>JARDYH010000003.1:101423881-106423881 GCA_029215795.1 Anniella stebbinsi
GACACTTCAGCCCAAACCTCCTGATGTCTTCCCCCAGCGGTTTCATGTAGATGTTAAAAGGCTTGGGGGACAAGGTAGAGCCTGGCAGCACCACACAGGCTAACGGCCATGGGGTGGAATAGAGACCGCTCCTACAGAAGGGCTGGAAACCTTTTGAGACCGCTCC
Organism: Anniella stebbinsi; assembly: GCA_029215795.1. Taxonomy (NCBI): domain Eukaryota; kingdom Metazoa; phylum Chordata; class Lepidosauria; order Squamata; family Anniellidae; genus Anniella; species Anniella stebbinsi. The sequence continues at coordinate 101,424,048 of JARDYH010000003.1, forward strand.
TACAGAAAGGGCTGGAAACACTTTAAAGCTGAGCCTCCAAAGCCCAATCAAGATAAACGATCCAGAAGGATACCACGTTTGATGGTATCAAAAGCTGCTGAGAGGTCCAGGAGAACTAATAGGGTTGCACTTCCTCCATCCATTCCCCAACGTAAGGCATCAACCAGTGTGACAAAGGCTGTTTCTGTCCCCTAACTGGGCCTGAAACCTGATTGGAATGGATCTAGGTAATCAGCTTCATCCAAAACAACTTGGAGTTGTGAGGCCACCACACGCTCCAGCACCTTGCCCAAGAATGACAACTTAGAGACAGGGTGGTAGTTATCTAAAACCGTAGGATCTAAATTTGGATTTTTCAATAAGGGCCTCAGCACAGCTTCTTTTAGGGCTGTGGGGATCTTACCAGACCTTAATGAGGCATAAACCACTTCTGAAGACCAGGTATCCAGCCCAGCTTTGGCAGATTTCAAAAGCCAGGATTGGGCAAGGGTCTAAGGGGCAAGTAGTAGGCCTCAGTCCTCCAAGCAGTTTGTCCACAGCCTCAGGTTGCACAAGCTGAAAGGTATCCACAAAATGACTAGATGGTGCACTAGTCCCATTCATATTAGACTCTGGCAAAACAATGGCAATCAAGTTGGCACAAATATGGACAATTTCATCTGAAAAGTGTCTTGCAAAGTGTTCACAGTGGGCCTTTGAGGGTTCAGGTTGTTGTGTTCCAAGGCCTACACCTAAGAGACCTTTGACCACCCGAAAAAGCACCACTGGACGGCACTGAGCAGATGCAATGGTGGTGGAGAAGTAGGATTTCTTCACCTCCATTACTGCTACAGAGTAAGATCACAAATGGATTCTTACCTGTGTTCAATCGTATTCATTCCGCGTCTTCACCATTTGCACTCTACTCATCAACACAGTCATTTCATTGCCCCCAGCTCCTCAGAATACCAAGGAGCTGACACAGTTCTACGACTAGGTAGAGGACGTTTGAAAGTGATCATATCGATAGTCCAGGTCATCTCATTCCATGCGGTGACCAGGACCTCGGCAGAACCGCTGGCTAAGCCTGCAGGAAAATCCCGAGAGACCTCAGAAAACCATCTAGTTTGTTCACAGCATTCTATTCACAGAGAAGCCAAACAGCTGTCCAATGGAAAGCCACAAGCGGGACGCAAATACAACAGCTCATGTTCCCAAGCAACTGGTGTACATACTGTACACATACTGCCTCTAATACTAAAGGCAACATAAAGCCATGAAGACTAGTAGCCATTGATAGCCTCATCCTCCACAAATTTGTCCAATCCCCTTTTAAAGCCAACCAAAGTGGTGGCCAGCACTACTTGCTTGTGGAAGTGAATTCCATAGTTTAACTGTGCACTGTGTTAAGAAGCAATTCCTTTTATCTGCCCTGAATCCCACGCAAATCAGTTTCATGGGATGTAATCATGGGATTACTAGAGAAGGAGAAAAAATTCTCTCCACTTTCTCCACAGCATGCATAATTTTGTACACTTGTCATATCTTCCCTTGTTTTTTTTCCCCCTAAGCTAAACAACCCCAGCTGTTGTAACCTTTCCTCATAGGGGAGTTGCTCCAGCCCTTTAATCATTTTAGTTAACCCTTTCTGCAGTTTTTCTAATTTTACAATGTCCTTTTTAGGTGTAATGACCAGAACTGTACATGGCATTCTAAGTGTGGTTGCCAGTATGATCTTAGCAATTTTGTTTTCAGTTCCTTTCCTAATTATGCCTAACATGGAATTTGCCTTTTTCATAGCAGTCGCACACTGGGTTGAGATTTTCATCGAGCTGCCCACCACAACCCCAAGATCTCTTTCTTAGTCAATCACTGCTAGCTCAGATCCCATCAGCTTATAATTGAAATTGTGTGGTGGTTGTTTTGGCCTTAACGTGCATCACTTTACACTTGCTTACATTGAACCACATTTGCCGTTTGGATGCCCACTTTCTCCTAGTTTGGAGGGATCCTTTTAGAGATCCTCACAATCCCTTTTTCTTTTAACCATTCTAAATAATTTGGTGTCATCAGCAAACCTGGCCACTTCACTGCTCAATCCTAATTCCAGATCATTTATGGATAAATTGAAAAGTCTATTCATATACAATTCCCTGTGGGACCCCACTATTTACTTCCCTCCATTGGGAGAATTTACCATTTATTCCTACTCTCTGTGTTCTGTTCTTTAACTAGTTACTGGTCCATAAGTGGTGCTGAATCCCAATCCAAAGAGTGCCACACCCTAAACCTTGGGGAAATTTCACAATTTCAATTCTGAATTTCTCAATAGAGCAGACTGAACCTTTTTGTTTTTCTTTCATACTTCGTTTTATTCAACTGCACGAGACTGATCTAATTTGGATTATAAGCATCTCAAAATTATTTAAGAATTTTGGGCCCTGTACCCCAACATTAACTTCTATTGGTGGTGTCTCTGGATCATTTAAAATCAGTCTGTGGGTTTTGTTGACATCAACATTCATTAGTGCATCAACAATCAATTGTGCACTGAACTTTGTAAGTTCAGTATCACTTCTCTTCTTGGTAGTGAAGAATCCAGACAGAATTGTTATTGCTTGTCATTTGCTCCCTGTTATTCCTTTCATGTATGAGTTTTGATACTTTTCTCATAGTATCTGTCAAACTCTACACACATGAGGGGAGTTTGTTTCAGTTCTTGTTTTACCATCGCATACATTTGCACAGTAGCTGCCTGCACTAGTCATGATGCACAGCAGAGCACGGTACAGCCATCAAGAATAATAATTGTGTGGGGTAGAAAATGGATTGCTTGAACACTGCTGCAGATCACCATCTTCACTGAAGAGAGCAATAGGCACTGGGGCATGACTAAGTACATCATCCATGTTGATGTCTCAAGTGAGCAATCTCACTGCGCAAGCATAAATCAGAGGATGATCTACAACCACTTCACGACTACTCGCAATATAGCTTCACAGATTTGGTGACTTCCATGCTTCCATGGAAACCAGAGAGCCACTGTACAGACTACTCCCAATAGCTACTGCTATTTAATGAGCAGTCTTTCATAATTTGGTCACTGACTATGTTTATTAAACCATGCACTGGGTGACTGCTGTCATCAAGTGGTTTGATAATGTTAAATAATCCCAGATTTTCATGTGATCTGCACAGACAGTCTTGATACATGGATCAGCCTCTTCCTTGTTCTAGGTCATGAAATTCTCAACATTTCCTTCTTTCATGTCTTCCAGATCTTTTAAAATTTGGCCCCAAATGTGTTGTGGCAGAGCACAAACAGCTGAAGTCTTGGATTTCAGAGTAAATCCAAAACAGCCTCCCGGGCCGTGACCACGCCACATGTATGTTGTCTTGATACACTGATCAGTCCATAGCCCATTCCAAATACTTTTCCTGTGCTTATGTGTTTGCTCACCATGGGTTTTATAATAGCTCTTGATCACATATTTGCATAGTTTTCAAGTAGTAAGTGCTCATATTGTGCATAGTTGACATGCCCTGCAGCGAGGAAGCATGAGGACATTGACTCTACTACATATACATGCAGCAACTGGTTAGGCCTCATCTTGAGTACTGCATACAGTTCTGGGCACCCCACTTCAAGAAGGATGCAGACAAGCTGGAGCATGTTCAGAGGAGGGCAATGTGGATGACCAGGGGTCTGGAAACAAAGCCCTATGAGAGAGACTGAAAGAACTGGGCATGTTTAGCCTGGAGAAGAGAAGACTGAGGGGTGACAAGATAGCACTCTTCAAGTACTTGAAAAACTGTCACACAGAAGAGGGCCAGGATCTTTTCTCAATGATCCCAGAATGCAGGACATGGAATAATGGGCTCAAGTTACAGGAAGCCAGATTCTGGCTGGACTTCAGGAAAACCATCCTGACTGTTAGAGCAGTATGACTATGGAACCAATTACCTAGGGAGGTAGTGAACTCTCCCATATTAGACAGGCATCTGTCAGGTATGCTTTAATGTGGGTTCTTGCATTGAGAAGGAGGTTGGACTCGATGGCCTTATAGGTCCCTTCCAAATCTACCATTCTATGATTCTATGTTTCTATGACACACCTTAGCAGGAATAGCTCATTTTCTCTCAGCATGGATGAAATTCATAATAAAACAGGCTACAGCCAGCAGTCAAACCCATAGTTTTGAAGTCTGACTACCTTCTTATCAATCAATTCCATCAAATCATTCATAGATGCATCATCTGGGAGGTCAATAATAACTCCCTGCAATATTTATTCTGCAACCATCCTAAGAGCTCTCACATTTTGAGAACATTTATGTCCTGAAAACATCATTGGTACTCCAGCAAATGCACACTTTAGAATGTCTTCTAGTCCACTACCACTCATTAGTGTACCAACCCAACTGACAAAGAATATAAGCATGTACATGCCTTCAAGCTTCAGTAAGAATTTATTAAATAATGGCCACGCTATCCAGTTAAACTGATAGGAACTTCATAAAATTGTTGTTCAATTGTGAAAACCATCCAGTTCTCCTTTGTGGTTTCTATGCATCACACATGGGGCTCTGTGACCGCACGGAGCACTGCCATGAAACTTCTAGAGCTGAGGCGCTTTGGGTGCACAGTGCGCATGCCCAGCAGGATTCCCGCCCATTCCCCTCAGTTCTCTTTTAACCATCATCGTGGCAACACCGTTTGGAGAGCTCCTCTTTCTATGATTCTTTTCAGGCATTTCTTTTCATTCATATATATATATATATATATATATATGTAGTATTAGTAGTTTAGTATGATAGTTATTTCCTTTTTTGGGTTGTGTTCTGCAGTCCGAAGGGTGTCGGACGGGTTGTATGGCCTTTAGGGCTCCATTTTGGAAGTGCACTCTTCCACCTCTGATAGCTACTCCCTTTGCCTTTTGTGCCTGGGTGAGTGCCACATCATCAAAAAGTGTTGCTTTTGCCAGGCCTTCTCTAAACAAACTTGGAGACATCAGTCCGATAGGCTCAAGGCCATTATGTGGACCAAAACGCTCCAGGCTTCAGGGGAACAACCGACCCATTGTGTCAGGCAATGATTCCATCTTAGAACCACTATCACAGTTTGTGGACCATCACTTGAAACCATTCATCAAATCCATGCAGTTGTATATCCATGATTCTTCTCACTTTTTGCATAGGTCCAATTAAGATACAACCAGAGGATCTGCTAGTCACCATGGACATCAAATCACTTTATACTAGTATACCGCAGGATCAGGCACTAGATATCATATTTGATATTTTACAAAAATATGAAGTACGGCATCCATCTTCACAAATTAGACAAAGCTTTAGGTTGAAAACTGTTCTTTAAAGCAAAACTTGAAAAAGCGGCCCACTTCATGTGATAGGACTTCCGGGTAGATTCCTTCCTCAATGCCTACAGGAATTGGCGCAGGGGAGCGGGAAGATCCCCGAGCTCCGAGATGAAATTTTCCACACCGTCATGTCTGAGACATCCCTGACGTTGATTGAGGAGATTGGGAATGTTTGGAAGCCTCCAGTAATTGCCCTGCAACAGGCTCAGGAGATGGGCAAACCGCATCTGGTGGGGCCACCAAGTGGTCACCAGAATACAAGACATCCGCTCTTCCACAATTTTCAAAATCACTCAGAAGATGAGTGGAAAGGGAGGGAATGCGTAATAGAGACTGGCAGTCCACGGTATCATGAACGCATCTCCGATAGAGTTCTGTCCCTGGCCGGCCCTGCTGCAGAAGCGGGGAAGAGCAGGGTTAGTCACAGCCGCAAAGAGGTCAATCCCAGAGAGGTTCCAGGTCAGAAGAGACAGTCGAGGACTCATCTGTGGAGCTGCCACTCATGACAGCCTTGCTGGGACCCGCTGAGGCTGTCTGCTAAGGTATTCTGGACACCTGCGACATGGACGGTAGTGAGCTGGATTTGTCTTTCAGAGCACCAAGTCAGGACCTGTAAGGTGAGTTCCAGAAGGGGCTGGGATCTGGTCCCACCTTGTTTGTTTAAATAAGCTATTGCAATGGTGTTGTCCGCTACTACCTGCAAAAGTCCATTACGAAGATTTGGTTTGAGTGCTCTGAGGGCCTTGTAGATTGCCATCAATTCTAACCAGTTGATATGGTTGGTAGCTTCGATGGGCACCCAGTGGCTGTGTATCTGTAACCTTTGATAGTGGGCTCCCCAGCTGTGGAGGGAGGCATCCGTCATTAAAATGCCTTGGACTTCAAGATGACAGAAAGGGACTCCAAGACCTAAATTGTCCAGCTGAGTCCACCAAGCGAGGGAAGCCTTGACTGGAGGTGGTAGAGTGAGGTGGGTCCTTGTCTTGTCTCTCCTTTTACAATACATGAGGGGGGCATCCTTTTGTGCCACTATCATGGCAAACCTGTGAGTTGACATGAGGCCATTCTGGTTAGAAATGTTGGTATCAATAGCGTCAGCTATAACTTAAATGATACTGTCATCTGCTGGCCCAACCATTCCATTTTCCTGATGAGTACCTGCAGTAGTGACAGCAGCAGGACCTCAGAGTATGTGCACGTCACCCAGGAATTGTCAAAAACATTAATGTTTGATGTGAGTTCGGTGCAATGGAAAGCGTGCCTTGCAATGCCGTTGCTTGGTTTTCCACCATGCTATTTGCTGTTGAACCTAACATTGTTGCAGGCATTGTTGAAACAAGCTTCAGGGATATTTCACGGAGTCCCATGGGCATCATATTTGTGTAATGGCTGCGATACAAATTTACGGATTTACTCTCATCCCTGATTAAGGTTGCCACTCTTGAGACAGCTGCCAAATCACTGTCAATATTGTCGTAATCTTCAGTTGTCAGCATTAAATTAAAGGTACTCTAGGAGATGAAAGAATGAGCAAGTTGTCATGGATAGATTTATTAGGAATAGTTTTTGGAATAGTCTGTGCAAGCAGTTCTCTGTCAGAAGTTCCCACAGGAGTAGCTTGCTGCACTCCCTGTCCCGTCCTTGAAGCTGCTAGTTCCCTGGGAACTTGGGAGTGTTTTGATAAGGTGGGGGCCCATTGGTGTGAGGGGGTCATTCAGATTGTAGCATCACCTTAGTGGGTTGAGCAGTGCCACCCTGTTGGCACATGGGAATGTTTTACACGTCACGGGACCTGTCTGTGAAGTGGTTTTGAATAGGCCAGGCCTCTTTGTATAAGAGGCGGAGCAAAGCAGCTTTGCTAGAGATCATCTTTTGACGCAAGGCCTGAAATCCCTCCTGTTGGATCCACCTTGGGACTTTGAAAGCACTCTGCACATGGACTCTCTCTTGCTATTGGGACTTTGGATCTCTAAGGACTGTGCCATGAAAAGTACTGTAAGGCTTTTCATAGACTTGAACTTGCATTTGCTGTGGATTGAGTATTTGCCAGTGCTTGCTGTAGCATGGGACTCCTGTGCTTGAGGTTGTACCTACCCTGTGATCATGCTCACCTGGGGCGGATCTACACTGCTGTTTTAAAGCGCTTTATAACAGTAGTGACAACTGTTTTGGAGTGTGTCCTAGGCCCCAACAGTCGTCACTACTGTTATAAAGCGCTTTAAAGCACTTTAAATCAGCAGTGTAGATCCTGCCCAGGTCAGCTCAGTGATCGGCAGGCTGGGGTTGGCTGGTGCATGATCTCTCTCATCTGCCAGACTCAGGTGGCAGGGAGTTTGGCAGTGCTTAAAGTGAACAGAACTCCTGTCCCTGAGATTTTACCTGAGATCTGGTGGGTGTGGGCCAAGTCCCCTGAGTTACCAGCATATGAAGTGTTTGGAGAAGCTCCCTTGGGATGGTTTGCTAAGCCTTTCAAGAATCTCCCCCATGTGATTGCCTGAAGGATCGTATCAGGAATGGAGCCTAAAGCTTTCTGACCATCATTCAGCTTTAAGTGTGGTTTTGGAGAAATGTAACCATTAAGCGTGTTACCGTGAGATTTCCTCAATAAAAAGAAGTCTCACTGATGTGAGTGGCTTGTGTCACTTTGCTAGCACATGTGAATGCCAGAGGGAACAAGCATGCACACGACACAAGTTGGCCATTTTTCCCCACAGTATTGCTACTAAAACCTGGTGTTGCAACAATGTCCCTTCCAACTCAACATACCCTTTATGACATGTGATGCTACTCCATACTTTGGACCTGTCCTTTTCCATTTCATATACCAAAACCTGTAAGGCCATGTCTTCTTTGCCTGCATTCAATTGTGATGGATTCTTGGAGAAAAAGTTCACATAGCAATCTTTGTGATAATGACCATCTGCTGCGTGCAGGTCACTGATGACACTGGTCAATCGCAAGATGACATCCCAGCCCCACTGATCCTTTCACTATGTAGCCTGGCTAAGTAGGCCTGTTTTGAATGAAACCCTTCCAGCAAAGATATGCCTCTCTCCACCTCGATGGGTGTCACACATCACATTTTAATGAATACTGTGAAACACAGAAAATGCAGTGGTCTTAAAATGTGAAGTTGTCAAAATTTTGTCTCAGTCGTTTCTCTGGCTGCAGACTTCCTAAAGATCCAGCATGTGAAGCCTCTTGTTGATGCTTCACATGCCAATCTATGTGATGGTTGCTACAGTAAGTAGACACCATACAGAATGTATAAACTCCCTCCAGCTTGTCTGCATCCTTCTTGAAATGTGGTGTCCAGAATTGGACACAATCCTCAAGATGAGGCCTAATCAGTGCCAAATAGAGGGGAACCAGTACCTCGCGCGATTTAGAAGCTATACTACTATTAATGCAGCCACATCACACTGTTGACTCTAATTCAGCTTGTGCTCTATGACAAGTCAAAGATCCTTCTCACTTGTAGTATTGCTGAGCCAAGTATCCCCCATCTTGTACCTGTGCATTTGGTTTCTTTTTCCTAGGTGTAGAACTTGGCATTTATCCCTATTAAATTTCATTCTGTTGTTTTCAGCCCAATGCTCCAGTCTATCAAGATCACTTTGGAGTTTGTTTCTATCTTCCAGGGTATTAGATATCCCACCCAATTTTGTGTCATCTGCAAATTTGATAAGCATTCTCTGCACCTCCTCCTTGAAATCAAATGTTGAAGAGCACTGGACCCAGGACAGACCCCTTATTACCTCCCCACAGTGTGAAAAGGTACCATTGATAAGCACTCTTTGAGTCCGATTCTGTAGCCAACTGTGGATCCTCCTAATAGTTGTTCCATCTAGTCCACTTTTCACTAGTTTGCTAATCAGAATATCATGGCGTACTTTGTGAAAAGCTTTCCTGAAGTCAAGATATATTATGTCTACAGCACTCCCACAGTCCACAAGGGAGGTTACATGATCAAAAAATGAGATCAGATTTGTCTGACAGGATTTGTTCTTGACAAATCCATGTTGGCTTCTAGTAATCACTGCATTGTTTTCAAGGTGCTTAAAGATTGATAATCTTCAAGATGCTTAAAGATTTATAATCTTCAAGGTGCTTAAAGATTTATAATCTGATCCAAAAATTTGCCTGAGATTAATGTCAGTCTAACTGCTATATAGTTCCCATGTAGTTCGCATTAGCCCTCCTCCAGTCGTCCGGCACTTCACCCGTCTTCCATGATTTCACAAAGATAATAGCCAGTGGATCTGAGAGTTCTTCTGCCAGCTCCTTTATTACTCTAGGATGCAGTTCATTGGGCCCTGTAGATTTGAACAGGTTCGAAGAAATTAGGTGTTCCTTGATCATTTGTTTCTTTATCTCAAGTTGCAATCCTGCCCTTTCAGCTTGTAATTCATGTTTTCCATGGAGGTCATATACCGTCTTTTGGAGAAGGCTCAGCCAAAGTAGGAATTGAGACCTTCTGCCTTTTCTTTGTCATCTGTTACCAATTTGCCGTCCTTATTGAGTAGTTGAACCATCATTTCTTTCATCTGTCTTTTACTATTCACATATCTGAAGGAAGTTTTTTTGTCGCTTTTTTCATCCCTTGCTAACCTCAGCTCATTTTCAGTTCAGCTTTCCTGACTCCATTCCTGCACTTCTGTGCTACCAGGCTGTATTTTTCCTTTGTAGCCTGGCCTTCCTTCCACTTCTTATATATGTTGTTTTCGGTTTCGAGTAATCTCTAAGCTTTTTGTGAAGCCACAATGGCTTCTTTTGTTTTCTTCTACCTTTTTCCTTGTTGGAATTGTTTATATTTGTGCCTTTAGCATTTCTTGTTTTAGAAACTCCCACCTACCTTGGACTCCTTTTCTCATTATGGTCACTTGCCATGGGATCTTTACTTATCATTGTTCTGAGTTTATTAAAATCGGCTTTCTCAAAATCCAGGGTACGCATATGATTCCACTCAGCTTTTCAACTTGTTCATAAATGATCTGGAATTAGGAATGAGCAGTGAAGTGGCCAAGTTTGCCAATGGCATCAAATTATTTAAGGTGATTAAAACAAAAAGGGATTGTAAGGAGGTCCAAAAGGATCTCTCCAAGCTGGGGGAATGGCATCCAAATGGCAGATGCGGTCAATGTAAGCAAGTGTAAAGTTATGCACGTTGAGACAAAAAACAACAACTTAAAGTATAAACCTGATGGGAACTGAGCTGGCAATAACTGACCAAGATCTTAGGGTTGTGGTGGACATCATGATGAAAATATCAACCCAGTGTGCAGCCACTATAAAGAAGGCAAACACCATGTTAGGCATTATTAGAAAAGGAATTGAGAATAAAATTGCCAGTATCATACTGCCTTTATACAAATCTATAGTACAACCATACTTAGAATACTGCATACAGTTTTGGTCACCACACCTAAAAAAAGATATTGTAGAGCTGGAAAAAGTGAAGGAAAGGGCAACTAAAATGATCAAGGGGCTGGAGCATCTCCTCTATGAGGGAAGGATAAAACAGCTGTGATTGTTCAGCTTGGAAAAAAGGAGGCTTAAGGGGAGACATGATAGAGCTGTACAAAATTATGCATGGTGTGGAGAATGTGGATAGGGAGACAGTGCATAGTTAAACTCCAGAATTCACTACCAAAGATGGATGGCTTTAAAAGAGGGTTGGATAAATTCCTGGAGGAGAAGGCTATCAATGTCTACTAGTCCTGATGACTAAGTGCAACCTCTAGTATCAAAGGCAGTAAGCCTGTATACACTAATTGTTGGGGAACATGGGTGGGAGGGTGCTGTTGCACCATGTCCTGCTTGTGGTTCCATAGTTGACAGCTGGTTGGCCACTGTGTGAACAGAGTGCTGGACTAGATGGACCCTTGGTCTGATCCAGCATGGCTCTTCTTATATTTTTACATGGCTGGTGTGGAGTGTTCAGCTTAGTAGGCCACAAATTGTGCAGGCCTAGTATATAGATTTGGGAGCCAGCAATGGCTGTGGCTATGGAATCCTCTAATCCAAGTTCACCAGGTGAAAAAGTTGGGCTTGGCAGGATAAATAAACCAATAAACTGGGACAGCAGAGGCCCATGATAAGTAGTTAAAAAGGACAGAGGTGATGAATACAGGGAATGTATATATTTTGTGCATATATGTGCATTTAGTATGAGTGATGTAAGTGCATGTGCTACTTTTGTTTTCCACATTTTTGTCATCTTATGTAGGTTTTAAGTGATCATATTGCATACAGATATGAAGTACTTGCTATTATTGGGAAAGGGTCATTTGGACATGTTGTAAAGTGCTTGGACCACAAGACAGGTGAAAAAGTGGCAGTGAAAATAATAAGAAATAAAAAGAGGTATGATTTGTCCAACTTTTTAATCAGTTTTTATAAAATTATAAATTTTATTGATAAAATAAAATGTTAGAGTGTAGTTAAATGGAAAGAAATGGTTGCTATGACTTGTTTTATTTAACTATGGTCTGTTGTATTGTTTTATTATTTGGGGTGGAAACTTAACAACAAGGAAACAGTTGAAAACTACCGATGGGTTGTTCGACAGAGAAATGTCAGATTCTGCTGGTGTCATGTTAATGTTTTGCAAAACTGTTGTGCACCTGCACTGAGAGCCATTAGTGCAAGAGCTCTTTTCAACAGTACATATGGAGTGAACAGCAATAACATATAGGAATGATCAAGATTCTTGTATCAGCTTGTGTTCTTCCTCTTCCCTTGTATTTAGATTTCATAATCAGGCCTTGGTAGAAGTCAGTATCCTCAATGCGCTACGGCAAAAAGATGGAGACAATGCACACAATGTTGTCCACATAAAAGAATATTTTTACTTCCGTAATCATTTCTGCATTTCCTTTGAATTGTTAGGGTAAGGCACTTTTTCCTATCTATCTAAAATTATAAAGAATCTTGTGGCATCTTAAAGACTAACACATTTATTATGACATAAGCTTTCGTGGACCAAAGCCCATAGTTTGGTGATCATGCTAGCACTGGTCACCAATCACTTAAGCAAAGGTTATATTCATCCCTCAGCTGAAAGATGTTCCCAAATTAGGTCATTCACTTTCTCCCACAAAAAAAGAATTGCTGTAAACACAGGAGACAATTGCCTTCTCCCTCTCCCATAAGAAACTTGTAGGAATGGGTTTGGGATGTTCACCTACCTTCTGCAAAGGAGAATGATGCCCTGCACTGGATGCCGGCATCACTGGTTTATCCCTTAAATGATGATCTTCAGCTGAACCTTCTTTCTGTTCACTTGCATATTACAAACACATTCAAGCAGAAGCTCCCAACTTTCAGAGGTCACATTACATGGCTCTAAAACATTTGATTTCATCCCCTGAAACATAATGCATGTTTGTAGTGCTGTTGAGTTCTTTATAGATGATTGCTGTTTTACTGTAGACAGAATAGTAAACACATTTATTTCTTTGTTAAATAAGTATCCATTAAAATGGCACTCAAGGCAGCTAACAATAAAATACAAGGTAATTAACATGTAGAAACATATTAATTAAATCATCAATTAAAGACACATCCATTACAACACATCAATAAAAAGGAAATAAACAGCATCCACCTGATTAAAACCTATTTTGGCAAAAGCAAGTTAGCTTAAAAAACAAAAGACTGTTTGAATAAAAATGCTTGCCAGTAGAAAGACAACCGTGATGAGGCTAGTCTGTCCCCCCATGGGAGGGAGTTCCAGAACCCTGGAGCAGCTACTGAGAAGGCTCTTTCCTACATTCTCACCAATCGGTGATAAATATATATAAATAACTGTCCATAGTAGATAACAATTTAAATTGGATCTCCATAGGAGAAAACTAGACAAGGCATGGGAGATATGTGACTCCTGACATCTTTTTCAGAGTTTAGAAGTACCCACAGGGGGCAAATGGGTTGCAACAAATTCCTCCTACACCATTTTTCTAATTGAAACCCCACCCATCCCCCGCACCTGTTATGAGTTCTACTGTGGAAAAAAGATAGGTACTCCTGCATGTGGGGGTGGCGTGGTGAATTTTTATCAGAAGAATTGCACAGAGAGGGGAAAACCCCCCACACTTCACTTCATCCCCAGTCAGTTTACGGCTCTTTTAAGACATTGGGAGATCCCATCACATCTAGTTTGGCCCTGAACATGGAGAGAAGGGAGTGGAAAGTGGCTGGCTTCTATAAACTAACAACATGCCAGCAGTCTTGAAAGTATAGACATGTTCATATTTGTCAACCCCTCCCTGTGAAAGTCAACAGTGAGAGGGAAATTCATGATTTTCTTAGTTGTGTATGTGTATAACTATGCATTTCTATTGCTGCTGACAGTGGTACTACCTTCATCTCTAGGGCTGCAAACTTTTGTTTACAAAACTGCTAGCCTGTAGACCTAAATGCCTTGGAACATGTGCATTTTATTCAAGTTTAAACCTTTGCAGAATAAACTGATTTTTAATGTACTTTCTCATCCCACAGTATAAATTTATATGAATTAATCAAGAAAAATAATTTCCAAGGTTTTACCTTGGGTTTGATTCGTCGATTCACCCAGTGTATTTTAAGATGTTTACAACTGTTGTACACAGAGAAAATTATCCACTGTGATCTAAAGCCTGTAAGTATAGTCTTTTGGGTACTAAGGAAATGATAATACATTGTACTCGGAAACTTAAATAATGTCATGGAAGGAAAAACCTTTTCAAATCTGCTAAAATTTTTGATTTTATAGAAGTTGGTAATGAAATTTAAGTGTAAAATTGTGTCCTCAGATCTGTACAACAAACCATAAGATTAAAAATTGCCCTAGTTCTAGTGATTATGCCTCATATGTACTATTCCTCATATTCCTCATTTCTGCAACGGCATATACTTTTCAAAAGTTTGTACCATTCTTAGTTTATCATCTTAACCATCATATGAGATAATATAGCTAATTTTTAATGCTCCTATATATTTTGGGTTCATATTAACTCCAAATGGGATATATATATATATATATATATATATATACATTACATTACACGAGAGCAAAAATTACAGCGTAATCCAAGTGTTTTCCCCTTTCCTTCTGTTCGCCAAAACAGATGTGCCCCTTACTCACAAATTTTCTAAAGCCAGTGCTTGGGCAACAAAACCAAACTATCTTCCCAAATGAGCCAAACGAAGTTATGACTACTTATTTTAGAAGATTCAGAGTCCAAAATCTTGACTGAACTTAGGTTAAAGCTCACAAAATCCCCAACAGGAGCTTCCTTTATTTCTCTCTCTGCCACTAACCAAACCACGCACCCACCTCCCTCGGCCCAGGTCTCTTTTCTACCATTTTCCTGGCTCCTTGGACTCCCCCCTCCTCTTTTTGCTAAGATCCTTCTCCCCTGAATCCAATTTTAGAGCCTTCGGTAGTTCGCAGTGATGCCTTTAACGATCATTTCTCAGATAAAATCTCTCGGATAAGAGCCGACTTAGACGCCATTGTTATAGCAGAGGTTGACAGTGGAGTGTCCAGTGACTCCGCGAGTAGGATTACACTTGATCAGTTTCAGTTAGTGAGTACCAAGGATGTGGACAAGGTACTTGGATGTGTGAGGAAGACGACTTGCCCTCTCGACCCCTGTCCTTTCTGGCTGGTCGTCCAGGGAGGAGATGCAGTTAGATCACATCTACAGCATATCATTAATGCATCTCTCAGGGAGGGGAGCTTTCCATCATGTTTAAAAGAGGTGGTCCCCTGGACCTTAATAACTACAGGCCAGTATCAAATCTTCAAATTTTGGGCAAGGTGATCGAGAGAGCAGTTGCTTTTCAACTCCAGACAGTCTTGGATGACACTGATTTTCTAGACCCATTTCAAACCAGCTTCAGAGCGGGATACGGAGTTGAGACTGTTTTGGTCGCCTTAGTGGATGATCTACGCCTTAGTATCGACAGGGGGAGTGTGTCCCTGCTGGTACTCTTGGACCTCTCAGCGGCTTTCGATACCATCGACCATGGTATCCTTCTGGAGCGCCTGGGGGAATTGGGGATCGGGGGCACTGTGCTTCAGTGGTTCCGATCCCATCTCTCAGGCAGGTTCCAGATGGTGATGCTTGGGGATAGCTGCTCTTCAAAAAAGGAGCTGCTATGTGGTGTACCACAAGGTGCCATCCTTTCCCCAATGCTGTTTAATATTTACATGAAACCGCTGGGAGAGATCATCCGGAGGCATGGGGCGGGGTGCTATCAATACGCTGATGACACCCAAATATATTTCTCTATGCCTTCAACAACATCGTCAGCTAAGGATAGTGTGTCTCCTTTGAATGAATGCTTGGAGGCGGTAATGGGCTGGATGAGGAAAAACAAACTGAAGCTGAATCCAGACAAGACGGAGGTGCTTGCTGTCAAAGGCCCCAACCTGGGTTTGGAGGTGTGTCAACTAGTTCTGGATGGGGTTACACCCCCCCCCCCCTGAAAGATTGTGTTCACAGCTTGGGGGTACTCCTGGATCCGTCGCTCCAGATGACAGCTCAGATTGATGCGACGGCCAGGAGTGCCTACTATCAGCTTGGGCTGAAACGCCAGCTGCGCCCCTTCCTAGAGTTGGAAGACCTAAAGACGGTAGTGCAGGCACTGGTAACTTCGAGGCTCAACTTCTGCAATGCGCTGTACATAGGGCTACCTTTGTGCCTAGTCCGGAAACTTCAACTTGTTCAAAATATGGCAGCCAGGTTGGTCACCGGTACATCTAGGGGTGATCACATCACACCAGTTTTAAAATCGCTTCATTGGCTGCCAATCAGTTTCCGGGCGAAGTATAAAGTGTTGGTTATTACCTTTAAAGCCCTACATGGTTTGGGTCCAGGGTACCTGCGGGATCGCCTTCTCCCGTACAATCCGCCCCGCACACTTAGGTCCTCTGGGAAGAATTTACTCAAGCCAGCCAGAACTAGGCTGGTGGGTGTTACCCAGAGGACCTTCTCTTCCATCGCTCCCAGACTATGGAATGGTCTGTCGGAGGAGGTTAGACAAATTGACAGTCTTCATGAATTTAAGAGAGTCATGAAGACTGTCCTCTTCCGACAGGCCTATCCAGATGAATTTTAAGATGTTTTTAATGTTGTATTTTTCTCTTGCTTTAAAAATTTTAACTGTTGTGATTTTTGTGTTTTATATTGTTGCTGTTCCCCGCCTTGATCCGAAGGGAGAGGCGGGCCACAAATAATAATAATAATAATAATAATAATAATAATAATAATAATAACAATAATAATAATAATAATTAGCAGTGTCAGGCCAGGCCAGTCTCAAAATGCATCGGCATCAGACTCCTCTTCCTCTCCCCCTCTCCCCTTACAGAAAGCCCCTACAGTGAAGGGAGGGGAGTGGCATGCAGGTACAAGCAACAGCAGCCCTGTTTCCCCAGTCCTTAACTATGAAATTAAGGTCATGGCAGCTCTATTTTTCCTATATCTATGGGTACAAACTATGGCAGCTATAAAGGGCCATTCCTTTTTATGGCCACTGTAGTTTGTAGCCATAGATATAGGAAAAAGTTAGAGCTGCCCTTTGGGTGGGGAGGGCGGAAAATTCAGATTTTTCTTCAGATTTCACAATTCCCTCCTTCCCGGATTTTTATCAAAAATCCTGATAAATCCTGTTTTTTCCTGTCATTTGGTCACTCTGGAGGGCATCTGTATTACATAAACCAGCCCCTCTATTGAGCAGACTAATTACATTCTCCACTCAGTTAACTCACTGAGGCAGAGGAGTAAGTGCCCACCCAAAACTGAGTGCCCACTGAGTAGGCTGACCAGATAAAATCCAGGTCAGGGCTCATGTAACTTTAACAGTTGTAGAGAAAAGGGAATTTCAGCTGGTGTCATTTCTATGCAATTAGTTCCTGGTGAAATTCCCTCTTCATCACAACAGTTAAAGGTGCATTGCAGGGCCCCTGCAACTTTAACAGTTGTGATGAAGAGGGAATATCACCAGGAACTAATTGCATACAAATGACCCTGGCTGAAATTCCCTTTTCTCTACAACTGTTAAAGTTACATGAGCCCTGACCTGGATTTTATCTGGTCACCCTACCACTGAGACCAGTGACCATCCCTCTCCAACCCATAGCTTTAGAGTCAGTCTTTTTTAAAGCATCCAGATTAAAATACTGGAAGCAACAAAATTAAAAATGCCAAAATCAACTGCAACTTATCCAGCAGTGATTGGCTTCCTATGGGAAGGGCATTATGCAGTGTTGGTGCCAGAACTGAGAAAGCATTGCTTTCTCTACCCACCCATGAAACTTCCAACAGTGGAGAAACTTGGAGAAGGGCCTCAGATGTTGACCACCAAAGTGTGCAGAGAGGCATATATGGAAGAAGGTGGTACCCAAGACAGCATAGATTGCAGCTTTCTAACATACTTTGTTCAGTCATAGATCTAATATGTATTAGGTGAACAAGATGGTGATTCAGCGTGGAGGATGAAGCATCCTTTGGGCTCTTGCTGAGATACCAACAAATGGTCAACCCTGTTGTTCATGTATGTAGTAAACACAAAATTGGTCATATAGAAAAGAAGAGATCAAAACAGAGCGCTGGAATCTCCAACCTCCTACACAAATTCTACCCTCTGATCGTAGCCTGTTCTTTTTTTCTGTATATACCAATTTGTCATTATTTTGCTAACTGGTAAAAGTGTGTTACTATTTTCTCCCCATACCTCTCCTTACCCCCTTCCTTTAGGAGAACATATTAATCAGCCAACCCCAACTTGGGCAAGTTTCATTTAAAGTTATTGACTTCGGATCAAGTTGCTACGAACACCAAAGAGGTTTGCAGAAAAGTCAAGTAGATGTAATTTTCTTTATTAGAATTCTTAACTTTTAATTGTTTTATTATTTACACCTATGCAATATATGCACATACATAATATATAGCACACTCCTTAGAAAAAAAGAAGGTGCTAGCTCACTCTATGTATAGAGAGTGCACCATTCTTTGAAGTCATAGACTGGTGTTCTGTTGGCTCAGCACTGCCTCAGCTTGGCTCTCATGGTTATGATGACTGACTGCATGGGCCTGATGGGCCTGACATCATCCCCATGCTGCTGTTTTGTCAGTCATAGGTTCCAACTGTCTCTCTTCAGTGGGACAATCCTTTTCCCTTTCTTTCTGGCACCTGTCCCTAGTAAGTCACTGTCCTAATTTTGCCTATTTTTACCATTTGTAAACACCTTTGGAAACAAACATTATTAGTGTACACACACGTTCGTGAAGCTTCAGCCCCTACCTGACGTTTCTTGACACAAACATTGGTGAGTAGGGGTAGGAGAATGCTTCATGACTCTAGTGTATATGTAGGTAAGGCAAAAGAGGCCAATGCACTGTTCCCCCCTCCATAACCATCTCTCCAATAGAAAATGTTGCTGAACATAAGAACAGCCCTTCAGGAGCAGACCATGGGTCCATCTAGTCCAGTATTCTGTCCACACAATGGCCAATCAGCTACCCAGGGTAAACACACAAGCAGGACATCAGTGTAACAGCACTCTCCTGTCCATGTTCCCCAGCAACTGGTGTAGATACGTATGCTGCCTCTAATACTGGAGATAGCATAGAGCCATCAGAACTACTATCTATTGATAGCCTTCTCTTCCAGGAATTTGTTCAATCCCCCTTTAAAGCCATCCAGATTGGTGGCCATCACTACAGCTCATGGTAGCGAATTCCATACTTTAACTATGTGCTGTGACTCTCTTGCTAGACACTGAGATGCCTGAGGAGCTCTTTGATGTAGAGATTCTGGCACAAGAAGGGAATATCTTTACCAGCCCTAGGCGTTCCCCCAGAGGAAGCAGCAGCTGTGCTTTAGTGGTTAGAGCTGGAGAGGAAAGGCAGAGACACCGATGCCAACCGGTGCCCACACTCCAGAATTTAGGCTGTGTTTCTGGGTTCCCACAGAAGAGGCAGATTATGTGTGGGATCATGAGGTGGCAGCAGATCCCAGCCTGCACTGCAAAAAAGAAGAGGAGCAAGAAACTAAAGCACTGTACATCACCACATGTCTGTTCTTGAATTTGATAAGACAGCAGCAGTCTGTTGTGCTAGGGGCAGGTAGATCAGGTAGCAAGGGTAAGACTAGTGTATCCCACTCCTGACTCCCAAGAAGACTTAGACAGGACACTGTAGAGGACATGGGATAGGGCAAGTATGGGGCCACAAGATGGCAATTCCCAGCACCAGTACAGATCACCAACTGGTGTCCATCAGGTTCAGGCACACTGCCATTGTGCACCACTTCATTGGACGATGGTGCCCTTCCTGTATCAGTCAGCCAGTGAGATAATGTTGGATCAGCTGCAAAGGGTAATGCAGTTGGTGCACCTCACCTCTGATATTTGGAGACGGGTGTAGTGTGTGCCTACCTGCCCCTTACAGATAGATGTGGGATGTGGGGACAGAAGCAAGAGCCAGCAATGTTCAGTCTCTGAAGGCAGGTATAAATGGGCCCACTTTCATGCTAAGGTCATGGACCAGTCCCACATGGCAACAAAAATAAAGGTGGCTGCTAAGTGGATGATGGACAGGTGGCTAGTTGAGCACCAGCTCACCTGTGGTTATATTTTGTAATAATTTACTTTTTTTTGTAAATTTTTAACAAAAGAAAAGAGCAAAAAGAAAAAATAGAAAAATTGTGGCCACATAGGTTTGAACATAATCAGTTTCAATGCATACGTATGAAATGCATCACATATAGTTCTATTGATTAGGCAAAATGGGAGTATTCAGGGAGGGAGATGCTGAAGTTGTAAAAGCAGCAAGGCCAAATCTAGATACTTACAAATTGCAACTATTGCAACTTTTGCCATGCAGCCAAAGCTGAAAAATCTTACTTAGTACACAAAATTGAGAATGACGAAAACCTCATCACCAAAAACCACCAGTTGATCCAAGGTAAAAATCATCTTATCTATCCATGTTTGCCACAAATACATTTTCTTACCAATTTTTAAATCTGGATTTGCCCACAGTGTCGATATAGCATGAGAAAATGCCTCTCTAGAAACTGTGGTAGGAGCCCTATCTGTTCTGACATGCCTAGAACCTAATACCATCCATTTAGAGGGAGTGTCCAGACAAGAAGATTCTAAAAGTGACCAAGGTGGGAAATACCAAATACTAAATACTAAAATACCAATACTAAACAGAAAATACCAAAATTTAGTACAAGTATAACCACCTGTGGCTATATGGCCACTGATAGGTAAAAGAACATGTTGAACGGGGTACATAAGTGTGCCAACCCACAGGCCTAAGGCATAGTTGCATCTGACACTCACTGCTGCCTCCTTACTCTGCCTTCTGCCATAGCTGCTGTCTGTCTCAACTCCCCCAATCTTGGCCTGAATGGAAGGGTACATCTGTTACTGTGGCGGGAAATAGTATTGCAGCTATTTTAAAAAGTTCCCTTTATGATAAAGGAACTATTAAGTGTCTGTGGGAATCCTGAGAGTCTCTTTTATGACAAAGAGACCTCAAGATGGAGGCTCCTTATTTTAGAAGGCTCTCAGAAGTGCATGGACTTCATATGTGTGGGCCTAATAATTTAGTTAATTAGGAGATGCTTAACTGTAATTAATTCTAATGAGGCTTAATTTCTCACCAAGCAACAACTAGGAATTTGATGGAAACCAGTCACTGACATACAATGAGCATAAAATATACTTACAATGCTCAATCTCTTCAGTAAAAGTTTATTAGATACGAACAGCTGTCGGAGCCAGAACTTGGGTTCTGACTGAATTACAGGGTATCGCTCTTATATAGGGAACTGGAAACATCAGAAGTAGCATAATCAGAACCTTGTACAGCATAACTTTTGTACCAAGGGAAAGTTTACAATAATACAGGGTATTGCATAGGAATAATGTATCTTGTCTCTAGGTCAAGATAAACTAAAACAAAACAGAATGCATATAGTTGCTAACAGAACAAAGTTCATTATGGTGAAGGCTTAACACAACTATACAAGAAGGCAGCTTTTTCTCATCTAGCTAGTACATTGCTGGTTCTACCTTACAGGAGAACAGTTACAGGTATTTATTAGTAAAATGAAATCAATATTAGTTTCTGAGTTATTTAAATACTCATGATCAATTTCTCGACAATCTCCCCCCTATGAGCAATAACAGGTGCTCATAGGGGTCTTATTGCTCTCATTGGTTTTGTGGGTCTTGTGGGATTCAAGGGTACTATGTCTATGCTGATTGCGTGAGAAGCTTGCTTGTATAACCAGAAAAATTACAAGGGAAAATGTCTATGTTGTAAGTTCTGTTTACAGTCTCACTATTTTCAAACTGCAAAGTAAAAAGTCTGGTTATACAAAGACAGGCTTTTTTTTATTCAGAGGCAGTAAAATTCAATGCATCAATGGTTATTTGAGAGAGAACATAATTTTGGCTTTGGATAAAAACTGGGGTGATCAGTAAACTGGGTCATGTTTTTTAATATTTGTGATTTTTTGATGTCTGGCTGTTTTTACTGCTGTAATAACGTAATGTGGTATGTTACTCAAGTCAATTTTGGGCACTGAAGACTCTGTTGAGTTGGGTTCACTACTTTTCTCTGTTTTTTTAATGTTAGGTTAGTTTTAGCTGCTTGTCTTTTGGCTTTGGATGTGGATGAAGGGAAAGTTTTAGAGGATTTTTTTTGTGACAGTAGTGAGGATTTTACAATAGAGGTGCCTAATTCTACTGTACTGTCTTCAGGTTCAATATCTATGTCTTGTTCTCTATCTTCTTGAGATTTTACTTTATTCTTATTAACAACTACAAACTCTCTACTTAAAGAATCAAAAGCCAAAAGATACTCACATTGCTTTAAAGGGAGTATTCTCATTTCAGGTCTTGTTTTTCTAAAAATTCAAAACAAATGGGAAAGTTTTGAGGGTAATCTACTTGTGATAGAAGGATAATTTCTTTGCTTGAGGTTTAGGGGTGTAATAAGGTTTCTATTTTAGCACTTTTCTATTTGCTACAATTTAATTTTAAAAAATTCTTTAGCTATAGACATAGGAACAAATTCAAAGGGTGAAGGTTCTGTCTAGTCTTTAAGAGACATGGGTAGAGACTCTATAGGCAAAGTACTTCTTTCACTAGCTAATTTTTCACACAACCAACAATCTTTCAGTTTACTTTGTGAGACTATAACTTGTATGGCTTTGTAATGGGGATGCTCAGGGATGGACACAACAATTCTTTTTTTAATTGCAACATGAAGAGTACATACTAGATATACATTTTATTCATCAGAGTGGAGATTATACAGTAAAAAATTATTCCCTGGGTGGATTGATAGGTAGCATAGTGTATTATGTGAATTTAGTTTAGGACGCTCTACAGTTTCTTTCTAACATGTATGAGTGGAGTGTTCCCAGTTATGCAAATGAAATATTTAATCAATGGGTTCTTATCTTCAATTTCTATGGGGATTAGTCTAAGTATTTCAAAAGAAAGATTCTCACTATCAAAATTTACTCTGGAATAAGATTGGTGGCAACACCACTGTCTCTTCCAGCTGGCAATCATGCGTCGGAATTTGATGGGCCACACAGGTTTTTTAAGTTCAGATATGTATAGGGCAGAAGGGTCTTTTACAAGAGACAACACTCCAGTCAGTTAGCGTGAATTCTTCTGCTCTTAAGGCTCTTGGCTTACTTAGGAGTCTTTCGTTGGAGTATTATTATGACTCTTTGATCTCAAATTGTAGGGAGACATTTTCTTATTTGGATTTGGCAGCTTCTCTTTGCAATAGTTGTTCAAAGTTTTGGAGTTCTTTGATGACCAGGCTCCGATGCTTTAACATCTTCACTCGGTGGTGCTGGACAGTCTGGGTCGGGTTGCACCCAGAAACATACTGTCCCATGGTTGCACCCAGATGGTCCCATATGTCCCATATATACTGTCCCATGGTTGCACTCAGATGACCATATGTCCCATGGTCAGGAATGCTGGGACGTCATCTCAAACACCTGGAGGGCAGCAGGACAGGGAACGCTCTTCCATATCCTTACCAAATACAGGGTCTGCCCAATACTTTTCTCTGACACACATCTCGCACATAGCAGCACACTTGATAAAAAAAGGGGCACTATTCATTACAGATTTAGAACCAGAGCATGTGCCAGGCACTTTCAACTTTTGGTCAATATCCTGCCCTTCAAAGAACCAATGTATTTTCTTAAAATGTGTTTCTACAAAATATATTGTTCACTTCCCACAATCCCTCCACAATACATCATCTCACCAAAGCAACAGAGGAGCAGAAAAGGTTTAGTTTGGCTGTCTTGAACTCCTTTCAGATGAGATTAGTTTGCAATCCTATTCCATTTGGGAGTAAGCCCTAGTGAATTCAGTGACATTGACTTCTGAGAAGACATGTATAGGATTCAAGTGTAAACCAACCTTCTCCGGCCTCATGCTCTCCAGATGTATTGCACTGTAACTCCCATGTTATTGGGAAGACAAAAAGCATTTCATCCTTAATTTTTTTAAAAAATACTTTTGCATGAAAGTATTAGGTGGTAGCTCTGCCTTTGATCTCACACTGAACACATGAGAGAAATCCTCTATGTTAGTTCCCCACACCACATATCTGATATTCAAGAAACAGACATCCTATGCCATGTGTTGAAAACTAATGTTGATGTCTGAAGGACTATCTGGATTAGGTATTCAAGATTCATTCATTGTTGCTTCATTTGGTTTAAGATAGTCTATTTAAACTGCACATCTTTTGGAGTTCTTTGATGGATCACATATCTTTATGCTGGAAAACATCATACTTTAGAACACATGTGGGCAAAAAATAGATCTATCCTGATGTTTTGGACATCAACTCGCAGCATTCCTGATCACTGCCCATTCTGGTAGGAGATTTTATGAGTTGAATTCCAAAACATCTGGAGTTCTACATTCTACCTGCCCTTGTTCTAGAACAGCATTCCCCAACTTGGTGCCCATCAGATGTGTTGGGTTGCAACTCTCAACATGAGGAGATGCTCTTAAAAAAGAGAAGTAGGTGGTTCTAAGTTGTTCATCATTTCCCACAACCCCACAGTCACCTCTGCATATCATTTTGCATATCAAGATGTTTGAGATTAGAAGTCCCAGCATTCCTGACCATGGGACATACTGACTTGCAATGATGGGAGTTGTAGTCCAACACCTTTGGAGGGCAGCAGGTTGGGGAAGGGCTGCTCTAAACAAAAAAATAGAAGTAGGTGGCCCTAAGTTGTTCGTCATCAGTTTTCCACAACCCCACAGTCACCTCTGCATATCATATTCTCCATCCATATTCTTTCTGCCTCCTTAGGGAGGATGTGGCGTTAAGGCTTGGGAGCCATAACTCCCAATTTCCCTGCTTTTTGGTGCTTGGTTGGAAACTGTAGAGCCTTAATGTTGTTTTTGTAAACCGTGGCTTTGTGTAACGGATGACTGGATATACAGTTGACAAGCAAGTCAGCATCAGCTAGGATGTTACACCATTTTGACATCCAATATAAAATCAAAGCTAGTGATATGTGTTGCACCCGCTTTTCAAAATAATAAATGAACCCCAGAAGTTATGCTCTCTCACTTGAAATCTGAGGGGTCTCATCTGAACTTTTCAATAGCCAATGTCCAGAAATAAAAGCTTTCTATGACTGACTCATGAAAAGAAGCATTTCATGTTTTGTGTCTGTATTTGGAGAGAAGCTGAAAAAAAAATTCTACTCGACTGAAATCTCCTTGATTAATTCTGGAAGCACACAAGATGATACAGGAAAATATCCTAAATTAGAATAAGTTACAGTTTACTATATTAATTATTATAGCTCATTTTATGCTACATGCTTTTTCTTCCTGTTTGCATCTTAAAGTAGCAGATTGTGATCATGTTTGTGGTCAAGTTTCAAGCCTGCATGGGCTGCATTTCCATCCCTAGATATTTACTTAAAAGACCCATTGAATTTCCTTGGTTCTTTAAAAGCAACATATTTGCTTTTAGATTTGCCAGTCTCAGCACTCTGTGTGTGCTATGTATGCCTGCTCCGTCTACCCTATTGTTCCCTGCAAGGCCCAGGCAGGGGTGGCCAGTAAATTAAACCAAGGGATGAAGGATGGGCTTCCATCAAGTTCAGCTGAGAGCATTTGCTGTAGGACATGGGCCTAACAGGAACAGTGAGGCCAGGTTTCTGGCAGACCCATTTAGGTAGGCTGACCAGATAAAATCCAAGTCAGGGCTCATGTAACTTTAACAGTTGTAGAGAAAAGGGAATTTCAGCCAGTGTCATTTGTATGCAATTAGTCCCTGGTGATATTCCCTCTTCATCACAACAGTTAAAGGCGCAGGCACTATACTAGAGTGACCAGATATAAAAGAAGGCAGGGTCCCTGCAACTTTAACTGTTCAGGTAGGCTGAATGCATTGTTTGAAAACAGAGGGCAGTAAAGGCCATTCTGAGAGCAGGGAAAGTCTTGTAAATACTGTGGTAAGCACTGTTCTATCTTAATATGGCTCAACCATGGGGAGAAGGCCTGCTGCTGGTTAGCAAGTGCATTTTCATAGAAATCTGCCTCAAAATTATATTTCTTATAAAAAAATTATCCAGAAGAATTTGAGCATTCTCTAAACAAGAATGGGACAGTGCCAACCAAGACTATCCACCTTTTGCAAGCTGTTCTGTGAAACATTCAGCCTATCTACACTACTGCTTTAAAATGGTTTACAACAGTTTAAAATGATTTATAACAGTTTAGAGAACTGTTAGGGCCCAGGACACACTCCATATACAGTTTTCAAAACGTTTTCAACGTGTTTTATCCTGCGTGTGTAGATAGCCTCATTGCTTCACCAGATTGCTTTCCTCAAAATGCATCAATCTTTTCCTATAAAGTATGATTGCCTTGTGAATTCTTGCCTTAATGGAAGGCAAATCAACTTCTAATCTTAATAAAGGGGAGGGTACCTCAGGGGGGAGTGCCAGCAGTTCTTTCACAAACTTATTCTGTATGATCTCAGCAGTTGAGGCAAAGCCCTGGCCCCATAATTCCACTCCATATAGAAGTTGGGGGAGTACCTTAGCTATATATAGCTTCAGAACAGGGACTACTAGGGAGCCACCTTATGTCTCCCATAAGAGAGAATTACTTTTGCTGTTCTCCAGGCTGAAAGTTTTGCTGCCTCTAGATGAGATTTCCAACTGCCATTATATGCAAAGTGTATCCCCAAATGTTTAAAGTTGGACATTGTTCAATCAGATATCAATCTAAGCACCAATTATGAAGGCGTTTTCTCCTAGAGAAAACTACCACCTTAGTTTTGGAATAGTTTATCACCAGTTTCTCCTGGCTACAAGTCTTGCCTAGTCTTCTTAGGAGTCTCCTCAGGCCCACCTGAGTAGTAGATATGAGGGCCATATCATCAGCATATAGCAGCATCTGAATCTTTCTGGTTCCAATAGAAGGGGGGAAACAGTCCAGGGCACTTAGATCAGAAATTAAATTGTTCACATAGAAATTGAACAGGAAAGGTGCCAGTAAACAACCCTGCCTAACACCAGTCCTTATATTAGCAAAGTTGGAGATTAATTTTAGATGACACACTAAAAAAAAGAAAGGCAGTATTGAAGTGCACTGACAACTGTTGGGGCCCATAAGACACGTTCCATATACTGTCTTCAAACTGCTTTCAGAGTGTTATATTTTGCTTGTTGGAGATCTGCCTACAATTGCATTTTTCTTAAGAACTGCTTCATCTTTTAACTGCCAGCTTGATTTCTATTGTCTGTTTGTATTTTTCTGCCTTTTTTATTCTAGTGTATACATACGTCCAGAGTCGATTTTATCGTTCCCCAGAAGTTATTCTTGGTCATCCCTATGCAACCCCTATTGACATGTGGAGTTTAGGGTGCATCATGGCTGAGCTATATACAGGCTATCCACTCTTTCCTGGAGAGAATGAAGTGGAGCAGCTGGCATGCATTATGGAGGTAACCTCTGCTATACAATCATTAGGGAAAGTAAAATGGCAGCTGGAATCTAAACAACAACTTTCCTAGGGGGATTGTTGTTATTGTTTTGCTTTGATGGTCTGCCCCATCATGCCATATTACTAACAGCATTTGACAACAACCACCCCAATAGTTGCAAAAGTGATTTGCCACATCAAGTTCAATTTTATTCCACACTAGGGAGACTCCTCTGGAGTACTGCATCCAGTTCTGGGTGCTGCAGTTTAAGAAGAATGTAGACAAATTGGAAGGTTTTCTTCGTGGCTCAGTTCTTTGTTGACCTGCTACAACAGTAGTATCTCAGGGAACTTTGCTTTGTAGAGTTAGAGACAAGCAACAACAATATCTAGGGTTTTTATTTAGCCAAATGCACAGCAACAAGATGGGGGATACTTGGCTCAGCAATACGACAAGAGAGAAGGATCTTGGAATGGTTGTGGATCACAAGCTGAATATCAACCAACAGTGTGATGTGGCTGCAAAAAAAGCAAATGCGATTTTGGGCTGCATTAATAGAAGTATAGCTTTCAAATTGCACGATGTACTGGTTCCCCTCTATTTGGCAGTGGTTAGGCCCCATCTTGAGTATTGCATCCATTTCTGGGCATCACACTTCAAGAAGGATGCAGACAAGCTGGAGAGTGTTCAGAGGAGGGCAACAAGGATGATCAGGGTTCTGGAAACAAAGCCCTATGAGGAGAGACTGAAAGAACTAGGCATGGTTAGCCTGGAGATACAGAGGAGGGCCAGGATCTCTTCTCAATCAACCCAGAATACAGGACACTGAATAATGGGCTCAAGTTACAGGAAAACAGATTCCAGCTGGACATCAGGAAAAACTTCCTGACTGTTAGAGCAATACAAAAATGGAACCAATTATCTAGGGAGGTGGTGGGCTCTCCCACATTAGAGGCATTCAAGAGGCAGCTTGACAACCATCTGTCAGGGATGCTTTAAGGTAGATTCCTGCATTGAGCGGGGGGTTGGACTCGATGTCCTTATAGGCCCCTTCCAACTCTACTATTCTATGGAGAAGAGAAGATTGAGGGGAGACATGAAAGCACTCTTCAAATACTTGAAAGGTTGTCACACAGAGGAAGGCCAGGATCTCTTCTCAATCAACCCAGAGTGCAGGACATGGAATAATGGGCTCAAGTTACAGGAAGCCAGATTCTGGCTGGACATCAAAAAGAACTTCCTGGCAATGGAACCAATGACTTAGGGAGGTGGTGGGCTCTCCCACTCTAGAGGCATTCAAGAAGCAGCTGGACAACCATCTGTCTGGTATGCTTTAAGGCGTAATCCTGCATTGAGCAGGGGGTTGGAATTGATGACCTTACGGGCCCCTTCCAACTCTATTATTCTATGAGTCTATGATTCTATGAAAATGGGTGATATTTGTTTGAAGAAAGTTTTCTTAAAAAAACTCCTTAAATCCGTCAGGCCTAGGTGAGTTGAAGGATTAAAAATGTTTGATTCCATTTTGTATTTGCTCCAATGTAAATGGCTAATTTAAATATTGTTTATGTGGTTCAGTCAATTTTGGAAATTTATTTTGTTCATAAATTGAGCTAACTTATCCTTATCAAGGGGTTCTGGAGTGTATAACTTTTGTAGAAGTTTGCAAATTCCTGCATTATTCTATCTTGATCGAGTGTTTTGTTGCCATTGCCAGTTTTTATGGAATAGATTATCTTTTTGGCTTGGCGTTTTCTTAATAGGTGAGTGAGAAGTGTAGACTTTTTGTTACTGAATTCAAAGTAATGCTGTTTAAAATATTGCAGTGTATTTATAATTTTAGGTATCTCCAATGAATTCAGTTCTGAATGTTTCTGAAGTAGTTTGCAATAAAAGTGTTTGCTCAAAGTGATTTTATGTTTGGTTTCAAGCTCACGGATTTCTTTTATCAAGGATAGTCTCTGATTCTCTTCCTCTTTTTAAATTCTGCTCTGCTCGCTAATGAATAGGCCCTTAATCACTGCTTTTAAAGTTTCTCAAATTATTGCTGGGGTATATGGGCTCCAGTGTTGTTAATTTCAAGAAATTCTGGGATTTCTTTTTTCATTTTGTCTAGTGTTAGCTTTTTTGAGCCAGCCAAGGGTCCAGTCTCATAGTTGGAGGTTGTTAAGGCCTAGTTCCCCAATGTATGGATGCCCGACCTAAGGCATTATCTGAGACACCTAATGTCTCGATCTTGGAGGAATGGGCTAAGGAAGTCCACTTCTCCAAGACCAGAATATACTCCAGTCTTGAATAGACACGATGACGAGTTGAGTAATATGAATAACTGCGCTCATGGGGATCAACATCCACCACGCATCATATAAAGTTTTTTTAAAAAGAATCTTATATAGCAGGGTTTTAAAAGAGGGAGAGCGAGTTAGGCTTTGACCAGTCATTGTATTTTTACCTTTGTCAAAATAATTATTAAGGATTAAGTTTTGGTCTCCACCCAGTAGCACACTGCTTTGCTTAAAGCTGTCTAAAAGTGTTAAAGTTTCATTTGGAAAGGCTTCCTGTAGTGAGTTTGCAGCATAGAGCGATCCTCTGGTGATCCAAGGGTTACCAACAATGTCTTTAATGAATAAATATCAGCTGTCTGGGTCAGATAGAATGTCTTTGACTTCTAAACCTAATTTATTTGGGACCCAGACAGCAAAATACCCCTTGATTTTGATGTTCCTTGAGAGGAAAACCATTGCCCCCCTGCTGAGGGCAAAGGATAGGCTGACCAGATTTTAAAAGTAAAAATCCCGGTCCCCCCCGCCCCCCCCAAAACAACCCCCCCACCAAGCCACCCCCCCCCAAAAAACCAGCCTGGACCTCCGTCGCCCGCGCGGCTGCGCGGGGTCCTCCGCTACCGCCCGCGCGGCCGCGCCGGGTCCTCCGTCGCCCGCGCGGCCGTGCCGGGTCCTCCGTCGCCCGCGCGGCTGCGCGGGGTCCTCCGCTACCGCCCGCGCGGCCGCGCCGGGTCCTCCGTCGCCCGCGCAGCCGCGCGGGGTCCTCCATCGCCGCCCGCGCGGAAGAGGCGGGAGAGGGCCGGATCCGGAAGTGACGTAACCGGCCCTCTCCCGTCTCTTCCGCGCGGCCTCTGGCCTTTCTGGGGCGGAAGAGGCGGGCGTGGGCGTCCGGGCTCCTCAGGGCTCATCGCCATCGCGATTGAGCCCCAAGGAGGCCAGAGGCTGCGCGGAAGAGGCGGGAGAGGGCCGGTTATGTCACTTCCGGATCCGGCCCTCTCCTGCCTGTTCCGCGCGGCCTCTGGCCTTACGAGCCCGGCAGCGTTGGCAAAGGTGGCGGAGGAGCCCGGGAAGCGGCCGCCCCAGCAGGTAAGTGCCCCCCTTCGTGCTTACCTGCAGGGGCGTCCGCTTCCCGGGCTCCTCCACCTCCACCAGGTCTCGCTGCCACCGCCGCGTGACCCCCCGCCACCCCGGTTTTCCCCCGGTTGGCCCGGTTGGCCCGGTTGGCCTCTGGATTCCCGGTTAGGACTGGGAAATCCCGAGCCACCTGGTCAGCCTAGCAAAGGAGCAGGGTGTTGAGATGTTTCTTCTTTTGCTCTGGTGGGTTTCCTGGCTCTAAGTTTAAGCATAAGTTCATTTTTATAGTATAGTTGTTAAAGCGCATTCTTATATCTCTAGGAGGTTCCCCTCGTTTTGGTTTTGGACGGATCACTTTATGCATTCTTTCTATCACCTCAGGTTGGAGATTAATTTCAGGGAGTACAGAATTTATCCAAGTGATAAAAGCGTCAAGTAAATTCTTCTCACTAAAGCTTTCTTTAAGCCCCCTTAAACTAACATTAAAATAGGGTGACCAGATTTTGAGGATCAAAATCCCAGACCCCCCCGCCACCCCACCCACCCAAAACAACCCCCCCACCGCCCACCCGCGCCGCGCCGCCTGCCCTCGCGCCGCCCGCCCGCCCCGCGCTGCCCGCACGCACGCCCCGCGCCGCCTGCCCTGCGCTCCTTACCGGCTGGGGCGTCCACTTCCCTCCGGTGCTCGGAATCTACTGAGAAACAGGCTTCCTGGCCTGTCTCTCAGTAGTGCGCCGAGTGATGACGTCATCACCCAGCGCACTACTGAGGGACAGGCCGCAAAGCCTGTTTCTCAGTAGATTCCGAGCACCGGAGGGAAGCGGACGCCCCAGCAGGTAAGTGCCTCGCGCCGCCGCCTGCCCCGCGCAGGCTGCCCGCCCCCCCGCGCCCCCCCACACCGCCCTGCCCCCGTGCCGCGCCGCCCCCCTGCGCCGCCCCCCCCACGCCGCCCGCCCCCGCGCTCCTTACCGGCTGGGGCGTCCGCTTCCCTCCGGTGCTTGGAATCTACTGAGAAACAGGCTTCCTGGCCTGTCTCTCAGTAGCGCACCGGTTGATGACGTCATCACCCGGCGCGCTACTGAGGGCAGGCCGCGAAGCCTGTTTCTCAGTAGATTCCGAGCACCAGAGGGAAGCGGACGCCCCAGCAGGTAAGTGCCTTGCGCCGCCAGCCTCGCGCCACCGCTGCGTGACCCCCCGCCGCCCCGGTTGGCCCCCGCCGCCCCCCGGTTGGCCCGGATCACCCCAGGGCCATCTGGTCACCCTTTTGGGGGGCTAAATTTCCGGATTTGGCCCCCCAAAACAGTTTTTCCGCCCGGATGCGGATTTGCTCCCCATTTCCCGGGCATGTCCGGACAAATCCGGGCGGATGGTCACTCTAATTAAAAAGTAGATCACGACTCTGCATGTCCTCAAGTTGAAGCCTGAAGCTAACCTGGGCTCGTTTAAACATTTTAATGGAGGTCTTGTTTTTTGAGCTCTGTTCCAGAGCAACATTTGCAGTTTCAAAGTGGCTAAAACTGCCACTTAAGCTTTAGCCCAATCTTGAGCTAATTCCTCCTAATTAATGCGACAAGTTCCAGCCTGGCCTCTGTTTTTTTGTGTTGTTCTGATTCATTCTTCTCCCCTCGAGGGGTCTTAGTGGCCATATTAGTTGCTGTCTGATCTTGAGAGGGAGGCTTTGTTAGGGAAATTCCTTTCTTAGCCCTGCAACTGCTTTGTAGCATGACCCATCAGGAGATGTCTTTAGAATTGCAAAATGTTGAGGTGAGGCTCAGTAGTGCTTTGTATTTCTCCAGGGCGAGAGGGAGCTGTGGGCTAAGGTGCCATCTTAAGCTGATGACGTCCCTGTCCCCTGGGGAGGTTAGTTCTTGTAGGTTACTTACTCTCCATTCCTGTTTATTAAACTGTAGTGGCAGGGGGAACCTGGAGAGGGGCCGGTAACAAGCCTCTCTCTGGATGACATTGGTTCTATTCCACCTACCCCTCTAAGCCTGAAGTATGTCTTTTATGGCCCTTAAAAGCTGGGTTTTAGGGACAGCTGGCTTTGCCATTTAACAGTGAAGGAGCTGATTTCAGCAGGCTGCAGAGAATAACAACAGCACACACTCCTCCTGTGCTTGTGAAGATGAGGCCCAAGAGGTTTATCAATAGAGTCCAATGTACATTCTGCCCATCCCTACCTTAGACTGTCAGGGTATCACCTTCTACTTATATAAACATGCAACCTTTAGGCAGAGTCTGGCTAATCCTCAGCTCTGAGGGCTCCAAGAAGGGAAAACCAGTTTCCCCAGAATTTGTTTTGTTGGGTTTTCTAGACTGTCCACTTCTGTTGTCAGCTGGTGAAATTCCCAGTTCCAGAAATGGTCAGAGCATGGCCCACCAGAGCCGTTGCACCATCAACACTTCCCCCCTAGAGAGTTGCAATGGCAAACCTCTGTGATGGTGTCCCATGTTCATAGGCCTCTCTGTTTGACCACCACTACAGACTTGTTGTCAAGGCTAAGACAATATTCCCTTTGGAAGGGCTGTGACCAGATCTTTGCTTCTTAGTACCTGCCCTCTCTCTAGTAAGTAAGCTTACTACCCAACCCACATGTGGGAATGCACAGAGAACACAAGGAAGACAAATTGCTTACCTGTGACAATAGTTCTTTGAATGGCCATCTGTGGAGTTACACAACCCACTCTCCTACTGTGCTGCAACTGCTGTTGTGCCAATGATTTCACTCCCACTCCCATTATATAGCCTCTCTGGTGGTTGGAAATGGAACTGAGGGCAGGAACCATGCCCCCTTGAGGAGGGTACACATGAGCGGTGGGGGAGGCACTTGCCAAAGCTGTAGCCTACCTTTGGGAGTTTCTCAAACAGAGCTCTGTGCAGACACAGGACCCACACAGATGACCACTCAAAGAACTATACTTATGAGTAAGCAACCTTCTTTTCTCCTAAAGTTTAATTGGAATCTACTCTCCTGTAACTTAATCCCATTAGATCTAGTCCTGACCTTCACTGGAGCAGAGTACAAGTCTTTGTCCTTTTCTTTGTGACAGCTCTTCGGGTATTTGAAGAGTGCTGTCAGGCTCCCCACAGTCTACTATTTCCCAAGCTAAACATACCCAGTTCTTTCAACTTTGGCTCATAGGCTTTTTTCCACATTAATGATCATCTTCATTTGCCCTCCTCTGAACCTATTCCAAATTGTCTACATCCTTCTTAAGTGTAGCACCCAGAAGTGGACACCACACTCCAGATGGTGTCAGACTCATGCGGAATAAACTGGAATTAGTGGAAATATTATTTCTCATGATTTGGAAATTATGGCCCTATGAATGTATTTTTTTTCTTTTTTTATTGTGAATGTCAAAGAAACAGAACAATAACAACAAAAACAAATTGTGAAAAAAAGAAAAAAAACATTACATATACAGGGATGTCATCATTTTTCATCATGTGTAAAAAAAAGAGGGGGGGAATCCAACCATATAGCCATATACTTATCCATCTGCAAGTTGCGCTTATATATCACTCGTTCAAATGTTGATAAGGTTATTAAGTCCTCAATCCATTGCAACATGGGAGGTGAGTATTTATCCTTTATCTTTTAGCTGTCATAAGGGCTCTGAAAATCCATTTGTGCTGACCCTGTGTTAGTTTCCAAGAAACTAGCAAATAGTTTAGAAGGACATGCACATCCTTTCATATTAAAGATTGATTCAGGACAAGATTTATCCTTATTTTAACCTCCTCCCAAAAGGAGGAGACTACTGAGCATTGCCAAAACATATGAATTCAAGAAGCATTAGGTGCATTACATCTCCAACAATTATGTAAATTAGGTAGACCCTTGTTGAAAAGGCTTTGTGGGGTCCAGTAGACCTGAAACAGGATTTTTTGCTGAATAAGACATAGCCTAAGATCCATAGATGCTTCAAATATAAACTCTAAGGCAACAATCCATTGTTTGGGCAAAATAGAATACTCCAATTTTTTATTCCAATCCTGTCTTCAACCATGGGTATCGTATTTATTTACTACTACTAAATATTTATATATATGAGTTGACGTGACTGTTCAGCTGCTACAAGTGTTTCTAACAGTAATGGAAGCTCTGAAGCTGTAAAAGCAGCTGGACCAAACCTAGATTTCAGCAAATGTTGCAGTTGCAAGTATTGCCATTCTGCTGTAGCAGGTAAGTTATATTAGCATGTAAATCAGAAAATGGCAAACACTCATCATCTGAACCTATTAATTGATCCAAAGTAAGAATCGCCTTATCTGTCCATGTCCTCCACAAAAACATTTTTTCCCAATTTTTAAATCTGGATTTCCCCATAAAGTCAATTTTGCATGAGAAAATGGGTCAAACTGCAATTGATGCGATACTATACGCCATACCTCTGTAGCCACCAAGATTGTAAAAGGAGGATTATTTAATCTAACACGTCGAGAACTGAGTGCCATCCATTTAGGAAGAAGTTCTAACCATAAAGATTCCAAAACTGACCAGAGTGGCACATCTATGCAAACTGGAGAAGACCAAAACTTAGTACAAGTCAATAAATAGGCCCGATGATACAAAGCGAGGTCTGGAAATCCAAACCCTCCTTCTTTAATTGGAAGTTGCATTCATTTCAAAGATATTCGAGGTGGGGGAGAACCTCAGAAGAATTTATGAAACAAAGCATTAAGTTGTTGAAAATAAAGGAATCCCATGTATAACATAGAAAATTTGAGGTACCATATTCATCTTAAGTGTGTTGACTTTACCCCACAAACTCAACTTTATTGGTGCCCATCTGTCTATATTAAGTACAATCTCATCGATAAACTTATTCAGATTTATTTTAATCAATTGAGATAGCTCTCTGGGAATAAGTATTCTCAGATAAGTAATAAAATCAGGACACCATCGAAATTGACCATTAGCCTACACACTAGAAGTTATGCTATCTCCAATTGGCATCAATTCAGACTTTGACCAATTAATTGAGTAACCGGACAGATCACCGAAGGTATTTATCAGAGACATCAAAGCAGGAATAGATGCCTGGAGTTTAGAAATAAACAATAAAAGATTGTCAGCATAAAGAATAATGTTAAATTCTAAGTCAACATGCACAAACCCGTGAAATGTCCCTATGAATGTAGCCTAAAACTATGTTCACCTTTTTAGCACCCACATGATGTGGATTCATGTTCCACATGTGATTGACTACAATCCTTTTCATGTGTCCTCTACTTTTGCATTTGATTTTTTTTTGCCTACATGCAGAAATTTGCATTTATCTTTATCACATTTCATTGTATTAGTTTCAGCCCAGTTTTCTTTCTATCAAGTTCACTTATTTATTCCTGTCTCCTGAGGGTGTACTATCCCTCCGAGTTTTGTAACAGCTGCAAATTTGATAAGGATTCCATCCAAGTCATTGGGAGAGGACTGGGCCGAGGACAGTGCCCTGTTGCACCCTACTTGAAACCTCACTCCAGATTGATGAGAAACCATTGATTAGGACTTTTTTTAGTTTTCCAGGGCCGTGTCTTGATGGCGTTGTGTCTGCACCCCAAGGCCTGGAACTCCCACATTGGTGCTCCTTCCCGTTATCTGCATGGGAAGGAGCACAAGTGCGGGGTCTGTGTGAAGGAGCCGTTGCCACCCCCCATGCCCATGCATCCAAACTTCTGCATGCCTCAGGACATTGCAAGGGTGCTTGGGGGGGAGCCTTTTTTGGTTCTTTTGTTAAATCTGTAAATGCGAAGCTTTGCATTTACAGATAAATGGGGGGAACAACGGGGAGGAACAGGGCGCTCTGGCTCTGCACATCCACCCCTTTTGTTTATTTATATATTTATTTATTTTAAATGATGGTTCACAGAGGTGCAGAGGTGGTTCAGTGACTGTTTGGCTCACTGGTCCACCCTCTTCCCTGCCCAGCCTATAGCAATCAATCAGGGGTCACCATTGGCTGTGGCATGCCTCTGCAGCAGCTCCGGAGCAAGGCGACAGGCGACAGACGGCAGATGTCGTCGTCATCTCGCTGCAAGCACACAAAGTCAGAGTAAGTGCTCAACTTTTTTAAAGCGGAGCTTTGGGGGTTTGCCCCTGGATAGCTTTGCGATGGCAGCTGCGTCATATAGATGACCTGCAACCACTCTGGATCCACCCCGGGGCACACCCCTTGTTAAGATGTACCCCAGGACACTGTTCTTACTGCCTATTGTAGTTTATTCTCACTACTTGAACTGACACTGCAACAAAACAGGCGAATTCAGCTCTAATGCCAAGACTTCATTTAAATGGCAAGAACCATTATTTAGTTACATACTTGATTTACAGAGAGGCTCTTTAAACTGATTTTTGTATGTGTATTTGTGTTAAAGATATTAGGCCTTCCACCTGCTGATTTCATTCAGACTGCATCAAGACGACGAACTTTTTTTGGTAAGCACGTCTCATTATTGATTGATTCATATAGTGACCATAATTATGATGGGTAGGATATGTGTGGAAGAAGGGTCTGTATAATGCAGAGACCCTGGTGGCAGAGGGAATGCAAGGCATGACTTTCAGATATTATACAATAAACCCTTTCTGTTGGCTCCTCAAGGGCTGAATTCTTGATGTGTAAATCTACAGACTGTGGGTGGCCCAGTCAGGCCACCCCTAGTTATGGTTGGGACCCCTATTTTGTGTGTTTTTCCCATAGGGGCAAAATATCAGTTTTTGGGGCACAGCTAAACTCCAAGTTCTCCGATCTGCCCCAAAGTTTGCATATAGCTACATAATTTGCTAGCAGATTAGTTAGGTGCATAACAAAACTTATAATGGGATGTTATATGGGGGCAAGGATTACGCCCTCCTGTAGGGCCTCATGCATGGAAGTGAGCATTATCCTTTGAGAAATAGGTCTAATGCATAGGCTATGGTAGAAAACATTTTTTGAGTGAAAATTCAAGGGAAAAAGTGAAAGGGTGTGGCCAACTGCCTGACAAGCAAAATATAGGACATCATCTGATGAACATTTTATTGTACGCTCCTTATTGGGCACTCCCAGATTTTTGCAGGCCTATTCATAATG
The DNA here is from genome assembly GCA_029215795.1 of Anniella stebbinsi. Taxonomy (NCBI): domain Eukaryota; kingdom Metazoa; phylum Chordata; class Lepidosauria; order Squamata; family Anniellidae; genus Anniella; species Anniella stebbinsi. Next base: position 101,461,854 of record JARDYH010000003.1, read on the forward strand.
TCGTCTGCGTCCTGCATGCCCCCCGGCCCTTTTGGCCTTCTTTGCATGACACACACACACAAAAAAGACCCCAATAAATTCAAATTATTTTTGAGAGGGAACTTGCTGCTCTCTCCTGTTGTGTGCAGAAGGAGCAGTGCAATCGAAACAGCCCCCACTGAATGGGCCAATAGATGGAAAGCTGCCAAATTTGCCAAGCTGGGAGAGAATGGGTTAACTAGCAGCAAGTTGAAATCCATCAAGTTTGGTCAAGGTTTGGGGGAGATATGAGCTTCCCCCCAAAACCCCCATTTGTTTGTATTGAGGGAAGGCGGTTGGAGGCTTTGGAATATTCACACCGAGCTGTGGCTTGTGGCCAGAGAGGGAGGATTTAAAGGAGCCCTCTGGAGCTCCACAGCAGAACAGGCTTGCCCATGTCAATCAATCAAGGTTTAAGGCAGGGAGAGGGAATTAAAGGGGCTGTGCCCTGCCCCTGCAGGAGGGTGGCTGATTTACATTTTTTTGTTTAAGGAAGTCAATGTTTTTTTTAAAAAAAACGTTGCAATAGAAAACACAGGAGATGCAGAAATCAGAGGGCTCGTACCATGTGTTTGTGTGTGTGTGTGTGTGTGTGTGTGTGTGTGAGTGAGAGAGAGAGAGAGAGAGAGAGAGATGGGGTGGGGCCCAGGCTTGGAGGAGGGTAGGGGGGTCCATGCCTGTGTGTGCAGGGTGGGGTCTCAGGAGGTGATGCCTGTGTGTGGATGGGGCTCAGGTGTGGGGACTTGCGCAGGGGGTGGCAGTCTTGAGTGTGATGGTGGGGGATGTCTGAAAGTTGATGACTGGGCTGGGGAATCGGAAGTGGAAGCTTGTGCTGGGATGAGGGTCTACAGAGGAGGGCTCACAGTGGGTGTCCCAGTTTGGGGGTGGTGGTGGTGGTTCAGAGAGCAGTTGGTGGAGCTCCTGCCTGGGGCTGCGTGGTATATTATATTATTATATTACTTATATCCTGGCTTTTTCCCAACACTGGGACTCAAGGCAGTTTACAAGATTAAAACATATAAATATAAGTTTACAAAAGTTAAAATAGAATTAAAACCCTGTAATATTTTTTTAAAATAAAATAAAATAAAAAGCAAGTCACAATTAAAAATCCAATACATTAACACAGATCCAGAGTATTCCCAAAGGCCTGCCAGAACAAAAAAGTTTCTGCTTGCCTCCAAAAGTGAAACAAGGAGGGAGCCAGTCTAGCTTCCTTGGGAAGGGAGTTTCAGAGCCCTGAAGCAGCCACTGAGAAGGCCCTCTCCCGCATACCCATCAGGCGGGTCTGAGATGATGGTGGGACTGAGAGAAAGGCTTCTCCTGAAGATCTCAGAGCACGGGCAGGCTCATATGGGAGAATATGGTCTTTCAGATAACCTGGACCCGAGCTGTATAGGGCTTTATATGTCATAACCAGCACTTTGAATTGTGCCCAGAAACAGATGGGAAGCCAGTGGAGCTGTTTTAACAGAGGAGTTGTATGCTCCCTGTAACCAGCCCTGGTCAACAATCTGGCTGCTGCTCTTTGAACTAGGGATGTGCATGCCCGAAAATATCGTATTTTATTGTTATCGTAATTTCGGACCAAAAAAAATTATCGTCTCCGATAATATTGTAGGTGAACCATATCGTCTTCATGATAATTATCGGAAATACGTTATTTAATTTGCAACCCCATTGTGCTCTATAGAGCTGAATATTTGTTAGAAAAAAATGCCTATAACTTCTGTATTTTCAAAGTTACAGGCTTGAAGCATGGTCACAATACTTATGGGGTATGCCTAAGTATGTGTATGAAATTTGAGATCGATCCCTCCAACCCTCAATTTTATATGAATTTGTTAAAGATCATTTAAGTTCTGACAGGTCAAAAGTTGCACAATCTTTCAAAAATTCATATAAAATACAGGGGTGGAGGGATTGATCTGAAATTTGGCACATATGTGTAGCAACATGTGCTAAACATGTGTATGAAATTTGAGATCGATCCCTCCAACCCTCAATTTTATATGAATTTCTTAAAGATTGTGCAACTTTTTGACAGGTCTGAATGAACACACGTGGTGAGCTGTCATACTGACCTGTCAGAACTTAAATGATCTTTAATAAATTCATATAAAATTGAGGGTTGGAGGGATCAATCTCAAATTTCATATACATACTTAGGCATACCCCATAAGCCCTGTGACCACGTTTCAAGCCTCTAACTTTGAAAATACAGAAGTTATAGGTTTATTTATATGGCAGTCCAATAATCTGATATAATCAGCCTGAAAATTATCATCTCCGATGATTATCGTAGGAAGTTGTATCGTATCGTTATTGTTAATCGTATGCACGATAAAGAAAATATATCGTTATTGTACATTTTAACGATACGATACACATCCACACTTTGAACCAGCTGAATTTTCCAAACACTCTTCAAAGGCAGCCCCACGTAGAGTGCATTACAGTAATCCAAATGGGATGTAACTACGGCATGTGTCACCATGACCAGGTCAGACATCTCTAGGAACGGGTGCGATGGTGCACTAGCTTCAATTGTGCAAATGCACTCCTGACCACCACCGAGACCTGCACTTCCAGGCGGCTCAGGACTGAATCCAGAAGTACACCCTAGCTGTGAATCTGTGTCTTCAGGGGGAGTGTAACCCCATCCAGCCCAAGCTGACTCCCTATTCCCTGATATGCCTTTTGACTGACCAGGAGCACCTCTGTCTTGTCTGGATTAAGTTTCAATTTGTTCGCCCTCATCCAGTCCATTACTGCCAACAAACAATGATTTAGCACCAAAACAGCTTCCTTCGAATCAGGTGGAAAGGAGAAGTAGAGTTGGGTGTCATCAGCATTTCAGTGGCACTGAATCCCCAAACTCCAGACAACCTTTTCCAACAGTTTCATGCATATGTTAAATAGCATGAGGAACAAAACTGAACCCTGAGGGACTCCACAGGCCAATGGCCAAGGAGTTGAACAGAAGTCCCCCTGCACCACCTTCTGGGTCTGCCCCTCCAGGAAGGAATGGAGCCACTGTAAAACAGTATCTCTGTCCCTTCCCAGCAAGGCAGCCAAGAAGGATACCATGGTTGATGGTATCAAACACTGCTGAGAAGTCCAGCAGAACCACCAGGGACACACTTCCCCTGTCCAGTTCCTAGTGTAGGTCATCCACCAAGGCGACCAAAGTTGTTTCTGTCCCATAACCAGGTCTGAAGCCAGATTGAAATGGACCAAAATAATCTGTCTCAACCAGGAATCCCTGGAGTTGGGGGACCACCATGTGCTCCAATACCTTGTCCAGAAATATTATATTGATAATATAATATATATTATATGGATATATTATATTGATAAAATGCTTTTATGCTTTTTATGCTTTTTAAATTTTGTATATTGGTTTTTTAATGTTCAGTGTTTTTAATTTTTGTAAACTGCCCAGAGAGCTTTGGCTATAGGGAGGTATATAAATGTAATAAATAATAATAAATAATAATAATAATCCACTGAGTCTTCCTTCTTTGCAGTTCTGCTATTTAATGCCAGGTCAGTCCACAATAAGACCACTCGTATTCTTGAATTAGAAGGCTGACCTGCATGCATTACTGAGACTTGGGTGGGTGAACTTGGCAGGGTTGATCTGACTCAGCTCAGCCCACCTGGCTACTCAGGACAGCACCAACATAGATTGGAGGGGGAGAGTCCTCATGAGCCATAGATTTTCCATCTCTATCACCAGGAAACTACTCCACCGTGGAGCAAGCCTTGAAGGGTTGCACCTGGTGTTGCATCATAGAGACAGATTGGGGATGCTGCTGGTGTACTGCCCACCCTGCTGCCCAGCATCCTCCCTGATCAAGCTGGTGGAAGTGGTCTCAGGTGTGGTGCTGGAGGAATCCAGGATGGTGGTTCTGGGTGACTTCAACTTTCACGCTGAGGCCATCTCTGGAGCTCCAGCTTGGGACTTCATGGCCTCCATGACAACCATGGGGCAGTCTCAATTTGTCACTAGCCCAACACATGAAGTAGGCCATACCCTTGATTTTGTTTTTGCTCCAAGCTGTGAGATGGGTAGTCTGAAGATTGGGGAGGAGGGTCCAAGTAACCTCATTGTCATAATCGGACCATTTCCTGGTGAGATTTGAACTCACGGTGTTACTCTCCTCCTGCAAGGGTGGGGGACTCATTCAGATGGTCTGCCCCAGGAGACTGATGGAATCCAACAGATTTCTGAATGCTCTTGGGGATTTTCCAGTGGAACAGTGAGATGCAGAGGGCCATTGACTTGATTTATTTATTTATTTATTTATTACATTTGTATACCGCCCCATAGCCGAAGCTCTCTGGGCGGTTTACATAGGATTAAAAACAATTAAAAACAATATACAAAAATTAAAACAGCAAAAACATACAACATACACACAATCTGTACATTTAAAAACCACTTCAACACTTCAAAAAAACAAAAAAAACCAAAAAAAAAACAAAAAAAACCAACAAAACAAAACAGACCCAGGCTCCTCAGATATTGCCAAATGCCTGAGAGAAGAGGAAAGTCTTGACCTGGCGCCGAAAAGATAACAATGTTGGCGCCAGGCGGAGTGCCCTCTCCAGCCCTGTAGAGCCTGCTCTGCTCCTTGATATTCTAGGGAGCTGTGGTCAATAAAAAAGGCTGGATGTTGGCTAGAGTGCAAATGGCGTAAGACTCGAAGTGAAGATGACCGAGCATACTCCAGAGTGCATAATCATGCCTATTGCATGGCAGTGCAGGCATCAAAGAAGGCTTATTTTGCTGCCTCCATTGCATCCTTGAGTAGCCATCCAGCGGAGCTCTTCAGGTTGTCCTGGGGGCTACTAACACCCTCCCCAGCAAATGGGGCCCTGTCCCTGTCAAGGACCCATTGTGACCTTTTTGCATCTCGCTCTGAGGACAAAATTGCTTGTCTCCGCAGCGAGCTTGACGCTGTTGTTAGTGCCGCTCCAATTGATGTGTCTGATGCCCCCATCTACTCGAATTTGTGGGATTAGTTCCAGTTATTGTGGCCTGGTGATGTAGACAAGGTCCATGCAAGAATGCGACCAACCACTTGCCCTCTCGATCCCTGTCCCTCCTGGTTAATAAAAGCGAGTCAAGAGGGTTTGACTGGGTTGGTCCAAAGGGTGATAAATGCTTCCCTTTGGGAAGGGGTGGTCCCTGCTGTCCTTAAGGAGGCAGTAGTGTGACCACTCCTAAAGAATCCCACCCTGGACCCCATGGTACTAGACAACTTCTGTCCAGTCACGAACATCCCCTTTTTAGGGAAGGTACTTGAGAGGGTTGTGGTGGAGCAACTGCAGGCACTCTTGGAGGATACTGATTATCTAGACTCACTCCAGTCTGGGTTTCAATCTGGTTATGGGACTGAATCAGCCATGGTCGCCCTGATGGATGACCTTTATCAAGAGAGGTCCAGGGGGAGTGCAACCCTGTTAATTCTGCTTGATCTCTCATCAGCTTTTGATACCATTGACCATGGTATCCTCCTCGATAGACTCCGTGGGATGGGCATTGGAGGCACTGTGCTACAGTGGCTCCAGTCCTACCTATGGGGACGTTTTCAGAGAGTAACATTGGGTAACCATTCCTTGGTCCCTTGGCAATTGAGCTATGGGGTGCCGCAGGGTACCATCTTGTCCCCAAGGTTGTATGAGGGCGTTCATTAGGGGTTTGGGAGAGAAATGCTATCAATATGCTGATGACCTATATCTGATGAACAATATGCTCTATATTCCTATGACAACTGAATCAGGTGAGGCTGTGCAGATCCTGAACCAATGCCTAGACTCAGTAAAGGGCTGGATGAGGGCCAATAAACTGAAACTGAATCTTGGCAAGATGGAAGCCCTGTGGGTGAGTGGTCCCTGGGTCTGGGAGAGAGGCTCATTGCCTGTTCTGGATGGGGTTGCACTCCCTCTGAAAGGTCAGGTTTGTCATTTGGGGGTACTCTTAGTTCCAGCTCTGTCACTGGAGGTTCAAGTGGCCATGACAGCTGAGAGTACCTTTTACCAGCTTTGGCTGGTTCACTAGCTACAGCCTCTCCTGGGCAGGGATAGCTTAGCCATGGTGATACAGGCATTAATAACCTTAAGATTGGGTTACTGCAATGCACTCTGTGTGGAAGCTGGAGCTAGTGTAGAATGCTGCAGCTTGGCTGTTGTCCAGAGCTGCCCCTTTCCAGCATGTAACGCCTTTGCTGAGAGAACTGCACCGGCTGCCTATTCACTACTGGGCCAGATTTAAGGTTCTTGTGTTAGTGTACAAAGCCCTAAACAACTTGGGACCAGGATACCTGAGAGAGCGCCTTCTCCCCTATCAACCTTCCTGGTCACTGAGGTCATCCAAGGGCATGCTCCTGGTGGTTCCACATACACCTATCGTCCGATTTGAGTCCAACAGGGAAAGAGTCTTCAGTATGGTGGCCCCCCTCCTATGAAATTCCCTGCCTCTGGAGGTCAGGTAGGCACTAACTTTGTATTCCTTCAGGCGCTTCCTAAAAATGTCGTTGTTCCAGGAAGCCTTCTCTTAATGACCAGCCGAGGTTTATTTTGCATTTTGTTTCTTTTAAAATGTACTTTTAATGTGTTTTTATTCTATTTTATTTTGTCCACTGCTCAGAAATTCTGAATGGGGAGTGGTATATAAATATTGTAAATAAAATAAATATAGCTGATGGTTTGTAGGTATCAGCTCCCAGAAATTCCAGAACAGTCAAAAGCTAATCACTACTAACGTGACGAGATCCCAATCAACTTGGTTCCCCTGTTGCCATCTCCACAGTTCTGAACACAAGGGAAGGTCAATCCATACACGGGTTCCAAACCTGGACAAGGGAGGGGGGATGATTCCTGACAGTGTGTCATGACACCTACCTATCTGTACACAAGTGACCACGGACATGTTTAAAAGATGCCGACGTTCTGTTTGTGGCTGAGAATTATTAGATTGCTGTTGCATGGTACTTCATATGAAGAGGTGATCAGAAGTGCCACCAGGCAGGTTTTAATCGGTATGATAAACTGATAATACTGGAAAAACATACTGGTTGCAGAGAAAGCTTCCAAAAGGTGACATTCTTCTTTGACCACCATTTCTGCCCAACTTCCCTGGTCTGAAACTTTATAGCTTCTCCAGCCTTTTGAATTGTGGCTGGTGCCTGGTATTCCAGCAAATGTGTCTTCCTGCCACTTCTGCTGTACTGGTAGCTAGACACTGGAAAGGCCTGGGAAGCTGTGAACTCCTCGCAGCCAGCTGCCATGGTCCATTCCTGCCCACAACAGACTTGTGACCACCACTTGTGTCCAACTTCCCTGCCCCAGTTTTGGTAGCCAGATGATTCGTAAAATGTAGAAATGCTCTAAATGTGGGGAAATCTTCTCTTACAACTCCAGTGTTGATAAACACTAGAGCATCCACACCCCTTTGTGCTCTTACATCTGTGCTGCAATATTTGTGGGGAGGCACCAAGGAATGTCTCCTTAAAAAAATGGTTCCTTAAAAAACCTGATATCAGTGGCAAAACCTACACTGGTTTGTGAGTTATGCTTGAATTGAACACACAAAAGCTGGGAAGTCATTTTTCCAACATTCCCTTTCAAGCCGCAATGTACCTGGGGCAAAGGGACCAGCACATGTGTGTCAAGTGACGAAGGGCAGGAGCCCACTGGGATGCACACGTGACTACTGAACCACAGGGCTCTGGGCCTAACAGTCAGCAGCTGGAGTGCTCAGACCTGTGAGATCAAATCAACCCAACCTAAATCAACCCAGCTGAAATATCCCACAAAATTTCAGCTGAATACTCTTACCTGTTCTGGAGCCTATTTTACACCATACATGATGCCAACCCAGAGTGTATAGATAACAGGGAGCTGCAACCAATTATGGTTAGAGTTACGTTTTGTTTGGTAAACTACAGCTGCGTAGCTTTAGCATGTAATTGGTGCAAGACAAGGCTATAGAAACACACTCACACTGGTACTTTTAGTTAAAAGATAGCATTGTTAAGAGCCTATAGCTCCTGGGAAAACAAAAGTACTTTCAGAGAGTGTTGAGCCATTATGGTTGCATGCTTCAGACACAGAGAAAGCTAACTAACTGAGAAGGAGGAGGAAGGAAGTGAAGCCTAAGAGTTGCGATTTACATCAACAAGTGGTTACACGAAGAAACTAGTGGAGGAAGAAACAGGTTCCCTTTCTGAATATTGCCCGCCACTGGTTCTGATAACTTATCCTAATGAGAAAAGGAGTCCAAGATGAGTGGGAGTTTTTTAAAAAAGGAAATTTTAAAGACCCAATTACAAACAATTCCAACAAGGAAAGAAGATAGAAGATAGCAGAAGAAACCAATGTGGCTCCACAAAAAGCTTAGAGATGACATGAAAATAAAATAGGATACATATAGGAAGTGGAAGGAAGGCCAGGCTAAAAAAGAAGAGTACAAACAAGTAGCACAGAAGTGCCGGAATGGTATCAGGAAGGCTAAAGCTGAGAAGGAGCTGAGGCTAGCAAGGGATGCTAAAAGCAATAAAAAGAATTTCTCCAGATACGTGAATAGTAAAAGACAGAGGAAAGAAATCATGGTTCAACTGCTTCATGAGGATGGCAAATTGGTAACAGATGACAAAGAAAAGGCCACTCAATTCCTACTTTGGCTCAGTCTTCTCTCAAAAGCGGGTCTATGACACCCCTGGAAAAAGTGAAGTACAAGCTGTCGGGGCAGGATTGCAGTTTGAGATTGATAAACAAATGGTCAAGGAACACCTAATTTCTTTGAACAAGTTCAAATCTCCAGGGCTCGACAAACTGCTTCCTAGAGTAATAAAGGAGCTGGCAGAAGAACTCTCAGAACCACTCACTGTCTATTATCTTTGCGAAATCAAGGAAGATGGGTGAACTGCTGGATGACTGGAGGAGAGCTAATGTTGTCCCTATCTTTGAAAAGGGCAAAATGGAGGAACCTGGGAACTACAGACTAGTCAGTCTGATATTCATCCCTGGGAAAATCTTGGAGCAGATTATAAAGAAGTCAATCTGTAGACACCTTGAAAACAATGCAGTAATTACTAGAAGCCAGCATGAATTTGTCAAGAACAAATCCTGTTAGACTAATCTGATCTCATTTTTTGATCGGGTAACCTCCCTTGTGGACTGTGGGAATGCTGTGGATCTAGTATATCTTGACTTAAGCAACTCTTTTGACAAAGTGCCACATGACATTCTGATTCACGAACTAATGAAAAGTGGGCTAGATGGAACAACTATTAGGTGGATCCCCAGCTGGCTACAGAATTGGACTCAAAGAGTGCTTATCAATGGTACTGTTTCACACTGGGGGGAGGTAATGAGTGGGGTTCGCAGGGCTCAGTCCTGGGCCCAGTGCTCTTCAACATTTTTATTAATGATTTGGACGAGGAGGTGCAGGGAATGCTTATCAAATTTGCAGACGACACAAAATTGGGTGGGATCACTAATACCCTGGAAGACAGAAACAAACTTCAAAGTGATCTTGATAGACTGGAGCACTGGGCTGAAAACAACAGAATGAAATTTAATAGGGATAAATGCCAAGTTCTACACGTAGGAAAAATAAACCAAATGCACAGTTACAAGATGAGGGATACTTGGCTAAGCAATACGACAAGTGAGAAAGATCTTGAAATTGTTGTAGATCACAAGCTGCATATGAGCCAACAGTGTGATGTGGCTGCAAAAAAAGCAAATGCTATTTTGGGCTGCATTAATAGAACTATAGCTTCCGAATCGTGTGAGGTACTGGTTCCCCTCTATTCGGCATTGGTTAGGCCCCATCTTGAGGTTTGCGTCCAGTTCTGGGCACTCCACTTCAAGAAGGATGCAGACAATCTGAAGCATGTTCAGAGGAGGGCAACAAGGACGATTAGGGGTCTGGAAACAAAGCCCTATGAGGAGAGATTGAAAGAACTGGGCATGTTCAGCCTGGAGAAGAGATGATTGAGGGGAGACATGATAGCACTCTTCAAATACTTGAAAGGTTGTCACACAGAGGAGGGCCAGGATCTATTCTCGATCAACTCAGAATGTAGGACACGGAATAATGGGCTCAAGTTACAGGAAGCCAGATTCCGGCTGGACATCAGGAAAAACTTCCTGACTGTTAGAGCAATATGACAAAGGAGCCAATGACCTAGGGAGGTGGTGGGCTCTCCCACATTAGAGGCATTCAAGAGGCAGCTGGACAACCATCTGTCAGAGATGCTTTAGGGTAGATTCCTGCATTGAGCAGGGATTGGACTCGATGGCCTTATAGGCCCCTTCCAACTCTACTATTCTATGATTCTATGATCATAAGTGTTGTTGCTCCACTCCAACAATTACCATCTCCCTGACAAGTGTACCTGTATGGCACAAGTGTTTGCAAGCATTGTCATACATGTTCCAATGTATAATGAAAACAGCTTAAGTGTACAGATTAAAAATGTTTAAAAATACAATGTGTAAATGGGTCCCTCAGGAGGTTGTTGGAGGAGGAGGATGTATAAGCTCATCAACCTTCTGGCACAAATGAAAGTGGATGACCTTCATTCAGGACACAAATGAAAGTGGATGACCTTGGCAATGCTGAGGAAGCCAAAGTCCCAACTGATCATTTGGTGGCAGCAGCAAGAACATCAGATAGGATTCCCCAATGTCTGTTCTGGGTGGCAGGGAGATCCACTGTGGGAAAATCTGGGCTTCTTGGAATTTAACAGATTTCCTCAAACCCCTGGTACATCCACCAGATTTTGCTGGCTGTCTTTCCAGATTTAAACAAGGCAAGTTATGCTAATGGAGTTTGTCGTTAGCCTAACTTGGGAAAATTACAGACACAATTAAGCTATTTGCAGCCGTAAAGCACTTAGTTCTAGTAAATGCACAGCTATAAAGAGCTTACTTCTGTGTAAATTGTGACCATAAGCTATCATTAGCATATTCTGCCTTGTTTAAAGCTGGAAAGATGCCTTGCATGAAACCTGGAAGATGTGCGGGGGGGTGGGTGTCTGCTGCAGACTCCACAGGTCAGATGCTTAGGAATCTGGCCTTATTGGAGTCAGCAGCGGATTTCTCCAGCATCCCTTGTAAAGTCACCATCAACCTAAACTTCACCAGGAAATAGTGTGACCTCCACCCCACCTCAGTTCCAGACTTCAATTCCACAAGGCGCCGTCCTATCCCCATGCTGTTCAACATCTACATGAAACTACTGGGAGAGATCATTCGGAGGCATGGGGCAGGGTGCATTAATGATGACACCCAAATATATTTTTCTATGCCTGTGACAACAGCATCAGCTAAGGTTAGTGTGTCTCCTCTGAATGAATGCTTGGAGGCGGAAATGGGCTGGATGAGGAAAAACAAACTGAAGCTGAGTCCAGACAAGATGGAGGATCCGTTGCTCCAAATGACAACTCAGATAGATGTGACTACCAGGAGTGCCTACAATCATCTTTGGCTGATACGCCAGCTGCGCCCTTTCCTAGAGTTGGAAGACCTAAAGACAGTAGTGCATGCACTGGTAACTTCAAGGCTCGACTTCTGCAATGCGCTGTACATAGGGCTACCTTTGTGCCTAGTCCAGAAACTTCAACTAGTTCAAAATATTACAGCCAGGTTGGTCACCGGTACACTTAGAGGTGACCATATCATACCAGCTTTAAAATCACTCCACTGGCTGCCAATTAGTTTCCGGGCGAAGTACTAAGTGTTGGTCATCACCTATAAAGCCCTACATGGTTTGAGTCCAGGTTACCTGCAGGATCGCCTTCTCCCATACAATCTGTCCCATGCGCTCATGTCCTCTGGGAAGAATTTGTTACAATCAGCCAAAACTAGGCTGACAACTGTTACCCAGAGGAACTTCTCTTCTGCCACTCCCAGACTGTGGAATGGTCTGCCGGAGGAGATTTGTCAACTTAATAGTCTCTTTGACTTTAAGAAAGCCATAAAGACCGATCTCTTCCAGCAGGCCTACCCAGTTGAATTTTAAGCGTTTTATTGGTATTTTAATAATGTATTGGTTTTATGTGCTTTTAATCAGTTTTATGTATTTTATATTTGATGTTGTTCCCTGCCTTGATCCAGAGGGAGAGGCGGGTAAGAAATAAATATATTATTATTATTATTATTATTATTATTATTATTATTATTATTTGTTTCACTGAGACCTTTTTTTGCAATACAGATTGTCAGTGTAGCCTCCCGCTTTGGATTGGATCGCAGCAGTGGGCAAAGGGTTACACAGCCCTGTTCCCCAGACTAGGGTCCTGATACCCATGCTAGCAATTAAAAATAGACCCTACACATGCACACACATCTCCCTCCTTCTTTTCATGCCTCCTTGACCCAGCCCAAGCACCCTGCAGCCATTACCCTACATCCACCCCCCAGGATTCTCCCTGCCACTGCCAACTTACCTTTAGTTTCCCTTCCCCCCTTTTTTCTGTGCACCTGGGCCTGCTTTAAAGCAAAGCACTGACCTGCAGTATCACAATTTTATCTTTTCAGTAAACATGCCAACAGTTTGAAAATATTTGCTTTTCTGTTTTGTAGATTCTAACAGTACTCCAAAGAATGTTACAAATAGCAGGGGAAGAATAAGAAACCCAAACTCCAAGGATCTGAGTGCCATATTGAAAACTTATGATGGCTCTTTTCTGGATTTTCTGAAAAAATGCCTTGTGTAAGATGGCTTTAATTTCTTTTACTAAATCCTAGTTTTCTGTCCTTAAGTTTTTGTAAATACGTACATCTCAGTTATGTTTGCAATATTTATTTGTCAGGTTAATTCCCCATATTGTCTGACTATATAATGAAAATATCTTTTAGAAGACATCAGACCAGTGTTTTGTTTTATATTTCATATTGCGTTCCAGCGGTTTCTCAGAAGCATATTAGAGGTTCCTCAAAGATCAGTAACGCTGGACAAATTTGTCCACTACTGCATATCTTTCCCTGCACTATGCGGCTTACAAGAGATTGCTTTGTGTGTTCTAGAGGCTCGATGAGACTGTTCACATAACATGACAGCCCACCATAGGTTATTTAACCCACGGTGAGGCTGGGGGTGCATACGGTGTAATGTGGGTCTCTCCAAAAGTTTAGAGGGGAAAGGTTCAAAATTATCAAAACTCCCATAAAGCAGACAAATGTTTTTATTTCTTCAATCCATAATTCAAATCCAAACATGTACCAGCATACTCTTACTAGCATCTGACTAACCGCTAAACCTTGATTAGTTAAATACCTTTCAGCTGTGCTGGAAAACAGTTTATCTTAAAGGGACATTACACCACATCTCCCTTTCATAATATAGTAAAAAAAAAGGCATATATTCATGCATACAGACATACAGAACTATATGCCACAAACTATAAACTAAAAGATTATAAACAAGTACTACAATGGGGCCAGAGGTCACCAGTACTTGGCCCACCTTTGAGGATGGTCTTTACCACCATCCTTCTTCTTCAAGGGACATATCTTGCTGGTAAAAAGACAGGTCTGCCATGAGATGTTACATTTATGGGACACCTTTCTTCAGTTGGCCATGCGTGTGTCTCACAAGGTGTGTTATTGTCCTCATTGATATCTTCTGTACCTGTCATAGGGATATCAGAAGGCTCACCAAGTTGAGCTTCCTGTTCTGTGGGAACAAGTTCACTCTGTTCTGAATCTGTATGACCACAACTTTCAGATGTCTGACTTTGAAACCTTAAGTGGTGCCTATAACGCTGATACATACACCCTTCTGGAGTCTTCACTTGATATGAATGAGGCTGTTCACATTTTGTTGTAACAATAGCAGGAAGCCATCCTTCATTTGACTGCATCCATACTTACTCTCCTTCTTGTGGGGGCTTGAGGGGATTTGTCCTGGACTCTTTGAAGGTTTTTATGTACATCAGTGGGAATCTTAGGGCACAATAAATTATTTGTTGCTGGAAGTTTGCTCTTCAACATTCTTCCATTAACATTTCTGTAGGTGCGAGCAGGAACAGCACCCATAGGCTTTTAAAAAATTGTTTCCAAAGGTTTGTGATCAATCTGGACTAAAACAACTTTGCCAAACACATACTGATGGATTGTTTTCATTGCATACAAAACAGCAAGCAGTTCTTTCTCTATTTGAGCGTAATTTTGTTCTGATATGCTGAGTGACTTTGATGCATAAAACACAGGTTTATTCTCCTGAAGCAAACATGCTCCCAGGCCATCTTTTGATGCATCAGCTTGCACAACAACTGGTTTGGTAACATCAAAATATTGGAGTACAGGTGCCTGACACAACTGCTGTTTAATCATTTCAAAAGCCTCCTGATGTTCTTGCATCCACTGAAACACTACATTCTTTCTCAGCAAATGTCTTAAGGGCACCATCAATTCTGCCTCCCATGGAATATATTTTGACAGATATTGTACAGATCCTAAAAATCTGAGCACACCTTGTCTATCTTGTGGAGATGCCACTTCTTGAATGGCCTTGATTTTGTCATCATCAGGTCAAACTTTCTGAGCAGTCACTATCTGACCCATATATTTCACATGGTTGATCTTAAAGTGAATCTTTTGTTTATTAGATTCAATGTTCTTCGCACACACAATTTCTATAACTTGATGTAAGATCTGATCATGCTGCTCGGCTGTCTTTGCTACACTGATCATATCATTAGCTATAACATAGACCCCTGTTGTGTACCCAAAAGTCTCCTCATTTTATTTTATTTTTTACTAGCAGATTTAAGCTCAAATGGCAGATGATGAAAGCAATCACTTCCCCAAGTCATATTAAATGTGCATTAATGTGATGAAGATTTATCTAATGTCACCTGCCAACCATCTTTAAGGTGGATTCCTGCATTGAGCAGGGGGTTGGACTCGATGGCCTTATAGGCCCCTTCCAACTCTACTATTCTATGATTCTCTATGATCTTTCTCATCTATAATAGTAAAAAAAAAATCATTCCAGCTTAAATGACTCAAAACTCCCCCAATTGTAGGGATTGTATAATGCTGTCTTCAAACTGCTTTATTAAGATCACGAGGATCAAGACATATACACAACTTCCCATTCTTGTTTTCAGTAATGACAAGGCTGCTCACCCAATCTGTGGGACCTGTAACTTTAGATATCACTCCTACACTCTCCATCCGGCTCAAAGTATATTTCATTCTATCCAGTATTGCAAAAGGCACCTTCCGACGTCCATGAATAACAGGGACAACTATTGGATCAATATGTAGATGGTGAGAACTTTCAAACTCACCCAGAGTTTGTACTCAAACATCACAGTATATATCAAGCAGCCATTCCTGTGTCAAAGATTCAGCTATATGTACAATATCAACTTGACAAACCAAATTTAAAGCCTCACAGGCTGGCCTACTCAATAATGGAATTGCTGAATAATCTGTTACATGAAACAATAATCTGGCTACTCCCCTTGGAATGTGACATTCAAAAACAATACTTCCCAAAGGCTGTATGCATGTCCCACCATAGGCCACAAGAGTTACATCATTTTTGGTTAGTACATTTTTGCCTGGTAACACACTAAATATATTAAATGGCAAAACATTTGCCTCAGCTCCTGTATCTAATTTGAACTTTACTGAAAGTCCTTTCACTATTATTTCAACATACCATCCAGCACTTTGGTTTGCACTTAAACCTTTAGTCTCTTGAGATAATTTCCCTATCAACAAACTTCTTACATCAAACTCATGAATCTGATGTCTCTGTTGTCAAGACTTAATGATGTTGCTTAACATAATCTGGCATAACAATTTCATGCCACATTTATTAAAGGTCTTTCCAAATGCTGGAAATTTTTGAGGTTTATGTTTTAAACCACAATTGGGGCACTTGTTATCTTTAGTCTGGGCATATCTTCTTTCAAATTTTGACTTTTTAGCTCCAGGAACTTGAACTGGAATCTCTTCATGATTTTTATCAGTCACATATACGTCATGCAGATACTTGGAGGAAATTGCCATAGTCTCCAGCTGAGCTCTTGTTACTTCAGCCACTCGACATATTTCAACTGCTTTCTCACAAGTAAGATAAGGTATGTTCAAAAGTCTTTCTTTTAATCTTTCCTCCTTCACACTGAATACAATTTTATCTCTCACCATATCATTAGCTGCACTACCAAACTCACAGCTGCTAGCTTTCAGTTTAAGTTCAGTAACAAATTGTCCAATGTGTCTCCTTGTCTCTGTGAATTACTCCAAAAGGAATCATAGAATCATAGAGTAGAGTTGGAAGTGGCCTATAAGGCCATCGAATCCAACCCCCTGCTCAATGCAGGAATCTACCTTAAAGCATACCTGACAGATGGTTGTCCAGCTGCCTCTTGAATGCCTGTAATGTGGAAGAGCCCATGACTTCCCTAGGTCATTGGTTCCATTGTTGTATTGCTCTAACAGTCAGGATGTTTTTCCTGATGTCCAGCCGGATTCTGGCTTCCTGTAACTTGAGCCCATTGTTGCGGGTCATACACTCTGGGTCGATTGAGAAGAGATCCTGGCCCACCTCCTTGTGACAACCTTTCAAGTATTTGAAGAATGCTATCATGTCTCCCCTCAATCATCTCTTCTCCAGGCTAAACATGCCTAGTTCTTTCTATCTCTCCTCATAGGGCTTTGTTTCCAGACCCCTGATCATCCTCGTTGCCCTCCTCTGAACACACTCCAGAGTGTCTACATACTTCTTGAAGTGTGGTGTCCAGAACTGGACGCAATACTCAAGATGGGGCCTAACCAGTGCCAAATAGAGGGGAACTAGTACCTCGCGCGATTTGGAAGCTATACTTCTATTAATGCAGCCCAAAATATCATTTGCTTTTTTTGCAGCCACATCACTGTTGGCTCATATTCAGCTTGTGATCTACAACAATTCCAAGATCCTTCTTGCTCATCATATTGCTGAGCCAAGAATCCCCCATCTTGTAACTGTGCATTTGGATTATTTTTCCTAGGTGTAGAACTTGGCATTTATCCCTATTAAATTTCATTCTGTTGTTTTCAGCCCAGCACTCCAGTCTATCAAGATCACTTTGGGGTTTGTTTCTGTCTTCCAGGGTATTAGCGATACCACCCAATTTTGTGTCATCTGCAAATTTGCTAAGCATTCCCTGCATCTCCTTGTCCAAATCATTAATAAATATGTTGAAGAGCACTGGGCCCAGGACTGAGCCCTGCGATACCCCGCATCGTTACCTCCCCCCAGTGTGAAAAGCACTCCCCCCAGTGTGAAAAGCATTGATAAGCACTCTTTGAGTCCAATTCTGTAGCCAACTGTGGATCCACCTAATAGTTGTTCCATCTAGCCCACTTTTCACTAGTTTGTGAATTAGAATGTCATGGGGCACTTTGTCGAAAGCTTTGTTGAAGTCAAGATATACTATGTCCACAGTATTCCCACAGTCCACAATGGAGGGTACCTGATCAAAACATGAGATCAGATTGACTTCTGGTGAAGGCAATGGTCGGTCAGTGCCACGAGCTCTGAGCTCTGCGGAATTGAATGGCTTGGTTGGGGGCTCCCAGCTAGAGTTAATTTCCCCAGATTAAAGGAGAATACAAAGAGCATGCCATTAAGAATCTCGTAAACCCTTTGATGCGGTAATGAAGTCAAAATGGAAATTTTGTCGGAAGGACAGCAGAAGAGGGAGGAGATGAAGGCGAACATAACTCACGAGCCATTCCAGAACCGACAACGCATAAGATCGGCCAGACTTTCATTCCCCAAGAAGGATAACATCTAGTTGAAAAGGGGTACTTCTACTGCAGCAAAATCTATTAGAATAACAAGTGACTTGCAGGGATAAAAGAAAATGATCTCTTGTGTCATCTTGTGGGTAAGTCATCTTACCTTTTGTGTAAAAAAGACTTTCTTTTAAGAAAAAAGCTTTGAAATTATGAAAGGTATCACAGTTGTGTAATTTACATACGAACATAAAAGAAAAAAAGGAAAAAGAAAGAAAGAGAGGTGGGGAAATACATAACCAATTGCCGTTTCCCTTTTGAGAGGAACTTCTGTGAAAGCACCAGGAGAAAAAGGCTTTTGTAATGGGAAACATCAGAAGAAAATCGAAGGAGTGGGCGAGAGTAATCCAGGAATTACAATTATGTATGCAAAATTGTTTTCAACGATTATGTGACATTGCAGAGAAATGGGAGTGTAAAAAGAAGGCGGAACTATGAGGGACAAAGATGGCGGATGAAGACACAGAATTAGAATGAGAGAAGTTGCAAGAAAGGAAAAACTTGGATTTTACCATAAAACAAAGATTTAATGAGGCTAATGAGGGTGATCTAATGAGGGTGATCTCGAAAGAATTCTGTGATGGATTAAGGCTTGAAAAGGTTGTATCAGCGATAAGCAGAGAACAAAGGAAGTATATTTTTAGATGGAAAGCTATGAGTGCAAAATCAAAGCAGAGAGCAATGTCTCAATGGATTATTCCTTTGGTCAAGAGATGTAAGGATTAAGGCTTGAAAAGGTTGTATCAGCGATAAGCAGAGAACAAAGGAAGTCTATTTTTAGATGGAAAGCTATGAGTGCAAAATCAAAGCAGAGAGCAATGTCTCGATGGATTACTCCGTTGGTCAAGAGATGTAAGGCGTCTACAGGGCGAAACCCAAAAAGATTGGCAGAAATATTAAAAAAAGATTTCCCCTTTGAAATGGGTTGAAAAACACTTTGAAGTCGGCTGGAAAAAATGGGCATTTGAGTAGGACTGGCAGTTGCGACCTGCGAGTGAAGTTGGGGCTTTCTATTTCTTCTTGTTTTTTTTGTTTTTTTAAGTGGGATAAAAATTGTGGAAACTTTAATATACACTTATAATAAGACTAAGAATAAGCTTAATGTTGTTGTGAGAAAAAAAGAGTAGAAAATAAAAAAAAAACTTGGGAGATTTTTTAAGGGATGTAAGCAAAAAGTTTGTTTAGTAAAGAAAGAGGTTTGGTTTTTTTTAAAGTGGCATAAGAATTGTATAAGAATAAGCTTGATGTTGTTGTTAAAAAGAGAGTAGAAAATAAAAAAACTGGGATATGGGGAGAGGAGAAGTGAGGGTAAGAAATTAGGTATGCTAAATAATGAAATAAAAAGTAATTTGCATTTGTAATTTCCTATAAAAGGAGTGGAACATCTGGGGATTCAGGTAAAAAAAATTGTTTAAAAGAAAGAAGAGAGGGGAAAAGCATAAAAAAGAGAGAAAAGAAGATTTAGTTATTTTACTTTTAGCAAGAGGGGGGATTTTCTTTTTTGTGAATGAAAATTTCTGCAAGAGAAAATGTGGCACTTACATAATTGCTGTGGGGAAGGTAGGGGGTCCCTTTTAAATGTTGTCTGTCTTTGTAAGTTTTATCTTTGTCTGAAAATAATAAAAAATTGAATTGAAAAAAAATGAGATCAGATTAGTCTGACAGGATTTGTTCTTGACAAATTCATGCTGGCTTCTAGTAATCACTACATTGATTTCAAGGTGTTTACAGATTGACTTCTTTATAATCTGCTCCAAAATTTTCCCAGGGATGAATGTCAAACTGACTGGTCTGTAGTTCCCAAGTTCTTGCTTTTTGCCCTTTTTGAAGATAGGGACAACATTAGCTCTCCTCTAGTTGTCCAGCACTTCACCCGTCTTCCATGATTTCGCAAAGATAATAGACAGTGGTTCTGAGAGTTCTTCTGCCAGCTCCTTTATTACTCTAGGATGCAGTTCATCGGGCCTGGGAGATTTGAACTCGTTCAAAGAAATTAGGTGTTCCTTGACCATTTGTTTATCAATGTCAAACTGCAATCCTGCCCCATCAGCTTGTACTTCACTTTTTCCAGGGGTGGGGGTGGGGCTGTCATAGACCCACTTTTGAGAGAAGAGTGAGCCAAAGTAGGAATTGAGCACTTCGGCCTTTTCTTTGTCATATGTTACCAATTTGTCATCCTCATGAAGCAGTTGAACCACCATTTCTTTCCTCTGTCTTTTACTAGTCACGTATCTGAAGAAAGCCTTTTTAGCATCCCTCACTAGCCTCAGCTCCTTCTCAGCTTTCGCCTTCCTGATACCATTCTGGCACTTCTGTGCTACTAGTTTGTACTCTTCTTCTGTAGTCTGGCCTTCCTTCCACTTCCTATATGTATCCTTTTTTTATTTTCAGGTCACTATAAATTAGGGATGTGCACTGGATCGGACCCGATCCACGATCCGAGTCCGGTCCAGTGGGAAATCGGATAAATTATCCGATTTCCGATCCCGCAGCTGGATCGGCCGATCCAATCCGAACCGGTCCGAAAAGGCTCCGAACCGGTTCGGAGGATCGGCGGATCGGCGGGCGCCCACTGGCGCCCACCGCCGCTTCCATTGGCGGGCGCCAGCGGGCGCCTGCCGATGAAAGTGGACAGCGGGGGGGAGGGAGGAGGGGGGCGCTTACCTTCTCGGCCCGTCCGCTCCCGTCCGGCACTAGCAGCTACTCCCAGCGGGCTCCGCGGCCTGCTCTAGGGTGGCGCGCCGGGTGATGTCATCACCCGGCGCGCTACTCTAGAGCAGGCCGCGGAGCCTGCTGGTGGTAGCCGCCGGCCCCGGACGGGAGCGGACGGGCCGAGAAGGTAAGGAGGGGGTGCGTGGAGGGGAGGAGGGGGCGCGCGGAGGGGGGAGGGGGGCCCTTACCTTCCCGGCCCGGCGGCTCCTGTCCGGCGCCGGCGCCTACTACTCCCAGCAGGCTCCGCGGCCTGCTCTAGGGTGGCGCGCCGGGTGATGTCATCACCCGGCGCGCTACTCTAGAGCAGGCCGCGGAGCCTGCTGGAAGTAGTAGGCGCCGGCGCCGGACGGGAGCCGCCGGGCCGGGAAGGTAAGGAGGGGGTGCGTGGACGGGAGGAGGGGGCGCGCGGAGGGGGGAGGGGGGCCCTTACCTTCCCGGCCCGGCGGCTCCCATCCTGCGCTGGCGCCTACTACTCCCAGCATGCTCCGCGGCCTGCTCTAGGGTGGCGCGCCGGGTGATGTCATCACCCGGCGCGCTACTCTAAAGCAGGCCGCGGAGCCTGCTGGAAGTAGTAGGCGCCGGCGCCGGACGGGAGCCGCCGGGCCGGGAAGGTAAGGAGGGGGTGCGTGGAGGGTAGGAGGGGGCGCGCGGAGGGGGGAGGGGGGCCCTTACCTTCCCGGCCCGGCGGCTCCCGTCCGGCGCCGGCGCCTACTACTCCCAGCAGGCTCCGCGGCCTGCTCTAGGGTGGCGCGCCGGGTGATGTCATCACCCGGCGCGCTACTCTAGAGCAGGCCGCGGAGCCTGCTGGAAGTAGTAGGCGCCGGCGCCGGACGGGAGCCGCCGGGCCGGGAAGGTAAGGAGGGGGTGCGTGGAGGGGAGGAGGGGGCGCGCGGAGGGGGGAGGGGGGCCCTTACCTTCCCGGCCCGGCGGCTCCCGTCCGGCGCCGGCGCCTACTACTACCAGCAGGCTCCGCGGCCTGCTCTAGGGTGGCGCGCCGGGTGATGTCATCACCCGGCGCGCTACTCGAGAGTAGGCCGCGGAGCCCGCTGGTAGTAGCCGCCGGCGCCGGACGGGAGCGGACGGGCCGAGAAGGTAAGCAGTGGCGGGGAAGGGGGCTTACCCCCCCCCCGGAGCCGTCCGCTTCTATCCGCTGGCGCCCGCGGGCGCCAGCGGATGGAAGCGGGCGGCCCCAGGGGGGGTAGGGAGCGCGGGGGAGGGGGCTTACCTGCCGGGGCCGTCCACAGCGGACGGCCCCGGGGGGGGGAGGGAGTTAGGCCCCCCCTCACCCACCCGCTGCCATTTTTTTCTCATAGACTTGCATTGCAATGCAAGTCTATGGGGAAAAAAATGGCGGCCGATCCAAAAATTAACGATTTTTGGGTCAGGATCGGACTCGATCCGGTCCGGGGGGCCTCCGATTTTGTCCGAACCGGTCTGGGACAAAATTGGAGGTCCCGATCCGGGTCCCGATCCGATCCGGGGGGTCCGTGCACACCCCTACTATAAATCACTATAAGTAAAAGGCACAGACCTCCAAAATCCACCTTTCTCCTTTCAATTCCTACTCCTAACAAAGATGGAGAACCCAAGGGTGGGGTTTTATATTCAGCCCTCCTCCAACATTGTGATTGGCTCCTGCCAGAATCCTTGCTGCACGATTGGTCACTGAATCTGTCAGTCTCAGCAAGCACATCACCTTCTAGCTCCGACCATGTGGTGGCAAAAGAGAAAGAGCCTTACAATAAAATGATAAAATACGATAATTATTGTAGGATTTTTTATCGTGTCCGATAATTATCGTAGGAAGTTGTATCATATCATTAGTGTTAATCATATGCACGATAAAGAGCATATCATATCATTATCGTACATTTTAATGATATGATACACATCCCTATTAAACAACCCTCGCATAACCCATGGTTGCCATGCAAACCACATTTGCTGGATCACACAACATGACAATCCCTGAGTTGGGGGTTGCATATTCACCTCTTGCCTATTGGCACAGCAGCTTGCTATGGGTTAAACAACAAGTCATCCAAATCCAGGCTGTGTTGTGAGTCAGTTAATGAGAGAGATAAGGAACAGCTGAGCTGGGGAGTGTTTAGGGCGTGACACTCTATAGAAGCTGGTGGAGACCAGCTGGTGTTAATGGCTCATTAATCCCCATCCCATAAAAGTCTGGCCAGAACTCAGCCAAAGGGCTGAAAGCAACAATGGTCTTGGATGTCTGTGCCTTGCTCTGTGTTTCTGAGTTCTGTGCCTTTGATTCAAGCTTTGTTTCTGACCCTTGGACTATGACTCGACTATTCTCCTGCGTGTTCCTGAAAACCTTGGACTTGCCTGAACTAGGCTGACCATATGAAAAGGAGGACAGGGCTCATGTAACTTTAACAGTTGTAGAGAAAAGGGAATTTCAGCCAGTGTCATTTGTATGCAATTAGTTCCTGGTGAAATTCCCTCTTCTTCACAACAGTTAAAGCTGCAGGCACTATACTAGAGTGACCATATACAAGAGAAGGCAGGCCCCCTGCAACTTTAACTGTTGTGATGAAGAGGGAATATCCCCAGGAACTAATTGCATACAAATGACACTGGCTGAAATTTCCTTTTCTCTACAACTGTTAAAGTTACATGAGCCCTGTCCTCCTTTTCAGATGGTCAGCCTACCTGAACGTATGCCATTTCAGTCCGCCTTCAGGCCTGGTTTTGGCATGGAAATAGCCTTGGTCACCCTGTATGATGACCTATGTCGGGAGAAAGATAGGGGGAGTTTGACTCTGTTGATTCTCCTTGATTTCTCAGCGACTTTCGATACCATCGACCATGGTATCCTTCTGGGATGACTGGCTGAGTTGGGAGTGGGAGGCACTGCATTGCAGTGGTTCCGCTCCTACTTGGCGGGGCGGCTCCAGAAGGTGGTGCTCGGGGGACATTGCTTGGCCCCGTGGATTCTCCAGTATGGGGTTCCGCAGGGGTCAGTCTTGTCCCCCATGCTGTTCAACATCTACATGAAACCATTGGGAGTGGTCATCTGGAGTTTTGGAGTGCGTTGTCATCAGTAAGCTGATGACACACAACTCTATTTCTCTTCTCATCTTCAGCAGGTGAGGCTGTGGATGTGCTGAACCAGTGCCTGGCTGCGACAATGGACTGGATGAGGGCTAACAAACTGAAACTCAATCCAGACAAGACTGAGATGCTGTTAGTGGGTGGTTCCGCTGATCGGATGGAGGGTGTTCAACCTGTTCTGGATGGGATTGCCCTCCCCCTGAAGGAGCGGGTTCGTAGCTTGGGGGTTCTCCTAGAACCATCTCTGTCACAGAGGTGGCATGGAGTGCCTTCTACCAACTTCGGTTGGTGCTCAGCTATGCCCCTATCTGGACAGGGATAACCTGGCTTCAGTTGTCTATGCTCTGGTAATCTCTAAATTGGATTACTGCAATGCACTCTACATGGGGCTGCCTTTGAAGACGGTTCAGAAACTGCAGCTTGTGCAAAATGCAGCGGCCAGAGTGATAACAGGAACCAGAAGGTTCGAGCATATAAGACCTACTCTGGCCTGCTTGCATTTGACTGCCTATACGTTTCCAAGCCCAATTCAAGGTGCTGGTTCTAACCTATAAAACCTTACACAGCTTGGGACCACAATACCTGATGGAATGCCTCTCCCAACACGAACCTACCCGTACACTACGATCTACATCTAAGGTCCTCCTCCGGTTGCTTACTCCGAGGGAAGCACAGAGGGTGGCAACAAGGGAGAGGGCCTTTTCAGTGGTGGCCCCCCAATTATGGAAAGATCTCCCCAACGAGGCTCGCCTGGCGCCAATATTGTTATCTTTTCGGTGCCAGGTCAAGACTTTCCTCTTCTTCCAGGCATTTAACAGCATATGATGAGGGTTTTGTGTTGTGTTGTTGTTGTGCTTTGACCCAGAAGGGTATTGTAATTTTAACTTGTTTTTATGCTTTATGGTTTTTAAATCTTGTATATCGGTGTTTTTAATGTTCAATGTTTTTAATTTTTGTAAACCGCCCAGAGAGCTTTGGCTACGGGGCGGTATATAAATGGAATAAAATAAATAAATAAATAAATAACCCTGTGGACCAGCTTCCTGACAACGCTTCAATGTCTTGCGATTACAATACCTTTATTTGGACTTCAATGGCAAGTTTGGCTTTTGACTGGCGGACTGGATTACTGACCTCGGACCTGGGCATTCCTAAGTGGCATCCTTGAAACATGACAGTCTGTTTGTTTGTTTATTACATTTATAGTCTGCCTTTTTTTCTCCAAGGGACCCAAGGCGGTGTACATAATCCTCCTCATCTCCATTTTATTCTCACAACAATCCTGTGAGGTAGGCTGGGCTGAGAGTCTGTGAATGGTCCAAAGTCACCCAGTGAGCATCCATGGTTGAGTGGGGACTAGAACCCGGATGTTCTGCCTCCCAGTCCAACACTCTAGCCACTACGCCACCCTGGCTCTCTCTGTTCTCATGGAATGGCTGTGAGGCCCAAGAGGCCTGGCTGGTACACTGCTTGAATTAAGGGAATGTCCTAGGATACTTCCCAGAAACCTATGAAACGTACTGGGGTTCTATGGCAGGCACAAGGGAGGGGATCCTTGACAAAACCACTAAACTGGGGTGACAGCACTGGGAACCAAGATCACAGCCTGTGGTCTCAGGCTGTGAGCTGAGTTTGCAGAATTCAGTGCAAACCCATGGATTTAAAAGGAACATAGCAAGTTCTCACTTCAACAAGGTCACTTGATTTTCTATAGTGATTTTCTATAGTTTGGGAACTTTTCCGTGTGTGGGGGGTAGGGAAATATTTGTGCAAAGATGGCTGAAGTTTGTTCCCTACCATTCTCTCTATCGCCAAGATCTATATGGATCCTCTACATGTCAATTAAAAATCACCTCTTCACTATGGCATTTACAGTCTGATCTCTTTCCTTTATTTAGTTTCTCTCCTCTCTGTCTCCCTCATGGACCTGTTATCTTACTTTGTAAGCCTGAGATCAGGGCCTGCCTCTTCAGGCATTAAGAAATAATTAATAAAATAAAAACATGTATTAGACTCACAGATATTTATTGTAAAGATGGATGTACCATGCAATGAAGTAACATCACATTAATGTGCTGGCTTACAAAAGCTGTGCACTCCCTCCCCTGAGTATTTCAATTTGTACATGCTTCTTATCACATGAAGAATGTCATGAGTGACAGACCCTATATGCACATGAATCTCTCTCTCTCTCTCTCTCTCTCTCTCTCTCTCTCTCTCTCTCTCTCCTCTCCCTCTCCCTCTCCCTCTCCCTCTCCCTCTCCCTCGTGTGTGTGTGTGTGTGTGTGTGTAATACTCATTCTAACAACAAGGTTAGTTGTTCCATAATGATGTGCTATCTATTTTATGTCAAGATGGAAACCTTCCCTGCGTATGACTCCAGAAGAAGCAATCCACCATGCCTGGACGCAGGATCCCTGGTTACATAAGGCAAAACCAAAGCCCAAGACTGCTACAAAGCAGAATGAGGGATCCTTCTTCATCCCAGAGAAGAAAAAAGAAAATGTTCATAAAAATGCACAGCCAGAAAGAGGTCTTTTGTTTCTAATTCTTCCTCTTTTTCCTTGTCTTTTCACAAAGTTTTCTTTTCACAAAGGCCCTGCACGCCATGCCATGGAAATGAGAAGTGCCACATTATGTGACCAGTAGTGGCAGAACTCAACTCCCAAGGAATCTCAACCCTTATAATTGCAAAGATGTGTTTTAAAGCAGGTAGACAGTGCCAGAGGGCTGTCTGGATAGGAGTTTCTGCGGTCAGAGAGAATAGAGCATCTGAACACCTTCCCATGACTGACAGTATGAAAAATAATGAATATTGCAGAATAAATTCTGCTAAATAATAGAGATAAAGCAAATTTACTTAATTTGCATATGATATACATACATAGTTTATTTGGCTACCTCAGTGCAGATTTCTTTAATGTGCACTGTATTTTCCTTTCTCTTCTATCTAGTGAGATCTCTGCTTGCAGACATTCTTAGTACCTAAAAGGACTGCAGAGGGAAGGGTACAATAGGAGAGGGTCAGGCCCCCTATCCTTGCACAAATGTAGTGGGAGCAGGGTTGAGACAAACCCCTCAAAACCACACGGGGAAAGCATTGCACATGTTTGGACAATCCCCAAAAGCAGAGCGCAGCATGTGGGAGCTGGCTATGGGTGAGCAAATTAACTTGACTTAGGGGAACAGTTGGCCCATGCATGGAGGTGCCAGGAGGTACAACTCTGGGGATGCAGCCACCACATCATCAGAGCTCTCAGTTCTGTCATCTTTCCGTTGGCCACTAAGTGAGAGGTCCCTACAGGGGCTGCCTAGATGGCAGCGGGTTGTCGACATGATAAGCTAAGCCTGTACTTTTGCTGCATTGTGTTGGCAGTGGCTAATCCTGATGCTGCAGCAAATGTGTGGGGTTTCTGGCAGTAGGGCCCGCCCTCTGCCCGGGTGGATGGTGACCAATCAGGGGTCACCATGGAGCATGGTTAGACTGCTGAAAGGGACTTTTTCACCATGCTCCATCCTGAAAAGTCGGGGTAAATCCCCGACTTCTAAAAAGCAGGGCTTCTTGGTACATCCCCACAATAGCTTTGAAGTGGCTGCTGAGTCATATAGTCGACACAGTGACATCGCAGAGCCACCTCAGGGCTTCCAGAATGTTTAGACAGCCCCCAAAACCACATCCAGGGAGCTTTCAGATCATTGCACTGGCTGCACCATGGTCCTGTCACCAGCTGAATGTTCCTCAGAATCCTTTCTCAGTCCACTCTTTCCCCAGCAGTTGCTTTAGTAGCAGAGGGAGGCAGCCTCCCTCAGTCCAAAACTTGATGGGAGTAAAAGGGGAGTTGAGCTAAAAGTAGCATTCCCTTTGGGTGTCTTCTCAAAGAGGAATTCTATGCACACCCATACCTTGTACGGTTGCTTTGGAAATGGAGAGTGGCTGCCCTCCTCCACTTTTGAAGCTACCACTGTGGTGGTGATTGTGTCGAGAAGAAGTGAGCCCTTTGATGCACTTTTTCTGAGCCCAGTTCCCACCCACCTTCAATAATTTCAGGGTAGAGATTGGCTGCCTCCGTTTACTGTGGCAGGAAGGGCTCAGAGAATGCTTTACTCCTCCAAGGATTGATTCATTATGGAGGAAGAGAAGATGGCGTATTGATGGCTGTAGTGGGATAGTTTTGTTTTCACTCCAGCAGCCATACAAGCAGATTAACTTCATCCCAATTATACAAACCTCACACCGAACATACAAATCTCAACAAATCCTGCACCTGTGCTTCCACCCACCACTCTTTCTCCACCACCACTTACAGTATCTAAAGTAGGCACACTTTCCCCCCTGGCCCTCGATCCTCCTCCTGGAGCAGGGATGGACCACTTGTAGCCATCCAGATATTTAGGCCTACACTCCCATCAGCCTGGCAGCATAGTCAACAGCAAAGGATGATGGGAATTGTAAACTAAAACAGCTGGAGGGGCAAACATTGCCCACCTGTGTTCTAGAGAGCAACCAAAAAAGCAAGTCAGAATTTGTGAATGTGATTCTCTGAAATCTTGGATGGAAATGGATTCATATTAATTTATTGGAGAGGTTGTAATAAAATTCTGGATGGCTGCTCTCTGTGGCTTCATATTACAACTTCAGTGTCTTGTTTTGTATGTTTCCTTTCTGCAGATGAAATAATTAGGCACCACTCTACTGGAGAAGTAAAAACTGTTCCCCCAGAAATGTTACCTGCCGCAAATCAAAAACTATCTCCTATCATATCATCCCAAGAAATAAATGAAGATGGAAGTCATGACACAAACGAACAAGACACTTTAGAAAAAGTACTAGAAGGCCCAATGGAGAAAGCTGTTAAAAGAGACCATAGAACTGAGAAGGTCATGCACAAAAATACAAGCATCTTGCCACCCATTAAGTATAAGTAGTGACTGGTCCTCTGTCCATACCTCTGTGGTATGTTTTTAGGCAACTATTTTGCTGTAACCATGTTTAAGAACAGAAATTTAATGTATAACTGTTCACATATGGTCTGTGCACATTTCTTGGTGGTGTCACAAGGGTGTGGTGTAAAACTGAATGGGTGGAAATATATATTTTGACTTTTGGATGGGGCATCTTCTTGTTCTGAGTCTGTAGGGCAGGACATAATTTGGACTGGCACATGGGAAAAGAAGATTTTACCCTGTAAGACAAGGAAGGTCAGAACAGCAGCTACACCTGTCCTCAGAGACATTTCTTGCATGGCTCCTTGGCTAGTGTATGAGGTAGTTTTATTTAGTGGTTCCAGAGATACACCAGGGAGCTGTACGCTGCCCCAACCCCACACTATATTTGGTGTGCAGTGGCGGCGAGTTGTTCTAACAAGGGGAGGCAGTGCGGGCTTTCCAGAGGCCACTAGGCTCGCCAGGCCCACCCCCTCCCTCTCCCGTGCCGTCCGGCAACCAATGGGAGGTCACCTTCCACCCAGGAACACCTAAGAAGTAGCTCTGAGCGAGGACAGGCTGCGGAAAAGCTGGGCTGACCTTACTCTGACTGGAAAAGGTGAGGTAAACTTCTTGGCCCCGGGGTGGCTTCGACTCTGTGGCTGCATCATCTAACTAACACAGCACAGATTCGGAGCCATCCCGGGGCAAAGACAGTGTCAAGACACCCCACAGGAGTTCTAAAAGCTCAGATGGGAGTTATAGTACAAAACTTTAGGCTCTCTACAAGTGAACTATACCTGTTGCTTACCAAGGAAGGCAGCTTCTTCTTTTATAACCTGAATGTCTAAACCTCTGTTTCACACATTACCCAGAACATGGGAAATTCTACAAAATGTTAGGGGTATACTTAAAATTACAGTGAGACTGAGTTCATTAGTATCAGCTCCCAGCATAAGGTGAAGAGTAGCCACTGCATCCTGGAGATGTACCTAATTGACTTCACTTCTATTATTATTTTTTCTTAGGAAAGAATTCATAGACTCATAGAATGGTAGAGTTGGAAGGAGCCTATAAGGCCATCAAGTCCAACCTCCTGCTCAATGCAGGAATCTACCTTAAAGCACACCTGAAAGATGGCTGTCCAGCTGCCTCTTGAATGCCTCTAGTGTGAGAGAGTCCACAATCCCCCTAGGTAATTAGTTCCATTGGTTCCATCCTTCTCGTTTGTAGCATTGATGAGGCAAGTATCCCCCATCTATTAACTTTGCAGTTGGTTTCTTTTTCCTAATTGTAGAACTTGGCATTTATCTCTATTAAATTTCATTCTGTTGTTTTCAGCCCAATGCTCCAGCCTATCATGATCACTTTGAAGTTTGTTTCTGTCTTCCAGGGTATTAGCGATCCCACCCAATTTTGTGTCATCTGCAAATTTGATAAGCATTCCCTGCACCTCCTCATCCAAATCGTTAATAATAATGTTGAAGAGCACTGGGCCCAGGACTGAGCCCTGCGTACTGTACTCATTCCCTCCCCCCAGTGTGAGAAGGTACCATCAATAAGCACTCTTTGAGTCCGATTCTGTAGCCAACTGTGGATCCACCTAATAGTTATGTCTGCAAATTTGATGAGCATTCCCTGCACCTCCTCCTCAAAATCATTAATAAAAATGTTGAAGAGCACTGGGCTCAGGACTGACCCCTTATTACCTCCCCACAGTGTGAAAAGGGACCACTGATAAACACTCTTTGAGTCCGATTCTGTAGCCAACTGTGGAACCACCTAATAGGTGTTCCATCTAGCCCACTTTGCTCTAGTTTGTGAATCATAATGTTATGGGGCACTTTGTCAAAAGTTTTGCTGAAGTCAAGATATACTATGTCCACAGCATTCCCACAGTCCATAAGGGAGGTTACCTGATCAAAGAATGAGATCAGATTAGTCTGGCTGGATTTGTTCTTGACAAATCCTTCCTCATAATCTGCTCCAATTTTTCCCCAGGAATGGATGTCAGACTGAATGGTCTGTAGTTCCCAGGTTCCTCCTTTTTGCCCTTTTTGAAGATAGGGACAACATTAGCCCTCCTCCAGTCGTCCGGCACTTCACCTGTCTTCCATGATTTCGCAAAGTTAATAGACAGTGGTTCTGAGAGTTCTTCTGCCAGCTCCTTTAATACTCTGGGATGCAGTTCATTGGGCCCTGGAGATTGGAACTCATTCAAAGAAATTCGGTGTTCCTTGACTATTTGTTGATCAATCTCAAACTGCAATCCTGCCCCTTCAGCTTATACTGCACTTTTGCCAGGGAGGTCATAGACCCAAGTTTGGGAGAAGAGTGAGCCAAAGTAGGAATTGAGCACTTCGGCCTTTTCTTCATTGTATGCTTTCAATTTGCCATCCTCATGAAGCAGTTGAACCACCATTTCTTTCCTCTATCTTTTACTAAGCACATACCTGAAGAAAGCTTTTTTGTTGCTTTTAGCATTCCTCGCTAGCCTCAGCTCATTCTCAGCTTTAGCCTTCCGGATGCCATTCCTCCACTTCTGTGCTACCTGTCTGTAGCCTGGCCTTCCTTCCACTTCTTTTAAGTATCCTTTTTTGTTTTCAGGTCATCTCTAAGCTTTCTGTGGAGCCACATTGGTTTCTTCTGTTGTCTTCTATCTTTTTTCCTTGTTGGGATTGTTTGTAACTGTACCTTTAAAATGTCCTTTTTTAAAAACTCCCACCCATCTTGGACTCCTTTTCTCATTAGGGCCACTTGCCATGGGGCCTTACTTATCATAGTTCTGAGTTTATTAAAATTAGCTTTCCTAAAACCCAGATTACGCATATGACTATTCTCAGCTTTTGCTTCCTTTAAAATCAAGAACTGAAGTAGGACGTGGCCACTTTCCCCCAGAACTCCTGTAACTGCCACTTTATCCACTAAATCATTCATATTGGTCTGTATCAAGTCAAGGATAGCTGATCCTCTAGTTTCTTCCTCCACAATTCTTTTCCTGAGGAAAACCTAAGTGGTGCTGACAAAGGCCAAGCCTATTTAATTATTAAAATGCTGAGTCAGCATGCCCTCACAGGCCAAGTGCCCTCCTTAAATCTGGGGCTTAAGATCTGGGGCTTAAATAGGAAGTTACTGGCCTCTAGGTTGGTTAGCTCCTGCTGTACTTCTACTAAGACTCTGACCTGTAAAGGGGCCTGGAGGTTGTGTTCGTGGTGCCACTTTGCTGCTGCTGTAGAGAAAACCCTGCGATTCCACCATTGTGGGGTGGGAAATCCCCAGAGCAGGAGGTAGCGTGGGGTTTTCCAGTGCCCCTCCAAGTACTCGAGCCCACCCCCTGCCCTCTGCCTTGCTTCCAGCAACCAATCAGTGGTCGCCATTTGCCTGAGAACGCCCCAGCTCGACAGCAGAGTGAGGTCACATGGAGGAAGTATCTTGGTAACCTCGCTTCAAGGGAAAAAGTTGAGGGGGGGGGGAGTCCCTGACTTTTTAAATGTGGAGTTTTGGGGGAAGCACAGCTGTGGCAGCTGTGTCGTATAACCGGTGCAGTGCCACCACGGAGCCACCATGGGACAAATAAGCTGTATATAGACAGCCCCCTGTACTGATTTAGCAGCCTTAGGCTGTGATGATGTGGAAGTGGTTTTGGCACTCGGGCCGAGTGCTTCAAGTCTGATGATGGTCCCCTCTGGGTGCAGGGGAGCCGCCCCCTGGGGTTCTTTTGGAGAGCTTGGTTCTGGGGAAATAGAAGCCTCATGATGCTTTCGAAAGCTGAGTCTTTTCCTACTGACTCCAGAGCCTCTTCTGAGGAGGATAGTTCAAGGTACTGGTCTATGATGGAAAGATTGGGCAAGATGATGGCAAACCAGTATTCAACTTGTTGATACTTATGCATGTAAAGCAATTGCAATAATGGGATCACACTCTGGATGAAGAAACAGCTGTGACCACTGTTAAAATGTGATATTCATCTTTACTCCCAAGAAGGGCAGGCGTTGGTACAGACTATCTTACACATAGTAAAAGTGGATAGTGGATTTGTTACAAACCATCTTGTATTTTTGAATGATTGCAAGTGGGGAAATAATGGAAATCCAGAGAAGTGCTATATCTAGAGTACTTTGCCATGTTGTCTTGATACTGACTAACGTTGTGGACTTAGCAGCATTGGCAAACTGCTTCTCACAGAGCAGAGAAGACTTTTCACCCCAGTATTTGGCATGGCTGTAATTTTAAGAAGTTTGCCTTGGCACTTGATAACAAGATGAACCAAAGGGGATTGCATCTTGGCTAAATGTAGAATATTTCACAACTGATCTTGTCAATGAAATCCTGTCTATGGTCACAAATACAGGAAGAGATACAAAAATACAAATCCCTCTAACAGCACCCAGTTAAATGCTTCATAATTAGCTTAAGACATAGCAATCAAGAAATAAATCTGAATGTACCCAGAAACAGACTGGGTTCACACAACACAAGAGTGGTTAATAAGCTTTTTTACCATCTTCTTGCATGCCAATCATGTGCTGGCTCATCTCCCTCATTACCCTCACTGGGCATGGGTTGTCATGACTCCGGCAAGGGTGGTTGTCTGGGATGGTTAACAAACTACCCAGCAAACCTACAACAGAGTATAGGTTCTAGGTTGTTTGTTGACTATCCCAGCCATCCACCCTCGCTAGTGTCATGTGTACCAGAAGGCCGGAGGCCTTGTGGATTGTAAGTTGATGCATTTAGAAATAGTGTTAGAAAGTCAATGTCTCTGGAGTTTCTCATGGGAGTAGTCTCTCACTCTTTTTCGTGGCCTTGCAGCTGTAGCAGGTTTTCCTGAGAACCTAGATTTGGTACAATGGAGGGGGCTACTCTTGGAAGCTGAAACTCAGGTTGTAGCATCATCGTAGTGGGTGGAACAATCCCGCCTTCTTGGCACATGGGCATGGTTTACAGGTCAGAGAAACTGTCTCTCAGGTAGCTTTGAATAGGCCAGGCCTCTGATCTATAAGAAGGGGGGGGGGCAAGGCTGAAAAAGGCTTGCTAGAGATCATCTTTCGATGCTTGGCCTGAAACCTTTCTTGTTAGATTCTACCTGCTTTGGAAAATAGAAGCACTCTGCACATGCTTTCTCTCACTTGCTATTTGGTCTCTAGATTTTCTAAGGATTGTGCCATAGAAAGTACCGGGAGGCTTTTCAAAGACTGGAACTTGCATTTGCTGTGGATTGTGTTTGTGGCCTGTCATAGCAGAAGTGTTTTTGTGGCCAGTGTTTAGCAGAAAGATGGGACTCCTGGGCCTGAGGTCTTCCTTTCCCTGTGGTCATGCTTACCATGGTCAGCTCAGGTTTCAGCAGACTAAGTTTTGATAGGGCGTGATTTGTCTCTGCCCAGCTCAAAGCAGCCCTGTGCCTAGAGCACTTCCCTTAAGCTCTGGTCATGTCCCCGAGGAGCCAGCTGAAATAGGATAGTGGCTAATCCTACACTCCTCCTCCTCCCGAGTGATTGCTTGAAAGATCATATCAATAAAAGAGCCTACAGCTTTCTCAACAACGTTCAGCTTTACGTAGGTGTCGTTTGAAAAATGTAACCGTTATGCTTTTGACTGTGTGGTTTCCTCAATAAAAAGAAGTCTCACCAATGTGAGTGTCTCATGTCAGTTTGCCAGTAAGTGTGAATGCCTGAGGGATCTAGGTTTGGATCCCTCAGCTAGGTTTGGATTTCATACCAAGCTGTGCCCAAGGGTAATTAGGGAATTCAGATGGCATGTACCCAGCATGTGTGGTGGTGGTTAAGAAGCCATCATGGCTTAGTAAACACCCTGTCATGGAAACCAGGCCAGAGCTCACCGAGGAGTATGGGGTGATTAGATTTCAGTTCCTCCAGGATTCATCCTATTTAGGGTGACCATATGGAAAGGAGGACAGGCTCCTATACCTTTAACAGTTGTATAGAAAAGGGAATTTCAGCAGGTGTCATTTATATGCGTGCAGCACGTGGTGAAATTCTTCATCACAACAATTAAAACTGCAGGAACCCAGCCCTCTTTTGCATCTGGTCACTCTATAAAAGTGCGCAAGGCTCCTGCAGCTTTAACTGTTGTGATAAAGAGAGAATTTCACCACGTGCTGCTTGCATATACATGGCAACTGCTGACACCTCCTTTTTCTATACAACTGCTAAAGATACAGGAGCCCCTGTCCTCCTTTCCAGATGGCCACCCTAATTCCTATTGAATCCACCATTGAACAGAACCCAGAGCCATTCCCCCCCCCCCCCCTTTTGTTTGTTTTGACTTTTGGGCCCAGAACTGTTTCTTTCTATCCTGTTTTGAAGTCTATAAACCCCCTGGGTTTCAAGCCCCCTGTGTTCAGGTATCCCCATCAGACCCATTTTGTATAAATCACTAATTTTGTTCCTGGACAAAATACCACACTTGCTTCTGGTGCATGGCAAACTCCATAGATAGTTCCATGGCCTCCAAAGCCATGATAACCCATTCTCTGGTTGCATTCCTCATAGCCTTGTTACCCACCTATCCCAGACTGCAGAAACAGGCCAGAAAAACGATGGGGGATAACATACAGATTTTATTGCCATTCCTAATGAAAATATAGGCTGACATACTATTCCTTGAAATGAAAACATAAAAAATAATTCTCCTTTCTGGGTCCTCTTAATCCAAAGCCTTGGATTTATCTGACCAATTGGTGAGTGACAACCTCAGATGCTGGGAGGGGACAGTCAGGCTTCCACCTAGAGTTTCAAGACTGCACCTCCTGCCAGATGCCGGTGCTGTGTTGGATTAGGCTTTGCCACCTCATGTCCAGGGTCAGGTTCTTCCCCACTTGCTCTTGCTGCTGCTGAGATAAAGCTTTTTTATCCTCCCTAGACCTATCCTTGGACAGCACTCTCCCATCTGGCAGCTGCAGGTCTTTATCAGTGAACTCAGCTGCATGACTACTGCCTGAGATCCTGGCTTTTGTTGGATGGAGTTAGTTGGCAAATCCAGGATCTTAGAGTTACCTTCCTCAGTAGACTGAGGAAGCTGAAGGGGCTGGGTTAAAGGTGAAAATGGGGCTGGTGACCCCTCCCCACTTCAGATTATCTTATCCATTTTGCTCTGTTTTACTTGTTTAATTCATCTTACATGAACTCATTGACTCAATATTAAAATTTGCACAACTGCCTTATGATGATTGCAACAAGTTAATTCCCCATGGTTGATTATATTTACACTTTGATTCCTGTTCAATAAAACCAACTCTCTGTTTTGGAACATACCTTTGTGCATGTGCTCATTCGGTTAAATCTACCTAGACATGTTAATAGATCCCTTAGACTAGAGTGACTAGGGCCCCCTCCACAAGAATTCGCTTTTGCGCCCGGTTAGGCGATTGGGCGCACTATCCCTGAAGCGCCTTTACGCCTAATACCTCTGCACGAGAGGCGGCGCTCCCCTCCCCTTCCCTCTGGCAGGCTGTGTCAAATGTTGGAGAAAAGTGTCCCATAACGGGAGGCGGCTGCCGAGTTGGGTCCCAGAGGGCGGCGGAGCTGCGAGAGTTCCAGGGAGAGCTGAGCCGCCGCCTCCTCCAAGCCAGGCCGGGCGAGGCTGTGGCGGCAGCGGCAGCAGCAGCAGCGCCTCTCTCCCCTGCGCTTTCTTCCCAGCTAGCTGCCTCCTGGCGTCTGCCGCCTTCGCCGAGGAGAGCGGTCGCTTGCCGAGCGAGCGAGAGGAGCGGATGTGCCGGATGGGCACGAGCCGGTGGGGCTGAGCTTCCCCCGAGGGCGGCGCCGACTGCCCTCCAATGTGGCCGGAGCCCCCTGCAGGGAACTTCGAGGCTGGCTCCGGAGGCTGGGATCGGGCTGCGCGACGCTTCTCACCTCGCCGGCTTCATCATGTTCCCGGCAGCCAGGCGCTAGCTCCCTCCGCCGGAGCCCCGGGGTTGCTGAAGTCAGGTCGGGGCATGGAGCGATCGGAAAGGGGGTGAGGAAGGAAATCTGCTCTCCCCCTTCTCGCCTCGCCAGCTTCAAATCATGCCCCGGGGTTGCTGAAGTTCAGGTTGCAGCCGGGGGAGGGCTTTTGACAGCGGTGGCAGCAGTCAAAATGCGCTTTAATGGACGGAGCAAAATAAAAGTCGCTAATTAACGCGCATTCGATAATGCGCATAATCCGGGAGATAACGCGCCTCTGCGCCCGTTTTGCGCTCCGCTGGTGTGAAGGTAAAATTTATAATGAGCCTTCAAAGAGCATTAAAGCGCCCTTGTGGAGGTAGCCTAGATAAAATCCAGGTCAGGGCTCATGTAATTTTAACAGTTATAGAGAAAAGGGAATTTCAGCCAGTATCATTTGTATGCAATTAGTTCCTGATGAAATTCCCTCTTCATCACAACAGTTAAAGGTGCATGCACTATAATAGAGTGACCATATACAAAAGAAGGCAGGGCCCCTGCAACTTTAACTGTTGTGATGAAGAGGGAATTTCACCAGGAACTAATTGCATACAAATGACACTGGCTGAAATTCCCTTTTCTCTACAACTGTTAAAGTTACATGAGCCCTGACCTGGATTTTATTTGGTCAGCCTACCTTAGACATACATGCGTTCAGATAGGCATACGTGCATTCAGAGAGGACATTCACTAACAGCAGCCCATTTCCTTTATGAGAAACAAGTTGGAGGGTTAGTAAACGCCAAACACCAGCACTGTGTTTTAAGGTAAAAATGAAGCCAAATGAAGGCCAGTCTCAGGGAGAAGCAATGAACCGTAGTCCTATAATGCACCTGCATGCATGAGCACAGAAAAAATAAATTGTGATGAAGCATTTAGGATGACTGTATGCTATGCTTCAAGTTGAATTAACATTGCGGCTCCTATATTTCCCTCAACCCCCCTCTTCCAGCTGCCTAAAGCCTTAACTGATCTCACTCTCTCCTCCCTTCTTCCCCTTCTATCTCCTAGGTAATCAGCCACACTCATTCCCATTCTACTCCCCTCCCTCCTGCAGGATCATTTTGAACATGTCCAGGGAGAGATTTTATGAACTGCCATAAGATAAGATGCTCTCGTGTGTGTGTGTGTGTGCGTGCGTGCACATTCATGAATATCCACAGGATTTTTTCCTGTGGGGGAGGGAAGCTACACAGCAGTTTTTGATTGTAATCTACATGCATAGCACACACTGCTACAACACATCTGTGCACTTTCCTCATGTGTACTCTTCATTGCTTAGCGTCTCATTCCATGATATTTAGAAATCTACACAGAGTAGTAGAAGAACCTGGGAATTGAACAGCACTAACTAATGCAGAAAAGTGTTGTATTCAGGAAGCATCATAAACTCCAACAAAACTATAGCTGGAGTAAAGGATAAAAGACACACACCTAGGAAAAAGTGTGTGTGTGTGGGGGGGGAACTAATGCATAAACACAATACTGCTCTCTTAAGAATATATCATATATTTTATGGTATCCCTGCCCTTATCATAACATTGACACCTTCACATGACTTGTCCTATAATGATTTCCTTCATCTTGCAAACATTGGTAAATGCTTTCTAGAGTAGCCTTCCCCAACCTGTATCTTCCAAAGGTTTTGGACTGCAACTCCAGCATTCCAGACTTTTGGTTGGTGCTAATTGGGATTAAAGTCCAAAACATCTGAAGGGCTCCAGGTTGGGGAAGGCAACGCTAGAGAATAGTAGAGTCTGTGGGGAGTGTCTTTGGCAGTGGAAGGAGAATGTGTATGCTTGATCAGGTTTTAGGGTTCTAGAGGAGCCTGGACTACTCACTTTACTTTTCACATTGTTATCAGCCACTTTTTACATCAGCTAACAATGCAACTCTTGCATGGCTTGAATTTTGAACTACAGCAATGTTCTTTTGGAACTGCACATTTTCCCTTGAAATGTACATTTTGTGTATGGTTGCACATATTAACTCTATAGGCAAGCAAATTAACCCACAGTGCCTGACAGGCAACAGTTTAACCCACAATGGGTTAAATAACCTATTCTGCAGACCATGGATTATCAGAGTGGGTTCTTTTGGCCAAATAAACCATCATGGATTAAAAATACCCAACAGATGACATGATAATCCATGATGGGTAAAATAAACCACCATGGTTTATTTAACCTATCATGTGGTTATTCTTGTTGTGGGAACCCAGTCTAAGTGGGTCCAGGGATCAGTAGAAGTGGTTTGTACTGATGCTTGTCAGGAATCTAGAATGCCAGTGCCAAGTACAACACTGTGAGATCTTGAGATAAGGTTAAGGTGAGGGACTGAGGCAAAGTGCACAGAGCACAGAACCTTGGTTGCTGCACTCAACACTGGCTTACTGAGCACTGAAAATGCAACTACATGACACTGTATATTCTTGGCTTGCTGCCCTGGAAGACTCCCAGACAAAGGGATAGTGATCTATTTCTGGCATGTGGATTCCAGCAACATTAATAAGTTTCCTGATGTATTTGCTTCCTCTGGTGATGGTGGTAAAGGCAGGAAATCAGTATTCAAGATGGTTTCTGGTGGCAGCAGATGGGTGGTGATGGGGGCAGATCATTATTCAAGGACATTGGCAGAAAACCATTTTTAGAGCGTCTGGTAAAGGAAGCTCAGTCCCTGGCCTGGGGATTCCTTTCTTAGAGATCTCTAAAGGAGAAAGTTTCCTGATAGTTGCTCCCTGAGATGGTTCAGGGACAGTGTCTACTCTAGTTTCAGTTTTCTTTGTAGCCTTCTCTAACATTACTGACTTCAGATCCTGTGTCTTAAAAATTAATGAAGTTGATGAATAAAAACTATTGATTTTGGCACTGGTATCATCTTTCCTTCTTTGCTGCTCAGCTGATTTAGAGATCCAGTGTAGTAGTTTCAGTGTTGGACTGGGACATGGGAGATCTGGGATCTAGTTCTCACTCAGCTATGAAGCTCAGCTATGGGTAACTATGCTGGCAGCAAGATTAGTTTTCACAAGACACTGGAAAAATAATGCTGTAATTTCAATAGACGTTTG
Organism: Anniella stebbinsi; assembly: GCA_029215795.1. NCBI lineage: Eukaryota > Metazoa > Chordata > Lepidosauria > Squamata > Anniellidae > Anniella > Anniella stebbinsi. Next base: position 101,501,412 of record JARDYH010000003.1, read on the forward strand.
GTACCAAATGCTTTGGCACATACGCCATTGCTGAGAAGCTAACATATCATCTTAGGCTTCTACAAGAACAAACACACCCAGATGCATTTTACATGATTTAGCATCCTTTTATTTCTTTCACTAACATACAGTATACAGGTGTACACACCATCAACCATTTATGCACAGATCTGGAAAATGTAAACATTGGTTTTATTTTCATTGGGAATCTAAGTATATTTGTACTGCTGTGTTTTAGTTGTTCTGTTGTAATTGTTATTTTATTGCTGAAATCTGTAACAGAAAAACGAGAACTTTAATAACATGTTAGCCATTTCTATTCTTTTATACATTCAAAGATTTGCAATAAAGTATTTAAAACTTTTTTTAAAAGGAATCACAGATTTGGGGGGGGTGTTTAAGTGCCTGCAAAAAAATTGGTGTAAAGGGATTTCAAGCAGCACGCTTTGCCACTGAACCGTGGGCCCCTTCCAAAATGGGTAGAATGGCTCATAGCCCAGGGATTCAAGCATAGACCCACAGAGGTGAATGCTAGGGAATATCATGGAACAGTATAAGAGAAAGGTTGCTGTAAATGCATTGTTGTCATGCCACTGAAGGTGTGTTGAGTTGCTCTGTTGCTACCTGAATTCTTCTCATCTCACTTCCAATTGAAATAAGGGATTTCCTGTCTGGCTTGCCAGCCATTTAAAATACCAGTTTGCATTTTTTAAAACTTTCTTGTGTCTGTCCTTTCATAATTTAATAAATAAAAAATACTAGCTCAGATAATGATAATTAGTATAGGAAATACAGAAGAAACAACTGTGGGTGGGTTTGGAGCTGAAAAGAATTATCTGGTCTCTTTAATGTAGCCCTCTGACTTCCAAATCTTTGTATCAGGAGAGAGGTGCCTACTCTGACTTCAGTCATATAGTCTTTCTCCAGTTACTGTATGTCTTTACACCCTACCCAAATGTTTCTATTTCAAAACTGTAATTTCAACTTGTTCGAACATGTTCAAGTTCTCCTAATGTCTCCTCGAAGCTTATTTTGCCTCATTCATATTCCCAAACATGCGTTTTTGATTGGGGAAAAAAATGTGCACCCAAAATGTGATCATGTCAGCAGGGCAGAAGTGAAGGAGGTGCAGCATTTTGCACCTTTCCCCCTTCCGTGGCTGAGATTTTTCTTTCTTTTAATCAATTTCCTCCCACTGAGGTTTTTCATCTATGCCAACTGGTTTGGGGGCACGGCCAGGAGCATAGACCCTTTGGCTCTATGGCCTCTCCTGGACACATACTCCAGCACACCTCCTTCTCCTGTTTTTGCAGGGCCTGGGACAGGAGATCCAAGGTCAGACCTCATCCAAGGAAGGAGCCCTCTCTCTCTCTGCCCTCCCTCAGTGGGGTAGCTGACATATAGGATTGCACCATAATGTTTGTAATTGTAATTTTTGTAATTGCACCATAAAGTTTTATAATTCACTAAGCAAAAGGTGCCCCTGATTAAATAGTTAGCAAATTTATAAAAAAAATCATATTTTTAATTGTAGTGCTTATAAAAAATGCAAATGTCAAGCACCATCTTAAAACGGTCATTCTCTCTTCTCTAAGGGTGCCTCTACAAGAGCGATTTAAAGCTCTTTCAAGGTACATTACCAAATTTACCTCTACAAGAGCAGAGTGCAAATCAAGGGTCCAGGTGCGTTTTATCTCCGATTATTTGCATTTTCGAATGTGCGTTAAATAGCGAGTTTTAATTTACCGCGGGAGTTAAAGCACCTTATGGCCATGTAAACATGCGAATCTCTGCATGTAAACAACTTTAAAGCACGTTTCATACAGCCCGTAATGCGCTTCACCGCCTCTTGTGACTAGGTATTAGGAGTAAATGCGCTTATCCATACATGCGCATAATCGGGCAACCGGACGTCAAAGCGAAATCTCGTAGAGGGGACCTAACACACAACAGTTACATCTGTTGTAAAATAATGCCTGCTAGGACACAGGTTGTTTCAATCTGTATGCAAATATATGCAATTTAATAAACTGTTAATCAACTAAAACTCATATGATTGACTTAGAGAGCAATCCTATGGCTTCGAGACAGTGTTTCAGGGGCCATAGGATACTTAGGATTCCTTCCTCTGAGGTAAGAGGCAGTGCTCTGACCTTGGAAGGGGGAGTTGGATAACCAATCCCCCTCCCCCCACTTCCTTGCAGCCAGCACAGAAAGAACTATGGAAGTTATGGCGGTGGGGAAAAGGGGGTGTTCTGGTGGGTGGCAAGGGGAGGAGACCGGAGAGACCAGGATATGAGCTATCCCAAGGCCTCTCCAGCCTCTTTTCCTCTGTTTCTGAAGTGCCATCACTAGATGGGCAAAAAAGCCAGTCTAGCAAAATATATAGGGTGGAAGGGTGGGGAAGTGAAGATCCCTACCACTGTTCCTCCTGTCCTGAATTGGATGATCGGAAGCCTCCAAGTGTGGGGGCTTCCAATCAACAAGGGTGCAATCAACAGGATTGTGCCCTTAAACTTTCTTTAATTGGCTTGCTACCCTACAATATTATTATCACACTGAAATTATTGCTTTCTTATGCAAACATTTGAGGAGTTGTACTATTCTGAATTATGTAAAATGTGTTAACTGCAGAAAGTTCTTTGAGTTGAAAGGAGAAAATAATGCTGCCAACCAGGAGCAGCATTTCAACTCAAATCTTCCACTTCATGCTGTAGCATATTCCATCTAGTGGGTTGCAGGGTCAGCTTGAAGTTAACTGTCTGTTCTGCATCCAAGCCACTATTCTTGTCTTGTCCAACTTCCATTCACAGCAATAGGTTTTCTATAGAAGAAATTTTCGGTGCATTGTGTTCTAAAATAATTATTCTTTTTATCACTATTCAGCTATTAAATATTTGTACATAATCAATGCGTGAGGAGAAGGATTGCTCTAGCCCTGCCCCCTGCTCACATGGTTCCATCACTCTGTACTTTGCGAAGGAGGGTGATGGTCTGAAGAGGGGAGCCTTTTGTATTGGTCTCTACGCAATCTAGGAAGCTAGAAAATCAGCATGGTTACAGGAGGTTCTCTTCTTCAGACCATCACCCTACATAAGTAGAGGGCAATGGATACATGTGAGGGCAGCAGGACGGCTAGAGCATACGCCTTGTGCATTGATGGCACACAGATCCTGAATGCCTAAACAGGGCTTTGGCCTATTGAGAAAGTGAGCTGAATATTGTACAACTAGCATTCTTGACAAAGAGACTGCAGAATTTAAAAATATCTGCAACTGAACATTCTTCACCTAAGACCTCCCATTTGGCTGAAAGGCCTAGAAATGACTATTCAAACCACTTATAGTTAAGTATTTCCTTCTTTTATTCATATGACTGCTCAGCAGGGGGAAGGGGTCAGTAAAGCTCATAATATCATATCTGACAAATGAGTGCTGCGATTAAGGTTGACAGGGCTATGCTGCGATGGACGAAAGGACAGGAGAGGCAGCTGTCTTCACAGATTCTGAAGCAGCCAGTCCAGCACTGGTAGCCGCACAAAGTTGCCCAGTGCCTCTCCCAGCTGCCTTTCCTTCTCATACTTCAGAACGGCCTGCATCACTTCTCCCACGCTGTAGCCCCTTTCCACGGCCACTGTGGAGAGTTGTTGAAGCTGTAGAAAAGGGAGGTGGGGAGAATCCAGAAGTGTGATATGTTTAGGAAAAAGAATCTAGCATGTTGTAGGAATTCATATTCATCTAGACTCTTGCATCCTCAACCTCCTTCAAGTATAAATCCATGTAATAGCCCATCATCATCATCATCATCATCATCATCATCATCACCATCATCATCATTATCATCATCTCTCTCTCTCTCTCTCTCTCTCTCTCTCTCTTTATCTCTCTCTCTCTCATTTATGAAACCAGCAGAACCAAGTGGTAAAACTTTTCCTATAGTGCAACACTTCAACCTCTTGGTGTATGTGAATGTGTAGATTTGTGTGTGGGGATTGTCCTGATCTGTGGGTCCTTGAGGCTTCCAGCCCCTAAAGGGCAGACTTTAAAGGGCCTTTGCCTGATTTTGTAGACTGAGACTACTGTGAGGCTGGGGAGATGAAGTTTTTGCTGTGGACTCATCCTCTGAGTCAGAAGACGATGGCAGAGCTGTGTCCTCTAGCTGGGACAGCCCTGAAGGCACTGACTGACTGTCCAACCCTGAGGAAGTAGCCTGAGCCTCATTGTCATCCAAATCCTCTATTTCACACTGGGAGATCTGAAGGCAGGTGGTCATGGCAGGTATTCCACCACAACCAAAACTCCTTCCATACATAACAACAACAACAACAACAACAACAACAACAACAATAAATAGCAAGTCACAGTGAAGAATTCTATCTTGTTCCTAATGTTCTAGTTCCTATGTTCAAGGAACTGCTTCTTCTTTTAGTGATGGAGGATTGAAACGTGCAAATCCTCAACTGTAGCCTGCAGAGATATTACCAGTAAAAAGTAATATCACTTGCGGTGGTATTACTAGTAGCCTCCACTAAGATATCACCACTTGATTCTCTGATTGCATAAGCCAGTCCTATGCATTAGAAATGTGGGACAATATAGATGACTAGATTGAACTATTCAAATAGGAGCAGGCTCAATTGTATTTTTATCCAATTCATCTTTAAAAAAAATAGAAGCTATGAGCAATTCAGAAAAATCACTCAAAACACGAATACCATAAAATACAATACACCGTGTACAAAAATAAAACAATATCTTTTTCAAAGGTATTTTAACCAATGCCAAACTGTAGGAAAAACAAAACAGTAGCAGTAGCACCAAGAGGAAGAATCATTGTGAGGCAGAACAGATTTGGGGATCTAGAGTATTGTTCTTCACATAAATCTGGGGAAATAGAAATCTCCTTTCTCCCCAATACTGAGAAGTGTTCCCATTACAATGCCCCCCAATACGTGCCTTGATGTCTGCAGACTCTCTCTTTCCTTTCACCAGAATGCCTCTGGTCCTCACATGTTGCGTGCTTATGGCCTGTATTGTGTGTGTGGTGTGCAGTTTGCCTTTGAGTGGATTTTGCTTGTTTTTGTTTTTTGGGTGCGTGTGCTTGTCTGTGAGTTTTTTTGGGGGGAGGGTTGTTTTTTGTTTTGTTCTGTTGTGCATTTTGCATGTGGATGTGTTTTTATCATTGTATCATTTTTCCTTCTGTGAAATGGGAATTTCATTTGCTATCTGGAGTCAAATATGTAGCTTAGCATTTAGTGCTCACTAGCTTATATACCTAGTGTTGCTCGGGCCCCTTAAGATATATGGTTGTGAGGCCAGTGCTAGGCCTGTGGGTTAACTTTCAAATGAATTTAAATTCGTTTCCTCTCTCACACTCATGACAACCCCACAAGGTAGGCCGGTGCGAGACCTGTGAGGTAACTTTCAAATGAATTAAATTTGTTTTTTGGGGGGTCTCTCACCCTCACGACAACCCCACAAGGTAGGTCAGTGCTAGGCCTGTGAGGTAATTTTAAAATGAATTAAATTTGTTTCTTTTCTCTGTCTCTCACGGCTGATGCAGGCCAGGGCTGGCTTGAAGACACAGCTCTCCATGGCCCGCTCGACCATCTACCGCTCAGGATTCTTGGTGGGTGCTGGGAAGCTTCCAAGGGCAGCTGGGTTGAAGTCCTGCACCTGCCTTGGCCCGCACTTCTTGCCCACCTAGTGCTCCAGCAGGAGGCTGTACTAGGCTGATCATATGAAAAGGAGGACAGGGCTCATGTAACTTTAATAGTTGTAGAGAAAAGTGAATTTCAGCCGGTGTCATTTGTATGCAATTAGTCTCAGCACCTTACCAAAGTACAATTCCCAGGATTCTTTGGGGCAAGCCATGACAGTTACATTAGTATCAAATAGGGCTGCAGAATGCCTCAGGCTGAATCCCCGGATCCGAGGTGAGGCGGGCTGATTCAGCCTGCCTTAGCCCAAATCCAGAGCAGCACTGAATTGGCCCAAGGTGCCCTAAGGCTGAAGCAGATTGGGCCCAAAGCATTGGGGCGCCTCGGGCTGATTTGGGGTAGTGCAGGGCTTCTCCCCCATACCCATCCATCCATGAGTCTAGGTGAATCCGTTGCACTCACTGGACTTACTTCCTCCCCACCTTGCCCAGCCTCCCCCCCCACCATTTCCACCAGGACTTACCTGCAAATGTGTCCTCCTCCTGAGAGCCAAGAAAGAAAGATTTTAAAGAAATTGCGAAGGCTCTTTACTTTTAGTATATCTATAGCCACAAAATACAGTGGCTGTAATAGGGAAATGGCCCTTTATGGCCACTGTAGTTTGTGGCCATAGATACACTAAAAGTAAAGAGCCTCCATGATTACTTTAAATTGCAGCCTGGCTCTCAGGAGGAGGACGCATTTGCCGCTAAGTACTGTCGGCGGTGGCTCTGGGTTGGGGGGCATGGGGGCGATGAGGGGTTGGTGAGGTGGTGGTGGGGACAGCGAGGGGGGAATCAGGAGTCCGATGGACCCGGTCAGCCTTCCAGTTTTCCTGGATGCCGGCCATGTGGCTGGCACCCAGTACCCACAAGGCTGACCACTTGGGGGGGGGGGGCAATCTCACCTCAGTTTTGGTGCTAAGGCAAGACGGGCACTCGTTGAAGCACCCAAGTCAAATCGGGGCAGTTTTAGATGCTTCAAAAAGACCTCTGAGGTGAATCAGGGAGGGGGAAGTGCACAGCCCTAGTATAAAATACTGTAAGGTGCCATGTGCATTGATGGTGCCAAATAAATAAATAATAGCATGAGTTTATAAGAGAGAGAGATTGAAATACCAAGTGGCCCAAAAGTAGGTATACAGTACATTCTCTCCCCCTCCCATCAACATTCTAAACAACTGTATACCTACTTTTGGGCCACCCAGTATATGAGACTAACTCTTGAGTATTAATGCTACAGTATTTCTCATCCCACTGAAGGAAGAATTCTGTGCAATATAAAAGCTGGCGTACTCTTATACTAAGAGAATATGATCCCATTTTATATCTGTTATCATTCAGAATCAATGGCACAACTGTGTGTATCAAAGATCTAAAGAATCAAGATCTAAAGATACATGAAAAAATCCTTAACTCCATGTGTGCTTGTACTTTCTTTGATTATTAACTTTATACCTGGGCACTTTGCAAGCAAGCTGGATGCTATCAATGTAACAAATTGTACAATAATCATAACACAATAGCAACAATGTCAAGAAGGGGATTATTGATTTATTTTAGTGAAAATTGCCAAAGGGAGAAATGTTTGCAATATTTGCCTATCACTGTCCCTCCCCTAACCAAGAGCTGGTTGGGTAACAATGCAATTAGTTCAGATGAGATGCAAGTGTGGACCCCTTTCCTCCAATATGTGGGCACTTCAGGCAGAGGCCCAATTCTTATTCTTATTATTTCTCTCTTCTTGCTCATGGCAGTTTTTGTAGATGGACATGATGGGCTTTGCCAATAGTCCCATAGCCAGGCCAGGATTTATTTACCCCGAGGAGTGCAAAAACTTTGTGAATATTTTTTTGTTTATATATGACAGAAGTGTCTCAGAAAAGTGAGTCTTACAAAATTCCAGTGGTGGGGGACTGTGTGATGACATCATCAATATGGCTGCTGTGCTATTATGTAGTTGCCACTTTTAAATATGCATAACTTCTCACCAGTTTTTGCTACAGAGATGACATTTTTTTCTGAAATGTTTCAAATTTAATGACAAATACTTTTTGTAATTACACATTTTTGTTAACTCCATTAGTTTTTGAGATCATTTCATTTGAACGTATAAAATCAGTGCTCACATTGGTTATGTGTGACGTTTTCCTCAAAAACTATACGACTTTCGAAAGAATGTTCAAGAACAAGAAAGTTGCATTTTTAAATGAAGATTAAGAAAAGGTATAATGGGGTTTACCCCAACGCTTAGGGAATTATGAGTGATATCTCGTTATACGTCCACTTTCTCAGGATTGTATGATTTTACAGTTTAACATACAGGGCTTTCATTTCAAAAGTATCCACCCTAAATATCTCTCAATCTGATGCACAGATCATTTTGAACATGTTCAACTGTGATTTTTACAGTTGAACATGTTCAAATGTTCTTTACAAAATTTCAAAAAGGATGAGTATGATGATATATTAAAAAGACTATTAGGTTGAATTGTTTTTAACAAATGTTTTTAAAATCTTCAGCAAAAAATTACAATTTACAAAATAAAAACTATGTTCTGTGAGAAGGGTTAACAAATAAATTTCATTGGATGTCCTCTTCACTTTAATTGGAACAGCTATCATCACTGTCAAAATAACTTTCCTCATCTTCTTTTTCACTGTCCTCTTCTGTGGCCGTTTCAAGATTTTCTGGTAGTGTTGGACCATCTTACCATTTTATGTGGTACCTGCCATTTTCCAAGTACCAGCCGTGTACAGTAGGATCAAGCCTGTCATAAGGTTTTCTACAATCTGCTCGTTTCCACAGCCATGACACTGAATTGCTTCTTTTAATCTTTTGGATCAATGCAGGTTTAGATGGAGGCAGCATTTTTGGGTCACTCCCTTTAACACCTGGATCTTAGGTGTTGTTTTCTTCATAAATAGACTGTACCTTACTTCACTCACAAAAGAGTATCTAGGGTGGCCGTACACGGCATAGACAAATTTCTCCAACCCAGCTATCTTTTCTTCAGTGAAAGTTAATGACTCACCTAGCTGGCTGAGAATTCCGTGGAATTCATTATTCTTTTTCATGATTTCAAATAGTTTAAGTGAAGCATACTTCTGATTTTCCACTCATTGCATAGGAAAGATGTAAGAGTCCAATCCTCTGCATGTTTATCATAGAATCATAGAATGATAGAGTTGGAAGAGGCCTATAAGGCCATCAAGTCCAACCCCCTGCTCAATGCAGGAATCTACCTTAAAACATGCCTGACAGATGGTTGTCCAGCTGCTTCTTGAAGGCCTCTAATGTGGGAGAGCCCATGACCTCACTAGGTAGTCGGATTCATTGTCGTGCTGCTCTAACAGTCAGGAAGTTTTTCCTGATGTCCAGTTGCAATCTGGCTTCCTGTAACTTGAGCAAATTATTCTGTGTCCTGCACTCTGGGATGATCAAGAACAGATCCTGGCCCTCCTCTGTGTGACAACCTTTCAAGTATTTGAAGAGTGCTATCGTGTCTCCCCTCAATCTTCTCTTCTCCAAGCTAAACATGCCCAGTTCTTTCACTCACTCCTCATAGGGCTTTGTTTCCAGAGCCTTGATCATCCTCATTGACCTCCTCTAAACATGTTCCAGCTTGTCTGCATCCTTCTTGAAGTGTGGTGCCCAGAACTGCACACAATACTCAAGATGGGGCCTTACCAGTGCCGAATAGAGGGGAACCAGTACCTTGCGCGATTTGGAAGCTATACTTCTATTAATACAGCCCAAAATAGCATTTGCTTTTTTTGCAGCCACATCACACTGCTGGCTCAGATTCAGCATGTGATCTACAACAATTCCAAGATCCTTCTCGCTTGTCGTATTGCTTAGCCAAGTATCCCCCATCTTGTAACTGTGCATTTGGTTTCTTTTTCCTAGGTGTAGAACTTGTCATTTATCCCTATTAAATTTCATTCTGTTCACTTAAATTAAATTATTAAATTTCATTCTGTTCACTCAAGATCACTTTGGAGTTTGGTTCTGTCTTCCAGGGTTTTAGCAATCCCACCCAATTTTGTTATGTCTGCAAATTTGATAAGCATTCCCTGCACCTCCTCCTTGAAATCATTAATAAAAATGTTGAAGAGCATTGGACCCAGGACTGACCCCTTATTACCTCCCCACAGTGTGAAAAGGGACCACTGATAAGCACTCTTTGAGTCCGATTCTGTAGCCAACTGTGGATCCACCTAATAGTTGTTCCATCTAGTCCACTTTTCACTAGTTTCTTAATCAGAATGTCATGGGGCACTTTGTCAAAAGAGTTGCTTAAGTCAAGATATACTAGATCCACAGCATTCCCACAGTCCACAAGGGAGGTTACCCGATCAAAACATGAGATCAGATTAGTCTGACAGGATTTGTTCTTGACAAATCCATGCTGGCTTCTAGTCATCACTGCATTGTTTTCAAGGTGCTTTCAGATTGACTTTTTTATAATCTGCTCCAAAATTTTCCCAGGCATGGATGTCAGACTGAGTGGTCTGTAGTTCCTAGGTTCCTCCTTTTTGCCCTTTTTGAAGATAGGGAAAACATTAGCCCTCCTCCAGTCGTTCGGCACTTCACCCACCTTCCATGATTTCACAAAGATAATAGACAGTGGTTCTGAGAGTTCTTCTGCCAGCTTCTTTATTACTCTAGGATGCAGTTCGTTGGGCCCTTGAGATTTGAACTCATTCAAAGAAATTAGGTGTTCCTTGACCATTTGTTTATCAATCTCAAACTACAATCCTGCCCCTTTGCTTGTACATCACTTTTTCCAGGGGGGTCATAGACCCGCTTTTGAGAGAAGACTGAGCCAAAGTAGGAATTGAGCACTTTGGCCTTTTCTTTGTCATCTGTTACCAATTTGCCATCCTCATGAAGCAGCTGAACCACCATTTCTTTCCTCTGTCTTTTACTATTCATGTACCTGAAAAAAGCCTTTTTTATTGCTTTTAGAATCCCTCGCTAGCCTCAGCTCAGTCTCAGCTTTAGCCTTCCTGATACCATTCTGGCACTTCTGTGCTACTAGTTTGTACTCTTCTTTTGTAGCCTGGCCTTCCTTCCACTTCCTCTATGTATCCTTTTTTATTTTCAGGTCATCTCTAAGCTTTTTGTGGAGCCATATTGGTTTGTTCTGTTTTCTTCTATGTTTTTTCCTTGTTGAAATTGTTTGTAATTGGGCCTTTAAAATTTCCTTTTTTAAAAACTCCCACCCATCTTGGACTCCTTTTCTTATTAGGGCCATTTGCCATGGGACCTTACTTATCATAGTTCTGAGTTTATTAAAATTGGCTTTCCTGAAATCCAGAGTACACCACTAAGGATTAAGTCCAGGGTTGCCTCTCCTCTGGTCGGTTCGATGTCCAATTGTTCTGGAGCACAATTGTTTAAGGCATTGAGAAATTTAGCCTCCTTGTCATGAGTGGAATATCGGTATATTTTTATTAATGTTTTCCACATACCTATTTTGCTTCATTGTTTTGAGTGTGCTTAAGTACAGAACCATTATTGGAATAAGTGTGCATAGGACTGAGATCTAAGTTATCCGAAATGGAAATTCTATAAAAAGCATGAACAAGAAAACTAGATCTGAGTATGCTGTGTGTGCCTTTTCTGCAGTAGTGCCCAAATCATGAAACTCCTTCCATAGACATATTCACTTTGTATAATCTCTAATTAGATTTTAGATAGTAAGAGAAATACGTCCTCTTCTCTCACGCTTTTAATTATATGTGAAGACCTGTGTGTTTTTCACTATTCTTATCTGCTGGTTTGGCTGCTTTTACCTTTGCCATTTTAATGTTAGTTTTTATATGTTTGTAGCCTTTTATTGATTGCTGTTGTGCCTCCATCTGGGATAGAGGAGGAAGGCTGAACAGCTGAACCTGGGAGTGTTTCCCTGGCTGGCTGAGGAATGCTGGGAATTGTTGGCTTATTTATTTATTTACAACATTTATATACTAGGCAGTTTCCATAGCAGTGAACAATAAAAGGTAAAAAGAACAAAACAGCATATTATTATTATTTTGTTTTAAAAGAAAGTATCAATAAAAACCATGGCTGGTCAGTCAAGGAAGGCTTCCTGAAATAAAGATATTTTCAGGAGACCCTGAAAGCAACATAAAGTTGGTGCCTGCCTGACCTTCAGAGGCAGAAAATTCCATAGTAAGTGGGCCACCACACAGAAGGCTCTTCTCCAGGAGGACTTGAATTGAGTCATAAGTCCATGTGGAACCACCAGGACCATGGCAACTGATGACCTCTGTGTCTGGGAAGGTTGATAAGGGAGAAGGCATTCTCTCATGTATCCTGGTCCCAAGTTGCTTTCTACATTAGCACCAAACCCTTAAACCTGGTCCAGTAGTAAATAAGCAGCCAATGCAGTTCCCTCAGCAAAGGAACTGTATACTGAAATGGGGCAGCTCCTGTCAATAGCCAAGCTACTGCATTCTGTACTAGCTCCAGCTTCTGGACCAGCCTTAAGCAAGGTCCTACATAGAGCACATTGCAGTAATCCAGTCTTGACATTATGAGTGCCTGCACCACTGTGGCCAAACTATCCCTGCCCAAGGGAAGCCATAGCTGGTGAACCCTCTTGAAGCTAGTAAAGGCACTCTAAGCCACCATGACAATTAGGCCCTCCAGTGACTGTGATGGATCTAGGAGTACCCCCAGAATATGGACCTGATCTTTCAAAAGGACTGTAACCTCATCCAGAACAGGCAATGAGCCAATCTCCTGGACTTCAGAGCCACTCACCCATGGGGATTCCATCTTGCCAAGTTTCAGCTTCAGTTTATTGGCTCTCATCCAGCCCATTATTGAGTCTAGGCACTGATCTTGCACATCCTCAGCTGATTGAGATGTCACAGGGAGATAGAGCTTGTGTGTCATCAGCATACTGATGGCACTTGGCTCCAAATCCCAAAATGACTGCTCCCAGGGGCTTTATATACATATTGAATAACACTGGGGGACAAGATGGTATTCTACGAAACCCCATAGCTCAATTACCAAGGGATCAGAAAATGGTGATCCAAAGTTACTGTCTGAAATTGACCCTGCATGTAGGACTGGAATCACTGTAACACAGTGCCTCCAAAGCCCAACACATGGAGTCAATCGAGAAGGATACCATGGTCAATGGTATCAAAAGCTAATGAGAGATTGAGCAGAGTTAACAGGGTTGCACTCCTCCATGCCTCTCTCTTGATAAAGCTCATCTATCAGGGAGACCAGGTTTAAACCCAGACTGGAATGGATCTAGATAACAAGTACCCTCTCAAGTACCTAGCTTAACAAATGGGTATTTGCAATTGGGCAGTAGTTGTCTAATAATATTGGGTTCAGAATGGGCTCCTTCAGGAGTGGTCACACTACTGCTACCATAAGGATAGCAGAAACCACCCCTTCACATGAAGATGCATTTACCACTCCTTGGACCCATCTGGTCATACATCCTCTGCCAGCTTTTATTAGCCAGGAGGGGCAAGGATCAAGAGAGCACATGGTCAGTTGCATTCCCACAAGCACCTTGTCCATGTCATCAGGCAGCAGCAACTGAAACTGATCCCACAAAATCGAGCAGAATGGTGGTGTCAGATATCTCGACTGGAGCTGTGCTAACAACGGTGTCAAGATTACTGTGGAGACACACAATTTTGTGCTCAAAGTGTGATGCCAAATGATCAGAGCGGGTCTTTGAGGGGACCAGGTCCCCATTCACTGGGGAGAGTGTTAACAGTCCTTGGACCATCCGAAAGAGCTCTGCTGGACAGCTACTCAAGGATTCAATGAAGGCAACGAAGTAAGCTTTCTTCGCTGTCCGCACAATCATACAATAGGCACAATTATGTGCAGTATTTATTTATTTATTGCATTTTTATACCGCCCTATAGCCGAAGCTCTCTGGGCGGTTCACAAAAATGAAAACCATAAAATCATTTTAAAAATATAAAACAAGCCACAATCCAAAAACAACAAATAACATACAATCTAAAAACACAACCAGAATAAAACCAGCAGCAGGAATTAATACAGGTTAAAATACAAATTTAAAACAGCAAGGATTAAAATTGAGTTAATTTAACTGTTAAAATACTGGGAGAATAAAAAAGTCTTCACCTGGCGACGAAAAGAGTACAAAGTAGGCGCCAGGCGAACCTCTCTGGGGAGGTTGTCTTCACTTCGAGTCTTATACCATTTGTGTTCTAGTCCAACCTGTTTCACTGACTGCAACTCCCCAATATACTAAGGAGCTAAGCAGGCTCCACAACACCAGGAAGGGCACTCAGTTACAATCAAGTTGATGGCTTCCATATCTCACTGTTCCACTAGAGCCTCGGTTAGATCACCAGCTTTCTCCACTGGAAAATTGCTGATTCTTTTTCATATTCATTTTCTGTCCCTTAAGAGTTCTGAGATATCCAACAAATACTGGATACTTTGGGCATCATCACACCAACTTTTTTTTCCTGGTTTGCCTCCGTGATTTTCACCTTTGTTTCATTAGCACATCAAGCTAATGCTCCCTTACACGTGGGTTTGTGGTATCGGCGAAACCTCCTCTTGCTTGTTCGCTCTTGAACTCCAACCTGCCCCGTCTCCTTTCCCCTCCAATTCATTGGTTGTGACATTGTGATCGAGGTGGGAGTCTTCCCCCCTCGCTTTGGCTTTGTTGTCTAGCATTTTACCAATTTAATGTTTCATCGGCTGGGTGCCGTTTCTGTGGGCAATGAGAATGGGGTTCAGCTGACTCAGCACAAGCCCATTCATTCCACATTGCGTGCTGGAGGAGGAGAACTGCCCTGCCCTCCTCTTTTGTCAGCAAGACCTCCCTTCAAAGCATACGCCCCCAACAAAGGACATAGCGTGAGGACAGCAATACATGGGGGTAGAAGGGCACTTTAATCCCGCATGGAGGAAATAAGCCAGACTTTCCCCACTCTAGGAAAACACAGACAGGTGGGGGAAAGAGGCAGGGGGAAGAAAAGGCTGGGGGAGGGGTCTGGCTCCAAAAGGGGAAGAGGGAAGGGAGAGATATCTAAGGCACACTGCCCGCCCCCTTTCCTGAAGCCTTGAGTTGGGGATGGCACCAGCAAACTATTTTAGCAGCCCTTCCTCTCCCCAGCCATGTGCAGGAACATTTGTGGGGGAGTAATGATGGAATGGCCTATGGTCTACTAGGAAAATCGCTGGAACAGCAGGAGGGCTTTAGCAGGGGAAAGACGGGAGAGGATGCAAAAGGGTGTGGATGGGCAAAAGGGAGGGTAATTCAGGAGGGAGAAGGCATCCCCCCCCACCAAACACCCCTACCCTGACCACTAATAGATATTGAAAAAATACCTATCATATATCAAGGAAATACAAAAGAACAGAAATTGAACCTTCTTAAAACACATGCAGGACTTAAATATTCTCCCATTTCAGTGCCCCTCCCATTTCCCCCCCCCCAAAATGTTTCATTGTTTACCTTATTCAGGGTTTCTTCATCATCATCCATGAAGTATAACACAGGGACGTTTAACTGAGAGGCTGCCACCCACTGAAGTACGGCTTGCAGTTGTTTGTTGTGAATGTTTTCAGGAGCATTCTGGTTGGTCACAACCACTTTGCGACCAGATGCAGTGTCTTCGCCTAATCCTATTTGACTTTCCAGAGTTTCTGTGCCCTTTGAATACATAGGGCCACTGGCATCTTCTCCGTCTCCCATATCTCCAAGACCTGACTCAGGATTGCTGTATTTGGCTATCATGAGACACAACTTGGTTACTGTATCCACTAGGTTGTCAATGAATGGCCCACTGCCTCCTTCCTTCCTGTTGACATCAAACTGATCCAAAATCATTTTGGTTAGTCCAGATATGGCCTCTTCATAGGAATGATCTACTTCTGAAAGACCTGATGGCCCTGATCCCTCAGGACATTTGTAAGTATTACTGTATGCTTCATCTGCCATCAGAGTCCCAGCATTTCCTCCTAATTTGTTGACTGTCTCATTGATAAGCTTCTGGATGAGCATTACTACAACACTTGACATATCATTGTCAGCATTCATCTCAGACTGTTCATCATCACTTTGTTTTAATGAATCAAACTGTAGTAAATTGCCAGTTTTTTCTTGAGACATAAACCCCAAAGTGGTGCCAGCTGCTTTGCTGGTTCTTCCACCTTCAGCTGCATCCTTCATTGCATTCTCCTGCTGGACTAGATGATACTGTATCAAAAGCAATGCTGTCACAATCAGGTCTCTTGCCCAGGAATCTGTTGAAAGGTTAGAAAAGTCTTGATTTTCTGGATTCCAAGCAGCCTTTGGTAAGGGGGCACTTGACCCTACATCGTCATTCTGTTGTTTCTGGTGCCACATACTGAGGCCCTCCTTTATGATGTGATTGCCAACTGTTTCTGCACACGTCATTTCCTTTTCTTTAACCGTTTCTGTTTTTGCTGCAGAAAACCTCATGTTCTGAGTCTTTGCATCACTCCCTGGACCTGTCTTGACAGTTGCAAAAGCCATGCTATGAGACTTGCCCTTCTCACTCACCTGTCTTTGTACAATCAAAGCATTGTGTAACCGATTCAGCATGGCCTGAACAATTTCAGAGGCCTTTTGGCTTCCTTGCGTGAAGAGGCTCCGCTTCACTGCTGAAACAAAGTCAGAGTCAGTCATGAGTGTTCCAGTAACGTCATGTAAGTTTTTCATGCAAGAATCTATCAGGTCAGACACAACTTCCTTGGAGTGCTTCAGCAGTACCTTTTTCAACACAGCACAAGCTATGTTAGAGTCATTCACTTTAACTTTCATGGTCTTCATAACAGAGACCATCATATCTGAAACCACATTATTGGCATAAACCAATATTCCTTTACTCAATGAGTTGGTAGATTCATCTTGTCCGAAGCGTTTTCTATGTTTGCAGCCTTTAGTCCCATCTCTGCAAGGCTCAGTTTTGTTAGGTAATTCGGTATTTTCTTCTATGTAATAAAGTGAAGCTTTCTTCTTAGAATTGGGACTTTCTTCATACTTGCATTCACTCATCCTGGATGGATTTGGCTTGCAATCCTCTGTACCCACTCCAACAGACCTGTGACCATGGTCCCCAGCAGCAGCAAAAAGTGATTTATGTACGCATGTGCTGTTGCCATCTGACCGGTCATTCATCTCTTTGCGTGCCATCGCTATGGCGAGGTTAGAAAGCCTATTACAATAAAAAGAGACTTCATCAGGATTAGTGTTGGGTGAAGTAGAGCCATCACTTTCTTCATCTTTAGGTTCCTTTTGACATGCAGCCTTCATTGCCAAGTGAAAGTTGGGAGAGCCCCTATTGGAGCTGACATTCACACTGAATTCCTCATCGCAGACACTGTAACCACCAGGAGAATGGACATTGCGCTGCGGCATGCTTTGCGTCCCCACAGATGGCTCCCCTGATCTTGCACCACCTGCATTGTTGCTGGCATTCAGCACATTCTGCACTCCAATTGAACACTTTTCCAGATCTTTTCGGAGCCAGCTCAAGACTCTGAGTGGATCAGAAGATGTTTGCTGGAAAAGCTTTGCTGAGTCAGTCTAAGGAATGGAACAAAAGACAATTTTATAACGGCTTAATCCCCATGATCTTCACAGTCAATTGGTATAAAATGCTTGCCTCTTTCAGTTTTGGGAAAGACCCCCCACTGAACAGTCTAGATGTCATTATAATGAAGTAGTTAGTCCAGAAAAATTAGCAGCTATCTGAAGCTGCAAGCTTAAGTACAATTAGAGATGCGCTACATGACTAGCAGAATTGTGAAATGTGTCTCTTGCTGGTTGGAAATCATATGTTTGAATTCTCTCCCATATAAACAGCTTCCTGTGCACAGAAAGTTCTATGTGCAGGAAGTTTTCTATTTTTTTTCTTTTGTGAGAATATTCAGACATGGCATCTCCCTGTTGCAATCATTATACAGCTCAACATGAGTCAAAGCATGCAATTATACTAGTCATGTATCTCATCTAGGAAGTAAGTCTTCTGAAATCAAGGTAAGTACACTTTGGTTGTGCATATTAAAGCAATAATGAGTTATGGCCCATGACTACTGGTCATAGGAAACATAAAAAAGAGCTGTGCTGAATCAGGCCACCTGGTCCAGCATTCTGTTCACAGTGGCCAACCAACTGCCTGTGGTAAAGCCACAAGTAGAACATGAGTGCAACAGCACCCAACTATCATGTTCTCGAGCAACTAGTGTACAAAGCCATGCTGCCTTTCATATTGGAGGTAGCATATAGTCATCATTAGTAGCCCTTGTTCTCCATGAATTTGTCTAATCCCCTTTTAAAACCATTGAAATTGGTGGCCAGCACCCCTAATTTGTGGTAGTGAATTCCATACATTATTATTATTATTATTATTATTATTATTATTATTATTATTGATTACACTTATATACCGCTCCATAGCCAAAGCTCTCTGGGCGGTTTACAAAAATTAAAAAGATTGAGTATTAAAAAGACAATATACAGAATTTAAAACCATAAACATAAAACAGCTGTCATTAAAACACTTTAAAACATTTTAACTGTTAAGCCTGGCCACAATGTCAATCAAAACCTCAACTTGAGCTGTTAAAATGCCTGGGAGAAAAGAAAAGTTTTGACCTGGCGCCGAAAAGATAACAGTGTTGGCGCCAGGTGGGCATCATCGGGGAGATCATTCCATAATTGAAGGGCCACCACAGAGAAGGCCCTCTCCCTTGTTGCCGTCCTCCAAGCTTCCCTCGGAGTAGGCACCCGGAGGAGGACCTTTGATGTTGAGCGTAGTGTAAGGGTAGGTTCATGTCGGGAAAGACGTTCCATCAGGTATTGTGGTCCCAAACCGTGTAAGGCTTTATAGGTTAAAACCAGCACCTTGAATCGGGCTCGGAAACATACAGGCAGCCAATGCAAGCAGGCCAGAATCGGTCTTATATGTTCGAACCTTCTGGTCCCTGTTACCAATCTGGCCGCTGCATTCTGCACAAGCTGCAGCTTCCGAACCGTCTTCAAAGGCAGCCCCACGTAGAGTGCATTGCAGTAATCTAACTTGGAGGTTACCAGAGCATAGACAACTGCAGCCAGGTTATTCCTGTCCAGATAGGGGCGTAGCTGGGCCACCAGCCGAAGTTGGTAGAAGGCACTCCGTGCCACCGAGGCTACCTGAGCCTCAAGTGACAGAGATGGTTCTAGGAGACCCCCAAGCTACGAACCTGCTCCTTCAGGGGGAGTACAACCCCATCCAGAACAGGTTGAACACCCTCCATCCGGTCAGAGGAACCCCCCACTAACAGCATCTCAATCTTGTCTGGATTAAGTTTCAGTTTATTAGCTCTCATCCAATCCATTGTCGCAGCCAAGCACTGGTTCAACACATCCACAGCCTCACCTGATGAAGATGAAAAGGAGAAGTAGAGTTGCATGTCATCAGCGTACTGACGACAATGCACTCCAAAACTCCGGATGACCGCACCCAACGGTTTCATGTAGATGTTGAACAGCATGGGGGACAAAACTGACCCCTGCGGAACCCCATACTGGAGAATCCACGGGGCCGAGCAATGTCTCCCCAGCACCACCTTCTGGAGCCGACCTGTCAAGTAAGAGCAGAACCACTGCAATGCAGTGCCTCCCACTCCCAACTCAGCCAGTCATGCCAGAAGGATACCATGATCGATGGTATCGAAAGCCGCTGAGAGATCAAGGAGATTCAACAGAGTCACACTTCCCCTGTCCCTCTCCCAACATAAGTCATCATACAGGGCGACCAAGGCTGTTTCCATGCCAAAACCAGGCCTGAAACCCGACTGAAATGGATCCAGATAATCAGTCTCATCCAAGAGTGTCTGGAGCTGGCCAGCAACCACCCGCTCAAGGACCTTGCCCATACTTTAGCTATGTGCTGTGTGAAGAAGTACATTCTTTTATCTGTTCTGAATCTCCTACCAATGAGCTTCATGAACCACAGGTTCTAGTATTATGAGAGTGGGAGAAAAATGTCTCCCTATCCATTTTTTTCACACCATTCATTATTTTTTACACCTCTATCATGTCTTGATAGGCACTGTTAAGCTTTTCCACAAAGCCTTACCTAGTGTATATAGCTTAGTATGTGCCATGGACAGTAGATTGTCCAGACAACACATACACATCCTCTTATAAAGAAAACAATTCTAAATTATCTGTGTGGGACTGTGGCCAGCTGAGACGTTAAGAACGGTTGACTTCTTCCTTCTCAGAGACTGATACAGTATAGAAAAATACAGTGAGTCAAGCCAATAAGGTACATCAAGGTAATCTAGTCCACTGACAAGTCCTAAAGTACAATCCACTACATATAAATCCTTGAGGATCAATATACAAGTGAAGAGGACCAAAGCACTCCTGCCAGAGGTAACTGCAAGCCAGGAGCAGCTCATTAAAATATATGGCTCTGAAGGACTCCATTCAAGTCCACATATAGAAGAGAAAGGTAAGAGCAAACTAGCGTTGTTAAGTGATTTGCCCTCTGGTTGTGTGGGGCGGGGTGGCGGGGAATGGATACTAGGCAATAAGTATTGGTCCAGTTTGCCCACTCCTGTCTAATCCAGCCAGCAGTTGCTCTCTTGTCTCAATTCCCAGCTCTGCTACCTTAATTCCTTTCAATTGAACATAACAGGGATTGAATGTAGAAACTTCTGCACCCTACAACTGAGCTATGGCCCCAGCACCCTTTCATCTTGTTACACAGGCATATATGGAGGCCTTCTCCTTTTTCTTCAGCTTTTCCACATGAAAATAAAATCCTTCCCTATCCACCCCCTCAAGGCAGGTCATTCCCAGCAAGGAAGCAATCTGACGATGATTCAGGCCTGCCATTTGTAATGATGCATCTTGAATCTCTCCTATATTATAATGACTTTGCTTCTCAGTCATAGCGAAAATGCTTTCCAACAGAATAGGTGTCTTTGTGAAATATATACTTCCTATACTTTTATATATATCCGTATCCAGGAAAGATAGAAACTTGCTTATTTTAAGGGAATTAAACTAGAATTTCTAAGAATCTGATACATTAGAAACCACTTTGGGAGTCAAGTTCCCATGACCATTCAAAAACTTTGCATGTGTCACACGGTTTCTAAAAAGTGTGGATTTGGGTGTAAACGTGTGTTCTGGTGCGCATATAGGTTTGGGAGATGCAAAATGGGTATAGGTTTGTATAAAAATTTGGACTGAACAAATTTCTCATCCATCCCTACTCATATGTATACAGTACACACTTACTATTATACTGTATACACACAAGTACATCCACACACCAGCACCCCTTCTTCTGAAAGTAATCATGCTGGAATAACAGTTTATTTCTTACCATCCAATTCTGTTCCTCCTCATCACTGGGAGTATAACGATCAATTTTGCACACTCCACTTTGGCTCTGTAACCAGTCAATGCTCTCTGTCATCTAGAATGAGATGAAATTACAACTACAGTGAAATTTACAGATGGCAATTTTTACCTTAACTGTGTTGTTCCTTTTCCTTTTCAACACTGAATAGTTTTTCAAAATGGAAAAGACATATTGAGGAAGAAATCCAATCTCAGTCGCTTCCGGGATAGTCATCTGTCAGGGCTGCTTTAAAAAGATTACTGCACTGAGCAGAGGGCTGGACTTGATAGCCTAAATGGCCCCTTTGAATTCTATGAAGGCCACAAGCAAGGTTGTGTGTGCACTACCATTCTGCAAGAGTTCAGCTTTTATTATTGTTATTATTGTAGTTTAAAGTCCCCTATTTCAAGGCCTTAAGGCAGGGGTTGGCAACCTTTTCAGCCCCGAGGACCACATATGCTGTTGGCTCAGGGGCAGGCACCCACCCCCACACAAGCAATTCAATTTTGCTGTTAGCAGTAGCAGGGAAAGAACAATCTGTATCAGGATTGCTCTTTCTTTGCTTGTATGAGGGTTTTTGGGGTAGGAGAAATCAGTGGGCAGGGAAGAATTCAGTAATGGGGGGTTCGGATACCCATGGGGGCTGCAGTTAAGGCCTGAGGGGGCTGCAGGTTGTGCATCTCTGCCTTAGGGGCTAGAAAGTAACTTGAACGTGCCTGTTGAAATCACAGAAGCCAGAATGGGAGCTGAATGCGATTCTCAGAGAATGGTGGTGGGATAGCAGTGACTTACAAAATCCTTGTCCTTCCCCATGATTAGGAAACCCAGAATAAATATTACAAAATAAAATACATTATTCAAAATTGCTTAATTTGCAATATTTTTTATAGGCTGCAGAATTCAGGTGCTTTTTTTTATTTTGGTACAGAATTGGATTCTTCCTCCCCCTTTCCTACTTCACTGCTCAGTATACACAGTTTGACCATGAGCAACTCACACAATCTTTTAAGCACAATCCAGGAAGGTTTTCTGTGTATACAAGCCCCTTTGAAATGAGTGGGAGTGGCACATGAATGCTATAGTTCCAGTGTTGGCCTTCTGTTTCTATCTAAATTTTGCCCCGAAAGAGTTGCAGGGGACAAGCACCAGTTGCATGGCTGTATGGTCAGGATTGATCTCATACCATCTGACACCTTGCACAAACTGCCTGGACAGCCAAGGAAACCTCGAAAGGCTCAAAGCGCAAACACATGCTTTTCTGCCCTCCCAGATAGGAGGGAACCTAGACTCTCAAACTAATCGGAGTAGTTTCTTACAATAGAGAAAAAAAGTGTCTCATCATTGAAGTGTCAACTTGCTTTTAAAAAAGAATAAATGTTGCTGTATTTGCCAACACCATCCCTGCTCCCATTCTCGGTTGGTTTAAAAGACTTCAGTTCTAGGCACAAAGTGATATAACAATGTTTGTGCATTTCCAGTTGGAGATGGCAGCGTAATCAGATCTCCGCTGTGTCTCTCCCGAGTTTCAGCTTTAAGAAAACCTCCAAGAGACAGCCGCGTTATCAGGGTATTTACTATTAACTTTGTTTGAAGCTTCAATTTTCACTTTTCTACTTGTTGTGCTTCAGAGGCGGGTTCTGGCCACATCTATGACGAAGGGGAAGAAAAGTACCGGGATGCCACCTATGCCACAAATCCCTCCTCCTTCAAAGGTTTCTAAAGTTGTGGAGGAGTGAGAAGAGCTACTTGCTTTGATAAAAAAACATTAACTTACAACTATCTGCTCAATCAAAGCAGCTAGAACAGCTGAAGCCATTACAGGACTCTATAAATAGTCTCCAGGGGTCTGTAGACTTGATTCACATTTGTCTTCAAAAGATGGAGTCCAAAGTGGATGCACTTGAAGATCGGATCTCTGCCCATGAAACTGCAATGAATGCCTCACATGAATGGGTTGCACAGCTAGCAGTTTTCAACTGGAGGGCTAATCTGCGTATTCTGGACCTTAAAGATCTGCCAACAGATCTTCATCTGGCTGAGTTTATGGAAAAAATTCTGTGTGAGTTACTGGCATTGCCTTCTTATTTCCCACTTGATATGTGCATATCACATTCCTGGCTCTATGCATGGTTCTAAAGTGGGACCAGTCATAGTTCAGTTTCTACGGGCTTCTACCAAAGATTATCTGCTTCGCACAGCCAGACAAAGAAGAGACTTGCGGTGGGGTCTCGCCAATGATAAGTTATTGATATTCCCTGATTACACAAAAGACATCAGTGACAGAAGAAGGCAGTTTACCAAGGCAAGAATCCTAGCAAGGCAGATCCCTGTGATTCAATATCATATAAAATATCCAGCCACATTCAACATTTCTTTCGAAGGCCAGATGAAGAGATTCCAAAGTCCTGATGTGGCAGAGTCATTTCTCACTGGCATCAAAATTAAAACCAAGGATCAATCTTCAACCTGAAATGGTTGCTGGCCAGAGTTTCTCAACTTGTTTTCATTTACTGCTGGCCATTTTTCATAAGACGTCCGGGCGTTAGGCCAGTTTTTTTGTTTTACATTCCATTGCTTCTACTCCCCCTTTCTCTCTCTCTTTGGTCCCTTCTACAAGGTTTCGCTTTGACGCCCGGTTGCCCGATTATGCGCATATACGGAGAAGCACTTTTACTCCTAATACCTATTCACGAGAGGTTGTGAAGCACATTACCAGCTATATGAAACGTGCTTTAAAGTTGTTTACATGCGGAGAATCGCATGTTTACATGGCCATAAGGCGCTTTAACTCCGGCGGCAAATTAGAACTCGCTATTTAACGCGCATTCGATAATGCACATAAGTGGAAATAAAAAGCGCCTCAACCCCCGATTTGTGCTCCGCACTTGTAGAGGTAAAATTTGTAATGCGCCTTGAAAGAGCTTTAAATCGCTCTTGTAGAGGCACCCTTTCTCTATCTCTTCTCCCTGTCTCCCCCATCCCTTACTATCATTTCCTTTTCTCTATCCCTCAATGTATCAACTGGCATAATAACTATATATAATTTTCATTTTGCATTTATATTTATTACTAAATATAGGTTATATGTACTATAGCAATAGTTATTTTATTAGCATATATATATATATATATATATATATATATATATATATAATATACACGTACATATATAACATAATTTCAAATACCCATTGATTTTTATTTCTTTTCAAAAAAGAAATGTTCTTTCTTCTTCTTCTTCTTCTTCTTCTTCTTCTTCTTCTTCTTCTTCTTCTTCTTGTAAAGCCGGGAGGGGCCTGGTGGAGTATTACCGTTGCACATTGGTCCAAATAGAAGGCAAAGAGGTTTTTTAAAATCATTTTTATTATATTTTTGTTTTGGTTAAGTTTCTCTTTGTTGCTGTTGTTTTGCTGGGGGTTTGGGGGCACTTCTTTTGTTACAAATTGGGTTGTTTTATTTTTTATTTTGGGGAGATTTTTTTCTCAATTATTATGTCTATTTTTGGGTAATTTCAAAAGTTTTCCAATATTACAAATATTACTCTAAGGTTGTCAGAAATGGTTCATCTCAAACATAAACATTGAATGCATTTGCTATACAATCCATGCTATGTAATATTAGTTGTTCTTTACAAATCTGGAAAGAGTTGTCTGTGTGGTGGGGTAAACAATTTGACGATGTTTTTTCAATGGTTAACGTGATCTCATGGAATGTCAAAGGACTGTGAAATGTAAACAAGCAGACAAGAGTACTTTCTAAGTTAAAAGAGCTCAATGCTGATATTGCATTTCTGCAAGAAACTCATTTGATAGCTGTTGATAAATGTATGTTGAGAAAGGACTGGGTTGGTGAGGTCTATATGACAGATACTTCAGTACGGTGTAAAGGGGTGGCGATTTTGATCCATAAACGATTCTCCATTGTAATTCAACGTGCATTTTTTTATATTCAGGGGCACTTTTTGATTTTAGTTGGGAAGTATATGGATGAACTAATTGCTATGATGAATGCATATGGACCTAATACCGATTCCCCAGATATGTTTCATAACTGTTTTAGCAATTGGGTTGATATTGCTTATGATTATTTGATTGTGTGTGTGTGGGACTTTAATGAGGTTTTACATCCTTTGCTGGATAGGAGTACATACACCTCCTCCTAAGACTCAAACAGCTGTGAGATTGGCACTTCAGGCTTACATGATGGAATATGGTTTAATTGACGCTTGGAGAATTTTACAACCTGTTGATAGAGAGTATACTTTTATTTCATCAGTTCATCATAACTGCTTTAGATTAGATTATTTTTTGGTTTCTACATCCTTGATAGATCAAATAAAACATTGTAAAATTGACATATTAGCAGTGTCAGACCATGCCCCAGTATGTTTGGAATTGCAATTATCTGATACTCCTAGGGCCCCTGGCCAGTGGCGCCTTAATGTTTCTCTTCTTAATGATGAGAAGTTTAAAATTCAGATGCTAGCTGAATTGACTGAGTACTTTAAAACTAAAGTTCATGTGCCATTGAGTGGGAGGCTAGCAAAGCTTTTTTCCGGTGTCGAATAATTGCCTATGCTGCTTATCTAAACAAAAAATCAAAAGAACTCAACAGACGTATCTAGGTAAGAAGCTGAAATCCCTCATAACCCAGTTTGTTATCTCCCCCAATGCACCACTTTACCAAGAATTGCAGAATGCTAAGCATGAATTGAATACTATTCTTTCAGAGCAGGCGGAATTTGCTTTGACTTGCTTAAGACAAGTATACTGGGGAAATGGCGTAAGACATCGTCTTAAGCAGCAAAAACATCGAAATGTTATCACATCTATTAAGGATGAGAACAATAAAGTATATATTTCTCCTATAGATATAAACTCACAATTTTTAAAATTCTATTCTGATCTTTACAGTAAGGGTGGCAAGGTATCAGAGCAACCCTGGCTAAATCCCTGAAACTCTGTCCCAATGCAACTGTAAGCAGAACAGCTTGCCTACAAGGACTTATAGATGTGTGGGGCTCTAGTGAGCAATGTGGCAGGGTTGAGGCAGCATCTGATGGTACACACAGGAACTGGGGCTGGGGTGGGGGGATTTCCCTTGCTGCTTCCCGGGCAGCCTTGTGTCTACCCTAATCAAATAGGATGTGGAGGACTGATTTTATGAGTAAAAGAAGGAGGTGCCAAACCTGCCTGTAGCTTACCCCCCCCCCCCCCCGCAATCTGACTTCACAGTCATTTCCTTTAAGTTGGGACAGACTGGAAGGAGGAAAGCAGTGGGCTGCAGGAGAGGGGAAACCAGACCCCCACCTTACACACATTTATAGAGACTAATCTGTCTCATAAACAACATAATGTGGAACCAGACTCCATGTCAGTACCAGCTGG
Organism: Anniella stebbinsi; assembly: GCA_029215795.1. Classification (NCBI taxonomy): domain Eukaryota; kingdom Metazoa; phylum Chordata; class Lepidosauria; order Squamata; family Anniellidae; genus Anniella; species Anniella stebbinsi. The sequence continues at coordinate 101,527,898 of JARDYH010000003.1, forward strand.
ATAATTTTGTTCTCTCTTTCTGTTTATTGTTTGTAGCCAATGGTCATCACAATACAAGCACAAAGCACACAAATATAGAGCAAAACATTTGGTACAATAAAACAATAATACAGATAAAATAGTCAAAATTTAAAAACATTCCTTCTGTTTTTTAGCAGTCAAGATGGCGACGGAGGGAGGTTGCTTTGCTTGAGCTCCGCAGTTTGAGCTCTGCAGTTTGTGTTTAGTTTGATCCGTTTTATCTATTTTAACTATTTTAAATGCTATAATTCATTCAGCAGCCCTAATAGGCAGTGAGTATTTTGCCTTGTATTCTTTTTCTGTGGATTTAATTTTTTATCTGCACTAATTGCTGTGGATAACAGGGTTACTGGGCTGGGAACCCACAGCTGTGCAGCGTGATTTAGAGTCTTCTGAAGCTTTGAAGCCGATACAACACAGAAGAGGACTTGTATCTAACAGCAACAAACTCATGCTAGAAAGTGGCAGAGATGAGAAGTCTTAAAAGGCCAAGGAGCTCGGATAAGGTGGTGCTCCAAACACCAAACAAAGCAGACTAGACCAATACTTCTTGACAATGAAAGCTAAGCCTGCCCCTGAGGAATCTGCCATTCCAATCTGGAACTGCTTTGACCTCCTGCGCACAGAAGTGATCGACCCAGGACATGAGGTGGAGGAGAGCAAGGCTGGTAGTGTGCCATCATCTCTGTTGACTGAACAGAAAATGCCAGCAGGAAAAGCAGGCCTATTGGGAGAACAGTGCTTGCTAACTTGCCGAACAGTTCAATCTATCTACACATAAATAGTTAACATTGCTGAGAAACTGGATTATTTGATCAACAGGCACTCATGCATTCCTGTGACTTCCAACATTGTCCTTCAGGAAGCGCAGAGAGAGAGCCATAAATCATCAAAGGGTAAAGTAGCGAGAACTTTTGCTTATTCAAATAATTTGATACTGAGAACGTGTAAAATTGTAGTTCACTTATTCTCTTACAGAGGACCTCTTCCTAATTGGAGCTCTGTTCTCTGGGCTAAACAACACCTGAGGCTGTTGCTGGGTACCTTTTTGAGCAATATAGACTTAAAATCAATTGAGAGGCTCTCTGATAATGGACAATATCTGAGAATCCCTTTAATCTTTTAACTCCCAAAAAATTCCATCATTAATAATGGGAAAGAAAGGCCAGTTACCAAGAAAGGAGTGGTCCCTTTCCGGTATTTTGAAGGCATTACAGTGAGACCTTTGCTGCTATCTAAAAAGAAGGATATGGGAAGCTCCTTCTTCCTCTTTAATTAGACTTTCTACAAACCCAGGTGAATACGAACTAAACTCAAGTTACTCAGGAAAATCTCAGGGACTCTATTCAAGTGATGTCACACCAGAACAACCCAATCTCCAAACATTTGGCCCCAGATCAGCTTGATTAGACAGAGCCAGAAACTCCCTGAAGAAAAACAATGCAAAATTACGAACAAACTAGATAAGCTACAACTCAAGTTAAGACAAATACGGATGTACGGATGTGTACCCAACAAAATACTGGGAGAATACATGTTAATCAATTTCCTCATGCTAAAGTGATCTTACCAAAACGTATAGTTGCTAAAGGAAGTAGAATTGGATTAGTTAGATCTACAGATGCAGAACTGCCCATTAAGGGCACTTCCTTGCAAGCCCCAGCTAGGAGGAATGATACACCGACTATTGCCAAGGCAGAGTTTAAAGATCCCTCTGTTAGTCATGGAATAAATATCAAGAGAACACTGTTTAATAAGGAATGGTCAGATTACAGACACTTAGAATCACATGAACTGAGTAGTCTACCTGTAAATTTGCAACAAACAGCAGATGCTGAAGGGCATAAGCAGATGTGACCTGACCAAGTACATGATGGTAGTGTTTTTTTAGACACAGCAGGTCGCCTAGATCAGATAGATTAGCAGCAAAGCACCCGGACCATCTTTGCGTATTTTGTCATGGAATATGGCAGGGTGGCTGAACAAGTTTATTGATCCCAAATTCACCACCTCTATGCAAACATTTGATCTACTGTGCTCACAAAAAAACTGGCTCATAGATGTTACTGGTATGCAATTACAAGGTTTCAAAAGAGTGGCTCTTCCAGCGGTTAAAACCTGTAAGCATGGGTGTGGGAGTGGCAGCTTGGCTGTCCTCCTTTCCACTGACACACAAATGGATATAAAGGGTTTAAAATTAACAAACAACGGATATATCCAGTCAGTATTAGTAAATGTTTCTAAAATTAATCCTGTTATTTGTTTAAATGTATATATCCCTCCTAAATTCATAAACCATGATGCTAAACAAGTCTGGCAGGATCTGGAACAAGTGCTACAATCTATCGAGGAAATGTTTCCAAGAGCAGAGGTTTTGCTGTGCGGGGATTTTAATGCCTGAATGGGGTAGAATAACGAACAAATGAGTAAAGTTACTGCCTTAGATGAAGACAATATTAACATACCGGCCAGATCCTCACAGGATAGATTTATCAATAAAAATGGGCAAATACTCTACTCCCTTGCATATAAGCACCATCTACAATGCTTAAATGGTGCCCCCCTAGATAAGACAAAACGTCACTATATGTACTTATCCCAGAATGGGGGCAGTGTGGTGGATTATATTTTTGTGTCATATGCCATCTATTCAAAAATTCAATCATTCCATGTAGAGGATCGGGCAGACAGTGACCATCTCTCATTGGTGGCACAGGGAGGCCACACAAAGAGCAATAAACGGCCTACTGCCCTACATTCTATGCAGGGTGTTTGCATTGGGAAATGGCGAATTAGATGGACATTAATGGTGGCAGATGAAACAAAGCAAATTCTGGGGAACCAGACCATGACGAAGCTGAGAGATGAACTTATAAATAAGACAGGTAGCACCCTTAACCTGTATCAGGCTCTGTCAGAAAACTTAAGGCCCTTTCTGGTAAAACCTGGGCATCAGAAGACAGAATTCATTACAAAATCCTGGTTTGATGCAGAGTGTAGGAAAAATAAACAGTCTCTGGTAAAAGCAGCTAGATCCTTAAGGAAAGACAAATCCGATGATCAAATTAGAAAGGTTTTAATACAGCAAAGTGCATATAAGAACCTCTTAAGAGTTAAAAAGAAGAGTTATGCTAACCAATTTTGGAAACATCTTGGGCAAGCCATTACCAGTAAGAATGAAAAAAAAATCTGGGATCTTGTAGCTTGGGGACTTAAGCAAACAAAACCAGCAGTAGAGGGACAAATTCCAATGACCAAATGGGTCTTGCATTTTGGAAATATGTATAGAGGTAGTTCTAAAGAGGGACAACCTGTAGGATATGAAATAAACGACAAATCAATTCTAGACATGTTACCCATATGGCCCCCTGTTACTGAAGCAGAAATCAAAAGCCTTATTGGGAGATTCCGCTTAGGTAAAGCTCCAGCATGGGATATGCTGCCAACTGAAATCTTTCGTATGGATCCAGAGTGGTGGGCTCCAATCCTGGCAATACTATTCACAACAATTAATTCAACTGGAATACTGACAAATGGTTGGACATCCAGTATCATAGTCCCAATCCATAAGAAAGGTGATCGGGGGGACCCCCAAAACTACCGCCCAATATGTCTACTTGATGTGCCTGCTAAAATATATGCATGGCATCTTTTAGATAAATTAGAACAATGGGTTGAAGAACATCAGGTTTTGTCCCCAATGCAGGCATAGCACAATAGATCAGTGCTTTGTTCTGAACTATCTTATTCAAAAGTATGCAAATAGTCCATTAAAAAAGTTATATATTGCATTCGTAGATCTTTCATCTGTGTTTGACTCAATAGACTGACAACATCAATGGAAGAAATTAGATGCCATCTCGGATGACAAACATCTGCTGTTCCTTGTGCAGCAACTCTATTCTAACACTGATATCAGAATTTGAGTTGGCATGGTGGGTTCTCTTTCTGAATCAATTCCAACAATAAGGGGAATCAAACAAGGCTGTATCCTGGCACCACTCGTATTTAACCTTTATATAAACGACATAACCCAGGAGCTTTCTTCTGATGCCTACTTTCCCCCTGCAGTTGGGAAACAGAAAGTCCCCAGTTCTGCTTTATGCAGATGATATGGCACTTATTTCATTAACTCAAACTGGTATGAGAAAATTACTTACTAAATTTGGAAATTACTGCAAGCAGGCAGGCCTATCCATTAACTATAGTAAAACAAAAGTGGTTGTGTTTGCCAAAAGGCATGAGCAACACAAATGGACCCTGGATGGTCATAGCATTGAACAATGCCGCTCATTTAAATATTTAGGGCTTAACTTCTCTGAAAATACCATTTGGCATACCCATTTGGAGGCAATTACATCTTCAGCTGCCCGCCTGTTGGGGCCCATAAAGAAATTGTATTACACAGAGGGCCATCGTCTAGTAGAACCAACACTAAGATTGTGTCCCATCTCTTATATTGTGCAGCAGTCTGGGGCAGCCACTACAAAGATGAACTTGATGTTATTCAAAACAAGTTTTTGCATACACTCTTGGCAGTGTCGCACAGTATGCCTGGTGCATTATTAAGGACTGAAGTAGGTCTTCCTTCCCTAAAAGCACGTAGACACAAATGCACAATATTGTATTGGAAAAAATTACAATCGCTGTCAGAACAACATTTAGCAAAATTGTGCTTTTTGGATCTGCAGAATAGAGAAGGATGGGCACAATCTTGAAGTACCAGTTGACAAATGATGCACCATGCTGAGAAGTCACCCAACCTGTCAACAGGGTTAAAAATGTCATTATCAAAGTAGATTCTCTTCAATAAACTCAAACAGAACAATATCAAAAGTTGCAATACAAATAATTCAATAAGCTTATTAAATGCATCAAAACAATTAAATAATAAATCTCCAACAATGTAGAAACAATTGACTAACCACCAATTTGTTTGAAATTGTATATCACTGTTTTATGGTTTATTGTAAATTGCCTTGAACACTCATTCAGTGGAGAAGCTATTAAGAAATACTATATATATATATATATATATATCAGCATAAAATGAATTAATCCAAAAATACTTCATTTGTATTCATGTTACATGGAATAATTCAGAATAGCAGCAGTTAAATACAACAAATACAAAAATATATCTTCAAGATTCCCAATAACATTTTTAGTCCCTTTTAGTTTTGCAATTTTTTCCTCTCTTTTAAAAACTCACCATTCTGTATCATATGGTTTGCAGGCCCAAGGCATGTGTCTGAAAAGTTGTAACTGACACTCACAACTTCCAGGAATGGCTTCCATAGGCTGCCATATAGAAAAAGAATCTACAAGGGAGGAACAAAGAAGTGCTGTAAACACTTAGGCGCTGATGAGGAGGCACTTTCTTTGCAAAACACCATATCTTCTTCAAACCACAGTCCTTGGGTCTAATCCACTGAAAACGTCTCCTTTACCAACCCCACTGAAATAATGGATCACTACTAATGTTCTTTTATGTAACTCCCATTTACTTTAATGGGATTTATATTGGATTTTGCACTTTGTGAATGCGGGTATAGCTATTTGAATAGGAGGAAAATGAAAATGTTATCAGCAGAGATGCCATCTTTTCTAAAGCTATGTAGTTCTCTTCATCACTCTACATTTCTTCCACTTCTCAGCTGTCCTTGTGAACATTTTCACTACACATAGACATTTCCTAGCATGAAATACATATGTTTTGATGAATCTAGTTAAAAAGTAACAGCACAGTCTTATGCATGTCTACTCAAAAGGAATTCCAATTACATTCAATGGGACATTATGCCAGGAAAACATGTACAGGATTGATGGCTAAATTGATCTACATGTATTAACTTTAGAACAAAGTACATACATTTTAAGTATTCATATTTCTGCAGAAAACTTAAATATGATGTGGCCCAAGATAGCATGTCTGCATATAGAGTTAGTATAGAATGCATCTCCTACTATTATCGTCCAATAGCAGGTGATCAATCTGAAATAAACATTCGTGAACAATTGAAATATGTCATGTCCTACCAAATACCCATTTTCATTATCTTAATGAAAATGTTGTCAATTTCCCTTTCCTGATTTTGATGGAATATATGAAATTGATGCAAGTTCTATGGAGGCAAGGGATTTGAAGTGGAGAGAGGATGTGGGTGTGTACACCAGCTCTGCCCCAAATGTCCTCCCCCCCCCCCCCCCGCGTTGCCTTAAAGCATTTAGTGCAAAGTTCTGAAAAGGACTTGTAAGTGCATTTTTTATCGGGGTTCCCAATCATGGGAGATTTGTGTGTTCAACCAAAAGTGCTTTCAACTTTAAAGATTTTCATGCTAAACATGTGAAGGCAGCCAGAAGCATGGGGATGTACCCACATCCCATACCCATGTTAGGTCTACTCACGTTGCAGGTGAACTCCTACATAGTTTTAAATCCTCTCCTCAATCCTAGGTTGTGTTCTGAAGGCACATGATTCAATGATCTTGCTGAAGCTAAAGAGATCTGACACTGGTCAGTACATGGATGGGAGAGCCCTCTGAACTCTGCCCTGAGTTCCAAGGTGGAAGAAAAGTAGAGGGAGTTTCCTCTCTCCCCATCCCCCAAGAATGGTGTGCCTGAGAGAAATGCAAATCCATGATTTCTGTCTGCTCTCAGTTGTACAGGATAGAGGAAACTGATATATATATATATATATATATATATTACATGGGATAAGCATTGGTCCTCACAATAGTGAAGTGGTGGTTCCTCACCCCCTCCAACTGAGTCAATCCATGGGGAGGATGGCCATAAAAGCACCAACTAGCTAGTAATAACCTACAGTTCGTTATTTCATGCTGACCAGACTCCCCCCCCAGCTTAATTTAATCATGATGTGTTGACCATAAAACCTAGTGGCCTAGCCTACCTCTATAACATCAAAAAGAGGGTCCACAAGGATTCCCGTCCCCACAAATGCAGAATTTTAAACAATAATGTCGAGAATGTTCCTTGAAGGCTCCCCACAATGTGGTCTCCTCTCTCACCATCCTCCACCTGCCAGAATGTAGCCTGACATCACAATCTACCAGGAGACATTAGCATTTCCATGGCAACAGTCAACACTACAAGGAAGAGTCCTAGTTAGCCAAAGGCCTGGTGTGACATTTGCTGAGATTAATGAGACACTTCTTGGATCTTTCTAGTGTGGGTTTTAGATGAGGTTCTAAGTAGATTACATTTGAGAGCTTTGGCTATTGGGTGGTATAGAAATGAAATGAAATAAATAAATGAATAAGGCAACAATCTCAGACACTGTAATGTACTATGGATTTTGCTGTTATATTTTCTCCTGCCCGAAAAATATTCATTTGTTTTCATGTAAACATGGATAGCCTAAAGATAAATCTCACAATTATACCATAAATTTCTGTAAATCTGGTCTGCCAAATTTGTGGCCCATCAAGTTGAACGAAGTCTACCAAGCAGTTTGGAAACCACCCTATCCCCATTTTTTGCAAGCTCACACGGACAGCAAAAGCCTGAGGTTTATAAAGCCCCCAGTAGGCCAGCTGGCATGGCTGGCTGGCAGGCTGCATTCAACTTCTGGATACCACACTTCAAGAAGGATGCAGACAAACTGGAGTGTGTTCAGAGGAGGGCAACGAGGATGATTAGGGGTCTGGAAACAAACCCCTATGAGGAGAGACTGAAAAAAATGGGCATGTTTAGCCTGGAGAAGAGAAGATTGAGGGGAGACATGATAGCACCCTTCAAGTACTTGAAACGTGGTCACACAGCGGAGGGCCAGGATCTCTTCTCGATCCACCCAGAGTGCAGGACATGGAATAATAGGCTCAAATTATAGGAAGCCAGATTCCGGTTGGAAATCAGGAAAAACGTCCTGACAGGGTAATACAACAATGGAACCAATTACCTAGGGAGGTCATGGGCTCTCCCACACTAGAGGCATTCAAGATGCAGCTGGACAGCCATCTGTCAGGTATACTTTAAGGTGGATTTCTACATTGAACAGGGGTTGGACTTGATGGCCTCATAGGCCCCTTCCAACTCTACTATTCTATGATAGGTCACAAGTTCTTCTGGCCTGTCTTAAATGTATACTATTGCTATGAAGGCTGTCTTTTGTATGTTTTATATTGATTTTGCTGGTCTGTGACCGTAATAAATGATTGATTGATGAGGGTTGTTTGATATGATACGAACATGTATAAGGACTGCCATGCACTCTCAATTTTATGGCTCGATCACATTTCAGGTAATCAGTTCATAATAAGTAAAAAGTTTATGATAGTGATTGTCCACAACTTTTGTTGTTCATTAGAAACCAAATCCCAAGGATAAAGAAGAATGTCACAAGCAAGAGTTATTTAGGGTGCAACCCGATGCTGGTTGGGGCATGCTGGTAGCTGTAAACCCTTTTTCTGTCTAAACATGCATAGGATTACACCCTTAATCTTCAAAAATTCTATAAAAGTGGGGTCCACAGCCAAATGTTGTGGTGTTTCTGTTACCTGAGCCTGTGACTGAGGGTGAGGCATGAGAAACCAAAACAGAAACAGAAAACAGGAATCTTGGCTCCAATTTGTGTTTAATGCCACAATGTTATTAAAAACATTTAAAAGTGCAACCAGTCTGGATGCAAGTCAATATAGGGCCCCGAAATGAATTTAGTGCTTGGAACGTGCTATCATCTGATGTTATAGACTGATGTCTTCAGGATGGGCATCTGAGGAATAGAGGCAAATGGCTATTAGTCCTGATGGCTATGCGCTACCTCCAGTATCAGATGCAGTAAGTTTATATACACCAGTTGCTGGGGAACATGGGTGTGAGGGTGCTGTTGCACCAAGTTCTGGGGGGTTTCTATATGTGGCCAAAGCCCCATGGCAGCTGGGAATCTGGGTTGCATCAGTTATCAGCTCCTCGAGGCTCTCTCTTAGGCATTGGACAATCTCAGGTCCAGAGAGAGATAACAGCGGCCTCGCTGTGGGGCGGCAGGCCGCCACTGGCAGGCCGCCCCAGCAGGGGTGTCACCGAAGGGGCAGACACCAAAGGGGGCGCGCCCCTTTGGTTTGCCCCTTCGGGATGCCACGAGGATGAGGGCGCCTTCCATTTTTGCCTTAATTCCCCCCCCCCCCCCCCCGTTTATTTATGTGTATGTTAGGACTGCTTCTTCTGCTCAGGGTGAAAGCCTGTTGTGGTTTGAAGTGGGTTGCCCTCTGGGTGAGAGACAGAGGGGAGGAATGTATGTGAGGCTCCATGTGAGAGATGACTGGGAATGACTGAATGACTGGGAAATAATTTTTATTGCTAGTGGATTAGCTTGCCTGATGTCCTTTTTGTGACCAGTGGCTGGCTATTACCACAAACTATCATCTATCATTGTGCTAGTTGGATGTGTATGATTGATTGGTTGAATGGAGTATCAAATTAAGCTACTTAATTGTTAAGTATTCACTGATAATTGTATTCTTGTATTTTGTTTGCTATTGTGTGTATTGTAAAGCATAATGTGTGAGGGAAAAGGAGTGGCAATATGTGTTGTGCAAGGCAGAGGGAGATATGACGATGGCATGGTGAAGCGCAGTTACAGGAGAAGGAGAGATAGATATTTAACACCCATCTTACCTTCCAGTCTCCCTGCCATCCCGGAGATCTTGAAGCACGAACCAGGCCACCCACAGAACCTCTCCTTGCTCGTATGCAATGCCAGGTCGGTTAAAAACAAAACAAATATCATTTGTGACCTCTTTACAGATGAGGAAGCCGACCCGGCATGCTTCACAGAGACCTGGCTGGGAGATGACAGTGGCCCGACATGGCCCCAGGCCCTCCCAGCTGGGTATTGTATTAGCGAGCAGGTGAGGAAAAGTGGGCGGGGGGGCAGAGTAGTTGTGGTCTACAAAGACAAATCTTAACCTGATCAGTCTTCCTGTTGGGGAATTGAATTACATCGAGTGTGTATACCTGAGTCTGAAGACCAGGGATAGACTCGGGATTCTGATAGTTTACCTGCCACCTCGCTGCCTAATAGACTCCCTGGCCGAGCTCACGGAACTGGTCTCGGAGCTGGTGTTGGATTCGCCCAGGTTTTTGGTCCTGGGCGACTTCAACATCCCATTCGAGACCAGCTTATCAGGTGCAGCTCAGGAGTTCATGGCATCCATGACAAACATGGGCCTATCCCAGTTGGTCTCTGGACCCACACATTCAGCAGGTCACACCCTCGACGCTGTTTTCAGTTCCGAACAGACGGATCTGTGGCGGAGGTGATAAATACCTCTGCATTGTCATGGACAGACCATTTTCTGGTCAGGGTTAGTATCACGGCTACCACCCGCCCCTGCAGGGGTGGCGGACCTATTAAGATGGTCCGCCCTCGAAGGCTGATGGATCCTCTTGGATTCCAGAAAGCCTTAGAGGGTTCTATGGTTGGTATCATTGACGATCCGGTAGAAGCCCTGGTCAATAGATGGAATAAAGACCTAACTAGGGCTACACCTTCCCCCTGAACCCGGTTTTAGAGCCTTCGGTAGTTTGCTGTGATGCATTTAACAATCATTTCACAGATAAAATCTCTCAGATAAGAGCCAATTTAGATGCTGTTGTTATAACAGAAGCTGACAATGAAGTGTCCAGCAACTCAGCAAGTAGGATTACACTGGATCAGTTTCAATTGGTGAGTACCGAGGATGTGGACAAGCTGCTTGGATGAGTAAGGAAGACAACTTGTCCTCTTGATCCCTGTCCTTCTTGGCTAGTCGCCCAGGGAGGAGATGTAGTTAGATTACAACTACAACATATTATTAATGCATCTCTTAGGGAGGGGAATTTTCCATCATGTTTAAAGAAGCGGTAGTACGCCCACTTCTAAAAAAGCCCTCCCTGGACCTTAATAATTACAGACCAGTATCAAATCTTCCGTTTTTGGGCAAGGTGATCGAGAGGGTGGTTGCCTTCCAACTCTAGGAAGTCTTGGATGATACAGATTTTCTAGACCCATTTCAAACCAGTTTCAGAACAGGATACGGAGTTGAGACAGCTATGGTCGCCTTAGTAGATGATCTCTGCATGAGTATTGACAGGGGAAGTGTGTCCCTGCTGGTACTTTTAGATCTCTCAGCGGCTTTTGATACCATCGACCATAGTTTCCTTCTGGAATGCCTCAGGAGTTTGGGAATCGGGGGTACTGTGCTCCAGTGGTTCCGGTCCTATCTCGCGGGCAGGTTCCAGATGGTGATGCTTGGGAATAGTTGCTCCTCAAAAAATGAGCTGTTGTGTGGCGTACCACTAGGCACCATCCTATCCCCAATGCTGTTTAACATCTACATGAAACCGCTAGGGGAGATCATCCGGAGGCATGGGGCAGTGTGCTATCAGTATGCCGATGACACCCAAATATATTTCTCTATGCCTTCGATAACAGCATTAGCTAAGGATAGTGTGTCTCCTCTGAATGAATGCTTAGAGGCGGTAATGGGCTGGATGAGGAAAAACAAACTGAAGCTGAATCCAGACAAGACGGAGGAGCTTCCTGTCAAGGGCTCTGACCTGGGTTTGGAGGTGTGTCGACCAGTTTTGGATGGGGTTATACTCCCCCTGAAAGACTGTGTTTGCAGCTTGGGGGTGCTCCTGGATTCGTCGCTCCAAATGACAGCCCAGATAGATGCGATGGCCAGGAGTGCCTACTATCAGCTTCAGCTGATATGCCAGCTGCACCCCTTCCTAGAGTTGGAAGACCTAAAGACGGTAGTGCACACGCTGGTAACTTCGAGGCTTGACTTCTGCAATGCGATGTACATAGGGCTACCTTTGTGCCTTGTCCAGAAACTTCAACTAGTTCAAAATATGGCAGCCAGGTTGGTCACCGGTACACCTAGGGGTGACCACATTACATCAGTTTTAAAATCACTCCACTGGCTGCCAGTTCATTTCTGGGCGGAGTATAAAATGTTGGTTATTACCTTTAAAGCCCTACATGGTTTGAGTCCAGTTTACCTGCGGGATTGCCTTCTCTCGTATAATCCGCCCTGCATACTCAGGTCCTCTGGGAAGAATTTGCTTCAGTCAGCCAGAACTACGCTGACGAGTGTTACCCAGAGGACCTTCTCTTCTGCTGCTCCCAGACTGTGGAGTTGCCTGCCAGGAGAGATTCAACAACTTAGCAGTCTTCTTGGATTTAAGAGATCCGTGAAGACTGATCTCTTCCGGCAGGCTTACCTAGTTGAAATTAAGATGTTTTTAACAATATATTAGTTTTGTTTTTAATGTTCTATCTATTTTATAGTCTTTGTATTTATATTTATTGTTGTTCCCCGCATCGATCCAGAGGGAGAGGTGGGTAAGAAATAAATATATTATTATTATGACGCAGCCGCAGATTTACAACCACCGTGGGGCTTTCAAGTGAAGCTGCGCTTTGAAAAAGTTGGGAACTTACCCCAACTTTTTTGGTACAGTCTTCCGCCATCTGACCTTGCTCCAGGGCTGATCTAGGGGGCGGTCGTGGTGGAATGTGCCTGGTGATTGGAAACCAGGAGGGCAGGGGTGTGGATTCAGTACTCAGAGGACTGCTGGAAACCCCGTGCTCCCTCCTGGTAGTTAGGATAAAGCTCTGCAATGCTTTTTGGTTTTTTTTATTTTGGTATAAATCACAACCAGTGGCAGGTACACCTGCTACACATTTTTCTCTCCTGATTTGTGTACGTACAAGTTTGTCAACATCATTACATATAGTGTAAAAAGTGCAGAAAAGAGCAACTAAAATGATCAAGGGACTGGAGCATCTCACCTATGAGGGAAGGTTACAACTGCTGAGATTGTTTAGCTTGGAAAAAAAGAAGTCTAAGGAAAGACCTGATAGAGGTGTACAAAATGATGCATGGGGTAGAGAATGTTGATAGGGAGACATTTTTGTCCCTCTCCTGGTGTTGTGTCTAATTCCTCCCCCCTTGCGCAGGGCAAAGGAATGTCAGACAGTAATTCAGAATCAGATTTTGAACTCGAACAGATAGACCAGTTTGTGCCAGGAGACCAGGTTCCCATAGTTCTGCCTTTAGAAAATGTATTGGCTGATGCACATAACCTTGCTGCTAAGAAACAGCTTTCGTCTTCAGAAGGCAAAGACGGGAGTGAACTCAAAGATCCCATTTTCTGTAGGAAAATGAAACGAGCACAGTTCAAAGGGCTTACAAAGCACCGCTTGGACAGACTGCTGGCTCAGAAGAGGCTGGATGTGAATTCGTCTTGAAGTGACTCTAGTTTCCTTTTAGATGGATCAACTGGTTTGTTTGCTTAGCTAATTACGCTTGGGGCAAAACGCTTTCTAAGTTTTAACTCCTTTCAAAGGGAGAGGAGGGATCATTTGCAAAATAAAAGATTGTGTTTTCCTAAGAGGCCTCCTTATTGACTTCGATGGGCACTAGAAGTTAGGGAGTCACGACACCCATAATAATAGAACCTGGGATCATTCCATGAAGCTGATTGGTGGGAGATTCAGGACAGATAAAAGGAAGCACTTCTTCACACAGCGCATAGTTAAACTATGGAATTCCTTACCACAAGGTGTAGTGATGACCATCAATTTGGGTGGCTTTAAAAGGGGGTTAGACAAATTCCTGGAGAAGTCTATCAATGGCTACCAGTCCTGATGATCATGTGCTACCTCCAGTATCTAGGGGACATGGGTGGGAGGGTGCTCTTGCACTTGTGCCCTTGATTGTGGGTTCCTTATCAACAGCTGGATGGCCACTGTGTGAACAGAGTCCTAATTAGTAGGGCGGCTTAATGTCAATTTCTGGCCAAATCATGCACATTGTGATACAAGTGTGAAATTTGGTATGGTCTCAGTACAAAATTAAAGAGCATAAAATGTGCTTTAAAAAAAAAAAAGCTCCTTATCAATCTTTTCTAGGAGCAACCCTTGCTGAGATATTAACGTTTTATTCCTACCCATTTGTCTGAGAAGTGAACAAGATGCACTATCTCACCCTCATTTCAATCTTGCACTTTGTATTGCAAGCCTGAAACTTTTAGAGGTCATATTTACACCCTTTTGAACAAGAATATGCATTGAGGCATCAATTTGGAGGGGTGAGGGAGTTATTGAAAATAAAGTGAAATTTCCATAAGAGGCTGCTTTTTACTTGAGATTGATCTGAAGTATAATATGATTTATTCTTATTTTTAACTTTTTTTCTTTTTGTTTCAGATTAAATCACAATGAAGAAGTTTACAATGGAAAAAGTGCCAAGAGGTTACTTTTACAGAGTACATCCATATCAGGCCTGCAACCTGATAGAATTTTGTACTGAGACATTATTTTTTTTGTGAGATTAAAAATAAGAGAGTTATTGTGAGGAAATTGAATTTTGGGCGTCATTTTCCAGGATGGCAGCCATTACAATTATTTCCTGAGTAGCCCCTATATCTAATTTTAATCTACATGGTAATAAATACCACCCTACCAAATTTCACACTTGTATCACAATATGCATCGTTGTGATGCTAAGCTGCTCTATTAAATAAAAAATCCCTGTGGGGCCCCAAGATTTACTTCCTTCCATTGGGAGAATTGACCATTTATTCCTACTCTTTGCTTTCTGTTCTTTAACCAGTTGCTGATCCACCTTGTGCCATCGCTGCAAAGTTTGCTCAGGAGTCTTTGTTGAGGACTTTGTTAAAAGCTGTTTGGAAGTCCAAGCAAACAAGGTATTGCATTTCTCCAAGGAATTGTAATAATGTAATAAAATAATATATTTAAAACAAGTAAAACAACAACAACTGTTTATTTGAATAGCACTAAACAATATCCATAATAATTATTCTTATTCAAAATAGCTACAATTTATAAATAATTGTGCTCCCCATTTCAGCCACTCCTTCCCTCTCTCCGCTCTCTAGCCAGATGACCAAGCTACTCATGTCACCTCTTCGCTTTCTCCTTTCAGGCCCAACAGGTCTCCTCGACGGCACAATTTCCCTCTCTCCCCCCTCACCCGCCACTCATTCGACGTCCGCTTTTTGCGAGGTTTTTTGGCCGCACGAGGTACTCGTAGCGCTTGGGCGGAAAGGGCGGCGCTGGTCGCGGCGGCCGGGAGAAGATGGCGGCCTGCGCTCGCTGTTGCCGAGTCCCCCGCGGCGCCCTTCTGTCGCCAAGGGCAGGTAAGGTGTAGCGGGCCGGCACCTGCCTTTCCCCATCTGCCTCCTCCTCCTCCGTCATACCGAGGGAAGAGAGAGGCTCTACAGAGGGGCCGCTGGGGAGGGAGGGGGCGCCCCCCCCGGCCGCGCTCTTCTTGTCGCCCCCCTCCTCCTCCGGTCGCCCGTGGAGGCAGCAGTTGGGGGGGGGGGCGGCTTTGGGCAGGACGAGCTTCCCACCACGAGCGAAAGGAGCAGTGGCACCTGCTGAGCCGCCCCCTCCTCCTCCCCCTCCTCCTGCACAGCCGTTACACCGCTGCCTCCTCTGGCCCTTGGTCGCCCTAACTAAACAAGACAAGGAGCTCTAGGTCGTCACTCGCAGGGAGAGGGAGAGGTCGGGGGGGGGGGACGCCGCGTAAAACAGCCCCTGGGATTGGAAACGTGATTATTCCCCTCCCCCCGCACCCTTCGTTCAGTGTCTTCACTCCTTTTGATTCTGAAAGCTGAAGGACGTAAATTGCCTTAATGGGTCAGACCAAAAGTCTGTTTAGGCTGCAGTCCTACGCACATTGCCCGGGAGTAGGCCACATTGAGCTCAACAGGGCTTACTTCTGAGTAGACATGCATAGGATGGCATTCTAAGTCTGGCCGTCTGTATCTAGCTGTGGTGAGCTAGGTGCCCCCCTGAGAAGCTTAATCAGCTGGATCTAACGACAGGTTATTTCTATTTGCGTTTGACAGCCCATATTCTAGAGGAGATTGAATTTGCAAATCTGCATCTACAAATTGGAACTTGCCAGTGTTAACTATTCTTTTGACTATGCAATCAGGTTCAATCACTTTGGCATGGGATTGATTCTGACCTGTTGCAACATCATTAGCATCTTACCTTATTATGTTAAAATAGTTGCATTGGCTCCCAGTGTGTTTCTAAATTCAATTCAATTTGCTGGTTTCAACCTTTAAAGTCGTACATGACTTAGAACGGAGATCTCTGCTGAACCGCCTTCTCCCATTTCAGCCTGAGGCTGTCATCTGGGGCTTTTTTCTGGATGCCCCCTCCATTTGAGATGCAGTGACTCCCCATCTCTGGAATGCCTTCCCTGTGGAGGCCCACCTGCCTATTGCCCGCATTGACACGTTTAGATGCCAAGCAACATATTTTTGTTTTCTTAGGCGTTTTAGAATGTAAGTTTCTGAACTTTTCAACACTTTTATTTATTCAAGAAATGTATATCTCAGTTTCCCCCTCCAAATAAGAATTGCTCAAGGCAGCTTTAAAATGGGGTTGGATAAATTCCTGGAGGAAAAGGCTATCAGTGGCTATCTTCCTGATGGGTAAGTACTACCTCTAGTATTAGAGGCAGTAAGTTTATATATACCAGTTGCTGGGGAGCATGGGTGAGAGGGTGCTGTTGCACCATGTTCTGCTTGTGGGTCCCTGGCCGACAGCTGGTGTGATTCTTTTGTTCTTATATGGAAAGCATAAAAGAAAATAATCAAGGGAGCAATCCTATGGCCCCTAGACAGCATTTAAGGGGCCATTGAATATTTTGGATTTCCAGCTCCGAGGTCGAAGACAGTGCTCTGACCTTGGAGCTGGGAATCAGAGCTCTGCCCCGTGTTGCAGCCGGCATGGAATGGGCCTTGCCACCTGTCTCTCCAATGTCAAAAATACAACCTTGGGAAGTCAGAAAAGGGGGATTTTGGTGGGCAAGGTGGGGAGGATACTGTAGATGCCAGGATATAAGCCATTCTGGGGCTTCTCCAGCTTCCTTCCCTCCACCTCTAAAACACTTTTGCTACAAGGGTAAAAAAGCCTGTTTAGCAAAAATACAGAGCAGGGGGATAGGGAGGTGAAAATTGCCTCTGCTGCTCCTCCCACCTTGCATAGGATGCTTGTAAGCTTCCAAGGTCGGGGACTTACAAGCCCCAAGGTCGCAACCTATAGGATTGTGCCCTAAAACACATTTACAACAAGGTGACAGTGGAGGCAAAACAAGGACACAAGGAACCAAAATATTCAATTAATAAAATTAAGCAACATCAAATGCTTGTTTATTTATTTTATTTTATTTATTTTATTCCATTTATATACCGCTCTCTGGGCGGTTTACAAAAATTAAAAACATTGAACAATTAAAACACCAATATACAAAATTTAAAAACATAAAGCATAAAAACAAGTTAAAATTACAATATCCTTCTGGGTCAAAGCACAACAACAACACAAAAACCCCTCATCATATGCTGTTAAGTGCCTGAGAAAAGAGGAAAGTCTTGACCTGGCGCCGAAAAGATAACAGTGTTGGTGCCAGGCGAGCCTCATCAGGGAGATCATTCCATAATTGGGGGGCCACCACTGAAAAGGCCCTTTCCCTTGTTGCCACCCTCCGTGCCTCCCTTGGAGTAGGCAACTGGAGGAGGACCTTCGATAAATGTTAAAAATAAATGTTTTCACTTGCCAGTGGAACACAGATGAAGAAGATGACTCAGGGCACAGCCTATTGATTGCACCCTCGATGTTGGGAAGTCCCTGAACTCAGAGGCATCTGAGAAGCAGTGGAGGTGATGTTCACCTTCCTGTATTCCTGCTCTACAGATTTCGGTAGACAGACTTTTTAGCCTGTCTAGCAAGGAAAATGTTTTGGGGAAGGGGGAGGTTGTGAAGGAGTCAGGCAAGGAGGAGGAAAAATTATGGGGGAGGTGGCAATCATTTTGGTTGTTCATGATGGACAACCAAAATGCTTGTGATGGTGATGGTGGCGGCAGCTGGTGGAGAGCGGGCATGGGACATGGTGGTGGAGGGCAGAGGCAGGTGGGCAAAATGGAGGAGCTGAGGAGGCTGTGATTAAGGAGGCGGTGGCAGATCAACTAAGTTATAAATGATACATTTCATATTTTAAAGGCAGTTAAGCATAGTGCCTTGCATAGGTATTCACCTTACTTTGACTTCTCTACATTTTGTTGTGTTACTACCTGGAATTAAGACAGAGTTAATTGGCATGTTTACCATTGGCATGTTTACCTCTGAAGGTGCAAAATATTTTTATTGTGGCACAAGAGTTAAATAAACAAAAACAAACTGTGTATAATCCCAGCAGGCCTAGCTAACTACAGAGGAATTGTGTTTGGTAGGGCTTGTACTTAGGATGCTTGACTGACAGGTTCTGTGGGGTTTCCCCCCTTTTATTGTCTTTTTCCAGCCATTCCATTTGCCCACCCCTAGCCTATAGGGATTTTGCTTTGTCAGCTGTCAGTCAGCACTCTTTGTGCACTGAGCACAAGCAGCCCTTATTAGGCTGGGGTATTTGTGGGGGGGGGAGAGTACCCTTTAGGTGTTTGTATGTGTTTCTGAAGATTTTCAAGGACTTCTGAGGACCTTGGAGTTATTTTGGCTGCGTTCAGATGTCACTTCAATCTACGATGGGTTAGTAAGTTACCCACAATAGCTTACTTTTGAAATGCTCTATGATGTCCCACTACATGATTTGACTAATAAGGTACAATGCATATTTTATTAAGCTACTGTGCCTGATCTGAACCTTCCACCCCCTGTCTGGCTGCAGTCCTCCTGCCTGAGCAGTGGCGCTATTTCACCCATTCATTACATTGCAGCAGGGACTATTCAGGAGGCACCTGATCCACCTTCAAAACCCCGCACAATAACACCTGGAGGAGGGAAAATCCTGGGTGCACTGAAAAGGGAGGGGCACAAATAAACTCTTGGAAATTTGTAGGTTCAGCACCAAACTTCATACACTGCCTCTTCTGGTCGGGAGGCACCCAATGCACCAGCATAATTGTGCATTTCTCCCCACAGCCATTGCTCACATAAAAGTCTGTGTTTGCGGAATTGCTAGAGCACTTTAGCAGAATTGTGCATCCTCCTCCCCCATGAACATTGCTGGTATGGCCACTTCAGTTCCCAAATTGCACATTGCTCCCTATAGGCACTGCTAGCTTAGTTTTCTCTTATTTATTTATTTAAAACTTTTCTTGGCCGCCTTTCAAGGTAGAATCCCTTCTAACGTGGCTTACAACAAGACATAAAACAGTACAAACATTAAAAGCAATAAAAACATACACAGTAAAATAAAATAAAAGGTAACAGTAAAGGTAACAGTAAAAACAATAAAATCATCAAGAACAAGGGCAATCAATAGCAGCAAAACAGTACTTATTTGTGAGAAGGCCATGGTAAAATAAAACCTTTTAAAAGCCTGCAAGGATGGTGCATGGCAGACCTCAGATGGGAGCTTGTTCCACAGGTGTGGGGACGCTGCTGAGAAGGCCCTCTCTCATGTGGATATGGGTGAAGGCTGTCTTTCCTAAACGGTTTAGGGTTTTAAAGGTCA
The DNA here is from genome assembly GCA_029215795.1 of Anniella stebbinsi. Lineage (NCBI taxonomy): Eukaryota > Metazoa > Chordata > Lepidosauria > Squamata > Anniellidae > Anniella > Anniella stebbinsi. The sequence continues at coordinate 101,547,421 of JARDYH010000003.1, forward strand.
AAACCAGCTGGCACAGTATAGGCATGTGGTCAAATCGCCTCACCCCCACCAATACTTGGGTGGCCACATTCTGCACCAGCTGAAGTTTTCAAACCATCTTCAAATGCAGCCCCACATACAGTGCATTACAGTAGTCCAACCTGGATGTGAACCGTACATGGATAACTGAAGCAAGGTCCGTCCTCTCCAGATAGGGCCACAGCTGGCTTACGAGCCTAAGCTGGTAGAATGCACTTCTGGACACTATAGCCACCTGGGCTTTCTCAGTTAGCTCAGAGTCCAGGAGGACTCCCAAACTGCGTACTTGGTCTTTTAGGGGGAGTGCAACCCCATCTAAGACCAGTTGTAAACCTCCATCCGAAATAGTTGGTTTTCCCACCCACAGTATCTCCATCTTGTCTGGATTAAATTTCAGCTTGTTCACCCTCATCCATCCCAAAACAGCCTCCAGACAGTAGCTGAAGAGTTCCCCAGCCTCCATGGGATGTGCAGCTAGAAATGAGAGGTAGAGCTGAGTACTGATGACACTTCATCCCAAACCTCCTGATGACTTCCCCCAGCGGTTTCATGAAGATGTTAAAAAGCTTGGGGGACAAGGTAGAGCCTGGCAGCTAACGGCCATGGGGTGGAATAGAAGTCCCCCAGTGGCACCTTCTGAAACTTCTCCTCCAGAAAGGACCAGAACCATTTTAAAGCTGTGCCTCTGAAGCCCAATCCAGTAAACGATCCAGTAGGATTGAAAGTATCAAAAGCCACTGAGTGGTCCAGGAGAACCAACAGGGTTGCACTTCCCCCATCCATTCCCTGGCGTAAGTCATCAACCAGGGCAACCAAGGCTGTTTCTGTCCCATAACCAGGTCTGAAACCTGATTGGAATGGATCTAGGTAATCAGCTTCATGCAAAACAACTTAGAGTTGTGAGGCCACCACATGCTCCAGCACCTTGCCCAAGAATGGCAAATTTGAGTCAGGGTGATAGTTATCCCAAACCGTAAGGGACCTTACCAAACCTCAAGGAGGCATTTACCACCTCTGCAATCCAGATATCCAGCCCAGCATTAGCAAATTTCAAAAGCTAAGATGGGCAAGGGTCTAAAGCGCAAATAGTAGGCTTCAGTCCTCCAAGCAGTTTGTCCACATCCTCAGGCTGAACAAGCTGAAAGGCAGGGTGGATAAAAATCAATGATTATGTTTTAAAAATTAAAAAAATCAGATTTTTAAATTTAAATTGGATTTTTTAAAATTTTAATCAGATTTTTAAAATTTAAATTGGATTTTTTTACTAAAATGCTTTTTGAGGAAAAATCTATCTAAATATACTTTTCTATTTAAGATACATTATAGTCCAAAGGTTATTCATCATGAAATAAGGATTAGTTTTTAATTATGTAGCATGAGGCTATGTATATTCATGCAATGTTTAAATTTTTTGGTAAATGAATTCCATTAATCCATTCACAATGTCATGCTCTTCCAGAGGTTTCTGTAAGATTATTGGGCAATTTTTCTATCTAGAAGATATGATCACAGATGCTTGGTTTTACAGTTCTCAAAACTGTGAATTTATGTCTGCAGAGATCACAATCCCATTGTTCCTTTGCAAATCTATGTACACAGAATCAACCCCTTACCTCTTAAGTGCTAAGTTTCAAAAATTCAATGAATAGATTGTTGGGAGTGAAATAGATCTGCACAAGAAGCTAACAATGAAACCTGCATCTGCTTGTAAATATTAAGATTATACCAGCAAGAATGAGTCTTTGGTAACTCTGAGTTGTGTAAAATATGTATTAAGCTTATAGCAAGGAAGAGTGCACTTTTGGAGGGGGGGAAATAACATGATTAAATCGAGTCTTTCTGAGTCGTGATTAAAATCGTGATTTAAATCATGATTTACATCAAATCCACCCTGCTGAAAGGTATTCAGAACATGACTAGATGGGGCACTAGCCCATCCATAAAAGACTCTGGCAAAACAATGGCATCCAAGTTGCCATGAATACAAGCGATTTTATCTGAAAAGTGTCTTGCAAATTATTCACAGCAGGCTTTTGAGGGTTCAGGTTGTGTTCCAAGGCCTACACCTATGAGACCTTTGATCACACAAAAGAGCTCTGCTGGACGACACTGAGCAGATGTAATGATGGCAGAGAAATAGGATTTCTTCACCATCGCAAATGGATTCTTACCAGTGTTCGATCATATTTGTTCCGAGTCTTCCGCCTTTTGCGCTCTGATCGTTGACACAGTCATTTCATTGTACTCAGCTCCCCAGAATACCAAGGAATTGACACAGTTCTACAACTAGGTCAAGGACATTTGGGAGCTTCTCATTCCAAGTGGTGACCAGGACCTCGTCAGAACCACTGACTAAGCCTGCAGGAAAATCCCCAAGAGACCTCAGAAAACCATCCGAATTCATCAGCCTCCAGGGGCGGACTATCACATTTTCTTTAAGTGTTCTCAATAGCACTAAAGCCTGAAGCCCACAAGCAGCAGCGAGACAGTGATCTGAACTGCTTTTGCCACATAGCTCTTTAGGTGACCAAAACAACCCACAGTGACCGCCAGATGACACAGTAACCTACAGACTATGGTTTGAGTGGGTTGTTTTGGCCAAATAAGCCATTGTGGGTTTAAAAAAATCCCAACAGATGACACAATAAATAACTCACGATGGGTTAACTAAGCCATCAAGACTTATTTAACCCATTGTGGGATATCGTAACATCCGAACCCAGTCTACTGATACCTCCCTTTTGTGCCTGTAAGTTAGGTGGTCTATAGTCTAAGATTTGCCTGCTTAAGCCATTTGATAGCTATTTGAGTAGGGTGGATCTTAGTTCCTGATGTCTCAAGCCCACAGTAATACCTGGTAGAAGGATGTATTTGCATCCCCACAATTTTAAGAACTTAAGAAGAGCCATGCTAGATCAGACCAAGGGTCCGTCTAGTCCAGCGCTTTGTTCACACAGTGGCCAACCACCTGTCAACCAGGAACCTACAGGCAGGACACAGCATTGCTGACATTGTCACCTTGGTGGCAATAACACTGAAGCCAATATAGTGCAGTAGATAGACAGAGTAAGAAGACCTGGCTGAAATGCTGGATCAGCCATAAAGCTCATTGAGTGGCCTTGGGGAAATTGTGTGCTCTCTCTCACTATTTCTCAGCCTAAGCTACTTAATGCAATTGATATAATATGGGATTCCCTGCTTTCCCTCTCCTCTATTCTGGTAAGCTTTACCTGACTCCGTGGTTAAGTGTGAGATAGCAGTCCATTCATGTATATACTCAATTTTATTGTGTTTTTTTTTTAGGCTATGGGGCTTCTCCATCAGCAGTGCCTGTTCTTCAGCAAGACCGCCAGGTTCATTACTCTGTGATTCCTCATGGAAGGAGTGGGCGCTCCTCTGTCAGTGGTATCACGGCCACTGTGTTTGGGGCAACAGGATTCCTGGGTCGATACGTTGTTAATCGCCTTGGTAATGTACTCCTTGACTAAATTTAATGTAAATAATATACTGTATAATGTATCAAAAACGTAATATATTATTTATAGTATGTTGTTTGTTTTTCCAATAACCAATAAATGTAATACAATTTTGAACAAAATTATTATAAATTTGTATCTTGTCTTATACCATTAAGACAGTTTAGGTATTATTAAAGGTTTCCAAGGATGCAGCAACAAAAGAGCAGCAACAATTTTGTGTGATATCCACTTTTGGTATGCCAACAGTTTATTCTTTATAATAAATAAATAAGCAAATAAATAAATAAGAGAGCATCTGAGGGACCATAGGATTTTTTGGATTCCTGGATCTGAGGTCAGAGACAGCGTCCCCATATAGAGAACTGTGCTTGCTGCATCTACGAGCTTGCAAACGCTCGGAGAGGAGGGAAAGGGAGCATTCCGGGGAGGGGACTGGGGAAGCAGGGATATGAGCTGTCCCCAGCCTCAGCCCCTTTCCCTTCCTGATGCCCCAGCTAGACAGGCAAAAATTGCCGTCTAGCTAACTAGAAGAGCAGGAGGTACGGTGCACCTCCTACTCTGCTTTGGATGTTCGTAAGCCTCCGAATTCAGAGTATACTTAGGAGTATCAAGGGTGGATTTAATACAATCAAATGATCTAAAGAAAGTTTACTATTTGCTCTATTTTCAGTGTATGTGTTACATACTTTAAAAAAGATATTGTAGAGCTGGAAAAGGTGCAGAAAAGGGCAACTAAAATTATCAGAGGGCTGAAGCAACATCCCTTTGAAAGAAAGTTGCAACTGTTGGGATTGTTTAGCTGGGGGGGGGGGGAAGTGGCTACGGGGAGACATGATAGAGGAGTACAAAAGTATGCATGGTGTGGAGAATGTGGATAGGGAGACATTTTTCTCCCTCTTTCAAAATACTAGAACCCAGGGTCATCCCATGAAGCTAAAGTGGAAGATTCAGGATAGACAAAAGGAAGTACTTCTTCATACAATACATAGTTAAACTGTGGAATTGGCTACCATAAGATGTAGTGATGGCCACCAGTTTGGATGGCTTTAAAACGGGATTAGAAACATTCCAGGAGGAGAAGGTTATCAATGGCTACTAGTCCTGATACCTATGTGCTGTCTCCAGTAGAAGAAGCAGGAACCCTATGTACACCAGTTGCTAGGGAACATGGGTGGGGCGGTGCTGTTGCATCCGTGTCCTGCTTGTGGAGTCCTGGTCACAGCTGGTTGACTACTGTGTGAACAAAATGCTGGACTAGATGGATCCAGCATAGTTCTTATGAACGTTTTCTTCCAGAATGTTTTTGCTACTTTGTATTCCGACATTGCTCCAACCCGGAACTCCTGTTTTTGCTACTTTTTATGACAGCTGCTTAGGGAAATAGTTCCTCCCCCCCCCCCCCCCCCATTTTTTTTACATTTCTACTGTACTTGAATAAATGAGCTACATGTTTCATTAAGAATTTCATATCTTCTTTACATATCTTTTGAACAAATATATTTGCATTTTACAAAATTGAAGTAACTATATAGAATCATAGAATAATAGAATTGGAAGGGGCCTATAAGAAATGCAGGAATCCACCTTAAAGCATGCCTGACAGATGGTTGTCCAGTTGCCTCTTGAATGCCTCTAGTGTGGGAGAGTCCACGACTTCCCTAGATAATTGGTTCCATTGTCATACTGCTCTAACAGACATGAAGTTTTCCCTGATGTCCAGCCAGAATCTGGCTTCCTGTAACTTGAACCCCTTATTCTGTGTCCTGCACTCTGGGTTGCTTAAGAAGAGATCCTGGCCCTCCTCCATGTGACAACCTTTCAAGTATTAGAAGAGTGCTATCATGTCTCCCCTCAGTCTTCTCTCCTCCAGGCTAAACATGCCTAGTTCTTTCAATCTCTCCTCATAGGGCTTTGTTTCCAGACCCCTGATCATCCTTGTTGCCCTCCTCTGAACACGCTCCAGCTTGTCTGCACCTTTCTTGAAGTGTGGTGCCCAGAACTGGACGCAATACTCAAGATGGGGCCTAACCAGTGCCGAATAGAGGGGAACCAGTACCTTGCACGATTTGGAAGCTATAGTTCTATTAATGCAGCCCAAAATAGCATTTGCTTTTTTTGCAGCCACATCACACTGTTGGCTCATATTCAGCTTGTGATCTACAACAATTCCAAGATCCTTCTCGCTTGCTGTATTGCTGAGCGAAGTATCTCCCATCTTGTAACTGTGCATTTGGTTTCTTTTTCCTAGGTAGAACATGGCATTTATCCCACAGTCCACAAATCCTTCTTTATAATCTGCTCCAATATTTTCCCAGGGATTGATGTCAGACTGACTGGTTTGTAGTTCCCAGGTTCCTCCTTTTTGCCCTTTTTGAAGATAGGGACAACATTAGCCCTCCTCCAGTCATCCGGCACTTCACCTGTCTTCCATGATTTTGCAAAGATAATAGACAGCGGTTCTGAGAGTTCTTCTGCCAGCTCCTCTAGGATGCAGTTCATTTGACCCTTGAGTTTTGAACTCATTTAAAGAAAAAAGGTGTTCCTTGACCATTTTTTTATCAATCTCAAAGTGCAATCCTGCCCCTTCAGCTTGTACTTCACTTTTTCCAGGGGGGGGTCATAGACCTGCTTTTGGGAGAAAATTGAGCCAAAATAGGAATTGAGCACTTTGGCCTTTTCTTTGTCATCTGTTACCAATTTGCCATCCTCATGAAGCAGTTGAACACCATTTCTTTCCTTTGTCGTTTACTATTCACGTATCTGAAGAAAGCCTTTTTATTGCTTTTAGCATCCCTTGCTAGCCTCAGCTCCTTCTCAGCTTTAGCCTTCCTGATACCATTCTGGCACTACTGCTATACTTGTTTGTACTCTTCTTTTGTAACCTGGCCTTCCTTCCACTTCCTATATGTATCCTTTTTTATTTTCAGGTCATCTCTGTTGTCTTCTGTCTTTTTTCCTTGTGGGAATTGTATGTATTTGGGTCTTTAAAATTTCCTTTTAAAAAACTCTCATCCATCTTGGACTCCTTTTCTCATTAGGGTCACTTGCCATGGGACCTCACGTATCATAGTTCTGAGTTTATTAAAATCGGCTTTCCTGAAATCCAGAGTATGCATATAGCTACACTCAGCTTTTGCTTCCTTTAAAATCAAGAACTCAAGTATGACATGGTCACTTTCCCCCATAGTTCTCATAACTGCCACTTTATCCACTAAGTCATCCTTATTGGTGCATATCAAGTCAAGGATAGCCATTCCTTTAGTTCCTTCCTCTACTTTCTGTAGTAGAAAGTTGTCAGCCACACATGTCAGGAATTTCTTGGAGGGGCCACTTTTGGCAGAATTTGTCTCCCAACAGATATCGGGGTAATTGAAGTCCCCCATTACTACTACATCGGATTTCCTTGAAACACTGGCAATTTGCTTTTCAAAAGTTTCATCCTCATCTTCTCGTTGATTGGGTGGTCAGTAGTAGACTCCAACTATCATGCTCCTTTTATTCCTTTCCCCATTTATTGTAATCCAGATGCTCTTGATGGGGCTCCCAGGCTCATCCTCTTGTATTTCTGTGCAGGGATAAGTATTTTTAACATATAGTGCGACTCCACTTCCCTTTCTATTTCTTTTGTTGTTTTTGAACAAGTTATATCCTTCAATTGCTATATTCCAGTCATGGGAGTCATCCCACCAAGTTTCAGTTATACCTATCAAGTTGTAATTGCCTTCATGTATTAAGAGTTCAAGTTCATTATGTTTGTTTCCCATACTCTGGGCATTAGTATATAGGCATCGAAGCCCATGTGCTTTGTAGTCTGGCTTCTTTCCTACATTGTTGTGAACACTGTTTTGGGGCACTGTTGGAGCTGTTGTCTCTGTTATGGTGCATAAGCCTTCATCCGTTGTTGCCTCGAAGTTTACATCCCCCCCCCCCCCCCACACACACATAGGATTCAGTTTAAAGCCCTCCTGATGAAGTTCGTCATACTGTGGCCAAACACGTTCTTCTCAGCCCTTGTGAGGTGCAACCCGTCCCTTGCCAGAAGTCCATCTTCCAAGTAGTGTATCCCGTGGTCCCAGAATCCAGGTCTCTCACGTCAGCACCACCTTCGTAGCCAGTTGTTCGCCCGGAGTAGTTTTCTTTCCCTTTCTAATCTTCCAAGAACCGGGAGGATGGATGAGAAAACTGTCTGGACCCCAAAGTTCTAGAGTTTTCTTCCCAGAGCTTCAAAGTCTGATGTGATTTTTTTATAGCTCACCTTGGCAATATCATTTGTTCCCACATGGATGAGAAGAATAGAATATGTGTCAGTTGACTTCATGAGCTTTGGCAATCCTTCAGTCACATCTCTAATCTGTTCTCCAGGGAGACAGCATATCTGGCGAGTCCATGGGTCTTCACAACATACTTGGGTTTCGATCCCACGCAGCAGGGAGTCTCCCAGAATGACTACTCTTCTCTTCTTCTTGGTCGACTGACCTTCTGCCTCTTGCTCACTGTTGCATGGGGTCTCCTGTAATTCTTCCTCTTCAGACTGTCCTCCAGTTCTACCGTATTTGGCCGCACTTTTCCCCCCATATTTACATCTGTAAAAATGGAGTACGGCTTAGAATCAATGGCGTCTAAGAATCGCCGGATTTTTCCAGTGCCGCCCTGGTCCGCGCCGCCCCGGTCTGCCAGCACCAGCGCCGGGTAGGCCACTGCCAGTGAGGAACGGCCTTCCCCACTCACCTCCATTGCCGCCCTGGTCCTCGGCACCAGCACCGCTTGCAGCGACCTCCCTTGCTCATCCACTGCCACCGCAGCTGTCGCCCCGGGCCAAGATCCGCCTCCCTCCCCCCTTCACTGCCCCAGTCCGGGCGACCCTCCTCAGACCACCGGCCAGTTGCTGCTTCCATCGTCGTCATCATCCCCTCAGTCCGTCCAGGGGTGGGGTGGGGGAGACAGGCAACATTATGAAGGCGGCGGAGGAGGAAAAAACGGAGGGGCTAAGGGGAAAGGAATCAACCTAGTGGAGGCCGCCACCACCTTGTCGCCCGCCCCGCGCTGCACGTGGCAGCCACTCCGTTTCCTCACAAACAGCAGCACACACGTGCACACACACACAAAAGGAGGGCGGAGGCTGCACCAACCACAGCAAAAGCGACGTCGAAGGAAAAGCCCCAGAGGAGAGGCGCTCAGGCAGACAGGTTTGTTTCTACGTTGTAGTAATGCCGCGTTGCCTGTCTCTCCCACCCCACCCCTGGACGGACTGAGGGGATGACGACGGAAGCAGCGCCTCGCCGGGGGTCTGAGGAGGGTCGCCCGCAATGGGACAGTGAAGGGGGGAGGGAGGCGGATATTGGCCCAGGGCGACAGCTGCGGTGGCAGTGGATGAGCCAGGGAGGCCGCTGCAAGCGGCGCTGGCGCCGAGGACCAGGGCGGCAATGGAGGTGAGTGGAGAAGGTCGTTCCTCGCTGGCAGCGGCCTCTCTGGCGCTGGTGCTGGCAGACCTGGGCGGCGCTGACCTGGGCGGCACTGGCGGGGAGGATCGAGGCGGCGGGAGTGCAGCTTAGAATCAACACAATGCTTTTTTCCTGACGGTGGCCCTAAAATTACGGTGCGTCTTAGAATCGATGGCATCTTAGATCAGTGAAATACGGTAGTTCCTTAATACGTAAAGTTCTTTACATCTTTTAGGTGTTTTCTGGAATCTGCACACACACAGCAAGACTTCAAACTTTAAAAATAAAAGCAGCCCTTTCTCTTTCCTTACAATCCCCTGTCTTTGACCACATCACAAATTCCCTTTGAAAGTCTCTTTAAGTTCAAAAGTAGCTTGCCATGTGGCACAAAGGCTGCTGAAGACCAAATAATAAATAAATAAATAAAAAGATTACTGGGCTTGCAGTGTCTGGATTGTTGCCTTTTTAAACATTACTTTGAAGATGGCATTTAAAGAATTCAAGTGTTTATATTGGTTGCATCAGATTTATATAGCCATGTTTTAATATTTTGGTATATGTGTGCTGAAAATACACTGCTCTCTCTATATGTCATGCATTAGTTTACTTCTTTAAAACCCTGTCTGAACATTTTAGGGCGCATTGGTTCCCAAGTCATTATCCCATACCGGTGTGATCAGTATGACATCATGTACCTTCGACCAATGGGTGACCTGGGACAACTCCTTTTTATGGTAAGCTTTCTGACTTTGCCCAGTTAATAACATAGTTTGATTTATGATAGGAAGGGTATTACCTAGTGACTTGCAAAGTGGGAAAAGTTTGGGCCATAAATACAATATTTCTGAAAGGTTTGGGCACATTATTTCATTTCTGTTGTGATTTGTGCTATGGTTACCAGGAATGGGATTCGCGCAGCAAAGATTCTACCCGAAGAGCTCTTGAACACAGCAATGTAGTCATCAATCTTGTTGGGAAAGAATGGGAAACAAGGTAATTTCTTTTTTGTGTCTCTTGAATAGATTGAAATCTAGCGAGATAGTCTCTCTCTCTCTCTTTGCCTGTATAATTTATTTTTGTGTAATTTATTTCTGTATAATTGCCTGCCTTTCTGAGTGTACTCACAAAGTAGATCACAAGTAATATATTAAGGTTTCAAATTATTAAAATAGTAAAACAGTAGTTAAAAAACAATAGCAAAACAACAATAATAATGCATCAACTGCCAGGACCCCTAAATATGCCCATCAGTTCCTCCTTGGGATTTCCTCTTCCCCTTTTCCTGCCCGAAATGTCCTCCACCTGCTTCACTGCTGCACTCATTTTATCCTGCCCAAGATTTGCTTTCCCCACTCTGCCACTTCATTGTTAAGGGCTGCCGGGCTGAACATGGGGTGAGGTGAGGAGACCTTTTCAGCGAGAGGAGAAGGAGGTGAGCATAGTTGACAGGAGAAAATGGCAAGTGTGATGGTATTGGCAAGGGGATTTCAGGGAGGTGAGCATAGTGGCCGGGGGTACAAGGAGGTGAGCACTAGGGGAGGAAGTTTCAGTTGGAAGAGGTGAGCATGGTAGAGGCCATTGCCTACAGACCCTTTTTCAACTAGTGAAATCTGTGTGCTGTACCAAAAAGGTTGCCGACACCAGCAATAGAACAACATTAAAATTTGCAATTGCAGATAAATAATCATTAAAATAAAGTACCATAAAAGTACTCAAAATATATACACTTTAATATTAAGATACCTTCATATTCTCACCTGAAAAAGTAAGATTAAAATGGTGGAACTGCAACAGCAACATGAAGCACAAGAGATGGAAGAGCAACAACAAGTTGAAGCAGAAGTGGAGAATGCTGAGACAAGGAAAGCCAACGAAGAGGAAACTCCTTGGAAGAGGGTGACATTTAGAGCAGAAGAACTAGAAGACGCTCTGCACCAGTGGAACCATTAGAGTTACGTAACAGCTTTCAGCTACTGGAAGAAGAGACTGGAGGTCAGCCTGCAGAGGAAGAATTGCAGGGGACCCCGTTCAACAGTGTGCAAGAGGCAGAAGGTCAGTCGACCAAGAAGAAGAGAAGAGTAGTCATTCTGGGAGACTCCCTGCTGCGTGGGATTGAAACCCAAGTATGTCGCCAAGACCCATGGACTTGCCAGGAATGCTGTCTCTCTGGAGGCCAGATTAGAGATGTGACTGAAGGGTTGCCAAAGCTCATAAAGCCCTGGCACATATCCTTTTCTTCTCATCCATGTGGGAACAACTGATACTGCCAAGCGGAGCTATGAAGAAATCACATCAGTCTTTGAAGCTCTGGGAAAGAAAGAACTTTGGGGACTAGATAGTTTTCTCATCCATCTTCTCGGTTCTTGGAAGGGGATCTGACAGGGAAAGAAAAATAATCTGGGTGAGCGATTTGCTACGAAAGTGGTGCCGACGTGAGAGATTTGGATTCTGGGACCACAGGCTACGCTACTTGGAAGATGGAGTTCTGGCAAGGGACGGTTTGCACCTCACAAAGGCTGAGAAGAATGTGTTCGGCCACAGCATGAAGAACTTCATCAGGAGGGCTTTAAACTGAATCCTACGGGGGCGGTAGATGTAAACTTCGAGGCAACAATGAATGAAGGCTTATGCACCATAACAGAGACAACAGCTCCAATAGCGCCCAAAAATAGTGTTCAGAACAATGTCAGGTATTAGTGCTGGTATTAACTTTCAAAGCCCTAAACAGCTTGAGGCCAGGTTATCTGAAGGAATGCCTCATCACATATGTGCCTGCCCGGACCCTAAGATAATCCTCAGGGGTCCTTCTCTGTGAGCTCCTGCCAAAGGAAGTGAGGCTGGTGGCTACCAGGAGGAGGGCCTTCTCTGTTGTGGCACTACGGCTGTGGAATGAGCTTCCTAGAAAGGTTTGCTTGGCACCTACATTATACTCTTTTAGATGCCAGGTTTATTTTCTCAGTATTTTAACAGCTTACCAGCTTAATTTTTAACTTTGCTGTTTTAAATCTGTATTTTAAAACTGTAAAGATTTCTACATTGCTGCTCAGTTTTACTCAGGTTGTGCTTTTATACTGTATTTTATATTATGTTTTTACATAGTTGTTTGTTTTATATTTTAAATGGTTTTCATGGTTTTCATTACTGTAAACCGCTCAAAGAGTTTCAGCTATTGGTTGGTATAGAAATGCATAAATAAATAAATAAATAAAGGAAAGAAGCTAGACTATAAAGCACATGGTCGTTGATGTCTATATACTACTGCCCAGAGGATGGGAACTAGGGGATCGGCAATCCTTGACTTGATACTGACCAATAGGGATGACTTAGTGGATAAAGTGGCAGTTACAGGAACTCTGGGGGAAAGTGACCATGTCATACTTGAGTTCTTGATTTTAAAGGAAGCAAAAGCTGAGTGTAGTCAAACACGTACTCTGGATTTCAGGAAAGCCAATTTTAATAAACTCAGAACTATGATAAGTAAGGTCCCATAGCAAGTGACCCTAATGAGAAAAGGAGTCCAAGATGGGTGGGAGTTTTTTAAAAAGGAAATTCCAACAAGGAAAAAAGATAAAAGACAACAGAAACAGCTAATGTGGGTCCACAAAACGCTTAGAGATGCCCTGAAAATAAAAAAGGATACATAGAGGAAGTGGAAGGAAGGCCAGGCTACAAAAGAAAAGTACAAACAGTTCTTACAGAAGTGCCGGAATGGTATCAGGAAGGCTACAGCTGAGAAAGAGCTGAGGATAGCAAGGGATGTTAAAAGCACCAAAAAAGCTTTCTTCAGGTATGTGCATAGTAAAAGACAGAAGAAAGAAATGGTGGTTCAACTGCTTCACGAGGATGGCAAATTGATAACAAATGACAAAGAAAGGGCCAAAGTGCTCAATTCCTACTTTGGTTCAGTCTTGTCCCAAAAGTGGGTCTATGACCCCCCCCCCCCCCCTGGAAAAAGTGAAGTACAAGCTGAAGGGGCAGGATTGCAATTTGAGATTGATAAACAAGTGTTCAAGGAACACCTTATTTCTTTGAATGAGTTCTAATCTCCAGGGCCCGAACAACTGCATCCTAGAGTAATGAAGGAGCTGGTAGAAGAACTCTCAGAAACACTGTCTATTATCTTTGCGAAATCATGGAAGACGGGTGAAGTGCTGAACGACTGGAGGAGGGCTAATGTTGTCCCTGACTTCAAAAAGGGCAAAAAAGAGGAACCTGGGAACTACAGACCAGTTAGTCTGACATCCATCCCTGGAAAATTTTTGGAGCAGATTATAAAGAAGTCAGTCTGTAAGCACCTTGAAAACAATTCAGTGATGACTAGAAGCCAGCATGGATTTGTCAAGAACAAATCGTGCTGGACTAATTTGATCTCATTTTTTGATCAGGTAACCTCCCTTGTGGTCTGTGGGAATGCTGTGGACATAATATATCTTGACTTAAGCAAAGCTTTTGACAAAGTGCCCCATGACATTCTGATTCACAGACTAGCTAAAAATGGGCTAGATTGGCTACAGACTGAAAGGTTGAATTCGGACGACACAATAAGCAACTGGGGGGTGGAAACAATTGTCAGTTGTATTGACTATCGTATCGTCCAAATGCTGCCATAGTCAACTCAGCACTTATCCTAATCCACACCACAGTTGATTATTACCATGTTGTGTGGGGAGTACCCCCTAGATGAACAACTGTAAAGTTGATTATTACACCACCATTGACTATCGTGTTGTCTGAATTCAGCCAAAGAGTACCTTCTCAAACTAGTGGGAGGTAACAAACAGGGTACCGCAGGGCTCAGCCCTGGGCCCAGTGGTCTTCAACGTTTTTATTAATGACTTGGATGTGAAGGTGCAAGAAATGCTTATCAAATTAGCAGATGACACAAAATTGTGTGGGATCGCTGATACACTAGAAGACAGAAACAAATTCCAAAGTGATCTTGATAGGCTGGAGTGCTGGGCTGAAAACAACGGAATGAATTTTAATAGGGATAAATGCCAACTTCTACACTTAGGAAAAAGAAACCAAATGCAGAGTTACATGATTGGGGATACTTGGCTCAGCAATACTACAAGCGAGAAGGATCTTGGAATTGTTGTAGATTACAAGCTGAATATGAGCCAGTGGTGTGATGTGGCTGCAAAAAAAAGCAAATGCTCTTTTGGGATGCATTAATAGAAGTATAGCTTCTGAATCACATGAGGTACTGGTTCCCCTCTATTTGGCACTGGTTAGGCATTTTGAGCATTGCGTCCAGTTCTGGGCACCACACTTCAAGAAGGATGCAGACAAGTTGGAGCATGTTTAGAGGAGGGCAGCGAGGATGATCAGGGGTCTGAAAACAAAGCCCTATGAGGAGAGACTGAAAGGACTGGGCATGTTAAGCCTGAAGAAGAGAAGACTGAGAGGAGGCATGATAGCAGTCTGCAAATACTTGAAAGGTTGTCACACAGAGGAGGGCCAGGATCTCTTCTTAATCAACCCAGAATGCAGGATATGACATAATGGTTTCAAGTTATAAGGAAGCCAGATTCCAGCTGGACATCAGGAAAATCATCCTGTCTGTTAGAGCAGTACGACAATAGAACCAATTACCTAGGGAGGTGGTGGGCTCTCTCACATTGGAGGCATTCAAGAGGCAGCTGGACAACCATCTGTCAGGGATGCTTTAAAGTGGATTCCTGCATTGAGCAGGGGGTTGGACTCGATGGCCTTATAGGCCTCTTCCAACTCTACTATTCTGTGATTCTATGAAAATCTGTTGTAAAGATTGTTGTTGCTGGGATTAAATTTGGACTTAAGTATTTTGATGGATAATTTTTCATAGAAAAGTACAGTTATTAAACCTACACCTCCTTTTGTGACTGCCTCACTTATGTTAAGGGGTGGGAGAGGAAGTTAGAGGGGTTGCATTTCCTTTCCTAGACTTCCCCCCAATTTCTCCAGTGGAGGAATAACATTCTTGGAAAAACTGAAAAGAAGGCTTGAAATCAACTGAAACCAACTATTTTGAGTGCCATTCATTGATGGAAAGGGGTGGGTGTGTTATAAATAAAACAAATAAAAAACAAACAGGGAGTTCAAATTGTGTGAAATGCTTTTTAGGGGTAATGTATAAAATATTGTTTTAGCTTCCCTTTATGCTTGCATAAAGCTTTCTGAAAAGTATTGGGCAGCAACAATGCCTGTAGATAAACATGTACAACTGTCAGATCCTCTCACCTACTCCAGATTTCTTTATCGTCTAAAACACATGAAAGAAACTGATACATGTTTGGAAATATGCAAACGAAATCAATAAAAAATAAGATGTCAAAGTATAGCGTAGCTTGTTTCAAACTGCAAATCTTCAGTTCTCTGAAGTCCATGGAGATAAAAATTAAATTTCAGAAAAATACTTTATAGGTGGTAGTGCTTTTCAGGATATATTATTATTGCTTAATGACATGGTATGGGTTTCACGTGGCAAATTTTGTTCCATCCTTATGATAATTGTGTTGATCATTGTGATATATGTCTGGAGAGTTTAATGGTAACAAAATTTAACTCGTCTGTTGGAGGACCACTGGGCATTCCCCCCCCCCCCACCTCCGAGAGCTGGAAGCAGCTTGAAGATGGGATTGTGACATCACATTGTCAACCTTGATTAAAAGGTGTTCTAGGTTTTCCTATTCTTCATCTTTTTCTGAATCATGCTGACATTAAGGGGAAGTCAGAATAATGAAGACTTCCTTTTTTCTGTTACAATACTGTGTCTTTTATTTTCAGCTTTTAACTTATTTCTCCCTATTGTCTCAACTAGCAAAAACTAAGGTATGCTTAGGTACCTTCTTATGCAGCAGATTACTGCTCCGCCTCTTGCACTGGGTATATTTGTAATTTTTGCTTGAATAAAAACTAAGAGATTAATACTTTTACGTTTCCTGAAATGCCAAGCAGTACAATTTTGTGTGCAGAGTTATATATAAGGGATTTTGGTTCTGTAAAATAACTTTAGATCTTATATTGCTTATATTGCTTATATTTCAGTCCCCCCCATTTGGTTTTAAAAGGGGAGTTTTTCTCATGACTTAAAAATATCAGAAATTTCACATCTCTATTGCCACTTAGGTTCAGGTGTGAGATTGGTAGGACTCTTGATAGATATTTTCATCCTGATATCTCTGCAGCTGTGTCTTTACCTCATACTTTGCTTAATATCACAGTGTTCTGGAAATTGGCATAATAATATGTAGCATGGATGTACTGCAGGGTTGGGCAACCTGGTGCTTTCCAGATGCTTTGAAAAGCATCTGGAAAGCTCCCATAATGCCTGACAATTGGCCAGGCTGGCTGGGGCTGGTGGGATGTAGTCCCAAATACTTGAAGGTCACCAGGTTGATGTAGTGGGTTTCAGGTGTTCAAAGCATCTCATGGACATTAACTTGATAATAGTTACAGCAGTAATTACCAGTATATCTATTGGCCTTTGTAGCCAAGCCCGAAATGGTGGTTGTTGGAACCCAGCCTGCTGAACTTATGCTGTTCCCCCTCACAATCTTTTCCCCCTCTTCACAGCTCTACATTCTGATCTGGAAGGAGTAGCAGGGGGCTTGTATGTTTGTCCCTGTACAGCCAAACAACCCCCAGCTTTCCTCCCAACTGTGTAGCTTTGGATGATCCCCACCATACGTTTCAGGAATAATAATAATAATAATAATAATAATAATAACAATTTATTTCTTACCCGCCTCTCCGTCTGGATCGAGGCAGGGAACAACAACATGGTAAAATACATAAAACTGATTAAAACATGACACATATTATTAAAACTGCATAAAAATCCTAAAACATCCTAAAAACATCCTTAAAACATTCTAAAATTCCACTGGATATGCCTGCCGGAAGAGAACAGTCTTTATGGCTTTCTTAAATTCTAAAAGACTGTTAAGTTGACGAGTCTCCTCCGGCAGGTCATTCCACAGTCTGGGAGCGGCAGAAGAGAAGGTCCTCTGGGTAACGGTTGTCAGCCTAGTCTTGGCCGACTGCAGTAAGTTCTTCCCAGAGGACCTGAGCGTGCGGGGCGGATTGTATGGGAGAAGGCGATCCCGCAGGTAACCTGGACCCAAACCATGTAGGGCTTTAAAGGTAATAACCAACACTTTATACTTCGCCCGGAAACTAATTGGCAGCCAGTGGAGCGATTTTAAAGCTGGCGTAATATGGTCACCCCTAGATGTACCGGTGACCAACCTGGCTGCCATATTTTGAACTAGTTGAAGTTTCCGGACTAGGCATAGAGGTAGGCCTATGTACAACACATTGCAGAAGTCGAGCTTCGAAGTTACCAGCGCGTGCACCACCATCTTTAGGTCTTCCAACTCTAGGAAGGGGCGCAGCTGTTTCATCATGCTCACCTGAGGACAGTAGCACACTTGCAATGGAGGGCAAACAAAAATGAAAAACTGTGTACGTACTTTAGATTGACATTAGATGCTGTGAGTAAACTGGCTTACCTGAGGCCATCTAGTCAGTTCATGGTTGCGGTGGGACTTGTTCTGTAGAGATTTCTAGGCACTTATCCACTACTCTGCACCATCTTGACTGAAGCGATAAATTAACTACTTGATAATAAACACGGGTAGCAATTAAATGTCTTGTCTTCTTTCAGAAACTTCAAGTATGAAGATGTCTTTGTTAACATTCCCAGAGACATTGCTCGTCTCTCAAGGGAAGCTGGAGTAGAAAAAATGATTCACATTTCTCATCTGAATGCAAACATGAAAAGTCCTTCAAAATACCTTAGGAATAAAGTAAGTCTGATAATGCATGTTACTGCTTTTGGTTTTAGATGTTATTATTTTGTAATTATATTTTCAGGGTATTAAGGACAGAATTGCAAGCCTCTTTCTTCACCTCTTATTTTCTTTAGGTATATATTAATACAAAATTCTTTACATAATCAAAGTAGTTTTTGGAATCAAAGGAATATCAAATCAAGCTTCTCTTTTCCTAAGTTCCACTTCACACATTAGAGTAAACCTTTAGAAAGGCATTTCAGCATGAGAAAGTGCCTGGTCAAGGTGTAGCCGGAGCTGTGTTTTGTTTGTTTGTTCGTGCATGTCAAACATAACACAAAAAGTGTGATCAGTTCATAATGAAAACATGGGGGACCATGCTCTGGGTTATCAGGAAGATGAAGAATTTCTGGACATAACAGAGGAAGTGATTGTGTAAAGACATCAGCAAAGAGCAATTACTAAAGAAGAAGACGAAAACCAAAAACAGGAGGTAGGCACATGAAGCATCGTCAAATGCAGAATCAGGATAACCAGGATGCTGTTGTGGGAGGTGTGTTGTTTCCTTTGTACATATATCCAGGATGTGATGGAAGGTTTGGCAAGAATCATCAAACCCATTCTTGCTGATCCACGTGGAATCAAACAATACCGTCAGACCTGGCTTTGATCATATTACAAGTGACTATGAAACTCAGGGTTGAAAGTCCAAGGACCTTGCAAAACAGATGATGTTTTCGTCACTCTTTCCTGTTGAAGGTCATGTCCTAGGAAGAGTGAGAAGAACACTGGAAGAGAATGGTCGGTGTCATGGGAAACACTTGGATTCTTGGACCCCATAGTCTGCTTCCATGACGAAGATCTTCTGGCAAGAGATGGCTCACATTTCATGAGTACTGGAAATAAAGTGTTCAGCAGGAATCTCGAAGACCTGGTCAGGAGGGCTTGAACTAAATCCTGTAGCTTAGGACAATGGAATCACAGATGATAACACAACCTCATGTACTGGCAGCAGGAGTGTGAGTTAAACAGAGATGACAATGTGGGTATCCAGTGTTGTGCATTAAAAAAAAGCGATAAGGGAGCAATTGGGGTGTACAATCTATGATTTTTGATGTCTCTGTACTGTGGATGTACCTTGGATTCTGCTGAATTCTGGGTTGAATTGGGCTGCTTTGGAGAGATTCTGTGGTTCTCTGACGTGAAGCTGGATTCTTTCTGAAGCAACAAAAACTGAATGTAGAGCTTCCTGAAGCTTCTTGAACAATTTGCTGCTTTTGAGGGCTGAAGAAAGGCAATGTGTCTTCAAAAAATTGCTACTTTGCCTCCCCTTTTCCATATATGTCAATTGCTGGTGTAGGGGGAGAGAAGGAAGAGTTGTGTGACTAAGGTCCCCTCTACAAGGATTCGCTTTTGCGCCTGGTTAGGCGATTATGCGCATAATCGCTGAAGCGCATTTACACCTAATGCCTCTGCACGAGAGGCGGCGAGAGGCGGCGAAGCGCATTAAGGGATGACCAAAATGCGCTTTACAAGTAGTTAATGCGCATAAGCGCTTGTTCACATAGTAAAAATGCGCTTTAACGGACGGAGCAAAATAAAACTCGCTGTTTAACGCGCATTCGATAATGCGCATAATCGGAGAGATAACACGCCTCTACGCCCGATTTGCGCTCCGTTCTTGTAGAGGTAAATTTTTTTAAGCGCCTTGAAAGAGCTTTAAACCTCTCTTGTAGAGGCAGCCTGACAGGTCTATTTTCTAATCAAAGAATGGTTTACCAGGAGCTTTCCAATCACATTGCTTTGGATGAGGAATATGGATGTATGACTACATATTCGTCATCCAAAGCAATGTGATTGGTTTGTTTAAGTCTGCTCTGCACCTTTTGTTCTGTTTCATCTGTGCAGGAACATTTGAAGAGCTTTGGGGGAGTCAGTGAAAGAGGAGTTGTTTATGACTTGTGTACCTTCTTGGCTTGTTATCCTCATTCTTCCAACCATTCCTTATTATAACTTCCTAGTTCATTTCCTAAATCTTTCACTTTCTATTCTATTCTAGGGTAAGGGTAGGCAACATGATGATTTCCAAATGTTTTGGAAATATAATATAAGGAAAATATAAATATAAGGAAAAACTTCCTAACAGTAAGGTCTATACAACAGTGGAACAGTCTACCTTTGGAGGTTGTGGATTCTATATCTCTGAAGGATTTTACGGAGAGGCTGAACAGCCACCTCTCATGGTTTTCCTGCACATTGCAGAGGATGGACTAGATGAACCTTGTTGTTCTTCCAAATCCACAATTCTGTGATTCTATGACTTTTCATATCTCCCCATACTATTTTAAGCAAAACATTCCTAGATGTTTAGATGTTGTAACCTTCCTCATACATGAATTGCTCCAGCCCCTTGATCATTTTAATTACCCTTATTTTTCACTTTTTGCAACTCTGTGGTGCAGTGATGAGAACTGAACGCAGTATTTCAAGTGTGGTTGCACAATAGATTTGTATAAGGGCAGAATGTTATTGTCAGTTTTACTTTTGATTCCTTTCCTAATTATGTCTATCATGGAATTTGCCCTTTTCACAGCCGTTGCACATTGGGTTTACTTTTTCGTTGAGCTCTCCATCAGGATCTCTTTCTTGTTAGTTACAACTAGCTCAGATCCCATCAGCGTAAACGTGAAGTGGGGGGGGGGGGTTGTCCCAAGGTGCAGCACTTTACACTTGCTTACATTGAATCACATTTGCCATTTTGATGCCCGTTTTCCTAGTTTGGAGGGATCCTTTTGGAGGTCTTCACAATCCCTTTTTAAATAGTTTCGTGTCACCAGCAAACATGGCTACCTCACTCCTAATTCCAGAACATTTATGAATAAGTTAAAAATCTTTGGTGCCAATACAAATCCCTGTGTGAACCCATTATTTGCATCCTTCCATTGTGAAAATGTTCTATTTATTTCTTTTCTCTGCTTTCTTTTCTGTAATCAGTTACAAATCCATAAGAGGATCTCCTCTTATTTCATGACTGCTAAGTTTTCTCAGGTGAGGGACTTTGTCAAAAGCCTTTTGAAAATCCAAGTCAATAATGTCTACCAGAAGATTATCGACTGTCCACATGTTCAAAGTGCAAAAAAAAAAAGGGGTAATTAAAATTATTAAGGGGCTGGAGCAACTCGTGTATGAGGAAAAGTTACAACATCTAAACATCTGGTAATGTTTAGCTTAAAAATAATAAGGGGAGATATGAAAAACCATAGAATCTCAGAATTGTGCATTTGGAAGAACAACCCTATTTCCATCCTCTTTGGCCTTTATTCCCACCCATCATTGGCATGTAACCCTTGGCAGGTTTACACTGAATCAATGTGGCACTTGGACCGAAAATGTTCCCCACCCCTGCATTAGAAGTTGGGGATCACCACTCAGCAAGGGTATCTTCCATTCAGTGCTAGGTCTTTGGAGCTCTTATGAGGGAGCTCAGTTTTGCCTTGTGTGTAGATCTCCAGCTGGTTCTTAGATCCTTTATATACTCACCAGAGGAAAATACAAATAAATTAAGCACAATTATTTATTTATTTTAAAATTAAATACATGTAAGTACACTGTTTGTGCACCAAGGCTTGCTGCGATGATTTAGGTTTTCAAATGTGGAATTATTTTGGCAAGGGATCGGGGTGATAGGGGAGAATGAAGGAAGAGGAGAGACTAGTCTTTCTTATCCCCAACGATCAGGGCTAGAAACACTTTAAAAGTGAAGAGATTCTGCCTATTGCTGATTTTGTACTATGTAACCAGTTCCATATGAATAGTGATTCTGTAGATTCAGACTACAGAATGGGCTTCCTAATTCAGAATCTATTGGACCAAAATGAGTTTGAAGTGCTTAAACAGTTTAAAACTCTTGCATTAATTTTCAGGAAAAGTCATTTATGAACATTTGAAAAGCTTCAGTTTTCTCTTATATAAACCAGAAATGTGTGGGACATTTAATCTTGTTTAAGTTATGGACTTCATACTATGTAGAGTTGACACACAACTGTGAGGATATAGTGAATTTCCCTTAACTGTAGTGAACCAGCCAGAGGCTTTGGTTATTGCACAGTATAGAGATGTAATAAATAATTATGTGCACATTGGTGTGTTTTAATCACATTTTGGAGCCCCTGGTTTGTGTGTGCCTTTGTTTTGTGTGTGTCTTTTGTTAATTCTCATGTTTCCTAGAAACATTTCATGATTCTAAATATGTGTTTGTCCTGTAGGTTGGAATGCTAGAGAAAATTAAGAATTAAAATGCTGAGATGTATGCAACTTCTCGGTAGTGTTATCAAAGGGTAAACTAAATTATTTTAGTTACGAAATACTGAGAATCTTGTACATGGATGTTAAATTAATCAACTTCTCATAACTTCATGATAGGCAGTTGGAGAGAGGGTTGTGAGGGAGGAATTTCCAGATGCCATCATTATGAAGCCTTCTGAAATATTTGGGAGAGAGGACTTGTTTTTCAACCATTATGCAAGTAAGTGCACTCATTGCAACATGAAATCCATTTCAATGTTAGAAAGTACAGGATAGAATATCAGTTCATACAACATAGGCACAGAAATTGCCCTCTACTTCACGTTGTACAGTTACTATGAAAATCTATATTAAGATCTGTGTAGTAATCATGTTGAGATCCTGTTCAAGATCTTAGTGCTTTGTTAAGAACAAATTGTGATTGCCTGTTAGTCTGCTTTGATTTGGGAGCAGGGGGTGGGGGCGGGGGGTGGGGAGGGCTCATGTTTGATTCTATGTAAAATACACTGCGTTTGGTATTATACTATCGAGTCTTAGCATATGGTGCCCCTGGGTTTGGGGATTTCATCTTTATGTAATAGCTAGCCATTCTGTTGTGAGTAGCAGAATTCTTCTTGTCTTGTATGGGCTTTGTATTATAAGTGCACAGAGTGTAAATCTTAGGCTTTGCACAATTTAGCTTTCCAAAAGTGCTTGCTTTCATTTTTTTTTTTAAAAAAAATGTTTTTAGGCAGAACTAGAAAGATAAAATTTAAAATATACAGCCACTATCTTCTTAAAAGCAAGATAGGCAATCTGGTGCTCTCCAGAAATTTTAAACTACAGCTTCTTTCAGCCCGAATCTGCAGGCCCAGTGGCCAGGGATTTGTGGACTTGTAGTCCAAACCATCTAGAGGGCACTGGGTTGCCTAGCCCTGCCTTTAAGGCTTACAGAAATCAAATATGTTTCTTCCCTAAACCTTTGGGGACAGAGGAAGACTTCTGTGCGCTTCCCTATTATGATGTCTTGTTATGACCGGGTACTAGCTGTCTGCCTGTAACTCTTCTCCTTCTAAGCTCTCTGTATCCCAGCATATTTGGAAACAAATGCAAGACCATGTGGAGAGAAGCTTTTGGAAAGTTAAATTGATGACGATGATCCTATAGCTTGCTCTTCACTGTACAAACCCTCAGAAAGCGCATTAAAAACACATAATCAAGCTCTAAAAATAATATTCTATACAATTTTAACTTTTGTTGATTACACTTCCATTCAATTTAATATTGAAGTTTTATTTCATATTGTATTATTCAAACATCCATCCATCATTATAATTAAAAGTATTACAGTAGTTGCAAATTATTAAAATGAGTGAAACATATAGTTGCAGTGAGTAAATAAATTGGAAATGTGTTACATCTTTATAGAATTATGAGGTTTTTTCCAGTGATTAATAGAGGTGCCCAGTTTTGAGCAATTGTATTAGTTTCAATAACAATATTGTCAATGAAGTTTAATATACTTTATACTTCTGTAGCGGTTTTGAATGTTCCAAAGTGCTTTATTTTAACTTGGTAACCCATCCAATGCTCTTGCAATGTGGATTTGTATTATACTTGCATTAGAGAGAGGGCTGAAGCCAAGAAAGAATGGCCTGCCTAAGTTCATGGCGGAGGCAAGACATCGTGACTCCTGGTTCAGTCTCTCTTGCCACTTGCTCTACTAGTTCTACCTTTTAAAGTGATAAGGATCAACTTGCTAAATCCAGTGGGGCTTGGATCCAAAGAGTGAGCTTAGAAATGCTGAAGGGTTTAGGCATTGTATATATTCCCTTTGTACAGATGCAGGAGATCATGCTATGTGCATTGAACACAGCTGATGCGTATTTTCAAGTATTTACTTTATTTTGCTCTGTAGTGCTGGTGTTTTTATTCTTTGATTTACAAAAGTCAAACTTCTGTTCTCCCGTAACTTATCTATCTTGATTCAGACATGCGCTGGTTTGTTGGGGTGCCGCTAATTGCCTTTGGCAAGAAAACTGTGAAGCAACCTGTTTATGTAAGTATTGTGAATATACATGAAACTACTGGGAGAAGTTCTGGGGTTTGGTGCCACCGATATGTTGATGAGTCTGGGGTCTATTTTTGCCCCCTAGATCAACAAGGTGGGCAGCATTCCAAGGGGAACCAGCAGTCAGGTGCCCCCCCCCCCCAGCAAGGCCCCAAATCACTGCAGCTCTGTAGTGCCACAGAGCGCTAAAATGGCTAAATTCAGCTTGTTTGCAAGTTAAATTTAAATGTTTGGGTTCTTTGTATTTATTTATTTATTACATTTGTATACCGTCCCATAGCCGAAGCTCTCTGGGCGGTTCACATAGGATTAAAACAATTAAAAACAATATACAAAAATTAAAACAGCAAAAACATACAACATACACACAATACACACATACATTCTAAACCACTACAACAACCTAAAAAGCTACAAAAACGAAAACAAACCCAGGCTCCTCAGATATTACCAAATGCCTGAGAGAAGAGGAAAGTCTTGACCTGGCGCCAAAAAGATAACAATGTTGGCGCCAGGCGGGCCTTGTCAGGGAGATCATTCCACAATTGGGGAGCCACCACAGAGAAGGCCCTCTCCCTTGTTACCGCTCCCTTTGTAGCAGCTATGAAGCACCCCAAAGGCCAAATGTAGCTTGCAAGCAGGTTGTTCTAATTCTCAAACAGTGCTTGATGTCAGTAGTGGACTGGATAATTGCAAACAAATTGAATTTTAATCCAGAAAAGACAGGTGTTCTTGGGTGATCGAAAGGCAGATCAGCAAATAGGAATTCAGCCTGTGCTGGATGTTTATAGTCCCCTGAAAACTCTAGTATGCAGCTTAGTGTGCTTGTGGGTTCAGCCCTGAACCTGGATGCCCAGATTTCATTGGTTTTCAGGAATATGTTTTAACTAGAGCTGTGCGCAAGTGGTCTCTCAAAATTCTCCACCCTATTTGTGGATAGAGAAATTGGGGGTACAATTTCACTGAATTTCTCTAGGGGGAGGAGAAATTCACCAGCAATTTCTCACAGGGAGGCATCACCATCGGCAAGGGTTATAGAAGAGCTTCTCTCCCCCCCCCCCCCCCCCCCGGGTTTTTTGTGTTTTTTTTGCACTGCCACTGCAAGTGTCAACAGCATCAACTGTGTTGGCAACTTGTGGGCCTCCATTTTGCATCCTCCACAAGGCCCCCTATACCTAGCATCACTCAAGGCATTGAGGGGAGAAAATGCAGCCACCATCCAAAAAATGATGGTGAAGAAAACGTGGAGAACGTTCTGAAAATTGTTCTAGATGGTCAGAAAAGAAAAATCTCAGGAATTTCCTGAACGTTTCCTTTCACCATACAAGGGGCATCCATTTTTCTGCCTCATTCTCAGGGAAGTTTATAATTTATTTTGAATGTGTGTTGTTGGTGTTTTTGACCTTCCATGAGCACTCTGAGGTGACTGAGGGCACTGTCTGTATTACATATTTCACCATCGCTCTACAGTCTCCCAGGCTTCCTGCACATTCTGATCTGAAAAGGCCCTGTGGGACAAATAAATTCATGATGTCTTCCCCTTGGTGGGAAGTGCAGGAAGCCAAGGAGGTTATAGGCTGACAGAGAGAAGATTGTACAATGAAAGACAGGGCATTCACACACACTCCTCAGCCATTATGAGAATTTCTCTGAAATTTCCTCTCCTTTGAATTTCTTTTCAAAAGCAACTTCTTTTCTATCATATTGCATGAGAATGGTAGAAATTTTCGTAGGAGAAATTTTCAGCACAGCACTAGTTTGCACAGGTAAGGCCAGTGAATCATCTGTACTCATTCTTAGAGATGTCTGATCTGGCATAGCCATGCACGCCTTAGTCCCATCCTGCTTTGACTACTATAACATGCTCACCTTTGAGTGTCCCTTTGAAAAGTGTTTGGAAACTTCAGCTGGTCCAGAATGTTGTGGTCAGGATGTTGACTGGGGCCAGTTACAGAGGGCACGTCTCTCCCTTGTTAAAACAGCTTAATTGGCTTCAAGTCTGTTTCCAGGTACAATTCAAAGTGTTGGTTATGACCTATAATGCCCTATACAGCTTGGGACCAGGCTACCTGAAAGATCACCTCCCATATGAACCTACCTAGGTATCAGGATCTTCGGGAGAGGCCTTCTCTCAGGTGTGCTGTCATCAGAGGTGTGTTTGAGGATTTGAGAGAGGGCCTTCGTGGTGGACATTTCAGGCTTTGGAATTCCTTGCTGAGGGAAGCTAGGCTGGCCCTCTCTCTCTTGTCCTTCTATTGGAAGGTAAATACATTTTTATTCAGGCAGGCCTTTGGCACATTAACTGGTCTAACATACTGAACAACTTCTTTTAACTAGATTGACTCACACAGCATCATAAATTTCTTTATATACACAGGGTGGCTGCTGTGGTTTTCTGGTTGCCCGGAAGTCCATTGGACTCACCCCTCCCAGCCGCTCCTCTGCTTATTATCAGCCTCCCTCCCCCGCTTACTCCCAGCCACTCACCCCACCTTCGCCTGCACGTTGACCCATGGAATTTACCTGAGGCCTCCACATGCACTGGTGAGCTGCCGGGACTCCTCTACACTAAACCTCCTTTACAATACTAAATCTATGGCCGCCCAGAGAGGAGGCAGGGCAGCTCTGCACTGCGCAGAGGCCTCAGGTAAGTCCTGCGGGAGGGGGAGCCAAAGCGATTCGGTTGCTTCAGCAGTTATATGTTTCAGTGCCAGCTGAATCAGCTGTGTTTATCATGTTGCTTAGCAACACAACCACATTTCTTCTCATAGCTTGGAATCTCCAGTGTGCCACGCATTGCCATGGCATTTTATATATACAGGTTGGTTGGTGCTGCTTATTTCTTTGATGTGTTTTTAATTGTGTTTTATATGTTTTGATGCTATGTTGTGCTAGCATTAGGGACCTCTAACACAACTGCAATTGGAATCCCGTTGTGCCAGCTAAAACAACTGGAGTTGTGCTAGAGGTTCCTGATGCTAGCGCAACATAATTTACATTAGCGCAACATCATTTACATTAGTAGGATACTGCCCTATGTTTTAATTAGGATTTTATTTCATTTTGGATTTTATAGCTGGCTGCCATTAGCCCCATTCTTTGGCAGAAAGGCAGGATATAAATGTAATAAATTGTTGAAAAATACTTCATGTTTATTGTAACCCACTTCAAAAAATAATAACTTACTATTTTTCTTCTTAATTATTATCCCATAGGTTGTTGATGTAGCCAAGGCAATAATTAGTGCTATTATGGACCCAGATTCTAAAGGAAAAACATACACATTGACTGGGTAGGTTTTTCACCCCTCATAGACACTACAGTTACTTAAGATAGTGTGTTCTTTCTGATGTAGATTTAGATCATATATGCTGACTAGAGATATCATTTTTATTTGACGTAAACCAGTAACTGTATGCCATAGATTGCAGTTTCAAAAAACATGGCAGAAGAATAGTTATTTCTAATGTTAATAGGCCTGTTGAAATGTTAAAATGTTTAAAATGTACCCTTTGGGTCTGCTTCAGTTTGTCAGTAGGCTTGCATTGTGTTAGCTAGTAAGGGGGGTGGGAGGAGATGTTTTGTTTTGTTTGGTAAATGTTCTTAAATATTTTTAGGATTTTTTTTTGTCCTCAGTAAATCTGACAATCCAAACACCTTTTGAAGCCTTTAGAATCAACAATTGCAGTAAAGGCTTTGAGTTACTGGGCAGAACAGTGTTTACCCATGAAAAAATGCCCACATTGACTGCCATAAATAATCATAATTTGAGATATGAACACTTTGGCTGCTTTCAAACAACACAATAGTCAATGGTGGATTAATAGTCAACTCCAGAGTTGATTACTCTCCACACAACATGTTCCTGTACAACTATGGAGTGGTTGGGGCTGGTGTTGAGTGGACTAATAATCAGCCCGACATTTGACTGACACAGCCCCCACCCCTTTCTCTGCCCTCCCTCAGTCCTCCTGGTGCTATCCCAGCAACCATTGTGAGTTCTGCTGGCTGGACTATAGTGGCAGCCACCGCTTTTGTCGCTGTTGCTAGGGCACTCTGTAGCGAGCTGAGGTAATCCGCTCAACCCTGCAAAATAGTCCACTGAGCCCAACAGACAACACACTAAACAACAGTTGAGCAGATAGTCAACTCAGAAGAGCATTGGTTATTTTGAGGAAATAGTCAACTGTGGGGTGTTCCCCCCCGACAAACAACACAATAACCAACAATTGACTATTTAACCAGTGATTGACTACTTAAACCACTGTTGGTTATCGTGTTGTCCGACTGAACCATTGATTGAACTTGGTTAGTTATATGATAAAATATTCAACCCCCAAATAACCTAGATAGGGTTGGTGAATTTATTTTATGTATTTAATTGAAACATTTTTAGGCCCCTATTCAGGGCAGCAACCTTCCCAAGGCAATTTACAACAATGAAATTCATATAATAAAAATAGACAGGGTAATAAAACAGCAAATCTTCATAAAAACAACACACGCCAACATGTGAAAGGTTGTCACACAGAGGAGGGCCAGGATCTCTTCTCGATCAACCCAGAATGCAGGACACGGAATAATGGGCTCAAGTTACAGGAAGCAAGGAATGGGCTCAAGTTACAGGAAAAACCTCCTGGCTGTTAGAGCAATACGACAATGGAACCAATTACCTAGGGAGGTCGTGGGCTCTCCCACACTAGAGGCATTCAAGAGGCAGCTGGACAACCATCTGTTAGGGATGTTTTCAGGTAGATTCCTGCATTGAGCAGGGGGTTGGTCTTGATGGCCTTACAGGCCTCTTCCAACTCTACTATTCTATTCTGATAGATTGTTATTCCATGTCCTGCATTCTGGGTTCAATTATTTTGATGATGCCAGATCTGACCTTACATAATGACCTGCAATTTCTCTTTTGTTTTTGCTCAATCTCAAACCGAACTTTCTTAAAAGCACCATACCCATGACTGCCACTATCGAGGAGGGCCATTCTCTGAAACCTTGTTTCAGGGAACTTCACCCCCTTCCTTTATTTGTGTCTATTTTCTGTTTATCAGCAAGTCTTAATCTGTTCCAAAACATTCAGTAAAGGAGAACCAAATTGGACCATAGTTCTCCAGCTTATTTATTTTCTATAGAACATTTTTTTTTTCTGATACATCGGCCACTAAGGAATTGATGGTGTACTTCATGACTTCTATGCTACCAGTACCTAATTACTTGGTAACTTAAATGGATGAGCCTCTGTAACTGGAACATCTTGAAATGTGAAGGTACAAGTAGGACCTTGAAGAAGATTGATGCCTCTAGTGGCCTTACTCCAAAGAGGAGAGACTGTTTTACATGGCCAGATCATATGTGTGGATTTTGTTCAAAAGTGGTTTAAATTTCCAATTTCCAGGCCCTTTACTCATTATTATTACAATGCATATTTCTCAAGTGTGTGTGAAATGATTTTTGTTTTTTGCAGTCCGAATAGATACCTCCTTTATGACTTGGTAGAGTATATTTATGCGGTGCTCCACAGACCTTTCCTTCCATATCCGTTGCCTCGTCCACTGTATCAGTAAGTCTAACCTTTTCTTGGTTAACAAATGGTCACCCTTAGTCTCAAGCTAAACATGACGTTAATTAGTTTTTCTTCTGTGTGTGTGTGTGTCTTTTACATAAAGCTACAGTCTTGAATCGGAGGCTGACACTGGGGTGGAGGTGCGGGTGATGTCACTGCTTCCCCCCCACAGGTTTGGACAGTAGTGCAAGTAATTGGGCAACCAATGGGCACAAGTGTACCATGAATGGGGTTGGGGGGCGGGGGAGAAGCCATTGAGTGTAAAGACTGGACTGGGAGGTAGCAGGTAAAAATTGCCTAGTAAATTGCCCGGCTTCTAATTCTCAAGATGAGGATGGGCCTCATTCACAGGGTGAGTTTACTAGATGTTCTTTGGACTCCTAAACGGGCAGCAAGAATGTTCTTGGGAGCGATTTCAGCTGTATTTGTCTAACACATTCTGAGAAGAGGCAACACCCGCCCCCTACACACAGACACACACGTACAATTTAAAACTGTGTTTTTGGTGAATGAACACTATTAAGGGGTTTATCAAATTCTGCTCACAACAGCCTTTTTCTTCTCCCCTCCCCCTCAAATCTCCTCATTTGATTCACCAGCTCAATTTTCTGTGCACTTTTCCGACCCTTTTCAGGAAGTGTGATGTAGACTGTAGTCAAAATTGAAATTATTTGTTGTTCTGTGGCTTAGGTTAACTTTTCACTTGAGTAGAGTTTCTAGGTGGAGGGGATTAAATGTAACACATGTTCTCTCCATTCAGTGGAAGAAGTTGAGGAAGGTTCTGAAAATTACTAAATTTAAGAGAAATCAAAGCAGGTTCTGATTTGAATGTTATATATGTTAAGTGATAGGATTA
This sequence comes from Anniella stebbinsi, assembly GCA_029215795.1. Classification (NCBI taxonomy): domain Eukaryota; kingdom Metazoa; phylum Chordata; class Lepidosauria; order Squamata; family Anniellidae; genus Anniella; species Anniella stebbinsi. Next base: position 101,577,916 of record JARDYH010000003.1, read on the forward strand.
ATTTTTGTTTTCCTTTCATTACAGTTTAGTTGCAAAATTCTTCGAGATGAATCCATTTGACCCATGGATAACAAGAGAAAAAGTAGACCGGGTAGGTGCGATTACATGCAGTTTTCATTTTAATATCATATAGCTTATAACCTCCTTTTCCTTTTCCAGGTAATCCCAAAGTAGCAAACAACAAACGAGAAAATGCAATTATTTAAAGTATCAGAATGATAATATAACAAAACATATTACATCAAAATCTAGAACAAATCAATCTGTATGTGTATGTTTTTTTTCAATTGTGACTTTTAGGGCAGAATGAAATCTTGATGGCTTTTAGCAACCTAAAGTTCTATCCCTATGGGATACATAGTGCAAGTTACTAGTGTTGTCATGCAACAAATCGTTTGGGTTTTGAAACACAGAATCATAGAATCATAAAATAGTAGAGTTCGAAGGGTTCTATGATTCTATGTTCCAAAACTCATTTAGTCCAACCCCCTGCTCAATGCAGGAATCCACATTAAAGAATACCTAAAAGATGGCTATCCAGCTGCATATTGAATGCCTGTAGTGTGGGAGAGGCCACTACCTCCCTAGGTAGTTGGATCCATTGTTGCTCTAATGGTTAGGATGTTTTTCCTGATGTTCAGCCAGAATCTGGCTTTCTGTAACTTGAATCCATTAGTCCATGTCCTGCACTCTGGGATGATCGAGAAGAGATCCTGGCCGTGACCACCTTTCAAATACTTGAAGAGTGCTGTCATGTCTCCCCTCAGTCTTCTCCAGGCTAAACATGCCCAGTTCTTTCAGTCTCTCCTCATACAGCTTTGTTTCCAGACCCCTAATCATCCTCGTTGCCTTCCTCTGAACATGCTCCAGCTTGTCTGCATCCTTCTTGAAGTGTGGTGTCCACAACTGGACACAGTATTCAAGATGAGGCCTAACCAATGCTGAATAGAGGGGAACCAGTAGCTCACGTGATTTGGAAGCCATGTTTCTATTCATGCATCCCAAAATAGCATTTCCTTTTTTGCAGCCACGTCACACTGTTGGCTCATATTCAGCTTGTGATCTACAACAATTCCAAGATCCTTCTTGCTTTTAGTATTGCTGAGCCAAGAATCCCCCACCTTGTAACTGTGCATTTGGTTCTTTTTCCTAGGTGTAGAACTTGGCATTTATCCCTATTAAATTTCATTCTTTTGTTTTCAGCCCAGCACTCCAGTCTATCAAGATCACTTTGGAGTTTGTTTCTGTCTTCCTGGGTATTAGCTATCCCACCCAATTTTGTGTCACCTGCAAATTTGATAAGCATTCCCTACACTTCATTGTCCAAGTCATTAATAACAATATTGAAGACCACTGGGCCCAGAACTGAGCCCTGCTCGTTACCTCCCCCTAGTTTGAGAAGATACCATTGATAAGCACTCTTTGAATCTGATTCTGTAGCCAACTATGGATCCACCTAATAGTTGTTCCATCTAGCCCACTTTTAGCTAGTTTGCTAATCAGAATGTCATGGGCACTTCGTCAGAAGCTTTGCTGAAGTCAAGATATATTAAGTCCACAAGCATTCCCATAGTCCACAAGGGAAGTTACCTGATCAAAGAATGATCTTGCAGGATTTGTTCTTGACAAATCCATGTTGTCTTCTAGTAATTACTGCATTGTTTTAAAGGTGCTTACAGATTGTCTTCTTCATAACCTGCTCCAAAATTTTCCCAGGGATGAATGTCTGTAGTTCCCAGGTTCCTCCTTTTTTGCCCTGTTTGAAGTTAGAGACAACATTAGCCCTCCTCCAGTCGTCTGGCACTTCACCCGTCCTCTATGATTGCACAAAGAAAATAGACAGTGGTTCTGAGAGTTCTTGTATTACTCTAGGATGCAGTTCATTTGGACCCTGGAGATTTGAAATCGTTCAAAGTAATTAGGTGTTCCTTGACCATTTGTCTATCAATCTCAAGCTGCAATACTTCCCCTTCTGCTTGTACATCACATTTGCTAAGGGGCTTATAGACCCTCTTTCGGGAGAAGACTGAGCCAAAGTAGGATTTGAGCACTTCTGTCTTTTCTTTGTCATCTGTTATCATTTTGCCATCCTTTTTGAGTAGTTGATCTACCATTTCTTTCCTCTGTCTTTTAGTATGTACATATCTGAAGAAAGCTTTTTTGTTGCTTTTAGCATCTATAGCTGCCACACCTGAGGATTGCCCAAATCCTGTTTTCTTGGATGAGTTTCAGTTGGTGCAGCTCGAGGATGTTGACAAGGTGCTTGGACAGGTTCGTGCAACCACTTCCATATTGGATCCTTGCCCCTCTTGGCTAATAAAAGCTAGCAGGGATGGAACAACTGGCTGGGCCAGGGAAGTGATTAATGCCTCTTTGCAAGAGGGAGTGGTCCCAGGCCTCCTGAAAGAGGCGGCAGTGAGACCACTACTAAAGAAATCTTCCCTGGACCCTGAAAATCTTAATAACTACAGGCCAGTAGCAAATGTTCCATTCCTGGGCAAGGTCCTGGAGCAGGTGGTTGCGAGCCAACTCCAGGCACTCTTGGATGAGACTGATTATCTGGATCCATTTCAATCGGGTTTCAGGCCTGGTTTTGGTACGGAAACAGCCTTGGTTGCCCTGTATGATGACCTATGTCGGGAGAAAGACAGGGGGAGTGTGACTCTGTTGATTCTCCTTGATCTCTCAGCGGCTTTCGATACCATCGACCATGGTATCCTTCTGGGACGACTGGCTGAGTTGGGAGTGGGAGGCACTGCATTGCAGTGGTTCCGCTCCTACTTGGGGGATCGGCTCCAGAAGGTGGTGCTTGGGGAACATTGCTCGGCCCCGTGGATTCTCCAGTATAGGGTTCCGCAGGGGTCAGTTTTGTCCCCCATGCTGTTCAACATCTACATGAAACCGTTGAGTGCAGTCATCCGGAGTTTTGGAGTGCGTTGTCATCAGTACGCTGATGACACGCAGCTCTATTTCTCCTTTTCATCTTCATCAGGTGAGGCTGTGGATGTGCTGAACCAGTGCCTGGCTGTGACAATGGACTGGATGAGGGCTAATAAACTGAAACTCAATCCAGACAAGACTGAGACGCTGTTAGTGGGTGGTTCCGCTGACCAGATGGAGGGTGTTCAACCTGTTCTGGATGGGGTTGCACTCCCCTTGAAGGAGCGGGTTTGTAGCTTGGGGGTTCTCCTTCAACCATCTCTGTCACTTGAGGCGTAGGTGGCCTCAGTGGCACGGAGTGCCTTCTACCAACTTCGGTTGGTGGCCCAGCTACGTCCCTATCTGGACAGGGATAACCTGGCTTCAGTTGTCCATGCTCTGGTAACCTCCAAGTTAGATTACTGCAATGCACTCTACATGGGGCTGCCTTTGAAGGTGGTTCGGAAGCTGCAGCTTGTGCAAAATGCAGCGGCCAGATTGATAACTGGAACCAGTAGGTTCGAACATATAAGACCTACTCTGGCCCGCTTGCATTGGCTGCCTGTATGTTTCCGAGCCCGGCTTTTAACCTATAAAGCCTTACATGGCTTGGGACCACAATACCTGATGGAACGCCTTTCCCGACATGAACCTACCCGAACACTACGTTCAACATCTAAGGCCCTCCTCCGAGTGCCTCCTCCGAGGGAAGCTCGGAGGTCAGCAACAAGAGAGAGGGCCTTCTCTGTGGTGGCTCCCCAATTGTGGAACGATCTCCTCGACGAGGCCCGCCTGACGCCAACATTGTTATCTTTTCGGCGCCAGGTCAAGACTTTCCTCTTCTCTCAGGCATTTGGCAATATCTGAGGAGCCTGGGTTTGTTTTGTTTTGTTTTGTTTTTGTAACTTTTTGAAGTGTTGAAGTGGTTTTTAAATGTACAGATTGTGTATGTTGTATGTTTTTGCTGTTTTAATTTTTGTATATTGTTGTTTTTAATCCTATGTAAACTGCCCAGAGAGCTTCGGCTATGGGGCGGTATACAAATGTAATAAATAAATAAATAAGTCCCCAGAGCAGATTTTTAAGGGTGCAGGAGCTGTAGAGGGAAGGAGAGGCAAAAAAAAATAATAATAATCCCATTCTTCAAAGGTGACTCCCTTCCATTCATAGAAAGAAAGTTAGGTTCCAAACCATAGTTTGGGAATATACCTGTGATTCCTGTCTTATGGTCTAAAGGTTGGAAGATAGATGTTAGCATTGTTGTCAAAATTATAATTGGCATTTTGTGACTTAAATTAATCTTTATTTTAGACTTCTTCCTGAGAATCCAAAGAACCACAAAATGACTTCAGTGTGGCCAAGGAAATTCAAATATCCCTTTTTAAGCCATAAAACAAACATCTTTTGAGCATGGGGGCAGTTTCAATAGTTGATTTGTCTCTATCATTTTTGGTTAAAATAATCATCTTGATTAAAGTATTTTGTGTTGAAAAGATACCACTGTATGTACAATAATCCGTATGTACAATAATCTGTCCTATTTCTTTAACTTGTTTAAAGTTTCATACCACAGATATGAAGTTCCTTGATCTTCCTGGGCTGGAGGACTTGGGTATTGTCCCAACTACTGTAGAACAGAAAGCAATTGAAGTCCTGCGGCGTCACCGTAAATTTCGCTGGTTGGATGCTGAGCTTGAGGATGCGAAACCAGCCAGACCTGTTACCGACATGTAAGGACTGACTTCTGGGGCTTTTCCAGCAGGAGTTATATTGACCTCATTTGTTTGAAGAAATCTGTACATACCAAGTTTAATCCTCAGATAAATCAAGTAACCTTTATGTTAATATTGTCAATGGTTTCATTCAAGTGTATTAGATTTGAATGTGATACTTAGCATTATCCTGTTGTAAATCTTCATAACGAGGTGTAAAATTGCTGTTTAGGGTGTTACGTTGTGCTTAATTTATGTCCATTTTTTAAGATTTCAGAAAACTGTTGAACTAAGCTCTTCAGATCAGCAGAGGCTGATTTTTTAAAGAAATCAGTCTGTTTTGCTTTTTCTTCCACATAACCAGTAGTGAGTTGTGGGGATCTTCACCCATTCCTTCAAGTAGGGCACATATATTCTACAACTTATGTCTAACAACATTATGAAATGTCAGAACTTTCAAAGCTGAAACAGAAGGGCTGTGACTTGTCTATCCTTGTCTTTGGGCACAATAATGACCTGTTCATGCAACAGTTAAAATTTCAGCCATTAATCTAGGCTGACCAGATAAAATCCAGGTCAGGGCTCATGTAACTTTAACAGTTGTAGAGAAAAGGGAATTTCAGCCAGTGTCATTTGTATGCAGTTAGTTCCTGGTGATATTCCCTCTTCATCACAAGGAGCATGCACTATACTAGAGTGACCAGATACAAAAGAAGGCAGGGCCCCTGCAACTTTAACTGGTGTGATGAAGAGGGAATTTCACCAGGAACTAATTACATACAAATGACACTGGCTGAAATTCCCTTTTCTCTACAACTGTTAAAGTTACATGAACCCTGACCTGGATTTTATCTGGTCACCCTACATTAATCCCTTCATGAATGCTGTTATCTAGTATAACCTAATCACAAGGTATCTTAATTTAAACAAAAACAACCCCTTCAAATGGACAGTGCTTTCAAGCCTATGATAGTTACTAGAGCAAACTGTAGTGGGTCCTAGTCCTCCTCCAAGATTGAGCTTACACATGACATTTGTGACTACACGTAGACACACAATGAATAATGTGCAATAATGTGAAAAGGTTTTTCATCAAATATTGTAGTGTAAGTCACCTTCCATGGGTTCATGGAAGCAAGGCTAATGTTTCTTCTATGGTAAAGAAGCCAAAAACAAACACAAGCTTCCCCCTTTAAAGCACAGAATACATTGATACAAAAAACAAATATACATTGAATCTCTCTCTCTCTCTCTCTCTCTCTCTCTCTCTCTCTCTCTCTCTCACACACACACACACACACACACACACACACACACAATAGAGGGCTGGTTTGCATGGTCACTATGCCCTAAACATGTCACTGTGTCTTGTTTGAGCCATAGCATGTGACAGGCACCATTTGCTTAATCCTCTGCTCAGGTGCAGCTTGTTTTGTCATCCAGCTTGGGCAGCATATCTCATATGACTTAACAATAGCCCATAGGACTAACTCATTGCCTCATTCAGAAACAGTAGCCAAGCAGGATAAATTCACACAGAGCCAGTGCTGGCCCAGGACATCTTGCTGCCTGAGAAGGAACAGCAAATGCCTCCTGTTTCTTAGAAGATGAACTGGCCAATCACCTCTCAGTTTAACCTACCTCACAGTATTGTTGTGAAGGTGAAAATGGGGTGATTATTCCTGGAGGAAAGGCAAAACATAAATATAAAGTAAATAATTCTATAGTAGCAAAGTAATTGTGTTGCACTATGTTTATAAGCTTCCCTAACATGTAAAATTGCCATCAATGCATTGCATTATTGTGTGCAGTCGTTTACAACTAGGGGTGTGCAGAGGGGGTCTTCTCCGCCCCTAAATTCAGGATGCGGCTCCGATGAGGCAATTCTCCTCTCTGATTTTCAGAAGGGGTCTGTCTCCCCGCACCATCAGTTTACCCGGCAGAGAACTGTGCCGTTTTCGGGTAATCACTACATTCTCGTCAGTGGGAATTAAACACATAAAAATTGGTACCGTGACAGGTTTTAAAGAGGGCTTTAGGCATGCCACGTTTTAAGCAGATCCCTGTATGCAGTGATTTATAGGGAATTTTTAAAGTCCAAACTCACATGTCCTCTCAGGCAGCACCTCTCATGCCTTGATCTGTATGGTGTGGGAGAGGGAAATAAAGCAGCAGGAAAACTAAAAGTGCTTAGCGCTAAAATAAATAAATATAAATTAATAAATACCACAACAGCAGCACACAGATTGACCATCTTTAGAGAGGACACTGGACAGGAGCAGAGGCTTGCAGGATGAACAGAAGGAGGTGAGTCATGAGTTGATGCAACAACAGCTTCCCCCCATGTGCGAGAAGGCTACCTGGACTGGAATCCCAGCAGCCAGCCAAACACTCACACGTTAGCAGGCTTGGATTTTTAAAAAGATTTTTCAGTGGGGAAGGAGTAGACTACAGAAACACAGCACACTGGGAGTTATAACGATTTTAAGGAGGAGAACAAGCTTAGAAATATTAGTGGACCAAGCGACAGTGTCAGTGGCTGCCTGCAAAATAATCTCTCGCACATGTTTCTCACTAGAATGACAACAGGTAAAGAGTACAAAACATTAATTGGAGGGGGGCAGAAAGACAAATGCGGCAAATGGCTATTGGTTAGCCACAGATGTCAATTTACCCTCACCCCAGGCAGCGTCTTCCAACTATGGAGATATTCAATTCAGACACACATACACAGCATTGAAGCCTGAAAAATAGATAATTTTGGAGGTATTAGAAGCTCTCTGCTGTGATATGATTCTACTGGTTTAGAAGTGGCCAACCCCCGCTCTGGAAGATCAAATGCACCGTGGATCATAGAATCATAGAATAGTAGAGTTGGAAGGGGCCTATAAGGCCATCAAGGCCATCGAGACCAACTCCTTGCTCAATGCAGAAATCCACCCTAAAACATCCCTGACAAATGGTTGGACAGCTGCCTCTTGAAGGCCTCTAGTGTGGGAGAGCCCACCACCTCCCTAGGGTATTGGTTCCATTGTCATACTGCTGTAACAGGAAGTTTTTCCTGATGTCCAGCCAGAATCTGGCTTCCTGTAATTTGAGCCCATTATTCCGTGTCCTACACTCTGGGATGATCGAGAAGAGATCCTGGCCCTCCTCTGTGTGACAACCTGTCAAGTATTTAGAAAAGTGCTATCATGTCTCCCCTCAATCTTCTCTTCTCCAGGCTAAACATGCCCAGTTCTTTCAGTCTCTCCTCATAGGGCTTTGTTTCCAGACCCCTGATCATCCTCGTTGTCCTCCTCTGTTCGCGGTTATCAGATTATTCTGGGGCCGAGAGCACACCCCTATTTACGACCATGTTCAGTAGAGACGAAATGCATCAAGTACTCCACTTGGGGAGGGGGATATGAATGCTGGAGAGGGAGTCTGGAGACTGACATCACCTCATATAACTCATACTAAAATTTGAAAATTAGCAAAACATCCCCTTCTCGTATGCACCACCCATATGCCTCCATCTTCTACACAAACATCAACTCAAGGAAACTTTTTATCCATGAAATATGACCTGACCTAGAAAGAACATGAATTCTTGTCATTCCTGCTACCCATTGTTTGAGGCTAGATATGGTACTGATGAATCACAGCTACACTAAAATTCTGGATTTCCTATGGCTATAATGACTGTTCCATGAAGATAGACTGGTCAAAATGAACTAGGAATTCCCTTCTGCAAACATGACTTCACTCTATACTTACCTCTGTGGCCAAATCTTGATCGTACCTAAGCACACTGAAAGATGGCTTGTTTCTCACAAAATGATTAGAATGTGCCTGAACATTTGCTTCAAATCTTAGGTTCTTCAAGGGCAAGAGACCTGGGGGGTGGGGTGGTAGGGGGAATCTGGGCTAGGTAGTGGGGGCCCCATGGAAAGGGCAGCCTGGGGACTATAGCTTCCTTGCCTCTGTGGGTAATCCTGGTACGTTTCCTATTATATGTAATATATTTTGATCCATACAGCATATCTGCAAGAGGGCTACTGAATTAATATTGTTCACAATGTTTCTATACTGCTTTCCATTTGTACAAATCCTGAAGAAGTGTACAAAAGAATACAATAAGTAGTATCGTGGCTAGAGAAAAGCCAAAATAAAGTGATACGTTTTCAATAAATGCTTAAACACAGCAGTGCTGCTGAGGCCTAGCGTACCACAGAGGGGAGCTCTTTCCACCGGGGTGGGGGTGGGGCGCTTCTGTGTCTGGAATCACTCCCTCTAGATGCTGTTTTATTTACTTTTAAGAAATTATATTTACTTGCTAGCAAATCAAAGTTGATAGCAATACATTTTAACAACTTAAACCAATCAGAACATTAAAACAATACAGCCAGCAGAAAAACAACAGCAAAAACAACAACAAAATCACCAATAGAATAGAGATTTTTAGAACTCCAAAGGGCACAAGGCCCCTCCCAGCAGCATGGAAGCAGGAAGTGCCACAAACCCAAGATCAGCCTTTGTCACCACCGCCTTAAAAAGCCACGTTTCTAATTTACCAAGAGGATGTGTCAGCTGGGAGTTGGGCAATACCTGTGGCATGTTCACCTGGCATGCTTCATTTGAATTGCAGAAATTTAATGGAGAGTTTGGGAGTGGGCCTGAAGGTACCCATGTCCAAAACCATCTATGGCTTTCAAGATAAGAACCAAGCACCTTGAGTTGAGATGGGAGTTGGGGGAAGAAAATGGCCAATGTAGATCAGAGGTGAGTGGGGAGGCTGAGTCGCTGGGGGGGGGGGGTGCATGCAGGTCCTCGCTGTCACGGCCGCTGCCTCCGCCTGGCTCTCCACACCCTTCCCTCCCCTTCCCGCTTGTCACTTCTTCCTCCGCCACCGCCACTGCCATTCCTCCCTCGCCTGGGCCCTGCTGCTGCCTCTGCCTGCCCCCACCCCGCTCTTGCTCTCACCCCTTTCTGGGATTCGTCTGCAGTGGCGGCAGCAGTAGAGGAGAAGGAGAAGAAGACCCAGAGGAGAAGCAGCAGCAGCCAAGGATCCTTGCCGGCCTACGAGCGTGATTCGTCCCTACTGTATTTCTTCTATTCTAAGATGCACTTTTTATTCAAATATAAATATGTCTGAAAACGGGGTGCATCTTAGAATCGACGCAAAGCTTTTTACCTGTTGGTGGCCCTGAAATTAAGGTGCGCCTTAGATTCGATGGCATCTTAGATTTGATGAAATACGGTATTAAGCAGTTTTATTTCTCTTGTTCCCCTGAGCTATAAGATGTGACTATAAGAAGTGCAGGAACGCATGTGGCCATGGAGCATGGCTTTCTGAATCCCATATTCTGTCCCCAAACTTCAAAACCCACAGAACTGTATCTGTGTATCTTGCCTAAGCATGGAATATAGAAATGGGATCATTATTTGAATCAACAGGATCCAGAGATTATTTTTTTTCCAGTAAAGGGCACACTACTGTTTTTTTTGTTTGATGCAGTTGGAATGTGATCCTTCCTCAATGAGGCATTGAAAATAATCTCAGATAGTCCTGATTTGGCAATCTTAATCAGCAAGTGATAATCAAGGGTACAGCATGATTGGCTGTACTTCTTCAGGAATACTATCTATATCTATTATGGCTGACCCAGAATGACTCCCTACCACCTGTCTCTTTTGGCTCCCAATTCATGGGCAACAAAATAATAGGGCATTTGGGTTATTGGGGGTGGAGTTTTCAGTGGTGTGGATGAACTTATCCCCAGCCATGTTGTACTCTTTCTTTGCGACATCCATTGAGTGCTACCATTTTGTTATGTCCATAATGTAGCATTCTGAGAGGCATTATGGGCATAAACAAAGTGGGCTCCCAATTATGGCCATGCTCCTCAGTGCAATCAACTGACCAAGTCTCCTGACTGCATATAGGAGCCTATGTGCTAGGGATGTGTATCGTATCATTCCAATGTCCAATAACGATACGATAATGGCGTTATCGGACATCCGATTAATGATTACGACACAAATCCCTCTGAAATCGGATCCGAAATTTTTTTGGTCCAATAATATCGGATTTTATCGGATTATTGGACCGCCATTAAAGTTACAGGCTTGAAACTTGCTCACAGTGCTTATGGGGTATGCCTAAGTATGTGTATTAAATTTCAGATCGATCCCTCCAACCCTCGATTTTATATTAATTTTTTAAACATAGTTTAAGTTCTGACAGGTCAGAATGACAGCTTGCCACAAGCATTTATTCAGACCTGTCAAAAAAGTTGCAGGGTGGGGGATCAATCTGAAATTTGGCACACATGTCTAGCACATGTTGCTACACACATGTGCCAAATTTCAGATAGATCCCTCGACCCCTGTATTTTATATGAATTTTTTAAACTTCGTGCAATTTTTTTGACAGGTCTGAATGAATGCACGTGGCAAGCTGTCATTCTGACCTGTCAGAACTTAAACAATGTTTAAAAAATTAATATAAAATCGAGGGTTGGAGGGATCGATCTGAAATTTAATACACATACTTAGGCATACCCCATAAGCACTGTGACAAAGTTTCAAGCCTGTAACTTTGAAAATACAGAAGTTTTAGGCATTTCTATCTAAAAAAACATCTCTATAGGGCAAAATAGGGCTCCGAATTAAATATCGGATTTCCGATAATTATTGGAAATCTGATACGATGAACCTCCGATATAATCGGATCCAATTTTTTAATAGGGATTTCCGATAACAATATGATACGATAATTTCGGCCGTGCACATCCCTAGTATGTGCATTCAATGTGCTTCTCATTCAAATCTTTCCCCCCCTTAATGGCAGCTAGGATTGCTTCAAAGTGAAATGGGATCCTCTGGCTGCTGCCATCTTAATTCCCCATGGACACTGCTGGGAAGGTACTTGACCTTTGTGACTATCCATGCCCATCCATAACAGTCATTTTATGGTTGTGTCTAGGACTGTTTTAGAAATCTCCAGATCTGCTCACAGACCGGAAAGCTTGCTTATCCCTGGTATAAAAAGTAGATTCCCCCACATTCACATTATAGCTTCACAGGTAAGTGCATAAAAAATTGTATTTTATTTCCCCTGACTTCTCCCTACAAGCTCCAAAGGCATGGATTAGCCTCTGGCTGCCCATTGATTGGCAAAACGTTTCAAATCTAAGAAAGATCCAGGCTCCCTGCCTCCTCGGCTCCTCTGGCCTGAATTTCTCAGTCTGTCTCGCCTGCCTGCTGAAGGCAGATGTTATTTTTGGAGCTCACAAGCTGCAAGAGGAGAAAGGTGGGAGAAACTCCTGACAGGGAGGAAGGGAGCCTCCCTCCCTCCGTGCCCCCATTTTAAGAGGGTCCCCTGTGCTGGGGTGGATTGGGCCTCTATTTCCCCCCCCCCCAGCTTCCTCCATGCTGCCCAAGAGGCCCGTCTGTCCTGATGCTACTTTTACCCCCTAGTTCAGAGGGGACCCAGAGATGGCAGCTCATTTTTCAGGGAGAAAGGCTCTTCTCCCCCTTGCCAGGCAGGAGGGCTCTCTCTCACCCACTGTTAAAGGACCAAGAGGGGGACCCAGTTCTTTGTCTTCCCATCACGGAGCAGTTTGGAAGGGAGGGAGGCAGCAGAGGCCCGTGCTGCTAAGACCCTTTCCCCGTTCCTCAGCCGTGCTTTTCACTGCCACCCATATGCCTCCTCCTCCTCCTCCTCCTCCTCCTCCTCTTGTCCTTGGCCCGGGATATGCAGACAGCTCCTTTCTCAGCACTTCCACAGCACATACTCGACTTCCTATGAGTCATCAAGGCCTGGTGCAGCCTCTCTCCTTTGGTGCCAAGCAAGCAGGCCTCTATTCAGCAAGCAGGTCTCTTGCAGCTGGGGAGGGGCCCTCCTGCCATGACCGTTCACACATTGTTCCGAGCTTGGGGCTTCGAGTAAATCCTGTCCCCATGCTATACCCCAGTAAAAATGTTAAGGTCAAGAGATTTTCTCTGCTGGTGTGTGATCTTGAGGTATTGGATTAACATAATAACCTGGGTAGACATTCCAGTTCTTGCACAGAACTTTTTTAGGTGCTATTTTTAAAATGGCGGACAATTTTCTTTGGCTCATTAGCTTTTGTCAATCACAGAAGTAACCATCTTGTGTTTGGTATCAAATTATAGGTTTTGGAGGTCAGGAAGTTCAAATAATATGTTATTTAAATTGTCAGATTACTCCTTCCACCATTTTCCAAGATGGTACTGAAATTTGTCTCATTTTCTTGACAAATCAACATACAAATGGGATTTGGGCTTTAAACTATATTTTTGGGGGGTCAAGGAGGTTAACAATGGCATTAATTTTGATGGGAAAGCAGTCCTTCTACCATTTTTAAAAATGGCGCCCAAACATTTATCTCTTCAATAGGTCATTTAATGAGAATATGTAGCTTATATGGTCATTTTTTCATGATGTATGCTAAAATATTATGGTTTATTACATCCATTCAAAAAAGGAATGAAATGTGGATATATTTATTTTATATACTAGTCTGCTAGTACTATTGGTTCATGTTTTTACTAAGGTGACCATAGTTTGGAAACCAAAAAGGAGGACAACATGTTGGCTCCCAAGGGGGTGCCCCAACCAACATGTCCACCCCCAGGGGGCATGTCCAGCACCATGGGGGGTGCCCACCTGAACATAGCCTTAGTCACATGTCTTATTTTACAGCACACAATTAAGACAGATCTGTTCTACAAAACATCTGAATGTTAAAATCACTGAAATAAAAAGTGAGACATCCAATGTATCTGAAATTAAATTCACTCACACCTACTTTTGTAGCTTTTGCTGTACTTTGTTGCTATACTCTGTGTGATACATTCTCCCCTTCCCTCAAATATCTTTTCTGATTGTATCCTCACTCCACTGTAAGCTGCTGCTTAACAGGGCTTGCTGCCGACTGGTTCACTTTTTTATTTAGATTGTCACAAGTTTCTCTACTCTAACATTAGGGTGGGTGTTGTGGGCGGCAGATACTATTTCGACAATTAACATGTCTCACTTATATACATTAGCTTCTCAAGGCTTTTGCGTTGGCACCACTTTTCACAACCTGACTTTGAACTATTTATTTATTTTATTTATTTATTGCATTTTTATACCGCCCCATAGCCGAAGCTCTCTGGGCTGTTCACAAAACTCCTGTCTACTTCCTGCACAAACACATGACTCTGAGACTGTCTTTCTAATGCCCTGCATTGCATGACAGCACTGTGGGACTAAGTTATAACAGGTGTCTCTGGGTTAGGGTGACCAGATAAAATCCAGGTCAGGGCTCATGTAACTTTAACAGTTGTAGAGAAAAGGGAATTTCAGCCAGTGTCATTTGTATGCAATTAGTTCCTGGTGATATTCCCTCTTCATCACAACAGTTAAAGTTGCAGGCACTATACTAGAGTGACCATATACAAAAGAAGGCAGGGCCTCTGGATTTTATCTGGTCAGCCTACTCTGGGTTGTCTGTGCAGCCTCTGCTGTCTTTCTCTATAAGTCATTGCAACAAAACCAAAGCCTCCAGCCTCAAACAATCAATCTCACTCCCTCTTCCAGTGTCTCCCAATGGTCCACACTTGTACCACATTGCGTAGGAGAGCGGCAATTTGTGTTGTGCAGGGCAACGGGAGATATGGAGTTGCCAGGGCGATATGCCATTACACGGGAAGGAGAGATAGATATATAACACCCATCTTACCTTCTGGTCACTCTGCCAACCCGGAGAACTTGGAGAACGAAACAGGCCACTCACAGAATCTCTCCTTGCTCTTATGTAATGCCAGGTCAGTTAAAAATAAAATAAATATCATCTATGACCTTCTTTCGGATGAGGAAGCTGACCTGGCATGCTTTACACAGACCTGGCTGGGAGATGACAGTGGCCCAACATGGGCCCAGGCCCTCCCAGCTAGGTACTGTGTTAGTGAACAGATGAGGAAAAGTGGGCAGTAGCGGAGTAGCTGTGGTCTATAGGGATAATCTTAACCTGACCAGACTTCCTGTTTGTGAATTGAATCACATCCAGTGTGTGTACCTGAGTCTGAAGACCAGGGATAGAGTAGGGATTCTCTTAGTGTACTGGCCACCCTGCTGCCTATCAGAGTCCCTGGCTGAGCTCACGGAACTGGTCTCGGAGCTGATGTTGGATCCGCCCAGGCTTTTGATCCTGGGTGACTTCAACATCCCATTCGAGACCGGTTTGTCAGGTGTAGCTCAGGAGTTCATGGCATCCATGACAACCATGGGCCTATCCCAATTGGTCTTTGGACCCACACATTCAGCAGGTCACACCCTCGATGCTGTTTTTAGTTCTTAACAGACGGATCTGTGGGCGGAGGTAACAAATACCTCCGAATTGTCATGGACAGGCCATTTTCAGGTCAGGATTAGTATCATGGCTACCATCTGCCCCTGAAGGGTGGCGTATCTATTAAGAGGGTCCGCCCACGAAGGCTGATGGATCCTTCTGGATTCCAGAAAGCCTTAGAGGGTTCTATGGTTGGTATTGTTGATGATCCTGTAGAAGCCCTGGTCAATAGATGGAATCAAGACCTAACTAGGGCTATAGACACGATCGCTCCCAAACGTCCTATCCGACCTGCTTCTAACTGGGCACCCTGGTATACAGAAGACCTCAGGGAGTTGAAGCAGGAAGGATGATGACTGGAGTGCCGATGGCGGAAAACTAAACTTATATCTGACAAGACATGACATAGAGAACATCTCCGTTCCTATGGGGTGGCAGTATGTGCAGCAAAGAAAGCTTTCTTCTCTGCATGTATTTCATCTGCAAATTCACATCCAGCAGAACTGTTCAGGGTGGTGAGGAGACTAACCCGGGCACCTTCCCCTCTAAAACCGACCTTAGAGCCTTCAGTAGTTCGCTGTGATGCCTTTAATGATCATTTCACAGAAAAAATCTTTTGGATAAGAGCCGACTTAAATGCCCTCATTACAGCAGGAGCTGACAATGGAGTGTCCAGCAACTCTGTGAGTAAGATTACACTGGATCAGGTTCAGGTGGTGAGTACCGAGGACATGGACAAGCTGCTTGGACGAGAAGGAAAGACGACTTGCCCTGTCAATCCCTGTCCTTCTTGGCTGGTCGCCCAGGAAGGAGATGCAGTTAGATCACAATGACAATGTATTATTAATGCATCTCTCAGGGAGGGGAGTTTTCCATCATGTTTAAAAGAAGCGGTAGTACAGCCACTTCTAAAAAAGCCCTCCCTGGATCAAATCTTCCATTTTTGGGCAAGGTGATCAAGAGGGCGGTTGCCTTCCAATTCCAAGCAGTTTTGGATGACACTGATTTTCTAGACCCATTTCAAACCAGCTTCAGGGCAGGATATGGTGGTGAGACTGCTTTGATCACCTTAGTGGATGATCTACACCTGAGTATTGACAGGGGGAGTGTGTCCCTGTTGGTACTCCTGAACCTCTCAGTGGCTTTCAATACCATTGACCATGGTATCCTTCTGGAAGGTCTGAGGGGATTGGGACTCGGGGGCACTGTGCTTCAATGGTTCCGGTCCTACCTCTCGGGCAGGTTCCAGATGGTGGTGCTCGGGGATAGCTGCTCCTCAAAGAAGAAGCTGCTGTGTGGTATATCACAAGGTGCCAGCCTTTCCCCAATGCTGTTTAACATCTACATGAAACCGCTGGGAGAGATCATCCGGAGGCATGGGGCGGGGTGCTATCAATACACTGATGACACCCAAATATATTTCTCTATTCCTTTGACAACAGCATCAGCTAAGGATAGTATGTCTCCTCTGAATGAATGCTTGGAGGCGGTAACGGGCTGGATGAGGAAAAACAAACTGAAGCTGAATCCAGACAAGACAGAGGTGCTTACTGTCAAAGGCCCCAACCTGGGTTTGGAGGTGTGTCAACCAGTTCTGGATGGGGTTACACTCCCCCTGAAAGACTGTGTTCACAGCTTGGGGGTACTCCTGGATCCGTCGCTCCAAATGACAGCTCAGATAGATGCGACAGCCAGGAGTGCCTACTATCAGCTTCGGCTGATATACCAGCTGCACCCCTTCCTAGAGTTGGAAGACCTAAAGACGGTAGTGCACGCACTGGTAACTTTGAGGCTTGACTTCTGCAATACACTGTACATAGGGCTACCGCTGTGCCTAGTCCAGAATCTTTAACTAGTTCAAAATATGGCAGCCAGGTTGGTCACCGGTACACCTAGGGGTGACCACATTACGCCAGCTTTAAAATCGTGAACAAAGTGAAGTGGAAGAGATAGCAAAGCAAAGCAACGACATGCCAGGTTCCAACATCCGCAGCAATGGACATCCACAAAGACGAGAGCTTTTCTCTCGACTGGCACTTCACTGTTGAAAAAGGCCTCTGGTCCATTCTGTTTTGCCCTGTGGGCTTTTTTGACGGACCTCTCCTTTCCCACCTTTTGATCTGTGGATGCCTCACCTCTGCTGAGCTCCAGGAGCCTGATTGCCCACCAACTCTGCAACAGGAAAGGTGCCATGCTCGCCCAGCACTGCTTAGCTAAAAACTTGAGATCCCCTTGATGCCAAGGGCTGAAACTGCTCAAGGTGCAAAACCCCAAAGAGGTTTGACAACCTGAGTTTAAAGGGTATGGCTCCAGAGTTTTTTGTGGTTTTAAAAAAAATAATTTTAAAATCTCAACATTTTTTTAAAATCCTAAAAATCAACAGATGAACAGATCTTGAAACTTGGCATGGCTAAGGCCCTACTTAAGAGCTATCATGATGCCAAGTTTCATGTCTTTTTCTTTAAAAATCATGTTTTTTAAAAATAATAATTTTAAAACCTCAAACTTTAAAAAATTCCTAAAAATCAACGGATGTATGGATCTGCTTCAACATTGGCATGGCTAAAGTCCTACCTAAGTGCTACCATAGTGCCAAGTTTCATCTCTTTATTTTTTAAAATGACGGAGCTGTAAGCAGGTTGTTAATTTCCATTGACTATAAAGTAGAGCTGCCCTTTGGGTGGGGGAGGATGGGAATAATCTGGATTTTTCTTCAAATTTCATAATTCTCCCCCCCCCCCCTTTCCCAGATTTATTACCAAAAATCCTGACATGTTCTGGTTTTTCCTGACATATGGTCACCTTACCTTTCAATGACGATAAGTCCTTATGTGGATTCCTAAAACAAATGAGCATCTCTCGTAAAGATGTTAATCTATCAATTATCTCATCCTGTGATTGGACTGGAAGGGCAGAGAAGGAACCCAGGAGGTCTTTTTCTTCTGAAACAAGATGGACTCTAGCCTTATCGGTATGGGATGATTGCTGTGGGCTTAATGGCATTAAATTATTATTCCGGTCATTCATATGCAAATCATCCAGAGTAATAAGGTTTCCAATTTCATTATTTTCTGAAGCAGCTCTTGGGTCCTTTTTGATTAGAGAAATGAGTATTTTATTCTCAAATGATCTTGCCATCTGGAGACCCAATCTTGGGCCTTCTGTCATAAAGTTTCTTAGTTGTCTGCCAACTCCAAAAGGTTACTGCAGAGCGTACATGATGATAATCAGAAAATAAATACTCTATATTTTGTATGTCATTAATATTGAGAACTTTATCTATTACCTGTAAAAAATGAATTTTATGTTGAAACTGCCCAAGCATTCTGCCAGGTTTTGGGAAGGTTAGAAAAACCAACTTGTGGCAATTTAGAACCAAGATCCATGTTTGAGATACTATTGATATAATCCCTTTTTATTCTGTCTCCTGTTTCTTCATCTTTAAACCAATCTGCCAGTCATGCACATATTCCCAAGGGTCCTTGTATTTCATCTGTATGGAACCTTATATTGGTTTGCCCATTTAGGGTTACTGTAGGGCCTAACTCTGGGCTACTGGTTGCACAGTGCAAGGTTGTACTATCTCACTATTCTTGGGATTCTGCTGTGATGACATCATTACCATCCTAGATGTATCTTCTAATAACTTAGTTATTAAAATTCATTTTCTTATATAATTGAAACTTCTTCACATTTCTAATGTTTTTGCTCTTTTTCCGTAAGACTACCTTTTGACCCTTTCTTCCTCACTCAGGTGGTGTAGGAAGGATAGGATGCAAAGAGCGGTCAGATGCTTTTTTAGTTTGGGATTTAGTGAGGTAATCATCAATCACCTTTCAACCCCCTTTCCTTTTGGGCACTCTCTTGCATGTCTTACTGTTTAGCAAGGGTGGACTGGTTATTAGCACCCATGAGTTACTTGACACTGTTCCTCGATCCACTCCTCCAGAGACCAGCGGCGGTGGTGGGAAAGGCCGCAGGTAAGGAGCGTGAGTGGGGGGGAAGGGAGGGAGGAGTACCCAGGGGTCCCCACTACCTGCGGCCTTCCTCGCTGCCGCTGCTGGTCCATAGTACTGCTAAACAGGATTTCCAGCCTGTTCCTCAGTACAGAGACCTGCCGAGTGATGATGTCATCACTCGGCTAGTCTCTGTACTGAGGAACAGGCTGGAATGCTTGTTTTGCAGTACGACAGACCAGCGGCGGCAGGTAAGGAGATGAGTGGTGGGAGGGAGTGTGAGTGGTGGGAGGGAGGGAGGGCGGCCCAGTGTTTTTCCCCATAGATTTGCATTGGGGGAAAGCTTTCTTTTCCCCCAATGCAAGCCTATGGGGAAAACACCTGAAATGGTGGTCCATAATCGGATCGGAAATTCCAATATTTATCGGATATTGGATCCGATCAAATCTGGGTACCTCCTGATATGATCGGATACAATATTTTTAATTTTGGAAATTCCAATCCGATTCTGAAATTTCTGGCCGTGTACATCTCTAATGTTTAGCCTGGAGAAGAGAAGACTGAGGGGAGACATGATAGCACTTTTCAAATACTTGAAAGGTTGTCACTCAGAGGAGGGCCAGGATCTCTTCTCGATCAACCCAGAATGCAGGACACGGAATAATGGACTCAAGTTACAGGAAGCCAAATTCCAGCTGGACATCAGGAAAAACTTCCTGACTGTTAGAGCAATACGACAATGGAACCAATGACCTAGGGAGGTTGTGAGCTCTCCCACATTAGAGACCTTTCAGCTGTTGGACTGCTGACTTGCCAGTTTAATACTATTTGAATTTACTTACTGAAGCAAGGTTTGTTACTTCTTTCCAGTACAGATTTAGTTAATATTACACTAGCACTATTTGGAATTTATATAACCACTTGATATATTGTTTGTTATTAGATTTCCAATAGACAGGATTGTAGCAGCCAGACATTGTAAAACATGGGAAGAAATTTCCAGATAATAATTGGTGGTGGGTGAATAAGAGGGGGGTAAATAAATTTTCTGTATACATACTACTATTTTGGGTGGTTAATAATAGATAATAGCTCTTGGAACAGCAGGTTGTAATCTTTGGTCTCATCATTACAGTATCCACAAGGCTTTTTGAAGAAACCACACGTGTAACAGGAATTTTATCTAGAAACCTGTCAAGCTCTGGATATATTGTTGTTTATCTACCATTTAGTACATTATTACTTTGTATAATTGGCACATGTGTGTGTATAACAATGAACAATGATGTTTACATTGGATATATGTTCATAAACTTAAGATTCATGTAAACTGTTTGTGATTATAAGGTTTGTTATTTGTCATTGGAATTACTTAGTTTAACAAATCTGTTACGTGGTACTTTCACAGCTGTGTGCCCATGGGCATCCTTGTTTTCTTTGTTAGAGCAATACGACAATGGAACCAATTACCTAGGGAGATGGTGGGCTCTCCATTAAAAAACCAATATACAAAATTTAAAACTGTAAAAAGCATACAATCATGTTATAAATACAATATCTTTTTAAAACAACTATTCTGGGTCAAACCACTACCAGCACCACAAAACTCTCAACATATGCTGTTAAATGCCTGGGAGAAGAGGAAAAGTCTGGGCTGCAACTGATAGTCCAGGAATTGCCATCAGATATCACCCCCCTCCTCCCCCGGAATTGTAATTGCTATTATGATCACTTCAATTTCCAATTTGAAGAATGTCTTATGCTCCCTACAGCATACACTGGAGAAATGCATAGGTTTTAAACAGTATAAATATACAATTGCCCAGCTTAGATCTGGATTCCAATTTAGATCAGTGTTACAGTAGAATCGATATAAGTCTGTTTGCCAAACTAGGGGGTTGTGCCTGTATCTTTGATAAATGCTTAACCATCGAATTTATATAGAAGTTAAACAAAGTGGGGGCCAGGACACATTCCTGCTTCACCCCCTTTGTGGTAGAAACTGGTCCTGTCAAATGCCCAGTCCTGTTGCATCTCACCCGCAGGCTAGTGTTTTCATGCAGCCTGCGAATGAGAATCAGCAGGTGATGATCTATATTGGTTGATTCAAATCTTTCCCACAATCTGTCTTTAGGTATAAGATCGAAACCCTGATCTTAAATCGATAAAGGCGGCATAAAGGGCACCCCCCGAGCTAGTAGTGTATTTTCCAATCAGGTGCTGCAGCACAAGAGCATGGTCCACTGAGCAGGATATGTACAATTCAATCAATTAATTTTATTTTTTTTACTGTCTCTCTGTAGTTTTAATTAATTATTACCTTTTTTATTATTGGACCTATAGCCCTACCTTACCTTGTTGGCCTTGTGAATATGATTGTGTTTATAGTGTTGCTCTACTTTGCTGGTCTTGCGACCGTAATAAATTCTATTCTATTTACAGAGCTGACTGACTTTCGATGATCAGCTCTACCTGTGGACTGTGGACCCGCTCACAACAAGTTTTTATAGTGGCAGGCTGAGTAAGGTATTTAACCACAACTTAAAATGGCCAGTTTACGGGGAAATAACAGCTTGGAAGCAGGGCAGGGCAGGGCAGTGGAGGGAGAGGCAGTTGAGAATGAGAGAGAGAGAGAGAGAGAGAGCAGTTTAGAAAAAAGCAGTAACTATAGTAGTCAGGTGACTTAGAAATTCACCAGATGAGCATTTCCTCGCACACTTGCTCTTGTCAACTCAGGATGTGCGCATGTCCTTTAGGCGATGACGTTGTCCACCTCCCACCTCCCTCCCACTCTTTCTGCCTATTTTTCCGTCGCACAATGCCCCCTTTTAATCTGACTTTAAAAAAACCTGGAATGTTCTGCAATCTCCCTGCTGTTTGCAGGAAAAGTGATGCAATTAAAATGGCCCCTCAATGGGCCACGTGGTCTCTGTTTGCATCCTCTTTCACCTCCAGGCAGAAGAGGAAGTAATGAGGGAAAAACATGGGGGCAGAGAAGCGAGGGTACAGAAGCGCGATTTCCCCGTGTGATGATGCACAATGCCCCAAACAGAAATAAATAATTTTTTGAATAGGCTCCAAACCCAACTCAAAAGCCACAAATCCACCCCTCCTTGCCACTTTGACTAGCGTGACCAATCCCCTGGAAAAACCCAAATAGTTCAGAATCAGGACTCTGGATGCCACAGACCAGTGCATCTTCCTCGTACAGCGTCCCGCGCTGTCTCCTGAGTGACTTCACTTCCTCCCCGGCAAGTCATAGAATCATAGGATAGTAGAGTTGTAAGGGGGGCATCAAGTCCAATCCCCTGCTCAATGCAGGAATACACCTTAAAGCAGACCTGACAGATGGTTGTCCAGCTGCCTCTTGAATGCCTCTAATGTGGGAGAGTCCACATTATACTGCTCTAACAGTCAGGAAGTTTTTCCTGATGTCCAGCCAGAATCTGGCTTCCTGTTACTTGAGCCCATTATTCCGTGTCTTGCATTCTGGGTTGATCAAGAAGAGATCCTGGCCCTCCTCCGTGTGACAACCTTTCAAATCCGTGAAGAGCGCTATCATGTCTCCCCTCAGTCTTCTCTTCCCCAGGCTAAACATGCCCAGTTCTTTCAGTCTCTCCTCATAGGGCTTTGTTTCCAGACCCCTAATCATCCTTGTTGCCCTCCTCTGAACACGCTCCAGATTGTCTGCATCCTTCTTGAAGTGTGGTGCCCAGAACTGGACACAATTAGGGATGTGCACTGACCCCCCGGATCGGATCGGATAGCGGATCGGAATCGGACCTGGGGGGTCGGATCGGATCGGATCGGATCGGATAGTGTGTCGGATCGGATCGGATCCAATTCCGATCCGCGGATCGGATTTTCCGATCCGGATCGGACGCCATTTTGAATGCTTTTTCCTATAGCAAATTATTGTTTTACAAAAACGCCTATAACTTTTTCATTTTTAACGACAGAAGGATGAAACTTGGGCACATTGTACACTGGTTAGGGATAGGTATCTGTGAGAAATTTCAGAAAGATTGGTGCATGCAGTTTGTGGCAATTAATTTTTTAATAAATAACATGGAATGCCTATAACTCGGTCATTTTTAAAGTTACACACATGAAACTTTGCCACATTGTAGGTGGTACCTTGGGACCCACGTGTGTGAAATCCCAGAACCGTGGGTGCTTGCCTGGTGTGGCAATGAATTTTTGAAAAATGGGTAGTAGTGGGGTAAATGCAGTTATGCCTCCCATGTTTTTATTTTTAAAGATACAAACAGGACACTTCGGCACATTACAGGGAACACTTCCCTTGATATGTGTGTAAAATTTCAGACAGCTAGCTCCAGGCATGTGTTGGCAATGAATTGTTGAAAATTGGGTAGCAGTGGGGTAAAATACAGTTTTGCCTCCCATTTTTTTATTTTCAAAGATACAAACGGGAAACTTTGGCACATTGCAGGGAACACTTCACTTCAAATGTGTGTGAAATTTCCGGAAGCTAGGTGCAATATTTTAGTGGGAAACAAACGTTTATTCATGGCATTTCACATGGGATTTATGGGTTGGTTTGAAGAGCTACCAAGCTCTAACTCGCTCACATGGCAGAGGACTTATGCCTGCTCAAACGCTGAAAATTTCACAAACTTTGGTGCAATGCTTTAGTGGGAAAACAAAGGTTTATTCATGGCATTTCACATGGGATTTATGGGTTGGTTTGAAGAGCTACCAAGCTCTAACTCGCTCACATGGCAGAGGACTTATGCCTGCTCAAACGCTGAAAATTTCACAAACTTTGGTGCAATGCTTTAGTGGGAAAACAAAGGTTTATTCATGGCATTTCACATGGGATTTATGGGTTGGTTTGAAGAGCTACCAAGCTCTAACTCGCTCACATGGCAGAGGACTTATGCCTGCTCAAACGCTGAAAATTTCACAAACTTTGGTGCAATGCTTTAGTGGGAAAACAAAGGTTAAACTTTATTATTTTAAACCTTCAGGAAGGGGACATTGCCTGCCTGGTGTGGAATGGTAATGAGGGAAGAAAGTTTCACTTATTCATTTGTAAAATGTAAAGTGATTGTAAATTGCTTTAGGGACCCATACATTTACATGACAAGACAGGTGTTGGTTGCAGGAATGCTACGAAATGCACTAGTAGCTAATCAGATCCCAGCTAGTAATAGCTATTCAGATCCTAGCTAATAGCTATTATTCAGATCCTAGCCTGGGAAGGGATCTTGCAGGATAAATGATTGTTCTTTTCTTGTGTAGTATGTAATTCTAAACCAGAAGGCTGCTTTGATGTAGAGCCAATCCACATGGTCTCTTGCAGCACCTAGTATTATTTATTTCTCCTTCCACAGCAGAATCTGGAAGGCGGGCAGGCAGGCTGGCATTTAATGGGCAAAGTCCAAACAGCGGCGTTGGGGACTGGGTGACATTCCCCTTGAGGGCGAATGCCAAGTCCCATGGCTTGTGCAAGGAGGGCGGCTGGCCCTCCTCACAGGAAGGATCTGGAAGGCGGCAGGCGGCATCAGCAGCGGGCGGGCAGGCAGGCTGGCATTCAGGGCAAAGTCCAACAGCGGCGTTGGGGACTGGGTGACATTCCCCTTGAGGGCGAATGCCAAGTCGCATGGCTTGTGCAAGGAGGGCGGCTGGCCCTCCTCACAGGAAGGATCTGGAAGGCGGCAGGCGGCATCAGCAGCGGGCGGGCAGGCAGGCTGGCATCCAGGGCAAAGTCCAACAGCGGCATTGGGGACTGGGTGACATTCTCCTTGAGGGCGAATGCCAAGTCCCATGGCTTGTGCGAGGAGGGCGGCTGGCCCTCCTCACAGGAAGGATCTGGAAGGCGGCAGACGGCATCAGCAGCGGGCGGGCAGGCAGGCTGGCATTCAGGGCAAAGTCCAACAGCGGCGTTGGGGACTGGGTGACATTCCCCTTGAGGGCGAATGCCAAGTCCCATGGCTTGTGCGAGGAGGGCGGCTGGCCCTCCTCACAGGAAGGATCTGGAAGGCGGCAGGCGGCATCAGCAGCGGGCGGGCAGGCAGGCTGGCATTCAGGGCAAAGTCCAACAGCGGCGTTGGGGACTGGGTGACATTCCCCTTGAGGGCGAATGCCAAGTCCCATGGCTTGTGCGAGGAAGGCGGCTGGCCCTCCTCACAGAAAGGATCTGGAAGGCGGCAGGCGGCATCAGCAGCGGGCAGGCAGGCTGGCATTTAATGGGCAAAGTCTCTCCTTTCCCGGGCACTGTGGCAGTGAGAGTTCCATAGGCTGCAAAAGAAGAGGAGGGGGAAAATGAATATTACATGAATACTTTTATACTGCAAAAGAAGAAAGGAAAATAAATAAAGATTTGTATTAAATTAATACATGCAAGTCCTAGTAGTCTCCCACCGGCACACTTCTCTTGTTTGTGACGCAATCCTCCTTCTCCTGCTGCACCCCTCCCTTTCTAAATCACTCTTCTGAGCCCATTGTTAGAGAGATTGGCTATCCTTTTGTGTCTGGCAGGACACAGCTTACCGGAGCATTAGAGAATCACCATTTCTTTTGTCCTGGGGTTATTCATTCACTCCTAATAGCACCCTACGTTAGGCTGACCAGATCAAATCCAGGTCAGGGTTCCTAACTTCAGCAGTTGTAGAGAAAAGGGAATTTCTGCCAGTGTCATTTGTATGGAATTAGTTCCTGCTGAGATTCCCTCTTCATCACAACAGTTAAAGGTGCAGGGGCCCTGCCTTCTTTTCTATATGCCCACTCTGCCTGCACTCTTACCTGAGTCGTACGGGCGACGTGAATCGATGGGCCACCTCCATGCGGCCGTGGCTGGGGCAGATGGGCAGTCTGGAATCACGGGTGCGCTTTGCGCAGTGGCGAAGAGTTCCATAGGCTGCAAAAGAAGAAGGGGGGGGGGAAGAATATGAGAAAAATGATACTTTTCCACCACTGGCTCCCTCCCACCCAAGACTGGCATGTGCCCGGTCCTGAGTGCCCACGCCCCAGCAGGCACACGGGGCTGCCTGCTCACTCGGAAGTTAGCAGGCAGACAGCCAACCTTCAGTTAGGTGGAAGGTGCCCCCCCATTCACAGAACACTTACCACAGTCGTGAGGGCGTTGTTGATAAGATGCCACTTCCAGGCGGGCAGTGACGGGCAGGTGGGCAGTCTGCATTACCGTCTCTCCTGGGCACTGTGGCAAAGAGTTCCATAGGCTGCAAAAGAAGAAGGGGGGGGAAGAATATGAGAAAAATGATACTTTTCCACCACTGGCTCCCTCCCACCCAAGACTGGCATGTGCCCGGTCCTGAGTGCCCACGCCCCAGCAGGCACACGGGGCTGCCTGCTTACTCGGAAGTTAGCAGGCAGACAGCCAACCTTCAGTTAGGTGGAAGGTGCCCCCCCATTCACAGAACACTTACCATAGTCCTGAGGGCGTTGAGGACTCGGTGAGATTCTCCTGGAGGACCCCTAGTCCCATGGCTTGTGCAAGGAAGGCGGCTGGCCCGCCTCGCAGGAACGATCTGGAAGGCGGCAGGTGGCATCAGCAGCGGGCAGGCAGGCTGGCATGTAATGGACAAAGTCTCTCCTTTCCCGGGCACTGTGGCAGTGAGAGTGCCATAGGCTGCAAAAGAAGAGGAGGGGGAAAATGAATATTACATGAATACTTTTATACTGCAAAAGAAGAAAGGAAAATAAATAAAGATTTGTATTAAATTAATACATGCAAGTCCTAGTAGTCTCCCACCGGCACACTTCTCTTGTTTGTGACGCAATCCTCCTTCTCCTGCTGCACCCCTCCCTTTCTAAATCACTCTTCTGAGCCCATTGTTAGAGAGATTGGCTATCCTTTTGTGTCTGGCAGGACACAGCTTACCGGAGCATTAGAGAATCACCATTTCTTTTGTCCTGGGGTTATTCATTCACTCCTAATAGCACCCTACGTTAGGCTGACCAGATCAAATCCAGGTCAGGGTTCCTAACTTCAGCAGTTGTAGAGAAAAGGGAATTTCTGCCAGTGTCATTTGTATGGAATTAGTTCCTGCTGAGATTCCCTCTTCATCACAACAGTTAAAGGTGCAGGGGCCCTGCCTTCTTTTCTATATGCCCACTCTGCCTGCACTCTTACCTGAGTCGTACGGGCGACGTGAATCGATGGGCCACCTCCATGCGGCCGTGGCTGGGGCAGATGGGCAGTCTGGAATCACGGGTGCGCTTTGCGCAGTGGCGAAGAGTTCCATAGGCTGCAAAAGAAGAAGGGGGGGGGAAGAATATGAGAAAAATGATACTTTTCCACCACTGGCTCCCTCCCACCCAAGACTGGCATGTGCCCGGTCCTGAGTGCCCACGCCCCAGCAGGCACACGGGGCTGCCTGCTCACTCGGAAGTTAGCAGGCAGACAGCCAACCTTCAGTTAGGTGGAAGGTGCCCCCCCATTCACAGAACACTTACCATAGTCCTGAGGGCGTTGAGGACTCGGTGAGATTCTCCTGGAGGACCCCTAGTCCCATGGCTTGTGCAAGGAAGGCGGCTGGCCCGCCTCGCAGGAACGATCTGGAAGGCGGCAAGTGGCATCAGCAGCGGGCAGGCAGGCTGGCATGTAATGGACAAAGTCTCTCCTTTCCCGGGCACTGTGGCAGTGAGAGTGCCATAGGCTGCAAAAGAAGAGGAGGGGGAAAATGAATATTACATGAATACTTTTATACTGCAAAAGAAGAAAGGAAAATAAATAAAGATTTGTATTAAATTAATACATGCAAGTCCTAGTAGTCTCCCACCGGCACACTTCTCTTGTTTGTGACGCAATCCTCCTTCTCCTGCTGCACCCCTCCCTTTCTAAATCACTCTTCTGAGCCCATTGTTAGAGAGATTGGCTATCCTTTTGTGTCTGGCAGGACACAGCTTACCGGAGCATTAGAGAATCACCATTTCTTTTGTCCTGGGGTTATTCATTCACTCCTAATAGCACCCTACGTTAGGCTGACCAGATCAAATCCAGGTCAGGGTTCCTAACTTCAGCAGTTGTAGAGAAAAGGGAATTTCTGCCAGTGTCATTTGTATGGAATTAGTTCCTGCTGAGATTCCCTCTTCATCACAACAGTTAAAGGTGCAGGGGCCCTGCCTTCTTTTCTATATGCCCACTCTGCCTGCACTCTTACCTGAGTCGTACGGGCGACGTGAATCGATGGGCCACCTCCATGCGGCCGTGGCTGGGGCAGATGGGCAGTCTGGAATCACGGGTGCGCTTTGCGCAGTGGCGAAGAGTTCCATAGGCTGCAAAAGAAGAAGGGGGGGGGGAAGAATATGAGAAAAATGATACTTTTCCACCACTGGCTCCCTCCCACCCAAGACTGGCATGTGCCCGGTCCTGAGTGCCCACGCCCCAGCAGGCACACGGGGCTGCCTGCTCACTCGGAAGTTAGCAGGCAGACAGCCAACCTTCAGTTAGGTGGAAGGTGCCCCCCCATTCACAGAACACTTACCACAGTCGTGAGGGCGTTGTTGATAAGATGCCACTTCCAGGCGGGCAGTGACGGGCAGGTGGGCAGTCTGCATTACCGTCTCTCCTGGGCACTGTGGCAAAGAGTTCCATAGGCTGCAAAAGAAGAAGGGGGGGGGAAGAATATGAGAAAAATGATACTTTTCCACCACTGGCTCCCTCCCACCCAAGACTGGCATGTGCCCGGTCCTGAGTGCCCACGCCCCAGCAGGCACACGGGGCTGCCTGTTTACTCGGAAGTTAGCAGGCAGACAGCCAACCTTCAGTTAGGTGGAAGGTGCCCCCCCATTCACAGAACACTTACCATAGTCCTGAGGGCGTTGAGGACTCGGTGAGATTCTCCTGGAGGACCCCTAGTCCCATGGCTTGTGCAAGGAAGGCGGCTGGCCCGCCTCGCAGGAACGATC
The DNA here is from genome assembly GCA_029215795.1 of Anniella stebbinsi. Taxonomy (NCBI): domain Eukaryota; kingdom Metazoa; phylum Chordata; class Lepidosauria; order Squamata; family Anniellidae; genus Anniella; species Anniella stebbinsi. The sequence continues at coordinate 101,606,746 of JARDYH010000003.1, forward strand.
TGGAAGGCGGCAGGTGGCATCAGCAGCGGGCAGGCAGGCTGGCATGTAATGGGCAAAGTCTCTCCTTTCCCAGGCACTGTGGCAGTGAGAGTGCCATAGGCTGCAAAAGAAGAGGAGGGGGAAAATGAATATTACATGAATACTTTTATACTGCAAAAGAAGAAAGGAAAATAAATAAAGATTTGTATTAAATTAATACATGCAAGTCCTAGTAGTCTCCCACCGGCACACTTCTCTTGTTTGTGACGCAATCCTCTTTCTCCTGCTGCACCCCTCCCTTTCTAAATCACTCTTCTGAGCCCATTGTTAGAGAGATTGGCTATCCTTTTGTGTCTGGCAGGACACAGCTTACCGGAGCATTAGAGAATCACCATTTCTTTTGTCCTGGGGTTATTCATTCACTCCTAATAGCACCCTACGTTAGGCTGACCAGATAAAATCCAGGTCAGGGTTCCTAACTTCAGCAGTTGTAGAGAAAAGGGAATTTCAGCCAGTGTCATTATAGGCAATTAGTTCCTGCTGAGATTCCCTCTTCATCACAACAGTTAAAGGTGCAGGGGCCCTGCCTTCTTTTCTATATGGCCACTCTGCCTGCACTCTTACCTGAGTCGTAGGGGTGACGTGAATCGATGGGCCACCTCCATGTGGCCGTGGCTGGGGCAGATGGGCAGTCTGGAATCACGGGTCCGCTTTGCGCAGTGGCGAAGAGTTCCATAGGCTGCAAAAGAAGGAGGGGGGGGGAAGAATTAACATGAGATAAATCATACTTTTCCACCATTGGCTCCCTCTCACCCAGGACTGGCATCTGCCCGGTCCTGAGTGCCCACGCCCCAGTAGGCACACGGGGCTGCCTGCTTGCTTACTCGGAAGTAAGATCTCAGACTGCCCCACTTCTGGACACCCTCAGGTGTCCCTGCGTTGACTGCACACACTTACCTTATTCGTGCGGCCGCTGTGGATCGGAGGACTCCAGTGGCACATAGGCTCCTCCAGGCAAAGTCACAGTGGCATAGGCTCCTCCAGGCAAAGTCACAGTGGCATAGGCTCCTCCAGGCAACGTCACATTGGCATAGGCTCCTCCAGGTAAAGTCACATTGGCATAGGCTCCTCCAGGCAAAGTCACATTGGCATAGGCTCCTCCAGGCAAAGTCACAGTGGCATAGGCTCCTCCAGGCAAAGTCACATTGGCATAGGCTCCTCCAGGCAACGTCACATTGGGATAGGCTCCTCCAGGCAAAGTCACATTGGCATAGGCTCCTCCAGGCAAAGTCACATTGGCATAGGCTCCTCCAGGCAAAGTCACATTGGCATAGGCTCCTCCAGGCAAAGTCACAGTGGCATAGGCTCCTCCAGGCAAAGTCACATTGGCATAGGCTCCTCCAGGCAAAGTCACATTGGCATAGGCTCCTCCAGGCAAAGTCACATTGGCATAGGCTCCTCCAGGCAAAGTCACATTGGCATAGGCTCCTCCAGGCAACGTCACATTGGCATAGGCTCCTCCAGGCAAAGTCACATTGGCATAGGCTCCTCCAGGCAAAGTCACATTGGCATAGGCTCCTCCAGGCAAAGTCACATTGGCATAGGCTCCTCCAGGCAAAGTCACATTGGCATAGGCTCCTCCAGGCAAAGTCACATTGGCATAGGCTCCTCCAGGCAAAGTCACAGTGGCATAGGCTCCTCCAGGCAAAGTCACATTGGCATAGGCTCCTCCAGGCAAAGTCACATTGGCATAGGCTCCTCCAGGCAAAGTCACAGTGGCATAGGCTCCTCCAGGCAAAGTCACAGTGGCATAGGCTCCTCCAGGCAAAGTCACATTGGCATAGGCTCCTCCAGGCAAAGTCACATTGGCATAGGCTCCTCCAGGCAAAGTCACATTGGCAGGCAGGCAGAGGCGGGCCGGGCATGATGCCAGGCGCTTGCACATTGCACAAGTAAGCAATAGAACCGTGAGACCAGCCCACGCATTCCGGCTACTTCACAATGGCGGCAACCTAGCAGGTGGGCAGGCGGGCAGGCAGGCAGGCAGGCAGAGGCGGGCATGATGCCAGGCGCTTGCACATTGCACAAGTAAGCAATAGAACCGTGAGACCAGCCCACGCATTCCGGCTACTTCACAATGGTGGCAACCTAGCAGGTGGGCAGGCGGGCAGGCAGGCAGGCAGGCAGAGGCAGAGGCAGAGGCGGGCATGATGCCAGGCGCTTGCGCATTGCACAAGTAAGCAATAGAACCGTGAGACCAGCCCACGCATTCCGGCTACTTCACAATGGCGGCAACCTAGCAGGCAGGCAGGCAGGCAGGCAGAGGCAGAGGCAGAGGCGGGCATGATGCCAGGCGCTTGCGCATTGCACAAGTAAGCAATAGAACCGTGAGACCAGCCCACGCATTCCGGCTACTTCACAATGGCGGCAACCTAGCAGGCGGGCAGGCAGGCAGAGGCAGAGGCAGAGGCGGGCATGATGCCAGGCGCTTGCGCATTGCACAAGTAAGCAATAGAACCGTGAGACCAGCCCACGCATTCCGGCTACTTCACAATGGCGGCAACCTAGCAGGTGGGCAGGCGGGCAGGCAGGCAGAGGCAGAGGCAGAGGCAGAGGCAGAGGCAGAGGCGGGCATGATGCCAGGCGCTTGCACATTGCACAAGTAAGCAATAGAACCGTGAGACCAGCCCACGCATTCCGGCTACTTCACAATGGCGGCAACCTAGCAGGCAGGCAGGCAGGCAGGCAGAGGCAGAGGCAGAGGCGGGCATGATGCCAGGCGCTTGCGCATTGCACAAGTAAGCAATAGAACCGTGAGACCAGCCCACGCATTCCGGCTACTTCACAATGGCGGCAACCTAGCAGGCGGGCAGGCAGGCAGAGGCAGAGGCAGAGGCAGAGGCGGGCATGATGCCAGGCGCTTGCGCATTGCACAAGTAAGCAATAGAACCGTGAGACCAGCCCACGCATTCCGGCTACTTCACAATGGCGGCAACCTAGCAGGTGGGCAGGCGGGCAGGCAGGCAGGCAGGCAGAGGCAGAGGCAGAGGCAGAGGCGGGCATGATGCCAGGCGCTTGCACATTGCACAAGTAAGCAATAGAACCGTGAGACCAGCCCATGCATTCCGGCTACTTCACAATGGCAGCAACCTAGCAGGCAGGCAGGCAGGCAGAGGCAGAGGCAGAGGCGGGCATGATGCCAGGCGCTTGCGCATTGCACAAGTAAGCAATAGAACCGTGAGACCAGCCCACGCATTCCGGCTACTTCACAATGGCGGCAACCTAGCAGGTGGGCAGGCGGGCAGGCAGGCAGGCAGGCAGAGGCAGAGGCAGAGGCGGGCATGATGCCAGGCGCTTGCGCATTGCACAAGTAAGCAATAGAACCGTGAGACCAGTCCACGCATTCCAGCTACTTCACAATGGCGGCAACCTAGCAGCTGGGCAGGCGGGCAGGCAGTTTTTTAAATCATATAGCCAAAATAAACACAACACACAGTGACAGCCCTGCAAGGCTGCCACATAAGTCCAAAAGACACAGTCAGAAACAGTGTGGGATGCTGCTTGTCATCCACTCAATGTAGGAGCCTGGAAGAGGAATCCTATCGCGTCCTTCGTTCATAGTCAGAGAGGTGCATGCGTTCCTTGGCGATAAAATTAAGCCTTCTTCTTATCCAAAGTTCTCATGAGCCTCTGACGTGGTCTTACAAGAAGAAACGCCCATGGAAGTGTGGGACCTTACAGAAGGCCTGGAGGGAGCCATCGGAGTCCAATTTCAGAGGCACACGTGCAAGCACATTGGTTCAAGTTAAACAACATAGAATGTGTGAGATGCTTGTGCATCCCCTCAATGTAAGAGGCTAGGAGAAGGAACTAGATCCCTTCGGGATCCATCGTTCAGAGTTGAGTTACTGAGCTGTAAACAACACAGCCAGTAAATTAAAGTAAAGAAAATTAATTAACCGAAAATAAGAATTAAAAAATCAAGGGCCTGCCGGTGCCTGCCCAAAGGTGTGGGATGGATGGGGGGTGCCTGCCAATTACTCCCCCGCGGGCATGAGGGTGGGGTATCCCAGCAGGGGCAGATTGACCTTGAGGAAGACCAGCTGCTCCACAATCTCAGCGTCCAAGCGAGAGCGGTGGGGTGTGACCACGTCGCCCGCCATGGAAAACACCCGCTCGCTTGGAACGCTGGACGGTGGGCAGCTGATTCTGTCCATGGCCACCCGCGCCAGATCAGGCCACATCTGGCGCCGAGATGACCAGTAGGCCAGGGGTTCGATGGAGCCGTCCTCCATCTGCTCCGCCAGGTAACGCTGCACTGCTGCTGCAGCGTCATCCTGGCGGCGGCTGGGTTGAGTGCCTCTATGCCCAACCGCAGCCTGCAAAGCCTTGTCCCAAAACCCCTGGCCTGTCCCCCTGCTGGGTGTGGTGGTGCTGCTGCCGCCGCTGCTGGTGGTGCTCAGCGGACTTAGCGCCTGGGCTTCGGTGGGCTCCTCCTCTGCCTGCCCAATCCTGGCATCCCGGGCCGCCCGAACGTCCGTCACCAGCATTTCCACCCAACCTGCCCGGGAAGTCTGCCCACATAACCCATCCTTGATGCGCGGGTCGCACATGGTGGCCAACATGTACTGCCTCTCGTTGTAGAGAGGCTGGACCCGGCGGGATAGGCTTTCCCTCAGCCTCGTCACCACTTCCCGCACCTCTGGCAGGAAGCGCCTGCCGGTGACGGCATCCCCGGCCTCCAGAAACTTGCCCATCTGATTCTGGAGATGCCTGGCCATGGGGAGCACCTGGCTGAGAAGGGCAGTGCTGCTGCTCAGGGTCTCGGTGGCCTCAAGGAACGGCTTGAGGACCACCAGAAGCTGGGACATGGCCTCCCACTGCTGCCTGGACAGTGGGGCCTGGATGCCAATGTCCCCGACCCTGAACATCTCGTGGACAACACGCTGTTGCTCCACCATACGCTCGAGCATGTGGTAGGTGGAGTTCCAACGTGTTGCCACGTCCTGCACTAGCCGGTGCTGCGGAAGTCCCAGCTCCTGCTGCTTCTCCCGCAGCAACCAACTGCCCTTCACGCTGTGGTGGAAATGCCCAGCCACCTTCCTGCAGCTCTCTAGGAGATTACGGATTTGGGGAGGGAGAGGGGCCTTGCTGCCTCCAAGGCCATCCCTGACGACCAGGTTGAAGACGTGCGCGATGCAGCGGATGCCCTCAAATCCGCCATTGCGCACCGCCTTCAGCATATTGGCTCCCCCGTCCGTGACCATGTAACCGCGGGTGTGCTGGTGCCCGCCCAGCCACCCTGCCACCATGCGGTTCATGGCCTCCGTAATCTCCTCCGCCGTGTGGGACTGGTCCATGACTGCGGTATGAAGGAGGGCCCAGCGGCAGCCCTCCTTCCCAGTCCCAGAAGTCCTGGGTGCTTCCTGCCCTGAGGCTCCCCACCAGTGAGCCGTCAGGGACAGGTAAGCGTGCACTCCTCCTTCGCTGGACCAGATGTCCGAAGTGAAGTGCACCTTCTGTGCCTCTGCCTGGCACAGACGACCCAGAACTAACTCCCTGCATGCCTGGTACAGGGAGGGCACCACACGCCTGCTCAGGGTGGTGCGACACGGCGGCTTGTAGTATGGAACCACAAGAGCCATCAGCCTCTTGAAGCCTGCGTTCTCGACGAGGCTGAATGGCTGGTCATCCAACGCCACCATCTCACCGATGCAATTGGTGATCTGGTTGGGCGCTGGAAAACATCACCTTGTGGCTCCATACTTCCCCCACCCCATCTCTTCCATGGTGGCCTGGCGAAGCCTCTTGGGGATGGGAGGTCGAGAGCTGGCAGAAGTTGCAGGAGCCTTCTGCTTGCCCTTGCCGCTAGCACCAGTCTGCTGCGAGGTGCCCGCCTTGGTCCCAAGCAAAACAGACTGGTGGTGCCTCTGCATGTGGCGGGTGAGGTTCGTGGTGGTGAAGTGGCCTGGCATTTTTCCCCTGCTCACTGACATCTTGCAGTGGCGACAGACAGCAAAGCGGGAATCCACTCCCACCTCAAAGTGGTCCCACACCTTGCTTGCCTGTCGCTTCTGGGGTGACACAGACGGCCTGCCGGCGCCTTCGCTCTGTGGTGTCACCTCAGGAGCAAGGGAATGAGTGGAAGAGAGGACGGATTGTGGAGAGTAAGTCTCTGGTGCTGCCTGCTCTTCCTCTTGCCCCACATCAGAGTCCTCCTCCTCACTCTGAACCTCGCTGACTTCCACAAGATCTGGGAAAAGATCAGTCAGCGGGTTCACAGGCTCACCCACCAAAGAAGGAGCTGGATATAGTGCTCCTTCTTCATGCCCACTGCTGCTCCCAGCACCTGCCTCATGTTGCTGAAAGAGTGCCCTGCAGGCACTACTTTGAGTTGCCTCTGCCTGCTTCTGCTGCCCCAGTGGAGAACGCCTCAGTTTAACTGGGGGTGTGGAAGTAGGCTGCCTGCTGCTGGTCCCAGCAGCAGCAGCAGCAGCGCCATGCCCAGAGCGGCCTCTCCCAAATGCTGCCTTGGGAGCACCCCCCCTTTGAGTGCCACGCTTCATTTTATTTTTATTATTATTTATTTTTGTATAAGTGTGTGCTTTGCTGACTTTTTTTGTGTTTGTAGCAGCAGGCTACACAGCCCAGCAACACACACTCACTCACAAGCGCGCACACACACACACACACACACAGAGAAAGAGAGAGAGAGAGAGAGAGAGGATAGAAATATTTTTTTATTATTTTTTTGGGTTTTTTTCAGAAAGCGAAAGAAGAACAAACACACTCACTGCAAAGACAAACTGAACTCACAGACAAACAAACGTGCTATCTAAGAAAGGCAAGGCAAGAGAGAAAGGAAAGCCAAGAGAGAGAACAAGAAAAGCTGAAGTAAAAGATCAGAAAAACTCCTCAAAACCACCTCCAAATACAATCAATAATACAGTCTCTCCAACACAGCTCCAAAACACTCCCTAATCTCCTCCACGTTCAACCCACAAAGAGCCAGAAGGGCAGGGCTGAGAGAATGTATACTGGTGCCCTCCTCCAGCATTGCGATTGGAGGCTGAAGAAAGTCTTCACAGGATTGGGTGATTCAGTCATGTATTCTAAAGCACAATTGGTGGATCAAGCTGTCAAACACACACACACAAACACAGCCTCCCCCTCCCTTTCCTGAAGGTTTAAAATAATAAAGTTTAACCTTTGTTTTCCCACTAAAGCATTGCACCAAAGTTTGTGAAATTTTCAGCGTTTGAGCAGGCATAAGTCCTCTGCCATGTGAGCGAGTTAGAGCTTGGTAGCTCTTCAAACCAACCCATAAATCCCATGTGAAATGCCATGAATAAACCTTTGTTTTCCCACTAAAGCATTGCACCAAAGTTTGTGAAATTTTCAGCGTTTGAGCAGGCATAAGTCCTCTGCCATGTGAGCGAGTTAGAGCTTGGTAGCTCTTCAAACCAACCCATAAATCCCATGTGAAATGCCATGAATAAACCTTTGTTTTCCCACTAAAGCATTGCACCAAAGTTTGTGAAATTTTCAGCGTATGAGCGGCCATAGGTCCTCTGCCATGTGAGCGAGTTAGAGCTTGGTAGCTCTTCAAACCAACCCATAAATCCCATGTGAAATGCCATGAATAAACGTTCGTTTCCCACTAAAATATTGCACCTAGCTTCCGGAAATTTCACACACATTTGAAGTGAAGTGTTCCCTGCAATGTGCCAAAGTTTCCCGTTTGTATCTTTGAAAATAAAAAAATGGGAGGCAAAACTGTATTTTACCCCACTGCTACCCAATTTTCAACAATTCATTGCCAACACATGCCTGGAGCTAGCTGTCTGAAATTTTACACACATATCAAGGGAAGTGTTCCCTGTAATGTGCCGAAGTGTCCTGTTTGTATCTTTAAAAATAAAAACATGGGAGGCATAACTGCATTTACCCCACTACTACCCATTTTTCAAAAATTCATTGCCACACCAGGCAAGCACCCATGGTTCTGGGATTTCACACACGTGGGTCCCAAGGTACCACCTACAATGTGGCAAAGTTTCATGTGTGTAACTTTAAAAATGACTGAGTTATAGGCATTCCATGTTATTTATTAAAAAATTAATTGCCACAAACTGCATGCACCAATCTTTCTGAAATTTCTCACAGATACCTATCCCTAACCAGTGTACAATGTGCCCAAGTTTCATCCTTCTGTCGTTAAAAATGAAAAAGTTATAGGCGTTTTTGTAAAACAACAATACTTTGCTATTGGAAAAACGCAATTAAAATGGCGTCCGATCCGCCGATCCGATCCGATCCGGATCGGACCTCGTCGGATCGGATCGGATCGGATCGGATGGTGTGTCGGATCGGATCGGATCGGATTTTCCGATTTTTGGGGCAGATCGGATTCGGATCGTGGATCGGATCCGATCCGATGCACACCCCTAGACACAATACTCAAGATGGGGCCTAACCAGAGCCAAATAGAGGGGAACCAGTACCTCATGCAATTTGGAGGCTATACTTCTATTAATGCAGCCCCAAATAGCATTTTTTTTGCAGCCAAATCACATTGTTGGCTCAGCTTGTGATCTACAACAATTCCAAGATCCTTCTCGCTTGTCGTATTGATTAGCCAAGTATCCCCCATCTTGTAACTGTGCATTTGGTTTCTTTTTCCTAGGTGTAGAACTTGTCATTTATCCCTATTAAATGTCATTCTGTTGTTTTCAGCCCAGCACTCCAGTCTATCGAGATCACTTTGGAGTTTCATATAGTAGTATTTGTTTAATGTGGTTTATTATAGTGGACCGACAAAAACATCATCATGTGGAATAAAGTGGGTGGGAGGGGGGAGGGGATGAAGGATGCTTCATTCCATTCCCCCTCCCACCCAGTTTTCTGCTCCCCCCTCCCCATTTGTCAGTTAGCATTCAGTTTTGGAGGCTTCTCCCTACCCCCTTAGTTTCCCCCCTTAATATTTGTATCTTGGCAAAACTTTCCTTCATGCTTGCAAATACCTCCCTAAGAAGGAAAGAAACTTTGTAAACTATTTTACTTGAAATGTAAAAATGCAACCAGTCTGCATGTAAGTCAATGGAGCTTGAGGCTTCTGCATGGAAGAGGTTTGAGGGGGCATTTTATGTAGGTTCTGCTTCACTGTAACTTGAGAGGTAGAGGGACGTTTGACTGGGAATCCAAACCATCATCAGCCCTACCTCTGACCTGTGATATTAAGAATGGACTACCGTAAACTAACCTCTTTCTCTCAGCACAGCCCTCCAGCCTGCCACAGGTATATAACAATGAACTACACTGCAGGGTTGTTCCATACCACTCACATACCAACCTGAAATATTGTGATAACATTAGAGCTTCACAAAAATGGCTTCTCTAAATTCTCCATACCATTTTAGGGGGATTTCACAAAATTTCTCTAAGTGGAAGAGAAATCTTCCAACGTTTCCCCAGGGGTAGGCCTCATCATTAGCAGGGACAATAGCACAGCTTCTTTCTTTTTCCTACCATTAAGCAGAGTGAGGTGGCCCTCTTATGCAGCAGATGCTGAGCGGCATCTGGGAATGGGCAGAGCTGTGGGTGTCAGGTGGCCTGCCCTGCACTTCCTAAGCTAGCCTGCTGCCCTCAGGTGAGAGGAGAATTTCTAGAGTTGGTGTGGATCAGGAAGCTGTAGTAATGCTTCTTGGCTAGGTAGATGACAGAGAAGAAGGACAAGAACATTAATTTACAGTGGATGATGGTCAATTCTTTTATTCTCCTCCAGAGACATTCAGTTACATGAGAACATGACCCCCTCTAGATGGATTCCATTTGACGCCTGGTTAGCTGATTATGCACATCTTCTTGGAAGCGCTTTATCGTAAATGCTTGTATGCAGGAGGTAATTGAGCACTCAACTGGTGACCTTACCAGTTGTTTCAAAAGGGCTTTACAAGTAGTTAATGCGGAGAATCGCTTGTTCACATAATCAAAATGCGCTTTAACAGCCGGAGCAAAATAAAACTCGCTATTTAACGCGCATTCGATGATGCGCATAATCGGAGAGAAAACGCGCCTCTACGCCCGATTTGCGCTCCATTCTTGTAGAGGTACATTTTTAATGCGCCTTGAAAGAGCTTTAAATGCCTCTTGTAGAGGCAGCCCATGAGTGCAAATATTTAATATATCCGTCCTATCCACTCATTCATTTATGCAAGTGGAGATCTGAACACAAACTTTACTCCAATAGGGTTAAGGTATTTCCACAACAACTAGAAAGTTGCAATTTTGTATACAGAATAGTCCAAAACATCATGATGACAAGAAAAGTCCTAAAAGCCATCTTTTTTTCATCTGGAAGTCAAACTTGGGGCATAACATTTATTTCATAATAGAGGCCAACATTCCAGCATAATGGCATATATTTGAAATTTCTCTTGCCTCACAATGACACTATGAGGTAGGTTAGATTAAGAAAGTGTGACAGACTCAGGATTACTTGGAGGACCAAACTACACATTTCATGGCTGAGGACCGAACATTACATGGGAGATCCGTGATATCCCCAAATATTTGTTTTTGCTTAAAACCCTGCAGAGGGTTCCAAATGAATTGGAAAAGAGGAGCAGGGGACAGGAGTTGAAGCAGAAGAGTGGCAGGCAGGGTAGGTGGGGGATGGGGAGCCCCCTCTCTTCCCACCCCCGCTGCTTCTCCACTACAAGCACCCTGGTGAGTGTGCCTGTCTGACAGACATGCTTGTGATCTGTGCATTTTAAAATGTTTGGAAAGAATTAAACAAGTAATGTGTAAAGTGGCCCATCACACTAGCATTTCTGATTGTGCCACGTAGGAATAGTTTGCTGTAGCAGCATAGCTGAGACCGCCCATTCCTTCAGTACACACCTGCTTCGTCATTATGTTCAGATAAGTTTTATTCCATCTGAACAATCTTCCTATGTACTCATAGAAAGCAACTATTTGTACAGCAGTGGAATTTATTATATGCACATCACCTGAAAAATACTAGATAGAAATTAAAAAGTAATGGTATTACAGAGAAAGCTACGAGCTCTCTTTCCCGTATTGCTAATTTTGGTTCCTGCAATGAACATTTTGTTTGTGAAGTATGTGAAAAATGAAATTCAAAACCTAAAGAAGGAGTACAGGAGCACAGGCCATCATTCTCAGGATACTGCAAAAGAAAATGCCCTTGTGGTACGTCTAGAACAACTAGAGATGGCTTTTCGCAATATATGTAAGTAAAGAAAAATTGTCATTTAGATTTTTCATGAGAGTTATTTTGGCAGAGTAATAGGAGCTGTATCCTCTGGGTGCTTTGTTGCATTCAAGGAGAGAGGATTTATAATACACATTATAAATTTGTCTGAATGTATTTGTCTGAATGTATTTCTGTGCAGCAATCTGGATTGGTGGTGGTGGTGCCACCATTAACACTGTTAATGGTCTCTCAGTATTGCAAGTCTTTATCCAATTCTAGCCTTTTCAAAGCAGATTTCAATGCATTACTTTTAGGCAGGACAGGTTGGAGAGATTTTATCCAATATATGGGACAAACAGTCGACAGTAAACTTCTGGCTTTCACAAGGCATTGATAGGCACGAGACAAGTAACTACTTCTCGCTCCATCCTACTAGCTTGTTTTCTCAACTTGAGATTAATCAGATCAAGAAAGAATACAACAGCTTTAAAGGACAGACCCAACTCAGTGATATATTTACAAATCTTTACCAAGTATTTTGGCCTTCAAGAATTAATGTATGGGTAATGGTTCCTGAAGTTCCTGCAAGACAGACAACACAAATATGGTACTAAAGAATACATTTTTATTGCTCAAACAGTCTAAGAGAATAACAAGTTTTAGCTAAGACGAAGCAGCTCACAAACATTCCCAAATACACACAAGTTATAATCAATAAAAGAATAATGAAAATTGAGAAGAACCTAAGATTTACTATGTTAACAATCTAACAGTCAATATCAAAGGATCATATTTACCTAAATGGAGGGCATGGTGGGCAAGGCCACCCTAAGCCTATATGGCAGGTTTTTCATTCTCCCAGGGTCTCTCTCTCATGGAGCCTATCTACACTGCTGCTTTAAAACGCTTTATAACAGTTTTAACCGGTTAAAGCTGCAGGGGCCCTGCCCTCTTGTGTATCTGGTCACTCTAGTATAGTGCCTACAACTTTAACTGTTGTGATGAAGAGAGGATTTCACCAAGTAATAATTGCATACAAATGACGCCTGCTGAAATTCCCTTTTCTCTGCAACTGTTAAAGATACAGGAGCCCTGTCCTCCTTTTCATATGGTCAGCCTAGGCAGGATGCCCTGTGCAAGGTTTGATGGGAGTATGTTCCAACGTGTGTCTTCTGTGTAATACTTTTTCAATATACTTCAGCATATAATAACTTTACAGGACTCTGGTATTCAACCTGTTTAGTTAAACTTCATCAGAATATGCTGTAATAAAACATGATGAACGACATTATAGCAGCCAAAATTCACACACCTTTGATAACTCATATAAATTCTTAGTAAACAGAATCAAACTTCCCACCTTAATTCAAGAACAATTGCCATCATTTTGTAAAAGGGGACAAAACCTCCTAGTAGAATCTAGAGAGAACATATTGAAATATTAAAATACCACAATCAACAGCATTTCATGTAGTATGCTCCAAAAATGTGTGAGCCCTACCAGGTCTAAGAAGTAGCGTTCGTTTCAAAGACGCTGATCACAGCTGTAAAGTGATTCCTATTGAAGAGCATTTTTATTCACAAGCTAATTAGCCTAATTGAAGAACATTCCATCATCCCTCACCCAATTTGGTGACAAGAATCCCCCCAAGGACTTCCGAAAATATTATTTCAGCGATACTTCTGCTGGTCCTGTCAAAAGCTAAGCCTACAGAGGGTAGTCGGATATTTACTTTATTGTTAAGGCAACCTAAAATAGGTTTTAGCCTGATCTCACAATCAGCATCCTACAATACACACATTACAGAATAAAATGGAATAGATGTGTGTGTGTATATATATATATATATATATATACAAAATAGTTTCTAAAAATCCACAGTTATAGACCCCCTTTCTTAGGTAGCATCAATGTCTTCTAGGGCTTCCCTAATTCGTGCTGCTTTCGCAACAAACCTGGCCACATTTAGCATGATAGGTTTGGCTGTATTTGAGAGTAAATATATTATTTTATCCATATCTGAGAGGTTTGTCCTCGGGGCTAAAAATCTAATTAGATGTTTATCTCCAGGAATTTTGTATAGTTTACAATATAGCACGTAGTGTATGGTATCCTCCACTGCCTGGCTACCACAAATACACAGGCGCTGTTCTCTAGGAATATTTTTATACCTCCCCTCTATGAATTTAGTTTTCATTGTCTGAAAACGCAGGTCTATAAATGCTTTACAGAGGAAGGGGGATGCTGTTTCTGACAAATACTTTTCTTCCTCATGAGTGGACTTTAAAGATGGAAAGCTAGAGGAGAATCTAGAGACTTTGATTGCATCTAAATCTAGCTTGGCAAAATGATGCTGCAACCGTTCTTAGACCCAGCTTTCTGAAATTTTACACACATATCAAGTGAAGTGTTCCCTGTAATGTGCCCATGTTTCCTGTTTGTATCTTTAAAAATAAAAAAATGGGAGGCGTAACTGTATTTACCCCACTACTACCCATTTTTCTAAAATTAATTGCCATACAAGGCAAGCACCTATGTTTTTGAAATTTCACACACATAGGTCGCAAGGTACCACCTACAATGTGGCAAAGTTTCATGTGTGTAACTTTAAAAATGACAAAGTTATAGGCATTCCTGGTTATTTATTAAAAAATTAATTGCCACAAAACGCATGCACCAATCTTTCTGAAATTTCTCACAGATAACTATCCCTAACCAGTCTACAATATGCCCAAGTTTCCTGTTTGTATCTTCAAAAATAAAAAAGTGGGAGGCATAACTGTATTTCTCAATGGGAAAGTGCAATGCAATGATTCCCTATGGGCAAGTGCTTTCCAATGATTCCCTATGGGCAAGTACTGTCCAATGATTCCCTATGGGCAAGTACTGTCCAATGAATCCCTATGGGCAAGTGCTGTCCAATGAATCCCTCATTGTTTCAAAAATTAATTGCCACACCAGGCAAGCACCAATGTTTCTGAAATTTCACACACATATCAAGTGAAGTGTTCCCTGTAATGTGCCCAAGTTTCCTGTTTGTATCTTCAAAACTAAAAAAGTGGGAGGCGTAACTGTATTTACCCCACTACTACCCATTTTTCTAAAATTAATTGCCACACAAGGCAAGCACCTATGTTTCTGAAATTTCACACACATAGGTCCCAAGGTACCACCTACAATGTGGCAAAGTTTCATGTGTGTAACTTTAAAAATGACAAAGTTATAGGTGTTTCTTTCCTCATTGTTTCAAAAATTAATTGCCACACCAGGCAAGCTCCAATGTTTCTGAAATTTCACTCACATATCAAGCCAAGTGGTACCTGTAATGTGCCCAAGTTTCCTGTTTGTATCTTTAAAAATAAAAAAATGGGAGGCATAACTGTATTTACCCCACTACTACCCATTTTTCTAAAATTAATTGCCACACAAGGCAAGCACCTATGTTTCTGAAATTTCACACGCATAGGTCCCAAGGTACCACCTACAATGTGGCAAAGTTTCATGTGTGTAACTTTAAAAATGACAAAGTTATAGGTGTTTCTTTCCTCATTGTTTCAAAAATTAATTGCCACACCAGGCAAGCTCCAATGTTTCTGAAATTTCACTCACATATCAAGCCAAGTGGTACCTGTAATGTGCCCAAGTTTCCTGATTGTATCTTTAAAAATAAAAAAATGGGAGGCATAACTGTATTTACCCCACTACTACCCATTTTTCTGAAATTAATTGCCACACAAGGCAAGCACCTATGTTTCTGAAATTTCACACACGTAGGTCCCAAGGTACCACCTACAATGTGGCAAAGTTTCATGTGTGTAACTTTAAAAATGACAAAGTTATAGGCATTCCTGGGTATTTATTAAAAAATTAATTGCCACAAAACGCATGCACCAATCTTTCTGAAATTTCTC
The DNA here is from genome assembly GCA_029215795.1 of Anniella stebbinsi. Lineage (NCBI taxonomy): Eukaryota > Metazoa > Chordata > Lepidosauria > Squamata > Anniellidae > Anniella > Anniella stebbinsi. The sequence continues at coordinate 101,621,855 of JARDYH010000003.1, forward strand.
ACAGATAACTATCCCTAACCAGTCTACAATGTGCCCAAGTTTCATCCTTCTATCTTTAAAAATGAAAAAGTTATAGGCATTTTTGTAAAACAATACGTGGCTATGGGAAAAAGCATTCAAAATGGCGTCCGATCCGGATCGGACCTCGGCGGATCGGATCGGATCGGATCGGAGGTTGTTCGGATCGGATTGGATTGGATTTTCCCAATTTTGGGGCGGATCGGATTCGGATCGTGGATCGGATCCGATCCGATGCACACCCCTACCAATAATGTCATTTGCATATATATTAAACAGTATTGGAGCTAACAAACATCCCTGTCTAACGCCTATGGATGATTTGACTTTCTCCGAGAGTTGGCCTCCCTTTCCGACTCTGACTTGGATTGTTGTATTGGAGTATAAATTCGTGATCAGAATCAGAAGTTGTCTATTCATCCCTAAATGCCATAGTTTGTGCCACAGTCTTTCTCTATTGATTCTATCAAACGCTGAGGTTAGAACTACAACGGTGGCATATAGATACTTCATCGGGGGGCAAGTATATTTCTCTCTTAGATGGTTTAGTATAAAACACTGGTCTAGAGTTGATTTGCCACGACAGAAACCAGCTTGTTCTTTTCCAATAATGTTATGCTGGTCTACCCAGTCCTCAACTTTAGTTAACAGAAATCTTGTGTACAATTTTGAGGAAACATCCAATAAACTAATAGGTTGGTAGTTTGCTGGTGAGCATTTGTCTCCCTTCTTATTACAGAGGGTAGTCGAAAATTTGGCAACCCTAAGGAGAACCAGCATTGGGCCAATAATAACCTTCTGAAAATAATTTCTTGCATCTAATTGCATACTGGTGTTCACAGTGGATGGCAGAGATTTCCCATAGTTTACACTCATAGAACATAATCAGGGACATTCTAAAGCAGGAATATGCAATCTGATGCTCTCCAGATATGTTTCACTACAGCTCCCACAAGGCCCAGGCAGCATGCAGATGACCCAAAATTATGAGAGTTATAGTCCAAAAGACCTACAAGGCACCAGGTTGTCTACCTGTGCTCTAAGATTTGCTTTATATTTTTTTCCTTTTGCCTTCATGCCTGCACACATCTCTATTTCTCTTTTAGCAAATTCCATAAAATCATCAGATACTATTTCCAAAAGGAAGCTGGTAGATGACATAAAATTGTCAGAGAACTCAAAAAATGAAGTGCGTGAAGCCAAGAAGGAAAAGAAACAGTTCCCAGATTCCCCATTGTTTAGTAGATGGGGTGAAGACCTAACGGAAGACCAACAAATTGCAGCTCAGGAGCTATTTAATAAATATGGATATAATGTGTACCTTAGTGACCGCTTGCCTCTGGAAAGATCTCTACAAGACACCAGACCTTCCAGGTGAAGTTTGACTATTTCAAGTATTTCTATGGGCTAATGTAACTTTTTTTTTTTTTTAAGGGACTAGGGCTGTTAATTTTGGAGGGTGGGAGAGAGGATAGTGGTCCTCCGGGCAAGGTGGTGGGATGGAACTTGGGCAGAAGCCGGCAGGTCAGGGAAATTGGCAGATAAGAAAAGAGGATCCAAAGCAGAATCTAGCAGGTTGGGCCTACCAACCAGGGGGGAATCTACACGGAGTGTTGTTGCGTTAAAAACCGGTCAGATAAGAGTTTAAAATATTGTCGTAGTAAAACGTCTTAGGCCACATTATTGAGTACTCACGTTACAGGAGAAAACTTCTTCAGTCTTTAAAGCGGTGTGTGCGGTCACACACTGTTCTGTCCTGTCTCTTTCTCTTTCGTTTTTACAGTGAGTTTAGGGCAAGGCATTGTGGGCATTGTAGTTCAGTCACCACTTCCTCCTTTGTTCCTCTGTCATACCCTAGCGAGTATAGGGCTAGGCATTGTGGGTGTTGTAGTTCAGTCACCCACTTCCTCTTTCTTCCCCACCAATCAACTGCTAAGTATTTGGGCACCAGTCAACGAAGCACTGCCCCCATGAATCACAAACGGTAAGGAAGGACACATTATTTTACTTCAATCAATCAAATTTATTAGGCAACCTAAAATAGGTTTTAGCCAAAATCATAAAAAATATACAATACAATACATAGCAGAAAAGTATAAGAATTCAATCGGAGTAAAATATATTAAATACAGTATAGGTAATATGACAGAATGGCACATATCCTAAACATGACCATTGTCCTCTAAAGTAGTTCTGAGCTGAGCTGCTTTCACTGCAAACCTAGCTATATTTAACATAATGGACTTAGATGTGTCTGTCAGAAGATATATAATTTTATCCATATCTTTAAGATTAACTACCAGTGCTAGGTATCTCTTTAGGTATTTGTCTCTAGGGATTTTATACAGTTTACAATATAATACATAATGTATAGTGTCCTCTACCTCGTGACTGCCACAAATGCATAAGTGTTGTTCTCGGGGGATGTTCTTGTATCTCCCTTCTCTAAAGTTTGTTTTCATTGTCTGGAAACGCAAATCAATAACAGCTTTGCGAAGAGGGGGGGACGTGATCTCAGAGAGATATTTCTCTTCCCCATGAGAGATTTTTAGGAAAGGGGAGCTAGAGGAGAATCTCGATATTTTAATTGCTTCCATATCCAGCTTAGCATAATGTTTCTTCAACCTATCTTTAATAAATTTATGGCTGTGTTGTATATCAGTTACCACTACAGCTTTAGGGTCAAACCCAAGGTTTTTTAAACTTGTTTCGCAACAACTCAGCCAGTGGTTTTTAAAGTAGGGGTTTCTCTGCTCCATTACGCAAAGGGTTATCAGTCTGTTGGATGTATAGTTTTGTGAAGGACATGGGTTTCTGAAGGCCTTGACGCTTCCAGAGGAGGGAGGGAGATGAGTTCATGTGTTGACATATTTCTGAGCTACTTATCTATTTAGTACCAGCCGAGAGGAACAGGTACTCCAACTAACGAGCAAGCTCTTAACGACTTCCAGCTGAAAAGCCGTTAGAGAGGTTTTGATTCCCAGGCTGTGGGGGGGGGGGGGCGGAGGGCTGGTGAGGGAAAAGACTGAAAAACGAAAGCCTGTGACGGGTGGGTCCTCTCTCTTCGGACCTAGGCACGGTGAAGAGCTGATCTCCATCCGGCTGGATTTAGACGGGTGATAGATAGGATTTTTATTGTTTTACAAGCCTGCTCGGTTTGGGGTTGCTTAGCACTTTTAAGAGTGTGCCTGATTGATTGGGGGTCCCAATTGTTTTATTGCTCGTGCCTTTCTGTGCTGCTACTCCTTTCTACCTCATCCCCCTCAACCCCCCCCCCCCCTTTGTTCCCTTCCTCCACAACCCTTCCCTGCTTTGACCAAGGCCTTAACTTAGGATAGTGTGTAAATAAACTTGCTTTGGTCCTTAAATTTCTGTGTGGTTATTTCAAGCGTTGGCTCAAGCCAGTTTTGGCTGGGGAACCGGGTGGCGGGACGGGAGTTGTCCACCACGGCAGGGGAACATTGTTTATGTTTCCTTCACAAGTTTGTTTTCACATAAGAAAAGAACATCGTTCGCCAGATAGAATATATTATTGGCATTACCCCAAGTTCTGCCCTTCTATAACTAGTGGGTGTACCTGGAGGAAGGGCCAGCAATATCCTTAGAAACTTGTTTTGTATGATCTCAAGTGAATGTGGTACTGAGCAACCCCATATCTCAGCACCATATGTAATCTGAGGGATAACCTTTGCTACAAAAACTCTAATGGCCGGTATAATTAGCTGGCCTCCCTTAACTTTAGCAAATTTTAGCACTGTTTGCATAGATTTTTGGGCTTTCAATTTGATAGCTGATAAGTGACTTAAAACGATTTATTAAAAGTGAAACCGTTGTATATAACTGAAGGGAGTTTTTAAAAAACCTCAGAAATACAACGTTATAGGGAGTGCGTCATGTGGCCCAAAGAGTTTTCATAACCCTTATAAAACGTTAAAAACCTAGTGTGGAGATTGCCCCCAGGCCTACCAACTTACGGATGGAGTCAGGCAGCATATGGTGAGTGATGGCCTGGCTCACACTCTCTTTGTCTCCTTTTCTCTGCCCCTCCCGTTTTCTCCCTCCCCTTCCTTCTCTAGCTCCCCTCCTTACTCCTGCACCCTTGCAGCACTTTGGGGTTGTTGTTGTTGTTTTAAAGTTTCCTTTTGCACCAGTGGAAGCTTTTTTAAAAACCTAATTGCAGATCTTACATTTTAATGATACGATACACATCCCTACTATAGAGTTAATTTTTGAGTCAGGGAAAGGCCTAAAACTTCTTAATTTTCCAAGTTACAGGTTTGAAACTTGGTCACAGTGCAGACTGAGTGTTGCTAGTCATGTGTGCCAAATTACAGAACAATAGGTGCAAGCGTTACTTGGAAGTAAGTTGTCAAAAACTCAAAATCCACTGTTTCAGTTGGCATAAGCACTCCTTTTTCAAGAGACGATGTCCACAGTACTCCTCTCATGGTCATCTCACAGATGGCCTTGAGGGGACTCATCTGTGCCCAATTTCAGATGCACAGCTGCAGCTGTTACTCAGAAGTAAGCTCTCAACAACACATGCACTGTTTTTTCTGGTGGTAATGCTGCTGCTGAGAGAAATCCTCATTTTTAAAGAGCTAGTCCTTAAAGTTGAGGACCTTACCAAAGGGTTGTAGGGGGACTAGTGGACTTATGTGACATAGCTTGTGCAACGAATTGATGAGGGAGTTTGCCTCTCCTCCAAGGAAAGCTAGAGTTTTAAACCACACATAACGTAAGGCAGTACTACAAGCAGCCCTGCAAGGCATGCCCAGTACAACTTACCAGCCAGACGCCAAGCCAGATGATTCTCAGGCAAAGGTGGCAGCCAGGCAGGTAGGAAGATGCAAGCAGGCAAGTTGGCAGAGGTGGGCAGCAGGCACAGCTGGGCAGAAGCTGGCAGCAGACTCAGGTGGGCAGCATGCTCAGGTGGGCAGAGATGCAGGAAGGAAGGTTCTTCTTCTTCAGTCAGTCAGTCAGTCAGTCAGAGGCCTCAGGAAGCCAGGCTCAGGAGGCTGCACCTGAAAAAAGAGATGAAAAAGAAAAACCAAGTCCATGAGTAAGTTCTTCCCTGGTTCCCTGGAGGAAGCCCACTCCGCCCGTGCAACCTGCTTCACTCTCAGGCTGCACGTCCTTTATTATTTTTTTTAAGGCAACAACAACCAGCCCTGCAAGGTGGGCCCAGTACAACTTACTTACCCAAAAAATGAATCAGCTAGACTTGGATGCAGGGAGCCAGGCACAGGTGGGCACTCAAGATGCAGGAAGGAAGGTTCTTCGTCAGTCAGTCAGTCAGTCAGAGGCCCCAGGAAGCCAGGCTCAGGAGGCTGCACCTGAAAAAAGAGATGAAAAAGAAAAACCAAGTCCATGAGTGAGTGGTTCCCTGGAGGAATCCAGAGGAAGCCCATCCCCATCCGTGCTGCCTGGTTCACTCTCAGGCTGCATGTCCTTGATTTTAAAGGCTACCACCAGCCCTGCAAGGTGGGCCAAGTAGTCCGACTTACCATGAATCAGCCAGATGTCAAGCCAACACATGCTTCCCGGGCACAGATGTCAGCCAGGTAGATGCAGGCAGCAGGCTCAGGTGGGCAGATGCAGGCGGAGTGCCAGTTGCTAGCTCAATGCACAAGCATGCCATAGAACTCAGGGCTTGACCCAGAGATCCAGCTACCTCACAAAGGCGGCAAATTGGCTGACAGACAGACAGACAGATGGACGGACAGATGAAGGCAGGACTAAACCATAGTCAGTGTGAGATTCTTAGCATCCCCTCAGTAAGTTATGGTTGGAGAACAATCAGAGTTGAGTAACTGAGCTGTAAAAACAGCAAATAAAATTTTAAAAAGTAGGCAGACAAAAGTAGAGCCTCCCCGACAGGCGGGTCTCTCACTCCCCAGAGGGCTGGAGGGTGGGGTGTCCCAGAAGGGGCAGGTTCGCTTTGAGAAAGATGAGCTGCTCCACTAACTCAGCATCCAATCGAGAGCAGTGGGGTGTCATGATGTTGCCCACCATCGAGAACACCCGCTGGCTTGGAACACTGGTCGGCGGGCAGCTCAATCTATCTTGGGCCACGCAAGCCAGATCTGGCCACATCTGGCTCTGCAAAGACCAGTACGCCAGGGGTTCTATGGAGGTGTTCTCCTTGGCTTCTGCCAGGTAACACTGCACAGCAGTTGTAGCGTCATCCTGACGGGTGGGTTGGTCACCTGCCTGACCAACCACTTCCTGTAGGGCATTTGCCCAGAACCCAAGGCCTCTGCTGGTCCTGCTGGGAGGGATGCTACTTCTGCTGCTGCAGGGACTGCTGCCCCGAGAAGCCATGGCCTCCTCCTCCTCCTCTGCTGCCGCTGCCTGCCTAAGCCTGATTTCCCACGCAGCCCAAACTTCCCCCACAAGCAGTTCCATCCACCCCAGCCTAGAAGTGGCATCGCAGATGCTGTCTTTTAGACGAGGATCACACATCGTGGCCAAAATGTAGTTCCTGTCCTTCATAATGGGCTCCATCCTTTTGGCTAGTCCTGCCTTCAGCCTGTTCACCACTTCCCACACATCTTGCAGGAAGTGCCTTCCAGTGATGGGATCCCCGGCCTCAGAAACTGCCGCATCTTGGTCTGGAGATGCCTGGCCACAGGGATCACCTGGCTGAGGAGGGCAGTGCTGCTGCTGAAGGTCTCTGTGGCCTCAAGGAAGGGCTTGAGGACCGTCACCAGATGGGACATGGTATTCCACTGCTGCCTGGCCAGTGGTGCCTGGATACCGATGTCCCCGACCCTGCACATTTCATGCACAGCATGCTGTCGCTCCACCATATGCTCCAGCATGAGGTAGGTAGAGTTCCAGCATGTCGCAATGTCCTGAAGGAGCCGGTGTTGCGGGAGTTCCAACTCGCCTGCTTCTCCCACAGCAACTGACTTCTTTTGACACTGTGGTGGAAGTGTCTAGTTACCCTCTGACAGCTGTCCACGATGTTGTGCACTGCTGGCATGGGAGGGGGAAGGCTGCTGCTGCTGCTCCCTATGCCATGCCCACCCCTCACTATCAGGTTTAAGATGTGGGCAATGCAGCGGACCCCCTCAAAACCGCCCTCATGCACTGCCCTATCCATATTGGCTCCCACGTCCGTCACCATATAACTGCGGGTGTGCTGATGCCCAGACAGCCACCCCTCCACTATGCGGTTAATGGCCTCGGTGATCTCCACTGCCATGTTGGACTGGTCCATGACTTCAGTATGAAGGAGGGCCCAGCAGTAGCCCTCCTTCCCAGTCCCGCAAGTGATGGGTGCTTCCTTCCCTGTGGCTTCCCACCAGTGAGCCGTCAGGGACAGGTAAATGTGTGCTCCACCCTCGCTGGACCAAATGTCCGAGGTGAAATGCACCTTCTGTGCCTCTGCCTGGCACAGTTGAACCATCACCAACTCCCTGCATGCCCGGTACAGGGAGGGAACCACAAGCCTGCTAAGGATGGTGCGAGATGGCAGCTTATAGTATGGGACCACCATAGCCATCAGCCTCTTGAACCTTGCATTATCCACAAGGCTGAATGGCTGGTTATCCAACAGCACCATCTCACCAATGCAGTTGGTGAGCTGGTTGGGCATTGGAAACCTCCAACGCGTGGTCCCATACTTCCCCCCACCCCAGGTCTTCCATGGTGGCCTGCCGAAGATGCTTGGGGATGGGAGATTGAGATTCAAGAGCCGAAGCAACCTTCTGCTTGCCCTTAGTTCCACCACTCACCTGGGAGGTGCCTGCCTCTCTCCCAAGCAGGAGTGCATGGTAGTTCCTCCTGAGGTGGTAGCGCATGTTGGAGTTGGTGAGGTGTGTCAGTCCCCCCCCCCCCGCTGATGGTGGCCTTGCAATGCTGACATACAGCAAAGAGGGGATCCGCAGCTACCTCAAAGTGGTCCCACACCATGCTGCTCCGCTTGTGGGGTGAGCCAGTTTGCTCGTCGCCAGCGCTGCCTGGACTCTGGGGTGCCACCACAGGAGCAGCGGTAGAAAGCCTTGAAGAGGTTTGGGAGTGTGGCGAGGGAGCCACGTCTGCCTGCTGCTGCTCCTCCTCCTCAACCTCAACCATCTACTTTACCTCAGCGATCTCAGGGAAAAGATCCCTGAGGGGGCTCCCCGCCTCAACCACTGGAGCAGGAGATGGTGTTACACCTACTCCAAGGCCAGTGCTGCTGCCACCGGCCTCTGGAAGTGGCTCTTCAAAGAGGGCCCTACGGGCAGATCTTTCAGGAGGTGCTGCTGGTGCCTCTGCCTGCTTCAGTGCAAAAAAGGCAGTCTTGTGCTTGATTTTCACGGAGGGAGAGACAGCCACCCCAGAACTGCCCCCAGCAGCAACAGCATCTCTCCTTGATGAAGAGGAAGAGCCACCTCGGCCAAGGCGCGCCTTAGAGACGTGTTTCATTATGGCAAATAAAATGTATGCTTTGCCCACACTTTTTGAATTTGTGTGCTGCTTTGGCCACAGATGTGTAGTGCTCCTGTGTAGCAGGCTACAGGACACACCAGAGAGAAAGAGAGAGAGAGAGAGAAAGAGAGAGAGAGAGAGAATAATTTATTTGGTATTTTTTGGGTTTGTTTTTTTAATAACAGGAAACAGGGAAGGGAACAACAACACACTCACTCACAGAACCCCCTAGTCATGCTAACCTAACCCTCAATCAAACCAAGGCAAGCAGCAGCACACACACAAGGAACAAACCTGAGACACAGAGGGGAACAGAAAGAAAGATGCAAGAAGAAAAATAGATAGAAGAAGAAACTACAATCGCCAGTAAATAGTAAAACGCACAAAGACCTCCAACAAATCCACCTTTCTCCTTTCAATTCCTACTCCCAACAAAGATGGAGAACCCAAGGGTGGGGGTTTTATACTCAGCCCTTCTCCAACATTGTGATTGGAGCCTGCTGGAATCCTTGCTGCACGATTGGTCACTGAATCTGTCAGTCTCAGCAAGCACACCCCACCTTCTAGCTCCGTCCATGTACAGGCACAGGAGAAAGAGCCTTCCAATAAAACGATAACATACGATAATTATCGTAGGATTTTTTTATCATCTCCAATAATTATTGTAGGCTTTCCTATCGTATGGTTATCGTTAAATGCATGCACGATAAAGAGCATATCATATCATCGTACATTTTAACGATACGATACACATCCCTAATCTACACTACTGCTTTAAAACGGTTTATAACCGGTTTAAAACTGTTATAAACCATTTTAAAGCAGTAGTGTAGATAGGCTCATAAAGAGGTGAAATGTGACACCATTATAGCTCTAAAGTAGAGCTTTATTCTTGACAGATTTGAAGCAGATCTGTTCATCCATTAATTTTTAGGATTTTTTTTTAAATTAGGGTTTTTTTGTTTTTTTTTAGAAAAACATCATTTTTAAAGGCAAGGACATGAAATTTGGCATCATGACAGCTCTTAAGTAGGGCTTTAGCTGTGCCAAATTTCAAGCAGGTCTGTTCATCTGTTGATTTTAAGGAATTTTAAAAATCAAGGTTTTGATTTTTTTTTAAAAAAAAAAAACACACACCACTGGAGCCATACCCTTCAAACTCAGGTTGTCAAACCTCTTTGGGGTTTTGCACCTTGAGCAGTTTCAACCATTGGCATCAAAGGGATCTCAAGTGTTTAGCTAAGAAAGGCTGGGCGAGCATGGCACCTTTCCTGTTGCAGATTTGGTGGGCGGTTGGGCTCCTGGAGCTCAGCAGAGGTGAGGCGTCCACAGATCAAAATGTGGGAAAGGAGAGGTCAGTCAAAGCAGCCCACAGGGCAATACAGAATGGGCCAGAAGCCTTTTTCTCAGAGTTCCACATCATGGGTGATGAAGAGTCATCCTTAGAGAAAAACTCTCACGATCAACAGTGAGGTGTCAGTCGAGAGAGAGGCTTCCATCTTTGCAGATGCCCTGTTGCTGCGGATGTTGGAACCTGGCATGTCATTGCTTTGCTTTGCTACCCCTTCTCTTCTGCTTCACTTTGTTCACTTGTGAGCTAGAATCTGGTCCCCTCCACAAGGATTCGCTTTTGCGCCTGGTTAAGTGATTATGCACTTCATCGCTGAAGCGCATTTATGCCTAATACCTCTGCATGAGAGGCAGGCAGGGAGAGGGGAGGGGGGAGGGAGGAGGCGAGATCGAACCCCAGGGAGGGACGGAGCGGGGAGGGGGGCAGCTGATGCAGGATGGCTACATCGGGGGCCGGGGGCGGATCAGCCCGGAAAACTGCTGCTGGCTTCCAAAGAGTGACTGCAGGGGGGGCGGTGTGCAGACCCCCGGAGGCAGGAGCCGATCTCGGCCGGGGAGCAGCGGAGGGGGCAGCGAGAGTCCTCCGCCGGCCTTTCTCTCCGCAAAGACAAGAAACCAGGGGTGGGGGGGGGGCGCTCAGGGGAGCCGGGAGGAGTTGTCACTGCTGGACGGGGAGCGTCTCCTTCCCGGCGGGGGTGCCGGTGGCGGCGGGGAGAGGGGGGGTGGCGGGGAGAGGGGGGCGGTGGCAGGGCGACCCCTTCTTCGGCCACGCGAAGCTCTCTTGCGCGCGCTGGCTGCAGCTGAGGCTGTGCCGGAACCGGCAGCCCTTAAAGGGCCGGGCGCGCCTCAGGGCTCTGCTCCATTGCCTGCCTGCGTGCCTGGCTGCTTCGCCCTCCCCCGCTGGAGGGAGGGAAGGAGGGGCTGGGCTGGGCTGGCCATCCGTCCATCGCGGGGGGCAGCAGGAGTGAGCAGGAGCTGGCCGAGGCCGGCCGGGGTCTCCCTCTGCTGTCTGCCGAGGGACGTGGGTGGGCGAGGAAGGCAAAAGACGGAGCCAGGAGCCGAGCGGGGGAGCCAGCAGCAGCAGCAACAGCAGCACATCCCGCCGCAAAATAAAACTCGCTATTTAACGCACATTCGATAATGCGCACAATCGGAGGGATAGCGCGCCATTTTGAGGTGGCGGCGGCCATTTTGAGGTGGCGGTGGCCATTTTGAGGTGGCGGTGGCCATTTTGAGGTGGCGGCGGCCATTTTAGGTGGCGGCGGCCATTTTGTTCGCATAAATTTTGTAACAGGACTTGGATTTCGTTCTGACCCTGTCTCTCAGCGCGACAGCTCCGCTGATCTTTGATTAGTTAGCGGGCAGGAGTATACAGGCGTGGGAGGTGCCGAGAGCGTGGATTTCTGGCATTGTACTTAGTTTAGTCAAATAGCATGTCTTCAAAAAAAGGTATGGGCGGTCCTAAAGGGAAAGGGAAAGCCCCGCCTGCAAAGAAACAACGAAGCAGGGTTGGGCAGGATTCCTCTGCTGAGGAGTTGGATCCTGCAGTAGAGGCACTGTTGGCGCGGGTGCAATCCCTGGAACAGGAAAGGGGGCTTTGCCCATCCACAATGAATAGCCTTTTGGGCCCCGACCACGATAGTCTTCGCCAGACGCGAAGACAGGTGCAGGACAGTTTATTAAGATCTCTGTCCAATCGATTAGATGCGATGGAAGCAGCAACATCACAGGTGTCAAGCCTCCAGCGTGGCGAGGTGCCAGAGGGAAACGTCTCTTCGGCAGCAAGGCAGGGGAATGAAGACAGGGCAGCAGTTTTGGTCGAGTCGATTGCACCAGGAGGAGCACCTGTTCTGGGATCGCCTCAAGGTAATGTACAGGCAATGGGAGCAGTGAGCCCTGTTGGCCTTGCATCACCAACACAAAACACTGGGACACCAGGGGCGTGGAGCTCAGGTAGTTTACCATCACCTTTCCAACACACGGGGGCGATGCAGAACGTGGGGGCTATGCACCCTTGGGGATGGTACCCTTACTTTCCGGGCTTACCATGGCAGCACATGGGGCCTGCAGATAGTGCAGCCTCGGGCGAGCGGTCCTCGTTGGCAGCACCAATCGTGGGGGAGGCTAATAATAATGTGGCTGCAGCGGTAGTTACACCAAACCCACAGGCGGGGCAAGCTGGGGGTATAGGGGTGATTGCGACAGCAACACCGTCCGCTTCCGCTGATGGCACGGGGATAAGGGTATCCGGAGAGGCGTCTCAGACGCCGGCTACTGCTGCGGCAGCGGCGTGTGCGGCTGTGTGGCAGGGACCTGCGTCCAGCTGCAGTGTTGGGCAGGGCGTCGGAGCATCAGTGGCGGATCCTTTTGCTGGGGCTGACAGGAATGCTATTCCCAGGGGGGGATTCGGTTCCCCTTTGGGATATCATTTACTTCCGGCCACGCGGGAAAAGATTTTGAGGGGGGAGTATATAGATATTTTCTCCCTCCTTTTTAGAGAACTAGAATCTAATGAAAAGGATAAATTAGGGGATAAGGAGGCAGAGCGACTGAGGAGAAGGAGAGTAGCAAGGACATGGGCGAATTGGCTGCCGGGATTCCTAATTTATATGGGAATTATCCAGCAGCGTTTCCCCGAGAAAGGCTACACATTAGTTAAGTATCTCGATATGGTATATCGAGCCTACACCGAGTTTGAGGGCGGAGCCTGGTTGGCTTATGACGAATCTTTTCGTCGTAAGGCGGCATTCGACCACACCTTGCACTGGGACACGCGGGATCATGACCTATGGTTGCAGTTCATGACCCCAGCGAGACCGGGGTTCGGTGAACGGGCCGACAGTGGGCACAGCATTGCCAAGCAGCAGCCCGCCTCCACGTCTAGAGGGAGTGCGGGGCAGGGGGTTCTACTCCGCCCGCCCTGCTGGGATTACGGGGCCAAGGGTACCTGCTCGCGCGCACAGTGCAGGTTCAGGCACGACTGTACGATTTGTGGAGGACTGCACCCAGCTCTCAATTGTAACCGGAATGGGGGGGGCGGGGTGCATTCAAGGATGGACAAGGGGGCCGGAAACCCGGGGGCGGCCAGCAGCAGCCTCCCAAAGGGCCCCAGTCCAGTTAAGATTGAGGCGTTGCAAAGCCTATTGGCAAAGTACCCAAGGGTGGCAGACGCCAGGTACTTGGAGTTGGGTTTTATCCATGGGTTTCGTATTCCGTTTGAGGGGCCTAGAGCCCCCTATTTTGCGAAGAACCAAAAATCCATTGTTGGTTTGGAGGTTTTAGTAGGGGAGAAAATAGAGAAAGAAATTAGATGTGGTAGAGTATTGGGTCCATTTGCGGAACCACCTATCAATAATTTAAGGGTGTCGCCTTTGGGCATTGTTCCGAAGAAAACTGAGGGGGAGTTCAGGTTGATTCATAACCTGTCTTTCCCTAAAGGGGAGTCGGTCAATGATTATATCCCGGAGCAATTATGCTCCGTGCGGTATACATCTTTTGATTGCGCAGTGGATATGGTTCGTAGTAATGGTGTGGGGGCGTTGATGGGAAAATGCGATATTAAGTCAGCTTTTCGCATATTGCCCATACATCCGGAGGATTTCAACTTATTAGGTTTCTTTTTTCAGGGTAAATATTATGTGGATAGGGCCTTACCTATGGGATGCTCTATCTCATGCGCCATGTTTGAGAAATTCAGTTCCTTTCTGGAGTGGGCGCTCAGGAATAGATGTAATTCCGCAAACGTGGTTCACTATCTTGATGACTTCCTGCTTTCGGGAAGAGCAGATGATGACCAATGCGCCCAATTAATGCGCGAGTTTTATGTGTTAGCAGAGGAGCTGGGTGTCCCACTGGCGCATGAGAAGACTGAGGGTCCTCTGAGCGTTATGACGTTTTTGGGAATCGAACTTGATTCCGTTAATCAGTGCTGCAGATTACCACGGGACAAATTGGATAAGTTGAGGGAACGGATACAAGCACTTAGCGCAGCTAAAAAGGCGACCTTAGCACAATTACAGGAGGTAGTGGGCCACTTGAATTTTGCTTGTAGGGTCATTGCACCGGGTAGAGCCTTCTTGCGTCGCCTTTGCGATGCTATGAAGGGCTTATCGCGCCCATATCACTGCGCTCGGGTAACGGGGGCAATTCGGGAGGATCTGCATACGTGGCTCACGTTTCTGAATGAGTTCAACGGGGTTTCCTTTTGGAGACGGGACCTTCTTATGGAAGCCGAAATGCAGATTCATTCCGACGCCTCCAGGGCTTTGGGCTTCGGTGTGATATGGGGGGATAGGTGGTGCGCCAAGCGTTGGCCGGAGAGCTGGGGCGCGTCAGCTATAATTAGGGATTTGACGTTCTTGGAATTTTTTCCAATTTACGTAGCTGTACATCTGTGGACGGCCGAGTTTACCAACTCGGCGGTGTCCTTTTGGTGTGACAATTTAGCTACGGTTCAAGTCCTTAATTCTCTGACTTCCCGGAATGGCAGAGTCATGGCTATGCTGCGAAAATTTACGCTGCATTGCCTTCGCCATAACATTCTGTTCCGTGCCAGACATGTCCCGGGGTTGGACAATTCCATTGCTGACGCTTTGTCGCGTCAGCAGGTCCAGAGATTTCGGGATTTGGCTCCATGGGCACGTCAGCTCCCGGAGATCTTCCCAGACACCCTTTGGGAGATTGGCAGCATGAGGTTGAACACGCCATGTGGCAGTCGGTAGCGCCAAGTACACGGTCAGCCTACGCAAGATCAGGTAGAGAGTTCGCGGTGTTCAGGGGGGAGATGCATTTCCCCGAGTGGTGGCCCATTCCTGTAGAGCAGATTCTGCAGTTTTGTGTGGCTTTACATCAGAAGGGCCTATCGACTAGGACGATTTCGGGCAGACTGGCAGCACTGGCATTCTATGCCAAAGTCAGAGGGGTGGTCGATAACACTGCTGATGCTAGGGTGCGGTGTGTTTTGAAAGGTTGGTCTAGGGCAGCTCCGCGTCAACCGGATGGTAGGCGCCCCATTTCCCCTGATATTTTGCTGCAACTCGGGGAGCAATGGAAGCTGTTGTGTTTTTCTCCTTATGAGACACTGTTATTTCAGGCGACAGCTTTCACCGCCTTTTTTGGGGCCCTCAGGATCTCCAAGTTGCTCACATTTTCCAAGCACGACTGTTCAGAGCGTGCGATACGTTTTCAGGATCTTCAATTTCAGTCATGGGCGATAGCAATAACTATTCGGAGGTCAAAGACTGATCAGGAGGGGAGGGGCGCAACGATTGTGTTGCACCAAGCCCTGATGTTGGCCCTATGCCCTGTGCAGGCTCTAGGAGACTTCGTTAGCATGCGTGGCAACCACCCGGGGACACTATTTTGTCACCTGGACCGGGCTCCACTCACGAAGTTTCAATTTTGGGCAGTGGCCAAGAAGGCTTTTGGAGCATTGGGTTTACCGGTAGCGGAGTTCGGGCTACACTCTTTTCGTATTGGGGCCGCATCAACTGCAGCCGTTGCTGGGTGTTCTTCTTCGCAAATTCAGGCAGTTGGAAGATGGCGTTCAGTTGCTTTTAAGACGTATATTCGCAAGTTTTCCTTGTAATTCTCCTGGATGGGTTTTAAAATCTTTGTGTTTGTTATAGACTGCTGGAAAGGCCATGCCCCAGTTCGTGTGATCATCTGCGGCCACAGCTACATCTTCTGGGCCGCCAAGCGAGCAGCAAATTCGAGCTTTGGATCACAGCTGGGTTTGAGTCGTCATGCCAACATCAGGTGGTTGGGCAGACGAGGCATGAGGTGGGAACGCCTCTTGCACACTTTGGATCAGGTGGCCAGTGATGTGCCCCAGGTTTTGATCATTCACCTGGGAGGTAATGATCTGGGACTGCTGAAGGGTAAGGCCTTGATTCTGCAAGCGATCGCAGTTTTTCACAGTATCAGGCAGAAGTGGCCGGGCATTTTGATTATTTGGTCTTGTGTTATTCCCAGATTTGACTGGCGAATGAGCATGAATCATTCGGCTTTGGAGAAAGCCCGTAAGAAAGTGAATACTGAAATTTTCAGAGATCTGTCCAAACATGGAGATTTTAGCATTCAACATCCAGAGATTACTCTTTCCCAGAGGGAGCTGTACAGGTCTGACGGAGTCCATTTGTCGGACCAAGGCAATGATTTATTTTTACGCGATCTGCAGAGGGGCTTAAAGGAAGTTCTAGCTGTTAGATGGGGCGTGAGCGACTAAGCAAGTGGCTTGACGCTCCCAGTGGCGGATAGGAAGGGGCATCCAGAGAGGTAAGGAGAATTGGCGAGCATTCACAGGCACTGTTCAGGTGACTGGTAATTCCTGAGGCTTCCAGCTTTGAGCCCTGCGGCCTGGCTTGGGAGATAAGGGTTACCTTTGAGACTGACCCTTCTCACCTACCAAGAGCCTTGCGGCCTGGGGGGAGGCGACACAGGAAGGTCTCCCTCCCCGAAAAGGGGGAGCACGTGGAGAGGTGGAGTTATGCCACCTACTCACGTGCAGGAATCGCTCGCCCGAGTCGGGGAAAAGGGGGCCTGTGGACAGGCCTTTACTGGATGCCCCTTAGGAACCCCCTTTGCAGATCTGTTAATAAATGTGGCCCTTGTTTAAATCCAATTCTTGTGTCTGACTCTTCATTTACACCATCTGGTCGCAACAATTGTAACTCATAGCACATTGAACCAGCTTCCATAGCACATTGAGCCAGCTTCTCACAAGCTCACAAGCTGTGCCTTTTCCTAGAAAATACCTGTCCACAGTTCATATGCAGATCATATGTTTTCATTTCCAAATGTGATCATTCCCCCCCCACCCCCCGATCAGGAAACAAAATCACACTTTTCAATCTGGAAAATGTGCATTTTAAAAAGTGCACTTTTTCTTGATGAAGATGAGCATTTTCCACCAGAGGCTAAAGCATGTATGTTACGCTGTCCAGAAGCAGAGTTGATAGGCAGTCCAAAAGGTCAGGGCCAGATCTGTACCAAGCAGGATATGACACTTTGAAAATGGTTTGAAAACTGTATATGGAGCTCTGTGTCCTGGGCTCTACAGTTGTCACTACTGTTATAAAACATTTTAAAGCAGTAGTGTAGATTCTGCCCAGAAAACAGGGCATCATTCACAGGCACAGTTCAGGAGGAAAGAAACAAAGCAAAACAGGATAGACCAAGTTTTTCCAACGCTGGTTAGATTTCTGTGAAGGCTTTTAAGCCCAAAACCTGCTGGACCTCACCCAGAGCTCAGCTGCCATAATCAAGGCTCCCTTTCCAGACCTTTACTCCCAAGGAGTGACTTTCTCTTGAGAAGACCTTTTTTGGAGGCAAGCACTCCTTTGTTCAGGAACCTTATGTGCCTGTCACTTGAGGCAACGATGCTCTGGGGGTGGGAGTCAGGGAGTTGCTCAGCCTCTGCCTCAAAGGCAAAATTCCTTTCCCCTGACAGGAATGGTCCTGCAACCCTCTCCCTTGAGGGCTCAAGCTCCTGTGGGTCTGGTGGCAGCCCTTGATCTGGGTTGCCCTGGGTTTCTGGGGCCTGTAGTTCTTCCTCTGAGGTGGACTCCTCCAGGTGTAGGCTGACCATCTGAAAAGGAGGACAGGGCTCATATAACTTTTAACAGTTGTAGAGAAAAGGGAATTTCAGCAGGTGTCATTTGTATGCAATTAGTTCCTGGTGAAATTCCCTCTTCATTACAACTGTTAAAGGTGCAGGCACTAGGGATGTGCACTGGATCGGACCCGATCCACGATCCGAGTCCGGTCCAGTGGGAAATCGGATAAATTATCCGATTTCCGATCCCGCAGCTGGATCGGCCGATCCAATCCGAACCGGTCCGAAAAAGCTCCGAACCGGTTCGGCGGATCGGCGGATCGGCGGGCGCCCACTGGCGCCCACCGCCGCTTCCATTGGCGGGCGCCAGCGGGCGCCCGCCGATGAAAGTGGACAGCGGGGGGGGGAGGAGGGGGGCACTTACCTTCTCGGCCCGGTGGCTCCCGTCCGGCGCCGGCGCCTACTACTACTAGCAGGCTCCGCGGCCTGCTCTAGGGTGGCGCGCCGGGTGATGTCATCACCCGGCGCGCTACTCTAGAGCAGGCCGCGGAGCCTGCTGGAAGTAGTAGGCGCCGGCGCCGGACGGGAGCCGCCGGGCCAGAAAGGTAAGGAGGGGGTGCGTGGAGGGGAGGAGGGGGCGCGCGGAGGGGGGAGGGGGGCCCTTACCTTTCCGGCCCGGCGGCTCCCGTCCGGCGCCGGCGCCTACTACTCCCAGCAGGCTCCGCGGCCTGCTCTAGGATGGCGCGCCGGGTGATATCATCACCCGGCGCGCTACTCTAGAGCAGGCCGCGGAGCCTGCTGGAAGTAGTAGGCGCCGGCGCCGGACGGGAGCCGCCGGGCCGGAAAGGTAAGGAGGGGGTGCGTGGAGGGGAGGAGGGGGCGCGCGGAGGGGGGAGGGGGGCCCTTACCTTTCCGGCCCGGCGGCTCCCGTCCGGCGCCGGCGCCTACTACTCCCAGCAGGCTCCGCGGCCTGCTCTAGGATGGCGCGCCGGGTGATGTCATCACCCGGCGCGCTACTCTAGAGCAGGCCGCGGAGCCTGCTGGAAGTAGTAGGCGCCGGCGCCGGACGGGAGCCGCCGGGCCGGAAAGGTAAGGAGGGGGTGCGTGGAGGGGAGGAGGGGGCGCGCGGAGGGGGGAGGGGGGCCCTTACCTTTCCGGCCCGGCGGCTCCCGTCCGGCGCCGGCGCCTACTACTCCCAGCAGGCTCCGCGGCCTGCTCTAGGATGGCGCGCCGGGTGATGTCATCACCCGGCGCGCTACTCTAGAGCAGGCCGCGGAGCCTGCTGGAAGTAGTAGGCGCCGGCGCCGGACGGGAGCCGCCGGGCCGGAAAGGTAAGGAGGGGGTGCGTGGAGGGGAGGAGGGGGCGCACGGAGGGGGGAGGGGGGAGGGGGGCCCTTACCTTTCCGGCCCGGCGGCTCCCGTCCGGCGCCGGCGCCTACTACTCCCAGCAGGCTCCGCGGCCTGCTCTAGGATGGCGCGCCGGGTGATGTCATCACCTGGCGCGCTACTCTAGAGCAGGCCGCGGAGCCTGCTGGAAGTAGTAGGCGCCGGCGCCGGACGGGAGCTGCCAGGCCGGAAAGGTAAGGAGGGGGTGCGTGGAGGGGAGGAGGGGGCGCACGGAGGGGGGAGGGGGGAGGGGGGCCCTTACCTGCCCGGCCCGGCGGCTCCCGTCCGGCGCCGGCGCCTACTACTCCCAGCAGGCTCCGCGGCCTGCTCTAGGATGGCGCGCCGGGTGATGTCATCACCCGGCGCGCTACTCGAGAGTAGGCCGCGGAGCCCGCTGGTAGTAGCCGCCGGCGCCGGACGGGCCGAGAAGGTAAGCAGTGGCGGGGAAGGGGGCTTCCCCCCCCCCCGGAGCCGTCCGCTTCTATCCGCTGGCGCCCGCGGGCGCCAGCGGATGGAAGATGGCGGCCCCAGGGGGGGTAGGGAGCGCGGGGGAGGGGGTTTACCTGCCGGGGCCGTCCACAGCGGACGGCCCTGGGGGGGGGAGGGAGTTAGGCCCCCCCTTACCCACCCGCCGCCATTTTTTCCTCATAGACTTGCATTGCAATGCAAGTCTATGGGGAAAAAAATGGCGGCCGATCCAAAAATGTACGATTTTTGGGTCGGGATCGGACTCGATCCGGTCCGGGGGGCCTCCGATTTTGTCCGAACCGGTCCGGGACAAAATTGGAGGTCCCGATCCGGGTCCCGATCCGATCCGGGGGGTCCGTGCACACCCCTAGCAGGCACTATACCACAGTGACCATATACAAAAGAAGGCAGGGCCCCTGCAACTTTAACTGTTGTGATGAAGAGGGAATATCACCAGGATCTAATTGCATACAAATGACACTGGTTGAAATTCCCTTTTCTCTACAACTGTTAAAGTTATATGAGCCCTGTCCTCCTTTTCAGATGGTCAGCCTATCCAGGTGGAGCATGACATTTCTAGCATTCATATTCAGAATTGCTTTTGTAATGTTCTCCATACCTGAGAGAACTGAAAGGAAATGCCATCGCCAAGAATCCAAATATGGGATATCAAAATGAGAAAGAAAAAGAAAGCATCCCTGTCATGCCTGCTATTTCATTATCCATACAAATATTATTAATAATGCTAAGATCAGTTAGATCCAACTTTCTTGATGTTTATTGATGCTGTCAAAGCATTTGAAATCATTTTTTTTAAATTTCAAGCCCCAGAATATTATAATTTGGCACCCCAGTTTATTAATTGGATTAAGGTGAATGATTCAATTCCATCAGCTAGAATTTTAGTTTATAGAATCATTGGCTAATGTTATTCTTTTTCACTACATGTTCATGGCAGTTTGGCAGGTGCGACTCAAGTTAAAATCACATTATATGCTGATGATATAATGGCATCTTTATCCCAATTGGGGCTTTCTTTACCTAAGTTGTTTGAGTTAATTGGGAAATGCAGTGCCATTTCAGGTTATAAAATTAATAGATTGAAAATAGAAATGATATTGGTAAATTTATCAAGACAAGAAGAGTAATTGATTACACCTATATTAGAATTGTAGTTTTGAAGCTGAATTATAGAACCACTATTGAAGCTAATGATTATGTATGATGTCACTGATAAAAATAAACTAAAATGTGACGGGTTTGTTTTATTTTTTTTAAAAAGACGAATGTAACTCTTAGGCTGATCCATATTTTAAGAGGTCTTCCTATTTTTATACTTTCATCTTATTTCAAGCTAGTTAATATTTTTTTGAAATTTTTAATAAATTCTTCAAAAAATTGCTTTGGTAAGGACACCCATCCAGAGATTAGTATTGCTATCTGGATGTGTTAAAAAAGTAGCTGCCGATGTCGAAATGCTTTAATATTTAATATCATCAGCTCATTTAACAATATTCTGCAACTGGAAAAAAGTGCTAGCCCCAACCTTGGATGAATGGTTGATTACTTTGAATTGTGTTTGATGGTGTTTTTTTTTTTAAATAAATTTTTAAATTATTTTTCAACATAACATAATACAACATAAACCTAAACAACATAAAGTACAATACATACCGCATACCCCCGTGCTCCCCTCCCCCCAGGAGACCTTCAATTATACATTATTCTTCTTTCCAAAAATATAAAGACTCTTTTGAAGGCATTTGCCCCTTCCCCGTTCTTAATACATATTCCAAAAATAAACTCCATATATCTCCAAAATCATTCTTACTGGACATTCCCCTCTTTATTTTCATTTTACACGTTAGCTTATCATTAAGTGCCATATCCCATATTTCTTTATACCATTCTTCTATGGTATATGTCCCTTGCCCTTTCCAGTTTTTAGCAATCATTATTCTGGCGGGAGCCAGGAGGTTGTTTATTAATTCTCTCTTATTTATATTCTCAGTACCTTTTCCCCATATTGCTAGTAGACCAGCTTTGGGTTTAATTCCAAATTACTTCCAATTATATGACTTATTTCTTTAAACACCCTTTCCCAAAATTTTTGTACATGTTTACAGCTCCACCACATATGGAAATAAGTTCCAACTTCCTGACATCCCCTCCAACAATTCTTGGACACTTTTTTATCTATCTGATGAAATCTTACCGGCGTTAAATACCATCTCCATACTATTTTATAATAATTCTCCTTAATTCTAATCGACAAAAGCTTTAACATTCTTGCATCCCATATCTTCCCCCAGTCATGTTCATTAATTTGTTCTTTTAAGTCATCTTCCCAAATCATTTTAAGCGAATCTCTATATTCAGCTTCCTCTGTCAGGATTTTATATATTTCGCTAGTTAGACCTTTTCTAGCTTTAATTACTTCTTTCTTTCCTCTTGATTCAATTAAATCTTCAAATCTTGTATTATTTCTACAATTCTTATTCATCTTTTTCCATTCCTGTGTCCATTTTTCCAATTGTAAGCATTTGAACCAAGCTATCATTTGTCCTTTTAACAACTCTCTAATTTGCTCCTTATCTGTCATTCTTTCCATCCAATTCCTTAACTTAATAATTTCCTGACCCTTCAAACTTCCTTCCAATTTTACTTTTAAATTCCTTGGGAAATTTCTCACAACTACCACTGGGGCGAGTGGAGAGTCTCCTGGTATTAAACTCCCTTTAACTTTCTCCCAGATCTCTAGAATGTTTTTCAGCAACGGGTTGTCCAGTCCCCTCAAATCTTTCTTTTGGATTTTATTATTAAAAAAAAAATTTGCAATTTGAAATCTGGTTCCCCTGTTTGCGTTCCTAACCATTCTAAATCTTCCCTCCATTGCAATAAGCATTAATCATATTTTGCCAGCTCTTTAACTCTACATCCGATATTTTAATCGGCAGCATTCTAAACAAAAAATTAATCTTGGGTAATATCTTCATTTTTATAACCGCTATTCTACCAAACCAAGAGTGTTTTAATTTTCTATATGCCTCTAACTTTTCCCCTACCTGTTTTTTCAAACTTACAAAATTAATTTCCTCTAACCTGTCTAAATCTTTTGCAATATTAACTCCTAAATAACGTACTATATTTTTAAGCCTAAGACCTAACTTAACTTTACCTTCCTCCATCTCCTCTTTGTTATAATTGAATAACATCATTTCTGACTTCCCCCAATTAACTTGTAGACCTGTAACCTCCCCAAATTCTCTCAAATGTTTCTTAATCAGCTCCCCCTCCTTCAGGGGGTCTTCTAATGTCAATAATGTGTCATCCGCAAACATATTTATTTTAATCTTCTCCTTCCCTCCTATCCCCTTTAATCTTGAATCCTCCCTTATAACATTTGCCAAAATTTCTATTACTATCGCAAATAAGATCGGTGAAAGTGGGCAACCTTGTCTTGTTCCTCGGGCTAGTGTAATCTGTTGCGTTAACCCATCATTAACCATTATCTCTGCTTTATTATTTTTATACAGTTGATCCATCACTCCCATAAATTTCACTCCAAGCCCAAATGTTTTCAAAATTATTTTAAGTGCTGGCCATTCCACACAATCAAAGACTTTGAATATATCCAATGCTAATAATCCCGCTTTTAAATTCCTTTTTTTAATAATATTAATTATATTTAAAACTCTTCCAATTAAATTAGGCATTTGCCTTCCTGGGATAAATCCACATTGATCCTTTCTAATATACTTATGTATAAACGTACTCATCTTTTTTGCCATTATTGCTGTAAAAATTTTTGAATCTTGATTTATTAAAGATATTGGTCTATAAGATGCTGGGTCAGTCAAATCCTTTCCTGGTTTCGGGATTAATATGATCAAAGAATGATCCCATGATGGGGGGGGTCTTTCCCCCTTCTATTATACTATTAAATAATTTTTTTAATCTTGGTAGTAAAATTCCTTTAAAAACTTTATAATATTCCGGCCCCAAACCATCCAATCCCGGAGATTTTCCTCCTTTTAATTTAACTATAATTCCTTCTATTTCTTTCTCAGTAACTAAACCTTCCATATAATCCCTGTCTTGCCCCTGTAATCTTATTTTCCAATTCCTCTCTACATATTCCAATACTTTAACCTGTGATCCCATATCTGATGTATATAATGCTCTATAAAATTCCTGAAATATATTTAATTTATCCTTCATTAAATTGCTTTTTCTCCCTGTCTTGTCTCTAATTATCCCTATCATACTCTTAGCCTTTTTAGACTGAGTGGACCTAGCCAGCATCTTCGAATTTTTATTACTATATTCAAAAAAATCCCTCTTTAAATATAGCAAATCCCTCTGGACTTGTTCTAACTCTTCTCTCTCTAATTCTTTTTTCTTAGCTTGGATTTGGGCAAATAGGCGTTTATCTTTTGTCTCTCTTAGCTTGTCCTCTAGGTCCCTTACCTCCTTTTCAATCCTTTTCTTTTGAGCCTCTTGTTGTTTTCTTAGGGTACACATTTCCCTGATACATATCCCTCTTACTACAGCCTTCATAGTGTCCCATATTAGCCCCTGCGAGTTTATATCCTTTTCGTTAATTTCCCATATTTCCTGCATTTCTTTTTTAATATTCTCCACTATATTTTTATTATTTAGTAACCTTGTATCGATTCTCCATCTCTTGTTTATAATCCTTCTTCATTTTAAGATCCAACGTCATTAATACATGATCTGTGACTTTAATTACCCCTATAGCACAATCTATAAGTTTAGACAACATATTTTTTGACACAAAAATATAATCAATCCTGGAATAACTCTTAAACCTTGGTGAGTAGAAAGTGTATTTCCTTTCTTCCCCTTTTAATACTCTCCAGACATCAATTAATTCTTTTCTCTCCATTAATTTGCTTAATCCCGTCCTCCCACCACTCTTGAGAACTCTTAATATATTATCCCTATCTTTCCCTTTGTCTAATACCATATTAAAGTCACCTGCCATTACAATATTCTTTTTACCTACGTCTCCCACTGCATTAAAAACTTCATCAAAAAATTCCATCTGTTTCCCATTTGGAGCATATACATTAATCAATACATATTCCTCCTCCCCTACCCTGCAGGAAATAATCAGAAACCTTCCCGCTTCATCCTTCTTCACCCTTTGTATAGTAATGCCACATTTTTTTGAGATTATAATCGCTACACCTCTCGCTTTAGAAGTACCAAAAGACTTTTCATAAATGCCCACCTCCCTCATCCGAAGCTCATTTACACCCTCCTTTGTTTGATGAGTTTCCTGCAAAAAAATTACATCAGCTTTCTCTTTTTTTAATAACATTTCTATTCTCTTCC
This sequence comes from Anniella stebbinsi, assembly GCA_029215795.1. NCBI lineage: Eukaryota > Metazoa > Chordata > Lepidosauria > Squamata > Anniellidae > Anniella > Anniella stebbinsi. The sequence goes on from JARDYH010000003.1 coordinate 101,646,411, forward strand.
TTTTAATAACAGTTCCTAGCCCTTTAACATTTAAAGTTGCAACCCTTAATTTATTATCCATCTCTCTCTTTCCAACGCATCTCTATATTGGTCTCCCTCTGTGATACACATACCCCCCTCCCTCACCCACCCCCCACATTTACCCCCATCTTCACCCCCCTCCTCACCAGCCCTTCCTGGGCAATGGCCCCAATTATTCTTAGAATTCTTCGGGGGGGGGGGGAGAAGCAACCCAGCATTCCAGAACAGAAACCCAACCCTCCCCTCTCATATAATCTTTTCTTATCCCTATTACAATATTATTTCTTCATTGACGGGTTCCACCCATGGCTCCTTCCTCCTGTGGATAATCAGGACCATCTCTCCCTCCAGCAGCAGCATCCTGCTTTGTTTCTCCAGCAACCATGGGATCCACTAAGACCAACTTTTCCAGAAGCTCCATCCCTTGCTCACACGATGTTATTCTATGTTGCTTCCCTTTCCACATAAATCTCAAAAAAACTGGATATCCCCAACTATATGTTATCGATCTCTTCTGCAAAGCCACTGTACACAGTCTAACACTCTTCCTCCACTGCACCGTTTGAGGGCATAAATCTTGATAAACCTCGATTGATGTTGCTTGTATCATCAGCTGGGCTTGACGTCTAATTGCTTGCATCAACTTTTCTTTCTTGTAATAATCAGCAAATTTAACAATTATATCTCTTGGGAGCAGCCCCTTCTTCTTATAACCAACTCTATGAACCCTCTCAAGGTCCTGCATCTCCCAAATTTCTTGAGTTTCAATTTCCCTGATCCAATCCAAAATTATGACTCTTAAATCCTTAGGAGTCTCTCCCTCTCTTTCTCCAAAAGATCTAACTCGAATATTAACCCTCCTGTCCCGATCTTCCAAAGCAATTAATCGTAAATCCATCTCTGTCAGTTGGTCCCCATGTTTCTTGGTATCTTCCTGCTGCTTCTTCATATTCATCTCCATTCTATCCATATTATCCATCACAGTTTGAAGATCCACTATAAAATCCTTCTGTGAGTCCTTAATCCTTTGCATTATCCTTTCCTCCTGCTTAAATAAAGCAGTCTCCATCATCTTCTGAATTTTGCTGAATAAATCCTCTGAAGACTCTACTTGCCTCTCTCTGGCCGGTTTTGGTACTGCACCTGCGTCTTTAGAAGCTGTGCCTTTGGTATTTCCAGAATGGACAGGGGATTTCCCTGTCTTGTCGACTTGCTGCTGCTTGTCCGACATTTTGTCTGGCATAATTCCAGTAACTCTCACCAGACGCTGCCAATTCCGATCGGAAGGGTGATTTTTTGTTTCTCTGCTCCAGCCTAGGGCTTTGGACTGGGTTTTTTGCTTTCTTTTCATAAAGCTTAACTCACCAATCCACCCCTTCGTCTAGGCTCAAGTAAACAAATAAACTTCTGCTTCTATCTCCTTCGGTTGGAGATTAAAAGCCACTTTCCACATAAATCAGTTCCTCCTCTCCCTCTAAAATTGTCTTAATCTTGCGGTTTCTCATTAAAGTCCATTAATTACCTTCCATTGGCACTCTGTCGAACTCCCGATCCTCCTCCTCGTTAGTTTCATTTTCCGTCCGCCGTCCAGGCAGTTATCCAGCTGTTAATCTCTCCGCAGATGCAGTAAAATTTCCGGACCCAGAATCAAGTCATTAATCAGGAATCCATCACCTCCAAATTAGGGATTTTATAAATATTTCTTTGCTTCTTGTGAGAGCAGGAAAGTTCCGTCTCTATTCCATCTTTGCTAGGCCACTCCCCCCTGTTTGATGGTTTTAACTTTTGTGAACCACCCTGAGAGCTTCTGCTATTGGGCGGTATAGAAATGCAATAAATAAATAAAAATACGAGATATAGTGCTTATAGTAAAAATTACTAACTTGATCAAAGTAATGGAGGGCAGACAGTTATAAGATTCTTGAAAAATTGACCTCTTTAATTATGTACTTGTTCCGATAAGATGCAAAGAAGTGCTAATCCACATTCCCTATTAGGGATATTATGAGGTTGTATAGACTGCATTTCATATTTGATAAATGGATACATTCCATTTTATTTGTAAAATGGAATATGAATGATTTATTATTTCTTAATAATTTGTATGATGTACAAAAAATAAAAATTAAGAATTATTATGTTTTGCTATACTTTGAAATAGTGGTTTTGAAGCTGAATTATATAATCACTATTGAATAGTTGATTAGGTATGATGTATCTAATAACAAGAAAATGAAATGTGAAGGTTTTTTTTTCTTTAAGATGAATGTAGCTCTTAGGCTGATCTGTATTTTAAGAGGTCTTCCTATGTTTATACATTCATCTTATCCCAAGCTATATAATAGATTCTTCAGGAAATTGCTGTGGCAAGGACACCCAGCCAGAGATTCATTACATAAATTGCATTACCTATAGGAGAAAGTGGGTATACTTTCAGCGTTATTTTTGGACATGTATTTTAGTTTCTGTTTCAATGTGGAATAAAGAGTCTCTGTTGCCCTTTGGGCACAACTTGAAAGTCATTATTTGACTCTACTGAAATCTTGGCAGGCATTGGGGCACAATTCTATGCAGGAAGCTGCTGGATAGCCAATGCAGGGCAGGAGAATAGCGGAGGTGATCTTTGCCTCCGTGCTTCAGCTGTCCTGTATTTCTGCTAGGTGGGCAATTTTGCCCATCTTTCAGTGGCACCTCAGAGAGAAGGAGGCTTGGGCGGCCATAGGATAGCAGCCGTAGTGCAGCTGCCTCGGTCTCCTCCCCTCTCTGCCCCTGGGAACACCCCATTTTTCCTGTCTTTGTGCTCCATTTTCTGAGTGCAGAGAGATAGCCGGCACAGTCCTCTCCATGCCAGCCATGAGGGGAAGGGGGTGGGGAGCCAGGAAACCAAACTACCCTATGCCCCCCCACCTGACACTATCTGTGGGGCATAGAATTGCTCTCTAAATTGCATATTTGTCTGGGGGTCTGTTGGCAGTATCCAGTGAGACACTTAAGCCCCCCACTGATTCTGTTTCACCCTGCTGATTCCCTTCTGTGAGCAGCACCCACTGGTTGGGGAACAGAGATGTAGAGCTTTCAGGGGTGACTGGAAATGAGCAAAAATGCTCTGTTGTGCAAGTAGTGGGTACTTGTTGGCAATTTAAATATTTACTATCTCTGTATAGGGGTCCCCACACATTTGCATGTTATGAAATTATACCTTTTTATTGGATTTGGACCTTTCATGGGATGTATCCAAACCTGAAATTTAACTTTATCAGAAACATAAACCTGTAAATAGAATTAATATCAATTATCTTAGAGATCTTTTATATATTGACTTTGAGTATACTATTCCTTTAAATAAGAGGTGGGAAACACAGAACCCATTGGGCTACACTCAGCCTCCACTCCCCACCTGGTGTCCCCCATTGCCCTTAAGTTCATTTTAAAATGTTTTTTTTTATAATTTTGCCCCTTTGGGCATTTCATAGCCACTGCAGATGCCATTTTTAAATTTTGTTTTATAGTTTTATTCTTTAATACCCACAGTGGGGGTAGCCCACAGGGGGCAAAAATGGCCCCTGCACCTCCTGAACTTGCCCACCCATGTTTTAAGCTAATGGCAGTTTGCTTTGAAAATAGTGAAAGAATCTTCTCTTGATCTTAAAATGAGGTGAATACAACTGAACCTCTTATTTTATGCTCATTGGAAATCTCAGAGAATGTTTAAGAAGGGTTTGTTAGAGACCCTCAATTGTTATAGACGCAATTCAGGTGTCAGAGCACTTACTCATATTGTCCTATGGTTGCTTCATTTTGGTTTGAAATTCACATATAACATTCTAATAGATACTCTTTTTCTTTGGATTCCTGCAGATGTCAAGAGAAAAAATATCCACATGATCTCCCAACCCTTAGTGTCATTCTTATATTCTTTAATGAGGCCACATCCATCATCTTGCGTGCAATCACAAGCATAATTAATCGAACACCTTCACATTTCCTGAAAGAGATTGTCCTGGTTGATGATTTCAGTTCAAATGGTGAGTTTTATGGTTGAGAAAATCATGGGCCAGAGTAGCTTATCTATGTAACAGGGTGTTTCTGCTGTTGTCTGTGGCTACCACAATCTTGCTCCCTCTGATCATCATCATCATCATCATCATCATCATCAATTATTTATTACCCGCCTCTACCTCAGGATTGAGGTGGGGAACAACATTGATACAAATCATATAAAATACATTAAAAATACATATGGAGAATAGGGTTGCATGAAGACAATCCTCATAGAAGTCCAGCATTGCCCTGTGTACTAGATGCACTGCAATTGTGCACAGTATTTTATTTTATTATTACATTTATATCCTGCCCTTTTTCCTCCTTAATGAACTCAAGGTGGCATACATAATCCTCCTCCTATCCATTTTATCCTCACAACAAACAATGTTGTGAGGTAGGTCGGGCTGAGAGTCTGCGACTGGCCCAAAGTCACCCAGTGAGCTTCATGGCCAAGTGGGGACTAGAACTTGGATCTCCTGACTCCCAGTCCAACAATCTAGCCACTACACCACACTGGCTCTCTGTATGACATGACCAAGATATGACAGTGGCCCAAGATATTTACTTCTCCAGATGTTTTGGACTGCAACTCCTATAATCCCTGACCTTTAGCAATACTGGCTAGGGTTTATGGGATCTGTAGTCCAAAACATTTGGAGGGGACCAAGTTGCTTGCCCCTGCCAGTTCACTGTTGCATTGCATATTGTCAGTTTAAATTATCTTCACCATGGCTTGTTAGCAACCAGGCATTTCTGGCCAGGAGTTATGGTTTTATGTTGAAGGGAGAATGGAAATGTGAAAAATATTACCTGTTTCCCCCCCCCCCCTGTATTCTGACATCAACAGCTAAAAATAATATTTCAAGAAACTAAATGTGTTGTATGTACTATTTTCAGAAGAATTAAAAGGACCTTTGGATGAGCATATCAAAAACTACAATGCAAAACATCCTGGGTTGCTGAAAATTGTAAGACATGAGAAAAGAAAAGGTCTCACGGAAGCTCGGATTTCTGGCTGGAATGCATCCAGTGCAGACGTAGTGGCTATTTTGGATGCACATATTGAAGTCAATCTTGAATGGTAAGGCAAGAAGAGACTGGGGCCACACAATGAGCACAAATTAATTAATTAATTATTCAGTATTCAGAACATTTTATTGTATTTGACTAATAGACATTACAAATAAAATAACTTAATACACCATACAATAATAGAATGTAATCAGACATCAAATTAATGAATCACCTGCACGGTCTACTGCAATAGCATTTAGAGTGATTTCACAAACATGTTTAGCGGCTTTAGCAAACAGCTGTTTTGTGTGTAACATAAGGGTCACAATCTGACAATAACCAGCAAAAGTTCACATAGGTACTTTTCCCCAAGAATCTGCCCCAGGAATCTCTCTCTGGGATTTCTATATAGGTGACAGTACAGTAAATAATGTGAGATATCCTCTACCTCTCCAATGCCAGAGATACAGAACCATGTTTCTTGGAACATGTCTATATCTTCTATCCAAGAATGCTGTGGGCCTGGATTGGAAGCGGAGTTCTGTAAATGAGGTTCTCGAAGAAGCAAAAGTGAGGGTTTGTGGGTATTGAGCTCTTTCATGATCCATTTTAACCAGGGAGTACCATTGAGAAAAGTTTGAAGCTTTGATTAGATTTAAATCCTGACTTTTATCTGTTCTATAAATACAGTCTTTCAGTTTGTTTTTGGCTCCCGATGTAGTAAAAATACCTGGTAGAAGGTTTTTGGAAGTTAGCAACTCTTGGCATGATTTAGCCCAGCCACCCTTCTTCATTTGTTCTCTCAAGCAAAGCTTTGGGGGGAGGTCTTCTGGCATATCCAGGACCTTCTTAGGATACACAAGGGCTGCCTTCTGAGCCCTGGCTTTTACAGATACTACACGTGCCTCTGCTCTGAGGAAGGGAGCAGGGGTCCCTGGAGGTACTGCCAGCAATGGTCTCAGAAACTTATTTTGACAAACCTCCAACTCCTTCAAAGTTTTATGTCTTAACCCACAAATCTCAATCCCATATTGGATTTGAGCAACCACTTTTCCAAGAAAAACCTTCAGTGCTGAATCCACCAACCTGCTTCCCCTCGAGTAGAAGAATTTCAGGACAGTTCGAGCTGTGCTGTTATTTTAATGTTCTGGAGCTGAATCTTCCAAGAACTTGTCTCACCAAAGTATACACCCACTTATTTGAAGGAGGAAATCTGATCTATCTTATTTCCACCTAGCTTACAATTGTATCTGGGGGGACGTTTACCAAAGACCAACACCTTGGATTTAGCATAGACCCCCTCTAGATGGATTCTGTTTGACGCCTGGTTAGCCGATTATGCGCATAATCGCTGAAGCGCTTTATCGTAAATGCTTGTACGCAAGAGGTAATTGAGCGCACAACTGGTGGCCCTACCGGTTGTTTTAAATGCGCTTTACAAGTAGTTAATGCAGAGAATCGCTTGTTCACATAGGCAAAATGCACTGTAACGGCCGGAGCAAAATAAAACTCGCTAATTAACGCGCATTCAATAATGCGCATAATCGGAGAGATAAAGCGCCTCAACTCCCGATTTACGCTCCGCTCTTGTAGAGGTAAAATTTTTAATGAGACTTCAAAGAGCTTTAAACGTCTCGTGTAGAGGCAGCCATAGTTAATTCTGAGTTGTTCATTTGGCAAAAATCATAAAGTTTGTTCAGACTTCTCTTCAGCCTAATTTTGTTCATGAATAGCAGTACCAAGTCATCCGCATAGATTAATAATGCGACTTTACAGTTGCCTATTATGGGAGGGAAGTGCTCTGGGCAATTTAACTCATTTACAATATTTTAATGCAAAGATTGAACAGACGGGGTCCTAGCAAACAGCCTTGTTTGACTCCTTTGGTTGTACAGATTTCTTTCGACAATCTCCCATCTGTGCTGTCCCTTACTCTCATAGTTGTATTTGCATAAAGTTGGGGATGCTCCTGGATTCATCATTTTCATTAGAGGCCCAAGTGGCTTCTGTGGCAAAGAGCATCTATTGCCACACAGGTTGATATATCAGCTACGTCCTTTCCTGGACAGGGATAGCCTGGCCACTGCAGTCCACGCACTGGTAACCTCATAACTTGATTACTGTAATGCACTTTATATGGGTTTACCCTTGTGCTTGGTCCAGAAGGTGCAACTGGTGCAGAATATGGCAGTCAAGATGTTAAGTGGGGCACGTAGCCATATGCATATTACACTGGTGTTAAATCAACTGCACTGGCTACCTATTACTACCAAGCCAAATAAAAGGTTTTGCTGTTGGCATATAAAAACATAAAAGGAGCCATGCTGTATCAGACCAAGAATCCATCTAGTCCAGCACTCTGTTCACACAGTGGCCAACCAGCTGTCAGCCAGAGACCCACAAGCAGGACACAGTGCAATAGCACCCTCCCACCCATGTTTCCCAGCAACTAGTGTATAGAGGCTTATTGCCTCTGTTACTGGAGGTGACACTTAGCCATCAGGACTAGTAGCCATTGATAACCTTCTGAAGCCCTGAACAGCTTGAGACCAGATTATGTGGCAGATTGCCTTACCCAATACAGACCTGAATGAGCATTAAGATCATTGGAGGAGGTTTCACTGGTGGTGACAGGAATTGCAGATTGCATATGTTCCTTCTGCCACTGGAAATTCTGTCATCTTTATCAGATCAACAAATCAGGTAGGATCAGTGGCAAACATGACTCTATATGGCCTGGTTACATAGCACTGTCCAGCACAACCAGTGTAGAGGCTTTGGATATTGGGAGGGTCCCAGGGAATCATATACCATCTCCTTGATCCCTCCTGTTCTGGACAAAATCCACTAGCTTTCTTGTAGACTGGAGTAAAAACAGCCTCAACAATTGGCATCCAGCCAGCACACCACAGATAACTCTTTCAGTTACTCTGGCTGGCAACAAGTAGCCTAACCTTGAGCTCTTGCCATCTGGAGGCTTATCTATGACCCCCTCTACAAGAATTCGGCTTGACGCCTGGTTCTCCGATTATGCGCATCTTCTCAGAAGCGCTTTATGGTAAATGACTGTACGCAGGAGGTAATTGAGCGCACAACTGGTGGCCTTACCGGTTGTTTGAAATAAGCTTTAGAAGTAGTTAATGTGGAGAATCGCTTGTTCAGATAGTCAAAATGCGCTTTAACAGCCACAGCAAAATAAAACTCGCTATTTAACGCGCATTCGATAATGCGCATAATCGGTTAGATAACGCGCCTCAACTCCCGATTTGCGCTCCACTCATGTAGAGGTAAAAATTTTAATGAGACTTGAAAGAGCTTTAAACCTCTTGTGTAGAGGCAGCCTATGAGTCCAGGGATGGTGCTAAAGGGGGAGGGAACACCTCCCTAAACAGGGAGCTTGCTCCCCCCTCCCCCTGCCCGACTCCATTGCTGGGCTCCTGTCATTAATTGAAGAAAAGGCATTTTTCACAAATACAAGTGCATTCATATATTATCACTCTGTAGTTCAGATGCAGCTCTTGAGCCAACAAAAGTTACATACTTTGCAGCAATTGACATAGGGCACATCTTGACGAGTGGTTTGCTTTGGAGTGGCGGCAGGAGATCTACATGATGCAGCCGCCATCCTGAAGCTATCCATGAGCAAACCCCCAAAAGCTCCGCTTTAAAAACGTCAGGCACTTATCCCGACCGTTTTAGCTTGGGACGCACCAACGATGGCATCTGCCACCTGTTGCTCTTGCTCCGGAGCTGCTGCGGAGGCATGCCACAGCTGGGCAGCCACTGATTGGTCACCATGGGCTGGGCAGGGAAGGGGGTGGAACAGCGAGCCGAAAGGTCGCTGGACCACCTCTGCGAACCATTGTTTACCAAAATTTTTTTTTTTGAAGGGGAGAGGATATTCAGACCCAGAGCACGCCGTTCCTCCCCCGTTTTTTTCTTGTTTATCTGTAAATGCGAAGATTCGCATTTACAGGTTTCATTTTTTAAAAAGAACAAACAAAGGCAAATAACAACAACAACAAAAACCCAACCTTGAAGAAAGGGGGGCACGGATGCTCCCAGGCAGCCCTGCACTCACGTGTGTGGGCTTAGGTGGACGGGCACAGTGGCGCCTTCCCGAAAACCCGCAATTGTGCTCCTTCCCATGTAGACAGCCAGCGGGAGCATCAATGTGGGAGCATGCCGCCTTGCACCGCCTCACACCACCGTCAAGACACGGCCATGCTCTTCAAGATGCCAACAGACCAGTGGCAATCTACTGAGGGGAAAGGGGAAACATCTGCCACGCAGAAGAAAGAATTAACTAAATTTATTATTTATATGTGGGGTGCCTAGTAGTAAAAAAAGAAAAGGAATTCTAAACGCAAATTAATATTTTTCAAAATTAAAATGAATTTCCCTTTCTGTGGTGTAAATCTAAAGTAACCTTTCCCCCATTTATTTCAGAAATAACATATTTAGGATGGAAGGTTTGAAATATACCATTATTTTTCTTTCAGAGATCGTAGAATCTGTAGATGCTTTACAGAGAGGCATGCATGTACAGTCCATGGCCACTCTTTTGGGATAACATTTTCCTTAATTGGGGTGGTGTGTGTGTGTGTGTGTGGAAAGTTCTGCATACCTTGCAGTTCCCATAGGTGTATTCAGAAGTTGGTTTGTTTGCTTGTGGATGGTCCTGTTTTGCCTCTAAAGCTGGGGGTCCCTAACGTGATGCCTATGGGCACCAAACAACGTGTCCACCTTAGTGCCTGCCAGGCTCACTGCACCTCCTGATTAAAAACAACAACTTTACATATTTTTACAGTATTTTTTAAATAAAAAATTAACTGGGAGGCCAACATGCTGTCACATGAAGTGCCAGCCTTCAGTGTTGTGCTCCAGCTTTATTGCTAAAAATGGTGGTGTGCACCAGAGGCATTCTTAGAAAATAAAAATGGTGGGTGGCTGCAGTTCAATACTGTGCTTTAAAGCATGTCCAGCTGCCCAGAAAAAAAAGGAACGCATAAGCTGGGTGATGGTGGTAGGGAGCATCTGAAGGGCTAAAGAGTTGGTGGTGGAACAAGGTGGATGTTTTGCCTGTGGGGTGCGTGTGTGTGTGTGTGTGTGTGTGTGTGTGTAGCTGGGGGCGAGATTGCCTGCTTTTCTAAAAAATATATATGTATTGCCTGGTTGGTTTTTGTGGTATGAAGTTTGGTGAGGGTATGTGTGTGTGTTTCCTGGATTTACTGTACAGTTGTGTGGATGTTTTGCCTTTGTGTGGTGAGGTATGTTTGTTTCTCTGAACATCACTAGATTGCCTTCTGTGAAATGGGTATTTTGTTGTACTTTGTGTGGACATATGTGTGATTTGGCATTTGTGGCTCAGTTCCTACTTCTTTAATGTACTCAGTTTCTTGTCTCTGGATGCTGATGAGTACCAAAGTCACTTGTCCCTGAGCCTCATCAGTTTGTCTTCTGTGAAATGCGTGTTGGTGCAAAAAACTGTGGTTTCAAAAGAACGGTTTTGTGTTTTTCGAACTCAGAACCATTTCTGCCTTGTACTTAAGTCATGGGCAATTATTTTTCTTTTAGCCTCACCAGTTTTACTCCTGGGAAATGGGAGTTTTGTGACTGGGTATGCCCACCATGGCAGCCATTTTGTGAATGGACAATTGGCTCATGGCAATCATTTTGTCAGAGCACCCACAACACACTCTTAGAATTCCAAATGTGCCTACCAGCCCTCAAAGGTTGGGGAATTTTGTCTAAAGGGCCACCTGAATTCAGCATTAGAAGGAATGATTAAAACTCACCAGTATATGGCAGGATCTACACTACTGCTTTATAGTGGTATTGAAATGCACTGACAACTGTTGGGACCAATAATAATAATAACAACAACAACAACAACAACAACAATAATTTATTTCTTATCCACCTCTCTGTTTGGATTGAGGCGGGAAACAACAATATGATAAAATACATAAAACTGATTAAAACATGACACACATTATTAAAACTGCATTAAAACATCCTAAAAACATCCTAAAAACATTCTAAAATTCCACTGGATAAGCCTACCGGAAGAGAACAATCTTTATAGCTTTCTTAAATTCTAAAAGACTGTTAAGTTGACGAGTCTCCTCCGGCAGGTCATTCCACAGACTGGGAGCGGCAGAAGAGAAGGTCCTCTGGGTAACGGTTGTCAGCCTAGTCTTGGCCGACTGTAGTAAGTTCTTCCCAGAGGACCTGAGCGTGTGGGGCAGATTGTATGGGAGAAGGCGATCCCGCAGGTAACCTGGACCCAAACCATGTAGGGCTTTAAAGGTAATGACCAACACTTTATACTTCGCCCGGAAACTGATTGGCATCCAGTGGAGCGATTTTAAAGCTGGAGTACTGGTGACCAACCTGGCTGCCATATTTTGAACTAGTTGAAGTTTCTGGACTAGGCACAGAGGTAGCCCTATGTACAGTGCATTGTAGAAGTCGAGCCTCAAACTTACCAGCACATGCACTACTGTCTTTAGGTCTTCCGACCCTAAGAAGGGGCGCAGCTGGCGTATCAGCCGAAGCTGATAGTAGGCACTCCTGGCTGTCGCATCCATCTGGGCTGTCATTTGGAGCGACGGATCCAGGAGCACCCCCAAGCTGTGAACACAGTCTTTCAGGGGGAGTGTAACCCTATCCATAACTGGTTGACACACCTCCAAACCCAGGTTGGGGCCTTTGACAGCAAGAACCTCCGTCTTGTCTGGATTCAGCTTCAGTTTGTTTTTCCTCATCCAGCCCATTACCGATTCCAAGCATTCATTCAGAGGAGACACACTATCCTTAGCTGATGCTGTTCTCGAAGGCATAGAGAAATATATTTGGGTGTCATTGGCATACTGATAGCACCCCGCCCCATGCCTCTGGATGATCTCTCCCAGCGGTTTCATATAAATGTTAAACAGCATTGGGGAAAGGATGGCACCTTGTGGTACACCACACAGCAGCTCCTTCTTTGCGGAACAGCTATCCCCAAGCATCACCATCTGGAACCTGCCTGAGAGATAGGACTGGAACCACTGAAGCACAGTGCCCCCGATTCCCAATCCCCTCAGGTGTTCCAGAAGGATACCATGGTTGATGGTATCAAATGCCACTGACAGGTCCAGGAGTACCAACAGGGACACACTCCCCCTGTCAATACTCAGGCGTAGATCATCCACTAAGGTGACCATAACAGTCTCAACTCCGTATCCCACTCTGAAGCCAGTTTGAAATGGGTCTAGAAAATCAGTGTCATCCAAAACTATTTGGAGTTGGAAAGCAACCAACCTCTCGATCACCTTGCCCAAAAATGGAAGATTTGATACCGGTCTGTAGTTATTAAGGTCCAGGGGGTCCAGGGAGGGCTTCTTTAGAAGCGGCCGTACCACCGCTTCTTTTAGACATTATGAAAACTCCCCTCCCTGGGAGATGCATTAAGAATATATTGTAATTGTGATATAACTGCATCTCCTCCCTGGGCGACCAGACATGAAGGACAGGGATCAAGAGGGCAAGTAGCTTGTCCATGTCCTCAGTACTCACCAACTGAAACTGATCCAGTGTAATTCTACTCGTGGAGTCGCTGGACATTCCATCGTCAGCTCTGCTATAATGATGGCATCTAAGTCAGCTCTTATCCGAGAGATTTTATTTGTGAAATGATCGTTAAAGGCATCACAGCAAACTGCCGAAGGCTCTAAGATCAGATTCAGGGGGGAAGGTGCCCGGGTTAGACCCCTCAGCACCCTGAACAGTTTTGTTGGATGTGAATTCACAGATGCAATGCGTGTAGAGAAGAAAGCTTTCTTCGCTGCACGTATTGCCACCCCATAGGAACGAAGATGTCTCTATGTCGTGTCTTGTCAGATATGCGTCGAGTTTTCCATCATTAGCGCTCCAGTCGTCGTCTTTCCTGCTTCAACTCCCTGAGGTTTTCTGTATACCAGGGTGCCCAGTTAGAAGCGGGTCAGAGAGGACATTTGGGAGTGATCGTGTCGATAGCCCTAGTTAGGTCTTGATTCCATCTATCGACCAGGGCTTCTACAGGATAGTCGACGATACCAGCCATAGAACACTCTAAGGCTTTCTGGAATCCAAGAGGATCCATCAGCCTTCGAGGGCAGACCATCTTAATAGGTCCGCCACCCTTGCGGGGGCGGGTGGTAACTGTGATACTAACCCTGACCAGAAAATGGTCTGTCCATGACAACATGGAGGTATTTGTTACCTCCGCCCACAGATCCGTCTGTTCGGAACTGAAAACAGCATCGAGGGTGTGACCTGCTGAATGTGTGGGTCCAGAGACCAATAGGGATAGGCCCATGGTTGTCATGGATCCATGAACACCTGAGCTGCACCTGACAAACTGGCCTCGAATGAGATGTTGAAGTCACCCAGGACCAAAAGTCTGGGCGAATCCAACACCAGCTCCGAGACCAGTTCCGTGAGCTCAGCCAGGGAGTCTGATAGGCAGCGGGGTGGCCGGTACACTAAGAGAATCCCTAATCTATCCCTGGCCTTCAGACTCAGGTACACACACTCGATGTGATTCAATTCACGAACAGGAAGTCTGTTTCATACCACTTTCATACCACTTTCATAGTGCTATATCCTGCTTGGTGCAGATCTGGCCTATGTCTGAGCTTTCAAACATTCAAGAGTGTCTAGGACTTTCAGCGTTCATATATGTATGTGGACAATTACTAAGTTTGAGATATTTACTAGAAATATGTGTATATGCATTTATGTATTTATTTCCTGTTATTCTGGTCTAAGCAGGCCCCATGGATGCTTAGAATAAAATTAACGGGGGGAAAGTAAAGCATAAAATTGATTTCTAAAAATATAGGTATGAGCTAGCCTGTGGCAAGAGTGTGCGGAGGGAAGGCTGTGTACATCCCACAGGTAAGAGTAACCCAAGGCCAAACAGGCAATGTCAGCAGCACACACCCATGAGCAGCAAGTGCTCAGATGCTCTCTCTCACCAGGCCACCAACGAATGTTCCTCAGTAAGCAGGCTGCTGCCAGTAGGCAAAGGGCCTGCATATTCCCATCCGGGCACCCAGTGTCCTTTTGTACTTTGTGTAGCAGGAATAAGCTCAGTCCACATGACTCCAGCTGCATCAGCAGCCAGGGAGGATACAATCCATTCACAGGGAAATAGTTTGAAACCCTTACCATCATATCTGTGGATATCCAGGTCATATCCCAATGGATTACAATGTAGATTAGTTTCAAAGCGGTCTCTTCAGGTCTAGAAAGCAGCTTACTTAGTACCCTAATATAATGTCTGGACCAGCCCTCAGAATTCCCAAGTTCAAGAACCCCTTGCCATAGAGCTCCAAGAGCAACTAGTTGTGCTAGAGAGCTACTTTAAGAAGGGAATGTCAGATAGTCAAGTCATGGTTCTTCCCATTCATCAAACTAGCCCGCCAGCAACTCCTACTGCAGCTGCTTGCTCTCTCCATATTATCTTTTTTCCCTCATGGTTGGTAATTAGGAGGTTAGTGGGAAGACCTCAGGTGTCAGGCCTTGTGAATTGAAAGTTTGATGAATTGGGGTTTTGTTTTGAGAAAGTCTCTTTGCTAACTTATCTGTCTAATGTCTGTGTCTCTTGTTCTCACGGGAAGTCGCTAGTTACCCGAGGCCTTGAAGTAGATAGTTGCCATGGAAACAAGGAATGTGTGGGAAAGGAGCTGGCTCTCTTGCAAGCTGTCTCTCACATGGTGTCATCATCAAGAGGAGGTTGAACTGTTCTGCCCTGATTGGCACATTGGTTTGGGTTACAGGTCTGAGGATCTGTCTGTCAAGTGGCTTGGAATAGCCAGGCCTCCAGTCTATAAGAGGGATGAGCAAAGGGGAGGACTTTTGCTAGGATCATCGGTTCAATGCTTGCCATGAAACTAGGGGTGTGCACGGACCCCCCGGATCGGATCGGGACCCGGATCGGGACCTCCAATTTTGTCCCGGACCGGTTCGGACAAAATCGGAGGCCCCCCGGACCGGATCGAGTCCGATCCCGACCCAAAAATCGTACATTTTTGGATCGGCCGCCATTTTTTTCCCCATAGACTTGCATTGCAATGCAAGTCTATGAGGAAAAAATGGCGGCGGGTGGGTAAGGGGGGGCCCCTCCCCCCTCCCCCCTCCGCGCGCCCCCTCCTCCCCTCCACGCAGCCCCTCCTTACCTTTCCGGCCCGGCGGCTCCCGTCCGGCGCCGGCGCCGGCGCCTACTACTTCCAGCAGGCTCCGCGGCCTGCTCTAGAGTAGCGCGCCGGGTGATGACATCACCCGGCGCGCCACCCTAGAGCAGGCCGCGGAGCCTGCTAGTAGTAGTAGGCGCCGGCGCTGGACGGGAGCCACTGGGCCGAGAAGGTAAGTGCCCCCCTCCTCCCCCCCCCGCTGTCCACTTTCATCGGCGGGCGCCCGCTGGCGCCCGCCAATGGAAGCGGCGGTGGGCGCCAGTGGGCGCCCGCCGATCCGCCGATCCGCCGAACCGGTTCGGAGCTTTTTCGGACCGGTTCGGATTGGATCGGCCGATCCAGCTGCGGGATCGGAAATCGGATAATTTATCCGATTTCCCACTGGACCGGACTCGGATCGTGGATCGGGTCCGATCCAGTGCACATCCCTACATGAAACCCTTCGTGTTTGGATTCTATCTGTTTGGAGATTTTGGAAGCACTATGTACTTGCTCATCCTCATTTGCTATTTCGACTTGGAATTTCTAAGGACTGTGCTGCGGAAAGTGCTCTGAGGTTTTTCATAGACTTGGACTTGTGTTTGTTCTGGATCGTGTGTTCTATGGCCTGCGAGAGAGCTTCCCTTCATGGAGCCAAAGTTATGGGCACAGAGAAGTTTCCTGGGCTGGCTGTTGCTGTCCTGGATTGTGTGTTGTTTGTTGACCTGCGAAAGAGCCTCCCTCAGAGCCTTTGTTACAGGCAGGGAGTTTCCCGGGTCAACAGGTTCGTTCCCTGGCATCTTGCTTACTCTGGTCTATTCAGTGCTTCTGGCAGACTGGGAGATTAGGGCAAGATGGATCTGTCTGTGCTGGGCTTCATGCATCCCAGTGCTGGAGCTTTTTCTTGGGCTCTGGCCCAGTTCTTGATGGGTCAGCGTGTTTCACGTCTGCTAATTGCTCAGATAGGTCTTGGTCTATCCGTATACTTCTTCCCCCGAGTGATTGCTGTTCTGGATCGTGTCAAGCCTTTGGAGCCTAAAACTGGCTGGCCTTCATCAGCTTTACGTGGATGTATGCAAAAATATAACCGTCATGCTTGAATTCCGTGTGATTTCACAATAAAAGGAGTCTCACCGACTTGAGTGTCTTGTCAGTTTGCCTAAGTTCATGAGGGAAAGCCTGGGGGTTGGGCAAGTTCACGACATCAGGGGATTTGGCCCAAAGGTACCAGCTTTGAATCTCTATTGTACATTTCTCAGTATTGATCTATGTACTGTACCATCTACTCTAGTACTATTCTTATGCATGGCAAGTGTTTTTGCTGCAAGATTAAATTAATTTATTTGCTCCATTGCAGGGCTGAACCCATTCTGTCCCGAATCAAGGAAGATCACACAGTTATCATATCACCAGTATTTGATAATATCCATTTTGACGATTTCCAGCTTGTTCACTATACTGCTGCTGCAGATGGATTTGACTGGGCCCTTTGGTGTCTCTATGAGGCAGTGCCAGAAGACTGGTATGCACTCAAAGATGAAACAGCACCAATCCGGTAATTTGGAATAATAATACTTGATTCTAAGGAACAGCTGCTACAGGGCCTATTTCCTTTTGAGGATAGAAAAATGGAGGTTTTGTAGCATCTGCTAATTAAGAAGTATCTACTGAGCATGTGGATATAAACAGGTAGTGGTGAGGAAAACCTCCAGATGCCCAGTAAAAGGTTTATTTAGGCCAGCCTTTCCAAACCTGGTGCTCTCCAGATGTTATGGACCAACTCCCATCAGCCCCAGACAATGTAGCCAATAGTCGGGAATCCTGGGACTTGTAGTCCAAAACATCAGACTCCTCTAACAAAATGGCTAAGACAGGCCTACATGAATGGGACAAAGCTAATTTAGGCCCTACTTCCTTTGGCCTAAATAAATCTTTTTCTGTACACCTAGTGTTTCCTCCCTTTCCTCTTGTAATTGGTGCCTGTATGTTTGCTTTTCCAGCACAGAGAGTTACCCACAGAAATAGTAGGAGCCTAATAATCCCTAGCCCCTTTGCTTCTGGGAAGAGTGTATTTCTGTGTGCCATCCTGTCAGCTCCTGATCAGGAAGGAGACATCTATAAAATCCAAGACTTTGTCTTTTGGTCTCACTCCAAGGGTCAATGTATGTTCAACAAGCTTGGAGGACTTTTGTGTCTCTAGAAGAATGGCTTCTCATCTATCTTTGGGAACCCAGATAGACTATCAGCTGTGACAGCTTCATTAGCTGGAGAGGCGCATGAACTTCTTTTGTACATATATTCTGCATCCATTTTCTATCGATAAACTGTCATCTTTTTGCACAAGTGGCTTTGTTTCATCTTGGTAATTAAAAGAATCTAATTCAACTGGGACGTGACAGAATCAGAACCCAGGTCAATGCATGCTGACATATTCCCCCTCGGTCATCTCTTCTCAAGGCTAAACAAACCCAGTTCCTTAAATCTTTGCTCATGGGATTATATTTCTATTCTCCTGAGCATCTTTGTTGCCAAAATTGTTCCAATTGAACTGAATCGTTCTTAACACAGGATTTGAGAACACAGAATTCAAGGGGAGCCTGACCAGGGCAGTGTAGACTGGAACTATTACTTTCCATGATTTAGAAACTATACTTCTAGTGATGTGATCTAAAATTTCATTTGCCTGTTTTGCAGACACAGCAAAATGCTGATTCATATTCAGCTTGTGATTGACTACAAGATCCGTTTCACCCATACTATTGCCAAGCCAAGTATCCCCTCTGTGCATTTGATTTCTTTTTCCTCAAAGAAGAATGCTGCACTTGTCTCTGTTAAATTTCATTCTGATATTACCTAGGCTGACCATATGAAAAGGAGGACAGGGCTCCTGTAACTTTAACAGTTGCAGAGAAAAGGGAATTTCAGCCGCTGTCATTTGTATGCAATTAGTTCCTGATGAAATTCCCTCTTCATCACAACTGTTAAAGTTGCAGGGGCCCTGCCTTCTTTTGTATATGGTCCCTCTAGGATAGTGCCTGCAACTTTAACTGTGGTGATGAAGAAGAGGGAATTTCACCAGGGACAAATTGCATACAAATCACACTGGCTGAAATTCCCTTTTCTCTACAACTGTTAAAGTTACAGGAGCCCTGTCCTCCTTTTCAGATGGTCAGCCTATATTACCTGCCCAGACCTATAGGTTCATTTTGAATTTTGTTTCTGTGTTCTAAGGTCATTATCACATGGGCGGTTTTAAGCACACCCACTGCGACTTTGATCCAGTTCTTCAGCAAGGGACTTGCATGATGTCATCCCTCTTGCGCTGTTCTCACGCCCTGAGTGCTCCATTTTTCATTTCTCTTTCAAACTATCCCTGAATGGGCAAAATCCAAAAGGCACAGGCAGGTATTGAAGGTATCGCAGGTACCGCAGCAATACCGAGCATGTGTAAATCAAAACACTAGACTCACATAGGAAACAGAGCAAACGAAAGCAAAATGTAGGTGTGATAAAGCCCTAAGTTATTAGTTATCCCACCCAATTTTAGATCAGCTGCAAATTTGATAAGCATTCCCACCACCTCTTCCTCCAAGTCATAAATAAACTGAATGGATTGAACCTCATGGCACCCCACTTGATACCTCACTGCATTTTGAAGAGGAACCATGGACGGCCACTCTTTGAGTACAGATCTCCAACCAGCTGTGGATGCACCTGATAGTAGTAATGCCATCCAGCCCATATTTAACTAGCCTGCTAATCAGAACATCATTGGGCACTTTGTCAAATGCCTTGCTGATGTCAGGGTATATTATGTCCACAACATTGCCACAACCTACTAAGGAAGTTACCCGATTAAAAAATGAAATAAGTTTAGTCTTGGCAGATCATGCTGGCTTCCACGATCCTACAGATTGAGGGCATTTTAATCTACTGTAGAATTTTCCCAAGCATTGATGTCAGACTGGTGGGTCTATAATTCCCTAGATATTCCTTTTTGCCCTTGGTCAATATGCCAGATTGAAAACAGATCCTCATTTGGGAGAAGAATGAGCCAAAATAGGAGTTGAGCAGTGCCAAATAAAGGGGAACCAATACCTCATATGATTTGGAAGCTATGCTTCTATTAATGCAGCCCAAAACAGCATTCCTTTTTTTGCAGCCACATCACACTGTTGGCTCATATTCATCTTTTCATCTGCAACAATTCCAAGATCCTTCTCATTTGTAGTATTGCTGAGCCAACTATCCCCCATTTTATAACTGTGCATTTGGTTTCTTTTACCTAAGTGTAGAATTTAGCATTTATGCCTATAAAATTTTATTCTGTTGTTTCAGCCCAGTGCTTCAGCCTATCAAGATCACTTTGAAGTTTGTTTCTGTCTTCTCGGGTATTAGCTATCCCACCCAATTTTGTGTCATCTGCAAATCTGATAATAATTCCTTGCACCTCCTCATCCAAACCATTAATAAAAACGTTGAAGCCCAGGACCGAGCCCTGCGGTACCCTGCTCGTTACCTCCCCCCAGTTTGAGAAGTTGTTCCATCTAGCCCACTTTTTACTAGTTTGTGAATCAGAATGTCATGGGGCACTTTGTCAAAAGCTTTGCTGAAGTCAAGATATACTATATCCACAGCATTCCCACAGTCCACAAGGGAGGTTACCCGATCAAAAAATGAGATCAGATTAGTCTGACAGGATTTGTTCTTGACAAATCCATGCTGGCTTCTAGTAATTGCTGCATTGTTTTCAAGGTGTTTACAGATTGACTTCTTTATAATTTGTTTCAATTTTTCCCCAGGGATGGATGTCAGAGTAACCGATCTGTAGTTCGATCACTCCTTTTTGCCCTTTTGGAGACAGGGACAACATTAGCCCTCCTCCCGTCTTCCATGATTTCGCAAAGATAATGGACAGTGGTTCTGAGAGTTCTTCTGCCAGCTCCTTTATTACCCCTGGATGCAGTTCATCAGGCCCTGGAGATATGAACTCATTCAAAGAAATTAGGTGTTCCTTGACCATTTGTTTATCATTCTCAAACTGCAATCCTGCCCCTTCAGCTTGTATTTCACTTTTACCAGTGGGGTCATAGATCTGTTTTTGGGAGAAGATTGAGCCAAAGAAGGAATTGAGCACTTTGGCCTTTTCTTTGTCAGCTGTTATCAATTTCGAACAAGTGATATCCTTCAATTGCTATATTCCTCTCATGCGAATCATCTCACCAAGTCTTCTCAGTTATGCCTATGAAGTCGTATTTAACTCCTTGAATCAAAAAGTTCAACAATGTTCTGTTTATTTCCCATATTCTGAGTGTTAGTATCATGTCATCAAAACCCACAAACTTTATGCTCCAAGGACCTCCTTGCTTTGTTATTAAGAGGTATAACAGGCCCCACTTTAGCTGCTCCCCTAGTTTCCACTACAGTGCAGGAGTAGCACTTATATAAATACATGATTTAAGATTTTCAATGAACACAACATTGACAAATACAGACCAAATACAAATAATTCTAGCCCTAAATTACAATTAATTACAATACAGTGTTACAGTTATAAGGAGAGTGGCCGTCTCTTTCACACAGTTCCTCAGACTGCTAAAGTGGGCCTCTGCTATGGAGTTTTTTCATTCATCACTGGCTGAGAGCTGCTCTTCCTCTTTGTTGGGACTTCTTTCCCTTAACTTTCTCCTCAGGAACTCTGCTTCGTTCTGCTGTCTTCTCTTAGGCTGTTGATATCGCATGAGCAGTCTTGATTGGCCAGTCACACCACATAATCCTTGCACTTGCTATTTCCTCCTGCATGAGGTGGTGCAGAATGAATGCTGGTTGCATTCAGGCCGAATAGGATGTCTCCCCCCCACAATTGGACTGGGGTGGGGAACTGGGATTTTGATTTACTTCATGTAGGCCTCGTTCAAAAGACACCTTAAACCATGGCTTTAACCACGGTGGTTAAGCCAGAAAGTTGGGCTCTGTTCAGAAGACACCTTAAACCATGGTTTTAACCATGGTGAATAAGGCAAAAAGTCTTATTCACTGTGGTTATAGCTGGGGTTTAAGGTGTCTTCTGAACACAGCCTGGCTTTCTGGCTTAACCACCATGGTTAAAGCCGTGGTTTAAGGTGTCTTCTGAACAGGGCCACTGTAGCATCAGAGGCAATTGGCTTATATAGGAGGTGCTGTTAAATAGATAAGGAATGATCACAACAGAAGTGGGTTGTGTGGCAGTTAATGGTTGAATCCAGGTGCTCCTGGTGAGCACCTGGAAATGCCTTTAAGGTGAAGGGGGATTCCTGTGACTTGCCACCTAGGGTAATGGGGAAGGAACCAATGGAGCTTGAATGGGTCATATAGCAAGAATTAGGCTGACCAGATAAAATCCAGGTCAGGGCTCATGTAACTTTAACAGTTGTAGAGAAAAGGGAATTTCAGCCAGTCTCATTTGTATGCAATTAGTTCCTGGTGAAATTCCCTCTTCATCACAACAGTTAAAGGTGTATGCACTATACTAGAGTGACCATATACAAAAGAAGTCAGGGCCCCTGCAACTTTAACTGTTGTGATAAAGAGGGAATTTCACCAGGAACTAATTGCATACAAATGACACTGGCTGAAATTCCCTTTTCTCTACAACTGTTAAAGTTACATGAGGCCTGACCTGGATTTTATCTGGTCAGCCTAGCAAGAATGGAACATACATTTAGAGCCATATGGGTTGGGATTCACCCTCAACACCTATGTTGAAGTTACTTTTACTCATAATAGGCAGGCTTAAGAGGTGATACTTGTTCCATACCTCTAAATAGTATTTCTATTGCAGGAAACTAGAGAGAGAGCAAAGAATAAGTAAGTCCTAGAATACTGATTAAATATTTTCTTGACAAGCATTTGGAAAGTTTTTTTAAACAAACAAACAAACAAACAATGCTTTATCATTGTAAAACAAGAATTTTAATTTTATACTGCTCAGACAATAATTGTGGTGTGCCAGTGTGGTGTAGAGGTTGGAGTGTCGGACTGGGAGTTGGGAGATTTGGGTTCTAGTCCCCACTCAACCATGGAGTGTGTGGGCCAGTCACACACTCTCAGTCCAACCTACCTCACAGAGTTGTTGTTGTGAGGATAAAATGGAGAGGAGAAGGAGGAGGACTATGTATGCCGCCTTGGGTTCCTTGGAGGAAAAAAGACAGTATACAAATGTAATAAATAAGTAAATAAATAAATAAATAAATAAGAACATTATTATTTCCCATGAGATGTGATTTTATTCACAAACTCTGAAGTGTTTTTTTTCCTCACACAATTTAGTTTCTCACACTTAGTTTCTCACACAATTTAGTACAGTAATGGAGGAAATTCAAACTAATAGTATCGGACAAGTACTCGTGATAAATTCCATCCCATTTAAAATTGGACATATATTAAAAAAAATCAAGATCAAAACCTCTCTTTTCCCTCCTTTTCTATCAGGAGCCCTTCTATAATGGGAATACTTGCTGCAAATAGAGATTTTTTTGGAGAGATCGGGGTACTGGATGCTGGAATGCATATATATGGGGGAGAGAATGTCGAGCTGGGCATCAGGGTAAGGATTTTACTTTATATTTTAAGTCAAGATGATGCTTGCTTTGAACTCCATTACACCAGCGATTTATCGCACATTCGCTATTCCTGGTATGCAGTTTTGCAGCACAATACTCACATGACGTCATCCCTGTCCTGCATTAATTTTGCCTCTTCCCCTCCATTTTTCGTTTCATTTTGGAGTGGGCAGCATCTGTTTTTTCCCTTCTATGCAAAATAAATGCACTCTCATGTATCACTATCCTTGCGCTCTATCAGAACATCCCATTCTTTGTTGGGGTGGTGGTGTCTAAGGACGGTCTTGGTCTCTCTGATAAAAGAGGAGGGTGGGGGGTTCTCTGCTCAACTGCTCAACTGTGAAGGGGGAGGGAGAGAGGTCCCATTTAACTCTATGGTCTTACTCCTGACTAGACATGAGCAAGGGTACATTTTCACTTTAAAAGAAATGTGGAAAATGCACCTGGACAGGGTGGTGCTGGTTTCCAGTGCAATAATACTTAGCTGAAATGAGGATAGGTTGACTTTCCCTAATTCCTTAATCCTTTAAGTACACCATTGCTCTATTGCATCATTAGACTATTTCGGCCAACCAGAATTGCATTCCATTGCATTTGCGCAGAAATAATTTAGAAAATGGGAAAATACGAATTAGGGTGGGGAAGGAACCCATATGCAAGGGGTTGACTTTCCCTAATCCCATAATCGCTTTATCCCTTAAATATACAAATGCAAACAAGTGGAACATCACACTGGTGGACTATCAGGGAAATGCTTTACAGGGGGAAATAAAAAAAATCCTAAAAAATCAAACTTGGCAGGGCTAAAGCCCTCCTTAAGACCTAACACCGTGCTACATTTCATTTTTTATCATTAAAAAATATGCAGATGTAAGCATTTTCGTTAATTCTCATAGGAGCTCTAATAAGCATGGGGGAAGGCTGCCACGCCCATCACAATTGGCCAGGGCAGTTTTACAACTTACTTCCTCCTTTTCATCTTTGGACACGTTAGGAGTTGGCAGGAAGGTTTCAGTGCTCCAACTCCCTCTTTTTGGGGGGCTTCCTTCCTTGTTTTCCTGAACCCCTGTCCTG
Organism: Anniella stebbinsi; assembly: GCA_029215795.1. NCBI lineage: Eukaryota > Metazoa > Chordata > Lepidosauria > Squamata > Anniellidae > Anniella > Anniella stebbinsi. The sequence continues at coordinate 101,670,367 of JARDYH010000003.1, forward strand.
TTGGAATTGCAGAACTTCACCCTGACTCCCATCCACCTTAACCTTTCAAACCACTCTGATCCTTCCTCATACCTCCATTTCTGTCTGCTTCCATCACCCCTCCACGTGCGTTATAAATCTTCCTAGTGGTTCTCTCCCCTTTTGTGTAATTATTCTTCCTCCTATATTGTCCTATATTATCCTATATTATATTATCCTATAGGGCTGGAGAAAACATTTCCTGGTGCTAGTGAATTTTGTGTTCTAGTTCCTTTTACTGCCTGAAATCATCTTAGGCAAAGCAGTTTCAAAGTAACGTAACTTTGAAGTAAAACTGAGCTATGGGATGTGTGTGTGAATGTAGTATGACTTGGATGTAAATACAGTTGAAGTCAATGGGATTTACTTTGGAGTAAGGGAATCAGCCATCTCTGTTTTATTAACTGGAGATGCTCAGCTTCACATGATCAAAGGAAAGGAAAAGCAATCCTTCACAAATGCAAAGAGGTGGAGGAGCGCACTGGTGAACTGTCAGCAAAAGATTTAAAGAGCAGGGAAATTTTAAAAACATCTTTAAAAATCAAGGGATAAACCGATCTAATTCAAACTTGGCATGCTGAAAGCTCTTCTAGAGACCTATCACCATGCCAAGTTTCATCTCTTTATCTATATAACTTACGCAGATGTAAGCATTTTGGTTAATTTGCATTTGAAAAATTCCTAAAAATCAAGGCATGGACTCTACTTAAGAGCTCTCAAGATCCCAAGTTTCATCTCTTTAACTTTAAGAATTACACAATGTAAGCATTTTTGTACATTCTAATAGGAGCTCCAATGAACAAGGTGGCAAGGCTGCCATGTTCATCACAATGTCCATCAGAGACAAAAACCAATGAACTGGAGGGGGAAGGAGAAGGGGTGGGCTGGGGCTGGCTGGGATGGGGCAGGAGCGGGAGAACAAAAAGAGAGTTCACCGGTATAGCTACGATAGTGAAAGGGAGGAGCGCTTGCAGCGCTTCTGAAATGGAGGTAAAAAAAACCGGGGGGGGGGGGAATTGGTGAGATGGAGCCCCAAGTGGAGATTTCAGACACTGCATTTGATGGTCTCTTGCTCTTGATCCAGTTAGCAGTCTGCGAGGGTTGAGGGGGACCTTGAAAGTTGTGCTCTGCCCCCCACACTCCTGGATCCTCCACCTGCATTTTCTCTCCCCCCCCCCTCTACCCCAGTGTGTGATGTCTCTCCTTCCTCCCCGTCTGCAGCAGCATCCCCTCTCAGCATATCCTCTCTCTCTCTTCTCCCTTCCCCACTCTGGTGCTCTTTCTCTTCTCCACAGTACTCTCCCCCCTCCCACTCCCCCAAGCCACTCCTTGCATGTCCGGTCTCTCTGTCTTTGCTCTCTCCTTTCATAGTTTCTCTCCTTCCCAGACAGCTTCCCCTTTCCTCCCCCCTCTCCTCCCCCCCCCCCCCCGTTCTTTTTAAACTTTTAGTTCAGGCACTTTTAGTTTCACTAGGCTAATCATACACCCCAGAAAAAAAAAACTGGATTGACCTGGTTCTGGGCTTCAGAATCAGGGTTATGGGTGGAGATTAACCCAATAGAGTAAATCTCTGGAGAACAAATGCCTGGCTCCAGGGCCAGGCTGGGGCAGGCCAGGCCAGGCTACCTGCTGCTGCACCCACCTGCCTGCCGCCCATCTGGCTGACACGCCGGGCTAGGCCATGGCTCCAGGCCAGGCTGCCTGCCACCGTGCCCACTGCAGTCAATGCAGCCAGCCAGCCGGCCAATGCACCACCTTTGCCAGAAGTCTCAAGTCTCACAAGACTTGAGGTTTCTGGGAATGGTGGCGTCTCGGCTGTGTGGCTGGCCAGGCATGTTGGCCAGGCGGGTAGTGAGCGTAGCAGATGGCTTGGTGCGTGATGTTGGCTGGGCGGTGGTGGGTGGGTGGCCTGGCCTGGCTTAGCCTAGTCCTTGAGCTGCAGCCCAGCCTGGCATGTCGGCCAGCCACACAATGGCAGGTGGCAGGACCGACCTGGCCCTGGAGCTGCGGTGGTGGCATTTCCTGCCTCCGAGCCTGGTCCCATCTGGCGCCTCTGGGAGCAGCATGGAGGATGGCGAGCGGGGCTGTTGGTAGGTGGCAGCAATGGTGGAGAGGGTTGTGGGGAGGGCGGCAGCTGCTCCGATGGCTGGGAAAGAATTGGGGGGCACCAGAGTACCCCACTAAACCAAGGCAGGCAGCATTGGCTAAAGGAGGGCCCCTTGCCAGGTAATCGCAGCTTTCTTATTCCTTCCAAGCTGGAGGAACAACCGCCCCCCCACACTCATTTAGGCAGAGGGACCCATTTTAACAGTGCAGTCCTACTCAGAAGTAAGTCCTACTGAGGTCAGTGAGACTTACTTCCATGAAAACGTATATAGGGTTATATCCTATGGCTTGCAAAACAATAAGTCTGTCATTTGAAAGCTTACTAACAAGAAGAAGGGAGAATTGCACACATTTTTGAGAAATATTGTCTAATCAGCAACTCTCCATCAGCTCTAAGCGAGTAAGGTGGACAAATAACATGGGAGACAGATTTGAGCAGATATTAGACTCAACAGAAGTGAGAAGTAACCTCAACCAGCTCACATCGACTAGCTCCCCTGATCAAGGCATTGCAGCATTTGGGAAAATAATAGAGAACCTGTGTATGACTTTAATGCCAACAATAAACCCCCCTAAAGACACAGGTGGGAAAAAAATGTATGGTAAAAATTGGTTCGATGGGGAGTGCACAATTGCTAAGAAAAGGCTTCTGGATACGTATCATTCATATAAATAAACAATGATCAATATCTTCCCGAAACATTTTACCATCTAAAGAAAAATTATAAAAAGCTTATAAAGAAAAAAAAAAGTGAAGCGGAGGAACGAGAGTGGGAATTGCTGATTCGGGCTACGCTACTTAATAACACCAAAACATTCTGGCAGCTGGTAACGAAAGGCTGCTCAAGGAGAAGTGAGTCCCAAGATTGTCTTATTCCAGTAGGGGTTTGGGAGGACTACTTTGGTAGGTTAGGGGTAGCTGATGCTGACAAGGTGCAAACTGACAATCCCATTCTAGCACCTTATATTGCCGAATGGCCAGATGTTGACCCAAGTATGATAGAGATGCTAATTAATCAGCTGAAATCAGGGAAAGCACCCGGACCTGATGGGATTCCATCTGAAATGTTGAAGTGTAACGCTGGCTGGTGGGGATCATTGCTTGCGTCACTTTTCACCCTTATAAACAAGTCAGGGTTGATTCCTGTGGCTTGGAGGAAAGCCATTGTGATTCCAATACATAAAAAGGGCCCAAAGGAAGACCCGGCCAACTATAGACCTATCAGTTTGCTGTCTATTATAAGCAAGATATATGCCAGTTTTTTAAATCTTAGACTGAGGGATTGGATCAAGGAAAAAGATATTCTGGGCATAGAACAGATAGGTTTTAAGGCTGGAAGTTCAACCAATGACCACTGTTTAGTTTTGGCCCATCTAGCATATAAACATCTAGCTCCAAAGGGAGGGAAGTTGTACGTGGCATTTATTGATCTTAAGATGGCTTTCGATTCCATCATTCGATCCCGATTATGGAGTAAGCTGGAGCAGCTTTCCATTGAACCCAGACTACTATTTCTAATTAAATCCCTGTATTCTAACACTTCTATGTCAGTCAGATACAGCAGACAGGGTCACCTTACGGATGAGATTGTAAACTGTAGGGGAGTGAGACAAGGATGTGTCCTGGCCCCAACCCTATTTAACTTATATCTGGCAGATCTTCCACAATGGCTGGCCAAAATCCAATCTCATGTTCCCAAGATAGGACCAGTCAGGGTGCCTCTTTTGCTATACGTGGATGATGCGGTCCTGATCTCACGAACCCGCTTGGGCCTTAGAAGATTACTAAATGGTTTTGCGAGTTACTGTGCTGAAAATGGATTGTCGATTAATTATACGAAAACTAAGGTTATGGTATTTGCAAAGAGAAGATGTAGGTTCTCCTGGCGGATGGGTGGAAGAAAAATCGAACAGGTGGAATCGTACAAATATCTAGGCCTATGGTTTCAAGATAACTTAAAATGGAATAAGCATAGCAGACAGGTCAAAGCCAAAGCGGAACAAACAGCGGGAGCCTTACTGAATTTTTTTTTAGTGAGGGGAGGTAAGTTCCCCCCAGCAGCCCTCAGAGTGTATAAAACCAAGTTGGTGGCCCAGATGTTGTATGGGGCCCAGATCTGGTTTCCTACATTCAAAGGATCACTCGAGAACATCCAAACACAATTTCTGAGGTCAATCCTGGGAGTCCCAAGGTGTGTTCCTGGTGCTGCCCTAAATTTGGAGACAGGAATGAGATCCGTGAAATGTGTGGCATGGACACATTCCATATTATATTGGTTCCGCCTATACCACTCTCTTACCCCAAACTCATTAGTCACTCAGGTCTTATTGGACGGTTATGAATCACCTTGAACCAAGATGATAGTACAGAGAATCTGTACCTTGGGTTTTTCTCCCTCTTTTCTGTTAGCCCTTGAGGCAAGGAGTGTGAGATGTTTAATCAAGCAGAGATTATCTGATATTGACCTTCAAGAGATGAGAGGAGTAGCGCAAGGCCCCTGTTGCCCTCTCGCACAAGGACTGACTGACTTAGCCCAAAAAGGTGAAATGAGATATTTACAATGGCTCACAGTCCCTAAGTATAGAAGGGCATTCACCCTAGCAAGATTTAATGTTCTCCCATTCAGAGTCCTAGAGGGTAGATATAAGAAAATACCTCTGGTGAATAGATGCTGCCCATGTAATGAGCTGGAAGTTGAGTCTATTGAACATGACTTGTTCTGTTGCAACTACTATATAGAAGCTAGGAGAGATTTGATATTTCCAATCACCCAGAGTTTTACAGGTCTCCCCATGAGTATTTTAAAGACAATCCTCTTGCGGGGTACAGATAAACAAATCACTTTGCAGGTGTCTAAATTTCTTTCACTTGCTATGCATTTTAGGTTGCAAATGGGCAAATAATGTTTTAATATTTTAATGGAATCAGCTGCGGTTTTACAGGAGTGTTTTAATATTGTGTATTTGTAAATTGATTACTGTGTTGGTTTATTGACCGTAAATAAACAATTCATTCATTCATTCAATTAATTCACTGCACATTCTCGGGCAATTCTGAACGCAAAATATTGTTATCATACTATTAATATTCTGAGTAGTACAACATTGCAGGTTCAGCATAATGTGTGCTCAGAACTGGGGTCATTGCTCAGTGGTAGAGGACATGCTTTGCATGCATGTTTAATCCCATGTTCAGCACCTGGAATCTCCAAGTAAGGCTAGGAAAGACTCCTGTCTGAAAAAAACCTGGAAATCCACTGCCATTCAGTGGTGAACTAGATGCACTGACTAAGAAAAAGGCAGGTTCATAATTCATTTGATACACTAGGATCATATCATGTCACACTAGCATTACAAGGTGACTGGTTATTAAGGAAAATCAAGGGAAATTGACCTCTGGTTCCCCGATCTGGTATCCATCAGAGACCTTACCCGGGTGTATTCAATACCAGAGTTACTAGGACTATAGGGAGCTGCCTTCTATTGAATCAGACCGTTGGTCCGTCTAATCCAGTATTGTTGACACTGATCGGCAGCGTCTCTCCAGGTTTCAGGCATGAGATTTTTCAGCCCTATCGGGAGATGCTGAAATTAAACCTAGAACCTTCTGCATAAAAAGCATGTGCTTTACCACAGAATCATTGTCCCTTCCTATTGTTACCTTGCAATGTGGCACTCAACACATTTTGCAATACCCCAATATAGCAAAAAGACAAGGAAGTCATGTCACCTCCCATCTATTCGTTCCCTGTACAATCTGCCTTGGCTTGTATCACTGCTGCATGGCACAACGGAATCCCTGATTAGCCCAGCAGGTGAGTCAGGAGGGTAGACCAGGCATGGAATTCGCAGGAATACCTGCAGCTGCCTTGTGCCCTGACACTAGAGTTAAGCTGAATTTCCCCAGAAGACATTTTTCTTTTTCTCATCCTCATTACAGAAAAAAGAGCCCTATTTGGCAGTATTTTCTCTGAATTACCTGGAATGATGTTAGGAAACATACTAGAACCCAGGGTCATCCTGTGAAGCTGATTGGTGGGAGATTCCAGATTCTAGCATTGCGATAATGGGCACAATGGCCTTTCTTTGCATTGTTGCTGACTGTGGTCTTGTTTACATTGCTAATGAGGACAAAAAAAGGGGAAAAGCAGGTTCTCAGGATGCTAAAATACTTTATTTCAAAGCCCAACTCGTTTCGGCCTGTGTTGTTTTTTAAGGCCATCTTCAGGGGGCTGTAATATCAAGAATACATTAAATTATGTTTGAAGGGATAACACATACCATAGATAAATTAATATATATGTTTAGAGGTTAGTTAGGCACGTTGCCTCAAAGGCCTATGCCCATATGTAAGTTTTTTTTAAAAAAAATATTGTAATATGAAGGCTCTGGGGCCTGCCCACATTACACATTCATAATAAAATAAAATTATATAAATCATATAAAAACATTTTAAACAAAAGTATAATATACAGAGTCTTACTTGATAAGAGATGTCTGCAGAAATACTCCTAACAAGATGCTAGACTCCTATGATAATTACTGGCAACTGGGAAAAATAATCTTTCCAAGGCCCTCCTTATATTCTAATTCATTTTTTCTCTTTCCTTCATGTTTTTCATTTTTTGGGGGCTCTGCCAGGTGCTTCCATGTAGCAGTGATAAGTGCAAGGTCTCAAAATATGTCATTACTGCTATCCTTATTGCTATTATATGAGAGTCACTGCAGGTAATTGCTGAGTCGCAGGAGTGGGAAAAATTCAAGATCTAAGTTGAAGCCACTGGGATTCAAAGTTTTTAACCTCAGGAACCATTCTATTTCCTTTCCTAATAACAGTTCATTTTTGTGTGTATTAAGTTTTTCCAGAGCCCAAAACTGTCTGCAAAAGAATAATGTTGTGCTGAAAAGTGATCTACTAAAGGAGCACCTGATCTGTTGTTCTTTAAGTTGCTATATGTTTTTTTCAGAGTTCTAATTGTTTTGCCTTTATAAATCTTTGGGCATTTGCACTGGATGGCATAGATGACAAAAGTACAGTTGCAGGTGGTGAAATGTTTGAGGAAATATCTTTGCTGATCAGATGGATTTTTGAATTCTGTTACTTTGAGGGTGTATTTACAGTAGCAGCAATGTCCACAGGGATGGTGTCCCTTAGGCATGGAAGCACCTGGTAAAAAAACAAAAAATGAACTTCTCAACTTTATGGATAAATTGAACGTAAATAACTCACCGGGCCCAGATGGTATCCACCCTAGAGTTCTCAAGGAACTCAAACATGAATTTTCTGATATCCTAACCAAATATGAAAGATATTCCTAAGATCAGCCTCTGTATCAGAGAACTAGAAGATGGCCCATGTAACACCAATTTTAAAAAAGAGATTCCGGAGGGTTACCCCTCCCCCCCAGGAAATGTCTGTTCTGGGTATATTGGCTGAAAGTGTTATTAAAGACAAAATTAGTAAGCATTTAGAACATAAGAACAGCCATGCTGGATCAGACCAAGGATCCAACAATTTATTCGCACAGTGGCCAACCAGCTGTCGACCAAGGACCCACAAGCAGAACATGTTCCCACCCATGTTCCCCAGCAACTGGTGAATATAAATTTATTGCCTCTGATACTGGAGGTAGCACATAGCCATCAGGACTAGTAGCCATTGATAGCCTTCTCCTCCTGGAATTTATCCAGCCCCCTTTTAAAGCCATCGAAATTGGTGGCCATCACTACATCTTGTGGTAGTGAATTCCATAGTTTAACTATACACTTTGTGAAGAAGTACTTTTTTCTGTCCTGAATCTCTCACCAATCAGCTTCATGGGATGATCTAGATTCTAGTATTATGGGAGAGGGAGAAAAATATTGCCATCTCCACATTCCCCACACCATACATAATTTTGTACACCTCTATCATTTCTCCCCTTAGCCTCCTTTTTTCCAAGCTAAACAAACCAGTTGTGGTAACTTTCCATCATAGGGAAGATGCTCCAGTCCCTTAATCATTTTAGTTGCCCTTTTCTGCCCTTTTTCCAGCTCTACAGTGTCTTTTTTAGGTGTGGTGACCAAAATTGTACACAATATTCTTAGTGTGGTCACTCTATAGATTTTGTATAAAGGCAGTATGATACTGGCAGTTTTATTTTCAATTCCATTTCTAATCAGGCCTAACATGGAGTTTACCTTCTTTACAGCGGCTGCATACTGAGTTGACATTTTCATAGAACTGACCACCGCAACCCCAAGATCTCTTTCTTGGGCCCCCTCCACAAGGATGCGCTTTTGCGCCCGGTTCGGGGATTATGCGCATTTTCGCGGAGGCACATTTACGCCTAATCCCTCTGCACGGGAGGCGGCGAAGCGCATTAATTGATGTCCAAAAAGCGCTTTAGAAGACGTTAATGCGCATAATCGCTTGTTCACATGGCAAAAATGCGCTTTAACGGCCGGAGAAAAATAAAAGTCGCTATTTAACGCGCATTCGAAAATGCGCATTATCGGGGAGATAACGCGCCTGTACGCCCGTTTTGCGCTCCGCTGGTGTGGAGGTAAAATTTATAATGAGCCTTCAAGGCTCATTAAACGTCTCGTGTGGAGGAGGCCTAGGTCATTCACCGCCAACTCAGATTCCATCAATTTATACTTGAAGTTGGGATTTTTTTGCCCCCAAATGCATCACTTTACACTTGCTTACATTGAACTGCATCTACCATTTGGAGGTTCTGCTTCCGGCAACCGCTCGAGAAGCAGCACGCTGAGTAGCTGGGTGGATATGCTATTTTAATCTTTTAATCTTTTACTTATTTTAACTTAATTTGTCTAGTAGCTACTAGCTTTTTATCATCAGCTATTTTTCAGGGGATGGTTTGTGTGTCAGAAACTTACAGACAAACAGATAGAAAAGAAAGAGAAAGAGAGACAGTGAAGATAAGGTGTGAGAAGGGGGGAAAAGGGCGAAGAAGGGAGAGCGTTACCCAAGATATTTCTTCACTGCTTTCTATTGCTGCCAACAGAAGGGCTGTAAAAGAGAAGCCAGCTTGTGTGGGGAGAAAACTTTGATGCAAACGGTGAAACATTTACTAAAGACCATACATGACCGCTGGCCAGCTGCCCAGGCTAATTAGAGAATAATACTAGGAGACCCAACAACCATCAATCACACTAACTAAAGCAGGTGATAATATTTAAGAAAACAGAATCTCTTAATACTCATAAACAACACGCCGCTGGAAGTACTAACAGAGAATCCTTGGCTGCCTCTACAAGAGAGGTTTAAAGCTCTTTCAAGGCTGATTAAAAATTTTACCTCTACAAGAGAGGAGCGCAAATTGGGGGCTGAGGCGCTTTAAACTTTCGATTATGCGCATTATCGAATGCGCGTTAAACCGCGAGTTTTAATTTGCGGCGGCAGTTAAAGCACCTTACCGCCGTGTAAACATGCGATTCTCCGCATGTCAACAAGTTTAAAGCGCGTTTCGGTCGTCCCGTAATGCGCTTTGCCGCCTCTCGTACAGAGGTATTAGGAGTAAATGCGCTTCTGCAAATATGCGCATAATCGGGCAGCCAGGCGCCAAAGCGAATCCTTCTAGAGGGGGTCCTCATGGAGAAAGCTGGCATGAGGCTGTGGAGAGGCGAGGCTGTAGGAGAACACAAGGAAGACTGGTCGGTAAAGAACTCAGCTGTCACATCCTAACAACATCTTAACAACTGCCTTAGGACGTGACATCATTTGGTAACAGCAAGGTTTTGTACCGGGGGGAGCATTCAATGTGAGGAGGTGAGATTTAAGATTTAAGATTAAAATTTGAGGAATTTTAAAGCATCCTGCCAACATAGTAACTCTAGAATAGTTAATTTATTTATCTTTGCTTCCTTGCTCCTTATATCCCTGTGTGCCGAAATGGTCCTAACTAGAGAAGGATACAAATGGGCTTACGCCCAGTGACAGGTGAAAATGTGTCTCAGACAAAGCTCCATAAACAACCTTAGATAACTAATTTCTTTCAACCAAACTCAAAGAGGACTAAAAATATATCTAAAGATATACCAAATATCAATGACAGGATTGACGATGAGACATTGGATTGGTCACTAGGCCCTCATTGTATAATGAAACCCCAGGATCCCACATCACCAATAGAAGGTAGGTGTAGCTTGGCGATTGAATTGGCCACGGCTGGGGAGGGCATATCGGAAACTAGGCAACACTACCACTCATCGCAAGGTAGCCTAGTAAAGCCTATGATTCCATTCCCGACAAACAACTGGAGACCAATGGGCAGTGATTTATCTTTCCCTCAACCTAACTCATCTCTTTACCAATCTAAGTTCTACTTAAATCCTTCTGCGGACAGGAAAATGGACCCTTGTGAGATAACTAGCTTGCTTAGTAACCAACATGAGTTGATTAAAGCTCTATTTAGTAGCTGATCAGAGGACATACTTTAGATAAAGCAGTTCCTGTCCGAGTGTAAGGACCTACTAATTATCCTTACCAACTCTATACTGGCTGGGCAAACAGGGGAAGATAAAGTTCATCTATGAAGTGCCAAAGGGAAGAAAACCAAACAAAATCCCAAAATAAAAGCCCCTGATATAACACCGACTGATGACCCAGAGAAAGCACACTCTATCAAGAAGGAGGGCAAATTAACCAACAAAAGAAAGAAAGAAAGATCAAAACTCAGTCCCAGAATACAAGAGATCAAAGTCTAAAAATTTAAAGGGCACAACCCACACAGGGAAAAAAACGAAAAATATAAGATGCCTATCAAAGAATAAAAACACGGCCAAAATGAACTTTGACAAACTGTTTAAGATACTGGATGATAAAGATAAGAAACAGGATACACAATCTGAGATCTCAGGCAGGACAATGGACAAGCAGATTGATGTCACTGCCAAGAAGGCACCAAAACCTACTAATGATAGCTAAAGGACCAATATTGAAAACTCAAGTGAAATACAGAACCCGTGGTCATTTGCTGCCCTTGAAGGAAATATAACACCTCCCCTGGTAGGGTTGACAAAGACAGCACCCCCCTCACACTACATCCAGGAAAAAACAGTCTGGAACCTGCAACTAATGAAACAAAACTTTGTATTCATAAACTACCCAAAGCCAAAGGGTAATTTATCCCAGCAGGAACGCAAAAGGCATTTCCTGCAACTTATACCAACCTTCCAAGGAACGCTATTAGATAAAAAACTGGATTCAATACAAAAAATTGAATACCTTTTCTATAACTATCACACAGCACGTGCCTTGGTTACCTTTGCCTCACCTAGCATTGCAGCCAGAATATATGAAAATAAAGAAGACTATTTGAGGATAGGTCTGGTAGTGAGTAGACAGTTTAAAGATGCCTCTCCCATTTTCTTCCTGGGAAATTTCAGAAGTGTTAATGACCTTCGCCGCAGCCCGCCTTATATAGACCCGCCAGTGGGGGACCTGATTGATCTAGAGGTCTCAAATGATTCTTCTAGTAGTATTCATGACCACTCGCCCAATAACCTCTTATTCCCACATAAACACACCGAAGATAGAGATACGGGACATACAAAGATGCAGGATACTAAGGATCTCTCTGGACATTTTTGCCCAGAAGAATTAAAGCTAATAGAAAGCTTTGAAGCCCTACCAAGTCAACATCAACAGGAGACTCTATCCAGATTTACTTCCCTGTTGGAGCTATTAAAGGGTAAGAAAGCCTGCAGCATAGAGCAATTACTGATCAAAGATTCCCCAGACAACAGCGACTCCTGTGAGACAGGGCCAACCCGGTTAGCAAAGAAAGAAGGGGACACCTGCAAAGCTCGACCTATTATATATAACCCACAATCCCCAAATAATCTGGGAGAAGTGGCAGTGGGTGCCAAGATTTAAGAGATCCACCCATCAATACAATCTTGCAAGGAAAGATGCTTCAATTGCAATGCATATGGACATAATATAGATCCAGCCAGCCTTATTATTCCCTAACATAGCAGAAACTGATAAGTGGCCAACCGTAACCATCAGTGAGGTCAAATATCTAATCTCCAGCCTAACCAAACAGAAAGCACCTGGGGAAGATATGCTACCCACAGAGATTTTTCTAGATAATGAACATTGGTGGCCCCCCATTTTGGCTAAACATTTCACCTATATTAACAAAAGTGATAAATTTCCCAGCGGTTGGGGCCAAAGTATCATCATACCGATCTATAAGAAGGGAGACAAATCCTCACCAGCAAACTACCAACCTATTCGTTTATTGGATGTTTCCTCAAAATTGTACACAAGATTTCTGTTAACTAAAGTTGAGGACTGGGTAGACCAGCATAACATTATTGGAGAAGAACAAGCTGGATTCTGTCGTGGCAAATCAACTCTAGACCAGTGTTTTATACTAAACCATCTAAGAGAGAAATATACTACCCCCCCACCCCCGATGAAGTATCTATATGCCACCTTTGTAGATCTAACCTCAGCGTTTGATAGAATCAATAGAGAAAGACTGTGGTACAAACTCTGGCATTTAGGGATGAATAGACGACTTCTGATTCTGATCAAGAATTTATACTCCAATACAACAATCCAAGTCAGAGTCGGAAAAGGAGGCCAACTCTCGGAGAAAGTCAAATCATCCATAGGCGATAGACAGGGATGCTTGTTAGCTCCAATACTTTTTAATATATATGCAAATGACATTATTGGGCAGCTGTCAAGCAACTCCAATTTCCCTGTTTCTGTGGGTTCTAGGAAACTGAACATACTGTTATATGCGGATGACATGGTTCTATTATCCCAAAAAACTATAGGTATGAGAAGATCGTTGAAAGTTTTTGGGGAGGTTTGTATCAAAGAACAACTGTGTATTAATTATTTAAAAACCAAAGTTATGGTCTTTGGTACCCGTCCGCCTAAACATAAGTGGATGTTGAATGGCCACTATCTGGATCAAACTAACCAATTTAATTATCTAGGAATTTGCTTTATGCAAAATAACTCATGGTCTGGCCACCTATCAGCCACGAAACTAAAAGCCCAAAAATCAATGCAAACTGTCCTGAGGTTCGCCAAGGTCCGGGGAGGTCAGTTAGTTAGCCCAGCCATTAATGTTTTTCTGGCAAAGGTGATCCCACAGATATCGTACGGAGCTGAGATATGGGGAGGATCAAGTTTATGTTCACTTGAGATTGTGCAAAACAAGTTCTTAAGGATATTGCTGGGCCTCCCACCAGGAACACCTATCAGCTATATCAGAGCAGAACTTGGAGTAATGCCAATAATTTACTCTATCTGGAGGACAATGTTCTTTTTTTACATCAAAACGAAACATACAATTACTAGACTAATAACTCTCTGTGTAAACGAACAGAGAAACTCCCCTCCCAGAAATAATTGGCTACGCCGATGTGAAACAAGTTTAAAGAACTTTGGATTCGATCCGAGAGTGCTAATGGTAAGCGATTTACTGCATAATCGCTTATCCATTAAAGAACGGTTGCAGCACCACTTTGCCAAGCTAGATTTAGATGCAATCAAAGTCTCTAGATTCTCCTCTAGCTTTCCATCTTTAAAGTCCACTCATGAGGAAGAAAAGTATTTGTCAGAAACAGCATCCCCCTTCCTCTGTAAAGCATTTATAGACCTGTGTTTTCAGACAATGAAAACTAAATTCATAGAGGGGAGGTATAAAAATATTCCTAGAGAACAGCGCCTGTGTATTTGTGGTAGCCAGGCAGTGGAGGATACCATACACTACGTGCTATATTGTAAACTATACAAAATTCCTGGAGATAAACATCTAATGAGATTTTTAGCCCCGAGGGCAAACCTCTCAGATATGGATAAAATAATATATTTACTCTCAAATACAGCCAAACCTATCATGCTAAATGTGGCCAGGTTTGTTGCGAAAGCAGCACAAATTAGGGAAGCCCTAGAAGACATTGATGCTACCTAAGAAAGGGGGTCTATAACTGTGGATTTTTAGAAACTATTTTGTATATATATATATATATATATATATATACACACACACACATCTATTCCATTTTATTCTGTAATGTGTGTATTGTAGGATGCTGATTGTGAGATCGGGCTAAAACCTATTTTAGGTTGCCTTAACAATAAAGTAATATATCTACCATTTGGATGTCCATTCTGAAAGAACTCTCAAAGTTTCGTGAGACTGAACTTACCTTTGTGGAAACTGTGTTGATTATTTTTCAGCAAGGCTTGTCCTTCTATATGCTACTAATTTTGTATTTACTAATGCTTCCAGTCAATTTACCTGGAACAGTCATTAAGCTAACTGGCCTTTAATTTCTCGGATCCCCCCGGATACCTTTTTAAATATTGGTGTTACATTGGCTGTCTTCCAGTCCTCTGGTACTGAGGACGAGCTTAGGGACATGTTGCATAAGCCTTGTGTGTTGCCTGATGGGCTTTGTAGTTCAGATCAAGTAGCAATAACAACGCAAGTGTTTGAAAGAGGTTTAAATACTTTAATTATCTAGCAGCCTAAAGGTTACAATCTTAAACTACAATCTTGATGCTAATGTACTCCTTATCTTTGCTAAAAGCGAGTGGCTAGTAGCCAATCTGTACAGAGAGGGACCCTCCCTGCTGTCCATCACTAAAAGTGAGTAGACAGCAGCCAAGCTGTGAGCCTCCTGCATCCCAAGGCTGTACCATCCCAAGACAGATGTGGCCTTGAGGATCAGGAGATTTAGCTAAGACACCGAAAGCTTTTAACCCTTTGCTAGGCCTGAAGGTTCAGGCCTGAGAGGAGAAGCAGGCATAAAAGAAGATTATATCAGGTCACTATCTCCTCGAAATACAATGGTCTTCCGCATTTGCAATACACCTTGCTGAAAAAGAATCAACACTGTTTTCACAATGGTACGTCCTGTTTCACTAAACTCTTCGAGTTCTTTGTGAGTGTCAGTAAACATGTACACAAGGGTGATGTGGTGGACATTATTTACTTGGACTTCCAAAACGCTTTTGACAAAGTCCCTCAACCAAATACTCCTGAGTAAGTTTAGCAGTCATGGAAGAAGAGGAGAGTTCCTCTTATGGATCAGTAACTGGTTAAAGAACAGAAAGCAGAGAGTAGGAAAAAAGGTAAGTTTTCCCAATGGAGGGAAGTAAATAGTGGGGCCCCACAGGAATCTGTATTGGGACCAATGCTTTTCAAATTTTTCATTAATGATCTGGACGTAGAAGTGAGCAGTGAAGTGTTCAGGTTTGCCAATGACATCAATTTATTTACAGTGGTTAAAAGAAAAAGGGATTGTGAGGAGCTCCAAAAGGATTTTTTCAGACTGGGAGAATGGGCACCCAAGTGGCAAATGTAGTTAAATGTAAGCAAGTGTAAAATGAAGCACATTGAGATCCTTTGACTAGAAGTGCAGGGAACTTAACCTGGGACTTTCACAGCAGCATCTGCTGGACTTCAGACTAGATGTTTCCTGCCCAGAAGGGCCATGCAAATTGGCTCTTATATGGGATCAAATGAGATTAAAAAATGGATGCATTACAGAAGTAATGCATTATACCTCCAAAGATTTGGAAGAAATCAACATGTTGATATTTTCTGCAGTTATCGGAGTACATTTTCACAGATGTACTTGTGAAAATGGTGGAGACTATACAGATATACTGATTTTATAACGTGCCTGTTTTATGACTACAGGTTTGGCAATGTGGAGGGAAAATTGAAGTCCTGCCGTGTTCAAGGGTTGCTCACCTGGAAAGAGCTCACAAACCCTACTTACCCGATTTGTCTGTTTCTATGAAACGAAATGCATTGCGTGTCGCAGAAGTGTGGATGGATGAGTATAAAAACATGGTCTACTATGCATGGAATATTCCTATTGAGGTCATTGGCAGATAGTATTTTAGATAATTTGTAATACGGAAAAACAATAACCAGAGGCAAATTGACATGGACATTTTAGCTGTGGAATATGGATTGACTCAAACCATGCTGCACTTTACATTCCAAGCTGCCCAATTTTTGTTCCCACTAAGCTGACTGCATCTGAGCAGCCAGGAGCTCCTTTTGCCTGATTTTGTTGCCTGATTGACACAATGTATAAACAGATTCCAACTCTCCACCAATTCAACATTTTACCCTGTAGCATTCTAAATGTATAATATTCATTTATTTTAACACTTCAAATCTATTGAAAACATTGAAAGAAAATAATAAAATATGTCTGGATGTTAAAAAAGCAAAGCTCTTGTAGTTCCACCTCAAAAGTGTTATGATAGAGCTGGAAAAGCTAAGCAAAGGGCAACTAAAACGGTGAAAGGATTGGAGTACCTTTTCTATAGGGAAAGATTAAATAATCTGGACAGTTTTGGTTTGGGAAACTGAACTTAAATAATCATTAATGCTGAAGAGAATCAATAGCTTATAGAGAAGCATTGCTTCACATGGTGGCACAAATGTTTCTTTTCCCCATTGTAAAGCATGTTTGACCAGAGATGAAAACTTTTTAAAATAATAAAAACATCTACATAATTTGTTTCTGGAGAGGAAAGCCATGCGAGTGCACTCACCATGACCAAATAACTCTCTATCAAACCACCAACAGTCTGATTATATATATATATATATATATATGTGGCAAAACCAATGGTGTTTCGTGAGATATTGTTGAACTGAACACACAAAAGCTAGGAACATATTTTTCCACCCATAGCACCATCCCCCTTTCAAATCACAGTGCACACCTTAGGCAAGGGGATGAGCTCAAGTGTGGCAAGTGATGAAGGGCAAAAGCTCATTGGTATGCACAAGTCCCTGCTGAACCACAGGGCTCTGGGACCTACCAGTAAACAAAACACTAAAGGATCTATCCAAGCTGCTGAACCCTATCCCAAAAATAGGCTACGCACCTTGGATAGCTCCCTTAGAGTTCTGACTGATTTTGACTGAAAGCCAGAGTGGATTCACAGCCCTACCAAAATCAGAGCCACCAGCATCTGCTGGTTAATGCTAGAACATGGCATCATGCAATGAAATTAGTTGGCACTAAGTTCAGAACAAAAAGGAGGTTTCCCCTCACCTGTACATAATTAACATATAGGATGATGTCACAAGAACTAGCAATAACCACAAGCTTAGATGGATTTTAAAAAGGAGTAAACAAATATGTGGAGAGCTATATTAATGACCACCAGCCATATATGGGTAAATGAAACCCCCATGCTCAGAGTCTCTGAATAGCAGGTGCTGCTAGGGACTAACAACTTGGATGGCTATTTGCACCCTGCTCTTCTTGTGAACTTCTGGCTGGTCACATTTGGAAACAGAAGAAGGACCATGGCCTGTTCCAGCAAACAATTCTTATGAGCTATGATCTGACTGCACACTGAAGCTATCACTATCTTCTTGGGTGAATAACCATTTTACCAACTTAAGATGACTAGTGCAGCTTTTAGAATTCGAACCAGACGTTCTTTCTTTGACGGATTTTCAATGAAAATTTCAGATGTGATTTCTAATTCAGGAATTTTAACAGCAGAGTTATAAATGCTGGTTTCATAATACAAGGGCCCTAGTGTGTGGTCTGGGAATATCCAGCCCTGTAGAATTGTTGAAATTAAACAAGTATGGACCTGGTCAGCATGGAAGCCACTCTGAAGTTTTCTATAGAAAGGGCATAATCAATAAAATTAAATAATATTTTTTCAAACTATATGTTGCATGTTTTTATTGAGTATCTTGAGCTGCTTTATTCTAGGTGTATGACACTGATATACTTTTTCAGAATCCTCAAATAGACTATGGAGATGTTTCATCTAGGAAAGAACTAAGGAAGAAACTGAACTGTAAAAGCTTCAATTGGTATATCAAAAATGTATATCCGAACTTAGTACCTCAGACTGCCATTGTGGCCTATGGAACTGTAAGTAATAACTAGAAAGTTTACACATTTTGTATTTCAGAAGCACATATTGCAGTGTATATACTGTGGGGTGTACTGCTACCGAGGTTGATCTGTGGTGGGGCTCATAAATTGATCAGCAAAGGCCTTTGGGTGACTTTCAAGTCTGTGAGTTTTCTTACATCCCTTCCCTACCTCTTGGTGTCCCCATTCTGAAGGACATAGAAATTCCAGTATAGTGGCTGTAACCAGGTGTAATCTTTACATATAAAGCAGAAAGTATGTGCGTGTCAGATATGTCCGGAAATGTTTACCTACTTCCAAATGAATTAGAAACTTGAAATTTGACACAGTGATAGGTCTGACTGTACAATGCCCCAGAAAAGATAAAAACACAATTTTGGGGGTTTAAAATATTTTTAAAGAATTTAATGAAAACCTAGGTTTATGCCTACAACTCCTAGCATGCCTTGGGCGGAACTCCCAGCATGTCTTGGGTGAAAGGCCAGACTTACTGGCCTTTGGCGGCCATTGTGAGTGAACAGGTGGGTTGCCGCTATGTGTTTTTCACAACCCCAACTCCTAAGGTTGGCCTCTAGCAATCAACCCACTTCCACATAAAAGGAAACACCCACATAGAAAGGCTGCACCCATTTGTGGTGCCTCCTCCCACCCTCTGCATGGTTTTAAAATGTAACTAGATACTTTGAGGGGCCGAACATGCTCAAAGGCACTCTGTCCTGATATTGCTGTTTTCTCAGAATCTGGGGGAAGCAAGTGTGTAGCCTTTGCTCTTAAGAGGGAGTGGAGGCACTCTGCGCGTGCCCAGAAACAGACCCGACAAAGGGGGGAAGTGCCAAGGCAGTCCCAACAAGATTGGTCGGAGCTGGGTGTGTCCACTGATATCCACTTACCTCCCCTCCTTGGCGATGCTACTCCTCGACGCTCTATTGAGGATCAGCATCGGCATCAAGAAGATGTCTCAGGCGATGCTGGCTGCCAAAGGCATCCTGCGAAGTGTAGTACTGGCATGTAGAGCGGCTGATTTAAATAAAACATGGGTTAGTAAACCAGGTCAGTATGTGCAAACCACAACACTATCCTTCAGTCCAAACTCACCCCCCCACTTTCCTTCTACCTGACTTTCCCCAACTCCCACTAACCCCGTCCACCATTCCATTCTAACCTCAGCTATCAGTCATTCCTCCATTCACTCTTCTGTTTCAATAGTAAAGTCAGGCTTTTACATAAAAATCATAAACTTTATCCAGTAATTCTTGCATCTAGCTTGGAATGTTGTGATTTAGTTATAACAGAAAAAATGCAACATGAAAAAAAATCTCATCAAGTTAAATGGCCTTGGAAAATAAATTTTAAAAAACCACGTGGCACTGGAAAGCCATTAATGCAGGCACTAGGCAAGCCTGCCTGGAAAAAAAAATACACAAGCAGGGTGCCACAACTAAGATAGGCTGCTCTCCAGTTGTCCTCCACCATACCTCAGACAGTGTTCCAAGATTAACACATTATTCAGGGACATAGGCTTACACCTACAACTCCCAGCATGCCTTGGGGGAAGGGAAGATTTATTGGGCCTCGGCAGCCATCATTTGGAAGTGGCTCGCCATACTGGGCCTGAAGGGAGAGCGCCTAGGACCGGCTGCCTTGGTTGCTAGGCACCATCAGGAGCAGGTGGGAAGGAGCATGCAGCTCCAGGTCCGTCGCCAACAACAATGACTGAGCTCACAGTCAGTCAGCCAGCCTGCTCCCTCACGGCCTACCTATGGGCACAGATTGCGCAGTGCAGCATGG
The DNA here is from genome assembly GCA_029215795.1 of Anniella stebbinsi. Lineage (NCBI taxonomy): Eukaryota > Metazoa > Chordata > Lepidosauria > Squamata > Anniellidae > Anniella > Anniella stebbinsi. Next base: position 101,690,191 of record JARDYH010000003.1, read on the forward strand.
ACCGGCTTGCCAGACTTCACTTCCCGTGAACCTCAGCAGCAGGAGTCCCCTTGGGCAAGTTGGGCACAGTGGCAAAAAGCATGCTGGGATTTGTAGTTTTTGTTTTTGTTTTGTGTGGGGACAAGGAAAATCATGGCAGTGGCTTCTTCCTCAGGCCTGAGTAGGCCCGACCAAGGGGGGCAAGTGCCTAGGCAGGTACAGCCTGCTGCTGGAGCACTTGGTCGGCAAGAAGTGCATGCTGATGCAGGCGCAGGCCTTCAACTCAGCTGCTAAGAAGAGTCTCAAGCAGAAGATGGTAAAGTGGGCTATGGAAAGAAGGACAGGGATCCTGTATATTTAACAGTTGTACAGAAAAGGGAATTTCAGCAAGTGACATTTGTATGCATGCAACACCTGGTGAAATTCCCTCTTCATCACAATGGTTAAAGCTGCAGGAGCCCTGCCCTCTTTTGTATTTGGTCAAGAGGGCAGGGTGCCTGCAGCTTTAATTGTTGTGATGAAGAAAGAACTTCACCAGATGCTGCATGCATACAAATGACACCTGCTGAAATTCCCTTTTCATCACAACTGTTAAAGATACAGGAGCCCTGTCCTCCTTTCCATAGGGTCACCCTAACCCTGGCCTGCATCAGGGGAGAGAGAGAGAGAGAGAGAGAGAGAGAGAGAGAGAGAGAGAAAGAAAGAAAGAAAGGAATGAATTTAATTCATTTAAAAGTTAACTCACAGGCTTAGCACCCACCAGCTGTACAATGTAGCAGAAAAATCTAAAAGCTCAGAATTTTGGGTTTTAAATACTTGTAAAGAATTTAATAAAAACCACAGCTTATGCCTACAACTCCCAGCATGCCTTGGGCAGAACTCCCAGCATTCCTTGGGTGGGAGGCCAGACCTACTGGCCTTTGGCGGCCATTGTGAGTGCATGGGCGGGTTGCTGCTATGTGTCTTTCACAACCCCGACTCCTAAGGTTGGTCTTGAGCAGTCAACCCAATTCCACATAAAAGGAACAACCCACATGAATAGGCCGTGTCCATTTGTGGCGCCTCCTCCCACCCTCTGCATGGTTTTAAAATTGTAACTAGATACAATAGTATGTCTTTGAGGGGACAAACTTGCTCAAGGGCACCCTATCCTGATATCACTGTTTTCTTAGAATCTGAGGGAAGTGCATGCGTGGCCTTTGCTCTTAGGAGGGAGGAAAGGGAGGCACTCTGTGCATGCCCAGAAACAGGCCTGATGAAGGGGAGAAGTACACACTCTGTCCTGGCCCTTCAGTATAGGCTCCTGATCATAGGCGTCCACACAGGGTGTGCCGGGTGTGCCCAGGCTCACCTTAATTTCCCATGGCACCTCTGCTTTCCTGCCCCCTGCTTGAATCTGGGCTTTTAAAAGGACGGGAAAGCCTCTGGAAAGCCACCATTAGCATCCCTGGGGGAACTACGCACTTTCTGGAGGTCCTGGAAAGCGTGTTTTCCTCTGCTCTGCTCCAATCAGGGCCTTTAAGGTGCACAGCTTAATGAAATGAGCTGCACAAGCCTATGCTCCTGATGGAGCACCTAGTGGCCGAGAAGCACGGGCCGAGACAGTCCCAGCGGGACTTGGCCAGAGCTGGGCACGTCCACTAACAGCCTCTTACGTCCCCTCCTTGGTGATGCTGCTACTTGATGTTCTATCGATGAGCAACATCGGCAATGAGAGGAGGGAAGTGCCTCTCAGAGGACTCGGGTACCTGTGGGCCATGAAAGGCATGTTGGGAGGTGTAGTACTGGCATGTAGAGTGGCTAATTTTAAATAAAGCATGGGTTAGTAAGCCAAGTCACTATGTGCAAGCCAGGTCACTATCTTCCAGTCCTAACTGTGCTCCCACTTTCCTGACCGCTCACTAACTGTCTTTGTTCTCCTTCCACCTGATTTTTTCCAACTGCTGCTAACCCTGCCCATCATTCAATTTTAGCCTCAGCTTACGCCTACAACTCCCAGCATGCCTTGGGCAATTTAATTTGTTTAAAAGTTAACTCACAGGCCTAGCACCGGCCTACTACTGTTAGATGATTACTTTGCAGACATATATCTTAGGGGCCCCAAGCAATGCCGGATACATTGCCTAGTCAGCCAATAATTTGAATTAACATTTGCTAGACTGAAGTAGCAATTGTATTGTTTTCAATTTCCAGGCCTCTGTGGCAAATGGAACATCTCTGTCACTGTGAAGGATGCCTTTTTCCTTTCTGATATTTTTATTTGTTATACATATTTTTTATACTGGTCTTCAATTCTATTTCTCGGGCAGTTTACAAAAAGTAAAACCATTAAAATCTAAATACAAATAATAAATTAAAATCCACAAAATCATAAATGCAGTATGAAAGAGTCAGCTGGCCAAAGGAACAATAAGTTAGGTATCAGGTAAACCTCTCTGGGGAGGGCATGCCACAACTGGGTCACCAGCTCTGAGAAGGCCCACTGTCTGGTAGTTACTGCCTCACCTCAAATGGCAGGAGAACCCATAGATCTTAATATAGGGGTGGGCACATATGGAGACAAGGATCCTGGTTCAATTCTGTGAAGGGCTTTAAACCTGGCCCTTTGAATTGAACTGGGAGCCAGTTGGCATAGGACAGGCATAATGTGATCATAACACCCAGGGTCCCTCTGGAGCGCAAACCAGGAACTTTGCACCCAATCCGCCATCCCCTTTTGACATGTGCCTGCCTATGTCAAAGGGTATAGAAGGGAGTGTGGGGCTACTGGGGGCCCCTCTTGGGACCATCATACCCCATTTGGATCTGGTTGGCATCCATGTTCCAGCCACAGCTTGATTTTCCCCCCTCTAGCTACATGTTCCCGTGAGCTGAGGAGGGGGAAGGAGTCTACAATAGAGCTCCTTGAAAAAACAGGAAGTTGAGAGGCAGCTTGCTAGGTGGCTTGGTCAGTGAGACAGTTTCTACAACTGCTAAAGCTTTAACAATTTTCTACAAACTTTGCATCTTTATAGGTGTTCCTGCCACTTTAAGGAACTTTCTCATTTTTCCACAACTTGCCAAAAATTCACGCACTGGCTTCTTTTGATGCAACAGACATGCTTTTTGTAATTATAATAATTCTGCTACCCGAGCTGCTGATCTTGACAGAATAACACAACTCTCTTCTATAGTTGGGCAATGCTAAAGCTGGAGCTGGCTCTGGGGTGTTTTTCTGTAACAGCTCTTGCTTGCCCAATTCAGTGAAGCCCAAAATCTACTGCTTGCAGTATCCTGTCAAACCCCAAAATGCTCTCAATTGCCTCTGAGAAAAGGTACAAAGCAGTACAAAGCAGATCAAAACCCAACCAATTTTCTGGGGTACTGCTGCTAAGCAAAGATCCATGCATCAGGGAACCTTCGTTTCCCTCGCACTTTCACACACACACACACACAGGTTGAAATTCCCTTTTCTCTACAACAGTTAAAGTTACATGAGCCCTGTCCTCCTTTTCATATGGTCAGCCTACCATTGTTCCTCCTTTGGATGCTCATAAGGGGCTCAGAATTGTAAACCAAGGTATTAAGTGAGTCTTGTTTACCTCCCAGATGAAAAACATGCTAAACAAGGACTTCTGCATAGATCAAGGCCCAGTCCCTGGAAAGACTCCCATAATGTACAATTGTCATGGGTACAGCCCACAGGTAAGTTTATGATAAAAGCTGCGCAGGAATTGTTTCTGGTGCGTCCCCCCCCCCCCCCAGCAATTAAGAAGATTCTTAAGATATTTAATGGTTGTTTTCTTAAACCGTCTTTTTTTTTTTTTTAAGTAGGAATGATTTCTGGTGCAAGTCTCAGGACATGATCCATCACCTCCCATGCATGTACCTCATAGAATTTCATAGGAGAGAATCCCAATAAAGCATTATGGAACCTCTCCTTCTAATCCTTGGCAGGGCACATTTTGTCCCAACACACAGCAGTGTGCATGATTCCCATAGGGATATCCAATGGCTCACTCTTTCTCAGGGCCATATATTTATTTATTATATTTTATCTGTTTTTCAAGCAAAAATGGTCTCCCAGTGCAGCTCACAGCAAGTAAAATCTGACAATACCCAATCCTCCTGGGCTTACAAACTAAGAAGAAAAGACCAGGTAGAAAAAAATGTAATTAAAACAGAAAAAGGGAAGGGAATAGTAAAGAAGGGGATTGTATTTGACAATGCCACAATGAAAAAAATGAATCATTAACAAGCATTTACATCCAGTGGGGGACAGACTGACCTTGGAAGTAACAAATGAGAATTGCACCAATAAAACAGATCAAGCACAACACTCCACAGTTGTTGGATTAGCAAGTAGTTATTTGAGAATTGTGATGTATTTCAAATACATTTTCCTTTGTTATGTGAAGCTTATCCTTCCTTGCTTCTGTTTTAGCTGAGATGGTTCTGGTACAACTATCTACAAGTCCTTGGTCATCTGACTGGTGATTTAGGCTTGATAGTCCATCGACCTATTATTGAACCAGAGTGAAGCAAACTCCTTGCAATTGCTCATTCTCTGGTTGATGGCTGAGACCAGGGTGGTTTTCAGCTTCCCATTGTGTACGTCATGGGAGGAAAGGGATGCAATGAAATATCCTCGAACTGCTGGGTCTCCAAAATTGGGGAGGATCCCATTCCTCCAAAAATAGAATATGAAATGGGGTGTGTGGGGGATATTAGGAGGGTGCGTGCTGTGCCAGCTTCCCCTCATTCCCCATGTCCCAGTTAAAAAGACACCTGCTCTGCCAAAGGCTTCAGCAGCAAGAACAGAGCTCAGGCTGCCACCTTGTGTCCTCTTCCCAAGAGCACCTCTTGAATGGTGCTGCCATGCTCACAGACCCTTTGAGGAAGAAGTATGGCTGTAACAAGAGCTCTGCTCCTACTGCTCCTCTGAAGTCACCAACTACTATCTGTTACTGGTGTCAAATGAACAAAGATGTCTACTTAAAGCCCTGCGATATTCTCTTCTAGCACACATTCTATCATAGCACTGGAGAGCTCTATGTAGGAGGTTTACAATCTCGGCGTAATACAGGTGATAGATGCTTGACAGACTCTGGCAAAGGAGAGCTGCCCATTCTAGAGCGATGTGATGAAGCCACTGCAAAAGAACTGAATATGCACTGGGATTTCAAACAAGTAAGCTCCTAATTTATGATGCATACATAGCAATTCAGAAAGAACAGATTATCAAAAATATCCATTGCTTAGGAAGACATTGCTAATTCTTTTCTTAACAAAGCTGCCTTATGGTTTGTGAATCCAAATTTCTGGAGCACATAGATATTTGCACATCATATCAAGGTCACACACTTTGCTTCTGCAGCTGTTAAAAAGTGACCATGGGACATACTGACTTGCAATGATGGGAGTTGTAGTCCAACACCTTTGGAGGGCACCAGGTTGGGGAAGGGCTGCTCTAAACAAAAAAAGAGAAGTAGGTGGCCCTAAGTTGTTCGTTATCAGTTTTCCACAACCCCACAGTCACCTCTGCATATCATATTCTCCATCCTGTCCTCATGGTTTATCTGCTTTGGGAGAATGAGAATTTCACTTGCACTTTCTGCCTCCTTAGGGAGGATGTGGCATTAAGGCTTGGGAGCCTTAACTCCCAATTTCCCTGCTTTTTGGTGCTTGGTTGGAAACTGTGGAGCCTTAACGTTTTTGTAAACCGTAGGTTTTTTGTTTAATGATTTTAAATAAAGCATGGGTAAGTAAGCCAAGTCACTATGTGCAAGCCAGGTCACTATCTTCCAGTCCTAACTGTGCTCTCACTTTCCTGACCGCTCACTAACTGTCTTTGTTCTCCTTCTACCTGACTTTTTCCAACTGCCACTAACCCTGCCCATCATCCCATTTTTGCCTCATCTTATGCCTATAACTCCCAGCATGGTTTGGGCAATTTAATTTGTTTAAAAGTTAACTCACAGGCCTAGCACCGGCCTACTACTGTTAGATTTTACTTTGCAGACATATATTTTAGGGGCCCTGAACAACGCCAGGTATATAAGCTAGTATGCTAATATTATTGCATGTCAGCTATCAAATGCAGTCAGTATTAAATACTACTAAATACTATTGCTGTTATGGCGCATGTGCCAGGCATGTGCAAGGATGGCCTGGGAAATTTGTACAGCACAGATTTTGGAGGCCCCGCTTTGTGGGGGTGGCCATGACCTTTCCTTAGCCTCTGTTTAGGCATACGAAGTGGGATGGATGGAAAGTGAAAGCAACAAAAATACTGGGTGTTAGTTCTTGCATTCACCCAGAATAAATGTACTCAAAGCAAAAGTATTTGGGGGGAAATGGGCTTCCACAGCAACGCATATAGCATCTCTCTCTGCTACTGTCCAGCTGCCAAGACAAGCTCCCAGGCTTGGGCTTGTCCTTTTTCCTCTGCTCTCTTTATGTTTCTTCTTCTTCTCCTTCCTTCAGTCTGTCCACTCTCCTCCTCTATGCTCCTTCCTGCTTTCTACTAGAGGAGGCTTTAAGCTTAGGGCTTAGAAGCACCACCCTGTTCACCAGCCATCTTGGCTAGTCTTCCATCAAGTGGCTTCAAGCTTCTCCATGTTTGTTTGTTTTTAACTTTAAAGAATTATAGACCACCTTTAAGGATAAAAACTCTCCTTAAGGTTGTTTCTAGGGCTGCCTCTACAAGAGAGGTTTAATGCGCTTTGAAGGTTCATTAAAATTTTTACCTCTACAAGAACGGAGCGCAAATCGGGCGTAGAGGCGCGTTATCTCTCCGATAATGCGCATTTTCGAATGCGCGTTAAATCGCGAGTTTTATTTTGCTCCGGCTGTTAAAGCGCATTTTTCCCGTGTGAACAAGCGCTTATGCGCATTAACTTCTTGTAAAGCGCTTTTTGGACATCTATTAATGCGTTTCGCCGCCTCTCGCCGCCTCCCGTGCAGAGGGATTAGGAGTAAATGCGCGTCTGCGATAATGCGCATAATCGCCGAACCGGGCGCAAAAGCGAATCTTTGTAGAGGGAGCCCAATAAGCAATAAAACATCAAGAACACATTTCAAAGCATAAATAAGAACAAGCAAATAAAACTAAAATATTGAATCTAATACAAATATTAAAAACTCATTTATAGTTGCACGTAAAATATTTATTTTAGGTATTACATTTCTGTATCACCAAAATGCTGAAACACTCTGGGCAGTTCGCTACAATTAAAACCATAAGATACAGTACAAGAAAACATAATATAAAACTTTAAAAGTTTAAGACTACAGCAGAATAAAAACAAGCAGCAGTGTAAAGGTTTACAATACAGCAACATATTTTAAAACATCAGAAATTGAAAGACTAAGATCATTTCCATTAAGCAGCCAAATAAACCAACTTAGGAGAAAGCCTCCAAGAGGAAATAAATGTCAAGGCTCTCCTAAAGGCCTGCAAGCAGAGCCAGCTCAAGACACTCTGCTTCCTGAGGTAAAGGACAAGACGGCTCTTCTCAGTCCATGTACAGAAGCCAATTGAACTGCAATTGAATCTTACTTCGACACTGGTAATGTAATAGTGTCCTACACCACGCCTGTTCGGGCAGCAGGCTTATTAGGGGTCTCAAGACAGGCTACTTGGCATAGAGCACTCTGTAGTCCAAGAGAGGGGAACAGCTGGGGGCTCAGGAGGAATAGCTGAGGGGGCTGCTGCCATTGACCCCAGTATCTGCTGCCTGAGGTAGTCGTCTCAGGGTGCCTGTACATGAGAGGTTTAAAGCTCTTTCAAATCTCATTAAAATTTTTACCTCTACAAGAGCGGAATGCAAATCGGGGGTAGAGGCGCGTTTTCTCTCTGATTATGCGCATTATCGAATGCGCATTAAATAGCAAGTTTTCCGGCCGTTAAAGCGCATTTTGACCATGTAAACAAGCGATTCTCTGCATTTCAGCCACTTTAAAGTGCGTTTCAAACAACCAGTCAGGCCACCAGTTATGCGCTTAACCGCCTCCCGCGTATAGTCATTATCGTAACAGAGAAGATTCGCATAATCGGACAACCAGGCGCCAAAATGAATTCTTGTAGATGGAGCCTCACTCTCTCGAATGGTAGGGCCAGCCCTGCCTGCAAGGAAGGGACTTGATGTACCTGAAGAGGTAGAGTATTTCACAGACTTCAAGCCACTACTGAAAATGTCATTTTTTATTTTTATTTTTGCCAGTGTCCTGCTTTAGCTAATTCCGGTTCTATGTTTGGGAAGTAAAGGGGCAAGATTTAGTAGGCAAATCAATTAAGCACACACAAAGGGTTCAGAGAACCACAAAATGTCAAGGTACAAGCAATGGTCAAAGCACAATATTGTCAGTCAAAGAGAAGCCCAAAAGCATGGCCAAGGTAAACACAGGCATGGCAGGTAAACACAGATAAGTAGTCAGATACAATACATAGTCCTTGAAGCAAAGTCAAGCAAGAATCCAAGGATCAGTAGCACAGAGGTTCCATCAGAAGGCAAGTTCACAGATACAAATCACTGGCAAAGGTAATTGTTCCAGCAATGGCTAGCCTAAAACTGAGGGCTTATATATCATGGATAACGAAGGCAAGGGCTGAAGCTGGCATACCAGCCTATGCTGGTAAAAGATACTCTTGGCTTCAGCTTAATACCCTCTTCCACCCCCAGACTGCCTTCCACCAATTCAAGAGTTCTGTCAATCTTGGGTTTGCTGAGTTTTTTGTTTGTTTGTTTGCTTATTTTTTTTGAGGTCAAGTTTGATTCATGCTGAGCTTATGATTGTATTTAATTTTTTTAAAAAAATCCATACAGAACTGCATACACATTTTTGTAATGTGTGCATTAATGTATGCATTAATATAAGCATTTTTAAATATACACATTTTGGGGCATATGTTCCTTTTGACTAATGCATGTTTCTTCTCATGTTGGACATGTATGCATTTCATTTTTGAACATTTTTCAAATGTGCACATATCGTTGAACTCATTATTCATTTGATTTGTGAAGCACGTTGCAATCTTGGAAATGTACAGATTTTCCAACTGCAAGTTGTGTTTGGGTCTGTGTTCAGATCCAGGAGGTACAAACTGGGTGAATCCATTAAATAACTCAACAGAGCAAATCTTTCACACACCCCTACTAAACAGGCCCCAAACTGACTCAAGAGATTGCACTGGCCTCTGCCAGATTGCACCAGCTCCTATAAAGGGGAATGCTGCCTGGTGCGGGGAAGGGCTGCAGGCAGGGTTGACCAAGGGCAAAGGGCATTCAGAAGAGGGACCTTTGGTGAGTCCAGAGGTGTGTGCGTGTGTGTAGGCTTGGTATGTGTTTAGGAAGGCTAGATGGCCAGGGATGTGGTGCCACTATAAGAATAGTGTGGAATCACAACGTTGTGTGTGACAATATTGGTTGAGGTGACAATATTGGTTGAGGTGACAGCAGTTTAGACATCACTGTTGTGTTCCCCTTTCTCTTTTACCCCACCGCCTCAGTAACCTTGGAGATTTAGTGCAGTCCCCTCAAGTATATGGGTGCGGTTAATGAATGCCAGGTCAGCCAAATGGTGGAAAGGGGCTGGATGAATGGGGGGAGGGGGGAGCTTCTCCCAAATGTGGCCTCCTGGTTAATTTGTAATGCACCAGGCTCAATCTGGAGGTGAGGAGGAAGAGCAGATCTGGCCAGATCTACACTATTGCTTTAAAACGGTTTATAACGGTAGTGACAACTATTGGGACCCAGGACACACTCCAGATACAGTTTTCAAAACGTTTCTGAAGTGTCATATCCTGTGTGGTGGTCTCTTTAAAGATTCATCTCTTCAATAAGGTACCTTGTTTACCACTCAGCCAATTCTGAATGATTGGCCCCCTCCACAAGGATGTGCTTTTGCGCCCGGTTCGGGGATTATGCGCATTATCGCGGAGGCGCATTTACTCCTAATCCCTCTGCACGGGAGGCGGCAAGAGGCGGCGAAGCGCATTAATTGATGTCCAAAAAGTGCTTTACAAGAAGTTAATGCGCATAATCGCTTGTTCACACAGCAAAAATGCGCTTTAACGGCCGGAGCAAAATAAAAGTCGCTATTTAACGCGCATTCGATAATGCGCATAATCCGGGAGATAACGCGCCTCTACGCCCGTTTTGCGCTCCGCTGGTGTGGAGGTAAAATTTATAATGAGCCTTCAAAGAGCATTAAACCTCTCTTGTGGAGGTAGCCATTGTTCCTGTTGTTGGAAATAGTTTGGGATCTAGATTGTCCATCCCCTTGCCTAATAGTATCCATGCCTGAGCTGACAGAGCTTGTCTCAAGCATGGTGTTGAAGACCCCAATGTAAAGTGCCTTTAAAGCCCTAAACAGGTATTCACTCTTTCTAGCCTGCCTGCACTCTGAGGTCAGCAGTGAACCCTCCATTTGTGTGCTTGCTTGTAAGAGCAATTAGGCTGGTGGGCTTTCTTGGTAGTGGCCCCTTACTTGTGGAACTCTGTTCCATTTGACATCCTTCAGTTCCCATCATTACAGGCCTTCAGGTGGCTCCTAAAGACTTATATTATCACCTTAGCCTATAACAAATTAGTTTATTCATTGCCCTCTTGTAGATGCTGCTAGCTGGCTTAAATGTTTAAATGTTACAATTTTAATATTTTGTTTTATCTTTTCTTACAGCAGGAGTGCAGAACTGGGAGACTGCATGTGGCCTCTATTGTTTCTGGTAGGGCCCATGGAGCCCATTTCTTCCTACAGCTGGACTGGAAGGGGGAAAAATGCTGCTATTGGCAATACTGGGACAGCAAAACCTCGCTAAGCATCACTGGGTGTTCAGAAGTGCTTTTGCCTCTCCCATTCTGCACTGAGCCCACCTGCAAGACTGCTGTTTTCCCACCTCTTTTAGCAGCAGAGAAACAATCATCTTTCTGGAGATCACTGGGGCTTGGGAGAGGTGAATGTCTCTCCCAAACTGCAATGATCTCTAGTGCCCTTTCCACATCAACAATCTTTCCTGGGGTCATCCCTGTGCATCTAAGTGATGTACCGGGGATCCTGGGGGCAACCGGGGATGACCCAGGGACGATCCTGGGAAACCCTGGGATAGTGGAAATGGGGGATATCCTGGTTTTTCCACCATCCCAGGACCTGAAATGGGCATGGATCCGCACGGGGTGGGAGGCGCATGGGGGGTTCCCCTTACGTGTTTTGCTGCATTCCCTGCTCTTTCGCTTTAAAAATCCAAAATGGTGGACGCGATGGGTGTAACATCCCTGTTTGTATCCTGGGGGACAATCCCGGAAGCAGGTAAGTCTGGGATTGCCCCCTTCCCTCTACACCATAGAAAGAGCCTAGGTCTCAGTGGGCAGGGAGGGGGAGGCTTAAACCTCTATGTTCCCTATGTACTGAATTGAGTGGGGGAGGGGAGTGTGTGTGTCTGTATGTGGGGGGATGGAGAGTGTATGATGTGTGTGTGTGAGGAGAAGAGTTTGTCTGTGTGTGTGTGTGTGTGTGTGTGTGTGAGAGAGAGAGAGAGAGAGAGATCATGCCAGTGAGGCTCCTGGCTTCTGATTCGGATGCAGATGCAAACCTCCGGGTGAAAAAGTTGTGCATTCCTATTTCATAGTGTTTTAAGGTTTACATTTTGTACACTGCTCTCTCTATGGCCAAACAGAAGCTCTTTGGGCTGGGAAACCAGAAACAGAGCATTGTGCTTCATCAGCCAGATATAACGGATCAGCTCATCAGGGAAAATGGTGGAAAGGCCCTTCTCCTCAAAATGCCATCTGGGGAGGATGTGGGAAAAGAGTGGAATGACCAGGAAGTTGGAGGATGAAAAGAAAGCAGGAGAAGCACTTCTTGCCTGGAAAATTAGTGTGTGTGTGTGTGTGTGTGTGAGAGAGAGAGAGAGAGAGAGGGGGAGAGAGAGAGAGAGAGAGAGAGAGAGAGAGAGAATAGAAAGGTCTGTGTACAAAAGTGGGGGGGCTGTTTTTTTGTTTTTTTGCTTAGGCCCCACCCTCTGTTGGCGTGTGGCCCCCAGATGGAGAGCCACAGGGCAATGCAGCCATCTAGCAGAAAAGCGTTATTTACCCTTGATTTAGAGGTTATCTACATGAGGCTTTTCTCCTGCGATTGTGATTAGCTACTCACAGAAGTTTGCGGGAGGTTGACATCATCAACCTCCAAGGTCTCTCCCATGCTTTGTGACCATTGCAGCAGCTTTATTTGTAACAGGCATAATGAGCTATTTAAAAATCGTGAATTGAATCTCAATGTGTAATTATGGAGCATCTATATAACAGTGCCATCTAGTTGCTGTATAAAGAAACATATCGAACTTGCAGATAAAGGAAATCCCCAGGGGGAAAAAAGGAAAGTGCGTTTAAAGGGCCAAACTTGATCCTGCAAAGAATCTAGAAGCAGAGGTCCTGGTAAAGAAATGTATATTACACATTTCTTCCAAGAACTAAAGGTAATGTACAAGATTCTTTCACTTTGATCCTTACAACAACCCTGTGAGATAGGTTGGGCTGAAGCAAAGCCATCAACCTGCAGGAGAGGGAGGCCTGCTGCCAGAGGAGGAGGAGGAGAGGAGTGTGCCTGCCTGCCTGCCTGCCTGCCTGCCTGCCTGCCTGCCTGCCTGCCTGCCTCCTGGCCTCGCTGCTACCACCACCACCACCAGCCTCTAGAGGATTTCAGCCTGGCAGACTGCCACTCTTTGCAGGACCAGGCTCCCAGGTACTGAGCCAGCTGCTGTGGACAATTACATCAGTCCCCCTCCCTTCCTGGGAGGGATATTTAAGCTGCTGGCTGAGGGGGCCTGGGAAAGCCATCAACCTGCAGGAGAGGGAGGCCTGCTGCCAGAGGAGGAGGAGAGGAGTGTGCCTGCCTGCCTGCCTGCCTGCCTGCCTGCCTGCCTGCCTGCCTCCTGGCCTTGCTGCTACCACCACCACCACCAGCCTCTAGAGGATTTCAGCCTGGCAGACTGCCACTCTTTGCAGGACCAGGCTCCCAGGTACTGAGCCAGCTGCTGTGGACAATTACATCAGTCCCCCTCCCTTCCTGGGAGGGATATTTAAGCTGCTGGCTGAAGGGGCCTGGGAAAGCCATCAACCTGCAGGAGAGGGAGGCCTGCTGCCAGAGGAGGAGGAGAGGAGTGTGCCTGCCTGCCTGCCTGCCTGCCTGCCTCCTGGCCTTGCTGCTACCACCACCACCACCACCACCAGCCTCTAGAGGATTCAGCCTGGCAGACTGCCACTCCTTGCAGGACCAGGCTCCCAGGTACTGAGCCAGCTGCTGTGGACAATTACATCAGTTCCCCTCCCTTCCTGGGAGGGATATTTAAGCTGCTGGCTGAGGGGGCCTGGGAAAGCCATCAACCTGCAGGAGAGGGAGGCCTGCTGCCAGAGGAGGAGGAGGAGAGGAGTGTGCCTGCCTGCCTGCCTGCCTCCTGGCCTCGCTGCTACCACCACCACCACCAGCCTCTAGAGGATTTCAGCCTGGCAGACTGCCACTCTTTGCAGGACCAGGCTCCCAGGTACTGAGCCAGCTGCTGTGGACAATTACATCAGTCCCCCTCCCTTCCTGGGAGGGATATTTAAGCTGCTGGCTGAGGGGGCCTGGGAAAGCCATCAACCTGCAGGAGAGGGAGGGCTGCTGCCAGACGAGGAGGAGAGGAGTGTGCCTGCCTGCCGGCTTTCTGTTTTGTCTTCGGTTGTTTTTTTGTTTGTTTGTTTGTTTGTTTGTTTTGTTTTGTTTTGTTTTGTTTTTTTTACCCTTTCCCCAGGCTTGAGCTATGTGCCTGGGAGGGAGGATACAGGGCCAGGTGAGGGGATCTGAGGGGAGCACAATCAGGGTAGTGACGGGTAGAGGGAGATATGGCGTTGTGAGGAGGACTTGCCAGGTTAGGGAAACAGGGCCCAGACAGTTAATGGCTGTGCCTTGTTCCAGTCCCCCTCACACCCACAGGCTTGTTGGTTGCCTTATCAGCCAGCCCTCAGGCCTCCGGGTGCTGCTTTTAAATGCCAGATCAGTGCATAATAAGATCTCCCTCATCCACGATTTAATTGTGGATGAGGCAGCCGATCTGGCATGTATAACCGAGACCTGGGTGGGAGAGCAGGGAGGAGTTAGTCTCTCCCAGTTATGCCCACCGGGGTACTTGGTTCAGCATCAGGGTAGACTTGAGGGCCGGGGAGGGGGGGTTGCTGTGGTCTATAGGAATTCCATCCCCCTCTGTGGGCTCCCTGTCCATGCGACTACTGGTCTGGAGTGTTTGCACCTTGTGTTGGGCCAACGGGACAGATTAGGGATTCTGTTGGTGTACCGCCCACCCCGCTGCTCAACAGACTCCCTAGCTGAGCTGACAGAGGTGGTCTCTGGTGTACTGTTGAGGTCCCCCAGACTCTTGGTTCTGGGGGATGTCAACATTCATGCCGAGGGCACTTTATCTGGGGCAGCTCAGGATTTCATGGTTTCCATGACAACCATGGGACTGTCCCAACATACCATCGGCCCAACGCATGTAGCAGGGCATACTCTAGACCTGGTTTTTTTCAACTGGACATGGAGATGGGGATCTGAAAGTGGGGAACTTTACATCAACCCCTCTGTCATGGTCAGATCACCACCTGCTGAGGTTTAGACTTACAGTGGCTTCTCCCCTCTGCAAGGGTGGGGGACCCATTAAGATGGTCCGCCCCCGGAGGCTAATGGATCCAGATGGTTTCCAGAGGGCTCTGGGGAGTTTTCCGGCTGATAGGGCTGGCTCTCCTGTCAAAACCCTGGTCGATCTGTGGAATGCAGAAATGACCCGGGCAGTTGACACGATTGCTCCTGAGCGCCCTCTCCTGTGTAGAGCTCGAACGGCTCCGTGGTATACCCCAGAGCTGAGAGTGATGAAACAAAACAGGAGACGGCTTGAGGGCAGATGGAGACGAACTCCTGATGGATGCAATCAAACACTGGTAAGTGCTTATGGTAAGCTGTATTCAGGGGCAGTGAGGGCAGCAAAAAAACAATACTTTGCTGCCACTATTCAATCATCAACCTGCCGCCCAGCGGAGCTTTTCAGAGTTGTCCAGGGGCTTTTACATGCTGGCCCCAAGGACATGGTAGAACCATCTAAGGGCCGCTGTAATACATTTGCTGGGCACTTCCAGAATAAAATCTCTGGCATCCGTCAGGACTTAGACTCCAGTGTTATAGCAGATGAATCTAGTGAGGTATCCAGAGCACAGGCTTGTCCTGTTTTCTTGGATGAGTTTCAGTTGGTGCAGCTCGAGGATGTTGACAAGGTGCTTGGACAGGTTTGTGCAACCACTTCCATATTGGATCCTTGCCCCTCTTGGCTAATAAAAGCTAGCAGGGATGGAACAACTGGCTGGGCCAGGGAAGTGATTAATGCCTCTTTGCAAGAGGGAGTGGTCCCAGGCCTCCTGAAAGAGGCGGCAGTGAGACCACTCCTAAAGAAATCTTCCCTGGACCCTGAAAATCTTAATAACTACAGGCCAGTAGCAAATGTTCCATTCCTGGGCAAGGTCCTGGAGCGGGTGGTTGCGAGCCAGCTCCAGGCACTCTTGGATGAGACTGATTATCTGGATCCATTTCAGTCGGGTTTCAGGCCTGGTTTTGGTACGGAAACAGCCTTGGTCGCCCTGTATGATGACCTATGTCGGGAGAAAGACAGGGGGAGTGTGACTCTGTTGATTCTCCTTGATCTCTCAGTGGCTTTCGATACCATCGACCATGGTATCCTTCTGGGACGACTGGCTGAGTTGGGAGTGGGAGGCACTGCATTGCAGTGGTTCCGCTCCTACTTGGTGGGTCGGCTCCAGAAGGTGGTGCTTGGGGAACATTGCTCGGCCCCGTGGATTCTCCAGTATGGGGTTCCGCAGGGGTCAGTTTTGTCCCCCATGCTGTTCAATATCTACATGAAACCGTTGAGTGCAGTCATCCGGAGTTTTGGAGTGCGTTGTCATCAGTACGCTGATGACACGCAGCTCTATTTCTCCTTTTCATCTTCATCAGGTGAGGCTGTGGATGTGCTGAACCAGTGCCTGGCTGCGACAATGGACTGGATGAGGGCTAATAAACTGAAACTCAATCCAGACAAGACTGAGACGCTGTTGGTGGGTGGTTCCGCTGACCGGATGGAGGGTGTTCAACCTGTTCTGGATGGGGTTGCACTCCCCTTGAAGGAGCGGGTTCGTAGCTTGGGGGTTCTCCTAGAACCATCTCTGTCACTTGAGGCGCAGGTGGCCTCAGTGGCACGGAGTGCCTTCTACCAACTTCGGTTGGTGGCCCAGCTACGTCCCTATCTGGACAGGGATAACCTGGCTTCAGTTGTCCATGCTCTGGTAACCTCCAAGTTAGATTACTGCAATGCACTCTACGTGGGGCTGCCTTTGAAGGTGGTCCGGAAGCTGCAGCTTGTGCAAAATGCAGCGGCCAGATTGATAACTGGAACCAGTAGGTTCGAACATATAAGACCTACTCTGGCCCGCTTGCATTGGCTGCCTGTATGTTTCCGAGCCCGGTTCAAGGTGCTGGTTTTAACCTATAAAGCCTTACACGGCTTGGGACCACAATACCTGATGGAACGCCTTTCCCGACATGAACCTACCCGAACACTACGTTCAACATCTAAGGCCCTCCTCCGAGTGCCTCCTCCGAGGGAAGCTCGGAGGTCGGCAACAAGAGAGAGGGCCTTCTCTGTGGTGGCTCCCCAATTGTGGAACGATCTCCCTGACGAGGCCCGCCTGGCGCCAACATTGTTATCTTTTCGGCGCCAGGTCAAGACTTTCCTCTTCTCTCAGGCATTTGGCAATATCTGAGGAGCCTGGGGTTGTTTTGTTTTGTTTTTGTAGTTTTTTGAAGTGTTCAAGTGGTTTTAAATGTACAGATTGTGTGTATGTTGTATGTTTTTGCTGTTTTAATTTTTGTATATTGTTTTTAATTGTTTTTAATCCTATGTAAACCGCCCAGAGAGCTTCGGCTATGGGGCGGTATACAAATGTAATAAATAAATAAATAAATAAATAGTGGTCGGCCCATATGTGAGCAGGGATTTCAACCTTAGTCTTTTCCATTCTAGTCCTACATAATCACTGCACCACACTGGCAACATAGCAAACACTTTCTTGGATTTTAATTCATTAAAAAAAACACCATTGCAACAGGTGGAGTACTAATAAGTAATATTTAGGGATCTGCATCCCTGAAAATATCATATTGTATCATTATCGGCATTTCGGACCAAAAACATTATAGTCTCCGATAATATCGTAGATTAACTGTATCGTATCATATTTCTGATAATTATCGGAAATCTGATATTATATCGTTTCTACATTTTGCCCTATAGAGTTGATTTTTGAGTCAGAGAAAGGCCTAAAACTTCTTAATCTTCCAAGTTACAGGTTTGAAACTTGGTCACAGTGCAGACTGAGTGTTGCTAGTCATGTGTGCCAAATTACAGAACAATAGGTGCAAGCGTTACTTGGAAGTAAGTTGTCAAAAACTCAAAATCCACTGTTTCGATTGGCATAAGCACTCCTTTTTCAAGAGACAATGTCCACAGTACTCCTCTCATGGTCATCTCACAGATGGCCTTGAGGGGACTCATCTGTGCCCAATTTCAGACACACAGCTGCAGCTGTAAGCTCTCAGCAACACATGCATTGTTTTTTCTGGTGGTAATGCTGCTGCTGAGAGAAACCCTCATGTTTAAAGAGCTAGTCCTTAAAGTTGGGGACCTTACCGAAGGGCTGTAGGGAGTGGACTCATGGCAGTGCTCTGCAATGAGAGCGCATACGTCATTTTAACATAGCTTCTCTCGATGTTGGTATTGATTGAAGCCAAAAACGCACATGCACGTCATCGACCCACCAAGGCGGGCCAGGCAGGCACAGTGGCTCAAAAAAGGCAATGTGTGAGATGCTTCTGCATCCCCTCAGTAATGGAGGCTAGGAGGAGGAAGAGGATCCCTGTGCACAGATGGCAGGCAGGCTGATGCAGGCAGGCAGGCAGGCAGTTATTTTTGGCAGAAGTGGGCACAGAGGCAGAGGGCCAGTTGGATCTGTCCCTGAAAGCGGCATGGACTCTTGGGTGTCACCACAGCAGGGGTAGAAGAAGACCTTTCTTAAAGAGCCAGCCTTAGCCAGGCAGGGCCTCATTGGACCAGGAGATACCCTGGAAGCATGGAAACCTGCAGGATCCCACTAAAACTAAAAAAACTTAAAAGCATGTTATTATTATCCGCGCCTATGCGTGCGTGGCACAGTGAGAGTGGATGTATTCCTCAGCAGTAGAACTGCTGCCTTGTCTCTAGATTAGGCCATGCATGTCTAAGTACAAATGAAATAATAAAAAGATTGGGGAGTAGGGGAATAGCACGGGTGTTACAGTTATTTATTTATTTTAGAGCCAGCCTTAGCCAGGCAGGGCCTCATTGGGCCAGGAGATACTCCAGAAGCGCGGAAACCTGCAGGATCCTAGCAGATATACATGTGCTGCTTTGACAACTGCGAATCCCATCAAAACAACCCTCACGCACCGTCTTGACCTCATTGTGCTTTAAAAATGACCCAGTCTGCCCGCCATCCCCATGAAGGCAGGTTGGCAGTTCTTCATGCCAGAGCTGCGCACATTGGCTGGAGCAGAGGCAAATAAAAGTCACGTTTGGGGTAGAGGTAGGCACATTGCAAAATAAAAGTCACGTTCGGGGTAGAGGTAGGCACATTGCCAAATAAAAAGTCACGTTCGGGGTAGAGGTAGGCACATTGCCAAATAAAAAGTCACGTTCGGGGTAGAGGTAGGCACATTGCCAAATAAAAAGTCACGTTCGGGGTAGAGGTAGGCACATTGCCAAATAAAAAGTCACGTTCGCGGTAGAGGTAGGCACATTGCCAAATAAAAAGTCACGTTCAGGGTAGAGGTAGGCACATTGCCAAATAAAAAGTCACGTTCAGGGTAGAGGTAGGCACATTGCCAAATAAAAAGTCACGATTAGAGTAAGAATCATCAATAGGCTGTGAGCAAGGGTCTCCAACTAGAGTAATGTAAATTTTGCCAATGTACTCTAGTTAATTGATATTTATGTAGTTACCTAGTAATAAGAAAAATGCTGAAGATTGATTTGAGTTTTAGTCACGTTCTGGGTACAGATAGGCATTGGCTGGAGCAGAGGGAAATAAAAAGTCACGTTCAGGGTAGAGGTAGGCACGTTGCCAAATAAAAAGTCACGATTAGGGTAAGAATCATCAATAGGCGGTGAGCAAGGGTCTCCAACTAGAGTAATGTAAATTTTGCCAATGTACTCTAGTTAATTGATATTTAAGTAGTTACCTAGTAATAAGAAAAATGCTGAAGATTGATTTGAGTTTTAGTCACGTTCTGGGTACAGGTAGGCATTGGCTGGAGCAGAGGGAAATAAAAAAGTCATGTTCTGGGTAGAGGTAGGCACATTGCCTGGACCAGAGTCTCCAAAAAAAAATGTGTGAGGGGGTCCAGGGGATGCTTTAGACTGGAAACATTGGATGGAGCAGTGTCTTTAAAAAAGAAATAAAATGTATGAGTGGGAGAGACAGCCACCCCAGAACTTCCCCCAGCAGCAACAGCATCTCTCCTAGACCCAGAGCCACCTTGCCCAAGGCAAACCTTAGAGCCACATTTCATACTGCTACAAAGTGATTGAAATTATTTATATTAATAACAATCCTTTGCAAACAGTTTGTGTGCTGCTTTGACCACAGATTGTGTAGTGTTATCCTGTGTAGCAGGCTACAGGACACACCAGCACACTCACAGTCAATCAAGTAAACAGACACACCCAGAGAGAGAAAGGGAGAGAAATATAATTTATATAGTTTTTTTAAAAGAAAGTTAAACAGGGAAGAGGACAAAACACACTCAGTCACAGTACCCCCACTCATGCTAACCTAACCCTTCAATCAAACCAACCAGCAAACGTATAAAAACTATAACTCAAACACACAAGGAACGAATAGCCAAACGAACCTGAGACACAAAGATGCAAGACTACAATGAATCTCCAACAATTCGCCACCAAGTAACTATAAGATCCAGGAGCCAGGACAGAGCTCCAACAAAATCCACCCTTCTCCCCTCAACGCCTAATTCCCAACAGAGCTGGAACACCAAGTGTGGGGATTTTATGCGGGGATATCCTTAGCCCTTCTCCAACATTGTGATCGGAGCCTGCTGGAATCCTTGCTGCACGATTGGTCACTGTCTCAGCAAGCACACCCCACTTTCTAGTTCCATCCATATGGCGGCAAAAGAGAAACAGCCCGATAAAACGATAACATACGATAATTATCGTAGGATTTTTTATCGTCTCCGATAATTATTGTAGGCTTTCTTATCGTATCGTTATTGTTAAACGCATGCACGATAACAAGCATATTGTATCGTTATCATACATTTTTACGATACACATTCCTAGTAATATTGTGTACATGGAATGGTAGTGTAGAGAGCTCAGGCAATAATCCTTGAGGACTGGCATTGGCGTGTTACAAGCGTGACCCCTTCTACATCTGTGAAATGTGGGGTGGGTGGGTATGGTTACTTCACACACAAGAGCATAAGAAGAACTGTCCTGTATCAGACCAACGATCCATCTTGTCCTGCATTCTCTTCCCATTGTGACCAACCAGACAAATGAAGGAATAATTGCTAATCTTGCTACCTTTGAATATTGGATCTATGAGTAGTGTAATCAGCTCCAACACTGTTAATTGATCTGGTCTGGAGTGCCACGCTGTGACCTCAGGCAACAGTTGATTGTTCAGGGGATAGAATGGCACTGGACATGTCAGAATGGAGGGGGCAAATTGTGGCATCGGGCAGCAAAATGTTTTGAGCCAGCCCTAGGGATATTCTTGACTTATCATTAATTGTAGTAATTGAGATAATTTTAAATTTAGATATGCATTCGTATTATTTCGCTGAGATGTGGATATGTTCCTAATATTTTAGGGACATTGATTATGAACAAATAATATTAGGTCATTCATTCATTGCATGCCAGCTATCAGTTATTATCAAATACCACTACATGTCATATGCCATATGTTGTCAGTTACTAACACCATTGTATATCAGTCATCAAATGCTGCAGTACTAAATACTGTGGCTCTCAAATACTGAAGCTTATTTTTAAGTAGTCCATGATCTCCGCCACATGACTAGTTTAATAAGCTACTGTGCATAGCTAGTTAAGCTACTGTGTCAAATCTGACCCTTCCACCTGCTCCTGAACCCACTGCAGTCCTCCTGCCTGAGCACTGGTGCTGTTTCGCCCATTTCTAACTTCGCAGTAGGGGATGGCAGGAGAGAAAAAACAGATGCATTAAAAAAAAGGGATGGCACAAATAAACCCTTGGGGGGTTGCAATATCTGGACCAAATGTCATACACAGCCTCCCTATATAGGCAAGCACCCGATCCATCTGCAAAACCTTGTCAACTTACACTGAGAGGAGCAAAAATCCTGGGTGCATAAAAATGGGCTGGAACAAATAAACCCTAGGAGGTGAGCAGGATCAGGACCAATCTTCATACACAGGGAGGCCCCTGGTCCATGTGCAAAACCCAGCATCCCTGCTTATTTTGTGCACTTTAAAGGCTGGACTTCAGGGACTCTGGTAAGGGTCATGCTTCTACACACTATCAGGCTGCCACTGTTTCACCCCTTACTGAGTTGAAGTTGAATGGGCTATTGTACGGTGACCATACGAAAAGGAGAACAGGGCTCCTGTGTCTTTAACAGTTGTATAGAAAAGGGAATTGCAGCAGGTGTCATTTGTATTCATGCAGCACCTGGTGAAATTCCCTCTTCATCACAACAGTTAAAGCTGCAAGAGCCCTGCCTTCTTTTGTATCTGGTCACTCTAGCTAAAGAGGGCAGGGCTCCTGCAGCTTTAACTGTTATGATGAAGAGGGAATTTCATCAGGTGCTGCATGCATGCAAATGACACCTGCTGAAATTCCCTTTTCAATACAACAATTAAAGATACAGGAGCCCTGTCCTCCTTTTCATCTGGGCACCCTATTTAACCCATCATGTGTCATCTGAACCTAGTCACTATGAATATGTAGAGAGATTATTCAGAATCAATGTGCACAAAATAAATTTAAGAATATTGTTTGCAGACAAATTTGAGTTTAAATTATAACATTGTTTACATGTTGCATGTGTTCCACTTCAGAATTAATGTATATGTATTGCTATTTGAGCATTCTTATTTTAAAGTATATGTGTTTCTAACTATAACTATCAATCAATCAATCAATCATTCCTTTATTACAGTCAATAGACCAAAGGTATCACAGATATTATTAGCTACATAGGGAATCATAAATATAAAAACATTCTAAGTAAAAAAAAAATATAGAGACTTTTATTCTAAAATAATCTAAAATAATCAGGCTGATATTAAAGCTCTTGTTTGTATTGCCAGATTCAGAAATTTGGCCACCTGTTCTGTTATTGTTTTAGACGAACCTTGTAGTAACAGATTTGAGAGATGTTCAGGTGATCTTCCTGGAACTATAACTATCTACATTTTTACTATTATTGCTCTGTTTGTCATTCTAGGGATCAGCTGTAATCAACAGGCAAACTAAAAGATGTCTTGAAATTGTGAAAGACCCACACTACAGACTTGTGATGCAAACCTGTACAGGACAAGACTGGCACATTCAACACACTGTGAAGAACTGGGGAAAGAAGGAAACCACAGGATAGCTTATTATTCAAGAAAAAAAGCAAACTTTTATAGATTAAAGGGAACATTTTTGAGTTTCTTAATGAGGAGAATAAGTTCCTGCTGAAGATTCAGCACTTTTGATTCGTGGGTGTTATTAGATTCTTATGTTGTTGGCTGTTATATATTGCATATATAAAGAATGAAATATGCTGCTGAGTCTGAATGGTCATGAGCATTTTAAACATTTATTTATTACATTTATATCTCACTTTTCTTCCATTGTGGAACTCAAGATGGCTACATGTGGTGCCCAGGTGGTCTCCCCTCCAAGCACTGGCCAGACCCAGACCTGCTTAGCTTCAGCGAGGTGGCTGTCTCATGTGCTTTCAGACCATGCCCTGGGACCATGATGGAAATAGATGGCAGTTATGGGAACTCTGGGGGGAAAGGACCACATCATACTTATTTCAAACGAAGCAAAAGCTGAATGTAGCCATACGTGCACTCTGGATTTCAAGAAAGCCGATTTTAATAAACTCAGATCTATGATAGGTAAGGTCCCATGGCAAGTGACCCTAATGAGAAAAGGAGTCCAAGATGGGTGGGAGTTTTTTAAAAAGGAAATTTTAAAGTGTTCAATTCCTGCTTTGGCTCAGTCTTCTCTCAAAAGCGGGTCTATGATCCCCCTGGAAAAAACTGAAGTACAAGCTGACAGGGCAGGATTGCAGTTTGAGATTGATAAGGAACACCTAATTTCTTTGAAAGAGTTCAGATCTCTAGGGCCCAACAAACTGCATCCTTGGGTAATAAAAGAGCTGCCAGAAGAACTCTCAGAACCACCCTCTATTATCTTTGTGAAATAATGGAAGACGGGTAAAGTGCCGGATGACTGGAGCAGGGCTAATGTTGTCCCTATCTTCAAAAAGGGCAAAAAGGAGGAACCTGGGAACTACAGACAAGTCAGTCTGACATCCATCCCTGGAAATTTTTTTGGAGCAGATTATATAGAAGTCAATCTGTAAGCACCTTGAAAAGAATGCAGTGATTTCTAGAAGCCAGCATGGATTTGTTAAGAACAAATCCTGTCAGACTAATCTGATCTCATTGTTTGATCGGTTAACCTCCCTTGTGGACTGTGGGAATGCTGTGGATATAGTATATCTTGACTTCAGCAAAGCTTTCGACAAAGTACCCCATGAAATTCTGATTCACAAACTAGTGAAAAATGGGCTAGGTTGAACAACTATTAGGTGGATCCACAGTTGACTAAAGAATGAGACTCAAAGGCTGCATTCGGACAACACATTAGTCAATGTTGGGTTGAGTAGCCAACTCACAGTTGGTTATTTTGTGGGTACTCCCCACACAACATATTCCTACACAACTGTGGGTGGTTGGGGCTGGCGTTGAGTGGACTAATAGTCAACCCAGCATTTGACTGACATAGCCCCCGCCCCTCTCCCCACCCTCCCTCCTCCCTCAGTCCTCCCAGTTCTATCCCAGCAGCCTCTGCAAGTTGTACCAGTTGTAGCAGAGTGGCAGCCACTGCTTTGGTCACTCTTGCTGCCTGCTTCTATGGGCTTGTGTTTTAACCCACTCACCACACACCATTAACCCACTCACCCTCCACACAATACTTTAAACAACTGGCTTCGAGCTAAACAATTTGCAAGCCAGTTGTTTCTCTCAGTTGCTTATTTGGGCGGAATAGCATACCGTCAGTAGTTTGTGAGTGGTGTGTTACCCTCCACACAACACAATAAGCAACACAACTGATGATTGTTCCCCCCCCCCCAGTTGCTTAATGTGTTGTCCGAATGCAGCCAAAGAGTGCTTATCAATGGTACTTTTTCACACTGGGGGGAGTTAATGAGCAGGGTACCACTGGGCTCAGTCCTGGGCCCAGTGCTCTTCAACATTTTTATTAATGATTTGGAACAGGAGGAGCAGGGAATGTTTATCAAATTTGTAGATGATACAAAATTGGGTGGGATCGCTAATACCCTGGAACAGAAACAAACTTCAAAGTGATCTTGATAGACTGGACCGCCGGGCTGCAAACAACAGAATGAAATTTCTTAGGGATAAATGCCAAGTTCTACACCTAGGAAAAAGAAACCAAATGCACAGTTACAAGATGGGGGATACTTGGCTAATCAATATGACAAGCGAGAAGGATCTTGGAATTGTTGTAGATCACAAGCTGAATAAGAGCCAACAGTGTGTTGTGACTGCAAAAAAGGCAACTGCTATTTTGGGCTGCATTAATAGAAGTATAGCTTCCAAATCGCGCGAGGTACTGGTTCCCCTCTATGTGGCACTGGTTAGGCCCCATCGTGAGTATTGCATCCAGTTCTGGGCACCAGACTTCAAGAAGGATGCAGACAATCTGGAGCGTGTTCAGAGGAGGGCAACAAGAATGATCAGAGGTCAGGAAACAAAGTCCTATGAGAAGAAACTGAAAGAACGGCATGTTTAGCCTGGAGGAGAGAAGACTGAGGGGAGACATGATAGCATGTCACATCAGGAAAAACCTCCTGACTGTTAGAGCAATATGACAATGGAACCAATGACCTAGGGAGGTGGTGGGATCTCCCACATTAGAGGCATTCAAGAGGCAACTGGACAACCATCTGTCAGGGATGCTTTAAGGTAGATCCCTGCATTGAGCAGGGAGTTGGACTTGATGGCCTTATAAGCCCCTTCCAACTTTGCTATTCTATGATTCTATGATCTGGGTGAGCAGTGAAGTCAAGCTTGATGGCACCAAATAATTTAGGGTGGTTAAAACAAAAAGGGATTATGAAGAGCTCCAACATTATTTCTCCACACCAGGAGAATTGGGTATTTGAATGGCAAATGCAGTTCAATGACACTGTAAAGTGATGCACATTTGGGATGTGGGGGTGGGATGGCAGTGGAATCCCAACACCACATATATGCACATGAGGACTGAGCTGCCAGTGAATGGCCAAGGAAGGCTTCGTGGGGATGTGATACATGATTCAATGAAAATGTCAACTCAGCGTGTAGTTGCTGTGACATAGGCAAATTCCATGTTGGGGATCATTAGGAAATGCCCTTATGGTGTAACACGAGGGTTGAACAAACTGCCCTATGCCTGCCTCGCCTGCTGCTAGTTGGACCCCTGCCACTTACCTACCCCTGTTCAGCACCAGCTGGGCAAGCTGCCCAGCTGGTGGGAGGTGAGTGGCTTCCCCCACATCCCATAAGCTGCCATTTTGCAGTAAAATGGCAGCTTGGTTATTTACATCAATTGTCAGTTGAGTAAAGTGGCTGTAAATAGCACCATTTATGCAAAATCACAGGTGTAAATGGTCTAATTAGTGAAACTGCAGCTCACTGACAAGTGGGGATCCCCTCACTGACATGAATGGGCATGCGCCAAGTCAGGCAAGCACAAGGATCCATGGACTGGTTGGTGTCTGAGGGTTGAGCCAGTGAGGAATTGCTGAGCTTGTGCCTCAGCTGGACTCCCTGGGTGCACTGGAAAGCAAAGCCCTGACCTCAAGCTGCCATAAGAATGCCAGTCTGCCCCAGCCAACAGGTACAAACAAATTAAACAGAAGTTTTTTAAAAGTTAACTTACCCACTGCCTCTCTCTCTCTCTCTCTCTCTCTCTCTCTCTCTCTGTTATTTGGGACATAAGTCTCCAGTCCTCTGTCCCAGAGAGCAAAAACAGTTCCAGCTCTGCCACCAGGTAGTACAGGGTGCCAGCACCAAAGCTGCAATCCTGTTGATTGTGAGCATTGATCAGAGGGACCCCAATGCTCAGTGAAAAGTTGTGTTTCCTTCCTTCTAGCAATCCCAGAGGAAGAAGGCAAAGTGGAGGAGCATTCAGGAAGAACACCCTCCCTGTAGTCATTAATTAGAAAAATAAGGATTTCTTTTCTGTAGGTGACATGGGGAATGTCTACAGGGCACCACTGTCACTGCTGATCCCCCCCCCCCCAAACCTGCAACATCACAATTGCAAAGTGATTACCACCACAATCATTGGCAGGGAATATTGAACAGGGAATATTCTGCCCTGGAACTTTGCAGCATTGCCACACAGCCATAATGCACAGTAAATAGGGACTAACAATGGGACTTTCAAAGTAGTAGTAGTTGTTGTTATTGTTGTTGTTGTGCTGTAACGCTGCGCAACTCCATAGCAGTGAAAGGATTCCTTTGCACATCTATGAAGCTACAGATTGGCTGAATTCGGACAACACATTAGTCAATGGCTGAATTCAGACAACACATTACTCAAGCCAACTCACAGTTGTTATTTTGTGGGTACTCCCCACACAACATATTCCTACACAACTGTGGGTGGTTGGGGCTGGCGTTGAGTGGGCTAATAGTCAGCCCAGCATTTGACTGACACAGCCCCCGCCCCTCTCCCCACCCTCCCTTCTCCCTCAGTCCTCCCAGTTCTATCCCAGCAGCCTCTGCAAGTTGCACCAGTTGTAGCAGAGTGGCAGCCGCCGCTTTAGTCACTCTTGCTGCCTGCCTCTAGGGGCTTGTGTTTTAACCCACTCACCACACGCCATTAACTCACTCACCCTCCACACAACACTTTAAACAACTGGCTTTGAGCTAAACAACTTGCAAGCCAGTTGTTTCTCTCAGTTGCTTATTTGGGTGGAATAGCATACCGTCAGTAGTTTGTGAGTGGTGTGTTACCCTCCACACAACACAATAAGCAACACAACTGACGATTGTTCACCCCTCCCCCCCAGTTGCTTAATGTGTTGTCCAAATTTAGCCACTGTTGAGTCTTGGCATTTCACATAATTACCTGCCTTGCTTTGGTTCCCCCATGGTACCTCACTGTTGCCATGCCTACCATTTGTAAACACTCACCTGGGTCCCTGCACTCTTGCGAGGCTTCACACAACTGCAGGGCAAGGCATACGTGTTCTGACAGCATTCCAAAATGGATCCCTCTGTACCACATTCATCCCACCAATGCTCACACACCGAGAACCATGGTGACGATGGAGCAAAGTTAAAATACACAGTAAAATGTTTTTGTGAAAATGCACAGCTTCAGGATGGAACTCATGATGTGGCTGCGAATTGGTGGCTGCATCATGTAAAAAAAAAAAAAGTGCACAAATTCACAGCCACAATGAAGTAAATATCCCAAGTAGACATACCCATGGTCTTGGGGAAGTTGTATGTGTAGCACAGTTGCCTTCTCAGCTGATGAAATGGGCTACAAAATTAGGGCAAATGCTTGGAAAAGCGAGTGAACAAGAGAGCAGGTAGTGTGGAAGACAGCTAAGGATTCTGGCTGGGAGTTATCAGAGGGCACCACTCTTCTCCTGAAAGAACATGCTCCCTACTCAGGTTTACTAAAAGTAGCCTCTGTTACTACTACATGCATTTCATGCTGTAATTTAGACTGGACGCAGAGGTCAAAGACTTTCCTCAAATGACTAAAGTCCTGTGTGAATCATTTATCATTTCATAGCCACCCGTGACAATCCAATATGAAGAAAACAAAGTCAATGCACTTTCAAAGGTTCAAAGGGATTGAGTACCGATAGCTTTACAATTTATGTTTATTTTAGTCCAAGGTTGAGGGTGATGCCCATTGTCAAGGTTATCAGATGTCTCAGAATAACCTCAGCTCCATGCTGGGATAAACTTAGTTGTGTGCCTAATGGAAAGACAGGTAATGCTGTTAGATATCTGGGATACGCCTTTACATAATTCATCCATTTTCTTAGCTGAATTTGAGTGAGAGAGGGGGGCACTTCTGCCATATTGAAACTTATTTATTTATTTATTTATTACATTCGTATACCGCCCCATAGCCGAAGCTCTCTGGGCGGTTTACATAGGATTAAAAACAATTAAAAACAATATACAAAAATTAAAACAGCAAAAACATACAACATACACACAATCTGTACATTTAATAGAGTAATAAAGAATGTAATCTCATTCTTTTATGGAAAGAGCACTTGTCAAATGGCTGGGACTATTGCACTATTAATGCGAATTAAACCACACAAGATTTCCTTTGAAATATTGAGAACAGGTCTCATACAGTTCTGGAAGCTAATAAACATATTTTGCAAATGAGTTGTTGTTAGAGAGATTCAGTGTTGTTCTTTGACTTCCACTAAAAACTGACGCAGGGCCCATCTACATTTACTGTGGAGTGAGAGCAGATCAGGGGCATTCATGACAGATGGCATTGTTGTCAGTCCTCAGCAACCCCACAGCTTCTGTCTTCTGTCTGGAAAAGTCCATTTTTGGAAAGTCCTTTTAGTATGTCTGTTTTCCTTAAACACAGCTTCCACATGGTTCCACTGCAGTGTGCCCTATCCTCATTAAATTCTGGGCATTCCAACGTGACCTGGCAGTGATGTGGTCAAGGGTGCATCCGCCCATTCCCTCTTTTTCCTCATTTGTAGTTGGACATGCAGTCAAAAAAAAAGCCAAAGGCAAAGAAGGGGTGGAACCAGGGAAAGGTTTAATAAAATATGATTATAAAAATTAAGGTACCAACGCGTTTTGGACACAGTGTTGTCCTTCGTCAGGGTAATTTTGGAGTCACAACACTTTCATAAGAGCTTCCTATGTTTGGATTACAAATCTTACCTCTTCATTCACCACAGTACTATTGCACACACTTTACTACAAATTTGTAATATTTAAGCAGAAGATATTCCTCATGATTACTGACAATATGTAATTCCAATTTGGAGGAAACTATGGATGAAGGCTTATGCACTATAACAGAGAGAACAGCTCTAATAGCATCCCAAAATACTCATCCCAATAATGTAGGAAAGAAACCAGACTATAAAGCAAATGGACTTCAATGTATGTATGCTAATGCCCAGAGTATGGGAAACAAACAGAATGAACTTGAACTTTTAATATATGAAGGCAAATACGACTGGATTGATGTAACTGAAACTTGGTGGGATGACCCCCATGAGTAGAATACAGCAATTGAAGGGTATCATTTGTTCAAAAAGAACAGAAGAAATGGAAAAGGAGGTGGAGTTGCACTATATGTTAAAAATACTTATTCCTGCACAGAAATACAGGAGGATGAGACTGGGAGCCCCATCAAGAGCATCTGGATTAAAATGAATGGGGCAAGGAATTGAAGGAGCATGATAGTTGGAGTCTACTACCAACCACCCAATCAAGGAGAAGATGAGGACAAAACTTTTGAAAAGCAAATTGCCAGTGTTTCAAGGAAATCCGATATAGTAGTAATGGGGGACTTCAGTTACCCCGATATCTGTTGGGAGACAAATTCTGCCAAAAGTGGCCCCTCCAAGTAATTCCTGACATGTGTGGCTGATAACTTTCTCCTACAGAAAGTAGAGGAAGGAGCTAGAGGAACGTCTATCCTTGTCTTGATACTGACCAATAGGGAGGACTTAGCAGTTACAGGAACTCTGGGAGAAAGTGAGCACGTCATATTTGAATTCTTGATTTTAAAGGAAGCATAAGCTGAGGGTACTCTGGATTTTAGGAAAGCCGATTTTAATAAACTCAGAACAATGATAAATAAGGTCCCATGGCAAGTGGCCCTAATGAGAAAAGGAGTCCAAGATGGGTGGGAGTTTTTAAAAAAGGAAATTTTAAAAGCCCAATTACAAACAATTCCAACAAGGAAAAAAGATAGAAGACAACAGAAGAAACCAATGTGGCTCCACAAAAAGCTTACAGATGACCTGAAAATAAGAAAGGATACTTATAAGAAGTGGAAGGAAGGGCAGGCTACCAAAGAAGAGTACAAACATGTAGCACAGAAGTGCCGGAATGGTATCAGGAAGGCCAAATCTGAGACTGAGCTGAGGCTAACGAGGGATGCTAAAAGCAATAAAAAGGCTTTCTTCATATACGTGAATAGTAAAAGACAGAGGAAAGAAATGGTGGTTCAACTGCTTCATGAGGATGGCAAATTGGTAACACGTAACAAAGAAAATTTCGAAGTGCTCAATTCCTACTTTGCTCAGTCTTCTCCCATAAGTGGGTCGATGACCCCCCCCCCCAACCTGGAAAAAATGAAGTACAAGCTGAAGGGGTAGGATTGCAGTTTGAGATTGATAAACAAATGGTCAAGGAACACCTAATTTCTTTGAATGAGTTCAAATCTCCAGGGCCCGATGCACTGCATCCTAGAGTAATGATGGAGCTGGCAGAGGAACTCTCAGAAAAACTGTCTATTATCTTTGTAAAATTATGGAAGACAGGTGAAGTGCCAGACAACTGGAGGAGGGCTAATGTTGTCGATGTGAAGAAGGGGCCAAGATGGCTACAGTCTGGCTAAGAAGGCAACGTTTGGCCTACTTTGCAAGACTGTGGCCTCTTGGCTGGGAGAGGGAGAATTCTGATAATTAAGTGCTACAAAACAGCATGGCTGGTTTTCAGCAGCCACACCTGGACTCTTATCTTGGGAGGCCCAGGTGCCCAAGGTTGGCTTTAATTGGAAGTGGACAGCATGCGTTTCAGCTGTGGGAAAGTACCACTCGAAGGGAGGGGGCTCTAAGAGCAAGTTGGGAGGCAGGAAGGCTGGGGCTTGTTTTCGGCCAGTCACGGTACCGGCCAACCCAAAAGGGATAAATGGTATATAGCAACCGGTTGGAAGCCATCTTATTCTGGACCGGGTAGGTGGACGAAGGGATCCCTGACCAGTGAGGTGACAGCTGGGGATTTAGATAGTTTTATTGGTTTAGTGTCTGGTTCATTCCAGGGAAAGACTTGTCACCTTTGGGTGGGATTTAGAAAGGTTAATTGGTTTATTGTGCTGCTAACCTTACCTCAATTTCTATCCTACCCCCCATCCCCCTTGCACCCCCTGTCTTCCCTAGCTTTTGCTATTACAGATAACTGCCTGGCTGACGCTGTACGTGGTTTCGATTTTAAGTGGTATTTTTAATAAATTGCTCCAGCCCATAACATGTGTGGTTAATTCCAAAGGCTGCTGTGGGCCCCATGGCCTTGGGCTCAGGAGGTGGGCTTCGGGATATCAGACTGTGAGTCCTAAGCCTGCCTGGTAGGGAGGAGGAGAGAACCCCTCCTCTCTTCACAGTCGACATCTTCAAAAAGGGCAAAAAGGAGGAACCTGGGAACCTCAGACCAGTCAGTCTGACATCCATCCCTGGGAAAATTTTGGAGCAGATTATATAGAAGTCAGTCTGTAAGCACCTTGAAAACAATGCAGTGATGACTAGAAGCCAGCATGGATTTGTCAAGAACAAATCCTGTCAGACTAATCTGATCTCATTTTTTGATCGGGTAACCTCCCTTGTGGACTGTGGGAATACTGTGGACATAGTATATCTTGACTTCAGCAAAGCTTTTGACAAAGTGCCCCATGACATTCTGATTGACAACTAGTAAAAAGTGGGCTTGATGGAACAACTATTTGGTGGATCCACAGTGTATTACTTATTTATTTGCAGGATGTCAGAGATCAAATGCAATAACAACACCAGTGTTTAAAAGAAGTCTAAATGCTTTAATTATCTAGCAGGCTTACATGTTATGATAACTCTAACATCTCACAAAGATAAAAAGCAAAGCTTAGGCAAGACCCTACGTCTCCAAAAAGCAATCTGCCAGGAGCCCCATGGAACAACAGAGGAGCAACTCCAAATGGCCAATCAGTTGCGCAGCACTTTCCAGACTGGCCTACGCTGAAGCTCAAAGCAAGTGAGCTTCTGGTAGGATTTTATACAGTTTAGCCCCCGGGACTATGTGCCGTCATGCACACCATCCTTAATTAATCACACCTGGGGTGTGACAATCCTGAGCAATCTTACTAGAAGTGACTGGGCAGTAGCCAAGCTAATATGGAGAGACCTTCCCTGCTTTCCCATGCTGTACTATCCCAAGACAGAAGTGACAATGTTGAAAGGCCGTGTTCTCCCATATGAGTCTGCCCATGCTTTAAAATCTTCTGAGGAGGCCTTTCTCTCAGTCCCACCAACATCCCAGGCATGCTTGATGGGTACGTGGGAGAGGGCCTTCTCGGTGGCTGCTCCAAGGATCTGGAACTCCCTTCCCAGGGAAGCTAGACTGGCTCCCTCCTTGATATGTTTTTGGAGGCAGGTAAAATCTTTCTTATTCCAGCAGGCCTTTGGTGAATAATGTGGACCTCCATCTATGCTAAGATTAAAAAAAATAATAATATGTATTTTAAATGTGGAAATGTTTTAATATTGAAATCTATTTAATTATATTTTCAACTTTTGTATATTTTTATTTATAGCTTTTAACTGTATGTGTTTTAATTTTGTAAAGCTGCCTTGAGGCCCAGTATTGGGCAAAAGGCGGGATACAAATAAAGGGAATAATAATAATAATAATAATAATAATAATAATAATGTAGACAACACCTTGGTTCCATAAACATTACCTCCTGACTTCAGTGTATGCTGTGCTTTGTACCAATTGCACATTCTACAAGTTTTCTTATGATGAAATAATGTCAACAGTTTTCTGATAATCAAATAATGTCAACAAATGATAAACTCTCCACGTTTCAGCAAGGGAAAGTGGAAGAGGGCGGGGAAACGGGCACGGAGCAGATAAGGAGTATATATAAAGTGGAAACTGAACAATAGCAAAGAAACACAGATCTTGCTACACTTCAACGGCACGTAAGGTAAGATGTCCCTTTCCTGATAGATTCAGGTGAAGAAAGTGCAGGGGCCATCCCGTTCGTTCGTCAGGCAGAATGGCAGAGCACCTCAGGCAGCAGATGC
This sequence comes from Anniella stebbinsi, assembly GCA_029215795.1. Taxonomy (NCBI): domain Eukaryota; kingdom Metazoa; phylum Chordata; class Lepidosauria; order Squamata; family Anniellidae; genus Anniella; species Anniella stebbinsi. The sequence goes on from JARDYH010000003.1 coordinate 101,723,644, forward strand.
AGAGGATGCGGGGTGTGTGTGTGTGTGTGGAAGGGAGGCAGCAGGAGCAGCCCCCCCCCCCCAGCCCTTCTTTTTGAATTTCCCAGTTGCTCCCCAGTGCTGGAGAACAGAGCTGTGTTGCCTTAAAACAAAGATGTGTACTAGGCATTACTAAATGATAAATAAATGATAACCAATGATGATATTAGTAAATGATATCCAATTATTAATCTAATTATTCCACCTTTGCTGTCTTTCTTTAGTTCATCCTCCCCCAATCTGGTGCCCTTCAGATGTTTTGGACCGCAATTCTCAGTATTATTGACCATGCTGATTGGGGCTGATAAAAGCTGAAATCCGAAAGATCTGGAGGGTATCAGGTTGGGGAAGCTTGCTTTATCTCTTATGAAGGAGATCAACCTATCTATTGTGGAAAATTCCTATATGTTTGCCAGCCATTCCTCTATCCCTGGAATCCTGCAACTACAATCCTGTGTAGCTATATTCATTAAACAAAAAACCTACGGTTTATAAAACAACGTTAAAGCTCTACAGTTTCCAACCAAGCACCAAAAAGCAGGGAAATTGGAAGTTAAGGCTCACAAGCCTTAACGCCACATCATCCCTAAGGAGGCAGAAAGTGCAAGTGAAATTCTCATTCTCCCAAAACAGATAAACCATGAGGACAGGATGGAGAATATGATATGCAGAGGTAACTGTGGGGTTGTGGAAAACTCATGACGAACGACTTAGGGCCACCTACTTCTTTTTTGTTTAGAGCAGCCCTTCCCCAACCTGTTGCCCTCCAAAGGTGTTAGACTACAACTCCCATCATTGTAAGTCAGTATGTCCCATGGTCAGGAATGCTGGGACTTTAGGCATGCCAAGTAGTTCCTGGTGATATTCCCTCTTCATCACACCAGTAAAAGTTGCAGGTCCCCTGCCTTCTTTTGTATATGGCCACTCTAGTATAGTGCCTGCAACTTTAACTGTTGTGATGAAGACGGAATTTCACCAGGAACTAATTGCATACAAATGACACTGGCTGAAATTCCCTTTTCTCTTTAACTGTTAAAGTTACATGATCCCTGTCCTCCTTTTCATATGGTCAGCCTAGCTTTAGGCATGCTAAGTTGGAAGCAGATCATTTCATGCCTTGAAGTCAAACTTAAATTCCCCCACCTGAAAATCAAGGCATGAACCAGTCTGCTTCCAACTTGGCATGGCTCAATTCTTGCACAGGCTACATTTCCATCCCTAGATATTTACTCAAAAGTAAGACCCATTGAATTTCCTTGGTTTTTGAAAAGCAACATACTTGCATTAGATTAGCCAGTCTCAGCACTCTATGTGTGCTATGAATGCCTGCTCTGTTTGTCCCTATAGTTTCCTGCAAGGCCCAGCCAGGAGAGGACAGTAAATTAAACCCAGGGTTGGAGGGTGGGATTCCATCAAGTTCATCTGAGAGCAGATGCTGTACAACATGGACCTTCCAGGAGTGTTGAGGCTGGATTTCTGGCAGACCCAGCCAGGCAACTTTATGGCCTGTTACTCCCTCCATTTGGTAGCCCGCAGGAGCACCTGCCTCATAAAGCAAAGGGCCACATGAGAACTGTTATTATGGTCTGCTAATTTGTTTGTCTTTAGTAGTCTGTGGTCCAGACCTCTTCAGAAGGGGGAATAGTGTTATATGGTTGGGGGTCAGTCTAAATTATCTCCAGGGGTCCCTTACTCAGTGTCTTTCATCTCAAAGAGATTGAGGATTTCCCCCAAACTCTGTTACTCTTGAAGTTACTAGGCCTGTTGAAAATAGACTTTATAACATAAGCAGGAAAACAGCGAATGCCCCTTTTAACTTGTTAAACCTATGAAAACATGCCACGCAAGAAGTCTTAAGGTATGAATGGTTTATAAGGAAAGTAAATGCAAAAGAACATCAGATACAGAAGTGAAATGTGAAACATTACTATTGTTGTTGTTATTATTATTAGGGTTATTATTATTATTATTATTATTATTACATTTATTTTTATCCTGCCTTGTGTCCAATGCTGGGCCTCAAGGCGGCCTTACAAAATTAAAACATATACATCTAAAGCCTATCAATAGAAATATACAAAAATTGAAAATATAATTAAATACATTTCAATATTAAAACATTTAAAACATTTAAAATATATAATGATTTAAAAGTCCAAGGTATAGTCAGAGGTCCAGATTATTTGCCAAAGGCCTGCTGGAACAAAAAAGGGTTTTTCTGCCTCCAAAAACACATCAAGGAGGGAGCCAGTGTAGACTGCAATGATTAGAAAGAAATACACTACACTAGAAAGAAATATACTACAGTTTAACTGTTTATAAACCTTATTAGACAAACAGTTTGACTAGGCTGAAACCAATGCTGCCCTATAGCCAGAGTTCTTTGGGCAGTTCACAAAACTTAATACCATGAAATCATTTTAAGAAATATAAAACAAACAACAATCTAAAAACACAAAATAACATACAATATAGAAAACACAACCAGGATAAAACCAAGCAGCAGAGATTAATAGAGATTAAAATACAAATTTAAAACAACAAGGGTTAAAATTGGGTTAATTTAGCTGTTAAAATGCTGGGAGAATAAAAAGCTCTTCACCTGGCAACGAAAGGAGCGCAAAGTAGGTGCCAGGCGAACCTCTCTGTGGAGCTCATTCTACAGCCGGGGTGCCACAGCAGAGAAAGCCCTCCTCCTAGTGGCCACCTGCCTTACTTCCTTTGGCAGGGGCTCATGGAGAAGGACTCCTGTAGATGATCTTAGGGTCCAGGCAGGTACATATGGGAGGAGGCTTCCTTTAGAAGCACTTTGAAAGGTTTCAACATTGTACTTAAAACTTACACCGGCCCAAACTAATTAAATGAAGTGTGTGAAGCTTTCAACTTTATAGCAGTATGGACCAAACTCTTAGGAAAAAAGGAAAGGAGCACTGTGTGTATTGGGGGGGGCGAGGGGGCAGTTTAAAAGCAATGTATAGCTACCTATTCCCAGGAGAGATCTGAAGACCAGGTTTTCATGGATCCAGAGGAAGGCTGAACGAGATCTCGGCTGAGTTCTACACTAGGGTGACCAGATGGCCCGGGGTTTCCTGTTCCTAACCGGGAAACCTGGGGCGATCTGGGCCAACCGGGGGGCGGCGGGGGCAAACCGGGGCGGCGGGGGGGGGGGTCACGCGGCGGTGGCGGGAGGTGGGCAGGCGGTGCGGGGCACTTACCTGCTGGGGCATCCCTCCAGTGCTCTGAATCTACTGAGAAACAGGCTTCACGGCCTGTCCCTCAGTAGCGTGCCGGGTGATGACGTCATCACCCGGCGCGCTACTGAGAGACAGGCCAGGAAGCCTGTTTCTCAGTAGATTCCGAGCACCGGACGGAAGCGGATGCCCCAGCAGGTAAGGAGTGCGGGGCGGGTGGCACGGGGCGGGTGGGGGTGTGGCGCGGGGGCGGCATGGGTGCGTGGGGCGGGTGGGGGTGGCACGGGGGCGTGGGGTGGGGGGGCCTCACGGGTGCGCGGGGCAGGGGGTGGCACGGGGACGCGGTGCGGGTGGGAGGGCGGCGCGGGTGGGGGCGCGGGGGCGTGGGGGCGCGGCGCAGGTGGGGCGGGTGGCCTGCGCGGGGCGGGCGGTGGCGCGAGGCATGCGGGCGGGGGGGCGGGGCGGGGGGGCGCGAGGCACTTATCTGCTGGGGCTTCCCTCCGGTGCTCGGAATCTACTGAGAAACAGGCTTCGTGGCCTGTCCCTCAGTAGCACGCCAGGTGATGACGTCATCACCTGGCGCGCTACTGAGAGACAGGCCAGGAAGCCTGTTTCTCAGTACATTCCGAGCACCGGAGGGAAGCGGATGCTCCAGCAGCTGCGGGTGTGCGGGGCGGGTGGGGAGGCGGCGTGGGTGGGGGGGCAGCGCAGGGGGGGCGCGGGCGCGCGGTGGGGGGGTTGTTTTGGGTGGGTGGGGTGGCGGGGGGGGTTTCGGGATTTTGATTCTCAAAATCTCGTCACCCTATTCTACACCCTGTTTCACCAGTGAGCAAAAGAGCAAACTGGCCCTGGGACAAGATAGCCCCAAATACTCTCAAAGCCAAAGGAAAACATGTTCCAAAAGAGAGAAAAGATAACTCTTCTTCTTCTCTCAAAAGGGAGGCGAGAAGCAGGCTGAGTCGTCTTCTCAGAAAGCCAGGCCTGCTTATGAACTAAAGTGTTCATAAAATTATGAACTAAAGCTTCCTTGTGGTAGGGTCTGAAACCAGGCTGCTTAGTGGTTAAACCAAAACTCAACAATCATAAGGAATAACTAAGAGAATTCCACTAAGGCTAGAGGAGGCAGGTGGCCATTTTATTTTCCACATTCTAATCTAGCTGAGGCAGGAGGGAGGGGGAGAGCAACGCTATTGAGCATGTGTCGCACTATTCCTGAAGAAGGCCTCTGCATTCACTCTAATAAGATGAATAAATATTAATAAAAAATCAAACGAAGGGAATTTTATTTTTTAAAAAAGCTATTCCACAAACTATATGGAAGGAGGAAGAAGACACCGCCACTGGATTACTTAGTAAGGTCTTATTTTTTCTGGCTTTCTCGCTACAATCCCAATGTCTGTGGCTGATGTGCCCCCACTTCCCGAAGCTTTTGCTGTTCAGCACAAATTCCCAGCTTGGTGAACAGCCAACCCACTGTCAGGGGCATGTCCAGCAAATTCAGACATGGGCAGGTTTGGGCATCTGCCATTTCCAGCACATTTTTGATTGGTTATCAGCGTGTTTTGGCACTGACCATGTTTTTTTTTGTTACACAAAAATATAGATGCACAGCATCCCATATTTGACAAAGTACCTATCCCCCCTGCATTGCTGTGTGTGTGTGCTGGTGCGCATCTCAGAGGAGTTATTAAAAATACATTCCATCTCCCATACCCATCTGTCCAGTCCCGACCACTTCTACTGATGCACATTTGGAACCGCTTTTATGGGGCACACGTCCTCCCATAACGGCTCTCCTTTACTTACAGTAAACTTCCGTCACGTGTGCCCCATGAGCGACAATCACAGAAATGGGAAACCTCGCAATTATACCTCCTCCGTTGTGAAAGGGTCATAAGTGTAGATTAGGTACTGTGTCTTCAAGGTACTGTGCAAACTCATCACACTGTGTTACCAAGGATTCCACCCTTTCTTTCCCTGGCCCAGAGTGTAGAGAGCCACAAACCACTCTGAAAAGCTCTACTGGATGATACTGAGAAGATACATCATCACCACCACAGAGTAGGCTTGATAATGAGCTCTAACCTGTGTTTGGCCAGGCTCAGAACAAGTTTTCCACCACCTGCATTCTAGTCATCTCCTGTCTTGTTTCATTGCCCTCAGCTTGGGTTTATACCAAGGAGATGGCCAGATTCTGTTCAGAGGGGGCTTCAACAGGAGCACCAACCCTACCAGTAGGAAAATCCCTCAGAACCCTATGGAATCCATTGGAGTTTATTAGCCTCCACGGGCAGACCATTTGAATAGGTTCCTCACCCTTGAAGAGAGGATAGGCTGCCAAGAGTCTAAACTTTAGTAGGAAATGATCTGACTGAAGGGTGTAGATGTTAATCCCCCCACTTTCAGATCACCATTCTCCTGCCCTGTCGAGAAAAACAGATCATAGAATCATAGAATAGTAGAGTTGGAAGGGGCCTGTAAGGCCATTGAATCCAACCCCCTGCTCAGCGCAGGAATCCACCTTAAAGCATCCCTGACAGATGGCTGTCAACTGCCTCTTGAATGCCTCTCTTGTGAAAGAGGCCACCACCTCCCTAGGTAATTGGTTCCATTGTTGTACTGCTCTAACAGTCAGGAAGTTTTTCCTGATGTCCAGCCGGAGTTTGGCTTCCTGTAACTTGAGCCCATTATTCAGTGTCCTGGACTCTGGGATGATCAAGAAGAGATCCTGGCCCTCCTCTGTGTGACAACCATTCAGATATTTGAATCATGTCTCCCCTCAGTCTTCTTTTCTCCATACCTAGTTCTTTCAGTCTCTCCTCATAGGGCTTTGTTTCCAGACCCCTGATCATCCTTGTTGCCCTCCTCTGAACACGCTCCAGCTTGTCTGCATCCTTCTTGAAGTGTGGTGTCCAGAAGTGGATGCAATACTCAAGAAGATCAGGCCTAACCAGTGCTGAATAGAGGGGAACCAGTACCTCACATGATTTGGAAGCAATATTTCTATTAATGCAGCCCAAAATTTCATTTGCTTTTCTTTGTAGCCACATCACACTGTTGGCTCATATTCCGCTTGTGATCTACAACAATTCCAAGATTCTTCTCGCTTGTGGTATTGCTGAGCCAAGTATCCCCCATCTTGTAACTGTGCATTTGGTTTCTTTTTCCTAGGTGTAGAACTTGGCATTAATCCCTATTAAATTTCATTCTGTTGTTATCAGCCCAGCATTCCAGCCTATCAAGTGTACATGTATTGAGCCGATGACATGTTGGGACAACCCCATGGTTGCCATGGTAGTCTTGAGGCACCCCAGATACAGCAACCTCAGCATGGAAGTTCAGATCCCCCAGAACTATCATCCTAGGGGTCCTTAACACCATATCCAGGACCACCTCCGTCAACTCAAGGAGGGAGTCTCATGGATAGCAGGAAGGGCAGTACAACTGCAGAATCCCTCATATATCCCAATGTAAGGTACAGTCACTCAAGATCTGCACTTCAGTGTCACCCATTTACTACTCTTGTTGTTTTCAGGCTAAGGAAGTTCCAAAGGGCAAAATGAGGAACTACATCATATGGATGTTTGCCATAGTGCTTTTGTCACAAGGTGAGTTATCACACAATAGTTACTTAACTCTGACTTTGCTAGGACATATATTAAGTGCATTCAGATCACAACTGAGATGACCTTGGGTGACACACTCACAAGTAAGCTCAATTTACTTTTCAAAATTTGGGAAGTGTTATGTCTATATTTAATTTTTTTAATGTCTTCTTTAAAAACTTTGAAATTTCCAAGTTATGTATTATTTAGACACAAACAACAAGGTGCTAGCCTTAACCAAAATCCACAAAATGAGAAAAGAAAGTTAAGGAGAAAATATGTAATGAAATTTAATACTAATAAAATATTTACATCACAAAAGAACACTATTCAGCATATATATTGTATAATACCAAAGTAAAAACAAAGCTCTTAAGATTCTGGCCAAAAGCGATTCGACAAATGCGTCTTCTTCAGTGGCCCAATCATTGAAAATAAGCAATGGAAATAATAAAACATTTAGTAGCACCTTAGATGGAGGCAGGAAAATTTAGTATTTTCCAATACATAATATAATATAGTATAAGATTTTTTAATGACCCACCTGAATTATTTGAGTACCGAGCAGAAGTTTTTCACCAAGGGGCTGACTTAAATATTTCCCAAATTATGGGATTGTATCACTCCCCAAATTGGTGAGTATAGTACACCCTGGAATAAAAGATATATAGAAAAAATATTTAGATGCCCAGTTATACTTTAACTTCACAGGAATGCACAACAATTTTCACCAAAAGTAAACTAAAAGATACTCACAGGTGTTATTCTCTGGCTTCACTGTTTGTTAATGATAAGGTACTGCCAAGATAAGCCCTCGACCGCCAGGCTTCCGTTATATACTCAATTAGAAGAGTCATTATATATAGCACTGTGCTGTTCACAGCTTTAGAAAAAGCTAGGAATTGCTCCCTCAATCTTAACAGGCACACATGATATCATACACACACGACGAGAAACAAATTACAGCTAAGTGCTATCAAATCAAACAAATCACAATTTACAAAATACATGACCAATTACAATCCTCCTTAAGTCCATTCTGCATTATTGTTCTGTGTGTGAAAATCCAAAAGAGTTCTAGTTTTTCCAGTCTTTTTTCCAGTTGTTGTCTGGAACCAGCCTGTCTCTCCAAGGTCCAGAATTTTACTATATTGTATTATATATTGGAAAAGACTAAATTTTCCTGCATCCATCTAAGGCACTACTAAATGTTTTATGTTTTATTATTTCCATTGCTTATTATTGCTTATTTTCAGTGATTGGGCCACTGAAGAATACGCATTTGTCAAAACACGTTTTGCTTTTACTTTGGTATTATACATATATATGCTGAATAGTGTTCTTCTGTGATGTAAATATTTTATTAGTATTAAATTTAATGTATTATTTAGACAACATAATCATTGTACAAACACTGTACAGTGTCAGGAACAAAAATAGGTCCCTGGCTCAAAGCATTCACAACTTGCCTCAGCTTCAGTTTTGTAGATTCCAAGTTATGTTGGATTTATAGTTTTTAAGTAAAAAGGGGGATGGGCCCTTAATCCTTGTGCATAGCAATGGGCTATACACACACGCCTGCTTTCCTCTGATCCAGGGTTAGACAACCTGGAGCCCTCCAGATGTTTTGGTCTACAACTCCCATAATGTGAACTGCTGAGAGATTCTATTATATTCAGTGATATACAAATGTTATAAATAAATAGATAAATTAAATAATTATTGCCCATTGCCCATGCTCTGTAGGGCTTATGGGAGTTGTGGTCCAAAACAAATGGAGGGCACCAGGTTGCCTTCCCTAGTGAATAGCTCTAATTATCTATTGGAGGAGAATCATCTGCCTAGAATCAGGTCTCTCATCCATGAAGAGGTGTCCAAAGTGTCAACTCCAACCACTTATTGAACAGGAGCACCATGCAGGCACGTCCAGGTCCTGTATCTGTTCCCCTACCCCCTTCTGCAGTATCTTTTGAACATGGCGTGCCTACTGCACTGGAGCAATTGTGTAAAAGATTGAGTGTGACAAGTTGATACTTGACATAACAAAATTTAAGGGTGCTTCCAGAAGGATTGCTCCTAGCTCTAACCATCAAAAGCTATTTTGCATCTATTCCATGTTTCCCTTCTTATCAGCTTTATTCTGGTAAGAAAAAAGACCAAAGAAGTGATGTAAAAGCATAGGAGGCTTACAAATTGAAGACACTGACATCTAGATCCCCTTATAAAATCCTGTGAGTGAGACAGGGGGAATGCACAATAAAGGCTTCATCTGGAAGCACATTGTTGATGTTGTTGTTGTTGTTGTTATTGTTGTTGTTGTTGTTTTAAAAAAACCTTTCAAAATTTTACAAGAAATTTCTAAAACAACATTCATTATCCAGTGGTTCAAATTTTGCTGAATTTCAAATTTATTAATGTAAGTATAGAAGATGGGCATTCCCAAATCCTTGATACAAATAGTTGTCACTATTTACGCCAGCATGAATCCTTTTTGTTTTGCTGACAGTGCAGTTCTATACATGTTTACTCAGATGTCCCACTGATTTCAGTGGAACTTACTCCCAGGTAAGTGTGCGGTACATAAGGAAGTACAACCTTCTCTTTCAGCTGTGGAGCCTCTGAAATGTTACAATTGCCCCAATGGAGGATCCTGTTTCAGCACCGCTACTTGTAATCGTGATCAAGATAGATGCATTACTTTATTATTTTCTGGGGTTGGTAAGTAGAATAGAGTGAAAATACAGATAAGCATGTTTATTTCAATTAGTATACAGAGAAATAAAACTTCATTAAGATTTCAATAGCTGAGATGAAGAATGAATCACTTAAGGTTCCATTTAACAGCTACTGATGAAGACGGAAGGTGGAAGCCAAAAGGCTTAGCTCTAAATATATTTTTCAATTACTGTTTTGTTAGTCTATCTATCTTTCACAGACACACACACACACACACACACTAAACAACAGAGTAATGTCAAAATCTATTTAGAGCTAAACGTTTCAATTTAATGATGAGCAAAAAAGGGTGGGTGGGAGAACAGCACCAAAGAAAACAAGTGGCTATGAAAAATAAGAAATAGAAAATAAGTCTATGTAGCTCACTGAGACATTTTAGTAGGAGAACGAATGAACAAACGACTGGATTTTGCTCAGGACTTTCTCATGGTTTGATGGCAGCTCTAGTAGTGGTTGCTTCTGCTCAGACTGTTGCAGTCGATCCAAAACTACCATCAGCTGCTTCCATCTACATGGAAATGGTTTCTGAAGTGTTTTGGGGGCTGTTTTGCTAGCCTGAAAATAAAGTGTGTATTTTAGGCTGACCAGATAAAATCCAGGTCAGGGCTCATGGAACTTTAACAGTTGTAGAGAAAAGGGAATTTCAGCCAGAGTCATTTGTTTGCAATTAGTTCCTGGTGAAATTCCCTCTTCATCACAACAGTTAAAGGTGCAGGCACTATACTAGAGTGACCATATACAAAAGAAGTCAGGGCCCCTGCAACTTTAACTGTTGTGATGAAGAGGGAATTTCACCAGGAACTAATTGCATACAAATGACACTGGCTGAAATTCCCTTTTCTCTACAACTGTTAAAGTTACATGAGCCCTGACCTGGATTTTATCTGGTCACCCTAGTGTATTTATATAAAAGACTATTTCCATATGAGGCCTACTAAAGACAGGTTCTCCTGAGAGACCTGATGTTCTCCCTATATCTGGATTTTCATGAAATGGCTTTGGTCTGTCAGCAGCACATGAAGCCCAAAAGTAAAATATACACTCCCTAAAACCCCACTTTCCTGGGCTCAAATGGCACTCGGAGCTGCTATGCTTCAGGATTGGGTGGGCAGAGTCCAGCGAATAGGACTGAACATCAGCCTTATAGCTACTGCTCAGTGAGTGAGAGAGGCTTTGCTCCCCACCCCTCTCCATGCTCCCATGCTCAGGGAAGTTTAATGGAAGAGATGAATGATGTCCCATAGTTTACACCTCTCTCCTCCAATCCATCGGGACTGTGAAGCAACAATATTGAAGCCCTGCTTCCTGCAACAGTTGCTACCCCATTACAACGCAATTCTGACTGTTGTGCCAATGTGACAATGCACAATTGCACAACTGTGTAATTTCAAGACTGTGAATCAGCAGTATTAAAGCCCCCTCCCCACACTTGGTACTATAGTGTGCTAATGTGACATTGCCCAATTGCACAATTACAGGGCTGTGAATCGGCGCAATATGGATGGGCAGGCAGAAAGGAGGTGCCTGCTCAGGCAGAAGCTCAGCATGCCACCTTGCTAGGTCCTGCACAGAGGAAAAGGGCTGGAATTGCCTCCCTCTGCTAGTGCTCTGGAGCTGGTGCTGACTGCGGCTGCTGCGGCTACTGCGGCTGCTGCCTCCACTTCCCCTCTTATCCCACCCTCCCATCTCTGGTGGCAGCTACCCAAGCCGCCTCCTTGCTTTGCTATGAATAAGCACAGTCAGAGAGGCAGCAGCAGTGACCCGCTGCACTGCATCCAGCTCTGTTCCCGTGGATACAGAGAACCCTCAGAAAGGCTGCTGCTGCTGCTGCTCTCAGGTTCAGCCCCCAACCCTCCTCCTCCCCCCCCACAGGAAAACCCCACTTGGAAATGCCTCCCCCTATCCTGTGTGTTTTAGCTCACAGATGCCAATTTCCTAAGGAAATCTCGCACCTCAAGTGGAACCCTCTGGGAGAGTAAAGCCCCGCTCCCTTAATTCGAAACGGCCCAGGACAACTCAATTCTGACTAATATGACATTGCACAATTGTGCGTTTACAAGACTGTGAATCCTCCTCCTTCCTGCTGGAGTGACTACCCTGTGCAACTCAGTTCTGACTATCACGCTAATACAACATTGCACAAATGCACTATTTCATGCCTGTGAAGTAGCAAACTTGTAGTCTCCTTTCTACAGAATTACAGTCAAGCTCAATCCCACCCCTGGAACACTGAAACTGTGCAACTGAGAAATAGTGCAAAATAATAATAATAAAAAAGCCAAATAGTGCTATTGCTAAGTGGGAAAAGAAACTTGTGTCCAAAGTGGCAAGTAGCAATGGAGTGCAGGCCGGGAATGGGATGGGGGGAAAAGGGAGAGCCCCATTCCTTGACCAGGTCACAGGTAGGTCACAGACACACCCCTAGGCATGGCCAGGATGCAAGATTTAAGTCAGGGGAACAGGGCACACTGCAGTGGAAGTGTGCAGGAGCTGTGATAAGGGGGGAAAAGATGCATTAAAAGGACTTTGTGAAAATACACCTTTTTGAGAGGGAAGCAGCAGGGTTGCTGATGTGTTCTAGCTCCGCACTAGATCGTCCATGTAGCTTGGATCCTGATAAGAAAAATCTAATGGTTGAGCCTTGCTTCATCCCATAATAATAAAATTAACTTCACAATAGATTTAAGAGTTTAATTGCTAGACAAATTTCTTAATCTCTAAATTAAAATATTGTCTATCAGTATGATATGGATGATTCCTTAACCCAACCCCATTCATAGGTTGTTCAAAACCAGTGACAGTGTGTTGTTGGTGTGGTTTAACAAACCATGTAGAACCCAAGGGCTATTTTAGGGTTGTGTGTGGTTTGTTAACCACACCAACAACCCACCTTCACTGGGGTTTGGGTTACGGAATGGGCGCCTGGCACATGTAGCAAACCACAGTGGCCTATTTAAGACACCATGACTGAAAATGATTGTACAAACCAGATCGGGGGGGGGGGGGGGCTGTTTACACATAAGGCTAAACCAGTGTGGTTAACATTGGGAAATGTGTCATGTGGGGGGGGATAACCCCCCAACAACAATGGTTAATCAACTGCGCTGTATAACCGCCCACCTCTAGGCAGTGTGGCCAGACTCTATGGTCACTGTCACATAAATAAATAAAAAGCAACAGATGGAGCAGCTGGGTGCACCTTTCCCAGCACAATGGCCACTGGGATAACTGGCGGTGGCAGGAGACCAGGGGACTGAATATGATGTGGAGAGTGGTAAGTAAGCCACACGTGCCGTGCAGGTCCAACTCATGTGATGGGTCTATGCATGGTGGTTTCGCCAACTCTTCCCACTCTGTAGGTTCCCTGACCACCACCCTCCCCCCAGTTGCATCTGAATAGGGCCAAAGAGAATGTGCAGACAGAAAGAAATAACATGGGGAAAAGTGGGCCCAAAGGGCTATGATATGCAAGAAGAAATCCCCTGTAATAGGATGTTGCTCACCCGTAATTAGGTCCCCCCTTATGACACATGAACATGTGAAACATACTGAGAGTGAAGATGTGTGTTTTTTTTATCATCAGATATGACTGTTCTGAGTGTCAGTGTAGACTTACTGTGTATACAAAATAAGAATGGAAACTATTCTCAACAGTAGGAACTGGTGAAAACTAAGAAATGTCACAGGCTTCTATGGAAATTTTGCTGAAACAAACAAACATGATTATCTCTATAGAATAAAGCAGCCTTCCCCAGTTGGGTGCCCCAAATGCTTTGGAGTAATATCAAGATAAGTATCCATTTGAAGGTGGATACTACATGCCACCCATTCAAATACTGAAAGTGTTGTAAGGTCCTCAATCCATTGCATTATAGGATTGAGTTTTCTCTTTCCAATGTTGTAATGTCAGTCATTTGGCTATCAATAGAGTGCAGAGAATCCATTTACCCTGACAATTTTTAAGTTCCACAAAGCAGGTAAATAATTTAAAAGAGTGTGTAAATCAGCGAATATTAAAGGCTGTTAAAGTACAAAAATTATCTGTGTAATAACCTCCCCATCAAAAGAAATAACTACTGGACATTGCCAAACTAATGAAGCATTAGCTGTCACTGCCAGCTGAATTAGACAATCCCTTATGAAAGAGATGTTGCCGTGTCTAATAGACACAAAACAAAAGCTTTTTCCTGAACAAGACTTAGCCTAAGATCCATAGATGTGACAGGTAGACATAAAAGCAGTAACCCACAGAATGTGGTGGTGCCACAGCAGGTTTTCAAATTCTCCTATGTGCCCACAGGTCCAAAAAGATTGGGGACCCCCAGAATTAAGTATGTAATGACTGAGAGATAGACTGAGGAAATGTTTATCCATCCAACACTTCCTAACACTGAAGTTTTTGAATAATATGGTTTTATTTCTTTCCAATTACGAACACGGTCTCTTGTTCATTTCAGGTGGCGTTCCACCAAGGTATGCCAAGCGATGTGGCAGACAGTACGACTGTGATGTTGTCAATGCCATGGGAAGCTCTTCGGGTATGCATGCCATTTGTTGTCAAACCAACTTATGCAATAGATAAAGTATTTCTTTTTAACCAAAGTTGCTGGTCTTTTCCTGGCTATAGGAGCATATAGATGCACGCTCCTCAGCAATTTAGTAATCCTCATCTCATCTAAGCCCACTTTGATTTTATTGAAACACATAGTTTTAACAAGACATATTAGGTACATAGTAGTATTCAATGGTATTGTAAAACCATCTGCCAGATGTAGATGCAAAAATTAAAGATAATGAAATAAAAAATGCGTGGCTTGTTTTTCTTGTTGTTGTGCTCCGTTTGTTTGTTTGTTTGTTTGTTTGTTTTACTTAGGCCTTGTTCTCATGTTGGTTGATAAAAGACAAGCACATTCTTGACCGTCACATCTGCCTGCACTTAAGAAACATCATCTTGGACCTGACTAATGGTTCACCTAGTCTAGCATCCTATTTCACACGTTGGCCAACCAGATGCCTCTGGGAAGCCCACAAGCAGAGCTTCAAGGCAATAGCCCTCTCCCCATTATTGCTTCTCAGCACCTGATATTCAGAGATATATTGCCTCTGGAACTGGAGTTAGCATGTAGCCATCATGACTAGTAGCCATTGATAGCCTTATCTTCCCTGAATTTGTCGGATCCCCTTTTAAAGCCATCTAAGCCTCCATCACATCCTGAGGCAAAAAAAATCACATAAATTAAAACATAGGACACAGGAAGTTGCTTTACCCTGAGTTATTAGCAATTATTAGCAATCCTGAGCTATTCACTTCATCATTACATGACTCCTTGTGATATTTTTCATCTGTTTTGCATTTGGGGAACCTTCTACTTTGCCTTAATGGGTCAATCTAGCCCAGCATTGTTTACACTGACTAGCACTAGCTCTCCAGGGATTGAGCCTTGGACTTTCTGCATGAAAAGAATGTGCTCTACAACTGAGTTGTGAAACAATCCTTAAGTATGACTGTGTAAAGAAGTACTTTGTTTTGTCTATCCCAAATCTACTGCTAATCAATTTCATTGGAAGACCCTGAGGTCTGGTACTATGAGGGAGAAAAAATGCCTCTACTTTTCTCCATCCAGAGCATATATTTTAGTGATGTGCCAGATCCTGACCCCTATTTTTGGGAACTTTTTCTCTCCCCGGGAAAGAGTAATTGTTTTTTCTGCCTTTTTGTGGGGAGGGGGAGAATTTCAGACAATTTTCTCATTGGGGAGGGGAACAGCATGTCCACATGACTTTTAAAGGTGTACTCAGTTGTTTAAGAGTCTTCTTTCTATTTTTTATTTTTTACATCCCTTAGCACTTGGAGGAGCCCTGGAGTTCTTCATGAATACCTATTGAAAACCATGTGACCTCACCCTCTCCAACAGGCATTCAGGAAGAACTCCTGGGCTCCTGAAAGTGCCAGGCTGTTTCTTAAAAAATAGAAAGACTCCTCAAAACTACTTACACTTAAAAAGGTGTGTAGTAATCCTGTCTCCATCCCCAAGAAGAAAGTTCTCTGAAATTCTCACCTCTTCCAGCCTCTTTCTCCAGAGTTTTTGTTTTTCCCCACCCCCCCACAAAATGCCCAAAATGGAAAACACAATCTTTTGGCATAGCAGTAATATATCTATAAACACCTATCATGTCCTTTCTAACTTGCCTTTTTCCCAAACAAAAGCCACCACCAAAAAATAATTTCAGAAATTGCAAATAGAAGGACTGTCATGTACCTCTTTATTTTAGTTCTCTGCACACTCAAAAACTTAGGCATCAGCAAAACTGGGCAGTTGCCAAGATGAGCCCCTCCTTAAAATCTCTGCTGACCCCTAAAGCCACCGCCGCCACCTATCCTCTAGAGAGCCATGTTGGCAGAAGGAAGTGGCCAGCATTAGGGGTGTGCACCGGATTGGGTCCAATCCATGATCTGTATCTGATCCGGGCTGGATCGGATAAAATTATCCGATCCAATTCCCAGCACTTGGATCGGCCAATCCAATACGATCCGATCCGAAAAGGACCCAATCCGGATTGTTTTGGATCAGAGGATTGGATCCCCTCCCCCCTCTCACACTCCTTTTTTGTAGACGGCTCCGGCAGGTAAGGAGCATGAATGCGGGGAGGAGGCTTACCTGCCGGGGCTGTCTGCTGGTGCCCACGGGCGCCAGAGGATGGCAGTGGATGGCCCCAGCAGGTAAGAAGTGCGAGGGAGGGAGGGACAGGGAGGGGGGAGTTAGGCCCCCACTCACCCCCCGCCACCATTTTCCCCATAGACTTGCATTGGGGGAAAGCTTTCTTTCCCCCAATGCAAGCCTATGGTGAAAATGGCAGCTGATCTGAAAATCGTACATCCGATTTTCGGATCGGGATTGGGTCTGATCCGATCCAGGGGACCTCTGATTTTGTTCCAATCCGGAACAAAATTAGAGGTCCCGATCTGGGTCCCGATCCGATCCGGGGGGGCCATGCACATCCCCAGCCAGCATGGCTCTTCAGAGAGCCTACGAGACCCAAATGCCTGGCTCTG
Source organism: Anniella stebbinsi (assembly GCA_029215795.1). Lineage (NCBI taxonomy): Eukaryota > Metazoa > Chordata > Lepidosauria > Squamata > Anniellidae > Anniella > Anniella stebbinsi. The sequence continues at coordinate 101,740,248 of JARDYH010000003.1, forward strand.
ATGGGGCCCTTACTAGAGCTAGGCATTGTGGAAAATGGAGATTGTCTCTGGGGATCACTTGGTGGTAATCTATATGGGCAATTTAATCAGAGCAAGAGCACATCAGGGTCACCACCAATCCACAGCTAACCTGCAGCTTCCCTCTGGAAAAGGTGCATTTTCAGAAAGTCACTTTAGTGCATTGTTCTCTTTATATGCAGCTCTGGAGCAGGTCCACGGCAGTGTGTCCTGAAGTGATCCTGCTGCAAGTTATCTAGGGGTGCCTCTACAAGAGAGGTTTAATGCTCTTTGAAGGCTCATTATAAATTTTACCTCTACAAGAACGGAGCGCAAAATGGGCGGAGAGGCGCGTTATCTCCCGGATTATGCGCATTATCGAATGCGCGTTAAATCGCGAGTTTTATTTTGCTCCGGCCGTTAAAGCGCATTTTCCCCGTGTGAACAAGCGATTATGCGCATTAACTTCTTGTAAAGCGCTTTTTGGACATCAATTAATGCGCTTCGCCGCCTCTCGCCGCCTCCCGTGCAGAGGGATTAGGAGTAAATGCGCGTCTGCGATAATGCGCATAATCGCCGAACCGGGCGCAAAAGCGAATCCTTGTAGAGGGAGCCTAGGACTCTCAGTCAAGAAATGAAGCAGGAGCAGATGCCCCCCCCACCAATTGAGTGCTTTTGTAGCTCCATCTTATTACCTTATCAGTTGCCAGGAAGATGTAAGGGAGAACTAGAAAAAGAGTGGAAGAGTGTGGTAGCAGCTGCTGGCCCCAGTGTGATCCAAAGGGGAGTGAGCTGAAGAGGAACGCTCAAGCATAACACATGGAGCCAAGGTGGCAGGAGGGGAGGAGCAGGAGTAGAAGCAGTCAAAGTTACTGCTCAGCACAGCCTGTGCTTCTCATTCCTACAAGGGTAGTTCCATGATTCCAGGCACTCAGAATACTGAAGTAGCACCTTTACCCCTGCAGCCTGTTTAACTCATTCATAAAAGCACAATTATGCTTTTCCAATCAGTCAAAATGCCTTTACCCAGGGTGCCTCTACAAGAGCGATTTAAAGCTCTTTCAAGGTGTATTAACATTTTTACCTCTACAAGAGTGGAGCACAAATCGGGGGTTGAGGTGCTTTTTCTGTCCAATTATGCGCATTATCGAATGTGTGTTAAATAGCGAGTTTTAATTTACCGCAGCAGTTAAAGTGCCTTATGACCATGTGAACAAGCGATTCTCCGCACGAAACACCTTTAAAGCGCGTTTCATACAACCGGTAAGGCAACCTGTTATGCGCTTAACCGCCTCTCGCGTATAGTGATTTACCGTAAAAGCGCTTGCGAGAAGATGCACATAATTGGACAACCAGGCATCAAACTGAATTCTTGTAGAGGGGACCCCATTTTCAGAATGCAGCCTGTTTTACTCATCCATAAAAGAGCTCCCCTCTGGGAAGTTTACTGGAAGCACTGAATTAAGCTCCTGTAGTTTAGCTTACCCATCTCATATGTCAAATTTTCTGGTCCCACAGGCAAGCACACATTCTGGCAAACTGACAAATCAGTGAGACTTCTTTATTGCAGGAAATCTTATGGCAAAAGCTTAATGGTTACATGCTTCAGAAAGCATATAGCTGATGGTCAGTAGTTATAGGCTATAAGAAATAACTGAACTGTCAAAAGCTAATCACTACAACTGTGGCTGAGATTCTCATCAACGTTGTTTCCCCACCGCCATCTGCATGGTTCCAAACCCAAGGGAAGGGTCAATCCATACATAGGTTCCAAACCCAGACCAGGAATGGGGATAATTCCTGACATGATCCCTTAGGCAATCAAAGGGGCAAATTCTTGAAAAGCCTAAACCAAACCACTCCCATAGAGAGTTAGTCCCACTTTGAATCTTTCTTGGTAACTTGGTCAAGGCCTATCAAGTCCAAGGGAGAGGTAAACTCACAGACGCAAGGAATCCAGAGCCATCGCTTTCGCATTGGCATCTCCATGCCGTAGGTGTCCAGGCAGAGGAAAGCCCAAAAGTTGTAGATCAATCCCAATCTGCTGGTAAACTGAGCTAATGACAAACAAAACCACACAATCCACAGCAAATGAGTTCAAGTTTATGAAAAGCCTCACAGTTCTTCTCATGTCAAGTCCTTAGCAATCCAAAGCTCCAAGTAGGAGAGACCATGTGCAGAGCTCCTCCAGAGTCCCAGACAATGATGGATCCAAATAGAGAGGGCTTCGGGCAATGCAGACGAGATGTTCCTAGCAACAGCTCCTCACCTTTGCATCAGCTTAAAAGGGAAGGCATGATGGTAAGATGCCTCCTCATGACTACTTGATGTACAAGAGCTTTTGGCCTTTCAGCAAGTCCCCTGTCCACACAGGGCATCACTGCTCGGCCCTCCAGTACCGATGTTTCAATCTGGATGATCCTTCTGCAACCCCTCCTCTGTCAGTTCTCATGTAGAGTTACCAGTCTCCCTGCTTGTAAAGTTTGACTTTGCAGATAGGGCAGAGGGGGGAGTAGAATCAGGGCCATCTTAACAGTATTATAGGCCCCTGGGCAAAGCAGTGCACTGGGACCCTACCTACACAACCACTCACAGGAATAAAAATGTAAATGATTGATAAAATTAAACTTATATTTATTGGTACCTCCAACAAAATCAGTGTTTAAACATTAGAAAACATGCTGTACAGCAAAGATTAATCAACACAAACGTTTGGACAATATAACATGAGCCTTGAACTTGAAAAACAAAAAAATTCAACATAAAATGGTAATCAGTTGGTAAATCATACAGATGGAGAGGGCACAGTATGAAATGACTATGAATTATTTATTATTAATCAAGTGTTCAACACAAACATTTGTGAAATTTCTTTGCAGAGAATTGCTTTATATTTGGCTTGAAGTCCGTGGTCTTCAGGATGACATTGTCCATACCCATGAGTGCATACCCAGTTCAAATGCTGCTGCCCCATTTTTTTATAAGTTTCTGTCTTGAAAATGAACGTTCTCCTGCACAGTTGGTCACCATCATGCACATGAACACTCTGAGTGCAATTTCAACATTGGGAAACACAGATTTCAAATTGTCTGAAATTATTTTTCTGTACAATGCAGGGAGAGTCTCACAATTTTCATCCAGAACCATGTAGTGCTTGAGATGCTCACATTCATTTAAAAGGTCACCATAATCAAGGTCTTTGTGATATACATTAGCCAGATGTTCACACTTGTTGTTTAGCTCATCAGAACCAATTGTTTTCAATTCACTGGAGAAGGAAAACAGATTTCCAATCAATGAATAAGCTTCTGCACATTTTGTCAGCTCAGGAATTAGAGAGTCCAGAACAGGAAGGAATGTTTCCACCTTGAACTTTTCACTTTTACTGAGAAGTACCTCTTCTCTTGATCCGTCATATCTAGTAAGACGCACACTTCACTTTCGTTCCCGTTTTTTCACATCCCGATAATCTGAATCTGGACACCTACTCTTGGCTTTCAATTCGTATTCACTAAATTTGTCTCTAATTTCCTGAAGATAGGTTTTTAGAGACTCAAAAAGAGTCATGGCAACAACTATGTTCACATCCTCTGACTGCAGGACCTTACTTGTTTTGTTCACTCTTTCAAGAATGTCATTCCAAAGAATTGTGAGGAAGATTGTTTCCAGATTCTCCATTTTCTCGCTCAATCTTTCTGCCTCTTGCCTTGTGTTCACTTCCTGTTCAGTGTCAGCTGATACAGAATCCAGTGCATGTTTAATTTTCTCGAAACCCCCATATAGAGCATGAACAGCATCAAAATGTGACGACCATCTCATGTCAGACAGACGCTTGACCACAACATTTTTTCCTAAAGATGATGCCAGAACATTCCATCGATGTGTAGAAGCAGAGAAAAAGGAATACAGACGCTGATCAGTCAAAGAATTTTACAGTCTGTAGACAACACTCTGCCTCTTTTACTCCCACCAAGTTCAGGCTGTGTCCAGCACAGGGGACATACATGGTGAACTTGTTCAGTTGATGAATCCGTGCTTGCAATCCAGTATAGCATCCAGACATATTTGAGGCATTGTCATATGACTTACCACAGCAGTTTGATAGTGGAATTTTGTTCTCATTAAGGAAATCCACAACAGTGTCTGCTAGATTCTTTGCTCCATGAGAAAAGATGAGGATGAACTTAATAAAATGTTCCACAGGCTCACATCCTCGAATGTACCGGACAGTAAATGTCAGTTGATCAGTGTGTGAGATGTCTGGAGTGGAATCCACACTTATTGAATAATACTTTGATTCTTTTATTTCTTCAAGAATAGCACAAAGAACATGTTGTCCCATTAATTCCATAAATTCCTCACAAATGTTTGCCGATAAATACGATGGGTTCCCCTTTCCTTGATTCCCATACAGTTTGAGATGTTCTTCCAAAAAAGGGTCAAATTCACTCAACAGCTCTAGAATACCTAAATAGCTTCCATTTTTTGCTGACCCAATTATTTGATTTGCTCCATGAAATGGCAAACCTCTGGAGGCAAGAAAGTGAATTACAGAAACCACACGTGTCAACACTTTATGCCAATACTCCTGCTCTGAGCGATGATGTTGAAGTAATAAAAAATCTACATTTCCAGTTTCTTTATGCTGAGTCAAATATGCCATCATGCACTTGCGATGTTCTTCTCCGTTTTCATGTTCTGCAATACCATTGTTGTGTTTCCAGTAATTGAATCCTGATGTAGCAAAGGGAGATTCTGTCTTGGAAAATAGGTGACATACAAAGCAGCACAAACGACCATGGGATGGTGAATAGGGTGAGGGAAAGTGGGCGGGGGGGGGGTCTACAAAAACAATCTTAACCTGACCAGACATCCTGTCCTGGAATTGAATCACATCGAGTGTGTGTACCTGAGTCTGAAGGCCAGGGATAGACTAGGGATTCTGTTAGTGTACCGGCCACCCCGCTGCCTATCAGACTCCCTGGCCGAGCTCACAGAACTGGTCTTGGAGCTGGTGTTGGATTCGCCCAGGCTCTTGGTCCTGGGCGATTTCAACATCCCATTCGAGGCCGGTTTGTCAGGTGGAGCTCGGGAGTTCATGGCATCCATGACAAACATGGGCCTATCCCAATTGGTCTCTGGACCCACACATTCAGCAGGTCACACCCTCGATGCTGTTTTCAGTTCCGAACAGACGGATCTGTGGGCGGAGGTATTGAATACCTCCGAATTGTCATGGACAGATCATTTTCTGGTCAGGGTTAGTATCACGGCTACCACCCGTCCCTGCAGGGGTGGCGGACCTATTAAGATGGTCCGCCCTCGAAGGCTGATGGATCCTTCTGGATTCCAGAAAGCCTTGGAGGGTTCCATGGCTGGTATCGCCGACAATCCTGTAGAAGCCCTGGTCAATAGATGGAATCAAGACCTAACTAGGGCTATCGACACGACCGCCCCCAAACGTCCTCTCCAGCCCGCTTCTAATAGGGCGCCCTGGTATACAGAAGACCTCAGGGAGTTGAAGCGGAAAGGACGACGACTGGAGCGCCGATGGCGGAAAACTCGACTTATATCCGACAAGACACGACATAGAGAACATTTTCGTTTCTATGGAGTGGCAATATGTGCAGCGAAGAAAGCTTTCTTCTCTGCACGCATTGCGTCTGCGAGTTCATGTCCAGCAGAACTGTTCAGGGTGGTAAGGGGTCTAACTCAGGCTCCTTCTCCTCGGAATCCGATTTTAGAGCCTTCGGTAGTTCGCTGTGATGCTTTTAACGATCATTTCTCAGATAAAATCTCTCGGATAAGAGCCAACTTAGATGCCATTGTTATAGCAGAGGCTGATAGTGGAGTGTCCAGTGACTCCGCAAGTAGGATTACACTGGATCAGTTTCAGTTGGTGAGTACCGAGGATGTGGACAAGGTACTTGGATGTGTGAGGAAGATGACTTGCCCTCTCGATCCCTGTCCTTCCTAGCTGGTCATCCAGGGAGGAGATGCAGTTAGATCACATCTACATCATATTATTAATGCATCTCTCAGGGAGGGGAGCTTTCCATCATGTTTAAAAGAGGCGGTGGTAAGGCCGCTTCTAAAAAAGCCCTCCCTGGATCCCCTGGACCTTAATAACTATAGGCCAGTATCAAATCTTCCATTTTTGGGCAAGGTGATGGAGAGGGCGGTTGCCTTTCAACTCCAGGCAGTCTTGGATGACACTGATTTTCTAGAACCATTTCAAACCAGCTTCAGAGCAGGATACGGAGTTGAGACTGCTTTGGTCACCTTAGTAGATGATCTACACCTTAGTATCGACAGGGGGAGTGTGTCCCTGCTGGTACTCCTGGACCTCTCAGCGGCTTTTGATACCATCGACCATGGTATCCTTCTGGAACGCCCTAGGGAATTGGGAATCGGGAGCACTGTGCTACAGTGGTTCTGATCCTATCTCTTGGGCAGGTTCCAGATGGTGATGCTTGGGGATAGCTGCTCTTCAAAAAAGGAGTTGCTATGTGGTGTATCACAAGGTGCCATCCTTTCCCCAATGCTGTTTAACATTTATATGAAACCGCTGGGAGAGATCATCCGGAGGCATGGGGCGGGGTGCTATCAATATGCTGATGCCACCCAAATATATTTATCTATGCCTTCAACAACATCGTCAGCTAAGGATAGTTTGTCTCCTCTGAACGAATGCTTGGAGGCGGTAATGGGCTGGATGAGGAAAAACAAACTGAAACTGAATCCAGACAAGACGGGGGTGCTTGCTGTCAAAGGCCCCAACCTGGGTTTGGAGGTGTGTCAACCAGTTCTGGATGGGGTTACACCCCCCCTGAAAGACTGTGTTCGCAGCTTGGGGGTACTCCTGGATCCGTCGCTCCAGATGACAGCTCCGATTGATGCGACGGCCAGGAGTGCCTACTATCAGCTTCGGCTGATACGCCAGCTGCGCCCCTTCCTAGAGTTGGAAGACCTAAAGACGGTAGTGCACGCGCTGGTAACTTCGAGGCTCGACTTCTGCAATGCGCTGTACATAGGGCTACCTTTGTGCCTAATCCGGAAACTTCAACTTGTTCAAAATATGGCAGCCAGATTGGTTACCGGTACACCTAGGGGTGACCACATTACACCAGTTTTAAAATCACTTCACTGGCTGCCGGTCAGTTTCCAGGCAAAGTATAAAGTGTTGGTTATTACCTTTAAAGCCCTACATGGTTTGGGCCCAGGCTACCTACGGGATCGCCTTCTCCCGTACAATCCGCCCCGCACCCTTAGGTCCTCTGGGAAGAACGTACTCAAGTCAGCCAGAACTAGGCTGGCGAGTGTTACCCAGAGGACCTTCTCTTCTATGGCTCCCAGACTATGGAATGGTCTGCCGGAGGAGGTTAGACAAATTGGCAGTCTTCATGAATTCAAGAGAGTCATGAAGACTGCTCTCTTCCAGCAGTCCTATCCGGATGAATTTTAAATGTTTTAATGATGTGTTTCTCTTGGTTTTTTTAAAAAAATTTAAAACTTTGTCATGCTTGTATTTGCATTGTGTTCCCCGCCTCGATCCGTAGGGAGAGGCGGGTTATAAATAATTATTATTATTATTATTATTATTCACGCTTTACACACTCGCCATTCCACAGTTCATGTTTGAACACATTCTTTGATACATACCTTGTCTGAATATTCTCTTGTCCAGCTCCTTTATACACTCCACGTGAGTTTGAAAGGTTGCTGTCATGATTCTGACATGATGTCGGCCCACTATGAATCCAGTAATCCACTGTGTTAGTATTGCTAATGTCCCATAGCCCTGGATCTGTGTCTTGGATCGCAAACTCCTTTACTGTTACAGATTTGGGCATTTCCTCTTGTGGAATGTCCCCAGCAGCAGGAACAGGTAATGAGACCATTGGTATGTCTGCTGGAACTGGATGATTGGGTGCAGGAGTGGATGGTGATGTGGATGCTATATTTGAAGGAGCAGAAGTAGTGGCTGACGTTGCACCTGGGTTGAACCAAGATGTTCATTTTGGAAGTTTGCTCATTTTCTCTTTCTCCTCCTCTGCAGCTCTTTTCCTCTTCTGTGCTCCACTCAAAACATGATGTTCCATTTCTGCTCAAAGGGTTATTGACGAAGTTCACTAACACGTAATAAGTCTACAGTTTCTTTTTCCTCACTTCACTTTTTTTACACTTCCTCCAACCTTTCACTACACAAATAGAATTCAAATAACCCAGACTCTCTACTGCGTGCTGCTGATTCACAACCCTGTGAGGCAAGGCCTAGGCTAGACTTTGCCTCACAGTGTTGTGAATCAGCAGCACACAGTAGAGAGTTTGTAGAATGATGACCTAGACAGAAATGAGGTTAGGCCGCCTAGCCTCATTTCTCTCTAGGTCTACATTCTACAGTTTTCACATCTTATATACCGTATTTCCTCAAATCTAAGATGCATTTTTTATCCCATTTTTGCATCTGTAAAAACGGGATGCTGGTGTTCCGTCCGGGAGGAAGCCCGCACAGCTCATTAAGCCATGAGAGGCAAGGCCCGGCCCTGCTACAGCACCAACGCCCACTCTGCTTCAGCTCCCCGCAGGGTGCGCGCGCTCAGTGCCCTCTGCGATGCATGCTCCACATCTTTACCCAGCGAGAGAGGAGGAATAGCAGCAGCTGTTCATTCACATATCACAAACTATCAATACATACATAGATTACCATGGGGCCCCTATGCTCGTGGAGTGCCCAGGCAACTGCCCAGCATGCCCATGTGTTAAGATGCCACTGAGTAGAATGATCCCCCCTCCCCACTCTGCTCTGAGAACACTGACAGAGATAAGCTTGCACAGATTCTGACACTGCACAGGCCGAATAAGGCCAAACACATCCAGACTACTTCTAATTAAATCTTAGCTACAAACTACAAGGCCCGCTGAAGTGCTGAACCTGTTCCCTGACATCATCCACCATTGAGATATTGTAAAAAGATTCTGATTCTATTGCCATGCAGATTACCCCCTCCCCATTCTCTGCTTCCTGTCCTTTAACTAGTTATCAACCTTTAAGAGAATCTGTTCAGCTTTATTTTAATGCTTGTAACATTCATTCAAGAGACTTTGATGAGGTACTTCATCAAAAGCTCTTTGTTAATCCCACTATATAATGTTTGCTAGATCACATCTATCCACATGCTTATTGATACTCCAAAATCTGGTGAGAAAAGACTTCCCTTGGCAGAAGCTCTACTGATTCTTCCTGAACAAGATGTGCTTTTCTATATGCCTAATAATTCTATCTTTAATCATGCTTCCTACTAATTTACTAGGGGTGTGCACGGACCCCCCGGATCGGATCGGGACCCGGATCGGGACCTCCAATTTTGTCCCGGACCGGTTCGGACAAAATCGGAGGCCCCCCGGACCGGATCGAGTCCGATCCCGATCCAAAAATCGGAAATTTTTGGATCGGCCGCCATTTTTTTCCCCATAGACTTGCATTGCAATGCAAGTCTATGAGGAAAAAATGGCGGCGGGTGGGTAAGGGGGGGCCTAACTCCCTCCCCCCCCCGGGGCCGTCCGCTGTGGACGGCCCCGGCAGGTAAACCCCCTCCCCCGCGCTCCCTACCCCCCCTGGGGCCGCCTGCTTCCATCCGCTGGCGCCCGCGGGCGCCAGCGGATAGAAGCGGACGGCTCCGGGGGGGGGGGTAAGCCCCCTTCCCCGCCACTTACCTTCTCGGCACGTCCGGCGCCGGCGGCTACTACCAGCGGGCTCCGCGGCCTACTCTCGAGTAGCGCGCCGGGTGATGACATCACCCGGCGCGCCACCCTGGAGCAGGCCGCGGAGCCTGCTGGTAGTAGTAGGCGCCGGCGCCGGACGGGAGCCGCCGGGCCGAGCAGGTAAGGGCCCCCCTCCCCCCTCCCCCCTCTGCGCGCCCCCTCCTCCCCTCCACGCACCCCCTCCTTACCTTTCCGGCCCGGCGGCTCCCGTCCGGCGCCGGCGCCTACTACTTCCAGCAGGCTCCGCGGCCTGCTCTAGAGTAGCGCGCCGGGTGATGACATCACCCGGCGCGCCATCCTAGAGCAGGCCGCGGAGCCTGCTGGGAATAGTAGGCGCCGGCGCCGGACGGGAGCCGCCGGGCCGGAAAGGTAAGGGCCCCCCTCCCCCCTCCGCGCGCCCCCTCCTCCCCTCCACGCACCCCCTCCTTACCTTTCCGGCCCGGCGGCTCCCGTCCGGCGCCGGCGCCTACTACTACCAGCAGGCTCCGCGGCCTGCTCTAGAGTAGCGCGCCGGGTGATGACATCACCCGGCGCGCCACCCTAGAGCAGGCCGCGGAGCCTGCTGGGAATAGTAGGCGCCGGCGCCGGACGGGAGCCGCCGGGCCGGAAAGGTAAGGGCCCCCCTCCCCCCTCCCCCCTCCCCCCTCCGCGCGCCCCCTCCTCCCCTCCACGCACCCCCTCCTTACCTTCCCGGCCCGGTGGCTCCCGTCCGGCGCCGGCGCCTACTACTACCAGCAGGCTCCGCGGCCTGCTCTAGAGTAGCGCGCCGGGTGATGACATCACCCGGCGCGCCACCCTAGAGCAGGCCGCGGAGCCTGCTAGTAGTAGTAGGCGCCGGCGCCGGACGGGAGCCACCGGGCCGAGAAGGTAAGTGCCCCCCTCCTCCCCCCCCCCGCTGTCCACTTTCATCGGCGGGCGCCCGCTGGCGCCCGCCAATGGAAGCAGCGGTGGGCGCCAGTGGGCGCCCGCCGATCCGCCGATCCGCCGAACCGGTTCGGAGCTTTTTCGGACCGGTTCGGATTGGATCGGCCGATCCAGCTGCGGGATCGGAAATCGGATAATTTATCCGATTTCCCACTGGACCGGACTCGGATCGTGGATCGGGTCCGATCCAGTGCACATCCCTATAATTTACCCAGGACAGACAGATTAGCCTGTAATTTTGTGCCCTGATCTTTTTAAAAATCAACATTATTTTGGCTACTTTCCCATCCTCTAGAAAGAGAAAAGAGGAGCATTTTTGCTAGAAGATGAGCAATTTCATATTTGAGTTGTTAAAGAATTCTTGGATGTGGATGCCATCCAGACCTGTTGCCAATGTTTATGGTGTCAAAATGCCCTAGAATCTGATTTTTATAAAAAAAAAAATTAGGCACCTCTGCAGTGAAGAGAGATGCAAAGATTTCCACAAACCGACAGATCAGATTCCTTCAGACTAATGTATGTTGGGTTCTTGTACAATAATATTGGAAAGGCTGCATCATTATGAGGTCCTTTCAGGGTGTTGTGGGAACGCAAACAAATAGGAATGTTTGGGGTTCCCTAACAACTGCTATTTAGAGGCATCCTTCCTCTGATATTGGAGGTATAATATATAGCTTTCATGACTAGTAACCATTGATAGCATTATCCTCCATGAATTTGTCCAATTGCCTTTTAAAGCCATCTAAGCCTCCATCACATGGCTCTCATTACACCTTATGGTAAAGAATTCTACAGATAAACTATGCACTAACATACCTCCCCCAACTTTGTAACCTGAAGTTGTGTTGGACTCAAAGTAAATGGAACAACTGAGGGTGCCTCTACAAGAGAGGTTTAATGCTCTTTGAAGGCTCATTAAAAATTTTCCCTCTACAAGAATGGAGCGCAAATTGGGCGTAGATGCGCGTTATCTCTCTGATTATGCGTATTATCGAATGCGCGTTAAATCGCGACTTTTATTTTGCGGCGGGATGCGAAGCGCGTTATGCCCATGTGAATGGTTTTTCAGTGAAGCGCATTTTCGGAGAGGTGGGCGGGTAGAGGGCGGGGTTTGACGAGATGGGCGGGGAGAGGGAAGGGGGTTTCCGGGAGAAGGAAGGGATTTGAAAAAAGGCCCTCGGGTTATGCGCAGCTGCGCGGGTGTGGTCACCCAACGGTAACTACCTGGAATGCTACCTTTCTGGTTCCCGCCTTTTGTTAACTCGGGTTGCCTGGCAATGAGATGGGAGGGGACGTGTTTTGCTGGAGGCGCGCGGGTGTGGTCGTGCGCATATGCATATAAGCACGTGATCCGACCGTTGACCTCATTTACCTTCGCGACGCCAGAGAGTCAGTATCTTGAGTGATTTCCTCCAGTTACACACCTTTTCCACCTACCGAAATGGCTGCTCCAGGAAGGGGAGTTTCTTGGAAAAAGGCAGAGATCCTCAACCTTCTGGACATTTTTGGGGAGCAGAAAGTTCAAGCTCAACTGAATGCCAGCCATAGGAACCTTGATGCCTATGAATCCATTGCTCAGGAAATGCAAAGAAGGGGACATATCTGTTCTGCGAAGGAGTGCAGGACAAAGGCAAAGGCAATGAGGCAGGAATATCGCAGGGTCGTGAATCATAATTCACGATCAGGGAATGATGCTGCCACCTGCCCCTTTTTTGAGGAGCTTCATAGTATTTTTCGGGGGGATGCTACCATTCAACCAAATCGCGTTGGCAGGAGTCTGAACATCCATCACGTCCAAGCACCTGCTGCTCCCCCAGTAAGTTCCCCCCTGGCGTTCCCGCTTTCAGAAGGGTCAGAAGAACTGTTCAGCAGTGAACTTCAAACTATAGATGTGGAGGACTACCTTGGAACGCCCTACTCTCCCGGAGGTACATTGATTGTAATCGCCATTGTTTTTAAAATCTCGTTCTTCCTTCTATTTCATGCCTTTAGCTCACATCTGATGTTTTCCCCTTTTAGATTTCGAGACACCAGAAGATATTGGAAACGAAGAACCTGAAGGTATATTTTCTATGTTTTTTCCTGTCTTGGTTTTACGTATGTGCGCATGTACTGTTTATTTTGTTGGGTTGGGAAGACTCTTAACTTTACTACTTACTATTGTGTTCCATGGGATAAAAAATTGTATTCTAAAATGGGGCAGGCAGATGCGGGTGAGCGGGTGGGCAGGAGAGGGCAGGAGACATCTCCTCTAGCTAGCCTGCATTTCTCTGGTCTCTCCAGGGAGGTTTGTGATTGTGCCTATTGGAATGAAACCTCCTAAAAGCTCTTCTTTTTTGCCACAGCAGCCTCCAGAAGCAGCAGAACTCCCAGTGTGGCGGAATCCATAGAGCACGCAGATGTGAGGTCAAGAAATGTCCAGCATCCTGCAGCAGCACCGAGTAAGTACAGGTCTAATTTCTGGGGTCAGAGATCATGGAAGGAAGGGAGTTCCCAATGATCTAGGCTGGGTTTATGGGGGGGAGGGGGAAAGGGGGCCATTGGACACAACATTGTGGTGCATGGGACAAGAAATTGTGGTCTATGGGAGGGATGTTGGAAACTCTCCTATTCCCCTCACTTTGCACTGAAAAATGGGGCAGGCAGCCAGGCGGGTCAGCGGGAGGGCAGGAGACATCTCCTCTAGCTAGTCAGCATTTCTCTGGTCTTTCTGGTCTCTCTGCACGGACCAATAAACTGACTCCTGCATGGACCAATCTGCCCTTTTGGCCCACCCCTCCCAGGTGATCAATCTACTCCCCTCACTATTTTGTCCAATAAGCCCAGCCCTACTAATAGGACCCTAGCCCCTTGTCACCTTGAAACCGCAGAAGCAAACAGGAAAAAAAGTAGGTGTGATGGAGCCCAATGTCTTCTGTTCCTTAAAGAACCTATCCATTTGGGCAGCAAAGGGAGTGGTGCAAGGAGGAGGAGCCATTCCACCCACTCTATTCAGCTGCCCAGCACTACTGTTCAGGAGCAGGTAGGCGAGCAAAGGTGGCTCCTCCTTGCTGCTACAGGTGCTTGCTCACTCTTCCAGGTGGGGATCAAGAGAGCTACCTTGGCAAGGCACGACGGCCATCTCTACTCATGCGCTTGGCCTCTCCCACTTGAAGGCATGGCAGCGGTGAGGATTTGGCTCAGATGCTCCAATACTTTGCAGTTGTAGTGAAGAACTCTGTTGATACTCCCATCTCCCAGCGGGCAAGCGAGTGGCGGAAGTGGTGCCAAGGCGCATTTACCACTGCCTGCCCTCCTGCCCTTGCTCTGGTTCACAGTGGCAGGCTTCGCTGCAGACTAGAACGGAGGGGTGGCTGCCTGTTTTGTCAGGGTGGGGGACGGACTAGATCCTCGCCTGGTCTTTCCCCTTCCTTCACTTCTGTTTCAGCACAGATGTGTTGGTGGCAAGGAGAAAGCAAACGCTAGAGAGGCAGGGGAGGGGGGGAGGCGGTTTGGGTGGCGGGTCACCTTCTCCTCGTTCATCTGGGATGACGACGCGCCTTGCCCCCTCCTGGTTTCCAGAGGCAGACAATTCCGAGCGGGGCTGGGAGGGGAGAAGACACGGGGAGCGGCGGCGGCGGCGGCGGCGCTGGGCATGAGCAAGCGCCAGCGCGAGGCGCGCACAGCCAGTGAACGCGCCTGAAGCACCGAGAAGCAACAGGAGGAGGAAGACGGCTGGGGAGCGCCGGGGAGCGCCGGGGAGCTGCCAGGCGCTGTGAAGGGCAGGCGGCCGCCCGGCTCCCGCTAACGGCGAGAGGCAGCCGCGGAGAGGGAGGCAGGCAGGCAGGCAGGCAGGCGCTGGACATGGCAGAGCCCGGATTCCGAGGAGGAAGCGAGCAGGAGTCACGGCAGGCAGCGCGCGATGCTTCCGAGTCTGGGAGGTGAACGGGGAGAAAGGAGGAGGAGGAGGAGGAGGCGGCTGGGGGACCTCGGCCAAGCTAGACGGGACTCCCGGCGTCTCCTTCGGCCCGTCTCTCGAAGCCAGAGCAGCGGGCGCGGCGGCCAAGGGCTCCAGAGGCGTCGGAGGGGCAGGCAGGGCGGGGCGCGGACGGTGCCTCGGGGATGCGAGGGACGGAGGCGTCGCTGCCCATGGCTGCTCCCGGCGCTGCTGCTGGCGGCTGCGGGGAGGCGCCGGAGGACGAGCCGGCGCACGCCGAAGAGGAGCGAAGCAGCAGTTGCTGTTGTAGCAGCGAGCGCCTGGTGATCAACATCTCCGGGCTGCGCTTTGAGACGCAGCTGCGCACCTTGGCTGCCTTTCCCAACACGCTGCTGGGTGACCCTGGCCGCCGCGTTCGCTACTTCGACCCGCTGCGCAACGAGTACTTTTTCGACCGCAACCGGCCCAGCTTCGACGCCATCCTCTATTACTACCAGTCTGGCGGGAGGCTTCGCAGACCCGTCCATGTGCCTTTGGACATCTTCATGGAAGAAATCCGCTTCTACCAGTTGGGCGAGGAGGCCATCGAGACCTTCCGTGAGGACGAGGGCTTCATCCAGGAGGAGGAGAAGCCTCTGCCCCAACACCACTTCCAGCGCCAGGTGTGGCTTCTTTTTGAGTACCCGGAGAGTTCTGGGCCCGCTCGGGGTATTGCCATTGTCTCAGTGTTGGTCATTCTCATCTCAATTGTTATCTTCTGCCTGGAGACCTTGCCTGTGTTTCGTCAGGAGAGCAAAGGGGCATCTTTGAGTTATGGAGACAGCCGGATCAGTTTCCAAAAGGACCCTCATGATGAGGACCCTTTGTTCTTCCTCCCACAGCAGCCAGATGGAGGGACCCCACCACCCATTCATCCCCAGTCAGGTGCTAGTCCATTCTTCACTGACCCTTTCTTCCTAATTGAAACACTTTGCATCATCTGGTTCACCTTCGAGCTGCTGGTGCGCTTCTTTGCCTGCCCCAGCAAGCCTGAGTTCTCCAGGAACATCATGAACATCATTGACATTGTAGCCATTATCCCTTACTTCATCACTTTGGGCACGGAGCTGGCTCACGAGCAGCAGAAGAAGGAGCAACCAGGCAGCACCAGCAATGGAGGCCAGCAGCAAGCCATGTCCTTGGCAATCCTAAGAGTCATCCGCCTGGTCAGGGTCTTCAGGATCTTCAAGCTGTCCAGGCACTCCAAGGGGCTGCAGATTCTGGGAAAGACACTACAAGCCAGCATGAGGGAACTGGGGCTCCTGATCTTCTTCCTTTTCATTGGGGTAATTCTCTTCTCCAGTGCTGTGTATTTTGCTGAGACTGATGACCCAGAGTCTTTATTCACTAGCATTCCTGATGCTTTCTGGTGGGCAGTCGTATCCATGACCACTGTGGGCTACGGAGACATGTACCCTATGACCATTGGGGGCAAGATTGTTGGGTCACTGTGTGCCATTGCTGGTGTGCTCACCATTGCCTTGCCAGTGCCTGTTATTGTATCCAACTTCAACTACTTCTACCACCGGGAAACTGAGCAAGAGGAGCAGTCCCAGTATACTCATGTCACCTGTGGCCAGCAGCCATCACCTTTCTCTGAGCCCAATGAAGGTGACAGCAACCAGACACTCAGTAAATCTGATTTTCTGGATGCAGAAGATGTAGACTCCATGAAATACTCCAACTTTAGTCTAACCGGAAACCAGGCTTACAAAGGGAACAAATTGTTGACAGAAGTATAATTGGTTAATGAGATGTAAAGACCTGGGAGGTACCAGTACAGTTTCATCACCCTCAGCCAAGGCTGCTGGCTCCAAGCTGTGTAGCCTCAAGCTGCAATCGACCCTATCTGCACTTTAGAAGCAAAGAAATGACAAAAACATCAGTTTGGCTAAATGAAACCAATCCGTAATTCTTGGAAGAAAAAGACTGCTGATTTGGCCACTGATTTCTGCATTTGCTTTGTCTCATTAGCATCTGTAACCAGCTGCTTTATTCTTTCACCCAGTCATGAGGTACCACCTCTTGTGTATCCGTTATTATTATTTTTCCTGGAGGTGAGAAACATTTTATTCCAGTAGCTATCCTGTGGATGGATGTTATTTCCTTGTCTACAAACAACAACAAAAGCAATATGCCAAGCCAAGTATGCAATTAACTTAGGAATTAGCTACATGGACTTTACACACATCTTGTTGATACTAGAACTTCCCAGGACTTCTCTCAGTATGACACTCTGTACAGCCAGATTACTCCCAGCAACAGTACTGTTGCCTTTGAGTAAAGGAATATCTGTATCCATAATTGCAATGTACAGTTTCACAAGATTTCCTTTGTTTTTAAATCTGTGTTATATTATGCTGTGCTTGTCTGTGAATGTGCAGCTCTAAAAAGCACATTTATTTGTGATAAAACCCATTAACCCTGGCTTGTCTAAAAACAGGGGTGGCTCAATCTATTTTTGCCTACTCCGAGCCTATCTACACTACTGCTTTATAACAGTTTATAAACTGGTTATTAACCGATTTAAAATTGTTATAAACCATTTTAAAGCAGTAGTGTAGTTAGGCTCTCCTTTCTTTCTTCACCTTGTGGGTGGGGGAGAGAATGTTTCCTCTTCAGGATTTTCCTCTCTTCCACACATATGAATAGAATGACAGGAAGGGGGGGGTTAGGTGGGAAATGGGGGGTACCTTCTACATTAGTTCTTTGGTGGGAAAGAGTCTGGGATGGAGGATAAATTGTCTTCCCTCCTCAACAGCTTTCCCATCTACAGTCCCTTCCCCCCCCCCCTGCTCCATACAAGTGAATAGGTATTTTCTTGCTACTGACTTACTGATCAGGAAAAGTAGAAACAGGGAAAACTCATCTTCACATCTCAGACTCTGTCATCTGAAGGGGTGAGATGAGAGATTATCCCCCCACCCACATACACTTGAAGGATTTCCTCAATGGAATTCTGCCTTCCAGCCAGACAATCACCTGTGTGGTTTATTGTGCTGGGTCAGTAAAAATGGTGACCAAACAAGAGCATATTAGAACCTGATTATTCCTCCGTAGGCATGCACACATGCAACTTTTAATCCTGTTTAATTTTGTATTCCAAGAGGATGGTTGGGGCCCTGATTATTATTTTCTAGCTGGAGATGGGAGTACAAAATGTAAAGTGATCGAGATGAAACTTACTTCATGTTTCATTTTTGCACTCAGATAAATGGGTGTCATTATGGCCGGAAGTTAGTGTAGGGGTATAAAAATGTAATATAAAAAGAGAGCTGACAGCGGATTCCTTAAACTCTATTCAAACATTATACCATGTACAATGAGTGTGTGTGTGTGTGTGAGGCTCCCTCTACAAGGATTCGCTTTTGCGCCCGGTTCGGCGATTATGCGCATTATCACGGAGGCGCATTTACTCCTAATCCCTCTGCACGGGAGGCGGCGAGAGGCGGCGAAGCGCATTAATTGATGTCCAAAAAGCGCTTTACAAGAAGTTAATGTGCATAATCGCTTGTTCACACAGGGAAAATGCGCTTTAACGGCCGGAGCAAAATAAAACTCGCGATTTAACGCGCATTCGATAATGCGCATAATCCGGGAGATAACGCGCCTCTACGCCCGTTTTGCGCTCCGTTCTTGTAGAGGTAAAATTTATAATGAGCCTTCAAAGAGCATTAAACCTCTCTTGTAGAGGCACCCTGAGTGTGATTGCAGTAGCAGGCTCTGCCCCTGACTTAAGCATGTTCATTTGAAGTTCTGAAAAGACCTTTGTGCATAAACCGATGAAAGACTCTTTCTACATGTTTATTTATTACATTTGTATACTGCCCCATAGCCGAAGCTCTCTGGGAAGTTTACATAGGATTAAAACAATTAAAAACAATATACAAAAATTAAAACAGCAAAAACATACAACATACACACAATACACACATACATTTAAAACTGCTACAACAACCCAAAAAGCTACAAAAACAAACCCAGGCTCCTCAGATATTGCCAAATGCCTGAGAGAAGAGGAAACTCTTGACCTGGTGCCGAAAAGATAACAATGTCGTTCCACAATTGGGGGGCCACCACAGAAAAGGCCCTCTCCCTTGTTGCCGACCTCCGAGCTTCCCTTGGAGTAGGCACTCGGAGGAGGGCCTTAGATGTTGAACATAGTGTTCGGGTAGGTTCATGTCGGGAAAGGCGTTCCGTCAGATATTGTGGTCCCAAGCCGTGTAAGGCTTTATAGGTTAAAACCAGCACCTTGAATCGGGCTCGGAAACATACAGGCAGCCAATGCAAGCGGGCCAGAGTAGGACTTATATGCTTGAATCTTCTGTTTCCTGATATCAATCTGGCCGCTGCATTTTGCACAAGCTGCAGTTTCCGAACCACCTTCAAAGGCAGCCCCACGTAGAGTGCATTGCAGTAATCTAACTTGGAGGTTACCAGAGCACGGACAACTGAAGCCAGGTTCTCCCTGTCCAGATAGGGATGTAGCTGGGCCACCAACTGAAGTTGGTAGAAGGCACTCCGTGCCACTGAAGTCACCTGAGCTTCAAGTGACAGAGATGGTTCTAGGAGAACCCCCAAGCTTTTTCAATAGTATACATGGAGATCATTTTACCCTTATGATTAATGCAAGGAGCACAACTTCTTGCCCTCACCCCTACGCATTTTCCTTGCCTGCTGTAACTGAAATGACAGGCATGTATACCAACAAATTGAGCGCTGGCTCAGGATCAGTCTTGCTTTTCCCCCTATGCTTCAAGTAGGCTGTCTGCATTTAATAAATACCACATGTATCTGTTTAAAAAAACACATATATGCAGACACATTAATCAGAGAACCAGAGTCTGCTGGTTGCTGTAGCTTCCTGTTGGTTGTGGAAAACCTGGCTTTGCTGTTGTGTAATATGTGAAATGGCTATAGCTAAATGAGTCTAGTAAAAGGGACAAGGAGAAAATACCATAATAAATGCATTGTGTTATATTGTTTTAATATAACATGCAAAACTATTTACTACATAATTTAACAGAGAGATTTTCTGCTCATTACTGGGAGGTTTTAAAACACTGAAGAAAAGTAATTTTTTATGAGTGGTATGTTACTGCCAGTTTTTGATGAAGTTACTCACAATCAGTGCAGGATGGACACAGGCAGCCAGTTAGCAAGTAAACGTACTGAGTGGTGCAGCTATTTGGTAAGTGGTTACCTGTGACCATACAGTTGACCATTTCTGTACACTTCATTTGATGTGCAATAGAAATCCTCCTTACCACTTGACAGAATGAAGATGGCCAAGGTTTTCTTGATGAAAGAGCACTAGTAGGGTGACCATATGAAAAGGAGGCCAGGGTTTATCATAGAATCATAGACTAGGAGAGTTGGAAGGGACCTACAAGGCCATTGAGTCCAACCCCCTGCTCAATGCAGGAATCCACCTTAAAGCATTCCTAACAGATGGTTGTCCAGTTGCCTCTTGAAGGTCTCTAGTGTGGAAGAGCCCACGACGTCCCTGGGTCATTGGTTCCATTGTCATATTTTTAACAAATGTATAGAAAGGGGAAATTCAGCAGGTGTTACTTATATGCATGCAGCACCTGGTGATATTCCCTCTTCATCACAATAGTTAAAGTTGCAGGAGCCCTGCCCTCCTTTGTATCTAGTCACTCTAGCTATTCCTCCCATTGCACCACAGCCCCAGCTCAGCCTGAGTTGTCCTCAACCTCTATGACTACTTTTAGGAAAATAACATTGGCTATTGGTAGAAGATCCAGTTGTGAATCCTTTGCATTAGGTACCCTTAATCGCCTAAGAATTTCGACTAACAGATTGTTGCAGTTGTAAGTTTCATTGTTTTTGATGGGGTCATTGGTCTGAATAATTTTGATTTTGTCAATATCCATGAGGTGTAGGAGCCAAGAAGTTACAGGAGTTTGATCTTCTCAGTAATATTCCAGACCTCTTCCTTGAATTTTTGCTGTCTTGGGAAATACTTAAATAAATTGCCCACGAAGGGCTATATATCAGTATTTTATTGATTGTTCAATAAGAAGCAAACTGGGATTAATACATTTTAAATGCTTTATATTTAAGCACTTGCTGTTTCACACTGATTTGGAATAGCCCTCCCACCTCAAGGTTATCTGAGGCCTCCAACCACTACAAAAATTCTGCCTATGGGGCTGGAATGTCTGCAAATATGACTCTTGGTGAATCAAGTCTGAGCACTGCTGTGAGTAGTTTAGGGAACAACAGCCACTGTTAATATGCAGCTTGCCAATAGCATAGCAAACTTCACATTGTCCTGATGTTTATGCAAACAAGTCTAAAGAATTCTCAGTTCCCATGAAATGCCAGTGGGATCTAGAGGAACTGAGGTACATTCTAAAATAATTCTGACCCTGCATATCCCTTTAGCTGCCCTTAAGTCAGAGTACAGCCTTGTGAAATTTGTGGAAAGAAAACATCTTCAGGGACCAGTTTCCATAACAACCTCCCAGACTGGTTTTCCATACCTGCTAATTCTGGCTTCCAAGCAGAAAAAAGGGCTGGCTAAATATTCCAGCTTCCAGAAACATCCCTTCCCCCACCCTGGTAATTATTCCTATGGCTGTAAAAGGGAAATAATGTTTCTTTCTCTCCTGAAACTAACAGACTAATCCTGAAAGCAAGACTATGGGTGCTTTCAACTGAGGCTTTTATTGTGTGATCACCCTGCCTCATCCATGGACTTTTACAGAGAGTTCAGACAATGTTGACTTCCATTTATAATCCTATGTTTTTCTGACTCTTCTCCCAACTTTTTTTCTTACCAGAAAAAAAAAATCTGTTCAGGAAGAAAATATGGAATAGCTGCACAGTGTCTTCCCCCTCTTTTTATTGTATATGTCAAAGAAACAGAACAATAGCAACAAAAACAAACCACGGGGAAAAAGAAAAAAATGCATTACGTATACAGGAATGTCATCATTTTTCAATAGATGTAAAAAAAGGAGAGAGAATTATACATAGCTATACTTATCCATTCACAAGTTGCACCTGTATATCACCCATTCAAATGTTGATAAGGTTATTAAGTCCTCAATCCATTGAATTATGGGAGGTGAGTGTTTATTCTTCCAATATGATAGTATAAGTCTTTTAGCTGTCATAAGGGCTCTGAAGATCCATTTGCGCTGACCCTATGCTCATTTCCAAGAAACCGGCAGGTAGTTTAGAAGGACATGCACATCCTTCCATATTAAAGATTGATTCTGGACAAGATTTATCCTTATTTTAACCAATTCCAAAAAGTAGGAGACTACTGAGCACTGCCAAAACATACGAGTTAAAGAAGCATTAGGTGCATTACATCTCCAACAATTATGTAAATTAGATAGACCCTTGTTGAAAAGGTGTTTTGGGGTCCAGTAGACCTGAAAGAGAATTTTTTGCTGAATAACACGTAGCCTAAGATCCATAGAAGCTTTAGATACAGACTCTAAGACAACAATCCATTGGTTGAGCAAAGTAGAACACTCCAATTCTCGATTCCAATCCTGTCTTAAACCGGGGGTATCGTATTTATTTACTACTACTAAATATTTATATATATGAGTTGTGGGTTGACGTGTCTGTTCAGCTGCTATAAGTGTTTCTAACAGTAATGGAAGCTCTGAAGCTGTAACAGCAGCCAGACCAAACCTAGATTTCAGCAAGTGTTGCAATTGTAAATATTGCCATTCAGCCATAGCAGGTAAGTTATATTTAGCACGCAAATCAGAAAATAGCAAAAACTCATCATCTGAACCTATTAATTGATCCAAAGTAAAAATAGCCTTATCTGTCCATGTTCTCCACAAAAACATTTCCCCAATTCTTAAATCTGGATTTCCCCATAAAGACAATTTTGTGTGCGAAATTGGGTCAAACTGCAATTGACATGATACTATATGCCTTTCTAGCAGCCAAAATTGTAAAAGGAGGATTATTTAATCTAACATGTCGAGAACCAAGTGCCATCCATTTAGAAAGAGGTTCTAACCATAAGGATTCCAAAACTGACCAGGGTGGCATATCTAAGCAAAATGGAGAAGACCAAAACTTAGTAGAAGTCAATAGACAGGCCCAATGATACAAAGCGAGGTTTGGAAATCCAAACCCTCCTTCTTTAATTGGAAGTTGCATTCATTTCAAAGATATTCGAGGTGGGGAAGAACCTCAGAAGAATTTATGAAACAAAGCATTAAGTTGCTGAAAATATTTGCCAGGTATAAGTAAAGGAATTCCACGTATAACATAGAAAATTCGAGATACAATATTCATCTTAAGTATGTTGACTTTACCCCACAAACTCAACTTTAGTGGTGCCCATCTATCTATATCTTGTACAACCTCATCGATTAACTTGTTCAAATTTATTTTAAGCAAGTGAGATATCTCTCTGGGAATAAGTATTCCCAGATAAGTAATAAAATAAGGACACCATCGAAATTGACCATTAGCCAACACACTAGAAGATGTGCCTGGACTCATGTAACTAGAGAAAAGGGAATTTCAGCCAGTGTCATTTGTATGCAATTAGGTCCTGGTGAAATTCCCTCTTCATCACAACAGTTAAAGTTGCATGCACTATGCTAGAGTGACCAGATACAAAAGAAGGCAGGGCCCCTGCAACTTTAACTGTTGTGATGAAGAGGGAATTTCACCAGGAACTAATTGCATACAAATGACCCTGGCTGAAATTCCCTTTTCTCTACAACCTTTAAAGTTACATGAGCCCTGTCCTCCTTTTCATATGGTTAGCCTAAGTTTAGGAAATTAGAGCTGCCAGGCACATCTATTTCAGGCACATTGAAAAGTAGCATTATGGCTAGAATTGTTCAAAATATAGAAATTTGGTCAGCAACTAGTTTCATGGGAGGGTCACTTTGGAAAGACTGTTCAGTTGTGGGTCAGGCATCTCTTACCAACCCCCTGAAGAAGGCCTTAAAAAACAACAACATAGGCCAAAACGCGTTGGGCATGAACAATAAAGTATCTCAGCATTTGGAGAAAGTTAGCAGCCACACATGTCAGGATGTTCTTGGAGGGGGTTTGTCTCCCAACAGATATCGGGGTAATTGAATTTCCCCATTACTACTACATTGGATTTCCTTGAAACACTGGCAATTTGCTTTTCAAAAGTTTTATCCTCGTCTTCTGCTTGATTGGGTGGTCGGTAGTAGACTCCGACTATCATGCTCCTTTTATTCCTTGCCCCATTTATTTTAATCCAGATGCTCTCGATGGGGCTCCCAGGCTCATCCTCTTGTATTTCTGTGCAGGGATCAGTATTTTTAACATATAGTGTGACTCTGCCTCCCTTTCTATTTCTTCTGTTCTTTTTGAACAAGTTATATCCTTCAATTGCTATATTCCAGTCATGGGAGTCATCCCACCAAGTTTCAGTTATACCTATCAAATCACATATT
Source organism: Anniella stebbinsi (assembly GCA_029215795.1). Taxonomy (NCBI): domain Eukaryota; kingdom Metazoa; phylum Chordata; class Lepidosauria; order Squamata; family Anniellidae; genus Anniella; species Anniella stebbinsi. The sequence goes on from JARDYH010000003.1 coordinate 101,764,335, forward strand.
AAGAGTTCAAGTTCATTCGGTTTGTTTCTCATACTTTGGGCATTAGTATAGGCTTTGAAGGGTACTGCAGGGCTCAGTCCTGGGCCCAGTTGTTGTGAGTCAGTTGAGAGAGATAAGGAACAGCTAAGCCAGGGAGTGTTTGGGGTGTGATACTCCATAGAAGCTGGTGGAGGCTGGCTGGGCTTCAGGCCAGCTGACACAAATTACACATTAATTCCCGTCCCATGAAAGTCTGGCCAAAGTTCAGCCAAAGGGCTGAAAGCAACAATTGTCTTGGATGTCTGTGCCTTGCTCTGTGCTTCTCAGCTCTGTGACTTTGATTCAAGCTTGGATCCTGACCCTTGAACTGTGATTCAACTATTCTCCTGCGTGTTCCTGAAAACCTTGGACTTGCCTGAACCAGCTTCAAGGTCTTGCGATTACAATACTGTTATCTGAACTTCAAATGGCACCTTGGCTTTTGACTGATGGACTGGATTACTGACCTCGGACCTGGATATTCCTAAATGGCATCTTTGCAACATGACACCAGTGCTCTTCAACATTTTTATTAATGATAAGGAAGTTCAGGGAATGCTTATCAAATTTGCAAACGACACAAAATTGGGTGGGATCGCTAATACTCTGGAAGACAGAAACAAACTCCAAAGTGATCTTGATAGACTGGAGCGCTGGGCTGAAAACAACAGAATGAAATTTAATAGGGATAAATGTCAAGTTCTACACCTAGGAAAAAGAAACCATAGAGTTCGCTGGCCAGAGCAGCTGAAAAATCCCCGGCTGCTCTGATACAGCCAGCAGAATTTGTGGTGCATGCTGGGATACGGTCGGAGGACTGAGGGAGGTGGGAGGGAGGAGATGCAGCAGGCCAGAAGGAGCTGGGACTTTTAGCCATGCGACGGGGGAGGGGCAACATGTCATGTGGTGGGTGCTGCCACCCTGCCACCAAAATAACGCACACTCAGTATGCTATTTCCCCCTCCATTGCCTGAAGTGTCGTCCGAATTCACCCAATGTCTTGTTTTCCCTAATCTACAGGTTTGCTCTAAAATGTTGCCTGATATTTAAAAACAGTGTGTACAAATTCTAAAACACACAACTATCCTTAAATAAATAAATAAATGATTTTCAAAAAGATTGATAAAGAAAAAAAAGCCACTGCTAAGGCAAATTGTACCTTCGCCACCCACCTGACTCTGCCATGCCTACTCATGTGGATGGTATACATATAGAATGTTATACTATACAGTGACTACCCAGCGAGGAAAGTCAATTGAAATTCCACTTGTAGTTTACATGGGAAGAGCAGTGATTGGGTAGTGCTAAGAGTTGTTCATCTGGAAATACTTTTAACCACGGACCAGGTATGGTCACATTAAGCAAAAAGAGTCTTGTAGTAGAATTATAACATCTTCTCATACTTTGCAGTTCCAAATGGCCATCACAAACTGAGGAATTTGGCTCTGCCTTTCTGCTAATTGTCATAATTGAGCTGCCCTTTCACCTGGCTGTAGCAGAGGGAGTGGTGGGCCAGCAGGCCCCACTCCTTCAACTTGGCTGACAGATCTGCCCTCCAACTGCCCCCTCCATTTTTAGCAGGAAACTTGTGCAAGGCTACAATGGAGGCAAGTTCTGGAGCAGGCCTCATGACTTTTTAAGAAAAATTAGTGTCTAGTTTAAGCATGCTTTTTTAGGGTGGGGGGGACCCATTAATAATGCAATGTATAGTTTAGCCCTGAATTTGCTTTCTTTCTTTTTTTCCCTTTTGTGCCATGCATTTTAGATTGTAAGCCGGAGTAAGCAGGGATCGTCTTGTTTTTCCCTGTGCACAGGTCTTAGTAAATTTTTGGTCTTTTATAAAGGGTTATTAACAGTGCAACAACCGCAGCAGCAGGAACAAGAAGTCATAAAATGGCAAGCTGTGCACTAGATGATGCCTCTTATTATGTGCTAGATTTCAAGATGTATCTGTTCCCACTGAGAGATTTAACTGCTAGAGAGTAAAGGCAAGGGCCTGAAATCACCAAAAGGACAAGCCTAATGCATGTGTGAGCACATGAAACACGTCTTTCAAGGCTTCCCCAAAGGCAGAAAGAAAAGAAAAGAAAAGAAAAAAGAAGTTGGAGATCTAGCAGGATCAGGTCGCAGGGTAGTTCGAGCACATACTGTCTTGTTTAGGGATGCTGTGTAATCTGTTCCATCTGTGTTTTGCAGATACGCCTTTCCCTGCGTCCTGGTCACATGGCCATGGGGAGGCAGTTGTGGGTGGGAGGAGAGATGTGCTCATTCACCATTGGCAATGAGCATATGGCACCACCAGCTGGGAGGGGCCGTGGCTGTGCCTCTATAAGGTGGCCGCGCCCAGGTCTCCAGCCCCTTTGAATCATGGCCGCAGAATGGGGAGGACTTGTATCTGTGACCAGATTGGAGAGCATGTGGCAGAGGAGGCGCAGCAGCGAGGGCTTCAGGTGCCTGTGGTGCCCAGCTCTCTTCCTTTTTTTTCCAGCCTACTGGCAGGCCGGGCTCCGGCAAGGACCCCTTGGTAGCAGTGACAGTGGCATGTGTTTCAAGTGTTGGTGGCGCTGTGCTCTCTGCCCTTTTTACTGGCCGAATCATTGGCTGAGCTCCAGCGCGGATACCTCGGAGACAGAGAGGGCCTCCAGCACAAGCGGTTGCTGGCCTTCTCTATCTTTCCAGCCAAGTGGTTGGCTTAGCAGTGACAATGCGGTGGGGTCTAGCAGGCCCAAAGTTTCTTTGGGAAGGCCAATAGGGCCTTCCCCATTCCAATGGGGGTGGGTGGATTGTAAGAGGTAGTGGCCTGGGGACCTTGTGCCGGGCATCTCTCCCTCATCCTTCCCCCCAGCACTTTCTGGTGGGGGCCTCAGCAGGCTCCATGGGCTGGTGGGCCCAGGATTGGGTGCCCGAGGGTGGGCAGCAGGACTACAGGCCTCCTCCCTGCAGTGCAGTTTGCCCATGGGGCCAAGGAAAACCCAGCTACACACCAAAGGCCTCCCCTTCTGTGCTCCATCTCAATTTCTGCTCCTGCAATCTGGTTCAGCCTGCACAGCCTGCCAGGCCCAAGAGGCCCAACACAAGGTGATTTACAGGCTTAGGGGAGTAAATTAAGGGTGGCTACAACAGTGGGCCCTACTGTCCCCAGCTTAAGTAGGGTGACTATCATTCCCCCACCAGCAGAATACTAAGGAGTAGGTCTCATTACCTTTAGTCTCCTGGGTCTGATTCTTGCTCCTTCCCATCTTCCTGAATACGATAATGACCCCTAGGAAAGAGTGGGGGGGGGAGGGGAAAGGCAAGGCACCCTGACCTCCAGCAAAGAGGCAGTTTAGCTGATAATGAGGGGGGTCCTGATGTGTCATCAATCCTAGCCTGCCTTGAGAAGGTTGAAAGAGATAAATGGATCACACACCTTACCAGACCAGCCCCTTGGGAAAGCGAATATGCCTGCACCAGGTCAACTAGGAGGCAGGTGCATTGTGACATGTTATTATCGCTTGCAGCCTGCCTGCCTCCAGAAGCTCTACTCCTATGGGGGCTGCATCAGTGATAGTATAAATACCTGGTGGAACCCTGGCAACGCCAATCCAGCCACCTTCATCAGGGACACACAAGTAGGCTGACCATCTGAAAAGGAGGACAGGGCTCATATAACTTTAACAGTTGTAGAGCAAAGGGAATTTCAGCAGGTGTCATTTGTATGCAATTAGTTCCTGGTGAAATTCCCTCTTCATCACAACTGTTAAAGGTGCAGGCACTATACTAGAGTGACCATATACAAAAGAAGGCAGGGCTCTGCAACTTTAACTGTTGTGATGAAGAGGGAATATAACCAGGAACTAATTGCATACAAATGACACTGGCTGAAATTCCCTTTTCTCTACAACTGTTAAAGTTATATGAGCCCTGTCCTCCTTTTCAGATGGTCAGCCTACACACAAGCAGATATTTGAAACAGCAAGCACCATGACCCTGGAGTAGGTGAGTCAGGGCAGGGGCACACCACTCCTGCACAGAACTGAGGCCCATATGGACCATGGAGTTGGCTACCACTACTGTTTGGTTTTAATTGGCCATTAATTCTGCCCCAAAGGGACTCGCAGGCAGCCCAGGCCACTGTGCCTAACTCCAACCCAGCACCCTCAGTGACACCCAGGGCTGAAGTGAGCACACCAAGATTAATAAAGGAGCTGGCAGAAGAACTCTCAGAACCACTCTCTATTATCCTTGTGAAATCATGGAAGACGGGTGAAGTGATGGATAACTGGAGGAGGGCTAAAGTTGTCCCCATCTTCAAAAAGGGCAAAAAGGAGGAACCTGGGAACTACAGACCAGTCAGTCTGACATCCATCCCAGGGAAAATTTTGGAGCAGATTATGGCCTCCTCCACACGAGACGTTTAATGAGCCTTGAAGGCTCATTATAAATTTTACCTCCACACCAGCGGAGCGCAAAACGGGCGTACAGGCGCGTTATCTCCCCGATAATGCGCATTTTCGAATGCGCGTTAAATAGCGACTTTTATTTTGCTCCGGCCGTTAAAGCGCATTTTCGCCGTGTGAACAAGCGATTATGCGCATTAACGTCTTCTAAAGCGCTTTTTGGACATCAATTAATGCGCTTCGCCGCCTCCCGTGCAGAGGGATTAGGCGTAAATGCGCCTCCGCGATAATGCGCATAATCCCCGAACCTGGCGCAAAAGCGCATCCTTGTGGAGGGGGCCTATAAAGAAGTCAATCTGTAAATACCTTGAAAACAATGCAGTGCTTACTAGAAGCCAGCATGGATTTGTCAAGAACAAATCCTGTCAAGACTAATTTGATCTCATTTTTTGATCGGGTAACCTCCCTTGTGGACTGTGGGAATGCTGTGGATATAGTATATTTTGACTTCAGCAAAGCTTTTGATAAAGTGCCCCATGACATTCTGATTCACAAACTAGTGAAAAGTGGGCTAGATGGAACAACTATTAGTTGGCTACAGAATCAGGCTCAAAGAGTGCTTATCAATGGTACCTTTTCACACTGTGGGGAGGTAACGAGCGGGGTACCGCAGGGCTCAGTCCTGGGCTCAGTGCTCTTCAACATTTTTATTAATGATTTGGATGAGGAGGTGCAGGGAATGTTTATCAAATTTGCAGATGTCACAAAATTGGGTGTGTCAGGGATGCTTTAAGGTAGATTCCTGCATTGAGCAGAGGGGGTTGGACTCGATGGCCTTATAGGCCCCTTCCAACTCTACTATTCTATGATTCTATGATTCTAGGGTGGGACTGCACAGGAGCAGGCACTGGCTCCGCAACACAGTCCAGACCTGAGTGTAGCGACAACACGTATCATGACCCCTTTGACCAGTATGCCTCCACCGATGCCCTCCAGGCTCCTGCCTGCACTCATTATGGAGCCAGCAGCACAGCAGGTCTCTTCAGTAGTGGATGCCTGCACGTTGGTATGACGTGGCCCAGCCTGGCCAGTTGCCACTACTACAGCACAATCATGGCCCAGTGTGCAGGATCCATACACCAAGGCCAGGGCAGATGCTATCCCAACTGGAGTGACCTCCACTCCTGGGATGCCACTTGTTACCTACCACCAGAGAAAAGATTTTAAGGGATGAGTTTATTGATCTCTTTTCCTTTTCCTTCCATGAACCAGAAACAGGGGACCAGGACAAATCAGGTGATAAGGACTAGGAGAGAGCTAGGCATAAAAAAGTAGCATCCACATGGGCTAATTAGCTGCCAGGTGGGCAAGGCCTGGTTGGCCTATGATAAGGCATTCCATATAAGAGTGATCCTTGACCTTTCCCTTAGTTGGGACCTTAAAGACCAGGACCTGTGGCTACAGTTCATGATTCTAGCCAGGCCTGGATTTGGGGATAGATCCGATAGTGTCTGGTCCATTTTGAGTGTGTGGGTGGGGTGGGGTGGGGTGAGGGCAGTGAGAGGATGCAGAAAAGCAGCAGGAAGAATTGGTAGTTATCCTGGATTCTCAAGGAGAAAATTAATTCCACACAAGTCTGTTTCTTTTCCACTTTCTCAAATTGTCATATAAGATGAAGACATAAAAACCCAGCAGAAATGAAACCACTGGCAGCAGCAGAGTTCATCAGCTATTTCCGTCTGTCTTCGCTTTTCAGGCACTAATGCATTTTTGAAGCCAGCATCATACCGCCAATACTGAGCACTTTCAAGCTGCCAAAATGGTCTTTTCATGCATTTTTTAAAGGAACCATTAAAGATGTGGCATCTGATACTCCTTAACCATTCTACAAGGTTTGCTTCCCCCTCCCCCTATATCTTTAGCTTCTTTTAAGAAATGCAATTATGGCTCCTTGTGCAGCTCATATTAGTGATTCAGCAATGAAGTCACATGCAGAGAAACAGCTCAGATAGGAGAAAAAAAACCTTACTCTGAGCAAGGAGCAATATCTGAGGCCTTCAGGTGCAATCTTTAACAGTCCACAGTTGGTGGATTACAGCCTTCCCCCATTATTTTGCCGAACAATGACACAATTTTGTGCATGTCATCTATCAAAGAGCTCTTTGATGATATTTTCAAATGATTCAATTAATCCTACCTTTCCAGCAAGCCTTTAGAAGTGACTACTAGTATTTACTAGTCTGCCTGCACACATGCATCTAAGTTAGTTATCGCCCAGTGGTTACAATGTGGGGCAGTTTAAACATTTGGAAAATGTCTCCTCAGGGTTGACAGACAGGGCCTCCAACACGAAATGACAGCAAAGGCAGGGGCTTCCCCTAGGCTGACCATATGAAAAGGAGGACAGGGCTCATGTAACTTTAACAGTTGTAGAGAAAAGGGAATTTCAGCCAGTGTCATTTGTATGCAATTAGTTCCTGGTGAAATTCCCTCTTCATCACAACAGTTAAAGTTGCAGGGGCCCTGCCTTCTTTTGTATATGGCCACTCTAGTATAGTGCCTGCAACTTTAACTTTTATGATAACGTGTTTGGAAAATTGGGGAATGTAGAGAAAGCAAATATTGTAATGGCCGGAGACTTTAATACGGTGATGGATAAAATGAAAGATGAAGATAATATAAAAGGTAGTGGGAAAACGGGTTTAGCTAAGGTAATAGAAGAAAAGGAATTGAAGGATGTGTGGAGAATAGTGAAAGGGGAGGAAAAGAAATATACCTTTTATTCACCAAAATACAAGAGTTTTTCCAGGATTGATTATATATTTGTTTCAAAGAACATGATTTGAATGCTTGAATGCTTCTAGTATAGGAGAGCCCAAAACCTCCCTAGGTAATTGTTTCCATTGTCGTACTGCTTTAACAGTTAGGAAGTTTTTCCTGATGTCCAGCCGGAATCTGTTTTCCTGTAACTTGAGCCCATTATTCCATGTCCTGCATTCTGAGTTGATCGAGAAGAGATCCTGGCCCTCCTCTGTGTGACAACCTTTCAAGTATCTGAAGAGTAGTATCATGTCTCCCCTCAATCTTCTCTTCTCCAGGCTAAACGTACCTAGTTCTTTCAATCTCTCCTCATAGGGCTTTGATTCCAGACCCTTGATCATTGTCGTTGTCCTCCTCTGAACACGCTCCCACTTGTCTGCATCTTTCTTGAAGTGTGGTGCCCAGAACTGGATGCAGTATTCAAGATGGGGCCTACCCAGTGCCAAATAGAGGGGAACCAGTACCTCTCACCATTTGAAAGCTATACTTCTATTCAGGCAGCCCAAATTATCATTTGCTTTTTTTGCAGCCACATCACACTGTTGGCTCATATTCAGCTTGTGATCTACAACAATTCCAAGATCCTTCTCGCTTGTGGTATTGCTGAGCGAAGTATTCCCCCATCTTGTAACTGCATTTGGTTTCTTTTTCCTAGGTGTAGAACTTGGCATTTATCCCTATTAAATCTCATCCTGTTGTTTTCAGCCCAGCGCTCCAGTCTATCAAGATCACTTTGGAGTTTGTTTTTGTCTTCCAGGGTATTAGCAATCCCACCCAATTTTATGTCATCTGCAAATTTGATAAACATTCCCTGCACCTCCTCATCCAAATCATTAATAAAAATGTTGACGAGCACTGGGCCCAGGACTGAGCCCTGCGGTTTATGCATAACCTGTGTGCAGTGATCATGAGTCTACTTTCTTGGGTTTTTTTAATTGTTATTTTCAACAAAGTAAAACAAACAAAACGAGCAACAGGTATGTTTTTTGTTTTTGTTTTTAAGACTAAGGACCCCTGGACAGTTAATGCATAACCTATGTGCGGTGATCATAAGTCTACATTCTTGCTTAAAAACAAAAGTGCCTGGCTGGATCAAATCAAAGTGGGCATAGGACTGCAGTCTAAATGTGAGCTGTACTATAACAGCCAGCTGGGAGAAAAGTGGATCACAGTTGGAATACTGTGTACATTTCTGATTATCAAACATAAAAAGAGATTTTGTAAAGTTGGGAAAGATGCAGCAAAGGCCAACAAAAATGATCAAGTGGCTGGAGCAACTCCGCTATGAGGAAAGGTTACAACATCTGAGACCTCTTATCTTAGGAAAGAAAGAAAGAAAAAAAAACCTCTCTCTGATTCAGAAAGGTCTCATCCACCAACCTCTCTGTCTGTTCCAGCTTCTCTAGGTCAACAGCCTTGGCGAATGAAAATGTTCCCTGAATGCGAGGAGCTCATTACACCGAGCATCTTCTGTCCAGCTGGCAGATAGTCATAGATGTGACTCAGTGCAGTACACACCCTTGCTAGTTTTCTACCTGCATAGCTGTTTCTTTGCTGTTGTTGTGTTTGTTTGTTTAATATCCAAGTGATTTAATTGGAGAAGGCCAAGTTTAGCCTTGTTGCTAAACTCGCATGAGTCTATGCTTTAACTTCTTTTTATTCCTGACACTTTGTCACTGTGGCAAGGTTGCCCTATGGCTGCTGCAGTCAATCAGATTAGTGGGCCTCATTTAAAGAACAGAGGAGAGTGTGGCTTAACAACTACTGGTCCGCACTAGTTTCCAGTGAGTGGAAATCTAGGTCAATTTAGCCCCTAGGGAAATGGAGGTTTCTATTCAGGGGTGTGGACAAATTGAAGGAGGCTGAAGGAGATACAGCAAGCCCCAACAAGGCCACAGAATCATAGGCCTCCTCCACATGAGACGTTTAATGAGCCTTGAAGGCTCATTATAAATTTTACCTACACACGAGCGGAGCGCAAAACGGGCGTACAGGCGCGTTATCTCCCCGATAATGCGCATTTTCGAACGCGCGTTAAATAGCGACTTTTATTTTGCTCCGGCCGTTAAAGCGCATTTTCGCTGTGTGAACAAGCGATTATGCGCATTAACTACCTGTAAAGTGCTTTTTGGGCATCTTTTAATGCGCTTCGCCGCTTCTCGCCGCCTCCCGTGCAGAGGGATTAGGCGTAAATGCGCCTCCGCGAAAATGCGCATAATCCCCGAACCGGGCGCAAAAGCGCATCCTTGTGGAGGGGGCCATAGAATAGTAGAGTTGGAAGGGGCCTATAAGGTCATCGAGTCCAATCGCTAGCTCAATGCAGGAATCCACCATAAAGCTCTTGATCAGGAGATCTTGATTAATTTACCTTTCATCCCAGAGTATGAGATTATGTAAACTGGTGGTTTTCAGACTTTTACCTTCAATGAATGCTTTATGCAGAAGGATTCAGGATCTATTCAAGTGTGCAATAATAGGTTTACCTAATCATGTGAGCAGAGAATACAGCCATACAACATGTGTCACTCATGTCCTGTTTATGAGGTTCTTCTGGGCAGTTGGTTAGCCATTGTGTGAACAGAATGCTGGACTAGATGGATTATTGGACTGATCCTGCATGGCTCTTATATCTTTATGTGAATATCTATAGACATCTCTTTATGGTCTGTACTTGCAAACAGACACATATTCAACTTGATGTCAATGTCTGATAGGACTATAAACAATTTTGGAAATTATCAGAGTCTTATGGAATCCTTTCCATGGCTTGTGCTAAATAGGGGGGAAAAAGGGCTCAGCCTGGATGTTGGGTGGAACATAGTGCCATCTTGTGGATTATGTAATTATCTAAATTGTAGTTGACTTAGAGAGATACATGGCATATTTATCTGATTTGATTTTTTTGCTGATTCAAATGGAGTAATCTATTGAAGAGTGACCCTCTGTGTTTTTTACTGCAGTTCGACGGGCTGTCAGATGTACCTTTTAATAGTTACGTTGAAGAGGTAATTTCAGTTGATGCAACTTTTCCTTTTCACCCTAAAATAATGGGTTTCACCTTGTGTTTTGAGGGAACTGTGGAGATCTCTGAAGCTTATCAGGGATCCTTAAGGGATAAAATCAGTATTAGATATTATTATTATTATTATTAACAACAACAACAACAACAATAATGGCGCATTCAGCGCTCTATGGTTTTGTCTGTGTCTCAATCCACTATCCAACACCCTTAAAAACACCACATGCGGCATTGACATAAAACACCAAAAACAAGCAAAGCACAGAATCAATCACCTCCTGTACATGGATGACATCAAAATCTACACTTCAGCCTTGACACAGATAAAAGACCTCCTGCGAATCACTGAGGAACTGACAACAGACATGAAAATGGAATTCAGGATAGGAAAATGCAAGATGCTACACATAGAAAGAGGAAAATGGAAAGAAGAAGAAACAGAAGAAACACTAAATAACAAAATATTGGATAACATGGAAGAAAATGAAACATACAAATACTTAGGATTCCAACAAAACACAAAAATCAATCTCTCCACAGTAAAAACTCAACTAAGAATGCAATATAAAACTCACCTATCACAAATCCTAAAATCAAAACTCAACTCTAAAAACATTTTCGAAGCCATCAACACCTATGCAGTACCCATCCTCACATACTCATCTGGAATCATACACATGTCATACACTGAACTAAAAAAAAATAAACAGACTGAATCGCACCAAACTCACAAAACAGCTGTATAGAAAAAATACTAGTAAAAAAAACATTCTAACCTAATTAAGCAAGTAGTATATAATCTTAGTCACACTAAACCAATTATACATCAAAACAAAACATTCATGGATTAATTATCCAGAGTTACAGTACATCATTTTATATAGTGATTAATAACGTAAAGGAATGTAATAAATCCCAATCCAGGGCTTTAGAAATCAAAACAAAACATTCATGGATAAATTATCCAGAGTTACAGTGCATCATTTTATACAGTGTTTAATAACATAAAGGGATGTAATAAATCCCAATCCAGGGCTGACAAGATTCTAGATATTGTTCTTGTTTCACAGGAGCTTCTTCCTGAGCCTTGTGGATACTGTAACAATAGAAATGCAAAATACAGGAGACTGGACCAGGAAAAACCATCAAATAATGCTTCAATTGTTAAATAAAAACTCTCATCTTATTCATTCACCACCTGGAAATTCTTGTTAAGTGTAACAGTGTACGGCTGCTATTCTCTGTCTTTAGGATATCTATTAATAAACAATATATAGGAAGTAAATATACCTATTTTATAAGGTATTAACACAGGACTAAATACTGCATTGTTAAGAGGAAGTCACAAACCTTGCTTCTGATAGTCATTTCTAAAGAGTTTGTTTCAGGCAAGTCTGCAGTCCCACAGCTGAGAGGGATTAGGTGGCTTAAATACCCTGTTCTTAAAGATATCTACAGTAGGGTCAAAGTAAGTAGTAGCGTCTATATTATTCCTCCAGAGGGCAGTATTTAACCGCAGTTAGTTTTATTTTACCAAAAAGGCTGCTAGTTCCATAGCGTTGTTCAATCCGTTTGGATGCATCGAATTCAAAGTAAAAATCCCGCGGGTGCCAGTGGACGGCAGTGGACGGCCCCGGCAGGTAAGTGCCCCCCCTCCCCCTCACGTTCCTCCTTACCTCCCGGGGCCGTCCGCTGCCACCCGCTGCCGCCCGGGCGGCAGCAGATGGCAGCGGACAGCCCTCCCAGGTAAGCACCCCCTGCGATCCTCACCTAGTGGGGCTGTCCGCTTCCATCGGTGGGTGCCCACTGGCGCCCGCCGATGGCAGCAGACAGCCTCCCCCAGGTAAGCCACCCTCCGCTCCTTACCTGGCGGGGCATCCTCCTCTGTCTGTTCCCGGCTGTAAACTACTGCATACTAGGCCTCACGGCCTAGTTTACAAGAGAGCGCCAGGTGATGACTTCATCACCTGGCGCTCTCCTGTAAACTAGGCTGCAAGGCCTAGTTTGCAGTAGTTTACAGCCGGCAACGGGAGGAGGAGGACACCCCACCAGGTAAGCCCCCCCCCCGCTGTCCGCTTCCATTGGTGGGCGCTTGCTGGCACCCACCAATGGAAGCGGCAGTGGGCGCCAGCAGGCGCCTGCCGATCCTCCGATTTTTCCCGAACCGGATCGGGTCCTTCCGGACTGGTTCGGGAAAGATCGGACAATCCAGAGGGGTGATCGGAAATCGGCTAATTGTATCCGATTTCCCCTGGATCGGCTCCGGATCATGGATCGGACCTGATCCAGTGCACACCCCTAGGACTTAAATGTTCTTTAATAAATTCATATAAAATCGAGGTTTGGAGGGATCGAACTCAAATTTCATACACATACAGGCAAAGCCTCTAACTTTGAAAATACAGAAGTTTTAGGCATTGTTTCTTTTAAAAATCAGCTCTATAGGGCAAAATAGGGCTCCAAATCAAATTTCGGATTTCCGATAATTATCGTGAATACGATATGATTAACCTACGATATAATCCGATCCGAACATTTTTTTAAAGTGATTTCCGATAACGATACTATATGATAATTTTGGGCGTGCACACCCCTATTTAGCAATATCTGATGAGCCTGGGTTTGTTTTGTTTTTAGGTTTATAGCTATTTAAAGTTATTACAGTGGTTTTAAATGAATGTGTATATTATGTGTACATTGTATGTTTTTTCTGTTTTAATTTTTGTATATTGTTTTAAATTGTTTTAATCTTATGTAAACCGCTCAGAGAGCTTTGGCTATGGGGCATTATACAAATGTAATAAAATAATAATAAATAAATAAATAAATCACTGGTGTGATGGAGCCTTTTAACTGCCTTTCAAGTTCCACTTATCAGCATTTCAGAACATGTAACTAAACCTATTGAAAGTCAACACAAAGTACAGCAAATTCATTCCAGAATAGTACAAAAAATAGATTCCCAGAAGTACTACATTTTCAATATACTTAATTTAAAAATGCCCTTTCCCCACACCAACTTTTATGCACCTCAGCTACTCCTGAAAGCAAAGCTCCTCAGTGACAGTGTTACCTACGGATACCCCAGCGTCTGTTTATTATACTATTGTTTATTCTGTTTATCATGACTATTATACCCAACTTTATATTCTCCATCCGTCTTCCCTGGAAACAGACAGCACCCATCACCCACCACTCATGCACTCTCTCACACATCCAATCACCACCTCCGAAGTCACACCCATCCCCTCCTGCCAGCAAGCATGGCACACAAGGTAACTGGGCAGAGCCATTGACCTCCCTTCCTTAGGAAGAGGACACCCACCCATGCCAGCAGCCCATTGCAGCTACCAGAGTGGCAAGCCAGATCAGCAGATGGGAGAGAGGGATGGACACATAGATTTAGAGGGTGGAGAAGGGGGCGTTTGAAGGCTCCTCAGATGGCTGGAATTAAAATCTCATCTAGAGAAGAACTTTTGATAGTAAGCACTCTGATTTCTGTTTCCAAGCAAGGAAATATAAAATGTGGCAACGTTGCTACTTATTGCTAGAGCTGAGCTGATACCAGACAATTTTTAATAAACGTTTTCAGCAGTGTCAGAAACATCTTCTGTCTGGGGGTTGTGCTTGGTTTTTTTGGGGGGGGGGGTCACTCCTTGAAAAAATGTTTGCTGGTTTATTGAAATTCCCTCACTGTTGCCTTTAATACTGTTATCATATAGCCAAATCTGATTGGGTAAACTGATCTACAAGACTTCATTTAGTGACTACAAGTAGCATCACTATATTGGATATGGCATTGTGATGGATTGGTTGAGATCATCCATATCATCAGGCATATGATTGATTGGGTGAGATTAGCCATTCAGGTAGGAGGAAGAAGGCTGGAAGCAGGAGAAACCCTGACACCAAGCTGGTTTGGGGGGAAAGAATGTCAATACAATCTAATGCTAACATTTCTAGTTTCTACCAAATGAGTAAGACAATGAGTCAATAATTGGCGTATTAATCATCATCATCATCATCTGCCCCATAGCTGAAGTGCTCTAGGCAGTTTACAACAATTCATACCACACACACAAAAAACAGCATTACAAAATACAACATAATAAAATTAGCTAAAAACTTTTAAAACAGAAAAAAATTAAATGATGTAAACAGCTAAAAGCAATTTAAATAAACAATATATTCCCTAATAGACCTGTTCAAAAATAACAGACATAGATGCCCCATCATATACCATTAAATGCTTGGGAGTAGAGGGTGGCTTTTACTTGATGCCGAAAGGACGCCAGTGTCGATGCCAGATGGACCTCAGTGGGGAGCTCATTATACAGTTGAGGGGGCCACCCCTGAGAAGGTCCTACTCCTTGTTGCCACATTCCAAGCACTCGGAGAGAGATCTGAAATGTTGATCATAGAGCCCCGCTATGTTCCGGTCGGGAGAGGCATTCTGTCAGGTATTACAATCACAAGCTGTGTAAGGCTTTATAGTTAAAAACCAGAACCTTGAATTGCACTTGGAAACATACAGGAAGCTAATGCAAGCTGGCCAGAATTAGATTTATATGCTCAAACCTTCTGGTCCCAGTAATTAAACTGGAAACCATATTTTGCACAAGCTGCAGTTTCTGAACAGTCTTCAAGGGCACCCCCAAGTAGAGTGCATTGCAATAATCTAATTTGGAGATTACCAGAGCATAGATGACTGAAAACAGGTTATCTCTGTCCAGATAGGGGGTAACTAGTCCACCAGTCGAAGCTGATAGAATACACTCTGAGCCACTGAGGCCATTTGAACCTCAAGTGACAAAGATGGCTCCACGAGAACCTTCAAGTTACAAACCTGCTCCTTCAAGTGGAGTGCAACCCCATCCAGAACAGGATGAATATCCTTGATCCAGTCAGAAGAGCCACCCACTAACAGCATCTCAGTCTTGTCTGGATTGAGTTTCACTTTGGTAGACCTCAGCCAGTCCATTGTCACAACCAGGCATTTATTTAGCATATACACAGCCTCACCTGGTGAGAATGAAAAGGAGAAATAGAGCAGCGTGACATCAGCAAATATTTGGTGTAATTTTAGTTATTACGCTAAAATCTTCATGGGTGAAATTTCTTTTTGTACCATTAGGAGGAGCTTTAACAGCTTCTTTAGAATATTCTGTTCAAATCCTTTTGCTATCTTAAAGAAAAAAGTGTACTAGCATGAATAATGCATTCTTTAAATGTTTGCTATTTTTATAATGCAAACCTAATCAATATAATATATTCAAGTAACCTACATAAATGCATACTATGAGTGCAAATATCTTAACAAAACCACAGGTACAGAGACAAACATGCAATATCTAATGAAACTAACATGAGTAATTTACTTTTTTGTAAATGAGCTGACCAGGGACCAATCATAAGATGAATTAATGTACTATAGTAGCATGCCAAAAAGTGCTTAATGGTTTTTACCATGCTTATCTGTACAAAAACATTTAGGCAGATCACCTGCTTTACAGGTGGGGGATTGTGGCTGGCAGGAAGATATGAATCCATTGCCTCTTAGCTGAGGTGCAAATGAATCTAAGCTCTACTAGGCAAGAGGCCAATGTTCTAGTTTTAACATTAGGGTAAACCAGAGCTTGCCAACTGGTAGCGTGCAGACCAGAGCCAACTTCACAGAATTCCTAAATGGGTTCTGGCAGCCCCAGTCACATTTTATTCAAGGCTTGGTATCAAGGCATGGTAAAAGGTTTGCCCATAGTTACTCTTTCAAGGAAACTTTACCAGCCCATTCGCCCTGTCTGATTCTTGTATCCATAGAGCACCACGTGAGCAGACCACCAGGAAGTGGTTTTACATAATGTTATCATAGAATCATAGAATCACAGAATAGTAGAGTTGGAAGGGGCCTATAAGGCCATCGAGTCCAACCCCTTGCTCAATGCAGGAATCCACCTTAAAGCATACTTGACAGATGGCTGTCCAGCTGCCTCTTGGTTCCATTGTCGTATTGCTCTAACAGTCAGGAAGTTTTTCCTGATGTCCAGCCGGAATCTGGCTTCCTGTAACTTGAGCCCATTATTCCATGTCCTGCATTCTGGGTTGATCGAGAAGAGATCCTGGCCCTCCTCTGTGTGACAACCTTTCAAGTATTTGAAGAGTGCTATCATGTCTCCCCTAAATCTTCTCTTCTCCAGGCTATAGAAACATGTGCATCATGCCACACAAACTATAATGAACTCTGTTTTATTGAATTATTTTGATTAATACTAGGGATGTCAGGAAATCCAGGATGGGACTTGAACTCAGTGAGTTATCACCAGCTCAGCCTGCGAGACACTAGTCTGAGGACCCTCACACTTGCCCAACTTCGTGCGCCACCTCAGGCAAACTGGGGGATATCTGCTTACCCGCAAGCCACCATTTTGTGGGAAATTGTGGGTAAGTGATTAATGGAAATCACCAGTTGTACAAAATGGCTATTTACAGCTGCTATTTTGCGCAAATGGCAACTTCTGTAAAACCACAATGCCAAGAATAGTGCATCTAATTGGGCCCCTTCCAGTTTGTGACATTAGGTCTCCCAAGGGTGCAGCCTTCATTATGCTTCAGTGATTAAGCCCATCCAACGAGGCAAGGTCTCATAAGTGTGAATTGCCACTGGTGGCTAAATTTTATCCAGTTAAAAGTACTGGAATTGTTTTCTGTCCTTAGTAGGACATTCAGATGCCCCCCCCCCCAATGCTGGCAAGGGGTCTTAACTAAATACCACTGGGCAATTTAAAATTTACCTGGCAAAGCTGTCCTATGGCCACAGCATCCAGCTTTGCATGGAACAGGGTGCAAGCTGTTTGCAGAAGGCAACCCTTTTCATGCTTATGCCCAGTCATCCTTGAAAGTTTTAATAACTCTTGTCTTCTCAGATTGCCATTGGCCCCATCTACAAGAATTCGGCTTTACGACTTGTTAGCCGATTATGCGCATATTCGCAGAAGCGCTTTATCGTAAATGCTTGTATGCAGGAGGTAATTGAGCACTCAACTGGTGACCTTACCGGTTGTTTCAAATGCGCTTTACAAGTAGTTAATGCGGAGAATCGCTTGTTCACATAGGCAAAATGCGCTTTAATGGCCGGAGCAAAATAAAACTCGCTATTTAACACGCATTCGATAATGCGCATAATCGGATGTTTAAAGCGCCTCTACGCCCGATTTGCGCTCCGTTCATGTAGAGGTAAATTTTTTAATGCGCCTTGAAAGAGCTTTAAATGCCTCTTATAGAGGCAGCCAAAGATGTGCAACTGTCACATAAATCTCTGATTCACAGACATGAATTGGTTGTTCTGCCGAAGTACAGCAGTGGGACAGATATGGCATGCAATACGTGAGCCAGCAGTCTGCATTGTCCCAGGAAGATTTTTGTTCATGACCCCACCCCATAACAGACAGATGGAACAAAGGGAGGGGGCTGAATGAGAAGCCTGGGAGTCACAGGATACTTCCAACATTGGCCTGGGATGGAGAGTATGTGATCTTCCTGGATTCCCGTAGTGAGCTGGGAAGTTGGCTGGTACCCATTTGGGCAGCGGCCCAGAATTGCAATGCAATCATGCTTAATTCTAAGAATGGCATGGACCACTGGTGCGTAGGGTTGCCATACGTCCCGGAAAACCTGGAATGTCCCAATTTCCTGGTGATTCTGAAATGTCCCAACAGGCTGGGCAAGAATCCCAGATTCCCAGTTCATCCAGCTGTAGAAATTCTTTCTCCCCCAATTAATAATCTTTATTACATTTCCCCCCATCCCCTAACAATTCCAATCTAACATCATATTTAACATTACAAAGTTCTTAATTAGTCCAAACCCCCCTTCTCTTCCCTCCCCCGGTTTGGTTTCCTTGTACTGTTATCATGAGTGCATAGCTCTTCATATGCTTCAGGCATCATCTTTTTATTCTCTTCTTTCTTCATATATTCTATATACATTTTCCATTCCGCCTTAAAGGTGCCCCTGTTTTCTTCCTTTCATAAATTTTCAGTTTCTGCGACACCTTTTCATTTATCGCAATTTCTCATAATTTCCCCCCCATCTTTATTGTCAACATTTTTGCTGTTTTCCATTTAAAAGCAATCAATTGTCTAGCTGCTGCTAGCATATATCCAATTAGTGCCTTTTCTCTTAACTCTCTAATTTTGTTATGAAACATATTCAGAAGAGCCAGTTCCGGCGATCTTTTTATCTTTTGCTTCGTAACCTCTTCCATTTTATGAAAAACTCTTACCCACAACTTTTTGACCTTCCCACATACCTACCACATAGGTATTTGAGTTCCTTTGGCCTCACACCCTCTCCAACATTTTCCTGTTAAGTCCTTGTTTATTTTAGCCAACTTTACTGGTGTCATATACCATTTTTGTGCTAATTTTAAAGCGCCTTCTTTAATTTTTACAGATGTGGATTAAAATGGATATCTCCTGAATATTTCTTTCCATTCTTCCTCTTCAATACCTTCCCCCAAATTTTTATTATTATTTTCCCTCTATTTTCGAGCTTCAATAAAATTCTGTATATTTGCAATATCATTCCTTTATCTCCCTCTCTATACTTATTCACTAGCTCCTCCCATTCTGTCAATTCCCTTGTACTTTCCCTTACTATATTGCCTTTTTTTTTTATGAATTTACTAATCTGCAGCCATGCGATCCATGATATTTTAACCTTTTGTATTTGTTTTTGCCACATCTCTTGTGTTATTGGCTTTTGTTGCTTATAAAAAATTCTCATTTGAGTTAGTCCTATTTCTTTCAAATTATTTTTTGTAATTACTTTCTTTTCAATGGCAAATTCTGAGTGCATCCACATTGGTGTTAAAGGTGATGTGCTTGGCATCAATCTTTCTTTCCTATAATACCATATTTTCAACATTCCTGTTATTGAACATTGTTTATATTCCATTTGTTTTTTATATCCTTTTTGTTTCTAAATATACTTTGTATCTCTTCTTCCTTCTTATATCCCATCAACTCCTTTTCTATTTCCACCCATTGTAAATTTTCTTTTTCTTTTGTCATTGCTAATATGTCTCTTAATTGATATGCTTCATAATATATTTTTTAATTTGGTATACTCCATCCTCCTTCCTGTGTAGATCTATACCTGAGAGCTTTTGCTGTTCGTAATCTTTTACTTTGTAATATTTTTTTTTTCTATTTTGTCTTGCCGTTTCTTAAACATATTATTTGGAATTTCCACTGTTAATACATTAAATAAATAGGTAAATTTAGGTATTAACTTCATCTTTACAATCATAATCCGTTCAGATAGGGTTAAGTGTTTTTTCTCCCATCTTACTATATCGTTCTTTATTTCTTTCCACAATCTCCCATAATTCATTTTCAGTATGTTCTTTTGCTTCTTGGGGATTAATATTCCCAAATATCTAAACTTTTTATCTATTATGGGAATGCCCGTCATTTTGATATTTCTATCTGTTCTTTAGGTCTTGTATGTAAACACAATATTCCCAATTTCTTTTCATTCACTTTAAATCCAGCTACTTGTTGGAATTCTTTTACTTCTCTTGTTACCTCACTTATCCCCCTTTTAGAATTTTGTATTGTCATTAATGTATCATCTGCATATAAGCTTAATTTATATTCTTTTCTTCCTACTTGGATTCCCTTAATTTCTTTGTTTTCCCTAATTCCCTCTGCCAAAAATTCAATTACCATTGCAAACAGCACTGGTGATAATGGGCACACCTGTCTAGTCCCTGAATTTAGCTTTATTTCCTTTGTTTCTAAACCATTATATCTTATCCTAGCTGTCATCTGTATGTATATTGCATCTACTATATGTTTTAATTTTTCTCCCATATTGTATATAATTGGCATATTAGTTATAAATTTTGAATTTACCATATCAAATGCCTTATATACATCGAGGGTGATTATTGTCATTGGTACTTTCCTCATAGTACTCCACTTTATTAATCCAAATGTTTTCCTGACGGGTTCTGCTATATATCTATTTTTCAGAAATCCATACTGATCTGCCCCATTAGATTCATTAATCACCTCTTTTAATCTTTTAGCCCAATTTTTTGTGAATATCTTATAATCTATGTTCAACAGGGTTATTGGTCTGAATGAGTCCGGATTACTACTGTCCTTATTTGCTTTTTGGTATCAATGTTATCAATGCTTGTGTCCATGAAGTTGGGAGAGAGCCCCCTTCTTGTATTTCCAAAAAGACTTTCTTTAACTGGGGTACCAAATTCTCTGAGTATGCTTTATAAAATTCTGCAGTATAGCCATCCTCCCCTGGAGATTTATTGTTTTTTTAATTCCTTTATGGCCTGTTTTATTTCCTCCTCTTCAATATCTGCTTGTAAATATTGTTTTTGTTCCTCCTTTAAAGGTGGAATCTTAGCCTTTTCCTGATATTTCTTAATCTGGTTTGTTTCTATTTCCTTCCCCTTATATAATTCTGAAAAATACTCTTTTAATATTTCCCCTATCTCTTTTTGATCATGTGTTTTTCCACTCCCGTTTGCATTTAAAGTCCAAATCTTATTCCTTACTCTTTTCTTTTGGACTCTATTTGCCAACATTTTCATACTTTTCCCTGTAAGTCTATAAAACCTCTGATTTGCATATACTAGGTCCACCAATACTTTATTTACATCTGCTACCTCCCTCTCTTTCCTTAACTCCTCCATTTTTTCCTGATTTTACTTGTCCTGTTTTTTTGTATTGTTCAGTTAACCTTCTTATTTCTTTGTCTAATCTTTCTTTCACTTATCTGTCTTTCTTTTAAGTTCACTTATATACATTCCCCTCTAATAGTTGCTTTTGCAGCTTCCCATCTGATCCTTTCTGAGGTTTCTCCTGTTCTGTCTTCTTCAAAATATCTTTCTATACCCTTTTTTATTTTCCCTCTTGTCTCTTCTTTTGTTAATAATATGGAATTCAGTCTCCATCTATATGCCCTTTTTATATCTTGACACATTTATACTTGTGCCATTTTCGGTGCATGGTCCGTCACTTTTATCTCCCCAATTTCCATCTGTTTTGTCTTTTGCATCATACCTACTGTCATTAACATTGTATCTATTCTGCTGAAACTTTTGTGCACCTCAGAATAATATGTATGGCTGAAATCTGTTGTGTTAATCTCCATCCATGTATCATACATCTCATATTTTTTAAAATTATTTCCCTATAATTGTTCAGTCCCCTGTTCTGTTTGCAGAATTTGCTTCCTTCCTTATCATTTATTGCTCTTGCCCCTTGCAAATTCCAATTTACATCTCCTGCAATAATCTTTTCCTCTCTTGAGAATTTGTTCAATTTCGCTAATATTTTCTGCAGAAAGTTTAATTGATTCTTGTTTGGGCTATAAATTGATGCTATCACCAGTTCCTGTTCTTTGTTATATACCCCGTACTGTTCTAACAGTCAGGAAGTTTTTCCTGCTGTCCAGCCGGAATCTGGCTTCCTGTAACTTGAGCCTATTATTCCGTATCCTGCACTCCGGGTTGATTGAAACAGAAAGTGAATGAAGGAGGAGAAAACAGAAAAAAGGATGGAGAAACCAGCAGTCTGGTGGAGAAGGAGACAGTCCACAGGTGTGGATTCCAACCAGGAGACTAAAGAACGGGGATAAACAACAGTTACTGGTCAAGCAAAACAAACACTGCTCTTCACAGAGAACTGTGGTTTGAAAGGGGAGTGAAATATATTTCATTTGTATTTGTGTTAATTGTTTTCTTCATTTTATTATTCACTAAACCCTCTTCAGTAAATTAAATTCTGTTAAATATATATTTTGTTTGTCTCTGGAGTGACTGCAATCTGCCCCTCCTCATCCTAGATAGAGAAGCCTGAAACATTACACATTTCCCTCAGAGTCTAAATGCATGAAAAGGTGCATTTGTGGAGGGGGGATTTGTGCATTTTCACAAATGTGAATTCATGAGAATTCAGGAAATTGGGGGGAAATCCAATTCCACCAATGAATAGATGATGAAACAATCAACTTGTGAAAAACAGTCTGAACAGATTTCACAAAATCTGTACATCCTTAGCCACCATATTACAGTGCTTCCAAATCCCATTTGGGAGGGATGCCTCAGAATGATACCATGACTGATAGTATCAAAAGCCACTGAAAGGTCCAGCAGAACTAAAAGAGACACACTTGCCCAGTCCTGGCCCTGGTGTAGATTTACCACCTGGGTTTGTTTTTGTTTTTTGTAGCTTTTGGGGTTGTTGTAGTGGTTTTCAATGCACAGATTGTGTGTATGTTGTATGTTGTATGTTTTTGCTGTTTTAATTTTTGTATATTGTTTTTAATTGTTTTAATCCTATGTAAACCGCCCAGAGAGCTTCAGCTATGGGGCGGTATACAAATGTAATAAATAAATAAAATAAATAAATAAATAAAGGCGATGAAAGCAACACTTTCCCATAAGAAGGTCTTAAAGCCAATTGAAATGGATCTAAATAATCTGCCATATCACAAAACCACTGGAGCTGAGACACCAGCACGAACTGCAGCACCTTGCTCAGCAATATTGGACACTGGTCAAAAATATGCTATATGGTGGAGTACAAGGAGTTTTAAAAAACAAACAAATGAGTGTATCACCACCAGCTCTTTTAGACAAGATGGAATCACACCTTGCCATTCATCCTTATCCTTATCCTTATTCATTCATCCAGTCCCATCCCTCACCACTTTTATAAGCCAGGAATGGCAAAGGTCCGGCATACAAGTGCTAGGCCTCACCTCTCCAAGGACCCTGTCCACATTCTTGGCCATAATGGGCTATAGAGAAATTAACGCGGCCTGCCAGAGTATAATATCCCTTTGACCACCCAAAGACGTTTCACTCAGTGACACAGGCTGCCTCTACAAGAGAGGTTTAAAGCTCTTTCAAGGCTGATTAAATTTTTTACCTCTACAAGAGAGGAGCGCAAATTGGGGGCTGAGGTGCTTTAAACATCCGATTATGTGCATTATCGAATGCACATTAAATAGCGAGTTTTATTTTGCTCCAGCCATTAAAGCGCATTTTGACTATGTGAACAAGCGATTCTCCGCATTAACTACTTGTAAAGCGCATTTGAAACAACCGGTAAGGTCACCCGTTGAGTGCTCTATTACCTCCTGCATACAAGCATTTATGATAAAGCGCTTCAGCGAATATGCACATAATTGGCTAACCAGGCATCAAACGGAATCCATCTAGAGGGGGTCTCTGTCCAGATGCAGTACTGGTGGAGAAGAACTGCCACCTCTGCTAAGGAGATGGCCTATAGCTCACGTTCAATGGGACTTACTCTGGATTTTCTGCTAATATTGCTCTCGCCAACACCCCACTCACTTCATTGCCATCAGTTCCCTGGAAAACAAGGAAGTTCATTTGGGTCCACTCACTTGGGCCATTCTGGAGCAATCATGTCAACTGCTCCACCATTTCTGCCTGTCCATGGCTGCAAATCAGCTTGGCTTAAGGGCAAAACATCTGTATACATGCTTTTGCAACCTCGGAGAGGAGGTAAAGGAGGTGTTCCATGGGCAGGAAGGGGAGAGGAGGGGATTGAAGTGGCTGGCATATGCTGTATCCTGAGACCTCTCTAGCCTCCTTCCCTTCCCCTCTGGGATGCCTCAGCTAGATGGGTGAAAAGGCCCATCTAGCTGAAATGCAGAGCAGGAGGGACAGCAGAGGACAGGATTGCCTCCCACTCTGCACTGGATACTTGTAAGCCTACCAATCTTTCTGCCCTACTTTGGACCAGTTGAGGTCTGCAGACCATTTTCAAAAGAAGTCCCACATATATTGCATTGCAGTAATCCATATGAGAGTTTACGAGAGCAAGGATAACTGTAGCAAGGCGATCTCCGTCCAGATAAGGACATAGGTAAGTATATGAGCCTAAACTGATAAAAGGTGCTACTATTCTGTGGACCCACAGGTAGCTGGAGAACTGCATTCAAAGAGTCAATGGTTCCTCATCAACCAGGATGTACATATAAAGTAGGGCTCTCCTGGGCCCTGTACTCTTCAACATTTTTATAAATGACTTGGAGGAAGAGCTGAGGGGAATGTTTATCAAATTTGCACATGACAAAATTGGATGGGACAGTTGGTACTCAGAATACAGCAACAAAATTTAAAAGGATCTTGATAGGTTAGAAAACTGGGCAGAAAATAACAGAATGAAATTTAACAGTGACAAGTGCAAAAATAAATCAAATGCATAAGTAGAAAATGGGGGGATATCTGGCTTGACAATAGTACATTTGAAAAGGATCTTGGAGTTGAAGTTGATCCCAAGCTGAATATGAGTCAGCAGTGTGATGTGACTGCAAGAAAGGCAAATACAATTATAGATTGCATCAATAAAAGTATAGTTCTAAGGCAGGATCTACACTACTGCTTTAAAAAAGTTTATAATAGTAGTGACAACTGTTGGGGCCCAGGAAACACTCCATACAGTTTTCAAACCATTTTCAAAGAGCTTGGTGTCAAAGAGCTTGGTGTCCTGCTTGGTGTTAATCTGGCCTAAATCACATGAAGTAATAGTTCCACTCTACTCTGCACTGGTCAGACCTCATCTTGAATATTATGTTCAGTTCTGGAGTCCATAAGTTAAGAGAGATTCAGGCAAAATGGAATGAGCTCAGAGAAGGGCAAGAAAGATGAAACTAAGTCTTATGGTAGGCTGACCATACGAAAAGGAGGACAGGGCTCATGTAACTTTAATAGTTGTAGAGAAAAGGCAATTTCAGCCGGCATCATTTGTATGCAATTCGTACCTGGTGAAATTCCCTCTTCATTACAACAATTAAAGCTGCAGGGGCCCTACCCTCTTGTGTATCTGGTCACTCTAGTTTTTTTTTTTTTATTGTATAATTTTTATTAATTTTTCAACAAAACAAAACAAACATACACATAATACATAATATATAAACAAACTAACTCCCTCGACTACCCCCGTGCACCCCCCCCCGAGACCTACTCACATTCATCCATCATCCTTCCAGAATTTTAATGATTCTTTTGAAGGCGATTGTCCCTTTCCCGATCTTAAAACATATTCCAAAAAGGGAGTCCATATATCTCCAAAATCACTCTTACTGGACATTCCCCTCATTATTTTCATTTTACATGTCAACATATCATTCAATGCTATATCCCAAATTTCTTTATACCAATCTTCTATTTTATAACTTCGTTGCCCTTTCCAATTTTTAGCAATCATTATTCTAACGGGTGCCAGGAGGTTGTTTACCAATTCTCTATTAATTATATGCTTATTCCTACTATCCCATATTGCTAGTAGAGCTAACTTCGGGTTTAATTCCAATTTACTTCCAATTATATCACTTATTTCTTTAAAAACCCTTTCCCAGAATTTTTGTACTTGTTCACAGCTCCACCACATATGAAAAAAGGTCCCAACCTCCTGACATCCCCTCCAACAGTTCTTGGACACTTTTTTATCAATCTGGTGAAATCTTACAGGTGTTAGATACCATCTCCAAACTGTCTTATAATAGTTCTCCTTAATTCTAATCGACAATAATTTCAACATTCTTACATTCCATATCCTCCCCCAATTATCTTCATTGATTTTTTCCCTTAGATCTTCTTCCCATACCTCTTTTATGACCTTAAGTGAGTCCTGAAATTCCTCCTCTATTAATATTTTATATATCTCGCTAGTGAGTCCTTTCTTAGCTCTGGCTTCATCTTTTTTTTCTATTTGTTCAATTAAATCTTCAAATCTGGTATTGTTTCTACATTTCTTATTTTTCATCCTCCATTCCTCTGTCCATTTTACCAGTTGCAGACACTTGAACCACGCTATCTTTTGTCCTTTAAACAAATCTTTAATATGCTCACTATCCTTCATCTTTCCCATCCAATTCCTTAGCTTAAGAATATCTTGTTCTTTCAGTCTCACTTCTATCTCTGATTTTAATGCTCTTGGGAAGTTTCCCACTACTACCACTGGGGCAAGCGGAGAATCCCCTGGTATCAACTTCCCCCTATACTTCTCCCATATCGATATTATATTTTCCAATAATGGGTTGTCCAGTACCTTCCATTCTTTCTTCTGCATTTTAGTAAAAAATATAGTCCGCAATTTACATTCTATCTCTACTGTTTGCGATTCCAACCATTCCAAATCTTGCTCCCCTAAAATGGCATAAATAACATATCTTAACTGATTAGCAATATAATAATTCTTAATATTAGGAAGTCCTAAACCTCCTTTCTTTTGAGTCTTATACCATAACCCCTTATTTATCCTAGCTCTTTTATCCCCGTTACAATATGCATTAATCATATTTTGCCAATTTTTAAGCTCATCTGCTGAAATTCTAATAGGTAGCATTCTAAACAAAAAATTAACCTTAGGTAATATCTTCATTTTAATAACCGCTATTCTACCAAACCAAGAATGTTTTAATTTTCTATAAATCTGTAATTTCTCCCCTACCTCTTTTCTTAAGCTTACAAAATTAAGTTCCTCTATTCTTTCTAATTCTTTATCTATATTAACTCCTAAATATCTTATTATATTTTTATGTCTTAATCCTAACTTAGCTTTACATTTCTCCATCTCTTCCTTGTTATAGTTATACAACATCATTTCTGACTTCCCCCAGTTAACTTGTAATCCTGTAATTTCCCCAAATTCTCTCAAATGTTTCTGAATCATCTCCCCACTTTCTAGGGGATCTTCTATTGTCAATAACGTATCATCCGCAAACATATTTACTTTAATCTTATATTTTCTTCCTATCCCCTTTAATCTTTCATCTTCCCTAATTACATTTGCTAAAATTTCTATAACTATTGCAAATAAAATCGGTGAAAGTGGACATCCTTGCCTAGTTCCTCGAGCTAGTATTATTTGTTGCGTTAACCCATCATTAACCATTATTTCCGCTTTATTATTTTTATACAGTTGATCCATCACTCCCATAAATTTCACTCCAAGCCCAAATGTTTTTAATATTATTTTTAACGCTGGCCATTCCACGCAATCAAAGGCTTTGAAAATATCTAAAGCTAATAATCCTGCTTTTAAGTTCCTTTTTTTAATAATATTTATTATATTTATAACTCTCCCAATTAAATTTGGCATTTTCCTACCTAAAATAAATCCGCATTGATCATTTTTAATATATTTAAATATAAATGTACCCATTCTTTTAGCCATAATTGCTGAAAATATTTTTGCATCCTGATTTATTAAAGATATTGGTCTATATGACGCTGGATCTGTCAAGTCCTTGCCTGGCTTCTGTATTAAAACAACCAGGGACTGGTCCCACGATGGCGGGGTCATTCCTCCTTCTATTATATTATTAAATAATTTTTTTAATCTAGGTATTAAAATATCCTTAAATATTTTATAAAATTCCGGCCCCAAACATCAATCCCCGGAGACTTACCTCCTTTTAGTTTTCCAATAATTCCCTCAATTTCTTTGTCAGTAACCAAGGCTTCCATACACTCCCTATCTTGATCATCCAGTCTTATTTTCCAATTCCTTTCTACATATTCCCGAATCTTTTCTTGTGAAAGCACCTCTGATGTATATAAATCTTTATAAAAATCCTGAAAAATACTTAATTTATCTTTCATTACGTTACATCTATTCCCTAACTTATCTCTTATTGTCCCTATCATATTCTTAGCCTTCTCTGACTGCGTGGATCTAGCCAGCAACCTGGAATTTCTATTACTATATTCAAAAAAGTCTCTCTTTAAATATAATAAATTCTTTTGAACCTGTTCTATTTCTTCTTTCTCCAATTCCTTTTTTTTAGCTTGAATTAGGGCATATAACCGCTTATCTTTTGACTCTCTCAGTCTCTCCTCTAAACTCCTTATCTCTTCTTCAGCCTTTTTATTAAGTACTTCCTGTTGCTTTTTAAATGTGGACATTTCCCTGATACAGATCCCTCTTATTACTGCTTTCATCGTATCCCATAATAATCCTTGCGAGTTAACTCCTTTTTCATTTATCTGCCATATTTCCTGCACTTCCTTTTTTAATTTATCCACTATGTTTTTATTTTTAAAAATTCTTCCGTCCAGTCTCCATCTCTTTGCTTGTTTATAATCCTTCTTTATCTTGATATCCATCATCATTAGTGCATGGTCTGTGATCTTAATTACTCCAGTATCACAATCTGTTAATTTAGGTACCATATTCTTTGATATAAAAATATAATCAATCCTTGAATAACTCTTAAATCTAGGTGAGTAAAAAGTATATTTTCTTTCTTGCCCTTTTACAACTCTCCATACATCCATTAATTCTTTCCTCTCCATTAATTTAGCTAATTCTGTCTTGCCCTCTCCTCTAATACCTCTTATTATATTATCCCTGTCTTTCCCTTTATCTAGTACCATATTAAAATCTCCTGCCATCACAATATTCTTTTTCCCTAGATCTCCCACCATATTGAATACTTCTTTAAAAAAATCAATTTGTTTCCCATTTGGAGCATAGACATTTATCAGCACAAATTCTTCCTCTTCCAACGTACAGTAAATTATAAGGATCCTTCCATTCTTATCTTTCTTTATACTTTGAATATTAATACCACATTTCTTCGATATTATTATTGCCACACCTCTCACTTTAGAAGTACCAAATGACTTTTCATACACTCCTACTTCCCTCATTCGTAACTCATTAGCCCCCTCCTTTATCTGATGAGTTTCCTGCAAAAAAATTATATCTATTTTTTTTCTTTTCAACAATGTTTCAATTCTTCGTCTTTTAACCACCGTTCCTAGCCCCTTAACATTTAGAGTTGCACATCTCAATCTATTCTCCATTTCTTACTTTCAACCACGTCATTAAATTGGTCTCGGTCAGTGAAACACATACCCCCCCTCCCTTCCCCCCCCACACCCATTTTTACCCCCCTCCTCACCAGTCATCTGGGCACTGGTCCCAATTATTTTAGAACTCTTCAGGGGGGGGGAACACGGCCCAACCCACAGAGCAAAGTCTGATCCTCCCCTCCTTTTTAACCCTTTCCCCACTAATCCCTTTTCATTGACTGGAACCTCCAACCGCTCCTTCTACTTGGTCTCTGGAACCTCCAACCGCTCCTTCTACTTGGACTATTTCTCCCGCATCATTGGCATCGATTATGCCCAACTTCTCCAGCAGCTCGATTCCCTGTTCGCACAATGTTATTCTTTCTTGCTTCCCTTGCCAGAAGAATCTCAAAAATACTGGGTATCCCCAGTTGTAGGTTATCGGTTTCTTCCTCAATGCTGCTGTACAAATTTTGACGCTCTTCCTCCACTGCACGGTCTGCGCCGATAAATCCTGATAGATTTCGATTGCTGTTGCTTGAATCTTTGGTTGAGCTTGTCGTCTAATTGCCTGCATAATTTTTTCTTTTTTATAATAATTTGCAAATTTAACAATTATGTCCCTTGGAAGCACTCCTTTACGCTTAGAACCAACTCTATGCACCCGTTCGAGATCAGCTTCAGCCCAAGACTCATCTGGAAGTTGTATTCTTATCCATGTCAAAATTGTATCTCTTAAATCTTTTAAAGTCTCTCCTTCTTGTTCTGAATATTTTCTTATACGAATATTTGCCCGTCTATCCCGATCCTCCATAGCAATAAGGCGTAGTTATTATTCCATGTCCTGCATTCTGGGTTGATTGAGAGGAGATCCTAGCCCTCCTCTGTATGACAATCTGTCATGTATTTGAAGACTGCTATAATGTCTCCCTCTCAATCTTCTCTTCTCCAGGCTAAACATGCCTAGTTCTTTCAATCTTTCCTCATAGGGCTTTGTTTCCAGACCCCTGATCATCCTCTTTGCCCTCCTCTGAACATGTTACAGATTGTCTGCATCCTTCTTGAAGTGTGGTGCCCAGAACTGGACGCAATACTCAAGATGGGGCCTAACCAGTGTTGAATAGAGGGGAACCAGTACTTCGTGCAATTTGGAAGCTATACTTCTATTAATGCATCCCAAAATACCATTTGCTTTTTTTGCAGCCACATCACAGTGTTGGCTCTTATTCAGCTTGTGATCTACAACAATTCCAAGATCCTTCTCGCTTGTCGTATTGATTAGCCAAGTATCCCCATCTTGTAACTGTGCATTTGGTTTCTTTTTCCTAGGTGTAGAAGTTGTCATTTATCCCTATTAAATTTCATTCTGTTGTTTTCAGTCCAGCATTCCAGTCTATCAAGATCACTTTGGAGTTTGTTTCCGTCTTCGAGGGTATTAGCGATTCCATCCAATTTTGTGTCATCTGCAAATCTGATAAGCATTCCTTGAACGTCCTCGTCCAAATCATTAATAAAAATGTTGAAGAGCACTGGGCCCAGGACTGAGCCCTGCGGTACCCTGCTCGTTATCTCTGCCCAGTGTGAAAAGGTACCATTGATAAGCACTCTTTGAGTCCAATTCTGGAGCCAACTGTGGATCCATCTGATAGTTGTTCCATCTAGCCCACTTTTCACTAGTTTGTGAATCAGAATGTCATGGGGGGAAGGGGAAGAGAAGGTGGTGGGGGCAGGGATATTATAGCACTTTTCAGTGACCTAAAGAGTTGTCACTCAGAAGAGAGTCGCAACCTGTTCTCTATCATCCAGTACTTTGGGACATAAAATAACAGGCTTAAGTTACAGGAAGACAGATTTCAGCTGAACATCAGGAAAAACTTACCAATGGTCAGAGCCCAGACAATGGAAACAACTGCCAAGGGAGGTGGTGGGCTCTCCATTGCTGAAGGTATTCATATAAAGACTGGACAGCATCTTTCAGGGATGGTTTAAACTAGATCCTTGCAGCAAGCAAGGGTTGAACTTGATGGCCTAAATGACCCTTTCCAAATCTATGATTCTGTAATGTAATATGTTTATAGTATACGGGTAGTTTCATACTAGGAGCAGCCCTGCCTTCTTTTGTATATGGTCACTCTAGTATAGTGCCTGTAACTTTAACTGTTATGATAAAGAGGGAATTTCACCAGGAACTAATTGCATACAAATGACACTGGCTGAAATTCCCTTTTCTCTACAATTGTTAAAGTTACATGAGTCCTGACCTGGATTTTATCTGGTCAGCCTAGCTTCTAATGTTAATATAAGTAAAATAAACAATTTCTGGTTTCTGCTGTGTTGTGGGAACAAGTTCTCTACAGTCTTCTATCTGGAAATGAGACAGGACATGGCCAATGCCAGTATCTAAGCCAGCATTACCCATGCCAGGAGACCAAAGATGAAAATTCCAAATGATCAAGAATCTTGATGGACCTACATTTCCTCCCATTCTGCTGGCTAATGTTAATGCACCAACTACTCTGGAAGTAAATACTCATATCCATTTACCATATCTAAGCTGAACAAACCTGAAGACATTGATGGGGGACTTCCATCTGGCATCTTGGCCTTTGGTTTATATGGTGTCTGTAGCTTTTCCTCCATGCTGTTTAACATCTACATGGAATGCTTGGGGGAAGCCATCTTTCTTTTACTATGCACATACCTGAAGAAAGCTTTTTTGTTGCTTTTAGCATTCTCCTCTAGCCTCAGCTCATTCTAACCTTTAGCCTTCATGATGCCATTCCTGCACTTCTTTTGTAGCCTGACTTTCCTTCCACTTCCTATATGTGACCTTTTTTGTTTTCAGGTCATCTCTAAGCGTTTTGTGATGCCACATTGTCTTCTTCTGTTGTCTTCTACCTTTTCTCCTTCTTGGAGTTGTTTGTATTTGTGCCTTTAAAATTTCCTTTTTTAGAAACTCCCACCCATCTTGGACTCCTTTTCTCATTAATGTCACTTGCCATGATATCTTACTAATCATTGTTCTGTGATACATTCTCCCCTTCCCTCAAATGTCTTTTCTGATTGTATCCTCACTTTGCTGCAAGCTGCTGCTTGACAGGGTTTGATGCTGGCCGGCCGGCTGGCATTTTAATTTTTTTAGTTTTAAAGATCAATTTTTTTTTAAACTTGCTAAAAATCAACAGATGAACAGATCTGCTTGAAACTTGGTAAGGCTAAAGCCCTACTGAAGATCTATCATGACACCAAGTTTCATCTCTTTATCTTTTTTTAAAAAAGAAATTAATTTTAAAACCTCAAAATTAAAAAAAAATCCTAAAAGTCAATGGATGAACAGATCTGCTTCAAACTTGGCAAGACTAATGCCCTACCTCATTCATTCTCATTCTACCTAAGGGCTATTATGCTGCCAAGTTTCAACTCTTTATCTTTAAAAATGACAGAGCCGTAAGCATTTTTGTTAATTCCCATTGACTATAGAGCTGTCCTTTGGGTGGGGGGAGGATGGGAAAAATCCAGATTTTTCTTCAAATTTCATAATTCCGCCCCTTCCCAGATTTGTTACCAAAAATCCTGACATGTCCTGGTTTTTCCTAACATATGGTCAGTACATTTTGGATACAATTAGAGGTGCTGATTATTAGCAATAAAGTTCCAAATGGCTTCAATCCAGAGTATTTAAGGGATTGCATCCTCCAATACCACCTTGCTTACTCCCTGAGATCTAATGAAGAAAATGCCTTCTTTGGCTGCCTCTACACCAGAGGTTTAAAGCTCTTTCAAGTCTCATTAAAATTTTTACCTCTACATGAGTGGAGTGCAAATCGGGAGTTGAGGCCCGTTATCTATCTGATTATGTGCATTATCGAATGTGTGTTAAATAGCGAATTTTAGACCCCCTCTCTACAAGACTTCGGTTTGATGCCTGGTTCTCAGATTATGCGCATCTTCTTGGAAGCGCTTTATGGTTAAATGACTGTACGCAAGAGGTAATTGAGCACACAGCTGGTGGCCTTACCGGTTGTTTGAAATGTGTTTTAGAAGTAGTTAATGCGGAGAATCGCTTGTTCACATAGTCAAAGTGCGCTTTACGGAACGCGCATTCGATAATGCGCATAATCGGATAGATAACACGCCTCAACTCCCAATTTGCACTCTGCTCATGTAGAGGTAAAAAATTTAATGAGACTTGAAAGAGCTTTAAACCTCTGATGTAGAGGCAGCCTTATTTTGCTGCGGGCCATTAAAGCGCGTTTTGACTATGTGAAGAAGCGATTCTCCGCATTAACTACTTCTAAAACGCATTTCAAACAACCGGTAAGGCCACCAGTTGTGACCTCAATTACCTCCTGCGTACAGTCATTTAACCATAAAGCGCTTCCGAGAAGATGCGCATAATCGGAGAACCAGGCGTCAAACCAAATTCTTGTAGAGGGGGTCTTTGTGTCTCACCACAGGCTGGGGCTAGATTGGCTAGGATGTATAGAAGGTCTTTACTATGGACACATTCCAGTTGTGGAATTCTCTTCCATGTGAGCTTTGTCTCATCCCATTCCTTCTGATTTTTTGCCATTTTAGCCAAGATGGTTCGTTTAGCCATTTTTTGGGTAGCTTATAGATGTTTTTAAATGTTTAATTTAAATAATAAAAGAGTTTAAATGTTTTAATCTCTCCCACTGATTGTTTTATGTTTTTATTTTGTATGGTTTTTATTTCAGGTTTTTTATTTGGAGTGTTTTTATGATGTATACTTACTATTTTGAGAGCTATGTTTTTTTAATAGAAAGTTGGGACATAAATCTTCTTAGGGAGCTATTCCATGGCCCCTAGACAGTGTTGGAGTTTGGGGGCTTATGAGCATAGAGGGCCCAAGTGATAGTATTGAGTATTGCATCCTGTTCTGTGCACCTCACTTCAAGAAGGATGCAGACAAATTGGAGGGGGGTCAGAGGAGGGTAACGAGGATGATCAGGGGTCTGGAAACAAAGCCCTATGGGGAGATTGAAAGAATTGGGCATGTTTAGCATGGAGAAGATTGAGGAGGAGACATTATAGCACTCTTCAAATACTTGACAGGTCACACAGAAGAGGGCCAGGATCTCTTCCCGATCAACCCAGAGTGCAGGACATGGAATAATGGGCTCAAGTTACAGGAAGCCAGATTCCGGCTGGACATCAGGAAAAACTTCCTGACTGTGAGAGTAATATGACAATGGAAGCAATTACCTAGGGAGGTGGTGGGCTCTCCCACATTAGAGGCATTCAAGAGGCAGCTGGATTACCATCTGTCAGTTATGCTTTAAGGTAGATTCCTGCATTGAGCAGGCCTTATAGGCCCCTTCCAATTCTACTATTCTATGATTCTATGGTCATTAAAATTTGGATTGGTTGATTTTTCAGTAATGAAGGAGTATCCTTTATGGCCTGGAAAAGACTTCTGACTGAGAACTGACAAATGATGCTGCCAGTCAGAGCAGAGAGCACTGGGCTACATGAACTAGGCATTTAATTCTTGGCAGAATCTGGTAGTTGACATATAATGCCATTTAGTATCTGACAATACTTGATGGCTAGTATTTGTTAGTCGATTGGTAATGAGATCACATATTGGATGCCTTACAAAATCAAAAGGAGTGAGAGGTGTATAATACTAAAGCACACGGATTTGGGGTTTTTGAAGTTCGAGTTTATAGCTGAAAAGCAGTTTCAAATGTTGCCAAATGTTGATCCGGTGGTTTCTCCAGCTTACACTTAACACCTAAATGTTTATTTCGAGCTTGCCTTCAATGCTCAGTGCTCATTCATTGCCTTTCTCTCCTCTGTGGGATCCCTATTGACTCCCTTGCTACTTGCTGGTGCCCTGCAGAGAACATGCACCAGCCACCACAGGAACAGAGGCTTTTACTTGGATCCCAGCTGCTGAATGAAACAAAACATCAAAGTGCCTTCCTAGCACTGTTCCTCCATGTGAGCAAACACTGCAATTGCTGTGGGGCTGTTATGTAACCACACGTGGCTGGGGAGTCGGTCTGTACTTTGTGAATGGTCCACGCGATAAACTCCCTACTGAGCACAGGCTATAAAAAGGTTTTTGAGAATGCCTCTGCCCTAATACTACTGCTGCAGCAGATGACAGAAAAATCCACATTAATGTGTTCATCACAGCCAATCACATCGGAGTACTATTTTTGGAAAGCACAAGCATGGAAATAGGGGCACATGTAGCACATGTGAATTAGGAAAGTGGTGTGCCTATTTTTGGAAATTGGTGGTGTACCTGCTGACTCAGAGTTTGGGCTCATGACAACCCTGCACTTTATGAAATTACTGAAATGGACTTTGATAACCCATGCAAATCTTCCAGTATAACTCCTTTTCCTCTACTTTTGTCAGCATGATTAGATAGAGGGAGATGCATCTTTAAAAACAAATCCATCAGTAGGCTCTCAGAATCTGATATTTTGGGCTGCAGTGGGGGCAAAAAAGTAAAGAAAAGAAAAGGCAGAGAGATTATAAAAAGCAGACCAGAATTTTAACTAGAGGAGTAATTTTCAATCTTTTCAGGTTTAGGGAAGCTGGAGGAATCTGCTGCAGACTCAAATGAGGTCAGATTCCATTACCTTATTGTGGGAAAATTACAGTTGTAAATAGCATATTTTACCCATTTGTGCCATAAAGCACTTACTTTACGTAAATATGGCCATAAATAGCTGCAATTTACATAAAAGTAGTTATGGTTGCAAATGGGCAAAATATGCCATTTACAAGTTTAATTTTCTTGCAATAGGCTAATGGTGGGCCTCCATTAACCTATTGCATCTTTTAGGGTGCCTTTACAAGAGCGATTTAAAGCTCTTTCAAGGCTCATTACAAATTTTACTTCTACAAGAACGGAGCACAAATTGGGGGTTGAGGCACTTTTTATCTCCGATTATTTGCATTTTCGAATGCGCATTAAATAGCGAGTTTTAATTTGCTGCGGGAGTTAAAGTGCCTTATGATCATGTAAACATGCAATTCTCCACATGTAAACAACTTTAAAGCGCATTTCATATAGCCTGTAATGCGCTTCACCGCCTCTCGTGAATTGGTATTAGGAGTAAATGCGCTTATCCGTATATGCGCATAATCGGGCAACCGGGCAGCAAACCGAAATCTTGTAGAGGGGGCCTTAGAAAGCCAGAGAGCTGCTCTGCAAACTCCAGTGGACATGGCAGGGCTCTGGGCATATTTGCAAGGGGTTTCCCATGGCAGACCCCCCCAGACCAGATGTCGGGGGGTTAACCCATCCCTATTCAGACCAGACAAGAAACTTACCTTGGGACAGAGGATGGTGGCAACAGAGGCAGCAGGCACCCAGAGGCAGCAGGCACTGTGACTATGGGCTCAATCACATTTAGGGTTATGGCACTCTCGTAGTCCATCCTTTCCACTTTTGGTGCTATGGACTCGCATAACGTCATCCTTGTCCTGTACTATTCTCGCTTTTTTCCTCCGTTCTCACGGCTTATTTTGCACCTGGGAAAGTCCGTTCCATCTTGGAAGTGTGCAATAAAAACCCAAATGTAAACCAGTAAATACGCTTCTGTGTTTGGGGTTGTGTCTTGAAGGCCGTTTTCAGTGAGGAAAGAATAGGGCATGCTTTTAATCGGCCAGGGCAGTTTTACAACTTACTTCCTCCTTTTCATCTTTGGACACATTAGGAGTTGGCAGGAAGGTTTCAGGGCTTCAACTCCCTCTTTTGAGGGGGCTTCCTTCCTTGTTTTGCTGAACCCCTGTCCTGTTGGAATCGCAGAACTTCACCCTGACTCCCATCCACCTTAACCTTTCAAACCACTCTGATCCTTCCTCATACCTCCATTTCTGTCCACTCCCATCACCTCTTCATGTGCCTTATTAACCTTCCTAGTGGTTCTCTCCCCTTTTGTGTAATTATCCTTTCTCCTATATTGTCCTATATTATCGTATATTATATTATCCTATAGGGCTGGAGAAAACATTTCTTGATGCTAGTGAATTTCATGTTCTAGTTCCTTTTACTGCCTAAAATCCTAG
Source organism: Anniella stebbinsi (assembly GCA_029215795.1). Lineage (NCBI taxonomy): Eukaryota > Metazoa > Chordata > Lepidosauria > Squamata > Anniellidae > Anniella > Anniella stebbinsi. The sequence continues at coordinate 101,801,488 of JARDYH010000003.1, forward strand.
AGACCTATCACCATGCCAAGTATCTAAATCAATTACGCAGATGTAGTAAGCATTTTGGTTAATTTGTATTTTAAAAATTCCTAAAAATCAAGGCATGGATCTATCTGTTTCAAATTTGGCATGCAGAAAGCTCTCCTTAAGAGCTCTCAAGATCTGAAGTTTTAATTCCTTAGCTTTAAGAATTACACAGATGCAAGCATTTTTGTACAACTGTTGCGGGAATATTTCAGGTATGATCATAACAATAGCTCGTAATAACAACATTTAAATGATTGAGAAACTAATATTGATTCCATTCTTCTAATGATTACATGTATCTGTTCTCCTGTAAGATAGAACCAGCAATGTACTAGCTAGATGTGTTAAGCTTCACCATAATGAACTTTGGTCCACTAGCAACTATATGCATTCTGTATTGTTTTAGTTTATCTTGACCTCCATCATTCATATGTGGCACCTTTTTCTGTTTTGACTTAGAGACAAATTACATCATTCCTATGTCCTACCCTGTATTATTGTAAACTTTCCCCTGGTACAAAGGTGATTCAGTACAAAAGGCTAGATATGCTAATTCTGATGTTTCCAGTTTCCTATATAAGAGTGATACCCTATATACTTAATTCAGTCAGAGGTCTATCTCTGGCTCCCTCAGCTGATGTGTCTTCTTCAATAAACCTACCTTTAAGAAACCAATACGTGAGTATCTTTGGTCTCCACTGTAACTGAGTCTAGTTGCTTGCATGAATATAACTCCTTTGAAGTTATTGGGTGGGATGTCACTAATCTATGGGAGGTCCCTTCCCATCTTAGAGTTATTCATCCCTAGTCTACATTTAGGCCAGTTACTGTATCAAAGCATTATAAAGAATTAGAGTAAAGATCTTTCTCATAAGGGATCTGTGACAATAAATGACCCCTTTCTCATAAGAGGGAGTCATAGGCCTCCCTGGGGGACTCAATTCCTGCCACACATCCCAATAGGAGCTCCAGTGAGCAAGGGGGAAAGGCTGCCATGTCCATCACAATGTCCATCAATGACAAGAACCAATGAACTGGAGGGGGAAGAAGAAGGGACGGGGTTGGGCAGGCACAATAGCAGCGGGAGAGCAAAAAGAGAGTTCACCGGTATAGCTACGATAGTGAAAGGGAGTAGCGCTTGCAACGTTTCTGAAATGGAGGTAAAAAACCAGGGTGGGGGAGAGAATTGGTGTGATGGAGCCCTCTGATTCCCAGGCACAGAATCTCTAGCAGGAAATGGATGTTCCACATATCATTTCTGCCAAGGATGTCCCTGGTGGGAAAATCCACTCCACCAGACCTTGGGGACTGCCTGCTGCCACCGTTGCCTCCTTCCCATGCCCCCAAAGTGCCTGGGGCAGCAGATGGGGGACGTAGTGGCACAGGCTCCAGGGGCAGCCAAAGACTAGCTGCCAGTAACATGCAACCAGCATCCACAAACCCCATGGGTGGATCTTGACTGAGGTTTTTGGTAAACTGGGAAGCATTTTGCTTCTATTTTCCATTTAATGAAAAGGCAACCCACCCACCCATCCCACCCATCTTCAGAAGCAGAAATATTATCATGTCCCAATGAGTTTTTGTTTTGTGTTTTGTATCAGCACAAAGGAGATGAGCATAGCTGTTCTCTCTGCGAAGGAACACAAGTCCCATCCACAGCGCCCAAGGGAGGTCCTTGGAAGAAGGGTCCTGGTTGCTTCCTCAGGGCAACATTTCCATCAGGGCGCTGCCAGACCCTAGGTTCTGTCCTCTGAGGGGCAAAAGAAGCAGCTGCTCTCGGTGGAGCCTCTCACTTCCTGCCTCCAACAGGGAGCTGCAGCAAAGCAGGAGGATATCCCGCATCACGTGAGAGAGGATTAGATCTCAAAGGCAGGCGGGTGGGCAGCCTGACTTAGCTCCGCCATCCCCAGTTGGTGCCTCAGTCTTATTCCCTTTGTGCTTTGTATTTTATTTCCTTGAATTTGGTGCCCCATTTAACTTGGCGCCTGAGGCAACTGCCTGCTTCAGCTATATGGATGGGCCGCCCCGGACTGGTTCACAAAGCAAAGGTGAGTACAGGCTGCAAGCATGGCTGTGATTACCTCAATTCAGCTCACAAGGTTTGAGCAAGGGCATGTACTTTTGCAAGCATATTGATGTGAATGCTTACATCACTTATTCTCAGTTCCAGATTTCAAAACTCTTGGTGACAATTATTGCTCATTTCCTGCTCCCTGTTAGAAAGAACATTCTGCTCCTACTGACAGCTGCCCTGGGAATGGAGAGCACAAGGAAAGCACACTCTGGCCTCTGCCATCAGCCTGGGGCCAGGGGCCAGTGGGAGGCTGTACCCCCGCTTTCCAGGAATACCATCAAACCAAGGGGTGGGGAACACATAAGAACATAAGCAGAGCCATGCTGGATCAGACCAAGGGTTCATCTAGTCCAGTACATGGTTCACACAGCGGCCAACCAGCTGTCGACCAGGAAACCACTAGCAAAACACGGGTGCAACAGCATCTTCCCACCCAGGTTCCCCAACAACTAGTGTATACAGACTTACTGCCTCTGATACTTGTGGTATCACCACATCTTGTGTTAGTGAATTCCAGAGTTTAACTATGTGCTGTGTGAAGAAGTACTTCCTTTTATCTGTCCTGAATCTCCCACCAATCAGTTTCATAGGATGACTCCAGGTTCTAGTATTATGGGAGAGGGAGAAAAATGTCTCCCTATCCACATTCTCCACACCATGCGTAATTTTGTACACCTTTATCAGGTCTTCCCTTAGCCTCCTTTTTTCCAAGCTAAACAACCCAAGATATTGTAACTTTCCATCATAGGGAAGATGATCCAGCTCTTTGATCATTTTAGTTGCCTATTTCTGCACTTTCTCCAGCGCTGTAATATCATTTTTTTAGCTGTGGTGTCCAGAACTGAACACAGAATTCTAAGTGTGGTCACACCATAGATTTGTATAAAGGCAGTATGATACTGGCAGTTTTTTCACAATTCCTTTTCTAATAATGCTTAATATGGAGTTTGCTTTCTTTACAGCAGCCACACTGGGTTGACATTTTTATCGATCTGTCCACCACAACCATAAGATCTCTTTCTTGGTCAGTCACAACCACCTCAAATCCCATCAGGTTATACTTGAAGTTTTTGTTTGTTTGTTCCAGCATGCATCACCTTACACTTGCTTACATTGAACTGCATCTGCCATTGGGATGCCCATTTTCTCCCAGCTTGGAGAGATCCTTTTGGAGCTCCTCATAATTCCTTTTTGTTTTAACCACCTTAAATAATTAAATTATTTGGTGTCAGCAAACTTAGCTACTTCATTGTTCACACCTAATTCCAGATCATTTATGAACAAGTTGAAAATAATTGGTCCCAATACAGACCCCTGTAGGATCCCACTATTTATTTCCCTCCATTGGGTGAACTTACCATTTATTCCCACTCTCTGTTTTCTGTTTTTTAACCAGTTGCTGATCCATAAGACCTCTCTTCTTCTTCCATGACTGTTGTGGAATCGGAGCGCAGTAAATAACGAGACGACACAATAAATTGGGTTTTAAAATGGGCCACACTTTATTGATGAATTCGCAGAAGGGGAAACTAGCGGGCATCCTCAATACTTGATGGCCAACGCCATCCTAAGGATAGGGCGAGTCAAATCCAGGCCAGTGGATGGCGTGCAGCTCACGCCACCCCCTGGCCCCCCCTTTTGGGTAGGGAGGCTTTCCGTGTCACCCCAGCACGTGCCTCATGACTCTGAGTGGGTGAGGAAGGTCCGCCCCAAAGGTAACCCTTATCTCACCACCTGGGCCTCAAGACACACAGGTGATGAGCCTCAGGCATTACCAGTCACCGCTAGGTGCCTGTGAATGCTCACCTATCCCTTCCCAGGTGAAGATGCCCACGCCTAACCGCCAAAATGTGACCAAATTAACTCAACCAATCAACCTATTTAATACTCCCTTGCTGTCTCACAGTATGAAGTAGGCAAAAAAACTCACATCCTTAATGACGGATTATGAGCAAAAAATTCCTACTTGGCTTCCTAAGGACAACCGGAGTTTCATTCCCATACTGCCAACAGGGGAGGGAGGGAGCCGCGCAAACAAGACAAAGGAGGGGAGGAGTTCCAGCCTTATAAAGGCTCCCCTTCCTCCTCCCCCTCCTTTTGGCGCCATTCCTGGAGGCCGCCAATAGCGCGCCTCCACGCCTCGTCTCTGCCTGCGCCCGCCGCAACCACCCCACCACCCCCAAGCTACGCTGGGAGTGGGGTAGGGCAATTGTGGAATCGGAGCGCAGTAAATAACGAGACGACACAATAAATTGGGTTTTAAAATGGGCCATACTTTATTGATGAATTCGCAGAAGGGGAAACTAGCGGGCATCCTCAATACTTGATGGCCAACGCCATCCTAAGGATAGGGCGAGTCAAATCCAGGCCAGTGGATGGCGTGCAGCTCACGCCACCCCCTGGCCCCCCCTTTTGGGTAGGGAGGCTTTCCGTGTCACCCCAGCACGTGCCTCATGACTCCGAGTGGGTGAGGAAGGTCCGCCCCAAAGGTAACCCTTATCTCACCACCTGGGCCTCAAGACACACAGGTGATGAGCCTCAGGCATTACCAGTCACTGCTAGGTGCCTGTGAATGCTCACCTATCCCTTCCCAGGTGAAGATGCCCGCGCCTAACCGCCACAGGGTGCGACAAGCCTTATGCTTTGTCGCCAACCCCCCATCTGCGCAGGATTACCTCCCGCAGACCCCTCTGCAAATCCATCAAAAATATATCATTCCCGAGGTCCGATAAATGGACCCCGTCAGGCCTATAAAGCTCCCTCCGCGCTGGGTATATCGCGGGATGATTAACCGACCAATCACCCCCCTCCCGCAGGCTGCGAAAAATCTCGCCATTTGCCTTCCTACCGGCCTGATTCAAGGCCCTGGGATCACACGGTGCCCTCCACTGGCAACGAGGCACAATCGAGGACCACACAATCACTATCCCAGGCCACCAACTGCGAATAATTTGAAATTCGGAGATCGCCTGCAGCACCAAGGCCTTGCCCTTCAACATCCCCAAGTCGTTACCTCCCAAATGGAGTAACAACACCTGCAGTGGGGGTTGGACCGCACGCCGCTGCATTAACATCGGGATGAGCTGGTCCCACCTCATCCCACGCCTGCCGGCCCACTGTATGTTGGCCACGCCGCTCAATCCCAACTGTGTGCCAACTGCGGTACAAGCTGCCCTCCGTCCGGCCCAGAACACGTAGCTGTGTCCACAGATGAGAACCCGAAGTGGGGCTTCCGCCGGCCGGCCATCTAAAAACAAACACATTATGGTCAGCCACCCGCCTCTTCCCCCCCAAGGGAGAATGCATCACTTCCCCCCCGTAGGGAGGGGCTGAACATAGGAACGGTACGCCTGCGATCTCCATCTGCCAATCGCCTGTATCTGCACTGGCGGTAAACCCAAAGCAGCGGCTGTAGAAGCAGCCCCTATACGAAATGAATGGGTTCCGAATTTAAAACCTGCCAACTGCAGACCGTCCAGAGCCCGCCTTGCGATGGCCGCAAACTGAAACTTCGTCAGCGGCGAACTATCTGCATGACAAAAGAGGAATCCAGGTGCCATACCTCTCAACTCCCGGAAGGCCGTTAAAGCCCTAACAGGGCATAACTCCTCCCGGGGGGCAGCATGTAGGAAGATTGTCTGCCCTTTGCCCATTTGATCAGTTTTGGAATGCCTCAGCCGAATGGATACCTGTTCCGCACTGAGTTGGATATCCCCAAATTGCAGGGCCCTGCCCGACATATCTCCCTTAGCAGCCGCTAACAGCTCCGATATTCGCAATGCCCCAAAAAAGGCAGTCAAAGCAGCAGCATGATATAAAGCGGCCTCAAAAGGGGACACACAGAGCAAGTTCCAACGAGCTTGCAGTCCAACTAGAATATCAGGCGATAACGGGGACCGTAAATCTGGCTTGGCAGGTTGCTCACGCGTCCAGCCGCTCAAGGCTCGCCTGATCCTAAAATCAGCTGTATTGTCCTGTACCCCCCGGCACTTTGAGCAAAAAGCCAAGGCCGCCAGCTTACCGGAGATGGTGCGAACAGCCTTGCCCTTCCTTCTCTTCGCCACACAAAACTGCAAGAGATGATCGACTGGAATAGGCCACTCCATCCCCAACTTCGAGCACGACCTGAACTCCTGAAATTCCCTACCTGCCTTCCTATACGCCGCTCGAGTACTCGGGACGAGAGACTGCCAGACCGCACGATCTACTTCATCCTGCCAATCTCCCACAGGGCAGCCGGTACCTCCTCCGGCACTGCCCTGGCCCAAGGTGCAAGATCCCGGAATTTCTCTACCTGCTGGCACGATAAAGCATCAGCTATTGCATTATCCAAACTGGGAATATGACGAGCTTGAAACAGAATGTTATTTTGAAGGCAGTGCAACATAAATGCCCTAACTAATGTCATGACCCTATTATTCTTGGAGGACAAAGTGTTGATAACCTGGACTGTGGCCTGATTGTCGCACCAGAAGTGCACCACGCAATTCTTCAATTCCTGCGCCCAAATATGAGCTGCCACATAAATAGGGAAAAACTCCAAAAAAGTTAAATCCCTACACGTGCCAGAATCCTGCCAACCACCAGGCCACCTTCCGGCGCCCCACCAGTCGCCCCATATCACCCCAAAACCTAATGTCCCCGAGGCATCAGAATGTATTTGTATATCTGCCTCCAACAATAACTCTCTCCTCCAAAAGGACACCCCATTAAAGCCTTCCAAAAAGGATAGCCAAACAGCTAAGTCCTCTCGCATTCCCTTCGTCACCCTAACATGGTGATGAGGCCTGGTGAGGCCTTTCATGGAATTGCAGAGCCGACGCAAAAAGGCTCGGCCCGGCACCACCACCCTGCAGGCAAAATTCAAATGCCCGACCAACTCCTGTAACTGCTTCAAAGTCACCTTTGTTTGTGACCGGAGAGAAGAGATTCGGGCCACCAAGGCCTGTACCTTGTCCAAAGGCAGCCTGCAACACCGTTGTACCGAATCAACTTCCACCCCCAGGTACATTAACACATTTGCCGGGCCCTCCGTCTTCTCGCGAGCTAAGGGGACACCTAGCTCATCTGCCAACGCAGCAAATTCCGACATCAAATAACTACATTGCCCAGAATCCTTTCCACCACAGAAGAAAAAATCGTCCAGGTAGTGAGTGCAGTCGGCCAATCCCGTGCGTTCCCGAACGGCCCATTCCAAAAAGGAACTGAAACGTTCAAACATGGAACAGGAAATCGAACACCCCATGGGTAAGGCCCTATCTATGTAATAACAACCACGGAAATGAAAACCCAGAAGATCAAAATCCGAAGGGTGGATGGGCAGTATGCGAAAAGCTGACTTAATATCGCATTTGCCCATTAAAGCCCCCAACCCGTGTCTCCTAACCATGGCTACAGCCGAGTCAAAAGACGCGTAGTGCACAGAACATAAATGCTCCGGAATTGCATCATTGACCGATTGCCCCCTAGGTGCAGACAGGTTGTGTATCAACCTGTACTCCCCAGGAGCCTTCTTGGGAACGATGCCCAAGGGGGAAACCCTCAAATTCGGTATAGGGGGACAACTAAAAGGCCCCAACACCCTACCCGCTGCAACTTCCTTATCTATCTTATCCTGAACCAACTGTTCCAGCACCATAACTGACTTTTGATTCCGTGCAAACGCAGATACCCGAGGACCCTCGAAAGGAATGCGAAATCCATCCCTAAACCCAGCCTCTAAATAGCTGGCATCCGGTCCCGGATATCTTGCCAAGAGGTGCCCCAATGGTTCAAGCCTGACCAGACTGGGGCCCTTTGGGAGGAGGGTGCTGGCCCCCTGGCTTACGGCCTCCTGGGGCCTCCCCCCTGTTCCCCATCCCCTTTTGGACCTTGGGCAATTAGCCCCGGGGTGAGGTCCCCTACAAATTGGACATTCATGTCGAAACCTACACACAGGGCATGTGCAGGCCCCTCGGGAACTATATTCCCAGCAAAGCAGGCGGGATTGAACCCCCTGCCCCGCCATCCCGCGGGGAGATGCAGTAAGCTGCTGCTTGGCCAAAATATGACCACTATCTGCCCGTTCTCTGACCCCTGGCCTTGCCGGGGTCATGAACTGTAGCCACAGATCATTATCCTTCAAGTCCCAGCGGAGGGAGTGGTCAAACGTGGCCCGCATACAAAATGATTCATCGTAAGCAAGCAACGCCCCCCCTCGTACTCTGTGTATGCTCTATAGAGCATATCCAGATATTTCGTCAAAATACAACCTTTCTCTGGGAACTTCTGTTGAATCACCCCCATATAAATAAGGTAGCCTGGGAGCCAATTTGCCCACGTCCGAGCTACCTTCTTCCGTCGCAGCCTCTCCAATTCCTTATCTGTGGCCTTATCCTTGTCTTTCGTCTCTGTCTCACGAAAGAGTAGAGAAAAGACATCTACAAACTCCCCCTTCCAGATTTTCTCGCGTGTGGCCGGAAGCAAATGGTATCCCAGCGGGGCAGCAGTGCTGCCTGTTGGAATGGCCGTTGCCTCAACCCCCCACATATGGGTCGCTCACTACACCTCCCGCCACCATCAACTGAGAGGAAGCCCCAGCTGGCCCTTGCCACACTGCCAAAGCTGATGCTTTCACCTGTGATTCCGGTTGTGTTTTGTGACCGCCGTGTGACTTACCGGAAGACCCATGTCCCTGCGACCTACCATCACCGACATGCTGCTATCTGCATTAGAAGTAGCCAGCGATGCTCCTGCCGCTGTAACTGCCGAGCTCCCCATCTGCATCGGGGTCTGGGTCATGTGCGTTTGTGGAGGGGACTGTAGTGTTCCCACTCCGCCTACCTGAGGTGTACCAACCCCCTGAAACGCCGCTGGCCAACCCCAACCCGGCCCCCATGGGCACCAGTTCCACAGCGGGGACGGACCCCAAGGTGGAAGAGGACCTGTGTGAGATGTATTAGGTGCCTCACCTGGCGTAAGCACACTGGCGACATTCCCCGCCATTGGAACTACCGCCGCAGTCGACCTCGGAGTCTCCTCCCCCGCGGAGAAGATCGGGGCCGTGCCTTGGATCGTCCTCCCAGGTACCACTGGCTGTGCCTCTTGGTGACTCGACTGCTGGGGATGTTGGACCGGTTCTCCTCCTGCAGACACCACAGTGCCTGAAGATTCAACAGCCTGCAAGCGAGCTGAAACGGAAGCCCACAATTGATCCTGCTTCTGCTTCCTCGTAAGACGAAGCCCAGACCCACTGCCAGGGCCCACTGGCATTCCTGCAGGTGTCAGCGGGGCCAATCCCCTCTCACGTTCCACCGTTTGCAACCTAGCCAATATAGCCGCGATCTCAGGGCTCTCCTCCTCATCGGATGAAGATTCCCCGCGCGCCCTGGGTCGCTTAAACGTAGCTTTTGGCGCCTTTCCTTTGCCTTTCCTGCCTCCACTCCCCTTAGTAGGAGCCATCCCCCCACCGCGAGTCACAGATTACTGAAACAACCAATACTGGGACCCCGCCCCTTGCTTCCCCTATCGGCCTCCAATAGTAACTGTGCCAAATGTAATATGCAATTCAAATAATAATAGGCGGAGCTATAATAACCGCCCCAGGGGCCAAGCCCCCTGCTCCACCCGTCCGCCTCAACAGCAACTGTGCCAAATGCAGTATGCAATTGAAATAGGTAATAGGCGGAGCTATTATAACTGCCTTTTGCACTACCAAGTAGCCACCAACAGGGCTACTCCTTAAATGGCTTACAATAAATGAAGGGAGAAAATGGCTTACAATAAATGAATGGGAAAAGGGGCAAAAGCCACCAATCGCCAGGAAGGCTCCCTAAGCTGGCTAGCAAACCCCAAACCCCTGCATGGCAATCAACTGGTAGGGAAAGGGGGGGCGCAATGGCTTCCCACAAATGAAGGGAGAAAGGGGGCCAAAACCACCAGTTGCCAGGAAGGCTCCCTAAGCTGGCAAGCAAAACCCCCGATCCCCTGCAGGACAAGTGATTGGTAGGGAAGGGGGTGGTGGCACAAATCAACCTGTCCCTGCTTGCCCAGAAATGGCTACCACCTGTGCTGCAACTGCAGCCCAGCAGCCAGAGGTCCTCGGGAGCCAGCCAACTCTCTGCTCTAGCCCAGACAGCCCCTAGCCGCAGCCACAGCCCAAGATTAGCTGCCTGGCAGTACTGGGAAGCCTGTGCCTCCGGTGGTGCCCCACGCCGGGAAGGACCAGCCGGCCCTTCCCTCAAACCTGTGGCCTCGCGGCCAGAAGACTCCCGCCCGACGGGCCGCTCCGCGCCGCTGAAAAGTCAGGCCTCCGCCTCTGCTCCTTCTCCAACTGGCGCCCTCAGGCCTCCGCCTCTGCTCCTTCTCCAACTGGCGCCCTCCATCCTCCAGGCCGAAGATTAAGGTGGGGGGGGAAGGGCCAGCCGGCCCAGCCCCATCGACCCTGAGGGCAAAGCGCCCTTAAGATCTCTCACCGTCCGGCGAGACGAAGCCCGGCCTCAGCCGCTCCAGGCTCCGAGCGCGCTCGCCCCACTCTGCTCAGCCGCTCCGAGAGCCATCGAGCTCGTCCCTGCTGGGCAGCCGCGCAAACAAGACAAAGGAGGGGAGGAGTTCCAGCCTTATAAAGGCTCCCCTTCCTCCTCCCCCTCCTTTTGGCGCCATTCCTGGAGGCCGCCAATAGCACGCCTCGTCTCTGCCTGCGCCCGCCACAACCGCCCCACCACCCCCAAGCTACGCCGGGAGTGGGGTAGGGCAATTAAGTTTGCTCAGGAGTCTTTGGTGAGTGACTTTATTAAAAGCCTTTTGAAAGTCCAAGTAAACAATGTCCACCGCATCCCCCCTGTCTACATGTCTATTAGGGGTGTGCAGAGCTGGTATTCTCTGCCCCAAAAGTCAAGGCAGTGCTTTGATGAGGAGATTTTTTGCCCCAATTTCTGGGGCCCATCCCTCTCTCCGCTCTGCCAGATAGTTTTGAGAAAAAACGCTCCATTTTCGAGTAATCGCTACATTCTCATCAATGGGAATTAACAGAAATGCTCACAGCTCCCTCAGTTTTAAAGATAAACACATCAAAATTAGAATCGTGACAGCTTTTAAAGAGGGCTTTTGGAGCAGATCCCTGCATGCAGTGATTAATAGGGCATTTTTAAAGTTTGAACTCAAATGTCCTCTCATGCACCTCTCGTACCTTGATCTGCATGGCGAGGGAGAGGGAAATGAAGCAGCAGGAAAAGAGCTTAGCACAATAATAAAGAAGCAAATATATATTAATAAATGCCACAACAGCAGCACACAGCTTGCCCATCTTCAGGAGGAGGAAGAGGACATGACAAATATGGGTCACATATTGGGCCTGAATGGGCCTTTTTCTATATGCCTTTAGTTGTTGACTTTAAGAGTTTCTCTCTCTATTCCCCCCCCCCCCCCAGGACTTTCTTGTATTCAGCCTGAGAAATAAAGATTGCTTTCTTTCTCTCTCTGTACAGTCAAACTGTCACCCCCTTCCTTCTGAACAAAGTTGGCTGCTTGTTTGACCTTGTGTAAGAAACTTTAGCCTACGCTGATCTGAAATGTAACATTTATGGTGTAATACAAAAATGTCCCAGCAAGTTCTTGGTTGTAACTGAATTGTAAATAAGCTGATTGTCTCTGTGTTATCAAAACATGTAAAAGTCAACGGGAAAAGTAAATTGCCCTGATGGAAGGAAGGAGGTGAAAGGGGAGAGCCAAAGTTCTGAGATGAAACTAGATTAAGTGCCAGGCACCCCAAATTCTCGAACAGGATGCAAAGGTGCCAAATGTTCCTTTTACCCCAAGCCAGTCTTCGCAAATTCCAGGGATGCAGAATTTGCTGCCAAGAGATGATGTCAATCCATTGAAACAAAGCATTCCGTTCCAGGACTGGACATGATGTATTATAACAAAAGAAGAGCACCCCAGCAACCTTCTCACATCCCCACTCTTGTGGCCATAAGCTCCAAGAGGAACCAAAAAGTATCTAAGCCTAGTCTTCCTTTATCTCGGGAGGTCGTGGCATTTTTTTGATGATTCCAGGTGCACCTGCGAATAAAACCTCCATCCAAACTTTTTTGGCTCTGGCTTCCTCTTTTGGCCAAACACAAGAGTCATCTGAAGGCCTGTAAGTATGTTGTGGGTGAATTTCAAGGGTTGAATTCACCGCTTAGAAAGAGGTAAAGAGCCACCTTGCTTCTGTCATACTGTACAAAATACTATACTAAATTGCACATCCAGCTGAGAATCAAGTAGTTATTTTCATTGGCGTGAGTCCTTCTTGCCTCTGGACAGGCTGGATCCAAGAAGTGCCACTCTGACATTTGGTTGGCAGAGATTGTGTTAATTCGACAGAGGGCACCTCTTGACAGAGAGTTTCCATCGACCTGTCTTCGCACTGGCGGCAGTTGCATTACATGATGCAGCTGCCAATGCAAAGACATCTAGGGGCAAAGGCCCTTTGCCGTGAACTAAAAAAGTCGCCCATTAAAAATGACTTTTTTAGTTAGCGGCAGTCCTCCCCATCATTTAAGGTATATAAAAAAAAACCTGACGCACCTCTGTTGTCCTTCCACCCATTTTGTAAAAAAAAATAATTAAGAAGACTTACCTGGGAGTAGAGGAGCAAAAGCTCCCAGCCCCCCCCCCCCCAGCAGCTGCCGTGCTGCCGAATGCTTGGCGGCACGGGTGGAAACAGAGAGAAAAGCGCTGTCGTGCCCCTTATGTCAGGACTGTTGTAAGGGGCGTAAATGCGTCTTGCGATGCCAGATTGGTGCCAGGGTGCAGTGCTCCTGGCGGCATGAAGAGGGGGCCTGAATAAAACAGTGCCACGGTAACCGGGAGTCAAAAGACTTCTTAGGAGATGCACTACCAATTAAGGACAGCAGGGAGAGCCCTCCTGGTGTGACTCGTTCACTGCCCTTTAAGGCTTCTTCTGGGGCTTGGTTGGCTGGATTGGTGCAACTCAATGGGGTTGTGCTACCGATCAGAGAAGGGGCTAGAAAAGTAGCTCTGACATGAATTGCAGTTTTGCCCCTTGTAAGTAGGGGACAGTCATGAAGACTGCTCTCTTCCAGCAGGCCTATCTGGATGAATTTTAAGATGATTTAATGTTGCATTTTCTCTTGTTTTTAATTTTTTTTAACTGTTTGTGATTTTTGCATTTTACATTGTGTTCCCCGCCTCGATCCGAAGGGAGAGGCGGGTTATAAATAATAATAATAATAATAATTATTATTATTATTATTATTATTTGTTTTCTGTTTATAAGGTAGACTCTTCCACTATTTAGTCCTGATCAGTAGCTCCTGTCAATATAGAGCTATGAATTGCTTTTGTTCCCTGCTTTTAAACTTGGAGTTTCCCCCCTTTTAAGCTTGGCCCATCCATTGGCCAGAAAAGCGGGAGCTGCAGGGAGTTTGCTTCCTCCTCCTTGCTGGAAAAAAAACACTCAGGCCAGATCTACATCAAGCAGGATATAACACTTTGAAAGCGGTTTGAAAATGGTATATGGAATGTGTCCTGGGCCCCACCAGTTGTCAGTACGCTTCAATACCATTATAAAGCAGCAGTGTAGATCCTGCTTCAACTGGGACTACAAAAGACAGGGGGGAATGAGTGGCCAACAAGGACAAATACACCCAAAGAGCAACGTACGAGGCATTTTGAGTGAAAAGTTGGTAAACCCTTTTTCCTACCTAATTTCAATGTGCTGACTTCAAAAATGCTGTTTGCCAAGCTCCATTTTGTTGGTTTTGTACTTTTAATTCAAAAACAAAACAAAGTGGCATCTAAAATTGATGTTTTTCATTATAATAGACTAATTTTGCAACATGAATATCTATTACTCAGCAGAACAAAATAAATTAGTTCTACATAGATTATCAAATCATTGTTAAGTAAATGCAACTAAAAGTTATATGTATCATGTGGTCTATTGCGTCATACTTTGAAACAGAGGGATAGAAGTTACCCTCATACAGTTCATTTTTGCAGCCAGGCACTGAACTAACACATCCACAGTCTCACCTGATGCAGATGAAAAGGAGAAATAGAGCTGTGTGTCATCAGAATACCAATGACAACATGCTCCAAAACTCCCAACCCAGTGCCATCTCAGACAATTGCCCCAGAAGGATACATGGCCGATGGTATTGGAAACTGCCAAGAGATCAATCAACAGGGTCACACTCCCCATATTCCTCTTCCAACTTAGGCCATGTCTACACCATGGATTTTTCCCGGGGTCATTCCTGTGCATCCAAATAATGCACAGGGGATCTTGGCAGCAGGGAGGGACAACCCCTCCATTTTCCCAGGATAATTGGTTGCCCAGTTATCCCAATATTTCCCATGGTCCTGGGACCATCCCGAGGACTGCGGGCAGTGTGGGTGCTGCTCCCAGCTCGTCCTGCCTACCTGTGAGTAGTGGGGCTCTGGAAACGGGCATGGTGCTGCATGGGGCAGTCCGTGCCCATCAGGGGTGGTGGGGGAGCAGGTTCAGGGTGTGCTTTGGTTTTACTCACTTAGTCGGAGGAGAGCAATTGTGCTCCATCTCTGCCAATTCAAAAAAAAAATGGCGCCCATGACATCCTTCTTGTCTTCTGGGATGTTGCACTGGCCTGTGTATGCTGGGGGATGATCCCAGAAGCAGGAAATCCCAGGATCCTCCCCACTGCATCCTGGAAGGCCCTGTGGTGTAGAAAGGGCCATAGTCATCATACAGGGTGACCAAGGCTGTTTCCTTGCCAAAACCCAGCCTGAATCCTGACTGAAATGGGTCCAGATAATCAGTTTCATCTAACAGCAGCTGGAGCTGGTCAGCAACCACTAGGTCAAGGACCTTGCCCAGGAAAATAACATTTGCCACTGGCCTAAAATTGTTGTGCTCTTCTGGGTTCAGGGAGGGTTTCTTCAGGAGTGGTCTCACTGCTTCCTTTTTCAGGCAGGCTAAGTTCACGCACTCCCACGAAGTGGCATAAATCCCCTCCCTGGCCCAGTTGGCTTTTCCATCCCTGCTAGTTTTTTTATAAGCCAAGAGGGGCAAGGATCCAATACAGAAGTGATTGCATGAACCTGTCCAAGCCCCTTGTCAACATCCTCAAGCTCTACCAACTGAAACTCATCCAACAAAACTGGACCTCACCTAATTCATTTGTTATAAAGCTGGAGTCTAAGTCCCAGGAGATGTAAGAAATTTTTATCGTGGTAGTGCCTTGAAAACATCACAGTAGGCCTCCGATGGATCCACAGCATCCTTAAAGCCAACATATAATAAGCTCCAGGCAACCCTGAAAAGCTCCACTGAGTGGAACATCGAAGATTCAATAGAGGATGAGAGATATTGGTTTTGTTTCTTTGCTGCCCTCCTTGCCTTGATTATGGCCCATTCCACACCAGGCAAAACACCTGGGATGGACCCCGGCTGCTCCCGGTGAGTCTGCATGATGAACAGGGAGTAGTGGGGGGGGGGGGGCACTGGATTTTCCCTGGTTCTCAGGAACCAGAAAAATCCTGATTCTTCCGTGGCTGCCCACCCCAGTGCAGCCACACTTACTCACGAGTAAGCGTGGCTCCAAGGCTATCAGGAGGTGGGTGAAGTGAAATCACCATCCCTAAGATGGCAGGGGGGAAGGGGGCATGATTGCGCACGGCTTTTTTTAAATACTTACTTTTGCGGGGGAGTGCTCATGTGCTCTCCATGGATTGTTTTTAAAAAATGGCCACCACAACTTGCGACGGCCCGGGAGAAGCCCGGGCCGTCACATTTGTATGTAAATTGGGCGGGCCGATCCTGGAAGTGGCTACTTCCGGGATCCCCCACCCCGAGCCCTCTACCATTGTTCAATTGTATCCACTAGGAGTTTTCCTCCACCTGCATTCCTATTTTATTTTATCACTCCCCAAATCACTTGTGTATTTCAAATTCTCGTCTGCAGTCAATCAAGTAGTTACCCCTAACTCTTGTATAAGTGTGGATGTTTTGGGTAGGGATTGCCTTCTTAGTTGTTGCCAATGTCAAAAAGTCCCTTTTAGTGAATGTGTTCCTGTGAGAATGTGCTCAATTATGTACACCTGCCTAGATGAGCAGCACATGCCTTAACAAGACATTAAGCTAATTGGCTCATATAGTCTGGAGGGTACCAGTGCAAGACCTCCTACCTTTCCTGATCACCTTGAGAAGTTTGGGCTATCAGGGAAGGGGGCTCTGGGGAAGGTAGCATCCCTTTTGTTCCACCTCCCTCCTACTACAAGTCATTATATATGGCAAGTAACCCCCCCCCCCCCAGAAAAGAAGGAAGGAAGATGGGAAGGAAGAAAAAAAAGAAAAGAAGGAAGGGAGGGAGGGAGGCAAAACTCAACTTAATGAAATTAATTGGCTCACAGCCCACCCAAAATATGTTGAAGCCTTTCCCCAGGAAATAAAATTATGCCTTCTTGCTTCTTTGAAATTGTCCATGCAGTTTAAAATTACCTTTGAGCCAGATTCCTGGCAACAAGAAAACATTCTTAAAAATGGACCAATTTTTCTTGTTCGTATGATATTATTCATAGTATCTTTTATTGTTCATTTGGATGTCTCTGAATAAGTAAATGCTGTCAGGAGTTTGGTGAATTCATAAAACTATTATCTTATTACAGTTATATCTGAAATACTAAAACTCTTGAAATATTTATATGTTGGCTTTTCTATAGTCAGTTGCAACATGCTAAAAATCTAAAATATAAACATTTTTAAGGCAAAAAAGCAACTGATTTAAGAAAATGGTTTGCATGTTTGTTTCTTTTTGGACTCTTCCATCCCCATATTGCCCTTTCCCTCTTGTGTCATGTCAATTGGATTGTAAGCCTTTGGGCAGGGAGTAATATTTTTTTAAAATTAAAAATCATTATACAGTGCTTAGTAAATTCTAGGCACTTTATAAATTTGCAGTAAAGGAAGGCTCAGATGCTTCATAAGACAGGACAGGACCAGGACAATATGGGGCATTCTTGCTGGTCCCAGGCACTCCATTTTCCCCACCTGGATTTGGGCTAAAAGACCAAGGCCCAATCTGCACAGAGAATTCACTGCACACAGGCATAACACAACTCCCAATCTGTATCAGTACTGGGTTTCCTTGCCATAAAAACTGCATTTATGCAAAGTCCTTGTGTGACAGATTTTCCAATTATTGAGAGTTCCATGCATTTTGGGACTCAGTGACTGGGTTCAGACAACACAATAACCAATGGTTGGTTATTTAACCCGCCATGGATTAGCGTGTTGAGTGGAGGGTGTTTTTAACCAAACAATTGGTTATTTGGCTGAAATAACCAAAGCAAATAACCAACGTTGTGCAGAGTTGTCTGTTTGAACCACCATTGGTTATCATGTTGTGTGAAGAGCACCCGTTGGTTATTTCCTCGGCCACCATTGATTATATAGTCAGCCACCATTGCTTATATTGTCAGCCACAGTGGTTGCCACTCTAGTTCAGCTAGCAGGATAGATTTTTGGCAGCAATGGTTGATGGGATATTAGCGGGTGGACTGAGGGGGGTCAACTCTTCGTGGACTAATAGTCCACACCACAGTTGTTTATTATCATGTTGTGTGGGGAGTACTCGCTAGATAAACAACTGCCAAGTTGATTATTACCCCATCGTTGGTTATCATGTTGTCTGAACGCAGGCAGTGACTAGATTCAAACAACATAACCAATAATGGGTTAAATAGTCAATGGTGGATTAAATAGTCAACGGTTGGTTATTGTGTCATCTGTCGGGACTTTTTCACACCACTGATGGTTTTTCGGTTGAACTAACCAACACAAATAACCAATGCTATGCAGAGTTGATTATTTAAATAACTGTTGGTTATTGTGTCCTGTGTCAGGCACTGTTGACTATTTTGGTGCACATACTTGGTTATTTTCAGCAACTATTGATTCCCTGTCATGAGTGACCAAAGTGGTGGCTGCTGCTCTAGTCCAGCCAGCAGAACTCACAATGGCTGATGGGATACCAGCGGGAGGACTGAGGGGGAGAGGGTAAGGGGTGTGTCAATCAAACACACCGTTGACTAATAGTCAACTCTATGCTGGCCTTAATCTAGGCTGACCATATGAAAAGGAGGACAGGGCTCATTTAACTTTAACAGTTGTAGAGAAAAGGGAATTTCAGCCAGTGTTATTTGTATGCAATTAGTTCTTGGTGATATTCCCTCTTCCTCACAACAGTTAAAGGTGCAGGCACTATACTAGAGTGACCATATACAAAAGAAGGCAGGGCCCCTGCAACTTTAACTGTTGTGATGAAGAGGGAATTTCACCAGGAACTAATTGCATACAAATGACACTGACTGAAATTCCCTTTTCTCTACAACTGTTAAAGTTACATAAGACCTGTCCTCCTTTTCTTATGGGCTGCCTCTACAAGAGAGGTTTAATGCTCTTTGAAGTCTCATTAAAAAATTTACCTCCACACCAGCGGAGTGCAAATGGGGCGTAGAGGCGTGTGATCTCTCCGATTATGCGCATTATCGAATGCGCGTTAAATCGCGAGTTTTATTTTGCTCCGTCCGTTAAAGCGCATTTTGACTGTGTGAATATGCGCTTATGCGCATTAACTATTTGTAAAGCGCATTTTGGACATCCTTTAATGCGCTTCGCCGCCTCTCGTGCAGAGGGATTAGGCGTAAATGCGCTTCTGCGATTATGCGCATAATCGCCTAACCAGCCGCAAAAGCGAATCCTTGTAGAGGGGACCATGGTCAGCCTACTTAATCCACACCACGTTTGATTACCCCCTAGATAACTGTCAACAATGGTCCCCTCTACAAGGATTCGCTTTTGCACCCGGTTAGGCGATTATGCGCATAATCGCTGAAGCACATTTACACCTAATACCTCTGCACGAGAGGCGGCGAGAGGTGGCGAAGCGCATTAACGGATGACCAAAATGCGCTTTACAAGTAGTTAATGCGCATAAGTGCTTGTTCACATAGTCAAAATGCGCTTTAACGGATGGAGCAAAATAAAACTCGCGATTTAACGCGCATTCGATAATGCGCATAATCGGAGAGATAACGCGCCTCTACGCCCGATTTGCGCTCCGTTCTTGTAGAGGTAAATTTTTTAAAGCGCCTTGAAAGAGCTTTAAACCTCTCTTGTAGAGGCCGCCAATTACACCACCATAGACTGTGACTATTTAAACCACCATTGATTATCGTGTTGTCTGAACCCAGTCTTAGTGTCCTAAGCTTGCAGTATTCCTCTGGAAATCTTCAGTCTTTCACACCAAGCTTAATAAATGTTAAAAAAAAAAAAAAGGAAGGAGGGAGGGAGGGAAGGAAGGAAACTTGTTGATGTCCCAAGACTCCACCTGTACAGCTAAATTAATGCAGATTGATTGAAAACTAATGAAATGGTTAATGCATTTAGGAACAGGGAGCTGAGATTCTCTCTCTCTCTCTCTCTCTCTCTCTCTCCTCGTATGGCTCTCTTGGTATTAGTTTTGGATTCATTTTTTGGTTTAGTTGGCTTTGCTTCCTTTAGTTATAACAAGAAGATGCCTGGTAACATTAAGGAAAGGTCTTGTTTAAGGTTTGCAGATATTTCTATCTTTTAAGTGTGGTCAGACAAAACTTACTCCACAACAGAACTTCTGTATGCAAAACATGGGCTTCACCACTGATTTGTGGGCTTCCCACATGCCACATGTTCATTTTCCTCACACCTACTTACTCACAAATGTATCTTGCTTACTCCAGATGGCTTTGGAGGTGCTAAGAAATATGTTCAATTGCTCACTATGTATAAAATCTGTTATCATTTTTTTGCTCATAATGGAGTCAACAGCAAACGGATTGTAAAGCCCATCTACCCACTTGGTGTTAGAACAAAGAGCCTGCCTCCTGCTCATGACTCTTGCAAAACAGTTAATCAAGCATAAGGTATGATAATAAATAACAATCTCTTGTGCTACTGTTTTCCATCAAAACAGTAGCACAGGACACTTAAATTGCCATAATCCTAGAAAAGGATGCACAGAGAGGTAAATTGCCAATAATGCTTAGTCATTAAAGAACACTTCATTCAATGTTGTGCTTTCTAGGGGAGATTTTCTGGCTAGTTCAAGTCCTTCTTAAAGTAGACCAGGGGTGCAGAACCTCCAGCCTGCAGGCATCACCCAGCACACTGGGCACTCTAATCAGGCCAGTACAGCCCCTTGGGGTTCCTCCAAGGAGTGGAGCTTAGGCATCAAGCACCAGTCCTTGGAGGAAACCCCTCGGAGGGCATCCCCATATTGCTGTCTGGAGATAACAGTGGGAATTCCCCTGCTGGCAGCAGATCCGAGATAGCAGCAGGGGGATGAAAGGCAGTGGGCTCTGGGACACCTAAGACTGATCAGAAATTGGAGTTAGAGGCAGGGTTAAGGGGCTTCTGACTCTCAGACTCACCCATGCAAGGGAAAGTGGGAGCTCTCTCCCCATGCTGGTGAGTCACCTTCTTTGCAATCCCTGCTTTCTTCCCACAATGGGGGAAGAACACAAGGGCCCTTTCTACACCAGACGAGTGTAGATGGAGGAGGGCGGGAAATCCCAGAAGTACCTGCTTCCGGGATTGTTGCTGTCAATTAGGGATGTGCATGGCCGAAATTATCGTATTGTATTGTTATCGGAAATTCCGACTTAATTTTTTTTTGGATCCGATCATATTGGGGGTACCCGGATTTGATCGGATCTAAAATCCAATAAATATCGGAAGTTCCGATATGATAACAGTGTTTTTCCCCATAGGTTTGCAGTGGGAGAAAGAAAGCTTTTCCCCAATGCAAGTCTATGGGGAAAAACACTGGGCCAGCACTCCCTCCCTCCCCCCATTCGTGCTCCTTACCAGTCACTGCCGCCTTTGCCGTCACCTCCGCTGCTCCATACTACTGCTAAACAAGCTTTCCGGCCTGTTTGTCAGTACGGAGAAGCGCCAAGTGATGTTGTCATCTCTCAGAAAGCCTGTTTAGCAGTACTACAGGGGGCGGCGGCGGGGAAGGCCCAGGTAAGGAGCGCGAGGAGGGGAGGGAGGGGCCCCCCTTACCTGGGCCTTGTCAGCTGCTGTCCGCTGCTAGGAACTACTGAGAACTAGGCTTTGCGGCCTAGTTCTCGGTAGAGCGCCAGCATGCCGGGTGATGATGTCACCTGGCGCGCTGGCGCTCTATTGAGAACTAGGCCGCAAAGTCTAGTTCTCAGTAGTTCCTAGCAGTGGACAGCAGCGGACAAGGCCCAGGTAAGGAGCGTGAGGGGGGAAGTAGGGGTCCCCCTTACCTGGGCCTTGTCCACTGCTGTCCACTAGGAACTACTGAGAACTAGGCTTTGTGGCCTAGTTCTCATTAGAGTGCCGGCATGCCGGGTGATGATGTCACCTGGTGCATCGTCGCTCTACTGAGGACTAGGCCGCAAAGCCTAGTTCTCGGTAGTCCGGAAGCAGCGGACGGCAGTGGACGGCAGCAGGGAAGGCCACAGGTAAGTGGGGACACCTCCCTCCCTCGCACTCCTTACCTGCAGCCTTCCCCACCGCCGCCGCTCTGTACTACTGCTAAACAGGCTTTCCGTCCTGTTCGTCAGTACAGAGCCGCGCCAAATGATGACGACATCACTCGGTGCAGCTCTGTAGTGATGAACAGGCCGGAAAGCCTGTTTAGCAGGAGTATGGGGTGGAGGCAGCGGCAGAGGTGGTGGTGGCAATGGAGGTGGGGGTGGGTTAGGAGTGCGAGTGGGGAGAGGGAGCATGAGAGGGGGGAGGGAGGGAGTGCCGGCCCAGTGTTTTTCCCCATAGACTTGCATTGGGGGAAAGCTTTCTTTCCCCCAATGCAAACCTATGGGGAAAACACCATAATCGGATCGGAACTTCCGATATTTATCGGATATCAGATCCAATCAAATCTGGGAACCACCCGATATGATCAGATCCGAAATTTTTTAATATCGGAAATTCAGATAATGATACAATAAGATAATTTTGGCTGTGCATATCCCTAATGAAAATCCTACAAAGCACCCCCCACAAATATTAGGCATACTTTTCCAAGCTTTCTTTCTTTCTTTCTTTTTGTAGTTATAAGGACTAAATAGTTAGGTAATTTTAGGCCCCAGACCTAACAGTCTTACACTTGCCTCGCACCTCTAATAAATGGCAATATGTATCACTTCACTTACTTCAAACTTAGGCTGCCTCTACAAGAGACATTTAAAGCTCTTTCAAGGCGCATTAAAAAATTTACCTCTACAAGAACGGAGCGCAAATCGGGCGTAGAGGCGCTTTAAACATCCAATTATGCGCATTATCGAATGCACGTTAAATAGCGAGTTTTATTTTGCTGCGGCCATTAAAGCGCATTTTGCCTATGTGAACAAGCGATTCTCCACATTAACTACCTGTAAAGTGCATTTGAAACAACCGGTAAGGTCACCAGTTGCGTGCTCAATTACCTCCTGCATACAAGCATTTACGATAAAGCGCTTCCGAGAAGATGCGCATAATCGGCTAACAAGGCGTAAAGCCGAATTCTTGTAGATGAGGCCTTAGGCAACCAGCCCTGCTGTGTTTGAGGCCCTCTTGCTCATTTTGCTGTGTGGGGCCCTGGATTTCTGCCCCAAAGTCCTGCTCTGGTGGGACTACTAGGACTACAAATGTGTTTCAAAAAACACGATAGCATGATATCTCTCCTGAATTCCAAATCCTGTGCTTTTTCTATGCATGTGCAGAATCATAGAATACATGAGCCTTCACTATGACCCAGCATTTGGGAATTACCCTCTAGCTTAGCAGTGATACTGTGCTTTTTCTTGGTTTGCTATTTTGATTTTCCTGTTCCGTTCAAAGGGAAATTGATAATATTTATATTGCTGGAGTTTCTCATGTAGGTTTGGGAGCTATATTTGTGTGGGTTTCATATTCATTGTTTATATAGCATACTGAAAGAAAGTGTGAAAACGGGTTGGCAGAAGTCAAAACCTGCCTATGGGAGATTAGCTATGTTAGCTGCCAATCAGAATGAGAGTGCCTTCTCGTTCTCTCCAGTTTGCACTGATTTTCCCAATAGATAGGAAGGAACACCCACAACCACATCCAAGCCATTAATAACTTTACTCTCCCATTTATTTAGGATAGGGGCGGGCCTGCCTGACCATGTCATTGGCTGTGTTTAGATGTTACTTTAATCCACGATGGATTAATAAACTACAAACAGTAGCTGATTTTTGAAATGCCCCTCCACGCAAACGGGATAATAAGCTACTGTTTATAGTTTATTAAGCTACTGTGTGTAATTGGACTCATCCCCCTGTCCCACTGCAGTCCTCCTGACCAAGCGTGCTGGTATCCCAACTTCCCTTGCGATGTTTAAATCCGCTTAAGCTTCCCACCCAAGCATGCAGTAGCCCATTTAAGCCATTGGCAATAACATAGTAGTACATTTCACCCAGGCTTAAGCCAGCCCTTATACTGCAGTAGTGGTCTTTTACTCATTCGTTATATCGCAGTGCCCATAGACACTACCACAGTAGTTCACTTAAGCAGTTCCCAATACCACAGTACCATTATTTCCATTACACAGAGATTGCCAACGAAGAATAGAGGGGCAGCAGCGATCTGAACTGCTGTTGATATATGACTCTGTAGGTGGTGCCCAACAGATGACATGATAACCCATGATGAGTTAAATAACCCTTACTGAAGACCACGGGTTTTCAGAGTGGGTTTTTTTGGGCAAATAAGCCATCATGGATTTAAAAAATCCAGACAAACAACATAATAGACTCAGTGCTGGGAAACATCTGCAGATAGGATCACATCCATGTTGGGAGGCATGACAGCAAGGGAAGAAAAGAGAGAGGATCTGGACTTCTGCCTTCTTCACTATAGCCATCCTCCTGAGAACTCTGCTTAGCCTCTGAAGCATGAGCTGGACAGCACAGTAGAGTAATGGATACTGGTTTTGATCTGAACAGTCTCTCAAAGAGTCTGCTTCCCAACCCTGTGAGTCTGTAGTTGTGAAGAGAGACTGCTCAAATGAGTCAGACCAGCTGGCCATGTTTAGACTGCCCCCCTCCCCGCAGCACAGCTGAAAGTCCCAGTATCCTTCTGTGCTGCTGGTGCTCCTCCCCAGTCCTCACAGCCCTATCCCATCATGCATTACAAGTTCTACCGGCTGTACAGGAGCGGCTGTACTGGCTGTATGGCTGTACAACCACTCCTGCTGGAGAGCTCTACTGTCTGCCGGAATAGTACACTCGACGAGGGGGATTCAACAATGGGGCCTGTCACTTGACATTTTAATCAACGGGTGTGGAGATAAGCAACGGAGCAGCCCATTATTTTTCTCTGTTGTTTAAATTGCCAAAATAATGTACTGTCAGGTGTGTGTCCCTCCCCCCAACCATGACACAATAATAAATACAATGGACGGTTGACTCTCTCTCCTCCCCATTGATTATCGTGTTGGCTGAACCAGGCCATTATCTGCAAATCCAGAGTAGTTACTCCCAGTTGTAGTGTTGGAGGAGGAGTCTGTGAGATCAGCAAGTCATGTGATGGTTACAAGAGAGTTCTTCTTCCCTGGTAACACTGAGAAGAACAATGGGGGAAATGCTGCAATTTCTAATTTAGAGAATATAAAGTCCAGCTATTCTCAGGAGTGCTTTCTATCCTGTCAAAGCATAAAGACTCCTTTTGCTGATGGATCACAGAGATAAATTAGGCAGTGATTCTACAGAAGGTTATGTGAGATGCTGTTTTAGATAATTAACAAGTGCAGTCAATTTGGTTTGCATTACCTAGTCGCTGGAGGGGATGAGTCAAACAAACAAACAAAAAAGCAAATCTACTTTCCTCACATGAAAAAAAGACCTGACTAAGGCCCCCTCCACAAGGATGCGCTTTTGCGCCCGGTTCGGGGATTATGCGCATTTTCGCGGAGGCGCATTTACGCCTAATCCCTCTGCACGGGAGGCGGCGAGAGGCGGCGAAGCGCATTAATTGATGTCCAAAAAGTGCTTTAGAAGACGTTAATGCGCATAATCGCTTGTTCACACGGCGAAAATGCGCTTTAACGGCCGGAGAAAAATAAAAGTCGCTATTTAACGCGCATTCGAAAATGCGCATTATCGAGGAGATAACGCGCCTGTACGCCCGTTTTGCGCTCCGCTGGTGTGGAGGTAAAATTTATAATGAGCCTTCAAGGCTCATTAAACGTCTCGTGTGGAGGAGGCCTTAGAAACGGCATACAGAGAACAGAGCAGAATCAGGGAAGGGAATAATTGAGCTCAGGAACACCCCCAGGAATAGAGCAATGGTGTGTGTGTGTGAGACAGAGAGAGAGAGAGAGAGAGAAGGGGATCTGTGTGGGGAATGGAAAAAAAGAGGAATCACCAGCCAGACTTCCCAGGAGGACAGGCAGCACGTGCCTGGCTCTGGCTGGGGTGCTGCTGCTTTGCATCAAACTTGCACTTTGCAACCCGCTCCCTATGCCCATTTCTTTACCTGAGAGTAAATCCAGCATAGAGTCTCCGGAGATGCACCTTTGCCTCCTTCTCTGGCACCTTTGCAACGATGAGGGAGGCAAGAGAAGAGGCAGCAAAGAGGGAAAGAGCAGCAGCTCCTCTTCCCTTCATCAGCCCAGTGTACATGAGGAAGAGGATGCATGTGATAGTGGTGGCCTGAGCGCAGGCAGAACTCACAGCAAACCTGGCTCAGCCCCTGCTGGTGAGGAGATGGGCGGCCCAGTCTAGCTGCTGCTGGAGGGATGGGTGGCAGCGTGGCTGCAGAGATAGGGAGCTGGGATGTGAGTGGCAGTGGCTGCGTATGAGAACAGTGGCAGCAGCAGCAGCTGGCCACCACCCAGTGAGGCAAAGGGGCATGGCACACCTGGCAGATGTGGTGTGCCCAGCCCGCATTGCCATTCCTTGGCTTTCCCACTCTCATGAGACTTCTGGGATCAGGTCATCCCAGAAGTCTGCCAAGATGGGGGACTTCTGGGAAAGGCTTGGAAGCCATTGAGGATGCATCTGCCTAGTGCTGAATCCTGCTGTCTCCTGAGCCAGCTCAGGAGGCAGTGGATTGGAGTGCTAGGCAGATGTGTCCTTGCTGGCTTCTGGGAGAGGTGGGGAAGTCAGTGAGTGAGCAGCAGCTTCCCTGCCTCTCCCGGAAGTCTGTGAAGAAGAGGGTCTTCCAGGAGTGACAGCTGCCAGCTCAGGAGGCAGTAGGTCGGAGCACTAGGCAGACACATCATTCTGTGCCTTCAGAGAGGTGGAGAAGCCAATGAGTGAGCAGGGGCTTCTCCACCTCTCCTGGAAGTCTCTTGTCTTGCGAGCCTTCTGGGATGAGGTGTCTGATGTCTCACAAGATGTCAGACACCTTATCCCAGAAGGTTTGCAAGACATGAGATTTCCTGCACTGCTGGGATGTCAGGAACCTGGTCATTTAAAAAAAATTACCCCCCCCCAAATGTCCCAAGGGGGGGGGACTAGACAAATCCAGGGAAAACTGGACATATGGTCACCTAAAAATGGGGAGGTGTGAAGAAGGAAAAGCATGCAAGACCAAGGCTGCCTTGGGTTCTTTTGGGAAATAAGGGATATTTGAATATCTGCCTGGTACTCTAGGTGCAAATATAAGAAGCTGTCATATGCTTTGGCTTTCAGTGAACAAGCCTTGTTCCCAAAATGCTCACACTTATTATATAATATTTTATTCATAGAGTGCTGAGTGGCAAATCTAAAAGCAAGTATGTTAGAGAGACATTTGCTTTTCAAAAACTTAGAAAACACAATTATGTAAATTTGCCAGTTTGGCCCAAAAGATAAGGCTATCTCACATTAGTCCAAACTTCACAAACAGAGCTTAAACAGGACAGAAATTTCTCCCAACACCTGAGAACTACGACAACAAAGCAGAAAAACTGGGATGGGTGTACTGGTAACAATAATGTAGATAAAACAATATTAATTCAATCAACAACATGATTGAATATATATTATATATATTCAATCATGTTAAAACACACACACATATATAAAAAAACAAGAACAAATACATGGTAGATATAAAACTAGTAAGAATACAATGTTGTGCTGTTATAAAAACCTATCCATACCAAATGAGTCTATATTGTAACAGACCCAGTTTGCTGGAGCAGAGCATGCTGAAATGCTCTCAAAGTTTTGCATCTTTGTGGAGCATACAATGTCTCCTTCTCATTGACTCAGGCCCTTTCTGCACCAGCCATTTTTTGAGGGGCTGCCCCTGCCTGCTCACGGAGAGTCCGCATGATGCACAGAGCATCACGCAAGCAGGCAGGGGCCAGCCCTCCATTTTCCCGGGAGTTCGGGGAATGCTATTATCTCGGTTCATTCCCTGCTTCCGGGAGGAAAGCAAGATGGGCGGCTGGTATGGCCGCCCATCCTGGGCGCAGCCGCACTTACCCGCAAGTAAGCATAGCTGCACTGATGGCCACGGAGCCGCACCGTGCAGCTCTGAGGCCATCAGGAGGGGGAGACAGTGAAATCGCCATCCCCAGGATGGTGGGGGGAGGGGCACAATCATGTGCAGTTTTTTTTTTAAAAAAAATTAACTAACCTTTTGTGCACAAGCGCTCGTGCACACCTCTGTGGATTTTTTTTTTTTAAATGGCCAGCGTGACATGCAGCGGCCCTGGAGAAGCCAGGGCTGCCGCATTGTGGTGCGTCCTCATTGCGCCAAACCCGGAAGTGGCTTCTACCGGGTTTCCCTGCTTCCTGCCCTCTCCGCCCCTATGGTGCAGAAAGGGCTATAATCTTTGAATTATGTGTGGGTAGGGCCAAAGTACGTAGCTTTCCATTGGCACATCTAGACCTTGGGAGCAGGGGCATCCTTGCACTTTTACCTGTATTGTTAATTTCTTTTTGCAACACAGTTCTTGTTAATTTGAATAAGTGCTGTTGTTTGTCCATACCTTGTGTGTGTGTGTGTGTGTGTGTGTGTGTGTGAGAGAGAGAGAGAGAGAGAGAGAGAGAGAAGGGGGTGGGAAGAAACTGTTGTCCAGACAAATTGGGTTCCCAGGTTTTCCTGAGTGAGAGCTCAAGCCAGAACTTAATTTAAAAGAAAAAGAAAAAACCCAAGACACTGAGAGCCCAATCCTGGATGCTAACCCAAAGGTTATAGTCCCAACATTAGCTGCAGAAAAACCTAGAGAGAGGCACAAGTCTCTTCACTACACAGAATAGAGTGGCAACAGTGACGGTAACTGTAATTCAACAAAATAACTTTGGATTCAGTCTGTCTGTCATTGCGTAAAAGCATAGAAGTAAATGACATTTTGTGAAAGTGACTCCATTAGAAAAAATAAAATATGTAAAAGCTGGACTGAGTGATCTAATAGGTCTTTCCACCTCTTTCTGATACTGTGATATGGAACTGAAGCACTTAGAATCATAATTTCCCCCCGAGGCCTCCCTCTTATAATTCTTTCTAGTTAACACCATATTCATGAGATATATTTAAACAGAAATTTCTCTTAAATTATGTTTCCAAAATAACTTTATCTGAGAAAGTACACCTCAGCCAATGGGCAGTAGGTGGGAGGAGATGAATAATACTTAATAAAAATACTTAGCATTTATATAGAAATTTTGAAGCGGTTCACATATATTATCACAGTCACCATTCAAACAAATTCGTAAGATAAGCCTTTACTCTTATCATCCCTATGCTGAGCATGAGAAAGGATGGCTTGCCTAAGGCCACCTACTGATTTCACAGCTGAGTTGGGATTTCAGTTGAGTATTTACCAGCCCACTGCATTATTCCACTGCCCATTAATTTTATTTATTTATTTATTTATTTAAACTTTTGTATCCCACCCTATATCACTGGAATCTCAGGGCAGCGTACAGATAAAATCATACAAACAGTATAAAACAATAACTATACACAACTAAATACAAATTAAACCATTAATCAAGCTAAAACCAGTATGGAATTTTAAAACAGTAAAAACCAATTAAAACTATGTGCAGGCTTGGTGAATTTAGCCATGAAAGGTTTTGTTAAAAAGCCATGTCTTTACATGGCACCGAAATGAGGCCAGTGCAGCACCAGTCGGGTGTCCAAGGGGAGGGCATTCCACAGCCTTTCCCATGTCCCACCACAGCGTATGTCTCATGTTGGTGGGACACAGAGGAGGGCTCCTCCAATAAATCTCAAGTTTCAGGCAGGGAGAGGTGCTCCCTCAACTATCAAGGTCCCAAGCCGTTTAGGGCTTTAAATGTCATTACCAACACCTTGAATTCTGACCAGAAATGTACAGGCAGCCAGTGCAATCCCCTTAGGAATTGTTTTATATGGACTTTGTGGGATGTACTAGTCAGCAGTCTAACTGCTGCATTTTGCACTAGCTGCAACTTCCGAGTCGTCTTCAAGGGCAGCCCCATGTAGAGTGCATTGCAGTACTCTCATTGGGAAGTTACCGGTGTGTGCGCTACTGTGGCTAGGTTATCCCTGTCCAGGAAAAGACATAGATGGCGGATCAGCTGAAGCTGGCCCCAAGTACTCTGGGCCATTGAGTCCACCTGGGCCTCCAGTGACAAGGATGGATCTAGGAGTGCTCCCAAGCTGCACAACTGCTCCTTCAGAGGGAGCGCAACCCCATCTAGGACAGGTTGCTTACCCAATTCCTGGACTCAGAGTTTCTGTCCTATCAGGTTTCAGCTTCAGTTTATTGACCCGCATCCAGCCCATTATCTCCAGGCACTGGTCCAGCACCTTCACTGCCCCAGCTGACTCTGACAACAAGGAGAAATAGAGCTGAGTAGCATCAGCATACTGATGGCACCCAACTCCAAAACCCCTAATGACCTCACCCAATGGCTTCATGTAGATGTTAAACAGTATGGAGGATAGAATAGAGCCCTGTGGTACCCCACAGCTTAATAGTCATGGGGTGACCATGGGATGCTCTTCTCTTCAATTTTTAAAAACCCAACTTTTTTCCCTTGTTTACAATATAAATAGTTTATTATTTAAAAATCCAATACAGTACAATAGAACAGCCATAATACAAGATAGCAATACAAATTCCGGCAACAATTTCCAGCAGGTGCAAAGTTATATAAATTATAAAGGCCTGAGTCAAAAGATATGTCATAACCTGGAAAACAAAATATGGTAAATTATGTGCTTCCTTAGGGAAGGAATTGAGAGACATTAATTTTCTAAAAAAAAAACCACATTCTGACTGGAGAAGCTCAGCCTCTGTTCTGCATCCAGTTTTAGCTCTTTTCTTATTGACCTAAAGCTACTACCACAACAGAATGTAATTGTGGAAAATTGTCTGTGGAAGTTCAGTGTTGGACTGAAGCCAGAGAGACAAATCCCTACTCAGGCTGCAGTCTATACACACACATATTTACTTGCTAAGTCCCACTGAACTCAGTGGGACTTACTTCTGAGTAGACATGTATAGGATTGCGCTGTTAAGTCATTCCCAGGCTGCAATGCTAGGCAGTACTACTCAGAAGTAAGCCCAAAGCTCCATTGTGTTCAATGGGACTTACTTCCAGGGGTGTGTGTATAGGAGTGCAACGTGGGAGGCCGCACTTAGGCCAAGCAGTATCTCTTGGCCTAATCTGCTTACAGGATTGATGTGAAGATAAAAAGGAGGGAAAAGACCATGTATGTTGCCCTGGGCTTCTTGGCAAAAGGGCAAGGCGAGCACACACACAAAAGTAAAATACATGCAAGACATTTAGTTGAAGCTGGGCCAGCCCCCTTTCCCTCAAGCATTTTGCGGGCAGTAAAAACTTCTCAGCTACAATGTACTGACATTTTGACCCACCACTGGAATGTAGCCCCACCCTCTGAGTGTCTCTGAAATCCGGTCAGGAGCGGACGTGCCTGAAAGGTAAGACCGCCACTCCGTGCGCCTCCCTCCTCCCCTCCGCACGCCCCCTCCTCCCCTCCGCGCGCCCCCCTCCCCTCCGCGCGCCCCCTCCTTACCTTTCCGGGATGCCCGCTCCCGTCCTGCGCCAGTGGCTACTGCCAGCGGGCTTTGCAGCCTGCTCTAGAGTAGCGCGCCGGGTGATGACATCACCCGGCGCGCCACCCTGGAGCAGGCCGCGAAGCCCGCTGGTAGTAGCTGCTGGCGCCAGATGGGAGCGGGCGTCCCGGAAAGGTAAGGGCCCCCCTCCTCCCCTCCGCGCGCCCCCTCCTTACCTTTCCGGGACGCCCGCTCCCATCCGGCGCCGGCGGCTACTGCAGCCCCCCTCCGTCCGTCCTATACCCGGCTTATAAGACGACCCCCGACTTCAGAGACGATTTTCCAGGGTTAAAAAGTCATCTTATACGCCGGAAAATATGGTAGGTGCAATTTACTGCTCATGCAGTGGCTTGTCTTTTGGCAGGCTGTTAAGTGGGAAAAGGTAACTGAGATTGTACAGAAAATTATGTGGGGTAGGGAAACAAGGGGGATACACAGAGATCTGTGGATGAGGAAACATGTTCAGGATTATTTCAAATTTACTGTGTAATCCTAAACATATTTACTTAGAAGTAAATGTATGTAGGACTGAAGACTTACTCCTTAAAGAGCTGCATTTTGCCTTATCCATCCTGAAGATATACGGATCTAGAGAGAAACCTGGGGATTTATAACATTGGTAATTTAAAAAGCAAACAACCAAAAACAAAGACACCCATGGTGGTTCATGAGAAATAAAAACCGGAATCCACAGTTGTGCAATGCCTTCATTAGGAATTTTGGTTGGTCCTAATAAAGGTTTCCAGCTATGCATTCTGGTACTCTATGAACTGCATAATGATGAGATGTGATAAACATACTATTGCAACATTTGGAGTAGATGTTTGGATTTCAAGAAGTTTGAACCCAAGAACTGTAAAAAAGAAAAGTAAAAAGGAATCCTATAAACTAAAAAGAAAAAAATATTTGAAACAGATTGAGGAGCCATCTTTGGCATTGGATCTCTCTGCCTCTTTGCCTGGTTAGGAGATCAGGAGCAGCAAAGCACTATTCCCCAGTCTTGAGGTCTCTCAGAATTACTGTTGTGCTTGTTGGAGGGTGGGGGAAGAATGTCCCACTATGTTTATTGGGGTTACTTCCTATCCATTGTGTAAGTGTACAGCTGAAGAGCAGGGACACAGGCCTCCTCCACATGAGACGTTTAATGAGCCTTGAAGGCTCATTATAAATTTTACCTCCACACCAGCGGAGCGCAAAACGGGCGTACAGGTGCGTTATTTCCCCGATAATGCGCATTTTCGAATGTGCGTTAAATAGCGACTTTTATTTTTCTCCGGCCGTTAAAGCGCATTTTCGCCGTGTGAACAAGCGATTATGCGCATTAACGTCTTCTAAAGCGCTTTTTGGACATCAATTAATGCGCTTCGCCGCCTCTCGCCGCCTCCCGTGCAGAGGGATTAGGCGTAAATGCGCCTCCGCGATAATGCGCATAATCCCCGAACCGGGCGCAAAAGCGCATCCTTGTGGAGGGGGCCACAGTTCTGGCTCACAGCATAGTTCTGTCCTGAGAGCAAGCAAGAGGTTAATTAGCTTGCCTTTTATAAAACTTAAATTATTGCAATGATTTCTAATTCTGCACTTATTATTTCTGTATTTACTACATTTATATACTGCTCTATATCTAAAAGGATTTTGGAGCTGTGAACAATAAAATAGTACAAAGAATTGGGGTGGGTGTATGCAATCATGCATTGAAAGGGGCTGCTATCTCTGAGCTTCATCACACCAGTGATTGATTTGCACTCTCGCCAAACCAGGTATGTGTTTTTGCAGCGTGGGACTCACTTGAAGTTGTCCCTCTCCTGTGCTCATCTCGTCTCTTCCCCTCCCTTTTCCATCTTATTTTGGAGCGGTGAAAATCCCCCCCCCCCGACCGTGCACAATAGAGCCATTCCTTCCTCCCATGTATTGCTGTCCTTGCGCTATATCAAACCAAACCATCCCATTTTTTTGTTGGGAGCGTGTGTGTCGAAGGGCAGACTTACTGACAAAAAAAGAGGGTGGGGCAGTTCTCTGCTCAACTGCTTAACCATGAAGGGGGAGGGAGAGAGGGTGCCCAAACACCCCACGGAGAAGGCGAGCGAGGCTGCCCCTGCCCCTGCCCAGGACTCAGTCCCATTCAACTTTATGGTTCTTAGTCCTGAGTGGGCATCTCTGCCTTTCCTGAACAGAAGAATGTCGGCTTCCCCTTGCCATGCCAACATCATTGGTGTGTGGTTCACCTGGTGCCCAGGCACAACCTAATCCGGGTCCAGGGGGAAATCTTGTCATTCCCCCCCCCCAAAATCCGGAAATTTGGCCACCCCCAGAGCCTGCAAAAGGCCAATTTCAGCACTTCTGGGACCCAGATGGAAGTGGGGGGGGGGCTTAGAGTGCACCTGTCCTTGTTTCTGAAATGTGTGCCCTAAGCCTCACCCACACTCCCCTCCTGGCCTCAAAGAGTGTTTGGCAAGCCCCTCCCACATGACTATCAACTGAGGAGGCAGTAATCAAGAACCTTCCACTTGGCCATTCGGCATTTGCTCCCCCGCCTTCCCAGCAGGTCTGTAATTTTTTTTTCCCAATGAAAAAATCCAAAATAAAATCCAAACCTGAAACCCCTGACATGGCTCCCCCCCCCACCACCGTCCCTGTGGGGCTGTAAATAAATAACTCCAAGAAACCCTGGCCCTGACTTAGCTGCCCCCCCCCCGCCTTGCATGAGTTCTAGGCTATAATTTCTCCAAGAAAATACAATCCAATAATTCATATACAGGGAAGACGGGGGTGGGGGGTGGGGGTGGAGATCCAAGTGAGGGGTTTCTTGGATTTTATTTTCTTGGAGAAAATTAATTCACTACAGCTCGCAGGGAAGGCAAGGGGAGGGACCCCAGCCAGGCTCCTCTCCACCCCCACCCTTGCCTTTCTTTCTCCAAGAAAATGAATCCAAAATAAAATCCAAGAAAACCCTGGCTTGGCTGAAGTTTGGTTTGTGTTGTGAAAGGGACTTGCATTTTATGTCATATAACTGCTCTAGCATAATCCCATCGTGTTTTTCATGAATCCAGTAAGCTTACTTCCAAGTAAGCATGTACAAGGTCACAACATTAGTGTCGGATGTCACGTGCTTCATGAACAATTCACTAGGCTGGCCTAGTGAATTGTGAGTTGAAAGCTTGGCAATTGTTGTGAGAAAGTCTGTCTCTGTTCTGTGCTTATCTGTGGCTGCTAGCCGAGGCCTTGAGTTCCTTGAGAACGAATGTATGTTTAGAAAAGGTGGGGGGCTATCTTGCAAGCTGTCTCTCACATAGTGTCGTCATCAAGAGGAGATTGAACTGTGCCGCCCTGTTGGCGCATGAATATGGATTACAGGCCTGAAGCCCTGTCTGTCAAAGTGGCTTGGAATTAGCCAGCATCCATCCTATATAGTGGAACGAGCAAAGGGGAGACCCTTTGCTAGGAATTCATCTGTTTGACTGTTCTATGCTTGCCATGAAACTCCTCGTGTTTGGGATTCTATCTGGTTTGGAGATGTTAGATGCACTCTGTACATGTTCTGTTGCTATTTGGACTTGGAATTTCTAAGAACTATGCCATGAAAAGTTCTCTGAGACTTTTCATAGATTTGGACTTGCAGATTACTGTTCTGGATTCGTGTTCTATAGCCTGCTTTCCCTGCATGGAGCCAAAGTACGGGCACAGGGAAGCTCCGAGGCTGATCGTTGCTGTTCTGGAATTGTGTGTGTGTGTCACCTGCTAGAGAGCCTCCTCTCAGAGCCTTTGTTACAGGCAGAGGGGTTTTCCTAGGTCGAAGAGGTTCGTCCCCTGACATCTTGCTTACGTGATCAGCTCAGTGTTCCTGGCAGGCTGAGTCTGGTTTGGGACAAGATGGATCTGTGTACTGTCAGACTTCATGCACTTCTGTACTGGGGTTTCTCCTTTGAGTTTTGCTCGTGTTCCTGATGAGTCAGTGTATGTGGCCGCTGCTGACTGTTTCGCATGGGACAGGGGCAAACTCTAAATGTCTCCCCCTGAGTGATTGCTGTTCACATTAAGCCGTTGTACCTGAAAGCTATCTGGTCCGTCTTCAGCTTGAAGTGTGTGTATGCAGAAATGAAACCGCTATGCTTGAATTCCGTGTGATTTCACAATAAAAGAGGTCTCACCGTTTTGGAGTGTGTCAGTTTGCCTAAAGTTCGTGAGCAGAAGCCTGGGGTGGGCTTGCATCACGACAATTAACGTTTCACAAAATGACTTGCTTGCAAGTTGTTTGTTATGCTTCCAAATACTTTACCATGTGTAAACGATCCTCCCCAAAAGCTTTTCATTGTCAGAAGCCCATTTCCATTTTTTTTTTTTCAAATGCAAAATAAAACCAAACGTTGATGGGAGCAAGTGGAGCGGGTTTGGGACAAAAGAGTAAAGGTGTTTTGGTGTTCTTGATCTTGCTGCACTGGAAAGCTCTGCCATGGTGGTGTTTGCGGAGAAAGATGTAGTTTTCAGGTGAATTGGAAAGGTGCTTCGTAATTTGGTAGGGGGTGGGGGAGTCTCCTTCTTTAGGACAGGAAGATCAAAAAACCTGACTCTGTTTAGGTAAGTTTGGATTAGGTCATTATCTGGTTAAATTTAAAGATGGTGAGAATTGACTGTATATTTATATATGTCTGGTTATCACTACAGCAAAAATATATAAATAAAATAGTATTCAGGGTTTCATTTTTAAAAATTTTATTTTAAAAGTACAGATTAGTTGTTAATTAAAAAAATACTGTTTAGTTAAGTTTTACTTTATTAACTTTGTTTGACTGATGAAAAAAAGTCCTTTATGACTGTATATTCAATCAATGTTTGCCTTAAAAAAATTCCCTGGGGGCACCACCTAATGAAATGTGCTGCGCACGCCTATGGCCAACATCAACCACAAACTTCTCCAAAAACTAATTGTAATACTTTCTCTTCCCTTATCTTGCTTAATATGATCTTTGGGGAAAGCATAGTGTGTTGCTTTAGCATAAATGTGCAGTTTCAGGCTGTTGTACTATTCTATTTGCACAGGGGGAAGGAGAACATAGGGGGCGGGGTGGGAGATTTCGCCAGCGTGGTAGCGATACAGGTGGAAAGGTACATGAGCTGAAATAGCGCAACAATGCACAGACGTGAAAGTGCCTAGCACTTGACTCGCTAACGAAATAGAGGCAGACGCAAACCGGTGGGGGGTGGGGGTGGGGGAAGTAGGTGTGATGCAGCCCTCTGTGTCCCCTCTTAGCAAACAGGGCCTAGAAGCAAAGGCCAAAATACATTTGCTCCACACATTTGTTATGTGTATCAACCCATGTTGGTAGTGCTTTGTAATTTGCAGCCACGGTCTGCTCAACCCACTTCTTGAATTTGCAGATCTCCGTGTAGATGGCAGGATAAAGGACCATGAAGGATCCTGTTGCAAACCATGGAGCTTCCAGAATCGCCTGGCAGATTCACCAGAGCATTTATTTATTTATTTATTTATTGCATTTTTATACCACCCCATAGCCGAAGCTCTCTGGGCAGTTCACAAAAATTAAAACCATGAAATCATTTAAAAATATATAAAACAAGGCACAATCTAAAAACACAGAATAACATACAATATAAAAACACAACCAGAATAAAACCAAGCAGCAGCAATTAATACAGATTAAAATACAAATTTAAAACAGCAAGGATTAAAATTGAGTTAATTTAACTGTTAAAATACTGGGAGAATAAAAAGGTCTTCACCTGGCGACGAAAAGAGTACAAAGTAAATGCCAGGTAAACCTCTCTGGGGAGCTCATTCCACAGCCGGGGTGCCACAGCAGAGAAAGCCCTCCTCCTAGTGGCCACCTGCCTCACTTCCTTTGGCAGGGGCTCTCAGAGAAGGACCCCTGTAGATGATCTAGGGTCCAGGCAGGTACATATGGGAGGAGGCGTTCCTTTAGATAACCTGGCCCCAAGCCGTTTAGGGCTTTAAATGTTAGTACCAGCACTTTGAATTGGGCTCGGACCTGGATCGGCAGCCAGTGAAGTTGGAAAAGGACTGGCGTAATATGGTCTCGTTGGCCAGTCCCCGTTAACAATCTGGCTGCCCTGTTTTGTACCAGCTGAAGTTTCCGGACCATTTTCAAAGGCAGCCCCACGTATAACGCATTGCAGTAATCCAAATGAGAGGTTATGAGAGCATGGATAACTGTAGCTAGGCTATCTCTGTCCAGATAAGGGCGCAGTTGGTATATCAGCCTAAGCTGGTAAAAGGTGCTCTTTGCCACCGAGTTCACCTGTGCCTCAAGCGACAGTTCTGGATCCAAGAGCACCCCCAAACTACGGACCCGATCCTTTAGGGGGAGTGCAACCCCCTCCAGAACAGGGTGAACATCACCTCGCCGGACAGACGAACCACCCGCTAACAGTACCTCCGTCTTGTCTGGATTGAGTCTCAGTTTGTTAGCCCTCATCCAGTCCATTACCATGCTCAGGCACTGATTCAGAACAGCCACTGCCTCACCTGGGTTTGTTGAAAAGGAGAGGTAGAGCTGGGTGTCATCCACATATTGGTGACATCTCAGCCCACATCTCCGGATAACCTCTCCCAGCGGCTTCATGTATATGTTAAACAGCATAGGGGATAAAATGGAGCCCTGTTGAACCCCATGGCTTAAATGCCACGGCACAGAGCAATAATCCCCCATCACCACCTTCTGAAAACGGTCATCTAAGTAGGAGCGGAACCACTGCAGCGCAGTGCCTCCAACTCCCAGCCCAGACAACCTATCCAGAAGAATACCATGGTCGATGGTATCGAAAGCCGTTGAGAGGTCCAAGAGAACCAACAGGGTCGCACTCCCCCTGTCCCTCTCCCAGCAAAGGTCATCCCACAGGGCGACCAAGGCAGTTTCTGCTCCAAAACCAGGCCTGAAACCCGATTGAAATGGATCTAGATAATCCGTTTCATTCAAGAGTGTTTGGAGTTGTCCTGCAACCACCCGCTCAAGCACCTTGCCCAGGAAAGGAATGTTCGCCACCGGCCTATAGTTGTTAACATCTTCCAGGTCCAGGTTAGGCTTTTTCAGGAGTGGTCTGATTACCGCCTCTTTTAACAAGGCCGGCACCACTCCCTCTCTCAAGGAGGCATTTACAACCTCCTGGACCCAGCCGGCGTTCCCATCCTTATTTGATGTAATTAGCCACGACGGGCAAGGGTCAAGCACACAAGTGGTCGACCGGACTTGGCCAAGCACCTTGTCCACATCCTCAGGCCTCAGTAACTGAAACTCATCCAATAAAACTGGACCAGACGGTGCTCTGAACGCCTCTACTAGCGGAGCTGCATTAAGCGTGGTGTCCAATTCAAGACGAAGCTGAGCGACTTTATCTTCAAAGTGCCGTGCAAACTCGTCACAGCATGCTACCGAGGGTTCCACCATCTCTCGCCCTGGCCCAGAGTGCAGCAGGCCACGAACCACCCGGAAAAGCTCCGCCGGACGACACTGTGAAGATACAATGCTGGTGGAGAAGAACTGTCTCTTCGCCACCCTCACCGTCACAGAGTAGGCTCGATAATGAGCTCTAGCCCGTGTCCGATCAGACTCAGCATGAGTTTTCCTCCACCTGCGTTCTAGCCGTCTCCCCTTTTGCTTCATTGCCCTCAGCTTAGGTGTAAACCAAGGAGCTGGCCGAGCTCTGCTCATAGGGAGAAGGCGCTTGGGTGCGATCGTGTCAACCGCCCGGGTCATCTCTGCATTCCAGAGTCCAGAGAGAGAATAATAATAATAATTATTATTATTTATTTATAACCCGCCTCTCCCTTCGGATTGAGGCAGGGAACACAACGTAAAATACAAAAATCACAAACAGTTAAAATTAAAAAAAAACAAGAGAAAATGCATCATTAAAACATTTTAAAATTTATCCGGATAGGCCTGCCGGAAGACAGCAGTCTTCATGACTCTCTTAAATTCATGAAGACTGCTAAGAGAAGGCTCTTAGGAAAAAAGAAATACATTTAATCAAACTTTTAATCAAAGAGGCAGATGCACAGGAGATTTCTAATTAAAGCAGGTCTAGTTTTCTGCAAGATAAAGCAAAAAAGAAAAAAAAGAAAAAAAAGTTTTGTGGGGGGAGTGAGGCTCCTTTTGCGCTACTATATTTCAACACACATGCACAAGCACACCTCTCTCTCTCTCTCTCTCTCTCTGGTCTTTTCTTAAGTTTTCGAAATGCAGAAGATGTCTGCCCAGAAATAAGTCCCACTGAATTAAATGGAGTTTACTCCCAGGTGGGTGATAACGGATTGTAACCTTAATGTAGTGTTTTGCAGTCTAAAGTCGGGGTGAAGGATTTACAATTTGGAAAGAGTAGAAAACAAGAGATATGGCGGTTGATGGTAACTTGTAATTTTTCCAAGCAGGGCCTTTTTACAAGAATAAATCACCTTGTGGCTATTTCAGAGAAAGGTCTCACTGTGGCTTTTCAAAATGGGTATGTGAAGCAGTGACAAAATGGTATTTTATTTTGTTGCTTGTATGTATATTTCTGAATGTTTGGTTGATGGTTTGCTTTGCTTTGGCCAATCCTTTTTATTACAAGCAATGGCAAGTAGGGGGAGGAGGGAGTTAGAACATTGAGCTGTTTGAATGGTGTCGTCTGATTGGCTATTTCATTTTGAATGAAGAGTTGAGGGGGTGAGAGGTAGGAGGATGGGCTTTCATCGGGGCAGGATGAGGGAACCATCGGGGCTCTAGTTTTGGGGAGGGTAGTTTTCCCTGGGAGGTGGAGGGAAGTGTATTTATTTTAATAACCTTAAACATAAGTTACATTTAAATATATTTTTCTTCATAAATAAAGTTTTCAATATTGTTTTGTTATTTTAACCATGCTTTCCTGGTCTTAGTTGTTGCCGTAGATTGGTAAAACGCACCCGCACCCAAAAATAAATCAAAAGGTTTAAATTTTCATCTTTTTGTTTTTTTTAAAAAAGAAGGGCGTGGTGGCAGCGAATGAGAAATTGTGGATAGTGTCACCAAGAGTAGTGACGCCACACAGTCCTTTAACTTCTGCCAGAGCCAGTCCTACCATTAGGCAAAATGAGGCAGTTGCTTCAGGCAGCAGATGCTGGGAGGCAGCAGCAAGATATTGGAGGAGGAAGGTTGACAGCTAATACATCATAATCAAGAAGGAGATGGGAGTTCCGTGTTACAAAAAGCCCCCAAATTTCCTATTCTTGTCCATAGCCTTTCCAATAAACTACATATTGGAGTCATTCCCCTGTACCCTGGAATCCAGAATATCCTGTACATCAAACTCTTCTTCATCTACTTATATTGGAAGTTGGGGTGCTTGATACTGATGTGTATCTGAGTCCCCTGTGATGAGAACTAATAAGGAATGATGGAACAGTGGATGGATTTTCATGAAGCTGGGAAGGCAGAGATGGAAAGGCACAGGATAGATGATCTGAGTTATTGGGGAAAACCCCAGATATTGATAATCCAGTTTTCAACAAGGGTGAACTGTTTTGAGCTACTTGGTGGAGAGCGAAACTTTCTCTCCTGTTTCTAGGGATTGGCCTGGTCACTGTTGCTTATCAGCCGAGGCCTAATGTGACTATTTTGCTTGTCCCCATACTTATCTATGGTCCTTCTGTATACCATGCAACTCTCCTAGGAATTGGTCAGTTGCTGGTAAGTGGGCAGGGATTTGGGAAGTCCTGAGGGGTGAAAACCCTATTTGGGAAGAATGAACTGCATTGCATAATGCCTAAACTGTTGTTACTGTAGATAAAGAGGCCTTCCTCTTCTCATTCAGACTAGTATCCACTAAGGTACAAGTAGGCTGACCATATGAAAAGGAGGTCAGGGCTCCTGTAACTTTAACAGTTGTAGAGAAAAGGGAATTTCAGCCAGTGTCATTTGTATGCAATTAATTCCTGATGAAATTCCCTCTTCATCGCAACTGTTAAAGCTGCAGGGGCTCTGCCCTCTTTTGTATCTGGTCACTCTAGTATAGTGCCTGCAACTTTAATTGTTGTGATGAAGAGAGGATTTCAGCAGGTACTAATTGCATACAAATGATGCCAGCTGAAATTCTCTTTTCTCTGCAACTGTTAAAGTTATGTGAGCCCTGTCCTCCTTTTCAGATGGTCAGCCTAGTACAAGGAGAAACTCCAGTTATGCAGGCCCACCTGGTTCTCCTGCGCTTTCTTGTCTTGGTCCGCATCCTGGCTTTGGTTGTGCATAAACAGCTTCTGCTCCAGGATCTGCTTCTGTGTAAGGGACATCTGGCACATGGAACTTCTGCTCCTTCTATGATAATAAATAAAATGATACACAGTATGTGATGTTTTGTGTGTATGTGATATGCTTAATTCTGTTCTTAATTTTTAAAAAATTGCCTCTTTAGTGGACATGGTGCTTCACAGAGGACAAGAGGACAGGTCCTTGCCCCAAGGCTGTTACAATCTAAAATGGTAATGCCCCTTTCCAGAGAGGTTCATCTAGCACCTACGTTGTTTTCAGGTGACAAAAGCTCCCCCCCCTAGGCTTTTTAGCCCTTCAGTTAAAAAAAAAAACATACAAAAATGTGTTAATATGTTTTAGATCATTTATTGTGTGCTCGTGATTCCTTAGTCACGGTTGTTTGTAGGTACTTTAGACAAGGTTGTAATCTCCATTTTCATGTTTTTTTCAGAGCACTTTCATGTGGGGTGGGGGTTTAGGATGGAGAAATTGAGGTACTATTTCTGAACGGGCTGTTTCTACTGGTGTGTTTACACTATTCTGCTATAGCACAGCTCCACCCAGAGGTTGTGTAGTGGAAAAGCAGGAAAGGAAACACTTTTTGTAGAGCTTGAATCTCAATCTTGCGACAAAACCAAAAGTCTTTCCTACAGGTGGAGTTTCAATACGCCAAAAATATCTCTCTATCAAAGGCAGGTTTCCCTTTAGCACCATTTACCCCAGGCCTTGCCTCCCCCAGGGTCCCTCTGTACCCACCATCCTGGGGGAAGAGAGCCATCACCCACTGCTACATGTGCCCTTGGGGGCAAAAGGTCGCAGAGGCCTGTTGCTGCTGATGCTGATGTTTTTATTGCTGGTGCTTTGGTTTTAATTTTTTATTTGATTTACAGGGATTTTAATTATGTTGTCAGAAACTAAAGTTGAGAAGCAGGACATAAATATGACAAATAATCAAAGCCTTCCTTGTGCAGGAATAAACACTGGACAATCCATCCCACATACATTCCCAGCCGAGAGATGCAACCCACAGGACTCCTTCCCTCCTCCTGCTTCTTGCATGAGACCAATGAGACCCTGAAAGTGCCCTTTGCCATATCGGGCCCCATTGATCCTTTCTCTCCCCACCCCCTGCAAGCCATGTCCTGAGCAAGCATTGTGAAATCACACACAAGCTCAGATCCAGCTGCAGAGGCTGACTGCAAGGAACACACCACACCCACACACCTGCCATTTACTGATGTCATCACCTCCAAGCACCTGAGATTGACCTCCTCTGAAGTAGACAGTGGCTTAAGTTTAGCCACTTGACTGGCCACTTACACGGGGCCGAAAAAGAGGAACCGAAAAAGCAGACAGCAATTTGCTGCTGACTCTGCCAGTGATGGGAAGGGGCCTATGAGAAGGGAAATTTGCCAAAAGCTGCAAAATTTGACGCATTGGAGCTTATTCTCTGAGCTTTAGTTATGCTGCCAGAGTTTCACCATCTGATCTTGTCCTGAAGATATATTTTTATATATGCACACTCCACAATAAAGGAAATAAGGAGCAGAACTGCAGAATCATAGATGTTTGATTTTCTTCAGATGGGACAACACACAGCTGTTGCTGAAAATGGCAGCCCCAGGTTGAGTCTCTCTGCCTCCTATAAATATGTGGGGTTGGGTCCAGATTTAAGTGTAAGCAAATGCACTGGTGGAAGTGGACTTACCTGCCCCTTCCCTTCCATTGCAAGCCCTCCAGCCCTCTGAAAATGCTACACAAAGAATCAGAAGCCCCTGCTGAGTGGGGTAAGCTGTGGTCTGTGGGAGGGAGGGGCACCTCCAGAAATCGGGCAGAGGGGCCTTCCCTCCCAGAATGTCCCTTCTTCTTGGGCAAGGCAGATGCTTGGATCCAACTCCATGGTCACTTTTCAGACAGGGGCAGGAAAAATATGGGTGTGGTCCTTGAGCAAATGCTGAGTGGGTGATTAGCCTTTTTTATTTGCTTTAGAAGTCCCTGATTTA
Organism: Anniella stebbinsi; assembly: GCA_029215795.1. Lineage (NCBI taxonomy): Eukaryota > Metazoa > Chordata > Lepidosauria > Squamata > Anniellidae > Anniella > Anniella stebbinsi. Next base: position 101,844,851 of record JARDYH010000003.1, read on the forward strand.
GGGGAAACCATCACAGGTTTTTGGATGATGCTTACCAAGTTGGCTAACTTAGGGTGACCATCCGCCCAGATTTGTCCGGACATGTCCAGGAAATGGGGAGCAAATCCGCATCCGGGTGGAAAAACTGTTTTGGGGGGCCAAATCTGGAAATTTAGCCCCCCAAAAGGGTGACCAGATGGCCCTGGGGCGATCCGGGCCAACTGGGGGGTGGCGGGGGCAAACCGGGGTGGTGGTGGGTCACACGGCAGTGGCGGGAGGCTGGCAGTGCGAGGCACTTATCTGCTGGGGCGTCATCACTCGGCGCGCTACTGAGAGACAGGCCAAGAAGCCTGTTTCTCAGTAGATTCCAAGCACCGGAGGGAAGCGGATGCCCCAGCCGGTAAGGAGCACGGGGCGGGTGGCACGGGGGCGGGCAGCGCGGGTGGGGGGCAGCACGGGGGGGCGGCGCGGTGCGGGGGGGCACGGCGTGGGGGGGCGGTGCGGCACAGCATGGGGGGGCGGCACGGCGCGGGTGGGGTGGGCGGCCTGCGTGGGGCGGGCGGCGGCGCGAGGCACTTACCTGCTGGGGCGTCCGCTTCCCTCCGGTGCTCGGAATCTACTGAGAAACAGGCTTCATGGCGCGGGGCGGGCGGCGGCGCGAGGCATGCGGGTGGGGGGGCGGCGCGGGCGCGCGGTGGGGGGGTTGTTTTGGGTGGGTGGGGTGGCGGGGGGGGTCCAGGATTTTGATCCTCAAAATCTGGTCACCCTAGGCTAACTTCTGAACTGACAGCGCATGGAACCAGCAAAGGAGGCTGCCATGGCAATGGGCTGATGGAACAGGTGCAAACTGATTTGTTGCTCACCTGGAGTTCTTCACACCGAAAGTTTAGCGCTATGCACATCATGACTTACTTTTGTAGTGCAGCCATGCATGGAATACTGTGCACAGTTCTGGTTGCTACATCTCAGGAAGGAGATTTCATACAGTTGGGAAAGGTGGAGAAAAAGGCAAACAAAAAGATCAGCAGGGTGTTGCACCTTTCCCATGAGGAAATGTGACAATGGTTATTATTTTATTTAACCAATTTTTTAAAATGGCAAAAATAGTGGCATGTGTTAGAAGCACTTGAAAACAATATTTTAGGGCTAAAACCCTTTGCAATATTATATTATTATTAACCCCATAATACATGTAAAACAGAATGAAATGGCCTAGAACAGCACTTCGAATGAACAAAATCCACCAAATTCACTAGTCACACGTAACTCCATGACAGAGATGCAATAAGCCACAAATGTCCACAGAAACCATGTTTTGATTCCCATTCCAGGCAATAGTCCATATTCATTAAACAAAAAAATCTACGGTTTACAAAACAATGTTAAGGCTCTACAGTTTTCAACCAAGCACCAAAAAGCAGGGAAATTGGGAGTTAAGGCTCACAAGCCTTAACGCCACGTCGTCTCTAAGGAGGCAGAATTCTCATTCTCCCAAAGCAGATAAACCATGGCTTTGTGTAATGGATGACCAGTTATTATACAGTTGACAACCAAGCCAACATCAGCTAGGATGTTACACCATGTTGATATCCAATACAAAATCAAAGTTAGTGATTTTAGCCTCCTTCCATATGTGCCTGCCCAGACCCTAAGATCATCCTCAGAGGTCCTTCTCCATGAACCCCTGCCAAAGGAAGTGAGGCAGGTGGGTACCAGGAGGAGGGCCTTCTCTGTTGTGGCACCCCGTCTGTGGAATAAACTCCCTAGAGAGGTTCACCTGGCACCTACATTATACTCTTTTAGATGCCAGGTGAAGACCTTTTCATTTTCTCAATATTTTAACAGCTTATCAGCTTAATTTTTAACTTTGCTGTTTTAAATCTGTTTTTTTTTAAAAAACTGTATAAATCTCTGCATTGCTGCTCAGTTTTACCCTGGTTGTGCTTTTATACTGTATTTTATATTATGTTTTTACACTGTTGTTTGTTTTATATTTTAAATGGTTTTCATGGTTTTAAGTTTTGTAAACTGCCCAGAGAGCTTCGGCTATTGGGCAGTATAGAAATACAATCAATCGATCAATCAATCAATCATAGTGTTATGTGTTTGTGAAGGTTAGAGATCTACACAAGTCTGTTTGTGGAGTGGGTAATGTTGGGAGCTACACAGGACTGTTTGTCATCAAAGCCTAAAAGCCTGGAAATCCGTTTGGGGAGGGGGAGAGCATGAGTTCTGTGTGAAAATAAAAAAGAGTGGGAAGTTTGTAAGTTAGAAAGAGCGGGAAGTTTAAAATAAGAAAAAGAGCGGAAAATCTCTGAATGAGAAAAAGAGCGGGAAATCTAACCTATAAAAGAGCAGGAAAAAACCAAAGAGGGAGGAGTTGACTAAGAGGGCCAAAGACAGAGGAGGTCTGTTACAGAGGCTTTGGGAGGAACAAATACTGAGTCTGGAGAAGGAATAGAGCTGAGCTCTAGGAAAAGGCTACCAGGAAGCAAGTGTAGACTGGCTGGAGGAGGCTGCTTTTCTGTGAGACCTGCTTTGTATATATATTAACTGCTTTACCAAGGAACAGCCCTATATGTTGTCTATACCCTAAAAGACAGTTGCTTTACTATCTGCAATAGTAAAGTGTTTTGTTTTAAACCTCATCTGTGGGAGAGTCAGTTTTTACCACGCTTAAAGCCAACCTTCCACTTTACTAAAGGGAGGAGGGAATAAGAAGAGCAAAAGAGCGAAATCACTATAAGAAAACAGGCTCTTAAGGAGGCAAGAGATCCTTAAGGAGCAGGTCGCAGAGTCCAGGGATCATGGAGCCGTGACAGTGTTGCACCCACTTTTCAAAACAATAAATGAGCCCCAGAAGTTATGCTCTCTCACTTGAAATCTGAGGGGTCTCATTTGAACTTTTCAACAGCCAGTGTCCAAAGATAAAAGCTTTTTACGACTGCCTCAGGAATAGGAAGCATTTCATGTTTTGTGTCTGTATTTGGAGATAACTTGAAAAATTGTTCTACTGGAATTAAAAATCCTTGATTAATCCTGGAAGCACACAAGATGATACAGGAAAATATCCTTTATTAGAATAAGTTACAGTTTACTATGTTAATTATTAGGGGGGGGTGCTCTGCCCTGAAAATCTGAGACTCCATTGGAGGTCCGATGAAGCTCTGAGTTTTCAGAGCGGAGAGGGAAACTATTGAATGCCTGCAGTGCGGAGATGTGCTCATCGGAGCTCCTTTCCTTTTGTGTTTGGATAACCACTTCATTATAGCCTAGGGGAATTAAGCAAAATGTGTACATCTCCATAATGTTTAAATATAAAGAGATGAAACTTGGCAACCTGGTAGCTCTTAAGTAGGGTTTTTGGCATGCCAGGTTGGAAGCAGATCGGTTCATACATTGATTTTTAGGAATTTTTTAAAGTTGGAAAAAACAGCTCACTATAGCCTATGGAAATTAACCAAAAATGCTTGCAGTTCTGTCATTTTTAAAGAAAAAGAGATGAAACTTGGCAGCATGGTAGTTCTGAAGTAGGGATTGAGCCATGCCAAGTTGGAAGCAGATTGGTTCATGCCTTGATTTTTAGGATTTTAAAAAAGTTCAAACTCAAAGCTCCTCTTTGGGGTCTAGGACCTTAAGCAGTACACAAGGTTTTTTTAAAAAATCAAATTAAAGATAAAGAGATGAAACTTGGCAGCATGGTAGCTCTCAAGTAAGGTTCATGCCTTGATTTTTAGGATTTTTTTTAAAGTCAAACTTTAAAAAAATTCCTAAAAATCAAGGCATGAACCAATCTGCTTCCAACTTGGCATGGCTCAATTCTTGCACAGGCTGCATTTCCATCCCTAGATATGTAGTCAGAAGTAAGACCCATTGAATTTCCTTGGTTTTTGAAAAACAACATACTTGTTTTTAGATTAGCCAGTCTCAGCACTCTATGTATGCTATGAATGCCTGTTCTGTCTGTCCCTATAGTTTCCTGCAAGGTCCAGCCAGGGGAGGACAATAAATTAAACCCAGGGGTGGAGGGTGGGATTCCTTCAAGTTCATCTGAGAGAAGGTGCTGTAGGACATGGACCTTCCAGGAGTGTTGACGCCAGATTTCTGGCAGACCCAGCCAGGCAACCTTATGGCCTGTTACTCCCTCCATTTGGTAGCCCGGAGGAGCACCTGCCTCATAAAGCAAAGGGCCACATGAGAACTGTTATTATGTTCTGCTACATTGTTTGTCTTTAGTAGTCTGTGGTCCAGACCTCTTCAGAAGGGGGAATAGTGTTATGTGGTTGGGGTCAGTTTAAATTATCTCCAGGGGTACCTTACTCAGTGCCTCCGATCTCAAAGAGATTGAGGATTTCCTCCCAGCTCTGTTACTCTTGAAGTTACTAGGCCTATTGAAAATAGACTTTATAACATAAGCAGGAAAACAGTGAATACCCTCTTTTAACTTGTTAAACCAATGAAAACATGCCACACAAGACGTCTTAAGATATGAATGGTTTATAAAGAAAAAAAATGCAAAAGAATATCAGATACAGAAGTGAAATGTGAAATATTTCTATTGTTGTTATTATTAGGGTTATTATTATTATTATTATTATTACATTTATTTGTATCCTGCCTTTTGCCCAATGCTGGGCCTCAAGGCAGCCTTACAAAATTAAAACATATACAGCTAAAACCTATAAATAGAAACATACAAAAGTTAAAAAATATAATTAAATACATTTCAATATTAAGACATTTAAAATAACGATTTAAAAGTCCAAGGTATAGTCAGAGGTCCAGATTATTTGCCAAAGGCCTGCCGGAACAAAAATGGTTTTGCCTGCTTCCAAATACACATCAAGGAGGGAGCCAGTGTAGACTGCAATGCTTAGAAAGGAAATACATGTGTACACTGTGCAAAATGCACAACAGTTTAACTGTTTCTAAAGCTTATTAGAAAAACAGTGTGACTAGGCCGAAACCAGTCTTGTAGGCCTAGAAGCACTTTGAAAAGTTTCAGAATTGTACTTAAAACTTACACCGTTACAAACTAATTAAATGAAGTGTGTGAAGCTTTCGACTACATAGCAGTATGGACCAAACCCTTAGAAAAAAGGAAAGGAGCACTGTGTGTGTATGGGGGATGAGGGGGGTGTTAAAAGCCATGTATAGAGCTCCCTATTCCAAGGGGAGATCTGAAGACCAGGTTTTCATGGATCCAGAGAAAAGATAGCCCAAAATATTCTGAAAGCTAGGGTGACCATATTTTGGAAACCAAAAAGGAGGACAACCCAACATGTCCAGCACCAAGGGGGTGTGCCCACCTGAACATAGCCTTGGTCACATGTCTGATTTTACAGCACATAATTAAGACAAATCTGTTCTACATAACATCTTAATGTTCAAATCACTGAAATAACAAGGAGACATCCAATGTATCTGAAATTAACTTCACTCATTCCTACTTTTGTAGCTTTTGCTGTACTTTGCTGCTATACTCTGTGTGATACATTATCCTCTTCCCTCAAATATATTTTCTGATTGTATCCTCACTCCGCTGCAAGCTGCTGCTTGACAGGGTTTGATGCTGGCCGGCTGGCTGGCTGGCTTTTTAAAAAAAATAGTTTTAAAGGTCAATTTTGTTTTGAAACTTGCTAAAAATCAACAGATTTTTGGTATGGCTAAAGCCCTACTTAAGATCTATCACGACACCAAGTTTCACCTCTTTATCTTTGAAAATGTCATTTTTTAAAAAATAAATTAATTTTAAAACCTCAAACTTGCTTCAAATGTGGCAAGGCTAATGCCCTACATAAGGGCTATCATATTGCCAATTTTCATCTCTTTATCTTTACAAATGACAGAGCTGTAAGCATTTTTGTTAATTCCCATTGACTATAAAGTAGAGCGGCCCTTTGGGTGGGGGGAGGATGGGAAAAATCTGGATTTTTCTTCAAATTTCATAATTCCCCCCCTTCCCAGATTTGTTACCAAAAATCCTGACATGTCCTGGTTTTTCCTGACATATGGTTACCCTAACCAAACTCACCAATCACACATTACTAGATGTGACTGATATAATAAGCTCCAAAATTTCCATGGAAACCATGTTTCAATAGCCGTTCCAGGCAATAGCTCATATTCTCAAAACAGGTTCATTTGAGTCCTCCTTGAGCTAGTTTTAGAGCCCAATCTGGCATAAGTATAAAATGAGCTGCATTTTACATCTGTATAAAATGAAGTATTAAAAAGTCTATAGAAGTATATCAAGAAAAAGTAGGGCTAATCTACCCTCCCGCACCCCCAATCCTAGCCTTGCAGCCTCATTCATGTTTTTTGTTATTGTTGTTGAGGTTGTGCTTGTGGAGGGGTTATAGAAGGGCACAATTTGCTCATTGTGTTGAAGGTAGGGAAAAGAGAGTATGCCTCTTTCCCTTTTCTATCTGGTGCTAGGCCTACAACTCACAATGCAGGCTGAATTAGATGGAGAATCAGGTGACTCTATGGCTAGAACTACACTACTGCTTTATAGCGGTATTGAAGTGCACTGATAACTGTTTGGGCACAGTTTTCATAGTGCTATTTCCTGCTTTTTATTCCACATTATTCAAAATACCACAACAAATGTCATTGTGTGTCCAATGAGGTCTAAATGCGCAAGAGGGCTATGGCATTACTGTGATGGCATCGCTATGATTTGACACAAGAGTGTCATCAGATGGGGGAAATTGCGTCCCCCCTCTTCTGATTTACCAGGATCTATTTTGTGATGGAACATTGTCAAAAGGACCCATGAACATCCGTGAGTGGGGACTAACGAGTGTGCAATAAAACGCTCGTCTAATGGCGCTATTGGTGTAGATCTGGTGTCTTTTCCAACTAATGTGGTATTGCTGCTTGCAACATAGCAGAGGAAGGCTCCCTGTGCTGTGCCTGTAAACCAATACAACCTGTGAGAAGATAGTAATAATGCTGAATTGCTTGGGCAATTTGGTGATTCTCCTCTTTTTACATTGTGCTGCAATTCACTTCTTCTGTGGATGTGGTGTTAGCGAAAAGCCACAGAAGAAGGAAATTAAAAGGCACAGTTGGGGACAGGGGGGACATTTTGAACCCTCCTCCCTCATTATGGTCTGAAGTATCACCAAAGTAATATTTTGGCTCAGCATAACAGCATTATTCTGCATAACAGACCAACATGGCTATAAGAAGGGCTTTGTGTACTTTGCACTTAAATTATTATTATTTTTTTAAAAAAACCCAATGCCAAACAATCCAAATTCTCTGTTAAGAAAAGCTCAATTATGTGTCCTGAACAAATTATGTAAACCAAGGACATTTGCATAATTTGTTTTGCATAATTTATTCTGATCTTGCATAATTTATTCTGGTTTTCCTAATTGTGGAGAGAGTCAAGAAACTCTGCAGGAAATGGACAGAAACTTTGTTCAACCACCTTTCTGTTTTAAACTTTTAGCAAATACTGACCACACCTTCAAGCATTCCAGCACAGACATGAACAGAAATTCTCAGGAAGCTGCATTCTGTATGTATTCGGCTTCCAGTGGAATTGCAGCATGAACAGAAGTTATAAGAATGGTTATAACAAATGTACAAATAGTCACTTCTGTGTTGAATCTTTCGGTAAGCAAAATCAGCTATGATTTCTTGCCATGATCACTGATTAGTGTTTGGCACACCAGTGCATGATTAAATTCAGCAATGCTGTCCCATGCCAATTACATAGTGCAGTGTATTGGTAAAGGCCAAAAGAAACCTCTCTTACCTCTATGGTTATTGTCTTTCACACTGGAACATGAGGTTTGATTATATCCCTGGTTACAAATATTGCAGAGAATCATAGTGTTTGTGGGAATTGTACAGTCATGCTGCAGATAGAATTGCCCATCAATTATGGATGAAATTCATCCTTGTAGAGAAAACCTTTTGCAGGATGTACTGTATGAAACTGGAGGGAACTGTGTTATGAATTATATACTGCCAAAAAAAAATCATTTTAAAGTAGAGATTTCCAGTGACATAAGCTGCTAGTCATGATGTACTTTGCATAGCATCAGGCATTTGCAAGCTGGTAAGAATTAATGCTCAGCCAAAATTGCTCAGCTATTTTTGCAATTCTTACAGCAGTGCTGAAAAAGACCCTTCCTCTTTTGGGCATTTCTTTTGAAAATATAGCCAAATATGATGGGTTGTGATTTATTTATTTGCATCCTTTAATTATTATTGTCACAGCAGTGACCCACCATCTTCATTGCCCAGAGACAGTCTTGGTCAATGAAAAGTGTGGGCATGACCTGAACTTTGCTCTGCAGTGAACCCACTGTGAAAAGTTTAAAAAGAGGAAAGGAAATAGCTGTTGCCACTCATCACTACTGCCATTTGGGGGCCCTTGCAGGTGCAGCGGCTTCAGACCTGTGCCACTCATCCAGCCCTAGCAGCACCAGTTTCTGTCTGTTGAGCTTCTGCTTTATTATTATTATTATTATTATTAATTAATTATTGTATTTATATACTGCCCCATACCCAAAGCTCTCTGGGCGGTTTACAAAAATTAAAAACATTTAACATTAAAAAAAAAGAGATACAAAATTTAAAAAGCATAAAAAGCATAAAAACAGATTATACATACAATATCCATTTAAAACAACTAATCTGGGTCAAACAACAACAACAACAACAAATAATCAGTGATTATGCACTAATAGATGCCACACCATTCGGTTTAATGAGGTTTATTTTACACTGGCTCAATAAAACCCTTTTGTGAGACAGGAAATCAGAAGATGTTTATATAGGAAGAGAGGAGGTTAATGAGATCTGTTGACTTTGTGTCTGACAGACAGAACACTGGAGAGAGGAAAAGCAACAACATCTTGATGTAAGCCTCTGGAAAAAGGGAGTGGAGGCTGGAACTGTAGCTGCTATAAACTATTGTCCTATACATGTTTCTCAGAAGTAAACCCTACTGGCATGAATGGAGAAGTTCCCATATTTTCTTAGTCAAATGTAAGTTGGATTTCATTTAATGGATGTTACGCTAATAAATCAAAGTAGAACTACAGCCTCCATTTGCAATCCATACTCTTCATTATAAACTGCAGGGGATTGTTCAATAAACAGGTCTAGATCCTACCTTTTTATTATAATTCAGCACAAAGAATCCTTCAGGATAACTCTCAAGCTAGCTCCCTACTATGTGAAGTTTGGTTATTTCTAACACTATTACCCTACTATTATGGTGTTGATTTGTTCTACTTATCAAACAAGGTTACCTGTATTTATTGTTTGTTTGGAGTGTACAACTAAAAATAATAAGTGTGCACTTTGAAATAAAATGTATTTATAAACTCATGTATCATATAGGCTGACTGGCAAGAAAGCAGGTTCAAATACATTGGGGAGAAGGTAGACGGCCCAACGCTCTATGATATCAGTATATACCTTTTCTTTCACTTTCAGAAATCATACTCCATTTTCTTTACTCTAAAAAAACAGGAAAGTGCTCTTAAGAAACAGAAGCAGATTTGGAGGATCATAATGTGATCACAGATGGTGTTCTGAAATATCTCTCTGCAGCTGAAGAAATGCCAAAACAGGTGGTTGTAGCATTATTATTATTATTATTATTATTATTATTATTATTATTATTATTATTGCGTCGTCTAAAGAACCTATAAATAACCAGGAGTAAGGAACGATGAGAGCACAATAAATGTCTCACGGAGAAAAGCTCTAGGTAAACTTAAGAAAGCATATTCAGATAGGTTGGGAAAAAAGCAGGTTAGCAACACTGTAATTAAAAATTTCCTATTTGAAAATCAGGGAAATTTGATGATTAAAAAAACCCTGCTGGATTAACACCAGAGTTAAGGTGGTTGGCTCAAGCTCCACAAAGCCAAGAAAATAGAAATTAAGGCTAATGCCTTAACTGGCATGGGCCATGATCAGCGATGATGTTGTGCTATGTCACACATTTTGCTTGCTTATAACTTAACCTCCACGCAGCCACATTTGCCTTGGTCAGCCAAGATGGCACATGTTGTCCTGGTCCTGTATTGCCTTATGAAGCATCTAGCCTTACTGCTGGAAGAGGTTTTCCTCTAAACAGTGGATGGGCCATCTTTGCCGGTCCCAGGCACTTCATCTCCCCATCTGCATTTGGGCCGAAAGTCCAAAGAAAAGTGTGGGTGTATGGAGGGGAAGTTGTAAGCAAGCACAATTTGTGACATTGCACAACATCATCACTGATTACAGCTTCAGATTTCCTGGATAATATAAGGTAAACTTAACTCTGGTCTTAAACTGGCAGTTTTTTTAAACAACAACAACAACAAATATACATTTGTGTGTTTCTGTGTCAGAAATACAGTATCATGTTTGGCTTGATTTAAAGTTATGTGTTGGCAGGGGAGTGGAGGAGCCATGTGGCTGGGTTACAATGCCATCTGGCCTGGAAAGGCTCTTTCTTTCTTTCTTTCTTTCTTTCTTTCTTCCATTCTTCCTTTCTCTGTTTTCTTTTCTTTCTTTTTAATGTTTTTTTGTTTTTAAATTATATATATATATATATATATATATATGCATGCAGGGAGGGGACTAGTTGTTTATTTGAGAATGTTTTCATTTTCATTATCTTTTAATGCAAGGTTTATTAGTCAATTTATATGTTTGGCTTGTCGTTATAAGCATTGTAAGTATATGCAGTTCTGAATGACATGGATTAAGTAGAGATAATCCATCTCAGGATTTATACTGGACTGGTAAGGCAAATGCTAGTCTGCCTGTGGCTGTCTGTAAGAAAGGAACACTAAAATAAACTGATCTCCTACGTTTTGTGTGGAATCAGATTCTTACTTCCAAGGGTCCCAGGCCCCTGCACACAACATTGGTGACAGAACTGGAAAAGAACCCCAATATAGAGGAAGAAAATAAAACAAAAAGGACATAAATTAAGAGTAAAGATATATGCCTATGGCACTCCAGAACCATTATCAGTGTGTGTCATGTTCTGAGCCAGCTTTGCTTTCAGGGGCATATCTATTACAAGCCTACTGTATGTGGTAGCCTATAGCCTTGATACACTGCTTAGTTACAAGACAGCTAGTGCATTAGGACTGATCCAAGTAATCCAATAAATTTAGCTTGACAGACTAACTCAAGGCCTCCAAACTCATGAAGAAATCTTTCAAGGAACTGGAAAGATACAAACAAAGCAAGTAAAGGTTCACGTTAATGAAAGTGTTCAACCAGTGGCATTACCACATAGGTGAATACCTTTCCACATCAGAAAACTAGTCAAAGAAGAAATAGCACCTTTGGAAAAGCTTGACATTATTGAGCAGGTAGAAGGTGCTACTCCTTGGGTCTCTCCAATAGCAGTCATCTAGGCATTCAGGCAAAATCCTGATTTGTCTGGACGTGCACCTACCCAATCAAACCATCAAACAAGAGAAACACATTACTCTCACTGTGGATGCTATCACTGCAGATTTAAATGGGACCAATCAAATCAAATTTTATTTGCACCAAGCCAAAGGCCATTGCAATAGGGCAAATTTCTATTCCAAACCTAACCTTACAGCTGGTTACCACCAGCTGGAACTCTACCCAGAGCTCAGGTATGACAACCTTTTCAATTCATGTTGACTTTTCTCTTCTCCAAGGCATTTAACAGCATATGTTGAGCTTTTTAACTGACCCCTGGACAGTTTTAATTATATGTAGTTTGTTTTTAGGCTTTTATGATTTTAAATTTTGTATATTGGTATTTAAATGTTCAATGTTTTTAATTTTTGTAAATTGCCAGAGAGCTTCAGCTATGGGGCGGTATATAAATGTGTATTATTATTATTATTATTATTAATAATAATAATAATAATAATAATATTGCTGCTACAACCACTTTAGTTTTGGCATTTCTTCAGCTGCAGAGATATTTCAGAATACCATCTGTGAAATTCTAGCTGGACTCCCAGGAGTTCTTAATATAAGTGATGATATCCTGGTATTTGGTACCACATTTGAAGAACATGATATTCAACTTGAAGCAGCCTTTAAATGATTGCATGAGGAACATCTGACATTAAACCAAAGCAAATGTGTGTTCAAAAAGCCTATTTTAGAATTCTTTGGATTCTTCCTCAGTTGATCCAAATAATAATAATAATAATAATAATAATAATGTAATGGTTATACATATGCTGCTATAAGTACTAATTCTACTGCAATTCGCAACCTGATAGGCCTTGCAAGCTATTGTGGCTAATTTATACCAGGATTAGCCACAATCTCACAATCTCTCCAGGATCTCACACACACAAAAAGATCAAATGTGGAAATAGTCAGAAACACACTAAACTGCTTTTGCTGAGTTAAAAAAGCATTTGCCAAGTGATGTAATCATGTCATATTTCAATCCAGGCAAGAAGACAGAATTTATAGTGGATGCCAGCCCTTTTGGTCTAGGAGCTGTTCTCACAGAAATCAATCAAGATGGCCAAATTTCTACTGTTGCATATGCCAGCAAAGCTCTTATACCCACAGAACAACAATATTCCCAGACAGAGAGGGAAGCTCTTGCAGTAGTCCAGGCCTGCTCCCATCTTCATTTATATAGGCTGACCATCTGAAAAGGAGGACAGGGCTCCTGTAACTTTAACAGTTGTAGAGAAAAGGGAATTTCAGCTAGTGTCATTTGTATGCAATTAGTTCCTGGTGAAATTCCCTCTTCATCACAACAGTTAAAGGTGCAGGCACTATACTAGAGTGACCATATACAAAAGAAGGCAGGGCCCCTGCAACTTTAACTGTTGTGATGAAGAGGGAATTTCACCAGGAACTAATTGCATACAAATGACACTGGCTGAAATTCCCTTTTCTCTACAACTGTTAAAGTTACAGGAGCCCTGTCCTCCTTTTCAGATGGTCAGCCTAATTTATACATATGAGGGCCCATTCACAATTCTAACTGATCACAAGTCTCTTGGACCCATGTTTATCAATTCATCCTTTCAACCACTAGTTTGTATTGATGACACATGTCCTGGTCCTGTAAAGCCTTATGAAGCATCTAGCCTTACTGCTGGAAGAGGTTTTCCACTAAACAGTGGATGGGCCGTCTTTGCTGGTTCCAGGCACCCCATCTCCCCATCTGCATTTGGGCCTGAAAGTCCAAGGAAAAGTGTGGGTGTATGGAGGGAAAGTTGTAAGCAAGCACAATTTGTGACATTGCACAACAACATCACTGATTACAGCTTCAGATTTCCTGGATAATATAAGATAAACTTAACTCTGGTCTCAAACTGGCAGGGTTTAAAAAACAAAACAAAATGAAAAAAACAAGAACAACATTGAATATACATTTGTATGTGTCTGTATCAGAAATACTGTATCATGTTTGGCTTGATTTAAAGTTATATGTTGGCAGGGGAGTGGAGGAGCCATGTGGTTGGTTTGTGCATGCTGACTTAGAATTAAAAATTATTCTTTATGCTGACAATCTTTTATTGTTTATTTCTAAACATCAGGCATCTATTTCTACTTTGATGGCTCTGATAAATACCTTCGGTGCTCCGTCCTGTTACTCAATTAATTGGTCAAAGTCTGAATTGACACCGACTGAAGAAAGCATATCTTCTAGTGTGTTGGCTAATGGTCAATTTTGATGGTGTCCTGATTTTACTACTTATCTGGGAATACTTATTCCCAGAGAGATATCTCAATTTATTAAAATAAACTTGAACAAGTTAATTGATGGGATTGTATGACATATAGACAGATGGGCACCACTGAAGTTCAGTGTGTGGGGTAAAATCAGCACACTAAAGATGAATATTGTACCTTGAATTCTCTATATTTTACATGGGATTCCTTTACTTATACCTGGCAAATATTTTCAACAATTTAATGCTTTGTTTCATAAATTCTTCTGAGGTTCTTCCCCCCCTCGAATATCTTTGGAATGAATGCAACTTCCAATTAAAGAAGGAGGGTTTGGATTTCTAGACCTCGCTTTGTATCATTGGGCCTATCTATTGACTTGTACTAAGTTTTGGTCTTCTCAAAACTGCCACCCTGGTCAGTTTTGGAATCCTTATGGTTAGAACCTCTTCCTAAATGGATGGCACTTGGTTCTCGACATGTTAGATTAAATAATCCTCCTTTTACAATTTTGGCTGCTAGAAAGGCATATAGTATCATGTCAATTGCAGTTTGACCCATTTTCTCACGCAAAATTGACTTTATGGGGAAATCCAGATTTAAGAAATGGTAAAAAAATGTTCTTGTGGAGGACATGGACAGATAAGGCGATTTTTACTTTGGATCAATTAATAGGTTCAGATCAGGAGTTTTTGCCATTTTCTGATTCACATGCTAAATATAATTTACCTGTAATGGCTGAATGGCAATATTTGTAATTGCAACACTTGCTGAAATGTAGACTTGGTCCGGCTGCTTTTACAGCTTCAGAGCCTCCCTTACTGTTAGAAACACTTATAGCAGCTGAACAGACACGTCGACCCACAACTCATATATATAAATATTTAGTAGTAGTAAATAAATACGATACCAAAGGTTTAAGACAGGATTGGAATCGAGAATTGGAGTGTCCTAATTTGCAACTTCACTTTGGTCAGTGAAGGCAACTGACCAAAGTGGAGGGAGATGTCATGAGGTTCCCCCACCAGTTTCAACAGGCGGAAACTAGGAAAGGTATAACCTGAAAGCAGGAACATCATAATGGGATTCAGTGGGGCAATAAAAAGGCTTTCTTCAGATACGTGAATAGTGAAAGATAGAGGAAAGAAATGGTGGTTCAATTACTTCATGAGGATGGCAAATTGGTAACAGATGACAAAGAAAAGGCCAAAGTGCTAAATTCCTACTTTGGCTCAGTCTTCTCTCAAAAGCGAATCTATGACCTCCTCTGGAAAAAGTGAAGTACACGCTGGAAGGGCGGGATTGCAGTTTGAGATTGTTCAAGGAACACCTAATTTCTCTGAAGGAGTTCAAAACTCCAGGGCTCGATGAACTGCATCCTAGAGTAATAAAGTTGCTGGCAGAAGAACTCTCAGAATCATGGAAGACAGGTAAAGTGCCAGATGACTGGAGGAGGGCTAATGTTGTCCATATCTTCAAAAAAGGCAAAAAGGAGGAACCTGGGAACTACGGACCAGTCTGACATCTGTCCCTGGGAAAATTTTGGAGCAGATTATAAAGACATCAATCTGTAAACACCTTGAAAACCATGCAGTGACAACTCCTGTCAGACTAATCTGATCTCATGTTTTGATCGGGTAACCTCCCTTGTGGACTGTGGGAATGCTGTGGATATAGTATATCTTGACTTCAGCAAAGCTTTTGACAAAGTGCCCCAAGACATTCTGATTCACAAACTAGTGAAAAGTGGTCTAGAAGGAACAACTATTAGGTGGATCCACAGTTGGCTACAGAATCGGACTAAAAGAATGCTTATCAATGGTACCTTTTCACACTGTGGGGAGGTAACGAACGGGGTACTGCAGGGCTCAGTCCTGGGCCGAGTGCTCTTCAACATTTTTAGTAATGATTTGGACGATGAGGTTCAGGGAATGCTTATCAAATTTGCAGATGACACAAAATTGGATGGAATCACTAATACCCTCGAAGACGGAAACAAACTCCAAAGTGATCTTGATAGACTGGAGTGCTGGACTGAAAACAACAGAATGAAATTTAATAGGGATAAATGCCAATTTCTACACCTAGGAAAAAGAAACCAAATGCACAGTTACAAGATGGAGGATACTTGGCTAATCAATACGACAAGCAAGAAGGATCTTGGAATTGTTGTAGATCACAAGCTGCATATGAGCCAACAGTGTGATGTGGCTGCAAAAAAAGGAAATGCTATTTTGGGCTGCATTAATAGAAGTATAGCTTCTAAATCACGCGAGGTACTGGTTTCCCTCTATTTGATACTGGTTAGGCCTCATCTTGAGTATCGCATCCAGTTCTGGGCACCACACTTCAAGAAGGGCGCAGACATTCTGGAGCGTGTTCAGAGGAGGGCAACGCGAATGATATGGAGTCTGGAAACAAAGCCCTATGAGGAGAGATTGAAAGAACTGGACATGTTTAGCCTGGAGGAGAGAATACTGAGGGGAGACATAATAGCACTCTTCAAATACTTGAAAGGTTGTCACACAGAGGAGGGCCGATCTCTTCTCGATCAACACAGAATGCTGAACACGGAATAATGGGCTGAAGTTACAAGAAGCCAGATTCTGGCTGGACATCAGGAAAAACTTCCTGACTATTAGAATAGTGTGACAATGGAACCAATGACCTAGGGAGGTGGTGGGCTCTCCCACATTAGAGGCCTTCAAGAGGCAGCCGGACAACCATCTGTCAGGGATGCTTTAAGGTAGATTCCTGCATTGAGCAGGGGTTGGACTCGATGGCCTTATAGGCCCCTTCCAACTCTACTATTCTATGATTCTATGATACCAATATGGATTCCTTGCAGATGATGAGCTGCACCACATGCAACTGGGAAGAGTGTTTGTGGTAGGAGCTTTACAAACCTGACCAAGATGGCTTTTAACTAAATCCTGGGGAAAACGCCTATAGCTAACTATTTATTTATTTTGTTATTTATTTATTTTACAACATTTGTATACTGCTCTCCATCCAAAGATTTCAGAGCAGTGAACAACAAATAAAATAAAAGAATACAAAACATCATAAAAACATATTTAAAATACAAATTTTAAAAGTAGAAAGTTTTGATAAAACCCCAGTACTGGTAAAACCCACAGCTGGTCATTCATGGAAAGATTCCCAAAACAACAATTTCAGGAGGCACCGGAAGCAAGTTGGCTAAGTATTGCAGAAAACAGCACAACAAAGGAGACAAGACAGTGGGGATGGATTGCAGTAATTTGCAGGTAAATACAGCAAGAGAACTGGGAGGTGGTGTCTAATGTCTTTGTACTAACACATGGGGGCATTGGAAATTGTTAGTAATTGAAAGGATTACAATTAAGAATGTATTATTTTTAAATGAGGAAGATCTGTAGTGAATGAGAGTGGAGATTGAGAACAGGTGTTCTGAATTAAGCAAGAAGACACACCTGAATTAACTGCATAAGTAAGAAAGGAAAAAGCTAAGCTTAGTCAGTCAGGAAAAGGGTTCAGTCAGGTGGGGTGGTCAGTAAGAAAGCTGAGTATGCAGAGGCTGGTGTGTTTTTGTTTCTGTAAATGCTGAAGTGAAAGTTCAGAGAAGCAAGCTGTCTGGAGAAGTAAACTGGAGGAACGTTGCGAGGAACAGGCAATGCGGTTTGTATGAGAAAAAGAGCACAAGAAGGCAAAGGAATGCTTAAAGATTGTTTTGCATCATTATTTTGTTAAAGGCTGCTCAAAGGAAGGAAAAGATTGTAAAGCATAAAGTTAAGTTGTTTTTTCAGTTCATTATAAAAGCTTGCCTGATTAAGTAAAGTACTTCCTTAAAGAAAAATCCTTGTGGAAAGAAGTGATTTATCTGGTGTGGGAGGAAGTGACTCTGCTGAGATTTCAGTCTAGAGACAGAGAAGGAAAACAAACAAAACTACAAACAAAATATATATCACCAACAAATGGTTATGGGCCCAGCCAGTGGAAACCCAGAGGGAGTCCAATGGAAACCCAGAGTGAGAAAACCCAGCAGCGTGTAAAGCCCAGAAGCGTGGAAACCAAGTGGAAAACTCAGTGACACTCAGTGAAAAGTGCTGTGAGTAAACTGAAACTATTTGTTTGGGGAATTTAAAGGACAGAATGGCTGTATCCCTAAGTTCCAGTATGCCACTGGAGAGGCTAACAGAAAAGAATTATGTTAGTTGGAGCATTAAAATGGAGATGTTACTCCGGAGAGAAGATATATGGGAGCCTGAATGGCTTCGCAGAGAGGAGAGAGCAAGAGCCACAATAATTCTTGGTTTAGAAGATAGCCAACTATTAACAATCAAGGGACTGTTAACTGCAAGAGAAGTATGGACTGCTTTAAAGAATCTACATGTGAGAAAGACTGCAGGCAGTAAAGTATACCTTGCAAGAAAGCTGTATCAGACAAGGCTAAGCAAAGGGAGCTCTATGTCTGCACATTTATTGACACTGAAGGGTCTCTTTGCTGATTTACAGGAAAGAGATATGATTTATACCCCTTTAAATCAAGTGTATATAATTTTATCATCTCTAGATGACTCATGGGATGGGATAATTAGCACTTTGGAAGCAATGGCAGAGTCAGACCTAACAATGGAGTTTGTTACAGGGAAATTGCTTCAAGAGTGGGAAAGAAGACAAGAAAAAGAAAAAGTATGGGGTGTTTATTCAAGAAATAAGGGTGGAGTAAATATAGAAGAACGAAAAAGTGAAAATATATCAAAAGCTTATGGGATTCGTAAATGTTATAAATGTGGATCTGAGAAACATATTAAAAGAAATTGTCCCAAGAAAAATTGGGAAAATACATCAGTAGATAAAGATAAATATTTTGAACGGAGAAAAGAGCCTTTCTCTGTGCACATTGCTAAAATAAATGCAAATAATGAAAGTATGATAAATGATGTAAAATGGGTAGTAGATTCAGGAGCTACACATTTTCTAGCTAATGAAAGAAAATTGTTTAAAACAATGATCCCAGCAAAAGAGTATGTAACACTTGCTGATGGTACTCAAAGAAAAGTGGAAGGAAAAGGAAGTGTGTATATAGACTGTATAAGAACAATAGTAATAAATGTTCTGTTTATTCCTCAACTTGAAAATAATTTGATGTCTGTTTCAAAACTGGATGCTATGAATTTTGAAGTCAGATTTTTTGAAAGGAAATGTAAAATATTGCAAAAAGGAAAAATCTGTGTAGAAGGAATATTAGAAAATTCATTATATGTTATAAAACAAAATTGTTTGGAAAATTATAACAAAGGAAGTATAAATATGGGAGTGACAGTGACAAATAAGCCTCCACATGATGAATGTATACATTTATTTCACAGAAGATTTGGGCACGTAAATTTTAAGACAGTAGGGAAAATGCCAGGGCTATGTTCAGATATGAAACTAAAACCGTGCAAATCTTTTATGGACTGTTATGCTTGTAAAGAATGCAAGTCAACAACTGCTCCTATAAACACTAGTTGTGAAAGAAATACTAAGAGAGTGTTAGAGTTACTGCATATAGATTTGGCAGGACCATTCCAAAGTACATTAGGTGGAGCCAAATATTATTTAATAATAGTAGATGATTATTCAAGATTTGGTTTTATATATTTGTTAAAACAAAAGGGAGATGCAGAAAAGACTCTAAAGAATTTTATAACTTGGGTAAACGCCAAGTATAATACAAAAATAGCAGGAATACAATCAGACAGAGGAGGTGAATTTACATCAAAAACGTTTGAAGAATTCTTAACTGAAAAAGGGATAAAACATAGATTAACAGCACCATATACACCACAACAAAATGGAATAGCTGAGAGAAGGAATAGATATTTACAAGATATGGTCAGGACAATGCTAAATGATTCCCCTCTATCCATAAAGTTTTGGGGTGAATGTATAACTTATGCAAATTATATTCAAAATAGAGTTTATTCTAGTGCAATAGAAACAACACCATTTGAAAAGTTCCATAGAGCTAAGCCTAGAATTAGTCACATAAAAGCATTTGGATCAGAGTGTTGGGTACATATTCCAAAGGCACAAAGAAAGAGAAAAATAAGTGCGAGAGCAAAGAAAGGTATCTTACTTGGATTTGAAAATTCAAGTTATAGAGTGTGGCTACCACAGGAGAAGAAAATAACAATAAGTAGAATTATAAAAACATTTGAACAGAATTGGAAATCAGTAGGAAAATTTACTGAAGTACATTTAGAATCAAGTAAAGAAAGCTCAAAATTAGTTAACAATCATGAGGTAATCAGAGAACCTGTTTCTCTTGAACCAGGAGTTGAGCAACCATTAGAAATTAAACAAGAAGAAAACTTATTACAGAAAATGCACGAAGAGGAGGGGAAGGAAGTTCCAATAAGTTCACAAACAATTCCATCCCCAATACCTCTTAGAAGGTCAGAAAGGTCTAATTTTGGTAAACCTCCTGAAAGATTTCAAATAAGTGAAATAAAAGCATTATGTACAAAACTAGAACCTGAAAGCTATACAGATATAGAGAAATTATCTCCTGAAATTGCTAAAAACTGGAAAAATGCTATGCAAGATAAAATTGATTCTATGGAGAAAAATGCCACATGGACATTAACACATTTGCCTCCAAATAGTAAAACAATAGGATGTAAATGGATTTATAAAATAAAAAGAAATGCATCAGGTGAAATTGAAAAGTATAAAGCACGATTAGTAGCTAAAGGATATAATCAAAAATTTGGAAAAGATTTTGATGCAGTATTTGCCCCAGTGGTAAGGCATGAAACAATAAGATTACTACTAAAATTAGCTGCAACAAAAGGTTTACAAGTATTTCATTTTGATATTAAAACTGTTTTCCTTTATGGAGATCTAGAAGAAACACTGTTCAGAGAACCCTACAATGAAAGATTGGAATGGAGTTAAAAGAGTACTTAGATATCTTAGCGGGTCATGTGACAAATGTTTGAAACTAACAACCAATGGAACAAATGATTTAGAATGTTATGTTGATGCAGATCATGCAGCTGATGAGTCAGATAGTTCCAGGAAGGTCCGCACAAACAGGGATCAGACAAAAGGGGATCTCAGCAGTCCAGGTCATGGCAATAAGGTTCCAAGGCAACACAGCAGACAAAGGACCAGGCAGGCCAAGAGTCAGAGTCCAGTTGAGAAGTACTCACACCAGAGAAGCAAAGCTGGATTCACAAGTCTGGTCAATATTGTTTTCAACAACTCTTCTCAGCCTTACATTGATGTTTTTATGCAGAGGCTGTCAAAGCCACACCCACCTGTGAGCTGTTAGTAGCTGCAGCTGAAAATGTGCTCCTTGTGACCAAGTCCCCTACATTCTACATTCAAGCACACCTTTTCCCACAAAGAGGCCTCTGGCTCAGTCTAGCAGAATTTTTGTCCTTTCAGGCAGCATCTCTCCCATAGGCTTAGGGGTTTCTATGCCTCCACCTCTGAGGCAGAGTCCTTGTCCTCTGCAGGTGATACCCTCATGGTAGTCATCCCTGAGGGCCAGGGCTCCTCCTGATCTACTGGCAGATCCTGGGAATTGCTGTTGACAGATGGTTCCTGGTCTTCCAGCTCTTTCTCAAGGAGGAGTCTTCCAATGGTGGCATGACCGGAATAGACCCAGCAGGAAGGGAGGGGTAGCAATGTTGTGTAAGGAATGCACACAGTTGGTATAATGCACAAGGCACACAACTGTGAAAACAATAAAAATATTTTCCATAAATTGAGGTAAATACTTTTTTATATAATGGCTATTATTTGCAATTGAGAGATATAGTTCACAAAAACAAACTGTTTTTTTGCTACTATTGACACAAGAAATAGAAATAGAAAATATACAAAGGAAGTTTTTCAAAATAAACTGTACTGTACTGTTTTATATTGTTGTATTTTATAATCTCAATTACTTGCAATAGAAAGATATGGTTCACAAAAACAAAGGGTTTTTTTTTTGCTACAATTAACACAAGGAATACAGAAAATATAACAGGTCTTCGGTCTCCACCCGTTTTGCGTGAAGCCAAGCTTCCTCAGATAACCACTTACATTGCAGCACCTACTACGAGGCTATTTCTGTGGAAATAAGGACTTGTCCTTCATGATAATTGAAGAGATTATTCTTGCAATCCCAGCATAACGAAGCCTCTGAAGTGGTGAGCAGAATGCAGCTGACTGATATTGTGGCAGTTTAGTACTGACCACCCAGGTAGCTGGAAGGCATGGATGGTGCTCTCTTGGAACAGATGACAACATTTTCACAGAGACAAGCAGTAGTAATTCTGGGGAATTTCAACTATAATGATATCTGCTGATTTCTAACTCTGCAAAGAATGGAACATCCAATAAGTTTTTGACTTGTCTTACTGACAACTTTATCTCTCAGACAGGGATGGACGGATTGTGTTTCGTGAATGGTCAAGGGCCTTCCATTCCATTGTCCACCCATCCATGAAATCAGACTTTTTTTTGCAGTTTCCAAATTTATGCACATGCACATTTAGTTGGAACCATACGCTGGGCTTGATGAAAACCAATTTCAAAAAGCTCAGAGAAAAGTTAGGTGAGATCCCATGGCTTGAAACCATGAAGAAAAACAGAGTTTAAGAGGGATAGGAGATCCTGAAAAATGAATACTGGAAGCACAATCACAAACTATGCCCATGAGAAGGGAAAATATGGGACATTTAAAGAAGCCTGCGCAGCAGCACAAGGTTCTCTCTGATGATCCGAGAGTCAAAAGAGTGAGGTAGAAGAAATGGAACAAGGGGCATATTATCAAGAAGGAGCACAATAGAATTGCTCAAATTTGAAAGAATCGTTTCAGGAAGGCAACGATCCAGAATGAGGTGAGTCTGGTGAGGGATGCTAAAAATAAAAAGGTCTTCTTTGGCTAACGTTAGGAGCAAGAAGAACATCAAGGAAGGAGTATGTCTGCTGCCTAGGATGAACTGATGGTGAATTGTCAATAGGGGACAGAGAAAAGGCAGAGTAACTCAGGGTGCCTCTACAAGAGCGATTTAAAGCTCTTTCAAGGCGCATTACCAAATTTATCTCTACAACAGTGGAGCGCAAATCAGGGGTCCAGGCGTGTTTTATCTCCGATTATTCGCATTTTCGAATGCACGTTAAATAGCGACTTTTAATTTACCGAGGGAGTTCAAGCGCCTTATGGCCATGTAAACATGCGATTCTCCGCATGTAAACAACTTTAAAGCGCATTTCATACAGCCTGTAATGCGCTTCACTGCCTCTCATGAATAGGTATTAGGAGTAAATGCGCTCATCCGTATATGCGCATAATCGGGCCACTGGGCGTCAAAACGAAATCTTGTAGAGGGGACCTCAGCTCCTATTTCCCCCAGTCTTCTCCCACAAGGGTAGCTGTGTTCAACCTGGGACAAGTAGAACAAATTATATATGGAGGGATTTACAGCCCAGAATACATACTGACATGGTTAGAAAGCATCTAGCTACTTTAAACGAGTTCAAGTCTCAAAGGCCAGGTGAATTACATCCCCAGGTGCTGAAGAAGCATATGGATATTATTTTAGAGCCACTGTCTCTAATCTTTGAGAACTCCTGTAGAACAGGTAGAAATGGGCAAGCATTTGAATGATTAAGCAGTCATTCTGTGAGCATCTAGAAACTAATACATTGATTACTAGGAGCCAGCATGGGTTTGTCAGACAAACCTTATCTCCATTTTTTGATAGAAATATTGGTTTGGTAAATCATTGGAATGCTGTGGACATAATATATCTTGATTTCAGCAAAGCATTTCACAAAGTTTCCCATAGTTCCCTTGTTGAAAAGATGGTAAAACTGTGAGTTGGACTAAACTACAATTAGGTGGATCCACAGTTGGTTAAGCAACCATACTCAACTAATGCTAATAAATGGCTTGGCATCCCAATGGAGAGACATCTTAAGTGGAGTGCTTCAGGACTCTGTCTTAGATCCTGTGCTGTTTTTGCACATGAAGTCATGAGGATGCTTATCAAATTTGCAGACGGCCAACATCACAGAAGACAGAATCAGGATTCAAAAAGATCTAGACAGGCTGGAATACCGGACAAAATCTAACAAGATGATATTCAACAGAGATAAATGTAAAGTCTTGCACTTAGGTACAAGTATAGGATCAGGGAAACCTGGTTTGGCAGCAATAGATGAGAAAAGGATATATGTGTAGGGATGTCAGAGAAATCTGCAACAGAATCAAATGAGTTCTATGAATCTGACCTGTAGTTTCCTCCGCAGACTGGCTTTTCCCAATTTGCACAGATTTTATAGACGTGTGGACTTTTTTTCCCTTTAAACTTCCTGGAAAGCATGAAAACGTGCACTTTGAGGAGGATTTGTGCATTTTGCACATTTTGCAGAAGTGCAAATTTGTGCAAGTATACAGTTGTACAAATTTGGGAAATTGGAAAAAATCAAATTTGCCAGTGAGTGGACGATGGAACAAAAGTCACATGACAATCCACGAAATGCAGACAGAATGGATTTTAGAACATCTCTATCTATGTGTCTAGGTAGATCATAAGCTGGATATGAGCCAGCAGTGAGATGCAGCAGCTCAGAAAGCTAATGTAATATCAGACTGCATTAACAGAAGCAGTGTCCTGATAACAGAAAGTAATAGTTCCACTCTATTCTGTGGTAGTCAGGGCTGCATTTGGAGTACTATGTCCAGTTCTGAGTGCCCCACTTTAAGGGCATTGGCAAGTTAGAGCACATATAGAGAAGAGTAACCAGCATGGTGAGGGGTCTGGAAGTCAAGTCTTATGAGGAACAATTGAAAGAGCCGGGTATGTTTAGCCTGGAGAACAGAAGATTAAGGGGAGAGTTGGTAGCAGTCTTCAAATACCTGTAAGGCTGTCATGCAGTAGGTGGAACAGACTTATTCTCTGTTGCTCCCCAGGGCAGAACTAGAACTAGTGGGTGGAAACTGCAGGGAAGCAGATTTTGGCTAAACTTTAGGGGGGAAACTCCTAATAGGGAGAAGTTTCAGCAGTGGAACTGATTACCTCAGGAGATGGTAGGTTCTGCTTTGCTGGAGGTATTTAAGCAGGTATGTATCGGGGAAGCTGTAGCTGCACCATGCACTGAGTGGGGGATGAATTAGATTATCTCTGACATCTCTGTGATTCTATATACTCTCTTCCCCATCACAAACATGGGCCGCCTCTTCACGGTGCCTCTTCCGGCGTGCAGCGCTGGCACCTGTTGCCCGTCTTCATGGCAGGAGCGCCACGGCAGCTTTTCCTGTCGCCGCCGCACCCGTGCCTGCCCAGCATCAGCTGGAGGGGCGGCTGGAGCAGCGGTCCATCTACTCGCAGGTAAGTGGTATTTTTTTTAAAAAAAAATTTAATGGGGGGGAGGACAGCGGAGGTGGTGCAGGAAGCTTATAGCTCGCTGCTCCATCCCCTTCCCTGCCCAGCCCGCTCCGATCTAAAAAAAGTCGGTGTAAATGGCTGACTTTTTTAGATCGGAGCAAAGGGCCTTTGCCTCTAGATGGCTTCGCACGGGCAGCAGCGTCATGGAACACAACTGCCATATCGATGGAAAACGTCCGTCTAGAGGTACCCATGCTCTAAACAGCCCATCAGCCAACTGCTTGGCAGGCTGTCAGTGTTGTGATTCAAATGGCGAAGGAAGCGCATGAAACAGTCACCCCCCATTTAAGACAACTTACAGGAGACTCTTTCCATTTTCCTGAAGGCTCATTTCCTTCCACACAATCTTGTCTGGTCCTCAACTGCTTAGGTTCTAAATGTAATAATCTGCAGTTTGACCTGGGTTTGGAAATTGACCTGGAACTGGTTAAATCGATACAACGATGGACCCACATGATAACAGGTCCTGGTCAAAAGTATAATCACAATATTCTATAGGAGTGGATTTTTCTGAAGGACGCTCCAAATAAAGCATATCAGAATAATCCAACCGTGCTGTAACTGGCATGCATGACTCGGCTAGGTCCTCTTTATCTAGAAGCAAGCACAGTCTAATCTGTGCAAAAGCATCCTAACCACAGTCACCACATGGTCCTCCAGGAGCAAAGCTGGGTCCCGCAACATTCCCAAACTGCAAACTTGATTCTTCACAAGGGCTCACAGGAACCAGAAAACGGTGACACCCAGACCCACTCAGGCAGGTTGTTCAAAATGTAACATGGACAAGGCTACAATAGATCACCCCATGAGTTGACTATCACCACTGCGGTCCTCCTTTCGTGATTACTCTTGGGAGAAAACTGCACCATTGGGTAGATTCACTAGATGAAAGAAGAGATTTCTTTTTTGTCCAAGTGATGTGATTCATTAGTTCAGTGGAATGATAGAATAATTTGAAAGGGGAAATTTCCCCTGTAAAGTGCTGCCAGTTGCTAAGTCTTCTTCCACCTACCTATTCCAAAATATCCACAATTGCACTGAATCCATTGTGAGGCCCTTTAGGGAGTGGAGAGGTCCATTAGCGAGTATGTGGTTACAAATGTCTGTGGCCTCATCTACAAGAATTCGCCTTTACGCCTGGTTAGGCGATTATGCGCATATTCGCAGAAGCGCATTTATGCCTAATACCTCTGTACGAGAGGCGGCGAAGCGCATTACTGGACGACCGAAACGCGATTTAAACTGTTGACATGTGGAGAATCGCTTGTTCACATAGGCAAAATACGCTTTAACGGCCGGAGCAAAATAAAACTCGCTATTTAACGCGCATTCAATAATGCGCATAATCGGAGAGAAAATGCGCCTCTACACCTGATTTGCACTCCGTTCTTATAGAGGTAAATTTTTAATGCGCCTTGAAAGAGCTTTAAATGCCTCTTGTAGAGGCAGCCTGTCTGAGGTTGGAAGTCCATGACCTCAATTCAGCGTGGCTGTTGGGTGGGGGAGAATTAGACCTCCATCACACCTAATCCCCCTCCCCTAGTTTGCCTCCACATTTTTTTTTACCTCTGAGGCAGAAGTACATCAAGCTTAAGATCCCTTTCACCTGAAGAGCTGCTCTTTTGCTCCTTCGCTCGTTAGCTCTTCCAGTCCACTCCACTTTTCCCTTTCTCTTTCTCCCTCTAGACAGGTCCTATCAGATGAGCACTTCAACCTTTCTGCTGGGCAAAAATGGAACGACCCTTTAGCCTGGCTCTTCGGGGGCATCGAGGGAGTACAATCCTGTCTCTGCAGAGATTCAGGCATTGTATGATTTCAATAAACGCATTCAAGCCTGGGATGCAAGGTTTGGGTTTTATATTGAGGCTTGGAGTGGGCTGCTGGGAGAAATCGCTTTTCCCTGCCAGGACCTGATGCCATCCATTCAAGCGCCCGTTCCTTTAAAACTACACAGAGGTTTACTGCAGATTTAATACATTTAGGGAAAATAATCCAGACTTTTAGCGTTCTAGGAAAGGCTGGGGAAGAGGCGGGGTGTCAGCAGGACAGGCACAGTGTCCTGTGAGTACCGTCCTACAAATCCGCACACCAGGCATGGCGAGAGTGCAGTAAATCGCTGGTGTGATGGAGCTCTTAGTTTGATGACACCAAGTTTAGATCAGGTCTGCGGTCAGTATTGGCTGAGATGACAGAATCTGATGGAGCTGCAAGGCTTCTGGCAGAGCACTAGAGCCGCATACAGAAGACCTGCATCCCTGTATCATTACTCACTATACAACAATTGCTGCAACTCCTTGCAGGAGGGGGAGGGGGATTGGGAGCTGCACCAGTTAAGCTTCTCTGCATGTGCATCCATATTTGCCAGCCCATGCTTGCTGCTGTGGAGGGAGGCAGGGAGGGAGAGGCAGATTTTCTGCAGATTTTCCTGCCCTGCTGAAACCCTCGTCCTAGGGAGTGGTTGGAAAGACAGCAGAAGTGGACGAAATGCCCCGTTTTCTTTTCCCGGATGGCAGACATGCCTTAACGCTCCACTAACCTACATGTTCTGATGATGAACAAGATGCCTATATCCGACCACCGTATTTCGAACAAACTCGATCAGTGAGCGCTTGTTGGATGGTGGGTCTCCCAGCTCCGAGAGAAGGAAGACACAAATGGGGAGGGGCGGGTTTTAAGGGAACGAATAAATGTTATTTGAATAGACCTCATGACGATTGGCCCTATAGCATTAATCCAATTAATTACTGACTTGCAATCCCACGATAATTTGGCAGGAAATTCTATTGAAATCTGCGGGGTCTTATTTCCAAGTAAATGCGTCGGGGCTGGGGCGTCGGTGGTGGTGGGGAAATCGCCGCAAGTTTCCGACTGCAGCAGCGCCGTTGAACTCCGCGCGCCTCTCTCCGCCCCGCTCCTCTCCCCTCTTAAGAGCGGGGAACGAATAGTGGGAAGGTCGCGCCCGTCCCCAGCCAGCTCTCCTGCACGAAGGCTCCGGAAAAGGTGCCGCAAAGAAAGGCGCCGCTTGCCCGCCGCGTCCTGCCTAGTTCGGAGAAGCCAGTCCCGCTTCGGTGAACGCGGCTTTCTTCCGAGGAGGCGCGCCGGCCGCGCAGAGACCCGCGGCGGCTCCGCGTTGGCAGCTGGCGGCGCGCAGCGGGGGAAGCGAGGCCCGGCGCTCGGCGCGTGCCGCCTTCCTGGCGAAGGGCAGATGTAGGTGGCGGCGGCTGCTGCAGCTCGGGGGAGGGCGCGGTGTGTGTGTGTGTGGGGGGGCGTTTGGACATGGGGAGCGGGGCCGGAAAGCTGGTCCAGCTCCGCGTTCTCCCGCATTGCGTCGGTTTGGGCCCGAGCCGCTTGGCAATGCTGAATCCCCGAGAAGGTCGCGGGAGGCGAAGGGGCAGCGGCGGGCGCTGCGGGCGCTGCGCCTTGCGAGAGAGACCACAGCCAAAGGCCTCAGCCGGCCCGGGAAAAGGACGGCGGGCAGCGCGCGCGGGGCCGCCGGCTCTGCCTGCCTCGCTCTTCCTCCGCCCCCTCCCCGCCGCAACGCCTTGGCTGCACCAAAGAGCTCTCGGGTTTCTGCTGAGACTGCAGCGCAGTCAAGGGATGGCTCTCGCCGGCTGCCTGCGCTTCACGTCTGCTGCCGCCGCCGCCGCCGCCCCCTGGCCTGGGTTCCGCGCGCCCTGCCGCTGCTGCCGCCGCCGCCGCCGCCTCTCCTCCAGCCCGATCAGCTCCAGGGCCATCCAGGTGCAGCCGCGGGGCGGCTCCTTGGCCACTGCCTGCCTGAGCCGACCTTAAGGAAGACGCGCAGCCGGAGGCCCGAGAGGGCAGCCCGCGGAGGCTCCTGGCATCCCGCTGCACCGCGATCGCGCTTTGGACACCTGGGCGCCCCCCCCACCGCGCGCGCGCGCGCCCTGCCTCTCGCCCTCCTCTCTTCCCCCTTCCCCTCCCCTAAAGTGCAGCCCAGAGCTAGTCCTGCATGAGTCTTTCAGCATCTCGCAGGCAGCCCTGTAAAGGGATCCGTATCGTTATTATTATTATTATTATTATTATTGAGAGGGGCGCAGGCGGCGGCGGCGGCGGCGGCGGCGGGTGAGGTTTTGCCGCGGTGCTTTGGATGCTTGCTGTTGCTACTACTGCTGCTGCCTTGACGCATTCCGGCCGGGTCTCGCTGTTGATCGCTGCTGCAGAAAGCGGCCCGCACCGCAGCAGGTAAGGGAAAATCCTCCTCGTTTGTTGTTTATCGCAAGGCACGCTTGGAAATTGGTGTGTGTGTGTGTGTGTGTGTGTGTAAAGGGAGCTTGTGTAGCTTCCGTAGTTAGCAGACCCAAATGCCTTTATTTTTCGCTCTATCCCCTCCCCCCCCCCCCCGGTGCTGGAGAATAAACTCCCCCCCTTCAAGAACTTTAAAAATATTTTTATCCCCGGATTTTGCTTCTCTTAAGAAATCCCACAGTATCCCCACCCCATCTATTTGCCCGTGCCTGATTCGAAGGCTGACATTGCTATGCATATTTAGGTGTGCTTCAGACCCATTGAACTCAATGGGACGTCATGGGAAAGACGTATCCTGTCGGAGCTGCAAGGCAAAGTTGTTTGTGAAACTAAGAAAGTTTCCCTTAAGAGAAGGTTGAGAAGTTATGATGAGCAGAGACACGGGACTTCATCCAGGCACTAAGGTGTTTGTTCGTTTTTTAAAGCATGTAGGTTTGGGAGTCTTTTAATTTATTGTAGTGGATTCTTAGAAGTTGAGTTGCATTCTGGCAAGAATCGCATGATATTTAACTTCACTGGGATAGAAAGCATGATTATGGTTTTGTAGTTTGCGCTGTGTGTGTGTGTATGAGAGAGAGAAAGAGAGAGAGAGAGAGAGGCTTTTTTATGAATATACTTCTTATCCCTTTACAGTATATACCTGCTGCCCCCGAAGTGAGATTTATTCCCTAAAAAATAAATAAATAAAAAGGAAGGGGCCTGTCCAGATCAAGTGGGAAGTCGGTGGATATTGCTGAGTCTGCATTTCAAGCAATCTCGTCCTAGTCACCATATTTATTTATTTATTTTATTGAGGGAAAGTGTGTGACTGTAGCCGCAATACAGCAGCAGCAGCAGCAGCAGCAGCAGCAGCAGCATGGTCACAACCTGGAAAAAAGCACAGGAGCTGCATTAAAAGATTGAAGGAAACAGCTAAGAAGGGGGATCCCAGGCTCAATGCTTTGGATGTGTGCTAAGAGACGCTAGCCATCCCTTTGTTCCTTGGTACCACCAAAGACTCTTCGTTTCTTACTTGTACCCTTTCTCCCAGATGACCAGCATCCTATATCCCTGCCTTCTTCCAGCCTGGGCACTCTCCAGCTCACCCCCCCTTCCTTTATCCTTGAGTTTCCCAGCCTTGGTATCTGTTCTCAATTCTTCGATTTCCTGCCCTCAAAACTGGCCATACCAGGTACCTCCTCTCACCTTTGCACACATACTGTAATTCTACGTCTAAATCCAGAAGCCCTCTCCTCTGGGGTCCACTTCTGGGGGCTTATTTTGGAATTTCCTTCCTTTAACATCTCCTTAAGCCTTCTTTTTTTCCACCATGACTGTGATGGCTGGGGATAACATGGATGAAACATCTGCTTTGCCAGGCCACCCTCAGGACAGCTACCGGCCTGGTGCTCACGATGACCATGAATGCTGTGAGAGGGTTGTGATCAACATTGCTGGCCTTAGATTTGAGACCCAGCTGAAAACTCTTGCCCAGTTTCCCAACACATTGCTGGGCAACCCAAAGAAACGCATGCAGTACTTTGACCCATTGAGGAATGAATACTTCTTTGATCGGAACCGGCCCAGCTTTGATGCCATCCTCTACTACTATCAGTCTGGAGGGCGGCTTCGCAGGCCAGTTAATGTGCCCTTGGACATGTTCTCTGAGGAGATCAAGTTCTATGAACTGGGAGAGGAGGCCATGGAGAAATTCCGGGAAGATGAAGGGTTCATCAAAGAGGAGGAGAGGCCCCTGCCTGAAAGGGAATATCAGCGGCAACTATGGCTTCTCTTTGAATATCCTGAGAGCTCTGGGCCAGCAAGAGTCATTGCAATAGTCTCTGTCATGGTAATCTTAATCTCCATTGTGATCTTTTGCCTGGAAACATTACCAGCATTGAAAGACCAGAACCGGGACTTTACAGGTCCCCAAAACCGCAGCGACAACTCCACCATGTTTTACAAGTCCAGTATATTTACCGATCCCTTCTTCATTGTGGAGACCCTATGCATCATTTGGTTTTCCTTTGAATTGGTGGTGCGCTTTTTTGCCTGTCCCAGCAAACCTGAGTTCTTCAAGAACATCATGAACTTCATTGACATAGTGGCCATCATCCCTTACTTCATCACTCTTGGTACAGAGATGGCTGAGCAGGAGGGGCCTCAAAAGGGGGAGCAGGCCACCTCTCTGGCTATCCTGAGAGTCATCAGACTGGTAAGAGTATTTAGAATCTTCAAACTCTCCAGACATTCTAAGGGCCTCCAGATTCTGGGACAGACCCTCAAAGCAAGCATGAGGGAGTTAGGCTTACTAATCTTTTTCCTCTTCATTGGGGTGATTTTGTTCTCCAGTGCGGTGTATTTTGCTGAAGCTGAAGAACCTGGGACTTATTTCGACAGCATCCCTGAAGCTTTCTGGTGGGCAGTGGTATCCATGACCACTGTGGGATATGGTGACATGTACCCTGTGACGATTGGAGGCAAAATTGTGGGCTCCTTGTGTGCCATTGCTGGTGTGCTGACAATTGCCCTGCCTGTACCTGTCATTGTGTCCAACTTCAACTACTTCTACCACCGAGAAACAGAAGGGGAAGAACAGGCTCAGTTACTTAAAGTTAGCTCTCCTAATTTAGCATCTGACAGTGATCTGAGTCGCCATAGCTCCTCCACAATCAGCAAATCTGAGTACATGGAAATTGAAGAGGATATGAATAATAGCATAGACAATTTTAGAGAGGCTAACCTCAGAACTGGCAACTACACCATAGCCAACCAAAACTGTGTTAATAAAAGCAAGCTGCTGACTGATGTTTAAACACGTGTAGAAAAGAAAAACACCGGCAGCTTGAAGACTTTAAGTGACTGGCAGTCACACTTTGTAGATGCTTTATGAATAGTCTGAATGCTTTACCTCGTAAATGCGTTGTTGCATTGCGAATTTTTGCTCAGCGATTCAAGAATCCATGAAAGATATTCACATTTTTGTTTTTGTTTTCTTAAGGGTATTTTTCAATTGGTATGAATGGTTAATTATAACTCTTTGGATTAGCCTAGTTATAAATACAAATGGTATGCTTCTTGTCCTAGACATTTTCCCCATTACTTTCAGTTGTTTATTTTAAAAATCATCTCAAGAGGACTCTTACAAATATTTAAAATATGCATGAATTCCAGGAAAAGTTTCTACAAAAAACAAGCTGCACAATGCATCCAAGAAAATGCATCCAAACAATATTCAGCAGAAATGTGCAGTAAATATTTGCCATTCTTTAGACTGACTGACATATATTTCCTTCCTTTGTGAAAGGTTTTGTAGTTCTGATCTACAGATCCACACACAGCACCTTATAAAAATATGCCAGGTCTTTTTGTTTTTTGCTGTATAGCACTCTTAAAGAATGATTCTATGGAGGTGGGGGAAGAGACAGAACATCTGCAATGCTGCTAAGGTTTCTTAAATGCAGATGGTTTCATTGTACTTTTGCCCCTTCTCCAGAACTGGATGCAAACCTTTTTAGCTCCTTTGTTGCAAGATAGCACAATAGAATTTAATATAGCATGTTTGACTTTGATACTATCTATTTTATAACTGCATGCCTGAAACATTACCTCAGACAATAGGGGATAAGCTTTTGTTTGAACCAATCTTCTTCAAAATAGGCCCTTTTTCATTTTGATTTGCATTCACCAAAAGTGCACTCCTTTTTATTTATTAAGTATCTGATTAGTAACTTAAAGTACTGTATTTAAGTGCGTATGTTAGTTAAACGGGAACAATAACTTTTGGAGATCAAAGCATGTTCAAATATTCAGCATTATGGCCTACTTGACTAAGGTGTAGCTCAATTAATGCATGATTTCAGTAATAAATAAAAAAAATGCTTGTTGGAACTGAGGGCCAGGAAGAACTCGCTAGAGACACTTGATGATTTTCCTGCATTGCTCAGGGAAATGAATTGGCTTTTGTCCAGGCCTTGTTGGAAAGTAACATATCTCATCCCTTAGAGGGAAAGTTATATGGAAAATTAAGAAGTCCAGTTTATATATAGCAATGCCTAAATATTCTGTATCTCTTAGAGCAGAGAAAAGGTGCAGAAGCATGCCTTTTGGTGCATTCCTAGAATGTAAAATGAAACTTACCTATTATATGCATCCAAATTGCAGCCCAGTTGTTTTGCAATCATACTTTGAACCTTAGAGACTTTTGTACTCTCCTAGGACTTGCTAAAGATACTCAACCAATTGATTTTAGATAGTTGCCTAGTGCCTTTATCCTTACAGCCACTGAACTGCTGAAAGTGCCTCAATGAAGCGAGCTGATCCTGAGTAGGCATAGTTGAGTCAACCAGACAATATCAGGGCTCTACTCTGCCAAATGCAGGCACAGCGGAAAGAGCAAGGGAGAAAGACAGTGTATGAAGCAGAGAGGCAGAAGAAGTAGGCAAAGACCTCCAGCACTCCTGCATACTCAATTTTCTCCTCTGCAGCAGGGTGATATTGCAGCCTAGCATTTGCCTTTGCCAAATAAATGGAAATCATATTTATTCAAGACTCACTGGCCCCATTCCGAAGACACCTTAAACCATGGCTTTAACCACAGTGGTTAAGCCAGAAAGCCTTATTCACCGTGGTTAAAGCTATGGTTTAAGGTGTCTTCTGAACACAGCCTGGTTTTCTGGCTTAACCACTGTGGTTAAAGCCATGGTTTAAGGTGTCTTCGGAATGGGGTCATTGTTTCTCCAGTTTATTTATAGAGATTTTGCTGCCCTCCATATTTTTGGGGTAAGAGGGGA
Organism: Anniella stebbinsi; assembly: GCA_029215795.1. Lineage (NCBI taxonomy): Eukaryota > Metazoa > Chordata > Lepidosauria > Squamata > Anniellidae > Anniella > Anniella stebbinsi. The sequence goes on from JARDYH010000003.1 coordinate 101,878,950, forward strand.
TGGCCTTTGGCAGCCTGTCCTCAAACATAAGAGGAAGGGAGGACCATCCTTTACAGCACCTATGCAGGGAGCCAGGTTAGATGACTTTCCCTCTGAATCTCTTGGACTCATTCTAAAGGCTTCTGCTTTTCCAGCAAAGCATACATTTCTCCCAGAAATGCTCCCACCCACTGTAACTTCTATTTTCTGGAGGTTTCACAATTGAGAAGGCATTTTCTGCAAAATGCAAGTCCTGAAGCTATAGGCCATAGAAGTCATTTTTAACTGATATAGGCACTAAATCTTTTAACATTTTTTTTTATTTTAAAAGGTCAAAGTTGTGATTTTTCCTCTCACACTTAGAATATGGTGACTTGGCTCTCAAACATCTTTTTCTCCATTGCAGAAATTCCAGAAAACAAGAACATTAATTCTGCAGTTTTGCACAAGTTTGACATGCCAAGCATACAGAAAGATGTAATTTTGTGGCTTTGTGATTCAAAATGATGGAACATATTTGTCAAGGGCAGGAGAACCTCTTAAATGTTGATTCATAAAGTGTTTCTGTTTTTGTTATTTTAAGGGCATTACATTTCAGACAGGAATCATCTTTCCCCCATTTAGCCACCCCCTCCCTGCAGAGTGCTAGATTTGGTGGTCAAATCTACACTTCCCTAGAATCCCAAAATTTAGGAAAGGCATTCCTACGTTAGCCTGACTTGCAAGTTGCATTTAGTAGTTACCTCAGCAATAATCCACTCAGTGCCACATGGAATCATTGATTAGGAGGTGCCACCTGAGAGAGGATGAGGCCTCTGTTGGGCAGCTTAGCGAGTTTCTGTGCTGAGTGGTTGGGTTATCCGCACCTTAATTTATCTGCTGGACTGATCCTTATTCTGCATGATTAAGAGAAAGTACTGCATGCAGTGGTTCAGTTTATGGCTCCCGATCCGCTGCCCACCTTTGCTTCACCAGGGATGGGCAAATCATTAGGGCTTTGGGGGGCAGGGGTGGCTTGGGGAATATGATCATTGCTAGTTTAATATTGAGTACAGGGAATAATCTCATGTAGCCTAGGCATGCATTTTTCCAGCAAAGTTTTTCCTCCCCTTAAAACCAAACTCATTGCTTTGCACTATGTGTGCTGAAATGTTTTTGTAGGCCTGAAGGTGCACTGAACTATTACCTGATTCTTAGCAATACACTTGTTGTTAATTTTCTTTTTCTGTCATATTTCTTTTTGGTGACTGGATGGTCTCTAAAAGTAGGTGTGGGAATTTGCCCCAGCAGGTTGGGCTGAAATGGACATGGCCAAAGGAGAGCAAAATGAGAAGCCTCAGACATTTGCTGGCATATTGGCAACTGCAGTGCTGGAGTCGAATCTCTCCAATGGTGGTATAATTTCATAGCTGATGACATGGAGCTGACACATTAGGCGTTTCTTGACTGATTCATGCTGAATCAGGATCAGGTTCTTTATTTAAATAGGGGCAAAGGTTTCCAAGGCCTGGAATTGGTTGAAGTTTCCTTATTCTTAATCTTGGTACAGAGATGCCATGCTATGAGGAAATGTCATTGCAAATTCTGCCATGCGATTGAGGACAGTAGAGCTGGGACTGACACACCTCTCCCACATAAACTTCATAGAAGTGAACAAGAAATGCACACGAGCCCGGTATTGCCCTTGAAAAGCTCCTGTTCTTTTCAAAGTGGAGAGCTTCCTAGCAGGTTATGCCCCATGTGAATTAATGGGAGAGGAGTGCTAGTTGGGTTTTCTGTGTTAGGTAACACATGTCTTGGGATGACAGTGGAGTCATGGATAGGAATAGGGCTGATGATGTGTATTTCCTGTAGAAGGATGGGAGGTAAAGATAAATAAGGTCAATATTGTATCACTATTTTTGTAAAAAAAAAAAAAAAGTGGAAAGGGATTCTACCTCTAGCATTTTAGCTCATATATATATATATATATATATATCACATAAACTGTTGTGATTTGGGGTTATCTCCACTGACATACTTTCCATTTTTTAAAAGGTAATATAAAAATAAGAGAATTGGGGACAGGTGTTATTGGTTTCAATGAAATTTTATTTAAATGGAATGCTAAGTAGATTGTAGCCCTCATCAGGCATTCTTATACCAGACATAATCAATGCGTAAGGAGAGGGAGTGCTACAGCCCAGTCTCCCTCCACTGTTGTAGCCATTGCTCTCTACTCATGGAGGATGGCAGGCTGAAGGGGAGAGAGGCTCCTCTATTTGTGGAGGCTCTGTGAGAACTTAGAACACTGGAAAATCAGCCTCCACTTCAGACAGTCAGACCCCATGAGTAAAAGGCATTAAACGCAGCAATGGAGAGGGGCCAGGCTGAACGACTCCTTCTCATGTGTTGGTTATACCCAGCAAAAAGGATAATTTACAGTAATAATCCTATGTGTTTAGGTAACTGCTTGGCCTGGTCTGGCCTGCACTAACAGCAGATGAAGTGGTAAAACTGTTCCTGGAATATACCACTTCAGAACACAGGTGATCATAGTAGGGGATGGATATTTTGAACTCCATCCCCTTAATTTTTTTTTTTTTAACACATAATATTTCAGGGAGAAGGCCAGCCTGAAATCTTCTCTCTGGTATCTAGGGCTAGTTCTTACTGAGGAAGTAAACCTTTGTCTAGGTTGTACCACTTCAGAATGTAGGTGAGGATGTATATGATTAAATGATCCCAAAGTTACCTGCACATGAAAAATTAACATGTCAGAGAGGAGGGATCTTATATAACTTTCTCCTTGACATGCTAGTTTTCTGTAGTCACAGATTTTTTTTTCCATGGTGGAACATTCAAACAAATAAATCCCCACCTATACTCTGGCAACATAGGAGACACCTTAGAACTAGTTTCTGATGTGCAGGGAGTTTTTTAAACATATGAGGGAGCATTCAACATGTGATTCCTCTGTCTCTAGTCTTTTGAGTTATAGTTCAAGAAAAATTGTACCATGTCATCTGCTGTTTATGGAGAAAGACCTCTTGTCTCAATGATGGACAAATTTGGGGCAACTGAAGTTGCCCAGGCTATTAAATATTTGATGTTCAAACCTGAAGAATGTAAAGAGTTCAGTAGAGTCCTTTCACTGCTAAAAATGCTTGCTTCTAAGAACATTAAGATTACTGCTGTGCAAAATTTTTTTCCCACATATTATTTGACAATTACCATTCAGTTTGATAAAAAAGAAATTACTCTTGAAAAAAATAATTCAAAGGAGAAGTTTTTTGGGGGAGAAATTCTTATGGGTTGTTTTCAGGGTTCTTCTGCTAACCTAACTTATGTGGTGGCTAAGGAGTGTGAGAGAGTTCCTGTCTTTCATTGTACAATCATCTCTCTGGCAGCCTGTAGCCTTCTCGGCTTCCCACACTTCAATTAAAGCCCAGGGAGAAACATCCAATAGAGTCTTTTCAGATCAGGAAGTGCAGGCAGCCTTGTAGATTTGAGAGCAATGGAGAGATGTGCAATAGAAAGAAAAATACAAACAGTACCCTCAGCCACTTCACAGTGATTAGGTAAGATCAAAAACACTGCCAAAAGAAATTAACAAAAACACCTATAAAATACCCTGAGAATGAGGCAGAAAAATGGAAGCCTCTTTCATGGCGTAAGAAAACTTTCAGGAAATGGGAGCTCAGATTTTGGCATAGCATTAGTTCCAGCTGTTCCCTGGAACTAAACATAACACTGCACCCCTCACATCTGCTATAGGGCTTTCAGGAAAGGAATGTTGTCACCAGTGCCTGTATTAGATACAGTGCCTGTATTAGATCCACAATCACATGTTGAAAATTTAACATTTGGAAGACCCTGGGGAATATGCTGGACCCTGCAGAATGGCAACTAGAGCAGAGTTAAAATTTCTCAGAAAAGTCCTAAGACTCTCACACCCCTAGAAATAAGAGACCACTTTGCGGAAGTTTCTCTCCAAATTTTCTTCACCATTACTTCTTTTGGTGCTTGGATTCCCCTTCCCTACCCCAATGTCCTGGAAGGATGCTAGGTATGGGGTATTGTGGAGGATGCAAAATGGGGGCCGGGATGCTGTTGCCACTTGCAATGGCAGTGTAACCCCCCCCCCCAATCCTTAGGAAAAACAGGAAAAAGCTATTCTACAGTCCTTGCTTATGGTGAGTTCTCCATGAGAAATTGCTGGAGAATTCCACCCCCCCAACAGAAATTCAATGAAGTTAGCCCCCAAAATTCTCTGCCCACAAATAAGGTGGAGAATTTCAAGATGCCATTTGCACACAATTCATATAAAGGTGTGTGTGTGTAGCCCTATTTCAGCATTCATCTGCTTGTGTGTAGGGCAAACGTATGTCGGCGAATGGATGCATAAGTCCTGCCCCCACTGTTCCTGTATGCCTGGCTTCCAGTTAAACCTTTGCACGTTGAGCGCAAATGTCTGTATTGGGCTCTGTGTGTTCATGCTTACAGATGTTCCATGATCGGAAACTCAAATAAGGCAGGGTTTGTGATCACGGAACCTCTGTGGGTGTGGGGGGAACGATGTGGGCAGGCCACTACACACTTTAACCTGACACGTGAGCAGATGAATGCCTGCATAGTGTGTGTGTGTGTGTGTGTGTGTGTGTGAGAGAGAGAGAGAGAGAGAGAGGCCCTGCCCAGTGTATTTAGCCATTTGTATGAATACATGTCTCAGCACACATATAAGTAATTACAAGACTGACTTCCTTATAGAAGAACCATTTGCCCTTATTCAGAACAGCACATGGAGAGAGACAAGTGAAGCAGCATCCACCATCCTTCACCTCTCACCTATCGAGATACAACCATTAACCACTCATTAGGTTATTTAATTTAATTTAGCATAACTTGGCTGTAGGTTATTTTATTTTATTTAGTATAACTCTAGCACACATGAAATATAAGGTATAATTTACAATGTTAAAAAATAAAATAGAGGGGACATAGAGTACGTCTTGCCAAACCACTATTCAGATGTTAGACAGTACAATTCTGGAACCTCTCACAAATACAATTTTTATTTTGTATAGCTTGAAACATTGGTTGAGAAATTTTGCTTACAAAGCTGAGAAATATGGTTTCAGTATGCTTTTTACTTTAAAATGTCATGGACAGTCCTTGAGAAAACTCAGTACTTCCTACAAGTAATTTCTGTGGTATTGTTAGAATCCTGTTTGACCTGATATTTTACCTTCCCTTTTTAGAGACCATTTTGTCCCATAATTAATTAGAATTTACAGTTTTATTGTATATAACTTTGCGGGTCTTTTTTTTTTTTTTTTTACATTAAATTTTCATTTCAGAACAAGTTGATTTTCAAACTATTTCCTGAAATAGTTCTAGGCATTAATCAGAATTAGCCACTATCTTTATTTTAATCGACAACTCTGAACATATTTTTAATTTCTTATTCTCTTTTTCTTTTCTTTTTCTGGATGCTGAATGATGCATCGATAAGGCCAGAAACGTGTGATCAGCAAATAGCATACCTTGACTTTTCAAGAAATGTAATAAATTTGAGATTTTTACTCCAATTTTGTTTAAAAAAGAAAACCCTGTTGATCAGTTGTTCCACCTCCTCTGGAGATAATATATATGAGTTACTATTTTTAGAGTCTTCCCTGTCAAGCCTTTACTGTCATTTGAATACAACTGAATTATTTGGGGGCATATTTATCTTTGATTAAATTGTTGTTTCAATGGCATTTCTATAATGTGATTGGAATCAAATGTATATTTTACTTTTATACAAAAATTTTAAAAAAGGATATTTTTATGACTAAATTCAACAAAGAAGAAAACATTAGAACATGGTGTGTGTTTTTCTTCCTTTCCAGGTCATGTAAACCCATTAATCCCCCCAGCACATTGGTTTGCAATTATGTAAATAACAGATTCTGGTAGGGATGTATAGGGATTCTTTGACATACCTTTCATTTTAATGATCTAGCATTGACGTTTGAACGAGGTCATGGAATGGTTTTTTGCAGAAAAGTGCACCATCGGGGCAACAAACCATTGAGGCTGACATGGGTCTATTGGTTATCATAATTTGCAAATTGCTTACACTTTGAGTCAAGTATGTATCTCATTGTCATATTATTGCTGATTTGACTTAACCATAGCTGAAAGAGTTTGGTTTGTCAATTTTTAAGACAGTGAATGTTATGAGTTTATATATAAAACATACAAAGTGCATAGTTTTCATCTATGCAATTTTACTTGCTTCTGTCACTTTTATCATCTGTTCATACTTGGCATCTATTAAAGATAATTTTTAAGAATCTTACTCAGGAATACTATGACTGGTTTATTGTCTGGAGTCCCGTTTTTCTACTATCCATTCCAAGGTGCTCCACTGGAAAAACGTAGGGAGTGTGTGAATGGCAAGAAACGGATGGAAGAGAGCAGGATTTGGCCTTGGAGAGGGATTGGACCAAAGAAAAGACTGTGAGGGGAAGGAGAGAATGGGCAGAGAGGAGGAGGGCTGCACATGGCCGAGACCAGCAGAGATTTGAAATTGCGTAATGATGCCATCATGTTGGCTATAGGCATGTTATAAAAGTGGAAAGAGCTAACTTTCTTTTTCATTCACCCGCATATGCTGCTGTTTGCTCTTTGGAGCAGTTGACTAATGGAATTGTGGACATGACTGGTGATAGGTCTGGTGACTAATCAAAACACTGGTTCATTGCTGCCATGCTGAGCCAAATGGAGCTTAAATTTCAAGCTTTTAAAAATGATGATTTGTATGGGAATCAATTGACTGACCTGCCAATGCAGAATCTTCAGTCAAGGTATTGTCCAAACCAGTTTCGATCCCACTTGCCATTTTAGAGGGTACTCTTACAGCAGGTTATATTAATGCATGTATTCATTTAAATACTAGCTATATTTACATTTTACTGATTAAGATGGGGAATAGTATCAGCTAACCATAGTTGGGAGCATGCTTCCCTTAAGAAGCAAAGTAAATGAAATATTTATGAAGTCCTAATCATAATCCTATTTGAGTCACATCGCTGCGTATCTCTGCTCTGCATAAAATAATAACACCTTTCCTTTTCATTTTAAACACATCACATTTGGCACTGTGGCGAAATATTATTGCTACTCCTGATTTAGCATTTCCCTGCCCTTATGTACAATTTTGGGGTCCGGAAAGAGTTCGAGATGGGCAATTAAAATATTACACTGAACCATTTTCATTCTTCTGTAGCCCAATGAAAGCATTACAGGCTGGGGGTGGGGAGAGATACACACTGCCTCCGCCTCCTCCGTTCCTAATCTTCCTATGACCAGGAACCAGATTGCAACCAGATTCAGCTAAATGCCATTATAGTGCTCCATGTCGTCCAGGTCCGTATGCAATCAGTATTCCTGATTGTGGAGAGGACTGTAACCAAGTGCATCCATGTTGAGAGTAGAGGGATCAGTGCTGGTCTGTTTGTCCCTATGCCCCCTACATGCTTTCAGTTTTGTTCCCATGTCCCCTCCTCCTTTTCAGTCTTTGGCATTGGAAATATATTCTCAAATGATCCATTCTGTTAAAATTGAGCAGTCTCTATCCTCATGGTGAAGTGATATAAACTTGGAATGATTAGTTTGAGGTCACATTGCAGTTGTCATGGCAGATAGGAGAAGAGTATAAGAACTGAAATACCTTGATTGCATCAGCTTACAGATGCAGTACAGATGAAATTAGGTTTTATTTAGCCATTGTGCATGGATGTGCAGGATGAAGCATTCTCTCTATCACAGAAGAATGCAGGACAACCCTATATGGGCTATGTACACATCGAGATCACATGTCCAGTAAGAGTAATTTATTAGGCTTTTGTGATAGCAAAGTTATCACAATAAATTCATGGTAGGTTTAGTGATCCTGCTAGAACTCAGAATTAGTCAGCTTGTCAGTCATATCTAGTAGGCGTGTAATTTTCAAAGGCATAATGAGCCCTAACTTGATGTCAATGAATTTTAATAATTTTGTAATTCAAACCAAAATTGATCGGCACATGCACATTCTGCATGATTAATCACATGCTCAAGTGATGATTTCTGTAACTTTTACTTCCCAAAGGAAATGAAAAAGTCCCATTTGAAATGCACATATGTGAAATGATTTTACTTTAACTGTTTATTTACTCTTTGACAAAGAACCAATCAGTTCAGAAAAGATTGGATAGAAAAGAACACTGTATTATGAACACCACATTCCTATATTTTGTGATGTATATGTGGAATAATTCAAAGATAATTTGAAAACTCATTTAACAGAATTTTCTTCCAAACTATCATGTTGGATTTGTAATTAGGGGTGAAAATTACAAATTATGACCGGTTCAGTTCATCCATTTCTAATTATCACTTGGGCTTGTCATGACTGCTTAGATGGACACTTCACAATTCGTACAACTCAGCCCAGAATCACACCACCCCAGTTTTGTTATGTAAATTGGCCTTGATTTTTTATTACTTCTATTAAGGACAGTCTGGCAGGACCAGTATTTTCCTTTATTCTGCCCCTGTGTTGTAAGATTAACAGCCCTGTTTTACATTTAAGTACTCAGAATTAAGTCCCATGGAGCTCATTGAGACTTCTTGGTTAGTATGCCTAGAATTGCAGCCATTTATTTATTTAGTAGATTTATATCCTAATTTTCAACTAGAGTCCTCAAAGTGGCTTATAATATTTATAAAACACAACAGATACAAGAACCACATGGCCACCCCCCCCCCACACCAAACAACAACAACTAAACAAGACAATCAGCTTTAGGAATTGCAGCCAGGATATTCCTTTCCACAAGGCAGCTGATGTCATTTGGTCCTGTGGAAAAGGGCAGCAAATGGAGCTGTCCCTGATGTTCTCTTTTCCTGCTCCTGTTCCCTTTATTCCTTCCCAGGACAGCCTCTGTCCCCAATCAACCGCAACTTCCATGCAACAAGGTGTTGCCCATGACAAGAGTCTGAATGAGGGTGCTGATCCCCAACTGTATCAACAAAATACATTGCAAATTTAGCGAGGCCAGGATGAAATGTAGAGACCTATCCATGTCTGCAAGGACTGTAAGTGCAGAAATGCACTTCAGTGTGGGAATATTGTCCTTGCTGGATCAAGATGACTGTGGCATAATGGAAAGTACTGTATAATAGTTACTTGCCACAGTTGTTGTCTAATATTTCAGTGGTTGAAATTTGTTTCACATCTATCTGCATATTTGATAATGCTCCTTCATGCAAGTGATTACAGTGGCAACTATGGCATTTAGTGAAGCTTGGAAGAAGATCTCTTGAACATCTAAGGTTTGACTTCTTAATTCTTTGTGTTTATTGAAATATTAGCATGATGATGATGATGATGATTTATTACATTTATATAGCCGAAGCTCTCTGATGCATGCCAATGATGCTTGCCATTATTATGTAGGATGTGTGTGGAGGAAGGGCTTGTGTGTTGCAAGGAGCCTTGTGCATTTTACCTCCTTACTTACAGTCACCAACAGAGTCAGAAATGGAAGCAGGCTCCCCCAACCCCCCCCCCCACACACACACACTCACACACACACCATATGCAGGAAGTGTCCTCAAATGCAATGCTTAACTTTTCCCAATACCAATAAATGAAAACCAGCTTAGAGACCAAACAAGGTACACCTTGTGTCAAATCATTACAATCCCATCATGGTAGCACTATATCCCTCTTGCACATTTATACCTCGTAGGACACACAGGGCTCTATCACACCAATTCCCCCCCCCCCCCGGGTTTTTTTTTTACTTCCATTTCAGAAGTGCTGCAAGCTCTCCTCCCTTTCACTATTGTAGCTATACCAGTGAACTCTGTTTTTGCTCTCCCGCTGCGATTGCAGGTGTCCAACCTGCCCTTCTCCTTCCCCCTCCAGTTCATTGGTTCTTATCATTGATGGACATTGTGATGGACTTGGCAGCCATCCTCCCTCTTTAATTGGAGCTCCTATTAGGATGTACAAAAGAGTGTACATCTCTAAAAAATGTAAAAAGACAAAACTTGGGATCTTGAGAGCTCTTAAGTAGAGCTTTCGGCATGCCAAGTTTGAATCAGATAAGTCCATGCCTTGATTTTTAAAGAATTTTTATATTTCCCTGCTCTTTAAACCTTTTGCTGATAGTTCACCAGTGTGATCTTCCACCTCTTTGCATTTGTGAAGAATCACTTTTCCTTTCCTTTGATCATGCGAAGCTGAGCATCTCCAGTTAATAAAACAGAGATGGCTGGTTCCCTTACTCCAGAGTAAATCCCATTGACTTCAACTACATTTACATCCAAGTCATACTACATTCGCACCCACCCCCACCCCACATAGCTCTCTTTTACTTCAAAGTTACATCCCTGTCTCTTCCTGTCAGATCAAAAGATCACTCCTACGTTCTTTCAGATGTTAATCTGTTGCCAAGGACAGGGCTAGCAATTCACTAGTCATGACTCACTGGAAAGGATAGCCTTTTGTCTCGCAAATTGGGTCTCCTTGGAAACATCATGTGGGCTTGATTTTGTATGAAATTGCTTTGCCTAAGAAGATTTCAGGCATGAAATTCAGTAGCATCAGGAAATGTTTTCTCCAGCCCTATAGGCTAATATAATATAGGACAATATAGGAGGAAGAATAATTACACAAAAGGGGAGAGAACCACTAGGAAGATTTATAACGCACGTGGAGGGGTGATGGAAGCAGACAGAAATGGAGGTATGAGGAAGGATCAGAGTGGTTTGAAAGGTTAAGGTGGATGGGCACCAGGGTGAAGTTCTGCAATTCCAACAGGACAGGGGTTTAGCAAAACAAGGAAGGAAGCCTCCAAAAAGAGGGAGTTGAAGCCCTGAAACCTTCCTGCCAACTCCTAAGGTGTCCAAAGATGAAAAGGAGGAAGTAAGTTGTAAAACTGCCCTGGCCGATTAAAAGCATGCCCTATTCTTTCCTCACTGAAAACGGCCTTCAAGACACAACCCCAAACACACACCCAAACACAGAAGTGGATTTACTTGTTTACATTTGGGTTTTTATTGTGCACTTCCAAGATGAAACGGACTTTCCCAGGTACACAATAAGCTACAAGAATGGAGGAAAAAAGCGAGAACAGGGCAGGACAAGGACAACGTCATGCGAGTCCATAGCACCAAAAGTGGAAAGGATGAACTCTGGGAGTGCAATAAACACAAAGTGTGATGGAGCCCACAATGACATTTGTTGCAGTATTTTGGATAATGTGGAATAAAAGCAGGAAATAATACTATGAAAACGGTATATGGAATGTGTAATGTACCCCAACAGTTATCAGTGCATTTCAATACCACTATAAAGCAGTAGTGTAGATCTAGCCCTGGGTATAAGGGTGTAAATCTTCTCTCTGCCCCTCTTAAGCCCACCATGACGAATCATAGAATCATAGAATAGTAGAGTTGGAAGGGGCCTATGAGGCCATCTGGTCCAACCCCCTGCTCAATGCAGGAATCTACCTTAAAGCATCCCTGACAGATGGTCAAACATGCTTCTCTCTCCCCTGCCTCATTTTGGGCTGTCTGTCTTGGTCACATTAGTTTTTTTTCTCTCTCTCTCTCCTCCCTCCCTCCCCATACGGCTCCCTGCATATGGCAAAAAATGTACTGTACTGAAATCTTAATGAATAACAATTCAGGGCTGAACCCATTCCTAATTAATCAATCCAAAAAGGAGGAGGCATCATATCATCAAAATATAACTATTCAGAATTTTTGGAAACCTGTATAGCCAATTGATTGACCATGGAAGTAACAGGCTTTTGAGGGAAGGGGGTGACAGCTGTTAAAACCATCATCACTTATTTATTTATTGCATTTCTATACCACCCAATACCTGAAGCTCTCTGGGAGGTTCACAAAAATTAAAACCATGAAATATAATCCACAGTATAAAACAAAGCACAATATAAAAAGCACAATATAAAAGTGCAATATAAAAAGCACAACCAGGATAAAACTATCATCATCCTCATCATCTATGTTTTTAATGTGGACACTACCAAGAGAATGTTGATTATTAGATGGCTAAAAAATGTAATAAATAAACAAATAAATACATTATGGGAGTAGTGGGAGGTGCATCAATTGAGCCCCAGGCTTAGAGATGTGAAGGCCCAGAAATAAACCCAGAAAAATTCACAAAAATGCCCAGTTTTTCCCATTCCCCCCCCCCCCCGAAAAATTGAAAAAAAATGAAGAAAAAATAGATTATGGAATGCTTTATTTCAGCATAATGAATAAAATGTTTAAGACAATGTGTTCATATATTACTTCTCCAAATGATTTCTAAAAACTATTTACAGTATCAGATTATTACAATTTCTATGCACCGAGGACAAGCAAGTCCTAGATTGCAAACTGAGAGACTACAACTCTCAAATACAAGAGCAATATGCATTTCTGCCTCTAGGGGGCACTGCCATTGTCACAAGAGAAGGGAAAAGGTTTCAGTTTATTTTTTGCTTGTGGGTGGTTCTGTCATCTTGACTAGTCTAGGCCACAAACACAGCCTCTTCTCGCCTTCTTCAGATTCCTCCATCTTCTGCAGCATGTGAAAGAATCTGGTCTATGTTTGGAAACACTCACACCAAATCAAGAAATAAACTGACATGTGAAAGGGTAGAGAAGCTTGCTTCAATCCGGGCAAACCTTCAGTTTTCAGAAATCTATGATAACTATGATGATAACAAACATAACGAATCAGAAGCAGAGACTGAAACTGATAGTGATAGCTATGGCTCAGAGAAGGAGTCTGATTAAATGTCATGTCTATTCACTGAATCTTGTTCCCCTCTTTTTTTCCTCAGCTCTTTTTATGGGAATGGGTGCTTTATTTATTTATATACACTGTGGAGGACTAGCAGAGACATGCTTTTCTTTGTTACTAATGTTGATGGTTTCTTCTGTTTTTTTAAAAAAAACATGTTTGCCTGTTCCTCATAAACTGGCAAAATCAAAGAGGTTCTTTACAGTTCAGGTTTTCCTTACAGTTCAGGAGATTGTAGTTCCATTTGTTACCAAATAAAGTAAAAAAATTAAAAAGTAAATTCAGTTCGTAATAATTGTTTGAATACACTGTACTTTGAATATACCAAATGTGATAATTTTATGCCAGACCAACTTATACATAATTACATTTTATGTTCCTAAAGTAACAAAGTGACTTTCAATCTGTAAAAACTGCTAATATTGCATCTTGTTCAATTTTCTGATTTTTTTTTTTCTGAAACCCCCCAGAAAAAAAAAGACATTTTTTTCCTATGGCTTCAAAATTTCTTGGAATTTTACATCTCTAGGCTTCATCTGAACAATTATTATTTTATTTATTTATTTATTTATTTATTTATTACATTTGTATACCGCCCCATAGCCGAAGCTCTCTGGGCGGTTTACATAGGACTAAAAACAAAAACAATATACAAAAATTAAAACAGCAAAAATGTACAACATACACACAATCTGTACATTTAAAAACCACTACAACACTACAAAAAAGCTACAAAAACAAAACAAACCCAAACTTCTACTTCCCCTCAACTCATTATTTATTATAGTGTTAACAAGGAAAATGTTTTTTAAAAAATAACCATCATAAGACAAATACATTATAGAACGCTACCCAACACAATATCAATAATTAAGCACACACATACACACACATCAGATAATATGCATTCTGTACCTGCTTTGTGTTTGCTATGGGACTAGAGATACAGGCCTCCATCACACCAGCTATTTACTGCACTCTCACCATGCCTGGTGTGTGGATTTGCAGCATAGTACTCACATGACGCCGTGCCTGTCCTGCTGATATCCCGCCTCTTCCCCAGCTTTTCCTGGGCCATTATGAGCTTCACCATATCTAATCCCCCCACCTGGTTTGCCTCTGCTTTTTTAAAAAAAACTCTGAGGCAAATGTGCGTCAACCTTATGATCCCTTTCAACTGAATAGCAGCTCTTTCACTCCTAAGGTCCTTCCGCTCCACCCCTCCCTTTCCCTCCCCTTCTCTTTCTCCTTCCAGTCAGGTCCTGGCAGATGAGTACTTCAACCAGACAGCCTTTATCCCGGGCAAAAATGGAACACACATTTAGTCTGGCTCTTTGGGGGCATCGAGGGGGTACAATCCTGTCTCTGCAGAAATTCAGGCATTGTATGATTTTTTTTAAAAAAAAGACTTTCGAGCCTGGGATGCAAGGTTGAGTTTTATATTCAGGCTTGGAGACGGCTGCTAGGAGAGATTGCTTTTCCCTGCCAGGACCTGATGCAATCCATTCAAGCCCCCATTCCTTTAAAACTACACAGAGACTTGGGGCACATTAAATGCGCTTAGGGAAAATAATCCAGACTTTTAGCGTTCTAGGAAAGGCTGGTGAAGAGGCGGGGTATCAGCAGGACAGGCATGGTGTCATGCGAGTACTATCCTGCAAATCCACACACCAGGCATGGCAAGAGTGCAGTAAATCGCTGGTGTGATGGAGGCCTAAAAGTTTGGATTATTTTCCCTAAATGCATTAAATCTGCGGTAAACCTCCGTGCAGTTTTAAAGGAACGGGGACTTGAATGGTGTGATGAAGCTCACACTGACCATAGTACTTAGATGAATAGCCAGAAAATAGCATCTTAGAAACTGGATGTGTTGTCAGATATGCATGAACGCTCCCTGCAGCTGCTTTTATTTTAAAAAGCCATTTTATTTTAAACAACAATGAAACCCCCCCCCCCCCCCCCACACACAACAACAGAAGCAGTGATAAGAAGCCTGATTTGGATCAGGGCTGTGGTGCAGGGTATGCATCATTAACTCTTTCCCCTTGTGCTGATTCCTCAGTGCATATCACTGCCTATTATTTCAGGAGGCACATTGAGGTTGTTATCACACCCACCATGACTTTGCTCCACTTCTTCAGCGCTGGACTCACATGATGTCGTCCTCGCCCTGCTGTTCTCTCACCCTGAAGTCGGGGGTTTGGGTTTCTGTTTCGATGTATCCCTGTCCGAAAGGCACAGGCAGGTATTGCAGGTATCGCAGGTACCGCAGCAATACCAAGCACTTGTAAATCAAAACACTAGACTCGCTTAGGAAACAGAGGGGCAACCCGCAGAAGCAAACCCAGGGAAAAAATGTAGGTGTGATAAAGCTCTAAGGATCAAAGTAGACAGGACATCAGAGATACATTTACTCACCTCCAATATCATATCTAATTTGGCACTTAGTGGGGGGACAGCAGGCTAGACAGAGCACCACCCCTGCAATTTCAAATTGGCTGGAGACTCACAGTCTTAAAACAGTAAAGCACATTCATCCTTTGAGAACTGGAGATCAATGGCACTGGATAGGATCACCCATCAGACACAGAAGCTATTGAACAGGAATAACCTAACTGAGCTGTGAGAACTTTGAATCACAACAACTGTGCTCTTAGAGTTCCATAACGATGTTTTACTTGCCCTAATACTAGTTGTCATAACAATGTGTGTGTGTGAGAGGTATGTGTGGACAGGGAACTTGCCTAGGTTTTATTTTCTTTCTGCTCTGCTTTGGCTGATGTTTTATTTTCTATATTCCACATCCGATCCTATGGAGAGACAGTAGAATGATATTTAATAACTGTGTTGTTGCTGTTAAGAAATGATAAATGAAATTCTCCCTCCCTGTTTCCTTCCTTCCTTCCCACCCTCTCCTTTGCCTTTGGGTTTGCTGAGGAGTTTCTGCTTGACTTTATTTACTGAACATTAATTGCCTGAACTGCTTTCTAGGAAGGAAACCCTCTTGAAAAATGAATATAACATTCCTAGAAAGGTTGCCTGTTAGATTACCTTGCATGTGTCTGTGTCTATTTCTCTCTTTCTCCCTTTCTTTGTATGTCAATCACAGGGACACATTTTCAGGAATTTAGAGACATGATAGGTGGAAAAATCATCCAATCTGTACTTACTGCCTAAAATGTGTATTTTATGTCTTCTGAAAAAAAGGCCTGAACTTTATTCTAAGCATGTGACGGGGCCCTTCCTGGAAAAGGTTGGTCATTATCAGCACTCTGTTGTTGCTTCCCTTGAAATTCCTTGGGTGTTTTGCCCTGTCAGGAACCCTCTAAATTTGTTTCAGATTTAAATTTTGGTAAGATCTGTTATCAATCTAGGGATTTTCAGACAAGCATCCCATCCAAGTTTTGTTAACCTTGTCAAAGCTCTGTTGGATTGTGTGGGTAGGGCTTAATTGGGTCCAGCTGGCGAAGGGACGAGAACAAATAGACACAGAAGCATAGCTGGGATAATAAATTGGCCACAACTTTTTTTGACTCACTTGAATAGACTTGGCGGTGGCATAGGGCGTGGATCCTGTAATCGGCTTGCCTGCCTGTTGACCGATTCCTCTGGCCTGCATGCCAGGAGCACTGGTGGTGGTTGGAAGGGCCAGGGGCACACCATGGCACAGATTGCTAATGTGAACCCCTTTCTGCCACCACGGATGTGGCCAGCTCGCAGTCCCCATCCGTGTGATCTTGGCACAACATCCTTGAGATCCCTTATGGTAATCTTCACCATGGGGGAGCAGGGAGACCAATCTTGCTCCCCCTCACCAGTGGATCCAGCCCAATGCCTATCACACCACAAGAGGCAGGGGAGGGTTGCCCTTGAATGTAGGTAATCTCAACAATTGGATTCAAAATTTGCTTTAGCTAAAATTTGTTGCAATTTTGTTCATAATCAATTTCACAAATTAGTTGTTCAACCTGTACTTGTCACCTGGGCCAGAATAAAATGTATTGCTTATTGGTTTTTACTTCTGTTGGCAGTAGTTGCCAGTAACAGTCACAACAACATTTCAAGATGAATATGAATGTTCCTCCTTGGATGAAATATCTGAGGAATTTCAAGGAAAGAAAGAAGAGTTTTTTGATAAGACAAAGCAACCTATGTCTGGGGAAGGGGTGTGATGATTTCAGGGGTTATGATGCCCCTCAGGAGAAGATGGACAACCAGCCAAGTCCCTCTCCCTTCTTATCTCCTTTGGTAGCATGTGTAAAGGATTGCTTAACCAAGACAATACCTTTTGTTACTGGATCTCGCACAGAACCAAGAAAACAAACCTACAGAACCAAGAAAACAAACCTAGATGGCTCACAGCCGTGAGGCAGAAGACTTTATTAGATTAGGGCTGGGTATGGATATTATGAACATGAAGATTAATACCAGCATGCATAGCATAAAACCCAGTAATAAAAACAAGAAATCTCTAACTGAAGTACTTACTCCTAAACAGAGCCTAGTTCTCACACACACACCCCCAACAAGTTCTTGGCCATCCATGTTCAGAGAAAAAGCCCCCTTTCATTCAAGAAGCCTCAGTTATATCCCTTTCTCTTTTGCCTCTCCCTTCCTCCCTTGGCACCAGCTGGGTCTTCCCATTTTACACCTCCAACAACCTTGAACAGATAAGCTAGACCACATAGTGAGAACACACTCCTTCTCTTGGGTTTTGTTGGAAATCACTTCCCAAACTCCACATTAAAGAACACAAGTTTATTACAAACAAACAAAATAAGACAAGATGGGAAACAAAGATGCACCCAAAAACAAAATACAACATTTACTAGCCTAGGTTGATTGGAGTTTCTTTGATGAGGTAGCCTGAATTCTCAACATCCCTTCTATAGAAGCTGTACTTCCCTGTACTGTGTTCGTCCTGGTTAAGGAAGGAACAGGTTGACTATCCAAATTGAATCTTCCAGCAGATGCATAACATGAGGTGCCAATTAACACACACACTCAAATTAGATAAGATTAGAAGGAGGCTGCTTCTTCATGAGAATGACCTTTACTGGCTCTACCAGATGAAATACCTCACAGAGTTTTCAAAAAACAATACTTGCATCCTTCCAGAAATTCAGCAAGATGCAGCCGCCTCAGTCAGAAAATGGGATATAGGCTGCCTCTACAAGAGGCATTTAAAGCTCTTTCAAGGCGCATTAAAAAATTTACCTCTACAAGAACGGAGCGCAAATTGGGCGTAGAGGCGCGTTTTCTTTCCGATTATGCGCATCATCGAATGCGCGTTAAATAGCGAGTTTTATTTTGCTCCTGCCGTTAAAGCGCATTATGACTATGTGAACAAGCGATTCTTCGCATTAACTACTTCTAAAGCGCATTTGAAACAACCGGTAAGGTCACCTGTTGAGTGCTCAATTACCTCCTGCATACAAGCATTTACGATAAAGCGCTTCCGAGAAGATGCGCATAATCGGCTAACCAGGCGTCAAACAGAATCCATCTAGAGGGGGTCATAGATGCTGAGAAACAGCTCAGCATCACAAAGGCATGTTTGCTTATTGCTACCTGGAATCCAGAGGAATTTTTAGTAGTTAGTCAAGCTGCCCTGTAGTATGTCATCTGCTGCTCTCCAATACTGGATATCTTCTTGTTGAAATTCTGAGTAAGAAACTCACTGCATTGTGAGAAAAACCGGCCAGGAGATTTCACTTAAAATGGCAGGTGTGGAGGTTCCTGCTTAGATAAAACAACAGAGGAATTTCAGAGGAATGGGAAGCAAGATTCAATAACTAGATAAATCTCTTGTGATTAAGGTTTTGTACTTCCCTAGACTCCGGTTTGTTCAATAATATTCTGGGAAATTAATTACTGTTTTTAAATTTTTGTTTCTAAAAAAGGGGGAAATGTCCCACATTTCATATGTAATTTCTAAATGTTATTATTAGAGGGATAGCAAACATCACAGTAACTTTTTAGGCTAACATAGCAACAGAGGCAGCTGCCTATACTGAGTCAGATGATTGGTCCATCTAGTTCAGTATTGTCAATGCTGACTGGCACCAGCTTTCCAGGGTTTCAGGCAGGATCCTTTCCTAGCCCTATTTGGAGATGCCAGGGAATGAACCTGGGGCTTTCTGCATGCAAGGCATGTGATCTGTTACTGAGTGTTGGCCCCTATTTAGAGGTTATCATGAAGATGAAGTCTCATGTGACTTCATGAGATTGGCCTGAGACAAGTGGGGGTTATTTTGCAGAGATTTGAGTTTTGCTGTGAAGAAATATGACAGCTTGTAAGGTCTGGAATTATGAAATAAGTGACAACAACAAATTCTTTTTTATTGTGTATGCTGTAAAGCAAGAAGGTGTTCTTTGAATTCTTGGTTCTGTGGATCAATTAAGTTTGGTTGCTCTGAGTTCCTTCTATAGTCTGAGTTGGGTTTTTTTCTGTTATTTCAATCTATTTCAAATGGTTGTTAGTAGCTATTAAAAAGATGAAGTACTAGTAGCCAATTTTGCACTATCAGTTTGTTAAATTTGTAAAGGCTTTTTGAATGCTCAGGAGAAAAGATACTGTATAAGTATCTATTGTTATTATAATGTATATTTGGAAGGATGCTCCAAAGCAATTTAAAGGAATATAGCATGGAATCTGCTCAATTATTAATTAAGAATGGCTGATGAAGGCCAACTAATGTTGCATAATATGCAGTTATGGTTACTAATGCATATTCACAGTGTGCCTTGCATTTACCATGATGAGATATATTCAGTCTCTATCCAGATACTATTATTTGATAATATTTTCCTTTTTCTGCTTCAAAACTTATGTTGAACTGCATCAAACAGCTAGTGTAGTTTGGAAGTAGATTACTGCTACTTCACAGTAGCTGACTTTGCCTAATCACAGAGTGGTTAACATGCCATGGTGGCTTGTCAACCACCCTGCATATGCCGGTCACATGCCAGCTGATTTGCATAATTACCCTCCCTGTGCATGGCTTCTTGTGTTGTCTGAACCTGGCGAGGGTGGCTTGTTGGAGTGGTTAACAAACCACCATGTTGTAGGGTTGTTTTTATCCAATCCAACAAGCCACCCTCGCTGGGTTCAGACTATAAGAGAAGCTGTAGCGGGAGAGTTGGGTTGGCAACGTGGCACTGCAACCCACCATGGTGCCACAACCCACTGTGGCTAATAAATCATGCTGGGCTGCGGTGATCTTGCAAACCAGGTCAGTGCCTGGGTGCCTTGAAGGCAAGCTTTGCAAAAAGATAATTGTTTCTGTGAATGCTTAGTTATCCTTTAAAATAAATAAATAAATAAATTTTGAACACCCCCTCCTTCTCTATACCTGCTATGATCAGATTATTTCAAAATGAATGTCAAAATAAAATCATAGAGTTAGAAGGTCATCTAATCCAACCCTACACCCAGGCAGAAAATCCACTACTACAGTATTCCTGATAGATGGCAACCCAGAGACTCTCATGAAGGAGAGTCCACCACCTTGCGAGGCATTCATTTTCACCACCAAATCACACTGCTGACTAATTTTTAGCTTGTGGTCTGCTAAAGCCCCAGTGGGCCACATGCAACCCGCTCTGACATTTTTGTGCCCATCAGCCCCAGGGGAAATTAGCCCTTGAACCCTCTGGCATTGTCCACTCCTGCCCTAGATGCTTTTCACATGAACTACTGTCAAACCAGGAGTCACCCATCTTGAATTCATGCAACTGATTCATCCTATCTAAATGCATAACTTTACATTTATCTCTTCTAAAATTCATGTTGTTAGTTTTGGCCCTGTTCTCTACTGTGTCGATCATCTTGAATTCTGCTTTTGTCTTTTTTTTAGCTACACCACCCAGTTTAGGATCATCTGCAAATTTGTTGATAATCCCCTCTACTCTTTGGTCCAAGTAATTTTAAAGATGTTAAATAACACTGGGCCCAGAACATACTCTGGAGCACCTCACTTGTCACTTCTCCTCGGGTTGACGAGGAGCTGTTGATGAGCACTCTTTGTGTATGGCCCATCAACCAGCTACATATCCACCTAAGCGTAAGGGTGGACACATGTCTATCAGTTTCAGGTCTGTGTCAGTTTTGCATATGTTCAGTCATAAGCTTCAGTTACTCATTTTTCCTTGTCCTTAGTGATTTGGCCCTCTTTACATTTCCTATACATTTATTCCTTTTAAACCTGAGGTCATCAGGCATCTCATTATGAACCCACACTTTCTTTAGATGCCTCCAACTTTCTTGCTTACTGGAATTGTGCCTTCCTACTTTTGTTTTAGAAACAAATAACCACCCTAAACTCTATTCTTCTTGATCTATGTGATTGCACACAATATTCTTTTGAACTTGTTGAAGTCCGCTTTTCTAAAGATTAATTGAAGTCTCCCATTACAACTATGTCTCTCCTTTCCCTTAATATACACATTTTTGCAAGTACTTCTAATAATATATTAGAATATATATTGTATATTATTTTCCCCAATCTATACATTTTATACACACTTGCCCATAATCTATTGATTTTTCTTTGCATTTGGTGATTGAAGAACTGCATTGCAAAATTCAGAGAAGTGAGAAAACTGAAGGACAATTATGTTTCAGTTCCTGTGTTAATATAGAAAGTACAAATTAGGTTGGTCAATATTAAAATGTGAACCAAAGGAATTTTGTCTACATCCCTAGTGGTCTGTAACAGATTCCCACAGTAATATTATTATTTTACTTTCTTTTTATTTTTATCCAAATGCTTTCAGCTGACCTTCCATGTTCAGATACATGGATTTCCTCAAACACGTACACTTCTTTTACATATAATGCTACTCTCCTCTTTTCTGTTTGGTCTATTCCTTTTTAATTTCATATCCTTTACTCCCTAGATTCCAACCATGAGTCTCATCCCATAAGGATTCAAGAATACATATTAAATCATATGCCTTAGGATTTCAAGATTGTCTTGTCTATAGAAGAATGATCTCCCTGATGAGGCCCGCCTGGCACCTACACTGTTATCTTTTCAGTGCCAAACTAATCTTATTTCATTTTTCAAGCGGGTGACTTCCTTAGTAGATCATGGAAATGCTGTAGATGTAATATATCTTGACTTCAGCAAGGCATTTGACAAAGTGCTTCATAATATCCTGATTAGCAAGTTAGCTAAGGGTGGGCTTGATGGCACTACTACTATGTGTATCCACTATACTCAAAGAGTGCTTGTCAATGGTTTCTCATCAAACTGGAGGGAGGTATCCGGGGGGGGGGGGTGCTACAGGCTGCAGCCCTGAGCCCTGTACTCTTCAGCAGTTATTAATGATTTGGATGAAGAAGTGATACAATATTGGGTAGGACAGCTAATGCCTTAGAAGAAAAATTCAAAATGACCTTGATAAGTTAGAAAACTGGGCAGAAAAGAGAATAACATTTAACAAAGACAAGTATGACGTTCTTCATTTAGGAAAGAGAAATCAAATGCACAGATATAAGACAGGGAATACCTGGCTTGGCAATAGTATGTGTGAAAAGAATCTTGAAGTTTGCATTGACCATAAGCTGAATATGAGTTAGCTGCAAAAAGAGCAAATTGAAGTTTAGGTTGTAACAGTACATCTATAGTTTCAAAATCACAGGATGTAATCATTCCACTTTAGTCTGTGCTGATCAGACCTCACCTCAAATATTATGTCCGGTTCTGGAGACCACACTTTAAGTAAGATTCATATAAATTGTAAAGAGTTTAGATAATGGTGACAAAATTGATTGGGGACTAGAAACTAAGTCCTATGAAGAAAGACTGAAGGAACAAAGGATGTGTAACTTTGAGAAGACCGACAGGGGAGGTGATAGAAGAGGGCTGCAACCTGTTCTTTGTCAACCAAGACTGTAGGTCACGAAATAATGGGCTTGAGTTAGAGGAAGGTAGATTTCAGTTGGACATCAGAAAAAAAAAAACTTCTTAATGGTCAGAGCAGTAAGACTATGAAACCAACTGCCTAGGGAGGTATTCTAGCTGAGACTGGCCAGCCTCTTCCAAGGATGGTTTAAACTGCATTCTTGTACTGATTAGAGGGTTGGACTCAATGGTCTAAATGGCCCCTTCCAATTCTATGATTCTAGAATAAGGGCTTGGGATCCACAGAGGATGAGGGTCCAGGGTCCTGGTCCCTGGCAGTGCATGGTGTTATGCTGTCATCTTGGATTTCATCCTCACTCCCAAAGGATATAATTTAAAACCCTCCTGATTAGGTTTGCAAGACTCCAGCAACCCCCCCCCCCCAATCTTAATGGGATGCAACCCATTGCCTTCCAAAACACCTTTATTGTTAATTGTTAAGTGTAAACCATTGGCCAAGAATCCAAAACTTTCCTGACAAACCATGTGTGCTGACATTCATTCCCTTCCAGTGTTCTTCTCTCTCTTCCTGGGGAGATGGCATATTCAGTAGGAAAGAGTAACAAAAACGACACCTATGCCCCAAGGCCTTTCACCTTCCTACTCATGTCACTTGCTTGAAATTGTGTCTGGCAAACATCATACAAACCTTGCAGATCACCACAGCAGCTACCTTAATGCTTGGTTCTCTGTTGGTGGTGATGTGGCCTTCTAGGGCTCTCCCTCAAACTTACCCACTAAACTCTCACATAAACGCCGGGTGCCTCTACAAGAGCGATTTGAAGCTCTTTCAAAACGCATTACCGATTTGACCTCTACAAGAGCGGAGCGCAAATCGGGGGTTGAGGCGCCTTTTCTGTCTGATTATGCGTATTATCGAATGCACGTTAAAGAGCGAGTTTTAATTTACCGCGGGAGTAAAAGCTCCTTATGACCATGTAAAAAAGCGATTCTCCGCATTAAACACCTTTAAAGCATGTTTCATACAAGCGGTAAAGCGCTTCATCGTCTCCCATGTATCGGGATTAGGCGTAAAAGCAATTGCGAGAAGATGTGCATAATTGGACAAGCGGGCATCAAGCCGAATTCTTGTAGAGGGGACCTCCCTCTCTGCTGCTCCTGTTCACTTGCTTTGTATCTTGAGCACTCTGGAACTGGCAGGCTACTTACAGGGCTGTGTAGATGCTAGCCCCACCCCAATTAGCTCAGGGACTCATGACAAGCAGCAGAAGCCCCCCCTCCTGGAACCACGTGGCTAACATGCACCCACACTTTTTCTTGGTCAGCAAAGATGACCCTGTTGCCCTGGGTCCTTTATTGCCTTAAAAAGCATCAAGCCTTACTGCTAAAAGAAAGCTCTCTCCAACTGCTCAACCCATCATGCCAGCTACGGATGTAGGCAATGGGGATGGAGAGATTTTGTTAAATCCATTCCATCTATGTTTCGCAGATTGTCAAGCATCTTTCATTTCATTGTCCACTCAGTGACAGAATCAGGTTTTTCTCAATTTACTGAACTTTCACTCATGTTTTAAAATGTGCAATTGACAAATCCCCCCCCAAAGTCCTCATCTTCACGCTTTATCCTATGTGAGAAAATGCACATTTTCAGTCGGTGATTTTTTTTGGTGTGTGTGTGTTTTAAAGTATTTTTGTATGACTAAATTTGCGTATAATACTGGAAAGTAGAAATAATGGTCCATAAGTACATAGAACCCATGTGACTTGGGAAAAGGTGATCTACTGCTGAATTCACAGGGTGGATTAATAGAAATCCAAACTCAGTTGGATCCATTGTGGATTTTTCCAACATCTGAAGTAGGCAACAATCTGGCATGAGTCAACTTGCAGGAGAATTCCTTTAGCAAAACAATAAGACTCAGATGCTTTATAAGGCAAGACAAGACAGCACAGGTCATCTTTGATGGACCCGGCCACTCCATCCTCCCTATCTGGATTTACATCTGAAAAAACAAGCGGAAGTGTGGGTGCATGGGGGTTGGGGAAAATTGTAAGCAAGTACAATTTGTGGCATTGCACAACATCATCATTGACTGCAGGGCACGTCAGTTAAGGCATGAGCTTTAGCTTCCAATTTCCTGGCTTTGTGGACCTTGAGCCAGCATGAGGTAAAGTGACAGGATTTTTGAGTGTTGAATATTGCTTTCAGTCCCTAACTTCATTTTTTGCTTGATAGGTTTGACCTGGCTGCCTCTTACTGAGTGCTCTGTGTGTTCTGCACACATTGGAGAGCATGCAGTTCCTCCATCAGAATACCACTGAGTGCCAGTGACAGTGTCAGCCCCCAATAGGTGGGGGGAATGGCATATGCTCCAGGGCCAGTTCTTACCATGATTGTGCCAGGCTGCCACATTGAGTCCAAGCCTTATATTCTTCTGCTCCACCTTGGCAAAAGTGATTGGTGCAAATCCCAGGGCATGGGTTAGGTCTTAGAATTCAGCATGACCTAATCCAAATAAAGGCCAGGGGGGCCTTTTTATTAATAATATAGCCTGAAAAGATAAAGAGAAGAGCTAGTCTTGGGGGGGGTTGCACCTCAACACAATGGACAGGGCAAAACAGCATGTTGCTTTAATCTGGGGGCACTTATATTTTGTCTGTATCCCTTCGTTACACTGAGAGGATGGTTTTGACTTATTTCTAAAGGGATCTGTGATGTATTCTGGCTGAGCTGTTTCTTTTTGCCACCCAGCTCAGGCAGAGGGAGGGGGTGTTTGGGGGCTGCTCCTGGCCCTGGATGGCTTCTCCCCAGTGAATGCAGACTAGCAGGGTGGGATGGAGCTTCTGGATTGCCTTGAGCCACATAGGATTTACGTGTTACAGGTCTGTGCAGGGAGCTAGAGCAACACTGCCCATTATGAGGCCTTCCAAAATGTAGGGGATGTATTCCAAGGTAGGAAAAGTTGGATAAATGGGAATAATTTAAAGGACACTTAGATCCTTGCCCAATTAATACTGCTGTTTAATCATAGAATCGTAGAATCATAGAATAGCGGAGTTGGAAGGGGCCTATAAGGCCATTGAGTCCAACCCCCCTGCTCAATGTAGGAATCTACCTTAAAGCATCCCTGACAGATGGTTGTCCAGCTGCCTCTTGAAGGCCTCTAATGTGGGAGAGCCCACGACCTCCCTAGGTCGTCAGTTTTTCCTGATGTCCAGCCGGAATCTGGCTTCCTGTAGCTTGAGCCCACTATTCCATTTCCTGCATTCTGGGTTGATCGGGAAGAGATCCTGGCCGTCCTCTGTGTAACAACCTTTCAAGTATTTGAAGAGTGCTATCATGTCTCCCCTCAATCTTCTCTTCTCCAGGCTAAAAATGCCTAGTTCTTTCAATCTCTCCTCATAGGGCTTTGATTCCAGAACCCTGATCATCCTCGTTGCCCTCCTCTGAACATGCTCCAGCTTGTCTGCATCCTTCCTTAAGTGTGGTGCCCAGAACTGGATGCAGTACTCAAGATGGAGCTGAATAGAGGGGAACCACTACCTCACATGATTTGGAAGCTATACTTCTATTAATACAGCCCCAAATAGCATTTGCTTTTTTGCAGCCACATCACACTGTTGGTTCCTATTCAGCTTGTGATCTACAACAGTTCCAAGATCCTTCTCGCTTGTCATATTGATTAGCCAAGTATCCTCCATCTTGTAACTGTGCATTTGGTTTCTTTTTCCTAGGTGGAGAACTTGGCATTTATCCCTATTGAATTTCATTCTGTTGTTTTCAGCCCAACGTTCCAGTCTATCAAGATCACTTTGGAGTTTGTTTCTGTCTTCGAGGGTATTAGTGATCCCACCCAATTTTGAGTTGTCTGCAAATTTGATAAGCATTCCATGCTCCTCCTCATCCAAATCATTAATAAAAATGTTGAAGAGCACTGGGCCAAGGACTGAGCCCTGAGGTACCCCGCTCGTTATCTCTGCCTAGTGTGAAAAGGTACATTTGGTAAGCACTCTTTGAGTTCGATTCTGTAGCCAACTGTGGATCCACCGAATCGTTGTTCCATCTAGCCCACTTTTCACTAGTTTGTGAATCGGAATGTCATGGGGCACTTTGTCAAAAGCTTTGCTGAAGTCAAGATATACTATATCCACAGCATTCCCACAGTCCACAAGGGAAATTACCCGATCAAAACATGAGATCAGATTAGTCTGACAGGAGTTGTCACTGCATTGTTTTCAAGGTGCTTTCAGATTTACTTCTGTATAATCTGCTCCAAAAAATTCCCAGGGATGGATGTCAGACCGATTGGTCTGCAGTTTGAAGATAGGGACAACATTAGCCCTCCTCCAGTCATCCAGCACTTCACCCACCTTCCATGATTTCACAAAGATAATAGAGAGTGGTTCTGCGAGTTCCTCTTCCAGCTCCTTCATTATTCTAGTACGCAGTTCATCGGGCCTTGGAAATTTGAACTCATTTAAAGAAATTAGGTGTTCCTTGACCACTTCTTCATCAATCTCAAGCTGCAATCCTGCCCCTTCAGCTTTTGAGAGAAGACTGAGCCAAAGTAGGAATTGAGCACTTTGGCCTTTTCTTTGTCATCTGTTACCAATTTGCCATCCTCATGAAGCAGTTGAACCACCATTTCTTTCCTCTGTCTTTTACTAGTCACATATCTGAAAAAAACCTTTTGATTGCTTTTAGCATCCCTTGCTAGCCTCAGCTCCTTCTCAGCTTTAGCCTTCTTGATACCATTCCGGCACTTCTGTGCTACTTGTTTGTACTCTTCATTTGTAGCCTGGCCTCCCGTCCACTTCCACTATATGTATCCTTTTTCATTTTCAGGTCACTCCTATAGTCACTGAGAGAAAGCCCCAGGGACCGTAGGATGGCTCATAACTAACCCACCCCCGCAAGGTTGGAAACAGTGCTCTGACCGCAGAACGTGGAGTCAGAGATCCGACCCCGGACCCTTCCCCCTTTTGCAGTGGGCCTGCTGCCTCTCCATGGTTGGAAAAGTGATCTCAGAGCTTCAAGAAAGGGGGCATTCAGCCCAGCAGGCCATAGGAAACAAGGAAACCTCAGAGTCCACAGGCTTCTGAGTGGCAATAATTTAAAAGGTACCCTTGCTCAAAGAGCTATGTTAGAATTACAGCTGGTCCCTATACCCTGCCTGCGATGTTTGGCTTAAGGTTCTAGGGTGTGGCTTATCTCTGGCATTCAAAGTACTGAACCACGACCAAACAGCTGGATAGAAGGAGCACAGTTGCTTTTATTAATCAGAAAAAAGATTTCACACACACACTTATTTTGGCCTTAAACTGGCAACATTTTTTTAAAAAATGAATCTTTTTTAGCTTGGGTGGAACCCAAACACACCCATCTATAATTTAGCCTCAGTTTCTTTCCTCATGGTAAAGTGTCCCCTTCTCCACCCTCCATCCGTGGGCCCTGGTGCAAAGGCAGGGTAGAGTCTTAGCCATTCTCCCTGCTGGTCAACAGTCCTCAAGCATTGACAGAGAGGAAGACAGAAACCATGAAGGACCGGCTGCAATGAAGGATGTGGAGGGACAGGAAACAAGGAGTTGATTGGGGGGGAGGGAGGGGCGGCAGGAAAAAGGTTAAGCTCCCTACCTAAACATGTACTCAGAAATAACCTGCTCCTGAATTTCTCTTAAGTATTCAGTCTGTGGTGAGGCAGAAGACTGCAGTTGTTCAGTGGTGAGGAAAAGGTACTCTGCCGAGATTCAGACTTACATTTTTGTCTCCCACATTAGAGGCCTTCAAGAGGCAGCTGGACAACCATCTGTCAGGGATGCTTTAAGGTGGATTCCTGCATTGAGCAGAGGATTGGACTCAATGGCCTTATAGGCCCCTTCCAACTCTACTATTCTATGATTCTATGATTATTCCAGGACTCAGCATTGGTGCTGACAACAGACCTTATAGGCAAACCTATAATAAGAAGTTGGAAGACGGGGGAAGTTGTGGGTGGGGGTGGGAAAAATAATCCTGAGCATTTATAGACCGACTAAGGAAAAGCAAAGGCAGATTGTTTTCTGGAGGGGAACAGAATTATATGTTCCTTGCTTGAAATTTAGCTGGCAATGGAGCTTCTAAAGAGGGAGTTTCTAAAGAGAGTGGAGACACGGCTTTCATATGTCTGAAAGATCACCTGCTTCTCAATTCTGAGTGTCTGGTGAAAGAAGGCTACAATTGTTCAGTGCTGATGGGCAAAGCATATTCTTTCTAGGCCTGGTGAGTGCTCTATGTAGAATGCACTTCCATAGCAAGAGCATCGGTCCACTTAGCCCAGTATTGTTGACACTGACTGGCAGCCACGGAAGCTCTCCAGGGTTTCAGGCAGGGTTCTTTCCTAGCCCGACTTGGAGATGCTGAGGATTGAGTGGGAGACCATCTGTATGCCAAGCAGGGGCTCTACCAAGGAGCTACGACCTTAGGACCATTGGCCTGAACCTGTGAACAGGCAAATCAATCCATTGCTGGTTGATCTGTCTTAGGGTGACCAGACGTCCGGATCCCCCAGACAAGTCCGGAATAAGGGGGCCAAATTTGAATCTGGGGGGAAATTTCAGAATATCGCCCAAAGTCCGGAAAATTGGGCCTCACCTGTGCCATCTGCGTCTTGTTCTTAGCCAGCGCTACTGCGCCGGCCAAGAACAAGGCCTAGATGGGCCAGGGAAGAGGACTGAACGACGCGCGCCCGCACTTCCAGGTATGCGTCGTTCTGGCCTCCTCCCCTGCGCCATCCGGGACTTGTTCTAGCCAGCGCCGGACAGCAGCAGATGTCCCTGCAAGGTAACCAGAGGGGAGGGGGGCGCACGGCGCACTTACCTTGGAGGGACGTCCGCTCCCGTCCAGCACCGGTCAGGAGTGGACGTCCCTGCAAGGTAAGCAGGGAGCAGGGGGGGCAAGCGGCGCGCTTACCTTGCAGGGACGTCCGCTCCCAACCGGCGCCAGCTGCTACTGCGAGCGGGCTTCGCGGCCTGCTCCAGAGTGGCACGCCAGGTGATGACACCCGGCGCTCTACTGAGGGACAGGCCGCGAAGCCTGTTTCTCAGTAGATTCGAGCACTGGAGGGAAGCGGAAGCCCCTGCAGGTAAGGAGCGTGAGGTGGGAGGAGGAGGTGCCCCCCCCACTTACCTGCATGGGCGGCTGCGAGGCGGGCGGCCGGGCAGCGTGAGGTGGGCGGGCTAGCGGGCAAGGGCGGCCGGGCGGCGCGAGGTGGGCGGGTGGGTGGGCGCGGGTGGCTGGGCGGCGCGAGGCGGGCGGGCGGGTCAGCGTGAGGCGGGTGGGCAGGTGGGCGCGGGCGGCCGGGTGGTGCGAGGCAGCCGGGCGGCGCGAGGCGGCCGGGTGGCGTGAGGCGGGCGGTGCGAGGCGGGTGGGCGGGTGCGAGGCGGGCGGGCGGGCGGGCGGCACGGGCGCATGGTGGGGGGGTTGTTTTGGGGGGGTAGGGTGGCAGGGGGGTGACTGGGATTTTGGTTCCCAAAATCTGGTCACCCTAATCTCTCTTCAAGCTGTGTCCACCTTCCAGTGACTGGGAGGGCAAAGCAAAGTTTCAGTGTGGGTGGCTAGCATTCAGATAGGGAATGTATAATACTTACAGCCTATAAGATGGCTGAGGATAGATCCCCATGTTTTAAAAAACAAACAAACAAGCAGAATCAAAGGTTGGCCGGTAGCCCTGTTGTCGCCAAGATGCACGGGAGCCAGAAAGGGAAATGTCATGTTGCTCACAAGGGCAGGCTTTTCCCTTTCTGGGCCCCATTCAGAGCATGCCTCAGCAGCCATGGGGCTGCCAGGCGCTCTTGGCTGCTGCTTGGGGTGACCTTTGCATTGATAGTATTTGCTAATATTGACCTGGTTTGCGTATCACAATGATGCTGAGTTGTTTTTAAACCATAGGTTATTTCTGACCATGTCGAAGCTAGTGAGTGGGCCTTCTGACCACTAGCCACTTTCACTTCATTTCCACTTTGATCAACAGCCCAGGAATGCCTAGTTTCTTGGTCATGCTCTGTGATGTCCAAACCCTGCACTTTGGTTTGTTAAGGGAGAAACAATCTAGAGTTTTAACCTAACAACAAACCATGGGTTAAAACTCTTGAGTTGTTTCTACCTCAACAAGCCAGAGTTCTGGTTTTGGATGTCATGGAGCACAGGTTGTTTACCAAAGCAGAAGCAGTGAGTGTTCAAGAGGCAGCATTCATGCTCACTCCTGCACAGTCACAAATAAGCCATGGTTTAAATAATCCAGCGTTGTTGTGATGTGCGAACTCTGTGAGTGATCTTTTGAAGTTTGATGAGAGATGATACACTGGGCACAATCCAGTTGGAAGTTCTCTTCTGCATGTCCCATTGAAATAAATGAGAATTGTACATGAGCACCATGGTGCTTGTTCTGGGCTCCCATTCATTTCAGTGGGCATGTAGAGGAGCATTTCCTGCTGGTTTGTGCAGCATCAAAATACAGATATATTTCAACAGCATTTCATCCCTTAGAAGTGTTAGGCTTTATTCTCCTCAGCTTTATACATATGCTTTAATGCTAAATAAGCCATTCCATAGTGTGCTTCTTGTGGGGGAGGGGGGAGGTTTTCCTCCTCCCAGTCATCATGAGACACAAATACTGAAAACCTGAACGTGGCCTTACAAATAAGCTCATTAAAATTGTAAAAGAAAGAAGTATAATGTAACTCTTAAGAGTCCCAGGGGAGAATTGGGGGGGAGGGGCAGAGAGAGTGAGAGCAAAGAATGTACATCATTGGACATGCCAAGCTGACCACTGGCAGTAGGTTTACTTGGAGAATTTTATGGTTTAAATCTTTAAAATGGAACCATATATTCACGAAATAGGAAGCACATTTTAGATGTATGCCTTCCTAATGGGCTTTCATTGATAGCAATGGCTGAGGAGAATGTGTTCCCTTGGTCTGTAGGTAAGTTCATTTAGTAGCAAGCTCTGCCATTCTTGATTGTGATATAAGGTTTTCCACTATATTGACTGACCAGCTTTACATGCTCCACCCAAATCATTGTGCTCAAACTATACATGCCGCTCAACAGCCTCTTTGGTCGTTTTTTAAAAAAAATGCAAAACAGTCTCCGATGCTGGGAAGCGTTGTGGTGGGATAGGTTGCTTAACCCTTTAGTTACCTGCGTTCTACCTGCTCAAAAATCACCCCTTGGCTGGTTTTCGCTTGTAGATTCCCATACCTTTTCCACAGTGGGTGGGGAACAATTTGAGTGCATCAATGGCTGAAAGGCAGAGGGTGAAGCAGCTTCTCCCCTGCTGCTCTTACTACTCTGAAGTGCAGCCTCCAAGGCTGATTTGCATTTTCAAAAATAAACGAACAAACCATCAAAGAATCATGTAGTTGAGCATTATGTGTGATTTGAACCTGTTTATGAGTGCATCAGGAAGAGAAATTCATGTCCTCCCATTTTTCAACTGCCCCATGGTGAAAGCTCATGCAAGTCAACAGTTCCAACAGTTTTATGTTTATGAGTCTAGCAGAGCAGGATTTGTTCATTGGAGCTTCTATCTATCTATCTATCTATCTATCTATCTATCTATCTATCTATCTATCATCATCTCTCTCTCTCTCTCTCTCTCTCTCTCTCTCTATCTCCTTATTTTGATCAACTGGAGTTCTCCAAGCAGCTTTATAAAATACAAAGTGAAACAGAGGCTGCCTCTACAAGAGAGGTTTAATGCTCTTTCAAGGCGCTTAAAATTTTTTACCTCTACAAGAACAGAGCGCAAATCGGGCGTAGAGGCGCATTATCTCTCCGATTATGCGCATTATCGAATGCGCATTAAACAGCGAGTTTTATTTTGCTCCGGCCATTAAAGCGCATTTTGCCTATGTGAACAAGCGCTTATGCGCATTAACTACTTGTAAAGTGCATTTTGGTCATCCCTTAATGCGCTTCGCTGCCTCTCACCGCCTCTCGTGCAGAGGTATTAGGCGTAAATGCGCATAATCGCCTAACCAGGCGCAAAAGCGAATCCTTGTAGAGGGGACCAGACCTTAACACAGAACTTCAATCCTTCAAGATAAAATCCATAGTAATCATTCAAACTTCCTTGAGCCAAGCTAAAGTTTCCCTACATACGGTATTGTCCACAGTGGCCAGAAGACAATGAGAAGAAGACAACTCAGAGCAGATATTATCTTCGTGTGCGTTTGTGGATTCACGTAGTGCAGGGGTGGGGAAGTTGTGGCCTGCCAAATATTTTGGCCTACAGCTCACATGATTAGGCTGATCATCTGAAAAGGAGGACAGGGCTCATGTAACTTTAACAGTTGTAGAGAAAAGGGAATTTCAGCCAGTGTAATTTGTATGCAATTAGTCCCTGGTGAAATTCCCTCTTCATCACAACAGTTAAAGTTGCAGGGGCCCTGCCTTCTTTGTATCTGGTCATTCTAGTATAGTGCCTGTAACTTTAACTGTTGTGATGAAGAGGGAATATCACCAGGAACTAATTGCATACAAATGATACCTACTGAAATTCCCTTTTCTCTACAACTGTTAAAGATACATGAGCCCTGTCCTCCTTTTCATATGGTCAGCCTACACATGATGACAGGGCGAGCATCGTCAGTCAGCACCATGGGGTAGCTGCTGAGGGCCCACACCATTAAAAGATCCACCGCTGCCCAACCGCCAGCCCTGACCTGCCAGTAGCCTCCTTCAGCTAGCCTTTTAGAACAAGGTGTGGGGACTCGGCTCCTCCCAGCCCTCTTGCTCTTACTGTTGACATCATCTGTGGTTCCTAGAAAACAGCACCAGTCAGGGGAAAGAAGAGGAGTTGGCTGCACTGGGCGGGGAAGGGGGGAAGGGAGGCATGGTTGCAGCAGCCCGGGGATGCTTCAAAATGCCAATGTCCAGCTGGAAAAGACTCAGAGGAGACAAGGAGCTCAAAGGGTAGGTTGCTCAAGAGCTGCTGCATTGCTTTCTTTTGAAGGACACCAGTCTCCTCTTCTGTGCTGGGAGTGGGTGCTTGACAAAATTATCCCTTGAAGGGAATATGAGTCCCGTTGAGGGGGTCTGTGGTGAGGGACAGTGGTTGGATTCACACATCACGATAAGCCACCCTGAGAACAGGCACGGTGTGTTGGTTATTTGACCATTAACCCATGATAGTGTCAACAGACGCTTTGGCACTCCAAGGGTTTTTGTGACTTGTTTCCAACTTACTCCTCCCAGCATGTATCCCCATGAGCCTTTGCTCCTTTGCTATATCAGCGGCCTTTTGACTATTGGTTCACTGATTTTTCTGGGTTTGTTGTACCTTTTCCCTACTGTCCCCCCTTGCCCCTTGTCAGCTACCTGCTATGGTATGGTTTGCATTGCACTTTGTATGGGGTCAGCGCACAGCTTGCTATGCCTGCCAAAGAAGTGGCTTTCATTCACTCTCCCTTTCACCATCCCCCCCCCCCCCCCGATCTACTCTCTGGCCCTTTCCACACCAGGCATTTTGCCTGGGATGGCCCCGGCTGGTCCCTGTGTGCCGATGGTGTGTATTAGGTACTTCCGGGATCTCCCTCCCTCCCTCCCTCCCTCCCTCCCTCTCTCTACACCCCTATGGTGTAGAAAGGGCCTTTGTCTGCTTGAGAAGTGGCTTTCATTCATGCATCTTCTTCTCCCCCATATTGCCACTGCCCAACTTTCCCCTTTCTATCTGTTATGTTATGTCCATCTTGGTATTCACTCGCACCCCACCCAGACTGGTTGATCTTCTTATCTAAGGGTCATTAATCTTCACCAGTAACAAAGCTTCCCCCCCTTATTTATCAGTTCCCCCAGAGCACAATATGTCCATTGCTTGGGACACTCATTCCATTTTCCTCCCCTTTCCCCCAAACTTACTTCCATCTTATCACCCGCAGACTATACTTATGCTGCGATGAGATTCTCCCTTTCCTATCTGCATCCTACAAAACAACCCTGATGCAGGTTTCCACTTCTAATAAAAACTTTATTGGTATACAGGCACATTTTTTGGCATCCTGAGAACACTCTCGTAGGGCCCTAGGCACTAATATATACTACAGGGAGTAGGCAAAATTAGGCATATGTAGAATTCTGGCTGTGAAGTAACAGCAGCCAAGCCATTCCTATGAGGGTGGTGGTGGGGAAATAAACCAAGTAAGTGGCAGACTGATCGGGTGGTGTAATGGGGTACATGCTACAGAGTGAGTGAATGGGGAGGGGGAATATGCTTCTATGGGGTATTGCTTTACTTATTGCTTTACTTACAGAGGGGTATGCTACCAAGTGGGTGAAAGGAGGAGGGGGAATACTTTTTTAGGGTATTCTTACAAGTAACATAGCTATTGTGCAGGTCAGGCACTTACATAATAGGCAGTCATTGAAAAGCAAAGTGCAGTACATACTGCCACAGTAGACGCATGGGTAAATGTCCCAGATCTACTCAGCAATAGCTGAGCTGATATCTAGAGCTTTGTGCCATGACATGGGTCCCCTCTACAAGAATTCGGTTTGACGCCTGGTTATCCGATTATGCACATCTTCTCGCAAGCGCTTTTACGGTAAATCACTATATGCGGGAGGCGGTTGAGCGCATAACTGGTTGCCTTACCGGTTGTATGAAACACGCTTTGAAGGTGTTTAATGCGGAGAATCGCTTGTTCACATGATCATAAGGCACTTTAACTGCTGCTGTAAATTAAAACTTGCTATTTAACGCGCATTTGATAATGCGCATAATTAGACAGAAAAAGCGCCTCAACTCCCGATTTGTAGAGGTAAAATTTTTAATGCACCTTGAAAGAGTTTTAAATCGCTCTTGTAGAGGCACCCATGATGGTCTCTTAGATTCAGAGGTGCAGAGTGGACTGATCTGGCATCTGTGCTGACTGTGTCATTCTCCGCCCTGGG
Organism: Anniella stebbinsi; assembly: GCA_029215795.1. NCBI lineage: Eukaryota > Metazoa > Chordata > Lepidosauria > Squamata > Anniellidae > Anniella > Anniella stebbinsi. The sequence goes on from JARDYH010000003.1 coordinate 101,914,573, forward strand.
TCCGGGCAGCTCAGGGTTGTCCTGCAGGAGAATATCACCCCCTGGATTTGTAGAAGTTGTGGAGGATGCAGGAAGCAACAATGATGTGTGGTGCAAGTTTTTCCTCCACATCTAGAAGAATGTAAAGAGAGGACAACATGCTTTTAGTCACCCAAAAGCTCGTTCTGCTGGGACTCTCACTCAGCTGTGATAACAGTCAGAAGTTTTTTGTTGTTGTTTTGGAGACTGGTAAGGTGCCCTGAGCCATGGTTGAAGCACAAAAGTCTGGTCTCCAAGGATGTGGAGGTCCACGGGGAGGCCATTCACCATGGCAGGGGGTCTGGTGAAGAAAGTGCCCATGGCAAGCTTATCTGCCAATGGGGAATTCCAGAAGATGGCAGTGTCATGGCTTATCCTGGAAAAACCTGTGTATGCATCCATAAACCTGCCCTTTGAGTCATCAACAGCCTGCAATACCATGCTCTAAACCATTTGTGGTTGTAAAACTCTTTACCCCTTCCTGGTGGAGCCAAAATCCATTCATGAGAAGAATCCAACACACCCAGTGCCCAAGCGAAGCCTCGTTCATTGAAGCCTTGCATTTCCCCCCTCTCGTTGCCCACCTTGATGACATCTGAGAGGCACTGCTCATTCAGTACACATACTGTTTCTCTGAAAATTTCACAGGCTGTGGAGTTCCCTACTCCAAAGATGGTTCTGAGTGTGAGGTACTCCAAAACTGAAAGCCAGTTTGTACAGAGTCAGCCCCAGGTGGTTGGTTTTTTTTGTTTTTGTTTGTTTGTTTGTTTGTACTGGGACACTTTTTCGCATTGCAGTATCTGCTTTCTGAAGTACTAGACCAATTTCTCTCGCTATGATGTCAAAGGTTGCCCATGACATTCAGAAAGTGCCACCAAATCTTGCATCATCCCAGGCATCAAGGTCCAAACAACTTTTGTCCACAGGAGAGTCCATCATCATACACCAGTCTGCAGCAGCGGTGATTATGGTGTCTCTTTCTTGCTCCAGGGTTGCAGACATTTGCCAGCACTGCAGATTGTCGTGGCTTCATCCACCTTTCTGGAAAAGGGTTCTTCCATATCTCAGTCCCTCCTCCCCTTCTCTCCCCTCCATCCCCTGTAGTGTACAGGTGCTGTTGACACACTTCAGAAACTGCTCCATGTTGCCTGCATCACAGCTGAAACAGGCCTAGGTCATTGTCATACTTCTCCATAGGGGCTTGTAGAGCTGTTTGCCTGGAGGCCACAATAGCTGATTGTTCTGCCCTTAACTCCCTCCTGGCCTTTTGTTTAGTAGGCATATGGTAAGGGAGCAGACAGGTATTGTGATGTTATAGCTTTAGAGACAGGAGGAGAGGAGCAGCAAGAGGAGGTAGGGGAAGGCTCCAGTATAGCAGCAGTGAGGGATGATTTGTTACATTTCTAGGGTGGGTGGGAAAGAGCTGATGATGGCGAGGGAGGCAAGTGAAAGGCATGGTTCCAGAAGTCTGCTTTTTGAAAAACATCCAGCTGTTGGAAACTGGATGGGGGGATTGGAATAGATGATGAATACTCATGAATGATAGCAACACCGTTTGGCGTGGTGTCCAAACCCAGTAAGCAGTGGGGGTGGCTTCATACTCACCCTACAACCCATAATGTGCAGTAAGGGTTGTGGGGTGGGTATGAAGCCACGTGCCACATGCTGGGTTCAGCAACACACTAACCCGCACTTCAGCACCGGTAATGATGTAAACAGGCACACACATGGGGGCAGGGGTGAAGCCATGATGGGTTCATCCCCCCTGCCCCCCGCAATCATCTGAACTCTCTCACTATACCGTATACACTTTGATCTGTGCAGTTCAATCTTATGCATGTTTACTCAGAAGCAAATGCCAGTGTGTCCAATGTGGTGTCCATTCCCTGGTATGTTTCTTCATCATTGCAGAGTGAACCTATACTCATTTACCTGCAAGTAAGTGTCACTGAACTCTCTGGACCTTACTTTTGAGTAGACATGTATAGGATTCCACTGTGAATCTAAAACAGCTTGTACAAATACAGCATAATCAATGCAGTAATACAAACTGGTACTTTGGTCCACACTTTTGTTTAGGACCTGGACCAGCTCCCTCTTCCCTTCCTCTACCACCCCCCAAGCCCGCAAAGTACTGCTGCACCAGGACTTCCCTTTGTTATGCGTCTTCCTCCCTTAGAGCCACGATTTGGAGGTAAGATGGGGGCTCTCTGTTCCTATTGCTTTGTGGCCGTAAAGGGCCATTTCCCTAGTGTGTGACCATAGTTCTATGAAAAAGAGAGGGCCCCCATCTTACCTTCAAATCATGGCTCTAAGGGAGGAAGATATATGGCAAAGGTAAGTCTCAGCAGCCACAACGGATTTGGGGGGTGGCCGGGCAGGGAGAGGAGAAGGTAGGTAGGTGTCCAATGAATCCAATGGACTCACAGTCAGCCTCGTGCAGGCTTTCCTGGGCAGTGGGAGCAGCCCAGCACCATCACAAATTGGCCTGAGGCAGCCTTTGGCCTACAGAACCAATCTGCTTTGCCTTGGGTTGCATCAGGCTGACCCAGTAGTGCCTCATATTTGGGCCAAGGCAGGCCAAATTGATCTGTCTCAACTCGGATTCAGGGCTTCCGCTTGCGGCGGTGCACAGACCTACTGTTAGTATATATGGCATATTCCTCCAAATCCCATTTTATATTTATAAGATGAGGAAGAGGCAGTGTAAAGGGGGTCCAATGATACTCTGTTGTCCAGGGGTCCACAAAACCTGGAGCCAGCTCTGAGGGAGATAAGATTTATAGGCCAGCACATGTGAAGTGGGACAAGTTGCTCAATCATGACCTAGTTCCTGAAAATCTTGCAGGTTTCTGAGCAATAATAATGTTGCAAAGGAAAGTTGTTTTATCTCTCTATCCTAAGCATTTCTTCTGAGAAGTAGGTCTGATTGATTTCAGTAACTTCTGGGAAACTGTGTTTAGGATTGTTGACTCTAGGCTGGTCCGCAAGATCACCGCAGCCCACCATGGCTTATTTAAACCCTGGGGGGTTGCAGTGCATGCTGGTGTCTATTTTGTTGGGTTGTTTGAGGGTTAAACAACCCTCAAATAACCCATTGTCGGTTGAGATGATCATGCAAACCAATGTCGTAGTGTCAAGCAGTAAGGCCGTAGACATGAAGGGGCAATCACATTTCTTTGTTCATTAGCTTCCCCTGATTGCATATAAAGTGAATGATGAGGGAGGTGTCTGGTTTTCATAGCAAAAGATTGCATGGGTGAGGGGAATCCTTCAGGAGGTACCAACTGTGGCATGCTTTAGGTGCCTTTTCACTCAGGCCTTCCATAGCTGATTGTGGGGCCCATGTTTTTAGTTGTTCATTTTCTGGTTTTAAAGTGAGGATGCTTTGTATTTAGTTTTGTATTGGAACCCCCTTGGAGTTATCTTTCAGATATCAGGGGAAAGCTCTGCATTCCAGTGGTGGGTGGGGCTGAAAGCAAAATGGAGTGGGGGGCCAAAGTGTTGGGGCAAAATAGCAGCATATCGTAGCTTTCAACTCTTACTGCTGGTAGTGAAGCCTTAGGAGCAGCATTTCCACCTTTTAGAATGGGGGGGGGGGAATGAACAAAACCGGAAACCCACTAAACAATCAGTGGTTGGGGGAAGTGGTTGGGGCCAGAGGGAAGGGGAGGCAGCCACCTGGGGAATCCCAGGTTTGGTCCACAGGCAGGTCTAAGCCTGCCTGCACCTCTCTTGTAAAGGGAAGGTTTCATTCATTAAAATAGCCCTCTTGCAGTGATGTGCTACAAAGTATGTAGCTCTATGTGTGATCAGTTACGGTATGGAGTGGTTCAGTAGTACTTTCATCATTAAAAGCCTCCGATGAACACAGTTAGATGCACTTAATGCCCATTGATTTCAGCCAGCTTAAGTGTTTCTAATTGCATTAGAATGTAGCTATTATATTTTAGATTCTGCTTCCTCCATGTGAAAAGTGGGAATGATGTCCATGATGAACTTTCATTTAACGTTGAGATATGGCCAGAGGGTACATATATGTTCATAACTGTGTAGAGAATAAGATCACAGTTGGTTTGGCTTAAGGCACGGATTGACGTATATGCTTGATGTGTGGGGGAATTGACCCTAAGTTTAAATAGTATCCAAAGACAAATGAGATTCAGAATCTTTATGCTACCTTGATGGGTCTCCAATCGTGGGAAGAGTTCTACTCATATTTAAGTTCTACCAGTTGCTGTGACCCGGTCCACTAACGTTTCCCCCCACTGACATACAACAATTTATCCAACCCACCAACCTCTTATTTACCTTTTATCTTCTTATTTCTCATTCCCTAACTTCCTACTTATCCAGATAAAAACAGAATTTTCAGTAATCTGCAAAGGCCTAAAGCTGTAGCAATGGGGACATAATGTCATCACTTTCTCATTGTAGGTGTGCCTTCCAGCTTTGAGCTGTGAACATTTGGCTTTCCCTGTGTTTGCATCCAGGCTTCATGCAGTCAGCAAGCAGACACATTTAAGTTCCAATTTGTTGTTTGTTAGAGCAGAGCACCTTCATTGTTCCCACTGTGTATTGCAGCCAAGTTGAAAATGAAACCTTGAATTGTCCAAAGGTTTGGCCTCTGATGGTCCTGAGCACCCTTTATCTTTGGAGGTTGCATTCTGTGTGACACAAATATGGACTGTGTTTCAACATGAGATATGCTTGCATTGCGCTTCTTTATATTTGGGTATAGAATACAATGGTAGCTGCTACATTTGTAGTAGCTGAAGCCTATGGGGAGATTGACAATATATATTCAACTCGTGTTTTCATTCAGGGAGACATATGTCACCAGTGCAGCAGATGGCACAATATTCTAGGGTTCAGAGAAATAGAACCAAACTTCGTAAATATTGCGGCCAAAGCATACTTAGGTATGATAGCAGCACCTGTGCATACTCATATTTTGTGGCAAACTATTAAAAAAGTATAGAAAGCTAAACTGTCATTTTGCAATCTTTCAATATTACATATACATGTGTTTATATGTAAATCACTCAGATGTGTAAAAATGCCAGATAAATATTACAATCAATAAAAATACAGATCAGGTGATTTAAAATGGAATGCTTAAAAAGGACTATAATGGAACTGCTACAAATGAAAGTCACTCAAGGAAAAGTTTTTGATATAAAAATGCTTTCACCTGCCAGTGGAAATAATGCATGGACATTGGCAGACAGACCTTCATTGGTGGGAAGTTCCAGAAAATAGGGGGCCACCATGGAGAATGCCCTACTCCATGCAACATAGTTTCCCAATCTTCCCGTCAGAATAGAAATCTATGGACCAGGTGACAAATACAGAAAAAGCACAAAACAATACCCAGCTGTGCACATGGGGAAGTCTTCTGCTGCAGCACACCATTCACATACTGCCACCAGCTGTCTGCCAGGCACAATGCAACAGGCCTGGGCCATTCCTGAGAATGGGAAGCCCCCAGATATACTTATCCCTTCCCCGCCCTCTTATAGGCTACTCACATGAACCAAGATGAATATGGTGAGCTTTGGGTGTTTTCTAAATGAGCTATTTATAACATGCTTGTGTCTGGCACTAGTGGAAGTTTCCAGGTCAATTTAATGATGCTGTGCTCAACCAGGAGGTCTCCCGTAGTCTCCCCCCCCCAACAATTCCATTTTAAAATACATCACAAATAGACTGGAATAAACCCCCAATGACATGAAATTGGCATCGTGTAAAGCTGGCATTACGCTATGAATCTGCCGAGGAAGGACTCTGAATGGAGGGAGAAGAGGGTAAAATGCCTCCCTGCAACAAAGTTGTGTTCAATGGGGCTTACTCCCAAGTAAGTGTGACGAGGGTTGTGAACATACAGCAAAATCTTACTTCTACTCAGAAATAAGTCCTGGCTTTCCTGTGGGCTGTGGGGAAACAGGCAAGAAACACCCCCCTCTTTTGCACAGATGCCAGGGAGGGAAGAAGGTGCTCCCTCGACTCAACAGTGTCTGCTGTTTAAAGGAGCCCCAGAAACAGCAGCAGGGCCTTCCCTCACCCTTCTCCTCCTGTCTAATCCAATTCGTATCAATTTGTATCAATCCTGCCAAAGAAACAGGAAGCACAACAGCTCCAGATAAACAACAGGATTTCCCTTAATGGAGAGAAGCTCTTGGAGACCTGGGCAGGAAGAACAGGCTGTTGGATAACTGTATGCGAGGCCCAGAAGGTCCTCACACTGTCAGGAATGATTGGGTGCACTGCATTGCACTGCATGCAGCCAAGTGGCAGCATGCGCTTGTGAGGACGAGAGGCCTCTGTTGAGGATCTCTGCTGTACACATGGGAGGAGATGCATCGTGCCTGTTGCCTTTCATACAAAGCTTTTACAATTGTTAGGCACATAGTAGCATAGCAACATGTAATGGAGAAACTACACAGGGGTGGTGTGGATCATGGCTACTCCCTGTGCCAGTGCTGATAGCTTTCAGGACAGATTGGCTCTGGTGTGGGGAATAGCCACGGGCAGGGAAGGACTGTATATCTACATGGAAAGAATGCAAGGAGCCACCAGCACTGCAGTGCCATCAAAATATTCTTTTTTGTTTCCTTGCAGCCAAGCTATCTAAATGTGTGTCCTTAGGAATTTGTCTTCACCATTACTTGGCTTAAAAGATCAGAAGCACCTCACCTCATCACACAGGCTTTAAAGCTGGGGTGCTGGACCTCTTTCAGCCCGAGGGCTTAAATTCCATTTCGGAAAGGCTCTCAGGGTGGGGGTGGGGGATGCATTCCAGGGGTGGGTGAGCTGAAGGCAAAGTGGGTGGGGCCAACACGGAGCCATGTACTTACTGTAACTTAAACTTTTTTACTGCTGGACACTAAGCCTTAGGAGCCGCACTTCAACCTTTTAGAATGGGACAAAGCTGCACTCAAGCTTGGAAACCATCAAACCATTGGTAGTTGTGGGGATGGGAAGGCAGGGGAAGGGGGCGTGGCCATCTAGGGAAGACCAGATTGGGAGGGCTCCTCTTGACAACATTGGGAGCTGACATTGGAAGCGCTGCGCCTTGGCACCTCCTGGCAGCTCCCACGTCACGTGGCGAATCGACGCCTCTAGGCGTGACGGGGGCTTTTCCTGGCGCCAGCCGCGCCGCTGCTCATGGCGCAGCGCCAGCTGGGGGGGTGGCTGGGAGCATTGGCTCCCCTGCTCTCTGGTAAGTGATTAATTTTTTTTTTAACAGAATGGGGGGGGAGGGAGGACACCCCCTTTCCCTGGGCTGTCTGCTCCGACTTTTTAAAAAATCGCACTAAATGGCGACTTTTTAAAAGTCGGAGCAAAGGCATTTGCGTCAATATGCCTTCGCCCTGGCGGCTTTGGCATGTAAAGGAAGATGAGGCCAGTGTGAAGTCATATTGACTGCTTGTTTAGAGGCTTCCCTGTCAGCACGAAGTCAATGAGGCAGAAACCTCTCGTTTAGAGGCACCCGGAGCCTGGAACTGAGATTGTGCACCTGTGCTCTCAATGATGGAGCTGGCTATGCATAGTCAGGGCTAGAGGAATTTCAAGGGGAGATCAAAGAATTTTGATAAGATTTGCAAGATGGCCCAGGGATATTTTACACATACTAGCTGTAATTTAGTTACTTATACCAGGGCTGTAATCCTAAACATACTGTTAGGAGTTTGAGCTCTCTTGATTATTGTGAATGGACAGTTTAGGGAGGAACATTGCATTTTGTGAGGAATGTGGCTGTTGGTTGCTTAAAGGTGCAGCTTCACATCATCTCATTTCTCTCCACTAATATTTAATGGGGGGTCTCTACATTAAGGGGGGGGTAACTGTACCATTACTGCGTTTTCTTTTTCTGATTCCTTTAGTTGGTGATCACATGATTTTGAATTGAAAATTTCACCTTTCGGCAATGCTAATCTGTTATACGAAACAGTGCCATCTAGTGCGGCATTGTAACACTATGCTGGCTCTACACACTGGGGATAATTTAAATATGGCATTATCTCAATTCTTTTGATGAGATTACGGGGGAAAGCGTAGGAGACATCCTAGAGGTTGACTGCATCATGTTAAGAAACCCGCAAACATTCATGAGGGTGCAATAAATCACTCATGTAGAAAAGATCCTATTAACAAATGGATGGTGTGACATCTCCAACCCCACAGTCAGGGTTGTGAAGAATGAACCAAGATGGCTAAAACATCTTGCTAAGCGAGGTGACGACTGGCCTACTGGCAGGACAAGGCCCTTGGCTGGGAAGGAGAGTTCTGAAAAACAAGTTTTCAAAACAATGTTTCTGGTTCCCAGTGCCACACTGGCTGTATCTGGGAGAGGTAAGAATCCCAAGGTCGGCCTTGCCTTAATTGGGAACAGGTGCTGAGAGTTTTCAGCTGTGGGGAAATGTCCCTCGATGTGAGGGGGCTGTAGTGAGAGCCAAGAGGGCAGGAGGACTAGGGATTGGCCCAGGCCAGTCACAGTACTGGTGGGCCCAAAAGGGATAAATAGTAGGCTGACCAGATAAAATCCAGGTCAGGGCTCAAGTAACTTTAACAGTTGTAGAGAAAAGGGAATTTCAGCCAGTGTCATTTGTATGCAATTAGTTCCTGGTGAAATTCCCTCTTCATCACAACAGTTAAAGTTGCAGAGCCCTGCATTCTTTTGTATATGATCACTCTAGTATAGTGCCTGCAACTTTAACAGTTATGATGAAGAGGGAATATCACCAGGAACTAATTGCATACAAATGGCACTGGCTGAAATTCCCTTTTCTCTACAACTGTTAAAATTACATGAGCCCTGTCCTCCTTTTCATATGGCCAGCCTACTTTTACTCCGCTGTTTTGGCTGTTGTTCAGTTTTTGTGCAGTTGTGTGCTGTTTAGCATTTGTTCACATATACCCCTAACATTGTCTTCCCAGAAGTAACAGCATAAGAAGAGCTATGTTGGATCAGACCAAGGGTCTATCTAGTCCAGCACTCTGTTCACACAATGGCCAACCAGCTGTCGACCAGGAAACCACAAGCAGGACATGGTGCTACAGCACCCTCCCACCTATGTTCCCCAACAACTAGGTATATACTGCCTGTAGTCGCTGAAAATAATCAACTCTGTACGACGAAATAGTCAACAATGCCTGACACATAACATGATAACCAATGGTTGTTCAAATAATCAACTCTGCACAGCGTTGGTTATTTGCATTGGTTACTTTGGCTAAATAACCAACTATTTAACTCAACGTTGGTTATCATATTGTCCAAACCCAGTCCTTATCTCCTTTTTGACAGAGTTTTGTAAATCATGGAATGCCATGAACAGCGAAACATTTGCCAAAGCCTCCCATGATATCCTTTTTAACATTATAGTAAAATGTGATCTAGGTAATACTACTGTCAGGTATTATCTGTTTGAAAAATCAAATGCAGTGAGTGCTCATTGATGTTTATGCGACTTGGAGGGAGGTCTTTATGGAAGTACCCAGGGCTCTGTCCCAAGCCCTCTGCTGCTGAACATTTCTTATAATGACTTGGATGAGGGCATAGATGTTTATCAGATTTTCAGATGATATGAAACTAGGAGGAGTAGAGTGAGCAAATGACAGGAAAAAGGAGGATTTGCCAGGACTTTTGATATCAAATCTGGGAAGGGGGGGAATTGTGGAATTTGAAGAAAAATCTGGATTTTTTCACCCTCCCCACCCAAAGGGCAGCTCTAACTTTTTCCTATATCTATGGCCGCAAACTACAGTGGCCATAAGGAATGGCCTTTTATGGCTGCTGTAGTTGTTTGCAGCCATAGATATAGGAAAAGTAGAGATGACATAACTTCATAGGCCTGGGGAAATAGGGCTGCAGCTGCTCATCCCCCTACCTCGTCATAAGGGCTTTCTGTAAGGGCAGGAATGAGTGAGTGGGTGCTTCTTGGGGGGGGAGGAGGATGCCGATGCCCAATGCATTTTGAGACTGGGCTGACTGACTATGGAGTCCGAGGAGCCAGGAAAATGGTAGGAAAGAGACCTGGGCCAAGGGAGGGGGCTGGCGGAGAGATAGAAATAAAGGAAGCAGCTGTTTGGGATTTTGTGGGCTGTAACTAAAGTTCAGTCAAGATGTTGGGTTCTGTATCTTCTAAAATAAGTAGTCATAACTTTGTTTGGTTCATTGGGGCAGATATTAAAGCTCAAGCTTTGAATTTATTTGAAGTTTCAAAATTGTCTTCATGTCTACACTGCTCAAATTAAAAAAAATGAGCAGAATTGGTCCGGTAGATCTCTAGTAGTAAGTGTTGCACTATTTATTCTTATATAGATGATCATGCCTAGAGTTATTTAATTCTGAGTGTTTGTCTTTTGCACCTAGCTTTATTTGGCGGATCTCGGGTTTCTAGTAAAAACCAAAATAGATCTTACAATCCTGCAGTCTGCCCACTCCTGCAATAAGCAACCTTATTGAAACCGATTCAAGTGTTTCAAACAGACTCTTGGTCAAAAATGTAAGATCTGTGTTAAGATTTCATGAATGGAATCTGTGAACTGCTCATGGCTTAAGAAATGAAGTCACATTTAAGAAATGCCTTGCATGAGGATGAGATGCAAACAGTGGAAAGAGTAGCAATCTCAAACCCAGAGTTCTTGCTCAAACCCAGGCTGCAAGAAGGCCCGACACTGACACAGTATTGCTTGATGCCTTTATGTCTGGGATACCTAATAAATGACTTTCATGTAGTTTCATAGATATGTATGGCACAATCCCATCTTGTAGCCTGAATGATATTTATTACAGTTATGGAATAACTGCATGGCTCTAATACTTTCCACTCAGACTTCATGTGGAGATGTAGAACCTAGCTGGTTTCTTGCTGGAGGAAGGAGCTAAGGTGCATGAGTGAATAGATGGATTAGGTCAGAGAACCATGGCCTCCTTACCCAGTGTGGAGCTAGCAGAATGACTGTTGCTTGCTCTGTCTTGCTCTTTCAAAGCACTCATATCAAAAGTGGGATTAGAAGAAATGCATGCAGAAAGCTCTTTGGCAGAACTGCTGCCAAAGCATGGTTTTTTTCTGTCCCTTTGTTCTGAAATCTTCACATGAATCTGACCACTTTGTTGTATATTAATGATATGAACAGATTTATAAATGGATTGCGGAATCAATCTCTCAGTAATCATCTTGAAGATTCTTGGACAAGGGCTCAATTCACCCCCATGCATGTCCTCCTGATGGCTCAACCAATATGCTTTGGTGCTGATCCTTCCTTTCATGTATTTTGACAAACAAAGTTTCCCTGTCCAACAGACATAACAAAGCCTCTTGGAATGGCACTCTCAACGTTGTGCCATCCTTCCAGGTGAAATTAGCCTTGGCACTCACAGTGTCTGTTCGAATTATCAGGTGTTAGGAACATAGGAGGGTGCTTTATACTGAATCCATCCAGATTAGTATTGTCAACACTGACTGGCAGTGGCTTTCCAGGTTTTCAGGCAGGATTTTTCCCCTTAGCCCTTGAGATGCCAGGGATCGAAACTGGGACCTTCTGCATGCAAAGCATGTGCTCTACAATTGGACTACAGTGCCCCCCCCCATGTTCACTCTGCATGTGAACTTCGAATGCCTTCAGTGCAAAATGAATTGCTCACAACTCCAAACAACCAATGCTGTGCTGAAAATCTTTCTGAGCTATATGTGAGCCTTCCATTCCAGAAGACCTTGTCATTATCCTTCTTGAATCCTTATAGCAGGGATGCAGCTCCATTTAGGGGTGAGGGGCCAAATGACCCCCCCCCCCCAGCCCTCTACAGGCCATATATCAGGCTGGTATGGCCACACCTCTGCTATCTGTTGACATCAGGTAAATGTGGCCATGCCCACCTGAAATCATTTGCTCCCCAGCCAAAGAGCCAGGTGGATGCACCACCTAGCACTTCTGCTGGGGACCAGGCTTTTCTGTATGTGAGCTTTTTCATTCAGGGAAGCCCCATGCACAATAAAGACATTGCAATCCACCTGGCACCTGGGCTGCCCTCCTCCTTCCCCCACTGGGGTGGACAGGGTGGGAAAGCCAAGCCAGCCCAGTCCCCCTTGCTGCTTTGCTGAAGGAATGAAGGGGACTGGGACAGTTCAACTTTGCTCTGCCCAGGCTTTTCCTGGCTTGGTGTCATGGGCCAGCACCCCACAAATCATTCTAAGAGGATGCTCCAGAAGATAAGGTTCAGCTACACAAAGGCATTACAAGACTTCTATCTCCCAAGGACCCAGTTCTCCAGAGGAACTTCAGGGGGCAGCTTTCCTACATCCAGAGGCGGCTTCATTCCTGCCCTCAATCTCTGAGGACTCTGTCCATAAAGACACTAGCACACTAAACCACTCCCACATCACCATAGCCTGAGTCTGTTAAAACAGACCAGGCACCTTTATGGGTCAAAGCCTCAGTAAATGTAGAGAAACTAAAGGCCAGTAACTTATTTAAGCTTTAGTCCTGTTCTGGTTTTTGTTGGAGCTACATATGACATCCCTGTCTGACTTTCAGCCCCACTTGGAATGGTCTGTAATGCTTACTGCTTTCTGCCCTGCTTCCTGAGGAACTTGACCTGATCCGCAGTAGAACCCTGCAACCCAACAGAGCATCGTCCAAACCCATGGCCTGAAATGGTACACTAGGGAAAGCCCAGATGCTGCGAAGCCTTCCTGGCCTAGACACAGATGGAGGATCACTTCACTCAGCTGGAGAATCCCCTGCATTCTGCTGTGGAATCCCTACTATTATCTCTGATCACAGATGGGTGATAACACTGGAGATTCTCCTCCCCACCTCCCCCTCTCTCCAAGGTCAGGGCTTTGAGAGGGGTGGGCTTGTGGAACTAATGGGATGGGGCCTACAGAGGGAGCACAGGTCTCTCTGGGCTGGAGGTTCTGAACCCCTTTGACTGTATCTGACGTCCAGAAAAGGGATAGTACCACTGCATATGGAAAGGAGGTCTGAAGTTGATTTTGTCTCTTTCTTGATACAGCAGGAAGAACTGTTGCCTTGAGTAGAACCTTGCCCATGGAACAATATCTATGCATCTCACCATTATCCCCTGGGTTTGAGCCCTTTTGAAGGACACACAAAATTGCAAAATTGTCTTTCTGTACCTGAAAAAGATACACCATTGTCCAAAATTGCTCTTAAATGTGTGATCTGTTGCAGAAGTTCAAGGTTGATCTTTGGAAGTTTGACCATGAACCTGTGAGGACAATTGAATGTGTAAGTCATCCAAAGAGAGATACACATGAACACGCTGAAAGTGCCTGAGAGCAATGAGTGAAATCAGAAGCTTTGTAAAGACTCTCAGGGCAGATGAGAGGCTAAATAAATAATAGAGCCTTGTATTGATAGTGATTTAGGCCAGAAGCAAACTTGAGGAACTTCATTCACTAAGAGTGGATTTTAACATGCAGATAGGCTTCCATTAAATCTATGGAAACCAGGAAATTTCCCTGTTTGAGGACTTCCAGAATAGTCCTTAAAGTTTCCACGTAGAACTTGTATTTCAATAGGATCCTGACCAAACTCTTGAGATCCAAAATTGCTTTTAATTTTCTGTTCTGCTTTTCTTTTTTTAATGAGTAAATTCCCATGAACCTCTCTGCCAGGAGTGTCTTTGCTTGAACCATCAGAAGTATGTTGCTGTATTTCTCTGAACTTTGTAATTGAGAAGAAAGAGCGAAGTTATCCATTGAGCTGCATACCAGCCCCAAACAACTTTCTTTGATTTCCTGAATCATCCACCTGTCTTTGGTGCAGACTCCCACTCTTGGGTAAAGAGGTAAAACACCCCATACCTCACCCACACCATGAATGCTTATGACTGAGGTGGCTGTCTGCCTATACCACTGGAGTTTGGATTGTTGTGGCCTCCTAGAGTCTATCCTAAGATCTGAAAGAATTACATGATCTGCCAGACTCACCCAGTGCTTTATCACCAAAAATACTGTGGCCATGGAATGGGCCAGGGACAAGGTTAATGTTAGAACCCATGTCCCATTGTTTCAACCTTAAGATTTTGCCTTATTCTTACATCAGAAACCTTTGTCCTAGCTACAAAGTACAAACTGCGGAGTCCAGGCTTGTGTCAGACTTGGGGCTTTCTTCACGGCACCAGGTTGGCGCCATTTCTCTCCAAACCCCTGCAGTTTTCCTATCCTGGGTTGGCTTCAGGTAATCCCAATATTGAGGAGGGAGTGCGGGGTTTCCAGCAGCCATCCCGGTGCTGGAGCCGCTCCCACCCTCTTCCTAGTGGAAGGCGACCAATCGCTGGTCACCTTCCACCAGGGGCCGCTACCAGATTGGCCCCAGGATAATGTCAGACGGCAGAAGAGCCATACTGACGTCGCTCTGATTGAAAATGTCGGGTAAGTCCTCGACTTTTTCAATGTGCATGTTCGCGGGAAAGCCCCGTGGTAGCTGTGAAGTTGTGCCTGTGTCATATAACTAATGCAGCACAGATCTGCAGCCACAGCCCAAGAGCTCCAGCAATTTCCTGTGTAATTTTGTTTGCTTGGAGCAGAGCTCTTCCGGCAGATTCCTAACCCATAAAATAGAAGCTGAAGCAAATATAGAAGTTGCTGCTAAAGCCCTGATGGTCAGTCCAGTAGCCACATATGATCTGCATATGGCTATATTAGTTTCTCATGCCCTCAGAAAACTGTGACCATCTTTAGGAACCAGCACACCAGAGATGAAGGCAGCAGTTGAGACATGTACTAATTGCACGTTAAGTGTGTCCATTCTTGAAGCAGGTAATGTATAACATTATCAGGCATTCATTGTAAGTCTCTTATTTAATGTAACCTGCTTTGAGTGTATCATTAAATGTCTCAGGGTAAATAATAACTTGGTTTGGCTCCCTGCACTGGGGAAAAACCTTCTGGACTCCTCCATTGGGTTGGGCCAGCACCTTGGTCTTTCCCTGGGTCCAGATCAGCCATGGTTCTAGTAAGAAGGAGGGGGGAAATCCTCTGCATGAAAAAGATGAGAGAATGCTGCCTTGGGGCATGATGCCTCTTCCTCCAACCATTCATATCCTCTCTGTCCAAAGGAAGAAGTGAAACTTCTGGGTCACCCTTAGCCAAGTCTTCTGAGTCTTTGCTGCCCACACAGCTTAGATCCTTTCCCAAGGGTGTCTTCCTTGGCATGACATCCTATAGATCTCTGTGTTAGCTTCCAGCTCCTTGTTCTTTAGGGCTGGCAGGAACCCTTTTAGAATTACCTCCCCCCTCTTTTTCAGGTTTTTGGGATCTGGAGACTTCCAATCTAACTCCCCAGAAGAACATTCCTTCCTATGGTCCCATCTTGTCCTGTGAGAGCCTTTGATTTTGAAGAGTTACCTTTTTTCCTATAACGTCTAGAGAATGGATCATGGTAATGGCTGTAACGGGTCTTGTGCCAGTCTCTGGCATGCTCCACCTCAAACCTTAAATCTTCGCTAAGGATCTTTATGGATGAAATTGCAATGCACAGAGAGTCCTTCAACCATTAGAGGTGGAAATGCATGGGAATTAAATAATAGTTTAAAGAAGCACTTCTGGAGTTGGGTCTGCTAGCTTGTGATCCATCAGATGCTTACCTGAAGTGGCTGCCTTTTAAGAGCAAACTTGGTGTGAACAGTCAAGAAGATCCTGAGAGTCCTCATAGTTGCAAAGAGACTTATATTGCAGATATGGAAGGATATCTGCAATATCCAATCCTGAGATTCTTACTGCTCTCTCAGTATTTGAACATACATCCTATAGATATCATTCTTATTTGGATACCTATTTAGATATATTGCCTATTAATGGTAAGGTATATATCTGACATATTTTGTGTTCAGTTTCTGCTAGTGTTATTGTGAACTGATGCTGTTATTGTTATTCGTTTTTCTGTTATATATGCAAATTAGAAATAAAAGGTTGTGTGTGTGTGTGTGTGTGTGTGTGTTTTGAAGGAGACCTCAGTTGTTCTCAGAGTGAAGGCCCAACATTCCCAGTTGCAATATAACAGTCTCCGTGTTAGGCAGATCTCTACAGTTCTACCCTTGCCTGTGCTTGCTGTGCCTTTCCATTAGTTCTCAGATGAAAGAGGCAACTGTGCTGTGCTTAGTACACTGCTTGATCTTCATTTGCCTCCCTTTAAATCTGAGGCACCAGGTGAAATGCTGTCAATGTCAAGACATTTCTCACTTTAAGGGATTTACAATGGCAGGTTCTCATTCTGCTTGAGACAATGGTCTCAGCCATTCTGGGTTCCAGCAAGTGAAGCAGGACAAAGTCACATAAGTCCAAGTTCGGGTTCTAGTCAGGAAATGTCAAGCAAGCCAAGGCTCAGGTTCTGATCAGGCAAAGCATATGAAAAGCAGGCAGCACCCTGGATATCAGCAGGCTCAAATGCTGCTTTAGTAGCAAGCAATCCTAAATATAGCTGCAGCTCCACCTGGGTGATTAGCTTGATCTCCCTACCCTGAGGAAAGTCTCATCAGTGAAAGGGTTTAGCCTGCTTCTCAAGCTACTGACTTTAGGGCAGGCAATAGCATGGTTGGGCTGGGGCTTCTGGGTTGGAATGGCAATATGGCCTCTTTAGGCTGAAGAGGTGGCAGAAAGACCATCTCTGTTTGTGCTGGAGCTTCCAGAACAGTGGGGATAGCTGGGGTCATTTCTGGGGGCCTATCACTTTCCCTCTCTGCTGCTTCCAGATGGGAAGTTAGACCCTGGGGTTTATTTCTGCTCTGACTACCTAATCCAGGTTTTGGAGGGGGGGAGGGGAGTTTTCAGTCTGTTACTCAATAAATGGATCGCAGCTTCAGCAATGAGCAATGACCCAGACTGGAACTGGAGCTCCTGTGGCTGTGGAGGAAAAGAGGAAAGTCAAAAACTGGAAGAGGGCAGTTACTCCTCCAACTGTCAGAGACAAAGATCCTAAAGCTAAAACTGCACATGCCCAGCTTGTTGGAGCAAGTGGGAAGAGTAACCAGCCCAGGCTAACATCCATCTGCTGATGAAGCATATGCAAATTCAGGTACAAACTTTTTTCATATTGTATGTACTATTTATTTCTGTAGTAGATTTTTATCCTGCTTTTTCATTACAGTCATCAGAATGTCTCACAACATTTCTAAAAATGCAATGGATCACCAAGAGCCACACACAAAAACATCCAGCCCAGTTGGAGCAGGAACTGGTGACCCATGTTCCTTCCTACAGGGCAGTTCATATTAGATAGCCCTGTGGCTGGGGGACAGTCCTGCGGAGTAAGACTGAGTGCCTGGTGTTGAAGATGAAGTTACATAAATACTAATGAAGAAGCTAATGCTGATCAAATAGAATGGTCACTTCAGAAGGCAGATTTGGGAGCAGAAGAGCAAAGGAGCCAAAAGGCCATTGGTCCCAGCCAGGCTGATAAGTGGGGCCTTGTTAGCTTGCCTGTCCTTCAAATGCAACCAAGAAGGATGGCTGATTCCTAACTATGCCTTTGCAGATTTGGATTCAACAATATTACCTGTTTCTTTAACAGCTATGTGCCAGGGCTTGATTCAACAACTGTTACCAGTAGCCTTCAAGGTTAGATACTAGTAGGTTACTCTTTCATTTCTTCAGGAAATTATCCTCATTGTCAATGAGTTCCTAGGATGGGCTAGAGTCCTGCAATCCAGTCATTCATGTTGTTGTCTGTGGCAGTTGTCTATGGCAGTTTCTCTCTAAAGACTTGAAGAATCAGGATCCCTGTGCTTAAGTTCTTATAACTAGAGTTTCCATTGGAATGTCATCCAATGTAACACTCAAAGCAGATTTGGGCAAAACATGTGAGGAATTTTGAGGGAAGCTACAGGGGTTGTGATGTGACTAGTAATTTTTCTCAAGGTGTTCTATTTTCCCTAAGTGCAATGTGAAGTCAATTTTAAATTTGTCTAGAAATGAGAGAAATTTCAAGGGAAGTGGGGGAATCGGTAAGACAAAAATTCGGGGGGGGGGGGTTTCCATACATCTTGCTACTCACAACCTTAGTGATCTTTCTTTACCTGTAGGTTTTTATTTTTGAATGACCCAAGGAATTTCACGAAGCTTCAAATGCTCCTAGCAACCATTTTGAAGCACAGAAATATGCACAAGAATTGAGAACCAATTCATGTCTGATATAGTAGGTTCAGCAAAGTCTCTTGCCTTCTGCTATCTCAGCTACTGCTTACAGCTGGAGCACATATTGGCTCAATTCGGATGACATGATAGTCAATGGTGGGTTGACTAACCCTAACCCACACGCTAACCCTAGGGGGCACTCCCCACACAACATGGTAATAAATAATCAACTGTGGTGTGGATGAGGATCAGTGCTGAGTTGACTATGGCAGCATTCGGATGACACCATAGTCAAAACAACTGACGATTGTTTCCCCCACACCAGTTGTTTATTGTGTCGTCCGAATTGAGCCATTGTGTTTACTATTGAGCTGCCACTGAAAAGGCAACTTGCTGTGGCATATGCATTCCACCTTCCTCCCAGGAACACTCAGCACTTAGATGGCTGGGATTATGCTTGTTTTTTTGTTTGTTCTGTTTTGTTCTGTTTTTATGCCCTGCTCTATCTCATGGGTTCAGAGCAGCCTACAGAAGTTCCCCTGCTCAAAATGTTTATAGTTCTTTTCCCATGTGGCTCACAAACAAAGGAAAACAAATGATTTGGGGATTATAGAAGCTAAATGAAATAAAAAATATTCTTTAGACATAACACCTATTTTGAACACTCAAAACACCCCATTACGCAACATAAATATGCAATCCAAAAAGCCATTCAAAGGGCAGCTCTTATTGCAAGCAGGCACCTATGAAATGACAGTTTGTTACAGAAGTGCTGCAGAGTTAGATGGACTCAATGGGAAGCAGAACTCGATTCCAGGTATGGCGGTGATGTGTGTGTAGAACTTTGCCCAACAGGCAAATTAAAGGGCATGGGAGTTTAGGTCAATCACTCAAAAAATGTTGCACCATTTTAATTCTACTACTCATAAAAATGATACTTATTGAGCTAAAACTTGAAACTTGGTATCCATGATGTATCTAGTATGGTCCACAATTGTCAAAAAATTCAAACCAATCTGATACAAATTGCCACAGGTACAACAAGTTAAAAAGTGCTAAAAACTAACACATTTGTACTTTTTCTCTAAGCTATGGCTTGGCATATCATATATTTCTTTCAGATTTTTGTGAAAAATACTGATGTATATTATTCTGTCTTATTGAGGAGGTGTGCCTTTCATTGGTTTGGTGGAATTCTAAGCAGCAGTACAAACATTAAGGTTTTTCTGCCCCATGAAAACCTATGGCAGGAATTGCTGGCAAAGTTATGTTGGGCATGCTCAACTATGTTGGACATGCTCTGAAGCTAGAATGCTGTAGATACCACTCCAGAGTCTTGATCCATATATATAAAAAGGGGGGATTAGCCACATATGTAAAGTAACATGCAGTTTGACCCTCGGAGAATTTGGTAGGCCTCATGCACACTTTTCCTTGATCAGTAAAGATGGCCCATGTTCTTCTAGTTCTGGATTGTGTTATGAAGCATCTAGCCTTACTGATGGAAGAAGGCTTCCTCTAAACAGTGATTTAACCCATCCTGCCAGCTACTGAGGTAAGCAATAAACTGCCATGAGTCAACTCACAGAAGGATTCCTCTAGCAAAGCAATAAGGCTCAGATGCTTCATAAAAACATAAAAACATTCATGTGGGTGCATGGAGGGTTAGTTGCAATCAAGCACAATTTCTGACATTGGATAACATCGTCACTGAACATGGAACAAGTCAGTTAAGTATCAGCCTTAGCTTTCGATTTCCTGGCTTTGTGGGGTTTGACCCAAGATGACATACCCTTAATTCTGGTCTTAAACGGACCGTTTGTTTTTTGTTTTGTTTTAACCACTCCAGGTTCTGGAATGCTCCTCTTCTCCTCCAGCAGCACCAACTCTCAATTGCAACTATTGGAAAGGCTGCCTCAGAGTGGGCTGGGCTAGGTGGAGAAAAGAGCTGAGCAATGGGCTTGGTGTCTCATGGTGGTGTTTGTTTATTATAGGGATTTTTATCCTGCCTTTCCACTCTGAACTCAAGGTGGCTCACATTAGATTAAAAACACTATGTAACAATAAAACAGTACTAAGCAGAGGACTCATAATTGAGTTATAGAGCACATGCTTTGCATGTGGATGGTCCCAGTCCAGTCCCTGGTGTCTCCTGTTAAAAGGATCTCAAGTGGCATGTGATCATAAAGAACTCATCCTGTCTGAGTTCTTGAAGAGTTAAACTGCCATGATACTGGGCTAGATAGGCAAATGACCTGACATGGTATATGGCAGCTTCCAATGTAACCTATATAACAAAAGCTCAGAAAAATCCAAACAATGGCTCCAACAAAATAATACTTCTGGGGGAGTGAAGAAAGAAAACTGAGAAGTCAGGCCAAAGACTTGCTGAAACAAAAATTCATTGACACTACAGTGGAAGACAAAGAAGGTGCTCAGCAAGAAGGTCCATATCCTGGGTCCCACTATAGAATAGGGTTTTACCACTGACTTCAGTGGACAGGCAGTTTTGTACAGGAGGAAACAGTTGTTTAGTTCCCAAATTAACTAGGTCTTTAAAGGTGATAACCAGCACTTTGAATTGTGTTGGTTATCACTTTTAGGCAGTTTGAGGTCAATATAAAAGTAAAATTGTATGCTCAAATTTGGCTTTTATCAGTACTTTGAAAACGGTATTTTGTGCCACTTTAAATTTCTGAACCCTCTGCAAAGACAGGCTATGTAGTGCCCATTATAGTTATCCTATCGTGATGCAACTAGGCATGTGTGACCACAGCTAGGACCACCTGCAAAAGAACTGGGAATGATTGATGCACCTGCCTAAACTGGGAAAATGTGTTCCTGGCTCTCTGGGAATTGGAAGCAAAACCAAGTTCAGGATCATCCCCAAACTGGATACCTGAGTCTTCATGGGGAGAACAACCCTCCAAAATAGGCTGAACTATTACTGAACTGAATATCTCATACCCCATTTTTGCAGGTGCATTTGTCCTCCACAAAAGAGGAGGAATTTTTAGCAGCTTTAAGGAGTTGGGTCCCCTCCCTCCTCTAACATGATATCCTAGAGGGTCACTATGAAAGCCAATTTAAATGGGTTTTGGTGGTACCAGTTTTACTGCTGGGGGCTGTCTAAATGCTTGGAAAGCCCCGGGGTGGGTGCACGGTATCACGACATCAATTATATAATGCTGCTGCAATCGCACACTGACCACAGGGCTTACTGCTGAAGCTGTGGACAAAAAAAGTTGGGGACTTACTCTGACTTTTTTCTCTGGAGCAAGGCAATGTCACGACAACCCCTCACCTCATTCCGGTGTCATAGCAGAGGCATGGCCGGGCAGTGACTGGTGGAAGGCGACCTGTGATTGGTCACCTTGCACCAGAAAGTGGGCAGAGACAGCTCCAGTCCCCGAATGGCCACCCAGAAATCTCCCTCTCCCTCTTTGGCATCGGGATTACTGGATGCCACCCCAGGGAGGGAAAGTGTTGGGGTTTCAAGGGAGGCAGCGTCAACACGGTGCCGTGAAGACACCCCCTCAGACTTACCCTACACTTTTCCAATAAATTAATATCTTCCACCACTTACTGGAGCAGTAGAACTCTTAAGTAGGGATGTGCACTGACCCCCCGGATCGGATCGGATAGCGGATCGGAATCGGACCTGGGGGGTCGGATCGGATCGGATCGGATCGGAGGCTGGTCGGATCGGATCGGACCAGATGTCCGATCCGGATCGGACGCCATTTTGAATGCTTTTTCCCATAGCCAAGTATTGTTTTACAAAAACGCCTATAACTTTTTCATTTTTAAAGATAGAAGGATGAAACTTGGGCACATTATACACTGGTTAGGGATAGTTATCTGTGAGAAATTTCAGAAAGATTGGTGCATGCATTTTGTGGCAATTAATTTTTTAATAAATACCCAGGAATACCTATAACTTTGTCATTTTTAAAGTTACACACATGAAACTTTGCCACATTGTAGATGGTACCTTGGGACCTACGTGTGTGAAATTTCAGAAACGTAGTTGCTTGTCTTGTGTGGCAATTAATTTTTAGAAAAATGGGTAGTGGTGGGGTAAATACATTTACGCCTCCCATTTTTTTATTTTTGAAGATACAAACAGGAAACTTGGGCACATTACAGGTACCACTTGCCTTGATATGTGTGTGAAATTTCAGAAACATAGGTGCTTGCCTTGTGTGGCAATTAATTTTTTAATAAATACCCAGGAATGCCTATAACTTTGTCATTTTTAAAGTTACATACATGAAACTTTGCCACATTGTAGGTGGTACCTTGGGACCTATGTGTGTAAAATTTCAAAAACGTAGGTGCTTGCCTTGTGTGGCAATTAATTTTAGAAAAATGGGTAGTAGTGGGGTAAATACAGTTACGCCTCCCATTTTTTTATTTTTGAAGATACAAACAGGAAACATGGGCACATTACAGGTACCACTTGGCTTGATATGTGTGTGAAATTTCAGAAACATTGGAGCTTGCCTTGTGTGGCAATTAATTTTTGAAACAATGAGGAAAGAAACACCTATAACTTTTTTATTTTAAAAGTTAGAAGTCTGAACATTGCTCACTTTGTAGATGGGTTAGGGGTAGATATGTGTCAGAAATTTCAGAATGATAGGTCCAGGCATTTGATGGCTATGGAATTTTTAAATTAAATGTTTCAAAAAGTTTTCCACAGAGGCCCGGTCTTCCCCTCCCGCTTCCCGCGAAGAAAAGGAAACACTCTCTCGTCTCGATCCCTTTGATCCTTGCTACTAGTATCCATTACAGGGCTCGTGTTTCCTTTCCTACTTTCACTTTTTACTCAAGCAGAACGGCTGAGCCTAGCTGAGTTTTGCAGCCATGCGTGCAAGGAAGGATCACTCTCGTCTCGATCCCTTTGATCCTTGCTACTAGTATCCATTACAGGGCTCGTGTTTCCTTTCCTACTTTCACTTTTTACTCAAGCAGAACGGCTGAGCCTAGCTGAGTTTTGCAGCCATGCGTGCAAGGAAGGATCACTCTGGTCTCGATCCCTTTGATCCTTGCTAGTATCCATTACAGGGCTCGTGTCTGCTTTCCTCTCTCGATCTCTTTGATCCTTTGTTCCTCCCCTTCTCCTCCCCCTCGCCGGCGTTGTGTGTGCGCCCCGCTGGTGACCTCGCGTGCGGGCCGGTTCCTGGGCAGCAGAGGCTCTGCCTGGCTGCTGTGAGGCTCCTGAAGGGCTTGCCTAATGCGGGCTGTTGTGCTCCGCTGGGCCGCGGGGGTAGGTTGATGATGAAGAGGATGATGGGGAGGGCGTTCAATGCGCCGCCACAGCTCCCTGAGGGGCGGCCTGAATGGCCCCTCCGCTCCAGACACCCGGCCTCGGCAGCCAGGATACGCTGCCAAGCCTGCCGCCGCCGCCGCCCGCGCGCGCGCACACACACCACCCGTCCATTATCATTTGGGCAGCCCTAATTAAGGAGCGCTCAAGAAATGGCGAAACCCCCTCTCCTTTTTTCTTAATTCCTTGCAGCTCCCACGATTTAACCCTTTCCTATCAGCTACAATTAATTAATAGTAGGATGACCAGTACCAGGAGACTGGTGTGTACAAATGTTTTTTTTTTTTAGGCTTGAGATCATAAAGAGGCAAATATTCTACCTACAGTATTGGAAGCAGTATGTTGGGAAACAAGATGCTTTTTTTTAGGCTTGAGATCATAAAGAGGCAAATATTCTGCCTACAGTATTGGAAGCAGTATGTTGGGAAACAAGATGCTTTTTTTTAGGCTTGAGATCATAAAGAGGCAAATATTCTACCTACAGTATTGGAAGCAGTATGTTGGGAAACAAGGGTGACCATATGACAGTTAAAGCTGCAGGAGCTATACTAGAGTGACCAGATACAAAAGAGAGCAGAGCTCCTGCAATTTTAACTTTTGTGATGAAGAGGGAATTTCACCAGGTGCCGCATGGATACAAATGACACCTGCTGAAATTCCCTTTTCTATTCCACTGTTAAAGCCCTGTATTCCTTTTCATATGGTCATCCTACTAATTACATTTTTTAAAAAAGTAATAATACCCCCACGGCCCAGCGGAGCACAACAGCCCGCATTAGGCAAGCCCTTCAGGAGCCTCACAGCAGCCAGGCAGACCAAAAGGGAATTTCAGCAGGTGTCATTTGTATCCATGCGGCACCTGGTGAAATTCCCTCTTCATCACAAAAGTTAAAATTGCAGGAGCTCTGCTCTCTTTTGTATCTGGTCACTCTAGTATAGCTCCTGCAGCTTTAACTGTCATATGGTCACCCTTGTTTCCCAACATACTGCTTCCAATACTGTAGGTAGAATATTTGCCTCTTTATGGTCTCAAGCCTAAAAAAAAAAAACATTTGTACACACCAGTCTCCTGGTACTGGTCATCCTACTATTAATTAATTGTAGCTGATAGGAAAGGGTTAAATCGTGGGAGCTGCAAGGAATTAAGAAAAAAGGAGAGGGGGTTTCGCCATTTCTTGAGCGCTCCTTAATTAGGGCTGCCCAAATGATAATGGACGGGTGGTGTGTGTGCGCGCGGGCGGCGGCGGCGGCAGGCTTGGCAGCGTATCCTGGCTGCCGAGGCCGGGTGTCTGGAGCGGAGGGGCCATTCAGGCCGCCCCTCAGGGAGCTGTGGCGGCGCATTGAACGCCCTCCCCATCATCCTCTTCATCATCAACCTACCCCCGCGGCCCAGCGGAGCACAACAGCCCGCATTAGGCAAGCCCTTCAGGAGCCTCACAGCAGCCAGGCAGAGCCTCTGCTGCCCAGGAACCGGCCCGCATGCGAGGTCACCGGCGGGGCGCACACACAACGCCGGCGAGGGGGAGGAGAAGGGGAGGAACAAAGGATCAAAGAGATCGAGAGAGGAAAGCAGACACGAGCCCTGTAATGGATACTAGCAAGGATCAAAGGGATCGAGACCAGAGTGATCCTTCCTTGCACGCATGGCTGCAAAACTCAGCTAGGCTCAGCCGTTCTGCTTGAGTAAAAAGTGAAAGTAGGAAAGGAAACACGAGCCCTGTAATGGATACTAGTAGCAAGGATCAAAGGGATCGAGACGAGAGAGTGTTTCCTTTTCTTCGCGGGAAGCGGGAGGGGAAGACCGGGCCTCTGTGGAAAACTTTTTGAAACATTTAATTTAAAAATTCCATAGCCATCAAATGCCTGGACCTATCATTCTGAAATTTCTGACACATATCTACCCCTAACCCATCTACAAAGTGAGCAATGTTCAGACATCTATCTTTTAAAATAAAAAAGTTATAGGTGTTTCTTTCCTCATTGTTTCAAAAATACCTTGCCACCACATGCCTGGACCCAGCTGTCTGAAATTTTACACACATATCAAGCCAAGTGGTACCTGTAATGTGCCCATGTTTCCTGTTTGTATCTTCAAAAATAAAAAAATGGGAGGCGTAACTGTATTTACCCCACTACTACCCATTTTTCTAAAATTAATTGCCACACAAGGCAAGCACCTACGTTTTTGAAATTTTACACACATAGGTCCCAAGGTACCACCTACAATGTGGCAAAGTTTCATGTATGTAACTTTAAAAATGACAAAGTTATAGGCATTCCTGGGTATTTATTAAAAAATTAATTGCCACACAAGGCAAGCACCTATGTTTCTGAAATTTCACACACATAGGTCCCAAGGTACCACCTACAATGTGGCAAAGTTTCATGTGTGTAACTTTAAAAATGACAAAGTTATAGGTGTTTCTTTCCTCATTGTTTCAAAAATTAATTGCCACACAAGGAAAGCTCCAATGTTTCTGAAATTTCACACACATATCAAGGCAAGTGGTACCTGTAATGTGCCCAAGTTTCCTGTTTGTATCTTCAAAAATAAAAAAATGGGAGGCGTAAATGTATTTACCCCACTACTACCCATTTTTCTAAAAATTAATTGCCACACAAGACAAGCAACTACGTTTCTGAAATTTCACACACGTAGGTCCCAAGGTACCATCTACAATGTGGCAAAGTTTCATGTGTGTAACGTTAAAAATGACAAAGTTATAGGCATTCCTGGGTATTTATTAAAAAATTAATTGCCACAAAATGCATGCACCAATCTTTCTGAAATTTCTCACAGATAACTATCCCTAACCAGTGTATAACGTGCCCAAGTTTCATCCTTCTATCTTTAAAAATGAAAAAGTTATAGGTGTTTTTGTAAAACAATAGTTGGCTATGGGAAAAAGCATTCAAAATGGCGTCCGATCTGGATCGGACCTCGTCGGATCGGATCGGAGGTTGGTCGGATCGGATCGGATGGGATTTTCCCGATTTTGGGTCGGATCGGATTCGGATCGTGGATCGGATCCGATCCGATGCACACCCCTACTCTTAAGTATCTTGAGGAGAGATGTCTGACTGCCATGCGAAGCCACCACTCTGCCAGCTCCCAATCTCTGCCTGCACATCTCCCTAAAACATTAACATACATTTGTAAAACAACATGGCTGAGAAGCCTAAGGCAACAATGTGGAGTGAAATATATTGGTTGAAAATCTACCCAGATCATAACATCAGATCACTATAATTAAAAAAGTAGACTTATTAACAAGAACACACACAACTCCACATTACAGTCGGTTAAATAACAAATAGTCTAAGGGCGCAATCCTATGAGATGTGCCCTGAGTACTTGTAAGTCTCTGAACTCTGCATTCATATCCCCAAGTCCCCAGTCTCCTCTCCTCCCCTGGGAACACCCCCTTACACACACACACACACACACACACACACACACGTAAATGCAAGCTCATAACAGCAGCTCCTGCAGTTCTCTCCACACTGGCTGTGAGGAGGCAGGGAGCTCAGTGCTAAGAAATTGAACTATCATGTTCCCCAGATGTTGTCAGGGGCCGTAGGATTGATCTCTAAGTCTTGTAAACCTTCACACTTATCAATGTGCTCTATCTTTTAAAGTAGGCAGGTACTTTCTTCTTTACATGCTATAAGAAGCAATAGTTGAGTCAATTCACAGTTCTTGCTCTATCTCCCTGGCAGCAGAAGAGCATGAACTTTAGGGGGAAAGCACTCTGCCAATGGGAGATTTTGGTCCAGATGACTGAAGACTACTACACTTAGCCAAAAGTCTAGGTTGTTGTTGTTGTTGTTGTTGTTGTTGTTGTTATTATTATTATTATTATTATTATTCTTGGATCTTGCTTGTGAAATTGAGGCTGCCTCTACACGAGAGGTTTAAAGCTCTTTCAAGTCTCATTAAAAATTTTACTTCTACATGAGCGGAGCGCAAATCGGGGGTTGAGGCGCGTTATCTATCCGATTATGCACATTATCAAACACGCATTAAATAGCGAGTTTTATTTTGCTGCAGCCGTTAAAGCGCATTTTGACTATGTGAACAAGCGATTCTCCGCATTAACTACTTCTAAAGCACATTTCAAACAACCGGTAAGGCCACCAGTTGTGCGCTCAGTTACCTCCTGTGTACAGTCATTTACCATAAAGCACTTCCGAGAAGATGCGCATAATTGGAGAACCAGGCGTCAAACTGAATTCTTGTAGAGGGGGTCTCAGACAATGATAAACCAGGCTGGGTGAAACAAAAGTCAGCATACCATTTGGCTCCTTCAAGAAGGAACAGTGTCACAAAAATTCAAACTTACAAATTTATATGCATTTCCTATTATTTAACCCTTAACTTACCAACTTTCTGTGCTAATGACAGATTTTGACTGGCTATCAAACCTGTTCAAAATGTCTGGTCCTGTGACCCAGTCATTTTTGGCCAGAACCACAGAATCCCCCCTCCCCCATGATTTGTTTTCCTGCCAATGCTTTTGTCTAGCTTCCCACCCCCCACATGCGGTTTTCTAATACAGTATGGAATATGCTTATATTAGGCCATGTCCTCTCCTTCCTCTAAGCTCCTGCTGTTTGTCTTACACCAGTGGGAATGGCCACTTGTGCAACAGGGATTTTGAAGTTCTAAAAATAACCCTGGAAACCAGCAGCAATGCTCATTTCCAGATCGGACAGAGATCAGCACCCTTCTGTGAGCTCCTCTAACTTGCCCCATTCTGAAAATGATTTTTTGTTTTGCAAATCTTTGTTGTGCAAGCAGTCAGTAGAACTGGCACACAGGAACAATAGGATAAACCATTGTCAGGAGTGATTACACAGAGCCATAGCAAGTGATGGGTGCCATAGCCTCTCATAACAAAACTCGACACAAGAACAGAGCCAGCACATCAAGTGGAAAGGTTCTGGTCCAGCCTGCTGCACTAGATATTAACCCACAGGGAGTTCTGTATGTACAGAAGATTTTTTCCCCAAAAAATGGAGCCCACCCTGAGCACTGAATCCTTGTGATCTGGAAATGTCCTGACATGTATCTTTGCTTTGATGTAAATCAAAACTCCAGTAGCTTGGAGTCTGGTGAGGAAAGAAAACAACTCACAAATATACTTGCAGGATTGCTGAATCACAAAGGTAGATCAGACTGCAATGGGTAGACAAGTGTAGTTACTGCTGAGTGCTTATGCAGAGGGCTGTTGGACACACAGTTTCCTTGTAAATACTATTGCTAAGGTATGATCATGTAAAGCCACAAGTTCTGTTTCTGAAAGGTGCTTGTATTTTGCCTGGAAACTGGGCTTAGTAATGGAATTTTCCTGAATGATGTATTTTGTCTGCCCAAGCTGCTGATGTTTATTATACAAATGTATAAAGAATTATGTCAATAGAGGCCACTGGAAGGACTGTTAGTTTTAGAACAAGGTGCACTTCTTCTGCCTGTAAAGTATACCCCATATTGTCTTCTGCCCTTCCTCTGATTGATGCCTTAGCAATCAAGGAGTACTGTATAAATTGACAGTGAATATGGCAATGTATAAGCTTACTTGTTCTTAAAATGAAGTAGGTTTTATGGTAATCAGGGACAAGAGGAAGTCCAGTGTAAGGGAGCTTAGTAAAGAAACATAGGACCCAGAGCATTCATGGGATTCAAGGGTTGAATTGGGGGAATTCTTAGTTTGAAACTGGAATCTAATCTAATAACCTCCTCTGCAGATGGTGTATTCAAGCCTCAGATCCCTCTTCAAGCATAGAAAGGTATGGAAGTGGGCCACATGGTCCTCTGGGATTGACAAGTATTAGGGGAAGTATTTGCTATTATGCCTAGGGCAGGCATAATAGCAAATACTGGTAGATTGGTCAACAGAAAAGAGTCTTCTGGCTGCTGTGCTCCAGCTCCTAACTGCAGGAGGCGGAGCGCAGCAGTTGAAGAAAACACACAGGAGTGTATGATCCCTTTATGGCTACCCACAGCCCCAGCCTAGATTGAAACTGAGGGGCAATTCACACTCATGCTTTTTTAAAATTCAGCAGGCAGTGTTCAGGCTTTTCCACAGTTAGCAAAGAGTGTATTCCTCTGAACGGTTCACCGCATTCCATTTTGGCCAGCTACCAGGAACAAGGCCAATTGCAGGGTCAAATTAGATGTGTGAAATTGCATGAAAGCAATTAATGTGCACACTTTGAAAATTGTGAATAGCCCATATTGCAGGAGTGGAGAGAGGAGAGTCAGAGCTTTGGCACATGGGGAGAGATTTTAACTCTTTCCTCCCTGTTGCAGTCCCAACAAAAATACTTCCTCCTTGAAGCTGCTATCAGCCCTGGAAGGGAAGCTCCCATTGGCACCAAGAGTAGCTAATAGCAGCTTGGGGGGGGGGGGGGGTTAACTGAGACCATTGGAGGGTAATGTTATTCCCTGCAAAGCCCCCCCCCCCTGATGTTTATTTACATTTTTTAAAAATGTATAAGTATTGACAGAGGGAGTGTATCCCTGCTGGTACTTCTAGATCTCTCAGCTGCTTTCGATACCATCAACCATGGTATCCTCCTGGAACACCAGAGGGGATTGGGAATCGGGGGCACTGTGCTTCAGTGGTTCTGGTCCTACCTCTCGGGTGGTTCCAGATGGTGATGCTTAGGGATAGTTGCTCCTCAAAGAATGAGCTGTTGTGTGGCGTACCTCAAGGCACCATCCTATCTCCAATGCTGGGAGAGATCATCCAGAGGCATGGGGCGGGGTGCTATCAGTATGCTGATGACACCCAAATATATTTCTCTATGCCTTTGACAACAGCGTCAGCTAAGGATAGTGTGTCTCCTCTGAATGAATGCTTGGAGGCGAAAATGGGCTGGATGAGGAAAACAAACTGCAGCTGAATCCAGACAAGACGGAGGTACTTACTGTCAAAAGCTCCAACCTGGGTTTGGAGGTGTGTCAACCAGTTCTGGATGGGGTTACACTCCCCTGTAAGACTGCGTTCGCAGCTTGGGGGTGCTGCTGGATCCTTCACTCCAAATGAGAGCCCAGATAGATACGGCGGCCAAGAGTGCCTACTATCAGCTTTGGCTGATACTAGGCTGACCATATGAAAAGGAGGACAGGGCTCATGTAATTTTAACAGTTGTAGAGAAGAGGGAAATTCAGCTGGTGTCATTTGTATGCAGTTCGTACCTGGTGAAATTCCCTCTTCATTACAACAGTTAAAGCTGCAGGAGCCCAGCCCTCTTTTGTATCTGTTCACTCTAGTATAGTGCATGCAACTTTAATTGCTTTGATGAAGAGGTGATTTCACCAGGTAGTAATTGCATACAGATGACACTGGCTGAAATTCCCTTTTCTCTTCAACTGTTAAAGTTACATGAGCCCTGTCCTCCTTTTCATATGGTCAGCCTAGCTGATACACCAGCAGCACCCCTTCCTAGTAACTTCGAGGTACCTTCGAGGCTCGATGTCTGCAATGTGCTGTACATAGGGCTACCTTTGTGCCTAGTCCGGAAACTTCAATTAGTTCAAAATATGGCAGCCAGGCTGGCCAACAATACACCAATTGTTATTGTTGTGTATTATTACACCAATTTTAAAATCACTTCACTGGCTGTCAATTAGGCCTCCTCCACACGAGACATTTAATGAGCCTTGAAGGCTCATTATAAATTTTACCTCCACACCAGCGGAGCGCAAAACGGGCGTACAGGCGCGTTATCTCCCCGATAATGCGCATTTTCGAATGCGCGTTAAATAGCGACTTTTATTTTGCTCCGGCCGTTAAAGCGCATTTTCGCCGTGTGAACAAGCGATTATGCGCATTAACGTCTTCTAAAGCGCTTTTTGGACATCAATTAATGCGCTTCGCCGCCTCTCGCCGCCTCCCGTGCAGAGGGATTAGGCGTAAATGCGCCTCCGCGATAATGCGCATAATCCCCGAACCGGGCGCAAAAGCGCATCCTTGTGGAGGGGGCCTTAATTTCTGGGCAAAGTATAAAATGTTGGTTATTATCTTTAAAGCCCTACATGGTTTGGGTCCAGGTTACCTGTGGGATCACCTTCTCCTGTACAATCCGCCCCGCACATTCAGGTCCTTTGGGAAGAACTTACTCTAGTCAGCCAAAATTAGGTTGACAACCGTGACCCAGAGGACCGTCTCTTCTGCTGCTCCCAGACTGTGGAATGGGCTGCAGGGAGAGATTCGCCAACTTAACAGTCTTCCGGAATTTAAGAAAGCCATAGAGACTGATCTCTTCCAGCAGGCCTACTGAGTTGAATTTTAAGATGCCTTTTAATAATATATTAATTTATATGTTTTTATTAATTCATTAGTTTTATATGTTTTTAATCAGTTTTATGTATTTTATGCTGTTTTGTATTTAATGTTGTTCCCTGTCTCGATCCAGAGGGAGAGGTGGGTAATAAATAAATAAATAAATATATTATTATTATTATTACATTAATTGTTCCCATGCAATTAATGGCACATCTAGTTTGGCCCTTAATAATAAGGCTTCTCAGGCATGTGGTAAAGTCATTCTTCTTTGTTTCTTCTGTGCAGTCCCAGAGTTATTGGCAAGCAATTTGGACAAGGCTAAACTAACGTCAGAAATGGAACTGTTACGGGATGAGCAACATGTGACTGGAATGCTGGAATGATGCCAGTCAAACCACTTTTGTATGATTTTCTTACTTTGATGATTGATAGGCCCAACTTCTATGCCCAGTACTATCTGACAAGATTAATTAATGCAAGGAAAAGTTTCCATCCAACAGTTCTGCCTCTTTGAAGAGGATGTTGCTGCTAATGGCAGAATGCTGGACCTGTCTGGACATGATATTGGTTGGAAACAGCCATGAATGTAGCTGTGAGCTGTATTATCTCCATGCTGCTATGTTCCACTGCTAGGCTGTGAGTCTGAATTATTTATTTTATTGATTTCTATACTGCCCAGTAGCTAAAGCTCTCTTTTTCCCATCCTAGTTAGATACATAAACCTCTCTCTCTCTCTCTCTCTCTCTCTCTCTCTCTCTCTCTCGTGTTTTGGAATCAGCAAGATGACTTGCCAAAACAACTGCTGTTTTGACTTCATAACCTGGGAATTTGGCCCCTAAAGCAGCAGATTTGCAGGGTGAAATGCTAGCAAGGCACTGTGAAAATGAAAGAGGTTTTATTTCCCTGAAACAGGATGAGAGGGAGGAAGGAAGATATAACAGGACAATTTGCAGTCAACACAGAGGCAGCATTTCCAGGGATAATGGACTTAATGCAGAGGAAAGATTGAAAGAATGCCAAGAGGGGGACTCCTAGAGAATGCTGATACGCAAGTGCTGCAGGAAGGATGATGAAGGGTACATGGAAGCACTCTGGGGAAAAATGCTCTGGAGATATTGTATGATGGCAGATAAAAGATGCAGGAATGGGAAATACTTCATCGAATGAATAAAGCCACAGGTTTTAACATTCCTTCTGAAAGCTCAATGTTGTTTATTACATTGGTGCTCCGTCCCAGAAAGCATTCAACCCTACTGCTAGTCTGAGGGAATGTGAGTGGAGAAGGAATGCCCGAGAGACATTTGACATCTGCTGTATACAGATTTATTTTTGATCACCTACCAGTGTGTGGGATCCTCTAATGAAAGGATTGTGGTTTCAACAAGAACACCGCAGGGAGGCTGCATAATCCTAAAGCTGTGATTTTTCACTTTATTTATTTATTCAAAACAATTCTTGGCCACATTTCAGTGTGGCCAAGTCGCCTCACAAGGCGACTTACAATAATACATAAAAACAATTAAAATATTAAAACAAAAAACATAAACACAATAAAATAGCAATTAAAAACAATAAAAGCCAACAATAAAGCCAGCAAGAACACCAATGGCAAGAGAAGCAATGCCAGTAGTCCTATCATGCGAAGAAGGCCCACAACGCAATGAACATGTTTTTCAAGGCTTTCTTAAAAGCTTACAAGGACAGTGCATGGTGGGAATTTGTTCCATTATTTACCTTCAGAAAACACTTTCCATATTAACTTGGCTGTCAAGTATCTCTCCCAGAACCCTTGTGCATTAGAGGGTTTGAGGAAACATTCAAAGGCTGGCCACTGTCCAGTTTTTTTGTGGGGGGAGGGGACAACTGTATTCTAGCTATATTCTTCCCCCACCCCCCAGTTGGGCAGGGGAAGGATTAGCCCCACTTTTGGTATCACAGTTCCATTTCTCCCAAACAACAACAACAACAACAACTGACCCATAATGGCTGCTTCTAATTTAAAAATCTGTTTAACATGAGTCAGCAGTATGATACGGCTGCAAAAAATGCCTTTGCAGTTTTATGCTGCATTAGTTTCCAAGTCATGGAAATTAATAGTTCCACTCTATTGTGTACTAATCAGACCTCACCTGGAGCACTGTGTTCAGTTGTGGGCATCACACTTTAAGAAGAATGTAGCAAACTGGAACAGGTTTAGAGGAGGGCAACAAAGAAGGTTGTGGCATACACATTATTTCAATCATATGGCATGGTATCCTATGCTGTGGTTAGTTCCAGCTGCCCAATCCTACTGTGGCTGGTTCAAACTGAGAAACTCTTTTGTTTCTCACATGGTTGAAACAGGCTGTATAATTCTACTGGTTTTCAAAATGTCAGGCAACTTTCTTTTGGAGAGAATCAAAACAGATCAGCATACAATACAAAGAGAATTTCTGCACCAGCCAGCCATTCTGGACTATTAGCAAATCCTTAATAGCCTTGAGGGTGTTAATAGGGATAGGCGAAGAATAGATCTACCTATTGATAAAATTTAATAAACATTTTTTTTTCAGTTTAACATGTGTTAAGGGCTTTTCATGTTCATCAGGGGTGGTGATAAGTAGCTAAAAGATTCAAGATTCAGGCCCATAGGACAAAAATTTGCATAAATTTGCATATGCTAATTTACATATGCAAGTATATGTGCATAAATAGAAATAATTGCTATAATTTAATTTTATAGAAGGCAAGCTAATTAATTTCTTTTTTACTTTCAGGATAGAACCACACTTCAAGAAGGATGCAGACAATCTGAAGCATGTTCATAGGAGGGCAACAAGGATGATCAGGGGTCTGGAAACAAAGTCCTATGAGGAGAGATTGAAAGAACTGGGCAGGTTTAGCCTGGAGAAGAGAAGATTGAGGGGAGACATGATAGCACTCTTCCAATACTTAAAAGGTTGTCACACAGAGGAGGGCCAGGATCTCTTCTCAATCAACCCAGAATGCAGGACACGGAATAATAGGCTCAAGTTAAAGGAAGCCAGATTCCGGCTGGACATCAGGAAAAACTGCCTGACTGTTAAAGCAGTACAACAATGGAACCAATGACCTAGGGAGGTGGTGAGCTCTCCCACATTAGAGGCATTCAAGAGGCAGCTGGACAATCATCTGTCAGGGCTGCTTTAAGGTAGATTTCTGCATTGAGCAGGAGGTTGGACTCGATGGCCTTATAGGCCCCTTTCAGCTCTACTCTATGATTCTATGATGTGATTATGAAATTGTTTCTGAACCAATGTAGAAATGGGAACACGGCCACTGGGCCATTGCAAAATGTTGGTGGATTAATCAGAAAGGCAGGCCACCCTCGCCCTGGGCAAAGCTAAGGCACAACGGTTAAGTCTCCTCAGAGCATAGCACCTCAATGCAGGAAGGGAAGCAATGTAGGGGGGGTGGCCCTCTCCCTCAGGAAGCGATGCCAGTCCAGAGATGCTCACTCCAGATCCACTGCTCACACATGGGGGTAGCGCACCCAGATCCACTCCCCGATCTTTGGACACATCTGTGCTGCCTCTGCCCATGCCCCACTCTCTCCAGTCAGGTTCAGGGGGCACAGGAAGGGCACCATGTCCCTCCCATCCACAGGAATGGCATCATTGTCATCACCTGGCCAACAGGTCAGGGTGGTCTGACAGTAACACATCCCCATGAGACTCACAGATGTTGTGCAGAATGCAGCACCACATGATGACATCTGGGATGGTGTCAGACTGAAAGTCAAGCAAACTAAACAGGGAGCGCCAATGTGCCTTCAGGCGCCCAAAGGCACGCTCAACAGGCAGGTGGGCGCAGCAGTGGTAGTAACTGAAGTTCCTCTGTACAGGTATCTGGGGGTAGAGGTAAGGGCCCATCAGCCACGGCTGAAGGGCAAATGCCTGGTCAGCCAGGAGCACAGGGCCCACAGCATGCCCACACATGGAAGCGGGGCCAGAGGAGAAGAAGTGCCCTGTCGCCAGCTTGTCTGCCAGGGAGGAGTTCCAGAAGATGGCCGTATTGTGGCTCCGGCCAGACACCCCCGCAAACACATCCAGGAACCTTCCCTTGGCATCCGCCACAGCCTAAACAGCCATGCTGTAGTAGTGCTTGCAGTTGTAGGACTCGTTCCATGAGGGGCCCCCAGGATGCACACATGGGTAGAGTCCCACTGCCCGTGGAAAGCCACGCATGTTCTTCTTGTCCCCAACCCGGATGACATCAGTGAGGTACAGCTCATTCAGCACCCTCATGGTCTCCCGGAAAATCTCACACGTAGTCAACTTGCCCACCCCAAAGATTGTGGAGGTAGCCCATGTTGAAGGCCAGCTTGTACAGCATCAATGCAAGGTGGCGGGAGACTGGAATAGACCCATCCATCACAGTGAATTCTCTCCACAGAATTGGGGTCACCTCAGCCACCAGCTGATCAAGCATCACAGGGGACATCTGTAAGCTGCCACAGAAATGCTCATCATCCCACTCCTCTAAATTTGCCCACACGGCGTCGGTCCGCAGAAGCCTGAGGAAAGATGTTGGGCTGTTCGTGCTGGATGAGATGGTGGCAGGGGAGGTGCTGCTTGAGGAGCAGGCATTCCTGGCAACTGCAGCTGGATGGTTTGGCAGCAAAGAGGGGCTAGTAGATCCACTGGCCCTGCCTGTTGCCCTGGGCAAAGGTGGGCTGGGGTCAGCTTGTCCCCACTCCAAGGGCGTACTGGTAAGTGGAGGGGGGGCTTCTGCACTTGCTGTGGGACAGCTCAGGTAGAGGTGTCGTCATGGTGGATGGCTTGGGCCTTGGGTGGAACGGCTGGTGCAATGCCGCTGCCTGCGGTGTAATCCTGGCACGATGTTATGATGCTCCTCCAGCAAGCGAGCCAGCTCATTGTACAAGGGCATACGGTGCGTGGCTCGACCCCACTTCTGTGGTTGTGTGTGACAATCTCCTTGAACTTCCTCTGAAGGCTGTGCAGCTTGTCCTTGCATTGTTTGGTGCTGCAGTTGTATCCCCAATCCTTCATCTGCCTGGAGAGACATGGGTAGAGCTGGTCATGCCTGGATGTGGCCATGATGCTGCGGGCATCGTGGCTACCCCAGAGTTCTATGAAGGCCCCTATCTCTGCCTCAGACCAGTGGAGAGCTCTGCATCTTCCAGGGAGCTCCTGGCTGCTGCCTGAGCGATGGGGTTGTGACCCACTGCCCTCGGGCTGGCTGTCAGAGATGTCCTTGGCCTCGAGATCTATGGTGGCGGTTGCACCACTTTAGAATGCAGGCGATTAGCTATAGGGCTCACCTAGATGTAGGCCTCCTGTGTGCCAGTGGAGGAGTTGATGCAAGGGAGCTGGAGATAGTTATGGGAAGTTGCCCTGAAGAGTGGGGCCAGGAGGGGTTGATAGAGGCCCGGAGATGCATGGCTGTGAGAGTGTTATGCTTCTTTTGGATGTTTCACACAACAACCGCAGCTGGCGCGTCCAGCAGCTTCTGAAGGTGGGATGCCCATGTGTGCCGTTTGGCTGGAGAGCCAGTGAGCGCTGTCTGGCCAGGTTGGATGGAAGGAGGGGAGCTGGGCAAGCGGTGCTTTGCCAGGGCGGCTGGATGCAGGTGCACAGAAGGAGCAAGGGGCACAGAGGCTGTGGGGCTTGCGAAGAGCGATGGGGGGAACTGGGGCGGCACCCTGTGTACCGGGGCAGCTGGATTTGTCTGGGGAGAAGGGAGGGGGACCGGAGTTGTGGCACCTGTTCTCGCTGGCTCCCCAGGAGCGGGCCTTTGGGTAGCCTCTGCAGAGCGGTTGGGGGCTGTGGGGTGGTGCTTGGATGCGTAACACTCTGTGGTGAAGAGCACTGACAGGTGCCACTGCTGCTGCAGCCACACGGAGTGAGTTGTTTCAGAAGCCGGTCCTCTGGTGAGCTCCACGAGGACTGCAGGGGGAAGCAGGCATCATCAGTTGCTATGCAGAAGTTGGAATCGAGTTGTGCGGGTTGTAGAGGACCAGCCGGGGTGCTTTTGGCCACTCTTGTTGGCAGGCTCCATGGGCTTGTGAAATAATGCACTCAATGCATGAAATGAACGCACGCAGCCCGACACATGATAGGTTAATAAACGGATTTCGGGATAAGCAATGGAGCAACCCGTTGTTTTTCTCCATTGCTTAATCCCCCCAAATAGCGTACTGTGAGTTGTGTGTGCATTGTGTGTCGCCTGGCACGCGAAACAATAATCAACACAACTGATGGTTGATCCCCCCTTCATTGATTATCGTGTCATCCGAATCACGCCATTATGGGTTGGGGGGGAAAACTCCCACCAGATGACACAATAACCCACTATAGGTGAATGCAGTCACCTTGTCTCTAATACAGGTGCGGATAACACTGATCCTTCCCTGACAGCAGGTGTGAAGGGAGCAATATTGCATTCAGCTCCAGAGAAGATCTGCAGCTGACCTCCAGTTTCCCAAAAATGTTCTTCCCCCATGAAAGAGGCTTCCATTTTTTTTGTCTCATTCTCAGGGCATTTTCTAATTTATTTGAATTTCTTTTGACTGTGTTTTGGATCTTACCTAATCACTGTTCTGTGGCTGAGGGTACTGTCTGTGTTTTTGTTGTTGTGCTATTACACATCTTTCCACTGCTCTGCAGTCTCCCAGGCTGCCTGCATGTCCTGATCAGAAAAAAGCCTTATGGGAGGAGTTACCTCATGATAGTTTCCCCTCAGCTTTAATTGAAGTGTGGGAGGCCTAGGAGGCGACAGGCTGCCAGAGAGATGGTTGTGAAATAAAAAATAGAGCATTCCTCAGCCACTTCAAAAGTCAGGTAAGCACAAGAACCATGAACCAAGCCCATGAGGATTTCACTCAAATTTCTTTTCCTTTGAATTTCTTTTTATAAGCATTTTCTTTTCTATTAAATGGAATGAGAATGGTAAAAAAAATGGAAATTAAATTTTTGGCATAGCACTAGTTAGCACTATTTGGAAGATTAAACCCCCAAATTGATTCTGTGAGGAGAGAAAAGGAGGCATCAATCAGGAAAAGAGTTTCTGAGGAAATGGTGAAGCAGGAAAGAGCTTTGCTACACGAGGCTGTTAATCATTGTATCTAATTCCAGTTTTATCATAGAACAGAGATCTGAGGTGAGTGTGAATGAGGAGGTTGCATGTGAGTTCACATGTGTGTGCGCATCCCCTGCCAGTCCAGCAGACACTTGCTCTGGCCCTCAGGACTGAAAAGGTCGTGCGCCCCCCCCCCCCCGCCTTAAGTGAAATTACCAGAAATTATACCTACAAGCTTCTTAGGAATTGAACTTAGGTTTAATTCCAGGAATTGAACCTAGCTTCTGCATATGAAGTATGTGCTTTATCACGGAGCTATAGGCTTTCCACAATGGCCAGTACTGTAGATCGAAGTTTAGTTCTGGGCATGTTTGCACTTTATAGTCAGAAGGGCCAAGTAATTCCTAGGGTACTGGGTGGTTGGTTTTTTTAAAAAAATGCTGTAATTATTATGGGGTTGTTGGTTTTTTAAAAACATTTAATGATTTTTTTAATTGTATTAATCCATTTTCATAATGCTTGTAAGCTACCCTGAGCACCTTTTTTGATAGGATGGTGGGGTTCAAATCAAATTTAGAAATAAATACCAGCCAGAGTTGACAAATCACCTGACTCAGGCAGCTTCTTATGTTCATGTGTACCACATTAAAAATGCTTGCAGGCAAGGAATAAGTATAGGGACAGCTCTGCACAATAGCTTCCCCTGCTAATTTGTTTAGCACAAAATCAGAAGTAGGTGAAGCAGGTACCTGGGGGGGGGGGGAGCAGCCATTTTTAAAGGCCAAATAATTAATCTGAAAATTGTCATGAACTTCATGGCTGCATGCCAGGATCTAGCCACATGAGCTACCATAGACTTCATACTCATATGTTGAAGAAAATAGTACAGTAGTCCAACATCATGACTAGCAAACAATATGACGCCCGGTATATTAAAACAAAACAAAACAAAACCCAGTATTGTGTACTTGGAGTTTGTCCTTGGCTGATCTACAGACCAGAGCCTCCTTCATTTTAGACTCCTATCTTCTAGCATTCCCACTTTCAGAACCCCCTGGATCCACTTCCAGCAACTGGCTTTAGGGACTCGGGGCTAAAGAATATACTTTTCCTGACTAGATTTGGGTATCACTATCTGGCCTTGATATATATATCCCATATTTGTTCTAGGTCACACATAACTTTCCTTGAACATGCAAATAGGTCCAAACACCTTTCTATGGGCTATAAAGGCTGACCCAATCAATTGTTATTATGGCTGAAAGAAATTTTCAAGGTCATGCTATAGCACAGGTAGGATTTAGTGCAGTTTCACTGGTGCAATTGAATGAGAGAACTTGCCCAGGACAGCAGTGCTCAGTTGTAACCCGAGCAAGGCTCTAATGAGTCTGAAGCAATCTGGCAGAGTATTAGCTTACCTGATTGGGCAGGGTCTGTAATTTTATATAGAACAAAACAGTATCTATAGCTTCTCTCTGCTCAATGGCAAGTTCTCTACCTTTAAACAGCAATGGTCAAACTGAATAGGTTGGTTGGAACACCTCTCAACACCCCTCCTGGCACGTGACCCTCTAGTGCTGGTGCTGCTATTGTCAGCAGATGGTACATTTTCCATCGCCTTCTTTTGGTGCAATCTGTCTGCCCTTCATTCTTCAGTCAAGCTCCCAGCTGATCTTTTCCCTTTTTCTCAAATTACAAGCAAAAGGTTGTCCAGTGAGACTCAGAGAAAGGGAAAAATTACAAACTTAGTTGGCTGAGCCCTCAACAAATAATAAACACTAGGAGATATTATTACCATATCCAATAAAGTATTTTTTTAATTCTAATAATTTATTACAACATTTTCCAAACTCTTTCTTTCAAGGCTCCCTTCAGAGATTCATTCCCTCCTCACCCCTGCCAGATATATCCTAATACTTGCCCCCATTGCAGTCACTCTGGCATCCAACCAGAATTTACTCAGATCCCTTTCTCTGCATCTACAAAATGTCTCTGCATCTACTCCATCACTTTTGTTCCATGACATTCTCAGTGCTGCAGTGTCCCCTAACCTGTCCCTCCACACTGTCCCTAACAATTTAGAGTAATTTGTTTCCTTAATCAATCATTTTAAATGCTTCTAGAACCCAATACTCCAAATAGGTTATAAAGTTGAGATTCTGTTCAACTTTCTATGCAGAATTGGCAAAGATTTTGATGTCCTTATTGACCCCAATCTCATATATCTCTAGCATATGTTAATTAGGCAGAAAGAGATACATGTAGGATTAATAATAACACTTTAAAATTAAAATAGGCATTTGTCAGAGTTGCTTACAATATAATAGACAAGGTCCAAAGGGAAAAGAAATAGTGAGGAAAGTCAATTCAGGGATGAGGAATGTTCACTTCCCTAATGGCCAGCTGGAATGGCTAGTCATGGTGTCTATTGTGGGAGGGAAAGGCCCAGTGGCCCTTGGTGACATCCAATCTGACAGAAAAGGCCAATGTTTTCCCTTATAATAGCCCTCCTCAGTACATTTTTCTGACCAGTAAACACCATATTTCCCCAATAAGATTTGCAATTGCTTAAGGCTCTGCAATGGTAGCCCCCTGGGCCAAATCTAGCTTCTAAAAACCATCAGCTAGCCTCCAGCTGCCAACTCACAGACCAAAGATGTGCCAATCAAGTGGTGACATGGCAATGTGATTTGCTGGCAACCTACTCATGGGGGGGATGGGTAAGCCTATCACCTACAATACCTTAAAGTAGTCCTCTAGTTGCTGACCAGGACTGATATATTCTTTGGAATGTTTCAAAGTGGTAGGCTAAGTCACATCCTCCCTAAGGAACCAGAAAGTGTGACTTGGGTAAGGCTGCTCTAAAAAAGAGATAAGTAGGTGGCCCTAAGTTCTTTGTCATCAGTTTTCCACAACCCCCCCCCCCCCCCCGTCACCTCTGCATATCATTTTCTCTATCCTGTCCACATGATTTATCTGCTTTGGAAGAATGAGAATTTCACCTGTGCTTCCTGTTGAAATGGTTTGTGAGCCTTTAGCTTAGCATTTCCCAGCTTTTTGGTGCTTGGTTGAAAACTGTAGGGCCTTATTTATTTATTTGATAAACAGTAGGGTTTTTTTGGTTATTGGATTTCATGGGTTTGTTCAACAGAGGAATTGAACTGCAGCTATTATTCAGGTGGCAATCAAGCCACTTGCAGGCTGGACCTTACACTGTGTCAACTTCAAATATTAAATCACATCCATAGGATTATGAGTTCAAACCCAAGGTAATAAATGGGCCCCAGACATTATACTCTCTCTGATAATACCATCCAGTTATGGGACCAGGAAAGGGGGGATAACTTTGAAGTCTGTCACATATACCAAGACTTCTATCCTATACCTCAGACATATTTCTCAATAAACAAATGTAGGGTTGTATTGAAAATGTATACAAATGAATCAATGGCACTTTAAAATACATTTCATACTGGGATGAACAACAGTAAAATAAAATATGAATTATTAATTATTAAAATAATTAAATTGTTTCCTTTACTGCTTATCATTCCATTTGACCTCCAACTTCAGATGGTCTGCACTAGGGGTGTGCACGGCAAAAATATCGTCGTTTATTGTTATCGTCATTTTGGATAAAAAAACATTATCGTCTTCATTCATATCATAGGTGAACCGTATCGTCTTCACAATAATTATGAAAAAATGATATTTTTGCAGCCCTATTTTTAAAGAAAAAATGCCTATAACTTCTGTATTTTAAAGGTTAGAGGCTTGAAACTTGGACACAGTGCTTATGCGGTGTGCCTAAGTATGTGTATGAAATTTGAGATAGATCCCTCCACCCCTCGATTTTATATGAATTTATTAAAGATCATTTCCGTTCTGACAGTTCAGAATGACAGCTCACCATGTGCGTTCATTCAGACCTGTCAGAACGGAAACAATGTTTTAAAAAATCATATAAAATCGAGGGTTGGAGGGATCGATATCAAATTTCACACACATACTTAGGCATACCCCATAAGCACTGTGACCAAGTTTCAAGCCTCTAACTTTTAAAATACAGAAGTTATAGGTATATTTATATGGCAGTCTGATAAAACGATAAAATCGCCCAAAAATTATCGTCTCCGATGATTATCGTAGGTTTTTCTATCGTATCGTCATCATTAAACACATGCATGATAACGACCTTATCGTATCGTTATCTTACATTTTAACGATACGATACACATCCCTAGTCTGCACGTGTACTTCAGGAATCACTGCTTTCCAAAATTGCTAGATTACCTGAACCTCTTTTTTACTTGGGCTTCAGTCCTGTACCTACTTACCTGGGACTGAGCTCCACTGATCTCAATTGCATGGTTAATTCCACAATCACACCCCTCCCCACCTGCCTGGCAAACAACTGTTTGGAAGGGTGGTGGCGGTAGTCTGAATCTGTTTGGAAACAAGAACGTGAGGAGTCCACCTTACATGCCTGTTTCCCAGCAGAATCACCCCCCTCCCCACAGTTGTTTGTTGGGGTGGGGTCCTGAATCTACTGGGAAACACATAGGGCTGGACTATGAATGCCCTTTCACTTTCTTATCCACATTCCCAGAAATGCAAAACTGGGGCCCTATGTTCATCATTTTGAGGTTCAGGTTGAGAATTTAGGGGGAGATTTGAGAAGACTACAAATAACTCAAAGCTCTATCATGTTTGCTCACACTGGGTGTGTTTGGATGACACTTTAGACAATGGAAGGGTTAATAACACACTCACGGTGCATTAGTTTTGCCAGTGCATGCCACACGACATGTTGCCCCTCTCCCCGTCGCACGGCTGAAAGTCCCGGTGTCCTTCTGGGCTGCTGCGTCTCCTCCCTACGCCCTCCCTCAGTCCTTCGGCCATATCCCATCACACACCACAAGTTCTGTCAGCTGTATAGGAGCGGCCGGGTTTTTTTTGGCTGCTCCTGATGGCGAACTCTATGACCAAATGGAATAGTACACAGAGAGAGGAGGTTCCCTCCACATGACACTTTAAACAACAGAATTCGGGATTAACAACGTGCAAGCCCGTTGTTTTTCTCCATTGTTTTTAGGATGTTTTAGGATGTTTTAATGCAGTTTTAATATGTGTCATGTTTTAATCAGTTTTATGTATTTTATCATGTTGTTGTTCCCCGCCTCTATCCAAACGGAGAAATAAATTATTATTATTATTATTATTGTTGTTGTTGTTGTTGTTGTTTAAGTGCCCGAAATTGCGTACTGTCAGTTCTGTGTGCATTGTGTGTTGCCTGTCACACAACACAATAAGCAACACAACTGATGATTGTCTCTTCCCCCCTCCGTTGATTATCGTGTGGTCCAAACTGAGCCGCCATCTTTGTTTTTCATGCTGCACTTTGCCGAATTCAATGGCGCACGGGGGATAACGGGGGACATGGCTGCATCCTCAAAAAGAAAAAGAAAAGGCCAACTAAATCATT
Organism: Anniella stebbinsi; assembly: GCA_029215795.1. Taxonomy (NCBI): domain Eukaryota; kingdom Metazoa; phylum Chordata; class Lepidosauria; order Squamata; family Anniellidae; genus Anniella; species Anniella stebbinsi. The sequence goes on from JARDYH010000003.1 coordinate 101,958,868, forward strand.
TTGTTTCTGCTGCCCTATATTTCTGATCCAAACATTTAACTGGTTAGCCTGCATTTTTCTTGATTTCTCCTCTCCTAGGAGCTGCAAAATTCTTAAGACTGTGTGGACAGTTTGAAAGTAGGGGTGATTACTTTTCTCTTTTTAAAAATCAAAGTGGCTTGTCTTTACTTTTAAACCCCTTTTCCACTTTCATCGAACAGGAACCAGGGAGATGGGGAGATGGGCAGGAAGAGAAAAGGCTGGATGAAACCCTGTTGGTTGTCATGGCAACTAATGGGTGGCTCTTGGCAGTTTTTGAGGGGCTGTGATCAGCTCCAGGCTAGAAGTTTCTTTATAAAGATATAACTGCAGAGTTTAATATAAGATGATCCTCCTACCCCACCTCCTGATCCCTGAGACACATATATACTCCAAAGTAACAACTGAGTAGGGCTGCCTCTACAAGAGAGGTTTAAAGCTCTTTCAAGGTGCTTAAAAAAATTTACCTCTACAAGGAGGGAGCGCAACTCGGGCGTAGAGGCACGCTATCCCTCCGATTGTGCGCATTATCGAATGCGCGTTAAATAGCGAGTTTTATTTTGCGGCGGGATGTGAAGCCGGCGCCCTGCCTCCCGAATGCTGCTGCTGCTGCTCCTGCTGGCTCCCTCGCTCGGCTCCTGGCTCCGCTCCTACCGGGCTCCTGCTGACCTCTCACTGTCGCTCTCTGTCTTCCAGCTCCCTTTTCCCTTTTTCTTACCCTGTTCCCCCCCCCCCCCCGGTGCGCCCTGCCTCCCGAGTGCTGCTGCTGCTGGCTCCCCCGCTCGGCTCCTGGCTCCGCTCCTACCGGGCTCCCACTGACCTCTCGCTCTCGCTCTCCGTCTTCCAGCTCCCTTTCCCTTTTTCTTGCCCTGTTCCCCCCCTTGCTCCATTTCATTCAATCGCCCCGTCAGTTCCTTCGCTCTCCAGCATAACAACTCGCAGGGACCTGCCTTAAAGAGACAGGCGCCCGCCTGCCCTACCTCCCTCCTCCCCCCTCCCTGCCTGCCTCTCGTGCAGAGGTATTAGGCGTAAATGCGCTTCAGCGATGAAGCGCATAATCACTTAACCAGGCGCAAAAGCGAATCCTTGTGGAGGGGACCTAGGAAAGAGTCTACACACATCTTAGATATTATCCACTGACTTCACTTTTGCCCCAAGCAAGATAACATTAAAACGTTCTGATGAAGGAAATCAAACCCACCAAGTTCCTTCTTAGCGTTCCACTGGTCAGAAGCTTCTGTATACTGATGCAAAATTGAAATTGCAAAGCTAAAGTTACTTGTGAGTAATCCCTACAGAACTCTAACATACACAGCTCTACCCACTGTATCTTACTCTCTAGGAGTCTGCCCAGCCCTTATCATGTTTTATTTATTTTATTTCTGTAACACTTTTATCAGGCCAACTAAGGCAGTTTACCAAAAAACCAAAACATAAAAGAAATCTTCACATAAAAAACAGTAAAACATTAAAAACAACATTAAAAATAATGTTTTTAGATCATGTTAAAAAGATTTGTTTTGATCTCCTGCCTGAATGCAGAGAGCACAGGGGCCTGTTGCAACTCTGAAGTTTGGGAGCAACACAGGAGAAAGCATGTCAAATGGGACTCTGTTTGCTCCGCTGGTGGGGGGGTGCTAAATTTGCTCTCCTCATGCCCTTGTTTCCCAGCAGATTGGGGGGTTCCTCCCCGCCAACTCACCATTCCCAGCAGATTCAGCCTCCCATCAGCCTTAACAAAGGAACCACTACTATGGCTTTTTAATATAGTACTTTCAATGTTCAAAGCACTTCGCATATATTATCTCTTTGCAATCCTTGCTTTTCAGCTTTAAATAGCAACAGTAGAGCCCAATCAGAATTGGGACCACGGCATGTGGATGAAGAGATTTAATCCTTTTCTCCCTGCACCAAGGTTACAATAAAAACTGGAAGCTTACCTCCTAGAGCAAATTGTTTCAGGGGTAGATATTTCTGCAATGCTAGAGAAAAGGGTTAAGCTCTCCATTCTGTGAGCTATCCTCCTGATAAAGGTCCCTAAGAGTTGTGATTTAAAGTTGGGGCAGCGGGGGCGGGGGGCAACCAATGACATAATGCCAAATTATGCATTTAATGTAATAAGTAATTTGGCCCTTATCCACTGTGCTACTCTTGTCTCTTAGCTCACAAAGGGGCTTCTTGTTTCTTGTTCCATTCCCAGTCTACATTGTGCTTGCATAGTTCTTCCAATATGGATTAATCTCGGATGAATCTTGAGGCTCTGTAGGCTTCTACAATTACATTGCTTGATGCATTTGCTGTTTGTATTGATAGTATTTCTCAGATCTAGTTTGATCATGGGGAAAGCAATTGGGAAGATGGGGAAGGCAAACGTAAAGGTGCATGCTTGTGAACCACTGCAGTTACTCTCACTTAGGCTTTGTTTCAGTTGGGAATGGAAGTGAAGGGGACAGCCAAAGTGGTGGGTTTTGTGGAGGTAGCACCATTTAGGTGTTTTGAGCAGTAGTTCCCAGCATGAGGACCAGCAAAAGGGATGGTTGTGGAGCTGGAAGATGACATCAATAGGCAGAGACATAGCAGAAGGCAAACACAGAAAGGTAGGATGGGCCAAGCCTATGAAGGACTTTGAAGGTATGAGCTTTGTTATCAGATGAAACAGTAGGGCATGTGCCCCAGATCATTACCAGCCTCAGCACAAGCCTGCCTCTTTCCTCTGAGCTCAGTAGCTTTGCATTGACTAGGAGAACTGAAGACTGACTCCTGTAGAAGACTAGCCTATAGAAGGCTAGCAGGGGGTGTAGCAACCTTTTAAACTAGAGGGGAGGTTGCCACCTTTCCTTCCACAGTCTGCTACTTGTTTGTCTTCCCCCTACCTCACTACTCTTATATGGCCACTGCTGGGAACTGGCTTGCAATGAATGTTTGAAGAGGGGGGAGGAGGTGCAAGAAGAGCTGTCTGTGAAATGTCAGTATTTTACTGCCCCGAACTAGGACTTTTAGCTCCTGTAGATTTAATTAGCTGATGGGCAGTATAAAGATGCAATAAATAAATAAATAAATAAATAAATAAATAAATAAGAGGATGATTCCCAGCATTATCTTTCCTTTTTATCAAATCCAGGTGAGGCAGTAGCTGTTCTGAATCAGTGCCTGGGCACGTTAATGGACTGAATGAGGGCCAATAAACTGAGACAATCTAGACAAGATGGAATTACTGTTAGTGGGTGGTTCATCTGCCTGCTAAGTGATGTTCAAGCTCTTCTGGAGGAGTTGCACTCCCCTAAAGGATTAGGTGTGTAGTTTTGGGTGCTTATGGACCCAGACTTGTGGCACAGGTGAACTTGGTGGCATGGAGCACTTTTTATCACCATAGGCTGATATATCAACTATGCCCTTAACTGGACAGGGATTGCCAAACTACAGTTATCCTAGCTCTAATAACCTCTAATCTGGATCACTACAATGTGTTATATATTTTGCAAACAGTCCAGAAAATCAGCTGGTCCAAAATAGGGCAACAAGACTGTTAACAGGGACCGGCCAATGTGATCATATTATAACAGTCAAATCAAATCAAATCAATGACCAGCATAACAAATAAAAAACAGATAAAACACATCAAATAAAATACAGAGAATTTCAGAGTTTCTGAAGTCAGTTCCTGGTGAGTTTTGCATGCTACAGCACAAAATCTGGCAATACTAAAAGTTGTGGATGCATTTTGTTCATAGAGAAATGAGAAAACATAGAAGACATCTGATCATCCTGGCAGTTTTAATAAAAGAGGCTCAATATTTTTTTGCTTAAATCAAGATAGAAAAAACAATACAAGAGAACATGATTCATCGATTCAACCTCTCCAGAGCCACAGGGGCACTTGGGTTCATAGTAAGGGATTTAAAGATCTCTTCCCTCCAGAACTGCTGAGGGAAGAACACTGAAGCGTGCCAAAGTTTTTACTTTGCTTGTGGACTGAGATTGCAGAAAGATAATTTGCTGACTTATTTGGCTGAAGTGCTCTGTCAGATAGAATATGGTTGAAGGTTAAGCCAAGGACATGTTGGCATTCTGCATCTATGGCCTCCTCCACACGAGACGTTTAATGAGCCTTAGAGGCTCATTATAAATTTTACCTCCACACCAGCGGAGCGCAAAACGGGCGTACAGGCGCGTTATTTCCCCGATAATGCGCATTTTCGAATGCGCGTTAAATAGCGACTTTTATTTTTCTCCGGCCGTTAAAGCGCATTATCGCAGTGTGAACAAGCGATTATGCGCGTTAACGTCTTCTAAAGCGCTTTTTGGACATGAATTAATGCGCTTCGCCGCCTCTCGCTGCCTCCCGTGCAGAGGGATTAGGCGTAAATGCGCCTCCGCGATAATGCGCATAATCCCGGAACCGGGCGCAAAAGCGCATCCTTGTGGAGGGGGCCTATGATACATTGCTTAAGGATCCTCTGGCCTTCTCATATCCCATGGAGATCAGATTGCCTCAAGAGAATCTATATATCTGGAGCTTTGGGGGCAGGTTTTGCTTTCATAGTGAAAAACGTCTTATAGAATTAAAAAAGCTAAACCAGCTGGGAGAAGGTTAATTAAAGCTAGTGAGCCAGGCTTTAGTTTCAGCCTCTTAAAGGCCAATCTCCAGTTGCAGGGTGGCATTTTGGACACAGTGAGGTACTTGGAGAATGGCTCTAAGAAATTTAAATTGAACTACTTCCAGAGCTGTAAAACTGGAATAAGGGCCAAGTTGGGCTCCATACAAGCGCTGGGTTAAAGATTGAGCCACAACAACTTCGTTGCCACTGGTAGCCTCTGCTGGTGGTGCAAAAATATTTTAGGATGACAGAAGCACTTCTTGAGGCTAACTGGGCAGTGTATTTATTCCTCCTGAGGTTTTTGGCTGCCATTAGCTTGAAAAACAACAAAGTATTTAAATATCTTTACCGGCTCAGTCTTGTGACCAGCTATATGATTTCAGATTTTTGGCAAAGATTACTAGCTTTATTTATTTATTTATTGAATTTCTATACCACTCACTAGCCGAAGCTCTCTGGGTGGTTTACAAAAATTAAACCATGAAAACCATTCAAAATATAAAACAAACAACACTGTAAAAACAAAGTATAAAATGCAATATAAAAGCACAACCAGGATAAAATCGAGCAGCAATGCAGAAATTAATACAGATTTAAAATACAAATTTAAAAGAGCAAAGTTAAAAATTAAATTGATAAACTGTTACAATACTGAGAAAATAAAAATGTATGGTAATTTATTTGGAGGCATTCATCATCACAACAATATTGAATGTGGGCTTGCAAGGCTCTCTTCAGACTTATAGGCAATTGGGACAGGGTCACTGCATCACCAGCATATAGGTGCCTGTCAGCTAGCTTGTCAGCTGTCTAGTGGCAAATCCAGGTTTATTATTGTGCAGTGTGCAAAATAGCCTTTTGCTTCATGGGAAAGAACATAAAAAGAGTCATGCTGGATCACACGTGGGTCCATCTAGCCCAGCATTCTGTTCACACAGTGACCAGCCAGCTGCCCATGGGAAACCCACAAGTAGAACATGACTGCAACAGCACCCTCCCACCTATGTTCCCCAGCAACTGGTGTATACATACTGCCTCTGATATTGGAAGTAGCATATAGCCATCAGGACTAGTAGCCATATCCTCCATGAATTTGTCCAATCCCCCTTTAAAGCCATCCAAATTGGTAGCCATCACTACATCTTGTCAAAGATTCCATAGTTTAACTATGCGCTGTGGAAGATGTACTTCTTTTTATCTGTCCTGTAGCTCCCACCAATCAGCTTCATGGGATGATCCTTGGTTCTAGTATTATGAGAGAAGGAGAAAAATGTCTCCCTATCCATTTTCTCTAAATCATGCATTATTTTGAACACCACTATCATGTGTCCCCCTTCTTGCCTCTTGTCTATACTAAACAATCCCAGATGTTGTAATCTTTCCTAATAGTGGAATTGCTCTAGCTCCTTAATCATTTTAGATGCCCTTTTCTTCACTTTTTCCAACTCTATAATATCCTCTCTCTCTCTCTCTCTCTCTTGGTTTAGTGAACAGAACTGTATTCTATGTCTGTTCTCACCATAGGTTTGTATAAGGGGAATATGGTCTTGACAGTTTTATTCTCAATTCCTTTTCTAATTATGCCTAACATGGAATTTTCCTTTTTCACACTGGGTTGACATTTTCATCAAGGTGTCCACCACAACCCTAAGAACTCTTTCTAAGCCCACAGTGGCTGTGCAGTGGGACTGCAATACAGCCGCTTACTGGAAGCCACCCCAGGGCTTTTACATGAAGCTGCACTTTAAAAAAAAGTTGGGGACTTGCCCCAACTTTTTTCTTCAAAGTGAGGTCACCACAGTCCTTCCGCTCTGTGACTTTGCTCTGGTATCAAGCTGGGCCAGAAGGTGACCCCTGATTTGTTTCTGGAAGCCAGGCAGGGAGTGGGCCGGTGAGCTGAATGGCCACAAGAAAGCCCACACTGCCTCCTGCCATCAGGATTACCCACTGCCATCCTGCAGTAGCGAAACCGTGGGGTTTACCAGCAGAGTGACAGCAACACAGCGCCATGAAGGCAGGGCCTTGGTCAGTCACTGCTAGCTCAGATCCCATCAGTTTATACTTAAAATTGGGCTCCATTCCTCTGATACCTCACCAGTTCACCAGGATTTCTCAAAGACAGTAGATAGAGGTTCTGACTGTCCATCTGCTAGCTCCTTAGGATGCAAATGAACAGGACCTAGAGACTTGAGCTCATTTAAGTTGCTTAGATATTCCCTGACCTTCTCTCTGTCAACCTCATGCTGCACTCCTACCCTTCAGCTTGTTTGTTGCATATGCCAGATGGGACACAGATCCTCTTTTGGGAAAAGGCTGGCCCAAAATAGGAGTTGAGCAATTCTGCTATTTCTTTGTCATCTGTAAGCATTTTGCTCTTATTCGCTCTGCAGCTAGTTACTGTTATTTTTGTCTTCCTTTTACTTTTAACATATTTGAAGAAGCCTTGCTTGTTATTCCTTTGAGGTATCATCCACATCTTCATTTTGATTGGGTGATCAGCAGTAGACTCCAATCGAAGTATTGGTTTTAGTCCTTCCTCCATTTATTTCAACAGGGTCACCAAATTCATTCTTTTGGATTTCTGTGCAGGTGTGTACATTTCTAACATATAATGAAACACCTTCCCACCACACCAACCCACCCCTTTCTATGGCTTCTATTCTTTTCCAGACAAGTGATATCCTTCATTTCCTATATTCCTCTCATGGGAGTCATCCCACCTAGTCTCAGAGCCTATCTACGCTACTGCTTTAAAATGGTTTTAAACGGTTTATAACAGTTTTGAGAACTGTTGGGGCCCAGGACACACTCCATATACAGTTTTCAAAACGTTTTCAAAGTGTATGTAGATAGGCTCATAGTTATACCTATTAAGCCCTATTTACCTACTTGAATCAAGAATCAAGTCCAGCCAATTTCCCAGACTCTGAACGTTAGTTTGAAATCATTGAATGTCATGCACTTTATGCTCCAATGACCTCCCTCCATTTTTATTAAGAGGTTTAACAGGCCCCACAACAGCTGCGGTCCCAGTTCGTGCTAACTTGCCAGTCTTGGAGCAAACACATTCTTCACAAGCTTTGTGAGGTGTGTAGTCCATCTCTCACCAGCAGTTCTTCATCCAAAAAGCATAAACCATGGTGACACCATCTTTATGTCTAGTTGTTCACCTGAAGAATTCTCCCCCCCCCCCACTTTCTAGTCTTCTTCCATGAGCCAGAAGGACGTGTGCTGGCCTAAACACTCGAAGACACTTTCCAGTACAACATGCCTTTATTTGGGTTAAAGCAAGCACTTCAGTGGAGAAAGAGAGCACCTTGGCAAAGGTGCAAAGCTCTCTCTGATTAAATGTGGGTTACAATCAGCTTTTTATTAGCAAGTTCAGGACAAGTAAATAGAGCATGCACAAATGCGCGGGGCGGGTGGGGGGGCGGCGCGGGGGCGCGGGGCGGGGGGGCGGTGCTGGTGCGCGGGGCACTTACCTGCTGGGGCTTCCCTAGGGTGACCATATGAAAAGGAGGACAGGGCTCCTGTAACTTTTAACAGTTGCATAGAAAAGGAATTTCAGCAGGTGTCCTTTGTATACATGCAGCACCTGGTGAAATTCCCTCTTCACTACAACAGTTAAAGCTACAGGAGCCCTGTCCTCTTGACCAGATACAAAAGAGGGCAGGGCTCCTGCAGCTTTAACTGTTGTGATGAAGAGGGAATTTCACCAGGTGCTGCATGCATACAAATGAAATTCCCTTTTTTATACAACTGTTAAAGATACAGGAGCCCTGTCCTCCTTTTCATATGGTCATCCTACCTTTGGTGGTTATTGGAAGTCCTGTTCCAAGTGCCCTCATATGCTGTGGTGTGGTGCAGGGCTACTTGGGAGTGGGACTTTTCAGTAGTAGCCCCCTGTTGTGGAATATTGTCCACAGAGAGGTCTGGCTGACACCTACTTTGCTTGAGTTGTTTGTGCCCACCTGCTTCCAGAGTGCAAAGGAAGAGGTGGGTCTCTAGCTGGTGCTAGAAGATAGCAATTCATTTTTTTAATAATGCATTTTGACCCATAGACCTTCCTCTCCAATTTGCTTTGAGATAATTGGCATGATGTATATTTTGTAACAATTGCTGATACTTATTCATCCTTCTTAAAAATGTTTTAAGTATGACTGCTTTCTGGATGTTGGTGTGGATTTATTTTGGTAAGCCCAGTTTCTGAAGGTTTTCTGTAGTGTGTGTATGTGTGTGTGTGTGTGTGTTGCTGGTGACTGATGTGATTAACTGAATAATTGTAACCTTTTCCTGCTGCACAGTTCTTTAATTTCCATAGCCATTTTTTTCTCTCTTTTCCTATTCCTTTTCTGCAACATTTTTGCCATTAGGTATTGCTAAATCAATGAGGTAGGTGTGTTTTTCTTGTTTATTACTGTAATGTCTGGTCGATAACAAAGTATTGTCTTTTCCCAAAATTGTTCTGTCCCAGCAAGATAACATGTGAGTGCATAGTGTGGCTTGTCTTGGCTTGTCTGAGTGTGTCTGGATCTCCTAGGCTCTAAAAGCATCTTTCTGGAGAGCACCTGCTGGTTGCATGATCCATGAGGCCAGGTTCTCATGAGTGCATAGTTCTTCTTGACAGGAGGGCCTTGCACTTGCTAGAGTAAGCTGAACATATGTGAAGTGGCTGCAATCCTATATTCATTTATCTGGGAGTAAACTTTATTGAAATCAATGGGACTTGTTTCTGAGGTTTCTTTGGGCAGTTTTCTTTGGGTCCCTGATTGAGATTTCTGTTCTCTGTACACTGAAACAGTGTAAATTCAGGAGATATTTGTCTAGCATTGTGATAATGGGCATCTGTTCTGGCCTTTCTTTGTATTGCTACTGACCATGGTCTTGTTTACATGGCTAATGAACCAGAGATATAATGACACATTGTTAGATTAGTTTCTCATTGATAAATCAGAAGTTGAAACAAGCTAAGAGGTGCTAGTGAGAAGTGACAACAACAACAACAACAACAACAACCCTTTAGTCCATTTTATTCCATGGCTAATGCTTGCAGGGTAATAGTGTTTTATACTCTTTCTTAATGCTAGGTTGCTAGTTTGTTGTACTAGCTTTTTCTGTACTTGTCAACTGCTTCATTTGTTCAGTGGTAGCAGTATGCTGAAGCTGTGAGTATGAATATGAGAAAGGTGATGGGGAAAGAGTGTTAAATGTTAGGAAAGGTGAGACTATGGTCATCCAATGAAGGATTTGCAGTCAGAAAAGATATTTGAGGGAAAGGGAGACTGCATCACACAAAGTATAGCAAAATCTTTAAAGTACAGCAAAAGCTACAAAAGTAGGAGTGAAGGTAATTTCAAATACATTGAATGTCTCAGTGATTTTAACATTAAGATATTATGTAGAACAGGTTTGCCTTAATTGTGTGCTGTGAAATCAGAAATGTGACCAAGGCCATCTTTGGGTGGACATGTCCCTTTGGGAGCCGGCCATGTTGGTGGGCATGCCTCCTTGGGGCGGCCATGTTGTCCTCCTTTTTGGTTTCCAAAATATGGTCACCCTATCCAATACCAAATGTGTCTTTTTAATGACCTCCTCCCCAAAAGAGGCAACTACTAGGCATTGTCAAAATATATGCTTCTAAGAAGCCTTCTCTCCGTTACACCTCCAACATTAGCTGACTTAGACAAATCCTTAATAAAGAGATATTGTGGCATCCAATAGACGTGACACAAAGGTTTTAGCTGAATAAGATGCAAACTGAGATCCATAGATGCATCAAGTACAGATGCCAAAGTGGTGATCCATTGCTTAGGCAAAATAGGACAATCCAGTTCACTATTTCATTCCTGCTTAAGACCCTGTATATCATATTTATTCACCAATAATAAGTATGTATAGACATAGAGCCTATCTACACACACAGGATAAAACACTTTGAAAACATTTTGAAAACTGTATATGGAGTGTGTCCTGGGCCCCAACAGTTTTCAAAACTGTTTTAAACCATTTTAAACCATTGTAAAGCAGTAGTGTAGATAGGCTCATAGATAATAGGTCAATTTCCCTGATCAGCCCCACTAAATGCTTCCAATAGCAAAGAAGATGCTGAAGTTGTAAAAGTCTCAGGACCAAATCTAGATACTAACAAATGTTGTAACTGCAAGTATTGCCATTCAGCCATAGCTGGAAAATCATATTTAGCATGCAAAACACAGAATGCAACCACTTCCATATTGGATCCTTGCCCCTCTTGGCTAATAAAAGCTAGCAGGGATGGAACAACTGGCTGGGCCAGGGAAGTGATTAATGCCTCTTTGCAAGAGGGAGTGGTCCCAGGCCTCCTGAAAGAGGCGGCAGTGAGGCCACTCCTAAAGAAATCTTCCCTGGACCCCGAAAATCTTAATAACTACAGGGCAGTAGCAAATGTTCCATTCCTGGGCAAGGTCCTGGAGTGGGTGGTTGCGAGCCAACTCCAGGCACTCTTGGATGAGACTGATTATCTGGATCCATTTCAGTTGGGTTTCAGGCCTGGTTTTGGTACGGAAACAGCCTTGGTCGCCCTGTATGATGACCTATGTCGGGAGAAAGACAGGGGGAGTGTGACTCTGTTGATTCTCCTTGATCTCTCAGCGGCTTTCGATACCATCGACCATGGTATCCTTCTGGGACGACTGGCTGAGTTGGGAGTGGGAGGCACTGCATTGCAGTGGTTCTGCTCCTACTTGGGGGGTCGGCTCCAGAAGGTGGTGCTTGGGGAACATTGCTCGGCCCCGTGGATTCTCCAGTATGGGGTTCCGCAGGGGTCAGTTTTGTCCCCCATGCTGTTCAACATCTACATGAAACCGTTGAGTGCAGTCATCCGGAGTTTTGGAGTGCGTTGTCATCTGTATGCTGATGACACGCAGCTCTATTTCTCCTTTTCATCTTCATCAGGTGAGGCTGTGGATGTGCTGAACCAGTGCCTGGCTGCGACAATGGACTGGATGAGGGCTAATAAACTGAAACTCAATCCAGTCAAGACTGAGACGCTGTTAGTGGGTGGTTCCGCTGACCGGATGGAGGGTGTTCAACCTGTTCTGGATGGGGTTGCACTCCCCTTGAAGGAGTGGGTTCGTAGCTTGGGGGTTCTCCTAGAACCATCTCTGTCACTTGAGGCGCAGGTGGCCTCAGTGGCACGGAGTGCCTTCTACCAACTTCGGTTGGTGGCCCAGCTACGTCCCTATCTGGACAGGGATAACCTGGCTTCAGTTGTCCATGCACTGGTAACCTCCAAGTTAGATTACTGCAATGCACTCTACGTGGGGCTGCCTTTGAAGGTGGTTCAGAAGCTGCAGCTTGTGCAAAATGCAGCGGCCAGATTGATAACTGGAACCAGTAGGTTCGAACATAGAAGACCTACTCTGGCCCGCTTGCATTGGCTGCCTGTATGTTTCCGAGCCCGGTTCAAGGTGCTGGTTTTAACCTATAAAACCTTACACGGCTTGGGACCACAATACCTGATGGAACGCGTTTCCCGACATGAACCTACCTGAACACTACGTTCAACATCTAAGGCCCTCCTCTGAGTGCCTCCTCCAAGGGAAGCTCGGAGGTCAGCAACAAGAGAGAGGGCCTTCTCTGTGGTGGCTCCCCAATTGTGGAACGATCTCCCCGACGAGGCCCGCCTGGCGCCAACATTGTTATCTTTTTGGCGCCAGGTCAAGACTTTCCTCTTCTCTCAGGCATTTGGCAATATCTGAGAAGCCTGGGTTTGTTTTGTTTTGGTTTTTGTAGCTTTTTGAAGTGTTGAAGTGGTTTTTAAATGTACAGATTGTGTGTATGTTGTTATGTTTTTGCTGTTTTAATTTTTGTATATTGTTTTTAATTGTTTTTAATCTTATGTAAACCGCCCAGAGAGCTTCGGCTATGGGGCGGTATACAAATGTAATAAATAAATAAATAAATAAATGACAAAAACTCATCAACAGCACCCACCAATTGATCCAAGGTAAAAAAAAAAAAAAAAAAAGATCACCTTATTAATCCATGTCCACCACAAAAACATTTTCTTACCAATTTTTAAATCTGGATTTCCCAGTAGCATCAATTTAGCATGAGAAAATGGATCAAAGTGTAATTGATGTGATATTATACATCACACATCTCTGGAAACTGTGATAGGAGCCCTATCTGTTCTGATATGCCTACATTTAGAGAGAGGGTCCAGAGAAGAAGATTCCAAGACTGATCAAGGTGGAAAATTGGTCTAAATGTCTCTTTAACGCAGGTCCCTGTGAGTTGTTATGCTGGAGAGCGAAGGAACTGACGGGGCGATTGAATGAAATGGAGCAAGGGGGGGGGAACAGGGCAAGAAAAAGGGAAAAGGGAGCTGGAAGACGGAGAGCGAGAGGTCAGCGGGAGCCCGGTAGGAGCGGAGCCAGGAGCTGAGCGGGGGAGCCAGCAGCAGCAGCAGCAGCACTGGGGAGGCAGGGCACCGGCTTCACATCCCGCCACAAAATAAAACTCGCTATTTAACGCACATTCGATAATGTGCACAATCGGAGGGATAGGGCGCCTCTACGCCCGATTTGCGCTCCCTCCTTGTAGAGGTAAATTTTTTAAAGCGCCTTGAAAGAGCTTTAAACCTCTCTTGTAGAGACAGCCATTTATGAAAAGAATCTGTGCACAATCACCGGCTACAATTCCCAGAATTCATTCAGCAAGATCTGACAATTAAATTGATATAAGTTCATCTAAATGTGTAGCGTAGATACACCCTCAGTGTTCTCTATGCACACAACTGTACTAAATATATATATATCACTGTGTTGTGGAACAGAACTATATGTCAGTAATGTCAAAGCAAAATAATGAAAATCAAAGCATTAATTGTGTGACAATCATTAGACATTAATCATAATGATTTTACCACCCAGCCAGCACTTAGCACATTTATGTTGTAAACCATACTGAGGCCGTGCCAATTCACCTTCTCTGGGGTAGCCTTATCATGAGCAAGGCTGTTACAAGACGTTTTGCTGCCTGAGACAGGAAAAAGTAATGGTGCCCACAGCCCCTCCCAGTCAAGGCACAAAGTATCCAAGGCTGCCAACTTATTTTGGCAGGTGAAAGAGAAAATCTTCTACCTGCCCTGACATTAGAAATACAATAATAATGAATCAACTAGCAATTTGTAGTTTGTCCAAGTGGAAACCTGCAGAATTGCTCTATGCACTGTTTTAACAAAATTAAGACTTCAAAGAGGGAGGTGACAAAACCCCAATTCAGCAGGAAAGAAAGCCAAGACATGAGATTTTGGGGGAAAGGAGGGGGGAACCCAGTTGCAAAGAAAAATGGAATTGAGGGATCTGAGATTTGGAGAGAAAGGAAGGGGGCAGCACATTGTCATCATCATCATCAAGATGCACAGATAAATGGAGAGAAGGGGCTGGGGATGGTAGCAGGAAAAATGCCCTTGATGCACAGAGACACAGCATATGTCAGGAAAAACCAGGACATGCCAGGATTTTTGGTAACGATTCCCAAAGGGCAGCTCTATTTTATAGTCAATGGGAATTAACAAAAATGCTTACAGCTCTGTCATTTTTAAAGATAAAAGATGAAACTTGGATAGCTCTTAGGTAGGGCTTTAGCCATGCCAAATTTCAAGCAGATATTTTCATCTGTTAAGTTTTAGTATTTTTTTTTTAAAAAAATGAGTTTTTAAAATTATTTTTTTTTTAAAAAAACATCATTTTTAAAGATAAGGAGATAAAACTTGGCACTATGATAGCTCTTAAGTAGGGCTTTAGCCATGTCACATTTCAAGCAGATCTTTTCATCTGTCAAGTTTTTTTTAAAAAATGAGGTTTTAAAATTATTATTTTTAAAACAACAACACTGGAGCCATACCCTTCATACTCAGGTTGTCAAACCTCCTCTTTAGGGTTTTGCACCTTGAGCAGTTTCAGCCCTTGGCATCAAGATGATCTCAAGTTTTTAGCTAAGCAGTGCTGGATGAACATGGCACCTTTCCTGTTGCAGAGTTGGTGGGCAATCAAGCTCCTGGAGCTTAGCAGAGGCGAGGCATCCACAGATTAAAATGTGGGAAAGGAGAGTTCAGTCAAAGCAGCCCACAGGGCAAAACAGAATGGGCCAGAGGCCTTTTTCTCAGCCCCCTCATCTCCTCACATTCACTTTTATATATACCTATATATGAGAAGCGCATTACTGGCTGTATGAAACTTGCTTTAAAGTTGTTGACATGCATGTAAATGTTGCTGAAAGTAATGTGCTTTGTCCCGGGAAACTGCCCAAACAGGTTTTGCACCCTTTATTCTCCCCGCCTACCAGAATTTCCCTCCTTTGGTTACCTAGGTTACCTGCCAGGAATGATGTGGTTAACCTGTTTGGCTACCTCTCTCCCCTCCAATTTCACTGCCAGCTGAAGTTGTCCCCCCTCCCAGAACTGCTCAGGAGTAAAAGGTGAATGTGCCCCATAAGCTTCCCCCTCCAGCACCCTTTGAAAACTTATTTTTAGTCAGGGCTGCCTCTCCTCTCCCCACCCCTTCGCCCAATTTCCATTTCAAGTGAACTGCTCAGGAGTAAATGGGAATGTGCCTCGCACACACACACACACGCCAAAACAGACAGGGGGATGCTGCTTCGTTCCTTCTCCCTCCTCTTCCCAGCGAGCTCAACCGTTGTAAAACATACACACGCACACACACACACACACAGCTCATATCAGGAATCCAGCAAGAAATGAGGGGACGATATGTCTGATAGCTAATTATGTGCACATGCGCACATCCTTCCTACCCTCTTTACTTCTTGTGAAACCACCTCCATCTGGCCCCTTGTCTCCATGAATGAAATATTCCAACAGGGGAGTTAAAATAAACTTTATTTTCAGTTCAGATTGAGTCTCGTCTTCCTGGAGCTTCCATCCAGAGAGACGGAGAACAAGAAGGAAGTTGCCAGGAGGAGTCAGGAAATAAAACTAAACTAACTAAAACTAAATCTGATCGTTAATGCACCTCCTCACAAAATTGTTTACATGGACATAAGGCGCTCCTACTCCCGCGGTAAATTAAAAGTCACTATTTAACGTGCATTCAAAAATGCGAATAATCGGAGATAAAACGTGCCTGGACCCGATTTGCACTCCACTCTTGTAGAGGTAAATTTGGTAATGTGCCTTGAAAGAGCTTTAAATCGCTCTTGTAGAGGCACCCAGAGTTCCACATCATGGGTGATGAAGGGTCATCCTTAGAAAAAAACCTCTCATGACCAACAGTGAGGTGCCAGTCGAGAGAGAGGCTCTCATCTTTGCAGATGCCCTGTTGCTGCAATGTGCATTTCATTGCTTTCCTTCGCTACCCCTTGCCTTCCACTTCCCTTTGTTCACTTGTGAGCTAGGCTCTGTCTGCACTGCTGGCATGCAGTGCAGAATGTTTGAAGTGAATGTCAGAGAAAAATAGATCTGTGGCTTTGGCTGGCTGGCATATCTTTTAGAGACAGAGTTAGACTGAAGACACAACTCAGAGATGGTTGTAGCTGAGCCCTGCAAGGCTGGCATGCCACACAGAGCCTTTTAAGGAGTCTGGTGTTGGTGCAGGCAGAGTCACCAGATGTGACCAAGCAATAAGCTGGCACCCTTCCCCCCAGCCACAGAGTACAAGTGCATAGCCAGGCTGGACCGTTGGGAGACTTTGGAAGAGGGAGGGATATTGATTGATTGATTGATTGATTGATTGATTGAGGTTGGAAGCTATGGTTTGGCAGCTATGACTTAGAGAGAGAGACAACAGAGGTTGCACAGATAACCCAGAGACACCTGTTGTAACTTAGCCCCACAGTGCTGGCATGCATCACGGGTCTCAGAGTCACGTGTTTGTGCAGGAAGTAGACAAGAGTTCATAGTCTGGATATGAAAAGTAGTGCCAATGCAAACGCCTTGAGAAGCTAATGTATATAAGTGAGAAGTGTGAATGGGTGAAGTAGTGTCTGCCACCCACAACACCCACCCTAATATTAGAGTAGAGAAACTTATGACAATCATACACAAGTTTTTTTAAAAAATAACTTTAAAAATAAAAAAGCCAGCCAGGCAGCCAGCAGCAAGCCCTGTTAAGCAGCAGCTTGCAGCAAAATGAGGATACAATCAGAAAAGATATTTGAGGGAAGGGGAGAATGTATCACACAGAGTATAGCAACAAAGTACAGCAAAAGCTACATAAGTTGGAGTGAGTGAAGTTAATTTCAGATACATTGGATGTCTCACTTGTTATTTGTTATTTCAGTGATTAAGATGTTATGTAGAACAGATTTGTTTTAATTGTGTGCTGTAAAATCAGACATGTGACCAAGGCTATGTTCAGGTGGGCACCCCACCTTGGTGCTGGACATGCCCCCTGGGGCAGACATTTTGGTGGGGACACCCCCTTTTTGATTGCCAAAATATGGTCACCCAAAGAGATAGCAGGAAAGAAACTCAGAAGCACAGAGAAATGAGATCTAAAGTGGCCCTTTCTACACCATAGGGGTGTAGAGGGAGGGAGGGCAATCCCAGAAGTACCTAATACACACCATCGGTGCACAGGGACCAGCAGGAGCCATCCCAGGCAAACAGCCTGGTGTAGAAATGGCCAGAGAAAGGGGTAAATAGGGTTTAAATCAAGTCCAGATGGAAAAAGAGACAGTAGCAACTGTGTGCTTGCTTGCCTCTCCTCTTCATGATATTGTGCCTAACCCAGTCCACACACATGTGCTCCACCCTGCCTCTTCCCTAACCAAGAGGTGCCAAGCTACTTGCAATTTCCCAGGGTAGAAGCACAGCCACCACATACTCTAATTGGACAGGCTCTGTGACTTGGAGATTGGTTAATGATGGGGAGAGGAGCTTGGGCTCTCCTCACCCAGGACAGGAGCTGCCTGTCCTTGGGACAAGTTGCAATGGGGGGGGGGGGGTCTCGCCCTTCCTCCCTTCCAGTCACTGGTGACATATAGCAAGAAAGGGGAGACTGAAGTTCACTTCAACCTCTCCTTGTCTCTCCTGCTGCAGCACAAGGAGAAAAAGAACAATGGCAACCTAGCATGGCAGTTTGAAGAAAACTCATAAGAACATAAGAAGAACCATGCAATTCCAGGTTTATTATTGTGCAACGTGCAAAATGGCCTTTTGTCTCATGGGAAAGAACATAAAAGGAGTCATGCTGGATCAGACCAAGGGTCCATCTTATCCAGCATTCTGTTCACACAGTGGCCAGCCAGCTGCCCATGGGAAACCCACAACTAGAACATGACTGCAACAGCACTGTCCTGCCTATCTTCCCCAGCAACTGGTATACATATACATACTGCGTCTGATATTGGAGGTAATATATAGCCATCAAGACTAGTAGCCATTGATAGCCTTCTCCTCCAGGAATTTGTGTAATACCCCCTTTAAAGCCATCCAAAGTAGTGGCCGTCACTATGTCTTGTGATAGCAAATTCCATAGTTTAATTATGGAACTTAATACCACAAGATGTAGTGACAGAAACCAATTTTGATATTATCAGAGGCATATCCAACTCTTTGCAATGTGCCACCTGAGATGGACAATTCATCCCTTTGGAACACCATTTGCTGCTCCACCTCATTCACTGGAATGTCTTTTGGCCCTACGCCTATATTGATCAGAGACCACTGCTAGTACAAATAGTGGAACCCAGGACCAACAGAATAATTACAAATGGCACCGCAGAGACAAACTCTTATACTGGCTGGTTACATGCCTTGTGATACCTGCCCTCAACTCTGGTTTAACGCTACATGCTAAACCTAGCTACAGAAAAAGTTGAAATTTAGGTAGCTCTCCAATTTCCAAAAACAATGCTGTAAAATCCTGTTATTCAGCAACAAAGTTATAATTCTATTTGTGGACCTGGAGATAAACCAGAATTCAGCAGGCACCATCAGAATTCCAATGACTTAATTGTCATAGGATACTTGTGCATACATGCAATAAGGCCTATTGGGATAAGAACATAACCATGCTGGATCAGACCAAGAGTCCATCTAGTCCAGCACTCTTTACACAGTGTCCAACCAGCTGTCAACTAGGGACCAACAAGTAGGACATGATGCAATGACATTTCCCAGATCACTAAAATCCAGTAGGTTTATTTCTAGAACCAAAACATCTGAAATCCAAAATGGATTCGCATATGCATCTCCATATATTCAGCCAAAACCAATTGGAAAAATCAAAGATTGGCTTAGCAAGTTTCTGGAGCAGGGCCTAGAGATGTGCTCAATCTAGTCCACAAATATGCCCTGACAAACACATAGAGAGTGTAACGAGACTAAATCTTGTGGATATCCTACTGCGAGGAAAAGTGAACATCTAGAGGTACCCACAGTTCCATATACAACCCTACCTACTCTACCCTGTAGACTACACTATGGACCTTTCCAAACCAGGTGTTTTGCCTGGGATAGCCCCTGGGTGTAGAGTGAGGGAGACCCCGGAAGTACCTAATACACACCATCGGAGCACAGGGACCAGCCAGGGGCCATCCCAGGCAAAATGCCTGGCGTGGAACGGGCCTATCTCTCCTCCCTTCACTCTGTTCCCCAAAATAACAAAACACATTGTTCCTACACTAAATCTAGATCCTCCACAGACAAACCCCAGATCTCAACTATCTTCAACAGACTCTCTTACTCACTCACACATACAATTCTCTTACTTCCTTTAACTCCTCCCTCCCACTATTATCAACCAATCCAGACGTTTGAACCAGCAGCCAATCAGAATTCACTTCACATTCTCTCCACTCTCTCACTAGATTTGAAATCACACAGCACATACATCTTAAAGGTAAACATCATCAAAACATCACAAATACTTACGCCATATAAATAACTGGCAATAAACAGTAAAACATCACACAAACTTCTTCACAATTCAAAACAAGGAAGTGCATACAACTATTACAATACAACACACAGTAATACTTTTCTCCTACCAGCCTTCTTTCAAATCTATTCCAGTAACAGATTGTCTCATGCATTGTGCTCACTTTATATTATGCTTTACTTTATATTAAATGACAGGATTTTTTCTTCCACTACTTGGGTGGATGTCCAGTTCACCCATCTTGGACTTCTGACTTGATTTGCAGTCCTTCTAAAACTGTAATGGGAGACCTATTTAGTTTTTACTTGGCCCTCAAGATTCTATCTGTGGTAAGATTAGTACTGGACCTCAGGATTCACATGTTCAATTCCCATTTTGGTGTTATCCTATGTGAGGGTTAAACTGTATTATCAAGGGTTAAATTGTATGTACAGCATTAACATTTGTAAACAAAAGTGTGTTGGGAAAGACTAATGGGAGTAAATCACTCCAGAGCTAAAGATAGCAGACACTCAAAAGGTTTCCTGATTAGATTAACGACTCTCTGCCCAGGTAAGATCAGGTTTCTTGGTTAAAGGTAGAAAACAGGAGAGCGGGAAAATTACTGAGAGAGGTGGAGTTAAAACAGCAGTTACCAGTTCAAACTGGGAAGCGGGAACAAAAGAGCCAATGAGAAGAGCTAGCTGGTCAGAGAGTTTTTAAAAAGAGAAAACTGAGAGGGAGAGGGATTCAATTCGTTGGGGATGGAGGATTGAGTCCTCCCAGAGAGTTAGGTGCTGGGGGAGACGTAGAGCCTAACTGAGTAAAGCTGGAATGAACTACCAAGTTATCAGGTAGCCAAGCTAGATGAAACAGCGTTTTTATTTATGTTTGTTTGTTTGTATTGCCTTTGAAAGTAACAGCTCTATGTGTGTAAATACCTTACGCAAGTGTGCCTTACTATGTCTGGAATAGTAAAGAGTTTTTGGTTTAAAACCTGAGTTGTTGGATATTCCATTTCACACCCACCTACAGCTCAAAACCCCACACTACTGAGAGGGGAAAGAGAAAAGGTGGAAACTTGGGTCCCAAAAGGGACAGTGTGGCTCTTAAAGAAGCAAGATATCTTTAAGGAGCAGGGTCAGAGGGTCCAGCCAGGAAGGTGGAACTCTGACAGTCGGGGTGGATCCTCGACACCCCACAAGCTGATCTAACAAGGGGGTTTTCCGGGAAAGAGGGAAGATGGCGATGAAAGGTGCTGCTTTGCTGGAGCTCTGTGTTTTTGCTTTTTATTTTTTCCAATATCTTATTGCCCTCAAATTAGCTGCTGAATACTTCAGACTGGAGCAGATTGCAGCAGATAGCTTTAGACTTCAGCTAAGTGAGTGTTATTAATAATTTTTTTCTCTTACTGTGACAGACTCATACTTGCAGTCTTATCAGTGAACAGTGGAAGTATACAGCCTTGTGGGAGCACATCTAGTTCTGGCGACTTTCTGTTGTTGTGACTGGCTGAATTCAGCTATCTTTTGGTAGCTTGCTAACTTCTGCCAAACATATTTTTATCCTTATTTTTGTTGCTAAGTATAACAACAACCAAGAGGCGGCAGTAATAAAAACACCTGTGGCCCCCTCCACAAGGATGCGCTTTTGCGCCCGGTTCGGGGATTATGCGCATTATCGCGGAGGCGCATTTACGCCTAATCCCTTTGCACGGGAGGCGGCGAGAGGCGGCGAAGCGCATTAATTGATGTCCAAAAAGCGCTTTAGAAGACATTAATGCGCATAATCGCTTGTTCACACGGCGAAAATGCGCTCTAACGGCCGGAGCAAAATAAAAGTCGCTATTTAACGCGCATTCGAAAATGCGCATTATCGGGGAGATAACGCGCCTGCACGCCCGTTTTGCGCTCCGCTGGTGTGGAGGTAAAATTTATAATGAGCCTTCAAGGCTCATTAAACGTCTCGTGTGGAGGAGGCCTGTGTTTATTCTGGGACTGAAGATGAGAACCCATTATTGGAAGTTCAGCTGCTTGCTATTATCAATTTGATTATTGACTTGCTCCTTAAAAGAGGAACAGTTTAGATAGCAGCCAAAGAACAGTAAGAATGAGAAGAGCGAAAAGACCTAGGTGTCCTGATAAGGATGGTGATGTGGAGTCTTTAAACCTTAAACAGAGCATTCCATTACGGAATCACTTTAACCCTCTGAATACAGAAATGGCTGAGCAGATACTCTCAGGATCCGATGAGAAGGATAAGGTTAACAATGTGAATGCTACCTTAATTGCTGAACAGAGGTCGATGGACAGAAAAGCGGAACTGCTAGGGAAGTGCTTCCTGCTGACCAGCCAGACAGTTCAAACTATTTTTGAATGTTTGGACTATATTGTTAAGAAGCTGGACAGTTTGGAAGACAAGCTACAATGCACCCTCACAGCCTCTGCAACACAACCAGGGGAGGAGCAGAGAAAGCCCAAACACATGCCTCTGAATAGTTTGGAGAGAATTAAAGAAGCAGGAATGCCCTCCCATTCAAACAGCCTGGTATTGAGACCATGGCCGGATCTACACGTCGTCTTCGATGCGCCCTCCCTGCGCCACAAGCCGCTTTGGAGCGCTGCACTTCGTCTAGTGTTGCTCAAGCCTCGGAGGCTCTGCTCGCGTTCTCACCGCCGCCACCACCCTTTCATCCCGGCCTGTCCCGGGGAGGGAGGAGGGAGGCTGTAGTTTATCTACTTCCTTACAGGGTCCCACATCCCCACTGGGATTCTGTCTACTGGGCTAAACGACATCTGAAACGATTACTAGGTCCCTCTGCAGGAAATATAGATAAAAAAATCAGCTAAAGGTCTCCTTAGTGATGGATACTGCAAGAGTATTCTTCTGACTTTTAGCAGCCATAGAATTCCAGCTTACATTATGAAAAAGAAGGTCCAGTTAGCCCAGAAAGGGGTGGTCCCTTTTCAGCATTTTGAAGATACAATAATCAGACCTCTGTTTGCACCCAAAAGGGGAGCGAATCCTCTCCGCTTAAAGCTGCCATTTGCCCTCGGGCTGAAGAAGATCGTAACCAGCGAGATGAACTACTTGCAGCATCTAAAGGAGGTGCATAGACTTCACTAGACTGTCAATCAATATCCCCATTCACAAGCTGCCTCACCTAAATGTATTGTTAAAAAGAAGGCCACCATGGGAACTTTTAAGTGCATAGATGCAGAGCTGCAAATCCAGCCACCTCTGGAATGTGATATGGTGCGACACAATTTTGGCTGTGTGACCTAGGAACGCTGGCTGAACTATTAGGCACTAGCTACACCAGAACTAGGTAGTCCTCCTCCTCCTTGAATTAAGGAAGATACTATCACCACAGGATGGGCTTCCACTGATAAGACAAGACTGGGTACTTGAACAGAATGGCAGTGCTAAGTACAGGGCCTCAAAGGACTCAAGGTTAAAATTGCTGTCATGGAATATAGCAAGATGGTGATAAAAGTAGTATAACAAACAATTATTGAACTATATTGAACACTTTGCCATCATCTTTCTACAAGAAACATGGCATAATGGAACTATAATGCTTAATGGTTACCAATGCCATTCTATTATGGCA
This sequence comes from Anniella stebbinsi, assembly GCA_029215795.1. NCBI lineage: Eukaryota > Metazoa > Chordata > Lepidosauria > Squamata > Anniellidae > Anniella > Anniella stebbinsi. The sequence goes on from JARDYH010000003.1 coordinate 101,981,964, forward strand.
GCCAACACCTCAAAGAAAGGTGGAGGGGCCAGTGGTGGGCTAGCATGCTTCATCTCTACAAAGATGAAGGCAACTATAACAGTTATGACTCCATGCAATTCTTTTGCAATTGCTGTTCATGTTACATTTTTGGAAATATGTTTAGTGCTGGTCAATGTTTACATACCACCCTGCTTTTAAAAAATCTACTGTAAATACCATTTGGGCAGAATTAGAGAACTATATAGAATCCTTGGAACTGTTATATCCTACTACAGTAGTTATTATTGCAGGGGATTTTAATGCACGTATGGGAACTGATGATGCAAATCTGTACACCAGTTACAATCAGATTTTGGAGCCAGACATTTGTTCAGGTCGTGGCACCTTCCAATCTTCTAAAGATTCCAAATATAACTATTCAGGGTTTTGTTTAGCCCAATTTATGAGGAGGAGGGATTTGGTAATATTAAATGGTATGGCAGACAGAGATCAACCTGGGGAAATCACCCATTTTTCAAAACATGGAGGTAGTGTGATTGATTACATAGTAATCTCATGGTTTGCATACAAGTATGTCACCAACTTTGAGGTTAGCTTCAATATAGAAAGTGATCACTTCCCTCTAACCATGATACTAGCATACCCAGCACATAACAACCCTGCCTGAAAATTCAATCTATCTCTAATGCAAATTTAGGTGTAACTGCTAGCAAGAGAATTAAGTGGACACCAGCACTCAATTTAGCTTTGACCCACCTCCTTCATATGGAGGATCTAATGGCCATTCATGCTGGTATTCTTTCAGCCATCTCTGCTGCTGAGGCCATGAATCTATTTAAAATCCTGATTGACAGGTTGCAAGACCAATTGAGAACAAAGTTTAAGAATAGTGGCTCAAGAAGAACCTTAGTATCTTCTAGCTGGTTCGACAGAGAGTGCAAACAGGCCAAAAGTCACCTGAAGAGAGTTTATCGCAAATATAGGAACTCTAACTCAGGCCTTTTGACCAGTGAGTATGCTTCCCTTAGGCAAAAGTATAAACTTTTGATAAGGGGAAAAAAACAGCAAGCTGAAAAACATGCCTAGCAAATTCTAATAAAAGCCTCCCATGACAGGGACATTTGCCTCTTCTGGCACACAATATCATGTCTATGAGAGAATGCTTGCATGGCTCCAATGTGTACTATTGAACCTAATGAATGGATGCAGTATTATCATTCACTATATTTTGACCATGATGATGATGTCAATCAAATAACGAAAACTTTAGAAAATTTACAAGAGTAGCCACCAGTATCTTTAACTGAGGTTAAGAATCTTATTCTTCAGCTGAAAAGAAACAAAGCACCAGGCATAGACTTTTTACCCCCAGAGTTTCTGAAATTTAACACTGACTGGTGGGCTTTCCCTTATGGCACTAGTATTTTCATTTATTGATTCAATAGGGCTACTGCCCAAAGTTTGGGGCACAGCGGTAATTGTCCCTATATTCAAAAGAGGCCTCACATCTGATCCAGCAAATTATGTTATGTGTAATTAGCAAACTATACGCAAAGCATCTTTACAACAAGCTAATTGATTGGATAACTGAGGAAGCCATTCTGGCTGATGAGCAAGCAGGGTTCAGACAAGGTAGATCCACCATAAAACATTGCTTTATATTAGCCCATTTAATTGATAAATATGCTAAGAAACCAGGAGGTGTGCTATATGCAGCTTTTATTGATTTGAAAGCTGCATTTGACTCAATCTCTCACACAAGACTCTGGGACAAATTAAATTCAACTATAGATAAAATACTTTTTTTGATTAAGTGTTTATATAATAATACTTGGCTAAAGGTGCGATGCTCTACAGATGGACCCCTTACAGGGTCTGTGCTAGCCACAAAGGGAGTTAAACAAGGCTACATTTTGGCCCCTGTATTGTTTAATTTGTACATAAATGATATTGTTAAGAACTTAACATCTCCAGCATTTCATGCCCCTAAATTGGCTACAAGCTATTTCCATCTTATTGTACGCAAATAATGCTGTACTTCTTTCTTAAACAAAAGTGGGCTTAAAAAGAATGGTGAGGGCATTTTCTGAATACTGCCAAAAATAACACCTACTTGTGAATTATAACAAAACTAAAGTTATGGTGTTCTCTAAAAAAATACATGGCCCATAGATGGCATATGGATAAACAGTTAATTGAACAAGTCAAAGTCTTTAAATACCTTGGTGTGGTCTTTCAATCAACAGGGTCATGGTCAGCCCACCAGAAATATGTGGTGGAAAAAGCATCTGAGAGAGCTAAAATTTTGACATGCTTCTTTTACACAAAAGGTGGCAACCATATACCCTCAGCACTTGAAGTTTTTAAAGCCAAGCCCCTAGCACCGTTACTATATGGGGATCAGATTTGGGTGGATGCTTATTCTAGATCTGTGGAAGTTGTTCAGTCTAAGTTTTTAAGACAATTTTTTCTGTCTCATGCTATGTTCCAAATGCCTCTTTGTGTTTGGAGGTTAATCTTCCCTCTATTAGTTTACGGGCCTGGTGTAGGACGCTTAATTATTGGCTTCAGCTGAACTTAGCTCCCACTGGTTTGCTTCCTTTGGTTCTGCAGCATCTCCATGAGAGTGTTTGGATGAAGGCCACCACTTTAAAACTTTACTCCTCTGGTCTATCACCACAAAATTTACTAACTCTGGCAAAAGATTTAATTAGACAGTGCCTACATGATATTGAACGACAGAACTATTTGGCCACTATAAGAAAAATGTGTCCATTGTATGACTACTTTCCATCTGGTCCTTTTGACACATTGGCATCTTATTTGCAAAACTTAACAATTCTAAAACACAGACGAGCTTTCACTTATGCAAGTCTGAATATCCTGCCATCAGCTGTACTCAAGGGCTGATCTAAAAGAATCCCATTGGAAAACCGCATCTGCCCATGTGGAGATAGTATCAAAACAATGGCTCATGTATTATTATTTTGTACTTTTTACAGAGACTTGAGGAAAGAGGTGATCACTCCAGGGCGGTCAGTTATTGCTTCTGTGTCTTACCTTCTTGCAGACCAAAATAAGCAGGTGACAGCAAAAACTGCAAAGTTTTTAGCAGGTGCTATCAAAATAAGATCTACCATTTTATCAGAGTCTTAATTTCTCCCAGTTCTCACAGTTCATTCGACTGAACAGAAGTTTATTTGTTTGATTTACTTATTTTTATTTTATGTGTAAAGGACTGTGTATTAATTTTGGGATTTGTATTTAATGTAAATTTTTAGAATGCAACTCGGGCAATTTTGGACAAGTATAATCTTGCTTTTAGTTTTTGTACATTTCATTTCAAATGCAAAGGCCTGTGGCTGATGCAAATAAAGGAATCTCTCTCTCTCTTCCCATTTCTGCCAAGTGATGTTCACAGTGGGCAAGCTATTTTTTCTTGGCCTGAGTTACTCATCCATAAGGGATCAATATAGGGGTGACAATATCATTATAGGCACTCTCAGTGGTGTTATGAAGGCAAATGTGACAGCTTGGATTTTTCAAAAGGGACTTTCCAACATTTTCTACTAGCTAGTCTAAGGGCTATGCATTATGATGACCATACGGAGGTAGGCTGAAGTAGCACCATATTGTTGAGTATCCCACTTAGTGGTTGTAACATGCAAAAGATATTACCAGGTCGATCCCTCCATCAAGTCGGAGAGAGTCTTCATGATACTCCTGGACATTCCTGTTAGTGACATACGAGTAGCCTTCATACGAGGGGTGTTTAATGGACATCCATGCAGCAGCTGTTATGCGTAGACTGCCCCGTAAAGCTCCCTCAAAACAGAGGAAGATACAGAGAAAGATTTCTCACCATGGGCAGAAGGTAATTAATGAGATGCCACATTTATTTGAACTCAGGATCCCATGATTCCATTTTTAACTTGAAGAGAGCAGGGAAAGGGTAGGGAAGAGAAGTTGAGACCAGCTCCCAATCTCACCGTGGATAGAATCCCAGAGGCCAACTAACACGTGAACAGGCCCTGGCCCAAGCCAATGTAATCTATGGCTTTTACGTTCAAGTATCTCAATTTAGAACTGAGGTTTTAGATGACAGCTTTTTATGGTACACAACATTTTCTCCTGCCCCTCTGATGATAGGAAGGTCATATAAGGGATGAGTCATGAGACATAGTTGTGACTACTTTCTTCTGCTGATTAGCCCCAGTGATGGGGCTTCTGTTATTGTTTTGTAATTCCTTTTAAAATCTGGTAGCTTTACTTCCAGCTTTTGGTGCCATATCTTTTTCCCAGATGTCCTCAAATTGGTATAGCAGTGCTTTGCCAAAAACGTGTTCTCTATTTTTTGTACCATTCTCATTCAATTTAATGGAAAAGAAATTGCTTTTTAAAAAACTAAAAGGTGAAGAAAATTCCAAGAAAGTTCTTGTGGGCATGTTGCTCTTTCCTTGATCGTGAGGTGGCTGAGGGATATGTGAGCCTCCTGTCTCTGATTGTGCAATAATCTCTCTGGCAGTCCACACAGCCTCCCCAGTCACCACACATCAAGTAAAGCCCAGATGATGACATCATGAAGTAACTCCTCCTGCAGGCTTGCTGTTGTTTTCAGATCAGTGAGCGCAGGGCAGCTGGGGACCAAGAACACCACCACAAGGAATTCAGAGAATGAGGGAGAAAACAGAAGCCTCTTTTACAGGAGAAGAAATCTTTCAGGAAATTGGGTGACGCATTTCAGCACAGTACTACAGTGTAGAAGGGGTTGTTCCTTAACAGGAATGAGCCATTCTCCTTCCCTAGGCTTGAGAACATGGATGAGAAATTCAAGTGAAAAAGACAACATTTTGATGTTTAAAACATCTCGCAGCATTTTCTTTTCCTTGCCCAGCAGATGGCAAGAGTGCGCTGCTGGTTCTTCTTTTCCAAAATCAAGTTGATTGACACAGTAAGCTGGGCTTCAGCAGTCATTTCACTTAAGCAGATATTCCTCAGCACTTTCTCATATTCATCTCTTCTCTTTTCTGTATTCATCCTTTTCCACTTGCTTCTGTGCATGCTTGGAATTCTTTCCTACATAATATTTGTTTAATTACTTCTCCCTTCTCATTGAAATAAGCTTCTCAGGACTCATCTTTCTCTTTCCATTTTCCTCTCTCTTACAATTTGATGTTCTTAATAATTTTGGCTGGTTCTTTTCCGACCATTAATTTGGTGGGCAGGTGTGAAATGAAGCCCCTCTGTCAGGATCATAGGGGGATAAATTTGTCCATGCCACTGTGAGTATGGACCTTTTTAAAAGGGTTAAAGCCCTCCACCACCTCCAGAAAACCTTCAGGCACCTCATAAGCTTAAGTGAGGTAAGCACCCCCCTCCACAGCAGCAGAAAATTGGCTCCCATTTTTACATGATAGGGAGATTTATTCATTTATTTATTGCATTTCTATACCACCCAATAGCTGAAGCTCTCTGGGCGGTTCACAAAGTTAAAACCATCAGACACAAATCGAAGTATAAAACAAACAACAGTATAAAAACCACAATAAATAAATAAAAAATATAAAAGCACAACCAGAGTAAAACCGAGCAGCAATGCAGAGATCTATACAGATTTAAAATACAGATTTAAAAAAGCAAAGTTAAAAGAATGAATGAATTGCTTATTTACGGTCAATAAACCAACCCAGTAATCGATTTACAAATACACAATGTTAAAACACTTCCATAAAACCACAGCTGATTCCATTATAATATTAAAACATTATTTACCCATTTTCAACCTACAATGCATAGCAAATGAAAGAAATTTAGACACCAGCAAAGTGATTTGTTTATCGGTTCCCTGCAGGAGGATTATCTTTAAGATACTCATGGGGAGACCTGTAAAACTCTGGGTGATTGGAAGTATCAGATCGCTCCTAGCTTCTATAGAGTAGTTACAACAGAACAGGACATGTTCAATAGAGTCAACTTCCAGCTCATTACAGGGGCAGCATCTATTCTCCAGAGGTATTTTCTTATATCTACCCTCTAGGACTCTGGATGGGAGAACATTACATCTTGCTAGCAAAGTTAAAAGACTAAGATGATAAACTTTGTCTGGAAACAAAGCCCTATGAGTTCTTTTTGTTTGAAAGAACTGGGCATGTTTAGGCTGGAGAAGAGAAAATTGAGGGGAGACATGATAGCACTCTTCAAATACTTGGAAGGTTGTCACACAGAGGAGGGCCAGGATCTCTTCTCGATCATCCCAGAGTGCAAGACGCGGAATAGTGGGCTCAAGCTACAGGAAGCCAGATTCCGGCTGGACATCAGGAAAAACTTCCTGACTGTTACAGCAGTACGACAATGGAACCAATTACCTAAGGAAGTCGTGGGCTCTCCCACACTAGAGGCATTCAAGTGGCAGCTGGACAACCATCTGTCAGGTCTGCTTTAAGGTGTATTCTTGCATTGAGCAGGGGTTGGACTCAATGGCCTAACAGGCCCCTTCCAACTCTACTGTTCTATGATTCTAAAATAGTGGGAGAATAAAAAGTCTTTACTTGGCATCAAAAAGAGTATAATGTAGGTGCCAGGTGAACCTCTCTAGGGAGCTCATTCCACAGCAGGGGTGCCACAGCAGAGAAAGCCCTTCTCCTGGTAGCCACCTGCCTCACTTCCTTTGGCAGGGGTTCACAGAGAAGGACCCCTGAAGATGATCCTAGGGTCTGGGCAGGGACATATGGGAGGAGCCGTTCTTTCAGATAACCTGGCCCCAATCTGTTTGGGGCTTTGAATGTTAATATCAGCACTTTGAATCAGGCCTGGACCTGGACCAGTAGCCAGTGAAGCTGGAAAAGGACTGGCGTAATGTGAGCTCATGTAATGTGAGCTGGTGTAATGTGGCTGCCCTGCTTTGTACCAGCTGAAGTTTCTGCACCATTTTCAAAGGCAGCCCCATGTATAATGCATTGCAGACAAGAGGTTATCAGAGCGTGGATAACTGTAGCTAGGCTATCTCTGTCAGCGTAAGCTGATAAAAGGTGCTCCTTGCCACTGAGTCCACCTGTGCCTTGAGTGACAATTCTGGATCCAGGATCACCCCCAAACTATGAACCCAAACCTTTAGGGGGAGTGCAACCCCCTGCAGAACAAGGTGAACATCACCTAGCTGGACAGCTGAACCAACCTCAAACTGCACCTCCGACTTGTCTGGTTTGAGTCTCAGTCTCATCTAAACTTTATGCTTATTCCCTTTCAAACAGCCTGGCAATTGACAACCTGTCCCTGTCTCTTCACACTCTGTGGGTTGTTGCATCTGTCTTATTTAGATTGTACATGTGTGAGAAAATGAAATCTCCCATGTTGTTTTTTGTCCCATCATGCTTAGTAGATTTTAGCAACTTTTTGCTCTCAAAAAACAAGGGCAGCAGCAGAGAGAAAGGTAGGGGGGGAATGTTCAGGGGCAGAAGAAAATGGCAGTGGCAGGAGCTTTCCGGGGGGATCTTTATTTAACTAAGTACTCCACTGCCTTTTGTGGTGCCTGGATGGGCTGCCACATGCCTTTTCACTGTGCCTCTGGTTGAATCACACTATGACCCCTCTAGATGGATTCTGTTTGACGCCTGGTTAGCCGATTATGGATGCCTCTACAAGAGAGGTTTAAAGCTCTTTCAAGGCTCTTAAAAAAAATTACCTCTACAAGAACGGAGTGCAAATCGGGCGTAGAGGTGCATTATCTCTCCGATTATGCGCATTATCGAATGTGCGTTAAATCGCGAGTTTTATTTTGCTCCGGCCGTTAAAGCGCATTTTGACTATGTGAACAAGCGCTTATGCGCATTAACTACTTGGAAAGCGCATTTTGGTCATCCGTTAATGCGCTTCGCCGCCTCTCACCGCCTCTCGTGCAGAGGTATTAGGTGTAAATGCGCTTCAGCGATTATGCGCATAATCGCCTAACCGGGCGCAAAAGCGAATCCTTGTAGAGGGGACCTATGTGCATCTTCTCGGAAGCACTTTATCGTAAATGCTTGTACGCAAGAGGTAATTGAGCGCACAACTGGTGGCCTTACCGGTTGTTTGAAATGCGCTTTACAAGTAGTTAATGCGGAGAATCGCTTGTTCACATAGGCAAAATGCGCTTTAATGGCCGGAGGGAAATAAAACTCGCTATTTAACGCGCATTTGATAATGCGCATAATCGGAGAGATAAAGCACCTCAACTCCCGATTTACACTCCGCTCTTGTAGAGGTAAAAATTTTAATGAGACTTCAAAGAGCTTTAAACGTCTCGTGTAGAGGCAGCCTATGTCAGAACGCAGTGCAGTTCCAGGGGCATTGTTTGGGAGACGGAAGACTTTTCATGTATGCTGAAAGAGGGAGATGGAGAGGAGAAACTGATTTTAACATCAAAGGGGATATATGGGTGATGGGAGGGGGGGAAATCAACACTCAGTTTACCTCCCTGTACTTAGTCATTCAATCCCCTTTCCCCCATGGCCCATCTACAATACCAGAAGTGAACCAGATTAGGGGAAAAGTGCCTGAAGCAATTGAGAATGGGCAGGGTTCAGCTCCCACCACTTTCACATCCCCACCCCCTAGATTATATGTAAATTGAGAGGACACATGACTAAACAATTGCAGCTGCCACCATCACAGTTGTTTGGCCCTAAGTCAGGGCAGGAGTATATTAAGGTTGCCATGAAAATGCTATCCATCTGACCTGTTACGTTTGCAAATCCCACCTGAATCCCACCATCATGTTATTCAATCATCCGTATTCCAAACCTATGTTCTGCTCTGACTCTTTCCAGGATTTCTTCATTCTGCAGAAAAAGAATGAGCAAATGACTTTTCTACATGTCTAACCACCATGACACCTTGCTCTTTGACTGGTGGGGAGAGGTCAAACACGTCCACAGAGGACAAGGTAATCCCACCTGTGGAGATTCCCCACCTGGTCCATGGAAATTTCTTGGATTCCTCCAGGAGGTGGGCCTTGGGCTCCAAGCCCAGCCCCCTGGAGAAATCTCTGAGTGGAGATGTGGGGATTTCCCTGTGTGCTACCCACCCTCCCAAATGGGAAGACAAGTGGTGCCCAGGGAAATCCCTGTTGTGATCTCTAATTTGAATGGAGATGTGAGCAGTGGGGGACTCAACTGGCACTGGGAGGAGTGGCTGATTTTCTAAGTGCCAGCTGAGTCTGTTCATGCACCATCTCCATAAGGATGCTGCACAGTGCAGGAAGCTGGGGACTTTGCCATTACTGGGAACATTGGTTGTTGCTCCAGTGCTGGTAGCGTCCCTTCCTCTGTACTGAGAGAGGAAAGGAATGCCATGCCTGACCCAGGATGACTCTTCAGACAAAGACCCTAACATTAGAGTCCCTAAAGACCTTGTGGGATTCCCTGACCATAGTGATACTCCAGGCACCTCTAGCATCGGTAGGGAAGCTATACTGGGCCCATCAACAACGACAAACCTTAACAAACCCCAAGATAGGACTCCTGAGGACCATACCTTGCCTGAGGGGTCAAGCATCCACCCAGCCCTAGAATACAGCAGTTCCAGAAGGTGGAGGCACAGGACCACTGCTCAACCTTGAGGGCCTTCCCACCAAATATCAGGAAAATAGTGATATGTTTGAAGAAAAGGAAGCAGAACACTTGTCATTCCACTGACCATATGATTGACCAATAGAACTAGTGCCAGATGCAAGATCCCAGTTGGCTGGAATTATTCCCTCTTGGAACCAGAGTTCACCATCTTATGAGAGTTCTTTACACACACACACACAAACCTGGTGCATCATCTGTCTGTCTCCTCTCCTGCAGCTGCATTGGCCCTCTTTGTAAAAGAGAAGTATGGAGAACTCTGGTTGTGGAACTATTACCAAGAGATCAATGAGGTCACCATCTTCAATTGATATCCCTTTCCCTTGATCCATGAACTTGAGAGGCAACAACATGCACAGTATTAAGAGACAGCAATATATACAAAATTAGATCTATGGGATGCCTGTAATCTGGTTCAAACATGTGTTGGAATTGAATGGAAGATGGCCTTTTGAACATGATATGGCTCTTACAAGTTCACAGTAAAGCCCTTTCATCATTCATAAATTACATTTTCCATGACCATCTGGACCATTTTGCCATCTTCTATTTAGACAATATTTTTATCTCTTCCCAGAATCCCAGAACCATGATTATCATGTTTGGGCATTGCTTCAATGACTACATCAAGTGCAAGAAGTGTGTATTTGGTCTCACATTGGTGGATTTCCTAGGACATTTTATTTCTCCTGTGAAATCCAAATGGACCCTGCAAAAATGGAAACAATAACTTCATGGCAGGTGCCTTAAGGACTCAAGGATGTTCAACACCTCCTGAGCCTCACTAACACTGCCAATACATATCCAGCTTTGCTGAATGAACCATCCCTATTTCCAATTTGCTCCAATTCTGTATACCACTTCAAAGGGATATAGGGGCTCAACAAGCATTACAACTCAAGAAGACATTCACCTCCAAATCTATTCTCCAGCATCCTGACCACAGAACTTTTGTGGTTGAAACTGACACCTCCAGTGTGACCCTTGGGACAGTTTTACTCCAACTCTCTAAACATGACCAGTCTTTACTCCCCTGTCCCACAAATTTAATTCCACAGAGTGAAATTATACCATTTAGGATAAAGAACTGCTGGCCACTAAGGCCTCATTTGAAACACAGTACCATCTTTTACAAGGTGTGGCACTGGAATTTGAAATACCTGCAGACAGACTGAAAGCTTAAATCTTGTGGTCCTTGATCTTTTCTTGGTTTAAATATCAGTATAACCTACATTCCAAGCATACACAACACACAAGCAGATGCCCTGTCTTGGAATCCTGAGTATATCACAGCAAAAGAAGAGGACCCAGTATCTTGCATCTTACATCCAGAGAACTTTGCAGCTACCCTAATCCCTCTTTCTATAGCAGACCAATTCAAAGACCAACAGCAGTGAGATGCATATGTACAGGCCCATCAATGTGAATATCAGGACCCCTCAGTCTCAGGGGACATTGTGTAATCCAGAATGGGCCTTCCTGGGGAGAGAATTCCATCACAACTAAAAGACCATCTTCCCAGTCATCATCCACTCACCTCAGACAGCAGAGGTACCCAGAAGAGAGTCTCCAACATTTTTCTCAATGTGCTTGATCTGGGTGTAGATGTTCCTTCTGGTATCCAACTGATTTAGGGCTTCAATGATAAGCACCCATATTTCAAATTATGCTCAAAAATGAGCAGGAGTCATTGACATCTGGACCCATTTCAATCTTGTTTCAAGCCTGGTTTTGGTAGTGAGATTTGTTTTGGCTGGCCTGAAGAATAACCTATCCTGGAAGGAAGATAGAGGGAGTGTTACCTTAATTCTTCTGGACCTTTCAGCAGTTTTTGATACTATCAGCCATGGTATCCTTCTGAACAGGCTCTCTGAGTTGGGAGCTGGAGGCATGGTGTTCTGGTGGTTCTGCTCTTATCTGGACGGCCATTTCCAGGAGGTGGTTTAGCCCCATGGGAGAAATCATTTGGGAGATTTGGGGTGAGTTGCCATGAGGGATGCTTGGGAATTCATTCTTTGAGAATTGCTATAAAAATGATTAATTCCTCTCTAATGTTGGACCAGAACTGAGCTATCCAACAGATGGCACAACTGTGTTTTTGGCAGTTTAAACATTTATATATGTATTTTAAGAGGTAACCTCCTTGATTTTTTAAACTAGCAATCGTTACCAATATCTTGTAGCCTCTCTACACTGCCACTGACAATGGTAAAAATCCCCCTAAAATTACTTTTTTGGTCTATCAACTCATACTTGTTGCAACTGAGTCAGTAGTTTGATATTGCCTCCCCTTTGCCTGATCCAATCTTGTGATACCTAATTTGAAAATATTAAAAAGAGTTTGAAATATATCACCATTCTTCCTGTATTTGCATTAATGCCTTAATGTGTCTATTCTGAATCCAACGTCTATGGGCTCCATCACATTTAGGGTTATGGCACTTGTGTAGTCTGCCCTTTTCTGACTTTTTTCCTCCGTCCTCGTGGCTTACTTTGTACCTGGGAAATTCCGTTTCATCTTGGAAGTGCACAATGAAAACCCCAAATGTAAACCAGTGAAGCTCCCTCCCCTCTTTTCCTTCTTCCTCCTGTTTTCTCCTGACCCTGCAGCGAGCACCACACAGTCTTCCCAGAGAGGAAGCAAGTAACATCTCATGCATCAACTTACTTACTCTCACATACCCACCCTTAGGGGAGTGCTTGCGTTAAACATTGTTAGATAGACTTCTCAGACGCTATGTATAAAAGAACTAATAAAGTAAGTTGATCTGAACTTCTTTTAAACTGGCTCTAGACTGTATTTATTGCCTCTATTACTAATTGTTGTGTTGCCACACTTTCTCTATAGAACTCCATAGAACTCTTTCTCTATAGAACTCTATACAACTCTGCTATAAGTCACACCAGACTTTCCAGAAAGCTTCTCCAAATTTCAGAGATGGCCACACATCACAATTAATGTACACTTATTCAAATGTTTGTGAGAAGAGGACATTCCTGTAAGAGTAGAGAAAGCCAGGGATGCATACTCTGGCCCCACCCCTACAATTCGACCTCCCTATGTTGATGCAGAAGGTCTGGAATGGCAAGATGCATTTACACTGCTCTATGTGACTGAGATCACTGGATTCCCATGATTCCTGATCTTGTGGGGCTCTGTAACTATGTTTGGCTACAGTGCCCTTGCAGCCTTTCTTAATCAGTATGTTGGGAGTGGAGAGGGCAGGGCAGAGCATGCATCTCCCACACCCTTCATGCTTGCAGTAAAGCCCTTTTCAGTGAATATCTAAAGATATTTGTACACAGGTATAAGAAATGTACTTAATCTAGAATACAGATCATACTGCTGTAACTGAGTTGAGTGAGCACAACATTTGGGTTTAACTTCCTTTAACATTTTTCCTGTTTCCTTTTTATGAAGGTCCAATAATATAAGTTTAAGAAAACAATAAGGTTGAGGATGAAGATGGAGACAGCCAGGTTGAATCCATCTGGTTTCCAGGCACATAACATAACATTTTTGGGTGGAGATCATTCACTCCTTTCCCTGCATTGAATTGACTGCTAATGTCTGGCCAAAAGAAAATATTATACTTCACATTTATATAGTACTTTAGAGTAATCTGTAAAGTAATCTATAGTACTCTCAGTAATCTGTGCAATGGAAGTAGGCCAGACATCCTTATGTCTAATGCTGAGAGCATATTTGCTTGCCATGTAGTGGGCTGATGGTGGAGGTGAGATTTGAACTGACTTCTTCCCAGCTCATAGTTTTAACCACTACAGTGCACCAGTGTTAAGCTTTATAATAACTTTTAAAATAGTTTTAAAGTGCAGGTAGTCCACAACACAGTAATTCTAAAGTCTTTAGAATCTCATCTTTAAAAATACGTGTACTGTGGCCAGCTCACATATACCACAAAGTACTCAAAAAATGGAGCCGTGTGCTTCATGCTTCTAAAGATTGTAGAATCTCAGGCTATAATGAATTGATTAAAGAACTGACATACCTTGGCTGCCTAGTCACCCAGAAATTTAAACATTTGATGCTGGACTTGGGAGTAGCGGTAGGTATTTAGGCCACCCCTATTCCCAAGTGGGGGCTGATGCCTGAAAATGTAATGCTGGTCAATGGGATTGCCAACTGAGTGAAAGAAACAGCTTGACCTGTTGCTGTGCCTTTCACAGCAACTTGATTTGCCAAAATCAGCAGATGAAGGGTTGTTAAAAGCACAGGAAGAGGCTTCAATAAGAAAATGTGGGTTAAAATAGGACACAGCTATGAGGTGACAATTTCAACTGTTTTTTATGGGTAGGGAAAATTCCTTGAAACATACCTCAATAATAATAATAATAATAATAATAATAATAATATTTATTTGTAGCCCGCCTCTCCCTCCGGATCGAGGCGGGGAACAACAACAATATAAAACATAAAAATCACAACAGTAAAAATTTTTTAAAAAACAAGAGAAAAATACAACATTAAAAACATCTTAAAATTCATCTGGATAGGCCTGTCGGAAGAGGACAGTCTTCATGACTCTCTTAAATTCATGAAGACTGTCAATTTGTCTAACCTCCTCCGACAGACCATTCCATAGTCTGGGAGCGATGGAAGAGAAGGTCCTCTGGGTAACACCCGCCAGCCTAGTTCTGACTGGCTTGAGTAAATTCTTCCCAGAGGACCTAAGTGTGCGGGGCGGATTGTACGGGAGAAGGCGATCCCGTAGGTACCCTGGACCCAAACCATGTAGGGCTTTAAAGGTAATAACCAACACTTTATACTTCACCCGGAAACTGATTGGCAGCCAGTGAAGCGATTTTAAAACTGGTGTAATGTGATCACCCCTAGGTGATCTAAAAGTTTGTTGTACCTCATAATACACTTTCTCTCTCTCATATGGAAAGAGAGACATGCTCTCAGCTGCTACTACATCTTGACACAAAACACAGTGCCAAAACCATGGCCTTCTGGGAGGAAAAATAGTGGTGGGTGGTCCATAGTGGACTATCCCAAGAAACTTTCTCTTTCTCTTTCTATTAGAGAGAGAGAGAGAGAGAGAGGGAGGGAGAGAGAGAGAGAGAGAGAGAGAGAGAGCACGCACTTTTACACCTAGTTTCTTCTCATTCCAGTGCTATTTCAGCCCAGACCTACTGATAACTCGTTTTCTCCCACCTTCACATTCTAGAATGATGTTTTATTCCTTAGTACATGATATCTTGCAAGCTTTCCAGGATGGTTAATAGATCCCAAAGCATATCTAAAGGCACATGAGGCAGCAAATTTGTTGAAGCCCAGAAGGAAATCACCTGGGAATCCCACAGGTGCCACCCTGAACTTCATGACTGAAGAAGAGAGGGACATAAATGTACTAAATTAGAAAAAAGGACCTAAATGAAGTCAAGCAAGCTTAAAACTCTCAACAGAAACCAATGCCCAACATTTGCCCTAACCCTCCTAGTGCTTCACTTCTCCTCTCAAAATACCTGGTTTCCAGAATTTTTCACCTTCCCATTACACATGCCTTCTTTCTGAGAGAGCCCAAACCCATGCCTCCTGTGCGCTGCCTGGATGAAACATATTCATAAAAATTTGGTGTTAGATGACTGAACAAGTTGAGCAAATGGTAAATGTCTTCCATGCACAGATCCAAGAGATGATTTTGATCTATAAACCTGGAATACCTTGAACCCTACATTCCTTAGAGATTGCCTCCTCTCTTCTGCACTATCACATTAAAATCAGCTAGATGTGCTTTCTTGACTGCATCTTGCACATGCCAAGTTCAAAGAGGAATAAGGGGTTTGCAGAGAGGCATTCTTGGTTATTGCCTCCCACTTGTGGAACTCCTTTCCCTGGGAAACCATGCAAATCAGACATTTTGTTTGTATTGCCCTTTGTTTTATCTGCAATTGTTTATCACCCCATCTTGTTTGGAAGAGACAGAATATATATTATGAATAAATAAATGGGAGGGAGGAAGAGAGAAAATAACAACAGTAGCTGCACCAGTATGGAAGAAAGGCACCTTTGAATAGTGGCACCTTTGAATTGTAACCTTATTGCAGGAAATGGCTTCCACAAAAGGGTCAAAATTAGATCGTTCATATGCTAAATTTGACCCTTTTGGCACTCCGCATGTTGCCCACCCTTACTTTATTGGATGGACTCATCCATCCAGATTGTTTGATTGATGGGGTTATCACCAATATAGCTGTTACATAGGGTGACCATATTTTGGAAACCAAAAAGGAGGACAACATGGCTGGCCCTCAAGGAGGCGTGCCCACCCCAACATGCCCAACCCCCAAGTGGGCCCATCTTGATGTGACCGCCCCAAGGGGGCGTGGCCTTGGTCACATGTTAATTCTACACCTCACAATTAAGTTAAACCTGTTCTACAAAATATGTTAATGTTAAAATCAATGAAATAAAGAACAATTGAGACATTCAGTGTATCTGAAATTAATATGTATTTTAGTTGCTATACAAATTTCTTTATGGTAGTTCTTTTTGCTGTCCTCATACAAGATCAATAGAAAAGAAAATCTATTATTTTCCATTTTTCTAAAGAAAACAGGTTGTGGATTAGGGGGAAAAATAGCCAAAGAACACTGTGGTTAGGAGGGGGTACACAAGTGCTAGACAAAACAAAAAATGGAAAATATGCGGTAAAGACAGATTAGAAAGGGGGCCAAAAGGTGCAATCCTCTAGCCAGAATAAAAATCCTACAACTCCCAGCATTCCACAGCCAGCATGCATAGGATTGTTCCCTAACCAGAATCAAGCCTCACTGAGTTTAATAAGACTTATTCCCAGGTAAGGGTGTAGATAGAAGAAAGAAAGAATGATTGGGTCACTGTAGCAATCTTTTCTCAGGCCTATTTGTGTGATTTAATATTAAGCAAAAAAGAGCAGCTCTCTTTAAAACATTATCACACTTAAGATGTAATATAAACTAGATTTTCACAAGTCAATTTCTATTAAAAGTCTTTCTCCAGGCATAACATTCTGCAGATTTTGCTGTGTACACTATTGGGAGAACTGGTGATAAGCACGCACCGTATGGCCTCAGTGGTGAGTTTCTCAAACCCTGTTACTATACCACTATCAAAACATCTGACTACAAGTTACAAGATTACAGAGTTTACATTTTATTTATTTATTCCATTTATATCCTGCCATTTCTCCTGCAAGAAACCCAAGGCAGCGTACATAATCCTCCATTTTATCCTCAAAACAACAACCCTGTGAAGTAGGCTGGGCTGAGAGTCTGTGACTGGCCCAAAGTCACCCAGTGAACTTCCATGGCCAAGTGGGGACTAAAACCCAGATCTCCCGACTTTCAGTCTGGCACTCTAGCCACTACACCACAATCTACAACTCAGACATTTACTATACTAGCAATATTAAATGGATAGTCAATGTGAAGTTCAGGTTAATTCTAGTTAACTTTGTATGAATGACTAGACAGCATAGCATAATCCTACTCAGAAGTAAGTCCAATTGAGTTTCTGAACACAAAAGAAGAAGAGCTCCCTATGCTTCTCGTAACATTTGTTCACCTTTCTCTAGCAAGTGCAAACCCCTCCAGTCTAGGAGGACTATACACCCACCACAGTTTGCGGCCCACTATGGCTTCTGTATTCTTTATTTTTAAAAGGCATTTTCATGGAAACAAGAGTTCATCAACTCCCACTGCCCACATAATTTTGTCTTTGTGATATCATAATTTCCACAGCAATCTATTGTGAGGATTATTACTTTTACTGACAGCAAAGCAGCAAACAAATCTGCAGATTTGTTTTTAAAAGCATATTATAATGCAAATATGCTTCATAAGAAAAGGAGAAATGTAAATTATATAGACTAGATATGCACACACACACTCACATAGGGTGACCAGATAAAATCCAGGTCAGGGCTCATGTAACTTTAACAGTTGTAGAGAAAAGGGAATTTCAGCCAGTGTCATTTGTATGCAATTAGTTCCTGGTGATATTCCCTCTTCATCACAACAGTTAAAGTTGCAGGAGCCCTGCCTTCTTTTGTGTATGGTCACTCTAATATAGTGCATGTACCTTTAACTGTTGTGATGAAGAGGGAATTTCACCAGGAACTAATTGCATACAAATGACACTGGCTGAAATTCCCTTTTCTCTACAACTGTTAAAGTTACATGAGCCCTGGCCTGAATTTCATCTGGTCAGCCTACACTCACACACACACTGCCCCTAAATAGAATATTTTTGATCAATCCTATTTTGGCAATACAAATTGCAGGCATGGAGACACTGATCCAGATTTGGGACCACAGCAAATTAAACCTGACCTTCTTTAATATCTACCTTCACTGCAACATTTGACAAAGCATGAGCATCATTATAATACTATAAACCATATATAATTTAAGAAGGGAGTGGGTTGTCCTCCAATAATATACCTGCAATAGGTCATTCACTCTACAGAGGTGGAGTCTGAACATCCAAAACACAAAACTCTGTATCCTTTGAATCTATATTTGTTTGCTCGTGCAGAAACCCATTTTTTAAAAAGCAAAGTGAAGCAAATTGGCTGGTAAATAGACCGAGGTTCTGTGTGCAAAGCAAAGGGGTGGTCTGATCCACACAATAAGAGCAGAAAACCACTCCTTTGAGCCCACAATTTGAGCCCCCACCTCAAGCTGCCTGCTGCTCGGCTGCCCGCTGCCCACCTGCAATGCCCGCCGCTCACCTGCCCGTGCTGCCTGTTTGCTCGCCCGCCACCTGCCGCTCACCTGCCCACCTGCCCTACCCACTTAGGGTTGCCATATTCTGAATCCACAAAACTGGGACAATTTGGGGGGGGGGGGGCTAGGATTTTTTTTAAAAAAAAACAAAAACAATTTTTTTGGGGGGTAGGATTTAAAAAAACAATTTGGGGGGTAGATTTTTTTAAAAAAACAATTTTATTTCATTTATAGGGCGAAATGCTGCTTCCAATTAACAGCATCCTGACATGCAGCTGTTAATAGGCAAGCAGGTGTAGGATCTATTGGCTAGTGGTGGCAGCCTAATATTAATATGAATACAGTAATATGAATAAATTGTTATATTGCTACTACTACTGCAGAAGTATAGGGAAAGGAATGCAAAAGGGAAGAAGTAAAAGTATGCAGCAGAGGGGCTGTGTAGAAGGAATGGAAGGGAGGATGTAGGACTAGCAGGGGAAACTGGCCCAAGGTACCTTGCTGCCTGAGACAAACAGCACCCCCACCCAAGGCAAATGCTTTTAATAGGCTTGCCTGCAACCCTGGAGAGACCCTGCCAGTTAGTGTCACCAATGCTGGGCTAGATGGACCAAGCGCCTGACTCAGTAGGTGTTAGCTTCCTATGTTATGCGTTCTTACCAGGGAGCAAATCCCATTGAACGCAATGGGATTTACTTCTGAGTAGACTTATCTACAATTGCTCTGCATATCCGTTCCACCTAACCACCATCTCCTTCTCTCTCTCTCTTTCTCTCTCTCTCTCACACACACACACACACACAGAGCTGTGTCTACTTAGAAATAAAGAGGTAAATAAGCCAAGAGCAATAGGAAACGGGGGGGGGGGGGGAGAGAGGAAAGCTCCTGCTGAAAAAGTGGACAGAGAGAAACAAAAAACGCAAAGGGAAGGCACACAAAACAAAGGCTCTCTACTGTACCAACAGCTACGACGCCTTCTCTGCCAATTATCTCTGCCACAGTCAGACTCAGGGGAGCGGAAACAGAGCCTGTTGTCCCGTGGCACGGTCAGTGCGCTGCAGGGTGCGCCGCTTTTTCTGCCCGTTTTCCCTCTTTCCTTCTCTCCTTCTTTCGCGCCGGGCCACCCCCGGCTTCACTCTCACGCTGCCTGCCACTCGCTCACTCACTTGCTCGCCCGCCACCCACCACCCACCAGCCACCTGCCCTACCCACTACTTGCGCTGCCTTCCCACCACTCACTCGCCACCCACCACTCAACCACACACACACCCTGCTCGCCGCCTGCCGCAGCCCACCACCCACTGCTTGCCTGCCCGCGCTGCCTTACTTACCCCTTCACCCCGGGACCATGCTGCTACTGCTGCTGCCGCCTCTTTCTCCTTTTTTGCCGCGCTTACTCAGACTCCGCCTCTCCCTCAAGTCTCACGAGATGGGGATGAGATGTCAGAAGTCTCATCCCGGAAGTATTGTGAGACTGGGGGAGAGGAGAGAGCAGGTAAGCTGCGACTGCTCCCCCCCCCCCGCATCTTTCCCAGTATGAAAGGGTCTCTTAACCCTTTCATACTGGGAAAGGTGGGAGGGGGACGGAGCAGGCTGCGTGTTCTCCCAAGGCGTGGAGATCACCTAACACCATTAGAGTGGCTGGGAGGATCCTCCGAGCCATGCTAATAGTGTTAGGTGATCTCCTCGCTTTCCGGAGCTCTGGAGAACACGAGGCCTGCTCCGCCCACCTCCTCCGTCCCCCTCCCACCTTTTCCAGTATGAAAGGGCCTCTTAATTCAAGCATTAAGAGACCCGTTCATACTGGGAAAGTTTCGGGGGGGGGGGGGAGGAGGCTATGCATTGTCTGAAGCTCTGGAAAGTGCGCAGGTGGCCTACGCTATTAGCGTGTTAGTCACACTAATAGTGTAGGCCATCTGCGCACTTTCCGGAGCTTCAGAAAACGCGTAGCCTCCTCCCTTCTCTCCGTGCTGCACTATTCCTGGACTTTTTAAAAGATATTAAAAAGTCCGGCCGGATCCCCCCCCCCCCGCGCAGCCACCCCCACCCGCACAGCCCCCACCCACCCGCGCGGCCCCAACCCCACCCGCGCCACGCCGCCCCCTTGTCGCCCGCCCCCGCGCTCCTTACAGGCTGGGGCGTCCGTCTGCTTCCCTCCATGCTCGGAAACTACTGAGCTACTGAGGGACAGGGCGCTACTGAGGGACAGGCCGCGAAGCCTGTTTCTCAGTAGATTACGAGCACCGAGGGAAGTGGACGGACGCCCCAGCAGGTAAGTCCCTCGCGCGGCCCCCACCCCGCGCGGCTCCCACCCACCCCGCGCGGCTCCCACCCACCCCGCGCGCCCCCCCGCAAGGCCCCCACCTGCCGCGCTGCCCCCTCGTCGCCCGCCCCCGCGCTCCTTACCGGCTGGGGCGTCCGTCCGCTTCCCTCCGTGCTCGGAAACTACTGAGAAACAGGCTTCCTGGCCTGTCTCTCAGTAGTGCGCCGAGTGATGACGTCATCACCTGGCGCGCTACTGAGGGACAGGCCGCGAAGCCTGTTTCTCAGTAGATTCCGAGCACCAGAGGGAAGCAGACGCCCCAGCCAGTAAGTGCCTCGCCCCGCCAGCCTCCCGCCACCGCCGCGTGACCCCCCACCGCCCCGGTTTGCCCCCGCCGCCCCCCGGCTCGCCCCAGGGCCATCTAATCACCATTTTGGGGGGCTAAATTTCCGGATTTGGCCCCCCAAAATGGTTTTTTCCGCCCGGATGCGGATTTGCTCCCCATTTCCCGGGCATGTCCGGACAAATCCGGGCGTCTGGTCACCCTACTGTTACATGAATAGGGTGACCAGATAAAATCCAGGTCAGGGCTCATGTAACTTTAACAGTTGTAGAGAAAAGGGAATTTCAGCCAGTGTCATTTGTATGCAATCAGTTCCTGGTGATATTTCCTCTTCATCACAACAGTTAAAGGTGCATGCACTATACTAGAATGACCATATACAAACGAAGGCAGGGCCCCTGCAACTTTAACAGTTGCGATGAAGAGGGAATTTCACCAGGAAATTTCACCAGTGTCACAAATGACACTGACTGAAATTCCCTTTTCTCTACAACTGTTAAAGTTACATGAGCCCTGACCTGGATTTTATCTGGTCACCCTATACATGAAGGTCTCCATTTTTTTTTCTCCTTGCCTTCTGATTTGCAATTCCAGTTTGTGGCTATTGATATCCACTCCTTCTACAACTTGTTCATTCCCAGATAGATTCAACCTGGCTGTCTCCATGTATATCCTCAACCTTATTTAGGGTGACCAGATAAAATCCAGGTCAGGGCTCATGTAACTTTAACAGTTGTAGAGAAAAGGGAATTTCAGCCAGGGTAATTTGTATGCAATTAGTTCCTGGTGAAATTCCCTCTTCATCACAACAGTTAAAGCTGCAGGCACTACTGGTTTTCTGAATGGCTAGGGTAAACCTGAAAGGGGGCCAAAAGCCAGGCTCCTCACCTGCCAGTTAAGGATGTGCCTGTAGATGAAGGTACCAGTTTTGAACAGGGACTGATGAGACACAGAGAGCTGGGTTTGGGTTCTGGAAGAATCTTTGGGGGTTGGCTTTCTCCCTGGAGATCTGAGGCGCAAACATTAGTCTTTGGTTGTCTGTTGGGGTGTTTAATCTGTGTCGCCTCCTATTCTCAACCTGTATATTTATAATAAATAAATAAATAAAGCCAGTGACCACTTTCCAAAAGAAACCAAACGTGAGCAAGTGCTGCACTCCTGGAACATCTCCTACTCAGAGAAGTGGAGTGAGTGTAACAATAATAGTATTTTGCATTTATAACACTGTTCAAGTGGTTCACGTACAACATTTTGTGGGGAACTTTGTAACAGCTCTGTAAGATAGTTCACTAATTTTATCCCTGCAGTCTAGTGGGGCTGAGGCACAGAGAAAGAGGGAGAGGGAGAGAGAGAGAGAGAGAGAGAGAAGTTCCTCTCTTAAGGTCACCGACTCCTAGTGCAGGGGTGCAGAACCTCTGGCTTGGGACACTAATCTGACTCATGGGGCACCCCACTTAAGCTGACCATATGAAAAGGAGGACAGGGCTCATGTAACTTTAACAGTTGTAGAGAAAAGGGAATTTCAGCCAGTGTCATTTGTATGTAATTAGTTCCTGGTGAAATTCCCTCTCCATCACAACAGTTAAAGCTGCAGGGGCCCTGCCTTCTTTTGTATATGGTCACTCTAGTATAGTGCCTGCAATTTTAACTGTTGTGATGAAGAGGGAATTTCACCAGGGACTAATTGCATACAAATGACACTGGCTGAAATTCCCTTTTCTCTACAACTGTTAAAGTTATATGAGCCCTGACCTCCTTTTCATATGGTCAGCCTAACCCCACTGCTATCACCGAACTGACATCAGAGGTAACAGTGGAGATAGTGGTGGGTAGGCCCTGCGGCAGGGGTTAGGACCCACCCAAGTGTGGGGAGGACCGAGTGCTCCCCCCGGGATTGAGGCGGTGGGGGGAAGTGTCCAAACCCCCATGACCAACAAAGAAAAGGGGGTGTCACAGGACAGGGCCACGTACAAAGTGGGGTTATCCAGGGCCCCCCCACCCCCAAACAGATCTGCACCTCTGTTCTAGTGTGTTCATAAAACCAAAAGGAGGAAAGCATCCAAGTAAGGACAGAAAAAAAGGAGAAACAGGTTCTCAAGATGCAAAAAAAAGTTTTCAGTTAGATTTGGGGGGGGGGGGGGTTTGCATCCTGAGAACCTGTTTCTCCTTTTTTTCCTGTCCTAGTGAGTTTATAGCCAAGGCAAAATATGAACCAAAGACTTCTACATGAACATCTCATTCTATGCTACATCATCTCATTACAACAGGCAATCCAAAGTGAGATGCTGAGTGGACTGTGAAATCGGGTGTCCCAAGGGCGAGGCCAGGGTGTTTTGCATACTCAATAGACTTCCCAGAAACGCCTATACTCATTGGCCCCAGGAAGCACTGAGCATTGAGGTCAGTTGTGCAGCAGGGGAAAGGAAAATAGAGAGGAAGGAAATTGTCTCAGTATTGCCCCTAATTCTTCCCCACAGGTCTAGGGTGTTATAAGCTTCTAAGGCTTTGAGTACATCAAAGCAAATTATCAAGGACAGTGAGAAAGCACTTCATTCAGTCAAATTAATTACCCTTCCAAGGAATCTTCCAGCTGTGAAGGGAACTGAACCCCCAACACAGGGTTGGGCAAATGTGGGAACTCCAGGAACCATTTCACACCCCCCCCCAGCTCCCCCACCCCTCACAGGCACAATTTTTTTAAATGGCTAAATTTGACCATTTGGGCACTCCATAGCCATTACAGGCATGTTCCCTCCCCCTTTACAAATACCTTTTAAAATCTGAATTTGTTAGAGCAGTGGGGCTGCATGTGACCCATAGGTTGCATGTTGAGGATGTGTGCTGTGAACCACAATCCCGTTCTCCTCAAAACTATCCCATAAAGTTATACCCTTCCTCCAGACTGTTATCTCTTGGGTTTGTGGTTCGATGAACAACTTCTTGATCACCTAAACTGAATCTTCAACAACCAGAGCTCAGTAGTCTCACTCTATGGCACTATAGAGGGTGGGATTTTCTGATCATTTATCCAGCCCTGCCCCAGCAATTCCTTTCATCAGTATTCCCCAAACTGGTGCCTCCAGATCCCAGAATTCCTGACCATTGACCATGCTGTCTGGGGCTGATGGGAGCTGAAGTTCAAAACATCTGGGCGGCACCAGATTGGGGAAGGCTGCTATACAAATGTCCAATTTATCTGTTTTTAATACCTATACAGAAAGCATGTTCTCTTTCCACTTCCTAGTTGCTGCCAGAGGCTTGCAGAATAACTTCAGGCAATTTCATTCCAGATTTAAATAAATCTTAACTGGTGCAGGAAAAAAGCAAGCATCACCACCTACAAGTCGGAGGCTAAAATAGACCAGCCAGCCAGACACTATAGATAGAAGCATGTGAATGCCCTGAATGCATTAATGACTTTTTTGTGTGTGCAGATTAAGCCTTGACAGAGAGACTGCTCCCCATGCAGATGTTTCCCTGTGATTTGTCAATGGCCCTGCACTTAATCCCTCTGAACAGGAAATAAACAAACAAGCCTTTCCACTGGGGTCTCTCCCTCTTGGAGCTTATACAGATTTATTTTATCCCCTTTACATATTCCCAGCCATTTGGATTAAATTAAAATAGGGGCTGTTTGAGGTAGGCCTTAAAACGGACTTCCCATGTCCACCGATCATCCATATATACTTCAGCTGTAACACCCCCAGTGAAACGGCAACTGCCCTGCCAGGTATCAGCATTAGATCGGATTGACCAGTCACAGCCAATATAGGAGACTTTGGGGAGGTCTCCTCCATGGCCATTTCAGAAGTGCCCAATTGTTTAGTTAGCGTATCTACGGCCTGAAGAGCTTTGCTCCACAAAAGGGCCTTGAGCCGGTCAGAGAACTGCTGCCGCGTTTGTTTTGAGAAAGCCTGGCGAAATTGGCACATTTCCACCAAGCGTCCTTCACCTAAACAGAGGAGGCCGAGTGAGTGGCCATGTGCATCCCGTACATTTTCTGAAAGGGGCCCTGAGGGCCATGCGCCCTTTCGGGCGGTTGAGGATTGTGAAAACAACAACAAAGAAATATGAAATTATATTGGAGGAAATACTAGTAAAGATAAAAGAAGACAGATGTGTGTGTGTTGGGGGGAACACCTCTATAGAAAATCACTTTTGAAATAGATGAGAAGCTCTCAAACGAGGTTGCCACCACAACAGCAGACAAAAGAGATCTGAGGAGATTAGGGTGGGAACCCTGTGGACATGTGTGGTACTGCGCAAGGGGGGGGGGGGGTTCCTGCCCCAAACGCCTCAGCTGTGGAGAGGCAGAGCCCATGTGTCTGATGCTCCTCAGAGACCACGAAGAATTAAGGCAGATTTCCCCAGTTCCCCACTGTTGTTGTTCTGCCATTCCAGTATCTCTTGGGTTTTGCTCCACTTGTCTTTAAGGTGGTTACTTTGGTGTCACCAAACAGAGGACTAAAGAGGACCTAGATTTGCATAAACTTTGCACATGCTAATTCCTATTCATAGGTGCTCATTCAAAATAATGACTAGAATTTAAATAAAAATACAGAACTCCCCAGTACACAAGATTGTGACCAAGTGACCTTTGTGTTTGCTCAGTCTACTGCTGCCCGGGTGCTAATTGTTGATGGGAAACTTCAAGGCCCCTGCTCTTCTTTATGGTTCCTTATCTTTGAACCAGACTTGGACCAGGCATACCTTCAAACAGAGGATGCCTTCAAACAGAGGACTGTCCCCTGGCCACCCTTCAGATAGAGGTTTGTCCTCAGTAAGGTCCCCTCTACAAGGATTCGTTTTTGCGGCTGGTTAGGTGATTATGCGCATAATCGCAGAAGCGCATTTACGCCTAATCCCTCTGCATGAGAGGCGGCGAGAGGCGGCGAAGCGCATTAAAGGATGTCCAAAATACGCTTTACAAATAGTTAATGCGCATAAGCGCATATTCACACAGTCAAAATGCGCTTTAACGGACGGAGCAAAATAAAACTAGCGATTTAATGCGCATTCGATAATGCGCATAATCGGAGAGATAACGCGCCTCTACGCCCCATTTGTGCTCCGCTGGTGTGGAGGTAAATTTTTTAATGAGACTTCAAAGAGCATTAAACCTCTCTTGTAGAGGCAACCTAAAGTAAGACACATGGCCACCCTACCCTACTTGTTCACCTGCTTTTGGAATATTAGTAATATTGCACGTACTCTCACACTGTTAAAAACAAATAGATCCCAACCTATTTATCTATTTTATTTACATTAAAAACCTTCCTGCAAAAGTGTAATTGTGGTCCTACAAGAAAGTAAAAATTGAAACCCCAATAATTGGCATTTTTAAATTGAACAGGTTGCTATAGAACAAGTGATTTAGCCATGCCATTCTTACAATTTTAAATGTCATAGAAGCAGCCATTTCTTCTCCAAATCTCTCTCTCTCTCTCTCTCTCTCTCTCTCACACACACACACACACTATATTTGCTGGAGTGCAGTTTGAAGGGAAACAAATTAAAACAAAACAGTACCATGTTAAGAAGTAAACAAATGTATACTATTAAAAATAATCGTTTGGCAATTTCACACTTTTTCAGGACTGCAGATTTTTATGTTTTTTTAAAAAAGATAATCAAGGAATTTCTTCAACAAGCAGAGGTTCTAGAGCAGGAGGTTATCAGCAGGCAGGTTGATGTGGAAAGGGTTACTTGAAGGGAGGAATTTTGAAAAAGTCTTTTGAGGATACAATCCTGTGCGTGTTTAGATAGAAAAAAGTCCTACAATTCTCCAGCTAGCCATGCGCCTTAATAGTTTTACAGTGCAATCCTAAGCATGTTTAGTAAGAATTAATTCAAGCTGAGCTTGATGGAACCTACCCCCTAGTAAGTATGTTTAGGATTCACCCTTATTGATCTCTAGAAATCTACAGAATCAGGAGCTTTGTGTGAGATAGTGTAGGCCTACCTTTGGGGTTCTCAGTCTTTTAACAAGAGTTTTATTCAAAGTGCACTTATTGGTTTATCTTTGTAGCCGGATGATCTACCTTGAAGTCTCTCATTTCCCATTGGTGACTCTTGATATAGGAATTTAGGAAGATCTGGTTTAACTGACAACAAACTCAAGAATAAATAATTTACATTGACTGAATGGGGTCATGTGTTGCAACCTTGTAATCTTACATGCCACTGACATAATATTAAATTGTTTGAAGAAAATTATATCAAAATGACCATGTTGGTAGGAAATAATCACTAATGACAACCATTTAATATAATTATTTTTTTCTATCTCAGGGATATTTATATCTTTGGGCAGATTTTCAATATGAAGGTAACTAAATGGAAATGAATTAATCCTCAGGAAATTGGATTGAGTATGAAAATATTATTGTGAGATGACATATTTTCCACTCTTTCCCCCCTCCACCACCCCTGGATACTCTATACTAGCTGTTTATCAGTGGCAAAACCTACAATGGTTTGTGAGTTATGGTTGAACTGAACACACAAAAGCTGTTGACTGATATGTCCCAGAGCCCTTCATTGTGGTTTGAAAGGGGGCTGGCGTTAGGGTTGAAAAAAATGATTTCCCAACTGTTGTGTGCTCAGTTCAACTTTAACTCACAAAGCACTGTGGGTTTTGCCTTGATATCATAGGTTGTTTTTTTTTTTTTTTTTTTAGGAAAGTGTCCTTGATGCCCTCCTCCTGCCTCCCCACAAGTATTGCAGCATGGATGTAAGAGCACACAGGGTGTGGATTTCCCCATTTAGAGCATTTCTACATTTTACATGTCATCTGGAATGTACAATGGCAACAAAAACTGGCAGGCTAAAAATCTGGGGGCAGGGAAGTTGGGCACAAGTGGTGGGTAGGAGTGGACCGCTGGGTGTGAGGAGTTCACATCTTCCCAGCCCCTTGCAGTGTTTGGCTACCAGGACACCAGAAGTGGCAGGAGGACACATCTCCTGGCAGACCAGGCACCAGCCACAATACAGATGACCAGAGAAGCTATGCAGTCTGGGAGCAGGGTTGCTGGGCAGAAGAGGAGGTCAAAGAATGTCTGTCACTGGCAGCCAAATACCTTTTGGAAAGCCTTATCTGTGACTAGTATGTTTTCCATTATCATCAATTTATTGTACTGATTAAAACCTGCCTGGACTCTCTTCCTTCATGCAGAGACCAAGCAACAGCAGTCTATTATGCGTGCCCTGACTGGGCCACCCACAATGTTGCTACAAAGTGTTTGACTCTGTTCTGTGATGGTATTGCATGGTCTGGATTAGTACCATGGTGGAAAGAGAGACATACTTCTTCCAGCCACCATGCTAAATCAAAAGAATCTGATTCAGTCTGTCTGTCTGTCTTTATTTATTGCTTCATTTTATTCATTTAAAATACTTCTATCCCACCTCTCCCACTCATGTTACAGAGTCCATTTCTAACCTGACCCCACCAGAATTGATGACTGGAGGGGATTAGGTTGGCCGGTTGGTGCCTCTCTACTGGCAGTGGGAGGGCCTCAACTCTGCACCAAAGTGGGTGGAAAGCTGCTGCCAGTGGCAGCAGATGGAATGCCCTAAAATGGGACATTCTGGGGGTGGAGAGGAGCTGGCTATGGATCAACTGGAACAGAAGCCACTCTTTTCCTCCAGATGGGCCCAATCTGGACCAAACAGCTACACCAGCCCTGGAGCTGGCATAGCTAATCCACCTATCACTTCTGTCAACAGGGAGAAAATTGTAAATACGTGGCAAGTGCCCTGGTTGGCGAGAGCCAACAAGGATGGGGATGAGGCAGTAGATCTGCCTCTTTGCTCCCTGCTGTCTTCACTAAGGAATATTATATATATATATATATATATATATATAATATTAAAAACCTTTTTAAAGCAGCAAAACCAGGAGGGAAAATATTATTGTATTACTACTATGGAATTAGTAAACATTGTAATACAGTACAGTTTTATCCAGGAAAGGTAAATTCTAAGGTTTAACTAAAAGCTTCAAGCTTGAAGATTCAGTCCATTTTATTGCTTTTGTTCTTGGTGTGGCAACTGGGGGAGATGAGTGATTCATTGCCCCTTATTTCATCAGCTTGGGGGGGGGATCTTAAATTACTGGTTCTCTCCTCCAGCCATTTTTAAAATTCCCATTATAGGCTGAATGTGCAAACAGGAAGCTTTCCATTTGAAAGAACAGTTCTCCTAAAAGCCAACCAGGGTAGTTCAGCACCACTTGAGGCAGGCAAAATCAAAAGCAGTCCTTCTCTTCTGCCTGAAAAGGAAAGAATGTCATTCACATAGCATTGCTAAATACTTTTGTTCCTTCCCTGTAAATGAGGATTTACATTTACAGCGAATATCTGCCCAGCCTCTTCTCTCTCACTCCCAAATCCCTTTAACAAATAATCCATGAATGGGGCCAGAGCACACTGTAATCTTTTGGCTCGTGTGTGTGTGTGTGTGTGTGTGTGTATGTATGCGTGTGTGATTTAAATAGGTTAGGGAACGTCCATGCACACAATGTCAGAAGATTACTTGTTTTTCCTACTGAACAAGGAATAATGCATGATTTAGTTTTTGTAGTCCAGCTGTCTTAAAAATCTACAGGATGCTGTAGCTGAAGGGATGTGCTTGTCAATTGCACTTGCTGGAGAAAAAAATATGAACAGGCATACAGGATTGGGCTGTAAGAATGTGAGTTCTGTGCTGGGAGGTCTCTGGTCCAAATTTCTCCTTACCTGTAAACTGCTCTTTCTCAGCAACCGCCTCAGTGATACAGAGATAGAAATACTGGCCTACGTTTCAGGGTTATTGTAAGGATTACTGCTGACAATATATGTGAAATACTTTGAACAATCAAAAAGGGCTACCTGAATGTGCATTCACACGTTCTAATATTATGCACAGAGATGCCTGGATTTTCACTCCCCATCCCCGCCGGCCATTTCTGATTTGGTGCAAATCTACTAGTAAACCATCAGTGTTGGTTCCTTCATGTATAATGGAACACAGCTCCCTCACTCCTCCCTGCGTGCTGGCCCATGAGAGTAATATCACAAGAGAACACTGATAATCTCTAGTATTATCCCCAGGAAGCTGCAGTCTCTCCCCCACCCCGCCTCTACTACTGCGTTTGCCTGAGAAAAGCAAGCGCCCCCCCGCCCCCATTCCACCACTTCTACTTTCTCAGCAGCCTGCCTCGTCCATGCCTTCGCTCAGAACTCCCTGATCCATGTCCTCCGATTCGGATTCCATCCCCGAACAGGTGTGCAGTCATTCCGGGGACGCTGGGATTCACTCCAGCGAAATTGATTTGAGAGGAAACCTAGAGACGGATGGCGATGAATTTGATAGGTCGCTTGCTCTGTAGCTGGCAGAGATCCAGCGCCGCTCCACGCGCAGGAGGACAATGTCCAGGGAACCCCCCCACTCCCCCACCCAGAAGCGACGGCATCTCTTCCTGCTTCTCAGGCACGCAGGCAGGCAGGCAAGGGATGGGAGGGGGCTCTTTCCTTAGGGAGGCTGCGGGGGGCTGAGCCTGAGGTGGTGGTTGGAGCGCGCGGATTTGCCAAGGCGACGGTTCCGCCGGGAAGATCAGAGCTGCCAGGACAGCCCCCCCTCCCCCTCCCCCTCCTCCTGCCCCCCTCCTCCTGCTTGCCATCGGTTGAAAGCGAGATCCTCTCCTGACGTCAGGAACAGGCAAGGCAACCTCCGATCCAGGTTCCCCCGGCCGGCATCTGGGCTTTGTGCGCGCCAGAGGCGGGAGAGGACGGGGAAGGAGGCGCACAGCCCAGCCTGGAGGTGGCTGGCTTGGAGGCGCCGCAGCCGCGCGGGAGGAGAGCGCAGCATGCGGGCCGCCGCCTCCGCCGCCTCTTCGTACTGCTGCTGCTGCCACCGCCGCCGCCGCCGCCGCCGCCGCTGCTCCCCATGGAGATCGCGCTGGTAACGCTGGAGAACGGAGGCGCCACGGCCATCGGGGGAGGCGGCGAGGGCGCTGCCAGCGGAGCCGGCGGGGCGCCGCGGCGTAGGGGCGACCTGCTCCAGCTGCCCACTCCGGCGCCCTGGCTGAGCGAGTGCGGGGGCAAGGAGGGCTGTCCCCCGCCCGAGAAGCGCGAGCACCACCAGGCGGCGGCGGCGGCGGCGGCGGCGGGAGCCTGGAGTTCGCCGAGCCGCATCCTACGCAGGGACTCGGCGCTTGCGCCGCCGCCGCCGCCGCCGCGAGGCCTCCTCTCGTCCCCGCCGGAGGAGAGCGCGCTGGCAGCGGAGGAAGGCGGGCACCGCCTGGGCATGGCCATGGCCATGGCGCCCTCCTCCCGCGGCCCTGTTGCTGCTGCTGCCCACGAGGAGGAGGAGGAGGAGGAGGAGGGGGTCGGCGCCGGGGAGGGATCGGCGCCGGGGGGCGAGGGCACCCTGCACGGCCAGCAGCAGCAGCAGCAGCAGCGGGTGCTCATCAACATCTCCGGCCTGCGCTTCGAGACCCAGCTGGGCACCCTCAACCAGTTCCCCGAGACGCTGCTGGGCGACCCCGAGAAGCGCATGCGCTACTTCGACCCCCTGCGAAACGAGTACTTCTTCGACCGCAACCGGCCGAGCTTCGACGGCATCCTGTACTTCTACCAGTCGGGGGGCAAACTCCGGCGGCCCGTCAACGTCTCCATCGACGTCTTCGCCGACGAGATCCGCTTCTATCAGCTGGGCGAGGAGGCCATGGAGAGGTTCCGGGAAGACGAAGGCTTCATCAAGGAGGAGGAGAAGCCCCTCCCCGCGAACGAGTTCCAGCGCCAGGTGTGGCTCATCTTCGAATACCCCGAGAGCTCCAGCTCTGCCCGGGGCATCGCCATCGTCTCTGTGCTGGTCATCCTCATCTCCATCATCACCTTCTGCCTGGAGACGTTGCCTGAGTTCCGGGATGAGCGGGAGCTCCATGTGCCCCTTCTCCTTCCACTCAATGGCACTTCTGGAGAAGGCCCCCAGCAGCAGCCTCCCAGTACCCTGACCGACCCCTTCTTCATCATTGAGACCACGTGTGTCATCTGGTTCACCTTCGAGCTGCTGGTGCGCTTCTTTGCCTGCCCCAGCAAGCCTGAGTTCTCCAGGAACATCATGAACATCATTGACATTGTAGCCATTATCCCTTACTTCATCACTTTGGGCACGGAGCTGGCTCACGAGCAGCAGAAGAAGGAGCAACCAGGCAGCACCAGCAATGGAGGCCAGCAGCAAGCCATGTCCTTGGCAATTCTAAGAGTCATCCGCCTGGTCAGGGTCTTCAGGATCTTCAAGCTGTCCAGGCACTCCAAGGGGCTGCAGATCTTGGGACAAACTCTGAAAGCCAGCATGAGGGAACTGGGACTTCTCATCTTTTTCCTTTTCATTGGGGTAATTCTCTTCTCCAGTGCGGTGTATTTTGCTGAGGCCGATGACACTGAATCACATTTCTCCAGCATCCCCGATGCCTTCTGGTGGGCAGTGGTCACTATGACCACAGTGGGTTATGGAGATATGAGGCCTGTCACTGTAGGGGGCAAGATCGTGGGCTCCTTGTGTGCCATTGCTGGTGTGCTCACCATTGCCCTTCCAGTCCCTGTTATTGTGTCTAACTTCAACTATTTCTACCACCGAGAAACTGACCATGAGGAGCAGGCCATCCTCAAGGATGAGTCGAGTAGTGTGCAAGGTAGCTCAGCTGGGGACTTGAAGACACGGGCTAGTAAAAACTCATTGGACAAATCTGTTGTGCGCTTGGAGAATGCTGAGGGGATCAACAATGGCACTGGATCTGTAGAGAAAGCCAATATCAAAGCTAAAAGCAGTGTAGATCTTAGAAAATCTCTCTATGCACTCTGCCTGGATACCAACAGGGAAACAGACTTGTAAGACAAGTGAAATAGAAAGGAAATAGAGTTTGCTTGATGGAATTATTGGGGAAAGATAAATAGTACTGCCACTTAATATTTATTTTTAAATGTGATAGCTGTTATAAAGAAACCTCCAGGAAACACAAGTTGGTTGGGGGGGGGGGTTAATGTTCATTCTTTTCCATGACACTGAGAGTGACCTATTTATAAAAAACAGCTAAAATTAAGCTGGACACCTCTCTTTATATAGTGGGATTTCTGAGCTGTTAACAAGTGCAAACTGATGTTGCTTGCAGATAATTTATTTTAGTTAAAAAACAACCCCCCCCCCAAAAAAAACCACCCTAGTAGTTTCTTAACAGCTCATTTGTAGCACAAATCATTTGTCCAAACCCTTTTTCCCATGGAAAGTAAATGAATTCTTTGTTGGTACTGTAGTTTCAAGCTGAAATATTTCTATTTTCAATATGTCTGATTATATTTATAGTTGAAAAAGAGCCCCTTTTCTGTGGTGTATGACTTCATGAAAACTTTAGGAACTTTTAGCTAAGAAATACGTTTCCCATTTTTCAATACAAAACTGGCTGTCTTGTATGTGAAGTGAATATGGTATTTTCAGCCTTCTAGCAGAAAAACATTTTGTTGTCAGAGTTGTTTTTTTGTTTTCTTCGTGAGCCTTAAATTATTAAAAATACAGATTTTTTCTTAATAAATATATTTAATACTGTATCAGTTTTCTGGTAATGCAGTGATGTTCTTTCTATCCCAGGAAACAAAAATATTTAGGGTTGTTGTTGTTAGTCTTTTATATCTGGCATTTTTAAAATTGTTTTAGAAGGTAGAGCATTGTTTACTATTGATTAGGTTTGATCTAAGTGCACAACAGATCAAAGGCATTGGGAGTAAGCAAAGCATGAGAACAAATACGTTCAAAACCTTGGAAACGTTTTGGATTCACATCTAGATTCCAGGTAGTATCATTCATAGATCCCATTTGTATCTATTTAAACAATGCTCTTGTGGCTTACATTTTGCATTACAGGGCAGGGGAGATCCTCAGGTGGACTGTTTTATTTAGAGTTTTATTTAAAAACAATATGATGGACTTTTGCTGTGTTGATATTTCTGAATGATAAGTGACAGAAGTACCTTCATCAAGCTTAGCACTCCCATTGTACAGCTAGAATAATGAAGCCTGCAATGAAATCAACTCAATTACAAATCAGATATCATACTCCTCATTTTTGGGGTTGTGGTTACTGCTACAAAGGACAGGCTCTAAGACTTTGTTTCTGTATGTGCGTTTCCCGCTTCTTTTTGGTGAACTTCTGTTGCATCTTGAATGGAGATTCCAGTCCTTTGTCATGTAGAGTGGTGTAAACACAACTCATAGAAGAGGATCAGCACCCAAGGTCAGTCTATGTCTGATTTCAACAATATTTTTAATTCACATTAGTGATTTATCTAAGAAAGTATGTTAAATCAGGTAGCTATAAAAATTCTGTCAATAAAACCTAGCTCTGAGAAGTACAAGAATTTATCTTCTATTCTTCTGACGATAACATACAAACTAGGAAGAACTTGTGTCAATTGGAGCCCATGTACACAGTCAGTATGATCAAGTGTTAAAGCGTTCATTGGACTGTACAGTTCAAACTGCAGGTGGGAATTGCATATGTGAATGCAAACTACCTGCACATAGAAAAATAGCATGGCAGGAGGAAAGCTAGGTGGAACTCTTCTCTCCGACATGCTTCTTTTCTGTTTTTGTGGGGGAGAATTTAAAACACCACCCTCATTCTCCCACTCACACACTACAATCTGGGAGATTCTGCTGACTGTTTACATTGCCCCTCAGTTCGAGCTCTGATGTGCTCTTTACTTCTGGGTGAAAATAGATTAACTGGCCCAAGCCTTGAAAATAAAGTCAAAAATACACTTTCCACATAGCTTTATGGTTCTTTTTACCAACGTTTTTGTATTGCAAATACAGGGACTGAGGCCAAAGTTTGAAGGTGAAGAGGAGCCTTCTACTCTGTTGGGAAAAAAAAGATATCCGTAACCCCACCCCGCAAAAAGCTGTGGAGATGGGAAAATGTGTGAGGAGAAAGGGTTAAGAACCCCCTGCCCCCAGCTGTGTTTTTTGACATATAGGTGTCTATAAATGCAGTTCTGCCCTACGTCCCCACACAAGTCATTAGCCTTCACTGTTCTTAAGAGACCACCTGCCCAGCTATATGTATGCTAGTTGATAGTGACCTAAAAGAACCAAGTTCTGAAAAGGTTTTCTGCCTGGTCACATGAAGGCAATTCTTATACACTACAGGCAACCAGCAAATAGCTATTTGCAAGCTTGAACAATGTTAATTTGAAAGTGATACCTCAGTGATTACCCAGTGTGTTTCAAGAAATAATTAGTTTTTTCAAGTAAACATTGTAAGCTCAGTTCACTTATTGGTCCTATTCAGAAGACACCTTAAACCATGGCTTTAACCAGGGTGAATAAGGCAAAAAGCCTTCTTCACCCTAGTTAAAGCCATGGTTTAAGGTGTCTTCTGAAAGGGAACATAATGTTCTCCCTGCAGTAAAGGGGATAGAGACATTCATACACTCAAGCGACGTAGAGAATTTTTTTCTGGGCTGTAACAAGTGAACACATTGCTATTCCTGCATTTTTAAAGAATATTCATGTCAGGCAAAGATTGGTGAGGGAATGTTCCAGGACTAATATCTTATGGTTTGATGGTGCATGTGGCAGAGAGAATGAGGATGAGAGAAGGCACTCCTTAACAAGGAGCACAGATGTTCTAGACTTTGGAATGATTAAGCATCTAAGTTGCTGGTTTGATGCACGTTTTTTATGCTTAGGACATCATGCTTAAGGCAAAAGACATGGAAACGTTGACTCTTCCTTCTTTGTGATGATTGGATTTTGTAGTTTGATCAAGTAGGAGTTGTGCACTAATGTAAAAAGGTAAAATAGAATTAAAGTTGCAAAATTAGAATAAGGAAAACAAAAAAAAGTGGAGTGGGGAGTATGTCAGGCTGAGCTTGATTTGAGCTTGGATGTGTACACAATATTTCACAGTTCAGGGTAATCATTTTGCAATATAAGAACCTCAAAATGTGAGAAATAATTTTCCAGGGCAGGTCTGGGTATTTCTCTCCCTATCTCAGAATAGCAGCAAGCATTCTGAAATGGTAGCAGTTTTTTGTAAGATCATTTAACTTGTTCTTGGCATTGTAGCCAGCAGAAGAGCTGTTATTAAACTATCCATTGTTTCTCACAGCCTTCTCCTATGCATATTTACTTCTGAGCCCCACCGAGTTCAGTCAAGCATACTTACAAGTAAGTGTTCATAGGATTACAGTCTCAGAAGACTCTATTAAGAAGTCAGAGTTGGTAGTCAGGAGCAGCTGAAATATATAATTGGAATTTATCACAGAATCATAGAATAGTAGAGTTGGAAGGGGCCTATAAGGCCATCGAGTCCAACCCCCTGCTCAATGCAGGAATCCATCTTAAAGCAAACCTGACAGATGGCTGTCTAGTTGCCTCTAGAGTGGGAGAGCCCACAACCTCCCTAGGTAATTGGTTCTATTGTCGTACTGCTAAAACAGTCAGGAAGTTTTTCCTGATGTCCAGCCAGAATCTGGCTTCCTGGAACTTGAACTCATTATTCTGTGTCCTGCACTCTGGGATGATCAAGAAGAGATCCTGGCCCTCTTTCGTGTGACAACCTTTCAATTATTTGAAGAGTGCTATCATGTCTCCCTTCAATCTTCTCTTCTCCAGGCTAAACATGCCCAGTTCTTTCAATCTCCCCTCATAGGGCTTTGTTTCCAGACCCCTAATCATCCTCGTTGCCCTCCTCTGAACACACTCCAGCTTGTCTGCATCCTTCTTGAAGTGTGGTGCTCAGACCTGGATGCATTACTCAAGATGAGGTCTAAGCAGTGCCAAATAGAGGGGAACAAGTGCCTTGTGCAATTTGGAAGCTGTACTTCTATTAATGCATCCTAAAATAGCATTTGCTTTTTTTGCAGCCACATCACACTGTTGGCTCATATTCAGCTTGTGATCTATAATAATTCCAAGATCTTTCTCGCAGTATTGCTGAGCCAAGTATCCCCCATCTTGTAACTGTGCATTTGGTTTCTTTTTCCTAGGTGTAGAACTTGGCATTTTTATCCCTATTAAATTACATTCTGTTATTTTCAGCCCGGCTCTCCAGCCTATCAAGATCACTTTGAAGTTTGTTTCTGTCTTCCAGGGTATTAGCGATCCCACCCAATTTTGTGTTGTCTGCAAATTTGATAAGCATTCCCTGCACCTCCTCATCCATCATTAATAAAATTGTTGAAGAGCACTGGGCCCAGGACTGAGCCCTGCAGTACTCTGCTCGTTACCTCCCCCCAGTGTGAGAAGGTACCATTGATAAGCACTCTTTGAGTCTGATTCTGTATCCAACTGTGGATCCACCTAATAGTTGTTCCATCTATCCCACTTTTAGCTAATTTGTGAATCAGAATGTGATGGGGCACTTTAAGGTAGATTTTAGGTAGATTCCTGCATTGAGCAGGGGGTTGGACTCGATGGCCTTATAGGCCCCTTCCAACTCTACTATTCTATGATTCTATGACTTTGTCAACAGCTTTGCTAAAGTCAAGATATATTATGTTCACAGCATTCCCACAGTCCACAAGGGAAGTTACCCAATCAAAAAATGATTGGGTAACTAATCAAAAGATTAGTCTTGACAGGATTTGTTTTTGACAAATCCATGCTGGCTTCTAGTAATCACTGCATTGTTTTCAAGGTGCTTACAGATTGACTTCTTTATAATCCGCTCCAAAAATTTCCCAGGGATGGATGTCAGACTGACTGGTCTGTAGTTCCCAGGTTCCTCCTTTTTGCCCTTTTAGAAGATAGGTACAACATTAGCCCTCCTACAGTCGTCCAGCACTTCACCCGCCTTCCATGATTTCTCAAAGATAATAGTCAGTGGTTCTGAGAGTTCTTCTGCCAGCTCCTTTAATACTCTAGGATGCAGTTCATCAGGTTCTGATGATTTGAACTTGTTCAAAGAAATTAGGTGTTCCTTGACCATTTGACCATTTGTTTATCAGTCTCAAACTGCAATCCTGATCCTTAAGCTTGTACTTCACTTTTTCCAGGGTGGTCATAGACCCACTTTTGGGAGGTGACAGAGCCAAAGTAGGAATTGAGCACTTCGGCCTTTTCTTTGTCCTCTGTTACCAATTTGCTATCCTCATGAAGCAGCTGAACCACCATTTAGCCATCCCCCTTTCCGTTTTAACAGAGACTGTGATTCAATATTTTCAAATAAGACGGTTTGGGCAATTCTGAGAGCTCTATATGAAAGATCTTGCATGCCAAAAGATCTGGTTTCATAGTGAATTCTGAATACAAAATAAATCTCAGAGAAAGCTTTTCCTTGGAGGAAGGAGCATCATGTGTCAGAGGGATCCGTGCAGTCTCTTGTGATGATGGGAGCCCTTTGCTGCCTGCTCATTGGCTTTTGTTCTTGAGGAAGAAGGGAGCAAGGAATAGAGAGCAATGGCTGAAGTAGGGTTTTTGTGTGTTCATATTGAGCACTCGAAGGGCAATGAAGAAGGTGAGCAACGTTATTCCCCAATATGCAGAAAGTTTTTTATAATCAGGGGAAAGTCAATGATGTAGTTCTCCTGCTTGCTATTTGAAGTGGTACAATCTAGTTGCTTTTTTATTTTATTTTATTTTATTTTTGCATATTTGAATCAACCATCAGTTGAATTATTCCCCGCTATAGCTAAACTGGGAGTTTTCGGATGCCCAGCTAATGATACTAACGTCCTGATTCTAACTATATTTACCTATGCACATTCTTCTTGAAATTCTATGCAATGCATTTAGCCTTGGGCTTTCTGAAATATGCCCAAATTCATGGTGGATAAAAACAAATTATTATTTTATAGATCATAGATTGAAATTGGATTTTATTTTTAAGGGATAATTATGTGAAAATTAACTTTAAAAATAACCTAGTTTAAAATGTAATCTAAATACAATATGAACATAAAGATTACTTGTAATCTCTTAAATTTGAATTGGTGTCTCTTTTATCAAATTCCTTACTACGTAAAAAAACTGAACAACTTATAGGAAATATCTGACTTGAGGTCAAGGATTATGAATATAATATAGCAGGTGGTGTACTATATTATTACGTTCAATAATTTATTAAAAAGATTAATATCTTGCCCTTCTGCCCAATTTGAGGTAGTCTCACAACTCATCAATCAAAAAGAAATTCTCCCAAATAATCAAATCTACAATAAAGACTGAAAATAAGAAGTTAAACAAAGCAATAGATGATAACAAATGGGTAAGGCAGGAAAAATGTAGATCACAAAATATAGCCAAGCATCCATAAGGAATCAAAGCCTTTCCAGAACAAAAATGTCTTCAGCCTGCAATGAAGTGGCATCAAGGAAGGGGTCAAATGGATTTTCTGGGGCAGGGCATTTTGAAGCCAAGGCATAGCGACAGAGAAGGCAGTGGCTCAATTCGGACGACTCAATAAACAACTGGTGTGGGGGAAACAGTCAGTTGTTTTGACTATTGTGTCATCCGAATGCTGCCATAGTCAACTCAGCGCTGATCCTCATCCACAAAACAGTTGATTATTTATTACCATGTTGTGTGGGGAGTGCCCCCTAGGGTTAGGGTTAGGGTTAGGGTTAGTCAACCCACCATTGACTATCGTGTCGTCCGAATTGAGCCAGTATCTCATGTTCCTGCCAGTCAAGCTTCAGATATTGGTGGAAGGGCCAGTCCACTGACTTCAGGGAGCAGGCAGCTTCATATGAGAGAGCTTTGGCTATTGGGAGGTGTGGAAATGTCATAAGTAAAAAGTAAAAAGTTAATATGGCAGAAGTGGGTACTTCAAGTATTGTGATCCTAAGCCATTTGGGACTTTAAAAGTAATAACCAGCACTTTGAATTGGGCCTAGAAACAGATTGGCAGGCACTGCAGATGGTATAATAAGGGATGTTCACAGTAACTTGCTCTGAGGCAGCATTCTGCATTAGCTGAAATTCCAAGTTGCACTTCAGAGGCAGCCCATGCAGAGCATGCTCCATGAATCCATCTTCAATGTAACTAACACATGTCTGACCATGGTCAGGACTGCCTTCTCCAGGCAGGATGCAGCTGGCACACGAACCTCAACTTAGAAATGTCTGTAATTCTACCAAACAGCATGGACACTTTCCATGTCAAGGAGAAACACTCTTTGTTTAATACAACTAGGACCTTAATTCAGTGGTAGAGTATCTGCTTTGCATGCCGAAGGTCACAGGTTCAATCCCTGGCATCTCCAGGTACTGTTGGAAAAATTCCTGGCTGAAAATCTGGAGAACTGCTGTCTGTCAGTGTTGACAATACTGGGTTAGATGGACCAAGGGTCTGACTCAGAATAAGGCAGTTTCCTAGTGTCCTATCAGCTTTGCTTCTGAAGAGGTCTGAGCATTTAGACTGATATTAAAGGAGCAAGTGTTCTCAGGTGGGATGGAAGCAGCCTCTTACAGACCCACGTCTAGATGATATAAGCCAACACGTTAACATCTAAAAGGGCCCAGACAGTAAGAGGCTTAAATAAAAAGACAAAACCAAGAATGGCTATTATTCAGAGTCATTCTAGGCCAGTCTTCTGCAACCTGCTGTCCTCCAGATGTTTTGGACTACAACTCCAATCAGCCCCAGCCAGCATGTCCAACAGTCTCGGATGCTGGAAGTTATAGTCCAAAACATCTGGAAGGTACCAGGTTGGGAATAGCTGTTCTAGACAATATTGTGCCATATACAAGTTCTGTAAACCACCTGCCTTATTAATTATCCAGGTTTTTTAAAAATCAATTTACGACAAAGCGGTATATGTTGCAGAGCAAACTACGTATTCAAGTGAATTCATTAGCCAATGATTCCTGGCAGGATGGATTTCAATGTTTACTTTTAATGGTAATTTATAACCATTTCCCACAGCTGTGTGTGTGTGTGTGTGTGTTTTTAAGGCAGAAGTGGTGCCTAAATGTTGGCTACTATTTGAAGTCCAATTATTCTTTTAATAGTGGTGTCTACTAAATCCAAACTGTGTTGGAA
Source organism: Anniella stebbinsi (assembly GCA_029215795.1). NCBI lineage: Eukaryota > Metazoa > Chordata > Lepidosauria > Squamata > Anniellidae > Anniella > Anniella stebbinsi. Next base: position 102,022,913 of record JARDYH010000003.1, read on the forward strand.
TAAAGAAGTTGTATTTTAGAAAGCTTGTCTTTTCTGTTACCTAACCTAGCAGTCCTCAATTTCATAATTTATCTAAATATTTATATAGGGCATATACAGTCCACCCTATCCACCGTCAGAGAGTATAAAAATCCAAGTACCAAGAATATGGTCAAAATAAAATAGTTTAGATTTTTTTTAAAAAAAATATATGCTTCTTCAACAGTTTCCCATGCAAAAGAGTCTTATGGAAGTTGTGGCTTAGACTCCAGCAAATGTCAGGAGGAAGAGAGTCCCAATGCTGTAGACTCCCCATTCCCGAATGCTCCTTTGTATGCCCTTATTGTTCTAACTTGTAATCTGTGTAGTTTTAGGGGCCACTCTATTCTCCAAACAGTAGTCTTGGAACAGAATGATGTCTTACTACACAAACTGATCTCCGCAAATAGCCAGCCCCATGATAAAATTGGTGGTACCATCCCACAGTAAGTGTTTTACAGTTATGGAGAACATGCGTGCTTAGGCATGTGTGTCATCGGTTGTCATGGTAACAGAAGGAGGAGAGTGGCCCTTGAGAGTGGTTAGGAGTGGAGGAGAAAAGAAAGACAGAGGCTGGGTTCAGACAACATGATAAGCCGTGGGTGATTAGGCAACCATCCATTGTGCTGCTTATCGTGTCGTCTGGCAGGAAACGGACAACGGACGGTGTGCTATTTCTCCTTAATAAGCAATGGAGAAAAACAATGGGCTGCTCCGTTGCTTATCCAGAGACCCATTGCTTTAACATGTCGTGTGGTGGACTCCAATATCAAAGTTAATGCACTGAGTGCACTATTTTGGGAGTGCATAGAGTTCTCCAGCAGGAGCACCCAAAAGCGCCCTGGCCACTCCTCTACAGCCGGCAGAACTTGCAAGGGCTGATGGGATAGCCCTGGGAAGAGGAAGGGCAGAGCACTGGATGGCCGGAATGTCACTTGAGTGCAGTGTCAACTATTCACATGCTCAAGGGCAGCCTTAGCCGTGCAACTGCAGTGGGGTGACATGTCGTGTGGGGAGCACCTGCGCAATAACGCACTGTCAGTTGCCTGTTCCTTCTCCGTTGCCTAATATGTTGTCTCAGCGCAGCCAGAGGAGGAGGCAAAAAGAAAAGAGGAAGCCATTGGAGGGAATTTGGGAAGATTAGAAAGAGAAGGCAACATTGGATAGAATGTCTGTTAGGAGCAGGGAATTGGGCAGCCTGCCACGGTGAACAGTATTTCAGGAGCGGCATCAAGAACTTTACCCCAGCAATGCACAGTTCACTGTAAAGTTCTCCTGGGCAAACCCCACTGAAATGGTTTCAGTGGGTCCTGTCAGGAAAGCTCCCAAGATGGATTGTGCCCTGATGTGCAGCTGAAGCCCAGGAAGGCATCTCAGAGCATCACAAAGGAAGAGGGCTGGTCAGAAGCACCTAGTTGTGCTCCATGGAGTTTTGGCAGGGAGCAAACTGAAGTCATCCTACTACAGAATAGAGCCTGGTAGCTGGAATGACCTGCAATTTTCTCCACAGGTGTTCACCACCTCCTCCCTGAATCAATGGGCCCTCAGGATGCAAGGTGGACATGAAACACTAGTATTTTTTTACTGTCCCCTTACTTCATTGCAGCACACCCCACATCCTAAGAGGAAAGGTCTCTGTTCTAACAAGACGTACATTAAAAACCTTCCCCTCATCGGATCAGAGATCTTGTAAAAATGAGGGAGTCTAGTGCAAGCTTTTTAAAAAAGACAAATCTGACTATCTCTGGATTGGAGGAGCTGGGAACCCCTCTCTGGGATGCAGACACACTTTAAAAAACATCAGCAACGACAACGTTTTGGATTAGAGACCTTCAGGACGTCACCAAAGTCTAGTGTAGTGCTGGGGGCTCTTCTTTTCTTTTAGCGTAAACTTGCTGAAAAGGAGCATGTCTTGACTTGAACCTGCTCCAGAAAAGCTTCTCCATGATTGCTGCGGGAGGATGCTGCAGCTATACAGCTATACTTATGCAGATGGAAGCAGGTGTTTAGGCCATGTCAGGCTTTCTGAATTTCAAAACTGGGCTTGAAAGCAAGCTATTTTCCAATGGCAGGGTGGGGATAGCTTGTATTAGCCAAAGCCAATTCCAAATCAAGCCACGGTGAACTTGGCCATCGCTACTGGAATCTAACTTCTTAACTTCTTTTCCAGCACTAGGGTAGTATTTATTTTGGATTAGTACCTTTAGAATTCCAGAGGGGTAGCTGTGTTAGTGTGTTGCAATAAAAATAACAAAAAATCTAATAAAATGTTAAAGACTAAGAGATTTATTGAGGCACCATACACAGTTATACCTATTAAGTATTATGTATCATGCCACTGTAAATCTACTTTGAGACTATTCTGTTTTTACATTTATCATAAAAGTGAACGATACTGAGAAATTAGTTTTTACATTAATTCCTCTCTTCAGTTATATTCCATTGTTTCCTTGGTTCATATAGCTCTGAAGCACAAGGATCAACAGTGGTGATGATGGGGTGGGGCTATAAAACAGAAGCATATTTTAAGCCATTTTCCACCAAATGCTGCTACAGAGGTAAAATGGAGAGGAAAACAAGAGAAGAGCAACTGTTTTTTAAAAGACCAATTGTATAAAGCTATATAAAAGATTATATATTAAAGTAAGTAATAGATTTCAAATTAGCCAAAGGTAAGAAACAAACAAACCAGAAAACTAATTGTATGAAAATCCAGCCCTTAACCAAGACTGAGAGAGATGGCAACTAAAATGGAGAAAGATGACTTTGCTCCTGGCATTGTCAGAACTCTCCAGTGATTTTTATGTCTATTTACTCGAGATTCCAAGTATTCGCTGAACTTTCACTAAATGTTGGCTAGCTGAATTTGACATCCAGTTGTATTTTTAAAAATATTATATCTCTTGATTGTTGATCATTGACATGTAATGGTATTTAGTATGTGATACTATGCCATATACAAGTTCTCCAGTAAACCACCTGCATTCTAAATTATCCAGTTATTCCAAATAAATTTTAAAATAAAGATGTGTATCTTGTAGAGCAAACTATATATTCATGTGAATGTATGAGCCAACTATTCCTGGCAGGATAAATTTGAATGTTCACTTTTAATAGTAATTTGTACTATTTTACACAGCTGTGGGTTTTGTTTTGTTTTTAAAGGCAGAAGTGTGCCTAAATTTTGGATAGCTGTATTTGATGTCCAGTTATACTTTTGAGTATTTGCTATTTGATGTTGATCATTGACATGTATGTGATAGCTGACATGCAATGGTTCTAGTTAGTGGAGAGTTGACAGCTTATAAGATTTGATATTTGATGCCTGCCAATATTAAAATAATCAAGAGATGTCAGTAAGCTTAAAATATAGTTTAAAATGTTGGATTCAAAATTGGAAATTGTGTTAAATTGAAATTATTTACTAATATGTATTTCAGCTTCAAGGGGAACTGCTAGCTATGCAATAGAATAAGAACAGGGGGTATTTACTGTGCTACCCTAAAATATATTTCCTATAGATTTACTATGCTCTGGCCCTGAAGAAATTTGAAAAGTATCATTTGCAAAGATCACAAGGAGTGTTCTGGTCAGGGAGACAATGTTATGTGCCAGTACTAAATTACTTTGAGTGCAATCCAGTTGTTCCATTGTGGCTCCAGCATCAGCATAGAAACACCTGTACAAGGTGTAGCTCCTCAGATGTCTCTGGTGTGTGCATCTTCTGCTATGGCATTTAGGCCTCTCTGAATGGCTATCATGTCTCACCATATATACATGGCCCAATTCCTCCCCATCTCCATTTGGGCAATCAGAAACATTTTAATCTTCATCCACCAGGGATGACTGAACCCAAACCAGATGCTTCTGAAGGACCGCCTTAAAAAAGGGCAAAAGCATTCGCCCATGCAGAGAGAGAGGATAATCACTAATCCTGTTGGCTGGGATCACCCATGCAACTAGTCAAGAAAGCATTGCCCTCAATTGCCTTTATTTACTCTCAGTGAAATTGTCGTATAGAGCCTATCTACATTACTGCTTTAAAATGGTTTATAACAGTTTTAAACGGGTCAATAACCGTTATGAACCAGTTTAAAACTATTATAAACCGTTTTAAAGCAGTAGTGTAGATAGGCTCATAGACAAATTTTATCACAGAGGTTAGCTGAGCTGCTATGAAATAGGATTCAAAATCTCCCCTTGAAGAATGTTTATTAATTAAACTGCACAAAATGACTAATTAAAAGACACAATAGTATATCCATTGCTAGGATGCATTAAAAAAAGCATGCCACCATGTAAAATGGTAATGGGGATGTCATTCTAATGTTCATGACATCAGAATGGCTTCACCAATTTATCTGAAATTTACAGGTCCTGGAAATAGGGGCATACTAAAAGAAATGAGAGTATTTGCCCATAGAGAAAACATACTTGCCCATAAGGATCCATAGGACAACACTTACCCATAGGGAAACATAGGATAGTACTTGCCCATAGGAACTATTGGACAACACTTGCCCATAGAGAAAACATACTTGCCCGTAGGGAAACATAGGATAATGCTTGTCCATACAGAAACAAAGGACAGTACTTGCCCACAGGGATCCATAGGACAGTACTTGCCCATAGGGAACCATAGGACAGTACTTGTCCATAGGGAAACTATACTTGCCCATAGAGAAACCATACTTGCTTATAGGAAAACATAGGATAATGCTTGTCCATATGGAAACATAGGATAATACTTGCTCATAGGGAAAATATACTTGCCTATAGGGAAACATAAGACAGCACCCCCCCCCCCCCCCCAATAGTGAAATTGTGAGCGCCTGTAGGGGAAACATGGCATTCCTAGTCAGATGAGCTCTTTCATTCCTGTGTTGTGCAGTTATAAGCCATAGTTTGAAATACACTTAGTACTCTTATTGGGATTGGATGGTATTGTGTTTAGTGTGTTCAAAGCATCACACAATCGTACCCTACCAGTGCTGTGCCAAAAATTTCTCTCATGAAAATTTCAATGATTCTCATTCAATTTGATAGAAAGGAAATTGGTTTTGAAAAGACATTCAAAGGAGAGGAAATTTCAGAGAAATGCTCGTGGATTTGGTTTAGGTTCTTGTGCTTTCCTTACTTATGAGATGGCTGAGGATAGGCTGACCATCTGAAAAGGAGGACAGGGCTCATGTAACTTTAACAGTTGTAGAGAAAAGGGAATTTCAGCCAGTGTCATTTGTATGCAATTAGTTCCTGGTGAAATTCCCTCTTCATCACAACAGTTAAAGTTGCAGGCACTATACTAGAGTGACCATATACAAAAGAAGGCAGGGCCCCTGCAACTTTAACTTATGTGATGAAGAGGGAATTTCACCACGAACTAATTGCATACAAATGACACTGGCTGAAATTCCCTTTTCTCTACAACTGTTAAAGTCACATGAGCCCTGTCCTCCTTTTCAGATGGTCAGCCTAGCTGAGGACTATGCACGATTGTCCTGTCTTTCATTGTACAACCATCTCTCTGACATCCTGTAGCCCCCTTGGCTTCCCACACTTCCTGCAAAGTGGAAGCGATCAGGAAATTATTCCTCTCATTGGGCCTTTTCAGATCAGGAAGTGCAGGCAGCCTGGGAAACTGCAGAGCAATGGAGAGATGTGTAATGGGGGGGGGGAACCATATACACACAGTACCCCCAGCCACCTCACAGTGATTGAGTAAGGTCAAAATCACCACCAACACACATTCAAAATAAATGACAAAATGCTCTGAGAATGAGGCAGAAAAATGGAAGGAGGAAGAGAACTTTCAGGAAGTTGGAGGATGGATTTTGGCACAGCGTTAGCTACCCCTTTTTATTATTATTATTATTATTATTATTATTATTATTATTATTATTTATAACCCGCCTCTCCCTCCGGATCGAGGCGGGGAACAACAACAATATAAAACACAAGAATCACAAACAGTTAAAATTTAAAAAAACAAGAAAAAATACATCATTAAAATATCTTAAAATTCATCTGGATAGGCCTGCCGGAAGAGAGCAGTCTTCATGACTCTCTTAAATTCATGAAGACTGCTAATTTGTCTAATCTCCTCCGGCAGACCATTCCATAGTCTGGGAGCGATGGAAGAGAAGGTCCTCTGGGTAACACTCGTCAGCCTAGTCAACCTGGTGCTTGATGCAACTCTGCCTTTTTGTGTTGTGTTGTGTTGTCTTGTATTATTATTAGTAGTGGTGTCATCTGTGGACTGCTCCTTCAATCTCAGTTTTTAAGGCTCAGCTGAAAACTTTTTGGTTTTTTTGTAAATAATTTTTATTTTAAATTTCATTCAGAAATAAAGAAATGAATACAAAATAAACCTGAACATAATCATCCCTCCTCTCCCCCTATCTTACAGGAAATCAGTGAACCTATTATTAACTATTACAAAATATATCTACTACAAAATATACAGCATTCTTCAGATCTTAAACGTTTCCTTCCTTTCTTTGTAGGTCAGGAAAAAAATAGCATAAGTTAACCCACCACAGGACAGATACCTTTTATCATGCCAACCAAAAAGAATTAAATACTTTTGGGATTTTATTTTCCCACTCCAATGAAGTTGGATATTATTTGTTACATTTATATACTGCCCCATAGCCGAAGCTTTATATACCATGAACCAATGCCAATTCGTATTAAATGTGTCTTAAGATCTTGTTCCTCTTACCAATCTCAGTTTATTGGTCAGTTTCTCCATTATGGCTATGTGCCAAACCTTGCTATACCAATTTGTTAGTGTCATGCCAGCCAAAGCCTTCCAATATCTGACTATTACCAATCTGGCAGCAATCAAAAGAGAACCTATTAATGGCTTAAATACAACTTTTTCATTATCCTCCTGAAATAATCCTAACAATGTTAATACTGGGGATTTAATAACCTTTTGCTTGGTTATCATTTCAATCTCATTAAAAATTAAGTCCCAAAAGAAGTTTACTTTAGCACAATGCCACCACATATGCTGAAAAGAGCTTACCTCTCCACAGCCCTCTCCTATGTTTCCCTATAGGCAAATATGGTTTCCCTACGGGCAAGTGCCATCCTATGTTTCCCTATGGGTAAGTGCTGTCCTATGGATCCTTATGGGCAAGTATGGTTTCCCTATGGACAAGTACTGTCATTTGTTTTAATACATCCCCTGCAAATAAGTGTTGGTTTTACTTATCCTGAAAATTTGAGAAAGATTTGGAAAAGTTTGAGAGAGAAAGAGCACTTTAAAAATCAGAAATGGGGGAAAAAAACCTTCTCTCTGTCAAAAGTGACTTTCAGAAACAGATTGGTGGCTAAGTTTCACTCAAAAGTTTGTACATAATAAAAGTGGTCTCACATAAAATATTGCTGACTTTCTATTCCTCTTGTACTAGAGTTGGCGGGAAACTATTTTGTTATAAGATACTGTATTTCACCGAATCTAAGACGCCATCGATTCTAAGACGCACCTTAATTTTAGGGTCACCGTCAGGAAAAAAGCGTTGCGTCGATTCTAAGATGCACCCCTTTTGCCACCCCGGTCCTCGCTGCCGCAGCGGAAGCTCCTCGCTGGCAGCGGCCTCCCCAGCCTGGAAATGCAGCGTTACTACAAAGTAGGCCACGATCCTGCAACAGATCTCGTGGGATCGTGGCCTACTTTGTAGTAACGCTGCGTTCCCAGGTCGGGGAGGCCGCTGCCAGCGAGGAGCTGCTGCTGCGGCAGCGAGAAACGGCCTTTCCCACTCACTTCCATCGCTGCCCTGGTCCTCGCTGCCAGTGCCGCTTACAGTGGCCTCCCTGGCCTGGAAACATGGCTTTACTACAAAGTAAGGGCAGGTAGTCCTCGATGTGCCCTCCCTGCGCCACAAGGCGCTTTGGAGAGCTGCACTCTGCCCAGTGTGGATCAAGCCTGGGAGGGAGGGAGGAAGGGAGGAGGGGACTGGCTGGGATGAAAGGGTGGTAGCAGCAAGAGCACGAGCAGAGCCTCTGAGGCTTAATCCACACTGGGCGGGGTGCAGCACTCCAAAGTGGCTTGTGGTGCAGGGAGGGCACGTCAAGGACTACCTGCCCCTACTTTGTAGTAACGCCGCATCTCCAGGCCGGGGAGGCCGTTGCCAGCGGCGGCGCTGGCGGCGAGGACCGGGGCGGAGCAAATCGGGGCAGTGCTGGTGGTGAGGCACGGACCGGGGTGGCGCTGGAGGCCAAGGAGGTCGGTGCCAGCGGCACGGAGATGAGTGGGGAAGGCTGAGTCGCTGGGGGGGCATGCAGAGCCCCTTTGTGAAGGCGCTGTGGGTGGGGTGGGGGAACTTCAACCCCATACCAGCTCTGGAGAAATCTGGTGATTCTTAGACGCCATCGATTTTAAGACACACTCCATTTTTACAGATGTAAATATGGGGAAAAAAGTGCATCTTAGAATCGAGGAAATACGGCAAATAATGAGAGTCAATAGGACTCACCCATACAGAAGCAGAATCCTCCCTAGTGCCTATCAGCTCTTCATTTAGAATATTGCGCGAGTTACTGGTTCCCCTCTATTCAGCACTGGTTAGGCCCCATCTTGAGTATTGCGTCCAGTTCTGGGCACCACACTTCAAGAAGGATGCAGACAACCTGGAGCGTGTTCAGAGGAGGGCAACGAGGATGATCAGGGGTCTGGAAACAAAGCTCTATGAGGAGAGATTGAAAGAACTGGGCATGTTTAGCCTGGAGTAGAAAAGACTAAGGGGAGACATGATAGCACTCTTCAAATACTTGAAAGGTTGTCACACAGAAGAGGGCGAGGACCTCTTCTCGATCAACCCAGAGTGCAGGACACGAATAATGGGCTCAAGTTACAGGAAGCCAGATTCCAGCTGGACATCAAGAAAAAGTTCCTGACTGTGAGAGCAATACGACAATGGAACCAATGACCTAGGGAGGTGGTGGGCTCTCCCACAATAGAGGCATTCAAGAGGCTGGACAACCATCTGTCAGGGATGCTTTAAGGTAGATTCCTGTATTGAGCAGAGGGTTGGACTCAATGGCCTTATAGGCCCCTTCCAACTCTACTATTCTATGAGTCTATGATATGATTATGAAATCGTGTTTGCTTAAAACTTCCCCCATGCATACATACTTTTCCCTGGTCTTTCAGGCCCAAATCCACACAAGGGAGAATGGAGCGCCCGAGGCCAGCAAAAATCTGCATGGCACCTTAAACTAATTAATTGCAAACTGAACATGCCACACTGGCAAGGGAGGGTGTGGGAATGTACTGTAAACTATAATTCATTAAACGAAAAACCTATGGCTTACAAAACAACGTTAAGGCTCTACAGTTTTCAACCAAGCACCAAAAAGCAGGGGAATTGGGAGTTAAGGCTCACAAGCTTTAACCTCACATCCTCCCTAAGGATGCAGAAAGTTCAAGTGAAATTCTCATTCTCCCTAAGCAAATAAACCATGAGGACAGAATGGAGAATATGATATGCAGAGGTGACTATGGGATTGTGGAAAACTGGTGAGAAACAGCTTAGGGCCACCTACTTCTCTTTTTTTGTTTAGAACAGCCCTTCCCCAACCTGCTGCCCTCCAAAGGTGTCGGACTACAACTCCTATTACTGCAAGTCAGTATGTCCCATGGTCAGGAATGCTGGGACTAATAATCTGAAACATCTGGAGGGAAGCAGGTTATGATATGCAATGTGAGATGCAGAGGTGACTGGGGATGTGGAAAACTGATCATTAACAACTTTGGGCCACCTACTTCTGTTTTTTTAAAAGTATCTTCTCATGTTGAGAGTTGCAACCAAACACGAGGGGGAAGGGGCAGGGAAACCTTTAGTCTTCATAGGCCTTGTTTTCATTATGGTGGCCATTTTGTTTTCCCCATCATGCTGTTTTTGAATGTTTTAGCAGAAATCAAAATGGCTGCTGCCATTTTAAAAAAAGGCTGCTTTGGTTGCCAGCGTTATCTTCTGGAAAAATTGCCTGTTGGGAAGTTTAGTGGGTGTGTACTGAGCAAATAAAGAACAGAAAAGTATCCTGGGATATTTTAAAGTAAGCACTGTAAAGAAATTCTGGTATACATATTTTAGTGTGTATGTGTCTGCTTCTTCCTGCGTGCATAGTTCTATGTATTGCAAGTGATTTATTTATTTATTTATTACATTTGTATACCGCCCCATAGCCGAAGCTCTCTGGGAAGTTTACATAAGATTAAAACAATAAAAAACAATATACAAAAATTGAAACAGCAAAAACATATAATATACACACAATATACACATACATTTAAAACCACTATAATACCTTTAAAAGCTATTTGGCTAGGGTGACCAGATAAAATCCAGGTCAGGGCTCATGTAACTTTAACAGTTGTAGAGAAAAGGGAATTTCAGTCAGTGTCATTTGTATGCAATTAGTTCCTGGTGAAATTCCCTCTTCATCGCAACTGTTAAAGTTGCAGGGGCCCTGCCTTCGTTTGTATATGGTCATTCTAGTATAGTGCATGCACCTTTAACTGTTGTGATGAAGAGGAAATATCACCAGGAACTGATTGCATACAAATGACACTGGCTGAAATTCCCTTTTCTCTACAACTGTTAAAATTACATGAGCCATGACCTGGATTTTATCTGGTCAGCCTATATTTGGCTAAAAAACAAAACAAACCCAGGCTCATCAGATATTGCTAAATGCCTGAGAGAAGAGGAAAGTCTTGACCTGGCACCAAAAAGATAACAATGTTGGCGCCAGGCAGGCCTCGTCAGGGAGATCGTTCCACAATTGGGGGGCCACCACAGAGAAGGCCCTCTCCCTTGTTGCCGACCTCCAAGCTTCCCTCAGAGTAGGCACTCAGAGGAAAACCTTAGATGTTGAATGTAGTGTTCGGGTAGGTTCATACTAGGAGAGGTGTTCCGTCAGGTATTGTGGTCCCAAGCCGTGTAAGGCTTTATAGGTTAAAACCAGCACCTTGGATCGGGCTCGGAAACATACAGGCAGCCAATGCAAGCGGGCCAGAGTAGGTCTTATATGCTCGAACCTTCTGGTCCCAGTTATCAATCTGGCCGCTGTACTTTGCACAAGCTGCAGCTTCCGAACCGTCTTCAAAGGCAGCCCAACATAGAAGGCATTGCAGTAATCTAACTTGGAGGTTACCAGAGCATGGACAACTGAAGCCAGGTTATCCCTGTCCAGATAGAGGAATAGCTGGGCCACCAACCAAAATTGGTAGAAGGTACTCTGTGCCATCGAGGCCACCTGAGCCTCAAGTGACTGTGTGAGTTTAATTTCATTCTCTGCTTTCCCACAAATGTTCTCTTTTAGTTTTGCAAAGGTGTGTTACTGAATGATATGTAAAATCATATAATTCATTCCCTCTTTATTGGTGAAAGGTTCCAGAGCTCTGAATGAAGGAAAGTTACTAGAAGGAATGTACAGTGAAGGCCAAAGAATTGGGAAAAACAAGGTTTGTACATTCAAAGCTAACTCTGGAATGTGGACAAGAAGATGCTGTTGAAAAGTGAATTTTGCAAGAAGGAAACAATAGACAAAGAGATAAGTCTGGAGTCTGAGGCAAAGGCCATAATTGCCAGCAGGTGAAGTGGTGGTGGTGGTCAAGCCCTCTGAAGGAAAGGTGATGTCCTTCAGCAACATGAAAAGGAATTTACAAAATATAAAATGAGCCCAAATAATGTACAACCAGGACATGTAGTCATCAGGCATATTTTTTTCACACCGTGCAAAGACTTCGGAAAGAAGAGTATTTAAGACATCCCAAAATCAACAGAACTCTGAAGAACACTGGAACATCAAAGAAGCAGCTGCTCACAGCATATAGCCGGCTTCGGATTGGGCCCAATCGACATGGAAATGGAAGGGGAGGGGAAGATATTCTCCAAGACTCTCCAAGAGTCAGGGAGGAATCTTCCGTACAGCATATTGAACAGGTGGCCCAGGCTCAGAGATCGTCTTCCCCCCTTCTCCCAAAAACGCAGTCTTTTTTGGAGGGGGAGGGAGCATTGAAATGGACAGATCCAGAGTCCACTGCAAGATCACGTGGGCGGAGTCAAGAGGAGGTGGGAGGCAGTTTGCCAGACCAGCTGCACAACAGAAGTTGCAATCATGAAGAAGGAGTCTGATAAAAGCCTGTCAAGCACAATGGGAAACCGTCCATTGAGTTGATAAGCAACTGCCTTGCTTTGTTTAGCTAATTAAGCTTAGAGGATAGCTCCTAGCATTCACACTCCCTTCGGGTGTGAAGAGCTGTTTTTTCCCCCCACTGAATAGAGATTTTGTGGATTGCACAGTAAACCTCTTATTCTCTCATATTTTGGTGGGAGGGCTTAGAATCACGACAGTGGGGCCTGCATGTCATCCACCTCCAGGGTGCCTCCTGCACTTTTTGAGCTTTAGCTCACTTTTAAAAAGATTGGAGTTAAGCTGATAACAAACGGTAATGCGAGATATCGGCAGTGTATAATGATGCGGTTGCACTAAAATACAGCCACTAGATGCTGTATAATGAAACTAAATAGAACATTGCCAAGAAAGGACGTTTTCAGTTCAAATGACATATCTGCTGTGTAAAGGAGCCATCATAGTCCCGCAAAGAAACCAGAAGCAGAAAGCCCTGGTAAGGATGCAGGATTTCAGCTTGGTGTGGTGAAGCCCAGTATCAAAACTTGCAAGGCAGTGGGATTGCTGTTTGGAAGTAGCTCCTGCAGGAATGAGCAATATTGGCAACTAATCAGGAGACTCATGCTACGGGTGTCTCATGACTGTGCTACTGGCTAATTGCATTCAAAGAGGAAGCACCTAAAGGGCTCGTTCATTCAGGAAGGGCTGGATGCAGATGATAAAAAAGGATACCTTTGCCAATCCCACCACAATACTACTGGAGGGTAAGGGCTCTATGGATCAAGGTGAGAACTGCATCCCTTGACTGACATATGACAGGTAAGTTAGCCATCACATCGTCAACCTTGAGTGAATGGAATGCTTCAAATGTAGAGTGTGTCACTGTGTGCCAGTCACTCCTTTGGAGGACTTTCGAGCCTGATTCACATCCCATCCTTGCCTAAGCCAAGGCAAGCCCTCCCACAAAAAGCCATACCTTTGTGGACTAAGGCAAGGTCAAGTCAGTTCAGGACAAGGAAACAATTTCCTTAGACAAAAAAAAAAAAGCCCTACAACTCTCAGCATCCCTCTAGCCATCATGGCTGGCTGGAGGGATGCTGGGAATTATAGGACTTTTTTTCTGTCTTAACATGCATAGGATTGCACCTTTACTCATTATGCACATGGTATTGCATTGTGCATTTACAATGCAATGCTGGTTCTGCTGCTGCTGCTGCTGCTGCTGCTGCCACCTCTATGTACACTTTATTTATTAATTTCTGAATTTCCATACCCCATCTACCAAAAAATGGCACACAAGTCAAATTCAGAAATCAAGAAATAAACAGAAATGCAAATAGAGAGGCGGCGGCAGCAGCAGCAGCCTTGCAAATGCACAGCAATGCTGTGCAATTTGTCAAGTGTAGGCTGACCATATTTTGGAAACCAAAAAGGAGGACAACATGGCGGCCCTGCAAGGAGGCATGGCCACCAACTTTCCAGCCCCAAGGGGGCATGCCTACCAACATGTCTGGCTCCCAGGGGGTCATGTCCAGCCCAAAGGGAACATGCCCACCCTAACATAGCCATGTTCACATGTTTGATTTTACAGCACACAATTAAGACAAATCTGTTCTACGTGACATCTTAATGTTAAAATCACTGAAATAAAGAACAAGTGAGACATCAAATGTATCTGAAATTAACTTCACTGACTCCTGCTGTTGTAGCTTTTGCTGTATTTGAAGCTTTTGCTGTACTCTGTGTGATACAGTTCCCCTTCCCTCAAATATCTTTTCTGATTGCAATTCCTTCATTGGATTACCACAGTCTCACCTTTCCTAACATTTAACACTCTTTCCTCATCACCTTTCTCATATCCACGCTCACAGATTCAGCATACTGCTACCACCGAACAAATGAAGCAGTTGACAAGTACAGAGAAATCTAGGACAATAAACTAGCAACCTAGCATTCAGAAATAGTATAAAAGAGCATAAATTCTATTACCCTGCAAACCTTACCCATGGAACAAAATGGACTAAAGGCTTGTTGCAGTCATTTCTCACTAGTACCTCTTAGCTTGTTTCAACTTCTGGTCTGGTTTATTAATGAGAAACTAATCTAAAAAAATGTCATTGTACCTCTGGTTCATTAGCCATGTAAACAAGACCATGTCAGTAGCAATACAAAGAAAGGCTAGAATGGATGCCCATTATCACAATGCTAGACAAGGATCTTTCCCGCCTTTGATCCAAATATCTCCTGAATTTATACTGCCTCAGTGTGCAGAGAACCCCAATCAGGGACCCAAAGAAAACTGCCCAAAGAAACCTCAGAAACAAGTCCCATTGGTTTCAATAAAGCTTATTCAAGGACTCATAGAACCTGACCTCCTGGATCATTCAACCAGCAGGTGCTCTCCAGAAAGATGCTTTCAGAGCCTGGGAGATCCAGACACACTCAGACAAGACAAGCCATGCTATGCACTCACATATTATCTTGGTGGGACAGAACAATTCCCAGCGTGTCCAGATACAAAAGAGGGCAGGGCTCCTGCAACTTCAAGTGTTGTGATGAAGAGGGAATTTCACCACATTTGGGGGGGGGGTGTCCACAAAGCCACACTGTAAAATAATCATAATCATAATTTCAAAGCCATACAGAAAAGCAATGTTTGAAACCAAGCTGAAAGTTGTGAGAGTGTATACCCCTTTGCACGTAGCATGATAATAGTAATCAGCAGCACAAAAGCAGTTTTGGAGCCACCTTTCTTTATTACAGCAACAAAGCAGTGGTGGTGTTGATGCAAAAATGTAACAATAATCCACAGCAATCCACAAGGCAAAATAACATCCATCAACATAATAAATCTATACACAGACATGCACACACCCAAGGCAAAAAATAAAATAACATTAAAAATACAACACCCACCCACATACTCACCCAAGGCAAGATAACAACAACAGTCCTCCACACATGCACCAAGGCTAAAAATAAAATACAAATCCACACCCATCAACATACTCATCCATGACAAAACTAATGATAGTTTTAAAACACACCCAACGCAGCCCCCCTCCCAATTAATTCATCAAAATCAGTACCCAAAGAATGTATAGAGAATCAGTGACAACGTATTTCATCAATGCAGCCAGAGATGTAATCCAATCTACCCCCCCACCCCACTAGACTTAGTTTGCAGCTAGAGACACAGTTCACTTGGCCTTCAATTACTTCCCCCCCCCCCCCCACACACACACATACAAGAGCAGCGATTCCCAGTTGGGCACAGAGCAGAAGTGCAGAGAAACATGCTAGTTCTTCTATTAAAAAAGGGAGGAGATTAATTCTAGGTAGTGCACTAGGTAAACAAGTCAGTTGAAGCCAAATCGTATTACCTGGTGGTTGGAGGGGATGATGCATCCTCAGTGTAAAGCCCCCCTCTCCAGGGAGCAGAAAAATAAAATCCCATCAGCCTCCCCAGCCACTCGCACCAGGCCGGGTCAGGCCATGGTTAAAGCATGAGGAGGGCTGCACTGGCCCAGGCAGAAACAAGCCCAGGCAAGCAAATCAAGCTATGTGAAAACAAACAAGGGGGCCAGGCTGGCCTGGGCAGCAAATCAAGCCTCGTGCGGAACATGCCCTAAGTGAACCAAGAGGGCCGCGCTGCCCCGGGTGGGAGCAAACCACAAGCAACAGCGGCGGTGGCGGTGGCAGCCTCCTCCTCCTCCCCCTCCCCTTCCTTCTTCTTCACCCATGGGCTCCTGCCTGGGCCAGCACTGCCCCCTCTTTATTTGGCAGCAGCATGCACCGCATGCAGCTTGCCCGAGCCTCCATGGCCCCCTGTTTGCTCAGCCGTGCTGCAGTTGAGCAAAAAAGGGGCTGCGCTGGTCTGGGCAGCAAATCAAGCCATGTGCAGAGCGTGCTGTGGCTGAACAGAGGGCCGCCCAGGCAGGAGCAAGCCACGAGCTGCACCGCCGCCAGCCTCCTCCTCCTCCTCCTCCTCCCCTTCCTGCTTTCCCTGTATGCAGCGTGCAGGGGCCTGCGCAGACCCCTGTGCTTGGCCATGCCATGGCCAAGCAAAGGGGGAGCGGCACTCGCCTAGGCAGCAAATCAAGCAATGCTGGCCCAGGCAAGATCAAAGCCATGAGCTGCACTGCCGCCAGCCTCCTCCTCCCCTTCCTTCTTCCCCCCAGGGCTCTTGCCTGGGCCAGCACAGTTCCCTTTTGGCTCAGCTGTGGCAAGTGGCATATGCGGCTTGCACGGGCCTGTGCAACACTCTCTTTGCTGCTGCGGCTGAGCAAAGAGGGGGCTGTAAATCAAGCCACATGTGGAGCATGCCGCGACTGAACAAAGAGGGTCGCGCTGGCCTGGGTGGGAGCAAGCCACAAGTGGCGATGGCGGCGGTTGCTGCCTCACCTTCCTTTTCCTTCGCCCATGGGCCATGAGATGTTCTTTTTCTTTCTTTTCCTTCACCTTTGCTGCAGCGGTGCCCCTGGCCCTGCTGCTGCTGCCGATGTAGCTGGGGGCCCTCTTTCTTTTTGACGCACGTACTCACGCCCCACCCCACCTTTCCCAGAAGCCTCAATCTCGCGAGACATCTGGGATCAGTTGGGTCTCGATGGAAGTCTCATGAGAGTTGATGATTCACTTCCTGGTTTTTCAGTGCTGCATCCCAGGCTGTCTTCTGAGCCAGCTTTTGGACGCTCCAAAATACAACCTCCATCCCTTCCCCTGGTCTGATGCGGGGATTTTCTTGGCCTGTGCTGTCCCGCTGGCCAAGGATAAGCCTGGGATAGCCCCTGGGAAGGCAGCAATTCCCGGACGTTAGAAGAAATACGTGGATTTCCCCCCGGATGCCATTTTGGTGCCCCCGTTTCCGGACTTGTCCGGGGGAAACCGGACATCTGGTCAGCCTAGGTGAGTAAAGGTGCTATGCTAAGCATGTTTTAAATAGGAGAAATCCTTCAGTTCCCATCATCCTACCAAAAACCAATATTTCCCAGTCCCTAGTAATACCTCCCTAATTATTATCCTCAATAGATTAATATGCTACTTGACTGTTTCACAGACAAAGTAATCAGGCAACAATAACAATATTGGTTGTAACAACAAGTTTACAGGTGCACAGAGAAAGGATGTGTATTATTGTATGCCTAAAATTGCACTGTGGAACTGAATGTGGTGGCTGATACGGTAGTGAATGGTGCTGCCAGACTGATCAACGAATATGGTTTTCTTCCCACATATTTAATTCAAAACATTTCTGTATAATTTTGCAGTGGTATATCATGCATTGATGGCTGAAGAAAGAATGAAGGAGGCAGAAATAGAAATGAGAAAGGATGATGAGGAATCTAATGAGCATCCTGATGAAGATGAAAACAACCATGGTACAGGAGGAGTGTGCAGGAGGAGCAGGCGGAAGAACTGCTGCAGCAGCAGCAGTGGACCACAGAAGGAGACTCCGGAGCAGCAGCAGACGACTGCCTTTCTAAAGTTGTTGCAGAGCCTCCTATTGTACTCCTGAGACACCTGCTGACAGATGTCCAGAGGTTAAATGGGACCTGTAAGTGTATGGTAAAACTACATAGGCAAGATAAGCTTTCACACTGTTATTATATATGTAGTTTTATTCCTCACTTTCTATCTACACAAGTAATGATTTCAAAGAAGGGTGCAAGCCATTGGAGAGAAACCAAGAGCCTACCTACACACGCAGGATAAAACACTTTGAAAGCGTTTTGAAAACTGTATATGGAGTGTGTCCTGGGCCCCAACAGTTGTCACTACCGTTATAAACCGTTTTAAAGCAGTAGTGTAGATAGGCCCTGAATCTCACAACCGAAGCACGAGGCCTGCAGCAGGCAAGGGATTGCCTAGGTTTTTGGATTTTATTTCATGTTGGTTGGTTTGGCCATGTGCTGCTTGTCACCTGTGAAGTCCTGTGAAGCAGGTTTCAGCTATGAAAAAAGAAATACATTTTATTTGGGAGAAAACATTTTTGCATGCTTAATTAATTTTTAAAAAATAATGTTCACATGAACTGATATGCTGTGATGTGATATGCACATGATAGAGCACTCCAAGACATAACAAATGACCACCAGTAGCAGCACATCAAGTTTAGAAATGTATTTTAAACAATTTAAAAATGAAAAAAGTTAACAATGAAACATTTTATACTTTTGAAAGTGTGTGTGTGTGTGTGTGTATGTATATATATATATATATATATATGCAGATTTTAAAATATGAAACAGTTTGGTATAAAATATGAAACAGTTTGGTATTAAATAGCAAAATAAAATAATGTTCTGGACTCCAGTAACAGCATATAAATGGTACTGTCTGTAGCATAATTTTAACTTGTGCATGAAGCTGCTGCTTTTGTACACCAAAATGTTTCACATTTTAAAATCTGTATGTACATGTACTGTAAAAAAAAATACATTTATAATTTTCACACTGTTTACATTTTTTAATCTATACATTTCTAAACTGGATGCGCTTCTAATACTAGTTCTGTTTTAAACTGATGTTGACTTCAATAAACACATGTTAAACTGAAACTTTGTAAAGAGGTTATTTTTCCCTAAACAACAACAACCTGACACATGTGATGTGTGTGTGGGGGGGGCATAACTGGAGTCTGCATATTGGTGTGAGTTATGCAAAGTAGTGGTAAAGGTATTGGCTCAGTTGAGAAGCAGGACTGTAAGAAGTGGGTGCAAATGGATCTGGCCATCTTAAGCAGTTTGTTTATTCTAGGTGATGCATTGTTCAACCCTGAATGCACAACAAGGTTCAAACAATGTGCAATGCATTGAACATGGTTTAGTTTTGCAATGGTCATTGTTTTCAGGTAGTTGGAGGCATTATCTGTTGCTTGGCATCCTACTGATAGATTCAGTGGGGTGAACCAGCCTTGAACAACTTCATCATGTTTTTTCCAATGTTTTCTGATGTCTGTGTCTCTGAGAAAATTGTGGGGGTCAAAGTTGCTGTTTGTCAAGCTAATCTACAGTTACCATCTGCAAAAACCCATTGTGTAGTGGCACTGCTTGTCCATGTGCACTAGTTAAATATACACTTCTGCCAACTGCACATTTCAAATCCTTATGGAGTATCCTTCTGAATCCAGAAGCCAGGGCCAGAATGGCAATTTCTCTACTGGAGTGACGAGAAGGGACTTCCCAACATGGGCACAGTTCTTTCACAAAATCCATGAAGACCTCCTCATGCACTGTGGAGAAGGGCAACATGCATTAAGCAATGTACTCTGCCAGGGCATGATTCAGCCCTGCTGCCTGGACGTTGTGTGGAGGGAATTTCTGTGTTAGTGTGAGGTATTTTTCCATTGCCAACTACCTCTTTGCTGCTGGGTGGCCTTCTATGTTCTTCTTCCCAGACTATTTGGCATTTGGGCTTTGCGAGATGAAGCTAAGAAGGCAGTGATGATCGTTTTGGGTTGTTGTAATTTGCCTTTGCTGTCTTTCAGCATGAGATGCTGGTGATAAACCTCCATGTGGCAGACCAAGAAGAAGAAAAGTGTAGTCATTGTGGGAGACCCCCTGCTGCGTGGGATTGAAACCCAAGTATATTGTGAAGGTATGCTGTCTCCCTGGAGAACAGATTAGAGATGTGACTGAAGGGTTGCCAAAGCTCATAAAGCACACTGAAACATATCCTTTTTTTCTTATCCACATGGGAATAAATGATACTGCCAAGCACAGCTACGAAGAAATCACATCAGACATTGAAGCTCTGTGAAGGAAACTCAAGTACTTTGGGGCCCAGATAGTTTTCTCGTCCATCCTCACGGTTCTTGGAAGGGGATTAGAAAGGGAAAGAAAAATACATCAGGTGTATGACTGGCTACGAAGGTGGTGTTTAGCCTCGAGAAGAGGCGATTGAGGGGAGACATGATAGTACTCTTCAAATACTTGAAAGGTTGTCACACAGAGGAGGGCCAGAATCTCTTCTCAATCAACCCAGAATGCAGGACACGGAATAATGGGCTCAAGCTACAGGAAGCCAGATTCCGGCTGGACATCAGGAAAAATTTCCTGACTGTTGGAACAGTACGACAATGGAACCAATTACCTAAGGAGGTGGTGGGCTCTCCCACATTAGAGGCATTCAAGAGGCAGCTGGACAACCATCTGTCAGGGATGCTTTAAGGTATTTTCCTGGATTGAGCAGGTGGTTGGACTTGATGGCCTTATAGGTCCCTTCCAACTCTACTATTCTATGATTCTATGAAACTTCAAAATAATCTCGATAGGCTGGAGCGCTGGGCTGAAAACAACAGAATGACATTTAATACGGATAAATGCCAAGTTCTACACCTAGGAAAAAGAAACCAAATGCACAGTTACAAGATGGGGGATATTTGGCTCAGCAATACTACAAGCGAGAAAGATCTTGGTGTTGTTATAGATCACAAGCTGAATATGAGCCAACAGTGTGATGTAGCTGCAAAAAAGCAAATGCTATTTTCGGCTGCATTACTAGAAGTATAGCTTCCAAATCGTGCGAGATACTGGTTCCCCTATATTCAGCACTTGAGTATTGCATCCAGTTCTGGGCACCACACTTCAAGAAGGATTCAGACAAGCTGGAGTGTGTTCAGAGGAGGGCAACAAGGATGATCAGGTATCTGGAAACAAAGCCCTATGAGGAGAGACTGAAAGAACTGGGCATGTTTAGCCTGGAGAAGAGAAGACTGAGGGGAGACATGTTAGCACTCTTCAAATACTTGAATGGTTGTCACACAGAAGAGGGCCAGGATCTCTTCTCGATCATCCCTGAGTACAGGACGTGAAATGACTTCCTGACTGTTAGAACAGTTCAAAAAAGGGAGAAAAGCAGGTTGTCAGAATGCTGAGACACTTTATTATTCACTCTCCTTTTAGTTTTTCTTTTTTTGTTAGAATAGTATGCTAATGGAACCAATGACCTAGGGAGGTGGTGGGCTCTCCCACACTAGAGGCCTTCAAAAAGCAGCTGTACAGCCATCTGTTAGGTATGCTTTAAGATGGATTCCTGCATTGAGCAGGGGGTTGGACTTGATGGCCTTAGAGGCCCCTTCCAACTCTTCTATTCTATGGTTGTACAATTCCACATGCCCACTCATCCACAGCCACCCTTCTTCCGGGATGCACATATGGCCTCAGCAAACAATGCAAATTACAGCATACAGCATGTCTTTATCATGTTTGAAGACATGCCACACGTAATTTATTGATTTATTTTATTACATTTATATACCGCCCCATAGCCGAAGCTCTCTGGGCGGTTGACATAAGATTAAAACAATTAAAAACAATATACAAAAATTTAAACAGCAAAAACATTCAATATACATACACATTCAAAACCACTATAATAACTTTAAAAAGCTATAAGCCTAAAAACAAAACAAACCCAGGCTCATCAGATATTGCTAAATGCCTGAGAGAAGAGGAAAGTCTTGACCTGGATGACCTTGAACCTTCTTTTCCTTGATAGCTGATGGGAGTTGCAGAAGAAGTAGCAATTGTAGCTTGCTGCTCATCTGTGCTTGTGGACGTTGTCAGTGGTGATGATGACCGATTCTGAGGAGTGGAGGACCTTTGTTGCTGAGACTCAGAATTGCACCCCACAAACTCTGCCAGTTTGATCACAGGCAGTTATGGTTCATCTTCTGTATCACTGTCTTTCTCTGATAAAGGAAGCATTGGTGGTGGATGTTTCTGTAAATAAACTAGTCTTGCTGTGGGATAATTGATTCTCATCAGATTCATGATCATCCTCGGGAATGATGTAACAGTCAGTCTGTTGCTGTTGAATCTCTGTGGCAACAATTTCATCATATCCAACAAGTGGTATAACTCTTTCATTGCATGTTTTGGACACAGTTCCTCCAGCAATAGGGTTGGCTGTGCACCTTTCAACAGCAATGTTTGGAACTGTGCATTTCCTCTTGCACTTGCAGGGTGGCCTGGTGGTGGTGTGGTGGTGGTGGTGGCGGCACCTACTTTTTATTCTTCCTCTAAATATTGCTGAACTTTCCATGTGGACTTTCCATTTGTACATCTTTTGTTTACTGGTTCACTGAGAGTGCTTTCTTCATTTCTCCGGAGGGATAAATGCATGCAATGAGATTCTCATAAGCATGTTGATGTCGTTCATTACTAAGTGTTACTGAAAGTCACATAACAACCACTGTTCCTTTGTGCACAAAGCTATACGGGTAGCATGTCTCAGAGACAATTAAAGGATGTATAAGATATTTCGCTTAAAACAGTGTTGTAGAACTAAGATTTTAAAATCCTACCTTTTTGTGGCTAACAACAAGACATTTAATGTGAAGAGAAGAAAGAAATGTTATTTGACAATTCTCTACACCAGTGCTGAGCAATACATAATACATTATGCATATAAACAGAGATTTTGCATATATTTTAATGCTAAAGTAAAATTCTTTCAAGTTCAGTTACCACAAAAGGGAAAAGGCCTCCTCACAATTCTTTCAGTCTGTCTGGAAAGAGGCTTCAAGGGATGGGGCTGCCAAGCTCATTAGATGGCATTGAAATGAAGCTAAGGTAAGGTACTCCTTTCCTCACATTCCTGATGAACGCACCAGTAATTGCACACCTTAGCTTCCTGAGAGGATTCTTTCCCTAACCTGGCAACCTCAGATGAATGAAGGAGTAGTTACATTACCTAGGTATTTTTAGCAGCATATAATTCTAGCCCTAAATTTGCCTCTACTGAACACAGTATACCCCCATGCCCCCAAAGTTCACTAAATAAAAACAGTAAGTGGTAGGCATTTGTTACACTCACATAGACCTTAGGGTACTTTAAAGAAGAAGAAAAACAACATCCACAAACGCAGACGCTGCAAGGCAGTAAGCAGCATCCACCTCAAACAAGCCACGACGACTGTAGTGGTGGGTAAACTGTTGCTGTGTAACTTTTTCTGGAGATCTCCCTAATTCCCAAGAACCTCCTCTATTGCTGGAGAAGAAAGCAATATTGCTTTAATTGATCTTTCCTGATTGGCTCCCACTCAATATGTTAGCATTTGCCTCATCAACTTTGATATGAAGTACTAGTAAACAATATATTGCAAACAAAAGAAGCATAGGACCATGAAGATAAGCTTATTCTTCTAGAGTATGGGGGGGGGGGTTGGATCTGGGGGCTGTGTAATAATGAGTCATCTCACCTCTGGCAGCATAAAATCAGTAGGCGGACTAAAGGAAGATTGAGGATAGAATAGTATCCATTTAACAAAAAGGCTTATTTTTGGGGGTAATTTTGAAGAGGTGTATATATTAACATATTTTATGCCTTAGAAGTTGTATATTCAATATCATAATATTTGTGATTTGTGTATCATTCTTCATCTAACTTGCAGTTTTGTCTATGAATTTATTTTCATAAATTTCATAGTTGTTTTGTTTGTTTTAAATGCATATCCACAGAATCTGCCTGACCCACAGATGATTACCAACATAGAATCTGCAGACTGGATTATAAGAAATTCAAACTCACTTCACTCAGTTTCAGATTTCTCCGACATCCCTAATTATGACAGAGGTACAAAGTAACTGAAACCACTGAAGGCAGGAAATTCTTTAACGTCTACAATAAGGTGGACATTGGAAACCAGCAGTAGTAACAGGTGTCACCGGAACACCACATTCAGACATAGTGCAGAAACAGAAAGCAAAGGAATACAACAGAAACAGAAAGCAACTGAGGTATGTGGGAAGTAAACAGCAAAAAGAACATTACATACAGACAGGCAGTGTTGGAGAGAGATTCCAAGAAAAATTTGAAGAGCCACAATCTACAATGTAATCTGAACTGATGAGTGTACAGAATGAATTGGAAGACAGAGAGGAAGATACAACAAATGCCAATAAAATTACGGCTGAGAAAAAATGTTCAAGGAACAGAAGCAGAATCTTACATGCAGCAAGCAGATCAAAGACAGCATTCTAGAGATGGTTGACAATTAAAGCCCAAGATTTGGAAGTATTATATACCAGCATGAGACAGGCAGTTGATTTTTATTATTTATTTCAGATCAGAAATAAGGGGTTCTGTGTTTTTAAAAAGGGGAATGCAATATATAAAAATAGCCAAGGGTGCATTCTCACAGGCTCCCAGAGGGGGCAATAGAGAGCATTACACACTGTAAAGAAAGTAATGGAAGGCCAAATAAAAGGTTGTGTTGTTTTTATAAAGACAAGATGGTGTCAGCCTGTTTGTGAGAGATCACAGATAAAACATGCTTTACCACTGAGCTTCAGCCCTTAATCCTGCAGTTCTAACATAAAGTTTTGTTCAGTTTTGTCCTCTGCACATTTATCACAGTTGCAATAGAAACCATTTAAAGCACGTCTATTAACAGGTTGGAGTAGGAATAACTGCAGTGGCACTAATGAAGCTACTAAAGTTTGTAGAGATTTCTTCACTTCTTCCAATTTCCCTGGCCCAGCAACTCAAATTGCATGATAAAAAAACGTATCTAAATTGCCCCCTTGAAGTTGCCATTCCCTCCGAAGCTACTATTTGCCCAATGGAAAAGAATACGTATGTTTCCCCCAATGGAGCAAATATAGGGTGACCATATTTTGGAAACTAAAAAGGAGGACAATGGTCGGCCCCCAAGGGAGCGTCTCCACCAACATGTCTGCCCCCAGGGAGCATGTCCAGCACCAAGGGGGGTGGGTGTGCCCACCTGAACGTAGCCGTGGTCACATGTCTGATTTTACAGCACACAATTAAGACAAATCTGTTCTACATAACATCTTAATGTTGAAATCACTGAAATAAAGAATACTGTATCTGAAATTAACTTCACTTACTCCTACTTTTGTAGCTTTTGCTGTACTTTGAAGCTTTTGCTATACTCTGTGATACATTCTCTAGGGATGTGTATCATATTGGTCTGATATCCGATAACAAACTAATAAGGTCGTTATCGGACATCCGATTACCGATAATGATAATTTCCTCAGGTGGCCCTATCTGATTGGATATCCATATATCTGATAACTATCAGTCATATCGGCTATTCGGACTGCCATTTCAGGTGTTTTCCCCATAGGCTTGCATTGGGGGAAAGAAAGCTTTCCCCCAATGCAAGCCTATGGGGAAAAACACTGGGCTGGCACTCCTTCCCTCCCCCCACTCCCACTCCCTCCTCCCACTCCCACTCATTAGCTTCCTCCGCCTCTGCCACTTCCGCCCCGTACTACTGCTAAGCAGGCTTTTTGGCCTGTTCCTCTGTACAAAGAAGCGCCGAGTGATGTTGTCATCACTCAGCGCTTGTCTGTACAGAGGAACAGGCCGAAAAGCCTGTTTAACTGTAGTACGAGGCAGTGGTGGTGGCAGCGGCGAAGGCCGCAGGTAGGGAACACGAGTGGGGGAGGGAAGGGAGGGAGGGGTCCCCAGGGGTCCCCCCTTACCTGTACAGAGGAACAGGCCAAAAAGCCTGTTTAGCAGTAGTACGGGGTGGAGGTGGCAGAGGCAGAGGAAGGTAATGAGTGGGAGTGGGAGGAGGGAGTGGGAGTGGGGGGAGGGAAGGAGTGCCAGCCCAGTGTTTTTCCCCATAGGCTTGCATTGGGGGAAAGCTTTCTTTCCCCCAATGCAAGCCTATGAGGAAAACACCTGAAATGGCAGTCCATAATCGGATCGGAACTTCCAATTTTTATCAGATATCGGATATCGGATCTGATCAAATCCTGGCACCCCCCGACATGATCGGATCCGATATTTTTAATATCAGAAATTCTGGCCATGCACATCTCTAATATTCTCCCTTTCCCTCAAATATCTTTTCTGACTGTATCCTCACTCTGCTGCAAACTGCTGCTGCTTTTAACAGGGCTTGCTGCTAGCTGGCTGGCTTTTTTATTTTTAAATTTCAATTAAATTTCTCAAGGCTTGCGAGTTGACACCACTTCTCACATACAGATTTTGAACTCCTGTCTACGTCCTGCATAAACACGCGACTCTGAGACCTGCCAGCACCATAGGGCTAAGTTACAACAGGTGTCTCTGAGTTGTCTGTGCAGCCTCATTGCACCCAAACCAAAGCTTCCAGCCTCAAACAATCTCCCTCTCTCTCTACCAAAGTCTCCCGATGGTCCCGCCGGGCCACACACTTGTGGCCAGGGGTATTGCTTATTGTTTGGTCATGTCTGGTGACTCTTACTTTAAAAAACTCAGCCGCCAGCCACCAGCCACCTCCACCTCCTCTCCTCCTGCACACCTGCTTGATTCTGATGCACTCTTAAAACACTCTGGGTGGCAAGCCAGCCTCTCTGGGCCAAACTACAGGTGAATCTGGGTTGCCTTCAGCCTCTCTCTGCCTTGTGCCAGCCAACCGACGCCTCCAGCTTCCAGCCTCAAACAATCCCCCCCTCTCTCTGCCAAAGTCTCCCAACAGTTCAGCCAGGCTGTGCACTTGTACCCTGTGGCTGGGGGGTAGGGTGCCAGCTTATAGCTTGGTCACATCTGGTGACTCTTGTTTTTTAAAAAACTCCGCCACCAGCCACCTCTGTCTGCACCAACTCTGGACTCTGAGATGCTCTTTAAAAGCTCTGTGTGGCACACCAGCCTCTCAGGGCTAAGCTACAGCCATCTCTGAGCTGTAACTCTGGTCCCCTCTACAAGGATTCGCTTTTGCGCCTGGTTAGGCGATTATGCGCATAATTGCAGAAGCGCATGTATGCCTAATCCCTCTGCACGAGAGGCGGCGAGAGGCGGCGAAGCGCATTAACGGATGTCCAAAATGCGCTTTACAAGTAGTTAATGCGCATAAGCGCTTATTCACACAGTCAAAATGCGCTTTAATGGACGGAGCAAAATAAAACTCGCGATTTAACGCGCATTCGATAATGCGCATAATTGGGGAGATAAATCGCCTCTACGCCCGATTTGCACTCCGTTCTTGTAGAGAGCTTTAAATGCCTCTTGTAGAGGCATTTAAAAGAGCTTTAAATGCCTCTTGTAGAGGCACCCTCTGACATTGGTCCCCTCTACAAGGATTCGCTTTTGCGCCCGGTTAGGCGATTATGCGCATAATCGCTGAAGCGCATTTACACCTAATCCCTCTGCATGAGAGGCGACGAGAGGCGGCGAAGCGCATTAAGGGATGACCAAAATGCGCTTTACAAGTAGTTAATGCGCATAAGCGCTTGTTCACATAGTCAAAATGCGCTTTAATGGCCGGAGCAAAATAAAACTCGCGATTTAACGCGCATTCGATAATGCGCATAATTGGAGAGATAATGCGCCTCTACGCCCGATTTGCGCTCCGTTCTTGTAGAGGTAAATTTTTTAAAGCGCCTTGAAAGAGCTTTAAACCTCTCTTGTAGAGGCAGCCTGAAACTGATGCCAGCCAAAGCCTCCAACCAGCCAACACCTGCACCAACACTTGATTCCGAGAAGTTCTTGAAAGACTCTGTGTGGCATGCCAACCTCTCAGGGTTCAGCTACAGCTATCTCTGAGTTGCATCTTCAGTCTAACTCTGCCTCTAAGAGATATGCAAGCCAGCCCAAGCCACAAATCTATCTATTTTCTCCGACACACACTTCAAACGTTCTGCATTGCATGCCAGCAGTGCAGACAGCCTAGCTCACAAGTGAACAAAGTGAAATGGAAGGGAAGGGGTAGCAAAGCAATGACATGCCAGGTTCCAACATCCACTTCAATAGGACATCTGCAAAGATGTGAGCCTCTCTCTCGACTAGCACCTCACTGTGGGTTGTGAGAGTTTTTCTCTAAGGATGTGGAACTCTGAGAAAAAGGCATCTGGCCTGTTCTGTTTTGCCCCGTGGGCTGCTTTGACTGACCTCTCCTTTCCTACATTTTGATCTGTGGATGCCTCGCCTCTGCTGAGCTCCAGGTGCCAAACTGCCCATCGAATCTACAACAGGAAAGGTGCTCTGCTTGCCCAGCACTTCTTAGCTAAAAACTTGAGATTCCCTTGATGCCAAGGGCTGAAAATTCTCAAGGTGCAATACCCTAAAGATGAGGTTTGACAACCTGAGCTTGAAGGATATGGCTCAAGTGGTTTAAATATATATATTTTAAAATCTCAAACTTTACAAAATTCCTAAAAATCAACAGATGAACAGATCTGCTTCCAACTTGGCAAGGTTAAAGCCCTACCTGAAATCTATCATGGTCCCAGGATTCATTTCTTTATCTTTAAAAATAACAGTTTTTTAAAATATATATATTTTAAAACCTCAAACTTAAAAAAATCCCTAAACCAGCAGATGAACAGATTTGTTTCAATCTTGGCAAGGCTAAAGCTCTATCTGAGACCTATCATGGTGCCAAATTTCATCTCTTTACCTTTAAAAATGACACACACACACACACACACACACACACACACACACACATATATATATATATATATATACCTCAAACTTTAGAAAAATCCTAAAAATCAACGGATGAATGGATCTGCTTCACATTTGGCATGGCTAAAGCCCTTCCTTAAAGCTATCATGGTGCCAAGTTTCATCTCTTTATCTTTAAAAATGGCAGAGCTGTAAATGTTTTTTGTTAATTCTAATTAAAGTAGAGCTGCCCTTTGGCTGGGGAGGATGGGAAAAATCCAGATTTTTCATCAAATTTCATAATTTCCTCCCTTTCTGGATTTGTTACCAAAATCCTAACAAATCTGGGTTTTTCCTGTCATATGGTCACCCTAAAATAGCCATCTTGGGGGAGAGGAATTTAAATTAGAGAAATGATGGGGAGGTTCACTCTGCTCTCCTAACGTGAAGAGCCTAATCCAATTTAGAGTCCCCTGAAGCTGTTTTTAAGGCTGGGGTGGGGAACATGTGACCTGCCAGGTATTGTTGGACTGCTTCTCCCATCATCCCTCACTGATGGGAGTTTCAGTCCATCAACATCTGGAAGATCACACATACCCTACCATTATTTTTAAGTGGGGGGGGGAAGAAACAATGGGATATCCAATCACAGATCTCCTGTTTCTCATCTAGTTCCACCTTCAGAACATGGTTTTCCAGTTTAAGACCTAGAGTCTCTACATAAGGCCAACTCTGAAGGCCAAACACACCTTGGTTTATGTGGCAATCCATTCCAGTACCATACTCCGTTGGAGGCTTTGAGTGGAGATGGCCTTCCCATTTGTATTCTTTGAGAAATTTGACCTGGGCACCAAAGATCCGGTATAGACTGAGGTTGTTCCAATGTATGCATATCCAGATAATATGAACCATTCCCAGAGTGGAAAGATGAGTCAGACCAACGCTACTGAATCAGGATGTACTTTCACAACAGGATGCTAGTCCTTAAATACTTTCAGAGCATTCCACATAAATAGTTGGTACATAGCATAAGCCTTAGGATTGGTTACCACACAGCCTTTGTAAAATATGAACTCCATCCAGAGAATGTCTGTGAAAGGCATAGTGTTGAATGGGGACACAACACAATGGGTCTGCAGTCTTTGGTCTTATTCCCAAACACCTCATACACTAGTATCAAAAATAGCTCTGGGAAGGAATGTATTTTGATTGTTGTCCTATAGATGTGCACAGAGAGCAAAGTATTATATTTCTATGTCTGAATAGACATGCTACAACAGGGAAACTTTCAAAAGAGTTTCCCCTCTGGTTTAATAAAAAGAGGCCCTGCTACATCAGACCAAGAGACCATCTAGCCCAGCATCCGATGTATAGCAGTGGCCAATCAAATGTCCATAAGCAGGGATGAAGGCAAGCTGTCCCACAATATTGGCTTCCTCACAATAAGCCACTTATTATTATTATTATTATTATTATTATTATTATTATTACATGATTCAGGGTTATTGTCAAGGCCGATCCAATTTTGGAAATTCAACAACCCTAACTCCTCCCATCCTCCAAATTCATCCCCCCTCCGGTGGCAGCAGTGGTGGTGGTGGCGGCGCTGTGGCCCCATGGGGAAAAGGGAAGGAGGGAGGGAAGAAAGGGAGCCTGGTCTTCCTAAGTGCCATCAGGAGGGCTTTTCTTTGTGGTATAATGGAAAGGAGGGGGGGAATAGCAGTAACTGATATCATGCCAGGGGTGGGCAACTGTGGGAGGTCGGTGGGCCATTTTCTTCACCCCCTGGACCACCCTGTGAACCACATTCTTAATAATAAATAATTCATTTTGATTTTATTTTTTAGAAATAATAAGAATGGCTAGTTTGCTGCTACAATTTTGTGGTAAACCACCCTGTAGTGCTCAGTGCTAAAAGGGTTACATTTAGCTTTTTGCAAGCTAAATTTAACCCCTTTAGCACTCTGAAATGGCTCTGTAGCACCATTTTGTGTGTTTTAAAAAAATGTTTTTAATTCCAGAGAGGCAATGTGCCGGTGGCCTGGAGTATGCCAGTGTTCATAACCTTAACTTATGTTTGGATCCCTAGATTCATACAGGCTATCCCTAGATTCATACAGGATCCCTAGATTCATACAGGCTATGATACTTTCCTTAATTTCAGACCTGCTGGCTTATTCCTTTGTGATGTCAAGAATTGACTATTCCCAATATCTCCATAAGAAGAGTCTGCTGCATCAGACCAAAGTTCCATGAGGTCCAGCATCTTGTTTCCTATGGTGGCTAGCCGGATGCTTCCAGGAACTCCACAAGTAGGTTGTGAGAGCTACTTGCCTCTCCAATTCCTTGCAGACCCTTCAAAGCAATATTTAGAGACCCACTGCTGCTCCCCCTCCCTCCCTCTCTCTCACACACATCACACACAGAAAAGGGCAGAGTGAGATTTCACTGCGCCTGCTGCTCTCTGCTGATGATGCATTGCATGTGCTCCTGAAGCCATAAGAAGCCAGCATGAAGCCAACAAATGGGAGTTGTTGGCTCCCCATTGCCATCGGGGCTCATTTGTGGAGCAATTATTGCTGGGGTTGTTGTGCGTCAGTGAATGTGTGCCGATCTCCCTTGTCAGTTTCCTCCCCCCACCCCTTTTGTCTCTTCCCTGAGTCCCCGGGCTGAACAGGAAAGAGCAAATGGGGTGCCCACACCAGAGGTCATTACAACCACCCTCCCCAAGCTCTCCATCTCCTTTAGCTTCCTTCTTTTTCTCCACATTCAGGGGGATTTGTGCCAATCTAAGGTTTTTCTTTTTTTAAAAAAAAATTTTTTAGGAAGATTTGTGCAAATTCACTGAAGTGCAGTAACCCCAACAGTCATCGCTCCGAAAAGGAGCTGGGATGGGTGGGGGAGGAGGAGCCAATAACTCCCATTTGTCAACTTCACCCTTTCCCTATTACACCTTGAAAGTGGAGAGGAAACTGACAAGGGTCAGAGTACAAGCGACGGTAGAGAGAGAGGATGGCATTGGCATGAGGGAGTTACTGCTGCCCCTTTGGCGCCCTTTTGTGGAGCAGTTGCTTCACTCACATGTTTTTTTTTCTTTTTTGATGCTTTTGAATGGCACAAATGAGTTCATTTTTTTTAAAAAAAATATTTCCAAATTAAAACAACATAATACAACATAATACAACATACAATACAATACATAACCTACAACCCCCCCCCCCGTGCTCCCCACCCCCCCAGGAGACCAACATTTTCCCATTTATTCATCCTTCCAAAATTGTAATGATTCTTTTGAAGGTATTTGCCCCTTCCCCGTTCTTAACACATATTCCAAAAATGGACTCCATATATTTCCAAAATCATTCTTCCTGGACATTCCCCTCATTATTTTCATTTTACACGTTAACTTATCATTAAGTGCCAAATCCCATATTTTTTTATACCATTCTTCTATTGTATAAATCCCTTGCCCTTTCCAATTTTTAGCTATCATTATTCTAACGGGGGCCCGGAGGTTGTTTATCAATTCTCTCCTACTTATATTCACATTCCCTTTATCCCATATTGCTAGTAGAGCCAGCTTTGGGCTTAATTCCAATTTACTTCCAATTATTTCACTTATTTCTTTAAACACCCTTTTTTGTACATGTTCACAGCTCCATCACATATGAAAGTAAGTTCCAACCTCCTGACACCCCCTCCAACAATTCTTGGACACTTTTTTATCCATCTGATGAAATCTTACCGGCGTTAAATACCATCTCCATACTGTCTTATAATAGTTCTCCTTTATTCTAATCAACAAAAGCTTTAACATTCTTGCATCCCATATCCTTCCCCAGTCATATTCATTTATTTGTTCCTTTAAATCATCTTCCCAAATACTTTAAAGAGAGTCTTGATATTCATCATCCTCTATCAAAATTTTATATATTCCACTAATCAAACCTTTTTTAGTTTTATTTTCTTCCTTCTTTCCTCTTGATTCAATTAAATCTTCAAATCTTGTTATTTTTCTACATTCCTTATTTTTCTTTTTCCACTCCTGTGTCCATTGTTCCAATTGCATACAGTTGAACCAAGCCATCTTTTGTCCTTTTAAAAACTCTCCAATTTGCTCCTTATTTATCATTCTTTTCAACCAATCTCCTAATTTAATAATTTTCTGATCCCTCAGACCCCTTTCCAACTCAGCTTTTAAGTTCTTTGGGAAGTTCGCCATTACTACCACTGGGGTAAGAGGAGAAGCCGCTGGTATTAACTTCGCTTTAACTTTCTCCCAGATCTCTATTATATTTTCCAACAATGGGTTGTCCAGTCCCCTCAATTCCTTCTTCTGAATTTTAATAAAAGAAATATTTTGCAATTTATAATCTTGTTCTCCTGTTTGCGATTCTAACCATTCTAAATCATCCTCCCCTAATATACTATTTATAACATATCTTAATTGATTAGCAATATAATACTTCTTTATATTTGGAAGTCCTAAACCTCCTTTCTTTTGTGTCTTATACCATAACACTTTATTAATTCTTGCTTTTTTATCTCCATTACAATAGGTATTAATCATATTTTGCCAGCTCTTTAACTCTACTTCCGTTATTTTAATCGGTAACATTCTAAACAAAAAATTAATCTTAGGTAATATCTTCATTTTAATAACCGCTATTCTACCAAACCAAGAATGCTTTAATTTTCTATACACCTCCAGCTTTTCCCCTATCTGTTTTCTTAAACTAGCAAAATTAATTTCTTCTAACCTATCTAAATCTTTTACAATATTAACTCCTAAATACCGTACAGTATTTTTAAGCCTAAGACCTATTTTATATTTACACTCCTCCATTTCCTTCTTGTTATAATTAAATAACATCATTTCTGACTTCCCCCAATTAACTTGTAATCCAGTAATCTCCCAGAATTCTCTCAAATGCTTTTTTAATCACATCTCCACTCTCCAGGGGATTTTCTAGCATCAGTAAGGTGTCATCCGCAAACATATTCATTTTAATCTTTTCTTTCCCTCCTGTCCCTTTTAATCTTGTATCCTCCCTTATAACATTCACCAAAATTTCTATCACTATAGCAAATAAGATCGGTGAAAGTGGACATCCTTGTCTAGTGCCTCGGGCTAGTGTAATCTGTTGTGTTAACCCATCATTAACCATTATTTCTGCTTGATTATTTGCATACAACTGATCAATCACTCCTATAAATTTATCTCCAAACCCAAAAGTTTTTATAATTGTTTTAAGTGCTGGCCATTCCACACAATCAAAGGCTTTAAATATATCCAATGCTAACAAACCCGCTTTAATATTCCTTTTTTTAATAATATTAATTATATTTAAAACTCTCCCAATTAGATTAGGCATTTGCCTTCCTGAAATAAATCCACATTGGTCTTTCCTAATATATTTACTTATAAAAGTACTCATTCTTTTTGCCATTATTGCTGTAAAAATTTTTGCATCTTGATTTAGTAAAGATATTGGTCTATATGAAGCTGGATCCGTCAAATCCTTATCTGGTTTCGGGATTAATATGATGAAAGAATGATCCCACGATGGTGGGGTCTTTCCTCTCTCTATTATACTGTTAAACAATTTTTTCAATCTTGGTATTAATAATCCTCTAAAAGTCTTATAGTATTCCGACCCCAAACCATCCATCCCCGGAGATTTCCCTCCTTTTAATTTATCAATAATTCCTTCAATTTCTTTTTCTGTAACCAAACCTTCCATATAATCCCTGTCTTGCCCCTGTAATCTTATTTTCCAATTCCTCTCTACATATTCCAATACTTTATCTTGTGGACCCCTATCTGAAGCATATAATTCTCTATAAAATTCCTGAAATATATTTAATTTATCCTTCATTAAATTACAACTTTTCCCTGTCCTATCTTTAATTGTCCCTATCATATTCTTTGCCTTTTTTGACTGAGTGGATCTGGCCAGCATTCTAGAATTTTTATTACTATATTCAAAAAAATCCCTCTTCAAATACAACAAATCCCTTTGAGCCTGTTCTAACTCTTCTTTCTCTAATTCCTTCTTCTTAGCTTGAATTTGGGCAAATAGGCGTTTATCCTTTCTCTCTCTTAATTTTTCTTCTAAATACCCTAGCTCCTTTTCTATTTTTTTATTTTGTACTTGCTGTTGTTTTCTTAGGGTACACATTTCCCTGATACAAATTCCTCTTACAACTGCCTTCATTGTGTCCCATATTATCCCTTGAGAGTTTTGCTCTGTTTCATTAATTTCCCATATTATCTGCATTTCTTTTTTTATTTTTTCAACTATAGTTTTATTATTTAATATCCTTGTATCCATTCTCCATCTCTTTACTTCTCTATACTCCTTCTTCATTTTAATATCTGTAGTCATTAATGCATGGTCAGTGACTTTAATTACCCCTATCTCACATTCTATAATTTTAGATAACATATTTTTTGACACAAAAATAAAATCTATCCTAGAATAACTCTTAAGCCTTGGTGAGTAAAATGTATATTTCCTTTCTTCCCCTCTTAATACCCTCCAAACATTCATTATTTCTTTTTCATCCATTAATTTACTTAAGCCCGTCTTCCCACCACTCTTAAAATCTCTTAATATACTATCCTTATCCTTTCTTTTATCTAATACCATATTAAAATCCCCTGCCATCACAATATTCTTTTTCCCCATTTCTCCCACAGCATTAAAAACTTCATTGAAGAATTCCATTTGTTTCCCATTTGGAGCATATACATTAATCAAAATATACTCTTCCTCCCCCACCATACAAAAAATTATCAAGAATCTACCCATTTCATCCTTCTTCACTCTTTGAATATTTATACCACATTTTTTTGAAATTATAATCGCTACTCCTCTCGCTTTAGAAGTTCCAAATGCCTTCTCATAAATGCCCACATCCCTCATCTGAAGCTCATTTACCCCTTCCTTTGATTGATGAGTTTCCTGCAAAAAAATTACATCTGCTTTTTCTTTTTTTAATAATACTTCTATTCTCTTCCTTTTTATAACAGTTCCTAGCCCTTTAACATTTAAAGTTGCAACCCTTAATTTATTCTCCACCTTTCCCCACAAAAATCTCTATATTGGTCTCCCCTTGTGACACACATACCCCCCTCCCTTACCCTCCCCCCCACACTTACCCCCAACTTCACCCCCCTCCTCACCAGGCCCTCCTGGGCAATGGCCCCAAATATTTTTAGAACTCTTCAGGGGGGGGAGAAGCAACCCAACAGTCCCAGAGCATCAGCTGGCCCTCCCCCCTTTATAATTTCTTCTTTATCCCTAACCAGTCATAATTCTTTATTGACTGCTTCCACCTACAGTGCCTTCATCCTGCTTTGTTTCTCCATCATCTGTAGCGTCGGTCAGACCCAACTTCTCCAAAAGCTCCATCTCTTGCTCACATGAAGTTATTCTGTAATATTTCCCTTGCCAGGTAAATCTCAAAAAAACAGGGTACCCCCAACTATATGTTATCGCCTTCTTCTGCAAAGTAACTGTGCACAATCTGACGCTCTTCCACCACTGAACCGTCTGGGGGCATAAGTCATTATAAATCTCAATTGGTGTTGCTTGTAGCATGGGTTGGCCAAGATGCCTAATTGCTTGCATCAGCTTTTCTTTCTTGTAATAATTCACAAATTTGACAATTATGTCCCTTGGGAGCATCCCCTTCTTTTTATAGCCCACTCTATGGATCTTCTCGATGTCAGCCATCTCCCACGTTTCCTGGGGGTCCAATTCCTTAATCCATGCCAATATTATATCTCTCAAAATCTTTGGGTTCTCCCCCTCTTGCTCCGTGAAGGATATAATCCGAATATTTGCTCTTCTGTCTCTTTCTTCCAGGGCAATCAAGCGCAGATTCATCCCCTGCAATTGCTCCCCCTGTTGCTTGCTATCTTCCTTAAGCATTCCAGTCTCTACCTCCATTTTTGCCATCCTTTCCACCAAAGTTTGAAAGCCTGTCATAATTTCCATCTGCAAGTCCAGAATATTTTCTCTTAATTTTTCCTCCTGCTTCCTCAAAGCCTCCTCCAGCACCTTTTGAAAGTTAGCCATTAATTCTCCCGGTGACCACGATTGACTCTCTTTAGCCGCTTTAGGAATTGCTCCTGGCTTGCTTCCAGATTTAGCACTCCCACTTCCAGAGTGAAGCGGAGATGTCTTCTCGCCTCGGTCTGAAGGCTGTTCTTTATCCGCCATTACTCTAACAAGCCGCTGCCAGTTCTTATCTGATGGATGCACTTTAGGCTGTCTGCTCCAGATGGGGGCACTGGACTTATTACCCTTTTGCCTTCTTTTCATAAGGCTACTCTATAAATCCGCGCCCCTCACCATAGATCTTGACAGCCACACTTTGAGATCCTTTCCATTCTTATCCACCCAATCTATTTTGGCTTCTCATATACTTGGCCGGGGCTCTAAAAAACTCTTTTCACTCAGCTTCAGTTGTTGCTTCAACCTCTCCCCCAGCCTTATCAGCCCTCCTTTGCTCTTTAGTCAATTAAAACGATTTATTACCAGCCTCTGGTCGCCTGCCAGGATTCCTGGTCTGCTTTACTTTTGCTTTCTCCACCAATACAGCAGCACTGGTTTCTCTTCAGATCATACAAATCTCTCGCCTTTACAGCAACACTTTCTCCACCGATACTGCAATACAATACAGCAATGCTTCCAGACCCGATATCAAGTCTTTAATTAACAATCCATCAACTCCAAGATAGGGATTTTAAGTTTATTCATCACTTCCTTAGGAGAGCGAGAGATTCCCAGCCTTACTCCATTCTCACTAGGCTCCTCAAATGAGTTCATTTTTTATTTTAGTATTATTTCTTTCCCGGTCTTTCACAATCATGCACAGATTAGCCGGTCTGTTATGTGTGGTCTCTCTTTGTCCATTTCCTTGTATATTACATCTGTCAACAGAAGCCTCAAAGTGGAGTAGGCAATGTGAAGCGAGGAGGGGGTTCACTCCTCCTCCCTGCCAGGTAGGCTTAGGACTCACTGTCCAGTATTCCACAGGCCACCTCTCTAGCCCGATGCCAAATGCCCAAGCCAGCCTCTGGAAATCACCACACACGTTTAAGGGCCGAAGCAGTTGATTAAAAAGTACTTAAAAACCGAATCTCAAAGGGCTTCAGCCAACCATTAGCCTGCAAGCACACACACAGGGTGGGGGGGGGAGAGAGAGGAGGAAGGGGGGAAAAGGATTGAAGTGGGGGAGGGAAGGTTAGTGGTGAGCAATGAAACCATTAAGCACTCTAGATCACACCTGAAGGTGGCAAGTCTTTCCCTGGAATGAACCAGACGCTAAAACAATAAACCTATCTAAGTTCCCAAGCTGTTACCTCGCTTGTCAGGGATCCCTTCATGCTTCCCAACCTGTGGCTATATTATTTAACCCTTTTTGGGCCAGCCAGTACCGTGACTGGCTTAGGCCAATCCCTAGCCTTCCTGCCCTCTCCCTTTGAATAGGCTGACCATCTGAAAAGGAGGACAGGGCTCATATAACTTTAACAGTTGTAGAGGAAAGGGAATTTCAGCCAGTGTCATTTGTATGCAATTAGTTCCTGGTGAAATTCCCTCTTCATCACAACTGTTAAAGGTGCAGGCACTATACTAGAGTGACCATATACAAAAGAAGGCAGGGCTCTGCAACTTTAACTGTTGTGATGAAGAGGGAATTTCACCAGGAACTAATTGTATACAAACGACACTGGCTGAAATTCCTTTTCTCTACAACTGTTAAAGTCACATGAGCCCTGTCCTCCTTTTCAGATGGTCAGCCTACCTTTGAGCAGCACTTTCCCACAGCTGAAAACTCTCACTGTCCAGTTCCAATTAAGGCCAACCTTGGGTGTGAGACAATGTCCATGTGCGGCCGCTGGGAACCAGCCACCCTGTCCTTTAGAACTTGTTTGCTCAGAATTCTTCCTCTCCCAGCCAAGAGGCCCCAGTCCTGCAAAGTAGGCCAGATCTCGCCTCTCTTAGCCATCTTGGCTCCTTCTTCACAGGCAATATACTAGGAAATTTACAAGGGGTGACTGCACATAGTGGATAGGCAAAGCTGCATACTTGGGGAGGAATAATAATAATAATAATAATAATACCAACAAACCTATTTGCGTACTTCTGAAGCACCGAAAAAGGTGGCAAATGAATTACGGTTTTCCAAAGTGCCATTGCACCATCAGTGGAGGGACAGATACTGCTGGCAAAGGAGGAGGGAGGCTGGAGGTGGCACTGGCAAAATTACAAGGAGTGGCATGGGCTTTTAGCTGCTCTTGCCAGATGGCTCAGTAGCCACTTGGGACAAACCAAGCTTCTGGGTTTGGATGTCATGACAAGCCATCCTCAATAACCCAACAACAAGCCATGGGTTCACAGGGTGGCTTTGTGCGTGGCAAGGATGCACACAACGCAAAATGACAACTCTGTGCAGCTGCCACCTCCTGACTGAGATGGTGTTTGACACTTGGGGAGGTGGCAGAGTGCACTGCCGGGGGGGGGGGTTAGGGTGTGGTCAGGCAGGGAGCGCAATCAGGTGCTAGGAAGGCTCATGGAAACTGAGATCTGCCAGTTGGAGGAGAGTGGTGGCAGTGGTGTTGACCACTCTTACCAAGCGACTCTGTAGACAACCAAAATAACCCATTGTGACAGCTACACAACATGATAACCCATGAGTGGTTATTTTGACCAAATAAGCCATCATGGGTTAAAAAACTATTGACAGATGATATGGCAAAACCATTATCACAGGCTGCACCCCTTCACGCCATATGTGGAGGCCCCCATGAAAAAAAAATCTTAAACAGAGAAAACTAAGGGACAAGACCAAATTAGAACCTTTCCCCATCGCATGCTATTCCCCATGGCATCCCCTATGTATCTTGGTACTGGCATATATATATTACAGGACTGTAATTACCAATCCACAGCAAATGCAAGTTCAAGTCTATGAAAAACCTTACAGTACTTTTCATGGCACAGCCCTTAGAGATCCAAAGTCCAAATAGCAAGAGAGTCCATGTGCAGAGGGCTTTCAAAGTCCCAACACAGATGGAATCCAACAGAAGGGGTTTCAGGCCTTTTGTCGAAAGATGATCTCTAGCAAGCTTCTTCAGCCTTGCTCAGCTATTATATACTAATCAGTCCTGGCCTATTCAAAGCCACTTGATAGATAGGTCCTCTGACCTGTAAACCATGCCCATGTGCCAACAGTTCCACCCACTAAGATGATGCTACAACCTGAGTGAGACTTTCAAAGAGTGCCCCCCACCTTTTCACCATAACCAGGTTCCCAGGGAAACCTGTTATAGCTGCAAGGCCATGACAGAGAGTGAGAGAGCTACTCCAGTGAAAAAAATCTGACAGATATAAGCTTGCAGAGACATTGCCATTCTAAAACTATTCCTAATAAATCTACCTACATTCAACAAGACCTTCGGCCTTGTTGTTGAAGACCTACACATGACATTAGTCCATGATGGCCACCCCAGAAATTCCATGTCCTTCTGGCCAAATATAGATTTCGATAACTTTTCAAAGAGCCAGTGCTTACATAATTGCTACAGGACTAAGTGGATATGGTGGTCCTCAGAGAAAATAAAGATGCCACCACAAACTGATCTAGAAAGTCTCTGAGCTGGAATGCTACAGAGGCATTTTGTAAGCCAGAAGGCATTACCAGATGCTTGAAATGGCTGTGGAACATTTTTCCATATGTCTCCTTCCCAGGTCCAGCTCAGTAAATCACTGAGCTTGCTGCAGAAATTCAAAGAGTTCAGGAAAGAGTGACAAGGGATACAGGTTGTTAATGGTTCCCTGATTAAGCCCTTGATGCAGGGATGCAGTCCTCCTTCTTCCCCACCTGCAGCTGGGAAAGTTGACAAGCTTTCCAGGTTATCCTGGCGATGCTCCTGCAAAACCTTGAGCTCTGGCGCAATAAGGAAATAGATGCATCCAAAGGGGATTTTGTTCCAGACTGAAAATCAACAGGCAGATATAAGGTCAATGAGGGGACAACTTCTCAGCTCCTTTTTCTCCTAAAAATATTTGCAACCTCTTTATAGTGACCAGATAATGCCACAATGGCAGGGGGGTACCGGAGGGGTGTGATGGCCCCTAGCACTGTTGAGTGGATATAATACTCCCTCATGTCCATGGCCTGAGTATTGGTTCTTGTTATTTCTGTAGTTGGTAGTTGATGTCACAGGGGTTCACAAAAGGGAGACTGAAAACAGTGTGCTTGCTAGCTCTAGGGAATTGTGGGCTAGGCTGGGGTGGGGGTGGGGGTGCAAAGGCCAAAATCAAATTCAGAAAAACTATTGGAGCTCCCATTTCAAAGGTGGTCAGGGCTGAAGGTGAAGGGGGTATGGCCAATAACAAACAGGTTGGGCCAAAAATACCACCATATTTGTAGCTTAAAGCTCTTAATGCCAGACACTAACCCTTCGGAGAGGGGAATAACTGGGGGGAAAAGCTGGGAAACCACCAACTCATCAGTGATTGGGGGGGCGTGGCTAGATCGAGATGTAGTGAAGTCGCAGATCTTCTGAGCTCCTTAAAAAAAGCTTTGAACTAAGCACTAATTCCTTATCGTAGAGTGTTGGAGAGTAATAAAAGGCATGATATACTGACTGGGAGTGATTAATTACTTAAGTGGGAGCTGGAAAGCGCCATGGACTTGCTGGCTTTAAAAGCGAAACTAATCGGCCGAGGACAAAGAAGTCGCCATTACTGAGGTAATTTATGGACTTATAAGCTGGCTGACCCATAGTATACTGGGAGGGAGACGGAGATAAAATATAAGTGAATTTATGTGAAGAGAGAACGTTGATCCCCAGTAAAATCCGAAGCATAGTGCTGGCGGGCTGTGGAAACAACAAGAGGAGTCACCAGGCAGACCGGGGGGGGGGGGGTAAAAATTTATGAGTAAAAAGGAGAAACGGCAGAAGAAGCCTCCTATTCCCACCCCCGCCTGGGTTAGACCCTCAAAAGAGCACGGATCGGATCGCACTTGGCAGAGATTGTCACGATTGGAGCTTCAAAATATGCCAGATAAGGCTGGAAAGAAGTCTCCTGTAAAAGCTACGTCACATATGCCAGACCCAGCTGTAATTCCAAAGACTACCAGAGGAGGTCAGCCAGACCCAATGGATGAATTAAAGGATGATATAAAAAATATGCTGATTGGTTTAGAAGAGCGTTTAGCGAAATGCATTTCTGACACGCAAACGGAACTCATGGCAGGATTAAAGCAAGTGGTGAAGGATGTTGAGGTGCTGCAGACAGATACTAGAGCTTTGGCTGGAGTTTGTAAGAAGCAGGAAGAGCAGCTGTCTCAACATGATCTACGCCTCATTGCCATTGAGGATCGGGACCGTCGTGCTAATATTCGTATAAGAAAATTTGGGGAACAAGAAGGAGAGACTTTAAAGGACTTAAGAGATACAATCTTGACATGGATAAGATTACAGCTACCAGATGAGTCTTGGGATGATTCAGATATTGAGAGGGCTCATAGAGTTGGTTTTAAGCGCAGAGGAATGCTCCCAAGGGACATAATTGTCAAATTTGCTAATTACTACAAAAAAGAAAAACTGATGCAAGCAATTAGAAGACAAGGTCAACCAAAGATTCAAGCAACAGCAGTTGAAATTTATCAGGATTTATCGCCGCATACAGTGCAGTGGAGGAAGAGTGTTAAAATTTGTACAGCAGCACTGAGGAAGAAATCGATAACTTACAGCTGGGGATATCCAGTATTTTTGCGGTTTATGTGGCAAGGCAAGCAAGAAAGAATAACATCCTGTGAGCAGGGAATGGAGCTGTTGGAGAAGCTGGGCATAATCGATGCCAACGATGGGGGAGAAATAGAGCAAGAAGAAGGCGCGGTCGGAGGATCCAGTCAAGGATAAGGGATTAGAAGGGAAAATTTAAAAAGGAGGGGAGGATTGGACTTCGCTACGAGGGTTGGGCCGGGTTCCCCCCCTAAAGAGTTCTAAAATAATTGGGACCAGTGCCCAGATGTCTGGTGAGGAGGGGGGTAAAATTGGGGGGTTTTGTGGGGGAAGGGCAGGGAGGGGGGGTTGTGTTACACTGACCGAGATCAATTTAAAGATATGGGTGAAAGAAAGAAATGGAAAACAAATTGAGATTGGCAACTCTAAATGTTAAGGGGCTAGGAACAATTATAAAAAGACGAAGAATTGAAACATTGTTGAAAAGAAATAAAATAGATATAATTTTTTTGCAGGAAACTCATCAGATAAAGGAGGGGGCTAATGAGTTACGAATGAGAGAAATAGGAGTGTATGAAAAGTCATTTGGTACTTCTAAAGCGAGAGGTGTGGCAATAATAATATCAAAGAAATGTGGTATCAATATTCAAAGTATAAAGAAAGATAAGAATGGAAGGATCCTTATAATTTACTGTACGATCGAAGAGGAGGAATTTGTGTTGATTAATGTCTATGCTCCAAATGGGAAACAAATGGAATTCTTTAAAGAAGTATTTGATATGGTGGAAGATGTAGGGAAAAAGAATGTTGTGATGGCAGGAGATTTTAATATGGTACTTGATAAAGGGAAAGATAGGGATAACATTATAAGAGATGCTAGAGGAGAGGGGAAGACGGAGCTAGCTAAACTAATGGAGACGAAAGAATTAGTGGATGTATGGAGAGCTTTAAAAGGGGAAGAAAGAAAATATACTTTCTACTCACCTAGATTTAAGAGTTATTCAAGGATTGATTATTTTTTTATATCAAAGAACATAGTACCAAAATTAATAGATTGTGATATTGGAGTAATTAAGATCACTGACCATGCATTAATGTTGATGGATATCAAAAGGAAGAAGGATTATAAACAAGCAAAGAGATGGAGAATGGACGGAAGAATTTTTCATAATAAAAATATAGTAGATAAATTAAAAAAGGAAGTGCACGAAATATGGAAGATAAATGAAAAAGGAGTTAAATCGCAAGGATTATTATGGGATATGATGAAAGCAGTAATAAGAGGGATCTGTATTAGGGAAATGGCCACACTTAAAAAGCAACAGGAAGTATTTAATAAAAATGCTGAAGAAGAGATAAGGAGATTAGAGGAGAGATTAAGAGAGACAAAAGATAAGCGGTTATATGCCCTAATACAAGCAAAAAAAAGGAATTGGAGAAAGAAGAAATGGAACAGGTTCAAAAGAACTTGTTGTATTTAAAGAGAGATTTTTTTTGAATATAATAATAGAAATTCCAAGATGTTGGCCAGATCCACACAGTCAGAGAAGGCTAAGAATATGATAGGGACAATAAGAGATAAATTAGGGAATAGATGTAATTTAATGAAAGATAAATTAACCATTTTTCAGGAATTTTATAAAGATTTATATTCATCTGATGTGGTTCCACAAGATAAGATTCAGGAATATGTAGATAGGAATTGGAAAATAAGACTGGATGATCAAGACAGGGAGTGTATGGAAGCCTGGGTTACTGAGGAAGAAATAGAGGGAATTATTGGAAAACTAAAAGGAGGTAAGTCTCCGGGGATTGATGGTTTGGGGCCGGAATTTTATAAAATATTTAAGGATATTTTAATACCAAGATTTAAAAAATTATATAACAATATAATAGAGGGAGGAATGACTCCGCCATCGTGGGACCAGTCCTTGGTTATTTTAATACAGAAGCCAGGTAAGGACTTGACGGATCCAGCATCATATAGACCAATATCTTTAATAAATCAGGATGCAAAAATATTTTCAGCAATAATGGCTAAAAGAATCGGTACATTTATTTTCAAATATATTAAAAAAGATCAATGTGGATTTATTTTAGGTAGGAAAATGCCGAATTTAATTGGGAGAGTTATGAATTTAATAAATATTATAAAAAAAAGAATTTAAAAGCAGGATTATTAGCATTGGATATTTTCAAAGCCTTTGATTGTGTGGAATGGCCAGCGTTAAAAATTATATTAAAAACATTTGGGTTTAGACATAAATTTTTGGGAGTGATTAATCAGTTGTACAAAAATAATAAAGCGGAAATAATGGTTAATGATGGGTTAACGCAACAAATTACACTAGCTCGAGGAACTAGGCAAGGTTGTCCACTTTCACTGATTTTATTTGCAATAGTAATAGAAATTTTAGCAAACGTAATTAGGGAAGATGAAAGCTTAAAGGGGATA
Organism: Anniella stebbinsi; assembly: GCA_029215795.1. Classification (NCBI taxonomy): domain Eukaryota; kingdom Metazoa; phylum Chordata; class Lepidosauria; order Squamata; family Anniellidae; genus Anniella; species Anniella stebbinsi. Next base: position 102,067,651 of record JARDYH010000003.1, read on the forward strand.
GGAAGAAATCATAAGATTAAAGTGAATATGTTTGTGGATGACACGTTATTGACATTAGAAGATCCCCTAGAAAGCGGGGGGATGATTCAGAAGCATTTGAGAGAATTTGGGGAAATTACAGGATTACAAGTTAATTGGGGGAAGTCAGAAATGATGTTGTATAATTATAACAAGGAAGAGATGGAGAAATGTAAAGCTAATTTAGGATTAAGGCATAAAAATATAATACGATATTTAGGAGTTAATATAGATAAAGAATTAGAAAGAATAGAGGAACTTAATTTTGTAAGGTTAAGAAAAGAGGTAGGGGAGAAACTACAGATATATAGAAAATTAAAACATTAATGGTTTGGTAGAATAGCGGTTATTAAAATGAAGATTATACCTAAGGTGAATTTTTTGTTTAGAATGTTACCGATTAGAATTTCAGTAGCTGAGATTAAAAGTTGGGAAAATATGATTAATGCTTATTGTAATGGGGATAAAAGAGCTAGGATAAATAAAGGGTTATGGTATAAGGCTCAAAAGAAAGGAGGTTTAGGACTTCCGAATATTAAGAATTATTATATTGCTAATCAGTTAAGATATGTTATTAATGGCATTTTAGGGGAGGAAGATTTGGAATGGTTGGAACCGCAAACAGTAGACATAGAATGTAAATTGCGAAACATATTTTTTACTAAAATGCAAAAGAAAGAATTGAAGGTACTGGACAACCCATTGTTGGAAAATATATTAATGATATGGAAGAAGTATAGAGGGAAGTGGATACCAGGGGATTCTCCGCTCGCCCCAGTTGTTGTAGTGGGAAACTTCCCAAAAGTATTAAAACCAGAGATAGAAGCGAGACTGAAAGAACAAGATATAATGAAGCTAAGGAATTGGATGGAAAAGATGAAGGATAGTGAGCATATTAAAGATTTGTTTAAAGGTCAAAATATAGCTTGGTTTAAGTGTTTGCAATTGGTAAAATGGACACAGGAATGGAGGATGAAAAATAAGAAATGTAGAATTAACACTAGATTTGAAGATTTAATTGAATTAAAAGGGAAAAAAGAAGAAGTAGGAGCTAAGAAAGGATTGACTAGTGAGATATATAAACTATTAATAGAGGAGGAATTTCAGGACTCACTTAAGGTTATAAAAGAGGTATGGGAAGAAGATGTAAGGGAAAAAATCAACGAGGATAATTGGGGGAGGATATGGAACCTAAGAATGTTAAAGTTATTGTCGATCAGAATTAAGGAGAATTACTATAAGACAGTTTGGAGATGGTATCTAACACCTGTAAGATTTCACCAGTTCGATAAAAAAGTGTCTAAGAATTGTTGGAGGGGTTGTCAGGAGGTTGGGACCTATTTTCATATGTGGTGGAGCTGTGAACAAGTACAAAAATTTTGGGAAAGGGTTTTTAAAGAAATAAGTGATATAATTGGAAGTAAATTGGAATTAAACCCAAAGTTAGCTCTACTAGCAATATGGGATAGTAGGAATAAGCATATAATTAATACAGAATTGGTAAACAACCTTCTTGCATCCGTTAGAATAATGATTGCTAAAAATTGGAAAGGGCAACGAAGTTATATAATAGAAGATTGGTATAAAGAAATTTGGGATTTAGCATTGAATGATATGATGACATGTAAAATGAAAATAAAGAGGGGAATGTCCAGTAAGAGTGACTTTGGAGAAATATGGACTCCCTTTTTGGAATATGTCTTAAGATCGGGAAAGGGACAAATGCCGGCAGAAGAGTCGTTAAAATTTTGGAAAGAGGAAGAATGATTATGAGAAGGTCTCGGGGGGGGGGGGTGCACGGGGGAGTCGAGGGAGGAAGTTTGTTATATTGTGTATTATGTGTATGTTTGTTTTGTGAAAATTAATAAAAATTATATAATAAAAAAAAATCAGTGATTGGGGGAAAGGGGGTGGGGCTAGGCTAAGGGGATGTGGCCATCTGGAGTACCTCAGAAAGCTGGAAGGTCAGTTTTAGATCTCGAGCCTGAGGTTCCCCATCCCTGTATACGTCCATGAAGCTGGATGAAGCTCTGGAATCAAACATAGCCAAGACAAGGATCATTACTTTAGTTGGATGTAAGACATGTGGTGGCGGTAAGAGACACCTCTCCCATCTGACACCCAGACTAGATCTTGAGAGCTTTGGCTATGGGGCGGTATATAAATGGAATACATTTTATAACTGCATTGAAGTGTGTTGATAACTTGTCCACATCCTCAGACTCCAAAAACTGAAATTGATCCCACAAAACAGGATAAGATGATACACTGAATCAAGGTGAGCGATTTTATCCTTGAAGTGCCTTGCAAACTCATCACAGTGAACCCTCAAGGGTTCTAGTATTGGATTGGTGGGTTAGATGTAAATAATCCCTGAACTACTCGAAAATGGAGTAGTTGAGGATACAATGGAGGCGGCAAAGTAAGCCTTTTAAGCCTTTATAAACATGAAAGGGGAGGTTGCATATTCCTTTGGTTAAAGATATATTCAAAAAGGATCATTGTCTTAGAAGATGTTTTACTTTGTTTAAAATGAACTTGAGCAGCTCTATTGTGCAAAATGGCCGTATGTCTAATGGATGGTGCCTTAATGTACATTTGCATGCAGTTATAGGCATGGGAATGAAACCAATCTCCATCTATCTCCACTGTAGACATTTAACTTCTAGAGACTTGCAGGGAAATATCTGAAGAATGAAAAGTCTGATGTTGTTGCTCATCATTTGCTATTAATTAAATAAAATAAGGCACCCCTAAAAGACAAAGTAGGAACAGTATCCTCCTTAGGAAATTTTGTCATAGCTAATACCATTTATTATTAGTCTAACTAATCTTCATAGGAATTACAAGTGATACTTTATGTCCTTAGTAATATTCCAGTAAAGATTAATTTGTGTAATTCTGCCAGTGATATATATGAATTTTTGCAGATATATTACAGTAGATTGGCTGACATGAAGATTGGTCTAAATGTAAAGAACACATGTATTTATTTTATAAAGTGAGAATACAAGTTGACCACTGAGGCACATACAATATTCCTTCACAAAAGCCTAACAGAATCTCTCCCTTCAAAATATCTGCTTCATACTGTAAATTACAAACTTGCTGTCTCCTTTATAATTCTGGAATGTCAGACATTCCCAAACAAATTAAACAGCTGTGTACAAGAAAGCTGTTGAAACCAATGCTGAGCAGTTAGGATTTTAGCACCTCATGCCAATTTTTTTTTGGGAGGGGGTTCAGTGTATGAGACATTCTGGCCTATCTGAGGAAACGTCTATATTATTTCCTCTCCCCAGGGCCTACCTTATTATGCAACAATATGAATGAATACTTTCTGTCAGGGATGCCCTCCATTTAGGAGGAAAATGTCCTGCTAATTTGACATGGCTGTTTTGTTTTGGATTTTATTTTGTTTTGTTTTAAAGCCTCTGGCGTTAAGACTGACTTTTTTTGTGTGTAAAAGCAAAAAAGTGTGGAAAGTTGCCATTTTTTTAAAAAAAGAAAAAAGCCAGCCACAGCATTTCCATTTAGTGTTCATGTCTGAACTGTGCAGGGTGGCCATGTGTCCTACTTTACAGAGGATGGTCCTCTTTTAATAGGATGTCAGAGAACAGTCCTGCATTTGAAAGGCTGTCCAGTCCAAGCCCCATTTAAAGATAAAGACTTATCAGAAGGGAGAACAGAGCAGGTGCCCTGAACTTGCTTTCAATAGTTGTCAAGCAGACACGAGCCCTGTAATGGATACTACCAAGGATCAAAGGGATCGAGACGAGAGTGATCCTTCCTTGCACGCATGGCTGCAAAACTCAGCTAGGCTCAGCCGTTCTGCTTGAAAAGTGAAAGTAGGAAAGGAAACACGAGCCCTGTAATGGATACTACTAGCAAGGATCAAAGGGATCGAGACGAGAGAGTGTTTCCTTTTCTTCGCGGGAAGCGGGAGGGGAAGACCTGGCCTCTGTGGAAATCTTTTTGAAACATTTAATTTAAAAATTCCATAGCCATCAAATGCCTGGACCTATAATTCTGAAATTTCTGACACATATCTACCCCTAACCCATCTACAAAGTGAGCAATGTTCAGACTTCTAACTTTTAAAATAAAAAAGTTATAGGCGTTTCTTTCCTCATTGTTTCAAAAATACCTTGCCACCACATGCCTGGACCCAGCTGTCTGAAATTTTACACACATATCAAGCCAAGTGGTACCTGTAATGTGCCCATGTTTCCTGTTTGTATCTTCAAAAATAAAAAAATGGGAGGCGTAACTGTATTTACCCCACTACTACCCATTTTTCTAAAATTAATTGCCACACAAGGCAAGCACCTACGTTTCCGAAATTTCACACACATAGGTCCCAAGGTACCGCCTACAATGTGGCAAAGTTTCATGTGTGTAACTTTAAAAATGACAAAGTTATAGGTGTTTCTTTCCTCATTGTTTCAAAAATTAATTGCCACACAAGGAAAGCTCCAATGTTTCTGAAATTTCACACACATATCAAGGCAAGTGGTACCTGTAATATGCCCAAGTTTCCTGTTTGTATCTTCAAAAATAAAAAAATGGGAGGCGTAACTGTATTTACCCCACTACTACCCATTTTTCTAAAAATTAATTGCCACACAAGACAAGCACCTACGTTTCTGAAATTTCACACACATAGGTCCCAAGGTACCCCCTACAATGTGGCAAAGTTTCATGTGTGTAACTTTAAAAATGACAAAGTTATAGGCATTCCTGGGTATTTATTAAAAAATTAATTGTCACAAAATGCATGCACCAATCTTTCTGAAATTTCTCACAGATAACTACCCCTAACCAGTCTACAATGTGCCCAAGTTTCATCCTTCTATCTTTAAAAATGAAAAAGTTATAGGCGTTTTTGTAAAACAATACTTGGCTATGGGAAAAAGCATTCAAAATGGCGTCCGATCCGGATCGGACCTCATCAGATCGGATCGGATCGGATCGGAGGTTGGCCGGATCGGATCGGATCGGATTTTCCCGCTTTTGGGTCGGATCAGATTCGGATCGTGGATCGGATCCGATCCGATGCACACCCCTACTAAACACCTGTGCCCTAATACAGTTAGTCATGGAACTGACCAGAGAGGAGATGACCATGGATGTAATCCTAAATGGTGCCCAGGACCTTAAGGCAAGATACAAGTGTTGTTGAAATAATTGGAAGCAGTAACCATAGTGGTATAAAATTTAATGTATTTGTAAGTGGACAATTTCCAAGGAACTAACACAATCCCATGTGATTCCTAAAGAAGAAGCTTCTAAAGAATGAGGAGCTTGGTAAAAAGGGAGTTGAAAGGGAAGGTCAAGTGGGGTCAAATGTCTTCAGGACACCTGGATGTTACTCAAACTCAGCTAGAATGTATACTATAGGTCAGGAAAGGTACCACCAAGTTCAAGAGGTCACTAGCATGGTTAACGAGCAGTGTCAAGGAAGCTATGAGAGAAAAGAAGGCTTCCTTCAAAAAATGGAAGTCATGCCTAAATGAAGAGGGGGGGACATTCACGTAAAGAATACAAGCAAAAAAAAATACAAGATGCAATAAATAAATAAATAAATAAATAGATTTTGAGGAACATCTCCCTAATAGTGTAGTGGAGCCAATCTCACAAGATCTATGCACTGGGATTTGTTGGCTAGCAGGGATGATCATCTGTCACCCCCTTAGGCTTCCCTGTTTCCTCTGAGTTTACCTGCAATCCTCAAAGTAGCTGGAGGGGAAATGGTGTGGGTGGGTGGGTCGGAGAGAGAGAGGGGGCATGGATCAACACAAGCCTGCAATTTGGGACTCTCTTTGGGAACATGGCTATAGGAACTGTCATTACGAGCATCTGCACTGAGTACCATTAACACCAACCTCGCGGCTAACACACAACATCCATTCTAACACATAATACATAGCCATTCTCTGACAACATGATAGTCAACGGTGGGGTAATAATAAACTCAACCGTTGTTTCTCTAGGAGGTACTCCCCACACAGCATGATAATAATCAGCCATGGTGTGGATGAGGATCAAGGTTGGGTTGACTATTAGTCCATGCTGAGTTGACTCACTCATCCTCCGTCCTCTCTTCCCCCTCAGTTCTCCCACTAGTATTCCACTAGCCATTGGTGCTGAGAATCAATCCTGCCAGCTGGACTAGAGTGGCAGCCACTACTTTGACCCTTTTGCCTTGTGACTCTGTGGCTGATGAAATAACCAATGTTGGCCAAGGAAATAACCAACATGATAACCAGTGGTGGCTGAAATAGGCAACTCTGCACAGCATTGGTTATTTGTGTTGATTATTTTGGACAAATAACCAACCATTGATGAAACAAAACTCCATCCACACAACACGATAACCCATGGTGGGTTAAATAACCAACTGTCGACTATTTAAACCGCCATTGGTCATCACATTTTCTGAACTCAACCTCTTCTCTCTCTCTCTCTCTCTCTCTCTCTCTCTCTCTCTCTCTCATATATACACACACACACACACACACACACACACACTCATCCCCTAGCCTCCCCCCCCAAACCTAACTGTTGCCTGGGATGGTGGGATGTGCAGGCAGGCTGACCCTTCCGTTTCAAACTATGAGCTCCCAAACCACCTGTCTGCATGGCAAATGGGCTTTTAAAAAGCTTCTCTTGGCATAAATGGAAGCTTTTAAAAAGCAAAGCCTAATTGCTGTGTGAAGGTGGGGTGAAAGAGGAGAAGTTCTGGGCCAGATGTTCCCCATCCCCATCCATTGAACTAAGAGACAAAAGGTACCACCACCACCATGCCCCACACAAAACAAAAGAGAAAAGATTCAGGCATTGTATGATTTTAAAAATGATTTTGAGCCTGGGATGCATGGTTTGGGTTTTATATTGAGACTTGGGGCAGGCTGGTAGGAGAGATTGCTTTTCCCTGTCAGGACTTGATCTAATCCAGTCAAGACCCCAGTTCCTTTAAAACTACATGGAGACTTAGGGCACATTAAATGTGCTTAGGGAAAATAATCCAGACTTTTTGCATTCTAGGAAAGGCTGGGGAAGAGGCAGGTTGTCAGCAGGACAGGCACAGCATCATGTGAGTACTGTGCTGCAAATCCACACACCAGGCATAATGAGAGTGCACTAAATTGCTGGTGTGATGAAGCTCCTTGTCAGTGTATTTCCAGTTTACTGCTTTGGTCCCACCTCCCACTGTGAGATGCAGAAAAATAGGAATCTGCCCTGTTTCAGTTCAGGTTATTTGTCCATTTAGCCTGGCATTGTCTACTCTGACAGGCAGTGCCCCCCCTCTAGAAGAGGTCAGTTTTACACCTGGTTCTCCGAATATGCGCTTTAGCTTACAGTAGAATTTACGCCTAATACCTATATATGAGAGGTGTGGAGATGAATTACGGGCTCCATACAATGCGCTGTAAAGTTGTTTACATGTGTTTAATCGCATTATCAATTGCATATATCGCTGCTCGAACGGGGAACCATCAAAGTAAATTAAAAGTCGCTATTTAATGCAAAATCGAAAATGCGCATTTCCGAGGATAAAAATCGCCTGCACGCCTGATTTAAGCTCCGTTCGTAAAGAGGTAAAATTGGTGATGCGCCTTAAAGGAGCCATAAATCAATCGTCTAGAGGAACCCAGTGGCTCTCTGGTGACAGAGGAAGATTCCTCCCCCCCCCCCATCATCAGCTGGCTAATTAGCTTCAGCTATTGGGCAGCGCAGAAATGTAATTCGTAAAACACATCATTCTATCTGGGGATGCCAGGGGTGGAGCCCAGAACTTCTGCAGGCAAAGCATGTGCTCTTCCACCGAGCTGTGATTCCATCCCTTCTGATTAAACTTTATTTAAAACCATCTCAAGTGTGACTTTACTAAATAAAAAAGGAAAGGAGGTTAATAACCTACTAAGACTGACAATGTTAGATCATCGATGCTATTTTTGGACTTTCCCTTAAAAAATGGCTGCTCAGCCTTTATTTTCAATTTTTTCTGTTCCCTTGTGTCACCTTTTGGGTGAATCCCAAATGACCCAGGCCTATCAAATGTTGAGTATATGAACCTCTGACATCTTTACTGTAAAGCCAGTCCTATCTTTAGCTTCAAAGGTCATTCAGTCCATGATGAGCTCCCAATTCAAAAATTGGCACCTGCCTAAGGCTCCATGCCAGAAGCGGAACCGGTGTCTTTTGAAGCTAAGGATAACCATTTTCACAGCTCAAGCTGGAATGTCACCGGCTCTATGATGAAACAGGTTCATTTATACTTGTTAGTCCACATGAGACACAAAACACTGTTTTTGGAAGGGCAGCAGAAACAGAGTGGCATACTGAAATGGTAAAATTCCTTTGATACACCTCCAATTTAATAGAAACTGGAACAGAAAGAATGCACAAGGGAACTCAAATTACTATCTTCTGTTTGCATGATTAAAACAAACATTTCTAAGAAAGGATTATCATGGTTTGGCTGTTTAGTCCACGCTTCTTGGCTGATTCTCTGGAGTTTTTCCAATTTTTCCAATTATATTTTTTTTCAGAGTAAGGCACATGTCACCTTCTCAGACAGATGCCACTTTATGTCTCTTTTAGCTTCTGCCCTTCTATTCTAGCAGGCATAATTTCCTGTCAGCTGAATTTGAGCAGGGGTTTTCTATTCTTTTTTTTTCTTTTTTCTTTTTAGGTGAACTCAGATTATGGTTTGAAAGTCTGACAGCTGCAAATTCTTTTCTTTTTTGGGTAACTAGCTGAAAGCTGCCAGTGACACTTAAATTTACTTTGCATTGATGGTACTTCAGGTCTTCTGTTGCATTGCACTCTCTGGCTGGCTCCCAGCCCAAAGCTACAGCATGACTGACTGACTAACTGAGTGACTGGAGGGGAGAGGGTTTGCATTTGATAAAAGATTGAAGTTTTACTCATCCTTCTCCAGCTCAGATGCCCCTTAATCCAAATAGCACTTTCCCCCGAATCCAAAGTCTGTCCTTAAGATACCAGTTATATGTTATCTCCTTGCTATATTCAAAACAGCAGAAAAGCCTCAAGTGGAACCCTGAAATAGCTGTGATTAGTGACCTGAAATGAATAAAGCCACAATAGATGGCTTAGAAAGGGGATGAGGGATAAATGCCTTTCAACAGCATCGCAGCTCAAAGCAAGGGGAACCCCATTTCTATCTTAAAGGGATTTTTCAGAACAAAATACTGAAAATAGGCATGTGTGGGACCCTTGTAGGAAATTATTTTATTCTTCTCAAAACATTTTATTTTGCTTTCCTCATTTTAAAAAAGAGAGCATGTAATTATTATTATTTTTACCATACAGTAGTGTTCAAAGTGACTCAAAAACGGCAAAAGACATTTTAAAAAATACAATAGAAATAAATAAAGCAAATATAAAGCTTAAACTCAGACGAGCAGTAAAAACAAATAAAACTCAGCACTATCCATCCACAAATTGTAAAAAAAATAATCCTAAATTATATCAACAGTTATATAAAACTATCAGCTGCAAACTGAGGTCTACAGGGGCAGCTTCTGCTCAGTGCCCAAAAGATAGTAAAGTCAGGCTAGATCTTCACTTGTGTCAAATCATTATGAATGTGGAATAAAAAGCAGGATATAACACTATGAAAGCGGTTTATGGAACGCTCTCTTGACCCTTGCCCGCGTCATGGCTTACTCGAGCTCGCCATGGGGGGCTGACTGGCTGGATCAGGGGAGTGTGAATGCACCATTGAGTGATGGGGTGGTCCCTGCTGCCTTGAAGGAGGCAGTGGTGCAACCACTCCTGGAAAAAAAACCCTCCCTTTTTATGCTAGTTTATGCTAACTATCATCCGGTCGCAAATACCCCATTCTTGAGCCAGGTGGTTGAGAGAGAGGTGGCATCCCAATTGCAGGCGCTCTTGGATGAAACTGAATATTTGGATCCATTTCAGTCTGGGTTCAGGCTTGGTTTTAGGATGGGATTGGCCTTGGTCACCCTGATGGATGACCTTCTTCGGGAGAGACACAGGGGAGTGCGACCCTGTTACTTCTTCTCGATCTCTCAGCAGCTTTCAATACCATTGACCACGGTATCATCCTGGACTGCCTTCATGAGTTGGGAGTTGGAGGCACTGTTTCGTAGTGGTTTGACTCCTACTAGTGGGGTCGGTTCCAAAGAATAGCATTGGGTGACTGCACTTCAGCCTCATGGCAGCTGAACTGTGGCATGCCACAGGGCACCGTCTTGTCCCCAGTGTTATTCAATATCTAAATGAAGCCGTTGGGAGCGGTCATCAGGAGATTTGGGGCAAAATGCCACCAGTATGCTGGTGATACCCAGCTTTATTTCTCTGTAACGTCTGAATCGGGGATGGCTGTGAACATTCTGAACCAGTGCCTGAATACATTTATGGCTTGGATGAGGGCCAATAAACTGAATCCTGATAAGAAAGAGGCCTTGTGGGTTGGTGATTCCCAGGTCCAGGAATTGGGGTGTTTGTCTGTTCTGGATGAATTGCTAGCCCTGTCCTTGGCAACAGATTAACATCTGAAAGAACGTAGGAGCCATCTTTCGACCTGACAGGAAGAGACAGGGATGTAACTTTGAAGTAAAAGTGAGCTATGGGGGTGGGTGGGTGCGAATGTAGTATCACTTGGATGTAAATACAGTTGAAGTCAATGGGATTTACTTTGAAGTAAGGGAACCAGCCATCTCTATTTTATGAACTGGAGGTGCTCAGCTTCGCATAATCAAAGGAGAGGAAAATTGATCCTTCACAAATGCAAAAAGGTGGAGGAGCGCACTGGTGAACTATCAGAAAAATGATTTAAAGAGCAGGGAAATTTAAAAATCCTTTAAAAATCAAACGATGAACCGATCTGATTCAAACTTGGCATGCCGAAAGCTCTCCTGGAGACCTATCACCATGCCAAGTGTCATCTCTTTATCTGTATAAATTACGCAGATGTAAGCATTTTGGTTAATTTGCATTTTAAAAATTCCTAAAAATCAAAGCATGAGCCTATCTGATTCAAACTTGGCATGCCGAAAGCTCTACTTAAGAGCTCTCAAGATCCCAAGTTTTGTCTCTTTGTCTTTAAATTTTTTAGAGATGTATGCTGTTTTGTACATCCTAATAGGAGCTCCAATTAAAGAGGGAGGATGGCTGCCAAGTCCATCACAATGTCCGTCAATGATAAGAACCAATGAACTGGATGGGGAAGGAGAAGGGGTGGGGTGGGGCAGGCACAATAGCAATGGGAGAGCAAAAAGAGAGTTCACTGCTACAGTTACGACAGTGAAAGGGAGGAGTGTTTGCAGCACTTCTGAAATGGAGGTAAAAAAACCCGGGGGGGGGGGAATTGGTGTGATGGAGCCTTCATTGTGAGGCTGTTAAACACTCTCTCTCACCCCCTTTTAAAGGAAAATATTATTGCTAGTTTTCTAAGACACACTGTTTCAACAATCAAGTGAAGGACAGACTGCTGCAGAGTTCAAGAATAAGTATATGGCAAGTTACCGGGGGGGGGGGGGGACCCTCCTGCAACGTGCAAAGGGGAGGTTGGGCTCTGGGAAGTGTTACAACAATTCCTAACTGTGAAATGTTGGAAGGCATACAGTGCAACATACCACAGCTATGATAAGTTTGTAAATAATTACTCACCTATGGCATAAGACTAAATCTCCTCCACGAGGCAGGACAGTTTTTTGAACAAAGAAAGAGAATGGCTCCTTTCTTTTTTCCATTCAGGCTATTATTATGCCACAGATGACTAATAATAGTATATGTGAATGGAGAGGATAATAAAGCTATATATATATATACACACACACACACACACACACACACACACACAGTTAAATAATCTCAACCTGATCTGCTTTGTAAAAATTGTGTCATAGTCTCTTTCAGCCTCTCTTTGTCTTATTCTCTTGCCTTCCAGATATTTCTACCTTCACTTTCCTACTACACAGAGAAAAGTAACTGTCAGTTGTTTAACGCACAGCAATAAGTGAGTGTGTCTGCTCCTGCATACTCAGCTCTTCCGCTTTCCAAAATTATCCAGGGATGCCCTGTCCCTGTTTTGTCATGAGATCCAAATCCATCACCTTCTCTTCTGCTGCTCCCAGACTGAGGAACAACCTGCTGGGAGAGAATCACCAACTTAACCATCTTTCAGAATTTAAGAAAGCTATAAAGACTGATCTCTTCTGCCAGGCCCTCATGGATCCTTTCCATCCTACCTATTCCATTGCACAAGCAGGAGGTCCCACCAATGTCACTGCACAAGTGGGACCCACTGCTTACGCAAGGGAAATTTAGCACCTCCTAGGTGAAGCCCTAAAACAAGTTGAAACACTCATTTTGGAAGGAGGCAGGTTGAAAGAGCTTCCTTATGCAAGCTGTGCTAACTTGCCTCCTTCCAAAATGAGCATTTCTGCTCATTTCAGATTGCCTTTGTGGATTTGGTGGGGGCCATCTGTGCAATACAATCAGTGGGGCAGAAGAGAATTGGTGGAGGCAGAAGCACCCCATTGGATTCTGCCCAGAGTTGTTAACCCCTAACTCATTCCTGTGGACTCAGAAATAACCCATGGTTTGTTAACCATGGGTTATTTGATCATGAGAACCAGGGCAGTGCTCTATTATATTAAAGAATGCAAGGTCAGGGCTAGCCATAGCTCAAGATATAGCACATTACTGTTATATAGGCCAGAGGTGGGTGGGTGGGTGGGTGGGGAGGGGAAGGGAAGGGAAAAATCTGGAGACTGGGAAAGGAAAAGGCTGTTGGTTTTCCTTTCTCTCCTGTAACCTCCCAGTGTGATGTAGGAGAAAGTATATTTTGGCCTCTTTGTCACACATCACCTGGCTATTTTTTCCCTTTACTACTGCATGGGAGGAGGGGATTTTAGGAGGAAATCAACTGCAGAGGGAAAACTTAATGTTCATCTCTCTGTGCATGGTGATCCAAATTCATATCAGGGCTGCATGAACTTATACGACATAATGACCTTCAGCCTGCCCTACTTCTAGTTCCCTTAGGAAGCAATCATGTGCACACAGGGAAGGCAGCTAGGGTGCCATAGACTGCTGTGTAAATCCGTCTCCACAGGTAAAAAGGGAGTCCATTGGTGGAGAATTCCCAGCGCAGGGGCAGAAAGCTCCACCGGTATTGCTGCTCCAAGGGCAGTGGGGCCTGAAATAGGGCATTCTGGGGGTGTATTTGGATCATACCTGGGATGACCATGGGTCCATAGGATCTTATGCCACTGACATGACCAAAACAAGGGTCAGGATCTATATTTGCCCTGGAGCTGGTGTAGTTAATTTACATCCCATTGGTGTCAATGAGAGGGAAATGAGGGGGGAAACTCTGTGCAGAGAAAAAAAAGAAAAGTAAAAACTGCCCCCCTGAGTTGGTAGGGTTTAGGAAGTGATGGTTGTTACAGCATGGATTCTCCTCCTCTTCTCCATAGGGTTGCTCTTTATCTTTCTCCCCCCCCTTTTTTTTAACCACAAAATTGTTAGAAAACATTGGCAAAATTCAAATTTTTAGAAATATTGGGTCAAATGTTCTCCAGGAGAACTTTCAACCAACATTTGAGATTGTTTGGGGTGGGGGTGGGGTTGGCAGAGGGAATGGGTGTGTGAAAACTACTCATCCCTATTTCTCTTTTTTAGCTATCAAGTGTGTTTTGCTGCTGCAGCAGCAATTTATCCAATGCTCAACTGTCACCACTCACCATCATCAAAGATTTCTGTATGATTCTGTGGGCTCCATCACATCTACTCCCCCACCCCAGTTTGCATCTGTGGTATCCCCCTCGATTTTCTTAGTGAGTTGAGTGTTGGGCACTTTCACATCTGTGTGTTGTTGGACTATTTAAGCTCTTATAATTCGCCTTAACGGCTCTCTTCTACCGCTATTAGACGTAAATACAAATATAGGAAAAAACACATATTATCATAAATAGGCGCCAAAGAGACGTTGTGTAGACCCCCCCGATATCACCAAATCTTCCCCCGTCCCATTGTTAAGAAAAAGTTACAGTGAAGGAGAGGACCTTTGTCCAAGGGGCTGTATACGCGTGGGAAAAGCCCCAGGTGTTTTTTTAAAAAAATACTTCTTTATAACATTTTCTTATCCAACAACATATAAATAATTTTAATAATAACCATCAATATCAAATATAATTTCCCCCCTTCCCCCTCATCCCCCCCGCTGTTTTTCTTCTGGCTTGTCTCTTCTTTTCTTTTCTTTTTTTCCTTCTTTCTCTCTTCTTCTTTTTTCTTTCTTTTATTTTCATAAGTCCCATAACTTTTTATATGCTTCCACCACATTTTCCCTATTTGGTTCTTTTTTCATATACTCTATATATGCTTTCCAGACCATTCTGAAGGTATCTCTTTTCTCCCCCCCCCCCCTCCCGTAAACTCTGAGTTTCTGTGTCAATTTTTCATTTATTGCAATGTTCCATAAAATTTTTTCCCCACATTTTAATTGTCAACATCCTAGCTGTCTTCCATTTGGATGCTATCAGATGTCTTGCTGCTATCAACATGAACCCAATTAAAATTTTATCTTCTAACCCTCTATTTTCTTTAATATACATATTCAGTAGAGCTAGCTCTGGCTTTATTTTTATCTCCTGATCCGTAACTTCCTCTATTTTTTGAAATACCTTTTTCCAAAATTTCTTAACCCTTTTACATTCCCACCACATATGTATTTGGGTCCCCTTTTCTTTGCATCCTCTCCAGCACATTGATGTCAGATTTCTGTTTATTTTTGCCATCTTCACAGGTGTCATGTACCATTTTTGTGCTATTTTTAAAGCACCTTCCCTTATACTTATTGAAGTTGTTTGGAAGGGGAATTTCTCCAATATATCTCCCCATTCCTTATCTTCTATTCCCTCTTCCAAATCTCCTTCCCATACCTGCCTTACTATCTGCTTTCCTCCAGTCTCTTGTCTTATCAAGATTCTATATATTTGTGTTATCATTCCTTTATCCCCTACTCTGTATTTATCTACATATTTTTCCCACTCTGTTAATTCCCTTGTACTTTCCCTTCCTATCTTTCTGTTTCTTATAAATTTGCCAATCTGCATCCATGCCATCCATGAAATTTCCAAATTTTGTATTCTTCTATTCCATATTTCCTGTGTTATTGGATTTTGTTGCTCATAATTTTTTTTTCATTTGTATCATTCCTATTTCTTTCAATTTAATTTTGGTTATTGCTTTCTTACTTATATCAAATTCTGGATGCATCCAGATTGGCGTGATATCCCCGGCATTAATTTTCCTTTTTTATGATACCATACTTTCATCATTCCTTTTATTGAGCTTTGTTTATTATTCATTTGTTTTTTAATATCTTTCTTACTGTAAAATATATTGTACATTTCTTCTTTTTTAAGTCCCATTAGCTCCCTTTCTATCTCTACCCATTGTAGATTACCCTCTTCCTTTGTTATTACTAATAAATATTTTAACTGGTATGCCTCATAGTACATTTTTAATTGTGGAATACTCCATCCTCCATCTTGCGTAACCCTATATCTAAATATTTTTGCTGTTCATGTTTTTTTACTTTTGAATATAAATTTTTCCAAGCTATTTTGCCAATTTTTGAACCTACTGTTTTGAATTTCCTGTGGTAGTACATTGAACAAATATGTAAATTTCGGCACCAACATCATCTTTACTGCCATAATTCGATCTGATAGTGATAATTGCTTTTTCTCCCATCTGGCCAAATCCTTCTTAATTTCTATCCATACTCTTCCATAATTTAATTTCAATATGTGGCTGTGGATATGCGCCCCGTCAGTTAGACAATGCAGGCGCAGGTTTGCAGCCACCATAGGGCTTTCCCCCCAATGGTCCGATTTGAAAAAGTTGGATATTTACCCTGACTTTTTCAAAGGCAGTGATGTCAACACAGTGCTTTTGCCATGTAACATCACTCTGCAGCCAATCCAGAACCAACCTAGGGATACAGCCTCGTGGAAGGTGACCAGCGGCTCTGGGACCTGGATGGCTACCCAGAACCTCTACACACATACACACACACACACATATATATATATATATATATATATATGAAAAAAGAAATTACAGTCCTATTTTCACAATACTAAAGACCGGAGAAATAATAATATGAAAATTCAACTGTATGTGCACAAATCATGGGACCCAAAAAATGTGTCTGTTTATTTTAATGTGTGCATACAAATATGAACATTTCTGGAATCATGGAAAAATCCATTAAAGTCTCCTGCTGTTTATTAGAGCTGAAAAAAACTGGAAAAAATCCTTTGTGCTTAAATGGAATGGAATTCTCAGCATCGCACATCCCTAACTAGTAAAAAACATGTACAGTTGGCCTGGCGTATCCTCCTCCTCCTCCTCCTCCTCCTCCTCCTCATCATCATCCTATACTCTCCATTAGCCAAAGCTTTCTGGGTGGTTGGCTCCTTCTTATCTAATTATTTTCTAGATGCTACTGATTCAGGGCTGCAGCTGCCTCTGGCAAATGTGTTGTGGTGATGGTCCTGGGCCCAGTGCTCTTCAACAGTTTTATTAATGATTTGGATGAGGAGGTGCAGGGAATGCTTATCAAATTTGCAGACAACACAAAATTGGGTGGGATCTCTAATAATACCCTGGAAAGCAGAAACAAACTTCAAAGTGATCTTGATAGACTGGAGCGCTGGGCTGAAAACAACAGAATGAAATTTAATAGGGATAAATGCCAAGTTCTACACCTAGGAAAAGGAAACCAAATGCACAGTTACAAGATGGGGGATACTTGGCTCAGCAATACGACAAGCGAGAAGGATCTTGGAATTATGGTAGATCACAAGCTGAATACGAGCCAATAGTGTGATGTGGCTGCAAAAAAAGCCAATGCTATTCTATGATCCTATGATCCTATGAGTGGAAATGGGTTAAACATCTCTGGGCAGCAACTGCAGAGTGAAGCGAAGCACCAGCGACGATCCTACTCCAAATCCTACTATAAAGCACTGTATTCCCATCGGTCTCAATAATCTCAACCATGCCGTATTACTGCAATGCTGCTCTACTGTGCTTATGGAGTCTCCTATTTTGTGTTCTGCAGGCCAACCAGTAGCAGAATGGCAAAGGGCACAGGCGCGGCAGAGTGAGGCGACACTGTCACCCTACCGTGGCCACTGGCGGTATCATCATAACATTCAACAGTTTTATTAATGATTTGGATGAGGAGGTGCAGGGAATGCTTATCAAATTTGCAGACAACACAAAATTGGGTGGGATCTCTAACAGGACACTACTTTCCCTCAATGTTATTCACTATCTACATGAAACCATTGTGAGGCTGTCTGGAGATCTGGACTTAAGTGCCAATAATATGCAGATGATACCCAATTCTATTTATCTGTTCCTTTCTTGGAGGCAATAGATGTCCTGAATGGATGCCTGACATCAGTAATGAGGGCTAACAAACTGAAATAGGAATCAGACAAAATGGAAGTTCTGTGGCTAGGCAATGTATCTGACTGTGGAAGTAGTAATATTCAACCTGTGCTGGGCGTTGCATTCCCACTTAAAGATCAGATTCACAGCTGATGAATCAGTTGCTCTTGGTTCCAACTTTGTTTCTGGATACCCATCTGTAGAGAAAAGCCCTGTTTTTGGCCAGTGAGCTTGCAGCTTGACAACTTTGCTTCCCATGACCCCTAGTGAGTGGTGGCCAAAGTTCAGGACGCTCAGGGCCATAAACCTTCAAAAATTCAAGAGCCACGACATATGCACAACCTTTATGCCCACATTTGAAAAATATTGATAACATAAAATAATGTCGGCATTGTCACAGCTAATTAGAAGTACATGCCTTGTGGGTCCCCAAGCTGGTTATGTCTTTTGAAATTTGTTGATAAAGGGGAAAAAAACCTTTGAGAGCACAGATTAATCCTCCCCATTCCTAGGTGAAGCTTGCAGAGTACAAGTGGAGGGGAAAGACTTGGCGAGGGTGCAGATTAATCCCCCCTCCTGTAATAGCCTTCGAAAAGGGATAAGGCCTCAGAGGGTGCAGATTAGTTTGTCTGAAGCCTAAAGAGCATGGGTGGGGGAGAAAGGGGGCAAGGTCCCATAGCATCTTGCAAGCTAGTGATGGAACCCAAATGTGAGGGGGAGCCATGGTGGGAAGGAATTGAAAGAGCATGGGGATTTAAGAAGGGGGTGTCATGTGCACAGAACAACATTTCCCAGCATGTCTGACACCAGAATCCTAGATGTAGCAGTGTGCCAGGCAGCAGAGGCTGGAAAGCCCTCCCACCCTCCCTCCGTCTGTCCATGGCCCCCTCCACAAGAATGCGCCTTTGCGCCTGGTTCCGCGATTATGCGCATTATCGCGGAGGCGCATTTACTCACAATCCCTCTGCACGGGAGGCGGCGGGAAGCGGCGAAGCGCATTAAAAGATGCCCAAAAAGCGCTTTCCAGGTAGTTAATGCGCATAATCGCTTGTTCACACAGCGAAAATGCGCTTTAACGGCCGGAGCAAAATAAAAGTCGCTATTTAACGCGCGTTCGAAAATGCGCATTATCGGGGAGATAACGCGCCTGTACGCCCGTTTTGCGCTCCGCTCGTGTGTAGGTAAAATTTATAATGAGCCTTCAAGGCTCATTAAACGCCCCGTGTGGAGGAGGCCCATATCACCATGGCCCCTGCTGAAGCCGCCACTCAGAATTTCAGTTCCTGCCAGAAGAGAGGTCTGCTGACCCCTTATCATTGAATGACTTCCCATCAGAGACGATACCCCTCACCCCCATTGGTAAAAGTCACCCCAGAGCAGGTGTGGGGAACCTGTGCCCCTCAGATACTGATGAACGACAACTCACAACATCCCTGACCATTGGCCATTCTGGCTGGTGCTGTTGAGAGTTTGAATCCAAGAACATCTGGAGGGCCACAGGAACCTCACCCTGCTCCAGAACATCACTTCCTACAGCAGGAATGGGCCACTGGGCCTCTCCTCTCTTTACTGGAGTCCTCTGCCTCTCATTCCTTTTCCCCAAGGGGAGGCCTTTTTTTTTCTTTAGGGAGGGAGCAGAAGTTGTAGGCACCAAACTGTTTGAAGGCGGTCATATTATTGAATGTGCCTCCCCAATACAAATATCTCCAAATATTTTTTGCCACATGAGAGATTTTTATAACATATTCTCCATGTTTTAATATGTGCCACCTCTTGAGCTTCTGCAGGGTGTTCCTGGTTCACACAGAGCTTGCATCTACCTCCATATAAGACAGGCCAATAAAGTCAGAATCTGAACCCACTATAATTCTTGGAAGCTTTATGATTTGACAAACACAAACTGTATTACTTGAACTCTCTGTGCTGGCTCAGCCACAAGATACATCTGTGGGTTGTTATCCTGGAGAGAGATTCAGGGCGGGGGGCATCTCAAGGTCAGTTGTTCCTACCTGGATTTTGCTCTCTGTAATTTAAACTGGAGAGGGGGGGCCTTGCAGTTGTGAATGCGGCAAACAGTTGCCTCAACCCTAACCATGAAAGCAAAAGGACTTGATAACTCCCCACGATAAAACATAGTAGTGTTTGTCAGTGTCAACGTGTCTCCCTTTGATGTGTGAGGCCTGGGGTGTTTGGCTTGCCCCCACCCCACCTCAAAGGCTTGATCCTCCTGAGTCATCATTAAAGACTCTGGTGTTTGAAGCAGGAACCTCCTAGTCAGAGGCTGGTACTTGGAGAAGAGCTGGAGTTCAGGCATCAGGGTCATCTACTGAGACAGAAGGAGTTACAACCTGAGCATGCTGAGGGGCATCAAGGCCTTATGGAAGAGGCCTCCACCATCACCAGTCTGCTTTTGCAGCTACCATTCCCCCACCCCCACCCCTTGCATGGGTAGGGTTTGGGGCAAATGGGAGGCTGTTTAAATTTTGGTGGTGGTGGTGGCAGGGCTTCTCTAAGCAGCCCAATACCAATGTCCTCTGCACAAGGCCTCCCTGAGTGATGCTACATCATAACATAGTGTCATTCTGGGTGCACTGCAGAGGGGGAAAACATGGCCCTCTTGGCTCCCATGTTTTTCCCCCCAACAATGCACCCTGAACGATACTAGGGCACAGTGTAGTACCATTCAATGAGGAGAAGACACACACTGGCTGAATTCAGACAACATGATAGTCAACGGTGGGGTAATAATCAACTTTACAGTTGTTCATCTGGGGGGGGTACTCCCCACACAACATGGTAATAAATAATCAACCGTGGTATGGATTAGGATCAGTGCTGAGTTGACTATGGCAGCATTCGGATGACACGATAGTCAATACAACTGACGATTGTTCCCCCCCCCCCAGTTGCTTATTGTGTCATCCGAATTCAGCCACTGAATGCTTAGACGAGCCCATCATTTTCAAAGATAAGGAGATGAAACTTGGCCACATGATAGATCTGAAGTAGGGCTTTAGCCATGCCATGTTTCAAGCAAATCTGTTCATCTGTTGATTACTAGGATTTTTTAAAAAAAAAGTTTGAGGTTTTAAAATTATTATTTTTTAAAAAACACTGGAGCCATACCCTTCAAACTCAGGTTGTCAAACCTCCTCTTTGGGGTCTTGCACCTTGAGCTGTTTCAGCCCTTGGATGTGTCACCTGTATGTAGAACAGATTTGTCTTAATTGTGTGCTGTAAAATCAGACATGCGACCAAGACTATGTTCAGGTGGGCACCCCCACCCTTGGTGCCGGACACGCCCCCTGGGGCCGACCATGTTGTCCTCCTTTTTGGTTTCCAAAATATGGTCACCCGAAGTAAGATATAGATTGGTTGGCCCTAGCAGCCCCATCTGACATGGTGTATTGTTGGAGTGCTGGATGGTATCTTTTTCAAGGACACATGATACAAGCCTGGTGACACTAGACATTGCAAAAGCTGAATCCCAGTGTCAGGTTTTCACTTAAGTGATTTGATATACTAACTTTATTGTGACGTGTAGCTCCTTTGTGAAACTATAGCTTAATAAATCAGGTGGGAAAAAATGAAGTTAATGTTAGGATCTGAATGGGACTGGAAAACCTGGGTGGGATTTTCATTAAAGTCCCACAGTTTTTTCACATCATGAAGAGCATAAGCCTTGTTCTCTTTGAGGCACATTTGCAAGGTGCTGGTTTTAATTTATTAATCTGCTGCAATTCTATACACACTTACCTGGGAGCAAGTCCCTTTGAATTTAATGGGACTTGCTTCTGAGTAGATATTTATAAGATTGCATTGTAAGCCGAAACAGTTTAGGCCCCAAATACCTTAGAACAGAAGTAGAGAAGCTGAGGCCTGCCAGATATTGTTGTACTACAACTCCCATCATCCTGTGTTGACAAGGGCTGATGGGTGTTCAAGTCTAACAACATCTGGAGGGCTGCAAGTCCCCCCCAACCTTGCTTTAGAGTCATTCTACATATTACGCAAGATGAGGTGGCAAAATTCCAGATTATACAAACTGATTGAAGGCGGTCATATTATTGAATGTGCCCCCCCCATACAAATATCTCCATATTTTTTGCCACATGATGCAAGATTTTTATAACATATTCTCCATGTTTTAATATGTGCCACCTCTTGAGCTTCTGTGAGGTGTTCCTGGTTCACACAGAGCTAGGGTGACCATATTTTGGAAACCAAAAAGGAGGACAACATGGCCGCCCCAAAGTGGGCGTGGCCACCCAAACATGTCCAGCCCCCAAGGGGTGTGTGCCCACCCAAACATGGCCGTGGACACATGTCTGATTTCACAGCACACAATTAAGACAAACCTGTTCTACATAACATCTTAACATTAAAATCATTGAAATAAAGAACAAGTGAAACATTCAATGTATTTGAAATTAACTTCACTCACTCCTACTTTTGTAGCTTTTGCTGTACTTTGAAGCTTTTGCTATAGTCTGTGTGATACATTCTCTCCTTCACTCAGATATCTTTTCTGACTGCAAATCCTTCACTGGATGACCATAGTCTCACCTTTCCTAACATTTAACACTCTTTCCCTATCATCTTTCTCATACCCATACTCACAGATTCAGCATACTGCTACCACTGAACAGGTGCAGAACTATGCACCCACCAGAGCCTGGCCTTGTGGATCATGCAACCAGCAGGTGCACTTCAGAAAGATGTTTTCAGAGCCTAGGAAATCCAGATATACTCAAACAATGTAGGCTGACCAGATAAAATCCAGGTCAGGGCTCCTGTAACTTTAACAGTTGTAGAGAAAAGGGAATTTCAGCCAATGTCATTTGTATGCAATTAGTCCCTGGTGAAATTCCGTCTTCATCACAACAGTTAAAGTTGCAGGCACTATACTAGAGTGTAGGCTGACCATATGAAAAGGAGGACAGGGCTCATGTAACTTTAACGGTTGTAGAGAAAAGGGAATTTCAGCCAGTGTCATTTGTATGCAATTAGTTCCTGGTGAAATTCCCTCTTCATCACAACAGTTAAAGTTGCAGGCACTATACTAAAGTGCCCATATACAAAAGAAGGCAGGGCCCCTGCAACTTTAACTGTTGTGATGAAGAGGGAATTTCACCAGGAACTAATTGCATACAAATGACACTGGCTGAAATTCCCTTTTTTCTATAACTGTTAAAGTTACATGAGCCCTGTCTTCCTTTTCATATGGTCAGCCTACTAGAGTGCCCATATACAAAAGAAGGCAGGGCCCCTGCAACTTTAACTGTTGTGATGAAGAGGGAATTTCACCAGGAACTAATTGCATACAAATGACACTGGCTGAAATTCCCTTTTTTCTATAACTGTTAAAGTTACATGAGCCCTGTCTTCCTTTTCATATGGTCAGCCTACTAGAGTGCCCATATACAAAAGAAGGCAGGGCCCCTGCAACTTTAACTGTTGTGATGAAGAGGGAATTTCACCAGGAACTAATTGTATACAAATGACACTGGCTGAAATTCCCTTTTCTCTACAACTGTTAAAGTTACATGAGCCCTGACCTGGATTTTATCTGGTCACCCTATCAAACAAGCCCAAACAAGCCATCTTATGCACTCACATATTACCTTGCTCCTTAGTCCAGACATTGCTGCTCACATCCCTTTTTGGAAGCAAAACCACTTCTGTCCCCCTATCCCAGATAAGGGACCTGGGCCAGCTTGGAAAAAGCAACAGGTGAGGAAAGCCTCTGGCACTCCTTTGAACAAGACAGCAGCCAGTATACCTGCTCACCCCTTGCCAGAAGCCTCACAGTCTACAATGGCAAAATGCAGTGTTTGGCTGCTGGGCGCCTCTACCTGCCCAGTCAGACACCAGCTTACAATGGTGTTGTTAAGCAATTTTGGATGCTGGATGTAATGGTCGTAGAGCCCCCTTTATATCTTAAAATGAATCATTTCAATTCCACATTGCACAACTGCTACATTTCTGATGCTAGAGCAGTAATAATAACTTCTGGTTTATCAGTGAGAAACTAATCTAAAAATGTGTTATTACACCTCAGGTTCATTAGCCACATAAACAAGCCAGAACAGAACAGATGCCCATTATCACAATGCTAGACAATAATCTTTCCCTCCTTTTATCCAAATGCCTCCTGAATTTACACTGCCTCAGTGTGCAGAGAACAGAAATCCCATTCAGGGATCCAAAGAAAACTGTCCAAAGAAACCTCAGAAATAAGTCCCATTGATTTCAATAAAGCTTACTCCCAGATAAATGAATATAGGATTGCAGCCTCTCCACATCTGTTGGAAAACATTGGCAATGTAAAATCCAAGCAATCTTTAGTATTATTCTTAATGGAAAGGTAGGTGGAAATAAAATAAATCCTTTACTAACTGTCTAGGAGGGAAGGGAACAGTGAAAATAACACTAGGAAATGGCATTTGTTTTCAATGAATGTTTACCGGTTTTGGTCTCTGGTCATTTTTGCATTTTATTTAAGAAACTATATCTTAAAAAGAAAGAAAAAAGAATACCATGACAAAGAGAGAGAGAGAGAGAAAGAGAGAGTTTATATAGGTAAGAAACTACCAAGGGTCATAGAGCCAAAATGCAAGTGGTGTGTATATTATGCACACTTATCTGACAAGGATAATGAGAGTCTTTAGCTTGTCTTGTGTGGATGAGTTTTTTGGCATCTTTGACATTTAATATTAGGGACAAGGCTTCACTATATAGGAAAACACTCTGTTCTGTCATCTTTTTTTACTTTACATATAACTAAAAATGCTGAACGTGTATAGCTGTAATAATAATAATAAAAATGCTTATACTGTAACAGTAAACTGGGTGCTGTTTCCTCCTCTGGGGCATATATAGTATGAAGGTTTTAATTACAATTAAAAAACCAAAGGAGGAAAGCATCCAATTCAGGTTAAAAGAAGGGGGAAACAAGTTCTCAGGATGCAAAGGATTTATTGATAATCAATAATTATATCCAGAGAACCTGTTTCTCCCATCTTTTAACCTAACAAAATGTTTCAGTATCAAGCACATTTTTTGGTGTTGGTTTTTGATTAGTTACATTCTGTTAATAATGGGTAAAATAGGGGTGCACTGAGTGAATAGATAAGTGAGTTACTGCTAGTTGCAGTGTTGGATTAGCTGGAGCACAATTAAAGTGATTAATGTGGTTCGATTTTTGTTTTTGAAGGGACTACAACCGATTAAAAACCTCTGTGCCAGCTTTTGCAATATGCGAGACGGAGCTAGGGAGTGGAATTAAATGAGATTTTTTGAGCAGCTCGATGGGGGTTGCAATCAAGGTGAATGAGAGAGATGGGGGTGACTATAGGAATAGGTAGCGATGCTGCTGCCTCATCCTCTCCTCCTCTTCTCCCAGTGTTGGTGAAAATATATTGAAAAATGGGGGTGGGGTGTATGAAGGAACACAAAGGTGGAAGGATGACAGATCAGGGGTGCATCACAAGATTCACTCCTCCTCTTCCTCCTCAAACAGCTGACCCCCGAGTATGACACAATCTTCACTGAACACTGTAGCCTTGCATCATGATGCTGTAGGTGCTGCTGCCACCTTGTCCCTTGTACTTTCGCGCCAAATCCGCACGACGGGAGCATCAAGCCCAGGTTTGCACACCGCAGCTGTAAGCTCAGGGCCGGGCAAGGGCTCCTCCTCCTCCTCCTCTATCTGACTTCCTCCATCTGTCGTCTTCTTCTTCTTCTTCTTCTTCTTCTTCTTCTTCTTCTTCTTCTCCTTCTTCTTCTTCTCCTCCTCCTCCTCCTCCTCCTCCTCCTCCTCCTCCTCCGCCGTCGCCGCTCTCATCGCAGCAGCCCGGGCCCTGCTGCTGCTTCTGTTCTAAAAAGCCCCTGATCGGCCCGGGGAAGGGGCTAGAATGACGCGTACCCGGAAATGCGGGTGCGCGTCGTTCCGGCCTCTTCCCTGGGCGATCCAGGCCTTGTCCTTGGCCAGCGCAACCGCGCTAGCTAAGAACAACGCGTACCCGGAAGTGCGGGCGCGCTCCGCTTTGGCCTCTTCCCCGGCCGATCTGGGCCTTGTTCTTGGCCAGCGCAATCGTGCTAGCCAAGAACAAGGCCCGGATGTCGGAGGGGAGGAGGCTGGAACGACGCACACCCGGAAGTGCGGGTGTGCGTCGTTCCAGCCTCTTCCCCGGCGGATCTGGGCCTTGTTCTTGGCTAGCGCAATCGCGCTAGCCAAGAACAAGGCCCGGATGGCGGAGTGGAGGAGGCCGGAACGACGCGCACCCGGAAGTGCGGGTGTGCGTCGTTCCAGCCTCTTCCCCGGCCTCTTCCCCGGCCGATCTGGGCCTTGTTCTTGGCCAGCACAATCGCGCTAGCCAAGATCAAGGCCCAGATGGCACGGGAGAGGCCCAATTTTCCGGACTTTGGGGGATATTTTGAAATTTCCCCCCCCCGGACTCAAATTTGGCCCCCTTTTCTGGGCATGTCCGGGGGGATCCGGACGTCTGTGGTCACCCTACACAGAGCTTGCATCTACCTCCCTATATGACAGGCCAATAAAGTCAGAATCTGAACCCACTATAAAGTTTGGAAGCTTTATGATTTGACAAACACAAACTGTATTACTTGAACTCTCTGTGCTGGCTCAGCCACAAGATACGTCTGTAGGTTGTTATCCTGGAGAGAGAACAGGCCAAAGAGGGATGTTGGCATGCTAGCATTGATACTGGTCGCTCGTGCTTCCTGGAAATTAATCCTCCCTTAACACAACAGATGGCCCCTGTTTTTCAATGGTTCAGCATATGCACAAGAAAGGTTGTGTGACTTCTACCATTATGACAGCCTGAGTCTGTGTTGAACTCAAAGTTGGATTAACGGCAGCTAAACCGATGTCAGAAACACTCAGATTTGGCCCCTCATGTCGGCCTCACACAATAACTTACAGGGCAATCTTATACATACATACTCAGAAATAAGTCCCATTGAGTTCAGAGGGATTTATTCCCAGCTAAGTAGGTATAGGATTGCAGCTTTAAGCTGCAAATTAAGTCCTTTAATCTTTTATTAAATTATAAACACACTGAAGGAAAATCCAATTGACATTTCTTAAAGGAATCTTTCAAGAGAAGGAGGGAGGGAGCCTCTCTAAGTATTTTGTACACTGCATTATCTACATGGGAGATGAACAAAATGTATGCTGATTCATCCTCCAAATCTGGCATTCAGTATAATTGAAAGGCTGCTGTCAAGCTGCTCATCCCCCAAGCTGCCCTTCCTCTGCAGAGACAGGATTGTCCTCCCTCGATGCCCTTAAAGAGCCAGACTAAAGTGTCATTCCATTTTTGCCCGACAGAAAGGCGGTCTGGTTGAAGTATTCATCTGACAGGACCTGACTGGAAGGAGAAAGAGAAGGGGAGGGGAGGGGTGGAGCAGAAGAGCGAAGAAGCGAAGGAGCGAAAGGGATCATAAGTTTGATGCAGTTGTTCCTCAGAGGGTACCTCTAGATGGGCACTTTCCCCCGCGGTGGCTTTGGAGTGGCAGCAGGTCATTTACATGATGCTGCCGCCACTCCGAAGCCATCTAGGGGCAAATCCCCAAAGCTCCGCTGTAAAAAAGTCGGGCATTTACCCCAACTTTTTCAGCTGGAGCGAACTTTTTCATCTGTCACTCTTGCTCTGGAGCTTGTACCCCCACCATTTAAAAAGTTTTTTTTTAAAAAAAACTTACCTTGGATGAGAGGGACTCATGATTCCAGGCACCCCTAAAACTGCTGCTCATGCTCTGTTGGGCGGGTGCGGTGGCGGCAGCATCAGCAGCAGGATGCAGGCGCAGCAGTGGCAGTGGCAGGAAAGCCCGCCATGGCGCTCCTTCCACTGTAGATGGGCAGAACACACTTCAGTGTGAGGCGTGCTGCATGCCGCTATGCTGCCACCCCAACACCATGAAGCAGAGGCAAAAAAAATGCGGCGGCAAACCAGGGGGGAAATTAGGTGTGATGGAGGTCATTGTGTGTTCCTCAGTCATAGTCAGATGTGAGCAGAATCACTGGTCTCTAAATGTCATCCCTGAATGACAAAGAGGAATATTGACTAATCTGAGGTGGCATCCATTAAAATAGAGCTAGGAAACAATGTTTGAGTGTTCCAACGACACAATTTCCATATTTTTAAAAAAGTAAATCTGCTGGAACAGATCAAGGGTCCATCTACTCCAGCATTCTGTTCACACAGTGGCCAACCAACTGTCAACTGGGGGTACCTCTAGATGGACACTTTCCGTTGAGATGGCTTCGCACTGGCGGCAGTTGGGTTACATGATGCTGCCACCGGTGGGAAGCCATCTAGGGGCAAAGGGCCTTTGCTCTGCACTAAAAAAGTTGGGCATTTATACCAACTTTTTTAGAGTGGAGTGAGCTGGCCAGGGAAGGGGATGGAGCAGCGAGCCATATGCTCGCTGCACCGCCTCCGCAGTCCTCTCCCACTCCATTTTAAAAACAAAAACAAAAAAACCTACTTACTTTAGAGTAGTGGAGCTGATGCTCCCTGCCGCCCCTCCAGCTGCCGCTGGGCAGCCGCATGCATGCCACCGCCGCCAGGATAAGCCGCCGTGGCACTCTCCAGTGTAGATCACCAGAAGCATCACTGTGTGGCGCGCCAGCGGGTGCCGTCGCTGCACGGTGCTCCCAGCACCATGTAGCCCCTTCCTAGAGTTGGAAGACCTAAAGACAGTAGTGCACGCGCTGGTAACTTCGAGGCTCGGCTTCTGCAATGCGCTATACATAGGGCTACCTCTGTGTCTAGTCCGGAAACTTCAACTAGTTCAAAATATGGCAGCCAGGTTGGTCACCGGTACACCTAGGGGTGACCATATCACACCAGCTTTAAAATCACTCCACTGACTGCCAATTAGTTTCTGGGCGAAGTACAAAGTGTTGGTCATTACCTTTAAAGCCCTACATGGTTTGGGTCCAGGTTACCTGCGGGATTGCCTTCTCCCATACAATCCACCCTGCTCACTCAGGTCCTCTGGGAAGAATTTACTACAGTCAGCCAAGACTAGGCTGACAACTGTTACCCAGAGGACCTTTTCTTCTGCCGCTCCCAGATTGTGGAAAGACCTCCCGGGAGAGATCCACCAACTCACT
Organism: Anniella stebbinsi; assembly: GCA_029215795.1. NCBI lineage: Eukaryota > Metazoa > Chordata > Lepidosauria > Squamata > Anniellidae > Anniella > Anniella stebbinsi. Next base: position 102,096,287 of record JARDYH010000003.1, read on the forward strand.
AGTCTTCAAGAATTTAAAAGAGCTATAATAATAATAATAATAATAATAATAATAATATATTTATTTATTTATTACCCGCCTCTCCCTCCGGATCGAGGCGGGGAACAACATCATCATAAAACACACAAAACTGATTAAAAATACATAAAACAAATATATCATTAAAATACCAATAAAACACCAATAAAACACTTAAAATTCATCTGAGTAGGCCTGCCGGAAGAGCTCAGTCTTTATAGATAATTTAAATTCCTGAAGACTGGTAAGTTCACGGATCTCTCCCAGCAGGTCTATAAAGACTGATCTGTTCTGGCAGGCCTACCCAGATGAATTTTAAGTGTTTTATTGGTATCTTATTGGTATTTTAATCATGTATTGGATTCTGTGCTTTTAATCAGTTTTGTGTATTTTATATTTGATGTTGTTCCCCGCCTCAATCCGGAGAGAGAGGCGGGTAATACATAAATAAATATATTATTATTATTATTATTATTATTATTATTATTATTATTGTTGTCTTGGTTTCTTTACTGCAGCAATTTAACAGGGTTACTCCAGTCCTCTGGAATCTGATCATAAAAAGTAAACAATCTGAAAAGCTCAGATGCTCATTATCAATCCCATGAGGTATCTGGCCCTTTGAAACAGGTTCATTGTTCTGTGGAAATCACTTAGCAAAGGATTATTGAGTTATGTTCGTAACCAGACAAAGAAAAGACAATGCAATTAAAAATGCATGAATTATTGATGTCTCCTTTCCTAAAAATATCCCTTGAAAATGATACACACCCCTTCCAAATGATTCCTCATTCAGAAATTGAAATGCCAACTAACATATAATTCTCTGTTGATACATATCTGAAGGAAATTATTGGGCCTTAGTCCTTGGTAATAATACTAATGGCAATAGTTATACAGGTAAATGACATGTCAGGCAGCATTTTTTTAAAATGTTGTTCCTTCTTGGAGAAATGTTCTGTTGGGTTTAATTTTAAGTTCCAAAGAAGACATAATCAAAGTCAATGTCTATTTCATACCTTTCTTACAATTTAGGCTCTAAAAATCTGCTATTGGTCCAGACTCCATGTTAGTTCAAAATCATGCCACCGAATTATAACCTGACCTGATAATAGTCCCAGAGTATACACATTAGAAATAGACTACTGCTTCCCAGTCCAATCTAGAATTAATATGGGAAAACCAGCTTACCTGGATGTCACTGGGAAATTAACCTAGATCTCTTCTTGAGCTTTTGGCTTACAAACACATTACCTGTCACCACAGACTGTGTGGAAGAGTGTGACCAGATGACCTGTATGCTTTGCTCAGTCTGATATTCAGGTACTGATGGGCAGCTTCATAGCCCAGTTCTTCCTTTTGATAGTCATTTATCTTTATACTGGACATGAAGTGGACAGCCCTTTAAATACAGGATAACTTCAAAATAAAGGACAATCCTGTGGCAGCTCTTCAAACATTCCTCATACATCAGCAAGACCTTGTAGCTTACTCAATCAATCAATCAATCAATCAATCAATCAATCAATCTCTTCTCTCTCTCTCTGGCTGCCTCTGCACGATAGGTTTAAAGCTCTTTCAAGTCTCATAAAAAAATTTACCTCTACATGAGTGGAGCGCAAATCGGGAGTTGAGGCGCGTTATCTATCCGATTATGCGCATTATCGAATGCGTGTTAAATAGCGAGTTTTATTTTGCTGCGGCCGTTAAAGCGCATTTTGACTACGTAAACAAGCGATTCTCCGCATTAACTACTTCTAAAGCACATTTCAAACAACCGGTAAGGCCACCAGTTGTTTCCCTCAATTACCTCCCGCGTACAGTCATTACCATAAAGCGCTTCCGAGAAGATGCACATAATCGGAGAACCAGGCATCAAACCGAATTCTTGTAGAGGGGTCTCTCTCTCTCTCTCTCTCTCTCTCTCTCAAGCTGAATGTATGTGTGGAGGTTTGTATGTTCGGAAATGTTTACCCACTTCTAGATGAGCTACAAACTTGAAATTTGGAATGCTGATAGGTCTTCCTGTACAATGTACCCCAAAAAATTAAATGTGGTCAAACTATTTTGAAACAATTTAAAACAAATCCTACACTGATTCCTACAACTCCCAGCATGGCTACAACTCCCAGCAACTGCCAAGGAAGCGCCTCTCAGAGGACGGGACTACCTGCGGGCCGCCGAAGGCATGCTGAGTGGTGTAAGCATTTCAGAGATATTGGGGGATCATGCGTGGCCACATGGATGATTGCCCGAGATCTCTGAAATGGCTACTCATCCCAGCATGCTTTGCCTGGAGCTGCCTGCATCCATTGTGAGCCACTTCCTTCCATTCCACAGCGATGCTACTCCTCCAGAGAGCAGCAAGGAGCAGCATCGGTGACAAGCGGAGGGAAGCGGATTAGCGTCATTCAGGACCCAAGAAACAGCAGGAATATCTGCTCATCTGATATATTTGTCTGCCCTACAAATTCCATAGTGAAGACAAATGAGAATAATTGATTCAGCTTTTCTGCAATCTCCTTATCTTCATTTGGCACACCGTTAACTTCCTTGTCATCCAATGGTCCAATTACCCTCTACCTAGTTTCTGCTTCTGATGTATTTGAACATTTTTAATTTTTGGTCTTGCAAGTCAAGGAAAGAGCTATGGGTATTGCCAAGGGGAAAATGTGGTCACCAGTGGTGAGCTGATAAATAAATTTCTGGATCATACACAAACACCTGATCCTATGGTACACAGAAAAACAGATATTGGGACAAATTGTACTAGTCCAGGGGGTATCTACACAGGGCTTTTACTCTGGTTCTGCTCTGCCCCCAAGTCAATCATGTCTGATGCTTCACGCAGTTAGCACATCGTTTTCTGCCCTAAATCCTTTCCCCCCCAAACTCATTTTGTGCCCTTTTTTCAGTCACAGCAGTTTCAGTGCAGTTTGGGAATCTGTGGCTTCAGTGCAGGCTGGTGGAAGTGGCGCAATTGGCAGAAGGGAAAGTCCTGTGGGGAGAACAGAGGGCTAAATGTGTACCCAGAAAAAACTCATTGCCTTCAATATTACTTTGCAGAGTACAAGAGCAGAGGGGTCAGCAGAATTCCTTTACCAGCCCTTTCCCTTAAAACTGCTGTATTGTGAACTAAATATTCATTGAGCTCAGGAGAAGAGGGGAAGCCAGTCCTGCTGCTATGAAACTATAGTGTTGTGAATGTGGGCTCAATCGCTGCCTCTTGCTTTAAATATTAATTGAGTGCTGTGTAATCATGCTTACTTGGAAGTAGGGATGGGCAAACTGAGCCTACGAATGTGCTGCTGCTGCTGCTGTTGCTGTTGCTGCTGCTGCTGCTACTGCTGCTGCTCTCAGGCATTCACTGACAGGACCAGAGCAGTGTCTGCTAGTAGTAGTAGTAGTAGTAGTAGTAGTAGTGTGACCATATATAAAGGAGGACATAGCTCCTGTATCTTTGACAGTTGTATTGAAAGGGGAATTTCAGCAGGTGTCATTTGTATGCATGCAGCACATGGTGGAATTCCCTCTTCATCACAAGCTCTAGGACCCCTGCCTAGCATGATTAGATACAAAAGAGGGCAGGGTGCCTGCAGCTTTAACTGTTGTGATGAAGAGGGAGTTTCACAACCATTTTTATTGAGCATTGTTAAGCCCCTGTGTGTTCCTTTCCAGAAGAAGATGCTTTCTTGGATGAGTTTCAGGTGGTACAGCTCGATGACGTGGATAAGGTGCTTGGACAGGTTCGTGCAGCCACCTCTGTATTGGATCCTTGCCCCTCTTGGCTTATAAAAGCTAGCAGGGATGGAACAGCTGGCTGGGCCAGGGAAGTGATTAATGCCTCTCTACGAGAGGGAGTGGTCCCAGACCGTCTGAAACGTTCCATTCCTGGGCAAGGTCCTTGAGCGGGTGGTTGCTGGCCAGCTCCAGACACTCTTGGATGAGACTGATTATCTGGATCCATTTCAGTCGGGTTTCAGGCCTGGTTTTGGCATGGAAACAGCCTTGGTCGCCCTGTATGATGACCTATGTTGGGAGAGGGACAGGGGGAGTGTGACTCTGTTGATTCTCCTTGATCTCTCAGCGGTTTTCGATACCATCAACTATGGTATCCTTCTGGCACGACTGGCTGAGTTGGGAGTGGGAGGCACTGCATTGCAGTGGTTCCGCTCCTACATGACAGGTCGGCTGCAGAAGGTGGTGCTTGGGAGACATTGCTCGGCCCCATGGATTATCCAGTATGGGGTTCCGCAGGGGCCAGTTTTGTCCCCCATGCTGTTCAACATCTACATGAAATTGTTGGGTACGGTCATCTGGAGTCTTGGAGTGCGTTGTCATCAGTACACTGATGACACACAACTCTACTTCTCCTTTTCATCTTCATCAGGTGAGGCTGTGGATGTGTTGAACCGGTGCTTGGCTGCGACAATGGACTGGATGAGAGCTAATAAACTGAAACTCAATCCAGACAAGACTGAGATGCTGTTAGTGGGGGGGTTCCTCTGACTGGATGGAGGGTGTTCAACCTGTTCTGGATGGGGTTGCACTCCCCTTGAAGGAGCAGGTTCATAGCTTGGGGGTTCTCCTAGAACCATCTCTGTCACTTGAAGCTCAGGTGGCCTCGGTGACACGGAGTTCCTTCTACCAACTTTGGCTGGTGGCCCAGCTACGCCCCTATCTGGACAGGGATAACCTGGCTTCAGTTGTCTATGCTTTGTTAACCTCCAAGTTAGATTACTGCAATGTGCTCTACGTGGGGCTGCCTTTGAAGACGGTTCGGAAGCTGCAGCTTGTGCAGAATGCAGCAGCCAGATTGGTAACAGGGACCAGAAGGTTTGAACATATAAGACCGATTCTGGCCTGCTTGCATTGGCTGCCTGTATGTTTCTGAGCCCGATTCAAGGTGCTGGTTTTAACCTAAAAAGCCTTACATGATTTGGGACCACAATACCTGATGGAACGCCTTTCCCGACATGAACACTACACTCATCATCAAAGGTCCTCCTCCAGGTGCCTATTCCGAGGGAAGCTTGGAGGATGGCAACAAGGGAGAGGGCCTTCTCTGTGGTGGCTCCTCAATTATGGAATGATCTCCCCGATGAGGCCCGCCTGGTGCCAACACTGTTATCGTTTCGGTGCCAGGTCAAAATTTTTCTTTTCTGCCTGGCATTTTAACAGCTCAAGTTGAGGTTTTGATTGACATTGTGGCCAGGCTTAACAGTTAAAATGTTTTAAAGTGTTTTAATGTCAGCTGTTTTATGTTTATGGTTTTAAATTTTGTATATTGAATTTTTAGTGTTAAATCTTTTAATTGTTGTGAACCATCCAGAGAGCTTCGGCTATGGAGCAGTATATAAGTGAAATAAATAAATAATAATAATAATAAAAATACCTGATGAAGAGGATCTCTTGAAACAGGATTATTCATCTGGAGCCCTGTTGCAATAATAGCATAGATGCATTTGTTATATTAGGGACATACTGAATTATCCTTGTTGTACATATAAGTGGTTAAGTTGTTAGCATTTATTTGTTTGGTGATTGCAGGTTTAATTGGTGTAATCTACAACAGGTGACCTTGAATGTGTTTAGATTGGTATGTGCATTATACACCCAGAGAATTCATTTAACAATATGTATGTGATTAAATAACTTACTATTGTAAAAGATCTTATTGCTCTGTGTATGTGTATACCACAGCATACATTATTATTTCAAATTACATAGAGAGTATATATTCTATGTTGTTTACTTGGTGACATACAGTCATTAGTACAGTGGTTGTGTGCCAATGACACTTGTTTGCAGGTTCATTAACAACTGCAGCCTCCAGTTTTTACTGCATCAAATTCAAAATACATAACTAGTGAGAGGAGCATTTACCTATTTGACTCATTAGGCGTCTTTGAAACTCAAATGATGGCTAAGTTCATAAGCAGTACTATGTCTATTGCTTTTTACTCTTTACACACGCGAGATTTTCTGAGTTATAGCCTGTACTACGTACATATCAGCTGACAATTCTTGACAGGTGGCATTGTGTACCAGACTGGTCGAAAAAACATAACCGGAGAGAAGAGCAGTTCTTTGTTTTTCTTGTGAAACGTCCATACGTCACAAATGACGAATAAGTTAGAAGGAATACACATAATAAAGTCTTAACCTGAGATACAGCACATAAAGATTCCTGCATGAGACAAATGAGCCATGTATGGCATATTAATGACAAGCACTGACCTGTGAAAACTGATAAATTGCCTCAAAAGGCTAAAAGATAGGTGCATCTCACCACATACGATAAAGGCCATAATCAGGATGGGTGGCAAGCAGAAAACAAGCTTTCTCAGAGGAGATGCTCTATATACAATCCTCTTAGTTTCTGGAGTCAGCAGGGACATGGCAACCTTTGGCACTGGCAACTTCCTTTTAGGGACCAGCGGGTGCCGCACTCCCCACCTCCCTCCCTCCCCCCATCTCCAAGCATTCATTTCAGTTCTCATCAATCACTGTCCCCTGTTTTCTGTCCACTCTGGAGCAGATATCCTCACTCCCAGCTAAAGCTAAAATGTGTAAATGGCCTTTCAGCAGATCCCTATCTTTTAATGCTTTACCATGTTATATTGGTTGTGTTGTGTTGTGTGGTGAAATCTGTTTGGGTGAGAAAACAGTGTGAAGGCCTATTCAGACATCACAGTAAGCCAACTTAATTTTGTCCCAACTTTAGGCTGACCATATGAAAAGGAGGACATTTGTATGCAATTGTATGCAATTAGTTCCTGGTGAAATTCCCTCTTCATCACAACTGTTAAAGTTGCAGGGGCCCTGTCCTCCTTTTCATATGGTCAGCCTACCCAACTTGGCTTAGTGTGTCATGCGGGGGGGGGGGAGAAAACCATTACCATGATAGTTAAGGAACCACCCCAGCTACCTATCCTACTGCAGTAGGTTTAAGAGGGCCCAAGGTGCTTACTGTGAGGTGTGGCAGGCTCCCCAGTGGTTGAAATGCACCCTGGGAGGTTTCCGGGCTGTGACTATAGACTCCACTGGCAAGAGCAACAGCAACTCCCGGTGATGTTCTTGCTGCAGCGGACTTTCTCTATAGTCACATGGCCATTTTGGGAGTATTTTATTCCAGTGGAGAGGCCCAGAGAGCCTGTTTGTACCACAGGTGAGGCTGGGACATGTAGTAAACTACATGGAAGTATGTCTGCTAACTATGGAGATGAGTGGGTAGTGGAACCATCCCCTCTTCATTACAACAGTTAAAGTTGCAGGGGCCCTGCTCTCTTGTGTATCTGGTCACTCTAGTATAGTGCCTGCAACTTTAACTGTTGTGATGAAGAGGGAATTTCACCAGGAACTAATTGCATACAAATGACGCTGGCTGAAATTCCCTTTTCTCTGCAACTGTGACAGTGACATGAGCCCTGTCCTCCTTTTCATATGGCCAGCCTAGCACAAGTGCTCCTCCAAAAATGTGACTTTTTAAAACAACAACAACAATGCATGACCGTGGGCCCCTGCACTCCCATGGGTGGCGAAACTGGTGTCACCCCCTCCCCTGCTGGGCAAGGAGATGTGTAATGTGGCTCCATGCCCAGTTTGCAGTTGCACTTACTTGCAAGTAAGCGTGGCTGCACCCAGGATGGGAGGACACATTCTTCCTCGGTCCCGGGAACTTCCCAGGACTGAGGAAGAATAGAGATTTATGAGGTTTCTGTAAACCTGGAAAAATCCCGTGCCTGCCCCCACCCCACCCCTGGGACTCCCAGTGCATCATTTGAACTCATAGGGAGCAGCCAGGGGCTAACCCAGGCAAAAAGCCTGGTGTGGAAAGGGCCTATAACTCAAGAGGCAGAAAAGGTTAACTTCTAACCTTGGCTGAGAAGCTGTGTTCTTCCAAACTTTGCAGGGCTGGCTACTGCTAGGGTGAAACAATTTTTGAAACCAAAAAGGACAATATGGTTGGACCCAAGGGGCCGTCCCCACCAACATGTCTGCCCCCAAGGGGTGTGTCCAGCACCAAGGAGGTGTGCCCACCTGAACGTAGCCTTGGTCACATGTCTGATTTTACAGCACAATTAAGACAAATTTCTTCTATATAACATCTTAATGTTAAAATCACTGAAATAACAAGTGAAATACCCAATGTATCTGAAATTAACTTCACTCACTCCTACTTTTGTAGCTTTTGCTGTACTTTGTTGCTATTCTCCCCTTTCTCAAATATATTTTCTGATTATATCCTCACTCCGCTGCAAGCTGCTGCTTAACAGGGCTTGCTGCTGTCTGTCTGTCTGGCTTTTTTATTTTTAAAGTTCATTTTTTAAAAAACTTGTGTATGATTGTCACAGGTTTCTCTACTCTAATAATTAGGGTGAATGTTGTGGGCGACAGACACTATTTCACTCATTCACACTTCTCACTTATATACATTAGCTTTTCAAGGCTTTTGCGTTAGCACCACTTTTCACATCCAGCCTTTGAACTCCTGTCTACTTCCTGCACCAACATTTGACTCTGGGACCCTCTTTCTAATGCCCTGCATTGCATGCCAGCACCATGGGGCTAAGTTACAACAGGTGTCTCTGGGTTCTCTGTGCAGCCTCTGTTCTCTCTCTCTCTCTCTCTCTCTCTCTCTCTCTCTCTTGTGATTGCAGCCAAACCAAAGCCTCCAGCCTTAAACAATCAATCTGCCTCCCTTTTCCAATGTCTCCCAATAGCCCAGCTGGGCTCCATACTTGTACCCTGTGGCTGGAGGGAAGGGTGCCAGCTTATTGCTTGGTCACGTCTGGTTACTCTGACTTTAAAAACTACCTCTGCCACCAGCTGCCTCTGCCTGCACCAACACTGGACTCTGAGACGCCCTTAAAAGGCTCTTTGTGGCACACCAGCCTCTCAGGGCTCAGCTACAGCCATCTCTTAGTTGTGTCTTCAGTCTAACTCTGTCTCTTAAGAGATATGCCAGCCAAAGCAGCAAACCTATCTATTTTTCTCCGATGTGCATTTCAAACATTCTGCATTGCATGCCAGCAGTGCAGACAAAGCCTAGCTCACAAGTGAACAAAGGGAAGTGGAAGGGAAGGGGTAGCAAATCAAAGCAACAACATGCCAGGTTCCAACATCTGCAACAACAGGGCATCTGCAAAGATGGAAGCCTCTCTCTCGACTGACACCTCACTGTTGATCGTGAGAGTTTTTCTCTAAGGATGACCCTTCATCGCGCATGATGTGGAACTCTGAGAAAAAGGCCTCTGGCCCATTCTGTTTTGCCCTGTGGGCTGCTTTGACTGACCTCTCCTTTCCCACATTTTGATCTGTGGACGCCTCACCTCTGCTCCAGGTGCCCGATTGCCCACCAACTCTGCAAGAGGAAAGGTGCCAACCAGCACTTCTTAGCTAAAAATGTGAGATTCCCTTGATGCTAAGGGCTGAAACTGCTCAAGGTGCAAGACCCTAAAGAGGAAGTTTGACAAGCTGAGTTTGAAGGGTATGGCTCCAGTGTTTTTTTTTAAAATATATATTTTAAAACCTTGAAATTTAAAAAAATCCTAAAAATGAACAGATGAATAGATCTGCTTGAAACTTGTCACGGCTAAAGCCCTACTTAAGAGCTATCATGTTGCCAAGTTTAATCGCCTTATCTTTAAAAATGATGTTTTTTTAAAAAAAAATCAAAAATCTCTAAAAATCAATGGATGAACAGATATGCTTCAAACCCATCATGGTTAAAGCCCTACTTAAGATCTATCAAGGTGCCAAATTTCATCTCTTTATCTTTAAAAATGATGGACCTGTAAGCATTTTTGTTAATTCCCATTGACTATGGGTGCCTCTACAAAAGCGATTTAAAGCTCTTTCAAGGCGCATTACCAAATTTATCTCTACAAGAGCGAAGCGCAAATGAGGAGTACAGGTGCTTTTTATCTCCTATTATGTGCATTTTTGAATGCGTGTTAAATAGCAAGTTTTAATTTCCCGCTGGAGTAAGAGTGCCTTATGTCCATGCAAACAACTTTCTGCGGAGGTGCATTAACGATCAGAGTGGGCGGACTGTGGTCTTGATGTCATGCATAGAACTGCCCCTTCTCTGGGAAAACCTCCCACTTTTTTGTTTAGTTTTATTTCCTGTCTCCTGCTTGCAATTTCCTCCTTATTCTCCGTCTCTCTGGATGGAAGCTCCAGGAAGAAGTGACTCAATGTGAACTGAAAATAAAGTGTTTTTTAACTCCCCTGATGGAATATGTCATTCATGGAGATACGGGGCCAGATGGAGGTAGTTTCACGAGAAGTAAAGGGGGTAGGAAGGATGTGTGGATGTGTGCATAATTAGCGATCAGCTTAGACAGATCGTCTCCTCGCTTCTTGCTGGGTTCCTGACATGAGCTGTGTGTGTGTGTGTTTTACAACAGTTGAGCTCGCTGGGAAGAGGAGGGGGAAGGAACAAAGCAGCATCCCCCTGTCTGTTTTGGCGTGTGTGTGTGTGAGGCACATTCCCATTTACTCCTGAGCAGTTCACTTCAAATGGCAATCAGGCGAAGGGGGGGAGAGAGGTAGCCAAAAAGGTTAACCAGGCAAGTAACCCAGGTAACCAAAGGCAGGAGATTCTGGTGGGTGGGGAGAATAAAGGGAGGGAAACCTGTTTGGGCAGCTCCCCGGGACAAAGCGCATTACTTTCAGCAACATTTGCATGCGATTCTCAGTGCGTTTAAAGCGCGTTTCATACAGCCAGTAATGTGCTTCAATACTTCTCGTGTATAGGTATTAGGCATAACCGCGCTTATCAGGAAATGCACATAATTGGGGAACTGGGTGTCAAAGCGAATTCTTGTAGAGGGGGCCTATAAAGGAGAGCTGCCTTTTCTTTGGGTGGGGGGAGGATGGGAAAAATCTGGATTTTTCTTCAAATTTTATAATCCCCCCCCCCCGCTTCCTGGATTTGTTTCCAAAAATCTTGACATGTCCTGGTTTTTCCTGACATATGAGGTAAAAAGCTTCCCTTACTTCATTTTCAGTTGGTCAGTATATTATTTGGCAACAAAATCAGAGAACCCCACTTTTATGTATGCACTCCTATCCCAAAAGTATTTTAAAGTATTTTAACGCTAGATATAAATTAATGTTCATCTCATTTTGGGCCCAACTATAGGCCCTTCCTCAGGGAATGTTGGGCTTCAACACTATGCACACTTTCCTGGAAGTAAGCTCCAGTGAGTACAGTGGAATATACTTCTGAGTAAACATGCATGGGATTGCTCTGTAAGAATTGCTTAAAGGAAAGGTGTCCTGTTTCTTTCCTCCTCATCCTTTCCCCCTAAAATCACAACGTTCTGTTCAGTAGGAGAGGGGTGGGTAGAAAGTAGATTTGGATCTACTGGTAGATCTCTGAGTGATTTACAATAGATCAGCAAGGATTTCTTGTTTCCAATTATTTAACAATAGCAGCAATAAAATGGCACACACATACACCCAGAATTATATTGCTAAAATAGATAAGATTTAGGGTAACCAGGAGTGGAATTGCATCAGGTGACAACTGGTAGATCTTGGGGGGGGGGGGTTTAAAAAAAAAGTAGATCTCAAAATTCTGAAATCTGCCAGGTGAAAGCCAGTTTGAATGGAAACTATGCAAAAATATTCATCAACCTCTGTTGTAAATGAGAGCCCTTCTGTGATTTGTGTTTAGATTTTATTTATTTATTTTTATGTATTTATTTATTTATTCATTCATTCATTCATTTATTCCATTTATATACTGCCCCATAGCCAAAGCTCTCTGGGCGGTTTACAAAAATTAAAAACATTGAGCATTAAAAAACCGATATACAAAATTTTAAACCATAAAAACAAGTTATAATACAATATCATTTAAAACAACTATTCTGGGTCAAACAACAACCACAAACCCCTCATCATACACTGTTAAATGCCTGGGAGAAGAGGAAAGTCTTAACCTGGCGCCGAAAAGATAACAATGTTGGCGCCAGGAGAGTCTTGTCGAGGAGATCGTTCCATAATTGGGGGGGGGCACCACTGAAAAGGCCCTCTCCCTTGTTGCCACCCTCCGTGCTTCCCTCGGAGTAGGCAACCGGAGGATGTGAATCATGTAAATTGGATTAGATGTCTTCCTAATACACTTTCCTGGGAAACGCAGCACTGAGTTCAGTGGAACTTAATTATCTGAGTAAACATGCAAGGGATCGATCTGAGTTCTGTATGGAGGTACAGGCAGGTTGCACTAGGAGGCTTTACGGCCACCATTGTGCACAGCATTAAATCTACGACAATATAGAGCCCCCATCTTCCTTAAACATGGTGACTCTCATGGAGGACGGGCAGGGTCAGGGAAGTCCTGGTTGCTCATGTGGCTTGGTGGGGGGTGGGGTGGGTGAGGCAGTGGCTCGCCATCCTGGATTGGGTCAAACAGTTCAAAGTGCTTTAGACCTGATCCAACCCACTTTGGATCGCTTCAAGCCAGTCCAAATTTGGATCAAATTTGTCCAAATTGGCCCACTTTGGTTCAGGATTCAGGTCCAGAACTGAAGTGGTGCATTGTATGAAATAGGGCAGTGCACAGCCCTATTTAATACAATGGCTTTAATTTGGAGTACAATTCATAAACTTAGTTTTAGGTATTAAATTTCTTGCACTTTCCCTGTGCACCTTGTTTAAAATAAAAATGCTTTTTTCTCACTTCTAAATTGCCACTGAAATATGGTGGTGCTTTTGACAGTGGGGGGCTGTGCCCCCCATTGGGTTCCAGGAGAAGAAATTGTCCCCCAGATCCTCCAAAGCTGCCCACTCCTATGCTACGGTGAGGAGAAAGAGAGGGCTCCTACATATTTATTTATTTATCTCCAGGATAGCTGGACATAAATAGAAACTAAAATAATCATAACAATTCAAAATGAACGGAGAGGAGCAACAAACAATGAATTTTACATGGGAGTGGCGGAAGAGGCCAAGTGGGGCTCTGCACATGGTCCTAGTGGGAGGGGCTTCTGCTGCTTAGAATCATAAGAGTAGCAAAGGGTCATTTAGTCTATCAAGTCAACCCCCTTGGTCAGTGTAGGAATCCAGTTTAAAGCACCCCTGAGAGATGGCTGCCCGGTCTCTGCTTGAATACAATGGAGAGCCCACCACCTCTGTAGGCAGTTGGTTCTATTGCCTGACTGCTCTGACTGCTAGGAAGTTTTTCCTGATGTTCAACTGAAATCTGCATTCTTCTAACTTAATCCCATTGATTCATATCCTACAGTCCTGAATGAAAGAGAACAGGTTATAGCCCTGAAAGTGCTATCATATCCCTTTCAGTCTTCTCTTCTCAAGCTAAACATGCCCTGTTCCTTCAATCTTTCCTTGTACTACTTAGTTTCTATTTCATTGATCATTTTTGTTGCCCTACTGTGAGCTCATTCCAATTCATCCGAATCCTTCTTAAAGTGTGGTGTCCACTGTTCAAGGTGAGGTCTAAGCAGTGCAGAATAGAATGAAATTATCACTTCTCATAATTTAGAATTGACTACAACTCCAAGATCCTTTACATACATACTGTTGCCAAGCCAGGTGTTCCCCATCTTCTACCTGTGTATTTGATTTCTTTTTCCTGAATGAAGAACTTTGCAGCTATCTCTGTTAAACTCCATTCTGTTGTTTTCTAACCTGACAAAATCATTTTGAATTTTGTTCCTGTCTTCTAAAGTATTAGCTATCTCACCCAATTTTGTGTCACCTGCAAATTTGATAAGTATCCCCCTCCCCACCACTTCCTCCAAGTCATTAATAAAAATGTTGAAGAGTACAGGGCCTAGAACAGAGCCCTGAGCAACCCCACTCAATGCCTCCCTCAGTTTGATGAGGAACCATTGGCGAGCACTCTTTGAGTACACTCTTGAGTACTCTCAGAACCAATCTCTATTATCTTTGTGAAATTATCGAAAATGGGTGCAGTGCCAGATGACTGGAGGAGGGCTAATGTTGTCCCTATCTTCAAAAAGGGCAAAACGGAGAAACCTGGGAACTACAGACCAATCAGTCTGACATCCATCCCTGGGAAAATTTTGGAACAGATTATAAAGAAGTCAATGGCTGAATTCGGACAACACGATAGTCAATGGTGAGGTAATAACCAACTTTACAGTTGTTCATCTACGGGGTACTCCCCACACAACATGGTAATAAATAATCAACTGTGGTGTGGATTAGGATCAGCACTGAGTTGACTATGGCAGCATTCGGATGACACAATAGTCAATACAACTGACGATTGTTTCCCACCCCCCAGTTGCTTATTGTGTCGTCCAAATTCAGCCAATCTGTAAACACCTTGAAAAAAATGCAGTGATTTCTAGAAGACAGCATGGATTTGTCAAGAACAAATCCTGTCAGACTAATCTGATCTCATTTTTTGATCGGGTACCCTCCCTTGTGGACTGTGGGAATGCTGTGGATATAGTATATCTTGACTTCAACAAAGCTTTCAACAAAGTGCCCCTTGACATTCTGATTCACAAACTAGTGAAAAGTGGGCTAGATGAAACAACTATTAGGTGGATCCACAGTTGGCTACAGAATCAGACTCAATGGCTGAATTCGTATGACACAATAAGCAACTGGGGGGGGGACAATTGTCAGTTGTATTGACTATCGTGTCGTCCGAATGCTGCCATAGTCAGTTCAGCGCTGATCCTAATCCACACCACAGTTGATTATTTATTACCATATTGTGTGGGGAGTACCCCCTAGATGAACAACTGTAAAGTTGATTATTACCCCACCATTGACTATCGTGTTGTCCGAATTTAGCCAAAGAGTGTTTATCAATGGTTCCTTTTCACACTGGGGGGAGGTAATGAGCGGGGTACTGCAGGGCTCAGTCCTGGGCCCAATTCTCTTCAACATTTTTATTAATGATTTGGACGAGGAGGTGCAGGGAATGCTTATCAAATTTACAGATGATACAAAATTGGGTGGGATTGCTAATACCCTGGAAGGCACAAACAAACTTCAAAGTGATCTTGATAGACTGGAGCGCTGGGCTGAGAACAACAGAATGAAATTTAATAGGGATAAATGCCAAGTTCTACACTTAGGAAAAAGAAACCAAATGCACAGGTACAAGATGGGGGATACTTGGCTAAGCAATACGACAAGCGAGAGGGATCTTGGAATTGTTGTAGATCACAAGCTGAATATGAGTCAACAGTGTGATGTGGCTGCAAAAAAAGCAAATGCTATTTTGGGCTGCATTAATAGAAGTATAGCTTACAAATCACACGAGGTATTGGTTCTCCTCTATTCGGCACTGTTTAGGCCCCGTCTTGAGTATTGTGCCCAGTTCTGGGCACCACACTTCAAGAAGGATGCAGACAATCTGGAGCATGTTCAGAGGAGGGCAACGAGGATGATTAGGGGTCTGGAAACAAAGCCCTATGAGGAGAGATTGAAAGAACTTGGCATGTGTAGCCTGGAGAAGAGAAGATTGAGGGGAGACATGATAGCACTCTTCAATTACTTGAAAGGTTGTCGCACAGAGGAGGGCCAGGATCTCTTCTCGATCAACTCAGAATGTAGGACACGGAATAATGAACTCAAGTTACAGGAAGCCAGATTCTGGCTGGTCATCTGGAAAAACATCCTGACTGTTAGAGCAATACAACAATGGAACCAATTACTTAGGGAGGTGGTGGGCTCTCCCACATTAGAGGCCTTCAAGAGGCAGCTGGGCAGCCATCTGTCAGGGATGCTTTAAGGTAGATTCCTGCATTGAGCAGGGGGTTGGACTCCATGGCCTTGTAGACCCCTTCCAACTCTACTATTCTATGATTCTCCAGCCAGCTGTGGATCCACCTAGCATTATGCCATCCAGTCCACACTTAACTAGCTTGGTGTGAGTCATCAAGCTAATGGCAGCAATTTCCCAACACTACACTTCTACTCTCTACCATCCAAAAAGGATTGGAATTGTAACCACAGCAAAATAGTAATCTCAGTCCCATCCTGAAAGGGACCTGAGAGGGATACCATGGTACAAAGCTGCCGAGAGATCCATGAGAGCCAACAGGCATTCACTCTATGCCTAATTTTTGGCATATGATAGGGAGATCAGGTTTGTTTCAGTATTAAAATCAGGTGTGGAAACATTTTGAAAAGGATCTAGATTTTTTTTTTAAATAGAACTGCTTCTGATAAATATGGAATATATGTTTATTGTATTATGTGATCAGACTTTATGTCACTTTATATCTTTATTAAATTGTGTTAAAGATGGTAGCTACATAATAGTATTTTTAAAATATTTTTTATGTTTATCAAGTGTGAAAGTACAGGCATCAACTGCCACCTTCTGGTCAGATCTAATTTTGCACATTTGTCATTTTTGTCACGCTGCTATTTATGTTTCACAAGAATTGATTTTTTGATATTTGATTTTATACTTATGACTGAAGCAAAGCTAGAGCAGGCTGAGAGATGTGATTGGATATTACAAGGAAGATTTGTATAAGGCAGATGATATTCCCATGACTAAGAAAACCAATGTATGGTTTTAGCTCAATAACATTTGGCAATTCATGCTTAGTTGGTTTTATATGTCCCTTTCTTTGTATTATGTTCCCAACCATGCGGAGAATGTCCAGTCGAATCATACCAAAGATGTTATGCACTCTGACTAGCCCACCCTGGCATCTCTGTGCCTGCAGAGTTTCATGCTGTACATGTAGACACCAGGAGCCATAATAATAATAATACTTATTATTATTATTATTATTATTATTATTATTATTATTATTATTATTTCTTACCCACCTCTCCCTCCAGATCTAGGCGTGGAACAGCATCAATACCAACATTATAAAATACATAAACTGATTTAAAGCATATAAAAATAATACATTATTAAAATCAACAAAGTCTTAAAATTCGACTGGGTAGGCCTGCCAGAAGAGATCAGTCTTTATAGCTCTCTTAAATTCTTGAAGACTTGTAAGTTGGCGGATCTCTCCCGACAGGTCGTTCCACCATCTGGGAGCAGTGGAAGAGAAGGCCCTCTGGGTAACAGTTGACAGCCTAGTCTTGGCCGGCTGTAATAAATTCTTCCCAGAGGACCTGAGCATGCAGGGCGGATTGTATGGGAGAAGGCGATCCCGCAGGTAGCCTGGACCCAAACCTAGTAGGGCTTTAAAAGTAATAACCAACACTTTGTATTTTCCTCGAATGTAATTGGCAGCCAGTGGAGTGATTTTAAAGCTGGTGTGATATGGTCAACCCTAGGTGTGATATGGTTACCCCTAGGTGTACCGGTGACCAGCCTGCCCGATTTATTTTGAACTAGTTGAAGTTTCCAGACTAGACACAGAGCTAGCCCTATGTACAGCGCATTGCAGAAGTCGAGCCTCAACGTTACCAGTGCGTGCACTACCGTCTTTAGGTCTTCCAACCCTAGGAAGGGGTGCAGCTGGCGTATCAGCCAAAGCTGGTAGTAGGCACTCCTGGCTGTCGTGTCTATCTGAGCTGTCATTTGGAGTGACAGATCCAGGAGCACCCCCAAGCTGCGAACACAGCCTTTCAGGGGGAGTGTAACCCCATCCAGAACTGGTTGACATACCTCCAAACCCAGGTTGGGGCTTTGACAGTAAGCACCAATGTCTTGTCTGGATTCAGCTTCAGTTTGTTTTTCCTCATCCAGCCCATTTCCGCCTCCAGGCATTCATTCAGAGAAGACACACTATCCTTAGCTGACGCTGTTGTCAAAGGCATAGAGAAATACATTTGGGTGTCATCAGCATACTGATAGCACCTCTCCCCATGTTTCTGGATGATCTCTCCCAGCGGTTTCATGTAGATGTTAAACAGCATTGGGGATAGGATGGTGCCTTGAGGTATGCCACACAACAGCTCCTTCTTTGAGGAGCAACTATCCCCAAGCCTCACCATCTGGAACCTGCCCAAGAGGTAGGACCGGAACCACTGAAGCACAGTGCCCCCCATTCCCAACAAGAGCTAAAATGGGGGGGGGGGCGTGTGTGTGTGTGTGTGTGTGTGTGTGAGCAGGGGAGGGTTACAAGTTGGAGATGATGGAATCTGAACCTCCTGAAAAATTCTGTGAATGAGGCAGGTGATTGCATGATTAAAAAAAAAGAAGCCTCCTCTGGAAGTGCCCATGGCAAGACACTGAATGGTTTTGAGGCATATTTTAGGGTTGCTAAATTATAAATATAAGCACTGTTTACTGAGCAGGAAGCAGACCCAGGATAGGGTTATCTAGTGGAACGTAGGTTTTCTGGTCAGACCATTAAAGTAATGGTAGGTTGGCAAGTTGGTGAATGACTCTCAAAGAGATAAGGCTGGAGATGTTCCTGACATATCTTTATGTGCATTTTATCCAAGCATAAAATTACTCGAAAGAACAACTAGCATTCTGAAGCATGCCACTCTCTTGCATGGCCAATCATGCTGCAATGATGCCTTGGAATGTTCTGAAACATCTTTTTTCGTTTGCAGCCACACACATTTGTCAATATGCAGAAGGCTGAAAAGGTCACATTTTTAACCACATGTTCAATGGGATGAGTCACCCACTTGTGCTGCTTTGGGCTAAATTTATTTTATTTTATTTATTTATTTATTACATTTTTATACTGGGCAATTCATAATTGTCATCTCAGATTCCCAAGTGAGATGAAGAGTCGCAGGAGAGCATCTTATTTTTATTACTATGTAAAGATTATTTCCCCCTATCCTCTTCGCAGGCTAATGAAACACAGAGTAGCAGCCTTTATTTTCATTGTTCCAAAGGCCAAGCGCTTCCCAGAAATGGCAGAAGCATTTTTCTGGGCGGGGTGTGTGTGGAGTGTGGGGTGCAGAAAGCTGAAAAGCACAAAGAGTTGCTATGAAGGCTGGAGAGGGAGAGAAAGAGAAGGGAGGGAGGGACAGGGGTGTGATGGATGAATGTGTGTGTGTGTGTGTGTGAATAGATGGATGGGTGGGTGGATGGGTGGGTGGAGAGAGAGAGGGGGGTTGGGTAGAGATACTGAGATAGAGAGAGTTTGGGGGAAGGTGCTGGGAGAGAAAGTGTATCATTGTGCTTGGATGGTGACCCTGGATTTAAAAAGGGACGTATATTTGGGTAGTAGTGCTGGGAGAGACTGTGGGGGTAGCAAAGTGTGTTGGACTTGCCCTGGGAGGGTTGGCTGCTAAGTTACTTATTTATTACAATTATTTTTATCCTGCCTTTCAGGATAAGAAAGATCCTACTAAGGTGGCTGACAAGACAACAATGCATTAATAAAAATCCATTTAAAATAACAACTCATAAGGACCCACAGGCAGTTGATGGTAGAAAGTCCTGGGAGGAGGGGGAGCCAGGGGCAGCGGCTTGACATGGCCTTGCCTTGCCTTGCCTTGCCTCCCTCCCTCTTCTGAGATTCTGCCCACCAAACACCAAGCAATGGCAACCAAAAAGGAGGACAACATGGTCAGTCCCCAAGGGGGCATCCCCACTGACATGTCCGCCCCCAGGGGGCATGTCCAGCACCAAGGGGGTGTGCCCACCTGAATATAGCCTTGGTCACATGTCTGATTTTACAGCACACAATTAAGACAAATCTGTTCTACATAACATTTTAATGTTAAAATCACTGAAATGACAAGGAGACATCCAATGTATCTGGAATTAACTTCACTCACTCCTACTTGTGAAGCTTTTGCTGTACTTTGTTGCTATTCTCTGTGTGATACATTCTTCCCTTCCCTCAAATATCTTTTCTGATTGTATCCTCACTCCCTGCAAGCTGCTGTGTGGCATGGTTGTCATGGTAATGGAAGGAGGAGAATAGAAGGGAGTGGCAGTTGGGAGTGGTTAGGAGAGGAGCAGGAGTGAGTAGGAGAAACTAGAGGAATGAAGAAAAAGGAAAGGAGGAGAGTTTTTGAGGGATTTTGGGAAGATAAGAAAAAGAAGGCGACGTTGGACAGAATGTCTGTAATGAGCAGGGAATTGGGCAGCCTGCTATGCTAAACAGCATTTCAGAAGCAGCATCAAGTTTACCCAGGCAATGCACAGGACCCTGCAGGAACTGTAGGAAAGCGAATTAGGAGCTGAGACAACTCAGGGACTCACAGAGAGTTAATCGTTAAGTTGTTAACAATAAATTCTTAAGTTTTATAAAATGAAGGGCTTCCTAAGAATAAGTTCCAGGGCCTCACCCAGACAAATCTGTCCTATATAACATCTTTATGTTAAAATCACTGAAATAACAAGTGAGACATCCAATATATCTGAAATTAACTTCACTCACTCCTAATTTTGTAGCTTTTGCTGTACTTTATTGCTATGCCCTTTGTAATACATTCTCCCCTTCCCTCAAATATCTTTTCTGACTGTATCCTCACTCCGCTGCAAGCTGCTGCTTAGCAGAGCTTGCTTGCGGATGGCTGGCTGACTTTTTTTTTTGTAGTTTTAAAGTTCAATTTTGTTTTGAAATTTGCTAAAAATCAACATATGAACAGATCTTCTTGAAACTTGGCATGGCTAAAGCCCTACTTAAGATCTATCATGATGCCAAGTTTCATCTTATTTTTAAAAAATGATGGGTTTTTAAAAAAACATTAATTTTAAAACCTCATTTTAAAAAAAATCCTAAAAATCAATGGATGAACAGATCTACTTCAAATTTGGCATGGCTAAATCCCTACATAGGAGCTATTGACATGACAAGTTTCATCTCTATCTTTAAAAATATATATTTTTTAAAAAATAATAATTTTAAAACCTCAAATTTAACAAACTCCTAAAACTCAATGGATTAACAGATATGCTTCAAATTTGGCATGGCTAAAGCCCTTCCTAAGGGCTATCATGTTGCCAAGTTTCATCTCTTTAACTTTAACAATGACAGAGCTGTAAGCATGTTTATCAATTCCCATTGCCTATAACATAGAGCTGCCCTTTGGGTGGGGGGAGGATGGGAATAATCCACATTTTTCTTCAAATTTCATAATTCCCCCTTTCCTGGATTTGTTACCAAAAATCCTGACATAGAATCATAGAATCATAGAATAGTAGAGTTTGAAGGGGAATATAAGTAGGGGTGTGCACGGACCCCCCGGATCGGATCGGGACCCAGATCGGGACCTCCAATTTTGTCATGGATCGGATCGGACAAAATCGGAGGCCCCCTGGACCGGATCAAGTCCAATACCGATCCAAAAATCTGAAATTTTTGGATCCGCCGCCATTTTTTCCCCCATAGACTTGCATTGCAATGCAAGTCTATGAGGAAAAAATGGCAGTGGGTGGGTGATGGGGGGCCTAACTTCCTCCCCCCCAGGGCCGTCCGCTGTGGACGGCCCTGGCAGGTAAGCCCCCTCTCCCGCGCTCCCTACCTTCCCCAGGGCTATCCGCTTCCATCGGGCGCCAGCGGATAGAAGCGGACGGCCCTGGGGGGGGTAAGCCCCCTCTCCCCTCCCCCTGCTTACCTTACAGGGATGTCCGCTCCCGTCCGGCGCCAGCTGCTACTGCCAGCGGGCTTTGCGGCCTGCTCCATAGTGGCGCACCGGGTGATGTCATCACCCGGCGCGCCACCCTGGAGCAGGCCGCGAAGCCCACTGGCAGTAGCAGCCGGCGCCGGACGGGAGCGAACGTCCCTGTAAGGTAAGCGCGCCGCTCCACGCGCCCCCTCCTCCCCTCCGCATGCCCCCCTTCTCCCCTCCGCGTGCCCCCTGCTTACCTTCCAGGGACGTCCGCTCCCGTCCGGCGCCGGCTGCTACTGCTAGCAGGCTTTGCGGCCTACTCCAGAGTGGCGTGCCGGGTGATTTCATCACCCGGCGTGCCACCCTGGAGCAGGCCGCGAAGCCCGCTCACAGTAGCAGCCGGCGCCGGACGGAAACGGACGTCCCTGGAAGGTAAGCGCGTTGCGGACAGCCCCGATAGGGAAGCCCCCCCCTGCTGTCCGCTTTCATCGGCGGGCGCCCGCCGATCCACCAATCCATCCAAACCGGATCAGAACCTTTTCGGATTGGTTCGGATTGGATCGGCTGTTCCAGCTGTGAGATCGGAAATCGGATAATTTATCCGATTTCCCTCTGGATTGGATTCGGATCGTGGATCGGATCCGATCCAGTGCACATCCCTAATTATAAGGCAATCGGGTCCAACCCCCTGCTCAATGCAGGAATCTACTTTAAAGGATCCCTGACAGATGGTTGTCCAGTTGCCTCTTGAATGCCTCTAATGTGGGAGAGCCCTCCACCTCCCTAAGTAATTGGTTCCATTGTCGTATTGCTCTAACAGTCAGGAAGTTTTTCCTGATGTCCAGACAGAATCTGGCTTCCTGTAACTTGAGCCCATTATTCCAGGTCCTGCATTCTGTGTTGCTCGAGAAGAGATCCTGGCCCTCCTCTGTGCAACAACCTTTCAAGAATTTAAAGAGTGCTATCATGTCTCCCCTCAATCTTCTCTTCTCCAGGCTACACATGCCAAGTTCTTTCAATCTCTCCTCATAGGGCTTTGTTTCCAGACCCCTGATCATCCTCGATGCCCTCCTCTGAACACGCTGCAGGTTGTCTGCATCCTTCTTGAAGTGGGGTGCCCAGAACTGGATGCAATACTCAAGATGGGGCCTTACCAGTGCCGAATAGAGGGGAACCAGTACCTCGCGCGATTTGGAAGCTATACTTCTATTAATACAGCCCAAAATAGCATTTGCTTTTTTTTTTTTGCAGCCACATCACACAGTTGGCTCATATTCAGCTTGTGATCTACAACAATTCCAAAATCCATCTCACTTGTAGTATTACTGAGCCAAGTATCCCCCATCTTGTACCTGTGCATTTGGTTTCTTTTTCCTAGGTGTAGAACTTGGCATTTATCCCTATTAAATTTCATTCTGTTGTTTTCAGCCTAGCGCTCCAGTCTATCAAGATCACTTTGGGGTTTGTTTCTGTCTTCCAGGGTATTAGCGATCCCACCCAATTTTGTGTTGTTTGCAAATTTGATAAGCGTTCCCTGCACATCCAAATCATTAATAAAAATGTTGAAGAGCACTGGGCCCACTTTTCACTAGTTTGTGAATCAGAATGTCATGGGGCACTTTGTCAAAAGCTTTGCTGAAGTCAAGATATACTATATCCACAGCATTCCCACAGTCCACAAGGGAGGTTACCCGATCAAAAAATGAGATCAGATTAGTCTGACAGGATTTGTTTTGACAAATCCATGCTGGCTTCTAGTCATCACTGCATTGTTTTCAAAGTGCTTTCAGATTGACTTCTTTATAATCTGTTCCAAGATTTTCCCAGGGATGGATGTCTGACTGACTGGTCTATAGTTCCCAGGTTCCTCCTTTTTGCCCTTTTTGAAGATAGGGACAACATTAGCCCTCCTTCAGTCATCTAGCACTTCACCCGTCTTCCATGATTTCGCAAAGATAATAGAGAGTGGTTCTGAGAGTTCCTCTGCCAGCTCCTTTATTACTCTAGGATGCAGTTCGTCAGGCCCTGGAGATTTGAACTTGTTCAAAGAAATGAGGTGTTCCTTGACCATTTGTTTATCACTGCAATCCTGTCCCAACAGTTTGTACTTCACTTTTTCCAGGGGGGTTATAGATCCGCTTTTGAGAGAAGACTGAGCCAAAGTAGGAATTGAGCACTTTGGACTTTTCTTTGTCATGTGATACCAATTTGCCATCCTCCTGAAGCAGTTGAACCACGATTTCTTTCCTCTGTCTTTTACTAAGCACATACCTGAAGAAAGCTTTTTTGTTGCTTTTAGCATTCCTCGCTAGCCTCAGCTCATTCTCAGCTTTAGCCTTCCGGATGCCATTCCTCCACTTCTGTGCTACCTGTCTGTACTCTTCTTATGCAGTCTGGCCTTCCTTCCACTTCTTTTATGTATCCTTTTTTTGTTTTCAGGTAATCTAGGCTGACCATATGAAAAGGAGGACAGGGCTGATGTAACTTTAACAGTTGTAGAGAAAAGGGAATTTCAGCCAGTGTCATTTGTATGCAATTAGTTCGTGGTGAAATTCCCTCTTCATCACAACAGTTAAAGTTGCATGCATTATACTAGAGTGACCATATACAAAAGAAGGCAGGGCCCCTGCAACTTTAACTGTTGTGATGAAGAGGGAATTTCACCAGGAACTAATTGCATGCAAATGACACTGGCTGAAATTCCCTTTTCTCTACAACTGTTAAAGTTACATGAGCCCTGACCTCCTTTTCATATGGTCAGCCTTCTATCAATGGCTACTAGTCTGATGGAAAGAAAAGGGAAAAGTCCAATGCTACTTCCGATGGAAAGAAGAAGGAAAAGAGCACCACCGAACTGAAGAAAAAGGAGAGCAAAGCCCTGGTGCTATATAAAAATATTTTTCTTTATTCTTTAATCTTATCCTCAGACTGCTCGACGTTTTTTGGATAAAACCTTCATCAAGGAGCTGAGAGGAACAAAGGCAGTTCTCTGTAATTTCGTGATTATAACATTAATCCATTACAACAAACGAAACTAAATACAGAATAAAATCAGAAAACAAAAGTTTTCTATTCATTAAATGTCCCACCGGGCTCAGTAGTTTTGAGACACTACTGAGCCTGCTGGGACGTTTAATAAATAGAAAACTTTTGTTTTCTGATTTTATTCTGTATTCAGTTTCATTTGTTGTAATGGATTAATGTTATAATCACGAAATTACAGAATTACAGAGAACTGCCTTTGTTCCTCTCAGCTCCTGATGAAGGTTTTATCCAAAACACGTCGAGCAGTCTGAGGATAAGATTAAGGAATAAAGAAAAATATTTTTTATATAGCACCAGAGCTTGGCTCCCCTTTTTCTTCAGTTCTATGCTACTTCCAGCATGAGAGGCAGTAAGCCTATGTATACCAGTTGCTAGCGAACATGGGTTGGAGGGTGCTGTTGCACTCCTGTCCTGCTTGTAGGCTTCCTGTGAGCAGCTGGTTGGCTACTGAACAGAATGCTGGACTAGATGGTCCCTTGGTCTGATCCAGCATGGCTCTTCTTAGGTTCTTATGGTTGTCATTCTGCTAGCACAAAGCTTCTATCACTTTTAGAAATTTTGTTTTTATCCTTGCACATGTCAAATCCAATACTTTGATTATGCTTGTGCAAGCTATTGCACAATGCATTGCACAAAACATTGGACACACTGTTCAGCAAATCGTTTCACAAATTCTTGCACAGCTCATTACGACTTAATTGAACTAGGTATTATTTGCATTAGTTTTGTTAGTTCTGATAGTAGTCCAACACCTTGCAGAACTACATCAACTCTTGTAAAAAAAATATATGCTAGCATAATGTTGGATATAACCCAGAACTAGACTATTACTGGGAAATCCAAAAATACCCTTGTGTTTTGTAAGTTCAATGTAGGGCACAGACAAATAAACATGAAGTCAGACAGTATGCTCTTTGAGTCAGTTGGGAAAAGAGCCTATTTGCTACTTAAAATAAATCTCTCTAGTCCCCATGCAAAGCTTGCCAAGTCAGTGTGAATCTTTCCATTAAAACCAGTGAGCTTCTTTGATGGCAGCAAGTGGAAGGATTGCTGCTTCTTTACAGGCAATGCCGTACACAGTGGCTTTGGCCTCTGCTTTGAATGGTAAGTCAAGAGGAATAAACTGATCTGATACCAAACACTTCCAAAGGTGTTTTGGAAAGTAGGGCTTACCCAAGTGCCTCTACAAAAGCGATTTAAAGCTCTTTCAAAGCACATTACCAAATTTACCTCTACAAGAGTGGAGCGCAAATCAGGGGTCCAGGCACTTTACATCTCCGATTATTCGCATTTTCGCATTTTAATTTACCGCAGGAGTAAGAGCACCTTATATCCGTGTAAACAATTTTGTGAGGAGGCGCATTAACGATCAGATGGTCTTGTTGTCATGCGTATGTGTGGATAATTAGTGATCCGTTTAGACAACTCCTCCCCTCGCTTCGTGCAGGGTTCCTGAGAGACAGGAAGCAGGAAAGGGGGGGCGGACAGGGGGAGGGTGTTTTCATGCTTGCCTGCATGCCTGCCTCCATCCATAGACACACACACACACACACACTTGCTCCCCTCGCTTGCTTGCTGGGGGCGTGTGTGTGTGCGCATCTGAATGTTTTACATCACCAAAATGACAACGGATGATTGAGAAGGAGAGAAAGGAAAACAATTGATCTCACTGGGAAAATAAGGACGAGGAGGAAGGAACGAAGCAGCTTCCCCTGTCTGTTTGGGCGTGCGTTTGTGTGGATCTCTACTCTCTCTCTCTCGCTCCTTCTCTTTGGTCTCTCGTTCTCTTCCTCTCTCTCTGGCAAATGGTGGGGGCAGAGAGAGGCAGCTGCAAATATGTTTTAAAAGGCTGTTGGAGGGGAAAACTTCTGAGGCACATTCCCATTTACTCCTGAGCAGTTCTGGGAGGGGGAACAAACTTCAGCTGCTGGCAAAATTGGAGGGGAGAGAGGTAGCTTTACAGGGTGAACCACATCATTCCCGGCAGGTAACCTAGGAAACCAAAGGTGGGAGATTCTGGTAGGCGGGGAGAATAAAGGGTGCAAAACCTGTTTGGGGAGAATAAAGGGTGCAAAACCTGTTTGGGCAGTTTCCCGGCACAAAGCACATTACTTTCAGCAACATTTCCATGCATGTCAACAACTTTAAAGCGAGTTTCATATAGCCAGTAGCGTAAAAGCGATTGTCAGGAGATGCGCATAATCTTGTAGAGGGGACCTAAGACAATTGCCATGGAGGCAGGATAGCGGTTCCTTTCCCCCTTTTATTTGTGAAAAACACCACTTAATGTTGGTGCTGCAGTGGCAGAAGCACTTTGTTTAAAAACAACAACGACAACAAGAACAACTTGCTACCTGTGGAATTGGGTCAGAGCATAGCCAGTGCAAGCTAATGGAGTGAATGTGCTGCCTTAGTTTGCTTGGGTGATAACACTGCAGAGGAGGAACCAGAGAGTAGGGAAGAGGGCTAAGATACCACAGGGGACTCCACTTTCCAATTTCACCCCTGCATTATCTTTCCTTCACCAATACAGAAACTGATGGAGCCATTAGGTCCTATTCTATCAGGCTGCAATGGAGAGAGGGAAAAGGATCAGTCCACTCCATCAGCGTCACTATTATTATTATTATTATTATTATTATTATTATTATTTACATTTATATACTGCCTCCATAGCCGAAGCTCTCTGGGCGGTTTACAAAAATTAAAAGATTGAACACTAAAAAGACGATATACAAAATTTAAAACCATAAACATAAAACAGCTGACATTTAAAACATTTTAAACTGTTAAGCCTGGCCACAATGTCAATCAAAACCTCAACTTGAGCTGTTAAAATGCCTGGGAGAAAAGAAAAGTTTTGACCTGATGCCGAAAAGATAACAGTGTTGGCGCCAGGTGGGCCTCATCGGGGAGATCATTCCATAATTGGGGGGCCACCATAGAGAAGACCCTCTCCCTTATTGCCGTCCTCCGAGCTTCTCTCAGAGTAGGCACCCGGAGGAGGATCTTTGACGTTGAGCGTAGTGTATGGGTAGGTTCATGTCGGGAAAGGCATTCCATCAGGTATTGTGGTCCCAAACCGTGTAAGGCTTTATAGGTTAAAACCAGCACCTTGAATCGGGCTCGGAAACATACAGACAGCCAATGCAAGCTGGTCAGAATTGGTCTTATATGTTCGAACCTTCTGGTCCCTGTTACCAATCTGGCCGCTGCATTCTGCACAAGCTGCAGCTTCCGAACCGTCTTCAAAGGCAGCCCCACGTAGAGCGCATTACAGTAATCTAACTTGGAGGTTACCAGAGCATAGACAACTGAAGCCAGGCTATTCCTGTCCAGATAGGGGCATAGCTGGGCCACCAGCTGAAGTTGGTAGAAGGCACTCCATGCCACCAAGGCCACCTGCGGCTCAAGTGACAGAGATGGTTCTAGGAGAACCCCCAAGCTACTAACTTGCTCCTTCAGGGGGAGTGCACTAAGCTCACTCCATCAAGTGATTCCACCTGGTCATTATAAGAACTAGTTCCTGAGTTGGCTTCCCCCCCCTTTCTCTGTCCCAATTCCTTTTACTTTTGTTTTGTGTCATAGAAAGTGCTTCCAGGTGGAAGGCTGCTAGCAGTACCTATTAAACGACATTGTGCAGCTATTCCATCTCCCCCCCCCCCCCCAATAGCACATAATCTGTGGTAAGAAAAAAATGGAAGAAGTGGCAGGGAAACATGGAAGGGTTACAAGTAAAAGACAGTATCACCCACCAATCTGGATTAGGGACTGAAAGACCCAGAAAAAGTGTGGATGCATGGAGGTTAAGTTGTAAGCATGCACAATTTGTGATATTGTACAACATCATGACAGATCACGGGGCATGACAAAAAAGGCATCAGCTTTAGCTTCTGATTTCCTGGCTTTGTGGAGTTTAGACCAATGTGAGAAAGCCTTATATTCTGGTCTTTTAAATCAGCAGTTTTTTTGATGATTGAATTGATATTTGTATGCCTCTCTGGGAGCCTTTTAAAAATGCTTTAAATCAGGGTGGGCAACTTCTGGAGATTTGGGGATATTTTCACCCCAGTCACCTCCCACTGGAAAAAAGAACAACATTGTTAACTCCAAAGCTCCAAAACTCCTAACATGATTGCTAATGTTGTTAATGTCACATGTCATTAGGTCCTGTGTTTGCTTCTCTCTCTCTCTCTCTCTCTCTCTCTCTCACACACACACACACACACACACGCCATGTATGAGTAGGGTGACCAGATAAAATCCAGGTCAGGGCTCATGTAACTTTAACAGTTGTAGAGAAAAGGGAATTTCAGCCAATGACATTTGTATGCAATTAGTTCCTGGTGAAATTCCCTCTTCATCACAACAGTTAAAGGTGCAGGAACTATACTAGAGTGACCATATACAAAAGAAGGCAGGGCCCCTGCAACTTTAACACTTGTGATGAAGAGGGAATAACACCAGGAACTAATTGCATACAAATGTCATTGGCTGAAATTCCCCTTTCTCTACAACTGTTAAAGTTACATGAGCCCTGACCTGGATTTTATCTGGTCAGACTATGTATGAGTCACTTTTCAACCCAAATAGAGCCGTCCCCAAGGGGCTTTCATCTTTCCACAGGAGCCTTTCATTTCCACGGGACCTGCCAATGTTAAAGGCCCAAGTGTCAAAAAGTCATAGTGCCCACTTTATTGTGCTTTCCGTAGGAATTAAACAAAAATAAAAATCTAAGGCTGCTGCAGACTCTCAAGTGCAAATCCTAAATACATATTCCACACCTTTCTTTAGAGACTCTCTAGCAGCAGTACAAATGCTTTCTAATAATACTTTTTATAAAATAGAGATAAAAGGGTTTAGCCTAAAAGCATCTTAATATGTTTACACCTCATCTAGGCATTATATGTCAGAACATTTGGTAGCTTTTCAGGTGCAACTGGAAACTTTTTAATGATATTAAACATGGTCAGTCAACAAGCTGTCATGCCTCCCGCCTAATTTGGGGGAGCTTTCCATGCCTTTGGGAGAAAATTTCTACAGACAGATGGCATTTCACATTCTCATGTCTTTAGCCATACCAGCAGGCGGAGTGTTCCTGTTTTACACCACAGGAAATGCTCTTCCAAAAGCTGGTATTCGACTTTATTAACATCTCTATGATTAGTCTCAGAGCCATATTGAACTGGGACTCTGATTCTCTCAATCATTGCAAAGCCACACTGGACCTGCCTCTCTTTCAAACCTCTTCAGCTCTTCTCTTTGTAAGGACTGGTTTCCTACCGTGTGATGAACCACTTACAAGTATTTAAAAAGCACTGATAGTATCTTCAGCAGTAGATGGTGCTATAATCCCATTTGTTAGTTTACAGATTGTTATAGTCAGTGATGGACCATATAGTACCGCACTTCAGAGTCATTCTGCCATTTATGATTCCACATTTTCAGTAGGAAACCTATTTGATTTGTTTTATATGCCACATTTCCATAAGCAAGTCATTCTCAATGGAAGTCACAAAAGGTAGCAGTAATAATACCATAAAAATAGCAGCATATTAAAAATAAAATATAACTAGTATTTCAATTAACATTATCCATATCAATATCACAATATGAAAAACATAATAGCACATTGGTAAAGATTATTATTTTGAATTCTGCCAGTTTTGATAACTGAGGATAGGAAGAGCTCTAGTCATTATCAAAGCACCTGCTTTGCATGCAGAACATATCACATTCAATCCCTGCAATCTCCAGGTAGGGTGTGGAAAGAATCCTGCCTGAAAGTAGGAATGTATGGATTGTAATTCTGTTCTGTTTGTGTTTCATGAATTGTCAAGAGTCGTTCTGTCATCTGCTCATTGACAGAATCGGATTTTGTGGGGGGGGGGATGTACAAGAATTTTGTTCCTGTTTGCACTAATGTACACTCGTGCAAGTGAACATTTGCAGAAATCCCCCCTAGAGAGAGAGGGGGGGAACCCTGCAAATCCACAGAAGCTTTGTCAGTATTCTTAAGCTAATTCTCAAGATACCGAAGATCCTAATATTTCTGTTCTGGCAAGTATATGTGTACAATCAGATGTGTATTTACATACACAACTGATCGAGGATATGTGCTAATACTCCCCCTAGAATAGATCGTCCCAGCATGTAGACTATCCAGAATGTTTAAACAGCAGCTGTGGCAAAGAGTACTTTTTTCCAACTATATCTGGCTGTACAAGCTGCACCTTTTCCTAGAGAATAGAATTATGACTACTATAACACAGCTCATGGGAACCTCAAGGTTGGATTACTGCAATGCACTCTACATGGGGCTGGCTTTCAAGGTTCAGAAACTTGTTCAAAATGCATCAACATGATATACTAGTCACTGCCTTCATTGGTTACTTGTTTGCTTCTAGGTTTAACCTTTGAAGTCCTAAAAGGCAGAGTCCAAGGTTTCTGAAAGAACTTCTCCTCTCATCTGTTCCCTCACAAGCTTGGCGCAGGATGCTCAGTAGAGATTGAAACAGAATGCCTTATATGGAAAGTGAAGCTAAAAGCAGAAGGACTGAAGCAAATGGAAGAAAAGCCTGCACTAGTGAGCTTATTAGAACCTCTCTCTAATTTATAGTTAATAACATAGTTTATTAATATACTGCAGTATCTAGCATACATTAAAGATAGTGTCAGATTGCTAGCTAGTAATGAGAACATATGGGCATGTGCAGAGTGCTTTCACTTCTCTACACATTTACCTACCTCGTATTAGGGCATGCCTTTCTAGGTAAGAGGATATGACTAGTAGGCAAGAAACCCACCTGATCGCTAAAGATTCTTACTCGTTGAACAAGGACTGGGGGCGCATCTACACCTAGAGCCCTTTCGGGAGTGGGGAGGGATGATCGTGAAGTTTTCAGCTTCAGCGATTGTGCCTCACAGGGCACACGCCAGGGACATTTCCCGCAATTAGGAGAGCCATTCTGGGGAGAAGTTTTTTTTTTTTTTACAACTCGTGAGGCTTGCACAAGATCAGAGTTGCGATCCTGTGCGAAGCTGTGATTGTTTTTTTTAAAAAAAACAACACTCTGTGCTGAACCATGCTGATACCCATTCAAAACATCGCAACAATGCTTTCCCCCTCACCCCCGATACCCATGGGATCACTCTGTGCAGCTGCTTCCCTGGCCGCTGAGCCCTGCTACTCACGAGGAAAAGCAGCAGCTTCAGGAAGGGAGGGCACACCAGCCGCCCACGCCGGGATTGTACCAAGAGAGGGGGAGGAACGGGACAAAAGCTGTCATCCATGTTCCAGGAAAACTGAGGGGTCGTCCCCAGATCACCCCTGGATCAGCTGTGCATCATGTGGCCCGGTAGGGATGACCTCAATATTATCATGGAATAAATGGCTGGTGTGGATAAGGCCTGGTTTGGTGATTCTAAAAGTGTGGTGGTTCTATTACATAAACAACGTTCCTTTTCTCTGCTCTGTTTCACGAATGTTTTAGTAAATTGGTTGATATGACCTATGATGATCTGATTGTCGGTGGGGATTTTAATGAGATCTTAGATCCCGCATTGGACAGAAACACCCCCACCCCCAAGACCCAAACGGTGGTGAGACATACGCTTCAGGCCTATATGATTGAACTTGGTTTGATGGATGTTTGGAGAACGTTGCACCCCAATGATAGAGAGTACACCTTTATTTCACCAGTACATCATAACTGTTTTCGATTAGATTATTTCTTGGTTTCTACTTCTTTACTGCAGCAAGTAAAGGCCTGCAGGATTGATACATTGGTAATTTCAGACCATGCCCCAATATGCTTGGAGTTACAGTTCTCAAACTTGCCAAGGCCTCCAGGTCTCTGGTGTTTTAATGTTTCTCATTTGAATGATGAGATGTTTAAATTTCTGATCTCTGCTGAATTGTCTGAATATTTTAATATCAATGAGGGTACTGTGGGTTCTAGTGCCACAGAATGGGAGGCCAGCAAAAGCCGTTATTAGGGGCGGAATCATTGCCTAAGCTTCACATAAGAAAGAACTTAGGATAGTGCAACAGTTGCTTTTAAATAAGAAGCTGAACTCTCTTAACACAGTTTGCCAGTTCCCCATCAGCGCAACTGTGAGCTAAATAATATTATTTCTCAGCAGGTGGAATTTGCTTATTACCTTGAGTAATTTCGGTTTTCCTGTGGAATTTTTGAAATTGGTTAGAATTTTATATTCTACCCCAAGAGTGGGAGTTATGACCAATGGGTGGTTGTTGGCTTTTTTCGTGCTTGGATGAAATACTAGACAAGGATGTTCAGTTCCCTTATTGATATTTAATTTAAGTTTGGAACCCCTGGCTTGTGCCATTAGACAGAATAGTAGCATTTATGGGTTTGTGCATGCTAACTTAGAATTTTAAATTATTCTTTAGGCTGATATTCTTGTGGAGGACATGGCTGGATAAGATGATTTTTACTTTGGATCAACTAATAGGCCCAGATGACAAGTTTTTGTCCTTTTCCGACTTGTGTATTAAATATAATTTACCTACTATGGCTCAATGGCAATACTTGCAATTGCAACACCTGCTGGAATCTAGGTTTGGTCCAGCTGCTTTTACACCCTCAGAGCCTCCAGCACTGTTAGAAACACTTACAACTGCTGAACTTGACACGTCGATCCACGACCCATATGTCTTATTCAGTAAAAATGCTTTATTTCCACGCCTGGCGCAGCCTGGGCATGGGGAGACTATTGTGGGTGGGGGTGGGAGAGGAGGCGGGAAGGCACGCCTTAGGCGGCCTCCCTGTGGCGCCACTGGAGAGGGGAGGGGGAATCCGAGCCCCATATAATGTCTTTCACCCCTCCCCTCCTCTTCCTTTTCGAAGCGAGGCTGCCTGCAGCTGGCAGAACACGCAGAGGTGAGGAGGAGTCGCAGCAATGAGAGTGGTGGCGGATTCTTCGTGCAGCCTCCCATCTCCTCTTGGGCAGTGGAGGATGGAGAGGGGGTGAGGCTGCAGCGGTGATGGGAGACACCCACCTCTTGGCTCGAACGGCCAAGCGTGTTAAAAGAGAGCGGGAGTGATCCAGCTTCGGCAGCAACTCGTGGAGGGCGAGGTGATGCTCCCAGTGGTCACATTGGCCCCAGGTTTGCCGGGAGAAATGGCTGGTCCTCCCCTTCTTGCTCATGGGTAACAATGCACTGGGGCCAATCAGTGGCAGTCTCTCCCTCCAATGGCCCTCAGCAGGGCAGGTAGCAGCAGGTCAGGCCACGCATACTTCTCAGCCCGCTCCCAGATAGGGCTTGCATCCCAGGCAGGGAAGCAGTAGTCAGCGGCTGGGTGGCACCATCGTCCAGGTGCCAGGTGGGCACATGGATCAGGCACAGCCTACTCTGTGAAGGGTTTAGGGGGATGGTAACAGCAATTTGAGCCACAGAGGCTCCAGGGGTAGATCCCTTCAGCCCTTACTGATCCACCCCGACTTTTACAAGAACCACAAGGGGCAAAGGGCTGTACAGTCAGCAGTTATTTGAACAGATTGCGGCCTAGCAGGGGGAAGCAAAGGGTGGCTGGTGCCTCCAAATCCAGTGGATCAGAGGGCCTGCTGGCTTCTGGCCCAAAACAACACAGCTGGCCTGCTCAATTGAAGATGCCTCATCCATATGCCGCAGACTAACTGGGAGTGCCAAGGAGTGGCTGGTGCATGCAGTGGGTCCCCAGTTCAATCTCTCCCCCCTCCTTGCATCTCCTGGTACTGCTAGGAAGGAATACTTCCTGAATCCCTGGTCAGTTGATGGCAGGCAAGGTCGGCAATGCTGGACTCAAGAGATTGATAGCAATGGGACCAATGACCTAGGGAGGTCGTGGGCTCCCCCGCACTGGAAGCATTCAAGGGGCAGCTGGACAGCCATCTTTCAGGTGTGCTTTCAGGTGGATTCCTGCATTGAGCAGGGGGTTGGACCCGATGGCCTTATAGGCCCCTTCCAACTCTACTATTCTGTGAAATAAGTATCAAGCATCTTCCTTTATTCCTTACTCTTGTGTAAGTAGAAGTAGATGAGGTTGCCAGTGGGTCAGGTAACAACCAGCCTGGTCTATTCAGGGCAAGCACCGACATCTAAACTTACCCAGGGATGAGGAAAGAAGTTGGTGGGAAGCTGGCAGAGTGGCTGCCAGTGAGTATGGATGTTGCGGTGCTGGAAGGAAAGGTGGTTTGGGTCAGTATGAGCTGTTTTTTCATGACCATTTCCTAAACCATTTAACCAAATCTCATTCTTTTGGATGCGGATGTGTGGTAGACTTCACCTGCTGCGCAGGCCCAGCTGCCTTCAGTACTGGAAGAAAATACTGGGTTCACCCCCCCCCCCCACTCCCCCTGATTGCAGGTAAGGAGCTGGCATAGCTCAGGGGATTTGTGTGCCCTGGCGGTATATCCAAACACTGGAGTGGGCATAGCCCAGTGCCCGGGGTGCCTTGGTGGTGTACCCAAACTCTATGAATTTAATTCCTTTAGTGGGGTAAATGTGTCCCATTTAATTTTTACAGTTGTGTTTCTCTGGTTCTGGCAGGAGCAGTTCTTGCGTAAGCCTGGACATTTGAGCATTCATTTACATTTATATCTGAATTTTGTGTTTTCCCTTAATATACCGGAAGATTTTACTTCAGCTCTTGGCCAGCTTGGATACGGTGGAAGCTTGCAGGAGTTCTCCTCACACAATGGCCTCGATAAGGGTAACATAATAACTCTCAGGTACTTGGTTTCCCTAACCAGTTTGGAATAGCGAACACTATAACCCTGGACCAGGATGCCTGGTTGGGTCCATGACCCATATGTGTGACCATCTGGGCACAACATCCTTTGCTGGGCTGGATGTAGGGCTTTCAGATCAAGTTTTAGGAAGCAGCTATGATCAAGACAATATGTCAACATACAATGGTTGGGCAGACACATGCGTTTTGAGCGCCTCCTGCTCACCTTATTTTATCCATATTGATCGGTGTCCTCTTGGGCTTTACTCATGCACCTGGGTGGCAACAATTTAGGTTTAGCTTAAAGGACAACTCCTTACATTGCAAGCCTTGCAAACCCTGATACAATGCAGGAATGTTGGCCTGGTGTCTTGATTTTCTGGCTCTGTTTATTAGCAGGCCCAATTTGAAGGAGGGTAACAACCAGCAGTCCCTAGGGAGGACCTGGAGAAAAATTATAACAATATGTTTAGGAATTACCCAAACATGTGTGATTTATTTACCTCGCAAAAGCTTTCCTTCTGGTTCAGAATCCCAATCCTTCTGGGCCTTCTGGGTCTTCTGGTCCTTCAACAGATGGGCTATAGGACCTTTGCTTGTGGTATTACTCCCTAATAGCAATGTTTATTATAGAATTGACACAATTAACCAGTGGAACAGACTGCACAATGTTGAAGATTTAAAACTACGTTTATTATAGTCATAAAGGGTCACACTCCACGTCCTGCTGGATGTTGACGATGTTGTATGTTTTATCATCTAGAGTTGGGGTGGCCACATCTAGGGCTAGAATAACATCTGTTAGATGGAGTATCTGCCTCCCTGCTGCGACATGGCAGGCATTCAAAGGTAGGTGGTTTTAGAGTGATGTGTGCATCATGGTGGCCAGATTGCACAGTTGCTAGGAGGCATCTAACGGCATTCAACTTGGGTGTCTTGATTTTTCCACAGAGATGGAAAGGGACCTCCTTTATTTGGAGTTTTTCCCTATCACTGCAGCTTTCAACAGCGGGAGAACCATTCTCTAATCTTGAGTATTCTGCTGTGACAACTGTAGCGGTTCAGACATATACACACCGCCCTTATACAGTCCAGTTATTCTTACAGTATAACTTTTGGCTATTACATATGAAAGACTAGCTTAGTTAACATGCTGATGCTGGGTTGTGCCAGATGGTACAAAAGTTCACTAACACACACACACAGATGAGTAAGGGCATATCCAGAGACTGAACCAGGAGCACGTGGGGAGATTTGGAAGCTTAAAATGAATAACCCAGGACAAAATCCTTAGCCACCAGCAACAGGCCCCCTGATCCTAAATATGCAGGGATCCCTTGCCTTCAGGGGGACAGACGTTAAATGCAGTAGTCGCCTATTCCCATAGACCTTTTGCTGTCTTTTGGTGTGTCTCACAAGTATGGCTTCTCAGATGGAAATATCCCTAGTAATACGGATAATACCGTCTCATGGGGAGAATTTGCCAATCTACATACAATAAGATGGCATCCCAGGTCCTTATCCAGGAACAATGAGTACATGTATAAGATGTAGCTCACTGCAGAGGCTTTTTGCCAGAATGATCCTGGGTCGATGGGCAGACCCCCTCCCCGATGTTGAATCTCTAGCAATGTGGTTTACGAGGTGGAAATGTCTGCCCAATATGTCACAGCCTTATCACCATTTTGGTGTGTGTTGGAGTGCCTGACTGGGAGGTATCAGCCAAGGATGGTGCATCTGGTTGGCCCCTTCCGGTTTGAGACGTTGTGTCTTCCAAGGGTGCAGTCTTTATTACACTTCAGTGATTAAGCCCATCCAAGGCCTCACGAGTCTGAATTGCCACTGGTGGCTAAATCTTATCCAGTTAAAAGTACTGGAATCTTTTACTGTCCTTGGTAGGACATTCAGATGCCCCCCCCCCATGCTGGCAAGGGGCCTTAACTAAATACCACTGGACAACTTGAAGTTTGCCTGGCAGGGCTGATCTACGGCCACAGCGTCGGGCTTTGCCTGGAACACAGTGCACACCACTTGCAGAGGGCATTCCAAGTCTTTTCGCGCATATCCCAGCCATCCTTGAAGGTTCTAGGGATGTGCACTGACCCCCTGGATCGGATCGGATAGCGGATCGGAATCGGACCTGGTGGACCGGATCAGATTGGATCAGAGGTTGGGCAGATTGGATCCGATTCCGATCCAAAAATCGGATGTCCGGTTTTCGGATCGGACGCCATTTTGACTGCATTTCCCCATAGCCTAGTATTGTGTTACAAAAATGCCTATAACATTTTCATTTTTAAAGATAGAAGGATGAAACTTAGGCACTTTGTAGATGGGTTAGGGGTAGATATCTGTGAGAAATTTCAGAAAGATTGGTGCAGGCATTTTGTGGCAATTATTTTTTTTATAAAAAACCAGGAATGCCTATAACTTTTTCATTTTTAACGTTCCACACATAAAACTTTGCCACATTGTAGGTGGTCCATTGGCACCTATGTGTGTGAAATTTCAGAAACATAGGTGCTTGCCTTGTGTGGCAATTAATTTTAGAAAAATGGGTAGTAGTGGGGTAAATACAGTTATGCCTCCAACTTTTTTATTTTTAAAGATACAAACAGGAAACTTGGGCACATTACAGGTAACACTTTGCTTGATATGTGTGTGAAATTTCAGAAAGCTAAGTCCAGGCATGTAGTGGCAAGGTATTTTTGAACCAATGAGGAAAGAAACACCTATATTTTTTTTTATTTTAAAAGTTAGAAGTCTAAAAGTTGCTCACTTTGTAGATAGGTTAGGGGTAGTTATCTGTCAGAAATTTCAGAATGATAGGTCCAGGCATTTGATGGCTATGGATTTTTTAGGTTAAAAGTTACAAAAGTTTTTCCACAGAGGCTTGGGCTGTCAATTGCACCCCCTCCTCCGCCTCCCCCTCCCTTTTTTATCTGTCAAAGCTCCATGTTGTTGTAACTTTTAATCTAAAAAATTCGTAGCCACCAAATGCCTGGACCTATCTTTCTGAAATTTCTGACCAACAACTACCCCTAACCCATCTACAAAGTGAGCAACTTTCAGACTTCTAACTTTTAAAATAAAAAAGTTATAGGCATTCCCTTCCTCATTTTTCAAAAATACCTTGCCACTACATGCTTGAAGCTATGCTTCTAAAATTTATCACACCTGTGAACCAAAGTGGTATGTCTAATGTGGAGAAATTTCAGAAGCATAGCTTCAAGCGTGTAGTGGCAAGGTATTTTTGAAAAATGAGGAAAGGAACGCCTATAACTTCTTTATTTTAAAAGTGAGAAGTCTGAAAGTTGCTCACTTTGTAGATGGGTTAGGGGTAGTTATCGGTCAGAAATTTCAGAAAGATAGGTCCAGGCATTTGGTGGCTATGAATTTTTTAGATTAAAAGTTACAACAACATGGGGTTTTGACACATAAAAGTGGGAGGGGGAGGCGGGGGAGCAGGGTGCAATTGACAGCCTGTTGCGGGAATATTTCAGGTATGATCATAACAATAGCTCGTAATAACAACATTTAAATGATTGAGAAACTAATATTGATTCCATTCTTCTAATAATTACATGTATCTGTTCTCCTGTAAGATAGAACCAGCAATGTACTAGTTAGGCTTCACCATAATGAACTTTGGTCCACTAGCAACTATATGCATTCTATTGTTTTAGTTTATCTTGACCTCCATCATTCATATGTGGCGCCTTTCTCTGTTTTGACTTAGAGACAAATTACATCATTCCTATGTACAACCCTGTATTATTGTAAACTTTCCCCTGGTACAAAGGTGATCCAGTACAAAAGGCTAGATATGCTAATTCTGATGTTTCCAGTTTCCTATATAAGAGTGATACCCAATATACTTAATTCAGTCAGAGGTCTATCTCTGGCTCCCTCAGCTGATGTGTCTTCTTCAATAAACCTATCTTTAAGAAACCAATACGTGAGTATCTTTGGTCTCCACTGTAACTGAGTCTAGTTGCTTGCATGAATATAACTCCTTTGATGTTATTGGGTGGGAAGTCACTGATCTAGGGGAGGTCCCTTCCCCATCTTAAGGTTATTCATCCCTAGTCTACATTTAGGCCAGTTACTGTATCAAAGCATTATAAAGAATTAGAGTAAAGATCTTTCTCATAAGGGATCTGTGACAATAAATGACCCCTTTCTCATAAGAGGGAGTCATAGGCCTCCCTGGGGGACTCAAATTCCTGCCACACAGCCCAAGCCTCTGTGGAAAAACTTTTGTAGCTTTTAATCTAAAAAATTAATAGACACCAAATGCCTGGACCTAACTTTCTGAAATTTCTCACAGACAACTACCCCTAACCCGTCTACAAAGTGAGCAACTTTTAGACTTCTAACTTTTAAAATAAAAAAGTTATAGGCATTTCTTTCCTCATTGGTTCAAAAATACCTTGCCACTACATGCCTGGACCTAGCTTTCTGAAATTTCACACACATATCAAACAAAGTGTTACCTGTAATGTGCCCAAGTTTCCTGTTTGTATCTTTAAAAATAAAAAAGTTGGAGGCATAACTGTATTTACCCCACTACTACCCATTTTTCTCAAATTAATTGCCACACAAGGCAAGCAGCTATGTTTCTGAAATTTCACACACATAGGTGCCAATGTATCACCTACAATGTGGCAACGTTTCATGTGTGGAACCTTAAAAATGAAAATGTTATAGGCATTCCTGGTTTTTTATTAAAAAATCAATTGCCACAAAATGCCTGCACCAATCTTTCTGAAATTTCTCACAGATAGCTACCCCTAACCCATCTACAAAGTGCCCAAGTTTCATACTTCTATCTTTAAAAATGAAAATGTTATAGGCATTTTTGTAACACAATACTAGGCTATGGGGAAAAGCATTCAAAATGGCGTCCGATTTTCCATTTTTTTCCGATCCAGATCGGACCTCGGCGGGTCGGATCGGATCGGAGGGTTGGTCACATCGGATTCAGATCATGGATCAGATCCAATCCGATGCACACCCCTAGTTTTAATAGCTCTTGTCTTCTCAGATTGCCGAAGATGTGCAACCATCATATCAGTCTTTGATTCACAGATGTGAATTGGCTGTTACGTCGAAGTACAGTGGCGGATGGATATGGCATGCAATACGTGAGCCACCAGTCCACATTGTCCCAGTGAAGTTTTGTTTATTGCCCCACCCCATAAGGGTGGCTGTGCACAACAGGTGGAATGATATGAGGGGCTAAATGAGAAGCCTGAGCATTACAAGCTTTTGCGGCTTTCAGGATGGTGGGTATGTGGACTAGCTGGGTTCCTGGAGTGAGCTGGGATGATGGCAGGTACTCACTGGGGCAGCAGCCACACATTTGGGTGGCAGCCCTGAACTGTGAGGTGATCCTGCCAATTCCTAGCCAGGTCAGGAGGGACAGCATGGACCACTGGTTAGTACTTAGGTCTTGCTGGATTCCCACAGTGATAGATGGCAGGTACCCATTTGGCGGCAGCCCAGAATTGCGAAGCGATCATGCTCAATTCTAAGAAGGGCATGGACCACTTGTGCATGTATTTGTAAAGAGGATTCCCAGAGTGAGCTGGGAAAAGGGCAGCTACCTAGTTGGGTGGCAGCCCAAAATTGCAAAGCAATCGATTCTAAGAAGGGCATGCAACCACTTAGGGGGTGCCAAAAAGAATAATAGAGAGTTGGGAATTTATAATGAATTATTTAAACATGGGGATTGGCATACCCAAGACCAGGCGACTGTAGTAGCATGGAGGGAGCGTTATGGGACAGACAGGGCACAAGTGTCTGACCTTGGTAATGACGGGCATTGCAGAAGGGCCTGCTGGATGAGATCCTGTGCAGGTGGGAGGAGAATGACTAAGCAAGAGGCTTTTTATTCCCTGTGGCAGGTATGTGTGGGCATCTTGAGCAGGTTAGGGCCGGTGAGCATTCGGAGGCATTGTTGCGGTAATCGGTAATGCCTGAGGCTTCCCAGCTGCGAGTCTCAAGGCTCAGCTGGCGGTGATAAGGGTTACCTTTGAGGCCAACCTTTCTCACCCGCTTGGAGCCCTGCAGTGTGAGGGGGTGACATGGAGGGTCTCCCCACCCCAAAAGGGGAATCCTGGGAGATGGCGAATGTTGAGGCACCACTCTCAGGCCGTGAATGTCTCGCCCGATAAAACAACAGTATGAGTCTGGATTAGAGAATATGTCTGCTTAGGTTTACCCTTTCTGCAGATCTATTAATAAATGTGGCCCTGTTTAAATCCCAACTTTGTGTCAGCCTTGTTATTTCCACACTCCACATTCCCACAACAATGGTTTCAGGTTTATTGGACTCCTCAACGCCTTTTCAATAAGGGCCTGTCTAACTTGCACAGTTGTTGGAGATGTAATGCACTCATTTGTTTTGGCAATGCACTGTAGTTGTTCGTCTTTGGGAGGAGGTTATAATAAGGATAAACTTTGTACTGAATCGATCTATAATATGGAATGATGTGCATGTCCTCCTAAATTACCTACTGGCTTCTTGGGAGTTAACACATGGTCAGTGCAAATGAATCTTCAGAGCCCTTATGACAGCTAAAAGACTTATATTATCAAATTGGAAGGACAAATACTCACCTCCCATAATGTAATGGATTGAGGACTTAATAACACTATTAACATCTGAATAGGTGTGATATAGGCACAACTTGCAAGTAGGTAAATACATGGATATTGGATCTGCTTTTCTTGAAGCCTATGTACAACTCTCTCCCTTTTTTACCGAATGATACATTTGATGGAAAAATGATGATATACCTATATATGTAATGTGTGTTTTTTTGTCTCTTTCACAATTTATTTTCCATTCTGTTTTGCTGATATTCACAATAAAAAGGGGGGAACCCCCTCCTCAACAAGCCTGAATAACAAACATCAGTAGTTTTCAGCAAAATATGAAAGAAATGTTTGGCATCCAGAGCCACAGTTTGAAGTAAAGACAAATGTGTCAAGTTTCAGTACTTTCTAACTTGCTGTGCCTCTGACTATTTACTACAACATTTCTGGCTATGGTCCTCTACTATGTTATGATTACTGTTGGGAAATAGCTATGAGATTAATCTAGGAAAGCAGTAGAAACAGCAAATGTGGGGGAGATAGGGGTGGCATTGAAGTAGCAGTGGTAAGTAAAAATAGTGAATATTGTCACAATATTTCTGTCCACTTCACAAAATCACTGTTTTCATTCCAATTTTTTTTTAAAAGACTAGACGTTGTGCTGAGTAGCACTTTCTCTTTCAAAACATTCTTTTCCCACTAAACTCCATTTTGGAGATAGTTCTCCTAATCTTGGACAGTTCTATTTCATCTTGACATTTCTCAGGTGACCCGGGTTTACTCTCTCTAGAGACTAGGGCCCTTTCTACACCAGAGGGGTGTAGAGGGCTCAGGGCGGGGGATCCCAGAAGTAGTCACCTCCTGGGTTGTTGCACGATCACGCCCACCATTTTGTTTTTTTGTCAGTCAAGGAAGAGCACATGAGCGCTCCAGCACAAAGGTTAGTAAAAAATAAATGTGTGTGAAATCGCCCCCACCTCTCCCTGCCCTCCTGGGGGTGGCAAAAGTGGTGCCACTCCTCCCCTGCTGGGCACGGAGCCATGCAGTGTGGCTCCATGCCCAGTTTGCAGCCACACTTACTTGCGATTAAGTGCGGCTGTGCCCGGTATGGGCAGGCACATTCTTCCGCGGTCCCGGGAACTTCGTGGGACCACAGAAGAATCCGGATTTTTGAGGTTTCTGTAAACCTGGACAAATCCCGTGCCTGCCCCACCTCCACCCCCGGGACTCCCTGTGCGTCGTTTGGACTCACAGGGAGCCATCCCAGACATTTTGCCTGGTGTGGAAACGGCCTTCATTGCATATTTGTATCTCCTGAATCTAGGATGGTATTATTCAGGATTGTAAGCCGGTACCACTGTTTATCTTGCTCAGTCTCAGTTAATGGACTCTTTATCTTTCATTGAAGCTTATTGGTCATTCTTAAAAGGGGTCATTGCACAATTGGTCCCTGAGTGTAGCATTCCCCCTGCTCATCCTTATGAGCAATGTCTGAACTTTATCATTACTCCTCACTTAAATTGAATATCTTTTTTCACTTGCAGTTCTTGAAAGGATTGCATGTCATTCATGATAATAGCACAAAAGAACCGTAATCTCAGGGGGTTATAGGGCAGCTTTAATAGCAGTGTTCCTGATATTACATTCCCGAAAGTTCCATTCCCAGGACTTTTTACAGGAACAAAGAAATAACTTGAAACCATTTATAGAATTTAAGACACAAACTTTTGTTATTGTGGATGTACCAACAATGTTGTAACTAGTCATCTCTTATTGTGTAGTTATTGATGTACCATAATATTGTAGCTAGTTATTCATTTGCTTAATTCTCAATTTCTCATACTTCCCAAAGCAAAATAATGATTTGCATTGTTACTGTAAAGTTCTGTTGTAGATTATCCAGTTCTATTTCCAAATTCATCGAACCATAATCATGGGCAATAACTCTCTAGAAAGATAAAAGTACTTTCCATTTATTCTGAATCTGTTAACAGGTAGCCTAGTTCTCACTGAGCCTGTGTCAGTGCAGGAGCACTTTAAACAGTAGATGGGGCTCACATGACTGAAAATTCCCTGCACATAGTAAGCTAGTTATGATGATTGTACCAGAGATAAAGAGGCAAGTCTTGGGAGTTGGGATAAGTAGGGGGCAGCGATAGGGTGACCATATGGCTCCTGAATCTTTAACAGTTGCATAGAAAAGGGAATTTCAGCAGGTGTCATCCGTATGAATACAGCTCCTGGTGAAATTCCCTCTTCATCACAAGAGGGTGCCTGCAGCTTTAACTGTTGTGATGAAGAGGGAATTTCACCAGGTGCTGTATGCATACAGATGACACCTGCTGAAATTCCCTTTTCTATGCAGCTGTTAAAGATACAGGAGCCCTGACCTCCTTTCCATATGGTGACCCTAGTCAGAGACCTGCAGCGATAAACTACCTAGCTGTGCACGGGATATATTTCCTGGATGTCCCCTTCCTATGGCAACTCACCTGGTGAAGCCTGCCCTGCTCCAAACAGCAGCCACGTCTTCCCTAGCTACAGCCCCCCCCCCTTGATTCACTATCTCCCTCCACCCCAGCTCTGCAACTTTAGGTGTGTAAAGTGGCTAAGCCTCAAAGGGGGTCCCTTCCTTGCCCCTAGTTTCCCAGAATTTAAGAGTCCAGTTTAGGGTATCCTCAATCAGCATAATGTTTCTCCAGAATGCTTCTTGTTCTTCCTGCCTTCCTGCACTGCCCTTCCCTTGTTGAACGGACACCTCATCCATTATCAATTCATTACCATGCAGTACAGTGCAAAGCAGCATCTAAGCCTGCTTCCACTCTATGACTGCAAGGCAAGGTAGTGGAGACTGAGCTAGTGCAATGTGATTACGATAGACCACCTATGGGTGGTAGACCCAAAGTCTCTGCCATAGTCACTGGAACCCTTTGGGACTTGACAAA
This sequence comes from Anniella stebbinsi, assembly GCA_029215795.1. Taxonomy (NCBI): domain Eukaryota; kingdom Metazoa; phylum Chordata; class Lepidosauria; order Squamata; family Anniellidae; genus Anniella; species Anniella stebbinsi. The sequence continues at coordinate 102,141,105 of JARDYH010000003.1, forward strand.
TCTTGTGAAAATCTCTGCCCATTGCACTCACCACACTAGTTGATATCACCTCTTTGCCATGCAGTGAAGAACAGTGTGATAAACACATCAAAATCTATTTTCCTGGTTGCTGAATAGTGAGTGCTAACATTGTAATTAGCCCAAACTGTCACCCACTGTTGCCCAACACCATTCCATTTAGCAGTTGTTAATACATAGAGAGTAAGAGAGTTGTTATGAGCTCATACCTGGGAATTTGCTCCCTATGGATAATCATCAAATTTTTCAGTGATGGCCCATTTCAGTGCCAAAACTTCAAGTTTGTGTATATGACAGTGTAATTCATTAGCACTAAATCAACAGCTAACAAACACTACAGGTCGTTTCTCCCCTTCATATTCCTGATACAACATTGCACCCAAACCTTTTGTGGTAGCATCAGTATGCAGAATAAACGACTTATTTGGATCTGCAAAAGCAAATACAGCTGAATGAATTAGACAGTTAATAATTTCTTTGAAAGTTTTTTTTTCACAACTAGATGTGATTTTTTCTAGATATCCATCTAGAACCAAAACATTCTAACATGTCTACATGATTTTTATGTGTGTTTAGACTTACTCATTTGGTGTTCTTGGAACAGATCATTCAATTGTTTTATACGCTGGTGTAATTTCTTTTGAGGAAGGATTTCAATTCTTTAAAATTATGGGGTGTAGGCCAGTTCTGTAAGGAAGGAATTTTATCTGCATCAGTTGTAACTCCCTCTTGTGACACAATATGACCCAAATATTTTACAGATGAACAGCAAATCTGGCACTTTATATAAATGCCAGCTTTGAGAGTTTAAGCCATGTTCCTCTAATCTATCCAACACTTTCAAAGGCCTCTCCTTATATGTTCTAATTTTTCCCCAAACACGATGATATCATCTAAATCAACCAAAAGTTGAAAATAATTCATGTTCCCCACAGCTCGTTCCATTCAATGTTGAATAGTAGCTGGAACTTCTGAGATACCTTGCAGTATACTTTTGAATTGATTTTAGGTTGTTCTCACTGAGGTGGAAAACCTGTGTCTATACTGTACTATTTCTTTCGGTAAATGGGGGGCTCGCATGGAATGCAAGACAAATTCCTCTGTATAGAAAGCTGACATGACAGAGAGAAAACTAGTCTAGACTCCTTGCTAACATGCTAATTTTCTATATAGAGGGATTTGCTTGGTGTGGGCCTGGCAAGCCAAATGGCCAACAGAAAGCTCTCACTGCCTCCTCCAGTGAAAATTACTCTCCACTACCCCGCACCAGCGATACTGTGGGGTTTGGCAGCAGGTTTGGCACCATGAAGGCAGTGTCTAGGTCTCTGTGTGAAAAGAAAAATGATAAACAATAATCTATGTTGGAGAGGGTGTAATGTGCCAGGTTTCCAATGCCACATGTGACAGAATCTTTTAAAATAAAATAAATCTTTTAAAATAAAAAAAAATTAAATGCATTTCTTTCTTTCTTTCCCCCAACACAAGCATATAGGAAAGAAATGCATTAAAATTTTATTTTAAAAGATACAGACATGAAATTTGGGGAGACATGACTAGCAACATATAATCTGCAATGTCCCAAAATATCATGTCTCTAATTTTTAAAATAAAACAGTTACCCCAACACAAGCCTTTAGGGGTACCCTAAAGGCTTGCGTTGGGGGACAAATACGCCTGTAACATTTTTATTTTAAAAGGGATCAAAATGAAACTTAGGCACATGGGAGATGGAATGTTGGTTATTATGTGTCCCAAATTTCAGACAAATCTGTTCAAGCATGTATGTTCTATGAATTTTTGAAAGATTGTGCTTGGCAGCTGTCAAAGTAAGTTTGACAGCTGTCAAAGCCACAATCACGATCTTTCAAAAATGTATAGAAAATACATGCTTGAACGGATTTTTCTGAAATTTGGGACACATAACAACCAATATCCAATCTCCCATGTTCCAAAGTTTCATTTTGAGCCCCTTTAAAATGAAGAAGTTACATGCATATTTGTCCCCCAATGCTAGCCTATGGGGAAAACATCTAAAATGGCGTCCGATATTTTGATTTTTTCCAATAAAAACCAGAGACAAAAATATTGGATTGGAAAAAATCGGATATACTAAGTTTTGAATCGGAATCAGTATCGGATGTCCGATATCCTCCAATTTTAATCAGAATCAGATATCAGATCCGATACAATGCACATCCCTAGTGAAGGGGACTCTAGAAGATGTAGTTCTCTCAAGGGCTTGTGCAATTACAATAGCTGAAGCAGCTTGGCAAATTTTCCCATTATCTCTCATTTCTTTCATGGGAAACCTGGAAAATTCCTGTGCCAATCCCGAGAGAGATTAAGGCAGTTTGCGATCTCTACTTCTTATGTCTATGGTGCATAAAATCCAGAGACCAGGGCACGATCTACACTATTGCTTTAAAACTGTTTATTACAGTAGTGACAATTGTTGGAGCTCAGGACACACTCCATATACAGTTTTCAAACCATATTCAAAGTGTCATATCCTTCTTGGCCCAGGATCCACATCCCACTATATCAAGGCTTTTTCTGGGACGACACAGACTGAATCAGACCTCTGAGTGTATTAAGAATTAGACTGAACCCTACTAGATATCAACCCTACTAGGGCCCTTTCTACCCCATAGGGATGTAGAGGGAAGGAGGGAGGGTGATCCCGGAAGTACCTAATACACACCATTGGCGCACAGGGACCAGCCAGGGACCATCCCAGGCAAAGAGTCTGGTGTAGAAACCATCTAGGTATCATACTTTCTAAAAAAGAGAGAGATTTGGACATAAGCCTAGCTCATAATGCCACTGGTCAGCATAGTGAGGCACCTGCTGAAGACCCACATTCCAGTAGGGAACCTGCTGACTACAACCCCCTGGACCTGCCTCTCCTCTTGACCAGTGCAATCTGCTTGCCCGCCCTCCTCTCACTCTGGCCCAGAAAATAGTGGTGGTGTGAAGAAAGGCTGAGCAGTAGATGTCAGAGGCCTACTTTTGCTCATTGCCTGTCTGCCTGGCCAGCAATGAGAAGAAAGGGTTGCAGCAACTGTGGCAACAAGGTAAGATGTGCCTTCCCCAATAGCCTTTCAAAGCCAAGAGCCATCACTGGCCTAGGTGAAGACTGTTACAATCTCAAATGTGTGGGCACTGTGGGTGGCTATTCAGTAATGAAGAAAGTGTGTGTGTGTGTGTGTGTGTGTGTGTATGCAGAGATTTTATTAGTACTTCAAGCTCTGGCATTGAAAACAATTCTGGGATTCAGCCTGATTATATCCAGTGTCCACTAGAGTGGGCGGTCCCATGAGCTGTGTTTACATGACCTGTAACTGTCATGATTCTAGTTTTTCCCTTTGTCATGATGCTCACTCAGCTCTAGAGAATAAAACTAAGATAAGAGATGGTTCTTTTGCAAGTCTTCCCTTTAACCACATTGCTAATATGATAACTGCAAAACCGATCAGCTGAAGAAAAACAAGCAGAGACCCAAGAAAGGAGAAGTGTAAGATTTTATGAGAACAGAGCTCTTTTTTGCAAAGGAACCTTATTTTTGTTTTACCTTTCATGAACTCTGGCGGAAGATCAGACTAGAAAAAACACCCATTAATCTCCTTTATGCTCTTCCTGGACCATAGTCAAGAAATCTGAGCAGCTTCTGGCTCAAGCGTTGTGAAGGAATGCCAAGATTTTGCCACCCTCTTCATCTGTCTCCAAAGGATTTAAGGTAATATGTGGGTACATAAATGTCAACGCATCACAGATAAACAGACTTCCCCGGCATTGACACTTAATCTAATATCCACCTCTCATAAAACGGGACAGGAGAACCAGCCATTGCTTGTTAAGCAATTGAAACTTATGCAGATATGGAATTGTTCCTTATATCTTAACTGTCAAAATGCCATTGTTATGATGGAAGCTGTATGTGTGAAGTGAGGGTGTGCATGCTGCATGTATCCCTGGAGGGTTGGGTGCAGAGATCTCTTCACAGACACCCACTGCACTCCCCTGTAGGACATTTATCAGTGGGTTCTGGGGCTCCCAGTTCATATGTGTAGGGGTTTCTCTAAAGAAGCAATTTATAGCACGCTTGTGACTGGCCGCTCACGGACATGCTTCCTGTGCACCAGTGAGACCAACTTCTAGGTCATCAAGGAGCCAGCAGTTCTTAAAGCAACTGTGGGAAGAACTGCACCAGCTGCCCTCTGAATGACTTCGGAAAGGGGAGAAAGGGGGTGTTTTGGTGGGCAAGGAGGGGAGGAGACTGGAGAGGCCAGGATGCAAGTTGTGCTGACCCTCTACCAGCCTCATTCCCTTCCCCTCGAACATCCCTTCTAGCTAAATGCAGGGCAGGAGGACAGGGAGGCGAAGATTGCTCCTGCCACTCCTCCTGCCCTGGGTTGGATGATCGGAAACCTCTGAGTTTGGGGACAGCACCCTAAATTGAATCAACTTATGTATTATGGCCACAGACCAATAAGAAGTTTAGTACAAAGAGCAAATATAACTAATTAAGAACAAATAGACAAAAACAAATGGGTTTTAAAAGGAGGCCAACATATTTTCCTTTATTTTCACTGAAGTCATTTTTTTTATAAGCATATTGGGAGTTTCAGGGTGTAGCAACAACTAAGCCATATTACACCAAACACTAATGTACATTTCGACATTTCGATGAAAGCATACTAATAATACTGGTGAAAATGGCAGCGAAGGGATCTCTCCCATGGGCTGTCTATACATCTTCTAAGCCCTGCGGTGGCTGCACAGTGGGTCTCTGTCAGTTATACGACATAGCCGCTGACTTGCAGCCACCCTGGGGATTTTACACAAAGCTGTGCTTTTAAAAAGTTGAGGACTTGCTCTGAGTTTTTTCTTCAAAGCGAGTTCACCATGGCCCTTCCGCCATGTGACCTTGCTCCGGCGTTGATTCAGTGGCATTCCAGGATGGATAGTGACCCCTGATTGTTCACTGGAAGCCAAGCAGAGGGCAGGGGGCATGCCCAGTGAGCCCAATGGCTGCTGGAATGTTTGTGCTGCCTCCTGCCATTGGGATTACCCAGAGCAGTGAAACCGAGGGATTTAATGGCAAAGCGGTGGCAACGGAGCACTGTGAAGGCAGGCCTCAGTTTACTCTCCAGTATCCTTTACCCTGGACATTACAATAGTGATGGATTAATGTCCACTACTCACATTCTTACATATAATTCCTGCAGAGTCTTAGAGCTGCTTCAGACATCCTTATTTCTCAGGGCTCATCTACACTAAACAGGATATTGCATGATGAAAGCGGTATATAAAATGCAGGAGCCACATCAAGCAGGAGAGTGGTATGAAAGCAGTATATGTAGGCTGACCAGATAAAATCCAGGTCAGGGCTCATGTAACTTTAACAGTTGTAGAGAAAAGGGAATTTCAGCCAGTGTCATTTGTATGCAATTAGTTCCTGGTGATATTCCCTCTTCATCACAACAGTTAAAGTTGCAGGGGCCCTGCCTTCTTTTGTATATGGCCACTCTAGTATAGTGCCTGCACCTTTAACAGTTGTGATGAAGAGGGAATATCACCAGGAACTAATTGCATACAAATGACTCTGGCTGAAATTCCCTTTTCTCTACAACTGTTAAAGTTACATGAGCCCTGACCTGGATTTTATCTGGTCACCCTAAGTATGTGTCAATGGGCCCCAACAGTTGTCAGTGCACTTCAATACCGCTATAAAGCAGTAGCTCCTGCCTTTTATATACCGCTTTCATGCCACTGTCATAGTTAGGGTGACCAGATTTTGGAAACAAAAATCCCTGTCCCCCCGCCACCCCCCCACCCAAAACAACCCTCTCACCAAGCCACCCACCCCCAAAAAACACCAGCCCGGACCTACCGGGTTCTCTTACTCTGCCACCCCAAGCCGGGTCCTCTGCTGCTGCCCCTACCAGGTCCGCCACTGCTCCCGGGTCCCCTGCCGCATCCGGGTCTTCCTCCTCTGCCGCCAGGTCCCCTGCCCCCACCGCCGGGTCCCCCACCCCCGCCACCAGGTCCCCCGTTGCCGGGCTTGTAAGGCCAGATGCCGCGTGGAAGAGGCGGGAGAGGGCCGAATCCGGAAGTGATGTAATCTGCCCTTTCCCGCCTCTTCTGTGTGGTCTCTGGCCTCCTCGGGGTTTGTTGCAATGGCGACGAGCCCCGAGGGGCCCGGATGCCCGCGCGGAAGAGGCAGGGGAGGCTGATATCACTTCTGGAATCAGCCCTCCCCCGCCTCTTCCATGTGGGCATCCGGGCTCTTCAGGGCTCGTCGCCATCGCAACAAACCCCGAGGAGGCCAGAGGCCACACAGAAGAGGCGGGAGGGGGCCGATTACATCACTTCTGGATTCGGCCCTCTCCCGCCTCTTCCGTGTGGCCTCTGGCCTCACAAGCCTGGCAGCGGTGGCGAAGAACCTGGCGGTGGTGGAGGACCCATCGGCGGCAGCGGTGGAGGACCCAGCGGTGGCGGCAGTGGCGGACCTGGCGGTGGTGTCGGAGAACCCGGCGGCGGTGGCGGTGGAGGACCCGCCATCCGGGCTCCTCGAGGACCGATTTGTCCCCGCCGCTCCACGGTCGGCCCGATTGCCCCAGTTTTCCGTGTTAGGACCGGGAAGTCCTGGGCAATCTGGGCACCCTAGTCATAGTTCTATATCCTGCTTGGTTTAGATGAGGCCTCAGATTCTGAAGGCTCTGAACACAACAGGGAAATTAAAGTTAGGGAATAAAAACCTGAAGACTTGCAAAGAAAGTTTACTTTTTTAGTTTAAAGAAAAGAGAAATATATTTCTGAGAGAACTTAGGCATAGTCCTCACTGATGTGAGACAGTTCAAATGCAAGTTTATCATCTCATTAAAATTAAAACGATCTCCAACTCATGTAACTCTGAAATGGCAAGGGGAACTCTGGAACTGTCAGAACTCTGGTTCTGTCATAGGACTTAATTACTGCTTAATCACAGAGTAGCCATGTGTCCTACTTCACATATGACAGTCCTCTATCTCAAGGTGCCCTCTATTTGAAGGGCCAGCTGGTATAAGTCCAAAGAAAGAACCATCAGAGGCCAGGAGAGCAGGGGCGTTGAAGTTGGCCATCAGCAAGGAGCACCTCAACAGGAGACTGAGCAGGCAGGCACATTGGCCCCCTGATCACTTTCCTGTTATGATGAGATATATTGTATTCCTATTTATGCTGTTTGTTTGTGGTATTTCTATAACACCTTTCTGAAGAGAGTTTACAAACATTTCAGAAAATAAAACCCAGGATCAAATAAACATATAATGAAACATTAACCTTAAAAGGCCATAATAACCATAACAACAGTTTAAAAAGCCAAGATATAGTAATTATTTCTAAATGTGCATCTATAAATATCAATTAGTTTATGTATATTTCGTGCAAATTGATGCCCTCTTTTGTGTTCTTTTTGGTGATACATATCCCTCTTTTTTTGGAGATATATAGTTGGCACCCTATTGATAAAAAAAATCAATTTTGCACTTGAGGAACTTCATTTGTCCTCGTTTCAAGACTGGGGGACAGGGCTTGCCCACTGGTGAGCTCTCTTAGGCTTTTTTCAAAATTGCTGCTTCTTCCAAAATCCAATAAAAGGTGATAGATGATCATATAGACCTATAACATCAATTTAATAATTTCGCAACCTGTCATTATTTTAAGTAACTACACAGAATCTTTTTTAAAATGTTTATTTTTAATTTTCAAATATACCCAGGGTGGCAATAATAACCAATACTTTCACCACCTGCACTCTATTCATTATCTGCCCACAACTGTGCAGAATACCATGGGGCAGAACAAGTTCTGCAGCGTTGGAGAGGACCTTCATGAGCAAATGTGTTGGTGGGTCTTCACATCTCACCATTCCACAGAAAAACAAGGTCCTCAACAGGATTGACAGCAGGATAATCCCTCAGAGCATTCATCAGGTTCCACAAATCTCTGAAGGCGGACCATCCTAATGGATTCCCCATCCCTGCATAGAGAAACTGCAGCCACAATTTAGCCATTCAGCTTTCTCATATACTTTCAGATCGTTCTCTGAGCCACTGACTAACAAAAAGTATTTAGGCAAAACATTATAAAATAAAATGCTCAAGTTTAGGAGTAGCACATGTGAAAAGGTTCTTGGGATTGTAGCTTATCACAAGCTGAACATCAGTCAGGAGACTGATGTGGCCACACACAAAAAAAGGCTAATGTGATTTTATGCAGCAATAAGAGAACCATAGTTCCACTTTATTCTGCACTAGTCAGATCATATCTGGGGTACTCTGTGCCCAGTTCTGGATGCCATACTTTAAAATGGATGCAGACAAATAGGAACAGGTTCAGAGGAGGGAAACAAAACTTGTCTGCAGTGCTGAGAACAAGTCCAAAGGGGAGCGATTGAAGGAAATGGCTATGTTTAGTCTGGAAAAGTGAAGACTGAGGTTCCCTCTACAAGGATTCGCTTTTGCGCCCGGTTAGGCGATTATGTGCATAATCGCTGAAGCGCATTTACACCTAATACCTCTGCACGAGAGGTGGCGAGAGGCGGCGAAGCGCATTAACGGATGACCAAAATGCGCTTTACAAGTAGTTAATGCGCATAAGCGCTTATTCACATAGTCAAAATGCACTTTAATGGCCGGAGCAAAATAAAACTCGCTATTTAACGCGCATTCGATAATGAGCATAATCGGAGAGATAACGCGCCTCTACGCCCGATTTGCGCTCCGTTCTTGTAGAGGTAAATTTTTTTAAGTGCCTTGAATGAGCTTTAAACCTCTCTTGTAGAGGCAGCCCGAGAGAGAGCATGATAGCACTCTTCAAATATTGGCAGGACTGTCACATAGAAGGGGGCAAAGGCTTGTTCTTTGCTATCCCAGAAGGCAGGACTAGATCTAAGGGTCTTAAGTTACCGGAGGGTAGATTTCACTTGAACATTACAAGAAACACCTTAACGGTAATAGCAATTCAACAATAGAACTTGGAGAGGGGATCTCTCCTTTCACTGGAAATTTTCAAGCAGAAGCTGGACAGCCATCTCTATGGGATGGTCAAGCGTTAGAGTCCCTCCCCCTCCAGCTTTAAGATTCTATGACTAGCAGAAAGTGACGTTGAGTTAAAGAATGAACCTCAAGCCACTTGGATATAACATGAGCATGTTTTGGGGACCTCCCATTCTTTACTTCTCCTGGCTTACCCAGGAGAATCTCTTTTTGGATTGTACATAACAGAGATAGGAGATTACTCCCCTTCAGCTTTACTCTAGATTGTAGCTGCTCTCAGATTACTTCCTACCAATCTATTTCAGAAGATTTTCCCCCTAGCCTTTAACCCTGCCTAGAAACCCAAATTCATCTGGTCCACAGGTGCTTTAAATATCAAACCACCTATTAAAAATACTCCCATCTCTGAATTACTTTCAAGCTGCTGTTCTTTCAGCTCTTGTTCACACCATCTGGACTCATAAAAAGCAAGGGAGGTTTTCTGAAGCCTGAATAGTTGTGACTCTTGTCCATGTTTATGGCAGGGTTAGGAATGACTGGCTCTTTCCATATTCTGGATAGCTGAGCATGTTACCTACATGAGTTCCCTTGCTTGTAATGAAATATGGTAGCAGCATGGATGCCTGAGAAAGTTACAAGGTTGAAGAAAGAGCAAATCCAATTCATCAGGCATTGGATTAATCTTTTTTTTAAAAGTCTTGCGGCACCTAAAGACTAACAGATTTATTGCATATCAAACCTTATACATGTAACTACATGCATATGCACACAGATGCCCCAAACTATTCATAACATTTTAGGGATGATTTTAACATGCACATATATTGTTTGATGATGTGCAATGGAATGTGTGAACTGGCTTGACTGGAAAGCATTGTATTTGGAATTAAATCAGATGATATGAAAGTTCTATCTGCAGCATTTGATCTCTGATGGCTCATTATCTCATGCAAGCCTTTACTAGATGCTGCACTGCAGGTATTCAGTGATGAGTTTAAGTTTGTTCCTCTCCCCTTAGTGCCACCTCATAAGAGTTGTTCTGCTAGATCCAACTAAAGCTCCAGCTTGTTCAGAATTCATTTTACAGCAGTGGCCAACCAGATGTCTTTGGAAGCTCGCAAGCAGGGTGGGGCAGTGTTGTTTTCTTCCTGGTTTGCCTCCAGTATCTGGTATTGGAAGCACATTGCCTCTCATCATGTAGGTTCCATTTAGCTAATCTGTGATAATTTTATAATATTACAAGGGGCAGGTTATTACTTGGGCAAAAAAAGTTCTGAATTTAACATGTGGAAGCACATGATTTTTTAAAAAATCACTTTAGAATTCCTTTAGAGAGTTTAAATTATCAATGGCTAGATATGAAAGGGGCAGGTGTTATGCAATACTAAATCAAGCACCTCCACTTATTTCCTTTATAGCAGAGATTTTGTTTTATGAGCATCACCTTACTCTTGGGGGGTTATTGGTGCTGTTTCCCCTCTATTTTCCAAGACAATTCCCTCATCCCCCCATCATTTCAGATGTTTTTGAAGGAGAATGGGGGTATATATGCACAAGCATATGTTGTCTGCTAACCATACATTAAACAGTCTATTAATCATATTGCTTGCATATAACCATAGTATTGGTCAGAAGGCATATCATAAAGCCTTATAGCACAGCTATAGGAGAAGGTCACAGAAAGAGGAACCTAGGAAGATATAAGAGCTAGAATTTGCTTGACATGGCAATCAGAAAATAGTTAGAAAGAAGACAAACAGGTAGTGTTGTGGCCTAGAAGTCTAAAGGGCATCTTGGGTGCAGTGATGATTGATGAAACTTTGTGATAAACAAATGACACAGACAGGAAGCATGCATAGACAGGAATCAACAAGAACATCATTAGTACTAGGGATGTGTATTGTATCGTTCCGATGTCAGATAATGAACCAATAATGTTGTTATCGGACATCCGAGTAACAATAACGATACACATTCCTGGAGGCCCTATCTGATCAGATCCGAAATCCATATGTCTGATAACTATATTCGGACCACCATTTTAGGGCCGGCCCTTCCCCTCCCACTCATGCTCCTTACCTGGGCCTTGTCCGCTGTCTTTCGCTGCCATCCGCTGCTCCGGACTACTGAGAACTAGGCTTTGCGGCCTAATTCTCAGTAGAGTGACAACGCGCCGGGTGATGACATCACCCAGAGCGTCGTCACTCTACTGAGAACTAGGCTGCAAAGCCTAGTTCTCCATAATTTGGAGCAGCGGATGGCAGCGGACGGCAGTGGACAAGGCCCAGGTAAGGGGGACCCCTCCCTCCCCCCTCACACTCCTTACCTAGGCCTTCCCCCCCACCGCTGCTGGCAGAAAGCCTGTTTAGCAGTAGTATGGGGCGGCAGCGGAGGCAGCGGTGAAGGTGGAGGTGGCAATGGGTAAGGAGAGCAAGTGGGGGAGGGAGCACAAGTGGGGGGGGGAGGGAGGGAGCGCCGGCCCAGTGTTTTTCCCCATAGACTTACTTTGGGGGAAAGCTTTCTTTTCCCCAATGCAAACCTATGGGGAAAATACTGTTATTGTATCGGAACTTCCAAAATTTATCGGATTTTGTATCCGATCAAATCCAGGTCCCCCCTGATATGATTGGACCCGAAATTTTTTTTATATTGGAATTTCCAATAACGATCCGATATGATAATTTTGGCTGTGCACATCTCTAATAAGTACAGAAACAAATCAGATTTCAGAGTGCATCATTACCAAGACTGATACATTGAATAAGGTACTTAAAAGGAATGCAAAATATTAAGGGAGTTCACTCATGGCAGGGGATTACCCGGCTAGCAGGGCAATATATGAACTATTATTTTAAACTGGTTCAGACAAAATAATAACCCACAATGGGTTAAATAAACCATGATGGTTCATTTAACCCATTGTGGGTTATCATGTTGTCTGTTGGGATTTTTTTAATGCACAGTGGAATATTTGCCCAAAATAACCCACTCTGATAACCTACGGACTGCAGAGTGGGTTATTAATCCATTGTGGGTTATCGTGTTGTCTGTCAGGTACCATGGGTTAATTTGCTCACTTATAGAATCATGTGGTTGAGATCGTTGTTACCACTGTACTCTTCCTGGCCTTCTCTGTGTAATGGAAAGAGAGCTACTGCATTGGGAACTGCTGAAACCAGCATCAGTGGGTGAAATGCACAACCACACTTTTGGGAATGAGCAAAAGAGCATTACTGCGGTACCAGGAACAGCTAAAATGGGCTACAGCACTCTTGGGCAAAAGGCTTAAATGGGCTTTAACACACTGCAAAGAAAGATGGGTGGGAGGACTGCAGTGGGACAGGGGTGGAGGGAGAAGTCAAATCACATACAAAGGCTTAATAAGCTACGCACAATTGCTTATTAGCCCGTACGTGTGGAGGGGCATTGTGGACTATATCAAAAACAAGCTACTGTGTGTAGCTTATTAAATCATTATGGATTAAGGTGATGTCTGAATACACCCTTAATATGTCTTGTTTTCTTTTCCTATGATAAACTTTGTCACAAAGTACCATGCTATATATTCTTTACTTTTGTCTTAGTGCCTTTTAAATAAACATTATGTGCATTTACTTATAAAATGTCTGTGCTAGTCAATTCAAGAATGTGGGCAGAAAACAAAGAACCAGGCTTTCCCTGAAGGATGAGGTTTGTAGGGACTCATCTAAAACAGGGCCTGGGCAAAGTGTCTTTGGCTGTGAAAAAAAACCACAGCTAAAAATTTAAGTCCTACATTTTGTTGACTTGAAGCCCTCTCCATATGAAATCTTGGTCATGGAAAGAGCAGGATAATAGCCACATCATTAGTTTTATATTCACTCATTAGATTCAGGTAGAATCCAAACACAGGCTAAGGACAGAAAAAGAGTTGAAGGAGGTTTGAGAGATGGGTCAATGCTTGCGATCAGTGCTTGTGCTATGTAGATGTGTCTACCCATCCCATTTTGCCTCTGGTAAACAGGTATGGCAGATTTTTGTATTGCTTGAAAAACCTGCAAAACCTGTTTGAAGAGAGGTAACAATGGGTCAAAAGATGTTTGTATGCATACACTATAGAATGTGATACTTCTCTCAAATGACTTTCTGTGTTTTTAAAAAGCTATTAAAACCATTAAATACTATTTAAAATTATTTTCCAAGACACAAAGAAATGAACAAAATTGGGTTGGTTGTAATAAGGGTTATTGGTAACTGTAGTTCTTAAAAACAGTGGTCTCTTTCAGCCTCAGGCATTTCATAAAGAATGATTCAACTTTTGAAATCTAATTTTCTTTGCCATCTCTAAAATAGCCCCAGTTGCCCAGCGTGGTGCCCTTGTGTATCTTAGTAGGCTGAACAAGTTACGCCTTTTCCAAATACATAAAGCATTTCCCTGTGTCATCCTAGTAAATATAAAGATGGATGATATCCTTCCTGCTCCCTCCAACTTTTTAAACCTCTTCCCTCATACATATGATCTCTCTTCTGCCTGCCAAACTTCCCACCTTCCCACTTCCCCACCTGTTCGTAGCCATGGGCACAGATAATTCAGTTACTTACACAACTCTGACTGTTGTCCCTAAACACTCTCTTGGAGGTCAAGTGTTGAGTGCATCGGTGAAATCTGACTCCCCTGCTCTTACCAACCTAGGGAGAAGGTCAGAACATATTCTAAAGCTACACTTTAGAAAACCCTGACCAGAACATTTAAACCCCCATAAATATGATTACTATAACAACCTATGTCATAATCCCTAGGTTTGGTTTACACACCCTTGCTTTCAGTACACTTGATTGCTAGCAGGTGAATATGTAAGCTGACTCCATAAAGCATTTTAAAGCTAGTAATATGAACATTACTGCACTGGTATATCTAGGATAGCATATTCATACCTGCAAGTTTTCACAAGATAGTGCAGTCACCAAGTTATAAGTATATAGCTCTGGTCCCCTCTACAAGGATTCGCTTTTGCACCTGGTTAGCTGATTATGCACATAATCACAAAAGTGCATTTACGCCTATACCCTCTGCATGAGAGGCGGCGAGAGGCGGCGAAGCGCATTCATGGATGACCAAAATGCGCTTTACAAGTAGTTAATGCGCATAAGCGCATATTCACACAGTCAAAATGCGCTTTAACGGACGGAGCAAAATAAAACTCGCGATTTAACGCGCATTCGATAATGCGCATAATCGGAGATATAACGTGCCTCTATGCCCCATTTGCGCTCTGCTGGTGTGGAGGTAAATTTTTTAATGAGACTTCAAAGAGCATTAAACCTCTCGTGAAGAGGCACCCTCTTTCCGTATACAGAGAAAAACCTTCATTTTCATGATTTTAATAATACAACCACTATGTAGGTTAGGCCAGTATTATTATTCTTATATGACAGATAGGGACAGGGTGTGTGCAGGGTTGAGTCAGTGAAAAAGATGACTTTGTCTAACGCAGCCTTCCCCAACCTAATGTGCTCCAGATGTGTTGGGCTGTAACTCCCATCATTCCACTGTGGCTGGAAATGATTGGAGATGCAAAGGTCGGGGAAGGCTGTCGTACAGCTCAGTCTCAACCATTGCATTTCAACTGATCTTTTATGTACTTGGGTAAGTAGCTTATACGAGTTGAATTACTGAGATTGCTACTAACCCAACCCTTGATAATTCAAATGACTGCTAAACATTTGTTGAAAAACAACAGCAGTTCATGAAACATGAACATTGGCTACCTTCATTTATCTCCCTTTTTCCAATAGGGGGCAGTATTACATTGGCCATCTCTGTTGTTCCTATTGCAAAACAAGATACCAACATTGGCCCATAATTTACCACAGTCCTAGGCCCAATCTATGTGGCTGATTTAGTGCAAAGCGACAACACATTGGGTTCATGCATGACATGACACTGTTACCAATCCGCAGCAATCTCACAGCTTCCTTCTGGAAAAGGCATGTTTTCACAAAGTCATTGTAGCATATTGTTTCCCTTAAACACAGCTCCCATGCAGTTCAGCTGCAGTGCACCTCGTCTCCCCCCTCACACACACACTTTAAATCCTGGGCATGTCTTGTTTCTGTGACCAGCAACCTGGTCAAGGAATGGGGCTGGCCCTCCTCCCGTTCCTTTTTTCTCCATTAGCAGTAGAGCACTTTTGGACACAGGTTTCCTTTCCCACTTAGCCCTACTTTGCAGTTCTGTTTCAACCATTCACAATATCACAGTAGTGCTATTTTAACTAGGGATGTGCAGCGGATCAGGTCCAATCCATGATCCGGACCCGATCTGGCCAAAATCGGATAAAACGATCTGATCCCAATCCCGATCATTTGGACTGTCCGATCTGATCCGATCTGAAGGGACCCAATCCGGATCAGAAAAAATCGGAGGATTGGACCTCCATTGGGAAAACATGGCGGTGGGTGAGTGGGGACCTGCCCCTCCCTCCCTGCCCCTCCCCCTCCCCCCACTCGTGCTCCTTACCTGCTGCCTCCTCACTGCCATCCGCTGCCACCCACTGCTTCTGTACTACTTTGAAACAGGCCTTACGGCCTGTTCCATAATAGAGCACCGGCTAAGTGGTGCAAAGCTCAATGAGTGTGGAGAAAGTAGATAGGGAGACCTCTCTCTCTCTCTCTCTCTCTCTCCCGGAGTCATCCCATGAAGTTGATTAGTGGGAGATGCAAAACAGATAAAAGAAAGTACTTCTTAACACAGTGCATAGTCAAATATGGAAGTCACTTCCACAAAATGTAGTGATGGCCATCAACTGGATGGTTTTAAAAGGGGATTGGACAAATTCATGGAGGATACAGCAATCAATGGCTACTAGTTCTGATGGCTATGTGCTACCTTCAGTATCAGAGGCAATATGCCTATTTACACTTGTTGCTGGGGAACAAGGTACTATTGTACTCCTGTCCTGCTTGTGGGTTTCTTGTGGGCAGCTGGTTGGCCACTGTATGAACAGATGCTGAACTAGATGCCCCCTTGGTCTGATCCAACATCAGGGCTCTTCTTAGGCTCTTATATAACAGGACTTAAAAAATTCTTCACAGAATGGGGGCAATATAATGCACTGTGTTATAATAAATTATTTATTTTTCAGATGTAATCAGATACTTGGCCTTCTGTGTTCATTCTGAAGAAGTCTGCCTCATCCTAATATATACCGCTGAAGAAGAGTGTAGAATTGAAACATATTTGGCATTTGTTAATGGGTATCTGTATTAAACTGTTCTCTGTATGCATAGGTTGTGGTATTTTAAATTTGTTTTAACACACTGTTCAGTCTGTACTGTATTTTGATGTATTTTGTATTGCACTCTGTGTACAAATGTTTCAATTTTTCCAGTAACCTTTGTAGGTTTTTCATTCTAGCCCTTTTTCTATTGGAATTGGATTGTGTGTGGCCAGGACAGTATTCCTCCCTATTTAACTAAGAGCAAGAAATCACTGTAATTGGTGGGCTTTTCTGTCAATTGAATGCTCCTATTCATTGATTCTACTTCCTTTAAGTTTAGTTCCTCTTCCAATGAAGTGATTTGGGAGGGACTTTGAGGGATAATATAGCTTCTGTGCCTGTTATTTATTTTATTACACTCCTATCCCTCCTTTATTCCATCATGGAACTCATGGTAGCATATATGGGTTTCCAGGACGTTTCCCAACCAGCCACTAATCATACATAGATTTTCAAAAGGGATTGATTTCTTAGGAACCCCTACAGCTATTATAACCATTGTAAAACGTTGCGAGGCACTTTCCTAGAATCCATTCTGCATCCTCTGTGACATGTTGGGCATAATTATTATTAAAAGAACGTTAAATATATTTTGATGGATATTGGATAATTCCTGTATCCCTGCCCATATATATGTACATTTTTGTGGGGTTCTTACCAAAGGGCACCTTCATGCAAATATATAGCTCAAAAAGACAGGAGGTAGGACAGCAGATCCTTTAAAAAAATACTCCAGCTCTAAAAGTGACTAACACTAAATTCCCAGGATTCATCTTCTCAGAATGGGCCTACCATCTCTGGAAATGTCATCCAGTTCTATATTTTAAAAAATGTAAAAGTACCTGTAAGTTTAAAATAATGTTTTCTGCTGTTGATAATGACAATATTTTCATCTTCCCTCAGATTTAAAAATAGAAGCACCATCCATTTCTGCCTGACTTAGAGATGTCAGATAAATGAATACTTTCATTTAGAAAGGAGAAAAATATTTCCATTAGATGAGGTTGAGTGCTTGAAATACGGCAGCTGTTTAAAGTTACTCAGAGGTTTGGTATGCTCTAAGATGCCCCCAATACTCAATAGTGCCTGGTGAGGAGATGGTCAAAGGTATAGACTAAGTTGTAGAACCATGTGATAAAATTCAACTGTCACAGTAGTGCAGCACAGATTATTGTGAAAGTATCAGAAATAAACTTTTTGTAGTTCCTGAAAAAATTGTTTGCAAGGTCACCCACAGGGTGAGCAATTATGTTAAAGATCTGTAAATTACAAATCCATCTTTTTAGTCCCTCTGCTTTTAAAGATTTTCAGTTCGGTACCAGATAAGACATTTTTGGGGAATAACTCACAGTGAGATTGTTTTGGGATGAAAGATTTGGGAATTACTGCACTAATATTACTGGCAGGCACTCCTGCAGTAATCTGTGATCTAACCCCATTCCAATCAGGGTTTCGACCTGGTTATTGGACCAAATCAGCATTGGTCACTTAGATGGATGACCTTTACTGAGAGTGTGAGCCTATTAAATCTGCTTGATCTCTCATTGGATTTGGATACCATTGACCATAGTATCCTCCTGGATCAACTCTGTGGGTTGGGCACTGGGGGCACTATGTTACAGTGATTCCAGTCTTCCCTGAGTAACATTGGGTGACTATTTCTCATCCCCTTGGCAATTGAGCTATGGGGTTCCACATGGTATCATCTTGTCCCTAATGTTGGTCAACATCTATATGAAGCCACTGGGAGCAGTCATTAGAAGATTTGGAGCCAAGTGCCAACAGTATGCTAATGGTTCTTTCTCCTTGTGACATCTGAACCATGTCAGTCCTGGATCATTGCCTAGACTCAGTGATGGGCAGAATGAGGGCCAATAAACTGATGTTGAATCCTGACAAGACAGAAGCCCTCTGGGTGAGTGGTTCTCAGGTCTGGGAGATAGGCTCATTGGCTGTTCCGAATGGCGTTGTGCTCCCTTTGAAAATAGGTTTGTAGTCTGGGGTACTCCTAGATCCATCATTGTGACTGGAGGCCCAAGTGGCCATGGCGGCTCAGAATGCCTTTTACCGGCTTCAACTCCAGCTACGGCCTCTCCGGTACAGGGATAGCTTGGCCACAGTGGTACAAGTGCTAGTGACCTCAAGTCTGTACTATTGCAATGCACTCCATGTGTGGCTTCCCTTAAGGCTGGTCCAGAAGCTGGAGCTAGAGAAGAATACTTCAGCTGGGCTGTTGTCAGGAGCTTTCCCTTTTCAGTATGTGACTCCTTTGCTGAGGCAACTGCACTGGCTGCCTATTCCCTACCACGCCAGGTTTAAGGTTTTATTACTAGTGTATATAAAGACCTAGGGCCTATCTACACAGTACCTTAGAACGTTTTAAATTGTATTTTAAAACGTTCCAACTAGGTGCCTTGTAAAACGTCTTAGGTCACATTAACGAGTACTCGCGTTACAGGAGAAAAAATCTTCAGTCTTCAAAGCAGTGTGGGAGGTCTCATACACTCTTCTGTCCATCTCTTTCTCTTTCATTTTTACAATGAGTTTAGGGCAAAGAATTGTGGGAGTTGTAGTTCAGTCATCCACTTCCTCCTTAGTTCTCCTTTCATTCAGTAGCTTTCAATGAGTATAGGGCTAGACATTGTGGGTGTTGTAGTTCACTCACCCACTTCCTCTTTCTTCCCCACTAATCAACTGCTAAGCATTTGGGCTCCGGTCAATGAAGCACTGCCCCCACAAATCACAAACGGTAAGGAAGGACACATTATTTTACTTAAAACGATTTATTAAAAGTAAAAACTGTTGTATATTGCTGAAGTGAGTTTTAAAAAACCTCGGGTATACATCATTAAAGGGAGTGCGTCATGTGGCCCAAAGAGTTTTCATTACCCTTATGAAACGTTACAACCTCGTGTGTAGATCGGCCCCTAAACAACTTGGGACCAGGATACTTGAGAAAGTATCTCCCTTTCCAACCTGCCCAGTCACTGAGATCATCAGATGAGCTGCTCCTGGTGGTTCTGGATGGACCTATGGCCTGGTTGGAATCTATCTGGAGTAGAGTATTCAGTATGGTCATTCCCTTTCTGTGGAACTCCCTGCCTCTGGATGTCTCCTACACTTCTCCTGCTCTGCATTGGATGGCCATAAGCCTCCACGTTCGGAGGCTTATGGCCATCACCATAGGATTGCACCCTGAATAAATATAATTCCCACAGATTGATCCCAAGCAATAGACTTCAATGTACCCAGATGAATCCTCTCTCTTCCCACAGTTTCTATTTATCAAAATTTAAAGATATGGGAGATTTTACCACAGATCCATTTCATGCTGCTTAGTCTGGACCTTAGAAGCCTGCCAAGGAGACGTATGAAACCTAATTAATAAACGTTAGATGTTCCCAACTCCCATGTGGACCAGTATCAGTCAAGGATCAACAAACAACAAAAGTAACATATTTCTTTTCATTCAATAACTGGATATAGCTCAAAAGATTAATGAGTATGGAATAATCCTCCATTTGATGTCCTTATCATATAGTCAGGAGGGTAGAAACGTATGTGTTCCCCTGTGTGCAAGAACACCTCAATACATGCTTACATGCTGTGAAGAGGATGAAATCTGGGGAGACTGGAATTTAAATCAATCCACCCACTCCACATTTTTAGGGTTTCCACTGCATGTATAATTAAACTTTGTGTGAAAGTAGGCAGTAAAAGTGATTATTTGAAGCTTGACTCCAAGCAGTTATTTCAAGCGGTATTACAAATACATTTAGTTACATTAGTAGCAGAGTATTCCACATATCTTGAAACTGAAACATTGTTATCAGGGTTCATTAAAACGAGCCTTTGAATTGCTGTCATGCTTTCAGTTACCCATCTGTAACAACAGAGGGAAAAGCAGAAATTAAAGAGGGAAAGGTTTCCCCTGCTGGCTTTACCTCCAGGCCTGGCAAAGCTTCACTTGCTTCATTTCTTTATGATAGGCTGCTGTTAATTAAAGGCACACGGGCAGTATAAACAGGTTCATGTATTTCAACAGCACATATTGGTATTTGAGGATGTGGACACTTGGAGTGGTATGATGTATCACTTCTTTCTTTTTTTTTGCCTGACCTATAGCCTGATATAGCAGAGGCCTTGTTTCACAAACTACCCTTCTCTCACTTTTAGTTCTCTTGTAGCCTCTTCCGTTGTGCCCTGATTGGCTAGTGAATAGTGCGAAAGGGGGGGGGGGATAGGCCCTGGGAGGGGAACAAAAGTCCCTGGTCTGCTGAGCACGAAGGTTTCTGTCCTTTTTGTGATTCACTGACCAGGATTGTATACACAATTCCAGATGCAGTCCTGTAACAAAGTTATTTTACAGCAGTATTGTCACCCGTTTCATGTTTTCCTCTGAACACTGTATCCCTGGTGTGCTGCATCAGGGGTACAACTATTGTTAACCCAGCAGTTTAATGCTTTATTCCCTTAGCAATGCTATCATAGAGCAGACCTCACTTGTGTTTTATTTAGCCACAGCTGTACAGCAAGTGAATTTTATTACCCTGATAACCATCAACCGATTTCCTGATATGGATAACGCCTGGCTATTCTACTTATCACCTTCTTAAAGCTGGGTTAACTTTCCTCCACACAAATGAATGCATTTTCACAATACCTTGAGCTGTAATGATAGCCCTCTGTAGCTACATGTGGGGGGCATTAATTATTCCCATTTTATCATTTGGCTGGAGAAAGCCAATCAATTAATCGTCCTCTTTCTAAAAAGGAGAATCATGAAAAGTTATTGCATAATCTGGCACCCTAGCCACCATTTTTTATTTTGGTTAACAATGGCCATATTTGCGAACGGATGGTGTAAATGAAGAGTCAGACACAAGAATTGGATTTAAACAAGGGCCACATTTATTGACAGATCTGCAAAGGGGGTTCCTAAGGGGCATCCAGTAAAGGCCTGTCCACAGGCCCCCTTTCCCCGACTCGGGCGAGCGATTCCTGCACGTGAGTAGGTGGCATAACTCCACCTCTCCATGTGCTCCCCCTTTTCGGGGAGGGAGACCTTCCTGTGTCACCTCCCCCCAGGCCGCAAGGCTCTGGGTAGGTGAGAAGGGTCAGTCTTAAAGGTAACCCTTATCTCCCAAGCCAGGCCGCGGGGCTCAAAGCTGGAAGCCTCAGGAATTACCAGTCACCTGAACAGTGCCTGTGAATGCTCGCCAATTCTCCTTACCTCTCTGGATGCCCCTTCCTATCCGCCACTGGGAGCGTCAAGCCACTTGCTTAGTCACTCACGCCCCATCTAACAGCTAGAACTTCCTTTAAGCCCCTCTGCAGATCGCGCAAAAAGAAATCATTGCCTTGGTCCGACCTGTTCAGCTCCCTCTGGGAAAGAGTAATCTCCGGATGTTGAATGCTAAAATCTCCATGTTTGGACAGATCTCTGAAAATTTCAGTATTCACTTTCTTACGGGCTTTCTCCAAAGCTGAATGATTCATGCCCAGTCGCCAATCAAATCTGGGAATAACACAAGACCAAATAATCGAAATGCCCGGCCACTTCTGCCTGATATTGTGAAAATCTGCAATCGCTTGCAGAATCAAGGCCTTTCCTTTCAGCAGCCCCAGATCATTACCTCACAGGTGAATGATCAAAACCTGGGGCACATCACTGGCCACCTGCTGCTCCAAAGTGTGCAAGAGGCATTCCCACCTCATGCCTCGTCTGCCCAACCACCTGATGTTGTCATGACGACTCAAACCCAGCTGTGATCCAAAGCTCGAATTTGCCGCTCGCTTGGCGGCCCAGAAGATGTAGCTGTGGCCGCAGATGATCACACGAACTGGGGCATGGCCTTTCCAGCAGTCTATAACAAACACAAAGATTTTAAAACCCATCCAGGAGAATTACAAGGAAAACTTGCGAATATACGTCTTAAAAGCAACTGAACACCATCTTCCAACTGCCTGAATTTGCGAAGAAGGACACCCAGCAACGGCTGCAGTTGATGCGGCCCCAATACGAAAAGAGTGTAGCCCTAACTCCGCTACCAGTAAACCCAATGCTCCAAAAGCCTTCTTGGCCACTGCCCAAAATTGAAACTTCGTGAGTGGAGCCCGGTCCAGGTGACAAAATAGTGTCCCCGAGTGGTTGCCATGCATGCTAACGAAGTCTCCTAGAGCCTGCACAGGGCATAGGGCCAACATCGGGGCTCGGTGCAACACAATCGTTGCGCCCCTCCCCTCCTGATCAGTCTTTGACCTCCGAATAGTTATTGCTATCGCCCGTGACTGAAATTGAAGATCCTGAAAACGTATCGCACGCTCTGAACAGTCGTGCTTGGAAAATGCGAGCAACTCGGAGATCCTGAGGGCCCCAAAAAAGGCGGTGAGAGCTGTCGCCTGAAATAACAATGTCTCATAAGGAGAAAAACACAACAGCTTCCATTGCTCCCTGAGTTGCAGCAAAATATCAGGGGAAATGGGGCGCCTACCATCCGGTTGACGCGGAGCTGCCCTAGACCAACCTTTCAAAACACACCGCACCCTAGCATCGGCAGTGTTATCGACCACCCCTCTGACTTTGGCAGAGAATGCCAGTGCTGCCAGTCTACCCGAAATCGTCCTAGTCGATAGGCCCTTCTGATGTAAAGCCACGCAAAACTGCAGAATCTGCTCTACAGGAATGGGCCACAACTCGGGGAAATGCATCTCCCCCCTGAAAACCGCGAACTCTCTACCTGATCTTGCGTAGGCTGACCGTGTACTTGGCGCTACTGACTGCCACATGGCGCGTTCAACCTCATGCTGCCAATCTCCCAAAGGGTGTCTGGGAAGATCTCCGGGAGCTGACGTGCCCATGGAGCCAAATCCCGAAATCTCTGGACCTGCTGACGCGACAAAGCGTCAGCAATGGAATTGTCCAACCCTGGGACATGTCTGGCACGGATCAGAATGTTATGCTGAAGGCAATGCAGCGTAAATCTTCGCAGCATAGCCATGACTCTGCCATTCCGGAAGTCAGAGAATTAAGGACTTGAACAGTAGCCAAATTGTCACACCAAAAGGACACCGCTGAGTTGGTAAACTCAGCCGTCCACAGATGTACTGCTACGTAAATTGGAAAAAATTCCAAGAACGTCAAATCCCTAATTATAGCTGACACGCCCCAGCTCTCCGGCCAACGCTTGGCGCACCACCTATCCCCCCATATCACACCGAAGCCCAAAGCCCCGGAGGCGTCAGAATGAATCTGCATTTCGGCTTCCATAAGAAGGTCCCGTCTCCAAAAGGAAACCCCATTGAACTCATTCAGAAACGTGAGCCACGTATGCAGATTCTCCCGAATTGCCCCCGTTACCCGAGCGCGGTGATATGGGCGCGATAAGCCCTTCATAGCATCGCAAAGGCGACGTAAGAAGGCTCTACCCGGTGCAATGACCCTACAAGCAAAATTCAAGTGGCCCACTACCTCCTGTAATTGTGCTAAGGTCGCCTTTCTGGCTGCGCAAAGTGCTTGTATCCGTTCCCTCAACTTATCCAATTTGTCCCGTGGTAATCTGCAGCACTGATTAGCGGAATCAAGTTCGATTCCCAAAAACATCATAACGCTCAGAGGGCCCTCAGTCTTCTCATGCGCCAGTGGGACACCCAGCTCCTCTGCTAACACATAAAACTCGTGCATTAATTGGGCGTATTGGTCATCATCTGCTCTTCCCGAAAGCAGGAAGTCATCAAGATAGTGAACCACGTTCGCGGAATTACATCTATTCCTGAGCGCCCACTCCAGAAAGGAACTGAATTTCTCAAACATGGCGCATGAGATAGAGCATCCCATAGGTAAGGCCCTATCCACATAATATTTACCCTGAAAAAAGAAACCTAATAAGTTGAAATCCTCTGGATGTATGGGCAATATGCGAAAAGCTGACTTAATATTGCATTTTCCCATCAACGCCCCCACACCATTGCTACGAACCATATCCACTGCGCAATCAAAAGACGTATACCGCACGGAGCATAATTGCTCCGGGATATGATCATTGACCGACTCCTCTTTAGGGAAAGACAGGTTATGAATCAACCTGAACTCCCCCTCAGTTTTCTTCGGAACAATGCCCAAAGGCGACACCCTTAAATTATTGATAGGTGGTTCCGCAAATGGACCCAATACTCTACCGCATCTAATTTCTTTCTCTATTTTCTCCCCCACTAAAACCTCCAAACCAACAATGGATTTTTGGTTCTTCGCAAAATAGGGGGCTCTAGGCCCCTCAAACGGAATACGAAACCCATGGATAAAACCCAACTCCAAGTACCTGGCATCTGCCACCCTTGGGTACTTTGCCAATAGGCTTTGCAACGCCTCAATCTTAACTGGACTGGGGCCCTTTGGGAGGCTGCTGCTGGCCGCCCCCGGGTTTCCAGCCCCCTTGTCCATCCTTAAATGCACCCCGCCCCCCCTATTCCGGTTACAGTTGAGAGCTGGGTGCAGTCCTCCACAAATCGTACAATCATGCCTGTACCTGCACTGTGTGCGTGAGCAGGTACCCTTGGCCCCGTAGTCCCAGCAGGGTGGGGGGAGTAGAACCCCCTGCCCCGCACTCCCTCTAGACGTGGAGGTGGGCTGCTGCTTGGCAATGATGTGCCCACTGTCGGCCCGTTCCCCGAACCCCGGTCTCGCTGGGGTCATGAACTGCAACCATAGGTCATGATCCCGCGTATCCCAGTGCAAGGTGTGGTCGAATGCCACCTTACGATGAAAAGATTCGTCATAAGCCAACCAGGCTCTGCCCTCAAACTCGGTGTAGGCTCGATATACCATATCGAGATACTTAACTAATGTGTAGCCTTTCTCGGGGAAACGCTGCTGGATAATTCCCATGTAAATTAGGAATCCCGGCAGCCAATTCGCCCATGTCCTTGCTACTCTCCTTCTCCTCAATCGCTCTGCCTCCTTATCCCCTAATTTATCCTTTTCATTAGATTCTAGTTCTCTAAAAAGGAGGGAGAAAATATCTATATACTCCCCCCTCAAAATCTTTTCCCGCGTGGCCGGAAGAAAATGATATCCCAAGGGGGAACCGAACCCCCCCCCCGGGAATAGCATTCCTCTCAGCTCCAGCAAAAGGATCCGCCACTGATGCTCCGACGCCCTGCCCAACACTGCAGCTCAATGCAGGTCCCTGCCACACAGCCGCACAAGCCGCTGCCACAGCAGTAGCCGGCATCCGAGATGCCTCTCCGGATACCCTTGCCCCCGTGCCATCAGCGGAAGCGGACGGTGTTGCTGTCGCAATCGCCCCTATACCCCCAGCTTGCCCCGCCTGTGAGTTTGGCGTAGCTACCGCTGCAGCCACATTATTATTAGCCTCCCCCACGATCGGTGCTGCCAACGAGGACCGCTCGCCCAAGGCTGCACTATCTGCAGGCCCCATGTGCTGCCATGGTAAGCCCGGAAAGTAAGGGTACCATCCCCAAGGGTGCATAGCCCCCACATTCTGCATCGTCCCTGTGTGTTCGAAGGGTGATGGTAAACCACCTGAGCTCCACGCCCCCAGTGTCCCAGTGTGTTGTGTTGGTGATGCAAGGCCAACGGGGCTCACTGCTCCCATTGCCTGTACATTACCTTGAGGCGATCCCAGAACAGGTGCTCCTCCTGGTGCAATCGATTCGACCAAAACTGCTGCCCTGTCTTCATTCCCCTGCCTTGCTGCCGAAGAGACGTTTCCCTCTGGCACCTCGCCGCGCTGGAGGCTTGACACCTGTGACGTTGCTGCTTCCATAACATCTAATCGATTGGACAAAGATCTTAATAAACTATCCTGTACCTGTCTTTGCGTCTGGCGAAGACTATCTTGTTCAGAACCCAAAAGGCTATGCACTGTGGATGGGTGAAGCCCCCTATCCTGTAGGGATGTGCACTGGATCGGACCCGATCCACGATCCGAGTCCGGTCCAGTGGGAAATCGGATAAATTATCCGATTTCCGATCCGACAGCTGGATCGGCCGATCCAATCCGAACCGGTCTGAAAAGGCTCCGAACCGGTTCGGCGGATCGGCGGATCGGCGGATCGGCGGATCGGCGGGCGCCCACTGGCGCCCACCACTGCTTCCATTGGTGGGCGCCAGCGGGCGCCCGCCGATGAAAGTGGACAGCGGGGGGGGAGGAGGGGGCGGGAGGAGGTGGGCCCTTACCTTTCCGGCCCGTCCGCTCCCGTCCGGCGCCGGCGGCTACTACCAGCGGGCTCCGCGGCCTACTCCAGGGTGGCACGCCAAGTGATGTCATCACCCGGCGCGCTACTCTAGAGCAGGCCGCGGAGCCCGCTGGTAGTAGCCGCCGGTGCCGGACGGGAGCGGACGGGCTGGGAAGGTAAGCAGGGGGCGCGCGGAGGGGAGGAGGGGGGCCCTTAACTTCCCGGCCCGTCCGCTCCCGTCCGGCGCCGGTGGCTACTACCAGCGGGCTCCGCGGCCTACTCCAGGGTGGCGCGCCGGGTGATGTTATCACCCGGCGCGCTACTCGAGAGCAGGCCGCGGAGCCAGCTGGTAGTAGCCGCCGGCGCCGGACGGGAGCGGACGGGCCGGGAAGGTAAGCAGGGGGTGCGTGGAGGGGAGGAGGGGGTGCGCGGAGGGGGGGAGGGGGGCCCTTACCTTTTAGGGCCGTTCGCTCCCGTCCGGCGCCGGCGGCTACTACCAGCAGGCTCCGCGGCCTGCTCCAGGGTGGCGCGCCGGGTGATCAACCGGCGCGCTACTCGAGAGCAAGCCGCAAAGCCGGCTGGCGGTAGCCGCCGGCGCCGGACGGGAGCGAATGGCTCTAAAAGGTAAGCAGTGACGGGGAAGGGGGCTTCCCCCCCCCGGAGCCGTCTGCTTCTATCCGCTGGCGCCCGCGGGCACCAGCGGATGGAAGCAGACGGCCCCAGGGGGGGTAGGGAGCGCGGGGGAGGGGGCTTACCTGCCGGGGCCATCCACAGCGGACGGCCCCGGGGGGAGGGAGTTAGGCCCCCCCTCACCCACCCGCCGCCATTTTTTCCTCATAGACTTGCATTGCAATGCAAGTCTATGGGGGAAAAAATGGCGGCCGATCCAAAAATTTCCGATTTTTGGATCGGGATCGTACTCGATCCGGTCCGGGGGGCCTCCGATTTTGTCCGAACCGATCCGTCACAAAATTGGAGGTCCCGATCCGGGTCCCGATCCGATGGGTCCGTGCACACCCCTACTATCCTGTTCCAGGCATTGCACCCGCGCCAACAGCGCCTCTACCGCAGGATCTAACTCCTCAGCGGAGGAATCTCTGCATCGTTGTTTCTTTGCCAGCGGGGCTTTACCTTTGCCCTTAGGGCCCCCCACACCTTTTTTTTGAAGGCATGCTATTATTTGAATAACAAATACTATGTCAAATTCCCGCACTCAGCCCCCACAGCGCCCCGTGTTCTCCCTCCCGCTAATATGCAAGGATTAGCGGTGCTGTCGCACAAAGAGACAGAGTCCAGCAATTTTGTCTTTCCCAATGCTAGAAGATGCGCCTTCCCCTCGTACTATCTGTTAAGATGCACACTAAAATGGCCGCCACTGAAAACAAAATGGCCGCCGCCACCTCAAAATGGCCACCGCCACCTCAAAATGGCCGCCGCCACCTCAAAATGGCCACCGCCACCCCAAAATGGCCCCTGCTGCCTCTAGATGGCTAACACAGCCTGCACAGGGCCTACTCTGCTGCACCGCCTTGCGGGCTTATTCCCACCCCGCAAATGCCGCTGAAGACAGCAAAAGGCAGACCCCCCCAAGCTGCCCTCGCCCAGAGATGGCCCCACTGCCCACAATTGGCAGCCGCCCTTTGCCACCGGGCCCGCCTCAATAGCTTGCCGCCAAAGAATTCACCTAATGGCTGCCGCCTCCCACTCGGCCCAGAGGCCCCAAGAACTGCCGCCCGCCCAAATCCGCCCGGCCGGGGCTCACGCATCCTTTTCCCCCTCCTCCGTGGCTGAAACAGCCGAGGGAAAACCTGACCCCCCCCCGCCGGAGACCAGCCGGTCTCCCAAACCTGCAGCCAAAGGCCAACGACAGTCCTCCTGTCCTCTTGCTCCACTCCTTCGCGCCACCGCGCCGCCCTCTCCCACGGCTTCCACGGAGATCCGACCTCGTGGAGCCGCTTGAAGCAAGAGAGCGAACGGGAGGGAGGCTTGCCTTTAAATAGCTTTCCTCCCTCCCCCTCACGTGGCGCCTTCCAGCCCACTACCCAATAAGGAGCAGGCACGTCTTTTCTCTTCCCCCCACCGTCCGCAAAAGCCTCCCCGCCCCCAGGCTGTTTGCCGGGGACGGCAGAATGGCGCTTTTAGAAATAGCTGAAAGGCTATCAGCTGGGATGTGTGAGAGATTTGTTTCACTTCAATTGTTATCAGAATTCATCTGTTTGCACCTCCTGGACCAAACACAGACTTGAATGCAACCTGTGGTCAAGTCTAAACATTTCTGAGCTTGCAATGTGATTCACAGACAGAAAAAATGTGTTCGACAGCATGCGTATACTTGAAAAATGCACATAATAGTGTGTCTCTCTCTGTCAGCCAGTCAACCACCCCATCTCTTTTTCTCTCCCAGGATCATCATACACAGTTTCTCTTAGGATCAGCCACCTGAGTGCTCCCTCTAGGACAACCTTAGAATCTCCCTATCTAACAGCCCTCTCCAAAGCGATGACACTGGGGACCACTCACATATGCAAAGATGGGATAACACCTGCCACAATTGCATCAACTAGATAAATATGACATGGAGTGGCCTGCCAATTTCACTTTAACCTCTATGCACATGCCATGGTGATTTTTTTGGTACAATCCAGAACTGAAAATAGCTGGACAGCCATTGGGCTGTATGTGGAATTTACAGTCTAGGGGTGGGCAATACACAGCCTGTGGCCCACTTACATCCCCCATGCCCTGTGTTATGGCCCCCACTTCTGCCTCTAATATGCCTCTAACAGCTGTATGCTGTGGTGCAGCTCCCCTCCCCACCATGCTGTCAAATGTGGTGATGGAAAAACCATTTTTTAAAATAAAAAATGATGCTTTTAGCACTATAAAGCCAAGCCTAGCTTGTTCAATTTTCTCCTGGTGCCTTGTGAAGTGCCGGACGCCCCACAGAGTGAGGCCTGTGGTGCGAACAGGTTGGGAGTGCCCCCCTGAAGTTGCCCACCCCTGCTCTAGACCAACTAATTGGGCAGGAAGGAGCTTTCCTATAATTTTCAAGACTGCATTTAAATATCATTTATCACCTAGTGCCAAATCACCAGGTGTTAGGTAGAACACCTCCTACTTAAGCATCTTTTAACACCCATCAATGTTCCTTCAACTCTGAGTGCTTTGGGACTGTTCTTTGCTAGTAGTAGGAATCAATTGCTTCATTGCAAATGACAAAACCCACTATAGCTATTTATAAGTCTGTTCTGTTGTAGGGAATGAGATGTCCGGGATCTGTGGGAGGAGTGCAGCAGGCAACTGGAATGCCCCATGCAGAGACATCAGTGGAAAACTGTCCCTGATTCCATATGAATTGCTTCCCTGAAGCTGAACTTATTCATGTATGTTAGACCCCCCCCCCCCAGTGTCTCTTTAGAAATAACATGACAGCTTTTGCCAAATGATGGTACTTCAATCGTCCACATGAAGTGGGTGTGTCCTCTATGGTGGCTCCCATCTGGCCTGATCTTATCCTAGGGATTATTTTTGTCCCAGAAAATTTATGGACATGTACAGATATTCATGTACTCTTAAACTATAGTCCTACTGGTGTGAAAATTATTGGATGGCCCCTGGAAATGGGCCATGAGAACTTTCATGGTTGCTAGAAAAATTGTACTTTTACATTGGAGAGACAAATTTCCACCATCTATTATCCAATGGACTTTACTGCTCTTTCCATATTTGAACATGCATCTTACCATTGTCAGCTTCTCTCAGACACCTACTTAGGTATGTATCTGTGAATATCTCTTACGTTTGCTTAGTTAGAGCAATCTGAAGTGGATCTGTAGTGGTGGATCTATGGCAGTTGTAGTAGTAGTAAAAAACCCAGCAACTATTGATTCCAGTAGTGAGTTCTTGTGATCTTTGTGGCTGCTAATAAATTAATAACATTTTCAAATCACAAGCTTCAACAAGTGAACTGATTCAATAATCCACGTGAAGGATGTGATGGGATTCTGTAGCCAGTAATTTGTACTATATACGATAGGAGAGTGTTCCAGACACTATTCATTTTGTCACATATCCAAAACAAATTGGCAACAGTGGTCATGTAACGAAGTAAATTAATTCTATTTGTATGATGTAAGAGACTGGTAAAAGATTTTTAAAAAACATTTTCCCTCATGTTCATCAAGATCAGTTTTTTAGGAAATATATTGCATATCTAATGCCAAGTATCACCAGGTTCATTTTAGAAAATGTCACAGACACAAAATGCCTGCACCAATCTTTCTGAAATTTCTCACACAGACGTAACTCTAACCCATCCACAATGTGGCCAAGTTTCATGCTTCTATCTAAAGCAATAAAAAGGTTATAGACATTTCTTTAAAACAATACTATGCTATGGGGATAATCTTTCAAAATGGTGTCCAATTCAAAGATCGGACGTCCAATTTTCATATCGGGATCAAATCGGATCCGATACGATAGACCTCCAATTTTTCCGATACGATACTTTACAAAATCTGAAGTTCCGATTCCGATACGATTTTTGCATCCATGCACATCCCAAGTTCTTGGTGCAGGCTGAGCTGGTGCATGCTCAGAGAATATTCCCAGCAATGCAGTCATGAGAGAGAGAGAGAGAGAGAGAGAGAGAGAGAGCAGGTATGGCATCCCTGAGCATAGCTCTTCCTTCCCCCCCACCATACAGTCCTACTGGATTCCACAATGGTTACATAGCACTTAACGAGGGAATAAAGTGTCCACGCAAGCTGCCTCTGGGCAATAGCTTCTTTGTTCATGTCTGCTTGTTCTCTTTTTTAGTTTCTCCATGCCTGCACAGAGGACTGTAATGGACTGGACATTTCTCTTTTTTCACTTCCTGAGCAAAGTTAGGCAACTTTAATGTGGGAGAGAGCAGTGGTGAAGACACTTTGATCACTGATTCACTGAGCTGCAGTGAGAGAGTGGATGGGTGGGTGAGTTTGCATTTCTGCTTGCATTGAATTGGGAGTCCAGATTGCCTTTTCTGTGCAATGGGGATTGTTGCTATAATAGAAAAAAAGTGGGTCCATCTGACTGCTTTTACACATCCTCTCAACCCTTTATTATGTATTCATGAACTTCATATTAACTTGTCACAATTTTCCTTCTCTGTGCAATGCTGCTCTAGCTGCAAAATACCTCTGCTCTTATATGTTGCCCTGAGGATATCATCATCGCCATCGCCATCATCATCATCCACATACAGCGTTGTAGGCATGAATTGAAAGTGAATGTGTCTCAGTTTCCACTAGTGCAAAGCAGTGCTGCTATGGTTTCAAAAGACTGTTTTTCTGTGGATATCCACTCAACACACACACACACACACACACACACACACACACAGAGCTTTCTGGCATGATTGAGGCACATTAACATTGAGTTAATGTGCCTCAATTTTTTCCTTTCTGTGAAATGGGTGCTGTGGGGATCAGGCCCAAACTCTCCCTTGCAATCATGATATCTGTAAAGTGGTTTGCTAATTTGTTTCAATGTGCCTCTGTGTGAAATGTCACTCTTGCCAAGTGGCTTTGTAGCTGATTGCGGCAATCCACAATGAAATTGATGTCTGCATTCGGGTGACATGCCAATCCATCATGGGTAGAACAACCTCTAGAACAAGCCACGGGTTGTCAGAGTGGTTTGTTGGGCAAAAATAAGCCTCCCTGTGGGAAGTGGTCCAGGTTTGGACTACACGACAACTCCCTTAGGCTTGTTACTCATGATCGGTCATCGTGTCATGCAAATCCCGTGAATGGTTGGTTTTAATTGTTGTTAGTTGTCTTGAGTAGTGTGTAAGCACCAGATGGACAGGATATAAACTTTGTATAAATAAAATTAAGTCCCCTTGGGCATTTTAAAGTGATAAAGTGATTGCCAAAGCCTTGAGCTACCAAATTAATATATTTATTTTCAAGGTAGTAAACCAAATTGATAGAGCTCCATAACATCAGCGATTTAGTGCACTCTCACCATGCCTGGTGTGCGGATTTGCAGCATGGTACTCAAATGATGCTATGCCTGTCCTGCTGACACCCCGCCTCTTCCCCAGCCTTTTCTGTTTTTTTCCTAGAATGCTAAAAGTCTGGATTATTTTCCCTACATGTGTTTCATGTGTCCCAAGCCTCCATGTAGTTTTAAAGGAACTGGGATCTTGATCTTAGATCAAGTCCTGACAGGGAAAAGCAATCTCTCCCAGCAGCCGGCTCCAAGCCTCAATATAAAACCCAAACCTTGCATATCAGACTCTAAAGCGTTTTTTAAAATCATACAATAATGCCTGAATCTCTGCAAAGACAGGGTTATACTCCCTTGATGCCCCCAAAGAGCCAGACTAAAGGGTCATTCCATTTTTGTCAGGGAGAAAGGCGGTCTGGTTGAAGTGCTCATCTGACAGGACCTGACTGGAGCGAGAAAGAGAAAGGGAGGGGTGGAGTGGAGAGCAAATGAGCGAAAGTGCAGCTATTCAGGTGAAAGGGATCAGAAGCTTGATGCACTTCCATATCAGAGGTAAAAAAACACGGAGGCAAACCGGGGGGGGGGGATTAGGTGTAATGGAGTTCACAGTGTTGCTGACAAGCACCTACTTCAATAAACCACCTTTTTAAATTAGAAATGTGAAATGGTAGCTAAAAGGGATCACTCAGAACTCTAATTAATTCATTAAACAAAAAACCTACGGTTTACAAAAATAACGTTAAGGCTCTACAGATTCCAACCAAGCACCAAAAAGCAGGGAAATTGGGAGTTAAGGCTCACAAGCCTTAACGCCACATCCTCCCTAAGGAGGCAGAAAGTGCAAGTGAAATTCTCATTCTCCCAAAGCAGATAAACCATGAGGACAGGGTGGAGAATATGATATGCAGAGGTGACTGTGGGGTTGTGGAAAACTGATCACGAACAACTTAGGGCCACCTACTTCTCTTTTTTTGTTTATAGAAAAGGACCTGATTGGAGCGGTGGGGTGGGGTGAGAATGACATGCTTTCCCCTCCTCCACTCCAATTGGGGACTTTAAGGTGGCCCTAGAAAGCCATTTTCCTGCCCCCTCCCCACTAGGTGTCCTCTTTTTTGGTTTCCCAAATATGGTCAACCTACTCAGTTCTTGCACAGGCTGCATATCCATCCCTAGATATTTACTCAAAAGTAAGACCCATTGAATTTCCTTGGTTCTTGAAAAGCAACACACTTGCTTTTAGATTTGCCAGTCTCAGCATTCTATGTGTACTCTGCTCTGTCTGTCCCTATAGTTTCCTGCAAGGTCCAGCCAGGGGAAGCCAGTAAATTAAACCCAGGGGTGGAGGGTGGGATTCCCTCAGGTTCATCTGACAGCAGGTGCTATAGAACATGGACCTTCCAGGAGTATTGAGGCTGGATTTCTGGCAGACCCAGCCAGGCAACTTTATGGCCTGTTAGTCCCTCCATTTGGTAGCCCGCAGAGCACCTGCCTCATAAGGCAAATGGCCACATGAAAACTGTTATTATGGCCTGCTACTTTGTTTGTCTTTAGTAGTCTGTGGTCCAGAGCTCTTCAGAAGGGGGAATAGTGTTTTGTGGTTGGGGTCAGTCTAAATTATCTCCAGGGGTCCCTTACTCAGTGCCTCTGATAGCAAAGAGATTGAGGATTTTCCCCAACTCTGTTGAAAATAGATTTTATAACATAAGCATGAAAACAGTGAATACCCCTTTTAACTTGTTAAACCAATGAAAACATGCCACACAAGAAGTATTAAGATATGAATGGTTTATAAAGAAAAGTAAATGCAAAAGAACATCAGATGCAGAAGTGAAATCTGAAACATTAGTAGTAGTAGTAGTAGTAGTAGTAGTAGTATCCTGCCTTTTGCCCAATGCTGGGCCTCAGGGCAGCCTTACAAAACTAAAACATATACAGCTAAAACCTATAAATAGGAATATACTATATACCATATGAAAAGGAGGACAGGGCTCATGTAACTTTAACAGTTGTAGAGAAAAGGGGATTTCAGCCAGTGTCATTTGTGTGCAATTAGTTCCTGGTGAAATTCCCTCTTCAGTACAACAGTTAAAGTTGCAGGGGCCCTGCCTTCTTTTGTATATGGTCACTCTAGTATAGTGCCTGCACCTTTAACTGTTGTGATGAAGAGGGAATTTCACCAGGGACTAATTGCATACAAATGACACTGGCTGAAATTCCCTTTTCTCTACAACTGTTAAAGTTACATGTGCCCTGTCCTCCTTTTCATATGGTCAGCCTAAATATACAAAAGTTAAAAATATAATTAAATACTTTTCAATATTAAAGCATTTTAAACATTTTAAATACATAACAATTGAAAAGTCAAAGGTATAGACAGAGGTCCAGATTATTTGCCAAAGGCCTGCTGGAACAAAAAAGGGTTTGTCTGCATCCAAAAACACATCAAGGAAGGAGCCAGTGTAGACTGCAAAGATTAGAAAGAAAATCCATGTGTGTACACTATGCAAAATAAACGACAGCTCAACTGTTTCTAAACCTTATTAGAAAAACAGGGTGACTAGGCTGAAACCAATATTGTAGGCCCAGAAGCACTTTGAAAGGTTTCAACGTTGTACTTAAAACTTAACACCGGCCCAAACTAATTAACTGAAGTGTTTGAAGCTTTCAACTTATAGCAGTATGGACCAAACTCTTAGAAAAGAGGGAAGGAGCACTGTGTGTGTATGGGGTGGGGTGGGGGGATAGAAAGAAAGGTATAGCCACCTATTCCCAGGAGATATCTGAAGACCAGGTTATCACGGATCCAGAGAAACCACACCCTGCTTCACCAGGGAGCAAAAGAGCAAACTGGCCTTATGAAGATAGCCCAAAATACTCTCAGAGCCAAAGGAATGCATGTTCCAGAAGAGAAAAGAGAAACTCTTCTTCTTCTTCTTCTTCTTCTTCTTCTTCTTCTTCTTCTTCTTCTTCTCTCAAAAGGTCTGTGCTAGAGGCAGCGGCCATTTCACTCACCCACCCCACATTCTAAGGCAGGAGGGAGGGGGGAGAGTGTGTCGCATTATGAGGGAAGATGGCCACCTCATTGACTTGAATGAGAGGTTAAAATAGTCCTTAAAAGTCAACCGAAGGGAATTTTAAAAAAACGAAAAGCTTTCCATCAACTACAGTCAAGGAGGAAGAAGATCCCACCACTGGATTACTTAATAAGGCTCTAGAAATTATGCAAATTGTGAGCACAAAAAGTAGCAACCCGGAAGTAAATTTTACAAAAGCAGGGAGACAGGTTTGTATTCCTTTTCTAACTTAAACTGCTCTCCTTCCCTCAATCTTTCACCAATCTTCTTGAAATTTTCAGGTAATGTAAAACAAACATTTCTTTCTGGCACCTGTAAATTTCAGAAAGGTTGATGAAACATTTTCGATTTTATGGCTGTTAGAATGACACCCCCCCAATTATCACTTTAACATGGCTGAATGTGTTTTTTACTGATGGCCCTTAACAATGGAGTCATGACTGTGCCTCCATTAATGAAAAGGTGTTGAATAGAGTGAATGCTGAGTGGTGAAATTTCACTAAAGTTTAGCATTAAAAAAAGCTTTACACAAAGAATGGGCAGATTTATATGGGGAAAGGGAAACAAAGAATGATCTTCTGGATGCATCCCAAATTCCTTGTCTTTATGTACAAAGTTCTTGATAGCCTTGCCCCATTCTATATCTGTGCCTGTGAACTTCATTCTTCCAGCTCAATTGCCCAAAGTCTCTTGTGCTCTCACAGAACTCCATGCAGTATCCCTTACTGCCCTCTCTGCATCAAGCTCCCTACCTGTACATGTAACTAGTACTGCCTTCCTTTCTCTTTCTCTCTCTCTCCCCCCCAAATCAAATCCCATCTTGTCCAAGAGGCTTTTGGTTTAATCCATTAGTTCCCATCGTCAACTGTGACCCAGAATCAAATGTATCCCTTCCTATCATTCTCACCACCCCTACCTATATGGTCTTTTATAATGTTGATCTTAGATTCTAAACTCTCGGGGGAGCTTCTTTTGGATGGTTGGACGGTTGAGCCCCCACCCTGACTTGTACATATGAAGTGGCTCCACACAGTTAACAGGATCTCCTGCTGGCTCCACCTGATGTGACACAGCTCCCTTGCTCCGCCTCCCAACATCTGCTTACTGAGCATGGACAACTGAAGCGGAGAAGCCTACATAGCCTTTCACACAATTAGGAATGTTCTGCAATCAGAATTCCAGAATGTGTGAAGCCTTCACATCTAAGCACTACTCAGGCGTTCCTAAAGTAAAACACAAGGAGAGAGAGAGAGAGAGAGAGAGAGAGAGAGAGAGCCTGCTAGCCCCACCCAGATGTTTTCTTCTACTTGTGAAGGACGATTTTCTGCAGATGAGAGTCTCCCGTATCTGTGGAGGCCTCCCATGCAATTAAAAATGCTGAAAAATCAGCGTTGTGGATCACATGGAGAGGACTAGTGTGCTCCCTCCCCTCACATGTGACCTGTTCCCACTTTAAGAATGCCTGAATAAGGCTATGGGCTTTCCCTTTTCAGATGTCCATATTCTAAACACAGATGTCAAGAGGGCAGGGTTGCGGAGGCACATGGCAACAGGATTGGGGCCAGCAGTTTCACCATTCCATATGTCAGTGCTTAACATGCAGATGTTAGGGTGGCAGGGAGCCATGCAAAGTTGGGGACTGGGCTAGCCAGTACAACCTACTCCAAGCTCACACTTGATTGTAATCTGAGATCACTTCTACATGTTTGTTTGTTGCCTATGAAACTGTAATTTTCTATGTACTAAGGGCTACTTATTTCCACCACCACCCAAAGCTCTGTTCAGCAATTTATCTCATGTTCTCTGAACTTGAAAAGCTGTGAACTCCTTTTTCTTCTTCCTCTAGATAGAAATGATTGTGTGATGAAAGGCTCAAGACAGTACATGCCACAGGAATGTCAGGCTTCCTGCAGGCAAATAACTTGGTAAACATCAAATGTTCCAATGCAAATCCACAATCTTGCTGCTTTCTATAAACACTGGAAATAATCCAGCCAAAGTCAAGCACTTCCCTGTCCCACTGATTTAAATACTTGCACAATTCTCCCATTGAAATAATAGGAATAGGAGTGCTTAATTTGTGCTGAATTGATTTGAACGGTGCACTAAACATTCTTAGTCCAAGCTCCACCTTGTATCACTGTGGCTTCTCTATATATTAGTATTGCCCCTTCTGGAAACTGGGGCAATGTGGCCCAGGCTTCTCACATTACCCTCATGCAATGGAAAGGAGTCACACATCAACAATTCCCATACCACAAAGGCAATATCATAGGGGATCTTCCAAGCTGGTATACTCATTGTGCATTATGTATCAGTTTAGACTGCACATTGGGAGTCTATTTTTTCTTTTAAAAATCTGCCATGTAAAAATCCCTTGTATTTAATAAGCTAGCACATAAGGGAGGCCATTAAGCTAAATTTTCCTCTTCCATATACTTGTTTATTACACAAAGAGAGTTTTTTTCCACAGGGGTGGGAACGCATTCAAAGATTTTGCCATTAACTCAGGACTTAGGGCAGGCAATAGGCTGTGTGCTGGTACAGAGGGAGGACCTGGTAGTCTCCTTCGTTGACCAGTGATCCAGTCCCAGGCTGAGGGAAGATAGCAACTCAATCATTGGCACCATTCCACCTTGTAACTTTTATTGCAATGTGTAGTTTTTTTCTGAAAACCTTCAGTCCAAATATAAGTTCTTATGAAACTCCAAAAATGGATGTATACCATATATATACACCACTATATACCACTTCCCAAAGTCCAAACATTATCTATTCAAAAACATGCACTTGAGAAGTGGCCTGAAAGAGTTGTCTCTACATACTTCATATTTTCTTTAGCACAAACATTGCTATGTAAAAATGATTTTATTTTCAATAGCCAGTTCACTGGCAGAACAAGAGGAATGGGATGCGCTACGGCTCCACAGCCAATCTTTATATGGAAGGCTTTGAAAATAAAAGTTTTTAGTGATATAAAATTTATTTATTTATCAAATTTATATACCATCCAAGTGGCAATTTTCCTCAGGAAGTTTATAATTATGAAAACCAAAATAACAAAAAAATAACCAAAACAATAAATCCAACAATAAAAATATCAAAATATTAAATCATTTAAAAATATGCTCAATTCCTACTTTGGCTCAGTCTTCTCTCAAAAGCGGGTCTATGACCCCCCCCCCCCTGGAAAAAATGAAGTACAAGCTGTCGGGGCAGGATTGCAGACCGAGATTGATAAACAAATGGTCAAGAAACACCTAATTTCTTTGAACAAGTTCAAATCTCCAGAACCCGACAAACTGCATCCTAGAGTAATAAAGGAGCTGGCAGATGAACTCTCAAAACCACTATCTATTATCTTTGCGAAATCATGGAAAACGAGTGAAGTGCCGAACAACAGGGGCAGGGCTAATGTTGTCCCTATCTTCAAAAAGGAGGAACCTGGGAACTACAGACCAGGTCCCCTGACATCAATCCCTATGAGATTTTTGGAGCAGATTATAAAGAAGTCATTGGTGTTTTAATTGTTCAATGTTTTTAATTGTTGTAAACCGCCCAGAGAGCTTCGGCTATGGGGCGGTATATAAATGGAATAAAATAAATAAATAAATAAATAATTTTGTATGCACGTTGAAAACAATGCAGTGCTTACTAGAAGCCAGCATGGATTTATCAGGAACAAATTTTCTCATTTTTTGATCAGGAAACCTCCCTTATGGACTGTGGGAATGCTGTGGACATAGTATATCTTGACTTCAGCAAAGCTTTTGACAAAGTGTCCCATGACATTCTGATTCACAAACTAGAGAAAAGTGGGCTACATGGAACAACTATTAGGTGGATCCACAGTTGGCTACAGAATCGGACTCAAAGGCTGAATTCGGACAACACAATAGTCAATGGTGGGGGTAATAATCAACTTTACAGTTGTTCATCTAGGGGATACTCCCCACACAACATGGTAATAAATAAACAACTGTGGTGTGGATTAGGATGAGCGCTGAGTTGACTATAACAGCATCCGGACGACACGATAGTCATACAACTGACAATTGTTTCCCCCCACAGTTGCTTATTGTGTCATCCAAATTCAGCCAAAGAGTGCTTATTGATGGTACCTTCTCAAATTGGGGGGAGGTAACGAGTGGGGTACTACAGGGCTCAGTTCTGGGCCCAGTGTTCTTCAACATTTTTATTAATGCCTTGGATGAGGAGGTACAGGGAATGCTTATCAAATTTGCAGATGACACAAAACATCAGAATGAAATTTAATAGGGATAAATGCCAAGTTCTACACCTAGGAAAAAGAAACCAAATGCACAGTTACAAGTTGGGGGATACTTGGCTCAGCAATACGACACGCAAGAAGGATCCTGGAATTGTTGTAGCTCACAAGCTGAATATGAGCCAACAGTGTGATGTGGCTGCAAAAAAAGCAAATGCTATTTTGGGTTGCGTTAATAGAAGTATAGTTTCCAAATCACATGAGGTATTGGTTCCCCTGTATTCAGTATTGGTTAGACTTCATCTCCAGTATTGTGTCCAGTTCTGGGCACCAGACTTCAAAAAGGATGCAGACAAGCTGGGGGGATTCAGAGGAGGACAATGAGGATGATCAGGGGTCTGGAAACAAAGCCCCTTCCAACTGTACTATTCTATGATTCTAAGCCTTTGGTTAGTGACTGTTTGCCAAAATGATAGCAAGAAAGAAGTCACTTAAGTAGGCTACCTATTTAAGGATTAGATGATTTATTAACCATTAGACTATCGTTAAGATAATCTGTGGAGGCCACGGCAGGTTGGCAGAGCTCCCTTATGAAATGGAACAACCCAGACAAAGCCTTATTCACATAGTACTTTACCTGAAACATAACACTCAAGAGGTCAAATCCATGGAAAGCAAATACAAACAAACAAACAAACAACACACACCTGGATGTTACATTTGCCTAAAAGTGCCTCTTTGCCACAAAGCCTCACCATAGTGACCACCTCATACAAAGAGGTGTATTCAACAGAAGTAAATTCAGATGTCTTTAAGAAAGACACATTGTGAATCAGCCTGAACTCACCCAGGGCCTTCGTGGACACAATACGAAGGGGAGAAATTCTCATGGTGGGCAAAGGGATCTTAAGGGACTAAGGTCAATTTCCTTCTGGATTTGTGTAACACAATGTGCTCCAAGCCCCACAAGGATTGTTGACTGCTGAACAAGACCCCAGGAAGGAAAATGAAACCCTGCATAAGAATTCTGCCCCAAGCCAGTTAGGATATGGGCTGAACAAATGGGATAGGTTCTGCCTTGCTTTTGCCCAGGCCAGCCAGACGTCATGCCTTGGTCCCCTCTCTAAGCACAACAGCTGCACCCTTGACTCACTGTATTTCCCCAGGCTCTATCCCTCACCCACCAGACTCCTCCTTGTATTTGAAGACCTCCAGAGAGAACGGGAGAGCCCACATCTCTCTAAGTTCTTGGTTCCATTGGTGAACACTCTTACCATCAAAGTGTTTCTCCTAATGTTCATTCAAAATCTTGTGTCATGTAACGTAAACTTATTAGATCTTATCTTGCCTTTTGGTACATGAGAGAATAAGTACCCTCTTCTGTGTGACAACCTTTTGGGTATTTGAAGCGTACTATCATGTCCCCTCTCAGACTTCTTTTCTTCAGATTAAATATACCCAGTTCCTAAAAACTTTCCTCACAGGACTAGTTGTCCATACCACTGATCAACTCATTCCCCTCCTCTGAACCAGATCCAACTTGTCTGCATGCTTTTTATTTACAGTGTGGCATCCAGCACTGGACACAGTATTCCAGATGAAGGCTGACTGGTGCAAAATTAGGTGGCTAGTGTCTTGTAATAATACTTGACTAGCAAACTATGTCATGGCTGCGCAACATCAAAGGTGTGCATTCTGTCAGCTGAGTCCAAAACAGAAAGAAACCAGTGGCAGCAGCTCATCCCTCCCACTTCTACTGCAATCCAAATTCTACAAAACAACTTGCATCACAAAGTGACAAAATTATGCTTGCATAACCTTTCAATCTCCTTCCACTTCTCCCACAATTAGAACCCTATGCATTTTTGTGTGGCACTCCTGTTGCATTATAAGCATAGTAGATACTGCACTGTATTCATCAGTGTGAGCCTCAATGGGCTCTATTGTGTTTTGAAGAACTGCTACCACAGCACTGACTTCACAGATGGCAGGAGCACTAGTGTAGCTCTCCTGTGAAGGAAGGGAACACCCTTCCCTTCTTCGGAAAGACAGGTAGAGAAGGAAACTTTCTGCATACCATACTTCATTAAGATCCAATGTGTGAGCTTGCCCTAAGAACTAAGGATAGCATTTTGCAAAGTGAAAATATTTCAGTTGACCCCTTTTCAAGTAAGTTAGTAATCCTGTTATTTTACATTCAAATGGCCCTCTAATATTGAATGAAAATGGAATCCCTGGGGCAATTAACAATGTATAAAATCAATACCCTGATTAGTGTCATGAAAAATGGATGTAGAAAGATGGAATCATAGTGGAAGTATCCCAAACTATAAGTGTTTACACACACATACATACTACATAACAGAACACTTGAAGTCTGTCTACACTACTGCTTTAAAACCGTTTTAAAAGCAGTAGTGTAGATAGGCTCTCGATATCCATTATCTGTGACCTAACTAATCCTGAGTTATTATAAAACATGGGAGAAATCATTTCAAGGACTACATTAATGGCCACAAACTGTATGTTAATTAAAGCTGCAGTCACAAGTGTGGGGAAAATGTCCAACCAAAAATGAGACAAACTTTATTTGAACAAACTCTTTCATACACACATTGTTGAGTCAGTCCTACTTGCCTTTAAAGCCTCTGTGGGATTTTTTTTATTAGCTGTAACTGATTTAGACTTGTAAAAATTGAGAATGACTGATGCCTTCTTATGATGTCCAGCATACTTTTAATTATCTAGTCATCTATTTTATTAATATAATAGTCATACATTACAGTCTCTGCCCCTGTAGGCTACCATACATTTAAAAAACACAGTACAAATCTTAAAAACATAGAAGTATTTAAACAACTTTTTCAAAAGGGTAAATGACAAATTAAATGGTGGTCAATTAAGAAAGGAAACAGAATTTCAAAGAATATTTGGGGATGCACAAAGTAAAGGAGATGTTGTATCGAATTATAAATAAGGTCTAAGAGTTCCATCACACACAGGTCCCCTCCACAAGGATTCGCTTTTGCGCCTGGTTAAGTTATTATGCGCTTCATTGCTGAAGCGCATTTACTCCTAATACCTCTGCACGAGAGGCAGGCAGGGAAAGGGGAGGGGGGAGGAGGGAGGGAGGGAGGGCGGCTGTCTCTTTAAGGCAGGTCCCTGCGAGTTGTTATGCTGGGCAGCGAAGGAACTGACGGGGCGATTGAATGCTCCGGCAGCCGCGGTCGTGTGTCTGTGGTCCCCCCTCCCCCACCGGCGCCCTAGCGGGAAGGATCGGGCAGGTGCTTGGTGACATTTTCAGGGCTGTAACCCGGGGACGTCGTCTGCCGGAGCGAGGCAAGGAAGGCGGCTCTCTCTCCCTTTGCGCAGACGGCGGCGGCCCCTGGGGGACGAGGCGGCGGTGGTGCTGCTACTGCAGCTTCAAAGCGAGCGACGGAACGGTCCCTGCGCCACCCGCCTGCGGGATCTACCTGAAAGCCGATCTCTAGTCCAGCTCCTGGGGCAACGGGGTCGAAAGCCAAGCGGCTCCCTTTGGAGAGAAGTGGGTCCTTCTGTCCGACCCAGCCTCCGCCTGGACAGGCTGGGCGACACATTTTAAAGGCTCCCCTCCTCCCGCTTTCCTCCCTTCTGCGCAATCCTGTTCTTTCCGGGCTCAGGGAGGGTGACATAATTTCCTCCTCCTCCTCCTCCTCCTCTCATTCAGCCTCCTGACCGCCCAGCTGTCAGCTGTCAAAATGCGCTTTAACGGCCGGAGCAAAATAAAACTCGCTATTTAACGCGCATTCGATAATGCGAATAATCTGATGTTTAAAGCGCCTCAGCTCCCAATTTGCGCTCCTCTCTTGTAGAGGTAAAAAATTTAAAGCGCCTTGAAAGAGCTTTAAACCTCTCTTGTAGAGGCACCCCTATTTTCTCCGCTGGCTTGCCTTCACATTTTTAACTTCCATTTCAGAAGCGTTGCAAGCACTCCTTCCTTTCACCATTGTAAATATACTGGTGAACTCTCTTTTTGCTCTCCTGCTGCTATTGCACCTGCCCCACCCCACCCCGCCCCTTCTCCTTCCCCATCCAGTTCATTGGTTCTTCTCATTGATGTACATTGTGATGTACATGGCAGCCTTCACCCCTCACTCACTGGAGCTCCTATTAGAATGTACAAAAATGCTTACATCTGTGTAACTTTTAAAGATAAAGAGATGAAACTTGGGATCTTGAGAGCTCTTTAGAGACTTACTTCTGAGTAAACAGGTATAGAACTGATTTTTAATAGTGTGGCCACTCAGAAACTTTTTTTAAAAAGTCTAAAACTGCAAACTGAAAAAAGTGCTCTGCAACCCTAAGCTTACTTTTGAGGTCTTACTTCTGTTTACTCAGAAGTAATTCTCTCTCTGTTCAATGGGGTTTACTCAAAGGTAAGCCTGCATCAGAGTTTAGTATGACTTGGATGTAAATGCAGTTGAACTCAATGGGATTTACTCAGGAGTAAGGGAACCAGCGGATATCTATTTTATGAACTGGAGATGCACAGCTTCGCATGATCAAAGTAAAGAAAAAAAAGATCCTTCACAAATGCAAACAGGTGGAAGATCGCACCAGTGGACTATCAGGAAAAGGTTTTAAAGGAGGGGGGAATTAAAAAATTCTTTCAAAATCAAGGGATGAACCGGTCTGATTCAAATGTGGCATGCCGAAAGCTCTCCTGCAGACCTATCACCACGCCATCTCTTTATCTATAAAAATTACACAGATGTAAGCACTTTGGTTAATTTGCATTTAAAAAACTCCTAAATATCAAGGCATGGACTATCTGATTCAAACTTG
Organism: Anniella stebbinsi; assembly: GCA_029215795.1. Lineage (NCBI taxonomy): Eukaryota > Metazoa > Chordata > Lepidosauria > Squamata > Anniellidae > Anniella > Anniella stebbinsi. The sequence goes on from JARDYH010000003.1 coordinate 102,185,740, forward strand.
GTAAGCCAAAAGCTCTACTTAAGAGCTCTCAAGATGCCAAGTTTCATGTCTTTATCTTTAAAAATGAGGGAGCTGCAGGCAAGGTGAGTGGAGTTGGAGCAGTAAAAAGTCAATTCATTCAAACGTTCCACATGGCGGAGTGCTGGAGGAGGAGAAGCGCTCCACCCTCCCCTTTCCCCTTTCTTCAGCAAGACTCCATTCAAAGCACACACCCCCAACAAAGGAAAAAGTGAGGGAACAGCACTAGACGGAGGCTTAAGGGTGCATTAAAGTCGCTTCGGGAAAATAATCCAGACTTTCCCCGCACCAAAATAATATGTAAAACAGAGGAAAAGAGGCAAAATGGGTGCAGGACAGGGACGATGTCATGTGAGTCCGAAGTTGCAAAACCAGATGCCAGGCATGGAGAGAGTGTGTAAAACCGCTGGTGTGATGGAGCTCTGTGTCTGAGATGAAAGAAACATTGCCTCCCTTCAGGTTTCTCTGCATGTGATTATCATCCTGTGGAGGAAGGGGGGAGGGGTTTCCTGTAGGCAGGGTTTGGAGGTGCAGAAGTGGAGTGAGGCAGAGCAGGAGGGGAGGCACAGGGGGTGAGGGAGAAAGCAAGCGAGCAGCTGCTTCTTGGTCCTGCCAGCTTCCTGCGTGGCTGGCAGACTGGCCCACCATATAGGCAGCCAGCAGCACCAAGAAGCGGCAGACCCTTTGGAGGCGGAAAGCGCTGCTCTTCCCCTGCGCCGCACCTGCTGCACCCGTTTCCTCCTGCCCTGATGTAGACCATACAGAGTTATAAATCACCGGGTGTGGGGGGGTACATAGAGAGAGTGAAGAGATTGTGTGACGGGAACTCCTGACTGGATCCAAAATAACAACATGTCAGGTTTTACACTCCCAGGGAGGTTTGGATTTGGATTTCTCTAGAACATCCACTCCTAAAGTGCCTTCTCTCCTGCAGCCACCAGCTGCTCTCGCCTCCCACCACCACCACCACCACCACCACCACCTTGAGCTCCATCACACCAGCACTCTCGCCATGCCTGGTATGTGTTTTTGCAGTGCTGTACTCCCATGACGTCATCCCTCTCCTGCGCTCATCTCGCCTCTTCCCCTCAGTTTCCCATCTTATTTTGGAACAGGGAAAGTCTGGTCCCCCCCTCCATATGCAATAAAGCCACTCCTCCCTTCCATGTCCTTGTGCGATATCGGACCATCCCATTATTTTGTTGGGGGCGTGTGTGTCAGAGGGTGATGTCACTGACAAAAGAGGAGGGTGGGGTGGTTCTCCACTCAACTGCTCAACCATCAAGGGGGAGGAAGAGCATCTGAACACCCTGCAAAGAAGGTGAGCGAGGCTGCCAGTGCCTGGGACTCAGACCCATTCAACTCTATGGTTCTTACTCCTGAGTAGGCATGTCTAGGTTTCCTGACCAGAACAATGTCAGCTTCCTCTTGCCATGCCAACATTCACCACAAACTTCTCCAAAAACTAATTGTAATACTTATCTTGTTTAATATGATCTTAGGGGAAAGCATAGTGTGTTGTTTTACCATAATTGCGCAGTTTCAGCCTACCGTACTGTTGTATTTGCACAGAAATAAAGATATATATATAAAAATTAACTGCAGGGGGAAGGAGAACATAGGGGGCAGGGTGGGAGATTTTGCCAGCATAGCTGTGATACACAAGCTGAATAGCACAACAACGCACAGACATGAAAGTGCCCAGCGCTTGACTCACTAAGGAAATTGAGGGGTGTCCCTTCAATCCCCCCACCTCACTCTTCCTGTATACTCCCTCCCAGGCACATAACTCTGGACCTTCAAAAGGTCATGCAAAGGAACAAGTATCTGCAGAGCTCATGGCTAGGTTGTGGAAGCAGCTGTGAGGTGGCACTCCCTTTTTCTGGGTTGGTGGTGGTGGTAGTCCCTCCTTCTCCTGCAGGCACTGGCTGTCCCAGGACACCTGGACCAGCCAGGTTATATATCCCCTATCAGGTAGGGAGTCAGGTGGAGGATGTCAGTAGCTGCTGGCTCAGTACCTGGGGGCCTGGTCCTGCAGAGAGTAGTAGTCTGCCAGGCAGATGTCCACAGGGAGAGAGGGTGGTGGTGGTGGTGTTCCTTCCTCCTGCCAGTGGTCCCTCCTCCTGCACTCCATTTTGTCTCTGTTTTTCTCCATATTGGGACTGTTTATTTATTTATCTATTTATTGCATTCCTATACCACCCAATAACCAGAGGTCTCTGTTCACTGTAAGTCCGCCACTCCATATTTTGCATGACCTTCATACTCTCAGAATTCTGTATATTCTTGGGTGACCATATGAAAAAGAGGACAGGGCTCCTGTATCTTTTAACAGTTAAAGCTGCAGGATTTCTGCCCTCTTTTGTATCTGGTCAGTGTTGTGATGAAGAGGGAATTTCACCAGGTGCTGCATGTATACAAATGATACCTGCTGAAATTCCCTTTTCTATACAACTGTTAAAGTTGCAGGAGCCCTGTCCCACTTTTCATATGGGTTTAGAAATCTGGAGATTAATGCTTCTTCATTGGCTATGTTGTTATTTATATATCAATTTGTAGAGTCAAAGAGCTCATCTACACCTGCAGCCCTTTGGGGAGTGGGGACGATTATGGAGTTTTCCACTTCTGGGATTGTTCCTCAGGGATCACACGTCAGTGAGTTATTCCGGAAGTAAAGAGGGACATTCCAGGGTGCCAGTTTCTTTAAAAAAGAGGAGACATTTGCACAATTGCGTGATTGTGCAGGCACAATCCTGCACGAAGGAACATTTTTTTAAAAAAACAACAACCCTACAATGAACTCAGCGCTGGAAGATGCCAAGTGCCAACCCAAAGATGAGGAAAATGCTCTCCCCCTCTCCCCAAATACCCATGGACTCCCCCCCGCCCAGCTCCATGCCCATTTCCTGAGCCCCACTACTCGTTGGGAAAAGGGGGACCCCAGGAGGGAGAGCCACACCGCCCGTGGAGCTTGGGATGGTCCCAAGATGGGGCGGGGGGGGGAACCAGGACAAAAGTAGTCCTAGCTATCCCGGGAGAACTGAGTGCTCGTTCCCAGTTCACCTCAGGATCAGCTATGTATCATTTGGACTTGCAGGGTCGACCACATGACCACCCTGGGATAAATGGCAGATGTAGACAAGCCCAAAGGCTGCTTTGGAGTGGGGGGAATTAAGTTTACTTTAGCTGTGGAGAGGCAAATATTAAATTTAAGCAGAGTGTGCAGATTTAAACCAGATCTCGGGGAAGGCATTTTACGATGGCACGGAGAAGACAATGAAATAGAGTATTTCTGGAAGTGAGCCCTGTGTGATTTTACATGCTTTCCTACTATGAGATTGACAGTGGTATTTCTAAGCCACAGCATTAGCTTTTGAGTGAATTCTTCTGTGCCAAAATATATCCAGTGGAAAGAATGTCCTGAATTAAGCTGCACAGCATCCCTTGTGCTGGTTCTTTCTTGCTACTTATGTAACAATGAAATCCATAGTAACTTTCCTCCTTGGCTCCCATTTCTCAGCTTCGTGGGAAAATGCTGTGGCTCCCTTTTTTTAAAAAAAACCCCAGAGCATTCATAGTAGGTCTGTGATGAATTCCCTTCATGAAATTTGCAGGCAATTTTAAGTTGTGAATTCCATTTGTTCTCAGTTTCTCTCCATAGTTTGCTGTAAATCCTCCATTCCATATTTTGCATGCCCTTCATTCTCCCAGAATTCTGTATATCCTAAATATGGGTCTAGACATCCAGCAATTAGTTCCTTTATTGCCTCTGTCGTTATTTATTTATATATTTATATAGAGAGTGAAAGGCAACTTTGGAGGTGAGATAAAGTAAGTTACGTACTGGTTGCCAGTTGGAAGGACCAGAGTGTGAACAGTGTGGTGAGGGAAGGCATAGCTCACTTTCCAGAAAGTGACTTATGCAGAAATATGGATGGTGAGCTCCACTATTGGTAGCTAATTATTACTCTTACACAGAAGGTGAATCTTTTGAGATGTGTAGAGGGCCTCTAGCATTACTTCAGAAAAAGTAAAATAGATGTGTCACTGATCTGGATTTTGAGAAACCCTGGACAAGGGTTTCTGATGTGCCTCATATCTGATAATTACACAGGCATACCCGTCTTGCAGAAGACAAAGTATTATTGCAATAGTGATCACTAAATAAAACAGAAGTCTTTTTCTTCAAGATTCTTCTTCTGAGTATTTACTAGTATTATTAATTAGGCTTAAAGGTCAAAGATAAACTTGCTTGCCTAAAGCAACAGCAGGGAAATGTCTCCACAGAACTGTGTCTGCCTTCTATTCAGGGGTCACACAGGGGTTCCTCTGGGACTGAACAGAGGCCTCCTGCTATTATTATTATTATTATTATTATTATTTATAATCTGCCTTTTCCCCAGGACTAGGACTCAAGGCAGTTTACAAAGTTAAAACATGTACAATTAAAACATATAAATATAAGTTTACAAAAGTTAAAATAGAATTAAACCTACAGTAAAATTAAAAAAATTAAAAAAATTAAAACAGTAACAAATTTTAAAAATAAAACAAAACCACAGATTAACATAGGTCCAAAGTATTTTAAAAAGCCTGCTGGAATAAAAAGGTTTTTGCCTGCTTCCGGAAGTGCAGCACAGAGGGAGCAGTGCAGCTTCCTTAGGAAGGGAGTTCCAGAGCCTTGGAGCAGCCACCGAGAAGGCCCTCTCTCACGTACCCATCAGGCGTGCCTGGGATGTCGGTGGGACTGAGAGAAGGGCCTCCCCAGAAGATCGCAGAGCACGGGTAGTGTGATATCTTATCCTAGCCCCTTGCTGCTGCTGCTCCTGTCCAGCTTTTACTATTAGGCCCCACAGCTGCACAACCCAGCAACCTGGCCTCAGACAAGCATCTATGTTCTCGCTGCCACCAGTACCTTCTTCAGGTACACCTTAATTGACCATACCAGTTGGATAAAATTAACAAGTTTTATTAAGACAAAGTTAGGGTGACCAACTGTCAGGATTTCCCCGGATTTGTCCTGGTTTTTGTTCTCTTCTGGGTGTCAGGGGGGATTTTCTGTAATTTTCTATAATGTCCTGGAAAGACACGCTTTCCCTTTGAAGGCTACATTAGCATGGTGGGAGGGAATGACACACCTTCTGGAGGTGGGTCATTTCCCTCACACTGCTCCAATCAGGGCCTGAAAGGGGAAAGTGTGTCATTCCCAGACATTATAGAAAAGGCCCTGATTGGAGCAGTGGAGGGTGGGAATGACACACTTTCCCCTCCTCCACCCCATTTGGGGCCTTTAAGGTGGTGGAGGTGAATGACATGCATCCCAGAGGCCCCTGAAAGCTGCTTTCCCACCCCCACCCCACTGGGTGTCCTCTTTTTTCATTTCCCAAATGTGGTCACCCTAGACAAAGTATATTGCGAGCATAGTAAGCTTATCGATTTCAAGTATAACGTTTGAAACCTTATCTGGACAGAGATAGCCTAGCTACAGTTATCCATGCTCTCATAACCTCTCGTCTGGATTACTGCAATGTGTTATACGTGGGGCTGCCTTTGAAAATGGTCCGGAAACATCAACTGGTACAAAACAGGGCAGCCAGACTGTTAACGGGGACTGGCCAATGAGACCATATTATGCCAGTCCTTTTCCAGCTTCACTGGCTGCTGGTCCAGGTCTGGGCCCGATTCAAAGTGCTAGTATTAACATTCAAAGCCCTAAATAACTTGGGGCCAGGTTATCTGAAGGAACGCCTCCTCCCATATGTACCTGCCCGGACCCTAAGATCATCCTCAGGGGTCCTTCTCCGTGAGCCCCTGCCAAAGGAAGTGAGGCAGGTGGCCACTAGGAGGAGGGCTTTCTCCGCTGTGGCACTCCGGCTGTGGAATGAGCTCCCCAGAGAGGTTTGCCTGGCACCTACTTTGCACTCTTTTCGTCTGCTTGGTTTTATTCTGGTTGTGTTTTTATATTGTACGTTATTTTGTGTTTTTAGATTGTGGTTTGTTTTATATTTTTTAAATGATTTCATGGTTTTAATTTTTGTGAACCGCCCAGAGAGCTTCGGCTATAGGGCAGTATAAAAATGCAATAAATAAATAAATAAATAAATAATGCTTCTATGTTTCAAACTGTTGCCAAAGCCAAACTGTTTCCTGTCACAATATCAATCAATCAAACACCTCACTAGATTCTCTCTCTCTCTCTCTCTCTCTCTCCTCCCAAAACAACCCCCTCTGTCAGCTCTCCCTCTGTCTGACATATATATATTCCATTCACTCCCCAGCTCCTCCTACTCTCACACACTCCACCAATCCAGGCACTCTAAACAACTAACCAATCAGCACTCACTTACCACTCATTCCATACTCACCCAGACCTGGAAGTACAAACAATAACTTTTACAACACATTCACATTTCTAAACAGTAGAACATTACATACCCCCCCTTAAATTGAATCGGAGTATGCCTCGTTGGTCCTAAATGGCATACGTACCGCCCAAAGTCTATGGGAATGTGTCCTTGAACATGTGCAAAGTTCAATGTTTCAGAGGTGTGCTCTGGGGCATGCACAAAGTTCAAAATGTGATGGGTTGTGTTCCTGGGCACTCACAAAGTCCTTGCCTCACCGGAACACTCTGGAAAGCTTTCCTTCTTCTTTCTTCTCACCTGGGCTTGTCGGTGTCGCTGATCTCATCCCCGCTGCATCTGGAAAGTCCATCCGCAGTTACGTGATCCTTGCCTCTCACGCACTGGTACTCGACTTGGAACTCCTGTAGTATCCACAACCACCTCTGCAACATGGTGTTGTGGTTGCGCATGGTCTCCAGCCAGATCAAAGCTCGGTGATCAGTCATCATGATGCACTTCTGCCCCCACACGTAGGGTCTTAATTTGTTTAATGCCCACACAATCACGAGGTACTCCTTCTGAACTGTTGAGTAGTTCTTTTCACGGAGACACAGCTTCCTGCTTAGGAAGGTGATGGGGTGTTTGATTCCATCCCTCTCCTGCAGTAATGCTGCTCCCAGCCCAGTCTCTGATGCATCTGTAGCCATGATGATTGTCTGATCAAAATCAGGGCTGTTAGGATGGGGCTATTGCACAAAGCCTCATTGAGTTGCTCAAATGCTTTTTGACATGAGCTATTCCACTTCACAGCGTCTGGCTCGTGCTTGCGTGTCAGTTCATGTAATGGTGCAGCTATATCCCCACACCTCTCCAGAAATCTTCGATAACCAATTATCCCAAGGAAGGCTCTGACTTGCTTTTTAGTCTTAGGGACAGGCCAATTTTTGATTGCTTCTGTTTTGTTCCACAGTGGTGTGATCTTCCCACTGCCTACCCTATAGCCTAGGTAGGTGACTTCTGATAGCCCAAATTGACGTTTGCTAGCCTTGGTGGTCAATCCTGCCTTTTCTATTGCACTGAGGACCCCATCTAGGTGCTTCAAGTGCTGGGATATTGTTTTAATGAATACGGCCACATCATCATCATAAACCATTGCAAAGGCTGACATGCCAGAGAGCACAGAGTTCATCAGCTGCTGTAATGTTAAGATCTGGGGATCTTTAACCAGGCCTTCTGTGACATGCTAGGCCACTGGTCATGAACAGTTAGCTTTCTCTTAGCTTTTCTTTGGCCTAAGTGCTCAGAGCATGTATTGTCAGGTTCTCTTTTCACTATACTGTCTTTGTACTTTAAGGGGACTACAATCTGGGAGTTCTTAGGTACCCATATTTGATCAAGCAAGCCGTCTTCCCACATCAGTTGCTCATTAACTGTGTCAGCACTGGGTGTCACAGAATGCTGTGCTTGCTGTCTTAGAGACTCCAGGCTGGTGTCTGCCTGCAATTCCTATTTATACTCGCTAGGGTCAGTTAATGATGTCTCTGCTCTAGGAGCAACTTCCTCCCCCCACTTCTGTGGTTAACTCGGAAACAGAGTCTCTCAGCTTCTCAGTTTGACTGGTTTCTTGTTCTAAGCCTGAGGCATTTAGGTTGGAACTTTTTGTCACAGGCCCTGATTTGGCTTGGCTCCCGGTGACAATCAAAATTTTCTCTGTGCCTTTGCCCATAACATCCCTTCCTAAAATCACTGGCTCCTCCTGTTCCATATTTAGGCCCACAGTGAATTCTCCCTCTTGGCCTCTTCACAGTATGTTCACCTTAGCCAACGGAATCTCCTCTGGTTTTCCACGGATACCCCAAATCTGAACTGTTTGGTGAGGTAAAATGCGTCTTCCCTTCACCAAATCTGTTCTGATCAGCATAATCCCAGAACCTGTATCCAACGTGGCTAGGTGTATAATGAGCCCTCCACTACCACCTCTTCCTTCAGTTCTGAATTGGATTCCTCATTCCCCCCCGAACTTGACACTACAGAATTGAATGTTTTTCATGGTTTCTGCTGTCTCAGGTGTAGTGCTTGTCCTTCTAACTGGGGTTGGTGAGGTAACTCTGGGGTTTTCGGGACAGTTAAACTGGAAATGCCCTGCTCTCCCGCACTTGTAACACACCCTTAAGTTTTCCCTCCAATACATGGGTCTGTCACTTCTGTTCTCCTCATGACTTTTTATTTGAGGCTTATATTATTTGTTTTTCTCTGGCTCTTTCTTTATTGCATTTTTGTTTTCTTCATGCTCTGTGTATGTGGAGCGGTAGTCTCTATAGCTTCTCACAGTACTACCTTATCTGTTGATGGCTAATTGGTCTGCTATTTCTGCCACTTCTTGAACCGTTTTAGGGACACGGTCTCTGACCATAAGCCTGATTTCTGGTGGTAACTGAAACAAGAACTGAGCCGGGATCATCAGGTCCCTGATGCTTTCCTTGGACTCAGCCTTAGCACTGTGAACCCACTTATCAAATAGGTCACCTAGCTACACACTTAAATCCAGGTATGATTTATCTGCCTGCAACCGATATCTGCAAAATAGCTTTCGAAAATGCTCTGCCCCTAGCCTGAATCTCTGATTCACAGCAGCTTTATATTCCTCATAAATTGGTGGTTTTTCTGAGGAAAAGCTGTGGTATACTTCAGCTAGTTCTCCTTTTACCAAACTGGGAATGTACCTCATAAATTCCCCCTGAAGTATATCCTAATTCTTACAGCCTTTTCAAATGTAGCTAAAAATACCTCAGGATTTTCTCCTGGGTTAAAAGCCATGAAGTCCCTAGGTGTTATTCTGGGCATCTTCATAGTCTCAATCTTAGCTTTATCCATCCTCTCTTGCTTTTCCCACCAAATCTCATCTGCTTTAAACCATTCTGCTTCCCTTTTAATCTTAGCCAATTCCAATTCATGGAATCTCTCTTTATCACTCTGTTCCATGTCCCTTTGCTTTTCTCTGTCTTCCAATTCCCTCAAATGCTGTTTTTCTCTATCCTGCAATTCCAACTTTAGTCTCTCTGATTCCATTTTTAGTCATTCTGCCTCCATAGAGCGCTATTTTTTCTCTATCCTCCAATTCTCTCAAATGCTGTTTTCATTTTCCTCAGAAATTAGCATCATCTTTTCCATTTCCCATTTTAGGCGTTCTGCCTCTATTGCTTGTTGCTTCTCTATTTGCAACAGTTAGTTCTATTCTGTTCTCTTAAAATCTCTAAGGTCCCCTCTACAAGGATTTGCTTTTGCGCCTGGTTAGGCGATTATGCGCATAATCGCAGAAGCCATTTACGCCTATTCCCTTTGCACGAGAGGCGGCGAGAGGCGGCGAAGCGCATTAACAGATGTCCAAAATGCGCTTTACAAGTAGTTAATGCACATAAACGCTTATTCACACAGTCAAAATGCGCTTTACCGGATGGAGCAAAATAAAACTCACGATTTAACGGGGAGATAACACGCCTCTACGCCCAATTTGCGCGCCGTTCTTGTAGAGGTAATTTTTTTAATGCGCCTTGAAAGAGCTTTAAATGCCTCTTGTAGAGGCACCCTAAGTGAGCAGGATCACTTGTAACTGGATTTTTATAACCTTCCCCTCATAGGGTCAGTTATTTGGTGTTTGATTAATATCACTTTTAGTTCTTCTGCAGTCTTTCTCTCATACACAATTCCTAAAACCTTGCACCTTTCAATTAGGGCATCTTTTCTCAGTGACAATATTTCTGCCATTGTCTGAGGTACTTTGTTTTCAGTTTCTTGTTAATTTGCTTGTTATTGTCTCCCCTGAGACCTGGTGTGTCTTAAACTCAGTTCTGAGAGTCCTGTCAGAACCCTTTTGTGTCTCTGACCAACTTGCACAGATCACAGTATTCTGCTAAATAGCACTGGATTCTTTCTTATCCCTCAGCTATAGCTAATACCTGTGATGTGCCCTGGATCTAATCAAATCCCACAACTTGCACTGGGTTATTCGTAATCCCACTGCTAAGTCCACCACGTATGATAATGTATCCTAGCCCCTTGCTGCTGCTGCCCCATCCCACCTTTACTATTAGGCCCCACAGCTCTACAGCCCAGCAACCTGGCCTCAGACAAGCATCTATGTTCCCGCTGCCACCAGTACCTTCTGTAGGTACACCTTAAATGACCACACCAGTTGGATGAAATTAACAAGTTTTATTAACACAAAGTATATTGCATGCACAGTAAGCTTATTGGTTTCAAGTATAATGCTTCTATGTTTCAAAATGTTTCTTAAGCTAAACTGTTTCCTCTCAATATCAATCAATCAAAACACCTCACTAGATTCTCTCTCTCTCTCTCTCTCTCTCTCTCTCTCTCTCTCTCTCTCTCTCTCCTCAATTCATCCCAAAACAACCCCCTCTATCAGCTCTTCCTCTGTCTGACCTATATATATTCCATTCACTCCCCAGCTCCTCCCACTCTCACACACTCTACCAATCTACCAAACAACTAACCAATCAGCTCTCACTTACCACTCATTCCATACTCACCCAGACCTGCAACTCTAAACAATAACTTTTACAACACATTCACATTTCTAAACAGTACAACATCACAAGCAGGCTCATATGGGAGAATACAGTCTCCTGGACCTGAGCCATATAGGGCTTTATAGGTGATAACCACCACTTTGAATTGTGCCTTGAAACAAACCAGAAGCCAGTGGAGCTGTTTTAACAGGGGAGTTGTATGCTCCCTGTAACCAGCCCCGGTCAACAATCTGGCTGCAGCTCATTGAACCAGTTGAAGTTTCCAAACACTCTTCAAAGGCAGCCCCATGTAGAGCATGTTACAGTAATCCAAATGGGATGTAACTAAGGCATGTGTCACCGTGGCCAGGTCCAACAATTCAAGGAATGGGCACAGCTGGCACACAAGCTTTAACTGTGCAAATGCACTTCTAGCAATCATCAAAACCTGGGCATCCAGGTTCAGGGCTGAATTCAGGGTGTGTATAACCCAATCCAGCACAAGCTGAGTCCCTATTCCCTGATCTGCCTTTTGACTGACCAGGAGCACCTCTGTTTTGCCTGGATTAAGCTTCAATTTGTTTGCCCTCATCCAGTCCATTGTTGCCGACAGACACCAGTTTAGGACCGAAACAGCTTCCTTGGAATTGAGTGGAAAGGAGAAGTAGAGTTGGGTATCATCAGAGTACTGGTGGCACCGCACCCCAAAACTCTGGACAACCTCTCCCAACGGTTTCATGTATATGTTGAACAGCATGGGGGACAAAACAGAGTCCTGAGGGACTCCAGAGGCCAATGGCCAAGGAGTTGAAAAGGAGTCCCCCAGCACCACCTTCTGGGTTCACCCCTCCAGGAAGGAATGGAGCCACTGTAAAACAGTGCCTCCAAGACCCATCCCAGCAAGGTGGCCATGAGTGATACCATGGTCGATGGTATCGAATGCTGCTGAGAGGTCCAGCAGAACCAACAGGGACACACTCCCCCGTCTAGTTCCTAGCATAGGTCATCGACCAAGGCAATCAAAGCTGTTTCTGTCCCATAACCAGGTATGAAGCCGGATTGAAATCCTTCTCATCCAGGAATCCCTGGATTTGGGAGGCTACCACATGCTCCAATACTTTGCCCAAAAATGGATTTTTAAAAATTATTATTTTATTTTATAAAATATATCCAAAAAGTGATCAGTCCCCTAACAATTAATGTCTAAACAACTGTTACATAAGAAAAAAGAATGATTAATACATTTTTAGGGGAAAAAACAAGACAGAAACAGAAAGGAAAAAATAATTAAATAAACAATTATACTAAATAATAAGTGTGCTGTATGATCTTCATTTGTTGTTATAATATCCAAATGCTCAAAGCTGAAGCTGCCATGTGTTGCTGTGAGACCGGTTGTGATGTATGTTGAATAAATCTCCTCCATATAGTGTAAAAGGATAATGGTTCTGTTTTCCTTTGGATTAGAAGTAAGTCATGAGTTATTTTTTCTGATACTGCCACAGACCATATATTTCAATACCATGCAGATAAGTTCAGATTGTCCAACTTTTTTCCATTGTTGTGCGATTGTCTGGAGGGGTTGTTAGTAAGAATAACAATAAATCTTTATGTTTCAAACTTGCATTAGATCCTTTGTATATTGACAATAAAAATAATTCTGGATCATATACAATATAGTTTCTCCAGTAATAGCCATTAATTCTCTATGTACTAATATCCAGAATCCCTGTGTATATGTGGACAAGTCCACCATAAGTGAAAATACGTTCCTTTTACCCCACAAACTCTCCAACAGAGGGGGCTACATGTTGAAGTAATATGTAGGGATGTGCACTGGATCGGACCCGATCCACGATCCGAGTCCGGTCCAGTGGGAAATCGGATAAATTATCCGATTTCCGATCCCGCAGCTGGATCGGCCGATCCAATCCGAACCAGTCCGAAAAGGCTCCGAACCGGTTCGGCGGATCGGCGGATCGGCGGATCGGCGGGCGCCCACTGGTGCCCACCACCGCTTCCATTGGCGGGCGCCAGCGGGCGCCCGCCGATGAAAGTGGACAGCGGGGGGGAGGAGGGGGGCGCTTACCTTCTCGGCCCGTCCGCTCCCGTCCGGCACTAGCAGCTACTACCAGCGGGCTCCGCGGCCTGCTCCAGGGTGGCGCGCCGGGTGATGTCATCACCCGGCGCGCTACTCTAGAGCAGGCTGCGGAGCCCGCTGGTGGTAGCCGCCGGCGCCGGACGGGAGCGGACGGGCCGAGAAGTTAAGCAGGGGGTGCGTGGAGGGGAGGAGGGGGCGCGCGGAGGGGGGGAGGGGGGCCCATACCTTCCCGGCCCGGCTGCTCCCGTCCGGCGCCGGCGACTACAACTACCAGCAGGCTCCACGGCCTGCTCTAGGGTGGTGCGCCGGGTGATGTCATCACCCGGCGCGCTACTCTAGAGCAGACCGCAGAGCCTGCTGGTAGTAGCCGCCGGCCCCGGACGGGAGCGGACGGGCCGAGAAGGTAAGCAGGGGGTGCGTGGAGGGGAGGAGGGGGCGCGCGGAGGGGGGGAGGGGGGCCCTTACCTTGCCGGCCCGGCCGCTCCCGTCCGGCGCCGGCGACTACTACCAGCAGGCTCCGTGGCCTACTCCAGGGTGGCGCGCCGGGTGATGTCATCACCCGGCGCGCTACTCGAGAGTAGGCCGCGGAGCCCGCTGGTAGTAGCCGCCGGCGCCGGACGGGAGCGGACGGGCCGAGAAGGTAAGTAGTGGCGGGGAAGGGGGCTTACCCCCCCCGGAGCCGTCCGCTGCTATCCGCTGGCGCCCGCGGGCGCCAGCGGATGGAAGCGGACGGCCCCAGGGGGGGTAGGGAGCGCGGGGGAGGGGGCTTACCTGCCGGGGCCGTCCACAGCAGACGGCCCCGGGGGGGGAGGGAGTTAGGCCCCCCCTCACCCACCCGCCGCCATTTTTTCCTCATAGACTTGCATTGCAATGCAAGTCTATGGGGAAAAAAATGGCGGCCGATCCAAAAATTTACGATTTTTGGGTCGGGATCGGACTCGATCCGGTCCGGGGGGCCTCCAATTTTGTCCGAACCGGTCCGTGACAAAATTGGAGGTCCCGATCCGGGTCCCGATCCGATCCGGGGGGTCCGTGCACACCCCTAGTAATATGTACTGGCTATATTGGTGTATAATACCATCTATGCAGTATTTTCAAAGAAGTTTCTTGAATAGAAACTGATATGGATCTACGTAAATGGTCTAGCTTTAGCCTGAAATACAAATGCATTGATTTGACTTTGCCAGGACTTCAATAGTGTTGGCTGGAGGAGATTGGGGAGGACATGGAATAAGAATAAGAACCTAGGAATCAAAGACATTCATATTGTAGCTATTCATCCTAAAATTGACAGATTTAATTTATTCCATCTCTTAAAATCTGTATTCATAGTTTTAATAAGGGGGCCATAATTTATTTTAAATAGTTTGTTAATTTTCCTGGGAATATAAATTCCAATATATTTAAAAGAGGTTCTACAAATTGGTGTTCCCAACATATGGCTATTCTAGTACTGATGGATAGGGTGCACATTGTATGACATGATGATAGATTTTTCAAAATTAACTTTTTACCCTGCCACACGTCTGAAGTTTTCAATTTCTTCCTTTAAAACAGAAAGTGATTGGTATGGGTCACCCAGCAAAATTATCATGTCATCCGCATACACATTAATCACATGTTCTTCTTCATCCCTTCCTCTATATCTGATTATACCTGGGTGTTGACATATTATATTAGCCAATGGTTCCAGACAGAGGGCGAAGAGGAAGGTTGACAAAAGGTAGCCTTGCTTCATTCCCTGTTCCAGAGTAATAAGTGGAGAATCTATATTGTTAGTCCGTATTACTGCAGTATTAGCGACATATAATTTAGAGACTGTGGTCACAAATTTGGTTCATAACTGGGACAGCTCCCAGGCCTCTGGATGCTGTATTTAAATGCCAGATCGGTGCATAATAAGACCTCCCTCATTCATTACTTAATTGTGGATGAGGCAGCCGATCTGGCATGTATAACTGAGACCTTGGTGGGTGAGCAGGGAGGAGTCAGTCTCTCCCAGCAATGCCCCCCTGGGGTACTGGGTTCAGCATCAGGGTAGACCTGAGGGCCCGGGAAGGGGGGGTTGCTGTGGTCTATAGGAACTCAATCTCCCTCTGCACGCTCCATGTCCATGTTGCTACTGTTCTGGAGTGTTTGCACATTGTTTTGGGTCAGCCGGACAGATTAGGGATTCTGTTGGTGGATTTCATAGTTTCCATGACAACCATGGGACTGTCCCAACATGCTACCAGTAGGGCATACTCTAGACCTGGGGCAGAACTACACGTAGTCCTCGATGTGCCCTTCCTGCGCCCCAAGCCGCCCTCGGAGTGCTGTACCCCACTCCGTGTGGACCAAGCCTCAGAGGCGCCCTCGCCCTTGCCCTTTCATCCCGGTATGTCCCGGGGAGGGAGGAGGGAGAGTTGTAAACAAAAGCCAGCGATCGGGAGAGGGATTTCCCAATTGCTGGCTTTTGTTTACAACCCTCCCTCCTCCTTCCCCGGGACATGCTGGGATGAAAGGGCGATGGCGGCAGTGAGGGCGCGAGCAGAGCCTCCAAGGCTTGGTGCACATGGGGCAGAGTACAGCGCTCCGAGGGTGGCTCGGGGCACAGGGAGGGTGCATCGAGGATTACATGTAGATCTGCCCCAGTTTTTCACAACCAGACATGGAGATGGTGATTTGGAAGTGGGGGTCTTCATATCAGTCCCTTTGTCATTCTCAGATCACTGCTTGCTGAGGTTCAGACTTACAGCAGTTTTTCCACTCTGCAAAGGTGGGGGATCTATAAAGATGGTAGACTAATTAATCAGAATGGTTTCCAGAAGGCTCTGGCAAATTTTCCAGCTGATAGAGCTGGGGCTCCTGTCGAAACCCTGCTTGATCTGTGGAATGCAGAAAAGACCCAGGCGGTTTACACGATTGCTCCTGAGCACCCTCTCCTCAGAGCGATAAAACAACATAGGAGACAGCTTGAGTGCAGATGGAGACGAACTCATAATAGATGCAATCAAATACTGGTAAGTGTCTTTGGTAAGGTATATTCAGAAGCAGCGAGAGGGGCAAAAAAACAACACCTTGCTGGCACTATCAAATAATCAATCTGTCACCCAGCAAACCTTTTCAGAGTTGACCAGGGGCTATTGCATGCCGGCCCTAAGGCCATTGTAGGACCCAACTGAGGCCCGCTGTAATATATTTGTTGGGCATTTCCAGAATAAAATCTTTGGCATCCGCCAGGACATAGACTCCAGTGTTACAGCAGGTGAATCAGGCGAGGTATCCAGAGCACAGCCTTGTCCAGTTTTCTTGGATGAGTTTCAGTTGGTACAGCTCGAGGACATTGATAAGGTGCTTGGACAGATTCATGCAACCACTTCCATATTGGATCCTTGCCCCTCTTGGCTAATAAAAGCTAGCAGGGATGGAATTAATGCCTCTCTATGAGAGGGAGTGGTCCCAGGCCACCTGAAAGAAGCAGTAGTGAGATCACTCCTGAAGAAATCTTCCCTGGACCCAGAAAATCTTAATAACTATAGGCCAGTGGCAAATGTTCCATTCCTGGTCATTGAGTGGGTGGTTGCCAGCCAGCTCCAGACACACTTGGAGGAGACTGATTATCTGGATCCATTTCAGTAGGGTTTCAAGCCTGGTTTTGACATATAAACAACCTTGGTCACTCTGTATGATGACCTATGTCGGGAGAGAGACAGGGGGAGTGTGACTCTGTTGATTCTCCTTGATCTCTCAGCAGCTTTTGATATCATCAACCATGGTATCCTTCTGGGATGACTGGTGAGTTGGGAGTGAGAGGTATTGCATTGCAATGGTTCCGCTCCTACTTAGCAGGTGGGCTCCAGAAGGTGGTGCTTGGGGAACACTGCTCGGCCCCGTGGATTTTCCAATATGGAGTTCCGCAGGAGTCAGTCTTGTCCCCCATGCTGTTCAACATCTACATGAAACCATTGAGTGCAGTCATCAAGAATTTTGGAATGTGTTGTCATCGGTATGCTGATGACACACAGTTCTATTTCTCCTCATCTTCATCAGGTGAGGCTGAGGATGTGCTGAACTGGTGCTTGGCTGCGACAATGGACTGGATGAGGGCTAATAAACTGAAACTCAATCCAGAAAAACTGAGATGCTGTTAGTGGGTGAAGTTTCAATGTTTAATGTTTTAGTCTTTTGTAGACTTCCCAGAGAACTTCGGCTATAGAAATGTAATAATAATAATAATAATAATAATAATAATAATAATAATACTGACATCATCACTGAGATAGCGTGGTTTACTGAGTCCAAATGGAACTAAGGGGAGTTTGCCCAACCCTGGTCTAATGTCAATGATTCCACAATATTCTAGAAAGAATGATAATTTTAAAACTTCAATAAAAATGATATTTTATTATAGAGAGATTATTTTATTCCAGAGAAAACAGTGTGTTTTCTCTCTCTTGGGGATCCTGTACATGCCACAAAATTATCAGGTGAGATACAAACTAAGACTCAAAAAAGCTGAATGCAATTTCTGAAACAACATTATTTAGATGAAAAGCAGTTCGTTTGAATCCATTCACACTTGTCACATTCACTTTAATAGTTACACAGGAGCCCTGTCTTCTACATCAGAGGGTTCATTGTCCCATGGCTTCTTGCCAGTCATGGTAGATGGCGTCTTTGACCCGCAGTGGCTATGATGACACAACTGCTGATTCGCTGCCACTATGGGGCAAAGAGATGAAGATTTGCATTGGAAAGTCAGGGACTTACCCTGACTTTTCCTGCTGGAGTGAAATTAGCACTGCTCTTCCACCATCTGTCCTTGCTCCAGCACCACGCCAGTGGCATTCCTGGGTGGAAAGCGACCTCCCATTAGTCACCAGAAGCTGGGTGAGGGGGAGTGGGCAGGCTTGTCGAGCTGAATGGATGCTGGACAGCCCACATTGCCTCCTGCATCATGATTACCCGACGCCACCTCGCAGCAGCAAAAGTGCAGGTTTTTTGGTTCTAAAGTGGGGGCAAACTGGTCCCACCAAGGCAGCCCCTGTGATGGACACCAGAGCATCTCTCAGTGAACATGGAACTTAATGACATATCCAGGAATTACAGCAGAGGAGGAATGGGGGTGGGGGCAGCCCTTTGACTTTCTTTCAAAGTAGGAGCAGTGACATCTTCAGTTGGAGCACCAGGGTAACTGATGGTCCCTACTTGAGCTTGCAAGTGAATAAGGTAATAAGGAGGAGGATAGGGTTAAGTTTTACACTTGCTTGTTGTGGCAGCATATAGGAAGTAAGAGCATGAGGAAAATAATGAAGCAGAGGCTGCAAACCGGTTTCCTGTTATTTGATGGGGAAAACACTTCTTTGCAAGTTTGTTTGTATTTCTAATTAAATGCGAAAGATTGCATTTCCTTAGCTGAAGATAGCTGTTAAAACTCAATGTGTTTTAAAGCTGAACTGTGGAGCTTACTTCCTGGTAACTATGCATAGGGATGCAGTCATACTGATCCCAACAAACTGAATGTTATGCTATGTACAGCTGTTCTTTGATTTGTGTATACACATTATCACGAGCTCCTGTACTGAAGAAAAATACCACTACACCACTGATCAGATCATCCATCCGAGCAGCCTTTGGTCTTGTCTTTGTTTGACTCAATCAATTATCTGTATATGTTTCTTGAAAATGCTTTCCATGGTTGTTGTATTCCATCCAGACAGAATACTCTCTTGTTTCGGGCAACATTTGCTGTGGCTGGTGCTATGGGATGGGTGCAGCACAGGTGAAACCAAACCACAATGCCCTGTGGTGGCGTGGGATTACCTGGTGCACGGGAGAGAACACTTGGGAAACAGGTGGGCTTTTTCTGAACACACACTGATCTTCAATACTGAACTGATTCCAAATTGTGCTGAGGGGAGTTTACCCATCCCAAATTCAGCTCAGTGGGATCACCTGTGGTGAGTGAAGTCATTTGGTCTGGTGAACTGAATAGACATAATTCCCTAATTGTATTGGTTGGTATTATCATCAGGAGCACTGTTGGTATAATGCAAGTTTTGTAGGCATCCTAACTGTAATTCTCCAGACACATGGGCTATTTTGGAACCAAGTTAACATAAATATATCTAAGGATTTGAGACACTGATATCACCCCTTTCCATCAATGGGATAATGTAGTCTTTCCCAAAGTGAACAGGACATGCCCAGGTATATTGTACATTTGCAAAAGAAAATGAAGCTTGAGCAGTTTTCAACCCAAGGCAGTAAGAGGTCACACAGTTTTGCACAGAACTACCATATTTGGAGGGCAGTTTATAAATACATCCTATTCTGCTGAAACAAATAAGCTGCATCATCCATTCCAGATGCCTTATTTAGAAAGATGATTTTTGCTTATATGTAGTCTTACAAACTTGTGACCCAGAAACAATTACATGACTAGGGATTTTATTTAGACGAAGTTTTGT
Source organism: Anniella stebbinsi (assembly GCA_029215795.1). Taxonomy (NCBI): domain Eukaryota; kingdom Metazoa; phylum Chordata; class Lepidosauria; order Squamata; family Anniellidae; genus Anniella; species Anniella stebbinsi. Next base: position 102,205,184 of record JARDYH010000003.1, read on the forward strand.
TATTGCATTTTTTCTGTTTGGGGTCCCATAATCCCCCTTCTCCATCGTATACTTATGTTTATATATCATTCTATTGTCTTTCATTTTTTAAAAAAGCATTTGTGTGAACAGTTATTGTTAGAGAAATAAAATATATTTACATAAAATATACCAGTTCATTCTTTTGGCTGCCTCTTCATGAGAGGTTTAATGCTCTTTGAAGTCTCATTAAAAAATTTACCTCCACACCAGCGGAGCGCAAATGGGGCGTAGAGGCGCGTTATCTCTCCGATTATGCGCATTATCGAATGCGCGTTAAATCGCGAGTTTTATTTTGCTCCGTCCATTAAAGCGCATTTTGACTGTGTGAATATGCGCTTATGCGCATTAACTACTTGTAAACCGCATTTTGGACATCCATGAATGCGCTTCGCCGCCTCTCGCCGCCTCTCGTGCAGAGGGATTAGGCGTAAATGCGCTTCAGCGATTATGCGCATAATTGCCTAACTGGGCGCAAAAGCGAATCCTTGTAGAGGGGACCAGAGCCAAAATAACTTGAGGGTCAGAGTCTGTATTATACTTTCTATTCCAGAGTAGTAAAAAGAAACACCAATTTTCCATATGTAATTCTGTGAATAACACTTCCCATAATTTAATATCATGAATTAATTTAAGCCTTATCATAATTCCCAGACCCAATTTGACCGTGCTCTGTAGAAATGTCTTTCAGGTCTTTTTAAAACATTTTTTATTTAATCAGTTGAGCTATAAATCTCAAATTCCAAACTAGTTCTCAATGTTCTATGTTGCATAAATTCTTAAACATTGCAAACCAATGTATGTCTACATAGAAATAAGCCCCACTGAGTTCAATGGGACTACTCTCAGGTAAATGCATACAGCAATCCTATAAACCAGGGGTGAGCAACATGCAACTGTAGAACGCTACCTGTGAAACCCACCTCCCTCAGCAATCCCACTGTGTGTATGTGCAGCCATGACTGACCACCCAGCACCACATGCAGCTCTCAGGGCCAAAGTGGTTGGTCAACCCTGACGCTTGCTTTAGAGTAGGCATGCATAGGCTTATCCTAGCAATAATTCTGAGGACTAAATCTTATTCTTTTATAAAATTGGGTCTTGTGTTATTTATTTATTTATTTATTTTTATTTAAGAAATCTATGCTCACTTTTTCCTTCCAAAAAGGAGTTGCTCGAAGCAGCTTACAAAATACAACAAGCTAAAAGCAACAAACAATAACCAAAACACAGTATAGTGGGCAAATATCAGAAGCAATAAATAAATAAATAAATAAATAAATAAATACACAAATAGCCAAAACTATCTGTCAATAAATAAAACCAAGCAGCAGCAGAGGCAATGCTTGCTTAAAAAGAAATCTCTTCACTTCCTGGTGGAACAAAGATGGAGATAAGATGCCCCCACTGCCCACCATGCAGAGGGCAATGCCACACTCAAGAGGGATGCCATAGCTCAGGCCTCCCACCTTTGCCTAGTCAACAGAGCAGCACATTTTGCTTGTTGTTTTTCAGGCCACAGATTTCAAGGCACCCAGGCTCAAAACCCAGTTTAAGTCAGTCTTCCATTGACCTGGGCCAGATCAACACCAAGCAGGATATGACACTTTGAAAACGGTTTGAAAACTGTATATGAAGTGTGTCCTATGCCCCAACAGTTATCACTACTGTTTTAAACTGTTTTAAAGCTGTAGTGTAGATCCCGCCCAGGGCCCTCTGTGAAGGGTGGATGCAATTGACCCTTCATGTCCCACTGGCTGGATTCAGATGTAACACTAACCCACTGTGGGTTGCATTTGAGAGCAATCCACAGTAGGTTATTCTGTCATGTGGGGCGTGTTCCCCCTTCACAACCACTGCACAGGGTATTTTGCCATCCCCGTTACCTACACTGTGCATGAGGGGTAAGGGGCCCCAGGATGGGTTCCCGTGTCATGTGGTGGAAGCATCATCATTACATCTGGCTGCTCCATGGATAAAACATGGCAACCATGGAAACAGTAGCCTAGAGCATCTGAAACTTCCAGCAAAGTGCTAGGCAGCATGGCTGGACTCTCTAGTCGCTGTTGCAAAGCGATGGATGGAGTGGCTGCTGCAGCCTGATTCCTGCCGATGGATAAGTCAACCACAGCATGGCAACTGTGTGAGGGGCGTGCATGACATGGTTTTCATACCCCTCCCACAGCATAGTTCCTCTGCCCACCCATCACCATGATCATGTGAATAGGGTCACCTTCTTTATCATCCTGAGTGGTTTGTGTACCACTTTGTAGCAGAACAGGTTGTAAGCAGCAACATGGTGTAAGAAAAAGGATTCACATTTGAAACTTCAAACAATGTTGTTAACAGCAGTGACTGCTTTGCTACAATGCATTTCAAAATCAAAAGGAAAAGCCACAGTGTTCTGTTTTCTGTTAATAGGAAAAAGAAAATCCCAAATTAACTGTTATGGAAAATGCATTCAGTTAGACAGCTGTGTGAGAGCATCAGCGGACCAATACTATTTTCTACTGTTATTTGTTACAAATGTCCATCATGACTCATGTGCTGGGCTTTGCCACTTGTGAGTAATGCATTACTATTTTGTGCTTGTATGTAATACCCTGTAGCACTCCACAGACTTCCCCCTTCCTTCATGAGATATTAACCTCTGCTGCTATTCTGGTCTTCATTATGCTTGATAAAGAAATGACATAAGATCATCCAACATGCTTAAAACATGAGCACAGAAGAAACCTTTCTACTGGTACAGACAAAGGTGAAGCAGTCCATTAACTCTATTTGACAATCAGACCAGATAGACACAATTAAACAAACAGTAGTATCAAGGTGAGGTTGGAGTTCACATTATTCTGCTAGTTAGTGGTTTCCTGGCAAGGACAGAATAAATGTAAAGCAGATTTTGTCCTTGCCATTCAGTTGGCTGTCCAAGGGACCACTGTATGCTTCCCAGCATATGGATCCCAAGAACACCCTTCCTTATCCACCTTTTCATACATAAACCAAGATTCAAAATACTCTGCCTGAAGCCCTTCTTTCCTCAGAGGCCTCCTGTATTTTATTTCTTTATTTATTACATTTCTATTCCACCCAATAGCCGAAGCTCTCTAGGTAGTTCAGATATAACAGGGGGCAATCGACACAAGCGAGCTGATGCAGAGGGACAGCAGTTTGAGGTCCTTTGCGACACATGACATCGTTGCTGGAGCCAACCAGCAGCTTCCCTCTTGAATAGCTGCAGTTTCTGAAAGTCCTTTTAGGAAGTGTTTTTTACTTCAAGCAGCTCCCAGGTGGTTCCCCTGCAGTATGCCCCATCTCTCAGCACTGAATCCTGGGCGTGCTGTCTTCTGGCAAGCACCACTGACTTCAGAGACAGCTTTTCAGCCCAGCCGGGAATGGTCATGTGACTGCACCAGGGCATGTCACATGGGGTGGTCAAATGACCCTTACAGGAAGTTTCTGTTGTGCTGAAATGCTATTTTCATTTTGAAAAATAGACACGCATGATGCTTAGGGTGACCAGATAAAATCCAGGTCAGGGCTCATGTAACTTTAACAGTTGTAGAGAAAAGGGAATTTCAGCCAGTGTCATTTGTATGCAATTAGTTCCTGGTGAAATTCCCTCTTCATCACAACAGTTAAAGGTGCAGGAACTATACTAGAGTGACCATATACAAAAGAAGGCAGGGCCCCTGCAACTTTAACACTTGTGATGAAGAGGGAATAACACCAGGAACTAATTGCATACAAATGTCATTGGCTGAAATTCCCTTTTCTCTACAACTGTTAAAGTTACATGAGCCCTGACCTGGATTTTATCTGGTCAGCCTAATGATGCTACAAGCACAGAAAGTTTTCTAAAATTCTTTTTTCTGCCTGAAAGGACAGGGGAAAAGACATGCAGACGTAGGCATATGAGCATTATAAGCAAAGCAGATTTGACTTGTGGGCCACTTAGTTTTGAGTTTCTCCATCATCACTAGTATTAACAATCAAGATTTCTCAGGAGAGAATTTTCTGGGAAATGTAATTTTTTAGGCTCACCACACACACACTATTGGAGAATTCTGCCTACTCCTTCACTGGCATACTTGGTGAAATCCCACACTCCCATTTTGGCCCTTGCAAGGAGGGTGAAGAATTTTGTAAAGCCATTTTGTGCAGCCATACTTCTAACCTCTCTTTTGTTGCTGTGCAATCAAACACTGGTAAGTGCTTATGGTAAGCTGTATTCAGGGGCAGTGAGGGCAGCAAAAAAATAATACTTTGCTGCCACTATTCAATCATCAATCTGCCGCCCAGCGGAGCTTTTCAGAGTTATCCGGGGGCTTTTACATACTGGCCCCAAGGACATGCTAGAACCATCTAAGGCCCGCTGTAATACATTTGCTGGGCACTTCCAGAATAAAATCTTTGGCATCCATCAGGACTTAGACTCCAGTGTTATAGCAGGTGAATCTAGTGAGGTATCCAGAGCACAGGCTTGTCCTGTTTTCTTGGATGAGTTTTAGTTGGTGCAGCTCGAGGACGTTGACAAGGTGCTTGGACAGGTTCGTGCAACCACTTCCATATTGGATCCTTGCCCCTCTTGGCTAATGAAAGCTAGCAGGGATGGAACAACTGGCTGGGCCAGGGAAGTGATTAATGCCTCTTTGCAAGAGGGAGTGGTCCCAGGCCTCCTGAATGAGGCGGCAGTGAGACCACTCCTAAAGAAATCTTCCCGGGACCCTGAAAATCTTAATAACTACAGGCCAGTAACAAATGTTCCATTCCTGGGCAAGGTCCTGGAGCGGGTGGTTGCGAGCCAGCTCCAGGCACTCTTGGATGAGACCGATTATCTGGATCCATTTCAGTTGGGTTTCAGGCCTGGTTTTGGTACGGAAACAGCCTTGGTCGCCCTGTATGATGACCTATGTCGGGAGAAAGACAGGGGGAATGTGACTCTGTTGATTCTCCTTGATCTCTCAGTGGCTTTCGATACTATCGACCATGGTATCCTTCTGGGACGACTGGCTGAGTTGGGAGTGGGAGGCACTGCATTGCAGTGGTTCCGCTCCTACTTGGGGGGTCGGCTCCAGAAGGTGGTGCTTGGGGAACATTGCTCGGCCCTGTGGATTCTCCAGTATGGGGTTCTGTAGGGGACAGTCTTGTCCCCCATGTTGTTCAACATCTACATGAAACCGTTGAGTGCAGTCATCCGGAGTATTGGAGTGCATTGTCATCAGTACGCTGATGACACGCAGCTCTATTTCTCCTTTTCATCTTCATCAGGTGAGGCTGTGGATGTGCTGAACCAGTGCCTGGCTGTGACAATGGACTGGATGAGGGCTAATAAACTGAAGCTCAATCCAGACAAGACTGAGACGCTGTTAGTGGGTGGTTCCGCTGACCGGATGGAGGGTGTTCAACCTCTTTTGGATGGGGTTGCACTCCCCTTGAAGGAGCGGGTTCGTAGCTTGGGGGTTCTCCTAGAACCATCTCTGTCACTTGAGGCGAAGGAGGTGGCCTCCATGGCACGGAGTGCCTTCTACCAACTTCGGTTGGTGGCCCAGCTTCATCCCTATCTGGACAGGGATAACCTGGCTTCAGTTGTCCATGCTCTGGTAACCTCCAAGTTAGATTACTGCAATGCACTTTATGTGGGGCTGCCTTTGAAGGTGGTTCGGAAGCTGCAGCTTGTGCAAAATGCAGCGGCCAGATTGATAACTGGAACCAGTAGGTTCGAGCATATAAGACCTACTCTGGCCCACTTGCATTGGCTGCCTGTATGTTTCCGAGCCCGATTCAAGGTGCTCGTTTTAACCTATAAAGCCTTACACGACTTGGGACTACAATACCTGATGGAACGCCTTTCCCAACATGAACCTACCCGAACACTACGTTCAACATCTAAGGCCCTCCACCGAGTACCTACTCCGAGGGAAGCTTGGAGGTCGGCAACAAGAGAGAGGGCCTTCTCTGTGGTGGCCCCCAATTGTGGAACGATCTCCCTGACGAGGCCCGCCTGGCGCCAACATTGTTATCCTTTTGGCACCAGGTCAAGACTTTCCTCTTCTCTCAGGCATTTGGCAATATCTGAGGGGCCTGGGTTTGTTTTTGTTTTTTGTAGCTTTTTGGGGTCTTGTAGTGGTTTTAAATGTACAGATTGTGTGTATGTTGTATGTTTTTGCTGTTTTAATTTTTGTATATTGTTTTTAATTGTTTTTATCCTATGTAAACCGTCCAGACAGCTTCGTCTATGGGGCGGTATACAAATGTAATAAATAAATAAATAAATAAGTTGATGCAAGAATGAACCAATGGGCAAAGCCGATGTATAATGTTGCTGGCAGCCATTATAGGCCTTGTTCAATTCCAAGTGGGGCCCCTTTAAAAAAAGGAGTTGCTGCTCAACCAGGATTGTAAACCACACTGAAAAATACTTCTTCTTAAGGTGCTTTCTCCTGTCGGAGGTTAACGATCATTATATTCCATGGAAAAATAGCATGTAACAATCAATAAATCAACCAATCAACCAAGTCGTACACATAAGAGGGTGTATCATTTTCTCAAACGCTCTTCAAGTCCCTGTCTTCACACCACTGCAGAATATGGCAAAAGATAGGGTGACCAGATAAAATCCAGGTCAGGGCTCATGTAACTTTAACAGTTGTAGAGCAAAGGGAATTTTAGCCAGTGTCATTTGTATGCAATTAGTTCCTGGTGAAATTCCCTCTTCATCACAACTGTTAAAGTTGCAGGGGTCCTGCCTTCTTTTGTATATGGTCACTCTAGTATAGTGCATGCAACTTTAACTGCTGTGATGAAGAGAGAATAGCACCAAGAACTAATTGCATACAAATGACACTGGCTGAAATTCCCTTTTTTCTACAACTGTTAAAAGTTACATGAGTCCTGACCTGGATTTTATCTGGTCACCCTAGCAAAAGATACAACAGGTAGGAGGGTTTCCCTCTTTCCCCCCTTTGCTGATCCTGGTTTTGTGTATTCAGTTTTTTCTCTCTACAATAGTCAGTAGTGACTGACATTATCTCTCTTTGACTCAATCCAGATGTGATACCCAGTTGTTTGTATCTTTCATTCAGTGCATTTGTTTTTTAACCAAAAGCAGGAGCATGTTAATTAGAGTAGAGAAGAGAAGGGATTGCTTTCCCTTCCAGCTGTTTCCCCATTCAAATCACCTCTCCACAAAGTAGTTTTCACTGAATCTCAGCTACTCAGAGGCACAGTTCAGATGACATGATAACCAATGGTGGTTTAAGTAGTCAACCATTGGTTGAATTGTGTTGTCTGTCAGGAAAAAAACCACCCCACAGTTGACTATTTCCTCAAAATAACCAACAGAGATAACCAACACTCTGCAGAGTTGACTATCTGCATAACCGTTGGTTAGCATGTTGTCTGTCGGGCTTAGTGGACTATTTTGCAGGTTTGAGTGAACTACCTCAGCTGGCTACAGAGTCCCCAGGCAAGAGCAACCAAACTGGTGGCTACCACTTTTGACCAACCAGCAGAACTCGCAATAGCTTCTGGGATAATACCAGGAGGACTGAGGGCAGAGGGAGGACGGGGAGAGAGGCGGCGGCTGTGTCAGTCAAATGCCGGATTGACTATTAGTTGCTCAATGCCAGCCCCAATCACTCCACAGTTCTGTAGGAATGTGTTGGCCTGGTTCGGACGACACGATAATCAACAGGGGGAGAACAATCATCAGTTGTGTTGCTTATCGTGTTGTGTGGAGGGAAACACACAACGCACACACAACTGACAGTACACTATTTTGGGCACTTAAACAACGGAGAAAAACAACAGGCTTGCACATTGTTTACCCCAAATTCCATTGTTTAAAGTGTCGTGTGGAGAGAACCCCACTCTCTCCGTGTACTATTGTGTTTGGTCATAGAGTTCGCAGGCCGCAGCAGCCAAAAAACCCCTGGCTGCTCCAATACAGCTGGCAGAACTTGCGGTGCATGCTGGGATATGGCCGGAGGACTGAGGGAGGTGGGAGGGAGGAGACGCAGTAGCCCAGAAGGATGCTGGGACCTTTAGCCACGCAACGGGGGAGGGCAACATGTCGTGTGGCGGGTGCCGCGCTGCCGCCACCAAAATAATGCATGGTCAGTATACATTATTTCCCCCTCTGTTGCCTAAAGTGTTGTCCAAATTCATCCATTGTGTGGGCAGTACTCTTGAGTTGACTATTAACCCACCATTGACTATTGTGCTGTTTGAATGCAGTCATATTTTCACCTATAGGAAGACAAGCAGTTTTGATGGCAATTTTAAATGGAAAATGGTCAAAGGGGAAAAGGTTAAAGCACCTCCCCCATTGTTCTTCCACTTAAACCTGCAATTTTCTGAGGCTACTCTGTGGGGGGGGGGGGGTAGGCTTAAAAAAAAAAAACAGAATGGGGAAAAGGTGCTTGTAACAGCATGTCATGTCTAGTTTGGGCCTAAGTCACATTCTTTAAAATCCACAATTCCACTCAAGGACCAGCATTTTTGAGATTCAAATTTGCCAACCACAACTGTGGATCATTTTTATTAACAGAACTTTAGTGAAATTGTGTCCTCTGTAATAATGTGGAACAGAACATACCCAGCAGGAGGAATAGGGCATGGGGACGTTCTTGGCATCCCCAAGAAAGTTATTTTTAGCTGGTTAAGTGTGAATGATTTTGGAGAAATGCTTGCTGTAGTTTATGACTATTTTTCTTGGAAATCCTCTCTCCAGAATCAGTGAATTTTCTGTCTAGCTTCTTCTTTATGCGTAAAGTAACCATGTGTCCTAGCTTCCTGATGCGTACAGCCAAGATAAAGACATGCATACATGCTTTTCCTAACATGGAGATTAATAGTTGTGTCAGAAAAATTACTGGTCTGCTCAGAATAGGGATTCTCAGCTATTTGGGTCACATGATATAATTAAACCTACTGATAAATGCTGGAGGCCTCTTGTGACCCAGTGAGTCATTTTGTTTTGTACTTGGCAAATTATTACAAGACTTTGCATCTCACATCTCTAAAGCCAAAAGCCCTGTCCTCTCAACCTATTTTGAAGCTGTCTCATACATACATATCCATCACATGTGTTCTGTAGGGATGACTTGCATATGTGAATGACTCATCACTGATGACTCTCCTTAAAGAGAACTCAAACTCTTCAGTAAAGACAGTTCATAGTCATCAAATAATGAGAAATAAAATGATTTAAATGCATGTAAGGCCAAAACACACAAATAATAATAATCATCATCATCATCATCATCATCATCATCATCATCATCTCTAGATGGGGATTTAAAATAACGTCTGTTTTGGCAGTAAATAATGTTGTGTCTAAGTTTTTACTTTCACAACTAACAAGTACAGTGCATTACTTTAGAATTTCCCTCCCAGAGACAAAGAGGAAAAGAGATACTTTCTGATAAAGAGAAAGGACATTTTTCCATACGTACAATGTGGGATAAGAGGTGTGAGGGAAGATCCATACCCCAGATGAGATGGTTTTGGTAGATTTAACTGACATCTCTGTTTGCAGAGGCAACATCCCAGCTGGAGATGGAAGGCATTGCAAATGAGGTTGGAGCACATTCTCAAAGTAAACATGAAAAGGTCTTTGTTTGCTTTAAGGTGAAAAGTTTGCTGAGGGGCATTATAAAGGGTTATACAATGATAGTATGAACTATCATTTCTCATACAGCTAGAAATTGGAGTCATCCTATTTTGATTGGAAATGAACTGCAGGTATATTCAGGATTACTTCATCACCCAACACCTAATTAAGTGATGGTATTCACTGCTACTAGGTATTGCTGATGGGCACTGGCTTACATGGCTTTTTAAAAATGAGATTAGACAAATCAGTGCTGTGCTGAATTCTAGCCCCTATGTTGGGGAATTTGTTCTCTCTCTATGAAAGAGGCATTGTTTTTTTCTGCCTCCTACACAAGGAGGGGGAGAATTTTGTCTTAGGGAGGGGAACAGGGTTTCCATATAACTTTTTAAGTTTGGGAAGCGGCTGAAGGATCTTCTCTCTCTATTTGTTAATTTTATTTTTACTTGAAAAATGCCCCCAGCATGAGACTGTTCTCCAAACCAGCAGCACTTCTTGAACACCCAGGAGAGCATGTGGCCTTGCCTTCTCCAATAGGCATTCAGGAAGAACTCCCTGGTTGCAGAAGTTTCTTTGCAGAAAGTTTCTTTGCAAAGAACAAATTGGACTTTTGGAGTTCAGAAAAATGCATATCTTGCTTGTTCTGTGTTGTTGTAAAGAAGAACAGAATTTTTCTAAAGCTGTAAAAGCCCTGATTGCTCATTCATTACAAAGAATCTTCTTCAGCTCCAGAGTCTTTCCTGAATGCTTACTGGAGAGGGCAAGGTCATGTGGGTTAAATCTACACTACTGCTTAATAGAGGTCTTGAAGTGCACTGATGACTGTTGGGTAGGCTGACCCTATGAAAAGGAGGACAGGGCTCATGTAACTTTAACAGTTGTAGAGAAAAGGGAATTTCAGCCAGTGTCATTTGTATGCAATTAGTTCCTGGTGAAATTCTCTCTTCACCACAACAGTTAAAGTTGCAGGGGCCCTGCCTTTTTTTGTATATGGTCACTCTAGAATAGTGCCTGCAACTTTAACTGTTTTGATGAAGAGAGAATTTCACCAGGAACTAATTGCATACAAATGACACTGGCTGAAATTCCCTTTTCTCTACAACTGTTAAAGTTACATGAGCCCTGTCCTCCTTTTCATATGGTAAGCCTACTGTTGGGGCACAATCCACATTCCATATACTGCTTTCATAGTGTTATTTCCTGCTTTTTATTCCACATTATCCAAAATACCACAACAAATGTCATTGTGTGTCCTAAGAAGTATAAATGAGCAAGAGAGATATGGCACTTCTGTGATGGGATCATAATGATTTAACTCAAGGTGTAGATCTGCCTATTGTCTCCTGGGAGTTCAGAAAGAGCTACCGGGTTGGAGAAAAGTCCTGGGCTCCTGCAAGTACAGGGGGTGTTTAAAAAATAAAATGAAATAGAAAGATGGTTCCTCTTAAAAAGGTAAGCTTTTTGTCAATAATAATAATAATAATAATAATAATAATAAATGGCAGTGACCATAGAGTCCACTGGCAAAAACGGCCACCACTTCTGGTGACACGCTTGCTGCTGCGGAGATTATCTATGGTCCGTGGGGCCATTTTATTTTCCATTTTCTGAATGGAGCAGCTGCCAGGGGTCGAGGAACCACATAGTGTCATGTGGTTCCTGTTTGGGTGGCAGGCCACTTTTTATTATTTATTTTATTGGATTTTCAAAATAAAATACAGTGAGAGGGAACAAAAACTAAATGCTTTAGTAATAATTCAAATCCCTTCCTGTTCCCTCTCCACACTTGGTCTGTTTCAGATTTTTTTCTTCTTACGTCTTTCATTTTCTTTTTTCTGTTCCGGGGTGGTATATTAATTGATTATTTGTATTTGTTAATAGGGCCTTTAAGACCCTAATTAGCAAATGGGAGACTAACGTAATTTCCCCAAGTCTGGGGAAATTGCATATTTTCTCTCTCCATTACCGCAGCAGGGGAAGAAGGGCAAAGGTCGTGCACAAGTCAAGACGGAAGTGAGTTCTGCCCGGACCTGCGCCCCCTTTAATGATGATGATGATGATAATAATAATAATATATTTATTTATTTCTAACCCGCCTCTCCCTCTGGATCATCAAAGCAACCATGGGCAAACATCTGTGGGGCGCATTCATTGGGGCCCAGGAGAACCAGACGCAGGCCCCCCTAGCCCCCTCAGGGGCCCAGGCAGATTTCCCCCCCATCCCTAATGCTGATACTGCCCTCTTGTTTCTCTCTCCCAGTTTGGCTACAATCATATCAGCACTTAAAACTTCGGTTTGTTATTAGAGGGAATGTTCTAATATTACCGAAAAAGAGATACTAGAATGATGAACTGTATCATTTTAAATTTCAAATGGGGGTTGGTTGGGCTTTTGATATATTTCTGAAGTGCCATACGTGTAATAAACAAGTACGAGGGAGAGAGATTGATTAGACTAAACCGTTGTCTTTGATGTGTTTGTTTACTATATACAAGGAAGTTTGTTTGCTTTTCATATTCAGAAACATGACCTGAAGTAGCAGTCTGAAGTAGCAAAGTACTTCCACCTAATTCTGCTTCGTGTGTAGATCCATTCCAATAGAGATGTTTTTTCCCCCATTTTATAGAACTTTTTCCTCTATCTGATGCAGGAGATAGAATGGAATTTTGGGCCAGAAGCAGGAGGGGGAAGATTAAACCCCTCACTCCCAAATCGGGTTCCTGCATGGTTACACTGAAGTAAGCCAATCATGCATAGCTTTGGCAGGAGCGTTTTCATGCCCACATCCAGCTCTGTAATCAGCTTTGGGCTGTGTGTGACTTTGGTGCAAATTGAGCAGAGAACAAAATATTTCTTTTAAATACTCAAATACTATTTATATTGATAACTCCCTATTCCTACACCTATTTGTCTGAAATTTGGCAAGCTTCATCCACTCAGGAGGGGCTACTAAGCCTGCAGATTGCGTCCATAACATAAAAATGTTATAGGTATTAGTTGATTTTCCTATTATAGTCAATAGTGAAGACAACAAAGGCTTTGGAGGATGAGGCTCCACTGCTGATCTGATCAGAAGTTATTTTGCTCTGAGCTGACTCAGACACCAAGCCAAGCCAAGCCATTGAGGTGGGTTCCAAAGTGCATTTCTTTTGAGGTGTGTAGGATTACAGTACATGCCAAGCCTTGTTCTAACACTAGTGCAACAGTTTTTACCTCTAGACCAGCGCTTCGTGCAATTATCTGGCATCTAATTCTTTGATTGACTATTAAGTTGGAATCAACAGCTAATTGCTATAGAGTAGTTCATTGCCATTCCTGTTCAGTGTCATTGTCCCCTTGGGGACATGTGACTACTTTCTTTGCAGATCTGTAAATCATTGAAGTCTTGTGCGCACTTGTTCAAATTAAGGTTCCCAGAGCAGATTTCCCTCATTAGCAGGTTTCAAGGCACAGAGGAAGAACAACCAGGAGGAGATGTTCTTTGAAATATTTAGAAAGTTGTTGAATACACGTGTAAGAATCCGTCATTGCTCTCTTTTGCTGAATGCAGCTGCACCAGTATTTGTGGGGATGTATCTGCCTAGAGTTAAATTCAGTTCAGAACTCAGTCCCAGTATTTGTTTTAATTATAAAGGCTCAGCTCTGTAACATACACAGTAAGAATAGATGGAAGTGCCTCTGAAAAGCTGCAGAGTGTGTTTGCCTCACTACCAAGTAAAACCCTGATTTTACCCACCACCATGGTTAGAGGGAAGGTTTCCAAGATTTGAGAATGGGGTTTCCAGAAAGACTTGAGCCTGGAATCCCTTTACCAACGAACCAATCACGGAGTCAGTACGCATGGTGAGACATGGGCAATATGCATCAGAGGGCCCTAATCTATTTTGAACCGTTGAAATTCATTTTAGACAAGAGGAGGTAAATTCTTTTCTCTGATTCACAACGTGTCACAGCTGACTTTAACTTTCACATTTTGTGCTTTTAATGAACGTTTTCAGCTTCCAAAATTGTTTCTGATAGTTTCTGTTTTTTGGGCAGCATTTGAGAGCCACCCTTCAAAACCGACGATGACTGAAGAGCAGGAAAACAGTCTCCCTAAACTGAGGCATCTCTCTCCCTCCACAAAAGTAATCTGATTAGTCACAATCATGACACTAATCCAGTGTGGGATTTCGTAAACCGAAAAAACCCCTCCTCTTTGTTTTCTCCTGTTTGTTCATCTTTTTATAGCCACCTTCTTTCTTATGAAAGAATTTCCATTGCAGACTCCTATGTTTTGCCGCCTTGTCAGTGCCAGCCACCATGGAAACACAACAGACTTGTTGAACTTGTATACGGAACTTGCACACAACATCCAGACCATTCCACACCTTTCAATTTCTATGCAATATTTCAACCACAAAGCGGCGCTATTGCAAAAGCTAACGATGACGAGAAGATTCTCTCTCTCTCTCTCTCTCTCTCCCTGTGGGTAAGAACCGGGGATACTAAGATCAACCCAGAATTTGACTCCAGCCTGCCAGTCCTGCTGCACGCTTCATATACCTAATGTCATATTGTAAGCCTGTCACATTGTGATATTGTTACTTTCATTACCAAATTAATTCAAATGCAAATACTTTTGTGTCTGTTCCTTGAATCTTCATTATCCGATTCTCAGTTATTTGAAAATCATTCAGCTATGTGATATGAATCTACAATTTGTCCCATATCTGTGTAACCCTCTGATACCTGCACTCCCATTAAAACAACAGCAACAACTACCTGTTCTGGATGGAATTCATTTTCTGAGCCATATGAGAAAATGAGGTTTTATTGGATACCTGGATAGTGCAATAACAACAATTTCTAGTCCTTTTCTTAACCTAAGTCAACTACACTCTACTACCTCAAATCATCTTCCTCTCAACTCTGAGCTGCCTTTAGGAGGAGAAGAGACACCGCTCCTTGCACCATGATGTCTCTGTTCCTTCTGACTGGGCTGCCCCTCCTCAGGGGTGGTGGACATGTTTTGTCCTCACTACAACTGTATCACCAAAAGCAGCGCATTGTCCTGCCCCCTTCCCCTGAGTGCATGGCAACTATTCACTTATACTGAAGAAATGTGCACTCAGAGACACCATACATACAACTGCTAAGCATGCACTGCGTCCCTAGTATCCCCTATCCACATATCCCTATCCTGAGTTCTGTGTTGTTGTTGTTGTTGTTGTTGTTGTTATTAATCATCAGTATTGATGACAAGAAAGCATTCAAAATGCAGTGAAGTTCTAAGTTATATGTAGAGGTGATTTTACGAAGACAAAAACTTGGGAGGAAATCTAGCTTATAAAATAAGTAACACAAATCTTTTGATTTATAGTTTAGTAATCTGGAAGCAGTCCAGTTGTTCCCCTTTTACAGAGTTGCGAAAATAGTCTCTCTCTTTCTTCCTCCCCCACCCCCATTGCATACGTATTTGGCAAGATGAGGTGTTGCATATCAAATTACAAGGCGTGTTGATTGCAGGCAGCCACAGGCACAAGTGGAGAATGGCCAGGACCTTTCCAGTTGTGAACGATACAAGTTGCTGGTTGGTTTTCCTCTTAGCAGAGGTAGCCAGTCCCTCTGCCGCCTAATTGATTTGGAAGTTTTCCCTTATCCCCTTTCCTTATGCTTGGACTGAGGAGTGCATTGGTGATCACAGTTTCCCAGGTGGTAAACGCATGTCAAATGGTTAACCCTTTGGCTGCTGCAGGAGAATCTCAGTTTTTATGGATAAGATTGGCTGTTAAGTCTAGCAATTCTCTGCCTTTGCTCCAGGAGATTGAATGAAGGGATGAACTGTTGGCAGCATTACACTTTTTGCTCCAAGCTAACCATTTAAATGTATATTATTGCATTCTGGATGGAAGCTGCAAAGTGTTTGATTTTCTTCAGATTGGAGGATAATCACTTAACAACTAGAGAAGAGGAGTCAGTGAAAGAAGATTTCCTGGCCATTGAAATGTGAAAGCCAACCCAGGCAGTGAAAATGATGATGATGATGATGAGGCAGGTACAATGTGTCTACTATAGGGAGTGATTTTTAACCCATTAACAACTGAAAGAAATAGTTGTTTACATATGCTAGGTGTGGATATAATTACATATGCTATGTTTGTATGTAATTTGTTTAAAATATTAATATATTGATATCTATGTTTATTTAAATATGTGTATACAATGTGTGCATGTTGCATTAAGAGTCAAAAATTTGGTGAATGTCCAAATGTGACCTTCATTTTTATCCATTGCTGCTACAATAGTCTAAAAATGAGAAACAGCTTGTGATGGAACCCTTTCTAACATTTTCCAGGGAGCCTCACAAAATCTTAAGAACTGCCAGTAAATGTTAGGATTCACCAATTTGACATTTATTTGTTGCATTTAACTATGAGAGTAGGGAGAAAGAAGATGGTTCTTTACATAAAGGGGGATGGAGAAGTTGAATGTTGAAGCAGTACAATGGGACACAGCATCAGTTTTGGATATCAGTTTTGAAAGTTCCTCCATGTAAAAAAACACTCCCTGCAAATACACAGCTAACACACCAGAACATAGATTTAGCACAGCGTTTGTTTTTCATGGAGTTTTTAGCATAGGAGAACATTCAAAACCTAAAGTGGTGCAGCCCTTCTACCGTCTCAGTCTGCTGCATGTATAGACCAAGACAGGCTGAAAAACATTTTACACTGTGTCCATGTGAATATAATTAGATGGAAATCAGGATGATAAACAAGCGTTAAAATCCTGTCTCTGCCATGGTTTCTCTGCATGGCCATGGGCAAGTCACTTTCCTTTAGCTTCAGTTTTCCCTTCTGTAAAATGAAAAGGACGTGCCTCACAGGAGGTATTACGAACAGGCAGCTGAGAAAAAACTATTTTAAGTTCAATGCTTATGGAAAATGCAAACTAATAATAATGAAATAATAGGGGAAGGGGAAGCAGAAAAGAGGTGGTAACAAAGTTAGACATGATTTCTTAGGGCAATATATCATTACATTACTGATATTGATTATAGCACCATCAGTGTACATGACAGAATAAATATAAGTCAAAGACTGATCTCTGCCCTGAGGATCTTACAATGTAAATGGACAAAACTTGTTGAAAAAAAGAAGGAAGAAAAATTTATTGAGACAAACGATCCTGCAGTGATACACACAGTGAATAAACTTTCTGTACCATCAACTTTTGGTTGGGAAAGGTTTTGTTTTGTTTTTTAAACAAATCATCGTTTTTAACATTACAATATGTTGGTTTTATCCGGCTCTTCATGTTCTATTTGAATCTGGCAGAGGAAAAAGCACACACACACACACTGGTTTAGGCATGTAAATTTAGACAGAGAACTAAAGAGGCAGGCAGCTAAAATGATAATCTCCCTTCTTGGTGAACCAGCCAGAGAAATTCAAGGGGAAAAATTCCTTTGGAAATTGGTTCTCTGGTGGTTACTGATTTCTTTTCTTAATGGGGTTACCTACAAATAAAATCTTGAAGATTTGCCAGTTCTTGTAAATCTGTTCCTAAAACATGAAACGTTGGTATTTTTCTGGTATTTTTTAAAAGAAGGGGGAAACCCAACAAATCAACAGTGGGTTTAAATTAATTAAAAGAACAAGAGAAGTTTACAATATCCTCCCTCCCAATTCATTTTGAATAATTATGATATATAGAGAAATAAACAAATTGACCTCTTGGTATGCATTTGCATACACAAGTAGGACAATGTTTAGATAGATATTTTAAATTGTTTTTTTCTTCTGAAGAGAGAGAGGGCTTAAATGTTTGGCAGTGATGGTAATAATTCAGGGGTGCAATGCTAAGTACACTTTTACAGTGGAATAAATTTACAATCCTCTATATTTGCAATCCTAAATTTGCATAGGGAGCATGAAGTCAGTGGGATTTACTTCTGAGTAAACCTTCTTTCTATATATGCTTTAGAAAGAAATTCCTCCCAATTTTGCTAATGCCAACTCTATTCTCCATCATTAAAAAAAAGAAAGTTGAGGACTGAAATGGATTGGAGATATATTGAAACACGAACACAGGATGAGCTGTTAATAAGAATGAAATAAAAACAAACGCAACTTCGCTGCAAAGTTTCTTCTGATGCTTCCCAACAAGGGTTTAAGGTGGCCAAGAGTGCGCAAGAGGAGCGCGTGGCGATAAAGGGGTTAATGCGCAAAGCCATCTGGCTGAGCTGGTTTGTTATAATCGAGCAGATTCATGTTCGCGGGACTCAGAGTTTTAAGTCTCCTCTCCCATAACAGAGTCGAGCAACTTGTGCATAAGCCATCGGCGGAGGGTGTTTTTTTTGTTGTAATTTTTTTAAAAAAATTGTTTTTTGAATGACCAGATTATTTCCGTCCACCTCTTTCTCTTCATGTCGACTTCCCTGCAAACGTTCATACAGATGCCATGGTCACGTTTACCACGGTAAGAGGCGGCGGGGGGGGGGGGCGGCGGGGGGCGGCGGCAGACAAGAACAAAAGAAAGACGGGGGGGGGGGTTGGCTCCTAATTTTGGAACAGCGGAATTCTAAGAGTTTCTGTGCAATGCGATCCCGAGGATGTTTATGTAGCAGGAAGCCCCATTCACTTGACCAGGGCTTGCTCCCTACGATATGTGTATGGAAAGAAGATCGCGGGTGTAAAAGGCATGGGGACTAGGGGAGGGTAAGCACCAAATCTACTCTCCCCTGCCCCCCCCCCGCAACACGTTTTCTATTGACTTTCCTTACGTCCCGATCCAATGCATCTTTTTTCTTGGAAATCCCCCTATATTCACTGGGCCTTACTCACAGGTAAGCATGTGCGTTTACTCAGAAGTAAGTTTCGATGGAACTGACTCTCAAGTAAGTCTGTAAAGGATTGCAGACACACGGATTTCTTTCACTCTTGAGCTTCTCTTTAGTTCAGCTCTTCTGAGGGAAATCGAGGCAGGGCAAATGTCTCAAGGTCCTCTGGTTTCTTTTTCCTCCCCACCCACCCCCCTTTTTCAAGGAAGGGAATCGAGCGCGTTCCGTTCCTAACAAAAGCCTTGGAAATGCAGGCGGAGAGGCGAATAGACAAAATCCAACTTCAGAAGCCTGAACGCATCTCTCTCTCTCTCTCTCTCTCTCCCCCCCCCCCTCCTCAATTGCGCGCGCCCCTCAGGGCACGTAGGAAGTCGAGGCAAGCTGAGTTAGAATTCCCCACTTTCTGTAGACCACCCCCCTCTTTCTTTTTCAGGTAACTCTCTCGCTTCCTTGCAGCGTTTCTTCCCCACTGAAGTAGCGAAACTCCAAGAATTTGCACCCCCCTCCCTTCCCCGTAACCCTCCCCTTTCAAGAGGAAAAAAGAAATCGGCCCCACGCGGAATGGTGCAGAGCTCCAGTAAACTCTCCGCGCGTTTGTGCCTAGGCGAAAAGAGGACTCCGAGGGTTAGCAAAGATGATGTTCTGCTTGCCAGGGAAAAGCAGCTTCCACATGAGGAGGAACGAGGCAATGGTGCTTGCAAAACCAGGGCGGTTCTTCCCCATATGGGAGCAAAGGCGTCCTTGCAAAGCCCCATTCTATGAATGGCAAGACAGAAACGATCCACGCACGCACGGGGACAAAATAAGGGACTCCCTCCTCCCCACCCCCACCCCCACCCCTACCCCCACCAGCTGGATTTCTTTGGAGCTTCGTTTGGAGATACTAGCTCGCTATTCGGCGGGCGACGAGGGTGGGGGTGGAGAGACGGCAAGAGAGGAGAAGAATGCTGACCTGGTTTGGATACTTTTCCGATCCAGTCCCTGATCCTTCGTTAAATGAAACTGGAAAAGGAGGGCTAAAACTTGCCTGGATCTCGAAATAGCCGGTAGATGGAGAGAAGTGGCGGGGGCGTTATTTTGGTTTGAATGAAGCTGTTGGCGGACCGCGTTTTTTGGTGATTTTGTGGTGCGGTTATTTAAAGATGCGTGGAAGATTAAGAGGGAGGCAGGGAGGGAGTGTGCATTTAAAACGGGCATTGCAATGCAGGGGTGAGCTCGCTCGCTCGCTCTATGCAAGGGACAACCTTTGCTAGAGCATCTGGCTAATGGGTACCTTAAGTACGATGCATCTACGGAGAGGACACCGCCGCCCCCGCCGCCCACCATTTAGGCAGTAGGAAAACGATTTGAGTGGAAAGATGTGGAGGGTATTGTTTGCAAAAAATATATATATTAAAAAATACATCTCAATGATCCGAATACATTATTGCAAAACACAATAATGCAACAAGGCTACAATCACAACGTACACTATGTAAGGAAGAAGGGATAAAACAGTAAAGGTTTTTTTCTGGGCTCTAGGGCTTCAGCATGCTTGTGGGGGGTATGCTTGAATCTCCGCCCCCAGGAAAAAGTAAAACAAACAACTATCTGCACCAAGAAAAATAGCACAACTGGGAGAAGATTAGGCAGAATCCCTTCCCCTTGCACAGTTGAATTTCTCTGTGCAGGGAGGTTTGGGCTGACAGGGTGGGGTGAATGAAGTTTTCCATTGACATGGCATTGTCTAAGGGAAGCTTTGCCGCTGGATTGTACAGAATGTGTAAACTGGATCTCATTCCCATTGAACGACTAAGCAAATGTGGTGGCTATCCTAGTGTTTGACAACCTAAAGATCAGTGCAGCAGAAAACCGGAAGTTCTAGCCAAAGGTGTCCCAGCTGTAGTCATTGGTGCCAATGAAGCAATGTGGAAAGGTGTGGTTGAGGTCTGGTGGTGAAAGTGATTGGTTACACACGCTGACATAAGGTTTAGCAGTGTTCTGAGGGTCACGGCAAGCTTTCCATGTTTGGCAGAAATACACATGTACTTGGAATGTGTCAAAGCAGTTTATGAGGTTTTAAGTTTTGAAAAGAGGTGTCTCTTGTAGGGACACCTCTGCCCTGTTTCTAAATTTTGCAGAAGGATAAGCACATGCTCAGTTGTACTTTTCTTACACATTACTTCATGACGGCTTCTTTAAAAGATGGAATATGGTCATGGATGAGAGGTGGTGTTGCTAAGCAGGCATGGTTAGTGGGGATGGACTGAAGCTATAAGACTAAGGGCAGAATCCTATCGACTGTGTCCTTGCTGCTCGGAAGCCCCTGGGATGCCTATGCCCTACTGGACTGAAACTGACAGGGCAGGAGGATCTGCCGAGGTGGTCTTTGCCTCCCCATCCTTTTCAGCCTGTCTAGCAAGTCAGCTTCAGGAGACCAGAGAAGCCAGGATACAAGCCTTCTCCAGCCTCCTCTCATACCTGGCCCTTTCTGGTCTCCCTTCCCTGCCCTCCGCAACACCCCTTTCCTCCTCCCTTAAAGTCCTTTTCTGACCTCAGAGAGACTGCACCGGCTGTGAAGGGGTGGGGTCTGGGGTCGGATCTCTGACCTTGGAGGGGGTTTTCAAGCCATCCTATGGTCCCTTGGATGCTCTCCCGGAGTCCATAGGATTGCTCTCTCTGAATACCTGTGAGAGATTTTGAATTAAGAGAAACATGCATTTTGAAGTGTAGCAAAAGTGATTTAAACACACATTCTCTGCCCTGGAAATAGATGTTTCCAAATGAAGTGAATATGTGTCTAAATCACTTCCACCACTTTGTAGAATTTACTTCGGCAGCTGTGATTGTACATTGTAGCCTCTTGGAATGGCATTGTATTTCTTATTGAAGAAGTTGGCCTGAAAGGACTTGCTACTACCAGGGAGGACATAATCTGACTACACTTCAGTAATGGGGAATAAACTTAATTCTACTAAAAATGTTTAATGATCTGCAGAAGTTTCCCAAAGGCATGGGAAAGGAATGGAAGGGATGTTACAGGGAAAGGGATGTAGAGGGAGGGAGAAGAATATTAGATATTTAATGTGTGAGTATGTATTGAAAATGCTTGTTACTCATGAACTAGCACATACTTATTAATCCAGAGTAGTGGTCTCTCCATTGTTTTGTATGCAGAGCCACCAATGTGGATTCCTTATGTGGATTTCTTCCTTGTTCCCTAAGCGTGCACTGAAAGTGTATAAAACTTGTGACTGCATTTCAACAGAATTGTTAAAGGAGATATGCGTTGACCATTGTTGGTCCTCTTATAGATATAACATACTTTAGATAATTTGCATTTTAAATTTCTGTGGAGTATGTAACTATATATGGACAGAATGATATAAATGTCTGTATAATAAAAATATTTATTACTGTGTAAATAGTATGACAGGTTTTAGTGCCACAAAAGAACTCCAAGAACTGATTTACAACTTCAGAAAAAGTGCTTCTGGGACTGCAGCACTTCAAAATGAAGGTGGGGGAACCCTGCTCTCTGACATAATACTGGTTTTCAAAAAGCATATAATTTTGAACCTAGGGAATATTCAACTGTAGGGACCCATCACTGACTCTCAGTAGTGCGCTGGGTGATGATGTCACCCAGCACGCTACTGAGAGGCAGGCCGCGGAGCCTGCCTGTCTCTCAGTAGAAGGGACCAGCGGATGGCAGTGGACGGCCCTGGCAGGTAAAGAGCATGAGTGGGGGGGAGGGACAGGGACAGGGAGGGGGGAGTTAGGTCCCCACTCACCCACTCCTATGTTTTCCGCATAGGCTTGCACAGGGGGTTGCTTTCCCCCAAAGCAACCCTATGGTGAAAACACCTAAAATGGCATCCGCTCCAGAAATCGAACATTCAATTTTCGGATCGGAATCGGATACAATCTGAACCGGGAAACCTCCAATCCGAGGCATCAGTTCCGATTCCAATCTGATTTTTTGGGTCCATGCACACCCCTACTTTTCATTGCCTAATTGGGGAGCATGGTGGAGGTGCATAAGCCCAGACACTTTTGGCTCTGCAGTGGTATAGAAATATAATAAAAACAGAATAGAAATGTATAAAATTATGCATGGTGTGGAGAAAATTGATTTTTCATAATACTAGAACCTGGAGTCATAAAATGAAGCTGAGTGATGGGAGATTCCGGACAGATAAAAGGAAGCCTTCTTCATACAGCACAAAGTTCAGATATGGAATTTGCTACCACAAGAGGTAGTGACAGCTAGGGATGTGCATCAGATTGAGTCTGATCCACGATTTGGAGCCGATCTAACCGATATCACATAAAATTATTCAATTCCGATCCTGGCTTCTGGATTGTCCAATCTGATCCAAACCGGTCCGAAAGGACCCGATTTGGTTCGGATAAGATCAGAGGATCGGACCTCCTCCCCCCCTTGTGCTTCTTACTTGTCAGGGCCATCCGCTGGCGGCAGCGGATGGCAGTGGACGGCCCTGGCAGGTAAGCCCCCTTCTACTGAGAAACAGGCTTACTTGCCGGGGCTGTCTGCTTCCCTCCGCTGCTCCGATCTACTGAGAAACAGTCCAGGGAATACTGTACCATGTGGTCCATGTGTTTTTTCTGAAGGTCTGGATAGCCCTGAAGACAGTAATTGAAGTGGCACCTTGGGAAATAAATACTTGGTAGGCCGTGGCATGAGTGCCTTAGGGCAATGACTTACTCAACTGTGTGCACAGATTATAATGAAATGATGGTGAGTTGGTTTATCAACTTGAGTTAAGGAGTGCACTTAACAGGAATGCAACTGACTTCTCCCCTCCCCTAATCCTGATCCGATCCGGGGGGTCCGTGCACATCCCTAGTGACATCCATCAGTTGGGATGGCTTTAAAAGGGGTTAGACAAATTCACAGAGGTAAAGGTTAACAATGGCTTCTAGTCATGAAGGTTATATACTACCAGTGTCAGAGGCATTATGCCTCTGAATACAGTTGCTGGGAAACAACACAAATGTTCATGTGTTGTTGTTGTTTTAAAAATCACAGATTGATGTGGAAACCATACAGAATGGACTTATGAATGAGACATGTATCAGAAATAGCCCAATCTGCTGTTCCTGTGTAGTTGGTATTAGCTTTCACTATCCTGGTACATTCTAGATGTTTTGGACTACCCCCTCAGTCCAATGGTAAGGTACGTATGCTTGGACTTGTAATCCAAAATATCTGGAGGGCATCTGGTTGGAGAAAGGTGGTCCATGGAATAACTTGTACAATGAGATAGAAATGTGAAGAGAACAAGAAATAGCAAGCATTATTGGAGAGTCTTTCTATGAAATAGGCTGGATTTCACATAAGGCAAACTACAGAGGTGAATTTGGAGGTCCTACTTGTGAGAAACAAGGAATTTCAAGGGGACTGGAGAACTAACACCTCATGAAATTTGTCATCATAGTGCCTAGTCTAGGTGCCAGTGGAGGTTTCTGTTCAGGTTAGAGATGCAAATATCTTGAAGGGGGAACTGAAATAGTTTTGTTAAGATCTGCAGAATTTCTCAGGGAGGATTCTGCAGCTGCTTATCTAGGACCAACAAAAATCATGCATGTTTTTGCTCAGCTTGTCTTGTGGGTGTGTCATCCCCTGCCTGTCATCAGTACTGGATGTTTTTTGGGAGTTCAGCATTGGTGAAGAAACTCATTTCAGTGGGCAAACTGAGACTAGCGTTTGTCATTGGTTTTCTGCTAAAATGGACGTTTGAGGCAAATTTGAAGGCTCATGCCTGGAATGAATATCTGTGAAGTTCTGAAAGAACCAAAATGGGTTAAGAGAAAATTTACACAATTTTTCAGAGGCCTTCTGCATCACTCTGCTTGCGAATTAGGCTGCTTAAATTCTGCTTTAATCAATGGGAATTGGACAGCGTGAGTTTGTACAGAATGTCAGCTTTAGTATTTGGAGGAATGTATTATTTAAAATAATTGTATGCCATTCTATCTCATAGGAGCATTCAGAATGGTTCACAAGAAAACAAAAATGATAAACTACAAACATCAAAACACAATAGCAGATAAATATTTCATCTCAAAGGTAGCAGTAAAAGCACATCAATGCAATGCCAGCAGTTCACAAACCATTTCAGCAACAACTGCAACACAGTGAAAGTCCACAACATAAACAATCAACAGAAGGCTGTCTGGTGCTTAAAAGAGAGTAAAGCAGGACCCAGGTAGCCCCAGGTAATTTAGGGTGCTAAAGGTCAAGACCAGCATCTTAAATTGCGCCTGGATACAAACTGGGAATGAATGAAGATCTCATGTAATGCGCTCCTTCTGGCAAACGGCCATCACTAATCTGGTTGTTGCATTTTTGAACCAGGTGAAGCTCCCAGAGACTTCAAGAATAGCCCTGTGTATAACCAGGGGCAGTATGCATTGGGGGGTGGGCAGTGACAGCCTGACTCTCTCTCACCAATTCTACACACACACACCAGCCCCAGCAAGCTACTACTAACATAATAACCTGACATGGTTTGTCGTCTTCTGTGTTCGCCTTGCTTGCTGCTATATTGTCTTTTAATTTTTGTAAACCGCCCAGAGAGCTTCGGCTATGGGGTGGTATATAAATGTAAATAATAATAATAATAATAATAATAATAATAATAATTGCACATGTGCAGTGACTTGCACATGCTCAGAACATATTCCCAGCTTAACAAGAGGGAGGTGGGGGGACTGGGAGTTAATGAGAACCACTCTCCCTGCTTTCCAAATATGGTTATAAGAGTGTTCGATCCCTGCACAAGATCCAGGGTTTATATGGGAATTTGGATGCTCATTAAGATCCCCATAGCAAATAGTCTGTTGCTTTGGGGTGAGGGGTGGGGTGACTCTGCTTGCGTGCTGAATACTCACAGTGTGTGTGTGTTTATATGTGTGTGAGAGAGAGGCGACCAGCACATCTAATCCAGACCCAAAACACCATGATGTTTGTGGGCATGATTTTAACGTTCATGTGCTCTAGTTTTCCCTTTTTGTGGAATAGGTAGCTGCTTGGTGGGGATTCAAAAGAATCATTACTCTGATAATTTGATTGGCTCAGCCTATGGTGACCCCTTGGCTCTGTCATTGGTGACCCTGCCCTCTGCCCCACCAGTACCAGTGGGTACTTGCCATTATTGTGTATAATACATTAGAGTGAGGCATTACAATACCACAATGTGCATGCAGCTGATTTCTTTGGCAAAAACATTTATACTTAAAGTAACTTGAAATGTTACTTATTTTGGAACTGAAATTATTTCTACATTTGTAGTCACATTTCCTGTGGCCAAATCTTCCCCTGCTATTCCTGTTACAAAGAAAACAACCACTTTTATCTATGACAGTTGGCTTTTTACTCCAACCTTTAATCTGAGGCTTTCTTGCTATCCTTATTAAAAAACTCTAAACAGTTCCTCTCCTGCAATGGTGTTTACAACTTTCCAAAAATGTTTCCTGCCTTATTAACCACATTTAGTCATAATTTTGGCGAAGTTATTCAGTACATACTTAATTTTCCTTATAAGTCACTTCCTCCTCCCTCTTACTTCCCTTGGTTGGTCTTCTAAGAAATCCCACCAAATTATATCTTTAAAGTATTTAAGTAGCCCACTCACAATGGCTCTCCTTCAGTATTTATTGACTGTGCTCCATAACTATGTTGGGCAAAACCCACTGGGGAGTTCTTCTGCATGAGTTCTATTAAAATGATTGGCACAGGGGCCAATTTCAGTGATGAATATTTCTGGTGTTTTTAGATTGATTTTGTTGCTTTTACTTTTTCATGTTATTTTAAGATTGTACAATCGGTTTCCTTATCAGCTACTTTGAGAGTTTCCTTAAAAGCAGTATATGTTTTTTTTAAAGTAAATAAACATCTGGGGTTAGAGAACTTTCTGGTGGATTTTGTCCCCATTAAGACTTCTGTGAGTGGTTGTTGCTAAACATGGCAGGTACAACCCATGTTCCGACATAGGTCCCCTCTACAAGGATTTGCTTTTGCGCCTGGTTAGCCGATTATGCGCATAATCGCAGAAGCGCATTTACGCCTAATACCTCTGCACGAGAGGCGGCGAAGCGCATTCATGGATGTCCAAAATGCGGTTTACAAGTAGTTAATGTGCATAAGCGCATATTCACACAGTCAAAGTGCGCTTTAACGGACGGAGCAAAATAAAACTCGCGATTTAACGCGCATTTGATAATGCGCATAATCTGAGAGATAACGTGCCTCTACGCCCCATTTGCGCTCCGCTGGTGTGTAGGTAAATTTTTTAATGAGACTTCAAAGAGCATTAAACCTCTCGTGAAGAGGCACCCATAGTCATTTCTCACCCTTGTTTCATTGCATGTCATTGGCTGCTTATGTCAGGACTGGATAGAGAAACATTAAACATCACCTAAGGGTGCATTTGCCCTGTGGTTATTAGGGCCAGGGCACATTTGTTTTGGGGGTTCTCTCATTCCTTGCCCCCCCTTACTGGGATTCTGTCTTTTCTGACCCCTTCCCTTGCTAGAATTCTAAGTGTTTTTATTGGTGTTTTATTGGTATTTTAATGACGTATTGGTTTTATGTGCTTTTAATCACTTTTGTGTATTTTATGTTGATGTTGTTCCCCGCCTCGATCCGGAGGGAGAGGCGGGTGATAAATTATTTATTATTATTATTATTATTATTATTATTATTATTATTATTATTTTGTCCATCCCTGCTGAAATTCTGCCTCTCCCCATGCCCCACCCCATTACTGGGATCCTTTCTTTTCTGACCACCTTCCTCCTTTCCCTTCTCTTCCTCGTCCAGATTTCTTTACTCCTCGCCACCCCTGTGTCTCTCCCTTTTTTCTCTTCCCACTTCTGCCAACTCTGCCATTTTCCTCTACCCATCCCCCCCGTTCTGCCTCCTCCAGATTCCCTAATTTCCCTGCCACTCCTCCTTGCCCCACCCATTTGTTTGCTCCCCCACCGGCGGGTGCTGTCAGAGAGTGTGGTGGGTGCCATTGCACCCAGGGGCATTGTGTGGCCAGCACCTGTCCTCAGTGTCATGGAGGGGAACTAGATATGCAACTTTAAATTTGGGTGGCAGATGTGCATCTAGTATAAAGTTTGGCCCTGAGTTATTTGCCGCTTCAGGATTACAAATTTGTTTCTAATATTCCTTTTTCCAGAATCATGCCCATGATTCTTTTTTTTTGCCATACTGGTTAACACATTTCTCCTGCTTGTTTTACATTAATTTCTCTTATGTATTTGCTTGGAATTTCCCAGCCTGAAATGTTTGATTTTTGACCATATTTTTTTAACCTTCCTTGATCCCTTTGTTTTGTTTTTCTTACTATTTCTTACTCCATTGTTCGTGACTTGTTTCAAATTAAGGCCGTCTGGACATTTTAACTACATGCTATTGACCCCCCCCCCCTCCAAATTATGAAATATTTTGTTAAAACAAGGAGTGATGTAACTTTTGATGCTTGTGGTATACTCCCAACCACTCTCCCTGGCTTGGTATATCATTGCTTTTTATTGTTTTTAATGTTTAATTGCTGCCCAACATTTGAATGTGAAGTGGGTTGGTGCAGTGCAGGATGAGAGAAATTGTGTCTGGTGTTGCATTTGTCTGAAAGCTGTGTTTTATTACTCTAACAGCTTCCATGCACTCACATTGCCTCCTCTACTATCTAGACAAATGCTATTGTAAACTAAGATCATTTTTCTTGCCTACGGCTATGGTCATGTCATTCTCACTCTTCTGAATTCCTCCACCAGCTTCCTGTCCTCCTCCTTCTCCTCCTCTGCCTTAAACTTCATGTAACAAGCTTGAAATTCAAGCTTCTTGGCTCAGCATGGACTGTTAGAGCAGTACGACAATGAAACCAATTACCTAGGGAGGTTGTGGGCTCTCCCACATTAGAGGCCTTCAAGAGGCAGCTGGACAACCATCTGTCAGGGATGCTTTCAGGTGGATTCCTGCATTGAGCAGGGGATTGGACTCGACGGCCTTATAGGCTCCTTCCAGTTATTGTTTTTCTAAGATAATATAAGCAGCCATAAATCAAGTGGCATTTTTGCCTGGAAAGGCAGGGATAGATAGATAGAAATGCATAAACTCCAGTTCCCAGTATTCCATCACAAAATAGCATAGCTGAGCATCTCAACATAGGAAGCAGCTGAGAGGGGGCCTCATTGCAGACATTGGGGCTACTAAGAACAATTATTAACCTCACAGTATTATCAAGTTGACTTCTTTTAGGCTGTTTGCACAACATGACAGCCCACCATGGGTTATATAACCCATGGTGAGACTGGGACGTTTGCGGGGCATAGGTGGTTGCTATTTTGAATATGCAGCTCCTGCTCTGGGGTTGTCATGTTGTGCAAACCTAGCGTGTGTGGGTTATGTGAAGGTTAAACAACCTTTGCATAATACATAGGATTATGCAAGGGTTGTTTAACCTTCACATAACCCATACGTGCTGAGTTCACATGACGTGACAATCCTTGAGTTGGGGTTGGATATGCAATGTGGTCCCCTCAGGCTCTGTAGCTAAATAACCCATGATGAGCTGTGTTGTGTGGTCCAAACCTGGTCATTATTTTCTCCAATATAAGTGAGTAGTTGCTATTCATTCCTATAGGGAAAAGTAAAATGCCTCATTGGGGACATAACTGAGATAATGACAAAGTCTCCCCCGCTCATGCTCACACAGTGGGTGCACTACTTCCTCAAGGTATCCTTGAAATATGCACCGTCCTTTCACAAACAACTTACCTCATAATGATGGTTGTTTTATTAGAAAATAGTTAAAACAGGAAAGCAATAAAAGATTTTCTCGTTCGCAAAGCCCACTGAAATAAAAATGACTCTCTTTTTAAAAGCCAAACCAACTAGGCCTTGTGGGGCTTCCTAGGCAA
Organism: Anniella stebbinsi; assembly: GCA_029215795.1. Lineage (NCBI taxonomy): Eukaryota > Metazoa > Chordata > Lepidosauria > Squamata > Anniellidae > Anniella > Anniella stebbinsi. Next base: position 102,234,578 of record JARDYH010000003.1, read on the forward strand.
TGAATTCCACAGAGTGGATGCCCCTCATACACTTCAGCCTCACTTTTGAAGGTCGGCAAACTCTGAGCAGGGTCTTGTTTGATGCAGAGATGATAGAAGATGGTTTGCCACCTGAGGCAGAAAATCCATATTGTGCCTTCCCCAGTGAAAATATAATAATAAACTAAATAATCAAAATTTTATGCTGTTACAAAATCTGCTGCCTGAGGTAAAATACCTTATCTTGCCTCAGGATAGTGCTGGCTTTCATGAAATTAGCTATCTCTGAGGTATCCTGGATGTAGATAATTTTTGTTAGATTTATTGCAGCGCACTATGATTGAACAGCCTTTCTTATCCTAGAACTAAAAAAGGAACACAGTTCTGTGTAAACAAAATTCTTATTCTCATTAATAATTTGTCCTTGAGTGATAAATACCATGTTTGTGTTTGTTTCACGGGTGTCTACAGACCAAGGAGGTGGGATGGTCAAAGCTGAGGGAGAATCAGTTCACTCTGTTAAAAATAATAATGTGAATTAGGTCCTGGTCTTGGAATGTCAGGGACAGAATGGATGCCATGGGAATGTGCATCACATGAAATACTATGTAGTGTGCTATAGTCTGGATAGGGCTCCTTTTTTGTGAAAGCATCTGGCATCCATAAAGCAGTTTCTCTCCCTCTGTCACGCATGCACACATTTTCATACTTCTCAATACTATGATACAAAAAAATTGACCAGGAGTTTCTATGAGAAATGCAGGCCTATCCAGTTTAATTTTAAGATGTTTTTAATAATGTATTTGTTTTTATCTGTTTTAACGGTTTATCTATTTTATTGTTTTATATTTATATTTGGTGTTGTTCCCCGCCTCGATCTGGATGGAGAGGCGGGCTAGAAATGAAATAAATAATAATAATAATAATAATAATAATAATAATAATAATATTTGAAGGGCGTGCTTTCTGGAGCCAGAAGTTGAGTCCCGAAGCTTTTTCAGGAACAGAAAAGGAAGGGGGCTTCTGCCACAGTTTAATATGCATTGTTTTTTGTGGCTAGGAATAAATAGCAAAGTACATAACAGGGTCAAGGAGAGATGATAAGAATGGCTCCAGAGATAGAAGAATTGGGTTGGCTTCATCCATATTGCTGGCCGAAGCAAAAATCCTACTGATACAGCTCCCCGATATTCCTGCCCATCATCTTTACTGAGAGATTTAGGTGTGGCAAACTCTGAACACTCCAATCCACAGCCCAGAATAGGGCTTGATAGCTGTAGATTTAACTAACAGGTAAATGTGGTTGGGATTGTGATGAAATGGAAGGAGTTAGAAAAACCTGAAGAAGGCTTTCTTCTGTTTTGTTCCATATAGTAAATCCGTTTATATACAGGATTAAATGCAAGCAGCGAAAAGAATCTGCTGCTTTTGCCTTGCGACTCTATAGTCACATGAAATATTCAACGGAGTCCACCACCTGACACAATAGTCAACGGTTGCGCAGATAGTCAACTCTGCACACCGTTGATTATTTCTGTTGGTTATTTCTGGGAAATAACCAACCGTTGTATGGAAAAGGCTTACCAGATGACACAGTAGTCAGCGGTGGACTATATAATCAATGGTGGACTATTTAATCAACTGTTGACTATTGTGTTGTCTGAACCCAGTCATTATTTAGCCTCTTTGGTTGCGAAGATATGCTTAAAAGTGTAGGAATACTTGAAGAAACTTCAAAAGATCTCCAGTGGTGAGATTCAGTGCCTTGCATAGCTCCTTTCTTGCTTCTCTCTATGGGTAGCAAAAGCAGAATAAATTATACAAATGTATATAAAAAAGAAATGCATTGTTTTTTTGCATTTTGTCATGTAAACACTTAGCAAAAGACATGATTTTAATTCTACATAAACGTTAGTTCTACAATAAACTCATCATATTGGTGGTGAAATAATATTGCTGGGAAGTAAGCCTTGTTGGTTGTAAACACTTTCCAGCAATGTCCCTGACCACCTGTGGTGTGTGAAAATAGTTGATCATGCGATGGCCTTCCATATACAGCAGCAGCTGTTGCTAATAACTTTCTGTGTATTTAGACATGTAAATAGCCCCAGTAGGAGTTAATAACACTTCTGTGTATCAACACTGTTACTGTTCCTCTTGAAAAATTGAATACAAGATCCAGTTATTTTGATTGATGTCTTGTTTATCACATACAGTAACACTATGGTCCCCCCTTCTCTTAATGTGGTGATGCTTAAGTCCACCTAAATTGTTGAGACCTACCTACCAATCCTTTACATTTTATTAAGGTCTAGTTGTACCTGAACCTTTTTCTGAGCTGGAATATAGAAACTAGCATGTTGGAAAGAAGGCTAGTTTAGAATCTTGGCCCTGACTTGCTAGTTTTCTATGCAGAAATGGGTGTGCATGTATGTGCAGCTATCTCTCCATCTCTCCATCTCTATCTGTATTTGCTTGTGAGGCCTCAAAAGAAAATATGTCGAAATTGGGGGTGGGGGGAAATCAATCAGGTAGATCCCAGAACCTGGAGGACATAAACACACTGTTTGTTCTTGCAGAACAATTACAACAGAATAAGATCAGCGGCATTATAACCTTGTATTTCCAGAATAGTTCCTGGGTCGTGGAATGCACATGACTTAATGATTTATCAACTAAGATAGCATCATGACCTGTACCCCACATAGAAACCTGTAAAGGCCAAATTACACACTCTTTGGTTGAGTACAGTTTTTCCTCCCACTAATTGTCAACTTGGGAGAGGGGGGAATCTGGATCAGGATCCTACTGTGGGGATGGAGGGCTTAAATCCATTGTCCTCTCCTGTAGTCCTGATCCATATTGGGGCACCACATCTTCAATTTGCTTTGCAAAAAAGGGGTATAAGCTAGAGTCTTTAGAATACTGGGAGAAAAGTGTCGCCATTCTCTCCACATAAAACCTCCCCATCCAGTAGCAGTTTTTGTTGGAACCTTCCTTCTGTGGAAGAACTGAAGAAGCAGAACAGTGTTTCCTATCTGGAATGACTTTAGAGAAAGACTAGTGCTGTGAGTGCCGCTGATGGCACATTACTGCTGAGTGCAGTTCTGGAGGGGCACAGCCAGAGGGCCAAGGTCAGACTTTAGTTGTGGATTTCATCTATGAACTATTGATTTTTGTGTGAAGAACATGTAAACACGTAATCAAGCTATGATACACCAAAATGTATAGTGATTAGTTATAATAAGGAATGATGAACTGAATTGTGATTTAGAAAGTTATGTTTATTTATTACAGAATAGGAAAAATATGATGAATTTATGATTTATTAACTGCTTATCTTAAATGAATTTAAATTAATTATATTTAATGAGAAATCAGTTACCTAGAAATACTTAAGGAAAACATCAAATGTTTATGGACAGAGTCAACTTGAAAAATTTAGAGCAATGTTTGGTAAATACGGGACGAAAAGCAGGATGATAAAATTGGAAGAAATATGTCAGTATTGACAGCTGATGTTATATTAATTTCCCAAATGAATTAAACATTTCTGAAGACAGTGCCAATAAAAAAACAAAAGAGCATAATAAATTAGATGAAAAATATGGTAAAATAGTAACTTTTTTAACACAGACATTTATTGTAACAAATATGCAAAATGAAACCAAATTAATATTCAGATGAACATTACTTTGAAATATATTATTCCAGAGAAAAATGAAAAGTGATACAAGAAAGGTAAAAATAATTGGTTTAAAAAATAAGTAGAATTAAATAATCATAATGCTAAATTAGAGGACGTGCAAGAATTAATCAATGAGATTTAAGTAAATCTTTACTAAATTCCTATTAATTTCAATGGGCCCTACTCTAAGCATGACTAAATTCAGATCCATTACATAGGTATAAAAATTGATATGACAGTTATTTTCTCTTCCTTCCTGTTATGGGATGTGTGTGTTTGTGTATTTGCCTTCACTCTGGACCACCATGTAGCAGATGTGGTTGGGGACTGTGGAGCCATGGTGTCCCCCAGCCCACCCACACTATGCTCCTAATTCACCCCGCCTTTTACTTCTTCCAATGTTGGAGCTCCAGTGCTGGAGAAATAACTTTCTGCAGGGGCAGAACTCTCTTCAGGGCCTGGGAGGGGGAATCCAAGACCTGTTATATCAAAATGCCGGCATTGCCACATTAGTGAAACTCAAAAGTAATCTCAGTGCTAGAGGAATGGATATCTACAGTTTTGGAGAGTTTGTTTATTGAAAGGCTGTACCATCTGTCGGAAAAGGTATGTATGTATGTATGTATTTTGTAGAGAGGAATTCTACAAAAAGAATACAAAATCCAGAAAGATAAAGGTCTATACTTATTGACAAAGTGTTATGCAATAATCATACATACCAGAAAATTTCATTTTTGTTGCTTAATTATTTTATAACAATTATTGTAGATTTGCTTTCTCTTCTTTTACCCCTTTTTAAAATGCAATGGAGTACTACTGCTTTTCATCACCTGGTATACTGTGAAGTACCATTGCTTGTATTGCCATGGAGTGTGGAAAGAGTCTAATTAGTGTGTTTCACCATACATTCATTGATGTATATTAAAAGGTTCCCTTAATGTTGTAAGACTGATATATAATTGTATTTCTCAATGTTCTTTAATAGGTTTATACTTCTCAGAGAGGCACATTTTACATCACCTAGCAGAATTTCATCTGCTCATAGTTTCCTTCCAAGGACCTTGATTGCAAATATTTAAATTCCCAACTAATACTTTTTCTCTCCCTCTTTTTTCCATTCCTTTCCTGACATTGTTTTCTTGTACCCCTTCCTTCCTTCCTTCCTTCCTTCCTTTCTTTCTTTCTTTCTTTCTTTCTTTCTTTCTTTCTGGCTCTGCATTTTAAAAATTCCTTCTCATTTGCCCTCATGTGTTCCAAATTAATGTGATTTCTCTCTGTTCCCCCACCCCAACATTTCTTTTCTGTCCTCAATATTTTTGTCATGTAGACTGAGTTTATTTTTTTGCTTTCAAAACTTTTGACTATGATCCTCACACCACTATATTATAATGACACTGAAATCTCTATAAAGCAAGATGCCAGTTTTAAAATAAATAAAACAAAACAAAATAAGGCTATGGTTGGCAAGCTAATTTCCTGCAGAGTCTATTCTCACATGCAAGGATTACATTTCTTCTATTATTTTCCTCCCAAATGTTCAGTGTTGTGCAAAATGCTTTTTTTTTAAAAAACAAAACAGCTTTGAGTTCAGATTTTAATAGGAGTGTTGGAAGTGGTGAAATTGCTGCTCTACATGTACAGTGATGGCAGGGTGATTAAAATTGATGGGATCTAAACTCTGAGAGTGTTGAATGGCAGGAGAGAACAGGGCCAACACCAGTGCTCAACAAAAGGTAGGGAAAGGGTGCTAGGAGAAAAGAGAGACAAAAAGTAAGAGAGGGCTGTCCAGCAGTGGAGAGCGGCATAGTTAATGTTGGGGGTGGGGGGAGAATGACCTACTCAGTGTGCAGCCGATTCCTAGGCTCTGCTCTGTAGGCAACACCCAGTAGATTCAGGTTGCTTCACGACAGGGCTATATCTCACTACAGTGCATGAGAAAACGTCTGCGGAGCTGTGTGGGGCATTGTTACAGCTCCAAGGCATCATGCACAGAGAGAGAGATAGAGTCGGGGAGGGGGCTCAACATGGGCTCCATGCAAAAGCTAAAAATGGGAGGTTCTCTCTCTTAAAGCTATATACACACAGCGAACCACCTCTAGTCCTTAATAAATTGCACTGCTGCTACAATAAAATTCACAGCCCCATCTGCATTTTCCTAAAACACTAACATACCAAGAGACTGGCTAACAACACTGGACTGCAGTTCAGGGTTGTCTTAACACTACTCTAACACATACACCGCCCTCAAAGTGGGAATAATAAACACTGGGCTAATTTGCAGGATTGGTGTAACTCACACTTTCTCAGTCATAGTCCTGCCTTTTGCAATATGGGTATAATAATAATGAACTTTATCTGTCAAGGTAATTTTTAAAACTGAGAAAATTAACAAGACCTGAATTAGAAATATAGGTGTGCACATTAGGGTGTGCACCCAAGGAATATTTTTTTTAGGTGAACATTTATTGAATACTAGCTGATATGCTTGGGTCCGTGAATAATATTTATAACATTTATTTGATAAATAATAAATGTCTCTGCAACTTATTCATCTTAGGATTGGTTGGGTTTTTTAAAGTTTGGTTGAGTTAGTAAATTGTCGTGTTAGAATCAATGGAAAATTGTGTTAATAAGAACTGTATTTTAAATTAGAGCTTCGCGATAAACCACATTTTTTGGTTTACCTGAAATGCCTACACCTCCCATCATGCCTTGGCTGGAGCAGTCGTCTAAACTTCAAAAACGATCAGGACACACAACATCCTTTCTACCAGCTAAAAAAGATGCAAATCTAAAAATATTTTTCAAAATAGACCCAACATTGCCTAGATATCTGAATAACATATAGTAGGGAAGTGGATCTCAGTGGATGTAGGGAACTGTTGTATACATATGCTCTGAAGTTATTATTATGAAAAGAGGAAAGCATCCAGGACACAGGCCAGTGCTAGGCATGTGAGGTAACTTTAAAACAAATTAAATTAGCTTCTCCCACCTCCTAACCCTCAATGCATGGCCAGGGCTGCCTTGCAGCTGTAATCATGATTTTCCTTGTCCCTCACAGAAAACAAAAGCTACAACTCCTGGCATGCCTTTTGCTGTGGTACCCGACTTGCCCAATGGGAGTCCTGCTGCTGAAGCTCATGGGAAGTGAAGTCTGGCTGAGCCACTTCACACTACACTGAGGGAGCTGGCTGGCTGGCTCATGGGTAGCTTGGCCATTGCCGTCAGTGACAGGCCCAGAGCTGTGTCCTCCGTCCCGTCTATTCCTGATGGTACCTAGTAACCAAGGCAGCTAGCCCAGGCACTCTCCCTTCATGGCGAGTACTTCCAGATGATGGCCGCCAAAGCCCGATAAGTCTTCCCTCCCACCCAAGGCATGCTGGAGTTTTGACAGATAAAAGAAGGCAGGGGAGGGGATGCAATTGACAGTTCAAGCCTCTGTGGAAAAACATTTGTAACTTTTAATCTAAAAAATTTGTAGCCACCAAATGCCTGGACCTATCTTTCTGAAATTTCTCACAGATACCTACCCCTAACCCATCTACAAAGTGAGCAACTTTCAGACTTCTAACTTTTAAAATAAAAAAGTTATAGGCGTTTCTTTCCTCATTGTTTCAAAAATACCTTGCCACTACATGCCTGGAACTATCTTTCTGAAATTTCTCACACATATCAAGCAAAGTGTTACCTGTAATGTGCCCAAGTTTCCTGTTTGTATCTTTAAAAATAAAAAAGTTAAAGGCATAACTGTATTTACCCCACTGCTACCCATTTTTCTAAAATTAATTGCCACACAAGGCAAGCACCTATGTTTCTGAAATTTCACACACATGAGTCCCAACATACCACCTGCAATGTGGTAAAGTTTCATGTGTGGAACATTAAAAATGAAAAAGTTATAGACATTCCTGGTTGATTATTAAAAAAATCATTGCTACAAAATGCCTGCACCAATCTTTCTGAAAGTACTCACAGATACCTATCCCTAACCCATCTACAAAGTGCCCAAGTTACATCCTTCTATCTTTAGAAATGAAAAAGTTAGAGGCATTTTTGTAACACAATACTAGGCTATGGTTAAAAGCATTCAAAATGGCATCCAATTTTCCAATATTTTCCTATCCGGATTGGGTCCTATCGGATAAGATCGGATGGTTCATTTTATTAGGGTGACCAGATAAAATCCAGGTCAGGGCTCATGTAACTTTAACAGTTGTAGAGAAAAGGGAATTTCAGCCAATGTCATTTGTATGCAATTAGTTCCTGGTGAAATTCCCTCATCATCACAACAGTTAAAGTTGCAGGGGCCCTGCCTTCTTAGTATAGTGCCTGCACCTTTAACTGTTGTGATGAAGAGGGAATTTCACCAGGAACTAATTGCATACAAATGACACTGGCTGAAATTCCCTTTTCTCTACAACTGTTAAAGTTATATGAGCCCTGACCTGGATTTTATCTGGTCAGCCTAATTTTATAGCTTACCTTTCCTCTGTATGCCTTCCTCAGGACTGAGCTATACTTTCTGGTTAGTAATTGCCATGCTGTTTTTAAAAATGTAATTTTTAATGTGTTTTATTCTGTTTTTATTCTTTTATTCTTATTATTCAAATCTTTGGATGGGAAGTGGTATATAAATATTGTAAATAAGTAAATAAAGTTAAAAGTAACCATTCTATTTTCCTATTTTATTTTTAAGTCCGTACATATCATTTCCCCCCTAAATATTTGTTATCACCTAGTTAACTACAGGAAATGTAACAACAACAACACTTTACACTCAAAGCATTTTATGTATTCAAAGCACTTTTACCTGCCTTTTCTCAGTAACCTGTATACCAACTATGTAAGGTTGAAGACAAGCAATCATTCTAAAGTGTGATGGAAGTGTTTGGGGCACATACTTGCTGCATTCCAACCACATTTACGATGAAGACAGATGTACAACATTTGTTGTCCTGGAAACAAATGCCTGGAAATGCAGCAAATGTATCTTGAAGCCACTTCCATAACACTTTAGACTATCTTCCTGTCTTCACCCTAAGATAAGTCAGCATTATTATCCTCATTGCCAAGGTTGGGGATGTCAGTCAGTCTGGAGGGAAGCTGGTTAATACAGCACTTATTTCCTGCTATTCCTCCCACAGGTCCTATCCTGGGCCATATGTATGTGCCCTCAGATTCCTCTTTGGCTGCATTTGCCATGCCCCCTAAATAGCAGCATTGCCAATTGTATATGCCCATTTCCCCACTGCCAAGTCTTGCAAGGTTTGCAAATCCCCCTATTCCCTTAGGAATGACATTGCCAGCTATACCCCAACCTCTACCCAAGCTACAAACTTTTGCCAGGGCACATACTCCCTGCTTTCCACCACCACCACCCCAGTAGAATCTCTTATGCTACACCCATATTGCAGATGAGGCTTAGGAAGGGAGGGAGGTGACAAGCCTGAGGAAATCACTTATCTAAGGCCACTGAGGCTATGATGAGCATTGAATGAGGGACTTCCTGGCTCACAGATCACACTCAGCCATGTAAATGTGAAACATGTAAATGTGAAACATTAATTGTTAAAAAAATCAAATGGTTAGAACGTTGAATTGCATGTTTTGTTTCTGCATGTCCTCAAGTGATAGGGTAAACGAAGACATTTGCAAAACAGTGTACCTGTCTCAGAGATTTCAGAAGTGGGAAGAAATGTCTGATTATCAAAATCTAGCTATAGAACACAATATTGGGTTAGGCTTAGAACTGTTGGGAGTATTTAACCTTCTCTACAGAGTGCAAAGAGGATACTTGACACTGCCCTCATCTTGACACGGCTGCTCGTCACTGAGAGGAGGTGTCGCAGAGTGACTAAAAGAATAAGCTCCGAGTTAGGACAGCTCTGCTGCTAACTCACTTAGTCTATTTATTTATTTGCCGCACGTTTACCCCATTCTTCAGCTGAAAAAGGCTCCCCGAGCAGCTTACAGAGACAGCCCTGCCTTTGGGGTTCTAAAAGATACAACACAAAAAGAAAAAAGAAGTTGGGAGAGAAGAGGGGCAAAAGCAAAACTCAGGCACTACGTCTTAATTTCAAAGTTCTTCTAGGTGTTTCTGGCAGGGATGGGCAAAACTAGCTATCTGGCTGAGGTATGAGGGGCTGGGGCCAGGTTGGTCTCCCTCTTGCCATGATGTCCTCCCAATGGCCCTTTGTTCTGTAGCTGATGGGTGAGGCCAGAATGTGCAGACCCAGGGAGCTGTCAGTGGCCTTAAGCAATGCCCTCTTTCCTCCTCTGCATTATCAGGATAAAATTACTGGCCTGGCTTACAATAATTACGAGCTTGTAATTATTGCAGCAAAATAATATATGTGAAGAACAGTGTAAATCCTGCGCATTTGTACAGTGGGGCCTACTCCCAGGTAAGTGGATATAGGATTGCAGCTTCAATTGTTTTGAACATTCTAAAGCACTGTATAAATGTTAAGTATTATTAATATTCTTCTCCTGCTAAAAAAAGAAAAGAAAAGGGAAGTATTCTGAAGACTTTTTCTCACACACAAAATACTCACAACGACAATGAAGTGGCTCCTAAATTGACAGACTCCACAGACCTGATTCTGGTGACGTTCCAGACAATGCGTTCATTGTTGAGTAGGCCATAAAAGAATGGCTAGTTGGCAATCCTGCCTGAAGTGATCTGTTAGCTCTAACTGAACAACCTCAGATCAGAGAGGACAGTTACTTGCAAGATAAAAACGAATAACATGTACATTAAGAGTGCAAAGTGATTGCTCAGGAATTGGCACAAGCTGAAGACTGTTTGCAAGGATGCCGTTCTATGTGGGCTTACTCATGCATGATTCACAAATGTCACCATTTGCCCATGTGCAGAGTAGCCCGAATAAAGCGCTTCAGAGAGATGATTCTCTCTCTCTGCATGTTGGAATTTTGTTTTGTTTTTTAGCATGTATGTGGGGGGTGGAGGGGTTTTATATATCTTTTACACACAGAAACATTTTGCTTCAAACTGACATGCTCCGGCTCGTTCTGTTTACCACGGACAGTCCTTATTTGGGGGGTGGGGAAATTGGTGAGTGGATCTGGAGCAAAGTGACAGAACACCTGCTTTGCATGCAGAGGATCCCGGGTTCAATCCCCAGCACCTCCAGGCAGGACTGGAAAAACTCCTGCCTGGAACTTGGAGAGCTACTACTGCCAATCAGTGTTGGCAATACTGGGCTAGATGGACCAAGGATGTGACTCAATGAAAGGCAATGTCTTGTGTTCCTAGGCTGCAGCTGCTTTTTGAAAAATTCACGGGTGTATGTTGCAGTTCCTCAAGTTTCAGTTCCCTCCACTGGGTGTCTAAACGTTAAGGCTGAAATCCTAAGCTTGCGACCTGTATTTATGACCACCGGTGTTTAACAGAGTGCTTAACAGAGGACAAGTGTAAATTTCCCTGCATGAAAGAGCTTGGATATTCAGTAGCATGCTGAGGATTAACTCACACATCGCTTGCAAGAGCCCTGCTTCTTGACTCTAATGTGCATGCATTTAAATGTCGGTGGGGTTGCACAGTTTTTCTTCTCCCCACTCCCCACTCCCCACACCAGAACTGCCTGCCTAGTAGCAGTTGCAGTTTGAGTCTCCACTGTCCTGCAGTAAGCACTGCCAGAGCTACTGTAAAACAAAGGCTGCAATGGAATGCACACTTCACTTGAGACAGTGGCACTGAAGTCAGCGGAACTTAATGTCCTACTAAACACACCCAAGTATGTGTGTTGTCAAGGGTATGTGTTTATCCTTGGAAGAGAAGTTCCACTGACTTCAATGCAACTGCCTCAGGTTAAGCGCATGTTGGTGGACTGCAGCCTTTATTTCACTGTAGCTCTGGTAGTGCTTCCTGCAGGACAGTGGCTACTTAAAAATGCACACAGCAACTGTGTGTGTGTGTGTGTGTGTGTGTATGATTGAGCTGTACATATTCTTAGAAACATTTTAAACGTTCTCCACCCCCACCCATTAAACTGTTAGGGTCTGTATATTAACACACTCTTCTGTAACAGAGAAGAACAGGCTGCAGTAGAATACATTATTATTATTATTATTATTATTATTATTATTATTATTATTATTATTATTAATCATGATATACAAATTAGAAAAGAGCCTTTGGCAGTGGCTGTGTTTACAAAGGATGATAAGCCAGGATCCTGGAGAATCTTGGCTTATCATGAATGAGCTGCCTGCTGGTGTACATAGCCCGTTCAATCCGTGCTTTGCTTCTCTCCACCAGAAAGGCTTTGCTTCATGTGCTGTCTAAACTAGGGATCCTGACTTTTCATTCCCAGCCAAGCTAGAATGTGTAAACCAAGACCAAACCCTGATTTATGATCTTGACTTACAAAGGAAGCAATAAGCCAGGATCTCTAGTTTGGATGGATGAGCACAGTGGAAGCAAACAGGCTCTGTGCGCATGTACACGCACACACTGGTGCCACCTTGGTTGCATGCCTGCAAGCTTACCAGGTTGTGGCAAGGGGTATTACTACAGCAGTGGGGATGGTCAGCTATACACTTAAAATAGAAGCACTGAGCAAAGCTTCCTCTTCCCTAAACAACTGCCATCTTAAGTGCCTCAGAATGCCTCCGGGGTGTATGTCAGGAAATTAAAATGGCACTGCCTGCAGCTGCCTCAACTGGTACTTTACTTCAGAGTTCCAGGCCTTTGTTTTGTTTTATTTTATTTTATTTTAAAGAAAGACTGGTGTCAGCAGCAGTAGGTCTGTTAGGACCCCAAGCTTTTGCCTCATAAGGTGTTGATAATAGGGTAGGTCACTCCCTTGAAACTACTGAGAAAGGACAAGAACTACCAGGAGACGTTCCGTCAACTTGGAAGTCGTGAGAAATATCTACAGAGATGTTTGAGAAGTTACAGCAATTCACCTGTCAAGCGTCTGTTCCAGCTTCCCACACGACTTCTGCAAATGACCTAAGCTATGAACTTTTTGGGCTAAACGAGTTGAGGTGGAGTCTAGTCAGCTCCCACCATGCAATGACTGCCTATTCATGCACACCCTTAGGACCAAATTCAAGGCAGGAATTTAGAGATGCAGTTTAAACACCAGCCACATGTACCTAGCCCAAAAGATTATGGGTGGACGACAGACAGAGATGGCAATTTTGTTATTGATTGGATGCATGAACAACCAGCACCAATTGCAGTTTTGAAGATGGTGTCATTCAAGTGTGTACATTTCTGTCCACTGCCCACTGCTCATGCCTATCCAACGGACTTTCTTGCACTAGTGTGTGCAAACTACAGTCATGTAGCAACTAGAAAAAGCAACAACAGATGTAGACTTTGCAGTTGAAGTTGAGGACTCAGAAGATGACTGCAGTGATGACAAACATTTAAATTAAACTAAATTAAAGATAAAATGTTAGCAGTTGTGGTAACATTTATAAATGAAAACATGCATATTGAACAGTTGCTGAACTCACAAAATTATTAGATGTTTCTGTACCTGTTATCCATAAGATACCTGTTACTGGGTAACATTACATGAAACATGGATATGCTTATATGTGTCTAACTATGGCATATCAAAACTAATGTTCTCAAGCTATCACTAGTTGGAAAGGTAAAAGAATTCCCTACAATTGTCTAATACAATTCAGGTGCAAATCTGGATCAGGTAACATGTCAGATGCACTAAATTGTATAAAAATGAGGGAAAATTTAATCCTTTTCTTGATATATGGTTTGTACCACAAAATTGTAACAGATAAAGTCAGTATTACAATTAGTTATTTGTAATAGCTTTCCAACGCAGTTTTGAAATTTTAAATTGGACACTTGGTTTTACGCACTATAACTAGAAAAATATGGCTTTGACCACCTTGCTGACATCATAAAAAGCTTAAGCAACCAGTCAGAATGGGGTATCACATGAAAATATCATCCAGAAACTTTGCCACCTTACAAGGTATTGATACGTTCATCTTAAGTTCACTGCCCACAGACCATCACCCCCTCCCACAACCCCCCTCCCATTCCACTTACCAGTGGTGTTGCTCCATTAGTGGCAAGTTGCAGGGAAAGGGAAGAAGATCTCTCTCCAAGGCATTGCAGTGGCCCCTGGCAAAATGTACTTTTTGCTAGTGCTTTTAACAGTGCTGCAGCCCTTGGGAAGTCAGTATTTCCCAGGTGCCACTGAAAGGCCATGCAAAGTTGTGCCCTGTAGAGCAGTGTGCCAGCACTGGAGTGGGGAGGAGGCATTACACACGCACATGCACTCACCTTAGTTCTAGGAACCTAGCCCAGTATCATTGACACTGACTGTTAGTGCCTCTAGAAGTTTTAGGCAGAAATGTTTCCAGCCATACCTGGGGATTGAATATGGGACTTGCATGCCAAGCCTGTGCTCTGCCACGGAGCCATGGCCCCTCCCTTCCCCCCCCACACTGAAAATCCTTTAGCCTTTCCTCGCAAGCAGGGGGGAAATCCCCCAATTTGGCATTGTATTTCAAAACTCACATTTTCTGCATGAAACTTAATCTGCTTATGGTCATTTGCATTTGACACTGATGGATAGTAACACAGTAGATGCATTGAACCTTAAATCTGAGTGCAATTTCATGCTGCCAGTTATCCAGAACCCTAGATATTGTGTGTGAAAAGCTATAAAATAGTCTGATATAGGTGGCCTTCCAGAGAGACAGGAGGAGAGCCTTACCAGTGGGTCACTAGAAAGCCACAAGAAAATTTGGACTGGCCTGTGTTCTGTGTTGGTGAGATGTCTCTCCTGTCCTCGGTGTGTGTGTGTGTGTGTGTGTGTGTGTGTGAGTGTGTGTGATGAGGTATCTGGGCAGGTCTGTGTATCTATGCTTACATATACACAGTGGGTCTAAAAACGCTGTCTAAATTCAGACATTCTCAGATTTCAGCAACAGGGTTGCAGGTTCAAAATCAGATTCCTCCAGAATCGAATCAAAATGTACAGCCTTGGTGGTTGGCTTGAAGCCAAATGTGGAAAGGGTGAATTATCGAGTGAAATCTCACAAGAGCAGCTGTTGCTCTAGAGAGTTTTTGGCTCCAGATGGTGGGAATCTTGTGTGCACAGAAGAATATAAAATTATCTGGCAAGATTTCAAAATGTGAATGCCATTCACAAGCAAATAAGTTATTATTTTAAGCTTAATAATCCCAGTTATCACTTGTGTTTGGAGTCTGAAGCAGTATCTGAGCTGTGCTGCGGGATCAGGTGCATTTCTGCATAATGTATATGCAGAGAGCAGAGAATGTCTCAAAGAGGCCTCAGTTATATCCTCTCCTGAGCAAACGGCTGCCCGAAGTGTAGTTCAACATGGCCAGTCAAGTCAAGACAGACCCGTCTGGGTCTACTGTGGTACCATCTGGGCACTGGTTCTTGTTTCTGAGCTCCCGGGTACAGAAGCTGCTCTCAAGAAAATCTGGATGTGGGGGCTTGGGGAAGAGAGAGACGCGAGGTGCTTGGCTCTGTGGTAGAATCTCACTTGATTTCAATTTCCTCACTGTTTCAGAGTGCACTTCTGACAGCACAGTGACCTTCTACAAGGGAGTGTTATTACAGAGGTCTCTCCCAGCCATTCCACACCCTGCTTTCCATGTATACCTCCTGTATGGAGCCCCTATGCCTGAGCGGACACCTTGTTTTAAAGCAAAATTGCACTCCCAAGAGGCGTCCCAGGACATTCGGTAGCAGGGCTGACGAGGTGAGGGGGGGAGCTGGAACAAATTCCCAGGGCCTGGCTGTCCGGAAGGGGCCTGGGGCCTGACTCTGTTGCATACGTTTTTGTCTTATTCATCGATTGTTTTTGACATCTATTTGTAGCAAAACAAAAGACTCTTTTGCAGTGGGCGAGTGCGGGGTTGTTTGTCATTGCAAAGAGACACTTAATTGAAGCGATCCACACAGAAGGTCGTAGAAACCGCCAAGGGGACAACTGAGTGGGAAGGAGCTGTTTCTCTTCAATCTAAGAGATCCCCACAAGTATCCTTCCTGCCCACCCACAACGTATTACCCAAAAACACTGGAACATGCATCACAACGTTAGGCACTCTCTGAGAGAAAATGTGCACACTCCTCCTAGAATCATAGAATAGTTGAGTTGGAAGGGGCCTATAAGGCCATCGAGTCCACCCCACTGCTCAATGCAGGAATTTACCTTAAAGCATCCCTGACAGATGGTTGTCCAGCTGCCACTTGAATGTCTATAATGTGGGAGAGCCCACCACCTCCCTAGGTTATTGGTTCCATTGTCATCCTGCTCTAACAGTCAGGAAGTTTTTCCTGATGTCCTACTGGAATCTGGCTTCCTGGAACTTGAGTCTATTATTCCACGTCCTGCATTCTGGGTTGATCAAGAAGAGATCCTGGCCCTCCTATGTGTGATAACCTGTCAAGTATTTGAAGAGTGCTATCATGTGTCCCCTCAATCTTCTCTTCTCCAGGTTAAACATGCCTAGTTCTTTCAATCTCTCCTCACAGGGCTTTGTTTCCAGACGGCTGATCATCCTCATTGAACATGCTCCAGATTGTCTGCATCCTTCTTGAAGTGTGGTGCCCAGAACTGGACATAATACTCAAGATGAAGCCTAACCAGTGTCAAATAGAGGGAAACCAGTACCTCACGCGATTTGGAAGCCATACTTCTATTAATGCAGCCCAAAATAGCATTTGCTTTTTTTGCAGCCACATCACACTGTTGGTTCATATTCAGCTTGTGATCTACAATTCCAAGATCCTTCTCGCTTGCAGTATTGCTGAGCCAAGTATCCCCTATCATGTAACTGTGCATTTGGTTTCTTTTTCCTCGGTGTAGAATTTGGCATTTATCCCTATTAAATTTCATTCTGTTGTTTTCAGCCCAGCGCTCCAGCCTATCAAGATCACTTTGAAGTTTGTTTCTGTCTTCCAGGGTATTAGCAATCCCACCCAATTTTGTGTCGTCTGCAAATTTGATAAGTGTTCTCCGCACCTCCTCATCCAAATAATTAATAGAAATGTTGATCTCATTTTTTGATCAGGTAAGCTCCCTTGTGGACTGTGGGAATGCTGTGGATATAGTATATCTTGACTTCAGCAAAGCTTTTGACAAAGTACCCCATGACATTCTGATTCACAAACTAGCTAAAAGGGTGCTACAGAATCGGACTCAAAGAGTGCTTATCAATGGTAACTTCTCAAACTGGGGGGAGGTCTGGAAACAAAGCCCTATGAGGAGAGACTGAAAGAAATGGGCATGTTTATCTTGGAGCGGGGAAGTTTGAGGGGAGACACGATAGCACTCCCCCCAGTTTGAGAAGTTACCATTGATAAGCACTCTTTGAGTCTAATTCCGTAGCCCCCTTTTAGCTAGTTTGTGAATCAGAATGTCATGGGATACTTTGTCAAAAGCTTTGCTGAAGTCAAGATATACTATATCCACAGCATTCCCACAGTCCACAAGGGAGGTTACCCGATCAAAAAATGAGATCAGATTAGTCTGACAGGCTTTGTTCTTGAGAAATCCATGCTGGCTTCTAGTCATCACTGCATTGTTTTCAAGGTTCTTTCAAATTGACTTCTTTATAATCGGCTCCAATAATTTCCCTGGGATGGCTGTTAGACTATCTGGTCTGTAGTTCCTAGGTTCCTCCTTTTTGCCCTTTTTGAAGATAAGGAAAACATTAGCCCTCCTCCAGTCGTTCAGCACTTCATCCGCCTTCCATGATTTCACAAAGATAATAGACAGTTCTTCTGCCAGCTCCTTTATTACTCTAGGATGCAGTTCATTGGGCCCTGGAGATTTGAACTCATTCAAAGAAATTAGGTGTTCCTTGACCATTTGTTTATCAGTCTCAAACTGCAATCCTGCCTCTTCAGCTTGTACTTCACTTTTTCCGGGGGGGGGGGGGGGTCATAGACCCGCTTTTGGGAGAAGACTGAGCCAAAGTAGGAATTGAGCACTTCAGCCTTTTCTTTGCCCTCTGATATCAATTTGCCATCCTCATTAAGCAGTTCAACCACCATTTCTTTCCTCTGTCTTTTACTATTCACATCTCTGAAAAAAGTATTTTACTTTTAACATCCCTCGCTAGTCTCAGCTCATTCTCAGCTTTAGCCTTCCTGACACCATTCCGGCACTTCTGTGCTACTTGTCTGTACTCTTCTTTTGTAGCCTGGCCTTCCTTCCACTTCCTGTATGTGTCCTTTTTTGTTTTCAGGTCATCTCTAAGCTTTTTGTGGAGCCACATTGGTTTCTTCTGTTGTCTTCAATCTTTTTTCCTTGTTGGGATTGTTTGTAATTGTGCCTTTAAAATTTCTTTAAAAAGAACTTCCACCCATCTTGGACTCCTTTTCTCATTAGGGGCTCTTGCCATGGGACCTTACTTATCTGAGTTTATTAAAATCAGCTTTCCTACAATCCAGAGTACGCATGTGGCTACACTCAGCTTTTGCTTCCTTTAAAATCAAGAACTCAAGTATGATGTGGTCACTTTCCCCCAGAGTTCCCATAACTGCCACTTTATCCACTAAGTATCAGGTCAAGCATAGCTGATCCTCCAGTTCCTTCCTCTACTTTCTGTAGGAGAAAGTTATCAGCCACACATGTCAGGAATTTCTTGGAGGGGCCACTTTTGGCAGAATTTGTCTCCCAATAGATATGGGGGCAGTTGAACTCCCCCATTACTACTATACTGGATTTCCTTGAAAAACTGGTGATTTGCTTTTCAAAAGTTTCATCCTCATCTGCTGCTTGATTGGGTGGTCGGTAGAAGACTCCAACTATCATGTTCGTTTTATTCCTTCTCCATTTATATTAATCCAGATGCTCTCGATGGGGCTCCCAGGCTCATCTTCCTGTATTTCTGTGCAGGGATAAGTATTTTTAACATATAGTGCAACTCCGCCTCCCTGTCATTTCTTCTATCTTTTTGAACAAGTTATATCCTTCAATTGCTATATTCCAGTCATGGGAGTCATCCCACCAAGTTTCAGTTATACCTATGAAGTTGTATTTGCCTTTATGTATTAAGAGTTCAAGTTCGTGCTGTTTGTTTCCCATACTCTGGGAATTAGTATATAGACGCCAAAGACCATGTGCTTTACAGTCTGGCTTCTTTCCTACATATTTATTTATTTATTTATTTATAACCCGCCTCTCCCTCTGGCTCAAGGCAGGGAACAACAACAAATATAAAACACAAGGACCACAAAATAGATGAAATATTAAAACAAATAAAAACTATTACATCATTAAAAACATCTTAAAATTCAAGAGATCAGTCTACACGGCTCTCTTAAATTCATGAAGACTGCTAATTTGTCGAATCTCCTCTGGCAGGCCATCCACAGTCTGGGAGCTGCAGAAGAGAAGATCCTCTGGGTAACACCCGTCAGCCTAGTTTTGTCTGATTGGAGTAAGTTCTTCCCAGAGGACCAGAGTGTGTGGGGCAGATTATACGGGAGATGGCAATCCCACAGGTTACCTGGACCCAAACCATGTAGGGCTTTAAAGGTAATAACCAACACTTTATACTTCGCCCAGAAACTGATTAGCAGCCAATGAAGTGATTTTAAAATTGGTTTAATGTGGTCACCCCTAGGTGTACCGGTGATCAACCTGGCTGCCATATTTTGAACTAGTTGAAGTTTCTGGATTACGCACAAATTATGTACAGCGCATTGCAGAAGTCGAGCCTCGAAGTTACCAGTGCATACACTACCATCTTTAGGTCTTCCAACTCTAGAAAGGGGCGCAGCTGGCGTATCAGCTGAAGCTAGTAGGCACTCCTGGCCGTTGTGTCTATCTGAGCTGTCATTTGGAGTGACGGATCCAGGAGTGACCCCAAGCTGTGAACACAGTCTTTCAGGGGGAATGTAACCCCATCCAGAACTGGTTGACACACCTCCAAACCCAGGCTGTGGCCTTTGACAGCAAGCACCTCCGTCTTGTCTGGATTCAGCTTCAGTTTGTTTTTCCTCATCCAGCCCATTACTGCCTCCAAGCAATCATTCAGAGGAGACACACTATCCTTAGCTGATGATGTTGTCAAAGGCATAGAGAAATATATTTGAGTGTCATCAGCGTATTGGTAGCACCCCTCCCCATGCCTCCAGATGATCTCTCCAAGCAGTTTCATATAAATGTTAAACAGCATTGGGGAAAGGATGGCACCTTGTGGTACACCACATAGCAGCTCCTTCTTTGAAGAGCAGCTATCCCCAAGCATCACCATCTGGAACCTGCCTGAGAGGTAGGACCAGAACCAGTTCCCCCAATTCCCAATTGTGAACACTATTTTTGGCCACTATTGGAGCTGTTCTCTCTGTTATGGAGCATAAGCCTTCATCCATCATTGCCTCAAAGTTTACATCTCCCGCCCCCGTAGCATTCAGGTTAAAGCCCTCCTGATGAAGTTCTTCATGCTGTGGCTGAACACATTCTTCCCATCCCTTGTGAAGTGCAACCCATCCCTTGCCAGCAGTCCGTCTTCCAAGTAGCGTAGCCCGTGGTCCTAGAATCTGAATCTCTCAATCAGCACAACCTTCGTAGCCAGTCGTTCACCTGGAGTATTTTTCTTTCCCCTTCTAATCCTCTTCCGAGAACCAGGATGAGAAAACTATCTGGGCCTCAAAGTTCTTGATTTTCCTTCCCAGAGCTTCAAAGTCTGACATGATTTCTTTGTAGCTCCGCTTGGCAATATCATTTGTTCCCACATGGATGAGAAGAAAAGGATATTTGTCAGTGGGCTTGATGAGCTTTGGCAACCCTTCAGTCACATCTCTAATCTGTGCTCCAGGGAGACAGCATAGCTGGTTAGTCCATGGGTCTTCACAACATACTTGAGTTTCAATCCCACACAGCAGGGAGTCTCCCACAATGACTACTCTTCTCTTCTTCTTTGCTGACTGACCTTCTGCCTCTTGCTCACTGTTGCACTTTGCAGGCTGTCCTCCAGTCTCATCCTCCAGTAGCTGGAAATGGTTACATAACTCTAATGGTTCCAGTGGTGCAGAGTGTCTTTTAATTCTTCTGCTCATAACTGTCACTCTTTTCCAATGAGTTTCCTCTTCGTTGACTTTCCTCATCTCAGCATTCTCCACTTCTGCTTCGGCTTGCTGTTGCTCTTCAATCTCTTGCACTTCTTGTTGCTGTTGCAGTTCCACCGTTCTGTCTAAGAACTCTTCGCCTTCTCTTATTCCTTGGAGGAGGGTGGACACTCGCTGCTCAAGTGCTTTCACTTTTTCTTCCAATAGTGCAACCAATTTGCAGTTGTTGTAGGTGTATGCCATGTTGATCTCAGGCAGGAACACGAACATTGCACACACTTTGCATGTCACCACCACTAGAGACTCCTTCCCATCCATAGTCTCCATTTCTCTTTTGTTTCTGCCTTCCGATTGTATTGGAATTTTGTTAAGGACCTCCCCCTTAACCTCTCCTGCTGAACTCCCCCTGAAAACTCCTGTTTGCTCTCCCTGTTCACTCGCTCTGATTGCTCGCTCACTGGGAGCTCTCTTATGTACCTTCTGGTCCAGCTGGGGCAGCTTTCTGCTCTGCTCTGCTCAGCTAGGAGTCAGGAAACAGAACGTTGCCTTTCTCAATTCTTTCCAAGACTCTTCCTACTTGCGTTGATTGTTTCTTGATTGTATAACATTACAGGGATCATCCTTGCTGGGGGGCCCAACATTTTTTTTTCACCAGGGCCCGAACTTGCTCTCGGCAGCCCTGTTCGGCAGCTGCAGGCATGGGGGGGGGGCAAAAAAGGGCAAGAGGTGGCCTTCATCTGGTCTACATGTTGCCTACCCCTGACATAAAGGATCCTTTGTAGACGTCTGTACACGTTGTGGGATGGATGTGACATTGGGGTGAGGCCATGAGTGCAGTCCTGCACCTGCTTTTAATTATGATTGTCTTTCACATGAGTAACATGGGATGAAGCTTTGTTTGTTAAGAAATGAGAAAACGACCTTATAATAGTGGGGTGTTGCTGTTGGGGGGAAATCAGTAAATTTGGATAATTTGTTCCCATTCAAAGACTTTCACATGTGCTGATTGTTTTCATTATTGTTTTATGATATAGTGCCATGCATTTACCTGTCACTTTACAGAGTAAAAGAAACAAAAGGAGAGGTCCCAAGAAGCTTGTAATGAAAATATTGACTATAATTGAAGAGAGAAGCTATACATATGAATTCATTGTGCAATATCTATCTATCTATCTATCTATCTATCTATCTATCTATCTATCTATCATCTATCTATCTATCATCTATCTATCATCTATCTATCTATCATCTATCTATATATCTATCTATCTCACCCTTTTAAAAACAGTCGTAACGTTGCTTCAATTGTGATGAACTGAAGTAGGGATGGATGAATACTGTTTAGTTTCTTATCTTCCCTTCCATCCCTGCTCCATTCTGCTTCTACATTAGTTTATTCCATCCTCTGCTTCTACATTACTTTGCTTTTTTTTTAAAAAAAAAAGTCCACATGAAAATATGCACAAATTTTTGTGTGTATTTATCTAAATGTATGCATTTTTGTATTCACTTTTCCAAGTAAATAGAGTTTTGTGCACACTTTTCTAAATATACACATTTTTGAAAGTGAATGACTCCCTCCACCTTTAGTCTAATGTTGAACAGCCCAACCACAGTGAAAACTAGGCCTCAGTGTTCATGCAGGCTTCAGAGTACACATTACATTGCATTACAGATGATCTGCAGATGATCCTGCAAAAACAAAAACCCCAGGGCCCTTGAGTTAAAATGGACAATTGATAAGTTATCCATTGCATTTCTACCAGGAATGGCTGAAATTCAAAGTAGCTGATGCATTATCTGTCAAATTCCTCTTCTTGAATTATGCTTGAAAACAGACTGGCAGCCAGTGAAGCTGTTGGAGAAGGTTAAGAGTCATGGAGGCAAGCCATCGTCCAACACTACCACCTTCTGGAAATGGCTCTTCTGGTAGGAGTGAAACTATGGCAGTATAGTGCCATATACAGAACTGTTTTCTAGTTCATGGTATTTGGGATTCCCTCCTGAAGGAGGCTGACTTGGCTCTTACATTGTTGTCCTTTTGGTGCCAAGGAAGGAACATTTTTCTTCCTCTAAACCTATTAGATCTTGTAATTTTGTACGCGCTGCTTGAATTTACTGGGGTTTTGTGTGTGTGTGTGTGTGTGGGGGGGTATTCCCAGGAAAGTTTTTTGAATTGCTAAATTTGCCCATGGGCTGAAAAATGTTGGAAGCCTTGGCATGTTTCCATTAGTGCCAATGGTAGCTTTTTAAAATCCAACTGCAATGTGAGGGGGACCTACCCATGTGCTTGCCCAGTAAACCCTTGGGGCAAAAAATGTTCCCCACTCCTGACGTAAAAAATCACTGTGGTCCTGTAGTGAATATCCAAGGGCTTATCATAATTCCTGGAAGCTTTCCATACTGCTTCCAGAACAATATGGTGTGTTGAGCCAAGATGTCAGGCTAATTTAACTGACACGCATAGCACAAAATAGACATATTCATGGAGGCTGTGTAACAGTTGTCTTTTGCTGCATACATGGGCCCATCTCATATTTGTGATGTTTCTATACAGCAGAAACACACAACTTGGATGAAACTCATCCTTTCCTGTCAACTCATCTGGCATGGTTCTAAATTCTAGACTGGCCCTAGAGTGGCTTTTGTTCCTAGCAAACACCATCGGTGGCCAATGAAATATTACTTGGGCTAGCAGTGATGCATGTTTTTCCAGTTTCTTTTTGTTAATAACCATTAAATGATACCAGTTAATAACACTACTATGAGGTGTTTTTGTAGATAACCAGTAAAGTTTTAGCAGGCAAGGTTTTCAGATTAAATACAGTCTTGTGGTGGCACCCGTATATAGGGATGTGCATGGCCAGAAATATCGGAATTGGATTAGAATTTCCGATATTAAAAATATCGGATCCGATCATATCAGGCAGTACCCGGATTTGATCAGATCCGATAACCGATAAATATCAGAAGTTCCAATCCGATTGCGGACCGCCATTTCAGGTGTTTTCCCCATAGGCTTGCATTGGGGGAAAGAATGCAAGTCTATGGGGGAAAACACTGGGCTGGCACTCCCTCCCTCCCCCCACTTGCACTCCCCCCACTCTCGCTCCTTACCTGCCGCTGCCATTGCTGCCGTTGCCACCAGTCCGTAGTACTGCTAAACAGACTTTCTGGCCTGTTCCTCAGTACAGAGACGCGCCGAGTGATGACGCCTGTTTTGCAGTAGTACGGACTGACAGTGGCAGTGGGGACGGCTGCAGATAAGGGGGAACCCCTGGGGACCCCTCCCTTCCCCCCCCACTCACGCTCCTTACCTGCG
Source organism: Anniella stebbinsi (assembly GCA_029215795.1). Lineage (NCBI taxonomy): Eukaryota > Metazoa > Chordata > Lepidosauria > Squamata > Anniellidae > Anniella > Anniella stebbinsi. The sequence goes on from JARDYH010000003.1 coordinate 102,258,636, forward strand.
GTCTTCCCCACTGCCGCTGCTGGTCCGTACTACTGCAAAACAGGCTTTCCGGCCTGTTCCTCAATAGAGAGATGCGCTGATCACTCAGCACGTCTCTCTACTGAGGAACAGGCCAGAAAGCCTGTTTCACAGTAGTACAGACCAACGGTGGCAGCAGGGAAGGCCGTAGGTAAGGGGGGACCCCTCCCACCCTTCCCCCACTCATGCTCCTTACCTGCAACCTTCCTCTCTGCCGCCGCTAGTCCATACTACTGCGAAACAGGCTTTCTGGCCTGTTCTTCAGTAGAGAGATGCGCCAAGTGATGTCGTCATCACTCAACGCGTTTCTGTACTGAGGAACAGGCTGGAAAGCCTGTTTTGCAGTAGGATGGACCGGCAGCGGTGGCAGGTAAGGAGCGCAAATGGGGGGACGGAGCACAAGTGTGGGGAGGGAGGGAGTGCTGGCTCAGTGTTTTTCCCCATAGACTTGCATTGGAGGTAAGCTTTCTTTCCCCCAATGCATTCCTATGGGGAAAACACCAGAAATGGCGGTGTGAAAATCCGATATGTCCGATAGTTATCGGACATATGGATATCGGATCCGACCAGATAGGGCCAGCTAAGGAAATTATCGTTATTGGTCATCAGATGTCCGATAATGACCTTATTGGTTCGTTTTCGGACATTGGACCCAATATGATACACATCCCTACCCGTATATAAGATGAGTAACAGCATGTTCTGCATCACCACTAAAAATTAAGATGAAAGTATCACTTTCATAGATATATGAATAGCCTACATGGGTTATGAATTATTGGTATGAATTTCCCATCCAGAAACTAGTCAAAAGAAAACCAAAGCTGTTATGACTTGTGGAACACTCCTTATAAATAAGGTATCGGTGAGACCACCATACATTTTTATTATCTCAATTCTGTTTTCTCCAATTTAAGTATTTACTGTGTAATCATAGGTTGTAATAAGCAGGACATAATTTTTGCAGCACATTTGAAAGTATAATTTATTGCAGTACAATAAGTGTTTTTTCCCCAGTGAAAGCTACTCATCACCAATGACTATCATGCCTAATAAGTTTACTAGAGTCAATAAAGGTCAACCTCATTTAATCATCCCATATTATAATGACTGTTGAGTCAAGACAGATGAATGCTGGGAAGTGAGTCAAGATAGGTGAATTCTGGGAGCTTGAGAGCCCCTTAGCTACAAACTTACTGAAGCTTGTTTTAAGGGATGGAAAGAGGGAGTCAACACAATCTAAAGATATTATACATGATCAGAGCTAGACATATATCATAGGTTTCTATGGTACAGCTGCTTCTAAAAAAGCCCTCCAAGGAACCCATGGACCTTAATAACTACAGACCAGTGTAGAATCTTCTGTTTCTAGGTGAGGTGATCGAGAGGGAAGTTGCCTTCCAACTCCAAGCAGTTTTGGATGATACAGATTTTCTAGGCCTGTTTCAAACCGGCTTCAGGGCAGGACTGCTATGATCACCTCAGTGGATGATCTACGCTTGTATTGCTGGTACTTCTGGATCTCTCAGCGGCTTTCGATACCATTGACCCTGGTATCCTTCTGGAATGCTTGAGAGGATTGGGAATCAGGGACACTGTGCTTCAGTGGTTCTGGTCCTACCTCTCGGGCAGGTTCTAGATGATGATGCTTGGGGATCGTTGCTCCTCAAAGAAGGAGGCACCATCCTATCCCCAATGTTGTTTAACATCTACATGAGATGGGAGAGATCATCTGGAGGCATGGGGCAGGGTGCTATGCTGATGACACCCAAATATATTTCTCTATGCCTTCAGCAACAGTGTCAACTAAGGATAGTGTGTCTCCTCTGAATGAATGCTTGGAGGTGGTAATGGGCTGGATGAGGAAAAAACAAACTGAAGCTGAATCCAGACAAGATGGAGGTGCTTACTGTCAAAGGCCCCAACCTGGATTTGGAGATGTGTCAACCAGTTCTGGATGGGGTTACACTCCCCCTGAAAGTCTGTGTTCGCAGCTTGGGGGTGCTCCTGGCTCCATCACTCCAAATGACCGCCCAGATAGATGTGATGGCCAGGAGTGCCTACTTCCAGCTTTGGCGGATATGCCAGCTGTGCCCCTTCCTAGAGTTGGAAGACCTAAAGATGGTAGTGCACGCTCTGGTAACTTCGAGGCTCGACTTCTGCAATGCGCTGTACATAGGGCTATCTTTGTATCTAATCCGTAAACTTCAACTAGTTCAAAATATGGCAGCCAGGTTGGTCACCGGTACACCTAGGGGTGACCATATTACACCAACTTTAAAAAGCACTTCACTGGCTGCTAAGTAGTTTCTGGGGTGAAGTACAAAGTGTTGGTCATTATCTTTAAAGCCCTACAGGGTTTGGGTCCAGGTTACCTGCGGGATTGCCTTGTCCCGTACAATCCGCCCCGCACGCTCAGGTCCTCTGGGAAGAATTTACTACAGTCAGCCAAAACTAAGCTGACAACCATTATGCAGAGGACCTTCTCTTCTGCTGCTCCCAGACTGTGGAATGTCCTACCAAAAGAGATTTGTCCTTAATAACAGTCTCTCTGACTTCAAGAAAGCCATAAAGACAGATCTCTTCTGGCAGGCCTATCTAGTTGAATTTTAATAGTTTTATTGTTATTTTAATAATGCATTAGTTTTATACGTTTTAATCAGTTGTATGTATTTTATACTATTCATATTTAATGTTGTACCCTGCCTCAATCCAGAAGGAGAGGCGGGTAAGAAATAAATAAAATTATTATTATTATTATTATTATTATTATTATTCTCTTTCTTTCTTGTGGGTTTTTTTTAAGATGGACATGATGAGCTTTGCCAAGTCTTGCTGTCTTTTATTGAGCATGTTTTAATTATGCCTGCTTTCTGGATGTTGGTGTGGATATATTCTGTAGGCCCAGTTTCTGGAGGTTTTCTGTATACATTTTGATGTGATGCCGGTTACTGATGTGAATAATGGGATAATTGTGACCTTTTCCTGTTGCCATAGTTCTTTGACTTCCATGGCCAGTGGTGTACATTTGTCTCTCTTTTCTTCCTCCTTTTCAACAACATTTTTGTCATTCAGTATTGCTATGTCGATGAGGTATGTGTGTTTTTCTTTTTTGTCTATGAACGTTATGTCTGGTCGTTTGCACGGTATTGTCTTGTCAGTATGAATTGTTCTGTCCCAGTATATTTTATGATCTGCATTTTACAGGATTGTTTCGGGTGAATATGTATAGTATGGTGTAGGTTGTTTGATAAGGTTGAATTTGATGGCCAGTTGTTGGTGAATTATTTTTGTAGCTGTATTATGTCTGCCCATATAGTCCATTCCTGCCAGAATTTTACATCCTCCTGTTATATGGTCTATTGTTTCTTGGAACTGATGGCATTTTCTGTCTGTTGCTACACTGTTATCTTTTATGATGTATTTTTGGTAGTTCTTGGTGGCTATAACTTAATCCTGTAGGAATCCTTCTGTTTTTGGAAATAGCTCACCCTTCCTGAGCCATTCGTACAATTGTTCTTTGTTTATTTGTGGGAAAGGACTTACTGACCTGAGTTCTCTAGTCAGCCTTTCCTGCTTACTTCTTACACTGAGGAGGATGGTGGGCAGGGGGAGAATGAATGATCACAGGAGGGAGCAAGTGTGAGCTCTTGCTGGGAGAGTGGATGGCTCCTTGTTTGGAAAGCATGCTGCAGGTCTCTTGACAGTGGCGGTGCCAAGGGGGGGTTATCTAGTCTAACCTCCTGCTGATGAAGGAAATCCTGATGGCCATCCAGCCTCTGTTTGAAAGCCTCAGATGAAGGAGAATTGACTACTTTCTGAAGCCTCTGTTTGAAAGCCTCAGATGAAGGAAACACTAAATATTTCATTATTTAGTGTTTCTGATGTTGCTTCTTCTTTCCATTTTCCTCTTTCTATGTGTAGCATCTTGCATTTTCCTATCCCAAATTCCATTTTCATGTCTGTCATCAGTTTTTCAGTGATTCGCAGGAAGCCTTTTATCTGTGTTGATGTTGAAGCATAAGTTTTGATGTCATCCATGTATAGAAGGTGATTAATTCTGTGCTTTGCTTGTTTTTGATGTTTTGTGTTGATGCCATATGTGTTGTTGTTAAGTGTGTTGTATAGTGGATTCAGATACAGGCAAAACCATAGGGTGCTGAATGCATCACCTTGGAATATGCCACGTTTGAAATTTATTTTTTCTGTCTGTATATGGTCCTTTTCTGTTGTTAGGTGTATTGTCATTCTCCATGTCTCCATGATTCTTATCAGAAGGTTTTGGATCGAGGGATGTATTTTGTATATTTCCAGTACTTTTTTTTGCCAACTGTGTGGGACAGAGTCAAAAGCCTTTTTATAGTCTGTGTAGCAGGTGTGGGTGCCACCCCAGTTGCCACCCCAGTTGCTGGTAGAGCTGGCTTTACCAGGAGGGCTCACCCAGGCAAGGCAGCCTCGACAAAACACAGCAAGGGTTAACAGTTAGCCTTGCTTGAAGCCAGGTGCCTGCACTGTCATCTTTGTTCTCCTAGGTTTCAGAGAAGGAGCAAGATGGAGCCACATGGGCCGGGCTTGTAGCTGCCTTCTCAAAGGCAAACCTCAGCTGTTTTAGAGGAGAGAGAGGCAGCCTCTCCTCTTCAGCCTCTTAGCCCTTTCCCCTCACTCAGCAGCAGGAACAGGGAGCCAGGCAAGCGGCTAAGGTGACTGTATTTTGGAAACCAAAAAAGAGGACAACATGGTCGGCCCCCAAGGGGGCATCCCCACCAACATGTCCACCCCCAGGGGGCATTTCCAGCACCAAGGGGGCGTGCCCACCTGAACATAGCCTTAGTCACATGTCTGATTTTACAGCACACAATTAAGACAAATCTGTTCTACAAAACATCTTAATGTTAAAATCACTGAAATAAGAAGTGAGACATCTAATGTATCTGAAATTAACTTCACTCACTCCTACTTTTGTAGCTTTTGCTGTACTTTGTTGCTATACTTTTTGTGATATATTCTCCCCTTCCCTCAAATATATTTTCTGATTGTATCCTCACTCTGCTGTAAGCTGCTGCTGCTTAAAAGGGCTTGTTGCCAGCCACCTGGCTGGCTGGCTGGCTTTTTTTTAGTTTTAATTTTAAAGTTCAATTTTGTTTTGAAACTTGCTAAAAGTCAACAGATGAACAGATCTGCTTGAAACTTGGTGTGGTTAAAGCCCTTCTTAAGATCTATCATGATGCCAAGTTTCATCTCCTTATCTTTAAATATGATGTTTTTTTTAAAAAGCAATTAATTTTAAAATCTCAATTTTTAAAAAAAAAATTCCTAAAACTCAATGGATGAATGGATCTGCTTCAAACTTGGCAAGGCTAAAGCCCTATGTAGGAGCTATCAAGGTGCCAAGTTTCATCTATTTATCTTTTAAAATGATGTGTTTTTTAAAAAATAATAATTTTAAAACCTCAAACTTTTTTAAAAATCCTAAAAATCTATGGATGACCGGATCTGCTTCAAATTAGGCATGGCAAAAGCCCTACCTAAGGACTATCATTTTGCCAAGTTTCATCTCTTTATATTTAAAAGTGACGGAACTGTAAGCATTTATGTTAATCCCCATTGACTATAAAGTAAAGCTGCCCTTTGGGTGGGGGGAGGATAGGAAAAATCTGAATTTTTCTTCAAATTTCATAATCCCTCCCCCCCCCCCCCCCATGGGCTTGTTACCAAAAATCCTGACATGTCCTGGTTTTTCCTGACATAGGCTCACCCTAGCAAGCCCAGACACCGGTTGATTTCTGCTGATAATCACCTACACTTTCCAGGTACTGGTAATAGTATTTTTTTATATTCCATCATGACTTGTTAGGGCTGTTAGCTGTATACAGACTTTTTAATGTCGTTACTAAATCCCTGTAAGATCCCAGGCTGAAATTATGAGTGGGGGAACAATTTGAGGGAAGGGGATGTGTAAAGCTTTCCCGCCATTGCTGCTCTCACCCCCCCTCCCCGCCCCTTGCCCCAAGCCCTGCTTTTTGCCCTAACTGAGGAAAATACAGGGTGGACTAGTTTCTCTCTTTCCCCTCCCCAGGTGCATAGCTACTAGAGAATGACTTTAAAAGCAGCCATGCACAACCTGGCACTGTCTAGATAGTCTGGATCACAACTCCCAATATTCCTGACTATTGACCATGTTGGCTGGGGCTGATGGGAGTTTAAGTTCAAAACCTCTGGAGAGCACCCAATTGGGGAAGACTGGTTTAGAGGAAGAATAGCTGACAGTGTAAACACCCCTTACACCAAGATTCTTTCCTCTCTTCCTAATTGCAGCTTTCCACTTATTTTCATTTAACTAAACATTTAAAGGTAGAACTTCGGAGAAAACTTTTATGCTTTTACATTTTATATTGAAATCTATAATGCGCTTTGTGGTTTTAATTGTAGTGAACTGACCAGAGAGTTTCGTTGTAAGAATTGGGTTGTGCCAGTTTTTAGGATTTATCACACAATCCTATGCATGTTTACTCAGAAATAAGTTACTGCCAGTGGTTATTAGGAACCCTTTTGAGCAAAGAAAGAGTTAATGGATGTTTTCCCTCCCCATTTTGCTTTCAGTTCCCCCAACAGTTGCTGGGCTCAACTGTTTGTAAATATGGCCTAGAATCCATTTTGTTTTGCTGTATTTCAGTCATATTGTGAAAATGTGGTTTTAAAAAATCCTTTCTTTCCTTTTTATGGTGCAAGTTAACTAGGGTGACCAGATTTTGGAAAGCAAAATCCCTGTCCAAAATGGCCACCCCACCAAAGCAGACCCCCCCAAACATAAAATTTAAAAATTAAAAAGGCCGCCCGCCATACGGCCAACAAGCAGACACCCCTGCCACCCCCCCACCCGAAACACCCCCCCACCAAGTCACCCCCCCCCAAAAAAACCCAGCCCGGACCTACCAGGTCCTCCACTGCCACCGCCGATCTCCGCCACCGCCACATGACTCCCTGCAGCCCCCTCACCCTTCTTGCCCTGCTCCTGGGCTCCCAGCAGGAGAAAGAAGAAGAGCCTGCTTTAAAATGCCCGCGCTGCTCCCCGGCCTCGGCAGGAAACAAGTGCTCAGGGTTAGGGAACGTCAACAAATTCCTTGTCTGGTGGCAAAAGCAGCTTTACTAAAGCTGCTTTAGCCACCCAACAAGGAATTTGTTGATGCTCCCTAACGCTGAGCACTTGTTTCCTACCAAGGCCGGTAAATGGGGAGCAGGCTGCAAAGCCTGTTTCTCAGTAGATTCGAGCACCAGAGGGAAGCGGCCGCCCCAGCAGGTAAGTGTGGGGGCCCTCCTGCCTCCCGCCTTGCGCTCCTTACCTGCAGGGGCAGCCACTTCCCTCTGGTGCTCAAATCTACTGAGAAACAGGCTTCGCAGCCAGTCCCTCAGTAGAACGCCGGGTGATAACGTCATCACCTGGTGCGCTACTGAGGGACAGGCCGCAAAGCCTGTTTCTCAGTACATTCGAGCACTGGAGGGAAGCGGATGCCCTGGCAGGTGGTGGCGGGGGGGGGTCCCCCCACCCGAAACCCCACCACCAAGCCACCCATCCCCACCAAAACTCAGCCCGGACTTACCGGGTCTACCGCCGCTCGCCGCCGCATGACCCCCCGCAGCCCCGGTTTGCCCCCGCTGCCCCCTAGTTGGCCCGGATTGCCCCAGGTTTCCCGGTTAGGACCGGGCCCCCCCGGGTGGTCTGGTCACCCTAAAGTCTCTTGCTTTTTAAAAAATTTTAACTGTTGTGATTTTTATGTTTATATTGTTGCTGTTCCCCGCCTCGATCCGGAGGGAGAGGCGGGTTACAAATTATTATTATTATTATTATTATTATTATTCCTGGCTAAATTCCTTCTGTTTTATGGGGCATATTTTTTTCTTCTTCTTCTGAAACCTGTGATTATGTAATCCAAACTCACTCACTTACAGCCATTGATTCTTATTTTCCTGCTGTCTCAGTTTGCCTACGTATGAAATGGGGTTCGTGGTCTCCCATCTCCCTTTAATTTAAATCTTAGAGAAGTGGGTTTGGCTGTAAAGGCCTTTCTCTGTGTTGTGACATACCCTGGATAATTATTATTTTTTTAAGACACTTATAAAAAAAAACCTGATCTCCGTTAGTTCTGGGAATTTAGTATGTTGCAATTATGTAACCGAAACACACACTTGTTGTTCTGGCACCAACTGCCAGAGCAGCAAGAACATCCTCAGAAGAATTAATCTGCTTATTCCATGGATCTCTTCCCTTTTTTTCCTCAGGACAGTAGGCCAGGAAAAATGAGAGGGGGAGGAAAGAATTAATCTGTATCTTCTCCACATCTTCCTTTTTTTCTCCTCAGAGTATTAGGACAGGAATGGGGTGAGAAGAATTTACTCACAGTGCAAGCCTATGAATGTTTACCCACCATATTCAATGCCTCTTATTTCTTTTATTCCATATTACAAAGGCAATGGATTGCAATAAAAAAAACACCCCAGGTTCATCAGGAGCTTCATCTTCAAAAACTTCATCTTTTTGGATCTTTGGACTAGTACTTCGCATGCATTGGGTTTCCTAGGTGTGCAGGGCCCAGGTGTCTCAGTTTGCTCTTTCCTTACACTAAGAGTCTACCTTTCTGGTTCTGCCTGCACTGGTTCAAAAGAAAGTGTTCTGTCTGTTTAATCTGTACGTCAAGGAAACACTTGTGTAGTGACTGTACCTTTTTTGAAAGCCTTTTTCCTTACAGTAATTTGAATTTGGCTAATACATGCTATATTTTTTTAAAAAGGCAACCCTAAATTTATCAATGGATGACTTATTTCAGAATATATGGTTCGGATGGCACTTTTAGTGTGAGATATACCATTATTTGTCTTTCAGAAGTCTTACGTAGGGGATACAGCCCACCCACCTAGAAATATACTCTACCTCTTCTGTGTTCCCCCTGATTTTTTTTTCTGGTGCTGCCACTGTCTCTTGACCAGAAACCTACGCACAACTCAGAGCTGGATTTTTCTCAGCTTCTGCAAGGCCCCTCTTGCTCTGCTTTGAAATGAATTAAAGTTTGGAAAGCTGAATGACAGCATGAGAACCCTTAGCTTATTAGAATAACCAGTCTTTGTAATATTAAATAAAATAAATAAATAAATAAATAAAAATTAGTCCCTAGATGGAAATGGACCTAGATGGCAATATACATTATTTTTTTAAAAAAGCTAGTTCCCCATAGTAACATAGAATCTAGGGCCCACTATCTCAACACAAATGACTGGTTTCTGCACATATATATTGTTTGATGTCCAGTCACAGGACTGCTAAATGCTTGACGAATCTTCCTGAAATGTGTAAACTGACTCTATTGGAACATTATGCATTTGAAATTACATAAGGTCTTAATGAGTCTTGTTTGGCAATCTTTTTTATCAAATCAGAAGGCTAGGGAAGAGATCCACTTCCCTTATTGGCAGCTTCAGGAGAAGCAGTTAAAAAAATACTGTTTTGCGCAAATCCCCTTTGGGTTTTTCTGAGTTCCTTCTAAAAACATCTAATTCTTCCAGGGTAAAATAAAATGTCCCCACCCCCCACCCCAACACACACCAGCCAAAATAGGGTCACAGAGCATCAAAGAAGCATACGCATTCCTGAGCATTCGACCACTCTGGGATTTTAAAATTTTAACCATTTTTTTAAAATTGCCTAATACTTGGAGATTCTTAAAGACTGAATTCCATCCTTCTGACAGTGCTAGAGAATTTAATAGAATCTATGGTGGACTACGGAATATACCCCCCCCCCCAAATTCTTTAAAAATTAGAATACGGGGACCAGTTTGAGGTATCTTCCAATTGGGTTCTGCAATGACAAAACATATTCTTAATTCCCTCTTTTCCCCAGCAATATTTCTGAATGGTCAATTTCATTCTAACCTGTTCCTGGCTAGATTTGATATATTTTCTCCCCTTTGTGCATTCACATTTAAGAAGCATTCAATAAGAAAGGTTGCTACTCAAAAGAAGTTCACAATCCATGATTGTTACCTGAAATAATTGATAGAATTGGAGATTTACAGAGAGAACAGATGCACAAACTGCCATGAGACCATTGCTCTCCAGCTCTGACCCTAACATTGCCTTCCTTCTTAAATAGCTCCTTTGCTGCCGCTATGCCTAGAATCCTCTCCCTGGACATGTCATGTAAGTGAGGCATTTCTCCCTCATTCTTCAACACCTTCCTCAAAATCTACCTTAAACAAAACTTTTATAAGGGTTATAACACTTTAATTTTCATTGAGTTTAATTGAATTTAAGTATGTGTAACTGCATGGATGTATGTTCCTCTTCTACTACTCTGGTCTCCTTCCATCCCTCTCTTTTCTATCATCAGTTTTGAATTTAAATTGCAAGCTCCTTGGTGGACGGGAACAGTCGTCTCCGTCTCCTCCTCCTCCTCCTCCTCCTCCTCCTCCTCCTCCTCCTCCTCTTCTTTTTGCAGATCAAACTCTGTAAAATGCCACGTACACTGATGGTGTTGTACAGAAACGACTGGTTAGTTTGGATTCCCATGAAAAGTTGGAGGGAGGCATGAGCCACCAGCCTAGGGAACAGAGGAAAAAAAGACGGACTGGTAGTTGCTTGGGAAGGGAGCAAGGGGGAAGAGATGGGATAAAAGAGGTGGCAGAAGAAAAGCGGGATCTGATTGCATAGCCTATGTCTGACAAGGATGACTCTCATGTATGAGCCAAAGCTCATATTACTTTGAAGACATAGATAGCAGATACATTTTTTCTGTTTTTACTTTAGAGTAAGTCAGGGGCCTTGATCCAGATTGGTACTCTTATCATGGGGGTAGGGAGGTTTAACCTTCCTCCCACCACTATGGTCTGAATGCAGATCGCCCTGCAAATGCAGTATTATATTGAAACATTGTTGTCTATTAAAGTGAATGGATCACTATTTGGCAATATAAATTGCAGGTGTTTATAAATTGCCTGATCTGGAGCCAGACCATAGCATGAGAAAAAGGGTTAAAGTCCCTCCCATGTCAGAATCACAATCTGGTTTGGGGGTCCTGCATTTACTGTAGAATATAAAGGGAATGTGCTTTTCGAGATGTCAGCCATATCAATAAGGCACACAACTCTTGGGCCCAAGCAGTCCATTTTGTTTTAACAAACGGTGGTTCCATGTCAGATAAACCAAGCTGGATTCTCTGGGGATGTGGGCTTAGATTTTGATGAACTTTCACTCTATTCAGGACTCTAATTCTCATAAATTATTGTGAGTCCTTAAAATATTTAAATTTCAATTATTTGAATTTCATATTCTAAAGCACCCGTCTTTTGGGCATAGAAAAAAACCTGGGTGCACTCTGCTCTCCTTACAAATGATGTTGAATACCACTAAGGATTTTATCTGTTGCAGAACTTGCCTTCCTAAACATCTCTGATTCTGGGTGTTGGGGTGGGGGACGCTTTGAATGATGACATTATTGCTCCAGATAACTTTGGATATGCATCAACTATTTTCTATAGATAGGTTAAAGCAGGCTGCTGATATTTGGTATTGGTTTTGGCCAAACCATAAATACTAGCCTGCTGACTACTGAATTTCTAGCTTATCTACATGACTTGAGGCTATAGTATTTGGAAGACTACATTCTCCATATAAGCCTGCCCAGATTTTAAGTTCCCAATTTGCCACCTTGATCACTATTTTAGTGGAAAGGTAGGATATAAATGTATTCAATCAACGAATAAATACCTAGCTGGTGTTGAATGAGGGTTTTGCTGAAATTGGCCTTCAGTTCTTCACAGATTTGAATTGCATTAGAGTAATTTTCTCAATTAAAAAATTGTTCTGTTCTTGCTCAGTTACCTTGGAAATGATGGCTGTTCAACCCATAGAATTTGAGTAAGGTTTACATTTACAGGTATTATGGTCTCTGCAACTTTTACCTACCATCCGTTGACCAAAACATGACAGTTAAAACAATGTCACAAGGCTGGTGAGTTTGGGGGACATCCAGGTGAAGGATACTAAAATTGAAGTGCATGGGAACCATAAGGTATTAAATAGGGTTTACAGGGGGCAGCCCCACAGTTTATGTCTGGATTATATATTCAGTACCTCCTGGAACTTAATTAATAAGGCTTATGATTTATGGTTGTGTTGCTTTACAGCATGAAATTGGCTGGAGTGGAACTGAAGGTAGCTGGTAAATGTTGCATCCTAGAACCAAAGTATAATTGAAAGGAAGTTGTTTGTTAAATGGCTTGGGGGGGGCTGTGTTTATTGAACATGTAGCTGCTGGTGTGTCTGCTTTTAAAAATGAAAAATTATCTTTCGGGAGATTTCATATTATTTCCACTCAAATTAATATAAAATTAAAGGAAGGGCACACAAAACTATTTTCTGTCAATACTCTTCACCCACTATAATGTGTTTCAACCAACTGTAATTTTAAATTATAATCACTGAACCCCTATATGGTGCAAGAGTGGGCAGAATGTAAATAGAACATTTTTAAGGATAGTGGGAAAGATTTGGCAGCACCTCTGTTGCTCTGTAAACAAGCGTACATGTTTCCTACTGCAAGCTCTGAAAAAAAGAGTTCCACAGGTTGTTGCGGTGGACCAATGAAACTACTTTGTATGTATTGCAACTTGATCTCAAGGAGGAGCAAATGGAACCTGTGGTGATCCACCATTGGCCTTTTGGCTAAACTCTTTATGGATAATGTTGCTTACATCTGCTCTGACTTTGTTCATGGAAAATATGCATTTTCACTTCTTTCCATGTTAACAATCTTTTCCAGCCGTCTATTTATCATTTTGCTTTGAGAAATCCCAGTGAGCAGCTAGAATGGAGGGTTTTTGGGGGGTGGGGAGTGGAAACAATCAAAGAATGGGATGAAATGTCACATGGGTTGGAACTGTTTGCAGAAGTAAGGTTCCTAATCAGAAAAAAACCCCATAACTCTGTACCCTAAGTCCAGTTCCCTATACAGAAGCTATCTACTTGTTTGTGCATTAAAAATTCACCAGCACACTGGTGTTTCTTAAAGGCTCTTTCCCCTTGCTTTGCAAAAGATATGACATCATAATTTGGTCCAAAGGAGGAAAGTGGCCAGTTAGGTCCCCTAACTACAAACCATTGGATTGGCACAGCACATTACAATTCAATACCCTCAATTACGATTGGTCTTAATCAGCATAATTTTAATGCAGCCCTTTTTCTCTGATAGGAAGAATATGAAATGGTCCAATTGGATATTAAAAATATTGACTGGAAGTCTTAGGGAGGAGTTTTTCAGGCTGGTAAGTTTAGGGATATCATGTTATCACTTTGTGTGGGTCTACCTTTGTGATTTTGTAATGCCGGGACATTGGCAATTATGTGTTGTTTTATCATTTTGCTTTTCTGTATGCATCCCATGGCTGCCTAAATTAAAATGCTTGCCAAGCATAATGTAGCCTTTCATGGGCTAACAACTTGAATGCCACATTCATTGTAGATCTCATTCAGGAGTTGCTGATTTTTACCTAAGGATATGGGGAGAGATCTTGTAGGTCTCTAGATAGCTAAGAGTGAAGGATGAACATAAATAAGAATAGATAAACACACACGTGCTGCTTCCCTTTCCTTCCCTTCCCCCTTTTGACACACACAAGACGGACAAGTTTGAGGGCTATTATATTCGTCTTTAATGGAAGTTGTGAATCTGGGTTCATACCATCCTTGGTGAAGAATGCTCTTAATTTTCTCTTAAATCCTACAACTCTCTTCACCTTTGTGCAGTGCTTAGGATCACATTTGAAATATATCATAAGCATGGGAAGTTTCATCAAAATAGTGTAGTATTCTAGGTACCCCTCTTCCCAGAATTGGGGAGAGAGAAATTCAGCTGTACAAGGTACTTTCCGTTTAAGTGGGAGAGCTCTTTTTTGTGTTTACAAATATAGATGTTGGCGAGGTAGCAAGCAGGCAATACTTGGCCCTGGGGATGCACAAATTTGGTCTGTGATTTGCGGATTGTCAGACATCTTTTCTTCCATCATCTGTTCATTGGTGGAATCGGATTTATTAATAGATGTACGAGAATTTAATTCCACTTGTGAGAGTGCTAATGAGCATGAAATTCCACCAATGCTAATGCACACTTGTACTAATGAGCATTAACACTAGTGCAAGTGTGAATTTGATTAAATCCCACTCCCTCAAGATAAAAAAAATAGTCCGCAAGTCTGCAGAATCCATGCAACTAGGAAAAAGCCAGTCAGCTGTGGAATCTGCAGGTAAGATCCATAGAAATCCAAACTCATTTGAATCCATCGTGGGTTTCTCTGAAATCCCTCCTTGTCCCAAAGCATAGCAGTTCCATGGGAACAGCAGCACCTTTGTATCCCAAGATTGCCTCTCTATCCAGTACCCCAAAATTTAGAATTGCTTTGTCTTTCTCTGACAAAATTCAGTCTCCTTTCAAGGTGTCTTGGCACTTACTCAGGCTTTGACAAAGAAGTGGCATAATGAATTCTCACCCTGCCAGTGGAGTGTGATTTGTTCATCCGGATGGCCAAAGTGATCTGCCTCAATTACCCACGATTTAGCTTTAATTGTTAGTGACCAAGTCATGCACAGCTAAAAAGATGCTAGGAGTATAGGTATTATGACCAAAGCAATAGTTTTAATTCAACATATCACATAATTAAGTGTTGTCTTTCCTATGCAATGCCATTATGACATTTTCCTAGTGTGAGACTAATTCATATTCACTAGCTAAGTTTTTCTTCCAGCCAGGTGGAGGTGGACAAAAGCCATTGTGAATACCTCTGAATCTTGAGATAGGGTAAGAAATTGCGATGTTTGAAGGTTCTGTTTTATTTGCTTTCTATGACTCATTGATTTTTGATCTCATTTTCATCTGCACAAATAGGAGACCTAAGGAGATAAAGGCATCACAAATCTATCTCTGATTTATGTATTATTAACATTTATATACCACCTTATCTGCTAAACAACCATCAACAATTTAAACAATAAAACCCTGCAGCGGTAAAAACGAGAACATTAAAACCAGTAAAAACTATACATTTTACACACTTTCTAAAGGCCAAGAGATGAAGGCCAATTGTAATTTTTAAGGAAGCACACTCTGTGGTTTGGAGACAACACAGGAGGGAGCCCTTCCATGCGTGACCGACAAAAGGGCCTCTGCGGGAAATGGTGGCCTCTCCTGTAGGTCTTAATACTCAGACAGGTCCTAAGTTGTTTAGTGCTTTAGAGGTTAAGACCAACACCTTGAATTGAGCCAGGAAAGCAATTGGCAACCAGTGCAGATCTTTCAGGACAGGTATAATGTGTTCCAGATGCTGTGCAGGGGTTAGTTGCTGCATTTTGTGCGAGCTAAAACTTCCAGGCATGCTTCAGGAATCCGTAGAGCACGTTGCATTAGCTTAAATGTGAAGAAACGAAGGCATGGATAACTTATGTAGGGCTTGCTCATCCATTGTCTAATATATCCCAGGAACCAGCCCTTCAGGAACCCCCAAGCAGCTGAGTTTCACAAAATCTGCTAATGAAAATTCATGAGCCATTGCGCGAACTTGTGTCCTAACTCGAAATTTGTAAACAACAACACACACACACACACACACACCAAACAAGTTCAGAAAGGAAGCAAATCTTGTGCAGTAAGCTTGACTTTAGAAGGGGAAACTAATACTGTGAGCAGGTCTGGCTTCATTAATGAGCCCACTATAGCCCACAAGACAATGTAGTCGTAGCCCACAGGCCAAATTTAGTTCAGGAAGCCATTTTACCTGATTCCTGAGCTTTACCAGTCTTTAAACCAGACCACAGTTTCCTTGAAAAGGAAAATAAAGCTGTTTTCAAATGTAGCGAGAAATGGGTTGTATACAGACTTTATTCTTTAGTTATAGGTTTGTCAAAGGACAGACGGAGTTCCAGGTTTGGATGTAGGGTTAGCCAAGCCAGGCATGAAGTGGCCCTAGCTTGCTTAACTGCTCCCACTGGCAGGAGGAGCCAAGCAGGGACTATCAAGCCATGTGCACAAGCATGCTGGCTTGTTCACAGTAACCCAGTGTTTAACCCCCCCCCCCCCCCCGGCTTTCTGCTGTGTGTGAACTGTGGCTTGTTACCAGTTTCTTGGGGCAGAAGAATGAGAGTGGGTAAGGAGCACCACATGAATACAAGTCTTGCCAAAAAGTCTACCAAAATGAGAAGTACATGCAAGCTTGCCTGTTTGCCTACCTAGCCATAAATTCCCATGTTACTCATATTTCGCGTAAAAGGAGAACAAGGGTTCAATTGTCTAGTTGCTTGGAGGTTATCCTTACTCACCACAGCTATGCAGCTATTCACAAGCCTGGTGTATAGACAGGTCAGCTTGAACACTCTTCTGTGGAACCTTGAGCAGGGGACTGGAAAAAGGTGTATTTTCCCTGCTGGTGTTTCTTGAAGTTTCTGAAGCAAAAAAGGAAGATAATATGGAATTTTCCTATGCTAGGTTTCACTGGGCTCTAATGGCTAAATGTGGGTGCTGGGAAGTATCTGGTTCAAATGTTGCTTCAGCCATAAACTCAGGAGCAGGTCTTAGGCAAGCTGATATTCTCTCATACTTAGCCCCTCATTTGCAATATGGGGGGTATAATATAGGTCTGCTTTTCATGGCTGTTTTAAGAATTAGTCAGGTAATGTCACAATAACCTGTAAGGTAGACCAGTATTATTACCCCCATGTTGCAAACAAGGGCATTCAGTCTGTGAGAATATGGTCTTCTCTAAGGAACTTCCCAGCTCATGCTTTTTAGCCACTAGAATAATTATTGTTGTCAAACTGACAGTGACTGGGTTCACACAACACGCTAACCCATGATGAGTTATTTTCTGGAACAATCCATGATGGATTAGCGTGTTGTATGGAGGGTGACCCCACCCCCATCCCTGGTGAGTTCCCCCCCGGCAAAAAAAAATAAGCCACCCTGAGAACCTATGGTCTACAGTAAGAGCTATTTTACCTAAGGTAGGTTAGTGTGTTGCCTGCAGTGCCAGTGTGGGTTACAGAGATTGCATACGGAGCTGCTTGTTAAGAGTGGCCAAAAAAGGCTGCTGCCTCTCTGCTCCTCTCATGCCATCTCTATTCCTGCCACAAAGGAAGCTTGGATACCTGCCCAGTTGGGTGGGAGGACTACAAGAGGAAGAGGGGCAAGGAGGGGATGAAATAAACTCTGTGTAGCTTGTTTGCCTGATCATCTGATGGAAGTGCAGTAGGTTGTGTCAGGATTGAGACCGAGGCCTCTACAGCTTCTCATGATTCTGATTCAGAGCCAGAACTAGAATAGTTAGATCAAGAGTTTCCAGGAGATAGAGAAGAATCTTCCCAAGGCATCAAAAACTAGGTGGCCTGGGCTGAGACACCGCATTCCAGTACCCCTATGGGAACCCCAGTCCTTTCTGAGGAAGAGGAGGGGGGCATGGCATGGTGCATGTAAGGGCACATCTTTGGTTGAAGTGGGCCACTGGGTTTCACACCTTGTTGCTTCAAGAAATCCTTTGTATGCCAACTTGTGTCCTAAGAAATCTCTGAATATTTGTCATGGAACCCTTGCATGTTGGAGGAGACTGTGGAGAGTGTTCAAAGGCAGGGGGTGGGCAGAAAGAAGCTCTCCAGTTGTTTTGGATGTCAACTTTCAGCATTCTTGACCATCTGAAGACCTACCTTCTTCCCACCTGCTCTATCATGGGGTGCTTTCTGCCCAATGGCCCCTAGCACTATAAATCAAAAGACATAACATAGCTATTCTGTATTTCCCTCCTTAACAGAAAGACGGCATCATTTAGACTCCCTGTAAAAGTCTGTGAATGAGGCAGGGTAATTGCAAGCTTTCTCTGGTAACATTGCAGGGCCTCAGCATTGCTTCCTGTGAACTGAGAGTATGTCCTGGAATTCAGCTAACATTCCCCTGCAGCTGCACATTTTAAGGGAGTATCATGTTGAATGAGCTGCCTTTTAGGGAAGATTGTCCTGCAGGATTGGGCTTATCATAATCTTTTGAGGAACCCTAGGGTTTCTAGGGATATAATTTTAAACCTATGCCTTACACTATGGGCCTGGAGGCCGACCTTATGGCTGGATACTTATCCTATCAGTGACTACATACTCTGTGCTATCTTGGATGCAATTATATCTGAAAATAGCTACCCCCACCCCTTCCCCTTAAAAGGGAGGACATTCAGGCATGACTTGATAGCCAGAACTAAAATCTTTTGGAAGTAGTGCTTAAATAATGTTAAGGGAGGATGAGCCTTCACACAAGTACTCGGCATAGCTGTGGATTAGGATAGAGAACCAGAGATGCTCAAACTTCCTGAAATTCTCCGAACTTTACTAGAAAGCTTGGTTCAGCTCATTACCATTCTTGTTTGGGCACTGTTTCTTTGGTTCATTTGAATGGGATAAATGTTCACTTTTAAAACTGCATTTTAAAAAGTGTGCATGCCACAATGTAAAATGGTAATCAATGGGGGTCATTCTAACCTTCATAAAATTGAAATGATTTCACCAATCATTCTGAAATTTCGAGAAGCCAAAAAGTAATGTTGGTTTTACACTCCCTGCAACTGTCAGGGATATTGGTGAAATTTTGAGGGAGAAAAACAACCAGTTTAAAGACAAAAAGTAACAACAACAGCAACCCCTCCCTCTGTCTAAAGTGACTTTGAAAAAAAAATGGCAACCATTTTGCGATCAGTTCCTGAAGAGACCAGAGGGTTTTCACCTGAAACAATTATGGCTTTCTATCCTTCTTGTACTGGAGTTGGTGGGAAACTACTTTATTAAGTCCCATTTACTTTAGTGTGTGTGTTTACATATAATGATGTTCAATAACCCATGCATAGTCGCATCCTCCTCCTCCACCCCCCACCCCCCGGTCTACCACACCACGGCTGATTTAGAACATTGAGGGGGTGGGTAAACACTGCTGTAGACCTCATATTATTAGTGGCTGAGAGGGAGGGAGAAAGAGGAGATTATGCTATTTGGCAGGTTGGTGAATCTGAGGGGTTGAATCTGTTGGAGAAGGTGGGGATCGCCCTCTGCAATTCTGCCGTGAAACCAGTACACAAGGAGGACTTTCCTTACTCTCTGATTTCCCTGCAGATTCAACCACCCCCATCAGCCTGTCAAACAGCCTACCAAGACTTACTTCTGAGTAGACACATATATGATTGCACTGTAACTTGAGATAAAAGGAATGTAAATTGAGGCTTGGAACAGATCTTTTTTTTTACTAGCCCATACTATGAATCACTTAAGTGGTAGCCTGTGGAACAGATAAGACATTGAAGCCATTTTTCTTGAGCCTGCTGGCAGTCAAATCACATTTCAGTCATTAATGAGGAAATAACATTATTCTTGAACTAGGCTGACATCTATGTTCTTGTGTTAAGCAGTATTGCCCAGTGATACAAAAAATCACTTTCACATTCCATGAAGAGGGTGAAGGTGTTCATGTTTTTATTCATTGTGACGATTTTTTCCAATACTGACTTTGAAGTAAACATATTATATGAAGGTCACAATCATGGATCATAAACCATCTATATTATACTTCAATATTTCTCAAATTCTTCTGTCTCCAGTCAATTGACTGCCCATTGTACCATGGTAAGATATTGCAGGAAGCCAAGATTGCTCTGTGTTGAGTGGCAGCACCCACCACCTTTTTACGGTTTCTTGCTTCATGAACCCAGATGGACCCAGATAGCTCAGCCCTGAGATTCTTTCTATAGAGAGTCCCAATTGGCTTTTCCTGTAGCACACAGGCATCTGTGATAAGATGATATAGTTGAGGAAGAAGTGGGAGCCTCTATCATGGTGGCACCATTTATTCATTATCCCCCAACATCAAGAACAGGTGCAAAGGGGGACAACTGTCCTGTACCTTCCATCATTGTACAGAGTACAGTACTTCAGCCAGTACAACTTGACAACTCCACTGCCA
Source organism: Anniella stebbinsi (assembly GCA_029215795.1). Classification (NCBI taxonomy): domain Eukaryota; kingdom Metazoa; phylum Chordata; class Lepidosauria; order Squamata; family Anniellidae; genus Anniella; species Anniella stebbinsi. The sequence goes on from JARDYH010000003.1 coordinate 102,278,674, forward strand.
AAATTTTCTATACAACTACTAAAAGTAGAGGAGCCCAATCCTCCCTTTCATCTGGTCATCCTAGAGACAAAAGCTGGAGGTTAAAAAAAATAAAAGTGGCTCAGATGTTGCAGGTTATAGATGAAACTGGACCCTGGGTCTGCAAATCCATTCATTTGATTTCTCTCCATCATTCTGAGTTCCAAAGCAGCTTGCATGAAAAAGAAATAAAACATGGGGCTTCTTCTGCCTCCTCTGCCATTAGGCATTGCTTTGATGTAGCATATCTACCCTTCCCCCACAAAAGCCAGTTCTCATTGATTGTTATATCTGTTCTCCTTAGTTTTCAACTCTCTTCTGAGTGCTGGCAATTATGTGGTCCATTCCCCAGCTGTTCTTTACTCCCTCCACCCAATTCTGTAGGTCTTTTCACTATCCAAGATCAGGAAGAGGAGTCAGGTGCAGCAGCTGCACTTCTGGTGGGCTGGATGGTCTCATGCATTTGATGAAATGGACACAAAACTTCTGCCACAATTCATTTGTTAGTCTTTAGGTGATACAAGATTCTTGCTTTTGCTACAGCAGACTAAATGGGACCATAAAATGCTAAGAGACATTTATGCCATCTGAACTGGCAGTAAACATTCAGGAAAGAGATCTTGAGGATATGATAGGAAGCTCACTGAGTATGTCAGCTGAGGGCAAACTACACCAACTAGTTGGACTTAATCTGAACTTCTAAAATTGTGCCTGCTGGGTTTTTGGTTGGTTGGTTTTACTGCTGTTTGATTGCTCTGTTTCGTTTTTTTTTAATAATTGCAATTGTATTCTAGTGTTTTTTATTTCATCTTATGATTTCTGAGCAGCTCTGAGCGCTTTGTAGCTGAATAATGGCACATGCATTTCTTACAAAAACCAACCATATTTTTAGGGCTACTGAGAGCAGCTACACCACAGTAATTCTGATGTAGGATCAGACCCGGCATTGCCATTCTTCTGCCTTCTAAGGGCTGCTTCATATGTTACATGAAAGAAAAACTGTATCTCAGTGTGACAACCAGATCTTTTCTGTAACGTTTGAGGGAATCACATAAGGAAATGCACACCTTGGCGCTTCAGCCATTTACGGTTCCCAGGTGTTTCCTGTGTACCTGTGTCACCGTATCAAACATGAGAGGAAAACATGATTGATCAGAGGTTTGTGTTTGGAACTAGAAGAAACAAAGAGCTGTTCTGGATCAGACCAAAGGCCTTATCTTGTCCAGCGTTCTGTTCCCACAGTGGCTAACCAGGTGCATGGAGCAGGTTGAGTGCAATATAGCACTCATCTGCTTGTGTTTGCCAGCAACTAGTCCACAGAGGCATATGCTACTTCCAGTACTGGAGGTAATGCATAGCCATCAGGACTAGTAGCTTTATCCTCAATGTGAATTTGTCTAATCCCTTTTTAAAGCCATCCGGATGAGTGTCCACTGCTACAATTTGTGGGAGAGAATTCCGTAGTTTAACTATGCACTCTATAAAGAAGTACTTCCTTTTACTTGACCTGAACCTCCCGCCACTCAGCTTCGTAAGATAACCCTGGGTTTTAGTGCTGAATTCATTTTCTCCATACCATGCATCATTTTATATATTTGTGTCTTGTCCCTCCTTATTCGCTTTTTTTCTGAGTACTTTGCCTTTTGAGGTGCCATGTACACAAAATTCTAAGTGTTCTCACACCATGGATTTGTATAAAGATGTTATTGATAATGACAGTTTTATTTTAGATTCCTTTCCTAATGACCCCCAACATGCAATTTGCCTTTTTCACAGCAGTTGCACACTGGGTCAATATTTTCATCAAGCTGTCTGCTACAACACAAATATCCATTTCCTCAGCAGTCACAACCAGCTGAGGCCTCATAAGCATACATGTAAAGGGTTGTTACCACAATGTGCACCATTGCCTATATTGAACTGCATTTGCTGTTTAATGTCCATTCGTTCAACTTGGGGAGATGCTTTTAAAACCCTTCACTGTCCCTTTGTGTTTTAAATACCTTAAATCAATGGTAGGTAACTTTGGGAGGTCCAGTGACCATTTTCACCCCTACAGGCTGAACTTTATAGGGTGCCCCCAAGTTTTTAAAAGAGGGGGAATGTCACTTTGCCACCAAAATTCTCTGTAGCTCTGTAGCTCTACAGAGTGCTACAAAAGTTAAATGTAACTTGTTTTCAAGCTAAATTCAACAGTTTTCACACTCTATAGTACCCATTAAATGCCAAAAGATTCCCCACCGCAACCCTGAAATATCTAATGACTGTTATGTTCACTCAGGAGTCTTTGGAGAGGTACCTGGTCAAAAGCCTTATGAAAGTGCAAGTAAGCAATGATGACAAGATCATCCCTTTCCACATGCTTGTTGAACTCTAAAAAGTTAGTGAGACAGGTCATACCTTTGCAGAAGCCATGTTGATTCTTTCCCAACAAGACTTGTTCTTCTGTAATAGAGAACACAACATAAAGAATCAACAAGTTTCTATTTTCAAAGAAGGAGGTTTTTAAAGTCTTTACCTGAACATTAACTCATTAATAGGAAAATGATATGTATTCTTTATTACATGACTCTAAAAACATACTACAGTGAAAACAAGTACTAGCAGAAGCTTTGTCAAGAAAGATACCTACAGGACTGATCTTCTGTCTGTCTGTGGTCCCCTCTACAAGGATTCGCTTTTGCGCCCAGTTAGGCGATTATGTGCAGAAGCGCAGAAGCACATTTCCGCCTAATCCCTCTGCATGAGAGGCAGCAAAGCGCATTACCGGATGTCCAAAATGCGGTTTACAAGTAGTTAATGCGCATAAGCGCATATTCACACAGTCAAAATGCGCTTTAACGGAGGGAGCAAAATAAAACTCGCGATTTAACGAGCATTTGATAATGCGCATAATCGGAGAGATAACGCGCCTCTACACCCCATTTGCGCTCCGCTGGTGTGGAGGTAAATTTTTTAATGAGACTTCAAAGAGCATTAAACCTCTCGTAAAGAGGCAGCCTCTCTCTCTCTGGGTGCCTCTACAAGAGAGGTTTAATGCTCTTTGAAGTCTCATTAAAAAATTTACCTCTACACCAGCGGAGCGCAAATGGGGCGTAGAGGCGCGTTATCTCCCCGATTGTGCGCGTTATTGAATGCGCGTTAAATAGCGAGGGTTTTTTTGCTCCGTCCATTAAAGCGCATTTTGATGGGAGGGGGCTGCTGCTCCGGCGAGGGGAAGGAAAAGGCTGGTGCCCGCGGAGGCGGCTCCTCCTCCTCCCTCTGTTGTCAGATTTCACCCCTTCTCCACCTTTGGTCGCGTCAGTTTACAATTTCAGGCAAAGCTGGGTGCCTCTGCCAACTGCTCTATCTGCTTTCTCCCGTTCTCTCTCCCCTCCGTTCCCCTGCCAAGAAGCAGCTTCGGATACTAGCAATCAGACCCACCCCCAGCTCCTGGCTTTGCTTCCTCCCTCCCTGCTCACTTTTTGGGGTGGGGGTGGGTCTGATTGCTAGTATCATGGACGGGGCGCGCGTGGCGCTTCCAGGCGAAGGCCGGGGCCGGCAGCCCCCTCCCATCACCGGAAAGGCACTCTGCGGTGCCGCCGTCTCCTCAGCCGATTTCCCGCAGTCAGAGGCACGGAGCGCTGGGATGCCGCTGGAGGAGGAGGAGGAGGAGGAGGAGGAAGGCCAAGCGTGCCGGGACGACGCCTTCCCCCTGTGCCCCCCCCGGCGTTTCCCCATCACTGCTTCTCCCCACCCAAAAAGTCCCCACCAAGGAGGGCGCGGCGAGCGGAAGGGACAGTTTGGCAGCTCGAGCCCGCCGCGACTCGCGAGGAGCGGCGGCGGGGAGGGAAGCGTCTTTTGTCGCCACCTCTCATGCAGAGGTATTAGGCGTAAAGGCGCTTCAGCGATAGTGCGCATAATCTCCTAACCGGGTGCAAAAGCGAATCCTTCTCTCTCTCTTCTCTCTTTTATAGAGTTAGTGGCTTAGCAGATTGTGGGAACGCTGTGGACATAATTTATCTTGATTTCAACAAAGCATTTAATAAAATTCTCTATAATATTTAGGAAGATTCACAGTTTGTAGGAAAACCATACTCAGGAGTTCTTGTCAAACACTCTCCATCAGACTAGGGGGAGGTTTTGAGTATTAATGTGCAAATTTATTTCAACAGAAATTATAATTTGCTCTCCACATTCCAAATTCCTCTTGTCTAATTGTGGATAAACATTCTCCAATATTCAAAGTTCTCATTTTGTTCATACAGACTCCTCCTCCTCCTTGTCCACCATGCAGAAAACCCATCTGCATCGCTCTTGTCCCCAAATGCTTCCTTTAATTACGGCGTGTGCATGTATGCTCCTAGCAAGCACTGCCTGCCTTCAGAAATAGCAGTTCAGCCCAGCAGCGCTTCCTGGAATGGCCATGTGACCATTCCAGGAAGTACCTGCCAGAATGAAATGCAGTGCTGCTACAGCAAGCACAAAAGAGAGTTCTTTAGTGTAGCAAAAACTTTAGACAAGCTCCTTTTATGCTTGTAGCAGTGTGGCTGCCTTCAGAGAAAGCATTTCAAGCCAGCAGGGCACGTCACATGGGCATTCCAGGAAGTTTAGGCACTCATAATCATTCCCAATTTGGCAGCAGCGCATGTGAAAAATATTGCAGTCGATAACATTCTGAACATGAGTCAGCAGTGTGATGTGATGCAAAAAAAGATTAATGTGATTTTAGGTTGCATTAATTAATATAACTACATTTTCCAAGTCATGAGAAATAATAGTTCAATTTTATTCTGCTCTACTAGTCAGATTTCATATGAAGTACTGTGTCCATTTCTGGGCATCACACTCTAAGAAGGAGCCTGCGGAGGGAGATGAAGTCCATGTAGACCACAACAACCCCCCTTCCAGGCCCTCAGGTCTACCCTGATGCTGAACCCAGTACCCCAGTGGGCACAGCTGGGAGAGACTGACTCCTCCCTGCTCTCCCACCCAGGTCTCGGTTATACATGCCAGATCAGCTGCCTCATCCACAATTAAGTCGTGGATAAGGGAGGTCTTATTATGCTGCTTTTAAATCTGGCATTTAAAAGCAGCATCCAGAGACCTGAGGGCTGGCTGATAGGGCAACCAACAAACCTGTGGTTGCAGGGAGGACTTGAACAAGGCACAGCCATTAACTGTCTGGGCCACATTCCCTTACCTGGCAAGTCCTCCTCACAACACTGTATCTCCCTGTACCCATCACTACACCGATTGGGGGGCCCTCAAGTCCCCCCACTTAGCTCTGTCTCCCCCTCCCAGGCACATAGTTCAAGACCCACAGAAAGCTAAACAGAGGAAACTAAGGCAGGCAAGCAAGCAGGCAGCACTTCCTCTTCCCCAGGTGGTGGTGGTGATGGTGGTGGTCACTCCTCCTGCAGGCGCTGGCTCTGCCCAGTCATTTAACAGCGTATACTGGGTTTTTAATTGACCCCAGAACTACATTTAGGCCTGGCTGAGAGTTCACAGTTGTTTTAAATGTATACTGTTTTTATATGTTGTCTGTTTTTATGCTTTTATGGTTTAAAATTTTGTATATCAATTTTTTATGTCCAAAGTTTTAATTTTTGTAAACTGCCCAGAGACCTTCGGCTATGGGGCGGTATATAAATGTAAATAATAATAAAAATAATCTTATGAGGAAAGGTTAAAAGATCTGAGTATGCTTAGTCTGGAGAAGTGAAAACCGAGCTGGGTCTGTGTGACACTTCAAATACCTGATTGGGCCCATTGCAGCGGGAAGGGTTAGGGTCCCATTATGGATTGGGGACCCTGTCCCTAATCTGTAGTAAAAATAAAAAAAGATGTAGCTGCTTAGTATGTCTTTAAAATAATGTGGTTTTGGACCTCACATACCATTTCGGACGCAATCCTATTTCTTGCCCCCTAATTGGAGGGAACCTTCAATCTCGGACGTTTCCAAGTATCCAGTGCTTTGCCGGGCTGCTGCCAGCAGGGCGGCAAGAGTGATAGAGAAGATTTTCACCTCTCTGTCCTCCTTTCTTCCTCCCCATAGACAGGCCTCTGAGCCTGTATAGTGGAGGCATGGGGTGGGGCTTGGGTTGGAGAGGCCATGCCCTGGCCTTTGTACTCTGGCCTGTCCTCACCGACTGCAGTGCCCACTTTCAGACATTTCTGAGGCCCTCCGAGGCCATTTTTGTGACTTCAGGATGCAGCTGGCATGGTTCTACAGGAGAATGGACCATCCTCAAACCAATCTCTCTAACACTGACTCAATTTTAACATAATTGTGGCCCTATAATCCCTTCTTTCCATATCTGCAAGGGAACGGAATTATTGGTGTGGTTACAATATCTTTTAGAGCATGAATTGTTGTAGCTACAAAGATTTGCCAGCTAACTTGGCACAAAAGAAGAAAGATTATCAGAGTTTAATCCAATTTGTAATATGTTTAATTTTGCACTTGACTGTACCTGAATCTGGTGATATTTGAAAGTTCTTCCTGTGCACAGAGTCTGGTTATCATGTATGGCAACATGAAGCATATATAAAACAGTGTTTTCCTTCTGATAGCTTAAGTAGACTTTTTAAAGACAAATTCAAGGCACACTATTCTTATATCCCGAAAGGTTTACTTTCACACTGTGTTGAAGCAGGAATTTCCTGCCCTCAGGAGAGCACTCCTTCCTCTGTTTCCATATGGGGACACTGATCTGAGCATGCCCCTTGATTGGAAGGAGGTGAGGCTCAAGCAGTGACTCATGTAAAGATGCAATGGGCAGGTTCCTCTGCTTGTGGGTAATCCAGCATCTATGCATTGGAAATAACTGGAAGTTTCAGTCACACCTGACAAAGAGATCCAGGAGAAGATCCACTGCTCCCCCTCCAGCAGAGCTTGATTGGAATGAGGCAAGGCCCAGAGCAACAGATCCTGCAGAGACACAGCTGGCAGCCTTTGGGTGCTTTTAATTCTTTAGTTCTTTTGTTCTCTCACTGTATGCAGAGTTTGGAAATGGATAATGTAGAGAGGAGACCTGCTTTTCTACCTCTGCAATCTGTGGGTGCCTCTACAAGAGTGATTTAAAGCTCTTTCAATGCGCATTACAAATTTTACCTCTACAAGAGCAGAGCGCAAATCGGGGGGGTCAAGACACTTTTTATCTTCGATTATTCGCATTTTCGAATGCACGTTAAATAGCGAGTTTTAATTTGCCACGGGAGTTAAAGCGCCTTATGGTCATGTAAACATGCGATTCTCCGCATGTAAGCAACTTTAAAGTGCGTTTCATATAGCCCATAATGCGCTTCACCGCCTCTGGTGAATAGGTATTAGGAGTAAATGCGCTTCTCCATATATGCGCATAATCGGGCAACCAGGCATCAAACCGAAATCTTATAGAGGGGGCCTATGTCTTTTTGCATGTGGAAGCACTTTCTTTGAACACCATTTCCTTTTTCAAGTTCATATCCGTTTCCCACCCAATATATGTTTATTTAGCTTTGATAGAATGTGTAAGCAAGGGTTTTAGATCCCCAAAGTTCAGGTCCGCTATCATTGCTTCCTAACTTTCTCCCTCCCTTTTACTATCTCAGCTCAGGATAATGATTCTCCAGATGCATCAGCTTTCACTTTTTAAGTTGACTCTCACTTTATTTTCTGCCAGAGGTTTTAATCTCTTCCAGGGTCTTAATATTGTCTCACTCCGGGCTTACTGGCCTGTGCAGATGTTCCTTAATCAGCTGATAATTTACAGTTTGGACACTCCGCTACCTAAATAGTAAAGTTTTTGATGTATTTGTAATTATGTTTGATTGAAAATACTATGGCTTTGATCTTGAGATGGTATAAACCAGCGCTAGGCTGAAAATTTCTCCCACTTTTTTTGACCATTTGTACTTAATTTGATAGAAAATAAAACTCTTTCAAAAAGAAATTCAGTCATGAAGAATATTTTGGAGAAATTGTAATAGATTAGGTTTGGCTTTCTTGTGCGTACCTAACTTAAGAGGTGGCCAAGAATGTGTGCCGGTGTCCTTTCCTTTCAGGGTACAATCATCTCTCTGGCAGCCTGTAACCTCCTTGGCTTCCTACAGGTCACTTAAATCCCAGGGGAAAACACAACGAGGTAATTACTCCCATAGGGCTTTTTCAGATCAGAAAGTGCAGGCAGCCTGGGAGGCTGCAGTGCATTGAAGGAATGCATAATAGACAGGAAAATACAGACTCAGCCACCTCACAATGATTAGCTAAGCTCAAAACAACATCAAAAATACATTATAAAACATCCTGAGAATGAGATAGGACAATGGAATCCTCTTTAATGAGAGAAGAAAACTTTCAGGAAATTGGAGGACAGATTTTGGTGTAGCACTAGCTCCCCCTCTTTTCCGGGGCTAGAAACAACGCTACCTCCCTCACACAATTAGGGTGGAGAATTTTGAGAGGCCATTTGCACAGAGCTCTGATATAATCTAATAGCCAATTCATACGTTATCTACAGTGGCAACAGAACTGTCTCCCCAATATATCTCCTCACATTTTCCCACTAATATTTATCTCCAGTATCCATGTTTAGTGTTTTCTATATGGTCAACCTATTGTTGAGACCATCACCTCCCTAGACAGTTGGTTCCATTGCCTGACCATTAGGAAGTTTTTATTGACAATCAACCAAAATTTGCTTTCCTGTAACTTAAGCCCCTTATTTCATGTCTGACAATCTTGGATGATATAGGACAGATTGCAGATTGCTTCTGACTTCTCCCTTAGGTACTTGGAAAATGTCAATTTTATAGCATAGTGAATTATGGCAAATTATTATGGAGTATTTTAACCATTGTAGACAATTTCATGCTAAAGAATTCAAGATTGCCAATTGGCATATTTAATATCATGTCTCCTTTGACCTTACATTTTACATACTTTCAAAAGGATATTGTATGTATAATTCAGTGATAAAAAACCCTGTACTAGAAGTTCAAGCTCATCTTGCTTCTTTCCCATACCCTGCATTTGTGTATAGCCATCAAAAGCCATTGTTACTGTTCTCCGAAGTCTCTCCTGCTGTTTTATTTTGGGGTTTCCCAGGCAGTAGTTTTTCCTATAGCACCCAAGCCCCTATCTTTGGTATTACCTTTGCATTTACCTTTGGACTTTTGTCTCTTCCCCTGCAGGAATTAGTTCAAAGCTCCCTTGGTCACGTTCATCAGGCTTCTGGCAAACGGATTTTCCCCAGCCCTCATGAAGCGAAGCCCATCTCTTGCTAGTAATCCTTTGTTAAAGAAACTTAGATTTTAATTCCAGCAATGAACGCCTCTTGTTGACATTAAGGAAGTATGCAATTCATTTCAGTTCCATTTTTTTATCATGATTTAGCCAGTTCACACCTCCTGAACTAAACACGAAATCACATGCAAACTGCACTCAAAGTCTGTATACTTCCGATCTGGCAGTGTGATTTGCAGACCAAAAACAATGCATTCAACAGCATGTATACACCTGACAAATGTGCATGAAGATGTGTACTTTTGAAAAACGCACACCCTCATGCTTTAATCGATGGGAGAAGAATGCACACATTTCAACAATGTGCACAGTTGATACATTCACTTGGGAAAATATTCACAAAAATACACACGACTTTTTATGCGACAAGAAGAAAGACAATGATCGCAATCTGATATGGATAAAAGGCGGAAGGACCTTTGAGGTGGAATTCGGAGAACTTTGCCAAGCTCAAGTTGTGCTTGCATGCACATCCCTCGTTGACACCATCTGCATAGCCAGTCACTTAATTGAAGTATTCTCTCTCTCATTGTATTCCTTTATCTTTTCCAGGAAGAAAGGACCAGATCAGCACCTAAACCCCCAAATCCTTCCACAGAGCCTCCTAGCCAGCGATTCTCCTACTCCAAATGGACACTCGCTTCCTTGCATTTTCTTTCCCCTTACAGAGTTGATCTTTTTCCTGACAGTCTCCCCTTTGTACAGTGCCTGCTGTGTGCTGTGCAAGAGGTCTTCATCTTGTCTAAGGAGGTGAAGTGTGTGGAAACTCTCTCATCCAATCGTCTTACCTTCTCTTCTCACAAAAACACCAGTTTACATTCACAGCCAATATGCTCCATGATGCTTTTAAGGCAAGGGAAATAACGTGGTTCATGCTCTGCAGGTCACCACCACCAATCCATTACTGTCCACCTTCTTGCCTCTACTACTGGAGAGGCTTTTGCCTCTTCCTTCGTTCACTTGCTGCTTGTGTTGTCGGATCTCCTCTGTCATGCTGCTGTTTAGATTATGATTTAGCACCTCTCACTGTAATCTCTGACATCTTCAGTGAAGGGTTCTTGGAAAATGCAGATGTAATGTGGTCATAGTTTCTAATACCTAGTTCTTACAGAGACCTGCTCTGGTCTTGTGCAGACGTTCTGAAGACGTACTTGTGCAGACGTGCTGAAGAAGGAAATGCAGGAAGGAGGACTCCATTGGACCCTATTACAATCACTCCATATGCATGCAGCTGAATTAGTAGTGGGAGGGATGCTCTGAGTTTGTAGTCCGAGTGATCATAGAATCATAGAATAGTAGAGTTGGAAGGGGCCTATAAGGCCATCGAGTCCAACCCCCTGCTCAATGCAGGAATCTACCTTAAAGCATCCCTGACAGATGGTTGTCCAGCTGCCTCTTGAATGCCTCCAGTGTGGGAGAGCCCACCACCTCCTTAGGTAATTGGTTCCATTGTCATACTGCTCTAACAGTCAGGAAGTTTTTCCTGATGTCCAGCCGGAATCTGGCTTCCTGTAACTTGTGCCCATTATTCCGGGTCCTGCATTCTGGGTTGATCAAGAAGAGATCTTGGTCCTCCTCTGTGTGACAACCATTCAAGTATTTGAAGAGTGCTATCATGTCTCCCCTCAATTTTCTCTTCTTCAGGCTAAACATGCCTAGTTCTTTCAATCTCTCCTCATAGGGCTTTGTTTCCAGACCCCTAATCATCCTCGTTGCCCTCCTCTGAACATGCTCCAGATTGTCTGGAACCCTCTTCTTGGAGTGTGGTGCCCAGAACTGGACGCAATACTCAAAATGGAGCCTAACCAGTGCCGAATAGAGGGGAACCAGTACCTCGCGCGATTTGCAAGCTATACTTCTATTAATGCAGCCCAAAATAGCATTTGCTTTTTTTGCAGCCACATCACACTGTTGGCTCATATTCAGCTTGTGATCTACAACAATTCCAAGATCCTTCTCGCTTGTTGTGTTGCTGAGCCAAGTATCTCCCATCTTGTAACTATGCATTTGGTTTCTTTTTCCTAGGTGTAGAACTTGGCATTTATCCCTATTCAATTTCATCCTGTTGTTTTCAGCCCAGCGCTCCAGTCTATCAAGATCACTTTGGAGTTTGTTTCTGTCTTCTAGGGTATTAGCGATCCCACCCAATTTTGTGTCGTCTGCAAATTTGATAAGCGTTCCCTGCTTATGATGGGCAACATGTGGCTCATATCTTCAAGAGAGCTCATATATATATATATATATATATATTCCCTAAACCAAAAAACTTGGCATATAAATATAGAATTGACATGTTCTCAAACACCAAATATCCTTAGAAAATATAGTCATTTAATTTTGAAATGTTTTTATTGATGAGCAGACTCCACTCTCTAGAGTTAGCATGACTGTTGGGGAGGGGGGAATGGAAGGGAGGAATTCCTCACATTTATCAAATATATAAAGGCACATATCAAAATATGTGCTTTTTCATGCTTTTGATTTCTGCCCTATAAGCTGTGAGCAAGATGTAGGGTAGAGCTTGTTGTTAGTGGCCATAACTTCATTGAGAAGGCATGGGGAATTAATGGCACTCATGGTGGACTCACTGTATATCCAATTCCACAGAGACAAGGTCATTCTCCACCCAGATGTTGCCATTTTTCCCAGAGTAGACTTGGACTTCCACCTCAAAAAGGACATAGTCCTCCCTGCCTTCTTCGTTTGCCTGGACCAAATCCTTTTGCACCTCCATGTGACTCTTCATCTGCTACAGAGGCAAAGCCAAAGGCTCACCAGTTTCTTCTCAGAGACTGACGTCATGGGTTGTACAGACTATCAAACTGGCACACCAGCTATCCCGACTCCCAGTACCGACTCAAGCCAGGGCTCACTCTACCCGAGCTATAGCAACCTCAATAGAGTTAGGAAGAGGTATCCGTTTGCCAGATTTATGCAAAGCTGCTACATGAGCCACCCCAACCACATTCATAAAGCACTACCAGAGCCAGAGATGACTGCTCCTTCGGACATGCGGTTGTAGCAGACGTTCTTCGATGAGACACTGACCTACCTCCAAAGGAAGTCAGCTTGTTAATCGCCCATATGTGTGATGCACGGAGACCATGAAGAAGAAAGTCACACACACACACACACACTGTTCCCACTCAGTGTCAATAGTACATCTGTCGATACTGAGTAGTCTTTTCCTCAGTACCAAGAGGGCCACAATGGCGGTTGTCTTGAACTGAGGGACTCAGTGGGAACCTGCTGGAGCATGCACAGTAGATGGTGGGGGAAGGTTCCCACCAAAACACTATCTCAGCTATAGAAAGTTCCCAAAGTCCAGCTCCGCACAGGCACAGAGCCCATATGTGTGAATGCACAGATGACCCCCTCGAAGGATTTACAGGGAAGCAACCTGACTTTACTTGTAGTGTGCAAAAATGTGTAAGATTTGAACAGAGGTCCCAGACAGTGGATGAGGTGGCAAAACGGTTCTTGGAATGGACTGTTATATAGACTACAGATGGAGGATTGCATGGTTGAATACTTTCCCATGGGAAAAAGAAATCCCTGCACATCAAAAAACGACAGGCTGCAATCTTGCTTTTCTGCGTGCTGTGACTTTTTTTAAAAAATGGAGGAACGTCAGTTTTCTCTACCTGAGCTGAGGTTTGAAGTGATCTAGTACAAGAGTAGTTTTATTATTATCAACTACATGTGTGAACTAAGCCAAAACTTAATAGACGAACCAACCTGTTTACAATTCTGACATTAATTTTGATATTTGATAGTCATGTGCTTTCTACTGTATAACGTTACTTCTGAATCATGTTTTAATAGAGTACAACAGCTAGGATAATTTTCATTGAACAATCAATATCAGCCATGCTGGCAGCTCTGTTTTTAAACACTGTTCTCTCCCCACTTGTGAGAGCTAGGTTACCATTTTACAAAGAGCTTTACTCTAGCATGATTGCTGCTTCTTTAGCTCCAGTGACCTACTATTAGAAATTCCTGTGTTTTCTGCATAGACTTTTGTTTTCACAGAACAGCAAGATCTATTGTGTCAAATTAAATGCATTTTCTTAAATTGCCATTTAGTTGCAAGGAAAATGTAGTGTAGACTTAGGTGAGCTCATTTCATAACAAAATATGAACATGGAGAAAACACATTTCTTGACCATAAAAGGACAATTTGCACGTTGACAGAGAGTGTTTTTTTTTTCTATGCTGTTACAGAGTTATGCAAAGCTAGTTTTCCTCTTTTAAAGGTGATTAGCTAACACACTTACTGTGGTATAAACTTTTGTGGGCTAGAGACCACTCCACAGAAGTCAGTAAATACACATAGAGGGCAAGGATGGGCTTACACTTCAGACTTACACAATCTACTCCCCCCCTTTTTTTTTGCTAGAATGCCGATGATCCATCAATGTGTTTCAGTTTTATAGCACAAGGGATTTAGACTGAATTAGTCATACTTTAGTCCCATTGAAACCAATGGGACAAATTACTCATGACTAATTTAAGTTTCATTGAATTCAACAGGAGTAAAGTGTAATTGACATAGTCTGAATCCAATCCTGTATCTCTCAACTGTTGAGGCATAACTAATCTGTGATAAGGGGTCTCGAGTATGTACTTTTGCTTAGTTCATCAGAACTGCCTTGCTGGCTCACACCAAAGCCTACCTAGTCACGCCATTCATCATAAGATTCCTGCAATGGACTTGTATTGTGGCTTTTCTTCTGCCCTCTCATGTCCTAAGAATGCTTGATGTATGATTTGACAGAGGGTTTTTTTTAACTCCGAGCCTATCTACACAAGCAGGATAAAACACTTGGAAAATGTTTTGAAAACTGTATATGGAATGTGTCCTGGGCCCCAACAGTTGTCACTACTGTTATAAACCGTTTTAAACCATTTTAAAGCAGTAGTGTAGATAGGCTCTCTGTTTCATTGGCTACTGCTTGTAGGGGAGTGAAACTCACAGTCTGACATCGCGTTAGATATTGATTGATTATCCCTAGATGTTATAGGGAGAATGGAAGATGATGTAGGACTGCTATTTTCAGTGGTAGTTATGTGTCTGCTTTAGTATCTAGTTTCAGCCATAGACTTGTTAATAAATGCACACACTTTCCCTTTCCATGTAGCTTCCAGAACACATACATGGGTTCAGTCTTGCCATGTAAAACTTCAGTTGATATCAGTAGGACTTCTGTGTGAATAATCTAATGGAGGACTGCAGTATACCAAAAGCTCTCTCTTATTTAGCACAGCAGGAAGCAACACTATCACCTCTCTGATGATACACTACCAACCACATCTGAGACGAGTTTCGGAAACAGTACATGCCGTAGTACAATGCTAGAACACACGCTTCACCTGGAGAAGGCCCCAGGTTCAATCCCTGGCATCTCCATTTAAAAGATTTTCACATGGTGGTGTTGATCAAGTGTTCTGCATGGGGCTCTGAAGAGTAGACAATTCTAGGCTAGGACAATCAATGATCTTATTAAGCATGAGAGCATCCTAGGCCATAGCTCAGTGGTAGAGCACGCGCTTTGCACCTAGAAGGATCTGTGTTCAGTTCCTGGCTACAGGCATGTAAAGTAGCCGTGCTGGAACAGACACCCGACCTGAGACTGGGAGACTCACTGCCAGCCAAAGCAGACAGTATTGAGCTTGATGGGCCAATAGATTCAACTCAGTATAAAGCAGTTTCATTTGACTATATGAACTTGAAAAAGCCCTTGCCTGGGTCCCAGCCTGTGGTTTCTGCAATTTAACCAATACATTGTCAAAATTTGCATTTGCAAAATATTTAAAAGAAAAAAAGCCAGGACAAGCTAATTGATACTACCTGTAAGCTCATTCAATTGACACTAAGTTGACTCTCAATTCTTTTTCAGATCTTACACGTGAACAAGGTGATGTCCATCTTGTTTTATGTGGTATTTCTTGCTTATCTCTGTGGCATCCAGTCTACCAACATGGATCAAGGGAGTTTACCGGAAGATTCAATAAATTCTTTCATTATCAAACTTATTCAAGCAGACATTTTGAAAAATAAGGACTCCAAACAGATGATAGATATTAAGGAAAGTGTTCAAGACCCATTGAAGAAAACAGACTCTGTTGAGCCAAGCATAGATGACAATGAAAATGTGAAATTGGATTTCCCACCAGTTATTTCAATGGATACAGAACTGTTGAGGCAACAGAGACGCTACAGCTCCCCCAGGGTCCTCTTTAGTGACAATACCCCATTGGAACCCCCACCGTTGTATCTCATGGAGGATTACATTGGTAGTTCTGTGGTGGTGAACCGAACGTCTCGGCGGAAGAGGTTTGCTGAAAACAAGAGTCACCGTGGGGAGTATTCAGTGTGTGACAGTGAAAGCCGATGGGTCACAGACAAATCTTCAGCTATTGACATTAGAGGACACCAAGTAACTGTGCTAGGAGAAATCAAAATGGGCCCTTCCCCAGTCAAACAATATTTTTATGAAACGAGGTGTAAACAAGCCAAACCTGCCAAAAGTGGTTGTCGTGGTATAGATGATAAGCACTGGAACTCCCAGTGCAAAACATCACAAACATTTGTACGAGCATTGACTTCAGAAAACAATAAACTTGTAGCCTGGCGATGGATAAGAATAGACACCTCTTGTGTGTGTGCATTGTCCAGGAAAATCGGACGATCTTAGGTCTGTGTCTCTCTGCCATATAAATTATTATGTCTAAATTATATGATATGCATGTAGCATAAAATGTTTCTATTGTTTTATATATTATAAGTTGTCATTATTTATTAAATTCCAGCAAACTACAAGATATATATGTAGCTTTCTCTCTCAAGAAATAACAGTAAAGTATGGATGTCTACCATGGGCAGAGCCATTTTTCATAAATGCTTTTGACTTCTGCTCTCCCCAGCTTTCCATAAACTGCCTGTAAAATCTTTGTGTAACATCAATATTTTTCATACAGTATTGTCAATCCACTGATCACTGAGTAAATCTGTTAAAAGAAATTGGTTCAGGTTCCTCAGATTTCTGTACATGCTTTTCTATCAATATGTGTGTGTTTGCATTTAATTATAAACCCTTTATCCCAGAATGAAAATTAAGCAGCATAGCCTACAGCTAACGTGAACATTCCATCCACGGCCTAGTAATAAAGTAAAGTTCTGTATGTTGTGCCAGCTTTACCATTAGAGCTACAGTTTCCACCCGTGTCTGACAGTTCCAGAACCACTGCTAATAAGCCTGCAATTTAAGTTTAGGCTTTTTTTTTTCTTTTTTTCTTTTTCTTTTTTGAAATATATTTGTTTTGTGACTGTTTTTAATGCTGCCAATTCGTTTTTAGAAGACTAGGAAAAAATCTAAAATATTTGTAATAGAATCTTGCCAAAGCCAAGAAGTGATCATTAATATAATATATAAAAGATGGATTTCCTTAAAATAAGCACTTTTTATTGTGTGCAGCCATCTCCCTTTTCCTATAATATATATTATTCCTGATCTGTCATTGCATTGATTTCTTTCTACATACAGATTTTAATTGTTCCAGAACTGAAGTACAAATGAGTTTGCATTCCTGGAACAGACACAAAAGCCAGATCAGATTAAACACTTTTGAACAACTTGGGAAAAGACATTTAAAATATTAATCAAAACCCATTTTGTGTTGACTGTTGTATATAAGAGTATTACAATAATAATTGCAGTATTCAATGCAATTAGCTGAAATAGCTCCAGTCCATATTTTGTTGTGCATAACTAGTCATATGCAGCAGCTGTTATTGAATCCAAATGCATATCGGCATCCACTGTGCAGGATCAAGACTGCTTCTGTTCGTAGATCTCCATTGTCAATTGGGATGAATATATATATTCCCCTTCCAACTCAGCCAGATTCCTGTTGAAGCCTTTACCACTTCTGAGGACCATACAACCACCTGGCAGATTTATTAGTTAGGAAAGGCAATGAGCTAAAGAACAGGTGGTAGGCCTCGATACTTCAAGCAGCTTGTCAGGTTGCACAAAGAGGACCACACTGTTCATTGTATTTGGCTCTGTTAGGTTTCACCTAGAATTGCTGGGACAAAGAAACACAAAATGGCTGAAAATATATACTCCCACAGTTACCCAGATCATTCTCTACCTTTAGAGAGGTAATGAACACATGTAAAGAAGAACATGGCAGTCTTTATCTTAGCAAAGTTTGACTGACTTTGGGAGGAGTGAACTCCAGGGAGAAGTTGTGTGCCTCTGGGTTTTTCATCCTGTACCAAAAGAATGCAGTGGCTGAATGTATTTTACTGTACTGGGCTGTTCAAATATGATCAATGAAAACCTGCAATGCTGCTACTTTGACTTGCTGCTACCCTCATCCTCAATGTACTTCTGAGAAAGAATACCTTCTACTAATGAGAAATTGCCGAAGCTGAAAACGTATTTAATTATCCCAGACAGAAATAAAATTTTATGTAACTTAAATATTCTAATAATTGTAAATAATACATGACCACCAATAAACATTTTGCGCCCCTAACCAGGTTGCATCGGAGGGCTCAAAAGTTCCCCTGCTACAAGAAACTATATTTTATAAAGGAGCCCAGAAAATTTGGATTCTGCCGATAAGACTACCAGACTCTCCCTAACCTGTAATTGTCCTGTTTCAAATAGAGACAGGAGAAAGACAGGAAAGAAGAGGAAAAGACGCCATTGTGTGTAATGGCTTCGAGGCAGCACATTGTAACTATGCTATGCTTCCCTCACTGCTAATTAAATGCCAGATTCGTTCAAACTTGTGCTTTCCACCAATCCTTTGCATAGACTTCCACTTAGAAAATCCAGATTGAGCTCTCTTCATGTCACTGAGGAGGACACACACACTGCATTGTTCATGTCATAACTGTAGCTATCATAGAATGCATGAAATGGTAATGATTTCCACCATGGAGAAGACTACAGTGGTCTTGTCCGTAAGACAAACATATTCAAATGGAAGCCAAATTGAGAGGAGCTAAATCACCTTAAGTCACCTAAATCACTCACCTCATGGCAATTAATGCTTCCAGTTGATGTAGGAAAACTAACCAATTTAACCGCTGTTGAGGGGCTATTTGGTTGATAGTTTGCAAATTGGGGTTTATATCTCTGAACCACATTCTGAGCCATGATGGCTAAGCATTTTGAATGTGGGGCTACATAACCACAGTTTAATCACCCTCACTAACCACATGCTGCAAAAGGGTTAGCAGCCCTAACCATGGCTTAGTATGTTGCATCTCAGGCCCTTGTGGCTAACCCTATAGTTAACCAAGCACTGCCATAGTGCTACCATTAGCAATGCCATTAGAAACATGGATAATCTTGCTAAATCGCAGCTATACGGCCACTATTGCTGTACAAGATCTTTTACACAGAATAACGAGCAGCCATTTGTACACAGAATAGTGGCCTACTAGGGGGATGAACAGCCATGCAGTGCTCCCGGGGCATTCCCCGAGCCATCCAGGAGCTCATACGGTGGGTGGGCAGCAGTGAGAGTTTGCGCATCCCACTCCGGCAGGGTGGTTAGTGCGCATGAGGCAGGAGCACTTGGTGTGATTAGTGCAAACCACAATGCACCAGGGTTACTCTAACTACCCTTCCTCAAGTTAAGTTTGAACAGGGCCATTCTGTTCTACCCTATTCATTAGTAACTAAAGTTGTAAGAAGGCCAAAAAGAAAAACCTAGTAAAAAACAACAACCAACCAAACATAGACATAGGGCCTGTTCAGAAAACACAAGCCATGGTTGGGCCACTAACCCTTGTGCAGCAAATGGTTAGTGAGCGTGTTTGATCCGTGGTTATGTAGCCACCATGGTTACGAATGGTTCACATGACACACTAAGCCATAATATTTAGCTCAAAATGCCACTGTGGCTTAGTGTGTCATCTGAACAGGGTGATAGAAGAGGAGCTGAAGTTACAGGAAGCCAGATTCCAACTGGACATCAGGAAAAACTTTGTGACTGTTAGAGCAGGACGACAATGGAACCCATGACCTAGGGAGGTGGTGGGCTCTCCCACATTAGAGGCATTCAAGAGGCAGCTGGACAGCCATCTGTCAGGGATGCTTTAAGGTGGATTACAGCATTGAGCAGGGGGTTGGACTCGATGGCCTTAGAGACCCCTTCCAACTCTGCTATTCTATGATTCTATGAAATACTCATTGTGATTGCAATGAATAGCCCTGACTGTCAGTTCACAATTGGCAAGGGCTCAAGTATTGGAGGAAGCTGGAGTATTGTGCTGAAATGAAACACCCCAAAGTCCTCAAGGTCATTCAGCTGCCTCCATTCATCTGCACCCTCCAAAATTGCTCCTCTCAGTGCTTCCCTCCCCAGGCCCAAAATCACTCCCCAGCTCTAAATGTACACCCAAAATCAATATGTTGTCTTCCTCTCACCTTCTGCACCCACAGCCCTCTGTATCCCCACCAACTGCCTCCAGCCCTCTAAACTCCTCCATGCTTGCTCCATTGCCCCCCCATTACCTCCCAGGCCACCCAGGCCCTTCCTAACCCGATACTGCTCTCCCTACCTGTTACAAAGTCCTCCATGCCCCCAGCCCTTAGCACACGCCACACACACGCATACATATGCCCTTGCTCATGTGGTGATGGTCAGCTCCCAACCCCTTTTTACATCAAGTGGCAAAACAAAGTGCAGCCCTCCAGTGGCCTCTTCCATCTTCATTTCCCAAGAATGTCTCCACAAAAAGAGACACTTGTGGAAGTGAAGATGATGCTTCATTTTGTAGCATTTTAGATAAAACCTAGTTTGCTGATTCATTCCTGCTTTGTGCCTTGTGTGGGATAATCTTGGATTTGAATGTCAAACTGCAATTCTGTGGGGGTACAGGTGAGGTTTCTGCTATTCAAAGGGTCCTTTCAAATGACCCCAATAGGGGAACATAAGAAGCATCCTGCTGGATGAGATCAAAGGCGGATCTAGTCCACCATCAAGTTTCTCACAGGTGCCAATCAAAAACCTCTGGGAGGCCCACAAGCAGGACATCTGGGCAAGAACACCCCTCCCACCATTGTTTCCACACAACTGGTATTCAGAGGTAAGTTGCCTCCGAATCTGGAGGTAGCATACAGCTATCATGGCTGATAGACGCTGATTGATCTTCCATTAAATTGCATCTATTATTGCAGCTATTAGTCATGATAGCTAAATGAAACCTTTATGTTTAGGGCAGTATTGCTCTGAATGCCAGATGCCTGGGGCAAACAACAGCTTTTGGACTTTCTAGGGATATCTTCCTAGTCACATCTGGAGACAGGATGCTGGATTAGATGTTTGTCTGATCCAGCAGGGCTCTTCTTATGTTCCAGTCAATCAGCCTTGATCTGGTTTAATTGTGGCAGTATCCACATACCTAAGCAAGCTGCTTTTTCCTAATTGCAGCAATAATTGCATTTGGGAGTAATTACATAAAAGGCATCATAACTCTAAGAGGTTCAGATAACGCCCTCCCCCTCCCATGCATTCAAAGAACATACCAGCCCCTGCCATGCGCAGCTAAGCAGGACACACACACCCTTTATCTGGAGGAGGTCTACTCACATCTCTGGTACACTCAGAGAACCTCTTCTCATGTGTCAAAAATTGGGTTGGGAGCAGGAAGGATGGCTTAGCCTCCAGGGGTGTCAGTGGCAGGAACTCCTCACCCTCATTCTTTAAACATGTGAGGGGGAGGTGTCATTTGAACCTTCCTACAGAGTGCAGTTGGGAAGAATTCACTTAGTATTGTCATCCTAAATATGTACAGCACACCAAAGTGGAGTTGTGCTATGATGAGAAATGGGGATCTTGCTTGCCACTTCTTGCATTGTTTTAATTTGTCTCCTTTTCGTAGCATCAAAAATAGCTTATCAAAGGATCCCAGACCCCAAAGTCCTCCCCACCATCCCTTGCATTTAGGAATAGGGAAACAATGCCTGAACGTGATAGGCAAAGCCCTTGGAGTGAGGCTGCCATTTTGGCAGTAACCTCATGTCAAGAATCAGGTTTAATTCTCCCTAGAAATAAACACTATCTGAAGATGTTGTACTGTTTTGTTACCTATGCCAAGCTATGTATGGTTTCTTTGTTTTTTTTAATTAAACAGTCCATTTAGAAAATATGTATTAAAAATGTTCTAGAGAGGTTTTGGGAAACCATCTGCATTTATTTTATCACCTTTTGAACATTTGTTCAACGACATTTGGAATGACATTTGTGTAGCTAGTTTACGACTACCAAGAAAGAGAGTTCTGCTTCCTCACCAAGGGGGGAAATGACTAGACTGTAATGTGTGCTGTGGTTATGTCCAAATGCTTGAAACCAGTGCTTTTTAGGAAACTGTTTCCCTGGTTCCTGCTTGTCTTTGCCTTCACCATCCTCTATTTAAGTCAGTTTGCTTTAGTAACCTGTGTAATTTTGTTTTGCAACGTTCTATGGCATCATCGTGTCAGAGAATGAATGATGACATCACTGACAAATCATGTGGGTTGCCTCCGCCAATAGTAAATGAGGTTTAGAGAGGCAAAGAAGAAGGACAATGGGACTGAGATGTAGCAGCATTGAGAAACAACACAAATTGCTCACAGGTACCCAGATCACCAAAGACAGGAGGCACATTACAACCCAGGAAATTCGCTTTATTTGAAATCCCATTAAAAAAAAAACCACACACACCTCAATTGCAGTGCCCTACTGTTTATATTGTGCCCTTTCAGCACATGTATTTTTAATGATAGCCTAAAATACATAAGACCATCCATTTCATTTATTTGAAACATTTTGGTGCAAAATAAGATCAACAGGATTCTGTGTTCTCTATGCTCGCTTTGTGAATGTAATTCATCGTGCATATGGGCAGTTAGACAGAGGGGCATGGGAATCAGCCTTAGAGCTTGTGAAGTGAAATGGAAAAGGGGTAAAGAGCTTGTAAGAAGAGAATTTGCTTTCTGAAATACTTTGCCTGTATTTGGTTACAGCAGATGACAGGATGACGAAGCTAGCCCAGATGCCTGGAACATAGTAAATAAACATAACTGTTGTTTTTAGAAGTCTTATAAGAACACTAGCAATTCTGTATGCATGCTATTCTGTACACATGCTATCCGAAGCCTTCCCTGGAATTCTGAAATAAATTAATCCACTTAATATCTCAAAAAGGCACCTACATTCAGGGGTGTTTAAATTCAAGGGCACAGTCTCTCCCTGTGTCCCGCAACTCCAGGAAGGATCGGATGCGCAAGTAGAGAGGAACCATCATAAGGCTAAATTGGATCCTCTTTCCCCTTGCCTGTAAGCTAGTTCTTGGCAACAGCCAGTGCACCAACTTTCTTCTCTGCACGCATTGCGTCTGCGAATTCACATCCAGCAAAACTGTTCAGGGTGGTGAGGGGTCTAACCCAGGCACCTTCCCCCCTGAACCCGACTTTAGAACCTTTGGTAGTCTCTGTGATGCCTTTAACGATCATTTCACAGATAAAATCTCTCAGATAAGAGACGATTTAGATGCCGTCATTATAGCAGAGGCTGACAATGGAGTGTCCAGCAACTCTGTGAGTAGGATTACACTGGATCAGTTTCAGTTGGTGTGTACCAAGGACGTGGGCAAACTGCTTGGACGTGTGAGGAGGACAACTTGTCCTCTCGATCCCTGTCCTTCTTGGCTGGTCGCCCAGGGAGGAGGTGCAATTAGACTACAACTACAACTTTTTTTTAATGTGCCAGAGCCAGAGGATCTCTGCAAAAGCTGCTCTCTGCCAAAGAGTCGACACTGAGAGATAACACAGAGTTACATAAAAGTAATTCAAGAAGAAGAGGGAAAGAAAGCTGTTCTGAATTCCTAGGAAACATCATCAACACCACTGGTTCTTTTGATGTTTTTGGCCTAGCACATTTGCAATTACCACCTGGCCTTTGTTATCAGGAACCGTTGGAGTAGGCCAGAGTCCCAAGGCTGTGACTAATTGGAATTTAATTCTACAACAAATACTACTGATTTACCAGTTTCCTATTGGCAGGGATGAGTAGCCCGCTTTACCCAGCTGGACAGAAAGTGGCAAAGATATAATGCTTACTAGAAATGCATGCAGGATGCTGGGGATAGTTCCCGCCTTTGAGAGTATCCCTTTAAGTGGGGAAGTACAGACAAAAATAACAAAGTTCTTTACAGCCAGAGAGGCTGGCAAAGAGGAGGTGGTGGTTGAAGAGGATCCCCTAGATATATCAAGTCCTATTTTAGATTGGTCTGTTGACCTCAAAAGTGCCTCTCAGATTTTAGGCCCTCATAACCTTGCTTTAGAGCTGGCTCTTGCTGAAAACAGGATGATAAAGGAGCAAACACAGGCACCTGAAAAGGTCAAACAGCTAAATGAACAGTTAAATGACTTGATGTTAAAACAAGTTTCAGAGCTGGCTCACTGTAGCTGAAGAGCAAATAAAGAAGGGGATAAGAACCAGAATGAGTCAGTTTACGGGGACAGTATACCAATTGAGCGCTGGTTGTTTATGATCATGAAGGATTTTGAACATATCAAATACTATCTGTCCCAATGTAATGAACTCCTAACAAAACTCATGGAAATGCAAAAAAAATCTGGCCCAGAATATTGAGAGGAAAGTCCAGGAAGGAAAGCCCAGTAAATGCAGGCCGCAAACAAAAACTCTCACTACATCAAAGGAAAAGGAGGTGACTAGGAAGAAGGATGGAAACAAAACAAAGAAGAGTAAAAACATCAAAAGCACAAAGGGTGTCTCCTATAAGAAAATGAACTTCAATAATCTTTCTAAACTTTTGGACAAAGATCCTGTGCAGAAAACTGAAGTGAAGTCTAAAAAGAAATCTAAGAACAAGGTAAAGAAAATGACAGTGTCAATTCTTTTTCAGAAAATATAGTCAGCCTTGTTCCACAAACTCCACATAATCTTGGTCCAACACCAGGAAGAGGAAATGTCAGATTCATGTGTTCCAGCACCACAGGAAACAAAATTGTGCCTAAAGAATCCAGGAAATGCTGTGAGCTGGAACTTAGTATTGATTCACCAAAAGTTGGTCCTGTCCAATTATCCTAAACCCAAAGGACTCTTTATCTCAATCGGGACAAAAAGTACACCTTCCCCAAATTCTGGACAAGGCCACCCCAGGTCTTTTCTCTCTAGCAGATATTACCTATGTGGAATATTTATATTACAACCACATCTGTGCATGAGCGGTAGTCACATTCAGTGACCAGGATTTAGCAAGACTGTTATTAAACAGGAGGGAAGAACTCAGCAGATATGGCATTCCAGACTCACGATTCTACGAGAATCGGGCACCTCCTCACTTAATAGGGAAATACCTTAATATGAGCCAAAAAAGATGCTCAGCTGGGGAGGCCAGTTACTCTAAAAATCTTATTGATTTAGACACCATCCAAGAAAACATCTCCATTGACAGAAACCCAGGTATACATGGGCAGAAGCGGTCAGACCCTGCTGGGGTTTATGGAAAATGGCAAATACCTGTCAAGGAAAACAGATTTCACAATATTGAGGAGAAAACACTACTAGACTCCTTTTGTGCTTTGTCCCAAGTTTCACAAAATGAAATTGTGATGAGACTTGACACCTTAAGAGAACATGCAAATAAAGAGAGGTAGACCTACAGATAAGGAAGGCGCACAAGGGGCTGGGGAGGAATATAACACTCTAAATCAAGAAAACAGCATGAAAGGAAGTTTGGGCTATGCACAGGAGTCATCCAGAGTTTTAAAAAGGTTCCATGGACTGCTTGACAACTGCAGAGATAAACCCATTAACACACAAACCTGAGCAGAGATGCTCAGGGAGTGACCCTGCCCCTCCAGTCTCAATTATAAATTCCATGATTCCAAGGCCACCAGTGTCCTAAAATCAGGCCACCTGGCTTTACATGAGATTCCTGGAAGATGGAGATACCAGCTGAGGCTCATGTTTTACCCAGCAAATATGATGTGCCCAGTGATCTCAAATGTCAGCAGAATAGATCTGCCAATGGACGGAATTGCATATTGGGAAGAGAAGCTGGAGGCAGTGGGAGCGGGGAGGGCCATCCAGGATTATTCAAATTGACAACACAAACAGAAAAACTGCAATCTGTCCAGCACGCAAACAGATGCACCAGCTGCAGGTAATCTAATGATTACCTGCAGTTCTCGAAAAGAATGTTCTAAGTTCATTGACATAATGTCATGGAACACAGCACACTTAATAAATGAAAGAGGTATAGAGCTATGGGGGGTGGGTTAGCTGTTCTGGCTAAGGAAGACCTAGGATGGTGGAGGGGGAAGAGAAAGAGAAGTGGTGGAGACCACAAACAGGACTTGTAATCTTTTGATAGTAAAATCTACAGCCTATGATAGGGTGCTAATTCTTGTAAATGTTTATATCCCCCCAACTTCCTCTCAATACTATTCACCAGATGTCTGGTTGCACCTGGAACAACAATTGGAAGAGTTGGGTGCAAGGTTCCCAAATGCCCTTATCCTTCTATTGGGGGATTTTAATGCCAGAGTGGGCCCATCTTTGGGTACCTCTAGACGGAGAGTTTCCATCGACATGTCTTCGCACTGGCGGCAGTTGCGTTACATGACACAGCTGCCAATGCGAAGACATGTAGAGGCAAAGGCCCTTTGCCACGAACTAAAAAAGTCAGCCATTAAACACGACTTTTTTAGTTAGCGGCAGTCCTCCCCCCCCCATTTAAAGTTGTTAAAAAGAACTCCCCCATTTGTATTTTTTTTAAAAAAAAGAACAACACTTACCTGGGAGTAGGGGAGCCAAGGTTCCCAGTCCCCCCTCCAGCAGCTTCCGCACCGCTGAATGCTTGGCGGCGTGGGTGGCAACAAAAGAAAAGGCGCCATCATGCCCCTTATGTCAGGACTGGTGTAAGGGGCGTCAATGCGCCACACGACGCCGGGGAGGCATCAGGGTGCAGTGCCCCCGGCGGCGTGAAGAAGAGGCCCTGACAAAAATTGGTGCACAGTGTGGAATTCTGGAAGAGGATTCCCTTGTTCTGAAGTACTGGAAATCTAGTGATCAGAAGTTAAATAATGCTGGCATAAATCTATTTAGGTTAACATATATGTTTGGTTTACACATAGTAGGTAACAATGACCCTAACACTGCATAGCCTTTTACTTATTTTTGTCCAAATGCGGGAAGTGTTCTCAATTACATCTGCGTCTCTAGGGAAAACATTGAACTCTTCTCTGGTATAATTGTCTCATCTAGGGAAGATAGTGATCACCCCATAACAGTAAAGTTAGCAGTGGAATCTGATCTGAGGCCAGTGACTGTATCAGACCAATGGCTATCTCAAAATTTAGAACTTCACCAAGAAAGTAACTGTACAGATTTCTGAAGACAAAGTGTGTATGGGTCCATGTTTATTTCCAGGTGGTCCAAATTGGGGAGTTACCCAAAAAAGTTCTGATGGAGCGGATTCCTCACACATCCGTTCTCTCAACCACTTCCTTGACTTCTATCACTTCCTGTCGCATAATCCTGTCATATAAAATATACTATATTAACTTAGGCCTCCTCCACACGGGGCGTTTAATGAGCCTTGAAGGCTCATTATAAATTTTACCTACACACGAGCGGAGCGCAAAACGGGCGTACAGGCGCGTTATCTCCCCGATAATGCGCATTTTCGAACGCGCGTTAAATAGCGACTTTTATTTTGCTCCTGCCGTTAAAGCGCATTTTCGCTGTGTGAACAAGCGATTATGCGCATTAACTACCTGGAAAGCGCTTTTTGGGCATCTTTTAATGCGCTTCGCCGCTTCTCGCCGCCTCCCGTGCAGAGGGATTAGGAGTAAATGCGCCTCCGCGATAATGCGCATAATCGCGGAACCAGGCGCAAAGGCGCATTCTTGTGGAGGGGGCCTATGACAGTTTGGGCAAAAACGATCAGAAAAGTTCTTTATGGACCTGAACAGTTTAAGCCTAGCAAACAGTCAAAACATTTTGTCACCCCTCATCAAAGTTATCTCAAGCAATATTCAATCTGATCCATGTGAATGTGAATAGCAGGTTGTACAGACAAGAAATAAAGATAAGTATGTAAAATTCAATAGGAAGAATGATCCACTCTAAAGTGCCTCAAGCATTTCACTCAGCCAAGGTTGTGAAGGGTAGCAGTGGAAACTCTTTCATCTTTTTAAAGGAGATGAACTGGGAACTAATATTTGCCATTGTTTTATTTGGTTTTCTTCAGCAGGCTTTGCCTTCCCTGATTCTGGACTTGTTAAACCTGTTATTTGGCTATGCAAGTAAAGTGTAATCATTACCCTAACAGATGATTCTGCTGTCAGGGCGATTTTCATGCATAAGATGTTCCACAGGACAACACCTCTCCTGGCAAATTCCTCACTCAAACCTGTATTCCCACTCAGTCAAACCAGCTGCGGGGGGGGGGGGGGGGTGAGTTTGGATGTTGGTTCTTTAGCAACATGTATTTAGGGTGGGTTTAACTTGAGAGATATTTAAGGCCGCTGTGAAAGGAATTTGCTTTACTCATTGTGTCTTCCTTGCTGACAAAAATAGATTTCGAGCCATCAAAATCAAAAAGAGAAGGCTTCATCTACTGAAGCCAATGGGCAACGTTCTCTTCCACTAGCTTCGCTTTCTCCGTTACTGCAAATTTTGATGCAAACCTGAAAGAAGCATGACATAATGTAATTTTCAGCACTAACATTTACGTCTATTTAGTAGTGGTGTGCAAAGTGGGTCTTCTCTGCCTTGAGATTCAAGCCAGAGCTCAGTAGAGGTGTTTCTTCGCTCTGCCAGATAGTTCGATGAAAAAAACCCCTCCATTTTCAGCTAACATTCTTGTTAATGGGAATTAACAGAAATGCATAGATCCCTCAGTTTTAAAGATAAACACATGGGACATACTGACTTGCAATGATGGGAGTTGGAGTCCAATACCTTTGGAGGCCAGCAGGTTGGGGAAGGCTTGCTCTAAACAAAAAAAGAGAAGTAGGTGGCCCTAAGTTGTTCGTCATGAGTTTTCCACAACCCCCCAGTCACCTCTACATATCATATTCTCCATCCTGTCCTCATGGTTTATTTGCTTAGGGAGAATGAGAATTTCACTTGCACTTTCTGCCTCCTTAGGGAGGATGTGGCATTAAGGCTTGGGAGCCTTAACTCCCAATTTCCATGCTTTTTAGTGCTTGGTTGAAAGCTGTAGAGTCTTAATGTTGTTTTGTAAACCGTAGGTTTTTCGTTTAATGAATTTCATGGCTTTGTGTAATGGATGACCGGATATTATACAGTTGACAACCAAGCCAACATCAGCTAGGGTGACCAGATGGCCCGGGGTTTCCCGGTCCTAATCGGGAAACCTGGGGCGAACCGGCCCAACCGGGGGGCGGGGGGGCAAACCGGGGTGGCAGGGGTCACGCGGCGGTGGCAGCAAGCTAGGAGCGGTGCCGGTAGACCCGGGCCGGCGGCAGTGGCAGCGGAGGAGCCCGGGAAGCAGCCGCCCCCTCCTACCCGCGCCGCTCGCCCTGCGGCGCGCTCCTTACCTGGGCGTCCGCTTTCCTCCGGTACTAGATTCTACTGAGAAACAGGCTGCGCGACTCTTTTGAAGGCATTTGCCCCTTCCCTGTTCTTAATACATATTCCAAAAATAAATTCCATATATCTCCAAAATCATTCTTACTGGACATTCCCCTCTTTATTTTCATTTTACACATTAGCTTATCATTAAGTGCCATGTCCCATATTTCTTTATACCATTCTTCTATGGTATATATCCCTTGCCCTTTCCAATTTTTAGCAATCATTATTCTGGCGGGAGCCAGGAGGTTGTTTATTAATTCTCTCTTATTTATATTCTCCATACCTTTTTCCCATATTGCTAGTAGAGCCAGCTTTGGGTTTAATTCCAAATTACTTCCAATTATATAACTTATTTCTTTAAACACCCTTTCCCAAAATTTTTGTACATGTTTACAGCTCCACCACATATGGAAATATGTTCCAACCTCCTGACATCCCCTCCAACAATTCTTGGACACTTTTTTATCTATCTGATGAAATCTTACCGGCGTTAAATACCATCTCCATACTATTTTATAATAATTCTCCTTAATTCTAATCGACAAAAGCTTTAACATTCTTGCATCCCATATCTTCCCCCAGTCATGTTCATTAATTTGTTCTTTTAAGTCATCTTCCCAAATCATTTTAAGCGAATCTCTATATTCCTCTGTCAGGATTTTATATATTTCGCTAGTTAGACCTTTTCTAGCTTTAATTACTTCCTTCTTTCCTCTTGATTCAATTAAATCTTCAAATCTTGTATTATTTCTACACTTCTTATTCATCTTTTTCCATTCCTGTGTCCATTTTTCCAATTGTAAACATTTGAACCAAGCTATCTTTTGTCCTTTTACCAACTCTCTAATTTGCTCCTTATCTGTCATTCTTTCCATCCAATTCCTTAACTTAATAATTTCCTGACCCTTCAAACTTCCTTCCAATTCTACTTTTAAATTCCTTGGGAAATTTCTCACAACTACCACTGGGGCGAATGGAGAGTCTCCTGGTATTAAACTCCCTTTAACTTTCTCCCAGATCTCTAGAATGTTTTTCAGCAACGGGTTGTCCAGTCCCCTCAAATCTTTCTTTTGGATTTTATTTTTTTAAAAAAATATTTTGCAATTTGAAATCTGGTTCCCCTGTTTGCGTTTCTAACCATTCCTGTATTTCTAAGGAAGAATGGGAAAGAGGCTGTACTCAGCATCCCCCCCAATCTCTCATTGATGGGCTAAAAGAGCATGAGAACAAATCCATCCTCTGCAACTAACTAAACTAAATATGTTTTTATTTATCCTTTCTTTAGTTTTGCACTACCCTCTCTTAGGTTGCCATCCTATGCACTTTTGCTTGGTGTGAACCCCGAGGGGCTTAACATGGGGGGCACACCTCACAACAGCCTCGTGAGGTGGACAAGTTCCCTCCCCCCACAACTAGTAAAGAGATGTGAACTGCTAATCACCCCACTAAAATGTTAACTCTTCCTGTTGTTGCCTTCACACACACAACTCCCCCCCAGTATAAAATGTAACTTAAAAGGGGGTGGGAGGGAATGGGAGGGTTGATGTCTCTGCCTTCTTTTGTATATGGTCACTCTAGTATAGTGCCTGCAACTTTAACTGTTGTGATGAAGAGGGAATTTCACCAGGAACTAATTGCATACAAATGACACTGGCTGAAATCCCCTTTTCTCTACAACTGTTAAAGTTACATCAGCCTTGTCCTCCTTTTCATATGGTCAGCCTAATATTAGAATAAGTTACAGTTTACTATGTTAATTATTAGGGGTATGCGCTCCACCCAGAAAATCCGAGGGTCTGTCAGAAGTTCGATGAAGCTCTGAGTTTTCAGAGCGGAGAGGGAAACCATCAAATACCCTCAGTGCAGAGATGTGCTCATCGGAGCTCCTTTCCATTTTTGGATAATCACTTCATTATAGCCTAAAGGAATTAACCAAAATGCGTACATTTCCATCATTTTTAAATACAAAGAGATGAAACTTGGCTGCATGGCAGCTCTGAAGTAGGGATTGAGCCATGCCAAGTTGGAAGCAGACTGGGTCATGCCTTGATTTTTAGGAATTTTTCAAAGTTCAAACTCCAAGCTGCTTTTTGGGGTCTAGGACCTTGAGCAGTACACAAGTTTTTAAAAAAATCAAATTAAAGATAAAGTTATGAAATTTGGCAGCATGGTAGCTCTTAAGTAGGGCTTTAGGCATGCGACGTTGGGAGGAGATTGGTTTATGCCTTGATTTTTAGGATTTTTTTAAAGTCAGACTTTTTTAAAAAAAATCCTAAAAATCAAGGCATAAACCAATCTGCTTCCAACTTGGCATGGCTCAGTTCTTGCACAGGCTGCATTTCCATCCCTAGATATTTACTCAAAAGTAAGATCCATTGAATTTCCTTGGTTTTTGAAAAGCAACATACTTGCTTTTAGATTAGTCAGTCTCAGCACTCTATGTGTGCTATGAATGCTTGCTCTGTCAGTCCCTATAGTTTCCTGCAAGGCCAAGCTAGGGGTGTCCAGTAAATTAAACCCAGGAGGTGGAGGGTGGGATTCCCTCAAGTTCATCTGAGAGCGGGTGCTGTAGAACATGGACCTTCCAGGAATGTTGAGGCCGGATTTCTGGCAGTCCCAGCCAGGCAATTTTATGGCCTGTTACTCCCTCTGTTTGGTAGCCCACAGGAGTACCTGCCTCATAAAGCAAAGGGCCACATGAGAACTGCTATTATGGTCTGCTACTTTGTTTGTCTTTAGTAGTCTGTGGTCCAGACTTCTTCAGAATGGGAAATAGTATTATGTGGTTGGGGTCAGTCTAAATTATCTCCAGGGGTCCCTTGCTCAATGCCTTTGATCTCAAAGAGATTGAGGATTTCCCCCCAACTCTGTTACGCTTGAAGTTACTAGGCCTGTTGAAAATAGATTTTATAACATAAGCAGGAAAACAGTGAATACCCCTTTTAACTTGTTAAACCAATAAAAACATGCCATACAAGAAGTCTTAAGATATGAATGGTTTATAAAGAAAAGTAAATGCAAAAGAACATCAGATACAGCAGTGAAAAGTGAAATATTACTGTTGTTATTATTATTATTATTATTATTAGGGTTATTATTATGATTATATTTATTTGTATCCTGCCTTTTGCCCAATGCTGGGCCTCAAGGCAGCCTTACAAAATTAAAACATATACAGCTAAAGCCTATAAATAGAAATATACAAAAGTTAAAAATATAATTAAATACATTTCAATATTAAAACATTTAAAATATATAATGATTTAAAAAGTCCAAGGTATAGACAGAGGTCCAGATAATTTGCCAAAGGCCTGCCGGAACAAAAATGGCTTTGCCTGCCTCCAAAAATACATCAAGGAGGGAGCCAGTGTAGACTGCAAGGATTAGAAAGAAAATACATGTGTGTACACTATGCAAAATACACGACAGTTTAACTGTTTCTAAACCTTATTAGAAAAACAGTGTGACTAGGCCGAAACCAATCTTGTAGGCCCAGAAACACTTTGAAAGGTTTCAAATTTGTACTTAAAATTTACACCACCCCAAACTAATTAAATGAAGTGTTTGAAGCTTTCAACTAGGGTGACCAGATTAAATCCAGGTCAGGGCTCCTGTAACTTTAACAGTTGTAGAGAAAAGGGAATTTCAGCCAGGTTCATTTGTATGCAATTAGTTCCTGGTGAAATTCCCTCTTCATCACAACAGTTAAAGTTGCAGGGGCCGTGCCTTCTTTTGTATATGGTCACTCTAGTATAGTGCCTGCACCTTTAACTGTTGTGATGAAGAGGGAATTTCACCAGGAACTAATTGCATACAAATGAACCTGGCTGAAATTCCCTTTTCTCTACAACTGTTAAAGTTACAGGAGCCCTGACCTGGATTTTATCTGGTCAGCCTACTTTCAATGTCATAGCAGTATGGTCCAAATGCTTAGCCTTGGCCACATGTCTAATTTTATGGCACACAATTAAGACAAATCTGTTCTACAAAACATCTTAATGTTAAAATCACTGAAATGACAAGTGAGACATCCAATTTATCTGAAACGAACTTCACTCACTCCTACTTTTGTAGCTTTTGTTGTACTTTGTTGCTATACTCTGTGTAATACATTCTCCCCTTCCCTCAAATATCTTTTCTGATTGTTTCCTCACTCCACTGCAAGCTGCTGCTTAATAGGTCTTGCTGCCAGCTGGCTGGCTTTTTTATGTTTAAAGTTCAATTTTTTTGTAACCTTCCTGCACTGGAAGCCCAGCCAGCCAATAGGAGTAATAGTTTAACTGAAAACAAACAGCCTGCCTGACTTAGACGTAGAAACTTGCTCACTCAGCCAGCAGCGCTTTCACACTGTGGCTGACTTTGATGAGTCCAAGCAGAAACATGCAACCAGATCTCATAGATCTCACTCACTCACTCACTCACTGGCTTAGTTCAGATGACATGATAATCAATGGAGGGGGAAGAAGCAACTGTCAGTTGTGTTGATTATTGTGTCGTGTGGCCGGCAGCACACAATGCACACACAACTGACGGTACGCTATTTCGGGCAAAAACAAGGAGAAAAACAACAGACTGCTCAGTTGTTTATCCCGAAATCCATTGCTTAAAGTGTCATTTGCCGGGAACCCCCCTCTCTCCGTGTACTATTCCACTCAATCATAGAGTTCGCCGGCAGGAGCGGCCAAAAAAACTCCACCGCTCCTATACAGCCTGCAGAACTTGTGGTGCATGATGGGATATGGCTAGAGGACTGAGGGAGGAGGGAGGGAGGAGACTCAACAGCCCAGGAGGATGCCAGGATTTTCAGCCACGCAACGGGGGGAGGGGCAACATGTTGTGAGGCGCACACGACTCACTCTTCTTTAAATCTCACTTTGCAAACAAATGCCCCCTAATCTCACTGATTGGCATTCCCTTCCCCAAACACTGCAATTGGAGGAAAACAGAACAGGGAAGGAGAGTGCTGGAGCAATTCCTAATTGGTTAGCCACATATGTCAATATCAATTATCAAAACTACCCCACCCCATCACCCCGTGTTCCTTATTGGGAGGTTTTCAATTAGACACACCACACACAAAATGGTAAGATAATTTCGTAGACATTAGGAGCTTTGATTGGGTATGTCTCCTCTCTGATATTATTTGATGGGTTTAGAAGCGGTTCTCTGCTCTGGAAGTCTGAATGCTCTGCGGATGTTTGCAGTTACCAGATAATTCCGGGGTGGAGAGCCCACCCCTACTATTTGGCATGTTTAAAATGTATTCCTGGTAGTTAATTCCAGACAGCTGCTAACAAGCATTCAAAATATATAGAGATATATGAAATGCACAGTCTTTATAAAGAAGGGATTGAGTTCTGCCCTGACAGGAATCCTGTCTGGAACCATGGGTTGAGGTGGAGTGGAAGCACGGACCCAGGACTTGCAGCTTCTACACCCTCTGCCCTTCCTCTATCATCCCTGGTCTGTCAAACGTAAGCTTTCCAGGGCAGGGAGCTGTGCTTTTCCCCATTTGTTGCTGTTTTTATTTAGAAAGTGCCATCTGTACACATGGTGCTTTACAGAGTACAAGTGAGCAGGTCTTACAATATAACTGTGGGCACAGGTGAGCAACAGAGAAAGGGGAGGCAAGGCTATGCAGGGAGAAATATGTAGATGTTTTATTTACCCATGCTTAGGCTTAGTTACCACCTCAATTAGGCCATAGGAACTGCTGAGGGTGGAAGAGGTGAGTTTTGAAGAGGGCTTTTGAAGGAAGGAAGAGAGGTGCCATCATGCTGGTGTTGACAATGATATAACAACAACAGGGGTGTTTTCAAGTATTTCCGAATGTATCTTTCTGCACACGCTTTTATTTGGAAAAAATGTACTTTGTTGAGCAAATACAGGTCTTGAAGAAGGCTTCTAATTATTTGACCCCTTGTTTTAGCTTGCTTTTACCTGCTGTATCTGTCATAATTTTTTTCTTTTTTATTGTTTTATTATATTGCTCTTTTGTATTGGTTTTGTACTTTTAAAAATTGTTGTAAGGGCCCCGTCATTCTGTTTGTACAGTGGAAAGGTGAGGCAATCACATTTACAAATAAATAAATAACCACATTTACAAATAAAGTAACAGTGGCCCCATTCAGAAGACATCTTAAACCATGGCTTTAACCATGGTGGTTAAGCCAGAAAGCCAGGCCGTGTTCAGAAGACACCTTAAACCATGACTTTAACCATGGTCACTCCTTAGTCTGACTGTACTCCTTTGTTTTGCAGGATACATTTAAGCCTAAATATAGTCCATACTTACTGTACAAGTAAAAGCAGAATAGAAGAACAAGCAACATGCCAAGAATGGAGAACATATTCTCTGGAGCAATGGTGAATTTGCTACTAGTCTGTTGTCATAGAAATGTGGTGAACATGATGGATTAAAACCCAGATCCTGACCCTTTCTAATCCCTTCAAGGCCTTCTTTGGTCAGATACTGGAAATCTTTGTGGGGAGAGAATGAGTAAAATATAATCTAGAGAAACAAAGAGAAAGGAATAGGTGGGTGAGCTTTGTATTTCTCCCTCCACTAACCAGAACCATGCCTGCTATTCGGCACACCACAAAGAACTTTTAAAAATGGCAATTTGATCCCTTACACGTGACCATTACTTTTCTGGGCGCCAAGCTGCCTAAATTACTAAGCAGATGGAATTATGAAAGTCAATGTTGAATGAACCACAAGTGGAGATTAAGTGGACAGAAACTGACGGAAAATACATTTGTGTGTCACAAAAATGTAACAAATGCATTCATCTATTGGGACCTCTGACATCAGGCAGGTGGAAATTTCTGTAGGGGCCGGGAGAGGGGTTCTGAGATCAGATATCCTCCTCCAAAGTTGGAGCATTCTGTCTGACCTTGGAGGGGGTGGGACACCTGATATTTCCTATGGCCCTTGGGATGCCCCTATAGAATTGCACTGTAAATCAGTTTAATTTAGGGATGTACATCGTATCGGATCCGATATCCAATACCAGTTAAAATAGGAGGAAGTTGGCAGCGGGTGAGTGGGGACCTCCCTCTCCCTCCCTCCCCTCACTCATGCTCCTTACCTGATGCCTCCTCGCTGCTGTCCGCTGCCGCCTGCTGCTTCCGTACTACTGATAAATAGGCCTTGCAGCCTGTTCCACAATAGAACGAAGGTGCACCAAGTGATGATGTCACCCAGCGTGCCGGCGCTCTATCATGGAACAGGCTGCAAGGCCTGTTTATCAGTAGTACAGAACCAGTGGACGGCAGTGGATGATGGTGGCAGGTAAGGAGCACGAGTGGGGGGGAGGGGGGAGGGAGGGGGAGGTCCGCCCTTACCTGCCACCATCTTGCGCTGCCATCCGCTGGTTCCTTGTACTGAGAATTAGGCTTTGCGGCCTGGTTCTCAGAAGAGCAACAATGCGCCGGGTAATGACGTTACCCAGCACATTGTTGCTCTACTGAGAACCGCCGATGAAAGTGGACAGTGGGGGGGGCTTTCCTAGCGGGGCTGTCCCCAGCGCACTTACCTTCCAGGGACGTCCGCTCCCGTCCGGCGCCGGCTGCTACTGCCAGCGGGCTTCGTGGCCTGCTCCAGGGTGGCGCGCTGGGTGATGACATCACCTGGCGCGCCACTCTGGAGCAGGCCGCAAAGCCTGCTGGCAGTAGCAGCCGGCGCCGGACGGGAGCGGACGTCCCTGTAAGGTAATCAGGGGCGGGGGGAGGGGGCTTACCCCCCCCCGGGGCCATCCGCTTCTATCCGCTGGCTCTCACGGGTGCCAGCGGATAGAAGCGGACGGCCCCGGGGGGGTAGGGAGCGCAGGGGAGGGGGCTTACCTGCCAGGGCCGTCCACAGCAGA
The DNA here is from genome assembly GCA_029215795.1 of Anniella stebbinsi. Classification (NCBI taxonomy): domain Eukaryota; kingdom Metazoa; phylum Chordata; class Lepidosauria; order Squamata; family Anniellidae; genus Anniella; species Anniella stebbinsi. The sequence continues at coordinate 102,315,472 of JARDYH010000003.1, forward strand.
CGGCCCCAGGGGGGAGGGAGTTAGGCCCCCCCTCACCCACCCGCTGCCATTTTTTCCTCATACACTTGCATTGCAATGCAAGTCTATGGGGGGGGAAAATGGCGGCCGATCCAAAAATTTCCGATTTTTGGATCGGGATCAGACTCAATCCGGTCCGGGGGGCCTCTGATTTTGTCCGATCCGATCCGTGACAAAATTGGAGGTCCCAATCCGGGTCCCGATCCGGGGGGTCCGTGCACACCCCTAGTGATAATGTAAACACCGAGAAAGTTTATAACACTCATATAACCACAATGCTACTTCTTTTAATTATACGATTAATTATACTTCTTTTAATTATATGAGATCCGCCAACTCACCAATCATCAAGAATTTAAAAGAGCTGCTCTTCCGGCAGGCCTACCCAGATGAATTTTAAGTTTTTTTTTGGGGGGGGGGGGTATTTTAATGATGTATTGGTTTTATGTGCTTTTAATCAGTTTTGTGTATTTTATGTTTGATGTTGTTCCCCACCTCGATCCGAAGGGAGAGGCGGGTAATAAATAAATAAATAAATTATTATTATTATTATTATTATTATTATTATTATTTTCATTGACTTTTATTTACTTTGAAGTCTGACTTCACTTTCTTACTAGTCCGTGGTGATGTTTACATGTTTGGACTTAGCTTGGTTACTCACCAAAGTGTCTAGAATCCATGTCGTGTAAGTTCTGGACTTAAATAGGACTGAATGAACAATAGAGAGCTTCGGCTATGGGGCGGTATAAAAATGCAATAAATAAATAAATAAATAAGCACTTCACTGAATTTCTTCACTGCAGCAAAAGCTACTCTCCAGGCATTATTTTACTGAGCATGAAGAAATCACCCCATTAATTCCTTGTGGACATGGACCTAAAACAGAACCAAAACATGCAGTGCCATAACAAGACAGTTGCATGACTGGGGCAGGTTCCCAATCCTACTATTTCCAAGTAAGTAACCAGTATCAGGTCTGCAGGCTTAATTCATTGCTATGTCACCTTTCTAGGAGCAAGGTGGGAATCAAAAGTTCTGAAGTGTCCCTAAATCTAAAATAAGCCCATCTGCTTCAAAAAAAATTAACTTTATTCCAACTATGAAGATAGGAACTTAGTATGGTTGCAGAATTTTAAGGCTATTGCTGTGCACAGCTGGGTCCCAGCAGAGAATGAAGGGGAAGGGAACAAATGAACGTGCAGGCCTGATTGGGGTAACAAAGTTGGCAATAATAATAATTATTATTATTATTAGGGGTGTGCACGGACCCCCCGGATCGGATCGGGACCCGGATCGGGACCTCCAATTTTGTCCCGGACCGGTTCGGACAAAATCGGAGGCCCCCCGGACCGGATCGAGTCCGATCCCGACCCAAAAATCGTTAATTTTTGGATCGGCCGCCATTTTTTTCCCCATAGACTTGCATTGCAATGCAAGTCTATGAGAAAAAAATGGCGGCGGGTGGGTGAGGGGGGGCCTAACTCCCTCCCCCCCCGGGGCCGTCCGCTGTGGACGGCCCCGGCAGGTAAGCCCCCTCCCCCGCGCTCCCTACCCCCCCTGGGGCCGCCCGCTTCCATCCGCTGGCGCCCACGGGCGCCAGCGGATAGAAGCGGACGGCTCCGGGGGGGTAAGCCCCCTTCCCCGCCACTGCTTACCTTCTCGGCCCGTCCGCTCCCGTCCGGCGCCGGCGGCTACTACCAGCGGGCTCCGCGGCCTACTCTCGAGTAGCGCGCCGGGTGATGACATCACCCGGCGCGCCACCCTAGAGCAGGCCGCGGAGCCTGCTGGTAGTAGTAGGCGCCGGCGCCGGACGGGAGCCGCCGGGCCGGGAAGGTAGGGGCCCCCTCCCCCCTCCGCGCGCCCCCTCCTTCCCTCCACGCACCCCCTCCTTACCTTCCCGGCCCGGCGGCTCCCGTCCGGCGCCGGCGCCTACTACTTCCAGCAGGCTCCGCGGCCTGCTCTAGAGTAGCGCGCCGGGTGATGACATCACCCGGCGCGCCACCCTAGAGCAGGCCGCGGAGCCTGCTGGGAGTAGTAGGCGCCGGCGCCGGACGGGAGCCGCCGGGCCGGGAAGGTAAGGGCCCCCCTCCCCCCTCCACGCACCCCCTCCTCCCCTCCACGCACCCCCTCCTTACCTTCACGGCCCGGCGGCTCCCGTCCGGCGCCGGCGCCTACTACTTCCAGCAGGCTCCGCGGCCTGCTCTAGAGTAGCGCGCCGGGTGATGACATCACCCGGCGCGCCACCCTAGAGCAGGCCGCGGAGCCTGCTGGGAGTAGTAGGCGCCGGCGCCGGACGGGAGCCGCCGGGCCGGGAAGGTAAGGGCCCCCCTCCCCCCTCCGCGCGCCCCCTCCTCCCCTCCACGCACCCCCTCCTTACCTTCTCGGCCCGTCCGCTCCCGTCCGGGGCCGGCGGCTACCACCAGCAGGCTCCGCGGCCTGCTCTAGAGTAGCGCGCCGGGTGATGACATCACCCGGCGCGCCACCCTAGAGCAGGCCGCGGAGCCCGCTGGGAGTAGCTGCTAGTGCCGGACCGGAGCGGACGGGCCGAGAAGGTAAGCGCCCCCCTCCTCCCTCCCCCCCGCTGTCCACTTTCATCGGCAGGCGCCCGCTGGCGCCCGCCAATGGAAGCGGCGGTGGGCGCCAGTGGGCGCCCGCCGATCCTCTGATCCTCCGAACCGGTTCGGAGCCTTTTCGGACCGGTTCGGATTGGATCGGCCGATCCAGCTGCGGGATCGGAAATCGGATAATTTATCCGATTTCCCACTGGACCGGACTCGGATCGTGGATCGGGTCCGATCCAGTGCACATCCCTAATTATTATTATTATTATTATTATTTATTTATTTATTTATTACCTGCCTCTCCATCTGGACTGAGGCAGGGAACAACATTAAAAACAAATGATATAAAATACATAAAACTGATTAAAAACATATAAAAACTAATACATTGTTAAAATTCCTATAAAACACTTAAAATTCATCTGGGTAGGCCTGCTGGAAGAGATCAGCCTTTATAGCTTTCTTAAATTCTGAAAGACTGTTAAGTTGGCAAATCTCTCCTGGCAGGCCATTCCATAGTCTGGGAGTGGAAGAAGAAAAGGTCCTCTGGGTAATGGTTGTCAGCCTAGTTTTGGCTGACTGAGCGTGCGGGATGGATTGTTGGGAAAAGGCGATACCGCAGGTAACCTGGACCCAAACCATGTAGGGCTTTAAAGGTAATGACCAACACTATGTACTTCGCCCAGAAAGTAATTGGCAGTCAGTGGAGTGATTTTAAAGCTCGTGTAATATGGTCACCCCTAGGTGTACCGGTGAACAATCTGGCTGCCATATTTTAAACTAGTTGAAGTTTCTGGACTAGGCACAGAGGTAGCCCTATGTACTAGGGGTGTGCACGGACCCCCCGGATCGGATCGGGACCCGGATCGGGACCTCCAATTTTGTCATGGATCGGTTCAGACAAAATCGGAGGCCCCCCCGGACCAGATCGAGTCCGATCCCGATCCAAAAATCGGAAATTTTTGGATCGGCCGCCATTTTTTTCCCCATAGACTTGCATTGCAATGCAAGTCTATGAGGAAAAAATGGCGGTGGGTGGGTGAGGGGGGGCCTAACTCCCTCCTCCCCGGGGCCGTCCGCTGTGGACGGCCCCGGCAGGTAAGCCCCCTCCCCCGCGCTCCCTCCCCCCCTGGGGCCGTCCGCTTCCATCCGCAGGCGCCCGCGGGCCCCCGCGGATAGAAGCGGACAGCTCCGGGGGGGGTAAGCCCCTCCGCGCACCCCCTGCTTACCTTCCCGGCCCGTCCGCTCCCATCCGGCGCCGGTGGCTACTACCAGTGGGCTCCGCGGCCTGCTCTAGAGTAGCGCACCGGGTGATGACATCACCCGGCGCGCCACCCTGGAGTAGGCCGCGGAGCCCGCTGGTAGTAGCCGCCGGCGCCGGACGGGAGCGGATGGGCCAGGAAGGTAAGGGTCCCCCTCCTCCCCTCCGTGCGCCCCCTCCTCCCCTCCGCGCGCCCCCTGCTTACCTTTCCGGCCCGTCCGCTCCCGTCCAGCGCCGGCGGCTACTACCAGCGGGCTCCACGGCCTGCTCTAGAGTAGCGCGCCGGGTGATGACATCACCCGGCGCGCCACCCTGGAGCAGGCCGCGGAGCCCGCTGGTAGTAGCCGCCGGCGCCGGACGGGAGCGGACGGGCCGGAAAGGTAAGGGCCCCCCTCCTCCTGCCCCCTCCTCCCCCCCCGCTGTCCACTTTCATCGGCGGGCGCCCGCTGGCGCCCGCCAATGGAAGCGGCAGTGGACGCCAGTGGGTGCCCGCCGATCCGCCGAACCGGTTCGGGGCCTTTTCGGACCGGTTCGGATTGGATCGGCCGATCCAGCTGTCGGATCGGAAATCGGATAATTTATCCGATTTCCCACTGGACCGGACTCGGATCGTGGATCGGGTCTGATCCAGTGCACATCCCTACTATGTACATCGCATTGCAGAAGTCAAGCCTTGAAGTTACCAGCTATAACTTTATTGGTCTCTGCTTCGAACAGATTTTAGTTGGGGCTTAGCACATAGATCCAGTCATCAGGCAGCTCACATGCTGGCTGATCCTACTATGCTGGCCACATGTCAGGAGCATTAATGGTGAAAACTGGAACTGTTGGCTCACCAAGGTGCAGGCTGCTAATGTGAACCACTTTCTACCACCCTAGGTGTGGCAGGCTTGCATTCCCCTTACTGGATTGGATCGATGCCACACACCCCAAGGGTGTGTCCTGCTCCTTGTTACAAAAGGATCCAGTCCAATGCCTTCCATACTAACACAGTTGTGATTTAAAACATTAGCAATTGGTATTTCTGTGATAAACTCAAAATGCACTACAGAACAACTATATACAATAACAATCTTGCAATGGGGAAGGTAAAAAACCTGCATCATCATGCCAATTTGTGTGCAAATAAGATTTCTCCCCAGCTCTGTTAACTGGCAACTAACTTCTGTTCACAGCAAGAAATGTAGTTACTTTGGAGTGGGTGGGTGGGTGATGAAGTTGGTGGTGGCAATACTGAAGTCACAGAAGAGGCTTAAATTTATAGGCCAGGGGTGGACCAGAGGGGGAATGTTCATCATTGGTTCTGGCCCAACGCAGCCCCTCCCCAAACTGAGTCAATCATAGTCCTGATTGCCTGCACTGACCAGAAACACAGCACCCCAGGGCTGAAAAGCCACATTCTCCATCCATTCCCCTCCTTGTTGCCAGGACTTTGCGCCCCACAACATTTTGCTTTTCAGAGACTGATGGAAACTGTTATGTTAAAACCCTTGTTCACTGGTGCTGTCCTATCTCTGCCAGACCTGCTGTATTCCGTGGCTAATTGTGCTTTACTGTGTAAGACTGTAAACACAGGGACAACGAGATACTGGTCATTAAATTTCTGAACAAGCTGACTTCTGGCTTTTTGTCTGCCAGTTGAAAACATGCTTACTTATGCCACTCTGAGAAGAAAGCATTTTACTTTAACATTACTTGATCTTTGATGCCCTGTGCAATTTGTCCAGGCCAGACACCCCATTGCCCCACAACAGTTACATTTATTGAGACCATCAATCTCAATGGACAATCATTGAGGTTGATATTCTCAATGATTGTCCATTGAAGTTGCTGTATGATTAGGCCAAAAATTAAGATGTCACAGGATTTACAGCCACCATATCTTTACTTGCACTATCACAACAACCCCCTTCCCTGCCCAGCCCGCTCCAAGCTAAAAAAGTCAGGGTAAATGCCTGACTTTTTTAGAGTGTAGCTTCGGGGCTTTTCCCCACAGTAGCTTTGGAGTGGCGGCTGCGTCATGTAATCCACTTTATGTAATCCACATGTAATCCACATGCTTAACATATGAGACTAAAATCCCCCACTACTTCACCCACTTTATCCTCCACCCAGCGCAGTCTATCTGCTCTCCTTTACAATCCCCATTCTGCATCAACCTTGCATTTTCTTGTTGTAAAAACCACATTTTTCAAAGTCCTTTTGTGACTGATTTTCTGCTTGCCGCGACTTGCCTGTGTTTTGGGATTCAGGGTGCCGTAACCTTGTGGTGTTACTTGAGGGGTGGGGAGTAGATGTAGCTTCAGCACAGCAAAGAGAAGCAGGATCGTGCATCAGGTAAGGTTGGACCAGACAAGAATAGCTGGTAAATACTGGGACCTATAGGACCTTTTTTTTTTTTTACAGAATATGCATAGGAATGTGCCCTAAGTATGTGTAAGGGATGACACTGTGTTGTGTTCTCTGCCCATATATCAGCCATGATGTCATCATGATGCTACATATCATTGGCTGCTTGAATAGAATGGTAGATGCGAACTGGCAATATGATGATGTCTCATCAAAACAAAGGTGTTTGTACATGTTTTAGGAGAGAACAACTCAGCAAAGGATTGTTGCTTTCTCCATGGGATACAGATTATCTCGTCCTAGTCTGAGTGAAAATGTAAACCCAACTCTCTCCGGAGCCTCATCTTGACAAGCATGGGAGGGAGGTCCATTGTTCTTATTCTCTACAGTAAGGTGAAATTGGCTGTGCCCCATCAATGTTTCACAGCAGAGCCCACTGTTCCTAAGAACCAGTTTCTCAGTGCTGGGGAAACAAAACACTTCTGGGTGGGAGTTGGGCAGGATAGAACCAACGTCATCAATGAGAGTGGCTTTTTACCTGCCCCTCTCCAGGCTCCCCTTCCTACGTTGTATGAATGGGAACGGAAGGAACTAATGCGGCAGTTCTCTATTTTTTATAAACCAGAGATGTGCAGCTGTGCAACAGCAAAGTAAAGAATACAAACTCCCTCCAGAAATGTGCAATGGGGTGAACTAATGCAGCATCCAAGAACCTAATAAACGCCACATCAGAGAAACAAAGTTAAATAACACAACATCAGAGAAGCTAAATAACAATGGAATGAGCTAAGAAATGAAGAGCTGGGGAGGGGGTGGAAGGAGAAGGGGAAGCCCCACCCCTTGAGAGCCCACCACCACCCAAATTTTGCCCCATTTCAGCAAATTGTCACTGAGTTATAGTGTCTTACCCTATTTACTCCAATCTAATTTACACAACATCAAAAAAGTGAAGCTAAATAACACAACATCAGAGAAGTAAAATAATGCACCATCGGAGAAGTGAACTAATGCAGCATCACAGAAGCGAAGTCAGGCAGCAATCAGGAAGCACCTAATTATGACTCTCAATGGAAAAGGAAACGGAGGGATGGTGGGTAATTGGCAGCCCCACCCCTTGAACAAGTCATGACCAGGTAGGTCACAGGCAATGCCCAGGGGTTTAATGCAGAGGAAGGGGGGTGGGGCACATGGCAGAACAAGCGCATGGGACCCACTGCAACTGCAACCCACTCAGCAAAATGACTTGCAATACTGTGGCTTTTTGAGGTGGAAGCAGCTGCTTCGGTGTGAGCGCTGGCTGCAATTTCATCTACTGCAAAGGACGACCCTGACAATGCACCCAAGCCACAGGACAAACCCTGTGAAGGCAGCCCCCAGTTTGAGTCCAAAACTCTGCTACATCTGAGTACTCTAAAAAAAACAAAAAAAAACACATGACCCCTGCGCACACGCCTCCCCCCCCATACACACGCCACATGAGCAGAGATAGCAGTGAGTTTTGACATATCACTTACCACAGATTTTGAGGCTGGTCCATTGAGGAAATCTTTGTAGCATTACTGGGCAAAACAATAAAAAAGATACTTTCCTCAATAAAAAAAACAGCAAGTTATGACCTTAAAAGTGCAGAAGCAGGCAGCAGGAGGGGGTGGGGGAAAGCATTTTCCAGTTCTTCTCTGAAAATGGGAACATGAAGTTTTCTTTGGCAAACCCGTTAGTTAACAAGAGACAGTTGTTGTTGTTGTTGTTATTATTATTATTATTATTATTATTATTATTATTATTAAAATTAGTTTATTCTCTCACACATACCATGTCCTTATAATTTCTCAAAAAGCATCTGTAAAACATTGGAAAACAACTTTAATATTCCAATATGTTAGATAAGACAGCTACCGCTCAGACTTTTTTTAAAAAAATGGAACATTCTAGGAAAAAGAAACCACATATTGCTGAATGCAGGGATTTTCAAAGTTTCTACATTCAAGGAACCTTTTTTCACTCTGCTTCTTCTGCAAATTCCCCTATGCGACTTTCCTGCACATCTGTCACAGATCCAGCTGCATTGCAGAAGATTCTACGCATATTCTATGCATATTCTATGATGTATGCCCTGCTCATGTGGGGCACCGGCCACCCTGTTGGGCCTCACTGTTACCCTTTGTGAACTTGCTCTCTTGGGGCTGCCCATTGCAGGATAATGGAGGACGTCCTGCCTTTCAGAGAAGCCTTTCTGCCATTATTGATATTGAATATTTGTTGATAAGCTTCCAAGGAACAGTTTGAAAACTGTAAGGCAGAGGACAGCATCAGGTTGGACTCCCAGCATGGACCATTAATTCCATGACATTTAGCCTGCAACTAAAAGCAGAATCTCCACAGTAATCACAAATCCACTGGAACATCTAATTTCTGGCAACTATGTGGACCTGATAGCAAGATTGTCCTACTAATTGCATGGGAGAAACCTGTAAGAAAGTCACCTGGTGACTTTTAGTAAGGGAATTTTCCTGTCTCCCAATTAGCTGAATGCATAACATGAAAAGTAGGGGGAAACAAATATTAGTGTTCTTTTTTAATTAGATCATGATTCATGAAGTTACGTATTTTAGTTGCACTTGCTGTATGAAAGTTATCTAAGACAAGTAGGAATGAAAAAATACCATTTACAATCACCATAACTGGTTATATTCCATTCCCATGAAGTGATCTATTACATAAAAGTATGTCCACTGAAATAAATTCTACCTAGTTTCCACCAAATTTCATCTACAGCAAACTTTCAAGGCAAATGTTAAGTCTTCTACTGAGGAGAAATAGAATAAAATCTTCAGGAACTGTTTCAATAAAAAAGAGTTTCAATCAAACGAATGACATTTCACCAGATATTTCACACATCCCTACTTCAGAAAACATTAAACATATTACTAGTCAAACTGGGTTGTAGGGTTTTTTTTCCTGCCTTCACTAGCATAGGATATAGAACGATCCCAGGAAGCTCCTATAGTCCCAGGCCTATTTGTCTGTCTAGTCCAGTATTGTCTACTCTGGTTCTCCAGGGTGTCAGATAGCGGTCTTTCATATCACCTTCTGTCTGATCCTCTTAACTGGAAGTGGAACCTGAGGCCAGAGGATAAACCTAAGCCCTCTTGCATGCAAAGCTGGTTTTCTTCTACTGAGCTAAGGTCCCTCCCCAAACAAAATGTCCTGGGGATTCACCAATCCAGGACTGGTGAAAAAACCCTGTTTTTACAGTGCATTGTTTCAGAAGAGTATGGTGTAGTGGCTTAAGTGTTGGATTGGGAGTTGGGAGATCTGTGTTCTAGTCCTCCCTCAGCCATGGAAACCCACTGGATGACTTTGGGCCAGTCACTGACTCTTAGCCCAGCCTACCTCACAGACTTGTTGTTATGAGGATAAAATGGAGAGGAGGATTTCTCCTTGGAAGAAAAAAGGCGGAATATAAATGCAATTAATTAATTAATACCTACTCTTCCATGCATTCAGTGAATTAGCCTTAAATGTAGAGTAGGGTGACCAGATAAAATCCAGGTCAGGGCTCATGTAACTTTAACAGTTGTAGAGAAAAGGAAATTTCAGCCAGAGTCATTTGTATGCAATTAGTTCCTGGTGCAATTCCCTCTTCATCACAACAGTTAAAGGTGCAGGGACTATACTAGAGTGACCATATACAAAAGCAGGCAGGGCCCCTGCAACTTTAACAGTTGTGATGAAGAGGAAATTTCACCAGGAACTAATTGCATACAAATGACACTGGCTGAAATTCCCTTTTCTCTACAACTGTTAAAGTTACATGAGCCCTGATCTGGATTTTATCTGGTCACCCTAGAACATTAGGTATCACAGATGTTTCACAATGTCCCTAAAAAGCTGTCAAAAGCAGAGAGTGTTCTTTTAGTATTGACAGTTGTCATGAAGGTACATACCCCCTTCAGCCTCTTCTCTTGCGAATATTACATCATGCCAGATTGAAAGTTCCTGCTTTGAAAATACTTTTTTCTGCCACTTGCTACACTTGGGCAGGATCTACACAACTGCTTTATAATGGTATTGAAATGCACTGAGAACTATTTGGACCCATGACACATTCCATATACTGTTTTTAAATCACTGTCATAATGTTATATACTGCTTGGTGTAAATCTGGCCTGGGGTTTCAATGTGTACAATGGATTTTGAATTGCAGCTGTAATGAAATGGAATGTGCACATGTATTCTAGATTACTCTGTTCTAAAGCCATGACAACTTATTCAGTAGATCTTGGAGTTTAATGAAATTACTCCCCTGTAACTTCATTGTGGTCAGGCTTGTTTACTCAGCATTAAAAGAGGGGTTTCAGCTATTTCCACATTGCTCAACCATCCCATTCCAAAAGCAACAGAAGTCAAAAGCCAATTGGCGTGCTGTTCCACTTTTAGAAAGAAAATGTTTTATTGTTGAACTTTCCTGAGTATCTTTTTGACATTCTTCATACTCAGGACTAACGGACTGAGAACTATACTTTTTCCAGGACACATAATACTCAACGAAAAAGCAAGTAATATGATACTCTGAATACTTCTCCATTTTAGATTGTAATCTGAATTTGAGAACTCCCCTCCAACCCAATTTACTGGCACTCTCTAGTCTCAAGCCACAAGTAGCATGTGGGACATACACTGACTTTTCAAGGGCTACTTCTTTCCCCAGGGGTGGCTTGCAGCATGTCTGTCTGAGTGCACAGAGTGGGACAGACCTCACCTGTTTCTTTCACTCTCCCTGCTATGCAGCTTGCCATGGCTTGCTGCCATCGTTGCTACCACCACAATCTGAGCCATGGCAGATTGTCACTGCAGCTTGGCAAATGGGGGGAGGGGAGTTGGTGAAGTTGGTGGATGGGAAGAGACGTGACTCAAAGGGAGTGAATTCAGGTTGTTTTAGGAATAAGCTGCGCTAGGTTTCAGTTTTGGAGGGAAGTAGGCTTCTTTCCAAACCAACATAATGGAAGCCGGCGGAAGCTTGCCCATCACTTTTCTAGACTGTGTACACCATGTATTAAACAAACAATATCTGCACAGAGGAAACCCACAGTCTGCACCAAGAAAAAGCTAAACTATGCAAATTGAGTAAATGTGTACCATGTTGCTCATCTGCATAATCTATTCTGGAGTGTGAACCATTTTTAATAGTTTATTTTGGTTGTAGGTAAAATGTTGTGGCTACATGAGCTGAAGCGCTCTGTATGCATGAACAGCTGGAACAGCACATCTAATCTCCTAAAAAAGCATGTAGGCATGCCTGAAGGTTTTCTTTGTGAGCAAATAAGCACTAGGGTGACATGAAATGATGGTTGTAGCATAAAACAACACCAAGCGGATGGTCCTCAGTCTCTGCTCTGTATGCGGCTTCTGTTGTTCTGTGGCAGCAGAAACATTTTCCATTGTGAACCTCCTTCAAGTCACCTTCTTGTCAAGAAATGCAGAACGTCCTCTGGCCCTTGGTCTAATTTTGAATAAATTTTGTCTTCTTGATAACTCACAGCATGGAATTGAATGTTTGTTGTGTGTCTGTGGGAGAGGTTATTGCTTACTTTTTCATCCAACTTTACAGTGATATCCAAGTTTAACTGAGGACATGCTTCCGAGTTTCAAGATGCTTTTTTTTCTTTTTTGGACAGGCTGCCCAAAGGTCCGTAAGGACACTTTGTGCTGGAGGCAACATTTTTATATATAATTTACATATTCTATTTTGCGCTCATATCTGTGGGACTATCTCTCTCTCTCTCTCTGTCTCTCTCTCTCTCGTCCCTTAACAACAAAGTGCATATTCTAAGGATTTGCATCCAGTTATGCTTAGCTTACAGCAGCAACTGTGAGGTTAAATCATCAAGAAATGGATTCTTAAGCACTTAATGAGAGTGAGTACAACCGATTCAGAAGAATGGAGAATAATATGGTAGTAGCCTGGGGTGGTAGAATGGGCATACAGATATGAATTACATTTTTTTATTGACGTCCTGTGTAATTAAAAATAAAACCCTTCAAGAAAAATCTAACAGCAGGGGAAGGGCTCAGCTGGAACCTTTTCTCCCTGATCTGCCAGTTTTCCCAGAAACTGCCAAATTCGCCCCAAAGTTTAGTTTAAGTGAAATTGGGTGGTGACTCCAGAGCAAACTGCATAGCAAGCAGCAGAAAGCAGCTGTAGTTCCCACTTTAACAAGCTCTCTTTTTACCTTCATCTCTTTAGCAGAAACGTTGATGCCTTGGGATAGTATAAGTCCAAGAAAAGGTCACTGACCTAAAAGATTCACCAGAGGAAATTTATTCCAGCTTTAAGTGGAAACTGAAACCCCATTCAAATATAGAATGCTGCTCAAGTCTTTTCTACACACGCACAGAGGATTTCATGTAAAAATAGCAATGTGGGCACATACACCCTGAGACATTTTGCTAGTTGAAACTTTCCCCTTCCATTAGATGCTTTTCCCAAGCTGGAACATCCAAATCCACCTTTAATTTTCATTTTATGTGAGTTTGGTTGGCAGACACTAACCCTGGATTTATCAGCTTTGCCCACTGTGTGGATAATTTCTTCACTGGCCATAAAGTCCGAACAGGGCATCCAGCGTTGAAAGGAAATAGGGAGAATTCCATCCCTGCTGGAATCCGAGCTGGAATCACAGCTTCCAGTGGGGGTGGAGGCATTTAGGGAATGGATGCAGGGCCTGCTGCTTTCTAGAGGGGCAAGGAATGGCAAGGAGGGGGCGGTGTTTCGCCTGCCCTGTCCAGCCTTTGAGACCTTGGAACATGTGATTGGATTGGGAGGTTGTTTATTTCTTTATAAATACCCTCTGTGGGATTGCTTAGAAGCAGCAGCAGCATCATGATGGAAGGGTGTTTTTGAAAAACAACTTGCCTGCATCTGAGAACATCAGGGGGTGGGGGTGGGGGTGGGGGTGGGGAGGGGGAGGGGGAGGGAGACAGAGCTAAGTTAGACTTGCCTGCATCTAACACTCTCAGGCATGGAATTTTGTTTTAATTTTCCTCACAGGAGTGCTAATATTACTCCTCTGCTGAGCAATTTTAAAAGTAAATTAATTAATAAATAATATGTAATTTGTTTTTATGCTTTTTGTGGTTTTAAATTTTGTATATTGGTTTTTAAATGTTCAATGTTTTTAATTTTGTAAACTTCCCAGAAAGGTTTAGCTATGGGGCAGTATATAAATATAATATAATAATAACAACAACAACGTTACCTACATCTCAGATAGCCAGATACTAAAGGAGTACACAGTAATGTTTGTCTTTAAAAGTATAGTTGAAATTGACCATAGTTTCTTTCCTCTCTGCTGCTAGTTCAGAGAAAACTGAATTTCTGAATCAGTGGATTTTTCCCAGAGTAGGGGAATTTCACCAGTGCTTAAAAAATATTATTATTTTTTTGTAAATGTATCTTTATTAAGTTTTTCATAACAAAACAAAAATCACAACATACCACACACTAGTAACAGCAATAGCCAATATCCCATCCCTAAAACCTTCCCTCCCCATTCCCTCCCCTCGCTTGTATTGTTTCTTGATTATCTCTATCTCTTTTCTCTATTGGTATATTAAGACTATTAAAAAACAAAAGAAGAAAAAAGAATACTTTTTTCTTTTCGTGAGTCCCATAGATTTTTATATGCTTCTGTTATTGTTTTCCTGTTTGGTTCTTTTTTTATATACTCTATATATGTTTGCCAATCCATTCAGAAAGTATCTCTTTTCTTTTTTCCTCTATGGACTCTTAACCTCTGTGTCAATTTTTCATTTATCGCTATGTTCCATAGCTTCCCCTCCCACATAGTTATTGTCAACATCCACGTTGTCTTCCAATTAGTTGCTATCAAATGCCTTGCCGCTGTTAACATGAAACCAATTAAAACTTTATCTTTTATTCCTCTGTTTTCTTTAACATACATATTCAAAAGGGCTAACTCTGGCATTCTACAAATCTCTTGCTCAGTAATTTCTTCTATTTTTTGAAGTACTTTATCCCAGAATTTCCTAACCTTTCTACATTCTCACCACATGTGAATTTGGGTTCCATTGTCTTTACACCCTCTCCAGCACTGTGGTAAAAGGTTTCTGTTAAATGTTGCCAACCTCACTGGTGTCAGCTACCACTCCTGAACTAATTTTAAAGCCCCTTGTGGATGTTGTTTGGAAGGGAAATTTCTCAAAAATGTCCCCCCATTCTTCATCCTCAATCCCCTCTTCCAAAACTATTTCCCATATCTGCTTTATTGTCACATTTCCTCTGATCTGCTGCTTTATTAAAATTCTGTATATTTGTGTTATAGTACCCTTATCTCCTACCTTGTATTTGTCCACAATTTTTCCCATTCTGTTAGCTCCCTTGTCCTTTGTCTTTCTTTCTGTTTCTTATAAATTTACTAATTTGCATCCAGCTATCCATGAGATTTCTATATTCTGTGTTCGCTTGTTCCATATTTCCTGTGTAATAGGAAGTTGTTGTTCATAAAAGTTTGTCATTCATGTCAGTCCTATTTCTTTCAGTTTGCTTTTTGTTACTGCATTCTTTTTTATATCAAATTCTGGTTGTATCCAGATTGGTGTTAAGGGTGAAGGTCCCTGGCATTCATTTTTCTTTTTTATGGTATCATGCTTTCATCATTCCCTTTATTGTACTTTGTTTACTACCCATTTGTTGTTTTATATGTATATATATTTACTGTGGAACATATTCTGTATTTCTTCTTTTTAAAATCCCATCAGTTCCCTCTCTATTTCTTCCCATTGTATGCTCCCCCTTCCTTTGTTATTGTTAATATGGGTCTTAATTGGTATGTGTCGTAGTTTGTTTTTAGATATGGTATACTCCAACCTCCATCTTGCCTAAATCTGTATCTGAAAGCTTTTGCCGTTCTGAGTCTTTTACTTTTGAATATAAAATTTTCTATCTTGTTTTCTACTCTGTGGCGGTGAGGATGGCAAAGAGACAGTTCTTCTCCACCAGCATTGCATCTTCACAGTGTCGTCTGGTGGAGCTTTTCTGGGTGGTTCGTGGCCTGCTACATTCTGGGCCAGGGCGAGAGATGGTGGAACCCTCGGTAGCATGCTGTGATGAGTTTGCACAGCACTTTGAAGATAAAGTTGCTCAGATTCGTCTTGAATTGGACACCATGCTCAATGCAGCTCTGCTAGTAGAGGCGTCCAGAGCACCGTCTGGTCCAGTTTTATTGCATGAGTTTCAGTTATTGAGGCCTGAGGATGTGGACAAGGTGCTTGGCCAAGTCTGGTCGACCACTTGTGTGTTTGACCCTTGCCCGTTGTGGCTAATTACATCAAATAAGGAGGGGACTGCCGGCTGGGTCCAGGAGGTTGTAAATGCCTCCTTGAGAGAGGGAGTGGTGCCGGCCTCGTTAAAAGAGGCGGTAATCAGACCACTCCTGAAAAAGCCTAACCTGGACCTGGAAGATGTTAACAACTATAGGCTGGTGGCAAACATTCCTTTCCTGGGCAAGGTGCTTGAGCGGGTGGTTGCAGGACAACTCCAAACACTCTTGAATGAAATGGATTATCTAGATCCATTTCAATCGGGTTTCAGGCCTGGCTTTGGAACAGAAACTGCCTTGGTCGTCCTGTGGGATGACTTTTGCCAGGAGAGGGACAGGGGGAGTGCGACCCTGTTGGTTCTCTTGGACCTCTCAGCGGTTTTCGATACCATCAACCATGGTATCCTTCTGGATAGGTTGTCTGGGCTGGGAGTTGGAGACACTGCGCTGCAGTGGTTCTGCTCCTACTTGGATGGTCGTTTTCAGAAGGTGGTGCTGGGGCATTATTGCTCTGTGCCGTGGCATTTAAACCATGGGGTTCCACAGGGCTCTATTTTATCCCCTATGCTGTTTAACATATACATGAAGCCACTGGGAGATGTCATCAATATGCGGCTGACACCCAGTTCTACCTCTCCTTTTCATCAAACCCAGGTGTGGTAGTGTCTGTTCTGAATCAGTGCTTGATTCAGAACAGTAATGAAATGGGCACGGTAATGGACTGGATGAGGGCCAATAAACTGAGACTCAATCCAGACAAGATGGAGGTACTGTTAGCGGGTGGTTTGTCTGTCCAGCAAGGTGATGTTCACCCTCTTCTGGAGGGGGTTTCACTCCCTCTAAAGGATCGGGTCCGTAGTTTGGGGGTGCTCTTGGATCCAGAACTGTCACTTGAGGCACAGGTGAACTCAGTGGCAAAGAGCACCTTTTACCAGCTTAGGCTGATATACCAACTGCGCCCTTATCTGGACAGAGATAGCCTAGCTACAGTTATCCATGCTCTCATCACCTCTCGTTTGGATTACTGCAATGCGTTATACATGGGGCTGCCTTTGAAAATGGTCCAGAAACTTCAGCTGGTACAAAACAAGTCAGCCAGATTGTTAACGCAGATTGGCCAATGAGACCATATTACGCCAGTCCTTTTCCAACTTCACTGGCTGCCGATCCAGATCCGGGCCCAATTCAAAGTGCTGGTACTAACATTTAAAGCCCTAAACGGCTTGGGGCCAGGTTATCTAAAGGAACGCCTCCTCCCATATGTACCTGCCCGGACCCTAAGATCATCTACAGGGGTCCTTCTCCATGAGCCCCTGCCAAAGGAAGTGAGGCAGGTGGCCACTAGGAGGAGGGCTTTCTCTGCTGTGGCACCCTGGCTGTGAAATGAGCTCCCCAGAGAGGTTCGCCTGGCGCCTACTTTGCACTCTTTTCATCGCCAGGTGAAGACCTTTTTATTCTCCCAGTATTTTAACAGTTAAATTAACTCAATTTTAATCCTTGCTGTTTTACATTTGTATTTTAATCTGTATTAATTTCTGCTGTTTGGTTTTATTCTGGTTGTGTTTTTATATTGTATGTTATTTTGTGTTTTTAGATTGTGGTTTGTTTTATATTTTTTAAAATGATTTCATGATTTTAATTTTTGTGAACTGCCCAGAGAGCTTCGGCTATAGGGCGGTATACAAATGCAATAAATAAATAATAAATAAATAAATTGTTTTGCCATATTTTGAACCTGCTAATTGGGATTTCCTGTGGTAATACGTTAAATAAGTATATGAATTTTGGTACCAGCGTCATCTTTATGGTCATAATCTGATCTGAAAGAGATAACTGTATTCTCTCCCCTCTGGCAATATCATTTTTAAAATTCTTTCCACAGTTTCTCAAAATTTAATTTGAATATATCTTTCTGCTTTTTAGGAATCTGGATTCCTAAATATCTGAATGTTTTGGATACTAAGGGCATGCCAGTCATTTTAGAGATTTCTATTTGTTCCTGGGGCTCTATGTTCAGACTCATCAAGCCCGATTTCTTTTCATTTACCTTAAGTCCTGCTATCTGTTGGAATTCCGTCAGCTCTCTTGTAGTTTCATTTATTCCCTTTTTTAATTTTGTAATGTCGGTAGAATATTGTCTGCATATAAACTTAGTTTGAATTCCTTGCTACCTACCTGATTTCCTCTAATCTCTGTATTTGCTCTTATCCTGTCAGCTAAAAATTCAATCACCATTGTGAATAATAATGGTGATAGTGGACATCCCTGCCTAGTTCCTGAATTTAGCTTTACTTCCCGTTTCCAATCCATTATACCTTATTTTTGCTGTTGTTTGTACATATATTGCCTCTATAATATGCTTTAACTTACTCCCCAGATCATATATATTTGGCAAATTGACTATGTATTTTTGGGTTTACTGCATCAAACACTTTGTATAGGTCCAATGTTATAATTGCCATTGGAAATTTCCTTAATTTACATATATTCATCAGCCCAAATATTTTTTTCTGACCGGTTCTGCAATGAATCTGTTTTCAGAAACCCATGTTGAACAGAGCCTATGGATTCATTGATAACTTCATTTAAATGTTTAGCCCATATTTTGGTAAATATAATCTACATTTAGTAGAGAAATAGGTTTATATGAATCCGGGTTGCAATTGTCTTTATTTGGTTTTGGTATCAGTTTTATTATGGTCTGTGTCCATGTTTTTGGAAGAGACCCTCGTTCTTGTATTTCATGAAATAATTTCTTCAGTTTTGAGACCTGCTTATCTATATAAGCTTTGTAAAATTCTCCCATGAAACCATCATCCCTGGGTGTTTTGTTATTGTTTAGGACTCTTATAGCCTCTTTTATTTCATTTTCTTCTATCTGAGCTTCTAGATACTGTTTCTGTTCCTCTTTTAATGGTGGTATTCTAGCTTTTTCCAGGTATTCTTTAATCTAGGGTGACCAGATAAAATCCAGGTCAGGGCTGATGTAACTTTAACAGTTGTAGAGAAAAGGGAATTTCAGCCAGTGTCATTTGTATGCAATTAGTTCCTGATGATATTCCCTCTTCATCACAACAGTTAAAGGTGCAGGCACTACACTAGAGTGACCATATACAAAAGAAGGCAGGGCCCCTGCAACTTCAACAGTTGTGATGAAGAGGGAATTTCACCAGGAACTAATTGCATACAAATGACACTGGCTGAAATTCCCTTTTCTCTACAACTGTTAAAGTTACATGAGCTCTGACCTGGATTTTATCTGGTCACCCTACTTTAATCTGACTTGTTTCTATCTCTTTTCCCTTATAAAGATCTTTAAAATATGCTTGCTATATTTCTCCCATTTTTTTGATCATGTGTTTTAGATCCTTCTTTTGTGTTAAATGCCCAAAGTTTATTTCTAATTCTTTTCTTTCAGATTGTGTTTGCTAACAGTTTTGAACTTTTTCCTGTAAATTCATAGTGCCTTTGCTTCACAGATAACATATCTATCATTATCTTGTTTATTTCTAAAGCTTCCCTTTCATTCCTCACTTTTTCCATTTCCATTTGATGATATATATAAAAAAGACAATTTATTAGGTTGAATTGTTTTTAACAAATGTTTTTAAAAACTTCAGCAAAACTTTACAATTTACAAAATAAAAACTATGTTCTGTGAGAAGGGTTAACAAATAAATTTTATTGGATGTACTCTTCACTTTCATTGGAACTGTTATCATCACTGTCAAAATCACTTTCCTTGTCTTTTTTTCCACTGTTCACGTTTATACTTCGACATATACAGAGCTCTTGCACGTACATTACTGGAGCACATTACTAGCAGTACACCAGCTAAGGAAGTGTACAAAAATATTCACAAAACTTTTTGTGAAGGACAGGGGGTTTCTAAAGGGCCTTGGCGCTTCCAGAGGAGGGAGGGAGATGAGTTCATGTGTTGACATATTTCTGTGTTACTTATCTTGCTTGGTAGAAACAGGTGCCCCAACTAACGAGCAAGCTCCTAACGATTCTCAGCTGAAAAACCGTTAGGGAGGATTGGTTTCCCAGGCTGTGGGGGGAGGAGGAAAAGATTGAAAACGAAGGTCTGTGGCGGTTGCATCATCTCTCTTCGGACCCAGGCACGGTGAAGAGCTGATCTCCGTCCGGCCAGATCTAGCCGGGTGTTAGATAGATTTTTATTGTTTTACAAGCCTGCTCGGTTTGGGGTTGCTTAGCACTTTTAAGAGTGTGTCTGATTGATTGGGGACCCAATTGTTTTATTGCTTGTGCCTTTCTGTGCTGCTACCCTTATCTACCTCATACCTCTCTCACTCCCCCCCCTTTCCCTTCCCCAACAACGTTTCCCTGCTTTGACTTTCTGCTGGGTTGAGGAGGTGTGCTTTGACCAAGGCCTTAACTTAGGATAGTGTGTAAATAAACTTGCTTGGGTCCTTAAATTTCTGTGTGGTTATTTCAAGCGTTGGCTCAAGCCAGTTTTGGCTGGGGAACCGGGTGGCGGGACGGGAGTTGTCCGCCACGACAGGGAAACGTTTGTTTACGTTTTCTTGACATGGTGATCAGCGCGTGGGATTTATGAGCCAAGCTTGAGAAATAACATTGAGAACAGTCGCCGATATGGGGTGTAAATTCTGGGAGGCTTCCTTAAACCGACTGGGAATAGTTAGGGATGCCAGGAGACAAGGAGACACCCGTGCCGGGTCCGCGTTGGGTACGTGCGGCAATACAGACGCCGCTAGCAGAAGCAGAACTCACAGTTCGCTGGGAGGGCGATGAAGGATTAATAGCTGCCCAGCTGAGTGAAGCTACGCTGGAGGAGGAAGAAGCTAAAGGCTCCACTTCAGGGGCTGCAGGGGAGGTTGACATCAGTCCCAGCCCGATCGGTCCAGGCTTGGTGGCTGGCTCTCCAATGGTTCAGCCACTAGACAATGACAGTGGCAGTGACCAGGAAGAAAGCAGCATGGAGGAATGAAAACAGGCTATGCAAGACCTGATGAGGCAGCAGCGACGAGCTCAGAAACAGCATCTGGAAATGGTGAAGCTGCAGGCAGAGACTTATAAATTACAGCTTCAGGTTCAAGAGCAGCGCTCCGGGATTAAAGGCGGCCGTCTTGACAGAAAACTTTTTCCCACCTACAAAGAAGGACAAGACGTTTTGGCTTTCTTCACCCTGTTTGAGCTGGCCTGTGAGGACCAAGAGATCAACCCGACCCAACGGATGGCCATTCTTCGGGCTCAGGTCAGTGGGGATTTGGCTGACCTAATGGGAACTGTGCCTCGGCGGGAGGCTAATGACTATGAAAAATTCAAAGAGACAGTGAGGCTGCGTTTCGCCCTCTCCGCCGAGAATTGCCGGCAGAAGTTCCGGGCGGTGAAAGCAGGGCCCCAGGAAGGATTTATGGCTTTAGCCGCTCGAGTAGAGAAATCTCTGGATTTATGGGTGGAAGCGGTGGGGGCCACTAAAGCAGCCCAGTATCATGAAATGTTTGCTATGGAACAATTTTTTGCGGCTATGCCTGAGGAGCTGGCAGCTTTGGTCAATGATCATCGTCCCACGTCTTTGCGAGAAGCGGCGCTGCTGGCTGACCAGATGGGAGTTTACCGGAGGCGGGAAACAGCTAAGCCGGCTTGGCCGAAGAAGGGGGGAGCCCCCGCAGGAGGAAGTGGGATTCCTGCAGCCACGGGAAAGGCGAGCAGAGCCGGGCCGTGGCCGGTGCGAGGAGAGAAGAGGGGAGGAGAAATCGCTCCCAGACTGACTTCAACCCCCTCCTCCCCCTCCGGCTGTTATTATTGCAAGGAAGAGGGGCATTTCAAACGCCAGTGCCCGAAACTACAAGAGAAGAAAACACAGGAAAGCACTCCCAGGGTGGGAGCGATTGAGCTACAGGCACCTTCCGGCCAAGCAGCTGCGGCATCAGACTGGGAAAACAGTGAAGGGCCATCCAGTGGGGAGGAGGATACCGCTCCCCCGGCTACCGTGAGGCCAGTTCGCCGACAGCGCTCAACGAGAGTCGTGGGGCCAATGAAGGGGCATCGTTGGGGCTTGTCCAGCCAGGCCAGGTCCAGTGGAGCCAGCTTCAGTTCTGTGAGTCTATTACCCTTAATGGGAAGGTGTGCCAAGGGTGGAGGGGCTCGGGAGCTTCACTCTCTGCAGTGGACAAAAGATACGTACGGCCTAATCAAATCTTAAAGGGCCAGACTTTTACAGTCACTCCCTATAGTTCCCCCCCGATTACGTTACCTCTGGCCCGGATTCCCATGGAATATCAAGGATGGAAAGGGGATATGACTTTCTTGGTTCATAGTAACTCCCTTTGGCCCATCTTATTGGGAAATGACTTGGCTTATTTAGCGGCTACTATGGGGGCAGTTACTCGGAGTCAGTCGGCTGCCCAATCTCCTACCTCCCTGAGTGAGCCGGGAGAGATGCAAGGAGGGGAAGAGGCCCGAGAACCGGGGGGTTCTGGACCCAGTGGGGGACTAGAAGAGAACCTAGAGGAATCTCCGGTCCCATCAGAGATAAACCCAACCACCCCTAACTCCGCCTTTAAGGCAGCTCAGTGTGACGACAACTCCCTTCAGGAATGCTGTGAAGAGGCCGAGAAAGGAGTTGTAGCCGTGACCCCCCAACACCCAGTTCGATTCTTCTGGCAAGATGGAGCCCTTTACCGAGAGTTTGCCCCCAAAGGCCTGGAGCAACCCTGGAGGGTGTGCCGACAATTGGTGGTGCCCCATGGCTTCCGAGAGCCTGTTCTCCAGCTGGCACACGCTACGGCTTGGGGAGGCCATTTGGGGCGGAAGCGCACTTTAAACCGCATCTCTAAAGAGTTTTATTGGCCTTTGGTGGCTCAAGCAGTAAAGGATTACTGTCGTTCTTGCGATGTCTGCCAGAGAGTGGGATTCAACAGAGACCACCCCAATGCCCCATTACAACCCTTACCAATTGTAGAGACACCTTTTGAACGTATTGGACTGGACGTGTTGGGCCCATTCAATCCCCCTACGCGATCCGGAAAGCGCTTTGTGTTAACGGTTATTGATTTTGCTACCCGCTATGCAGAGGCGGTTCTGTTGTCGTCCATTACTGCCCCCATGCTGGCTAAAGCTATGTTGTCTATTTGTGCCCGCCTAGGAATGCCCCGGGGTGTCCTATCGGATCGCGGACCAGGGTTTGTGTCCCAACTGTTCCAGAAGATGTGGAAGCTTGGCAGAGTGGAACATTCCTTTTCAGTACCCTATCATCATCAGACTAACGGCCTGGTGGAACGTTTGAACCAAACTTTGGGGGAAATGATCCGAGCCTACGCTGTAGACCACCCTGCAGACTGGGATCAAGGGTTACCCTTATTGAGAGTCTAGGATTTTCACCTAATGAGTTGATGTTTGGGAGGGAGATTTGGGGACCCCTCACTCTGTTGCGAGAGGAATGGGAGGGACCCATGGCAAAGACTTCTCCCTCAGTGGTGACTTTTATGCGCAAGGGGTCCAAGAAGCGGCCAGGGAACATCTTAGCCAGGCTCAGGCAACTCAACAAGCCTGGTATGATCGGAAGGCCCGGGTGCGGGTGTTTCAACCCGGGGATCAGGTTTTGGTGTTAAAGCAGCTTAAACCAGACAAATTGGCTCTAAAGTGGGAGGGACCTCTGGTGGTGAAGCAGAGGATGGGGGAAGTAAATTACCACCTGGATTTTCCTGATACCCCCCGGCAACCCAAGGTGTTTCATGTAAATATGTTGAAACTGTACGTTGATCGCCAGAATTTTGTGTTTGGAATCCAACCGGAGTCAGAAGAGATCGGGGAACCTTTAGACCTCCTAGCAGAGTTCCAGCAACAAGGTGGGGTGGAGCAAGTGATTCTCCCGTCGACTCTTACTCCAGAGCAACAGAAGGGGTTCCAACCTTTACTGAAGGAGTTTGGGAGTCTGTTTTCCACCACCCCAGGTAGAACCTCCTGGGCTCAGCACTCTATTCAGACAGGAATGCATCCTCCTATTCGCTCTTGCCCTTACAGGGCGACTGGGGCTCAAGCTGCTACGATTGAGTGGGAGTTGCAGGCCATGCAGGATCTTGGGGTGATTCGGCCTTCCAACAGCTCCTGGTCCTCTCCCGTGGTGTTGGTGGGTAAGCCCAATGGGGAGATACGCTTTTGTGTGGACTTTAGGAAGGTCAACTCGCTGACCCAGATGGACCCCTATCCTATGCCCCAGTCTGATCATTTAATAGAACAGTTGGGAGGGGCCAAATTCATTACTACCCTAGATTTGACCAAGAGTTACTGGCAAGTGCCCTTGGACGAGGATGCCATACCGAAGTCGGCCTTTGTGACGCACAAAGGGTTGTTTGAGTTCACGGTACTCCCATTTGGATTGAAGAACGCTCCGTCTACCTTCATGAGGATGATGGACAGGCTCCTGAATGGGTTGGGGGCCTTTGCCTGCACTTATTTGGATGACTTGGCTATTTTTTCGCAGACATGGGAGGAACACCTGGAGCATGTGAGGCAGGTGTTTGATCGCTTGCGGGAGGCTGGTTTGAAAGTAAAGGCCTCCAAATGTCAATTTTGGTTGGGGGAAGTAGTTTACCTGGGACATAGGGTGGGAGGAGGCCAGATCAAGCCTTTACAGGCCAAGGTGGAGTCTATTCGAAACTGGCCTATTCCTCACACCAAGAAGCAAGTTCAGTCTTTCTTGGGTCTGGCCGGATACTATAGACGCTTTGTTCCTCATTTTAGCGCGTTGGCTGCCCCCCTGACGGATTTGTGTAAGAAGCGGTGCCCAGTACAAGTGAGGTGGACGGGGAAGTGCCAACAGGCCTTTGACTCATTGAAAGGTTAGATGATGGCTGCTCCCATTTTGCAAGCCCCAGATTTCGACTTGCCTTTTACCCTCCAGACCGATGCTTCCGAAACAGGGTTGGGGGCAGTGTTGCTTCAAGAAGGTTCCGATCATCAGCTTCATCCGGTGGCCTATCTGAGTAAGAAACTGCTGCCTCGAGAGAAGAATTTAGCCACCATTGAGAAAGAGTGCTTGGCCATTGTGTGGGTTGTTGGGGAAACTACGCCCGTATTTGTGGGGACGCCATTTCCATCTGCAAACTGATCATTCCCCTTTGTGTTGGCTGGCCAAAGTGAAGGGGTCAAATGAGAAGCTACTTCGGTGGAGTTTGGCCCTTCAGGACTTTGATTTTACTGTGACTCATATCAAGGGACGAGACAATGTATTGGCAGATGGGTTGTCCCGGGCCTATCCGAATTAGGGCAGGTTGGGAGGAGACCCTCGAGACTGACCTGCTGGAGAGATGAAGAACTTAGTCAATAGCGTAGGGAACAGAACTGACCCCATGGGATCCCATACTGGAGAGTCTATGGGGCCAAACAATATTTCCCAAGGACCAACTCCTGGAGCCAACCATCCAAATAGGAGCAAAAACACTCCATAGATCCGTAGAATAGAGTGGGAAGGAAAGACGCCCACAACCCCCACCTCTGTGGTAGCTTATATGCAGAATTTACAGAACATTTTGAGGGAGGTGGGTAGAGAAGAGAACGTAGCCCAGGCCCAACGGACTCAGAAGGGATGGTATGATGCCAAAGCCCGGCAAAGGGTATTCCATGTGGGGACAAGGTTTTGAAGCTGGAGAAATTGGCCATTCGGTGGGAGGGCCCCCTGGTGGTGGAAAGGAGGCTGAATGAGGTTCACTATTTGCTGAAAGATCCTGTTACAAACCACCGGTCTAAAGTATACCATGTAAATATGATGAAACGTTTTCGGTAAAGGGGTAAAGGTGCAGGTGGTGGAGACTGAGGCCCCTGAGCCAGGGCATATGAAAGATTGACTTGCTGGAAGAATATCGGACGCAGGAGGGAGTTTCTGCAGTGGCCCTCCCAGAGTCCCTAATGGCCCCCCAGAGGGTGCAGCTGAAAGCTTTGCTGGAAGAGTTTGGGGAGCTTTTCTCTGGACTCCCAGGGCACACCACATTGGCATGCCACTCCATCCCCACTGGGAGCCAGCCCCCATACAGTCTCACTCCTATTGGGTTGCCGAGAAACATGCAGAGGTGGTGACCCAGGAGATAAAGGAGATGCTAGCCATGGGAGTAATTAGGAGTCAGAGCCCATGGTCACCACCCATAGCACCAGTGGCCAAGAAGGATGGGGATGTGCATTTCTGCATAGATTACAGAAATCTGAATAGAATCTCCCAGGGCGACCCCTTCCCAATGCGACGTGCTGAAGAGCTCATAGAGGTGCTGGGGAAGGCCAAGTACATTTCCACTCTGGATCTGACGAAGGGCTATTGGCAAGTTTTTTTAGGGTCAGCCAGTTACTATAAATGGATTTACAACAGGCCACTTGGGGAAGGGAGGCAGACAAGATAGAGAAGGCCTTGGTGCCTTATCAGTCCAAGTTTGTAAACTACCAACCTGGCAGGAAGGAGGTTTCTGCAGCTGAGAAGGTGTGAAGACAGGTACTCAGGGCACCAAGGGAAGGAAGGAGTGGGGGGGGGAAGATGCAGAGAATAGAAAGTATAAAGGAAGAGTTCCCCCTTTGGGTCTTGTCTTGCCCCTCCTCAAGGTGTATGCGGAGGTAGTTGTGGTGTGTTCTTTTCAATGGCAGGCCCTACTTAGGAGCAAGTAGTTACAGTTAGGTTTTATTGTGTTTCAGGGATTGCCTCTAGATGGCTTCTCTTCCACATCGCGCAGGCGTTGGCAGGCTGTGCGATGCAAAATTGTGCTCCTTGCGTCCCTCTACACGCAAGGAGCATGATGGCGAGCTTTCCAGCTGCCACCGCCATGCCCACCAAGCAGCATTTAAGGTAAGTTTATTTAATTTTTTCTGGGGTGGGGAAGTGTTGTTGTTTCTTTAAAAAAACGTTTTTTATTTATTTATTTTACTTTAAGCATGGGGCAGGGAAGAAGGGTGGTTTGTTTTATTTTTTATTTATTTCATGGGGAGAAGGGAGGGAGGTCTGTGGAGGGGTGGAGGTGGTCCAGCGAGCTTGTGGCTTGCTGGACGACCCCCTTCCCTACCAGCCCAAGGCGAGCAATCAGTGGTCGCCATAGACTGGGCAGGCCTCCGAGAAGCTCTGGAGCAACAGCAACAGATGGCAAAAGCCGTCGTCATGTAGCTCAATCCTAAAAAAGTCAGACTAAATGCCCGACTTTTTTAATGCGGAGCTTTGGGGCTTTGCCCCTAGATGGCTTCAAATTGGTGGCAGCATCATGTCATGCAAGTGCCGCCATTCCGAAGCCACTGTGATGGATACTGCCCATCTAGAGGCACTCAAGGGTTACTGGGTTTTATGTTATGCACACCTGAGTGGTGTCACTTTTAGCTGTTCTTCCCATATATATCCCCACCTTTGGTTTAATAAAATTCTTCTACCTCATTTATATGTTTGCTGCTATTTCCTTGTGCCTTGGGTCTAGTGCTAAATCCAGAGATTGAGTGTCAGGGTTCTGGCGCCCTTCTCTAGAGGCTTGGGAGCCAGGAGCCTCTGAAAAGGTGGTGGCAGCAAAGGACTACCTTGACACTATTAACTATCACAAATTTACCATATGTACTCACACACACACACACACACTTTTTGAGAAAAGGGATTTTGCTTTAGCATGTGTAACATGTTATTTCAGAGTTTATAACAATAGTTACTCATTGTTCAACTTGTGAGGTAAACGTGCTCCTGAAGACCAATCGCATGTGATCTGAAAGCCTCTATCCGTTCCCCCCCCCCCATCCTAATGATTGATGGTCTGGCTCCCACCACAGTCCATCTCAATTACAACTCTGCATATTTTAATATTTCATCTGGAAAATGTGAAAACAAAGTTCTATGTTGGGCCCAGTCATGCTATATTCCACTCCTCTGTATGAAATGCAGGCCTTTTGTTCCTTCTAGAAAAGCAAGATTTTCCAATAATATCCTAAAGAGATAGGATTTGGGAATGTTTTATTTATTTGTATTCAAATTTTAACAATGGCACATAAACTACACAAAAACTATCATGAATAGGTCGGCACATGAATTCCCAGAAACACTGAACAAATTACCATGACTCATTGTGGAAAACACATAAAGAGCAGAAGAGGGAAATGTGAGAAGACAAAGAAATTCCTCCTGTGCATAATTCATGGCAATCATGCAAAAGCACCTGAGGCAGCTCATCTCATTCAGTGGCGCTCTCTTCACAAAAGGAGTGACAAATGGTAAACACTCTATGGAGAGGAGATTTGATTGGAACAGATGTCAGACCCACCCCTCTCTATCCCCACCAAGACGGTTAAGTCCTGGCTTTTCAATCTCTTCCATAGTCCCCATTCTCCTGCCTGTGGTCAATGAGACAGCAAAGGAGACAGCTGAATAATCCAGGGATGCTCCTAGAGGGGCCACCATGTCCCTCAATTGTAAGACACATTAGGGGATCCTGGAGTATATTTGGTTTTGCTTCTGAAGCAAGGTTGACATTTCTGTGTGGGAAGGAGAAGAGATGGAAGTTGTGCCTGCATGCCCATCCTCAAAACACAGTCAGGTACATTGAGCTCTGACTTATCTGGAAACTAGGCCCTCTGCCACAAAGGTTTGTCTTGCCTCTTATTCCAGTTGTGTGGCACTTCCCTCACTCAGTAATGAAGGAAAGACACACACTCATAGGTATCCCTTTCATTGCTTCCCACCTGGCACGGGAAATAAGCCTGACAGAAATAACTCCTGGCGCTGGAATCCGGTCTCACAGAAATGACACTATTTTTCCTCAGAAGTAATATTGCTCTTTGTCCATATAGCAACACTTTGATGTATCACTATTTTGAAATTTTACAGATGGGGAAAACTAAGAGCGACAAATGTCACTTACCCAAGTCCACACAATCAGTCCACAGCAAAAATAAAGCACATGAAAAGTTATATTTAAATTATTCTTTCTATCAGTGCAAATATTTATTTTATAGAAGGCTACAGTTTCCTCATAGTGTATTAAACTATGACAATTAATTGGAAATTTATTTTTCTCCTCTATGGCCTGAAATGAAAATTTCCACAGAAGCACGAACTTTCTGGTATCAACAGGTGGCAGTGTTTGAAAGTTGGAGATACGCAAGCCAGACTAGCTGAGCAGAACTAAATGTTGACAGGAACCCAGTAGGTCTAGTTCAGATTTCAGTTCTTTTATGGGAGAGGAGACATGGCTAAAGGGGAGAATTCTCATTAGGGGTTAAATGGAATAAGAGAGTCCTCACACATAGACAGGAAAATGCATATCATTACTCTCTGCACAAATTAACCAATATCTTGCAGAAATCCATATCAGATGTTTCCAAAGTTGGATTGTCCGTCTAGACAAACTTATCAGATGATAAAACTGTTTCTGCACTGAACACTTTAGACTACAGTTGCAAGTTGTATGCTAGCCCCCAACCCCATATTAAACAGCAGCAGCAACAAAAACAAAACCTTCCTTCACACATTAAATGAGATAATGCAGGAGAAGAGTCCTAGCCTAACCTAGTGTGGCTGACTGGCTAGTCTTCTGTGCATAGTGTTTGTTTTTCTTTTCTTCCATTGGGGGGACATTCAGGCATGTGGTCCCATTGTCCACCATCTGCAACCAGAAGTGTCACAATCCAGGAACAGTTTTATCACATGACTAGCTGACATACCTACATCTTAAAGTAGTAGGCTGGTGCTAGGCCTGTGAGTTAACGTTTAATCAAATTACATTTGTTTCTTTTTTTCCTCTCACCCTCACAATAACCCTGCAAGGTAGGCTGATACTAGGCCTGTGATGTAACTTTAAAACAAATTAAATTTGTTTCCCTGATGCATGGCCAGGGCCACCTTAAAGCCACCACCATGATTTTCCTTGTCCCCACAGAAAATAAAAATGAAAACTCCTGGCATGCCTTCCACAGCGGGGCCTGACTTGTCCAATGGGAGTGCTTCCGCTGAGACTCACAGGAAGTGAAGTCTGGCTGATCCAGTCCACACTGCACTGTTCAAACGGTGCCCACAGGTAGGCCATGAGGGAGCTGGTCTGCTGACTACCTAGGCTGACCATCTGAAAAGGAGGACAGGGCTCATATAACTTTAACGGTTGTAGAGGAAAGGGAATTTCAGCGGGTGTCATTCGTATGCAATTAGTTCCTGGTGAAATTCCCTCTTCATCACAACTGTTAAAGGTGCAGGCACTATACTAGAGTGGCAGGGCTCTGCAACTTTAACTGTTGTGATGAAGAGGGAATATCACCAGGATCTAATTGCATACAAATGACACTGGTTGAAATTCCCTTTTCTCTACAACTGTTAAAGTTATATGAGCCCTGTACTCCTTTTCAGATGGTCAGCCTAGCCTAACAGTTAGCTTGGTTGCCATTGGCAATGGGCCCAGAGCTGCTCCCTCCTGCCCTCCTGCTCTCGATGGGGCCTAGCGACTCAGGCAGCTGGCCCCAGGTGCTCTCCCTTCAGGCCCAGGAGGGCAAGCCACTACCAGATAATGGCTGCCAATGACTGATCAGACTTCCTTCCTGCCCAAGGCATGCCAGGAGTTGTAGGCCTAGACCTAGGAATAATGTGTTAGTCTTTCAAAATAATCTGAGCTGTGTTAGGAGGCAACTGGAGAGAGGGCCTTATTAGTTGTGGCACCTTGCTTGTGGTTTTCTTTTTCCCAGGCAGGCTGGCCTAGTGACTGTATTAATGGCTTTCCCGTGCCAAGTGAATATTCCCCCCCCCCCAAACCAGGCCTTTTAACTTGATGATATTTTTTATGCTGTATTTGTTTTTTGTTTGTTTTTTGTCATAACTAAACCACAACATTCCAAGACAGATGCAGGAATTACTGAATGAAGTTCATGATTTTTATGTAAAAGCCTGACTACACCATTGAAACAGAAGAGTGAATGGAGGAATGATTGATGTAGCTGAGGCTAGAATGGAATGGTGGGCAAGATGAGTGGCAGTTGGAGAAAGTCAGGTAGAAGGAGAACAAAGACAGTAAGTGAGAGGTCAGGAAAGTGGGGGCTGAGCTAGGATTGAGAGATAGTGACCTGGCTTGCACATAGTGACCTGGCTTACTAACCCATGCTTTATTTAAAATTAGCCACTCTACATGCCAGTAACACACCTCCCAGCATGACGTTCATGGCCCACAAGTGCCTGAGTCCTCTGAGAGGCGCTTCTCTCCTCTCATTGCCAATGTTGCTCAATCAATAGAGCATTGAGGAGTAGAATCAACGAGGAGGGGAGGTAAGCATCTGTCAGTGAAGGTGCCCAGCTCTGGTCAAGTCCTTCTGGGACTGTCTCAGCCTGCACTTCCCATCCACCAGGTGCTCCATCAGGAGCCTGTACTGAAGGGCCAGGGCTGGGCCTGGCACTTGCCTCCTTCACTGGACCTGTTTCTGGGCATGCACAGAGTGCTTCCCCTTTCTCCCTCCCTCCCTCTTAAGGGTGAATGCTGCACATGCACGTCCCCTAGATTCTCAGAAAACAGCAATATCAGGATGGGATGCCTTTGAGCATGTTCAGAGTTTGGCCTCTCAAAGTCACGCTGTTGCATCTAGTTATGATTTTAAAAGCATGATGAGGCACCACAAATGGACGCAGCCCATTTACGTGGGTTGTTTCCTTTTATGTGGGATTGGGTTGATTACTTGACACTGACCTTAGAAGTCTGGGTTGTGAAAAGCATGCAGCAGCCACCCATCCATACACTCACAATGGCTGCCAAAGGGCAGTAAGTCTGGCCTCCCACCAAGGCATGCTAGGAGTTTTTAATAATATGTATGTATATATATATATATATATATATATAACCAAAAAGTTCATTTTTCTGGTCCATTGTACAACCAGACCTATCAGCATGCCAAATTTCAAGTTTCTAACTAATCCAGAAATGGGTAAACATTTCCAGACATACATGAAAACACACATACTTTCTGCTTTATAGTTAGAAATGAGTTTGTTTTCTAAACGGCTTCTGCAATAGTCAGATGACTTCTTTGGAAATCCAGACAAAATCATGCATTTATCAAGCCAGTTCTTGGTAAACAGGCAGGGGTGAATCTGCTCCCAGAATCCTTAGGTACCTTTGCAGGAATTAGTATCAGGCTGGATCCTGAATGTGTTCTCCTCTTTTATGAAGACCAGGAAGAAGCTGAGGTATATTGGAAGTTTAAAGTGGTGCAGCCTTTTAATACTATTAAGGAAAATAGACCAGATTATATTGATTCAACACATCAGTAGCAGGATCCATAAGGTTGCAACAGAATATTAAGAGTAGTGATGTCACCAAAGTTTGTGATTATTTTATTTCAGCCTTCCCTACCCTGGTGCCTCCAGCTGTTTTAGACTACAACTCCCAGCATTCCTGACCATTCATGCTCTCAGGGGCTGCTTTATTTGAATGACAATTCTTTTCCAACTCATAATGTCCAGATCTATTCCAAGGGGAGCTCCCTTGCTCTGCAATTCTTTTTTTCCCCAATTCAATTTTTTATTATTTTCAAACAAAGATAAAACTTACAGAGACAAACAACATTTAAAATGGAACTCCTACCTTCCCCACAGCAGTTATATAAATGCCATATTTTCTCTTGCAGAAATTTTCATTCACAAAAAAAGAAAAAGGAAACTTCCCCCCTCTTGCACAAAATAAAATAATTTTCTTTACTCTGTTTTTTCCTTTTATGCTTTTTCCCTTTCTGCTTTCTTTTAAACAAAAAATTTTACTTGAATCCCCAGTTGTTCCACTCCTTTTATAAAAAAAATTACAAATGCAAATTACATTTATTTCATTATTTAGCATGCCTAATTCCCTACCCTCACAACTCCTCTCCCCATATCCACCTTTTTTATTTTCTCTTTTTTACGACAACGTCAAACATTATTCTTATACATTCTTATCCCGTTTAGAAAAACCAAACCTCTTTTTTTCTAAACAAACTTTTTTACTTTTTACTTTACTTTTTTATCTTCCACTCTTTTTTCTTTTTTCTCACAACAACATTAAGCTTATTCTTACTGTTATTATAAGTGCATATTAAAGTTTCCACAATTTTTAACCCACTTAAAAAGAAAAAGAATGAAAAAAAAACAAGAAAGAAAGAAAAAAACACCCAGCTTCATTCTCAGTTCACCACCAAGTCCAGGTCAGATGCCTTTTTTTCTTTCCAGCCGACTTCAAAGTACTTTTCAACCAGTTTCAAAAGGAAAATCTCTTTTAGAACTTTCTGCCACTTTTGGGTTTCGCCCTGCAAACGCCTTACATCCTTTGACTGTTGGAGAGATTGCTCTCTGCTTTAACTTTGCACTCAAAGCTTCCCGTCTAAAAATAGATTTCCTTTGTTCTCTGTTGATCGCTGGTACAACATTTTCATGCCTTAATCCATCTCTGAGTTCTTTCAAGATCACCCTTGGAAATCCTTTTCCTCTGTTATCCAAAATGCCTTTAACCTCATTAGATCTTTGTTTCATGGTAAAATCCAAGTTTTCCCTTTCTTGCGCCATCTTTATCCCTCGTAGTTTACACTCCCATTTTTCTGCAATGTCATCCATTTTGTCACATAGTCTTTGGAAACAGTTTTGCATACATAATTGTAATTCCTGGAATACTTTTGTGCACTCCTTCGATTTTCTTTTAATGTTTCTCATTATAAAAACCTTGAACTGTTTCCTGCTTTCACTGGAATTCCTCTCAAAGGGAAGAGGCAATTAGTTATATTTCCCCACCTCTCTTTCTTTCTTTCTTATTGCTTTTCCTCTCCTTTTTTCTTCTAAGTTCATATGTGAATTACACAACTGTGATCCTCTTCATAATTGCAAAGCTTTCTTTCTCCTTCTTTTTTTTAAGTCTTTAAGATGACTCACCCACAGGGTACTGCAAGAGATCGTTTTCTTTTTCCTTGCAAAACAATTGTTATTCTAATTGACTTTGCTGCAGAAGATGTACCCCTTTGCCTCAAGATGTTACCCATTTTCGGGGAATGAAGACGGGCCGGTCTTATGCCTTATCGGGTCTGGAATGGCTCGTGAGCGATGGACGCCATCACCTCCTCCCTCTCATGCTGTCCTTCCAATGAAATTTCCATTTTGACTTCATTACCTCATCAAAGGGTTTACAAGATACTTAATGGCATGCTCTTTGTATTCCCCTTTTATCTGGGGAACTTAACTCCGTCTGGGAGCCCCCAGATGGCAGCCAAGCCTTCCAGTTCCACAGAGCTTAAAGCTCGTGGCTCCGACCTGCCATGCCTTCACCGGAAGTCTCTTGCTCTGCAATTCTTAATTAGTTAAGAATTTTGTGCACCATTTTTTGATTTATCAGACTAGACGCCCAAAACTATGAGAGCTCAGTTGCAGACTTGCTGTTATAAAGCATGCATTCTTAGAGACCCATTTGTAGCCAGGCTTAAAAGTTTTAAATGTTTTAATTATCAGCTATTTTATGTTTTATTGTTTTAAATTTTGTATATTGACTTTTTAACGTTCAATGTTTTTAATTTTTGTAAACCGCCCAGAGAGCTTCTGCTATGGGGCGGTATATAAATAAATATTTTTTTAAAAAAAAAGGCAATATCATAATAGCATCATGCTACAC
Organism: Anniella stebbinsi; assembly: GCA_029215795.1. Taxonomy (NCBI): domain Eukaryota; kingdom Metazoa; phylum Chordata; class Lepidosauria; order Squamata; family Anniellidae; genus Anniella; species Anniella stebbinsi. The sequence goes on from JARDYH010000003.1 coordinate 102,349,589, forward strand.
TTAGAGATGTAAGAACAATCTGCAATGGAATCAAATGAGTGCAGATTTCTATGAATTTGACCTGAGGATTCCACAGCGGATCACCTTTTCCTGAGTTGCACAGCAACCTTGGCTTTCCACAACTTTTTTATCTTCTGTAAATTTTATGCAAATGTAGTCATAGAAAATTCTGTAAAGTTTTTTTAAAAAAAACAGTGGCTGAAAATGCACATTTCTCCCCATAGGCAAAAACATGAAAATGCATATTTTGAGTGGATTTGCATATTTGGGGAGGGGATTTGCACATTTAGGGGGTTGCAGTTTTTTAAAAGTGTGAATTTGCACAAATTCAGGAAATGGGGGAGGGGAACTGATTCCGCCAATGAGCAGGCTGTGGAACGAAAGGCACCTGACAACCTGCGAAGTGCAGACAGAATGAATTTTACAAAATCCATACATCCTTAACTACCTTATAGGGCTGATATAAGACCTGGCAGTAATATAATATATTTTAAGTTGCTATCTATGGTTTCTGACTATCTGCTGTGTTAATATTCTATAGATATTACTCTAAATTCTTTTAAAATTTTACTTTGATTATGTTTGTAATTGTGGCCCACTTTTGAATTTGGGGAATTTGTCAGCCATTAATTAGAAGATAGTGAGTCTGTGCAAGCCTGAGTCCTATTGCTTTGGGCATTTCTGCACTTCATTCTTAAAATGATTCAGCGATCGTAGCTGCCATCTCAAGGAGACAAGGTAATTGTGGCTAAGTGACACAGAATTCTCTGCAGTCTCCTACAATGATCATTCCCTTAACTCATTGAGAAACATCACAAACAACTGGCCTAGCACTGGTTTGTGATTTCAGTGTGAATCTGCCCCAGTTTACTGCTCCCACTAAATCGGTGTTAGCTAAATCTGTGAGAGGATGCAGACAAAAGTATTAACAGTTGAGAAGAAACCACAATAAAGTAATAGTTTCCAACATGAAGTTGACGGTGAAAGATTTGCATCCTTACTGTAACTCCCCTAGCACATTCAAGTCTGTCCCTTCCACATATATTCACCCATATGTTTTGCCTGGGTAGGTTTAGTCTGGAAAACAGAAGGATGGTGGAGGATATGATAGCACTCTCCAAATAACTGAAAGGCTGTATCACCTAGAAGTTCTCTGTTGCCCCACAAGGCAGGACTAGATGTAATGGACTTCAATGACTGGAGGGTAGTTGGTGGTTGAACATTGGGAGAAACCAATTTATGGTAAGAGTAGTTCAACAATGGATTACCTGGCTGCATCTTGAATTTATGCCTGCCATGTAGGTGTTGATTGGCACATAGTAAGACCCCCCCCTCATTTGTGACTTAATTGTGGATGAGGCAGTCAATCTGGCATGTATAACTAAGACCTGGGTGGGTGAGCAGGGAGGAGTCAGTCTCTCCCAGCAATGCCCACCAGGGTACTGGGTTCAGCATCAGGGTAGACCTGAGGGCCTGAGAGGGGGGTTGCTGTGGTCTATAGAAACTCCATCTCCCTCTGCAAGCGCCCTGTCCATGTGACTTCTGGTCTGGAGTGTTCGCACCTTGCGTTGGGTCAGTGGGAAAGATTAGGGATTCTGTTGGTGTACCACCCACCCCGCTGCTCAATAGACTCTAGGTGAGCTGATGGAGGTGGTTTCAGATGTACTGCTGAGATCTCCCAGACTCTTGGTTCTGCTGAATGTCAACATTCACACTGAGGGCACCTTATCCAGGACAGCTCAGGATTTCATGGTCTCCATGACAACCATGGGACTGTCCCAACATGCCATCGGCCCAACGCACATAGCAGGGCATACTCTAGACCTGGTTTTTGCAACTGGACATGGAAATGGTGATCTGAAAGTGGGGGACCTCACATCAGTCCCTTTGTTATGGTCAGATCACTGCCTGCTGAGGTTTAGACTTACAGCAGCTTTTCCCCTCTGTAAAGGAGAGGTACCTATTAAGATGGTCCACCCCCGGAGACTAATGGATCTAGATGGTTTCCAAAGGACTCTGGGGAGTTTTCTGGCTGATAGGGCTGGCACTCCTGTCGAAGCCCTGGTTGATCTGTGGAATGCAGAAATGGCCTAGGTGGTCCACATGTTTGCTCCTGAGTGCCCTCTTCTGAGTAGAGCTTGCACACCTTCATGGTATATCCCAGAGCTGGGAGTGATGAAACAAAATAGGAGATGGTTTGAAGGCAGATGGAGATGAACTCCTGGGGGATGCAATCAAACGCTGATAAGTCCTATAGTAAGGCATATTCATGGGCAGTGAGGTCAGCAAAAAACAATTCCTTGCTGCCACTATCAAATCATCAATCTGCTGCCCAGCAGAGTTTTTCAGTGTTGTCCGGGGGCTTCTACATGCTGGCTCCAAGGACATGATAGAACCATCTGAAGCCCGCTGTAATATATTTGCTAGGCACTTCCAGGATAAAAACTTGGGCATCCGCCAGGACTTAGACTCCAGTGTTACAGCAGTTGAATCTAGTGAGGTATCCAGAGCATAGGCTTGTCCTGTTTTCTTGGATGAGTTTCAGCTGGTACAGCTCGAGGATGTTGACTGGTTTGTGCAACCACCTCCGTACTGGATCCCTGCCCCTCTTGGCTACTAAAAGCTAGCAGGGATGGAACAGCTGGCTGGGCCAGGGAAGTGATTAATGCCTCTCTGTGAACTGTTAAAATACTGACAAAATAAAAGTCTTCACCTGGTGTCTGAAGCAAGAGGGGAGATGGCTGGAACGCAGGTGGAGGAAAACTTGTGCTGGGTCTGATTGAATACGGGTTAGAGCTCACTATCAAGCCTATTCTGTGGCGGTGAGGGTGGTAAAGTGACAGTTCTTTTCCACCAGCATTGTGTCTTCTCAGTGTTGTCCAGCAGAGCTGTTCTGTGTGGTTTGTGGCCTGCTACACACTGGGCCAGGGCGAGAGATGTACAGCCCATTGAAGATAAAGTCGCTCACATTCGTCATGAATTGGACAACTCGCTTAATGCAGTTCCATTAGTAGAGGCGTTCAGTGCACACCGTCTGGTCCAGTCTTATTGGATGAGTTTCAGTTACTAAGGCCCGAGGATGTCGACAAGGTGCTTGGCCAAGTCCGGTCAACCACCTGTGTGTTTGACCCTTGCCCTTCATGGCTTATTACATCAAATAAGGAGGGGATCGCCGGCTGGGTTCAGCAGGTTGTAACTGCCTCCCTGAGAGAGGGAGTGGTACCAGCCTCTTTAAAAGAGGCAGTAATTAGACCACTCCTAGAAAAGCCTAACCTGGACCTGGAGGACGTTAACAATTATAGGCCGGTGGCTAACATCCCCTTCCTGGGCAAGGTGCTTGAGCGGGTGGTTGCAGGACAACTCCAGGAACTCTTGAATGAAACGGATTATCTAGATCCATTTCAGTCGGGCTTCAGGTCTGGTTTTGGAGTGGAAACAGCTTTGGTCGCTCTGTGGGATGACCTTTGCCGGGAAAAGGACATGGGGAGTGCAACCCTGTTAATTCTTTTGGACTTCTCAGTGGCTTACGATACCGTTGACCATGGTATCCTTCTGGATAGGCTGTCTGGGCTGGGAGTTGGAGGCACTGTGCTGCAGTGGTTCCGCTCCTACTTGGATGGCCAATTCCAGAAGGTGGTGCAGGGGGATATTGCTCTGTGCCATAGGACCTTGGCCATGGGGTTCCACTGGGTTCTATTTTATCCCCTGTGCATGAAACCACTGGGAGAGGATATCTGGAGATGTGGGTTAAGGTGTCATCAATATGTGGATCACACCCAGCTCTACCTCTCCTTTTCATCAAACCCAGGAGAGGCAGTGGCTGTTCTGAATTAGTGCCTGGGCACGGTAATGGAATGGATGAGGGCCAATAAACTGAGACTCTATCCAGACAAGATGGAGGTACTGTTTGTGGGTGGTCATCTGTCTGGCTAGGTGATGTTCACTCTGTTCTGGACGGGGTTGCACTCCCCCTAAAGGATCGGGTCCATAGTTTGGGGGTGCTCCTGGATCCAGAACTGTCACTTGAGGCACAGGTGAAGTCAGTGGCAAGGAGCACCATTTATCAACTTAGGCTGATATATCAACTGCGCCCTTATCTGGACAGAGCTAGCCTAGCTACAGTTATCCATGCTCTGATAACCTCTCGTTTGAATTATTGCAATGCATTATACATGGGGCTGCCTTTGAAAATGGTCAGGAAACTTCAACTTGTACAAAACAGGGTAGCCAGACTGTTAACGGGAGCTGGCCAATGAGACCTCATTATGCCAGTCTTTTTCCAGCTTCACTGGCTGCCAGTTCGGGTCCGGGCCCAATTCAAAGTGCTGGTATTAACATTCAAAGCTGTAAATGGCTTGGGGCCAGGTTATCTGACGGAAGTCTCCTCCCATTTGTACCTGCCCAGACCCTAAGATAATCCTTGGGTGTCCTTCTCCATGAGCCCCTGCCAAAGGAAGTGAAGCAGGTGGCTACCAGGAGGAGGGCCTTCTCTGCTGTGGCATCCCAGCTGTGGAATGAGCTCCCCAGAGAGGTTCGCCTGGCACCTACGTTATACTCCTTTAGATGCCAGATTAAGACCTTTTTATTTTCTCAGTATTTTAACAGTTCTTCAGTTTAATTTTCACCTTGCTGTTTAGATTTGTATTTTAAATCTGCCTTAATTTCTGCACAACTGCTCGGTTTTTATCCTGGTTGTGCTTTTATACTGTATTTTAAATTATGTTTTTATACTGTTGTTGTTTTATATTTTGAATGGTTTTTATGGTTTTAATTTTTTTAAACTGCCCAGAGACCTCTGGCTAGTGGGCGGTATAGAAAAGCAGTAAATAAATAAATAAATAAATAATAATAATAATAGGATCTATGTCAGAAAAGGAAAGTAGCAAGGCATTAATTTTAAAATTTGCAAAATCAGAAGCTTTATAAAATGTGTTTTGTGAAAAGGTCTTTATTTGTTTTGCTGACTTCCCTCCCTACTGCTCTTCTTTCTGCTTTTTCCACAAACATCTTTGAATTCTTTCCGAAATCAAATGCAGTAGCAGCCAGAGGCAGTGGACCTCTGAGGCTGCATGTAGGAACAGGTTTGGGTTGTGGGCCTCTCATCTCTCTGGGCTCCACAGCTGCAGTTGCTCCTGCTTGACAACAGTATAAGACACAGGGGAACTTCTCCGAGTAGGATGACAGGTATACACTGAAAGCCGCATTCAGGTATTTAAATCCTCAGCAGACCCTGCTATGAAAACATTTGTTGCCTTCAGCACATACATGTTTAAGCCACTTTCTGTTCCTGCTATTACAATACAGCCCATTCTACTTCAGCAAGCCATGTTACGAGAGAAGCATAATACATCTGGGATTAAAGTGTGCAACCGCACACATCAAAATTCACTAGCCTTCTTGAAACTCTTTAAGTCTTGATCAAAATGCCTCAGTTGCTTTCAATTGTTTTATAGAAGTAGAAATCTCCACATTTACCTCACTTGTTGCTTTTCATGGGATCTAGTGAAAAGGGCAATTGTGATATGTGGCAGCCGTGCCCACTGGGAAGTAGGGAAGCTTGTGGCAGCTGGATGAAGCCACACGATCTGGCAGTTTTGCTGGGGTTGGCATTGCTGGGGCCAGGAAAACTCAGCCCTCGTGATGCTGGGGGGGGGCACGGGGAAATCATCAGGGGACCAGGATTTCTACCCTCTCGTGACAACTGGAGCTGCAGCACCTGGTGAGTCCTAGAAGGCCAGCAAGCAGCGTGGACAGGTCACAGTAACAGGGCAGTGGTTCACTTGGGCTCCATGATGGCTAAAGATTAGTACTGGAGTTTGGGCTCAGCGTGTGAGAAAGGAATGGGGGAGGCACACCTTTTTTTTAGTTCCTCAAACTTTTAGGCCCTGTCCTGAGCCAACACAACCTTGGTAGGCTGTTAGTCACCCCTGGAATCAATCCTTGATTGCCCCCCCTCCCAGTGAGCAATGAGCTCTTCAGCAAGCCTCTGATTCCATGGCCGGATGCCGGATGCTTAGGGAATCCGTGGTGACCCCCTCAAGGGTCAGGCCTTGTATGGTGACATTCTTCTATGGTGACATTCTGCTGCCATACAGGGCTTTGGACACATTCCACTGTGTGCCTGGAGGCCACCCCCACAACAGGCTTTTAATAGGGCGACCAGATAAAATCCCGGTCAGGGCTCATGTAACTTTAACAGCTGTAGAGAAAAGGGAATTTCAGCCAGTGTCATTTGTATGCAATTAGTTCCTGGTGATATTCCCTCTTCATCACAACAGTTAAAAGTTGCAGAGCCCTGCCTTCTTTTGTATATGGTCACTCTAGTATAGTGCCTGCAACTTTAACTGTCATGAGGAAGAGGGAATTTCACCAGGAACTAATTGCATACAAATGACACTGGATGAAATTCCCTTTTCTCTACAACTGTTAAAGTTACATGAGCCCTGACCTGGATTTTATCTGGTCAGCCTACTTTTAAGCTGCATAGCTGGCCTACTGCCCTCCACATTGACTACTATGGCTACAGGCAGCAGGCCTTAAGCTCCCTTCTGCCTTAGAGTAGGCTGACCAGATAAAATCCAGGTCAGGGCTTATGTAACTTTAACAGTTGTAGAGAAAAGGGAATTTCAGCCAGTGTCATTTGTATGCAATTAGTTCCTGGTGAAATTCCCTCTTCATCACAACAGTTAAAGTTGCAGGCACTATACTAGAGTGACCAGATACAAAAGAAGGGAGGGCCCCTGCACCTTTAACTGTTGTGATGAAGAGGGAATTTCACCAGGAACTAATTGCATACAAATGACACTGGCTGAAATTCCCTTTTCTCTACAACTGTTAAAGTTACAGGAGCCCTGACCTGGATTTTATCTGGTCAGCCTACCTTAGAGCCTTTAGCATCCCCATCTCACAGTGTCACTAATACACCTTCAGCCTTCTGGATTGGGTCTCTACTCAAAAATCTTTAGTTTGGACCCAGAGTGTCCATTTGCTTGTAGTTTCACAAAAGGCCTCCAGCTCCCCCTTGTGAAATTACAGCTTGGACTATTGGAACAGGGTTGGGGTCAGTCAAGCCTCCTATAAAGACATAGGCCTGGCTGGGATGAGGGGAGAAAGCAGGAAGTTATGGAAGATGGTAATTCATAGGAAGACAACAGTGGGCAAAAGACTAAGAAGATTTGTGGCAGTTCTAAATCGTGTGGAGACCCTAGGCAAACATGTGGGCACAACTGAACAGTGATTTCAAGCAAGGGAGTCACTACTGGACAGTAGGAGGGAAACGAGGATCCATCTCCTTGACAGCAAGTTGGGGTGGGGCTCAGACCCAATGACATATGGTCGGAGGCTGTTTTCAGTCTCCGAGCCTATCTACACAAGCAGGATATAACACTTTGAAAACGTTTTGAAAACTGTATCTGGAGTGTGTCCTGGGCCCCAACAGTTCTCACTACTGTTATAAACCGTTTTAAACCATTTTAAAGCAGTTGTGTAGATAGGCATGTATACAACAGGATGTATACAACAAAATGGGAGGGCAAACAATATTGGGCCTACCAGCCCAAAAACCAAAGGTGCAGGTATGAGAGAGGAGCTGAAGACACCAAGGGATGCTAAGCAACAGGTCACATGTCTCAGCCATGGGCTGCACCTATGAATGTCCAGAGACCTGAAGCAGTAGTCAGAGCAACAAGTCCAGTTGGGATACTAGTGTTCAGCAGGACAGGAAACCCAAAACAAGCCTGCACAAGGTTTGGGGGCCAATCTGTCCTTTCGGAACATATGGCCAGCTATGGTCAGGCAGTGTATGGCATGGAGACGGGTTGACAGTTTCCCCCTGAGATAAATACTGACTAGCCCAACTGGGTGGGGGACAGCTGGTGGGGGACAGTACTGGTGGAACCAATCATTTGTGGACCAGTGGGAACCTTGGACATTGAGCAAGGGTGACAGCTGCTTTTGAGATTAAAAGGGGGCTAAATACACAAACAATATAGTTACCCATTCCCTCACTACTGTTGCCAAATTACTGAGTTGAAATGTATTCTGTGGCCAGACTCAAAATTCTTGGATCTGCTCAGAACTCTCATATGGGGAAGGGAAAAGGGAAATCTGTACCTCCTCCTGCACCTCCCCCTTTTTCTCTCCTCATAGCTATTATTTATAACCCGCCTCTCCCTTCGGATCGAGGCGGGGAACACAATGTAAAATACAAAAATCACAAACAGTTAAAAAAATTAAAAAAACAAGAGAAAATGCATCATTAAAACATAAGCCATTTCACCTGAGGAACAGGCTAGGAAGCAGCATGGCTGTCAGGCTTATCAGTCAATTCTTCAGCCCCCCAATCCACCTAAAGAAACTGAGATCAAAGGAAGACTCCCTTCCCTCACTTTGCTACTTTAATTGGTATTGTTTCATGGTTTGGTTCCACTACCATCGGTTGGGCAATAACAGCCCCACAGCAAAGGACCTACACACACACACACACACACACACACACTTGCTTAAATAGCTGGCAATGCCAGGGACTGTTTCCATGCCAGCCTCCAAAAGACATTGGAGCAAAAAGCTAGTGCTTCATTCAGCAAGCCCAATTTCTTATGCATTTGAACATGAGGGCTCAAATGGTCTCTTGATTCTCATAGATTAGAAGTCTTGTATGTCAGATAGCATCGTTTTAACTCCTCCCAAAAAGGCTGCCTCTACAAGAGGCATTTAAAGCTCTTTCAAGGCGCATAAAAAAATTTACCTCTACAAGAATGGAGTGCAAATCGGGCGTAGAGGCGCGTTTTCTCTCCGATTATGCGCATTATCGAATGAGCGTTAAATAGCGAGTTTTATTTTGCTCCGGCTGTTAAAGTGCATTTTGACTATGTGAACATGCGATTCTCCGCATGTCAACAGTTTAAATCGCATTTCGGTCGTCCAGTAATGCGCTTCGCCGCCTCTCATACAGAGGTATTAGGCGTAAATGCGCTTCTGCGAATATGCGCATAATCGCCTAACCAGGCGTAAAGGCGAATTCTTGTAGATGAGGCCAAAGCATCTGCTCCTTTCTCTATTTCACTTCTATCTCTTGACTCCTTCTTTCCTCCATCCTATTTCCTCTTCCAGCATGCAATGTCATATCTTTCTACACTATCTTTTCCCTATTAACTCCCACCTCCAAAAACAGAAGCAGCAGCAGCAGCAGCAGCAAACCCCCCCCAGCAAAAACAACACAACAACAACCACAACACCAAGGTAGATGGGAAAGCCCTTTGGAGTTTGAGCCATCCTTGATTTTTGCCAAATTTACTAAGGATGTGTATCGTATCGTTAAAATCACCGATAACGATACAATGTGCTCTCTAACGTGTCTCCATTTAATGATAACGATACGATAGGAAATAATGGGAAATCAAATGATAATTATCAGAAATGACAGAAATTCCAATGATAAGTATCGTATTTTATCGTGTTATCGGAAGGCACTTTCTCTTTTGCCGCCACATAGACGGAGCTAGAAGGTGGGGTGTGCTTGATGAGACTGACAGATTCAGTGTCCAATCGTGCAGCAAGGATTCCAGCAGGAGCCAATCACAATGGACTTCCCCACATAAACCCATCACTTGTGGGACTGGGAAGGAGGGCTACTGCTGGGCCCTCCTTCATACCAAAGTCATAGACCAGTCCCACATGGCAGCAGAGATCGCTGAGGCCATTAACCGCATGGTGGAATGGTGGCTGTCTGGGCATCAGCACACCCGCAGTTATATGGCCATGGACGGGGGAGCCAATATGGTCAGGCGGTGTGTGATGGCAGTTTTGAGGGGGTCTGCTGCATCACCCACATCTTAAACCTCATAGTGAGGGGTGGGCATGGCATGGGGAGCAGCAGCGGTGGCCTTCCCCCTCCCGTGCCAGCAGTGTGCAACGTCCTGGACAGCAGCCGGAGGGTGGCTGGACACTTCCACCACAGTGCCAAAGGAAGTCAGTTGCTGCGGGAGAAGCAGGCAGAGTTGGATCTCCCACAACACCAGCTCCTTCAGGACGTTGCGACATGCTGGAACTCCACCTACCACATGCTGGAGCGTATGGTGGAGCAACAGCGTGCTGTGCATGAAATGTGCAGGGTCGGGGACATTGGTATCCAGGCACCACTGGCCAGGCAGCAGTGGAATACCATGTCCCATCTGGTGACGGTCCTCAAGCCCTTCCTTGAGGACACAGAGACCTTCAGCAGCAGCACCGCCCTCCTCAGCCAGGTGATCCCTGTGGCCAGGCATCTCCAGACCAAGATGCGGCAGTTTCTGAGGCCGGGGATCCCATCACCGGAAGGCACTTCCTGCAAGATGTGTGGGAAGTGGTGAACAGGCTGAAGGCAGGACTAGCCAAAAGGATGGAGCCCATTATGAAGGACAGGATCTACATCTTGGCCACGATGTGTGATCCTCGTCTAAAAGACAGCGTCTGTGATGCCACTTCTAGGCTGGGGTGGGTGGAACTGCTTGTGGGGGATGTTCGGGCTGCGCGGGAAGTCAGGCTTGGGTAGGCAGCAGCGGCAACAGAGGAGGCCACGGCTTCCCGGGTCAATAGTCCCAGCAGCAGCGGAAGCAGCATCCCTCCCAGCAGGACCAGCAGAGGCCTTGGGTTCTGGGCAAATGCCCTACAGGAAGTGGTTGGTCAGGCAGGCAATCAACCCACCCATCCGATTGATGCTGCAACTGCTGCGCAGCATTACCTGGCAGAAGCCAAGGAGAACATCTCCATAGAACCCCTGGCCTACTGGTCATCATGAAGCCAGATGTGGCCAGATCTGGCTCGGGTGGCCCAAGATAGGCTGAGCTGCCCGCCGACCAGTGTTCCAAGCGAGCGGGTGTTCTCGACGGCGGGCGACATCGTGACACCCCACCGCTCTCGCTTGGACGCTGAGTTAGTGGAGCAGCTCGTCTTTCTCAAAGCAAACCTGCCCCTGCTGGGATACCCCACCCTCCAGCCCTCTGGGGAGTGAGAGACCCGCTTTCGGCTCCACTTTTTTATTATTATTATTTGCTTTGATTGCAGGATGCCTTGGTATCCTGTTTCTCCTACCATAACAAACCTAGTATTGAAGGGATGCTAAGCATCTCACACAGACTATGGTTTAGTCCTGCCTTCATCAGTCTGTCTGTCAGCCTGTTTGCCACCCTTGTGAGGTAGCTGGATCTCTGGGTCAAGGCTTACTTGTGCATCGTGCTAGCAACTGGCTCTCTGCCCGCATGTGCCATCCATCTGCCTGGATCTGCCTACACCTGCCTGCCTGCACTGGTATGGCCTTCCTCCTCCTCCTTGTGGACTCCCGTCAGTGAGAGACTGTCAAAACATCCATCATACCTTGACTTTTTGATTATGGACACTGCTCCAGCCAATGTGCCCACCTCTGGGCAAGAGAACAGCCTGCCTGATTTACTGAACCTGCCTGCATCTGTGCCCAGCCTGCCTGTGCCTGCATCTGCCCACCTGAGATCTGTGCCCAGGAAGCGTGCCTTGGCTTGACATCTGGCTGATTCATGGTAAGTTGGACTATGTGGCCCACCTTGCAGGGCTGCTGGTAGCCTTTAAAATAAGACAAGGACATGCAGCCTGAGCGTAAACCAGGCAGCCCGGGTGGGGATGGGTTTCCTCTGGATTCCTCCAGGGAACCACTCACTCATTGACTTGGTTTTTCTTTTTTCATCTCTTTCTTCAGGTGCAGCCTCCTGAGCCTGGCTTCCTGAGGCCTTCTGACTGACTGACTGACTGACTGACTGAAGAACCTTCCTTCCCGCATCTTCTGTGCCCACCTGTGCTTGGCTCCCTGCATCCAAGTCTAGCTGATTCATTTTTGGGGTAAGTATGTTGTACGTGGCCCGCCTTGCAGGGCTGGTTGTCATTGCCTTAAAAGAAACAATCGAGGATTTGCTGCCTGAGTGAAGCAGGCTGCACGGGCGGAGTGAGCTTCCTCCAGGGAACCAGGGAAGAACTTACTCATGGACTTGGTTTTTCTTTTTCATCTCTTTTTTCAGGTGCAGCCTCCTGAGCCTGAGACTGACTGCCTGACTGAAGAAGAACTTTCCTTCCCACATCGTTGGCTGGGAGTGCTGTGCTGCTGGCTGAGCCTGAGGAGTGTTTGTTTGCTCTGCCCATCTCCACAGGTATTTCAGCCTTCAGGCTGCTGAAGGCGCGAGCCTGTGGGCGCGAGCCGTGGGAACGAAGCCGTTGGACCAAAACTGCAGCCGTGGATGAAAAGCACTAAGAGAGGAGAGCCACCTGCACCCTACCCTTCCAGCTGACCACAATGTGTAGGGGAGCGGCAATTTGTGTTGTGCAGGGCAAAGGGAGATATGGCGTTGGCAGAGCAATGTGCCATTACAGGGGAAGGAGAGATGGATATCTCACACCCATCTTACCTTCCGATTGCTTTGCTAACCCGGGGAACTTGGAGAATGAACCAGACCACCCACAGAACCTCTCCTTGCTCCTATGTAATGCCAGATCAGTTAAAAATAAAACACATATCATCCATGACCTTCTTTCAGATGAGGAGGCTGACCTGGCATGCTTCACAGAGATCTGGCTGGGAGATGACAGTGGCCCAACATGGGCCCAGGCTTTCCCAGCTGGGTACTGTGTTAGTGAGCAGGTGAGGGAAAGTGGGTGGGGGGCGGAGTAGCTGTGGTCTATAGGGATAATGTTAACCTGACCAGACTTCCTGTTCGTGAACTGAATCACATCGAGTGTGTGTATCTGAGTCTGAAGGCCAGGGATAGACTAGGGATTCTCTTAATGTACCGGCCACCCCGCTGCCTATCAGACTCCCTGGCTGAGCTCACGGAACTGGTCTCAGAGCTGGTGTTGGATTCGCCCAGGCTTTTGGTGCTGGGCGACTTCAACATCCCATTTGAGACTGATTTGTCAGGTGGAGCTCGGGAGTTCATGACATCCATGACAACCATGGGCCTATCCCAATTGGTCTCTGGACCCACACATTCAGCGGGTCATACCCTCGATGCTGTTTTCAGTTCTGAACAGAGGGATCTGTGGGCGGAGGTAACAAATACCTCCGTTGTCATGGACAGACCATTTTCTGGTTAGGGTTAGTATCACGGCTACCACCCACCCCTGCAGGGGTGGTGGACCTATTAAGATGGTCCGCCCTCGAAGGCTCATGGATCCTTCTGGATTTCAGAAAGCCTTGGAGGGTTTTATGGCTGGTATCGTCGACGATCCTGTAGAAGCCCTGTTCGATAGATGGAATCAAGACCTAACTAGGGCTATCGACACGATCGCCCCCAAATGTCCTCTCCGACCTGCTTCTAACAGGGCGCCCTGGTATACGGAAGACCTCAGGGAGTTGAAGCGGAAAGGACGATGACTGGAGCGCCGATGGCGGAAAACTCGACTTCTATCCGACAAGACACGGCATAGAGAACATCTTCGTTCCTATGGGGTGGCAATACATGCAGCGAAGAAAGCTTTCTTCCCTGCGCGCATTGCGTCTGCGAATTCGCATTCAGCGGAACTGTTCAGGGTGGTGAGGGGTCTAACCCGGGCACCTTTCCCCTTGAATCTGATTTTAGAGCCTTCGGCAGTTTGCTGTGATACCTTTAACAATCATTTCACAGATAAAATCTCTCGGATAAGAGCCGACTTAGATGCCGTCGTTATAGCAGAGGCTGACGATGGAGTGTCCAGTGACTCCGCAAGTAGAATTACACTGGATCAGTTTCAGTTGGTGAGTACCGAGGACGTGGACAAGCTGCTTGGACGAGTGAGGACGACGACTTGCCCTCTCGATCCCTGTCCTTCATGGCTGATTGTCCAGGGAGGAGATGCAGTTAGGTCGCAATTACAATATATTATTAATGCATCTCTCAGGGAGGGGACTTTCCCATCATGTTTAAAATAAGCAGTGGTACGGCAGCTTCTAAAGAAGCCCTCCCTGGATCCCCTGGACTTTAATAACTACAGACTGGTATCAAACCTTCCATTCTTGGGCAAGGTGATCGAGAGGGCGGTTGCCTTTCAACTCCAAGTAGTCTTGGATGACACTGATTTTCTAGACCCATTTCAAACTGGCTTCAGGGCGGGATACGGAGTTGAGACTGCTATGGTCACCTTAGTGGATGATCTACGCCTTAGTATTGACAGGGGGAGTGTGTCCCTGTTGGTACTTCTGGACCTCTCAGCAGCTTTCGATACCATCGACCATGGTATCCTTCTGGAACGCCTGAGGGGATTGGGACTCGGGGGCACTGTGCTTCAGTGGTTCCGGTCCTACCTCTCGGGCAGGTTCCAGATGGTGATGCTTGGGGATAGCTGCTCTGCAAAGAAGGAGCTGCTGTGTGGCGTACCGCAAGGTGCCATCCTTTCCCCAATGCTGTTTAACATTTATATGAAACCGTTAGGAGAGATCATCCGGAGGCATGGGGCGGGGTGCTATCAGTATGCTGATGACACCCAAATATATTTCTCTATGCCTTCGATAACAGCGCCAGCTAAGGATAGTGTGTCTCCTCTGAATGAATGCTTGGAGGCGGTAATGGGCTGGATGAGGAAAAACAAACTGAAGCTGAATCCAGACAAGACGGAGGTGCTTGCTATCAAAGGCCGCAACCTGGGTTTGGAGCTGTGTCAACTGGTTCTGGATGGGGTTACACTCCCCCTGAAAGACTGTGTTCGCAGCTTGGGGGTGCTCCTGGATCCGTCGCTCCAAATGACAGCCCAGATAGATGCGACGGCCAGGAGTGCCTACTATCAGCTTCGGCTGATACGCCAGCTGTGCCCCTTCCTAGAGTTGGAAGACCTAAAGATGGTAGTGCACGCGCTGGTAACTTCGAAGCTCGACTTCTGCAATGCGCTGTACATAGGGCTACCTCTGTGCCTAGTCCGGAAACTTCAACTAGTTCAAAATATGGCAGCCAGGTTGGTCACTGGTACATCTAGGGGTGACCATATTACGCCAGCTTTAAAATCGCTCCACTGGCTGCCAATTAGTTTCCGGGCGAAGTATAAAGTGTTGGTTATTACCTTTAAAGCCCTACATGGTTTGGGTCCAGGTTATCTGCAGGATCGCCTTCTCCCATACAATCCGCCCCGCACGCTCAGGTCCTCTGGGAAGAACTTACTGCAGTCCGCCAAGACTAGGCTGACAACCGTTACCCAGAGGACCTTCTCTTCTGCCGCTCCCAGACTGTGGAATGACCTGCCAGAGGAGACTCGTCAACTTAACAGTCTTTTAGAATTTAAGAAAGCTATAAAGACTGTTCTCTTCCGGCAGGCATATCCAGTAGAATTTTAGAATGTTTTAAGGATGTTTTTAGGATGTTTTAGGATTTTTTATGCAGTTTTAATAATATGTGTCATGTTTTAATCAGTTTTATGTATTTTATCATGTTGTTGTTCCCCGCCTCGATCTAGATGGAGAGGCGGGTAAGAAATAAATTGTTATTATTATTATTATTATTATTATTATTATTATTATTATCTTCTGTGCCCACCTTTGCCTGCTGCCTGCCTGTGCCAGCATTTGCCCACCTGAGTCTGCTGCCCGCCTTTGCCTGATGCCCACCTGTGCCAGCATTTGTCCCCCTGAGTCTGCTGGCCACCTTGGCCTGCTGCCTGCTTGTGCCAGCATTTGCCCACCTGAGTCTGCTGGTCACCTTGGCCTGCTGCCCACCTGTGCCAGCATTTGCTTCCCTGAGTCTGCTGGCCACCTCTGCCAACCTGCCTGCCTGCATTTTCCTACCTGCCTGGCAGCTGCCTTTGCCCGGGAATCGTCTGGCTCCACGTCTGACTGGTAAGTCGTACTGTCCTGCCTTGCAGGGCTGCTTGTATTGCCTTTATACGTGTGGTTTAAAAATCTAGCTTTGCTTGGAGGAGATGCAAAGTAAACTCCCTCATCTTGAACATGCTATGTTACAAGAGTGCACTAGACTAGTCCCCTAAGGTCCCCAACTTTAAGGACTAGCTCTTCAAATGAGGATTTCTCTCAGCAGTAACTTACCACCAGAAAAAAAACATGCAATGGGTTGTTGAGAGAGCTTACTTCTGAGTAACAGCTGCAGCTGTGTGTCTGAAATTGGGCACAGATGAGTTCCCTCCTCAAGGCCATCTGTGTGGAATGCCCATGAGTACTGGACGTCTCTTGAAAAAGGAGCACTTATGCCACCTGAAACAGTGTATTTTTGACAACTTACTTCCAAGTAACGCTTGCACCGATTGTTCTGTAATTTGGGACCCATGACTAGCAACACTCAGTCTGCACTGTGACCAAGTTTCGTACCTGTAACTTGGAAAATTAAGTTGTTTTAGGCCTTTCTGACTCAAAAGCAACTCTCTCTAGGGCAAAATGTAGAAACAATATAATATTGTATTTCCGATAATTATCGGAAATACGATACAATACGAATCACCTACTATATTATCAGAGACGAATTTTTTTTTGGTTTGAAATTCTGATAACGATACAGTACGATAATTTCGGACATGCACATCCCTAAAATTTTACTAATGTTGATACAGTCACACGCACACGTGCCTCAGCACGATATCTCTTTCTTTGAGGCAACTTTGCACACTACATTTTAAATACACACTTAGATTTTGAAGTGTAACATATGAATGCTACAAATCCTGTGTGTTTGCCAATGTGTTTCACACAATCTCCCCCCCATTGCACAAATATATTCACCTTAACTCTCCCACTATGAACAAATGCAATGGCCATGCCTCCTTCACCACCAGCAGACGAAACACTCCCCTGCTCTCCGTGCATTGAGATGGACAGGGAAAGGGCTCTATATGCATATTAAAGTATATGTGTAGATTCCCTCCATGTGAAGGCAATGTATATCAATCAGAGTCATTTCTTGTATGGGGGAGCTTTCAGCACATACATCAGTATTCTGCACATGTGTCACCATTCTTTCCCATGGTGGCTGAACATGTGGAGGGCAGGGAAAGTTTTCTACTGTGGCATGTGTCAGTGTTGGTCCATGCAGCCTCATGACCCTCACAATAGGTCATGTGAACCTCCCTTTTTACACTCTCCGAGAAGTAGGGCTGGGCAATAACAAGTCCACCCTTGACTGGTTTGAGAGTGCATTGTCCCACACTTCACTCCTTTTGGATTTAGGTTAGCGATAAGGATGGGGAGAAATTCGTTGGGTTTGCAGTTTAATGTGAGATTCCCAATTCGCACGTCTTGGAACCAAAAATGGACCTGAATTCAAATTGTGGTCAGAAATCCATACATTTCTGAGTTTGTAATGGGTTTCACAAAAAGAAATGTATTTTGAAATATGCACTTTTGAAAAATGTGCATAAAATGCATACATTTTAAAAATGCACACAAACACACTTTAGTCAAAAATCCATACATTTGAAAAATGTGCACAAGAAATAATATATAAGAATTTCTATTAGGGGGAGGCTCAAAATTTGATGTGGACCTGGGATGGAACAAGCTTAGCAGTGGGAAAAAATGAGAATCTGAATGAGATGGAGCTTGACAGATTTTATTTATTTATTTAAAATATTTCTTGTCAGTGTTAGACCTCCCACCCACACCTAGTTAGGGCTGCTGGTCTCCCCATTTAGGGGTTTACCAGATTTGGAGGAATTGAGGTTAAAGGAGGTGGCAAGAAGTGATTTGTATGGGGAGCTTATCATGGGGGGGGGAGCTTTTTCTTTCTTTATTTTTTTACTAAAATTTCAAAAAGGAGCAGCTGGACAACCACCTTGAAGGTATGTTTTAAGGTGGATTCCTGCATTGAGCAGGGGGTTGGATTCAATGGCCTTATAGGCCCCTTCCAACTCTACTAGTCTATGATTCTATGATCCTTCCTCATATTGGTAAAACACTACACAAACCCAACATTTAGTCAACCAATTGCACCATTATATCAAGTTTGCTTACTGTAGTGTTTTATTAATATTTGTATTTAGATTTATATCTCATCCATCAGATTTATATCCCACATTATCAGAGCAGCTTACAATAAAATATTTTAAAGACCATAAAATAATGAATACATTAAAATAAACTAAAACAGAAATTCTATGAAAGCAGCACATACATAAAACAGATCAATAAAAGTTAAAAACCTTAAACATCTGGAAAAATAAAAAATGTCATGTGGCACCAGAAAAAAAATCAGGGTCCTATAAAGTACTTTGAAGGTCGAGACCAACACTTTGAACGGGGGGCACAAATGGACTGAAGGAAGAGCAGCCAGTGAAGCACCAGCGTAATAAGCTTATAACAGCCGGTACAAGTCAGTAGTCAAGCTGAACTAACTGCAGTATCCAAACCTTCTTCAGAGACAGCCCAAGTATAATGCATTACAGTAGTCTAACCTGGTTATTAGGGTGTGGACCACTGAGGCCATGCTGTCCATGCTGGTGAACTAGCTTAAGCTGATAAAAAAGGTGCTCAGTGCCATGGAGGAAACCTGCACCTCCAGAGGTAAAAGGGGGCTCAAGGAGACCCCCTAAACTGTGAACTTGTTCCTTCAGAGAGTCAACCCCATCCAAAACAGGATGAAAGCCACTCACAGTCTACACTCCTGCTGGCTCCCCCTCCACCCCACCCCTCTATTCAGTTGATGGATGCCCTATGTACATACGTGGCAACATACAAAGCTAGCACTTGGCATGGGATTCCACTACTCATAAAATTTTTACGGTATACCCAGTGTACAGACCATGGCACCTAGAAAAGACAGGCTTCAAGATAGATAGATAGATAGATAGATAGATAGATAGATAGATTAGCGATTGCACCCAGGTTGCACAGATTGGAACTGCCTTTAGGTTGATACAAAGAAGCCTTCAAGCAAACAAGCAAACTTACACAGCTGTCACACTTGGACATATTGTGCCCACCCTGCCTCAGTGAAGACACACATACTGGCACTCCTAGGCATGACACATGCCAGGGTCCACCTCTGTAGCCTCCTGAAGGAGAGGTCTGACCACTCTATCCCCCTTAGATGGTGCTGCTCCATAGCAGAGGAGAGGGGTCAGGCCTATAACTTGGCCTGCTAATCTTCCCTGGCTTCAAACTGTGCTTGTTCCTTTTTTCATACTTTAACGTGTTTCTTCCCCCAACTCCGCCAATATTTGGAGCTTTTTAAAAAAATGTCTGGTTGTATGGTTAAAATCTGCTCTCTGCAGAACTAAACCATGATGCAAAATTTGGTTGAAATCGATCCAGTGGTACTAAAGCAGTAAACCATTAAATTTTTTGAATTGCTACCTTTTGGTTCAAGAAGGTGGTCGAAATTCTCACTATGCCTAAAACCATCCCAGATAGAGGTAGAACAAATCCTAAAAGCTTCATAACAATCAGATGTATTATTTTTGAGTCCACTGAGGATATACAAACCCATTAATCAGGATTCACCTATAATAAAGAATTAACAGGTGTGTGTGTGTGTGAATTTTAAAAATTAGGTTACAGATTGATAGGGCGGTGGAATTGCTAATATGGGCTAAGCTACATACTGCTATACTTTTGGGGGATGCTTCACCAAGTGCATGAAAGCAGGAGGGGAAATGTTATATGGGATATTCCTGCAAGCATGCAACCCCTTCTCCAGCGTGAGCATGAGGTCTCAGATCCACTCAGCGATCATTAAGCTGATATCTCTAGCTTCATGCCATTTTTGTTTCTGATGGTGGATTTAGTGGGTTGATTTTGCCAGATATTGATGGCAACTGCCCCATTTTCAGCCTCAGGTCTGGGCAGCTGTGGGTTGTTCTGTAGAAGTACATCCTCCCTGGATTCACAGATATCATGGGGGATGCAGCAGGCAACATTAACATCTGGTACAAGGGTCTTACTCCACATCCATAAGCATGCAAAGGATTGTGCTTTTAGTCCCCTAAAATCTTGCTTCACAGGGAGTCTCGTCCAGCTCTGATAGTACTTAAAGGTTTTGTTTGGGCATCCTTGGAGGTGCGATGAGTGACAGCCTGGTCACCAAGAATGCAGGGCTGCACCTGGAGGCCTTTCGCAGTGGCAGGGAGGCTGCTGAAGAAAGCGCCTGTGGCTAGCTTATCTGACAATGGGGAATTCCAGAAGATGGCAGTGTCATGGCTTATCCCCAAAACACCTGCATAAACCTCCATGAACTCGTACTTCTCTTCAACAAATGCCTGCAGTACCATGCTATAGAAACATCTGCAGTTTAGAATTCTTTACCCCTTCCAGATACAGGAAAAATTCAGATGCGAGAAGATGAATACAGTGCATCTGCTGCCCGAGAGAAGCCTACTTCATGAAAGCCTTGTATGTTTTTCTCTCATTGCCCACTTTGATGAAGCCTGATAGGTACAGCTTGTTCAACACTTGCACCGTTTTTCTGAAAATTTTGCAGGATGTTGATTTCACTACTCTGAAGATGAGGAGAAGGTACCCAATGTGCAGGACAGTTTGTATAGAGTCAGGCCCAATCATTTATTTATTTTTTACTGGGGACACTTTTTGTATTGCAGTATCTGATTTTGGGTTCATTTTCTCTATCTATGGTATCAAAAGTGGTCTGTAACATTTGGAATGTGATTCAGAACCTGGCCTCATTCCAGGTGTCTACATCCAGCATCGAGGCCCAAGTAGTTCCTGTTCATGGCAGAGTCCACTGACGTGTGCAATAAGCTGCTTTGCAACTGTAGCTGCTATTACTTTCTTGCTCCAGGGCTGCTGACATTTCACAATGCTTAAGAATAGGGGCCCTTCATTGACTGAGTTGAAACAGGGATGCCCTGAAGCTCTGCTCCTCCTCCTCCTCCTCCTCCTCCTCCTCCCTCCTCCCCCACTGCGGCATACAGGAGGTGCTGATGCACTTCAGAAGCAGCTCAAGGTTGCCCATGTCGCCATTAAGGCACTTGGAGTCATCATCACGGTTCTCCGTAATGGCGTGTAAAGTAGTTTGCATGGTGGCACCAATAGCAGATTCTGAAGTACTGAATCTGTGTTGAGTCTTTCACATATGTAAGTTGCCACTTGAGCCTAGTCATCAGGTGATGAACACCCATGTGTGAACCAACTGAAAGGTCTTCTTTTTTACACCTGCTTAGATGGGTATTATTATTAAGCAACTCAGATTTGGTGGCAGGCATCTTAACTAGCTGCCATCAATTTCTGTGGAACATATACTGTCAAGAATTATGTTCTTCCCATTCACTTCAATTGGACTTGCACAAGAGACCTTTCTGCTCAATGTGCCTTTGTACATCTGTACACAAGTTAGTGTGTGTGTGTGTGTGTGTGTGTGTGTGTGTTTGGGGGGGCAGTCTTTCTGTACATCTTGACCCATATGGAAAGTAACCCTACAATGACAAAAGGGGAAGCGATACATCTCCTATAGAAAGAGCACTTCATACAATATGTTATGAAATATTGCTATGAAAAACATAAGCTTGGGCTGAGACTGGAATTAGACCAGAGTTGAAAAGTATAAATAAGAAAACTGTACTATGGATGGATGTAACTAAAGAAGTAAATGCTTACAAGGGACTCTGTTAATGGAACTGTGTTCCATGAAAGCTAAAATAAATGTTCATAAAAGGGAAATCATGTAAAAGGATGGGATTTATTTTTTCCCATGGCATGAGTATCTAAAAGTAAGTGTTTCATTTTTTTATGAGTACAAACTGTTTAATTAAACAGTTCACTGCAGGAAAGGTCTACACAACATGTGACTCAAGGAGGTCTTAGGCAACAAAGGGCCTTCCCAGCTTTGCTGACTGAGATCCTATAAGCTGGAGATTGAACCTGAGGCGTAATATATGCAAGGCACAGAGGCTACCCCTGAGCTTTGGCCACAACAACAACCCCCTGCTGCCACCCAGTAGGTATTGTGGGCTATCAAGTGCCTCATAACTCCCCCATTTTTCCAGTCCCAGGCAGGTGGCATACATGGTTGATGGACTGCTGTTGACTTGGGCAGGATCTACACGTCGTGGTGTATGCGTGTTGAATCGCTGGATGTTCGTACCGAGTCCAGTTAATTCACATGACGTTTGTTTTTCTCCGCCTCTTTTCGCTTCTTTGTTGAAGTTTAATGTTACTTTTTTACATTGCTTATCTCGATGTTAAACGAATGACAGCAGATACTGTGTTGCAATGTTTCGCTGTTTCCTCCCCCTCCCTTCCTTTCGTCCTTCTTCGTACCCATATATGGTGCGTCCGTTTGGAAATCTCTTAGCCAATAGCATCTTTGCAGAACTTTAGGCGCGAACTGCATCCATAACTGAGGCAAAGTGTCTGCCAGCAGCAGCATATTCTGTTATACCCAGGTACAGTGTTACAGTCAGTCTCCATTTTCCTGCAGCTAGGTAAATGGAGACCAGTTCTCCATTTGCCAGCAGCTAGGTGAATGGTGACCAGAACTCAATATTC
This sequence comes from Anniella stebbinsi, assembly GCA_029215795.1. Classification (NCBI taxonomy): domain Eukaryota; kingdom Metazoa; phylum Chordata; class Lepidosauria; order Squamata; family Anniellidae; genus Anniella; species Anniella stebbinsi. The sequence goes on from JARDYH010000003.1 coordinate 102,371,994, forward strand.
CAGCAGCTTGGTAAATGGAGACCTGCAAAGTATGTCGCAGGAGCAATTGCTTTCCAGCCATCCCTGCATTAGCATGCGAGTATGCTTAAACTTCCGTTGGCTCTTCTGCATACTCCCCCCTCCCCCTGGAAGGGCTAGTGAGCCGATAAACCATTTAAAAAAGGGGAGGGGAGAAAGACCGATGTGACCGACCAATCGTCGACCCGCCCGCCTTCAACAAACAGCGGAAAGACACACCATCACATATGGATATACAATGCAGTGTGAACCGCAACGACAGGACAGAGCGATTCAAACCGATTACACACGCATCACAAAATGCAAGAGTGGCGCCTGACGTTTTACACCGAAGTAATTAACAGCGGTAGGAAACGTTTCCAACACGACGTGTAGCCAGGGCCTTGGCATGTAACAAGTTATGCAGGTCTGTTGTAGGAAAACAGTATTGTGACAACCCTAATGACTATCATGGCTGAGGGGTAGTTAAATTTGCCTAAAATTGTCAAGAAACAACTGGCTGCATACTGCATACTGACAACAATGTAAGACTGATTCTTCTCAGAGCCTATGTTTGTTTTTTTGTGTTACTAAGAGCCACTTCAAACAGCATGTTAAAGGAAACATCCAAGGTGCTGAACCCTATCCCAAAGATAGATTCTGCACATTAGATAGCTCCTTTAGAGTTCTATCTGGTTCTGAGTGAAACCCAGAATGGATTCACAGCCCCACAAAAGTTGGCGCTACCAGCCTCTACTGGTGATTAGTGGAGATTGTAGAGCTTCAGGTGTATGTTCCCTGTTTAAAGAGTCCATCGCCTTAGTTGCAACATTAAATGTCGAGGCTCCTGTCAGGCTTGGTAGTGTACTTCCCTTCCATGCTGCTAGAGAATAAGAAATTCAATGATTAAAAAAAATGCTGGTGTAAGACCCGACTTAACACATGGACTCAAGCTCCACAAAGCCAGGCAATTGGAAGCTAGGACTGATAGCTTAGCAGATGTGCCCCATGACCGGAAATGATGTTGTGCAATGTCAACAGATGTGCTTGTACAATTTACAGGGGTGTTTGCTCAGTACATTTAACACAGGCACAACATTTGTAGAAGAGCGTACAGATTGTCCATCTGTACCCATGAACAACAATCTATGCCCAATGTACACAGATTAACACATTTCTTCTGGCATAGACTTTTATAAACAAGAGAGTCCTTGTCCTCAAATTTATGACATAAAAAGACACAACACAAAAATAAAATATTATTACTGTTAAAAGGGTTTTTTAAAAATAATAATAATCACCACTAGTAATGCAACTATAATGCTGCAATGGAAATAAACAGATGCATTGTTTGCCAACATCAAGCATTTTAGGAAAATGTACCCCCTTTCAGTTCAGCCCTGTTATTTATAGTGAGCCTGGAAGTAAGAGCAATAATGGAAATGCTGATGTGTTATAAGAGATAGAGTGTGGCCTTAGTTGGGTAAACTTGGGTCTAAGTTCCCATTTAGCCAATTGGTTCATGTTGAATTTGTAATGCTCAGCCTATCATACTTCCCATATTTTGACAATAAAGAAGGGGGATAAAGGGGGGAAAGGACCATGTACATCATCCTCAGTTCCTTAGAGGAAGGACAAGATAAATATAAGAATATTAGGACGTAGCAGTAACGTAGAGAGTATGCCATCTCTGGGGTTTAAAGCTGTGCTTTGCATATGTGCTTAATACTGCTGCAAAACTGATGGATGACCAGGGAGTTAAATCTTCTATATTTGCATCTGCATCATATGGGCATTTCCTATCTTCAGGGTATTTTGTTCAATCACCCTGTAATAGAACAATTTTCATCTGAGCAAAATGCACTAAATCCCTTAATTTGCTATTCAAGATAGCTGTCAAATAATATTCCATTTCGAATGAATGCGTTTAAAGAATTTAAGCAATGAAGCACAGCATGACTGATTCACTAAATCAATAAGCTCCATCTGGATGTATCTCCACTTTCTGGTTATAAATTGGAATGATATTAGTCATTTCATGACATGCATTAACAACACAGAATTGAAATTAAATTGTGTCTTCCATTCAGCTTTGTTGTTCAGTTATTTGCCATCTATCAACCATACTGTGAACAATCTGTTGGATGAATAACACATATTAACCAATAATTTATACATTTACATTGTGTTCTGAAATTGAATTAGTCTCTGACCTGACCTATTCTATTTAGTTTATATAGGGGGGAGGGAAGAGAGATTCTACCAAAAAATAATTTGTCTAAAGCAGACTTCGATTGTAAAAAATGAAAACAGAAAAGAATAATCCACATTGCTTTTATATGAAAGCTTTAAGATGCAATCCAGTGCTTGTTTAGACAGAACAAAAACTCCTACAACTCTCAGCATTCTCCTGCTAGCCTTGTTTGTTTGTTTGTTTGTTTGTTTCGTTAGAACAGGGAAATTGTATATTTTGCAAGGGGAAAATACAATATTAAAAAAATACGCCAAAATTGCTCACTTCCCCCATAGAATAGAGAATGGAAATGCTCATTTTTGCAGAAAAATAATAATAAAAAACACACTTTTAAAAGTGTGCCTCTTTTAAAATGTAAGAGATTTGTGAACATTTTTGGCAAACATGCTGTTTGCTTGTGTTTAGGGTTACAAATGGGACATCTGCACAATTTGTGAACATAACTTAAATGCTTGTATATCCCTAAGTTTGATCTTTCAGCAAATTTCAGTACCATTAACCATGGTATTATCCTGGGGTGACTGATTGAGATGGGACTTGGAAGCACAATTATATGGTGGCTCCATTTCTATGGGACAGGAAGATTTCAGAAGGTGGTGCTGGAGGACACCTGTTCGACCATTTCATTATTGGCCTATGAAGTCCTCAAACCTCCATTCTGTCACCATGCTGTTTAACACCTACATGAAACCACTGACGGAGAATGTCCAGGGCTTTGAGGTTGGGTGCCATCAATATGCTAATGACACTCAATTCACTTTTTTGGAGGTCCTAAAGAATTATTGGAAAGCTGGACTCTGCTTTGTGGAGCATATTGGTCCAATTTGTATAATCTGCATTGAGTTCCAGTTTATTTTTAGGTGCAGGTTATTACCTACACAGCCTTAAACAGATTGGGACCAGGATATTTGAAGGACTGCCTCCTCTCACATGAATCGGCCCATCCACTGCAATCCGGACCTGAGGCCCACCCCCATGTTCTGCCATCTTCAGAGGTACAGTTGATGGTGACATGAGAGCACCCAGACTGTGGAAATCCCTCTCCAGCAAAGCAAAGTTGGTCCTCTCAGACATGATATTGAGACAGGTATTTCCACCGGTCCGTGCTGATTCCTCCCTCCCCACCCTCTTCCTTGTTTTGTTTTGTTTGGGGTATGACGTTCTGATTTAATGGTTTTATTGGCCTTTTAAAAATCCTCTTATATTTTATTGCATTTGTTGTTTAATTAAAGTGTGTGCTTCCTTAGGACCTATTAGAGCTGAAAGGGGAAATATAAATGTTTAAAACAAAGAATACCATGAATAATAAATTTGTTCATGTTGCTTTAAGACTACACGATCCGTAATGCATCATAACTGTAAGCAACAAAACAGAAAATGAGAGCTATTGCTTATCTTAAGTCTAGGTAACACCCTATGCAATGGGACAGGGAAAAGTAATCTGAGAATGTCATTGGCAGCATCGTTTCAACAAGCCAAAGAACGGATTTCCTTGGAAATCTACACCTCAGGCCTGTCCACATGGAGACACTTCATGAGACATTTCTGTTCAAATTCAGATTTTCATCCATTGTATTACTTCTGAGTAGGGATGTTTAGCAAACACCTCCCTCCACGTCCGCTCTCGTTCGGCAGAAGGAATATTGGGAAAATCAGCTTTTGAAAATCATTAAAAGTTCTGTGGACTTTCACTCTTCTATGCATGTGCACAGTCATAAGAGCAGGCTGGCTTCCCCCTCCCCCCTCCTCCTTTCCGTGCTCCGTGAAGTGTAATGGATGGGAATGAGATATGGAAATACACATTTCCAAACCCCCCCCCCCCCCATGGTCAGCATAGGGAGAAGCTGAAGTACATTGAACAGAATGTGATTTACTTTGGGGCAGATATGGTTATTGGCTCGGTTTCAGCCGTTGTTCCTTGAGGCAAAGAAAGGAGAGAATTGGGAAAGCAGGTGGGGGGGACACAGAAATGAGTGGAAAACTACTGTTTGTGTGGGGGGGGAATCAACGTTTCCTTTTTTCCTTTTTTTTTTTTTTTTGCTATTGCATAAGCCTTCGTAAGTACAATAGTGCAATGCTGCTGCTGTGTGGAGATATTTTTTTTTGTTTACAAATGAAACTCCACAGCAACTTGCTGACTTGCTCAGGAGTAAAAACAATGTGATTTTCATCAAAGTTGACATGATTATCCATGCCAGCTTGTTTTTTCTTGAGGCAAAGAAATTGAAAAGAAGAAAGGAGAACATTCATATTCAGTGGTGTGGAGATACAGAGATATGCATTTCCAAATCACAGATGGTCAGCCTAGGGAGAAGCTAAAGGTTAACGCTTTCCATTCCTTCAGTCTCTCATAAGAGTGGAGATTTAAACGAGAGCTGTGCACATGCGGCCTCTCAAAATCCTTCACCCTTTTGTGGGTGGAGAAATTGGAGGGGCAATTTCACTGAATTTCTCCAGCGAGAGGAGACATTCTCAACAATTTCTCACAGGTAAGCCTCTCCATTGGCAAGGGTTGTAGAACAGCTTCTTCCTAAGGGTGTTTCTTTCTTGCACTTCATCTACTGTGTTGGCAGTTTGGCCCCCAGTTTGCATCCTCCAGGGCACTGAGAGGAGGGAATGCAGCTACCACCAAAAACAATGGTGAAGAAAATAGGGTGAAAATTCTGAAAAGTGCCCTTCAATTTCTAGGAAGTACAAAAAGAAAAAAATCTCAGGAAAGTTTTCTTTTCCCATGAACGAGGCTTCCATTTTTCTGCCTCATCCTCAGAGCATTTTATAATTCATTTTGATTGTTTGTTGGTGGTGTTTTTGACCTTACCTAATCATTATAATGTGGCTGAGGGCACTGTCTATATTTTTCTTTCTATTATACATCTCACCATTGCTCTACAGTCTCCTAGGCTGCCTGCACTTCCAGATCTGAAAAGGCCCTAGTGGAGGAATAAATTTCTGATGTCTTCCCCTGGAAGAGGAAATGTGGGAAGCCAAGGAGGCTACGGCTGCCAAAGAGATGACTGTACAATGAAAGACAGGAACTCATACACACTCCTCAGCCGCCTCATAAGTAGGGTAAAAGCACAAGAACACTGAACCAAACCCATGAGACTTTCTCCAAAATTTCTTCTCATTTGAATTTCTTTTCGAGAGGAATTTCTTGCCTATGAAATGAATGAGAATGGCCAAAATTCTCATGGGAGAAATTTTTGGCACAGCACTAATTTAAAACAACAGGCTTGTACCTCACCCCTTTCCCTGCCCTTGCACTCTCCCCTTGTCTCTGCTCCCCTCTGAGAAGACAGTTTACAAAGCCTCAATCATTCGCTCCAGTGCACATCTGGAAAAGCGCAAATGAGTGCAACTTTCCTTCCTTCCCTCTGATCTTTTCTTCTGTAAGTCTGAAAGAATATGGCTTCCTACCCCTTGTCTCTTCTCATTACATCTGAGTAGACATGTTTAGCAAACACCTCTTTCTCAGCAATTAGCCAGTTAGTGGGTTGTTCTGATCTCCCTTGCTGCATATGGATGTGGAGGGTAAAGAAACAAAGGAAAAGGGGCAGACCACCTATGGTGATGCAATATCAAAACACACACATCACAATTCACACATAGTAAGCTGGATTTAATTGGGGGACATGAGGCACACTCCACTGGAACTGCATAGAAGTCAAGTTAAAGCAAAATGTGGCACAAAATGCATTTGCAAAAATTGTGGTTTTTCAGCTGGAAAGATTGGGTTTGCTGTGGAGTGGCAATGACATCATGTGACATGGACAACTGTAAGCCACAGTAGCACTAGGGTAAACCTCCCATGCAGATGGGATCCTGAAGAAACAAACACAATAATGAGATTCTGCTTGAGAGGCTTCATACAACCCTAGAACATGTTATAAGCGAGCAGATATAAAGAAAAAGTGATTGTAAATCAGTAAATATTTGCTAATCCATGTCTCATAATGTAACTTCATAAATCAATGTTGACTTTTGTTTTGTAAACTTTAATAGCAGCTGCAGTAGTTGTTTCTCTTGTTATAGTTAAAAATAATTATATTTTTAACTAGAAGCTATTTGGAGTTTGCCCCCTCCAAATAGCTTCTCAAACCAAAATAAGAATCACCATTATGCGATGGAGTAAAGGTGAAGATTAAGAACACCATCAGCCCCATCCTGTGTCATGAAACGAAATGATGGGAGAGCAGTCCAGGAACATGAAGTCTATCTGTGCATAATTAAGAGCTGAGAATGCATAAGAGTGACAGATGTGACAGGTCCTCCTCTGAATGCCTACTCTGAGGGAAGCTCGGAGGATGGCAACAAGGGAGAGGCCCTTTTCAGTGGTGGCCCCCTCATCTATAGAACGATCTCCCTGAAGAGGCTCACCTGGCGCCAACATCGTTATATTTTTGGCGCAAGGTTAAGACTTTTCTCTTCTCCCAGGCATTTAACAGCATATGTTGAATTTTTAACTGACCCCTGGGTAGTTGATATGTAGTTTGTTTTTATGCTTTTTATGGTTTAAAATTTTGTATATTGGTTTTAAATGTTCAATGTTTTTAATCTTTGTAAACCACCCAGAGAGCTTCGGCTATGGGGCAGTAAATAAATGTAAATAATAATAATAATAATAATAATAATAATAATATAAAATCACTCAGAGAATTCTTCCACACTAAAAATACCCCCATTCATAAAGCCATAGTAAAAGCAGATAAAAACTACACCTCACTCAACCTAGTACTACAAAACAAAGATCAAACACAACCACACACACTCGCAGAGAAAAATGGGCACAAAAAGTACTCCATGGGAAGCACTACAACATAATACAGAACCCACAAATAAAGAACAATCGTACAAATGGCTCAGGAAGGGTGAGCTATTTCCAGAAACCAAAGGATTCCTAATAACTATACAGGATCAAGTTATAGCAACCAAGAACTACCAAAACTACATCATAAAAGATAACAGTGTAACAACAGACCTATGCAGGAAATGCCATCAATTCCAATAAACAATAGACCATATAACAGAAGGATGTAAAATTCTGGCAGGAATAGACTATACGGACAGACATATTACAGCTGCAAAAATAATTCACCAACAACTGTCCATCAAATTCAACCTTATCAAACAATCTACACCATACTATACATACTCACCCAAAACAATCTTGGAAAATGCAGACCATAAAATATACTGGGACAGAACAATTCATCCTGACAAGACAATACCCTGCAACTGACCAGACATAATGGTCATAGACAAAAAAGAAAAACACACATACCTCATAGACATAGCAATACCAAATGACAAAAATGTTATTGAAAAGGAACAAGAAAAGAGAGATAAATACACACCACTAGCCATGGAAGTCAAAGAATTATGGCAACAGGAAAAAGTCACAATTATTCCATTAGTCACATCAGTCACTGGCATCACATAAAAAAGCTATACAGAAAATCTCCAGAATACATCCACACCAACATCTAGAAAGCAGTCATAATTAAAACATGCTCAATCATCAGGAAACTCCTGAATCAATAAAAGACAGCATGACTTGGCAAAGCCCGTCATGTCTGTCTAGAAAAACCGCCACAAGCGAGAAAGAGATGATAATAATAATAATAATAACAACAACAATAGTAACAACAACAACAACAAGAGCAGCAGCAGCAGCAGCAGAAGAAGGAGTTTCAAGAATAGTTTAGTGTCAATTAAGGGTAAATATTTTGCAGTTTAAATGGAATTTTCGAACAATCAATTTAGGAAACTGTGTTATGACTCTCCCTTACACATCTGCCCCAATCCAGGTAACAAGTTCAGTGCTTTTAAGCAGGCTTCGGCATGCATATACAACACCAGAATATGTGGGCATAAATCTGCTTGATATCTGGAGTAAAGGATGCCAGCTCGCTGCTCTGCAATATGTCCAATAGTATGCAGTCTGAATACAGATACTGTCCATCAATACTTGCATTCCTTTCCATCAGGTGTGCACTGAGATGTTCCTCAGAATGTCCATTCCTCTCCACATTCTGCCTCAGTTTGTAGAGTGGAACTCCCGCGGTAGATCAGGGAGAAAGCCTTGCTATGCATCACTGCCATACTATGAAATTGCTAGTGCAGTATTTCAAAACAGGGAATATCACAACATTAATGCCTTCATCCATTTCCCCACTGAGAATGAGGGCCATAGGAGGGCTTCACTTGCTCTTGGTGACCTTCTCACATAGCCAAATATGATTGACTATGTGACACTATGACTTTATCATATCACTAATGGTGATATGATAAAGTCCTATTTATCATATATAAATGATAAACACCTATTGTTTTTTCCCAGTTTGAGTCCGTGATTTCCCTCCCTGTTGCCTTTCCAAGTGTAGTGCTGTGCACTTTCATGTGTGCGCTATTTCAGCTCGTGCATCTTTTCACCAGCGCGGGTTTGCATTGAGGCTATTCCAGCGGAATTGCCTCTCACTTCTTTTCTCTGCCGCCATTGCGACCGCCCCACCACCTCCCTTGTCCTTCCCCCTGCTGTTCATTGGTTGTCTGCAGGCATATGTTGCTTACATTTTTATATGTTCTTTAAGAATAAATGGTGGAAAGAGGGAGAGTTAATCACTGGCAGGAGAGAAAGAATGGGGAGGGGGAGGGAGGAAAGAGAGACTTGCAAGTAGGCAGCCTGCAGGCAGACTTTCACTCGGGTAAAGCCCGATGGCCTCTGTGAGATTTACTTCCCAGCAAGCATACACGCACATGCTATTGGGTGGCAAGACAAGAGAGGGGGCAGGTGAGTCTCTCCCCTCCCACCACGATCAGGGTGGGGAGGGGAATCTCTCTGGCCTCCTCCACACGGGGCGTTTAATGAGCCTTGAAGGCTCATTATAAATTTTACCTACACACGAGCGGAGCGCAAAACGGGCGTACAGGCGCGTTATCTCCCCGATAATGCGCATTTTCGAACGCGCGTTAAATAGCGACTTTTATTTTGCTCCGGCCGTTAAAGCGCATTTTCGCTGTGTGAACAAGCGATTATGCGCATTAACTACCTGTAAAGTGCTTTTTGGGCATCTTTTAATGCGCTTCGCCGCTTCTCGCCGCCTCCCGTGCAGAGGGATTAGGCGTAAATGCGCCTCCGCGAAAATGCGCATAATCCCCGAACCGGGCGCAAAAGCGCATCCTTGTGGAGGGGGCCTTAGTCTGACTGAGCTTTCCTGTTGTTTCCGATCTTCCGATCAACCCTTGTGCTCGAAGCTGCGCCGCCACAGATGCCTCCACACATTGGCCGGTTTTGGATGACACGATAATCAACGGAGGGGAGAGGATGCAATCGTCAGTGTGTTGCTTATTGTGTCGTCCAAAATCGGCCATTCTCTTCATCCCCCACCCCACTTGAAGGTCACCTCACCTCCATCTTTGAGCCACTTCAGAGTGCTGGCTTGGAGAAGGAGGGGGAGCTGGGCATGAGCTCCTTCCCCTCAGCCCAGTTTCGCCAGGACAAAAACAGCTCTTTCCTGAGGTGGGAATCCCCCCTCACCCCCTTTCCATCTGCACCGCCACCCTCAGAGGACTCGGCCATGCAACTCAGACAGATGCCGACCCCTGCATGAGCTGCAGCTGTTTGAAGCATGGGGGGGATGTGTCAGCTCGGCTCTTTTGCCTTTCCGGGGCAGGGAATTGACTGAGAAAAGAGTTGGTGGAGGGATGCTGTCTCTCCTCTCAGCGCCCACATGCCGAGCAAGCTCCAGGTGCGCGCAATGGTGTCAAGCCCCACATTTGATTTTGGCTTTCTCACCTCCCTGCCGTACACAGATAACCTAGCTTCCTTGCTCAGATCAAGCTGTTGTGAAAACCAAAGGAGTGGGATCTCATTTAAACATGAGTGTGTATATGGGTCTGTGTGTGATATTTCCACAACCAGATTGGAGGATGGAGCCCATTGCAGATCAGCGCCCTTTGCGTGTGAGAGAAAGGCAATAGTGAAGAAGGAAAATGGCAGGAGGGAGGGAGGAATTTGGGAAAGTGCTCTTTACCCCCACCCTGACCATCCAGTCCAAGCAGGAAGTGTTTGTCTTTGCTTGAATGATAGGCGTGGAAATGAGGAAATGGTGCACTGGAGGAGAAGAGCTCTGCCCTCCTCTTTCGTCAGCGAGAGGACCCTTCCACAAACACGCCCATAACAGAAACCGGGATGATCCCGCAGGAGAGCTGTACATGAGGACAGGGGAGTGCTTCTGGTGTGCATTGAGGGAAATGCAACAAGGGGGGAAGAGGCAGGGTGTTAGCAGGACAGGCACCGTGTCATGCTGCAAATCCGCACACCAGGCATGGCAAGTGTGCGGTAAATCACTGGAGCCCGATGTGATCCTTGATTGGCTTGCGTCATGCAGTGAAGAAGTAAAACTAAAATATAATACGTTTTAATTGAGGACACAATGGCTATCAACTGCCGCAAACTTGTGCAAAAGAATGGAAGATATAATTTCCCCCCTCCCCCTCCTGCACTGAAATAGTGATTTTCCCATCAAAAATCAAACCACACAAAATTTCAGTGCAGCTTGCTGGAAGTGCATAACTATGGAACGCTGCCCAGGGAAGCTTGTTTGTCTACATCTCTTCTTGCTTTGAAAATTCCTTTTTGCCTTTTGCTTGGAAAAAGCATTTCGGCCCATTGGTTTATTTGTAATATTTCTTTATTCAGATGAGATTCCCATCCAGGCACTGACCCGACCCACACTTGCTTTAGTTTCAGCAAAGTGGCTGCAGCCTGGGTTTAAGCTCCGTGAACGCTGATGGACTCTGGCCTCTCATCGTTTTATGGACTTTGTTTTAATGGGTTTTGTTTACTATAGTATTATATTTTGTTATGCTTTTAGTATATTTTATTATGACGTACTGCGAGCTGTTCTGGAAGGCCTGTGGGGAAAGAAAGAGAGAAAGGAAGGAAGGAAGGAAGAAGAAAGAATTTTCAGAGAAGCAAAGTACAATGGCAAGCACTTTGTGGGTAGCCTTACAAGTCCCAGGCTGATAAGGAAGGATGAGATAAGTCTTTGCATTGTGAGAAAAAGATAAGTTCAACAATGAGAGAAGGACAACCAACAAATCTCACGTTACAAGCACTTAGGGGTGGCTGTTGTAGGCAGCCTGGAGGTTGGGGAAAGAGTCAAAGGTTTCTACAGGAATGTAAATCCTCAGGGACTGAATCAATGCTAAGAACCAAGCCTGAAGTTTTCTATTAAACTAACCTTTCAGGATCAAGATAAAAATAGAAAGTGTATCACAGATTCAGCCTGGGGACCTGTCAATCAAGACTCTAATATTCCAGTAATTGCATGAAGTTTGCCAACTACCCTGCTTAGTTCCCAGCCTTGGTTGAGTTTGAGGGGGAGGGGAGAGATATTAAAGACTCCAGTGAATCTCCAATAGACTAACATACATTAACATTCATAGAAAAAGATAAAACCCTACATGCAATTTAACCAGAACCACCTGCTCTTTTTACAGTACCTTAACTTTTTTCAATTTCTGAAGAACAGTGAAGGCTATATACAATGAAGACATATTTAACATTGAGATATTTTTTCCCTTTAAGGTGCTTTGAATTAACTATGAATAAATAAGAACACAACAGTCCTAGGGTGCCTCTACAAGAGAGGTTTAATGCTCTTTGAAGTCTCATTAAAAAATTTACCTCCACACCAGCGGAGCGCAAATGGGGCGTAAAGGTGCATTATCTCTCCGATTATGCGCATTATCGAATGCGCGTTAAACAGCGAGTTTTATTTTGCTCCGGCCGTTAAAGCGCATTTTGACTGTGTGAATATGCGCTTATGCGCATTAACTACTTGTAAACTGCATTTTGGATATCCGTTAATGCGCTTCGCCGCCTCTTGCCACCTCTCATGCAGAGGGATTAGTTGTAAATGCGCTTCTGCGATTATGCGCATAATCGGCTAACCAGGCACAAAAGTGAATCCTTGTAGAGGGGACCCTAGACTTTCCAAATACATTAGCCATTTGGGATGCCTTCATTTCTATATGTTATAGGGCCATTTCTGATGTGACATGAAGATCTGTGGGTGCAGGTGATTGTCTGTGTGACTTAATTAAGAATGTCTAGTTATATTTTGGGGTTAATGTGAGATGACTGCTTAATGTGTGCAATGGCAGCTCCTAAATTACACATTGATCACTTTAAACTTCTTTTCATCTCTGAATCAGAAATTGAATCACTCTCACAAAGTCTCTTACCATTTGAACCCAAACAGTACAAAATGCCAAGTCATGAACACATATATCAAGATCTTTCAAGGCAGTTTTAACTAGAGCTTTGTGCAAATGGCCTCTCAAAATTCTCCACCCTATTTGTGGTCAGAGATAATTTTACAGTATTTCTCCAAGGGGAGGAGAAATTATCCACCAGTTGCTCATAGGTAGGGCTCACCACTAACAGCTTTTTCCCTTTTTCTTTTAGTTCCCATTTTTGCATCCACCACAGTATGGGTGTGAGTTGGCAGTATTGTGTCTAGCTCTAGGGATCAGGTGGAACTAGTACTGTGCCCAAATCTGTTCTTCAATTTCCTGAACTTTTTTCTTCCACGATGCCAGAAGCTTCCATTTTATAATTTATTTTGAATTTATTTTATTGATGTTTTTAGCTTATCTCTTCTCTGTGAGGTGACTGAGGGTGTTGTGTGTTTTTTAACCTATCTATTATATATCACTCCATTGCTCTGCAGCCTCCCAGTCTGCCTGTGCTTTGTAATCTGAAAAATCCCTATGGAAGGAATTACCTCATGATGTCTTCCACTGGGCCTTAATTGAGATGTGAAAAGCCAAGGAGGCTGCAGACTGCAAGTAATATGAGTAGTTAAGGGATACACCTCATGTCAAATCATGAAACTATGCCCCGTGACAGATGCTCCACCCCTTTGGAGGCCGGAAGTCCCACCCTAGCCAGAAGTCCCACCTCTGGAAGAACTGCCTCACCTGACTGGGTAATGGGGTCATTGGGGTCCCCTAACGGGGTCTTGTGACCCCTTCTACCAGGCTACCATGGACCAATAAGAAGTGGTTTTAGAGCTGTAACTGGTGCAGGGACAGAAAAACTTCACTGAGAGTTTACTCTTAGTTGTGTACCCAACGGAACAGGGTTCTGTTCCTGAAACCGCATCATGGGATGATTAGAGTATGGACAGAGATTCCTGCTGTTGTGGCCCCTGTTGAAACTATGGATCATGGGGTACTTATGAAAATAGCCCAACCCCCTGAAGAGAATGGAGCTGGGAGATCCTGACACCGACTGTTCTACTGACCAGACATCCCTAGAGACCCTTCATAGAGATACCAGGAACTCTGTATGAATTTTTAAAAATTCAGCCATGTTTCTCTTTACTATATTTAATTATGGGGATACTATTAAAAATAGGGGTGTCGTTTATCGTTGTCATCATTTCAGACCCAAAAAATTATCATCTTCATTCATATCATAGGTGAACCGTATCGTCTTCACGATAATTATCCTGAAAAAATGATATTTTTTGCAGCCCTATTTTTAAAGAAAAATGCCTATAACTTCTGGATTTTAAAAGTTAGAGGCTTGAAACTTGGTCACAGTGCTTATGGGGTATGCCTAAGAATGTGTATGAAATTTGAGATCGCTCCCTCCAACCCTCAATTTTATATGAATTTTTAAAGATTGTTTCCGTTCTGACAGGTCTGAATGAACACACATGGCGAGCTGTCATTCTGATCTGTCAGAACTGAAACGATCTTTAAAAAATTCATATAAAATCGAGGGTTGGAGGGATCGATCTCAAATTTCATACACATACTTAGGCATACCCCATAAGCACTGTGACTAAGTTTCAAGCCTCTAACTTTTTTAAAAAATAAAGAAGTTATAGGTATATTTTATATGGCAGTCCAATAAAATGATAAAATCGCCCAAAAATTATCGTCTCTGATGATTATCATAGGTTTTTCTATCGTATCATCATCGTTAAACACATGCACGATAATGACCTTATCGTATTGTTATTGTACATTTTAACGATACGATACACATCCCTAATTAAAAACAGGGTGGGGGCTGTGGTGGGAACCTTCTATCCTCAAGAATTACCAAAGTGAAGCATTGGTTAACTACTTAAGTGAAAACCTTTACAAAAGCATGCTCCTTTGCCTTCCTCAAAAAACCCCAAAAAACTTTAAATTAAAAATAACAAGAAAATCTCTCAAGCCAAACATAGCCAAATTACTAAATATCTTCAATAAAAGAGGCAGAGAAACCACAGTAACAACTCATAGTTTTAAACACCCCCCACAAACAAACATGCATTGCCAGCATGTTGCATGAAAACCTCTCCCCTGTGTGCACCCCCCACACACACATGTAAACCCCAACATGGCCAACTGTGATTAGTGATTGTTCTATTGAAAACAAAAATAGTTCTGTTTTTAAAAAAACAATTACAATACCCCAACCACCAAAGAAAAGTATAAAATGAACTTTGACTGAAGACATCTTTAACAATTCTGAGGTATTTTTTTTTGCTGTGGGAATAAATTGAGAAAGAAGCATAAATTTGTTGCATATGGCTTTTTATTATCTGACAATGCAACCAACTACAAGCATGCTATAAAGTCCAGGGGCCAGGGAAGCATACTCACATGTAGCAGATATTCTGGATCTTCTCTCCAGGTGGGATGCAGGAAGCCGAGAAGAGCTCATCACAGGAACCACTTTTTATAACTGCTTGTATTGGGTTGGTGGGGTCCTGATTGGAAACCACAATGGTTTCTCCACCCCCAGAGCTTGGTAGCCATAGCCAGAGGGGTCCTATTGGACCACAGGAACCATGTGATATACCCAAACCTCAAAGACCAAGCGGCCCCACCATTTTGGCTCATCTTTTATTAACGATTGTGTTTTCCCTAAAATGGTGGTCTGATTAGATTGTGGTAGGTTTTACAAAAGAGGAAAACACACATCAATTTTCAAAATGAAACATTTTATTCAGGATTTTGCTTTACATCTGTAAGAAATATTTATAGGACCTGTTTTTAATCACATTCATGACATGGTTTAAAAATGGTTCATCAGATTTTTTTCCAGAGTTTTGTTCAACTGTTTTAAGGCATCTGAAGGGAGAGGCAGGTTATAAATGAATATTATTATTATTATATTATTATTGTGTGATCTGCCAATTTTAGTAATCAAAATTAAAACCTCATCTACACACTGCTGTGTTAGAGAAAGACAATTTAAACTATACCCTATCAGAGTCACAACATGCAGTATACTTTAAAAACATATTTTCCCACACACAATTCTCAGCTTTCTAGACATGACACTTTTGGGCCAGGATAAACATTCATGCAAAGATTGTCCAGGAGATTGGATTGTACAACCAATACAGGTATCACATAGATATTGGGTTAAACAGTGCCTCAGAACCCCAAAAACAGCAATTCTCACAATACTTTGCATAGCTTTATGCCATTTTTGTGGAGACAAATAATCTGTTTCACCAGTTTGTAGTCCTAGAATCCCACTCAACAGAACATGACTTGGTAAGGTTCAATTCCTAAAAAAGAATTTACGGAAATATTTTGATTTTTGAGGGTGACTCGGCATGATTTTCTACACCAACTTTATTCACAGCCGATGCCTATGAATAGACAATATTGCATTAGGCCTCTTTATACTACCAGAAACCTCTTATACACACACACACACACACACACACATATCAAAGGAAAGCTTGAGAGTTTTACCTTTGCTACAAGGTTCTCTGCTGAAATGACTTCCAACATGTTGTGCCTGTTCCTCGTGTAGAAGTTTACACGGAAGAAAAATATCATCTTCAGAACAATCGTCCCATGATTCAGTTTCAGCAACAGAACCCTGTCCCATTGGGCACACAGCTAAGAGTAAGCTCTCAATTGCAGCAGAACTATTTTTTATAATATTCTGAGGAGTGGTGTCATCTGAGCGGTTTCTGGGTCGAATGTTCAAGGATGCCAGCGGTTTAGAAAAACCCACAAGTCCTACAGTTAATGGTAAGCTCTCAGTTGCAGCAGAACTGTTTTTTATAATATTATCAGGAGCTGGTGTCATCTGAGCAATTTCCACCTTTCTGGGTTCAAGGGTGCCAGCAGTTTAGAAAACCCCGCAAGTCCTGTTGGGTATTCGGCTTCACCATGTAATCTATGCAGAAAATGTGTCCAGGCAAGAAAAAACTGGTTGCTTCTATGCTGTCTGGTGCCTCTTTTTAAAATGCCACCTATTGGTCAGTGGAGTGGATGCGTGACTTTACAGGGCCAAGCCACAGAGGGGCCAATACCATTACTGCACATGTCAGGGGGCTAAAGCCACATCCTATGGGGCTTTCACATTGGGGCGAGTTCTTAGAGGGGTCACATGACCCCACTGGGCCAACCAGGGGCAGGCTTGGAAATACCCCCTGTGGGGGTATTTCTGCCCCCGCACCAGTCACCCCTCTAAAACTGCTTCCTATTGGTCCACAGTAGCCTGGGATGTTGTTAGAGGGGTCACATGACCCCATTAGGGGACCCCCCAATGACCCCATGACCCGGTCAGGTGATCTCTTTCTGGGGCAAGTCTTCCAGAGGTGGGACTTCTGGCTAGGGTGGGACTTCCGGTCTCCAAAGGGGTGGAGCACTTGTCACTGGGTGTGGTATAATAATAATAATAATAATAATAATAATAATAATAATAATAAATTTATTTCTTACCCGCCTATCCCTTTGGATCGAGGCGGGGAACAACATCAACATCAACATCAAATATAAAATACACAAAACTGATTAAAAGTACATAAAACCAATACATTATTGAAATACCAATGAAATACCAATAAAACACTTAAAATTCATCTGGGTAGGCCTGCTGGAAGAGATCAGTCTTTATAGTTCTTTTAAATTCTTAAAGACTGGTGAGTTGGCGGATCTCACCTGGCAGGTTGTTCCACAGTCTGGGAGTGGCAGAAGAAAAGATCGTCTGGGTAACAGTTGTCAGCCTAGTCTTGGCTGACTGTAATAAATTCTTCCCAGAGAACCTGAGCGTGCGGGGTGGATTGTATGGGAGAAGGTGATCCTGTAGGTAACCTGGACCCAAACCATGTAGGGCTTTAAAGGTAATGACCAACACTTTGTACTTCACCCGGAAACTAATTGGCAGCCTGTGGAGATATTTTAAAGCTGGTGTGATATGGTCACCCCTAGGTGTACCAGTGACCAACCTGGTTGCCATATTTTGAACTAGTTAAAGTTTCCAGACTAGGCACAGAGGTAGCCCTATGTACAGCACATTGCAGAAGCCAAGCCTCGAAGTTACCAGCATGTGAACTACTGTCTTTAGGTCTTCCAACTCTAGGAAGGGGCGCAGCTGGCGTATCAGCCGAAGCTGATAGTTGGCACTCTTGGCCGTCGCAGCTACCTGAGCTGGCATTTGGAGCGACAGATCAAGGAGCAACCCCAAGCTGCGAACATAGCCTTTTAGGGGGAGTGTAACCCCATCCAGAACTGGTTGACACACCTCCAACCCCAGGTTGGGGCCTTTGACAGTAAGCACCTCTGTCTTATCTGGATTCAGCATCAGTTTGTTTTTCCTCATCCAGCCCATTACCGCCTCCAAGCGTTCATTCAGAGGAGACACACTATCCTTATCTGACAATGTTGTCAAAGGCATAGAGAAATATATTTGGGTGTCATCAGCATACTGATTGCACCCTGCCCCATGCCTCCGGATGATCTCTCCCAGCGGTTTCATGTAGATGTTAAACAGCATTGGGACAGGATGGCGCCTTGTGGTACACCATATAGCAGCTCCTTCTTTGAAGAGCAACTATCCCCAAGCATCACCATCAGGAACCTGCCCAAGAAGTAGGACCGGAACCACTGAACCACAGTACCCCCGAGTCCCAATCCCCTCAGACCTTCCAGAAGGATACCATGGTCAATGGTATTGAAAGCCACTGAGAGGTCCAGAAGTACCAGTAGGGACACACTCCCCCTGTCAATACTCAAGCATAGATCATCCACTAAGGCGACCATAGCTGTCTCAACTCCATATTCTGCCCTGAAGCCGGTTTGAAATGGGTCTAGAAAATCTGTATTATCCAAAACACAGTACTATTTTTGACTTGTATTGAACATTTCTTATGTGGGATTTCATATAGTCAGGAAACAGAAGCTATGATGTGACCCAAAGGACTCAGCAGAGCTCTTAACTGAGAACAAGGTAGGTGAGCAGGTGCAGCCTTCTGGTGGGATGAGCAGCTCCAGAACTGATTGCAGTGATGGGTCCATAGGAGTCAGAGGCCAGTTCTAGTCTTATGAATGCACATGATCACTGACTGCTTCTGCCACAGCAAAGGGAGGACAGTTTGAGCCACTTGGAAAGCCTTATTGCAAAACATGACAGCCTTCTAAACCTCAGTCCTACAGTGTGAACTACTGACATCCAAGTGATAAGGCTAGCCTGAAGAGATTGGCACAACCTTTGCCAGCTCTTAGTAGAAAAAAACACATTGCAACTACTGATACAGACTTTCCATCTGATACTGAGAGCTAAACAAGCCAGAAAGCAGCTCAGCAGCTCTGCTGTTAGTAACAACTCCCATGAGACTGGGATTGCTGTACCTTTGGATCACCCAGGATGAAGCCCAGCTAAAGATTATTCATGGTCAGGTGGTCAGTGGACAATCTGGTAACAGAAACTATAAATGTGTGCAAATGGCCTCTCTAAATTCTCCACCCTATTTCAGGGAATTGAAATCATGGGGTCCAGTTTGCCAAATTCCCCCAGGGAAAGACAAATTCTCCAACAGGTTCCTATTGGGAATTCTCCAAAAAATTCCGTGGCTCACCATTGGCAGTGGTTGTAGTATACCTTTTTTCCTATTTTTCCCCCCTGGTCCCATTGCAAGTGCCAATAGCAGCAACTCCATTGTGGAGGGGAAAAGAAGCCATTACAATATAATAATAAAAAAATTGGTGGACAACATTTGAAGAAAATTCTGCAAAATGGTCTTCTAATTCTGGGAGGGGAATAAGAAAAAGAAAAATCTCAGAACCTTTCTTAGAAAAACGTCTTCTGCGACAGTTTGGGCCAGCTGCAGTCATTCTTCAGGTTTCAGCACTTTTCCCAGGGTCTGTTAAATTTCTGAGGGGTGACTCTATTACAGATGCCTATAATTCTGCTTCAACCCTGCAAGCACGGTGAGGGGTGTGAGGGGTGGCAGTGTTACATCCAGCTCTGGGAAAGAGGTGGAGCTACAGCTGCGTCAAAGTCTGTTCTCCTGTTTCTTGAAAATTTTGTTTCCCCATGAAAGAGGCTTCTGATTTACTGCCTCATTCTCAAGGTTCCTTAGGTTTCCTTTTGGTAGTGTTCTTCTTGAGCTTACCTTTTCACTGTGAGATGGCCAAGAGCGCTATGGAAGTTTCCCCCCTCCTATTAAACATCTCTCCATCACTCTGCAAACTCTCTCGCTTCCTGATCAGTAAAAGCCCCGTACATTACATTATGAGATCATCCTCTGGGTATTAATTGAAGCGTGGAAAGCTGGGGAGGCTACAAGGTGCTGGAGAAATCATTATGCAATGACAAGCAGGACACTCACTCACACACACACTTCTCAGCCACCTCATAAGTAAGGTAAGCACAAAACCCCTGACCCAAAGCAATGGGAATTTCTCTGCATTTTTGCCTCCTTTGAATTTCTTTTTGAAAGCCATTTCTATTATTTCGAGAGGGCTGGGTGGTAGGTGCCAGTGATCTACAGCCTCCCCAGTTTGCCTATGTTTCACTTAAAGCCCATAGGAACAAGACATCAGGGAACTTCTCCCTTTGGGCTTTTTCATATCAGTAATCATAGGCTGCTGGGGTACCTGCACAGTGATGGAGAGGTGTATATTCAATAGAAAGATATGCCACAGTGCCCTTGTCCACCTTGCAATGATAAGATGAAATCAAAAACAAAGGAAATTCTAAAACACCTTGAGCATGAGGCAGAAACATGGAAGCCTCTTTTGTGGAAGCAGAAAATGTTTGAGAAATTGGAGGGCAGATTTTGGCAAAATCCTAATTTAAAGAACATCAATTTCCTCAATATTTGAATTACAAAGTATTCCAAAGAGTCACAACGCTTAAAAAGAAAGCATTTTATTTTTTTATTGTAAGAGAATAAAATTATTCATTAGAGGCATTTAGATAAATGTCTTCGTAGAGTTTCTCTCAATAAAATACAGTTCTGCATAGTAATGTCTTAATTTACTGTACATGCACAGCAGCAAGTAATAAGTGTGATCTAGCCAAATTTAAGCACTTTTTGTATTGATTTCAATGCTTAAAAATCACACACTCAAAATTCTCCCACTGAAATCAATGGGATTTTATATGATTAACTTCATCTGAAGTAACTTTTTTCCAAGATGTGCAACTGAGAAGCTAGTATCACTTGATTTATGGGTTTGAATCAGCCAGTCACTTACTTCACTATAACTCCACTAATTTAAATGACAGTTTAAGGGATGGTTGCTGTAGTTTTTGTACCCAGAATTGTTTTCCAAGTATCAAGTGCATGGGGAGAACTTCATTTAGAAACAGCAGTCCTAACTTTTTAAAATTATTAACTTTGGGGGGAGCTCTGGTGGGTGGATGGAAAAGTTTATCTGTTCCTTGTCGTTTGGTGTTTCTTGGGCAAAATCCATGTTTTAAACTGTTGTCATTATTGATTATTATTATTATTATTATTATCATCATCATCATCATCAGTGTACATGGTAATTTACATAGTTAAAGCCAAAACTTAGACAGGTCCCTGCACCAAGAATTGAACTGACAAGGAAGAAGAGAACAGGTGCAGAGGGAGAGGCTGGAAGAGTTACGACATACAACCCATCTAACTTTCAATGGTAGTGATACAGAATGGCAGATTACCACTGCTGCAATTGCGCTCCAGCGATAAGGTAAGTTTTAAAAAGTGCACACAAAATTGGGGGGCTCCCCCCACCATCTTGAGGATGGTGGGCGTCCTTTCTTCCCCTCCCCTGATGGACATGGAGTGGCTCTGGGCCCATTTGCTGCCGCACTTACTCGTGCGGAAGTGCGGCAGCACCTGGGACAGGTGAGCACATCTTCCCAGGACTGCGGAAGATGGGGGATTTGTCTGGTTTCTGTTTCCCCACCCCCACCCTCAGGACTCCCTGTGCATCATTTGGACTCACAGGGAGCAGCCGGGGGCCAACCCAGGCCACAAGCCTGGTGTGGAAAGGGCCCAGGTATTACCTGAGCAAAAGGCTCAGATGTTAAAATAAATGGAATGCATTTAACAGGTAAATGATTGGTTGAATCCTAATATTTCCCAGAAGGGCAGCCATGTTAACCTGTTTCAGCAAGAAAAAATATGTCCCGTTTTACTTTAACGACTAAGGGTTGGATCCAGATTTTTGCTGGGCAACTGCACTGGCAAAGTGGATTTCCTCATCTGTTCCTTCCCACAACAGCCCCTCCAGCCCCCTGAAAATGCTATGCAGCGAGTCAGAAGACTTTGCTATGATCTAGGTAATAGAGGGATCCCCAAAAAGAAGCGTATGCAAGCAGAGACCTTCCTCTTGAGGAAGGCAAATTGTGGACCCAACCCCATCAGATTTATTGTAATATAAGTTTTCATGCGCTAGAAACTTTAGCAATTATATTATCCTCTGTTGGCAGCTCACACACACACACACACACACTGGAATAGACTTTTGTTCAATTCATATTTTGATATGAATTTACCAAATTCTCATTTCACAAAACAATATGCAAATTGGGATATAGTTATCCTTCAGTATTTGCACATCTCAGAATTTTGTGATGCAATATTCTGAAAAAAGTGCACAAAATGCATATATTAAGGGAAAGTGCATGCAAAGAAATGTGTACATTAGTTGGAAAAAATATATTAAAAAGCATTACACGGGGGAAAACTGCTTACAGATAATGCTTTTATTAAGCAAAAATGCATACAAATATATGTATATTAGGAGAAATGTGCACAAAACTGTGTACACATTTTTGTATGGATGTTTTAAAAAATAGGTCACAAACTGATGTTGAACTGGGACAGTATGAACAGGATAGGAAAAAAATCGTAAACAGAGAAACTAAAATCGATTGATCGATCGATCGATCTAGGAAGATGATGATAGATAGATAGATAGATAGATAGATAGATAGATAGATAGATAGATAGATAGATGACAGACCCATAGCCTTGACCTGCCTAGAGCAGCGCTTGAATTTTGTGGCCTTTGACCTCAATGCTAACAAAACAATCACAACCACCCCTGTACTCATCTGCCAACTGAAGATATTACTTCATGCATCTGAGGAAATGGGGTGTAGCCCATGATAACTTATGTCTCAATAAGTCTTTCAGGTGCAAAACTACTAAACATATAGCATCCTTGCCCTCCTTTGCATCTTGTCAAACTCATAGGGGTCTATTCCCTGATACACTGTGAGCAAGTGGAGCTAAATATCTGTGTGGACAGAATAAATGTTTGATCCTACTACTGAGGAAAAAATGGGGTCTGAGGGATGTGCTAACAGATGGACACCCTGCATCTAGAAGACTGCAGAGAGTTGATGGTGGTGGCTGGCTGCTCAACTAAGAGCCATTTCAGACATTACACACAGAATTTGTAACCCAATGGGAGTCCCTGGCCAAACCTCGCTCCCTGATAAGTGTACCTTATGATACATAGGTTTGCACACCTGTGTTTGCCATGTTCACATATTTTAGTTTTTGGTGAGCATTTGAAATACCCTGACCCTAGATGTACACCACCTCCAGTAATTGGAAAAATAGACCTGAGAGTGAGAGAAATGGAAGGGATCTTAGTTAATAATATTTTGTACATTTCAGAACTAGTCCATCAGCGTTTCAGAATTAAGGCCCATCAATATTCAATGATTTGCTTTTAGACCATGTCTATGCCAATGACATATGTTAGTTTAACAGTAGTTTCATTTCTAGGGAGCCCTAACAATGGCGGTTAGGAATCTCTAGGAGAGAATTATTAGCGAAAATTCTCAGCCATTTCAGGATGGTTGACCACGATAGTTAAACTGGTATCAAAATGATAGAGGTTTATAATATAAATAGCATGAGTGCATTTTCGGGATGGAGAAAAGTAAATCTGAACTTCTTTAAAAGCAATATAATCCTTTTGATTAGATTTATATCCATTGTGTTCCTCTCAATTCTTCAATATCACATCACATAATAGGTACACAAATATTTCATATTCTTCACAAGAACAGCTATTCCTCTTAAGGCATACCATACTAAAATGTATATCAGCTTTTTACCAGTTTAATTGTCATGGCTTCCCCTCCAAAAGAATCCTGGGATCTGTATCAGGCTGATAGTGATGAAAACTTTTGGCTAAATATCCCAAAGCCCCTTCATGGTACTACAGTTATCAGGGTTCCCTGGAGAGGGTGGGTGACTATTAAGTTCAGTTTAAGACTGTGGGAAAGGCATGCCATTAAAGGGATCACACATCTGTCTTATGTGAACTAAAAGATGTAAAGCTGCCTCGACTTCGGCTGAACTGGCAAAAACTTGCTGCCCGATTTCTCCTTCCTCTGGTCTCACTTCTGCTCCTTGGCTTGTCTCGCATGATAAAGTTTTCTATCAGTTTCAGTTTTTCATGCTCTTCCTTCAAGAAGAAATCAACCAGCACACTCTTTTCCTTCTTGATCTGCTCACTGATATCCTTGGGGATGTCTGGGATCATCCAGTCAACGAGCACGCTGAGGAACATGACCAGGTTCTGCCATTGGAAAACAAACAAATAAAGGAAGATGTAAGATGATGGCAGGGAACGAGCCATAAAGCACCAGCTGTAGCGATTACGTTCTACCCACCCAAGCAGTTTTGACAACCATAAAATGCCTTTAGTTTCATTCACAATATTCCTCAAATATTTCTCCTAATTACAAACCTCCAAACCAGTGACAACCCACTCCCACTAATCTTACTGCAACTCAAAGTTCCTCCCAAGAAGGAACTCCCAACATTGCTTCAAATTTCACTTCAGGTGGGATTGTACTCCTAACCAGGCTCAAACCACAAAACATTTCTTTGTGGCAATCCCAATGACGTAAGAAGTGGATTAAGTGGATTGTCATTTGTGGATTGTACACAGTTGCACTCCTGAAAGGATTTTGCTTTAGCTACAATATTGTATGAAATTTCTTTGTATGGAATCAGACCACTGGCCCATCTGGCCCAATATTGACTATTTTGACTAGCAGTGTCAGAATAGGATCATTCATGATAATTCACAGGGCATGTCCATGCAGATTAGTGTATACAGAATTGCACTCTTATGTTAATTTTAAGTTTTATCCAGAACAAGTACATTCCAACATTTGATTATAGCAGAGCAGATAATATACAGAGGAGTTCTCAGCCATGATCAAAATGGCTGTTACAGCTACTATTCTCAAAATGCTCATCATTTTAAAAGGCAGGGGAGTGGAAGGAAGCCCCATATATTTCAGGGACTACCTGCTGCAGGGCACCAACTCAAGACCTGCTGCATACACAAAAGCTTTGTTGGGTTCTTGTCAACAGAGACTAAGTCACTTTGGCCCTATTCACACATGCACAGAGGAGGGATGGGTAGGGGAATTACGGGGAGCGGAGGGGTAACCGATCCACAACAAGTGGGCCTCTCTCACAAACAGGAACCATGCCACGCCCTGTGGTTCTGCTACCCACCCCCCTCTGTAGTTATATCACATCCCTCTGCACAATTTAATTGTGCATCCCCTGCCATCTTCCATAGTCCAAATGAGTGCCCAGCAGCAACTCCGTTAAAATGTTTAAAAAATGGCCGCAAACCATAGTATCTCCAGGAGTGGCAGTCACTCTTGCCAGCAAACTGTATGGTTGCTACAATTTTTCTTTTCTTTTCTCTGAAACAAAGAGAAAAAAACACAGAGTTCCCGCCAGATGACACAGGAACCACATGGGCGGCCTTAGCGGGCTCTGCCTAGCATGAGGAGGCAAATCTCCTGCCACATGACACACAACACCCCCATGGTTTACAGTTTTGAGCCTTAGCGTGATGTCTGAACAGGGGCCAATTTTAGCCTTTATGACAACAGTATTCTCAGTTTTAACACTTTATCCCATAGATAACCTAAAATTTGAGCAGAGTAGTCTGAACTAGGGATGGGCAATGGGTTGTGTTGAAGTGACAATCCACATAGCAATGCCCCCAAGGAGTGTTTCATGGTTAGTAATCATCCCTCAATTTTGGGTTTATCATAAGACTTCAAACTGAATGAAGACATCCTAAGAATTTGGGAGCGGGGGGTGGGGGGCAGGTGGATCACTGGTGTGGACAAACAGGGTGGAACCTGTTTGTCCACACAGTTTTTTCGCCTACTTCATACTGCAAGACAGGAAGGGAATAATAAACAGGCTGATTGGCATCATCTTAATTTGGTCACATTTGTGGGCAGGTATGTGGGCAAATTCAGCTGGCTAAGGTCGGTGAGCATTCAGAGACACTTAGTGATGATGGGTAATGCCTGAGGCCCAACAGCTGCAAGCCCCACAGCTCAGCTGGTGAGATAAGGATTACCTTTGAGGCCAAACTTTCTCACCCACTCAGAGCCCTATGGCATGGGGGGGACACCAAAAGGCCTCCCCACCTCAAAAGGGGAAGCCAGGGGGTGGCGACATCATTGCCGCCACTCTCTGGTGGGGAATGGCTCGCCCCAACGACCTAAGGCTATTGCCATATTGGAGTGAGATGCCTACTTAGGTTTCCCTTCTGCAAAATCCACCAATAAATGTGGCCTTATTTTAAACCCAATATACTGTGTCACCTTGTTATTTCCACACTCCACAATGCCACAACAGCATTCTAATGTCTCAAGCTGAATTCTTCTCCAGCCCTGCTATCTGATATCCTTTAAATGGAGATTGAACTTGGAATCTTATACATGCAAGACATGCTCTTTACCACTGAGCTTTGGGTCTTTCTGACCCAGGCTGGGGCCAGACCTATAGTATTCTGGTCTATACTATACAATCCACTACTGGCCTTGCATATTACCCCACCCCACCACAATTACTACTCTTTTCACTGAAGTCAGATCACACATTCAGATATGACTCACCAAGGTCTGGTTCACTCAGTGGGTGGCATCTCTGTGTTCATGGTGGGCCACAGGTGTGCAAGACCATTTCACACAACCTTCCCCCCTCAGAAATGTTGGGGGTGAATTAGATTTGCAAATGTATGCAATTTTTTCTTGCATCATTCATTATATTACACTAGCAATGCGAGGCATAAAGGTGTGGCTATGCTACCATTGCAAAGTCAGAGCATCCAGACAGGAATTGAGTTGGCCCCATGTTTTGAGAAATTAAGTCACACATCCTCAGTTATCTGTTCTTTCCAATATTTCCATCTGTATATGTACATAAGTGCATTAAATCTAATGTTATATGTGTTGGAGCAGAGCAGCAACACTTATGATAAGTTATCTGAACCAGTGGGGGGGGGGGGTGATAGACAAAAAGGGAACCTGTTTCTTCCTCTGCGAATTTCTTCTTGTAACTACTTGTTGATATAGATTGCAACTCTTAGGCTTCACTTCCTCCTTCTTCTCAGTTAGTTAGCTTCCTCTTTGTCGGAAGCATGCAACCATAATGACTGCACTCAACTCTCTCTCTCTCTGAAAGTTCTTTTGTTTTCCCAGGAGTTATAGGCTCTTAACAATGCTATCTTTTAACTAAAAGTACCAGTGTGAGTGTGTTTCTTTCTATAGCCTTGCCTTGCACCAATTACACGCTGAAGCTATGCAGCTCTTAACAATATGCCCTTGAATAGTGGGCTGTTCTATACAAAAATGAAACCAAATGAAGTAATGATGAACTAATCTTAGATGTTTACATGGATAAAAGAAATATTTACATAAACCATCTGTCTGGCACTTCATTCAAATAGTGAACGAAGGATAGCAATTCCAGAAAAAAGGGCTACTTTGGAAGCAACCAAAAACCACATATCAAACAGGACTAATAGCATATTAAGTAGGGATGTGCACGGAACCCCCGGATCCGATCAGGACCCGGATCGGGACCTCCGATGTTGTCCTGGATCGGTTCAGACAAAATCGGAGGTCCCTCGGATCAGATCGGACCTGATCTCGATCCGAAAATCGGACATCCGATTTTCAGATCGGCCACCATTTTTGGTGTTTTCGCCATAGGCTTGTATTGGGGGAAAGAAAGCTTTCCCCCAATGCAAGCCTATACGGAAAGCATGGCGATGGGTGGGTGAGTGGGGGCCTAACTCCCCCCTTCCTGTCCCTCCCCCCTGTCCCTCCCCCCACTCACACTCCTTATCTATCGGGACCATCCGCTGCCATCCGCAGCCGTCCCCGGGCAGCAGCAGACGGCCCCGGCAGGTAAGCCCCTTCCTCCCCCTCGCTCTCCTTACCTGCTGGGGCCATCCACTGCCCCCTTCTACTGAGAAACAGGCTTCACAGCCTGCCTCTCAGTAGCGGGCCGGATGACGTCATCACCCGGCGCGCTACTGAGAGGCAGGCCGCAAAGCCTGTTTCTCAGTAGAAGGGGGCAGTGGATGCCAGTGGACGGCCCTGGCAGGTAGGGAGCATGAGGGGGAGGAGGGGGCTTACCTGCCGGGGCCGTCTGCTGCAATCCGATGCCACCCGCGGGTGGCAGTGGACACCAGCGGATGGCTCCGGCAGGTAAGGAGCATGAGTGGGGGGAGGAGGTCCGATCCTCCAACCTTATCCGAACCAGATTGGGTCCTTTTGGACCAGTTCGGATCAGATCTGACAATCCAGAAGCTGGGATCGGAATTGGATAATTTTATCTGATTTCGGTTGGATCGGCTCTGGATCGTGGATCGGACCCGATCCGATGCACATCCCTAATATTAAGTAGCATAAACTCCATACTGAGGCTGCTTCAGATGGAATCTTTTCTGTTAGGGTCACTGATTCACAGGAGTAGAGCTGATCAGACCCTACACAAGCCTGTGCTGGAACCAAGGTGGACATTCAGCTGAATCTGCCAGATGTTCAAAACTGGTCCAATACCATCAGAATCATGAAATATAGTAAAATGTTAAACCATGTTCAACAGGCTGAAGGCAGATGACCTCATTTTTGTGTTTTTCCTCAATCTTTCTACTCAAATCCCCCTTCATGCTTCTCCACTTAGCAATATTGTTACTTAGATATAAACCTTCTCTCCTACTTTAGGTAGGACTGACAACTGACTTTCCAACAGAAAGTCACTTTTTAAGGGACAGTGGTCAAAGGTGAATATATACATGTGTAGCAGAGGCATCATTGCATGTATTACATGCAGCAATAAAGTAATATAATCCATAAAAGATTTACCTGAAAAATAATGACAAATGCCAAACGGGCAGCTAAAACAGACCAGTACTGCTTAGAAAATTCATATTGGTTTTCAGACCAAGGTGGTTCTCTGTAATCCTTGAATCTGTAAAATGAAATTATGTTACCTTAAATTGTACATTTGGTAAGCACACCTATTTTGTATTACATGGAGCAGTTCAATTTGCTGGCTAGATCTCCAGGAGTTATGTAATAAGCATAATTTATTTCCAGAAAGTTTATTTGGGTACTCTGATTATGCTTCAATATTTTTAAAAAACATAGAATTATGAACACCTTGCCTATACAGTTTAACTCAACCACCACATCACATGTTTATTAGGTATGGTTGCAATGTTTAGTCAATTCATTGGTTAGATTGATTAGTTAAATCTGTTGACTGACTATAATTTGTCCAAATCATCAAGCAGCAGTTTTTTTACAATAAATTGCTCATTTTTTAATACCAGAACTTTTTAATTTATTATTATTATTATTATTATTATTGTTGTTGTTGTTGTTGTTGTTATTATTATTATTAATCTCTTTTTCGCTCATGGCAGTTTTTCTAGATGGACATGACAGGCTTTGCCAAGTCATGCTGTCTTCAGGAATTTCCTGACTATTGAACATGTTGTAAGGATGACTGCTTTCTGGGTGCTGGTGTGGATGTATTTTGGTAGGCCCAGGTTCTGGGGGTTTTCTGTAGTTTTTTTGATGTGATGCTGGTGACATGTGACTAACGTCATTAGGTATTACTTTGCCAATGAGGTATGTGCATTTTTCTTTTTTCCTATAACTATTATGTCTGGTCAATTGCAAGGTCTTGTCTTGTCTATATTAATTGTTCTGTCCCGGTATATTTTATGATCTGTGTTTTCCAAGACTGTTTCGGGTGAGTATGTTTACTATAGGTTTTTTGATGAGGTTGAATTTGATGGCCAGTTGTATTGTGTCTGTCCATATAGTCCATTCCTGCTGCTGCTGCTGCTGCTGTTATTTCAGTTTATTAGACACATTTCTCAAAAACGACTCAATGTGTCTTACAACAAGGATTAAAGCATACAAACATTTAAAACAATTTAAAACATCTTAAACTACCTGGTACCTTAAGGGTGCAATCCTATGCATGTTTAGACAGAAAAAAAGTCCTACAACTCCCAGCATGCCCCAGCCACATTATACAGCCACTAGATAGTGCTGTGGTTATAGCGCAACTCCATCATTACACCTTATATTCAAATCAATTCAAACCACCATTTTTTAAAAATAGCTCATTATCCCTGTTACAAATAAAGCCATGGAAATGTTCACAAAGCATGGGAGAGGCCCTGGAAGGTGATGACATCATAAAAGGGTCCTCAAACATCCATGTGTAACCAATCTCAATTGCAGATTAAAAGTCCCATGTGGAGAAACCCAAAGTCAATGGGCTGCAATCAGCCAGACTCTGGGGAGAAAGGCAAACACCACTCCACACACAGACTGTCATAACTAAGGGGCAGGTTTAGCCCTACTCCAACAGATTTTCTGAGTACACCCTTTTACTTTCTCCCTTATAAGTGATTGGTTGCTATTCAAGTCAATGGGCTAAAGTAAGTAAAGTACTTTGGGCAGTTATTTTGCAGGTAATAATAGGAATAATGAATATTCGTTGTTAAGGAGTTTTAAAATTGAAGTTCTATTGGTTTCAATTAAAATATTTAAGCATCTATAATCAATGGGATTTCAATGTATTAACCTTGATTTGGATTGTGAAATTTATTTATGTTCCCATTTCCACATCAGTCTGGTGAGACTGGTGGTTATTATTCCCTTTCACAGATTTAAATGCTGATTCCCACATGATGGGTATCATCCAGTCAAACTGAAGTACTTTTAAATCTCACTAATTTCAATGAGAAAGATTTAAGGAGGCGCATAACTCTCCCATATAAATATATAGGATTCAAAAGTGTTCCATTCTAGCTAATTTGTGCCCTATGTTAAAACTAAAATTGTAAACATATAAATATAATATATTAATGAGGCAAATGTTTGATGTGCAACAGAGGGCTGGGAGTAACTGCAGCTTTTTGACCTCCATCACACCTAATCCCCCCACCCTGGTTTGCCTCTACTTTTTTTTACCTCTGAGGCAAAAGCGTGTCAGGCTTATGATCCCTTTCACCTGAATAGCTGCTCTTTTGCTCCTTCGCTTGTTAGCTCTTCCGCTCCACTCCAACCCTCCCATTATCTTTCTCCCTCCAGTCAGGTCCTGTCAGATGAGTACTTCAACCAGACCGCCTTTCTGCCAGGCAAAAATGGAACGACCCTTTAGTCTGGCTCTTTGGGGGCATCGAGGGAGTACAATCCTGCCTCTGCAGAGATTCAGGCATTGTATGATTTTAAAAAAGGCTTTCAAGCCTGGGATGCAAGGTTTGGGTTTTATATTAAAGCTTGGACACAACTGCTGGGAGAGATTGCTTTTCCCTGCCAGGACCCGATGCAATCCATTCAAGCCCCCTATACGGACCCTATACAGAGACTTAGGGCATGTTAAATGGGCTTAGGGAAAATAATCCAAACTTTTAGCATTCTAGGAAAGGCTGGGGAAGAGGCGGGGTGTCAGCAGGACAGGTGCAGCATCATTTGAGTACCATGCTGCAAATCCGCACACCAGGCATGGTGAGAGTGCACTCAATCGCTGCTGTGAACACTTGGCAGCAAACCCAGGTGATGATATGTGGACAAAAAGGCACTCAGTGGTGAGCCTGATGAAAACTCCCATGTCCAATAAATTGATACAGAGGATCCATATTTGAGCAATATTGAACTGAGAAGGGTATTAATTTCAGTTTGCTTTGAGGTAAATAAAACATCCTTTTGGTTGTGAAAAAAACATTATGGCTAATTATATGCCACAGATTAGTGCTGCCGCAATGTTTATTTAGAACGAATGCCAGAGAATTCAGAGCAGTATGTAAAATGTTGCTCGACATATTCCAAGAATGCATCACTAGGGACTGTTTGAGCTTTGTTATGAGTTCTATTTAAGAAAGCTTTATCTAAGGCAAAGCCTGTACTGGGGCAAATGCCATCTGATAATTGTAATAACATTGAATCGCAAAGGTCACAGAAATGTAAGAATGAAAGAGCTCATTTTTTCCCAAAACTATTTTCCAGGAACATTTTTTTGTTGTCTGTTTGTTTGTTTTTGGTATGTGTGTGTGCGTTTTAATTGGGCAAGAGATGTTGCTCATAGCAAAGGTGGTGAACCTTTCTCACTCTGTACATGCCACTCAGGTTTACATGCCAGCGGTGAATGAGGCCAAAGCTACAGGCATCCCCCATTCACATCCATCCATCCACAGTCCAGTTGCTGGCCCGATGGATGGAAGGAGTGGAAGGAGCAAGGGAGTGCTTAATTATTTCCCCATGGCTTGATTTTTCTGATTAAAATCACAAGCCCAAACTGCTTTTCCGTCTGTGGGGCAAAAGATATTTCATCGACTTTTTCCTCTGCTACAAGCAATTTTAATAGATAAGCTGCCTGCAGGGAAAAGATTAAGCTCTTTGCTCCAAACAAAGTCAGAGCATGACATCATTGCATTAAGATACTTACTAGTCTTCAGGAATTTAAAAGATCTATAAAGACTGATCTCTTCCGGCAGACCTACCTAGATGAATTTTAAAGTGTTTTATTGGTGTTTTATTGGTGTTTTAATGATGTACTGGTTTTATCTGCTTTTAATCAGTTTTTGTATTTTGTGTTTGGTGTTGTTCCCCGCCTCGATCCGTTGGGAGAGGCGGGTGATAAATAAATATATTATTATTATTATTATTATTATTATTATTATTATTATTATGTGTCTCCTGCATTTTCTCTAATTTGGCCTAAGCATTAACATTAAAATTATGGGAACATTATAAAAGGTTGCAATCAAAGCTGTGGCTGACAATATTTAATAAACGCGACAAGAGTCCAAAAGAGTTGGTGAGCAGAACCATTACCTTTACAGCTGAAAGTAGAGACACTCATGCACTTATAACACTCTTATTCTAGGGGTAGGCCGAAAGGACCACACACACACACATACATACACATACACACACACATCGCCAGTTCACCAATCCATCTGCAGTTGGTGAGCTGGGGTGGCTATTCCACCTCCATTTCATTGGCTGTGATTCAACCCCCTATATTAACTTTCAGAGGGCAGCTCTCACCTTCCCCCCCCCCCCCCGAGCCAGTCTTTAAAGCTGACAGCTTTGCTGGCAGTTCAGAAGCACAAGTAGATCCCTGGCTGCCACCAGCCTTTCTCCCAGAGTGCCTCTGGAAAGGACAATAGTGTGCCCAGGCATCTTAACTCTCTGGGAAGAAGAGTGGTGGTGGGCATAAAAGAGAAACATAAAGAGAAGGAGCTCCCCCTCCCTGGTTGGAAGTGAACGTCCCCCCTCTTCCCCCAAATAATGTGTCCCCTCTCATTTTCTTCTGTGTGGGAAGCTTGCCTCAAAATGCCACCTCTCCCCAAATGAAAGGAGACCAGTCCTACCCTATTCTCAGGTCATGGAGGTGGGCCTGAATGGCCCCCTTCTCTGCCTCCCTCCCCCCCTCTCTCTCACACTCACACATCATCATCATCTACTCTTGAGGCTCTTCCCAAACTATTGTACTCATTTATCTGAAACAACCAGGGCTGCACTGGTTTAAAAGCAAAGATGGTGCTTGTTGTTTGGGTGAAAAGAAAAACACAATTGTCCCAACATCTGTTATGATAGTTAACAATTAAAATGAATTTCACGCTGCAAGATGTGAAATTGCTGGCTGTCTACTGAATGATGCATTAATATAAATTATAATAATAATAATAATGATCATAATAATAATAATAATAATAATAATAATATTTATTTATCACCCGCCTCTCCCTCAGGATCGAAGCGGGGAACAACATCAACATAAAATACACAAAACTGATTAAAAGCACATAAAACCAATACATCATTAAAATACCAATAAAACACCAATAAAAACACTTAAAATTCATCTGGGTAGGCCTGCCGGAAGAGATCAGTCTTTATAGCTGTTTTAAATTCTTGGAGACTGGTGAGTTGGCGGATCTCTCCCGGCAGGTCATTCCACAATCTGGAAGCGGCAGAAGAAAAGGTCCTCTGGGTAACGGTTGTCAGTCTAGTTTTTGTTGACTGAAGTAAATTCTTCCCAGAGGGCCTGAGTGTGCGGGGCGGATTGTATGGGAGAAGGCGATCCTGCAGGTAACCTGGACCCAAACCGTGTAGGGCTTTAAAGGTAATGACCAACACTTTGTACTTCGCCCGAAAACTAATTGGCAGCCAGTGGAGAGATTTTAAAGCTGGTGTAATATGGTCACCCCTAGGTGAACCGGTGACCAACCTGGCTGCCATATTTTAAACTAGTTGAAGTTTCCGAACTAGGCACAGAGGTAGCCCTATGTACAGTGCATTGCAGAAGTCGAGCCTCGAAGTTACCAGTGTGTGCACTACTGACTTTAGGTCTTCCAACTTTAGGTCTTCCAACATAGGCATTAGAGTCAAGTGCATCCATCCATACTCAGAGATTTAACTTTTAGAGAGTTGAGGCTGGAGCTGAATGTCAACAATGGCAAGTTGGGCACCTACTGACAACACTTTACTAAGGCACCCACATAATTTCTTCTAAAACCAAGCCAGGGACACTGATTTATATGGGGTAGGGACCAGAAAACAGGCACACCCCCTGATAAATACGTGGCCTTTTCCATATTCATTTCTAAATGATTAAAAAAGAAACATCAAGTTTAATTCCAAAAGACAAGGGCTGGCTGCACACCTTTTGCTGTCAAAAGACAAGGTGGCACCCACCCTACACATACAGAATCCAACTGTACTGGCAGCTAAATCTTACTGCAACACTGGCGAATGCACCACCAGGGTGCAGCAGATTGGCCTTAGGGTATCAGGGCAGGCTAACTTAGGGAGCTCAGGGGAAATGGTGGGGAGCTCCTCCCTGCCTGAACACCTGCTCCCTGAGGTGGCTGCCTCATTTTGCCTAATGGTAGGGCTGGCCTTGCCTAAAGACCCAACAGATGAGATCAGTTCAAAGAATTTTGCATTCTGGGCAAAAGAAAGGAGCTTTCAGAAAAGTTATACTGCTGCAGGAAAATGTACCTGAGACCTTATATGATAGGAGGCAGCCCTATGGTTCTTATTCTCTTGTCTAAGCTCAACCCACTAAACTAAGTGGAACCACATGTCAGGATTACTCCCACAGGATTACTCTTAAATTCATCACTCAAGGCTTGGTAAGGCTGCTTTACCTGCAAAAGGAAACTTCCTCTTCAAACGATGATGTTTCTGGCTGGGTTCCAGCCTTGAAATGACTGACGTTGAAGTATGAGAGCGTGTGATTGATGAAGCCATGCATGGTTCCATTGTGACTGTATGCATATTGATAGACAAGGCGTGGAATGAAATCAGAAGTGACAGAAATGACAAAGGCCTGGGAGAAAAAGAAAAACTTTACCAGGTGAACCTGTAGATACCTGATGTGTACTTTGGTCACTTTATTGATGAGGATGCCAGTGATCATCATCCATCATTCAATTATCCCCAGATAGATAAGTCCCTTGGCGAGTGGAACACAGAGTGAACCAGATAGGCTTTCCAGCATCATTTGCCTCCAGAGTCATTTGGAAAAGCATCCCACCAGAAATGTGCCCTCTACCTGGACTTTGAGACTGGCCCACTATTGTGGCTGCTTAACAGAAATACTGTTCAGTGGCAAGCGAGCTAAGGACTTTGGTATTAGTCCAAGGGCTTTGGGGGACATTTCATGGCCTTTTAGATAGATAGATGATAGATAGATGAGAGAGAGAGAGAGAGAGAGAGAGAGAGAGAGAGAGAGAGAGAGGTGGATTTTTAATGATACCATTTTGGATGTTAGATAATTTATTTTTAAAAGGAGGATTAAGCAGAGAAGGAGGCTGGGACAAAAACAGAAAGAAGTGCTTAGCCATTGCAACTAAATTTCACTGATTTTAAATGAAGCTTGTCGAGATGTAAGGGCCCACCATTGCCTCCAAGAGGACTACCCCAGCCCAGCAGCTGCTCTCAAAGTGACCGAGTCCTGACCTCCTTACAAAGGAGCAGTACTAGGGACTTGCCTCCTCAGTGGTGGCTTCTCAGTTTGTTTAATCGTTGTTGCCATTGCTATACTGAATTCTTTTCAGGCAGAGAGAAAGAACTGCCAAGACTTTCTAGCCACTGTCACCTGGGTCCTTCAAGCTACTAGTTCTGATGGCCAATATGCTACCTCCAATATCAGAGGCAGTGTGCCTATGTACTCTAGTTGTTGGGGAACAATGAGCAGGAGGGTGCTATTTCACCCATGTCCTACTTGTAGATTTCCCACAGGTAGCTGGTCAGCCGTTGTGTGAACAGAAGGCTGGACTGGATGGACTCTTGGTTTGATTCAGCCTGGCACTTCTTATGTCCTCCTCCTCCTCCTCCTCCTCCTCCTCCTCCTCCTCCTCCTCCTCCTCCTCCTCCTTCTCTCCTTTTGCTCTCCCCCTGGGGTAGCTTCTATATTCTCTGAGGACATGCACCAGTGTGTCCATACACGACCTGGTTCTGTTTACTTCTGGCAAGGTAGCTGTGGAAGTGCCAGGGATCAGGTTTAGACTCTCTAGAGATACTGTGGCATTTAGACTATTTGGATGTTACTTGAGAATGTTGCAATTAAGAACACATATCTCCATCAGGGCGGTGGTGGCTGTTGCCTCCATAGTGATACATATACCAGTTTGCTTCTGACCATGAGGTTTATCCTGACAGGATGTTGCTAAACCAAACAAATGATGGGCTGCGAAAGAAATGTGGGCAAACTGTTTATAATACCTTGATTAAAATTGGGTAGGGTTACCAGATAACGTTTCCAACTGGCTGCAGGGCTGACAAATTGCTATCCTGCTCTAGATCTAAGAAACCTAAATTCTGTTTTGGATTTTTCAGCTAGAATTGTTTTAATTTTGGAGTCTCATCAGGCCACTTGATAAAGTTTAGGGCAGCAGTCCTAAAGGTGACTTTACTGCTTAAGACTTCTGATAAAACAGGTTGTGGAATGAGACCATTGCGTAATAGTTTCTAGACAACTGACAAACATCTTGGGAAAATGTACATAATCTGCAGTGTTAACTGACACACTATACACAAGATAGAGATAACAATTTAATGTGAATTAGGTTTTTCTACCGCATTTCATGTCAATCCAAGGAACTAATGTTTTTGACAACTCAAACAGCAAAAAGTCTTGTGGCACCTTACAGACTACCAAATTTATTCTGTCATAAACTTTTGTGGACTTATGCCAGGATAATCTATAAAGTGCCACAAGAGTCTTTGTTGCTTTGTTCTAATAGACTCATATGTCTACCTTCTGGACATTGACAATTCAAGTCAGGCTTGGGGACTGAATTAAATTTCCTATTTTCATAAGTGTAAGCCAATACTCACATTAATTATCACTGAAAATTTTCCAATGCCACTCAAAATGTTAAACCAAATCCCTGTAAGAGAGGGGAAAACTTTGTTAGCATCTTATTTCCATTCCATTTCTTCTTGCTAAGCAAAGTCTGAGGATAATCTTCTCTCAGTCTCTCTGTTTATATAAACTTCACCATACTTTTAGATAAAAAAAGCATACCTATATCTTTTGCTCTTACTGTATCAGGCCTTCTTAGCTCACTGACAAACTTCCTGGCATCAAGACGAACTTCAATTATGTTGTTGAGCAGGGCAAACACTGGGGCCAGAGGAAAGGAAGCAACAAAGAGTGTCACGAAGCCAAACTGTATAACTGAAAGACAGAAAAGCATTGCTCCTAAGGTCCTTTGGCAAGAAGACTAAAGAACAAGTCTGCAATAACTTTTTAAGCCATGGTATGCATGGATATATAATGTTATGTATGAGATAGAAACCTTTTGAACCATGGTAGATAGTGTGTGTGTGTGTGTGTGTGTGTGTGTGTGTGTGTGTGAGAGAGAGAGAGAGAGAGAGAGAGAGAGAGAGAGAGAGAGAGCGTGTGCAGAGTAGATAGATAGATCATTTTCAATCTAGTTTCTGGCCACTGACACTGTACCCAGCAATGGACAGGGGGAGTGCTACCTTATTGATTCTTCTAGATAGCTAAACCATGTTCAGTACCATTGATCGTGGAATCCTTCTGGAAAGGTACTGTTCTTTGGTGGTTCAGTTTTTACTGGTGAGTCAATGTGGTATTGGGAGACTTTTTTTTTTTTTAACATTGTGATGCCTACCAAAATGTCAGCTTTCACAGTGAAAGGGTGAAGGGACTTCAGAGTTGACTGATCCCAGAGTTCACCACAGATTCAAATGGGTGGAGCTAAAAGGTGAGAAGTGATCAGCTCAGCTAACTTCTCACCAAGGGCTTCTTTAGAGGAACCCTCCCTGAAGTAAAGTGGCTCAGGGAAACAACCTTCCCTTTTGTTGAAAGGACAATTATCTAACTTAGTCAGTCAAGTTTTAGTCTAGAGGAAAGAGTCTTTACACTCTCTTCAGGTGTGAAGAGATGTTTATTTGATGAATAAAGTTTTGTTGATTACTTGGCAGACCTCTATATTGTCTTGCATCGCAGTGGGAGGGCTTGGAAGCATGACAATTGGCTTTACTTAAATAACATATTATGTGCCCAAAGCAGTGAAAGTTAAACTTATTTTTTGTTATCCCATGCACATTTTGGGGACCCTCTGGATGGCATCTATATGAACAAAGCCCAGCCCACCCTCCAGATATGCAGAAATACTTTAGGTGGATGGAACATTTTGGATATGGCTAGACAATGTGCTGGACTCCTGCAGTGGATTTTGAACTGCTGAGCAGCAGGATGTGAAACAGGGAATTCAGCCTGAGCATCGTCGCTAACGTCTGGCCAAATTCGGAAAAACTGCAGGGCGCTCAATCACATCAGCAAAGAAGCTTCCTGACACAATATCAGATGATGTTTCTGAACCTTGTATGTTCCTTGTATAAAGGCTTCTAGATCAGGTTTGCTCATCTTTGCTGCCTACGGATTGCCTTCGTATGATTTACCTCTGCCTCTGCTTTTGCCTTCTGACATAGTGGCTTGCCAAATGAGATTACAGCTGAGGGAAGACTTTAGTCAGTGGTTTCCTGGCTCACAGCCCTGACTTTCATCACTACACTATGCTGCACTCATTCTCATTTAGAGCAAAGCTCTCTTGCATTTATCACAGAAACCTTTGAGTTATAGGAACCATCAAGGATGCTTCATGAACATTTTATGTATTTTATCATATTTTATATTTACGGTTGTTCCCCGCCTTGATCCAAACGGAGAGGCGGGTAAGAAATAAAATTATTATTATTATTATTATTATTATTATTATTATTATTATTGCTTCCCATGAAGCAAGCGCAACTTCTATTGTGCATTTTTTTTCACCCTTTGTGAAAAAGGGGGGGGGAGGGAATACTTCTCTGTTGCTAAAGTAACTGGGCCAATGTGCCACACTTCTGGATGCAGTAAAACAAATGGAGTGTGGAAAAACATTGTCTGCCTTCTCTAATATGCATTTGAACGCAATTCTTATTCCTGTGTACTTCATTACATTCAGTGGAATGCTCATTTGGATGAAATGTCACTGGCTCAGTCCTTTCTGCAATGGGGATGAGCTCTCTTTTCTCCAAAAGAGCCAGAGTTCAGGGGAGCAATGGCAGTGGAGAGAAAACAAGCAAAGGAGTGTAAGAGAAGTTCTTGTGTGTGTGTTTTTTTAAATGAGCATTGCGATGCCTGCCAAACTGTCAGCTTTCACCATGAAAATCAAACCTCATAACATTTCAATGCCAGTAATGATTCCTCAGGTAATTCTCAGCAGCAATTACTATATACAACATGCCTCCACATGATGCCCCAAAATGACACTTTCAACTCCTGCTACATCATGGAGATTACAGAAAAATGTGACTTTCTCTTTAGCGATGCTTCTTTTGTTGATGCCTGAAAGTTAGGAGGTTTTGATGGATTCTCCTGCTTTAGGGGAAATTCTTCCAAAACTCCAGTATTAATCCCAGTAGGCTTAGAGACCCTGAATCTAATTCTGCCTCTGTTCATGTGGATGCCATTTTTCTCACTTCAGCAGGATTCTGTTACATTGATTTTTCAGACATTTCCCAACTAAATACCACAGAAAACCCTGATTCTTTTTTGAGGCTACGCTGGATGGGAGAAGGAAAGAACAAAAATCAGAGAGCAAATAAGTTCATTTTAATCTAAGCAGAAGGTTATTTTCAGAAATGCCATCTGGATAAAGGAGACAGAAATTGCTTATGGGCGAATGGGGTGATGTTCTTTGCTCTTAACACATTTATTTATTCTTTATTTATCATAGGAATTCAAATCCTACCCTTTAAATAAATTCCCAAGACAGATTTTAATAAAAAATCAAAGATGTTGCACATATAGCTGGGCTAGTACTTGGATTCACTGTACTTAAAGTTAAAAGGCTTTTTAATTTAGTGCATCGGAAGCAACCACCAATCCTGGCTGCTGCTGCTTCTGCTGCTGCTGCTGCTGCTGCTTGGCAAGGGTGCTGTAAACATGCTGTTAGCTGGCTGGAAGCTTCAACATGTGCTCTGCGTAACCTCTTGGAAATGATGTACTCATGATGGTAGATATAAACAAAATCCACTTCATAGCCAAGGCATAGCTTTTCAAAGTTCACAAAGTCTTAAGCGTTAAAATTATTATTATTATTATTATTATTATTATTATTATTTATTTTAAGCTCACAAGAACATCTTGTTATTAAAGTGATTAAGTTTTTAAAGTGATTAATCCTATACATATTTAGTTAGAATTGAGTTCAGTGAGGCTAGGTTGTTGCCTAAGTTTAAGTTATTATTGTGCTAATGTTAATGTTATAGTTAGATTTCCTGGTCCACACAAAGACTGTGACACACAAACTATCATCTGAGCATCCTTAACATCCATGTCTGTTCTACTTTTAAGATACAGGGGAAATGTCTAAGACGTGGCAGTTAGTGAGAGATCCTTGGTACTGTGTTTTATTGGTGTTTTATTGGTATTTTAATGATGTATTGGTTCTAGGTGTTTTAATCAGTTTTGTATTTTGTGTTTGATGCTGTTCCCCACCTCGATCCGTTGGGAGAGGCAAGAAATAAATAAATAAATATATTATTATTATTATTATTATTATTATTCACAAATTGAAACTCCTCAACAAAGTTTCAAGTGTCCTGGAGTAGAGATTCCTCAGTGCAGATGTAGCTGATTTAGTATTGGTGACATGGTCAGTATATCTGATACTTCAGCATCGTGCATTGGCTAGAATCTCTATTTGTAAGAGGCATGTAAGGAGGATAATAGAGGATGATGGGCAGAACAATAACTGAGGTAAGGGAAATTGCAAATAAATAAAGAAGCTAGTACTTGACTCATTAGGCACTTACGTTAAAAGCTTAAGAACCTGGAATTTTAAATGCTAATTAAGTGGAAGAGGTATATACTGCACAAATGATTCCTGGTATTTCCTATAAGTAGATGGTGTCTTTGGGTAGAATTGCCTATTATTAGGACAGAGGTGTTGATGAAAATAGCTCTCTGTTGAGCCCCACCTCCATAATGTATACTGCAACTTATCTCATGTCTTTATGTCATTGTGCTCCCCCCACCCCCCACCCCCATTCTGTTACATTGGTTGCCACTCTTGGGGATGGGCAACCAGGGTAATGATCTCAGAACCAGAGTAATTTTCATTATAGGAGGTTGTATCTGGCATGGGCCTAACATTTTTGGTGGCCTGTTTCTTAGCACACAGACCTTTGCCTTTAGAAAACCTTATGGGAGATACGGCCTGGAATTCAAGTTTCAATGAGAAAAGATTGAAGGAATCAGGTATGTTTAGCCTGGAGAAAATGTGATATGATAGCTATCTTCAAATATCTGAATGGCTGTCATATAGGATGATGAAGCAAATTTGTTCTCTGTTGCTCTGGAGGGTAGGACCTGAAGAATGGGTTCAAATAACAAGAAAGGGGGATTTTGACTAAACATTAAGAAGAACTTCCTGATGGTATGAGCTGTTCAACAGTGGAACAGATTTCCTTGGACTATCCTTAATTAGAGGTTTTAAAGCAGAGGGAGAATGGCCATCTACCAGGGATACTGTAGCTATGGATTACTTGCATCAGTAAGGATTTGGGCTAGATGACCATTGAGGTCGGTTCCAACTCTATGATACTATCTAGGGATTCACATGTGCTCTTTCAGGGTATATTATTCATAATGTACAGACAAGTGGGATTCTTCAGAATGTCCTGTCCTCTCACCAATCCATCTGGCCAACAAGAATCAGTGCAGGTGAAGAGGGACCAACATACAAAGCAGCACTGATTTCAAAGCAGAATTCAACTACGTGGCTTTTTATGACTTGATTACATCAGCATTGAACTTTCCAACCCTTCTCCCAGAAACACGGCTGCACTTAACTACAATATTATTATTTCTTGCAATTAAATATACCCTCCTTTCCGAGCTCAAGTTCCGTCCTTCTCCGTGAGCCATATTCTTTTGCCCAATTTTGAATGTAAGCAAACATGCTCCATTGAAGAGCTCTTTTCATCTTCATTTCTGCCTGATGCCCCTTCAGAACAATCTCAAGTGACAGCTTCTGTGCTGAGCATCTCAAAGAGCTTCCTGTCCATGTGGGTGGTCTGTGTCATTCAGCAGTGAATCTGACAGCTGAATTTTGTGATACATTCTGAGCACCACAGGCAGGCGAAGAGAGAAGCATGTTTAATTTCTCTCAGAATCCACCCTCCTTAAATCCCACAGACAGGACTCTACATACTGTGCAAATGGAAAAATTACAGGGGTGGGGAGCCATTACAGTTAATAATAGGAGATACCTATTTGAAACTGGAATAATATCTAACTTTGATATTTGTGAGGAAGACTAATTTCAGCAGGTGCAAGTTTTTCCATACACAGGGCAAGAAAGGTTGTGCTCACTGAAATTCTCTCATACAACTGCTAAATGAAGAACAGCCCCATCCTCTTTGCATCCAGTCATCACATTCTGATTCTAAAAACTGAGTCTGTGCTTTCTGAAGCAACACTGAAAATCAAGGGTAATATACAGCAAACATTTTTTTCTATCAGTGCAGTGTGGCTTACAAATAGAGGTGGTGGATGTAAGTCCATGTTTTCTTCTTTTATTGGCATTAAAGACAAAGGGAAGACATGATAGAAGTTTATAAAATTTTGCATAGTGTAGAGGAAGTGGATTGAGAGGAATTTTCCCTCCCTCATAATACTGGATGAATTAAACTAGCAGGAGATTCAAAAAAGAACATAAGAACATAAGACGAGCCATGCTGGATCAGACCAAGGTCCATCCAGTCTAGCATTCTGTTCACACAATAGCCAACCAGCTGTCAACCAGGAACCCACAAGCACCCTCCCACCCATGTTCCCCAACAACTTGTAGACAA
This sequence comes from Anniella stebbinsi, assembly GCA_029215795.1. Classification (NCBI taxonomy): domain Eukaryota; kingdom Metazoa; phylum Chordata; class Lepidosauria; order Squamata; family Anniellidae; genus Anniella; species Anniella stebbinsi. The sequence goes on from JARDYH010000003.1 coordinate 102,415,271, forward strand.
AAGGTCATTGCCTCTGATACTGGAGGTTGCACATAGCTATTAGGACTAGTAGCCGTTGATAGCCTTCTCCAGGAATGTATCAACCCCTTTTTAAAACCATCCAAATTGGTGGCCATCACTACGTCTTGTGGTAGTGAATTCCAAGCTTTAGCTATGCACTATGTGAAGAAGTCCTTCCTTCTATCAATCCTATGACTTATCTGTGCTACTACTTCAAACAATGTATAATTAATTTATGGAATTAGATTAGATGGCTTTTTAATTAAAGGATTAGATTAATTGATGCAGGATTGGATAATCAATGGATTATCAGTGGGACATAAAATGCAGGCAGGTTGATTCTTTATACCCTGCTTGTGAGCATCTCAAGAAATTTGGCGGACCACTGCTTGACTAGATGGACCCTTGATCTAATCGAGCAAGACTCTTCTTATGCTCTTCTGTTAAGTGTGCCCTGATAATATATATCTGATTGTATCACGCACACCCTTCATTCACAGCACATGAACTAAAGTTTACCCTCATTGATTAAAGCTGCCCCCAGCCCCAAATATTGGTTAATTAACTGAAGGTTTGTTTAAACTTTGCAGCCTGAGTTATGTTGTTTTGCAGGATCTGAACTTTACTATTAGCTTCACAAGATGCACAAAACCAAGTTATGGAAACAGAACAAGTTACATTGTACTTTAACCTGTAACCTGCTGGGTCCACAGATCATTGAAAGTATACCAGTTCATCAGTAGTGTTTTCAGGAGGTCTGGCATTTGTGTTCAGATAGTTGAGGACAATGGTAAATCTAGCATGCTCTACAAAGGTTTCACAAAATAGCTTTGGGGGGGGATCACTTTGGTATGGGCAGAGGAAAAGAATATTCAGACCATACTCATTTCCATGTATTCTGGAGTCAGGCCAGTGAAAGGTTCCAAAACATAGTCCAGTTCCCATTGCTGAGGCTGCTTGGAAGGATTTGAATCATTTTCCTTTGTCTCAGGCCTCTCATCCTTTAGCTTGCGGAACAATTTCTTTAATTTGCTGGGGAATGAAAAGAGTAGGTAATCAATTTAATAAAACTATATATATAGTACCTGTTATTACTACAGAAATGTAACCTAGGTTCATAGCAACACAAGGTTGGATATAGGATCTGCCTTCTGTTGACAGGAAGGATCTGCTCATGGAAGGTGTTCCTGCTCAGTTTTGGGGGATACTCTCTACACCATAGCTCAGCCCATTCAGCAGGAGGGGGAGATCAATCCTCTGGGTAGTATTTTCAGGGGGCTGCTGTGGGGAAGAGGGGTTGGGAAAGTCCAACTCCTCCAGCTCACTTGCATGTGCCTAAATCTGGACCGAATGCCTTTTTCATATCTACACCAGAGATGTACAGTGGTTAAATAATTAGTCCCTCTCCCCAGAAAACACTGGGAATTGTAAATCTGCAAGAGAGGTTAGAGAATTCACACAGATAATTTTCAGCAGCCTCACTAAAAGTCCAGGAAAACAGCTTACAAGGAAAGTATTACTTACTAATTATTTTTGTCTTTAATCAACAGATTGCATGGCCCCATCCCATCCAAATATTAAGTGTCACATAATCAAAATGCAATATAATCAAGACAGCATATTTATTTATTTATCATATTTATGCAACAAACATAAATGTTTATGAATTATTTTCTCCAAGAGGATCATCCCATTTTATCCTTGCAACCACCCGGTGATGTGGGTTAAACTGAGAAGACAATAACAGGCCCTGGGCAAACCAGTGACCTTCATGGACCATTAGAGAGTTGAGTTAAGCATTCACTCTGCACCATTCCTCCATTGGCTGGACTACACTCGTAAAATCTTATCTATTTCAATGACTAATATAAATAAAGTTAAAAGAAACTTAGGAGTTTCAGGACCAAGTATTCTCTAGTAATGACACCAAATATACCAGCACCAAGACAAATATTAAAAATATGTTCAAGACATATAACACACACACACACACACACACACACACACACAGAAATATTTGTAAACCGCCCAGAGAGCTTCAGCTATGGGGCAGTACATAAATGCAATAAATGAGAGAGAGAGAGAGAGAGAGAGAGAGTCATGGAAATGTATAAATATATTTGTGTGGACAGGTAAAAAAACAGGTTAATCTTGTGCTGCCAGGAGGTTAACAAGGGCTGCCAGAAACCGGTCCCCCTACAGCTTGCAATAAATCCATTGAACCTGAGGTATGCATGCTACACAAGGGAGATTATGAAGAAGTGAAGGTTCTATTTGTTAGCTTCTTGTTTAAACAAACAAAAAATCTCTTTCAAATCTAACCAAATGTAGGAGTAAACACAGGTATTTGTAATCAAATACAAATAAGTGAAACTTCACGAAAACTCCTGGGCAGGGGGATTTGTCTGAGAGCCTGTTCAGATAACATGGTTAGTAAGGTGACCATCCACCCGGATTTGTCCGGACATGCCCGGAAAATGGCAGGCAAATCCGGGTCCAGGGGGAAATCCTCCATTCGGGGGCGAAATCTGGAAATGTAGCCCCCCAAAAGGCCTGTTTTGGGCAATTCTGGAAACGGGCCTTCCTAGGCCTGCCCATGGCCGATCCAGGGTCCTAGTGCATCATCGCCATGGTGATGAGACATTAGGAACCCAGATCTGCAATGAGAGAAGCAGCAGTAAGCTGTGAAGGCAATGAGTGGCTAGGCGCGGCAGCCACCTGGCCTGGCTTTGGCCCACCCTGGTCCTCTTCCTGGAGCCGCAGCCTGGCCTTGATGTTAAGATCAGGTAACAGCATTATAAGCAGGCTTAAAACTTTAAAAAGTTTTAAGTATCAGCTGTTTTTATGTTTTATGGTTTTAAATTTTGTATATTGTTTGTTTAAAACATTTTTTAACGTTCAATCTTTTAATTTTTATCAGGTACCGTTTTGCTACCCCTATGTAGGGATCAGCACAGCAACAAAAGTCAAAGTGTGCAGATATTTGAGTTGACAGAACTTCTGAAAATTGTTGTCCCAATTGTTCTGGAAAAGAACCTGAAAATGTATAAATAAATAATTGCATGCTACTGAAGATTATTAGTTTGTGTATAATTTTAATAGGATTCCATTTAGAACAGCACTATTCTTTGGAGCAGATATTTGGCAGTTCTGCAAAATGGGCTATCATGGCAAATATGAGTAAAGTCTATTTTGGCATTTTATTTTTTCAGATATAATTTATGTAAGCTGCCTTAGGGATTCTTTTGGATCAAAAAGAATTATAGAAATAAAATAAAAATGTTGTTGATGTTTTTCTAGACTGGGATGCAGAGACCTGCTGCAGTTACTTCGGTACTTGTACTTGCTCAGTGGGATTTTTTGGCTTCTTCTTTCTTTTAATAGTAGTTCCCCTATCCCAAATCGCAAACTGCTTTTGAAGTTTTCCTTGGACATGCAGCTTGATGTGTGACCATTTCAGAAACATGTCCAGTGCCTCCTTGGGCATGTGGAACTGACTGAGCAATTGTTTGAATGTCAGAAATAGAGTAAGGACTTTGACTGTTCCTCCTTTGAATAGCAAACCTCACACACTGCTTTTGGAACTCCTTTCAGTTGAAATTGATTTGCAGTGCTTGGGTGCATGAACCTCTTGGATATAGGTTCCTTGGATTCTGATCTAAATTTGGGGCTTTCTCAGACGTAAATCTCATTGACTTACTTCCCATATAGTCCTACCTAAGCCCTTGGTTATTGGAGGTCCTGTTCCAACTGCCCTCATACACTGTGGTGTGGTGCAGGTCTACTTGGGAGTGGGCCTTTTTAGTAGTAGCCCCCTGTTGTAGAATACTGTCCACAGAGAGGTCTGGCTGGCACCTACTTTGCTTGAGTTGTTTGTGCCTACTTGCTTCCATAGTGCAAATGGAGAGGTGGGTCTCTAGCTGGTGCAGAAGATAATAATTCGTTTTTTTAATAATGCATTTTGACCCATAGACCTTCCTCTCCAATTTGTTTGATATAATTGGCATGATGTCTGTTTTGTAACAATTGCTGATAATTGTTCATCCTTCTTAAGAAATCTTTTAAACAATTAAAAGGGTTGCCATTATTATTATCATTATCATTATCATTATCATCTATTTTCTTACTCGTGGTGGTTTTATAGATGAACATGACAGGCTTTGCCAATTGTTATAGATGTAATCCAGGTGTCAGAGCAAGCCGAAGTGGAGAATGCTGAGATGAGGAAACCCAACAAAGAGGGAACTCCTTGGAAGAGGGTGACAGTTAGGAGCAGAAGAACTAGAAGACACTCTGCACCAGTGGAACCATTAGAGTTATGCAACCACTTTCAGTTACTGGAGGAAGAGACTGCAGGTCAGCCTACAGAGGAAGAATTATAGGAGACCCCATGTAACAGGGAGCAAGAGGCAGAAGGTCAGTTGACCAAGAAGAAGCGAAGAGTAGTTGTTGTGGGAGACACACTGCTGCATGGGATTGAAACCCAAGTATGTTGTGAAGACCCATGGACTCGCCAGGTGTGATGTCTCCCTGGAGCACAGATTAGAGATGTGATTGAAGGGTTGCCAAAGCTCATCAAGCCCACTGACACATATCCTTTTCTTCTCATCCATGTGGGAACAAATGATATTGCCAAGCAGAGCTATGAAGAAATCACATCAGACTTTGAAGCTCTAGGAAGGAATCTCAAGAACTTTGGGGCCCAGATAATTTTCTCATCCATCCTCCCAGTTCTTGGAAGAGGAATAGAAAGGGGAAAAAATACTCTGGGTAGACGACTGGCTACAAAGGTGGTGCCGACATGAGAGATTTGGATTCTGGGACCACGGGCTACGCTACTTGGAAGATGGACTGCTGGCAAGGGATGGGTTGCACCTCACAAGGGCTGGGAAGAATGTGTTCGGCCACAGCATGAAGAACCTCATCAGGAGAGCTTTAAACTGAATCCTACAGGGGCAGAAGACGTAAACTTTGAGGCAACAACGGATGAAGGCTTATGCACCATAACAGAGAGAACAGCTCCAATAGTGCCCCAAAACAGTGTTCACAACAACGTAGGAAAGAAGCCAGACTGCAAAGCGCATGGGCTTTGATGTCTATATACTAATGCCCAGCATATGGGAAACAAACAGAATGAACTTGAACTCTTCATACATAAAGAAAAATATGACTTGATAGGTATAACTGAAACTTGGTGGGATGACTTCCATGACTGGAATATAGCAATTAAAGGATATAACTTGTTCAAAAAGAACAGAAGAAATAGAAAGGGAGGCAGAGTCACACTATATGTTAAAAATACTTATCCCTGCACAGAAATACAAGAGGATTAGCCTGGGAGCCCCATTGAGAGCATCTGGATTAAAATAAATGGAGCAAGGAATATAAGGAGCATGATAGTCAGAGTCTACTACTGACCACCCAATCAAGGAGAAGATGAGGACAAAACTTTTGAAAAGCAAATTGCCAGTGTTTCAAGGAAATCCAATGTACCAGTAATGGGGAACTTCAATTACCCTAATATCTGTTAGGAGACAAATTCTGCCAAAAGTGGTCCCTCCAAAAAATTCCTGACATGTGTGGCTGATAACTTTCTCCTACAGAAAGTAGAGGAAGGAACTAGAGAAACGGCTATCCTTGACTTGATACTGACCAATAGGGATGACTTAGTGGATAAAGTGGCAGTTACGGGAACCCTGGGGGAAAGTGACCATGTCATGCTTGAGTTCTTGATTTTAAAGTAAGCAAAAGCTGAGTGTAGCAATACCTGTACTCTGGATTTCAGGAAAGCCGATTTTAATGAACTCAGAACTCTAATAAGTAAGGTCCCATGGCAAGTGACCCTAATGACAAAAGGAGTCCAAGATGGGTGGGAGTTTTTAAAAAAGGACATTTAAAGGCACAATTACAAACAATTCCAACAAGGAAAAAAGATAGAAGACAACAGAAAAAACCAATGTGGCTCCACAAAAAGCTTAGAGATGACATGAAAATAATAAAGGATACATATAGGAAGTGGAAGGAAGGCCAGGCTACCAAAGAAGAGTACAAACAGTTAGCACAGAAGTGCCAGAATGGTATCAGGAAGGCTAAAGCTGAGAAGGAGCTGAGGCTAGCGAGGGATGATAAAAGCAATAAAAAGGCTTTCTTCAGATACATGAATAGTAAAAGACAGAGGAAAGAAATGGTAGTTCAACTGCTTCATGAGGATAGCAAATTGGTAACAGATGACAAAGAAAAGGCTGAAGTGCTCAATTCCTAATTTGGCTCAGTCTTCTCCGAAAAGTGAAGTACAAGTTGAAGGGGCAGGAATACAGTTTGAGATTGATAAACAAATAGTCAAGGAACACCTCATTTTTTTTTTTGAAAGAGTTCAAATCTCCAGGGCTTGACGAACTGCATCCTAAAGTAATAAAGGAGCTGACAGAAGAACTCTCAGAACCACTGTCTATTATATTTGTGAAATCATGGAAGACTGGTGAAGTGCCGGATGACTGTAGGAAGGCTAATGTTGTCCCTATCTTCAAAAAGGGCAAAAAGGAGGAACCTAGGAACTACAGACTGGTCAATCTGACATCCATCCCAGGGAAAATTTTGGAACAGATTATAAAATAGTCAATCTGTAAACACCTTGAAAACAATGCAGTGATTACTAGAAGCCAGCATGGATTTGTCAAGAACAAATCCTGTCAGACTAATCTGATCTCATTTTTTGATCGGGTAACCTCCCTTGTGGACTGTGGGAATGCTGTGGATATAGTATATCTTGACTTCAGCAAAGCTTTTGACAAAGTGCCCGATGACATTCTGATTCACAAACTAGTGAAAAGTGGACTAGATGGAACAACTATTAGGTGGATCCACAGTTGGCTACAGAATCAGACACAAAGAGTGCTTATCAATGGTACATTTTCACACTGGGGGGTACCGCAGGGCTCAGTCCTGGGCCCAGTGCTCTTCAACATTTTTATTAATGATTTGGATGAGGAGGTGCAGGGAATGCTTATCAGATTTGCAGATGACACAAAATTGGGTGGGATCACTAATACCTTGGAAGACAGAAAAAAACTCCAAAGTGATCTTTTATAGACTGGTACGCTGGGCTGAAAACAACAGAATGAAATTTAATAGGGATAAATGCCAAGTTCTACACCTAGGAAAAAGAAACCAAATGCACCATTACAAGATGGGGGATACTTGGCCAAGCAATACGACAAGCGAGAAGGATCTTGGAATTGTTGTAGATCACAAGTTGAATATGAGCCAACAGTGTGATGTGGCTGCAAAAATAGCAACTGCTATTTTGGGCTGCATTAATAGAAGTATAGCTTCCAAATCGCGTGAGGTACTGGTTCCCCTCTATTCGGCACTGGTTAGGCCTCATCTTGAGTCTTGCATCCAGTTCTGGGCACCACACTTCAAGAAGGATGCCGACAATCTGGAGCGTGTTCAGAGGAGGGCAACGAGGATGATTAGGGGTCTGGAAACAAAGCCCTATGAGGAGAGATTGAAAGAACTAGGCATGTTTAGCCTTTAGAATAAAAGATTGAGGGGAGATATGATATCACTCTTAAAATACTTGAAAGGTTGTCACAGTGGAGGGCCAGGATCTCTTCTCGATCAACCCAGAGTGCAGGACACAGAATAACGGGCTCAAGTTACAGGAACCTAGATTCCAGCTGGACATCAGGAAAAACTTCCCGACTGTTAGAGCAATACAACAATGGAACCAATGACCTAGGGAGGTGGTGGGCTCTCCCACATTAGATGCATTCAAGAGGCAGTTGGACAACCATCTGTCAGGGATACTTTAAGGTAGATTCCTACATTGAGCAGGGGGTTGGACTCGATGGCCTTTATAGGCCTCTTCCAACTCTACTATTTATAATTCTATGATTCTATGATTCCCACTGTATATTTTGTGTGAATCACGGCCTAGTTAGATATATACAAGGAGGTCTCAGTTCATACCAAGAGGAAAACTACATAGTACATTTATCACACAGCTTTCTTATTATATGCAATATTGTGCTGTTTGTGTAAATACCTAGAACTGCATTTTAATGGTAGTAACTAAGAAATTTGCCTTGAAATTTCTACAGCCAAGTAAAAATGGCCTCTTGAATTTGTCCACTATATTTGTGTGCAGTGAAAGGGGCAAGGGGCCACCTTCAGAGGCCCTCCTCTGGGTGCCTCCACAAAAATAAGGTAGGCAGGTGGCACATAGCCATCAGGACTGTCAATTGATATCCTCCAGGAAGCCACACTCATGTAATTTGTGAGGCATTCAGTGAGCTGTGGTGAAACTCATATTCAGTGATGTTCTGAAATCCTTTCTAAAATTTCTCCCAAAAGAAATAAGCCCCAGGGTATAGAGCATAGAGATACAAGGACTTTCATAATGGGAAACATTAGAAGAAAAACAAAGAAATCTGTGGAAATAATGACCGGAATCCAGGATTTACAATTATTAATGCAAAAGTGCATTCAACAATTATGGATAAATTGGATCTTATTGCAGCGAAATGGGAAGCATGGGGGACAAAGATGGCGGATGAAGACAAAGACAAAGAACTAGAATAAGAGAAAACTCAAGGAAGAAAAAAACTCGGACATTACTACTAAATAGTCTAATGAAGTGAAAGACTTTTTGTTCAACAAAGAGAAAAGATATCAAAGGGTGATTACTTTGAAAGAATTCCGTGATGGAGCAATGGTTGAAAAGGTGGTTCCAGCGAAAAGTAAGAAAAAAAGGATCCTCAGACAAGAGGTTGCGAGTTCAAAAGTAAAGCAGAGAAAAATGCTTCGATGGGTGACTCTGAAACTCAAGGGGAGAGGTAAAGGGATTCCAATGCGAAAGCTGAAGGAACTGGCAGAAAAACTTAAAAACCAATTCCCTTTTGAAACGGGTTTTTAAAAAAGCTTTGAGAATTTGGCTGGATAAAAGGCCATTTAATTATGGTCTGGATATAGGAGTGAAGCTAGAACTTTTATTTTCTCGTTGTTTTGTTCTTTTTAGTGCAATAAAAATTTGTGGAAACTTTAATATACATTTATAATAAGATTAAGCTTAATGTTGTTGTAAAAAAAGAAGGGAAAAGAAAGTTGGAGTTTGGGGCGCGAGAGGGGCAAAGAAATTAAGTATGTTAATAATGAATTAAAAAGTAATATGCATGTGTAAATTTCATATAAAATTAATGGTTCATCTGGGGATTCAAGTAAAAAGTTTGGTTAAAAGCAAGAGGAGAGGGAAAATATAAGAAAGAAAAGAAAAACTATTTACTTTAGTTTTAACATGAAGGGGAGGAAGATGGGGGAGAATTGTGATTAAAAATTTCTACAGGAGAAATTGTGGCCTTTATATTATGCTGTGGTGAGGGTAGGGGGTCCATTTTAATGTTGTATGTTTTTGTAAGTTTTATCTTTGTTTGAAAATAATAAAAATAATAAATTGGAGAGTAAAATTTCTCCCAATATTGTAACAACTCAAGTTCCTAAAATTGTTACATAATGCTCTTTTTTAAATACATTCAGACAATTTATATAAATTACTTTACTCATGCGTGACCAATTTGTTAGAAAAAATAAAATCCCAGCACTTTATCACAATCTAATATACTGTTCCATTATGTTGATTCCATTAGGCCACATGTCTGATCAATGTTAATATTTCCATAGATTTTAACAAACCAAATCCAGCCTGATGATACATAGCACAAATGTCATGATTTAATACATACGGGACTCCAATTTCAAAGATATTGTTTTGGATCAGCTGCTTTCCCAGCATTATAATGCTCAGCTGAATGCAAAGTTCCATTAGGCAGCCTCCTGGAGCACACTAAAGTGATAGAGGAAAAAACAACTGATTAATACAACAAAGGCAATTGTGATGCAGCGGGTGATACTACCCATGCGACTCCTATTGCTTCTGTAGGCAATAACAGTTAGTGGATAGTTGGGGTATGCAAGGGAGAGGGGTTCTGGGCATTCCCATGCATACACAATGTTCGAAAAGGTCTGGGCTTCAAAAGAACTAGAGGCCCTGTTGTCTCATGACAGTATGTATGCTGATCCAACAACAACCGAAGTTTCACATGCATTGGACACCACAGAGGCTTGGTAAGAAGAATGCTGTCAAAGTAATAAAGAGAACGCCTCATTGGGGCATAGGATATGGTCATGTCCTGCAGGGGCCTCTTTTTGATTGGAAGTCACCTGATATCAATTTTGTCCTTAAACTTCTGTGATGATAGTGGATGTTCGTGCACTTATAAATTATTTCCCTATGATATGGGGATTAACAGATGGACAGCAAAAGTAGGTAGTGAGAGCCCATACAGTTGCAAGGAGACTTCAAGCTTGGGAGGATATACACACCTACCATCCATCATTCAATGAACATTCAAACGTAGCTTTTGCTGCATTTGAATGTATCTCGTACAGCCATCAGTGTCATATGGATGCTTATTTATATATATGGAATGTTTTTATTAATGTATATATTTGAAATAGAAGTGTCAGACCCTTCTTTCTACCTCTTTTTTAAATTAAGAGTGATATAAATGATGATTGTGTGTGGATATTTTGTATGATCAGTTCTTCCTAATTTCTTTCTTTCTTCTCCTCCCCTTTGTGGCTCCCCCTTTTTATTTTTGTTTTTGTTTGTTATTGTTATCTTTGCAAATATTTTTTTTTCCAAAGAGACATCATTACATGTGCAAACCAGTGCTTAATTATTAAAAACACACCCTGTTTGGCTGTCCTGTGGATGTCCTCTGAATTAATCCAGGTTTTCCATATTCCTCAAGGATTGGACTGTGGGGGCGGGGAGGGATGGCAGGAGAGGTTTCCATCAGTCATAGATTGCATAAGAAAGAAATAAGGAAAGGAACGTGCCAGCAGAAGGTGCGGAATGAACACGTTTCTCCCACCCACAGTCTTCTGCTTTCCTGATTTGGCTGCTTATTGGAATCTAAGATCATACATTGGACATGCTGTTGTTGGATGCTTTTGAAAAACGGCGTTAGGAATTTCCAACCCATTTATCATGTTGAAAAGGAAGACTGTCATTTTGGAGAGAGAAGGCCTGGATTTCCTTCTGGAATCTGCAACCTCATGCATTTGCAGACTGCAAGAGTTAAGACACTGGGACAGAAAGGTAGGATTCTGCTGTGCTGTGACTTCAGCCTGTGAGAAGTATTACACGAAGGCCACTCAAGGGCAACGGTGGGGATTTTTGTTATTTATTTTGTTTGTTTCCTTTACTGCTTTGAAGTGCAGCTGTCTGATCAAATTCACAATGCTGGAATAAGCCTGCCAAAGGTGGGGGTCTGTTTCAGTATCGGCAGGCCTAAGAATGCTCAAAGTAAGAATTTAAATTTAGGCACTTACCTCTTCCATTCGGTAACCAGCAAAGACATACACATAATGGCCAGGTCGACCAACAAACCTAAGAACAACATGCACACATAGAGAGAGAGAGAGATTAAGTCAGTATCAGAGATAGCTGGTTTGAATCAAAATTAAAATGCACTCTTCTTTCCTGAACTAAAAGAAATGGAGGTGACTGACTTAAAGCAGCAGGTCCTAATTCAGCCGTCACCACTTATTTCCTGGTGTTGTCACCCTTACTGAGGTCAAAGGGGCTTTACTCCCAGTTAAAGTTGCAGGGGCCCTGCCTTCTTTTGTATATGGTCACTCTAGTATAGTGCATGCAACTTTAACTGTTGTGATGAAGAGGGAATATCACCAGGAACTAATTGCATACAAATGACACTGGCTGAAATTCCCTTTTCTCTACAACTGTTAAAGTAACAGGAGCCCTGTCCCCTTTTTCATATGGTCAGCCTAGCCATTGGACAAACATCCACTGTGAGTCCCTTAACCTATAAAAGGCGGAGTGCTGGCACCTGCCACCCACCTTCTGCAAAGCTACCTGTCCCTCCTCAATGCATTTTGCACAAATGGGGAAGCCCCACACTTCACAGAGACCCAAAGTGATAGCAGTCTCTCCGTTTGTGCTGAGCCTGAGACATCCCTTCTTCCAGTCCAAGACCTTAGCAACATGCAGGGAACTCAGGGGAGGGGAAGAATAATGCTTCTCACTTCCTTCTGGACTTTTGGAGACAGCAGCATTTTGTTACTCTAGATCAAGTTTGGGGAGCCTGTAGCCCTCCAGGTCTTGTTGGGTTACAACTGCCATCATCCCTAGCCATTACCCATGCTGGCTCAGTCTGATGGGAGTTGGTCCAACAACATCTGGAGGACCACAGGTTCGTCACCTCTAGCTGCTTCCAACTTTCCCCATATCTTGGCAGGAAGTAATGAGGAATCAGTAAGCAGTACATATGCCATATGTATGCTGCTCAAAGTGCTACTACAGGGATATATTATTAATTACATGCAAAGGAATTACATTCAACCTACCGTCCTTTAAAGAAGGCCACATAAAAAATTGGTGCATAGGAGTTAACAAATTTCAGCAGGAAAGCCTTCATAATTAACCTCTCCTCAAAGGCTTTTTCTGTTTTTGGTATCTCTGTCATAAAGAGCAGAAAGACAGATTACTTTCCAATCACTACTAACTTATGTGACACGCAACAAGGCAATCATGACCTGGGCCTGGAAATGGACCGGTAAGCAGTGCTGTGGGTGCAGAATAGCAATTATATAATCTGACTGCCTTGCCCCCACCGACGCTTGGTTGGCCATGCTCTGCACCAGCTGAAATTTCCCTTAGTGGTGCCTCCTTCCTGCTTCCATGCGACTGACTGTTATATCCTATGGATTACAACACAGTAGGCAGCTTGTTCAGTTGTGGGCACATTTATCAATTGTAGAAACAGTCCTGGGCACCGCCATAAAATGGCTGCCATGGGAGTCATGGCAAACCTGCCCCAAAGACTAAGCACAAGGCAGAGGTGGGGTCTGAGACCTAACACGCTAAACAACTCATTTGAACCTGCAGTTTTAGGAAACCAACAGAAACCTATTTCATAGCAATCCCAAGTGCCAGTCAGAAAATATGTTTTTTTTAAAAAAAAAGTGGAAGGAGGAGTGCACCTTGGCAAGTGCCAATAAAGGTCTCCAGGGTGCATTAGTTCCCATGGACACTATGTTGCCAACCTTTGGATATGACTATCTTTTCCCTCAAGGGATCCCAAAATGCCAGAAGAGCGAGCCTGACTACTCTTTGCTACAGACAGTATATGTTTTCCTGGATCAGGAAAGGTCACCTAAGTCACCCAATGGTGTGTGTCCCCTACCCCCAGTCTGAGTGGCTGGGATCCATTGTGATAAAAAATCAACGAGCTCTTTCTCGTACTGGTAGTAGCTAGGGATAGATTTATCTGTTGAAGATAAGAATTCAGCTAAAGTTACATTTGCTCAAACGTGGTTGCGCAAGCAATTGTACAATCAGCTGAACATTATATGCTTGTGTGAACCTGCTCCTCCTCAAACCCAAACCCAAACCCGAACCCTATGAAGCTGTGGTATATTTTTGTTTGGGAAGAGTGGATTTCCACTGTTCCATTAAACTGACTGTTGGAAGAAAGCCAATGGGAGCTGAGGAGCATCCACTTCAGCATTAATCATCCTAGGTCATAAGAATGAAAATGTTTTTGATCACCCAAATGAGGATAGGATAGAAATAGGCCATGAACATACTGTAGAACATGATAGCCAGTCAAAGAGGCCAAAGTTCCACAGGGGAAAAGACACACACCACTTCAGAAATTAATGTTAGAAATTCTCATAGTTAAACCAGTATTAGGGAAGAATGGGATACAGAACACAACAAACTTCCAAAACAATAAAAGAATGAATGTTAGAACTATGCTGGATCAGACCAAACTCCTATCTAATCCAGCATTTTGTTCCCACAGTGGTCAATCAGAATCCCACAGGAATTCCACAGTCAGGAAATGATTGCAACAGCATCCTCCTGCTCAGGTTACCACAAAACTGGCACTCAGAGGCATACAGGAGCATCTAGAGCATGCATCAATTTGGCCATGCTTGTGAACTGAGAGTATGGCTTAGAACACAGAGTCCTATTTCACGGGAGAAAGACATTTACTACATATATATATATATACACACACACACACACACACACACACACACACACTATTAGCAAAAAGCAGCAAGTATGTGTTACATGTGAAACAGCATTACCCATTTCTGTCAGCTTTTTGGCAACTACTCCATAAATCTCATCTAGGATAAGTATCACAACAAGGTTAATGATGACAGCAGTTGCCGTCACTGTCACACGGACGTTTGACTTGGTTGACGCATTGCTACTCATGGACAGTGCTGCCGCTGTAGTTATCCGGTAGACAATCACACCAAAGACTAATGAAAATGTCAGTGAAATCTGAAAAGAAACACACAGATATTCATTTAAAAAATCCCTCCTTGACTGCAGTTGAATAACTGCTGTGGCTGAATGGGGTTAGAGAGCTAGGGAAAGCCTTCTTTCGAAGAGTTCAATAGACAGATTGGGTGGAGAACAAAACCGCACACATTCAGTAGCTTCTTCTATTATTGTGTGAAAGGAAATGCTCCACATGTGCAGGGCATCCCCTATTGTGCATCTGGAGTAGAAAAACGTGTCCCATTGTTTCTGCAGATATTTATACATTGCTCCTTGCTTACCACAAATTAATTCTGGTATAAGCTTTTATGAGTCAGAGCACATTTTGTTATATCCATTAAGTGTTATTAACTGGCAGCTCATAGCTAGACAGAGGAGTATACACATTAGGGACTGATGAATTTGTCAGTTTCAGTTTCTCCTTTTTCTAATCTTAAATTCAGTTCATCCTGAACTTTGGGATTTTTTAAAAGTTCACATGAAAATTCATAAGTATTATTTTGGACTTTTCTCCTAAAATATTATTTTTTTCTAATACACACATTTTTGCAAGCATTTTTTTAAAGTTATTTCCCCAAATACATGCATTTTGTTATATCCATTAAGTGTTATTAACTGGCAGCTCATAGCTAGACAGAGGAGTATACACACATATTAGGGACTGATGAATTTGTCAGTTTCAGTTTCTCCAATGAAAATTTCAGAGAAGTGAGAATTTTGAAGATAACTGTTCACATAGTGGTTTGAACTGAACTGAACAACTTTCTCCCCCATTCCCAACACACAGCAGGAGGAGGAATGGGGTGGGATATAAGTGGGAGCAGAATGCCAAGGTGTATCTCATACCACAAATAAAATGCTTTATATACATTGTGTACTTGTAAACTTTACAACATTTCTGTAAGCTAAGTCAGTACTGATATTCTGCATATAAATGAAAATGAGGCTCTCTTAAAGTGTTTATTACACTATTCATTTTGCTTTGTCCATTCCTTACAAGTCGGGACGAGGTCCCATCTATCCTAACTGGATCTTTTATTCTTTTGCCTTTTATTCTTTTTCTGCCCACTTCAGTCTATCCCCTTGTATGTATCTATGGGCTAAATCCAATGTTAAGCAAGTGGGCTGCACTTGCACAGTGAGGACTTCCCTTTGCCATCTCCTCTCTGTAGCTCCCTGCATGCCCCCAAAATCTGCTCTAGAGAGTCCCCCAACTTTCCAGAACTGATTAGGAAGCTGCAGGCCTGAGGGGGAAATTCCTGTTCATTGTTGTAACCATTGACCTGTGGTGTCCCTCGGGGTTCCATTTAACATATACATGAAACCATTATCTGGGATTTTATGGTTCAGTGCCACCACTAAGCTGATAACACCTAGTTCTCTTCCGTCTAAATCCAAGAAAGCTTTTCTAATTCTAAATTGGTGTCTGATGTTAGTAATAGACTGGATGAGGACAAACCAATTGAAGCTTACTCCAGACGAGCCAGAAGGCAGATGAGGGAATAGGGATTTAACCTATGCTGGATGGAGAGCTCTTGTGTCATCTGAAGCCAGTCAGTGACATATCTTGAGGGGAGTTGAACATCCCATATCATCCTTGTTTGAGATTCTAATGTAAAAATGGAACCAAACCCACAACTTGCTGCTTTAAATCCATGCCACTAATGCCCAAAGAATGGCCCACAGCTTCTGTTCCAAGTTGTACAATGCAGGGCTAGCATTTAACTGCATGGAATCTTTTTTGGACTTAGCAACTATTTATAAATGATAGAAAAAGAGTGAGCAGAGAGTGCTAATTTCTAAACAATTATTCCACAAGTCACAGAGTTTCTGCTGAGGATTTGACTTCATCGCACAAGTATCAGCAACATCACTCAGGCTTATTCCCTTAGCCAGAAGGATATACAGTACAGTAGGCTTTGCTTTTTTAATTTATAAAGATAAAACAACATGGAATATCTATGGAAACTTGAAGAAATAATGTTTGTGTTTCATTTCCCCCCCTTAAAATAAGGTCATTATTGCTGGTAAGGGCAAATCCAGGGTTTGAAAAACTGAAATGTTTTGAGTAGTTATTACTATTATTGAGTGGAACACATGATATACACAGCATATATAAAAATACATTTAGGCCTCTCAACTATTTCTATTCCAATGTTTTCATAATAATTTTTAGGGCATAAGGGTCTCTTGAAAATGACAGACAATATCAAATATGTCTTCCAGCCCTGGATATCCATCATTCCCTATAATTAGTAGCAAATTCAGGTGTCCAAGTGCCAACAGGATAGGAACCAAAATTTAGAAACAAGGAGTAGGCTGGCAAATTCAGGGCCATTGCTTCAGTTTATATTAGGTTTAATCTGAATGTTGTAAGTCATTTTGTGTTAAATAGAAGCAGCGACTTCAAACTTTCTGCCTTCAGAGAATCCTTTTTACATCACCTCTGCTCAGGAGCCCCTGTGCAATGCAAAAAACTTGGCCGGTATCTCAGTAATTACTTTAATAAAGTAAATAATGGTCCAATTTGGAATATATATTTATTTAGCATCTTAGTAAAGCACACCATTATTCCTATTTGGACTATCTCCGACTCCCCCTCTCTACCCTCCTAGTAGCTTATAATTAGGGATGTGCATTGTATCGGATCTGATGTCCGATACCGATTAAAATCAGAGGAAATCAGGCATCCGATTCACGATTCCGATGCAATCCCTTGTAGATCCGATTTTTTCCGATCCATTTTTTTGTTTTCTGATTTTAATCGGAGAAAATCAGAGCATCGGACGCCATTTTGGGATGATTTTCCCCATAGCCTTCTATTGCTGTAAAGAAATGCCTATAACATTTTTATTTGTAAAGACAGAAGCATGAAACTTGGCCACATGGCAGATGGGTTTGAGGTACTTATGTGTGAGAAATTTCAGAAAGATAGGTGCAGGCATTTTGTGGCTATGAATGTTTTACTAACAAACCAGGAATGTTTAAAAATTCCAAACATTCCAAAATGGTGGGTTTGACAGCTGACAGTAGGGGGGAGAAGGCAGGGGAGGGGGGTGCAGTTTGACAACTGTCAAAACCACCATTTTGAAACTTTTGGAACATTTAAAGTAAAAAATTCATAGCCACAAAATGCCTGTACCTAACTTTCTGAAATTTCTCACACTTAAGTACCTCAAACCCATCTGCCATGTGGCCAAGTTTCATCCTTCTATCTTTAAAAATAAAAAAGTTAAATGTGTTTCTTTTCTCATTTTTACAAAAATACCTTGCCATTACATGCTTGGACCTATGTTTCTGAAATTTCTCACACATCACTAACTACATGTCATCTCTAATGTGGCCAAATTTCAAGGTTATATCTTTAAAAATAAAAAAGTAGAAGGCATAACTGTCTTTCCCCCAATGCAATGGATTTTTCAAAAATTCCTTGCCACCAAAGGCAAGCACCTATGTTTCTGAAATTTCACATACATGAGTAGCAATATACCATCTGCAATGTGGCCAAATTTCATGTGTGGATCTTTAAAAATAAAAACGTTATAGGCATTCCTGGTTTGTTAGTAAAACAAATTATAGCCACAAAATGCCTGGACCTATCTTTCTGAAATTTCTCACACAGAAGTACCTCAAACCCACCTGCAATGTGGCCAAGTTTCATGAATCTATCTTTAAAAATAAAAATGTTATAGGCATTTCTTTACAATAATAGAAGGCTATGGGGAAAATCATCCCAAAATGGCATCCGATTAAAATCGAAGGTCCAATTTTCGTATCAGAAATGGATCCGAAGCAATACGAGGGATGTCCGATTTTTCCCAATATAAATCAGGTCAAAATCGGAAGTCCCAATACCAATTCCGATCTGATTTTCCTGGCCCTGCACATCCCTATTTATAATGTAAGCCTTCTAAAGGGCAATCGTGCACCAAAGAATTATGGCAGAATTGCCCGAAAGGCCATCATTTTTCTATTCCTTAGCCATCACTAATTCATTTTTGTAGATGGAAAATAGCAAAAGTAACATGTATCTTTGAGAATTCTGACTCAGTTTGATGATCTATTTAGTCAAAACCAGGTTGTAGACCATTATGAAATTGGGGAGCGGGGTGTAATGCAAACTAAATTACCATAAATAAGATAGATGCAAAGTTCACTAGATAGCCAGGGGTACGGTCTTTCCAGGTCAATTTTTCCTTTTCATCCTGGTATAAGACATAATGGTGAAAATACCAGTTACAAACTATGTTAAATAAATAAATATAATGCTAAATAAAGAAATATAAGGAAATATTTGATGAAAATTATTCTACTTTTATTTATTTATTCATTTAATATTTGTATCCTGCCCTATATCACAAAGATCTCAGGGTGCTGTACAGATAAAATTATACAAACAATAAATATACACAGCTAAAAACAAATTAAACCATTAATAAGCTAAAACAAGTATAGAACTTTAAAACAGTAAAACCAATTTAAAAAATTCAACCTATATGCAGGCTTGGTCAATTTAGCTATCAAAGGCTTTGATAAAAATCCATGTCTTAACTTGGAGCTGAAATGAAGTCAGTTGGGCTTCCAAAGGGACAGCATTCCACAACCAGGCTGCCACAGCAGAGAAAACCCTCTCCCATGTCCCATGATAGTGTGGTCCCACCATAGTGTATGTCTCATGTTGGTGGGAACCAGAAGAGGGCTCCTCCAACAGATCTCAAGTCTTGGCCAGGCATATTTGGGAGAGGCGCTTCTTCAAGTATCAATGTCCCAAGCCATTTAGGGCTTTAATCATCATTACCAACACCTTGAATTCCAACCATAAGCAAATAGACAGCTTTTAAATAAGATAGGAGCAATTCAGTACAAGTTCAAAATCAATGTGGTGGTACTAATTTACAGTGCATGAATTTTCATGCTAAAAGAAAAAACACGCTTACAATCTAATACTGATTTGAGTCGGAATGAGTTTCAAGATGGAATTCAGAGAACTGTAGGTTGAAAGGTTTTCACA
The DNA here is from genome assembly GCA_029215795.1 of Anniella stebbinsi. Lineage (NCBI taxonomy): Eukaryota > Metazoa > Chordata > Lepidosauria > Squamata > Anniellidae > Anniella > Anniella stebbinsi. The sequence continues at coordinate 102,434,665 of JARDYH010000003.1, forward strand.
CAGATGAGGGCCAGGATCTCTTCTCGATCATCCCAGAGTGCAGGACATGGAATAATGGGCTCAAGTTACAGGAAACCAGATTCTGGCTGAACATCAGGAAAAACTTCTTGACTGTTAGAGCAATACGACAATGGAACCGATTACCTAGGGAGGTGGTGGGCTCTTCTGCATTAGAGGCCTTCAAGAGGAACTGGACAACCGTCTGTCAGACATGCTTTAAGGTTGATTCCTGCATTGAGCAGGGGGCTTGGACTCAATGGCCTTATAGGCCCCTTCCAACTCTACCATCCTATGACTCTGTGCATTTGCAAATAAATGAAATTCTCAACAACAAAAAATCCAATTCTGTTAATGAATGGATGATGGAACAGAAGATGCCCAACAATCCATGAAACACACAAATAATGGATTTAACAAAATCTGTACATTCCTACTCAGAAGTAAGTCATTAATTTCAGCAGAATTTTCTAAGAGTGCTTGGAAAGGAGTTCAGTTTTAATAACTTTTGCTGAACTATAGCCAATATGACATTCTTTTGACGACATCTATAGTTGTTGTAAAAGCAGACTGGATTGTCTTTGGAGGTATTTCTTCCCCATTTTATTTTTAACTTCAAAATTAGAAATTCTGTTGAAATTAAAACATTAAGAAGCTTTACGGGATTTAAAATATTAACCAATTTAAATTAACTCTAGTCCACTTCCAACTCCTCTTTCTTATATTATCCTTTGCAGAGTAAATACCTTCTGCATTCCTTCCACAGAACATGTATAATGTTAGGCAAATAGCTTTGTTGACTAGTTCAACATGAAGCGGTACAACTCTGGGATATTGTCCAAGTTGACGGACATTACACATATGCAGGTGAATAATACTGGGACAATATGGATTGTGTGAATAAAAAACAGTCCCAGAATTCACGAAGAAGGCAAGGGTGTTGTCCATTGAGGTATGAGGTAAGGAGAAAGGAGTATATCCTTTTTAGCAGAGCACTTTGTTACTTATCCTAGTTAATTGCTAGAGTTTCTTGAAATATATTTTATTATTTTTATCATAACAATTTTGCATGCAAAATATAAAATGTACATAATAAAACTACAGCAAAAGCTTTATTACAATAGAAGAAGGAAGGAAGGAGAGAGAAAACTAACTAGCCTAAGTACTGATACATTTTAAATAAAAAAAAACCTTCCTTATAATTTACCTAATAAGACATGGGTTTGTACAGCCACGTGAATTCTATTACTTAAATGCATGATAAATAAACTCCACTTTTCAATTAATTCATTGTCTTGTCTTCCTTCTCTTGCTCCATGTTGGTGACATTGACAGTATGCACCCTATCCCATACTCTTAAAATCCAATAATCCAAAATGTAGAAAGTGTGTCTTTCCTCGCTATGACGTTACTTTACATGCCACACTTAATAAATGAATTATAATTTCTGTGTATTTTCGTAAACTATGTTTTAAAATCAAAGAGTAGTATAATTATTGGATCACAATGTAGTTCATATACTGTGATAGTCTGATTCCATTTACTACAGCAGTGGGCAACATTCTCCACATTCTGCATTACCAGATGTTCAGTTCAGTTATAAATTCTCTTTCTCCAAAATTATTGCCTTTGAACCAGACCTTTATTAAAATGACATCATATCTGCATCACATAACCTTTTTTAAAAAAAAATGGGAAAACCCCTGCTTTTATTGACAAAACCAAAGTCTTTGCTGTAATTCTAGGTTTCTTCTCATTCCAGAAAAACTAATAAACAAAAAATAGAGGGTACTTGTAAAAGTATATTCAAAACAGAAATAATATCTTGGGTAACACATTCATTTTAAAGATGATATTTCCCAGGGGATCTTCAGAAGTGACTACCTTACTAGGTTTTCCCTGATGTTCTGCGTAAGTACAATATGATTGAACACTTTTAAATCTTATCAATTCTAGTTGAACCAGATCCCTAAATATCTGATTGGGGCATCCCTCCATGGAATAAACACCCCCTTGTTATACTGTATTTAGTAACTTTTTCCAAATTAAACACAGTTAACTCGGACTTCATAATATACCAAAAACTAAGCATAGAAAAACTATGCAATTCACTACCACAAGATGTGGTGATGGCCACCAATTTGGTTGGCTTTGCATGGGGGTTGGATAAATTCCTGGAGGTGAAGGCTATCAATGGCTACTAGTCCTGATGGCTAAGTGCAACCTCCAGTATCAGAGGCAGTAAGCCTGTATACCTCAGTTGTTGGGGAACATGGGTGGGAGGGTGCTGTGGCACCATGTCCTGCTTGTGAGTCCCTGGTCAACAGCTGGTTGGCCACTGTGTGAACAGTGCTGAACTAGATGGACCCTTGGTCTGATCTAGCATGGCTCTTCATATGTTCTTAAACGTACCAAAATCTAAACTGGCTTACAAGTTTTCCGAAAGATCACCCCCCCCCCCCCCGATCATGTACAAATAACACAATGTCCTTTGCACACAAATTTGTTTTAAATTCCTTCATTAGTCTCAATGGGAGCTTCCCTTGAAATACAAATAGCTGCTTCCAAGTGCTGCTTTTTTCAGGGCACTGGCGGAGAGAGGGATTAAGTTATGTTCCCCACCTTCCCCACCCACGGCCCTAAGATTTCTCAGGTTTCCACAACAGCATGTCTTCTAGGCGCATTCATGTGATTGATGCCACATCTAGTTTTGCCCTGAGTATCTGGTTCTTATTCTCTACTAGCACATCATTAGCAGGCTTTGTTGTCTTATCTGGCAGTTGTCGATTTTAATTATTTAAGGAGTAGTTTAAATATATTGTGAAATTGTGTAACGCCCACTACTTTACTTAATCATGACTAACCTTTCCTGAATTGTGGCCATGTTTCTTCATTTCCCTGACCTTTAAAAAACACTTGAGCTCATTTAAGTCAAAAGTGTGAAATAAAAAGCAGAGTTCTCACCAGATTTTGCCTAGAGTGTATAGCAATGGTAATTAAGTCTGAGCAGGGTAAGTGGAAACACAAAATGCAAACTCCCACCGCTCAAAAATAAGTACAAGACCCAATGAGTCTAGGGCTAATGCAAAATGGAATTTGGCCCATTGCCCCGCCGCCAACCCTCCCCTGCCAGAATAACTCCCCCTTTCGCCAGCAATCCCCCCCCCCATCTTTGTGACCTGGTAAGGAGCAACTGGCCTTGGGGAGAGCTCTTGGATAGGCCTGTGTGCCTTTTAGAGTTGACAGCAGTACTCCCAGTTATTCTCAGAAGCATCTTTTCTTGCTTGGAACATGTATATTTTTTTCTGGAGCTCTCCCGGCTACTGATTACCCAGCCTTCTTGGGGGTGGGGGGGAGATTATCAAAGATTAATCTGAAGCTGCTGCTGAGGGATGGAGAACTGGCAGAGGAGTGGAGGAAATGAAAACGTAGTTTGAGTTTTCTAAGTCTTGAGGGTTTTTTAGCATTAAAGTTTTTGAAAACAAATCACAAAGAGGCCAAAACACGTTTCGACAATTTTGTCTTCCTCAGTGGCCTCAGACACAATAAAAAGAAAAGTAAGTACAAATAAGACATGATATCTGTATATGTTTTGTTATGTTATCAAAGCTGTTTAAACCAAATTAAAACTTACCCTTTTTGTTTAAGCCTTGATTTAAATGGAGAATGGGCATTGTAATTATTTGCTTGGTCATTCTCTGTGAACTAGCAGAGATGAATATCTTTTTTATTTTGTTTAGGAAAAGATCAGAATCTCGTGTTATAGAGATTTATATGGAAGCATTTTTAACCTTCCATCACATAGCCTGTCACCTCCATGGAGACGAGTACATAAAAAAAAAAACCCTTAACATAAAGGTTAAGGTAACTTTTATTCATACACATTACAACAAACGGATCTCCTCCTTTCCCTAGGTGGATATAGGTATGTGGAGTCCAGTAGAGGTTTTGTCATGTGGTCCAGTCAGCAGAGGCCATAATTCCTTTTCTGCTGCCTCCCTTTCTTGTTTCTCCCAGAATGCTTCTGCAATTAGGCATTATGTGCATCTCCAACCATGCCCAATCCTGGAGACTTGGAGCATGGGGAGTTCAGCCAGAGCAGAGATTGGCTCCATGAAGTCCCCCTTTGGGCCATCTGTGCATATCCCCTCCTTCTCTGGCCTTCCAGTTTGCTCACTCTTGTTTCCCTCCTCTCTGGGCCTCTCTCAACTTTCTTTTCCTTTTCTCTCTTCTCCTAGTCTCCTCTGGCCTCAGCTTTCCCACTGTCTCTATTCCAAGATTTTGATTTCTCCACCTTTCCCTTCCTGGTCATTTTTCTCCTTCCACCCCACTCAGGGCTGGTGTCAAGGGTAGGCATGGTTGGGCACTCACCAAAGGTCCACACCCCCTGACCTTGCTCTCCACAGCCTCCATGCTCTCTGCCTGTCAAGCAAGAGATAGAAATTATGAAAAAAGAGAATGTGGAGCAAAGCAGGACAATGTCAGGAAGAAGACAGACTAACTGAGGGAGGGAGCATTCAGAGTCTCTTTCCTAAGGGCTCTCAAAACCTTGAAGACAGCACTACTTCTACCTTTTGTCCCCAGCTTTCTTTCCCCCCCCCCCACACCTCCACTTCCATCCTGGGAACATTTTAAAGGGCCCTGTGGGCTCTCAGTTGCACCCTTCGAACTGATACCAAAATGTATGGATTTTTGAACACATTTTTCCTCATGTATCTATGTGCATATTTGAAGAAATGCATACAAAAATGCATGTGAATTTTCATGTGGACTTTTTACTGATACAGACACAAGACAGAATGAACTTGCACTTCAAGAAGTTTGAATGTTATAAAAACTAAAACAGTTTTGTCCATCCCCAACTATTCCCCTTCCCTCTGCCAGAATGGCACCATTCTAGTTGTAGGATGGTTGCTATTAAGCATTGGCTACTGAAACTCCAGAGGTTTCATGTGAAAAAATTATGTGCCATCCTCTTCCTAACAATGTTTTATTTTCTTAAACTGCTTGTTTAACAAAGTCAAAATTGATTTGTTTTATGCAGTTTTAATTAATCTGCTTCTCATATTTCATCTGTCAAGCAAACCAAACATACTTAAATGAAGTTCAATGAAACAAGAAGAATACATTTTAAATGCATTTAATGGTTCAAACAAGTAAAGTTAATTTAGTTAGGTTATATTCATATTTGGTACCATTGTAAAATTCATAAAATAAACAAATATTTGAACTTCATTAAAAATGGTTCTGTGCTTTTTTGAGTCACAACAGTCAACGTATTTTATTTGTAAAAGGAGAGTTTTAATAGGAAAATTACCAGGAAAATAAACAGATAGCAGAGAGATAGACATTTTTAAGATTATAACTTCATTTTAATTACCCCAGATCAATATTCTAAACTGACAGTCATTTAAGTTTCTGTTGTTAATATACTGCTTTAGTGCTAGGTGCCTACATCTGCTCTTCAATAAACTGTCAAATAAAATTGCAAGTATTCAGCTATCTGCATGTAGCTCTAAAATCAGAAAACTTGCTCAACGGCATCCACCTGTCCAAGCTTTAACATCTCTCCAAGATAAATATTTTACCTGACATTTATCTCAAAAAATCACCTGTTCAATCAACATTATTTGCTTTAATATAATCAATCTTGGCCTAATGGAAATAAGGCAGCTGGCAAAAGTAATTTACAATTTGTATTGCTGAAATTACAGTGTTATCTCCCTTAGTGGCTCTTTTGCCAAGGGATGTCTGAGAAATTTGTTTCATTTTGTTTTTTATCATGATTTACCCAGTTCACACATTCTGGACTGAACATGGACTTAGATTTCCAAGCCTGCAATGTGATTCGCAGGCGCACCCCCCCCCCCTCCAATGCAAACAACTACCTTTTAATCAATGGAAGAAGAATGTGTACATTTCAAAGATGCACACAATTGATGCGTATATTTGGAAAAAAATATGCACTAAAAAAATCATGGATTTTCATGTGGGGGGGGGGAAGCATCTTGCAATATGATATGGACTCACAACGCCAGAACAAACATCAAGATGGAATTTGGAGAACTTTGGCGAGCTCAAGTTTTGCTGATGCACGCATCCCTACTTTGCCTGCCTACATTAGAGATATTTTACCTCCGCGTTATCATAGGAGGAGCCTATGGTGCAAGACAGAAGAACCAAAGATAATAAATTTGGAAATAGGGTTGATGTTCCCTCTAGGCCACAATTTAGTGCCTTGATCAATTTAGTGCCTTCTCTCACATGTAGCTTACAATACTCTTGCATTACGAATTCCCTCTTGTTGCCCCATGCATGGGAAAATGTAAGTGCTGGAAGGCCCCTTACCCATCTAATACAACATCATGGCAGCTTGTGGTTTCACCTGCCAAATTGCCTCATCAGGTATTACTTTCCAGAACAGGAAAACCAGTCTATCAAGTCCCCCACAACCATTAGATTTGCCTTAATGGACAGAGCTTAAGTTTATTCACTTCCATCCATCTACCATTGATTGTAGAACCAGGCATGTTTTCTAGGGCCTAACTGCTTCACCTGGATTAGATGAAAAAAAGGAGAAAGAAAGAGGGCTGGATGTAATCAGCATACTGTTGACACTAGGCTGACCAGATGAAAAGGAGGACAGGGCTCCTGTATCTTTAACAGTTGCAGAGAAAAGGCAATTTCAGCAGGAGTCATTTGTATGCAATTCGTACCTGGTGAAATTCCCTCTTCATTACAACAGTTAAAGCTGCAGGGGCCCTGCCCTCTTGTGTATCTGGTCACTCTAGTATAGTGCCTGCAACTTTAACTGTTGTGATGAAGAGGGAATTTCACCAGGTACTAATTGCATACAAATGACACTGGCTGAAATTCCCTTTTCTCTGCAACTGTTAAAGATACAGGAGCCCTGTCCTCCTTTTCATATGGTCAGCCTAGTTGACACCGAACCTAACCACCTCTCACAGTATCCCTGAGAAACACAACAGGAGAATTCCCCCAGGGAGAAACAAAAAACACTCCGCATGGTGAGCCTATGTCCAGGAATTAGGACATAATGCAAGTAACTGTGATGTAGTTCAAGATGGGAAACCCCTGACTCGCGATTTGGATGCATCCCGCAGGGCCTCCCAATCCAGCCCTCACCTCAGCCCCGTGCAGCAATTAGGCTTTTTAAAAAGCTTCAAATGTTGCCAAGGACAAATCAATATTGGTACAACCCCATATGCATCAATGGCAGCCCTTAAAACATATCTATGTCTTCAGTACTAATAACATCTCAGTTGTGTCCAAGTAAAGATGAACAAATTAGCAACAGATTAGGTATCTGGAAACATTTAAGTCGTTTTAGCAAAATGTGAATCATTATTAGGAAAATATGTGTTTTTCTTCTGCTGGGCATTATTCCATAACATTTTGTTCACTGCAAATGAGCTTGATCAAGTGAGAGAAAATCAAACAAAGAGCAAGTTATTTGTTTGTTTGTGCAAGAAAATGAACTGTTTGTTCTAAATTTTAGAAAAGATAAAATTCAGAGTGGCACTAACACTGCTTTAGGGCATTTATGTGACAAGCCAACTGAATTTGGTAATCTGCTTTACTAAGGGCTGGAAATGATCTGTTTCCCCTTGGGTTCACATGGAGGATAAAGTTCAGGTGACACTGCCCCTGTTGCTCCATATTTTCCCAAGAACTATCCAAAATTTGGTATCTTTAAGCAACTTGAGACTTTCAAGATGTGCAAGTGTACTTTATGGGCATGTTTGCACTGAGATGAAGTGGTTTAAAATGACAGGCTTATTTCGACTTCTCCACCACCACTGCACCTGCAGAGACTTGTCCAGCAAAGCTTTTTTGGAAGGTCACAGGCCTATTACACTCTGGCCCACAAGAAGAAAAGGTGGACCACTCGCTAGCTCATTGTGACCAATTTGCATGACAGTTTGCATATGAAATGACTTTGATGCCACAGTTGATACAGGTCCAGTAGATTTAACTTTGGTCCCTCCTTGTCCATTTACAATGGATATTGTTCAATTTGTACAGCCCAAAGATTGGGACAGGATCCTTGGAAAGGTGATGCCTACGACATGTGGGCTGAGCCGTTACTCTTCCTGGCTTATTAAAGCAGCCAAAAGTGGGTGGTGGAGGACTGGCTGAGTGGCATAGGGTAGTGATGAATGCCACATTATGAAAAGGTATGATTCCATCTTGCCTAAAAGAGGCAGTGGTAAGATTATTGTTAAAAAGAAAAGAAAGAAAACCTCCCTTAACCCCACAGTATTAGAAAATTTCCATCCGGTCTCCGATATTCCATGTGGTGACTTCTTAGTTCCAGGGATTTCTGGATAAAATGGATTATCTACATCCATTTCAATCTGGCTTCAGGTCTGGTTATGGGACAGAGACTACTTTTGTCACCTTGGGAACTGGATAGGGGTAGTGTGTCCCTGTTGGTTCTCCTGGATCTCTCATCACCTTTCAATACCATGAATTCAATACACACCTGTCCCCCATAAAATGCAATAAATAAATAAATAAATAAAGCCTCCATTGACTGCAATGGAGAGTTGTCTTTAAAGTTGTCTCCAACCTTTTTGGGCCCATGAGCACAGTTGGCATTTTGAAAAAGTGCCCTGGGCACCATCACAAATTATTGTGTGTGTGTGTGTGGGGGGGGTAATCACAAAAAAATTAGAAGCAGCCCCTTATCTGTATTTTTGTGTATGCACATGACTATGCACCTGTGTGTCCTGTCTATTCTGGTTCTCTCGCCATTTGCACGGGGTGAGATAAAGCCTCCCATGCCAAAAATTGGCTGGAGGGTGGTGGTGATCTGGGACTGCCTGAAGAATCCTTGGTGGGGGTGGATTTTGCCCCCACTCCAGCTGTTTTTCAGCAGGAGGCCCTTTTCACTCTCTATGCAAGCCCTATGAGGAATCAATTCACAGGCTTGAATGTGGAAGCCTCCCTGCCAAAAATTGGTTGGGGCGGTGGGCAAAGTTCACCTCCCAAGGACCCTGTTGCACCAAGGGTCATGGTGGGGGGGGAGTGCATTTGCCTGCCCCCACCCCGACAGCCACGCTTCAGCTAGGAGGACTCCCCCCCCCCATAGAATTGAATGAAGGAATCTGTCCATTCACTCGCACAGGTTGTGGGGAATAGCTTGGCGGTTTCCTCAGCCTAGACGTTCAGGTGTCACTCGCAGGTGCTGCATTGGGGACCCCTGCTCCAGAAAGAGATTGACAATAGACAGGAGTCCTAAGCATGAGCAGTCAAAACAAGGGGCTATTGAGTCTTCAATAGCCATTGCCAACACCTCATATGGATGAGAACAGAGAGAAGCCCTTCCCGTTTTAGATAGATAAATAATAGGAATTGCTCATTTGGATATAGAAATTAAAGTCATGCCCAGCCATCTTTCAGGGCTGCTTTCAGGTGGATTCCTGCATTCAGCAGGGGATGGACTTGATGGCCTTATAGGCCCCTTCCAACTCTACTGTTCTAGATTCTATGTACTAGTATCATGGCCAGACTGGTGTCCCAATTTCTTTCTTGCCACCAGCAGTGTATGGCAGCTTATCAGGCGCTTGATAAACCTCCTGGTTTTGCTGCAAACATGCACACATACTACAAAAACAAATGTGATGTGTGTTGGGGAGTGTCAAGTGTAGAGGAGCATCAAGCCACAATCCATGGCCAATGGACTGCAGGTTGATGGCTCACAAGTACTGCTTGCCTGCCACAGAGACAGTGTGTACTTAGCTATTATACTAGGCATCCAGATCTTGTGATAAATATATTCTACATTTCTTCCTTTCTACTTGCCCAGAATGTAATGATTGATGCAGTATGAAATTGACCACTTGTGCTACATGTTGAAACACACATTTCTTCTCATACTGATGAGTAAAAAGCCAAGCCACCCTCCAGTAGTGCCACTTAATCTGGCCTGTATATCATAAGCACTGGGTTAATAGCATTCATTTAAATGCTCCTCTTTCATTTTCCTATATCATTAGGATTTAGCGTGATATAGCCAAGAGAAACAATTAACCTGTGGAGGAACCTCTGCTGAGATCTTAAGCACCTTGCAATATTTTATCCATGACTTGCCCTTCAAGAAAGAGCAGCACAGAACTATGATGTCATCCTCTATCTACAGAAAAAGCACAACTGTGGTTATAGTTTTGATAACATTTTCATTAATAAAAAGATGCACATCTTTTTATTAATGAAAATGTTATCAAAACTATGCTCTGCTTAATGCTTGACACAGGAAAAGGAACATAGTTCTTCAACACCTCCTATACTTACCCATCAATCTGTCTAATTGTTACCTTTTCATCTTTTGAATTAACCACTACTTCCCACAGGCTGCTCAGTAGAAGCAGAATGTGTGAGGAGGTAAAAACACTTAGCACCCTGGCCAGCAACTAATTCTACTGGAGGGATAAACAAGAGTCCCATTTCACCACCACCCCAAACACAACTGTTAGTAATCCTGTGGCCACAAATATCTCTTCCTACCAATATACCCAGCTGTTTCTGCATTGGCAGCTGGAAGGCTGGATAATTATCCTGGGAAGTGGAAGGGGAGATTTGGCTCTGGGCCCCACAATTGCTGATCTTATGCCAGAATTTGTTTTTACTTTGTGCCTGTGCTTGCAAACACACACAAGGTTCAGTAGTGAAAGAAGTCTACAACTTCACATTATATAGACAAACCATAGCCATATTTGTTTGTGGTGAATTTGGAAGCTCCAACAAAGGCAAATATCTGAGAAATTTTGAGGGAAGCTTCATACAGCCTAGTTCGGAGCAGCAGATGGCAGCGGACATAGCAGGGGACAAGGCCCAGGTAAGGAGTGCAAGGGGAGGAGGGAGAGAGGGGTCCCCCTTACCTGGGCCTTGTCCGCTGCCGTCCGCTGCTCTGAACTACTGAGAACTAGGAATAATGGACACGGAATAATGGGCTCAAGTGACAGGAAGCCAGATTCCGGCTGGACATCAAGAAAAACTTCCTGACTGTTAGAGCAATTCGACAATGGAACCAATTACCTAGGGAGGTGGTAGGCTCTCCCACATTAGAGGCATTCAAGAGGCAGCTGGACAACCATTTTTCAGGGATGCTTTAAGGTAGATTCCTGCATTGAGCAGGGGATTGGACTTGATGGCCTTATAGGCCCCTTCCAGCTCTACTATTCTATGATTCTATGATTCTATGAAAGGTTATAACATCTCAGACTATCTAGATTACAGAAAAGGCAAGTGAGGGGAGACGTGATAGTGGTGCATAAAATTATTCATGGTGTGGGATTCCCTGGTTCATCCCATGAAGCTGGTTGGTGGGAGATTCAGGACAAATAAAAAGACGTTCTTCTTCACACAGCGCATAGTTAACTATAGAATTTAGTATCACAAGATGTTGTGCTGGCCACCAATTTGGATTTCATGCCCTCCTTTCCATATAGTCACCCTATGACTATTCCCCCTTCTGAAGAGGTTATTATGGCAGACCATAATAACAGTTTTCATGTGCCCATTTGCTTTATGAGGCAGGTGCTCCTGAAGGCTACCAAGCAGAGGGACTATCAGGCCATAAAGTTGCCTAGCTGGGTCTGCCAGAAACCTGGCCTCACCACTCTTGGTAGGTCCATGTTTTACAGTAACCAGTCTCAGCTGAACTTGATGGGAATTAAACTTGGGTTTAATTTACTGACCTCCCCTTGCTTGGCCTTGCAGGGAACTATAGGGAAAGACAGAGCAGGCATACATAGCATGCTGGGAGTGGCAAATCTAAAAGCCAGTATGTTGTTTTTCAAGAACCAAGGAAATTCATAGACTCACAGAATAGTAGAGTTGGAAGGGGCCTATAAAGGCCATCGAGTCCAACCCCCTGCTCAATGCAGGAATCTACCTTAAAGCATCCCTGACAGATGTTGTCCAGTTGCCTCTTGAATGCCTCTAGTGTTGGAGAGCCCACAACCTCCCTAGGCAATTGGTTCCATTGTCGTATTGCTCTGTCAGGAAGTTTTTCTTGATGTCCAGCCGGAATCTGGCTTCCTGTCACTTGAGCCCATTATTCCATGTCCTGCACTCTGGGTTGATTGAGAAGTGATCCTGGCCCTTCTCTGTGTGACAACCTTTCAAGTACTTGAAGAGTGCTATCATGTCTCCTCTCAATCTTCTCTTCTCCAGGCTAAACATGCCCAGTTCTTTCAGTCTCTCCTCATGGGTGGCTGACTTCAATTATCCTCACATAGACTTGATAAAAGCATGTTCAAGTCACAACAAAAAGATAACATTTCTAGATATCCCATTTTCCTCTTTAGTGTTTTGTTTTGTTGAAATGTTACAATGAAAATTTGATTTAAAAAAATATACTCTAAATGACTCTGCCTTAGAACAGTTGATCATGGAACTGACCAGAGGGAAGGTGACAGTAGGCTTAATCCTCAATGGCATCAAGGAATTGGTGCAGGGCATAAGAGTTGTTGAACCAATTGGAAACAATGACTACAGTGGGTTCAAATTTAATTTATATGTAATTGGACAATTGCCAAGATGACCAAAACAGTCAAGTCTGACTTCAAAAGATGAAACTTCTAAAAATGGAGAGGCTTAGTAAAAAGGAAGTTGAAAGGGAAAGTCAAGAGGGTCAATAAGGGATGCAATAAAATAATCCGAGGAACATGTTGCTAAAAGTGTTAAGACTAACAGTATTGCTAAAAGCATTAAGGCCTTCAAATACAAGGATATTAAAAAAATATGCTAAAGTAGGTTCAGGAAATTGTAGAGAAGCTGGATGAATTTTTGTTTCTATCTCCATTGCAGAAGATGGAGTGCAGACACTTATGCCTGAACTGATATTTTCAGTAAGGAAGTCTAAAGAACTGTTGCAAATAGTAGTGATATGAAGTTTTAGGCTACAATTCTCATCAGCCCCAGCCAATATGGCCTATGGTCAGAGATGATAGAAGCTGTAGTCCAAAGTATCTAGACAAGTCCAAAACAATCCAGACAAGATGGATTGTTAGTAGGTTAAGAAAACAAGAATGCCTTTGGGCACACCACTGTAGATAATGTTAAGTAATTACAACTTGAACATTCAAAGATAGTTTTCAATTTGAATTTATATGAATCATAAGTAGATAGAAACTGTCCAATATGTACATATAATTCCTGTTATACACACAAATGGATGTGGTACATAATAAATCAACTGAATTTCTCTAAGTCCAGTTAATAGTAATTATATAATGAAACAATTTAATAAACAATTCAGGACTGTTATATAATGAAACAATATAATAATAAACAATCCAGGGCTTTGACAAGATTCTAGATACAATTCTTGTTTCACATTGGTTTCTTCAAGAAAGCCTTGTAGATACTGTAATAAAAAGAAAAATTTCAAACTCCTGTTCCATGTTCACACATCTAATATTAACAACCCAAATAACATACTTATTTAGTAACAACATATCATCCCCACCTATTTACTCACCAACAAGTTTTGTCTGGAAAAGTCTTTCCAAGTATAGTATTATTTTCTTAATATTTGGCTGCTATATCCTGTTTATTGGGAAATCTACTGACAAAACCATAACACTGTTAGTTATATACATCCTCCTAACTGAGAATAAAATAGATATTAAATCTACACCAGAGAAGAGAAATAACAGACCTTGCTTCAGTATGTAAGAAATGAATAGTTTTTGCAAGTCAGCAAATAGTAGGTTATACAAAAATAGTAGGTTATACATCTCTCCAGTTATTATTTATTTATTTATTTATTTATTTATTTATTTATTTATTACATTTGTATGCCGCCCCATAGCCGAAGCTCTCTGGGCATTCTACCTGCTTTAAATGGGGTTGTACTCCACTGAAAGGCGCAAGTTCATCATCTGGTAGTGCTTATAGATCCAGATCTGTCACTTGAGGCCCCAGTGGCTTCAGTGGCATGAAGTGCCTTTTATTACTTTCAGCCGATATACCAGCTATGATCCTACTTGCACAGAGATAGCCTGGCTACAGTAATCCATTCACTGGTAACTTCCCCACTTATTACCTCTGGGGTTACCTCTGAATATCATCCAGAATCTTCAGTTAATGTAGAATAGAACACCAACGCTGGGACTGGCCATTTTGAACATATCACTCCAGTGCTGTGACAATTGCACTGGTTGTCAGTCGGTTTCCGGTCCCAATTCCAAATGGTATTGCAGACCTTTAAAGCCCTAAATGCTTAGGTCTAAACTACTTAAGATGTGCCTTCTTCCATATGTTCTTGCCCGATTGCCAAGATCATGTTCAGAGACAATGGTGTGATGGTTGGCTACCAGAAAAAGAACCTTCTCTGTAGTGTCCCCCGCCTATGGAATGTCCTTCCCAGGGAGATCTGCTTGGCATCTCCATTGTATACATTTAGACTAGGGATGTGCACTGGATCGGACCCGATCCACGATCCGAGTCCGGTCCAGTGGGAAATCGGATAAATTATCCGATTTCCGATCCGACAGCTGGATCGGCCGATCCAATCCGAACCGGTCCGAAAAGGCTCTGAACCGGTTCGGCGGATCGGCGGGCACCCACTGGCGCCCACCGCCACTTCCATTGGCGGGCGCCAGCGGGGAGGAGGGGGCGGGAGGAGGGGGGCCCTTACCTTTCCGGCCCGTCCGCTCCCGTCCGGCGCCGGCGGCAACTACCAGCGGGTTCCGCAGCCTACTCCAGGGTGGCGTGCCGGGTGATGTCATCACCCGGCGCGCTACTCTAGAGCAGGCCGCGGAGCCCGCTGGTAGTAGCCGCCGGTGCCGGACGGGAGCGGACGGGCCGGGAAGGTAAGCAGGGGGCGCGCGGAGGGGAGGAGGGGGGCCCTTACCTTCCCGGCCCGTCCGCTCCCGTCCGGCGCCGGCGGCTACTACCAGCGGGTTCCGCAGCCTACTCCAGGGTGGCGCGCCGGGTGATGTCATCACCCGGCGTGCTACTCTAGAGCAGGCCGCGGAGCCCGCTGGTAGTAGCCGCCGGTGCCGGACGGGAGCGGACGGGCCGGGAAGGTAAGCAGGGGGCGCATGGAGGGGAGGAGGGGGGCCCTTACCTTCCCGGCCCGTCCGCTCCCGTCCGGCGCCGGCGGCTACTACCAGCGGGCTCCGCGGCCTGCTCCAGGGTGGCGCGCCGGCGCCGGACGGGAGCGAACGGCCCTAACAGGTAAGCAGTGGCGGGGAAGGGGGCTTACCCCCCCGGAGCCGTCCGCTTCTATCCGCGGGCGCCCGCGGGCGCCCGCGGATGGAAGCGGACGGCCCCAGGGGGGGTAGGGAGCGCGGGGGAGGGGGCTTACCTGCCGGGGCCATCCACAGCGGACGGCCTCAGGGGGGGAGGGAGTTAGGCCCCCCCTCACCCACCCGCCGCCATTTTTTCCTCTTAGACTTGCATTGCAATGCAAGTCTATGGGGAAAAAAATGGCGGCCGATCCAAAAATTTCCGATTTTTGGATCGGGATCGGACTCGATCCGGTCCGGGGGGCCTCCGATTTTGTCCGAACCGATCCATGACAAAATTGGAGGTCCCGATCCGGGTCCCGATCCGATCCGGGGGGTCCGTGCACATCCCTAATTTAGACATCTTTGAGCAGGCTAAACCTTTCGTCTGTTGCTTTATTAATTTTATTGCTGGCTCATCCTCAATGTTTTAAACAGAAAGATAACATTTTAGGAATTCAAGATGCCCCAATTGGAACACCTTTCACCAGATGTTCACCTGAATGTCTGCTGGAAAGGTTGACTACTAAATGTGGTAACTAAGTAAGTGAATAAATACTGGATACATTTGAAAACCAAGTCATCTGCGATTGAGAGGTTAAACCTTTCAGTCAGAGAATGTATCCTTTCATATATATCTTTTCCAGGCTGGTTTGAATCCCAGGCAAGAACATGAATCTAATGGGGTTTGATACTTGTAGATTGCTGCTATGTTTTCCCTTCCAACTATACCTACTTCTCCCTTTCTCTCTAGCTCTATTCAAGCATCCCCATTGTGTGCTTGTTAACCATGGTAGGAGGGGGAAGATTCTAGCCCTGTCCTCCACTGTCATCACTCTTATTGCCCTCTACACATGGAGAGCAACTTTGTAAAGAGTAGAGCCTTCTCTATTCATGGGGGTTTCCATTGCAATCCAGAATGCTGGATAATCGGTTTGATGCCATGCTGTGGTGCAAAGGGAACCACTGAAATAATCTAGGTCTGTTGATTCAGCCCAAGCCTTTTTTAAAATGCCTGTTATATTGCATTGTACAATAAAACAATTCTGAAGTCTCTATAATGTGTCTTACAGCACACAAATGTACGTTGCAATTTTTCAGGGTGCCATAAGGACTTTTTAAAAACTAATATCAAAAGGAAAATGCATTAGGCAATTGTTCGATACCTGGAAATGGAACAAAGAGCAAGTATGAATTCATAAGAATTCTATGCATTCAAAATGTTACTCCTTTAGAATCACATATGCATATATCTTTAATCATGTGTAAACTCCCCCTGGGATTAACTGTGATATTCATGGTAAAAAAATGCATTTCAAAGACTGGGGCCATGTTCTTTTTTGCAAGGAAATCTCATAGCACTTTTATTAATCATGTCCCCAAATTATGGGTTTGAGCCTGTCTTAAGTGACCATTTTGGTGACAGGCTGGTGGTGCTGGATGAACCATCTAATGTTACCACACTTTGCTTTTTCATCTGTGGAATCTCTCAAGCAAGTCATAGGATGCAAATGGAAAATGAGGCTTTGACATTATATACTGGAGGAGGTTTATTTATGTCTTCATATCCTGTGTGAGATATTGAACTGAGTACTTTACTAAGTTGTTGACAAGGAATCAAATTTCTAAGAACAAGGCTATGAATTGGAAATGTGTAACTGCCTTACCCTTTAGCCATAAAATTGTAAAAGCCAGATAGTTATGAAGCCTGCTAAGACAAAAGCCTGCAACACACACCAGTAAGAAAAAGAAACCTCCACTCCACATATTGCCAAGAGCAGTGATGTGTGCACTTCCAAATATTGCACCCACCTACCACAGTGTAGAAACTGAATTAATCAAATAAGCTTTACCTTAAAAAAAAAATTCTGTCTTTAGCATATGCTATTCTCAAAGTTACAATCTCTAATGTCTCAAACAGACAATATTTATTTGCAATCTATGTCAGTTTCACATGCACAACATTTTGAGAAGGGCAAAATCCAAAAAATAACTGTGTTTCAATTTGTATATTAATCCAGGAAGTGTGAATTAGGTTGATTCACTTAAAAATGAGCACCTAATTAATAGGGATGTGCACGGACGCAAAAACTTGTATCGGAATCAGAATCAGAACTTCATATTTAGAAAAATATCGTATCGGAAAAATCAGAGGTCTGTCGTATCTGATCCAATCCAATCCTGATATGAAAATCGGACGTCCAATTTTTGAATTAGACACCATTTTGAATGATTTTCCCCATAGCTTAGTATTGTGTTACTAAAATGCCTAAAACTTTTTTATTTTGTGTTACTAAAATGCCTAAAACTTTTTTATTTTTAAATATAGAAGCATGAAACTTGGCCATATTGCAGATGGGTTAGAGTTACTTCTGTGTGAGAAATTTCAGAAAGATAGCTCCAGGCATTTTGTGGCTATGAATTTTTTTATTAAAGAACCAGGAATGCCTATAACTTTTTTATTTTTAAAGATCCACACATGAAACTTTGCCACATTGCAGATGGTATGTTGGGACTCAAGTGTGTGAAATTTCAGAATTTGGTGTCAATTAATTTTTGAAAAATGGGTAACAGTGGGGGAAATACAGTTATGCCTTCAACTTTTTTATTTTTAAAGATCCAAACATGAAACATGTCCACATTAGAGATACCACATTGGTTGACATGTGTGAGAGATTTCAGAACCATAGCTTCAAGTGTATAGTGGCAAGGTATTTTGGGAGAAATGAGGAGAGAAACTAACAAGGGGAAGGCGGGGAGGGGTGCGGTTTGACAGCAGTCAAACCTACCATTTTGAAACCTTTGGAATTTTTAAAGTAAAAAATTCATAGCCACAAAATGCCTGGAGCTATCTTTCTGAAATTTCTCACACAGAAGTAACTCAAACCCATCTGCTATGTGGCCAAGTTTCATGCTTCTATCTTTACAAATAAAAAAGTTAAAGGCATTTTGTAACACAATACTAGGCTATGGGGAAAATAATTCAAAATGGCATCTGATTTTCCGATTTTTTTCTGATTTTTTCCAATTAAAATCAGAGACAAAAATATTGTATCGGAAAAAGTCGGATGCCCAAGGGAGTGCATCGGAATCGTGAATCGGATGTCCAATTTCCTCTGATTTTAATCGGTATCGGAGATTGGATCCGATATGATGCACAACCCTACTAATTAAGTTCTCCCCCACTCCCATTTCCTAAACACATTTTTAGTGCTTCTGGGGCCCAATTGAGACATTTCTGAACCCATTTGGCCATTCTACAGAGGTTCAGGGTAACACAAAACTAAGCTTTTTGCAAATATTTTGTCTACCCTTTCAGTGAATATTCAGCATTAATTAAATGTCTACATAATCCTTTACACTGCATTGCCGTCATTTTAAATTGCACTCTCTAGCTTTCTATGACATCATTTTATAGTATGTAGATTACTGAGAAAAATCAGGCTTAGTCCAGTTTAATGGAGGGTTGGGGGGCTCCCCACCATCAATATAACTAGCAGTGTAATTCTTCCATTAGATTTGGTCTATTTTAGGATATAACTACAAAAATGCATCTAGTGATATTTTACGAAATTGCTTTTTATCACTTTTTTTATTCTGAGGTGCTTCAAACCATTTTTAAATTAGAAGGAAGCCTCTAATCTCAGAGATTTCCAAATATCCTATGTCCTGCTAGGCTATTTATTGCTGTCTGGATGGGAGGAGCACTGGAGGCAATTTTTGTCTCTCCATCCTCCTTTTTTATTTTAACCTCTAGACAGGCCTCTAGAGGAGTCATGCTTCTGGGGCCACAGCTGGACAGGTCATAGGATACAGCAGATCCCAGCCTCTCCTATCACCTCCCTTCCCTTCCCACTGGAACATCTCTGATTCCTCTCCCCAATATTGCATTTGCAACTTCAGGAAGTAGACATTGTTATTCTTTCCACAATGGCTGAGAGGGAGCTGGGGCATAGGAAGGGATCAGAACCCAGAATACAACTGCTAAACTGCCTCAGGAGGGAAATCCCAAAAAAATCCTATGGTCCCAAGGACCATAGGATTGCTCTACCCAACAATTAGCAAATCCACCCACTCTTTTATGTTTTTGAATTATTTGAAAATTTACTCTAGCCTTTTTCTTACCCCAAATACACTACCAACCTTTCAAATTTAGCTCTGAAGTAGCATTAGCAATACTTTGTAACAAAAAACACTGATACTTGTGTTTCTGTATAAGCAGGTTGGCATGTAGCAGAAAGGTGGGTTCCAAATATGGTTGATGGGATCAAAAGCTGCTGAAAGATCTAGGAGAACAAACAGGGTCACATCCACACTGTCAAAGGTCATCCTAGAGACTGTTTAGTCCCAAGCCCAAGTCAGAAACCATATTGAAATAAGTCTAGATAATTTCTTTCATCTAAGAACTCCTGGAGTGGACTAGTCACCATTTGCTCAAGCACCTTGCCCAAAAATGGAATATTTGTGACTTGGTGATAATTATGAAAATCATTAGATTCCAATGAAGATTTATTTATAAGTGGCCTCACAAGTACCTACTTCAAGGCAGCTCAGACCAGGGCTGTTTCAGTTGTAAAGCCAGATTCACATTTTAAAATGGGTGTAAATTTTCTGTTACATCCAGGTAATTGTCCATCTGTCTCATCCCACTCTGTCTCATAACCCTTGGTCTAACTAGCTAGTTAAACTGGTAAATGGGCTACAATTACTCAGATCAAAGGTTCTGGGGAGGTTTTTCCAGGAATGTTCTCATAATGGCCTCATTGGGATTTTTTGTTTTTGTGTTCAATTGGAACTCTATGGCTGTATTTGGACAACACATTAAGCAACTGGTGGGGGGGGACAATCATCAGTTGTGTTGCTTATTGTGTTGTGTGGAGGGTAACACGCTGTTCACAAACTACTGACGGTATGCTATTCTGCCCAAATAAGCAACTGAGAGAAACAACTGGCTTGCAAGTTGTTTAGCTTGAAGCCAGTTGTTTAAAGTGTTGTGTGGAGGGGTGAGTATGTTAATGGCATGTGGTGAGTGGGTTAAAACACAAGCCCATAGAGGCAGGCAGCAAGAGTGACCAAAGCGGTGGCTGCCACTCTGCTACAACTGGTGCAACTTGCAGAGGCTGCTGGGATAGAACTGGGAGGACCGAGGGAGGGAGGGGAGAGGGGTGGGGGCTGGGTCAGTCAAATGCTGGGTTGACTGTGGCTGAATTCTGACAACACGATAGTCAATGGTGGGATAATAATCAACTTTACAGTTGTTCATCTAGGGGGTACTCCCCACACAACATGGCAATAAATAATCAACCATGGTGTGGATTAGGATCAGCACTGAGCTGACTATGGCAGCATTTGATCGACATGATAGTCAATACAACTGACGATTGTTTCCGCTCCCCCAGTTGCTTATTGTGTCGTCCGAATTCAGCCTATTAGTCCACTCAACACCAGTCCCAACCACCCACAGTTGTGTAGGAATATGTTGTGTGGGGAGTACACAACATGCAGCCTATGTGTGCTTTGGGGGGCAAGCTAGCCTAATTAGAACAAGTGTGAGAAATTTAAATCTGCAAAGTGCTTGGTAAACAAGTTACAGCCTTGATGTAGACATGTAAGTCTCTGCCATCAGAAGTCCAGAGGACCCCAACATTAACTCTGACAGCATTTCTATCAGTAAATCTGCTACTCACTGATAGCACTTACAGAAACTCCAATCTGCCCCTAGAGCTCAACTCTAGATGTATGCACTCATTAAAGGAGGTCCTATGGATAAAGAACCTAGTTAATGTTATGGAAATCATTTATAGCAAGTGCACCCACCCAACTCTTGATGCGCTACATTGATGTTGTGTTGCACATACTTGAGATGGAATCTGACAACCTGCCTTGTTCAGCCAAGTCTCAGTAACATCTGTTAGGCTTCCCCCCCCTCCTCCAGGATTATATTCTGGAAGCAGCTGTTTGATGATCTACCAGCATTAGCCAGCAGCACTTGGAGAGAACAAGGGTAGTTGGCATGAATCCCCTGGTCCTGTTGGTTGGGGGAAGACTCTGTCTACTCCTCCTTCCCTTCTGTGTCACAGCTGATCCCCATCTACCTCACCCATTAGTTTGAAAATAGGGCTAAAGGCATTGCTTCTCCTCTCTGGTGTACCAACTGAGGTGCCCAAACTCCCTATTGCCCATTTCCCATTAACTCCAGCTGACGCTTAGCTGCTGGGCATCAATCCACCTATTTGCTCCAAATCCTCTCCACCCTGGGTCTGAATTTTTGACAACTCTTCTCACTTCATACCAATTAATAAATAACTTTATTAGCTCAATGCAACTAATGTTGACAAAATACAGTTATAATACAAAATTAGAATCAACTAAAAATACTTCAATTAAAACAAATATACCATAAGTACACCTATCACCTGCATACAACCTTAGAATCATAGAACAGTAGAGTTGGAAGGGGACTATAAGACCATGGAGTCCAACCCCTGCTCAATGCAGGCATCTACTTTACAGCAGACCTGGTGTGGGAGAGCCCATAACCTCCCTAGGTAATTGGTTTCATTGTCATACTTGTCATGAGGCAGTCTGAAGAATCTTCCTCTGAGGAGGAAGAAGTGGCAGAGACTGCAGCTTTGCCCATTCCCCAGGACTTACCGGAGGAGGAGGAACAGCAGGGAGGTTCCTCTGAAGAGCCTCAGGAAAGTCACCCTCTTCCACCCCCTGTCTCCAACGAGGAAGATTCTGGGTCTGAAGGGGTTTGTCCGGTAACTCCCCAACAAAGGCAGAGGCTCAAGCGTGCGGAGCAAGCGCGTCCCACAAGACGCAGCATGAGATTGAAAAAACAGAGCACAGCTGATGCAGGCCTTAAATGAGATTGCAAAGGAATGTGGAACAGCTGTGAGAACAGGCTCAGGTGAATATAAAAGGGGAAAACAGAAAGCAAGGTTTTCGTTGGGAACAACCGACGTATTTGGTTCCTGACACTCCCGCATACTTCTGGCTTGCAACCTGTGGACTGAACAACCGGCGTGACTGTTGACCCTGAACCCTGGACTCCGCTCATATCTGGTTTGACCTTCGGCTTCAACATTTGGACTGACTGAATCTCTGACGTGACCCTTGCTTTGGTAAATGGACCTTGTGGACTGCTCTGCATTTCAGTGTAAGTTCGGCACTTGACTCAGACCAGGGGGTTAATCTCTGGAGTATAAATAAAGACCTTCAAACGAATAAGTTCTGGCGTCCGTCCCGGACATACTTTGATAAGGGGTTTGGCTAAAGTCCCAGATTGAAAACTGTTGTAATACGACAATACTGCTCTAACATTTGGGGAGTTTTTCCTGATGTCCAGACGAAATCTGGCTTCCTGTCACTTGAGCTCATTATTCTGTGTCCTGCACTCTGGGATGATCGAGAAGAGAATCTGGCTCTCCTCTGTGTGACAACCTTTCAAGTACTTACAGTGTGCTGTCGGACGGGTGATTCCTGGAGGTGCAGAGAGCGGCTCGGTCTCTTCGCACAAAGCCTGCACTGCCTTGGGATGCGACTCGCTGCATTTCTTGGACTCGTGGCCTTGGCGGAAATGATTTTGAGTCGGTCGTGTCTGGGCGAGGACCCTGTCCCCTGGTGGGCAACTACTTTGGCCGGAGAGGAGAGCAGGCCTAGTGGGCCAAGCGCCCCCCTTCCCCGAGAGGACAGCAAGCAAGTCCAGTGGTCTCAACCGCCACTCCTTTCCCCTTTTGCCTCTGAACTGGGAGCTAGTATGTGCTCTTCAGCAAGCCCAGATTTGGCCCTGGGGCTGCTCACCGCCGAACCTATTCTAATCCATGTCAGTACATGCCCCACTTCGAGTGTTTTGAAGTGTGCACTTTCCCCCTCCCTGTGGGCTTTCCCCCCCCCAGCTAGAGTTTTTTTCCCCCAGTCTCAATCTGCTGCTCCGGAGTAATCCCAGCATGTTTCTTATCCCCAATTCCTCCTGCCCATTGTCGGGGTGGAGAGATTATCCGGGTTTTGCAGGCCAAACTCCCAAACTAGAATCTCCCCTTATTTTGAAAGAACCCTCCTGGGGTGGGGTTGGTGGGGGAGTTATTGCGTGTGTTCATTTTTAATTTTTTTTACTGTCCATTCCTCACCAATGACTGTGGTGGCTAATGGGAGTTGTAGTCCAGCCACATCCAAAGAATCGCAAATTGCCCACCATAAGATGGCAAGAGTGCAAGGCTGCATTCCAGATGTGTTGGGACAACAATTCCCATCATTACTGGCCCGCAACCAGCTTCCCTGGGGTGTTTGTTCATTTGTTTGTTTGTTTTACTGTCCAGCTAGAATTGAGCTCAAGTAATTTGGCTGAAGGCTGGTGAGATTTTAGTTCAAGATCACCCTTAAGATTCTTTGCTCCCAGTCGTTCCTGATAGCACCGTAGCCCTTGATGGTTCTTTTTTATTTAACATTTCCTCTGTCTCCTTTTGCTCCCTGCTGTTGGTGACTAGGCCAAGCCACGGTCACAAGGGGGACATGCCCCCTCCCTTCTTGTAAACATCGGCCCATTTGGGTGGCAGGCAAATGGGGTTCACCCCATAGAGGGCAAGGGGGCACCTCCAATTGCCTCCTGGCCATTCCAACAGGAAATGGTGGGTGCCTCTCTCGCGCTGGTTCTCAGCTCTGTGGTTGCTGCTGCCATTGGCCAACCAGTGGTGCCTCCAGCAGGAAATGACCTTCAAGAGTGCTATCATGTCTCTCCCTAGTCTTCTCTTCTCAAGGCTAAACATGCCCAATTCTTTCAGTCTCTCCTTATAGGGCTTTGTTGCCAGACCCCAGATCATCCTCATTGCCCTCCTCTGAACCCCCTTCAGCTTCACTGCATCCTTCTTGAAGTGTGGTGCTCAGAACTGGACACAATACTCAAGATGAGGCCTAACCAGTGTCGAATAGAGGGGAACCAGTACCTTGCACGATTTGGAAGCTATATATTCTATTAATGCAGCCCAAAATAGCATTTGCTTTTTTTTTTTTGTAGCCGCATCACACTGTTGGCTTGTATTCAGCTTGTGATCTACAACAATTCCAAGATCCTTCTCGCTTGCAGTATTGCTGAGCCAAGTATCCCCCATCTTGTAACTGTGCATTTGATTTCCTTTTCCTAGGTGTAGAACTTGGCATCTATCCCTATTAAATTTCATTCTGTTGTTTTCAGCCCAGCACTCCAGTCCATCAAGATCACTTTGAAGTTTGTTTCTGACTTCCAGGGTATTCGCTATCCCACCTAATTTTGTGCCCTCTGCAAATTTTATAAGCATTCCCTACACCTCCTCATCAAAGTGATTAATAAAAATGTTGAAAAACACTGGGCCCAGGACTGAGCCCTTCGGTACCCCACTCGTTACCTCCCCCCCCAGTTTGAGAAAGTATCATTGATAAGCCCTCTTTGAGTCTGATTCTGTAGCCAACTGTGTATCCACGTAATAGTTGTTCCATCTAGCCCACTTTTAGCTAGTTTGCTGATCAGAATGTCATGGGGTACTTTGTCAAAAGCTTTGCTGAAGTCAAGTTATATTAAGTCCACAGCATTCCCACAGTCCACAAGGGAAGTTATCTGATCAAAGAATGAGATCAGATTAGTCTGGCAGGATTTGTTCTTGACAAATCCATGCTGGCTTCTAGTAATCACTGTGTTGTTCTCAAGGTGCTTACAGATTAAGTTCTTTATAATCTGCTGAATTTTTTCCCCCAGGGATTGATGTCAGACTAACTGTTCTGTAGTTCCCAGGTTCCTCCTTTTTGCCCTTTTTGAAGACAGGGACAACATTAGCCCTCCTCCGGTCATCCGGCACTTCACTCATCTTCCATGATTTCGCAAAGATAATAGACAGTGGTTCTGAGAGTTCTTCTGCCAGCTCCTTTATTACTCTAGGATTACTCAGTTCGTCAGGCCCTGGAGATTTGAACATGTTCAACCTGCTTTCCTTTAAATACTCAAAAGACCAATAACTTTTTATGAAATGAATATGAATTGGGCTTCATCTCCCCTGCTGTTTTCTGGTTATCTTTTAAACCCGCCCTTTCCTTCCTATGCACTTCTGACTGGTCACAAGAATTATTCACATGAGGCTTTCAATATATGTACCAAGAACCTGATGATATACAGTCCAATTAAGGGATGTCTCTTCCTTCCATAGGAGATTTTTACATTCTCTGTAAAATGTATTCTTTCTCACTACATAAAATGAACAATGTGTATCAGTGTCAGTACAACGTAGTGACATAAGAGAAATGAAATGAGTGCAATTAAATTGAGGGCTGTTGTGCAAGTATTTAGAAGTATAAGCCACAGCTTATCCAATAAGTCTCCTTTTCCAGTAATTAATGTAATGCTATGTATGTCTACTCTAAAAAGAGTAATTACTTTAACATGATTTTATTCTTTTATCCTATTTTGAATCTTTTATTGTTTTGGTCATTGCTCCAGAATCTGTCTACATGTGGAGCAGTATTCAAATGTTGTAAATGAATAAATGAATAAATGAAGTAAGTCACAGCCAACACAGAGCAATGCAGTGAAAGGCAAAACTATCAACAAACTGCAGCATTTTTATATTTTCCTAAACAGAACAAAGCAAAGAATGGGACTCCCCCTCCCCACACTCTGTCTCAGAGCTCCATCACACCAGCGATTTAGTGCATGGTCAGCATGCCTGGTGTGTGGATTTGCAGCATGGTACTCACATGATGCTGTGCCTGTCCTGCTGACTCCCCGCCTCTTCCCCAGCCTTTTCTAGAATGCTAAAAGTCTGGATTATTTTCCCTAAGTGCATTTAATGCACCTGAAGTCTCCGTGTAGTTTTAAAATAACTGGGAGCTTGAATGGATTGCATCAGGTCCTGGCAGGGAAAAGCGATATCTCCCAGCAGCCGGCTCCAAGCCTCAATATAAAACCCAAACCTTGAATCCCAGGCTCAAAAGCCTTTTTTTAAAACATACAACACCTGAACCTCTGCAGAGACAGGATTGTACTTTCTTGATGCCCCCAAAGAGCCAGACTAAAGGGTCATTCTATTTTTGCCCAGCAGAAAGGTGGTCTGGCTGAAGTACTCATCTGCCAGGACCAGACTGGAGGGAGAAAGAGGGGGTGGGGGGGTGGAGCATAAGAGCTAACCTTTGAAAACCATACCAATGGTAGGTCCAAAGCACTCTGAAAGTATTAGCAAGTACAAAAGGTCAACACAGGTGAACTAAAATACTGATTGCTGAATAATATTTAAATTTTGCAAACTAATTCTAAAAGCGCAAGAGCGAGAACTAAAGTTTTTACAGGAGCCACTTTTGTTCAATTCTGTATCAGGGATTTCCAGCAAAACATGCAAGAACTGCACCCAGAACACATTTTTCACTCTATTTTGGCATACTCTCTGTCTTAGCAATGCAAGATATTTGGACAAAAACTAGTGTTACACCTTATTTTGCCCAAAGTGGTTTATCTTGAAATAAGAAAAAAATGATAATTTGTTACATCCTCAACCACTAGAAAAGAACCTTATTTTTGAATTTTGCATAGGGCTGTGCTAAACATTCTCCAGTTTTGATTTTCAAGATAGTGAGTTCAGGGAGATAGAACAATTTCCAGAAAATCACTTTGTGTGAAAATTCACATATTTTAAATCCTGTTTGGCATCATTGTTTGTTCTGGCTGGTGTTGCTTTGGTGCCAGTGAAGGCTGGTAGCCAATCTGAATGGTGGGGCAGAGGTTACGTCACTGGAAGCAGAACAGTCTTTGAATCCCAAACATGAATGTTAAGACTATACATGCAAATGAAGGGGGGGGGGGAATCACAGCCACACAAAAGCACTCTTTTGGACCCATATTCTCTTGTTACAGCAACAACTTCCATTCCACAGAGGATCAAATGAGTTTAAATTCATGAGTGCACTGGGGTGGGGGGTGGGAGTCACACACACAAACTCACAAAGTCATGTGCAGTTACCACTACTAATGATATTATATCCCATGATGATATCCTCAGAGCCACACAGCCAGGGCTTGATCAAGGTCATGATGGGCCCTGGGACTGCCTGTCCATATTGAGTCATCTCCTCTGCCCCCCAACGCTGAACACACAAAGACATTTGTGCATACATACACCAGAACAAATGTGCAATAATAATGCAGAAACATTTTTCACTACATATTGTAGTTGAAATCAGCTCCCATGCTTTCCTGGAAGAAAAAAAAAGACTTATACCACTTCCCTGGCGGTGAACTGCGATACAAACATAATTGTCTTGCACTATGTTCATAAAAAGCCTCCCTAGCATGAAAAATGGCCACCTGTGCATCACATGTGTGTATACATTCATTTATGTGCATGTACAGTAGAGACAAAAGGCACTTGGAAATTTATCTTATAGAGACTAAGGATATATGAGAATTTTGTTTCAGTTTGAAAATCATTCAAAACTGCCCCATTCACAATCCCAAATGCAAACGGGAGTGCATTTCCTCTGAAAATGTTCAGAGATTCCCAAACATGCATTGGCATTCACAGTATGTGTACTTGAAAAATGCACAACTTTCTCAAAATGCACAACTTTCTCAAAATGTGAGACATTTAACTTCCCCATGCTTCAGTGTATGGGGGAAATCTGCACAATTTTGGAAATTTGTACAAGTTTTGAGATTTTTTTGCATTTTTTTCGATAGCTGTTCATTTTATGCATTTTCCCACATATGAAAAATGAAAAACAATTGAATATGTGAGCAGAAACCGAGGAGAGATAAGCAGCTAGCTTTGATCCCTTGCATTACACCTACGGACAAGGGAACGTTAGACAATCAGAAAATTGGTGCAGTCATTAAATATCCGAATGCGAAATTTTAGGCTATGTTAAGAAGCCTAAAGAACAGCAGCCATCTTGGACCAGACCAAAGGTTTATGCAGCCAATATCCTGTTTCCAACAGTGGCAGCTCCATGTCCACAAGCAGACATGAAGGCAAGAGACTTCCCATTGTTTACTCCTCAACAATTGGTATTCAAAGGATATATTTCTCAACAATGTGGATTCTACTTAAGCACTGTAGCTAATACTGTTGTTCCCCGCCTCGATCCAAATGGAGAGGCGGGTAAGAAATAAATTTATTATTATTATTCATTTATAGTTCTACCCTTTATCAATTTTGTTCAGTCCCTTTTTGAAACCAACCAAGCTGTTGGCCATCATGAATTCTTGTGCTAGTGAATTCCACCTAAGAAGAATATTAACAGTTATGCTCTGTTTACTGGGTTAAACTTTATATTTAAAAATGAATAATTGTGTTTCTAAAGAAACAAATCCTTATGGCAAAACCCCTTATGATGAGGAATATCAGTGAAAGTTTTTTCAACATCAATTCCTTAGAACTTGTCGTCATCTCTTTTCAGGTGCATGTAATTATTTATAATTATTCTCTGTTTCTTCTGCTGCTTTTACCTCAGGCGTTCACTATAAATATTTCAGCCCTCTTCAACTTCAGCAAAAGTTCCCTTTTGAAATACTAGGCACCTTTAGGGCATTGTTAGAGTGATAAATCAACACCAATCTTTTATATCTGCCTCCTCTCTTGACAAGCTCTTTCCTCCACAAATAAAATATTTACAGCATTATGGAGAACATTCCCTTGATAGCAAAACATGTTATGCATTGAAATGGCATTATAACAAATTAAATACTGGAACAACTGTAACTTAATCCCCAGTGGGAATATTATGTATTTTATGTAACTAACCTTTATAAAACTGAATTTAGTCTTACAAAGCAGCCCACACTAGATGTCATATGCTTGGGTTGACAAGTTTCCACCATGAGCACAAAGGCATTACACTGTACTATACTTATTTATTTATTTATTACATTTGTATACCACCCCATAGCCGAAACTCTCTGGGCGGTTTACATAGGATTAAAAACAATTAAAAACAATACAAAAATTAAAACAGCAAAAACATACAACATACACACATTCTGTACATTTAAAAACACCACAACACTTCAAAAAGCAAAACAAACAAACAAACAAACAAAAACAAACAAACCCAGGCTCCTCAGATATTGTCAAATGCCTGAGAGAAGAGGAAAGTCTTGACCTGGCGCTGAAAAGATAACAATGCTGGCGCCAGGCGGGCCTCGTCAGGGAGATCATTCCACAATTGGGGGGCCACCACAGAGAAGGCCCTCTCTCTTGTTCCTGACCTCTGAGCTTCCCTCGGAGTAGGCACTCAGAGGAGGGCCTTAGATGTTGAATGTAGTGTTTGGATAGGTTCATGTCGGGAAAGGCGTTCCATCAGGTATTGTGGTCCCAAGCCGTGTAAGGTTTTATAGGTTAAAACCAGCACCTTGAATCGGGTTTGGAAACATACAGGCAGCCAATGCAAGCAGGCCAGAGTAGGTCTTATATGCTCGAACCTACTGGTTCCGGTTATCAATCTGGCCGCTGCATTTTGCACAAGCTGCAGCTTCCGAACCACCTTCAAAGGCAGCCCCACGTAGAGTACATTGCAGAAATCTAACTTGGAGGTTACCAGAGCATGGACAACTGAAGCCAGGTTATCCCTGTCCAGATAGGGATGTAGCTGGGCCACCAACCGAAGTTGGTAGAAGGCACTCCGTGCCACTGAGGCCACCTGCACCTCAAGTGACAGAGATGGTTCTAGGAGAACCCCGAAGCTATGAACCCACTCATTCAAGGGGAGTGCAACCCCATCCAGAACAGGTTGAACACCCTCCTTTTGGTCAGTGGAACCACCCACTAACAGCGTCTCAGTCTTGTCTGGATTGAGTTTCAGTTTATTAGCCCTCATCCAGTCCATTGTCGTAGCCAGGCACTGGTTCAGTACATCCACAGCCTCACCTGATGAAGATGAAAAGGAGAAGTAAAGCTGCGTGTCATCAGCATACTGATGACAACGTACTCCAAAACTCCGGATGACTGCACTCAACGGTTTCACGTAGATGTTGAACAGCATGGGGGACAAAACTGACCCCTGCGGAACCCCATACTGGAGAATCCACGGGGCTGAGCAATGTTCCCCAAGCACCACCTTCTGGAGCCGACCCCCCAAGTAGGAGCGGAACCACTGCAATGCAGTGCCTCCCACTCCCAACTCAGCCAGTCATCCCAGAAGGATACCATGATCGAAGGTATCGAAAGCCGCTGAGAGATCAAGGAGAATCAACAGAGTCACACTCCCCCTGTCTTTCTCCCGACATAGGTCATCATACAGGGCGACCAAGGCTGTTTCCGTACCAAAACCAGGCCTGAAACCCGACTGAAATGGATCCAGATAATCGGTCTCATCCAAGAGTGCCTGGAGCTGGTTCACAACCACTCGCTCCAGGACCTTGCCCAGGAATGGAACATTTGCTACTGGCGTGTAGTTATTAAGATTTTCAGGGTCAAGAGAAGATTTCTTTAGTAGTGGTCTCACTGCCGCCTCATTCAGGAGGCCTGGGACCACTCCCTCTTGCAAAGAGGCATTAATCACTTCCCTGGCCCAGCCAGTTGTTCCATCCCTGCTAGCTTTTATTAGCCAAGAGGGGCAAGGATCCAATATGGAAGTGGTTGCACGAACCTGTCCAAGCACCCTGTCAACATCCTCGAGCTGCACCAACTGAAACTCATCCAAGAAAACAGGACAAGCCTGTGCTCTGGATACCTCACTAGATTCACCTGCTATAACACTGGAGTCTAAGTCCTGACGGATGCCAGAGATTTTATTCTGGAAGTGCCCAGCAAATGTATTACAGCGGGCCTCAGATTGTTCTACCATGTCCTTGGGGCCAGCATGTAAAAGCCCCCGGAAAAGAAGGACTCTTTTTCAAGTCTGTAGGAAATGACCTTATTCCACCCCACGTTTTGTGTGTGTGTGTGTGTGTGTGTGTGTGTGTGTGTTACTAGCATGGTGCAATGGCTAAAATGTTGGATTTAGCTGTAGGAATCCTGTGCTCTACTCACACTGAGACCTTCTTCAAACAATGTTTTAGGTAAGCAAGTAAAGTATTTAAAATAGAAAATGTCTCTGAATTTTTGCTAAAGAAGAAATTTGAAGTGGCTTTGGAGGTTACTCCTCAGGTTAAACATCCAAACAAGTTCAAGGGAAGCCAGCCTTGTTTCTGTAAAGACTATCCACACATTCATTGAACAATCCAAAATAAATGTGGAGGTTCTTGCTGAGATGAACATCTGAAGGTTTCAAGAGAAGTCAAATGATTCAATAGCACTGGCAATGAAATCTTGGTGCAGAGAGGAGATTCAGACATCCTAGTATAGTGTGATTGCAGGAAGTGTTTTTAATCACATGTATACTATAAATATATATTTGTCAGGAGGGCAGGATTGGCTGTGGCTTCCTGTATGCAATTAGTTCCTGGTGAAATTCCCTCTGTATCACAACAGTTAAAGTTGCAGGGACCCTGCCTTCTTTTGTATATGGTCACTCTAGTATAGTGCCTGTACCTTTAACTGTTGTGCTGAAGAGGGAATATCACCAGGAACTAATTGCATACAAATGACACTGGCTGAAATTCCCTTTTCTCTACAACTGTTAAGGTTACATGAGCCCTGTTTTATCTGGTTACCCTATCATAAACCAAAATGGAGGACAGCATGGACAGCCCTCAAGAAGGCATACCCACTCCAACATGCCCAGCCCCCAAAGGGGTATGCCCATCCTGACATGACTGTCCCCCAAGGGGGCATGGCCTTGGTCACATGTTCTACAGCTCACAATTAAGACAAACCTGTTCTACATAATATCTTAATGTTAAAATCACTAAAATAAAGAACAATTATTAACTTCACTTATTCCTACTTTTGTAACTTTTGCTGTATTTTGAAGCTTTTGCTATACTATGTGTGGTACAGTCTCCCCCTCCTTCAAATACCTTTTCTTACTGCAAATCCTTCACTGGATGACCATAGTCTCACATTTCCTAACATTTAATACTCTTTTCCCATCAACTTTCTCATAGCCATTTTAAGTCAGGATCCATACTCACAGATTCACCACACTGCTACCACTGAACAAATGAAGCAGTTGACATGTGCAGAAAAATCTAGTACAACAAACTAGCAACCTAGCATTCAGAAAGAGTATAAATACTGTTACCCTGCAAAGGTTAGCCATGGAACAAAATGGACTAAAGGCTTGTTGCAGTCAATTAATAGGTTCAGATGATGAGTTTATGCCATTTTCTGATTGGCGTGTTAAATATAATTTACCTGCTACGGCTGAATGACAATACTTACAATTGCAACACTAACTGAAATCTAGGTTTGGGCCAGCTGGTTTTACGGCCTCAGAGCCTCCATTACTGTTACAAACACTTATAGTAGCTGAGCAGACATGTCAATCCACAACCTATTATATATATATATATATATATATGTGTGTAAATAAATACAATACTCATAGTTTAAGACAAGATTGGAATCAAGAATTGGAGTGTCCTATTTTGCCCAGTCAATGGAATGTTGCCTTGGAGACTGTATCTGAAGTTTCTATGGATCTTAAGCTACAACTTATTCAGCAAAAAATCCTCATTCGGGTCTACTGGGCCCCACAACGTCTTTTCAACAAGGGTCTATCTAATTTACATTATTGTTGGAGTTGTAATGCACCTAATGCTTCTTTAACTTTTATCTGCTTTTAATCAGTTTTTGTATTTTGTGTTTGGTGTTGTTCCCCGCCTCGATCCGTTGGGAGAGGCGGGTGATAAATAAATATATTATTATTATTATTATTATTATTATTATTATAACTCATATGTTTTGGCAGTGCTCAGTAGTGTCCTCCTTTTGGGAGGAGGTTAAAATGAGGATAAATCTTGTCCTGAATCAATCTTTAATATGGAAGGGCTCATGCCCTTCTAAACTACCTGCCGGTTTCTTGGAAACTAACACAGGGTCAGCGCAAATGGATCTTCAGAGCCCTCATGACAGCTAAAAGGCTTATA
The DNA here is from genome assembly GCA_029215795.1 of Anniella stebbinsi. Taxonomy (NCBI): domain Eukaryota; kingdom Metazoa; phylum Chordata; class Lepidosauria; order Squamata; family Anniellidae; genus Anniella; species Anniella stebbinsi. Next base: position 102,467,908 of record JARDYH010000003.1, read on the forward strand.
CTATCATATTGGAAGGATAAATGCTCACCTCCCATAATGCAATGGATTGAGGAATTAATAACCTTATCAACATTTGAATGAGTGATATACAGGCGCAACTTGCAAATGGATAAGTATATGGCTATATGGTCTGATTTTTTTGAAACCTATGTATGATTCTTTCTCTCTTTTTCTTTTAACATTCAGTGAAAAATGATAACATCACTGTATATGTAAAGTGGGTTTTTTTACCTTTTTGCACTTTTTTATTGTTATGAATTTTTTTTTTGAAATTCACAATAAAAAAAAAGTGGGGGGAAGCTTACTCCCTTATAAATGAATATAGGATTGCAGCCTTAAATGAAGGTGCTTACAGGGCCATTCGTATTTTATTGCTATTCATGATCAATCTTCACTGTGATAGTACATGTCTACTCAGAAGTCCCATTGACTGCAATAGGTCCTGCAATCCCAAAGTATTAAAATAAACATAATTATGAATAGGCTGACCATATGAAAAGGAGGACAGGGCTCATGTAACTTTAACAGTTGTAGAGAAAAGGGAATTTCAGCCAGTGTCATTTGTATGCTATTAGTTCCTGGTGAAATTCCCTCTTCATCACAACAGTTAAAGCTGCAGGGGCCCTGCCTTCTTTTATATCTGGTCACTCTAGTATAATGCATGCAACTTTAATTGTTGTGATGAAGAGGGGATTTCATCAGGTATTAATTGCATACAAATGACGCCGGCTGAAATTCCCTTTTCTCTGCAACTGTTAAAGTTACATGAGCCCTGTCCTCCTTTTCATATGGTCAGCCTAATTATGAATACAAAACAGGATCATTGACAGAGGAGGGGAGATGTTAGGAGGGGAAGGTTTCTGCCATTGTGGAGCAAGTTGTCAGTCACAAACAAGATGAACATAGCTGGCGAGTCTTCAAGGTGCTACAAGACAGTGGCTCAATTCGGACGACACAATAAACAACTGGTGTGGGGGAAACAATCCTCAGTTGTTTTGACTATTGTGTCATCCGAATGCTGCCATAGTCAACTCAGCGCTGATCCTAATCCACACCACAGTTGATTATTTATTACCATGTTGTGTGGGGAGTACCCCCTAGTTGAACAACTGTAAAGTTGATTATTACCCCACCATTGACTGTCGTGTCGTCTGAATTGAGCCACTGTGTGGCTTTTGAACAACAAAGAACAAGACGTCCCTCTGCTTCTTCACATCTGTTCACTTTTCTCTAGCAAGTGCGAGCCCCTTCTGTCAAGGAGGACTATGCACCCACCAGAGCCTGGCATTGTGGATCATGCAACCAACTGTTGCAATTCAGAAACATGCTTCCAGAGCCTAGGAGATCCAGGCACAGTCAAACAAGGCAAGCTAAGCTACACAGTGTGCTCACATATTACCTTGCCCCTTAGTCCAGACATTGCTGCTCAGATTCCTTTTGGGCAGCAAAACCTGGGCCAGCTTGGAAGGAGCAACAGATGAGGAAGGCCTCTGGCACTCCCTTGAACATGTCAGCAGCCAGTGTACCTGCTCACCCTTTGCAAGCATCCTCACTGACTACAATGGCAAAATGCAGTGTTTGGCTGCTGGGCAGCTCTCTCTGCCCAGTCAGGCACCAGCTTACAATGGCATTGTTAAGCAATTTTGGATGCTGGATGTAATGGTCTTAGGGCCCCCTTTATTCTTAAAATGCATCGCTTCACTTCCACATTCCACAGCTGCTACATTTCTGATGTTAGAGCAATAATAATAATAACAACAATAATTGCAACCCTGTCAATTCTTTTAATGTTTCCAAACATGTGCAGAGTTTCACATTTTAAATTCACTTAAGGTGCAACCCTACGAATGTTTGGAAAGAAAAAAAATCCTACAGTTCTCAGCATAACCCAGCTAGCCATGCCAACTAGGGCTACCTCCACAAGAGAGGTTTAATGCTCTTTGAAGGCTCATTATAAATTTTACCTCCACACCAGCGGAGCGCAAAACGGGCGTAGAGGCGCGTTATCTCCCGGATTATGCGCATTATCGAATGTGCGTTAAATAGCGACTTTTATTTTGCTCCGGCCGTTAAAGCGCATTTTCGCCGTGTGAACAAGCGATTATGCGCATTAACTTCTTGTAAAGCGCTTTTTGGACATCAATTAATGCGCTTCGCCGCCTCTCGCCGCCTCCCATGCAGAGGGATTAGGAGTAAATGCACCTCCGCGATAATGCGCATAATCGCCGAACCGGGCGCAAAAGCGCATCCTTGTGGAGGGGGCCTAGGAGATTCTAGGGGATTCTAGGAGTTATAGGACTTTTTTCTGTCTAAACATGCATAGGATTGTGCCTTTAACTCATGAATACATAAATCAAATAGGATTTCCTTCCTCTGCGGAACCCACTTACTTAGGAGTAAGCATCATTTTGTTATAGTAAATGATAATGTTTTTAACTAAGATTTAAAAATAAGTATCTGTCATCTGGTACAGAGTTTTCCCATGGAAAACCTGACTGGTTCACTGTTGTGATTATTTGATTGGGACTGCAATGCAGTTACACATGACTGAAGGATGGGCACAATATATAATTTTAGGGGCACTAATCATGACTGTATTTTTATTCTCTTTAAATATGGTTACGCATCCCCCAGTTATCTTGGTGTTCTATTTCTACAATGCCTTTATATATCCTTTTGTCCTGTCTTTTCTTCACCTCCCTTCTTTTTCAGGCTGAATCCTATGCACATTTATCTCAGAGTAAGTCCTATTGATCTCAGTTGGGCTTACTTCAAAGTAGACATACTTAAGATTGTGCTGCAGCTCTGTTTTTAAGGTGACACAAGAGACACACATACCATGTTTACCAAAAGAATGGCTTGCTGGTTACTACATCATATCTGCTTGAAAAAGGGGGTTGGACACCCTAAAATAAACAAGGGCAGATAGGAATTGTTTTAGCAAACATTCCTACCCCTTCCCCTTTTTTAGCGATCCCATGCAGGGTTACTCAAAAGTAAGCCTTGCAGAGGCAGAGCACAAAGTGGCTCCCTCCCCAAGAAGTGTGGTTAGGTAGTATCCAATGTCAGTCCTATGTAGAGTAGACCCATTGAAATGAATGAGACTTAAGTTAATTACAACTAATTTGAGTCCCATTCTTTTCAATAGGTCTATTTAAGTAGGACTAACATTGGATACTACCTATTTTGGCATAAGGTTTCCCCCCTGCCCCGCCCATATATAAAATGTTTGGGGCACTAATCATTACTGTGCTTATTATTGTCTTAAAATATGGTTAATCATCCCCCAGTTCTCTTGCTATTCTGTTTCTACAATGCCTTCATCTGTATCCTTTCTCTTGTCTTTTTTTCACCTTCCTTCTTTTTCAGGCTGAATCCTATGCACATTTACCTCCAAGTAAGTCTCATTGGTCTCAATGGGGCTTACTTCTGACTAGACATACTTAGGATTATGCTGCAGCTCTGTTTTTTAAGGTAACACAAGATACCTTAAAAAAAAATTACCAAAAGAACTGCCGGCTGATTACTGCATCATATCTGCTTGAAAAAAGGGGGTTGGATACCCTAAACTAGGAGGGGGTTGGATACCCTTAGCCTCCAGGAATTTATCCAACCCCCTTTTAAATCCATCCATCCATCTCTTTATTTCTTTCCCAAACCTGGTGTAACGCAAGGGACTTCCCTAAGGATCTTTGCTTCTCTCCATCTATCTGCTCTTCTTTTCTCAGGAGCAGCCACAGAGCAGCACTGGAGGAACTGTTGTGTGTTGCTGCCGCTCTGAGCTGTCGTTCTCTTTTGAAGTTCCATGATCCTCCCCATCAATCCTGTCCTTCTCCATGGAGCCAAGCTCCTTTGTCTCCTGTCAGCCTGAGCATCAGGGCTAACAGATTTTCCAGCCAGAATTCAAAAACTCGTGCACCCAAACCAGACCCCAAGGAATGAAAGAGTTTCTCCACACTTTGCTTTTACTTCCTAATCTTTCCTCCCTAGCCTCCCTCTTTTTTCCTCCCACCATCCAGCTCCTTTTGGGGGGGATCTCCTCCCAGAAAGGGTTAATTTAGAGCCCTGCTCCAACCCAAACCAAAAGCAGCCACTGGAAAAAAGACTGTCAGGGCAGGCTCAGCGCAGGTGTGTTGCCAGCTGACATGCCCACTGACACCTCGCTGATGCTCCCCTGCCTCATCCCGTGACCTTTGCTCTGTGTTGTTGTCATTGTCATCATTGCTGCCACCACCCTAGCCAGCCAGCCAGCTGGCCAGCCAGCCAGTCAGGCAGGCACGCAACCAGTGTTTTTGTCTTTGACACGCTAACGCACAGGCAGCATTTCCCAGGATGAGTTGTCCACTTCAGCAGTCTCGTGAGAGTTCAGATATATCATCCCAGAAGTTTTGCAAGACTTGATACATCTTCTGTGTCAGGAAGGAAGCTGGCGGTGCGCATTAGCGTGCTGAAGAGAAAAATGCCTCAGCCTGTGTATAGTTGCTTGCCGTGAGACTGGCGTAGCAAGCATACAAGGTTGAAAGAGGTGCTGCGACAGGGAGATGTGAGTCAGGCATGGTGGAGGGGAGGCCTGCCTCTGGGTTGTTCATCTTTTCACCAGATAAATTAGCCCCTTTGCCGGTTGCCCCAGTGGCACGTAGTTTTGCCGGTGATTTCAGGAGAAAGCCGGCATAAATGGTCAGTCTAACTTCAACCAACCTGTCTAAATGTGAATGTCAATCATCTGCAAGCCACATTCACTGGCTGATTGATTTATAATATTTTAGGCTGCTTTTCTGATTAAAAATATGAAATCAACAATAACAAAACACAGCAGACAGATGCAATAAAAAAAGTAAAATTCAACCAAAATTCAACCAAATCAAATATAACCTGGACATTGCTGAGTTCTAAACCCTGGATACTAGGAGAGATCTCTTTCAACCTTCCTCTGGATCCATGATAACCTGGTCTTCAGATCTCCCCTTGGAATAGATAACTATTCATTAAACAAAAAACCTACGGTTTACAAAACCAACGTTAAGGTTCTACAGTTTCCAACCAAGCACCAAAAAGCAGGGAAATTGGGAGTTAAGGCTCCCAAGCCTTAACGCCACATCCTCCCTAAGGAGGCAGAAAGTGCAAGTGAAATTCTCATTCTCCCAAAGCAGATAAACCATGAGGACAGGATGGAGAATATGATATGCAGAGGTGACTGTGGGGTTGTGGAAAACTGATGACAAACAACTTAGGGCCACCTACTTCTCTTTTTTTGTTTAGAGCAGCCCTTCCCCAACCTGGTGCCCTCCAAAGGTGTTGGACTACAACTCCCATCATTGCAAGTATTTGGAGAAGTATTTGGAGAAAATTTGAAAGATTGTGCTACTGGAATAAAAAATCCCTGATTAATTTTGGAAGCACACAAGATGATACAGGAAAATATGCTATGTTACAAGAAGTTACAGTTTACTATGTTAATTAGTAGAGCTCATTTTATGCTACATGCTTCTCCCACTGTTTCGATCTAAAAGTAGCAGATTGTGATCAAGTTTCAAGGCTGCACAGGCTGCATTTTCATCTGTGGATATTTATTCAAAAGTAAGAGCTATGGAACTAAGTGAACTCTACCCAATGTAGAGTTAGCTGTGACTGAACAGATTTAGGGCACAATCTAATGCAGGTTTAGACAGGGGAAAAAACTTTTTTAGACAGCATTGCTGGCTGTGGAATGCTGGGAGTTGTAGGACTTTTTCTGTCTAAATGTGCATAATATTGCACCTTTCGTTGTAAGAAAGCCATTAAAGTTTATTGGCTTAGACAGAATGAACTGCACCAGATTGCACCCAGTACAATACGTTTTGTGTGCAATATCAAATTGCATTGTCACAATCTCCTTAACAAATGTGACAAATTTAAGTTGTATATGGTGACCATAGGGGGAAAAAAGGACAGGACTTCTGTATTTTTAACAGTTGTACAGAAAAGAGAATTTCAGCAGGTGTTATTTTTATGCATGCAGCACCTGGTGAAATTCCCTGTTCATCACAACAGTTCACGCTGCAGGAGCCCTGCCCTCTTTTATATGTGGTCAAGAGGGCAGGGCTCCTGCAGCTTTAGCTGTTGGAATATGAAATATATAAGCACAGCCAGAACTGGGAGGCCTGGGCTAAAATCCACATCAGTCATGAAGCTCACTGGGTGAACCTGGGCCATTCGCCACCTCTCAGCCCTGCCTATGGGGATCAAATTGGGGAGAAAACCATGTACACCACCCTGAGTTCCATGGAAAAGGCAGAGTGGGCTTCATATGTAATATATAGAAGAAGAAGAATTATGGGTTGGATACAGATTTAAGCTGACCCAACTGTCCTGGTGAAAGTGGACTTCCCTGCCCCCTTGTTCCCACGGCAGCCCCTCCAGTCCCTGGAAAATGCTAGACAGAGAATCAGGGTGAAGTGTGGTGTGTGTGTGTGTGTGTGTGTGTGTGTGTTTGGGAGTGGTGATTCTAAAAAATTGGGTGGAGAGACTTTCCCACAAGCCAAGCTCTTCCTCTTGTGGAAGGTCCTTCTTGTGGAAGGCAGATTCTGGATCCCAATTTCCCCAAACAATTTATTAGCTTAGCTGATAGCTGTTTAACTTCTAATGGCATAGTCAGGGTTGTTTAGAGTGTTTGAGGAACTTTCAGCATTAACTATTTTACATAATTGAGACAGATCAAAGTAGTTGATTCTTTCTTCTTGTTCTTTGTTTCATACTTCATACTTCAACTTTTGGGGAAAGAGAGGGCTGAGCCAGGGCCTTGGCAACTGCAGCCTCCAGCTGCTCCGAGTATCAACCAGCCGCTGGGTCAGGTTGTGGGAAAGGCTCTCTCTCTCACACACACACTCACTCTCTCTCTCTCGCTTGCTCTCTCTCTCGTTCGCTCTCTCTCTCTCTCACTCTCTCGCTCACTCCCTCTCTCCCTCTCGCTCTCTCTCACTTGCTCTCGCTCTCTCGCTTGCTCGCTCTCTCTCGCGCGCGCGCTCACTCACCCGCTGCGACCTAGACCTTTGCCTAAAGCAGCCTCCTCGTCACCAGAGCAGAGAAGAAAGAGGCGGCAGTTCCCCCCTCCCTCCTCCCTCCTGATAATCTCTCTCGCTCACTCGCGGTCATCCTCACCAGAGCAGGGAAGAAAGAGGCGGCAGCTCCCTACTCCCCCCTCCCTCCTCCTTCCTGATAATCTCTCTCGCTCACTCGCCCATCGTCCTCACCAGAGCAGGGAAGAAAGAGGTGGCAGCTCCCCCCTCCCCCCTCCCTTCTGATAATAAGTTCTGTGGTGCCGGGTACGCATGCGTTGCATTGTGAATTGGATAAATATTCATTAAAAATCAACAGTAGGGAATTTTTTAAAAAGGAAAAGCATTCCATCAACTAGACTGATGGCAAAAGAAGACCCCATCAATGAATTAAGCAGGAAATCTATAATTTCCCTGGAAATCCTGGCTACAGAAAGTCGCAACCCGGAAGTAAATCTGACAAAAGCAGGGAGACAGGTTTGTGTTCCTTTTCTATCTTAAACTGCTCTCCTTCCCTCAATCTTTCACCAATCTTCTTGAAATTTTCAGGTAATGTAAATCAAACATTTCTTTCTGGAACCTGTAAATTTCAGCAAGATTGGTGAAATATTTTTGATTTTATGGCTGTTAGAATGACCCCTCCCCCAATTATCACTTTAACATGGTGGAATGTGTTTTTTACTGACGGCCCTTAACAATGGAGGCACGACTGTGCCTCCATTAATACATTGCCCCCACACACACACACACACAGAGTGTTCCTTTCCTTTTTTTCTAAGGGTTTGGTCCATACTGCTATAAAGTTGAAAGCTTCAAACACTTCATTTAACTAGTTTGAGCCGGTGTAAGTTTTAAGTACAATTTTGAAACCTTTCAAAATGTTTCTGGGCCTACAACAGTGCCTAGTCACACTGTTTTTCTAACAGGTCTTAGCAACAGTTAAACTGTAGTGTATTTTGAATACTATACACATGTATTTTCTTTCTAATCAGCGCATGTTTCACATTTCACTTCTGTATCTGATGTTCTTTTGCATTTATTTTTCTGTCCTGTTCCTTTGTACTTCCGCTCAACGCTACCTCAGGAACCTGTGTGTTTCACCCAAAACAAGAATCAGCTCAGTTACACCCTTTGTGTTTTCAGAAATGGAGATCAGCCATTGTTGCTGCTTCCTAAAATGTATTGCTAGGTGTAATCTAATACCTGCAACACCTGTAGAGCTCCATTTTGAGACTGGGTCTATCTAAATTGCAGACCTCGTGGCCACAACATCCAGCCAAATTTTTGGACTTCTCTGTTTCTTCTCCCACTCAACCTGCTTTTATGTACCAGCTACAAGCTTTGGAGAACTCAAAAGCTTGCACATTTTTGTAGAACTTTAGTTTGTTTCATAAAGGTATTACTCAATTGTGGATTTTGGATTTTTTTTTCTCATGGACTAGTATGGCTCTATTCATTTTGGCTTTTCGTATTATGATGAAATTTCTTAAGGAACATTTCATTAAATAAATTTTAAATACTATTTCTGAAAATTTGTCAAGAAAGCAATGAAAACTGAGCTAACCGTCAGGCAAACTAGGAAGAGCTTGTCTTTCGTTAGTTGCTTATTTTAGCTTTCCTAGGGGTGAGCTGAAACACACATTGTTACTTAAGCCAGGTCCACCCAAAAAGTTAACAGAATGCATATACCTGACCTGCAACCTTCCTATAAATTCCTCCATAACAGGGGGAGTGAGCATTGTATAAACGGAATCTCTGATGAATATGGATATTGTTAAATAGGCTTTCCTGCCTTGGCAACTATATCAAAAGGACAATACATCCGCTTTGTAGAAGAAAGTAAGCTTACCCATCTCCTCATCATAACTCCTGCCAGGATTTATGCATGCATGACAGCCATTGATATTAATGGAGACTATTATAACAAAGTGTACATTTTAATACACCATGTCTGTCTGGCCAAAAGAGAAGCTAATATTATGGTCTACACTCTTTGCTCAGTTACAACTTCCTTGCCTTTTATGGGGAAACTTCAATATGGGTGGAGAGCCATATTCATTTCTCCCACGCTATGGAACAGCATTACTCTAAAGCAGTTATAAAACACAGCATCATGACATCCTAGTTTATTCCACTATGAATTGCATTATGATACTTGTAGGGGTGTGCAAAGCTCTCCAGTGAGAAATTTCACAAGTCATTAAAACTGTTTTGGGTTCTAATGAAAGAGAACCTGCCAGGCCCAAATGCCTGAGGGTTCTTCCTCAGGGCAAGAGTGAAAAGAGTGAAGCATTGAGAAACATGTGTGTGTGTGTGTGTGTGTGTGAGAGAGAGAGAGAGAGATTTGCAGCCAGAGCCAGCTTTGAGCTCTCTCCTTCTTAAAATCATTTGAACTCCCAGTGTGCTGTGTTTAACCCACTGAATAATCTTTTAAAAAATCCAAGCCTACTAAGTGTGTAAGTGTTTGCTGCTGACTGGCTTCCTCCTCCTTCCTCCTCCAAGCCTCATCGTAGCCTCCTCACATGTAGGGGGAAGGTGGCTATTGTTGCTTTGATGCGCACCACCCCTCCTCCTCCTCCTCCTCCTCCTCGTCCTGCAAGCCTCTAGGACAGGGAGCACATTTCTGCTCAGACTCATAGAAGTCAATAATCCACAGTGTCAAAGTGCTGCTAGCTGGCATCTTGAGTGAGTAAGCTTCTGCACCTGAGTCATAGGCTGCCATTGGCTGCTGGCTGAGCTTCCAGTGCAGGGGGTGGGGGCTCCATCCAATTAGGGTGACCAGATTTTGGAAACTAAAATCCCGGTCCAAAATGGCCACCCAAAGGGGGCATGCCCACCAAAGCAGACCCCCCCAACATAAAATAAAAAAAATTAAAAAGGCCACCCGCCATGCGGCCAACAAGCAGACACCCCCCACCACCCAAAAGCCACCCTCCCCCAAAAAGCCAGCCCAGACCTACCGGATCCTCGTGCCACCGCCGCCGGGCTTGTGCTAGCAGAGGCCCAATCGCGACAAGCCCCGAGGAGGCCAGAGGCCGCACAGAAGAGGCGGGAGAGGGCCGGATCCAGAAGTGATGAAACCGGCCCTCTCCCGCCTCTTCTGTGTGGCCTCAGGCCTCCTCAGGGTTTGTCATGATGGCGAGCCCCGAGGAGCCCAGATACCCGTGCGGAAGAGGCAGGGGAGGCTGATTACATCACTTCTAGAATCAGCCCTCTCCCGCTTCTTCTGTACTAGCTTCTGGGCTGAGCTTCCTGTGCAGGGGGTGGGGGCTCCATCCAATTAGGGTGACCAGATTTTGGAAACCAAAATCCCGGTCCAAAATGGCCACCCAAAGGGGGCATGCCCATCAAAGCAGACCCCCCCCAACATAAAATAAAATAAAATTAAAAAGGCCACCCGCCATGCCTCAGGCCTCCTCGGGGTTTGTCGTGATGGCGAGGAGCCCGAGGAGCCCAGAAGCCCATGCGGAAGAGGCAGGGGAGGCCGATTACATTATTTCTGGAATCAGCCCTCTCCCGCTTCTTCTGTGCTGGCTTCTGGGCTCCTTGGGGCTTGTCACTATTGCGACAAACCCTGAAGAGGCCGGTGGCTGCACAGAAGAGGAGGGAGAGGGCTGATTCCGGAAGTGATGTAATCGGCCTCCTCCGCATCTTCTGCGTGGGCATCCGGGCTCCTCGGGGCTCCGAGGAGGCCAGAGGCCACACAGAAGAGGCAGGAGAGGGCCGATTTCATCACTTCCAGATTCGGCCCTCTCCCGCCTCTTCCGTGTGGCCTCTGGCCTCCTCGGAGCTTGTCGCTATTGGGCCTTTGCTGGCACGAGCCCAGTGGCGGCAGCAGCGGCATGAGTGTGGTGGCGGTGGTGGCCGATTATATCACTTCCAGAATCAGCCCTCTTCCGCCTCTTCCGTGTGGGCATCCACCATCCGAGCTCCTCAAGGCTCGTTTCCCCGGTTTGCCCCCACCACCACCCCGGTTGGCCCAGATTGCCCCAGTTTTCCCGGTTAGGTCTGGGAAACCCCAGATGATCTGGTCACCCTACATCCAATAGATCTGGAGGGCACCACGTTGGAGAAGGCTGGAGTAGAAACTTCCACCAGCGGCAGTGGAGCTCTCAGCTCTGCATCAGCAAAGTAAAGGATAAAAGCTCCCTCCATAAATGCGCAGGGGGGGAGGGATTAATGAGTGTGTGTGTGTCTGTTTAAGGGGGATAAGGAGGAAATATATTTTTTAAAATCCTTTAAAAAAATCAATGCATGAATGGATCTGCTACAAAGTTGGCATGCCTAAAGCCCTACTTAAGAGCTATCATCATGCCAACTCTAATCTAATCTCTTTATCTTTAAAAATGATAACTTTTTTCTAAAAAAACTAATTTTAAAACCACAAACTTAAAAAAAATATAAAAAATCAAAGCTTGAAGGACTTTGCTCCAAATGCTGTATGTCTAAAGATCTACTTAAGAGTGATCAGCACACCAAATTTCTTTTCTTTATCTTTAAAAATGATGGAGCTGTAAGCATTTGATTAATTTCCATTGACTAGAGCGGTTATTTGAAAACGGGTAATCCGATGGGGCAGAGAAAGGGGATCAGCTCCGAAATTGCCTCAATGGAGCTCTGGCTCAAATTTCGAGGCAGAGAACACCCACTTTGCACACCCCCTGGTACTTTCCTCTTGGGTCACTTAAGTGGCTTCACACTTGTATTAGTCTCTAGTTTATAAACTCCATCTAGTTGTCAGTCTTCCTCAAACACATTCCTGAATTCCTTCTGAATTCTTTTTTCATTCCAGATTCATTTGACTTTTCCATCACTCCACTATCCACTGTCAATATATTCTGGAACAGTCCTTTTATCAATTCCCTAGCTTGGACTGCCTTAAGGCCTAATGTTCTCTCATAATCTACAACCACATACTCTAGCTTGAATTTCTTGTTTGTTTGGGGGGTTAGAAGCTTTGAGTTTGCATTTTCCCAGAGGTTTTGATGTAGTGTGATTCGTCTCTTCCAATTAAATATTGGGTTTCAGTAGGTGGATGGGATAATGTCGCAACTGGCACCGCAGTCTAATTGAAATGTTAATGCTTTATCTTGCAGGCACATGGCTCCATACAATTGTTTAGGTTGTCCTGATGGCTTTTCCTGCAGCATGTTACTACTTTTACCCATGGAAAGCCTTCACCTTTACTGCCACTCTGCATATTCACAGTGTTGCACTCTAACTTTGGGATTTTTCTGTTTTGATAGACCCTTGGATACATAGTCATTAAGTTTGTCACAGTGGTGACATTTCTTCCCATAAGCTGGGCAACTTGATTTCTGTCTTGTCTGTTTTCCTCCAGAGCATTTGCTTATTCTATGGAGTTCACTATTTCCTTTACATCTGATTTCTCCCTCTCTTTGCTCTGTACTATATGGACAGGTTCCGTTGTCTGCCCTTCCGGGGCTTTAATTCTGTCTTTGGACAACTTTAGCTATCCTGCAAATCTCCAAGCTTTTTTCTAAGGTCAGGTCTGCTTCCCTCAACAATCTATTTCATACTCATATCCAATCCCTTATTAAGGAGTTTTTGATAGCTCCAAAATTAAAGCTGGATATTAACGGCTTTAAGCTGGTGCAATATTCTTCAGTGTCTTTCCCCATTACTTGGTTGTGCCTGAACAAGCTATCTCTTTCCACTGTTTCATTCTTTCTGGGGTTGCTGTGGCCATCAAAACAATCTATTATTGTAGCCAAAGTATGCTGTGCTTTACTACTTAAAGAATGTTTACACACAATGTCTCACTTATTTTCCTCCCTCTTTCTCCAATTATAGAAAGAGGTTTATTTTCACAGACTTCTCTTTATGTCACTGCAATGTCAACATAGAGATGAAACTCTTTTTTCCAGATTATCCATGCCTAGGCTAAGTTCTGTGCTTGCAGGTTTAATCTTTGATTTGTCTGTCTTTCTTTCTTGGTTTTTTTTATGGTCAACTCACAGGGTTTTTTTAATCCTTTTTCTCTTTAGGATTCAGTCACTGATGCTACCATGCTTCAAAATTGATATACTGCATCCCAGAAACTCAGGGCTTGTCTATACACCCTGTATACCCCATGGTGGCTGTGCAGTAGCGCTGTATTGTTTATAGGACGCAGCTACCAACTCACACAGCCACCCTGGGCTTCTCCCCCCCCCAAAAAATTGCGCTTTTAAAAAGTCACTGACTTACCGTGACTTTTCCCTTTACTCTGAGGTCACCTCATTCTTTGCTCTGTCTGTCGGTAGTGACCTTGCTTTGCCCTGAGGCTGGGGGCATTCCAGGTGTGGACCGAAGCCAAAAGTAGGTTGAGGGAAGGCTGGGCAGAGGGCAGGGTTGGGCTCGATGAGCTGAATGGCTGCCAGCCTTGTCTGGAAAGCCCGCTCTCCCTCCTGCCATGAAGATTTGCTACTCCCACCTTGCAGCTATGATGCCACGGGACTTTGAGGAAACGAGCGGCAAAGCATCATCAAGACACCACCTCACACAGAATTTTTTTCTTCCAAAACAGCCTAAGTTTTCCTTAACAAAGCCTTTCCATTGAGCTCTCAGACCTTTGGAGCAGCGCTTTCTCTTCCAGGATTCCAGAGCACTGAGTCATAGGAAGAAGAAGCACACAGGCAGTCTGTGTGAACGTGGGAGAACCTGAAACATCCACACTCAGGGGTAGCAATGCCACAGAAAGGAGGGGGAGGGGAGGGGATGATGGTGTGTGGTTGCAATCAAAGACAAACTCAGTCAGCCACTTGCCGCAAGTACTGCAGTGCTTGGCACCTCCTGTAGTTGGCATCAGGGGCAAACGCCTTGCTCACTTTGTCCTAGAGAAAGCCCTGAGCGTGGAAAATGCCACACACACAAAAGGAGGGGGCACAAGTTTTGGTGATAAGGGTGGAAGATCAAGCTGCAAATCAAATGCAAGCTTGGTGATGTCAGGAAAGGGATGTGATTACCTGAGAGGCTCTGTGGTCTGGACTGGGAATTCCGGCAGGCCAGATTAGGCCCATAGCCCAGAGGCTCCCCTTCCCTGCCTTCATTACCAGTTATTTCATTTTAAACTTATTAATTAATCAATTAACTTGAAATAAGTGTCAATGAATGCATATATTACAAAACAAAATCAACATAATGAGATTTTCAACAATAAAACATCAAATAAATTATAATGTAATTATCAAATGCTACAACTCATCATTAGAAGGCTCCAGTGGTAAGAACACATCATAATCAAAATAGCTGCCCCAAAACAAAGAAACAAAGAAACCCTACTACAAAAAAAGTCTCACTTATTAATTTTTTTTAATCAATTAAAACTCAAGTTGAATGAACTACAATTAAACCCATTAAATCTTGCAAGTCCTAGTAAAACCACAAAATGACTGCTGGAAAGAATAGGATGAAAATAGAAGGTAAATCCAAGTGCCCCTACCTCATCTTGATTTATTATCTTTCTTTTTTTAGTTTTAGATTTCTTCTGTAATAATTTGGTTTCATATTCAGGCCTGGGATGTTCCTAAAACAAAAATATGGGGAAAATGTAATCCCTGAGCACTCAAAGATAAGCAGACCACATAAAAATATACATTCAGTTCACAGTTCATATACACACAGATATGATAGGAAGCACTTGTGAAACTCTGGTACAGTTATCTGTCTGTAAAACCAAGTCAAACCTTTGCATTCTCCTTGGTGCATTTTGGGCATGGAAAGGAGGGAGGATGCATTTGAAACAAAAACCTTAAAGTACATGTAAAAAATAAATAGTTACACTCTTATCAATAATTGATGGAAAATTCTGAAATCCAGGATGACACAGTTGGATACTGCCCCAAATGGCCAAAGATTCACCATATTATAAACTGTAAATCTCCTATTTCAATCATTTAAGGAGCCGCAAATGAAAGGAAACCCCATATCAGAATATTCTAGTTGGGCATAATTACGTAGTATTAACTGGTCAGAAAGCAGAAATTTCCTGAACAACATAGGAGGAAATGCAAATATTCACAGTGGGCCTTATGTTTGTTTTGAATGGTGAGGGATGACAGGAGTGGTGGAGACCCTAAGTTTCCCACCCTTGGTTTAGTTGATTAGATTGCCTGGAGCTGACATAAAGGTGGCCTTTGGGTTGATATTGTTGTCCCCAACAATTTGCTCCCAACCATTTTTCAACTGCCTTAAATGTTCCATTGAATGTATAATCTGATAAGTCTTTTACAGCTTTTAGATTTTACAGAAGGCGAAACAATGTTATGCATTCACACCACTGACATGTTAACTAAACCCCACAACAAATTAAAATGTTTAAGAGAATTAGGCCTAGTCGCTTTAATCCAAGGAGATTAAAGGAGAGAAACCATAAATATTATTTATTTATATGGACTGCTCAATAACAATATTCTCTGGACAGGTTACAAAATATACAATATTGAAATAAAAGAATGAATACAATCAGCTAAAACAAATTGCAGCATAAATGTTCTTGTTAGCAACTGAGAAGATAAAACCAAAGTAAAGTGCACCAGTTGATTGCTACTAAAATTAGTAGCCTGTCACTGAAAGCAAGAGTATTGTCATGTCTACTAATTCAAATCAGGCAGTGAAAAACATGAAGACATACTGAAAAGCAGGTACAAAGTAGGGTTGGGTGAGCATTTCATTTCAGTTTGTTCTTGATAAGGATTTACCAAAATTCACAATCCCTTCATATTTGGGTTGGAAAGAACTTGAGATTTAAAGAAAAATTGATGTGGGAGGAAACAAAAACCTAAACGATTCATCCATCCAGGCCCAGTACTTTGAATGCTGGAGGGAACAATCCTATGGCCCCTCTGAGATTGAAAAGGGGGACTGAGGAATCCAGAATACAACATACCCCCAAGGCTTTCCAGCCTTCTTCCCTCCTGCTCTGCAGAGTCATGGCTAGCTGGGGGGGGGGGGGAGAGGGGGGAAGGCCCATCTAACCCAAATGCAGAGCGGGAGGAGCATTTTTCTCCCCCACCCTGAGGATGGGGACCTATTAGCAGAGCCTTTAAGACCCTCATCAGCATGGGGGGAGGAGGAGAAGGGTTTTTTCCTTCTACTCTAATGGCAGCCACCATTATAGCTAATGCTCCAGCAGAACTATAGAAGGCCTAAAATGAGGAGTTTGCTTCTGAGTGAAGGCAAAGGAACCTGGTGCATTCAAAGTAATTAGGAGTAGATTAAATTAGATACATTGTATTTTGCCAAATAAAAACCATAAAAATACAAACATCATACTAGGTCATGTCAGTAGAGGCAGACATCTCTTAAACTAACAGTGCCCCTGGAAATGACATTATGTCATGATGTAACAGTAAAGAATTCTGCCAGGCTGGTTTTTATTGCAAATCTGCCTACTTGAAGCAACATCAAAGCTGTTTTATAGTAAAAGACGGAAACTCTCTGCCACCTGATCTAGGAGCACCATCACACAGGAAGTTTAATGCTCATTTACCGTGACTTTGATCTACTTTTTCAGGGCTGGACTCCTTCAGGGCGAGAGGACAGCACGACGGGGATGACATCATGCCAGTCCAGCGCTGAAAAAGTGGATCAAAGTCACGGCAGATGTGCATTAAATCTCCCGTGTGATGACGCTTTAAGATTATTTATTTATTTATTTACTTATTTATTTATTTTTAACTGTTTTTATGTATGTTGTTGTGGTAAGCAGCCTTGCGAGGGCTTCTGCCCCAAAAAGCACCCAAGAAATGTTTTAAATAAATAAATAAAATAACATGGTAATCTCACTCACTACCTGAAAAATATGAAAAATTTATCTCAACCCCTAAAGCTAACAAAAAGCTTTAGGGACTGTTTTCGTACCATTCCCCAAAGTGACAAAAATCACCCCCAACACTAGTATCCACCACTCCAGTGGTCTCATCCAACAGATTTCTGCTTGAGAGTGACACCTCCTCTCCCCAATACATTGTTGCACATTGCTGAATGCTTTTCTTCATCTCTGCTTTTATGTGTTAGATTACACTACAGGACCTATCCTGAAAGAAGCCTTTTGTTCATTTGTCAAAGATATGCTGGGGGGAAAGCATTATCCCATAATATGTCATTTGCAGTTCAGATAAACATCAGTTAAGTGGGTGAAATGGTGGGCTGTGCTTTTGCAAATTTTACACCAAATGAATTGCCATTTGAAAGAGAGCATTTTTTAGCAACTCATTTGGTGTAAAATTTGGTAATACAAGTACTCCTATGCAAAAAAATTGATCATTTTAACTTATTTGAATTGTATTACATTTTGTACATTTTACTGTCCTTAACTCTGTTATTAATAGTTTGTATTTTGTTAAGGCTAGAAGCTTTGTGTGTGTGTCCTCTACAGAAGAGACGTGTCTTATTCTCCATTGGATATTTAAAATCTAGAATCATGAGGAAAGGGGTTCAATTGAAATCTGCAGGAACACAAATCTACATTAACATTTTTTTAAAAAGGTATCCTGAAAATGTACTTTACGGACAAAATAATGGCAATGATTTATCAGAAACAAATACAAAAAAGTTGGGACAACAGTCTCCACCTAAAATTATCATTGCCTGATCACTGGTTTGCTAATAGTGAAGAAAAGCCTCATCCAAATACCATTTTAAATTAAATTATCCTATAAAGCATGTGAAATGAACTAAACTGGACAGGTTCAAGCACCTTGCCTTTTCTTCCTGTCTAACAAATGATTTTCATTAGCAAATAACAAGAACTGAAAATAAATAAAACTTACTTCTTCTTCTTCCAAGCCAGTTAGGTCCCAGAAGTAACTCAGCCTCATCTGCAAACGCTTCCAGTTTTCAAGAAACATGGTAGCTGAAGAGAAAGAAACATATTTTTCATTTAACATATCCAAACACAATGATATATAACCAGTACATAAAATATTCAAACACTCCTAACACAAATTATATTCAGACATTTAGTACACAAGTACTAAATCCATGAAGTTGCTTGAAGGAATGTATACATGTCTCTATGGACATGTGACAAATCAAAGTTTGGCTAATCCGAACAGACACTTTGCAAGTAAAGATAAGTAACACACAATCATGGAGAACTGGGATCTTTTCTGATAATGATTCTTTTGCTACAAAAATGCATGTCAATAGTGAACAATTGTTTAAGATGTACAGAGTTTTTGCTCATTTGAGATTTGCTTTGAAATTAGTATATTTCATACTTCTACCAATACAATCATCTCAACAAAATATTTGCTTTGTTATTATGCTAACTGGCATGATTTTGTTCACCTGGCTGCAGTTCCTTTGCAGCACAGGATACCTCACAAGCAAAGCATGGTAGCAATATCCAGCCTCCAGAATTGTGTGCCTCCAGAATCTGAAATTCAGAGAAGTACAATATAAATCAATGTATTGTCAAAGGTATTGTCAGGCTACACCCCCATTAATGTACATAGTCTCTTTTTTTAAAGACCCTAAGCTCATGTCTGTTACCAAATCCTGTGGTAATGACCTCCATAAGTTCTTGTGAAGAAGCACTTTTCATTACATGAACCTGTTCCAATCAGTTTCATTAAACAACATCAAAATTCTACTAATATACATGACTGAGAGAAAGATCACACTATATCACTTTGTAGAGGTTATATTTTCCCCAACTTCAAATAGAAGATCATTTTCTCATTCAATCCTGTAAATTTAACTTTGATGGTATTGGTTATAATCCAACTTCAAATTGCAGAATGTTGGTCAGTAACCTGTTTGCTCTATTATAATGAAGAGAGGCCAGTTTAACTGCCAGGCCTGATAGCTGGTGGAAAGGAAGATCAGCCTTCAGCAACTGTCCTGGACTGACCATGTCATCCCAATTAATCAGCAGAACCGCCATTTTAAAAGCAAGAGAACAATGACCACTGGAAAAGAGGAAATGTGCCAGAGGCATCAACAAATACTCTGACTCCACTCTCCCTTCCAACCATCCAGCAACACTCCAATTTAATTCAACTGCCAGAGCCTGGAATTTAAAGGAAGATAGCAAATTTCAACTGGTCCAATGGCCCACACTTCCAACAAAGCACCAGAAACATATTCAGATATAGCACTGATCTGAGTCTTTGGGGACTTCTAAACAGCAGTCCACAAAGCCGGTAGGAGAGTCATTGAAGGAAAACTGCACTAATACGCTTCATAAAATGCCATGGAGGAATATGACAAATTTCAGTATTGCTTCATAGTGGACCATGTAATCATTTTCATGATGATGCATTATTATTGAAATTCACTTTAAGTCTAAGTGAGGAAAACAGAGTGGAAGTTTCCTATATAAATATTTTGATTGTTTTCTGAAAACTTGCATCTTAGACCACCAGTACATTTGAATCTGCTCAACAAATACAGACCCTTTGCAATACGTAAAGGTGGTTAATGAGATGTTAGGTCAGGTAACAGGAGTAAACCTCCTTTCACAGTTGTTACCATAACAAATCTTTCCCATCTTTCACAATAAGGCACAGAAGATTAAAGAAAAACACATATATCCACTACCCATGAAATGAAACCAAGTTAACGTAGCCTAAATAACATGCTGTTCTTTGCTTTAAAGATCCTTATCGCACAGGTAATAATAGAGAACAGTCAATGCTACAAAGGAGCATTTTACTCCAGATATTTAAGATGATCTGGTTTCATTTATGCAAAAGACAATGGGGATGTCATGTCAGTAAAGAGAAAGCTATATACATACACTGCATTTTCAACTACTGCAGGAAGAGCAAAACACGTTGTAATCTAAAAACTTGCTTTGCAAGTTCTGACTGTCAAAGCCCTAATTAAAAATTGAATCTGAATGACTAGTACCATTTGCCCTGAATAATGCTTAGGGTGACCCTATGAAAAGGAGGGCAGGGCTCCTGTATCTTTAACAGATGTGTAGAAAAGGGAATTTCAGCAGGTGTCGTTTGTCTACATGAAATTCCCTCTTCATTACAAAACTGCAGGAGCTATACTAGAGTGTCAAGGTACAAAAATGGGCAGCACATAGCTGAAATACTAATGGGCTTGGGGGATAAAATATATTAAATGAGTTGAAAATGACATTTTATAGAACAAAAATATAAAAGGGATTGTGAAGCATAATTCTCCTTCTCCAATTTCCCAATCAAAAGACTGGTAAGAATGAAAACACACAAATATGATGTGGATTTAAAATGAGTCTGATATTGGGCTATTAAGGATGTTTTTAGGATGTTTTAGGATTTTTTATGCAGTTTTAATAATATGTGTCATGTTTTAATCAGTTTTATGTATTTTATCATGTTGTTGTTCCCCGCCTCGATCCAGATGGAGAGGCGGGTAAGAAATAAATTGTTATTTTTATTATTATTATTATTATTATTATTATTATTATTATTATTATTATCTATCCCAGTATAAGAACATAAGAGCCATGGTATATCAGGCTAAAGCCTCATCTAGCCCAGCATTCTGTTCTGCTTGTGGGCTAAGTCCAAGTTGGACATGAAAACAATTTAGAGGCATATTGACACTGGCAGAAGCTTTGCACTGCAGGGTTTCAATAGGTGGCTTTTCCCAGCTCACATCATCATCACACATACACAAAAAAAAACACCTTTCAGCTGTGTCACTTCAGATTACAGCAGAGATAGCCCACTTCTACCATTAGGCAGAATGAGATGGTTCCTTCAAGCAACAGAAGCTTGGTGGTGTGGATGGGTAAGGGTCAGGAGCTTCTTGGCTGCACCCCTCTGTTGTTTTCCAGGCAGCCTTCCCTGAATCCTCATGCTCTCAGGTTGGTGGATGCCGTCCCACCACCAATGTTGAAGTAAGATTCCACTGCCAGTCAACCGCCAGTAAGATTCCACTGCCATGTAATAAAAGAGCTGGCAGAAGAACTCTCAGAACCACTGTCTATTATCTTTATGAAATCATGGAAGATGGGTGAAGTGCCAGATGACCGGAAGAGGGCTAAGGTTGTCCCTATCTTCAAAAAGGGCAAAAAGGAGGAACCTGGGAACTACAGATCAGTTAGTCTGACATCAATCCCTGGGAAATTTTTGGAGCAGATCATAAAATAGTCAATCTGTAAGCACCTTGAAAACAATGCAGTGATTACTAGAAGCCAGCATGGATTCATCAAGAGCAAATCCTGCCAGACTAATTTGATCTCATTTCTTGATTGGGTAACCTCTCTTGTGGAGTGTGGGAATGCTGTGGACATAATATATCTTGACTTCAGCAAACCTGTTGACAAAGTAACCCATGATATTCTGATTAGCAAACTAGCTAAAATTTGGCTAGATGGAACAACTGTTAGGTGGATCCACAGTTGCTACAGAATTGGACAAAAAGAGTGCTTATCAATGGAACCTTCTCAAACTGGAGGAAAGTAACGAACGGGATACTGCAGGGCTCAGTCCTGGGCCCCGTGCTATTCAACAATCTTATTCATGTCTATTTATCTTTGCGAAATCATGGAAGATGGGTGAAGTGCCGGATGACTGGAGGAGATGCAGTGCAGTGATTACTAGAAGCCAGCATGGATTTGTCAAGAGCAAATCCTATCAGACCAATCTGATCTCACTTTTTGATCTAGTAACCTCTCGTATAGACTGTGGGAATGTGTGGACATAATATATCTTGATTTCAGCAAAGCTGCTAAGTGCCCCATGACATTCTGATTCACAAACTAGCTAAAAGAGGGCTAGAGGGAACAACTATTAGGTGGAGCCACAGTTGCTACAGAATCGGACTCAAAGAGTGCTTATCAATGGTACCTTCTCAAACTGGGGGAAAGTAACGAACAGGGTACTGCAGGGCTCAGTCCTGGGCCCAGTGCTCTTCAACATTCTTATTAATGATTTGGATGAGAAGGTGCAGGGAATGCTTATCAAATTTGCAGATGACTCAAAATTGGATGGGATAGCTATCACCCTGGAAGACAGAAACAAACTTCAAAGTGGTCTTGATAGGCTGAAGCGCTGGGCTGAAAACAACAGAATGGAATTTAATGCAATGCGCTGTACATAAGGCTACCTCTGTGCCTAGTCTAGAAACTTCAACTAGTTCAAAATGTGGCAGCCAGGTTGGTCACTGGTACACCTAAGAGTGACCATATTACATCAGCTTTAAAATCACTCCACTGACTGCCAATTAGTTTCTGGGTGAAGTACAAAGTGTTGGTCATTACCTTTAAAGCCCTACATGGTTTAGGTCCAGGTTACCTGCAGGATCGCCTTCTCCCATACAATCTGTCCCATGCGCTCAGGTCCTCTGGGAAGAATTTACTATAGTCAACCAAAACTAGGCTGACAACTGTTACCCAGACGACCTTCTCTTCTGCCGCTCCCAGACTGTGGAATGACCTGCCGGGAGAGATCCGCCAACTGACCAGTCTTCTAGAATTTAAGAGAGCTATAAAGGCTGATCTCTTCCGGCAGGCCTACCCAGTCAAATCATTTATTGATTTTAATAATGTATTAATTTTATATTATTTTAATTAGTTTTATGTATTTTATATTGTTTATATTGAAGTTGTTCCCAGCCTCGATCCGGAGGGGGAGGCGGGTAAGAAATAAATTTATTATTATTAATAGGGATAAATGCTACATTCTACACCTATGAAAAAGAAACCACATGCACAGTTACAAGATGGGATACTTGGCTCAGCAATACTACAAGCGAGAAGGATCTTGAAATTGTTATATATCACAAGCTGAATAGGAGCCAACAATGTGATGTGGCTGCAAAAAAAAGCAAATGCTATTTTGGGCTGCATTAATAGAAGTATAGCTTCCAAATCGCGCAAGGTACTAGTTCTACTCTATTCGGCACTGGTTAGGTCTCATCTTGAGTATTCCATCCAGTTCTGGGCATCACACTTCAAGAAGGATGCAGGCAAACTTTAGTGTGTTCAGAGGAGGGCAACGAGGATGATTAAGGGTTTGGAAACAAAGCCCTATTAGGAGAGCCTGAAATAACTGGGCATGTTTAGCCTGGAGAAGAGAAGATTGAGAGGAGACATGACAGCACTCTTCAAATACTTGAAAGGTTGTCACATGGAGGAGGGCCAGGATCTCTTCTTGATCATTGCAGACTGCAAGACGCAGAATAATGGGTTCAAGTCACAGAAAGCCAGATTCCAGCTGGACATCAGAAAAAACTTCCTGACTGTTAGAGCAGTACGACAATGGAACCAATTACCTAGGGAGGTCTTGGGCTCTCCCACACCAGAGGCATTCAAGAGGCAGCTGGACAGCCATCTGTCAGATATGCTTTAAGATGGATTTCTGCACTGAGCAGGGGGTTGAACTTGATGGCCTTATATGCCCTGTCCAACTCTACTATTCTATGATTCTATGATCCGAAAGTGCAGGACATGGAATAATGGGCTCAAGGTACAGGAAGTCAGATTCCTGCTGGACATCAGGAACAACTTCTTGACTCTTAGAGCAGTATGACAATGGAACCAATTACCTAGGGAGGTTGTGGGATCTCCCACATTAGAGGCCTTCAGGAATCAGGTATGCTTTAAGGTGGATTCCTGCATTGAGCAGGGGGTTGAACTCGATGCCCTTATAGGCCCCTTCCAACTCTACTATTCTATATTCAGATATTATTAAGATCCCACTGTAGGTGTCTTTTTGAGTTTATTGAAGAAAGAATGAAATAACTAACAAGTCAACAAAGAAGGCCACAATGTCAGGCTCCCTACAATTCGTTCCTTGCTGCAGTAACTAACAGGAATCAAAATGTGTGCAACAAACAAATAGAAACACACTGCTTAACTCAATTTTAAAATCCTCCTACTCATTCTATAAACAATAGCTGAAGAGCACAATCCTATGTGGATACTCGGCAGCCTCCAATCTTCGTCTCAGTGCTCCAGCTGCCCTGCATTTCTGCTGGACGGGCGATTTTGCCCGTCTAGCAATGGCAGCTCAGAGGAAGAGGAAGGAGCTGGGGTGCCCCTAGGGTAGGTCGTAGAGCTACTGCCCCAGTCTCCTCCGCTGCCCACCATCAGGAACATCCCCTTTTCCCAATTTCCGCCCTCCATTTTCCAAACATGGAGAGGTAACCGGTGCAGCATCATGTATGAAAGGGAGGGGAGGGGGAGGAGAGATTCCTGGCTCCAAGTTCCAAGCCCTGTTCCAACCTCAAAGCCAGGAAATTAAACTATCCAGAAGCTGTCTATGGAGCTTCTGGATTGCTCCCTCTAGCTTTTATTTCTTACATATGTTTCTGCTTATAAGGAAATTAAGGTCTGCCACTTGTATGTATGAATAACAAGTTGCAACCATAGCATTAGTACTTTTGTGGTGTTCCATAAATTTTCAGTGCACTTATTCATTCTGTTCTCTGCATTATCATTTTCAGTTTTTTTCTGTGGTATATAAATGTTCAAAGCCAAACTTACCCCACAATGCCATGAAAATAGAAAAGAAGACTGTGGCAGGGTTGTCAAATAAGTGGCTGGCACGTGCTGTACCACAAGCAGTACTAAGATTCCAGTAATCACATGTCTTGTCACAGAGAGGGCACATGGTGAAGGCATTATGTTGGTCACACATCTCCCTGCTATGGAGAGCAAAATTCAAAGAGAAGAAGAAAATGTTATCTGCAAGGCTTGGTGCTTCTTCAATGGCTCTCTGCTACGGAAAATTCACACACTTGCTTTCAGTGAGTGCAGAACAACAGAAGTTAAATAACTACAGTATGAGGTTGCCACAATAGTAGTCGAAAAAGAACTGAGGGAATAGGCAAGACCCTACTACAGATATGTAGATTGGGGCATATTTGTGCTATATACACTGGGGCGGTGGGGGAGGATTGCTCAGATAAAGAAGGTTCCTGACCAAGGCTCTGCACAGGCACAGAGCCCATAATTGTGATGCACAGAGACCACAAAGAAGAATTTGGGTGTTTTCCTTCTTATTTATTTAAAACACACACACACACGTCCACCTTTATATTAAAATACTGTTCCAGGTGGCTTACAAAGGATAAAAACAAAAATCTAAAGAATAATGAGCAGCAGTAGGAAAATAGATAGCAAAGATCTTATAAACTTGAATGCAAAGGAAGCTAATTAAATTTAAATATTATTAAATGCAAATAGAAAATGAGAAATTGCTCAAGCAAGACAACAAAATCATAAAAGCAACTAAGCAGTGCAGGCTCAGTGCCAGATTTCGTTCAGAGTCTGGGAACCAGAAACACCTGCAGAGGAGCAGCAACAGAAAGGCCCTACTTGGTGGGGGGAAAGGAATGGGATGGGGAAGGTTGCTTAAGCCGGCCCCTAATCCACCACTTTCCCAGCTTCCTGCTCCTGGGACAGAGAGGAGGAGGCGCTGGCACAACTCCTTCTCTCTGTCCTAGTGACCTGGAAGCAAAGAGAGAAGAGGTCTAGCCTTCTCCTCCCCCAGGAATGCCATCATCTTGTGTTTTGGTGTGTGTGTGTCTCTGTGTGTGTAGCATGAGTGTGCATACATACACTCACACACACAGCCCACAACTCATCAGAACCAGCACCTCATGCGTTAGGCTGACCAGATAAAATCCAGGTCAGGGCTCATGTAACTTTAACAGTTGTAGAGACAAGGGAATTTCAGCCAGTGTCATTTGTATGCAATTAGTTCCTGGTGAAATTCTCTCTTCATCACAACAGTTAATGGTGCAGGCACTATACTAGAGTGACCACATACAAAAGAAGGCAGGGCCCCTGCAACTTTAACAGTTGTGATGAAGAGGGAATTTCACCAGGAACTAATTGCATACAAATGACACTGGCTGAAATTCCCTTGTCTCTACAACTGTTAAAGTTACATGAGCCCTGACCTGGATTTTATCTGGTCACCCTATCATGCGTCCCTGGGGAATCAAACGGTTGTCCCCTTAAGGCAACCCAAGTGACAGAAAAGCCACAATAGTACAAAGGACACCTACACCCAGTATGTGCATACAATACCCAAGTTCTCAAACATGGAGTTGTTGAAGTATATGGATGATAAAAACAATGTTGGAGATCAGCTACTACACACAACTGAACAACATGCTTCGTTTGGCCCTCAGAGCCTAGCCATATGTCGACATGGGAGTCGGATGGAGACATGGGTAGAGGTCACAGATCCATTTGATAATGCCAGAACAGAGAGATCAATTTTAACGGGTATTTAAACATTTAAGATAAAACATTCTAATGGTAGGAAGCAGTAAGGAAGGAAACACACAGTCAAGGAATGGAGGAAGTTTCTTTGGGTTCATGGGGGTGGGGGGAAAGATACCAGAGGAGCAAAAATATATCTCTCATTCTCTTTTGTTGGTCATTGCCAAGTAACACAGCATATCGACCCATATTGCACACATGCAACCTTACCTGGGAATGTCACTTTCAATGGTTAGACATCCATACAGGAATACTATGATGCCAACTACAGAAGATGGAATAAGAAATTCTGTGTATAAGCCCAACCAGGCAAAATACATCCCAATTTTTTCTCCAAAATATTTTCTAAAGAAAGAAAACATAAAATAAAGTTTGAAATATTAGTTATAGTTATTCTATAGAATACTTTCCTCAAGAAATATAAAAGTATTTTACAAATAACTCCACCTACCCATCATCTAAGCACAGGGTTGTTCAAACTTTCCTGCAAGTGATCTGTACAAAGCTTTATCTAACTAATATCTTGACTATCTGCTGTACAACCCTTCCCCAAATCCCTATTCTGCTCCAAGACCAATTCCCAGAAACACCTCGCTAATTTCTTTTCCCAGTTAGACACAATAACTTCCAATCCCGGTGCTTCCCCAACTACCACAAACTATCAAAGTGGTAGGATACACATGCAGAGATAGAAATTCAGAAATACATATATTATTTGTCACTCTATAGTTCTTTCCTCTGCAGAGTCTATGTTTTTTCTAACACAAAGCAATCTGAAAGAAGGCCCAGTGGTGGGAGGCTGCTTAACTCTTAACCCTGTGGTCATATGCTTTTTCAGCTACGGGGAGAAAGATATGATGATTCTCTATCTTTTACTCATGGCTGAAAACAGCTTGGGAATTGTGATTTTGAGTTCAAAAAGGATCAGGGAGATGGTTAAACACCCTCTCTTTGTGTCTCCTTCCTCCACTCAGATTCTGTTTGGGGGTTAAAAGAAATTATGGAGGAAAGAATCACAGAGCTCTGCAAAATATGCACTTTAGCCATAAGATCACCCTTTGAAAGTTGCTCTAAAAGGTTTTTTTTGTAGTGAGCAGATACAGGGCTTTATCACACCTACTATTTTCCCCCCGGGTTGCTTCTGCAGCTTCCCCCTCCATTTCGTATTCAAGGCTAGTGTCTTGAATCACACCTGGTCGGTATTGCTGCGATACCTCAGCTTGGCCTATTGAATGTTGCCTGTTTTGGACTTTGCCCGTTGAGGGATAATCAGGGCGAGAGAGCAGCAGGAGGGGGACGAGGTCATGCGAACCCAGCACTGAAGAAGTGGAGCAAAGCCGAGGCGGGTGTGCTTAAAACCGCCCGTGTGATAACGACCACAGTCACCCACCATGTACATGCATAGTCACATGCATAAGTGTGCATAGCTTATTTCATTAGGGTGTGCACCCAAGGCCCCAATTGGAGCGGAGGAGAGGAAAGCAGAGTATACCTTCCACACTGCACAACTGCTACATTCCTAATGCTAGAGTAATAATTTTAAAAAAAAGATTCCACACATGTGCCGACTTAACCCACTTAAGGTGCAATCCTAGGCATGTTTGGAAAGAAAAAAGTTGTGCAAGTCTCAGCATGCTCCAGCCAACCACGCTAGCTAGGGGATTCTTGAAGGATCTTTTCTGTCTAAACATGCATTGGATTATGCCTTTAACTCCTGTCACACTAGCATAAGTAAAGGAATAAAATAGGATTTCCCTCTGCTGCCCTGATACTGAACACACTTACTTAGGAGTAAGGACCATATTGTTATAGGAAAGGATAATATATGTATTAATTAAAATTTAAAATATCTGTCACCACATACAGAGTTTTCCCATGGAAAACCTAGCTGGTTCACTGTTGTAATTAATTGATTGGTGTCGTAAACTAGATAAACAGGAGGGAAACGTCAATATGCAGTCCATGGCCAAAAGCCAAAGTATCCTTCACAAACCAGGTCAATTAAAACTGGGTTAAGGAATGTGCCAAAGAGTAGTCAGAGTACGATCCAAGGTCAGGTTATGTCCAGGCAAGGTCAAGGAGCTTGTACACAAAAGACAAAGCACCAGGAACAATAGTTGCTTCCAGCGTTGGTTCTGGCATGTCTTTTATGGGGATGGTGGTAATTGGGAATTGCTGTCAGCTGCATTGGCCTTCAGCTGGCTTCTGCCTGTTCCCATGAAGGGCCACTCCCCAAGCACTCCCAAATTCAGCTGTTCCTCCTTTCTGCTTAATCCCTCAAACTGAAGCACAATGATTGGGACTGAAATGCAGTTAGGCATGATTGAAGGAGAGGCACTCTATGGCTGGGTTCGGATGACACGATAATCAACTGAGGTGGGGGAAACAATCGTCAGTTGTGTTGCTTTTTGTGTCATGTGGACAGCAACATACAATGCATACACAACTGACAGTGCGCTATTTGGGGCACTTAACCAACAGAGAAAAACAACGAGCTTGCACGTTGTTTATCCTGAATTCCATTGTTTAAAGTGTCGTGTGGAGGGAACCCCCCTCTCCCTGTGTTCTATCCGTTTGGTCATAAAGTTCGCTGGCTGAAGCAGCCAAAAAAAACCCTGGCTGCTCCGATACAGCTGGCAGAACTTGCGGTGCATGTTGGGATATGGCCGGAGGACTGAGGGAGGTGGGAGGGAGGAGACACAGCAGCCCAGAAGGACGTCGGGACTTTTAGCTGTGTGACAGGGGGAGGGGCAACATGTTATGTGGCGAGTGCCAAAATAACACATGCCAAAATAACGCATGGTCAGTACGCTATTCCCCCCTCCATTGCCTAAAGTGTCGTCCGAATTCACCCAATGTATGTTTGGGGACACTAATTATTGCTGTATTTAATATAGTGTTTAACTGTGGGTTAAAAAGCCCACAGCTGTCTATTCCATTTCTGCAATGGCTTCATCTTTATCCCCTTTTCTCCACCCTCTTTTTCAGGCTGAAATTCTGTGCACTTTTACCTAAGAGTAAGTCCTATTGTTTTCAGTGGGGCTTACTTCTGAATAGGCTTAGCCCCCCTCTACAAGACTTCGGTTTGATGCCTGGTTCCCCGATTATGCGCATCTTCTCTCAATCGCTTTTACGCCTAATCCCTATACATGGGAGGCATTGAAGCGCATTACGGGCTGTATGAAAGGCAATTTAAAGTTTTTGATATGCTGAGAATCGCATGCAAATGTTGCTGAAAGTAATGCACTTTGTCCCAGAGAAACTCCCCAAACCGGTTCCCTCCCATTATTCTCCCCGCTCACCAGAATCTCCCGCCTTTGGTTTCCTAGGTTACCTGAAAGGAATGAGCTGATTAACATGTTCAGCTACCTGTCTTCCCCCCTCCTTTGCCCGATTGCCATGACCTCCTCAGGAGTAAATGGCAATGTGCCTCGCGCACACACACACCAAAACAGACAGGGGGATGCTGCTTCATTCCTTCCCCCTCCACTTCCCAGCGAGCTCAACAATTGTAAAACATACACACACACACACACGCACACACACACACACCTCAGCTCAGGAACCCAGCAAGAAGCGAGGGGAAGTTATGTCTGCTGATGGCTAATTATGCGCACATCTGCACATCCTTCCTACCCCCTTTACTTCTCATAAAACCACCTCCATATGGCCCCGTGTCTCCATGATAAAAATATTTCATCAGGGTACTTCAAAGAAACTTTATTTTTGGTTCATGTTGGGTCACTTCTTCTTGGAGCTTCCATCCAGAGAGACGGCGTACAAGGAGGAAGTTGCCAGGAGGAGAGAGGAAAGGAAACTAAACCAAAAAATGGGAGGTTTTCCCAGCGAAGGGGCAGTTCTATGCATGAAATCACAACCACAGTCCAACCCCCTGATCATTAATGCGCCTCCTCACTAATTAATGCGCATTCAAAAATGCAAATAATCGGAGAGAAAACGCACCTGAGCCCCTGATTTACGCTCTGCTCTTGTAGGGTAAATTTCCTAATGCGCCTTGAAAGAGCTTTAAATCGCTCTTGTAGAGGCACCCTAAGTTGTGATTGTGCTCCAACTCTGTTTTTAAGGTGGCACAAGATATGCACACACACACACACACACACACACACACACACACACACACACACAGTATCTAGGAAAATAAGAGCTTGCTGGTTACTGCATCATATTTACTTGAAAAAAAGGGGAGGCATCATATTTACCTAAAATAAGCCGGGGGGGGGGGCATTGTTTTAGCACTCCTGCACTGTTGCAAACCTGAAGCTGGATGCAGAAAGACACTGAAGAATCCGCTTTAGCCAGAAAAGGCCTGGGGGGCACTGCAATTCTCTCTCCCCCCCTTTTTTTATTGTGGTAGAGGAAGCAGTTTTCCTCCTGCTAGTGAAGACACTGCTGCTCCCCCCTTGTGCTCCAACCATCCCAAGCAGTCCAGCTAACTCTTGTGAGCTCCGTGTGTGGCTGGGGCATAAGGCAAGAGCTGCCAGGGAGGCAAGAGCAAGGGGGCAGCATGAGAGAGTGGCTGGTTGACTGAGTGAGCGAGTGGGCTGGCGGCAGCGGCTCCAGCCCTCACCTGCAAATAGAATTATTGGCCTTTGTGGCAGGGGCAGGGTGGGGAAAGCAGTAGAATTCACCGCTCTTCCCATCCTCCTTAAAAGCCCCAAATTGAGTCGGGGGGGAGTTGCAGGAAAGCAGAGGCATCCCCAAACATTATGTGCCTGGCCACACCGGGCACACCCCTTGTGCACACCACTGGGTACATGAAACATGCAGTACATGCCTAGTCTTTATGCATGTAGAAGCCATCAGCATGGCTATCTCTTGTTGAAATATCAAAAGTGATAGCAAGCCAGGAATAGGCAAAGAAATGCAGAGCTTCATTGTTGCAACACTTCGGCAGGATCACACTCCACTCCAGAGCCAACCAGCGATAGAGATGTATGAGAATTTCATGTTCAACCCCCACATCCTATCAGAAGTGAAGTAGATGTTTTATAAAAGGGTACAAGGCTCACTGTGCTAAGACATTATCCTATACATACCCCCTTTGGAATGAGTGGGAGCTGCATCAGGCAGAGCATCCATCCTCTACAGTGGGGCTTCCAAAAGGATTATACCCAATCCCCCCCCCCCCCCATACACTGTTTCTTACAGAATGAAAAAGCTCTGTAATACTGAAATGAGATAGTTACATGTTAATACTTTCAAGGAAGAACACATGCTGTATACTGATAAAGGATGAGTACGCAGTGCTAGGCCTTTTACATCACTATCTGCCTGTGAAGCTTATGCAAACTAGCATGCAGGCAAAAGAGGTCAGTTTGCCTAATTTATGCAACTGACCACATCAACAAAAGAGATTAACCTGCTGACAGGCATATCTTGTCAGGTACTCAGGAAAGGTCAACACAAGAAGGATTGGCTTACACATCCTTCAGATTGCAGCAATAAATGTAACAAAGACTGATGATGTTGTGCTATCATGCAAACAAAAGATTGACAGTGTATGGGTTTTTGCAAATGTCTGTAAAAAAAAGTATAAAACATTGCCTGATTTTCATTCAGGCAGAGAGAACTCAGCAACCAGGCAACTGGGGGCAGCTTCTCTCTCCTCAGCGCTCAGTACTTCCTTTTTCTTCTTTTATTGCTTTCTTCAATAAAGCTTTGAACTTAAGACCAACGCTTCTAGAAGAATATTTTTTTCTTCAACAGTTGTGTTGCTAAATGTATTTCTGACAAGGAGCCTATCCACATTGCCCTTAAAATGACTTATATTCTGTTTAAAAATGTGGTTTTTAAAGTCATTTCATTACATGGTAGAACACACTGAGCAGTACTTATGTTTCATAGTGACTGCTTCCTCTGTCCTCAAAGTATTCAGTAGTGTGACACATGGTTAATTCCTTGACTCTTCTTGTTTAGTTTCTGTTTTGCAGGCTGCTTGACCCACCCACTTCTGTCTCCTAACTCAAGCAGCCTGTAAAACAAAAACTAAAGAAGAAGAGTCAAGGAATTAACCCTGTAATACACCATTGAACATTTTGAGGACAAAGGAAGCAGTCACTATGAAACGTAAGTACTGCTCAGTGTGTCTTATCACGTAATGAAATGACTTAAAAACCATGTTTTAAACAGAATATAAGTCGTTTTAAGGGCAATGTGGATAGGCTCACGGATACATTCTTAAGATGTCTTTCATCCTAATGGGTTCTGTTTGGAGGAATGGCTAGGAAATAGATGTTTTAAGGGTGCAATCCTGTTGAGATGCCCATTAGCCTCCAAACTCGGAGGCTGCTGAGCATCCTATACAAAGCGGGAGGAACATGGAAGTGATCTTTGCCTCCATGCACCTCGTACTCTGCATTTTTGCCAGATGGGTTTTTTCACCCATCTAGTTGAGGCTCTGTGGAACGGACAAAATATCTTTTGTAAGCCAACCTCCTCAGTCTCCTTCCCTCCCACCCACAGAACTGGCTGCTTTCCCTCCTCTCCAATGTCATTTTTGCAACTCAGAGAGGCAGCTGGCGCAGCTGTCTCCATACAGGGTGTGACTGGGATGGGATGGGGAGATTGGATTCCTGGGTCCAAGGCAGAGCACTGTCTCTGACCTCAGATCCAGGAATTCAAAAAAATCCTATGTCCCGCCCTCCCACAAATAATTTGATAGGCTGAAGATTCAGGACAAAGGGAAACATTATTTGACACAACACACAATTTATGGAGGGAATCCATTGTTACAAGCGTGGTGATGACAACTGACTTAGACGACTTTAAAGGTCAATCAGGTAAATTAATGGATCAGTTGACATTTATTATGCTAGCTAAATGGAACCTCCATGTACAGAAGCAGTTTGCCACTCAATACTAGGTTTTGGTATTGTGGAAGGGCTGTGTTAGTGTGGGAGGGCTATAGTCTTCATGCTCTGCTGGTGAGCTTCCTGAGGGCATCTGGTAGGATGTTGGACTAGACTGAATTTTGGTTTAATCTTAAACTGCCTCCCAGTTTAACCTTACTCACAGGAGGAAAGAAAAGCATTTCATCCACTGAAAGTTGTTTATTTATTACATTTACTTCCTGCCTTTCTTCTAGAAAGCTCAACGTGGTGTATGTAGCTTTTTCCCATCCAGACAATGATCAGACCCAGATTTGCTTAAATTCAGCAAGATGCTGCCTAATGTGACTTTTTAGACCATGTCCTTGGCATGGATTTTAATAATGATATTAAAATCCATGCACATTTGAATGAGATATCTGTAGTGACGTTCTTTCTCTAGTGTTTCCAAGCCAACATAAAAACCAGCAGCTAGTAATGACTTATTAGTAAATGGCATGAGCTACGCAAATTTGATCCCAAAGTGTAAACTGAGAGTGTATTGAGAAGAAAGAAGAGGTAAAACATTTAACAAGTCTGAGCTACCTGGGAAGCATTTTGATGTGTGACATAAACTGGAAAGAATTTCAAATGCCTTTAGGAGAAAGGGTAAAACAAACAAAAGACACTAAGTGCTGCTGAGTCACTACCTTGGAAGCCTATTCAGTTTTTTCAAGCCCATGTCCCATCCCATCTCTTCACGTCTTCCACATTTGCTCAACCATAGACCAAACATTAGTCATATAATGTGCAGATAATTATCTCTGTTACACTGCAGCATGGTGAACTGAACAGAAGGCATATCTGTGCTGAGGCCTCGAGAAAAGTTAGTATAAAACCACCTCAGAAGCAGTGCTTTAGCACAGAAAGAGGCATCTGAATGCTTTCTTATAACTTAATTCAATGAGGATGCTATGTCACTGGCAGCAAATCCCATAGTGATGTGGTTGTCAAAATTCCTATCTTCATGGAACCCTTTCCACATTGAGTTGTCTGCAGAAAGCTTCCTACAGAGTACAGAATGAGAACATTCTGGGGATATTCTAAACCACATTCTCAGTCTATACCATGTACTGGCTAGGCTAGATGACCCTCATTTTAGCCCTGTTTAGCTCAGAAACTGTGGATACATTGGCTGAATTTGGACAACACGATAGTCAATGGTGGGGTAATAATCAACTTTACAGTTGTTCATCTAGGGGGTACTCCCCACACAACATGGTAATAAATAATCAACCATGGTGTGGATTAGGATCAGCGCTGAGTTGACTATGGCAGCATTCAGACGACATGATAGTCAATACAACTGACGATTGTTCCCCTCTCCCCCCAGTTGACTATTGTGTTGTCCAAATTCAGCCATTGTCTTTCAGGATGACTAACCTTCTCATTGAGCAACCCTGGTGTACCCCAGAATATAGTTTGAAAACTATTGCTTTAAATAATCATTTAATTCAAGGGAATGCTTTTGATTAACTGTGCTGATCGTTACATGAAGAGCAATTAGCTGTTTGGGTCCCCCCACAAGGATGTCGTCACATTTCAAAAGTCTTTATCCCATGAACTGGCTTATCAGGGATTGATATCATTGAACATAACATATCAGACCTTACTGGGTGGCAAACTTTTTCATAAACAGGACGAGGAAAGTGCCACATAATTCTACTACTGCTATGCAAACAAAGAAATGCAAATGGAATCTCTTTATTAATTTGCTGATATTGTATTTTAGTGAGCATCCTTGTAAAGAGAATCTAAGTCAAAACCACAAACGCTATTAAATAATATGGGGGGGAGTAAATAAGGTTATATTTCAATGAATCTTTACATTCCTCCAATAAAGTTTGTGATGTAATAAGCTGGAAAAGAAAAAAAAATGCCCCTCAACATACAAGACCTGTGGTCAAGTTCTTAATATAATGTAAATTTATGGAACTTTGCCAGTTTACACTAACCAGGAATCTGCCTCAGTGCAATTGTATGATCTATTTTACCTTATAAGGTCAACAGGTTGAAACTTGTAAAATGCTCCATATCTCGCCCATTCATGATACAGCAACTGAAGGGGGGGAAAGCAGAATATAGTTTATATTGCATATAAATTACAAAAGATAAATGCTCAGGGGTTAACTGGAGTCAGGGTTGAGCCCTACAACATGTGAGTTCAGGCACAGTTCTCTCTCTCTCTGTGTATGTTAGTCCTCAGCACCACAACATGTGAAATAATAATAAAGATGTACACCACCATGAAGCATATGTGAATAACCACAGCATGCCTCACATATTTGGAATTAAAACCCAGGCTGTCTAGGAAAGACGATGCATGTTTCAGACAGGAATAAAGCCCATCACCTTTCTTTCAAAATCTACCACTGAATGTTTCATAATATGGGGTCCACACTCCAGACAAGGCATGTTTTGTGGCTATGCAGGAGGACCACAAGACTATCCAACCCTGATTACGAGGACTGGGCTGCAAGCACACATTCAACGGGATGCACCCCTGTTTACCATGGGAAATCCCTGCCATTAAAGCTACAATTCTAAAGATGCAGTAGGGAGGAATCCCCACTGAACACATCTGAGTAAACATATATGATAGCACCATAAGACACCATCCAAAACAAAGCCTACCATGTCACTTACTGTCATTGATAAGGTTAATTTTAAACGGTTATGCTGGAATATCTTTTATATATGTCTCTTTATATGGTTGCCTAACTACCAAGTATTTGAATTGCCACGATTCTATATGTACAACCATGTGCTCACTCATTTTTAAGAAACATTTTTGCAGTGTTTGTTATTTGGAAAATGTTTGTGCATTCATTAATATTGCCCTCTGTTTCTCTTATATTTGCCATCAATTGCATCATCATGAAGGCAAACCTAAGTGGTATATGGTTTACTAACGTCATCCCTTTCATTGTTGGGATCCCTTATTTGAGTGGATCATCCAGCTAACTGACCTAGGAAATGTTTTCACTCCCAATTATCTATTTTCCCTCAGGTACGTTATCATCTGGACAAATCTGATTGGCTTATGCAGCATCATGATCCTCCCCCCATTCACTAAATGTTCCCTTATTGACTGAGATCACCCTGTGTCTAATCAGAAGAATTACTAGCATTGAAGCAGCATTCAGAGTAAAAACAGTATTAATAGAACGTCCTCAATGACAAAACATTTTTCACAAAATATTGCTATCCTTATAAGGGCTGAAGAAAACCTCCACAATATTCCTGCTTCTGCTGAGCAGGGGGAGCGTCCCCCCCCCCCCCGCAAAACAAAAAACAAAAACCAGAGGCATGACTTTTACAGTTTAGAAAATAACTGCCTGTTTTGGTGGCAGATCTTTTTAAAATTATATTTTTACCTTTAAAGTTTAAAAGTTGGTGCATATGTCAATGGCAGTAGCTGGACCAGAGCTCCTGTTGACATGTGTTCCCATCCCAATATACCCCTGGGATGATGGCCCTGGTAGTGGCGTATTTCAATTTTAAAAGGAAAAAAAAAGGAAAATTTGAAAAGAGAGCGTGCCACTGCTGCCAGATTAATCAGTGTTCCTAAAACTTCTTTTAAAAAGTTGGCTAGCCATCAGGGTGAGTTCCCCCCCAAACAATTCACGGTATTTTGGGGAGACCCCCCCATCCAAAAATCCCTCCTCCTATTTTCCACCTATGAAATGCAGTGGCAAACTGCGAATTGCATTTCAGGTCAGCCCTATCAAATCATTATTTTAGGCTCAAAATAAAATTGAAACAATATTAAGCACACCTCTAATTGTGAAATTAAGCATTATATGAAATATTCTTAAGTTTTCAGAACTGAAATTATTTTACTACTAAACAGCCTGCTTGGTATGTCAGCTCAATAAAGATTCTAACGGGTAGAAATGAATATAGGCAGCTATTGGTCTATCTAGCCCAGCACTGGACTGGTTCACATACAATAGCTTGCTGTAGGTTGCAGATGGAATTACACAGGACCAAGAGAGCAAACGCTACCTACCCACCATTCACCATTCTATTTTGGTTAACAACCCAGGAATACTCCGTTCCTGAATTGTGCTCCATGACGTCTGAATTGTACTCTGTGTTGCTGAGGGAGAAAAAAGTTTTAACCCAACAACAAACCATGTTCCTGGATTGTTTACTAAACCAGACACAAAGCAGAAGTGGTAAGCACTGGGAAGGCAGTATGCTTGCTCACTCCCATGCAGTCCCAATTACCCATGGTTTAAACAACCCATTGGCAGTCACTAAGGACAAACCAGGTCATTGACTGGCAGTGGCTCTCCAGAGTTTCAGGTTATGTAGGAGTTTTTCTACCCCTATCAGGAGACACTGCCTGGGTTCGGATGACATTTTAGGCAATGGAGGGGGGAAAGAGGCAACTGTCTATTGTGTTGATTATTGTGTCATGGGGGGACACACACAACGGACACACAACGAACAGTATATTATTTAACAATGGGGAAAAACAATGGGCTGCTCCTTTGCTTATCGGAGACCCATTGCTTATCATGAGGCCGGGACTTTCAGCTACTCAATGGGAGGAGGGGCAACGTGTCGTGTGTCGGGCACCGCAAAAATAACAAACCGTTAGTTGCCTCTTCCCCCCTCCGTTGCCTAAAGTGTCGTCTGAACTCAGCCACTAAGGATCGAACCTGGGACCTTCTGCATGCATTGAATCATAGAATAGTAGAGTTGGAAGGGGCCTATTAGGCCATCGAGTCCAACCCCCTGCTCAATGCAGGAATCCACTTTAAAGTGTGTGTTCTACTGCTGAGCTACAGCCCAGCGATTTTCAAGAGAGAGAGGGGAAGGTGATGTGCTCAGTCAGTGATCCTGAGCCTATCTACACTACTGCTTTTCAAATGGTTTAAAACGGTTTAAAACAGTTTAAAACGGTTTATAACAGTAGTGACAACTGTTGGGGCCCAGGACACACTCCGTATACAGTTTTCAACATGTTGTCAAAGTGTTGTATCCTGCTTGGTGTAGATAGGCTCCCTGAGTTTGAGAATGGGTTTTCAAGTAAAAAAAAAAGTGTGTTTTCATGAATGGAATGTTGGAGAGTTTGTAATACTAAGAAGGAGGAAGAAAGATTTTCTAAAGGTTAATATAACTTATGCAGATTCTCAGAGTCCCTTAAAACTGTATTTCTAAAGAATTTCTTCTACACACAGAGTGGCAAAAAGAGGATCTGCAGTGGGAACCGAACAAGACAAAAATAATGCTTTACCCTGATTATTCAAAAGCAGTGTCTGATCAAAGAAGGAAATTCACCAAAGCAAGGTCACTTTGCAAAGAGGCTGGATTACAATACCACTTACGCTTCCCTGCTGTATTCTGTTTGATTATAAAGGCCAAATTAAGCAATTTTATATTCCTGAATCAGCTGAATCACTCCTAATTGGGTTGAATGACAGAAAATCAATGCCATGACAATTTTCTGCAATTGAGCCGTGTTATTTTTCAGTCTATTTTTCTTGATCCATGTTTGTCTTTAGAGTTTCTGGGCATCGGGCCAAGCTGTGATAAGGCTCCCCTGGCATTGGGCCAAGCCATGATAAGACTTCCTGGGCATTTTGTCTAGCTGTTATATCTACAAGTTCTCCTTTTTGTTTCTTTCTGTTTCTTGCTTCTTTGATACATTCATATATATATATATATATATATATATATTACATATATTCATAAATCCTAGGGTTTGTTTGCTGTTGTTATTCATTATATAACTTACACATACATTTATATTATTTTCCTTAATTACTAACAATAGATTGTATATAGGTTTTAAGATCAATGGATATATTACTACTATGCTGGTTTAATAATTATTAGTTTGCCTTTGCTTCCCAGCTCTTCTTTTCTCTGAACTGTTTTTTATTTTTTCTTAATCTGAGCAAAAAAAAGTATTCAAATCCTGCTCCAATATCTCGCTACCCTTACTATACAGCTAAATGTAAAATCTTAAAAATTGTAGGTTTATATCTGTAGGAGAAGTATGTATTGTATTATTCTCATCTTTAAGGCAGAAATAACATTTTGATGTTTTTGGTGTTTAAGACGATGTGCCAAAATTTTACCGGGTCATTCCTCACTTTCCCAATATGTCTGACGTATACAAATTAAAGCAAATTCTGCCTGCTGAGATAAAATATTATTTAACTCGCATCTTTTCTAGCTCCAAAACTTTATCAACTTTACAAATATATATTTGAACAGGGTTCACGTTCTTCAGCATTAAATGATGCTTACATTACTGTCATTCCTAAACCTGGCAAGGACCATACCAATTGTGCTAACTATCGCCCAATTTCACTAATAAACGTTGATATCAAAATATTAACTGCAATCTTAGCTGATAGATTACAACAAGTTATTACAACATTGGTTGGACCAGAACAGGTGGGATTTATTAAAAACAGACAGGGGGGGTGATAACTTGAGGTTAGTTGACAATTTGATAACTTTAAATAGAGAAAGAATTGACCAGACAGCCATTGTCTCTTTGGATGCTGAGAAGGCCTTCGATAAAATTCACAGGAAGTTTATGCTTGCTACATTGAGTAATTTTGGTTTTCCAATGGAATTTTTAAAGTGAGTTGGAATTTTATATTCGACCCAAGAGCAAGAGTCATGACCAATGGCTGGTTGTCGGATTTTTTCCTGCTCGGGTGAGGTACTAGGCAAGGATGCCCTCTCTCCCCACTGATATTTGATTCATGCTTGGAACTCCTGGCTTGTGTGATTAGACAGAGTTGTAGCATTCACAGGTTTGTGCATGCTGATTTAGAATTTAAAACTATTCTTTATGCTGATTATCTTTTATTGTTAATTTCTAAACTCCAGGCATCTATTCCTGCTTTGATAGCTCTGATAATCACCTTCGGTGATCTGTCTGGTTACTCAATTAACTGGTCAAAGTCTGAATTGATGCCGATTGGAGATAGCATATCTTCTAGTGCATTGACTTATGGACAATTTTGATGGTGTCCTAACTTCATTACTTATCTGGGAATGATTATTCCCAGAGATATAGCCCAATTGATTAAAATAAATTTGAATAAGTTAATCGAGGAGATTGTACGTGATATAGATAGATGAGCACCATTAAAATTGAGTTTGTGGGGTAAAGTCAACACATTTAAGATTAATATTGTACCTTGAATTCTCTACGTTATACGTGAGATTCCTTTACTTATACCTGGCAAATATTTTCAACAACTTAATGTTTTGTTTTGTAAATTTTTCTGGGGTTCTTCCCCACCTCGAATATCTTGGATTTCTAGACCTTTGGATTTCTAGACCTTGCTTTGTATCATCGGGCCTATCTATTGACTTGTACTAAATTTTGGTCTTCTCCAGTTTGCTTAGATATGCCACCCTGGTCAGTTTTGGAATCCTTATGGTTCGAACCACTTCCTAAATGGATGGCACTTGGTTCTTGACATGTTAGATTAAATAATCTTCCCCCTACAATCTTGGCTGCTAGAGAGGTATGGTGCATAGTATTGCGTCAATTGCAGTCTAACCCATTTTCTCATGCAAAATTGACTTTATAGGGAAATCCAGATTTAAAAATTGGGAAAAAATGTTTTTGAGGAGGACAGGGACAGATATGGCAATTTTTACTTTGGATCAGTTAATAGGTTCAGATGATGAGTTTGTGCCATTTTCTGATTAGCGTGTTAAATATAATTTACCTGCTACGGCTGAATTGCAATACAATTGCAACACTAGCTGAAATCTAGGCTTGGGCCAGCTGGTTTTAAGGCCTCAGAGCCTCCATTACTGTTACAAACACTTATAGTAGCTGAGCAGACATGTCAATCCACAACCCATATATATAAATATTTAGTAGTAGTAACTAAATACGATACTCGTAGTTTAAGACAAGATTGGAATCGAGAATTGGAGTGTCCTATTTTGCCTAACCAATGGACTGTTGCCTTAGAGTCTGTATGTAAAGTGTCTATGGATCTTAGGCAGGATCTACACTACTGCTTTAAAACGGTTTATAACAGTAGTGACAACTGTTGGGGCCCAGGACACACTCCATATACAGTTTTCAAAATGTTTTCAAAGTGTCATATCCTGCTTAGTGTAGATCTGGCCTTAGGTTACATCTTATTCAGCAAAAAAAATCCTGTTTCGGGTCTACTGGACCCCACAACGCCTTTTCAACAAGGGTCTATCTAATTTACATAATTGTTGGAGATGCAATGCACCTAATGCTTCTTTAATTCATATGTTTTGTCAATGTTCAGTAGTCTCCTCTTTTTGGGAGGAGGTTAAAATACATATAAATCTTGTCCTGAATCAATCTTGAATATGGAAGGATGTGCATGCCCTTCTAAACTACCTGCTGGTTTCTTGGAAACTAACACAGGGTCAGTGCAAATGGATCTTCAGAGCCTTTATGATAGCTAAAAGACTTATACAATCATATTGGATGGATAAATGCTCATCTCCCATAATGTAATGGATTAATAACTTTATCAACATTTGAACAGGTGATATACAAGCGCAACTTACGAATGGCTATATGGTCTGATTTTTTTTGAAGTCCATGTACAATTCTCTCCCCCACTTTTTTTTGTTTTTGTTTTTATTGTTTTGTTTCTTTGATATTCACAATAAAAAGAGAAAAAACTGTATTTCTCAGATGATTTTTCTTGTAGCCTGTTTCACCTGGAACAGGTATCTCACAGTGCATTCTTACATTTGTCTATTCAAACATAAAACCCATTGTGTTCAATGGGACTTACCCATAGGTAAGCAAGTATAGGATTGCAGCCTTGAGCAGGGAAATTCCTTTGCTCTTAATAAACCATCTGAGGGAGAGCATCTGCTGTACATAATGATTCTTTGCAAGCATGCCCAAAAGAATTTGTTTCGGGGGGGGGGGGAGCTTTCTGCAATGAGAACCTGAAGGGGGTTAATTAGGATTACCTTTCGCTTTATGACCTGGTACCTAAGTCTTAATCAATAGGGCTTCCTGATAACCCAGACCATCTTAAGCCCAACCATATCTGGGGGAGGGAGGCACACACTGCTAGCAAGTTGCATATGTACCTCAAAGGGGACGCTAACAAAAGGGGTTGGGGTAGAAACAAGGGTGTTGTGTGTGTGTGTGTTTTAATGTCTCTCTCCCTTTAAAACTGATCAGGGCAGTTCAGGGAATTAAACACTGAAACTATTCAGATTCAGATAGAAAACAGATGATGTTATACATAGAAATCCTACAGTCAAGTCTTATGGCTGGGCAACAGAAACAGATGTGAGCAATCAATGCAGTATTTCTGGAAAGAACCTTTTATGTTTTTAATACTTAACACTCCATAAGAGAGAACCTAAATGGGCAGGATGAAAAGAAGGGCAGCCCAACTTGTACGGTGAATATTTTTTCCAGGCACTAAAACATTTTAAAGTCATGTCCTCCACCAGCACCCCTGACGCCCTTTGCCAGCTAGTGAACAAGAATCCAGTGGATTCTTGTTCATTAGCTGCTATTTTAGCATTTTGTCCTCCAGAAGAAAGTTTTAGCTACCTTTGGTGAGCTGCATGCTGCCTCCCTGTTACAGGTAAAAGGGCTGCTTCCTTTGACTATATTTTATTCATTCATGGATTTGCAGCACCCCTTAGTGGCCAGTCATTGTGTTTGTCAAATTCTGTTTAGGAGACCAATCCATGGGGAAACTCTCCGGAACAATACTCCATTGAAATGAATGGGAGTGATCTTGTGTAGCTGCCATCCATTTCAATGGACTCTTGCGTAAAAGAACATATTGCTGCATTATATTCCAAGTATTTGTTTACATGAATATTTCTTTATTTCAAATTTATTTATACACCTGCACGTTCAGGATTCAGATGGGTCGGACAGATCTGTCCCTCTAGAGGTTAAGTTTGTTCTATCCTGTTACTGCATGAGCCTGCAATTTTAAAAAATTGTGTGTACACATTTTTCATAATGTATGCATTAAATAACTCACAGCACCACCCAATGTGTTCTACTCAGAAGTGGAGTCCATTGAGTTCAATGGGACTTACTCTCATGTAAACAAGTACAGGGTTGCCGCTTTATGCAGGAAAATTCCTTTGCCCTTAGTGAACAGTCTTATGTAGGCTGACCAGATAAAATCCAGGTCAGGGCTCATATAACTTTAACAGTTGTAGAGAAAAGGGAATTTCAGCCAGAGTCATTTGTATGCAGTTAGTTCCTGGTGATATTCCCTCTTCATCACAACAGTTAAAGTTGCAGGCACTATACTAGGGTGACCATATACAAAAGAAGGCAGGGCCCCTGCAACTTTAACTGTTGTGATGAAGAGGGAATATCACCAGGAACTAATTGCATACAAATGACACTGGCTGAAATTTCTTTTTCTCTACAACTGTTAAAGTTACATGAGCCCTGACCTGGATTTTATCTGGTCACTCTAGTCTTATGGAGAGCATCTGCTATAGAAAATGAGCAAACAAATTTGTTTCAGGGGGCCCTTTTGGCAACATCAGTC
This sequence comes from Anniella stebbinsi, assembly GCA_029215795.1. NCBI lineage: Eukaryota > Metazoa > Chordata > Lepidosauria > Squamata > Anniellidae > Anniella > Anniella stebbinsi. Next base: position 102,511,547 of record JARDYH010000003.1, read on the forward strand.
TGAAGAGGGTTAATTAGGATTCCCTTTTGCTTTATGAGCACATACATACATCTTCATCAACAGGGCTTCCTTATAAGGAAACACAACCCAGAGGGTCTCAGTCCACCTCTGCCTTGAGTGGGGTGGGGGTGGAGCACACACTACTAGCGAGGGAGTGGCAGTTGCATATGTATTTAAAGGGGATGCCATCAAAGAGGGTGGGGTAGAAAACAGCTTTTAATCTATGCATCTTTGTGTGCATTTTAAACGTACACATTTTTGGACACACATACCCATTGAATAAAGAGAGTTTGTGTGCATTTTGGAAATTTACATATTTTTTCCAATTTTTTTTCAATTATACACATGTGGTTGAACACATTTTGTTCTTGTTGCGGAAATGCAAACTCAGAAATGTATATATTTCTGACTGTGAAGTGCTTTCTGGTCCCTATTCAAGTCTTGGAGGTGTAAATTACAGAAATCCATTTTAAAAATTCTTGAGAGAATGACTTTGTCACACATCCCTTGTATTCTTTCACCAATCCACTACTAGGGACAGGATAAGAAGCAAGGATAAGTGCAGGAAGGTTTCCTATTCCGTAGTGGAGTGGTGGGAACGATCTCTCTGTCTGGGACTGTAGAAAGCCAGCTGGGATAGACAATCCTCCTGGGATACTTATTATACCAATGGCCTGATAAGAGTATAAAGCAGCAGCTTCATTTGTTCAGACAGTTCAGTCTGCAGAGGCCAATCCACATGTGGGAAATCAGTCTCTTCACGTAGAACATTTATACCATTGTGAAAAGAGCAAACCCAATGTTAGGAATTATTAGGAAAAGAGTTGGTATTGAATAAAACAGTGAGAGCAGACTAATGTCATCTATATAGACCTCACGTTTTCAGGCAGATTTAGAAAACTATATCATATTATACACACCCCATTTCAAGAAGGATATCATAGACCAGGTAAAATGGCCAGCCAAGGGAACATCAGTATAATGAAATGCTGAAAATTTTAACTTACAAAAATACATTATTCATGCTTTTTTTAAAAAGGGGGGGGGGTTACTTGAACGGGCCATTTTTATTTTAAAGAAAAAGCAGCTTCAGTGTCCCAATCTGAACTGTACTCTCAATCTGAACTGGGGTCCATGGCAGTTTCCTGATGATCCAATCCCTTCTATTTGCTCCCCCCACCCATCCCCCGGCAATTGCTCTTTCCATTAACAACACCTACACAGGCAACTAGCAGCAGAGGGAGAAAATGTCTGACAGGAAATTGCCAAATAGGGGTCCAATCCTGATTGGGAAAATGTTTTGGTCCGGAGCCCTAACCCATTTTAGGCACACTTCTTAGAATGTATGAATACTGTTATTAGGCTTTGGCCCTGAGGAAAGGACATGATACAACTTTACAAAATTACTAATGTAGGCTGACCATATGAAAAGGAGGTCAGGGCTCATGTAACTTTAACAGTTGTAGAGAAAAGGGAATTTCAGCCAGTGTCATTTGTATGCATGCAGCATGTGGTGAAATTCCGTCTTCATCACAACAGTTAAAGGTGCAGACACTATACTAGAGTGACCATATACAAAAGAAGGCAGGGCCCCTGCAACTTTAACACTTGTGATGAAGAGGGAATTTCACCAGGAACTAATTGCATACAAATGACACTGGCTGAAATTCCCCTTTCTCTACAACTGTTAAAGTTACATGAGCCCTGACCTGGATTTTATCTGGTCAGCCTATAAAGACTGAATAGACAGAAATGACATTTCTCTCTCCCTACCTCCCTCTCTCTCTCTCTCTCTCAGTATACTAGAATTATCCAATAACACTACAAAGCAGTGGGTTCAAGACAGAAAAAGTAGGTTACTTCTCCATACCATAGGTTATTAGGAAAGCAATCCTCTGTTCCCTGAGCAAGCATCCTCCCTCTATGTGGGGCTACCTTTAAAGATGATTCAGCTTGTGCAAAATGCAGTGGCCAGATTGATAACAGGGACCAAAAGGTTCGAACATATAAGACCGATTCTGCCTGCTTGCATTGGCTGCCTGTACATTTCTGAGCCCGATTCAAGGTGCTGGTTTAACCTCACATGACTTGGGACCACAATACCTGACAGAACACCTCTCCCGACATGAACCTACCTGAACACTACGTTCAACATCTAAGGTCCTCCTCCAGGTGCCTACTCTGAGGGAAGCTCGGAGGACAGCAACAAGGGAGAGGGCCTTCTCTGTGGTGGCCCCCCAATTATGGAACGATCTTTCTAATGAGGCGTGCCTGGCGTCACACTGTTATCTTTTTGGCGCCAGGTCAAAACTTTACTTTTCTACCAGGCATTTTAACAGCTTCAGTTGAGGTTTTTAACTGAATTTTTGGCCAGACTTAAAGTTTAAAATGTTTTAAATATTAGCTGTTTTTATGTTTTATGGTTTTAAATTTTGTATATTGACTTTTTAATGGTCAATCTTTTAATTTTTGTAAACCGCCCAGAGGGCTATGGGGCGGTATATAAATGTAATAAATAAATCATCATCATCATCATCCCAGGGACCATAGGATAGCTCAGATTCCACCTTCCGAGGTTGAAGAAAGTGCTCCAATCTCAGAAGGGGGAGTCAGAAATCTGACCCCTCCCCCACCCCTTTACAACCAGTGCAGAGAGAACCACACCAGCTGCCTCTCCAAGTCAGAGGTGAAAGGGGGGGCCTGGTGGGCAAGGAAGGGAGCTGAACAGTCTCCTTTCCTCCCCCTCTGAATCATCTTCACTAGATGGGCTGGAAAGCCCATCTAGCAAAACCCCCAAACTTCACAGAACGGGGAGACAAAGATTACCTCCACTGCTTCTCCTGCCCTGTCGGCCTCAGCCCAGCAGGGCATTGAAAACTCAGAATCTTCCAAGTTCAAGGACTTACTAGCAGCGAGGGTGCAATCCATAGGACTCCACCCTAATTTATGGTATTAATTGTCACAGTTTATTGAATAGTTCACTAGTATTGATGTAATAGAGGGAAGATTTATGTCAAGAGGTAGATTACTCAAATTATTATCAAATACTGGGAGAATGTTAGCAGATGACTATTTTTCTCATGCCCTGTTTGCAAGTTGCCCAGAATGTATCTGATTGGGAATACTGGACAAGGTGGACTCTAGTCTGATCTGATTTATGAAAGCAATTCTTTTGATCTTAAATTGCTGTGATGGTCCATGGGGGCCCAGCCCATTCTTATATATACCTGTGTAAAACCCATGTCGCCATGGGTGCTAGAAGTCCCTGTTCCTGTCCTACTTTTTTGTTCCTCAGTCCCAACACCATAGAGGGGCTCCCGAAAAATGTCAATGAGGCTCATGCATGGTGAATCCCCCCTCCGAAATTTGTATGCAGCCCCGCCCCTCCCCTTCCCTCACCTGCCCTGATTGGCCACCTCCGTCCCCCTACCCTATAGTGGCCACAGCCAACTGTGTCCTGAACACACCGTTGTGCCACACTGAATGGTTGAGCAGGTCTGTCCACTGAGGGAGGGGCTGCCCTGGCTGTTTGACACGGAGGAAATTGCTATTCAACTTGAGCTTTGAATTCTTTCAAACTTTCAAAAATTTCTGCATGGCTGCACTGCTCGAGCTTCAGATTAAAACACAAGAAGCAAAATTGATCTGGTAGATCTCAAGTAATAAGGTTTACACTACTGTATTCTTATATATGATAAACTAAATAAGATAAGCTTATTCAATTGGTAACGCCTTGGAAATGCCACCTGTAGTGAAAATATTTGGGCATTTTCCTTTCCATAGGGTTAGAATCACATGGACTGAGAACAAGATTGAATGTTATTCTTTTATACTTTGGATCTCCTTGTCTTTTGGCCCTTCCACTCTCCCTCACTCTCCAAGTTCACCCCCTTGATGGAGTTACTTGGGGAGGGGGGCAAAGTGACAGTTTTAAATGCTTCCATCCTCCACTCTGCCTCCATTGCAACACAGGAGCTGGCTTGGGTTGAGAGAGGGAGGCCATTGCCTCCCTCCTCCTCCTCCTTCTCCTCCTTCTCTCTCAGGAGTCAGTGCATCACTCTCTTCCCTTTCCACCTACCCAACCAGTTGCTTACTCTTGTTCTGACAAAAAGGGAGTATGATAAAGAGACAGGATGTTGGGAACTAGGATAAATAGATAAGATAAAGTGAACACATTATAAATATTTGTATGAATTATATTTATTTGAATCCCTGGTTACTTCTACCATGTACAGCAGGGATGAGCAACGGGTGGCCCTCCCGATATCGTTGGGCCTCAACTGCCACCAGCCCTCCCCACGAGCTAGAATGATGGGTTGCAGTCCAACAACATCTAGGAGGTCACAGGCCAAACCCTGCTGAGGACATTCTGATAAAACACTAATGAGTTATACTCAAGACAATTAGTGGAGGAATAACACAAGAGATCATGCCCCACAATATGGATCAAATCCAGTGGAATGTGCTTCTGTGCAAGCTCTACTGGAATATATGGGAGCTGTGGAAGACCAGGGCAACTTCAGGTTGGGTTGTGCCCTGTTTGTGGTAGATTTTCATCACAAAGACTTGTTTGCAATGAATGGGTCAATGCATACAAATCCAACACAAACCACAGCGACCAAGTAAAACAATTTACCTGTCTTTCATTCATTTCTTTGTTTTCACCTTCATATTCACCCTGGAAAAATGATGCAAATGGTAATAAATATTACAGGGAGAATTCCTAGTGAATGGTATGAAACCTTTTTAGTAATAAAACACATTGCTCAGTCATTTTAAGTCAAACATGGTTAGCACAAACTGCTTTCTACTCCACACCTATGTTGCCTATGATTCTGAGGAAACCTCGCCCCTTATAGTTACCAGAAATATCAGATCCAAAGGATGATTAAAAGAATGATATTGGTGTATATCTTTGCATAAGAAAGGCAAACTATTCTGGACTGTGAGGACAGGAAAACTAGATTCCTGAATTCCTAAAACAATTTAATAATCATAATCATAATCATAACAATTTATTTCTTACCCGCCTCTCCGTTTGGATCAAGGCGGGGAACAACAATATAATAAAATACATAAAACTGATTAAATCATGACACACATTATTAAAAATGCATTAAAACATCCTAAAACATCCTAAAAACATCCTAAAAACATTCTAAAATTCCACTGGATATGCCCGCCGGAAGAGAACAGTCTTTATGGCTTTCTTAAATTCTAAAAGACGGTTAAGTTGACGAGTCTCCTCCGGCAGGTCATTCCACAGTCTGGGAGCGGCAGAAGAGAAGGTCCTCTGGGTAACAGTTGTCAGCCTAGTCTTGGCCGACTGTAGTAAGTTCTTCCCAGAGGACCTGAGCATGCGGGGCGGATTGTTTGGGAGAAGGCGATCCCGCAGGTAACCTGGACCCAAACCATGTAGGGCTTTATACTTCGCCCGGAAACTAATTGGCAGCCAGTGGAGCGATTTTAAAGCTGGCGTAATATGGTCACCCCTAGGTGTACCAGTGACCAACCTGGCTGCCATATTTTGAACTAGTTGAAGTTTCCGGACTAGGCACAGAGGTAGCCCTATATACAGCGCATTGCAGAAGTCAAGCCTCGAAGTTACCAGTGCGTGCACCACCGTCTTTAGGTCTTCCAATTCTAGGAAGGGGCGCAGCTGGCGTATCAGCCGAAGCTGATAGTAGGCACTCCTGGCCGTCGCATCTATCTGGGCTGTCATACAATTTTATTCATTGTACTCAACCTCCAGTTTTTATTACCAACTACCACAAAATGTAAATACTTCGAACTGCATTTTTCATATCCATAACATGTTACCCTCCCCCCTCCCTTCTCCACTGCCCTATTTTCACTGAAAACTCCTTGTGGCAGAAACCTGTCTTTTTGAGCTGTAAAGTGCCATGAGCAGTGATGGTGCCCCCTCTCCCCCTACACAAATGGCACCGATGATGATTCTAAATGTCATGTTTGCTGGGGTGTGATCCAAGGATGAAGATGAGATGATGCTCTAGGGTTCGGCTGCTGGTTAATGGACTGGTCAGATGTTGAAAACTGACCAATAAATTGAGCACCTATTTACTATTTGACTGCTATGATGTTATCAAACAGTCCATGGCCAAGAAAGCCCTTGCAAAACTGACAGCACACCTTTTAATATTGCATTTGATGGATGAAAGAGAAAAGGCCACTTCTTGCTCTTAATGTTCTCACACAACGCAGCTGGGCCTGGGACTAGGACTAGTCGATCCTCAGCTCATTCCAGTGCGTTTGTTTTGCCATTTCCCCTCCCAAATACACTACATGATCTTGCTTCCCCTATTTGCCACATTCTCCTATAATTGCTGGAGCATCTGCAAAGATCCAAACTACACACTATAATTGGAGTTTCTTGATTGAAAGTCCCCTCCTCCTCCTCCTCCTCCTCCTAGCAGTCACAGAGTGGGGTGGGTGGCAGTTTTGATCTGGGATGTAGTATGGGGTGAGGTTTAATCCTTTGCCCCTGAACCAATTCCCCGATTTACATCTCTCTCGCACACAGCTCCAAATAGTAGCAGAGTAGAAACCATACATGCACAATGTTTGCCATAATATGAGAGTTCTGAAGCCAACCCAACAATGCTGAGATTCTGAAACAAGGATACTGGCAAAACTGGTGAGAGTCAGGACATGTATGCGAGGGAAGGGGAGTTGTCCGCATGTGACCTGGCATAGATTCTGTAAAGGACCCTGGTAATTCTATTTCCCATAATACTGCCTGTTCTTTGTTATAATTCTGATAAATTCCTGGTGGTTCCACATGGGCCTGTAGTCTGAATGGAGTCCACCACAAGAAGAGCCTTCAGTGTGGTGGCACCCTTCCTATGGAATTCCTTGTCTTTTGAGGTGAGGCAGGTACCAATGTTGTTGTGTTGCTTACGGTGCTTCCTGAAATGTTGTTATTTCAGGAAGCTTTCCTTGAGTGACTGGCCATGGTTTCACCAGAACTCAGGTTTTAACAGAACTCTGTTTCTTTTTAAAAACAGTCAATTATTAATATGAGCTTTTTATTCTTTAATCCTGTCTGTTGTTCACCATTCCAAAAACTTTTGGATGTGGAGGTAGTATATAAATATTGTAAATAAAATAAATAAAAAACAAATAAATTAATGATTTGAATTCTTGAATATAATTTGACAACATTTGAACAGCATTCAAATGTAGACAGTCAAATGTACTGTGATGCCTCCTCTCCTTTCACTAGCTAGCATAGTAGCTGACGAGCAGGTAATGTGGGCTCAGCTTAAGTGTATTGGTATACTTAAACTCGGATCTATTGAGGACCACTCTTCTCTTTGGCTTCTTTGCAGACCACCACATTTTGTTATCGCAACACATACATAGAGAGATGTTTGCCACACTCCCAATGTCCACAGGTTGAACATGGATGGCTAAGCAGGGAAGCCTATGTGCATAAAACTCTCCATGCTTAGCCTTCAGTGCAGTCTGGAAACGTGCACCCTCAGCATCCCAGATCACATGGAAGCCCACAGGCGTAGACTATCCCTATTCAGACATCCACACTCAATCCAGGACAGGCCATATAAAATCAGGAGTAGGATCAACAGCAGGGCTCCACTGCCCCTTCTGTGACTAAAGCCCCCTTCATGCAGAAAATGTGTAAAACAAGGGGCCCAAACCAGGATCCCCAGCTGTGTCTGATACATAGCAATAATTAAAAGTGCTTTGATATTAAACAAGGTTCTTATAAAAATCAGGATTAAAAATGTATACCTACATCATGAACAGGATAAGCTGCTTCATATACATTGTTTGCGATTAATGTGTTAATACCTATGGAAAACAAACAGATAATGATAATTCAGTAATAATAGTTATTGTTTAAAAGAAGTTTTATCTTAATTTTTAAATTTTATTTTACTTAGAACTTGCCTTTTGGCCCAATGGAATAATGCTCAGAGTACTACAGGGGCTTTAACTTAGAGCTGAAATTAAATTTCCAAAACATTCAAAATCTAGAGGGGGGGATCAATTTTTACAATTCAGAATTTAATGTTGAATTTTGACCACAACATTTTAATTTTGGAATTCAAAATTGGCATATAAATTTCAGCTGCTTTTGTTTTTGAAATATTCCAGGAGTTGTTTTCTGATTGTACCATCTTATTCATCCATGTCAACTGAAATTAACTAATGCTGCTGCATGTCAGCTGTTCAAATACTATCTGCTGCTGAAAACAGAAGTGATTAAACATTTCCTTCCACTGAAAAGTCTTCATAAAATAAATCACCAATCAAATGGTGATTTTTTAACACCAAATATTCAGTGAATATTGTCCATAGCCAGAGAATTCACCATTTACACTAACTGACAAAATCTATGGAAGAGAATTTTGAACAATGAGCCATTGTGTAGCGAAGTGGATTAAGAATTAATACCCTCTGAGAAAGGAATACTGCTTGGTTTTTGATAGCTAATATTCAGGCTTGACTTCTGTTTGTCATTGCCTTGGATAAAACTATTATTTATTTACTCATTTATTTGAAATTATTTTTAATCTGAAACTACCCCTTTCCACAAATTCTCTGTCCAAAATGGATAGGAATGAGCATTGGGGCCAAGTACACCTCCAATTCTTTATTGACTTTGGCATGAAATCCTGGCTTTTATCATGCCAGATTTCCACATTACATCTGAACTAAGGGACTTGGGCTTACTGACACTTAACAACCAGAAAAATAAGCCAGGATCACACCTGACTGTCTAAAATAGAACAATGTTTTCTGAATTGTTTGCATCTCATTGTCTGCTAGGATTAATTTTGCATGAGCAGAGAAATGTATGAAACTCTTGGATTTCAGCCAAGGGAAAAAAGCTTCAGCTTGGAAAGAAGAATGAAGCAGCAGGCAGCAGGTACCTTCAAACATGACAGGCCTGTCTGGAAATGATGCTCAGGATATCATTTCCCACAATGGATGGTGTACTTACTTATCCCACTTTTTGACTAGAGTCCTCAAAGTGGCTTACGATATTTATAAAGTACAACAAATTCAACAAGAAACACATGATGAAAAAAGAGAATAGACCAACATAGTCAGCTCCTTTCCACAGGGCAACTGATGTCAATTGGCCCTGTGGGAAGGGGCAATCTAATTGGAACAGGCCCTGATGTTGCCGGCTCCTATCTCACTTGCTCCTCCTTCTTTCCCACAGTGCACATTCGAGAATATGTGAAGCATGCCTGAAAAAAGTGACTGTGTTCATGTTCGGGGTTGTGAATGGGGCAAGTCCTGTTCTTTAACAAACTGGGAGAAAAAATTCTCATAAATGCCTAGAAGGTGCCTCCCAGACCTCTCTCGGGTGGTCATTCCATAATTGGGATGGGAGAAGCTACCACTAAAATGTTCTGCTCACAAGTAGCCACTCAGTACACCTCAATAGGTGAAGGCAGAACACTTCTCATCTAAAGCAGACCACAACCAACACCCACTTGATTTATGAGCCTACCACATAGAACCAATAATAATATTGCTAATGCTAAAGTCAGCTTGAAGAACACCGGCTTTCTTCTTCTTCTTCTTCTTGGAGCCAGTAGTGCTCTGCTAAACTCAGAAACAGATTCTATTGAGTTCATTGGGGCTTACTATTTAGGAAGTGTGCTTGGAAACTGAGATGGAAAAAATGGGAGGGAAAATGTGTGAATAAATAATCAAAATGAAGGAATTGGCAAATGATAGTCGGATGTGTTTATAATGTAATATACTGTACAGAAATGTTATATATTATTATTGTAAATCTCCAACACAGATTCCCTCTTCCTTCATTTCAGGACCAGTTGAACTGCAAATAGATAAAAGCAAAATTCTTCAAACAGTTCCCTTGAAATGTATTTACTGCATACTAAACAGTTTCTATCTCTTGACATGGCACTTCTTTGGTTAGATGACAAAAGCAGCACAATCAAAGTTTGAGAAGGGATAAAGTCTGTGTTATGGCTCTTGAATGGAAACAAGCGTTGTTAAACCCTATACTTCAAAGTTTCTACTGTTGTATGATAATTTGCTGAACATTCTACTATAATACTTTGTGTGTGTTGGGAGGGGGTGTTGGCAGCCATGTTGCTCTTTTTTCTTCCACCAATGACCCCAAACAGTACACATTGGCACTAAAAACAGGAATATTGCTTAGCATGATGCCATGAAACAGGCCACACCCTCCCCTGAGTTAGGGGAAGGTCAGGCCTGTTAAGACTGCTACGTAAATTATAAATGCGTATTATCAGAACAGCCCAATGAAGCATTTCTTGGCTTTTGATCATCCAGATATTTTAGATTTGCTCCAAGTTCTTTGGATATATTGGGATGCACTGTGAATATGCTTTACAAGCTTATGAGGTGCTAATTTAAAATAACTGTTCAAACATTTTTTTTAAAAAAAACAGCTTTTAAAATAACATTATGTCTTGTTTTGTTTTCAAATGCAAATTCTTACCCATGCTGTTTTTGGCTTTTGTGCTATACGTACGCTTCAAAATTTCATGGACCTATATTAGAAAAACAAGAACAAAGCAGTGATATAACTAACAGGCAACTTCCCCTCAAGGATTATATGTTCCACATGGTGCTAGCAGAAGTCAATAAACCAATGTGCACAAAGGAAGCGGCCATGACAATTATTAAGGTTGACCTAAAAGTTCTGGTAGATTCACAGTGGGTGGGAATGGAGCTGAAAGGGGGAGGGGAAAGAAGTCCACAAAATTCTTAAGGATTAGGGATGGGAGATTTGCCTTTTTTCCCCATGAAAGTTAATGGCAGAAGCGTCTGCTGTGGAGGCAGCCATGTTTCTCCCCAACAATGCACTTGGGAGAATGCACTTGGTTATGGCGTAGCATCCTTCCTCAGACACACTGTGGGGTGACATGCCCCTAGAGAACTGAAAAGAGGAAGCAGAAACAGGAAGCAGAAGCAGAAGCAGAAGAAGAAGCAGAAGAAGAAGAAGAAGAAGCCATGGAAATTTCCCAGCCAGCTCCATCTTTGACCTGTGCCCAAGTTCCACCACCAAGAGTGTACCAGGGGGCTTGAAAAGGGGGCAATAACTCATCCCCGCCCACTCCCCAAGCTCCCTGGAGGCTGATATCTCCAATTAATGATAATAAAAATGCAGTAAATAAATAAATAAATAAATAGATAACATGGATATTACCTTTAGCGTGCTGATTGCTTTCTCAGTTGGGAAGGTGAGCAGCCTTCTCCAGTCAGAGATGCTGCTGCATGGGCAAAGCTGTCCTGACACAAGGCGCTTCACGTTAAGGCTACTATGCCCTCATTACAACTTCCTCCATTGAGAAGGATGTGGCGTAAGAGAAACAGCCCCAACATGAGTCATCAGCTGGAGCTCCAACCAGCACTTCATTGGGGGAACAATGATATCAGGGGTCGTGACCAAGCCCTGTGATGTCAGGGAGCATGGCCACACCCCATCATGTCATGGCCAGGGCAATTCAGAGCCTCACCCCAATTCAGTTCCTTTCCCCTGACTTAAATCCTGCATGGAACATTTGCATGTGTACGATCAAAAATTAACTCAGCCATGAAAGCTTTGAGTTGACTTTTTAGATTGGTTTCCCCCATTCCAAAACTAACTCTAAGCATGTGTATCTGTATTTGCATGACAGGGAGCTTTTTGCTTATGTTACATTATAACATGTCATGAACTTTGATAAGATGATATAAATAATTACATCTTTATCAGCAGTAACAATGAATGTCACTAACCACAAAGGATTCCCTCCAAGATCACACCATTCAGCATTGACTTACTATTCGACTGCGGGTAGCGTGGTCAAAAAATGTATCTTTGTCCTGAATGTTGTACCTTGGAAAACGTTGAGAGATAAAACCTGTTATGCAGTCATCATGAGAACTTTTCATGAACAGGATTATATGACTGTTTTGTTTTAGAATCCACTTGAATAAACTACAAATAAAACCTTAAGCAATTTCCAGAAGAACAGGACAAAGAGAAATATCATGAATAAAAAGAAGATTGAGGTATGGAATTATTGTTTGTTTGTTTGTTTGTTTGTTTGTTAGTTAGTTAAATAAAGCTGCGAAGTTCAGAAAATTTGTTTGACAAACTTTCCAGAATAATTTCTGGAATCATAAAGTTTGGCAAAGATTACATTGCTGTTAATGAAAACATAACTTCCCTCTGCCTTAATGTCTTCCTTCAAAGAAAAGGAAACATATTTATTTACTTTTCAAAATTTACATGTTTGAATTCATAGTTTTTTTAAAAAACTGAGACATCAAAATGCTTGCCTGAACAAAACACTCTTGCCATAGTGAGGCATGTAGCATAGTAGAATAGGGAGTGGCCTATAAATCCAACACCCTGCTCAATGCAGGAATCCACATTCAAGCATCCCTGACAGGCGGCTGTCCAACTGCCTCTTGAATGCCTCTAGAGTGGGAGAGCCCACAACCTCCCTAGGTAATTGGTTTCATTGTTGTATTGCTCTAACAGTCAGGAAGCTTTTTCTGATGTCCTGCCGGAATCTGGCTTCCTGGAATTTGAGCCCATCATTCCGCATCCTGCACTCTGCAATGATCGAGAACAGTTCCTGGCCCTTCTGTGTGAAGAGTGCTATCATGTCTCCCCTCAATCTTCTCTTCTCAAGACTAAACATGCCCAGTTCTTTCAGTCTTTCTTCTTAGGGCTTTGTTTCCAGACCCCTGATCATTCTCGTTGCCCTCCTCTGAACACACTAAAGTTTGCCTGCATCCTTCTTGAAGTGTGGTGCCCAGAACTGGATGCAACACTCAAGATGAGACCTAACCAGTGCCGAATAGAGGGGAACCAGTACCTTGTGCGATTTGGAAGCTCTACTTTTCTTAATGCAGCCCAAAATAGCATTTGCTTTTTGTGCAGCCACATCACACTGTTGGCTCACATTCAGCTTGTGATCTACAACAATACCAAGATCCTTCTCACTTTTAGTACTGCTGAGCCATGTATCCCCCATCTTGTAACTGTGTATTTGGTTTTTTTCCCCTAGCTGTAGAATTTGGCATTAATCCTTACTAAATTTCATTCTGTTGTTTTCAGCCCAGCACTCTAGCCTATCAAGATCACTTTGAAGTTTGTTTCTGTCTTCCAGGGTATTAGCGATCCCACCCAATTTTGTGTCGTCTACAAATTCGATAAGCATTCCCTGCACCTCCTCATCCAAATCATTAATAAAATTGTTGAAGAGCACTTGGCACAGGACTGAACCCTGTGGTACCCCGCTCATTACCTCCACCCAGTTTGAGAAGGTACCATTGATAAGTACTCTTTGAGTCTGATTCTGTAGCCAACTGTGGATCCACCCAATAGTTGTTCCATCTAGCCCACTTTTCACTAGTTTGTTAGTCAGAATGTCATGGGCCGCTTTGTCAAAAGCTTTCTGAAGTCAAGATATACTATGTCCACAGCATTCCCACAGTCCACAAGGGAGGTTACCCGATCAGAAAATGAGATTAGATCAGATCAGTTCAGTCTTTGTCAAGAACAAATACATGCTGGCTTCTAGAAATCACTGCATTGTTTTCAAGGCATTTACAGACTGACTTCTTTTAAGAGAGCTTCGGCTATGGGGCGGTATATAAATGTAATAAATCATCACCATCATCTGCTCCAATATTTTCGCTAGCATGAATGTCAGACTGACTGGTCTGTAGTTCCCAGGTTCCTCCTTTTTGCCTTTTTGAAGATACGGACAACATTTACCCAGTCATCCAACACTTCACCCGTCTTCTGCCAGCTCCTCTCCCAACAGATATCGGGGCAATTGAAGTCCCCCATGATTTCTACATCGGATTTCCTTGAAACACTGGCTATTTGCAATTCAAAAGTTTCATCCTCGCCTTCTCCTTGATTGGGTGGTTGTTAGGAGACTCCGACTATCATGCTCCTTTTATTCCTTGCCCCATTTATTTTAATCCAGAGGCTCTCAATGGGGCTACCAGGCTCATCCTTCAGTATTTCTTTGCAGGGATAAGTATTTTTAACATAAGCCTCCCTTTCTATTTCTTCTGTTCTTTTTGAATAAATTATACCCTCCAATTGCTGTATTCCATTCTTGGGAGTCATCCCACCAAGTTTTAGTTTTACCTATCAAGTTGTATTTGCCTTCATGTATTAAAGTTCAAGTTTGTTCTGTTTGTTTCCCACACTCTGGGCATTAGTATATAGACATCGAAGACAATGTGCTTTATAGTCTGGCTTCTTTCCCACACTATGGTGAAGACTATTTTGGGGCACTATTAGATAGGCTGACCATATGAAAAGGAGGATAGGGCTCCTGTAACTTTAACAGTTGTAGAGAAAAGGGAATTTCAGCCAGGGTCATTTGTATGCAATTAGTTCCTGGTAAAATTCCCTCTTCATCACAACAGTTAAAGTTGCAGGGGCCCTGCCTTCTTTTGTATATGTTCACTCTAGTATAGTGCCTGCAACTTTAACTGTTGTGATGAAGAGGGAATTTCACCAGGAACTAATTGCATACAAATGACACTGGCTGAAATCCCCTTTTCTCTACAACTGTTAACTGATAACTGTTTTATCTGGTCACCCTATATATGGTCAGTCTAATATTGGAGCTGTTCTCTCTGTTATGATGCATAGGCCTTCATACATTGTTGGCTCCAAATTTACGCCTCCCTCCCCTATAAGATTCAGTACCAGTATGACTTGAGTGATCAAGGAGATGAAAGGTCTCAAATGCTTCCTAAATAATATGGGAATAAACTATAAGGGAGGAGCACCAATGCCACAAGGGTAATGCCTTGTCTTCCGCAGAACTCTCTTCTTCCATATGAACTTGTCCCATTGTTAAGATCACCATCTGAGGTCCCCTTTCAGTCACCCATGCCATCAGACATTAAGCAGGCAGTGACCAAGAAACAGGCTCTGTTTCTAAGAAGCTTTGCCTGGTGCTGAATTTATTGGCTTATAGGCACTAATAGAAGCCTTTAAAAAGAAACAACCAATGCTATTAAAACTGTTTTTAAACTGTTGACATGCTGCTTTTACTCTTTTGTGCTCATTTTTACTCTCTCCTTGCTCTATTATTTGCTCTTAAGTTTGCTCTTAAATTGTTTTAGATTATTTTGGCATTTTATTTTCATCATTGTATTTGTAAGAGGCTATGAATTTTTAAAAAATACATATATAGTTGAGGCAAGCTGAGGAAATTCTCCTTCCTTGTGTAATGCCAAATGTCCATTTCAATATGTTATTTATTTATTTATTTATTTATTTTACAGCATTTCTATAGCTGAAGCTTTGTTTTTCATCACTTCTACATATCTTTCTCATACTCAAAGATTTGTACCTAATTATGCACTTTCAAACCTTTAGACAAACTAAGACCTCTACAAGAATTCGGTTTGATGCCTGGTTCTCCGATTATGCGCATCTTCTCGGAAGCACTTTATGGTAAATGACTGTACGTGGGAGGTAATTGAGCGCATAACTGGTGGCCTTACCGGTTGATTGAAATGCGCTTTAGAAGTAGTTAATGCAGAGAATCGCTTGTTCACATAGTCAAAATGCGCTTTAATGGGCCGCAGCAAAATAAAACTCGCTATTTAATGTGCATTCGATAATGCGCATAATCAGATAGATAACGTGCCTCAACTCCCAATTTGCGCTCCGCTCATGTAGAGGTAAAAATTTTAATGAGACTTGGAAGAGCTTTAAACCTCTCATGTAGAGGCAGCCTTGAACTCAGTTATCCTTTGAAATTTGCACTTCTCCAAATTTTGCAATGAACTACTCCAATAAAAAACACATACAAAAAAGTGTATATTAGTGAAAATAACTTTGAAAAATATGTATTGGAAATGTTGTTTGCAAAAAATATTTATATTTTGTGAAAAATGCATGTATAAGGAGAAAAGTGCACAAATTTTCATATAATTTTTTGTTTAAAAAATGAATAAATCTCAGCCTTCAGAGTGAGCCAAACTTAAGACTGGAGAAATTCTCAAAATTTTGGATGGACTAAAGATAGGAGAAATGAGAAATGGAGAAAAACCAAAATCAACAGGTTTGTCCATCCCTAATTCAAACTGAGATGATGCTTGGAGAATCCTAGCAATTTCTAAAATCACTTGTTTGCCCATCTCTACTTAAGCAGGCCCTGGCAAAGCTTGTCTCATGGGCTCAAGGAGAAGGCAGGAGGTGAAGTACCACAAACCAAGCTGTCCTGAACCTCATACATTCCCTGGAATAGCTACTAAATATCATGGACTTAGATAGCTCACTTTTGTGTGCCATAAATTGCTCCTACTATTTCTACACTCTGCTGCGCTCTACGACCAAGAAACAAAATTTGGAATGGGAAGGGAATAGCTTGAGTCTCATGTTGGGATCACTGGGATCATCAGCGGGAATGATTTCCACCCCACCCCCTACCCTGTGGTGGACCCCTCTGATGTCTCCCATGTAAGTGGTGGTGGTGGTGGTGGTGGTGGTTTTGGCCTTTTTCTTTGGTGAGAAAAGTAGAGCTGCATTTGGTAATGCTATTCTGGTGAGGTTAAATCTTGACTGCCATCTGTGATATTCAGTAATTCAGCTCCCAATGACAAGGAATGATTTTGTACACAGAGTTGCAGAGCATCTTCTCCATGGAACCTTGCAATATACAAACTTTTACATTATAAAGACTGACATTTTCCTAGCATAAAATAATGACAATGTTCTAACTAAGATTCCTTAACTAAATGAAAGCTATCAGATTCCACATCTCCTTATGGCAGGTGTCCATTACTCTTTATCAGGATGACTAAGCATCCATTTGCTTTCATGCATTTATTCCATCACAATTATATAACATCAACAGTATTTCATAAATCGCCATTATCCAAATCCAGGAATCATTGGTAAAGATTGACTTTGCCAGTTCATTACTTCTAGCTGTCCCTTACACACAATTTGGCATGAGTGAAAATGACCCAAAGCATGACATACAATGTATCTCAGTTTATTATCAAAGCATATCCATCAAACATCAAAGCAGAGGTCCATGAGGCAATAATAAGCAATGTTAGGCATTATTTCAAACTACCACATATTATTTTGGGCAGAAAGAAAAGTGACAAGAACTGGACAAATATTAATTGCTTTCAGGTGAATGGCAGCAGCCATTCCATCAGGCTGCACCAGATGAAAAGACGGAAGCAGGGCGACTTCATCAATTCATCAGCTCCTCCCTTCTCAGCTATCACTTGGGAGCAGCCAGTCCATTAGGTTGCAGGAGAAAAGGTGGTGGGGAGAAGGCCACTCCCTGTGGCTCCTCCTCTCCCTGCATTGTTTCCATTCCAGCTGGCTGGCCATTAAGAACTACTACGTAACTTCAAGAATTGGTGCCTGAGTTTGATAATTTTTCGTTTCCCTCTTCATGCCTTTTCCTCTTTGCATCGTATCTTTTATATTATAAGCCTGAAGGCAGGGAATGTCATCTTATTATTATTCATTGTATGTAAGTCACTATGGGAGGCAATTTGGCTGAAAAATAGGGTAAAACTGTTTTAAATGAAAAATAAATAAATCTAAGGAGGAACAACAGAACATTATAGCCCTGAGGAGGAATAACAGAAAGTCATAGCCCCCTTCTGTGGATACAATCCATTCATTCATGCTATTGAGTATGTCCTGGTTTAACTGGTTTGGGGGACCAACAATGACAATAGCAGGTCCAGGCAGGGAAAATTGGCAAGTTGGAGGATCACTCACTAAAGACAGGCAGCACTGAGAAATTAAAACCCTAGTGCTGGATGCAGGGAGCTGTTCAGCAAGAACCAAAAGAAAAAGGGTGAGATTGTGAACAAGCTTTTATGGAGATGGAAAGCAAAACCGTTGCACTGGCACCGGACCGATTCAGACATGGACCTTTTGTGCCCAGCTTCAAGAGATCTCCATGACTTCACTTCTTCCTGAAGCATTGTGTCTATGGGCTTCTTCCTGCAAATACCCAGGCCTTGTCTTCACTGGAGTCATCTTCTTTGGAGTGTTTCGAAGCTGCCAGGTGTGTAGTGGATCTCCTGACAATATCCTAGCACTGGGGGTAGAGGTGTTGGAATCAGAAGCTTCTTGATCATTGGCAGGCAGGGACTTGTCTTTAATACCTATTGAATCAGTCATCTAGGACAGGGGTCCTGGCATATATATTTTTTAAAAAAAACACTACTTATTGATTAAATACAATAATACAAATAAAACAATACAATAAATATTACAAACAGGAAAAAATGAAACATAATTTAAATTTTAAAGAGAAAAGAAAAAAAAACAAATGTGCAAAGGTTCACTGCAGTAAATACATGTATTTTTTTTTAATGGAAGAGCCATAGCAGAAGCAGCTGCTTCGTATGTAGAAGGTCCCAGGATCACTATTTAATTGCCAAGTAAAAGATCGCAGGTAGCATAATTAGGAAAGTTTACAGTTGAAACCTTCAAGAGTCAAATTACATAATACTGGGCTAGATAGACCAATGGTCTAACAAAGTATATGGGCAGCATTGTATTTGCAATAGGACCGATAGGGCCCCATTAGCCATTTGTGTCATCTGATTCCTCCTCTGCTAGGAGCTGCAATACACACACACACACACACACACACGTCTGTCCACAATGTCAGCACTGAAATGCCAAAGAGTAGAAGCCAGTGGCTCCCTCCAGTGGCACAGAGAGCAAGATGCCTGCGTCCTGGTACTATAATCACCAATTTGACTGTATGTACACCATGTGGGGCTATTCTCACATGCGAGTCATCTACTTGTTTTCTGAAATCCAGAAGGACTGTAGAAAACAAGGCGTTCTGCACAATCTAAATCACATCAGCATTTCTTGTTGGATTATATTCCTCACTGAGTCACACTATACACCTTGTTAGGTACTCACAAATATATTTTTTCTCTGGAAAAGGGGTAAGATAAATTCTTCATTCTGGTCGTGTTTTGCTGTGGTATTTTGGGCTGCAATGGTTCTGTACATTTGCTCCACATTTCAGATAGCTTCTTGCCAATTCCCCCTTCTTCTTTTATTTCATATGTCTGGAGAAACACAAAGAGCATGCATGAACAGGCGACTTCCAAAATATTACTTCGGAAGTATTTATAATGGTAGCTTTTGCACTACCAGTGTTTTCAATGTTCACAAGAAAAGCTGGTAAAGTCTACACCAGTTCTGATTTAGAGTTATTGATTAAGGTTCCAATTCCAAGTTCCAAGAAAATGAGCTCATCTTTAGGGAGAAACTTCACATCCTAACAATAAAGACAGTACAGGAATTAATAAAAGGGCATAGATGAAGGGGAACCAGTACCTTAAATTGAACCTAGAATCAAATAGGTAGCCAGGGTACATTGGACAGAACTGGAATAATATGTTCAAAATGACCAGTCTTAGACAGCAGTCTTCGTGCCAAGTCAAATTTCTGGACACTTTTTAAGGGAAGGCCCATTTACAATATATATATATATATATATATATATATATATATGATAGTGATCCAGTCTGATGGTTACTAAAGAGATAATGACTGTAGCCAAGTATGTCTTTTGGCATATACCATCCTGAGCTAATGAAAGGGACTCATAGTCACTGTGGCCACCTAGACATCCAAAAGCAATGCTGGATCAAGGAGGAGAATTTATATCCTGAGACGCCATATATATATGTTATGTTTGCTAGAAAGAAATAGATATTAGCTATAATAAAAATTTATCTACTCAGAAATAGTTCAAACAGAAGAGCTTTCAGAAGATTGATCCACAACTTACTTGAATTTAAATCCAAGCAGTCGCTTCTCTATGGGTTTTCTATTAGTTGTTACCCTGCAGCTCCCACCTACATGCTTGTTTTTGCTACCTGCTACCAACTGATATGAACCTACACAAACACTACACTCAACATCAAAGGTCCTCCTCCGGATGCCTACTCCAAGGGAAGCTCGGAGGATGGCAACAAGGGAAAGGGCCTTCTCTGTGGTGCCCCCCCCCAATTATGGAATGATCTCCCCAATAAAGCCTGGCACCAACACTGTTATCTTTTCGGTGCCAGGTCAAAACTTTTCTTTTCTCCCAGGCATTTTAACAGCTCAAGTTGAGGTTTTAACTGACTTTGTGGCCAGGCTTAACAGTTTAAAATGTTTTAAATGTCAGCTGTTTTATGTTTATGGTTTTAAATTTTGTATATTGTCTTTTAGTGTTCAATTTTTAATTTTTGTAAGCCGCCCAGAGAGCTTTGGCTATGGGGCAGTATATAAATGTAATAAATAAATAAATAAATAAATAAACTGTCTTGCATTTGAAGAGAAAGCTGGGTTCGTTCTGGCATTGGGATGCCCAGCCTAACTGGGGTTCTCTAAATTGGATTGAAGCATGATGCACTTCAATCCAAGAGAAGGATTAGCCTAGCTGAATTTCATTTGCTGCTGTGTCCTCTATTTCCATTGCTCCACTGAGCTCCCACTGAGTAGGGTGACCAGATAAAATCCAGGTCAGGGCTCATGTAGCTTTAACAGTTGTAGAGAAAAGGGAATTTCAGCCAGTGTCATTTGTATGCAATTAGTTCCTGGTGAAATGCCCTCTTCATCACAACAGTTAAAGGTGCAGGCACTATACTAGAGTGACCATATACAAAAGAAGGCAGGGCCCCTGCAACTTTAACTGTTGTGATGAAGAGGGAATTTCACCAGGAACCAATTGCATACAAATGACACTGGCTGAAATTCCCTTTTCTCTACAACTGTTAAAGTTACACGAGCCCTGACCTTGATTTTATCTGGTCAGCCTACCACTGAGTGCAGTTACAAGCTTGCATGTGGAGAAGGGAAGGGAGAAGAAGCAGCTCACACCTCCCCCCCCCCCTTAACAGAGGGTGAGAAAGAGTATGTAGTACAGAACTTAATGGTGCTGGCTGGAGGAGCTTGGTGTGAAAAACAGCCAGGTTGGTCGGCCTTAGATGGATAATTAAGAGGTAACACTAGAAGCCTAAGATTCTAAGGCTGAGAAACCTCTTGATCATTCAGACAACACACTAAACCATGATGGTTAAGCGATTTGAGCTAAACATTATAGCTCAGCATGTCGTGTGAACAATTCCTAACCATGGTGGCTAGATAACCACGTTTTAAACACACAGGGCCTGTTCAGGCAACATGCTAAGCCATGGTTAGGCCACTAACCCTTTTGCAGCAAATGGTTAGTGAGCATGTTTAAACCATGGTTATGTAGCCAGCAGGGTTAGGAATGGTGCACACGACACACTAAATCATGTTTCACATAACACGCTAAGCTGTAATGTGTAGCTCAAAATGTTTAACCGCTGTGGCTTAGCATGTCATCTGAACAGGGTCACTACTAACCACTTACTCCAAAAGAGCTAGCGGCCTAACCATGACTTAGCATGCTGTTTGAACAGGCCCAGCGTGGCCCACAGCATCCCAGCCCCACCTCCTCCATTGGTCCCTCAGCTTGTTTATGACTTTCTTCAGCACTTTCTCTGACAACTCCACCTCCTCTGCCTTGTTGCTGATTTCACTTTTGCATATTTGTGAACTGTCCCGTTCTCTTTTCTCCAAATCTTCATTTCTCTCCAACTTGCCATTTACCTGTTCATCAGGGAATTATACTTATTTTGCTGCCCCCTTCTCAGTTCTCTGTTTCTCCATGCATCTGAGGTGTTTGTTCATCATTTATTTTTGCCATCCCCTCCTGCTCTCACCAGTGGTTTGTCCCTCTGGTTCTTTGCCACCCCACTTCTTCTCTCTAGAACTTGTTTCTGTAGATGCATCTGGGCTTCCCACCCTCTCCTTCCTCCTTGAACATGTGTTTTTAATCACATTTCCAGTTAAAAAAACTCAAAATCATTAGTTATTAGATTAGTTATTTGATTTTTTACTTCCAGGGAGTAGGGAGAGGTGCTTGTGGGATTTTCTCTCTCTTCTGCCAAAATAGATTGGTCAACCATGGCAACTATCCACCTTAAATTGGAGGGATGTGTGTGGATTAGCTGTTCCACTTTAGGCAGCAAAATGTCTTAGGCTGGCCTTGACTCCCACCACCACCACATACACACATTGGGCCTGTTCAAACAAGATGCTAAGTCATGGTTTGGATGCTAACCCTTTTGCTAGGCTGACCAGATAAAATCCAGGTCAGGGCTCATGTAACTTTAACAGTTGTAGAGAAAAGGGAATTTCAGCTAGAGTCCTTTGTATGCAATTAGTTCCTGGTGAAATTCCCTCATCGTCACAACAGTTAAAGGTGCATGCACTATACTAGAGCGACCATATACAAAAGAAAGCAGGGCCCCTGCAACTTTAACAGTTGTAATGAAGAGGGAATTTCACCAGGAACTAATTGCATACAAATGACACTGGCTGAAATTCCCTTTTCTCTACAACAGTTAAAGTTACATGAGCCCTGACCTGGATTTTATCTGGTCACCCTACCTTTTGCAGCAAATGGTAAGTAAGCGTGTTTAAACCGTGGTTATGTAGCCACAGTGGTTAGGAATGGTTCACACCACACACTAAACCATAATGTTTAGCTCAAAACGTGCAATCACCATGACTTAGTGTGTTGTCGGAACAGAGTCAGAGTGGGAGAAGCAAAAGAAGTTTCCCTAGAGTTCTTCTCTTAGTTATCTCCCATCTATTGTCTATGCCTTTTCTAAGCCACCTGCACTCACTGCAAGGTCTCTCCTCGTATGCCAGAGAAACATTCCAAATGTTTGGGGACTGGGGGAGCATAGGGGGTTGTAGGTGAAAGTAGACTTAGCTTCATTCTGTTGTATGCAGTCTTAAGTTCCAGATGCTAGATGAAAAATCTCACCCCAGATAGTTAACTTTCTGCTAGGTTTAAGCTCTGGCTGATCCTATTCTGCCTGAGAGCAAGGTATTTGTGAATGAAATTTGTCTGCTTCCTGTTATTATTATTATTATTATTATTATTATTATTATTATTTATAACCCGCCTCTCCCTTCGGATCAAGGCGGGGAACACAATGTAAAATACAAGGATCACAAACAGTTAAAAAAAATTAAAAAACAAGAGAAAATGCATAATTAAAACATCTTAAAATTCATCTGGACAGGCCTGCCGGAAGAGAGCAGTCTTCATGACTCTCTTAAATTCATGAAGACTGCTAATTTGTCTAATCTCCTCCGGCAGTCCATTCCATAGTCTGGGAGCGATGGAAGAGAAGGTCCTCTGGGTAACACTCGCCAGCCTAGTTCTGGCTGGCTTGAGTAAGTTCTTCCCAGAGGACCTAAATGTGCGGGGCGGATTGTACAGGAGAAGGCGATCCCACAGGTAGCCTGGGCCCAAACCATGTAGGGCTTTAAAGGTAATAACCAACACTTTATACTTCGTCCGGAAACTGACTGGCAGCCAACGAAGTGATTTTAAAACTGGTGTAATGTGGTCACCCCTAGATGTACCAGTGACCAACCTGGCTGCCATATTTTGAACAAGTTGAAGTTTCCGGACTAGGCACAAAGGCAGCCCTATGTACAGCGCATTGCAGAAGTCAAGCCTTGAAGTTATCAGCATGTGCACTACTGTCTTTAGGTCTTCCAACTCTAGGAAGGGGCGCAGCTGGCATATCAGCCAAAGCTGATAGTAGGCACTCCTGGCCGTCGCATCAATCTGAGCTGTCATCTGGAGTGACGGATCCAGGAGTACCCCAAAGCTGTGAACACAGTCTTTCAGGGGGGGTGTAACCCCATCCAGAACTGGTTGACACACCTCCAAACCCAGGTTGGGGCCTTTGACAGCAAGCACCACCGTCTTGTCTGGATTCAGCTTCAGTTTGTTTTTCCTCATCCAGCCCATTACCGCCTCCAAGCATTCATTCAGAGGAGACACACTATCCTTAGCTGACGATGTTGTCGAAGGCATAGGGAAATATATTTGGGTGTCATCAGCGTATTGATAGCACCCCGCCCCATGCCTCCAGATGATCTCTCCCAGCGGTTTCATGTAAATGTTGAACAGCATTGGGGAAAGGATGGCACTTTGTGGTACACCACATAGCAACTCCTTTTTTGAAGAGCAGCTATCCCCAAGCATCACCATCTGGAACCTGCCCAAGAGATAGGATCGGAACCACTGAATCACAGTGCCCCCGATTCCCAATTCCCCCAGGCGCTCCAGAAGGATACCATGGTCGATGGCATCGAAAGCCGCTGAGAGGTCCAGAAGTACCAGCAGGGACACACTCCCCCTGTCAATACTAAGGCGTAGATCATTCACTAAGGCAACCAAAGCGGTCAAACAAGTCCATTAAAGTCAGGCAAAATCACAGGTGAATGGAAGTGATTTGAGGGCCAAGCTAGCATTCTGGCAGCACAACCGATATGTTAAATGTGGCTCAGAGGAATTTCCAAATAGAGTGGGGGTGAGAATGGAGGGCTATGTAATGCTTTGAGCAGATGCCGGGATGGGGCATGGGAGCCTTCCCCAACCCACCACTTCCCCTCCCAATCTGCCTTTTCTGAACTGCTTTTCTCCCTGTTGGAAGCTGATCAGAATCACAGCACTGCCAGTTTCTTTGTAACATTCAGCAAGTTTCTAAATAATAAAACTTTATAAGTTGCTGCTTACCTTCTTAGTGGGCATTTTTATTTTAAGGAATTCTGCTTCTCGGCTAAGTACATTCCATGGTGCATGTATCCGGACAAAACTCAATCCTTGGCTCTTATTCTGAAAGATGAAGGGAGGGAATATTCTGTTGAGAGTTTACGAAGTAAACACACACACACACAATTAAATACATTTTAGGAAATGAAATTTCTTATGAAATAAACAGGCACCTGAAAAGGAAAGTGCACATCATAGAAAAATGTGTGAGGTTTTGGCCCTGACAAGTAGGCACTGCTGTTTATGAATCGATTTCTGCCATGAGAGTGTATCACGGTTCAATTTCTCAGCGAATTATGGGCATGAGGTAAAATCCAAAAGCATCTGTACACCTGCATATTGTAGGGTGACCAGATAAAATCCAGGTCAGGGCTCATGTAACTTTAACAGTTGTAGAGAAAAGGGAATTCCAGCCAGTGTCACTTCATCACAACAGTTAAAGTTGAAGGCACTATACTAGAGTGACCATATACAAAAGAAGGCAGGGCCCCTGCAACTTTAACAGTTGTGATGAAGAGGGAATTTCACCAGGAACTAATTACATACATATGGCACTGGCTGACATTCCCTGACCTGGATTTTACATGAGCCCTGACCTGGATTTTATCTGGTCAGCCTATCCTGGGCCCCAACAGTTGTCACTACTGTTATAAACCGTTTTAAAGCAGTAGTGTAGATAGGGTCTCAGTCTTTCGTCAAGATAGAGTAAGTATTAGTAACCACACCTGTTTATAAGCTGTTGCCCACAAGAGAGAACTTTGCTGATACTCTCCCTGTCTAACACTCTTCTTCCTCACCTGCAATGGTTTTTCTTTTGGCCAAACACATCCTGTCTAGTCTGTTCATGCTTCCAGAGCAACTTGAAACCAGAAAACTCTATTCTATCAACTAATCTACACTTGAACATTGGAACTCTGTCTTTTCCTGTCTGATAGCTTCTGCCCAGACTTTGCCTCAATTGAACTGACAACATGCTTTTCCCACTTGGACTTGTTATATTGTCTAGGATTTTATCTGTTGGATCTGTTAAAACATGTCGTGGAATATAAAGCAGGCCTTCTCAGAGATAATGGACTAATGTGTGCCAAGAACTTCCTTCTGGCTTGGACTCTTAATGAGTTTTAAGACTGATGCCCGTATATCAGAGATTTCCAGTGCAGACTGTGTTGTTGGACTTAATCTGTGCCCATGTGCATGTATTTCTGGCCTCTGTACAGAACTAAGATCAGCAAAGGGCCCTTTTTAGTAGGAGTTCTGAGAGGAAAACTTCCATATTGCTCAGGAACTCCTTCCTGAATCCCTGGACCCAGTTTGACTGGACCCCTGCCACACGAGATCCTGAAATAGTAGGGTGACCATATATTGGAAACCAAAAAGGAGGACAACATAGCCACCCCCAGGGGGCGTGCCCACCAACATGTCTGGCCCCCAGGGGGTGTATCCAGCCCCCGGGGGGCGTACCCAGCTGAACATAGCCTTAGTCACATGTCTGATTTACAGCGCACAATTAAGACAAACCTGTTCTATATAACAACTTAATATTAAAATCACTGAATTAAAGAACAAGTGAGACATTCAATATATCTGAAATTAACTTCCCTCACTCCTACTTTTGTACCTTTTGCTGTACTTTGAAGCTTTTGCTATACTATGTGTGGTACAGGCTCCCCCTCCTTCAAATTACTTTTCTTACTGTAAATCCTTCAATTTTCCTAACATTTAACACTCTTTCCCCATCACCTTTCTCGTATCCATTCTCACAGATTCAGCATACTGCTATCACTGAACAAATGAAACACTTGACAAGTGCAGAAAAATCTAGTACAACAAACTAGCAATTTAACATTCAGAAAAAGTATAAAATATATTATCCTGCAAACATTAGCCGTTGAACAAAATGGACTAAAGGCTTGTGGCAGACATTTCTCACTAGCATTTTCCGGACTTTGGGGGATATTTTGAAATTTCCCCCCCCGGACTTAAATTTGGCCCCCTTGTCTGGACATGTCTGGGGGGATCCGGACATCTGGTCACCCTATGAAATAGGGACCATCTCTCAACAGGCCATAACTTTGCTTTGTCACAACATATTTCTTGTAACTCTACACCCATGTCAGTTTGGGGTGACTGTGCATGGAAATCCTCTATCTGACCATGGGACATTCTGACTTGCAATGATGGAAGTTGTAGTCCAACACCTTTGGAGGGCACTTGGTTGGGGAAAGTGCTGCTCTAAACAAAAAATGAGAAGTCAGTGGCCCTAAGTTGTTCGTCAGCAGTTTTTCTACAACCCTACAGTCACCTCTGCATATCATATTTTCCATCCTTTCCTCATAGTTTATCTGCTTTGGGAGAATGAGAATTTCACTTGCACTTTCTGCCACCTTAGGGAGGATGTGGCGTTAAGGCTTGGGAGCCTTAACTCCCAATTTCCCTGCTTTTTGGTGCTTGGTTGAAACCTGTAGAGCCGTAACGTTGTTTTGTAAACCTTAGGTTTTTTGTTCAATGAATATATATTATTTCCATCCTGAATACGATGAAATTTGCACATCTTGGTAAATTCTTATCAAATTGAACTAAAATTAAATCCTCACCCACGTGCACTGGCCTAATTCTATAGGTTCTGCTATTCTCAGCATGGAGAGGACTACGTTGTAGTTGCCTCCCATATAACTGTGAAACATCAGGACCCTGTCTGAGAAAAGGAAGTGGTAACCCTAATTCAGGATTAAAATGGTTACATGGTTAGAGATTTAAATCCCAGCTTTTAAGAGCAAAGTATTCAAAGCCCTGGGCCTGGATGGAGGAATCTGTCCATTTTGGTTTTTCCCACATTTGATTTAAATAGAAAAATCTTAAATTCTTTCTGTTCCAAATATGAAGAAATTTGTGGATTTGGGTAAAGTCTTACCAAAACTAAACTGAAAAGAAATTCTTACCCATCCATAAACACTCATTTTTACTTCGTTGTCTCAGTAGCCTTGAAATTCATCCTGAAATCTGTCATCCAACTAGTGAGGCTAATCCAACTGTGTCTGCGAAATGTCAGGTCTAAATCTTCAACAAGGCCAGAGGCCTTGTTGAATGTAGGTAGATTTATTAGGAATAGTTTTAGAATGTCAATGTCTTTGCAAGCTTATCTCTGTCAGAATTTCTCATGGGATAAGCTCTCTCACTCCCTGTCAGGCCCTTCCAGCTGTAATAGGTTTCCCTGAGAACCTGGGTATGGTGGAAAGGTGGGGGCCACTGTTTGAAAGTGTCACTCAGATTGTAATGTCATCTTAGTGGGTAGAGAAGTCCCAACCTGTTGGCACATGGGCATGGTTTACAAGTCAGAGAACCTGTCAGTCAAGTGATTTTGAACAACACTTTATAAGCTGGAGCAAAACCTGAAGAGTGTTTGCTAGGGCAGGATCTACACGTCATCCTCGATGCGCCCTCCCTGCGCCACAAGCCGCTTCGGAGCGCTTCACCCCGCCTAGTGTGGCTCAAGCCTCGGAGGCTCGGCCCGCACCCGCGCTTCCGGGGCCGCCGCCCTTTCATCCAGGCTGGTCCTGGGGAGGGAGGAGGGAGGGGGGAGGGTTGTAAACAAAAGCCAGTGATTGGAAGAGGGATTTCCAATTGCTAGCTTTTGTTTACAACCCTCCCTCCTCCCTCCCTGGGACCGGCCGGGATGAAAGGGCAGTGGTGGCGGCGAGAGCACAAGCAGAGCCTCCGAGGCTTGAGCAACACTAGACAAAGTGCAGCGCTCCAAAGCAGCTTGTGGCGCAGGGAGGGCGCATCGAGGACAACGTGTAGATCCGGCCTAGGTTTCATCTTTCGACACAAGGCCTGAAAGCCCTCCTATTTGGATCCAGCTCTGCTTGGGACTTTGGCCCTTTCTACACCAGAGGGGTGTAGAGGGCCGGAGAGGCAGCAAACCCAGAAGTAGCCACTTCCAGGTTTGTCGCTCCAGTGCACATGTGAAATGCGACGACCCAGGCTGCTCCCGGGCCATTGCAGCCACCATTTTTTTTTTTACAGATCAGAGAAGAGTGGTCCTGCGCTCCAATGAAACGTAAGTACAAAAAAAAAAACCCGCTGTGAAATTGGGCCACCCACCTGGGGATGGCGGGCTTCCCCCCTCCCCTGATGGGCTCGGAGCCACGCTGTGCATCTCTGAGCCCATTTCTCTGCTGCGCTTCCCCGCACATAAGCGCAGCTGCACCCGAGACGGGCAGGCACATCTTCCGCGGTCCAGCCTGATGAAGAGTTCTGGAGAACTTGAAGATTGCTCTTGAAGGGTGCTCATGACTTCTTGACATTGTATTGGCCCTAATAAAGGTATCACCATACTGTGGTTTCCCAACCAAATGTATTTTATTTAGACACATTTATTTAAGTATGTAAAGTATGTATTTATTTAGACATATACTACAGCTATATGGTATTCCAAAGGCCTCCCTAAAAGGAACTATCAAGTTGGTTTAAAGCTGTATATCCACAGAAAGGAGAAAAAATTCCGGACCGTCTTAACTAGCATGCCATGTAAATCATGGGGATTCACAAATCTCTGTCTGTATTTCTGAAAACGAAAACACAGAGCAAAGCACCACTACAAACTTTTGAATGTTATGATTTGAGTTCTATTTCTTGCCAGTTCATATGGAAAGAGATGCTGTGGCTAATAATTTGTAGAGTTTTTATGAACAACAGGTGAGAATTTAATGTCACAATGATGTTCTGGAGGCCACCGTTTCTTTTTGGTAGCAATCAATGGGAACATTTTAATATCTCCCATATTCTCTGGCTTCAGGCTCTAAGCAGAACGTTGGCAAGAAGACAGAACACTTCCTTTTTCTAACAAACCTTTTCCATCCAGCTTCAGTTCCTGTGACTCTGCAGTTTCACAGACAGGAAATCAGTCACAGGTAGACCAAGATAAAGGACAAGATGAGAAATATATGAGTTTTCAATATTTTGGACTGAAAAAATATATTGGACAGTTCATGAATTGATGTCATATGCTGAAGTAGCATAGCAAGCATTGAATATTAATGTCAAAAATCAACTGGTAAAAGAATATTGCAGTCATAAAAGCTTGCTACAGAAGTGAAATATATTCCCCCTTAATAGAGAAGAATTTGGGGGAAGAAATATGAACGAGATAACCAAAATTCCAATATGTCCACTACATCTACATTCTCTCCAAACACTCTAGCTCAGTCGTCTTGGGGGTTTCTCATACTAGTATACAGAGAACTATATATTTTGTCTCTCTCTAAACCCTTTCGGTTTTTCTCACTTGGCTGGCCAAATAGCATTCAGCCTGTACTTTTACAAGAATTTCAAGGGAAAGGTGGGTGGAGTTTGACTATTATTATTATTATTATTATTAGGAAATTTTGAAGTATAAAAAATATAGATAAAAGTCTATTTTTTTCAGAATGGGTAGGTTTTCCAACAAAGACAGGGAAGTAGGATGTTTCTTAAATATTTTCATTTCTTTTACAAAAAACATTGGGAAAGAGCAGCAACAGTCATTTTCTCCCCCAATGCAAGTTGGAAAAAACCGCACTATATTATGACATATCATCATCCCAGAAGCATTGTGGGGACGGTTAGGAGGGAGATGGCAACCAACATCATTCAAACATTACCTTATGGAAGGAAATGTCAGCATGGCTTGCTTACCCCCCCGGGGCCATCCGCTTCCATACATGGCGCCCATGGGCGACAGCAGATGGAAGCAGACGGCCCCGGGGGGGGGGTAAGGAGTGCGGGGGACGAGGCTTACCTGCTGGGGCCGTCCACAGCGGATGGCCCCGGGGGGAGGGAGTTAGGCCCCCCTCACCCACCCACCGCCATTTTTTCCTCATAGACTTGCATTGCAATGCAAGTCTATGGGGGGGGAAATGGCGGCCGATCCAAAAAGTTCCGATTTTTGGATCGGGATCAGACCCGATCCGGTCCAGGGGGCCTCCGATTTTGTCCGGTCCAATCCGTGACAAAATTGGAGGTCCCGATCCGGGTCTCGATCCGATCCGGGGGGGTCCGTGCACACCCCTAGTAAGAATAAACGGTAAATTCTCCCAATTGGGGGGAGTAAATAGTGGAGTCCCACAGGGATCTGTATTAGGAACAATGCTTTTCAGTGATCTGGAACTGGAGTGAGCAGTGAAGTGTCCAACCTCTCTTGTTTAAGGTGGTTAAACAGAAAGGGATTGTGAGGAGCTCCAAAAGAATCTCTCAGTGATGCAACTCTATAGTGATGCACATTGGGGTATAAACTCCCAATTTCAAGTACAACCTGATGGGATCTGAGCTAGCAGTCTATGGAATCATAGAATCATAGAATAGTAGAGTTGGAAGGGGCCTGTAAGGCCATCGAGTCCAACCCCCTCCTCAATGCAGGAATCTACCTTAAAGCATCCTTGACAGATGGTTGCCAGCTGCCTCTTGAATGCCTCTAATGTGGGAGAGCCCACCACCTCCCTAGGTAATTGATTCCATTGTTGTATTGCTCTAACAGTCAAGAAGCTTTTCCTGATGTCCAGCCGGAATCTGAGCTAGGGATCTTGGGCTTGTGGTGCACAGCTTGGTGAAATGTCAAGTCAATGTGCAGCTGCTGTAAAGAAGGCAAACTCCATGTTAGAATTATTAGAAAAGGAATTGAGAATAAAACTGCCAGTATCATACGCTTTTATACAAATCTATGGTGCGACCACACTTAGAATACTGTGTACAGTTCTGGTTACCACACCTAAAAAAAGATATTGTAGAGCTGGAAAAAGAGCAGGAAAGGACAACAAAATGATAGAGGGGCTTGGAGCATCTCCCCTGTGAGGGAGGGGGGGGGAAACCCACAATACTTTCCCTAGGATCCTTATAAACTGCATTGGCAAATTGGGCATTCATGAGAACAGCTGGTTTAGCCAGTTTAGCTCACTTGACCTGCAAATTCCATACCAATGATCCATCAGGCATTCCCAAGGAGAATGATGAGGAAAGGAAATTGAAATGGTGTGCTGGAGGAGAACCACCCCACCCTCTGCTTTCATTAGCTCCACTGCCCTACACACACACCCATCCAGAGGCACACCCCCAGCAGAAAAATCGGGACGATCCGAAATAGCATTGAAAAGAAAAATTCACGGGAATGGAACAGCAATGTTATTGTGCATGGAGAAAAGAACCAGATTTTCTCTGTACCAAAATAAAATGGAAGAGGAGGGGAAATGGCGCTATCAAAGTGAGATCACAGCAGGATGGATACAATGTCATCTGAGTGCTGCGCTGCAAAACCGAACACCAGGCATGTCAAGAGTGTGTTAAAACGCTGGTATGATGGAGCTCTAAGTATTTTGATTTGAAGACGATCCCCAAAATCCTCCAATGATTTCCTATGGCCATTCAGAATGAACCAATGCATTTCAATGGCCATTCAGTGTCCTTCTTTTTAGTACGTCCCAGAAGAAAAAGGCCAGAGGAGGAGGGAACAAGCCATGAATGCGCATACAAAATGGTGTTCATGTCTTTGCACGAACTCAGCTGATACAGAAAATACTGGACACTTTGGACAGGGGGATGAATTCTACTTTCTGCTTGTAAAGTTCTCTTCCATCCCCTTGCATACTTTCCAACATTCATCCCCACAGCCTTTCCACAACAAAACCTTTCTGCATCAAAGCCTATGTCACGACAATACATTATTGTTTGTGCAAGAGCCTCATTATATTTTAACTGCCACTCTGGGAATAGAATCCATTTGTTAGCTGCTGTAAGGTATATAAAGAGTGAGACAAAACAAAGAAACAGGTGCTGTTATGAGATTATTTTTTAAAAAAATGAAAAAGTCCTCTTTTGCCACTACAATTCAATTCTCCTCCCACTGTCAATCCACTTAATACAAAAAGGGTTTTAGTTCCTTGAACAGAATGCTTGAATTATAGGCAAGAATGCAGGAGCCTTTAATGAAATCCACAAATTTAGCAGTCTGCATTACCTGAATGTTAGTCAAACCCGACAGCCCCATAGCCTTCTGAAAGCAGCAGCAAAGTGGGACAAGGAAGGGGGGAATATGATAATGGTATGTAAAACTTGAGGTAATCCAATGAAGCTGAATGGTGGAAGATTAGGAACAAACAAACTATGGAATTCACTGCCATAACATGTGGTGATGGCCACCAATAAAAACAGCTTTATAAGGGGATTCGGCAAATTAAAGGGGAATAAGGCTATCACCGCTTCTTAGTCATGGTGGATATGCTACCTTCAGGAACAGAGCAAGCATGCCTCTGAATGCCAGCAGGAGCCCCCCTCCCCCAACCACACAATTAGCAGAGTGGGAAAATTGTCTTGAGAAAGGAGGCTACACTGGCCAGAACCTCACTGTTTCACAAGAAATCCTTCACACAGCTGAAACTGTGCAAAGGTGCTCCTAACTACAGCTGCCCATGAGTATCCAGGAACATCCCCAAGCTGTGGACCTGGCTCTTCAAGGGAAGTGCAACAGGGAATATCCCCACTCCCAAATTAGCTCTCCTACTGACCACAGCACCTCCATCTTGTTTTAAACCCAAATGCATGTGTCTTTCTTCCTTAAAGAAAGTATGTTTTGGGAAGCTCTATTTTGAGTGGAGAAGCAGTTGGAGCTCACCATTTGCCACTCCAAATCAACCACCAACTGTTCCTTCACATGGGATTCCATATGTGCGTTCCTTCTGATGTTGTATGTGCAGCAAAGTCTCTAGAGGCATCTAGCGTTGCTTCCCGCCTCGTCCCACTGGATTTAATTTACAGATTAATTTCTGCTGAAAACAAAGCCATTGACAATTAAAAAGTGTTTTCTGGGACTGAATGATGAACACCCACTGATGGCTATTTGTTAGCTTTCTTTTCCTACAACTGCACAGAAAACAAATCAATGGAGAAATGGTTCCTCTGTTGTCTTCTGCTGCATTAATGATCCTCTTCACCTTGTCTCAAAATCATTATGGTCCCAGCACAGTAGGGCTATATCCCTCTTGCTCATTTATACTTCTTAGGACACACAATTACATTTGTTATGGTATTTTGGATAATGTGGAATATAAAGCAGGAAATCACACTATGAAAGCAGTATATGGACTGTGTAATGTGCCCCTCCAGTTATCAGTGTGCATCAAAACCATTATAAATCAGTAGTGTAGATAAATCCCTAGTTTCTACTCCTGGTTTCAAAATGTTAGACAAAAATTGTAAAACAAAATATAGTTTCAAACAATGAAAAGAAACAGAGTGGAATGGCTGCCATTCCTCTCTGTAGTTCCTCTTTGAGGTGTTCCCACAAACCAGCTTTTCCTCAAGAGAGAAGAAAAGAGATGGGCTTTCTGCCCTCTCCCTGCTCCATCACCCTGCCTAACTGTATGACAAGGTGCAGGGGACTATGGGAGCTGTGATTCTTCCAAAGGCTCCTGGATGCCCCCCATCAAGCTCCAGGCAAACGACACAGCTCTACAGGGGAATGGAGAAAAGGAGGAAACCTTTATTTTGGCCTCTCCTGTCACTGGAACGCTTCCTAAACCACTGCTGACAAGGAAATGGAAGGGGTGGGGGTGGGTGTAGTGGTGGGCAGACAGGGCCACATCTTTCCAGGGTTTCCCATTTTTCCAACAGGAAGCCTCAGAAAAATCCCATTCCAAGCTGAGGAGAGTTTCAGAGAGGCTGCCCATCTCTACATTTATTACACAGACAGAACAGATGATGATGATGATGATGATGATGATGATGATGATGATGATGATGATTTGCATTTATATACCAGCCCATAGCCGAAGCTGCCTCGGCGGTTTACAAAAATTAAGAACATTGAATATTAAAAACCAATGTACAAAATTTAAAAAGCATAAAACAGATTATATTTTGTGGGTTCTTGTTTTAAAATGTATTTTATGCTATTGTATTTATAATTACTTATGAAAAATCCTGTCTGTTTAAGACAAGAGTTAAAGCTATCTCATGTTGGCTCAAGCTCCACAAGTGCAGGAAATTGGAAGCTAAGGCTAATGCCATAACTGAGGCTCCCCCTATTCAGTAATGATGTTGTGCAATGTCATACATAGTGTTTGCTTGCAACTTACCCTCCATGCACCCATACTTTTTCTTGGTCTTTCAGTCCCAAATCCATTTTGGGAGGACAGAGTGCCTGGGCCCAGGAAAGATTTCCACCCCCCACCCCCCCCCACCCCCACTTGTCCTGGTCCCGTATTTCCTTATGAAGCACCTGAGCTCTACTCTGCTGCTAGGGGAATTCTCCTGAGATTTGAACCATGCCTGTTTGTTGCTTTTAAGTGAGCCCAATTTCTGATATTGCTCAACAACTTGGGGCATGACTGTTAAGGCGTTACCCTTAGCTTCCAACTTCCTGGCTTTGTTGAGCTTGTTGCACTTGAGCCAACATGAAATAGCCTTAACCCTGGTTGCAGGGCCAAACTATTCTTCAAATCATGCATAGCAGAACTATGTGCGATTGCAGTAATTGCCTCAGTGTAAGCAAGCGAACATGGCCCTGACTTGGATAAGAAACATGCTACTCCAGGAGGTGAGATTTAAGCTTTCCCCACTCCCATTTTCATATGGAAATTCCACCCCACCCCACCCCCACCCCCGGAAGGGTTCAACAAAGAAAAAATTCTGCATTGAACGTTTTTTTTTAAACTATCCTATGGGATAATGGTGGGATTTTGAGATGAAAATGGGAGGGGGGAGCCTAAATCTTCCACTCTCAGAGCACCATGGTCCTCCTGATCCATATGTACTTACAGAGAGGTGATTAATCCAATCATGTATGGCTCTGTTATATGTGATTTGAAGAATGTGTAGTTTGGCTCTTAAAACAGGCAGGCTTTTGATCATTGAATTTCCCTTTTTTTTCAAAAGGAAATTTATTATTACACTGTTCTGAAAAAAATTAAAACACAAACTAAAAACAAGATACAAGTAATTAGCTGGGCAAATGTGTGCAAATGAATAAATGCGTCCCTGAATGTTGAGAAAGCCTTACTTCTGAGTAAGCCTGCACAGGATCCCAGCATAGCTTTTCCTTTTCCTTCTTTCTCTTCATCACTGGTCTGTCAGGCAGAATGACTCCCATGGCCCTCAAAACTACCTCACACTTGTCTCAGCTGACAGTTTTCTGCCCTCCTTCTTCCCCAGTGTCAGAATGCTCACAGGGGAACTTGCTCTAGGCATGCTTAGCCTACGTAAAGCATCAGGATTCTAAAATCCCAGGGAGAATTTCCCTGGATAGGGGAGGCATATTAAATGTATAGAGGGCAATAAGAACAGCAAGGAGAGGACAGAGGCTAGTTGACTTTCTTTCTATATCAAATTATTTGATCTAGTAATAATTGCAGAATTCCTTTTTTCTTACATTTAGACATTCAAAGAATCAAAATGCCTCCAAACACATTTCCCTGGTATCTAGGGTGACCATATTTTGGAAACCAAAAAGGAGGACACCCCAACATGCCTGGTCCCCAAGGGGGCATGCCCACCCCAACATGGCCTTGGTCACATGTCTGATACTACAGCTCACAATTAAGACAAACCTGTGCTACATAACATCTTAATGTTAAAATCACTGAAAGAAAGAACAAGTGAGACATTCAGTGCATCTGAAATTAACTTCACTCACTCCTAGTTTTGTAGCTTTTGCTATACTTTGAAGCTATGGCTGTACTATGTGTGGTACAGTCTCCCCTTCCCTCAAATATCTTTTCTGACTGCAATCCCCATCACCTTTCTCATATCTAGATATCTATCTGTCCCTAGATATACTAGGGATTCTGTGAGTGTACCGGCCACCCCGCTGCCTATCAGACTCCCTGGTCGAGCTCACGGAACTGGTCTCAGAGTTGGTGTTGGATTCGCCCAAGCTTTTGGTCCTGAGTGATTTCAACATCCCATTCGAGGCTGGTTTGTCAGGTGCAGCTCAGGAGTTCATAGTAGGGGTGTGCATGGACCCCCCGGATCGGATCGGGACCCGGATCGGGACCTCCAATTTTGTCACGGATCGGTTCGGACAAAATCGGAGGCCCCCCGGACCGGATCAAGTACGATCCCGATCCAAAAATCGGAAATTTTTGGATCGGCCGCCATTTTTTTCCCCATAGACTTGCATTGCAATGCAAGTCTATGAGGAAAAAATGGCGGCGGGTGGGTGAGGGGGGGCCTAACTCCCTCTCCCCCCGGGGCCGTCCGCTGTGGACGGCCCCGGCAGGTAAGGCCCCTCCCCCATGCTCCCTACCCCCCCTGGGGCCGTCCGCTTCCATCCGCTGGCGCCCGGGGGGGGTAAGCCCCCTTCCCTGCCACTGCTTACCTTTTAGGGCCGTTCGCTCCCGTCCGGCGCCGGTGGCTACCGCCAGCCGGCTTTGCGGCTTGCTCTCGAGTAGCGCGCCGGGTGATCACCCGGCGCGCCACCCTGGAGCAGGCCGCGGAGCCCGCTGGTAGTAGCCGCCGGCGCCGGACGGGAGCGGACGGGCCGGAAAGGTAAGGACCCCCCTCCCCCCCCTCCGCGCGCCCCCTCCTCCCCTCCACGCACCCCCTGCTTACCTTCCCGGCCCGTCCGCTCCCGTCCGGCGCCGGCGGCTACTACCAGCGGGCTCCGCGGCCTGCTCTCGAGTAGCGCGCCGGGTGATGACATCACCCGGCGCGCCACCCTGGAGCAGGCCGCGGAGCCCGCTGGTAGTAGCCGCCAGCGCCGGACGGGAGCGGACGGGCCAGAAAGGTAAGGGCCCCCCTCCCCCCCTCCGCGCGCCCCCTCCTCCCCCCCCACTGTCCACTTTCATCGGCGGGTGCCCGCTGGCGCCCGCCAATGGAAGCGGCGGTGGGCGCCAGTGGGCGCCCGCCGATCCGCCGATCCGCCGAACCGGTTCGGACCCTTTTCGGATCGGTTCGGACTGGATCGGCGGATCCAGCTGTTGGATCGGAAATCGGATAATTTATCCGATTTCCCACTGGACCGGACTCAGATCGTGGATCGGGTCCGATCCAGTGCACATCCCTAGTTCATAGCATCCATGACAACCATGGGCCTATCCCAATTGGTCTCTGGACCTAAACATTCAGCAGGTC
The DNA here is from genome assembly GCA_029215795.1 of Anniella stebbinsi. Lineage (NCBI taxonomy): Eukaryota > Metazoa > Chordata > Lepidosauria > Squamata > Anniellidae > Anniella > Anniella stebbinsi. Next base: position 102,549,337 of record JARDYH010000003.1, read on the forward strand.
ACACCCTCGATGCTGTCTTCAGCTCCGAACAGACAGATCTGTGGGCGGAGGTAACAAATACCTCTGCATTGTCATGGACAGACCATTTTCTGGTTCGAGTTAGTATCACAGCTACCACCCACCCCTGCAGGGGTGGCAGAACTATTAAGATGGTCCGCCCTCGAAGGCTGATGGATCCTTTTGGATTCCAGAAGGCCTTGGAGGGATCTATGGCTGGTATTGTCGATGATCCTGTAGAAGCCCTGGTCAATAGATGGAATCAAGACCTAACTAGGGCAATTGACACGATCGCCCCCAAACGTCCTCTCCGACCCGCTTCTAATTGGGCGCCCTGGTATACAGAAGATCTCAGGGAGTTGAAGCGGAAAGGACAACGACTGGAGCACCGATGGCAGAAAACTCGACTTATATCCAATAAGACATGACATAGAGAACATCTTCGTTCCTATGGGGTGGCAATACGTGCAGCGAAGAAAGCTTTCTTCTCTGCACGCATTGCGTCTGCGAATTTGCGTCCAGCAGAACTGTTCAGGGTGGTGAGGGGTCTAACCCGGGCACCCTCCCCACTGAACCTGATTTTAGAGCCTTCGGTAGTTCGCTGTGATGCCTTTAACGATCATTTCACAGATAAAATCTCTCAGATAAGAGCCGACTTAGATGCTGTCGTTATAGCAGAGGCTGACAATGGAGTGTCCAGCAACTCCGCGAGTAGAATTACACTGGAACAGTTTCAGTTTGTGAGTACCAAGGATGTGGACAAGCTGCTTGGTCAAGTGAGAAGGACGACTTGCCCTCTCGATCCCTGTCCTTCTTTGCTGGTCGCCCAGGGAGGAGATGCAGTTAGATCACAATTACAATATATTATTAATGCATCTCTCAGGGAAGGGAGTTTTCCATCATGTTTAAAAGAAGCGGTAGTACGGCCGCTTCTAAAAAAGCCCTCCCTGGATCCCCTGGACTTTAATAACTATAGGCCAGTATCAAATCTTCAATTTTTGGGCAAGGTGATTGAGATGGTGGTTGCCTTCCAACTCCAAGCAGTTTTGGATGATACAGATTTTCTAGACCCATTTCAAACTGGCTTCAGAGCAGGATATGGAGTTGAGACTGCTATGGTCGCCTTAGTGGATGATCTACGTTTAAGTATTGACAGGGGGAGTGTGTCCCTGTTGGTACTCCTGGACCTCTCAGCGGCTTTTGATACCATCGACCATGGTATCCTTCTGGAACGCCTGAGGGAATTGGGACTCGGGGGCACTGTGATTCAGTGGTTCCGGTTCTACCTCTCGGGCAGGTTCCAGATGGTGATGCTTGGGGATAGTTGCTCTTCAGAGAAGGAGCAGCTATGTGGTGTACCACAAGGTGCCATCCTATCCCCAATGCTGTTTAACATCTACATGAAACCGCTGGGAGAGATCATCTGGAGGCATGGGGCGGGGTGCTATCAATACGCTGATGACACCCAAATATATTTCTCTATGCCTTTGACAACAGCGTCAGCTAAGGATAGTGTGTCTCCTCTGAATGAATGCTTGGAGGCGGTAATGGGCTGGATGAGGAAAAACAAACTGAGGCTGAATCCAGACAAGACGGAGGTGCTTACTGTCAAGGGCCACAACCTAGGGTTGGAGGTGTGTCAACCAGTTCTGGATGGGATTACACTCCCCCTGAAAGGCTGTATTCGCAGCTTGGGGATGCTCCTGGATCTGTCGCTCCAAGTGACAGCTCAGCCAGCTGCGCCCCTTCCTAGAGTTGGAAGACCTAAAATCAGTAGTGCACGCGCTGGTAACTTCGAGGCTCGACTTCTGCAATGTGCTGTACATAGGGCTACCTCTGTGCCTAGTCCAGAAACTTCAACTAGTTCAAAATATGGCAGCCCGGTTGGTCACTGGTACATCTAGGGGTGACCACATTATACCAGTTTTAAAATCTCTTCACTGGCTGCCAATCAGTTTCCGGGCGAAGTACAAAGTGTTGGTTATTACCTTTAAAGGTCCAGGTTACCTACGGGATCGCCTTCTCCCATACAATCCGCCCCGCACGCTCAGGTCCTCTGGGAAGAATTTACTACAGTCAACAAGAACTAGACTGACAACCGTTACCCAGAGGACCTTCTCTTCTGCCGCTCCCAGATTGTGGAATGACCTGCCGGGAGAGATTCGCCAACTCACTAGTCTTCAGGAATTTAAAAGATCTATAAAGACTGATCTCTTCCGGCAGGCCTACCCAGATGAATTTTAAAGTGTTTTATTGGTGTTTTATTGGTATTTTAATGATGTATTGGTTTTATGTGCTTTTAATCAGTTTTGTATTTTGTGTTTAATGCTGTTCTCCGCCTCGATCCATTGGGAGAGGCGGGTAATAAATAAATAAATATATTATTATTATTATTATTATTATCCATTTTAAGTCGGGATCCATACTCACAGATACAGCAGACAGTTAACAAGTGTAGAAAAATCTAGTACCGCAAACGAGCAACCTAGCATACAGGAAGAGTATGATATGCAAATATAATCAAATATGAAAACTTTACAAGCTTTGTTTTCCTGGATCTTCACTCCACTCCCCCCCACAGGCATCAGACAGTAAAGAAAGTATATCAATCAAGCAACACAGTAAATCCAAGTAATGTCAGGAGTCCTGCTGGACTCATCCAAGCACTTCAGTGCCTCTAAAGTAACATTTTCATTTATTCCTTTGTACACACTTTAGCTGCATTTCAAGTTCCACTCATCAGCACTTCAGAACATGTAAATACACCTAATGAAAGTCAATTCAAAGTAGAGAAAGTTCACTCCAGAATAGTAGATTGCCAGAAGAACCACCTTTTTAGTGTACTTAATTTAAAAATGTGTCTTCCCCCAACCAACTTTCACCCATGCACCTTTTATTACAGCTCATCCCAGCTACTCCTGAAAGCAAAACACATTGGTGACAGTGTTCTCTACAGACACGCCCAACTTCTGTTTATTATGCTATTATTTATTCTGATTATTATTATTATTATTCCCAAGTTTATACTCTCCATCTGGAAACACACAGCACCCATCACCCATACACTCTCTCGCTTCTCTCATACACCCAATCGCCTTCTCCAAAGTCACATCCCCACCTCCTGCCAGCAAGCATGGCTCATAAGGTCAGAGGACAAGGCCATCGAATTCCCTTCTTTAGGGAGAAGACACCCATCCTTTCCCAAATCCCACAGCCCCGGCATACCTGAGGAACAGGAGGAAGGTTATGAAGTCAGCGTCGACCATGCAAGCCCCTATGATGGCAACCTTGAGCACAGGTAAATCCCACAGCAGAGCCAAGACCGGGCTCAGCTGTGCACCCCCACTGGAGTTGTCAGCAGGCGGTGAGGAGATTGGTGGCCCTGTCCAATTGCTGCTGCTGCTGCTGCTGCTGCTGCTGCTGCTGCTGCTGCTGCTGCTGCTGCTGCTGGAAGTGCAGGGGTGGAAGTGGCAGAAATGAGCTGGGAGGCAGGAGGTGGTGTGGCAGAAGTGGTGGGTGGGAGCAGCCACAGCAGCTGGAGCATGAGCATCACTGGCTGCTGCCCCAGTGAGGTGAAGGTGCGCATCATGCCTGGCAGTCATGGCGCACCCAGCCCAAACAGAATGAACAGGCAGCTGCCAGTTGCTGACTTCCCCATCTCGTGCGACCTACAGGATGAGATGTCTAACATCTCGCAAGATGTGAGACACGTCTCGCAAGATATGGGACTTCTGGGAGAGGCAGGGATGTCAGCAAGCAGTGGCTGCCTAGTGCTGTATCCCACTGACTCCTGAGCCAGCTCAGGAGGTGGAGGGACAGAGCACTAGACAGCTGTCACTTGCTGGCTTCTGGGAGGCAGGGAAGCCAGCGAGCTGCAGCTGCCCCGCCTCTCCCGGAAGCCTTGCATCTCACAAGACATCTGAGATTGGGTGTCTGACATCTCACAAGGTGTCAAACACTTCCAGGAGAAGCGGAGACTCCGGGTGGGTGAGATTTCCCCGGACATTATTAAATATTATTAAAAATTAGGAATGTGCACGCCCAAACATATCGTATTTTATCGTTATCAGAATTTCAGACCAAAAATTTATCATCTCTGATCATCTTCACGATGATTATCAGAAATCCGATATTTTAATTTGCAGCCCCATTGTGCCCTATAGAGCTGATTTTGTTTTAGAAAAAATGCCTATAACTTCTGTATTTTAAAAGTTAGAGGCTTGAAACTTGGTCACAATGCTTATGGGGTATGCCTAAGTATGTGTATAGAATTTGAGATCGATCCCTCCAACTTTTGATTTTATATGAATTTATTAAAGAACGTTTGAGTTCTGACAGGTCAGAATGACAGATCGCCACGTGCGGTCATTCAGACCTGTCAAAAAGTTGCATGATCTTTCAAAAATTCATATAAAATCAAGGGTTGGAGGGATCGATCTCAAATTTCATACACATACTTAAGTATACGCCATAAGCACTGTGACCAAGTTTCAAGCTTCTAACTTTTAAAATACAGAAGTTATAGGTTTATTTATATGGCAGTCCGATAATCCGATATAATTGGGCTGAAATTGTTTGGATCAGATATTTATCGGAGGTTTTTCTATTGTATCGTTATTGTTAATTGGATGTCCAATAACGACCTCATTGTATCATTATTGGACATTTTAATGATACAATACACATCCCTATAAAAAATCCTCCCGGACTTCCAGGATGGAACAAAAACCTGGGCAAATCTGGGGGGAAATAGACAGTTGGTCACCCTACTGGTATCTCATACCAAAAGCTAGTTTATGCATGGGATTTATTGACTACAATAATTCTCTTAGGCTGCAATCCTAAACACACATACTAGGGAGTAAGTTTCACTGACCTCAATGGGATTTATTTCTGAATTTATTTCTAAATTCTAATTGATTGCATGTGCTAACCCCTCTCTGAATATAGATATTATTTAGCCTCCAGTACCGTTGTGAGCTAGGATACAAGAACCAAGATAAAGACTTGGGAGCATGGTTAGAGTATGACTTTGCTTCCCATTAACTGAATTTGTCTGCTTCAATATTGTGGGCCTCATGAGCATTTTTGTAGAAGGGTCCTGTCTGCTATGGCTGAATTTTCCAACAATTTCCGACAACAGTGGACCCCCCCCCCCATTATCTTATCTGAAAAAGTGCATAAAGAGTATACAATTTGTTTACAAGCAGAATTGCACTCTTGAATGATATTAAATAAGGATTTAATAAAAATCCTAGGGGGAAGAAATGCAGGTTTTAATATTTTCCCTCTATTTCAACATTTTCATCATCTTCTACAATTGATTGATTGATTGATTGATTGATTACATTTTATCCAACTGCTGAACCTCTTGAATGTTTTATTACAATTTCCCTGCTTTTAAGAAAAACAGTTAAAGAAGAAGTACACCCTAGCTATGCCAAATATTTTTCTGAATTTCTCAGTAAGAAAATCCAAGTCTCTCTTAGTTAGAGAAATGCTCTGGTTCCCAGTCAGCATCTGAGGAGCCACAGGATACACCTTCAAAGATGTAAACAGAGTGATGGTCTTAGAGGGGGAACAACCACTAGGATTTCCACCATCCATGACCACAGTGTGAGGGAAGGAGAGGAGATAGAGGAGAGGAGAGGCCATGGAACCACCAGATCCACAAGCCTCTTGGCCTCCATCCCCATCCCAGCCAGGTAGGTTAGCTAGAAAGGCTCAGAGGTCTATCTAGCTCAAAATACATCAAAAGGGGTTAGAGCAGCTGTTAGTGCCATAAAGTAGGCTGACCATATGAAAAGGAGGACAGGGCTCATGTAACTTTAACTGTTGTAGAGAAAAGGGAATTTCAGCCAGTGTCATTTGTATGCAATTAGTTCCTGGTGAAATTCCCTCTTCATCACAACAGTTAAAGTTGCAGGCACTATACTAGAGTGACCATATACAAAAGAAGGCAGAGCCCCTGCAACTTTAACTGTTGTGATAAAGAGGGAATTTCACCAGGAACTAATTGCATACAAATGACACTGGCTGCAATTCCCTTTTCTCTACAACTGTTAAAGTTACATGAGCCCTGTCCTCCTTTTCATATGGTCAGCCTACATAAAGGCTTAGAATAGATGGAGAGCTCATAGATTGGAGCCCTCCATCTATTGAGTATCAATACTCTAGAGTTGCACTCAAAGTTAATTCATTCCATTTATTTAAGCACGACAGACTTTAACACTGATTACTATTAATTTCTCCACTATGTCATTCTATTGAGGGAATGTCACATACATTCACGTAAATTTTGATCTTAACACTGAGATTAATCAAAGGCAATCAATAATCACTGAACGGAACTTCTTTCTTCAAATGCTGATTAAATATATCCTCCTTTACACTGGAGAGTAACAAAAAGCAAGGTACAATGATGTTACAATATGTAGCACTCTTTACTCCTGGAATAGTGTTACTTTATTACTATGTTACTATATCCAAACCCAAGGATTAAAAAGGTGTATCCCAGAGTTCAACATGATGTTATTGAACTGAAACCCTTCTCATACAATCCCAAATAAACTTCATGTGTAATATATTACAGTACCTTTAGTTTCTTGAAACATCACTTGAAAGTTTCTAACATCCAGATGTTCACCTTGACTCCTCTGTCAGTTTCAAGGACAGCCACCACCATCATTTCTGGCGTGTAATTCTAGACACCCACTCTGTTCTTATAGGGAAGGGACAAGCCACCTCCCTCTTTGGTGAGCCTGGAAAAATATTCCCTATTCTTACTAGACCTCAGAAGGAATTACCCAGGAACTGTTTGGTCCATCTGCCAGACTGATTGGAGAGGATGGGGATGCCCAGAGAAGATTGGCTGTTGCTTCCTTTTCTCAGCTTGCAGATGCACTTCTAGCATCTGGAGTCCCACTTCTTGAGGAGTAAAAGGCACAGAATATTCTGTCAATACCTAGCAAAAACTGGGACATTTTGCTGCAATTTTCATGGAGCAATTTCCTTCATATATGAAATGAAATTGGCAGAGAGGAGAGGGAAATATGATAAATGCTACAAGGTTAAGTAGGGACACCTCTGCCCTTAACAAGGAAACATAAGCCAATGTCTTGACCAACGGATAGAATGTTCCATATTCTGTTTGAAAGATGTTGCGGAACGAATGCATCCATGTTTTTTTTGTGTGCTATATTTCTTGTCACAGGAGTCTCTAATGTACCAAGTCCTAAGATGTAGAAGTTTATTTGACTTTGGAAGAGGTAATAATAAAGACTTAAAACAACAACAACCAACTTTCATCTCCTAAATGCTCTGTGTCTTTCAATATGCATTTCATTCACAACAGGGTGTAAGGCAATTCTTTTTTGACCAAGCGCCAAACACATCTCAAATGTCTTTCCTATTATGCCCTTGCTATACACTATGATGATTGAATACAGCAAAGCATCCATTTGTGGTTATTAAAGAGCAGTGCAATTGAAGTTTAAATTAACTACTGACAGCCCATGTAGAGCAAAGGCAGAAACTGTGGTCCACTGATAGAGCACTGGCCAATTTACCAGGAACTTTCTGGTGCCTCCTGGTTGCTAGGATTCTTTCAAAGAAAGAAGTAGATGGATTTAAGCCTGATCCAGCAAGGTATTCTCTAAGGGTGCCTCTACAAGAGTGATTTAAAGCTCTTTCAAGGCGCATTAGGAAATTTACCTCTACAAGAGTGGAGCGCAAATCAAGGGCTCAGGCGCGTTTTCTCTCCGATTATTCGCATTTTCGAATGCGCGTTAGTTAGTTTTAAATTACGGCGGGAGTAAGAGCGCCTTATGTCCGTGTAAACAACTTTCTGAGCAGGTGCATTAATGATTGGGGGTTGGACTGTGGTCGTAATGTCATGCATAGAACTGCCCCTTCACTGAAAAAACCTCCCACTTTTTGGTTTAGTTTCCTTTCCTCTCTCCTCCTGGCAACTTCCTCCTTGTACGCCGTCTCTCTGGATGGAAGCTCCAAGAAGAGGTAACCCAATGTGAACCAAAAATAAAGTTTCTTTGAAGTACCCTGATGAAATATTTTTAACATGGAGACACGGGGCCAGATGGAGGTGGTTTTATGAGAAGTAAAGTGGGTAGGAAGGATGTGTGGATGTGCGCATAATTAGCCATCAGAAGACATAACTTCCCCTCACTTCTTGCTGGGTTCCTGAGCTGAGGTGTGTGTGTGTATGTTTTACAATCGTTGAGCTCGCTGGGAAGTGGAGGGGGAAGGAACGAAACAGCATCCCCCTGTCTGTTTTGGTGTGTGTATGTGTGTGTGTCTGCGAGACACATTGCCATTTACTCCTGAGGAGGTCATGGCAATCGGGCAAAGGAGGGGGGAAGACAGGTAGCCGAACATGTTAATTAGCTCATTCCTTTCAGGTAACCTAGGAAACCAAAGGCGGGAGATTCTGGTGGGCGGGGAGAATAAAAGAAGGGAACCGGTTTGGGGAGTTTCTCTGGGACAAAGCGCATTACTTTCAGCAACATTTGCATGCGATTCTCAGCATGTCAAAAACTTTAAAATGCTTTTCATACAGCCCGTAATGCGCTTCAACGCCTCCCATGTATAGGGATTAGGCGTAAAAGCGATTGAGAGAAGATGCACATAATCAGGGAGCCAGGCGTTAAGTTTGTAGGACCACTTAACACAGATGAGTTATGTCATTTAGTTGTTAGGTGTGCGTGAGCATGAACTCTTGTTTTGTAAATTTAAAATGCATGGATGGACTGCGGGAATTCTGACAAAAATGGGTAGGTCACACTAGTCTGAAGTCAGTTCAACCCTTATATAGATAACAAAATATGGATTGATAATACTAAAGGCTTGGATGGTACTGGCTTATAGGCAAAGATCTACTGATCAACGCAGGAATGGTCAGGGATGGACAGATTCACCTCTGCTGGATCCCTCCTGATGCTTGCTGAGCCTCTGCTGCCAATCGCCCCACCCCCTGGAACTGCTCGCCTATAATGTTGCATACATGGCTTCTTTATGGCCACTATTTGCACAACTTTACTTTTAAGAAAATCCCCAAGCCTCCATTTCTACGCAAATGGCAGCTCACTTTGGGAATGAGCGGCTGCTGGACCTGTTTGTTGGGCACATGGGCACTCAGCAAGTGGGTCCACAGGCACCCCATGGCTTGGTAAGCAGGGGCCCAGGCATGGGGGAGTCCACTGGACTCCTGAACCCAATCAGGCACTCACGACATCCCTAGTAATTATCCTATTTAGGCAGTATCAAATCCTAAGCATGGAGGGGATAAAGTCACATGCATACATGTCCACTCCACCCTGGACCTCTGTGTCGACAGGGAAGGTCTGAAGAATCTGCACCTGTGTTCAAGTGAATGAACTATCTTAGGGCGAGCTTAAGCTCCATATAGGTGGGATAAGATTTACAAAGGTACTAGATTTGTGTTTAAAGTACATGAATTCTGGCTGAAAAACAAACCATGGCTGTCAAGGGAGAGACAAGCAATAGTTTCTGGCTTACATTACTGGAATTCCCAGGAATCAGGAAATATGGTCAGAATCAGGCCTTCTTTTGATCCAGCATAATAGACTTAGCTATCCATCTAGAACTGTACTAGTGACTGTCTTCCAGTATGAGACAAAGTGAACTCATGACCTCCATGTCACCACATCCTTATTATCTTTCTAATAACATTCTAGGTTTTTGAAAGGGAGCAAGTTCCGGCTTTCCAGATCCTGGGGCTTATGATCAAAACCTGAGACCCGGCAACTCATCAGTTTACTCCTCTTGATCCATTCACTGGCATAGACAGGAGAAAGATCATCAGTAAATTCAAGGACAAAATAATAGACTGTGTTTGAGAAACCTGTTGCCTTTACTGACAGAGGGAGCCTCCTACAAATGCCACATCCCTCTAGGAACAGCAATAAGGGAAAGGCTCTGTCCAGAGTTAAGGTAATTTAGACATCAACACCTTGCTCTATCCTCATCCTCATCTGCCTGTTTGAACGTTTGGAGCTCTAAATCACAAGCTGGGCCATACCACAGGGTTTGGACATTCCCACCATTTAGTAAATATCCCACTAGGTAATCATAATAAAGACTATAATGACTGTAGGCAATAGGTTTTATCCAGAAATCCAAATGAATAACACAAAACAAGTCACAAGGAGTGACCTTATCCCCAAAGCTAAATAGTTGCTTTTACACCTACATACATCATTCTTCCTACAGTGCCAGGAAAGCACATAGTGGAGGAGGAGGAGGAGGAGGAGGAGGAGGAGGAGGAGGAGAGACATCCTCTCACTTCCACCAAGTGGATGATGAGCAGGATGCTCTATGCTGACGCCATGCAGGACAAAGGGAAAGAAATCATGTGATCTGGCACAGTCATCGAGGAGTACCCACTCATATGTTACTTCCTTCATACAGCGACAGCAAGCCAAATTCCCGCCCAATGAATGGGGGGGGGGGGGCGTAGGCCAGCAGCAAAGTGAGAAGGGCTGGTCAAGAGGGGCGGCACGACTTCAGAAGGCCAAGCGGAGAAGACAAGGAGCCGCCTTCTCATAGGACGAGCAGTGGAAGAGGAGCAAACTTGCCTGTTTGCTAGGAGGTGTGGAGATAATAATAATAATAATAATAATAATAATAATAATAATAATATATTTATTTATCACCCGCCTCTCCCAACGGATCGAGGCGGGGATCAAGGCGCAGGGGAGGGAAGTGGCCTGGGAGTGGGGAGGAAACCAGAGTGGGTAGGGAGAAAGGGAGCTGGAGGGAGTGAGGCTGCAAATGTGCAACTAGGGCAGCAAAAGACCATGGGTTTCTTGCCCCTCCTGCTGGGGAAGCTACTACCCCCCCCCTTATTTTTTGCCAGCTCAGCCAGACTGAAGGCAAAGGGAAGAATTCCCACCCAACTTGATACAGCAGATCCATACTCAGAAATTCAGCATACTGTCACCACTGAACAAATGAAGCAGTTGACAAGTGCAGAAAAATCTAGTACCACAAACGAGCAACCTAGCATGCAGGAAAAGTATAAAATATGATTACCCTGCAAACATTAGCCATGGAACAAAGTGGACAAAAAGCTTGTTGCTGTCACGACTCACTAGCACCTGTTAGCTTGTTTCAACTTCTGGTTTATCAGTGAGAAACTAATATAAAAATGTGTCATTATACCTTTGGTTCATTGGGCCATGTAAACAAGACCATGGTCAGTAGCAATACAAAGAAAGGCCAGAACAGATGCCTATTATCACAATGCTAGACAAGGTTCTTTATTTCCTTTTATCCAAATAGCTCCTGAATGTACACCGCCTCAGTGTGTAGAGAACAGAAATCCCAATCATGGACCCAAAGAAAACTGCCCAAAGAAATGACAGAAACAAGTCCCATTGACTTCAATAAAGCTTATTCCCAGAAAAATGAATATAGGATTGCAGCCTCTTCACATCTGTTCACCTTACTCTAGCAAGCATCTGTTCACCTTACTCTAGCAAGTGCAAGCCCTTCCTGTCAAGGACAACTATGCACTCACAGAATCTGGTCTCCTGGATCATGCAACCAGCAGGTGCGCTCCAGAAAGATGCTTTCAGAGCCTGGGAGATCCAGACACACTCAAACAAGTCAAGCCCAGCCACGCTATGCTGGAACAGAACAATTCTGGGACAAGACAATACTTTGCAATCAACCAGACATAACAGTCATAAACAAAAAAGAAAATCGTAACTACCTCATTGTTGGGCATCACAAGGCCTGAAGGCCTTGTGAATTGAAAGTTGAAGAATTTGGGATTGTTTTAAGAAAGTCTGTTTTTCTGTAAGCTTATCATCTGTCTCTGTTTCTCACAGGAGGTTGCTAGCTGAGGCCTTGGAGGAGATAGTTTCCCTGGTAACAAAGAATGTTTGGAAAAGGAGGGGGCCTCTCTTACAAGCTGTCACTCACTTTGTAGTGTCATCAAAAGGAGGTTGAACTGTGCTGCCCTGTTGGCACATGGGTTTGGTTTACAGGTTTCAGGACCTGTCTGTCAAGTGGCTTGGAATAAACCAGGCCATCAGTCTATAAGAGGAGGAGCAAGGGAAAAGAACCCTTGCTAGAGTTCATCTTTGGATGCTTGGCCTGAAACCCTTCGTGTTTGGATTCTACCTGTTTGGAGGTTTTGGAAGCACTCTGTACATGTTCATTTGCTATTTGTACTTGGAATTTCTAAGGATTGTACCATGGAAAGTGCTCTGAGGCTTTTCATAGACTTGGACTTGTGTTTGCTCTGCATTGTGTGCGTGTGTGGCTAAACTTCCCCCGGAGCTAAAGTACGTGCAGGGGTTGTTTCCTAGGCCGACGAGTTTCATTGTTCTGGTTGTGTGCAGGTGTAGCTTGAGAGAGATTCTCCCTCGGAGCTAAAGTACGTGCAAGGGACGTTTCCTAGGTTGACGAGGTTCGTTCCCTGGGGCCTTGCTTACTTTGATCAGCTCAGCATTTCTGGCAGGCTGGGTGTGGTTAGTGCTAGACTGATCTGTCTCTGCTGGGTTCCAGGTGGCCCTGTGCCCTGGAGCACTTCTATGGGCTGTAGCCATGTTCTTGAAGAGTCAGCATGTGTAGCATCTGGAAATGCTCAGATAGGATAGAGCCTAACCCTACACTTCTCTCCCCTGAGTGATTGCCTAAAGGATCATGTCAAGACTGGAGCCTAAAGCTTTCTGGCCATTAACAGCTTTAAGTGGATGTATGCAAAAATGAAACCATCATGCTTGTAATCCGTGTGATTTTGCCAATAAAAGGAGTCTCACCGTCTTGAGTGTCTTGTCAGTTTGCCAAAGTTCGTGAGAAGAAGCCTGGGGAGGGGCAAGCTCATGACACTCATTGACATAGCAATACCTAATGACAAGAATGTTGCAGAAAAGGAAGAGGAAAAGAGAGACCCAGCAAAGGTTTTAGGAAATCTCGCTCATATTGGCATAGGTTGAGATATTTTGCTGGTCAGAATTTTCATCAGTAGAACTCCAATGGAAATACCTTAATGGAAATGTCTTTATGACTTTTAACAATTTTACTTTGGGATTTCAGTTTTCAGAAACTGCAGGTGGACGGCAGCTACTAAAAGGATAAAACAAATGCCAGCACTAGTAAAAATCACATAAATGAGGTAAAAACACTATGGCCAGTAACAATCATCCTTCAATAGAAATGGATAATAAATTATGTTATCATGATGTTTAAAAGGCCCATCAGAATTGCATCCATTTACTTTGCCTTTCACACAGCCATGAGCTATTGTCAAATGAACCTCTAATATGATACCATTGCACATTATTTTTCTAAATTGCTTCACGATTTATTAAAAACAGAAGCGGTAAATAAATATTGCTAATAAGTCAATCCATGCATAAATACAATGTTCTCCTCCAACAAAACAATCAAAGAAAAGCAAACGGGTGAGGTAACAAGACAAAGGTACTGCTGTAAAGCCAGTTTTCTGTTCCAGAAAAAAAACTATTTTCCAGAAAGCTAAACCAATTTCCTCAAACCATCTATAAATAAATTCTTAGAAAATTAATTCGCTTAAATTTATTTCCTGTCAATAGGAATATCAACTCCATATCATTTCCCCGACTCATACACACAAAACTACAGCCCCCCCATACATTCCCAACACTCACACAAACACGCAAACACAGGATCACCCACCCCAAAACACATGCACATACATCCATGCACCCATCACATAAATACACTCTCAGACACATACCTCTCCCAAGGCTGCTCCTACACTTGCTTCTGACATTGCACCAGCCAAGAAGAGGCCCCAGATGGCCACATGGGAGCTGGGAGGGGCTTGCAGGCCGTGTTTCTGGAAGTGCGGAAACGTGGCCTGCAAGCCCCTGCCACATGGCAATTCGGGCTTTTCTTGGCCGGCGCAATGTCACCGGCCAAGAAAAGTCCCAGGTCAGCGGGCCTTAGGGGTAGGGAGGCACAGATTTTCCAGACATTTGGGTAGTGAATGGAATTCCCCCCTAGACCTGATTCCCCCCCCCCATTTTCCAGACCTGATAAGGGTGAACTTGCAGGGGCTTCAGACCTTACTCAGACTTCAATTTCTTAGAAAGAGGGCACTGGAGACCTCTGGCATTTCCTTTATAAAAGATTTGTTTACAGTGGCTCTAGATGAGAGCTGATAACATCAACAGTCCAATTAATCTGCACAGAGTTGTAAGGTAACCCTGGAGGTAACTTAGACTGACCCCCAAGCACATAACATCTGGGGAGGGGGGGTTGCATAAGAATAATGGGAGCAGGCTTTAGCATCTGCCTTACATGCAGGAGATCCCAGGCTCTAAAGCACTCCTTCCCCCTCCCAATATGTAGGCATATATCCCCCAATGACATCTTCTGGCTAGGACAAAGCCTGCCTAGGAAGTACAGCCCTCTGCACTGTCGGGCAACAGAATCCCACGTATCAGCTATACAATTGAGTAGAGTAATGGAACACAAGGGGGGAAGCAAATGGAGGCATGGCAGGGGCACTGGAAGATGCAGCTCAGATGAAGAGCCAGTCACTGCTGGGCATGAGGAAAAGGAGGAGCCAAATAGTATAGGGCCATCAAGTTAGGCTGACCAGATAAAATCCAGGTCAGGGCTCCTGTAACTTTAACAGTTGTAGAGAAAAGGGAATTTCAGCCAGTGTCATTTGTATGCAATTAGTTCCTGGTGAAATGCCCTCTTCATCACAACAGTTAAAGTTGCAGGCACTATACTAGAGTGACCATATACAAAAGAAGGCAGGGCCCCTGCAACTTTAACTGTTGTGATGTAGAGGGAATTTCACCAGGAACTAATTGCATACAAATGACACTGGCTGAAATTCCCTTGTCTCTACGACTGTTAGTTACAGGAGCCCTGACCTGGATTTTATCTGGTCACCATACATCAAGTAGAGAAGAGGAATGCAGTTGATATTGGACCACTGATCATGGCTGTTCACGGCGGGGGCCCACATAAAGCACAGGCCAGAGTCCTTCCGATCAATCAGGCCTCAGTTTAAGTGAGATTCACTGTGTAAGGTATGCTGGGATTTCAATCAAGGAGATATGCTCAGGGGCACATGGCAAAGTCTCCCATGATGGCGAGACTTCAGGCTTCATGTCTGCAGGTTTAGGGGGCTGGAGGCCTTTAAGGGACCCCAAGAATAGGGTCACCATATGTCAGGAAAAACCAGGACATGCCAGAATTTTTGGTAACAAATCCAGGAAAGGGGGGAATTATGAAATTTGAAGAAAAATCTGGATTTTTTCCATGCTCCCCCTACAGACCAGCTCTACTTTATAGTCAATGGGAATTAACAACAATGCTTACATCTCCATCACTTTTAAAGATAAAGAGATGAAACTTGGCACCATGATAGCCCTTAGGTAGGGCTTTAGCCATGCCAGATTTGAAGCAGATCAGTTAATCCATTGATTTTTAGGATTTTTTTAAAAAAAATTGAGGTTTTAAAATTATTATTTTTAAAAAACATCATTTTAAAAAAAATAAGGAGATGAAACTTGGCACCATGATAGCTCTTAAGTAGGGCTTTAGCCACACCATGTTTTGAGCAGATCCGTCCATCTTTTGATTTTAAGGAATTCTTTTAAGTTTGAGGTTTTAAAATTAATTAAAAACAACAACACTGGAGCTATACACTTCAAACTCAGTTTGACAAACCTCCTCTTTGGGGTCTTGCACCTTGAGTAGTTTCAGCCCTTGGAATCAAGGAGATCTCAAGTTTTTAGCTAAGAAGTGCTGGGCAAGCACAGCACCTTTCCCGCTGGATGTCTCACTTGTTATTTCAGTGATTTTAACATTATTATTATTATTATTATTATTATTATTATTATTATTATTGATTACATTTATATACCGCCCCATAGCAGAAGCTGTCTGGGCGGTTTACAAAAATTAAAAGATTGAACATTAAAAAGTCAATATACAAAATTTAAAACCATAAAACATAAAACAGCTGATATTTAAAACATTTTAAACTTTTAAGCCTGGCCACAAAGTCCGTTAAAACCTCAACTTAAGCTGTTAAAATGCCTAGGAGAAAATAAAAGTTTTGACCTGGTGCTGAAAAGATAACAGTGTTGGTGCCAGGCGGGCCTCACTGGGGAGTTCATTTCATAATTGGGAGGCCACCACAGAGAAGGCCCTCTCCCTTGTTGCCATCCTCCGAGCTTCCCTCAGAGTAGGTACTTGGAGGAGGACCTTAAATGTTGAGCGTAGTGTACTGGCAGGTTCATGTCGGGAGAGGCGTTCTGTCAGGTATTGTGGTCCCAAACCATGTAAGGCTTTATAGGTTAAAACCAGCACCTTGAATCAGGCTCGGAAACATACAGGCAGCCAATGCAAGTGGGCCAGAATCGGTCTTATATGTTCGAACCTTCTGGTCCCTGCTACCAATCTGGCCGCAGCATGTTGCACAAGCTGCAGCTTCCGAATTGTGTGCTGTAAAATCAGACATGTGACCAAGCCTATGTTCAGATGGCCACACCCCATTGGTGCTGGACACGCCCCATGGGGACAGACATGTTGGTGGGAACACCCCCCTTGGGGGCCAACCATATTGTCCTCCTTTTCGGTTTCCAAAATATGGTCACCCTACCCAAGAATCCATTGACCACTAGGGGTTAAGGGATTGCACCTGACTTAGCACCCACCTCCAACCCAGTGTGTTATACTCATTAGAGTGAGTTCTGGGATGCAGTCCTTACTTGGCCATGGTGCTCACTGGGTGACTTTGGGCTGGTCACTGACTCTTAACTGGCTCACAGGGTTGTTGTGAGAATAAAAGGGAGAGGAGGAGCAACATGTAAACCACCTTGGGCTCCTGGCAAGATGAAAAAAGGTGGTGTATAAAATAAACAAAATAATCATAATAAAGAAATAAATACAGTAACTATGATGTATAATAATGTAACAATGACGATGACAATAACACTAACAATGATATTGGTGTTGGCTCACCCGCCAATTTGCCTAAAATGCCCTTCGCCCTCTCCTGGACTGTTACCCAGATAACTCAGCAGCATGTTAAGGATGAGAGGACTTCACACTAGGGTCCTGCATCACATTCCCTGGAGATTGCATAGTCTTGGATGCACCAAAAACCTAAACTTATTAGGGACATTTAAAGCCCTAAACGACTTGGGGCCAGGTTATCTAAAGGAACGCCTCCTCCCATACATACCTGCCCGGACCCTAAGATCATCTACAGGGGTCCTTCTCCATGAGCCCTTCTCCATGAGCCCCTGCCAAAGGAAGTGAGGCAGGTGGCCACCAGGAGGAGGGCTTTCTCTGCTGTGGCACCCCGGCTGTGGAATGAGCTCCCCAGAGAGGTTCGCCTGGCGCCTACTTGGCGCTCCTTTTGTCGCCAGGTGAAGACCTTTTTATTCTCCCAGTATGTTAACAGTTAAATTAACTCAATTTTAATCCTTGCTGTTTTAAATTTGTATTTTAATCTGTCTTAATTTCTGCTGCTTGGTTTTATTCTGGTTGTGTTTTTATATTGTATGTTATTTTATGTTTTTAGATTGTGGTTTGTTTTATATTTTTTTAATGATTTCATGGTTTTAATTTTTGTGAACTGCCCAGAAAGCTTCGGCTGTAGGGTGGTATAAAAATGCAATAAATAAATAAATAAATAAATAAGGACATGCTATCTTGGCAGCCAAGAGAGAGACGGAAAGCAAGTGTGACAAGACAGAAGGGAACCCTGACGTACTTAAGCATATAGCTAACTGAAGGGCTAGAGCGTCACTCGTGCCACCCGTTAAGCTGCCTGTACTTCAACACAAGATCAAGCGACTGCTGCAGCATTAAAAAAAATGAACTTGACAAACGCAGGGCTCTTGGGACCACCTTAATTTCCATGCTCACCTAGCAAGGTCCACAGCCAGCAGTCCATCCCCACATCCTCATTTCAGAATCACAAAGAGCATGAAAGAAAAGTTGAGGGTATGCTGACCTTCTTAACAAAATACAGTTGTGTGTCATTTGGGCAGGATCAGCTTTTAGCAGGACTGGATTTACAAATCCAGTTGGATTCACTGAGAAGCCTAGGATATTCTGCAAAATATAGCCTGCTCACTGGCCAGGTGCAGCATCACAAGCAACCTCACGGCTCAGACAGAGTCATGCAGCTAGTTAGAACACTAGAAGTGGGAATCAGCCCAGACCCCTTTCCCAGATGAACTGTGGGTACCTCCAAAATCAACACTGTGACCAGGAATCCCCCCCCCCACCTGAACTGATGGTCTTTCAATATCCACAGCTCGCCAGAACCAGGGCCTCACTCACAAAACCAAGTACATTCAAGGAGCAGCTCATTTTACCCAACCACTGGACCTGTTTCTTGGGCTAGAAGGTCAGTAGGCTGCTTGTGCTGGAAATGACTGGCTACATCCAATGGGGGAGGCCTGGAACATTTACTCTGGTGGCTTAGAAGGTTGGACACAGTTCAAGACCACATTATGCAAGGTGGCCTTCTCCCTAGAGATTTTGGAGGCCTTAATGATGAGTGACCTAGTGATACAAATTGGACAAAAGGTGAGCCATCGATGTCCAAGGTGCGGAACCACTGGGAAAGTGCATGCCTTAACATTAAGAATTTAAAAACTGCTCAAAAGGTGAAAGGCCACTTGGTTCACCTGAAAGAGACCTTTGAGTAAGGGGTCGAAGTTCCACCTCCTCTAAAAGTGGCTTGGGGATGTTAGCAGTATGGTTGCTGAGCATACTGTGGGTTGATATTAGGGGTGTGCATCGGATTGGGTCCAATCCACGATCCGGAGCTGATCCGACCAAAATTGGATAAAATTTCTGATCCCGGCTTCTGGATCGTCCAATCTCATCCGAACAGGTCCGAAAGGACCCGATTCGGTTCGGATAAGATTGGAGGATTGGACCTCCTCCTCCCCCTCACGCTCCTTACCAACCGGGGCCATCTGCTGCCCCCTTCTGCTGAGAAACAGGCTTCGTGGCCTGCCTCTCAGTAGCACGCCGCGGGCACCAGTGGATGGGAGCGGACGTCCCTGGCAGGTAAGGAGCGCGAGTGGGGGAGGAGGGACAGCGAGGGGAGAGTTAGGCCCCCACTCACCCACCCACCGCCATGTTTTCGCCATAGGCTCACATTGGGGGAAATCTTTCTTTCCCCAATGTGAGCCTATGGTGAAAACACCCAAAATGGCAGCTGATCCCAAAATCGGCCATCCGATTTTCGGATCAGGATCAGGTCCGGTCCGATCCGATCTGAGGGACCTCCGATTTTGTCTGAACCGATCCAGGACAACATCAGAGGTCCCGATCCAGGTCCCGATCTGATCTGGGGTGTCCCTGCACATCCCTAGTTGATATCAGCTCCTGGGGCCTCTTTGCTCATATTGATTCAGGATTGGGTGAGTCACAACTACAGCCAAAAAGGGCATGCTGGTGAAATAAATACATACATAAATGGAGAAATAAATAAAATTGGCTGTCGGATATCATCCACCAACAGATCATACACGAACCTGCAAAGGGCCTCTCATCACTAACTTCATCTAATTATAGCTGCACGGCAAGAAATACCTCTTCAGCATGGATTTTCAGGCACGGCATCATATGCTGGGTAGAACAACAGGCCTTAAAGAAGGGATGGTTCTCAGATTGAGCTCCTGAGAAACATGTGATCAAAGACCGAACAGTCTTTGTTGCTCCACAGAGTGGAGCAACAACACTTATGATAAGTTATCTGAACCAGTGGGGGGAGGGGTACCTTCTCAAACTGGTGGGAGGTAACAAATGGGGTACCGCAGGACTCAATCCTTGTCCCAGTGCTGTTCAATGTTTTTATTAATGATTTGGATGAGGAGGTGCAGGGAATGCTTATCAGATTTGCAGATGAAACAAAATTGGGTGGGATAGCTAATACCCTGGAAGACATAGGGTGACCAGATAAAATCCAGGTCAGGGCTCATGTAACTTTAACAGTTGTAGAGAAAAGGGAATTTCAGCCAGTGTCATTTGTATGCAATTAGTTCCTGGTGAAATTCCCTCTTCATCACAACAGTTAAAGGTGCAGGCACTATACTAGAGTGACCATATACAAAAGAAGGCAGGGCCCCTGCAACTTTAACTGTTGTGATGAAGAGGAAATAATTTGAGACAAGCAAAAGATGTCATGCATATTCCAGATTTGGATGGGAGCGTCCTAAATATTTCTACATTAACCAAAAAGGGGTTTAATGTGACATTTTGTAGCAATTTGTGCACCATAACCCTGGATGGGCATCTATATGCCAGAGCCTTTGAGAATCAAGGGGTCTTTGAACTAGATTGCTCAAAAGAACAGGCAAATCTGATAATATGCTATACCACTGCAAATTGTTTGGAGTTATGGCACAGGTGATTTGGACATCGCAATCTGAATGCCATACTTGATAAGGAAAGAAAGAATTTAACAAAAGCCATGTCAACAAAGTCATGCAGCAATAGCAAAGATAGATGTGTGAGTTGCATTAAGCAAAGAGTGTAAGGCCATCTATCCCAAAACAGAGTGAAAGGCAATCAAGAAAGCCACTAGAGTTAATACACACTGACCTGTGTGGACCCATCCAAACACCTTCCAAGGCAGGAAACAGTTATTTACTAATATTTGTAGATGACTATTTCAGGTACTGTGTAACCTACCTGCTGAAGGAAAAGAGTCAGACCCTGCAACTGCTGAAAGAATATGTTGCGACCGTGTGTAAGAAATTTGGAAGAAAGCCCCAAGCTCTTCAAACGGACAATGGTGGTGAGTACATATCACACCACACACAAACATACTTGAAAGAGCAGGGCATAGCACACAGACACATGAGACCATCCACACCTGAACAGAACGGGGTCACAGAGAGAAAGAACAGGACGCTGATGGGGACGGTGAGGTGCAGGCTGTTAGACTCTTAAGTTACCCAATCAGTATTGGGGAGAGGCAGTGATGACAGCCACCTACCTGCAGAGCAGACTGCCTACCAAAGCAACAGGCAGGACTCCATTTGAGCTGTGGCATGGATGAAAGCCAAGTATGGAACACATCAGGGTGTTTGGATCCCAGGCCTATGCTCATGTACCAAAGGAGAAGAGGTCAAAACTGGATGACAGAGCCAAAGAAGGAATCATGATTGGCCACGCTCCAGGATGTAAAGGCTATAGAATACTAGACCCAGAAACAGGACAAATCACGCAGTATCCTTCGATGAAAGTGAGAAAGGCAATGCCTTTCTAGAAGAAATTCTAGACCTGGAGAGGCAAATAGACCAGCCCATGTGCAGAGATGAAACCCAAGCACTTCCATCACCACCTCTATCACCAGTCCAACTCGAAGGGACAGAAGTTCCTGAACCAGAACTCAGACGCTCATCCCAACCGAACAAAGGCAAACCAGCCAGACGACTATCCTACCTTGCAAGAACAGTGGCACCACACAAACCCTCAACGTGGGAAGAAATTGAAAGGATGCCCACAATAGAAGCAAGTAGGTGGAGAAATGCTACACAAGAAGAAATAGAGGCTCTACATAAAAATCATACTTGGACACTCACAGAGCTACCAATAGGCAAAAAGCCTGTAGGATGCAAATGGGTCTTCAAAGCTAAACAGAATGCAAAGGGGGAAATTGAACGATACAAAGCTAAACTAGTCCCCAAAAGCTATTCCCAGAAATATGGGGAAGATTACGATGAGACATTTGCCCCCATCGTGAAGTATACTACAATAAGGACTGTTTTAAGTATAGCAGCTTCAAGAGAGATGCATGTTGAACACCTAGATGTCAAGACTGTATTTTTACATGGAGAAATTAAAGAAGACATCTACATGGAACAACCTCCTGGATTCAAGAAATCAGGAGACACACCACTTGTATGTAAACTATAGAAAAGCATATGTGGCCTGAAGCAAGCTGCAAGAGCATGGAATGAAAAACTTAACCAGATGCTCATCAGAGAAGGCTTCAAGCAAAGCAAAGCTGACCCCTGTCTCTACACACGATATAGAAATAACAAATGGGCATACATAGTGACATACGTTGATGTCCTGGTTCTGAGGCTTCACTTCCTTCCTCCTCCTTCTTAGTTAGTTAGCTTCCTCTTTGTCTGAAGCATGCAACCATAATGACTGCACTCAACTCTCTCTCTCTGAAAGTACTTTTGTTTTCCTAGGAGCTATAGGCTCTTAACAATGCTATCTCTTAACTAAAAGTACCAGTGTGAGTGTGCTTCTTTCTATAGCCTTGCCTTGCGCCAATTACATGCTGAAGCTACGCAGCTGTAGTTTACCAAACAAAATATAACTCTAACACAGTTGAGGTGACCAGACGGAAGATGAATAAGCCATGTGGTGCCTTGTGCAAAACTTTGTCTCCTGAGAGACATGTTTGGAGGTGGCCAAAGTCTGGGAGAGTCGAGGTGGCAGGTGGGAAGATGAATAAGGCCATGCAGTACCTTGTGCAAGCCCCTGTGGTTGGAAGGCAATTGGCGGTATCATGAATTGGCTGCAACCTGAATAGGTCTGGCAGCAAGGCGGTGTTGGTAAGGGACAACCCTCCCCTGCCTTTTGTGGCATGATAGGCATTGGGATGGATCCACTGGTGAGGGGGAGCAGGATTGGGCTCCCTGTTCCCCCATGGTGAGGATTCTCATAAGGGATCTCGGGGATGTGGCGCCAAGACCAGACCAGCATGGGAGCTGGGAGCTGGCCACATCCGTGGTGGTGGCAAGGGGTTCACATTAGCGGTCTGTGCCATGGTGTGCCCCTGGCCCTTCCAACCACCACCAGTGCTCCTGGCATGCAGGCCAGAGGAATCGGTCAGTAGGCAGGCAGGTCAATTACAGGATCTATGCCACCGCCATGCCTATTCAAGTGAGCCCAAAACCGTTGTGGCCAATTTATTGCCCCAGCTGCGCCTCTGTGTCCATTTGTTCTCACCCCTTCACCAGCTGGACCCAATTAAGTGCTGCCCACACAATGAACCCATACTGCTCAGAAAACTGTGGCAGACTCTCTCTTATTACTAAAATAAGGCAGTGATTTGTAGGCAGAAATATAATCCTATACTGTTGAGCTTCTTACTGCCTTCTTACCTCCACATCTTTTTCTATCTCCAGACCAGCTTCCACCAGGTTGTGTTCAAACTCAACCCTCTGCTCTCGTTTTGCTTCTTCCAAAGCATCCAATGGACCCAGATCAATGACCTCAGCATCCTGGCCATGTTGCTGCTGCTGCTGCTGCTGCTGCTGCTGTGGTTGTTCAGCTTGGCTTTTGGCTGTCTCCCCATTTGAAATAATAGCCACAGGTCTGTGGAAGGTGCCTGGGGAGCCCCCACCAGGCTGTGAGGGACATTTTCGGTAATGATAAACTAAAACGTAGTCCACTTTCCTTCTGCTGTCTCGGAAATGCATCCCTCCTGGTGAGGTCCTTTCTGTGACATCCACATGAGCCCCATCAACATAGTTGTTAATAACCTGGAAGAAAGTTGGAAGAAACTTACTGAAAGAAGTGAGCCGAAAGGCTCAATGGCTTCCTGTCCATAAGCCCATGTAGAGACATACTCTACATATGGTAGATGCAAGAATGAACAGTTGTACATGGAGGAATGAAGCAAATGGGGCTCAGACTCAGCAATTCAGTACAATAAGGTTTTACAAGCAGAGAGCAGGTGCATTACAGAAAGGTGTTATGGAACAAATATCTTCATACAAATAAGCAAAGCCATATGCTACAAAGAAAGGGAATCCTCTCCCCTCTGCATAAGAATGTCTGTGCTAAATCAGACTAATTTCTATCTACATGTCTACATACACCTACCTAGACCCTAGATCTTCAGCATTCCTTCTTTAGTAGCCCCCACCAAAAGAAGTGAGGTGTGTGGCTACTAAAAAGAGGACCTTTTCTGTTCTTGAATGAGCTTCCCAGATTGTGCTCTTTCTGGTGCCAGGTGAAAACATTACTTTCCTAGGCATTTTAGTTTTTCTCTTTCTGTTTTAAATCTATTAGGAAGCACTCCTATGTCTCCTAGGTCGTTATCACATGGGCGGTTTTAAGCACACTCACCTCGGCTTTGCTCCACTTCTTCAGCGCTGGGTTCGCATGACCTCGTCCCCCTCCTGCTGCTCTCTCACCCTGAGGTCGCAGGTTTTAGTTTCTGTTTCAATTTATCCCTCAATGGGCAAAGTCCGAAACAGGCAAAGTTCAATAGGCCAAGCTGAGGTATCACAGCTATACTGACCACGTGTGATTCAAAACGCTAGACTCAAATACGAAATGGAGTGGGAAGCCGCAGAAGCAACTGGGGGGGGGGGATAGTAGGTGTGATAAAGCCCCTAGACAGTGTCTGGGGGACATAGGATATTTTGGTTTCCTGGATCTGAGGGCTCGGAGATCAGAGCCAGGAAACTACACTCCCTGCCCTCTGTCCCTCCAGCCAATGCAGAGAGAACTCCACTGGCTGCTGTTATAAGCTTGCAATCCCCAGCTGAACCCAGCCTCCTTCCTGCCTTCTCCCAGAAGCCTCCACTAGATGGGTGAAATCACCTACCTAGCTAAAATTAATACTCGTAAGCCCCTGAGTTCAGAAGGTTCTGAGTAGTCAGGCTACATCTGTATTTTAAGACTTTGCACTGCTGCTAGGTTTTATTTTGGTTTTTATTTCTATTATGTACCATAGTTTTAAACTTTTAAACTTTTATACTATAACATATGTCATATTTTTTATGTTTTTAATGGTTGTGAACTACCCAGAGAGCTTCGGCCATTGTGTGGTATACAAATGTAATAAATAAATGAATAATCTACTTAGATGCCTCTGAGCATTCACAAACAGGCATGAAAGTGATTTCCACCCTATTTTCTTTGTACCCTAATATTTAGCAGTCAGAGGTACAAGAAGGGTCCCACCCTTTAAAACACCAGTTTTAAAATCACTTCACTGGCTGCCGGTCAGTTTCCGGGCAAAGTATAAAGTGTTGGTTATTACCTTTAAAGCCCTACATGGTTTGGGCTCAGGCTACCTACGGGATCGCCTTCTCCCGTACAATCCGCCCCGCACTCTTAGGTCCTCTGGGAAGAACATACTCAAGCCAGCCAGAACTAGGCTGGCGAGTGTTACCCAGAGGACCTTCTCTTCTATGGCTCCCAGACTATGGAATGGTCTGCCGGAGGAGGTTAGACAAATTGACAGTCTTCATGAATTCAAGAGAGTCATGAAGACTGTTCTCTTCCGGCAGGCCTATCCGGATGAATTTTAAATGTTTTAATGATGTGTTTCTCTTGTTTTAAAATTTTTAACTTTGTCATACTTGTATCTGCATTGTGTTCCCCGCCTCGATCCGTAGGGAGAGGCGGGTTATAAATAATAATAATAATAATAATAATTAATGAAATGAGGCAATGAGACCCCAACTTCTAACAAGAGCGCTCCAGTTCAAAGCCCCAGCCAGCCTGGAACAAGAGCTTTGTAGCAATATTTGTGGCTGGGGAGAATCAGTTTTCTCTCCTCCTCTTGAAATCTTTCTATATAGCAGAGAGAGTTTTTAAACCTCATAGTAGTCATGCCCTTAATTCTAATCCCA
This sequence comes from Anniella stebbinsi, assembly GCA_029215795.1. Taxonomy (NCBI): domain Eukaryota; kingdom Metazoa; phylum Chordata; class Lepidosauria; order Squamata; family Anniellidae; genus Anniella; species Anniella stebbinsi. The sequence continues at coordinate 102,574,974 of JARDYH010000003.1, forward strand.
CCTCCAGCGTTTTCTTAGGGGCCCAAGCCTGAAAATCTCCCCTCAAATGATGCTCTACTGCTCTCAACTTTCTGTTGATCCTGGATGCATGTTCCTTTGTCGGGCAGTTTTGGGTTGCTACACATCTTTTTTTTAAAAAAAAAATTACAAACCATTGTTTCTGCATCCCCGGAGAGTACTTCAACTATGTAGAGAAACCACTACATAGTTCAATCTTGTACCCTGCTGATTGGCACAGAACCACCACATTTGTTATTCAAAAGGAGGAGGAAGATTCTTCTTTAAATGGAGGTTTTATTTACCTATGCTGTCTAATATATAACTGATGATGCACCAGTTCTTTCAGAATTGCACACTCTGGAATGTGCATGTGTGTGTCAGGTCTGTATGTCCCCACAGGCCTTGACCTTCCCATAGTGAAGATGGAGGTCTGAACAGCTGTTCTACACATGTCTGGAAGTCTCCAAATGATTGGGGGCCCTCATAAAAGAGAGAGTTCTACATGCATTGAACAAACAGGAGTGCAAAGCCACTTTAGAACTCAGTGGTTTCTATATCTGAGTAAACCAGTGGCCATCACCACACCATGCCATAAGTCAACTATGTACTATGTGAAGAAGTACTTCTTTTCACTAGCCTGAACCTATTGCCAATTGGCTGGATTCAGTGATCTTCAACCTAATTTTATGTGAAAGGAGAAAAAGAAACCCTCCTCTCCCCTCTCTCCACAATTGTTCATAATTTTATCAGTCTTTTATGCCATCCTTAAACATCTTTTAATCCAGGGGTAGGCAGCAGCTTGTACTTCACTTTTGCCGGGGGGGGGGGGGGAGGGGGTCATAGACCAGTTTATGGGAGAAGACTGAGTCAAAGTAAGAATTGAGCACTTCGGCCTTTTCTTTGTTGTCTGTTATCAATTTGCCATTCTCATTAAGCACTTGAACCATCATTTCTTTCCTCTCTCTTTTACTATTCACATATCTGAAGAAAGCCTTTTTATTGCTTTTAGCATCCCTTGCTAGTCTCAGCTCATTCTCAGCTTTACCCGACCTGATGCCCTTTCGGCACTTCTGTGCTATCTGTCTGAACTCTTCTTTTGTAGCCTGGCCTTCCTTCCACTTCCTCTATATATCCTTTTTTGTTTTCAGGTCATCTCTCAGCTTTCTTTGGAGCCACATTGGTTTCTTCTGTTGTCTTCTATCTTTTTTCCTTGTCAGAATCGTTTGTAATTGTGCCTTTAAAATATCATTTTTAAAAACTCCCATCCTTTTTTCTTTAGGGTCTCTTGCCATGGGACCTTACTTATCATAGTTCTGAGTTTATTAAAATCAGCTTTCCTGAAATCCACAGTACACGTATGACTACACTCAGCTTTTGCTTCCTTTAAAATCAAGAATGCAAGTAAGACGTGGTCACTTTCCCCCAGAGTTCCTGTAACTGCCATTTTATCCACTAAGTCCTCCCTATTGGTCAGTATAAAGTCAAGAATAGCTGTTCCTCTCGTTCCTTCCTCTACTTTCTGTAGGAGAAAGTTATCAGCCACACATGTCAGGATTTCTTGGAGGGGCTACTTTTGGCAGAATTTCTCTCCCAACAGATATCGGGGTAATTGAAGTCCCCCATAACTACTACATTGGATTTCCTTGAAACACTGGCAATTTGCTTTTCAAAAGTTTTGTCCTCATCTTCTCCTTGATTGGGTGGTCGGCAGTAGACTCCGACTATCATGCTCCTTTTATTCCTTGCCCCATTTATTTTAATCCAGATGCTCTCAATGGGGCTCCCAGGCTCATCCTCTTGTATTTCTGTGCAGGGATAAGTATTTTTAACATATAGTGTGACTCTGCCTCCCTTTCTATTTTTTCTGTTCTTTTTGAACAAGTTATATCCTTCAATTGCTATATTCCAGTCATGGGGGTCATCCCACCAAGTTTCAGTTATACATATCAAGTCATTTTTGCCTTCATGTATTAAGAGTTCAACTTCATTTTGTTTGTTTCCCATGCTTTGGGCATTAGTATATATACATTGAAGACCATGTGCTTTATAGTCTGGCTTCTTCGCTACGTTGTTGTGAACACTATTTTTGGGCGCTATTGGAGCTGTTCTCTTTGTTATGGTGCATAATCCTTCATCCATTGTTGCCTCAAAGTTTACGTCTCGCACACCCATTTTAAAGCCCTCCTGATGAAGTTCTTCATACTGTGGCCAAACACATTCTTCCTAGCTCTTCCCTTGCCAGAAGTCCGTGTAGTAAGGAGTTTCCTCACAATGACTACTCTTCTCTCCTTCTTGGTCGACTGACCTTCTGCCTCTTGCTCACTGTTGCACCGGCTCCCAAGTAATTCTTCCTCTGCATGCTGTCCTCCAGTCTCATCCTCAGGTAGCTGGAAGTGGTAACATAACTCCAATGGTTCCACTGGTGCAGATTGTCTTTCAATTCTTCTGCTCCTAACTGTCACCCTTTTCCATGGAGTTTCCTCTTTATTGGCTTTCCTCACCTTAGCATTCTCCACTTCTGCTTCAGCTTGTTGTTGCTCTTCAATCTCTTGTGCTTCTTGTTGCTGTTGCAGTTCCACTGTTCTGTCTAAGAACTCTTAAACATCTCTTATTTTTTGGAGGGTGGGCACTCGCTGCTCAAGTACTCTCACTTTTTCTTCCACTAGTGCAACCAGCTTGCACTTGTTGCTGGTGTATGCCATGTTGATCTCAGGCAGGAACACAAACATGTCATCTCCCTCCAGCCTGACACCAGCACCTCCCATCCCTCCACACTCCTCTGATGCACCAATCTGCAGGAGGCACCCTCTGCCCCTCCGATCCATTTGAGTATCACCTTCAGGCAATCTCCAGATGGATTGTGGGTGGAGGGCTTGGGACATGTGCGCCCCTGGCAACACATGGGGCATCGTGATCAACGACGCCCCACCCAGGGACGGCATGTTCCAGTGCGGGTGAGTGCTTCAGGAGCCCTGATCGCTCCCTTGCCCATGGAACTGCACGGGGCTAAAGCAGCCAGGTTTCTGCCGCTTGTGCCTCATGACTCTGTGGATAGAGGGAAATAATCAATGGAGCCTGCCAGACGACACTGTAAGCAAAGGGTGCCGAGATAGTCTACTATTTCGGTAAAATAGGCAACCATCCATTGCATGTCAGTTGTGTGTCACCCACCAAATGACGCAATAAGCAAAGCAATGGAGAGTTGATTCTCCCCCACCCCCATTGATTATCGTGTTATCTGAACCAGGCCTGTGTTTGTTCTGTTGGTCCTTCCCCTCCTAGGAAAGATGCTGTTGTGTTTGGGGTCAGTCTAAATTACCTCCAGGGACCCCTTAGAACTCATTGTCTCTGAGTAAAAGAGATTGAGGATTCCCCCACACACTGTAATTCATAAATGGGCAACCTTTTGTCCTACAAGACCCTCAGGGGTAGGAGAAGATGATTCTGGGGAAGGCTGAACCTAATGCAAACAGAGAGCAGCTTTTGTCTTGTGAAGAGAACTGCTGGGCAGCTGAGAGAAAGCAGGGTTTGCTTGGAGTTGGGTTGTTGTAGGCCTGAACACAGTGTAAATAAACCTTCATAAAAAAAAAACACCACAAGTCTCCAGTGCCCTCCTTCTAGGAAACTGAAGCCTGAGCAAGCGCTGAAGCCCCTGAAGTTCACCCCTCCCAGGACTGGGTGCAGGATCGTAACAATACTTAGCAAATAAACATATGATTCATTCAACCTTCCCAATCATTGTTGTTGTTTTTTACAATGCTGTGCATTATGAGGTATGAAGATTTTTAATGACACTTCTTTCTCTCTCCTTTCAAATCTCTCCGCAACACCACTTAACCGTTTACTCTCATCCCCAACAGAAACAAATGTAACTGTTTTTCCTCAGATTCATTATTCTTCTTGCTGCTCTTCTCTCTCTTTCCTCCCTTTGTGGTCTTCCACTGTTGAAATCTAGATTTTAAATACTTTGAGGCAGGGATTTATCTTTTTTACTTTAACGGCTTTCATTTTGCTTTGAATCATAACTCCATATAAAATTGCAAGTTTACATCACCCATTGTAGCTATACACAATAGTGAATGACAGTCATCTTCTATATGCCACAAACAGTTTCCTGTTAAACACTTCACCACTGCAGAAGGAATTTCATTCTTCCTTTACTTTGTTTTCCATCCTTCCCCATAGTCTATTCCTACACCATAGTTGCTTCTATTTTTTCACAATGCAATGTATTCAAAAGCCATGCATACTTGAAATATTCAAATATGAAGTACTCATTCCCTGTTATCTTCATTTTATACCTGCCTTATACTTACTCATCACTGACAGATTGAGGGAACTATATGGATAGTATATTCAAGGTTGTGCATTTCTACAATTCTGAACAAGTCCAGGAAAACATAGAATTTGGCATTGGTTGTTAAAAAAAAGGAAGCAAGTTTCTAGTCCTAATGACTGCAAATGCCTGGTGAAATCAGTCCAGAGCCAAAGGGGCAGGGGACCTATAATTTTCACTAGCTGGGTGTTGTGGAATTATTGTCCTTCCCCATGACTAAGCAGAATAAGCAGAATAAATTATACAAACCTAGGACGTATGTGTAAATTTGCTTAATTTTAATTATATATGGGTTCCAGAATTGAGGTTTTCTTGGTACAAAAACATCGTGCAGATTATTTATTTAACTATGCATGCATGTCCAGACTACATGGCCCTGGGTATTTTAGCATGTTCCCACCGTGTCATTTTCTTCCCTTTGTGTCATTTTCATGCTGTACTCACAGGTAGTCCAGGCAGACTCTCTGAATCCATCCCTGCCGGAGTGAAAATTCCTAGATTCAGGTTCCCAGTCTACCCTTTCAGTGGGAGACTCCCAGTGCACTTCACAGGTACTGATGTCAGCATTTCCTAGTTGCTGGTGCAGACAGGGATCCCAGGAAATCCATTAGACAGCTCTAGAGAAGATTGCCCGCAACTATTGAGCCTCAATCTTTGTAAGTGGAGGTAAAAACATACACACGAAATCCGAAAGAAAGAGAATGAGATGGGAGTGCCCCCCAAAAAATGTTGCTGAAGATGTTGTGCTCTTTATCACTTCCATGTACCTAGGGACTTCTCCTTCCCAGTAGCTGCCACCTGAGAGGTCACCATAGCAACTCCAGCAAGAAAGAAGCAGGTGCAGATACCAAGAGACTGAACTTCAGGGGCTCGCAAAGCTGCCTGTGTGTTGGCAAAGGACATGCAAGATAACCACATTACAGGCTCAGCAGGATTCAGGAGTGCAGATGATGATATTATTATTATTGTTGTTGTTGTTGTTGTTGTTGTTGTTGTTGTTGTTGTTGTTTCACATCCTAAGGCTCCAGTTCTATGGGATATTTACTTGGGAGTCCACTGTGTGGATTTACTTCCATGCATAGGACCAGACTGCACGATTGCAATTCTAAGCCTGCTTACTAGGGAGTTCGTCCAAGCAAACTCACTTGGAATTTATCTCTAAGTATGAATGGTTTGGATCATGCTAAATACATTTAGGAAAGGCTACTTGCAAAAAAATATTTCAACCTGATACCTTGGGCTCATCCTTCACTTAGGCCTATGCATTTCTGAATTCAGTGGGGCTTACCCCCAAGTAATTTTGCATGGAAGTGCAATCTAAGGTTGCAGGCCTATATGTACACTTACTTTGAAATAAGTTCTATTTGATTCAGTTGGGCTTCTTTCCAAGTGAATATGCATACAATTGGGCTGCACCATTGCAATGGTATAAACTTTTTTTCTGGTGAAGGCCACATTCCCTTGTGGGTAATCTGTTGGGGGCTGAAGCCAATAGTGATGGAGCTGAAGCGCTTAGTGGGTGGGGCTAGAGCCAGAAATCTACCCCTTCTCTCTCCCCCTCCCCATGCCATCCCTCCTCTCCCACCATTCCGTGCCACCCAGCAGGCCGCCAGGGCAGGAGCAGTTCACTCTGGCCAGTTTTTGCAGAGGGATTGTGAGATTAGGCTAAGGGGCACATGTGGCCCACCTTACACTTCTTAGTCCATGCCTACTGGGAATTCGTCTCATGGAATCAACAGGGATTACCTTCAAAGAAACATGGTTAAGATCAGGCTTGAATCTAGGCTTCCTCAACAGTCTCATCACTGTGATTCACTCCTCTAGAAGGCAGCTTTGATGTGTTAAATTATCCCCTTGTCCAAAACATAATGGAAGACAAAGGTTCCTTCATCTTGAAGAATTGTGTAGAAAAAGGTGCAGCAATTTTTCCCACTATTGTATAAAAACCTTCGTTATCAAAATTTCCTCTTCTAGACAACTATTAATAGTGTAAGCATCTGTGAAATGTTGCCACCCTTTAATAGTAATTTTATCTGTTGCAATTAGGTAACCCTGTTATTATCTCTTTAGCTAGCAATACGGTATCTAGCACAGCTCTTTACAAATTCTGTTGGTTGGTTGGTTGGTTGGTTGGTTGGTTGGTTGGTTGGAACAGGAAGTTTTCCAGAGACTAAGGCCAGAGCTACACCAAGCAGGAAATAGTGGTATGAAAGCAGTATATAAAAGCCAGGAGCCACACTACTGCTTTATAGCAGTATTGAAGTGCACTGATGACTGTAGGGGGCCATTGACACATACCATATACTGCTTTCATATCACTCTATCCTGCTTGGTGTGGTTCCTGCCTTTTATATACCGCTTTCGTACCACTATATCCTACTTGGTGTAGGTCTAGCCACAGTCTGGCTGCATTGCTTCTCTTCACCATCCCCAACTCCAACTCTGGAGCAAGCCTTTAAAAAACAAAGCAAAAACAATTTGCTTAAGTCTGTCTGACTAGTAAGTAAGACCCTGGGCTGGGGATTACAATGGACTTGGGTATAAAAAGCATTCTGTGTTCAAAATCACAGCTTACATTCTGAATGGTAACAAAACGTTGAAGAAAAAAGTGTCGGTTCATAGTGTATCTGGGCATTATGAGGTAAGCAGATTTGTATTCTGAACAAGATAATTATGTGTTTTTAACAACAGCACTAAAATATTTGGACAGATTCATGGAGAATGAGATCAATGGCCATTAGTCATGGTGACTATATATTACCTCCATATTTATGGCAGCATTTGCCTCTGAAAATCCATTGCGGAGTAACTGCTATTGCCTTCATGCTTTGCTTTTGGGCTTCCCAGCTTGAGCACTATGGGAAATAGGATGCTAGACTCAATGGACCTTTGGCCTGATTCAGCAGTATTCTTCTTATGGTCTTAGATTTGTTCAAAATTAAAATTAAAATTGCAAAGCACTCAATGAAGACCTGAGTTCAAACAGTAGTGTGAGAAAAGGGCATTTAACAATTAAATCCTTTCCTGGCATGAAAATGAAATGATGGGGGAAAGGCTCAACTGTTTTATTTCTACCTGTATTGCAAGGTGCAAGAGCAGAGCCAGAAGAACATATGGCAACCATAAGGAAAGATCCATTCACACAAATTCCACCATCACAAGAATCTGAACTGACTGACTTTGCAGGATAAAAAAAAAATGAAAAATAAATGAAATACAAATTCCATCTCCACTAGAGCTGCCAAGTTGCCATGTGGGCAAAAGAGTGCCGATGGCATTGGAAAGGTGGTTCTGCTGCTTCTCCCAGCTTCTCCTTCCTGGGTTCTTCTTTCACTTCTACTCCTCTCTCTGCTGCTGAAGCAAATAAGACATCAGTTCTACCCCACACCTCATGCGCAGCAGGAGTGATGGGATTTGGGAAGAGTGGATGGAGAGTGGCAGCAACCTCTTCAGCTACACTGCAGATCTCCAAGGGAAAGTTCTCCAAATTGCAACCAGGCAATCCTAATCTCCATGTTTTTGATGGGGCTTGAGGCAGGTGACACATAGGACCAGAAAATTTAGGAGACATTCACACCACTGCAACTAGAGATGTAAAATTTCTGGAAATTTTGAAGCCATGGGGGAAAAAACATTTTCCAGGTTTTTTAATGGAAATTTTTGAAAAAATTGAAAAAAATCCAATATTAGCACTTTTTACAAAATGAAAGTCACTTTGCAATTTTAGGAACATAAAATGTAGTTATGTACAAGTTGGTTTGGCATAAAAATGTCACATTTGTTATATTAAAAGTATAGTGTATTCAAGCAATTATTACAAATTGAATTTACTTTTTAAAATTTTTACTTTTTTTTAAAAAACAACAACAAATAGAGCTACAAGCTCCTGAACTGTAAGTAACACCTAAATTGTAAGGAACCTCTTTGGTTTTGCCAGTTTATGAGGAGCAGGCAAAAAAAAAAACAATTAAAAACAAACAGAAGAAACCATCAATGTTAGTAACAAAGGAAAATATTTATGTCTGTGCTAGTCCTCCACAGTGTCAAGAAGACATAAAGCACCCATTCCCATAAAAAGAACTGAAAAAAACAGGGGACTAAGATTCAATGAATATGCATGAAATTTAATCAGACTCATTTTCTGAGCTATAGCTATTGCTATCAGTTTCAGTCTCTGCTTCAATGCCAGTGCCCCCTAGAGGCAGAAATGCATCTTGCTCTTGTGTTTGAGAGCTGTAGTCTCAGTTTGCAACCTAGGACTTGCTTGTCCTCGGTGCACAGAAATTGTAATAATCTGATACTGTACATAGTTTTTAGAAATCATTTGGAGAAGTAAATATATAAACACCTTGTCTTAAACATTTTATGCATCATGCTAAAACATTCCAAAATCTGTTTTTTCTTCATTTTTTCCAATTTTTCAGAAAAATAAAAAAGGCTACAGAAAAAAGGTAAAACCCATTTTACCCTTTTTTCCAGTGGGTTTCCTAGCCTTCACATCTCTAACTGCAATTACATAATAGATATCAACCTCTCCCTATGGATGAGAAGATAGGACACCATCTTACACCCGGTAGAACATTGAGGAAGGCACTCAGGCCCACATAGATGGGAGGAATATAACCACCAATTCTGGGAGAAGCTGATATATGGTACTGTGTGCACACCAGAAATGTCATCTTCGGAGGTGTGTTAACTCCTTTGAGCAAGTATTCGAGATCTGGCGAGGCTACTGATACTCATCAAGTCAACTGACTTCTGTCCTCTTCTGCTAATCCATGCGGGTACAAATGACAGAGCCAGAAAAAATGTTGAATGGATCCCCAAAGAGGCTCTGGGTAGGAAAATGAAGGAATTTGGGGCAAAAGTGATGTTTTGATCAGTCATTTTTGTCAAAGATCAGGGCATTGGTAGGGAAAGAAGAATTCTGACTATGAACAGCTGGCTATTTATAGGGTGTCATTCAGAAAGGTTTGGTTTCATTGACCATAGCTCTTGATACCAATATGACAGACCCCATGTGGATTATGGGCTACACCTCAGAGGAACTGGGAAGAATGTGCTTGGCAATAGCCTTGCATGCCTGATCTTTGAACTAATTCTTCGAGGTGGGAGATGACAAAAGCCCAGAGCTAACTACTGAGCCAAGTATTACAATGAAGAACACAAAGAACAAAGGAAGAGACAAGACGATGGAGGTGGATCCCAGTCCTTTGCAAGTAAACACAGCAAGTGGGAAGGTGTAATATCCATGGCCTCCAATGTCTATATACTCATTCATGGAGCATGGGAAACAAATATGATGAACTTGGAATCCCAATACAAGACAGTGAGTATGATTGGATAGGTATCACTAATGAGACTCATGATTGGACTCATGACTGGAATATAGTCATTAAAGGGTATACCTTGTTCAAAAGGAATAGATGCAATAGGAAGGGAGGGGAAGTAGCATTATATGTAAGGAGTACACGAGTGGAAATTCATGTTTCTGGGAATGGAAGTACTATTGAAAGCATTTGGGTAAACATAGAGGGAGTTAGAAACAAGAATGGCAGTTCACTATAGACCAGCCAGCCAGGCAGAAGACATGGATGGTGCCTTCCTGGAACAAATGACAAAACCTTCACAGAGACCAGCTATAGTAGTGATGAGGGATATCAACTGTCCAGACATCTGCTGGAAGACTAATTCTGCAAAGAATAAAAAATCTAATAAATACTTGTCTTGCTGACAGAACCCGTGTGATGTAGTGGTTAAAGCATTGGTCAGGAGATCTGGCTTCTAGTGCCCACATGGCCACTTAGTGATTGCTTAGCAATTTTTCAAATTACATTAAGCTAGGAGGAATAGTCAAAACTATAGAAGAACAGTATCAGAATTCAAAGGCTTAATCTCACAAAATGAGATTCAACAGAGGTAAACGTAAAGTCTTGCATTGAGGTACAACAAAAAATGTACAAGATGAGGAGACTTGACTTGGCAGCAGTACTTATGAAAAGCGTTTAGGTGGATCACACAAACTGAATATGAGCCAGCAGTACTGCAAAAGCTAAAGCAATCATAAAATGATAGAATAGTAGAGTTGGAAGGGGCCTCTGAGGCCATCGAGTCCAACCCCCTGCTCAATGCAGGAATCCATCTTAAAGTATACCTGAAAGTTGGCTGTCCAGCTGTCTCTTGAATGCCTCTAGTGTGGGGGAGCCCACCACCTCCCTAGGTAATTGGTTCCATTGTCGTACTGCTCTAAGTCAGGAAGATTTTTCTGATGTCCAGCCAGACTCTGGCTTCCTGTAATTGAGCCCATTATTCCGTGTCCTGAACTCTGGGATGATCAAGAAGAGATGCTATCATGTCTCCCCTCAATCTTCTCTTCTCCAGGCTAAACATGCCCAGCTTTGTTTCCAGACCCCTGATCATCCTCATTGCCCTCCTCTGGACACGCCCCAGCTTGACTGTATCCTTCTTGAAGTTTGGTACCCAGAAGTGGATGCATTATTCAAGATGAGGCCAGTGCCAAATAGAGAGGAACCAGTACTTCACACAATTTGGAAGCTATACTTCTATTAATGTAGGCCAAAATAGCATTTGCTTTTTTTGCAGCCACATCACACTGTTGGCTCATATTCAGCTTGTGAACTACAACTATTCCAAGATCTTTCTCGCTTGTAGTATTGCTGTATCAAGTATCCCCCATCTTGTAACTGTGCATTTGGTTTCTTTTTCCTAGGCGTAGAACATGGCATTTATCCCTATTAAATTTCATTCTGTTGTTTTCAGTCCAGCGCTGCAGCTTATCAAGAAAACTTAGAAGTTTGTTTCTGCCTTTCAGGGTATTAGCAATCCCACCCCACCTAATTTTGTTTCATCTGCAAATTTGATAAGCATTCCCTGCACCTCTCACGCAAATCATTAATAAAAAGGTTGAAGAGCACTGGGCCCATGACTGAGCCCTGCGTTACCCCACTCGTTACCTCCCCCTAGTTTGAGAAGGTACCATTGATAAGCACTCTTTGGCTCAATTTGGATGACACAATAAACAACTGGTGTGGGGAAAACAATCGTCAGTTGTATTGACTATCATGTCATCCGAATGCTGCCATAGTCAACTCAGCGCTGATCCTCATCCACACCACAGTTGATTATTTATTACCATGTTGTGTGGGGAGTGCCCCCTAGGATTAGTGTGAGAGTTAGGGTTAGTCAACCCACCATTGACTATCGTGTCATCCGAATAGAGCCTTTGAGTCCGATTCTGTAACCAACTGTGGATCCACCTAATAGTTGTTCCCTCTAGCCCACTTTTAGCTAGTTTGTGAATCAGAATGTCATGGGGCACTTTGTTAAAAGCTTTGCTGAAGTCAAGATATATTATGTTCACAGCATTCCCGGAGTCCACAAGGGAGGTTACCCGATTAAAAAATGAGATCAGTTTGGTCTGACAGGATTTGTTCTTGACAAATCCATGCTGGCTTCTAGGAATCACTGCATTGTTTTCAAGATGCTTACAGATCGACTTCCCAGGTTCCTCCTTTTTGCCCTATTTTGCCCTATCTGGCACTTCACCCGTCTTCCATGATTACGCAAAGATAATAGACAGTGGTTCTGAGAGTTCTTCTGCCAGCTCCTTTATTACTCTAGGATGCAGTTCATCAGGTCCTGGAGATTTGAACTCACTATAAGAAATTAGGTGTTCCTTGACCATTTGTTTATCAATCTCAAACTGCAATCCTGCCCCTTCAGCTTGTACTTCACTTTTTCCAAGGGGGTCATAGACCCACTTTTGAAAGAAGGCTGAGCCAAAGCAGGAATTGAGCACTTCAGCCTTTTCTTTGTCATCTGTTACCAATTTGTCATCCTCATTGAGTAGTGGAACCACTAGTTATTTCCTCTGTCTTTTACTATTCACATATCTGAAGAAAGCTTTTTTAAAAAATTGCTTTTAGCATTTCTCGCTAGCATCAGCTCATTATTATTATTATTATTTAATATATTTATTTTATTTCTAACCCGCCTCTCCATCCAGATCGAAGCATGGAACAACAATACATATAAATATAAAAATCATAAAATAGATAAACCATTAAAACAGATAAAAACAAATACATTATTAAAAACATCTTAAAATTCAACTGGGTAGGCCTGCCTGAAGAGAGCAGTCTTCACAGCTCTCTTAAATTCCAGAAGACTGCTAATTTGTCGAATGTCCTCCAGCAGGCCATTCCACAGCCTGGGAGCAGCAGAAGAGAAGGTCCTCTGGGTAACACTCGTCAGCCTAGTTCTGGCTGACTGGAGTTAATTCTTCCCAGAGGACCTGAGTGTGCGGGGCGGTTTATACGGGAGAAGGCCACAGGTAACCTAGACCCAAATCATGTAGGGCTTTAAAGGTAATAACCAACACTTTGTACTTCGCCCGGAAACTGATTGGCAACCAGTGGAGTGATTTTAAGATTGGTGTTATGTGGTCACCCCTAGGTGTACCAGTGACCAACCTGGCTGCCATATTTTGAACTAATTGAAGTTTTCGGACCAGGCACAAAAGTAGCCCTATGTACAGCGCATTGCAGAAGTCGAGCCTCGAAGTTACCAGCGTGTGCACTACCATCTTTAGGTCTTCCAACTCTAGGAAGGGGCACAGCTGGTGTATCAGCCGAAGCTGATAGTAGGCACTCCTGGCCGTCGCATCTATCTGGGCTGTCATTTGGAGCGACGGATCCAAGAGTACCTCCAAGCTGCGAACACAGTCTTTCGGGGGGGGGGGGTAACCCCATCCAGAACTGGTTGACACACCTCCAAACCCAGGTTGGGGCCTTTGACAGTAAGCACCTCTGTCTTGTCTGGATTCAGTTTCAGTTTGTTTTTCCTCATCCAGCCCATTACTGCCTCCAAGCATTCATTCAGAGGAGACACACTATCCTTAGCTGACGATGTTGTCGAAGGCATAGAGAAATATATTTGGGTGTCATCAGTGTACTGATAGCACCCTGCCCCATGCCTCCAGATGATCTATCCCAGCAGTTTCATATAAAAGTTAAACAGCATTGGGAAAAGGATGGCACCTTGTGGTACACCACATAGCTGCTCCTTCTTTGAAGAGCAACTATGCCCAAGCATCACCATCTGGAACCTGCCTGAGAGGTAGGACCGGAACCACTGAAGCACAGTGCCCCCGATTCCCAATCCCCTCAGGCATTCCAGCAGGATACCATGGTTGATGGTATCGAAAGCCACTGAGAGGTCCAGGAGTACCAACAGGGACACACTCCCCCGTCAATACTTAGGTGTAGATCATCCACTAAGGTGACCAAAGCAGTCTCAACTCCATACCCTGCCCTGAAGCCAGTTTGAAATGGGTCTAGAAAATCTGTATCATCCAAAACTGCTTGGAGTTGGAAGGCAACCACCCTCTCAATCCCCTTGCCAAAAAATTGAATATTTGATACTGGCCTATAGTTATTAAAGTCCAGGGTGTCCAGAGAGGGCTTTTTTAGAAGCGGCCTTACTATTGCCTCTTTTAAACATGTTGGAAAACTCCCCTCCCTTAGAGATGCCTTAATAATATGTTGTAGGTGTGATTTAACTGCATCTCCTCCTTGGACGACCAGCCAAGAAGGACAGGGATCGAGAGGGCAAGTCATCGTCCTCACTTGTCCAAGCAGCTTGTCCACGTCCTCAGTACTCACCAACTGAAACTGATCCAGTGTACTTCTACTCACGGAGTTACTGGACACTCCATTGTCAGCTTCTGCTATAATGACGGCGTCTAAGTTGGCTCTTATCCAAGAGTTTTTATCTGTGACATGGTCATTAAAGGCAGAACAGCAAACTGCCAAAGGCTCTAAAATCAGGTTCAGGGGGGAAGGTGCCTGAGTTAGACCCCTCATCACCCTGAACAGTTCTGCTGGATGCGAGTTCACAGACGCAATGCGTGCAGAGAAGAAAGCTTTCTTCGCTGCATGTATTGCCACTCCATAGGAACAAAGATGTTATCTATGTCGTGTCTTGTCAGATACAAGTTGAGTTTTTCGCCATTGGTGCTCCAGTCATCATCCTTCCCGCTTCAACTCCCTGAGATCTTCAGTATACTAGGGTACCCGATTAGAAGCGGGTTGGAAAGGACGTTTGGGGGTGATAGTGTTGATAGCTCTAGTTAGGTCTTGATTCCATCTATTGACCAAGGCTTCTACAGGATCTACGACGATACCAGCCATAGAACTCTCTAAGGCTTTCTGGAATCCAATAGAATCGATCAGCCTTTGAGGGTGGACCATCTTAATAGGTCCGCCACTCCTGCAAGGGTGGGTGATAGTCGTGATACTAACCCTGACCAGAAAATGGTCTGTCCATGACAACGCAGAGGTATTTGTCACCTCCGCCCACAGATTCACCTGTTCGGAACTGAAAACAGCATTGAGGGTATGACCTGCTGAATGTGTGGGTCCAGAGACCAATTGGGATAGGCCCATGGTTGTCATGGATGCCATGAACTCCCGAGCTGCACCTGACAAGCTGGTCTCGAATGGGATGTTGAAGTCACCCAGGACCAAAAACCTGGGTGAATCCAACACCAGCTCCGAGACCAGTTCCGTGATCTCGGCAAGGGAGTCTGATAGGCAGTGGGGTGGCCGGTACACTAAGGGAATCCCTAGTCTATCCCTGGCCTTCAGACTCCGGTACACACACTCAGGTACACACACACTCAGGTACACACACTCGTCCTCAGCTTTAGCCTTCCTGATGCCTTTCGGCACTTCTGTGCTACCTGTTTGTACTCTTCTTTTGTAGCCTGGCCTTCCTTCCACTTCCTCTATATATCCTTTTTTGTTTTCATGCCATCTCTCAGCTTTCTTTGGAGCCACATTGGTTTCTTCTGTTGTCTTCTTTCTTTTTTCCTTGTCAGAATTGTTTGTAATTGTGCCTTTAAAATATCCTTTTTTTAAAACTCCCACCCTTTTCTCTTTAGGGCCTCTTGCCATAGGACCTTACTTATCATACTTCTGAGATTATTAAAATCGTCTTTCCTGAAATCCAGAGTACGAATAAGGCTACGCTCAGCTATTGCTTCCTTTAAAATCAAGAACTGAAGTATGACTTGGTCACTTTCCCCCAGAGTTCCCGTAACTGCCACTTTATCCACTAAGTCCTCCCTATTGGTCAGTCTCAATTCAAGGATAGCCGTTTCTCTAGTTCCTTTCTCTACTTTCTGTAGGAGAAAGTTATCAGCCACACATGTCAGGAATTTCTTGGAGGGGCCACTTTTGGCAGAATTTCTCTCCCAGCAGATATTGGGGTAATTGAAGTCCCCCATTACTACTACATCGGATTTCCTTGAAGTATTGGCAATTTGCTTTTCAAAAGTTTCATCCTCATCTTCTCCTTGATAGGGTGGTCAATAGTAGACTCTGACTATCATGCTCCTTTTATTCCTTTCCCCATTCATTTTAATCCAGATGCTCTCGATGGGGCTCCCAGGCTCATCCTCTTGTATTTCTGTGCAGGGATAAGTATTTTTAGCATACAGTGTGACTCCACCTCCCTTTCTATTTCTTCTGTTCTTTTTGAACAACTTATCTCCTTCAAGTGCTATATTCTAGTCATGGGAGTCATCCCACCATGTTTCAGTTATACCTATCAAGTCGTATTTGCCATCATGTATTAAGAGTTCAACTTCATTCTGTTTGTTTCCAATATTCTGAGCCTTAGTATATAGATATCAAAGACCATGTGTTTTATAGTCTGGCTTCTTTCCTACATTTTTGTCTAGACTGTTTTGGGGCACTATTGGAGCCGTTCTCTCTGTTATGGTGCATACGCCTTCATCCATTGTTGCCTCGAAGTTTACACTTCTAAGGCTCTTAAAAGGGGTTCATAGGAGTTGTCTAGGCTGCACAAAATAATGGCCACAACATCCTCTTCTGAGGTCCCTGAGTCAATTGCCCTTAGCTCTTCAACCAATTGCAGGACTGCATTTAAATGGTCTGGCAAGCTGGCTCCTCTTTCAAGTCTCATTCTAAACAGCTTTCTCTTCAGAAAGAGCTTTGTATTTATGCTGGAAGGCTGATGCACTTTCTGCAAGGCTTCCCACATTCCCTTGGCTGTTTTCTCATTCCTGATGTGGAGCAACTGGTAATCTTAGACTGGCAATGCAATTGATGCCCTTGCTTTTCTGTCCCTTTTATCCCAGTCCTGGGGGGTTTCTGCAGACCAAGCTGATTCCAAAACCTCCCACAAGTCATCCTTCACTAGCACCATTTCCATCTTGAACTTCCATATCTGGTAGTTCCTGGTGTCCGTTTTTGCCATGGCTGCGTATGTGTTGTTTTCAGCCATTATCCCACACTCTGAGATTTTTCTTTGCCTAGCCGATAAGCCATACTCACAGGTCCCTGAGTGATTCCTTTCCTAGGCTTTTCTTCTTTATCTGCGTCCTGGGACCCATAACCTATTGTCGTCTGAACCAGCTCCCTTTGAGTAGCCACGTGTGTCGACGAAAGAAACACTCCAGTGGTGGTTTAAAAGAAACTTTGTTTTAGGAACAGGTAACTTTCCATCCTAGGATAGAATGGCTCAGGTCAGCCATGCGGTCAGCAGTCCATGAGGCAGGGAACAGCAAGAAGGAATTGAGAGAGGAGACAAATGAGGAGCAAGCATCCCAATGATCCCTCCCACCTTGTTCAGGTACACTTTAACTCTTTAGCTTCAGGTTTGGTGACCTGTAGCCCAAGTTCTGCTAAAAGATACAAAGCCAGACTAGTCGCCAAAGGCTATTCCCAAAAGTATGGGGGAAATTACGATGAGACATTTGTCCCCATAGTGAAGTATACTACAAGAAGGACTGCTTTAAGTGTAGTAGCTTCAAGAGAGATGCATGTTGAACGCCTAGATGTCAAGATTGCATTTTTACATGGAGAAATTAAAGAGGACATCTACATGGAACAACCTCCTGGATTCAAAAAATCAGGAGACACACCACTTGTATGTAAACTGTAGAAAAGCACATATGGCCTGAAGCAAGCTGCAAGAGCATGGAATGAAAAACTTAACCAGATGTTCATCAGAGAAGGTTTCAAGCAAAGCAAAGCTGACCCCTGTCTCTACACACGATATAGAAATAACAGATGGACATACATAGTGACATATGCTGATGACCTGGTTCTGAGCTATGAAGGTGAAGCTGACTGTGAGGAAATTACAAATCACTTGAATCAAGAAATAGAAGTGAAGAGACTAGGAGACATCACTTCCTACCTCGGAATTCAAATAGAAAGAGAGGAAGATGGAAGTTCTCTCCTCAGCCAAGGTCAAAAGATCCATGAACTCCTAGACTGCGTAGGACTCAAAGACGCCAATGCAGTAGCCACACCAATGGAGACAGACTTTCGAAAAGGCAATGAACACAGTGAACTCCTACCACTGAACAACCAGTACAGAACAGCTATAGGAAAGCTACTGCATTTAGCCACCACAACAAGGCCAGATATAGCCGCAGGAGTAGGGATACTGTGTAGAAAGACCAATTCACCCAGTAAAAAAGACTGGACTGCTGTGAAAAGAGTAGCCAGATAATTAAAGGGCACTGCACATCTGAAACTAAAGCTGCAAGCCACCAATAGTCCTAAACTAGTTACTTACACAGATGCAGATTGGGCTGGAGACACCACAGATCGCAAATCTACCAGCGGAAACCTGTTATTTTATGGAAATGGACCAGTTAGTTGGACTAGCAAGAAGCAAGATACAGTGGCGGTTTCATCCACTGAAGCTGAATATGTGTCAACCGCCTAAGCATGCCAGGAACTCAAATGACTACGCCAATTACTCTAGGATCTAGGAATAATTGAGCCAAAGCCTATGCAAATCCGGGAAGATAACCAAAGCTGCATAAAGCTCTCACAAGCTGAGAAAGTCAATTCACGCACCAAGCATATTGATATGAAACACCATCTGTTGAGAGACATGCAAGAGAAGAGGCTTATTGAAATAGAATATTGGCCAACAGGAAGCATGATGGCAGACATCCTGACAAAACCACTCACCAGAGATTGCTTCCAGTGTCTACGAGAGAAGATGAATCTTGTGGACTTATCCACGCGCCATTGAGAAGGGGTGTTGGAGTGGAGCAACAACGCTTATGATAAGTTATCTGAACCAGTGAGAGGCGATAGACAGAAAGAGAACCTGTTTCTTCCTCCACTAGTTTCTCCTTGTAACTACTTGTTGATACAGATTGCAACTCTTAGGCTTCACTTCCTTCCTCCTTCTCAGTTAGTTACCTTCCTCTTTGTCTGAAGCAGGCAACCATAATGGCTGCACTCAACTCTCTCTCTCTCTGAAAGTACTTTTGTTTTCCCAGGAGCTCTTGCTTGTTATTGTGACCACTCCTGCTGTTGCCTGATCATCTCGTCTGACTGACTGCATGGCTGAATTCGAATGACACATTAAGCAACGGAGAGTTTGGGAAACAACCGTCAGTTGCGTTGCTTATCGTGTCGTGTGGGGAGTAACACACAATGCACACACAACCCACAATAGGCTAATCGGGAGAATTAAACAACGGAGGAAACAACACGCTTGCACGTTGTTTAGAGCATTGTCAATTGACTAAAATGTCTTTTGGAGGGGTGCGTGTGTTAACCAAGTGTGTTGAGTATGTTACAATGGAAGACCATAGAGGAAAGAGGCAGGAGCAGCCAAACGTGGTCGGCCACTCAGGCACACCAGCAACAGCAATGCCCACCCCTCCCCTCGGCAGCCACCACGGAGCTCAAGAAAGGGCCAGCTCCTTTCCCAAATGGAAAAGCATTGCCGCCAAAAGATAACCAGGGCAAAGGAGGGTGGTGGGCACAGGACACAGACCACCCCCAGTCGCCCCCAGTCACCCAGGAACACGGGGCCCCACCCACCCAGCAGGGAGCACCACAGCCCAGGTGAGCCAGACCCCCACGGCTGATCATCAGGCCGGACAGCGCACACCAGCCATGGACACCCCCAAATCGTGGAAAATGCATAGGCAAAGGGCACCCATGGACAGCCCACCTCTACAACATGCCGGTCGGCCAGCTGCGGATATTGTGGAAAACAGCCGAAGGTATGCACAACATTCCCAAGGACACAAAGCACCCACAGCCAGCAACGACAATACCGCTTCCAAACAGGGCACATTCCCACCAAACATGACAGCCCACCAGCACCCACCATTCCACAAGCACATGGGATGGGGAACACCAGGCGAGGGCAGAAACACCCGGCAGCACCGTACAGCACCCCCGCCAGCACCATGGACCCGGAGGGAGAGGATAGCCGTGGCAGCCAACCCGAGGACACCTGCTCGCAAACCCCAGGAGAGGGAAGCAGCCAGGACCCCCCAGGAAGATGCAGAACGCAGCACTGGTCCGAGGCAGAAATCAGGGACTTCATTGAACTGTGGGGCAGCCAGGAAGCAAGGAGGATCTTGGCCACAGCCAGGCACAATCAGCTCTACCCCTGGCTCTCCAGGCAGATGCAGGAACAGGGACACAACCACAGCGCCAAGCAATGCAAGGATGAGCTGCACAGACTCAAGAGGAAGTTCAAGGAGACCGTCACACACAATAACAGAACCGGGGTCGAGCCACGCACCATGCCCTTCTACGACAAGCTGGCAGACCTCCTGGAGGAGCACTACAATGTCGTGCCGGCACACACGGTAGGCAGCGGGGTGGCGACCGATGAGCTGCCGTGCATGCAACAATGAGCCTGGCAGGCCCAAAGGCTGCACCGTGAGGAGGACACAGCTACCCGGAAACCCCAACCGCCACCACAGAGAGACGCCCCATGCCCACCACCGACCGGCACGCCAGCAGCAAGGGCACCACCAGACCCACAACCAGTCGTGCCAAAGCCGAGGAGCGGGCTCGCGGGATCCCAAAGCCCGCAGCGGCTGCCACCCGTGCCACCCAGGACAGCCCGCTCCTCAAGGAGCGCCTCCCCTGTGACAGCCTCCTCCAGCACCCACAGCCCTACTGCATTCCTACGGCTGATCTCTGCGGAGTTGCAGGTAGAGAACACCAGACCTGTGCCGCTAGTGCCAGAAGCACAGCAGGAGGATAATCAAGCAGGGCCATCGCGGCCGTGGGTGCCGCCCACAAGGGCACAACCGGCCGGTGCCACAGGGAGAGCCAGGCAAGCAGAGGGCACACCGCATATGCGGCTGAGGTCAGCGAGTCGCAGCACCATGGTGGAGGGGTTTGCCTGCAGCATCATAGATGCCATTACAGTGACAGGGCTAGTGTCACAGTAGGAGCAGGATGAAATGGAGCAGCTAGTGGAGCTCCAGGTGGGCAACATCCTGGAGCCAGAACTGTCACAGTCCCAGGAAAAGCTGCGGGCCATCGATACGCAGGCCACCGAGGACACCTTCGTGGAATTGGATGAGATGGAGGAGGACAAGCCATTAGAAGCCAAACTCCAGGTTGGCGAGGCCGTGCTCACGGAGGAAATCGACCCTCCCCCGCAGCTGGAGGGCGTGGAGATGGAGGGCTCAGACCACCTAGAGGAGGAGCCGCGGCCCCTGCCCGCCGGTGAGGACATCGCGGGACTGGCCGCTCAAGCCCGCCCCCTGACCAACGCACAGAGGTTTGCCCATATGCGCAGCAGGCGCAAGGCAGACCGACTACAGGTGGCAAGCAACCTGGTCACGGCCATGGAGGCGACATGGGGACGCATCCACCAGCTTTTCACATGCATGGCAGGCGAGGAGGAGTCCAGACGCACCAAGGAGCGCATCCTCACCGTGTGGGCAATGTGCACGGCCACCCAAGCCATGGAAGGATGCTCCCAAGCCATAAGGGAGGCAAGGCAAGATGTGCGCCATGGTCTGGAGGATCATGTCACTGGGATGACCGAGGCCATGGCAGCCACCAATGTTATCATCGACCGAGGCATGCGCATCGACTGCCATACTGAGGTCCTCAGGGAGCTTGCCCAGGCATTCCGGGGAACGTACCATGGCCCCCTGCAGCCCGCCCCCTACATGCTGCTGTAGGGATACATGCTGCCTCAGCAGTACCTGCCTCTGCCACCATCCGCAGCATACCGGGCCCCACGAGCGGTGCCGGCTGCAGCAGCTGCTTCAGGGATGGCAGGGGGGAAGCCGGAAGGCAGGAGCGGCGACGCTTATGCAGCCGGGCGAAGTGGGCCCGGGACGTCCCACACAACTCTGACGAAGAGGGAGAGAAGGAGGGGGAGGGGGAGGAGGGGCCCTCCCCACATGACATGTCCTGAGCCATGGGCATGTAACACACCCCCTGGCCCATCCAGTGAGGTTCCTTGGCAGTAGACACCCCCTCCCCATGCTGCGATAGGCCCCCTGTCACCTCCCGTTGCTCAGGCAACCACCTCCCTCAGCCCGTTCAGGCTGCTCAAGGCCAAGTAGATGTTGCGTCCGCCTGTTACAATGTTGCACATCCTAGATTCCATGCATTCCCAGCCCCACTGTCCCTCATTGCAGCCCCATGCCGTCGAGATGGCAGCACCCTACAGGTCTGCTGGGTTCCGCACGAGCTGCCCAAGCTGACGCCACAGGGCCCTGTGGCGTGGAGGTTAGTGTGCAGGTCGGTTGGCCTGGGTGCAGGTGAACTGCTATGGCCTCCATGTCGCTGTTGGCTGTCCTCCCTCCCCCCTTCTCTTCCCCCCTCCCAGGGAAGCTGCAGTCCCTCTGCCCTGCCATCTGCAGAAGGTGGAGGGCCCATGTGGCACGGCACCTCCATGCTCTGGAGCTGGCCCTGGGAGAAGTCCTGAGTTGCATCCAACGTCTGGAGCAGAGCGTCAGGTGTTGCCACCATCCGATCCCCGGCCGGCCATAGGCCCTTCCATTGGCATGTGCAAGCTGCGCCCATCCCCCCTCTGTAGTGCCCTCACATCATCATGAACCGGTGCTGCCCCATCGCGCCCCCCCACTCCGGCCACTTCCTTTCATTCCCCTCTCGTGCAGGTGCACAGCAGCCATAACAGAGCTGCTATGTCCTCCTGTTCCCACACTCCCATATTGGGCCGTTCCATGCTGGGTGTGGCACTGCCCCTCCCTCTGCCCTCCTGCTCTGGCATACCCACCGGCCCTCCCATCTTGCCTGCCTTCCCTCTGGCCTCCCAGGCACTGGTGGCCATGTCCCGGCGAGAGCTCTCTACGGCCAGCTTGCAGGAGGCGATCGAGGTGGCTATGCAGAACCATCGTGACAGTGACAAGGAGGATGTGCTACGTGTCCGGCTGCACTACCTGGGTGGCACCTTGCCTGTGGGGCCGACGTTCAGGATGGGCGGTGGTCGCTGGCCCCTTGGTGCTGTGGAGGCCTTGCCCTGTTGCCGGGCCGCCGTTCTGCCACTGCTGCGCCACCGTGATGCGGACACGGTGACTATGGGGGTGTTGGCCAGAGGCACAGCTGTGGAAGCCCTGCACCACATTCCCCACCTGGAGACATCCATCGACCTCCTTGATGAGCGTGAGATGGTCCACCACTGGGTGCTCCCCTGGACGGATGCCATGTGGAAGGAGATGCAGAACTTGGAGGACTGGGACGACGAGCGTTTCCGGGGGAGCTTCTGCATGTCGTGCATGACATTTGAGGTGCTGGTGGCCGAGGTGACCCCTGTCCTGCAGAGGGAGTGTACTGTCATGTGTCCGTCCATTCCAGTCTCTTGCCATCTGGGCCTGACACTGTACAAGCTGTTGTTCAATGTGGGGTACCTGCCGCTGTCAACAGTCTTTGGGGTGGGTGTGTCCACCGCCTGCGAGATCTTCCGGGAGATGGTGAGTGTGCTGAATGAGCTGTACTTGGCTGACGTCATCTAGGTTGGGGACGAGTGGGAGAACATGCATGGCTTCCGTGCCCTGGGCTTCCCACGGGCGGTTGGGGCTCTGGACTCGACTCACATGTGCATCCTGCCCCCCCCTCCTGGCGACGAGTACTACAATTTCTACAGCATGGTTCTCCAGGCGGTGGTGGATGCCAAGAGGCAGTTCCTGGATGTCTATGTGGGTGTGTCCGGGTGGAGCCATGACATGGCCATCTTCCGGAACTCCCCCCTGGTGGGCAAGCTGTCATCAGGCCGCTTCCTCACCTCCGGGCCTGCTTCCATGTGCGGGCATGCTGTGGGTCTGCTGCTCCTGGCCGAACACGCCTTCGCCCTCCAGCCGTGGCTGATGGCCCCATACCGCTACCCTCGCAACGCCGTGCAGTGTAAATACAACTATGACCACTGCTGTGCCCGCCTGCCCGTGGAGCGTGCCTTTGGGCATCTGAAGGAGCATTGGCACTCCCTGTTTGGCTTGCTGGGCTTGCAGGCTGACATCATTCCAGACTTCATGGTGTGCTACTGCATCCTGCACAACATCTGCAAGTCCCGTGGGGACGTGTTACTGGCCGAGCACCCTGACCTCTCTCGGCCGAGTGACGACGCTGATGCCATTGCTGTGGATGGGCATGACATTGCGCCATTGCCCAGGCCCGTGAATCCCGTTGGGGAGTGCGGTGCCCGTGCGGAAGCGGCACGGGTGCATGAGAGCATCGGTGACTGGATCTGGCTGCACTACTCCCCATGTGATCTCCGGCTGTGGGGTTCCTTCTGTGGACTGGCGTTGCTTCCTGGCGGTGCGCCCCTATCTGCCTTCCCTTTGTCCCTTTCTGCCACTTGCTGCTTCAAGGTGCCTGCTCAGCTGATCCCTCACCACTGTGCCTTCCCGGTCGCCTTCTCTCGACCCGGGGGTAACTTGTCTTTCCAATTACTCTACCCATGCTTCGCAGTGGCCCTGTGCCCATGTAACCATTTTTATATGCCATGCTGAATAAAGTTTTTTCACTTTCCCCCTCTCTTGCCTTCTTTCCTGTGTTTGCGGGTATTGCACTTGGGGGGGGGGTGTCTTGGGGGGGGCTCGGGGATGTCAGGTGCCCTCGCAGCTGCCGCGCCTCCCATGTAGGGTGTGTGTGGGCCACTCCCGGGGCAGGGCTGCCTGGCATCCAGTTCTGGCGCCTGGGTGTGCATGTCGGCCACGGCTTGCCTGTGCATTGGCCGTGGTTGTCCTTCCTCAGCTATGGATGGATTGGGCAGGCTTGCTTTGTGCCCGTCTGATGGCTAGCCGGCCGGCCCGTGCCATGGTTGGGGTGCTGTGCCGGGGATGTGGGGCGGCCGCTCCATCGGTGTGGCCACTCCTCCTGTCTGCTTCTCCGCCCAGGGCTGGTGTGTCCCACCCAGTGCCTCTGAGCATCCAATGGGGTTTGAGAGGCGTGTCCTCCTGCAGCTTCAATGGTGGCGCCCATGGATTTCGGGCCATGGTGTCTGCTGGGATACCTCTGGGAGGAGTAGCGGTGGTTGGTGGGCAGGCAACATGGCGGACGGGCTGTCAGTCACGGCCGTGTTCATTGTTAATGACTGGTGCGTTCACCAGTGCCGTGCTACGCCGGCTGCAACGTGTTGTGTGGGGAGCACCACCTGCTTAACTCCTGGTCAGTACGCTATTTACCCCTCCGTTGCTTAATGTGTCATCCGAATTCAGCCCATGTGTTCTGATCCCTGCCTAGACTTAAACCACCTCTGTTGTAGCCTGAACCACTAACCACTGGCCCACCATTGCTGCCACAGCAAATGCTTGACACTGCCCACTGCTGCAATTACGCATTTTTCCATGCTAATGGTGGCTGCCATTGGCATGAAAGGGGGAAGTGCACAATTTCCGGAGGCTCCGTAAATGGTCGGCAGTGGTCCACACTCACTGTGGTACCAGACTGGGTTCATGACAACCCTACAAATTGAAGCAGAATGAAATATGACCACACAAAAAATCTCTATACACTTTTATAAACACAGAGGCAGGCTAAAGTACAATGATATGCCAGTAATACAAGCAAATTATGAAGGGATTAAGAGACACCTCCAGTAAAAATTAACCCAGTCAAAGTTTCATTTTTTCTCAGAAAGGAAAGTCTCCAGCTTTTACATTTAACAAAACAACATTTAATGGTCTCTGTGCACCTTTAGTTAAGTTAGTTAAGTTAATAATTTCATTAGATTTGATTTTTCTCCATGAACTGTGTTCGTGGGAAACCAATTTATCAGGAGAAACATAACAGTGTTCAGCAGTAAAACCCTTTGCCTCAGGAGATGGTGGGTTCTCCTTTGCTGGTGGAATTGAAGCAGAGATGGGATGGCCACCTGTCAGGGATGCTGTAGCTGCTCCCTGCAGTGCAGAGCCTGCATTGAGCAGGGGGTTGGACTAGATTATCTCTGAGGTTCCTTCCAACTCTCTGATTCTATGAATCCAGTCCTGTGACTTAAATGGCTGTTTTACCAAGTTTTATGTAGTAACAGTGGTATTCTGGGTCCTAGAATTTGCAAAAAAAACAACCCTACTTTTAAGTAGTTTTATAAAGGAACAGGTTTTCAGCAGGGGTGGTTTGTCAATGAAGGGTCAAAAAAGTCACACCTGCTGAACATTCCCTTAGTTATCCCACAATTGAACTCCATGCTCCTTTGCATCTGTTCACCCTAATGGCAGGGGCATAATGTGAACCACTGTGGCTAATTTTTTTTTTCACAGTGCCTAGTATAATTTTTGGTAATAAAGAGATGCTTAGAAGTGGTGATAGAAATGCTGAGCCTCCATGTGATCAGCTCCAAAGGCGGGTAGGATTTCTGTTTCTTTAATCGTTATATAGAAGAAGGATGATTGGTCGATGAAGCTGGTCCTGAAAGGGCAAGGGAAACTGCCCTTGTAGAAATTTCATCTTCTGCATTCAATTTAGAGGCAAATCACCCACATCTCAGGTTTCAGGACACATTGTGATTATTCATCAGGAGCACCGCTATTGTTGATTCTACACACTGAGTGATTTTTGTTATAATAGATTCATCTAATCAGTAAGTATTCGTGCATTTGTTGCATGCATTTCTTTCAGTAAGAAAGAAAAGGAGGAGACTGTTCAACCTGTGTTTAGGTGAGGTAGCATTCATGCTAAGAGACTGACTAAGAGCCAGGCTTCATGGGTGATTTAGTGCAGAGGGGAAGCAGTTGGAGGTTGTTTGCAACACTTGACGTCATGGCTAATCCGCCGCAATGCTGCTGCTTCTCTCTGTACTCTCCGCATCACACGGCTGGCTCCTATTCAGCTTGGGATCTACACCAATTCCAAGATTCTTCTCACTTGTAGTACTGCTGAGCCAAGTATCCCCCATCTTGTATCTGTGCATTTGGTTTCTTTCTCCTGGGTGTAGAACTTGTTGTTTTCAGCCCAGCCTATCAAGATCACTTTGAAGTTTGTTTCTGTCTTTCATGGTTTTAGATATCCCACCCAATTTTGTTTCATCTGCAAGTTTGATAAGGATTCCCTACACCTCCTTGTCCAAATCATTAATGAAAATATTGAAGAGCACTGGACCCAGGTCTGAGCCCTGCGGTACCCCACTCGTTTCCTCCCCCCAGTTTGAGAAGATACCATTGATTAGGCTGACCAGATGAAAAGGAGGACAGGGCTCCTGTCTCTTTAACAGTTGCAAAGGACAGGGAATTTCAGCAGGTGTTGTTTGTATGCATACATAACCTGGTGAAATTCCCTCTTCATCACAACAGTTAAAGCTGCAGGAGCCCTGTCTCTTGACCATGTACAAAAGAGGGCAGGGCTTCTGCAGCTTTAACTTTGTGATGAAGAGGGAATTTCACCAGGTTCTGCATATATGACTCTTTATGTCCGATTCTGTAGCCAACGGTGGATCCACCTAATAGTTGTTCCATCTAACCCACTTTTAGCTAGTTTGCTTATCCAAATGTCATGGGGTACTGTGTCAAAAGCTTTGCTGAAGTCAAGCTATACTATGTCTACAGCATTCCCACAGTCCACAAGGGAGGTTACCCGTTCAAGATGCTTACAGATTGACTTCTTTATAATCTGCTCCAAACATTTTTGAGGGATTGATGTCAGACTAACTGGTTTGTAGTTCCCAGGTTCCTCCTTTTTGCCCTTTTTGAAGATAGGGACAACATTAGCCCTCCTCCAGTCATTGGGCACTTCAACCATCCTACATGATTCTGAGAGTTCTTCTGCCAGCTCCTTTATTACTCTAGGATGTGCAAGTGTGTGTCAGGTCTGTATGTCCCCACAGGCCTTGACCTTCCCATAGTGAAGATGGAGGTCTGAACAGTTGTTCTACACATGTCTAGAAGTCTCCAAATGATTGGGGGCCCTCATAAAAGAGAGAGTTCTACATGCATTCAACAAACATGAGTGCAAAGCCACTTTAGAACTTGCCACTCAAAATGGAAAAATCAGGGACAGAGGGGCTGGTGGCTGGTGGGCATGGGGACACCAGCATGTGTGATCCCCATCCCCCTACCCACTTTAAGCCCTTATGTATATGACCCTACATAAAACTCATTTGAATTATTCTTTCCCTAATTCCACCTCAGCTTATTCTCCTAGAGACTAACGGCCTATAGTTACCTCAATATCATTGACCTGTAGCTATGGGAGGCAACAGTATGTTCATAAATGACCTAAATTAAAACCTTAAAAAAGCTTGGCCTTTTGAATCCTCCTGTGTAGTATATAAGCTGACTGTGAGCCACTAAGATTATAGCAGCTTTGAAGCAACATACAGACTGTCCACAGTAAACTTAAGCCAGCTCTACACCAAGCAGGATATAACACTTTGAAGAAATAAAAAGCATTTTGATAAGACTAGTGAGATTTCAGTGGGGAAGAGGGAGGGTTCTCCACATCTTTAACTTGCCACTAAGTTTCAACAAAAGTGAAGCCAAGATGATTTTGGAAAAATATTCAAGCAAAATATTTGAGGAATTCCGTGAAACACAATAAATGTTTCAATAAGACTACTCCCAAAAAAAATCCCTGGGAGATTTCCCACATCCCAAAATACTAACCATATCTCAGATAAGTTTAAGCAAGTCAGTGATCAACCCAGTTATTCTACTTACAGAGTTATTGTGAGTTTTTCTGTAGCCAGATGATTCAAATGCCCCACTGATTCTCCCAAAATGTACAGAACGCTGGTTTTGAGGAACTGTGAGATATTTTTTGCTGTCTTTTGAAGCAGAGGTCCTTATACATTTTCTATTGTGGGTAGGATGTGATGGAGTTAAAGGCATATCTGAAGAGTAATGATAAATCATCATCAGAATTCTGTAATACTTATCTTGGTTAATTAACTCAGTACTTTTTGATAATTGACTCAAAGTTGCATTGTGTGAATTCACTCCATTGAAAAGCATTACATTGAGCTGATACGAAGGCTCTGAAGAGTTTCATCAAAGCCAAACAAGACATTATGGGACAGCCACAATTGTTGTCCACATGTCAGCCCTGCTCACATCAAAAGAGGCAAAGTGGGTGCCTTATTTTTATGACAAAATGTATGCAAAGATAATGGGTATTGAACCCTCCCTCTCCTTATTTCCGCACAGTCCTGGCCTTTGCCCAAATTCCTTTCCTCCTACAGGTTGGATTCTGGAAGAAAGCCAGGCTGAGACAAAATGTCCTGAAGGAACAAAGTGTGGGAAAATAAGTCAGGAGAGGGCTACTCCACCTGCACTTCTTTTTGATGTTAACATTAGCTTCCCCATACTCCTGCTTTATATGTATATGGGGCAGGCACATGTGTAAACAAATATGGCTAAGTGGCTAGGCCCTCAATGTTTATTTATTTTCACAGGCATGAAATTCACCAGTTGATGATGCAGCAGTCAAGTCACATACCAGTATATATAAATTAGATTAGATATATGATAGATAGATAGATAGATAGATAGATAGATAGATAGATAGATGATAGATAGATAGATAGATAGATAGATAGATAGATAGACAGATAGATACATAGATAGGAATGACACCATACTGGAATACTTTATGAGATGCTGTTGAGCAGTCTGAAAGAAGAAGTCGACCCTGGGAATTCCAAGGAGCCTCTGACACAGCAAGGAGGCTTTGGATCATGGGCATGTAAGGCCACATCCTGCAGAACATGGGGCTCCTTCTGGATATTGCCTTGCAGGAACAGAGTTTTCTCACAGAACAGGAGGAGGTGGAGTTATTACACTAAGGCCACGCTGTGTCGGAGGCATTTATGGATATGGATAAATTAGGGATGTTTGTCATCTGTGATGCCCCCAGCTTAGCTTGCCTTTGCAAGTCGAAGTGGCAGTCTGCTCCTGAAATCCAGGAAGTTCTTTGTGGGCGGGCGAGGGGGGAGATTTGACGTTCTGCAAATTACTGTTGCAGGTTGGGGGTAAGTTCCTACGCTGCTGAAGTTGCTCAACCCTACCTCTCTCCTTGCTGGTGCCAACTCCAGCCCCACAAGTGGGGGCTCTCCAGGCTGGAGTTGGCAGTTCTAGGGAGTGGGAGAGGGTTGCGCAGCAGTAGCATGGCGGAGGAGACAGCCCCTGCTTCATGCGAGAACTGTAAAAACAGTTACAGGTAGAAGAATGGCCATGGCTGGAAATATGAGCCCCAGTCGTTCCAAGTCGGTGGCATTATCTACTAGGGATGTGCACGGACGCCCTGGATTGGATCGAGACCTGGATTGGAACCTCCGATGTTGTTCTGGATTGGTTTGGACAAAATTGGAGGTCCCTCGGATTGGATTGGACCCAATCCCGATCCGAAAATCAGACGTCCGATTTTCGGATAGGCCACCATTTTTTTTGTTTTCGCCATAGGCTTGCATTGGGGAAACAAAGCTTTCCCCCAATGCAATCCTACATGGAAAACATGGCGATGGGTGGGTGAGTGGGGATCTAACTCCCCCCTCCCTGTCTCTCCCGCCCTCACGCTCCTTACCTGCTGGGGCCGTCCACTGCCATCCGCTGCCCCCTTCTACTGAGAAACAGGTTTTGTGGCCTGCCTCTCAGTAGTGTGCTGGGTGATGTCATCACCTGGCACACTACTGAGAGGCAGGCCGTGAAGCCTGTTTCTCAGTAGAAGGGCGGACGGCAGTGGACGGCCCCGGCAGGTAAGGAGCGTGAGGGGAAGGAGGAGGTCTGATCCTCCAATCTTATCCGAACCGGATTGGGTCCTTTCAGACCGGTTTGGATGAGATCAGACAATCAAGAAGCCGGGATCAGAATTGGATAATCAGATCCGATGCACACCCCTATTATCTACCCACAAAGGAGTGGGGCTCACCCTCTTTATTGGGCTATAGGAGGGCTTGCAAGGCTCATTTCTTCAATATGGCTCAGAAGAAGAAGAAGAAGAAGAAGAAGAAGAAGAAGAAGAAGAAGAAGAAGCAGCAGCAGCAGCAGCAGCAGCAGCAGCAGCTAATCATTGGTTCTGGTTTTTTTCTTTTTTGGACTGCTGTTTATTCCAGCTGTTTTTATTGCGTTTCTAAAGCTGCTGTAAGCTATTTTGAGGTATAGAAAGATCCCTAAGAAATATTTAAATAAATAAATAAATAAAATCAAATTCGGTGGTTTTATATCAACACTTCTAGCTCTCAATTGAATGCAAAAACTGTAAAGAATAAGACAGCTCTGAGATAAGGGATATCCCCATCTTTCATTATCAAACTGCATGACCAGTTGCCCCCAGCAAGCAAGCTAGGCAGCCAGCTCTTCAACTGAAGGGGGAAAGGATCATGGGATAGTTTGGGACTAGGCTACATCTCTCACTTGAACCACCCAACCCCCTGTTTCTATCTTCAGGAGGCTTGCTCTGTGCGACACTGCCACCGGAGCTCTGATCAGGGATGGGTGAATGAGCGATGGCCAAGATCTGTAGAACTCTACAGCTATCACCTCGCTGCCTGATTCCCTGCTCGCTTTGTGCAGATGGGAGATTTGGACAAATCAAGCAGCAAATGAGTGGTAGATCTACACAAGCCTTCCGTAATTGGTGCCAATTACCTCTATAGACTAAAACAGGTCTGTTTTGGAAAATGGAGGAAATTTGTAGAAATTGAACTTGGAATTGGGAACAAGGCAAACATGAGTATGAGTTTGATGATTTGTGAACATTTTCAGTGGATAATAATTTATTTATTTATCTATTACCCACCTCTCCCTTTGGATCGAGGTGGGGAACAACATTAGTATAACAATACAATGAAAATCAAATATATTAAATTAATTAAAAGAACTTATAAACCAATAAAATATCAAGATAACAATCAACACATCTTACAATTCTTGGTTTAAAATTCATCTGTATAGGCCTGCTGGAAGAGGCTAGTTTTTATGGCTGTCTTAAACTCGGAGAGAGAGTTACGTTGATGAATCTCTTCTGACAGGCCGTTCCGGAGTCTGGGGGCAACAGAAGAAAAGGTCCTCTGGGTAACAGTTGTCAGCCTAGTTTTAGCTGACTGAAGTAAGTTCTCCCCAGAGGACCTGAGTGTGAGGGGCGATCCCGCAGGTAACCTGGACCCAAACCATGTAGGGCTTTAAAGGTAACTGATTGGCAGCCAGTGGAGTGATTTTATGTTGGGGTAATATGCTCACCCCTAGATGTACCGGTGACCAACCTGGCTGTCATATTTTGAGCTTTGAATAGTGCATGCTCATCTGTTTTGCAGGCAAAAACGAAATTCTGATACATTCCTAGGTAGTGGCAGCCAAGTTGCGAAATGTCCTCCCTCAGAAGGGTTAATTGGTCCCTTCATTATTGCCTTTTAGATAAGGGGGCATAGGAACGGCAGAGCAATTCATCCGGGGGGGGGGGGCAGAGAGTCGGGACTGCCAAGGTTTCAGAGGCTCGGCACAGTTCTCCATGAGCTGTTCCGACTTCAACTGTGTGAGTCGGGCCAACCGAGTCGGGCCTGCCACCAGCAAAAAACCTCCCATTTGCCAGTGCTGACCGACCAGGAGAGTGCAAGGAGGTGCACACAATGGCAGCCATGGGGAGAGTGTGGGAGCTGGGAGGGGAGCACCATGGCACTCCCCTCCTGGCTCCCAACGAGCTGCCGCCACCAAGCAACCATCCCTCTCTCTACTGGTGCCCAACAGAGAGAGGGGCGGTTGATCAGCAGCAGTGGCATGGTGGGAGGGAAGTGCCATGGCGCTCCCCTCCTGCTTCCCCTCCTGTCACCACCACTGCTGCTGAGCAAGCACCCCTCTCTTTGCTGGTGCCCAGCAGAGAGAGCGGCGGTTGCTCAGTGGCAGCGAGGGGAACAGGGGGTTTTGGGCGGCTTGTGCTAGTACAGTTGCACAAATTGCCTCCCTAATTTGTGCAAATTAGGCAAGGGAGTTTCCCTAATTTCTGTAAATTTGGGAAGTAATTTACACAAATTTACTAGCACAAACAAACAAATCACACAAGGGTCTGGATTCCTGGGGAAAGCCCCTGGCTCAGCTTGCAAATACAAGCTGCACCAGAGACAGCAGGGAAATCCAACCAGCCCCAAAAGGACCAGATTTTCCCATGACAGCCAGTTTAAAAAGAAATGGTTGCATTGCACCTTTAGTTACTTCCCCCCCTTCAGTTGTTCTTACGTCTCTGCTCTATTCTGTGAAAACAATGGGTTTAAGTACCCCAAATCTGTCTAGGACTGCAGCCTGTGAACAAGTTCTCAGAATCAATGGAAACTGGGGGGAAATATACAGAAATAATAACACACATCACCCACTGTCTCTGATTTGGTGGCTTTGCAGGCTTTCCTATACATATTAAGCTGCCTGCTGAGTTACATGTTTTCAGCAAGAAACATAACACTAGGTGCAAGAAGCTATGCACAGGGCTCCTGTTCATGATAAAAAAACACTTAAGGAAAACAGTTCACTTCAATCCCTTCCCCACCGTGAGCTAATGTCTTAGTCGGCAGTTAACACAAATCAATGGATAATCTTACCGTGTGTTCGAGCTTCCATGCTGCAACTAGGGGTCCAATCTGGAGGTTGCCCCAAAACAAAGAGGACCTGGCTATGCTGTCTATCTGCAATCTGTTTCTGGGCCCACACAGGTTTGTCATGAGTGAACTGCACTAGCAGGTTGCAGCTATTTCTATGCTAGACTAAGCCTTCTGGAAGTAAAGCCAAACCAAAGAAAATTAGCCAGATCTTCTGCTTCAGTAATCACCATCTAAATGACAAGCGAATATAGCCACCCACCAGCTATTGATGATCAGGGGATCTCCTAGCTTGGATGCTGGCATCTCCTCCTCAAACCTCATAGATGGCAAAAAGCAAGAGAACAGCAGCAGGAGATAATAAAACGAAAAATCCAGGGCAAAGCTGGTGTCTTAAGTTAGAATCCGCTCTGCTCAGAAGCCAAAAGGAGCTGCCGCTTCTGCTGGTGAGGATTAGATGAGGAATTCTAGCTCATTACTGCTGCAAAGAGAGCCACAATGCATTTGAAAGAGTGGACAATGCTACCTGGCAGGAGGTAAGTGTGGCAGGGTTTTTATAAGGGTACATCTCGGCTTTCTCATGTTACCATACCTCTTGGATATTGCATGCTCATTTTAACATGAAATATTCAAGGGATTATCTTATAATTAACTGTATAATCAGAGCAAGGCCATCAGGACCTGCTCAGCCTTGATGCAGAGACAGGTCTCAATACATCACTTGTTAGTGATGGAAATTTTGTAGGCATAGGAATTAACTGGGCATCCCAGGGGGAATGTTCCTTTTATCTTTGGCATTCCAAGCAATTTTTATTTTGCCTTCTGTACCCTTGGGAAGTTCATACGGCAGCATTCCCCCAGACTGTATATTTTTGACAACATTTCCCCCCAAACATGAAAAAGCAGAAAGTTGCCAAACATTTGTCTTGTCAGACTCCCTTTCCTGCCCTGCCAATATGGCTAGGGCAAGGGGCAGGCTTTTGCGGGGAGGGGGGAGGGGGAAGAGGGCAGAAGGATGACTCACCTGGCCCACCTGCTAGGTGAGGTGTGGGCAGGGCTTGCCAGGTAAAAGCAGGCCCTGCACGCAGCACAGGCCTCTTCCATTTCCCGGCATGGGGAGCATGGGGAGCCCGAGGAGCCCGGCAGAGGAACTACCCAGGAGGTGGCGATGAGGACAGCGACGGGGCATTGGCCTAACAGTTTGGTTGTGCTCCGGGACCCCCACCTCTTCCCGGGATTTCATGGTCGCTTCCCCTGGCCCCAGCCACAGCACATGCACAGATCCTCCCTCCCCCCCCAGCTCCAGTACTCACCGAGCTTAGGATGAAGGACCCAACATTGCCCAGGTCTTGAGGCGCATTGTTGCTTGAAGCGGGAATTAGTGGTGGCAAAGGCTCCTAAAACCCCCAGGGGCTCAGGTAGGTGTGCTGCTAACTATGACTGGGTTCCCATTCCAGGAAGAGTGGCTGCCTTGGAAGCCGAGAGGCCAATGGGTGGCACCCCCTCAATGCCATCAGGACTGGCTGCACAACCGCCTCAGGCTCAGGAGCCACTGCCCTCAGCAATGGCGAGTGAACCTTCCCAAGGTGGGCAGCCTGGAATACATTTGGGCCTTGGGGTTCCCCATTCTGGGACATGGGACAGAACTGGCCCTTTTCCGAGCCTGTAGACTCCAAGGCTAGTGGCAGTGGAAGTGCTCAGCAAGAACCTCTGGCAGCCACATGCCCACTGGTTTGGCAGTCTACTACGCCTGCTTTAGCACCTGAGGTAGCAGGCAAGGCGGCCACTCCTCCAGTAATGGCAACACAAATGACTCTGACAGAGGCTGAGCCAGAGGTGCTCCTGGTTAACCATGACCCCTAGGAGTCAGCCAAAGGCTCGCTGGTTCCCTATGGCACAGTATCTACCCCCTTGGGTTATCACCTGTTGCCCGTGACCAAGGGAAAAATATGGAAGGGAGAATATGTGGACAACTTCTCCCTTCTATTCGGGGAGGAAGAGCGCAGTGACAAAGAAAAGGAGGGTGACAGAGAGCAAGAAAGGGGGGGAAAGAGGAAGGTGGGGCAGAACTATTGGCTTGCGGGTTACATAATATTCATGGGCATTGCCCAGCAGAAACACCCAGACAAAGGGATGGTACTAACCAAGTACCTTGATGTTATATACAAGTGCTACTCAGAGTACCTTGGGCCCACCTGCTTGGGCTATGGCGAGGCATTCAGGCTCAAGGCCTCCTTCCATCCCGAACCGAAATGGGATGTCAAGGTGCCTGAGCTATGGCTCCAATTCATGACCCCTGCTCGGCCAGTCCTCGGTGACAGAGCACACAGTGGGCATATTCTCTCCCACCCGGCTGGGCCCACTTTAAGTTGGGCCCCAGCTGGGCAGAGGGTTCAATCCCACCTCCTATGTTGGGAGTTGAGCTCCTGGGGAGCATGAGCCCAGAACCCGTGCAAGTACAGGCATGGGACTACCCCTGCAGGGGTGATGCCTCCTTCCTTCTCCATGGCTTCTCAGCTGGTTTCAAAATCCCCTTCCAAGGTCCCCGAGCCTCTTGCTTTGTGAAGAACCAGACCTCCATCATTGGCAAAGAACTTATAGGTACGGCAAAAATCTACAAAGTGATCAAGGCTGGCAGCGTGGTGGGCCCATTCTCCTGTCCCCCATTGCCCCTCCTGAAAGTGTCTCCTTTGGGAATCATTACCAAAAAGGTGCCAGGGGAATACCGTTTGATACATGATCTGCCCACCCAAAGGGGGCTTCAGTAAATGATGCCATCCAGCCAGAGTTGTGCACTGTGCCCTATGCTTCTTTTGACAGCGCTGTCCATATGGTGCGGTGCTGTGGGAAAGGGGCACTAATGGGAAAATGCGACATCAAGTCGCATTTGATCTCCTTGGTTTCTCTTTGCAGGGGCAGTTTTATGTGGATAGGGCCCTACCTATAGGGTGCTCTATATCCTGCACTGTATTTGTGAAATTTAGCACCTTTTTGGAGTGGGCTTGGAGGCTTCGCACCGGCTCCCCCGACTCGTGTCATTATCTTGATGATTTTCTCTTCACGGCGGCACCAGATTCAGATCAGTGCCAGCAGCACATGGCTGAATTTGAAGCCCTGGCTGCAGAGCTGGGCGTCCCGCTTGCCCATGAGAAGACCGAGGCCCAATAACATCCTTATCCTTTCTGGGTATTCCGCTGGACTCAGCAGCACAGTGTTGCAGCATCCTCAGGGATAAATTAGACACCCTCCATGGCTTGATTGCCCAGGTTCGCTCGGCACACAAGATCACCCTGCGACAGCTGCAGGAGCTCGTGGGTCACCACAACTTTGCATGCCTGTGTGATGTCATGGAGGGGGCAAAGCTGATATGAGAGCAGACTTGGAGATTTGGGACGTGTTTCTGGGCCAGTACAATGGAGTTTCCTTTTGGAGGCAAGAACTGTTACTGAAAATGCAGCTCCCAGTGCACTCTGATGCCTCCGGTGCACATGGTTTCAGAGTCATTTTAGGTGACCGTTGGTGTGCCCACCAATGGCCCCAGCTTTTGAGGGACTCTGAGATTAGGAGAAACCTCACCTTCCTGGAGCTTTACCTAATCATCGTGGCAGTCTGGCTATGGGCTGAGCTGCTGGCCAATTCAACAGCACACTTCTGGTGTGACAATTTGGCCACAGTTCATGTGGTGAACTCGTTATCATCAAAGAATCCCAGGGTGATGGGTCTTGTCAGGGCCTTAACTAGCTGCTGTCTTCAATTCAATCTCATCTTTCTTGACCACCATGTACCTGGGCTGGACAATGGAATCGCAGATGCCTTGTCACACAACCAGATGCCCAGATTCTGTCAGTTGGCCCCTATGGCCAGGTGGCACCCAGATCCAATGCCCCCCAGGCTTTGGGATCTTGGAGAAGTGAAGCAGCAGAAACCATGCTGAACTCAGTGGCCCCCAGCACGTGGGCGTCTTATGCACAAGCAGGTAGGGAATTCACTGTTTTCAGGGTGGAGAAAGGGTTGGAGGCCACTTGGCTCATCCCGGTTGACCACCTGTTGGAGTTCTGCATGAAGTTGCACCACAAGGGGCTATCCACGCGCATGGTGCGAAGTAAGCTTGCCAGTTTATCTTTCATGGCCAAATTGAATGGGTTTGCTGACAACACCATGGATTTCCGCGTCAGGAAGATGCTGGAAGGTTGGAACAGACTTCCCACACACACCAGAT
The DNA here is from genome assembly GCA_029215795.1 of Anniella stebbinsi. Classification (NCBI taxonomy): domain Eukaryota; kingdom Metazoa; phylum Chordata; class Lepidosauria; order Squamata; family Anniellidae; genus Anniella; species Anniella stebbinsi. Next base: position 102,612,347 of record JARDYH010000003.1, read on the forward strand.
AGCTGCCTTCACATCACACCCCAAATTCTAATGGGACTGAGGGAGCAGTGGTCAGCTCTCTGTTCCATGCAGTGGCCCTTATGGCTTTTTTATTTAAAGCATGCCAGATAGGAGAGGTCAGAGTGGCCTCCAGATCCGATGCCTCAAGCAGGGCATTCTAGTTCTCTGACATACAGCTTCATGCTGGCAATCTTGCACCTCAAATGGTCCAAGACTGACCAAGGCTGCCAGGGCACCATGGTAACACTGGCCTCTGCCTCAAGCGCTGAGATCTTCCCTGTCATGGCCCTGTCCTCTTTCCTGGCTCTCCGCAGGAAGAAGCATGGCTTCCTATTCTGTCATATGGATCAGCAGCCCCTGACGTGATATCAATTCTGGTCAGTAGCCAGTAAAGCCCTTCAAGCCATAGGCCTTGAGGGTCAGCGCTTTGGCACACACTCCTTCAGGATTGGAGCGGTTTCTGCAGCTGCAGCCGCCAGGTTGGGCAATGCCATCATCCAAGCCACAGGGAGATGGCAGTCTGGAGCTTATCGTGCTTACATTCACAAGTAAGGTTGGTTGAATGTTAGTTTCCATTGTAAACAGTTGTAATTCTCTCAGCAGATTGCTGGAGTGGAGCTCGAGCCTCGAGAATCCTCATCTGTGAACACAGCGTGGTCTTCTGGGCCAGCCGCAGAGCAACTTGGGCAGCAGGCATGCAGTTGGGGCTTGGCCACGTAGCCTCCATCCAGTGGGTTGGTGGGCAAGGCATGCTGCGGAGCTGGCTCCTTCAGACACTGTTTGAGTCTGGTTCTCTTCGTGTCCCCCCCCCCCCCCCAGGTGCTGGTGATTCACCTGGGGGGGAGACATGGGGCTTCTGACAGGGAAAGCACTGATTATACAAGCAAAAGGCAGATTTTGAAACCATCTTTACCTAGTGGCCTGGCACACACATCATTTGGTCCAACATGCTCCCTCGACGCCAGTGGCATGAGGGAAGGGATACCCATAGTTTAATATGGCTGTGAGGAGGTTAATAGGGAGAGTTGGCTGTTCTTGCAGGACCAGGGGGAAAGCATGATTTCCCATCCTGAAATTGTACCAGCCAGAGGGGAACTTTATAGGGCTGACGGCATTCACGTGTCCGATGCAAGAAATGACATTTTCCAGCAGGAACTGCACTTGGGTCTGTGGAATTTCATTCAGAGCAGGTGGAAGGTTGGGTGTTGAAACTGAGGCTTAACGTCCTCATTGGCGGTTTGTGTGGGAATCTTAGGAGATGAAATAAGGTTGGTGAGCACTCGTTGGGCACCTTTATGGTGATTGGCAGGTCCTGAGGCCTGGTCCTCTGGGGGTTAAGTAGCTCCTAACCCAGGATATGGCCTGCCCCTGGGGACCTCACTGTCTCACCTACCCAGAGCTAAGTGGCATGAGTGGAGGTGAGATGGGGTGGTTTCTCTCAAACACATATGTGGAGCGTAAGAAAGGAGCCGGGTCTTACCCGACTCCTGGCTTAATCGAGTGGCTTGCCCTTCACGCAGGCTAGTGGCCTGGAGATTGAACGATTAGATTCCCACACTTTCACGTGCAGATCCAGGGAGGGGTGAATGACCTGATGTTAAATAAAGAGGCCCTAGTTCACCCAGGCTCTGGCGTCTGAGTCATTATTTCCTCCCTTCTTCCTCTACCCGCAAACACTGACAATGCCATTTTCATGACAGGGTACATTAAAACCTAGGTGTTAAGAGCACGTCGTATGCTATTAACTAATGCATATCACCAAGAGCTCCTTCCTCTTCCACTAGCAATAACCTATAAAGACATTTCCTATTTCTTATTGGTTTAGAAAATGGGACATCACAGTAGGGAACCAACCCACATTAGATTAGTGTTCCAAAAAGATCACTGGCCTCTTTACTGGGAAACAGATTAGTGATAATAGGGTTGTAAAATACGCCTCTCTATTCCTCTTTCTCATATCCTGATATTACATGTTTCTGATGCTTATACACAAAAATAGATATGTGTTTTCACAATATAGATCTGAAGCACTGTTCTGGATCATTTGCATATTTGCATATTATTGTCTGCAGTTTGCTTTGCTGCACATTATGTTCCTCATTCAGCAGTACAGACATCTCAGTCAAAACTATGCAAATCTGAGCACTTGGCTCAATCATCTTGTGCATCCAGTCATTGCTGCTCTAGCAAGAACAGGCTGTACACCTATTACTAGATATTTGTGGTTGAGTACACAAGTATTCAAACCCAGACTTTGAAGAGCTAAACTACAACCCTATTTCATGTATGACAATCCTCTTTTATATATGATGTATTAATGGCAAATTAATATATATTGATATTGAACATGAGTCAGCAGTCTGATGAGTTAAAACACTGAAAGTTAAAAAAACCTAATGGAATCTCAGACTGCATGAACAGAAACACTGTGTCCAAATCACAAGATAACAGTAGCTCCAACTTGCATTGTCGTATTCAGTTCTGGGAACCACATTTTAAGAAGGACATTGGCAACCTGGAACATGTCCAGAAGATCTGGGGAAGAAAATTTTTCATTATAGTAAAAGAATAATAATAACAATAGACTCAAATCTATTTTTCAGTTTGTGCCAGACTGAAGAATGGTCTCTTAAGTACACCTTCCATGTTCCAAATTAGGCTCAAAATTAGGTCTTCATGGGTGTTCAGAGAGGTAGTCTCAGGAATTGTCTATATGCGAGGAAAGTCCCGTGGTGGCTGCAAATCTGTGCTACATCAGTTATATGATGCAGATGCAGCTTCACAGTAGGGTGACCAGATGAAATCCAGGTCAGGGCTCATGTGACTTTAACAGTTGTAGAGAAAAGGGAATTTCAGCCAGTGTCATTTGTATGTAGTTAGTTCCTGGTGAAATTCCCTCTTCATCACAACTGTTAAAGTTGCAGGGGCCCTGCCTTCTTTTGTATATGGTCACTCTAGTATAGTGCCTGCACCTTTAACTGTTGTGATGAAGAGGGAATTTCACCAGAAACTAACTGCATACAAATGACACTGGCTGTAATTCCCTTTTCTCTACAACTGTTAAAGTTACATGAGCCCTCACCTGGATTTTATCTGGTCAGCCTACTTCACAATGGCTGAATTCGGATGACACAATAAGCAACTGGGGGTGGGGGGAAACAATCGACAGTTGTATGGACTATTGTGTCGTCCGAATGCTGCCATACTCAACTCATCGCTGATCCTAATCCACACCACTGTTGATTTTTTATTACCATGTTGTGTGGGGAGTACCCCCTAGATGAACAACTGTAAAGTTGATTATTACCCCACCATTGACTATCGTGTTGTCCAAATCCAGCCAATCACTGCAGGGCTTTCCATGAAACTGTGCTTTGAAAAAGTCAGGGATTTACCCTAACTTTTTCATTGTGGATGAGGTCACTATGATTCTTCTGCTGTCTGACCTCATTCCAGGGTCAACCGGAGTGGGGGGCTGTTCTGGTGGAAGGCCACCAGCAATTGGCCACCTTCCACCAGTACCCAACTGACTGCTGGAAACCCCATGCTCCCTTCCTGGCATTGGGATTACCCAATGCCACCTCAGGTGTGTAAAACCTTGGGTTTTGTGAGGAGGCTGTGCCAACTCAGTACCGTGAAGACAGGGCCACAGTCAGCATTGGAATGATCTTTCCCTGGAGACTCACCAAAGCTGAGAATGTGGGTATTTTGGAAATACTGTAAGATGTTCCTATTCAAACTGGCCTTTGATGTGCAAGGATAAAATATAATTATTAGCATATTGTTATTCGCCTTCGTTCTTCAGAGGGATGGGCTACAAGTTCAATTAATTAGATAAATTTAGTACACATTTTAATTGTACTTAATAAAGATATTCAAGTGTTTTTGAGACTACAAAACATCCTATTACCAAATTCATGGTTGTCATTGTTTTGTGTCCAAGGCTATGAGAGTGGTGTTAGCTGATAATGCAGAGCTGTGACAAATAATGCCGTTATACTAGATAGTGTTTCACCCACTAGAGAGGAATAGTGCTTGACAGTCTTTTCAAGTTGACTGAGAGATTACAGGCTGTTAATAATTGAAGAGTTATATAAAACTCCCCCCCCCATCCATTTAATGTTCCTGTAATCCATCTTTCCCTGTGAACCTCAATTAAATCAGTTCTTCTCCAGATGGCTGAAATAGTTGGGGCAAGTTCAAAACATATTAAAATGAACTAAGTTAGTGAATATATTATGTTATTTAAAACTACTGGAATCAGTTAGATTCATTCATCACTTAATGTTGGCAGCATCAAGCAATGATCTGCAAGTCCAAATATGCCATTATGGATCAAACGCCACAAACAGAACTTTCATTATCATACTAAGTACAGGGTGCAATCGATGGAATCAGTTCACACATTCAGGCACTGTGGGCTGTGGTGCCCGGAAATCTCTGGGGTTTTGTGCCCTTGGAGTGGGGTGGGGCTCTGAAATTATCCTAAAGCTTCCGCGAAAGGTATGAGTTGCACATTTTTTGGGCTGCAGGAAAGTGCATAGATCAGCCACCCATTGGTCTGGCTAGGAAATATCTGCACATGCGCAGATATCCTCCGAGCCACACTAATGGCATGGGTAATCTGCATACTTTCTAGAGGAATGGGAAAAGTGCTCATTTCCTGATGCCCCCCCCCCCATCAATCGAGGGATGAAAGGGCCTCTTAAGAGGCCCTTTCATACCTCGATTATCATGGGGCTTTGGAGCAGAGTGCTCATTTTCCAGGCTTCTGGAAAGTGCACAGGTCATCTACACCATTAGAGGATATCCTTCCAGCCATGCTAATGGGTGGCCAATCTGCGCAGTTTCTGTAGGCCCAGAAAACGTGCGTCCAGATCGCCCCCACCTGCGCCAATTAAGGCTGTGCCAATTGTGGCTCACTTGGCACGGGGGGTGGGGGGGATGAGCCGGGCACACATTTTCCAGTTCTCGCATTGCTCCCGGAAGTCCCCCTTCTCACACGACTTCCAGGAGAGCCGAGGAAGTTTGACGCTTGCTTGGTGCTTTCCCCAGCTCTCCCCGAAGCCATGCGAGAAGGGGGACTTCCAGGAGAGGTGGAGAAGCCACAATTCGCTGGCTGGCTTCCCCACTGCTCCCAAGCCCATGAACCAATGCATCTTCCTTGCACTTCAACCCACTGTGTCCTAAGCCAGCTCAGGAGGCAGCGGGTTGGAGCACAAGGAAGATGAGTCGGTCTGTGGGCTAGCCAGTGAACGGAGGCTTCCCCAACTCTCCTGGAAGTCCCTCTTTTCATTTGACTTCCAGGAGAGCTGTGGAAGCCACAAGCGAGCGGCAGCTTCCCCAACTCTCCCAGATGTTGCACAAGAAGCAGGGCTTCTGAGAGAGTGAGGGAAGCCGCCATTCGCTGGCTAGTCCATGGACCAAAGCTTCTTCCTTGTGCTCCAACCCGTTGCCTCCTGAACCGGCTCAGGACGCAGGGGGTCAGAGTGCAAGGAATACACATCAGTCCATGAATCCGGGAGAGGTGGGGCAGCAACAGCTTTTCCACCTCTTCCAGAAGTTCCCCTTCTAGTGTGACTTCCAGGAGAGGTAGGGTGTGAGACACGCACCAAACAGAAAAACGCTGGCTAGCTGGCCAGCCAGCCAGCCAGGAAAGAAGTGGCAGCGGCAGTGGCAACAGCGGTGTTTCCATGGCAGCGGAGATGGCCTGGTCTGGCCATGGAGCCACAGTGGCATTTCCATAGCACTGCCTTCTTGCCTGCCTCTGATATTCCTGAATAACTGCGGGGTCGACCCAAGATCACCGCAGGAGTAGGTGAACGTCATGTGGCCCAGTAGGGGCAACCTCAATATTATTCAGGAATAAATGGCTGGTGTAGATGGTTCCACAGACTCTCAGCCCAGCCTACCTCACAGGGCCTGTTGTTCTGAGGATAAAATGGAGAGGAGGAGGATTGTGTACACTGCCTTGGGATCCTTGCAGGAAAAAATGGCAGGATATAAATTGAATAAATACATAAAATGTAAACTCTGTAGTCTTGTAACTTGAACTCAGAGGTTTTCACAGTGATTATAGGAACAGGGAACAGAGCCTGGCAGCTGCCAAGACCATGTTGGAGGACCCAGCAATAAGGGATGGATTTGAAAACAGGCCGCCATGCGCTGTAATGGTTGAATAAGCACCTGTCCTTTTATCACATGAAGTTGCTGAAGCTTCGATCTATATTGGAAACTGTGTGCTCTTCCTGCCAATAGTTCTTCAGCTTGGAATTGTCAAATAGGATTCTGCCCATGTGGAGCCAACTTTTATCTACAGATGTTAAAATCTATCTCTTCTTGCTCATATTTTGCAAAATGACAGTTTGGCCATTATTCCGTTCCATTGTTTTGCAATGGTAGCCTTGGATTTAAAAACAAAACAAACCTACCGGCAAAGTAATATATTTCCATGGGAATTATGACTCAGAGTATATTTCTTTTAGTTTTATTTTACATGCAGGCAAAATGGGTTATATTCATGTTATACTTTTTTCTCCATATTCCTTTCCACCTCTAACATGTACATATTGCCTGTTATTGATTGCATTTCTATATGTATGAAGAGATGACATTACTGCATTCCAAGTACTATAAAAGCCAGCCAACAATATTCCAATCTGAGACCCACTAAATGGGAAGCAATGCGGGTAGTTTACTTATTTCTTACATTTATTACACATAATTGTAGGCACACGTGCCAAGGTTATTTAGCCAGACAACGCTGACCAAGCAGTCTTCTCTTTGGTGACTATCTTCTCTATTTGAATCAATTTCCTTGATTTATTTCTTGCAAACATTGCGTGTGGCTGGTGTCCCCTATTCAGAACTAAAACTCTTTTGTTTCTGGGAGTGTCTTTAGAATAGCGTTTTATAGCATGCTCGTGACACAGCAATCCTCCTGTGTGTGTCTCACACTCCTTCTGTTGTTTTTCTTGTTATAAAATAAGACCTGGAAAATCTGAATCTTCTTGGCTATAACGATAATTGGTGTTATTTCTTGCCATGTGCAGGAGATGTTGCGCTATCAAAATGCCCATGGAATGGGCCACGTGGTCGCCGCTTGCCTCCTCTTTCTTCCCCAGGTGATTCTGCCCGTCCCTTTTGTGGAAGAGAAGCAGGAAGCGAGGCGACAGGAAGAAAAAGTGATTTCCCCCTTGTCTGAAAACGCTCTAAGCATGTGTGTTTTGAATTTCCAAGCAGTTCTCCTTCTCCAACATGGCTGCTGGTGTGGAGAAGGTGCAAGGCAAGTGGAACCAAACTACAATTCTGAAGGGAAGGGAGATAAGGGGGGCACGTGACCATTGCCAGCACACACAGGGGGCACTGACATTATGAGCTGAGAAAGGACTCTTGGGAAAACAGATGAGCTTTTTCTGAACATTCACCATGAACTGCATAAATGCTATACTAATTCCAAATTGAGGCAAGGGAAGATTATCCATCACTACTTTGGCAGCTCAGGGTTTTTTGTGTGTGTGAAAGGCTAGAGATTATTGTAATTCTGAATTTACAAGAGGATGTGACATGACAAATAGGAATACCAGGTGTCTGGTTTTTTAAGAAAGAAAGAAAGAAAGAAAGAAAGAAAGAAAGAAAGAAAGAAAGAAAGAAAGAAAGATCATTATCTCCCTCATTATCAACAACAACCTTCCCACGTGACTTGATTATATAACTGTGTTACCTTCCACAGTAGTTAATGCAATAGGGGAAAACATTTTCCTGGCACTTGACCCAGGAGTAGCTCAACTATATTTTCCACCAGAGTTGCAAGTGAAATGCACTCTCACTAGAAAACTACAGGGAAGGTTAGGGTGTTTATCATGCTCAGCAAAGTATAATTTATTTACAGTACTTTTACCCTACAGTTCAGTCAAAAATGCTCCCAAAATGGCTTACAAAGAACAACCATAAGAATGTCCCTCAGGTTTCCAATAGAAGAAACACGGCACAAAAAGAAAAGAGACATGGGATGGGGAACAAACTCAGGCACTAGTTTTGAAGTGATGAAGAAAAATGGTACATTTTCACACTGGGGGGAGGTAACGAGCAGGGTACCACAAGGCTCAATGATTTGGATGAGGAGGTGCAAGGAATGCTTATCAAATTTGCAGACGACACAAAATTGGGTGGGATCGCTAATTAGGGGTGTGCATTGGACCGGGTCCGATCCACGATCCAGAGCCGATCCGACTGAAATTGGATAAAATTATCCAATTCCGATCCCAGCTTCTGGACCGTCCAATTTCATCCAAACTGGTCCGAAAGGACCCGATCCGGTTTGGATAAGTTTGGAGGATCGGACCTCCTCCTCCCCCTCATGCTCCTTACCTGCCGGGGCCATCCGCTGCCCCCTTCTACTGAGAGGCAGGCCACAAAGCCTGTTTCTCAGTAGAAGGGGGCAGCGGACAGCAGTGGACGGCCCCGGCAGGTAAGGAGCACAACGGGGAGGAGGGAGCTTACCTGCCGGGGCTGTCCGCTGCCATCCGCTGGTGCCCGTGGATGGCAGAGGATGGCCCCAGCAGGTAAGGAGCATGAGGGGGAGGAGGGGAGGGCCCCACTTACCTGCCGGGGCGGCCGCTTCCATCCGCTGCTGCGATCTACTGAGAAACAGGCTTCGCGGCCTAGTTCTCATTAGAGCCTGTTTCTTAGTAGATCGCAACACCGGAGGGAAGCGGCCGCCCCGGCAGGTAAGGAGCGCGAGGGGGGAGGGGGGAGGGGGACACTTCCCTCCAGTGCTCGGATCTACTGAGAAACAGGCTTCGCAGATGGTAGTGGATGGTAGTGGACGGCCCCGGCAGGTGTGAGGGGGGGAGGGACAGGGAAGGGGGAGTTAGGCCCCCACTCACCCACCCACCACGTTTTCGCCTTAAGCTTGCATTGGGGGAAAGCTTTCTTTCCCCCAATGCAAGCCTTTGACGAAAACACCCCAAATAACAGCCGATCCGAAAATCGGACGTCCGATTTTTGGATCGGGATCGGGTCCGATCCGAGGGACCTCAGATATTGTCCAAACTGATCCAGGACAACATCGGAGGTCCCGATCCGGGTCCCGATCCGGGGGGGCCCTGCACATCCCTATCGCTAATACCCTGGAAGACAGAAACAAACTCCAAAGTGATCTTGATAGACTGGAGCACTGGGCTGAAAACAACAGAATGAAATTTAATAGGGATAAATGCTAAGTTCTACACCTAGAAAAAGAAACCAAATGCACAGTTACAAGATGGGGAACACTTGGCTAATTAATACAACAAGCGAGAAGGGTCTTGGAATTGTTGTAGATCACAAGCTGAATATGAGCCAACAGTGTGATTGATTGATTACATTTATATACCGCCCCATAGCCGAAGCATTCTGGGCGGTTTACAAAAATTAAAAGATTGAACACTAAAAAGACAACATACAAAATTTAAAACCATAAAACATAAAATAGCTGCCATTTAAAACATTTTAAACTGTTAAGCCTGGCCACAAAGTCAGTTAAAACCTCACCTTAAGCTGTTAAAATGCCTGGGAGAAATGAAAAGTATTGACCTGGCTCCGAAAAGATAACAGTGTTGGCACTAGGCGGGCCTCATCGGGGAGATCATTCCATAATTCGGGGGCCACCACAGGGAACGCCCTCTCCCTTGTTGCCATCCTCCGAGCTTCCCTTGGAGTAGGTACCCAGAGGAGGACCTTTGATGTTGAGCAGTTCATGTTGGGAAAGGCGTTCCATCAGGTATTGTGATCCCAAATCATGTAAGGCTTTATAGCACCTTGAATCGGGCTCAGAAACATACAGGCAGCCAATGCAAGTGGGCCAGAATCAGTCTTATATGTTCGAACCTTCTGGTCCCTGTTACCAATCTGGCTGCTGCATTTTGCATAAACTGCAGCTTCCGAACCGTCTCCAAAGGCAGCCCCACATAGAGTGCATTGCAGTAATCTAACTTGGAGGTTACCAGAGCATAGACAACTGAAACCACGTTATCCCTGTCCAGATGGGGCGTAGCTGGGCCACCAGCCGAAGTTGGTAGAAGGCACTCCGTGCCACCGAGGCCACCTGAGCTTCAAGTGACAGAGATGGTTCTAGGAGAACCCCCGCTCCTTCAGGGGGAGTGTAACTCCATCCAGAACAGGTTGACCACCCTCCATCCGGTCAGAGGAACCCCCCACTAACAGCATCTCAGTCTTGTCTGGATTGAGTTTCAGTTTATTAGTTCTCATCCAGTCCATTGTTGCAGCCACAGCCTCACCTGATGAAGATGAAAAGGAGAAGTAGAGTTGCATGTCATCAGCGTACTGATGACAACGCACTCCAAAATTCTGGATGACTGCACTCAACAGTTTCATGTAGATGTTGAACAGCATGGGGGACAAGACTGACCCCTGAGGAACCCCATACTGGAGAATCCACGGGGCCGAGCAATGTCCCCCAAGCACCACCTTCTGGAGCCGACCGGTCAAGTAGGAGTGGAACCACTGCAATGCAGTGCCTCCCAGTCCCAACTAAGCCAGTGGTGCCAGAAGGATACCATGTTCGATAGTATCAAAAGCCACTGAGAGATCAAGGAGAATCAACAGAGACACACTCCCCCTGACCTTCTTCTGACATAGGTCATCATACAGAGCGACCAAGGCTGTTTCCGTGCCGAAACCAGGCCTGAAACCCGACTGAAATGGATCCAGATAATCAGTCTCATCCAAGAGTGTCTGGAACTGGCCAGCAACCACCCGCTCAAGGAGCTTGCCTAGGAATGGAACATTTACCACCAGCCTATAGTTATTAAGATTTTCTGGGTCCAGGGAGGTCTCACTACTGCCTCTTTCAGATGGTCTGGGACCACTCCCTCTCGTAGAGAGGCATTAATCACTTCCCTGGCCCAGCCAGTTGTTCTATCCCTGCTAGCTTTTATAAGCCAAGAGGGGCAAGGATCCAATACAGAGGTGGTTGCACGAACCTGTCCAAGCACCTTGTCCACATCATCTCATCCAAGAAAACAGGACAAACCTGTGCTCTGGATACCTCACTAGATTCACCTGCTATAACACTGGAGTCTAAGTCCTGGCGGATGCCAAAGATTTATCCTGGAAGTGCCTAGCAAATATATTACAGCGGGCTTCATATGGTTCTACCATGTCCTTGGGGCCAGCATGTAGAAGCCCCCGGACAACTCTGAAAAGCTCTGCTGGGCGGCAGATTGATAATTGTTTGTTTGTTTTTGCTGCCCTCACTGCCCCTGAATACAGCTTACCATAGGCACTTACCAGTGTTTCATTGCATCCACTAGGAGTTCATCTCCATCTGCCCTCAAGCCGTCTCCTATTTTGTTTCATCACTCTCAGCTCTGGGGTATACCACGGAGCCGTTCGAGCTCTACAGAGGAGAGGGCGCTCAGGAGCAATCGTGTCAATTGCCCGGGTCATTTCTGCATTCCATAGATCAACCAGGGTTTTGACCTGGGAGCCAGCCCTATCAGCCGGAAAACTCCCCAGAGCCCTCTGGAAACCAGCCGGATCCATTAGCCTCTGGGGGCGGACCATTTTAATGGGTCCCCCACCCGTGCAGAGGGGAAAAGCTGCTGTAAGTCTAAACCTCAGCAGGTGGCGATCTGACCATGACAGAGGGGTTGATGTAAAGTCCCCCACTTTCAGATCACAATCTCCATGTTCAATGGAAAAAATCAGGTCTAGAGTGTGCCCTGCTACATGAGTTGGGCCAGTGGCATGTTGGGACAGTCCCATGGTTGTCATGGAAACCATGAAATCCTGAGCTGACCCAGATAAAGTGCCCTCGGCATGAATGTTGACATCCCCCAGAATCAACAGTCTGGGGGACCTCAACAGTGCACCCGAGACCACCTCCATCAGCTCATCTAGGGAGTCTGTTGAGCAGTGGGGTGGGCGGTACACCAACAGAATCCCTAATCTGTCCCGTTGGCCCAACACAAGATGTAAACTCTCCAGACCAGTAGTCACATGGACAGGGAGCCCGCAGAGGGGGATGGAATTTCTATAAACCACAGCAACCCCTCCCTCCCCAGCCCTGAAGTCTACCCTGATGCTGAACCGAGTACCCCGGTGGGCATAACTGGGAGAGATTAACTCCTCCCTGCTCTCCCACCCAGGTCTCGGTAATGCAAGCTAGATCGGCCGCCTCATCCACTATTAGATCATGGATGAGGGAGGTCTTATTTTGCACCGATCTGGCATTTAAAAGCAGCATCCAGAGACCCGAGGGCTGACTGATAGGGCAACTAACAGACCTGTGGATGTGAGGGGGACCGGAACAAGGCACAGGCATTCACTGTCTGGGCCTTGTTCCCCTTACCTGGCAAGTCCTCCTCACAACATTGTATCTCCCTCTACCCGTCAGATCCCCCCACTTGGCCCTATATCCTCCCTCCCAGGCACATATTACAACCAGCAAGCAGTAGGCAGCAGGTGGCACCCTCTCCTCCCCTGGCAGTAGGTCTCCCTCTCCTGCAGGTGGTGGCTCTCCCAGGCCCCCTCAGCCAGCCAGCCAGCTTATATATCCCTCAAAAGGAGGGGGACAGATGGAGCAGTCCACAGCAGCTGGCTCAATACCTGGGGGCCCGGGCTGCATTAAAAGAAGTATAGCTTCCAAATCGTGCAAGGTACTGGTTCCCCTCTATTCGGCACTAGTTAGGCCTCAAGAAGGATGCAGACAAGCTGGAGCGTGTTCAGAGGAGGGCAATGAGGATGATCAGGGGTCTGGAAACAAAGCCCTAAGAGCCCCGAAGAAGAGAAGATTGAGGGGAGACATGATAGCACTCTTCAAATACTTGAAAAGTTGTCACACAGAGGAGGGCCAGGATCTCCTCTCAATCAGTCCAGAATGCAGGACACAGAATAATGGGCTCAAGTTACAGGAAGCCAGATTCCAGCTGGACATCAGAAAAAGCTTCCTGACTGTTAGAGCAGTATGACAATGGAATAAATTACCTAGGGAGGTCGTGGGCTCTCCCACCATAGAGGCTTCAAGAGGCAGCTGGACAACCACCTGTCAAGAAAGCTTTAAGATGGATTCCTGCATTGAGCAGGGGGTTGGACTCGATGGCCTTATAGGCCCCTTCCAACTCTACTATTCTATGATTCTATGAAATTTAGAGAACTTTGGTGAACTCAAATTTGGCTGATTCACACATCCTCAGTCTTTGATCTTCCCATGTTGAGCAGCAAGGTCTACCAAGCTGTTCTACTTGCATTTGCTTGATGATGTGTTGAATTTTCCACATGATCACGGTCTGGGACCATGATAATGTAGGATGAAAGCAGCAAGAGCAGAGACTAAGGAGGTGAGTGCTGTTGTTCATGGGGAGGTTGGGGGCAGAACCAATATGCTCAACTCCTTCCCCCCTACATAGATTTAGCCCTCATGCATTCAGGCAAATGCCTGGCAGTAAAGCCTCATAATACTTCTGTTTAGGCAGTCATAGGACTGAGCTGCATGAAATTGAACTATGAAATGGAAAGTCCTTGGTTCAAAGCTCACTCAATCGCCTTATAGGCCCCTTCCAACTCTACTATTCTATGATTGCCTATGAGTCTATGATCTTATGGCAGAAATTGTGTCTATTGAAGGAGAGAGGAGGCAAAAGGAACTGATCTCTCAGCCAAAGGAGTGGCCTTATGTTGCGGGAATATTTTAGGTATGATCATAACAATAGCTAGTGATAACAACATTTAAATGATTGAGAAACTAATATTGATTTCATGCTTCTAATAAAACCATGTATCTGTTCTCCTGTAAGATAGAACCAGCAATGTACTAGCTAGATGTGTTGAGCCTCATCATAATGAACTTTGGTCCACTAGCAACTATATGCATTCTGTATTGTTTTAGTTTATCTTGACCTCCATCATTCATATGTGGTGCCTTTCTCTGTTTTGACTTAGAGACAAAGTTACATCATTCCTATGTGCTACCCTGTATTATTGTAAACTTTCCCCTGGTACAAAGGTGATCCTGTACAAAAAGCTAGATATGCTAATTCTGATGTTTCCAGTTTCCTATATAAGAGTGATACCCAATATACTTAATTCAGTCAGAGGTCTATCTCTGGCTCCCTCAGCTGATGTGTCTTCTTCAATAAACCTATTCTTTAAGAACCCAATACGTGAGTATCTTTGGTCTCCACTGTAACTGAGTTTAGTTGCTTGCATGAATATAACTCCTTTGAAGTTATTGGGAGGGAAGTCACTGATCTATGGGAGGTCCCTTCCCCATCTTAAGGTTATTCATCCCTAGTCTACATTTAGGCCAGTTACTGTATCAAAGCATTATAGAGAATTAGAGTAAAGATCTTTCTCATAAGAGATCTGTAACAATAAATGACCCCTTTCTCATAAGAGGGAGTCATAGGCCTCCCTGGGGGACGTAAATTCCTGCCACACCCTACTTCCCATCTCTTCCTGTTCTGCAGCCTCTAATGGAATAAGTAAGGCAGGGTGCTAAACTACCTCGTCTGTTCACCATTCAATCTGGGTGCAGCCTCATGAAGGAATCTAGTTCCTCCTCGAGTCTCTGGACCTCGTGTAAGGTCCAACATTAGTAAATAATGTTTATTAATCAAACCAATGCACCTTTTCTGTTTCATTCATACATGCAGGGCCAGCATGGTCTACATAGCACAAAACACCAGACATGAGCTAATACTTTTTAAAAAAGTGAAGGTGACAAAATCAAACTGTTGTTGACCATGGTCATCCAGCAATGGTACCAGGAAAAAAAAATTCAGGGGTGTCACAAAATGGGCATAGTATATTTCCAGGTGGGCGGGCTGTGTCCCACGTATTAAGATCTCTGAAAGAAAAATAACAGTATATCTCACACTAAAACTGCCATCCTAGCTATATATTCTGAAATAAGTCATATATTGATAATTTGGATTATTTATATATATATATATATATATATATATATATAATTAGCCAAATTCAAATTACAGTAAGGCGAAAGGTTTTTGAACAAGGTAGAGTCAGTGCACAAGCATTTCCTTGACATACAGATTAGACAGACAGAACACTTTCTTAAAAAAAGTTACTTTTCAACCAGTGCAGGCAGTACCAGGAAGGTAGACTCTTGGTGTAAGGAAAGTAGGAGCAAACTGAGACACCTGGGTCCTGTATGCCTAGGAAACCCAATTCATGTTGTTGTGTATCTAAATTATAGCCATCTCCAGCTGATTAGATTGTCACTCACTGAGAGGGAATGGAGAAATATGCACATCAAAAGAAGTTGAATGTGCCAATTCTTATGTACTCCTGCAAAACGACAGGTCCAGGGCTTCTGATAGTTTCTTTTCAATTGACAATATAGCAGTATTACTTAGGTGTTCATCACCCAGACTGCTGTAGCGACCCTGAGAGAGTAGTGGAAGTTGGTAGAACCTAGACCTGGTGTGTTCCTAAAAGGTCATGAGAGGGCAGAGCATAGGAAGTCCACCCCCCTGCAAAGAAACAGTGGACAGTCTTTCAGAGCTATGTGGTAGACAGAAATTAAACAAGGCAAGCCTTTTACACTATGGAAACACAACAATCCTGTGAGGCAGGGTAGGTGGAATTAATATTCTTCCATAAGCAGTGTAGTTAATGGGTGCCTCATAGACTTGGCTAGGGTCGTTATCTTAACAAAGAGACTGCTCTCAGCCATTCAGCTTAAGCGTCTAGAATTCCCCCACCCCACAGTCATTTTTTTAAAAAGAAAATTGTAATTTTTTTTAAAAAAAGATCTCCTCCATGCATTCCCTCTCACAATTCAGCATAAGCTTTTGGAATCTCACCACCCCACACAATCAAGCAACATCACACACATACACAGAGGTGATCATAAAAAAGGAGGACAGGGCTCCTGTATCTTTAACAGTTGCATAGAAAGGGGGATTTCAGCAGGATGGTTTAAAAGCCGGAACGGAATGGGCCGGAACAACCCCTTTATATTAAAAAAAATCACAGCAAAAATAGTAGCACTTGAGCATGACCTTTTAGGACTAAAACCCTTGCAATATTATATTACTATTAACCCCGTAACTCTCAGAAGAACATCTGGTACAGTATGGATGGCCCCGAACGGCCACTTCAGAATGACTGAAATCAACTAAACCAACAGTCATACATTACTAGGCGGGACAGATATAATAAGCCACAAAGCATCCACAGAAACCAAATTCTGATACCCGTTCTAGGCCATAGTCCATATTGCGCAAAACAGGCCGGAACGACAACTTTCAAGTGAGGTAAGTCAACCAAACTCACCAGTCACACATTACTAGATGGGAAAGATATAATAACCTCTGAAAAGTCCATGAAAGCCTGGTTCCAATACCCGTTCCAGGTCATAGTTCATATTTCCAAAATAAGCTGGAAAAGCAAATTATGGGTGAGCAAAATGAGGCACAATCTATCATGGGAAATTGCTCAGAATGGCAACTTCTGTGTGAGTAAAGGCAATCAAATATACCATTTTGATTGTACTAAATGGCACAGTCAATAGACTTTCACAGAATCCAGAGTGAAGAGCTGCAAAGACAGTTTCCTACAGAAGCCCATAGTAGTTGTGTGGTGTGGTGTAGTGTAGTGCTTAAAATATCAGACTAGGATGGGGGGAGGGGACCCACTCCATCATGAAGCTTGCAGTGACATGTTCCCATTCACATCTCTCAGCCTAACCTATGACACATGGTAGTTGCAATGACAACATTGTGGGAAGACCATTATACTTCTTTTTATTATTCTTGGCAGAGTGATGGGCAAACACCAGAAGGGTGCAGCACAAAATTCACTACTTTTTGGGAAAAAATTAAGCACTTCTATCCTGCCTTTCTGTCTGACAATAGGTCTCCAAAGTTGATGACAATAAGGGGAAATGAATGCATAATAAATAGATTATTTTTCAAATCATACTGGATTCAGTACTACAGTGCCACAACAGCATTCACAAAACAAAAAAAACGAAAGTTCACGAGTGATGACAGTGAAGTGTGTGTGTGTGTGTGTGTGTGTATTGGGGGTGGGGTGGGGAGAGAATCAGATACAAACTTCTCTAGTTCATAAAACTGCTTGATATTCAGGTCTCTGCCTCCACCTCCATTGTTCCCACCACCACCACCACCACCACCCACGCACACACACACACACATAAACTGGCAAGGTAAGGTTTGGGAAAGGAGATGGAATCAGAGGAGAGGGCTGAGGGGGTTTACTGAGCTCATATTACAAGCTGGAAGAAAACTCTTTTTTAAAAAAAGCAGGGGTGAGGTGCATCTCTGTATGTGAATGTTCTCCAAGATCAAACAACCCTGAACAGAAATGTGCGGCTGGACATCATCCATCATTAGATTACGCTGAAGTAAGAGTCCACATATGCTTACGTCACTGTATCAGTGCTCTACAGTCAGTGGCAGCAGCAGCAACTGAACACAGAACGCATAAAGGTTGTAAACCACCCAAGGCAGCTCCCTGAATTCCCTGGATTTTAGTGCTGGCAGTTGGGATTTTTCAATAAGGAATAATTCAACAACGAAGCTGTCAGAATGTAAAATATCCAAACTGTGTAGCTAAATGAGTTTAGACTTTATTGCTTGGTTTGTTACAATGAATGCTTGGCTAGAAGACCACTATCAAAATGCAAAAAGAAAAGAAAAAAAACCCCAAAGAAAATGTGATTTGGATTGTGAATTTCTTGGCAGCTGGGTAAAAAGTCCCACATCCATTGGCTCCCAAACATATTTAGGGCTTGCATTTCCGAGAGAGACATTCACACTGCCTGGCGTTAAAGACTTCGTGCTGTACTATGGAGCCATTGGCACAGCGGAGGGGCACTCGCATTGAATCTGTCACTGTAGCAGAACAACAGGCACACTGATCTTCAATGCGGTTCACTGTAATGTTATAAATGGCTTTGCTTCCACATTTGCCCTGAAAGTGAAACAAAAAATAGTTGATACTTGTGACATTATTTACTGACTAAAATCTTGATTCTGGCATGAGAGCTATTCCTACAGTCTCAGGGGAAGGCATTATGTTAAAGGGTAGGCATAAGGTTAGCTCTCTGTAAACCATGGCTTACAAATTGGAATCTGGCTTCACCATGCTCACGTCCTCCTCTTCCTGTCTCTGCCAAAAATTCTCCTTCCTTCCCTAATTTGCTTTAAGCATTTGCACTGCATCATGCGTATCAGTACTGTGAAGTTTCATTGATCGCTATCCTCTGTTTTCAAACCAGCATCAAACCCTTTTTCAACCCTTGTTCAGAGGGGAACCTTGATTCGCTACGTGAATGGGGATGAACAACTGCATTTGCATTCATTATATGTGTGAAATGTGCTGGTCCATGTACTTTTCCCTTGTTAGATAGTTTTCTATAAAAAATGTGCTAAGTATTAGGTAACCAGAACATAATTGCATAACAACATGAAGAAACAGTGCCCTCATCTTCATGGCGTAGCAGCAGGCACCACACCCCGCATTGGCGCTCCTTCCACCCATCTACAGCAGAAGGAATGCCATGGTGGGTTTTCCTGCTGCTGCAGCCACCGCTGCCGCACCCACCCAGCTGAGCAGCAGCAGCAGCTGTAGAGGCGGCTGGGAGCATTGCCCCCCCCTCTTCAATTGTAAATTTAATTATTATTTTTTACTTTTTAAAATGGGGGAGAGGACAGTGAGCTTATGGCTCGCTGGTCCACCCCCTTCCCTGCCCAGCCCATGGCGACCAATCAGTGGTCGCCACAGACTGTGGCAAGCTCCCAGAAGCTCCGGAGCAAAAGCGACAGATGGCAAATGCTGTCGTTGCCTCGCTCCAAGCTAAAAGAGTTGGGGTAAATGCCCGACTTTTTTAGAGTGGAGCTTTGGGGCTTTTCCCCACAGTAGCTTCAGAGTGGCGGCAGCGTCATGTAATCCACCTGCTGCCACTCCGAAGCTACTGTGGGGGAAAGCGCTTGTCTAGAGGTACCCAGTAAAGCAGTGCATAAAAATGATGAAGCAGGTTAAAAAAGAAAAAAGAGGAGAAGCAATTGCTCAAGTTGTAACGGCCTTGTCAATAATTTCCTAGAAAAGCTTTAGTGCTCAACATGGAGAAAGCTAATGATTAACAGGCCTCTTAATAGACTTTTATTTATTTTTTATAATTGCCTGAATGCCTTCTACGCTATGCTGGTTGAAATCCATAACAATCCTGCACTTACAGAAGCTATTAATTCTTTATAAACTTGCTATAAAGAACTGATACACTGAATGTGTATATGTATATGTATAAAAAATGGCCATGAAACATAAGGGCAGGGACCATATCTCAGCGATGAAGTGCCTACTTCACATGCAAAAGGTTCCAGGGGTAATCTCTGGCAGACCTCAGGCATTGTTCTCAATATTACTTCTTCACCAAAAGCAGAGACCTGTGATGGAAAAGGCATGGATGTGGCCCATAGGACTGCAGGTTGGATTGGCCACAATCTAGAAACGTGGTATGGGACCTAACACAAATGCAAACTCCAAAGGCCATGTTAAAAAATGGAAAAGAGCATTAGGGTGGAGTGACTTGTAGTGGCAGTAGCAGAGAGGATGAATCCTTTCCCTAATGGCTCTGCTCTTTGGGATTTCTTGCCAGGGTAAGCCAAGATATGTCATGCATTGTTTTAAGAAAATATTCCCCACTTTACTTTCATATACTTGAGTTCATAAAATAAGTGTAGCTTACTTCACAATAGTGGATGTTCAGATGATTTTCATTCACACAGTCATCCACTTTCACATATTCCAGCCTGCCTATGACTTGTTTGCATTCTGGCTCCACACCTAAGAGAGCAAGAAGGAAGGCAGTTTCAATGAGAATATCTGCAGAAAGAGACACTGAGTAACTGTATGTCACCCTATATACTGCAGATCACAAACATAAGCCATGCATTGCTTTTTGTTACACATCCGTAGCATAGTATGGGACCACAGGCAGCTAACAAGATTTCTAAGCTGAAGAAACTAGACACAGTTTCCCATGCTGGATTCTATGGGTGAATTTCGGTGACCAATTAATGTGGTGATTATCACATGAGCAGCTTTTCCTCATGAGCTGGTAGAATCCTCTGATGCTGTGCCAAGAAATCAGCTGACCCGGAGAAGCATTACTTGAGTCACACAAGAGGGGTGAAGAGGGTTGGCCATCACTAGAAAAAAAGGTATGTTGATTGAGGGCTCTGCCAGAAAACAGATGTGTTAGGGAAACCCTGCAGGATAAGAATTTGGAGGGGATTCCTTCCACCAGAGAAAACAGGGTTAGTTTTAAGTCCTGCTTTCAGACTCCATTGAGTCAGTTAGAATGAGAACAAAGACAGTAATTGAGAGGTCAGCAAAGTGGGGGCTGAGCTAGGACTAGGAGACAGTGACCTGGTTTGCTAACCCACTCTACATGCCAGTACTACACCTCCCAGCATGCCTTTGGCAGCCCACAGGTGCCCACGTCCTATGAGAGGCGCTTCCTTCCTCTCATTGCCGATGCTGCTATTCAATAGAAGATTGAGGAGTAGTATTGCGAATGAGGGGAAGTAAGCAGCTGTCAGTGGACATGCCCAGCTGCAGCCAAGTCCTGCCAGGACTGCCCTGGCCTGCACTTCTTGCCCACCAAGTCCACCTACTTACCCCCCTTCATTGAGCTGATGATTTCTGGGCATGTGCAGAGTGCTTCCCTTCCCTCCCTCCCTCCCTCGGGTGAAAGCTGCGTGTGCACTTTCCCCAGTTTCTGAGAAAACAGTAATATCAGGACGGGGTGCCTTTGAGCATGTCCAGAGTTCGGCCTCTCAAAGACATGCTGTTGTATCTAGTTATGATTTTAAAATCACACGTGGCAGGTGGGAGGAGGCACCGCAAATGGATGCAGCCCATTTATGTGGGTTGTTTCCTTTTATGTGGAATTGGGTTGACTGCTCGAGACTGACCTTAGGAATCACAATGGCCGCCAAAGGCCAGTAAGCCTGGCCTCCCACCCAAGGCATGCTGGGAGTTCCACCCAAGGCATGCTGGGAGTTGTAGGCATAAACCTAGGTTTTTATTAAATTCTTTAAAAATACTTTAAAACCCCCAAAATTCATGTAGATTTTTTTCTGATCCCTGTACACGAAGCTCTGTCTGGTTGAACAGTATGAAGGCAGAACCATATGTGGAAGTGGGTAAACATTTCCAGACATACGTGACGCACACAGACTTTCCACTTTATAGGTAGAGATATAATATGGTATTATGCTGAGGGCTTTTTCCTTTAATGTCTTTCTAGACTTTAAATAAGCCAAGCTGATTCAAATTCACCCTTCGTGAACCAACAGTTATACCTCAGAATTTGCATTTTCCTGAATTTACAATTAAAGAGGTATACAAAATGCATATATTATGGGAACGTATGCACAAAATATGTAAATTAGTTAAAATGTAGTTGTTTGTAAAAAGTGTATATTAGGAAAAATGTGTATAAAATGTATACATTAGGAGAAATGCATGTGAAAATGCATACAAATGCAGACTTTTTTTAAAAAATCGCAAGTATGTGGAAACAGTATGGAATGAATTTAAGATTGGAAAAAATGAGAAATTGAGAGAAATCAGTAATTGACAGATTTGTCCATCCCTAGTTTAGGCTTTCACAAATATATATTTTAGTTCCAGTTTCTTTATTAGAATGTCCTTGCAGATTACATCAGAGCACCTAAGTTTACAGTCCATTTATATACTTTGCTAACACCCCGAAACTAGCAGCTTTATATTCTCCTTTTTATGATAATGGCTCCTCCATTTGTAGGGCTTCATGTTTCATGCAGGAATTCTGGCTGTTGGGCTACAGATGTCAGCTCTGCTTTTAATGATTTCAGAGCTTTGAAAAAACGTGTCTGAGCAGAATGGAGACACCGAGAGCTACAACAGTTGATACAAATGCTGCTGCAAAATAACTTGTCATCGGACTGTCACCATTATCCTCATCTTTTATTTGTGCCTGCCTGAGAGATGTTTCATCCAACTGGACTCTGCCTGTTCACCTGTTTTCAATGGGCAGGATGGATCAAAATAGAAAGTGACTTCTACAATGCTTATGGTATGTAAACATTTTAAAAGAAATGCCTTAAGACTGGGAGAGAATAAAGGATACAACTCAACCGATGGCACTGAACTACTGCTTTCAGGATTAAATAAACACCCAAACTCCACCCACGAGGAACCAAATCTGCTTCAAGATTCCTACTGGTCAAAACCTTTGGTATGATCACGAAATAGAATCCATGATGGGGCTGTATTCATAGAATCAAACTAAATTTTTTATAGCTGGGAATAGTATGGACATGAAATAGGATGAGCTCCCAGCTGAATAGGGTCACCAAGTACACTTTTTAAACTTTCTTTTATTCAAGCAAATGGCTTCTGTTCATTTCTGTGTGGGAAAGTGTCAAGGATGACACCTGGGGTGGAGTCAGGTTAGCCATTTTGCCTAAGCATGGGACAGGTCATGGGGATAATGAGCTTTACTGGAGAAAGGGCTACAGCTCTCCATCTCTATCCTTTCACTCTCAAACTTGATTATATAGTTATAATATTTCTACCTAACAACAGGCCTCCACAGTGGGTGATGTGAGAATGAATAGGCAACGATGTTCCAAATCCCTTCATATATTCAATTTAAATGTCCAGACAAAACTAGAAAAAACTTCACGCCCAGAATCTTTTTTCACAATTAAAGCTGTATTAAATATTCTCTTGTTCTGATATTCACTGTTAACAGCCACAATTTGCTTCAGCACAACAAAATCATCAGCCATATTCATGTTGTTTCACTGTGATTTAGTGCCCTTTTATTCCCTTTGCAGCTGCTACTTCTTAGCACAATCATTATAAGCCTCATTTGTCCATGCTGCCATTTAATCCTATTGGTCGTGATGACCTAAGTAGTTTTAAATGCCAGTGTTGGGAAAAGAGGCCAAGGACAGTGAAAATGGCACAGACAAAAATATCATGAAGACCACACACACACGTGTTGCTGGTGCCAAGAATGGCAAACACAGGCATCAAGAAGAAAAGGAGTAAGTAGCTTTCGCCTAGCCTTGGAACTGACGTCTTTGTACTGAAAGCTTTACAGCTTTACAGCTCTGTTTCCCCCTCCCCCCCCCCAGAGTTTTGTCTTAATTTTCTCAGGAAATTTGATATTGGCCACATTTTGGGTTTTCTAAGGTATCCAGTATCATCCTAGCAAATGTCCCCCTTTAGTAGATGAACCAGGGAGGCTGCATTGTTTTATTTTCTGCAGTATTTTTCTCACTTAAGTAAAAGTCTGTTTGAGCTTTTAAAATATTTTGTTCATATCTGTTTTATGTAAAGGTTAATTGACCATTTTCAATACTACCCCCTATGCTTTAATCCTTGTAGAGAGGTAAAAGCTCTCTTAATTAAATTAACCTGTGAGCACTATCCAGTGATAGTCTATTATCTGAAGAGCTACATTGACTTCTATTTCTTAAAACCGGAACTTGCTGATGTATGGATAGACAACAGCAAGAAATTATCTTGGCGATGACTTCCCCAAACTGGGGTTTTGTTACAGCAATTACTGTGGCTATGTATGGATGGCCTACTGTGCATCACATCTTTTATTTATTGGCACATGAACAGAACAAAAAGAAAGAGGAGAAAGAGAGAGAATGGAGGTCGAAGAGGTGCTGACATTTTGACCTTCAAATGAAGGATAGTTTTCACTACTAAACAAATTCTATAATTATCCACCATATAATTTGGCAACCTAAACCTTCGTAGGGTGACCAGATGTCCGGTTTTCTCCAGACAAGGCTGGAAATGGGGAGCAAATCAGACTCCGGGGGGAAATTTCAAAATATCTTCAAATGTCTGGGGAAATTGGGCCTCTCCTGAGCCATCTGGGCTTTGTTCTTGGCCAGCGCGACTGCGCTGGCAAAGAAAAGCCCCAGATTGGCCCAGGGAAGAGGCTGGAATGACACGTGCCCACACTTCCGGGTATGCGTCATCCAGCCCTTCTCCCACGCCATCCGGGCCTTGTTCTTCCCAGCGCGACTGCACTGGCCAAGAAAAGCCCCAGATTGGCCCAGGGAAGAGGCTGGAACGATGCCCGCTTGCACTTCCTTGAAGCGATCACAAGCAGTCTGAGAGCAGTCTTTTTCAGAGTGGATGGTGATTCCCTCCTGTTCATGGTATTCTTGAAAATTGCCTTATGGTTTTTCCTCCCCCTTTTAGAGTAAATGCTTCAAACTTGCTTTCCTTGATTACTTAACGTTTTTTGACATCAGGATCCCCCCCCCCCCATTTCCCTGTAGATGTATAAGAAATTACTGCCTCATCAAAGCCTCATATACTGACCATTTGTCCTCTGGACACAATGCTTTGGCCAGCCCTCTGGTCCTCCCCTCCAGTTATGTGTGAATCTCAGTGTGTGTTGTGTCAAGAAGAGGGAGGGAGTGGAATATTTATTATCTGTTTAGGTACAAGAAGAGTTCTCTCGCTATGAATGAAAAAAGTGAGCATTTATCAGTACTGATGTAAATGCAACATCCTCCAGAGCTCTTGTTAAAAATAGATCTTGTTTGAGAAATTCTGTATGCTATAGCAATGGGGGGGGGGGGGGGTCTGTTCCCCTCCACCACCCACCAACTGAAAATATGTCCAAACATTTTGTTTATACTAACATAATACACATTTTCGGTTAACATTTATGTCCCAGCAACAAAACCTGCCTTCAAAGTACAAGAAAGGTTTAAGGATTATTTTTTTTGGTCACTTTCAGACACTTGCAGCCTGAGTTTTTAAAATTATCAAAATACCCTCTCTCTCTCCCCTCCCCCCTTTTAAAAAAGGAAAAGGAATCCTGGCAATATAAAAATAAATGCAGTTCATTGCGCAATTTATTGGCAAAATACATTAAAATTATTACCGTTGGTTTGTTGCTTTTCCTCTCCAGTTTAGCAAACTGAGTTGCACACAAAAGTCCGGTTCCCTTCCCTGCTCCCTTCAAATGAGTTTCTTTACCACCAGTTGGCATTTGCTTGTATTCAACACTTTTTATGCTCCATTAGGTTTGTGTTGATGCAAAAAGGCCAGGGAGGTGCAGACAGATCCCATATTGCCTCACCCCTGAAGAACTTGAGTAGGCAAATTCCCTCTTCTCTCCATCCCGTCCACTTTTCTCCCCACACCCAACTTGACACAGCAACATCCCTTCTATCCTGGCAGCACAAAGGACCTTGTTAAACCATTGCAGACGGAGGCTGGTTTTTAAACTTTTTTAAAAAATTACATTTTCAAATGTATATATTTCTGCTTACATAGGGAGCCCCCAAATATGTAGAAAACACTGCCATTTGGGGGTGACCCTGCTATCAACTCTCTATCTACATTATATATAGGCTGCACTATAACAAAATGTGCTCTAGATAGTTAACAAAATAAATCTAACTAGTAAAAAGCAAGAGCAATGCAATAAAAATACAATACGATAAAATGCAGCATTTAAACATCTTCCTATCCCAGTATTTCATCTAAAGTAAGTGGGTAACATCCAAAACAAGCCCTATTTAGTGTAGAGCAATTAAAATGAATGGGACTTAAGGTTTCCTACATTTCATTCATTTCAGTGGCTTTAATCTAAGTGGGGTTTATGTTGAGTTTTACCCGTTGTCCTTAAAATGCTCAGGGAATTAGCAGAGAGGAAACACTGGCATCTATTCTTTAATGTGCTACCTCCAGTACCAGAGGCACTAAACCCATGTTCTCCTATTACCGGGGAACATGGGCAGGAAGATTTTGCTGCACTCATGTTCTGTTTGTGGGCTTCCCATATGCAGCTGGTTGTCCACTGTGTGAACAGAGTGCTGGATTAGATGGACCCAGCATGGCACATCTCATGTTCTTCTGCATAATTCTATTTGGGCCATTTCTTCCCACCCTACCGTGCATGAAATTGCTCAACAATTTCCAAGGGTTCTATCCTTAAAAGCAGCCTAAAAATAATTTAAAATAAAAATAAATTTTAAAAAGGAGAGGAAGGGCAAGTGGATGTGGGGGAGCATAGCACTTAATTAACTTGCCAGGGGTGGAAAACCTACAGGATACCAGTAACTTGGGGTCTGAGAGTGCACCCAGTGAGTTCACCATAATGCCTTGAGGTCTTGAAGCTACAATTGTGCTTACCAGTCCACATAATTGGCAAGGACTGCTTGGAGAAGCTCACAGCCTTTGCCACCTCTAGTTATGTGCTGGGCCTGGGATATAGGAAGGTTGCCAGCTGCCTGGTGATCAAAAGAGTTTAATGTGAAATGGGGGAATGGGGGGTGTGAGGGATCAATCTCCCGTTTTAGCCCCTTTTTCTTTGTAACTTTGCAGTGCATACATAGTTACCAAGGCTACAATCCTATATACTAGGGTGACCAGATAAAATCCAGGTCAGGGCTCATGTAACTTTAACAGTTGTAGAGAAAAGGGAATTTCAGCCAGGGTCATTTGTATGCAATTAGTTCCTGGTGGAATTCCCTCTTCATCACAACTGTTAAAGTTGCAGGGGCCCTGCCTTCTTTTGGATATGGTCACTCTAGTATAGTGCCTGCAACTTTAACTGTTGTGATGAAGAGGGAATATCACCAGGAACTAATTGCATACAAAGGACTCTGGCTGAAATTCCCTTTTCTCTACAACTGTTAAAGTTACATGAGCCCTGACCTGGATTTTATCTGATCAGCCTAATTATGATATCCTACAGCTGCTGCCTCTTTTTGGGAACGAGAGAGAATTTTTATCTTGTGCAGGAGGTCCCACTCTTTCTAGTTGCTGCAAGGAGATTTAAACCATTCAAGAAAAAGTGGGGGGTGAGGAGCGCTACTTTACCAGTGGTGGAGCAGGGCAGGACCTTGCAGCCAAAGTTCAGGGGCCCACAGAAAGGAGCAGATAATGGGGAAGTGTCAAACAGGTTTCAGCACAGTGCTGGCAGGAGAATGCGGGGATGGGGGGAGATCAGGGCTGAAGATGCTTGCCACAGTATCTTTTATTTTTTCTTATTAAAACCAAACTAAACATTTTATAGCCGGGGGCAGCCATGTGGATGATTATAGATGCACACTGTATTATTTTTTTATTTTCAACCTGTATTACCCTTTTCTACAATAAAATTGTGCTTAGGCCCATGTGAATATATTTAGTCCGTCTTGATTAAAGATTGTGGTACGAAAGCAACAGGGAGGCCCGATCAACCAGCTGTCAGAACTAACACAATCTTTAAAAAATTCATATAAAATCAAGGGTTTGAGCAATTGCTCTGAATTTTTTCACACATGACTAGCCAGAACCCATCTTCAATGTCCCATACGTTTCAAGTTTTTATCTTTAAAAATGAAGAAGTTACAGCATGGGGTGGGATTTTGGGGGGACCCCCTATAACTTTTTAATTTGAAAAGATAGAGACATGAAACTTTTTGGACATTGCAGATTGGATCTTGCTAGTCCTGGCTCCCCAAGTTTCATGTCATTATCATTTCAAATAAAAACGTTATACATGTGTTTTCCCCCAATGCAAGCATATGGGGGGGAAAAGCAGACAACAACAAAAAATGACAGCCCAGTCAACCAGCTGTGTCAATAAAGTTGCATGAACTTTAATAAATTCATGTAAAATCGAGGGTTGGAGGGATCGATCTCAAATTTCATACACATGTCTAGCACATGTTGCTACACATATGTGCCAAATTTCAGAACAATCCCTCCACCCCTGTATTTTATATGAATTTTTAAAACATCGTGCACCTTTTTCGACAGATCTCTGAATGCACGTGGCGAGCTGTCATTCTGAGCTGTCAGAAGTTAAACTATGTTTTAAAAATTCATATAAAATAAATGGTTGGAGGGATTGTTCTGAAATTGAATACACATACTTAGGCATACCCCATAAGCACCGTGACCATGTTTCAAGTCTGTAATTTAAATGGTGGTCTGATAATCCGATAAAATCCGATATTATTGGACCAAAATATTTTCGAATCCGATAATTTTGGAGGGATTCCTATCGTATCGTTATCATTAATCAGATGTCTGATAACGCCATTATCGTAACATTATCGGACATCGGAACAATGCGATACACATC
This sequence comes from Anniella stebbinsi, assembly GCA_029215795.1. Taxonomy (NCBI): domain Eukaryota; kingdom Metazoa; phylum Chordata; class Lepidosauria; order Squamata; family Anniellidae; genus Anniella; species Anniella stebbinsi. The sequence goes on from JARDYH010000003.1 coordinate 102,640,515, forward strand.
CGTAGTTTCAATACTGCTGCTTTAGGCACTCTGTAGCACTTTGTTAAAGTGAAAAGTGCAGGGTACAAAAGTTAAAATTAATGAATGGACCTAAGAATACAAGTAAAGTAAAACTGATCAATTTCATCAGGCATGCATTGTGGGGGTGTATTTATTTATTTGTTTATTTATTTATTACTGTCTTTGTATTATAAAAGAATCCCAAATTAGGATACAACTAATAAGACACAATAAAATCACATAACACAAGAGATTCTCAGTCTGATTGCATGTAATGAGAAGCTATGGTGCCCCCCCCTCGCCACCATGCTCTGAATATGCTGCCAGGGGTTGACAGGGTTAGCCTGGGGGGCTGGACATGTTGGTGGGCACGCCCCCTGCAGGGCGGTCATATTGTCCTCCTTTTTGGTTTCCAAAATATGGTCACCCTAATTTAGGGTCATGTTGAAGAAGTAGCTTCATGACTGATCCAGAAAAAGAAAATCCAAGGGGAAAATAACATTTTATACAGTGTTTTCCAGGACTTCTTATAGCCAAGACACATTTTCTCTCTGAATTTAAACTGGAGGCACTGATCTGGATGTGCTTGCTGGTTGAAAGGAGAGAAGCCCAGAGCAGTCTCTCATGCAATTGCAACATACTGAATCTGATTCTGTTGCTCATCGATATCAGGAATGTTCGAACAGGCAATCATATCCTATACAACATGCAATGGTATTGGGCTTGGTTTGAACGCTAGGCATACTTAAACATGTGCCCAGGCAGGACCTTCTGGAGCTAATGCTACTTTGCTTCAGGTCTCCACTTCCACTTGGGCCCTCTGCTGGTGCCCAAGTCATGCAGTAAGCCCCAGAATGCAATGGGAGCTGAGTGGCCACTTGGTGTTGGGAGGCTGGCATATCTTATCTCCCACAATGCAATGCCCAGCACTACCTAGCACTACTTGGCTCCCATCTTATGACAACACTGTTGCCTCTGCTGGCTCAGCCCATTTGTGGAAGGGGATGACTGGCAGGTGCGGTACCACCTGGGATCCCACGTAGCAGTGGACACGGACAGCAGCCTTGGGAAGAGAATGGCGATGGAGACTCAGGGCTACCAGGTGGGGCCCATAGGTAGCGCTATTCAGAGGGGACATCTTGGAGGCGACTGAAATGCGTCTGGGAGCATCAATATCTGTTGTGTGGGGCAGAGGGAGATATGGCGATAGCAGGACGAAATGCCGTTACAGGGGAAGGAGAGATGGATATTTAATACCCATCTTACCTTCCGGTCGCCCTGCTACCCCGGGGATCTTGGGGAATGATCCAGACCACCCACAGAACCTTTCCTTACTCCTATGCAATGCCAGGTCGGTTAAAAACAAAACAAGCATAATCTATGACCTCCTCACAGAAGAGGAGGCCGACCTGGCATGCTTCACAGAGACCTGGCTGGGAGATGACAGTGGCCCGATATGGGCTCAGGCTCTCCCAGCTGGGTACTGTGTTAGTGAGCAGGTGAGGGAAAGTGGGCGGGGGGGCGGAGTAGCTGTGGTCTACAAAAACAATCTTAACCTGACCGGACATCCTGTCCGGGAATTGAATCACATTGAGTGTGTGTACCTGAGTCTGAAGGCCAGGGATAGACTAGGGATTCTGTTAGTGTACCGGCCCCCTCGCTGCCTATCAGACTCCCTGGCCGAGCTCACAGAACTGGTCTCGGAGCTGGTGTTGGATTCGCCCAGGCTCTTGGTCCTGGGCGATTTCAACATCCCATTCGAGGCCGGTTTGTCAGGTGGAGCTAGGGAGTTCATGGCATCCATGACAAACATGGGCCTATCACAATTGGTCTCTGGACCCACACATTCAGCAGGTCACACTATCGACGCTGTTTTCAGTTCCGAACAGACGGATCTGTGGGCGGAGGTACTGAATACCTCCGAATTGTCATGGACAGACCATTTTCTGGTCAGGGTTAGTATCACGGCTACCACCCGTCCCTGCAGGGGTGGCGGACCTATTAAGATGGTCCGCCCTCGAAGGCTGATGAATCCTTCTGGATTCCAGAAAGCCTTGGAGGGTTCCATGGCTGGTATCATCGATGATCCTGTAGAAGCCCTGGTCAATAGATGGAATCAAGACCTAACTAGGGCTATCGACACGATCGCCCCCAAACGTCCTCTCCGGCCCGCTTCTAATAGGGCGCCCTGGTATACAGAAGACCTCAGGGAGTTGAAGCGGAAAGGACGACGACTGGAGCGCCGATGGCGGAAAACTTGACTTATATGTGACAAGACACGACATAGAGAACATCTTCGTTTCTATGGAGTGGCAATACGTGCAGCGAAGAAAGCTTTCTTATCTGCACGCATTGCGTCTGCGAATTCACATCCAGCAGAACTGTTCAGGGTGGTGAGGGGTCTAACTCAGGCTCCTTCTCCCCTGAATCCGATTTTAGAGCCTTCGGCAGTTCGCTGTGATGCCTTTAACGATCATTTCTCAGATAAAATCTCTCGGATAAGAGCCGACTTAGATGCCATTGTTATAGCAGAGGTTGACAGTGGAGTGTCCAGTGACTCCGCGAGTAGGATTACACTTGATCAGTTTCAGTTAGTGAGTACCGAGGATGTGGACAAGGTACTTGGATGTGTGAGGAAGACGACTTGCCCTCTCGATCCCTGTCCTTCCTGGCTGGTCGTCCAGGGAGGAGATGCAGTTAGATCACATCTACAGCATATCATTAATGCCTCTCTCAGGGAGGGGAGCTTTCCATCATGTTTAAAAGAGGCGGTGGTAAGGCCGCTTCTAAAAACGCCCTCCCTAGATCTCCTGGACCTTAATAACTACAGGCCAGTATCAAATCTTCCATTTTTGGGCAAGGTGATCGAGAGAGCAGTTGCTTTTCAACTCCAGGCAGTCTTGGATGACACTGATTTTCTAGACCCATTTCAAACCGGCTTCAGAGCGGGATACGGAGTTGAGACCGCTTTGGTCGCCTTAGTGGATGATCTACGCCTTAGTATCGACAGGGGGAGTGTGTCCCTGCTGGTACTCTTGGACCTCTCAGTGGCTTTCGATACCATCAACCATGGTATCCTTCTGGAGCGCCTGGAGGAATTGGGAATCGGGGGCACTGTGCTTCAGTGGTTCCGATCCTATCTCTCAGGCAGGTTCCAGATGGTGATGCTTGGGGATAGCTGCTCTTCAAAAAAGGAACTGCTATGTGGTGTACCACAAGGTGCCATCCTTTCCCCAATGCTGTTTAACATTTACATGAAACCGCTGGGAGAGATCATCCGGAGGCATGGGGCGGTGTGCTATCAATACGCTGATGACACCCAAATATATTTCCCTATGCCTTCGACAACATCGTCTCCTCTGAATGAGTGCTTGGAGGCAGTAATGGGCTGGATGAGGAAAAACAAACTGAAGCTGAATCCAGACAAGACGGAGGTGCTTGCTGTCAAAGGCCCCAACCTGGGTCTGAAGGTGTGTCAACCAGTTCTGGATGGGGTTACACCCCCCCTGAAAGATTGTGTTCGCAGCTTGGGGGTACTCCTGGATCCGTCGCTCCAGATGACAGCTCAGATTGATGCGACGGCCAGGAGTGCCTACTATCAGCTTCGGCTGATACGCCAGCTGCGCCCCTTCCTAGAGTTGGAAGACCTAAAGGCGATGGTGCACGCACTGGTAACTTCGAGGCTCGACTTCTGCAATGCGCTGTACATAGGGCTACCTTTGTGCCTAGTCCGGAAACTTCAACTTGTTCAAAATATGGCAGCCAGGTTGGTCACCGGTACACGTAGGGGTGATCACATCACACCAGTTTTAAAATCGCTTCACTGGCTGCCAATCAGTTTCCGGGCGAAATATAAAGTGTTGGTTATTACCTTTAAAGCCCTACATGGTTTGGGTCCAGGGTACCTACGGGATCGCCTTCTCCCGTACAATCCACCCCGCACGCTTAGGTCCTCTGGGAAGAACGTACTCAAGCCAGCCAGAACTAGGCTGGCGAGTGTTACCCAGAGGACCTTCTCTTCTATGGCTCCCAGACTATGGAATGGTCTGCCGGAGGAGGTTAGACAAATTGGCAGTCTTCATGAATTTAAGAGAGTCATGAAGACTGCTCTCTTCCGGCAGGCCTATCCGGACGAATTTTAAGATGTTTTTAATGTTGTATTTTTTCTCTTGTTTTTTTTTTTAAAAAAATTTTAAGTGTTGTGATTTTTATGTTTTATATTGTTGTTGTTCCGCGGGCTACAAATAAATATTATTATATTATTATTATTATTATTATTATTAGCCAAGCAATGGCTCTGAATGGAATTTTCCAAGCCAAATGGGAGATGATGGGAAAGAAACAAGGCCTGAGCAGTGACTCACGCAGAGATGTAGAAGGCAGCCTCCTCTGTGGGTCCATACTTTGGGTCCATAGACCCTTTGATAGTTTGATTTATTAATTTCTCATGGGACATATAGTAGTTTGTCCATGACTTGTAAGTATGCAACCACACAGTTGGAGAACCCCCCACCCTAAGAGGACACAATTTGAACGAGCCACATTGGCCACCTTCAGGTCCCTACTGGTTTCGATGGAGAGTTGTACAGATGCTTTGACATTTCTCCTGTTACAATCAACAGGACTTAAAAGTCTTTTAAGTTTGACTATTTATCTAAATATATTGTAGAAGGAAGCTCACTCTCATAAACAAGGTGTCATTAAAAGTCTTAAGCATTAATTTTTTTAAAAAAAAATTATATCTATGGTTGATTTCAACTTCCACAAATATGTAGAATATGTCAAGATTCAGATGGCGTCAATTTAAGAGTAATAAATCTGTAAATAAAAACCTTGATTACGATGTGTCCTTATTAAGTAGGTTTAATTTATTGTAGGGCCAAACTAGAAGCGACTTTTGTCCCCTAGGTTGTTATTGTGTAGTTTACTTATTAAATTTATTAGTTTACATCCCTTCCCTGCCCCAGGCAAGCTGGATTGGGAGCATGAGTGTGTGTGTGTGTGTGTCAGAGAGGCTATAAGCTTCTATCCCCCCCCAGTCCTGATTGGAATTATCCCCCTATTATTATTATTATTATTATTATTATTATTATTATTATTTACACTTATATACCGCCCCATAGCCGAAGCTCTCTGGGCGGTTTACAAAAATTAAAAAGATTGAGCATTAAAAAGACAATATACAAAATTTAAACCCCCCTACTCATAACTCTTGCTTTTCACAATGGTGGGGTGAGGGGCAATTCTGGCCAGGGCCAACGCAAGGACAAAGGCTGAAAGCCTCCCGACTCACCTTCCACAACCCTGACCTGGCTTTCCCCTCCTCCCCATGCCAGCTATATATATATTTTAAAATCAGCTGCTACGGGGCGACAAAAGTCTCATTTAGTTTTGCCTTTATTTTATCTTCATCCAAATCATCCACTCAAAAACACACCTATTTAGAACACACCTATTTAGAAATGTGTTAAAATAAGAACACAAAACAAAGAATCGCTACTTACATGTTTTACAGCAAGTGTTGGCAATGTTTGCAATATTACCCTAAAAAGAGAAGACGTGTCATTTGAGACAAACAAAACACTCTTTTGCTCTTGCTAACATACAAACACTTTTCTTTCTTCGTCTTCGTCGTTTTCTTCTTTTGCAATCTGTGACGTTTTGGATGGCAGAAAAACTTTGAACTTGTGATAGCTAATGGCAGAACTATGAGCCAGAAAGATGTCGGAGATGTGTTTGTTTTTTGCTAGAATTGGCCACTCTGCCTAACTGGGATTGGGGGCATAGTGGGGTGTGTGTGTGTGTGTGTGTGTGTGAGAGAGAGAGAGAGAGAGAGTTGCTACCATGATGTAGCCCCAGTCCAAATCATCCCCCACAGCTATTAGGCCCAGAGGAAAAACATACAGGTTCCTCATATTGTGATTTGAGTTGAGGTTGCAAAGAAGGGGTGTCATGTCCCCTGGTTCTGGCTCCATATTACGCTGAGGAGCACTCAGATTCAGATGGGGCCCAACTAGCCTCATTTTCGGGGGAGCTCTTGGTGCCAGCTCATATGCATTCTTAACCGAAGGATATGACTGCCTTGTCGATGTTCGACTCTGAGGATGACTCCCAGCTACTTCTTCAGTACCTCAGAAACAATCATGGCCCCTGCAGTCAGCATCCAGCAGAGAGGAGCTACTGAAAGACTTAGCTTTGCCAACAATGCTGGCTCCAGTTTTTGGAGGGCAAGATACCCTCAATGGGGCCCCCAACTTGGGGGAAACATCTCCTCTACAGTTGTTGTTTTTTGTTGTATTTTTGATCCAAACAGCATGAAACCTTCAGGCATTCTACAATCTTGCCAGGACATAACTACTAATGTAACAGCAAAACAAAACAAAAACTGCCTCTACAGCAGGGATCCTTTGTTCGTTCTGCCTGAAATTTAGCAGGTCGGGTGCCCTGGTGGGATTTCAAACCATTTGGGTTGAAAATGGTAAAGTTATAAGCAGGAGAAGAGGCCTTCCATAGTAATGCAAAATGTATGGGAGGTTTTCCTTTTTAAATTCCTCTAAAATGGGAAACTCTTCCTCCAGTACGCCTGAAATGTGGCAGGTACCTGATGTGGGAGGTTAGTATAATGTCTGCAAATTCCATTCCATTGCAAAAGAAAGCACCAATGTTATAGGCAATATAAGGCAGGTTGGGTATCCATTGAAATCAATAGAAAATAAAAATAAAGGTAATTAAAATGAAAGGTAAAAGTAAGGAAATGGGGCTAGCAGCCATAAAAGTGTTAATGAATGGCAGCAGAAGTCAATGAAGTTGCTCCTCTGTCTTATACCTACCATGCCATTGTCCCCTTCATCTTCTGTGTCCCGCAGTGTCAAAACTTAAATGGTAAACTCTTTGGAGCAGGAACCTATTTTTTGCTTATGATACTGTGTACACAAATTGTGCTGTAATAATATTAATAGTAATACTACTAGGACTACTAATAATAACAATAGTCTAAAACCTGTCCAACAAGGCACTTGATTCACTACTTACTCCTGTAGCCAAGCATTTATTAGAGTCGAATGGTGGACAACCAGTTATTCTTTTTTCCCAGATGAAATCTCCTTTCATGTTGACTTTGCAAGAATGGCTGTCACAGCCATCTTGGATTGTCTCATTGGGCTGCAAAGGTTGCAAAATGTACAGTTAAACAAAAATGCTATTTTAATAGGCACAGATTTTTTTTCTGTTTTTTTTCTGTTTTTTTTTTTTTTTTACTAAAGCTACCTAAATGAGTAGATGAACACCTGGATGCCAGCCAGGCTCACAGGTTTACCAACCAGTGATGATTATTCATTGGATGTGGGACAGGCCTATGCACATTGCATTCTCTGTCCCAAATACACGATAGAAGGTATGATATGGGGGCAGGGAGTGCATGTCCCTGTTCCATCTCCTTCTTTTGATGAAGGGTAATGGGAACTGGGCATGTGCACATATGGCATGTATTACATGTCAAGTTAGCAGGCATGATGTGGGAATGAACAGAGTTCCACTGTCACATTACACATGCAGTATACAGTATGTGCCTCTTTACACGTACCGTATATTTTTCTAGTAAATGTATTAACTAATCCTTATTATCCATGTCCAACCCACAGAATGAGAAACCAAGAAATGCAATAACAGACAAACTAAGTGATAGAGGTAAGGTTAAAGCTCCAGCGACCCCAATCACTGCTCATAGCAGTGGGAAGACAGCAATCTGGATGAGGATCACTGGGTGGATGAAGTTTAGGCCCAGAAGAACACTGCTATTAGCAGTGGGGAACAGCTATTTGTTCCCTACCACCCAATTGATGACCAATCAACTGGGTGGTGGGGAAAAGTGGTTGGGGCACCCGGAGCTCTGTGGATTGCACATATATGTGCCCATATGGGCTCTCCAGTTATGGATTGTGTTCCTATTCCAATGTAAAATTAGCCAAATTATGGGAAAGTGAATATGTGCATATTCATCCCATTGCCCTTGCCTATGTCCCTCTTTCTTTGTTGCCGCCTCCTCCTCCTCGGTCAAAATTAGACTGTAAGTGGGATGTATTCTGACATTTGTTTTAGCCTGCCCCATTGCAAATTTGTCAGAGCAGAGACCTGTCTTCTGGCACTATATCAATAACAAATAATAACACTGCTATAATAACAGTGTTATTATAATATATAACAACGCTGCCAGGGCACAAAAAAACAGGCAACTTCTGCGTTTAAAATAAGAAATTATCTTGTAGAAGCCTGGTTCTTGTTAATGGGATATATGCTGGAGACTGAGTGGAAACTTTCATGACAAATTGCATTCCCATAGCATTGCAGGGATGTGGAACTGTTGGTAACAGGAGTGGAACAGCCCTGCAAACATCTGTCAGGACAGACATATGAGATAAACTGACCTTTAGGTACAGAACGGTTCGGTCCCTCAGCTGTATGGCACACACAGTTGGCAAACATTTACCACAGCAAGACCCAGATACTTTTTCCATCCTGTAATTCTGCAATTAAAGAAAACTGGTGATTTCTCTGAATTCCAGGATTGACACAGACATTGAATTAATCTGCTAAAGTGGAATGACATTGGCCCAGTTCACTCTAGTAAAGTGGTCTCCAAACAAACACTTCCATGTGGTGGGGCTAGAGCTGCACAATCTGTGACCAAGACGCACACCCTATTATGGAGAATCTCAAAGTCATTCTAACATCCACGGCCCACCTCCCTTGGCAGCTGCTGACCTTAGGGGATGACATTCCAAGTCATTCACTTTAACAAGCTGCTTACCAGGTGTGAAAGAACAGAGCTGCCTTCTCATTTGGTATGTAGTTTGAGTATGGGGTTAATGTTTCTCTATGAGTGTTGTTCAAAAGTAAAACCCAAAAGATTAAAAGTTCAGTTAATGTTTCGCTAGCTCTAGATGACACTAGGTCTAAGAACGTGAGGGATAACTGGCAGTTCACCAGATGGTTAGCCAGATAAGGAGCCCACAAGAAGGCTTTTATTTACATTGTGACTCTACAAGGTCTGAAATATTTCAACATACATTTCAGTTCTGAAAAAATGGAGACACTTTGCACTTCCACTCATTGGTCAGGGCACAGCTGGTCTTGTGACACCAGATTACAGTGAAAATCAATGCAGGACCCCCTATGCTAAAACACCGTTTAACCATTCTGCACAGTAATGTGCGAATCTGCTCTGAAAACCACAAATTTGTTGTCATTTATAAATTCTAAAGTTGGAATCTGCAAGGAATTCCTTTATTCCCCTTCTTTTTCCTGTCAATGAGTGAGAGGGACTTGGCTCAGGGCTCCATCACACCAATTTATTTCCCCCGGTTGTTTTACCTCAATTTCAGAAGTGCTGCAAGTGCTCCTCTCTTTCATTATCGTAGCTATACCGGTGAACTCTGTTTTTGCTCTCCCGCTGCTATTGTGCCTGCTCCACCCTGCCAGCCCCTTCTCCTTCCCCCTCCAGTTCATTGGTTTTTGTCGTTGATGGACATTTTGATGGACGCGACAGCCTTCTCCCCTCGCTCATTGGAGCTCCTATTACAAATTTGTACAGATGTAGAAATATGCTTACATCTGTGTAATTCCTAAGGCTAAAGAGATGAAACTTGGGATCTTGAGAGCATTTCAGTAGAGCTTTCCACATGCCAAGTTTGAATCAGACAGGTCCATGCCTTGATTTTTAGGAATTTTAAAATGCAAATTAACCCAAATGCTTACATCTGCGTAATTTATATAGATTAAGAGATGAAACTTGGGATCTTGAGAGCTCTTAAATAGAGCTTTCGGCATGCCAAGTTTGAATCAGATCGGTTCATCCCTTGATTTTTAATTTTTTTAAAAAAATTACCTGCTCTTTAAACCTTTTGCTGAGCGAGATCGCTTTTCCTTTCCTTTGATCATAAAATAGAGATGGCTGGTTCTCTTACTCCAAAGTAAATCCCATTGACTTCAACTGTATTTACATTCAAGTCATACTACATTTGCCCCCACCCTCCCAATAGCTCCATTTTACTTCAAAGTTACATTGTTGTCTCTCCCTTTAAGATGTTAATCTGTTGCCAAGGACAGGGCTAGCAATTCACTAGTCATGATTCACTGGAAAGGATAACCTTTTGTCTTGCAAATCAAGTCTCCTTGGAAACATCCTGTGGGCTTGATTTTGTATGAAACTGCTTTGCTTAAGAAGATTTCAGGCAGTAAAAGGAACTAGAACACGAAATTCACTAGCACCAGGAAATGTTTCCTCCAGCCGTATAGGATAATATAATATAGGATAATATAGGACAATATAGGAGAAAGAATAATTACACAAAAGGGGAGAGAACCACTAGGAAGATTTATAACGCACGTGGAGAGTGATGGAAGCTGACAGAAATGGAGGTATGAAGAAGGATCAGAGTGGTTTGAAAGGTTAAGGTGGATGGGAGTCAGGGTGAAGTTCTGTGATTCCAACAGGACAAGGGTTCAGCAAAACAAGGAAGGAAGCCAAAAATAAGAGGGAGTTGGAGCCCTGAAACCTTCCTTCCAACTCCTAAGGTGTCCAAAGATGAAAAGGAGGAAGTAAGTTGTAAAACTGCCCTGGCCGATTAAAAGCACGCCCTATTCTTTCATCACTGAAAATGGCCTTCAAGACACACACCCAAACAAACGCAGAAGCGGATTTATTGGTTTACATTTGGGTTTTTATTGTGCACTTCCAAGATGAAATGGACTTTCCCAAGTGCAAAATAACCCATGAGAATGGAGGAAAAAAGCGAGAATAGTGCAGGACAAAGACAACATCATGCGAGTCCACACCACCAAAAGCGAAAATGACGGATTCTGGGACTGCAATAAACACAAAGTATGATGGAGCCCTCAGTTTCACTTTAGCAGATTCTTGGTTTCATTCCATTAGAACTTGGAATTGCAGTTTAAAATAAACTCTTGTTTGCTAAACAAACAACAAAATCAATGCAGGGTTTGAAGTTGCCATGTTTAGCAGTTGTCTATAATTTATTTTAAAGCACAGTTCCAGACAAACCAAGAATCTGCTGAAGTGAAACTAAATTCTGGTTTATTCCTTTTCCTGGCCACGTAAGAAAAGAAGGGGAAGGGAGGGATGCTTGAGCCCTGCATTTCATGCACATAACCCTCAATTAGGGGGTTCCTAACATTTTTGGACCTATGGGCATATTTGGGAATTTGAGACCATTCCAAAAGGCTGCTGCTTTGACATCTAACGTTCATGGGCTATGGATCTTAGACTGCATCTTATTCAGCACAACCCTTGGCTTCATGTCTACTGGACAACACAATGTCTCTTTAATAAGGGATTGTCTAAATCGGCCAATTGCTGGTGGTGCAAGGCAGCTAATGCTTCTTTTAAACAAATGCTTGGCAATGTCCAGTAGTTACTTCTTTCTGGGCAGAGGTATTACTCAGATAAATTTTGTACTGGAACAGTCTTTAATATTCAAACTATGTACATGCTTCATGGAAATTCACAAATGGTCAGGGTAAATGGATTTCTGCATCCTTTTGACAGCTAAACAACTGGTATTACAACACTTGGAGGATTAATGCTCACCTCTGATAATGGAATGAACTGAGGACCTTACAGTGCTATCAATATTTGAATGGGTGGCATATAGACGCCACCTTCAAATGGATACTTATTTAGGTGGTTTGGTCTACATTTGTTAAAGCCCATTTATAATTCTAGAAAGGTATATGCATTCCATACAAATCCACGTTTATATATTTAAAAAATGGGGTGGGGGCGCTGGTGCCATGCTCCGGAAGCTGGAGCTAGTGCAGAACGCAGCAGCTCTGCTGTTGCCGGGAGCTGCCTCTTTTCAGCATATAACTTCTTTGCTGAAGGAACTGCATTGACTGCCTATTGGCTACCGGGCCAGGTTTAAGGTTTTGGTACTGGTCTACAAAGCCCCAAGCAACCTGAGAGAGTGCTTCCTCCCTTACCAACCTGCCCAGTCACTGAGGGCATTGGAGGGCATGCTCCTAGTAGTTCCAAATGGACCTTTGACCTGATTGGAGTCTGCCAGGAGGAGAGCCATTAGTGTGGTGGCCCCTTCTCTTTGGAACTCCCTGCCCCTGGGGATTAGGCAGGCTTTCAACTCTATGCTGCTACCAGAGCCTCCTGAAAATAACTCTTTTCCAGGAACCATTCCTCAACTCAACAGCCACTGTATTATTGGTCCTTTATTTTAAATTGAACAATTCAAATTTGCTGTTTTAATCTTTTTTTCTGTTTCATTCCTATGTGCACTATTCCAGAATCTATTTTAGATATGGAACGGTATATAAATATTGTAAATAATGATACTACTACTACTACCAATGTTGAGGAACCATTCATGGGCCATAGGTGCCACATTGGGGATCCCTGCCCTAAATTATGGTTTACAGTTACGTGTGAACTCACCCATTGAGGTGGAATGAAAGGTTTCAAGGGTGGACTTACAGGTACCCTGCAGTAGGGCCTCATGCTTGCCCAAGTGTCCACACAAGCCAAATCTAAGAAAAATGTGTGGCCCATGGTTCCTAGAATCATTGGATGCTGCTATATACATACGTGGGGAGGCTAATACCAAACACCCTCCTATTAGCTTTCTTCTCTGTCCTCAGATTGATAAGTTAGGGAAAGAAAAGGAGAGCACAATGGAACCTAGAGCATACCCCCCCCAAAATTGGGCCCAATATAAAAACAGTCTTTTTTTTCCTTTTTTTTTGGCTCAAAGATGTTTTTAGAGGTATGTTGTCGTTGTGTATATTGTCTGTTGTAGGATTTTAAATTCGGTACATCATTTTCCCTAACTTATCAATCTGAGGACAGAGAAGAAAGCTAATAGGAGGGTGTTTGGTAAATAATAACAGTAATAATAATAACTTTATGTGTTCAGTGAATATCTTCCTAATAAGAAAACAAGGCCAGAAGCCTTGATATTCCTGCTCTGTATGTAGTTTGGTTCTTGCAAGTGACCTACATGATGGGATTGGAATAATGTATGTACCGGAATATGCTGTAATGTAAAACCGTTATATCAGCAAGGAAATGCTTAACTGTGATTTCTGTCAAGACCTCTTGATATAGCAGAAGACAAATAAGCTAGCTTGATAAGGAGGAGTGACCATCTAGGTCAATCTGACACTGCCAGAAGAGTTATGGGCCATCTGCTGATAAGGTATAATGAAAAAGTTTTCTCTGATCTGTCTTTGTTTTGCTTTAGAACTTTGCTAACTGCTAATTGATTAAGATACTACTATGTATAAATATACCTGCTTTTCACACTGCCAGTTGAGAAGATCTTTGTCTGTAGGACTCTCTCCATACAGCTGTATCACACTCAATAGAACAGAGTTGCCTTATAACCAAAGTGGATTTTTATCTGTGACAATTTGGGGGCTCTTGTCCGGGATGAGCACACCTTGTGAGGAGAAGAGGTTCGGAAACTGGCTTTGTCTAAACCCTACCTGTGCACACACTCTAAGAGGTCACTGACAAAGACAGGTTGTGCCAATATTGATGTGAAACTTCAAAGTCTACCTACCTAGATCTATGCAGCATACTACAAGAAAGTCCCTATCCTAGAGGCAACACACTCCAATCCTAGACAACGCAAAGCATAAATTGCATACCCCAGAACTGAATTATTCTACATGCACCCAACAAAGTTGCCTGTCTACTGGACTTTGTCCAGTAACTGAAAACACCTTGCCTCTCTGGTTCTGGTTGATCCCCATTTTCTTCCTCCTGTGTGCAACTGCCTTATTGTAATTGTATGCTATGGGCAGGAATAAGACTGAATATATCCAATTGTATGCCAAAGTACTAGGGAAGTTTTGTTGGGGTTGCAATGGTTCTGCCTGTTGGGTAAGTAAATGTGATATTCCTTATGTCGTAAATGGTGCCAGAACATCTAACAAAACATGGTTACCTATCTCGAGTCCTTCTTTTCCAGGATATTATATGCAGTGGGTGATGAGACCTTGGTGCAATTATGGGTTCACTGCCTTAGCAGGTCACTATTTTGTCTATGAGAATAAAGCATACATGTCTTCAAACCAGGGTGTGAGTATAAAATATACAGCCTGGAATAGTTCCCATTCAAAAATTGATAGGACTCCGGGGCCATAACACTCTGTCTTACCTTGGGGCAAGGTTCACAGGTAATTTTTCCACATGTCAACTTGTATTTCAAATACAATCCTTTCTGTATGCTGCACTGACAGGTGGTGCATTGGTCCAACAACACACGTTTCCCTGGCTGAAAGATAACAGGGTTACGGGTTTCAGTGACTTCTTTTTCACAATAGAAACATGAAGAATGGAACATTCATTACCAGATGAAGAAAAATAAAATAAAGACCATCCACCCTCCGAACATACAATTTTTGCGAATGAACACTTCCATTTTGAATTTTACTTTCATTTATACCCATTCTTGACAGTTTACACAAAATATGTTTTGTATGAAAAGAAAACCATATTAATATGTTGTTTTAGATGTTTTTAGATGTTTTTAGATGTCTCTATCTGTTTATATGTTTTTATGCAAATGCTTTTTATACTTTGTATAATATATTTTAAAAGTTTTCCATTTTTGTAGGTTCAGAGACCTTTGGCCATGGGGCAATACAGAAATATAATAAATGAATGAATAAATATATGAATCCATCTAGCAGGCAGAGGGGGAAACTACTACCCATTTGCTAAAGGTTGCACATAGGGATGGCCATTGTGGGGAGTCCAGGCTTCTGGAGGTTTGTCAGATTTTTCCAGAGCCCCTGGCTTGGCTTGCACTTATTTATTTATTTATTGCGTTTATATCCTACCTTTTTTCCTCCAAGGAACCCAAGGCTGCCTACATAATCCTCCTCCTTTCCATTTTATCCTCACAACAACAACCCTGTGAGGCAGGTTGGACTGAGAGTCTGTGACTGGCCCAAAGTCATCCAGTGGGTTTCTATGGCTGAGTGGGGACTAGAACCCAGATCTCCCAACTCCCAGTCCAACACTTGAGCCACTACACCGCACGGGCTCTCTCGTGAGAGCAGCCATAAGCTTTCTCCCAAACTCTGAGAGCTTATTTTTTCCTTCTAAAATCAGCATTTCCCAAATGTGGTACCTGCAGGCACCAACTGCACAAATTGGATCCCCAATGTGGTGCCCATGTGTGCAGTTGGCACAAATTTCAGCCGCAAATATATTATATTATACACATTTGTGCAATTTGAAGCCATAATTTGTGCAAATGTTTTTTAGGCAAAAATAAAATAAAATATGGAAATTCTGCCAGCTGGTCCAACATGGCGCACTGAGTCGGGCCAGCTGGCAGAAGATGGAACTACATCTGGGGGGCCGAACCGATGAAAGCACACTGAGCTCCACTCCCCCACAACCAAATTCCTTCAACATCCCTAGTTGCACAGTCATTCCTCTCCCATAGCAGCACTGGTTTCAAAGTGTAAGTGGATTTTCCTTTAAATTCCACAAAGGGAAATATATGAATATACACACACACACACACACAGCTTGAATATAAAAGAGCTATTAGTTCAATGAAATTATACGTATAAAGATATAATTGATTAGTGGCATTCAATTTTTCTAAACCCAGGATTTAACTTGAACCTGCAAAATGGGATCCACTTTAATGTTTTCACTTCCATCCGAAGTATACATTACACCAGGGGTGGGGTAACATATCGCCCACAGACTGCATGTAGCCCCTAACCACCTCCCCCAGGTGGCCCCTGCCACCCACTGCTGCAAACCCACCCAATGTATGATAGCTGTGAAAAAGGTAAAATCAAAACTAAAACTGCCAATATCATAATGCCTTAATCTTGCATCCACAATTGGAATACTGTATACAATTCTAGCCACCAAATCTCAAAAATAGTATTTTATAGCTGTAGAAGATGCAGGAAACAGCAACCAAAATGATCGATGTGCTGGAGTAACTCTCATAAAAGGAAAGCTTACACTGTTTGGAGCTTTATAATTTTGAAAAAAGTGAATAAGGGGAGGACATGATAAAATGTGGTCTGGAGAAAGTGGATATGTATAATAATAGAAGCCAGAGTGATTCAGTGAAGTCAATTGGTGGGAGATTAAGAACATAAGACGAGTCATGCTGGATCAGTTCAAGTATTCATTAGTCCAGCATTCTGTCCACACAGTATCTAACTAGCTTCCCACAGAAAACCACAAGTAGAACATGACTACAACAGCACCCTCTCACTCATGTTCCCCAGTGATTGATATATACAGGCTTGCTGCCTCTGAGACTGGAGGTAACATATAATTTCTGATATTGGAGATAATACATAGCCATCATTCCTTGTAGCCACACTGACAATCTTACCCTCCATTAATTTGTCTAATCCCCTTTAAAGCCATCCAAATTTGTAGTCATCACTATATCTTGTGGAAGGGAATTCCATAGTTAAACTATGTGCTGTGTAAAGAAATACTTCCTTTTATATGTCCTGAATCTCTCACCAATGCCCTTCATGGAATTCAGGACAGATAAAAAGTACTTCTTCATACAGCGCACAGTTAAACTGTGGAATTTGCTACTGCAAAATACAGTCATGTCCACCATCTTCCATTTTTGGGTACAAGCCACCAGTTGAAACTGAATGCAATAAACAACTCACAATCAAGGAAAGGACATCCCAATTACTAAAATGCAATTTACTAGGCTCTTGGAATCCTGATCCCTTTCACTTGAGTGCAAATCCCTATGTTTAAGATATGGTCACATATACGGGATTAATTGATTTCTACAGGAAATGGGACATTATAATATTTTGTATTATAGAAATCCCTTTCCTAATTCAGTGGCCCAGGTTTCCACAGAAAACTTGAATTTTTCAAATCCTTGCTGTTGGAAATAACTTCAAATAACTGAATCCAATAATTATTTAAGTTGGAATCATGTGTGTGTGTGTTTAATAAGTTTGCACAAGTCAGAATCAAATATCCAGATATCAGTAATGATCCATGTGTTTGGGAAAATTCCCGTCCGGAACAAAAGATTTGATAATATCCACTGGAATAAGTCCGAGACAGTAAAACCCCATTAACGAGTAGGTTACCGTAAGTGAGTTGGCAAATAATGAACAGATTTTTTTTAAAAAAAAATGTCTCAAATACACCTATGAAATTTTGAATGAGAACCTTACAAGGCCCTGTCAACATCTGCTCACACACTGCTAGCCGATGTGACCCATAAAAGTCTGTATCAAGGCAAAAAGTGTCTGTGTCTTCCTTAATCACTCTGCTCAATAAAAGCCTGGGAAATCAGATGATTGTTGCAAGATGATTCCATTTGGTAAGTCAAGCCACCTGGTTGGAAGTTTAAAGTGCTGTGAATTTAATGCAGTTAAACTAAACTATGGGAGGATAAAGCTGGTAACTGGATACTAGGTGGAAATGTAAAGGGATTAAGGAAAAAACAAATGGCTCCAGTAATACAATTGCAACAAAAAACTCTGAATATGAAACCATTTAATTGATAAGTTAGTGGGGGCAGGTGAGGAAAGAAAAGGGGGGATTTTCTTTTAATGGAAAGTGAAGGATAGTTCAAAATACATTTTCAAGACTGGGAAGTTTAAGGGTGTGGTATATTAAGCATTGCTGCAGTGCAAATGAGCCCAAAAACTGTGATGCAAACAAGGTCAAACACAGGAGAAAACCAAACTATTATCCTTTACAAAATGAGAGAGAGAGAGAGAGAGAGAGAGAGAGAGAGAGAGAGAGAAAAGAGAACCGCTGCAGTGTGGGCCACATTCCCTTGCAGGTAAACTGTCTTCTGAAGCCCAAAGGGTCACCCCCATTTCTCTTTCTGTTCCCCTTTCTTTCTCCCTCTTCCTTCCTATCCAGTGAGCTATCATAGAAAGGACAGGCAGCTCTTGCTAGAGGTCTGAACTGATCACATGCAGAAGGTGGTTTTTTTTAAATTGGGTTGAGGGCTACAGGTTGTCATCCCTGCCCTGCAGGAATGTTTACTATAAAATAATTATGGAAGGAGGAATTAAAACTAAAATATTGATTGATAACATTTTTATTTTATTGTTTTATATTTTTTGTATGCTGCTCTGGGAATGCTGATTGATGATTGAAGGGCAAGGTATATATACAATTTAGAAATGAATAAGGCTATCTTACACACCCTTACCTGGAAGGAAGCCCCATTGAATTTAGTCAGATTTACTTGGCATGCATAGGATTTTACTGTCTAAATAATTACTTCCCGGGGGGGGGGGGGGTGTCTACATGAAAATGGAATGAGATGCGTGTTCGGGTAATATCTGGTTTTTAATTAAATCGGCTTTGGTCATCCAGAGACACATGAAGCAAGAACAGTGGAGTATACCATAGCTTAAAGCCCGCTTAATACCACACAGCTCTTGAATCCACATATTTCCAGGTTGGGTAAGTGGAGTAGAACTGAACATCAGCAACCTGGGTGATGCTGTTCAGGGAATGAGAAAGGCTTGTTCCCCACTCCTGTCTAGGCTTCCCTACTTAGGGAAGTTTTGAAGAACTATAATTAAGGTCCCTTGATTTTACCCTATACCTCTCATCCACCATTTGGAATGGTCAAAGTTTAAGCATTACAATGAATGGAAAAAAACAAGCTGCAAACCAGGAATGGCTAAATCCCCTGCTGCAGTATCCCTGACTGGCTGAGAGAGTGTGACTGCGTTTCGATGAATTAAAAATGGAAACAGTAGCAGGAGTGAGTAAAGCGGCTGCTGCTTTAATGAATGGAAAAACCAGGCTGCATTCTGTGAATGGGGAAAAGAGGGATTGGGAGAGGAGGAAGAGGCGGGACCACCACTCGACCATGTCACTGACAGGTCACAGCTGGATCACAGAGGTATGTCCAGGATTTAACGTGGGGGGATAGGGCACACTGCTGCGAAAGTGTTCCAGAGCCACAGTTTAGAAAGAAAGAAAGAAAGAAAGAAAGAAAGAGAGAGAGAGAGAGAGAGAGAGAGAGAGAGAGAGAGAAAGAAAGAAAGAAAGAAAGAACCTGGAGTAAAAAGACTTTCAGAAACTGCACCTTTTCCAGAAGGAAGCAGCGGGATTGCTGTGGACTGGCAACAATCTCATGTGTTGCAAATGACCTCAAAGTGCTCCCCCTCCACACTAAATTGCCTGTGAAGATTGGCCCCTGAAGTAATTCTAAAAGCACCACATGAGTGATCAAACTGTTTCTCATGCCGTCTCTGTAATCTTGTAGAGCTTTGCATTCTGAAGCAGCTTAACTTTTCCAATGGTATTCCCTACATGGAGGCAAAGACACACTGGAAAAGTCTCTTGGTCTCCCTTGCTTCTTAAGATAATAGAGATAGGAATGACCCATCTCACACGTATGGAAAAATGTTGCAGAAGTATTCAGAAAGGACCAAGGAGAACCCAGATCTTCCTATTCAGGGGTATGTGGAGGCCACATTCTAGTGTGGGGCAAAGCTGAAAGCAAAAGGGGGGTGAGGCAAAAAGTACTGGCACATTCTAGCCTGAAACTCTGACTGCCAGTATCTAAGGCTTATGAGAGGTATTCCAATCTTTTAAGAATGGGAGAAAATTGCATCAAAGCTAGGAAATCACCAAAGGACCAGCGCTTGGCCAGGGGAAGGGGGTGTGGCCATTTGGAGAACTCCAGAGGGCCAGACTAGGACCCCAAGAGGGCCAAATTTAGTCCCTGGGCCCGAGGTTCCCCACCCTTGTTCTAAAGAATGAGCTGAGGATCAGAATATTGCAGTGATTAGCAAATAGATATGGAAAGGGGAGTGGGGGGAGAGATGTCTGCTTCCATTTCATTGCCAAGCTCGGATCATGTTAAAAAGCCTCCATTAAGTCTGTGTCATAGAAAACTACGTGTCATGGAAAGGCTGGGGGAGGGGCTATAACTCAGGAGCAGAACTCATGCTGTGCTTGCAAAAAGATACATCTAAAGAAGATCAGGGAGAGAATCTTGCCTGAAACTCTGGAGAGCTGCTGCCAGTCAGTGTGGACAATACTGAGCTAGATGGACCAATGGTGTGACTCAGTATAAGGCAGCTTCCTAGGTCCCTATTATGCCTTCTCCCAACGTCTAATTTATGTTTTTATGGATGAGTATTCAGTAATGTGAGACCTGGAGTCTGAAGTTGGACAGCTCAGACAGAGATTTACCACTTCAGCAAAAACTTGGCCTACAATTTACTGTTCAAAAGTGAACAAGTCAAAAGTGGCTTCTCCAAAAAGGGTGGAGTCCAATATGAAAACATTTCAAGAAGATATCCCTTAATTTGCACAGCTGAATATAATTTAAATAGCTGAGTAGTTATGATCTTACCCCAAGTACAGTTCCATTGAAAACACAGCCATTCACAGGTTCTGTAAGAGAAAGTATGTGTCCATTAGTATCAGTCCCTTCAATGCAACTACAGAGCTTTAAATATTACATACTCCGAACCTGGACTGCTTTATATTAGAAGCTCCCCTGTGGGTTTTTCATAGCTGCTGCACTTGACAAATTATTTTCCTTTTCTCCTCAGAAGCTCCTTCCTCCCCTACAATTCTTGCTTCCCAGTTAGAAGCATCATCCCATTTATCTGGCAAGTTGTACATTTTGTATCTCCTGTTAATTATAATTTCCCCATTCTCCTCGCCTTCTGGACTGCTCAAACTAGCCTAGAGACAGACAATAGTTGTTAAGGAGCTCAAGGTGACCTTCTAAAGCCATTGTTGCATCTGGTATGAACATCCACTTTTCTGTCTCACTATTGTCTCTGGTGCAGCAAGAATTGCGGGGAATTGCAGGGCTTCAAAAAAACTACAAGACACTCTATTGACTCTTTGTTTTATATTTATATCGACAGAACATTAACAAATTTGCAAAAGTAAAATGCTTTTTAAAAAAAACTTACAAGAGAAAAAATACTATACTGCTCATCATGGGCAACAGTGGCTTCATTATGGTACTTTAATTCTCTTCAATGTGTTTTGCATTTCAGAGCTCGCCTGCCTACCTGTCAGGCATGCACAACCCACAGGCAGCTCCTTCCCCACAGTGGCAACCTCCATTTTTACTCCAAGGATGCTCTAGGATGCCGCACTTAAAGAGCCTGCTTCTGGGAAGAAGCTCTAGAAGCCAGCACTCAGAGGGACCTGCCGACTGAGCATTAGAGGCCAGAGCATCTTCTATGAGACACTCAAGACATATAAGTGGACTAGCTTAGATCTGTGACCATCTGAGTGCTGCTGCTGCTGCTGCTGACAACAGAAGAGTGCCATGAGTGCGCTCTTCAGAAGTAAGTGGGAAAGGGTTAGGGTTGGCCAAGGTGTGGTGGTGGTGTTCGAGGCGACGTGTATATGAGCGGGCAGTGGGAGAGGGGGAGAGTGCATGTACATGTAAGCAAGTGTGGACTTGTGAGTGTACACACACATATGCAACCCCAGGACCCTTAAAAGGGACTGCATGCGCTTCTGAGGGCCAAACAATATTGTGCACCTTTGCTATAGGGACAAGTGACATCTAGGAACTGTACAGCATGGCCACCTGATGACCTCTACAACCCCATCGATTCACTGGTTGCTTTGCCAGTTCCAAAGAATGTGGAGGATGAAGTTTCTTGGAATGGATAATTAAAGCCAATAGAATTCTTTACTACCCTGTCCTGGAGACAATGGGGGAAAATATATAAGATGTAATCTTGGTGCCTGAAGCCCAGGATCCAGCTAGGTCAGTAACTTGTTTCCAACAATGGTCAGCTAGATGCTTTTGGCAAGCCCACAAACAGGGCATGCAGGAAGATGACCTCCCCTGTTGTTGCTCCCCCAAGAACTGGGATTCAGAGGTCTGCTTCTGTACAAGGATGGTCCACTGAGCTATCATTGCCAATCAGCACTGACAGGCAATGCATCCTCACCCACTAAGAGAATCTTTTTTGCTTTCAGAAAACATTAGAGGCTTGAGTTGGACAATTCTCTCTTCTCTTCTCGCCCCACTGAATTGAGGGGAGACATGATAGCACTCTTCAAATACTTGAAAGGTTGTCACATGGAGGAGCGCCAGGATCTCTTCTCGATCAACCCAGAGTGCAGGGCACAGAATAATGGGCTCAAATTACAGGAAGCTGGATTCCGGCTGGACATCAGGAAAAACTTCCTGACTGTATGACAATGGAACCCATGGCCTAGGGAGGTGGTGGGCTCTCCCACACTAGAGGCATTCAAGAGGCAGCTAGACAGCCATCTGTCAGGTATGCTTTAAGGTGGATTCCTGCATTGAGCAGGGGGAATGGACTAGATGGCCTTATAGGCCCCTTCCAACTATACCATTCGATGGTTCTATGAGTCAAGGCTAAAAGAGAAAAGAACATACACAAATACATACAGTTGAAGACAATCTGTTGAATAATCTCCCCATGCCAAAAGGTTCAGATTACTGTCAAGTTGTTGTTGTTGTTGTTGTTGTTGTTGTTTTACAAACTTCTTCTCATACAAAATGCACTATTATAATAAGCAACTGGTATAGAAATGTAATTTCTTCCATCTTTGATCGACCATTCCTTACCACAATGGCATGAAGGACAGCAGCCTGATTTCCGGTCGCAGTGCAGCTCTGTTCCGAATTGGCAATTTGGTGGTTCCATCTGTGTGCATGAGACATTCTTTGTCTGAATAAAGACTTCCTCGTTCACCTGGACACATTCTCTGATGATGCATGGGTTGGAGGAGAATTGCCACTCAGAGCCAACCTATGAATAAAAGACAGCACAAGGATTATGTGGAAGGAAGATTTCCCCTCTCCTTTTAAGTGGTGCAGGATGATCACATTCCTTGATAGCATTTTCCACACCAGTACTGCAGTGCAGGAGAGCAACGTCCTATTCTCCTTTTCCCATTCATAATAGCAGTGGCTGTTTCACTTTCAACAGCGGAGTAACCGGTTTATTTATAGTCCACTATAAAGAAGACACAGAGGGGAAGGAGAGAGGGTGGCCAGCCACGGTACTTCGCAGTTGCGAGACACCTGCAACTTTGCAGCAATGATACATCTAAACTAAGGAATACCCAGAAGGGAAGGGAAGGGGGCAGCCAGCCATGGTACTTCGCAGTTGCAAGACACCTGCAACTACACAGTTGCGCAAGGCACCTCCAACTAAGGGATACCCAGAAGGGAAGGGAGAAAGGGCAGCCAGTACAGTCAGGGAGCATGGACAGGGCTGGGAACAAGCCTCCCCAATTACGGAATAGTGTTGCTTCGCCTCTTCACAGGAAGGGCAGCAGTTTGCTTTTTCCATTCACAGAGAGCAGCGGCTGATTCATTTGTGTCTCCCCTTCAGAATAGTCCCCTGTGTGTGTGATTTTCCTTTGTGTTTGTGGGGACAAGGAGGCCTCCACTGCTGACTCCAGGGCGCTATAGCAATTTCAGCTTCAAGGAGCTGGGCTGTGCGAGCCTTTGCTAAGCTGTTGGCCCCCTGCCAATTGGAGCCTTAAAGGCCCTCTTAATGCAAGGTACAGCCACCATTACAATGGAGGGAATAGTACGCAATTTCCCCAGCTATTAACACAGCAGGGGGAAAGGGACAAAAGGCGTGGGTCAGGGGGGGACTGTGCCCGACTGCTCTTGATGGCTTGAGAGCAGCTGGGAACTGGCCTGTACTAATGCCGGGCAGGTCTGCCTGGGCCCATGAGGGCCAGATGTGGAAGCATCTGCTGCCCTATAGGATATTTTCCTGTATCATCTTGTGGGCTTCCAGAATTAATCAGGGAGTTTTGATTCCAATAGAGCAATTTTTTCAAGTTTTCTCCAAATACAGACAGAAAACATGAAATGCTTACTTTTCCTGAGGCAGTCATAAAAAGCTTTTATCTCTGGACACTGGCTATTGAAAAGTTCAAATGAGACCTCTCAGATTTCAAGTGAGAGAGCATAACTTCTGGGGCTCATTTATTATTTTGAAAAGTCGGTGCAACACATAACACTAGCTTTGATTTTATATTGGATGTCAACATGGTGTAACATCCTCACTGATGTTGGCTTGGTTGTCAACTGTATAATATCCAGTCATCCGTTACACAAAGCCATGAAATTCATTAAACAAAAAACCTACAGTTTACGAAAACAACATTAAGGCTCTACAGTTTTCAACCAAGCACCAAAAAGCAGGGAAATTGGGAGTTAAGGCTCCCAAGCCTTAACGCCACATCCTCCCTAAGGAGGCAGAAAGTGCAAGTGAAATTCTCATTCTCCCAAAGCAGATAAACCATGGGGCCAGGATGGAGAATATGATATGCAGAGGTGAGTGTGGGGTTGTGGAAAACTCATGACAAACAACTTAGGGCCACCTACTTCTCTTTTTTTGTTTAGAGCAGCCCTTCCCCAACCTGCTGCCCTCCAAAGGTGTTGGACTACAACTCCCATCATTGCAAGTCAGTATGTCCCATGGTCAGGAATACTGGGACTTGTCATCTCAAACATCTGGAGGGCACTAGGATAGGGGAATGCTGTTCCATATCCTTACCAAATACAGGGTCTGCCCAATACTTTTCTCTGACACACATCTTGCATATAGCAGCATGACTGATAACAAAAGGGGCACTATTTGTTGCAGATGTAGAACCAGAGCATGTGCTAGGCACTTTCAACTTTTTGGTCAATATCCTGCCCTTCAAAGAACCAATGTTTTCTTAAAATGTGTTTCTACAAAATATACTGTTCACTCCCCACAATCCCTTTACAATACATCATCTCATCAGAGCGACAAAGGAGCAGAAAAGGTTTAGTTGGCTGTCTTGAACTCCTTTCAGATGAGATTACTTTGCAATCCTATTCCATTTGGGAGTAAGCCCTAGTGAATTCAGTGGCATTGACTTCTGAGACGACATGTATAGGATTCAAGTGTAAACAATCTTCTCCAGCCTGGTGCTCTCCAGATGTGTTGCACTATAACTCCCAAGTTATGGGGAAGACAAAAATTATTTGGTCATTAATTTTAAAATAATCCTTATGCATGAAAGTATTAGGTGGTAGCTCTGCCTTTGATCTCACACTGCTGCACACATAAGAGAAATCGTCTATATTAGTCCCCCAACACCATATATGATACTCAAGGAACAGACATCCTATGCCATGTGTTGAAAACTAATTTGACATCTGAAGGACTATCTGGATTAGGTATTCAAGATTCATTCATTGTCGCTTCATTTGGTTTAGATAGTTTATTTAAAGTGATGCAACTCTGTTGTAGTTCGTTGATTGATCGCATATCTTAATGCTGGAAAATGTGGGCAGAAAATAGATCTATCCTGATGTTTTGGATATCAACTCGCACCATTCCTGATCACTGCCCATGTTGATAGGGGCTTTTACGAGTTGAATTCCCAAACATCTGGAGATCTACATTCTGCCTGCCCTTGTTCTAGAACAGCATCCCCCAACTTGGTGCCCGTCAGATGTGTTGGGTTGCAACTCTCAACATGAGGAGATGCTTTAAAAAAGAGAAGTAGGTGGTCCTACGTTGTTCATCATCATTTCCCACAACCCCACAGTCACCTCTGCATATGATATTGCATATCCAGATGTTTGAGATGACAAGTCCCAGTATTCCTGACCATGGGACATACTGACTTGCAATGACGGGAGTTGTAGTCCAACACCTTTGTAGTCCAACAAGTGAATGAGGAAATCACTGGTGCTGACATGAGTACCAAACTGATACATGTAGTTAATGGTTTTATGTTTCTTTTCCCACCCAATCTTCTAAAAGACAAAACAACCACCACCCTGTAGGTCTCCAATACAAGAAGGAAAAGTAGACACTTCATCAATCCATTAAAACTATGACTTACCTCATGCCAATGGACAGCATTTCCATCTCCCCGAGACCAAGGTGATATGTCCTCACACATAGTCTTGAGACATTTCCCACAGCATGATCCTTCTTTATTAATGTATTGATGTCCCTAGGGAAAAAATGGAAAACACATGAGATTGTACAACTTCCCATTGATGATATAGTTATTTTTTTTTAAAAAAGGCTAAGAGTTAGAAATTAATGACTCATGCACTGACTGCAAGGAATAATGGCCTTACAACACAGCACAGAAGGATTCTGCAAGAGCCTATAACCAAGTAGCTAGAGCAAATCACACAAACAGCTAATGGCAACCCTTCTGCAGTTCTGTGTATTGCAGGTTTCTTGACATCTGGCACATAATTAGTTTTCCTGATTTTTTTCCCCATTTTCTTTCCCCATTTTCTTTATTAGAAAAGGAGCTTTTCAGTGATGGTGCCCCTGGTTTATTTTAGTTTTATGCTGCTGTTAGTTTTATTCTGCATTAGGCTTCTATTATTTTGTAGTTTTACATTTTTAATGTAAACTGTCCAGGGAACTTAGGTTTGTTTGTATTTCAATTCAGTTTTGATCGCGATTTATTCAATTCACACCTTCTGGATCAAACACAGACTCAGCTGCAATCTGTGGGTAAAGTCTATATATTCCTGAACTTGCAAGTGATTCGTGGACCACCAAAACTGTGTTCGAAAGCATGTGCACAAATGATGCATACACTGGAAAAATACGCATAAAAATACACACGGATTTTCATGCAAAAAGAATCTGATACGGACTCCGATACAAACAAGTTTCGAAATGCACAGTTACAAGATGGGGGATACTTGGCACAGCAATGCTACAAGTGAGAAGGATCTTGGAATTGTTGTAGATCACAAGCTGAATATGAGCCAACAGTGTGATGTGGCTGCAAAAACAGGCATATGCCATTTTGGGCTGCATTAATAGAAGTATAGCTTTTAAATCGTTCGAGGTACTGGTTCCCCTCTAATTGGCACTGGTTAGGCCCCATCTTGAGTATTGCATCCAGTTCTGGGCATCAAACTTCAAGAATGATGCAGATAAACTGCAAGGGGTTCAGAGGAGGGCAACGAGGACAATCAGGGCTCTGGAAACAAAGCCCTATGAGGAGAGACTGAAAGAACTGGGCATGTTTAGCCTTGAGAAGAGAAAACTGAGGGGAGACATGATAGCACTCTTCAAATACTTGAAAGGTTGATACACAGAGGAGGGCCAGGATCTCTCCTCGATTATCCCAGAGTGCAGGACATGGAATAATGGGCTCAAGTTACAGGAAGCCAGATTCCGGCTGGACATCAGGAAAAACTTCCTGACTGTTAGAGCAGTATGACAATGGAACCAAGTACCTAGGGAGGTCGTGGGCTCTCCCACCATAGAGGCTTCAAGAGGCAGCTGGACAACCACCTGTCAAGAATGCTTTAAGATGGATTCCTGCATTGAGCAGGGGGTTGGACTCGATGGCCTTATAGGCCCCTTCCAACTCTACTATTCTATGATCCTATGAAATTTAGAGAACTTTGGTGAACTCAAATTTGGCTGATTCACACATCCTCAGTCTTTGATCTTCCCATGTTGAGCAGCAAGGTCTACCAAGCTGTTCTACTTGCATTTGCTGGATGATGTGTTAAATTTTTCACATGATCACGGTCTGGGACCATGATAATGTAGGATGAAAGCAGCAGGAGGTGAGTGCTGTTGTTCATGGGGAGGTTGGGGGCAGAACCAATATGCTCAACTCCTTCCCCCCTACATAGATTTAGCCCTCATGCATTCAGGCAAATGCCTGGCAGTAAAGCCTCATAATACTTCTGTTTAGGCAGTCATAGGACTGAGCTGCATGAAACTGAACTATGAAATGGAAAGTCCTTGGTTCAAAGCTCACTTCAACTTCAAATACAATAGTCACTGTTCTTTAAGTCTCAGTTCCACCGCTGTAAAGTGGGTAAAACAATACTTGAACATCTTACATAGTTGTTGTAATGATTACTGAGAAAATATACACAAAGTGCTTTGAGCGCTTGAAATATGAGATATAAATATTAAATCTTCAAAACATTGGGTGACTCTTACTGTCTCATGTGCTAATGCACCCTTCAATCTTTAAATGTTTTACTTTTTCAGCCTTTTAAATGTTTTATTTAAGAATTAAATTTGCTCATTTCACTCAAATCCAGGCTTCCTTAAAATAAATTTCCCTTTCATCTTTATTGCATCTAACGGTAAGCCCTTTTACACTCATGTTGAACATCTGGTGAAAAACAAACTTTACCACTTCAAAGAAAACTGTCAGTCTGAAATAGTAGCAATTAAACTCATAGATTTCATGGTCAACCTCTATTACGCTAATAATATATCATGTCCCAGTTCAAGTGAGGCAAACATTCTGGCTCTCCTATGTAACACAGCTGCCCAAAGGCTGGAAAAATGTTTCACAATCAATTTACGTGTGATTGTCCAACTGATTAAACGAGTGTAACTGAAAAACAGGAATAAGGCTATTTATACTCCCACCAGTTATGCAGTTTCACAGCTCCCAGGAAGCCAGAATTAAAAAGCATATCAGGAAATTAGTGTTCTGCTTTTTATTGTACAGGGAACATTTATAGTTTAAATTATTGCTGTGATTATGATTTAATTTCTGTAAGTTCACACAAAAATTCTTTCAGAAGGCATTAAAGTGTAGACATTCCTCCTCCTAGTGGTTGACTCAGCAATTGCAGCAGGTTAGGTTCAGAAGATTTATGTGGAACCTTCAGTGGTTTACGGACAAGCTGCTTGCCGATCTGCAGAGCTTGCTTACTCCTGCCTGTGCCACAGCACTGTAGGCTAAAGAAAGGAAAAGTCAAGCTATTGCTGTCACCTTGTGCTTTCCTTGTACCAGAGGGGCATTTCATAAGATCGCATTAGCTATGAGGGATGTGTATTACTGAGTGCATGGCAGGCACATGATCGCGCCAGTATTCATCTAGACTATGGCTCAATTCGGACGACACGATAGTCAGTGGTGGGTTGACTAACCCTAACCCTAACCCTAGGGGGTACTCCCCAAACAACATGGTAATAAATAATCAACTGTGGTGTGGATTAGGATCAGCACTGAGTTGACTATGGCAGCATTGGAATGACACAATAATCAAAACAACTGACGATTGTTTCCCCCACACCAGTTGTTTATTGTGTCGTCCGAATTGAGCCTATGTGTCATCCAACCATCACTCAAATCACTTTAAAAGCTTTGCAAGGGGGCATGCCAAGTTGCTACCTAGGCATGCCATGAAGTCATCAGATGACCACTTCACTGTGTTCATCATACGTAATCCACATCAACAATCCATATTTAAAACATCCAAAGCCCTAAACAGCTTGGGGTTGGGTTATCTGAAGGATCGCCTCCTCCCACATGTACCTGCCCAGATCCTAAGATCCTCAGGGGCCCTTCTTCATGAGCGCCTGCCAAAGGAAGTAAAGCGGGTGGCTACCCGGAGGAGGGCCTTTTCTGCTGAGGCCTCCAGGTTGTGGAATGAGCTCCCTAGAGAGGTTTACCTGGCACCTATGATGTACTCTTTCTGGTGCCAGGTGAAGACCATTTTATTTTCCCAGTATTTTAGCAATTTTCTATCCTAGTTTTTTTAAACTCTGCTGTTTTAACTGCTGTTACTTTTGTATTGTGGTTTTATACTGTACTTTTAGTTTTAGTGAACCGCCCAGAGAGCTTTGGCTATTGGGCGGTATAGAGATGAAATGAAATAAATGAAATAAATAAATATGTCACTACACTAGAAGAATTGTAGTGCTTTTACTTGCCAGAGCCATCGTGAAAGGAGACGTCCAACACTGGTACTGCAACTTTGGGGCTTTTGGAAAAACGAGGCTCTGAACACTAGGAGAATCACTAGCTTCAAGCTTTTACAAGTATTGCTGCTTATAGGATTCTGAACAAACAGTTTGTATATATGTCTTACGACTTTGGACATATACATAAAATATTTGATCTTCTGCTTGGGTTTTATTAGATAAAGGAAGAAAAGGTTTTACCGACAAATTCAAAAATCTAACTAGATTTAAATAATTTAGTAAATCATTTTAGCAAATATAGACTCTGCTTTTAATGTTTTAAAAGTGGAAGGTAGAGAGTGGATAGAATTAGGAAAAACAAAACAAAAACCATCCTTGTTGCAACAAAAAAATGTTTATACTGCCCCTTGTAGCTCCCAGCTAGAAGTTAAAAGATAATGTTCATAATCCCAAATAGTGCATGTACACCATCTGTGAACACACCTGGGTTTTTGGGACATTTTTTCTCTCACAGTTTCCACCACAGAACTTCTCATGCTGCATTTTAAGCACCCTAGAGTTTAAAAATCTGTTTTGGGGCTTGGAACAAAAATTGTTTAAAAATGGAAACTAGGGAGGGGGGAAATAGTTCACAATTACATGTGCCAATTTTTCTTTAAGCGTCTGCTGTACAAAAGTGCTCCCCTCACTTGCTTGTTAAACTTGGGGGGAGTTTAAAGTGCAGTTTGGTGGCTCCTTAAGATAAGATTTTTAAAACCCAGCAAACATGTTACCAGCTCAGTACATGTACATAAATGAATAAGCAGAGTAAGCCTGTTATTACTTTCTGTTCTGTTGGCAGATAGACAGCACTCATCACCTCCAAAGACATTTCCTTGGTGTCAAATCTTAACTTTTTTTTTACCATGAACTAGAACACACACACACACAGAGTCAAAGAGTCTGGAGCATGAAGCAAACTGTAACTAGCAATTGGCCTTGAATACAGCAACAGACACCAGTGCTAAAATTGTCTTATTAATATTAGTCAAGCAATAGGTGTCAGATTTTATAAACTGGCTGGTAGCCTTTAATATAACACTGCTTTGTGATGTAGTAACGTATTCATTTTATTACACTACTGAGAAAAATGTGCAGGCCTGGTGCTTCTACAGTTTGCTCTGAAGGGGAATGAAACCATGGGGAAAGATTTAGGTAAAAAGGAGACTACGGAGGAAAGTTTCCAACAGCCCTGGGGATTGGTGGAAATGCTTGATTTAAAGCTGAAGTACACATGAAGAACTTAGGGTAGTTGAAATCTCTGAGGGCATCCTTAGGAACTCTACCTGCATTTACTTAATAATTTACTTCTGAGTGGTATTTTCAGGACAGTGCTAACCTGTTTTGTGTTTTCTAGTTGAGCAGGATCATAGATATTTTATACAAGTAGTACAAGCCCACTATTGATGGTGGAAGATTTGTTGTGGTGGAAACTTCAAAGTTAAAAAATAGTATTCATTTTTACTTCCTTACTTTGAGAAAAGAGGGATCTGTATATATACCATACAAGTGGTTTGCTTTGCTCTGTCACCACAAAAAAATAAGATGTGATCCTTCTGTAATGCTGTCGGACAGATCAACCGTATCAAGAGAGCCAGGGCCGAGTAAACAAACGAAGTCAGCAAGCATGTTCTCGGTATGCCACAGAGCTTTAAGCAACTATCTCCCTCTTCCTACTTGCTTTTGAGGGGTTGCTGGAGTCAGGGATCCTCAACTAGTCTCAGCTGGGTCCTGCATTTGCAGCATAGGCAGGGCTGAGTAGGAGTGATTCCAAAGATGACAACTCCTACATCGAATATTTTAGCGACTGGATCAGTCTTCTGCATCTTATACTCTTTTCAATTATTTACAACTTTAGGTTTTATAGTGGTTTTTGCTCTTTGGGCTATTGTAAAAGCAGTACTTTTGAAGATGGACAATGGATAAAACAACAACAATAATCAAACTGATCTGAACTATTCCTAACTAAAAAAAGGAATCTGGCAACCATTCCCTTTAGAACAGAACAAGGCATTCACCATTTTTATTCATAAGCTTGCTGTGAAAGTCTTCAATTTCTCCAATAAGAAGGGTAGCAGGCAGGGGAGTGAGAAATGGAGAGAAGATGATCTCTTTGCTGAACAAGGCAGTAGAATGACTGGGCTGTAAGGGGAAGGGGATGCCTTCAGTCTTTGATACGTCTACTTAATGTTGCTTATGCAAAGAGCACCACTTGGACCACCACGTAGAACTGCTATTCCAATTAATACCGTGAAGTTTTACATACCGGTGGACAAATCTTATTGCATTCTTTCTCAAGACATTCTGTAATTCGAAGTCCTGTAACAGCATCTTCCATGTCTGTGCAGGAGCACTCTGTACAGCCTTCCTCCCAAGTTTTCCCAATAGGATAGACAACATTTTGATGGATGCAAACCTGAAAATAATTACAATATGCATACTTATTGCACAGAAAATTGCACATAATTTGTTCTCACAGGAATTTTGCTTTAGCTAGCCACTATACCAGTGTAGTTTTCAAACCTTAAGGGTTTTCAGGTAGGTGGTCCGTAATGATGTTCCATGACAGCTTGCCCAACACTGCTGACCTCTCTTGCAAGGTGCAGTTGCAAGAGCACTGGGTGTGTTTTAGGACACAGTCCCAATTTAAGTGGGGACACAGCAATGGCGGACAGGCCTGGCCAATGCCCCACATGACCTCATTGTGTGCCTCCTATGGTTCCTCCAAATCTTCTGCAACATGCTAGGATCCTGTGACAAATGGGCAGGCATATTGTTGTGGGAAGGTTCCCTGAAGATAGAAAAGTATGAAACCCACTGCTTATAAATTAATACATTGTAAAATGCATAGTAAATCTTCCTCTCTCTCTCTCAGATCTATCACACACTACACAGTTGTCCCAACTCTTCAAACAAAGTTTTAGGAAGAGAGTTTCATATGAGGCAGCCTACCTTCTATGTAATGTTGGCCTAGGAGGCTCTACTCTGAGTTGTTATCAATAAAGAAAAGGAGACGAATGTTGTCTTTCTTAGCCTTGTACCTGTCACTCCTTTGTAGTTATGCCTGCCAGTGCTGACCTTCAGAAAATTACTTTTTAAATTTCATTTCAGAAGGTTTATAGTCCATTATGTGATTATCACTAGCTTAATTGGCTTTAAAAAGAGATTGGACGAACCAGGCAAATAGGAAAACTCCATGATCAGAGGAAGCATGCCTCATCATCAAATGCTCGAGGCCCAACATGAGAAGGGTAACCATTTTGGGGAAAGATGCTGCTGGCATAGCTGGAAACTTTGTCTGATCTAGCATGGTAGTTATTTATGTTCTTTTGCTTTTTAACTCTGTTCAGTTTGGATACTCTATTGTGGGGTGGGTTGATTGTTTGAATTGTATTTAATGTATCTACTGTGCATTTATCCATCTGAAGTTCACTTATTAAAAAAATAAAAATAAAAGAAGCACTATTGCATTCAACAACAGAGGCCCTCTTCAGAGGCATGACTGGTTGGAGCCCGAGGCTTGGCGTTTTCTGCTTCAGCACTCAGATCGTGGAATTCTCTGCCTAGAGTGGTGTGGTCGGCTCCCTCTTTTTTAAACTTCAGGCATGCTCCTAAGATCTTTCTGTTCTACCCAATGTTTGGAGTGGGTTAATTTTTTTTTATTTCCCTGCTTTTAAACGGAACCTGTTCTCTATTTTATTATATGATAATGACTTACAGTAATTTTTGGATTGTTGCATTTACTGTGTTTTATGTATTTTCAGAAGTTTGAAAGAGTATCCCAGGGACGTAGCATTTTTGGGATTCCCTCTCCTAAAGCCATAGACACGCCAATGTTTTTGGGAGGTGGACTTTGTGATCCAATCCCTCCCCCACCGCAGCCACCATAGAAAGGACCATGGTGCCAGTTTTCCAAGGTCACAAAAGAGACCTTCGGTGATCTTATGGGTATAAAAAAGGGGTGTTCCAGTGTGTGTGGAGGGGAGAGAAGAGACCAAGTTCTTCAGAATTCTACAGTCTCACCAGCCATGGCCCAGTTCCCAGCAGTGCAACTCTAGATGGGCTCAGAGTCCTGTCTATGGGGGGAGGGGAAGAAAAAGGAGGAGGGAGAAGTAAAAATCACCTCCATTGCACTTCCGCCCTGCCAGCAGCAAGGGTGTAGAACTCTCGGAAGCCTCCAAGATCGGAGGCTTCCCTCTAGCAGGCAGCAACCAAATAGGGTTGCAACCTCACTCTTTCAAACAAACAAACAAACAAACAAACTAAGTTGCTAAATTGTGCTCTCAAGGTAACTCCAGATATATTGAATGTGGATCATGATCCAAACAAAGGTAAACATATTTCAGTTCCATTTATTTGGATTATCCAGTTGAGTACATGCCGGCTCAAAGCTATAGAACTTTGGTGCCCCCAGCTTTTGCTGGATCACAACCATGTTTTCTGTCCACCGCCCCCCCCCCCCACCTCACACACACCTCCTGCCCCAGATTAGCATAACTAAAAACTCAGCTTCATGGATTATGTACGTGGATGTTATTTAGGAACAGATTCATCTGATCATAAAACAATAAAATGGTTTTAAGATAAAATTGATCAGACAATTTCCAAATAAGAGCTAAACCGATAGAATAAAATACTTGGCCTGAAGAATTAGAAATGTACAAAATAAGTAGAATTGTGATTGGAGGAAGTACTAGTATTTCAGGCCTGTTTATAAGGAAGATGGTGTATATCAACAAACTGAAAACATGTTCATACAAAAGAGATGAAAAACATTGAAATCTTCAACCTCTGTACTGACAATTTATGTTTTTACCATTCCATTGTTTTAGGGAGTCCAAACCATGCTATTAGAGATCCCGCCCAAGTAAACACTGATTGACTCGAGCCTCACCAAATCATTATTGTGCCAAATTAGATTTGCCTGCTAATTCTGTTGGTACGGATGATGGTGCATGCATGGTTCAACTGGTTTAGTGTGTGTGTGTTGTGACTGAATGGGACCACACCTGTCAATCTGCCCCAAGCCCCTCTGGCATTGGTGCATTGAACGCATGTTGAAAGAGAGGCCTAGGCTCACAGAGGTCAGCAAAGAAAGACTCAAAGTGTGCAATAGTAACCGGCCCATTTTAGCGGTTACCAATAACCAGGCCGATAACAAAATGACATACAATGTTCAGATATCAGGTCTGGGCCTGGGCTGAGTAAACCAGAGCAGGGAGAGATAGGATAGGCTGGCACAATTCCAAACCACAACATACATAGACTCTACCTTGGCCATGGAGATCAGGAATGTGGGCTGAGCGAAATGCGCATGAGGAGCCCACTCCTAAAGTGAGCCAATAACGACAGACATTCTCCAAGAAAACGAGGGACAGCGCATCCTTTTGGCTTTTTTTTTTTTACCTTGTCTGGAATGCAGGTGGTAGATGTACAACCACAGTCATTAGTGACAGATGTTGATAAATGTCCAGCAGGGCAGGCCACTGTTGAATTGACGCAGCTACAAGTGCATTGATAGTCATCACAGCACTGAGTCTTCGTCACACTAAGTTTCCGATGTGGTGGGCAGGAAGGAATAGGCTGCAGGCTGCATTCCTCCTTTTTGCAGACTGACAAAACAATCAGGAAACACAGAATACGATAAACTGCTAAAGTGGTTTATTCACTGTAACAGGTAGTTGTGAAAGAGGAAGTGTGGATAACTCAGAGCATACATCCAATCACAGCACACCTAATATACTCATGCATATATACAGACACAGAAGGGAATTGTGTAAGAAAGTAAACCCATTATTTGATACTTTAAGGGAATTTTACCACAAGCATAGTCCGGTCTGCATTTTCCAGGATTTGTCTGCAAAAGCTGGAGACCATATTCACAATGAGGTACAGCAGGCAGTTTACAGGCGACCAGATCACAGACTAAAGAAGAAAAACAAGGCAAGAGGAATAAATAATACATTCTGCAAGTTTTATTATTTTGATTGCAAGTGTTCCTGTTCTGCGTTCCAGCCTATCAGGCCCTTTTCCAAGGGAACTCTGCTTCTCCCCCTGGAGTTCCATTGCCACCCAACAGACACTCAGCATTCTGGAGCCAGTGAATATGTCCACTGCTCAATGGGCTACTGGGGCCTTTTCTCTTAGAGCTTTTTCCTAACCATTGTATGTGGTTCTGCAAACCTTGAATTTCCCACAAGCCTGAATTAACCTGCTTTTTTGTGTGGATAGCAGATACCTCCTTCTTCTGCCTAGATAGTGTCATTTTGGTTACATAAGGGTCAGCGTTCATAGAATGAGTTTGCTATTCATATTTATGATTTATTCTTGCTTTTGGACGTCATGAGAGGAAGCAAGGAAGAATTTAGGGCACCGATGGCAAACAGTGGAAATCCTATTCAGTTTCTTCCTTCTGGCTCCTCAGATTCAAGCAAAAGTCACATTTTCAATCATATATTTGCAACCATGAGGGCTAGAAACTTACTTTTCCGTTTAAAATCAGTTGGGGTTCTCAAGAAGCTCAATTCTGTGCCCAGTACCACATTCAGCATGCACACAACACAATCACAGAAACCTACCACATTCGTAGAATGGACAGCACTGATCAGAATCCCTACGTAATCTTGGAATTTCACAGGAACCACAAACAGTAGCTATAATGAGAGGAAAACAATAAGCCACATTTATTAATATGCAAAGCAAAAATAGTCAACTCTGAAGCCACTCTGTTTTCCAGTCTCTAGTCTGAAGGCCAGAACTATATATTCCTCTCTAACATGTCCAAGTCCTATAAAAACAGGATGGGAAGAAATCACAAAAATGCATATATTAGGAAATTGCTTGCAAAAAATGTGCATATTAGGCAAAATCAAGAATAAAAATGCATCTATTCAGAGAAATGAACGCAGAGTGAAAACAAATTCAAACTTAAATAAAATCAACATTTGGGAATTTGAGATCATGCTATGGGCACCACCACAAAGTGGAACACCACTTTCGTGTCTACCTATCATATTTATGGATCGTAGGCAATGTCTTATTCAGTAAAAATGTTTATTATGTTTTCTATTGGACATTGCAGCATCTCTTTAATACGGAATTGTCTAATTTGGCTGATTGCTGGCGGTACAATACAGCTAATGCTTCTTTTAAACACAATATCCAGTAGGTTCTTCTTTTGGGGAGGAGGTTATTACACAGATTAATTTTGTACTAGAACAGTTTTTAATATTCACTGATGTCCCTGCTCTTTTAAATTATTTAACTGCTCCATGGAAATTAAGAAACGGGCATCATAAATGACAGCTAAAAGACATATATTACAACATTGGAAGGATAAACACTCACCTTCTACAATGCAATTGTCCGAGGACCTTCAACTCTATAAATATTTTAATGGGTGGCATAGGAGACCTCAGTCTTATGTGGGATGAGGCCAGTGAGAGGGGAGGAGAGGGGAATCATAGACAATCATAGAATAGTAGAGTTGGAAGGAGCCTATAAGACCATCAAATCCAACCCCCTGCTCAATGCAGGAATCTACCTTATAGCATCCTTGACAGATGGTTGTCCAGCTGCCTCTTCAATGCCTCTAGTGTGGGAGAGCCCACCACCTCCCTAGGTAATTGGTTCTATTGTCACACTGCTCTAACAGTCAGGAAGTTTTTCCTGATGTCCAGCTGGAATCTGGCTTCCTGTAACTTGAGCCCATTATTCCGTGTCCTGCATTCTGGGTTGATCTAGAAGAGATCCTGGCCCTCCTCTGTGTGACAACCTTTCAAGTGTTTGAACAGTGCTATCATGTCTCCCCTCAATCTTCTCTTCTCAAGGCTAAACATGCCCAGTTCTTTCAGTTTCTCCTCATAGGGCTTTGTTTCTAGACCCCTGATCATCCTTGTTGCCCTCCTCTGAACACGCTCCAGATTGTGTGCATCCTTCCTGAAGTGTGGTGCCCAGAACTGGACACAGTACTCAACGACTGTGTTTTCTGAAAGATCTATTCAAGTGGCAGGTTGGCGGTTTTCCCAGCTTTGTTTAGTTCTTACAGAATGTGCATGAGAGACTGAATCAATAAAATGTAGATTAGGTATGGTGGTGTGGGGAGGAAGCATGAGTAGTGGCCGTGCCCGAACTTGAGCTTAATTCATGAAATAGGACAGAAACGACATTTTGTGCCCATGTGTGTTGAAGCCCCCACCCCAAACAATTCGGGCTTACGTT
The DNA here is from genome assembly GCA_029215795.1 of Anniella stebbinsi. Lineage (NCBI taxonomy): Eukaryota > Metazoa > Chordata > Lepidosauria > Squamata > Anniellidae > Anniella > Anniella stebbinsi. The sequence continues at coordinate 102,678,492 of JARDYH010000003.1, forward strand.
TGGCAGCTGGACAAGGCTGAATGGTGCAGTCTATGGTCCTATTATCAAGGCACATGCAGATCTTGCAGGGTTCATTGGAAGAAATCCATGTTTCCAAGTGCTACACAAGAACAACACATTGTTTCAAAAAGAGAAATCTACTGATCCTTTGGTATGCAAACTGGCAGGATGGTTGAGGGTAGGGATGAGGAGGGGGGGGAAACTAACACAGGAAATAAAACACAAGACTACATATGGTGCTGCTTTGGGTTGTTATAATAATTAAAAGAAACCAGAGATGATGCCCAACTTCACATAAAGGCCAATACATTTAGAACAAGATGCAAAGAATGTATCAGAACTGTGCATTGCTCCTCTTTTAGACTTTATGAGCACAATTATAAAATAGTGGAAGAAATACAAGGCATTGTGGGGAGCCATTAGTTGACAAAAGTGTACGAAATATGCATTCAATAGAATGAAGAAAAACAAGCCAAGTAAAGCTGGACTTTGGAAAGTTTCAGTATATGTAATGTTTCAAATTATTCCTCAGTCAAGCATTCCAGAATAAAGGCAAACCAGCCTATTTTAAACTGAGAATGTACCGGCTTCGTTGTTTGGCATATAGTTATGGATGTAGACTGATGATAAACATACCATAAGTCCTTGGAGCAACTACAAAAAGACAATGGAAATTGGTACTAAGGTGATCAACACATGAAGAAAATAAAGGGGGATTTTAACACCCTACTGCTACATATCTTTACTTATTAAGTCCCATGATTTTCAATAAAAGATATGTAATGTAGGCCTGCCTAGGATTTCAGCCAAAATGTCAGTATGGTGCCCCAACCAGTGGGTGCTCTGTGTATATATCGGAGTTATGTGATGTAAAGTTTAGACAGAGGAATAGAAGGGACTCAACAGAGGGAAGGAAAGGAGGGAGAGGCAGGTGTACACCCAAGAGCACTTAATGGAGTTTACTGAAAACAGCTTCAGAACACAGCCAAAAAGTACTTGGTCACAGAATGCATAATCCTACTGTGATGATCAGAAGCCTCCAAACTCAGAGGCTTACAGTCATCCTATGCAGGGCGGGAGGAGCAGCAGAGGCCACCTTCGTCTCCCTGTCCTCCCGCCCTGCATTAGCACTAGATGGGCTTTCTCAGGTTGTAAATCAGAGGTCTGACTCAAGGCCATATTTTGCAGCTGTGGATCACCCCCACCTCTTTGGCCTGCAATGAGATGGGAAGCCAAGTTGAGCCAGGCTCTTAGGCACTGAGGCACCAAGCTTCCCACAACTGTTCTGGGTTCACATTTATCTGACTCTAAATCTGAATTGGGTTCTGGATCTAATGCTACAGCGCCCCAAATCCCTTTGGGGGGTAGTGATATGTCCCAGAAATTTCACTTGGATCAGATCACTTTTTTCTAGTTTAGCGGAGAACTGATTTTCTTGGAATCACTATAGAATAAAGTTTACATGCTGGAGGTGGAGGTCTGGGATATAAGAGTAAATAAGGATGTTATTCAAATATATGGCAATAAAGTAGTCCAAGGCCTCATGAAAGATAATGGTTATCAAGTGCTGGAAGAATGAGGGAGCATTACATCAACCAAAGAGCATCACAGGTATTCAAAATACCCATTCCTTGTACAAAATGCCAATTCCCATTCATCACCTTGAATGAAATGTCATTTCCCACTCATAATCTTCATTCTATGTGCCACATAGTCAAGCTTGGTATATATGGTGGTGTTTCACAATCAATCAAACATTTCACAGATAAGTGGCAAGGGATATTGATTTCAAACCATGCTCTTGGTCAAGGCTCGGTAGTCATTGCAAAGAATAAATCCCTACTGCAGGTTCTTTTTCAGGGAGTCCATGAGGGCAGCAAATTCTGCTCTGACAGGTGATACATCTGACTCACTGAAATACATGCTCCCAGATTGAGGTCAATGGTGCAATCATAAAGTCAGCGGGGTGGCAGGTTGTCAACTTCTATGGGAACAAACACATCTTTGAAATCTGCATTCCTAGGGTGCCTCTACAAGAGGCATTTAAAGCTCTTTCAAGGCGCATTAAAAAAATTACCTCTACAAGAACGGAGCGCAAATCGGGCGTAGAGGCGCGTTATCTCCCCGATTATGTGCATTATCGAATGCACGTTAAATCGCGAGTTTTATTTTGCTCCATCCGTTAAAGCGCATTTTGACTGTGTGAATAAGCACTTATGCGCATTAACTACTTGCAAAGTGCATTTTGGACATCTGTTAATGCGCTTCGCCGCCTCTCGCCGCCTCTCGTGCAGAGGGATTAGGCGTAAATGCGCTTCTGCGATTATGCGCATAATCGCCTAACCAGGCACAAAAGCGAATCCTTGTAGAGGGGAACTTAGATAAAATTTAGGGTCCAGAGAGTGAATTGTCACTGTATGCATCCCATTATGATGGAGACAGACCTTGCGAATTTAACTACCGCATTTAGTCACTCCAGCAGATGGAAGGATTATACTTAGCAAGCCAAGTATACAACAGGGAAGTGCGAAGAAGTTACTACATCAAATGATAACTGTTCTGGATCTCTGCTCATAGGACTTGGGTTCTCTGGATGATGGAGCCGGATATTAACAGGCGACCATCAATGGTCTCAACAAAAATGGGCTGATTTGGAAGCCACTGGGGTCTTACATTGTTCCACAAAGGATAAAATAAAATTGCTTGAAGCTCCAGAGTCCATCATAGCAAAGGTGAATTTCTACTGGCATAGATGAGGCTTCCGTTCACAGGTTGGAGGAGCCTCATGAGTTGGGCCAAACACTGTAGGGCAAATCCTAGCTCAGAGGGTTGCAAGGTCCCTGCATGCTCTAGGAATGACTGGTTGACAGCTTCACTCTTCCTCAATTTGACGCATCCCTCGATATGCAACAATGGTGAAACAGATCTGTGAAGGGTGCACATGCATGTATATGTGCCAGCTCATCCTGAAAGGGGTCCTCCAATCCCTCCTGGAATTGCTCAGTGAGGCTCACTCCATTCTTATCCAAATCCTGAGCACACAGACAAAAGGCACTGACAGAGTCTAGTAGCGAACCTGCTCTTTGATGGAGATGCCAAATGTGGCGATTGGCTCCTTTCTTTTTCCTGGTGATCCTCAAAGACTTGTTTTAATTTTGCAACCAGAAAGCCTGCAAAATTGATCAAGAGAGGGCTAGACGCTAAAAGATCTGGTGTAGCCAGCTTGACTGCACTGTCTTTCACCAGGCTAATTACAGAACACACAGAGATTCAATAGGAGGTAAAATTGTTAGTCTGCATGTCCATGTACACCTGGCAGTGTGCTAGGAAATTGGGGGATAAACCTGGGTCTCAACTGAATTTTTCAGGAAGGCTGATGGGATATCTTTCCCTGGGAAGTGTTGGAGCAGGGGCTAGTAGCTGCACCCTGAGAAGCCTGCAGTTGACCCTGACAGGTCGTATTTGCAACTGAAAGCTGAGCCAGTTCTGCTCTCAGAGACTGATTGTCAACCACATTTTTGGACCTTTGGGAACATTTGGGAATATGAGACCATGCTGTGGGCACCATCACAGAATGCCTAATCAGTGGGTTGTCACTTTGGCATCTACCTGTCACAATTATGGATCTTAGGCTGCGTCTTACTCAATAAAAATGTTTGTTTTGTGTCTATTGGACACTGCAACATTTCTTTAATAAGGGATTGTCTAATTCAGTTAATTGCCGGCAGTGCAATATAGCTAATGCTTCCTTATTTTGGCAATGTCCAGTAGTTCCTTCTTTTGGTGGGGAGGTTATTCCACAGATAAATTTTGTACTGGAACAATCTTTAATATTAATTGATGTACACACTCTTTTAAATTATTTTAATGTTTCATAGAAATTAACAAATTTTCAGAGTAAATGGATTCTCTGGACTGTTTTGACAGCTAAAAGACTGATATTACAACATTGAAAGGATAGACACTCACCTCGTATAATGCAATTGACTGATGACCTTACAATGCTATCAAGAAATAAATATTTGAATGGGTGGCATATAGATGCCATCTCCAAAGAGATACTTATTTGGCTATTTGATCCACTTTTGATGAACCACTTATATAATCATATTATTTCTAGAAAGGTGTATGCATTTCATATAAATCCATTTATGTATATTTTTTAAAACTGAAAAATAAATAAATATAATTATTTTTAATCAAACAAATTGGAGGCCCACAGACACCATGTTAGGGACCAATGCACAGGCACCATTGGAAGTGCCCATAGCCTGTGCCCATTCTCATCAAAATCCTCTGCTGCACATTCAAAGACCCAAGGGCTGGGGTTCATGACAGCCAGCTACCCAGACAAGGTAGAGCAGAGATGGAGAACTTCCACCTCACCAAAGACTGAAGAGGCTACTTCAAACTGCAGATGGTTAATTTGATCTGGAATGGTTGGATGGTCTGAATGAGGGTTTTGTGAAGACCTATAAGAAGACCCCAGGCTCATATTTAAAAGACCCCAGGCTCATATTCCAGACCCCTGACCCATGGGCAAGAAGACCCTGAAATTATTTTATACTAATTAATGTTATGGCATTATAATATCTCTAACTAAGAATTTAAACAACTGGCTTTGAAAGAAGAGGAAAAACGTAACTGTCATTTGCAAACAGCTTCTGCACAGCAATTATTCTCTTCGTTTGAATGGCACAGAAAAACAAACCAGTAACTAGAGCACTACCTGGTGACGTGTTCCATCTTCACTAATGCACTGTGTGCAGACCTCTTCATGGACACAGCTACCATCTAAGGTCACTTGTCCTAGTGGACAGAAGCAGCCTTCTGTGGGGTAATCCATGCAGATTTCTGTGTTGGTGCCATTCTTCTCACAGTGCTTTGTGCAGCCCTGTTGACAGTGCTCATATATCAATGGGACTGGACATTTCATAGCTGTAAAGAACCCAGGAGACAAGAAAATAAAGGAATCATAAGTAAGAAAAAAAGAGATCTTGTTTAGAAGGGTGATAGGATAAGATAAAGGTAAAAAACAAACAAACAAACAATAATCCATCCTGGATACTGTGAAATACCGAGGGGCATACCAAGACTAAAATGCAAAAAAAGAAAAAAGAGAGTATTTATCATAATTACCTTTTGATACTTATAGAAATGTGGTCAACACTGGACAAAGTCACCCTTCCCTTTTTCTCCATGTATGCTTTGCTCGAACACAGACCCAGGGGTGGGCAACTTTGGGAGCACTGGGGTCTATTTCCGCAAGATGCCAGGCTGTCCATGGGGCGCCCACCCCCTCCTGAAGTATCATCGCCAGTGGAAATCTATTACAGAGCACTACCATTGTTACATTTAGCTTGTTTACAAGCTAAATTTAATCCTTTTGGCACTCCATAGCAGCTATAGACCCCCAAACATACCAAATGTAGCTTGCAAAGAAGCTCCATTTGGCCATTTTGGCACCCCATAGCTGCTATATTTTTAAAATTATTACTCCTGAAAAGATCTGATGCTTGAGCTGCACCAGGATCCTTTCATAAATCTTGGTTTGTACTATTTTGTATCCCCGCCCTGCTTTTAATTGCAAGGTTTATACATTGGTATTGTCCTCTGATCCTTGTGGCTATGAAGCAATCAGATGCCTGAAACACATGAGCATGGGAGAAACCACACACACACACACACATACACAAATCCCTGTGAATTATAGCTCCATAGACCAGCCACTCCTACAAAGTGCATACCTAGGAGCTGGTCTAAACATGCAGAAGTAGAAGTTAAAATGTTGGGGTAGTTAAGCTGACTGTGCCACACAGAGTGCAGATGAAAGATGCCATTTCTGAATGTCTTCAGAATTTTTTTAAAAAAGCAATTCTAGTCCAGCTCACGCTTCATTCTTCACATTTTGAGCTTGAAAGGAGTTTTTTTGTTTTGTTTTTACTACCTCAGAACTATACTGCTGTTTGTGTAGACCAGATGAAGGGTTAGAGGTGGATGACAGAGGTGGGGATCTGATAGAGCTATTTTTGCTTGTGATGTAGGAACTCATTGTTTTCACTCCACTATTGTTTCTGTTTGAATAGGGTTCAGTGCTTCAAAAGCCTGAAAATCCTGTTTGATCAGAGGCTACTATGAGGCAATAAAAGAAAGAAAGAAAGAAAGAAAGAAAGAAAGAAAGAAAGGATATGAAATGATATTATCATTCAACCTTCAACTATCATCTGTCTTAGCCAAGAGATCTAGAAATCTACACAGTTATGTTTACATCACAGGATACAAAATCCAGGTGCCTCATTTAGCACTTAGCAACATCTGTAAAAGCCTTCATAGCTGCAAACAAAGGCTTGAGAATGTGTGGACCATTTCTCTTAAAAGCAAAAAAACTATTAGAGGTTGATGTGGACCTCTCAGTTTATAAAGCACTCAGACTTATTTCTGACCTTTTCCTATTTGTGCATTAATACACATAAACCTTACACAACCTCTGTCCCAGGCAAAAACAAACACCTCCTAATTTAGCAAAAACTTCATTTAATGGGCGGGGCGAAATCAAATTAATTTGAAAAATTGCATAGGTGCATATAACTCTCTTTGATTTGCACAAAGCAGATGCATTTTCTGGTTACAAAATATGGTGTGGTTGTTTGGAATTCTAATGCCACTATATATATATATATATATATATATATATATGATTTATTTTATTTATTTATTTAAAACATTTCTTAGCCGCCTTTCAGGGCAGAAGCTCTCCCAAGGTGGCTTACAACTACATATAAAAACAACCATATATAAAACCAGTATACACATTAAAAGCAATAAAAACATAAAAGGAAAATGTTAATTAAAACAATAAAAGCTAACATTAAAAACTAGCAATAAAACAGCAAGGGTAACAGCAGCAAAACAGTATTTAAGAAAAGGCCATAGTAAAATAAAATGTTTTTAAGGCCTTCTTAAAAGCCTGTAAGAATCGTCAGTGGGAGTTTGTTCCACAGGTGTCGGGCCAGTGCTGAGAAGGCCATCTCCCATGTGGAGACCCACCTAATATCTCTCACTGGTGGGCAGGTGAGGAGGGCCTCTCTTTTTGATCTAAGTGCGGGCAGGCTGATATGGGTGGAGGTGGTCCTTCAAGTAACTTGATCCCAAACCATTTAGGGCTTTAAAGGTCAAAACCAGCACTTTGAATTAGGCTCGGAAACACACAGGTAGCCAGTACAGCTGGCGCAGTATAGGTGTTATATGGTCAAGTCGCCTCACCCCCACCAATACTCGGGCGGTCGCATTCTGCACCAGCTAAAGTTTCCGAACCATCTTCAAAGGCAGCTCCACGTATAGCGCATTACAGTAGTCCAGCCTGGACGTGACCAAGGCATGAATAACTGAGGCAAGGTCTGTCCTCTCCAGATAGGGCCGCCGCTGGAATACCAGCCTAAGCTGATAGAATGCGCTCCTAGACACTGCAGCCACCTGGGCTACCCCAGTGAGCTCAGAGATCAGGAGGACTCCCAAACTACATACTTGGTATTTTAGGGGGAGTGCAACCCCATCTAAGACCAGTTGTAAATCTCCATCCAAAGTAGTTGGTTTCCCCACCCACAGTACCTCCATCTTGTCTGGATTAAGCTTCAGCTTGTTCACCCTCATCCATCCCAAAACAGCCTCCAGACACTGGTTCAAGAGTTCCACAGCCTCCCTGGGATGTGCAGCTGGAAACGGGAGGTAGAGCTGAGTATTATCTGCATACTGGTGACACTTCAGCCTAAACCTCCTGATGACTTCTCCCAGCAACTTCATGTAGATGTTAAAAAGCATGGGGGACAAGATAGAATAGAAGTCCCCCAGCACCACCTTCTGAGACCGTTCCTCCAGAAAGGACTGGAACCACTTTAAAGCTGGCCTCCCAAGTCCAATCGAAATGATCCAGAAGGATACCATGGTCGATGGTATCAAAAGCCGCTGAGAAGTCCAGGAGAACCAACAAGGTTGCACTCCCCCCATCCATTCCCCAATGTAAGTTATCAACAAGGGTGACCAAAGCTGTTTCCGTCCCATAACCAGGCCTGAAACCTGATTGGAATGGATCTAGGTAATCAGCTTCATCCAAAACAGCTTGGAGTTGTGAGGTCACCACACGTTCCATCACCTTGCCCAAGAATGGTAAATTTGAGACAGGGCAATAGTTATCCAAAACCGTAATGTCTAAATTTGGTTTTTTCAAGAAGGGCCTCACCACAGCTTCTTTTAAGGCTGTGAGGACCTCACCAGACCTCAAGAAGGCATTTACCACCTCAGAAGTCCAGATATCCAGCCCAGCTCTGGCAGATTTCAAAAGCCAGGATGGGCAGAGGTCAAGTACTAGGCCTCAGTCCTCCAAGTAGTTTGTCCACATCCTAATGTTGCACAAGCTGAAAGGTATCCATAACACGACTAGATGGCGCACTAGCCCCATCCATATTAGACTCTGATAGAACAATGGCATCCAGGTTGGCACAAATATGAGCGATTTTATCTGAAAAGTGTCTTGCAAATTGTTCACAGCAGTCTTTTGAGAGTTCAGGTTGTTGTGTTGCAAGGCCTACACCTAAGAGATCTTTGACCACTCGAAAGAGCTCTGCTGAACGGCACTGAGCAGATGCAATGGTGGCGGAGAAGTAGGATTTCTTCACCGCCATCACCACCACTGAGTAAGATCGCAAATGGAGTCTTACCTGTGTTCGATCACATTCTTTCCGTGTCTTCTACCATTTGCACTCTAATCATCAACACAGTCGTTTCACTGTTCTCAGCTCCTCAGAATACCAAGGAGCTGACACAGTTCTACAACTAGGTCGAGGACGTTTGGGAGTGATCATATCAATAGCCCAGGTCATCTCATTCCAAGCGATGACCAGGACCTCGGCAGAACCACCAGCAAAGCCTGCAGAAAAATCCCCAAGAGACCTCAGAAAGCCATCCTTATTCATCAGCCTCCAGGGGTGGACCATCGAATTTGGTCCCCCACCCCTGCAGAGGGAACAGGTAGCCTGAAGGTCAAAACTGATCAGATGATGATCTGTCCATGCCAAAGGAGTCACCACTGGCTCCCCCACCTGCAGATCATTTTCTCCCAATCCAGCACAGAAAACTAGGCCCAAGGTATGTCCTGCCAGATGTGTTGGGCATAATATCATCTGAGACAAGCCCATGGTTGACATAGCAGCCATGAAATCCTGAGCTGCTCCTGTCAAGGCAGCCTCAGCATGAATATTGAAATCTCCCAAGACCATAAGCCTTGGGATCCTCAACATCATGCTCAAAACCACCTCAGTCAGCTCAGGCAGAATCCCTATCCTATCTCGGGTGCCCAATGCCATTCAAAACCGGTCAACTGCTGGATTAGAATCCCTATAGACCAAGGCTCCCCCCTCCCTGCCCCTCTAGACGAGCTTGGTGCTACACAGAAAACCCCGGTGAGCACATTTGGGAGAGATTAACTCCTCCCCTTTCATCCAACCAGGTTTCGGTAACACATTCCTATAACATCCCTACATCAATTTTCCAGCATGAAATTGGTTGCTCAAATTGATGGATAATAACATTAAACAATAAAATTTATATGTATAGCTAAAAACATATAACCCAATTAAAACAATAAAGCAACTAATAGTGCAACCCTATTCACATCTACTCAGAAGCAAATCACATTGAACTGGATAGGGTTGACGTCTGAGTATAAATGTATAGGATTGCATAGTAAACATCATTAGCAGCAGCATAGGAACACACCTACTTTTCATTTCATCACAAGTAACTCAGCCAAGACCTGTTAAGGCTTGAAAAAACAAATATGCTTTTAACTGTCGGCAAAAATTTTTTAAAAAAAACCCTCAAAGAGGCAAATCAAATCTATCTCTTGGAGGGAAGTTCAAAGTGGATGATATCAGAACCAAGAAAGCTTCTGCCAGCTGTCCCAATTTGTTATGAGCCTTAATGGGGGAATGGGGGAGTGGGCGTAAATAGCAGCCTCACAAGAGGCAATTTAGGTCAGAGAAATGGCATTGGAGAGGGCCATTGCTCCACTGCTCCAATGAAATGATCTATATTGGTCTTATAGTCCCAGAGCCAGGCCAGGATTTATTCACCCCAGAAGAGTGCAAAAGCTTTGTGAATATCTTTTGTTTATATATGACAGAAGTGTCTCAGAAAAGTGAGCCTTACAAAATGCCACTGTTTCAAGAATTCATGATAACATAGTAGTGCTCTTTTAACCTTTCAAAATATTCCAGTGGTGAATGAGAGGGGAGACGTGTGGGGTAAACTGCAGGGGGTTAATCCAGGAAACGTCCTTAAGGACAGGGACAGGGAACAAGCCTCTCTCACTCACTGAGCAGCATCTACACAGTTGATGATGTTCAGTTCAACTGGTGGGACTCTGCCCACCCAACCCCAAAATAAGGCAGATTACAGTGCAGTTTCACCTGTGAAAGCAGGTTTTTATGTAGTGTATACTCCATTTTTCTTGCTTCATGTGCTGCTGATGGACCAAAGCCGGTTGCATGAAAATCCGGCCACGCTTCTGAATGCATATCATGTAGTTTGGGCCCAAGTCTGCAATATTAGCAGTGGACTACATTGCAGGACAGCTGTAAGCTACTTTCTTAACAAAGTCCTCTGGCTTGCAATAGGGGCATAACAATGACCTATAGCATTGTTGTATATTTTCAACGTGGGAATTAAAGCAATGAACAATTCAGCAGTGTTGTTGTACTGTGGGATTCTTATAAATCACTCTCTGAGCTTCACCTGCAGTATTTAGTGTGAGCTTCACTGCAGGATCTTCTCTTCTGCCACTCCCAGACTGTGGAACAACCTGCCGAGAGAGATCCGCCAACTTACCAGTCTTCTAGAATTTAAGACAGCTATAAAGGCTGACCTCTTCCGGCAGGCCTATCCAGTCGAATTTTAAGACCGTTGATATTTTAATAATGTATTAATTTTATATGCTTTTAATCAATCATTTATTACAGTCACAGACCAGCAACGTCAATATAAAATATACAAAAGATAGTTTAAAAGTGACATGAAAATAAAATACAGCTTTATAGACTTCCTTCTCTCAGGAGGATTGCAACTTTCCCCCCCTAATTTGCATTGTTGTCATAAAAAACTTAGAGACCATTTCAGTAATACAAGAAGACACATCCTTTAAACAAATGAATACCAAAGTTGTGGGGTTACTTCCAGAAGAGGCTCTTAATAATGGAAAGATTGGCTTCTTTCTGCATTCCTTGTATATGTTGCAATGCAAAAGGACATGTTCGACAGATTCTATTGTTCCAGTACCACAGGGACATATACGATCATTAACCGGGATTTCACTAAACCGTCCTTCTAGTAGTGCTGATGGCAACACATTAAAGCGAACAAAGGTAAATGCTCTTCTGTACTTTGGGATGGTTACCATATGCAGATATGAAGCTGCAGTGAGTCCGTAGTTATTAAAGATATTATAGAGTAATGGGGAACAAATTTGTTAGCAGCAGTTCTTAAGTGCTGTAGATCTAGGAATCTTTGAACAACAAGAGATTGGGCCTTCTGAAGCCCATAGTTGATCACAACTTCCACAGAAAAGCCCAACCTAAGTAACTTCTTCTCCATCTCTCTCATCCAATGAGTGACATAGGAATCTGAGAGCAGTAAGAAGAGATAACTACCAGGAACTGCTGGAACATGTAACCGTAGCCACCATTTAAAGGCATCGATCCATGCCTTGCATTCAGCTGATTGAATACCCACTTCCAAGTAAATAGCTGTGTTCCCCACAAAGGAAGGAAGGCCCAGTAATTTCCTAAGAAATACAGACTTGGACTCTTTCAATTTGGGCATTAAATCCCAATATCCAAATGGGAAGACCATAGGTAAGTTGGGCCAGAGTCTTAGCTTTGTAAATTTGGATTGCAGAAGGGATAAATTGACCACCTTGTATATAAAAAAATCTTAGGATCAGCTGCTGACTAGAATTTGCTGAATCAATTGCTTGCCTTCAGTTTTATGTATTTTATATTGTTTGTATTGATGTTGTTCCCCGCCTCGATCCAGAAGGAGAGGCGGGTAAGAAATGAATGAATAAATAAATAAATACATGATGATGATGATGATGATGATTTACTCTCTCCAGCCACAGCCCACTCCAACCTGCAATACGGGGGAAATGAACTGCATTTGCTTTGGAACATGCACTAGCAGGGTTATTTTAAAAACATTTCACACTAAGTAAGAACTGAGACAGAAATAGCAGGTGCTGCTACATTAAGAGGTTTCTTTTGGAGGAAGGTAGAAACACTGGTGCCCAATCCTGGCTACATTTAAATATTGTGATTTTTCCATCGATTTGTATGGTCAGCCCTCGCTCCTACCCTTGGGGACACTTAAAAAGAGTGTTTCCATTTAACTTGGAAATAATAACCTACCCAGATAATGAGCGAGTTCTCTGAAAAAGTTTTATATCTATGTATCTCTTCCTCTATCCTCATTTTTCACCTACTCCATTCTATTCATAGGTGTTTGAAGGAGGGGATGTGCCATGAGCTGTGCCCCAAACCTTTTGAGTTGGCTCAAAGACATCATCTGTCTTAATACAAGCATGTCTCTTTCCTCTGAGTTCAGTAGCCTTATAGTGACTAGGAGATCTTAAGACTCACTCCCTTAGCATGTAGGGGATGTAGTATGAAGGTAGCAGCCTTTTAAACTATAGGAGACACTGGGTTTCTTTAGATTAAGGGGAAATCGGGATGCCTCACTGGGGCTTTGCTTCCTGCTTCTCTTGTGCAATTGCAATAAGCTGCATTACATGAATGGAGAGAGGCGATGATGTGGTCTATAATTGAAAACTTCCCCTCCTCTCAGTGCTCAAAGCCTTGAATGGGACAGCACCCTCTAGTGAGCACTTTGTAGTACAATTTTGGCTGCACACAGTAGGAAATCCTACGATATTTCAGAAGAATCGGGATATCCAGGGTTTTTTGTTGTTGTGGTGGTGGTTTTTTTAGAACGGAATAAATGGGGGAAGGCACTGGAGACATGCAGGGTGGGGCAATTTCATCAAAAGGACCCGCAAACTTCCATGAGTGGTCAGTCATGAGGGTGCCTTATTTTGCTCTTGTGAAGAACCCCACTGTCACTTTTCACCCCACTGGCTGCTCATTGGTTGCCTCCCCCCTTCATTTCTATTCTTACATGCCTACTGCTGGGAGCTGGTTTGCAATGAAAGTTTGAAAAGGCAAGGGGAAGAGCAGGAAGAGCTCCCTGTGAAATACACAGCATCATATAGCATGTGATTTTACTGCTAGAAATGGGAACATTGGGCTTCTGCAGAATCTCAGTGGCTTCAGTACAGGAAAGAATTAAATTAGCCTCCATGATCTTATTTTTCCCCTCCACCTTGAACTTCTCCCACAGAGCTTCCGGCAGTAGATTATACCAAAAGCAGGGTTAAGACTATGTGACATCATGTTTTAGCCAGGAGCTGGCTTTGGAATAGAGTTTACCATTTTAAAAGGCAAGAAAAAGCCCTCAGCCACCTCATCTCATAAAGTTATTTAAGATATGCGCCACCCTAACCCACGCCTTGCACCCTCCCCACAAATTCCTCTGAAAGGAGTCACTTGGCTTGGGGAATTCTGTGTCTTTCCCCCACTCCCACCACAAACCTACATGTCCAATCGCCATTCTACTTTTTCTTTAGTTCCCTTCCCTCCCCTATCCTGGAATTTCTTCCCCATCTTTATTCCATTCAGAGCAAGTCTTCGGGTATTCTCAAGAGGGGAGGGGATGGGCGAGAGAAGCTCTCATCTGCATTTGACTTTATACAAACAGACTAGAGAATTTGTTTTTCTCCTTCCCCTAACACAACTCTTTAAGAAAAGTGGGTTCATGTGGTTGCAGAGGAAGGAATCTGGGACTATTTTGTTTGTCAGTTGTCATTATCTGGTTTAATAACAGCAAAAAGTCTTCTTTTTTTTTTTTAGGGTGGGGGGTTGCTGCTCACTTATACAATCCTATGTGTGCCTACTCAGAAGTGAGTCCCATTGTGTTCAATGGAGTTTATGCCCAGGAAATTGCACATAGGATTGAAGCCTAAGCCATTTTTGCAAAGAGGTTTGCACCCTGGTCCTCTGCACGTTTCCTCGGAAATAAGCCCTGAGTTGTGAACATGGTACTGCAGGCTTAATGAAGTGCCCACCTCATGACACTCCTCTGACTCTGAATGCCCTTTCAGCCCAATCCTACGGGTGTTTTGACATTTGTGTGCATGTTGTTGTTGCTGTTGTTTTGCATGGATTTCATCTTCAGTGATGGGGGAAAGGCACTTGGTACATGCCCAGAGGTAATCTCTCCAGGACTTAGCCTAATATTCAAAACAGATTCCTTGGTTAAATTCTGATGAAGTCTTGGCACAACTTAAGTTATGGGGAGGAGGAGACAATGAGAGTTGCAAATACAAACATCTGTTTTTATGAAGAGTCACTGGAGAATGGGAAAATAGGGAGGGACTGTTGTGTGGAAAGGAACAGAATGTATGTGATCTGCTTGTGGTTTGCTTGCAACAGGTGTGGTTGGTACTTAATCTCTACAAAGGGAATGCTGAGGCTTTAATCTCTCTGGGATATATTCCATCACTATTAAAGGGCTTTATCACACCTACTATTTTTCCCCTGGGGTTGCTTCTGCGGCTTCCCCCTCCGTTTCGTATTCGAGTCTAGCGTTTCGAATCACACGTGGTCAGTATTGCTGCCATACCTCAGCTTGGCCTATTGAACTTTGCCTGTTTCGGACTTTGCCCGTTCAGAGATAAATCGAAACAGAAACTAAAACCTACGACCTCAGGGTGAGACAGCAGCAGGACTGGGACGACGTCATGCGAACCCAGCACTGAAGAAGTGGCGAATATTGGTGAAATGTAAACAAATTCTAGTAATTACATACACACACACACACACACACACACACACACACAGGTACGTACGTTTCACAGGCATATGCCCCAGATCCTTTAAGTACCTAGCAACAGCTTTAATTCTATTCCTTCCCCCTCCCCTGGTTTTCTGTTTGTTTGTCCCCCCCCCCCCCAATAGTGTGCTGTCTGAGCATACTCATTCCTCATTGTACTGTTTTGTACTTCTGCAAACCTCAGGTTTCCCTCATATCTTCTGATACCTCCCTTTTGCGCATAGCTGCTGCAAATTTGGCTATATGAACAACAGCATTCAGAAAACTGATTTGGAATTAGAGTAGATAATATAATTGTTCTGAACTGCACAGAGAGCTTGGGCTGTTAGGCAGTATAAGAAATGTAATTGATCAATCAATCAATCAATCATACTCTGCAACAGCGGGAAATCTTGTACCTCAGGGAGCTTGTCTTTCCTTACATGACTAAGGCTAGGGAAAAGGATCTTGAGGGAGAACTAAGGAATATTAAATTCCAAACACAGGCCCAAACTACATGCTATGGGAAGACATACATGGCCCAAGTCTCCCTGACAATGTCAGGTTGGGAGGACAAGTCTGACATGAAGCCATCATATTAGCAAGCAGCAGCCAATGAAACAGAGCAGGGAAACACTCGTGTGATGGTATCACATCACACTTTTTCAGCTACATATTACAGGTAAGGTATGGAAACTGGCACATTCGTCCTGTGTAGTTTTGGCCTCAATAGGACTGTGCTGTTGTGGTTTTTCCAGGACTGTAAATGGATGTCCTTGCTATTTCTTGCCATGGACATTCATCTCCAGTTCACATCCATTCCAGGCATAACTAACCAATTAAGGATTATTTTTAATTTTATTTTTAAAAGGCACTCCCATTTCCTTAGACAGTAAGGTCATTTTCAGAGATGGCAAGATTTTCCTAAAAACATCAGCATTTATCTACAACAAGTTGTTTATTGCTGGCAAGGCATGATGCTGACAGGCTGGATCATCCCTTTGTGTTTACTTAGGGCACAATCCTATGGCCCCTAGACATTGGCCAAGTTCAGAAGACACCTTCAACCATGGCTTTTCAAAATAATGAAAAGTTGAGAGTGAGGCCTATAGTTTTTCCCTCTCTCATACTAGAACTTGGGGGTCAATCAACCAGGGAAGTTGATTGGCACTAGATTTGGAGTGGGAGAAGAAATATTTCAGAGACTGGACAATTAACATGTGGAACTCACTACGAGGACGCATGACTGTCTAAGATAACTCTTAAAAAAAAAAAAAGACAAATTTGAGATCCATGGATATTCCAGTCTTTGGGGCTCCAGATTTGGTCCCGGGGCCTGAGCTTCCTGCCTTGTGAAAACTGAAGTTGCCAAACAGGTTGCCCAAGTCTCAGGTCCTAGAGCAGGGGTGGGAATCTCCAGAGAAGGGGTCAGGTGCAGCCTATAGAGCCTCTTCCGCTGGCCCATGACTGCCTTTCCTCAGACCCCCAGCAACCAGGCTTTTCAAAAGCCTCCCATTGATTATGGGGAGTTGCAGCTACGGATACAAAGGTTAAACCACCCCACATTCTGTATCCCCACACACACATGCAGCAATTAGGTTCAACAAAGGCACTGAAGGCAATAGAAGGCTTTTGTGAGGTCTAATTGCAGCCAGGTGGGAGGAGAGGAGTGTGTGTGTGTGCATGATAAAATGTGTGTGTGAGAGGGGGGCTCCACACACTTTTGCCTCGACTCCACTCCCTATTATTATTATTATTATTATTATTATTATTATTATTTACATTTATATACCGCCCCATATCCGAAGCTCTCTGGGCAGTTTACTAAAATTAAAAACATTGATTATTAAAATGTTGCTATACAAAATTTAAAACCATAAAACATAAAACAACTAATATTTAAAACATTTTAAACTTTAAGCCTGGCCAGAAATTCAGTTAAAACCGCAACTTAAACTGTTAAAATGCCTGAGAGAAAAGTTCTGACCTGGCGCCGAAAAGATAACAATGTTGGCGCCAGGCAGGCCTCTTCGGGGAGATAATTCCATAATTGGGGGCCGCCACAGAGAAGGCCCTCTCCCTTGTTGCCGATCTCCGAACTTCCCTCTGAGTAGGCACTCGGAGGAGGACCTTAGATGTTGGACGTAGTGTTTGGGTAGGTTCATGTCGGGAAAGGCGTTCCATCAGGTATTGTGGTCCCAAGCCGTGTAAGGCTTTATAGGTTAAAACCAGCACCTTGAATCGGGCTCGGAAACATACAGGCAGCCAATGCAAGCAGGCCAGAGTAGGTCTTATATGTTCGAATCTTTTGGTCCCTGTTACCAATCTAGCCACTACATTTTGCACAAGCTGCAGCTTCTGAACTGTCTTCAGAGGCAGCCCCACGTAGAGCACATTGCAGTAATCTAAATTGGAGGTTACCAGAGCATAGACAACTGAAGCCAGGCTATCCCTGTCCAGATAGGATCATAGCTGGGCCACCAACTGAAGTTGGTAGAAGGTACTCCATGCCACTGAGGCCTCCTGAGCCTCAAGTGACAGAGATGGTTCTAGGAGAACCCCCAAGCTACGAACCTGCTCCTTCAGGGGGAGTACAACCCCATCCAGAACAGGTTGAACACCCTCCATCAGGTCAGAAGAACCACCCACTAACAGCATCTCAGTCTTGTCTGGATTGAGTTTCAGTTTATTAGCTCTCATCCAGTCCATTGTCGCAGCCAAGCACCAGTTCAGCACATCCACAATCTTACCTGATGAAGATGGGAAGGAGAAGAAGAGCTGCGTGTCATCAGCGTACTGATGACAACGCACTCTAAAACTCCGGATGACTGCACCCAACAGTTTCATGTAGATGTTGAACAACATGGGGGACAGGGCTGACTCTTGCGGAACCCCATACTGGAGAATCCACAGGGCCGAGCAATGTCCCCCAAGCACCACCTTCTGGAGCCGACCCGCCAAATAGGAGCAGAACTACTGCAATGCAGTGCCTCCCACTCCCAACTCAGCCAGTCGTCCCAGAAGGATACCATGGTCAATGGTATCAAAAGCTGCTGAGAGATCAAGGAGAATCAACAGAGTCACACTCCCTGTGTCCTTCTCCTGACATAGGTCATCATGCAGGATAACCAAGGATGTTTCCGTGACAAAACCAGGCCTGAAACCCAACTGAATTGGATCCAGATAATTAGTCTCATTCAAGAGTGCCTGGAGCTGGCCCACAACCACCCGCTCAAGGACCTTGCCCAGGAATGGAACATTTACCACCGGCCTATAGTTATTAAGATTTTCCATGTCCAGGGAAGCTTTCTTCAGGAGTGGTCTTACTACCGCCTCTTTCAGGAGGCCTGGGACCACTGCCTCTCACAGAGAGTCATTAATCACTTCCCTTGCCCAGCCGGCTGTTCCATCCCTGCTGACTTTTATTAGCCAAGAGGGGCAGGGATCCAATACAGAGGTGGTTGCATGAACCTGTCCAAGCACCTTGTCCACTTTTTGCAGTGGAAGGGGTATTCTCACAAGGGGATGCATTCTTAAAGCTGAAAAACTGTCCTAGAGAGACCATGGGTGACCATACTTAAGTCTGGAACTGTTCTCCAGCTTAGGATCCCTGAGATCAGTGGCTGGAGCTGAAGAATCAGGAAGGTGGAACTTGGAAATGCAATGGACAGAAAGTAGCAGCCAGTTGAACAGTCACAGATAGAAAGCCAGGCTTCTAGCATTTTATCCCAAGCCTGGCCAATCCATAGGTCTCATACTGGTGGCCAGTTGCAGAGCCAAGGTTCCATTCTGATTCAGAAGATTACTATAAGGCCATCGTGCATTGGGTGAAGTCCCAAACTCAGCCCCATAAGTTTTCTGGTTTAACCCCAGATGCCGTTAACATCAGGCCTCACAGAAGACTGCTGCAAACCAACCCCTTGTCTTACGAATAACCATTCCTTTCTATGTCTATAGCTACTTTAAGGAAGACATCTTCTCACTGGCATTAAAAGATGTGGAAGCCATAGCTACACTGCTTTCCCTCAACATGGCTTTGAATTCCATGAAGAATTATACTGCCTCTTAAGGAATGAACTAGTTCCCAAATTGAGACGTGCATAAATAGGTTCAACTAGGTTCTGTAAATCAATACGTATTTTTATTAGTTTGCAATGTTAAAGTGATTAAATTATGCTGTCTATTGTGTCATTAATGTATTCTGCACAATGTCCCTGTAACTGACAATGCTATTTCTGGCCACAATGAGACCTGCACCTGCTCATAAGAAAAGGGAAAAGAAGATGCCATTGGTAATACACCAAATACTGTTTTATGTGAACTGGTAGTTAAATTGGGGAGCTCTTTGGCTGTTCAAGGCTGCTATGTCACAAGCTGGGAATCTGAGGAATTCAGAGAGGTTATTAAAATGCCTGAGTCTTGGATGCTGCGATGGGAAAGCTGGCTCACACTCACTAAATCCAGGAAATGGCAGGCAGTGTTCCCTCTCTCTCTCTTCTCAGATTATCCCTCATGGAGTATTTGCAGTGTGCTGTTTCTTAAAACAGTGATCTTCAATAACAGCATTCTCTCAAGCATGTCTTGCACAATCCGATAAAAACCGGAATCTATTTCACTTAGGTAAAATTCCTCTCCAATTTCTATGTATGCAATTCATTCTCAGTTTGCATCCAAAGGACAAAGGAAAACCAATGCCAGACTGCTTCCAAGTGAGAGGTTGAACCTTCATCTGGGGTGTGTGTGTGTGTTTTCACCAAGCTTCTAGGTGGTGGTGAGGAGGATCGTATGCTCTGCTGATAGAATTGCTTCCATTAGTGGAATCAGGAGGGGGGCATTCCCCCCTCCCCCTTGCACTGCCGCAAAATATGCTCTAGGGGGCTGGAGGCCCAATCCAGAGCAAATTTTTGGTGTATGTGTGTGGAGGGATTGCACGGGGGAAGAGAAAGAGAGAAAGTCTGTGTGCATAACACTAGATTCCACCCCCAATTTTTTTTTTAAAGATAACAGTTAAGAATGCTCTTCACTCTTTCTTTCCAAGTGAAAAGGGGCCAGGACAGTAGAGTAATGGGTGAGTTCGTAGTAGACATTCTAAGTCACCACACAAAAATAATACCAGAAGGGAACAGCTAGCTCAAAGTATATTCAGATTCTATAATGCAGATTCTGAGTGGAGGCAAACGATCCTTTTAAAAGACTTGAAAATGAATAGAGAGACAACACTTCCCATGGGGCACATACACTTTTTTGACCCACTTGGGCAAAACCGGTTTTTGAAAAAAGAATGTAAGAAGAACCTTGCAGCATCAAAGGTGCTTCCAGCAGTGAACAACCAGATGCCCATTGGAAGTCTACAAGCAGCGGCTCAGTTCAGACAACACGTTTCTCAACTGTGGTTTTAAAACTCCACGGTGGAGTTTTTACACCACCGTTGAGAAATGTGTTGTCTGGTAGGAAAACTCCATGCAATGGTGCAGTTTTTTTGGAAAACACTCCACGCAGACTATCCACGTTGTGCAGAGGACAGTTCTTGCACAACTGTTGTGTCGCATGTTGCGTTTCGGGCTCTGTGGACTTTTCCATTGTGTTGAATTGACTTTTCCCACTGGCTACAGAGTTCCCCTGGCAAGAGCAGCGAAAGGAGTGAGTACAACTCTAGGAGAGCCGCCAGGAGATAGATATAGATATAGATATAGATATGCAACATTGGCTGTTGGGATACCATTGGGAGGACTGGGGGAGGAGAGAGGGCGGAGGAACTGTCAATCAAACATTGTGATGGATTTTACTCAACTCCACAGTAGCCCACAGTCACACAATGGTGGATTTAGAACATGCTGTGTGGGAAGTACCTCCTAAAAACTCAACCGTTGAGTGGAGTTTTCACACTGCGTTGACTAACGTGTTGTCTGAACTGAGCCAGTGTCTCTTGTTTGACATTAGCAACAATCCAGTTACTCAGAGGTAGGTATACTTTCATTAAGTTGCCTAGCTTGCACTATTATAGGGAGAATGTAAGATAAGTATTTACATCACAACTAGCAATTTATCTTTCAAACTGATTTCAGCTCTCTAAGAAACAATCACACTGCCTCCAGCCTTGGAAACAGAGTTGGTGGCAAATTATCTCCTATCAGTGGCAACCATGCATGTCTTTTCTAGGTAAGTCAGCTAAAATGAACATGAGAGTGTAGCATCTTCTCTATAAGACAAGGCTAAACCATGGGATGGATATGTTAGAGATTCCTAAAATTACAACAGGAGCAGACAGAATGGGTAAAAACATTTGTCCCTCCCTCATAATGCTAGAATCCCTCAATTAAGATGATTGGCAGTTGATGTAGGACAGATAAAAGGAAGGTTTTCTTAATACAAGACATAATGGGATTCACGACCACAATATTGAATGACACCCACTAGCCTAGACAGATTTTTTAAAGGAGTTGCACAGTCGGTAAACAATAGCTATTAGCGAGGATGGTTAAAAAGAACCTCCATGTTCAGATGCAATATTGCTCTGAATATGAGATGCTGGGAAGAAACAACAAGGAAGGGCTGCTGCCTTTATGCCCTGCTTATGAACTTCCAGAAGTGGTTGTATGGTTACTGCTGGGAAAAGTATTCTGAACTAAATGGACTATGGTCTGATGCAGCAAAGGCAATTCTTAACCTGGACACAAACTGTATCAAGTTTTTAGCTGCTACTTTCACTATCCCTTTTGTAGAGGATAATGTAGAAGTGTTTTTTGTATTGGTAATCCAACACCCACCCACCCCAAATGGTCATCCTGCCATTTTGCCCAAGATTGAAAAATTGTGTAAGGAAATGTGAGGCAAGACAAGGACTGAATTGAATTGCTATAACATTGCTATAACAAGCAGTAAAACCCTTACCACAGAACTCTGGAGATCTCCATTCTACGCAGATGCCATGGGTCCTGCAAAGGTGGACATAGGCTGATATAATCTCACACACTTCACTGCCATAGCAGTTGTTTTCTTCACATGCTGCATAGAACATGTTTGGAGGAATGATTTGGTGGCATTCATAAAACTGAGGGGACAGCAAGATGCTGCACTTGGTGGTGCCATTTTCAACACAACTGTCAACTCTGTTTACTTCACAGACCTTCCCTGGTTGCTTAATAGTCCATTCTTGGATGAAGGTACTGCTGTCAGATGTAATAGAGCCATCCTTTAATACCAAGTCATTGTCCCTGTTTTGATCACAAATCCCTAGAGGGGAGAGATAGAAGATTGATGTACAATATTTTAATCATTAAAATCTCAAACAGGATATTATGCTTAGAGATGTACAAAATGTTTGCTCATTTTACCAAAACCAATTTAGCTTCTTCTAAAAATTCTTCTAGATGTGTCACCTGAGCAAGACCTTACACATTTGCCTTGAATTTCACATCCGATAAAAATTTCTAACAACAGAAATATCAACATTCTCTGGAGTAGTGCTACTTATTTTTTATTTATATTTATATAAATAATATAAATAATATAATAAAATTCCTAAGTGGTTGCACTGAAAGAGATGCTTTACCTGGACCAGTTCCCCCAAATTTACTTTGAGTTCTACTTTAGACGAGACAAACAAAGAGAGCACCTAGGTAAGATGTTGGGAATAACAAGTGCTGATTTTTGCTGACTTCCGTGTTCTCTGCTTCTAGTCAGAGTCTCAAAGAAGCACTGAAACTTGCGGGGGGGGGGGTGTATTTATGGTGCTGAGTTGGTGCCGGCTCCCTCCAAAAAACCCTTGGTTTTCTTCTCCTACAGTGGCGTCAGGTAATCCCGATGCTGAGGAGGGAGCATGGGGTTTCCAGCGGCCATCTGGGTACCGGAGCCACTCTCCCTTCCTAGTGGAAGGTGACCAATCGCTGGTCGCCTTCCACCAGGGACCGCCCCCGGATTGCTCCAGGAGTGAAGTCAGATGGCAGCTTCGTGGGAAAGCCCCACAGTGGCTGTGAAGCTGTGGCTGCATCGTATAACTGACGCAGCACAGATTCACAGCCACCATGGGGCTTTCTCTGCGTATAAAAAGCCCTCTGGGATCAAACTCAATATAATGATAATCACACAGATCAGAACAGCACCATGGTGGAATAGGGCCTAAGCGCCCTCAAATCTGAAATGCCCCCATAGCCTTTTGCAATCGGAGAATGGGGTCCCAACAGTGGGGAGGTGTCTTCAGTTCAGCTTTAAAGTGAAGACCAAATTACCTTAAAATTTAAGCCCTGAAGTGTGCCCCTATTCCAGGAGTGAAAATACCTGGAGGAAAATCCTGCCATCTCCTCTCTCTCTCTCTCTCTCTCTCTCTCTCTCTAATGATTACAGGAACTACATTTCTGCATCATTTTTTGCCATGTTCCCAGAAACCAAAAAGCTGTTGGTGGCAGAATTCCCTGAGACCAGAGTCTCTCAGTAAGAAGAGAGCTGCTTAAGCTTTGTGGCAGTTAAGAATAAATGCGGAATTTCTAAAGGAACTGAAATATCTTTGGTAGCAGCACTGGCACATTTTGGCAGGGGTGGGGAGCGGCCTCTGGTGGATTCTTGGAGGGCAATGTGCCCCCCCCCCATCCCTGGAAGTTGGCTATCCCTGCTATACACACTTACCTGGGAGTAAGCCCTATTAAACATTATGTGATTTACTTCTTAGTATACATGCATGGGATTGCACTGAAAGAATATTTACCTGATCACTACAGATGTTAACTTGGTTTTATTTAATTAGATACAGGTAGAGCTGTAATTCCTTCAAAATAAAACTACTGCGAAATAAAGTCCTTGCTCTGCCTTTGCCTCTCCGTCGTCAACTGGAGAAGAGTCATTATGAAACTGTAATTTATTTTAAACTTATTACCTTCCTATAGAAGAAGAATATAGGTAGTAAGCTACAAGAAGCCTAAGTGACTGCCAAACTATCAAAAGTAACACTTTAGTTGTACATTTTCTAACATACCACAAAGGCCATAGGTTTTTGAAGCAAAACTCTTTGGGCTAAGTTGCAAAATAAACTCGTTGCTGCTTGGAGTGAATGAGAGGATATGCCCTAGATGAGAAAACTTGACTTCATGCATGATTGCTCCATAGACATTAACTTCAACATCACCATCATCATAAGGAACAGTTACTGTCTGACCATTCGCAGCAACCTGTTTGGAAAAGTTGAGAACAGCTTTATTATCAATTGATCAGCAAAACAAACAAGCAAGAAGCAAAAGCCCACTCGAAACAACAGAAAACTGAAGATTCAGCTAAAATTGCACTTAGACTGAAAACCCAGTTCATAAGAAGATGCTCTCATGGAAATTAGTCTATCAACAGAGAGCTAAACAAAACCTCTGCGTACAGAGCTTTTTACTTCTGAACTTCAGAGGCTGTGCTCAGTCGTTCCATGCACTGATTGTAAGTGTTTAAGCATCTGGATGGTGGCTGATGGAAACAGAATGCTGAATGAGGTGGATCCTTGGTCTGATGCAGCACAGCCTTAAGACTGTCTGACCCAAACAACTGGGCCCATTATGTGGCCAAGAGCCAACTCAATGCCCAAATAAAAAGGAACTTTCACATTGCCTCAGATTATAGCATCCATATGAAACAAAAAACTTGTTCCCAGTAACAGAATCAAATGGTGAATGGTGTATGTGAACACACAGTTCGTAAGAACATACAAAGAGCCATGCTGAATCAGACCAAGGGTCCAGCACTCAGACCAAGGGTCCAGCACTCAGCGGCCAATCAGCTGTCGGCCAGGGACCCACAAGCAGGACAGAGTGCAAGAGCACCCTCCCACCCATGTTCCCCAGCAACTGGTGTTTATAGGCTTACTGCCTCTGCTACTGGAGGTAGCACATAGCCATCAGAGCTAGTTGCCATTGATAGCTTTCTCCCCCTCCAGGAATTTATCCAGCCATCTAAATTGGTGTCCAGCACTACAATTTGTGGTAAGAGCTCCACTCTTCCCTAACTGATAGGAAATTTAAGAGGCAGCTGCCACAGGGACTCTATCCTTGTGAGACGACAGCAGTCAGGGCTGGCGCCAGACTCCGCTGGGCCCTGAGCATAGTGTGGCTGAAGGCCCACACTGTCCCCCCACGAAGCCCCCTGCCTGTTCTGACAAGGGCACCACCTACCCACCCCAGCCCCTCACCCACTGAGCTGCCATTGCCAAACGTCTCACCCATCTACTGACATGGATGCTGCCACCCCAGAACACCTACCTGCACAGCCCCTCTTCTGAGCACCCACCCAGCAAAAAACACCACCCACCCACCTGATGGCATTGCTGCCCCTAAACATCCACCTACTTACCACAGCCCCTTCTCTACCCACCCACCCACAGCAGCTGGCTCCCCCCGCCAGCCAGCCACCACAGCCTGCACACCACCATGCCCCCTCTCACACCTGCAGCTGCTCCACTCACCCACCCCACTATTGATCGAAAACCTGGCCAACCATTTTCTCCATATGGCTCCTCCTGCTGCTCTGGCCAGCCCATGCACAATGTATTGTTTAACTTGGGTTTTGAGTTTCAACCATTTGAACCAGTTTCAACCCGCCTGGCGCCAACATTGTTATCTTTTCGGCGCCAGGTCAAGATTTTCCTCTTTTCTCAGGCATTTGGCAATACCTGAGGAACCTGGGTTTGTTTTGTTTTTGTAGCTTTTTTGAAGTGTTGTAGTGGTTTTTAAATGTACAGATTGTGTGTATGTTGTATGTTTTTGCTGTTTTAATTTTTGTATATTGTTTTTAATTGTTTTTAATCCTATGTAAACCGCCCAGAGAGCTTCAGCTATGGGACGATATACAAATGTAATAAATAAATAAATAAACTAATCAGACACTTCCATTGGTGGGGGACTCAGCCAATGAGAGCAGAGGAGAGACATAAAGACTGCTTTGTACCTTCCTTGGCCGTGTCCCTACCCCCCAAAGGCAGTGTCTGATTGGTTCAAATCACTGCTACTCAAAATGTAAATTTTAAAAAAATGTTTTGTTTTTTTAAATGGAGCACTGAGGTTGAGTGAAGTTGAAAAGGAGGAGGGAGTGGTAGCTGTTGGAGCAGGGATGGGCCCTCAGCAGCTACCTGTCCACGTTGATCCCTGATGCTGGCCTGACAGCAATGGAGACTTACAACTATTTTGTGACAGCTGTTTATTTACAATCTAGCAAAATGCCCATCATGTATGCAGAAAGAAACTCTTCCTTGCATATGAGGTCCAAGCTACCTAGTATCAGAGGTGGAGTGTCTGTACTGTAACCCTGCCCCCATGTTCTGTACTTTATTTTTCTCCATATCTCCATTAAATGGCAGCCATGAGTTCCCTCAAAAGCAAATGGCTTCAACCTGAAATCCCCCAAAGCTCCTTCCAGCGAGCCGCAAAGACCTGTTTCTCTTACACTGGCTACTCTGCAACTCCAAACCACATGTCTAGCCTCCAATCAAGCACTTGGAGCATCTTAGCCACTAAATCAACAAATTAAAACCAAAGCTAGCTATCTTTTCACTTGACCTACCATGTTATTATATCCATTACATTGGCTTACCATCATGTTGCTGTAGAGCTGCACAGATGAGTCCTTATGTGTGACCTCAATGGCATTCATGCAGTTGAGTCTTGGGGTTGAACTGCAGGGCCCATTGTGAAGAACTACTGCAACGTCATGTTCTTTGTCTTCAAACAATGTGTAGGAGCAATTGCCTGTGAGTTTAAAGTCCAGCCCATCAAAGGTGACAATATGAGTGGTTGAGCTTCTCATGCATGTGCCTGTGAAGAGGAAGTTAAACAAAAGACGACCATCAGAGGATCGGATTATTTTGTTAAGTATATGTCTTTGACAGATATTGTAGGGCAGCCTTCCCCAACTTGGCCTCTCCAGATTTTCTTTCGACTACAGTTCCTATCATCCTCAATCACCTGCCATACTGACAGGGCCTGATGCTAGGTTGCAGTTCAGAACATTTGGATGGCACCAGGTTGAGGAAGGCCGTTGTATGGAAAAAGGAGAACTAAAGCAGTGGGACACTGATCCAGTTTACATGATCTAATAAGCCACCATGGCTTGTTTTATTTAGCGGCATGTGCTGGTCACCATTTCCCTAATTACCCATCCAGACGCAACATATAATGTTGTCCAACCTGGATGGCATGACCTACTGGAGGGTTAAATGACACTCAAATGACCCATGGACTAGTAGGGCATTTAATGGTTGTTTAATCCTCCAACAAGCAATGCCAGCCAGGTTCAAACAACACAATAAGCCACAACTAGGCAGTTATTATGTAAATCTCACCTGGCATGCACTGCAGCTCACAACAAGCCATGGTGGCTTATTTAAGCCATAGTGGCTTGTTTTGATTGTGCAAACCAGGTCAATGTCTCGAAAGATGTTCTGCAATGTATGCAACATTGGGGTTTTTGTTTTGTGCTATAATATTTCTTGTCACAGAAGTCCCTAAGTACCAACTGGATTTCTCTTACATGTGTTTATTTATAACGTGCATTAACCCCAAACACACAGGGAAGATATTTCTAGTTGGCTTGCTCCTCCATGTGTTTATCTCCAATTATCTCTTTCCTTAACTGCTAATTTTCCTCACACCTTTCTCTCCCAACAGCAAGCGAAATCTAGCTACTAAGAAGGGGAATAACGGAAGATAAACCACAGACAAAGAAAGCTGACAGGTGGCTCTTCCTTCCCTGTGTGTTTGATGGTGATCACTTCCACCTTTTCTTGATAGGTGCCAGGGAGCCTTCTTAACAAATTCTTAATAGGCAAAGCTGGGCTGCTATTCTTTTGTTCAGTGTAAAATGTCGCCTGGTGTTAAATTTTAAGTACAAATCAGCTGAAGCCCTTCTGATTGTTCCTTAAATTGCCCTAATTCGCACTGGTTAGGCTTCATCTTGAGTATTGTGTCCAGTTCTGGGCACCACACTTCAAGAAGGACGCAAACAAACTGGAGTGTGTTCAGAGGAGGGCAATAAGGATGACCAGGGGTCTGGAAACAAAGCCCTGTGAGGAGAGACTGGAAGAACTAGGCATGTTTAGCCTGGAGAAGAGAAGACTGAGGGGAGACATGATTCAAATATCTGAATGGTTGTCACACACAGGAGGGCCAGGATCTCTTCTCAATCAACCCAGATTGCAGGACACAGAATAATGGGCTCAAGTGACAGGAAGCCAAATTCCGGTTGGACATCAGGAAAAACATTTTGACTGTTAAAGCAGCATGACAATGGAACCAATGACCTAAGGAGGTGGTGGGCTCTCCCACATTAGAGGTATTCAAGAGGCAGCTGGACAACCATCTGTCAGGGATGCTTTAAGGTGAATTCCTGCACTGAGCAGAGGGTTGGAGTCGATGGCCTCATAGGCTCCTTCCAATTCTTACTATTCTATGCTTCTACCAAGCAGCATTCTTTATCTGAATTTATAATCACACTTAAAGGAGGGTTATATGCAATGGAACATATACTCACATGGACACACCCAACGGCAGCCACAAGTTTCCTCCATTTTGACAGCAGGAAAATTGTTGCGACATGTTGGCCTGGGCATCTTCTCACAATTGATTAAGTGGCTGTCCAGAATTGTACGGCCACCTGGTAAGCATGTCACAGTGTGACACTCATCTGACAATGTCCATGTGTCACCAGCCTGTGCAAAATGACATAATTAAGTTAAAATAGGATTCAATGTTTGTTTGTTTTTTAAAAAACCCACCATAGATCATTTGGTCGGTGGTTCCTGCTCAGCGGCCACAGAAAGCAGCATGTTTTATGGGTTCTTTTATGGATGTGAAAATATTAACCCTTGCATAACACACATGAAAATATACATAAATGTGCTTGAGGGACATTTTATCACCTCAGTCAGTTTCCAGTGTATCCAAGGGTGGTAAAATGCGCAATCATCCGAAATGTGTCTGTGGTGCCAGAACTCAGTAGTATGTTTTAAACTCAAACTATTAGAAAAGTATTATAACTATCAAAGTAAAATATTAGGTAAAATATTTATTATTACTAAGAACTAATAATCTTGTGGGGGTATTTCACTAACTGCCTCCTGCCACTGCAGCTATAATACTTAATATGAAACTACATTCTCCATGCAAACGCCTTGATTGCATGACCCTTTTCCTCCTCCTTGAAAAAAGGTGGTTTAGAATCCTGCAAGCAGGACCTCTGGGTGGGTGTTTGTAAGCAGTGCCCAATTCAAACTAAGCATTGTTGCTTTAACGGAAGGCCAGCTCATCCATCCGCCATGCAAGGATATCATCCCATCTCTAAGCATATGAATAGAGGCTCAGTCCCCTGCAGACCTTCCTAAGCGCTCTGTGGGCTTACAGCTGGGTGTGACCATGATAGTTATTCAAAATCAGCTCAACTGTAGAACTTAAGAAAGTATATTAGGTGAGAATGTATCAGGATAGACCTACTATAATTCATTGTCTATACTTAGTTATATAGGCTACAGAAAACCTGCTGTCCAGAGGCATTTGCCCCATCTCCAACCCATGGCTCTGAGGTCTGAAATATCATTAGAACTAGTACAAAGCTGCCAGATCTATAGTCATAAATATTGGGAGTAGATATTCAGTAAAAATGCCTTTCCCCTTTAATAATAATAATAATAATAATAATAATTTATTTCTTACCCGCCTCTCCGTTTGGATCGAGGCGGGGAACAACAGTAAATATAAAATATTATAAAATACATAAAACTGATTAAAAACATGGCACACATTATTAAAATAGCAATAAAACATCATAAAAAACATCCTAAAAACATTCTAAAATTCCACTGGATATGCCTGCCGGAAGAGACCAGTCTTTATAGCTTTCTTGAATTCTAAAAGACTGTTAAGTAGACAAGTCTTCTCTGGCAGGTCATTCCACAGTCTGGGAGCGGCAGAAGAAAAGGTCCTCTGGGTAACGGTTGTCAGCCTAGTCTTGGCCGACTGTATGTAGTAAGTTCTTCCCAGAGGACCTGAGTGTGTGGAGCGGATTGTATGGGAGAAGACGATCCCACAGGTAACCTGGACCCAAAACATGTAGGACTTTAAAGGTAATGACCAACACTTTGTACTTCGCCCGGAAACTAATTGGCAGCCAGTGGAGTGATTTTAAAGCTGGCGTAATATGGTCACCCCTAGGTGTACCAGTGACCAACCTAGCTGCCATATTTTGAACTAGTTGAAGTTTCCGGACTAGGCACAGAGGTAGCCCTATGTGCACCGCATTGCAGAAATCGAGCCTTGAAGTTACCAGCCCATGCACTACCGTCTTTAAGTCTTCCAACTCTAGGAAGGGATGCAGCTGGCGTATCAGCCAAAGCTGATAGTAGGTATTCCTGGCCATCGCATCTATCTGGGCTGTCATTTGGAGTGACGGATCCAGAAGCACCCCCAAGCTGAGAACGCAGTCTTTCAGGGGGAGTGTAACCCCATCCAGGTTGTGGATCTCTGTAGATAGTTAGGAAATGTATAGAACTTTTGTTTTGAGTAACTACTTCTGAAGATTGCCTTGAGATTTATTGGGTTTTTAAAGAAAATGTTTGGTTGCATACAGAACGCTATAAAAGTAGAAGCATGAGGATCTTTTTCTAAGTACCAAGAAATATTAAGATAGCAAATTCTTTCTTTCTCAACTGAAGGAAGGAAGCAACTAAAACTATTTATATACAGCTCTATGATATACAATAGAGGCTCTGATATTTGTTTAATTATTACATGTCTCATTCATAAGACACCAAAGATCTGGAGAAGTGTGTAACAGAAATTAAGCATATTTTCCATTTTAAAAAATCAATTAAAGAGTCATCCAGAGTGAGTCAATGAATGTGGCATACAAAGCAATCAAATAACATTCAAAGTAGCAAATATAATCCCTTCCCAAAGAGAAAAGACCACACAAAATGTTCAAGGTTACTGTCAATCAAAACAGATGCATTTCCAGCCTGCCAGAAAAGAACACAAGCAAACTTCCTTGCACAGGAGGAATATTAATTTACCTATTTGGATTTATTCATTTATTCCATAACTAGGAACATTCAAGCTCGAAGGCATTTTACCTCAAATGAACTCAGCACTCACCCCTCAACCCACCCAATCCCACAAAATTAGGGCCATCTGGAAATGCTCCCAAAGACATATAGCTGCCCAGCACTTTCTCTTTCAGAAATATCCATATATAGGGTTATAAAGTTCCATGGAAATATATTCTATAACAGCAATGGACATCTTTGTACTTGGAGGCAAGGGAGCACTATGAACATATGAAGCTACTTTATAACATTGATCCACCTAATCCCACAAAACTGGGGTCATCTGAAGATGCTTTCTAAGTAGCTTTGTGGGTGGATTTAACCCATGGGCCAAAGATTGGCCTTCCATATCCTGTAACATATTACCGACAAGTCAGATAAATATAAGCAATATATACTTACTGCTCTTGTATTCCCATCCTCATCTATGCACTCTTGGGCAGTCTCTGAAAGAGTCACAATCATTAGACATTCAGAATATCTCATTTATTCATAGTGATAAAGACAACTAAAATGTCGGCTCAAAAATGCAAGATTTTGCATCTGAGAAGAGAAAATCAGTCTACAGAACTTTGTAATCAACCAACATGTAGCCTCTCTCTTTTTAACTAGGGCTGGTTTTTACATGCTTTATTGATTGATCGAGGATGTAATAAAGCTGCAGTATGAAATCAACTTTGGAGAAAGGTAACCATCTGCCCTGAATTTGGCCAGTGAAACAGAAATAATACCACAAATGAACCCAAAAATCATTTTTGGTATACCAGTTAGTATAGCATAGTCCAGTCAGAAGCTTGGAAGTGCCTGGCTCAATTCTTACCTCAACTGCAAAATTCACTGGGTGGCCTTAGGCAAGGCACTCTTTCCCAGCCTCAGCCCTCCATATGACATGACAGGATTCTTGACCTAAATCAATGTTCTTCCCTTTCCCCTGACATCTGAAGGTTCTCCTTATAGCTGTGTTAACCAAAATGAAACTAGTAGGGACAGGGAGCAGAACACTTTCTGTGGTGGCTTCTTTATAGAAATTCCTGGGCAGAGGATTCATCAAGAAACAGTTGGCTCATTCATGAAAGTTGTTTTTTTCCCATACAATGCATTAAAAGAAAGTCTTCAACCCTAATATTCACCACCTTCTTCTTCTTCTGGTGCCTTCTCCTATCAGAGGTTAGCTATCATTACAGCTATTTTTGTTTTTGACACTGCTGCTCTAAATAATTGTATAGAAGTACAGCTATACCATTCCTTCAAGTTCCTCAGCCATGGTGTTTGTCTTCTTCCTACTGATTTTTTTCCTTCAATTTTCCCTTGTATAAAGTTGGAGTATGGTGTATTTTTCTCTTTGAAGATCAAGTTTTTGCAATTTTATTTTTCAGATTGTATTTATTAATTCTGTTGGTTTGTTTACCCTACATAATATGTCCTCATTTGTTATTCAGTCAGTCCATGGTATCTTCAACTTACTCTGGTATATCCACATTTTAAAATATTAAATTTTGCTTATATTGTTTTTCTTAAGTGTCCAAGCCGCCACTCCATATTCACCTAGTAGATACTATAAGCTATGAGGGGCTCAAGCAGGCCTATTCACTGTCTCGCCTTTGCCAGTCTGGTCATGCTATGCTCAAGGAATCACTGGATTCTGCAAACTCTATGGAAGCCATGATGGACTAAGATGGATGACAATAATGAAAATGTTCAGCTCTGTCCAGGCTTCTTGGGAATTTTGCTGAATCATAGTGACACCCGACGTGTGACCACCCGACGTGTGACCTTGGCATCTGGACTGATCAGGATAAAGAAAATTTTGTATCACAGGAGCAGCAACAGGATCAGTGCAGATGATGAAATACTTGGGCTTTTTTGGAAGAAGATGCTGATCATAGAATCAGAGACCTCAGGCGACCTCAGAGAACATCTACTCTAGCCCCCCAGCTCAGTGCAGGTTCTCCTCTGCAGTACGTAGCTACAGCATCCCTGGCAGATGGCTCTCCAGCCTCTCCTTAAGGAGAAAGGAGAACCCAGCACCTCCAGAGGCATTGTGTTACACTGCTGAACATAGGGATGTTGTGGGCACCTGACTGGGTCTGGGAGTCCAATGGACTCCCTCATGTTCCCATGGCGTGGTTGCGAGCCCATGGGTTGAGTGGCCGCACAGCCCAATGAGCACCAAGCAGCCGTCTGCCCTTGTCTGGAGCCTCTATTGTGCAAGACAATGGAGGCTCTGGAAATTACATCACTTCCCCCGTTGCATAAATGGCAGCTGTAAAGACCTCATTTACACAAGAGTAAAAACGTGAATGGGGACCATTTACGTAATGAGGGAAATGTGCAATTTCCGGAGCCTCCATTGTGTGCACATGGAGGTTCCAGACGAGGGCGGACAGGCATGTAATGTCGTTGGATGCTCACCAGGCCGCCACATGACCTAGTGCAGCACCATGAGCAGGGATGAACAGCAGTGGTGGGGTGAGTGTCCAACGAATCAGACCCAGGTGCGTTTGCCCATCCCTGGCTGAACACCTCTCCCTGGAATGAAATTTCTCCTAACGTTTAGCCAAGATGAGCTTCCCTGAAATTTCTGTTGCTTGTCCTGCCCTCTGAAGCAACAGAGAACAACAGTGCTCCATCTTCTACATGGCAACCTTTCATATACTTGAACACCATTATCATGTCTATCCTTAATCTCTTCTCCAGGCTAAACATACCCAGCTCTTTTAACTGTTCCTCGTAGGACTTGATTTCCAGAGCCCTCACCATCCTGCTTGCTCTTCTCTGAACATACTCTAATTTGTCAGCCCATTTTTAAAATGTGGTACCCAGAACTGGGCACAGTACTCCAAATGTGGGTTACGATTACTTTCCATGATTTGGACACTGTGATTGCATTAATGTATCCCAAGACTGTATTAGCTTTCTTAGCTGCCACATTGTACTGCTGGATCATATGATGTGGAATGTGTTTATAAAGCAACAGAGATGCAATGAAATAAAATGAAAAAGCACTGGTGAGTTTTCTCCTAGAATGATTATGGGCACTTATATTCCTAGCAAGAATAAGCTACATTGGGGGGGGGGGGGTAGCTTTTTTGGGCTGTTGTAGCGGTTTTAAATGTATGTGTGTATTGTGTGTATGTTGTATGTTTTTGCTGTTTTAATTTTTGTACATTGTTTTTAATTGTTTTAATCCTATGTAAACTGCCCAGAGAGCTTCGGCTATGGGGCAGTATACAAGTGTAATAAATAAATAAATAAATAAAACTAGTCAGCTCCCAAAATGATTTAAATATAAAATTATGCTAATTATGTTCCATCTAGCCCACTTTTGGCTAGTTTGTGAATCAGAATATCATGGGGCACATTGTCAAAAGCTTTGCTGAAGTCAAGATATACTATGTCCACAGCATTCCCACAGTCCACAGAATTCCCGCAGTCCACTTCAAATGAAATAATTTATTTAATTTATATTGCTTTCTAAATAATTATGTTGCTATGTCTTTCTTCCAATTCATAGTCTTATTTTCTACATGAAGGTAATAGTTATTGTACGAAGTATTGTGAATCAATACAGTGATCAATTTGATTCCGTTACAAAATTGAGTCTGTGGTCCTTGATACTGGTTTTACTTTACTCCCTAATCCTCTAGGTTGTAAAGGTGCATAGGTTGTAAAGGTGTTGGGCCAACGGGACAGATTAGGGATTCTGTTGGTGTACCGCCCACCCTGCTGCTCAACAGACTCCCTAGCTGAGCTGACAGAGGTGGTCTCTGGTGTACTGTTGAGGTCCCCCAGACCCTTGGTTCTGGGGGATGTCAACATTCATGCCGAGAGCACTTTATCTGGGGCAGCTCAGGATTTCATGGTCTCCATGACAACCATGGGACTGTCCCAACATACCATCGGCCCAACGCATGTAGCAGGGCACACTCTAGACCTGGTTTTTTCAAATGGACATGGAGATGGGGATCTGAAAGTGGGGGACTTTACATCAACCCCTCTGTCATGGTCAGATCACCACCTGCTGAGGTTTAGACTTACAGCGGCTTTTCCCCTCTGCAAGGGTGGGGGACCCATTAGGATGGTCCGCCCCCGGAGGCTAATGGATCCAGATGGTTTCCAGAGGGCTCTGGGGAGTTTTCCGGCTGATAGGGCTGGCTCTCCTGTCGAAACCCTGGTTGATCTGTGGAATGCAGAAATGACCTGGGCAGTTGACATGATTGCTCCTGAGCGCCCTCTCCTGTGTAGAGCTCGAACGGCTCCATGGTATACCCCAGAGCTGAGAGTGATGAAACAAAACAGGAGACGGCTTGAGGGCAGATGGAGACAAACTCCTGATGGATGCAATCAAACACTGGTAAGTGCTTATGGTAAGCTGTATTCAGGGGCAGTGAGGGCAGCCACTAATCAATCATCAACCTGCCGCCCAGCGGAGCTTTTCAGAGTTGTCCAGGGGCTTTTACATGCTGGCCCCAAGGACATGGTAGAACCATCTGAGGCCCGCTGTAATACATTTGCTGGGCACTTCCAGAATAAAATCTCTGGCATCCGTCAGGACTTAGACTCCAGTGTTATAGCAGATGAATCTAGTGAGGTATCCAGAGTACAGGCTTGTCCTGTTTTCTTGGATGAGTTTCAGTTGGTGCAGCTCGAGGATGTTGACAAGGTGCTTGGACAGGTTCGTGCAACCACTTCCATATTGGATCCTTGCCTCTCTTGGCTAATAAAAGCTAGAACAACTGGCTGGGCCAGGGAAGTGATTAATGCCTCTTTGCAAGAGGGAGTGGTCCCAGGCCTCCTGAAAGAGGCGGCAGTGAGACCACTCCTAAAGAAATCTTCCCTGGACCCTGAAAATCTTAATAACTACAGGCCAGTAGCAAATGTTCCATTCCTGGGCAAGGTCCTAGAGCAGGTGGTTGCGAGCCAGCTCCAGGCACTCTTGGATGAGACTGATTATCTGGATCCATTTCAGTCGGGTTTCAGGCCTGGTTTTGGTACGGAAACAGCCTTGGTCGCCCTGTATGATGACCTATGTCGGGAGAAGGACAGGGGGAGTGTGACTCTGTTGATTCTCCTTGATCTCTCAGCGGCTTTCGATACCATCGACCATGGTATCCTTCTGGGACGACTGGCTGAGTTGGGAGTGGGAGGCACTGCATTGCAGTGGTTCCGCTCCTACTTGGTGGGTCGGCTCCAGAAGGTGGTGCTTGGGGAACATTGCTCGGCCCCGTGGATTCTCCAGTATGGGGTTCCGCAGGGGACAGTTTTGTCCCCCATGCTGTTCAGTATCTACATGAAACCGTTGAGTGCAGTCATCCGGAGTTTTGGAGTGCGTTGTCATCAGTACGCTGATGACACGCAGCTCTATTTCTCCTTTTCATCTTCATCAGGTGAGGCTGTGGATGTGCTGAACCAGTGCCTGGCTGTGACAATGGACTGGATGAGGGCTAATAAACTGAAACTCAATCCAGACAAGACTGAGACGCTGTTAGTGGGTGGTTCCGCTGACCGGATGGAGGGTGTTCAACCTGTTCTGGATGGGGTTGCACTCCCCTTGAAGGAGCGGGTTCGTAGCTTGGGGGTTCTCCTAGAACCATCTCTGTCACTTGAGGCGCAGGTGGCCTCAGTGGCACGGAGTGCCTTCTACCAACTTCGGTTGGTGGCCCAGCTACGTCCCTATCTGGACAGGGATAACCTGGCTTCAGTTTTCCATGCTCTGGTAACCTCCAAGTTAGATTACTGCAATGCACTCTACATGGGGCTGCCTTTGAAGGTGGTTCGGAAGCTGCAGCTTGTGCAAAATGCAGCGGCCAGATTGATAACTGGAACCAGTAGGTTCGAACATATAAGACCTACTCTGGCCCGCTTGCATTGGCTGCCTGTCTGTTTCTGAGCCCGGTTCAAGGTGCTGGTTTTAACCTATAAAGCCTTACACGGCTTGGGACCACAATACCTGATGGAACGCCTTTCCCGACATGAACCTACCTGAACACTACGTTCAACATCTAAGGCCCTCCTCCGAGTGCCTCCTCCGAGGGAAGCTCGGAGGTCGGCAACAAGAGAGAGGGCCTTCTCTGTGGTGGCTCCCCAATTGTGGAACGATCTCCCCGACGAGGCCCGCCTGGCGCCAACATTGTTATCTTTTCGGAGCCAGGTCAAGACTTTCCTCTTCTCTCAGGCATTTGGCAATATCTGAGGAGCCTGGGTTTGTTTTGTTTTGTTTTTGTAGTTTTTTGAAGTGTTGAAGTGGTTTTTAAATGTACAGATTGTGTGTATGTTGTATGTTTTTGCTGTTTTAATTTTTGTATATTGTTTTTAATTGTTTTTAATCCTATGTAAACCGCCCAGAGAGCTTCGGCTATGGGGCGGTATACAAATGTAATGAATAAATATAAATAAATATATGAATTTAGATGAGGCTACTAGTTTAGCATAATCCATCCTTACAAAAACAGCACTTTAAGCAGTCCATGCTTCCACAGTCCTCGACATTACAAAATTGCTAGACTCCCACAATCTGCCTGACTTGCAGTTCTTTGATCCATTCCCACTCCTCGCCCCTGCTTGGGGCAGAAGTGAATACTGCCCACAGAAAACACTGGAAAAATCTAAGATTTTTGCATAGCTATGATTAAACAACATCAGGTCTGTCCCCCACAACAAAAAGTAGTAGTACAGGAATTTATGACTTTAGCATTGGAAGTGAATCGCAAAGATTCATCTCCAGACCCAGAGTTTCCTCTCCAGAAGAGCTGATCCAAAACTGTTTTACTCCATGCCCTTAACATTCCAAAGGTCCTGGAAGCTTACAAAGCAGTTTGCATGATTTCGAATAAATCATTTTCTTTCAGCTTACAAACATATCCTTCTGCATACTTAGGGAGGCCCCTGATTATGTATAAACCACTATTTTATTTTTGGGTGACCCAGATTTGGTTCCAGACTGGAGGAATCATTCATTGTTGTTACTGTTGTGATGATGATGATGATGCTTGGGACCTGTCTAAGTTTTTGATTTCTGACCAAATTTGTTCTGAGCTACCAAATAGATAAGCAACTAGGTATGTTGCGTTAGGAATCCCATGTGGGCTCCACTTCTTGGGCCTGAGTCCTTGTTCCCTCTTAACAGACCTAGCTCTTCAACTCTCACTATATGTTCTTAGCAAAACATCTATAAAGTACTCTTTTGCAAGGTAAAGTAAACAGAACTGCAATTTCTGGTATTAATTATAACAACTAAAGAAGCAAAAGATATGACAACTGCACTTTATTATCTTGATGTTTTCTTGTTGGTTTGGTTTGCTAATGGGTATGAACCTTACCTGCGCAAAGTTTCTTAACAAATTCTTCACCCAGTGTGACCATAGTGGGAAGCTCATCAAATCGTTGCAGCTTAATGATGTTGTTGGCAGAGGATGGCCCAGCTAAAGTGCTCAGTTGTGCTATCTTGTAACCGTCTCCAACTCCAATGGGAAGCAATGATACTCCTGGGGAAAGGATTGTAATATTGAAATACTCTCCTTATGTGCCATTTGCGCAGAAATGGACTTGATTATAAACAGTTCTTAAATAGTACTGATAATTACTTCCTCCCAATTTCCAGCAGTAGATTTGTTAAAATAAAAAAACATGTTGTTATGCAGCAAACCAATAATCATTTTCATCACTCATTCTATTTTAAGAATATTGAAAAACCTAAGTAGCTGTTAAAATACTCATAAAAATTCAAAATTAAAAGAAGTTAACCTATATCAATATATGATCCTGTTGCTTAACCACTTTTAAACTATTGGGAGCGGGTCACATTATCGTGCCCTCCCCTCCCACCACATACACATTCCAAGGAGAGTCCAATGGAGGGCACCAGGTTGAAGGCTAATTTAATTGGCAGAATATAGCTTACAGAACAACGTAGTAATTTCAATAATATATCAGATCTTGACCATACTAGTTTAATATCCTCCCTCTGTCAATGGTCCTAACCAAAAGGGCAACAGCTTCATCTTTAAAAGGACTCATCTTAATGACTATACGTAATAACTAGACAAAGATGAAGCAAATTCCCCAAGCCTGGTGGCAACAGCTTTCTGTAGTAGTAGTATTGGCCATGGAAATGAGCAGCCTTTCTTTGATCTTGTTTAAAATTCTGACCTTAAATAACCAATTACAATGACCTTTCACTGTGCAAGGACAAAGAATATGTAAAGAAAATTCCATATTTAAATGAGGCAATTCAATTATGGGGAGGATCAGGAGGTGGCACTTTGTAGCAGAGATGATGTACAGTAGCCTGTCCAACCTGGCACCCTCCAATGTATTGAATTACAACTCCCAGCATCCCTAGCCAGTATGCTCATAGAGGAAAAGGAGCAGTTAATCCTGTCTCTTCAGCCACCCCGCTCTATACACAGGACATCAGTCTCTAGGGCACTAAAGTGGAGCAGGTTCTGGAGGGGGGACAACTGAAAAATTTCCACTGAAAATCACTCCATGCTCAGGGTGCTTTGCAATGCATAGGAGACTGTCAGGTCACACTGGACATGAGTGCTGAATAATGTGTAGTTTTGCCCTAAATACATATGGAATCCAGCACCTTATATTGACCCTGTTCAGACAATACACTAAGTCATGGTAGTTAAGCATTTTGAGCTAAGCATTGTGGCTTAGTGTGTTGTGTGAACCATTCCTAACCATGGTGGATACATAACCAGGGTATAAACATGCTCACTAACCATTTACTGCAAAAGGGTTAGCTGCCTAACCATGATTTAGCGTGTCGTCTGAACAGGTCCACTGACTTCTAGAAAGTTTATCATATAATATATAAACCAGGGAAAATATGTCTGCGGGTGCCTCTACAAGAGCGATTTAAAGCTCTTTCAAGGCACATTAAGAAATGTACCTCTACAAGAGCGGAGCGCAAATCAGGGGCTCAGGCGCGTTTTCTCTCCGATTATTCACATTTTCGAATGCGCGTTAATTAGCGAGTTTTAATTTACGGCGGGAGTAAGAGCACCTTATGTCCGTGTAAACAACTTTCTGAGGAGGCACATTAACGATCAGGGGGTTGGACTGTGGTTGTGATCTCATGCATAGAACTGCCCCTTCGCTGGGAAAACCTCCCACTTTTTGGTTTAGATTCATTTCCTCTCTCCTCCTGGCAACTTCCTCCTTGTACGCCGTCTCTCTGGATGGAAGCTCCAAGAAGAGGTGATCCAACGTGAACCAAAAATAAAGTTTCTTTGAAGTACCCTGATAAAATATTTTTAACATGGAGACATGGGGCCAGATGAAGGTGGTTTTATGAGAAGTAAAGGAGGTAGGAAGGATGTGCGCATGTGCGCATAATTAGCCATCAGCAGACATAACTTCCCCTCGCTTCTTGCTGGGTTCCTGAGCTGAGTTGTGTGTGTGTGTGTGTGTGTGTGTTTGTGAGTGTGTGTATGTTTTACAATTGTTGAGCTCGCTGGGAAGTGGAGGGGGAAGGAACGAAGCAGCACCCCCCTGTCTGTTTTGGGGGGGGGTGCGAGGCACATTCCCATTTACTCCTGAGGAGGTCATGGCAATCGGGTGAAGGAGGGGGGAAGACAGGCAGCTGAACATGTTAATCAGCTCATTCCTTTCAGGTAACCTAGGAAACCAAAGGCGCGAGATTCTGGTGGGCGGGGAAAATAAAGGGAGGGAACCGGTTTGGGGAGTTTCTCTGGGACAAAGCGCATTACTTTCAGCAACATCTGCATGCGATTCTCAACATGTCAAAAACTTTAAAATGCCTTTCATACAGCCCGTAATGCGCTTCAACGCCTCCCATGTATAGGGATTAAGCATAAAAGCGTTTGAGAGAAGATGCGCATAATCGGGGAACCGGGGCGTCAAACCGAAATCTTGTAGAGGGGGGCAGAGTCTTGAAAAATATGGGCGTCCAGTATATAGATTATTGTAACTCGTCGTAATTTACAAAGGGAAGGAGAGAATCAGTTCCCATAAATTAATACGAAGATTATGCCTGCTGTTGAAAGCTGAACTAGCCATAGGATTCTGGTCTTATTCATCTTCATCTAAGCCTGCTAAATACTAAAACTAGTTGCATTGAACTTTAAAAGCCATTTCATTTGTTGCAGTTACCTATGAGGTATGTGTATTTGAGGGAGGGGAGGGCATTGTATAGTTGGCCAAGCTAAATAAGGCTTCTGTTTAAGCTGTTCAGACAGCATACTGTTGGTTTCTTGATTTGTAATGCAATACTTCCATTGAGCATTGAAATATAGTTTGTACATACATTCAAGATACAATTCAAATATCAGATCAATCCCTGCAACCATTTTCAGAGGGAAGAAAAAATGCAACATGTTTTGTGATGCCATATCTGCATTGCAGATTGAAATATTAAAACTGAAGTCGGTGTGCCCATTTAGGTCATCATTTCAAGGTTACTGTTCAGCGCCCAGCTCAACCCCTGCACCCCATTTGTAAGGGGGATAGGAAAGATAAACACATTATTTCCAATGAACTTTGAGAGGCCACAATGAAACTTGGCATGTATGTTTCATGACCATTTTCAATTTGAAGTTCAAATATCAGGTTGATGCCTGCACTCATTTTATGATGTATTCTGACTTATTAGTAAGCATATCACACACTGTTTATGCATGTTCACTTTGTAGACTTGAAAAGAAAAGAAAATCTACTTGCAATGTACTATGTACATTATGTACACTTTGCAGCAGGGGAGAGATGGGAGGCAGGACTATTCCATCATCTCTACTGAGAGACCAGCTCCGATAAGCTCCCTTCCTCAGTCAATGGTCCTCTGGCAGCAGCCATTCCATCAGACTGCAGTAGAGGGAAGGAAGGGAAATCCCTCACTCCATTGGCTCTCCCTCCTCCTCAGCTGTTTCCATGCCAGCTGGTCATTAGAAGAAGAACCAAGCCTGGCCCTCCCATGTACTGGGGTGAATGTTCTACCACTGTGACCAGACCAGGAGGAGGAGCAGATCCTGCCTGCCCACAACTGGGAGTCCCGATGCCACTGCTGCTGCCCCATATGCTTCTCAAAGTTAGGCAGAGGGTGGGTGGACACTCCAGGGAGCCCTGTTGGCCACTCTCCTGCTGTAGTCTCCAGGGCCACCTCCTTGCCAATACCACACTCTGAAAAAAGGACCCCTTAGAACAAGGTATTAGGGGAAGGTGGGTGACGATGATGGGCGGGGTGTGTGTGTGTGTGCAGCTAACTTTGCAGTGGTGTTCAGCAGCTCATGTCCCCCCCCCCCACTCAGTAATGGTGGCTTGTGCTCCCCCTCCCCCATGGTGGCAGCAGTGGCAGGAGGTCTTGTGCCCGCCCTGACAAAAATGTCTACTTAATTTAAAGAACTGATGTCTGAGTCTGCTTGCTTCCCTCTTCCTTCCTCCTACCCTTTTCCCTTTTGTATCATGTCTTTAGATGATAAGCAGGCTGGCAGATCTTTTTATTGATCTCAGGTAAGCTGTTCTGGGAGGCTTTGGGGCTGAAAAAATGGGGTAAAATGCTAGGAAGGAAGGAAGGAAGGAAGGAAGGAAGGAAGGAAGATCTCTGTATGGGAGACTATTGTATGAAGTGTCCCTAAGCAACTGATGAGTTATAAGATTTTCTTCAGATGTTATCTCAACTTCTTTTGGGGCATTCTAAGAGCTAGCACCAAAGGGCTGTTAAGTTTAAAAAAATACAGTTATTTTGCAAAATGCTGTCATACTATAAGAACAGAATAAAATATTTACTATTGACTCTTGCAAAATATGCAGCTGTGTTCACAGAGTCTTCCGATGCGTCTGATATAACAATCACTGCTATTTTGGATGCGTTGGGCCTTCCTCCGTTGAGTTCAGAAATGGCATGCTGAACTGTGAAGTCTATTGCTTCCCCTGAAAATTAAAAATGGATATATTTAAAACCCAGAAGTAGAGCAACAAGAGTCACCAATGAATCATGGTATGCATGCAAAATTATCCACTGCAAATCAAATTTTAATAGTGCTATTCTTTATCATTTTGAAACATTATCTTCTAGTACTGAAGCATCATTGAGTCATTTAGGCTCAGTGCTGAGAGATGAATGGAAAGAAATATCGAAACATGTTTTTAATGCCCCTTTAAAGCACAACATTTTAATAGGGCTACAGTGACATCCAGTGGAAAGAAATAGACAAAAACATTCTCACTCATACCTGAGGATAGTGTGCTACAACCATCCAAAGCACATTAATTGTTATTCAAGTCTCAAAAGATGTTAAAATATTTTTCAGCTAGGTAAATTTCTAGCTTGACCTGAATGAAGTTTTTTTGCCACTAAATATGCCCAATCTACGCAAACAGCAAACTATGTAAGTGGCCAATAGCCAGTCAGGATGATCAATCTGTATATTTATTTATTCTTCCATAAGCTTCCACAGGAAATAGAGTTGAATTCAATTATGGGAAGTGGACAGTGTCCACAAAAGCTCAAGCCAAAATAAATAAATAAATGTGTTAGTCGTTATTGTTCTA
The DNA here is from genome assembly GCA_029215795.1 of Anniella stebbinsi. Taxonomy (NCBI): domain Eukaryota; kingdom Metazoa; phylum Chordata; class Lepidosauria; order Squamata; family Anniellidae; genus Anniella; species Anniella stebbinsi. The sequence goes on from JARDYH010000003.1 coordinate 102,722,038, forward strand.
CAAAATTCTTGGTTGTTCTTGCTGCAACAGACCAACATGGCTGCCCTCTGCCAGAAGTGGTGTGGGTTGTAGTGTAGGCTGACCATCTGAAAAGGAGGACAGGGCTCATGTAACTTTAACAGTTGTAGAGAAAAGGGAATTTCAGCCAGTGTCATTTGTAGGCAATTAGTTCCTGGTAAAATTCCCTCTTCATCACATCAGTTAAAGTTGCAGGCACTATACTAGAGTGACCATATACAAAAGAAGGCAGGGCCCCTGCAACTTTAACTGTTGTGATGAAGAGGGCATTTCACCAGGAACTAATTGCATACAAATGACACTGGCTGAAATTCCCTTTTCTCTACAACTGTTAAAGTTACATGAGCCCTGTCCTCCTTTTCAGATGGTCAGCCTATTGTAGTGTGGTATTTGTGGATAGGAATAAGAAGTTTGTGGGCTTCACTATAGTGTAGAGTCCAGTCTTCTGCCTTACCCTATAGCAGCCTTCTCTAACCTTATGCTCTTCAGATGTTTTGGACTAGAACTCCCATAATCTGTGGCCATTAACCATGCTGGCTGGGGCTGATGGAAATTACACTGGGAGGGCACCAGGTTGAGCAAGGTCTGCCTTCTCCATAACTAAGCAAAGACACATTGCAATCTGGTTTCAAGCCTGGTTTTGGTATATAATCACCCTTTGTCCCTTGACCTTTATCAGGGGAGAAACAGGGGAGTATGATGCTGTTGATTCTCCTTGATCTTGCAGCAGCTCTTGACCATGGCATCCTCCTGGACTGGCTCTGCCAGTTTTGGATGGGAAGCACTGTGTTGCAGTGGTTCTGCTCCTACCTCCAGGGCTGGTTTCAGAGAGTTGCATTTGATGAGTGTATGTTGGCCTCTTGGCGTATGCACTGTGGGATGCTGGAGGGTATTATCTTGTCCCCAATGCTGTTTAATATGGATATGAAGGTATTGGGAGTAGGCATTAGGAGATTTGGGTATGGATGACACCCAGCTCTATTTCTTGTGACATTTGAGTCAGCTGTGGCTGTGCAAGTCCTGAATCAGTGGTTGGAAGCAGCAGAGGGCTGGATGAGGGCCAATAAGCTGAGGCTGAATCCTGACAGAACAGAGGTTCTGTGGGTGGGCAGTTCCCATGTCTGGGAATTAGGCAGGTTACCCGTTCTGGTCAGGGTTGCACACCCCCTTGAAGGATCAGGTTCCTAGTTTGGACATACTCTCTGAGCGATCTCTGTCACTGGAGGCCCAGGTGGACTTGGTGACTAGAATTTATTAATGAAGGGAAGTATATAAATATTTTAAATAAACAATGTGCCCACACCAATATCAGGAAGCCCTACCTCTGCTGACAGGGAATCTGCAATTTGGGTGCAATGTACTGCCCCCCAACCCCCCAACTCCCCCCCCCCCACAGCCACTGTCATTATCTTTCTTACTGTCCCTTCTACCTGAAACACTGTCTCAGAACACCTATGGGGCATTCACCTTCTCGTTTCCTCAAAACCCCAGTTCAAAACTCATCATTTCCACAAAGCCTTTGGCTTAATTCCTTAGGACTGTTAGAGATCCATGATCAAATTGCCCAAACCATTTTTCTACTTTGAAGTATTAGCCATGGGATGCTCTGATTATGATCACAGCAGTAGCATGGAACATGGGGATACAACAGTACTGAAGTCTGCCAAGAAGATAGAATGGAGTCCGTTGGGACTTAAGCTGCCCTAGAAAGCAATGGAATGAACAAAGTGGACGAAGTTGGTCTTGAAGTGGCCAATGAAGCACGTGGCATTGAAATAGCAATTACCTCAGATGCTGTAGTCTGCAGTTGCAGCACAGGTGGAAAAAGTATCAACAGTTATTGACAGTGAAACCATAATCATGGTCCAAATATGTTCAGTAGCAACAGTTGATGGCATCATGCCAGTTGGCTGTGAGGCTGTGCTGTTACGGGATAGCAGCCAACAAGACACCCAGTAGTTTAAGTGAGGAGACCTACTCCTGTGATGGCAGCCCTGTAAATGTCCCCAGCCTCAGTTAAAACAAGGTCCATGAAGCATATATGAGCAAGTATTCTTTGGGGAGCTACAATCCAGTAGCGGCCTCCAAACTGGTTTAAGGTGAATCAGGTTCTGAATTGCTGAACCAAATATTGTGACTTGTGCACACACTTAGTACTTAGTAGGAGAACTTATGTATGTATATGAGGAACCAGTCTTATTCTGTAACTCCATTAAAGATTTAGAAAATTGGTGGAAACAGAGCGAAAGATAAAACCACCAGAGGCCGAACCAGGACCTGCCTGCACCAATGCCTGGTGCTGGCAGCATACCTCATGAGGAGCCACCAGTGCTGCTAAGCAATGCTGAGAGATGTCAAAAGTGCTGCCAGAACTGTGCTGAGGACAGGAAACTCACACCCTTCTGCAACAGATGGCTGAGAGAGAGGACAAGAGAAGAACCAGTGAATGAGTGATACGAATCTGGTCAACACGCAGCACTGGAGAAAGCAGTCACGAATGCGCCCAGGCGCTTCGAGATTTGGGCAGGGAGGCACAGGCAGCAGTCTACGAGGGCACAATGGCTGCACGCACAGAGGAGATGAGACGGCAGACTAACGCTATCCTAGCATTGACAGCAATCCTGCAGGCGCCTGTTCGAGCACCTCAGCCTCCTCCTCCACCCCACCACCCTATGTTCCCTATGAATATTCCCCTCCGCCCGTTCCTTACCACGGTTAACGCAACTCAAATCTACTTTCCAGCATAGTTGTGGCACAGTTAGTTGCTGCTTGGCTTTATCCTCCTCTCTCCATAAAGTTCCCCTCAGCATAACCTAGTACTTGAATTCATCAGATAACTGGCAACCTCAATTTGTTGCATACAAAATAGGTCTTCGTTGTCTATGGCTCCAAGGCTTCCAGAACTGAAACAATGTTTCACGTAGGCTTCCCTAATATCTCACGAGCAGACATGCGGGGACTCCTTAGAAATCCTCCAACCTCGCTCTGCTATGGCTGCCCCTAGGCTACGTGTGCCACCTCCCTCCTAAATGTGCTGCGAAGACTTCTTTGTTCTCAATGGTCCCAATAAGACTTAGAGGTTAGTGGGTAGGGTGTGGGGTGGAAAATTCAGCTAGGCTGCTGTGTATCTGATGCTGGAGGAGACATTAGTGCTGAGGTTATTAACAAGCAATGTCATGTCTCTCACACACACACACACACACACACACACGCCCTTTGTTTCCCGTTGGGATTCCACTGCTGCCATTGCCTTTTCATCACAGCGCTTGTACTGAGGATACGCATCGTGGCAATGCAGCACTGCCTACGGGGGACAAATATGTGCGTCCCACTGCTCAGATCGCAGCTTTCAACTGCACGTAGGCATCTTCTGCCACTCCTTGGGCATTAATCCCTGGCTTTCTAACTACATAGAACCCTACATTAACCCTTTGGCTTCACCATGGAATTCCACCCACAATACACAATGCTAATCCGTAATGCACGCCCCCCCTCCCCTTTCCATGCACAGTTCAAACAGTATAATTGTAGGTTATATGCGGAAGACTTAACGAGTGCGCAGACAGCAGTCCGTTAAGACTTATGGTTAAGGTAAAAAAGCAAACAATAAACAACTTTATTCTAAGTAAAAATATACACACATCACCATCTCAGATACTGAATACTGGAGAAGCAAAAAACAAAAACCTCATTTCACCACGAAGAGGTAAGATAAGAAATTGGAGGAGTGAAGCAGAGCAGATTAGAAAGGTATATAGGTCTAGATATAGGAGCAGGAAAAAGGGCAGGACCAATTAAGCCAACAAGGACTAATTAAAGGAAGGTTAATCAAGTTAACCCTTTCCAGCCAAACAACAAGCGTCGTTGCCCATTTCCAACAACAATTGCATGAACCTGTCCTGCCCCCCTCCTTCTTCATCCTACCCTCTGCCCTCATTCCCTGTCCACAGCCCCTCCCTTAAGTCCTCCCTTTCTAAGCATCTTTGAACACGGAGGAAGAAGACATCGTCATGGCAGCATGCTCACTGTCACTGCAAGTTATCCTGACCAGTACAGATGAGGAAGGAGATGGTGACCACCTGCCAAGGCAGACTTCACCACACGGCACAGTTGGGGCCTCTGCCATACCCCTATCAGAAGAACATTTGTCCTGTGTGCCTCCAGTGCTCGGTGCTTCACGTCTACTGTTAGATTACAACGAAGATGAGATAGCTAGCGGATCGTTCATTAATGACTTGGTGAGCACAGTGATGACTGACGTAGATCTGACTACATCAATCCTGTGTACTGCTGCCTCTGACCTCAATGAGGACCAGCTGATTCTTAGAAGGTGGGTTCTGAAAAGGACTGATGCTGTGTGGAATGAGATGAGTGATATGGATGGCTGGGACGACAACAGACTGGGGGGGGATTCCAAATGTCCCAGGATACCTTTAATATACTTGTGCAGAAAATGGCACCATTTTATCAGAGACAGAATACTAATATGCGAAGGGCAGTGAGCATCAGCCGGTGAGTTGCAATGTGCTTGTATAAGCTCGCAACTAAGGTGGGCGAAGGGCTGTTAAGCACAATCTTTGAAGTTGGCCGCTCTACTGCTTGCGAGGTGTTCTGAGAGACTGTGCAAGTTATAAATGAACTGTATCTGAATGACGTCATTAGAGTTGGGGACGAGAAGGAGAACACGAAAGGTTTTCGCGACACAGGTGTCCCCCGGACTGTGGGAGCACTGTTTGCCAGCCGCATAAGAATTCTGGCTGCTCATGGTCATGGCACAGAGTACTACAACCGCAAACAGTTCTACAGCACGACACTGCAGCCACTTGATAATTCTCAGGGACGGTTCCTTGATGTGTTTGCTGGTGTTTCCAGCCTCTTCCATGATACTGCCACACTTTCTGGAATTCTCCACTTGCGGATAAGCTGTCATCAGGGAGGTTCCTCTGCAGCGGCCCGTCTTATGATTTGTGGAAAGTCAGTGCAGCCTCTAATATTTGCAGATCAGGGCTATGCACTACAGCCCATGGCTCATGACTCCATTCCGTGCTCCTAAGCAATGGAAGCAGCGCAATTACAATGACTACCACAGTAGAGCACAGCTATCAGTGGAAAGGGCATTTGGTCGCCTGAAGTCCAGGTGGCGTTCTCTTTTTACTCTCCTATGCGTGGAAGATGACATTGTATCGGGATGGGAAAACAAACTGAGGGACTTAGGATTTATACAAGATCTGTACAACTTCCATATATTTAGCCTACAAGAAACATGGACCCAAAACTAGATCTTCAAAGATACCAAGTATTCTCAACACCTGCCAGGAAGACTTCCAAGAAAGGGAGGAGCAGTGGTGGTCTTGCCATGGGGATATCTGCTAGTCTGAATGTTGAAACCTATGAAATAGCTACTGATTCACCATACCTACAGGCTATTCAGCTGATCAATCAAAAAGACACTACATTAATATGTATACACGTATACATCCCTCCTAGGGGCTCCATTTACTATGCCTACGATATATGGGACACCTTGGAGTCCCTTTTGGATACGGTTAATCAACAGTACCCCCCATGCGTTATTATAGCGATGGGAGATTTTAATGCAAGGATAGGAGAAGGATACACAATCGCATTACACAAGTTTTCATTAACTATGGAGGATATAGCACATTTACCGGCTAGAAAATCAAGGGACAAGATGATCAATAAAGTGGGCTCTTACCTATTTAGACTAATGTACAAGTTCAACATGTTTGTCACTAATGGTACCGGCCCTGACGAAACAACAGCAAACCCTTTGATGCATGACTTAATGGTGAAACGTCGTATATATAAGAAGCTACTAAAGCAAAAGCAAACTGCCTATTTTACTCAATTGTGGACAGATATTGAATGAGCCGCAAGTGATCGAGACTCAACTAAATTTTGGCAGCTGGCAGCCTGCAAATTAAAAGAAACCACTAATGGCCTGGCTCCACCTATCATACCTAAGCAATGGGAAATATATTTTGAACAAGCCTTCAACCCAGAGGCTACCATAACCCAAGACATGAACTATCTGACACAGCTTCAGCACCCTAACATAGCAGAAACTGATAAGTGGCCAGCCGTAACCATCAGTGAGGTCAAATATCTAATCTCCAGCCTAACCAAACAGAAAGCACCTGGGGAAGATATGCTCCCCCCAAAGATTTTTCTAGATAACGAACATTGGTGGGCCCCCATTTTGGCTAAACTTTTCACCTATATTAACCAAAGTGGTACATTTCCCAGCGGTTGGGACCAAAGTATCGTCATACCGATCTATAAGAAGGGAGACAAATCCTCACCAGCAAACTATTGACCTATTAGTTTATTGGATGTTTCCTCAAAATTGTACACAAGATTTCTGTTAACTAAAGTTGAGGACTGGGTAGATCAGCATAACATTATTGGAGAAGAACAAGCTGGTTTCTGTCAGGGCAAATCAACTATAGACCAGTGTTTTATACTAAACCATCTAAGAGAGAAATATACTTGCCCCCCGATGAAGCATCTATATGCCACCTTTGTAGATCTAACCTCAGCTTTTGATAGAATCAACAGAGAAAGACTGTGGCACAAACTATGGCATTTAGGGATGTATAGACGACTTCTGATTCTGATCAAGAATTTATACTCCAATACGACAATCCAAGTCAGAGTCAGAAAAGGAGGCCAACTCTTGGAGAAAGTCAAATCATCCATAGGCGATAGACAGGGATGCTTGTTAGCTCCAATACTTTTTAATATATATGCAAATGACATTATTGGGCAGCTGTCAAGCAACTCCAATTTCCCTGTTTCCATAGGTTCTAGGAAATTGAACATACTGTTATATGCGGATGACATGGTTCTATTATCCCAAAACCTTATAGGTATGAGAAGATTGCTGAAAGTTTTTGGGAAGGTTTGTATCAAAGAACAACTGTGTATTAATTATTTAAAAAACAAAGTTATGGTCTTTGGTACCCGTCCGCCTAAACATAAATTGACGTTGAATGGCCACTATCTGGATCAAACTAACCAATTTAATTATCTAGGAATCTGCTTCATGCAAAATGGCTCATGGTCTGGCCACCTATCAGCCACGAAACTGAAAGCCCCAAAATCAATGCAAACTGTCCTGAGGTTCGCCAAGGTCCGGGGAGGTCAGTTAGTTAGCCCGGCCATTAAAGTTTTTCATGCAAAGGTTATCCCACAGATATCGTACGGAGCTGAGATATGGGGAGGCTCAAGTTTGCATCCACTTGAGATTGTACAAAACAAGTTCTTAAGGATATTGCTGGGCCTCCCACCAGAAACACCTACTAGCTATATCAGAGCGGAACTTGGATTCATGCCAATAATTTACTTTATCTGGAGGACAATGTTCTTTTATTACGTCAAAACGAAACATAGAATTAATAGATTAATAACTCTCTGCGTAAACGAACAGAGAAACTCCCCTCCCAGAAATAATTGGCTATGTCAATGTGAAACAAGTTTAAAGAACTTTGGATTTGATCCGAGAGTGTTAATGGTAAGTGATTTACTGCATAATTGCTTATCCATTAAAGAACGGCTGCAGCACCACTTTGCCAAGTTAGATTTGGATGCAATCAAAGTCTCTAGATTCTCCTCTAGCTTTCCATCTTTTAAATCCACTCACGAGGAAGAAAAATATCTTTCAGAAACAGCATCCCCCTTCCTCTGTAAAGCATTTATAGGCCTGCGTTTTCAGACAGTGAAAACTAAATTCATAGATGAGAGATATAAAAATATTCCTAGAGAACAGCGCCTGTGTATTTGTGGTTGCCAGGCAGTGGAGGGTACCATACACTATGTGCTATATTGTAAACTATACAAAATTCCTGGAGATAAACATCTAATGAGATTTTTAGCACCGAGGGCAAACCTCTCAGATATGGATACAATAATATATTTTCTGTCAAATACAGCCAAACCCATCACGCTAAATGTGGCCAGGTTTGCTGCGAAAGCAGCACGGATTAGGGAAACCCTAGAAGACATTGATGCTACCTAAGAAAGGGGGTCTATAACTGTGGATTTTTAGAAATTATTTGGTACTTGTATATATTTTTTCTGTTCCATTCTATTCTGTAATATGTGTACTGTATGATGCTGATTGTGAGATCGGGCTAAAACCTATTTTAGGTTGCCTTAACAATAAATTTGAAATTGAGGATGACATTGTAGCAGATGTGATTGTGACTTGCTGCACTTTGCATAACATCTGCGAGCCAAGAAGGAACGTACTGCTGCTGGACTGGATTGACCTGCCTGGACCGGGAGCAGATGCAGATGTGGTACAGGTGAAAAGGGACAATCCCCATGGGGGTGAAGCTCCACATAAACCAGTACTAACACGGGGGGAGGGGAGGCAGGCAGTTGCTATCCGAGCTAAAATTGCCAATTGGAAATGGGAACAGTATCCCCATGCCTCAGGATGTGGAGGCTTCAGATCCTGCTGAGCAAACATATTCTCACGCTTCTCTTTCAACATCTGTAACTACAGAATGCAGTAATTCCTATGCACACATCTAATTGGTATCATTCATAAAGACACCTTTCAGCAATTTATACTTCCTGTGTTGGTATTTGTAACTGGTAGGTGGTTAAGGGATTCTCAAAGTGAACGGTGGGAAACTGTGCATGCTGCCCTCTCAAGATGGCTGACGGCATCTGCCGCTGGTGCCGTACATGCACAAAATGGCTGCAGGAGGCATAGAGCACATCGTGCCCTCTCAAGACGGCTGATGGCATCTGCTGCTGGTGCCATACATGCTCAACATGGCCGTGGGAATGGCGCAGCACTGTCACACCGTCGGGGAAAACCGGAAGAATACAAAGGACTTCTGCCCACCGAAACGCAATATGGTCTATGACACTGTAGTGAAGAGGGATGGCGATGCAGGCCACACAGGAATCGCACAATGAACGGGGTGATGCATGTATGTAACTGCTGCTGTCACTGGTAGCTGCGCTAAAATGTTGTGGGCACAACAGACAGGGCTCCAAGTGCCAGGGCTGCTGGGATACGGGGCGGCACACTTGGAGGACTCAGGTGCTCCGCTAACCACTTTGCGGTTAGCATGTGGTTAAGTAAAACTTAACCACAAAAGGGTTAATGGGTGTCGTTTGCAAGCATTCCGCACGTGGTTAACATTAACCACAGCTGAACGTGTTTAAACTAACCACAAAGCCAAGAATGTCCTCTGAACAGGGCCAAAGTGGGTGGAATTACATCCTGGGGCATTTCTCTGCTGCTGTGTGTGGATTGGTTCCTTTCATGCATACATACTGTAGGGAATGCTGCTGTGGAATGCTGATCCATCACTGATGGGAATTGTTAGTACCACTATGGATGCTGGGGCAGTGGCTGCCACCATTACCATGTTCTGCGTTTCATATCGTAATATCACATTGCAGTCATAGTTTTTGCAAGGAAGTGGATCAGATATCAATGTTACACCAATGTTTAGTGACCACTGGTATAGCTGGAAACATTGGATTGTTCTGTAATCTGACTAAAGTTGGCAGCTCTGAGTATTTTGACTGCAGATAGATGAATTTTAGACTGTAATTATTTATTTAGAATTGTTGTTACATTTCTAACTACATCTTGTAAGTCACCTTGAGCTATGAGAGTGGAAGGGAAGGGATGCTTCAAATAAATAAGCAAACACATGTCTAATCTTAGAACTAAGCTGCAAAAACCTCTCCCTGCCCCCTCACCACAGATTGAGAAACCACGTACCTAGTTTGCAAGGGCCTTGCTCTCTTTGATGAATTGAGCTCACCATAGACAAAAGATACACTTTTTCTTGGGGGACATTCCACGAAATTTCCAAAGTATTCACTTTTCCATACTGAAGGACCGCCACTTGAGTTGTAGTATGGCCTGGAGAAGAAACCACAGGAATCAGCATCAAAAGGTTAAAGCACTGGGACTTAATTAAACATGCCAGATTTTGTGAAGGTGATGAAACTCAAAGGGCACTTCCAGATTAGGTTTTCATGGATTGTCCTGTCTCATTCATGGAAGTTTATGGGTGGTGTGTGTGTGTGTGCCTAGACAATGACATCTTCTACTTGTGACCCTCCCATGTTTTCTTACCACTTCTTCCATCCTTTTCCTTAACACAGAAAATCCATTAGGAGAAAAAAGATGGAACAGCTGCACAATGACTTTTGATAACTAATGCTAGGAGCCCTCCACCTGGAAGATCCCACAATTAGTTGTTTCATAAGTCAAAACTACTAGGTTCATAATTCTGAAAAGAATAATGTGCCTTGACTTCAATCCAATTATTTTTAATATTTTTGTAATTCAAACCAAGGTTGATTAGAAGTTAATTGCTATTTTCTGCACCAACACAGTCTGCAAGGTTGGCATGATTAAGGATCCACATTTTGCCATCTTTGTAGATGTTGAATTGCTAGTTGCTGTAATTCTTTAGTTTCTAAAGGAAATGAAAAAGGCCCTTTGCAATACATATATGCCTTTTAACCCTTTAGCTACTATCAATTTAAAATTTTGGATATGAAACCATAAAAGATGGGGTGAAGAACCTCTTTTAGCACACGGCTGAATTCCCTTTCGAGGACCTCATTCCAATGGGATCAAGGCCAAAGGCAAAAAGGTGTGAGACCAAAATGCCAAAAATTTGGAAGATTTGGGTTACCCATCCCATTCGGTAGAGAGAGGTGGCCACCTCAGAAAATAGATTTTTGGTGGCATGAAAAGTTATGTTTAGTTTTTTTTAATTATTATTTATTATTATTGTTGTTGTTGTTGTATTTTTACTGTGATGGGGTGGTGAAGAGATGGTTGTGGGACTTTCTGCCACAGGTGCAAGCATAATTTGTTTATTGGGGCGGGGTGGGGCGTTCCTGCTCTGCATTATGCAGCAAAATGACCTGGGCCAGTCATGTCAGTTACTTTAAAACCTTGCAATAATGGTGAACTTTCATCTGATTTTATACTGTTGGCATTGTAACTCAACAAACCAATTGTGAATTACGATAGGAAGCTCACTAACCTTTACAGGATCACACCTACAACAAAGCACTTCAGTAATTTCAAGTAGATAGAAATGACAGTATCTTTAGAGAAGGCACTTGTCTCATAAATAAGCTGTTATAACATACACTCCCCAGAATATCTTAGATCTCCTATTAAGAAGCAGCTTGCTTTGGTATCTTTATCCAATACACTCTATACTGCTTATATTGGGTAAGTTTGCCAATGCATCCACCTACCAGAAAATGTGTTATATATATGATAGCCCCTGCTATACACATGCGGAATGAGCAGGAATAAGGTATCAGCAGAATGCACCATACCACTTCAGGCTGCAGGTGTGTGTGTCGGGAGTGGGGGAGCCAAATTTGAATGCTCCCCATGTGAAAATCTCCCAACAAGGAGAAAAAACTATAAAGTAAGGAACAGAGAGGGCTTGCACCTTTGTTTCAGTGATGCTACTTACCTTTCAACAGAAGTTTTTTCTCCATTGGGAAGAATTCAAAAGTAGCACCCTAATTAAGCCATGATTTGCTGCAGTGCATGCTGCCACCATTCTGAATATGCAACCTCTGAATGGCCCGATGGGAAGTTATTCGGTGACGTGCAAAATCTGACACTATGGGTCAGTTGTGGGTTAAACAGCCCACAGTTAACTAAGAGCTAGTCATAGATTAACTGTGGGTTGTTTAACCCATGATTAACCAATATTGTCTGGGTTTTCATGTCACAGAATAACCTCAGATTGGAAGTTGCATATTCAAAATGGTGATGGCATGCATGGGCTAATTAACCCAGGCTTTGCCACCATTATGTGAGAACCAGGTCTCTATGAATCAGGTAAAATCAGAATTCCAGCTGTGCTTTTGTTTTGTTTTTTAGCTCACTCAATATGGCTAGGAAAAGCAAATAAGAAAAACCATGCAAATTTACTCAAATTGGATAACAGTAGGAGAATCAAGTTGATCCTGATGTAGAATTTGGGTTACCTTGCTGTAGAATATTGACAACTTCTTGTTAAACACACATCCCTTCAGTATTTTGCAAGATCAAAATCAAAAACAAGGCCTCTTCATGAGCAGAATGAATGTGGACCCAAACTTCTAAAATGAAGATGCCATAGAATGGTAGAGTTGGCAGGGGCCTATAAGGCCATCGAGTCCAACCCCCTGCTCAATGCAGGAATCCACCTTAAAGCATCCCTGACAGATGGCTGTCCAGCTTCCTCTTGAATATCTCTATGGTGAGAGATCCCACACCCTCCCTAGGTAATTGGTTCCATTATCGTACTGCTCTAACATTCAGGAAGTTTTCCCTGATGTCTAGCTGGAAGCTGGCTTCCTGTAACTTGAGCCCATTAGTGAACATGTGGTACTCACCAACATCGGTGTGTTCAATAAATTCTTTTACAAAATGTTTCATTTCCTCAAACTGAGATTCTTTAACATTTGATGTCCCATCCAGAAGAAATATCACATCCATTGGTTTGCTGCAGGTTCCTGAGAATTATTTTTTGGGAAAAAAGATTGTAATTCTTATATGATTTTGATACTAAGCAACCACCAAATACTCATATGTCTTCACAGAGAGACACAAGAAGGTTAGAATGTGGTTTTTTTTTTTGCTTAGGACAGGGGTGGGCAATTCGTGGCCCTCCAGATTTTGTTTTTATCATGTTTTATTTTAGGGTTTTAACTTTTGTGAACTACCCAGAAAGCCTTGGATGATACATAAATAAATAAATAAATAAATAAATAAATAAATAAAACATTCCAATGATTTTTAAATGAGTTTTCAAATGTAGAAACCCCCTTTTTATGACAGTGTGTTTGACAATGGATCCTGTACAACTGTACAAGCATTGCAGAACAGTTTCAGGGTCCACACCCAGTTCAGATTTGCAGGCTTGCTGTCACCTTGCATCAATAGAGAACATGTCCAATTTCCTCTGTAGAAGAGCATTGCAGGGAATGATTCAGTGTTGCTGGCAAGCTGCCTTTTAGGGAAGCTTTCTGCTATTACTGTTCTTCTCACTGAATAAGCTTCTCTATTAAACCTTCCAACAACCCAAGGATTCCCCAGACATCCGTTTGAAGATCAGTCCTCTAAATGTACAAGGCTTAGAAAGCTATTTCCTTTGCCCTGCTATGGTCCCAGGTCAAACAGGTTTTGTAGACTTTTTTTAAAAGTACTATAAAAACTAGCCAAATAAACCTGTTTGACCAGAAACAACAGTCGGATGGGAAAAAGCAGTATGGCAATAATGGTACTATCATACTCTATCTCTGCATCTCCAGCCCAAACATCAACACATTGTGTTTTAAGGAAGATGCAGTCCAGTGGATCCAGAGTCTGGGCAGGAGGAAATGATTTCAAATTTTTAAAAGTGTTCTCAAGACATATACAGCAAGGTTTGAATGATGTACCTTCCTTAGCCTCAAGTATAAAAGAAAGACATTACCTTCCTTTGAGCAACATGTTTTTAGTACCAAGTCTGGTCCTTCTTGGATGAGTTTCTTATACCCTTCCAGGATTATTGGAGTATGTGGCTCACTTAACAGTTTGAGTTCTTGGATGTTCACATTAGGAGTTATACCAATGGGAATAAGGTTGATATCACTGGATTGTCGAAGGATGGTATCTGTGGCAGGGTTTGCAGTCACCATGTACACCAAGTTTGGTACTTGCCTTCTTCCTCTACTACTTGTGGTAAACGAATGTTCAGAGACAAAGTTGAGAGCCTTGCCAGTGTTGGTGGCATTCCCTCCACGGTACTTAATCGCCCTAACTTTCCTAATCAGGGATTCCTTTGACTGCCTTTCACTGAAGGAATACTCCACAGTGATTGTGAATGAATACTGTATGATTGTAATTTGAATGGTTTTTTCTCCTATATCCATTTCTCTGATTGTGCGGGCAATAAACTCTTTCACCAAACTGAAATTCTCCTTGCCAACTTTGTCAGACCCTTCAATCAAAAAAATAATGTCAATGGTCTTGTTAATAAAAATTGATGGGGCTGCTTCTGTTACCGTCACTGCAGCAATGCTGGGAAGAGTTGTAACAGGGATTTTTGTTGTAGATAATATAGCACTTACTTCAGGCACAAGACCACAAAAGTAATCAATTATTTCATCCCTACGTTCTCTTAACTGAAGCACACTGTCCATTATGAAGGCCTTATTCTCAGGTGACTGACTTTCAATTAGTTCAATTTGCTCGATGCTTATGTGTGGTCCAAGTCCAACTGGTATTACAATAATTTTCTTCTTCTTCAACAGTGGGAAGATTGTTTGAATTCTCTTTGGATCCTTGCTAGCTGTAAGTAACACAGCAATTCTGGCGGCATTTGTCCGTGGAGCCTTCCCAAACACATGGAATACAACATATTTAAGTACTTCAGTTGCAGAGGCAACTTCTCCACCAGGGTATTTTATATTTTGGACAATGCTCCTCATTTGAGATGTTTTTTTAATATCCTTGAGGCCGAGGTAAATGTGCGAACCAGTGCGGTATTCCAGGATTGAAAGGCGAATTCTTTTTTGGGAGATGTGGAGTTTTTCCATCATACCAATTATGAAAGTTTTCAGCTGCTCAAAGTCATTCTCAGAAAGCTTATTGGAGCCATCCATTAAAAAGGCAAGGTCCATCATTTTGCTGCAAGAGTATTCACGTGTCACCTCATCTTCTGGAGCAATAGTTGTGGTCATCAGGATTTTGCTAGACTCTACTGACTCACATGCATGACATGTCAAGTTTTGTCCTTCACAGTGGCTAGAAAAAAACATCAAAAGCTAAATGTTGAAAAAGCAACTTTAACAGCAGTAATTCACCTCAAAACTACTCCAGTTTATACCATGCGTTTAAATAGCCATATGCCAGTCAGCTCCCAGACATTTAACAGCTTAAGTTGAGTTTGTAACAGAGTTTTTGGCCTGGCTGAATGTTTAAAATTGTTTAAAATGTTAGCTGTTTTTATGTTTTATGGTTTTAAATTTTGTATATTGACTTTTAATGTTCAATCTTTTAATATTTTTGTAAATTGCCCAGAGAGCTTCGGCTATGGGGCGGTATATAAATGTTCATCATCATCTTCGGCAAGTAGAAATTGTCTCCAACACCAAGCAACCAGGCAGAGAAATTATTGTAATCTGGAAAAGAGATAGGTCCTCTCTCTCTCTCTCGTTCTCTTTTTTTACCTTTTAGTATATCAATATGCAAGAAACTATTAACAGACACATGTGTGGGCATATAGACTACTTAAATATTGTCTGGGCTAGTAACTTTTTTGATCTTATATTCAAAGCTTTACCACAGAAGAAGCAGGGGTATAACCTGTATGCGACTCTCTCGAGTTTTTAATGAACATTTTACTTTGGGCCTAAGCTGGGTATTCTCTCCAGAAACTCTGACCCCCTCTACAAGAATTCGGTTTGACGCCTGGTTCTCCGATTATGCGCATCTTCTCGGAAGCGGTTTATGGTAAATGACTGTATGCAGAAGGTAACTGAGCGCACAACTGGTGGCCTTACCGGTTGTTTGAAATGCGCTTTAGAAGTAGTTAATGCGGAGAATTGCTTGTTCACATAGTCAAAATGCGCTTTAACAGCCGGAGCAAAATAAAACTTGCTATTTAATGTACATTCAATAATGCGCATAATCGGATAGATAATGCGCCTCAACTCCCGATTTGCGCTCCGCTCATGTAGAGGTAAAAATTTTAATGAGACTTGAAAGAGCTTTAAACCTCTCGTGTAGAGGCAGCCCCTGTTCTCTCTTGAAGTTGCTGCTATTTAACTTTCTTGTAAAAAGCAATTCTTCTTAATTGATATACAGGTGTTAATACGAGTGTCATTGTCACAAGAATACAAACATCTATTCCAGAGACAAATTACACATTCATGGAGGGAGCAAGTCCTATGTAGAAGGTGTCTGGGGGATATAGGATATTTCGGTTTCCTGGATCTGAGCTCAGAGCCAGGAAACCAGGCTCCCCACCCCAGCCCCCACCGCAAGTATGAAGAGAACTGCAGTGGCTGCTCTCATGATTGCAAACACAACCTCGTAGGAGGTGAACGTGCATTTCAACGGGATGCATATTTATTTAGATGCACATCTGAATGCACATTCCACAGCTATCATTAAACCTCCAAGCTAACTATTTCATCCATCCACTCTTGTAGTCTCCAAATCGCTTGTACATTAATTGCACATTCAGCCACTTATATTTTTCCCTGATGTTCATGATAATTGTCTGCACCACCAGAATTACAAGATGCAGATGAAAATTCAAACCTGTTGAGGGGTAACACTGGAAGTGTCTCTCATTCTCACTTTTCTCCACCGCAACAGTTTAACTTCCCTTACATGTCAGTTTCATTGACCTAATCTAACAAAATAATTCAAAAGACAAAACTGCAGACCTGACTATGACACCTTGTTTAATACACACTGAGAATTATTCCCCCCCCCCCTTTTCTCAGCTTCCTTCTTCAAAAAAAATTCTTTTGGCTGTTAGAAAAGCAGACTTTGAAACAGTGGCTACATACAATCCTAAGCAAGAAGTACTATATATAGAGGAAATGCTTTTCCCCTTCCAAGTGTTGCTGCTATCTTGCTGGAGCAAGTTGCCACATGTAGAACTTTAATGGAACATGATCAGTTCAAACAGCAATGCAGAATTGCCTAATATTATGACAGCATATCATTCCGGCAAGGTAGGAGTAACAATATTGATATAAACAGCATTTTAAAAAATTCTCAATTGTAACACCACTAGGACAAGACATATAATACAAACAACAGCTTAACTGTTGCTGTAATGTGATGAACCCCGTTTACTATTAGTTATATTTGAAGGGGGCTGATCATGTCAGCATTGCTATTCATATAGCACCACCCTATCTTGTTGTGTCCACGTGATTCAATGTCTTCAAAAATTACTGGAAACAGCATTGACGCTGCCATGCCACTGCAGGTAAAGTATGAAATAATGCACATAGTTCACTGAAGCCACAGTGGATAAATAAGTATACTGTATAAAAATTTTCATTTTTTAAAAAAAATCTCATATACACACACACACACACACACACTTTCTCTTCTCGTTAATCTAGTTATTCTTTGAAAAATCTGAACATACTTGTGTTAGCCGTACAGTTAATCTCTAAAGTGAATTAATGCCTCTACAAGATACATTGAGTTAGAAGAGGCTTTTCTATGTTAATGAAGAATTAATTTGATCATTTCGCATTTTATCTTTCCAACCCTAACTCTAAATCCAAATTCTCCCCATGTGTTACTATTTTTGGGCTTAGAAAGAGGACTGGAGTAAAGATGGGCAGGTACAGACAGATCCTAAACCCCAACTAAATATTATAAAGTTCTAGCAAAATACTTTGCCTTTGTTAAAAGCAGTGCCAGAACTCAGGTCCCGCCTGCAGTGGGTCCTGAACTTGAAACCAAAGGCATATCATATTGGGATTCATCCTGTGTACCGCTGCCCAATTCTGTCCAAAGGAGAGACCAGCCACATTGCAAGGAACCCTCTGAATCACAGTATGGGCCTTTCTACACCATACGGGTGTAGAGGGAGGAGGGGATGAGCCCGGAAGTACCTGCTTCTGGGCTTGGCGTTCTCATCCAAATGAAAGTGCAATGACCCAGCTTCCTTCCGGGCCGTCGCATGTCACACCCACCATTTTAGTTTTCTTCCCAGATGCGAAAAATAATAATTTAAAAAAAAACATGCACATGATCGGCCCTCCTGGGGGTGGCAAAACTGGTGCCACCCCCTCCCCCTGATGGGCATGTTGCTGTGCGGTGCAGATCCGTGCCCATTTCTGCTGCTGCACTTACTCATAAGTACGGCAGCAGCTGGGACAGGCGGCCACATCTCCTGCAGTCCTGGGAACTTCCCAGGACCGCAGAAAAATTGGGTTTCCCCAGGGATCTGTTATCCCAGGGAATACCTGTGCCCATCCCCCCCCCCCCCCCGCCCCTGGGAGTCCTTGTGTGTCATGTGAACGCACAGGGACCAGCCGGGGTCAATTCCAGGCAAAAAGCCTGGTGTAGAAATGGCCTGAGTCAGAACTGGTCAGGTGAGACTCCTGAACACTATAAAGGTTTCCAGGTCTGGACTCTGCTATTAGCTATTATCTCCCTTTAGAGAGCCTTCCTCTCCATTTGCATTTGCCTTCTACCATCCTCAACAGGAACTGTGTCTGACAACGACTGAGCTTAGATTGTGAAAGTTCTGGAGGGGGGGGGGGGGGAGGAACCCAGCATATAATCCATTTACATCACTGAAGATGACATAATGTGACTGTGGCTAAGAATGTTTGGGATTCATATGTTGAGTTATTGGACCAGCCAAATTTACTATTTTAATCCTGATGTAATATTTAGTGGATGACATTCTTTTAGCTTCCCATTTCCTTTGGATATTTGTTATACAAATGCGTTTCTATTGTTTGTACAGATGGTGTAAGCATCTAAATTAGGTGACAGCTACACCACGTAGTGATGTTTCCCTAGTGAGGCAGACGTTCGTAAAGTTTGTAACATTCCACAACTGCATGGGAGCAGAAGTCACAGCCTATTGGCATGCACAGTACATTATTAGCAGGCATTTGGAAAGTTATAGTATGGGCTGACAATTTTTCTCTTAGGCTATATATTCCTTGAAATGGTCTGGCATTACAGGGCTGGTTAGTCCTGCTTCCATTCCTGGCAAAATCACTTGTGGTCTTCAGTGGGCAATCAACATTCAGAAAGAGGAGTCTATACACTATGAATCCCCTCCAAATTAAGCCCCAGACATGCAAGGAAAGAGCTATGCAGGGAATAAGTGAGCAGCCAGCACCCTGAAGTTATATGCAGGGCAGATGGTCACATGTTTCAGAGCACACATGATTGTTCACCACTGATCCTGTTCAGAACACATGCTAAGCCACAGTGGTTAAGCATTTTGAATGAAACATTATGGCTCAGCATGTTGTGTGAACCATCCCTAAACACCATGGCTACATAACCATGGTTTAAATATGCTCACTAACATTTGCTGCAAAAGGATTAGTGGCCTAACCATGGTTTAGCATGTTGTCTGAACAGGCCCTATATGCCTGGCTATTTTGAGGTTACTTTGGGCTGTTGGCGGGGTTTTTTGGTTGTTCCTCAAAGTTTCATATTGATTATAACAATTGTATATGAAACTTGCTTTGACTCATTTTTTGGTCATCTAGAAACGAAATGTTCTTTACAGTGTTAAAATATTTGTTTACACACACACACACGATATTGTAGAAGTTTAAAGTATTCTTAATAAAAACTCAAAATCCTACATTTCAACAGTTCAAACATCATCGTCATCTCTAAGTAGTCCTGATAATATATAACTCTTTTTGAAATGTACAACTTACTTTCATTGTTAAATATTCAAAATATTATTGTCTATTAATAGCATTCCCTAGTGAAGAGCATCTATGTTTGAAAAGCATTGGAATTTGAGTGTTACTCCTATTAAATTACTTTTGTACATATATCACAAGTCTGTTGTTATATCAAAAGTGGTCACGAGAATTGGGCCTGTGGAGAATTGGACACCAGGAGTTTTGAACAGAGGATCCCAGTCTCGGGAAGAAGACATCCTGTTCCTAGTGCCACTGAGCTGCCTACCAGAAGAATGAGCTGCTAGCCTCCCTGCTGCCCTATACGCGGTGGCCACAACTGCAGAGGGCCAACAACAGTAGAGCAGCCATCATCTCAGAAAGGTTCAAGAGACCAAAGGGAGCAATAAGTAGGGATGGGTGAATCAGTGATATTCAGTTTGCAGAGAATCGCCAAGTTTCACCTGGAAGCTCAGACTGCCTTGCTCCTATTTTCAATCCTTATTTATTCTATATCACTCAACAGCCCAAGCTCTCTGAATAGTTTACAAATATTAAAACCTTAAAAATAGAATATAAAACATAATATAAAACCATATATATATATATATATATATATATTGAAAACAACATTCGAACTAGGAAAATGAACATTTCTTTTAATGTGTGCACCCAAATGTGTACTTTCCCCCATAGATTAAAGCATTGTTTTTATAAAATTGTTTTTATATGATTTATGTAAGTTTTAATGTGTAATGTGGACAGGCCCCAGAGCCTTCATATTGTAATAATATTTGTTTAAAGAAACTTACATATGGGCATAGGCCTTTGAGGCAATATGCCTAACTAACCCCTAAACAGATATATTAATGTTATGTGTTATCCCCATAAACATAATTTAATGTATTCTTGATGTTACAGCCCCCTGAAGAAGGCCTTAAAAAGCAACACAGGCCGAAACGCGTTAAAGGGCTTGGAAATAAAGTATCTTAGCATTCTGGGAACCTGTTTGTCTTCCTTTTATTTTATTATTATTATTTTGCTATCATCTAGGAGCAATAGCAAAATGTAGGGCTATGGGTGAGACACCTGCATACCTTTCTTCTCTTCTCTCCTCCTCCTCCTCCTTCTCCTCACCCTGCCTACCCACTCACTCCTGCTCAGAATAATCTCACATTTTACCAGGATTGGCAGAGTTGTGGATCTTCAGCATTCAAAATGATGCTCTTCCCGTGGGAAATCCTGCGCCCTCTTAATTCACATACAGGACACTCTTCGAGATGAACACAAGACTCGGAAAGCTCATCAAGTATTTTCCCTGTTTAGAAATTGAGGTTTTAACAACAACAACAGCAGCAACAACAACAACAACAACAACCATAACAGCATCCTAAAGTTCTAAACATATTGCTTCCCCTTGAAAACATGATTCAATCCTGGACTTGCAGGACTAGCCCAACTACTGGGCAAAATGGCACATGCCATGGGCAATAGCCCTCAAGGAGATGTCAGCCAGCCAGTTCTTAGCTACTGCAATTCCTAGATACCTGCATTGCTGGTGGTGTCCCTAACATTTCAATCCATTTTTCAGATTTGATCTACTAGTTCACTGGTTCTGGGAGAAAGCTAACAAGGAGCTGCCATGAAAGTACACTCTGAGTTATCCCTCCCTGCTTCTCAACTGAAATGAGGGGAGGAAGGGCAATGGAAGGCAAAGAGGGAAAGAAACCAGAGCCTAGGATAAGGATCAGCAACTGCCAAGCTCTAGGCTAAACCTGGTTGCAAAGTGGCCCCATCTGGTTTCCCAGCTACCAAAAAAGCACGATGTGTGTGTTGAGGAATGATTCCCAAACTGTGTGCCAGAGCACCTTTTCAAGGTGTTATAAAAAATAAAGCTCCCGTGTTCAATACCCATCAGAGCAGGGAGGCCCCATGCAGAACTGATCCCACCCCTCATGAAGTTTTATGTCTTCATTCCTGGGGCCGAGGGGAGGGGCAGGCAAACCATATCCCATCCCTGAGGCCTGGCTGAAGGGGCAAAGGGGGGTGCCAAACGGCAATATTAACTGAGATAATCTCCAGTTTTCATACAGAAAAGAAAAAATGGGTCCTATTGATCAAAACAGCTGCCTGACGGACTCATGGGGCAGTCCCGGGACCTGCTGGTAGTCCACTTTATTATTATTATTATTATTATTATTATTATTATTATTATTTATATCCTGCCTTTTTCCCAATACTGGGACTCAAGGCAGCTTACAAATTAAAATATGTACAGTTAAAACAAATAGTGAAATACAAAAATTAAGAATATAATTAAACATAGTACAATTTTAAAATATTTAAAACTTTAAAAAACATTTTAAATAGACATCATTAAAAAATCCAAACTATAAACAATACATCCACAAAGGTCTGAATTGCTCCCAAAGGCCTGCTGAAACAGAAAAGTTTTAGCCTGCCTCCAAAAGCACACCAAGGAGGGAGTCAGTCTAGCTTCCCTGGGAAGGGAGTTCCAGAGTCCCAGGGCAGCCACCAAGAAGGTGCTCTCCCGCATTCCCACCAGGCATGCCTGTGATGGTGGTGGGACGGAGAGAAGAGCCTCCCCTGAAGACCTCAGGGGATGGGCAGGCTCATAAGGGAGAATACGGTCTTTCAGATAACCTGGACCCAAGCCGTATGGGGCTTTGTGCTCGGAAACAGACTGGAAGCCAGCGAAGCTGTTTTAACAGGGGTTGACTCCCTGTAGTCAACCCTGGTGAACAATCTGGCCGCAGCTCTTTGAACCAGCTGAAGTTTCCGAACACTCTTCAAAGGCAGCCCCACATAGAGCACATTACAGTAATCCAAACGGGATGTAACTAAGGCGTGTGTCACCATGGCCAGGTCTGACATCTCAAGGTACAGGCACAGCTGGCGTACAAGCTTTAGCTGTGCAAATGCACTCCTGGCCACCGCCGAAACATGGGCATCCAGGCTCAGGGCTGAATCCAGGAGTACACCCAAGCTGCAAACCTGTGTCTTCAGGGGGAGTGTATTTTTAATATCAGCTGTTTTATGTTTTATGGTTTTAAATTTTGTATATTGACTTTTTAATGTTCAATCTTTTAATTTTTGTAAACCGCCCAGAGAGCTTCGGCTATGGGGCGGTATATAAATGTAATAAATAAATAAATAAATAAATAATAACCCCATCCAGCACAAGCTGACTCTGCATTTCGACTGGCCAGGAGCACCTCTGATTTGTCTGGATTAAGCTTGAATTTGTTTTTCCTCATCCAGTCCATTACTGCCAACAGACACCGGCTTAGCACCAAAACAGCTTCCTTGGAATCGGGTGGAAAGGAGAAGTAGAGTTGGGTATCATCAGAGTACTGGTGGCACCACACCCCAAAACTCCGGACAACCTCTCCCAACAGTTTCATGTATATGTTAAATAGCATGAGGGACAAAACAGAACCCTGAGGGATTCCACAGGCCAACGCCCAAGGAGTTGAACAGGAGTCCCCCAGCACCACCTTCTGGGTCCGCCCCTCCAGGAAGGAATGTAGCCACTGTAAAACAGTGCGTCCAAGTTCCATCCCAGCAAGGCGACCCAGGAGGACACCATGGTCAATGGCATCAAACGCCACTGAGAGGTCCAGCAGAACCAACAGGGACACACTCCCCCTGTCCAGTTCCCGGCGTAGGTCATCGACCAAGGCGACCAAAGCTGTTTCTGTCCCATAACCAGGTCTGAAGCCAGATTGAAATGGAACTAGATAATCTGTCTCATCCAGCAATCCCTAGAGTTGGGAGGCCACCACACGCTCCAATACCTTGCCCAGAAATGGGATATTGGAGACTGACCAGTAATTGGGGTTCAAGGAGGGCTTTTTCAACCTAGGTTGTACTACCGCCTTCTTCAGGTGTGGATCCCTGCCTTGACAGAGGGAGGCATTAACCACACCTCTAACCCACTTTTATGTGCCAGGAAGAGTAAGGATCTAGTATATATGTGGTGGCTCTTACCTCTCCAAGGATCCTGTCCACATCATCAGGCTGTACAAATTGAAAAGTATCCAATAACAGTGGACAAGCAGGTGCCAAAGTTACATCCACTCAGTCTGCATCAACCATAGCATCCAAGTCACAGCAGATCTGAGCGATTTTGTCTGCAAAGGGCTGGGCAAATTGGTCACAGCAGGCTGTCAATAGGTCTGAATTCTCCTCTTGGGGGCCAATATGTAAAAGGCCCCTGACCACCCGAAACAGCTCCGCTGGACGGCTCTTTGCAGACGCAATAGTGGCAGGAAAAAGGGTTTTCTTTTGCTGCCTGTGTTGCCACGAAGTAGGCCTTCAAATAGGCTCTAGCCCGTGTTCGCTCGGATTCGCTCCGAGTTTTCCGCCAATGTTGCTCTAGCCGCCGTCTCACTCATTTCATTGCCACCAACTCCCTAGAAAACCAGAGGGCTGGAGTGGCTCCACTTCGTGAGAGAGGACGCTCAGGAGCAATCATGTCCACCGCCCTGGTCATTTCTCCATTCCAGAGATCAACGAGGGCCGACCTTCACCGACCTGGCATTCACCAGCAGCACTTTCAGCCCAGGGGGGTCTGTTGCCAGGGCCGTCCAGGTTATTTGAGTTGTGGGGGAGACAGTTTAGGGACAGCCAATACCCTATTGCTGTTCCCTCTGTTATTAGGGCATAACTGTCTCCCCCTTCCACATCTCCCTCTGCCCTGTATGATGGTGATGGCTGCTCCCTAACTCCCATCACCTCCCCTTTTCCCTGGAAGGGACATCCGTGCTACTACAGACTGGAAGGGCCCTCCTGTGGCGTTAACTGCATGCAGGCTTACAGGCCAAAGCTGTAAGCAAGCAGCCCCCTCCCCCTTTCGAGCAGGGGGACAGGCCCTCACTCTCGTATGCCCCCAAGTGGCTCCCCCAAAGGGGCAACCCCCTTTGGTGTCACCCCCTTCAGCAGTGAACCTGCCAGCGGTGGTCCCGCCCCCACAGGGGCTTGCCTTTTATGCCTCAACTCCCACAGTTGTTTGCAGCTGGGAGTGAGAGGGCTTGGCTGGACCCAAGCCTGCAAGGAAGCAGATGCAGGGAAGAAGAAGTCCTGCAGGTCAGGCTACTCCCCAGCCAGGCAGGAGCAGCAGGAGCAACAGGTGGCAGGTTGCCTTGCAGTTCTGTGGAGCTTCCTCTCCTGATGGATGCGATGATGGAGCTTCCTGAGGACCATTTGGGGGAATGGTGTGAGGCCTCCTGGGGTGCCACTACCTTACTCCTCCACAATGTACATTGGAGTCAATAATTTTGGTCCACATCATCACCATAACAACCATGAACATTATTCTGATGAGCAGCCTCCAGCAAGAAGCAGCTGCTGTGCCATTTTGGCCTTTAAAGGCAAAAACAAAACATTTGTGAGCATTTCCCTGATTGAGCCAGTAAACTAACTTGCCAGACTAGCCTCTGCCACTGAGTCATTCATCATGCCAGGCCTCCTGTCCTCAATCGAGCAGGAGCTGTGCAGGAGCTGAGCAGGAGCTGAACCACACAATTTTAAATCCCTTTTTGAATGCCTTTTTTCCTGTTGACTCCCCACCTCGATGGCATCCATCTTTCTCTCTTGATAATTGCTCAATAGAAACAGAAAGGCACACTCTGATTTTAGTATATTCCTTCTGGCAAGGAGAAAGTCCGATCCATATTTAGCAGCTACATCTGCCCTCTTCCCCACTTTTTTTTATTCCAGGGAAGGTGCATGGGACCTAATCCAGAATGGGACCCTAGCATGGAGATTAGAGGTCTTTTAAGACCAAGTTACCAGGCCTGGGGCCAACTCTAGAGTAAAACTGAAAATAAAGCATAGCTGATAGATACTGATTTAAAGTAATGTCTATTGTGGCTCTCTTATGGCACTTCCAGTGTTCAAAGACTTCACACTCATTGCAATAGTAACCTAAAGGAACAGCAACCCTGTCAGGTAAACTAGAACTATTATCTCTGTATTGTAGACAAGGGCTGAATCCAGGTGAGAGAGTGTCTTGCCTAATACCATCAAGTGAATTTATAGCAGAGAGAAGATTTGCACTAGAAACTTCATAGAACATTCTCTCAGCCACTATGCTATGCCCTGCTCTTCTCTATACTATGCATTTGCAACGATAGCCCCATTCAGGTGTTCACCTGAGTGGGCGAGGGCTTAGAATGGGTACTGGGATGGGAAAGGGGATGCTAGTCCAGGCCTTCCTGTATTGAATGGACAAGGTCTAAAAAGGAGTTGCATTCAGGTTCACTTCAACACAAGTAGAACTTTCCACATGACCGGGAACTCTGATAAGGCAGGGAATTCTACTTGCATTCAAGGTCCTGTTCAGACTTTGCTGGTTCAACAGAGCAAGGTCTGAACTGAAGGGGCCAGAGTCAGCCTGCCTGGAGACATAGTCCCAGTATGTCCCTTAAGCCTTCATGTTTTCAAGCAAATGACTGAACAGCACTTAAGCTAGAATCAAAACTTAATGATCAAGAGCCTACAAAACGGAAAAGCAGTGGGAGCAACTTTTAATGTGTCGCTCCACAATTCCGAAGAAATGTCAACCAGATTATCTGTTCTGATGGTGAAAGTTAAGGAAGAGCTTCCTAAGAGGCTTGCACCAAAGAAGACATGCTTGCCTGCAGAGCAGTGTGCATGGCAGCCTTCGACACACTTCACAGGGCAGGCCACTGGATCCAAGTGCTGGCACGTCCTTGGACAGGCAGGGCCACAGCTGTTGTACCTCCATTCACACTGGTATCCTCCTTCCTCTTCCTTGTTCATGTGTTCACAACTTTGTGCTGTGAAATATAAAGGGAAAAAAGACATGAACACTTGTCAATAATAACAACAACAACAACAACAACAACAACAATAATAATAATATACATCCACACCAACATCCAAAAAGCAGTCATAATTGGATCAATAAAAGACAGCATGACTTGGCAAAGCCCATCATATCCGTCTAAAAAACCACCATGAGCGAGAAAGAGAAATATAATAATAATAATAATAACAACAACAACAACAACAACAATAATAATTTCTGTTCTCTCCCATGGCTGCCTGCCTTGTGTTTGTTGAGGCTCTCTGGATGTTGTGAGGAGCACATGCAAAGTTAAGGATTTTGCCGCATGCTCACTCACATGTCTGCACTATTTTTGTTCATTGTATGTGCTAGATTTCTGGGCTTGCTGGCTGCCCTACCCAGCTCCATTTGCTTGCGTTCTGTGGTGTGCAGCAGCAGGGGCCATTATCAACTGTTGATAATGTTTGAATGTTTGCATTTCTGTTTTATTTATTTGTTATTCCAAATTTGAACTATTTTGCTGTGTGGTCATCTTTCTGACCTGATACCCCCCATGGTGCCCTGGCCCATAAACTGGATGTCCCCTTAGCACAAGATAACACAGAAGGACCTGCCACCCAGCTGGTCTTTCTGGGAACTCTGCTTGGTTCTGTGGTCTGTACTTCCCAACTGCCTGAGAACAAACTAAAGGCACTATGGACCTTAACGGAGCACTCCTCCAATGCAGCAAATGCACCCTGAGGCAGCTGCAGGTCCTTCTGGGCCATCTCAATTTTGCCTGCAAAGTCATCTCCCCAGAGTGGTATTTTGTCCTGGGCTCTTTGAACCAACTTGCCGGGGAAACATCTAGAGTCTCCTTCTCTCACCACCACCTCAGAATCAACCAGGGCATGAAGGGGGTCCTGTGGCTCTGGCTTTCATTTGTAGCCAACTATAACAGGATCCCCTTTGGGCAGGAACACTTTTTTGAGGGGGCAGCCCTCCAGGTCCATCCTGATAGGTCTGGCAGCCTTCTGTGCAGGGTTTATTTTGGGGGCCACAGGTGAGCTAGTAGGTGGCCAGAGCACTGGGTAAGAAACATGCCATCAATAGAGAGCTCATGTCCTAGAGTTCTTCCCTATCTTAATGGCAGTTTTCAGCAGTTCGTATGGCAGAAGGAATTCCAGAATGTGACAACCAACCTGTGGTCAGAGTTAACAGCAACCAGATTGTCCATTCTAAAATAATCATGCGGTTGGCTAGGAAATTTGCACTGGTTTGCTTGTCAGCTAACTTCTCCTTTTCAGCATGACATGTCCCAGAAGCGCACAAAAACAGAGCAGACACCCTATTCTCATTTTCAGGAGAGAATCTGGTCCCTGGAACATTCTGGCCCTTGGCACACTCTGTTTAAGCGACAGGCCCAGCTGCAAGATAGTGTGGATCTCCAGGTACAGCATCAATCACTGGGCAGAAATCTATTCACTGCCCTCCAGAAAGGGGATCCACCTTGGTTGGGAAAGAGGGGTGTTCCATGGGAAGGACTAGTACCCATGTTACTCCAGTAGGCAAAGAGGCATGGCCCACTGGATCTTCAACCACCTTCGGGGAAAGAGACTTGGCAAATGGAAAGAGTTCCACCTCATTTGCACAGCCAAAGCAGGCCTGGAAGGGTTGCTCCATAAGTTCTTGGGGCTCATAATCATGTGGTCTTATCTGCTCGAAAGGCAGGTGAGGTGGAGAGCCCTGAACCCTGGGAAGATTGACAGGGCCTGAGGAAGGTCAACAAGGCCATAGGTGTGGCAAGTGGTGCAACATTCAGGCATCTCTTTCAAGTGGCCAGAATTATTGTGTGCTGATAGTATCCATGTCTTGGACAAGGGCCAGGAGGGGTGGCTACAAAACATTCATAGTGGGCTGGTAAATTGGTTGCAGCTGCAGCAGGTTTGGCAGTGAGATAGATGGTTGCAGTCATACATCTCTTGTGGCTTTTATAACCCATTCCTGACTGTGAGTGGTGACGTTTCTTTCCTCCTCCTGTACCCTGATTCCAATATACGCTGCTAGCACAACACAAATTTCTCTGCACAAAACAGGACGCATGGGGTAAAGCCATGATAGCTAAACTGGTCTAAAACGAGTATGTAGTGCCACACTGAAACATGCACAAGAACTCAGCACAAGCCTGAATTCAGAAGGACATGTTAAAAGGGAGGGGGTGGGTTGCTTGGTTTGGTTTTTTTAAAATAAATATTCCATTTACAGTTATGGGTGAGGATCCAGGATTACAAGAAAAGTAACTAATCTTTTCTAGATTTACTTTGCCAAAGGCAGTCCTTACGCGTTTCTTCCATCTTGATTTTGTTTTATTTTTCCCCACAGTTCTGAAGCACTTACGGCATAAAGCAGGTGACCTCCAGTGAACCACTGCCCCTTTCTGTGCACAAATGTGAGCATATGTGGCTATGGCATCACAGAAGCAGGCACAGTCCCCAATGGATTCACAAGCACAGGTATCATACATGCAGATATCCACATACGGCTCAGGATCCACCTGCATTAATAAGAAGAGCTGAGTCATTTCACACACACAAAAACCTCTGCAAACCGAATGGGCACTCACAACAAAATGTTGCAGTATATCCCCACCCCCCACCCCCAGCCCTTAACAGGGGTGTTCTTTTCCACAGCTCCAGCCAGCCTGGAACAGAACACTTGTAGCACTTTTCAGGACTTACAAAAAACAACTCTACATTGGGGGGGGGGGGGTCTTTCTTCTTCTGGGGTCTTTCTGCGTTTACTATGGCTCCTTTAGATGGCAATCAATCACAATCGTGATTTGTAATTAAAAACTTCCACAAAGTTCAACGAAAGAGCATCAACTAGTGGAAGTATTATAGCACTGACTTTGCACATTATCCCACAATATCCCACGATAATTTTGAATAGTGCATTTTTAAAGCAAGATTACCAGGGGAAGGCACAGGTTGACACGCATCATGTAAAGGATCCGCAAACTTCCATGAATGGCCAATCATGAGAGTGCAATAAATCATTCATGTAGAAAAGCTCAAAGTGAAAGGAGCTTTCTTGAGCAGGGAGAGGGGCAAGGCAGGAAAAAGTACACCTCCCCCCCACTCTACTGAAACCTTTCTCTGCTGTACCACATAGCAGTAAAAGGTTCAGAGCTGGCTGCAAGCTCCAAACCTGAATGCTTTGCTGCTACATAGAAGGATGGGGAGGGATGATTATCTTTCAATCACCCAGCATCAAACATGACATTTTACAGAGGGTCCAGATAATGTTGTCTTCTGTTTGTAGCCCTCCTGTGTTTCCCACCACTTCTTCCATCTTTTTTCCTACCAGAAAAAACTCTGCTAAGAAAGAAAAGATGGAATAGGTGCAAAATGCATTCAAATTTTTAGTGCTAGCAGTCCCCTATCTGGAAGTATACAAAGTTCCTGGATAGTGGGAAAGGGGCCAGGTATCCTTTTTCCTTTTCCAGCCCACAAAAAAACTTTGCCATATAGTGTGGGGAAGTGAGCCGGGGTGGGTGGGGATGTTTAAACACTTCAGGACACACATCACTCTAATTTTCGCAACTCCTCTAGGAACATAGAATCATAGTACCTAGAATAGTAGAGCTGAAAGGGGCCTATAAGGCCATCAAGTCCAATGCAGGAATCCACTTTAAAACATATCTGCCAGATGGCTGTCTAGCTGCCTCTTGAATGCCTCTAGTGTGGGAGAGCCCACCACCTCCCTAGGTAATTTCCATTCTTGTACTGCTCTAACAGTCAGGATATTTTTCCTGATGTCCATCCGGAATCTGGCTTCCTGTAATTTGAGTCTTGCACTCTGGGATTATCAAGAACAGATTCTAGCCCTCCTCTGTGTGACAACCTTTCAAGTATTTGAAGAGTGCTATCATGTCTCCCCTCAATCTTCTCTTCTCCAGGCTAAACATGCCTAGTTCTTTCAGTCTCTCCTCATAGGGCTTTGTTTCCAGACCCCTAATCATCCTCGTTGCCTTCCTATGAACATGCTCCAGCTTGTCTGCATCCTTCTTGAAGTGTGGTGCCCAGA
The DNA here is from genome assembly GCA_029215795.1 of Anniella stebbinsi. Lineage (NCBI taxonomy): Eukaryota > Metazoa > Chordata > Lepidosauria > Squamata > Anniellidae > Anniella > Anniella stebbinsi. The sequence goes on from JARDYH010000003.1 coordinate 102,752,381, forward strand.
ACTGGATGCAATACTCAAGATGGGGCCTAACCAGTGCCAATAAAGGGGAATCAGTACCTTGCGCGATTTGGAAGCTATTCTTCTATTAATGCAGCTCAAAATAGCATTTGCTTTTTTTGCAGCCAAATCACATTGTTGGCTCATATTCAACTTGTGATCTACAACAATTCCAAGATCCTTCTCGCTTGTCGTATTAATTAGCCAAGTATCCCCCATCTTGTAACTGTGCATTTACTTTCCCTTTCCTAGGTGTAGAACTTGACATTTATCCCTATTAAATTTCATTCTGTTGTTTTCAGCCCAGCGCTCCAGTCTATCAAGATCACTTTGGACTTTGTTTCTGTCTTCCAGGGTATTACTGTGCATTTGGTTTCTTTTTCTTAGGATATTATAAGCTGTTAGGGACTCAAGCAGACCAGTGATCTACCTGCCTCTATTTCCCCCCTTTTTTCAACTAACTCCCTCAACATTCCATAGCTTTAGGCCAGGGGTGCAGAACTGGGGACACCCATCCCTGGGGACCCCTGGTGGCCAACCAGGAAGACCATGCGCCCTTTCCCAGGCCCCACCCCCTTTCCCCCAACCACTGATCATCTGGTGGCTTTTGTGCATCCTCCCCATTCTAAAAGGTTAAAAGGCCCCTCCCAAGTCTTAGTTGCTGGCAGGAAGAGCTGGTGTTTTTAGTTTTCTGGCCCTGCCCCATCCCCACTGGAACATAACCCCTGAGAGCTTCTCCAAAATGGGATTTGGCCCTTGAGATGAAAGAGGTTCTGCTCCCCTGGCCTAATCAGTCACAGAGAATGGGCCCTTGCTAGACTATTTGGGGATTCTCTAAGTATTTATTTCTTCTTTCAAACTAATATATTTCTGCATACTTGGGAAATTTCCAAAGTACAGAGAAACCACTCCCTTAGTATGGGTTGGCCTCATTTCATTTCCAAACCAATAGGCACAAGACCATCCAAGTTCGGTATTAGAGGGCATGATAACGCTTAAGTTTTTGGTATTTGATTTTGACCTAAGAACATAAATAATATTGTTATGTGCTCACCACTTTCTTGAGTGGCGAGAAGCTCCAAGATACTACAGGGTAGTTTACTTTGGTCAAAAATGCACTGGAGATCTAGAGTGCCTTTGTCCTGTTTGCTTTTATTTAGAACTACTCCAGCATAAGCCAAGGTAATCACCCTCCTTCAGCAAGTAAAAGTTCCTAACATTCTGAAAGAGCAGCTATTGCATTCCCCACCCCCTTCTCCAATGACCTTCCCTCATTTAGAAACTCCAGCTGAACTCTCAAACCCACTTCTCCAAATTTAAACCGCAAATAGAGAACAAAGAGCGCCCCGCGAGTTTGCTGAGCGCTGCCCAGCTGGGCCTGTTCTGGGAGCCAGCCTGGCCGAGCACTTGGCAATGCACACTTTCTGGCCATACCAGGCATAGCGATAGCGCCATAAAAGTCTCAGATGGCAGCACCCTGAGCCATCAAGACTGTTGGTGAATTGCTCCTCCTGGAAAACACATCCACCGTCATTAAGAAACATTTAATTTTGTTGTTGTCAAGGTCCTGCCTATCCCTCAGACTAAATGTATGCAAAATTGTAGTGACAATCCCATCTACAGATATCGAGATGACAAAACTAGCAAGCATATTGTTTGGATCAATTTGGTATCTAGATTAGTGATTCAATAAGGTCACATTTAGTCATTTCTGTAGCTCATGGCAGGACCTAGGAATATATAAGAAATAGGAGAACGGGAGCACAGGAGGTCACTGTCTTAACATTTTTGCTGAGGCCTCACCACCCCTCACTCCACCCCCGGCAACTATGTGTGCCTAACTATTGCCTGGTGGGGGCTGGACTGTCAGTCGTCCAGAAGAGAACTTCCAACAAAATGCAATGTTCCTTTTCATGCTTGGAGGTAGGAGAGAAGGTAGAAAAAGGTTGCTCTACAGCTACTCCACATCCCAGGTGAGAAGGAACGGCCAGGCTCCCATGCCAAACAGTAGTCTCACAATTTACTACAGAACCCACCTGCTGAAGGCAAAATGTGCAGAAACAAGCGTTGACTCACAAAGGCTGATGGCAAAGGCCACAGTGCCACCTTGCAAATGTCTTCAATAACATTCAGATCATCCCTAGTGAGCAGTTTGATAACATCTGATAAGATTTTTAATGGTTCCTGGGATTTACTGTTGATTTTTTTATTTTTTTTAAACCTGTTGTAATTTTTTACGTTGGCTTTATGTTATGTAATTTTAGAGTTTGAATCTTTGTAAACTGCCCAGAGAGCTTTGGCTGTTGGGTGGCATAGCAATGTACTAAATGAAATGAGTTATGAAAAAGGTTCTTGAATTAGAGAATGATTAAAGCAGTCGATGACGGATGTTTGCCGAGGTACTGAAACCAGAAAGCGAGCGTGACAACTGGAAAAGAAATGGCTCACCAGCTTTTTGCACTCTTTGAAGAGATCACTGTTCAAGACACTGCAGGAGGTCTCCACCATCACTTGCTTCACTACATTACCATTGCACAATGCAGAAGCCAAGCCTTGACCCTGGGAAAGCTTAATACAGAGAGGAAACACTGATACATTATTACGGAAACAAATGGGACTACTTTACTTCCAACTGCTTATTTATTTATTATTTATATACATAGTGGCTACTGTGATAACAATCTATTTTAGGAAATATCAAAAGGAAACTGATAGGAACAGATCTGAATATCTGGTATTTTATTTTAAAATGAAAAATGCAAGCTGGCTGGGTGACTGTTGGGGGCTTCTCTATGAGTGGAAACAACCCAGAGTTTTCAAAAGCAGATGGATGAGACACACGTGCTAAATGTATCTACATATCTGTATCTTTAATTCCAATTTTAAAAAGCCATTTAGCTCAAGTTAACTACTTTTAATTTCCATTGATTTCAATGGAAAATATTTAACCATGTGCCTACCGCTAAAAGTAAGAGAACAATGTTTCCCTTTGGCTGCATTCTGTCCTAAATATAAAGGTAGTAGCAATTATTATAAAGGCTCTAAACTTTAATCAGCATAATTAGTAGATTAATCAATAGATTTGTTGTTGATTAAGTGGTACACAATTTAATTAGTAGGATTTCAGTGGATTAATCATCTACAATTGATAAGCGGGCTAAAATTACATGTATAATCAACTAAACGTTATTTAATAAATTGATTAAAACTTCATAAATGCCCTTTATATTGAAACCTCATTTAATTAAGTAATTTCTAGTTAATCATTTATATTTTATATTAGTAGATTCATTGATCAAATTTCTTTAATTAAATTTACATGAGGGTCTGATAAAAGGTAAAATAGACATTCTAGACTTAATCAGTGAATTTCTGTTCTTGTCCATGGAAGGCAGACAGCTGGCTCTGGGAAAGGCCATTTCTTCAGAGTCAGAAAGGTAGGTGGAATTGTATCAGCAGGAGGAAGGGTCTCCCCTTAATACACAGACCTGACCATTCCTGAACATTTCCCATGCTGACTGGGAATGATGGCCGTTGAAGACCAAAATATCTGGAGGGCACCAGGTTGGAGAAGGCTGTATTACAGCATAGAAGGCATCTATATTAAGCCTGTATCAACTTTAGCTGCTGCAATGAGCAGCAAATACTTTAGACAATTGCATGCAATCCCAGAACACCCACAGGAGTTTCAGAAGCAGAACATCGCAGAATCCTGGAATTCAATGGAGAGGTTTCCATTATTTCTTGTGATAACACAACCTCCCCACATACAAACATTCACAATCAGCTGAGAATTGTAAAATGTAATTAATTCACATCATCATGGATGAGCTTGGCTTCTCACCTTCACTTGATAAGGATATTTAAAAAAGGAGATTACTTTCAGAGCGGGGGTTATCCCAAATCAAGCTGTCCTTGTCCCAGTGAGGGGACAATAATTATCTACATTTCAGCCAATTAATTAAATTGACTGATTAATAAGTTAAAACATAGATCGGGGTGAGCAACATGCAGTTCATTTACCAAGGCTTCTGCTTTCAGATTCTTTGTGGGATTAAGATTGGATCCTTCACACAAGTTCTTTTCCAGGGTTTTTTTCTCTCTGCCTTTCTCTATGTTCGATTGTACAACCACTAGGTAGTGCTGTAGCAGAATTGCACAAATACACTAGTATTTCATGCCACCATTTATATATGTATCAGCTTTCCTCATCAGGAAAAGCCCCCTGCTAAAATGATTGCAAACAACAGAAGAGGCCCTGGACGATGATGACATCATGAAAAGCACCAGCAAACTACCGTGAGTGAGGAATCACAAGCACACAATAAATGTCTCATGTGGAAAGGCTCCAAAAAGAAGGACCATCATAATATAGATAATAAACTAGAAACTTTGGAAAGTCAGAAGCTAGAGCCCCGCAAAGTTCTAGAGCATATTGCTGTACATATTTTTCATAAGGTAGTATTTTAATGTACACTGAGGTCTTTGAGGTTTTTACAAATTTAAATTTTACCAAACCTTCAACCATGATTAGTTTACCCTACCACCAACAAAAGATCGTGGCTGCAAATTTCAGTACAAGTAGATCATGAGAGGCCAGTTTTATTTTTGCCTTCAAAACTATTTATTAGTCTTAGATTAGGTCCTTCCTTTAGAAAGACACTTCGATGGCTCTCCAGGCATAGATCAAGGCCACACACTCTTAGGTTCAACTAATCAACCAGATTATTTTATGGACTTACCTACTCTGATGTAAAAACTGGAAGTCTGGACAGATGCTGCCCCCTCCCAAGGCCCAACATTGTATTCACACTTAACAATACCTTTGGGACATCAGCACACTGTGAATTAACTTTCCAGGTATTCCCAAAGTCATTTGGATCCACTTCAAGCTGCTTTCTGCTGCTGGTCAAGTCATTGTTTTGGATACCATCAAAATTCCCACAAAGGCCACATACTTGATCCTTGCAAAGAAATAAACCACAAGACTGTAAGTCCTCCCACTTTATGCCATCAATCATTTAATAAAAATGAGCCCTGTTATCCTATTCCTGCATGCAGGTCAGAGTACTCTAAGAGACCAGCATTTTGTCCAAGGAGCTCATAGGGTGGGGAAAGAAACTATCCCAGTTTACCCTTAAAACAACAACCTTGTAATAGTTTAGGTTGAGAGTGGGTGACCAGGGATCCCAAAACCAAAATGTCTGTAAATTTTGAAGTCACGAGAGGAAAATTGGGTCTTCCCCATTCCACCCCCCCCCCATACAGAAAGTTTGGGGAAAACTAAAATATATGCAACTTTCTTATCAAACCCAAACTTGGTTTGTTGCTTCAACAACATAGCATCCATTATTTCTAACATAATAATCATATAAAATTGTACTATTTGACATTTTTATGAAACATACACAGCAATTTAATTTATTTCAATAGTTTTCTAGGCTGCCTTTTAGGCAGCTTATGTAAAAAAAAAATCCTCTGCATGTTAACTCAGAAACAAGACCCACTCTGTTTAATACAGATTACTCCCGGATAAGACGCAGACCTCAAAAGTGTAAATGCTTTGCAGTGCAATCCTATACACGTTTCCTCAGCAAGCCCCATTGAGTTCAATGTGACTTCATCCAAGGTGAGTATATGATTGCAGCTGTAGTTCTGTACAAGCAAAAATGTAAATATTCCCAATACTAAAGACAGAGCTGCAAATTGCTGCAACATATGCTACCTTAGCGTACATGTATCTTAGGTCCCCTCTACAAGGATTCGCTTTTGCGCCTGGTTAGGCGATTATGCGCATAATCGCAGAAGCGCATTTACGCCTAATCCCTCTGCACGAGAGGTGGCGAGAGGCGGCAAAGCGCATTAACAGATGTCCAAAATGTGCTTTACAAGTAGTTAATGTGCATAAGCGCTTATTCACACAGTCAAAATGCGCTTTAACGGACGGAGCAAAATAAAACTCGCGATTTAACGCGCATTCGATAATGCGCATAATCGGGGAGATAACGCGCCTCTACGCCCGATTTGCGCTCCGTTCTTGTAGAGGTAATTTTTTTAATGCGCCTTGAAAGAGCTTTAAATGCCTCTTGTAGAGGCACCCTTAGTTGTTGCCAACTGAGAAGGAAAAAATAAAAGTTTAAAATAAAACCCACACATTTTGTACTAAACAAAATAAAGCATACTTATTTGCACTGGGCAAGTCCTTCACTTTCTAACAACAGTCTTAGGTGGATAACGTTAGCCTTCTGTATTTCTATGCCATCTCCTGTTTTGAGTTTAAAAAATTCTACTATATACATTCATATTATCACTGGGAATGTTGTAGATTAGATTGTAATTTGTTGGACAATCTGAGCAGAAAGGCAGTGGCTGACATGCATACATAAATAAACCTTTATTAAGTAATATACCAGAATGGGCTTACTTTGTAATGTTCTTTCAATATAACATTAATTCCCATGTCCTGGTCCCAAGTTAGAGAGATGCCTCCTCTGCCCAGTAAGAGAATGTAGTAGCGCCCAGATTTCAAGACTTCAAAGTTGGCTTCCTCTCTGAGTGGTGTCAAGATGTTAACCTCCATGAAAAACAATACCAAAAAGAATATCACATTTCATATATTTAATCATAGTTCAAACACTGTTGACAAAAGCTGAGTTGCTCACTCCTGTAACTGAGTTGTTCTAAGCATCTCAACAGCTTGGCAGTAACATTAAGCACTAGGTGCCTCTTGGAGGTCCTGCCAGGGCCAATTTCTCGGTTGGAGCAAGTAGGGCAGCAAACACACAGCCAACCTCCACCCCCATCTGGCCACACACACATTTCTTGCTCACTACTTAGGCAGGGCTCCCTTCAGTCTTCTCATCTTGGTGCCAACTACTGAGCATGCCTCATGGAGCAGCTCAGTAGTTCAGACTCGCAAACCTGAGGCAGGCAGTGAAGCAGGGTTTGTGGGGGGAAAATATGGGCTGTTTCTGTTCCCCTGAGCTCTGCAGAATCAAGGATTTTCCTGTGAGGATGTGTGTAGATAAGCAGCACATCTGTTGCTTTTTTAAAAAAACTGCCATTGAGTGTTGGGCCTGCATGGCTGGTGAGGGTGAGGAGAGCAGCAGAAGTTGGGGAAATGGCAACACTGGGAAAAGGGGGAAGAACAGAAGCAGCACAGGTTGAGGGGAGCATCCTGGGGGCTCTGCGCATGCATTTTCTGTGCAGGGGGGCTGGCTGGAGGGGTGGGTGTATGTATGCCAGAGAAAGGGAGAGAGTGAATGGGGATGTATGAGTAAGTGAGGGAATGTGAGTGAAGTGGTGTACATTGGGGCTACGTGCCTAGGGCCTGGGTGAATTGGTGTACATTGGGGCTACTGCCAATGTGATTGGCCAAAGCCAATTCAGACTTTGGGCCAAATAAGGTTCTCAATCCTTGCCCTAAGCTTCCCCCACCCTCGCTTCATGAGCCCATTTCCTCTTCCTGTAGAACATGGAATGAGTTGCTGCTTGCTGTGGCCGTTCTGTCCTGAACCTACTTTTAGGCAGGATCTACACTACTGCTTTATAGTGGTGTTGAAGTGCACTGACAATTGTTGGGGCCCATAAGATACATCTACACCAAGCAGAATATATAACACTGTGAAAGTGGCATGAATGCAGTATTTGGAATGTGAGCTCCATCACACCAGCATTTTATTGCACTGTCATCCTGCCTGTTTACCATTTTGCATACATTTGCTGTAATGGGGCAAAATTGGGGTGGGGGTGGTGTTCTCATAGAGAGAGCACCAACCCATTTCACCCTATTAGAGCAGACTGTCAGGGAACGCAGCAGATCTCTGTTTTTATAAACTGGAGTTGCCCAGCTGTGCATCAGCAAAGGAAACCAAAAAAGCTCCTGTGCAATTTCGGATATACACTGGGGTGACTTAAGGCAGAATCAGAGAAGTGAATTAACACAACCCTGCCCTCTACTAGGCTTCATTCACCCTCGGCTCAGTTTAGAAATCTACACACAGGGCTAGCTCTTCTTTCAAGGCTCCTCTTTTAATTTTTAATTTTTACCCCCCCCCCAAAAAAAAGATCCCACTGGTGTCTCTTTCTTTCTCTCTCTCTTTTTCTTTTCACTTCTGTCTTTTTCTTTGTTTTAGGAAAAGCTATGGGAATAGGATGGTGTGGGGGGGAATGGTTTGAAGGGAATTTGTTTTTAATTCCTAGAAATCAAGGGATGAACAGATCTACTTCAAACTTGGCATGGCTAAAGCCCTACATAAGAGCTATCATGGTGCCAAGTTTCATCTCTTTATCTTTAAAAATTACGGAGCTCCGCACAGCCCTAAGAAATGGTGCCTCATTAATCAACACTAAATCATAAAAACAGTAAAACCAGAGCGAGGGGGGAAGGCTGCCATGTCCATCACAATGTCCATCAATCACAAGAACCAATGAACTGGAGAGGGAAGGAAAAGGGGAGGGGAGGGGTGGGGCGAGCACAGTGACGATACCAGGAAGTGCGAGCCAGCGCAGGTGAAAAGGTAAACAAGGCGAAATAGAGCAACCACGCCACCACGTGAAAGTGACCAGCACTTGACACGTTAATGAAACGGAGGTGGAAATCGTGGATGCATACCAGGAAAAAAAATAGGTGTGATGAAGCTCTGTGTATTGAAGTTGCCAGTGCACTTCAATACTGCTACAAAGCAGTAGTGTAGATCCTGCTTTTAAATAGCACTTTCATACCACTTTCATAGTGCTATATCCTGCTTGATGTAGATCTGGCCTCAGTAAGCTTCGCTGAATGATCCTAATTTTGAGAAAGGAAGAAAAAGGCCTTTTAATTTTCCAAACATTATCCATAGTTTTATAAACTTCTATCATATCCCCAATTTTCAAGCTAGAGTTCCCCCTTCATGTGTTGAATTTGTTCTAAGTAATTTTAATGTTGTTTTGATATGATTTTAATTTTCTAATATTGTTTTATTGATTTAATATTTTTGTGTATTATTGTTTTTTTAATTGTTGTACATCACCTTGGTGACATTTATTGAAAGGGACCATATAAATATAATAATAATAATAATAATAATAATAAAGCATAATTTGGAATACAAAAGAGAAGAAACCAAGCCAAGGGAACTCATAACATCAGCTCTTGAAGTGACCACAAAGGGCCTGAGAGAATTCAGCCAGGGCAGCTCCTCCCCACAAATTCCCAGTGGCTGCTTACGTGCGCTGAGGGATAAATCAAGAGAAGCCCTACTAGATGTCTTTTTACCATTTCTATTGTTGATTTTAATTATGATTTATTTTCTTTAATGTAAATTGATCTGAGCTTTAAAAAAATAGTATATACATGTCTTCAGTAATTGAAAATGCATGGTTGTTGTTGCTTTGGCACTGCTTAAAAACTAGATTTTGAATGAAAAATGTTTGGTTTAACACTTCCTATGTTTCAGCCGAAAACAAAGCAGCATTGTGTGACTTCATGTTTCACTGCAAACATATTTGCAAACCTCCAGTATTCCAGAGAAATACAGCACTCTTGGAAGTTTAGGTTATGGTAATTCTATACTACACTGGAGGTTTGCGAAGGATAAATGCAGGGACATTCCTGGCTGTTACACACCCAAGGCAAACGGCTGAACTCTGCCCTCTGGAAAGAGGTTCTTTTTTCTCCGCCACCTCTCTCTGTAAGGTGAAGAAGGAGCTTTGATTTCCTATGTGCAAAATGTGGTTGGAAAGAGGGGAGAGTGATGCAGCTATCGAGATACCTTTTTCACCATCTGACAGTTGTTTTTAATGAAATTTTAATAAATATTTGAAAGGTGTACAAGCTGCTTCTGGGCCACAAAGTACTGCTTCACTCAACAGAAGCCTATTTCTAAGCCAGCAGGCCAGGGCGCCACTCCTCAGCTTTCTCAGCACCAAAGGAAGGACCATTCCAGGGACTGCTGTGATCACGATGATGATGATGATGATGATGGACTGGACCCTGAGAGGATGCCAGCCAGTTGGGAGGGAAGCCTGAGAAAGAGCTGTGCTGACCTGCTCAAAAGCACCTGAAGCCCTCTCCCTAATGCCTCCTCCAAGAGATTCTCAGAGGTTGGCAATAAGAGAGAGGCCCTTCTTAGTGGTAGCCCCTAATTGTGGAATGATCTCATCTTTTCAATGCCCAGTTAAGACTGTCCTCTACACCCGGGCATTTACAATGAAATCCTTGTATTTTATTGTAAATGTTTTTAGCTGTTTAATTTTTTTATGTTAAAGTTTGTGTACTATTGTCGTGAACTTCCCAGAGAGATTTGGCTCCTGGCCAGCGTAGAAATTAAATTAAATTAAATGAAGTGCTTGCCACACACAGTTTGGCTGCATAACTCTGGCAACATAGTACACAGCCTCAGAACTGCCTTGAGGCAGCTGCTGATTACCTCTTCCTAAAATAGCACTGGTTGAAACCAGTGAATCCCAACAACTTTCTGAGGGGCAGAGGGCAAAACCTATTAATTTTCAAGAGGCCGGAGGCTTTACTATTATGAGAGGGAAGAAGCAGCAGAGAGTGAACAAGCAATGTTTGAGACACCCAGGATTTTCCGAACGTTGTCTCTCTGCTTGTCTCATGCCTGACTCTGTCCACGTTTGGGATTTTTGATCGCTCTGAATGAACAGGAAACTTGAGCAAATTGAGCAATGATCAAGCAGGAAATTATGCTAATCTCCCCAAATTTGCACAAATTTCCTCCATATGCTAAAACAGGACTGATTCAGTCTACTGAGGAAATTTGCACAAATTACGAAATTTGCTCAACTTGAACTGGGACTTGAGAATGCGACGGATGTAAGCACATGTTTGACAATTTGCAAATATTTTGGGCAGCCATGTACTCATGCTCGCATTCACATTTGGGGCTTCAAACGGGGCATGCGCAAATGTTTTGCAAGCAAAAACGGAAGTCTCATACATCCCAATTGTTGCTTCAACGTCATACAGAAAGCACAATAGAAGCAATGCTGCATCATGACATGGTGTCATTCCCGGGGCACAGTTGTTGGCCAATAGAAGTGTTTTAACAACATATTTTAAAAACGATACCCTGAGAACAGCCCTGTCATACATTGTGCCATTTCATACATAGAAGCTGCTGATTGTAGCTCAACCGGCACTTGAAGCAGTTGTGGCAAACATTTTTTGGTTAAAGGCAAGAAACTGGAAATCCCATTGTCACTTCCTCTTAGAATGGTATGCCTCACCCAGACTCAATAGATTTCACCTTTGTCCAAAAATTATGACCTTTTAGTTAGCTGGTTTTTTCCTACCTTCAACCTAGAAATGTTGGAAAAGCATCCAGTGAATATTTCAGCCCAGTCCTTGGCTTGGAGAAAGTGTGCCATATAGCAAAACTGGTGTCCTACAGACACCAGTAGTAGCATTTTTCATGTGAGTCAGAAGGTGGCTGTGGCTGTTTGCTTGTTCAAACCTGACAGAAATCACTAGAAGGCTTTGCTCTTCCACAGTAGTGCTTCTGTGAAGACAAAGGAGGGTCATACTTACATCTCCATCATACAGCTCTATCTCGCCACTGTCAAACAGAATGGTAATCCTTTTAGTGCACATCTCTCCCATGAAGCTGCATCCCTCATTGGCAATGAATATCCGAAAGGTTCCACCATCATTGTCGCCACAGTAATCCTTTAAAAATGTGGACATTGAAAGCAGATGTTTGGAACGTACACACAGATCGGCATCTTCAACAATCACAAGTCTTGCTGTTGCAAAGAAAATCTGAGGATTCTCTTAGCATCATCAAATTTAAGAACAATAATCCCTGAGATCTTTTTCTTTGCATCCTGAGCTCACTGAGTAAAAATCAGGTATGGGTAATCTTATCCATGCTTATTTGCAAGGAAATCCCACTGAAACCCACAGCAGGAATGTGGGGCATGGTTCCCTCTGGCATAATCCCAAGGTGCTGCAATGTCTGAATGTAAGAACCAAATGGCAAGGCCAATCATTTAGGTCTTTCCCTCCCTTCCATGTAAATGTGGTCTTCATGCCCATACTACGTGTGACTGCACCACAGGGGAAGTGGTTGCAGAGGACGTGAACTGGTCCTGGATAGAGATTTGAACTTGACCCTGATAGAGATTTGAACTTGACCCACGCCCAACCACCTGTAGGACTTAGCAGTTTAAAAAACAACTAGTGTAAAAGTTTTTCACACCAGACTGCAGTTATATGTGTAGGGGTCCCACTGGTTTAAAATGAATGTACACAACTGGAAGCATGTAAAGTTACCATGGACCAGCCTATTCCTATCTTTCCCAATGTAAAGCACCATCCTGTCCAAGGCTAGTGGAACGGAGCTTTGCAATTTTATCCAGAGTCTAAATATTTTGTTTGGCCTTGGTAGCCAATCCAATTTATAGCTGCCAAAATTGCCACCAGCTCTGCCTCATTTGGGGTGAGGATGGGAGTCCAAGCTGTGCCATTTCCACTGAGCTCCAGAGTCACTGAAAAAGCAGTGAGGAATCTTCCTACTTTCAAATTGCCTTTCGCAGCACAGTATCATGGAAATCTTCCACTTTTCCATAGGCTTGGGAGAAGGATGGTTTCTTGGCTCTAATATCATACTGGGCTGTGGAGACACTTGGAAGAACCAATCTTCTCATGGCTTTCTGAGTGTCTCCAAAGCCCAGGACAAAGTCAGAGAAGAGCCCTCACCCATCCCTTGCCAGATTAAAATAAACACTCGCTAGCAAGCACATTTGTTGACCCCTTGATCTGCCTCACTTGCCACTCAATGTCCTACAAACCTTCTGACTGCAATTATTTCACTGGTCCACATTTGCACCACCTCTGGGAACATGAAGTACTTCATGTAGCCTCATGAGAGCCCACGCTCTTTGCCTCCTCCCTCCTGCCTGTTAATAGCACACAGCATAGAATCACACTCCTAATTTAAAGTTATCACCGACAATATAACCTACACTGAAATGTGAAGCAAATTCAGGAGATTCTTCTCCGGTGAAATTTCTGAAGAATTTTGAGGGCGGGGAAAGGGTTTCCATAAGTTTCCGGGGTAGTTTTACATATCTTTACTCATAGCATGCTGTCAGCGACCACCACTCACATCTCCCAGTATGACATCCTATCTCCATTCTTACCTCAGCTAGCACATACTGGCAGTTGCCTGGAAATCTGTACTTCAATCCATCAAAGGTCAGATAATGGGCCTTACCAATGACTGAGCAGGTACCATCACAGACATTTTCTGTGCAATCCCATTTTCGAGCATGACAGACACTGCAGTGGGCAGAAGACCAGCAGTTATGACTGGTTTTGTACGTCACCAAAAGTCTGATTTCTTATATGGTACTAAGACAATAACAAAGTCTACGTCTTGGAGAGAGCATGCAAAACTCCTGAGTTACAGATAGGAATGAAAGAGAAATTGATTTGGTTGTCGTTTAATATGAACTGATCTAATTCACACTTCCCAAACTAATCCATGAACCAGAACACAATTATCCTTCAGTTTCTGCACTGCTCCGAATGTTGTAATGCAGTTCTCTGATTTAAAAATGCAGACAAAAATGGGTACATCGGGGGGAAATTGAACAAAAATTCATACGTTAAAGAAAATAGCATAAGAAAAGGCATATACTAGTGGAAAGGGCTTGCAAAAATGCATACGTTAGAGAAAAAACACAAAAATCCATACCATTTTTCATGCTTGCAAAATGTGCACAAGAAGGTGTGTGAATTTCTGTGCAGACCTTTAAAAAAGGATTCATAAACTGATATGGAAATGGGCCAGAATCACAATTTTTAGACATCTTTCCAAATCAAACACATTTTACAGGGATGGGTAGAAATTTTGTTCCGTTTGCTTTTTGTTAAGAATTTATTAACATTTTCATAATTCTTCATCAGTAAGACAGAATTAATTTGAGATTTTTTAAAAAACTGAATCTGGGAAAAAGCTGAACTGACATTCAGCCAAGCCCAGGGCAGGGGAGCACCCAGCAGCCTACATTTGGCTTCCATGAAGGTCCAAGTGCTTCCGCCTCCTCCTCTTCCTCCTCCTCTGAGGATGTCCTTTTTGAGACACACCCTATGAGCTAATGGGACATAACGCTTGGCTCCACCCCTAGCCTGCAAATCCTGTCTAACTGCATGCATGCCTGGCCGACAAGTTTCTGCCAAGGCTCAACCAGCCTTAGCTCCACCCCTAGGCCACACTTAATCAAACAGCATTTTTAAATCAAAGTTTGCACCTCTACATACAGAGAATACAACCTATAATTAAGGATGTGTTCGTGATTTTATAAGGAGGATTAAACATATGCTAAAATCTTTCCCATCGGAAACTATACAATTTAAAAACAGATTGAGTTTGACTGGATTGCACCCAATCTGTTTTATGAAGTGCTCCTGAAAAAGCCAACAACTTCCTCCTTTAAAGAAATGAACTTGAGGTAGCGTGCATTGAATCCATAAAGCTCTATACACAGCAAGTTAAGTTACCACAAATAGGTTCTTTCCTTACTTTAACGCTACATGTAAAAATCACCACGTTCTTACTAGCAGAAAAGAACTGGACATATAACATATAGCACAGAATTTTACAGTGTGTAATAATTTACCGTGGATATCCTGCTCTGTGCTGATTATGCTCTTATGAAAACACTTTTATTACCCTCTAAATATGGCATATAATAAGATGTTTTTCCCTTTTTTTGTGGTCACATTGCTTTTTACTCATAGGAAACCAGAAAAGTAGTAGAGAACATGAGATTTAACATCCTCCAATGGCCTCTGTTTACCAAGAATCGTCACTGTTTTCTGGTCCCTCTCCCTGTTAAATTACTATCTCTATTTTGACTCTTAATTTCCCCTTTGGGGAAATTTTAGAGTATCTGTTAAAATTGATTTGTTATTATAGTTGTCATTCTGTAGGTTTCAGCAATCAGCACCCTTATCCTCAGGTCTTCAGAAGTTAATTCTCTGAGTTTGGGATATGATGCAGAGAACCCTAAAGCACCATATAGTACAGCACCTGCCATTTCACTGGAGATGGGCAAGGTTGCCCTGGCTCATCCCAGATGAAAAAAGTTGAGTTATTTCTGGAGAAAGGGGGGGATAATAACTATTTCCCGAAACAATTCACTGTTCAGAAGATAGCTCCGCTTCCTTCCACCCCTAATTCCCAAAACACCTATTCACCAGCCTCCAATATTTGAAATATCCTCCTCCCCTTCCCCTGAAAGTTTCACCTGGCTGATCAACAGCAGCAGCAGCAGCATGCCTGGAGATAGGGAAGATCCCTGCCCACCATCACCCCGGGACCCAAGTACACTGTTTATCAGTGTGCCAACATACCCAGTGACCCATGGCATGTTACTGATATTACATAGTTCTGATTGTGTTGTGATATTTTAGGTATTGCTTTGCATTTTAATCATTGTTAGCCACCTTGTAGATTTTTAAATAGAAAGTGGGATGTAAATGTTCTAACAAATACATGAAGTAATCACATTTCAGTTTCAAGATGGTATTAGACAAGTTGATATCAACAGGATCCCACAACAGGGCCCAATACAAGTCTTATCCCTTTCTGTTCCCTGTCCTTTCCATCCGTTCCTTCTTCCTTTCCTGCCACAACTGCCTTGGATTTGGGTTCCCTTTCACCCCCCCCCCCCCGTTCCCTCACAGCCTTAGGGGGATTCCTTTGATTAGTTTGTGGGATGCTCTTCTAGGTATCTCAGTCAAGAGTCTTCTTGTGCCAGAAACAGATTGATTGTGACATAAACTTTATCAGATGCATCTGACAAAGGGAACTCTAATCCATGAAAACTCACACCTCAGTACATTTATTATCCTTTAAGAGGCCTGACTCTTTGTCAGTTTTGCTGCAATTGACTTACATTGCACTTCTCTGGAATTTGTCATAATATAGTATCTCAGTTTGTCAAACTATATTTTAACACAAAATTATTCTCCTTCCATGATTTACTGAGGTCAGTATTATAAATAAACAAAAACAACACTTCATGCTGGATGGTGCTGGAAACCAGATGATGCAATAAGACATTTCATTAAAATGGATGGTATTATAGAACATTTATTGCCCTGTCAATATAATTATATGTAGCAGAGAACAACTGAGAAATATGAAGATTTAGAGACAGTCCCCATAAAATCATTATTCTGAAAAGGAACAATGGGCCATCCATGAAACGTAAGGCTATTCCTTACCAAGTGTTGCAGTCTTTTGTCACAGTCTCTCCAGGAGCATAGTCTTGACCATTGTGAAAACAGGGACATTTTTCTGGTACGATGCATTTGTTTCCATGTCGTACCTAGAACAGAGACCAAAAAAAATTCGTCTACTTTTGGCTCTAATAATGTTAATGCTTTAAAAATACTTGACTATTATTTGATAATATTTGACTGGTCGGTTGACCAATTCTTTTTTGACTGGTCAAATGCCCAACCCAAGGTTCTAGCCTAGGAACTAGGAGAGGGTAAGTGGGATACCTGCTCTAAAAAGAGTGCACCAAATCTCTTCCAAAAATGCCAAAACATGCATAGCCAATCTTAAGCAATAGGAGACAGCCACTATAACTCCTGAAATGAGATCTGAATTCTCTCATTGGCACACTCACAGCATTTATGTTGTCCTACCTTTCATTCCCTTGTTCTTGAACAAGGGAACATATGTGGCTTCACCTCCTTTCTTGTAAAAGGGGGGGGGGGATTTGGCCAAATGCAGCTTGCTATACGGGTACAACTTTCCACTTTTACGTAACTTTTAAAGTTGGAGGAATCCTACCTCTGGAGAGCCAGTGCGGTGTAGTGGCTAGAGTGTTGGACTGGGAATTGGGAGATCCAGGTTCTAGTCCCCACTCAACCATGGAACCTCATTGGGTGACTTTAGGCCCGTCACAGACTCTCAGCCCAACCCACCTCACAGGGTTGTTGTGAGGATAAAATAGAGAGGAGGAGGATTATGTACACTGCCTTGGGTTCCTTAAGGAGGGGAAAAGGCAGGAAATAATAATAATAATAATAATAATAATAATAATAATAATAATAATATACCATGTTTTGCTTTCAGAATTGTATATGTTATTGTCCTAGTTATGAAAATGAGATAACAGGAAGAGTTGAACAACACTGCCCCCTAGTGCCAGACAAAATTCAATTCTTGCTTCATCAAATGGAACAATGTGATACTATGATAAGACTAGCAACGCACTCATCATGATGGTTGGAGTGTATACAGGTGGTGTGCATATTGCAAGAAATGCTGGGGGAGGGGCTTGCATACAGAGTTACTTTGTGCATGCACTCAAATGCAACATGGGGCGAAGCCACACTGTTCCGGGATGAGGGGCAGGTTTTGCCATTACCACAATAGCCTGCTCCTTGCTCTGGTGATCTTATCCACAGAGAATCAAGCCTGCCCTCTATCTGCCCTCTGTATCCTCACTGTGGGTTACCTTTCTTGGTCATGCTTTAGTGTGGCAAAATGTTTGGAAGTGGATTTCCAAACATATAAAGATTGTGGCATATAAAGATTCCAATTACTAGTGGATTACTTTAATTCACATACAACGCTGGGATTTGCTGGGATTACTTAGTCAGCATGAAGATATCTTTTGATGTCCTGCATGACTTGGTTCTCTCTCCTGAGTTTGAAGAGAAGAGAGGGCAAAATGGGGCAAAGCAAACTGACTGTTGCAGCACCTGGATAGATCCAAGTGATCATCTTACTCCAATGTCATCCAGACTGGACTGAAGTCTTTTATGCCTCCAGCATCAGTTCCCAGGCTCCACCCCTTCCTTGAAGAATGGGAAGTTTTAAAGGGACATGCTTCTGTCTCACAGTTGAGCCCTTCTCACCCTCGATGACAATCTCCTCTAGATTTGTAGCCTGCACTAACACGTCAAAATGGGGATGCAGGTCCCTGGCATGGAGAGTGTTGATTCCTCAGAAGATGCAATCTAAAAGGGTACAGAGTTCCGAGGTCTTGATTCAAGGGTCCCTGGCTCAAGGGCCCCCAATCCAACAGGCTTGGAATCCAGGTTGGATTCCCAGTCACTGTTCCAGATTCTTTACCAGTCAGCTGGATAAGGGCCAATAAACTGATACTCAATTCAGACAAGATGGAAATTTTGTTAGTGATGGTTTATCTGCCCAACGGGGTAGTGTTCAGGCTGTTCTACAGGGGGATGCAGCCCCTAAAGGAGTGTTCTTGGAGTTTGGGAGTGCTCTTGAATTCAAATAACGACTATGTCTTTGTCACCGGAGTCCTCCAACATGGCACCTGCAGACACACCTGCACTGCCAGGGCCTTTCCTGGTGCAAGGGCCTGACCTCATCAAGAAAAGAAATCTGGCAATGCAAGGCTTTTTCAAGTCTTCTATGCCTGGACCACTCTTCCTCCTTTTGCCTGTGGCCTCTGCTGCATTGCTTAAACAGGCCACTCCCCTCTGATGGGCACAGGACAACAGAAAGGACGTCCTTGCCTCACCCCGCTTTGCCTCCCTTTCTGCTCCCAGCCAGACAAATGTGAAGGAAGGAGCTTCAGGCCCCAGTGCCGTTTGTACTTGGTAGGTGAAGGACTGGGGGGGGGGGGGGGGGGAATGGCAACTAAACGGTGCTGGAGGAGGGAAAAGTGGGGGGAGGGATAAAGGTATCCACTGGGAAGAGGGAGAAAGTCACCCTGGCATTGGCCACAGCCTTTTTCACTGTCATGGGGTGAAGTGGAGGAGGGGAGATTCCATGTTTGCCTGCCTGCCTGCCTGCCTACCTGCCCGACTCTTGGTGCTGGAAAAGGAAGCTGAGGTGGCGCTTGGCTGAGCCAGCCATTTTCACTGCCACAGGAAGTTTGCTGGTGGTGCCCTCTGCTTTGCTTTTTCATCATTTTTGGAGGAAAGGCGGACTACAAATTTCATAAATCAATAAAAATTGGGTTTTGGCAGCGGCTGTTTTAATTTGTTTTAGATTTTATATTGTTTGTTATATTTATGTATTTTATGGTGTTGACCTTTGTTTTATGAACTGCCCAGAGATCTTCTACTATTGGGTGAATCAGAAATGCAATAAATAAGGAAGTGTGTAAAAAGCTAAATAACCATAATGACCCTTCTTTCTTGTCTGTAAGAAAGACAAGTTTTTGTAAGGTCTTTATTGAAACAGCAACTCCCATCCTCCTCTGAGCAGACTTGTCCTAACTGAGGTCTGCTAGCGTTAATAATTCCTAGTGTTAATCTCTAAACTGGGTTTTAAAAAAGGCTATAATTTCCCTCTTTCAAATAGAAAGTATTTTCCTATTAAATATTTGCTAGTACTGTCCTTTATTATGCTCAGTGCTGGATCAGCATTTGCAATTTGTAGAGCGTAGTCCTTGTCATAATGAGATTTGCCTGTGACAGAGAACATGACAGATGGAGGATGTTCCCATGGTACAATTCCTTCAGAAAGCCCAGTTATGAAATGCCTTCATTAAACCAGAGGTGGGCAACATGCAGCCTTCCAGATATTTTAGCTTATAATCCCCATCAGCCTTAGTCAGTATAGCCAACGATGAGGGATGATGGGAGTTGTAGGTGAAACCTCTGGTTGCCCACCTCTGACCCCCTCTAGAAGGATTCGCTTTGGCGCCTGGCTGCCTGATTATGCGCATATTCGCGGAAGCGCATTTACTCCTAATACCTCTATACGAGAGGCGGCGAAGCGCATTACGGGACGACCGAAACGCACTTTAAACTTGTTGACATGCAGAGAATGCACTTTAACTGCCGCCGCAAATTACGACTGGAGTGACAATGGCGGAAAACTCGACTTGTATCCGACAAGACACGTCATAGAGAACATCTTCGTTCCTATGGAGTGGCAATACGTGCAGAGAAGAAAGATTTCTTCTCTGCACGCATTGCGTCAGCGAATTCGCATCCAGCAGAACTGTTCAGGGTGGTGAGGGGTCTAACTCAGGCACCTTCCCCCCTGAACCCGATTTTACAGCCTTCGGCAGTTCGCTGTGATGCCTTTAATGACCATTTCACAGAAAAAATCTCTCGGATAAGAGCCGACTTAGACGCCATCATTATAGCAGAAGCTGACAATGGAGTGTCCAGTAACTCCGCGAGTGGAATTACCCTGGATCAGTTTCAGTTGGTGAGTAATGAGGACGTGGACAAGCTGCTTGGACAAGTGAGGACGATGACTTGCCCTCTCGATCCCTGTCCTTCTTGGCTGGTCGTCCAAGGAGGAGATGCAGTTAAATCACATCTACAATGTATTATTAATGCATCTCTCAGGGAGGGGAGTTTTCCAACATGTTTAAAAGAGGCGGTAGTACGGCCGCTTCTAAAAAAGCCCTCCCTGGACCCTCTGGACCTTAATAACTACAGGCCAGTATCAAATCTTCCGTTTTTGGGCAAGGTGATCGAGAGGGCGGTTGCCTTTCAACTCCAGGCAGTCTTGGATGACACTGATTTTCTAAACCCATTTCAAACTGGCTTCAGGGCAGGATATGGAGTTGAGACTGCTATGGTCGCCTTAGTGGATGATCTACGCCTGAGTATTGACAATGGGGAGTGTGTCCCTGTTGGTACTCCTGGACCTCTCAGCGGCTTTCGATACCATCGACCATGGTATTCTTCTGGAACGCCTGAGGGGATTGAGAATCGGGGGCACTGTGCTTCAGTGGTTCCGGTCCTATCTCTCGGGCAGGTTCCAGATGGTGATGCTTGGGGATAGCTGCTCTTCAAAGAAGGAGCTGCTATGTGGTGTACCACAAGGTGCCATCCTTTCCCCAATGCTGTTTAACATTTATATGAAACCGCTGGGAGAGATCATCCGGAGGCATGGGGCGGGGTGCTATCAGTATGCTGATGACACGCAAATATATTTCTCTGTGCCTTCGACAACATCGTCAGCTAAGGATAGTGTGTCTCCTCTGAATGAATGTTTGGAGGCGGTAATGGGCTGGAAGAGGAAAAACAAACTGAAGCTGAATCCAGACATGACGGAGGTGCTTGCTGTCAAAGGCCACAACCTGGGTTTGGAGGTGTGTCAACCAGTTCTCGATGGGGTTACACCCCCCCCCCCCCGAAAAACTGTGTTCGCAGCTTGGGGGTACTCCTGGATCTGTCGCTCCAAATGACAGCCCAGATAGATGCGACGGCCAGGAGTGCCTACTATCAGCTTCGGCTGATACGCCAGCTGCGCCCCTTCCTAGAGTTGGAAGACCTAAAGATGGTAGTGCACTCACTGGTAACTTCGAGGCTCGACTTCTGCAATGCGCTGTACATAGGGCTATCTTTGTGCCTAGTCCGGAAACTTCAATTAGTTCAAAATATGGCAGCCAGGTTGGTCACCGGTACACCTAGGGGTGACCACATAACACCAATCTTAAAATCACTCCACTGGCTGCCCATTAGTTTCCAGGCGATGTATGAAGTGTTAATTATTACCTTTAAAGCCCTACATGGTTTGGGTCCAGGTTACCTGTGGCCTTCTCCCGTATAAACCGCCCCGCACACTCAGGTCCTCTGGGAAGAATTAACTCCAGTCAGCCAGAACTAGGCTGACGAGTGTTACCCAGAGGACCTTCTCTTCTGCTGCTCCCAGGCTGTGGAATGGCCTGCTGGAGGACATTCGACAAATTAGCAGTCTTCTGGAATTTAAGAAAGCCGTGAAGACTGCTCTCTTCCAGCAGGCCTACCCAGTTTAATTTTAAGATGTTTTAAATAATGTATTTGTTTTTATCTGTTTTAATGGTTTATCTATTTTATTGTTTTTATATTTATATTTATTGTTGTTCCCCGCCTCGATCTGGATGGAGAGGTGGGTTAGAAATGAAATAAATAAATAAATAAATAAAACAATAAAAACTCGCAGTTTAACACGAATTCGATAATGCGCATAATCGGAAGTTTAAAGCGCCTCAGCCCCCAATTTGCGCTCCTCTCTTGTAGAGGTAAATATTTTAATCAGCCTTGAAAGAGCTTTAAACCTCTCTTGTAGAGGCACCCTCTGTTTCAAACCAAACACCATAGGGCCAATCCTCACATGGTGTCTTTTGCATATCAATATAGAGGGGTATGTCTTGCTTTGGGTGTAGCAAACTCTAGCTGTAGTGAAGGCAGCAAAGCTTCAAGCACATCCAATAGGCTATAACTGAGATAGTCTAAATCCATGCAGAAGTCAGAGCCTATCTACACTACAGCTTTAAAACGGTTTAAAACAGTTTTGAGAACTGTTGGGGCCCAGGACACACTCCATATAGTTTTCAAAACGTTTTGAAAGTGTTTTATCCTGTATGTGTAGATAGACTCTCAGAACACAGGCAGGCAGATCAAGAGCATCAGGCAACAGCAGGAGTGGTCACAATAACAAGCAAGAGGTCAAACACAATAGATCAGTCAGGTACATGATGTAGTCCAGAAGCAGGGTCATTAAGCAATCCAAACAGTCAGAAAACAGAGCATCAATCAAAGGGCACAATTCAGGAAGCAAGATGCAGAGATGGAATGGATGAAGTTATTCCCACGGTAGTTGGGTTTTCAGTGAAAGCTTTTTAGCCCAAAGCTTGCGGGACCCCACCCGCAAGAGCCAGAGCTCAGTTGCAGACTCCCTTCCCCGACCTTTTCCCAAGGACTCACTTTCTCCTGAGGAGACCTTTTCTGGAGGTGTGCAGTCCTTTGCACAGGAGCCCCACTAGCCTATCACTTGAGGCAACAACACCCCTGGTGTCAGGGGGCTGCTCAGCCTCTGCATCAGAAGCAGAGTCCCCTTTCCCCTGACAGGGATGGCCCTGAAACCACTTCCCATGAGGGGTTTTGTGGGTCTGGTAACAGTCCCTGGTCTGGGCTGCCCTGGGTTTCTGGGGCCTCTTCCTCTTCCTCTGAGGAGGACTCCTGCAGTGGGGGCATGACAAGGAATGAACATTTCTTCTGAATATGCTGTCACATAGCGAGATTTCAGATAGACCATATAGTGGAGAGTCTTGGATTTAGATTGTTGTTAAATAAATGTATACATTACTGAAGAGGTTGTATGTATGATTACATGTGTATCCAAGGAACACAGAGCAGGGCACACACACACACACACACACACACTTGAATCCCCACCACAACTCTGTGAAGTAGAGCTGTTTGTCTAAAGACTAATCTGTCCACACAACACTTAGATACGCACCCAGTGTAATGGAGGGAGAAGTGGGGGTCACACTCACTGTCCTAATCCACAAACCCTGGTTATGTTGAAGGTCTGAACAAAGCACACGATTGCTCGCATTGACCTCTATATGTAGGACTGGGGAACCTGTATTTTGCTTAGTATCATCAGCTGAATGGGGTCATGAGTAGGGACAGTGGTTGTGATTCTACTCCCCCCCCCGCCACACATTCAGTGGATGTGTGAAACTGCAGTGGGCTATTAGCCCAAAGTCATCCACAAATATTCACGGTTGAGCAGAGATTTGAACCAAGGTTTCTCCAGTCTAAGCTGATTACTCTGACTATAGCACCACGCTGGCAGGCTGTAATAGAAAGGGTAACCTGCATGCAGACTAAGTCATGCTTTAGTCCCGTTGAAATCAACTGGACATAAACTAGTAATGACCAAAGTGTCTAATTGATTTCAATAGGACTAAAGTGTGACTATCTTAGCCTATATTTTCACAAGTAGTGCAAATGAACAGTTATATATAGGTTGACAGGTAAGTAGGTACACAAGACAGATAGAAAGAGAACCAGAAGAAGTATGTTTTACTATCATTTTCTTACCCATCCAGTAGGACAGAGGCAGCCAGACACACACCCATGGCTGACACAGCCTAATTCATAGGTCTGACAGGTCTTCATACATTCTACTCCTTTAGCTCTCAGATCATTTGCAGGGCATACAAACATGGTCATTGGGTGCCTACAGGCCAAGCTTCGTTTTGCTTTAAGACATAAAGAACACGATTGTTAACATTCCTTGCTAGAAGTAAATTATAATAATGCTGTGAAAGGTGTCAAAAGTCAAATTTCTCAAAAATTCTAAACATCAACAAGTTTGAATGAGACCAACAACCTGAAGAATGAGGTTGCTTCCACACAAGATCCACTCGCCAGAGCTGAGTCACTGCTATTCCTCAATTACCCAGAAAGAAAATTAAAATTGAGGTCCCACAGAGAACTTAATGATTATCCATGAATGCCCTTTCCCTATAGCAAGGATCTTTCTATATTGTTCATTCACTGGTCAGCCTCATCCAGCAAAGGTCCTCTGCAATGGGAACTAAGCAGTCTTGCCCATTGTATTACTTCTTTCTGCCCCACATGGCTGAGGGAATAGTGATGAACTGCCTCTTAATTAGATATATTTTGTTTTTATTTGGTAATGTATTATTTTTTAAATTTCTTGTTGCTAGCTGTTGATTATTTTATTTTTATATTGTAGTTCTAAACTTTTATATTGTATTTTATCCCCTATATTTTGTTTCATATTTT
Source organism: Anniella stebbinsi (assembly GCA_029215795.1). Classification (NCBI taxonomy): domain Eukaryota; kingdom Metazoa; phylum Chordata; class Lepidosauria; order Squamata; family Anniellidae; genus Anniella; species Anniella stebbinsi. The sequence continues at coordinate 102,776,877 of JARDYH010000003.1, forward strand.
ATTGTTTTAATTGTTGTGAACCACCCAGAGAGCTTCAGCTATTGGGCAGTATTAACATGTAATAAATAAATAGTCACCTTACTGGTTTTCTTACATTTTATTTTCCTTCTTTTCTAACAGAATATCAATATTTCAGTGTAAATGAACAGAAAGAAAACATAATGTGATGAAACCAGTAATCAACTCCACCCTTAATTCTTCACTAATCCCACACTCTTGTGGAATAGGAAACAATAAAATGTGCAGAACCTGAGCACAATAGCCTTTAAAAATCTCAGTAGTATTTTGCCTGTCCATACTGAACAGGTGGATGCTGCAGTTCTACTTGGGGATGGGGAAGGTATGTAAAATAAATTGCCTAAAGAACCAGGTAATCATAGAGCCAAATCTGGCATTAAAATGAACTCATATAGCCATATTTTTATTTGTTTATTTATTTAATTACTGCATTTTTATACCACTCAATAGACGAAGCTCTCTGGGTGGTTTACAAAAATTAGAAGTATAGCTTCCGTATTGCGCAAGGTACTGGTTCCCTCTATTTGGCACTATTTAGGCCTCATCTTGAGTACTGTGTCCAGTTGTGGGCACCACACTTCAAGAAGGATGCAGACAAGCTGGAGGGCATTCAGAGGAGGGCAACGAGGATGATCAGGGGTCTGGAAACAAAGCTCTATGAGGAGAGATTGAAAGAACTAGGCATGTTTGGCCTGGAGAAGAGAAAATTGAGGAGAGCCATGATAGCACTCTCCAAGTATTTAAAAGGTTGTTACACTGAGGAGGGCCAGAACCTCTTCTTGATCATCCCAGAGTGCAGGACACGGAATAATGGGTTCAAGTTACAGGAAGCCAGAATCCGGCTGGACATCAGGAAAAACTTGCTGACTGTTAGAGCAGTATGACAATGGAACTAATTACCTAGGGAGGTCATGAGCTCTCCCACACCAGAGGCATTCAAGATGTAGCCGGACAGCTTTAAGGTGGATTCCTGCATTGAGCAGAGGGTTGGACTCTATGGCCTTATATGCCCCTTCCAACTCTACTATTCTATGATTCTATGAAAAGATAAAATAATAAAAAGGTGCACATTAAGTTTTAATTGAAAAATACTAACCTCTTGCCGAAGGACGATGTTCTAAGAAAATATCTGGTAGGGTAGCCCCTGGAAGTCTGTTTGAGCTACAATGCATGAACCCATTTTCACAATAACTGGGGGGGAGGGGGGAGAAAAGAGGGAGAAGCAGTGTTTCTATTTAAACAAAATGCTATCATAGTACTCTCATGGCATTGTCTGGGCTGCCCTGCAATAGTGGTTGGCTATCGGTGCCTACTGGTCAAATCTGGCTCCATGAGTAGCGTAAATTGCAAATTTCAAAGGCAAAACAAGAGCAGTACCTGTGGCAACGAGACTTGGGCATTAAGCCAATGAGGACAATTGCCTTTATTCTCCCATTCCAAAATCCCCCTGGCAAAACTGCCTGTTCATCAGGTGCTTATAAGCAGTGTTTTCTCAAATGACATAATTGGGCACAGGCCTGGCATAAACATTAGCCCAGAGTTAACCTTTTCTCAAAGTGTAATGTTTTTTCACAGCTGAATAAATGCTCAAATATATCTCCCAAATTGTGGCCAATCACAAATTTATTTATTCTTTTTCATTTAAAGCATTTAGTTATCCCTCTCCCCCTCATCCTATACTTCAGATGGCTCACAACAGCATCACCAACAAGTCTAATAAAACTAGTAAAAGATTGTGTGGCATAGCAAGTGCTCCCTCAGTTGCCTGCTTCAGTTTTCCCCTTCATCTACTTTTATTTTGGTGTTGTGGTTAGAGAGTTGGATGAGGTTTATGCAGGTGCGGGTTCAAATCCCAGCTCAGCCATGAAGGTCGCTGGTGCCCTTGGGCGAGTCAAGTGGCTGCATTTGCACTTCTCAATATGCTAGAGGTCCTCCACCCACCCTCCATGCCTATGTTTGGACATGGCCATCCACAGCCCTTGCCAGGTCCTGACACTGCTCTCTATTCATGTCACACTCTAATCCAGATGTGAAAAATACAAGGTCTGAAGCCCCCCATCAGGACCTTTATAACCTCCTACAAAGTGGACCACAGCATCCCTGTGACAATGCATGCAGTTCTAATAATCTTCAGGGTCAGGAAGAAATGCTGACTTGTCAAGAACTACTATATCATCAGTCCTGTCTCATATTGCTTTTAAATTTGTGGCGTGAAGTGACAAGTAGCATGGTAACAGTAGCCCAGTTGAAATTTCTTGACTCCATGCCAAATACTTGCGTGCAAGTCTGGCATTTGTCCTTCCTACTCATGCTTGCTCTAAACAGAATGATGTGGGTAAATGCAGGAGAAAGGACTGCTGTACAGTGTGGGTGTGGAAATTCATGGAGTATACTGGAAGACTGGGCAGGGAAGCAAGAAAACCTTTCATATATGATTGCATGAAATCAGACACAAGTCCTCCACTCACCACATGATGTGATGATCTGAGAAGACATCATCTGGCTGGAAGATCTCTCCATCGTAGTAACAAGAGCATTGTGACTTTGGAAGACAATCTCCCTGTTCATCAAGGTATAACCCAACAGGGCAATAACAACCTTCCATACAAACTTCATTGCAGTCTGTATCTGGATAGGACAAGGACCGACAAGTCTGGTTGCATGGATTTCCACACTGCTGGTAAATCTGACCTTCTGGGCAACTCAAAGCTGTAAAATAATGTAACAGGATAAAGGAATGGGTTGTACAGTGTGTGTTTTTTGGTACTATTACTGATGTAACATATATTCTCTTTTGTGATTTCAAAGTGAAACTCCTGCCATCCCTCACAGGAGTTATCATTTGGCACTAGAGATGTCAGAAATGTTACCTCAAAGGTGCCCCTGAACCACACATGCAAAATAAGAGTAAGAGGGGGTTTTTCCCCCCCAAATGACAAAACATTGCTTTTTGAGTACTGGGGAAAATGAGGTATCACTGCAAAAGAAGAGCTTCCTTGAGGGAAAACATCCAATGATAGCCCTTCTGAGTTTATGACAGTTGAAGAGTAACTGAAGTATGGCTCCTTCCTGCATGGCGAAAACAATGATAGAAACCAGAGGTCACATGGAAGGAATCCATGATTTAGCTCCTTCTCACGCAAGTGTACTGGGCACTTAGGCAATACGGACATGGAGAGAAGCTGCAGCATCAGCTCACTGTTCCTGATCCAAGACTTCGGATATCATCTTCATGGCACGCTGCAAAGAGAACATCAGGCCTGAGAAACAACTGGCCATGACAACTGGCCTGCACATTTTTTTCTGTCCTACATATCTCATGACTGAAGAAGCTAAACACAGGCCATCCATTACCAACCCTTCATTGAAACCTATCAGGTGTTTGATTCTGCCTGACCCTATTTTTGCAGTTGGAAAGCAGGCAGAAAAATCTTGGAAGATTGTTGAACTCTTGCTGGGCTACCATTTATGGCTAAAGGGCAACTGATGAGCCGCAAGTTATTCAAATCTGGTTTGCTGTATAAAACACACAAACACACACACTGTAACTTCGGCTTTGAGAGCTTCGGCTATGGGGAGGTATATAAGTGTAATTAATAATAATAATAATAATAATAACTAAAAAGTTCTTGGGTGCATAAAAGAAACTACAAAAATTAGACTTGTTCTGCACTTATATACTCAACACTAGGTGGCAGAATAACAACTTTATTCTCTTTTCAGAAGGTAGCCTGAGTTTCTCAGTGACCAGATGAACTTCTGACATTAATCTGAATTAATATTTAAATTCATATCTGACATTAATATTTAATAAATATTTTAAAAAGTGATTACGGGGATTCAGTAGAATGATGGCACCTGATGAAGTTCCAGGTTTGTGTGGCTTGGAATAAAATTTTGACTTGCCAAATGAAAAGGAGTAGAAATGTTTTTGAATGACTAAGTTTTAAAATTCATATATTCGTGTTTTCATTTTTTGTTGCAAACTGCCTTGAGCATATGAATAGATGAGATAGAAATATAATTAAGATCCCTTCTGCAGATCCCATTATTGAAAGGATCCCTTGATGAACAAAGTTTAAAACTCCAACAAATTATTTGCACATGCCTCAGAGGGACAGAGCAGAATGAACATTTGTACTGTGGGAAAGCATGGCCCGACCATATCACCTTCAAATTTCTAAAAGAGAATCCTCCATACCCAGCCTGAGAGGTACAGCAGCCAAGAGGTTCTCCACGGTGATTTTTATAGGCCATGGAAAGAGATCCTCAGAGATTCAATACCTTGGCCCATCAGCACTAATTACGCAAACTGCCAGTTGCAATCTCAATCCATTAAAGGAGCAGGCCTTTTCCCTTGTGTGAATGGAGATGTCTGAAGCACCAGAATTATTTAATGGGGTTTGATGGATCTACAGTCAGCGAAAATCAGCACTTGCGGAAAGCACAAAGTGCTCCATAATGGACAGGAGTAATGGGGAGGGAACAGCACAGTATTAAAGATTAATTGTGGAAATGGACTATGTGCAATTACAGCAACTGCCAAGTGTAATCCTCCCATTTACCTTTTCTAATCCTTTCCCCCTACCTACCCCAACCCGCCTTCTGTTTTATTATTGTTGCATCTTGTGTAATATTATGAAGTTGGGGGGTGGGGGGGGGAGAGAACCCATTCAATAGAAGTTTAAATAATAGAAGAGGACAATGGGAACATTGCTGTCACACTCAGCCTTTCAGAGGAGGGGGTTTTGTTTTGTTTTTGTTTGCTTGTTTAGTTTAAATTAACCTGCTGTTTCACTCCCTAAGTCCTTAAATAAAATAATGAAGCCCGCCTGGCAAATCTGGCAGCAGCTTTAATTCACTCAACCTAACTAGTATAGATTGCATTAAATGGAGATCTACTAACCTCTCACTTTCCATAAGGTATGGAATGACTCAGGCATTTTTCCCCCCATGGTCATTCTGAGGTAACTCCTGAACTCATTCACATTTCCTAATCACGCTGCACATCCAACTAGGAGCTACTGCAGAGGATAGCAAACATAGGGCATTTTTGTGTGGGATACCAAGGCTGGCAAAGAGTCCATGGTTCCCAAAGTGCTGCTATTTTCACCTTGCACAGAGCAAAGGTCAGAGGCACCATGGAAGAATTCCCATTTGCCCTGATGCAACGTCTCTTATTCATTTATTTATTTACATTATTTATATGCCGCTCCACATTCAAGAATTTCAGAGCGATGGACAAATAAAATAAAAGAATAAAAACAAGGGGGGGACATTAAAAGTATATTTTTAAAAGAAATAAAGTGCAAATTCCAGGTTAAAGGAGCCCACTGACCATGGCGGGAGCCACACTACTGCTTTATAGTGGTATTGAAGTGCATTAACAACTGTTGGGGCCCAATGACACATTCCATAAACCGCTTTTATATCGCTTTCATGGTGTTTATATCCTGCTTGGTGTAGATGTGTCACATGCCTCGCCTGAGGGCATGAGCTGGGAATCAGAATTAAGTATCAGTTACATGAAAGATCACATTCCCCTTTATCTGGCGGGTGCTGAGATCACCTGAGAGCCCTTGCTTAGAGAGAGAGCCCCTGCATTCTGGGCCTTCATTATGGTTGCCTCACCTTTTTGAGGAACCTGCTTCTTAATGGAGCTTCTCAAAGTTAGCCGAGCCTCAGCATTTAGCACTTCTATGCCAGTTGAGTTGCTGTGGACCCAGGGCTGGCCCAAGTCGTTTTGTTGTCTGAGGTGAAGGACAAGATTGCACCCACTTCTTTTCCATGTACAGAAGCCAACTAGACTTGCAACTTCCCCCTGAGGACTCTCAGACTAGGCACTTGGTTTTTTAGGAGGAGTGCAACCTCATCTAAGACCAGCTGTAAACCTCAATGCAGAGTAGATGGGTTCCCAACCCACAATACCTCCATGTTGTCTGGATTAAGTTTCAGCTTCATCACTTTCTGACCCCAAAACAGCCTTCAGATACTGGTTCACAAGTTCAACAGCCTCCCTGGGATGTGTAGATGGAACAAGAGATATCATCCGTATATTGATGACACTTCAGCCCAAACCTCCTGATGACTTCCCCCCCTCCCCAGTGATTTCATGTAGATGTTAAAAAGCATGGGGACACTGAGACAGGATGGAACCTTGTGGCACCCCACAGGCTTGCCTTACTTCAATATTGGCAACAAGATAGGGTCCTCCATCTCCATCACACCTGAGGATAGCAGGCTAACTTATGGGGTGCAAGACAGGCTATGGGGCACACATTACTTTGTCCTCCAAGGGAGTAGAATGACTGGGAGGTTCTGGAAAAACAGTGGGGCACTGTCAATGCTGTCCACCAGCATCTGCCACCTAAAGCAGTTGCCTCACTCTGTCTAACGATAGGGCTGGCCCTGTGTGGACCCCAACGGCTGTTTGAATATTTGTAAAATGCTTTTAACGAACCTGAACCACTTCATGTACTTCTCAATAATTATGAAGTCAGTTGTCCTGTGGTGTTTAATCTCCCCCACTCTAATTTTTATAAAATGATGTTTAACTTACAAAGCTATCAGGGATATGATTCACCCTTATTGAAATTATTTGGAAAGGGAAAATGCCAAACACCTAAGCTGGAGTCAATTCTATCCCCAGCAACTTCTCAAAGGGCCTGTTCAGATAAAACACTAAGCCATTGTTAGGCTGCTAACCCTTTTGCAGCAAATAGTTAGTGAGCATGTTTAAACCATGGTTATGTAGATGCCACAGTTAAAAATGGTTCACAGGTCATGCTTAGCCATAGACCCTGTCCAGATGACACACTAAGCCATGGTGATTAAGCATTATGAGCTAAATATTATGACTTAGTGTGTCATGTGAACCATTCCCAATCATGGTGGCTATATAACCATGGTTTAAACATGCTCACTAACCATTTGCAGAAAAGGGGCTAGCGGTCTAACCATGGCTTAGTGTGCTGTCTGAACAGGCCCATAATGTTTAGCTCAAAATGCTTCACCACCATGGCTTAGCATGTCATCTGAACAGGGTCAAAATAGGATAGGAAAAATAATATGATATTTTGCCTCTATCGTAACTTCCATTTGTTGTGGTTGTACCACTTCTAGAGCACTGGAATAGACTTTGTTTTTGTAATACTCTGTATATTCTTATGTATACAAAAACACACAGAAACAAACGCACATTGCAAAGCGCTGCAGGATACATTGGACCCCAGGAGTAAATTTGCTCCAATTTGTCTTTATATTGACACAGGAGTTAACACTGTCATAGTGAAAATTTGCAATGCTGATTTCTTATTTGCAACAGTCTTTTGAGAACAAAAATCCCACTAGGCTACTGGGGTACATTGGACCCCCTCCATTATTTACAATGAGTTTGTTATTTTACCTAGGCATTTAAGGTTTATGTTTTGTCTTCTCTTCTGTTTTTTTTCCTGCAGGGCTTCCTGAACTAGGCCCAGTGAGGATGGCCTAGTTCAGAGGTGGGCAACCTGTGCCCCCCAGATGTTTTGACCTACAACTCCCATCAATTCTGGCCAGCATAGCCATTGGTGAGGATGATGGGAACTGTAAACCAAAGCATCTGGAGGGCAACCATTTGCCCACCCCTGGCCTAGTTGGTGGGGTCGATCTTTTCCCATGTCACTGGTTTGTTTGCTCCTCACAAAACAAATAGAAGCTTTGTTAAAACAAAACAAAAAAGTTAACATTGTGGGGTCCCAGGGTATCCTAATAGTTTTTGTGATATTCTAGAATGTGGTACCAATAAAACATATGTTTAATATTAGAGTAAATTGAAATCAAATCATATCTTTAGTTCCAATTAGGACTTCAAAGGGGTCTGTTGGAAGATTCCAACAGCAGACTGATACTGTCAAAATAAATGGAGAAGGGTTAAGGAAGATATTCCTGATTAGTTTATCATTGATGTTTTTGTAGAACAACATTTGAATGGCTTGTGTGTGTGTATTATTATTATTATTATTATTATTATTAAGTTATTTTGAGAGTTTTTAAAAAACTATAAGCAGAGTTCAAATTATTAAATTAAATTAAATACATACAAACCCTACGCAGGCATTCACCTGTAACATGATCAGGGCAAAGGTGGGGAGGGAACATGAGCACACACACATGTTTGGGAATGGCAGGGTTTCTGATTCCGAGAACTTTGTAAAAATGTTCTACCCAACATACTTACAAAACCCTTTTTAGATCTTTGCACCAAATATGCAGTCAGGAACACAGGAACATCAGAGGCAAGGCATGTGAGTGTGCCCACTTTGCCCTACATGTGCTTCAGGCAAACTCCTGCATAGGGCTACAATTCACCTTAGAGTGTATACTGCTTTAAAATGAAGGGGTAGGTTCATGTTTGAATGTTCCCACTCTTTAAAAAAAACTATGCAAACAGTAAGCTTAGAGTATCAGGAAGATGCCAAGATAAGGATCTTTCTTTCCTAAGCAGGAAGTTTATGATGCAGAGGGAACATTCAATAATATTATCCCAACTGCATTCTCAAGTATGTTCTTTTTATGGATGAGTCGATGGCTCCAAGAGTAAACAATTAGTGAAATTATAGCTCCATTTCAAATACACTTGAAATTTTATGTATCCTAGGTTTGGAAACTCACATCTGATTTGACATTATTTTGGCCTTTGAACTTACAAATGTCAAAATATTTTGGAGTTGCTAACAAGAAACTCTAAATTTGTATGTAAGATGATATTTTGGATAGATTACCAGCTGTGTATGTATTTGGGAGGAACACTCTTATTTACAAAATCACTTCTGATTCTTTCATTTTAGGCACCTCTGGATTGGACTTTCCTATCTATGTAGAGCTTTTTACCCCTATCAGAAAGTAGGAGGGAGCTGTGTAGGATCCATTCCTCAGGTTTTCTACCCATCCTCCTAACCCATGCCTGATGCTTAAGGGCCTGATCATTTGAAGTGGGAAAGGGCTACTTTGCCACTGCACAATCACATTCCCACATGGCACATTAGAACACAGATGACAAGACTGAGCCCTGGCACATGTCAAACACCATACTAGGGATTACATTAGTAACACTTTTTTGGCAACATACACACCACAAAAATCAGGCTGCCTCCAATTGATGTGAACACCTGTGCGAGCACAAGCCATGGCATAGGCTGAGACAGCAGAACACAAACAGTCTTTGCCACTGGAACAGGAGCAGACATCATAGTGGCAATTCTTCAGGTACGGAGAAGGACTGACTTTGTGATGGCAAGGCTCAAATAATGGAGATAAGAGAACAGCACACGAGGCCTCAGCATACTTGGCTAAAACAAAAACAAAGAAAAAATCAAAACGTTGTGAATTAGTACTACAACATTAGCTGCTATGGAGTGCAACAGGAACAATACAAAGGCAAAGAGTGGTCTGGCAACTGAGGAACAAATTCCTGGGACCTAACTGCTTTATTGACTGGTAGTATAGTTTAACAGCTAAAATGTGAGCTACGAGCTGGGAAATCCTTTGTTCATCTCTCTAGCCGTGAAGTCACTGAGTAACTAGTGACTGGTAGCCAGCTACAGCAGCAGCATTACTAACTGCCCCCACACACACACACACATGCTGATGGCAACAGTATTGGGAGTTGCGGGGGGACATCAGTGGCACAATACTGAGGGCCCACTAGGCCCTTTCATTCAATGCAATTAATGAACGTTTACGTCACATTAAACACATCAAGTCTTTATGGTGCTAGACAACTGTTGTTTTAATTTGTACCACTATACTGGAAGAAGATAACATGTTGCTGTCTGTCATCATGACCTCAGATGCAAGTGCCCATACCTAATCGAGGATTGATATTACAGGAATTGCTATCTTGTTTCTGCAAATCTTGACAATCTCCCTTGAGCTTCCAGGAATTTCCAAAGTCTTCAACAAGGGTTTCCACCAGGCCAGAGGGAGTAAGAAAATCATCTCCGTGATTGCCATTGTAGTTACCACACAAACCGCAAGTTTGCTCAGTGTATTCTGGTGATAACTAAAGAGACATAAGAGTTATCTTCAACATTCTGCAGTATTATTATTATTATTATTATTATTATTATTATTATTATTATCTTTGGTTACCTTTAGTCTATTTCTACAGCAACTCCAGTAAATAGGTTTTGTACCTAAAGCAAAATGAAACACATTGGCCACAATCCAAAATAGCCAACAACAAGGAAGCACCAAAAGTAGTCAAAAGATCCAGCAACAGTTACCAGCAATAATGAGTTTTATTTCATGTTGGAAGCCTCTCAGGAAGAAGGTATTCTCCAAAACTTTGGACAAGTTGGCACAAAACAAACTGGCACCTGTGTAACCCTCTATCCCTGTTGCTGTTTTTGGGTCGCAATCTAAAAGAGCGATTAAGTATGCTTATAACTAATAAAACAACCAGTGAGCCGAAACACACTGCAGTCTGTGTCTGATTAAGATCACAGCTACTGCCCTTGTACTGCCTGCAATCTTCAGGCTAGCAAAACTGGCATGATGGCAGGCACAGGTCAAATGCTTGCCCATGGCTAATATCTGTTGACAAAACTCTCCTCTGTGAATTTGTCTAACCCCTTTTAAAGCCATCTAAGCATGTAGCTTTCACCACATCTTGTAGCAGCAAATTCTATACATTAATTATAATATTGTGTAAAGAAGTCGCTCCTTTTGACTGTCTTGAATCTACTGCCAATCAATTTCATTGTGTTTCATTGTAAATTTGCTATAATCACAGCACCAGAACCTCCCTATATTATCCCTGAAGGTTTTGTTTACTAACCTCTCTCAACTTCCCCAGGTCAGCACCTTTGTCTCAAGTGAATCAACTTTTCCCCCAAGAGTTCAATGCTCTGCGTATACATCCACACCCCCATGTATCCAGTGTCTAAAGAATGATGCAATTATCTATACACAGTTACTTGGGACTCAATAGGAAATATTCCTGAGTAGACAAGCATAGGGTTTCACTGCTAAACTCCAGTTTAGCAGGACCTTTTTTACGCTGCAATCCTTTGCCCTCTTACCTTAGAATAAGGTTAATCGAACTCCGTGGAACTTACTTCTGAGTAGTACATGATTGTGCTGTCAGAGTACAATCCAGTCAAAGTTAAGCACTTTCAAATCTTATTGATTTCTATGGGAGTCTTAATATTTTAGTAATATATTACAGCTGTCAACTGCCTTTGAGTGTGGGAAACAAGAAGTATATAAGCTTCTAAATAATTATGGAATCCAGCCAAAGTTAAGTACTTTGGTAGTTCTACTGGGATTTTCAAAAAGTGCCCAACTTTATAATCTCCCTCTTCTAATATTTCCCATTTAGTTCTAAATGGATTTGTTGAAAATGGTGAGTGATGACCAAATTGTGAATTCACGTCACAAATGTTTAAAAGGCACAGAGTAGGGAAAAGATGCCATTCTCCAGGAATGTAGCAGGAAAACCTAGACCATGCAGTATTTATCAGAAATGTCTGCCAAAATCGCTGAGAGTGAATCACTTCCCCAAATTGTCTAAAATGATTGCCAAATTAGCTCAGTCTGTGTGTGTGACATAAATTATTTTTCAGTGCTCCAAACGCAACAATAAGTTGATGTTTAATGAGCAGATGGAAAGGAAAGGAACAATTTAAAAAGACAATGGAAAAGATTTAAAACAGGAATTGGAAATGTACTGTAGTGTTATTACTATGATAAAAGGTTTGAAGTAGAAAACTGTAAGACATTGTCTGAAATGACCTGGTCTGGAGCCTGGATATATCAGGGAGAAAAGAAATGAAGGGGAAAGTCCATCATGACTTTAATCTTTTTTTAAAAACCAGAATCTCCCTGGCTCACTGATGTGTCTTAAATTACAAAGGAGGAATGCATACTCAATTTGTCTTAACTGTTGAAGTACAACTAATCTGTGTCAAGTGATCTTGAGTATTAAGTGATCCTTGTATAAAAACATAAAATATGCCTTTTTGGATTAAGCCAAGGTCTACGTAGTCTAGTGTTCTTTACACACACAAATCCCAGCAAGCAGCAAGCCACTGGGTTGTCCAAAGGAAATTTAGTTCAAAAGTAGACCACAATCTACCTCCCACTGACCACTGTGCAACTTAGGCTGCCTCTACAAGAGGCATTTAAAGCTCTTTCAAGGCGCATTAAAAAAATTACCTCTACAAGAACGGAGCGCAAATCGGGCGAAGAGGCGCTTTAAACATCCGATTATGCGCATTATCGAATGCCCGTTAAATAGCGAGTTTTATTTTGCTCCAGCCGTTAAAGCGCATTCTGACTATGCGAACAAGCGATTCTCCGCATTAACTACTTGTAAAGCGTATTTGAAACAACCGGTAAGGTCACCCGTTGAGTGCTCAATTACCTCCTGCATACAAGCATTAACGATAAAGCGCTTCAGCGATTATGCGCATAATCAGCTAACCAGGCATCAAACGGAATCCATCTAGAGGGGGCCTTAGAGGGATTTCAGACGACATTATATCTAATGAGCACTTGCATTTCTAGGCAACAACTGGTTTTACAAACAGAACAACTATTGTTATAAATGATTAAATTAGGTAATAGGTATGCATAGCTAAGGCAGGAACTCCCCTGCTTATGTTTACGGTGTATTGACTACCCTCACTATTATCAGAAGTTATTTTTAAAAAGTAATCTCAGCAAATTCTCCTAAAATGCATGGCTTTTGTGTAATTTAATCTGAACTGTATTGAAAAGAAGGCCTTTAAACTTCCTTCCACCCCTCGCCCCTGCCCATACTCATGCGCAGGATTGCAGTGTAAAGTGACCAACTGTCAAGTTCAGTTCACGTTGGGTCTCCTCTTCCTGGAGCTTCCATCCAAGAAGGAAGTTGCCAGGAGGAGACAGGAAATAAAACTAAACGAAAAAGTGGGAGGTTTTCCCAGCGAAGAGGCAGTTCTATGCGTGACATCAAGATCACAGTACGCCCACTCTGATCATTAATGCACCTCCGCAGAAAATTGTTCACATAGACATAAGGTGCTCTTACTCCCGCGGTAAATTAAAACTCGCTATTTAATGCGCATTCGAAAATGTGCATAATAGGAGATAAAAAGCGCCTGCACTCCTCATTTGCGCTTCGCTCTTGTAGAGGTAAATTTGGTTATGCGCCTTGAAAGAGCGTTAAATCGCTCTTGTGGAGGCACCCCAAGAAAGAGCATAAAATACTATTAATCTGCAAACATTAGCCATGGAACAAAATGGAATAAAGTTTCGTTGCAGGAGATAGCTCAGGAGATAGCGTGGGACGCAGCGCAAGGAAGACACGCCAGTCCGTGGCATTTCTCCAGAGATTTACTCCAGTGAGTGAATCTCCAGCTGGAACCCCGGTTCTGAACCCCAGAACCGGGTCAATCCATTTTTTTCCAGGGGGTATGGTCAGCCCCACAAGGGAAAAGACTCAATTGCCTGATATTTTTTCCCTTGCAGGACAAAAGACAGCAGAGAGGGCTGGGTATTTAGAGGGAAAAACAGGAGGAGGAAAAAGTGTTAATGACACAAACACACACTGAGCTAGATTTCTGCTTTAGTTTGTTGCATCCACAGCTACATTTTAACAAACAAAAAATGTCAGGGCTAAACTACACATCATTGAGCAACATGTGTAGATTTGCCCTAAGGACCCAAACCTATGCATGTTTCCTTGGAAGGAAATCCCTCTGAGTTCAATGGGACTTACTCTTATGAACAGAGATGGGCTGTAATCCTATGCAGATTTATCTAGAAGCAAATGCCATTGAACTTGGAGAGGCTTTCTTCTGAGTAATTATGCACAGGATCAGGCTTGTTAACTGTGGAAAATAGATTCTGGATTCACATCTCCTTTCTACCATGAACTCTCTAGGAGGCCTGCAAGCCAGTCTCTGTAAGCTTTAGACTTCCAATGCAATCATTTCCATGGGAATTCTTTTGGAGGAAATTTGGCTGCCCCCATGGCAGCAAAGTTAGCAGCAGATGGACTGGCTCATTAAAATGGGGGAGGGAAGCTCAGCCACCCTTATCAAAATTTAGGTACACCCCCACGCCCCCCAAAATGCAGCAAATATTGTTCACAAAGATTTGTACAATCTTCAGAGAGGAGTTTCCCCCCTTCCTCTCCCCTGAAAGTACAAAAAGAAAAAGAAAGAAAAAGCTTCAGCCCAGCACTAGTATGAATGCCAATGCTAGGGTGACCATATGAAAAGGAGGACAGGGCTTCTGTATCTTTAACAATTGTAGAGAACAGGGAATTTCAGCAGGTGTTGTTTGTATGCATACATAACCTGGTGAAATTCCCTCTTCATCACAACAGTTAAAGCTGCAGGAGCCCTGTCTTTTGACCATGTACAAAAGAGGGCAGGGCTTCTGCAGCTTTAACTTTGTGATGAAGAGGGAATTTCACCAGGTTCTGCATATATACAAATGACACCTGCTGAAATTCCCTTTTCTATGAAACTGTTAAAGATACAGGAGCCCTGTCCTCCTTTTCATATGGTCAGCCTAGCCAATGCCAAATATTAAACTATACACACCAGAGACTAGGCCTATGGCAAAAGAAGATATCACAGGTCTGGAATGAAATTACTATTGAGCTAAATGGAAATATTGAAAACCTAACGACATTGGCAGGTTAAAACACAGCTTTCTGGAAAAGAGTGTGCACATGGCACCTGCCAAGGAGAAAAGTCTGAGGTGTAGCAGGTCTCGCTCAACTGACTAGGCCTAGGCAAAAGGGCAGTTGTTTGTACTAGGCCTGGCCGATCCAGAGGTTTTACACCGCCCACTCACTGCAGGGGCAGTTTCTGCACAGCCCTGTTCCCTTTTGAACCCAAAGAGGTCCAGGACATAAACATGCACAGTCCCAAGCTAGGTCCCAGACTCAGACTGGGTTCAAGCCCCAGAGTTCCTGATGGTATGCTTCTAACAGAGCACTGAAAGTAAGCAAGACCTAAGTAGTCCCACAATGCAAACATTTGAATTCTAGAAAAGAAAAGGGCCTGTGTTTTACCCTGAGGGTATGCAGAAAAGCAAATCTAAAATTTCCAGCATGCCATGATGACATTTTCTTAGGGAAAACTATCTAAGTTGTGGATAGAAGAAAAAGAAGAAATCATACCTTCATCACAAGAGTTCCATGCCCATCCCAGTCAATCTGCATATTCTCTCTATAGCTGAGGCGAACTGCAGACATCACAGTGTGCTGGATATGGAGAGTGCCTGGAAAAACCAATAGGCAATTTACTCATTGTTGTACTGCAAGTATCTTAAGACACCAGAAACAGCTACTTAAATGCTTCTTTATTCTCGGCCTACTTCAAAACTGAAACTGCAACAAACACTAACTCTCTGCAGTCTTTCTGACTCCACCCTCCTCTTCCTCCAATCTCACTTCCAAGCCTCTACCATAACTCCCAACAGTAGGCTGAGACCCTATGAAAAGGAGGACAGGGCTCATGTAACTTTAACAGTTGTAGAGAAAAGGGAATTTCAGCCAGTGTCATTTGTATGCAATTAGTTCCTGGTGAAATTCCCTCTTCATCACAACAGTTAAAGTTGCAGGGGCCCTGCCTTCTTTTGTATATGGTCACTCTAGTATAGTGCCTGCACCTTTAACTGTTGTGATGAAGAGGGAATTTCACCAGGAACTAATTGCATACAAATGACACTGGCTGAAATCCCCTTTTCTCTACAACTATTACATGAACCCTGTCCTCCTTTTCATATGGTCAGCCTACGCCAACAGGCAATTCACCTACCACAATGCCACACTCATGGATGGGGATGGGAAACAAACAACGCAAATATAATCTCAAAAAGCAGATCTGAGCCGTTTACTGAAACCAAGATACAGGTTGTTCTCTAAGGGACAAGCTGCACACTATGCCACTTACATACCATGTGGCTCTCATCTGCTTGTGTATAGAGAGAGGTGGAGCACTGGTTTCCCATTTGCAATCCCTATGCTCCAGGAAAGGAGGGACCTGTATCAAACTCACACTCAGCTGAGCAGCTCCTTGTTAGAGGACAGGAAGTGTCAGTTGACTAGGTCTGTTGCTTTTACCATTTTTATCTCCAGTAACTAAGGTTCCTGCTCATCCCCGCAACCTGCTGGGGAAAATTAGCCACAAGATAACAATGGAAGAAATCTAGCAAGCTACCACCTTCTTCCATCTAACAAGAAGCTGCTGAAACCAGACTGATCTTGCTATGGCTCCCTGCTTCCTGGGGACACAGTTATGGCAAGGGGGAAGCAGCATTTCAAGCTTCCACCCACTCTTGCCTGTAGGGGCAGCTTATGGAAGGACCTTTTCAGTGCTCTATAAAAGCAAAGTTGAGCCACTTGCCAGGTTAATGAGGGCTGAACTACATGTTACATTAATTCTAAACCAAAGGCAGTCTTTAGTGCATATAAGGTGCCTTCTACAGAGTCTAGCCCTATACTGTGTATTCCTACTGTAAATATGCTGTCTTTGTATTGATATCTAGTATCTATTGTTAATTCCTTTTTTACAATAGTCTGACAACTATATACAAATTTTAAAAATCTGATCTATTCCAACTAGCAAAAGTTTTTTAGGGCTTCAGACAAAGGTCTTTCACACCATGGAGTTTCCTGAAATACTTGGAGATGCCAGAGATTGGATCTGGGCCTTCAAAATGCAAAATATGTGCTCTATCACTGAGCTATGGACCTTCTTCCTTAGAAATCCAGAGAAACAGGCTTTTGCCTAATCTGACATACTTGTAGTAACATAACACACCTTGCATGAAAGGAATCTGTATGTCCTGTCCATTCAAAGAGATGCCACCACCATGTTTCAGTTTAACAATGCTGTTCTCATCCTGGAGCTGAACAGAGACTGAATGGGTACACACTGCATCAGGATCATCACCACACTAAAAAGAAATCAAGATGTTAAGTGAGAGTTGTTCTTTCAACGTAGTTGTAGTTTCACTCCGTCGGTTGCTGAGACAATGACCATTTGTTTTAACATTGGTTCAGATATTACCTTTACACAGCCAATGTTGTTACTGCTAATTTGTGTACCCTTGTGACCAAACAACAGCACAGCAAGCAACAGCTTTAATAACAATGCCGTTTTGCATAAGAGGATGTGGGCCTATTTGCACCACATACTCCTCTCCCGACAATATACTGAGTAGGGGTGTACATCGGATCGGATCCGATCCACGATCCGAATCCGATCCGCCCCAAAATCGGGAAAATCCGATCCGATCCAATCCGAGCAACCTCCGATCCGATCCGCCGAGGTCCGATCCGGATCGGACGCCATTTTGAATGCTTTTTCCCATAGCCAAGTATTGTTTTACAAAAATGCCTATAACTTTTTCATTTTTAAAGATAGAAGGATGACACTTGGGCACATTGTAGACTGGTTAGGGATAGTTATCTGTGAGAAATTTCAGAAAGATTGGTGCATGCGTTTTGTGGCAATTAATTTTTTAATAAATACCCAGGAATGCCTATAACTTTGTCATTTTTAAAGTTACACATATGAAACTTTGCCACATTGTAGGTGGTACCTTGGGACCTATGTGTGTGAAATTTCAGAAACGTAGGTGCTTGTCTTGTGTGGCAATTAATTTTTAGAAAAATGGGTAGTACCAGGGTAAATACAGTTACGCCTCCCATTTTTTTATTTTTGAAGATACAAACAGGAAACTTGGGCACATTACAGGTACCACTTGGCTTGATATGTGTGTGAAATTTCAGAAACATTGGTGCTTGCCTGGTGTGGCAATTAATTTTTGAAACAATGAGGGATTCATTGGACAGCACTTGCCCATAGGGATTCATTGGACAGTACTTGCCCATAGGGAATCATTGGACAGTACTTGCCCATAGGGAATCATTGGAAAGCACTTGCCCATAGGGAATCATTGCATTGCACTTTCCCATTGAGAAATACAGTTATGACTCCCACTTTTTTATTTTTGAAGATACAAACAGGAAACTTGGGCACATTGTAGACTGGTTAGGGATAGTTATCTGTGAGAAATTTCAGAAAGATTGGTGCATGCATTTTGTGGCAATTAATTTTTTAATAAATACCCAGGAATGCCTATAACTTTGTCATTTTTAAAGTTACACACATGAAACTTTGCCACATTGCAGGTGGTACCTTGGGACCTATGTGTGTGAAATTTCAAAAACATAGGTGCTTGCCTTGTATGGCAATTAATTTTAGAAAAATGGGTAGTAGTGGGGTAAATACAGTTACGCCTCCCATTTTTTTATTTTTAAAGATACAAACAGGAAACATGGGCACATTACAGGGAACACTTCGCTTGATATGTGTGTAAAATTTCAGAAAGCTGGGTCCAGGCATGTGGTGGCAAGGTATTTTTGAAACAATGAGGAAAGAAACACCTATAACTTTTTTATTTTAAAAGTTAGAAGTCTGAAAATGGCTCACTTTGTGGATGGGTTAGGGGTAGATATGTGTCAGAAATTTCAGAATTATAGGTCCAGGCATTTGATGGCTATGGAATTTTTAGATTAAAAGTTTCAAAAGTTTTTCCACAGAGGCTTGGTTTCCCCCATCTCCCACTCCCGCCTCCCGCGAAGAAAAAGGAAACACACTCTCTCGATCTCTTTGATCCTTGCATGCATGGCTGCAACTGAGCTAGTATCCATTACAAAAGGAGAAACAAAGTAACTACATTAAAGCACTTGGCTCTGTCTGCTTTGATACTTTCACTTTTTACTCAAGCAGAACGGCTGAGCCTAGGATCACTATCTCTCGATCGCTAGGATCGTTACAGGAGAAATTTTCTACAGTCTTCAAAGTGGTGTGTGCAGACACCTTGCCACCACATGCCTGGACCCAGCTTTCTGAAATTTTACACACATATCAAGCGAAGTGTTCCCTGTAATGTGCCCATGTTTCCTGTTTGTATCTTTAAAAATAAAAAAATGGGAGGCGTAACTGTATTTACCCCACTACTACCCATTTTTCTAAAATTAATTACCATACAAGGCAAGCACCTATGTTTCTGAAATTTCACACACATAGGTCTCAAGGTACCACCTACAATGTGGCAAAGTTTCATGTGTGTAACTTTAAAAATGACAAAGTTATAGGCATTCCTGGGTATTTATTAAAAAATTAATTGCCACAAAATGCATGCACCAATCTTTCTGAAATTTCTCACAGATAACTATCCCTAACCAGTCTACAATGTGCCCAAGTTTCCTGTTTGTATCTTCCAAAATAAAAAAGTGGGAGGCATAACTGTATTTCTCAATGGGAAAGTGCAATGCAATGATTCCCTATGGGCAAGTGCTTTCCAATGATTCCCTATGGGCAAGTACTGTCCAATGATTCCCTATGGGCAAATACTGTCCAATGAATCCCTATGGGCAAGTGCTGTCCAATGAATCCCTCATTGTTTCAAAAATTAATTGCCACACCAGGCAAGCACCAATGTTTCTGAAATTTCACACACATATCAAGCCAAGTGGTACCTGTAATGTGCCCAAGTTTCCTGTTTGTATCTTCAAAAATAAAAAAGTGGGAGGCGTAACTGTATTTACCCCACTACTACCCATTTTTCTAAAATTAATTGCCACACAAGGCAAGCACCTATGTTTCTGAAATTTCACACACATAGGTCCCAAGGTACCACCTACAATGTGGCAAAGTTTCATGTGTGTAACTTTAAAAATGACAAAGTTATAGGTGTTTCTTTCCTCATTGTTTCAAAAATTAATTGCCACACAAGACAAGCTCCAATGTTTCTGAAATTTCACACACATATCAAGCCAAGTGGTACCTGTAATGTGCCCATGTTTCCTGTTTGTATCTTTAAAAATAAAAAAATGGGAGGCGTAACTGTATTTACCCTGGTACTACCCATTTTTCTAAAAATTAATTGCCACACAAGACAAGCACCTACGTTTCTGAAATTTCACACACATAGGTCCCAAGGTACCACCTACAATGTGGCAAAGTTTCATATGTGTAACTTTAAAAATGACAAAGTTATAGGCATTCCTGGGTATTTATTAAAAAATTAATTGCCACAAAACGCATGCACCAATCTTTCTGAAATTTCTCACAGATAACTATCCCTAACCAGTCTACAATGTGCCCAAGTGTCATCCTTCTATCTTTAAAAATGAAAAAGTTATAGGCATTTTTGTAAAACAATACTTGGCTATGGGAAAAAGCATTCAAAATGGCGTCCGATCCGGATCGGACATCCAGTCCGATCCGATCCGACCATCCTCCGATCCGATCCGACCCCCCAGGTTCGATTCCGATCTGCTATCTGATCCGATCCGGGGGGTCAGTGCACATCCCTAATACTGAGGAGCTATACTGCTATACTGAGAAGCTAGATATTTATAACAGAGAAATTGGCAGTGCCATTACCAAACTACAGTTCCCAGGACTTGGTGAGGGAGGTGGGGTGGAGAACCATGGTGAGAGTTATTGCGGTATAATAACACTCGTATAAATGTATTGTGTAGGGATGTCCAGTGTTTCCATGGGCAGAAGTACATGTGTTGGCATTTATCCAAAAGTAACAAAAGTAGGTTATTAAATGCACAAAAAGCCACACAGCTCACTTGCAGATGTGAATATGATCTTGTATTTAAACACTCTTCCATGGGGAGCAACTCTTCTTTGCAAGAGTATCTCACCCAACCCTACATGAGAGACATTGATATACAGCAGCTGAGCTGCAGCTAATACAGATATAGGCCTAATCTACACCTGTCTGTTATCCCAAGATCAGCCCGAGGTCGTCCCCGAGCACCCAAATCACACACAGGGGATCCCGGAGTCAACCAGGGATGACCTCTCAGTTGTCCCAGGATAACCGGGACTGCGGTTTTCCTGATTTTTCCCATAGTCCCAGGACAACCCTGAGGACTGCAGGCAGTGTGGCGAGCATTCCTGGTCCTCCCTCCTCCTTGTGAGTAGTGGAGATTTTCAAATGGGCATGGAGCTGGGGGGGGGGGCTCTGTGCCCATTTGCCATCCCCGAGATGGCTGTCGCCGTTTTCCAGTGCCGAGTTTTTCTATTTAAAAAACAAAAACTCACAGAGGTGCTGGATTGGGGCTCTGCAATTGTGCTAAAATCTCTCTTGGCCTCTCTCTCTCTTTCCTCCTTCCTTCCTAACGAATGCAGCGGTGAAACCAGCACACAGATAAGGGATTATATATAAATGGGGGGGGGGGGTTAATAAGAACACACACACTCACCCTATGACACACAACAGGGGAGTCTGGGTCTAAGGTGCAAGGAACTTGAGGATAACAACTAGCAAACAAATAAAAAAGGATGGAAGAAAACAAGCAGAAGCGCTCTCTCTCTGTCTAACTACTCTCTCCTCCTTCCTTCCTAACGCTGTGCAAACAGCTAGCAAAGGAATGACTTCCATGGGAAGAGTAAATGGGCAATATCATTTGCAATCCGTCCCCCAAGCACTGGGATTGGAGGGAGGGCAGGGAGGAGACTGTGGCTCTTGGTTAGCCACAGATGTCAATCTCAAAACCTGAGCGTTTCCCTTATATGAAGAATCTGTTCCATTGACTCCCTACGACTAATACAAGCCTCAGAGATACCCTTAAAAAAAAAAGGCAGACATTTTCGGGATGGTTCAGAGGTCCATATGCTGCCCGCTCCTCCCCGAAAATGTCAGTCAGTTTAAAACCACCCACGGTCCACTCCTCAAGATTGGACCACCGACGGACCTCTGACTGGGTGGAGAGGAGCGCACACCTCTACAAAATAAACCTAAGATTTATACCCCTCCCTTACCATACAAAAAGACCTCCTATTTTGAGACTTACCTTATATAGCAGGACTACACGTTATAAAGAATTTGAGACTCCCTTAAAAATAGCAGAACCATGTCAATTTACCCTTTGCCATTTCCATGATACCTAGTTCAATTTCCCTGTGTTCAGATGTCATTATGGTGTGCAGTTCCCTACTGCACTTCACAATACAGATTGCCACTGGGTGGGAAGAGGGAGCCCATCATAGTGAAGTCAGGTCACAGGGTAGCTTGAGGTAGACCATTATAGACGGAGAGTTTGATCTGCCATTTCAGGAGCAGCCCTATGATCTTTGTAACACGTAGTTTGCCCATAGCTAGGCACTTTGTCAAAATGGTGGCTTTTTGGAGAGAGAGAGAGAGAGAGAGAGAGAATACATGCACAAGAAAGAAAGAAAGAAAGAAAGAAAGAAAGAAAGAAAGCTCATTTTT
Organism: Anniella stebbinsi; assembly: GCA_029215795.1. Classification (NCBI taxonomy): domain Eukaryota; kingdom Metazoa; phylum Chordata; class Lepidosauria; order Squamata; family Anniellidae; genus Anniella; species Anniella stebbinsi. The sequence continues at coordinate 102,799,185 of JARDYH010000003.1, forward strand.
TTCTTACAAGGAAGATGCCCTTACTTGGACAGTCTCTATGAAGACAGAAAATGAGTTCATCTCACAATCTCGAGCAAACAAGTAATGGCAGATTCCAGTGAAGGTGAAATGTTTGTTGTCAAAGCTTTTGAAATGGGACTGGCCAGTGACAGAGCATTCACCTGAAAAAAAAAACAAGACAAAAAGCTGGTTTCAAACTAAACCAAACAATATGACTTCAGACTAAGGCTGCCTCTACAAGAGAGGTTTAAAGCTCTTTCAAGGCGCTTTAAAAAATTTACCTCTACAAGAACGGAGCGCAAATCGGGCGTAGAGGCGCTTTTTCTCTCCGATTATGCGCATTATCGAATGCGCGTTAAATCGCGAGTTTTATTTTGCTCCGGCCGTTAAAGCGCATTTTGACTATGTGAACAAGCGCTTATGCGCATTGACTACTTGTAAAGCGCATTTTGGTCATCCGTTAATGCGCTTCGCCGCCTCTCGCCGCCTCTCGTGCAGAGGTATTAGGTGTAAATGCGCTTCAGCGATTATGCGCATAATCGCCTAACCGGGCGCAAAAGCGAATCCTTGTAGAGGGGACCTAAAGCAGATTCTCTTGCTTTTATTAAGTCAAAACAAAAAAGCAGGAAGTAGCCCTAGACAGATTCCTGACTCCTAGTGGTTGGACAATGTACACAAAGTTGCTTGTCTCAAAGCTTATTTGTCTCTGGCTGCAATTCAAAACATACTTCCTTGGAAATGAATACCACTGAAAAATATGGAACTGAATTATAAAAGTGTTTAGGGTAGGAATCTCAGATAACTTCCTAAAATGGGTGTCTCAATTATATACTTATGCTGAGATGACAGATCTCAATTATTGAAAGTAGCATTAAAGAGGTCATGCCTTAGGGATGTGCATGCCCGAAAATATAGTATTTTATCGTTATCAGAATTTCGGACCAAAAAAATTATCGTCTCTGATAATATCATAGGTTAATCATATAGACTTCACGATAATTATCAGAAATCCGATATTTAATTTGCAGCCCCATTGTGCCCTATAGAGCTAAATGTTTTAGAAAAAATGCCTATAACTTCTGTATTTTCAAAGTTACAGGATTGAAACTTGGTCACCATGCTTATGGGGTATGCCTATGTATGTGTATGCAATTTGAGATCAATCCCTCCAACCCTCCATTTTATATGACTTTATTAAAGAACGTTTAAGTTCTGACAGGTCAAAAGTTGCACTACAGGGGTGGAGAGATTGATCTGAAATTTGGCACATATGTGTAGCAACATGTGCTAAACATGTGCATGAAATTTGAGATCGATCCCTCCAACCCTCAATTTTATATGAATTTTTTAAAGATCCTGCAACTTTTTGACAGGTCTGAATGAACGCACGTGGCAAGCTGGCATTCTGACCTGTCAGAACTTAAAAGTTCTTTAATAAATTCGTATAAAATCGAGGGTTGGAGGGATCGATCTCAAATTTCATACACATACTTAGGCATACCCCATAAGCATTGTGACCAAGTTTCAAGCCTCTAACTTTTAAAGTACAGAAGTTATAGGTTTATTTATATGGCAGTCCAATAATCTGATATAATCGGGCTGAAAATTATCGGATCGGATATTTATCGGAGGTTTTCCTATCGTATCGTTATCGTTAAACGCATGCATGATAAAGAGCATATAGTATCGTTTCGTACATTTTAACAATACGATACACATCCCTATCATGCCTCTATGCAGGCGTAATTCACTTCAATGGCCCTACCCTTGAATATGGAGCAATTTTCAAACTTTGTTTTGGGGATCCCTGGGGTTCTTCAAATATTAAATTAATATTTAATAATAATAACGACAGATCCTCTCATTACAGATCCTCTTAATGAGAGGATCTGTAATGGTGGACTAGCCTTCCCGAAAGGCACCTTGCCCACCACTAACAACCTTTCCTTGCCGTATTCAATCATAAGAGAGTACTGGGTATGTTCTAGGTCACAATCTCTGTTCACGTAGTTTTAATGGTATTTAATGGTACATAGTTTATACTGTATTGCTGTACTAATGTTATTCCCCACCTTGATCCAAAGGGAGACGCGGGTAATAAAGAAATAAAATTATTATTATTATTATTATTATTATTATTATTATTATTATTATTGAGATCCAAAATGCCTGGCTATTCTCTACATGATCCAAATATGTGCTCTAGAACAAGCCCCAGAATCCTTAGCAACACAACAGGTTTGTCTGACAGACATGCAGTGGTTCTGTATGGATATGGTTCCTATGAAGGCAGCCATATAATGTCTGACATTTTAGCAAACAGTTTAAATAATGTCATTGGTAGTTACATGAATTCAGAACAAGCTGCTTTCATTCAAGCTGGAAGGCAGTTAAATATGAATATTAGAAAAAATGATGAACATCATTAACAATACCCAGATTAGTAAAACACCTACTTTGTTATTGTTTTAGATACCACAAAAGTATTTGACAGAACCGAATAGGTATTTTTGTTTGACATTATGTTGCTTTCAATATATTACTTCATTTTGCAAATTGGATTAAGGCAGATTAATCCATATCCTGAGCAATTTTTTTAGTAAATAGGCAGCAAGACCACAAAAAAAATAAATAGGATTCTTAAAGGGGACAGAAAGCAGGTTTATCCATTTTCATCTGTATTACTTGCATTAGTAATTGAATCTCTCACTGTTACAATACACAAAGAACCATGTATTTATGGATTCATATTAAAGATAGCAGAGGTTAAGATAATGTTATGTGCAGATGATATAATGGTACCCTATGGAATCACCTAAACTATCATTGCAATATTTTTTTTCAGATTGAACAAAAAATATAGAAAGATCTCGGGATGTAAGTGAAATAAGCAAAAAGCTACACTTAATGCAATAAAATACACATAGAATTTCAATATGGTTTTCTTATAACTAAAAAAGCAGTGAGATACTTGGGAGTTAAATTAATAGCTGGTACCAGGAAATTGATTATCATGAGATGAAAAGCTGGCAAAAGATCATGGATTACTTGCTTGGCGAAATAAGTTACCTAAGATTGAAGCCAATACCAGAGAAAGGGGGATGCAAGCTTCAACAGATAAAGGATTGGCAGTTCCAAATTTATTGATGTATTATGAAGCAGCACCATTAAACTGTGTGAGATTATAGATGACAAGAGACAAGGATAATGGATTGTATCAATATCTATGTTGAGATACTCTTGTGGATCCCAAAATGAGAACAAGGTGATTTATTAGGATGGAAATTGATACCAATTACTTAAAACATGGGATAATGATAAAGGACAGTTAAGTCTGGATATGTCCCCATTAACAACAGTTATAAGGAACAACAAAATTATCATCCCCCTCCAGCCCCGGCTTGTCTGTTTGGAATCTTCCAGCTGCCACAGCTGCTCAATATGGTGACTTTAAGCCCAGTGTGGAGGCCACGTGTGAGCCACGTGAAGATTCCACATAGCCTTTTCAGCACTTCCCCCTCACAAGCTTGCCTCCCTCTAGGTGCCCCCCACCCCCGACGTCCCCTGCAGAGCAAGGCCTGCCTGGGCCGGTGCTGTGCCACTACCACCACCTAGGATGTTGCACAGGACCCCTTGTGCAGCTCTTTCAGAACAGGGAGTATTCAAAGCCCAGCACTCCACTCACTCCTGAAATTCGCATTCTGCCCCGCTCCTCTTCCGCACATGAAACAGAAGTCCAGAGCCTTGACAGCCTTGTCCCCTGCTCCTTCTCCTGGTCTCCCCTGCCCCCACTCTGATGGTGTAGCTGCTGCCATGCTGTCTATCACATCTTCCCCCACCCCACCCCACCAAATCATGGGAGAAAACCCAGTAAACAGGGTCCAGGAGGGAGCAGGTTACAAAAAGCCCCCGGGGAGGAACACTGCAGTATCTTCATGGGTGCTGCACTGAAGAAGGGTCCAAACAAGGAAGACAATGAAGGAAAACATATGATGGTAAAACATGATTAAAGCATGAATTTTAAAAATGTGATCAGAAGAGTTGGGAATAGTGACGATATGACAGAAAATTGACCTAGAAATTTTAAGAGAAAATACATAGGGGGAAAAGCATGAGTGCATTGTGTGGGTCATAGGGGCAGATTTTGAGAGGCTTACCTGTTGCCTACATTGTGGTCTTTTTGGCGCCAGGTGAAGACCTTTTTATTTCCCCAAGTTTTTTAGCCCTTCAGTTTTAAAAAATTGTGTTAGTGCATTTTTAGATCTTTGCACAGTTGCTGGCTTTTACCTTGGTTACTACTTTGGTTTTATTCTGCTGTAAACTTATGGTTTTATATTATGTTTTATTATGTTATTGTATTTTATGGTTTTAGGTTTTGTCTTGTAAACTGCCCAGAGAGCTTCGGCTAATGGGCGGTGTAGAAATGTAATAAATAAATAAATTTGTAAGAGGGAGAAAAAAGTAGAATGTTCTTCACAAAGTGGGATGGTTAAAAAGTATGATGCTGATTCAATTCATTGGTTACCCCCATGTAACAGAATCCACATACCTGGGCATGGTTCATTGCTGCAGATCCAGATGCCATGCCTGCAAATACTGGGGAATACAATTTTTATGAATTAGATTAACACAGACAAATTTAATTTTTCCTATTATTTACATTATGTTGGTGAGTGCTGAAGTACACATAATAAGAAAGATTTGTGATTGGATTCCATCACCATAGTTCTGATTGGGAGCTCCATCACACCAGTAGTTTAACATACTCTCACCACGCCTGGTATCTGGTATTGCAGCGCAACACTCACATGATGTCCACCCTGTCCTGCAACCATCTTGCCTCTTTTCCTCTTCTTTGTGTATTATTTTGGTGCTGGGAAAGTCTGGATTATTTTCCCCAAACGGATTTAATGCGCCCTTAAGCCTCCGTGTATTGCTGCCCTCTCGCTTTTTCCTTTGTTGGATGTGTGTGCTTTGAATGGAGTCTTGCTGATGAAAGGGGAGGGTGGGGCGCTTCTCCTCCTCCAGCACACCATGTCGAACGAATGGAGATTTGTGCATAGTCAGTTGAATGGACTTTTTACTGCTCCAGCCCCATCCTCATTGCCCACAGAAACGGAGCCCAGCCGATGAAATGTTAAATCAGTAAATCGCTAGACATCAAAGCCAGAGCAGGGGGAAGGAGCCCATGTCCCTGAGGACCACAGCAGAACTCTATTTTTATGAACTGGAGATGCAACTGCACATTCTCAAAGTAAAGGAAAACAGATCCTCCACAAATGCAAACAGATGAAATTTCACATTGGTGGAGTATCAGGAGAATGGTTTGAAGGGGAATTTTTTAAAAAATAATCCTAAAAATCAAGGCATGAACGGATCTGATTCAAACTTGGCATGGCTAAAGCCCTCCTTAAGAAGCATGGCTAAAGCCTCCTTAAGAGCTATCATCATGCCAAGTTTGATCTCTTTATCTTTAAAAATTATGCAGATGTAAGCATTTTGGTTACCTTGGAGCAAAGGAGGGGGACCTGACCATTAGTGAAAATGATTGTTCATCTGCCCACCATTTGAAACGAGCATATATATATATATATATATAGTCTGCAGGAGGAAGGAAGGAGAATGTAGTAGGTGGGGCGGGAGATTTCACCGGCATAGAAGCGACATAGGTGAAAAGATACATGAGCGCAACAATGCACAGATGCGAAAGTGCCCAGCACTCAACTCGCTAAGGAAACGGAGAAGGAAACCACAGAAGCAAACCAGGGGATAAAAGTAAGTGTGATGGAGCTCTTGGACTGGGGCCGTGGCACAGGGGGTATGAATTTAGTCCTTTCTCCCATGCCAATTTCCTAATGTAAATAACACCACCACTGACTACTTTTAACTAGGGATGTGCACTGGATTGGGTCCGATCCACGATCCGAATCCGATCCAGGGAGAAATCGGATAAATTATCTGATTTCCGATCTCACCGCTGGATCGGCCGATCCAATCCGATCCGATCCGAAAAGGTTCCGATCCGGATCGGCGGATCGGCAGGCACCCGCCGCCGCTTCCATTGGCAGGTGCCAGCAGGCGCCTGACGATGGAAGTGGACAGCGGGGGGGGGGCTTCCTTAGCGGGGCTGTCCGTTTCCATCGGTGGGCGCCAGTGGGCGCCCACCAATGGAAGCAGACAATGGGGGCAGGGGGCGGCGGACGGGAGCAGACGGCCAGGAAAGGTAAGAAGGGGGCAGGGGGGCGCAGGGGGCGCAGAGCGTGTGTGGCGCGTTTACCTTCCATGGCCGTCCGCTCCCATCCGCCGCTGGCCGCTACTGCGAGCGGGCTTCGCGGCCTGCTCCTGGGTAGCGCGCCAGGTGATAACATCACCTGGCGTGCTACTCAGGAGCAGGCCGCGAAGCCCGCTCGCAGTAGCGGCCAGCGGCGGACGGGAGCGGACAGCCAGGAAAGTTAAGCAGTGGGGAGGGGGAAGGGCCCCCAGCGCGCGCCGCTTACCTTTCCTGGCCATCCACTCCCGTCCGCCGCTGGCCGCTACTGCGAGCGGGCTTCACGGCCTGCCTGTAGGTAGCACGTCAGGTGATCACCTGACGCGCTACCTACGGGCAGGCCGCAAAGCCCGCTCGCAGTAGCGGCCAGCAGCGGACGGAAGTGGACGGCCAGGAAAGGTGAGCAGGGAGCAGGGGGGAGGGGGCCTGCTCACCTTTCCTGGCCGTCCACTTCCGTCCGCAGCCTGCTCCTGGGTAGCGCGCAAGGTGATGACAGCAAGCGGGCTTCGCGGCCTGCCCGTAGGTAGTGACGCGCTACCTACAGGCAGGCCGCGAAGCCCGCTCGCAGTAGTGGCCAGCGGCGGACGGGAGCAGACCACCATGGAAGGTAAGCAGGGGGAGGGGGAGGGGGAGGGGGAGGGAGAGGGGGCTTACCCCCCCTGGGGACGTTTGCTTCCATCCGCTGCCGCCCACGGGCGCCAGCGGATGGAAGCAGACGGCCCCGGGGGGGTAAGCAGCGCAGGGGAGGGGGCTTACCTGCCGGGGCCGTCCACACCAGACGGCCCCGGGGAGGAGGGAGTTAGGCCCCCCCTCACCCACCCACTGCCATTTTTTCCTCATAGACTTGCATTGGGGGAAAGCTTTCTTTCCCTTAATGCAAGTCTATGGGGAAAAACAAAATGGTGGCCGATCCAAAAATCGAAAGTTCCGATTTTTGGATCGGGATCGGACCCGGTCCGGGGGGGGCTCCAATTTTGTCCGATCCGATCCGGGACAAAATTGGAGGTCCCGATCCGGGTCCCGATCCGATCCGGGGGGTCCGTGCACACCCCTAGTTTTAACCACAGAAAGGAAACTATAGGGGCACAGTATAGTGCCCATATGTCTTCTTCCTTGCAACAAATAGCAGCTATTACTGAAACATTCACTTGAAGTAGCACAGTCCAAGATGAATGTTAGCACTTCTGTTGCATTTAGAGGTTGGTTCTCACTGTGTAAAAACAGAGAGTTAGAAAGAAATATACTTGTACCTAAGGAATAGTCACATAGGGTCTGAATTACAAGGGTAAGGATTCCTGCATTGAGCAAGGGCTTGGACTTGATGGCCTTATAGGCCCCTTCCAACTCTACTATTCTATGATTCTATACCCCCTGCCCTCCTAAATCACCTGTGACGATATTCCCATTGTGGATTATCCAGCAATTTCATCCTTTCTATATATTTACCATGAGTTGCAGTCTCGGTAGACAGACGAGCCAGGTGGGTAGCGCTTGCCAGAATTTATACAGGAGCAGTCAGAGCTGTCGACGCAGAGATCACCATCAAGTAGCTTACCCTCTGGAGAGACCAGCCCCCCCAAAAAAGTATTTGAGCTGTGGTTATGGTTTACCCTAAATCCTGTTTTAAAAGTATTTTACACAAGTCAGTCTTAAATACTTATCAGCTGGTGTCACTGCTGCAAACTTTGGCATGCTCACATTAGTAGCAGTGGGGGAGAGGGATGCTAAGCTACAGGGGCCTGGAACCAACTTAACCATTGGGATTTTGTGAGAATAAAAGGGGGTTGAGGAAATGATATATCTTCCACCTTAGAAGAATGAGACACACATTTGAGCCTAATTCCTTGGAGAGACAGGACAAATTTGAACATAAAAGCTTACTAGGCCCCCATCTTCACGAGCACGAGAGGAGAGCACATCATTGCTATTCTCCACAGTATGCTGAAATTGGCTTGCTCCGCCTGTGTTACACAGTGGAGCCATCCATCCCTAAAGCCTTGCTTTTCAGTGCTGGAAAAAACATACTTCCGGGGGTAGTGGGGAGTAGAACCAACGTCATCAAGGAAAGAGCCTTGTTACCTACCCATCTCCAGGCTCCACCTGCCACTACAGTTTTATGAATGGGAATGGGGAGTAACTAGCTCACAATACTGGCTCCCCATTAGAGCACCCTACTGGCACAAATAAGCCTTACTCCAAAAAGTATCACACCAGCCCTAACACTACATCAGAGAAGTGAATTAACGCAGCTCCCTATTCGCAACTCTGGAGTAGCGCAGCTCTGGAGTTAACACTACATCAGAGAATTATTATTAGTATTTATTATTTTATTACATCCTATACCGCCCCATAGCCGAAGCTCTCTGGGCGGTTCACATAAGATCAAAACAATTAAAAACACTATACAAAAATTAAAACAGCAAAAACATACGATATACACACACATTTAAAACCACTATAATAACTTTAAAAATCTATAAGCTTAAAAGCAAAACAAACCCAGGCTCATCAGATATTGCTAAACTCCTGAGAGAAGAGGAAAGTCTTGACCTGGCGCCAAAAAGATAACAATGTTGGCGCCAGGCAGGCCTTGTCGGGGAGATCGTTCCACAATTGGGGGGTCACCACAGAGAAGGCCCTCTTCGTTGCTGCCGATCTCCAAGCTTCCCTTGGAGTAGGCACTCGGAGGAGGACCTTAGATGTTGATTGTAGTGTACAGGTAGGTTCGTGTCGGGAGAGGAGTTCCATCAGGTATTGTGGTCCCAAGCCGTGTAAGGCTTTATAGGTTAAAACCAGCACCTTGAATTGGGCTCGGAAACATACAGGCAGCCAATGCAAGCGGGCCAGAGTAGGTCTTATATGCTCAAACCTTCTGGTCCCAGTTATCAATCTGGCCACTGCATTTTGCACAAGCTGCAGCTTCCGAACCGTCTTCAGAGGCAGCCCCTTGTAGAGTGCATTGCAGTAATCTAGCTTGGAGGTTACCAGAGCATGGGTATCAAATTACCACAGCAATAAGGAAGTGCATAGATGTCTTTCAATGAGAACACTAGGAAACGGAGTGAATAGAGGAAGGGGCAACCCACGTCACAGCCAGGTCACAGGCACACTCAGGATTTAATGCAGAGGTATGGGGGCACATTGCAGAGCAAGCGCCTGTGAGCTGCTTTAACTAAAAGGGGGAAGTGGCAAGTTGGGAGCGCAATATAGCCACAACATCATGTGCCACAAAGGACCTCACAATGCACCCGAACCACAGAAAAAAACTTGTGAAGAGAACCCCTAGGCCAGGCATACCTTTTTCAACCAACTGAGCTTATTAGAGGAACCAGGCCTCTTGCCAACACAAAGGGAAGAAGGAATCTGCTGTTTTGAATTGTGCATTTTGCTTCCTAATATGGTGGTTTTTTCCTTTTATTCCTTTGGGGAGTTCAACTCATCTTTGGTCCTATGAAGAAGCCTCTTATCCTGTAGTCAGTGAGCTAGTATGCGACAGAGTATCTGTCTAGTTGAAAAGAGCATACAATCGTGCTTTTGCATGCTGGAACTCACATAGACTTTTACTTATTTTTATTAAATAGAAGCCCTTTGATAAAATACGCATGCAAGCAGTATAGAAACTGCCTTAATGGGGGAGGGGTGAGAAGAAAGATAAAAGCAGACACTGATTTCCTTCTTTAAATAAAATGGGAAAAACTAGTCCCCAAAATCTCCCTGTACAAACAAATCAGTAAATAAATTACCAGGGCAGCTGCAGCCATCAACACATTTTTCTTGACACACTTCATTGATATTCAAGCTCTGGCAGGTTTTGGCACAAGGGGATGTGCACTCCTTATACTCCAAGCCAACAGGACATCTTGGCCCTGGAAAGGTTACATGAATTTCAGACACAAAAACCTCATTAAACTACTAATAATCAGCTTCATTAGATAGAAGCAGTAGAATCGTATGAAGCTCAATTCTTCTCTTTTTTTATTTTTCAAAATTATTTGTACTTATTTCTAAGTATATAAATATGTCTACATAAATACATCTTACAGTGTACAAAATATTCATACATACTTTTGTTCACATTTTTCAAAATATACACTTTTTTACACATCTTTTTTAAATGTATGCATTGTTTGCAAGGCATGTTTCCATTCCATAAAGCATTTATGTGCGTATTTCCCCCAATATACAATTTTTTTGTATGCACTGTTGCAAATGCACACATTTTTTGTACACATTTTGTGTGGTGGGGTGTCTGTGAACTGCATCAGAAATGACATCATAGCCCAAAGAGCCTGATGATCTCGCCAAACGGCTACATATAGACATTAAAAAGCACTGGGTACAAAATTGAATTTCCAAGTTATCCAAAAATGGTGTGAGCACAGAGCTGCAAAGGTAGGGCAATATGCCCCATCTAGGCACACAGAGAATCATGTTCCAGCGGCAGGTTGGGGTTCAGTATCAGACATTCAATATGTTTCAGTTTAAGCTGCCCAAATTAAATTGCATGATGAAACTTACTGCATGCACTTCTGGCAGGCCATCCGTCCAGAATCACAGCTTGCTGAGCGCAGTTTCTGGCATACTCTAGAAAAACTGGACAGTGACAGTCCTTCTCCTGGGCACATCTGCACATGTCTTCTTCACAGAGGCCAATGAATTGCTCTGGATCAACCAGGTGATGACATTTGGAAAATACAGTGGATGTCCTTAGCAACTGGCAATTTTCTATAACATCCTGCAGGTACAATAAGAACAATAAGAACTGTCACAAAGTTATGACAATTAACCTAATGGAATAAGGGTGGACTGAAAAGATGTTACTATGGGACTCTTCAGAAGCTATTCCCTTCTTCCACCCCATGCGTTTTTTTCGTTGGAGAGATACAGAGCGGGGTTCAGGTTTGCATGCTCTCTCCCTAGCTAAACTTTTGTCTTATGCACTGCAGATACAAGTGAACCAGGAGATTCTGCACTTTTTTAAAATATGGCAACTCTTCTAACCCTGGGAAATACTCTAGTTTCCACTAGTAATGAGAAAGAAATGCATCAGTTGGAGGCCTGCTCACAATCTCCCAACAGAGCCAATCCTTGAGGGAAAATAATTTGCAAAAAGAGAAATCACAGGGAAAAATCTTGTATCCAGTCAGCCTGTGGATGACCTTAGATTCTAGTACTGGATGCCAAAGGTCATGTAAGCAGAAATCTACTCACACAATGAGATTTTCCCATCTTCCCCTCCCTCCTGCAGCCCAATGCGATAGAGGCCTATCCACTTTCTCCAGATCATGCATAATTTTATATTCCTCTATCAATTCTCACCATACTTACCATTTTTCAAAGCTAAAAACCCCAGACATTGTAACTTCTCTTATAGGGAGTCGCTCCAGCCCCTAAATAATTTGGGTTGCCCTTTTCTGAACCTTTTCCAACTCTGCAATAACTTTTTATTTTAAGATGTGAGGATAGAACCATATGCAGTAAGCCAAGTATGGTGGCACCATATTTTTTTTATAAAGGCCTTATCATAGTTTCAATTCCTTTCCTAATGATCCCCAACACAGAATTTGCCTTTTTCACAACTACTTCACACTAGGCCAATGTTTTCATAGAACTGTCAACCACAACTCCAACACTCCTCTGGTCAGTCACCACCAGCTCAGATTCCATTGGTATATGTGCAATTGGGATTTTTTTGTCCTAGAGTCTATCACTTTACACTTGTTTACACTGAACGGCAGTTACCATTTTGATGCCCATTCCCCCAATTTGGAGAGATCCTTTGGGAGCTCTTTGCTGGTTCTTTTTCTTTTAACTACACTAAATAGTTTTATGTTACCAGCAAACCTGGTTACTGTGCTGCTCAACCCTAACATTTATGAACAAGTTAAAAAGTACCAGTCCCAATACAGATCCTTAGGGGACCCCACTGTTTACATTCCCCCATTGAGAGGACTGACCATTTATCCCTTCTCTCTCCTTTCTATTTTTTAACCAGTTACTGATCTGTAAGAGGAACTCCCCTCTTATCCTATGACAGCTTAATTTGCTTAGTTAAGAGACTGTTGTGTAGGACTTTCTCAAAAACCTTTTGAAAGTCCAAGTAAATAATGGGCCTGTTTGCATAACCAAACAGCCCACCGTGGCTGGACTGCAGTGCATGCTGGTGGCCATTTTGAATATTCAAGCTTGTTGTGTCATTCCACCAGTGGCTAGGGTAATCAATCTTTATTCACAGTCAACAGACCATTATAATAACATGTTAGGTACACACACATTAATAAAAATACATGATGGTAAAAAGGAAGGATACAAAACCTGTAAAAATGCTAATCAACATTTTTTTTAAAAAAAAAAAAAGATCAAACATCCATAAGTGGTCTAATAAGAATAGCCAGATTCAGATATTTGGCCACATGCTCAGCTCAGTAATAGACTTATCGGTGCCCTGATGGGAAAGACTGTATAATAGGACATATTAGGTCTTTCCTGGCCTCTTGGTAATAACTGCAGTAGAATAGACCATGCAAGATGAACTCCACCTCAGCATTATTACAGGGGCAGCATCTATTATTCATTGGAATTTTATTGAATCTGCCCTCTAATAGCTTGGGGGAAGAACACTGAACCTTGCTAAGGAGAATGCCTTCCTATATTTAGAGATAGTTAGCCATCCCAAGTATGGCATTCCATCTTTGCTGGAGAGACCTGGTAGACCCAATGACCGAGGGGAACATGGTCCCCATGCAGCTCCTTGGAGCTCCTGGTGGTCTGTGTCCAGTAATCTCTGTTTAACAGTCGATTTGGCACTTTCTAAGTCTGTGGATAGCAAGTAGGCAGGAGAAAGCCCTACAGTGGTGAGTTTTTGCACCACAGCTTTTGTCCAAGGAGATTCAAAGGAAACTGACAATACCTTGAAGGCCAAAGAGTTGGGAGTAAACACAAGGCAGCAACGGAGCCAAAAGTGTATAGAATATATTCATGCTAAGCATTTTAACGAGTTCAGTCCAGCCTCCAGAGTAAGAACAGCTCCAGAAACACACCTGGGAACACCAAATATTAACCTGAGGAAAAGGTATGCCCAGATATTTATATGAATCAACTTGGTCAATTCTGTGTTTCCCCATAGACCAAGGGAATTTTACCTTCCTCCTAGAAAAGACCAATACTTTACTTTTTGAGTAGTTAATTGTTAAAGGATTATTTTACAGTATTCAGCAAAGCTGCTCAGTAATTTCTAGAGGCCCAAACAAGTCTGAGAAATCAGAATGGCATCATCAGCATATAGGAGAATAGAAACTTTTGTTAGACCGATTTTAGGTGGGTGAGATGGTAACAATGCCAGCATAGAGGGGAGGTCTGCCAGATATAGCTTAAGTAAAATAGGGGCACGAACACATCCTTGTCTAATACCTCATGAGGAAATAATCTCATTTGTGAAATGGCCTTGCTGACTGCATCAAACCTGGGCAGATGTATTGTAGTACAGAGACTGAATCAAAAACAGAAGTCTTCTTTCAGTAGAATTCTGTTCTAGTTTGCTCCAGAGATGATCACGAGATATTGAGTCAAATGCGGGTTTTAAATCGATAAAGGCTTGCCTCCTTTTGGTGCAGTGTATTTCTGAGCCAAATGGGCCAGTACCAGACAGTGATCAAGAGTGGAGCTGCCAGCTTTAAAGCCGATCTGCTCTTCTCCCAGAATGTTGTTATCACTAATCCACGTCTTTAGTTTGAGGCTTAGAAAACTAGCGTAAACGTTCCCAACTATAGATAAGAGACTGATATGCCAGTAGTTATGTGGATCATCTTGGGGCCTTTTTTGTGGGTTAGAATGACAAAGGCCTTCAGCCAGGCTACAGGAATTCAACCAGATTTGTTTATTAGTGTCCTGTTTTCGGATGGTAAGTGCCCTGAGTGACGTTCATAGAACAATCAGGCCAGGCCAAGGTCATCTCGGGGAAATTCCAGTAGCGTAACAAAATGCAGAGGCGTGGTCAAGTCAGTCCAGTAGTCTGTTGCCAAGGGGTTGAGAAGCCAGGCATCAAAGCAGGTCAGGGGTGTTCCGAAAGAGAGGTCTAGGAGCATTGCCAGGGGTCCAGGAATCCAAGTTTTCTTCAAGCAGCACAGTCAGGAAGCCGAGGAAACAGATGGGTTGCTAAGGAAACGGACGATCTGCCTTCACCGAGGTGCGGCTGGGCCTGGGTTGATTTATAGCTGACCGGAAATTAACACAGCTGGGTCATTAGGGCCCCATGCTCTGCTTAAGTGCTTCCTTCCACTGTGTTCGGTTCGTCCTCCTACGCTGTTCATGACGTTTGCTTGTTCTTCGCTGCACTGGCTAAATTATATCCAACCCTGCCTCTTGCATTTGAGGAATTTCAGGAATGCTGTTCGATGTGCCAGGCTGTTCTTTTGCCTCCTGCAATTGAGCAACCTCAGGAATGCTATCGGTAGGAGCTTCCAACTTTCCAGGTGGCTCTGACTCTCTCCCTCTTCTTCCTCGAAGGACTCTTCCTCAAGGTGAAGCATGACAATTAGGGAAAAAAGATAAGCCAAAAGTGGGCTCCACCAGCTGATATTACCTTTAGCATCTCTGAAGGAATACCATCTGGCCCAGGGACCTTGCCCAACTTTAGCTGGAGTAATAAGTCCTCAACAGTGTTGGTGTGAACACTGGGCCATTCGGGAGTGTCCAGAGGCAGAAAGGGGGACAGATTTGATGTGTGGCAGTCACTAAATACAGCACAAAAATAATTCTCCCAGATATCAGCAGAGATATGACATTCCATACTTCTGTTGCTATTGCTTAAAGCTCCAGACACTATCTGCCAGAAAGTTTTGCAGTTATTAGTAAGAGATGCCCCTATCAATGGTTGCCATGAATCTCTGGCCACCTCACATTTTTTTAAAATGCAAAAGCTTCTTGTATTTTTTCTTAATTCATAATAAGAGTGAGGTAGTTGGCGCTCATTGTTCTCTCAATAAGAACAGTATATAGACTGGATTGTTCTCCTGAGAGTAGCACACTCCCAATCAAACCATTTATTAGTGTGGGCTCGCGGGCATTTTGTGGTGCAGACGTTATTTTGGAGGGAGGAGTACAGGTCCTGAGTCATCTCCCCATAAGCTAAGATACCCTTCTCAGGAGAAGTGTCTGCAGTAATCTGGTTAATGGCGGTTATATAGCTAGAAGAATAAACAAGCTTGTTAAAGGCCTGTGCAGTTTCATTAGACCATTTGATCTTTTTGGAGCTCACAGTAATAGATAGAATCATAGAATCTTAGAATAGTAGAGTTGGAAGGGGCCTACAAGGCTATCAAGTCCAACCCCCTGCTCAATGCAGGAATCCACCTTAAAGCATGCCTGACAGATGGTTGTCCAGCTGCCTCTTGAATGCCTCTAGTGTGGGAGAGCCCACCACCTCCCTAGGTGATTGGTTTCATTGTCGTATTGCTCTAACAGTTGGGAAGTTTTTCCTGATGTCCAGCCGGAATTAGGCTTCCTGTAACTTGAGCCCATTATTCCATGTCCTACATTCTGGGTTGATCGATAAGAGATCCTGGCCCTCCTCCTTGTGACAACCTTTCAAGTATTTGAAGAGTGCTATCATGTCTCCCCTCAATCTTCTCTCCTCCAGGCTAAACATGCCCAGTTCCTTCAGTCTATCCTCATAGGGCTTTGTTTCCAGACCCCTGATCATCCTTGTTGCCCTCCTCTGGATTGTAATCCAGCTTGTCTGCATCCTTCTTGAAGTGTGGTGCCCAGAACTGTACGCCGTGGTGGACGCTGTGGTTTGGCTGGAAGATGGATAATGTTGCACTTCCATCCTTACGGGCCCTGGAATGGTAAGGGAAAGCTCCAGAGGCCGATGGTCACTATCAAAACGCTCTGCGACTCTAAAGTTACACCTAGGGTGATCAGATTTTGGAAACCAAAATCCAGGTCCAAAATGGCCGCCCAAAGGGGCCGTGCAGCGCCCATGAGATTGTGTTGGGACTTCAAGTCCCATCATCCCCAGCAACATGCTCAAACCGCCCCAGTTGGTGTTGGACTACAATCCGCATCATCTTTGGAGATGATGGTATCTGGAGTAGGGTGACTATATTTTGGAAACCAAAAAGGAGGACGTCATGGCCAGCCCCCAAAGTGGCGTGCCCACAAACATGTCCACCCCTCCAGGGGGGCATGTCCAGCCCCAAGGGGGTGTGCCCTCCTGAACATAGCCTTGGTCACATGTCTGATTTTACAGTGCACAATTCAGACAAACCTGTTCTACACAACAGCTTAATGTTAAAATCACTGAAATAAAGAACACGTGAGACATTCAATGTATCTGAAATTAACTTTACTCACTCCTACTTTTGTAACTTTTGCTGTACTTTGAAGCTTTTGCTATACCCTGTGTGATACAGTCTCCCTTTCCCTCAAATATATTTTCTGACTGCAAATCCTTCACTGGATGACCATAGTCTCACCTTTCCTAACATTTAACACTTTTTCCCCATCACCTTTCTCATATCCATACTCACAGATTCAGCATACTGCTACCACTGAACAAATGAAGCAGTTGGCAAGTGCAGAAAAATCTAGTACAACAAACTAGCAACCTAGCATTAAAAAGAGTATAAAATACTATTACCCTGAAAACATTAGCCATGGAACAAAATGTTGCAGTCACTTCTCACTAGCACCTCTTAGCTTGTTTCAACTTCTGGTTTATCAATGAGAAACAAATCTAAAAATTTATCATACCTTTGGTTCATTAGCCGCGTAGCTGTTCATTAGCTGTTTTTATGTTTTATGTTATGTTTTATGGTTTTAAATTTTGTATATTGACTTTTTAATGTTCAACCTTTTAATTTTTGTAAACCGCCCAGAGAGCTTCGGCTATGGGGCAGTATATAAATGTAATAAATCATCAGCATCATTATCATCAGCATCAAGACCATGGTCAGTTGCAATACAAAGAAAGGCCAAAATGGATGCCCATTATCACCATGCTAGACAAGGATCTTTCCCTCATTTTATTCAGGTATCTCCTGTATTATCCAAGTATCTCAGTGTGCAGAGAACAGAAATCCCAATCAGGGACCCAAAGTAAACTGCCCAAAGAAACCTCAGAAATACGTCTCATTGATTTAAATAAAGCTTTCTCCGGGATAAATGAATATAGGATTGCAGCCTCTTCACATCTGCTCACCTTAGTCTAGCAAATGCAAGCCCCTCCTGTCAAGGTCAACTATGCACTCACCAGAACCTGGTCTCGTGGATCATGCAACCAACAGGTACTCTCCAAAAAGATGCTTTCAGAGCCTAGGAAATCCAGACACACTCAAACAAATCAAGCCAAGCCACGCTATGCACTCATATTATTTTGCTCGGAGAGAGCAATTCTGGGACAAGACAATACTTTGCAACCAACCAGATATAACAGTCATAAATAAAAAAAGAAAAGCACACCTACCTCATTGACATATCAATACCTAGTGATAAAAATGTTGCAGAAAAGGAAGAGGAAAAGAGAGGGAAATATACACCCCTGGTTATGGAAGTTAAAGAACTATGGCAACAAGAAAAAGTTATAATTATTCCGTTAGTCACATCAGTTACATCAATTTTTTTTTTTTTACAAAAATACAGAAAACCTTCAGAAACTAGGCCTACCAAAATATATCCACACCAACGTCCAGAAAACAGTCATACTTAAAACATGTTCAATAGTCAGGAAATTTCTGAATCAGTAAAAGACAGAATGACTTCGCAAAGCCTGTCATGTTCATCTAGAAAAACTACCACAAGCAAGAAAAGAGAGATAATAACTTTGTTAATTTTTTTAAAGTTTTTTTTGAAGGATGAAAAATTATCAGCAATTGTTACAAAATATACATCATGCCAATTATATCAAACAAATTGGAGAGGAAGGTGAATTACTATCTTCTAGCACCAGCTAGAGACCCACTTCTTCTTTTGAGCTACGGAGCAAGTAGGTACATAAATAGCTCAAGCAAGCGAGCCAAACCACATACCACAGAGGATGGCTAAAAACAACTATCTATGTTGGGTAAGAATTTCCTTCATGACTCAAAATTCCTGATAAACCAGCAAAGGTTTTAGGAAATCTTGCTCGTATTGGCATAGGTCGAGATATTTTGCTGGTCAGAATCTTCATCAGTAGAACTCCAATGGAAATACCTTCTTGGGAGACTTGCCAATGAGATACTATGGCAAAGCTAGAGTGACCAGATACTCAGAAACAACTGCATTGAGCTCAATTGGGCATACTTCAATTGGCTAACAAACTTTGGAAACAATTCTATGCGTGTTTAGACAGAAAAAAGTCCTACAACTTCCAGAATTGCCCAGCCAGACAAAGGAGTTCCCCCCAAAAGATCTGACACACAAGGAAATGCTCCAATGCCTAGATAAAACAATTGTTCTGATGAAGAATATTCTTTCTTTGATTTTAGGTAGTGCACACAGTTGTTGCAACAGTGTGCCTTCTTAAAAGATGCATTCCCTCTACCATGAGGAAGGTGGAAGAGTATTCCATTAAAATGGTTCCTGCCATCCATGGGTTTTGTAAGTAGCAGTATTTTTTCAAAAAAGAAAAAGTTCACAGCTGGTGCAGTGTAATGCCTGTGAAACTGAGCAGCAAACCAGAATGCCCCTAGATAAGCTCTCACAACTTGTATGAACCCATAGCATGGCCTTAGGCAAACCACTATTTTTTCAGCCTCCACCCTGCAATACTGGCCTGCCATACAGGGTTGTTGTAATGATTATATTCTAATAATGTCATGCATATGATGTGCTATGAACATCCTAAAGTTCTGTCTAAATGCTAAGTTTTTTATTTTAAAAATCAGCTGCCTACTTAAGCCAAGGCACCTTGGCTTAAGTTTTTGATAGATTTAAAACGTTTTAGATCTATTGAACGCCTAAACATTGCATCCCTACTTTTTTTTAAAAAAAATCAACCAATATAGATTTTATGACAATGTCAAATAGCAGTTTGATTTAAACTCCTGGTAAGCATATAAAAACACAATCCACAGTCCAGTACTTCATGTATGCTCAGATGCTTACATGAAGCAACTATGCACATGGGTTCATTTTTCATTTCAATGAAGAGATCCAATTGGGGTGTTCAAAGGAAGGTGTATGTGGATCTAGTCCCTCCTTTGAAATGAATCAGTATGTTCTTGTAGGTAAGAATATTCCATGCCTATACTGGAGCATTTGGATCCATAAGCAAGCTTGAGACTCAGACCTCCTCTATTCCTTCTCATGAAATTAATTTACCTTTAATAATAAAAACTGTGCATTTTTTTTCTTGTTGCCTTTATTTTGAACACAAAAGGAAGAAGCTTTGATACAAGCAGCACAAACCTATGCGTATTTATTCAGAAGGAAGTTGCATCACAGGAAGGACAGGGCTCCTGTATCTTTAACAGTGGTGAAGAAAAGGGAATTTCAGCAGGTGTCATTTGCATGCAACTAAACAAACAGGAGGCAGTGGTTGACAATATTATACAAGAACACAGGTGAATACACTCAACCACCTGAATAAACAATAGGACCAGCAATACTACGTTTAACAATATTTATATTTGTGTATTAGTGCAGTTTATACCCAGTTCAAATATTTCAAATCCAGGGTCACTGCCATGGCCTTGTATGTGGGGACAAAGCCTCCACCTGAAACTATTTGAAAGTACAGCGTTCATTTCCAAACTTGTGGTCACAACTGGTTTAAGCAATTTCTGAAGAAGCATACAGAAACAGATGTATGATACTGGATTTCTGTTAAATAGTTTGCTGATAGAACTTGGAAAGAATTATACACAAATGGAAGAAAACATTACAGATTCATTGTAATATTATTGAAAAAATATTTGTGTACTGTATTTGTGACTAGTATACTATGGTGTTTTAATTGTGGAGTTTGTTAATTTTGTGTGGCATTCTGAAGCATGAAATGTGAAAAAAGTTTGATTAATAATGTGCTTGAAATATTTGAAGTGGGTATAAACTGCACTAATACACAAATATAAATATTGTTAAATGTAGTATAGCTGGTCCTATTGTTTATTCAGGTGGTTCAGTGTATTCACCTGTGTCATTTGCATGCATGCAGTACCTGGAGAAATACCCTCTTCATCATAACACTGAAAAGCTGCAGGAGCCCTGCTCTCTTTTGCATCTGGTCACACTAGCTAAAGAGGGCAGGGCTCTTGCGGTAACACACTGGTAATGCTTATACCTAACAATCATCAGATTCTTACATCCTCTGTGACTATAAACCTGTACAAAAAGAGCTTAAATTGGAAATAACACCTACATTTAATTCAAATTATTCATTTCAAACTCTATATTTCAGACTATATATAAGTGAGAAAGGGGGGGGGAGGATGTTGTGCAGCAAAAACAGCCTACAACTCCCAGCATGCACTGCCTGGAAGGCTGCACTTACCATAGCCAAGGAACAGCCAGCACTTGTGGCAGCACAGACAGCAACATGAATGCCTACTGGCATAATACAGGAGGGGCAGTCCATGGAGGGGTCGCTGGCACCACACCTTTCCCAAGAGCCCCGCAGATGCCTGATTCCCCAGAGAGTTCTCCTAGTCCTAGGCTTCTGTAAATGCAGCCCTCCCAGGCAGTGCATGCTGGGAGTTGTAGGCTGTTCACTGCCTGCTTCCCCAGAAACCTCTGTATGATGAACAGCCTACAACTCCCTGCATGCTGCATGTTAGGGGCAGGTGAGAGATGGCGTGGGGGGGAGGGGGCTTATCCGAGCCTCTGGAAAAAAAAACCTGCTCCTGCCCCTGCATCCCTGGACTTTAGAAAGGGCCTCACAAAGTGCTTGTTTGGTCAGATGCCATAGGGAAGGGTTTTTTTTCATCCACTCAAATGGCGGCCGCCATTTGAGTGGAAGAAAAAAAACTCTTCCCTATGGCATCTGACCAAACAAGCACTTTGTGAGGCCCCGTGTTGGGGGTGCACCAGAGAGGGTGCTGGGAGCATGTGAGAGAGGAAGGGGTCTTCTCCGGACTCCAGAAAAGCAACCCCCCCATTCTGGCTGCTCAAGGAGCAAAAAGCTTCCACCCCAGCACTCGCTTGCTCCCCCTCCTCCCAGTTCAAAGTACCGGGCGCCAAGCCCCTCGCGGTCGACACTCACCTGGGCTCATGTCGCTCACTCGCGTTGCCTCGCAGGAGGAAGTGAGGCCGCCCAGCTCAGGTGTCCCATCGTCCCCCCTCCCCAAACCAGCCCTGGAGCCGGCACGCTTGGGGCTGCGCCGAGGGAACTTCCCCCTGGGCGGGCGAGGCAGACTGTCGCCCCTCCTCAGCATACTTCCTCCAGCCCCTCCCCCTGGCGATCCGCGGCTTCCTGCAGGCCAAGTTGAGCAGTTTTTAGTCCTGCGCCATCGGGGAGGAGGAGGGGCTGGAGGAAGTGCCTCGCCCGCCCAGGGGGAAGTTTCCTCGGCGCCGCCCCAAGAGCGACGGCTCCAGGACTGGTTTGGGGGGGGACGATGGGACACCTGAGCTGGGCGCCCTCACTTACTCCTGCAAGGTGACGAGGGGCAGCAGCAGCGGCGCGAGCGAGCTAACGACATGAGCCCAGATGAGTGTTGCCTGCGAGGGGCTTGGCTCGGCGGTGCTTTGAACAGGGAGGAGGGGGAGTGCTCCAGATCCAGCCAACCGTTTCCCCGGAGGTTTGCCCCCAGGGCCCAGTTGGCCCGGATCGCCCCAGTTTTCCCGGTTAGGACCGGGAAACCCCTGGCGATCTGGTCACCCTAGTTACACCCCAAGGTTTTGAAATGCTTATAGACTAGGATATAATCAACCACACTTGACCCCCTAGAGGAGATGAATGTGAACTCACCCCAGTCATCATCGACACTACAGCCATTCAAAATAAGCAAATCATTTTTTGAAGCAAATTGAAGCATACGAAGTGGCTAGGGTGTTGGATCTCATTCCAACACCCTATGTGCTGCACCACACCCATTTTGTAAAACTGTTTTTTTTTCTTTTATTAATATTTGACATTATTAAATAACTTTAAGAAATACATTGGACTGACCATATTTAGTATTTAGCTACTTTGCACGTATTCCTTGCCTCGCTAGTCCTTTTCAAAACATGTCTGACTTCAGGAGGCCTAACAATAGATTTAACAATGGAATACTGATTCCGTTGGAAGAGCTCAGAATTATGGAGCATTTCTCAAAGAAGCCCTCTGAGTAGTGGTTTGAAAAGCATGAAAGAACACGGCAAATTCCATAGCTTAGTGGTAGGCAAAATACAGTCTGAACCGCAACTATTGTTCTCCCCCCCGACAGCTGACTATAGTATGCTGCAAGAAGCTGAAGAATGGGTGAACTTGGCATTGCTGAGGCAGAAGTTAGCAAACAAAGAAAGCTGTTTTCTTGATGCAAAAGATCAAAATTCTTCAACAAGTGCTGGTATTGCTGGACTGCTATTAATAGAACAATGTTTTGCTTTCAGAGCAAATATATTAGACTAATGTTTGAAAATGCTGTAAAAGTCTCCTGAATCTGTGCAACACAGAGGCTTCACTTCTTCAGCCTGCAGGAGAAAGATTCTTTTGTCAAAATAGCTATAGTTAATGGTAGCTGGTACGGACATGACTGCTGTGTTATCTTTTGTAATATGCAATTCACCCTGGCCTAGGCTTTTGGGTGCAGAGGCAGTGAGAAGGTCAGGGCTGGGCAAATTGCAAGCCCTTAGGGGAAGGGAAAGAAAGGTTTGGGGTGAGCTTGCAAGAGTGGGGAGAAGGGAAAGGGTTTCATGGAGGTTTGGCCTAATAGCAGGTAGTGCGAGCAGGCAAATCTTGGTGCATGATTGCAATAACAAAAGGAGATGGTAGGGTAGGGTTCCCTACAGGTAATACACACTCCACTGTCCAGTACATTAAGGATGGTCCCTCGCTGTCCAGTGGCATATTATGACAGTCCCAACAGCCACGCCCCCAATGAGAGTCCAACAATGTAGGCAGCTGTGTTGATCCATGTCAACAAACCAGTTCTAACAGTTTTTATCTCCACCAGGAGCAGGTCTCCTGTGAAGCGATTGGGTCTTAAAGTGTCTCTACATTAAGGGGAAAAAAACACCTTTACAATTTCTTCTTCTTCTGGGGTCTTTCCATGTTGACTATGGCTCCTTTAGACAGCGACCAACGAGGAACACATGATTTGTAATTGAAAACCTTCCCTCTTGGCAATGATCCATAAAATTAAAGGAAACACCGCCATCTAGTGGCCCCAATATTCCATGATAACAGTGCATTATCTCTGATCTTTTTTAAAGCAAGATTTCCAGGGGAAGGCATGGAATGGTGACATGATGGTGTCAACCTGGAGGTTGACACCATCATGTAAAGGACCCGCAAACTTCCGTGAGTGGCCAATCATAAATATGCAATAAATCGTTCATGTAACAAAGCTCTTAATTGTCCATTCAAGACATTCAAAATACTTTGCATTACAGTAGGGAAGAATGTATTGTTGCTGTGTAAATTCATTTTCATCCCTACTGTGAGGTTTGCAGTTAAGCTCAGACAGAACAGTGAATCCTGAGAAGGCATAGCAGATGGTGGGTGGGTTCACACATCACTTTAATCCATGATGGTTTAATAAGCTAAAGACTGTAAGTTACTTTTTTAAATAGTCCACAATGCCCCACCACACGAATGGGATAATAAGCTATTGTTCATAGCTTATTAAGCTACTGTTTGCAATTTGTGTCATTCCTCCACCTCCTGTCCCAGTACAGTCCTCCCACCCAAGCGATCTGGAATCCCATCTTCCCTTGTGGTGTTTAAGTCTGCAGTAACGCTTATTCATTCTTTTGCTATATCACAGTTACGCCTTTAAACAGCTACTGCTGTACTGCCGACGGGTCTAAACATGCAACTGCAATATAGCAAAAGAGCGGATTAGTGCAATTGCAGTATGGGGCGCAGCTGAAACCGGCTACTGCGGTACCGTCTATGGGTTTAAAGGGCTATTCAAAACTGTGTCCTTTCCAAAATGTTGAGAAACTGCCAATCTTATGCCTGGACCAGTGATTTAACCATTCCAGTGGAAATAGCCAGGGCTGGAAGATGTATGCCTAATGATTACTGGACCACTCAGTGCCATGGATGGTTAACAAACACAATACTGCACTTCCTAAAATAGTGTCTTCAAGTGCAGCAATTCATTTTCCCAAATGTGTGAATGACATACACTCATTTCTATGAAAGTAAATGAACTGCTTTGTGAGGGAACATCTCTGAAAAGTAGGATATAAATATATTGAATAAATAATTTTTAAAAATCAATTTCCTCTTGTCGCTAGTGAAATAAGCATTTGGAGCAAAAGGCAGGCTTAGCTTCTTCTGAACCATTTCCCATTTACTTTGTCCCTAGTGATGTAGGTTTTCCTGAAAATTCTGCAACAATTTTTTTCAATGACCTAAGTAGATTTTGATCAGATTTAGAAGGCTTGTTGCATTTTTTACAGTACAATCCTATACATATTTATGGTGCAATAAGCCCCATTGAGGCCAGGGACAACAGAAAGAAATAGCAAGCAAAGGGGTTGGAGGGAGAGAAATAACAAAGAAAAGGGTTGGGAGTGTAGTGACAGAGAGAGGGCAAAGGGGAAAAGTCTGTGTGGGTAGAAGAAGGCTGGGTGGAGCAAGGAAGCCACTATTTCCTTCTCTTCCTTCCCACTGAATGGCTGATCAACGGCAGGTTCAGTAATAGAAAACAGAACCTCACGCCCTAATGTTTTTCAATATATATTTTTTTCTGAAGGGGAGAGGGAACGGAGAGCTTTGCAGTTGCCGCTGGAGATCCCCAATGGCACGATGGTGCCTGCAAGACCCATGCTGGGGACCCCTGCCATTGTGTATGGCTGATTATGGTTGGGCTGGGTTGCTGCTATTAGCATCCCCTGTGGCTGCAACCACCTTGCTCATGCTGTCATGCCAAAGGACACTCCACCTGCAGCATATGTTTTCTGATTCCCCCCCCCCCCCAGTTAAGTTTATGGAGCTCAAGTTAGTGAAATCCTGAAATGAAAGAGTAGGCAACAATGCAGCCATGCAAATGTTGATATTGCCCCCTCCGCATGTGAATCCTCCTCATATATGCACCCAGGGCAAGTCTCACCCCCTTAAAAAGACCCCGATGCCAAGAGCTCCATCAGATGAGAGTTTTATTGCATGCTTGTTACTGGGCACTCATGGATTTTCGAGGATCTCTCTCACAACGTTGTCTGCGTCCAACGCACTTCCTGCCCCTTCTAGCCTTCTTCAGGTAGCAAAAAAGTCCCAGTAAGTCCGACTTATGTTTTGAGATGGAACTTGCCGGTATCCCCTGCTGAGCGCTGGAGAAGCAGCGCAATCAAAATGGGCCACTAAATGGGCCACATGCACATTTTTTACTTCCTTTTTCGAAAGGGGAAGTAATGAGGGACAAATGCGCCGGCAGAGAAGCAACGGTAAGGAAACACGATTTTTCTCCATGAGATGACGCTCTAAGAATCAAGGCTACTTCTGCCTTCCCAGTCCCACTCTGGGTCCAGTTTCATGGTCACATGGAAGTGTGAAAGGCTTTGGGCAACTGGCTTGATATTTGCCAAAGCACTGCCATCTTTTTTCATGGGCAGCGCCTTTGGGTACGCTAGTTGTCGAGAATGGGGAGGCCTAGGCTGGCTCAGGGCCGAAGAGGGAGGGACGGTGAGTGTTCTAGGCAGGCAGAGCACCGAGGTTTTGGCAAGCAGCTCTTAAGAAAAATCCAAAAGGGGAAAAGCGTCGGTTGGCAGGATTTTCAAAGGTGAGAAAACAAACAGGATGTGGGCATGAAGCAACCCCTCTGGTTGCTATCAATAAGCCCATTATCTGAGTTGCATGGAGATGCTAAAGGAAACATAAGCAGAAAACCAGCTTGGCAGAAATAAAGTCAGCACCTCAAAGGATGCCCTGAGGAAACTGTGTACACAGTAGATACCAGGGGAATACGCAACATGCCCTTCTGTGGGGTGGGGGTGGGAAGTGTCACGGAGCCACAGCGGTTAGCCTCGGCCACCACTGAAATCACGCACTCTCTCCTCCTCCCCTGACAAACCTCCGTGAGGAAATTCTCCAGATTTATACATAGGAAACTCCTTCCCACAAACAATTGGATGTTCATTAGGGGAGGGGCAGGGAATGCATGATTCCTGCAGTGGGCAGCTGACCTGCACAGACCTGCATCCCCCTCCATGCATCCACTGAATGCCGAGAGGGGGTTGTGAGCGATATTCGTCTCCCAGGCTCATTTGCAGACCCACAGAAGCAAAGATTTGATTAGCTTCTTGTAAGGTTGCCAGCATTTTTCCTGGGTCTGTTCCTGTAACAGCAACTCTGCATACAGAAATGTAGTAGGTGAAACTTTCCCCATCATTTCTCTTCACCTGCTAAATTTCTTCAGATCAGGCTGCTATTAAAGGCACAGAAGAGCACCAGTGAGTGAAACTGGGAAACAGCTCTTCCAAAGGCACGTATGAACTAGGGGAACTAGGCAAGGTAGTGCAAACACATCTGTTAAAACACAAGCTGTTGCCAAATTCCTATAGAGTGGGGTGAGGACAATTTAACATGCAAAATCAGCTGGCAGTGTGCCAAACCCTTCCTCCATTTGAATTCTACACACCCGGACCACTTCCCGCAGCAGTTTTTCTTTTGATGGGATTATGAGACTGGAAGTATCCGCAGTGGAGAGAAAAATAGCTGAGGAAGGCCAGTTAGCTGAGAGAAAGCCGTGACAGGTTTTGGTTTAACACCGCTCTCCCATCCACCACATCTACACTAAAAATTGTTCCCACCTCCATCCCACGACTTTATTCAAGCGACCTGCATGCTAAAGATGTGGGCCATGATGCCAGCGTGTACAGTGAACTCCTTACTCGCAGTAAAAACGTGAGTTAACTAGAGGGGGGATGCTTATGGGTTTGCTTGTGTGCATTTTTAATCTTCCTGTATGCACATTTTTCAGTTGCACTTCATAGGGCTCCTAATTTTTCATCCTAAATTGCTGCTGTGCCCTGAAAGTGTAACTTGTTAGCTGCACACAGCACTGCCTGCCCAAACTCTGCAGGGTGAGGGAGAGGATTGCAGCAGAAAGGAAGCAGCAGAAGGAGGACCGGCAAAATGGAAGTATGTGGAACTGCTGTTATACTACTTACACACAGGCTGAGTTCGGATGACACTTTAGGTAACGGGGGTGGGGGGAGGGGGGGAGGCAACTGACGGTGTATTATTTTTGCAGTGCCCCCGTCACACGACACATTGCCCCTCCCCCATTGTGCAGCTGAAAGTTCCAGCATCATGCGAAGCAACGGGTCTCCGAGAAGCAAAGGAGCAGCCCATTGTTATACATGACAGTATACATGATATACTGTCCATTGTGTGTCCCCCCAACACGACACAATAATCAACACAATGGCCAGTTGCTTCTTCCCCTCTCCATTGCCTAAAGTGTTGTCCGAACTCAGCCATACTTTCACTTCCAATTTGATGCTTTGCTACCGGCAAAACAGCAGCAAGTCTACATACAAGTCAATAGAGCTTAAGGCGTATCTGCTTTAAATTGTTTTTACATTGTGTTAAAGTATATATATATATATATATATATATATATATATATATAAAACAATGTTAAAGGGTTTTTATATCATGTTTTTGTTTAGTAATTTTTGTGAACCACCCTGAGAATTTTGGTTATTGGGTGGCATAGAAAGAAATGAAATGAAATGCATGCAGTTGACAGGGCCAGCCCTACCATTAGGCAGAGGGAGGTGGCTACTTCAGGCAACAGATGCTTAGGGGTAGGGAGCAGTGACAAAACCTGCAGACACGACAGCCTCCTCTGCACCCCCTAAGCTAGCCTGCTTTCCTTAGGTGCGGTGAAGGACATTTTTGTGTCATCAGTGCTGAAGTAATATTCAACTGCTGGTCCAATTGGCTTCTGTACATGGAATTGGGGGGGGGGGGGAATCTTGTCCCTTTGCTATAGGCAGCAAAATGTTGTGGGATGTCCTTGGCAATTGCACACTGTATTTGCTCAGTTGGGGGGAGCAGATTTAAATTGACTCTTGCTGCAAGCTCAGGTGCTTTTTTGGTAGGGGGTTTTGCTTGGAAATCCAGACAAGCCACCAACAGAAAATGATCACCAAGGGCATTTCTACATGACACTTTTATTGTATGCTCATGATTGGTCACTCAAGGAAGTGTGTGGATCTTTTACATGATGTCATCAACCTCCAGGGCACCTCCCATTCAGTTTGACCTTTATCCCATTTTTTAAAAGATCAGAGATAATTTGGCAGGGAGTGTTAATCCAATATATTGGCTGCGTATAATGATGGAGTTGCATTATATGGCAATGCCATCTAGTGGCTATATAATGAACCATATGGAACTTACAGACAAATGAATCAAAGCATGTGTCCGCCCTGTAAAGGGGCTGATCTTAATCCTGCAAAAGAATCCAGGAGCAAAAGCCTTGGTAAGTTGCAGAATAAAAAGCAATAGTTGCATTTTAAGCACTATTTAACAGCCATTAAGACTCAAACTGCATGTGTATGTGTGTTTTAGGGGATACAACCTTAGGCAATTGCAAATTTGATTGTAGTAGTGGGCACTACGGAAGAAGGTACTTAACCTTTTCCTTGAATTTTTGCAACCAAAATAGTTTCTGCCCCCGTTTGCCTTTTCTACAATAATTGGTATTGTTGTTGTTTTATCAGCTGTGTAGCTCTGCAGGCATTTTTTTCATCAGCTGTGCAGCACAGCCCTCTCCTACAGCACCACTCCTGCAATCAACTCTATAGCCACACAACTGCATTTCCTTTTTTTAAAAAATCACCTCCACTATCAACCAGCAATAACAACAGCTGGAGACTGGATAAGAACACTTAACAATGAACTGAATTATAAGGTTGTTGTAAGCCACACTGTCATAGCAACACGCACACACATGTCAAACCTGCAATGTCTGTTTGCATTGGCAGGGTGATTGTTTAACATTTCTTTTAAAAAAACACCTCAAAATAAAACCTGAATTAGGCAACAAGTAACTATTACTAGTGTCTCTTCCTTATCATAGCCTGAAGAGGCAAGCAAGCCACACCTTCTAAAATTCCTCCCTTTAGCGTGACTGCTAAAGGCACAGGAACCCTGCCAACCTCCTATGCAAATGCCTAATGGGTCTCCTGTTGGTGTTGGGCCTAGTATTTTAATTCCTACTTGATCCAGCAGGCAGGTACAGATGGAAGTTGTGGGGAGGGGGAAGCGTCTGAGAAACCAGAGCTTCCTCATCTTCTGATTCAGTTGTGGATGCCAAGCTCCAGGGGGAAACTCCTGCAGCAACGTAAGCATAAGAGACTGAAGACGGATTAATGAGGTGTTGTTTTTCCCTGATATGTTGAAGGTAATGAGAAGGAGAGAGTGCTGTTCCTGGCACACATATCACCCCATATTTGCCTCTGGTAAACAGGTTTTGCAAGGGGTCCATATGGTTTCAACATGTGGTTGACCAGAGATGACACTGGAACAAAAGAAATGTGTACATATACCATGGGAAGCAAAGCCTCTCTTAAAACCATTTTCAGCTCTAAGTTAAAGGGCTTTACTTTATTTTAAGGAAAAATCCCACATCCTTACCGGGGCTCCATCTTCCGGAGTCTTTGTGGGTTTACAGTGGCACAATACATGTGCTCACACACATACCTTGTTTTTCCTGGTTCCTTTGTGGGCACGTTCCAAATGTTTCATTTATACAGCCAGTTTATGGTGCTGCAAGATTTCTAAAAATGTTGCCTGATTCTTGCATAATACCCTCTTTGATGACTTTTTTGGCAGTTTTTATTTGTTACTACATTTTCAATGATTTTTTTAAAAATGGCAAAATAAACCTACCACATAACTTGAGAGGTACTTGAGGTTGACAACAATATGAAAAGGTTTTGAGGGTGAGTGAGCAAACAGGATTGCACGATAAATACCTCATGCAAAAACACCCAAAGTCTATTGTCTAAAGTCTCTAGCTAAAGTATAAAGAAAAAGGTGTTCCTGGGAAGTGCATGGACCCTGGTAGTTAAAAATATATCCTAAAATGCTTTAAGCAAACTCAGAAATAACCTTTGAGAAACAGCGAAAGGTGAGGTGCCACCAGGTTGGCAACCATTAACCACATGAGCGGTCCTGCTGCTATGGGGTGTTTAAAGCATAAGAATACAATTCAAGAGGACATGTATCATTTCTCATAGCATGAATTTTACTGTCTGAGACTCTGTTGTTTTAGAATATGGAACTCTATTTGTGCATAAAACTATACTGATATTTTATAAAGCGAAGTACATTGAAAAGTATAATATTAATTTATTAATACTGAATAGTTCCCCTCCTTTGTTGCAAAAACAAACAAAAACAAAGGGCAAGGCTATGAGCCCCCTGTAGCTGCACAAACCTTATCTGCAAACTCAGATGAAATGTTGCAGGTGTGGCTTCGGGGAGTCACCCTCTGGCACCTCTTCTCTTCACTTCCCAAGGCCCAGGAATTAGCAAAATTGTAGCTGTTCTTTTCCAAAGTCCCTGTAATTGAAAGGAGGAAAAGAAGACAGTGAGTGTCACAACACAGGGGGAAATCATAATTGCTTACCGTCGCTTCTCCACCCGTGCGTTTGTCCCTCATTACTTCATCTTTTGAAAGAGGAAGTACAACGTACACGTGGCCCATTCAGTGGGCCTTTTTGACCTCGCTGCTTCTCTTGCACACAGCAGGAGATAGTGGCAACTTCCATCTTTAAAATAAATTGGACTTACAGGGGTGGGTTTTTTTGTGCCGCGAAAAAGTCTAGAAGGGGCAAGAGGCGCGCAGGAGACAGATGACGACATGAGATGGACCCCCCAAAATCCATGAGTGCTCATTAACGAGTGTGCAATAAAACGCTCGTCTGATGGGGCTCAGCGTGTAAATCAAATATCCTGATTAGAATCCTTGATGAAGAACAAACAAAGGAATCTCCTTCCTAGGGATGGTGTTAGGTATCTAAAAGATCTGGGCTCGGGCCAATAGGTAAAAAAAAAATCACAAATCTGGATGTGCTAATTTACATATGCAAATATATGTGCATACTTAGACATAATTACTAGTTAGCCTCTTGCTTGCTTTCAGGACATAACTATGCAATGTCCCAAATTGTGCTTGCTTAAAACTTACCTTCGATGCACCCACACATTCCCTTGGTCTTTCAGGCCCAAATCCAGGAGGATGGAGCGCCTGAGGCCAGCAAAAATCTGTACTCTGTATGGCACCTTATATTTTTACTGAAAATTGCAAACTGAACATGGCACACTGGCAAGGGAGAGTGTGGGAATGTACTGTAGACTATAACAACCCACGCTCTTAGGCAGCAAATGCCCACAATTACTAGGGAGTTAATCTCATTAAACATAGTAGGATTTACTTCTGAGTAAATCCTCCCATCCATCACCAACAAGCACTACGGCACCAGTTCTGGGTTCTAACTTCCTGAAATCCTAAAATCTACACCAAATGTTTAAATATGAAGTTTCTAACAACCTCCACATTGTACAACTCTTAGTACCAGAATGCATAGTTGGATACCTTAATAAAGATATTGCACAACTGAGGATTTTTAAAAAAACATTTCTCATGGACCAGCATGGCTACCCTTGTTTTCAGTTGTTTGTTTTTTAAATTACCAATGTTATAAATCCCTGGGTTTCTCTCTAGATCCAGATAGTGGAACTATCTTCAGGATGGATAAGGCAGGTTGCAACAATGAGTACATTTATTAAGGAGTAAGACTCCAAGCCTACATATACCTACTTGGGAGGAAAACCCATTGAACTCACTATGACGTACTTCTGAGCAAACACATTTAGGATTACACTGCAGGTTTGATGTAATCCTGGAGATGTTTACCTACCCCACAGAATTTTCTGTATGATCTCACATACCTTTTCCCACCCCACAAGTCTCTGCAGCCATATCCAGGGTTGGCCCCAAGACATTTTGCTGCCTGAGGCAGAGCAGCAAATGGTGTCTCTGCCTCCCCCCCCCCCATCCCGCCCCCAGTCAGTTTACATACTAGTAAAGTCAAGTTGTTTTGGCTCCTGAGACAGAGGCCCTTTCCACACCAGGCAAAATGCCTGGGATGGCCCCCGGCTCCTCCCTGTGAGTTCAAATGCCACACAGGGAGTCCTGGGGGGAGGGGGGGCATGGGATTTTTCTGGGAAACCCCAAACCAGAAAAATCCCGGTTCTTCCATGGTCCCGGCACATGCTCGCGAGTAAGCATGGCTGCAAACTGGGCACGCAGCCACACTGCGTGGCTCCGTGCCCAACAGGGGTGGGGGTGGCACCCATTTCGCCACCCCCGGGGGAGTATGGAGAGTGTGTGTGCATGCTGGGTTTTTTTGTTTTTTGTTTTAACTACCTTTTTCAGAGGAACGCCCGTGCACTCTCCATGGATCCAGCGGGGAGGAACTGGCCGCCGGGACTTGCGAGGGCCAGGACATACCCAGGACTTCACACTTCCTGGTGTGTATTGGGCTACTTCCGGGATCCCCCGCCCTGAGCCCTCTACACCCCTCCAGTGTAGAAAGGGCCACAAAATCCTACAAACACCTTCTCCTCTTCCCCGGCAGTGAAAATAATTAATAAATTTAATGAATAATTAGCTGCTTTTTCATGACATCCTAGATCAGCTGCCTGGGAAGCTGTCTCAGGGTCTAAAGTGTGTGTTTGTGTATGTGTCATTAATGGGCCCTGTCTCCTAAAGACACCTGTACTTGCACTTCTTCACACACCGCATAGTCAAAACTATGGAATTCATTACCACAGGGTGTGGTGATGGCCACCAATTTAGATGGCTTTAAAATGGGGTTAGCCAAATTCCTGGAGGAGGAGAAGGCTTTCCATGGCTACTAGCCCTGATGTCTCTAAAACGACCTCCAGTATCAGAGGCAATCAGCCTATGTACACCAGTTGCTGGGGAACATGCACTCATGTCCTGCTTGTGGCTTTTCTGTTAACAGCTGTACAGGCTGTGTGTGAACAGAATGCTGGACTAGATGGACCCTTGGTCTGATCCAGCATCAAGGCTCTTCTTATGATCTTAAGTCTTTTGTAAAAAGAGGAAAGAGTACTGCAGCATCAGCCCTAGTGGGGCCCATCATGTCCATGCTGGCCCAGGCTCTGATGCAGACTGGTTTGCCAAGATCCCCATCACCCCACCTTTGGGTAAGGGGGCTGAAGGGCCCTGGACTTTGGCCCTGGACTTTGGCCCTGAGGTCCATCCCTAGCTGCACGATTGATTAAGTGACAAGCAAAGGGAGATCTCTGATCACATGCACATGTAGCGGTGGGACTCTCTCAGCCCCCTTTGTACACACCCACAGCTGTGCGGGAGCCTGATCTTTACTGCTCAATATCATGTACTTATATAATGACATTGTGGGCATAAGGCAGAGCATGTACGGAGGCCATTCCTACGGATTACCTTTTTTACTCTCCACAAGATAGTGATGGCGCAGGTAAGATCCACATGGTCCACAGGGAAGTGCTTCCCATATGGCTGTGTGGGTATGAGGGAGAAGGGGACCTTACGGTCATGCTATCAAATTCTATTTTTGAAGCTGTATCTTTCTCTGTCATGGAACCGTAGGGTTGGGAGGATCTTGGAGATAATCCAATAGTAACCCAGAAACAAACCATGGGCAGGGGGTTTTCGCTACGCATCGGGTGCATCTCTACTAAGGGAGGCTGTGCATGAAGTTTTCTCCCGCTCCTGCAAACTTCCAAGGCTGTAGAGCCGCCACCACCTTTTTGGTGAAAAGCATATTTTCCTTGCCTCCCCTACTAGAGGAAGCTCTACATGAGACCTTTTTGGTGCAGACGGGCAGGAGGAAAGTGCAGATTACCAACTGCTTAAGAGAAAAACGGTCTGCTCTGCTCTTATGCACGAAAGAGCAGCGTGGGTGCTGAGACTGGAGGTCCATGCTACAGACTGCTGTGACAATGCAAGGAGAGGCAGGGATGCAGGCGGCAGGGCTTTGAAAACCAGCTGGGAAGTGTGGGGGCAGCAGCAGTGGGAGGAGGGGGTGGGCAGGAAAGCCTTAACAAAAGCTGGTAACTATCAGCAATGCACCAATAATGGCGGGGATCCAGCAGAGATCAAAGCATAGCGTGAGACAAGACAATCGGAGAGATGCAGGTGACGTAGCAGCGACACAGAGGACGCTGGGATTTGGTTTCCAATGCAAAGGAAGCTGAGATACCATCCTGGCTGAGCAGGAGGGCTGTGGAGGGAGGAGGATGGGGAAAATAAGCTACACATGGAAGCTTGTTTGCCTGATCGTATGGGGAATAACAGTAGCTAATTTTCAAAATAAGCTACTGTGAATATTTTATTAATCCATCATGGCTTAAAGTGACATGCGAACCTGCCTAGTTAACTTAGTCTGTGAGCTAAGTTTGGTCTGGCATGACTTATTAATCATATTAATCAATACAGTCTTTTCGAGATGCTCACAGACTAACCACTTAATCATCTGTTCAAGAAAATTGCCTGTTATTGATGTCAGCCTGACTGGTCTGTTGTTCCCTGGATCTACTCCCCCTGCCTTTTTGCAGATGGGGGACAACATTTGCCCATCTCCAGTCTTCCAGCACCTCAGTTCCAATTCTCAAAGATTACAGACAGTGGCTTTGAAATATCATCTGCAAGCTCCTCCATCTTCCCTGTCTTACATCTACTGGATAATGGCATAGGTCTGTCAATGGATATTAGTCATGGTGGTTTCATGGAACCTCCAAGTTCAGGCCTTTTAACACCAGTTGCTGAGGGGCAAACAGTGGGGGAACCTGATTCCCTCGTTAATTGTGAGCTTCCCAGGAGCATCTGGATGGTTCCTGTTGAAAAGATGATAGACTAAGGGGACCCTTGATTTGATTCAGCAGGGCTCTGGTGTTCTTGTGATAGCTCTGCTCCTGTTGCTTTTTTAAAAAAAAAAATGAATGGTGCTGTGTTGCCTACCAATTTCTAGATTCCAAAATTGGAAAAGACAAGAGGTGAATAGGCCTTGATCCAAATGCTGCCACCCCCTCCTATGCAGTTTTTATTGCTAATGCATCCATTATCTTGGGAGATGGTTCTTGCTTCAGATTTCTAAGTGCAAGTATCAGCCCTAGGACTCCATATACAGGAAAACGAAGCTTAACTCACATACATAGTTATACTGATGGATCTTCCACCTCACTTTTTTCTTTTGCTAGGGTTCCTAAAGGAAATCACTGATGTAACTATAACAGTCTCTCTGCTCTTTGTGGAATCCATTCGCTCACCCACAAAGCTATATTCTTCATACCTTTCTACAATAGAACTTCTTACATTCACATGTCATAACTACCCCGTTTTGTTTTGTTTTTTAAACCCTGGATAGTTGTGATATGTGAACTGAGTCTTAGAGCTCAGGTCACATATCACATCAGTTCTTAGAGTCTTAGAGCTCATCACAAAAGTGTTTTATCGCACTTTCATCCTGCCTTGTTTACCATTTTGCCCCGTGATCCCCTCATGCGGTGACGTCCCTGTCCTTCAGGCATCTCACCTCTTCCCCTCCATTTTCCATGTTTTTCTAGGGTGGGGAAAGTGTGGTATTTTTTCTCCACACGGGATAAAACTGCTCTTCCGTCCCTGTGTACTGCCGTCCTCGCACTACGTCAGTGCTTCCTGCTTTTGTTGGGGGGGGGATGTTTCGTTGAAGGGCAGTCTTGCTGATGAAAGAGGAGGGTGGGGTAGTTCTCTCCAGTGCACCTTTTGAATCCCTTCTCTCATTCTGCTTGGGGGCGCATGCTGAACGAACGGACTTGTGCTGAGTTGGTTGAATGGACTTTCGCTGCTCCAACCCCATTCTCATTGCTCTCTTATCCACCCATTTCAACTTCCCTTCCCCCCTCCCCCCACGGTACGAGGTGCTCCAGTGGACTTGCATGACTACACCCTCACTCCTATCTGCCCTCACTTTCCTCCACTCTCATCCATCCATTTCAGCCACCCGGGAAGAGGGGGAGAGGGCACGCAAACACCCCATGCATTATCTCACCTCAAAAGACAGAAACGGCACATAGTCAATCAAATGCTAAATTGCTAAAACAGTAGACCACAAAACCAGACTGAGGGGGGAAGGTGCCTATGTCCATCAGAATGTCCATCAACCACAAGAACCAATGAACTGGAGGAGGAAGGAGAAGGGAGAGTGAACAAGTGAAGAGAGATTTCACCGGTACAGTAGCGATACCAAGAAGCGGTTAAAAAGTTAAACACAGCAAAATAGCGCAACAATGCACACACGTGAAAGTGACCAGCACTTAATGCGCTAATGAAACCAAGGTGGAAATCGCGGATGCATACCAGGAAAAAAAAGTAGGTGTGATGGAGCTCATAAAGCTTTTCCAGACAATCGTTTTATGCACACTCACAACTGGCCACTCACGGATCTTCGCAGGTCATTTTGATGACACAATGATCCTCCTGTGCATCTCCCGTTGTCTTTCCCGGTTTTAGCATTGTAAATTAATCCACGCAAAAGCTGCGTTTAAAAAAGTAAGACTGTATTTCCTGCCATGTACAGGAAAATTGTGCTATAAAATGCCCACTAGATGGTGCTGTTCCCATTGATCTGTATGGGCCATGTGGCCTCTGCTCTCTTTCCCCATGTAACTTCAACTCATTCCCAAAGTGGAAGAAAGCAGGAAGCAAGAATGACAGTATGCAATGGTAAGCGTCTGAAGACGCTCAGGGCTCCATCACACCTATTTTCCCCCCTGGTTTGCCTTTGCATTTTTTTACCTCCATTTCAGAAGCGCTGCAAGCACTTCTCCCTTTCACCATTGTAGCTATACTGGTGAACTCTCTTTTTGCTTTCCCGCTCCTGCCCCATCCCAGCCAGTGAGCCAGCCCCAGCCCCATCCCACCCCTTCTCCTTCCCCCTCCAGTTCATTGGTTTTTGTCACTGATGGACATTGTGATGAACATGGCAGCCTTGCCCCCTTGCTCATTGGAGCTCCTATTAGAATGTACAAAAATGCTTAAATCTGGTTTACATTTGGGTTTTCATTGCGCACTTCCAAGATGAAACGGACTTTCCCCGTTCCAGAATAAGGCGCTAGAAGTGGGGGGAAATGCGAGAATAGCACAGGACAGGGACCACATCATGCGAGTCAACAGCACCAAAATTGGAAACAAAGAAATACGACAGTGCGATAAACCCAAAGTCTGATGCAGCTCTCATACAAAAAGGTCAACACTGCAATCAGATAGTTAAAGACAGCTTGGTTGCTGACTCAAAGCGCCTTGCAATAAAAAACAGGTTAAACATTTTTAGAGCAATAGAACCAATTTTAAAGCATCTTTACTGTGTTCAAACCAAATGTACCTTTCCTTACCCTCTCCAAGCTCTGAGGGGGAGGGGGAAACAGTTTTGGAAATTTGCTGGGAAGTCAGCTGGAAAGAATGTCTATGATATCTCCAAGTGCCTACTATCAGCTTCGGCTGATATGCCATCTGTGCCCCTTTCTAGAGTTGGAAGACCTAAAAACGGTAGTGCACACGCTGGTAACTTTGAGGCTCAACTTCTGCAATGTGCTGTACATAGGGCTACCTCTGTGCCTAGTCCGGAAACTTCAACTAGTTCAAAATATGGCAGCCAGGTTGGTCACCAGTATACTTAGAGGTGGCCATATCACACCAGCTTTAAAATTGCTCCACTGGCTGCCAATTAGTTTCCGGGAGAAGTACAAAGTGTTGATTATTACCTTTAAAGCCCTACATGGTTTGGGTCCAGGTTACCTGCGGGATCACCTTCTCCCATACAATCCACCCCGCACGCTCAGGTCCTTTGGGAAGAATTTACTACAGTCAGCCAAAACTAGGCTGACAACCGTTACCCAGAGTACCTTCTTTTCTGCCGCTCCCAGACTGTGGAACGGCTGGCCGGGAGAGATCCGCCAACTTACCAGTCTTCAAGAATTGAAGAGAGCTATAAAGACTGATCTCTTCCGGCAGGCCTACCCAGTCGAATTTTAAGACTTTGTTGATTTAAATGATGTATTAATTTTATATGTTTTTAATTAGTTTATGTATTTTATATTTTTTGCATTGATGTTGTTCCCTGCTTTGATCCGGAGGGAGAGGCGGATAAGAAATAAATATTATTATTATTAAGTGCAGATTTGTACTTTAATGATTTTTTAAAATTTTCTGGGGAAATAAGGAATCACCTTTTGTGTTCTAAGTGTGATTATATGTAAAGGAAAACTGGAATCCAGTCTCCAGAGAAGTGGGCATCTGTTGTGTTTGACAGAACAACCTTTTTTGCAGTCAGCATAACAAATATCTGGTAAGACCCCCCACCTCCTGTCCCAGTTGCCTGGCAGGTCTTGAAGTGTATGAAGAAAGAAATCAAAGTGAACATTCAGTTCTAGTTCTCCAAAACACAACTTAAGTGGAAAAGCTAAACTGAATAAACAACTGGATTCTCAAATCATTCCATTAGCACAAGTCACATTTCCTTCCAACACCGTTGCAACAACTTGATACTATGGCTGAATTCGGATGACACAATAAACAACTGTGGGGGGAAAACAATTGTCAGTTGTATTGACTATCATGTCATCCGAATGCTGCCATAGTCAACTCAATGCTGATTCTAAGCCACACCACAGTTGATTATTTATTACTATGTTGTGTGGGGAGTACCCCCTAGATGAACAACTGTACAGTTGATTATTACCCCACCATTGACTATCATGTTGTCCGAATTCAGCCTACGAGTACTGGAGTGATATGCAAGGCAGTTAACATTGACCAGGATGCAGCTCAGAGTCTTGCCATCGAGAACTGAAGGAAGTATTTAGCTTTATTGTTGACAACTTGAATTGGAACTAAACCTCCTTTGCTTCATAACAACACTATGGCTTTACACAAAGGTAGCAATATTCTGCTCCTTCCTTATTTTTGTATCTTTTTGCCGACTTCCCAATTACACGTACTCCTAAACTGAGTCAGCATTCCTGGTTTTCAAAAGAAGGATGTTTTTCAGGTACAATGAATCACCAGTGCTAGAACAAGGTCAGTCAGAAACAATGAAAAGAGACCTTTGGCATTTGGCTATTAATTTAATGGCCCTTTCTCAGTCCTTTAAGAAAATGTTTCACAGTGGTTTCAAACTACATAACATTCCCTTTTAGAAAGCTTTTAAATATAAGTATTCTGCTGGATTAAATTCTTAAACTACATGCAATCATACCCAGAGGGTATTTGTAATGGAGTCACAGGGCATCTGAATGCACCTATTAATAATAGGCTCACATTGAACTTTTATTTCAAAAAGACATTGTGCTATAACCACACCCCATTTTCTGGCCAAGAGTCATCCCGTCCACTATTTCCTACCCAAGGTACTATTTGCAGTAAAGAGCACATTCAGGAGAAATAGCAACTTGTTGGGAAAATTTGGGCTCGGAGAAAAGATTAAATCCCCTCCTGATGTTGCCACAGGGAAAACTTACCAAATTTGCAGGTTACACAAAAGTGGGAGGGATAGCTAATACTGCATATGACAGGAATAACATTCAAAATGACCTTGATGTAAAACTAGACTTGAAACAAACAAAATGAAATTAAACAAAGACAAATGCAAACTTCTGCATTTGTGCAAACAAACAAACAAAAATCAGATGCGCCTGGCTTGGCACAGGTACAGTACATGTGAGAAAGATCTTGGCAGTGTGGTCAATCATCAGCTGAACATGAGCTTCCCCAAGTCAGAAGTAATAGTGCCATTTTATTCTGTGCTAATCCAACCACGTTTGAAATACTGTGGCCAGTTTTGGACACCACACTTTAAGAAGGATATAGAACAAGTTCAGAGGACGACAACAAAGATGGGCAGGGGTGGGGGGGCAGGGGGAATCCCATGAGGAAAGTTGTAGCCTGGGTGTGTTTAGCCTGGAGAAGATGAGGTGAAACATGGTATCACTCTTTAAATTCCTAAAGGGCTGTCACATGTAAGGAGGCAAAGACTTTTTTCTCCTGCCCAAGCAGGCAAGATGAGATCTAATGGGCTTAGGTTACACGACAGCAGCTTTGGGTTGAGCATCTGGAGAAAATGGCAATAAGTGGTTCTCCTTTGCTAAAAAAAACCTTCAAGCAGAGCCTAGACTGTTGGGGTTGCTCTAGATTTCCTGAATCCAGCAGGCTTATAAGGCGACCTGCTGTAACTCTATGAGACTCTCGCTTTAATCGGTTTGTAATGCACATGTAAAACGTATACTGGTCAGTGTGCTCATTCACATTACAAAAGTATTTTCTCTGCTTTCTCTTCCATGTTAACCAACACTACAAGAAAGTGCAACTGTTACTTAAGGCTATGGAGTGGTCCATAGTTTAGTCTTAGGCACATGCTCTACACGAAGCGAGCATCCCTGGCACCTCTATTTGAATGGACCTCAGGGAACTCACCTGGGAAATACCTCTGCCTCAGGCTTTAGAAAGCAATTGCCATCCAGAGACTCTATAAAACACCTTCAAAGGCTCATATAATATAAGCAATAAACAGCTCAGGGTGTGGAGCATGAGCCAGGAAGTCCACCAAATTTTACCTCAGGTAGGTGAACCCACTAGGTTACCTTAAGTGAGCCATCATTCTCTCAGTCTCAGTACCTCCATCTGCAATTTGGAAATAATAATACTGACATACTTTGCATGTTTGTAAAGATTAATGAGACACACTCTGGATGCTATAAAGAACTATACAGCTGCTAAGGTCTTTTGATTTGATGGCTGGGCCTATAAGTGTGAGATAATTGATGGGTGATATATATGGATTTTTTTTTAATACTGACAAATTGTTTATTTTTATTGGTTTTAATGAGATATCATTTATTGTGACCTGTTCTGGGATAACTTTGTGATTAAGGGCTGAATATAAATTTTATATATAAATAAATATGCTGCTCCAAGTGAATGTTGTTGGAAGGCAACATCAAAATATGTTGAGCAATGTTAATTCTTACCTTCCTGTGTCATGAAATCATCTTCAGCAAAGCTATTGAAATTGCCACAGAGCCCACAGGTCTTATTATAATGCTTGTCTGCAAGGATTAACTGAATGTTCCCACTGATGTCAGCCTTTGCCACAACGCCATGCTCTTCGCTGGATAACTTATAATAACCTGCCTCGATTTCTATAAATACTCCATCGGAGGCATAAGGTATTGAAATCCTGTTATGAGAGAAATAAAGGTTATTTAGTGCTGGAAGCAGAAAATAATACATTCATTATAATTCTAAGGTGATATCACTGACACTATCAATATTTTTACCTTTTTTCACCCTGCATCACAGTGCCGTCTAAAAACAAATGCAGATCAAAATATTCCCCAAGGTATAGAGAAAGGCTGTTTCTTTTTCTATTCTGGTAGTCCACTGAAAAGAAACAAGAGATTAAAAGCTTTCTCCTAAAAATGAATTGCTTGCTGTTCTTTTGAAGAATTTTAGGCAAAGTTTGAGGCCACTGTCCTAAGCACCACCTTTAACACACTTGATTTGCACTTGAAATCAGCATACGGGTTATATTTACAGGGCTTCTGAAGAAATCTTGAATGACAGTTAAGGGGACTGTTTGTCTTTAATGGGAGTGCTGACTCTGTTTTCTGGGCCCTTCCTGTGTGGTGCTGGAAGGGGAGGCAGAACCCTCACCTTTGCATGAGCATCAGGCAGCAACAAGACCAGTTCTGGAAACAAAGGCAAGGATACTAAAGAAAGGCTGCTGATTTTGCCTGTTGCATAAAGGCTTGTTTCAGCAGCAAGTCAACCCAAGAAAAGCAGGGCTATCAGTCACCCAGCTTGACTTGAACCTGCTCCATGGGTACCATTAAACTTTTGGCCCTTTACCCTAAACCTGAGACTTGATCAGAACCATGAAAACAGCTGCCATTGAAATGAATGGGATGTTTTGTTCTTCAGTAGCTCATATCATGTTTATAATATTATCCACATGTTAGCAGGGATGCAGAGACCAGTCTTTGGCAAGGGTTTTCAATAGGTTTCATTTTATTTCATTGCAAATCAGGGTTTGAAATAATGACTTGTACAGTAAGTAACCATTAGTATTTAAACAAAGTGAAATATGGTT
Source organism: Anniella stebbinsi (assembly GCA_029215795.1). Lineage (NCBI taxonomy): Eukaryota > Metazoa > Chordata > Lepidosauria > Squamata > Anniellidae > Anniella > Anniella stebbinsi. The sequence goes on from JARDYH010000003.1 coordinate 102,841,735, forward strand.
TCATAATTGTGTTACACAATGGAAACTTTTTTGGGGGTGGAAAGGACATTATGTCACTAAACCTCAGTAAAAGAAGGCATGTCATTGTCAAAGAGGAAACGCTTTATTATTTTGAAACATTTAAAAGAAATGTTTCACCATTTAGACACCTTTTCCTGCCTTCATCTATCCCATCTTACTACTTCATGGTGCTGCCTGAAGCAAGTTGCTACACTATGCTGCCTCACAAGGCAGCTTAAACTTACCCAAGAGTGAGAAGGATCTTTTGTCACAGTCTCCAGCAAGCAGATAACTGCAGTCACCAGCAAAGTCATACAGAGACTCATCAAATGTTTTAATGTGGTCATCTCCAAAAAGGCTACAGCGTGTAGAAGACCAAGCAACTTCTTTTACTGCTGCAAGACAGTGTTTTGTTGATTTAGGAAGTCCAAAACTACACAGTCTAATTTAAAAATCAGGACATTTCTAGCAGTTTCCAGTTAACTGCTGCAAACTAGCAGCATTCACAGGGACAGAGCAGAGACCTGAAGAATGTTGGCACATGAGTGCATATGCAGTTAATAACATTTTTAAAGGCCCCAACAAACAGCACGAGACATGCTGGACTGGGCAAGTAGATTATCTCTCTGCCCAAGATTTCAGGTTCATCTCTGGACTGGGATGTGGCAGTGGAAGAAGCAGATACATCCTGCCAATGGCGTTTGAAGGGCAAGGAAAGTGCTTAATGACACACATTTGAAGTTGCCTTTTATCCTGCATTCAGATCAGTGCTAGGGACAAAATCCAAACCATCCAGGGCACCAGTTTGGGTATGTCTGGGGCAGAGAAAAGAACTACAGCTAGGGCTAACACAAGGCTGGTATCAGGGGCTGAAGTGGTTGGGCACCTGCCAAAGGCCCATATTCCTGTAGGGGGTCCTATTGCAAGCCCCCAGCGCCGCCGCCTCCTCCTCCTCCTCCTCCTCCTCCTCCTCCTCCTCCTCACTATTGCTGCCTATTCACCTGCCATCTCCAAGCATTCCAGCAGTGACGAAAGCGAGGTGACAGAGCAGCATCCACCATTTGCCTTTTTCCCTCTGGGTGATTGTGTGAACTGAGCCCAGATGAAGAGGGAAAGCAAATGGGGGGGGGGGGGGGAAGGAGGAGGGCACTTGGGCAGAGGGAGAGAGAGAGAATTATAATGGCAATAAAGCAGCTTAGATTTTTCGTGTAAATATGCCCTGAGCATCTGATGCAATATGCAGCTCCTTCTCATTTCATGTCAGCATTTGAAACAAATCCAAAGGTGTTTTATTTGGGGGAGTTTGGAGCAAGAATGCCAGGCCAGGGTGATCAAATACAGCAGAGCAGGAATCATAGGCAATATGCCATCTTACCTAATATTGGGACAGGCAGAGCTAACAGCAGTAGCAAGACTCTGTAGCCTCCCATCTAAGGAATAAACAAAGAAGAATTATTAGAACATTTTCCCTTAATATGTTAACCAGAAGAGAACAAAGTCAAAATAATCTTGTCACACCAGGAAAACCATACATTTATTTTCATTATATTGGGCTATTCAATAGTTACACATGGGCATCAATCTGTCCCATTGTAATTATTTTGTGTGGTGTAGTGGCTAAAGTGTTGGACTGGGAGTCAGGAGATCCAGGTTCTAGTCCCTACTCAGCCATGGAAACCCACGGAGTGACTTTGGGCCAATCACAGACTCTCAGCCCAACCCACCTCATAGGGTGGTTGTTGTGAGGATAAAATGGAGAGGAGGATTATATACGCCACCTTGAGTTCCTTGGAGGAAAAAGGCAAGATATATAAATGCAATAATAAATAATACAATTTTATGCATATTTGCACTGGATGAAATGGGATTTACTCCCATGTAAATGTGTTCAGAATTCAGCCTTAGCTGGATCATCTCCATTATTTTTATTTTCATTAGCATTTGTTTCTCTCCTCCTCCACACCCTCTACACACACACACACACACACACACACACACAAACACACACACTGTTGTTTTATCTCTGGAGTATAATACATTGACATCTTGATTTGTGCTTCATGTTTGGACCCTATAATGTTGTTTCTGAATTGGTCTCTGTCGTCCAGCCTCAAAACAATTTTCCAGCTATACCCAGTATGATGAATAGCATCATACTGTTACAGAAGATGTACATTTACATATTTCTATGGCTTGTAACCTGCCATCTTCACCACTGTGCAATCACACAAGGCACATATAGCTGCATGTACGTGGAACAGGATGGCATTAGTTACGTCATCATGTCACACTCCACACATTACAGGTCGCATCTGCACATGGCTCTGTGTGCATACACTGCAGCGCACATGGGCTCTGCACATACAGCGTACCCTTGAAAGAGCCTATGCATGTTGAGTTATACATGTGTCATCCCCTTTGCAGATGACACTTACAACATATGAAATTTGGACATGCCAAAGGGGCAGGATCCATGGTCATGATCCTGACCCACATACACATGTATAACTGTATGCATTTTGTGTGGCTGTCTGCACAGGGCTTTTTAAAACAGAAAATATATGCTCATTCCAAAGGATTTGCTACAACAAAAATGGCAAGAAGAATGCTGCCTAATGGTCAAAGTAAATGCGAAGTGTTTTCAAATGCAGCAAGCAAGTGAAATCTTAACCATCCTGGTACCAGATTTCTGGGATAAATACAGCTAGGGATAAATACAGCTAGGGCGTGGAGGAGGAGAGAAACAAATGCTAAAGAAAATAAAAATAATGGAGATGATCCAGCTAAGGCTGAATTCTGAACACATTTACATGGGAGTAAATCCCATTTCATCCTTATGTAGCTAGCTGGTTATTATCTATATAATTCAGCCAAGTGGTGAGGAGGTGTTTCCCTACTTCTCCAGATTTCTGATCAAGTGCAGAAGTATGGTAAGGTTTTTTCTCATCTCTTGGCAGAATGATACAAAGTAGTTACATGCATACTATTACAAGTTAGCCTCCAGCAAATGGTTGCCTGTATTCACCACTAAATGCTCCTGTGTTTACGCATCACCATACCAAACTGGCACAACACCCCTCCCATGCTGTCACATGCCCATCACACTGGCCCAGGGAACCGTGTTCCATTTTTAAGCACACAAATTCTTCGGAGTGGGCTTTAAAACTTTACGAGTTAAACCAAGAGCAGGCATGGCAGACTTCAAGCTTATGAGAGCCACTTGGTTTTTTTAGTAGAACCCGAGATCCACCAGTCAGTGTTTGGTGCAAAAACCATATACTGAGAATTAACGAATTCTGAGCCCAGGGATTTATTTTGACTATCAGAAGTGAATAGAGCTCACAGTCCTTCAACACACACAAACAATCCTCGGTACCCTCTTCCCCCAGTTTTCTTCAATTCAGAAGTATAATTTATGGTGATGGGTTCGGACAGCAAGTTATGGCTCATCATGGGTTATTTAACCCACAATAAGCCACAATACCTGCAGGCACCATGTTGCATATGCAACCCCCACTCAGAGGTTGTCATGTTGTGCAAACCCAGAGAGTGTAGGTAGTTTAATCCTCACATAACTCATGCTCACTGGGTTCACTTGATACAACCGCCCCCAGGCAGGGGTTGCAGATTTAAATGGTGGCCACATGCACCCTGCACACATAGCAGCCTCAGTGTGGGTTAAATAACCCAAGGTGGGCTGTTGTGTCATTCAAACAGCTGCAGTGTTCAAGCCAACTGAACATTAAACAAATCAATTGTGTTGCTGCTATTGTCAAGCAATTGAGAGTAATCCAGAGATTGCTCAATACATTCCAATCTAACTTCTGCTCACTGCTGACCCAGCAGATAAGCCATGAAAGAATTCTAGAACAAAATGTTATAAATCAATATTTCTTGATAGCTGGAAAAAATAAAACATAGATGTATACGAAATAGAGACACATATACCTTCATGGCTTTGGAGCAGGGAAACGAAAATATACATTTGATTTCTGTCCTCAGTTATATGGAGCAACTTCCACAAGTCCAATTATGCAAATATTAATAAAACATCAATTTAGTTGAGTACATGCATGCAAAATTAAACCAGAGAATCACAGCAGTATCCTCACAACCACCCCATGGAATATGCCAGGATAAGGAGATGGGGATTTTTCCAAGGCTCTTCAATGAACTTTATTGCTCAACAGGAATCTGAACCTTGGTCTGCAACATCCCAACACTTTTCATAGTCTGCAGAGCCTCACTGGCTCTGCCTTACAGGTGCCCTATTGAAATGTATGGGAGCTATTTATTATATCAGAGACATACCTGCTCTTTTTCATATTTTAATTTGTATTTGCTTGAGGCTTTTGCCCAATTCTTATTCCAAGGAACTTTATTTGACTGTCCACTTCAAATAAAACCAGAACAACCCAAATAATAAATACCAGTCTTTAAAAAAAGCTATCTATTGTAAACTCCCTCTTCACTTTTATAAAGGGTCCCTTTAATTACTTCCAACCTACTAATCAGCAACCTGTTATATTAATGATACACATTCTATTAAATGAATAATATAGATACCTTTGCTTCTGTACAAAAAGTTCAATTGCCCATCAACAACAAGCTTCTCTAATAGTCAGGGATAGTCCTGAAGGTCTTTAAGCCTCTTCTCTTTCAGAAGGCTACATTGGAATGGTCTGGGTTGGTTATTTCTTCCTGTTATATAAGCCTTGCTTACTAAAGGGGAAAGATAAAGGGTAACTGTTGTTTCCGCCCAATTCTTCACACAATGGTGTGATCAGGAAAATCAGTTGCCTTAATGGCTAAGAAGGAACAATTAAGGGAAGTCATATTAAATATTTTTACAGGACAGATAAACCTTTGAAATTGTTATGTATCTGTATGTATGCACGCATAAAGATTTAAGAGAAGACAGGGAAATAAATTTTGCTTATGTGTTGCAAGAAAGACTTTAATGCCAATTTGAAAAAGGTGAGGATAAAGGATTGGGTTTATTGGAAAATAATATTGTCTTTCCTGTCCTGAATCCTATCAATAGTACTGTTGTATGCTCCATAAAATGTAAAGGATGTCCCTTATTTATTTTCCTAGAATATAAAAGCAGAATTAGGGCCAATTAACATTATACCGGCCCTTTAATGTCTCTGTGGAGGTCTTTCCCAGCAATGCTGCCTAGGATCCTTTCAATTGGAGAACCTGGGGGGACTGAAACAGGGACCTAATGGGAGCCCCTGAGAAATGAGCCCACTTCTATCTATCTACTGGATCCACTCCTGCCTGTTTCCAGAGAAGCTCTCAGAATTCTCAACATCCAGTCTGGGTTATCCATAGCTATTTTTCATGTAATAAATGTGTGTGCATGCACACATGTAGCCAGACTCTTAGTGACTTGCCCAATAAATAAATAAATCATGGAATCATAGAATAGTAGAGTTGGAAGGGGTTTATAAGGCCATCGAGTCCATTCCACTTGCTCAATGCAGGAATCCAGGCATCCCTGACAGATGGTTGTCCAGCTGCCTCTTGAAGGCCTCTAGTGTGGGACAGCCCATGACCTCCCTTGGTAATTGGTTCCACTATCGTACTGCTTTAACAGTCAGGAAGTTTTTCCTGATGTCCAGACGGAATCTGGCTTTCTGTAACTTGAACCTACTATTCCGGGTTCTGCACTCTGGGATGGAGAAGTGATCCTGGCCCTCCTCTGTGTGACAACCTTTCATGTATTTGAAGAGTGCTATCAGGTCTTCCCTCAATGTTCTCTTCTCCAGGCTAAACATGCCCAGTTCTTTCAGTCTCTCCTCATAGGGCTTTGTTTCCAGACCTCTGATCATCCTTGTTGCCATCCTCTGAACACGGTCCAGCTTTCTGCATCCATCTTGAAGTGTGGCACTCAGAACTGGATGCAATACTCAAGATGAGGCCTAACCAGTGCTGAATATAGGGGAACCAGTACCTCACACAATTTGTAAGCTGTACTTCTATTAATACAGACCAAAATAGCATTTGCTTTTTTTTCAACCACATCAAACTGTTGGCTCATATTCAGCTTGTGATCTACAATAATTTCAAGATCCTTCTCGCTTGTCGTATTGCTGAGCCAAATATTCCCCCATCTTGTAACTGTGCATTTGGTTTTCCCCCCATAGATGTAGAACTTGGCATTTATCCCTATTCAATTTCATTCTGTTGTTTTCAGCCCAGCTCTCCAGCCTATCATTATCACTTCGAAGTTTGTTTCTGTCTTCCAAGGTATTAGCTATCCCACCCAATTTTGTGTCATCTGCAAATTTGATAAGTGTTCTCTGCACCTCCTCATCCAAATCATTAATAAACATGTTGAAGAGCACTGGGCCCAGGACTGAGCCCTGCAGTACCCCACTCGTTACCTCCCCCAGTATGAAAAAGTACCATTGATAAGCACTCTTTGACTCCGATTCTGTAGCCAGCTTCGGATCCACCTAATAGAGGTTCCATCTAGCCCACATTTGGCTAGTTTGTTAATCAGAATGTTAGGGATGTGCATTGAATTGGATCCGATGTCCGATTCCAATACTATTCAAGTGAAATTGAACATCCAATTTCCAATTCCGATGTTGTTCCAAGGAGCTCCGATTTTATCCAATTTGATTTTTTTGGTCCAATTTTAATCGGATAAAATTGGAGAATCACACGTCATTTTGAATGATTTTCTCCATAGCCTAGTATTGTGGTACAAATTACAGATGGGTTTGAGGTACTTATGTGTGAGAAATTTCAGAAACATAGGTGCAGGCATTTTGTGGCTATGAATTTTTTACTTTAAAAGTTCCAAAACAGGGGACGGGGGAGGGGGGTGCTGTTTGACCTCCGTTTTGGAACTTTTAAAGTAAAAAAATTATAGCCATGAAACACCTGCACCTATGTTTCTGAAATTTCTCTCACATCAGTACCTCAAACCCATCTGCAATGTGGCCAAGTTTCATGCTTCTATCTTTAAAAATAAAAAAGTTTAACGCGTTTCTTTCCTCAATTCTCCAAAACTACCTTGCCACTACACGCTTGAACCTATAATCCTGAAATTTTTCACACATGACTACCTACATGCCATCTCGAATGTGGCCAAGTTTCAAGGTTCTATCTTTAAAAATAAAACAGTAGAAGGCATAACTGTCTTTCAACCCATTTTTCAAAAATTTATTGCCACCAAAGGCCAGCACCTACGTTTCTGAAATTTCGCACACGTGAGTATCCACATACCATCTCCAATGTGGCCATGTTACATGTGTGGATCTTTAAAAAATAAAGAAGTTTTAGACATTCCTGGTTTGTTTTTCAAAATGTCAAAGCCACAAAATGCCTGCACCTATGTTTCTGAAATTTCTCACACATAAGTACCTCAAACCCATCTGCAATGTGGCCAAGTTTCATGCTTCTGCCTTTAAAAATAGAAAAGTTATAGGCTTTTTTAACACAATACTAGGCTATGGGAAAAATAATTCAAAATGGCGTCCGATTCTAAAATCAGAGGACCAATTTTCATATCGGAATTGGATCTAAAGAAATTTGAGGGTCATCTGATTTTACCCGATACAATTCTCAGGTCAAAATCTGAAGTCCCAATTCCGATTCCGATACAATTTTTGTGGCCGTGCACATCCCTACAGAATGTCATGGGGCATTTTGTCAAAAGCTTTGCTGAAGTTAAGATATATTATGTCCACAGCATTCCCACAGTCCACGAGGGAGGTTACCCGATCAAAAAATGAGATCAGATTAGTCTGACAGGATTTGTTTTTGACAAATCCATGCTGGCTTCTAGTAATCACTACATTGTTTTCAAGGTGCTTACAGATTGACTTCTTTATAATCTGCTCCAAAATTTTCCTAGGGATGAATGTCAGACTGACTCGTCTGTAGTTCCCAGGTTCCTCTTCTTTGCCCTTTTTGAAGACAGGGACAATATTAACCCTCCTCCAGTCATCCAACGCTTCACCTGTCTTCCATGATTTTGCAAAGATAATAAAACCATGGTTCTAAGAGTTTTTCTGCTAGTTCTTTCATTACTCTAGGATGCAGTTTGTCGGGCCCTGGAGTTTTGAACTTGTTCAAAGAAATGAGGTGTTCCTTGACCATTTGTTTATCAATCTCAAACTGCAATCCTGCCCCTACAGCTTGTACTTCACTTTTTCCAGGGGGGTCATAGACCCTCTTTTGAGAGAAGACTGAGCCAAAGTAAGAATTGAGCACTTCGTCCTTTTCTTTGTCATCTGTTACCAATTTGCCATCCTCATGAAGCAGTTGAACCACCATTTCTTTCCTCTGTCTTTTACTATTACCGTATCTGAAGAAAGCCTTTTTATTGCTTTTAGCATCCCTCGCTAGCCTCAGCTCCTTCTCAGCTTTAGTCTTCCTGATACCATTCCGGCACTTCTGTGCTACCTGCCTGTACTCTTCTTTCGTAGCCTGGCCTTCCTTCCACTTCTTATAAGTAACCTTTCTTATTTTCAGGTAATCTCTAAGCTTTTTGTGGAGCCACATTGGTTTCTTCTGTTGTCTTCTATCTTTTTTCCTCGTTGGAATTGTTTGTAACTGTGCCTTTAAAATTCCCTTTTTTAAAAACTCCTACCCATCTTGGACTCCTTTTCTCATTAGGGTCACTTGCCATGGGAACTTGCTTGTCATGTCAGGTTTATGAAAATCGGCTTTCCTGAAATCCAGAGTACATGTATGGCTACACTCAGCTTTTGCTTTCTTTAAATTCAAGAATGTAAATAAGATGTGGTCACTTTCCCCCAGAGTTCCCGTAACTGCCACTTCATCCACTAAGTCCTCCCTATCGGTCAGTATCAAGTCAAGGATAGCTGTTCCTCTAGTTCCTTCCTCTACTTTCTGTAGGAGAAAGTTGTCAGCCACACATGTCAGGAATTTCTTGGAGGGGCCACTTTTGGCAGAATTTGTCTCCCAACAGATATTGGGGTAATTGAAGTCCCCCATTACTACTACATCGGATTTTCTTTTATATCTTTCAATTGCTATATTCCAGTCATGGGAGTCATTTCACTAAGTTTCAGTTCTACCTATCAAGTCATATTTGCCTTCATGTATTCAGAGTTCAAGTTCATTCTGTTTGTTTCCCATACTCTGGGCATTAGTATATAGACATCGAATCCCATGTGCTTTACAGTCTGGCTTCTTTCCTACATTGTTGTGAACACTGTTTTGGGGCACTATTGGAGCTGTTCTCTCTGTTATGGTGCATAAGCCTTCATCCATTGTTGCCTCAAATTTAACATCTCCTGCCCCCGTAGGATTCAGTTTAAAACCCTCCTGATGAGGTTCTTCATGCTGTGGCCGAACACATTCTTCCCACCCCTTGTGAGGTGTAACCTGTCCCTTGCCAGCAGTCCATGTTCCAAGTAGCATAGCCCATGGTCCCAGAATCTGAATCCCTCATGTGGAATTACAAAAGTTCCAGATTCGAAGCATGCTTTGCAACAAGGACGCATTGAAAAAGATCACAGAGATATTGAAAAAATGATTTCAACCCTGAATAGTTTTTCAAACCCATTTCAAGACTTGGCTCCTCAGGCACCTCTAAGGAACATTTCAACTGGACAGACAATCAATGAGAAAGTCACAATGAATCTTCTTTCATTTTCTTCTAAAGGGCAAGAAGCTGCTGAAAAGTTCAAAAAAACGTATGTGAAAGATCCAAAGGATGTTGAAAAGCCCATACCTCGAAATTTGGTAGCTAACAGTGCATCTTCTATTGCATCCAGTAACCTGAAAATGGAACAAAAGAAACTAGAGGTTGCCAAATGCACTTTAGATGCTTCGGTAAAGTAATTCATATGGCAGCTGTTCAAAAATGTGATGTGAAAAAAGTGATTGAGAGTATCCTCTAACTCCCGTGCTATTCTCTCTTGCTCAGATTGGTGGATCAATGAATAAAACGGACAAACGTAAGTTGATGCACAGGCTAGAAAAGTACCAGAATTTAGACGAGGAGCATGATAGAACTACAGGTCAACCTCACATAGATGTGGCTGTATATGATGCAATGTTCGTGTTGCACACTTTGAAGTTTCCGAAAACTTACGGAGCTCTTGCATGTAAATTACTGGAGCACATTACTAGTAGTACACCAGCTAAAATTGTACTTAAACTTACACAGACCCAATTGTCTGGCTGAGGCAGGAGGGAGGGGGGAGCGAAGCTACTGAGCATGTCTTTGGTAATTTCAAAATAATTATAAGAAAGTCTCTTTTCTAGCTTTTGAACCTCCCTCCTTGCTCCTCAAACCTCCCTAGCTCTTCATTTGCCTATATCTCAGAAAGTGTGTTTACAGATTGTTTGACCACCATTCCTTACATTTCTTTACATTATTTTCATTTCTTTGGGGCTGCAAACCTCAAAGTGTTTGCTTCAGAGTAAATTTACTTTAAAAAAAGGATACTTCTGAGCTTGTAGAAATGGTTGCCAACTTTTCAACCAACCCTACTCCTGCTTAAAACAGAGGCACACTTGCTATATAATGAGAGAACTTGGAGCCCTTTCCTGTGTGCCCCTATAAAGACAAAAATCCTGCTGCATTCACATAGTTCTTGCAAAGAGTTTAGATGATGATACCCTCTAAAATAGCCCTTGTAAGATTGGCAGGGGACAGCTGCAAAGGATGGTGGAACCAAATGTCTTCCATCTTGTTACTCTCCCAAGTCCATTGTTCACTCTCTCCTTTTTCCTGCTGTAGTCAAGAAAATGTTTAGGCTGGCCCACAACAAGGAGGAAGTTAAGGCAGGTAACAGAATTAGAATCAATGATGGAGTGTGTTCCGGAGAAAAGCTCTTCTCACATGGCTCCTGTGCCTTTAAAAACTGCATGACACACAGCAAAGGAACTAGTGTAGCTTTCCCTGTCACTATATTTCTGTGCTAGATATGGGTATTAGTCATTGAGTCAATTCGCACCCATCCCATGGAGGGAGTTGTCTGTAGTTCCTGTGCCCAGTCCTACAAAGCAAAAGGGGTAATGGGAATTGACCAGCAGCATCCAAAGCTGGAGTTTCTGGTGCCCATCCAGATAGTAAGATAGCTTAGGCCCCCTCCACAAGGATGCGCTTTTGCGCCCGGTTCGGGGATTATGCGCATTTTCGCGGTGGCGCATTTACGCCTAATCCCTCTGCACGGGAGGCGGCGAGAAGCGGCGAAGCGCATTAAAAGATGCCCAAAAAGCACTTTACAGGTAGTTAATGCGCATAATCGCTTGTTCACACAGCGAAAATGCGCTTTAACGGCCGGAGCAAAATAAAAGTCGCTATTTAACGCGCGTTCGAAAATGCGCATTATCGGGGAGATAACGCGCCTGTACGCCCGTTTTGCGCTCCGCTCGTGTGTAGGTAAAATTTATAATGAGCCTTCAAGGCTCATTAAACGTCTCGTGTGGAGGGGGCCTTACTTTCATCAGTGCATGGAGCTTACCTGTATCATAAGCAAGTCGGGGGCTTTTTGCCTACCTACCCTGTGTGGAAGACACTGGGTGCTTCTATCCAGAGTGCTCTTAGCAGTACCAAACAAAAATCATTCTGCACCTATTCCATCATTTCCTCCTCAGCTTTTTTTTCTGGTAAGAAAAAAGATGGAAGTGGTGTGGAAACACAGGAGGTTTTACAAATGGAAAATGATGACATCTGGAAACAGAGGGAGAGAGAGAGAGAGAAGGCTGTGCATGTGTGTAAAATTCTGTGTTTGAGGCAGGGCAATTGCAGCATAAAAGACTTAACTAGAATTCCTACTGGGTGGTTGAGGGTGGGAGGCTTGTTCAGCTTAAACAGTTTTTCCTCAGCCAAAGATTTCATTGAAGAGATATGTTTTGAGCTATTGAAAGAAGAGAGAGAAATGCCCAGGGCAAAGAATGGGGTGGAGTGGGTGATTCAGAGAATAAAAGAGCAAAAAAGAATTGCATAGTAGACTTCTTGTCCCAACATGCCTTCAAATAAACCAGTTGCACCCACTTGCTACCAGCAAATTCCTAATCCTAGGATCATGAAAGCAGCTTGTGTCCATAGTTATTCACTTTTTAAAAGATTTTGTTTCATTTGCCTCAGTTTCAGCGCACGTAATACCTTGTTTAATAATTTCATGAAACTACAAACTTCTCTACATGAACAATTTATTCCACGGTCATGATTGGCCATCACGAAAGTTTGTGAATCCTTTACATGATGCCATCAACCTCCAACTTCCATGCCTTTTCCTGGTGTTGTTTTTTTTAAAAAAACAAAACAAAAACAAAGAAAAAAACAAAGAAAAAAACAGAGATAATGGAGTATTTAAAATGATAGTGGGATTAATTCTGCCATTAGATGGTACTCTTTCATTGAACTTTATGGAACACTGCCCAGTGGGGAAGTTGTTCGCTGTTGGTCACCCTCTAAAGATGCCCATAGGGAATGTGGAAAGACCTGAGGAAAAAAAGCCCAGTGGTGCAAGTTTTTCCTTAATGTAGAGACGCCCTAAGACAATTTTTAACTGAAACTTTAAATTCTTAGAGCATCTAGAGAAATATGAAAAACCTTGGATCTAAGTGCAAAGCCACATAGTACTAAAAAGATGTTCACGCATCTTCCAAAAAGCAACCTGGAATACCTAAAAGCTGCAAAAATCCCCAGTGCTGCTTTCATGCAAGACTGAACTGGCATTTTGGGACAAACTGCTTCTGGAGCTGACATTACTCAGTCCAGATGTGATGGAAAAAGTCTGAATCATCATCATCATCATCATCATCATCATCATCATCATCATCATCTATAGATATGTATATGATCCAAACATAAGCTTTGGAATAACATTTCTAGCTCTTCTTCATACTTCAGACATATCCAGACAAGCAAAATATAGTTATGCAGATGTGAGTTAGCATTTCCCCCACCACACACACACAAGTTGACTTTTCCTTCTGAAGAAATGATTTCCTTAGTGGAGAATCCAATAAATGCCACTATAAATGCTCTGTATCGTCCCACGTCCTTCACACTCGGAGGGAGGGGGGATCTGTGCTCTTTCCAAATTCAAACAAAAATACTCAGGAACTTCCAAAACTTCCTGCAACAGGGGAGAAAACAAAGTCTGTGGAGTTTTGGTGCTCTGAATTCCAGGTCCTCCAGTCTCCTAATGTTATTCACAAACTGTTCATGCATTAATTAGTTTTGAGGGATGCAGTAGTTTCATCTGTAAATGTCCCATGGTCTTTCACATGAGAAATCCTGGATTCTGCCTCCGGTAAGTGTTTGTTTATCTGATCTACAGTTGTCTGCAGAATTGCTACAGAAGATTTTATGGAGGTAAGGTTGTGCCATAGTTTTGAAAGAGACAAATTGTTTTGGGTCTGATTCCTCTAAAGAGGAAGGCGAGAGAGCATCATTTTACTGTGGCTGTGCCATAGACTCTGCATGGACAAAAATTGTATGGGTGTGGTAAAAAAAACACCCAGGGGTGGGGGGTATCTCTCTACACTAGTTTTGAAAGAACTCTAGCCAGGTGATTGAAAATGCCAATTGAACTTGGACGTGGATGAAGACCTCACTAAGAGCTCCATTACACCAGCAGTTTCATGCACTCTCGCCACACCTGGTATCTGGTTTTGCAGCAAGGGACTCACATGATGTCATCCCTGTCCTGCACCAATTGTGCCTCTTTTCCTCTGTTTTGCATATTATTTTGGTGCGGGAAAAGCCTGGATTATTTTTCCCAAGCAACTTTAATTCGCCCTTAAGCCTCCATGTAGTGCTGTCCCCTGGCTTTTTCCTTTGTTGGGGGCATGTGCTTTTAATGGAGTCTTGCTTGATGAAAGGGGGGGGAGGGAGGGAGGGGGGGAGGGAGGGAGGGGGGGGAGGGCGGTTCTCCTCCTCCAGGACTTCTTGTGGAATGTTCGAATGAATGGACTTTTTACTGCTCCAACCCCATCCTCCTTGCCTGCAGCTCCCTCACTTTTAAAGACAAAGAGATGAAACTTTGGACCTTGAGAGCTCTTAAGTAGAGCTTTCAGCATGCCAAGTTTGAATCAGTTTGGTCCATGCCTTGATTTTTTATGATTTTTAAAATTCCCCCTTTAAAGCATTTCCCTGATAGTCCACCAATGCGAAATTCCACCTGTTTGCATTTGTGGAGGATCTATTTTCCTTTACATTGATCATGTGAAGCTGTGCATCTCCAGTTCATGAAATAGAGATCTGCTCGTTCCCTTTACTCAAGAATAAAAGCCATTGCTTTCAACTGCATTTACATCCAAGTCATACTAACCTGATGCATGCTTACCTTTGAGTAAACCCCATTGAACAGAGAGAGACTTACTTCTGAGTAAACATGTATAGAATGGACTTTTAATTGTGTGTTCACTCAGAGGCCTTTTAAAAAAAGTTTAAAACAGCAAACTGGAAAGAAGTGCTCTGCAATCCTGTGCTTACTTCTGAGGTCTTCTGTTTACTCTGAAGTAAGTCTCTCTTGGTTCAATGGGGTTTACTCAAAGGTAAGCATGCATTGGATTTTAGTCACAAATGCAAGTTCATAGAAGGATGAAATGGGGCATGTTGGTGAGTGGGGAGTGGAGGAGACCACCCCATCCGTTCCCAGTCTCCTTTTTTCCCCCTCCCCAAAGCTTCCGCTAAATGGACAAAACCACCCAGCTAGCTAAAATGCATAACGTGCTTCCCACACTGCATTGGATACTTGTAAGCCCCCTTACGCATAAGCCTCCAGGTTTAGAGGCTTACAGTACCCAGGGTGGATCCAATAGGATTACACCCTAAGGGTATCTCTTGCACTAAGTGACTCCTTCTGATCATCCCTGGGTACAGTTATTGTGTAGAGAATCATTTTATAAGCACTGCGACTTGCTGAATACGTTCTTGTTGCAGTTTCCAATGACCATTGTAGAACTACATTTTGAAATTGCTGCAATCAAGGAAATTACATCAGGAGTGTGTTTACGAAGTACCAGCTCATAGAATTCACTTCTCAACTCTTCTACTGGGACAGCTGGGAGAGATTGGGGGGGGCGCTATTTGCCTGGGTGAACTGGGGCTGCCTCTACAAGAGAGGTTTAGGCACTTAATTTTTTTTACCTCTACAAGAACGGAGCGCAAATCGGGCGTAGAGGCGCTTTTTCTCTCCGATTATGCGCATTATTGAATGCGCGTTAAATAGCGAGTTTTATTTTGCTCCGGCCGTTAAAGCGCATTTTGACTATGTGAACAAGCGCTTATATGCATTAACTACTTGTAAAGCGCATTTTGGTCATCCGTTAATGCGCTTCGCTGCCTCTCGCTGCCTCTCGTGCAGAGGTATTAGGTGTAAATGCGCTTCAGCGATTATACGCATAATCGCCTAACCGGGCGCAAAAGCGAATCCTTGTAGAGGGGATCTGGGTCAGAAGCAGTAGTGAGGTGAAAGATATGAAGCAATTCCTGGCAAAGTCAGGAACTCAAGGCTCATGTCTTTCACCCTGCTTTAATCAAGATGCTGTGCACTCTCAACTTAACAAAGTATTGTAATTCAGCACCATGGTAACACAAATTTGATAACACAAAAGGCTAACTACTGCAAATTGGTATGGTTTCTACTAGTCATAGGGAGTGGCAAGGAGCTATAAAGACTGCAAAACCCTCACCCATCTAACTACTGGAAATCTTATTTATTACCTCCCCTAGCTTATGAAATATTCGTTCAAGAATATTTTCACAATCATACGGAGTAGATAATGGGCTGGATGAGGGCGAACAAGCTGAACCAGAAAAGGCAAAGGTGTTGTTGCTCAGTAGAAACTCTGACTTGGAGATTGGAGTTCAACTTGTTCTGGAAGAGGTTGTGTTTCCCCTGAAGAATCAGGTCCACAGTTTGGGAGTGTTCCTTGATCCTATGGTGTCTAGATCTTCAGGTGGCATCTTCAGGACATATGCTGGATCTTAAAGTCCATATTACACCTGCCCTGAAAGACATGCACTAGTTGCAAATTGCTTTCCAGGTGCAATTAAAGGTGTTAGTTTTAACTAGAATTGTGCACAAAAAGAAACCAATGGTTTTCAAGTTTCCCAATTCTAGGGAACCACTCCTATGTAATGTGCTAGACAATCCTTGTATGTCTAGGGTTGCCAGCTTTTGAACAAGCCCTTTGTACCTGTTCCTTTAACAGCAGGTGGTCATGTTGTCTCCATGCACCCAAAAGTTTCATCTTATGTAAACCGGCCAGAGAGCTTCGGCTATGGGACAATATACAAATGTAATAAAATAAATGAATGAATAAATAAATAAATAAATAAATCTGCTGATTTCAGCATATCAACTTCTGCTAATGGAATAGGTGCAGGCCAGGACATTTTCCCTCCTGCACAACATACAACAGTAAGGCCCTGTTCACATGATCACAGGGGAGGGAGGGTAAATTATCAATGGAGCAGGGAGGGGTAGGAAAACCGCAATGTGCATGCCCACTACATGACCATTACCCCACGGAGCGCTGTTATTTACTTACCCCTTGCCACTCCTTGGATAACTTCACAGCCTTCTACTGCAGCACCTCTACATCCCAGCAGGTGGTGTGGTGTGACTCGGACCACAGCAGCATCCCAAACACCAGAAAGACTGTGCAACCACAGAAAATGTCCACAGTAGAAAGAGTGGTGTTGAAAGTGGTGGTCGCTCTTGCTGGGCACTGCCACTTTAAAAAACAAAACAAAAACAGTGTTCCAAGCCCTGAAACCCACTGGGTTCCCATCACGTGACTCAGGAATCACCATGGATGCCCACTAAACATCTTGCAGAAAATGGGTAGTGGGTGTGGGTACTTGACCTACCACTGGGAGGGAATTCTCCTGCCACATGACATGCTAGCACATCGTGGATCTTGTTTTTGACCAATCGAAGGTGGATTAACGTGTCATCTGAACAGAAACTCTGCATGTTACAGAGGGTTGTGGCTGGATTGTTGGTAGTCTTCAGCTTGCTCAGTGTCCTTACATATGCAGCTCACCAGCCAATCCTGTTGTACCTTACTGTTGACCCATGTGAACAGAGAGCACGGGCAACATACCTATGCAACTGTGCATTTTAGAGAGATGATTGGTTGTGGTGGGCAACTATCTTTCAAGAGAATTTAGCTGCCATTATCTTCTAATTGAGGAGCCCTGATAGCTTCCCTAGGGATTCTAGGATCACAGTTTGAAAAGACTGATGCGAACAATGCTGTGGTGATCCAGTACTGCTGCATGTATAAGCCACTCATACAGATGTAAACAGTGATTCCAAATACACAGGGATTGGAAAGAGAAGTGATGCTCACTTTTTAAAAAGAAATACAAGAAAGATATTGTAAAAAGTACCAGAAATGTTTTTTTAATGGGGCAAAGATTAATTAAGCATGCGTTGGTTGCATTTTACCAGATTTATTGAGATGACAGGTACGCCAGCAAAGTGCAGATGATTATAAGTTTCTACTATCTGGGAGTCCCTGAGCTCATTGTTTACAGTGGAGAAATTACTCTAGGGTTTGAGGGGAAATATAATGATCTCTGTTTTTGAATGTCAAGAACTTTATCCTCATTACTGACCAGTTAATTGGTGGAACACCAGCCCTGAAAGCCCCAGTGGATAGTGTGATTGTAAGTTGGGTTACATGGCTTCCTTCTTGTGTTGAAAATCATCACCAACTATTTTATTCACCAAAATCAGTGTTTGCTGTATTTGACTGAAAAAATATGTTCTCTATACGACAATTAAAACATGAGGCCACATGAAATTTCCTCAGCTCAATAATTTCTGGTAAACGTTATGGAGAAATAGGCTTCAACAGTTAAATTTCTGTGTGGGTGTTGGGTGTTGGGTGTTGCTAAGCTCCTACACTAACAAACCTTCTGAGGACTTGGTCCCATC
The DNA here is from genome assembly GCA_029215795.1 of Anniella stebbinsi. Lineage (NCBI taxonomy): Eukaryota > Metazoa > Chordata > Lepidosauria > Squamata > Anniellidae > Anniella > Anniella stebbinsi. Next base: position 102,859,641 of record JARDYH010000003.1, read on the forward strand.
CTCTGAGTAGGGTGCCCAGATACAAAGGACTCCCTTTAAGAGTTTATTTTGCTTTAAGAGCAGAAGGAATTTCAGTAGGTGCAACTAATAGTACAGGCATGGCAAAAGCTGCCCCTGCCACCAAATTCCCTCTTCTACACCACTCTTTAAAGTGTGGGACTTCTACTCTTCTTGGCAATTGGTCACCTGGAAATAAAATTGGTTTGGTTTAGGTTTTTAAGAAATCTTAGTGCAATTGATTTTATTATTATTTTATTTATTTATTTATTGCATTTTATACCGCCCCATAGCCAAAGCTCTCTTGGTGGTTTACAAAGCTATTAAGCACCCCACTCCATCAACATGACACGCAGCTAAGCAACTTTAAATGTTGGCAAATCTGAGCTTTTGCAAGTTCGATGTTCAGCATTTATGTTTTTGTTCACTTTCAAAATAAAATTACTCCAAGACAGTGTGGTACGGGGCATCTTCTTGTAGTAATTTTATCTTGTGTGTAAATAGCATGATTTGAGCATGCTATTTTCATGCTAGTTGAAAAATGAGCAACCCCACTCCCAAACACATAACTGTAATTTTCTCTTACAAACAAAAAATGAAACTAAACAAAAACTGGTCAATCATGGAACTGGTTTCTGTATGGCCATATGCTAATATTAGATAATAATAATAATAATAATAATAATAATAATAATTTCATTTATTTATTACCCACCTCTCCCTCTGGATCAAGGTGGGGAACAACATTAAAAACAAATGATATGAAATACATAAAACTGATTAAAAACATATAAAACTAATACACTGCTAAAATACCAATAAAACTCTTAAAATTTGACTGGGTAGGCCTGCCAGAAAAGATCAGTCTTTATAGCTTTCATAAATTCTGAAAGACTGTTAAATTGGTGAACCTCTCCCGGCAGGCCATTACACAGCCTGGGAGCAGCAGAACAATCTGTCAAGTATTTAAAGTGCTATCATGTCTCCCCTCAGTCTTCTCCTCTCCAGGCTAAACATGCCCAGTTCTTTCAGTCTCTCCTCATAGGGCTTTGTTTGCAGATCCCTGATCATCCTTGTTGCCCTCCTCTGAACACGCTCCAGCTTGTCTGCATCCTTCTTGGTGTGGTGCCCAAAACTGGACATAATACTCAAGATGAGGCCTAACCAGTGCCAAATAGATGGGAACCAGTACCTCACGCAGTTTGGAAGCTATACTTCTATTAATGCAGCCCAAAATAGCACTTGCTTTTTTTGCAGCCACATCACACTGTTGGCTCATATTCAGCTTGTGATCTACAACAATTCCAAGATCCTTCTTGCTTGCAGTATTGCTGAGCCAAGTATCCCTCATCTTGTAACTGTTCATTTGGTTTCTTTTTCCTAGGTGTAGAACTTGGCATTTATCCCTATTAAATTTCATTCTGTTGTTTTCAGCCCAGTGCTCCAGCCTATCAAGATCACCTTGGAGTTTGTTTCTGTCTTCCAGGGTATTAGCTATCCCATCCAATTTTCTGTCATCTGCAAATTTGATAAGCATTCCCTACACCTCCTCATCCAAGTCATTAATAAAAATGTTGAAGAGCACTGGGGCCAAGACAGAGCCCTGTGGTACCCCACTTGTTACCTCCTCCCAGTTTAAAACAGTTATACCAGTAGTGACAACTGTTGGGGCCCAGGACACACTACATATATAGTCATATGTATATATACATATACTGTCATATCTTGCTTGGTGTAGATCTGGCCTCAGTTTGCTCTTACTTTCCTTACACAAAGAGTCTACCTTCGTGGTTCTGACTGCAGTGGTTCAAAAGCAACTGTTTTCTAAAGGAAGTGTTCTGTCTGTCTCATCTGTATGTCAAGGAAATGCTTGTGCACTGACTCTACCCTGTTTGAAAGGCTTTTTCCTTACTGTAATTTAAATTTGGCTATATTAAAAAAACACCTATATTAATCAAAATATGACTTTTTTCAGAATATATGGTTAGGATGGCAGCTTTAGTGTGAGGTATACCATTATTTTTCTTTCAGAGATCTTAACATGTGGGACATTGCCCCGGCCACCTAGAAATATACTTTGCCCCTTTTGTGCCCCCCCCAACTTATTTTTTTTTCTGGTACCACCGCTGGATGTCTGATGTAAATGCTAAGATTGTGAGTCTCAATTCAAGTCAGAACAGATATGGTTGTACTATAGGGCTTGACTGCAGGCAATGTTTTTTTTGGGGGGGGGTCTGAGTTGAAACATGTACACATGCCCTTCATTATATAGTTCCTTTTGGTATTCCTCAATGGGATCCAAGGATAGGGACCTGTAAAATGTAGTGATTTGGTCAACTTTGGAGGAGCCCTACTTAGTTTTTGACATCTCATGTAAACCATTCAGAGAACTGTGGCTATGGGGCGTTATAGAAATGTAACCTATCATCATCATCATCACCATCATCATCTCGCAAATCTGAATCAGCCCAATTCAATTCAGGATTCAGCCAAATCCAAAGCACACCCCAAATCTGGAGGAATCCATGCATAATTTGTTCTGCAATGTTGAAAAAAGGATTGCTGTGTGTCAGTGCATTGTTAAGAACATAGTGGCCCTATGCAGAAGACACCTTAAACCATGGAACTACAACTAGTTCAAAATATAGCAACCAGGTTGGTCACCAATACACCTAGAGGTGACCATATTACACCAATTTTAAAATCACTTCATTAGCTGCCAATTAGTTTCCAGACAAAGTACAACTCTACTATTCTATGATTCAAATACAGACCCCTGTGGCATCCCTCTATTTTCATCCCTCCATTGGGAGAATATATCATTTATTCCTACTCTCTGTTTTCTGTTCTTTAACCAGTTACTGATCCATAACAGCCCCTCTCTTCTTATTCCATGACTGCAAAGTTTGCTGAGGGGTCTTTGGTGAGGGACTTTGTCCAAAGCCTTTTGGGAGTCCAAGTAAACAATGTCTACAGGATCACTGCTGTCTACATATTTATTTACACACTCAAAAAAATTGTAAAAGGCTAATGAGATAGGACATACCTTTGTGAAAGCCTTGTTGATTCTTTTTCAGCAGGGCTTGTCCTTCCATATTCTTACTAATTTTATCTTTAATAGCACTTTCAAACAATTTACTCAGACAGACATTAAACTAACCAGCCTGTAATTTAATGAATTTAATGTTGTTACATTGGCCATCTTCCAGTCCTCTTCAATGATAGGCTGAGAGGATGGTGGATGTGTGATGGTGCACTAGTTAGGGTTGTGCTGTACGTATTCCTTGAGTTGTAATTAGATAGATAAAAGTTTGGTGGGGCGGAAGAAGAAAAATAGTCTGTGAAGTACATAGTTTGCAGGAGATTGCATTCCCCTAGCAATGACATCCTCCTATTTCAATTTGGTTTCAAAGATGATATATGTCTCTATCTGGGTAGGTTTCTTCATGACTTCCACTCATAGGATCTCTTGCACACATCTGTGCACTGTTACCTAGGACTAAGTACCACTGAACACTAGGAGTAAACGTGTATATGATTGCACTGTTGGTGGCATATAAGGAATGGTAGGGGAATCCAAACAGCATTGTTCCTTCTGGTTCTCTCTTGCATAGAGAAATGCTGTCAAGCTGGTCTAACTGGTCTAACAGCAAGAGCAGATACATTCTAGTGCCATGCAAGGTCAGAAACCTGGTGGCAAAGGTTGTGCAGTCACGTCCGTCCCCAAAAGATTTCTCCATCAGATGAGACGGTGAAAAAAGTTGTTCAGCAGTCAGATTAGTAGCATATGGAAATATCATCTTTAATTTGAGGTTCTCCATAGTCAGTGGTGTAGGGAGATCCTTGAAATAGAAACTTTCTTCTGCGAATGCAATGATCATTTGAATAGCTTGTGGCTTTATACATAATTAACTAGTACAGAAAGAAAGGGAAATACAAACTGGTTGGCAATTTTCCTGCCATGATAAAGCTTGTGAACTTATGTAACACTGTATGTCACGGATGGGCAGGAAATAGATCTCCAGATGTTTTGAACTTCAACTCCCAGTATTTCCAACCATTGCCCATGCTAACAGAGGCTTCTGGGAGTTGAAGTCTAAAACATCTAGAGATCTATCTTCTGCATGTTAGAAAGTCTGGTTTGACTTACAGAAGGGTTGCTTTATACAGAGAATGCATGGCAACACAGCATTTGGCATTGGAGGCAATAAACGCAGGCTAGAGCCCATTGAGAAGTTCAAATCAATTTACTTTATCAGTGCTTTTATGCACATCATTAGAGAAGGCTATCTAACATTGTTTAACTACAAGCACTGCCTAAAGCAGTGATGGCGAACCTATGACACGCGTGTCAGCACTGACACGCGTAGCCATTTCTGATGACACGCGGCCGCTGAGGCAGCCGCATGCCGAGAAGGATGTTTCATCCTCGAGTAGCCGAGGATGAAACATTTGCTGCTCTTGAGGATGAAACATTTGCGACTAGAGTCTTAGAGTTAGACTCTAGTCGCAAATGTTTCATCCTCCCCTATTAGACACTCTGTGCCGGAGGTCTGTAGGCCAAAACAACAGAAGTCCGGCACAGAGCGTCTAGTTCTGGGACTTCCGGTTAAGCCGGGATCTTTGCCCTCACTTCCGCCGGCAGAGCAGGGAGCAGCGGAATGCAGCGGGGGACGCATCTCTGGGGGCCCTGCCATTACCAGTAACCAAATAACAGTTAACCACAGCAACCATTATCTACTGTTCTGGGGTGTCATGGATTTCTAATCCATCATTACTGAGATAAGTGAGGGGGAGGCTGGGAGAGGCGAGGGCCTGTGGCGTGCTATGGGTGCCGTTTCCCGCCATTAGAAATAGCGGCAGCCATTTTAATTCACATAAGGAACACCATCTTGCTCCATAGTGCAGAATCCATTTCACCACTATTACTGTTGTGCATCCTTATTAACCCCTATTTCTGCTTATTACCCCTGCCCTTTCCTAAAAGACAGTTGCATGCACCATTTTGTGGTTAGTTAGGCTAGTTAACCCCTAATTGCCTGCAGGCCTAACAAGCTATCTATAATTCTATCTTCTGTCACTGCCCCCCTGATGGAGAACCCAAAAAATAAAAAACTAAGGTTAAGTAAAGGAAGTGGTAGTAGCAGTGGCCGACCCTTTCAAGAGACATGGACCGAGATGTATGGCTTTATAGAAAAAAATGGCAGATCATTTTGCGTTCTATGTACTGAAACGGTAGTAAGCAGAACGTGGAATATAAATAGACATTTTGAAACTAATCATTCCCAGCTCTTGGAAAAAAGTGAGGATGAAAGGAAGGAATACATTTCCAGGCAGCTACACCTTTATAAGATCCAATCTAATTCCATCCTTAAATTTATGAAAGGCTCTACAAATTTAACATCTGCAAGTTTGAGCATTGCTCACTCTATAGCTCAGCATGGAAAAGCGCTCAGTGAGGGAGAATTTATTAAAGAAACTCTCCTAAGATGTGCACCAGTTCTATTTCACGATATGCAGAATAAAAATGCAATTATTAAGAGAATATCTGAGTTACCACTTAGTAGAAATATCATAAAAGACCGAATAATGAGACTGAACACAAACGTACAACATCAATTAAAGAGAGACATAAGGAAGTGTAAATATTTTTCGATCTCTCTTGATGAAACTACTGATGTCACATCACATGCTCAGTTGGCCATTATTGGTCGATATTCTGATGGTCTCACAATGAGAGAAGAGTTGATAAAGTTAGTATCAGTGCCAACAAGTACATCAGGAAGCGAAATATGTAAGGTTGTTATACAAACATTTCGTGACCTAAGCATTGATATCTCTAAAGTTGTGTCAGTGACGACAGATGGGGCACCAAATATGGTGGGGAAAAAAGTCGGATTTGTCAAATTGTTTACAGAAGCTATTGGACATCCGATTGTGCCTTTTCATTGTATTATCCATCAGGAGGCTTTATGTGCCAAGGCAGGATTCACCGACTTAAACGACTTAATGTCAGTTGTTACAAAAATAGTTAATTTAATAGCTGCTCGCCCCCTTCACAAGCGAGAATTTTCGGCACTTTTACTGGAGGTTGATTCCACCTACAGTGGACTGCTGATGTACAATAATGTAAGATGGCTGAGCCGAGGCAAAGTTCTTGAGCGCTTTGTGGAGTGCTTTGAAGAAATTAAGGTATTTCTTGACGATAAGGATCTGGGAAACTTTCCTCAGCTTAATGATGATAAGTGGGTCAACACCCTGATGTTTTTACAGATCTCTCTGTTCATATTAATGAACTGAACTTAAAGTTACAAGGTTTTGGCAAAAGTATTGACGTTATGTTTGGATACATAAAAGCTTTTGAAAGTAAAGTTAAAATTTTCAAGCGAGATGTAGAAACTAAAACTTATAAGTATTTTCCTCGAGTAACAAAGTATTTTGAGAAGGCCAGTGCAGCTGTACAAAATGAAATGGAACTCTTGCATATGAAGTACCAGCATGTTTTAGACTCGTTACTTGACCAGTTTAGTGATAGATTTAGTCAATTTAGAAGTCTAGAACAGACCATGAAAATAATGAAGTATCCTGATGTAGTAGTCTACAGTAGTTTGGAATTAAATGGTTTCCAATGGATGCAAATTGATGATTTGGAGATGCAACTTGCAGAATTTCAAGACAGTATCTGGGCTCAGGTGTTTGTCGACTTGAGGTCAAAGCTTGAGAATCTGGAAAGGTGCCGCTTGGAGAATCAAGAGGAGTGCCACTGCGAACAGGAAATTTGGAGTGTCTGGAACCGACTACCAGACACTTTTAGCACCCTGAAAAATATAGCAATGGCTTTACTCACATTTTTTCCCTCTACATACTTTTGTGAGGCCTTATTCTCAGTGTTAAATAATATCAAAACCAACAAAAGAAACAGATTGACAGATGAAGTTAGTAGCGCTTGCTTGGGCCTGAAGTGTACAAAATACCAACCTTCAATTGAAGATTTAGCCAATGAAATTCAGCAACAAAAAAGTCACTAATAGGCAGGTTCGTTAAAGAATTCCCCCTCCCCCTCACTTATCTTAGTTCACGGCACCCCACACAAGCTAAATAATATCAAGGCCAACAAAAGAAACCGACTGACGGATGAACAAAGAAGTCACTAAGCAGGTAAGTTAAATAATTAGTTTTTGGTTTATTAAATACAATTATATATAACAATTATACATTTATGTTATTTAAACTATAAATATCGCGAAATAATGTTTTTTCCTCAAAGTGACACACCACCCGAGTTATGCTCAGTTTTTTGGCGAAGTTTGACACACCAAGCTCAAAAGGTTGCATCCACAAAAAGCTCTGAGAAAGTTGGGAAAAATGAACTGTACTACTGAAGACCTACTGACTTGAGTTCGCTGTTGCCACAGGTATTGTTCAGGATACCAAACACTCCCAAAGGAAGGAGTAAATTGACCCCTTTGAGGCCATGTACGGTAGGCCCTCCCCGTTGTGGAGGAAATATGGCAGTAGCCAGGATGTTCCGAGAGAGGTAGTCCCATGGGCAAAATGCATTGCAGAGGTAAGGAAGAATTTAAACTGGAAGGTGCCTTACCTCTTACAGAGAAAGTACATAATATAGAGCCAGGAGACTGGGTTTATGTAAAGAAATGGAAAGCAGATCCCCTAAAGCCTAAATGGTCAGGCCCGCATCAAGTTATGCTGGTTACTCCAACTGCTATTAAATGTTTTGGTTTTAAATCCTGGACGCATTACAGCAGAGCCAAACGTGCTCAACCAACAGTACAGTGGAAAGCCAGTCCAGAAAAAGAGACTCTAAGAGTACAGCCCAAGGAATCTTAAGCGTCTGCCTGACCAGGAGAACAGGCAGTCTACCGCTAGGGCTTGAAGCACCCCCTGCCGTGTCACACCCGGAAGCTGACGCCCAGCGCACGGGGAAATCAAGATTAGAGAGAGAGGAGACACCGAGGAGGGAGCAACAGCCCACAGGAGCTGCCACATCCGGAAGCTGACAGCCTCCTCTGGCGAAGAATCCAGCAAATGGATTTCTACCCCATCGAACTATCTAAATGAACTTTATGCCATGATTGATGGGCCACTGATTATAGTTTTGATCATAGCATTAAATTGTAATAGGAATAACAATAGTGTGTTGTTTCAAATCAGAACAGTTTCTTGGCAGGCCTCGGCAAAATGTACTCCCTCTTTTGGTTATTAACCCTGATAACCATATGTTTGAGTAAATCTGTAGAAAAAGAAGAGCCCAATCTGTGGATTCAAATCGTGAAGCAAACTGCTGCAGTACTCGCTAATAAATCTTGTGTAATCTGTGCACTGACCCCAAAATCCCACCAAAATGGACTTCCGATCTTGCCCATTTCCCTTAACAGAACAGGGATTGTAGCAGATTGGGGGTTTCAAGAGGTGCCCTTCAAATATACACACTATAATTCCAGCAGAGCCCTCAAAGTAGTTTCCTTGCCAGGACAAATCTGCATTTCACAGAATGGTTCTGGGATATTTGTAGGCCAGTCAGAATGTCAGGAGACTTGGTATTCTGACCAAGCAGCCCCCGGAGAAGGAACCTGGAATTGTAGCGACTTGAAAAGAGTGCTTTTTAAATATTGTGGCTGCTCTTTGGGTGAAGAATGGATGCATACTTGGGGGAGGAACTGCACCCACTACAAAGGTGGGGTCCGTATGGAAAGGCCTGCCACACTGATTTCTCTGACCCTCGCTCTCCTCCTGTCCCGAAATAAAGGACATGGACACCACTTGTGGTGGATTTGTGGAGAATGGGCTTTCAAACAATTACCCCAAAATTGGAAAGGAAGTTGTTATTTGGGAATTGTAGTTCCAGGATTGTGGATGATTTCCCCTGACACCTATAAGAGAGAAAAAAGATCTTTGGATCTAAAAAGCATAGCTGGAGGAGGTAATCAGAAATGGGGAAGTGAAGAATGGCCGGCTGAACGTATAGTTGAGTGGATAGGTCCCGCTACCTGGGAATCTAATGTGGGCGGCAGGACCAGCCACTACTTGACGAACAGACTCATACATTTACAAGCAGTAGTGGAAATCATAGCAAATCACACAGCTGATGCTTTAGATTTAATCGCCACTCAACTAACTCAGCTCAGGACTGCCACTTTACAATTAAAATTGGGACTAGATTATGTATTGGCAGCACAGGGCGGCCTTTGTGTTGCCCTGAATTTTTCTGATTGTTGTTTCCAAATAGATGACAATGGAGTAGTTATAAAAGGCTTAGCTAAAACCATAAAAGAAGTAGCTCATGTGCCAGTCCAAAATTGGAATGGATGGAGTTTGGATTGGCTCACATCTTGGCTTCCAAATTTTAGATGGCTTAAAACTTCATTCTTAGTATTTTGCTTAGTTGTGATTCTGATCTGCATTCTACCTTGCTGTATCCCGTGTTTTATGGCTTTGGTGACACGAGTAGTAAATTCCATTGTAGAACGCAAAATATATTCTCATTATGTATCGTTAACTATGCAAAAGATGTAAAACATGAAGAAGTAGAAAACTAGACATAGTTAAGAATGTATCTAGTTCCTGTTTTGCACTCTACACATGCTCTAAATCCTGCTAGCAGCTTTTGAGGCACAAAGAACAATGAATGACTATAGACAGGATGAATGTAACTAACAGTGATTTTCTTTTTTTTCTGTAACCTTACGCTTTTTAAATTATAGTAAAGAACCAATGTTAAAGATAAAATTAGTTCTTAAAAGAGGGGAAATGTGACATGGAATTTAAAATTAAGGTTTGCTTCTTTTCCCTGTAGTCCCCAAATTGGGTTATAAATCAGTAAATCAACCAGATACAAATCTTATGTAAATCCTTGAGACTCCTTTCAGGGAAAGGAAGGCAAATGGTCTACAATAGATCATCATTAAGGTGTCAAAGTACCCAGCTTTAGGAGAGAAGGCAGCCGGTTTAAAGAAAGCTTTGTATTCTTCCAGCTAAGAGGCCCCTCACTATCTCGTCTTTGGAATGTTAAATTGACCTTGCTTGCTTGGCTTCTGTAACTTCACTTGCAAATACAGTTTTTAAGTTTCGATTCATGAACGTCACTAGAGAGGGGTGTTTCTTTTTGATGCCATGAGGGTAAAAAGCCTTTGTTCAGTTTGTGAGGGGCGTTTCCCCGGAATTTTAGCCAGAAGGCACCAGGGGATTCGCTGGACAGCGCTGTTCTTTTCTAATAAAACTGAATTAAACCTTCCTCCTTCTATCTGAGTTTGATTTTAAGTAACTCCAGGTTACAATATCAACAAATATTAGTAACAACTGCAAATATATTCTTAAATCCAGAACTTCCCACCTCCACCCAAGGTCTAGATGTACCAATAGAAGTCTATGGCCTTTGGCCTTACCCACACTTAATTCAAGGACTAACTCAATGAATAGGGGTCCCTTCATAAAGTTGCAAAGATCAAAGCCAACAGGAATTGCAAAGCTAGATCAAAGCTGCTAATCTAGTTCAAAGCCTCCCATCTTTTAGTGATTTCAGACTATAAGAATTACACACAGAGCTCTCCAACCTTTTTGGCCTTGTGGGTACATTTAGCAATTTGATAAACTGTCCTGGGAACCACCACAAAATGGCTGCCATAGCCACAAAGAACAAATAATCTGTACAAAAGACTGAATACAAGGCAGAGGCGTGGTCTGAGCTAAACATCTCTTTTGAGCCTATGGTTTTCGGTGCGAAGAGAAACCTATTTCACGGAAGGCAAGGTTTTCTTCTCTCGCTTGCTTTCACCCACTGTTTTTTGCTAGCCAACTCATCTCTTTCTCTCTCTCACCCCAGATCACTATCAATACACAAATTTTTGCTCTCACCCTGGATCACTCCCCCATATACCTCTCATCCACCCACACAAATATGTACCCATCACACACAGATGTCCCTCCCTTTTCTTCCTCACTGATAGGACACAAAAACACATACTCACTCTTTTTCAGGATCCCTCCAAATTTTCCCCTAAACTCACCATCACCCACACACATGCAGCTCCCATGCAACTTAGCAAAAAAATATTCAATTTTAGGGGTTTCACATAAGGGTAAGAAATTGTAGAATGGACTTGAACAAGTGGATAACAAATGTATAACTTTTGTTTACAGCAAACTATCATGTCCTTTGATTAGTGGATATATTGCAACATTTCTCATGAGTTAATACTGCATATGACCCATGATTTAATCTGGTAATTTTAATTTCTGCATCTACCAGGTTTGCATGCAATTTACAATTCGTATGATTCATAATGTCAGAACCACACAAAGTATACTGAGAACGTATTACCCATAAGTCCTTTGGTCTTGTGTATGGTTTCTTAGCATCATATCTATACAATCTAAAATGTGTTGTTTCTATTCCTTGTAATTGCACAGAGGTTTCTCGCATAGGAGCTTCAAATTGAAGAGTCAAATTTAATGGTTTTAAAACATCTGTCCAATTACTATGTTCCCAGGTAGTCTGTCCTAGAGCTAACAGATGTAATTCTTTGTGCGAGCTCCATCACACTAGCATTTTATCGCACTCTTGTCATGCCTGGTTTGTGGTTTTGCAACATAGTACTCACTTGACGTCTTCACTGTCCTGCACTCAACTTGTCTCTTCCCCTCCCATTTCCATCTTATTTTGGAGTGGGGAAAGTCTGGCTTATTTCCGCCATGTGGGATTAAAGTGCCCTTCCACCTCTGTGTATTGCCATCCTCGCAATTTTCTTTTGTTGGGGGCATGTGCTTTGAACGTGTGCTTGCTGACGACAGAGAAGGGTGGGGTGGTTCTCCTCCTCCAGCACACTGTGTAAAACAAACTGAGCCGGTCGAATGGGTTTTTGCTGCTCCAACCCCACCCTCCTTGCCTGCAGAAATGGTGCCCAGCTGATTAAACATTGAATTGGTAAAATGCTAGACAACAAAACCAGAGCGGGGGGGGGGGGACTCCAACGGCCATCACTCAACAAGAACCAATGAAGTGGAGGGGCGAGAGCAATAACAGGAGAACAAACAAGTGAAAAGAGAGTCCCCCAGTATAGCTATGATTGTGAAAGGGACCAGCACTTGCCGCGCTAAAGAAACAGAGGTCAAAATCGCAGGTGCATACAGGGGAAAAAAAGTCGGTGTGATGGAGCTCTGTATCTTGTTTATAACTGTGTAAGTATAAAATTCCACAGCAATGGTAGAAAGATCTGTTTCTGTTATTTTTAAAGAGGAAAACACTGTAGCTCTGAACAGAAAAAGTGTACTTTTTTTAACAGATCCAAATTTTAACTATATCTTCCAGGGAATTCCTATGCATACAAAAACTTCCTTCCAAGTATACTTTTCTTGAAAATTGCCCCTAACGCCAACATATTTTCAAATGCCTTATCTTTTGTGTTTCATGTTGCCTATGTTAATTATGTCCATTAATTTATATTTATTCCAAGTGTACCAGGTGTTTATAGGTAATTTATATCTGTCCAAATTTATTTTAATTTGGTCCAGTGAAGATCCCTGGCATACCCATTTTTGACAAATTTTTGCCTCTAGAATGAACAATCCTTTATGGTCCTGTAGAAGTACCTTTATTTTCTCACACCCCAATTCAGTACCAGAAAATCACTTCTTGCAAACAATTGGTTGGTCCTCCTGAATACCATGTGTTTGGGAGTACTTGGTTTTCAATTAGTTTTACTTAAAGTGCTATTCGTACATGTCTTGTTCTACAATTCAGTGTAAATTTCTTTATCCTCACATCTCTCATTCTCTTTCATTTATTCAATCAAATAATTGTGGATCCCAACGTACTTTATTTAGTGAATCAGGTCCAGTAGACCATGGCTCACTTCCCCTGCCCACCCCCACATGGTGCTGGGAGCAGAACAGATATTCCAATATTTTTTTTAAAAAACCACCTCCTTGTTAAACAGCTTCACATCACCAATCAGAAGAATAGAGGTGAGGACCTGTAAATAACAGACTAGATTCTGTTATTTTAAAAATGGGATATACTGCTAAGGAGCCAGTAGCAGCATAGTTGGCTGTGCCATTATTGTATAGTTTGACAAGAGTAAAATTAAAAAATCCATTATTATGGGAGGCATAAAGAGGATATAAAATTTTGTCTTTGGAACCAAAAAAGGGGGCAGAACAATGTTGCCATAATATCAAGGGAAGATCAGCAGCAACCACTATGTAGAAATTGCCATAGTGTGTATAAGAATAACAGTCAAGCCAAAATTGTGAAGGAAATTGGTCTGAGTGCTGAAGAGCATTACTAGCCCTCTTTTGAGCTTACTGAAATAAATAATGCAGAAGGTATAGAAAAAGTTGTATTTTCAGGCCAAATAAGGATTAGAATAGGAACAGCATGTAAAATGTGAGAAACGGTTTATATAGGATGCCATCAGATATTGGGGTAATAGTAAGAGGTACTGGTTTTCAAATCGCTGTCCTCACTCTGTGAAAAGAAGACTGAGGAGTAAGATTGTAAATTTGAATTTTAGTGAGAGACAAAATAACCATGAGTCAACATGATAAAGGAATGACAGTTGCTAGCCATGAAACAGGAATTAGGCTAGTTATAACCCAGCATATTCAGGCAAAATGTTTAATTTCTTGTTGGGAACCAAATTATGAACATTATGATTTGCTGAGCCAGCAGAAGTCATGAGGATTGCTGACTCTCAATTTCCTGGCTATCTTCCACCATGAAGGTGGTTGTATGTATTTTAATTTGTGGAGTATCCTGTAGCAACACTGGGTAGCAAGGCTGGAGGAGTAAACCCAGAGGGAGCTGGTTTGACATTGAAGGAAGACTAACAATATGTCCAGAGTGTGATACTGCAAATACCTGTACTGCAATCAATAACACGGTTGAAGTGAACCATGTGGTGGTCATTTTTCCAATACCCAGACTCCAGGATTAGGCCTCCAATCTGGGAAAGGAAAAAGAGAATTCAGTTCAGTCAGTTCATGTAGGAGTTGGCACATTTCTTCCAAATGTGTAATGATTACTTCTCTATCTAAGTAGAGATTATGGGCATCAGTGCATCAAACTTCACATACATATTTTCACCAAACAGTAAATGATATGCTGTCTATCTGTTTAATTTTTAACTTTGCTGTTTTAAATCTGTATTTTAAATTGGTATTAATTTTGCATTGCTGCTTGGTTTTATCCTGCTTGTGTTCTTATATTGTATTTTTATACTGTTGTTTATATTTTGAATGGTTTTTGTGGTTTTAACTTTTGTAAACCGCCCAGAGAGCTTCGGCTATTGGGCGGTATAAAAAGGCAATAAATACATAAATAAAATAATAAATAAATAAAATAAATTTTATTGAGACGAACTTTTGAAATTTTGTTGACTCCTCTCTGCACCATGGGAAGTAAGTAAATTATACCAACTAGAGGGATGAGCCAGAAGGAGTTTGTTAAGATCTCACTTGATTATTTGTAGGGATGTGCACGGACCCCCCGGATCGGATCGGGACCCGGATCGCCACCCTGGAGTGGCACCCTGGGGGACTCAAATTCCTGCCACAGCCAGGTGATGACATCACCCGGCGCGCCACCCTGGAGTAGGTCGCGGAGCCCGCTGGTAGTAGCCGCTGGCGCCGGACTGGAGCGGCCGGGCCGGGAAGGTAAGGGCCCCCCTCCTCCCCTCCGTGCGCCCCCTCCTCCCCTCCGCGCGCCCCCTGCTTACCTTCCCGGCCCGTCCGCTCCCATCCGGCACCAGCGGCTACTACCAGCAGGCTCCGCGGCCTGCTCTAGAGTAGCGCGCCAGGTGATGACATCACCCGGCGCGCCACCCTGGAGCAGGCCGCGGAGCCCGCTGGTAGTAGCCGCCGGCGCCGGACGGGAGCGGATGGGCCGGGAAGGTAAGCGCCCCCCTCCTCCCCCCCGCTGTCCACTTTCATCGGCGGGCGCCCACTGGCGCCGGCCAATGGAAGCGGTGGTGGGCGCCAGTGGGCGCCCGCCAATCCGCCGATCCGCCGAACCGGTTCGGAGCCTTTTCGGACCGGTTCGGATTGGATCGGCCGATCCAGCTGTCGGATCAGAAATCAGATAATTTATCCGATTTCCCACTGGACCGGACTCGGATCGTGGATCGGGTCCGATCCAGTGCACATCCCTAATTATTTGGTTGTGTCTCTCAAAGAACACATTTCATTGAAGATAGAAGAATGTTGCACCACCGCATTTAATAGTGAACAGAATGTAAGAAACTCAGTTGAACTGAATGGTGGACCCTGATCACAATGCAGTTTAATTGGTGTAGCCCAACCAATAAACATGTGCAACACACTTACTGTAGCCCCAGTTGTCACATCCCACTGTGAAAAAACCCATGTAAACCTGGTTCAGGAGTCAACAACTATTAAACAACGCTCATAGCCATGGATAGGCTGACCATATGAAAAGGAGGACAGGGCTCCTGTATCTTTAACAGTTTCATAGGAAAGGGAATTTCAGCAGGTGTTATTTGTATATATGCAGAACCTGGTGAAATTACCTCATCATCACAAAGTTAAAGATGCAGAAGCCCTGCCCTCTTTTGTACGTGGTCAAGAGGACAGGGCTCCTGCCGCTTTAACTGTTGTGATGAAGAGGGAATTTCACCAGGTTCTGTATATATACAAACGACACCTGCTGAAATTCCCTGTCCTTTGCAACTGTTAAAGATATAGGAGCCATGTCCTCCTTTTCATATGGTCACCCTAGCCATGGAGGCAAGGGACCTATATGATCCAAATACAAAACCTGAAATAGAAAGTTTCCCTGAATAGCGGTTGTGGTGCTGTTTTTTGAACATTGGAAGGATTAGTTTGCAAACAACTAATGCAATTAGCAACCTGCTTTTTAACCTCTTGTTGCATTTTTGGCCACCCACATCAAGCCTGTCAAGCCTGCAATGTAGCCTTTGTTCCTAGGTGCAAGAGGCCTAACCCACTGTGCCTTTCAGTGACCAGAAGTGGTCTTTATATTTCAGGAGAGAAAATTATTTCTTCATTTTTTGGTATGTTTTCATCTCTCATTAAGTAGCTATAAGTTGTTGGGTATCCTTTGGGATTTGGGTTGCTAGGATCCAAACATTGTCTAAGGACACCATCCAAATTAACCCATGAGCTTGTAACGAAACCTACAAAAGATTATTTGCCTGCTTCCTTTGACAATTCATCTGCTATATTATTCCATGTGCAAACCTAGGATTTTATGGGCTTTTTGTCTGTACTGCTACAGTTAGAGCTTTTTCTTGCAGAAGTTCTTCTATTTTCCCCATATATCATTTTAATGGCTTTACCTTTTCCATCTTTAAACCCATAATTCTTCCAAGCAGGAAGGTAAAAGTCAATTCCATCTGCAACACATCTTGAATCTGTTACAGTTAACACTGTTTTGTGTTCTTGAGTATCTTTTACAGTGGCATTAATTCAGCATTTTGTGCATTTGTATCCCCTAAAGTTTTTTTTAATTCAATAATAAATTTCCCTCCATGGGTATAGTTTCCTTCCACCCACAGGCTTGTTTTGTTCCTAACACTCAGATTGCTGATCCATCAGTACTGAAACAGATATAGTAATCGAACAGTGGGAGATGGTCCTCACTCTCATTAACGGATAAGATGATTGTGCACTTTCAACAGCTTTCAGAGCTGGGTTGTAGTGATAAAACACTTGAGGGTCACTCTATGGTTTGGTTCAGACGACACAAGAAGCAACAGTTGCTTAATTAGGCAACTGTTCATTGCATTGTTTATTGTGTCATCTGGGGGACCACACAACTGACAGTTGTCTATTTTAACAAAATAAGCAATGGAGAAAAACAATGGGCTGCTCTGTTGATTATCCAGAGACCTATTGCTTAACATGTCATGTGGTGGGCTCTGTTGTCAAATTTAACGCGTTGAGTGCGCTATTTCGGGAGCGCATAGAGTTCTCTGGCAGCAGTGGCTGAAAGCACCCCGGTCGCTCCTCTACAGCTGGCAGAACTTGCAATGGCTGATGGGATAGCCCTGGGAGGAGAGAGGGAGGAGCAATGGCCGGCAGGAAGGATGACAGGAGTTTCAGCCATGTGATGGGAGGCAAGGCAACAGGTTGTGTGGGGAGTACCTGCAAAACAACACATGGTGAGTTGCCTATTCCCCCTCCATTGCCTAAAGTGTCATCCAAACGTGACCTATGAGTTAGCTCATTTAACCCATCAAGGGTGCAGTGCTTTAGAATCAGGAATTGCAGATTAGGTCGCTGCACCCAAGGCAGGATATTTCTTGCTGTTAGCAACATTGCTGGATAAGCATATTTTAACTCTGATGGAGAAAGTATATGAAACATGAACTGAATAGATGTCGTACCATTTTTATTAAAGGCAGCTATTGTATATCTACTAGCTAGCAATGTATCTTTAACACCAATGCAGCATGGTGTTGTGGTTGGTCATGGTCTCCAACCAAATCAATGCTCGGTGATCAGTCATCACAACACGCTTCCGTCTCCAAACGTAGGGTCTCAACTTGTTTAATGCCCACACAAGTGCGAGGCCCTCCATTTGAACTGTCGAGTAGTTCTTCTCATGGTGAGCCAGCTTCCGGCTCAGGAAGGTGATGGGGTGTTTGATCTCATCCCTCTCTTGCAGTAATGCTGCTACCAGCCCAATCTCTGATGCATCTGTAGCCACGATGAATGTTTGCCCAAAATCAGGGGCTATTAGGACAGGGCTATTGCACAAAGCCTTTTTGAGTCGCGCAAATGCTTTTTGACATGGGCTACTCCACTTCACAGCATCTGGCTCATGCTTGCGTTTCAGCCTGTGTAATGGTGCGGCTATATCTCCACACCTCTCCAGAAACCTCCTTCTTTTGCTTGAGGGTTTACAGAATGTAGGCTGACCATCTGAAAAGGAGGACAGGGCTCATATAACTGTAACAGTTGTAGAGAAAAGGGAATTCCAACCAGTGTCATTTGTATGCAATTAGTTCCTGGTGATATTCCCTCTTCATCACAACAGTTAAAGTTGCAGGGGCCCTGCCTTCTTTTGTATATGGTCACTCTAGTATAGTGCCTGCACCTTTAACTGTTGTGATGAAGAGGGAATTTCACCAGGAACTAATTGCATACAAATGACACCTGCTGAAATTCCCTTTTCTCTACAACTGTTAAAGTTATATGAGCCCTGTCCTCCTTTTCAGATGGTCAGCCTACAGAATGGGCTTACAGTATCCATTCCTACCCTATGAAAAGCCTCTCCTATGATAGGTACAGGTTTGAGGTGTGCTCTATGTGTGTCATCAAAGGGTGTCACAGAACGCCATGCTTGCTTTCTAACAGGCTCTAAGCTGGTGTCTGCCTGTAATTCCTGTTTAAACTCGACAGGGTCAGATAGTGGTGTCTCTGCCCTAGGAGCAAGTTCCTCTCCACTTCTGTGGTTGCCTTGGAGAGTCTCTCAGCTTCACAGCTTGACTGGTTCCTTGTTCTAGGCCTGATGAAATTAAGTGGGAACTTTCTGTCACTGGCACTAATTTAGCTTGGCTCCTGGTGATGATGACAATTCTCTCTGTTCTATTACTCATTATGTCCCTTCCTAAAATCACTGGTTCTTCCTGTTCATCATTTAGGCCTACAGTGAACTTTCCCTCTTGGCCTCTCTACTGTATGTTCACCTTAGCCAAGGGAATTTCCTCAGGCTTCTCATTTATACCTTGGATTTGAACTGTTTGGTGAGGTAAAATATGTCTTCCCTCCACCAAATTTGTTCTGATCAGGGTAATTCCAGAACCCGGGTCCAAAGTGGCTAGGTATAATGAGTCTTCTACCAACACCTCTTCCTTCAGCTCTGAACTGAATTCCTCAATTCCCTCAAATTTGACACTACCGAATTGGAATGTTCTTAAGTCATCTGTGGTCTGAGGTGTTGTGTTAGTCCTTCTAACTGTGGTTGGTGAGGTAACTCTGGGGTTTTCAGGACAGTTAAACTGGAAATGTTCTGCTCTCCCACATTTGTAACACACCCCTGAGTTTTCTCTCCTAAACATGGGTCTGTCACTTTTGTTTTCTTCATGACTCTTTATTTGAGGCTTATATTCTTTGTTTTTCTCTGGCTCTTTCTTTATTGCATTTTTGTTATCTTTGTGTTCAGGATATTTAGGGAGATAATCTTTGTAGGCGCCACCAGCTCCACCTCCTCTGTTGATGGCTAACTGGTCTGCTATTTCTGCTGCTTCTTGAACCGTTTTAGGGACACAGCCTCTAACCATAAGCCTGATTTCTGGTGGTAACTGAAACATGAACTGGTCTAGGATCATCAGGTCCCTTTCTTTGGACTCAGCTTTAGCACTGTGAACCCACTTATCAAATAGATTACTCAGTTTCACACTCAAATCCAGGTATGATTTACCTGCCTGCAACCGATATGTGCGAAATTCTTCTGAAAATGCTCTGCCTCTAGCCTGAACCTCTGATACACAGCAGCCTTATATTCCTTATAAATTGGTGGCTTAATTGAGGAAAAGCTGTGGTACACTTCAGCTAGTTCTCCTTTTACCAAACTGGGAATGTACCTCATAAACTCTCCCTGAGGTATAACTCAATTCTTAGCAGCCTTTTCAAATGTGGCTAAAAATACCTCAGGACCTTCACCTGGGTTAAAAGCCGTGAAGTCCCTAGGTGTTATTCTGGGTACCTTCATAGTCTCAATCTTAGCCTTCTCCATCCTCTCTTGCTTTTTCCGCCAAATCTCATCTGCCTTAAACTGTTTCGTTTCCATTTTAATCTTAGCCAATTCTAATTCATGGAATCTCTCTTTATCCTTCTGTTTCATTTGCACCTTTTCTGATTCCATTCTCAGCCGATCTACATCAACAGAACGCTGCTTTTCTCTGTCTTCCAATTCTAATTTTACGCATTCTGTCTCCCTTGCTTGTTGTTTTTCACTCTTTCCCAATTCTAAAATCCTAATCCTATTCTGTTCTTTTAAAATCTCTAAGTGAGCAGGATCACTTGTAACTGGATTCTTATAACGTTCCCCCTCAGTAGGGTCAGGTATTTGGTGTTTGATTAATATTACTTTTAGTTCTTCTGCAGTCTTTCCTTCATATGCAATTCTTAAAACCTTGCACCTTTCAATTAGGGCATCTTTTCTCAGTGACAATATTTCTGCAATGTCTGAGGTAAATTGTTCTCACTTTCTTGTTAATTTACTTTTTATTGTCTCCCCTGAGACCTGGTGTGTCTTAATCTTAGTTCTGAGATTATTGTCAGAACTCCTTTGTGTTTACTCTGATCAACACACACGGATCACTGTATTCTGCTAAATAGTTCTGGATTTCTTCTTATCTCTCAGCCATAGCCAACACCTGTGATGTGCACTGGATCTTATCAGATCCCACAACGCACTGGGTTATTCATATCTCCCACCACTAAGGCCACCACGTGTGAGGTTTATCTTAGACCACTTGCTATTGCTGCCTCCTGTCCCGCTTTTACTATTTAGGCCCCACAGCTCTACAGCCCAGCAACCTGGCCTCCAGACAACCTCTTTGTTCCCACTGCCACCAGTACCTTCCTCAGGTACACTTCAATGACCACACCAGTTTGTTCAAATTAACATGAATTTATTAACGTAAGTATATTGCATCTCAGTAAACTTTACGGTTTCCTCAGTACATTTGCATAGCAGTTACAAGTGCAAAGCTTAGTGGTTTCTGTCATTATACTTAAATGGTTTCAAACCGTTTCTTCTTTAACCAACTGTTCTTAAAGCTATCTCTCACTCTTACAATATTAAATCAAACACACTTCATGTCTCATCAAATACTCTCTCAAATCCCTCCAATTCCTCCCCCTAATCAATCCACAATCAACCCTGTCAGCTCTCTCTCTGTCAGACACATATATACACTCCACTCGCTCTCTAGCTCCCCCCACTCTTACACAACTCACCAATCCAGGCACTCTAAACAACTAGCCAATCAGCACTCACTTTCCATCCAGGCAAACAGCCAGCCAATCATTCTATACTTACCCAGACCTGTAACTACAAACAGTAAGTACATTTTGGCTTAGTCATTTACCTTGCTTGTTATAATCCTTACTCCTTTTTAAAGATATATAAACAAATGCATATTACAACAATAAACTTTGCAACTTAATTACAACTTCAGGCAGTAGAACATCATAGCGCCCCTGAAACAGCGGCGCTCCATGAAGAAGCTAGGCCACTGATGGTCGTGGGGGAGCGCCGATGATCATTCCGATGGCACTGCTTGTGGCCATAGGGGGATTGCAAGGCGGCAGCGCCAGACAGAGCGCTCCAAGCATTGAATGTGATGCTCAAGACAATGCATGAGGTGGTGCAGAGCACACAGGCACCTCTCCAGCTGCCCGTGTGGCTTGCTGAGAATGGCTAACCGGGGGTGCACCAGCTTCATTGGGGGGGGGAGAGAAGGAGGGTGGGAGAGGAGTAAAAACAGGTGTCAGCGCCAGGGAGTTTTACTTCTAGCCCTACTCCCACTCCCACCTGCCCATTCACCAACTTCTTTGCCGGTCTCCCCCCATCCCATCCCAGAGGGGCCTGGTGCAGCCATCACTGGTCGGGGGGGCAGGTATCCAGGGCCAGAAGGTGGAGGCAGGCACTGCTAAAGTGGCAGGTATCCATAGGAAGGCATGTAGGGGCCTGGCTGTTGGCCACCATGGTAGGCTCCTTGGAAGGCCAACGCGACAGCCCTGATGGCCTCAGTTTGGCGGTCGATGGCAGCCATGCGCTCGCGCGTGCCTTGTTCAATGCCAGTGCCAGTGACTGCCATGGCTTCGGTCATCCCATTGACATGGTCAAGAAGGACATGGTGCACAGCCCGCCCCGACTCCCGTATCGCCTGAGAGCATCCTTCCACGGCTTGGGTGGCCAGGCGCATCGCCCACATGGTGAAGACCTGCTCCTTAGTGCGTATGCTCCTCTCCTCACCCACCATGCGTGTGAATAGCTCGTGGATTCGACCTCCGGCCGCCTCTGTGGCCGTGACCAGGTCCTTTGCCACCTGCAGCTGGTCTGCCTTGCACTTTTTGCGAAGACGGGCACACCTCTGAGTGTTGCTCGTGGGATGGGCTTGTACAGCTGGGCTTGGTTCTTCCTTGGCAGCAGCTGGAGTGGCAGCTCCTCATCAAGGGGCTCTGCCTCCTCCATTTCTTCGTCCTGCTGGTGGGAAGGGTCGTCCAACTCCTCTGCTTCCAGCACCTCTGCAGCTAGAAGGTCTGCCTCCTGAACAGTCTCCCCCTCCATCTTGGCAACTTCCATGAAGGTCTCTTCGCTGGGCTGTGTAAAGATGTCTTGGAGCTCTTCCTGGGAAGGAGACAATTCGGGGGGCAGGACATGGCCACCTGGGCTCCCAAGAGCCACTCCATTTCTTCTTGCACTTCTACTGTCATAGGCTTGCTTTCAGTAGCGGTCTCCAGGGCGCGCCAGTCAAATCTTACCCAAATGGTGGGCCTGCCCTCCATGTCCACTTGGGAGGCGAGCTCAGTGACAGGGATTGCGATGTACTAGGCAGGGCGGGCAGGTATACCTTCTGGGCATACCTCCAGGTCCTCTCCCATATCTATAGGGAAAGCTGCCCACACTGCCTCCCTGAGACCTCTGCCAAAAGCACCAACCTTGGCTCCAGCTGGTGCCTGCTTCTTCTGCAGAAGCTGTGGCCATGAGGGCCCTGGTAGATCATCTCTCTGCTGAGCCTCTGGCACTAGAGGCTTGGGGCGCTCTGCCTGTACCTGCAGCTCTGCACAGAACAGCTTGAGGAATGATGTTGGCCTGTGGTGCTGGATGAGACAGTGGCAGGGGAGGTGCTGCTTGAGGAGTGGGCACTCCTGGTCACTGCAGGTGGCTGGTTTGCCAGCAGAGAGGGGCTGGTAGATCCACTGGCCCTGCCCGTTGCCCTGGGCAAGGGTGGGCCGGGGTTAGCTTGCCCCTTCTCCAATGGCATACTGGTAAGTGGAGGGTGGGGGAGGGCCTTCTGTGGGTGCTGTGGGACAGCTCGGGTGGAGGTGTCATCGCGGCGGAGCCCTTGTGGCTTTGGGCCACGGTCTCGCTGGTGTGGTGGGATGGCTGGTGCGGTGTTGCTGCCCACAGTGTATCCTGGCATGATGCCGTGATGCTCTTCCAACAAGCATGCCAGCTCATTGTAGAAGGGCATGGTGCATGGCTCGACCTCTCCTCTGTGGTTGTGCATGATAATCTCTTTGAACTTCCTCTTCAGCCCATGCAGCTTGTCCTTGCATTGTTTTGCGCCGTGGTCATATCCCGTCCTTCATCTGCCTGGAGAGCCATGGGTAGAGCTGGTCATGCCAGGATGTGGCCATGATGCTGCAGGTGTTGTGGCTACCCCAGAGTTCGATGAAGGCCCCTATCTCTGCCTCAGACCAGTGCAGAGCTCTTGCGTCTTCCAGGGGGCTCCTGGCTACTGCCCGAGTGATGAGGTTGTGACCCACTGCCCTCAAGCTGGCTGTCACAGTTCTCAATGGGGGTGGGGGTGGTACCACATTAGGGTGCTTGTGAGTAGCTATAGGGGTCACCTGGATTCAGGCCTCCTGTGTGCCAGTGGAGGAGTTGATGGAAGGGAGCTGGAGATAGTTATGGAAAGTTGCCCTGAAGAGTGGGGCCAGGAGGGGTAGATAAAGGCATGGAGATGCATGGCCGTGAGAGTATTATGCACTCTTTCGGATGTTTCACACAACTGCAGCTGGTGCGTCCAGCAGTTTCTGGAAGTGAGATGCCCGCATGCGCTGTTGGGCTGTCCATTCAGCATGGCTTGGGGAAGTGGAGAGAGCCAGTGAGCGCTGTCTGGCCATGTTGGGTGGAAGGAGGCGGGCTGAATGGGCGGCACTTTGCCAGAGCACCTGGCTGTAGGTGGGCAGAAGGAGCAAGGGGTGCTGAGGCTGCGGAGCTTCCGAGGAGCGATTGGGGGAGTTGGGGTGAGGCATGATGAGGCCTGGCCAGCTGGATTTCTCGGTGTGGAAGGATGAGGGACAAGAGGTGTGCTCCTGTTCTCGCTGGCTACCCAGTATCAGCCCTTTGGGTAGCCCCTGCGGAATGGTTGGGGGCTTTGTGGTGGTGCTTGGATGTGTTAGGCTTCCTGGTACAGAGCACTGAGAGGTGCCAGTGCCGCCACAGCCACACGGAGTGAGTCCTTTCCAAAGCCGGTGCTTTGGTGAGCTCAGTGACGGCTGCAGGGGGAGGAGGCGGGTGTCTTCAGTTGCTAAGTCGATGTCAGAATCAAGTTGTGCGGAGTGTGGAGGAGCAGCCGGGCTGCGTTTGGCTGCTCTTGCCGGCAGGCTCTATGGGCTTGTGAAATAACGCAGCCGAAGCATAAAATTAATGCACACAGCCCGACACGCGACACAGTAATCAATGGGATTCTGGATAAGCAATGGAGCAACCCGTTGTTTTTCTCCATTTTTTAATTCACCGAAGTACTGTCCGTTGTGTGTGCATTGTGCGTTGCCTGCCACACGACACAATAATCAGCACAACTGACAGTTGATTCCACCCCCCTCCATTGATTATTGTGTCGTCCGAATCAAGCCATTGAATATGAGCGTCATCAGAAGGGAGGTTTAATGCACATTTGCTGTGACTTCGATCCACTTTTTCAGGGCTGGACTCGCTCAAGGTGAGAGAACAGCATGACGGAGACGACGTCATGCCAGTCCAGCGCTGAAAAAGTGGATCAAAGTGATGGCAGATGTGCATTAAACCTCCCGTGAGATGATGCTCTTAGATGCCTCCATGCAAGCCTACCATCAGAAATTACACTCCCAAACTCCAATTTGTTTTGAACCTGCTTCACATAGCTAAAACAATATTCCCAAAGTAGTGCTCAGAACTCTTTTATACACTTACACACACACACACAAAGCTTAAAACACTGACATGTATAACAGATACCTGGACTAAGCCTTGGCACAAATTAAGCATCACCAGCCAAGTTTCTGTGATTTGGGACTGCTGTTAAAAAGCACAGGAGCAGCACCTGTAAAAGGCAGCAAGGGACCAAGGGTGGAGCATAGCCGTTTTCAGACTAGCCACGAGGAAACTTTGCCTTCCTGATGTTGAATTACAGAGGAAAAGCTCCTTAAGGGAGGGGGGAGGGAGGCTTGTCTCTTTAGTTGGTATGTGAAATCTATAAAATCCATAGTGCTCTAAAATAGTAGTAGTCATACTGCTAGGTCGACGATAAATAACAGGCTTGGAAGAATCTACAGAGTTTCGAGGTCCACGGGACTCCTCGGGAGCAAACACGCAAAGCAAACCCCGCTCGTCGCCGGAAAATTCCTAGGGGGGGGAGGGGGAGAACCCAGCTCCAGTCCTGGGGCCTTGTGCCCCCTCGCTTGGCAAGAAGCAAGCTCCCCTGAACACGCTGGCTTGCTTCCGAGTCAGCCTAGGCGCCTCGCCTGCAAGAGAGGTACGTGGAGAGGCACTCAGCCGCTTCACGAAGCCCCAAGAGCAGCAGACCCACCCAAAGGCAGGCAGGCAGCAAGGCTGGCACGGCGCTGGAGGAGGGCGGGCCGGGGTGGGGTTTGGGAGCGGGAGGGAGGAAAAAACAGGCTCGGGCTGGGCAGGGCAGGGCAGGGCAAGACGGGTGGGTTGCTGGAAGAGGGAGCGCGCTCGGAGCCAGACGAAGGAGTGGCCCACTACGGGAGCGGCTCCTCTAGAGCGCGGACTGGTAGAACTTGTCTCGTCCTGCCGAGTCGAGAAGCCGCAGCGTCGCCCGGAGCCCCGCGCGGTGAAGCTTTTCTCCGCCACTTGCAAAGATGCCCGTCAAGGGAGGCACCAAGTGTATCAAGTACCTGCTCTTCGGCTTCAACTTCGTCTTTTGGGTAAGGAAAGGAAAGGAAGGAAGGAAGGAAGGAAGGAAGGAAGGAAGAACGACCCCCCCCCTCCCTTCCCAGCTCTTCGCTGGGTCCTTCTGGAGAGAGAGAGCCCCCTCCATTGCAGGCGGAGAAGAAGGCGAGGCTCCCTTCCGTTTCGCAAGAGGGAAGTTTTTCCTCCCCTTGGAAACCTGCCTGCCTGCCTGCAGGCCCATAGCCAACCCAGAAGTTCTGGGTAGGGGTGCCCAAAACAAAGTAGGGGGTGGCAGTTCATCTGGCTCGCAGGCTGTCTAAAGACAAAACTACAAAGTGTTTTTAATTGTTTGAAATAAATAAATAAAGCGGGGGGGGGGGGAGAAAATTCGGGGGGGGGCAGGCCTCCCTAGCCCAGCCCTGGAACCAGGACTTAGTCCTTGAACTGTGTGTGTGTGTGTGTGTGTGTGTGTGTGTGGGTGTGTGGGGGTGGGTGGGTGTGGGTGTGTGTGTGTGTGTGTGTGTGTGTGTGTGTGTTTTAAAGCCTTTAAACTTTTGTGGTAGTGCCTCTCCGGGACGCATACTGGGCGGGCACCTTCTCTTCAGCCACAAGTAGCCTCAGCCCACCAACAACACAAACTGTATTCTGGCTTACCGAGCCAGGTAGCATATTTTCCAGCCAGTCCTGAGTCCCCAAATCGCTCTGAATTGCTCAGCTTCCTCGTCCTGCCCAGTGCAGGTTTGGGTTAACTCGTTTCTCTCCGCTTCTTCCCAATGAATTTGCTAAGGTGTCAGGCAGCCTCTGAAGGTGATGTGTAGAGGGGAAGGGGGAAATTGGGACCTGCCCTTAACTGTAGGGAACAGGATTTTGCCCTCTCTTTTTTACCCACCGTTAAATTTGGACTCATTTGGAGAGGGTGGACATCAGAGTTGCTTCCATCAAGATGTAAGACTTGAACTGTGTCATGTCTCAGCCGTGAACATGAGGCGACTAGATACAAGTGCCCTTGAGCAAGTGCAAAGTGTAGTTATCTCTACTGAGGAACTATGAAGAACAGGCTGGGGGTTCGAGGAAGGAGTTCCAGGCTGGCAAGGGTGTGTTCCACCCCAGCACTTCTGAGAATGATGTGGTCAGCCCGGATAATAAGGGAAGTGTTCCAGAGCATTGATGTATTTGGCAAAGCATACCGCTCCTTGGCAGAGGATTCCCCAGCCCTCCCCTTCCCTGGCAGGGAGGGTGATGTGTGTTGCTGTTTGATACTGTACAGAGTTTGCTCTCCAGTGCGTGGGAAGGTGACTGAACAGTAGGGTGTTGGCTGTTTTTCTCTTCCCTTTTCTCCTGCAATTTCTGAGGTTAAGCTATCTGCCCCCCTTTCCAAAGGCAGTGCAGCAGTTTGAGCTGAGGGAGTCATGAGGGCTCGGGCCTGAGGCTACTTTTCACTTCTAGAACCTCAGTCGTAGACCATACTAAGTACAGCCCACCCTTGAGGTTATCAGAATGGCATCTGGGTCAGAGGGTACAATTTCAAAGTGGGTCTTAACCTTTGCACTTGCTTCCTCAGAAATGAACTACCAATGTTGTAATCCTGTAACCACTTATCTGGGAGTAAGTTCTAATGAATTCAATACATTTGTATAGGGCTTCACTTTGCTGTGCGAGATGAAGGATAACATCAATACAATTAATAAATTAATCCTGACTTTAATACAGCAATGTCCAGACTGTGTATTGGAGACTTCTCAGTAGGCTGATGGAGATCTCTGAAAAGGCTTCTAAGTTGTGGTTATGTTTTAATCTTATTTAAAAACAAGGTTGCCTATGAAGATGTTTCCCTGGGAGGATACCATTTCCCTGCAGTGCTTTCTATTCTATATGTAGGAATAAGATCTTCTCTACATAACTTTTAGACCCTGTTCAGCCAACATGCTAAGCCACAGCAGCTATGCATTTTGAGCTAAACATTATGGCTTAGTATGTCGTGTGATCCATGACTTAGTGTATCATGTGAGCCATTCCTAACCATGGTGGCTACATAACCACGGTTTAAACAAACTCACTAACCATTTGCTGCAAAAGGGATAGCAGCCTAACCATGGCTTAGCATATTGTCTGAACAGGCCCTTAGTGTGTCAGCTTTTCTTACATTCTATACCTTTCTTTTTTAACTTGGCTTTGCTTTGAGTCTGTCTTTTTAAAGAAGTCCTGGAATACATAACTAGAACATACAGCAACTAAACTTTTGGGAGTTGATGTGGTACAGTCCTCCCCTATACTGTACTGGCTCAGAACACATATTAAGGGTTGCTTGTTTGGAATAGCAAACCTATGAAAAACGTGCTGTATGTCAAAATGTATTATTAAAGCCTGTGTTTCCACCCAGTTTAAGGCCTTAGTGTTATAGCTATAGCTAAGCTACAAACAGGAAGTATCCACTTTGAACCTTGCTTCCTGAATCTTGCTTTGAACTTAGGGTCTGAGACAGTTCTTTGCCTATCTGCAATATGAGAGATAATAATACTGACTTGCCTTACAGCAGCCTTCACCAACCTGATGCCCTCCAGATGTTTTGGACTGCCACTCCCACCAGTCCCAGCCAGTGTGGCCAATGGTCAGGGAAGGTGGGAATTGTAGTCCAAAACATCTGGAGGGCACCCAGTTGTGGAAGACTAATTTTGTCTAAATAATGCATGTGAAGTGCTTTGAATACTTGAAAGCACTATACAAATGTTAAGTTATTATTATTATTATTATTATTATCAATGATAATAATAATTAGTAATAATAAAATTAATTCAGTGGGGATCTTTAAATTTCAAAGAACTCTAGTTTTTCGTGTTGGAAGTTTTGAGTGATGAAGTCCTCAACTCTGAATAGGAAAGAACCTGAGAAGGAGTGTGATTGAGAAAGTGGAGGTGGGGAGGGAACCACAGATGGGTGAATTTTAACAAGGGTCAGATATTTCAAGCTGTAAGGAAATGGGTGCCAGGCTTTCTCACACTGGTAAAGACGATCTGATGTCATCAACTAGATAGTTTCCCATCACCTACTATGGGGAGGCTAAATTTAAGATGTCCTCTCTTCCCTCCCACCCCTCTGTTATGCAACTTCAGGAATAACCTGCTGGGGGAGTTGTACCAATCATATGTATGGAAACTGGCTTTTTTCCAGCTCCAGGAATCTCCCACCAGGAGAATATAAGAGAGGTAGGTGTATGAATTCCACACAGATGTAGTGTGTGGGTGTAGTTTTATTTATATTTGCTCACCGCACCCACAGAGCCAAATTACTGAAATCATAAAGGTTCTCAAAAAGCAGAAGTGGCTGTGTTGGCCATAAGCAAAATGCCAAATTCCTTTATTAGGCCAACTCAAAAGTCACTAAAAGTGTGTAAGCTTCTGAGAACTCTAGGACCCCCTCTAGATGGATTCTGTTTGACGCCTGGTTAGCCGATTATGTGCACAATCACTGAAGCGCATTTACACTGAATACCTATGTTGGTGATATATATTTTGTTTGTAGTTTTGTTTGTTTGTTTTCCTTCTCTGTCTCTAGACTGAAATCTTAGCAGAGTCACTTCCTCTCACACACTAGATAAATCACTTCTTTCCACAAGGATTTTTCTTTAAGGAAGTACTTTACTTAATCAGGCAAGCTTTTATAATGAACTGAAAAACAACTTTATGCTTTACAATCTTTTCCTTCCTTTGAGCAGTCTTTAACAAAATAATGATGCAAAACAATCTTTAAGCATTCCTTTGCCTTCTTGTGCTCTTTATCTCATACAAACCGCATTGCCTGTTCCTCACAACGTTCCTCCAGTTTACTTCTCCAGACAGCTTGCTTCTCTGAACTTTCACTTCAGCATTTACAGAAACAAAAACACACCAACCTCTGCATACTCAGCTTTCTTACTGACCACCCCGCCAGACTGAACCACCTTTTCCTGATTGACCATACTTAGCTTTTTCCTTTCTTACTTATGCAGTTAATTCAGGTGTGTCTTCTTGCTTGATTCATAACACCTGTTCTCAATCTCCACTCTCATTCACTACTGATCTTCCTCATTTAAAAATAATACGTACTTAATTGCAATCCTTTCAATTACTAACAACCTATACACGAAGGCGTAAAAGCACATAACTGGTGGCCTTACCGGTTGTTTGAAATGCGCTTTACAAGTAGTTAATGCAGAGAATCGCTTGTTCACATAAAATGCGCTTTAACGGCCGCAGCAAAATAAAACTTGCTATTTAATGCGCATTTGATAATGCGCATAATCGGAGAGAAAACGCGCCTCTACCCCCGATTTGCGCTCCGCTCTTGTAGAGGTAAAAATTTTAATGAGATTTCAAAGAGTTTTAAACGTCTCGTGTAGAGGCAACCTAAATCTCTTAAGCGAGGCAAGATTTTACAAAAAGCAGACTCATGACTTCAAGATTGTCAGCCTTTCCCCTGCCCAACCGCTTTCTACAGTCCTCCCCGCTGACCAGCCTGCTTTTTGTTACATCTTGCCTGATAAAGAGATCTGGAGATCTCTAGAGCTTGCACTTTTTTGTGACCTTGAGGTGGCCTAATAAAAGTATAACACTGATGGACATAAAGATTTACTTTACCTTCTGTAAATATATGCTTGCTTGTGTGTGTGTGTGTGTGTGTGTGTGTGTGTGATTTCTGATGGCATCTTTATAGGAGAACTCCTGGTGGCCAGAACACCATAGCTCTTTGTTCCTCCTTATGACTAGCAGAAGCAAAAACAAATTCACAAAGTAAGCAAATACAAGCTGTGTATTCTCATGGTGCAGAATTTTGAGTTCCATTGTTTAGGGAAAAGTACTAAGTGTGTGTACCTCTGCTTTCTGGACTCTGCATTTCATCTCTGCTCTTACTGTGTCTTAATTACTTGGAATATACTAGAGTGAGGTAGCTGTTACTGTTTCTAGGTTTTCAGTGCTGTGGAGGGTTCTTGTTGTCTCCGGTTGTGTGAATTTGATTGAAGAACAGATATTGGATTGAGACTGTAAGGGGCTCAAGGAAGGAGTTAAGATAGAGCCTCTCTGTTCAGGCAGTTCTCTTTGGTTTGCCATGCATGAGTAACATAACAAACGATTTCTGGCAGCTGGCTAAAAGACTGGGAGACTGTTGTCCAGTGCTAGAAATTTGTAGTAGGGAGGCTGATGGCCAGTCTGACTGGTGGAGTGGAGGGCAGGGGTCACGAGAGGTGGAGCCAAGGTTGCCACAAAAGGTGGAGCAGTCTTTGGAGCCCAGTACCACAGAAAGATAACTGTGGCGCAAAACATGCAAAGGGGGTGAGGGTGCAGAAATCACACAGCCACACAGAAGGAACACATTGCAAAACACAGAAATGCACACCCACTGGCAGCCCCCTCAACAATTCTCTCTCTCTCTCTCTCTCTCTCACACACACACACACACACACACAGTCAGATTTATCAATATCACACCTGCCCCAGGCCCCATAAAACTTCTGGACGGTCGTGGAAGAGGAGGAGGTGAATGGGCAGAGTCAGCACGGAGGGAGTCTGGGGCTTGCTGTGATGGGAGTTTTAATAGTAGGTGTCCACAATGCTCACCTTTGCCATTAACCCTGTTTTGCCCCAATCTGCTTCCTCTGTAGGTTGGGGACAACACTGAGATTTGGATCAGTGCAGTGTCTATCTTCAGTTTAAATTGTAATGCATGTGCCTACACAGCTTGACATTTTGAAGTTCTTCATTTTGAAAACCATCCTGTTGCAAATAGTGATGTAGATTTTTTTAAAAAAGTTTTTTTCCCTGATGTCTTAAATGGATTGGGATTTGAGTTGGTATGCTTAACTTACATTTAGAACAAAAAGCTTTCTAAATATATCAAAAGGGTTTCCAATAGTATTTGAATTAAAATAGTTGATTAGCTTTAAAAAATAAAAATGTAGCACACTTAATGTGGTTTAAATATTATCTTCAAAGCTTTACTTGGAATAATTATTTGACTGGTACATATTTTAAGACATCATAACTTGATAGCATATAATTTCCCTACATTGTTAAATTTTGAGGAAAAAAATGAAAGCACTGAAAACTGTCACTGAGAAAAAGGTGTGTTTCCTTGGTATAGTCATGTGAAAAATGTAGACTGCAATGTTGAAACTGCCTAATTTGACTGAAATTTTATCCATTCATTATGATACATTAATTTTTTGAAGTGATGCATTTTTAGCATGGAATACTTCCCATGGGAAAGTAGCATTGGGAGGTTTTTCACCCTGCATCACTGGCTGGAAAGCTATAAAGGTTTAAAGAACAATACTGCACATGTTTAGCTGAAATTAAAATCCGCAAAATAACTTTCCAGCTTGTAATGTTTACTCATAAATGCAGGCCTCACCACTTCCTTTCCCTTATCCTTATGCTTGTCTTTGTCTTCCATCTTGTCAAACTTACACTTCATCACTACTAACATACCATTCTCTGAAACCCAAATGAGAGCAGCTGCACATCACAATCTAGCATGTGCAACCATACATCTCAGCAACAGCATATTCCGTGCAAACACATAGAACAGCATTTCATAAACACACCAATGCATCTGCTCTCCCCCCACACACACCTTCCACTGCTTCTGCCTATTGACTTTGGCAACTTCTGCTTTTTTTTTGGACAGCAGGTTCCATCAGGGAAACTTCAAACTGCCAGACAGTCAGTCATGCGTTGTAATACCTGCCCTTAGTGACATGGCTGATTAAAATAGGAACATCAAAAACTCATAACTTCAGCAAAACCCAAAGGATGTTTACCAGAGTAGCTAAGGCAAACTTTGACCTAATCTAAATTTCCAAAATGAAGCATTTAAGAAACACTGTAAATGTGGTAGGTGCCCATCAACTGGTAAGTGCTCTATGCCAAATTTCATAATGACAGGATAAAATATCTTTCTTTTACAGTCAGTAGAATTTTCATACTTTTATAATGAGTGGCTTTCTCAGCATTCTATCAATATAACCATAGAACTGCTCTTACAGCACTCATATTTTATACCAGTGTATATCCCAACCAAATGTCCCCTAGTAAGTTTTGGCACCTAATTCTATTTACATTCTACTTTAATAGTATTTATCATTTACATAGCACTTTAGATTAGACATCTCTCATCAGCAATACATTCCCTTAGGCTAGCCACTATCTCAAGACCTATGCAGGTGTTCAGCTACACATGTGAAGGATAAAATGGTGGGGGTGAAGGTGCACACACAAGCCCCACCCACAACATCCCTGTGCTCCCCATTTCTTTGTAATTCTCTGTGCATTGAGCATGAAATTCTGCAGCAATCCACAAAAAGATCCCATGATTTGTTCTTGGGTTGTGAATTCTGAGTTGTTTAAACCATGGCTTGTCATTACGTATGGACCGGCAACTGTGTGGGTTGTTCATAGGTTGTTTTGTTAGGGGCCTGTCTACATAGCTCCTCTTGCTGATCTCCCTAAAAACCCACAGAATCACAGTTGCAAAGCGACAGCCACCACAATACATGGGCAGGATTGAACATGGAATATCCAGCCCTGAAACTTTGCAGGATGTTTACACAGCCCAGAGAGAGGGCAGGGAAGGAAGAGAAAAAGAGGGTGAGAGAGAGAGAGAGAGAGAGAGAGGTGTTTACAGAGTCCTGATCCTTCACACATTCCAAAGCTCAGTTCACCCATTTGTATTTCAGAGTAAGCATGATTATCCAGCACTCAATATTTAAAGCAAGAAGCAGCAATTTTGCTCACATTTCCAACACAGTAGTTTTTAATGAAAAAGTGCTAGCAGAGGAATTCTCCAGACCCCTCTGCTCCTGTACTCCCAAAATGCCAATTGAAGGCAATGACTTCACACCCCCGCCCCACACAACTTTCCCTTCCACCAAACAGTGCCCAAAGTACGGCCACTATTGTAAGCCACATTAACCCCACCAATGACACACACAGAGAGAGCCATGGTGATGGCACAGCAAAGTTAAAATGGGCTTGAGAAAATGTGCAGCTTTGGGACAGGTACGGCAATGGTGCTGCGAAACTGGTGGCTGCGTCATCTAAACAAAGGTGCACGACTTTGCAGCCATGGTGGAGTAAATACTGCTGATGGTGATGGGGGAGTTTCCAAGGACCTGTGACTGAGTGGGGTGTCTCAGTGTCAAACTGCACATACCTCAGAGATCCAATCTGCAAGGTGCTCCTATCAGCTACCCAATCTCTGGAGGACAAGAACTCTGCTACTGTGAGAAAGAGTTAACTTTATCTAAAAGGAAGGTTCCTAGTGTTTTGGCTGGGGATGGGGAAGGGAGCTTTTCTTCAGTGAGCTACTAAGCAGGGAACAGCCTTCCATGCCCTATATGTAGAACAGACCAATGGTAAAGCGCATAGCTCACATAGAATCATGGAATAGTAGAGTTGGAAGGGGCCTATAAGGCCATCGAGTCCAACTCCCTGCTCAATGCAGGAATCCACCTTAAAGCATGCCTGCTAGATGGCTGTCCAGCTACATCTTGAAGGCCTCTAATGTGGGAGAGCCCACCACCTCCCTAGGTCATTGGTTCCATTGTCATACTGCTCTAACAGTCAGGAAGCTTTTCCTGATGTCCAGCCGGAATCTGGCTTCCTGTAACTTGAGCCCATTATTCCGTGTCCTGCATTCTGGGTTGATTGAGAAGAGATCCTGGCCCTCCTCTGTGTGACAACCTTTCAAGTATTTGAAGAGTGCTATCATGTCTCCCCTCAATCTTCTCTTCTCCAGGCTAAACATGCCTAGTTCTTTCAATCTCTCCTCATAGGGCTTTGTTTCTAGACCCCTAATCATCCTCATTGCCTAACCAGATGGGACCTAACCAGTGCCGGTGAAGTCCAGCCAGTACTACAGCACCACAAAGGTATTTGGGATATAGGGAGTGATTAGGTGAAGATGGGGGGTGGGGCGGGGCAGAGGGAACAACCTAGGGATTGAGAGAACAAATTGAGGTTTCATCAATATTCTGCCAGGCATACTCTGGGCAGGGCAACAAATCATGGCTTAAATAAACCAGTGGTTCGCATGACTTGCAAACTCAGTCTTCGAGTATACCTATTGAAATCAATGAGACTTAAGTTACTCAAGACTGATTTTAAATCTCATTAATTTCATTGGGTCTACTATAAATGTGAGGAAGCTTGGGTCCTACCCATAGTGAAGTGCTTCAAATATGGAGAGCACAATGTGTCCAAACTACATAACCTGATATTCCTGCTGATTCACTGGGAAATTTTTAAGCATTTATTTATTTACGATATTTATATTCTGCTTAATTATTTAACGTATTCCAGAGCAGTGAACATAGGTATAAACAATAAAAGAAGATTTTAAAAAGCAAATTAAAACGATATACCTGTCATTGAAATCAGTAGAAGTTTTGAGAAGTACTTCTAGTTTGTTTTCTTTAAGTGCCTTATGCAAATACAAAATTTTAAGAGTTGTCTTGAGCTTCTAAGTCATTCCTGCAAAAGTTGTACACTTTGCAGTGTGGGCCGGAATTGATACCACATTTCTATATTAGCTTGTCTTAATTGTAAAGGAACAACACAATGGGCCTTCCTTATTTAGCAAAATTGGCTGCTACCGGAACACATCTGAGGGTTTCCCCCCCCAGAAATGAAACTTCTCAGTTAGTGGCCCTGTTCAGAAGACAAAACAAACCAATGCTAAAGAGCACACAATTGTAATTGTATTGGGTAACGGCCCAAATATGGAAACAATTATACAAAACACATTTATACAAATACCCAAATACTGATGCTAAATAATTATTACACATTCAACATGTGTGTTACAATTATACCAGGTGATTTTTTCAAATGATAATAAGCTAAACATTTGCTACACATGCAAGGTGTGTGTTAAACAATCAGAAGAATACAACATGCACAAATAAGGTACAATCGTTTAGCACAGATGTAAAGATGAAAAATAACAGGGTTTTTTTTTACTAATCAGATAAGGTGCAAGCACCAAGCAAAGTTTTTAGGTAAAGCACAAAGCAAAATTTCAAGGTTACAAGGTTAGAGGCATCCGGTAATTTGTCCTGTTTCGCCATGTATTTTGGCTTCTTCAGAAAAACAATTCCATTATCTGTAAAAAACTGATAAACGTATGCATAATATCCATTGAATGCTATTTAACATTGAATCATTATTTACAAAAAGCATCTGGGGGGCATCAAAACCATTCGGTATGTGTTAGAACTCACCGCCTTTTTAACGAGCAAAGCCGTGGGCGTACAGGATTTTGGAAACTTTAAATAGTCCTTCTGTCCCAGTGTTTTTTATTAAGGCCTCAAAAGAGATTTTTCTATGAAACAATGTAAGTTTTAAAGTCATAATCAAGATGGATACAGTAACAGAAGAATAATGAAAGATTCCAACCTCAATCCCTGGCAAGAGATCCAAATTGCTTCAGCAGTGGCAGGTAACATGAACAAGTGTGTTCCTTCTGCCTTGCTAGATTATTTTATACACAAATATTAAAGGTGCAAGTAACACTCACTGTATGTGGTACAAGCTGAAATGGCAACAGTGGTATTACTTTCCCAGAAAGGATGCCAATTCTAGACTAACATTCAAGCCATTTGGTTGTACAGTATCCAGCTTAAAAATCCATTCTGCTTCCTTCCTTAAGAGCAGGTTATCATACCTGTTCGAAAAAACCAAAAGGAGGAGAGCATCCACTTAGGTCAAAAAAGGAGAGAGAAGCGGTTCTTGAAATGCTGAGATACTTTATTAATTCACTCCCAACGCGTTTCGTCCTGTGTGGTTTTTTAAAAGGCCTTTTTCAGGGGGCTGTAACATCAAAAGTACATTACATTAATATAACTGTATAGGGATAACACATACCATTATTATAACTGTATAGGGGTTAATTGGGAATATTGCCTTAAAAGGCCTATGCCCTTATGTAAGTTTCTTTAAAATGGTTTAAATAGTACATTTTAAAGGCTCTTGAGCCTATCCATATTATACATCAAAATTTTTTATAATTCATATAAAAACATCTCTGAATATAAAAACACTATTATCAAAAGTTGAATACATAGAGTCATACTTGATAAGAGAAGTCTGCAGAAAACTTAACAGAATGATAGTCTCTCTTGATATTCACTGGCGACTGAGGAAATATAATCACTCCAGTGTCCTCTTCTTATTCTCATACTTCTTTTCTTATTGTTGCATCATTTTTTGGGCATGTGTTTGAGCTTCGACAGGTGTCTCCATGTGGAAAGGACAAGTGCAAGGTCTCCAATTACCTCGTTAGTGCTGTCGTTATTCTTGCTATGTGGGGGTCACTGCTGGTCATTACTGAGTCACAGAAGTGGCAGAAATTCCAGATCTAAGTTTAGGCCACTTGGATTTAGAGTTTTAACTTTAGGATCC
Organism: Anniella stebbinsi; assembly: GCA_029215795.1. Taxonomy (NCBI): domain Eukaryota; kingdom Metazoa; phylum Chordata; class Lepidosauria; order Squamata; family Anniellidae; genus Anniella; species Anniella stebbinsi. The sequence goes on from JARDYH010000003.1 coordinate 102,896,925, forward strand.
ATTCTGTTTCCTTTCTTAATAACAAGTTGTTGTCATGTCTTTCTAATTTTTCGAGTGCCCAAAAATTTAAATCTGCAATAGAATGATTTTGTGCTGAAAATTTATCTACTAAGGGAGCACTTGCCATGGGACCTTACTTATCATAGTTCTGAGTTTATTGAAATCGGCTTTCCTGAAATCCAGAGTACATGTATGGCTACACTCAGCTTTTGCTTCCTTTAAAATCAAGAACTCAAGTAGGACGTGGTCACTTTCGCCCAGAGTTCCTGTAACTGCCACTTTATCCACTTTATCCCTATTGGGCAGTATCAAATTAAGGATAGCCTTTCCTCTAGTTCCTTCCTCTACTTTCTGTAGGAGAAAGTTATCAGCCACACACACCAGGAATTGGACTCAAAGAGTGCTTATTAATGGTAACTTCTCAAACTGGGGAGAGGACAGAATGCAGGACATGGAATAATGGGCTCAAATTACAGGAAGTCAGATTCCGGCTGGACATCAGGAAAAACATCCTGACTGTTAGAGCAGTACGACAATGGAACCAATTACCCAGGGAAGTGGTGGGCTCTCCTGCATTAGAGGCATTCAAGAGGCAACTGGACAACCATCTGTCAGGGATGCTTTAAGGTAGATTCCTGCACTGAGCAGGGTGTAGGACTCTATGGCCTTATAGGTCCCTTCCAACTCTACTATGCTATGATTTTATGAATCCCAAACCATACTGAGAAGTCAAGCTATAGCCCCATAATACAACAGTGCCTCTAATCCAGACATATCGTCCAGAAGGATGTCACAGCCAATAGTATTAAAAGCTGCTGAGAAGTCGAAGAGAATCAATAGTGTCATACTCCCTCCATCTTTGTCCAGGCAAAGGTCATTCAGTAGAGTGACCAAAAGAGTTTTTTTTACCAAAACCGGGCTTAAAGCTTGAATTGAAATGGATCCAGAAAGTCAAATCCAAGAGTGTTTGGAATTGCAAAGCCACCACAAACTTGACCACTTTGCTCAGGAAGGTGATATTATCAACCTTTGTCCTGCAGAGCACACTGATGCAAGCCCTGATGTGAGTCTGCCATAGCCAGGTTCACAGGCCTTTATGCCCTTGCCCAGAAATGCCAGAAATCCCCAGTGTCTGGGCCATTGAAGGTATTGTGCCCCCCATGTTTTCAAATATATTGACAATGCCATATTGACTAATTGCCTTAGCATTGCTACCGTTACAGTGATTTGAAATAATCAGCCAAATCTTTGGCTGCAAGCCTATAATGACTAATCTGCTCCCTCTCTGTCTTGCATAACAGCCAGAATTAATGCTCTTTATTTCTGCCATAATGAAAGCATTGCCTGTGCGCTCATGCACATTGATCTGTTACTCACTGCTGACCCTTGAAGTCATGGCGAAAGGAAGCTTTAAGCCAGGAATGCAACTGCAATGTGTGTCTGGATGACTTAATGTGACACAGTTTTTCTGTTGCTTAAACACAAAACAGACTCACAACAGGCTTTTGAATAGTTACTTGCATAGAATGGCTACATGTCTTGACTCTAGTTCAAGAATGCCTTCTAAAATATTATACAATTTAAACATGTTAAATGCTGTACCCATGGTATTAGTGGAGATAACGTTGGTCTTAACCCAGCTCTGGCTTCACCAAACTATCAATTTTATGAGTTTGAGTTTATTTCATGAATCAATTAAATTGCATATGGGTAAAACAATAATTTCAAAGAAAGAAGCTGACTTTGTGTCATAGCAGGCACCTTAACAGGTATTCCCTCTACGTGTGTTTGAGAGAAGAAGGAATGCCTCTTAAGATGGCACTGGTCAGCAGCAGCTTTTGCATTAAAATAAAAGCTGCTGCTCAATTTATCAAGGATCTGATCAATGAAATGCTGTGGCCTTGCTTGAACCTAGCTTCAAAAGAAGGAAGCCTATTCCATTGTGGTGGTGATGCTTTGCTACTAACAACAATGCATTTGTCATAGGAAAGTGGGTGGGGTGGGAGACATGAGACGGAGGCAAGTGAGATAAAAGTTCTGGATGAGGAAGTGGGAGTTGTGTGCATTGGCATTTACCAGTTGAAATGGTGCCTGCAAGCTTCTGATCTCATTTATAGGCCATATATTTAGACCATATATAGAGACTAAATACAAAATGTGGTATTCCAGGCATGTATAAATGATGCTTATTTTTGCCAAGTTATGTTTACAGCCCAACCCTGCGCATGTTTACTGAGGAGCAGGGCCAGTTCTACCATTAGGCAGAGTGAAGTCCACACCATAGGTTTCAGATGCTGAAGCGCAGGAAATGGTGGTGAGGTTTTGGAGAACAGAGCTGTGTATGCTACTCAAATCGCCCCATGCCCAATAAGTTAGCCTGCTGCCCTCAGGTATAATGAAGGACACCGTTCCCTTGCAAGTGTTGAAGTACGATTCGACTGCCAGTGCAGTCTATCTGACTTCTGTTCATAGAATGGGGGTGTCCTTTGCCTCAGGCAGCAAAATACCTTGGGCTGTCTCTGCTTAGGACTAAGTTCCATTAAATTCCAAGTAATGTTTGCACAGGTTTGTAAAACTTATAAGGAAAACTGCATACCCCCAACATATCTCTGATGAAAAAGGGGTACTTCTATAATTTTTCCAAAGAGAGTATTTAAAACAATTATTGTTGCCTGAGCAAACTCCCACCCTTACCATGGCCCATTCCCAAAGGTTCTTCTCGGCCTGCTGTATGCATTTGCTCTGATTTAAAAATTGCATGCTAGAGAAAACATTGCATGGTACTTTAGTGTGTTCCACACAAGGATCATCCACTATGCATTCAGGAGGGGGAGAGGGAGGGAGAGGGTGAAATTGGAATGATGGTAACTCCCACTGGTGGCTATTATGCGTTTCTCCAAGGTATCCCCAAAATGCAATTAGATGCCAGTAAATAGGAGCAATTTGAGCATATGGAACTGGAGACTAGGCCAACGGGTCAGAAATGGGTACATAGAAGGAATGTGGTCAGTATTGCTAGGTATAGTTTCACCAACTTCTAGCATGCTTCTCCATTGTGTTGAGCAATGTTCAGCTATTTTAAGGCAAAATTACATGAAGAGACAAGTTAGTTGTGCTTTGTTGGGGGCGGTTCTGTACAGTGGAAAGTTTTAGTAAGGTATTTGCCAGCTTCTTTGTTTGGATGAGAGGAGATTGCTTCCTCACCTGGGTGGGCTAACAGTCTTTGATCATCCCTCATTGTTATTGGCCCTCCTGCAAAGCTGGGGAAATAATCCGAGAGCCAAGGAAAAGCTTCCTGCTTTTAACGTGCAATGTTATTAGGAGCTTGGCATCTGTTGAAGGTCTCATAGAATCAAAGAATCTCTTTCGGCCCAAGGGTTGATTTCCATTTCAGAGAAGATTTGGGAGGCTGTATTCCAGTGGCGGCTGGGGCCAAAGCCAAAAGAAGTGAGACCAATATATTAAACACAACATATTTTAGTTTAAAGCTCTAACTACTGGTAACTACAAATTAAGAGAATCACTTCAATCTTTTAGAATGGTGGGAAACTGACCAGAAGTTGGGAAACTATCAGGGGACGGGAAGAGGGGTGGGCCAAGGGAAGAGCGCATGGCTGTCTGCGGCTGCCCAGAGTTCCAGATTGGAACTCCAATGGGGCTGGATTTGGCCCCTGTGCTTGATGGTCTGTAGCCCTGATTTAAAGAATGCCCTCTTCTTTATATGCCCCATTAGTGTACCTTCAATAACTATTTCCGGTTCTGCTCAGACTTATTTTAGCCTCATGTTTTTCAACTTGATGCTGCCAGTGGCCACCTTCTTAGTGCCTTTATGCAGCAAGGGGCTTTGGAGACTGATACATTTGAGGGGCAATTTCATTCAAGATATGTGGGGAAAGATGCTATTCAGTTTTAAGTACCAGCCCTGGAAAGGCTGACGCATCTGTTTCAAATTCTTAGGTGCCAGCATCAAAATATAGCCAACCAGACAGCCAACAGTCCCTATATACTAGTCCCTGTTTTGCTTTTAGGAAGATTCTGGAGACGTCTTGTATTAGTCTTGTCATCTTAGAGGCTTGTCCCACCAGCCCTGCCAAGCCCAAAGTTAAATACCTTAGATGGGTCTTATCTAAAGTGCAGATGGAGCACCAAAGCACAAGACAGTGTAGTGTCAGCCATTTCACATGTATGTAGCAGTGATTTTGAAGTGCAGGTATGGATGCCATATTGCAGGAGTGTGTGGATGTGTGTGCACACTTTGACTTAACATCTAAATTAGGGGTGTGCATCGGATCGGATCCGATCCACGATCCGAATCCGATCCGACCCAAAATCGGGAAAATCCGATCCGATCCGACCAACCTCCGATCCAATCCGATCCGATCCGACGAGGTCCGATCCGGATCGGACGCCATTTTGAATGCTGTCGTGACTCTGTAAGTTCTAACAAAAGGGGTGCGAACAATAAACAGACCTCTTGAAGGGAAAGATACAAATCCTTTATTATACACAAAAACGATCGTTCTCCCTCCTCCAGCAAAACAAGGAAAACAAGGTTATCAAAAGGCTTTGTAGCCCCTAGGCATGCAGTTGAGCTTACTTAGAGAGAAAAGAGAACAGAGTCATTTCATTAGGACAAATTAGTCTGTAGTGCCCTGTTTGCTAGCCTCTCTGAGCGGCGGGCGGTTTTGAGTTTGAAGTCCCTCCTCTTTGTCCTACGCCTCGTCACTGCATTCCTAAACTCCTTTGTCCCAGAAGAGAAAGTACTCTCTCCCTGGTTAAGGTCGTTATTGCCTTGAGGATTTACTTCCCCCCCTGCCGTGGGAAAGGGCTCTATTACTTCGTCTTGCAGTAACTCCTCCATTTCCTGCATTCCATCCCCAGGTTCTGAGTCGGAATCTGAGATATCATTCCTTTGAAGCAGGGAGTTGGACGTAGACACAACAAATGCTTTTTCCCATAGCCAAGTATTGTTTTACAAAAACGCCTATAACTTTTTCATTTTTAAAGATAGAAGGATGAAACTTGGGCACATTATACACTGGTTAGGGATAGTTATCTGTGAGAAATTTCAGAAAGATTGGTGCATGCATTTTGTGGCAATTAATTTTTTAATAAATACCCAGGAATGCCTATAACTTTGTCATTTTTAAAGTTACACACATGAAACTTTGCCACATTGTAGATGGTACCTTGGGACCTATGTGTGTGAAATTTCAGAAACGTAGGTGCTTGTCTTGTGTGGCAATTAATTTTTAGAAAAATGGGTAGTAGTGGGGTAAATACATTTACGCCTCCCATTTTTTTATTTTTGAAGATACAAACAGGAAACTTGGGCACATTACAGGTACCACTTGCCTTGATATGTGTGTGAAATTTCAGAAACATTGGAGCTTTCCTTGTGTGGCAATTAATTTTTGAAACAATGAGGAAAGAAACACCTATAACTTTGTTATTTTTAAAGTTACACACATGAAACTTTGCCACATTGTAGGTGGTACCTTGGGACCTATGTGTGTGAAATTTCAAAAACATAGGTGCTTGCCTTGTGTGGCAATTAATTTTTTAATAAATACCCAGGAATGCCTATAACTTTGTCATTTTTAAAGTTACATACATGAAACTTTGCCACATTGTAGGTGGTACCTTGGGACCTATGTGTGTAAAATTTCAAAAACGTAGGTGCTTGCCTTGTGTGGCAATTAATTTTAGAAAAATGGGTAGTAGTGGGGTAAATACATTTACGCCTCCCATTTTTTTATTTTTGAAGATACAAACAGGAAACTTGGGCACATTACAGGTACCACTTGCCTTGATATGTGTGTGAAATTTCAGAAACATTGGAGCTTTCCTTGTGTGGCAATTAATTTTTGAAACAATGAGGAAAGAAACACCTATAACTTTTTTATTTTAAAAGTTAGAAGTCTGAACATTGCTCACTTTGTAGATGGGTTAGGGGTAGATATGTGTCAGAAATTTCAGAATGATAGGTCCAGGTATTTGATGGCTATGGAATTTTTAAATTAAATGTTTCAAAAAGTTTTCCACAGAGGCCCGGTCTTCCCTTCCCGCTTCCCGCGAAGAAAAGGAAACACTCTCTCGTCTCGATCCCTTTGATCCTTGCTACTGGTATCCATTACAGGGCTCGTGTTTCCTTTCCTACTTTCACTTTTTACTCAAGCAGAACGGCTGAGCCTAGCTGAGTTTTGCAGCCATGCCTGCAAGGAAGGATCACTCTGGTCTCGATCCCTTTGATCCTTGCTAGTATCCATTACAGGGCTCGTGTCTGCTTTCCTCTCTCGATCTCTTTGATCCTTTGTTCCTCCCCTTCTCCTCCCCCTCGCCGGCGTTGTGTGTGCGCCCCGCCGGTGACCTCGCGTGCGGGCCGGTTCCTGGGCAGCAGAGGCTCTGCCTGGCTGCTGTGAGGCTCCTGAAGGGCTTGCCTAATGCAGGCTGTTGTGCTCCGCTGGGCCGCGGGGGTAGGTTGATGATGAAGAGGATGATGGGGAGGGCGTTCAATGCGCCGCCACAGCTCCCTGAGGGGCGGCCTGAATGGCCCCTCCGCTCCAGACACCCGGCCTCAGCAGCCAGGATACGCTGCCAAGCCTGCTGCCGCCGCCGCCCGCACGCGCGCACACACACCACCCGTCCATTATCATTTGGGCAGCCCTAATTAAGGAGCGCTCAAGAAATGGCGAAACCCCCTCTCCTTTTTTCTTAATTCCTTGCAGCTCCCACGATTTAACCCTTTCCTATCAGCTACAATTAATTAATAGTAGGATGACCAGTACCAGGAGACTGGTGTGTACAAATGTTTTTTTTTTTTTAGGCTTGAGATCATAAAGAGGCAAATATTCTACCTACAGTATTGGAAGCAGTATGTTGGGAAACAAGGGTGACCATATGACAGTTAAAGCTGCAGGAGCTATACTAGAGTGACCAGATACAAAAGAGAGCAGAGCTCCTGCAATTTTAACTTTTGTGATGAAGAGGGAATTTCACCAGGTGCCGCATGGATACAAATGACACCTGCTGAAATTCCCTTTTCTATTCCACTGTTAAAGCCCTGTATTCCTTTTCATATGGTCATCCTACTAATTACATTTTTTAAAAAAGTAATAATACCCCCGCGGCCCAGCGGAGCACAACAGCCCGCATTAGGCAAGCCCTTCAGGAGCCTCACAGCAGCCAGGCAGACCAAAAGGGAATTTCAGCAGGTGTCATTTGTATCCATGCGGCAAACTGGATGAGGCTAAGTCGATTCTCATCTTAACAGTTTAAGCATAAAACAACAGCCCACATTACTTCTCTTCTCTCCCCCCACTCCCTGCAAGGGTAAACTTGATTGAACCTATTTTAGCTGCATTTATAACAGAAGTACAATCAGATCCTCTGTGAGGATAAATACTGAAGGCAGGTGTGTGTGTGTATGTGTGTGTGTGTGTGTGTGTGTGAGAGAGAGAGAGAGAGAGGGAGAAGAATAAATATAAACTCTTAAGGTCAGTTTGTAAACAGATCATATTCTAAAAGACAGTGTAAGACAGATTATTGCAGAGTAACAAGGAGTACAGTAGCTGAAGAGGTACTTCCAGCAATGTGCAGAGGTCCACAAGCCATGGCTTCACTATCTGTGCACTCTGCCAACCTTTCCTTCCCCCAGAATTCCTCTACACAAGCCAGACATTTGGCAAGGAGAGGTCCTTTGAAAGTATACTGAGATGATGATGATGATGATGACGACGACGACGATGATGAACATTTATATACCGTCCCATAGCTGAAGCTCTCTGGGAGGTTTGAAAAAATTAAAAACTTTGGACATTAAAAATCGATATACAAAATTTTAAACCATAAAAACAGACAACATATAAAACAGTGTACATTTAAAATAACTGTGAACTCTCAGTCAGACCTAAATATAGTTCTGGGCCCAATTAAAAACTCAGTACATGCTGTTAAATGTTAAATGCCTGGGAGAAGAGGAAAGTCTTGACCTGGCACCGAACAGATAATGGCGCCAGGCAAGCCTCATCAGGGAGATCATTCCATAATTTGGGGGACACCACTGAGAAGGCCCTCTCCCTTGTTGCCATCCTCCGAGCTTCCCTCAAAGTACGCACCTGGAGGAGGGCCTTAGATGTTGAGTTTAGTGTATGGATAGGTTCATGTCGGGAGATGCATTCCATCAGGTATTGTGGTCCCAAACCATGTAAGGCTTTATAGGTTAAAACCAGCACCTTGAATCTGGCTCAGGAACATACAGGCAGCCAATGCAAGTGGGCCAGAGTTGGTTTTATATGTTAGTACGTCTTGGTCCAAGTTATTAACCTGGCTGCCGCATTTAGCACAAGCTACAGCTTCTGAACCATCTTCAAATTGCAGCCCCACATAGAGTGCATTGCAGTAATCTAACTTGGAGGTTACCAGAGCATAGACAACTGAAGCCAGGTTATCGCTGTCCAGATAGGGACATAGCTGAGCCACCAACTGAAGTTGGTAGAAGGCACTCCATGCCACTGAGGTCACTTGAGCCTCAAGTGACAGAGATGGTTCTAGGAGAACCTCCAAGCTACGAACCCGCTCCTTCAAGGGGAGTGTAATCCCATCCAGAACAGGTTGAAGACCCTCCATCCGGTCAGCAGAACCACTCACTAACAGCATCTCAGTCTTGTCTGGATTGAGTTTCAGTTTATTAGCCCTCATCCTGATGAAGATGAGAAGGAGAAGTAGAGCTGCATGTCATCGGCATACTGATGACAATGCAATCCAATCTCCAGATGACCGCACCCAACAGTTTCATGTAGATGTTGAACAACATGGGGGACAAGATTGACCCCTGCAGAACCCCATACTGGAGAATCCACGGGGCCAAGCAATGTTCCCCAAGCACCACCTTCTGGAGCCGACCCGCCAAGCAGGAACGGAACCACTGCAATGCAATGCCTCCCACTCCCAACTCAGCCAGTCGTACCAAAAGGATACCATGGTCGATGGTATCAAAAGCCACTGAGAGATCAACAGAGCCACACTCCCCCTGTCTTTCTCCCAACATAGGTCATCATTCAGGGCGACCAAGGCTGTTTCTGTGCCAAAACCAAGCCTGAAACCCTACTGGAATGGATCCAGATAATCAGTCTCCTCTAAGTGTGTCTGGAGCTGGCTCGCAACCACTCACTCAAGGATTTTGCCCAGGAATGGAACATTTGCCACCGGCCTTAAGATTTTCTGGGTCCAGGGGGGATTTCTTCAGGAGTGGTCTCACTACTGCTTCTTTCAGGTGGCCTGGGACCACTCCCTCTCGCAGAGAGTCATTAATCACTTCCCTGGCCCAGTCAGCTGTTCCATCTCTGCTAGCTTTTAGTAGCCAAGAGGGGCAAGGATCCAATACAGAGGTGGCTGCATGAACCTGTCCAAGCACCTTGTCAACATCCTCGAGGTGTACCAACTGAAACTCATCCAATAAAACAGGACAAGCCTGTGCTCTGGATACCTCACTTGATTCACCTGCTATAACACTGGAGTCTAAATCCTGACGGATGCCACAGATTATTCTGGAAGTGCCTAGCAAATATATTACAGTGGGCCTCAGTTGGGTTCTACAATGGCCTTGGGGCCAGCATGTAGTAGCCCCTGGACAACTCTGAAAAGCTCCGCTGGGCAGCAGATTGATGATTTTGATAGTGACAGCAAGGGTTTTTTTTTGTCGCCCTCACTGCCCCCTAAATGTACCTTACTGTAGAGATACTATAGAGATCCTGTGCTCCCCATGCAGCATTATAGATCCCTGGGGAGAGAGGAATGTCTGTTAAATCAATTTAACTATTCATTGGAGATATTGTGGCCAATATCCAATGCTACCCAGTTGCCAGCGGGACCCACCCCTTGTGCAATGGGGATTGAGTGCTTTGGATAGTAACCAGAAATGAACGGAAACACTCATTTCCATAATGGAGCAGGTCAGTGGTGCTTGCATAACATCTTCACTGATCTGACCTATTCTGGAAACAAGCATTTCTGCTAGTTTGGGGCCTTGCTTTATGAACTGCTAAATTCCCATTTTGTAAGCAGTAGGTCCTGCTTGTGCAAAGGAATTAGCGGTATTTCTGTATTTTGTCAGTTCAATTCATTCTAGGAGTTCTTCATGTCACATTTAGTAGTATGTGCACAACCCTGTTCCCTTCTTCTCTGGCGTGGCCATAAAGCGTCTTCTTCTGATCTCAACTAACCACAGCTTGGTTTGGATGACACCACAAACTGCAGTTAATTGGAAGTAGATGTTTCCAGTCTTATAGCTAGGTCAGAGGAGAGGGGAGGGAAGTGCACATGGGGCTGGAGATGTTTTTTAACATCAGAACATGGCCATTATGCTAGTCAGTGATGCAAAATCACTTTTGTGTTTGATGGAAACATTCAAATTTATTTGCTCTGCAAATGTGAGAGAGTAGAAGGAAATGAATTCACAAAATGTAGATGGCAGGGCAAGGGGACCAATTTTCAGAGGCTCATTCTGTGAAGAAAAAACTTGGCAATCAATATTCATTGCACTAGTACTGTTCTGGATTTCCTGTGTGCAATAGTTGAAATTCCCTAAATTGATGACAAACTCCACCTCAGGATGCTGGTGAATCTTGGATGCTCCTTCTCCCCCCCCAGCTGAAAGCTGAGAAATGCATAGGATGCACTTGAGATTTTAAATATTAGAAACTGGTTCCTTTCCTGGGTATTTGCTTTGAAGCATTTATAGTGCTACACAGCAGATAGTTGTGTGAGAAGATTGCAGTAATACTTGTGTGTTCAGTGAGAACCACCTCAGAGAACCATTGTTAAGCAGCAAAGGAACTGTTTTTTTGTGGCATGGCCTGTTGAGCAGACTGCAGGCTGTACATTCCAGAACAAGAAAAGCTTGAGCTAATATATTATACTAGCAGAATTGATAAACTGGCAATATGAACCTGTCTTTATAGTGCAATATTTGCCTTGACTGAGTACAATGAGATGTATTATACGATACAGTGCACTATTCAAAATGTGAAGACCAGCTTTAAATATGGGAAAGAGAGCTGAAATGCATAGAGATAGTTTACTAGTGCAACAGGAAATAGCAGTTCCTGAAAGAACTGGCAACCCTAATTTCCGGAATGGGGCAGGTCAAGCAGCACTCCTACGAATGGAGCCCTGCTGGCCCTGCTCCCTTCTAGGAATGAGCATTTCTGCTTTTATCCTTGCTTACTTCAGGAATCACTAATTCCTGTTTCGCAAGCGATCTGTTCTGCTGGTAGAACAGAACTAGCAGAGGCAGTATAAGATACTGCCCATTATACTGCCATATCTGAACCAACACCTCTTGAACTCTTTGGCTTGCTACAATTCAGGGTACAACAAGAATGGGAGAATAAAGGTGCACCCTCATAGAAGTTTTTAATGTTTACTTATTCCCCCCGTATCTTGCTTCTGAATGAAGCTTGGAGGAAGAGAAGGGTTTGGATAATTAGCTCGCCGGCCTGATTCAGATACTATAGATTTTTCCTCATGAATAGGCACAGCTGTATGTAGAGGTTAACTTGTGAACAGGTGTAAGAAGAACATAAGAAAACCCATACTGGATCAGACTGATGGTCCATCTAGTCCAGCATTCTGTTCACACAGTGGCTGACCAGCTGCTCATGAGAGACCCACAAGCAGGACAGGAATGTAATTCCCCAGTACCTGATGTACATAGGCATATTGCCTCTGATAATGGAGGTAGCATATAGCCATGCAAGTCTTATCCTCCATAAATTTGTTTAATCTCCTTCTAAAGTCATCCAAATTGGTGGTCACCACTACATCTTGTGGAAGTAAGTTCCATAGTTTAACTATGTGATGTGTGAAGTACTTCCTTTTAACTATCCTGAATCTCCCACCAGTCAGCTTCATAGGATGACCCCATTGGGCTCTAGAATTATGAGAAGGGAAGAAAAATGGCTCCCTAACCACATTCTCCACACCATGCATAATCTTGAACCCCTCTAACCATGTCTCCCCTTACTCACCTCTTTTTTAAACTAAACAGTCCCAGATGTTGTAACCTTTCCTCAAAAGGGAGTTGCTCCAGCCCCTTGATCAATTTAGTTGCCCTTTTCTGCACTTTTTCCAACTCTACAATATCCTCTTTAGGTGCAGTAACCAGAACTGTACACAGTATTCGAAGTGAGGTCACACCATAGATGGGTATGAAGGGAACATGGTCTTGGCAGTTCTATTCCCAATAACTTTTCTAATTATGTCTAACATGGAATTTGTCTTTTTCACAGCAGCTGCACACTGAGTTGGCATTTTCATCGATCTGTCCACCACAACCCCAAGATCTCTTTCTTGGTCAGTCACTGCTAGCTCAGATCCCATCAGCTTTTACTCAAAAGTTGGAATTTTTTTGCCCTGATGTGCATCACTTTACACTTGGTTACATTGAAACACATTTGCCATTTGATGCCCATTCTCCCAGTTTGGAGAGATCCTTTTGGAGTTCCTCACAATCCCTTTTTGTTTTAACCTCTGCTCACTCCTATTTCCAGATTATTTATGAATAAATTCAAAAGCTTTGGTCCAAATAAAGATCCATGTGGTACCCCACTATTGACACCTCTCCATTGGGAGAATTTACCATTTATTCATTCTCTCTGCTTTCTGTTCTTTAACCAGTTACTGATTCATAAGAGTACCTCTCCTGTTATTTCACGACTGCTAAGTTTGCTCAGGAATCTTTGGTGAGGGTCTTTGTCAAAAGCCTTTTGGAAGTCCAATTAAACAATGTTTACCAGATCACACTCAACTCTAAAATGTTAGAGAGACAAAATTTACCTTAGTGGGAGCCATGTTGATTCTTTTTTCAGCAGAGCTTGGCCTTCTATATGCTTACTAATTTTATCTTTAATAATGCTTTAAATCAGTTTGCCCAGAACAGATGTCAAGCTAACTGGACTGTAATTTCCCAGATCCCCCCTGGATCCCTTTTTAAAAACTGTTGTTACATTGGCAATTCTCACTCTACATTCGACAGAACTCACATTTAGCACTCCTTTAACTCCATTACCATCCAATGGCTGAACTGCCTCTAGCTGATTTTGTTTCTGACATATTTAAAGAGTTTTCTATTGTTGGTCCTGATGTTATTATTAGCAATATGCTCTTCAAAATGCTTTTTTTGCATCTCTTATTGTCTGTTTGCATCTTCTTTGAGCAAGATTGTGCTCCCTTTTGTTTTGTAATGCACATGGACAAGTGTTACCCTGTGGTTTTGTGTTACTTTTGGTGAGAATTTGCATGAAGTGGGCCTGGTTGAAAAAATTGCCATCATACTTGAGTAAATTACTGCTGGGGAAGTGCCACACCAGCCTTTCCCTCTCTTCCTTCATGCCTGGACAATTAGAGTGTCTGAACTGGGTCACAACTTTCAACAATTGACCAAGTTCATCCAATAACAGGAATCTTCCCAGAGCAAACCTAGGCAATGTCCTATTCCATCTGCTATCCTTAGCAAATAGTGGATTTTTTTCAGTTGATTAGTATAAAAGGATAAAAATCCACTTTGGTTGTAAGGCAACTTCTGTTTTATGGAGCGTAATGCAGCTGCATGGAGAGGGTCCTACAGACAAAGAACTTCTCAACTGGCCATGTAAAAAGGTGTATTTGTACATCTTAGCATCTTAACTAATTAGCAGTTGGTAAAATTCTGATGCAACACAAAGACAGATCAAAGAAAACTTCATTATACCTTATCAACAGGTGTTCCATGACTCTCCTAGCAATGTCAGACTGACCTGGATGGGCAGGGTCTTGACAGTTAGAAATTCCAACTAAGCAGTTTCAGCATTACCTCACATTCAGGCACATACATCATTCCAATCCCATCATGCAGTTCACTTGCAAGAACCAAACTACATACAGAGGCCTACATACAGAGCAGGTATATGAAGGCTTGTGGCCTTGCTTTCTCATACCTGGACCACTCTAGAAAGCTTCTACAAAATGAGCCCTCTCATTCAGCAAAATTGGCTGCTTCAAAAGACATCTGAGTGTTTTTTCAAAGATAAAACCTCTCAGTTAATGTATCACAGCAAACACAGACACAGGTATGTCAGCTGCTCAGATGGTATGGGGGATGGCCAGAATACTGTCCTCCTTCAAAGAGGAGGAGGAAGCTAATTTATCTGTCTAGTGGGGGAGGGAGGGAGAAATGCCTACAAGTACATTCCTTCCTTTTTTAAACAAATGCTGCATAGAACAAAGCTGTAACAAGAACTGAGTGAAAACCCTCTGAAGGGCCTATAAACATGATTGGTCTGAAACTGTAACCTACATTCCAACATAAGAATAGCCCTATTCAGGTGTTAAAACTCACAGTACTGTTGAATGCATGTGGAGGGAGAGTGGGGACACCCTCATTATCCCTGCCTCCTGAGTATGCAGAATTCTAAATTGTATGGGAAGCCCGCTTGACTATAGCAGGATCTTTGTTCTAGTTCACCCTGAAATGCATGTGGAATTGGGTCCAGTGACACAACGGATGGGGTGGGGGCTTCCAAGTGCATGACCACTCGCTCATTCTACAATGTATTAAGAATGCCTGAATAGGGCTAATGTGAGTCAATAAACCTGCATGTCTGCAATCTCTGCCTATCTGTAGTTCTATTTCTGTAAAGCAGGGGTGGGCGATCTGAGGCCCGTGGATCAAATCTGACCCGCATGACATCCCCTTCTGGCCCTTCAGGGATCCCTGGATGGCCATGTCCTCTCCCGCCTCCCCCAGGACCAATCATTTAGTGGTTTTCTGGCTTTTGTCCAGTTCTTTCTCCATCCCGAAAGGTTAAAATGCCCCTGCTAAGGCTTAGTAACTGGCAGTAAAATCTTTGAGATGCCATAGTCTGGCATTTTTTGTATATTTATTTATTATATTTATATCCCTCCTTCTTTCCTACAAGGAACCCAAAGCAGTGTACATAGCCCTCTTCTTCTCCATTTTATCCTCACAACCACAACCCTGTGAGGTAGGTTGGGCTGAGAGTCTGTGACTGGCCCAAAGTCACCCAGTGAGTTTCCATGGCCGAGTGGGGACTAGAACTCAGATCTCCTGATTTCCAAACCAACACTTTAGCCACTGTACCACACTGTCCCTTTCCACCATTGGAATACAGCCTCCTGAGAGCTTCTCAGAAATTGAATCCAGCCTTCAAGCTGAAAGAGGCTCCCCAATCCTGCTATAAAGCTTGAACTTTAAAAGGCTTGTGTCTGAAGCCTCAAGACCTAGACAAAAGTTGGCCGCTAAGACACTTGTAGATTTTGATACAATTTATCTAAACATAGCAATGTTGTAGGTTCCTTTAGATTCTATGAGAGAATTTATTACATGATCAATGGGTGACTGGCTTGTGTTCTACATTTTATAACTCCTTACAATATTAACTGCACAATTTTGCAGTAAATTAGGAAGAGTTATGTCACTAAAAAAATTGTGGCTTTTCAAAATTTGGGACAGCATAGGGAAAGGATGAACATGACCTGTGGATGAGGGAATGGGAGTCAAGGGTGTACAGCTCACCAGCAACATGTTTTCTTCTTCTTTGAAACCACCACCCTGGAATTGTGGATTTGTTGTCTGCTTCTGAATTCTTATCACTACACCTCAAAAAGGTTTTCAATCTCTTGTCTGTAATAATTGCAACAACAACTAAGTAGTAACGCTAGTAATAAATGGTGCATGGCCATCCATCATCTCCATACCATATTTCTCAGATTCCAGGACAACACCAAGAAATACTATAAAGCACCCAACTTGAGATTGAGATTGCTGTCAATTTCATATGAACATTTAATTGTACAATAGGATAAAAATCAGTTGTGCATAGAAAAGCAGGATAAACCTGAGAACGCGCCCTGAAATGCTCTCAGGTTTTTGAGGTTCTGTATTGCAGGGCAATATTATATTGGTGAGCATACGATCATCTTGTTCCTTCTCACTGAGAAACCCTGATTAACTTCCAAAGGACCACAAGGTTCCTGAGGACACTATTTGGAAGCCATTGACCATATGACTATGGCTGCCTCTACAAGAGGCATTTAAAGCTCTTTCAAGGCGCATTAAAATTTTTACCTCTACAAGAACGGAGCGCAAATCGGGCGTAGAGGCGCGTTTTCTCTCTGATTATGCACATTATCGAATGCACGTTAAATAGCGAGTTTTATTTTGCTCCGGCCGTTAAAGCACATTTTGACTATGTGAACAAGTGATTCTCCGCATGTCAACAGTTTAAATTGCGTTTCGGTCGTCCAGTAATGTGCTTCGCCGCCTCTCGTACAGAGGTATTAGGCGTAAATGCGCTTCTGCGAATATGCGCATAATCACCTAACCAGGCGTAAAGGCGAATTCTTGAAGATGAGGATTATAAAACAAAGTCAATATCTATGCACAGAATTGTTTTGATACATACGTAAAATAGAAAAATGAAGAATGCATAAAGTGTCTGTGTTTTTTCCTCTCTCCGCAGCTTGCAGGAACAGCTGTCCTTGCAATTGGACTATGGCTTCGGTTTGATTCGCAGACAAAAAGTATTTTTGAGCAGGAAGACAATCATACCTCATTCTATACAGGTATCTTCTCCATCCTATAAGTCGTAAACCAGTACTGAAGCTATGATTGTTTTAAAGTACAAAATGGAATGTTCATAGGTCTTTACCTTGAAACAGGGGACATGGAGTGTACTCCAAAATGTGAATATATGTTTACGTTAGCTAAAAGTCAGTATACACACATACACATATCCAATGTTGTTTATCTGTTAATGGAAAGAAAACCACTAGTGAAATAGATTCCCCTCCCTGCAAATCTGCATGGACCAGATTTGGGGTGCATGGGGACTGCACAGGGGAGGAGAGGATGGGGAAGTCCTGCTGCACAGGTGGAAGTTTGCTCACTCAACGTTAGAGCCAATTCTCTGCTTACCAGAAAAGACTAAACATTAGATATTTAATCTGTAACCGTGACAGTTCAGACTACGAGCTAATAGAGGCTAGGACAGAGCAAGCCTAGTCCTTCATAGGGCACTACTGTGTTGCACTGCAGGAGTTCACTTTCCCTTTGAGGGCCTAACTGGGCCAACAGGCAAGTCTTTACACCAGAGGTGGGGAACCTTTTTTAAGTCAAAATTTTGTGAGAGGGGGAGAGGGAACTGATTGGGGACAGGGGCCCACATGAGTAGGGCTGGCTGTGGGCAGGACCAAAGCCAAAAGTCAGTGGAGGCATCCCATCCACACTCACCCGTCCATCACCCTGCTTTTCACACATTTACCCACAGGACACACTCACTACTGTGACCTCTTCCTTCTGTCTCTGGTTTCCATGGTGGGCAATGTGAAAGAAGCTTCCCTTCCTCGGTACCAAACACCAAAACACAGTGGGGCTGCTGAGGGAGGAATATAGCATTTCCTTCCTCCACTGGTAGCCTAGTTGGGAGGGAGGGGTTCAGAACAAGAGGCCATGGGTCAGAGGGGAACCCACTGCAGGCCGTGTCCAGCCCATGCTCCCCGCAGCTCCATGCCTTTGCCATCCCATGCCAAAATTCATGGCCACAAAGGATTTTTTTTTTAAAAAAATGCCAATTTGATGCTGAAACTCAGTTGCAAAGCACTATGGGCCAGTATAATGGTCACATTTAGCTGCTTTTCAAGCTAAATTTGGCCACTAGTGTTCCGCAGTGCTTTGCTGCTGAAAACCAGCAGCAAATCAGCAGGGGTGGGGTGGAGAATACTCTGTTGCTAACCTTTAAGCTGGCCATTTTTGAACAAAGGAACTTCAAAGGGAGATTTTGGCATAAAACCAGAGAATTTAACTTTTCAAGAGGCTCAATTCTATCACCTGTGACCTGAATCCAGATAATAGGATTTATCCCACTAGAGGTGTTAATTGTCTTATCGATGACAAGGGTGCTTGCTGTGTGAGTGGTCACTGTAGCAATTTTTACATACATTTCAGCTTTAACATAACTGCCAAGGTCTGTACTTTTTGCTTTTAATTTGCCTCGGACCTCACTACTTATAATTCCCCAATCTCCTTATAATCTTAGTTCCCAATTTAGGATAACACTTCATGCATCTGATGTAGTGTACTATAGCCCACAAATTTTTATGCCATAATATTTTTATGCTGTTATGCTGCACAATTACTGCATTTTGGCATCTTGGTACAATTGGGAATGTTTCCATCATGCATGTTTTGACTTCTGTGATAAACTGTTTTGTATTATTGTTTTAATGTTTTTATGCTATTGTGTGTTTGATACTGATATTTACTAATATTATATTTTATATAGTTGCAGTCTATTTAATATAGTCACACTTTTGTGAGCCTCTCTGAGTACAGCTTGCTTGAGGAAAAGTATTATGCAACTATTAAATCAAAATCGAATCCAAGTTTCTCTTTGATAGATGCATCAAAGGGTTTGTTCTCAAACTCTATGACTTGTCCAGTTGGGCTGCCAACTTGTGAATGCAATATTGTGGTGCTCTAGTTGGATCAGGAGGAAAGACTCTGTGTGAGTAGGTAGGCAAACACACAGGTTCTTATAGGCTGAGTTTCCGGTTAGCAGGTTTATGTGGCTTGGCTATTAACTTCAATTTCCTGCGTTTGCACACATACCCTGGCTTGGAGAGCAGATGGTGAAATTGCACCAGCTGCCTTGACATACCCCCTGAGAAAAGCAGAGTAACATATGACAATTTGGGATGTTCAGACATGCAAAGACTGGAGCAAAACCTCCTACCAAACTGAAGCATCTCAGATTGCATCCTTGCCCTAGCCATGCACTTATGTGCGGTGAAATGATGGGAAGCGGGGAGAGTGCCTCGTTTTCCTTCTTAAATCCACCTTCACTAACAAAATTGGCCAGCTGGAAACCCTGATTGTAAAAGCTTGTCCTGACACATTGCCACAAGTAGTTTGTTTTTCAATCTTGGGGATTCTTTTTATTATTATTGTTATTATTAGGCAGCATGATATGCCAAAAGCAGCATACAGCCACACTACTAGCATTGTAGCTGCTCGCCTTCATGTTGCTCAGCCTTGGTAAAACATGAAGCCTCTTATTAGTGGAGTGTAAACATTCTTTGTTTCTCTTTTTCTTTTTAAACACTCCCCCAGGGGTTTACATTCTGATTGGAGCTGGTGCCCTCATGATGCTTGTTGGTTTCTTGGGATGTTGTGGAGCAATACAGGAGTCCCAATGCATGCTTGGCTTGGTAAGTATTGGTTTTGAGGACCAGTTTCTAAACCTGGCAGAATGAAATGGAATGGCTTTGGTTGGATTGTTCCATTTCATGTCACAATGTCTGTTCTAGTCCATTTTGGACACAGGTTCCAGGAAGGATATTTAAGTAACTATGCCTGCAGAACTATGCCTATAGATTAGCTTTTCACATGTGTCACAGAACTAATTCCTACATGCATTGGGGCTTATTCTGTTGAAAGTGAACTGTCTTCAATAGAAAGTGCTGTTTGGATTCTCATACTTGATAGTAATAGAAAGGTTATTTCCATGGTGGTTCAGCTATGGTGGCTCTTTCTCACCCTTACTATTTATTTTACATACACTTATATACAACTTCCTTACCAAGTTTCTCTGTGGCACATGTAGTATAAGGGCACAGGGTTGCCCCTTTATTAAAGCGAATCTCACACACGCACACACACACAGATTCCACCATTATAAACCTCAAAATTCTACTGCTTATAAAACGACACCTGTTGAGTAATAATTGGACACTTGGCTTCTACCAGATGAGGTGTGCAATTGTTCAAAATCTTAAACAATTGACACAGGCACAGCAAGTTAAAAATTGATACTTTTTACCCATTTTGCCCCAATTTGCAGGATGGCATATTAATATTTCTTTCAAATGTTGTTGAAAACTACTGGTGCACTTTATTCAGGCTTGTCAAGGAGGCATACCTTTAATTGGCTTGGTGATGTTCTGAGCAGTGGTTCAGAAGTTATTAAGAGTTTCCTGCCCCATTATACCCTATGGCAACAACTGCCGGCGAAGTTATGTAGCGCATGGCCCATTTGATTCTGAAGCTAGAATGTGTGTGTGTATGTCAGTTTGTGAGTGTTTAGTTCGTATGTTGTATTTTCAGAACACTGTAATGATAAAATTCCTTTTCAAAAACCAGGGAAATTCAGTGATTGATTAAAAAAAACCTACCTGCTTAAAACCAGAATTAAGGCTATTTCATGTTGGCTAATGCTGTACAAAGCCAGGAAATTGGACTTGACTTCTTAACAGAAGTGCCCCGTGATCACTAATGATATTTTGCACCTTCACAAATTGTGCTTGCTTCCAACGTATGCGCCATGCACCCACACTTTCCCTTGGTCTTTTAAGCCCTAATTAAGTCGGGGAGAATGGAATGCCTGGGACCAGCAAAGATGCCCCACATTGTCCTGATCCTGGCTTGTCTTGGGAAGCATCTAAATCTTACTGTATTGTGAGAGGAATCTTCCTGTGAGTTGACCTATGCCAGTTTGTTCCTTGTATCAGTAGCTGGCATGATGTATTAAACCAGCCTTCTTCAACCTGGTGCCCTACTGGACTGCAACGCAGTAAGGCTCAGAATGGTACATGAGGAAAGGCAGGACTAGTGGGCTACCTCTAACTTCTTGATGTAGTTTCAGTACAAGAAGTGTTTCTATTTGCACCCTTTCCTTGTTTTAGGAAGTGCAGAACAGCAAACAGAGGAATTATTTTGGTCCCCCATCCAGGCACTGATGAAGTTTTAGCTTCAACAGTGCTATAACATTGGATATTTCCAGACCCTTAGCTGGGCATAACATACAGACTGACTCTGAGAATTTGTGTTTTTGATTAGAAAATTTACCATGTATAATATTTTGATAGTTTTAGAAAATGTTCATTTAAGCTCACCTGAGAGCTGGTGTACTGGCTAAGTGCCAATCCTCTGCATACATACGTGGGGGTAAGTTCCATCGAACAATGTGGGATTTTACTCTAAGTAAATGTGCATAGAATTAGGTAGTATGAACATAAGTTGGGAAGCCATGTGTTGCGATATCTCCTCCAACTTTCTAGGTAGCCTTACATCTGCTGCTGCTGCTACTCATGGCTCCTCTGTGTGCAATTTGGAGAAGATAATATTATTTATTTATTTTATTATATTTATATCCCTCCTTTTTTCCTCCCAAGGAATACAAGGCACCATACATAATCCTCCTCCTCTTCATTTTATCCTCATAACAACAAACCTGTGAGGTAGGTTGGGCTGAGAGTCTGTGACTGGCTCAACGTCACCCAGTAAGCTTTCATGGCTGAGCTAACCCAGATCTCCTGCCTCCCAGTCCAACACTTTAGTCACTACACCACACTCGCTCTGACCTGCCATACCATACAAGAATGTGGCTCTTGTATGGATAACTGAGATAAAGTATATGAAATGCATTGAACATTCTCTAAAGCACTAACTATAGAAATGTTAAGTTTTATCATCTCATGATTTTAAAGTCATCTGCATTTGTCAAGGGTGTTCAACTGTGACCTGTCTTTCTCTCTCTATCCTTTGCCCCTAGTTTTTTACCTTCCTTCTGTTGATTTTTGCTCTTGAAGTAGCTGCTGCCATCTGGGGATTTGCAAACAAATCAAAGGTAGATCAAATTTTCTAATACTGAAGTTATTTTTTAAAGTTGCCTTTAGTATGCCATTTAGAACTGTGACAGCATGTCCCCTGGGTTTCAGTAGAGCTAGGGAGGAGAAACCTCTTTCAATTGAGGGCTGAATGCAATTTTGGGAAAGCTCTTGAGGCCCACATTCCTGTGGTAGGAAAGGCTGTGAAGGCAAAGGGAGTGGGGCTAAAGGCACAAAGAATACCAGCATATTGTAGCTTACATCTCTTACTTCCAGTATCTAAGCCTGAGGAGAGGCATTTTGACCTTTTAGAAGGGCATAAGCAAAAAAGAAAGGTTTATGGTCATCCTTCCACATCCCTGCCCATTCCAGACTGTCTGTGGTCTATTCCGAAAGAGTCTGTTAGCCCTGATAGGGTATGTATTAGGGATGTGCATGGATGCCAAAAATCAAATCAGAACTTCAGATTTTGTAAAGTATCGTATCTTTAAAATTGGAGGTCCGTCTTATCGGATCAGATCCGATAACGATACAAAATCGGAAGTTCCAATTTTGATATCGGTCCGCTATTTTAGATGTTTTCCCCATAGGCTTGCATTGGGGGAAAGAAAGCTTTCCCCCAATGCAAGTCTATGGGGGAAACACCTAAAATGGTGGCCCTCCCTCCCTCCCTCCCTCCCCCCACTCACACTCCTTACCTGCCGCCATCCCGCGCTGCTGTCCGCTGCCATCCGCTGCTTCCATCTACTGCTAATTAGGCTTAGCGGCCTGGTTCTCAGTAGAGCGATGACGCGCCAGGTGATGTCATCACCCGTCGTGTCGTCGCTCTTCTGAGAACCAGGCCGCTAAGCCTAATTAGCAGTAAATGGAAGCAGTGGATGGCAGCACAGGATGGCAGCAAGTAAGGGGGACCTCCCCCTCCCTCCCCCCCCACTCACACTCCTTACCTGCCGCCATCATCCGCTGACATCCACTGCTTCCGTACTACTGATAAACAGGCCTTGCGGCCTCTTCCACAATAGAGCGATGGCGCGCCGAGTGATGATATCACCTAGTGCACCATTGCTCTATTGTGGAACTGGCTGCAAGGCCTGTTTATAAGTAGTACGGGAGCAGCGGGCGGCAGCGAGGATTCAGCAGGTAAGGAGTGTGAGCGGAGGGAGGGAGAGGGAGGTCCCCACTCATCTGCTGCCATGTTTTCCCCTTAGACTTGCATTGGGGAAAAGCTTTCTTTCCCCCATTGCAAGCTTATAGCGACAACACGTAAAATGGAGCTCCGATTTTCCAATTTTTTCCGATATTAGTCGGATAGAAAAAAAATCAGATTGGGAGAAATCGGACCTCCTGCAGCCAGCATTGGAATTGGACATCGGATGTCCGATTTCCTCCAATTTGTATCGATAGCAGAGATATGATACAATGTACATCCCTAGTATGTATTCCAGCAAGGAATGGGGCTGCGTGTGCTCTGCTGTTTGTCCCTAAGTGTGGTGGTGTAGTGGGCACCTAACCACTCTCTTATTTTGACATTATACCCTGCACACAAAAATCTATCACAATAAATAGCACTTAAAACAAATATCATCCAACAGCAAACTAAAAAAAACCCCAAAAATCTACCATCATAAGGCTCTAACTAAAAAAATGCCAGCCTGAATGAAATGTTCTAAAGAATTTATTTTAAAAGCAGACTGGGGAGGGGGGACCTTCCATAGTTTAGGGGTTGCAATTGAAAAGGCCTTATTTTTGTCATCATCAACTGCACTTCTGTTGGTGAAGGACAGCATGGAGGGCTTCACACTGGTTGTGGATCTCTAGCAGGTTCATGTGGGAGAAGGTGATTCCTCCGTGTGATACCCTGGTCCCAAGTCATTTTTTCTTTAAGAGCCAAGGCCAGCAGCTTCAATTCAGCCCCAAAACAAGTTGGAAGCCAAGGAACGTGGGGCAAAATTGGCCTAATTTTGCTGTTAATTCCAGACACAAGTCTGATTACAGCATTCTGGCCAACTGAAATTTCGCGACTCCATTTCAAGGGCAATACCCCTTCAGAATGTAAACCAACCTGGAAGTGACCAGGGCATGAATGGCCAAGACTAAGTCTGACTCCTCCAGGGAAGGGCATGGCTGATAAACCAGATGGAGTTGGTTAAAGGCAGTCCTGACTGATGCAGTCTTCCTGGCACCCAAAAATAGGGTCATTTCCAAGCTGCAAACATGTTAATTCAGGGAGACTGCAACCCCATCTAAAATAGCTTGGACACTATGACCCTGTTTAGACTAAGCCACAGTAGCTAAGCATTTTGAGCTAAACATTATGACTTAGTATGTCATGTGAACCATTCCTCATCTTGGTGGCTACATAACCACAGTTTAAACACACTCACTAACCATGTGCTGCAAAAGGGTTAGCAGCCTAACCATGGCTTAGTGTGTTATCTGAACAGGCCCTATGTGGTAGCTGCTATAGTGATCCCATCTTGAACTATCCTATGCTTGCAAAGGAATTGGTGAACTCTTGTCCTGAAACTTGTAGCTGAGGCTGGATAAGTAAAACCCCAGTTCATACCATGGTTTCATATCCTTGTTCATGGCCAATCCTTAACCATAGTTTAGGTATTCAGATCTAATTCTAAGTATGGTTAAGATCTGCATACAGCCTGAGAAGCATGGAGAGTTTTCTTCTTATTCAGAGATTAGCCCAAAGGACTTCAGCTGCCTCGCTGTAATGTATCCTTTATAACTAAGGGTGCAATCCTATACATGTTTAGAGAGAAATAAGTCCTACAACTCCCAGCATTCCCCAGCCAGCATGGGAGTTGTAGAATTTTTTTCTGTCTAAAGATGCATAGGATTGCACTCTAAGTAACTAAAGCAAACTCTTATGTCATTATTGGGTGAATTATTATCTTGTATTTTGTTTAGGTTGTTGATGAAATGGAGAATTTTTATAAGGCAACTTATGACAAAAGAAATGACCCTTCTGCCAGAGAAACTCTGAAAGCCATTCATTTTGCAGTAAGTCAGATCTTCTCTATTTGTTTTGTGTCTTTCTTTCTGTAACATTTCTAGATCTCACTTAGCCATGATTCAGAGATGGTGTGTGCGGCTCCTCATCTTTACTCCTTGAATACTTTGTAGCTGATAGCAGTCTGCATAAAATTGTGTGCTGGGAAGGGATAGGGAAAGAAAAGGCGGAGAAGAGCCTACGAGCCCATTATGGTGGGTTTTCCCCATCTCTTAACCATGCCTAATTGCTTAGAGGAAAATGGCATCTCCAATGATCTAGTGAGTGCTAGAGAGGCTAGAGAGAAATGCTAGCTATGGGTTTCAAGGCCCCACTTGCAATGGCGTAATTTTTAAAAACTTTGGGAAGCAGGATGCACACCACAAAATATAGGGCAATTGCATGTGTTTAAGTTAGAATTCCCTCCCTCCCCTCTAGCTTCCCTTAAACCAAGACCTAGATCTGCAATGAACAGTCATCTCTGGAGCCCTAAAGAATGTTCTCTTCCTCCCTGCTTCTAGTCCCCACATGGCTGTGCATTTCACACAAACTGTAGCCACATGGGATAGTGCCATGAGGAAGCATCCCCCTGGAAGAATTGCGATAAAATTAGGCAGTTTTTGAAGCAGTTACAAGAACCATGTATGGGTTTATTGCATTGCAAGCATTTGTCAAGATGAACTACAATGTTTAGCATGCTGTGACTATTTACAGCCCCTTCCCTTGTATTTATTTATTTATTAATCTACAAGTTAGTGGTGAGTTGCCCTCTGGGACAGGTGCTACACAAGAGATTCCTGTGAATATAACTATAGCAGAATGTCTTGATTAGTCATGTGAGGTTCTCCCGGTCCACTATAGCCTGCCTCCCCTAATTTCTGCCTGTCTTTTAGTTCAGTCGAGACATGACAAAGGAAATTTGTGAGGGGATAAATATGAGTAGAGGTTAGGAGGTAAAATGGAAGCCAAAGGGTTGAAATGTTAGGTGAGGTGGGTAATGGTTTACAACTAACAGGAGATTTGATCTATAAAATCTCTTTATTTAGACAAAGCGGTAAACAAAATAAAGCCAGTCATTTAGTAACACCCAGCTGAATCATTAGGGCCTATATGGGCATTGCAATGTTGGTGGGTGATTAAATTCAATCAGCATTGGCTACTTGCATGGTTGTGTGTTTCCACGTGCTTTACATGGATCTGGGTGAGAGAAGAACCCTGTCACACAGTATTGGATTCTTTTGCACAGAAGACTTAAGTGTTTTCTAGGATTTTCTGCAGGCAGGCATACTTTAGCATAGTCTGTAAAACTATTTTAGCAAATGTCTTCCGGTTGAGAACATATCTAAATCTGTTGACTTATATGCTTCTTGGACATACATTTCAGCATGAAAATTGCATCTCAATATATTAAACTTTTCTTTGTGCTGTAGCTAAACTGCTGTGGCTATGGGGGATTCTTAGAAGCGTTGGTTTCGGAAACCTGTCCCAAAGATGTTACACAGGTATGTAGGAATAAACCCACTGTATTTAAAAATATTGTGTATATATTGGCTTGAACTTGAATCTGATACTCCTCCTTCCAACATTCACCGAGGACTTACAGACTTCTTTACAGACAGCAAGCAACCCTTTGTTGCAGGCAACTCTTTGTACCAGTATATTTGAAAGTTGAAGAGATACAAATTCAGGTCTTATCTGATCCTATCAGTTAGCAGCTTTTCAGTAGCATTGATGATATGAAGAGAAGGAATGGCTTTATCAAGAAGAAGGAAAATATGAGTTAAGTTCCTCGTTCAGCTCTCATTGAAGATGTGGCACCTTGAAAGAACTTGGGGCATAATCCATCGAACTCTATAAAGTTTAAATCCCACTAATTTAAATTAGGGTGACCAGATAAAATCCAGGTCAGGGCTCATGTCATTTTAACAGTTGTAGAGCAAAAGGAATTTCAGCCAGTGTCATTTGTATGCAATTAGTTCCTGGTGAAATTCCCTCTTCATCACAACTGTTAAAGCTGCAGGGGCTCTGCCTTCTTTTGCATATGGTCACTCTAGTATAGTGCCTGCAACTTTAACTGTTGTGATGAAGAGGGAATATCACCAGGAACTAACAGCATACAAATGACTCTGACTGAAATTCCCTTTTCTCTACAACTGTTAAAGTTACATGAGCCCTGACCTGGATTT
This sequence comes from Anniella stebbinsi, assembly GCA_029215795.1. Lineage (NCBI taxonomy): Eukaryota > Metazoa > Chordata > Lepidosauria > Squamata > Anniellidae > Anniella > Anniella stebbinsi. The sequence continues at coordinate 102,923,778 of JARDYH010000003.1, forward strand.
TATCTGGTCACCCTAATTTAAGTGTAAGAAATTTAAGCTCATATTTTAAGGTTGTGGGGCTTGACGTTAGCTGGGCTGTGTCCTAGACATGCTTGTAGGATACCAAAGACGTGAATGGAACTGTGTCTTCATCTTCACCTTCCTGGATGGTCCAATGTCTGGTTCACCCTCTTTGTGTAATTTTTTTTTTTTGCTATGTTCCTCTATACAAGATGGTATAAACAATGCCCTGAAAGCTTCCAGTCTAAATTTCAGCAGCTAGAGAGAAGAGGAGAGGAAAGGGAGAGCGAGTGTAATGGGAGATGGAGAATTTGAACAAATGAAGTTGCTTTTAGTTGGAAATGAAAACTTAATCAAAAGTCTTCATGGAAGGAATACATTTTGAACTGTGGTTTGAAGGAACAAAGAGCAATCACAGTGTAAGCTTCACAGTCGTACTTTGCTAACAGCACAGTGTAGAACTATAAAAAGACAAAAATGAAATCTCTTCCTCTTCTTCACCCCTGGCTCTCAGGAGAAATAAATTAAATTATTGGTCAGATCTGGTGCTTAATGTACTATATTAACAGAGGTACATACGTTTTGGCTGGCCCTGGTAGCCATCCAAAATCTGTGATCTCCACCAACTCTGTCCTTTTCCTGATTTTGAGGTACTGCAAAACTTAGTGTGACATGAGGAATGAGCCTCTGTTTGTCTGTATTTTGGAGCTGGGGCAGGAGCTAACCAGAATAAATGGTTGGATATACTTATCTCTGGTGAACACATTCATGGACTGCTATGGGTCAACCTGGCTGGTCAAGTGCATTCCTCATTAAGCAGAATCTAACTCCATTGCTTTGCTGCTTGTGTGTGTGCAACAATATTGGATATGACAGATGAATTTCTCTTCCAGCCATGCCCTGGTGTTATTAAAGACTTCTTCACTACAAGGCTGAATGTGATTGGAGCAGTTGGCATTGGTGTTGGTGTGGTGATGGTAGGTTGAGACCCTTTCATAAGGTTCGGTTTATGGAAGAATGTTGCATAATGATGAATGTGACTCTTTAATTTATTCGAACATGTAAAAGCAGCCATGACATGCCAAGTCGCCTAACATGTGGATTGGGTCCTGGGTTGTGTAATCTGTCCTTCCTGCTACTTCGTAGATGTTTCAGAGAACATCGGCCTGCTTCTCTTAAGGGCCAAGGTTGCAACAACGCGCTATAAATAAATAAATACAAATTCACTTACTATGAATTTTGATATGGAATATTTGTATGAAAGGTTTTGTGACTTTTAGTTAGACCCGTTAACTTGTATTGAGTCCAACCCATGAACTTGCCCTGCTCCTCTTTATAGATGAGCCTTGCAGTAGCAATCACATTTAAGATATTCCATATAAGCTGGAAACAAAACAATTCTAAAGGTTTGCTTGAGTCAATGCAATTTCAGTCACAGCTAAATCCAAACCAAAATATTGAATGGCTTGGCTTGCTGATCGAATTGGTATTGCCCTTCATGAAGACACCCTGCCATTTTGTGTATATCTTTCTTTTTCAGATTTTTGGTATGATTTTCAGCATGATCCTTTGCTGTGCTATTCGCAGAAACCGAGAAATGGTCTAAAGCTATTTCAGCCGGCTCCATCCCCTACATACAAGGAATCTCCAGTTATTAACGCCAGCATTCTGAAAGGCATTTCTAAAGTTATATATTTGGGTTTTTTTAATGCTTTGTTTAGTACTGATGTTATTCATTTTTGCTTTTTATGTTTATAAAAGCTGAAAAGGTACTATATTTGTTAAGCTAAAGTCAACAACTTGTATATAAGGTTCTTGTCTCTAAATTGATGTCTTGCTTTCTTCAAACTTACAACTGGGATGTAATTTATGTTGGAGAAAATTTGATACTTAATAAAGATTTAAGACCACATAATGACTTGTTTTAAGAAATCCTTTCTTTTCAGTGTATCTTTCTGACTTATAAGAGTTATAGGGCTCACCATGCTGAATGCTTGCCATTTAATAAGGGCTGCCTCAGGCTTAATACCTCCTGCTCATTCTTTTTTTTGCTAACTCAGGCAGGCAACAAAACAAGGAACTCACTGAGCCCCTTCTAGGCAGCCAGAGGAGGCTGTTGGGATTGGTTTGGTTGATGGACTAAATCACTCAGGAATTTTCTCCATGTATCCATTTTTAAAGGGCCCTGTAGAAATCATCTGCCCCCCTCCCCACTTCATTTGGTTCTGTCGCACACAGATTTTAGTCTTCCTTTGGAGACCCTGAGCAGGAGACTAAATCTGAACATTGAGGTCAGATTCTGAGCTCTGGCAGACTTATCCCCAAATGTCTTTCAGACGCCTTATAAAGGAACTATGGAATCGATTGTAGAAGAGGGCTGTACTTATAGTATTTTGCTTAGGGTGCCACAATGGTTCAGGCTGCAATTGGGTGTGTTGTTTGCTACCCAAGGAAGTGTTTATAATAAGGATGTGCATGCCCGAAAATATTGAATCGTTATCAGAATTTCGGACCAAAACAATTATCGTCTCCGATTATATCGTAGGTGAAATGTATTGTGTTTCCGATAATTATCAGAGATCCGATATTATATCGTTTCTCCATTTTGCCCTAGAGACTCTACTCTAGAGTTGATTTTTGAGTCGGAAAGGCCTAAACTTCTTAATTTTCCAAGTTACAGGTTTGGTCACAGTGCAGACTGAGTGTTGCTAGTCTTGTGTGCCAAATTTTAGAACAGTCGGTGCAAGCGTTACTCAGAAGTAAGCTTTCAAATACACTATTTCAGGTGGCTGAAATGTGGTCCTTTTTCAAGAGATGTCATCCAGTACTCATGGTCATCTCACAGATGGCCTTGAGGGGACTCATCTGTGCCCAATTTCAGACACACAGCAGCAGGCGTTACTCGGAAGTAAGCTCTCAACAACATGCACTGTTTCCGGTAATGCACTCCCATGCTGATGCTGCTGAGACTTATAGGTATATTTTTATGAATACAATGAACTTTCAAAACCTGTGAATAAACCTAGGCAGTGCCTTCCATATGCAGTCATTAAAGTAAAATGTGTTAATTAGAAGATGATGAACTGCTGCTGCCTTGTCTCTTTGATTAGGCCATGCATGTCTACAAATTAAAAGGATTGGGGGGTAGGGGAATAGCATAGGTGTTACATTTATTTTACAGCCAGCCTTAGCAGGCAGGGCCTCATTGGGCCAGGAGATACCCCGGAAGCATGCCAATCTGCAGGATGGATCCCACTAAAACTAAATAAACTAAAAAGCATATTAGTATTATCCGTGCCTATGCATGTGTGGCACAGTGAGTGGACGCATTCCACCACAGTAGCAGAACTGCTGCTCCCTTGACTCAAGCGATTAGGCCACGCATGTCTAAGTACAAATGAAATAATAAAAGGATTGGAGGGTAGGGGAATAGCACAGGCGTTACAGGTTTTTTAGCCAGCCTTAGCAGGCAGGGCCTCATTGGGCCAAGAGATACCCCAGGTAGCGAGGAAACCTGGAGGATCCCATCAAAACAACCCTCACGCACCGCCTTGACCTCATCGTACTTGAAGATTAAAATGACCCAGTCTGCCCGCCATCCCCGTGCAGGCAGGTGGGCAGTTCTTCATGCCAGAGCTGCACACATTGGCTGGAGCAGTGGCAAATAACAGTCATGTTCTGGGTAGGCACATTGCCAAATTAATATAAGTCACGTTCTGGGTAGAGGTAAGCACATTGCCAAATTAATATAAGACACGTTCAGGGTGGAGGTAGGCACATTGCCAAATTAATATAAGTCATGTTCAGGGTGGAGGTAGGCACATTGCCAAATTAATATAAGTCACACTGAGGGTGGAGGTAGGCACATTGCCAAATTAATATAAGTCACACTGAGGGTGGAGGTAGGCACATTGCCAAATTAATATAGGTCACGTTCAAGGTGGAGGTAGGCACATTGTCAAATTTATATAAGTCACGTTCAGGGTAGAGGTAGGCACATTGCCAAATTAATATAAGTCACATTCTGGATGGAGGTAGGCACATTGCCAAATTAATATAAGTCACGTTCTGGGTAGAGGTAGGCACATTGCCAAATTAATATAAGACACGTTCTGTGTAGAGATAGGCACATTGACACATTAATATAAGTCACGCTCAGGGTAGAGGTAGGCACATTGCCTGGACCAGAGTCTAAAAAAAAATGTGCAAGGGGAATGCTTCTGCAGTCCCTCAGTAACGGACTGTGGTAAGAGTCTTGAAATTAGACTCATGTAGTTTCGTGTCCCAACCGTCACTATCCCAATCAGACAAAAGACACGTGTAAGATCGAAAACTGGCTGCAGCTCTTTAATTTTCTTCTTGCAAGAAGTGACCATCTAGGAATCAAAACCTAGAAAATGGTACTGGCTACATATTTTGAACATCCTTAAATAGAAAAGATCATACAGGGATACATGGATCTTGTTCAGTTAAACAGTGATTCATTCTAACAATCTTAATTTATCTAGAATAACCATAAGCTTCAAAGAATCTTCTGATGTGGATTCAGTTAACTCTATCTTTGACTAAGAGATGGAATCCACAAACATTGCAATCTTTGCCAGATGTAATGTTGACATAGCCTGTCTCCTAAGAAGGCAAAGTTTATTGCTGTATCAGTGTGGTAAGAGTCTTGAAATCAGACTCATGTATTTCCGTGTCCCAACCGTCACTATCCCAATCAGACGAAAGACACGTGTAAGATCGAAAACTTTAATTCTCCTTCTTGCAAGAAGTGACCATTTAGGAATCAAAACCCAGAAATGGTACCGAATACATATTTTGATCAACCTTAAATAGAAAAAAATCACACAAGGATACATGGATTTCTGCTCAGTTAAACAGTAACTGATTTCTAAATTATCTTGAATACACATAGGCTTCAAAGAATTTTCTGATGTGGATTCAGTTAACTCCTATCTTTAACTACGAGACGGAATCCACAAACATTGCAATCTTTATCAGATAGCCTGTCTCTCAAGAAAACAGGGTTCATTGATGTGTCAGTTCCTGCTTTAACCTTTGTCCTTCTACTTTTAGGAATGTAGCTACCTATCAATTCCCCTAGTGCTTTAACTCTGGTGTCAAGTTAACCTGAGGTCTTTCATGAGACACACTTTATTAACTATTATTTCAGAGGCACATATAAGGGAATTTTGAATTATCTTACTACAATCCTCCGTTTGATCAAATGCGTTTTTAAACGTCATTAGGATCATTCTCCAGACTAGATAATTCAATCCAAGTTTGTAGCTCTCTCATCCTATTGTCAGTTATGCTTTCACCAGGCATGTTCTGATACATAATTAACATCTGTTTATGCACTCCTTTTTTCCAAAACTTCATCATACATTGAAAGACACAGGGAGTAATTAAAACAATCATTATTATAATCAATACAAATATAATTATTTGTTTTAACCAATTCCAATTTGGCAACCAGGAATTTAACCAATCCCATGGATTTGTTACTCCAGAGTAATTGTCTATTACCATTTGTTGTAGTTTTGACAACTCATCTTCGATAGTTTTATTCATATCATGAAAAACTACTTTGCAACCTTTCTGGATAATTTTACAAAAACCTCCTTGCTTCGCTAGGAGGTAATCAAGAGCCATTCTATGCTGAATAAGTTCTTGATTTAATTCTCCAATCTCTGACTGCATTGCCCGTACAATTATCCCTGTTGCATTAATAGTTTTTTCTAAACGGCATGTAAGACCCAAAATACTCTTTCTATTTTCTTGATAGGTGGGGTGAAATATAGGATAATAAGGGTACATCTAATGGAACACAGTTTCATTTAACAATACCTTAGTATGATATGAGGAGTTAGAGTTTCCCCATAACCAAAACTTTTCTTTGCAAATAGAGTAATTTCCCAAATTCCTCAAGAAATCTCTTTGTCTTATCCAATCTTTCCATTTTTCATTCCATATTCCTGAATGGTGACAACAAAAACACATCCCAGAGATATATATGCTATATTTGAACTTTCTGAAGTCAACTTCATTTAAATTACTGGGATCAGAAAACAAAGTATTCTTTTGCTGGATTGCTCCAACTATTACATCTGATCTTTCAATAAGAGCAGGTAATACTGAAAATGCTCTTATGGCTGCTGGATGTTCATAATACAGAATTGAATCATTCCCCCAGCGATTAAACATTTCTAAAGCATGTCTTTTAAACCAATTTGACTGTCCTTTTGGTATACAAAATTTTATACAATATAAAATGAATATTACTTTCATATTTATTTCTTTTGGAGCCTTAACTTTAAAGGGTGTGTTTCTTTATCAGTAAATCTCACTGTCCACTGCGGTTCCACTGAAGGAGAGTGTAATTCTGGTGTGGGCAACACAGCCCACGTTTTGTCAATTTTAGGATGATGAGCCTGTTCCTCCTCTGCCTCTGCTTCTTGTCCTGCTTCGTCCACGCAATTCGGAGAAGGACACGCGTTGATCCCTCGTAGCGAGACGTCCTCACTTTCGACCCCTCCCACGCCAGCGAGATCAAAAGGTCCTTGTGGGTTTTTCCTAGCACAATGCGTGTAATGAATCCAAGCCCCTTTTCCTTTTACTTTCAACGCTGTATGAGTGGTCATCAATACAAGATGAGGGCCTGACCATCGCTCCTCCAAACCGTCTGCTGTCCAGATTCTCACGTATACTTCATCACCAGCCTGGAAAGGATGTGCAGGAGTATCCAGTGGCAAAGGTTGGGCATCTATCACGTGCCGCCTGATCTTCTGGAACTGCTTCTGGAGCTGTATAATATAAGCAACAAGATCTTCATCCCCTCCTAGTAAAGTTACATATGGCCTTGCATATTCTCCTCCTATTGGGGGGGGGGGCTCCCATACAATGCTTCATATGGTGACAAACCTGTAGGTTGCCTTGGAGTGGTTCTGATAGAATAAAGAACCAAAGGGAGGGCAGTTGGCCATGCCAATTTTGAAGCAATGCACATTTTTGTAAGTTTTCTCTTGAGGGTAGCATTCATGCGTTCTACTTGACCTGAGGATTGTGGGTGATAGGGAGTATGTAAAACCCATTGTTGCCCTAAGCATTTTGACAAGTCTCTCATTAAGGAAGTAGTAAAATGAGACCCTTGATCTGAGTCCACTATTCTAAGTGGGCAGAGACGGGGAATAATATCCTTCATCATATGTCCAGCTACTTCTTGTGAAGTTGCATGTGTGCATCTAAATGCTTTCACCCAGCTTGTCAATTTATAAAGTCAATTTGGACTGATTCAAAAGGGAGCTGTACCCAGGGCCTTCCCCCTATTTGGCCCGGAGGCTGAGGTTTTGCATTTTCCTTAGCACACACAGTACAAGCTTGCACCACTCTTTTTGCCATCTGATGAACCCCAGGGGCAAACCAATTTCTTGCAATTGCTAATGCCAATCTAGTCTGTCTCTCGTGCCCCTGATTATGCTGTTTTGAAACCACTGCCCTTAATCCTGCTTTTAGCAATTGTACTTCTTTAATTACTTCAATGCAATTATGTGGAGCCTCTGTATCCATTTCTGGTAATAAAGTGGCAGGATTAAGTACGTTACATCTTAACACAGTCAATTCAGGAGTTTGCAATAATAAAGTCTCATATTTTGTATATCTTGCATTTGTAAAATGTTGAGTATTCTTTTGCGTTAATAACGCAGAAACAGCATGTGGAACCCATAATTGTAGTGGGTGTCCAAGCACAATATCTTGTACTTTTTCAACAATCAAAGCTGCTGCAGCTATACTCCTTAAGCAGGCAGCATATCCCTGTGCAACTGGATCCAATTGTGCTGAGTAATACCCTATAGGTCTCCGATGCGAACCCAAATATTGACATAAAACCCCAGATGCAACACCTTTTCTTTCATGTACAAATAAAATCTTTCTGATAATCAGGGAGACCTAGGGCAGGAGCAGAGACTAAAAGTGATTTTACTTCTTTCCAGGCATTCTCATCTGCTTTAGTCCATTCAATTTCTTCTGGGGCTTCTGCTCTTGTTTTCTCTAACCAAGGTTTAACAATTTGTGAAAAGCTAGGGATCCATGCTCTACAATAACCCAACATTCCTAACAGAGCACGAATTTGACTTTTTGTCCTTGGCACCTTTGCCTGCGTTATTGCATGTATACGCTTCCAAGACAATTTCCTAGTTCCCTCTGACAAAACATGTCCCAAATATTCCACCTCTCTTTTACACCATTGTAATTTTCTTTTTGCAATTTTATGCCCACGTTCTCCTAAGGCCTTGATCAAGTAAATTGAATCAATTTTACAATTTTCCTCCGTTTCTGCACATAATAGTCTCAAATCTAAAGCTGTGTACACTTATGCAGAAACAGGTATACTACACATAATGGTGGCAAGATTTGGGACCACATTATGTCTGGGGATTACATATTCATTAATTCTCTTAATATCTATTTCTAAACAGTAAATAGGAGCCTCTCCCAGTTCTATCTATTTTTTTTCTCACAGCCATTACTGAAGTATTACATGGAGAGGAACATGGAACCAAAATTCTCTGTTCTAAAAATTTCTCAATTGTTTCTCCTATACATTCTTGGGCTTCTTTTGAAAGGGGATATGGTTTTCCCCTTGGGGGTACCATGTCATTACGGACAGTGATCTTAACTGGGGCAGCTGACTTTAAGAGCCCTACTTCCCCAGAATCTTCTGCCCAATAATGAGAGGGTATTTCCTGGAGCTCCAGTGGGAGTGTGGTGCCATCTATTTCTTCTGTTTCACTCATAAAAGCCAATACATTCTCAGCAGGAAGGGACACAAACACACCATCAGCAGTACATTTTATAGTGGCATTTAATTTTGCCAATAAATCTCTCCTCAATAAGCTCACAGGGCTTTTAGACATCATAAGAAACGAATGATCACATGTAACGGGCCCAATTTTAACTTGCACCGGAGTGCTAAGGGGAGTGGAAGAAGAAATCCCATCGATTCCTACCACCCTTTCTCTATATCTAGAGAAAGGCAAAACAGTTTTATTTAACATACTTCTGGCCGCACCGGTATCCAGAAGACAATTGTATGGCTGTCCATTAATGGTCAAAGTCAAAAAATGGTTTATTTAATTTTAATTTCCATGAATTCGGCATTTCCCCAGTCTCCGCCTTTTTCTACTTCTGTTCCTAAATCTCTTTCTACCTGTCATTGTGACACCACCTCAGCTCCTTGTATTTGACTAGACTGTTGTCTCAAAATACAATCTTTCTTCCAGTGTCCTGGCTTTTTTTACAAAAAAACAACAACATCCCTTCTCACTTTCATCAACATTTCTTTCTCCTACTCTTGAAAATCTTCTACGGCCCCTGCCACAAACGCAACTACCAAATCTTTCTGTGAGCACCTCTGCCAAAACTTTCATATCTATGCTTCACAAAATACTCCTTAATATCTGGGGCTGCTTGATCTACAAAAATTCCAACCACCAAGGAGATTTCGCTACTGCCTCAGGATCAATACCACCATACATGCGGAGACTACGGGAAAGGCGAACCAAATAGTCAGCTGGCATTTCATCTTTATCTTAGAACACCAATTTTTATTTTTGACCCATTTACAGACTTTAACTTTAAAAGTGGTATGCACATACGATGTAACACTCTGTAATTGTGCTGGCACTACCGAAATGGCAGGAGCTCCCCCCACTGCAGGAACTGCCGCAACTGCGGGTGCTGTTACTACAGTTTGAACGTTACTCAACAATGGATAAAGTCCCTCCTGAGGAAGTGCACTTTCCTCTGGAGGGCAATAAGGAGGTGGGGGTGCAGTTGCAGTAAAAACTTTCTGATCAATACTTTGAAAAAAATACCTGAGAAGGCTTGATTTTAAAACCTTCTGCAACATGGATCCAAACATACAAATTTTCTAAATATCCAGGATATGATATCTCTAAAACACCTTTTAAATCTTTCAGTATACCCTTTTCAAATAATCTAATATGTGGCCTTTTTTTTAAATCCTAATTCTGGCCATGTTTCAGCACATAATTTAACAAGTCGACTTTTCTTTAAATCAGATTTTCCCAGGACAGTTTTCTATTTCTCCAGGACTACATCCAGTGGAGATCCTTCCGGAATATTCAGTTATCTTCTCTCCAGTAACATTTGATTTCGTTGCAAAACTCAAACCAAATATTCTAGAAGATAATCAACCTGGTCTTCACTACCCGCAATATTTGTAGTTCAGTGTGTTTCCAAAACACATCTCTTGAACTATTTCCCTGTCTTCACTACCCGCAATATCTTGGTTTTTGCTGCGTGTGTATCTTTCACCACCTCTTTATAAGCTTTCACCAAAATATCACCGAAGACCCCTTAAAAAATATTACCGAAGACCTTTTACCTTCTTTATATCCTTCGATCTTACATTCATTGAAGGGAGTAGCCTTGGTTGATGACCGCCCGTCCTTCCCCAGACTGTAAGTTTCCCTTAGGTAAAAACTCACCTATGCCGGCAGGGCTTGTTCCAGTCTGAAAAAGGGCGCGATGATCATCTAGTTGGGCCTCCTGGCTTGGCTCGCCATTTGTGGTAAGAGTCTTGAAATCAGACTCATGTATTTCCGTTAGGGGTGTGCACGGACCCCCCGGATCGGATCGGGACCCGGATCGGGACCTCCAATTTTGTCCCGGACCGGTTCGGACAAAATCGGAGGCCCCCCGGACCGGATCGAGTCCGATCCCGACCCAAAAATCGTTAATTTTTGGATCGGCCGCCATTTTTTTCCCCATAGACTTGCATTGCAATGCAAGTCTATGAGAAAAAAATGGCGGCGGGTGGGTGAGGGGGGCCCTAACTCCCTCCCCCCCCGGGGCCGTCCGCTGTGGATGGCCCCGGCAGGTAAGCCCCCTCCCCCGCGCTCCCTACCCCCCCTGGGGCCGCCCGCTTCCATCCGCTGGCGCCCGCGGGCGCCAGCGGATAGAAGCGGACGGCTCCGGGGGGGGGTAAGCCCCCTTCCCCGCCACTGCTTACCTTCTCGGCCCGTCCGCTCCCGTCCGGCGCCGGCAGCTACTACCAGCGGGCTCCGCGGCCTACTCTCGAGTAGCGCGCCGGGTGATGACATCACCCGGCGCGCCACCCTAGAGCAGGCCGCGGAGCCTGCTGGTAGTAGTAGGCGCCGGCGCCGGACGGGAGCCGCCGGGCCGGGAAGGTAAGGGCCCCCCTCCCCCCTCCGCGCGCCCCCTCCTCCCCTCCACGCACCCCCTCCTTACCTTCCCGGCCCGGCGGCTCCCGTCCGGCGCCGGCGGCTACCACCAGCAGGCTCCGCGGCCTGCTCTAGAGTAGCGCGCCGGGTGATGACATCACCCGGCGCGCAACCCTAGAGCAGGCCGCGGAGCATGCTGGGAGTAGTAGGCGCCAGCGCAGGACGGGAGCCGCCGGGCTGGGAAGGTAAGGGCCCCCCTCCCCCCTCCGCGTGCCCCCTCCTCCCCTCCACGCACCCCCTCCTTACCTTCCCGGCCCGGCGGCTCCCGTCCGGCGCCGGCGCCTACTACTTCCAGCAGGCTCCGCGGCCTGCTCTAGAGTAGCGCGCCGGGTGATGACATCACCCGGCGCGCCACCCTAGAGCAGGCCGCGGAGCCTGCTGGGAGTAGTAGGCGCCGGCGCCGGACGGGAGCCGCCGGGCCGGGAAGGTAAGGGCCCCCCTCCCCCCTCCGCGCGCCCCCTCCTCCCCTCCACGCACCCCCTCCTTACCTTCCCAGCCCGGCGGCTCCCGTCCGGCGCCGGCGCCTACTACTTCCAGCAGGCTGTTTATGCACTCCTTTTTTCCAAAACTTCATCATACATTGAAAGACACAGGGAGTAATTAAAACAATCATTATTATAATCAATACAAATATAATTATTTGTTTTAACCAATTCCAATTTGGCAACCAGGAATTTAACCAATCCCATGGATTTGTTACTCCAGAGTAATTGTCTATTACCATTTGCTGTAGTTTTTGACAACTCATCACCCTAGAGCAGGCCGCGGAGCCTGCTGGGAGTAGTAGGCGCCGGCGCCGGACGGGAGCCGCCGGGCCGGGAAGGTAAGGGCCCCCCTCCCCCCTCTGCGCGCCCCCTCCTCCCCTCCACGCACCCCCTCCTTACCTTCTCGGCCCGTCCGCTCCCGTCCGGGGCCGGCGGCTACCACCAGCAGGCTCCGCGGCCTGCTCTAGAGTAGCGCGCCGGGTGATGACATCACCCGGCGCGCCACCCTAGAGCAGGCCGCGGAGCCCGCTGGGAGTAGCTGCTAGTGCCGGACGGGAGCGGACGGGCCGAGAAGGTAAGCGCCCCCCTCCTCCCTCCCCCCCGCTGTCCACTTTCATCGGCAGGCACCCGCTGGCGCCCGATAATGGAAGCGGCGGTGGGCGCCAGTGGGCGCCCGCCGATCCGCCGATCCTCCGAACCGGTTCGGAGCCTTTTCGGACCGGTTCGGATTGGATCGGCCGATCCAGCTGCGGGATCGGAAATCGGATAATTTATCCGATTTCCCACTGGACCGGACTCGGATCGTGGATCGGGTCCGATCCAGTGCACATCCCTAATTTCCGTGTCCCAACCGTCACTATCCCAATCAGACGAAAGACACGTGTAAGATCGAAAACTTTAATTCTCCTTCTTGCAAGAAGTGACCATTTAGGACTCAAAACCTAGAAATGGTACCGAATACATATTTTGATCAACCTTAAATAGAAAAAAATCACACAAGGATACATGGATTTCTGCTCAGTTAAACAGTAACTGATTTCTAAATTATCTTGAATACACATAGGCTTCAAAGAATTTTCTGATGTGGATTCAGTTAACTCCTATCTTTAACTACGAGACGGAATCCACAAACATTGCAATCTTTATCAGATAGCCTGTCTCTCAAGAAAACAGGGTTCATTGATGTGTCAGTTCCTGCTTTAACCTTTGTCCTTCTACTTTTAGGAATGTAGCTACCTATCAATTCCCCTAGTGCTTTAACTCTGGTGTCAAGTTAACCTGAGGTCTTTCATGAGACACACTTTATTAACTATTATTTCAGAGGCACATATAAGGGAATTTTGAATTATCTTACTACATCAGTTCTTTGTTAACGTTTGTCCTCGGCTTTAGGAATGTAGCTACCATTAATTCCCCTACGTGTTTTCCTCTTGCTAAGTTAACCTGAGGTCTTCATGAGACACACTTTATTAACTCTTATTTCAGAGGCACGTATAAGGGAATTTTGAATTATCTTACCACAGGACTCCACGACCCAGGGACGTAGTGACAAAAAATAATAATACAGGCTGAGCTGAGGCTTTATCACACGTACCATCCCCCCATTGCTTCTGTGGGTTCCCCCTCCATTTCCTATGCAAAACTAGCGTTTTGAATCACATGGTCAGTTTTGCTCCGATACCTCAGCTCAGCCTGTTGAACTTGCCTGAACTTGCCTGAAACGGACTTTGCCCATTGAGGGATAAATCAAAACTGAAACTAAGACCTGCAACCTCAGGGCGAGAGAGCAGCAGGAGGGAAACTACGTCATGCGAACCCAACACTGAAGAAGTGGAGCAAAGCCAAGGTGGGTGTGCTTAAAACTGCCCATGTGATAACAACCTGAGGTATCGGAGCAAAACCGACCACATGTGATTCATAATGCTAGATTCGCATAGGAAATGGAGGGGGAACCCACAAAAGCAATCCGGCGGGGGGGAGGAAATGGTACGTGTGATAAAGGCCTAGGTAGGCTCCCATGACAGTCATTATGTGATTAGCCACATTTCTGTGGGAGACATTTTGTGTTGGTGCAGTTTCTCAAATTCCCAAACCTGCCCACAGATCCAAAATAGTTGGGGACCCTTGACCTGGGCCCTCAGAAAGGCTCCAGGGTAAGGGTAGCACTAGTATTGTTCACCAGGGAAGCTGCTGTTCAAGATGTGGTGCGGGTGAACACTAGTCTGACCATATGAAAAGGAGGACAGGGCTCATGTAACTTTAACAGTTGTAGAGAAAAGGGAATTTCAGCCAGTGTCATTTGTAGGCAATTAGTCTCTGGTGAAATTCCGTCTTCATCACGACAGTTAAAGTTGCAGGCACTATACTAGAGTGACCATATACAAAAGAAGGCAGGGCCCCTGCAACTTTAACTGTTGTGATGAAGAGGGAATTTCACCAGGAACTAATTGCCTACAAATGACACTGACTGAAATTCCCTTTTCTCTACAACTGTTAAAGTTATATGAGCCCTGTCCTCCTTTTCATATGGTCAACCTAGTGAACACTAGCTTGGCTTGGTCACAGCCTTCAGCTGAGCCCAGGTTTGTTGGGTTTGTTTCTTTAAAATGTGGGAGGTGCTTGTGGTTTCCCCTGTAATTGCAAGAAGCTACATTGTTCTTTATTTTTTCCCCTTGACTTCTATATTTGTAAAAAGAGAGAGGAGAGAGGGAGAGAAAGAGGGAGGGAGGGAGGGAAAACTGAAATATCTAATTACAGCTACTAATGTTAACAACTCTGAACAGTATCTCAAGAACTAGAGTCTGTTTTTGTGTGCTTTGTAACCAGATCGCAAAAACTGACAGATTTTGCCAGTAGTGGAACACAAGCTGCTGCATTCTAGTCTCACTGAAAATGAATCTAGAAGGAAGCTATTCATAGGGCATGAATGCTTCGCTTGACTGAGGGCCCTGTTTGATGTTCAAAAGATCTTCAGAACTGGGCTAACTGCTGGCCTTTGTATGTAGGGTTGTCAATTGTGACATTTATCCCAAACTCCCAGCAGATCAGGCTTCTGCACATTTGGTGCTTTTAGGTTTACTATCGGGAGCATTGTGAAATACACGATACTAATTCTGTGATTCTAAATCTACCTACATAGATTTTATTTTCTGACTACTCAGGCTTGTCGTGGCCTAATAACAAGGGAGATGCTTTCAAGGTTCCAAAGACACTTTTATTTTGGTAGTAAGGATACATCGCGACTGAGAGCTCACCTTAGCCAAAGCGCAACTCTCTAGCCAAAGTGAAACTCTGCCCTGCCTGGGCGTGACAGTTGTTTTTAGCAAGTCCTGGTCACGTAGACATGAAACAACTGAGCATGTGCAGAGTATGCAACAGGAAATTCTGGCTTAACCACTAACTGGCTGTTAGGGGCAACGGAAGACAGAGGAAGTCTGATCTAAACCACAATCTTTCTGTTTGCATCATGTGTGGGGGCTGGGGGTCGTCTTGTGATGCACACAAAGAGCTTCTTAAAATTGCTTTCTTGACACTTTTGAATGCCAGCTGTCTGACCTTCCTCAGGTTGATCAAAACATGGCTCCTCTTATGTCAAGATGTGGCTGTGACAGGCTGTTTAAGATAAAACTACATGCTATAAAATGGAGAGGAGGAGGACCATGTTAGCCACCTTGAGTTCCTTGCAAGAAGAAACAGTAGGCCATGGATATAAATGTAATAAATAAAGTAAGCAAGTTACTGTGCCAAATGTATATTCCTAAACCTGTGTTTGGAATATACAGTGGGGGGGGGGGGAGAGAAAGTGGTGCTTAACTAGGCTGACCATATGAAAAGGAGGACAGGGCTCATATAACTTTAACAGTTGTAGAGAAAAGGGAATTTCAGTCAGTGTCATTTGTAGGCAATTAGTTCCTGGTGAAATTCCCTCTTCATCACAACTGTTAAAGTTGCAGGGGCCCTGCCTTCTTTTGTATATGGTCACTCTAGTATAGTGCCTGCAACTTTAACTGTCGTGATGAAGAGGGATGCAGTAGAGCAAACATGAAGTCTCGGTTGTTATTGCACACACAGGAAATTAGGGCAAATAGAAGCATTGAGGAGAGAAGTCACCTGGACAGTCAAAGATACATGTATGTTTTCCATGTTGCATTCATAATACTACATGGCTCTTACTAGGGTGACCAGACATCCGGATCCCCCCGGACAAGTCCAGACACTGGGGGCAAACCAGCATCCGGGGGGATTTCCCATTAATATTCATTATGTCTGGAAGTTTGCCCGCGCAGAATTATAGCCTATTTCGGGCCTCTGCTGCATTGGATCTGGGCTCCTCGGAGCTTTTTGCCATTGCGACAACTCACGAGGACCCTGGATCCAGCGCGGAAGAGATGGCAGAGGTCCGAACACGGAAAAGCCCAAATCGGCCTCTCCTGCCCAGCACTTACCCGGCCTCCTTGTGGGTTATCGAAGTCATGACCTCCAAAATAAAGGCCCCGATTTCTGAGAGGGAGGGTTGAGGAGTACTCTTTCGCCCCCCCCCCCCGCCTCTCGGCAATCCGGGCCTTTATTTTGGCAAGGCCTGGTTCTGGAGCTGTTGCAGCCTGGCCTGGCCCTGGTCCTCTGGCCTGGCCATAGAACCCCGGTGGCCTGGCCCTGTGGAGCCCTGACTAGCCCTGGAGATGCAGTGGCCTGGCCTGGCCCTGGAGTCCCCGCCCTGGCCTTGGAGCTGTGGCTGCACCGGCAGCAGCAATGGCTCAGCTTCAGAGAGGGTAAGTCATTTTTCTTCTCCTTTTCTTTATCTAGTCTTTGCATGGGGGTAAAAATTTAAGCCTCCAACTCCCTGGGTGTAAGTTCTATTGACTTTAATAGGACTTACTTCTGAGTAGACATATAGGGCTGCACTGTAAGTGTTCTAAGTAAAACTAATTGGCTGTGTTTACATTTGTGCTGTGCCTGGTGGCTCAGATAAAAATGTATACACTTTAAAAAAATGCCTGGTAATAAATTAAAACCTTTTTTTAGTTGAATAAATCATTCTGCCCTTTTACTGGTTATATCTATTTATATATTATCAAAACCTCACTCTAAGCGATTTTTGAGATATTGAAGGAAGCATGAGAAAATGTTAAAAAGCAGCCATCTGTTGCACAGAAAGGCCATTTTTTTAAACATTTCTTGTTTATTACAGACACTGATTAAAATTTGTTACCATGATTAATCAACTATATTAGTTGATTCATTTACTGATTAAGACTGTAATCCAGTGCATGCTCAGTAACCATAAGTAGATCAGCTACAAGTCCAACTGGTCTTGTATTTTTGTCTGAATGTGTTTCTTAATTGTAACCTCTAGGGGAGTCTTGAAAAGTGTTTTTTTTTTTATGAGGGAAATGCTACTGTAAAGTGTAGCCTGAAGACTGCTAACTGTTGCCATATAGTTTGCATTTTTGAACTTACTTCAAGATTACTAGATGCCAACATAAAGTCAATGTTTTGTGTAAAACTAGGGCGATAAGTGTGTTGTTTTTTTTAAAAAAGATGCTGTGCCCTTTGCTATCTCTGTGTGTCCTTTAAATTATTTAGGCTGTGATCCTATGCTCATTTACCTGGAAGTAAACCCAGTACAGTAAACCCAATTGAGCTTACTTTTGAGTAGGATTATGCTACGCTGTCTAGTCATAACTACAAAATTAACCTGAATTAATCTGAACTTCACATTGACTATCGATTTAATATTGCTAATATATTAAATGTCTGACTTGTGGATTGTGGATTGTGGTGTAGTGCTCTGAGACCAGCCTACCTTACAGGGTTGTTGTTTTGAGGATAAAATGGAGAGGAGGATTAGGATTATGTACACTGCCTTGAGCTCCTTGCAGGAAAAATGGCAGGATATAAACAGAATAAATTAAAAAATGTAAACTCTGTAATCTTGTAATTTGTAGTCAGATGTGTTGATAGTGTTAGTAACAGGGTTTGGTAGAAACTCACCACTGAGGCCATACTGTGGGTGCTTATCACCAGTTCTCCCAATAGTATACACATAAAAATCTGCAAAAGGCTTTGCCTGGAGCAAGACCTTGAATAGAAATTGACTTGTGAAAATCTAGTTTATATTACATCTCAAGTGTTTCAATGTTCTAAAGAGTGCCGCTCTTTCTTGCTTAATATTAAATCACACTGAATAGGTAGGAGAAAAGATTGCTACAGTGACCCAATCAGGCTGACCATATGAAAAGGAGGACAGGGCTCATGTAACTTTAACAGTTGTAGAGAAAAGGGAATTTCAGCCAGTGTCATTTGTATGCAATTAGTCCCTGGTGAAATTCCCTCTTCATCACAACAGTTAAAGTTGCAGGCACTATACTAGAGTGACCATATACAAAAGAAAGTTTCTCTACAACTGTTAAAGTTATATGAGCCCTGTCCTCCTTTTCATATGGTCAGCCTACTAATCATTCCCTTACCTGAGAATAAGTCCTATTAAACTCAGTGAGGCTTGCTTCTGGTTAGGGCACAATCCTATGCATGCTGGCTGTGGAATGCTGGGAGTTGTAGGACTTTTTTTCTGGCTAGAGGATTGCACTTTTTGCCTCCCTTTCTAATCTTTCTTTACCACATATTTCCCATTTTCTGTTTAGTCTAGCATTGGTGTACCCCCTCCTAACCACAGTGTACTTTAGCTATTTTTTTTTCAATCCAGGATCTGTTTTCTTCAGAAAAATGGAAAATAATAGACTTTTCTATTGATCTTGTATGAGGACAGCAAAAAGAACTACCATAAAGAAATTTGTACAGCAACTAAAGTACATTATAGTTTCAGATACATTGAATGTCTCACTTGTTTTTTATTTCAGTGATTTCAACATTAACATATTTTATAGAACAGGTTTGTCTTAATTGTGAGGTGTAGAATTAGACATGTGACCAAGGCCACACCCCCTTGGGGGCAGTCATGTCAAGATGGGCTTGCCTTGGGGGTTAAGTATGTTGGGATGGGCACGCCTCCTTGAGGGCTGGCCAGGTTGTCCTCCTTTTTGGTTTCCAAAATATGGTCAGCCTACCTCTTACATATTCATAGTGTAATACCACATTTTTCTCCCCTCCCCCTCCTAGGCCTTGGATTGAAGGTTGCCAAGTCTTGGAACAAACAATTCTGTCGCCTGGTGGGCCACGATATGGAGCTCAGAGTAGTCTGGGACTGGGGGAGCAGCCCAATCGTTTCAAATGGGCACAAGGGCAGAGCCCAGTGCAAAACCCATTTGCTCATCCAACATCTACAATGGGGAGAGTGAGAATGCCCATATACCCTTGACTCTTCTGGCAACTGGCCTGACAGCAAAAATAAACACAAATTCAGCCAGTCCTATTTTTTTCTTGTCAGTTGACAAGTAAGTGTATTTGGATGTGTCCTTGACTTGGCATTATAATTCATTCGGAATCAACCTGCTGTCACCAAGTTGGTTCTATGGCCCTTCCTGATCAGCATGCCCACATCTTCCTTTCCCACTTTCAAAGGGCCAGCCCTTTCCTATTTCTCAATTCTGCTTTTGGACTGATAAGGAGGTAGCACACCCTAAATGGTTTCTGCTCATCATTAAAGTGGGAGTTCCCTCTTCCCCTAAAGATATGACCCAAGTGACCTCCTCGCTTCACAAGAGGATTCCTGATGTTTGCAATGCACCAGAAGTCATACTTTTGTGTTAATTTGTGTGACGCTTTCGTACATTTCACAAATGAATGTAACACGGTCTCTTAAAAGGCTGCTTTTCTCAGCAATGCGACAGTAAAAATGACTCTGGATAGCTCCAAGTAATTATTTTGGCCCACAAGGCTGGATGAAATGGTAGTTATATCTTTTGTAACAGAGGAACAACTCGATGTTATTAGGGAAACATGGGGTTCATAATGCTAATACAAGGATAGGCAGGCATTTGCAGGGGGGATTTATGGGTGGGCATAATATTTCTCCCTTGCAAACCCCCTCCAAGTGGTTTTCAACTAACATTCCTCAGCCAGGCTCCAAAATGAAAAGCACGTCTGGCTGGGGGGGGGGGGGGGAGAGATACTAGGGAGGAGGGGATTTGCAGGGGAAAATCAGCGGACAGAAAGGACACACTCATCCTGCTACTGATTCTCACCTGCACTTGACAACCTTCCCCACCCCCACCCCAGTCCTACCTGCACGTGACACCTCATGCTTCCAGTAGCATCATAGATTTTAAAACATACATTTGCTGAGATAACGTCTAGTTCCACTGTGACAGGTGGAATGTATGTTATGGGTTGCTGTGAGGATACAAACAAAAACAGTCTTCCTTCTTGTCAGCTGCAGGAAGGGGCATGGAGAATAACAGCATGACAGCCCAATATCCGCCTAGTACTTATACAGCTTAGAGTCAAGGAAGAGATTGTGGACTGTAATTAATTGGTGATACCCCCACGGCAACCTGTTAGAGTTGGAAGAATGAGAATAAACTCCGATTATTCCTCCAACTCTAACACCCATTTTACTCTTTAACATCTAACGTTACACACAATTTGGTATTTATTTAGTTGACCCAGTTGCTTCCCAAGGGATCAGAGTGGATAACAATAACAACTCAACACAACTCAAAACAGTATTGCCAATTAAATTCAAGTGAACCCTGCCTGTTTACCTGAGGCCCATGAATGCTAGCTCAAAGAGGAAAGTTCCTCAGCTCTTATGGGCAGCATCTGGCCTTAGATGTTAGAGGCCCTTTATCAGAAGGGATCCACCAAGATCAATTCCCTGCCTGCCCTGTTTGAGTTTTACACAGAAGTCTGTGAGTGGCTCCAATAATAGGGCTTTTTTAATCATAAAAAAGTGGGGTAAGGAACCCTCAGCCACCTCATATAACGCAACACTTTGCCACCCCCAATCTTTAGAGTCAAAGAAACAGCTAGCTTGAAAGATCTGACCCAGCTCAAGGAAACAGCCCAGCTTATGATTTGCCAAAAGCAATTAGTATTTAGAGGAAGGGTGGGCAGCGTCAGGAGGTCTGTGGCCAGACCCTCCCCACAGGACCTCCCTGTGGGCCACACTGCTGCCACTGCTGGGCCACCAAACTGAAAACCCCTTCAAAAGGCTTAGAGGTGACTCAAAACCACAATAACAGAAGCTCAGCTAAAATGCATAACACAGGTTAGGAAAGGTAAGCGCCAAATCTAAAAAGTGACTGGTCTGGTTAAATAACAGTGTCAAGGGAGTTATCAAAGAAAAGAGGGTCTTCCTTCAGAAAACTGAAGTGGAGGCACAAACTTGCATGAATGTGATGCAAGCAGACAGTAAGAGATGCAAAAAAGCCGTTGAAGAGCATATCGCTAACAATATCAAGGTCAACAATAAAGAATTCTTTAAATATATCAGAATTAGAAAACCAGCTAGGGAGGCAGTTGGACTGCTGGATGACAGTGGAGTTAAAGGAGTACTGAATGAGGACAGGGAGATTGCAGTGGAGCTGAATGAATTCTTCACTACAGAAGGTATTGGACAGAAACCTGTGCATGAACCGATGTTTTTAGGAAGGGAGGGTACCTCTTCACGGCTTATTTGGGTCACCTTTACTTCGTTCTGATGTCATTTTGTACACACGAGCGGGGTGCAGATCAGACGTCTATGTGACTTATAACCTCCGTTAACGCACTTTTCCAAGATGTCGATTAAACGCGACTTTTAATGTTTCTCCGATGTTCGATCACTTATACCAAATAGCTGCATTACATAAGTCCGGGATCAACAATCAAACCCACCTCCTAGAAAAAAGAATGTGCCTACTTTGAACTGATCCTTCCACATCCCTTTTTGTCCTTCTCCATCTATATCAACGAACACAAGAATCGCTAGACAACCTTGACCCAAGTTGCTCTATTACCTTACTCAGTATAGATCTTAGATAGATCAGGAATTCTGGTATAGGATATATATATTTCCATAAATGTGCTTAATTGGATTATTGGGTTGGATTGCTTCCCTATTTTGCACCTTGAATTGTTGCCCCCCCCACGCTCCCCCCCACTGCCCAGATCATTTGGGTTACACTTATCCAGTGCCAAGTGAGACATCGAGAAAGGGAAGGAAGACAGCCTGTCAGCCACTGGAGACTGGGGCTTTGCTGGCTGTCCTCCTGGATAGACCTAGAGAGTGGAGCAATTCTGCCCACCTTCCATGTGAGCTAGTTGAAGAGGGATGGTGGTGGCAGCAAGCAGAGGTCATGAAAGGGGCACATAGCACAATGTCCTATCCTGGAGGAATAGCAATGACCCATGGGCATTGTGCGGGCCTTGACAAGGTTTACACCCAGCCAAGTGGGTACAGGACTGGGCTGTTAGTCTTGATGTGCTGCAGAGACATAGGGTAGATAGAGGGAGGAAGGGGGGTGCTCGATTTCTTATTATACCTACATGTTAATTCATAATTGCTTGAATTGGTTAATGCAATGGTTTGAAAAGTCCACAGAAGGCAACAAAGAACTGGTCAGAGCACATTTTTAGTGAGCTACCACTGAGTGCATAACTTTGATTGGATCCAAGACCTAGACATCCTCTAGGAAGCTCCCAGACAGCAGGCTCCTAGCACTACCAATCCAAAGGCATTGTGCAGCAATTCCACCTTTTTTCTCCTTAACAATTTTTATGTGTTAAAAAAAAATGGGGGGAAGCAGAGGGAAAACCCTGGGAGGCAGGGATTGTTAGGAACCTAAAACCCACGGCCCAGACACAAATGTGCATAACATTTGCATATACAAATTTATATCTATCCATGCAAATTTAGAAATAATTCTATGAGTCTTTTACATTTCACAGAAGGCAAGGCACTTCAAATACAATTTCTCATTAAAGGCACTTCAAATAAAATAAATTCTTTAGTTTATTTGCATGCTGCCCCAAATAACTGTGACTGGGTTTGGATGATCACCATAGACGAAGAAGCCATCATGGTTTCCCCACCTGCGTTCCACATGTTTGACCATTACGTGCATAATCCCTCGCGATGCAGCAAAGGTTGACATGTTGTCTGAATGCAGCACGGTGCAGTGGAGGTGGCTTTGTACCCACCCTACAATCTCTACTATACATCATGGGGTTTAGGATAGGTGTGAAGCTACACTTGCTGTGCCATGCGCTCGGTTTGGAGAACATGGCATCAAGGGGGATTATGCAAATGGTGGGGGAGAAACCAGGTCGGCTTCTTCCCACATCATAATCCATCCAAACACAGCAATAGGGCGGAAAAAAATGCAAAAAAAAGAGAGTGGCTCATTTTTATTTTTCATGAGCCTTTTCTCATGCACACTCACGCATGCAACTCTAAAAATGTCAACCTGTGTTCCAAGTTGGACTTTCAAAATGTTGACAGAGTTGTAATCCAAAAGTAAGCCCAGGATAAATCAGGGGGTCATACCAAATCAATTCCCCAAAATTTAATCAATTTCCCATCAATTAATTATCCCATCCATCAATCTTAATCACCTCCATAAATTACATTCAAAATAAAATCAAGAATTCTGGGGGGTGAGGGGGTGGAATTCAAAATGCTAGGTGGGAGCCCTGGATGGTGGGGGTAGAAGAGGTAGAAATGGGCAAGGAAGAAGAGTAGGAAAGAGGGTGGTGAGGAGGCCAGAAGGAAGGAATAGTAAGGGTTGGGATTAGGGAGAAGAAGGAGGGAAAGGATTGGGACTGGACAGCATGGAGAGGGCAGAAGGAGGCCGGAAAAAGACAGGGGAACCATGATAGAGGCGGGCGGAAGAATGGTTCTCTCTCTCTCTCTCTCTCTCTCTGCAGTTTCTGGGGTTGTCCATCAATGTGGTGGGGGCTTGTGACTCTCCTAGGGTGACCAAATGAAAAGGAGGACAGGGCTCCTGTACCTCTAACAGTTGTATAGAAAAGGGAATTTCATGTTTGTGGGGATTGGGAGGATAATGTTTTATGTAAGGAGTGTATTTGTTGGAAGTGGTATGTAAATATAAAAAGGTATTTTTTTCACCACTGTCTGAAATTAGCTAGGTGTAAAAACATGGGATCAATGTATGTCATATTAGAAGTGGGGATTTACTTTTAAAGTTTTTAAGAAAATGTAGGATTCTTGTGTAGAAAAGCCCCTGAAACTTTGTTAAAGAGAATGAGGGTGTTGTCTATACGATACTACTCTTATGTTTGTTTGTTTGTTTTATAGCTCCTGAATAAGGAGACATCCTCTCCAAAACGTGTAGCGCATGAGGGAGGTCTTATTATCTACCGACCCGGCATTTAAAAGCATCATCCGGAGGCCTGAGGGCTGGCTGATGGGGCAACCAACAAACCTGCGGATGCAAGGACGACTGGAACATGGCACAGCCGTTAACTGTCTGAGCCGCGTTCCCCTTACCTGGCACGTCCTCCTCACAACGCCATCTCTCCCTCTACCCACCTTAATGTTCATATACATTCTCTCAGCAATACTTACAAGAACTATCTATAAGGTAGGTCATGATTATTATCCCCATACTGTAGATGGGGTGGTGGTGGAACCCAGAGGCTACCATGCCAGAGTCATGAATGCATTATTATTAAAAGCATCTGAGAATTTACTATCTTTTGTAGTCACCTAATCCAGGGGGACATCAAAAAGGGTATTCTTGGATGCCTAGTCAAAACAGAAAAAGAATGAGTGCATAAACATGTCCCTTGGCTTTACTTCCAATAGCCGCTGGCATATGACTCATTTGTAACTTTTATCAGTTCTTTGCTTAAGGCTGTCTTTGGTACAGGATATATTTATCAACAGCAATAAGTCAATTCCTGTCTCTGGTTGATAACATCTGACTGAGGAAATGCTGTCCTTTTATGAAATAAGGGATCCCCTGCCATCTTAAACAGGAAGTTAACTCGCTGTATCACACAAACTGGTTGTTGGTGCCTTAGGCTGAAGTGTGTAGACAGAACAAATGGTGTTTAAACCAAAGACATTGGCTCAACTAGATTATGCAGTTGCCAGTGGCCTGTGATTCGGGTCCATGAAGCTGAGCCTTGAATCCAGGGCAATCCCTCATCCACCCTCAAGCTCTTCTGCACTCTAGGCAAGTAGATTTATGCATGATGGACATGACTCTAGGTTTCCTAACATCAGTGTGCCAACTGGGTTTAGTCTCTTTTTATTCCAGTTAAAAATTCTGCCTAAAGCTCTGAATTGGTTTGAATATAATCTTGGAAACCACACCACTAATCCACTCATAGAATAGGGCTGACCTTCCCTCCCCATCAGCCCCTAGAGCTCCCTGAAAATGCTCTCCCAAGGGTCAAGTGAACCTGCTGAGTGACTGTGGTAGACGGTGGTGTGGGGGGGCTGAAAGGGAGGGACCAAGTGCGTCAGAGTGGAGAAGGGCCTTCTCCTACAGGACCTTCTGCAAGCTCCTCCTTTCCCCTCAGCCACCCCAGTCAGCAGAACATTGGGGGAGAAGCTCTGAGCGCTGGGGGAGGGGGAGAAGAGGAGAGGCAGAAAATCCAGCTTCTGCCCACCCCCATCCACAGGCACATCTCTGGTGTTCTGTTTTTATTTTTTTCCTAATCGAGTACTTCAGTCCAAATATTTATGGCTATTGGGACACAAAATTAACATGGGGTGCTTTTCTTTTTTAGTCTACTGAATAATATATTTAATAAAAATGCTAAATCATATGTTCTACTTAGGACAGGGAATGTGTAGCTCTCCAGATGTTCTTGTACTGCAACTCCCATTAGCCCCAACCAGTGTACCCAGTGGTCATGGATAATGGGAGTTGCAGTCCAACAACATCTGGAGGGCCACACATTCCCCATCCCTGATTTAGGGCATCAGAAAAACATCACTGCCAGGGGCCAAATAATTTCACCTCATCTCTGCACTGGGTAAAATTCATAGAATCATAGAATAGTAGAGTTGGAAGGGGCCTATGAGACCATCGAGTCCAACCACCTGCTCAATGCAGGGATCCACCTCGAAGCATACCTGACAGATGGCTGTCCAGCTGCCTCTTGAAGGCCTCTAGTGTGGGAGAGCCCACCACCTCCCTAGGTCATTGGTTCCATTGTCGTACTGCTCTAACAGTCAGGAAGATTTTCCTGATGTCGAGCCGGAATCTGGCTTCCTGTAACTTGAGCCCATTATTCCGTGTCCTGCGCTCTGGGATGATCGAGAAGAGATCCTGGCCCTCCTCTGTGTGACAATCTTTCAAGTATTCATCTACCCCCAGAGGAGAGAATGCAGCAAAATTACCTGCTTTTAGAATTGTCTGACTGTGTTGCATCTCTGCAGGACTTCCACCTCTGGGCTTGCCTTCTTTCCATTCAGATCAATAACCCAGTCCAAACAGAGGTGGGAGAGGCTCCTCTGACTAAAGTAATCTTACTCATACAGTTTCTTAAACTCTTTGCAGTTTAAGAGTAACATATGTCCCCAATTTTAAAGCAGCAAAAATGATCATGGACACGATTGCTGGAATGGGGGTGAGCTAAAAAGTTGTGCACCCGTATTAAAAGGCATTTAACCTTTGCATTTCCTTAGTTTCTTTCTTTCTTCTAAATACTGACAATTCAAGCTCCTATTCTCAATATATACTGACTACCTTGCTCAATAGCTTCTACCCTCTCCTACCTTTCTTTCAGTAGCCATTGTCACTTAAGTTTCAGCTTAATGATTACCTGAACAATAACAGGGTTTAATGGTTGAATTTAGATATACATGATTGGGATTTCAATCACAGCTCAGGAATGGACTCCACTGTGTGATCCTGGTAAAATTATCCTTAGCGTTACATTTCTTATTACTGGACTAAATACTTGAACAACAGTCAGTACTGTGTTGAAAATGTGGTTTTTAAGAAAGGCACCTTTGCAGAGTAATGTAAACATAGATGCTGTGCCGGCATGCATGTTACCTTTTTATTTTCTATATTACTTTATAGTCTACTTTTTCTCCAGAGATAGTTCTTCCAACCACAAAAGAGGAGAGGGCTCCTGTCCAATAAATGGTTGAAAAGAAAGAACTTTTAGGAGGTGCAGCTTTGCAGACATAGGTTGAGGAAGACTGCACTTGCTGAAATGTCTTCATTTACAAAACTATTAAAAAGTACAGGACCTTATTCCACTTTTGGATTTGGTCGCCATAAATTGAGGAGAGAGAATTCATCCTTGCATGCATGACAAGGAGAGAGAGAAATGTGAGCACCATCCTTTCCACAGATGGCTGTTAATGCCATGAGCCTGGAAACTGGCTGGGTGGGCACCATGTCTATGCAGATCTGAATGAGAGCATGCTAGATGAACAGCTACCTGTACTCAGAGCCATCACGCAGAAATATAGCATGCAGTCCTGACATGAAAGGGAATATTTTAGTTGTCTTTTCAGACCGCACATGAAGTCAAAACAACTTTGAGAATCCTAGTTACCTATCAGAGTCTAAGAGAAATGTGGATGTATTAAGAAGAAAAAAGGATATGCAAAACAAAGGAGCGGATCTGGTTTATTGACTGATGTTTCACTGCTTCTTTCCTCAGCAGGCAATAATAATAAAATTAATCATAGTAATAATAATAATAATAATAATAATAATGATAGTAATAATAATGACTGCTAGTCCTGTGATACATAATGTTATTTCCCCTCTTCTTCATACTTCCAGGTTGCTTAATTTCAAAGCATACATCCCTTTTCTGTTTATCTCCAAGAGAAGGTTAGCAACAATAATACATTTTCTTTCTCCTCCCCTTTTTCTCTGAGGAAGCTGAGTCAGTTCTTCCTCTCTTCAGAAAAATCTGAAAGGATAAAGATAAGAAAGCCAGGAGAATTTGATGAAGGCATTGTCTGGGGTGGGAAGCAAAACCCACGCAATAAAACCCTTGGGACCATAACAAAGCTGTTATTTCCAAGTTGATGCCAGTTGCTCCCAGTGTTCTTTCTGAAGCATATACAGAGATTTATCTGTACAGAACCCCCACCTCCCACCCAGTCTTCTTCTTACTCTTACCCACAGGCCAGCATGGGAAGGGGTTCACCATGGGTGGGAATTGGTTATCCAGAACAGTGATTCCAAACTCCACTGAGGTCCACAACGGGGCCTTGGGAAGCTCTTTGGTGGGGGCACCATCATACCATAGGGTGATTAGCATTACTGGATAGCTGTGTGGGAATTAACTTCTACAAGAGAGAAAATGGTGCCATGCCTCTCCTAAACTACAAAGAAAAGGGGTGTCAAAGGTCAAAAACGAAAGGGGGACTTTTAAAGCTTGTAACTTATGCAGTTTTTTTCCTATAATCATTAATCCTTTTACTGGCACTCTCAGCTGGCCATGACTGCTACCAGTATTTTCATAAAACCCACTTGGCATTGTCAAAAGCAGATAAAGAAAAAAACGATGCAAGCAGCTGAGAAGGATGTGGATAGTCCTAAGTCAAAGCAAATGGCTCCTGCTGTGATTCCCAAAGATTGGCCTTATTCACCATTCACTGTGAAATATGCTCTGCTTTCAGTGGCACAAGTATCAATATGATACTCCAGTGGCTCAAGTATCAATATGAAGCAGCATATTGTTATAGATTGGGAGTTGGGCTAGATGACCACCTCTTGGGGTTCCATCCAACCTGGTGAGATCTGCTAAAGTTGTGGAACTAGTAGGACTGCTGGAGGTTACCTTAATGTCCCTAGGAAATATCTCCTTTATTACAAAGATTGCAGGTAAATTGGCCACAATGAGACCGTTGGCACAGAAGCGACCATGGGTGAATTTCACCACAGGGTTTCACATCATGGCACTGGCCACCATTTTGAAAAGTCAAGTCATAGCAGGGGTGCACCACAGCTTGTTGTTATGTGGGAACCTGGGAAGGGGTTGTTGGTTTGGTGAATAAGCCATCCACACCCTAAAACAGGCCAAGGGTTCTGGGTGATTTGTTAAACAGTCAAACAACCCACCCTGGCCATGTAAAACAACACGCCCCATGAGGAAATTCACCCTTGGCGGCTCGCTGTTACACGTGATCCAGGTCAATGGCTAGGGATTGGGCATAAATTGTTCTGGAAAGGGGGATGCCTTTGAATTCAGATGAAGAGACTGAAAAAGAGACACCAGAAGTTAAATTGCTCTCTGAAGGACTGGTATGGGACTTTTAAACACTGGGGTGTTTAAGGCTCTACCTACACCTATGCTCAAATTGTCTATTTGGAAATAATCAGAAGCATTACAAAATGCCAATAAGCCTCCAGAAATCTCATACCAAAGGAAACTGAACTCAAAGTGCTGCACCTTGAAAATTCAGTTTCCCCCAAAACAGTAGAATCAAACTGGAAGGTGGTGGAGAGGAGTACTTCACACAGAAAATACCAGCTAATGTAGGAGGTGTTTGGAGCTACTGCTGCTCACTTTGTACCACCACTTCTATGCTACCCACAATGACTACATTAGTCCACTTGGACTAATAACAATTCACACAGTCTGGGTTGGGGGAGAAGGTGTAAGCACAGTCCCCTATATGGATTGCAGGTATCAAGTGCCCATATCCAGCATGGATTTCAGGAACCCCATCTAAGGAATTCCAGAAGGATGGCAGTTTTACTTGGCTCGCTTTGGAAGTGGCTTTTCTGCCCAGAATCTGACAGCCTGAAGTGAAAGCCATACCAAAGCATGCAGCAGCAACAGGAGCATCCGAATCGCTTTCTGGAGGCATCCTGCTCCTCCACCACTTATGGCCCTGACTAGTCACTCACCAGCAACTCTTTCTTCATCTTTCAGGATATTGTCAATATCGGAGTCCTCCTCAAGTGGTGTCCTGTGTCCTGCTTGAGACTGGTGGTCAGTGTTTGAATTTGGATCTGCTGGTGCCATCTGCTTGGCAGAGAATAACATCGTACACCCTGGCACTGTTGCTTTGGGCACCTGAAGCAGACAAGAACTGGGTGGCACACTCTGGTTCTGAGTGTATTGTGTCTGCTCGGCAGAGTAACACCCTCCTCCTGAGCTGGAAGATGGCATCTCCGAGCAGAGTCGACTGGCAAATGGAGCTCCTTGTATGTAACGTTCGTTCCAGGGCACAGCCTGAAACGCAGGGATGTAGCCTGAGCAAAAACCAGAAGCAAAGGAAGAAGAGGAGGAGGAAGAGAAAACAACAAATCGTTACTTTACTTAAAAATCAGAGTGATGGAAGCTAAGAGTTTTATCATGATTATGTTTCATGGTAAATTTTTGAGTAAGATGTAGGATAGATCTAAAAAATCATAAAGCAGCATGGAATAGTCATCAAGATTAAAATTGTATATTAAAAGCTTGGGAAAATAAAAAAGGCCTTTGCATGGCATAACAAGCCAATAAAGCAAATGCCGGGCAAATATCTTTGATAACCACTGGGGACTCGTTTCACAACTGGAGTTCCACCACTGAGATGGCCCTCTCTCTGGTAGCCACCTGCCTCACCTCAGATGGTGGGGGCACCTACAAGAAACCCTCCATTGAAGCTTTTCATGTATGAATGGGTACATATGAAGACAGGCCATACCCTGATCCTAAGCCATGATTATGTTGCATTATTTTATGTATTTACAGACTCTATATACCACTCTATGTCTAACAAGATTCCCAAGCAGTAAACAATAAAAGATAGGGGGCAATCAAAATATAGAATCATAATATTTAAAATCAGGTATCATGGATTTTCTCCTCCCACCACGCAGGACTGACAAGACGTGACCAGGCTTTTTGACCTGGTCCTGGGCTCTGTAGCTCCCCACAGCCAATTCTTTTCTAGCTGATCTTTTAATGCAGAGAAGTGATTTGAGGAGACAAATGGTGTCAAACCAAGATACAGTGGAAAAAACCAGAAGGATAATATACCCCATCCCTAAAGGGCCAGCACACCACTGTGGGATATATTGGATGTCAGTGGCTATAGGGACTGGTATGGATCTCTCCTGTGCACTGAACTGGAATGGAACTTTATAGTAAGTATCCAACCTTCATTTCCCTGTCTGGTGCAAAAAAGACATCCATCACGGGATGTGCAAAGGTCAACACTCCCACAGGCAGGCTGAACCTAAGTGTGAGGAAGAACCTGTTGTGAAACTGTAAATCTGAATGCTGCTTCAGTGGAAGTATATATGTATAGCATGTAATGCCTAATGAACGTGTGATGTGAGGACCAAGTTGCTGCCCTGCAAATTTCAACAAACAGGGCATTAGTGGACAAAGCCACAGAGGTAGCTGCAGCCCTGATGGAACACACTGTTACACATGCAGGCTTAGGGAATTCTTTTAACCTCAAATGCTGCAAACATGCATGCCTTTAGCCACCTAGCAAGAGTGGTGAATGAGGCCCTCTTCTCTAGTACAGTAGGGGGGGGGGGCAAACAAAGAAAAAGAACTTCTAAGTTCTTCATTTCTCTTACGGTAAATTTTGATTGTCCTTCTAATATCCAGGGTGTGCCAGAGGGATGAGAGGGGTTGTGGCAGAAAGAAGCAAGAATGAGTTCCTGAGATCTGTGGAAAAGTGTGTTAGATTTGGGAAGGATCCAGATGTGACAGAGTCCTTTCTGAATGAGCATAGGTGGTCTCTCAAGGAGTGTACAGCTAGTTGAGAAACTTTCCTGGCTGTTATAGTGATCAGAAATAATAGCTTAAGCGTGAAGAAACATAGCCAAACAGTCCTAAGAGGCTTGAATGGAAACTCTGCAAGTGCTGAGAGTTCCATATGCAATTTCCATGTTAGGAAATGATGTAGAACTGGAGGGCATGTCGGACATACACCTATGACAAAGCACTGGAGATGAGGATGAGAACTGAGTGGCCTGTGACCTAGTTTGGAGAGAAATGAGGAAAGAGCTATAGGTTGCCCATGGAGCATGTTAGCTTAAGCCTGTTTGGAGAAAGGAAAGAAGTTCTTTAATTCCTGACGTTTTGTGGGTTTGGCGCTTCCTTTTGCATTAATGAAGAAAAGCCCTCCAAGTTGCCTCATATATTCAGTTAGTTGATGGTCTCCTGAAAGACTTGGGAGAACCACAGCCTCCTGAACCAGAAGGAAGCTATGAGGACTACAGTTGTTCATTCCTCCTTAATTTTTCTGACTACTCTGGCCAGGAACAGGATTGGGGGAAATGCATAGATTCTGTCCCTGAAGCATGGAGCACATATGTGACCTCCACTGTCATGTTTAGCTGTCTGGAAAAGAAGCATGGTAGCTGCTGGTTGAGAGGGAAGGTGAAATGATACACCTGAACTAGGTCAAAGAGCTGGCATTGATCCTGAAAGACAGCCAGATCCAGACTCTACTCACCTGGGTCAAGGCATTGATGGCTTAGAAAGTCAGCCTCTGTCCATCATAGCACAGCCTAAAATATGCTGTGCTATGATGGACAGAATGTTGTGCTCTACCCAGAGGAGGAGGAAGAAAACTTGATTTTGTTCCTCCTTGATTATTTATATATGCCACGGCTATAGTGCCATCTGTTCTGACGAAAAAGTGGGCACAGCCTGTGCGTTGAGCAAAGTTCTTTCTTGCAGCCAGAATGACCTCTAGGGGTCATAGACCCTGGATGAAATGGCCCTGACAATGAGTCCCCCATCCGCTTAAGCTGGTGACTATCCTCACAATGATGCAAGGAGGCACCTCAGATGTTCTGTAGTGCTCTCCACTAGTGAAGAGAAATTCAGACAGAATGAAGTAGCATGACTCTGATGTGATCTCAGCTTGAAAAGGTAGGGAGGGGCCTGGAATGTAGTCTGGCCCAGGACAGGATTCCTATATAAGAAACCAACCATAAGTGCCAGTGCTTGTCTAAAGACGTAGGTCTGCTGAATGTGATTGAAGGAAGGCCCTTGTTACCTGACAAACTTTGAGATCCTGTCTGGAGCTAAGGATTTTATTCCCTTGGATGTGTCTAGAATATCTCCCAAGTGAATCAATCACTGGGATGACCAGAAGTGGCTTTTTTTGAGATTTATGAAGAACCCAAGACGATGTGATCTCTAGCTCTGAGCAAGCCTTGACCAGTGATGGAACCTCAGGTGGAGGTTGTCCAGGTAAAGCTAAATATGTCTGGCCTTAAGCCTGAGATGAGTCACAAGCATCAGCGTGAGTTTTCAGAAGACTCTTGGTGCTGACAAGAGGCTGAAAATCATTGCCTTGTATTGATGATGCCCTAGATAGAAATGAAAGAATCTCCAGTGAGATGTGGCAATGTGAAGTCTGTTGAGGACAAAAAGTCACCTTGGTAGAGGGCCTCCTTGATGATTTGGAAGTTCTCCACCCGGAATCGGTGGTATGCCAGAAATCTGTTGACATACTTCAAATCCAGGATGACCCACCAGTCAACTTTCCTCTTCGAGATGAGGATGAGGTACATCCCTTTCAACTGCTCCCTGATGGGGATGGATTCTATGCCCCCTACCCCTTGGAGTTGTGCTGCCATCCTTTGCTGCTTCTGAGCAGCCTCACAAGCAGGGGGTGAAAGAAACCTGTTTCTGGGAGAGAAATTATAAAATATTCCTGTCAAATAGTATTGAGAGCCCAAGTTGTCCATTGCCACATACTTCCACACGTGGAAGAAGTGTTGAAGTTTTCCTCCCACACATGCAGGAAGAGAGTCAGAACCATTTGAACTGGGGACTGGGGGAATAATTCTACTCAGGAGAGCTGTGGTCTGGGCTAGAACTTAATTGAGGACCAGGTGGGCTTTGAGAACCTATAGTTACATGGTTAGAGAGTTAAATGGCAACATGAAGGGATGAAAGGAAGATGGGGATTTATTGGAAGCTTCTGGTCCTCCTTCTTGGAAGACAATGGCATACCTTCTTTTCTGCCCATCCTCCTGCCTGACTCTAGGGTGGCTGGGGCCTGGCAAGTGGCAGATTGATTCCGGATGACTCTGATGTGAGTCACCGACTGATCTTTTTCCTTTCCAGATTTAGGCTTCTTCTTTTTTGTTGGTGCCATCTTGTGGCAAAGGTAGAGAATGGGCAGGAAAAATAAAAAAGGAAAGCCGAAGAAGGAGAAGGAGAAACTGTTCAAAGAAAAGACTCAGGAATTCCAGATGAGACAAGATAGAGAGATTAATGAGTAATGAAGAGTAATGAGGCCTAAAGAGAGCGAAGCACAAACTCTGCCCCAGGCAAAGGCAAGGAACAAACTGCCTGGGAGGAGCCACAGAGGCCAGGATGAAGGCAAAAACGTTGTCACATATTTCCAGGCAGTGGGCAGTGTTAACCCACGATGGATGTCTCCTTTGATAATTAGAGAATTAACAGGGCCAGACTCACCTGTGTGCCTCTCTTGATAAAGGTTATCCATCAGGACAACCAAGGCTGATTCGGTCCCGTAACCTAGGCTGAAATGGGTCTAAATCATTGCTTTCTTCCTAGAGTGCAGTTGTCCCACCATGAGACTACCCCCAAGAAAGGGATGTTCACAACTGGGTGGTCATTCTCAAATACCATTGGGTCCCTTCATGAGTGGCTGCGCTACTGCTTTCTTAAGGGCAATAAGAACCCCTCCTTCACATGGAAATGCATTTATTACTCCCTGGACCCTCAGTCACACCCCCTCAGTGAGCTCTTATTGGCCAGGAAAGGTAACGATCAAGAGGGCACATGGTCAGTCACAATGCTGCAAGCACCATGTCCACGTCATCAGAACACAACTGAAACTGATCTCACAAAACCAGGCAGATGGCGGTATCAGGCACATTGACTGGAGCTGCACTAACAGCAGCATCAAGTTTGCCATGGAAATAAATGATTTTATCCTCAAACTGTGATGAAAAAAGGTCACAGTGAGTCCTTGAGGGGTCCAGGGCTTCATTCATTGGAGAGCGTTAACAACTCCCAACGCACCTGAAAGAGCTCTGCTAGTTGCAATGGAGGAGGCAATGGAGGACTCAAGGATGCAACAGAGGCAGCACAATATGCCTTCTCTGCTGCCTGTATCATCACAGTAGGCACAATTATGTGCTCTAGAGTGTGCTCGGTCATCTTCATTTTGAGCCTTACACCATTTGTGTTCTAGCTGACGTCCAGCCCATTTCATTGCCCGCAGCTGCCCAGTATACCAAGGAGCTGAGTAGACACTACAGCATTGATGAGGGCACTCAGGTGTGATTGAGTCAATGGCCCACTGCATATCACCATTCCACCACAAGCCTAGGGTCTCAGCTGAATCAACAACTCTCTCTACTGGAAAATCCCTGCTAGTGTTCAGAAATTGATTCCATTAATCACCTGGAGCAAACCACCTGAATGGGTCCCCCAGCCCTGATGGAGGGAAGTAACGCTGTGAGTTCATATATTACATGATATACCTCTGCTTAAGCATCTCTTTGTGGAAGGGCTATAATGTTAAAGTATGCATTGTGCCTTTTGTCTTCTCTCTTTTTCTGACCATTGATGGCATCTGTCCCTTACTAAGAAATCACCAATATTGTACAGAATTCCACTCACCTGAGCTCCCAGCTGATGGCTGTATTAGACGCTGTCCTCTTATGTGATTCTGTAGATACCCTGGAGGACCCTCTGCTGTTCCATATGTCACAAGACCATCATTGCCAGGTAGAGAGAAAAAACTTGTGCTGGATTTACTGGGTGTAGCTGGTGTGAGGTGGACACTGGGCAACACATTTCCAGTAAGATGGATTGGGAAGTGATGAAACTGAGACATTTGGTGTTGAGGGTACTGGTAGGCCCCGGATTGGCTACCTGGGTGATAATATGGAGTCTCTAGGTTTGCTGTAGGCTCCAGCTGTTCAGGGTAACTGCAGTGCCCAGGTACATTGATACTGCAGTAAAGGAAGAAAAAGTTCATAGGCTATTATTTAGAATTATAATCAACTCTTTCTACAATGGATGAGGACAGGTAACTTCTAACATGCTATACACAAACTACATAAAGTATCAATTCTTTAATATTATTTAAAATAATCCCTCCCATTCCCACCAGTGAATGCATGGCCAAATACAAATGTTTTACATTGATTCCAGAAAAGGCTTATGGTTAAGCTATGCTAAAGTTCAAGGGGAGTGAAGTTCTAAAAAATGAGAAGCCTCCAGCAAGGAACCCATATTTATGCCTTTGTACGAGTAGGGCATATGAAAAACAGGGAGCATTGCCATGATACATGGGGCCAGTTCAGACAAATGCTATGGTAAACAGACTATACAGATTGCAAAAGAAGACTGCTTCTCCCTGCCCCCAAACCCATCCACCCAGTGCACCCCTTGTGCATCTGTCCAGAAGATGGCAGACAGGACAGGCCCAAATTGCAGAGATTTCGTCTGGGATATCAATTGCATACTTCGGACCTACTGCAAAGCCCCTTTGCAAATATGACATAAGTGCCCGGTAGAGCAGAAAAGTGCTGTAAAATTAATTTGAATCCGTACATACACGAGGAAGCCACTTGCAGGTGACAGATTTGGGGTGCAATTAAAGATAACAGATTTTCTGGGGATGGGAAGAAAGCTGACAACCATTTTGTCTTGGGAGGCAAACAAGGTCTTCCTTAATGAGGATACACACTCTCAATTGCCTTCACCTCTTGCTTCCACTAGTCTCGCCTGTGCTTGTTACTCACCTACCTTTGGCTTTGGATGCTGTAGGTGAAGGCCTCACTGGAGCTGTTCTCCTGGCTGGCTGGGCTATATTCACTACTGGGGGTATCCAGCATCAATGGAACAATATGGTTATTTGGGTTAAACACCATGTTGAGTGGGAGGCTGGCCCTACGAATAGGTGGAGGGCTTGTAATGGCAGGGAAGCGTTCTTCCTTGAGGGAACCAAATGTACCCTGGGAGATGGATTTTGTCTGGAAAGATTCATAAGAGGTCCTACCAGTAACTGAGGTGACTGTAAAGAAAAAAGAAAGAATTTGTCATATATGAAAGACAAACAGCAGGGCCAAGAGCTCCCAGCAGTTGGCGAAAGAGAACAGAGGATCCAGGGGTGAAAGACTATAAGAAAAACTGGTGGTGTAAAAAAGGATGAAGTTCGCTCAGCTCTCATATAATACTGTTGCCTGCTTTCTAGGGCAGTGGTTCTCAAGTTCACATTACATTTTTCAGGTGTGTACTCAAGATATTCTAAGTGTACATCTAAAACCTTGCTGTGTGAATGTGGCAAATAGGTGTTGCAAACATGCACATCATACAGGTCTGTCACACTAGTATTATACACCTATATAATAAAGGGGCTGTGATTGATCTCAATTACCTGGACAACCATCTGTCAGGCATGCTTTAAGGTGGATTCCTGCCTTGAGCAGGGGGTTGGACTTGATGGCCTTGTAGACCCCTTCCAACTCTACTATTCTACGATTCTATGATTCTACCTGTAGTGTGTACACTCAGTGGCAAACCTAGGTTGGACTCCACGAAATGTGTAACGTGGCTCTCAAACTTGGTCATATTGAGGGCAACCATTCTGGCTTGCTTGTACTTAAAAGAGCCCAGTTCAAGAACCGCTTTTCCAATGCTAATTACGTGTACTAGGAGATCATATGAGACAAGTTAAAGGGAACATATGCTTTACATCACAGCCCTGCTCCAGCAAGGAGACGGGATGATGGGAGAATTCAGAATTCCCTTGAATTGCTTGTGACATTTCTGCAATCTCTCTGATACCAGTGAGGTATCTCACCTATCCTGGCACAGAACAGGTTTCTCTGATAATACCTGCAAGCTTCATCCTGGAGGGAATGGAAAAGTGTGAGCAGTTAGGGCATTCCTGGAATTTTTGGAGATGGCAGAGGGACAGGATAAATGTACAGCTGTCAGTCATCTGTTAGGATCCAGATAGCTTTTCTTAAGAAGTGTTTGTGTTTTATGGATATTGTGATATCCCAAGTGACATCTAACTCCTCACATGTAACATGAGAATAATACTGTTTTAAAATAAAATATGATACGATCTAAATTAAGCACAAAAATGTAACTAAGTTCTGTGCGAAGTTGAAATGTTAGAGATGCCACAACCTTAAATTCTAAAGGCAATAAAGATTATGGAAAGGTTGGATTTTGTTCTGTCTTGTTTAAAAAGCTGAGCACCACCTGCTGCATTAGTTAGTCATGGGAGAACTCATGTCTTTTCAAAGTGAAAAGTGGAAAACACCAGCAAGGCTACTGATTTCTGCCAAAAACAGACCTGAATTTTGCCCATGCTGCTGTGTACATTTACCCTGAAGAGACAGTTAACAAAAATTTGAATACCGTATCAAAAACAGATAAAAGATGCTACAAGAAACCTAAAAAATTACACAAGGAGCCCACTCCAGCCAAATTCACCCTGGTTACCAAAAGCCAATCTAAACATAATTATCTTTCAAATATAGTAAGTACTGCCTAGCTTTTTGCAGGGGTAGCGAAGGAAATTATATATCGACTGGATTTGGACATCACGCTACTCTATGTTGGGTTAAATAAGCTATGATGTGTGTGGGTTATCATGTCGTCTGTCGGGCACCATGAGTTAATTCCCTCGCCTAGAGAGCGGCACAGGAAGTCTGATGCCGCCCTGCTCCTCACAGGCTTTAGTGCTATTGGAAACTCATTATTAAGGCAGCAGTGTCTATGGAGGGAAATGTGCAGATGTTCATAAATGCAGGAAGAAAGAAAGTTTATAGAAATGGGGCTTGATCAGACCAGAAAAGTGAAGGCAAATGGGATGATTTATTGCCTCTACTTAATAATAACCTTCAGGGGGGAATACAAACTGATTGAGATGAGCACTATTGGGAACATGTTACAGCAACTGAGCCAGCAGTGTCCATGGGGGAAATGTGCAATTTCACTATCACTCTAAAGCTCCACCCCCACATTTATTGTGTGCACCAACCACCATGTGGAAAGACTCAAGAAGGAAGGACAACCAGTGGGTTTTAGATATTCCCTTAGAAATGCTTCCTTTATCCCTTGCTCCTGTTTCCAAAGCATTTTACACTTAGCAAATGAGTAATAAATTTGCAACTGACAAAGTCAAATGCAAGCATCTGCAAGTAGGCAAATTATGACAGATCTGTGCTTTCATGGTAAAAACAAATAAGCAGTGTCCACGTGGGAAATGTACAATTTCACTATTGCGCTATTGGGAACACTTTGAAGCAACTGTCCATGAGGAAGCAGTGATAAGGTGATAGTGAAATTGCGCATTTTCCCATGGACATTAAAGTATCAGGAATACGTTAAAGCAACTGAGACAGCGATACCTACTTCGTGCACCTGGGATTTACCATCCTCTGGGGTAATTGCATAGAGTTTTGATGGTGCATCAGGTATCCCCACCTAGGAGAGGCTATGTGTGAAGTTTGGGCCCAATCCTGCAAATTTCCAAGGATTTACTGGTGCTACTTCTTTTGGTGCACACCAGGATTTCACTCCTTGTAGACCTTTCTGAGATGTAATGAATGGGTGAAACAGGGCCACTAATTGGGGTGGGGGATGGGTCAGATTAAGCACAGTAGCTTAATAAACTGTGTGGTGGAGCATAGTGGACTATTAAAAAAAATTAGCTACTACAAGTAGCTTATTAGCCACCATGGCTTAAAGTGACTTCTGAATGTGGCCATTGTGAACCCAACACATAATTTGTGCTGAGCTTTTAGAGTGGCTTATAATTTAATGGCTTTAGCTAATGGCTAGACTCCATGTGACATTAAATGTGTGATTTATCTTTATGTAAATCATTTAAATAATGTAAATAGCAGCTACCAAAAGGCCAAGTAAGTATTAGGAACTTGGTATGTTAGGAGGAGGAGGAGGTAGTTTCCCCCCACCACTTGCACCATAGTCCCAACAAAAGTCCCCCTCCCTGAAACTGTTATTTGGCATGGAAGGAAAGCTCCCATTGGTGAGAACAGAAGTTGCTTTTCCAGGGATAATAGCAGCTGGGAGGACCAGGTGGTGGGGAAGTAAACAAAACAGTATCTACACACCATAGTCCTGGTTGGGACTCCAGCAGCTATTTACAATTTTTAGAAGATATAATGCTAAAACATGTGTAGTCTGACCCTAAATTTAATATATTGCAAGAGGGTATGGTATGAAATTTAGAAATGGATATTATAGACTGCTGAATAACAAAATGGTTATTAGGGCCAATTATTAAAGCAATAGGGAAACTTAATGTTATTTTAGTATTGAGAAGATGGACTACAAAGCACATAACAGAGAACAACCAGTTTGATTTCAGATGACTACGTAAGTATTTTGCAATAACCACTGCAAGAGCACAACCAACTGCCTGTCACTGACATTGCAAGTAAAAAAAAGGAGCTCAAAGAATCATTCCCGGAAACCCCTAGAGCAGCCTTCCCCAACCAGGTGCCCTCCAGATGTTTTGGACTACAACTCTCAGCATTCCTGATAGGAACTGAAACTCAAAATATCTGGAGGTCACCTGGTTGCTCTAGGGCATCGGTATTGGAAGACAAACAGAAGTCCTAACTGCTGAACGGAAATATTGCGAGCACCAGTTGAAGAAAGGAGCTGCTCAGTTTTAATTCTTTGGGTCAAGCTGCCATTATATTGTGACCTATAAATCCCAATGCTTGTTACCAGTCCCATAAGGTAGTGTTGACTGCTTGGGACTGCAAAAAAGGCTGATTGTTAAGCACCTGACAAGCTACAACATGGCCAGTGCCTGGATGAGTGAGAACATTGGATGGGATATGTGGCTGGGAGCATGGGACATTGTGCAGGCCTGGCCTAGAGCAACCAGGAGGATGCTGTTGCTACGCATGAGTGGGAGTAATAGAGGTAGGGGGAAAATATAGGGCATTCATGGTAAAAGAATGTTTAATATCCATTAATCCCACATGCAGTGAGATGCCCATGGCAGCATGTGAGAATTTCCCACTCTCATTCAACAAACAGATGGTTTGAGAAGCTTGAGGCATTGTCAA
Source organism: Anniella stebbinsi (assembly GCA_029215795.1). Classification (NCBI taxonomy): domain Eukaryota; kingdom Metazoa; phylum Chordata; class Lepidosauria; order Squamata; family Anniellidae; genus Anniella; species Anniella stebbinsi. Next base: position 102,964,440 of record JARDYH010000003.1, read on the forward strand.
AGGCAGAATAAGTTTAAAAGGAGGACAGAAGAATAAAACATTTCAGAAGGGAATGTTAATTCTCTTCAGCAGACAGAGGTTGTCATGGAGCAGGTTATTTTTCTTACTTTCCCTGGCGTTTGTGCTAATTAACCTTCTTTATTATTTCTATCGGTGGGAGTAGTGCCCCTTCCCAAGTTTCAGAATATAACGGAGCAGAAGAACAAGAAAACTCCTATACTCAATGAACCTAACAAAGTTGTAAAAACAACTTCATATGGTATGATGATAAACATCTAATGCAAGGCAGTAATATCTCAAAAATGCCAGGAAGGATGAAAGAGAAGACAGACAGAAGTGTTTTCCCCCACTACTCAAAACTTCTGAAGTACTCAAATTATTCAGAAATGGAAATCTGGACACCAGGGTTTAATCAACTCCTATCATATCCCAACAAGTGTGAGGGGAAAAAAGCAGTTAATAGAGACTCAGGTGTGTCAGGATAATACCCATCCGTCAATGTTCACAGAAGCCCAATATTTTTTTTCTCCTTCAGTGGTGGTTATCCAGAAGAACAGCACTACAGAGCATCCAGAGTAGGCCATTGTGCTGCAAATGGGTTATTACCTGTGAATTCTCTTTCTACTGGTTCACCAGAGTGTGATCCAGACACTGGATGCTCTCTGCTCCACCCAGTAGAAGGCAGGACCCTTTTAAATTGAAAAACGACCCCAAGGGACTGTGATAGAAGGCACCTCTTACTTCCTCTCTAAGGCCAGATACTACTGCCTAAGAAATCATAGTTATTTAGTATGACCTTAAAGGGAGCCTAGCAATAAATCCAGACAAGTCTCCTTGGTCTGGCTTTATCGCTAGGAGCAGGACCACTGACTGGTGAACAAATTAAGAGGAACATTCACAAAGCATGAACATTCTCTGCTCCGGACAAAGCAGTGTCCTGCGCATATAAGTGCAGTATGGGCTCATGGGTGAATCACACACTGTAGGCTTTGCAGCCAAAGATTGCCTCAGCAGAAACAAAGCAACAAATCTGCAGTGCTTAGTGATAGTGTGAAGAGAAGACCTACTTACTGCCCTGACTTACTTACTTCAAGAGAGGGTCTAGACCTAATAATGATAATAATAATAATAATAATAATAATAATAATAATAATATATTTATTTATTACCCGCCTCTCCCAACGGATCGAGGCAGGGAACAGCATTAAACATAAAAGCATATAAAACCACATCATTAACATACCAATAAAACACCAATAAAACACTTTAAAATTCATCTGGGTAGGCCTGCCGGAAGAGATCAGTCTTTATAGATCTTTTAAATTCCTGAAGACTGGTGAGTTCGTGAATCTCTCCCGGCAGGTCATTCCACAATCTGGGAGCGGCAGAAGAGAAGGTCCTCTGGGTAACGGTTGTCAGTCTAGTTCTTGTTGACTGTAGTAAATTCTTCCCAGAGGACCTGAGCGTGCGGGGCGGATTGTATGGGAGAAGGCGATCCCGTAGGTAACCTGGACCCAAACCATGTAGGGCTTTAAAGGTAATAACCAACACTTTGTACTTCGCCCAGAAACTGATTGGCAGCCAGTGAAGTGATTTTAAAACTGGTGTAATGTGGTCACCCCTAGATGTACCGGTGACCAACCTGGCTGCCATATTTTGAACTAATTGAAGTTTCCGGACTAGGCACAGAGGTAGCCCTATGTACAGCTCATTGCAGAAGTCGAGCCTCGAAGTTACCTGCGTGTGCACTACTGATTTTAGGTCTTCCAACTCTAGGAAAGGACGCAGCTGGCGTATCAGCCGAAGCTGATAGTAGGCACTCCTGGCAGTCGCATCTATCTGAGCTGTCATTTGGAGCGACGGATCCAGGAGCACCCCCAAGCTGCGAACACAGCCTTTCAGGGGGAGTGTAACCCCATCCAGAACTGGTTGACACACCTCCAACCCCAGGTTGTGGCCCTTGACAGTAAGCACCTCCGTCTTGTCTGGATTCAGCTTCAGTTTGTTTTTCCTCATCCAGCCCATTACCACCTCCAAGCATTCATTCAAAGGAGAAACACTATCCGTAGCTGACGCTGTTGTCAAAGGCATAGAGAAATATATTTGGGTGTCATCAGCATATTGATAGCACCCCGCCCCATGCCTCCAGATTATCTCTCCCAGCGGTTTCATGTAGATGTTAAACAGCATTGGGGATAGGATGGCACCTTGTGGTACACCACATAGCTGCTCCTTCTTTGAAGAGCAACTATGCCCAAGCATCACCATCTGGAACCTGCCTGAGAGGTAGGACCGGAACCACTGAAGCACAGTGACCCTGATTCCCAATTCCCCCAGGCGCTCCAGAAGGATACCATGGTCGATGGTATCGAAAGCCGCTGAGAGGTCCAGGAGTACCAACAGGGACACACTCCCCCTGTCAATACTTAAGCGTAGATCATCCACTAAGGCGACCATAGCAGTCTCAACTCCATATCCTGCTCTGAAGCCAGTTTGAAATGGGTCTAGAAAATCTGTATCATCCAAAACTGCTTGCAGTTGGAAGGCAACCGCCCTCTCGATCACCTTGCCCAAAAATGGAAGATTTGATACTGGCCTGTAGTTATTAAAGTCCAGGGGATCCAGGGAGGGCTTTTTTAGAAGCGGCCGTACATGATGGAAAACTCCCCTCCCTGAGAGATGCATTAATAATATATTGTAATTGTGATCTAACTGCATCTCCTCCCTGGGCGACCAGCCAAGAAGGACAGGGATCGAGAGGGCAAGTCGTCCTCCTCACTCGACCAAGCAGCTTGTCCACGTCCTTGGTACCCAACCATACCAAAACCAACAGAGAAACAAGCCTGAATAGATCTCACCTGAAGTGGAAGCCAGTAGAGCAGCCTGTCCATTGAGCATACTAGAACAGCTGATAGTTGCAGTACCCATCATGAGCGCAGCAGGCCGATAATGCACAGAATCAGGCAGCTGGGGAACAGGTAGCAGAGTGGCACTGAAAGTCAAGTTAAATATCATGTTCAGGAGAAGGGATGAACTGAGGGCAATATTAAAATCTTCTCTACTGCTTCACTTTCAGTCCCCTTGCCTACTGAGGGAAACAGCACCTGTCACCCTCCTTACAAAGGAAATAGCTGAATGATTCTAACACAAAACATTGCCCTCCTCTCTTCAGCTAGGCTAGCTGACCCATCACATGTCCTGCAATTAAATGTGTATAATTTAAACTAGGGTTGAACCAAAACAGCTGCTACCCCAATTTCGCACTTCCATTCAGAAGTGCCAAAGCTGTTTGGGTAATTTTCGGGGGCTGTAATGTAAGATTCCCAAAACTGTTTGGGGAGGGAGAGGGTCACCTTCCTTCAAGCAACAACAAAAACAGTGTAAAACTGCTGGCTCTACCAGTGGCAATAGCAAGATCTTAGCGCTGTCAGCTTCAGGAATGACACTAGCATTCAGAAGCACGGCAGCAGCTCTGCTCCTGATGCCACCTCCACCAAAGTCAACATCAGAGCACTTTGGAGGGGCTGAAATGGCCCCACCCCCTTTCAGGATAAATGCAGGTTGCTTACCTGTAACCGTAGTTCTTCGAGTGGTCATCTGTGCATTCACACATATGGGCTCTGCGCCTGCGTGGAGCCTGTCTCGGAAACTTCTATAGCTAAGGCAAACGTTTTTGGCGGGAACCCCTCCCCCACTGTCTACTGACTCCATGTTCCCGCCTTTCTCCTCAGTTCCAAGAGACCGACTTGCTGGCCCCATAACTAGGAGAGAAACCGCTCGGTATCGACAGTACATTTACATCGACACCAAAGCGGGGACGGTGGGTGGGTTGTGTGAATGCACAGATGACCACTCGAAGAACTACGGTTACAGGTAAGCAACCTGCATTTCTTCTTCGTGGTCTCTGTGCATCACACATATGGGCGATTAACAAGCTCAATTCACGGTGGAGGTTAGGTGTAGATCAATGTTCCCTCCCAAGACAAAGAAATTGCTTGCCCCAAATTGCAGTTTGTCCTGGTACAAACAACCAAGCGGTAGCGTGTAAAGTTAAAGAACTTATACCAAATAGCTGCATTACATAAGTTCGGGATCAACAATCCTCTGCCTAAAGATGCGGGCGTCAATGCACTGCGCATCGACTTAGCTGTTACTGGACCAACGAGTTGCAAGCCCTTCAACTCGTAGGGCAGTTTAATAGCACGTACAATCCACTCCGCCAGTCATTGCAACTCTTGCGTCTTATGAAATTTGTCAGTTCTAGCCCTGTGTGGAAGCCCAGGTAGGGTGCATCAATCCTGAGGCAGCTAATTCACTCGATCTGATTAGTGTTGATATAGCCATCAGAAAACAACTTTCTAAGAAAATTAATGTGATATCTGAAGGTGCCATTAGTTTAACTGGTTTCAATGTCAGAGATTGTGGCATGACAGAGAAACTCCATGCCAGAATGAAACTCCTGATTGGAGGAGCCAGATTCGTAATGTCCAACAGGGTTGGTGCAAAAACAGGTAAAGCAGTCAAGTACTCGCATATCGACAACTATCTTAGCCCTGTAGTGTATAGGGGGTGTAAAGTGTAAGGACGTCGTTAAGGAGGCTGAATGGGGCTTGAGGCCCTGAAGATCTATGTATTTAGAAAATAATCCCATTGTGCAGTATATGATTTCTTCATTGCCAGGCTACAGGCTGGATGAAAAAATGGAATCGACCTCACGTCAAAAATAGTTACGGTATTGGGATACCCCATGCCATGGGTCTGAGCATATGCAGGGGCGTAAACTATGGGGGGGGGGGGAGGCAATGCCCCCACCGGGATTTCCCAAAGGGGACATTGCCCAACCAAGTAACATCAGTAAGCTCACAGCCTGACTGACAGATTCCTCAGTCAGTCTCCAGTTGTCTCTATTCTTATGTGTTTAGACGCAGTCTAAATGACATCCAAGCACATCCTGCTTCCTCCTCAGCTGCCCAGCAGATCTCCTTGCAAGCCAAAAGCCACTCTCCTTTTGTGTCAGGGTCAGGCTTCCCCAGATTCATTTCCTTCTACGCACTCAGGCGTTGTAAGGCAAAATATTGCCCATTTAGGAATTACAGTCTGGGTGCATCTTGACGAGGGTGTTGCCCCAGGCCAGGGTGGATCCGGAGTGGCAGCCGGTCATCTATATGATGCAGCTGACATCCCAAAGCCATCCAGGGGCAAATCCCTGAAGTTCCGGTTTTAAAAAGTCGGGTACTTACCACAACTTTTTTTTTTAAGACTAAAAATGAACTAAAAAACAAGTAAAATAACTAAAAACCTTAGCACTCTAAAGCTTTCTCCTCAGGAGAAAGACAGAAGTTCCCAACCAGACATCCTTTCAGCAAGGGGGTCGAAAAAGAACTGAGGAGAAAGGCGGGAACATGGAGTCAGTAGACAGTGGGGGAGGGGTTCCCGCCAAAAACGTTTGCCTTAGCTATAGAAGTTTCCAAGACAGGCTCCACGCAGGTGCAGAGCCCATATGTGTGATGCACAGAGACCACGAAGAAGAACAGGCTGTTTCAGGGGATCTTGGTTCAGCCTTAGTTTAAACCCAAATGTAACAACTGGATGAACAAAATTCAGGCTATTTCACGGCTACCATATAGGGAAGAAGAAACAGTTGCCAACATTATACGGCCTTTATACAATATTATACAAATCTATGGTGCAACCACACTTGGAATACTGTTTACAGTTCTGGTCAATGCACCTAAAACAGGATATTGTAGAGTTGGAAAAGGTGTAGAAAAAAGCAAGTGGCTGGAGCAACTCCTCTAAGAGGAAATTTATAACATCCGGGACTGCTTAGCTTAGAAAAATGGTGTAAAAGGGGAGACATGATAGAGGTGTATGGAATGAAGCATGGTGTGGAGAACATGGAGAGGGAGACATTCTTCTTCTTCTCTCATAAGACTAGAATCTGAGGTCATCCTACGAAGCTGATTGGTGGGAGATTCAAGACAGTTAAAAGGAAGGACTTCTTCACACAGTACACACAGTTAAACTATGGAATTCACTTCCACAAGATGTAATGATGGCCACCAATTTGGATGACTTTAAAAGGGGATTAGACAACTTCATGGAGGCTATCAATAGCTACCAGTCATGTTGGCTACATGCTACCTCCAGTATCAGGGGCAGTATGCCTATGTATACATGAACAAGAAGGTACTATTGTACTACATGTGGGTTTCCTACAAACAGCTAGTTGGCCACCATGTCAACAGAATGCTGAACTAGATGGACCCTTGGTCTGATCCAGCATGGCTTTTCTTATGTTCTAATGACAAGGATACCGGAACCATGGGAAGTGAAAAGGAACCATGGGAAGTGAAAAGGAACCATGGGAAGTGAAAAGGAACCATGGGAAGTGAAAAGCAGCTACATGGGAAGCAAAACCCCAGTTCCATGATATTGATTGGCCTTTGGGGATATGTGTGCACAGAGTAATAAATCTGTGGGGAAGTTTAAAAACAATAATTATTACATTCTATAATAATTACTTTTAAATTTCACATATGTTTTTTTTTAATTACACATTTGAGTTCTATAGCAAAGACCACCTAGCAGAACTCATAATCGTATTTTGCATTTCAAGTTCAGGGAGGGGGAACTGAGGGGAAAATATATTCTATCATCTTCCAATCTTTGACTCCCTCTGGTATGTGAACACCTATACATTTTAGTTTGTATCTCTGCAACTTACATAAACTTATATTTTAGTTTTAAATTATTATTTAATAAATAAAACAGGAAATCAAACATTATCTAGATACTAAAACCTGAGCCTGGAACGTGTAGCCCTGGCTACAGAAACCTTGTTTTCAAATTCCATTTAATGAAAACTTTAAAGGCTTCAGTCCCTTGAAACATAAAAGGAGAGGGAAGCTCAGGGAGAAAAAAGTAATGCTTCATTCATATAAAGTTGGCTCTTTGGCTGGAGAGATAAGAAACTGCTCTGGGAGAGCCATCCCTGACCATGGTGCATCATCCACCCATCTCACTATCACTTCTATAAAACAAAAACAACCGATAGTACTGGTTTCTGAAGCATTACAAAACATTGCAAAACCTGCCTGACAAAAGAAGACATTGGGATGAAAGAACCAGAAGACAGAAATGCCTCTATTATTCAATGTTCAGTTCTCTTCAGAACTACCATCCACTGAAACTAAGAAGCAGAAGCTTCTCACCCTTGAGAACTTTGTTGAGGGTCTACCGACAAAGCTGATACTGTAGTTGAACATTTCTGGTTGCCCTTGGCTGTCAATTTTTCTATTTTTCTCCACTTTGCTCTGCGATTTTGGAACCAGACCTAATGAAGTGGGGTGAGGGGAGGGGAGGGAAACTTTAGTGAAACAAATATACACACCTATCTTATTCATTTTACTGCTTATACCATCTACCAGATCACAGGACATTACGCTCTTATGACTCATTCTGTTTTGAGAGAGAAACATCAACAGTCCCAAATTAAAGGTAATTTTCCCAAACCTTTTTTCAAACAATCAAAAGCAATCATTTGATTGATGCCATCATGAGCAGAGAACCAGCAGTGGGCCCCTCCCCAAATGACATACTCCTATTTTTGCCCCACAGGGCAAGAAGCAGGGGAAGGGCACATCAACTGAGAAATGGCCAGAGGTGAAAGGGTTAAGCAGCCCTTTTCCCCACAAGACACTGGCTTAGTTCGGACGACACGTTAGGCGACGGAGGGGGGAAGAGGCAACGGACGGTACGTTATTTTTTGGAGCACCCAGCACAAGACACGTTGCCCCTCCCCCCGTCGTGCTTAACAACATACCGTCAGTTGTGTGTGCATTGTGTGTCACCTGACACACGACACAATAAGCAATCCAACTAACGGTTGCCTGTTTCCCCCTCCGTTGATTATTGTGTCGTCCGAACTGAGCCACTGAAAGATGTGAACTGGAGTTCTCTTCCACCCATACCTCAACCTTAAACATGCAGCCTGAATTAGGGGAGGAAGCTGTAAATGGCATCACAGGGGCAGTGCTGGGGGAGAGGGCAGTTCAACGTCCCCTAGGGTCAATTTTTGTGATCAAACTCCCCCTTTTTCCAATCTGGTTTCTCAGCCACAGGGGAAAATTACAAGCACTTCCATAGGCCACTTTATTTTTGCCACTTGTGGGCTAGATAGAAAGTATTTGTGGGCGTGGAGATTTTGACAGTAAAAACAAACAACAGGGAAAAGGTTAGGAACAGAGGAAGCTGCCTTACACGGGTCAGACAACTGGTCCATCTAGCGCAGTATTGTCAAGATTGACTGGCAGCAGATTTCAGGTAGAGTTCTTTCCTAGGCCTCCATGGAGATACCAAGGATTGATCCTGGGACCTTCTGCATGCAAAGCAGGTGTTCTACCACTGAGCTATGGCCCCTCCCATTAATGCCCCGCCTCCAGTACTAGTGCTCTGATAATATTTGTAAGTCCCCAAGTCAGCATTTTACTGGGGGGGGGGGGGAAATCCTCCAGGAGAATGTTGAAACAAGTCCACAGAAGGAAAGGGACCACAGACACTTAACAAGCACTTAAAAATTAAAGTAAGAGGGGTCAAATAAGGAAAACAATGTCACTTTCTCCCAAAATTTGCAAGCGTCATCTGAAAACTATGCCTTATGGGGACTACCACCCCATTTTTTTTAGCAAACCATCTGAATTTTATGCGTAGTGAAAAGCAACACAGATAGATAAATGAATCAAACCAATATCTTTTATTGGATCAGCATTGGCATATGATCATGTGAGTTTTTAAGGTACACAAATGCACGGACACTAGACGGTATTAAACTAAAAAAAACTTGCAACTGTTAAACCAACAGATCTAACTCATAACTTTCCTAGTCCACTCTGAAAGTACAGGGATTTGTGCAGTGTACTTCTGTAAACAAACAAACAAACAAACAAACAAGCCCCCAATCCCAGCTCACATTATATGTAAACAGTCTTAACACTGATGCCACAAATTCATATGAGTCTGCAGTTTTCCTTCTGTGAAAATAGAAATTGTGATTTCACACTTAACAGAGCGGCAACCTGTCACGTGTCTGCAATGACAACAATACGCACTGCTCAGGTAAGTGGATTGCATGCATGAACAATTTCTTTTTTGTGCAAATCACATTGACAGAATTGACTACAGCCTCTTTCAGATGTACTCCTGTGTCGCCTCTCTCCTTGCCTTCTGACTTCCTACTTCAGCCCACAAATCCCAGTAAGGTTAAATTACAGTTCTCCATTACATCAAAAATACAGAACAGTAAAATAATGTCAGTTTGTGGTGCAAGAACTTGGCTAGTAAACAGACATAAAAGCAGTCCCTCATTTTGGGTGTAACAGGGAAATGTAGATTATGCTAATCAAGCTCAGTGCACCAAAGCCAGCGTGAAAAGGAAGCAGGCAACAGGAAGGGACAGGCACTCAGCTAGCTAGCCCATGGTTAAGCAAGTCAGAACTGTTGCATTGTAACCAGGCCTCAGCAGGAAAGACTTACCATAATCCGCTGCGGTGTCACACCAAGAGCAGCAGCAATTTCCCGGCGCTTCTCATTGCCAGGATAATGGTCTTCCTGGAACATTCTCTCCAGCTCATCTAGCTGTTCTGAAAAGGAGGGGGCACCATTGAATGAGAGAATGTGAAAGGGACAACAAGGAATGAGTAACAGAAGGAGCAGGATGGGGTGAAGCACAAAGGGAAAATAGAAAGTATTTGTATGAGCGGCCCTTTACTTTCAAGATACAAATAAATCAAAATGTTGCATTGTATCCCCAGCCTCACACAAGCACTTCTACTCAGCTTCACCCCAGCCAGCCTGGAAAAGGGGCCCCGTAGTGCCGTTTGGAACTTGGAGAAACACCTTTTTAAATTACCCAACATACTACATAGAGGGCTCAGGAATAGAGCTGGCTACCAGCCCCAAACCCCATCACTTTATTGCTATATAGCTGTTGGGAAGGAGGGGAGAGATATGGCATGGAAAAGCTTTAAAAACCTGATGACTAGCATTTACATGATGGTGTCAACCTCCAGGATGTCTCCCACGCCTTCCCCCAATAATTTCTCTTAAAAAAAGGTCAGAGATAGTACACTATTTAAAATTTTCACACGATATCCCCACTGTGCAACGTCAGCATTGCACTATAATACAGTCACTAGATGCTGCTCTTTCAGTTAACTTTATGGAGCATTGCCCAGAGCAGAAGTTCTCAATCATCAATCATAAATTACATGGTCACCATATAAATGTGTCTGTAGTGAACATGGAAAGACCTGACAAAAAAAAGTCTGGTAAGGATAAGGCTATTTTCCTTGATGTAGAGATAGCTTTAATTGATATGCCCATTTTTGTTGTTGGGTTGTTCAGGCTGGCTTGCTGAAATGGTCACTTGTTGTGAACCCCAAAGCCAGCAGAGTACCTTTTGCATGCTTTGTTAGAAAGGGCTTGAGAGCCTCCTAGCCAGAGTAGCGAAAGCATGGGTGCCCCACAATTCATCGTGATTCAAGAAAGGAGGAGTTAAGCTTTCTCTCCTCCTGTTATCATCTGAATCCCCCCCCCCCAAAAAAAAATCAGGAGGGCAGGGGAATGTTAAAAAAAGAAAAATGCCTTAATTTCCCCCTTTTTGAAATCATTCCCTGGGGGGAAGATTTGGGTATGAAAACAGGAGGGTGAAGCGTGGCTCTGAATTGGGGGTGTCATGCACACTTATCCAGAGGTAAGTCAATCACATATACAGGCATAGCTATGCTAGGAAGAGGAACAGGCTGCAAGGAGCAGCCAAGGAGGCTTTTTCTAAGTGTGAAAGAAAATAAATGAAATCCTCAGGCATCCCATCCTAAAACATAAGGTAAGCCCCCCACTCCAGTCCATGAGGTAAACCCCTGCTCCAGATAGATAGATATGGCATCTATCTATACGTCACTTGCATCAAACACTATGAATCTGATCTTAATAATCTACCAGCACTGTAGAATGTACGTTTCTTTTTCTGGGCAGGTGGAGCAGGTTCTTCAGGCGTTTCTGGTGGACATTCCTTTTCCCTAGTTCCATCTGGGTGGACTTTGGAAACCTCAAATGAAGAAAGCCTGTAGGATTGCTGACTTGAGCAGTTAACCACAGCACATCTGGCTGATATACGAGTAGCATGGCCCAGGCTTAGTTTTTGGTTCACATCCTGGATCTGCTCTGGTATATGTATGTCCCCAAGAGCAGCAGATGTTTTCGGGGAACCTGCTGCAAAAACAGGATTGTTTTGATTTTTCATGGTCACCTTTTCCATAACATTAAGGCAGTATAACTCTGCTTGGTCTTGTGACTTTGCATGGTTAGTAAGTTCTTGGCTCCGCTCAGTTTCTGGAATAGGCGGATCAGTGTTCAGATCACTGAAGTAGGTTGGCAGGTAGCTGCAGGTGGTGGCGATACGGAGCTGATGAGAATCCAAAGCTGATGACCGTGAAGCAAGGGGTTCAGGCTCCTGGTCTATATAATAGTTTCCATCCCTTTCTTCTCCCTTTGCTGCATCAGAGTCTCTTTCTTTCTCCAGGATCTTCCCAGACTCATCTTCAATGAACACAGCATGGAGGACAGACACATTATTTTTGGCTCCAATCTCATCCACAAGGTTCCCATTTTGAACAAATTGCTCTGTACATAACAATTTGTTCCCTTCTTGCTCCTCAAATTCTTCCTTGCACACTGCAAAGCAAAAGAGCTCACATTATCGTTAAAATAAGAAAACAAAAAACACAACAAGAACTAAGTTTAATTTCCACCTTTTTTAAAATCATTCCAGGGGTGGATTTTGGCATGAAAACTGGAGGGTGAAACTAGGTTCTGAGTTGCGGGTGTCATGCACACTTACCCAGAGGTAAGTCAATCACACATACAGGCATAGCTATGCTAGGAAGAGGAACGGGCTGCAAGGAGCAGCCAAGGAGGCTTTTTCTAAGTGTGAAAGAAAGAAAACAAATGAAATCCTCAGGCATTTCATCCTAAAACATAAGGTAAGCCCCCCACTCCAGTCGACCCTGAAGATATGGCATCGATCGATCTATCGATCAATCGATCTATCTGTCAGTGCAGATGCTTTGCAAGGCAAGAAAGACGGGGATGTGTGGTGGAGAATCTCATCACAGCAGGAGCATAGAAGAGTTGTGCTGCAAAAGCCCCTGGGAGCAGGTGGGGAGAGAGGAGGGACACATACCATGGTAAGCCAGCGGGCACCTGACTGTCTGTTGGCAGTAGTGTTGCTTGGCGAGCAATTAAACAATTCACCATGGCTTGTTTTCAGCATGGCTTTGCCATGAGGTGCAAACCGGTCCATATGTCAGAACCAGGTACATACACAGGAAAGCCACTAACCCCAATTGTTTGTGCTGCTTGTTGCCCTTCCCCTACAGGTGCCCCCCCATGTGCTAACATGCCAGCACATACTCCCAACACAGATGCTGGCTGCTGAGCCCAGGTAAACCAAGGGGCTGTAAACTGCAGACACAGGTCCTACCACTGAAAGCCAGCATGAGTGGGATCCAGATCCAACCGTGGTCATGGAGCATCCCTTTCCTTTCCTTCCACTCTCTTCTGTCCTCCAACCCCCCCACCCCCAAGCAGGCTGCTGTGGTAAGGACAAATCACTCTTGCCTGAGATCTGAACTGAGGGCACCTGAAATTAGGCCAACTTCTGCAGGTTGCCCAGGCCTGTTCTAGAATTAACTGAAGCAGCTTACTCAATGTTTTCTAATGGCTAGAAGATTTTTTAGCACGGGTATTGATTGTTGCTGCCTCATAGTTGCAAGGCACCCCACTCACTCAAGCAAGAGCTGGAAAGAAATAGTTTTGCATTGGAATGAATCCAGGAAAGGAATCTGAATTTTGCAACTGAGGCTTGAGAAGCTTTAAGCGGATGCTGATAGTTAGGTGGCAACTGAAACTACCTTTGTCGGTCAGTGTTCACCTGTTTCCCAAGTTCAGAGTGTAAATAAATGGATACCGTAAAAACACCATGAGTCTCCTTCTGTTCACAAGGAAAGAGATCCTACAGCAGTTACACCTACCACTCAGGACATGGGAGACCCACTTGCATGAAACAATATGTATCTGATCTTAATAATCTACCAGCACTGTAGAATGTACGTTTCTTTTTCTGGGCAGGTGGAGCAGGTTCTTCAGGCATTTCTGGTGGACATTCCTTTTCCCTAGTTCCATCTGGGTGGACTTTGGAAACCTCAAATGAAGAAAGCCTGTAGGATTGCTGACTTGAGCAGTTAACCACAGCACATCTGGCTGATATACGAGTAGCATGGCCCAGGCTTAGTTTTTGGTTCACATCCTGGATCTGCTCTGGTATACGTATGTCCCCAAGAGCAGCAGCAGATGTTTTTGGAGAACCTGCTACAAAAATGGGATTCTTTTGTTTTTTCATTATCACCTTTTCCGTAACATTAAGGCAGTATAACCCTGCTTGGTCTTGTGACTTTGCATGGTTAGTAAGTTCTTGGTTCAGCTCAGTTTCTGGAATAGGGGGATCAGCGTTCAGATCAATGAAGTAGGTTGGCAGGTAGCTGCAGGTGGTGGCGATACGGAGCTGATGAGAATCCAAAGCTGATGACAGTGAAGCAAGGGGTTCAGGCTCCTGGTCTATATAATAGTTTCCATCCCTTTCTTCTCCCTTTGCTGCATCAGAGTCTCTTTCTTTCTCCAGGATCTTCCCAGACTCATCTTCTATGAACACAGCATGGAGGACGGACACATTATTTTTGGCTCCAATCTCATCCACAAGGTTCCCATTTTGAACAAATTGCTCCGTACATAACGGTGTCCCTCTGGGTCCCTCTCCTTCTTGTTCCTCAAATCCTTCCTTGCAGGCTGCAAAGCAAAAGAGCTCACATTATTGTTAATATAAGAAAATAAAAAACAAAACAAGAAGACAGGTCCTTTCCCAAGGTGGTCACAATCTGAGTGCTAAACTACATGCTACATTAAATATATAGCACTCAGATGAGCCTAATTTTATTTTTTAGCTTTGAGTAGGCACTTGTGGGCCCAACCTAGATCAGGAACAACAGGCATGGGTGTATGAGGTTTAATCTTCCCACCCTCCAAATTCATCCCCACAGCTGCAGAGGGGCTAAAAAGACAGTGGCTAAGAAGATGGGGGTGCCCCTCCATTGGCACCATGCTACACATAGTGTGTAGTTTAGCCTAAGTTTCAACAGTGAGGAGACAACAAATGAAGGGATGAACGGGAGGCAAAAATAACACAGGATAAACATGGGCAAAAATGCAGTTACATGTACTGAATGCTAAACTAAACATTCTTCTTATCACACATAGTGGAGCTATGCGTAACTGTATTCCCTACTCTCCTGCAAATACATGTGTGGCCCTGACTCAGATCAGGACCATGGTGCTTTGGGAGAGGAGAGATTAAGCTCCCTCCACCACACCAATTTCCCCAGGGGTTTGAAAGAAAGAAAGAAAAGTTTCATGGAGGCTGTTTTTATGACCCCTGCGGGAATGGGGTAGGTGAATGGAATTTTGGGATGAAAACAGGAGGCAACTTTAGCTCTCCTCTCCCAAAGTGCAATGGTCCTGATTCAAATTGAGGTTGCATGCACTTACAGGAGAGTAGGGAATACAACCATACATAGAGAATGTTTAGTTTAGCCCTCAGGGTTGGTTGCCTCAGGCTGCCTCTACAAGAGGCATTTAAAGCTCTTTCAAGGCGCATTAAAAAATTTACCTCTACAAGAACGGAGCGCAAATCGGGCGTAGAGGTGCGTTTTCTCTCCGATTATGCGCATTATCGAATGCGCATTAAATAGCGAGTTTTATTTTGCTCCAGCCGTTAAAGCTAATTTTGACTATGTGAACAAGCGATTCTCCACATTAACTACTTGTAAAGCACATTTCAAACAACCGGTAAGGTCACCTGTTGAGTGCTCAATTATCTCCTGCATACAAGCATTTACGATAAAGCGCTTCCGAGAAGATGCGCATAATCGGAGGAACAGGCGCCAAACGGAATCCATCTAGAGGGGGTCACTCTTAGGGATGAAGGCTTTTGGATAAAATGAAAGGCCTCATAGAAAAGGAAAACAAATGTATTTCAATTGTTCAAAGATAAAAATAATCTCACATGATAAAGACATATGTGCTGTTTTTGTATGATTTTTAATGTTCAATGTTTTTAACTTTTGTAAACCGCCCAGAGAGCTTCGGCTATGGGGTGATATATAAATGCAAATAATAATAATAATAATAATAATAATAATAATAATAATAATTCCTGTAAAGGGCTGGACACTTTTTTAAAAGTTTTAGTGCTGAAATTAATAACTCAATCTTCATTAAAACTCCTTGTCAACGGTCATTCCAATACATCTTATGGAATGCCTCTATGATTCCCAGTAGCTCAGATCTCTGGCTCCCAGGTGGCCTCCCACTCAGGCAGCATCCTGGGCCATCCCTGCTTAGCTTCAGTGGTAACTTGGTATTATATGCTTTCAGAACATTATTTGGGGCTATTCATGCTAAAAATATAACAGGACTCTAAAATGGCAATGGGGCACACCTATCCCTGAACCATTCATTAGGCGCCCATCTGTGAACTCACAACTCCAGCCATCCATAAGGGCACAGGAGACACTTCACATTGGTGTCTGCATTGGCTCCTTGTCTCAAGTGATCATGCCACCTATGAGAAGGCACAACTATGCATAGGGAATGTGACAACATGCAAAATGGTGGTTCTTGTGACTTGTCGATATCTACCCATGGTTAATTCACCACAGGTCCATGTCCTAGAGGAGCCTATGCGAACAACATTTCCCAAAGGATTCAGTCACCATGAGCATCAGCCCTAAATTTAGGGGGAAACCTAGATATGCTGGGCAGCCATCCACCTATTTCTGTGAACATATGAAGTGGGAATAGATGTGGTCAATTGTGCTCGAGGGAGAGATGCAAAACCCTCTCACCCCTCCCTCACTGTTCCTCATTGAGCTTCACTGCTTTGAGCAACTTTCACCTAGCACAGCTCCAAGGCTGGAAGGGAGCCAGCTGGTGAAGGAATTGCTAAAACCAACAGAGAAGAGTCCGGTATGGCAGGGGAGGGGGGGAGCTTTGTGCATTCCTTTTCTTGTAAACAAATCAATAAAAATAATTTTAAATTTTAAATTAGATTTTAATTTAAATTAGATTTTGTTTTTAAATACGTAAATACAAAGTTTCTCTTAAATAATAAAATTAAACTAGCTGCATTTAATGTTAACCCTACATTTACATCTCTGCACAGAATGAGTACCCCTATCAGATAAAAGGAGGCTTCTCTACATAAAGAACTATTTGATCATTTCTCAGATTTGATTATTTGTACTCTATCTAACACCCACACAATATCATTTTCACCCCATGCAAATAAACTGCTCTAGTCTGTTCAGCAACTATCATTTACTTCTCCCTGTTAGTCATGGACATTTCATTTTTGTTTGCTACTTGTTTTTGCAATGGTGGGTGGTGAGTGGGATGTGGCAGTGTGTGAAGAAAGGAGCCACACTGGAAAGAAGAGAAGACACATTTGTCCAGTTCTCAAGTTCCTATATTCCCATACTTAACTTCAAAAATTGGCATAGACTCTGGTCAAACGAGAGACCCTATATAGGAATATTTTAAAGATATTAATAATAATAATAATAATAATAATAATAATAAATTTATTTATTACCCACCTCTCCCAAAGGATCGAGGCGGGGAACAGCACTAAACATACAAAACTGATTAAAAGCACATAAAACCATACATCATTAAAATACCAATAAAACACCAATAAAACACTTTAACATTCATCTGGGTAGGCCTGCCAGAAGAGATCAGTCTTTATAGATCTTTTAAATTCCTGAAGACTGGTGATTTCGCGAATCTCTCCCGGCAGGTCATTCCACAATCTGGGAGCGGCAGAAGAGAATGTCCTCTGGGTAACGGTTGTCAGTCTAGTTCTTGTTGACTGTAGTAAATTCTTCCCAGAGGACCTGAGCGTGCGGGGTGGATTGTATGGGAGAAGGCGATCCCATAGGTAACCTGGATCCAAACCATGTAGGGCTTTAAAGGTAATAACCAACACTTTGTACTTCGCCTGGAAACTGATTGGCAGCCAGTGAAGAGATTTTAAAACTGGTGTAATGTGGTCACCCCTAGATGTACCGGTGACCAACCTGGCTGCCATATTTTGAACTAATTGAAGTTTCCGGACTAGGCACAGAGGTAGCCCTATGTACAGCTCATTGCAGAAGTCGAGCCTCGAAGTTACCAGCGCGTGCACTACTGATTTTAGGTCTTCCAACTCTAGGAAGGGGCGCAGCTGGCGTACCAGCAGAAGCTGATAATAGGCACTCCTGGCAGTCGCATCTATCTGAGCTGTCATTTGGAGTGACGGATCCAAGAGTACCCCCAAGCTGCGAACACAGCCTTTCAGGGGGAGTGTAACCCCATCCAGAACTGGTTGACACACCTCCAACCCCAGGTTGTGGCCCTTGACAGTAAGCACCTCCGTCTTGTCTGGATTCAGCTTCAGTTTGTTTTTCCTCATCCAGCCCATTACCGCCTCCAAGCATTCATTCAGAGGAGACACACTATCCGTAGCTGACGTTGTTGTCAAAGGCATAGAGAAATATATTTGGGTGTCATCAGCATATTGATAGCACCCCGCCCCATGCCTCCGGATGATCTCTCCCAGCGGTTTCATGTAGATGTTAAACAGCATTGGGGATAGGATGACACCTTGTGGTACACCACATAGCAGCTCCTTCTTTGAAGAACAACTATCCCCAAGCATCACCATCTGGAACCTGCCCGAGAGATAGGATCAGAACCACTGAAGCACAGTGCCCCCGAGTCCCAATTCCCTCGGGCGTTCCAGAAGGATACCATGGTCGATGGTAACGAAAGCCGCTGAGAGGTCCAGGAGTACCAACAGGGACACACTCCCCCTGTCAATACTTAAGCGTAGATCATCCAATAAGGCGACCATAGCAGTCTCAACTCCATATCCTGCTCTGAAGCCAGTTTGAAATGGGTCTAGAAAATCTGTATCATCCAAAACTGCTTGCAGTTGGAAGGCAACCACCCTCTCGATCACCTTGCCCAAAAATGGAAGATTTGATACTGGCCTGTAGTTATCAAAGTCCAGAGGATCCAGGGAGGGCTTTTTTAGAAGCGGCCGTACTACTGCTTCTTTTAAACATGATGGAAAACTCCTCTCCCTGAGAGATGCATTAATAATATATTGTAATTGTGATCTAACTGCATCTCCTCCCTGGGCGACCAGCCAAGAAGGACACGGATCGAGAGGGCAAGTCATCCTCCTCACTTGTCCAAGCAGCTTGTCCACGTCCTCGGTACTCACCAACTGAAACTGATCCAGTGTAATCCCACTCGCGGAGTTGCTGGACACTCCATTGTCAGCCTCTGCTACAACGACGGCATCTAAGTCGGCTCTTATCTGAGAGATTTTATCTATGAAATGGTCGTTAAAGGCATCACAGCGAACTACCGAAGGCTCTAAAATCGGGTTCAGGGGGGAGGGTGCCCGGGTTAGACCCCTCACTACCCTGAACAGTTCTGCTGGATGCGAATTTGCAGACGCAATGCGTGCAGAGAAGAAAGCTTTCTTCGCTGCACGTATTGCCACCCCATAGGAACGAAGATGTTCTCTATGTCGTGTCTTATCGGATATAAGTCGAGTTTTCCGCCATCGGCGCTCCAGTCGTCGTCCTTTCTGCTTCAACTCCCTGAGATCTTCTGTATACCAGGGCGCCCAATTAGAAGCGGGTCGGAGAGGACGTTTGGGGGCGATCGTGTCGATAGCCCTAGTTAGATCTTGATTCCATCTATTGACCAGGGCTTTTACAGGGTCATCGACGATACCAGCCATAGATCCCTCCAAGGCCTTCTGGAATCCAGAAGGATCCATCAGCCTTCGAGGGCGGACCATCTTAGTAGGTCCACCACCTCTGCAGGGGCGGGTGGTAGCAGTGATACTAATCCTGACCAGAAAGTGGTCTGTCCATGACAATGCAGAGGTATTTGTTACCTCCGCCCACAGATCTGTCTGTTCGGAGCTGAAGACAGCATCGAGGGCTTGACCTGCCGAATGTGTGGGTCCAGAGACCAACTGGGATAGGCCCATGGTTGTCATGGATGCCATGAACTCCCGAGCTGCACCTGACAAACCAGCCTCGAATGGGATTTTGAAATCGCCCAGGACCAAAAGCTTGGGCGAATCTATTCCCTTCATAGATTTTTTTTTTTAAAAAGGGAAGCTTGCAAAATGTATGCAGAGATGTGAGGTGTATTGTAAGAATGAAACAATATATATAAATAAATAATAAATAAATAATTTACTATTTGCTTGTACGTTAGCCTAGTTTAGTGGTCAGATTTGCAGCACTGTTTAGAAAACATATGAAGTAGCATCAATGGGAAATTTGATTTAAATTAATAAAAAAAAAAATCCTGGCTGATCTCAATCACCTTGATTTAAATCAATCTACCTTGCTGCTATGCACTTAAGAGTTTTTAAAATATTTTTTTTTGGGGGGAGGGGGGTAAAATTTCAACAAAACCAAAAAGAAAAAGTTGTAGATACATACATTTGAAGATATCAGTTTCAATGCATGCATATGAAATATGTATGTGAATATATAAAAATACACCTTCAATGAAAGCAGACCAAATATCCAAACACGTATCTATTCGCAGTTAGTGTCTATATACCACCCATTCCAATATTGAAAGCACAGTAAGGTCTTCAACCCATTGCATTAAAGGAGGTGCACATTTAATCATCTCAATGTTGTAATATCAGTCTTTTAGCTGTCAAAAGGTCAAGCAAAATCTATCTGTTATTGCTGTCAAGTTTAGTTTGGCCCATAAGCTCATCCCACTCAAACAGACTGTGTTTTTAGATCTTTTATACTGCTGCCTATTTTTTACTTTGGGTTTATTCTGTTTTAAATTTTTCAAGTTTTTATATTATGTTCTATGATGTTGGATTTTATAGTTTTAATTTTTGGGAAGCATCCATAGAGCTTCAGCTATTGGGCAATACAGAATGTAACAAACAAATCAAGAAACTGAATTCTGGAAATGCAAAAGAAAAGGACTAAGGCTGGCTGGGGAATGCTGGGAATTGTAGGACTTTTTCTGTCTAAAAATGCATAGGATTGTGCTCTAGCAGTGCTAATCTATGCATATTTGCTTTGAAGTGAGTCCCACTGAGTTCACTGGGACTTATTCCTGGTACGTAGGCATAAGATTGCACCCTAAAGTGATACTGAACATTGCTTGCCTTTGATCCTTTCACAAATGAAGTAGAAAGTCTGGGTTCAAATGACGATAACCAATGGTGGGTTAAATAGTCAACTGTTGGTTATCGTGTTGGGCAGCGCTGACTATTTCATCACACACAGCTGTGTATTTTCAGCAATTACAGAGTACCCTGGCAAGAGCGACCAAAGCAGCGGCTGCCGCTCTAGTCCAGCCGGCAGAACTCGCAATGGTTGATGGGATACCAGTGGGAGGACTGAGGGGAGGAGAGGGCAAGGGATAAGTTAATCAAAGACGACTTGACTATAGTCAACTCGACACTGGCCTTAATCCACACCACCGTTGATTATGGTTATGTTGTGTGGCGAGGACCCCTCAATAATCAACCGTGCAGTTGAGTATTAACCCACCATTGACTATATTGCGCTGTCCGAATGTAGCCGAAGTCCAAATAACTGCCTGTTCTGGTCTTGAGTGCTCTCTCCCTGGAATCTGCCGTCCAAAGCAATTGCTTTATATAGCTTCACGCTAAGGCCAACCCTTTTAAATAAATGCACTTCCATTTAAGTGGATCCTAGAGATACCAATCAAAAGGCATCGTGCAGCTATTCCATCTTTTTCGCCTTGACTTTTTTTCGTTTGTTTGTTTTAGTAAGAAAAATGTCAGAAGAAGACGTGAGAAAACATAGGTTTATAAATGGAAGAGGACTTCTGGACACACTCATAAAACTCTATGAATGAGGCAGGGCAATTTTAGGAAAAAAGCCTCATATAGAAGCAATCTAAGCATTTCACTGGAAGTTAGGTTGGGGTGCCTGCCAGCTAGCCAGCTAGCTAATCAACTAACAGAGGGGCAAGTGTACAGAGCGGAATGGCCATTTTTTTCTTTTTGTTTGTTTTCAGGCCAGATATCAAAAATCAAGGGGCAAGGCTTTTCCAATCTTCCCTCGACCAGAAAACCTTTGGTCAGTCTTCCCCAACCTGGTACCCTCCAGATGTTTTGGATTATAACTCTCATGAGCCGCAGCCAGGATGGCTGACAGTAAGAGATTATGGGTATTGTAGTCCATAGCATCTGGAGAGCACTGTTTCAAAGCTAGTGGATTGCATCCCACAGAACTGAAAAGACTTCGCTTTATAAACAAAGCTCCAAATTTTATTTTAAACAAAATAAAAAGGCTGTGGCCTCTCTCTCCTCAGGCCAGAAGCAGTGGGTGTTGCCCTCAACTACTTCCTGCTTCTCCCAGGAAACATACTCCATCCACACCAAATCCAGCACTTTTTAAAAATATTATTAAGGCATTATGTTTGGGAAGGTGCCTTAGGTGAAAGAATAGTTTTTTTGTATAGGACTCTGCCTCCAGACCCACCAAAACCACTAGGATCCAACCCATAGCTTTCTGGGCTCTGCCTCTTACCATGAGAGCTTCATCCCCAGCCTCATCCAAAGTTGGTAACCCTACAGGCCTTTTGGGAGTTACACAAGCCAGATCCTTTGTACTTTTACTCAGAAGCAAGTGGCACTTCAGTGAGACTTACCTCTGTACAAGTGTGCATGGGAGCACAACTTTATTGAAACAAAATTGAGCATCACAAAGATTTCTGTCCATGAAATGTACACGGTGATCTGTTCCTCTGGAACTAACCAAAAAGGCACTGTCTCACACCTTTGCAGGATCTGGGATCTAACACTACATATACCTACACGAAAAATGGAATTCCATACCTACAGGATAAGCTGAAATTGGCCTTACTTCAAAGTAACCCAACCAACATTAGGTTGTAAGATTCTGAAATCTCATGGGCCACAATATGCAAAGTAGAGCCACTGTAGTTAATAGTCACACTTCAGGGACAGGCTGCTTTGTACCCGGCATTTGCGGAAGAAGGGGGAAAAAACCTGCTGTTCTTATTTCAGTAGTGGCAACAGAACCATTTCAAAAAAAAAAATCTGCATTTCATTTATTACACTTCCATACCGCCCAATAGCCAAAGCTCTCTGGTGAGTTTATAAACCATGGAGCCAAATACTGGTTCTCCCCCCCACCCCCCAAGGATGTACCGTAATTCACCAGCAGCCACTGAACCTGGAGCGCGTCCAGTGAAAGAGCAAACAGTTTGTGGATCCCACTAAGGTTATGAACCGGTTCCCCTTCGCTTTGTTTCCTCCTAACGGGCAGAGTTAGCAGCGCTAACACTGAAGTGGGAGAGGGTGGCCATGGGGCAACATGGGGGAAACGAGGCGGGTCTCCCCCAGCTGCCATTTAATGTGGGCATAATTGGGCCCGGGGGTTATATTGGCCACTAAATGAGGCAAATAAAAGTGCCATTGATGAAGGGGGCCAGACTCGTTGCCGCGGGCTGCTTTTGCAGGGGCCTGGTGGGGAAAGGCCGGCCTTCCCGAAGGAGCGCAGGGCCTGGCTCCTGGAGAACCCCACAGAGCCCCTGCTCCTACCCCACGGGCAGTGGGGCCGCCCGCCTGCCAGTCCGCCCCCGGCCCGCCTGTTCCCCGCTCCTCTCTTTCTGCTCCCCGCTTTACCCGCGTGCCCGTGGGGGCGCCCCGGCTCCTGCCTCGTGCTAAGCTCCATCCTCTCCTCCGCGTGGCGCAGCGCGGCAAGTTTGGCCCTTCGGAAGCCCGCGCGGTTTGTAGCGCCTTGGGTAGGCGGTGCCCTCTGGAGCGCCTGATCAAAGGCAGCTGGGCTGCGGAGGCGAGGAGGAAGAAGAAGAAGGCGAGCCTCCGAGGCCCGGGTCTTGGGAGGAGGATTAGGCTGAGGGGAAAGACCTGGCCCGAGCCCTGGCAGCTTCTCTCCCGCTCCCGGCCGCTTTCTTCTGGGGGCAGGAGATGCGTCTTTCTCTTGCAGCCCCCACCTTGCGCGTGTTAATCTGGAAGCCCTGCTGCCCTTTGCTTCCAGGGTAGGGGCGCCCTGGCCGTGGGACTGGAGCGTTCTAAAACTCGCTAATCCAGAACGGAGAAATGGTTGGTGTTGGGGACTTTTCCCTTCACCAAACATTGGTTCGGTTGATTGGAACGGAGGTCGGGGATGAAAATTCAAAACCAAAGCCCTCCAGGTCAGCCTCGAAGTGCTCTCACTGATCTGGCTACTCTGAAGAGTTAGTGAGGAGGAGTGCTCCCCGGATTCTGTGGGGCTGTGCAAAGGATTGGGCTGCATGTGGCTGCCCTTGGGTGACCATATGAAAAGGAGGACAGGGCTCCTGTGTCTTTTACATTGTAGAGAAAGGGGGATTTCAGCTGGTGTCATTTGTATGCATGCAGCAACTAGTGAAATTCCCTCTTCTTCACAACAGTGAAAGCTGCAGGAGCTCTGCCCTCTTGTATCTGGTCACTCTAGTTTAGCTCCTACAGCTTTCACTGTTGTGATGAAGAGGGAATTTCACCAGCTGCTGCATGCATACAGATGATACCTGCTGAAATTCCCATTTCTCTACAATGTTAAAGATACAGGAGCCCTGTCCTCCTTTTCATATGGTCACCCTACATTTAACCCAATCCTGTACATGTTCCAGAAAGTACTCCTACTGTGTTAAGTGACAATTGTTTTCAGATAAGTGACAATTGGTCACAGCCCTATCTGTGTAGAATTTCTTTGTCAGATTTTCTCCCACATGTTTAGGAATTCTATTTTAAGGAATAATTAATTCTATTTTAGGAACAAAATTCCTCCCCAGCCTAAGACTGGTGTATGCTAAAGCACAACATATTTATACATAAAATATCAGTATGAGCCTCAATAAAAGTCTACAACAAACCAGTAATTTCCCAACCATGTGTTGCAAGAGGGGCTGAAGTTTAGTGGCAATCCTGTATCCATTAATCTGGGAGAAAACAAAGTTGAACTCAGTGGGGTTTACTTCTGACTAGATCAGTAAGGGATTGCACAGTAAATTGCCATGTTGCACCTGTGCTCATTGTGGGGAAAGGGGGCGCAGCCCTAATTTTCTCCATCTACCAGGGGTGTTTAATGACACACCAAGGATTCTCTTGTCTTGTTACAACTTGCAGGTATAGGGGAATCCTAGGACTATATAGTTGCCCCAAAAGCATGGTAACACTGGGCAAATAGGAAGATGGGATGCTGGGTGACAATATTAACTGAAACGAAGATGTCTGGACATTGTTCTGGGAACTTGAGTAGACCTGTGCAGGCAAATGCCTGCAAATGAACAGAAATAAGTCGGGTAAGGATGTGGGAGCACAGGTAATCCCCCAATGTTCCACACACCTGGCTGCCTTCTAGAGCTTCATGTGATTAGCATGAAGTTCTGCAAGGGATTATGTTAGATGGTAGTTCACAGGACCTCTGTAAGCACATTCAGCTTCACAAGCTTACAGAACTTTTGCAGATCTTCATGTTGAACATGGAAAGCTCTAGAAGGCAGTTGGAACTTCAGGGTGGGGTGCATGCCCCCCCTCCTGCTTTATGTGATGCCAAACACCTGCATAAGGCTGAAATGTATGTATCTTTTTAAGTGTAAGGGAGTCTGAGAATATTTGACTGCAGATTACTTCTAAGTAAACATGCATTTATTTGGGTTACACATCTTGTAAAAACCAAAGAAAATGTGATGATGGCAGTTCTATATGTGAAAACATGGACTGCTCCAATCATATAGGATGTTTCCAGATGAGGTTTTTATTCTGCAATTGCCTGGCCTTGTTCATAGAATTTAACAGAGGGTCCAGATACCATTTTCTTCAATTTGTAAACCTCCCATCATTTTTTTCCTACCAAAAAAAAGGAGAGGGAGATGGAATAGCTGCACAATACCTTTTGATTGGTAGTGCTGGGGTCTCTCTCTCTCTCTCTGAAAGCACCCATAGTAGGTTCTGACTTTATAAACATAAGGTGTAAAACCCTTCTTTCAGAGTCTACTCCCGGCAGCCCCTCCCCCTCCTCTGATACCAGGAGTGACTTTGGCTAAGAGAAAAGCATTTGAGGAAAAGTAAATACACTGTGGGCGGCCCACTTACTGTTTAAGTTTGATACTCATCATCCTATATTTCTGTGTTATTTAGGCTGACCATATGAAAAGGAGGACAGGGCTCATGTAACTTTAACAGTTGTAGAGAAAAGGAAATTTCAGCCAGTGTCATTTGTATGCAATTAGTTCCAGGTGAAATCCCCTCTTCATCACAACTGTTAAGGTTGCAGGCACTATACTAGAGTGACCATATACAAAAGAAGGCAGAGCCTCTGCAACTTTAACTGAAGCAGAAGCAAGTTGCTGTCTGATGGAAATAGTTCTCCGTATGTCCATTATTTCCTAAGGAATGTTCCTCCTTGTAAAGTCCCCCTCTTTTAACAAAATTTCCCTATGGTGAATAATATACTTTCAGTTCATAATGCTAGTCAATTTACTTGACCTGGGGGCTGTTTTCACCACGATACATTGGCGCTGCAAGATTCCAAAACCCCGTGTTTGCGCTCCTGTGGGTTGTCCCCACGCTAAGGAGTGAGCGCTGGGTTTGCATTGGAGGAGGAGCCGCTGCTGCGCCTGTGCACCACTGTGCACCTGTGCATTGCTGCACAGGTGCTGCTGCGTGCCCACATGCCCCTCCAACTTTTTTTTTTACCTTTTCACTTTCCCCGCCAAGTGTCCTTCTCCCCATGCTGGAGAAGCGCAGAGGTGTTCCAGTGACCATTTGGCTCGCTGGCCCACCCCTTCCCTCCTGTCGGGGCAGATGGTGACCAATCTGCTTGGCCATGCCTCCGCCATGATTCCAGAGCAGTGACAGACGGCAGATGCACCGGTGTTGCCTCACTGCCGAGGAAAAAGTTGGGGTAAGTCCCTGGCTTTTTATTTTGGAGCTTCAGGGGAAAGCCCTAGGATGGCTCCGCAGTGGCTTCTGCATCGTATAAACTACACAGCACCACTGCGGAGCCACCCCAGGGCTTTTCCCACATACAGACACACACACATCCAGATGCAAAGCAAGACAGGATTCATGCATTGTTAATAGTTTGCATAAAAGGGAATTTAAGTAGCCACCACTTGTCATTCAAGAGACACACAACTGCTAAAGGTACAAGAGTATTTCTTTGCATGAGGTCACTCTAGTTCTTTTTCCGTGGCTGTGGCCACCACTATCCGGTCAGATTATTTTACCCAAATAAAGACTCCTATTGTTGGGGGAATGACTGTTTCCTAACATTCAGGACAAATTTATAAAATGCAATATAGATTTGTATTGCTTTATGCCATTTTAACTGTAATTGGATTCTGGGAGGTGTAATTTGAAGAGGCTATTGAGAGTTCTTTTAACAATCCCTTTGTGCACCCACCTTAGAATTACAGTTCCCAGTATTCTCTGGAGAGGGAAGGGCTGTCTTAAGTCCAAAAACAGCGTAAGGTTGCAATTCTATACACACTTACTAGGGAATAAGTCCCAATGAATTCAGTGGGACTTAACTTCTGCGTAGACAGGCATAGGATTGAACTGTTAATGAAAACTATGTTTTCTGCCCGAGCAAGTACATCTACTATGAGTGTTTAGCTTTAGAATTGATTCTGTTAGCATCGTGGGACTTATTGATTGGTGCCTGTGACATCATTTGTGAGTCTTCCTACAACGCCTGCATTTATCCTCCCTGTTTTGAATGCCATGTTATTTGAAGCTACTCTTGCTCCATAAGAAGGCTGCTGCTGCTGTTAAATTTTCCTACTCTGATTTAAAAAAATGGAAAATTGCCATTTATGTCTTTAACATGTCAGAAAAGTCAAATGTGAGTATGGAATATGTAGCCTTCATACAGTCCAAAAATATTTGTGAGAATATGCCATTGTTTTCAACTTGCATGACATTTACATAGATCTCTTCTCATTACTTACAAATTTCAATCAAACTGGAGTACTTTACAAATGACCTTCCTCTGAAGTAAGGCTCTTACTACATGTTATGTGGAATCCCATTATTCCTTCTTCAGTGATTATTTTTTTTTAGCTAAAAGCAACCTGCATTGAAGAATGGGCATGGATAAGTTTAATCCTCTGGTGTGTTGTTTCAGCCTTTCTAACTCCCAGCATCCCTCAGCCAGTCATGCTACAATATGGGAAAACTGGAGACAGGATGAAAAAGTCTCTTAGGAAGGGGAATAGTAAGCTGCAAAAAAAAAAGGTTTAAGCATTGCCTTTCCTCCATTCAGACTTGCAGCATGTCTAGGCTGCTTTGGATTAAAAGAAACCAATATGGAGGGAACATTCATAAAACTCTGTCATGCCTAGTTTGCCCCCCAGTTCCACCAGTTTTTGTAAAATAGAAAGACAAAAATAAAGTTCCAAAGCGCCAATTCTGCAGAGTAAAAATAATCCATCAATTTCTTGGTACCGTCACCATATTTTAAGCTCCCATGCAAAGCAACTAGGCACTTGGATTTTTTATCATCCATACCTAATGTGCTTAAAAATTGGGTTGTGCTTAAGTGGTTTGTGGGCCACAACTGCATATATCAGAATGCCAAATATTTATATTTTGAAGAAACCTGGTTTTCAAAGGCAGCAGCAGAAGCCATAGATTGCAATCCTATATAGAGTTAGGCAAGCCTAGGCACATTGATTTCAGTGGTCTTAAGTGTCCTTGTATGGGAACAGGCCATTACAGAAGTAGAACACAAATACCCTAGTCTTTGCAGCCTTTTCTCACACTGTAATGTCTTGACCTGCTGCTGCTGAATATAGTATTGTCCCACATCTGGAGTTATGGCTTGTATAGTCTTCACAATTGATTGCATTGCCTGAGCAGCATAGGAAGCTGCCTTATATCTAGCACATGTGCTCTACTAGGGTGACCAGACGTCCGGATCCCCCCAGACATGCCCGGAAAAGGGGGCCAAATTTGAGTCCGGGGGGGAAATTTCAAAATATCCCCCAAAGTCCGGAAAATTGGGCCTCTCCCGTGCCATCCGGGCCTTGATCTTGGCTAGCGCGATTGCGCTGGCCAAGAACAAGGCCCAGATCGGCCGGGGAAGAGGCTGGAACGACGCACACCCGCACTTCCGGGTGCGCGTCGTTCCAGCCTCCTCCCCTCCGACATCCGGACCTTGTTCTTGGCTAGCGCGATTGCGCTGGCCAAGAACAAGGCCCAGATCGGCCGGGGAAGAGGCTGGAACGACACACACCCGCACTTCCGGGTGCGCGTCGTTCCAGCTTCCTCCCCTCCGACATCCGGGCCTTGTTCTTGGCTAGCGCGATTGCGCTGGCCAAGAACAAGGCCCAGATCGGCCGGGGAAGAGGCTGGAACGACGCACACCCGCACTTCCGGGTGCGCGTCGTTCCAGCCTCCTCCCCTCCGACATCCGGGCCTTGTTCTTGGCTAGCGCGATTGCGCTGGCCAAGAACAAGGCCCAGATCGGCCGGGGAAGAGGCTGGAACGACGCACACCCGCACTTCTGGGTGCGCGTCGTTCCAGCTTCCTCCCCTCCGACATCCGGGCCTTGTTCTTGGCTAGCGCGATTGCGCTGGCCAAGAACAAGGCCCAGATCGGCCGGGGAAGAGGCTGGAACGACGCACACCCGCACTTCCGGGTGCGCGTTGTTCCAGCCTCCTCCCCTCCAACATCCGGGCCTTGTTCTTGGCTAGCGCGATTGCGCTGGCCAAGAACAAGGCCTGGATCGGCCAGGGAAGAGGCCGGAACGACGAGCGCCCGCATTTCCGGGTACGCGTCATTCTAGCCCCTTCCCCGGGCCGATCAGGGGCTTTTTAGAACAGAAGCAGCAGCAGCAGGGCCCGGGCTGCTGCGATGAGGGCGGCGGCGGCGGCGGCGAAGAAGAAGAAGAAGAAGAAGACAGATGGAGGAAGTCAGATGGAAGAGGAGGAGGATAGGACAGACGGAGAAGGAGGAGGAGGAGGAGGAGAAGAAGAAGAAGAAGAAGAAGGTGGATAGAGGAAGTGAAGGAGGCAAAGGAGGAGAGAAAAGAAGGAAGCGGCACCAACAGCAACTGAAGAGGAACCAGTAGGAGCAGCACTGGTGTCCAGCGGAAAAGCGGAGGAGGAGGAGGGGAACGACTGGCAGCGGCGCCAGACCAGTATCAGAAGAAGGTATGTGGCGGCGGTACTTGTAAGCCCTTGCCCGGCCCTGAGCTTACAGCTGCGGTGTGCACACCTGATTCAAGTTAACACTGTATTATTTGGAAACAGAACCATTTCTCATCAGTATAAGCAGTACAGATATTTTACTGCCTAAACCAACGATGCTCAAGAGGCAGATCAGAATCTACCAGTAGAACTTTGAGTGACTTGCTATAAATCTGCAAGGGTTTCTGACTCCCAATTTTTTTTAGCAACAATTAAAAGTATCTCTCTCACTCACTCTCACACACACAAACACAATTAGACTGTGGTAAGACAGAAAGCTTGAGAGGGGAACTAGGAGTAGATATTTGTGCTACACATTGTGAGCTCGCTTTTGGTACTGAAAACAAATATCTGCTCTCAGCATATACTCAGAGGCACCCTGTTCCTTAACTCTAAATTTATATCTCTCCCCACCCCAACACACACACACACTCCACACTGAGCTATTATTCTGCAGGTGGCTCAGGCTGGTTGACCTTGAAATTCTAGTTTTAAAAAAAAGTTAGATTCAGCAGCCCTGTCCCTTGTATATGCAACTAGAACTGAACAGATCAGGGTCAATAGGAGCAAACTTTAACAACTTAAGGACATCTGAAAAAAGTATTTCAAAAGAACATTTTTTGCGTCATGCCTATGAACTGGGACCACAGCCTACTGAAATTACTACACAAGAGAACAGCACTAACATGCTGTTGCATAGTAATTCCTTGTGGATTCTGCCCTAGATATCTTCTAATTACAGAATATAAACACATTTTACACTTGTTATGCATTGTACATATTCTACAATAGTTACATTAAGGATATGCTTAATGCACAAAAAAGGCTAGCACAAATGTTGATAGGGTGACCAGATAAAATCCAGGTCAGGGCTCATGTAACTTTAACAGTTGTAGAGAAAAGGGAATTTCAGCCAGTGTCATTTGTATACAATTAGTTCCTGGTGAAATTTCCTCTTCATCACAACAGTTAAAGTTGCAGGGGCCCTGCCTTCTTTTGTATATGGTCACTCTAGTAGGCTGACCATATGAAAAGGAAGACAGGGCTCATGTAACTTTAACAGTTGTAGAGAAAAGGGAATTTCAGCCAGTGTCATTTGTATGCAATTAGTTCCTGGTGAAATTCCCTCTTCATCACAACAGTTAAAGTTGCAGGGGCCCTGCCTTCTTTTGTATATGGTCACTTTAGTATAGTGCCTGCAACTTTAACTGTTGTGATGAAGAGGGAATTTCACCAGGAACTAATTGCATACAAATAACACTGGCTGAAATTCCCTTTTCTCTACAACCGTTAAAGTTACATGAGCCCTGTCCTCCTTTTCATATGGTCAGCCTACACTCTAGTATAGTGCCTGCAACTTTAACTGTTGTGATGAAGACGGAATTTCACCAGGGACTAATTGCATACAAATGACACTGGCTGAAATTCCCTTTTCTCTACAACTGTTAAAGTTACAGGAGCCCTGACCTGGATTTTATCTGGTCAGCCTACTTCCTGCCTATGAGCATTTACAGTGCTGTGCCACCCATTGCTAAAGCAAGTCAACGTTTTCGACACTCTCAAGTCTGGAGTAAGCATTTAAATTCCAAAGCCAGGTCCAGTTTTTAATTCAAAACACAAGGCCCATTTCCACACACACTACTACAGAAGATTGTTGAGAAAGAGATCACTGGGCCCAAAATATTTTGGTGTCCAAAGCAGAAAACCTAAATGGGGCTTCCTGTAGCGGTAAACTATAACAGAACCGAATACTTGACATTCCCCCCCCCCCCCAAATCTGAGACTTGAGCCAATCTGCCAGGCCCTGCTGATGCCAGAGAGCAAAGTTCTGCCACTATTTGGTGAGTCCCCTTACCCATGCCTCGGCTCAAAGGGTTCTATTTTGCCTGAAAATAGCTAAACAGACATGGCTGCACAAGGCAAATCAAGTTGCAAGTTCCCACCCTTACCCTCTATTGACATAGATAGAAGTGGGACTATGATGATACCCCACATTTCTGTCTCCCTAAGTATGTCTGGATTAATATGTCTGGAGAGTGTTGGACTGAGTGGGTATGGCTGATGATGCTGGAAAAGGGAGAGGGAGTATATATAGTGTAAGAGAATGTTTTAGATTATCTTATCATCTTATTGTCTTGGTTGTGTGGAAAATAGCTGTGTGTGTTCTAGTCAGGAGTGTGTGAAGAGATTATTAGGATTTAGGATTATTAGTAAGATTATTAGAAGTGTTTAGTATAGGCAGGTGTGAAATTGACTTGAAAGAACTGTTAACAACAATAAACGTTTTCTTTTATTTTTGCTACCACAAACCACATGTCAGCTTGGCTTTGCAACCTGCTCTATAAGTTTAATAAAGAAACACATATCATTACACCTTCAGCCAACATACTCACAGGAGAACCTTATTCAAAACCCTTAACACCCTTTCCCCTCTGCTATAAGGGAAAAGTGGTGTGTCTTTTACCCTTCCCTCAGGTATTTTAGTGGTGGTGCTTAGCCTGAGAGGGGTGTGCTCATCTAGGCCTAGTGTTTGAGGCTGTGGCGGCACAGGGACCCTCACCCACTGTGCAGAAAGTGGGACCTTCAGAGATCATTCAATGCTAAAACATCCTCCATTTTCAGTCTAACCAAGCCTCAGTATACTACCTATTAATTTGCCATGGGAAAACCTGAGAATCCAGGTGCCGCCTTCCACAGGTACTTTACGTTGCAAGTAATGCTGTCTCTCTTTGTGAAGCTATCGTTTATTTTGTATTCACCAGGCAATTGCCCTTCCAAGAGTCTCACCCACACCACTGCAAATATACTATAATTGTCCTCTATAGGGTTCCCTTTTCCCACCATTCTGTTAGGAAACTTGTTCCCCTTTCTTTATTTCCCATCCTCCACACCGACCTGGATGTCTGTCCATACTGAGGGAAACCTGGAGGATAGCAACAAGAATGAGGGTATTTCTGGTGGTGGCTCCCCAATTGTGGAATGCTTTCCCCAGTGAGGTCTGCCTGGCACTAACATTGTAATCTTTTTGGCACCAGGTTAAGACATTCCTCTACTCCCAAGTATTTGACAACAAATGACAGGGCTTTTTAATGCTAGTTGTTTTATCAGGTCCTGGAATTCTATTGTTAATTGTTTTAATTGTTTATATTTTACATGTTTTATGTTATGTTTTATCAAGTTATATTTTAAGGTTTTAAGGTTTTGTAAACTGACCGGAGCACTTTGGTTACTGCCAGTAACCAATGATTGTTTGAGTATATCTGGATTTCCTAGGCTCTGAAAACATCTTTCTGAAGTGCACCTGCTGGTTGCATGATCCACAAGGCCAGGCTCTGGTGGGTGCATAGTTCTGCACCTGTTCAGTGGTAGCAGTATGCTGAATCTGTGAGTATGGGTATGAGAAAGATAATAGGGAAAGAGTGTTAAATGTTAGGAAAGGTGAGACTATGGTCATCCAGTGAAGGATTTGCAGTCAGAAAAGATATCTGAGTGAAGGAGAAAATGTATCACACAGAATATAGCAAAAGGTTCAAAGTACAGCAAAAGCTACAAAAGTAGGAGTGAGTGAAGTTAATTTCAAATACATTGAATGTTTCACTTGTTCTTTATTTCAATGATTTTAATGTTAAGATGTTATGTAGAACAGGTTTGTCTTAATTGTGTGCTGTGAAATCAGACATGTGTCCACGGCCATGTTTGGGTGGGCACACACCCCTTGGGGGCTGGACATGTTTGGGTGGCCACGCCCACTTTGGGGCGGCCATGTTGTCCTCCTTTTTGGTTTCCAAAATATGGTCACCCTATCTACACTGAATTATAGTTTATCCCCTAAACACAAGAACAGTCTACCTATGGAGGTCGTGGAACAGCCACTTCTCATGGATGGTTTAACTGATTTTACTGCACATTGCAGAGGGCTGGACTTGATGATCCTTGTGGTCCCTTTCAGCTCCACAATTCTATGATTCTAATCCAGATTTTGTAGTCTCAAAGTCTCCCCTAGCACTCACCAAATGTTTAGTTATCAGTTGTTATAGGAGGCCCAACAATCTTACCCATCTATTTCTATTCATGCATTCTAGGGCAGCTTGTCTTGAATTGGCCACCAACACTTTCTAAGCTCCAAGCCCTTTCGAGCTTAGAAAAAATGAAGTTTCCACTATAATTAAAGAAGTGTCTTTAGAGTAGAGGACATGGAAAGTGTACTTTCTGTTCCCATGCATTTTTCATAGACGTTGCTTTTCCCTATATAGAAGTAAAGTTGTTTCCTTTTTTTCTAGCCCCACACCTGTTCCTTCAACAACATCTTGATATGCATTAAATAGTAGCAGGTAAAGCTTTCCTAGCTGGGGGCATTTCCACATGAGGCTTTTAACCTGCACCTTTCCTGTGGCTTCCACTTCTGGATTCTTTGCAGGATTAAGATAAGCTCCTTTACACGTATTCCCCCCGTGGCTTTTCTTTCTCTGCCTTTCTATATCTTCTGTTACACAACCACTACATGGTGTTGTGGTATAGCAGAATTGCACAAAATATACAAGGATTCTAGAAAGCCATTCAGAAAAATACCAGACTTTCCTCATTAGGTAAAAATACCTGCGATAATAGTTTCAAAGCATGAGAGAAGCTCTAGAGGATGACAACGATGTTGTGCAAAGGACCCTCAAATTACCCGGTAGGGTGACCAGATAAAATCCAGGTCAGGGCTCATGTAACTTTAACAGTTGTAGAGCAAAGGGAATTTCAGCCAGTGTCATTTGTATGCAATTAGTTCCTGGTAAAATTCCCTCTTCATCACAACAGTTAAAGTGGCAGGGGCCCTGCCTTCTTTTGTATATGGTCACTCTAGTATAGTGCATGCACCTTTAACTGTTGTGATGTAGAGGCAGTTTCACCAGGAACTAATTGCATACAAATGACACTGGCTGAAATTCCCTTTTCTCTACAACTGTTAAAGTTACATGAGCCCTGACCTGGATTTTATCTGGTCAGCCTAGCTTAGGAGAATACAGGGGCTGTATGAGAATTCTAGTTTGCGTGTAAGAGTCTCTTTGGGTGGAGACCTTTCACATCCTATTATTGTCAACAAAGGAGTGTGCCAGGGATGTTTGCTAGCACCTCTTTTATTCAATCAATGTCTTAATGATGTGGTTTCCTTCTTATCTAGTCCTGATTTCTCCCCACCTCTTCTAAAGGACAGGAGCATCTCAGTGTTATTATATGTGGATGACACCGTCCTGTCATACACCCAGGTGGGGATACGTAGACATCTTAGAGCTTTAGTTCTTATTGTATGAGAGAAGCCCTTCAAGTCAACTATGATAAAAATTAAAATCTTAGTTTTTGGCAAAAGGAGAAAGAAATACCGATGGCACCTAGATAGCCACCTGCTTGACCAGGTCAATAAGTACAAGTATCTAGGAGTGACATTCCAAAGTTCAGGATCCTGGTCTAAGCATTTGAAAACAATAGTCTTGACAGCTAATGCAACTGGCAATGCTATCCTTCGCTTTGCAGCAGAACCAGGTGGAAAGATTGTAGCACCCTTAATAGAGCTATACAAAGGTAAATTACTCCCCCAGATTTTATATGGGGCACCTGCCTGGGCACATGCAGACATTACCTCATTGGAGTCAACGCAGCATAAATTCTTATCCAGAGTACTCGGGGTACCTAGATCCACCTCCAAGGCCATTGTTCGATTAGAAACAGCTTGTCATTCAGTGGGAATGCTTGTCCAAAACACAGCCATCTTCTTTTGGCTAAAAATAGTGTTCCAACTGGTCCCACCCTTGGTTTTATCAGCATAGGACGATATGGAGAGAGACTCATGGGCAAACAAGATAAGCATATCCATTCCTGAATTGGGCTTTTCGCAAACATACCTACTTGTGAGGGGCTACGATAGTGCCAGGGAGGAGATCCTTAGAAGGCTGCATGTTGACATCCAGACACCAATGGGCGTCACTGCTGGGAGTCGTTCCAACATGATTTATAGAAGTATTATTACCTTCCCAGGGAAGGTCCCCCCGTACTTAACTTCTATCACCTCATATGAGCGGAGATGGCTTATGACTAGGTGCAGACTGAATTCACTCCAGCTGATGGAGGTAAAGGCACACTATAGGTCCCCCATCGTGTGAAACCAGATTGTCCAGCCGGCTGTCTCAAGGTAGAGGACATGGTACACTTCCTAGCAGAGTGCCTATTGTAGGCAGAGCTGAGGAAGCAATATCTTGGACCCTTAATAGTTGGGTCTGATCACAACTCCTCTGTAAGCATTACTTTAACATTATTTGCTGGTACAGATTACTACATATACGTTATATAGGACTGCCAAGTTTGTCAGACAGGCTCTGGAGAAATGGAAGTCACTGGCCGCCATAAAAGACTAAACTTATCAATATAATACAACATGTTAGTAAATATTGTCCAGGATTACAAGATGTTTTAACTTGCCCTTGTTAGCTATTTTTCTAACACTCTGCATTTTGATATTCCCTCTGGCTGAGAGGAGTTTTTATTGCGTTTCTGGATGCGCATGGCCCATCTGGCTAATAAGCAATAAACTGTTGTTGTTTCTTATCTATACATTTAGAAGGCAATCTTTGGCAATTAAAACAAATGAAGTATTTCAAATGGAAAAGCCCGTCTTCATGATAATAACTACAAAGTATATATTTTCTCTAATGCCTTATTTTGTAGGAATTCAAAGTACTTTGCAATACTAACATTTTAGCCTCATGTTTTTCTATGAGGTAAATATCCACATTTTGCTGAGCAGAAGTTGAAGCAAAGTTCCTAAGTGGGTTCATGCATTTGAAGAGTTGAAGAGTCAGTCATAGGTTCCTAGAAGTCCTACCATCCAGATCCCAGCTCGCTTGTATTTCTTCTTTGCAACCATCACACAAAAGATGATGTAGCTCGTTCCTTCTACTACTATTTTTCTTCTTCTGGTGATGCACAGGAAGAGAATCTTTCCATGAGGTCAGTTCTTTTTCTTTGGTAAGCACTATTTCCCTTTTTGGTGGGACTAAACATTGCTTCTTAACCTCTGGAAAGATCTCTCTGTCAAAAAACCAAATGCAGCAATATCCAGTTTGGTCAGGGAGTCACAACAAAAGATAAAAGTGTTTGTGTTGTGGAGAGAGGAGACTATTTCCTGCGAAAGACCTGTTGTTTGGCATTCTTAACACGCTGTTCCTCCTTCAAATTCATTTGCCGTGCCTGTTTGCTGGAGATGAATTCCACTTGATCAGAAGGTAACCATCCTCTCTCTCCATCTGAGAGTTTCACTCCTTCAATCCAGCCTGTAGAGGGAATAGTATATGTTCAGGGTGACAACACAATAATCAATGGTGGGTTAATAGTCAACTCCAAGGTTGATTATAGAGGGGGTACTCCCCACACAACGGCTGAATTTGGACAACACGATAGTCAATGGTGGGGTAATAAACAACTTTGCAGTTGTTCATCTAGGGGGTACTCCCCACACAACATGGTAATAAATAATCAACCGTGGTGTGGATTAGGATCAGCACTGAGTTGACTATGGCAGCATTCGGACGGCATGATAGTCAATACAACTGATGATTGTTTTTACCCCCCACCAGTTGACTATTGTGTTGTCTGAATTCAGCCAATATGTTCCTACACAACTGTGGAGTGGTTAAGGCTGGTGTTGAGTGGACTAATAGTCAACCTGACATTTGACTGACACAGCCCCCCTCTCCCAGTCCTCCCAGTGCTATCCCAGCAGCCACTGCGAGTTCTGCTGGCTGGACTAGAGTGGCAGCCGCTGCTTTGGTCGTTATTGCCAGGGGACTCTGTAGCCAGCTGAGATAGTTCACTCAACCCTGCAAAATAGTCCACTGAGCCCAACAGACAACACGCTAACCAACAGTTGTGCAGATAGTCAACTCTGCAGAGCGTTGATTATCTCTATTGGTTATTTTGGGAAAATAGTCAACCGTGGGCCGTGGGGTGGTTTTTGCCCAACAGACAACACAATAACCAACAGTTGACTGCTCAACTCACAGCTGACAACTTAAAACACCATTGACTAATGTGTTGTCTGAACCCAGCCATTGGTTGTTAAATCACTATAATCTGCATGTAACCACTTGGTAAGTCAATCATTTGGGTGATACACCATTCTACCACGCACCTGCTATGCTGTAAAATCCTCTTTAACATTTGATCAGAGGATACAGCTCACCTGATTCCTAGGGTGAGATGGCTTATCCTGGAGTGGTTTGATTGTCAGCATGGGCTGGCTGTATAATCCTGTCAGGTGGTGGTGACTGGAAATTTTACTGCTGTCTTGCGTTATCCAGATTTCTGGGGTGAGGATACCTCTTAATCTGCATCCTGAACTGAAACCAAGCACACTTGGAAGTTAGTCCCATTGAAAAGTATGGGAACAACTTCCAAACAAACAATAGAAGTTGCATGTATAAATTCTTGCATTTGTTTCACTGCAGCACTTGTTACCCATGTTTCTTACTCCCTTTTCTTCTAAACCATAACTCCGTAGGTGTGTGAATTAAACTCTGTAAAGCACCATGTATATTGATAGAGCTGTTAAATAATTTGGTATAATTTAAAAAATCCCAAGTGGTAGTTCGGGTGGATGAGTACAACCATTTACCAAGCAATAAACGTACCAAGTGTGCGTCTGGTGAGCTGGTCAGCTCATTGTCCTGCCAAATTCTGAGGGGAGTTAACTGATTCATTGGTTCTCAATTTTATGACCAGGTGTGGAAGTGTTGTCAAGTTCATAGCAGACTCATACAGATAACTGGCTTACCAAGTGGCCATGTGCAAACCGTGGTAAGTTATCACTTATAAGTATCAATGTAGTGCATGTGTGAATCATGATTCAAAGCAATTCAATAGAAAACCTCCCATTTTCTATCTCCCAGCCTACCTTTTACAATCATCTGAAAAAAGAAGCAAAAAGTTAGCCACCTGGAGATTTTGTACAACTTTTAATGCAGTCATGAAAGGTTCTGTTTTGATTGGAGCAGTGACTGGAAGGATGCTTATTCCTATCCAAATAGGGCACTTTACTGTTCCAAAATTCCACAACTACCACCACTTGAAGGAGAAAAGATATCAGGGGAACCCGTCTATACAGAAGCGCTTTACCTACTGATTCTCTCCAAAACCCGCAGTATTGTTGCAGAAAAGCAGCATCAATAGGATTACATGGCAGGAGTGCGCATGGGCTATCCAGCCAGGAAAATTCACAGCCCCCTTGTCAGACAGTGGTAATGGAGAGCAAATAACGAATGACTGAAAACCACCAAACCTTTTTGTTTGTTTGCTGTCTGGCAACTCTGTGCAACATTGTAGCTTTGAAAGCCTGTAGCTTCGCATCGGCATTGCTACAGTACATAATAAACGTCCTTACTTTTGTTCCAGAATGAGATTTTCATGTCGCCATGGCTGCCATTACTAAACACTCACCTGGAGCAAAGTAGAAACTTATGGTAAAATGACACATTGAAAATGTGCAGGGGGAATAGCACAATGTGGCTGTGACTTGGTGGCTGCAACTGTGCAGCCATAGCAGACTATATAGTGCATATAGACAAGTCCCTGGTCCCCTTGAGAGTGGTGATGCAGACTGGAAAAACAGCCCACAAGGAGAGGGTAAGGCACCCCTTACTGCTCCATTAAAAATTCCAGCTTCTCACAGCTGCTTTAAAATAAAAAACAAACCCATCATGAGACACTTAGGCTGCCTCTACAAGAGGCATTTAAAGCTCTGTCAAGGCGCATTAAAAAATTTACCTCTACAAGAAGAGCGATTTAAAGCTCTTTCAAGTCTCATTAAAAAATTACCTCTACAAGAGAGGAGCGCAAATGGGGCGTAGAGGCGCATTATCTCCCCGATTGTGTGCATTATCGAATGCGCGTTAATTAGCGAGTTTTATTTTGCTCCGTCCATTAAAGCGCATTTTGACTGCTGCCGCCACTGTCAAAAGCCCTCCTCTGGCTGCAAATTCCTTCCGATCACTCCATGCCCCGACCTGAACTTCAGCAACCCCGGGGGCTCCGGCGGAGGGAGCTAGTCAGCGCCTGGCTGCCGGGAACATGATTTGAAGCCGGCGAGGCGAGAAGGGGGAGAGCAAGAGAGGGCGAGCTGCGCAGGGGGAGACTCCGGAAGATGAGCCACGCAGGTACGGGGAGCAACTCTTGGGGGAGGGGATGAGAAGGGGCCGTGGGAGAACGTTTTCCTTGGGGAAGGGGGAGGGGAGGCTGGGAAACGGACCCCCACGAAAGGCGCACTTGACTATTTCTCTCCGGTGAAACCGAGGGGTGGGGAGCAGGAATGCCAAAGGGGCACCTCCTGCTCTTGCCGCCGTGCGCGTTGCATGGGGCGCGAGCACTCGGGGACGGAGGTGGCGGTGCCGGCGGCGGGCTCTCTGTGATCCCTGGCACCCGCGGCGGGGGGCCCGGCGAGAGGAGGAGGAGGAAGAAGAGGGGGTAAAGGAAGGCGAGAAGGAGGAGCGCTCGCCTGCTGCCCACAGCCTGCCAGAGGGAAGGGGAGCGCCTTTTGTCGCCGCCTCTCGTGCAGAGGTATTAGGCGTAAAGGCGCTTCAGGGATAGTGTGCATAATCTCCTAACCGGGCGCAAAAGCGAATCCTTGTGGAGGGGACCTTAGTTTGGACTCAAATACAGCAGCATTTTCCATTCTGTACTTCTCAGTCCCACAAGCGCTTATGAAATCTGATTCAAAAGGAAACTCTCTTCCACGTGGGAAATCAGATGCCACAGCCAAGAGTCCAGTCTTGTTCTCCCCACCACAACACTGCTGAATCCACTCACCATCACTACATTGCTGCAGGACCATAATTATATCTGCTTTCTCCAGTGCCAGTTCATCGTTCTCTCGGGCTTTGTATGACCTCACACACTGAACCTGAGGTGCATCTGAAAGTTTGATGGAACACAGGGATTGTTAGTTGTCAGGTGCATTGTTATTAAAAATTTTCAAATGCACTGTCCATTTTTTAAATGAGCATTTAGTCATGGATGTATATCCTTTGCACTTAAAAAATCAAAATCAAAAATGTGCACAGAGGAAAGCTGGATTCTATGATTTGTGTAGATTAGGCAAAGCCACATATATATATATATATATATATATATATATATATATATTAATTTTTCATAATTCTGTTTCCTACCCTGCTCTTGAATTCTGAGAGGCACTGCCCACAAAGTTTTTGTGTCTTATGGAGCAGAAATTAGTGTCTCTGTGTTCTTGTTATTTTCAATGAAAGATGATTCTCAAGATGATTAATTGGTGCCCAATGTGAATTCTCTTTCTGGGATAAAGGCATAACTACAGCCCTGCTTTATGTTCTCCTTAAAAAAAACAACCTCAAAATAATGACAGTTTGTGCCCACTGTGCAAGTGATAAGAATTGGGGTGGAGCTCTTGGGTGAGGGGTGGAATTCTGGATTAGGAAAATAGCAAGTAACTGCTGTGAAGACCCCAGAGCAGTGGTTCTCACAGTAGGGTAGTAATGGTACCCAAATGACTGAAGGGGTATGTGCAAAATTCCATGAAGCAGAAGGATTATGAAGCGAGCAGAGCCACCGATTGTTTCCGCCCAGTGGCAGAGATCTAATATCATAGCCATCAAATACTGCTATGCTTACCATGGAAGGTGTACAGAGTTTGAGGACATATGGCAGCTGTTTCTGGCCAGAGCAGCAGTTCACTATTCCCATCTCCTTCCCTTTGCCCTGCTCTCCCTGTCAAATACTCCTAGGCCTCCTCCACACGGGGCGTTTAATGAGCCTTGAAGGCTCATTATAAATTTTACCTACACACGAGCGGAGCGCAAAACGGGCGTACAGGCGCGTTATCTCCCCGATAATGCGCATTTTCGAACGCGCGTTAAATAGCGACTTTTATTTTGCTCCGGCCGTTAAAGCGCATTTTCGCTGTGTGAACAAGCGATTATGCGCATTAACTACCTGGAAAGCGCTTTTTGGGCATCTTTTAATGCGCTTCGCCGCTTCTCGCCGCCTCCCGTGCAGAGGGATTGTGAGTAAATGCGCCTCTGCGATAATGCGCATAATCGCGGAACCAGGCGCAAAGGCGCATTCTTGTGGAGGGGGCCCTAAATATGGAATATCTGTCGCTGCTTTTAAAACAATCCCTTTTAATGTGTTTTATTATTAATCATGTGTGTTTTTGTTTTTGCCCAGACAGCCTTGGCTACAGAGCAACTCATAATTTAATAAATAATAAATCACACCTTTCCTTTGTATTTAATTGATGCTTGACATGGAGCTGGCCTGATTGTCCTTAGCAATGCTACTGAAGATCAGAACTGCCCCTTTCCCATGGAAAGCTACCTGGCTGTGATGTTGAGAATGGCTGTGCCACAGCCATCCTCAGGTCCTGCAGCAGCATTGGAGGTGCCAAGGCCACTGGAGAATGATGATTCCCAGAGATCCTGGCACTCAGCATTCTGTTCTTGTAGGATTTTAAAGAAGATTCTTGACTGCAGTGGTAGCCCATCTCTTTGTTGCCACTTTCAGATATGTTCTGGGGAAAGAGATGGGGCTTATGGGGACTTATAAAGAGCTTGGGGGTGGGGTCTCCTGATGTTCCTGCTGATATCGTCAGGTTGGTGATGAGAGAAAGCTTGGAATGGGCTGGAGCTTAAGATAAAATAACTCAGGCTTGGTCCAATTGAATAAGAATGAGCTCATTCTGGGTGATTCTGAACCTGACTCACCCATCACTACTTATGATTGTGTTTGTGTGTGCGTGTGTGATGGGGGGGGGTAGAGGTTCAGAATTGAAACTTACTTTAGAAAATTGTGGGCTGAGATGGAAAAACTACTCTCTGAGCAAGCTGCAGATATGGAAATATATGTACTAAATACTTCTGAATGAATGAATGAATGAATGTAAAATCCCTACTATGTGAGCTAATGTATGAGCTGAGCAATCTTACCAGAGTCATTCAAAAGGTCAGGTTCTGCTTGTTGTGGCATTAGAGCAGAAATCCATCGCAGCTTCTCACTCCTAGAAAATAAAAATAAAAAACAGAAGAGCTAAGGATAATACCCAAAAGTGTACTTAGTGGGTGCTGGTGAAATATCAAGATGTGGGGTATCCTTTGTTTCATTCACTTGTGGCATACAGTGAGTTATGGCCTTAGCCATTGCCTCACTAGCAGCCTTAACAAAGCCACTAGTCTCTCAGCCTCTGCCCTCACCCCACTCCCAAGATCTAATGGGGATGGCAATGCCAACAAACTCACAGACCCTGGCCAAGCTGTTTGGGGAATATTTAGAAGTGGATTCCTTCAATTTACAAACCAGATGCCACTCTGGAATATACTGTCTTGCCTCAAGTGAGGCAGCCCCTCCCCCCCTCCTTGATTACAACTCTCAACTTTTCCAACCAGCATAGCAATGATACTGGGGAAACTGGGAGTTGTGGTCCAGCAGATCTGGGGGGTGCCAGGTTGGGAAAGGCTGGCATAATAGGTAACACCTGGGTTGA
Organism: Anniella stebbinsi; assembly: GCA_029215795.1. Classification (NCBI taxonomy): domain Eukaryota; kingdom Metazoa; phylum Chordata; class Lepidosauria; order Squamata; family Anniellidae; genus Anniella; species Anniella stebbinsi. The sequence goes on from JARDYH010000003.1 coordinate 103,007,434, forward strand.
GGTCACTGGGCTGGGTAATGCAATCATTCTGTTACCCACATACATTTGTGTGTGTACACATTTGTTCATTCATTTCATTTCTGAACCATCCCAAAGCCAAAGCTTCTCCAGGCAAACTTTAACGTACAAAATTGTAAAACTCTTTTAAACAGCTAAGAAAACCAGTTACAATAAGATACCAAAACCTGATAAGTTAACTGACAGTAGAAACCCCATCATCTGCTGTCAAATGTCTTGGAGTAGGAAGGCCCTCTCCCTTGTTGCTAGTCTCTCTCAGAAGAGGCATTTGGAGGAGGACCTCAGATAAACAGTGCAGTATACAGGTAGGTTCACACTTAGTCTTTGAATTATGTTGAAACCACTATTATTTTGGGGTTCACTTCCAAATTGATTGGTTCACAACCACCTAGGTTTGCTATTAGCAGGAATTTTTTGTTTGATCTGATATAGCCCAATGATTCCGAGCATCATCAGACAGATGGGGAGGGGGAATTGTGTTTCCCTCCCATCATTTTTTTTGTCCCATAGCAGGGACAAGCAGCTTCCACTTTCTTCACATGGGGAAGAAAGAGGAAGCAAGCAACAACCACATGACTCATTCAGTGGGCGTTTTTATCATGGAGGCAAGTTTCACTTCAATCAAAAAATTCAGATTACCGGGTCTTATTCTGTGATGGAAAACATACCAGAAGGAGCAGGAGACGCATGGGAGGTGGACCTCATCATCAAAAGGAATTGTGAACATCTGTAAATGGCCAGTAATGAGCGTACTATAAATTGCTCATCTGATGATGCTCTCTGTCTCTGATTTCAGTTGCATATGTATGGCATTTAAGATGTGAGGCACTGAAAACTGCATGGAGAGCCAATCATCTGTATTTTCCAGTAATGGAGTGAACTGAGCGTTGCTCCATCCCCCACTAGCTAAGATAAATAACAGAGGTAGAACCATAGACCATCATTTATACAGAGAAAGGAAGGAAAGGCATAAAGATAAAGGAAAAAGACAATGGGATAGATGTCAATCGATTAAAAAAAATATGTTGAAAAGTTGAAGGCTATTTTCAGAAAGAAAATGTTGCCTTCCTATCAGAGCCTTATAACTTTAGCAGTCCTGTGGGAAGTAGGAATAGCCTTATTCATTGGGTTCTTCCTGCACCCCAAAATTGCCATTATTAGGGTGACCATATTTTGGAAACCAAAAAGGAGGACAACATGGTCGGTCCCCAAGGGGGCATCCCCACCAACATGTCTGCCTCCAGGGGGCAGTAGGGTGGGTGTTGTGGTTTCAACATAATTCAAAGACTAAGTGTGAACCTACCTGTATACTGCACTGTTTATCTGAGGTCCTCCTCCAAATGCCTCTTCTGAGAGAGACTAGCAACAAGGGAGAGGGCCTTCCTACTCCAAGACATTTGACAGCAGATGATGGGGTCTAATTTGGCTCTAAGAGATATGCCAGCCAGCCAAAGCAGCAAATCTATCTAGTTTTCTCTGATACACTATTCAAGCATTCTGCATTGCATGCCAGCAGTGCAGACAGATTCTAATTCACAAGTAAACAAAGGAAAGTTGAAGGTATCGAAAGGAAGCAAAGCAACGACATGCCAGGTTCCAACATCCACAGCAACAGGGCATCCACAAAGATGAGAGCCTCTCTCTCGACTGACACCTCACTGTTGGTCATGAGAGCTTTTCTCTAAGGATGACCCTTCATCACCCATGATGTGGAACTCTGAGAAAAAGGCCTCTGGCCCATTCTGTTTTGCCCTGTGGGCTTTTTTGACAGACCTCTCCTTTCCCACATTTTGATCTGTGGATGCCTCAATTCTGCTGAGCTCCAGGTGCCTGATTACCCACTAAATCTGCAACAGGAAAGGTGCTGTGTCCACCCAGCACTTCTTAGCTAAAAACTTGAGATCCCCTTGATGCCAAGGGCTGAATCTGCTCAAGGAGCAAGACCCCAAAGAGGAGGTTTGACAACCTGAGTTTGAAGGGTATGGCTCCAGTGTTTGTTTGTTTTAAAATTAATTTTAAATCCTCAAACTTTTTAAAAAATCCTAAAAATCAACAAATGAAACTTGGCATGGATAAAGTCCTACTTAAGATCTATGATGGTGCCAAGTTTCATCTCTTTATCTTTAAAAATGAAAGTTCTTTTTTAAAAATAATAATTTTAAAACCTCAAGATTTAAAAATATTTTCACAATCAACGGACGAACAGATCTGCTTCAAATTTGGCATGGTTAAAGCCCTATGTAAGGGCTATCAAAGTGCCAAGTTTCATCTCTTTATCTTTAAAAATGACAGAGCTGTTAGCATATTTATCAATTCCCATTGACTATAAAGTAGAGCTGCCCTTTGGGTGGGGGGAGGATAGGAAAAATCCAGATTTTTATTCAAATTTCATAATTCCCCCCCCCCCCCGGATTTGTTACCAAAAATTCTGACATATCTTGTTTTTTTCCTGACATGGGGTCACCCATTATAGGTACTTGTTTGTTTATTTCCCTCCATTCTCCCATCTGCAAAGCTTCAAGCTGTCAACGCAGGGCCCCTGCACTATTTCGGCATACTACTTAGGCATGTTGTCATGTATGGGTTTCCTTCTTCAGCACTCCATGTGATTGACTGCCCTGGGGAAGGGGGAGACCTGGGAGAGGAGCTGGGAACAACATTGGTTTCCAAAAGGGGACTGAAAGTGAACCCCCCACCCCGCCCCAATTGCTAGTTGGATCAGGCTTAAAGTGGGGCTTGCTTTCTGTTCTGCTTTCTAATCCATCCCCTCTCAGTTCCCTGCCTTTGTAAGCAAAAGCAACCCTGGCAGTTTAGTTATCTCCATGACATGAAATGATACTTCTGAGTATTCCTGTCTGTCTTACTCATTCAGTTATTTCATTTTTATACTGCCCAATAGCAAAAGCCCTCTGGTCGGTACACAACATGATAAAACATCATACAAAAACGTCAACATTCACGCACGTCTGAGGAGGCAGCATAATCAAACACAATAAAATGCCCATTCCTGTGTTGGCTGGTACATTTCCAGTCCTGTTTCTTCTGGTTCAGAAACTGATTCCGATTGATAGCCTGAAACTCCTTCTTCCACACGAAGGGGAACAAGCCTGATCATGACAGAGATAACCAGGGCCTTGGGGAGGATTCATCTAGAGGAGCCCTCTTGAGAGATAACTCATGGATCTCTCTTATTTAAGGCACTTAATTCTAAGTCCTGCACACTTGGCTGGCACTTGTAGGAGCTCCTGCAAGCCCTAGCTTAGTGTGCTTTGCTCCCTTACACTGACTGGAAAAGCTCCAGCTGGCACTTTGGGCAGAGACTCAATGATGACGGGGTGGGGGTCCACACCCACTGACATCATTCAGCCCACACAGGGTTGGGGGGTATCCCCTGCTCCCCCCCCCCCCAAAAGTAGTTCCCCAGCCTAGGCCCAACGTAACAAAGCAGTTTTCTGTTGCTTGGAGTACATGGTCATATAAAGTGTCTTCTTATCTTCACCATTCTGAAAGTTAGTCTGAGGAATACGATGGTGCTGGGTGTTTTTAGACTTTAGCTTTTCTTAGGTCTTAGCTTTTGCGCCCGGTTAGGCGATCATGCGCATAATTGCTGAAGCGCATTTACACCTAATACCTCTGCACAAGAGGCGGTGAAGCGCATTAACGGATGACCAAAATGCGCTTTACAAGTAGTTAATGCGCATAAGCGCTTGTTCACACAGTCAAAATGCGCTTTAACAGCCGGAGCAAAATAAAACTCGCTGTTTAACACGCATTCGATAATGCGCATAATCGGAGAGATAACGCGCCTCTACGCCCGATTTGTGCTCCGTTCTTGTAGAGGTAATTTTTTTTAAGCGCCTTGAAAGAGCTTTAAACCTCTCTTGTAGAGGCAGCCTTACTGTGTTTCTGTTCGGAAGAGGAACTCTACTTTTTTCCCCTGGTTGTTCTGCAGCAGGAAGAGTCGGAAAACATTTTTGTTTGCTCCGTGCAGTTTCATTTCACACTTCTCTCCACGCACGTCTGAGGAGGCAGCATAATCAAACACAATAAAACGCCCATTCCTACAGGGGATAAAGAATGGGAGTATTAGAGAGGCTACGGATTGCTTTTATGGGCAATAAAGAGAAATATGGGCTTCTGATTGACTTTTAAGAAGAAATCTTTCAAGACTGTTTATTTCTCCTTGACCTTTTAAACTTACAGCCAGTTAATAACATATCTCGATTTATTTTGTTGGAAAGCTCCTTGGAATATGTAGAAATATGAAAATAGTCTTTTTTGGATCTCAGTGGACAGATCATAGCTGCTTTGGCTGACTGACCCAAGGTCATCCAAAGAGCTTCTGGGCTAAGTAAGGATTTGAATCTAGATGTTTCTAGTTCTCGTCCATACTCAAACCACTATACTGTAGTGTTTGCTTTTTTAAAAATGGCAAATGCTTGGAATAATACCACTGGGGAGCATCCAAATGCTGAGGATTGGTCTTGCTTTCTCATTATTTCTGGCTCCTGCAGCCAGTGCTAACTCTAGCTTTGGGGGAATCCTTGGTCAAGATGCTCTCTGTGGCCCCCTCTCCTCTTTCTCTTTGCTGCTGTTAGCATTTCCCATTCATTTGCTCTCTGCCTTTCTGGGCCCAATCCACACCACTTCCCAAAGCAAGTTGAGTAGCAGGTGCTGATCCTACTACTTACTCCTGTCACTGATTGGTCACTCGGGAAAGGCTGCTGAACTGGCAGGGACAGGAGATCAGCAGTGGAGCTTCTGTCAGGAATGGGCTTTGACAAATGCCTGACAATACCAAGGAGGAAGAGTTCAGGAATTGTGATGAACCACAACCACAACATTTCTACCTGCTCTCTTCCTCTGGTTTCTGACTACAGGTCTTTGGTGGCCCTAGGGGTGTTGAAGATACAGATGAATCTCTCATAGATTGACCCCTAAATCCCAGCACTGACTTTAGTACAATGGGCTCTGCAAACACCATGCTTTGGGCAAGCTCTGAAGGAAAAAAACACAAGGTTGCAGAGCCAGTGGTAGTCACAAAGTCCATCAAAGATCTAACCCCTTCAACAAATCTATGAGAGATGTGCAACTCATCCCCCAGCACTTACTCTCTTGGGCGAGACAGCAGCAAGTAGTCATTAAAGAGATGTAGGTAGATGGGCCGGGTGGTAAGTTTCCACTTTGAGTTCAGATTATACTCCAATGCTGTAAGTTCACCACGTTTCACTAGCCGTCGTGACTGTGAGATAAGTGGGAAAATCTGCAAAAGCAAAAGCATAATTGTTTTAGGCGAAGCCCATCATCTTTTTGTAACTTCAGTACAGGGCTGAAGGCTGCTTTCCTCTCCCTATATGTATGTGGGCATTTCGTATCCCATCTCTGGTGTTAGAAAAAAGTTTGATGAGCAGTGGGGGAAATGCAGTGTTCTATATTGCTCAACTAACCCACAGAACATTTCCTAAGAAATAAGTCACTTGGGTGGATACTAAATATAGGGTGGGCAAAGACAAAAGCAGGACTTGTCAAGGTGTCACTTTAGCAAGGTGCAACTCTCCTTTCCTTGAGATTGTGCAGCATCAACGTAAACTGGAGGTTGGGGAGAGGAGTAGCTATAGTCTAGGGATTCCTTCTCCAGGAGATCCTGCCTAGGAGACGCTAGTTCTGAGTCTTTGCATTTGGCGTTGGGCTTGAGCGATAGATTGCGGATTCAGTTCTTGTACTGATCACCCCATGCCCATCAGGTCTCCCTGCATGGGCTGATGGAAGTGGTCTCAAGCATAGTGTTGGAATCTTGCAGGATGGCTATCCTGGTAGATTTCAGCATTCACACTGACGCTGATTGTGTGTGTGTGTTTGCGCATTTAGGATTTCATGGCTGCACTGATAACCACGGTCCATCTCAATATATCATTTGCCCTACATCAGGGGTAGGCAATCTTTTTTGGGCCATGGGCATCTTTGGCAATTGGAGAAACTGCCCTGCACACCACCACAAGATGGCTGTCTTGGGAGGCATGGCAAAGGTCAAGTAACCAGCCCAAAATACTGGATACAAAGCAGAGGTGGGGTCTGAGCCCAAACACACTAAACTGCAGACTAAACAGAAACCTATTTTACAGGAATCACAGCTGCTGATAAGATAACGTGTGTTTTTGTTTGTTTTTAAGAAGGAAGGATACAGGGAAAGGGGGGATATGACCCTGTTAATTCTCCTTTGTCTCTCAGTGGCTTTGGATTTCATCAACCATGGTCCCCTCCTGGACTCTGTGGGTTGGGGGATGGGAGGCACAGGAATAGGCGTTTCAACTCCTACCTTTGTGGATTGTTTCAGAAAATAGCATTGGGAGATTTCTGCTTAACCCCATCCCATTTGTGCTGTTACTGTGGGGTTCCACATGGCCATCTTATCCCCCCACTCTCTTTAACATGTATATGAAGTCACTGGGTGAGGTGCTATCAGTATGCTTATGAAATCTTTCCTGTGAAATCTTTGTAAACCACTCAGAGAGCTTCGGCTCTGGGGTGGTATAGAAATGTAAATAATAATAATAATAATAATAATAATAATATGAAACCCAACTCTTTTTCTCTTTGACATTTGAATCGAGGCTGTAGAGGTGTTGAACTGATCCCTGGATGGGCTGGATGAAGGCCAATAAATTGAGAATACCTGAAGGAGCACCTCTTCCCTTACCAACCTGCTCATGCATTAAGATCTTCTGCTGAGGCCCTTCTCCAGATGCCTCTACCAGAGGTACATGTCAAGAAAGTATGTATTAATAAAGAAAAGGAGGTTGTCAGCAGTGGCACACCTTTCTTATAGAGGCTTGCCTGATGCCCACTCTGCAATCTTCCTGGTGCTAGGCTTGGTTCATGCACACAGCAGGAGATAGCGGCAACGTCCATCTCAAAAATAGTTCAGATTTACTGGGGTCTTTTTTTGTTGCACGGAGAAGGCTAGAAGGGGTGCAGGACACAGATGACATTGTGAATAGGACCCACAAAGTTCTGTGAGTGCCCAGTAACGAGCATACAATAAAACTCATCTGATGATGCCCAATGAGTGCCATCAGACAAGCATTTTATTGTATGCTTGTTACTGCCCACTTATGGATGTTCACAGGTCCTTTTGATGACAACATCCACATCCCATGCATCTCCTGCTCCTTCTTGCCTTCTTTCCATCACAAAATAAACCCCAATAAATCAGATTTTTGCAGGAAAAGCAGCGCGAAAAGAACGGCCACTGAATAGGCCAAGTGGTCCTTGTTTACTTCCTCTTTCTTCCACTGTGTGACGAAAGATGCAGTATCGTCAGACATAAGTGGGGAGAAAGCAACGGTAAGGAAATGTGGTCCCCTCCCCATCTGATGAGCTCAAAGACTGAAGGTGAAGGGGCTTAATAGTACAAGAGGAAAAAAAGTATGTGTTGAGCCTTGAGCCAGAGGAGAGATACAATGTAAACCTAATGTGCTGGTGGAGTCACTGTTACTACTACCATTACCGGGGGGGGGGGGGGGGGGGAATATGAGGCCAGGTTTCTGTCTTATAAAAAGCATGAACTAGAAAAAAGGATTCCACCATGTTAATGGGGTAATTGGGGGGTGGTCATTCTAACATTCATAAAATCGAAAATTTTTCACCAATCTTCCTAAAATTTAAACATGCTAAAAAGAAATGTCGGTTTTACATAACCTGAAAATTTCAAGGAGACAGGTGAAAAATTGAGGGAACGATGGCAGTTTAAATTAGACAAGAAAAAACTCTCTCTGAATCAGAATGGTTGTGACTGGCGATTATATATGTCATGGATTTTTGTAAAGAATAAGGCCTTACTAAGTAATCCAGAGGTGGTGTCTTCTTCCTCCTTCCTTGCAGTTTATGGAATAGCCTTTCTTTTTTTAAAAAATTCCCTTCGGTTGATTTTTAATGAATATTTATTCAACCTATCAGAGTGAATGGAGAGGCCTTCTCTTCAAGCATAGTGTGACACATGCTCAGTAGCGTCGCTCTCCCCCACCCTCCTGCCTCAGTCGGATTAGAATGTTGAAAATAAAATGGCCGCCTGCCTCCTCTAGCCTTAGTGGAATTGTCTTAGTTATTATTCCTTGTGATTGTTGGGTTTTAGTTTAACCACAAAGCAGCCTGATTTCAGACCCCACCACAAGGAAGCTATGGAATTGAATGGGTCTGAAACTTTAGTCCACAAGCAGGCCTGGCTTTCTGAGAAGAAGACAGCCTGCTCCTTGTCTCCTTTTGGAGAGAAGAAGAAGAGTTCTCTTTTCTCTCTTTTGGAACATGCTTTCCTTTGGCTGAGAGAGTATTTTGGGCTGCCTTTTCCCTGGATCCATGAAAACCTGGTCTTCAGATCTCCCCTTGGAATAGGGAGCTCTATACATGGCTTTTAACACCCCCCTCGTCCCCCATACATACACAGTGCTCCTTTCCTTTTTTCTAAGGGTTTGGTCCATACTGCTATGTAGTCAAAAGCTTCAAACACTTCATTTAATTAGTTTGTGACGGTGTGAAATACAATGTTGAAACCTTTCAAAGTGCTTCTGGGCCTACAACGTTGGTTTCAGCCTAGTCACACGGTTTTTCTAATGAGGTTTAGAAACAGTTAAACTGTCGTGTATTTTGCATAGTGTATAGGCTGACCAGATGAAAAGGAGGACAGGGCTCATGTAACTTTAACAGTTGTAGAGAAAAGGCAATTTCAGCCAGCATCATTTGTATACAATTTGTACCTGGTGAAATTCCTTCTTCATTACAACAGTTAAAGCTGCAGGGGCCCTGACCTCTTGTGTGTCTGGTTACTCTAGTATAGTTCCTGCAACTTTAATTGTTGTGATGAAGAGAAGATTTCACCAGGTACTAATTGCATACAAATGATGCCTGCTGAAATTCCCTTTTCTCTGCAACTGTTAAAGATACAGGAGCCTTGTCCCCTTTTCATATGGTCAGCCTAATAGTGTACACACATGGATTTTCTTTCTAATCCTTGCAGTCTACACTGGCTCCCTCCTGGATGTGTTTTTGGAGGCAGACAAACCCTTTTTTGTTCCAACAGGCCTTTGGCAAATAATCTGGACCTCTGCCTATCTATACCTTTGACTTTTAAATTGTTATATATTTTAAATGATTTCATATTGAAATGTATTTAATTGTATTTTTAACTTTTGTATGTTTCTAGTTATAGGCTTTAGCTGCATATGTTTTAATTTTGTAAGGCCCAGCATTGGGCAAAAGGCAGGATACAAATAAATATAATGATAATAATAATAACAAGAAGAAGAATAGTAATGTTTCACATTTCACTTCTGTATCTGATGTTCTTTTGCATTTATTTTTCTTTATAAACTATTCAGATCTTAAGACTTCTTGTGTGGCATGTTTTCATTGGTTCAACAAGTTAAAAGGGGTATTCACTGTTTTCCTGCTTATGTTATAAAACCTATTTTCAACAGGCCTAGTAACTTCAAGAGTAACAGAGTTGGGGGGAAATCCTCAATCTCTTTGAGATCAGAGGCACTGAGTAAGGGACCCCTGGAGATAATTTAGACTGACCCCAGACTTCTAAAGACAAACAAAGTAGCAGACCATAATAACACTTCTCATGTGGCCCTTTGGTTTATGAGGCAGGTGCTCCTGCGGGCTACCAAACGGAGGGAGTAACAGGCCATAAAGTTTCCTGGCTGGGACTAACAGAAATCCGGCCTCAACACTCCTGGAAGGTCCATGTTCCACAGCACCCGCTCTCAGATGAACTTGAGGGAATTCCACCCTCCACCCCTGGGTTTAATTTACTGGCTTCCCCTGGCTGGACCTTGCAGGAAACTATAGGGACAGACAGAGCAGGCATTCATAGGCATTCATTGCACACACAGAGTGCTGACACTGGCTAATCTAAAAGCAAGTATGTTGCTTTTCAAAAACCAAGGAAATTCAATGGGTCTTACTTTTGAGTAAATATCTAGTAATGGAAATGCAGCCTGTGCAAGAATTGAGCCATGCCAAGTTGGAAGCAGATTGGTTCATGCCTTGATTTTTAGAATTTTTTTAAAAAGTTTGACTTTTAAAAAAAATCCTAAAAATCAAGGCATGAACTGATCTGCTTTCAACTTGCCATGCTTAAAGCCTTACTTAAGAGCTACCATGCTGCCAAGTTTCATGTTTATCTTAAATTTCATTAAAAAAAAAAACAACAACCTTGTGTACTGCTCAAGGTCCTAGACCCCGAAGAGGAGCTTTGAGTTTGAACTTTAAAAATTCCTAAAAATCAAGGCATGAACCAATCTGCTTCCAACTTGGTGTGGCTCAATCCCTACTTCAGAGCTACCATGCTGCCAAGTTTCATCTCTTTATCTTTCAAAATGACAGAACTGTAAGCATTTTTGGTTAATTTCCATAGGCTATACTGGGCTGTTTATTCCAACTTTAAAAAATTCCTAAAAATCAAGGTGTGAACCCATCTGCTTCCAACTTGGCATGGCTAAATCCCTACTTCAGAGTTACCACGGTGCCAAGTTTCATCTCTTTATATTTAAAAATGATGGAGATGTACTCATTTTGGTTAATTCTCCTAGGCTATAATGAAGCGGTTATCCAAAACTGGAAAGGAGCTTCGATGAGCACATCTCCACACTGAGGGTATTTGATGGTTTTGAAACTATCCCCTCTCTGCTCCGAAAACTCAGAGCTTCATCGGATTTCTGACAGACCCTCGGATTTTCTGGGAGGAGCACACACTCCTAATAGTTAACATAGTAAGCTGTAACTTATTCAAATACAGGATATTTTCCTGTATCATCTTATGTGCTTCCAGGATTAATCAGGGATTTTTAATTCTAGTAGAACAATTTTTCAAGTTATCTCCAAATACAGACACAAAACATGAAATGCTTCTCTTTCCTGAGGCAATCATAAAAAGCTTTTATCTCTGGACACTGGCTGTTGAAAAGTTCAAATGAGACCCTTCAAAATTCAAGTAAGAGAGCATAAAAAGTGGGTTTTGAAAAGTGGGTTTTGAAAAGTGTTTTGAAAAGTGGGTGCAACACATTTCACTATGATTGATTGATTGATTGATTGATTGACAGCATTTCTCTACCGGCTAATAGCCGAACTTCTCTGGACGGTTTACAAAAATTAAAACCATGAAAACCATTTAAAATATAAAACAAACAACAGTGTAAAAACATAATATAAAATACAGTATAAAAGCACAACAAGGGTAAAACCGAGCAGCAATGCAGAGATCTATACAGTTTTAAAAAACAGATTTAAAACAGCAAAGTTAAAAATTAAGCTGACAAGCTGTTAAAATACTGAGAAAATAAAAAGGTCTTCACCTGGCGTCTAAAAGAGTATAATGTAGGTTCCAGGCGAACCTCTCTAGGGAGCTGATTCCACAGCCGGGGTGCCACTACAGGGAAGGCCCTCCTTCTGGTACCCACCTGCCTCACTTACTTTGGCAGGGGATCACGGAGAAGGACCCCTAAGGATGATCTTAGGGTCTGGCAGGCACATATGGAAGGAGGCTAAAATCACTAGCTTTGATTTCATATTGGATGTCAACATGGTATAACATCCTCGCTGATGTTGGCTTGGTTGTCAACTGTATAATATCCGATCAGCCGTTACACAAAGCCATGAAATTCATTAAACAAAAAACCTACGGTTTACTAAACAACATTAAGGCTCTACAGTTTCCAACCAAGCACCAAAAAGCAGGGAAATTGGGAGTTGGCTCACAAGCCTTAACGCCACATCCTCCCTAAGGAGGCAAAAAGTGCAAGTGAAATTCTCATTCTCCAAAGCAGATAAACCATGAGGAAAGGATGGAGAATATGATATGCAGAGGTGACTGGGGGGTTGTGGAAAACTCATGACGAACAACTTAAGGCCACCTATTCTTTTTTTGTTGTTTAGAGCAGCCCTTCCCCAACCTGGTGCCCTCCAAAGGTGTTGGACTACAACTCCAATCATTGCAAGTCAGTATGTGAGCCTTAACTCCCAATTTCCCTGCTTTTGGGTGCTTGGTTGAAAACTGTAAAGCCTTAACATTGTTTTGTAAACCTTAGGTTTTTTGTTCAATGAATATATACTGTGAAAAAAGCAAAATCCTTTTGGATACAAATGCATAAGGTGATTCAAAATGTATTGAAGATAAAAATACAATTGCGTCCAGAGTATTTGTTGTTGGGGATAATAGATGAACAGTTGACGCAAGGTTATGGAACTTTATTCTTATATATGACAATGGCAGCAAGATTAATCTATGCTCAGAAGCGCCATTCTGCCACCACCCGGCAACAGCCTGAGGGCGGGGAGGCATTTGCGGATGGGGGGGGTGAGGAGAGACATGGCCGCTCCTGATAGGAAGAGTGGGATGGTGCCACTGGGGAAGGGAGGGGCGAAGGCTTTATAAGGGAGAGCCTCCCTCCCTTCCCTCTCTCTCGCAGCGTGGCTCCCTGGAATAGGCTGGCGCGGGCGGTGGTTTGGCATGGCGGCGGCGGACGTTGAAGGGCGCGGCGAGCAGGAGGGCCTCCGGGCCGCAGGTTTTGGGAGATCGGCTGGTCTCAGGCGGGCGGGGGCAGGGGGTGAAAGCGTGCGGGGAGCAGAGAGGCGGACAGACAAAAAGAGGCCAGGCGTGGAGTCCGGCTGGTTGCTGGAGGGGGCGAGGGGGTCCGGCAAGGCCTAGGTGGCCGCGGGGCTGCGGGTCGGGCCGTGGTTTGTTCAGGCAGCTCCCCCACGCGGTTTGGCGGAGGCGGGAGCTGGGGGTGTGTTTGGGCCCTGCGTGACCGTTTAGGGAGCAGTGAAGGGGGAGTGAAGGAGAGGCTGTGCACCCTTGGCTGTGAGGGCCCGGCTTGGGAGGCCCAACCCCCAATAGTTGAAAGGAGGAGGTATCGGGCTGGTGAGTAGGCGGGGCGGCGAGCCTGGTTGGCTCAGCAGGAGATTGGGGACCCAATTGCAGGCGTGGCCTGAGGAGCTGATTCACACCCTTTCTCTCATAGTTTGTGGTGTCACCAGGGGGCTGCAGGAGGGATTTAGGCGCAGTCAAGGGCGGGGCTTCAATTTGAATCTTACTGGTCGTGATTGGAGACTTTGCCCAGGAAGTCATCCTCCCCCCCCCCCCAGTTTATACTGGTTGGTGGCTATAGGGTTACAGTGCTACAAGAATGTCTCACAAAAAAGGAGCAGGGGGTGCAAAAGGTAAAGAGAAGGCCCCCCCGGCGAAGCGGGTACACAATAGGGGCGGGATGGAAGACCTTGGGGATGAGCTGGACCCAGCAGTGGAAGCTTTGTTGGCAAGGGTGCAAGCTATAGAAAAAGACAGAGGGCTAAACCCTTCCAGCTTGCAGGATTTGGGGGAGGCAGGCTGTCATGTAACGCGTAGGCAGGCGCAAGATACTCTTTTACAAACCCTTTCAAATCATCTAGATGCAATTGAGGCTTCATCGGACCAGGCTCAGGCCCTAGGAGATTCCAACGTCCCAGCGGTTGTGACGGCGGAGCAACAAGCAACTCCGGTCGGAGGGGATCGGGCACCGGTGGACGTGGTCACGTCAACTCTGCAAGGTAATGTTCAGGGCTGTGGCTTAGGGGGTCAGGCTTGCGTGTTGTTTCCTTGTCACCACAGGGGTCCTGCGCATTCATGGAGATGGGGTACTTGTTGCCCTAATTTCCAGTATGGGCAGGTAGGAACGCCTGAAAGAGCGGGGGGGGGGGGGTAGACCGGGCATCGTTCGTAACGTCACCCGCGTGTTGCGCGCATAACTCATCAGCACCTGCTGCAATGGGGACGCAGTGCCCCAGGGCTCAAGTGGTAAGCGCGCAAGCTCAGCTGGACGCTCAGCCGGCTGTGCAAGTTTCGGTGGTGACTGCAAACGCGGTGTGCGCTGTGGTTTGGACGGGACCCGCATCCAGCAACGGGAATGCCGGGCAAGGCACAGGAACATTGGTAAGCGATCCCTTTGCTGGGGCGGATCGGCACGCGATTCCTAGGGGCAGTGCAGCTTCGCCATTGGGGTACCACCTCCTCCCGGCAACACGGGAAAAGATATTGAAAGGGGAATACGTCGACATTTTCTCCTTGCTTTTCAGAGAGTTGGAAGCAAACGAGAAAGATAAGATAGGAGAAAAAGAGGCGGAGAGGTTGCGAAGGAGGAAGGTGGCCAGGACTTGGTCCAATTGGCTTCCTGGCTTTTTAATTTATATGGGGATTATGGTGCAACGTTTCCCGGGCAAGGGGTATATTATGATCAAGTATCTTGACATGGTATACCGAGCTTACACAGAGTTCGAGGGCGGAGCGTGGTTGGCTTACAATGAATCATTCCGTCGTAAAGCGGCTTTCGACTACACCCTGCCTTGGGATGTGCAGGATCAGGACTTGTGACTACAATTCATGACCCCAGCAAAACCAGGGTTCGGGGAATGGGCCAATAGCGGCCATATAATAGTTAAACAACAACCCGCCTTCTCGCTTAAGGGGAATGCGGGGCAGTGGGTTCAATCCCGCCCGCCTTGCTGGGATTATGGAACTAGAGGTTCCTGTTCTCGATCCCCTTGAAAATACAGGCATGACTGCACCATTTGTGGGGGTCTGCACCCGGCCGTTAACTGTAATAGAAAAGGGGGTCGCGGGACATTTAAGGAGGGTCCAGGAGGTAAAAAACCAGGAGGGTCTCAGCAACAACCTCCCAAAGGGCCCCAGCCCAGTTAAAATAGTTCTTCTCAAAAGTTTGCTGGCATGCTATCCTAAGGTGGAAGAGGCCAGGTATTTAGAGTTAGGTTTCTTATACGGTTTCCGGATCCCCTTTTCAGGACCCAGGGTCACCTCGTTCGCTACGAACCAGACTTCTGTGAATAACATGGAGGCATTAGTTTTGGAAAAAATTAATAAAGAAATCTCAGCAGGTAGGGTTCTGGGCCCATTTTCCGAGCCACCCATCGTGAACTTAAGGGTGTCGCCATTGGGTATAGTTCCAAAGAAAAGTTTGGGAGAATTTAGACTGATTCATAATTTGTCTTTCCCTAAAGGGGAGTCAGTCAACGATCATATTCCGGAGCATTTATGCTCTGTTAGGTATACACCCTTTGATTCCGTGGTCGCGATGGTTTGGAAAATTGGAACGGGGGCGTTGATGGGAAAGTGCGACATTAAGTCGGCTTTTCGCATTCTGCCCATTAACCCAGCAGACTTCAATCTTTTAGGTTTCTCTTTTCAGGGTAAATATTTCGTGGATAGGGCCCTGCCTATGGGTTGCTCAATTTCGTGCGCCATGTTCGAGAAGTTCAGTACATTTTTGGAATGGGCCATTAGGTACAGATCAGGTTCAGTGAACATCATTCACTACCTGGATGATTTTTTGATGGGGGGATTACCTGGGAGTAATCAGTGCACACAATTAATGCAGGAATTCCAGGATTTGTTGGAGGAACTGGGCGTCCCGTTGGCGCACGAAAAGACAGAGGGCCCTGCCAGCGTTATTACGTTCCTGGGAATCGAACTCGATTCTATTACACAATGCAGCAGGCTGCCACAGGACAAGTTGGCGGATCTGCAGGTTAGAATTTCAGGTATGTGCCAGGCTAGGAAGGTTACACTCAGGCAGCTGCAGGAGCTGGTAGGTCACCTTAATTTTGCATGCCGCGCAGTGGCCCCAGGGAGAGCCTTCCTGCGGCGCTTGTGCGACGCCATGAAGGGATTATCCAGGTCTTATCACCGAGTTAGGGTGACCAGGGGCATTCAGGAGGATTTGCATACTTGGCTAATGTTTTTGAATGAGTCCAACGGGATATCGTTTTGGAGACAAGACCTTCTTATTGAAGCGGAGCTGCAAATCCATTCCGATGCTTCTGGCGCCTTGGGTTTTGGCATGATTTGGGGTGATAGATGGTGCGCACAACAGTGGCCCGAGAGGTGGGGCGCTTCAGATATATGTAGAGATCTGACTTTCTTAGAATTTTTTCCAATTTACGTCGCGGTGCATATATGGTCCGTGGAGTTTGCTAACTCCACCGTGTTGTTCTGGTGCGACAATCAAGCCACGGTTCAGGTAATAAATACACTTACATCTAGGAACCCCAGAATTATGGCAATACTTAGGAAATTTACCCTGCATTGTCTGTGAAACAATATTTTGTTCCGTGCTAGACATGTTCCAGGTTTGGATAACTCGATAGCCGATGCTCTATCGCGTCAGCAGGTTCAGAGATTTCGGGAGTTGGCTCCTTGGGCTCGTCTGCTACCGGAGGACTTTCCGGACATCCTTTGGGAGATTGGTGACGAGAAGCTGAAGACGCCATGTGGCAGTCCTTAGCACCAAGCACGAAGGCATCATATTTGAGAGCAGGTAGAGAGTTTCTAGCTTTCAGGGAAGGGTTGCAGCTGCCAAGGACATGGCCCATTCCTGTGGAGCATATTTTGCAGTTCTGCGTAGCCTCACATCAGAAGGGCCTAGCGGCGAGGATGATCACGGGTAAGTTAGCTGCCCTGGCATTCTTATCGAAAGTTAAGGGTGTACCTGATAATACATTGGACTTCAGGGTTCGATGTGCAATACGGGGTTGGAATAGGGCCGCACCGCGCACCCCTGATGTGCGGCGTCCGATTTCCCCCGACATTCTATTGCAGTTAAGGGAACAATGGCAGTTGTTATGTTTTTCGCCTTACGAGGTGGTTCTATTTCAGGCGACAGCATTGTCTGCCTTTTTTGGTGCGTTTCGGATTTCAGAGTTGCTGGCATCTTCCAGGCAGGATTGCTCTGATAGAGCTGTCCAGTTTCAGGATATCTTGTTCAACAAGCAGGGGGTAGTAATAACACTGAGGCGGTCAAAAACTGACCAAGCAGGCAAGGGGGCATTGATTCAGCTGTACCCAGCCCCACGGGTGGATTTGTGCCCGGTACAGGCATTGAGGGAATTCATCCTTTTGCGTGGCCGCAAGTCAGGGATCTTATTTCGCCATCAAGATCAAGCCCCGTTGACCAAGTTCCAATTTTGGGCTGTCGCAAAACAGGCCTTACATGCCTTGGGCTTGCCAGCGTCCACATTTGCTCCGCATTCTTTTCGCATTGGGGCAGCATCTACAGCCGCAGTGGCTGGTTTTTCTCCCTCTCAAATTCAGGCAGTCGGCAGGTGGCGGTCAGCAGCATTCAGGACATATGTGCGTGCCTTAGTGCAGTGATGAGTGGATGCCCTAAGGGGATATTAAATTCATCTGTGTTTATTGTAGATCCCTGGAGATGTCTAAGTCCAGTTAGCGTGATCATTTGCGGCCACAGCTACGTCTTCTGGGCCGGCAGAAGGGCCACCAAGTCGAGCTTCGGATCCCAGCTGGGGATGAGTCGCCAGGCCAACGTGATGTGGTTGGGTAGGCGAGGTATGCGGTGGGAACGCCTCCTGCCCACATTGCTTCAACAACAGGTGGCATGTTTTGTGCCCCAAGTGCTGCTGATCCACTTGGGTGGAAATGATCTTGGCCTGTTGAAAGGCAAGGCATTGATCCTGCAAGTGGTTGCAGATTTCAGACCATCAGGCAATGCTGGCCTGGGGTCTTGATTGTGTGGTCCTGCATACTACCCAGGTTCAATTGGCGGCTGGGTAGTTATAACAAAGCTTTGGATAAAGCACGCAAAAAGGTGAACACAGCCATCTTCCGAGATCTGGCCAAACACGGTGATTTCAGTATCCAGCATCCAGATTTTACCCTGCATAGGAGGGAGCTTTATAGGCAGGATGGGGTCCATTTGTCGGACCAAGGAAATGATTTATTCTTGCGTGATCTGCAAAGGGGTCTTTTGGAAGCCTTCGCTTTTAGGTGGGGTGTGAGCGACTAAGCAAGTGGCTTGACGCTCCCAGTGGTGGATTAGAAAGGGGGGCATCCAGACAGGTAAGGACTTTGGTGAACATTCATTGGCACTGTTCGGGTGACTGGTAATTCCTGAGGCTCCCAGCTTTGAGCCCTGCGGCCTGGCTTGGGAGATAAGGGTTACCTCTGAGACCAACCCTTCTCACCTACCCAGAGCCTTGCGGCCTGGGGGGAGGCGACACAGGAAGGTATCCCTCCACAAAAGGGCTAGCACACGGAGAGGCGAAGTGAATACGCCTGTTAACGGGCTAGAATGGCTCGCCCGGACCAGGGATAGAAGGGCCTGAGGATAGGCCCATATGGATGCCCCTTAGGACTACCCCTTTGCAGATCTTTCAATAAAATGTGGCCCTTGTTTAAACCCATTACACGTGTCTCGACTCTTTATTTACCCCCTCCTTCCGCAATTGGAAGACCGAGAAAATACCAACAGAGGAGGAATGGTTGTTGAAAATTACAGAACTGGTGGAGATGGCAAAACTTACTGCAATACTAAAAGATAAAACAATAACCGGGTTTATTGAGGAATGGAAACCAATGGTGGCTTTTTTAAAAGAAAGAGAAGGACATATTTGCAAGTGGATTCAGTGACTAAACTGGAAGAAAAACATCTGTTAAAGAAATATAGGAGGGAAAACTTCACTCACTATTTTGGCTTATTTTGGCTTATTGTGACAAATTATCAAGAAAAGAGGAAATTCGGAAGTCCATTTTAATGTTGTTTGTTGTATGTAATTTTTGTTGTTTGTGGGTGTAGGTAAGGTGTATGTGTTAAATGTTTTTTATGTTTGGAAAAATAAAAAAAAATTAAATGTTTACAATGACAAAGCTGATTAGTTGGATGGTTCTGACTGAAGCATCTGGGGGGATTTTGTCTGGAAGAGGTTTTTCTGAGAGTCACCAGGGAAGAGCGTCTTCATGACATTAGAACAGCACCAGCTAGATTTGGAAGCCAAGCTGGAATCAGGCATGGCAGAAGGCCAGCAGGTGCAGAGAGGAAGACTCCAAAAATAGTCTTCAGGAAGAGCTGAGGCTTGGTAACAGCTAGTGGAGGTTTGATGCTGGAGCCGACTGAGGGAAGCCTGGTAAACTATCATTAAAGGTCCAAGGTGGAAGTCAAACCTTACTATTGAGCTTCTCATTGCCTGGCCTATGTGTTAACAGGTGATGCTTGGGTAGGGTTGGCTAAGATCAGGAACTGTAGCTTCTATTGCCTAATTGGTGGTAACAGGAAAACATATTGTTTTAAAGTAGTGGTAGCCATAAGTTAATAGGATTTATTGTTTTATTCCTCTTTAATAAAACTGTTCATATTTTAATTTATTTTACTTGTACCTCTAATCTGCTTGTGTCGTGCCTAATGACCAGCTACCTCAGGGAAAAAGAGTATATCAAATAAAGGGGCTTGGATTTTTGGTGCAGCAGAAGTGAATGATAGGATAAACAAGTGAAGGGATGCTTTGTCAATGTTTATGGCTATAGCAGTGGGATTGCTCTTGAATAAGGGATCCGCAACACAGGCTAAAACATTTTTGTTCACCTAGGTGTTGTAACTTGTCTATATTCTTAAGAATTAAGGGATTTAGCTGTTTATTTTATGTTTATGATTTAATGGATTGTACACTATCCTGGAATTCAAAACAGAATGAAGACTGGTATAAAAATGTCTTAAATAAATACAATTATGAGCAACCAGAATTCCTTGGATGTTTATTATGGAATTTCAATAATAGCAGAGAGGCTTTCCTGAAAGACAGCACGCCGTCCCAGAACTGCTTTCCCTGAACTTCACAGGTGCAGAGGCGTATTGGGTGTGCTCTATCATGCCCTTTGTTAACATAGAGCAGCGCTGAGGCCCAACAGGCCTCACCTTCCTGAATGAATTAAAATATATGGCCAAGAATATGCCCCAGAATCCTCTGCAGCAGAGAAGGGTTGTGTGGCAGAGCAGCAAGGGCTCCTTGGTGGACAAATAAATATGGAAGGGTTATCTGAAGGTGGAACATTCACAAGTCACTACTCTAGCCAGCATACTGGAAAACCAGTATGACAAAGAGATAGGGGAGATGATGCATCATGTCACGTGTACCACAAGGCCAGAGGCTGAAGTCAGTGGCTGAATTCGGACAACACGATAGTCAACAGTGGGGTAATAATCAACTTTACAGTTGTTCATCTAGGGGGTACTCCCCACACAACATGGTAATAAATAATCAACTGTGGTGTGGAGTAGGATCAGCGCTGAGTTGACTATGGCAGCATTCGGACGACACAACAGTCAATACAACTGACGATGGTTTCCCCTCACACAGTTGCTTATTGTGTCGTCCGAATTCAGCCAATGTTTCTGAGAGCTTATCTCTGTCGGAGGCTGCCTCTACATGAAAGGTTTAAAGCTCTTTCAAGTCTCATTAAAAATTTTACCTCTACATGAGCGGAGCGCAAATCGGGAGTCGAGGCGCTTTATCTATCCAATTATGCGCATTATCGAATGTACGTTAAATAGCGAGTTTTATTTTGCTGCGGCCGTTAAAGCGCATTTTGACTATGTGAATAAGCCATTCTCTGCATTAACTACTTCTAAAGCGCATTTCAAACAACCGGTAAGGCCACCAGTTGTGCACTCAATTACCTCCTGCGTACAGTCATTTACCATAAAGTGCTTCCGAGAAGATGCGCATAATTGCAGAACCAGGCGTCAAACCGAATTCTTGTAGAGGGGGTCGGAGTTTCTCACGGGAGTAGCTCTCCCACTCCCTCTTGTGGCCTTGCAACTGTAACAGGTTTCCCTGAAAACCTGGGTTTGGTACAATGGAGAAGGCCACTCTTGGAAGCTGTCACTTGGATTATAGCATCAATGTCGTCCTGTTGGCACATGGGCATGGTTTATAGGTCAGGGGACCTGTCTTTCAAGTGGCTTTGATTAGGCCAGACCTTCTTAGTATATAATAGCTGAGCAAGGCTGAAGAAGCTTGCTAGAGATCAGCTTTCGACACAAGGCCTGAAACCCCTCCTGTTGGATTCCATCTGTTTTGGGACTTTGGAAGCGCTTTGCACGTGCTGTCTCTCTCTTGCTGTTTGGACGCTGGATTTCTAAGGATTGTGCCATGGAAAGTATTGTGAGGTTTTGCATAGACTTGAACTTGCGTTTGCTGTGGATTGTGTGTTTGTGGCCTGACTCAGGTGGCAGGGAGTTGCCAGTCCTTAGCAGAAGGATGGGACTCCTGTACCTAAGGTTTTACCTTCCCTGTGATGTTTACCCCGGGTCAGCTCAGTGTTTGGCAGGCTGGGTCTGATTGGTGCATGATTAGTCTCTGCCCAGCTCTGGTGGCTCAGAGCATATGTGTTTCCCCCTCCCTGGGATTTTGATTAGGCTTTGGCCATGTCCCTTGAGGTGCCAACGTATGTGGCATCTGGAGAAGCTCAAATCAGATGGTGGCTAACCCTAACCCCCCCCCCCCCCACACACACACACCACTGAGTGATTGCCTGAAGGATCATATCAGGAAAGGAGCCTAAAGCTTTCTAACTATTATTCAGCTTTAAGTGGTGTTCTTTGGAGACTGTAACCATTACGCTTTTTACCATGTCATTTCATCAATAAAAAGAAGTCTCTCTGACGTGAGTGTTTCGTGTCACTTTGCCAGCACGTGTGAATGCCAGAGGGAACGGGCAAGCTCACAACACATCTCTCTGCACCCATACCAAAATAGTTGTGATGCATTTGTGATGCATTTGATATCCTCACTACTGTACTGTGCCCTTGGTGACAATAGCATAGCCCCACATAGCAACATAATGATGGGAACCTTGCCTGTAAGATAAGAATAAGCTGACGCAAATGTGAGAAGCACACATAATTACCATGGTGATTCATTAGTGGATTAGTTCTGAATGTGGTTGTTTTGGAGGGGTGCGAATATGTCACGAAAGCAGGTTAGTGCAGACCGATTGGGACCTCGGAATAAGTGTTGTTGTTTTTTTTACCTTGCATTCAAACTCCATATTTTGACTTAAGTAGATTAGTTCCTCAGTGCTCTTCATGCGTTGGACATTTTCACTGCAATCTTTGATGAGCTGCAGAGAGGAAAATACTATCAGAGTGGGAAGGAGTAAAGAATGGGGGAAATTGTTGTTGAAAAGTCTGGTATGACTTACAGCGGTGTTGCTTTATACAGAGAAAGTGTGACAACTTAGCATTTATTATTGGAGGAAATAAACATAGGCTAGAGCCAGTTTAAAAGAAATTCAAATCAACTTACTTTATTAGTTCTTTTCTACACATCATCAGAGAAGGCTACGTAACACTCTTTAACTACAAGCACTCCCTAAAGCTGGGTATGTGAGTGTAAGTGAGAAAAGGTATGAGATATGGTCACTTCCTTCCTTCCCGGAGAGACCACATGGTGCTTGCTGCAGAGGAGGAAGAAGAAAGAAGAAGGAGAAAGAGCAGGAAATAGGAACTCATCAAGCTACAGGACAATCTCTTATCGCTCCCTAGTGTTTGGAAGCATACAGAGTTGTTCCTATTATCCAGCAATTGTCCCTTGGAGAAGATAGTGGAAAAAGAAACAATCCCACATCCTGTGGAGTTGTCACAAACATTTGTTTTTGAAGAAACGGGTAGAATTTTGCTTATTTTTGATGTTTTCTTTTAGGAAGCAAACAGTTGTGAATTGCATCTGGAATCCATTGCTTGATAATGGCAACTTAGCAGCTCATCCACAAGGTCTCTGGCCTCCTCCACACGAGACGTTTAATGAGCCTTGAAGACTCATTATAAATTTTACCTCCACACCAGCGGAGCGCAAAACGGGCGTACAGGCGCGTTATCTCCCCGATAATGCGCATTTTCGAATGCGCGTTAAATAGCGACTTTTATTTTGCTCCGGCCGTTAAAGCGCATTTTCGCCGTGTGAACAAGCGATTATGCGCATTAACGTCTTCTAAAGCGCTTTTTGGACATCAATTACTGCGCTTCGCCGCCTCTCGCCGCCTCCCGTGCAGAGGGATTAGGCGTAAATGCGCCTCCGCGATAATGCGCATAATCCCCGAACCGGGCGCAAAAGCGCATCCTTGTGGAGGGGGCCTCTATGTATATGGTGTGGGAATGAAAACGATTTTTTTGTGTTTGTGTTTTTGTTTTGTTGACACTTACAAGAAAGAAAGAAAGAAAAAAAGAAAGAAAGAAAGAAAGAGATGCTGACAATAATATGCATCACTTCCCATGATCCAGAAAGGAAAATGCATATGAGTTCCTTGTGAGATTGAAAATCCCTTTCACAGAATGGATGTGAATATGCCCATCATAAACACCTGCATTGCCATGTGCATTCAGAGGTGAAGCATCTTGTGTTGCCCCTTCAGTATGGAGATAGGGAAGTGAATTCCATCAGCACTTCAAAGTGGATAGAGAGCATCCAAGCCACTGTCTTGGACTACATACATGCATTATTGCCTATAATTGTTTCTTCCAAACTACTCTTTGCCTCAGATCTTGCTATAGGGAAAATACACAGAAGAGAAGAAGGGCAGCTCAGTTCTCTAGGGGATTCAGCTCATCTGTATCTTGAAAAAACCAAGAACATGGGTATTTCAGCTTCTGTGTAGTGGGGATATCTGAACCAATACAACTTGGTTGGTGGTGGCAGCATTGGGAAACAGGCTTGAATATCCTTTACCTTCTCAAGGGCATCATATGCTTGGGTGGCCTGCACTTCTTCATCAGCACCAGGCTGAGTTCTCTTCAATATGTTCTGTAGATTGGAAGCAAAAAGGGGTTGGTAAGAGATACAATGCTTGGGTATTTTCTGATACCTATTATTTTGCATTGGCAGTGAATTAAAGTCACTCTAACAGTTCATCCACAGCATCTATGCTTCTGCTCCACAGCTAGCTTTTGTGGACGACCATTTCGAGGAGTGGCAAATCAACACCTCAGCTTCCATATCACCTAGAGAGTCTTGACAGAAAGTTCTGTTAGCCGAGATGCTACTTTCTCCACACTTCTTTTGCCTTCCATGTAGCCAACTAGGAGGAGGGCGGGGCAAATTTTGCTGCTTCTGCTGCTGCTGTTAAATTTTCCAGAGTACAAAAATATATGTGTATAGATACTGGATATTGCTCCTGGGAAGGAGGTGAGAGTTCTGTAAGTGACAAGGGTTTGTAGTTGGAAGATTTGGGGTTCAATCCTTGACCCCTAGTTTGAAACTATTTCAAACTACAGGGCCAGAAAACACATCAGGCTGTATCACATTTCTAAATTAGGACACAAAATGTTTGGAAATTTTAAATGGCAAATTACTTGTTTAGTGACATTAGATCTCCTTGTAATAAATGACTGGAGATTTGCTACAGACATCTTTACCGCTAGGAAAACTGCTAATTTAATTATGCATGTGCTATCCCTATCTCACGTTCAGTCCAAGAGGCTGGCTGACCGATGGAACTGTGAGCTCCATGTCCCCGACACTCTTACCTGGAGAAGGAGTTTAAGTCGTGTGATGCGCTGGAATGGGAGGATGAGGAAGGATTTAAGGGAAAGGCGCTGGCAAACAGGATCACTTTCCAGTCTCTCCAAGACCTGTTGAAAGGCAGGAACACCATTCCTGATGGAGAGAAGAAATGAGACATGTCCAATTACATGCAGGTGGCTTTTGTGCTCCACCTCTTCTATAGCAGAGGCGGGCAACCTGCAGCATGGTGCCAAGAGTATAAGTGGGGTTTGTGGCATGCCTGGACCAGAGCAGGAGGCTCCATGCACTTGCTTATTATGGTCAAGCCTGCTAGTCACTCCAATACTGTGCTGCTGCCTGCTCCCTTGCTCAGTAGGCTCAAAGGCAGAGACACATCAGGCATATGTGTGTGTGCTGCAGGGTGTGTGTGTGTGTATTTATTTTTAATATATTTATATTCCACCTTTTTTCCTCTTGCAAGGA
Source organism: Anniella stebbinsi (assembly GCA_029215795.1). Classification (NCBI taxonomy): domain Eukaryota; kingdom Metazoa; phylum Chordata; class Lepidosauria; order Squamata; family Anniellidae; genus Anniella; species Anniella stebbinsi. Next base: position 103,032,268 of record JARDYH010000003.1, read on the forward strand.
ATCCAAGGCAGCTTACTTGGTCCTCCTCTCCATTTTGTCCCCACAATAACCCTGTGAAGTAGGTTAGGCTAAGAGCCAGTGACTAAGTCACCCAGTGAGTTTCATGATCAATTGTATTGCTAGTGGAATTGCATGTGGCACATTCCCCACCCCCCAACCCCCACCCAAAAAGGGCTGACTACCACTTTGTGGCACAGAACCTTTTAAAAAAAGACATATACTGTAACCTCATTCAAGAAAATTAATGGTCACTTCTTAAGGGACAGCTTTCTCTCCCAGTGAACCTGCCCAAGTATTATGATGTTCCTCAGAGGCCTTTCTCCAGTTTTCATCACCATTGGATTTGAGCTGGTTGGTAACCAGAAACAAAGCTTTTTTGTTATGATGTCCCAGCTATGGAACACTCTCTCCAGGGAGACTTCTTTGTGCTGAGTCAATTTTATTTTTGGTGCTAGTGAGAACTTTTTATTTACTAAGGCCTTTTTTAGATCTTGGTTTTATACTGTTTTGTTGCTGATTATTTGCTCTGCCTTTATGGTTCAATTGCTTGTTACTCTTTTTGATTTGTCTTATATAAGCTACTCTGGCAGCATGAATGAAGAGCAATGCAAGAATGTCTAAAATGAATACAGAACATAAAATAAAATCCTGAGTATTCTGGAAGTTCCAGATGCAGAGCCCTTACAAGCATTTTTTAAAGTCAGTCCCTTTCCTTTTAATCTCTCCAAAATGTGGAAGATGGTCACAAAATATTCAGAACTAAATAACAATGCCATCCAATGCATGTCTACTAACATGCTAACGGGGCTTACTCCCAGGTATGTGTGTATAGGACTGTCCCTTACAGCAGAACCTAAATATCTCTAGTCAGAAGTAAGTCCCATTGATTTCAACGAAACTTACTCTCAGGTAAGTCATATAAGGTTGTAGCCTTTAATCTTCAATGCTTCCATTTTGTTGCCTTTCCTTTGAATTATGCTATAATTAAAATCTAAGACTTAGATTCCAGGAGATCCATCCTAGTTGCTTGTTATTCCTATGAAAAGATCCTGGAATCACTGCTTCCTCTAAACAGGATCCTAAATCAGGGCTCAGCTACAGCCATCTCTGAGTTGTGCCTTGAGACTAATTTGACTCTAAGAGATATGCCAAACAGCCAAAGCCACAACTCTATCTATTTATCTCTGACACGTACGTCAAATGTTCTGCATTGCATGCAAGCTGTGCAGACAGAGCCTAGCTCACAAGTGAACAAAGTGAAGTGGAAGGGAAGGGGATGCGAAGCAAAGCAACGACATGCCAGGTTCCAACATCCACATCAACAGGGCATCTGCAAAGATGAGAGCCTCTCTCTCGACTGGCACCTCACTGTTGGTCATGAGAGTTTTTTCTCTAAGGATGACCCTTCATCACCCATGATGTGGAACTCTGAGAAAAAGGCCTCTGGTCTGTTCCGTTTTGCCCTGTGGGTTGTTTTGACTGACCTCTCCTTTCCCACATTTTGATCTGTGGACGCCTCACCTCTGCTGAGCTCCAGGTGCCTGACTGACCACCAGATGAGCAACAGGAAAGGTGCCATGCTTGCCCAGCACTTCTTAGCTACAAACTTGAGACCCCCTTGATGCCAAGGGCTGAAACTGTTCAAGGTGCAAGACCCCAAAGAGGAGGTTTGACAACCTGAGTTTGAAGGGTATGGCTCCAGTGTGTTGTTTTTTTAAAAAATTTTTAAACCTCCAAATTTAAAAAAAAATCCTAAAAATCAACAGATGAACAGATCTGCCTAAAACTTGGCATGGTGAAAGCCCTACTTAAGAGCTATCATGGTACCAAATTTCATCTCTTTATCTTTAAAAATGATTTCTCAAATTTTAAGAAATTCCTAAAAATCAACGGATGAATGGATCTGCTTCAAATTTGGCATGGCTAAAGCCCTACATAAGAGCTATCATTGTGCCAAGTTACATCTCTTTAACTTTAAAAATGACTGAGCCGTAAGCATTGTTGTTAATTCCCATTTACCATAAAGTAAAGCTGCCCTTTGGGTGGGGGGAGGGTGGGAAAAATCCGGATTTTTCTTCAAATTTCTCCCTTCCCAGATTTGTTATCAAAAATCCTGACATGTCCTGGTTTTCCCTGAGTTATCCCTAAGCATACTCATACTGTTCTGTTGTGAATTGAGGCAGATAGGTTGCTATTTGAAATAGGAACTTATCTGTGAGTTAACAATTGGCTAAACAGTTAATATTTAGTCCATTGACGAAGAGACTGTTGATATGTCTCCAAGGATGATAATTGTATACCTCTTAAAAGATTAATACTGGGATACAGTACTCGTCATTTGCTAAGGAACTTTGACTTCTTCACATCCTGTATTTCCAATCCCAAACCAAGATTTCTTAAAGCATAATTTTATACCAGTTTAACTGTCGACTTCCCCCCAAAGAATCCTGGGAATTGTAGTTTGGTGAGGGAGCTGAGAATTCTCTGCTAAACTTTAGTGCTGCTGCCACCCTCCCTGATTACAGAGCTATAGTTTCCTGGAGAGAAGAGGTAACTTAGGACTTTGGTGTAGATTTGCTTACAATGTATTTGTGGAGTGTTATAAGAATAACAAAAAGGCAGGAAAGGGAGCATCTTTGAGTTTCTTACAGTAGCCTCCGGAAGGTTTGTTCCTGGTAGGTCTGGTTTGTCACATATGGCAAATAAACCCTGCGGAATTCTGGTGCGTGCCTCAGTGCCACATCACACACGTTGAAGGTGAACATGTTCTCCTCAAGCTTCTCTTCCAGGTCAAAGAGGAAACTGCAGGAATGCACATGGGGGAAAAAGTAGAACATTGTTACCAGAATTACTTCCCTGTCCCTTTCAATCTTATCTTTCTTTTGGAACTATGTAAGGGCCAGTGTGGTCATTATTGTCTCTACATGCAAGCTCTTGGGAAGCCTTACTCCTGGTGACCCTATATGGGGGTGGGGAGTAATAACATTTAAAAAATCCTAACCCCACGCAGGTGGAGCAGCTGCCAAGAGCACGCAGTTGCTTAAGTGCTTGGGGGGCCACCAAATTTTAAATGCTATTCTTCCCATGTGTTGTGTTACCAGACATCAGGGCTTCCTCATGCTCTCCTTGTAGGAAGCATAATATCTCAACTTGTCTCAAAGCTTCTGTTTTAAAAGGCCACATTCTTCCAACTGGAGGAGATATTGTTTGAAGTATCACAGCTAAGTATCACAGCTGATACTTAAGCAAAAGAGAGAGCACAAATTCGGCATGGAAATTCATAACACTCTAAGGGTGCGATCCTATCAGGTCTGCCCTAGGTACTTGTAAGCCTCCGAACTCGGAGGCTTATGAGTATCTAAAGCAGAGTAAGAGACACACTGTACCTCCTATTCTATGATTTCGCTAGGACGGCATTTCGCCTGTCTATCTGAGGCATCAGGGAGGGAGAGGGAAGGAAGCTTGGGAGGCCTCTGGATAGGGCATAAGCTGTTCCCTCCCCTCCCACCGGCAGGCCCCCTTTAACTTCCCTCTGAGGCCTCCATTGTGACCTCATAGAGGAGCCTGGGCAGTTCTGCCTGTGCTAGGCTGACCATCTGAAAAGGAGGACAGGGCTCATATAACTTTAACAGTTGTAGAGGAAAGGGAATTTCAGGCAGTGTCGTTTGTATGCAATTAGTTCCTGGTGAAATTCCCTCTTCATCACAACTGTTAAAGGTGCAGGCACTATACTAGAGTTGACCATATACAAAAGAAGGCAGGGCTCTGCAACTTTAACTGTTGTGATGAAGAGGGAATATCACCAGGAACTAATTGCATACAAATGACACTGGTTGAAATTCCCTTTTCTCTACAACTGTTAAAGTTATATGAGCCCTGTACTCCTTTTCAGATGGTCAGCCTAGCCTGTGCCACCTGCCAGGGGGAGTGGAGCTCAGACTCCTGGGTCCAAGGTGAGCATGCTGTCTCCTGCCATGGATCCAGGAATCTGAAAAATCCCCCCCCCCCAACACACACACACACACTGCCTAGGGGCCATAGGACTGCTCTCCCCATTGGAATATTCACAACCAGCTATTTAAGAAATAGAAAGGTGGTGAAGGCGGACAAAGAAGGCTATGAAATTAATAGTTCAATCCTATTTATATCTGCTCAGATGTAAGTCCCACTGAGTTCAACAGGGTTTACAGCTAAGGAAGATTGCAGCTGAAGCTGAAGGATTGCAAGGTCCCAAACACAGTACTGATAAAACAAAGTTGTATAACTACAAAATACCTGCTAATGCCAATTCTCTGAGCAACATTGGGTCTTACCTTGCTGCTCAGGGGCAGGATACACAAGTTCCTCACACTTCCTGTCTCTCTGCAATAGTATTAACACTGTATCTGGAATACAGCCTCCACATCTTCCTCACTCAGGAGATGGCCCAAGCAGGCTCTGCATCGGAAGGTTGCTCATCTCCCAGGCAGGGGAGACACAAAGGCTATATTTGGAAGTGACATTGTTATGAAGGACCAGGAAGCACAGGGAATTTGTGCATACCTAGGTTCAAATTAGGGCTATGCAGGCCTTGGTCTTGGATTTGGAAATCTGAGGTCTCGGAGGCCATTTTATGACAGAACTGCCATTTTAAAGCACCGTCCTAGGACTCCGTAATGGGGGAACAGTCTATAATTCCCAGAATGCACTGCCTAAGCGGGCTGCACTTATCAGGGCCCAGGAATGGTGGGCACTCATGGCCTTGCCATTGCCACCGCTGCAGTTGCCCACCCACTGGTTGATCCAGGCATAGGCGTGTGCAGCACATTTCATGAGGGTGGTGTGCCCCCAGTGCTGAATAGAGGGTAACCAGAACCTCGCGTGATTTGGAAGCTACACTTCTATTAATGCAGCCCAAAAGAGCATTTCCCTTTTTTGCAGCCACATCACACTGTTGGCTCATATTCAGCTTGTGATCTACAACAATTCCAAGAGCCTTCTCGCTTGTCGTATTGCTGAGCCAAGTATCTCCCTTCTTGTAACTGTAAGGTCAATAGGAGCACAATTTAAAAGCTCCTTCCTAAATTAAGGTTGCATGCACATGGAAGGTTTTGTTTTATTTCTTTTCGTTTGCTTTAAATTGGACATGTTTACCAAAAAGGATTCTTTCTCTCTATATATATTTTAACAGTTTCTAATGTTTTGGAGAATGAGGTACATTGCCCTCAATTCCTTGAGAAATAGGTAGGATAAAAATAAAAACAATGAAATGTCTCAAAGCATCTCAAAGATTAATAAATTTATTATGGCATAAACTTTCATGGATTATAGTCCTCTTCATCAGATGATGAGGTCTCGTCTATGAAATCTTATACCATAGTTAGGCATGTAATTTCACTAATATAGGGTGACCAGATTTTGGGAACCAAAATCCCAGTAACCCCCCCGCCACCCTACCCACCCAAAACAACCCCCCCACCGCGCGCCCATGCCGCCTGCCCGCCTCGCGCCCGCCCGCCTCGCGCTGCCCGCGCCAGGCTGCCCGTGCCGCCCGCCTGCCTCGCGCCGCCCAGCCGCCCGCCCACCCGCCTCGCGCCACCCGCACCCGCGCGCCTCACGCCGCCCGGCCGCCCACCTCGCAGCCACCCATGCAGGTAAGTGGGGGGGCCCTCCTCCTCCCGCCTCGCGCTCCTTATCTGCAGGGGTGTCCGCTTCCCTCCAGTGCTCAAATCTACTGAGAGACAGGCTTTGCGACCTGTCCCTCAGTAGAGCGCCGGGTGATGATGTCATCACCTGGCGCGCCACTCTGGAGCAGGCCGCGAAGCCCGCTCGCAGTAGCAGCCGGCACTGGTCGGGAGCGGAAGTCCCTGCAAGGTAAGCGCGCCACGCGCCCCCCCGCTCCCTGCTTACCTTGCAGGGATGTCCGCTCCCGACTGGCGCCGGACGGGAGCGGACGTCCCTGCAAGGTAAGCGTGCCATGCGCCCCCTCCCACCTGCCCCCCCTGCCCCCCTGCTTACCTTGCAGGGATGTCCGCTGCCGTCCGGCGCCGGCTAGAACAAGCCCTGGATGGTGCAGGGGAGGAGGCCGGAATGACGCGCACCCGCACTTCCGGGTACGCGTCGTTCCGTCCTCCTCCCCTGCGCCATCCGGGGCTTGTTCTTGGCCAGCGCAACCGCACTAGCCAATTACAAGCCCCTGATGGCGCAGGGGAGGAGGACGGAACGACACGTACCCGGAAGTGCGGGCGCGCGTCGTTCCGGCCGCCTCCCCTGCGCCATCCGGGGCTTGTTCTTGCCCAGCGCAACCATTCCGGCCTCTTCCCCGGCCGATCTAGGTCTTGTTCTTGGCCGGCGCAGTAACGCCGGCTAAGAACAAGACGTAGATGATACAGGTGAGGCCCAATTTTCCGGACTTTGGGGGATATTCTGAAATTTCCCCCCGGATTCAAATTTGGCCCCCTTATTCCGGACTTGTCCGGGGGAATCCGGACGTCTGGTCACCCTAATTAATATGAACAACATTACATGTTCTAGCCATTTTGAATTTGGGGAAATCCTCTTCAGTAGGTTTGGGAAAGAACAAAGAGTTTCAGATAGGACTAGAATGCAAAGCAAAGCCCTTACCTTTTCACAGCTTTCTTCATTATTATAGAACTACTTTTTCAGATTGCTTATGCTAATGCGTAGATGGTTTGATTAATATTTGACTAATGAATTAATATATTGATCTTTCTTACTATTTTTTCTGTTCTGATTTACTATTGCATTCATTTTATGTGTTTTTATTGTTCTTTCTAAAATACCTAGAACAGTTAAAACATAAAATTAATGCATTAGTAAATTAGAAAGTTGAATATTTTAATTCATTAGTCAAATATTGATCAAATCACAGACACACATGTGCACATGCGCACACCTCCTGTAAGCATATCAAAACCTGAGAGTGACCCTAAAATAGATCCCAAGATTCAGAGCAATTTATTCATTTTAATCTACAGCCCAATCCATTTTAGGAACTTTTGGACAATACGTCCTGAGTGACATGGCTACTCAGAAATAAGTCCTATTGGATTCAATAGTGTTTGCTTACTCCAAGGCGAATGGATACAGGATTTCAGTCTTTATGATAACGTTTTGACCCTTATCAAAAGTTCATGGACATAGAATAACAAAAATTCCAACAATATAAAATTATAATACTTCAGATGAATTTCTTCATCGTTAAGGTGCTGTGTTTTTGCTGCAACAGACCAACAGGACTGGCCCCTCAGGATTAAAAAAAAAAAAAAAAAGTAAATCGCCTCTGGGAGGTTTACAACTAATAAACTTGTCACACAATACTCCCGTTGCATGTCTCCACTATTTTGAATTGAGGAGGAGAGAGGGAGGGGGAGAGAGAGAGAGAGACGGCTGTGTTTGTTATAATCTCTCAGACTTTAAACAATTGTCTTTTAGATTTAAGTGTTTTGATGCCTGTCTATGTGTTATTATTAAAATTGGTGGTATGTGTAAGTCTCAGTGTTTTCATTCAGATACGGTGCATTCAGCCTGATAGTCTAATATTCCCCACTGGGATCGGAGGGCTGAATCAGACAGTGATCATTCACTCATGAGGATATGGGCAGCCATGCTCCAAAAGCAGCAGCAAGCAGGCAGCATCAGGGAGACAAGGCTCTGCTCCTTTCCGTGATCCTCTCTCCCTCACCACGCAAGCATGGGTCCAAGAAGGTGAGCCAGCCACTCGAAGTGGGTGCCATGTGCGTGCGTCTGGGGGAAAGGATCACAGGAAGGGGGCGAGGAAACACCCCCTTCTAATATCTTCAAGGAAAGCTTCCCCTATCACTCCCATTGATGACAGCGAGGGTATGGGGAGCTTTCTAGAAAATAAAACAGCCGTTGCATTTTCTGGAAAGCGCACCACACCCTCGCCGATGGGAGCTTCTTAAAGACAGGCAGCGCAATGGTGATGCCGTGTGTATGTCCTAGCCCGCTGAAGAAGTCAGCCAGCAGGCAGGCAGGGAAGGGCAGGCAGGGAACTGAAGCTGCTGCTGCTACGCACACTTTATTTCCTTGAAAGCAACATGTGCCATCGCCAGTGGAAGCAGTGATGGGGGGAAGTGGAGCCCCCCAAAGATATTAGGGTGTGCCTGTGCACACTCGGTACACTCCATGTGCACACCAATAGAAAAGAGGACAGCATGGTCGACCCCCAAGGGGGCGTCCCAACCACCATGTCTGCCCCCAGGGGGGGTGTCCAGCACCAAGGGGGAGGGTGCCCACCTGAACATATGGCTGCCTCTACACCAGACGTTTAAAGCTCTTTGAAGTCTCATTAAAATTTTTACCTCTACAAGAGTGTAGCGTAAATCGGGAGTTGAGGCGCTTTTTCCTCTCCGATTATGCGCATTATCGAATGCGCGTTAAATAGTGAGTTTTATTTTGCTCCAGCCGTTAAAGTGCATTTTGACTATGTGAACAAGCGATTCTCTGCATTAACTACTTGTAAAGCGCATTTCAAACAACCGGTAAGGCCACCAGTTGTGCACTCAATTACCTCCTGCATACAAGCATTTACGATAAAGCGCTTCAGCGATTATGTGCATAATCGGCTAACCAGGCGTCAAACGGAATCCATCTAGAGGGGGTCTATGTCTGATTTTACAGCATGCAATTAAGACAAATCTGTTCTACATAAAAACTTAATGTTAAAATCACTGAAATAAAGAACAAGTGAGACATTCAATGTATCTGAAATTAACTTCACTCACTCCTACTTTTGTAGCTTTTGTTGTACTTTCTTGTTATACTCTGTGTGAGACATTCTCCCCTTCCCTCAAATATATTTTCTGATTGTATCCTCACTCCATTGCAAGTTGCTGCTTAACCAGGCTTGCTGCCGGCTGGCTGGCTTTTTTATTTTTAAAGTTCAATTTTTTAAAAAATCTTGTGTATGATTGTCACAAGTTTCTCTACTCTAACATTAGGGTGGGTGTTGTGGGCAGCGGACACTACTTCGCCCATTCACACTTCTCACTTATATACATTAACTTCTCAAAGCTTTTGTGTTGGCACCACTTGTCACATCCAGACTTTGAACTCCTGTCTACTTCCTGCACAAACACGTGACTCTGAGACCCCTGTGATGCATGCCAGCACCGTGGGGCTAAGTTACAACAGGTGTCTCTGAGTTGTCTGTGCAGTCTCTGTTGTCTCTCTCTCTAAGTCATGGCAGCCTCCAGCCTCAAACAATCAATCTCCCTCCCTCTTCCAAAGTCTCCCAATGGTCCAGCCGGGCTCCAAACTTGTACCCTGTGGCTGGAGGGAAGGGTGCCAGCTTATGGCTTGGTCATGTCTGGTGACTCTTACTTTAAAAACCACCTCTGCCACCAGCTGCCTCTGCCTGCACCAACACTGGACTCTGAGACACTCTTAAAAGGCTCTGCGTGGGACACCAGCCTCTCAGGGCTCAGCTACAGCCATCTCTGAGTTGTGTCTTCAGTCTAACTCTGTCTCTTAAGAGATATGCCAGCCAGCCAAAGCCGCAAAACTATCTATTTTTCTCTGACACACACTTCAAACGTTCTGCATTGCATGCCAGCAGTGCAATCACATTCTAGCTCACAAGTGAACAAAGTGAAGTGGAAGGGAAGGGGTAGCAAAACAAAGCAACAACATGCCAGGTTCCAACATCCACCGCAACAGGGCATCTGCAAAGATGAGAGTCTCTCTCTCGACTGGCACCTCACTGTTGGTCATGAGAGTTTTTCTCTAAGGATGACCCTTCATCACACATGATGTGGAACTCTGAAAAAAGGCCTCTGACCTGTTCTGTTTTGCCCTGTGGGTTGCTTTGACTGACCTCTCCTTTCCCACATTTTGATCTGTGGACGCCTCACCTCTGCTGAGCTCCAGCTGCCCTACTGCCCACCAAATCCGCAAAAGAAAAGATGCCGTCCTCGCCCAGCCCTCCTTAGCTAAAAACTTGAGATCCCCTCTTGATGCCAAGGGCTAGAACTGCTCAAGGTGCAAGACCCCAGTGTTTTTTTAAAAAAATAATTTAAAAAACTCAAACTTTTTAAAAATATTCCTAAAAATCAACTGATGAACACATCATCTCCTTATCTTTAAATATGATGTTTTTTAAAAAGAATAATTTAAAAAATTCAAATTAAAAAAAAATCCTAAAAATCAATGGATGAACAGATGTGCTTCAAACTTGGCATGGCTAAAGCCTTACCTAAGGGCTATCATGATGCCAAGGTTCATCACTTTATCTTTAAAAATGATGGAGCTGAAAGCTTTTTTGTTAATTCCCATTGACTATAAAGTAGAGCTGTCATTTCTTTGGGTGGCAGGAAGATAAGAAAAATCCATATTTTTCTCCAAATTTCATAATCCCCTCACTTTATGGATTCGTTACCAAAAGTCTTGACACGTCCTGTTTTTTCCTGATATATAATCCTGATGCTACAGCAAAGAGCGGGGTTTTCAGCGGCTGGGCCCACCCCTTGCCTTCTGCCTGGGTGGATGGTGACCATGTAGGGGTTGCCATCGCCTGGCCATGCCTTCACATCAAGGACTGAGTGTTGTTAGATGGCCAAAGGGTTGTGTTCACTGCGCTCCATCCTGGGAAGTCGAGGTAAGTCCGCTACTTTTAAAAAGCTGAGCTTCTCTGGAAAGCCCCGCAATGGTTTCAAGGTGGCTGCTGAGTCATATAATTGATACAGAGCCACCTCAGGGCTTCCAGAACGTTTAGATAGCCCCCAGGTCATGATGTTTGGCGTGCAGGACATCTCTGGAGTCATTTTCAGTAGCTGTGCTTAGACAAATTGTTTTAGCTATTTATTTAAGTCACTTATATTGCACCTGTCTGCCAAGAAGCACTCAAGTCTAGGCAAATATGCAGAAAAACAATAAACAAAAACCTAATCATACACTCAACAATATTACGTCTTTTAATCAATATATCTCATTTTTTCAGGACTGCATACACACAGATACTGGAATTCAGGTTTTACTCCAAAACAGCAGAAAGTACTTTCTACGTCAGGATCAGTTTTTTACATATGAACACAGTGTCATTGTGACTGCATGGATAGTCTGATACAATGTAATAGGTGGTTATGGTATAGAGGCAAGTATCTCTACTGATTGTACTGACAAGAGATATCCCTATTATGATGCTTATTGCTGGCTTTTGAGAACAGGAGGACCAGAACTCACTTGGCACTAACGTCACGCACATCCTGAAGACGAGAGAAAAGCCACTGTTTATCTTGATTAGTCAGGACAGCATGTAGCTCCTGGGAGTGCTGAAAGTGATCCACAGCCACATTTAAGCTCCGCAGGTAGGAAGCTTCAGATGCAATAAGTTCAAACTTGGCCTGTCGGTAATAAGGAGGGCACAGTTTAGTGCTCTGGGCACTCACTCTTAGAAGCAATTAATTATTTGGGCCAGAGGAAAATGGAAACGGAAAGCCCCAAGACTCATGGGAAGTAGGTCATATCTGCTGGTTCCTGAGGGAGACAGAGACAGCAGTCATATGTCTCACTTCAGTCCATTACAAGAGAGGCCTGGCTAGAACACCATTTTGGTCCATTCAAACCAGCAGATCAAGACTACTAGAAAATCAAACATGCTTTTCATGTCTCACAGGACGGAAGTCTGTCTATCCTTCTACCTGCCCAGATCAGGGATATTCAGCCTTCACTCCTCTCTTGCTTGCTCCTTTCCAACCTCCTGGATCCATGGCAAAAGGGAAACATTGCATTATTTTTGTTGCCATCCTGTCTGTCTATCAATTTATTTTCATCTTAAATGTAGTCACCTTGAATGATTTTAACTAATTTGTTACCTTAATATTATTGTCCTCTGTGCACCCCTTTTCTTGGGTCTTTTAAGGTTGCAATCCCCTGGAAGTAAGGCCTTTTGAACTCAGCAGGACTTACTTCTGCATCAAACTTGAACTGAAAATTCATGTGGCACAGTTGTTGGTTGCAGCTTTCCCTGTAAGCTTAGTGCAATATACGATATTCTAGAGGCCAAACATTTGGTTGGTTATGTCAAATAAAAATGTGAGCCCTTGCCTTTCTTGCATTGCAGCCCCTAACCGAGTGCGTTTCCTCTCTGTCCATTTCCCCCTCAATTTTCCTTTTGGACTTCTACTTTCTCTTTCCCTCATTTGTCTGGATCACTCTGCCTTCTCTAGGCCTCTGCTGCTTCTACCCCTCCTTTCTGAGGTCCTCTTGCCTACCCTGTTCTTTGTTCTTTATCTGTGCTTTTATTAGCATCCTTTCTAGACAAATATGTCTGATTGTGGCCCTCATCCATTACCTCCTGCAGCTTCTGTTCCTCCCGGGTCATGCTAAGCAGCATTGTGCTCCCTCGGACCATAGGGATATCTTGCCAGAGAGAGGTGCTGGATGAAACTGACAGGCGTTGTAGGTAGGAGTCTTGAGGGGATAGCACTTTTCTTCGTAACCTCGGGGAGACCAGGGGGCCCACATCCACATCTTCAGACAAGGAATCTGCTCTCTTTTGGTTTTGAATAGCTTTGTTCAGTGCTACATCACTGTATTCCTGATAGAGTAATCTTGCTGTGAAGAAAAACCATAGCAACTTATATGTTCTGAATCAATGCATCTGGCCTGTAGCAAGATAATTTGTGTTAGTTGTGGTGGGGTCATAAGGGTGCACTGAGATGGGGAGTGGGGAGAGAGACAGACTTCATATGTCAAAGAGGGACTGCAAATTTTTTTTTTTTAAAAAAACCCTAATATGTTTAACCCGAAGTTATCTGTAATTCAAAGTTACTTACATTACACTTTAGTTGTATTTTAAAACAATAAACACTAATAGCTTGTTATTCTTCAAAGTGCCTTCATATTAGTTGGCCAGGACTCTCGATGGTAGGAGCAGCTTTCCCGTTTTTCAGAGCGAGTGGGAAGAATTCCACACTGCATGTTTTTTTCACATAACTGTGTAAATTAATATAGCTTCAGACTTAATTTATTTTATTTCTTTTAATGAAAGCTGAAAATTCACGGATGGGAATGGAAATATCCCCTCAATGGACAGCCCCTAAGATCCTTTCACATTGGCAGACAGACTAGATTATTTCTAGGGGTGTGCACGGACCCCCCGGATTGGATCGGGACCCAGATCGGGACCTCTGAGATTGTTCTGGATCGTTCCAGACAAAATCGGAGGTCCCTTGGATCAGATTGGACCCGATCCCGATCCAAAAATCGGAAATCCAATTTTTGGATCGGCCGCCATTTTTGTTTTCCCCATAGACTTGCATTGGGGGAAAGAAAGCTTTCCCCCAATGCAAGTCTATGGGGAAAAAATGGTGGCGGGTGGGTGAAGGGGGCCTAACTCTCTCCTCCCCGCTTGCGGTTCTTACCTCCCGGCAGGTAAGCAGGGGGAGAGGGCTTACTTGCCGGGGCTGTCCGCTCCCCTCCGCCGCTAGCCACTACCCAGCAGGTAAGCGAGCCATGGCCCCCCCTCCTTCCCTGCTTACCTTCCGGGGCCGTCCACTTCCCTCCGCCACTGGCCGCTACTGTGAGCAGGCTTCACGGCCTGCTCCTGAGTAGTGTGCCAGGTGATGACAACACCTGGCGCGCTACCTAGGGGCAGGCCCCCTCCCTCCCCCCCGCGATAATCACCTGGCCAGGCTGTCTGCTTCAATCAGTGCGCACCCACTGGCGCCCGCCGATGGAAGCGGACAGCCCTGCCAGGGAAGCCCCCCCCCCCCGCTGTCCGCTTCCATCGGTGGGCACCCACTGGCGCCCGCCAATGGAAGTGGACAGCCCTGCCAGGGAAGCCCCCCCCCCGCTGTCCGCTTCCATCGGCGGGCTCCCGCTGGCACCTGCCTACGGAAGCAGTGGCGGGCGCCAGTGGGCGCCTGCCGATCCTCCAATCCATTCCAATCTGGATCGGGTCCTTTCCGGATCAGATCGGATTGGATCGAACGATCCAGCGGGGTGATCGGAAATCGGATGTATCCGATTTCCCCTGGATTGGATCCGGATCGTGGATCGGACACGATCCAGTGCACACCCCTAATTATTTCTAGATCATAGGGCAAGGATTGGGATCATAGAATAGTAGAGTTGGAAGGGGCCTATAAAGCCATTGAGTCCAACCCCCTGTTCCATGCAGGAATCCACCTTAAAGCATCCCTGACAGATAGTTGTTCAACTGTCTCTTCAATGCCTCTAGTGTGGGAGAACCCAAGACCTCACCAGGTAATTGGTTCCATTGTCGTACTGCTCTAACAGTCAGGACATTTTTCCTGATGTCTAGCTGGAATCTGGCTTCCTGTAACTTGAGCCCATTATTCGGTGACCTGCACTCTGGGATGATTGAGAAGAGATCCTGGCCCTCCTCTGTGTGACAGCCTTTCAAGTACTTGAAGAGTGCTATCTTGTCTCCCCCTCAGTCTTCTCTTCTCAAGGCTAAACATGCCCAGTTCTTTCAGTCTCTCCTCAGAGGGATTTGTTTCCAGACCCCTGATAATCCTTGTTGCCCTCCTCTGAACCCCCTGCATCCTTCTTGAAGTGTGGTGCCCAGAACTGGACACAATATTCAAGATGAGGCCTAACCAATGCCAAATAGAGGGGAACCAGTACCTCGCGCGATTTGGAAGCTATACTTCTATTAATGCATCTCAAATAGCATTTGCTTTTTTTGCAGCCACAGCACACTGTTAGCTTATATTCAGCTTGTGATCTACAACAATTCCAAGGTCCTTCTCGCTGGTCATATTGCTGAGCCAAGTATCCCCCATCTGGTAACTGTGCATTTGGTTTCTTTTTCCTAGATGTAGAACTTGGCAATTATCACTATTAAATTTCATTCTGCTGTTTTCAGCCCAGTGCTCCAGCCTATCAAGGTCACTTTATAGTTTATTTCTGTCTTCCAGGGTATTAGCTATCCCACCCAATTGCTACCCTGCTTGTTACCTCTCCCCAGTTTGAGAAGTTACCATTGATAAGCACTCTTTGGCTGAATTCGGACAGCACTATAGTCAATGTTGGGGTAATAATCAACTTTACAATTGTTTTTCTAGGGGGTATTTATTATTTATTACCACACAACATGGTAATAAATAATAAACTGTGGTGTGGATTAGGATCAACACTGAGTTGACTATGGCAGCATTTGGACGACACAATAGTCAGTACAACTGACGATTGTCCCCCCCTCCCCCCCCAGTTGCTTATTGTGTCGTCCGAATTCAGCCTTGAGTCTGATTCTGTAGCCAACTGTGGATCCACCTAATAGTTGTTCCATCTAGCCCACTTTTAGCTAGTTTGCTAATCAGAATGTCAAGGGCACTTCGTCAGAAGCTTTGCTGAAGTCAAGATATACTAAGTCCACAGCATTCCCACAGTCCACAAAGGAGGTTACCCAATCAAAGAATGAGAACAGATTAGTCTGGCAGGATTTGTTCTTGACAAATCTTTGCTGGTTTCTGGTAATCACTGCATTGTTTTTAATGTGCTTACAGACTGACTTCTTTATAATCTGCTCCAAAAATTTTCGAGGGATTGATGTCAGATGAATTTGTCTGTAGTTCCCAGGTTCCTCCTTTTTGAAGATAGGGACAACATTAGCCCTCCTCCAGTCATCTAGCACTTCACCCGTCTTCCATGATTTTGCAAAGATAATAGACAGTGTGGCCTTCCAAATGTTATTGGATTGCACCTTCTATCATACTTCACCCCTGGCTGTGCTGCCTAGAGCTGATGGGATTTGTAGTCCATCAACATCTGGGGGCCTCACATCCCCCACCATTGGCATGGGGAGGTCTTCCCTAAGCAACACTTCACAGGTTGACACAAGGGCCAAGGAGCCTGCCTTCTACAGACCATGGGTCCATTTGGCTCAGTATTGTCAACATTGACTAGCAGCAGCTCTCTAGGATACCAGGCAGGTGTTTCTCCAGCCCTACCTGGAGATCCTGGTGACTGAACGTATGCAAAGTGTGTGCTCTGCCACTGAACCACACACACACTACTATAATAGAGACAACTTTGCTAGGAATGTTGGAGAAATGCACAACAAAATCAAACGATTTCAAACTTCTAAGAATCTGACCTGTGGATTCCACTGTGGCCTGGCTTTTCCTGAGTCACATGGATTCCATGGACTTGAGGACCATTTTTTCCCTTTAGGTTCCAGAATTTTATGCAAATTTAGTAATAGAAAATTATGTAAAATAAAAAACACCAGCTGAAAACGTGCATTTCACCCATAAGCTAAAGCATGAAAATGCACATTTTGGAGAGGATTTGTGCTTGGGATCTGATTCCACCCATGAGCAGGTGATGAAACAAAAATCTCTTGGCAATCTGCAAAGCACAGGCAGAACAGAGTTTACAAAATCCGTTAAGTCCCTAATCAATTCCACCATCATGTCTTGTTTGGCTCATAGGCAACCTACTTAAAAAGGCATTAAACATACTTGGTAATACGCTACTACTTAAAAGATTGTTTCAATCACATTATCTGCAAAAAAGGGGGATAGGAATCCTCTAGAGATCCATATTAAATATCCTTCTCAGCTGTACTGCTGTCTCCAAGTCACTCTAATATTTATTTATTTATTTATTTATTTATTTATTTATTTATGTATTATGTATTTATGTTTTCAACCCGTGTTCTCTCTTGTCTATGCTCTCCTGTCTATCTTTGGGGGCAAATAGCCGCCAGGGAGAGCATGGTCTTTGAATTGGAAACTGACACAGGTCCCAATCTCGATTGGGAGAATATTCTGAGTCTGTACCTGGTGGCTTATTTTTCTTTGCAATATAAATGGCCAATTTTAAGCACACTTCTTAGAAATAATGAACAATAACCCAACATGCTCTTACTTAAGGAAAAAACCCCAAAAGTTACTTAGGCAAGAAATACTAACATGAGTTGATCAGTTTGGAGCGTCGCCGCGTGATGTTCTCCAATGCTTCTGCTGGTTTCTTCTCTCTTTCAGTATGAAAATAAGGAAAATCAGTAAACTCTCTGGAACTGAGTGTTGGATCTCATCGCTTACACCTGGTTCAGAGTCTGTATTGCCCACTTTTGCTATAGAGAATGACAGCCTGGAATTCAGAACTAAATCAGGATAAATCCCCTCCCTGGCACTTGGGGTTCTCCCAGATGAGCCTTTTATTGTGCAATCACCCTCCCTCATTTATTGAATATTATGAGCAGTCCAGACGATGTCATCTTCCACCTGTAAACCTTCCCACGATTTCCCACAGCTTCTTTTGTCTTTTTTTTCCCTTTTCCATAAAAAAACACACAAGGAGGGAAAGACAGAGTAGCTCTACAATGCCTATGGGATTGGTACAACAACTCTGTGAGGTATGAGAGGCTTCTCAGACCTGCTCCAAGGTGGGTTGCTGCCTGATGCATGCACCCTGTGCCCCCCCTCTCCCTGTGCACCGATCCCCCTCACCGCTGCTGCTCACCTGGCCTGCCAGCCAGCCAGCCAGCCAGCTGGTGATTTTCTCTTTGGTGCACATATGTGCACCTTGCCTCTCCCAGAAGTCTCAAGTCTCGCAAGACTTCTGGGATGAGGTGTCTGAAGTTCAGACACCTCATCCTGCAAGTCTCGCAAGACTTGAGACTTCTGGGAGAGGAAGGGAAGCCAACAAACAGCTGGCTTCCATGACTCTCCCAGAAGGTACATGCACTGTCTGCCCAGGTGGGCAGTCTCAGTGTGCGGGAGGTGGGTGGGTGGGTGGGAGGACCTAAAGATGGCTGCTTGCTCAGATGCCTCCTGGCTTCCTGGGCTACTTGCTTACATAGCCAGCTGGCTGTGCCTACCAGCTGCGTGCACATGGCTGGCAGGACCAAGAAGCAGTGAGCGTGGCCGGTGGGCACAGCCAGCTGCCTACACAAGCAAACAGCCCAGGTGGGTGGGAGTCACCCAGGAGGCCTGAAGGAGTGGCCACTTCTTGGTCCCACTGGGTGCTTGTAGGTGGCCAGTGGGGCCAAGAAGTGGTGAGTGTACCCACGGGTGTTGCCAGTGCTGCCACCCCATCACTCTTCCAAATTTTGCCACCTGATGTGCCTGCATCGGGTGGCTTCATGGAAGGCTGGCCTGATCCCGCACTTCCCTTTACACATCGTTTTATCAACATAGGGGTTGGTTCTTTCACGGTTGTTCCTAGGCTGATCTGGGTCTGTCTCAAAGCTTCCACCAACATGCTTCATCTTAGCACCCGGCTTCTTATGACTCACATCAGATTGGGTAGGAAAGAAGCTTAGCTGCTTCCCCATCAGAATGGCTCAGAAATAAATGATGAGCTATCTGAATTCAGCCACCTAACTCACTCCAAACCTGTCATTTGCTGCCAAGGGATCATGGAGGCTTGTGAGGCTGCACCATTCCCACTGCAAATGACAGCCCCTTGGTCACAAAGCAGCCCAGTGTGGCCCAGGAAAATACAGAGGCTGCACTCCTGAGAACATTTGTTGGAGGGAAATTCCCTTCTGTGCAAAGGACCCATGGGGCAGGAGAGTCCTCCTCCGTGGAGGCATTTCCCCACAAACAAAGTTTGTTGAAGAGCAACTATTTACCTCCCCCAATGCAATCCAATGGAGTGGGCTTGTCCTGGCTGCCTTCTCCCTGGCTGGGGCTTCTCCTTCATTTCAACGGGATCTATCTTGGCTATGCCAAGCTGCCATTTTGAGGATGCATGTTAATCTGAGCTGGAAAAGAATTCTGGGTTCTGTAAGGCTCTCTTCTTGAAGTGAGCATGTTGAGCCCTTGTAGCTCAGATCCAGGCCCAACAACTCTAATTTTGTATCTACATGCCTCCTGAGGGGCTGAGCATCACTTGTCTGGCATATGAAGATTTTGTCAGAATGAACGACCATGGGCAGAAGCCATTATACACATCAGGATTGGTCTGGGGGCAACTTTAGAGATTTGCCCAAGGTCACACAGTGAGCTTCACCACTGAGCAAGAATTGAACTAAGGTTTCCCCATTGAACTCCAATGTTCTTGGTGCTATACTACATGATTCTCAGTTCATGTGGCATGGTGTAAACTGTAGGCAGGGGTCACAGAATCAAAAAATATTTTGATAGTTTACAGGAAAAATTCAGAAGGCACTAGAAGGAACTTACAAGGGGAGTGCAAGAGAACAAAGTATGAAGAAGTTTATAGTAAGAGACTCACCCATATTTAACTCGGTCCAAATGGTCTGATTTGTCTTTGTTTACAGGGGTTGTTTCCTTTGAAGGGACAAGAGGTGACCCCACTTCTGAAAATGATAATGAACAAAGTGTTGTAGTTGTTGTTTTTCCTTGCAAATAAGGGTTAACATTGATGCAATTCAGTCAAGACGTCTTCGCTGAGAGAATGGAAACTAGCTTATTATAACAGGTGAGGTTTTAGGCAGAAACAGGGTGTACCTACTTCAGGAAGAAGCCAGGGAGGGCTGGGCCAGGCCAATGTACCTACGTACACAGAACTATGTTGCGTGTCTCATGGATTCTCTTTTGGTAGAGACCAAGCCTTTACTCTTACCCTTTGCTCACCACCATCACCCAGTCTGAGAGCAACAGCCATTCACCCATGAGGAAGGAAGTAGACCCAGAGATCCATAGGTTTGGTTAACTTCCCCACTGCCCCACTTTCTTGGGACGAACAGATTTTTCCAACAGTCTTGCCAACTGCAACCTATTTTGTCCCAATTTAGATGCTATCTCAGAGCATGGGAATTTATGGCCTATTGATGCTTTCAGATAATTAAGGCAGTGTATATAATCTCTGACCATGCCATTGAGGTGGCCTTCATAGTTGCTAACTAGATAGATTCACAGTGACTTCCAGGTTCAGCATCAAAAGTGTAGTTCAAAACCACACATGCTTTCTAAATCACAAGGGCAGAGAACATCTGTGTGAGTTCAACTGCAGGAGCAACTTACATTAAGGTGCCATTCAAATTAGAATTAGGCTTTACTTCATGGCAGAAGAGAACGGAGAAGTTCCTCTGCTCCTCTATGCAGAGCCCATTTACAAAGTGTGTCTTGTTCATCCTGGAACATCACACAGCCCAGGAACCAGCTTCTATATAGAAAGACTAGAAAAATGACGACTGTTCTGGTTATTGGGCTATGTGTGCAATGAGCATGTAGGTTTGTGCACATGCAGCTCATCTCTGTATATTCTGTGGCATCTCTGTCAGTGGCAGTCAGGCCACCCAGGCCAGGCATGTAAAAGAAGTGTTATCTTCATCTCAGCGGTATCCTCAGGTGCAACGATTCACTTGTCTCCATAGGGATAAGTGGCAACTTTCACCCATATAGAAGAAACTGAAGGGGTGCACTAAACTTCTTCCCTGCCTCTGGTGACCTCTGGAGCCTGCTGGATCATAGCATAGCTCCATATAAGCCAGCACCCCATTTCTAACAACAACCAACTTCATTCTTCCAGGAGGTCCATAAACAAGCATGCAGACAACAGCCTTTCCCTATTTGTTCAAAGCATCAGATACCCAGGGGTATACTCTCTCTGAACATGGAGGTTCTATTTAGCTATCATTGAACTGGCAACTGAAATCCTGTTCTCAATGAATTTGCCTTTTCAAGCCCTCTAAGCCAATGGCTATTAGCACATCTTCTGGCAGTGGCGATTACCACTAGTTTAGATGACTTCAGAAGCGGTTAAACAATGTAATGGTAGATAGGTCTTTCAAAGATTGCCATGATAGCTACATAGAACCTCCATATTCAGGGACAGTATACCACTCAGTACAAGGGGCTGTGGACAAATAGGGAATAGTAATCACCTTCATGCCCTGCTTGTGGGCTTCGGGGTGGAAAAAGCATGCTAGATTAGGCAGATGCTTGGACATACGCAGCAGGGCTCTTCTTATGTTCTTAATGTTGGGAACTGGATTTCAGAGAGAAATGTAACAACTCATCTATAACTACTAGTCCATTAGTTCATTGTTTTTCAAAACCTAAAGACAATTAGGGCACAATCCTATGCATATTTAGATAGGAAAAAGTCCTACAACTCCCAGCATTCTCCAGCCAGCATGGGAGTTGTAGCACTTTTTTCTGTCTAAACATGCATAGGGGATGGCACCTTTTAGTAAACTTTAAATTGTATTATTGAGCTAAGGCATTCTAGTAGAGAGATTTCAGTATGAGGGATAAGGATGAGGGTTAAGGAGTCATACAAATGTGGTTTGCTTCAACAACCCCTTTGTTGTATTTGCTTTTCCTGCAGCTTTGATTGGGGACAGTGATTAAAAGGCACTCACCTAACGCACTGTCTGTTGGTATTGAGACCTTTCTCACGCCATGTCGATGCCAATCCTTGCTTTTTGCTCGATGTCTGATTGATACATCTTGCTTCTTTGAATTAGATGCTGATTCTTTTGTGTCGAGCCCAATGACATTTTTAATTGGACAGCTAGAGGATTTCTCTAAAGGTGGATGTTTGCCCAGCCTGTCCTTCCTAGGAACCACAGCAGCTGGAACTGGTTCCATCACTGATTTTTTCAAGCCTTTCCTGAAGGTTTCAGAACCTTCTGCCACCTGCCACATGACCACAGATGCTGTTGTGTCTTTGGCATTTCCTGTCTGTTGCTGCTGCTGCCACTGTGGCCCCTGAGAGACAGCTTCATATGGGTGTCTGATAGTGGGTGGTGACGGAGGGCCAAGCTGGAGGAAGTGGATTGGGTTGGTGAAAGCTAGAAGTGGAGGAGACTGGGTTGAATTTGCAGACTCCGTAACTTTGCACATTTTCTGACTCTTGACTGAGGGATAGGAGGCATTATCAGATGATGTTTTCCCATTGTGCGTATACATAGCATTGGACATTGTTTCAGGAATGTTATAGACAGGGTTTACCACCGATGCTTCATTTCTAAAAATGACTAAATCTGAGTGTCTGCCCAACGTATTGACCTCCAAGCCACTGCATATTTCATGTATATCCCAATCTTTCTGGCCTTGTGGAACACCTGCCTCCCCTGACTTGGCCAATTCTACAACAGAGACTTCTTCCACTCTATTGTCCATGTTTGGAATCTGGGCAAGGTTTTCAGATTCCAAAACACAGGGGGTGGTCTCAGAGACAACATTGACAATAGGCACACTATTATGTATCCAGTCATCCCCACTTGTGCAGTAAGTAGGTAAATTGGATGCTGGGGATTCAACTGATTGCTTGGTTAAATGTTTGCCATCAGGAGTTGGAGGAAGATTGGATCTGGAAGCTGGAGTTGGATTGTGAAGTTCCTTGTTAATCGCAAAGACCGGAAGTTGAGTGGGAAGGCTGTCATTAAGACCAGGAGCTGTAGATTCCCTGGCTTGGCTGTAGCTAACTAGTTGGCTGGATTGACTGATATTAAATTCAGGAAACACAGTATGACTGAAAACATGTGGTATGGACACAGGTTGGTTGGCATCATACTCCAGGGATAGAAACTGGTCAGAACTGGGCAACGGGTCTGGAAGCTGGCTATGTTGGCTCAAATCACATTCAAAGGCTGGAGTATGATCAAATAGTTTAGCGTCAAGTGTGGGGACTGAAGAAAGTGGAGCCTTAATCGAAGTGGACTTTTGGGCTAAACACTGGTTGGACGATGGTGGTTGTTCTAGCAGCTCACTGGGATGCCTGGGATCAAGACCATGGACTGTTGGCTGGGCAGGGATGTGTGCTTTAGGTGGAGGTGTTAAAGACTGAGTAGGTCTGGAGTCTGGCGTAAGTGATTGGGGCTGAATGAAGGGGCTAGAAGCAGGTTCAGGGGCCAGAGTCTGATTAGAGAAAGGCATTGGGGTCAAAGGCTTTATTAGCTGAGCCACATCAGTGGCTATCACAAAACAAATATTGGGAGAGGCAGGACTACCAGTGTTGTGGTCACATTCTGTTCTGTCCTCCTCCTTAAGAACTGAAAAACATGGTGACTCATTGACTGAGGTCTGTTGCTCCATGCAAAGTGTACCTTCTTCTGCTTCCTTTTCTGGAAACACAAAGCTCCTAATTGGGGGACTTAAATGCTGTTGGAATTTCTCTAAATAATTTATGGTAATATCTTGTGTCTGTAATGATGCTGGATCCCATTTAGTCAAAGATGAAGCAAGGCTCAATTCTGCATTCTCTTTAGCTGTATTGGGCAGACCCTCCCCTGAAGATTCACTTTGGAGGATTCTGGAGGCAGAACCCGGAGCATCTTCATGGAAGTCCTTATTAAAGGTGATGTTTTTTCTGGGAGCCTGGACATCTACATCACTGTCCGATGTTGAACCTTTTTCACAAGCTTCCTGGCCAGCGTCTTCCTGCAGTGGACTTGCTGCTATTATGGTCCCCAATAGTGAGGCAGGTCTATCAATTTCACTATCAACAGGGAGAACTGCAGTTTGGGAATCATGTAGGTCCTGGGGATCCAGAGTTACTACAAAATCCCTACAGGATGGTGAAATTCCTTCACCAGCAACACTCCTGACACTTTTCTCAGCTCCAGCATTTTCACTGCCCTTTTTTTCAATAGAATGTTTTCCGTCTTCCTCAGTGGTTTGCTCACTGTCTTGGCCAATATTTGAAATACAGCTTTCTGGGTCAAAGATGTCAGAGTATTCTAACTGTCTAGAATCATGACTTATTGGACATTCTGTCCTTGGGCTTTCATTCATCAGGTGCAGACCTTCAGGTGATCTAGCAAATGCCATAGCTGGGAATTCACAAATGGACTTTGGACAGTGATCTGGGGAAAAGAGTTCCTTGAAAGAGAAGGCAAATCCTTCAGTCTCAGCGAAAGAACTGTTCTTGTTTAAATTGGGAAAGTTCAAATTATTTTCTAGATTATAAAGTGTTTCCAATGTGACAGGTGGGGTGGTCGGCTCTCTCTCTCCTCCTTTTCTGCCTGCTTTTGCTACTAGAATGTCTGACTCTTGTTCTTCCCGGACAGTGTGCTCCAATTCTAGCTTCTCGTGTTTTGTTTTAATTTTGTTCTCCATTCCTTTCTGATCCAGATCCTCTTTACCTTCATTCTGTTCAGTGTCTGCCAACTCCAATGCCTCCATCTCTTGCTCCATTGTTTTTGATAGCTCTTTCTGATCTGCTTCATCACAATCTGTATTATTTTTAGCATGTTTTGACTGGTTTGTCTCCTTTAGTACATGAGTCTTGCTTTCACCTGTGTCATCCTGTTCCTCCTCCTTGAGATGGAGGACAGTGTAAATAAATGAGTTTTGCCCCATTTCAACCACTTCCTCGTCCATGCCTGACTGATCCTTTCCTGTCTTAGAAGGTAGCAGAGACAAAATTCCATCAGGCTTTGCTTGCGTCACATATACATTTATTCTCCTCTCTTCAGAACATTCAGAGCTTGACTGAAAAGGAGCAAAAGATTTCACATCTTCTCTTTGTTCCTTTAACTCCCCTACTTTCTCCCCATCATCCTTTGTAGAGGAATTGGACTGTATTGAGCCAGATCCCTCCGTCTTAGAGGCCATCTCCTCATCAGTCCCCCATGTACCTTCTAAAAGTTCCTTGTCCATCTCATGATGTGCCTCTAGTTCCTGTGAGTGATCATCTGATCTGGCTTTGGAAGATTCAGCATTTTGGTGACGCTTTGTAATACCATGAGTCACTGAGGGACATTCATAGGCAGGAAAAGTGTCTGTTCTCACGGTTTCCCCACACTGTGTCTGAGGGAATGTGTCATAAGGGTTTAGGGCTTGGGAAAATCCAACTACTTGTTCCCCTTGGACTTGACTGGGAGTGCTTAGTGTCTGTATCAGGGTGGTTGTATTGAAAACAGAAGGCTGGTGACTACTTAAGGAATAAGCAGCTGTAAGTGCTCCTTGATGGCAATTCAAAGGCAGATCCCTGATATCCTCCAAATTCGTTTCTTGTATATTGAGAGCAATTTCTTTCTCTGAAAGTCCTGCACAGTTCTCTGGATCACTCTGGCCTTTTTCTGGTCTTTCTATGGGGTTAGAGAGTCTTCCCCATATTTGTTCTTCCATAACAACGAGAAGTGCTAAGTCTTGGGAAAAAGAGATCTCTTCCTTCTCCTTTGCCACCCCCTCTTCAGAAACATTACTCATAGTGATAAATTCTGTGACATCATGGTGCCTTCTGGATGGTGCAGGATTAGAGGCTTCATTGAATATGTGGGTTGCTGGGGAGAAAGGGTCTCCCCCTTTGATTTTTTCAGACTCCATCAATGGTACATCCTAAAAATAGGGGATATTGCAAACTGTTAGTATTAGCAAGTACAAAGCTGGAAATGAAATCTTAGAAGGCATTCAGAATATTGGGGGAAGGGATAGGAACACATCTAAATAGGAAGAAGAGAACAGCAGGAGGGAAAGCATGGGCAGACAAATTGCAGGACTGCAGAAAAAGCACAGACATGGAAGTCAACTATTTGGAATCATTTACAAAGTGAATCATAGAAAAGCAGAGTTGGAAGGAGCCTATAAGGCCACCAAGTCCATCCCCCCTGCTCAATGCAGGAATCTACCTTAAAGCATCCCTGACAGATGGCTGTCCAGCTGCCTCTTGAATGCCTCTAATGTGGGAGAGCCCATCACCTCCCTAGGTAATTGGTTCCATTGTTGTATTGCTCTAACAGCGAGGAAGTTTTTCCTGATGTCCAGTCAGAATCTGGCTTCCTGTAACTTGAGCCTATTATTCTGTGTCCTGCACTCTGGGATGATCGAGAAGAGATCCTGGCCTTCCTCTGTGTGACAACCTTTCAAATATTTGAAGAATGCTACCATGACTCTCTCAATCTTCTCTTCTCAAGGCTAAACATGTCCAGTTCTTTCAGTCTCTCCTCATAGGGCTTTGTTTCTAGGCCCCTGATCATCCTCATTGCCCTCCTCTGAACCCCTTCCAGGTTGTCTGCATCCTTCTTGAATTGTGGTGCCCAGAATTGGACGCAGTACTAAAGATGATGCCTAACCAGTACCAAATAGAGGAGAACCAGTACATTGCACAATTTGAAAGCTATACTTCTAGTAATGCAGCCCAAAATAGCATTTGCTTTTTTTGCAGCCGCATGGAGTTTCATGATTCTTTCATCTACTGACTTTCTCCCCAGCCCAAACAAGATGCAAGTCTGAAAAGAATAAAGATATGCAGATAGGGGGCTAACCTTTTTTTCTGTGGTTCCCCTGGCAATGACCCAGCTCAAAATCATCTCCCCCAATTTGCTTTTTCACCCACATGAGGAAAGATACTGAGAGGCCATGGAGCTCCCATATCTGAGCCTTCATATTTCACCTAAGGATGAGCAAATGAGCAACGTTTGAGATTGCTAGGATTCTCCAAACATTGTCTCTCCGCTTGTCTTGTCTGATTCCTGTTCATATATGATCGCTGCTCTCTATAAGTGAATGGCAGATTTGCGCAAACGGAGCAGCGACTGAACAGGTGATTGCGCAAATTTCCTAATTTGTGCAAGTTCCTTCCATAGGCTAAAGTGAGGCTGATTCAGTCTACTGTGTGAATTTGTGCAAATTAGAAAGTTTGCACAAATTGAACTGGGAAACAGGAGCAATACAAACATGAGCATGTGTTCAACAATTTGTGAAAATTTTCAGTGGACACATGTTCAGTGGACACATGTTCAGTGGACACATGTTTGGGGCTTCGAATGGGGCATGCTTGCATGTTTTGCGAGCCAAAACCAAATGCTCATCCATCCCTAAACTCAAGCCCTGCCCCCTGAGAGAAAAGCCTTTCTTTCTCTGCAAGCTGTGATACAGATTCTCCTCACCCACCTCCCCAGCTCTACTACATCTGGAACCTCTGAGAGTGATCCAATTAAGCAATGGATCCATCCTGGATCCAATTAAGCAATGGATTCAGGATGTCTTCCACAGAAAGACAGGGCAAGGGCTTAGTATTGCAACAAATCTTTGCTCCAACAGACTACCTTTATGCTCCTGAAATCCCCAAATACTGCAGAGCTATTACTCTGGTTCATTTCAACATTGTACCATCAGCTCTTTTGGAAGGAAGATGTGGACGAATCCCTTACTCTTCAGGAGGCAAGGTCACAAGCCTTGATATACCAGCTCAGTTTGTAGGCCTCTGTATGTAGTTTGATTCTTGCAAGTGAACTGCATGATGGGAATGGAATGATGTATGTGCCTGAATATGCTGTAATGCTGAAACTGCTTAATTGGAAGGAAATGCTTAATTGGAATTTCTAACTGTCAAGACCTTTTTGATATAGTATGAGACAAACAAGCTAGCTTGATAAGGAGGACTGACCATCCAGGTCAATCTGACATTGTAGAAGAGTTATGGCGAAGACAAAAAGGAAAAACACCATGCAGCGTGGGTGTAAAAGAGATAAACTCTGGTGTTATGAAAATACTCAAACTCTTGTTTATTGCTGTTAAAAGTAAAATATCCACATGCTCGACGTTTCGGAAAACAACCCTTCGTCAGGAGCTGGATATTACACGGGCTCTGCCCGAGAGTTGTTTTTATTGTTAGGAGATGCTCGTTATACTGCTTTTTCTGTATCTTTGCAGTAAGGATACAGAAAAAGCAGTATAACGGGCATCTCCTAACAATAAAAACAACTCTCGGGTAGAGCCCGTGTAATATCCAGCTCCTGACGAAGGGTTGTTTTCCAAAACGTCGAGCATGTGGATATTTTACTTTTAACAGCAATAGAAGAGTTATGGGCCACCTGTTGATAAGGTATAATGAAGAAGTTTTCTTTTGATCTGTCTTTGTTTTGCTTTAGAATTTTGCCAACTGCTAATTGGGTAAAATTCTACTATGTATAAATATACCTGCTTTTCACACTGCCAGTTGAGAAGTTCTTTGTCTGTAGGACTCTTTCCATACAGCTGTATTACGCTCAATAAAACAGAGTTGCCTCACAACCAAAGTGGATTTTTATCCTTGACATTCTCAACGTGTGTGCCCCTACCAATCAGGCATGGTTGAAATAGTTGAATATGTCTTACTATACTGTGTACATTATAAGGACATTCGTCCCCATTATATTGCTCCAATTTTAACAAAATTCCCAGGTAGCTCTTTTAGGTTTCATTCCTCTCTTCTTCTCTCAGACCCTACCAGTGAACTCTCTCTTAAGGTGGTAACATTAGGCTGACCATATGAAAAGGAGGACAGGGCTCATGTAACTTTAACTGTTGTAGAGAAAAGGGAATTTCAGCCAATGTCATTTGTATGCAATTAGTTCCTGGTGAAATTCCCTCTTCATCACAACAGTTAAAGTTGCAGGCACTATACTAGAGTGACCATATACAAAAGAAGGCAGGGCCCCTGCACCTTTAACTGTTGTGATGAAGAGGGAATTTCACCAGGAACTAATTGCATACAAATGACACTGGCTGCAATTCCCTTTTCTCTACAATTGTTAAAGTTACATGAGCCCTGTCCTCCTTTTCATATGGTCAGCCTAGGTAACATTTCACACCCAAGCATGTTCAATTAGGAATCAAATGATAAAATCCATTATAATTCATTAGTAGATATTAATAGATACTGTCTTTGAAGTTAGTTTTGATCCCAAATCCTCTATTTTATGTATATTTTTGTATTTGCAGTCTGTATGTATATTTGCAGTCACTGGTTTGAATTTCATATTTTCTATTTCTAGTGGCTAGTCTGTGACTGTAACTAAATAAATAAATAAATAAATGAAGAGTGGTAACATTTTGCACCCAAACAGCTTTGGGTTAAAAAAGAAAGTTCCAACTATTTTGCAAATGAAAGAATCATGGATCTCTGCAGAACATGTATTTTGAACCTGAAAATCTCAAGTTTCATTTAAAAGAACATGAGCACATGATGTGTGAACATCTGTGGAAAAGTCAGAGGGATGACTAGATACGTTTTCCAGTATTTGTGTGTGGAGCTTTGAAATGCCCTGCATAGTTCTTCGCCTCCCACTATGACTAGCAAAGAACAAATCAGAACAACTTATACAAAATAGCCAAATATGAGAAGCTTTGCAATTTGCTCAATTTGCATAATTTATACTGGTTGTATAATTTAACTTTTCTTGTTTCATAATTTGGATTGCAACTGAAAGTTACAATTTTGCACCTAGTCAAAAATGAAACACAATCTTGAGAATAAGGGACTTCTAATGTAGAAGGGTGAAGTGGGGGGTGGGCAGCCCTTAATAAAATGCAGATCAGGGGACACATATTTTCCAGTGCTGGAATATATATCCACTACAACAAGGAGCTAACTGAAATGGCTGGGCATGCAAAACACCTCAAAGTGTTTTTGATGCCCAGGGATTTGGGGAAGGGAGAGACTTGCAACCCAAGGCATGAGCCAGCAACCATTTTGCACATGCATGCCAAGGCGGGGGTGCATTGCAGCTTATCATATTGTGCAAACCTGGGCATCGTGAGTTATTTGAATTTGAAACCCTCAAATAACCCACAATGCCCAGGTTTGCATGACATGAGAGGCTGCAGCATGACCCCTGCCACAACTTGCATATTCAAAATGGCAGCCAGTTTGTATCTTGGAGCCCAGCAATGGTTTATCGTAATCCACACTGGCTTATTGAAACATGTGAACCAAATAAATGTCTCTCTGGCTGCTTCCAGAGTAATTGCCAATTATTGAGTAATTGCCCAGACTTCATAATCTTCCATTCATAATCCTCCCATGACTTCCCACTACTTCTTCCATCTCTTTCCCTTACCACAGGTACTTAATTAAGGACACTGCTAGAAGCTGTCCATCTAGAAACATCCTCTGCCTCAAACTGCAGTTTTTAATCACCTCTTTTCATTTTAATCACCTCTTTTCACATAGAAATACCTAGATGCGGGTTTAGGTATTTCTAATCTCATTTCAGTTTTTAAATCACTCGGACCTGCCCCATTCACAATCCCGAAAGTAACCCCATCAGGAACACAATTTCTCTGGAAATGTTAGCAAATTCCCAAACTTGTATTTGCATTATGTATGCTTAAAAAATGCACAGCTGTCTCCAAACACACAGCTTTCTCAATTGCTCAAATTCCTCAAGCTGCGCAACTTTCTCAAAATGCACAACTTTTAAATCACCCATGTGCATTTTCCCCGTATGCACAAAACAAACCACAAGTTCAAATTGAGGAGAAACGAGCGGTCAGCTGATGTTTGGAGAATCTTGAGGAACCCGAACATCGCTTGTTTGCCCATTCCTATACCTAGATGACATCATTCTTAGCTAGAAATTCTATGGGGAAGGCAAGCTGCCTTTCAGATATTTCCTTGAAGGAAGATTGTCTAATTAGTTACCATGGAAACACTTCACCTGAATATCCTGGGCTATTAACACTTCCCTTGAGTCCAAGACTCTAGCTAGTCACATGCGCGCACCACCCCCTGGTCTAATTTCAGAAGCCCCCTGCATGTGAACAGTTCAAGCTTCTAGTAAAAGCCGTCTGTCCCTTTCCCAGCAGTCTCTGCTTCTTGGGAAGGCAGAGGGAGAGAAAGAAAAAGCAGAGGCAGAAAATTGCCACCCGCTTTTTGCTCTGGTCCTGCTCACCAGTGACATACAGGCTCAATTCGGACGACACGATAGTCAATGGTGGGGTAATAATCAACTTTACAGTTGTTCATCTAGGGGGTACTCCCCACACAACATGGTAATAAATAATCAACTGTGGTGTGGATTAGGATCAGCGCTGAATTGACTATGGCAGCATTCGGATGACACAATAGTCAAAGCAACTGACGATTATTTCCCCCACACCAGTTGTTTATTGTGTCGTCCGAATTGAGCCATTGTCTTCAACAGATTATCCATGAGGGACTGCAGCCGTTGACAGGAAAAAAAGTGGCTCACCTATGCCTTAAGGTGACCCATAGTGGCAGCCCTATTAAGACAAATCTGATTGTTAACTTGTAACACTTTTTGTGGCAAACCCAGGAATTCTCTGTGTAATATATGAAAGATCTGCGGGTAGAGGGCTGGATGAACTTTTGACTGTACACTCAGTGACAAATATGGAGCATAATGCAAGTAAGTGGTCACTGGAATAGCACAATTGTGAAAAATATGACAGCATTCATTTCCTTAACAATCCAAGCCCTAGACCAGGATACATATCAAACAGTGTTCCCTATATACACTGAATTGACCCCTGAGATCTAAGGAAGCCTTGTTGGTCACACAACAAACTATGTGCCATCAAGCAATGGTATGTAAGCAGGCCTCTCAGTAGTGGCACC
Source organism: Anniella stebbinsi (assembly GCA_029215795.1). NCBI lineage: Eukaryota > Metazoa > Chordata > Lepidosauria > Squamata > Anniellidae > Anniella > Anniella stebbinsi. The sequence goes on from JARDYH010000003.1 coordinate 103,063,468, forward strand.
CACCCTCTGGAATATACTCCCACATGTGGTCCGAAAGGCAGAAACTTTAGATGCCTCTTAAAGATAACACCTGTTTACTCAGGCTTTCACCTTACATGCTGTTGCACTGTTCTGCTTCATTGCTTCTGTAATGCTTTAATGTATTTATTTTTTTATATTGTATTTTATGGATTTCTTATGTAAACTGCTTAGAGATCTTATGATATCAATGGGCATATAAGTAGTTTAAATAAATAAATACATAAATTAAACACAGGAGACTGTCAATAGACTTAATCATAGGCTGTGCGCAAGATAGTGTATGGTGAAAGGGTTTATATTACTGTATCAGGCTAGACTTCCATGGAACTTTTGATTCAAAAGAGTACAACGATGCACTATTAGGTCAAAGTCAAGATTACATCAAAGCTGTCTGTTAATATGGCCTACAAAGTATTGGGAGGTCAAATTAGCAAATCTCACTGGAATTGAGAGGGCTGATGTTTCTAAAGCCTTAGGATATTCCCTATAAGGAATAATTTTTAACTGTGGCTGTCTCTCCCTTCCTCATCTTCTCTCAATTTGAACAAATGCTGAGGTTAAGAGCGTGGAGGAAGAGGAAGAGGCACGTGACTATGTCCCTGAAAGCATTGCTCCTGCTGCCTTTTGCAACAGAGGTAGCTGCAATTGCTCAAGATGCAAGATAGCAGGAATGGTGGTGCCTTGGCCCCTTTACATCAGAGGAAGCCTGTTACTCAACACGCAACTGCAGTGGAAGAGAACAAGGCCTAAATCTATCTCCCAACCACTTTGGGATTTTACCTACTTTCCCTTTGTTATACGATATATTATACAAGTTTGAAATGTCAATTGTTTTAATTATTTCAGCTTTCCTATGCTGTAAAAGGATGAATGAAAAAAACAGCAAAATAATAATCATACACACACTTCCTTTCAGTACTTCCTAAGCAGCTTCCACACTATGTGACTGGTCATAGGAGCTGAGAAGTTGAGGGCCATACAGACATTACATTAAATCTGTGTCTAGCAGCTACATGTTTTTCATTTTTGCTCTAGAGTAGTTGCAGGACTTGTGATTTAGATTGGGACCTAGCATGGGGAGAAGGGGGGCTTTAAAGACCTTACGCCTAATCCCTCTGCACGAGAGGCGGCGAGAGGTGGCGAAGCACATTCATGGATGTCCAAAATACGGTTTACAAGTAGTTAATGTGCATTAGCGCATATTCACACAGTCAAAATGCGCTTTAACGGACGGAGCAAAATAAAACTCGCGATTTAACGCACATTCGATAATGCGCATAATCGGAGAGATAACGCGCTTCTACGCCCCATTTGCGCTCCGCTGGTGTGGAGGTAAATTTTTCAATGAGACTTCAAAGAGCATTAAACCTCTCGTGAAGAGGCACCCTTAGAAAGACAGGAGCTCAGGATTACTTGTTCCTTTGTTGTAATAAATATTTTCCTGTACATGGTATTAGAACAGGACCAGTTCAGCACGTGAGGCAAAAAGGCCTTCCTCCAAACTTCACTTGATACTCTCGATCAAGTATTCACCAGTTTCCAAGATAAAGGAAGTTATTCTAAAATAGGTTGACCATATGAAAAGGAGGACAGGGCTCATGTCACTTTAACAGTTGTAGTGAAAAGGGAATTTCAGCCAGGGTCATTTGTATGCAATTAGTTCCTGGTGAAATTCCCTCTTCATCACAACAGTTAAAGTTGCAGGCACTATACTAGAGTGACCATATACAAAAGAAGGCACGGCCCCTGCAACTTTAACAGTTGTGATGCAGAGGGAATTTCACCAGGAACTAATTGCATACAAATGACACTGGCTGAAATTCCCTTTTCTCTACAACTGTTAAAGTTACATGAGCCCTGACCTGGATTTTATCTGGTCACCCTATTCTAAAACATGGGGACTATTTTTCTGATCACTCTCATGGTAAGTTGTCAAAAATATCCAATACTGCTATACTGTGTTTGTGCACCTTTTTCTCTCTCTACACATCACACTCCTCAAAAAGTTTCCTTGGGGCCAGCCCTGTCCCTGAATCCCTTGCCTCAGATGGGGGAGCAGAAGGAGCCGGGAATTGTGTGTTCTGCAGCAAGAGGGTTCCCAACCACCATTCACTCCAGTGAAGTGGCCCTGCACCAGGTGCTCCAATGGGAGAGGAGCGACATTTTCCGCAGCACATTCTCCATAACTGTCACCCACCCACCAGCTATCTCGTGGGATACCCATCTCACAATGCCTGGTTCTGAAGAAGCCCCTGCCCCTGCCCCCTCAGAGCCAGGCATTTGGACCTGGCTGCCTCTCCATGCTAGATGCTTCTTTCCAGCTGACATGGCTCCCCAGAGAGCCCACTGACCCTCTAGATAATGCCAAGAGTGTTGCAAAGGGGAGGCAGAGGAGGAGGAGGGAAAGGGGCAATACGGGGGGTGGGGTGATGGACAATGTGGCAGTGGGGGGGGGGTGACACAGCAGTGCACATTTATGCTATCCTGACTCAGGCTGCGGGAGAGCTTACACACACCTCTATTCATGGTTTCTCTTGGGTGAAGCTTGAATAGCAGTAGTGCTGTCAAATTCCCAGGATTTTCTGCTATTTTGTGTAGGCTTCTAAATGGCCAGGAATGTGATGCTTGAGCACCTCCTTTGCATGCAGAAGGTCCCAGGTTCAATCCTCGGCTTCGGCTAGGAAAGAATCCTGCTATGACAGGAGGTGTAGATCTGGCCCAAGTGAGTGCCGTCTTTCAGGTCCCTTGTGGGTACCAAACTCAAAGAGATTTTTCCTCCTTCCTAGCCTGAGATCACACTTCTCCCATCACCCAAAGTACAAGAAAGAACAAATATTTTATGTTCAAAATGTAGCAAAGGGAAGTTTTGCAGGGAGTTTTAAAACTTTGGGTGCTTCCATATGAGGCCTTTCTTGTGCAGCCATCCTTCCTCAATCATGGAATTTTAGCCGGGGGGGGGGGGGAGCAGACAATGACATCTTCTATTTATAACCCGCTAATGTTTTCCTGCTGCTTCTTTTGTCTTTTTTTTTGTTTCTTACCATCAAAAAATCTGTCAAGGAGGGGGAAATGGAATAGCTGCACCATTGCCTTTTGATTGATAGTATCTGGATGCACCTTAGCTTTCTAGAAGTCAAATCTCTGAATGGGGAAAGGATGCATCATGTCCCTAGCACTCATGTATTTACATTATTATTATTAAAGAGGAGCTTCAGAAATGCTGGCTCTTTGACACTGGTATTGTGCACTATGGGTTTAATTTAGGCTGACCAGATAAAATCCAGGTCAGGGCTCATGTAACTTTAACAGTTGTAGAGAAAAGGGAATTTCAGCCAGGGTCATTTGTATGCAATTAGTTCCTGGTGACATTCCCTCTTCATCACAACAGTTAAAGGTGCAGGCACTATACTAAAGTGGCCATATACAAAAGAAAGCAGGGCCCCTGCACATTTAACTGTTGCGATGAAGAGGGAATTTCACCAGGAACTAATTGCATACAAATGATACTGGCTGAAATTCCCTTTTCTCTACAACTGTTAAAGTTACATGAGCCCTGACCTGGATTTTATCTGGTCACCCTAGCTTAATTAGCATTACCCTGGGGCTGTCTATATGCCTTCAAAGCCTCATGGTGGTTGTGAATTGGTGCTGCATCAGTAATACGACACAGCTGCTGATTTGCAGGCACCGTGGGGCATTTTCCCAAAGCTACAGTGTAAAAAAGTAGGGGACTTGCCCCAACGTTTTCCTTGGGAATGAGGTCACCACAGCTCTTCCGCTGTGTGACCTTGCTCCAGGGCCACTCCAGGGTGTGGGGGGGGTTCTGGGATGGATGGTGACCCTGATTGGTTGCTGGATGCCAGGAAAAGCACGAGCCCCACCCACCCCGGCTCCAGTACCCAAAAACCCAGCGCTCCCTGCTGGTGTGGGCAAATAAGGGGCCGTTGCTGCTGCTGCTGTGCGGACGCATCTGTGAAGGTCCCCCACGTTGTCCCCAGTCCCTGCCGCTGCTTCTCTGGTGGTGTCTGTTTGGCCAACAAGTGAGAATATTAGTTCCCCTGACTTTTGTTGCCGCCTGATTGCCTCCCCCCCCATGTTTTCTCTCCAAACAGCCCACATTACCTCCATCGTCAGGATTAGCCGCTGCTACCTCACAACAGCAAAAGCGCATGGGGGGAAAAAAAGCGGTGACAGCCCAGTGCCATGAAGGCAGCCTCCCTGATACCTTGGCTCAAGAATCCATTTTAGTTCTGGAAGGCACAGCCGGAGAAGCTTCCAGGAGCATTCTAAAGGCTCTGGAACCACCACAGAAGTACAGGAATGATAGAGTACAGTTGCTTCCTCCTTGACTAGATTAAAGCAGCTTGTCCCCTTTGACTGGGAAAATGTGCAAATGCCTGCCTGGTTGTCATGTCACCACAAGCTGATTAACCCACACCGTTGAACTGACGAATCAGAAGCCCTGGCAGACAAAGTGATCCAATCCCGAAGGCCCCCATCTCTCAGCTACGTCAAGCACTACCTGAGGACCTTTGATGACACCTTATACTACGCTACCCTGTATAGCCAGCTAGATGTATAATGAACCAAGGGGGCAGACAACCTCTCTGAGCCTTCTGTTAAGTTGCCAGAACCAAATTACTAGGGATGTGCACTGGATCGGACCTGATCCACGATCCGAGTCCGGTCCAGTGGGAAATCGGATAAATTATCCGATTTCCGATCCCGCAGCTGGATCGGCCGATCCAATCCGAACCGGTCCGAAAAAGCTCCGAACCGGTTCGGCGGATCGGCGGATCGGCGGGCGCCCACTGGCGCCCACCGCCGCTTCCATTGGCGGGCGCCAGCGGGCGCCCGCCGATGAAAGTGGACAGCGGGGGGGGGGAGGAGGGGGGCGCTTACCTTCTCGGCCCGGTGGCTCCCGTCCGGTGCCGGCGCCTACTACTACTAGCAGGCTCCGCGGCCTGCTCTAGGGTGGCGCGCCGGGTGATGTCATCACCCGGCGCGCTACTCTAGAGCAGGCCGCGGAGCCTGCTGGTAGTAGTAGGCGCCGGCGCCGGCCGGGAGCCGCCGGGCCGGGAAGGTAAGGAGGGGGTGCGTGGAGGGGAGGAGGGGGCGCGCGGAGGGGGGAGGGGGGAGGGGGGCCCTTCCCGGCCCGGCGGCTCCCGTCCCGCGCCGGCGCCTACTACTCCCAGCAGGCTCCGCGGCCTGCTCTAGGGTGGCGCGCCGGGTGATGTCATCACCCGGCGCGCTACTCTAGAGCAGGCCGCAGAGCCTGCTGGAAGTAGTAGGCGCCGGCGCCGGACGGGAGCCGCCGGGCCGGGGAGGTAAGGAGGGGGTGCGTGGAGGGGAGGAGGGGGCGCGCGGAGGGGGGAGGGGGGAGGGGGGCCCTTACCTGCCCGGCCCGGCGGCTCCCGTCCGGCGCCGGCGCCTACTACTCCCAGCAGGCTCCGCGGCCTGCTCTAGGGTGGCGCGCCGGGTGATGTCATCACCCGGCGCGCTACTCTAGAGCAGGCCGCGGAGCCTGCTGGAAGTAGTAGGCGCCGGCGCCGGACGGGAGCCGCCGGGCCGGGGAGGTAAGGAGGGGGTGCGTGGAGGGGAGGAGGGGGCGCGCGGAGGGGGGAGGGGGGCCCTTACCTGCCCGGCCCGGCGGCTCCCGTCCGGCGCCGGCGCCTACTACTCCCAGCAGGCTCCGCGGCCTGCTCTAGGGTGGCGCGCCGGGTGATGTCATCACCCGGCGCACTACTCTAGAGCAGGCCGCGGAGCCTGCTGGAAGTAGTAGGCGCCGGCGCCGGACGGGAGCCGCCGGGCCGGGGAGGTAAGGAGGGGGTGCGTGGAGGGGAGGAGGGGGCGCGCGGAGGGGGGAGGGGGGAGGGGGGCCCTTACCTGCCCGGCCCGGCGGCTCCCGTCCGGCGCCGGCGCCTACTACTCCCAGCAGGCTCCGCGGCCTGCTCCAGGGTGGCGCGCCGGGTGATGTCATCACCCGGCGCGCTACTCGAGAGTAGGCCGCGGAGCCCGCTGGTAGTAGCCGCCGGCGCCGGACGGGCCGAGAAGGTAAGCAGTGGCGGGGAAGGGGGCTTACCCCCCCCCGGAGCCGTCCGCTTCTATCCGCTGGCGCCCGCGGGCGCCAGCGGATGGAAGCGGGCGGCCCCAGGGGGGGTAGGGAGCGCGGGGGAGGGGGTTTACCTGCCGGGGCCGTCCACAGCGGACGGCCCCGGGGGGGGAGGGAGTTAGGCCCCCCCTTACCTACCCGCCGCCATTTTTTCCTCATAGACTTGCATTGCAATGCAAGTCTATGGGGAAAAAAATGGCGGCCGATCCAAAAATGTACGATTTTTGGGTCGGGATCGGACTTGATCCGGTCCGGGGGGCCTCCGATTTTGTCCGAACCGGTCCGGGACAAATTGGAGGTCCCGATCCGGGTCCCGATCCGATCCGGGGGGTCCGTGCACACCCCTACAAATTACTGTTCCCCTTATTTGAATCCATTCTGGGTCCAGCCTCTGAGCCATCAAGCTCGTTGTTCCCTTTTTTTCAAACCCTACAACTATGTCAGAGTTTGGGCAGTAGATTTCATTCTTTCAGCATAGACATCCCTCAAACTGGTGAGTCTCAATTCTGAGAATAAGTAGAGGTCTGACTGGCTTTAATATCACTCCTCATGACTATTTCCTGGCCATTATTATGGCTGTTTCTTGATAATCTTGTAGTTAGCAAGGCAAGAGCGGCTTGACACTAGAGACACATTTTTTATTTTTCTTATTTACTGAACTTTTAAACCGCTCAGTCACCGAAGTTCTCTGTACGACTGAAATAATGTACAATGCATTAAAAACATAAAATTCAACCATTTAAAAAGAATAAAAACAGCACAGAATAAAACTAAGGTAAAACCAGTATCAAAGAATAAAAATATTCCTGCACATTAAACTGAATTAAAAACTGCAGCCCAATATAGTACTAAAAGCACTAAAAAGTTCTTAAACAGTTTGATAGAATAAATATTGTTCACCTAACCATGAAAACACCACAAGCTAGATGCTATTCAAGCTTCTCTGGGAAGGGCATTCCACAAATAAGGTGCCACCACTGAAAAGGCCTTCTCTCTTGAGGCCACCAGCCTCTCCTCATTTGGTGTGGACACCTGGAAGAGGGCCTCAAGTGACGACCTTGTTTTCAGATTTAATTTTTTTATTATTTTCAAATAAAGACAAAACTTACCTTCTCCTGCAGAAATTGTTTTCTCCCCTTTCTTTTAGGCAAACCTTTTGCTTGAAGCCCCAGATGTACCACTCATTTTATATAGAATTTACATATTACTTTTTATTTCATTATTAACATACTTAGTTTCAAGTGATGATCTTAATCACCTGAAGTGATTAAGGTGAACATGGGAGGAGATGTTCCTTCAGGTAACCTGGCCCCAAGCTGTTTAGATTTTAAAGGGTAAAACAGCACTTTGAATTGGGCTCGGAAATCGACTAGCAGCCATTGCAGATGGAGAACTACTAGCAGAATTCTATCACAACAGCCAGTCCAAGATAGCACTCTAGCCACCCTATTTTGGACCAACAGAAGCTTCCAAACCATTTCCAAAAGCAGCCCCATGTATAATGCTTGCAGTAATCCAAGTAGGAGGTTACCAGAGCATGAATAACAGTTGCAAGGCCATCTCTGTCCAGGTATGGTCAAAGTTGGCATATCAGCCCAGGCTGATAAAAGGTGCTCGGAACCACTGAGGCCACCTGTGCCTCTAGTGGTGGTGATGAATTTAAGAATGCCCTAAATTACGCGTCTGCTCACTTGGGGTGGGGGGTGCACAAAATTCCAGCTGCAATAAGACTGTTCCTGAACTGTACCATCGATAGATTCCAAGTGGAGGAAGTCTGACTGAATGCTCTGTCTCCTGCTTTCTTTCTCTAGACATAAATAGCTATAGCTGCACACAGAGAGCCGTGTGGGGAGAGGGGGAAGGGTTCTGGCCTAGCAGTCTCTCTGGGATGCTTCCCTTCCCCACATGCTGGAAATGTCTCCCCACCTCCTCCCAATGAGGAAGCACTTCACCATACAATCCCTCCCCACAATCGGAGATGGTATCCTCCAGGAATAATTTTGCCAGCAAAGTCATCTGCTGTTTGCATGAACTTTGCTTGAATAGGTAGTTAAATACAGGTTGCTAAGTTCCCATTCTAACTGGAAAAGCCCTATTTAAATGTGTTTGAATGGGAGCAGGACCAGGTACAATCTGAAGCACTTCGATGGTTCCTGCTGTTTAACATAGGCTGACCAGATAAAATCCAGGTCAGGGCTCATGTAACTTTAACAGTTGTAGAGAAAAGGAAATTTCAGCCAGTGTCATTTGTATGCAATTAGTTCCTGGTGACATTCCCTCTTCATCACAACAGTTAAAGGTGCAGGCACTATACTAAAGTGGCCATATACAAAAGAAAGCAGGGCCCCTGCACATTTAACTGTTGCGATGAAGAGGGAATTTCACCAGGAACTAATTGCATACAAATGATACTGGCTGAAATTCCCTTTTCTCTACAACTGTTAAAGTTACATGAGCCCTGACCTGGATTTTATCTGGTCACCCTATGCTGTTTGTTCTGAAGGGGAATAAAATGGACGTCATGGTTACAGCAGCTTGCTTAGCAGGAGCTGTTGAGCTTTGGTTGTTCTCTTCCCCCTTCCACCCTCCCTTTTCAATTTAAGTCAAACCCTTTTCCTGGAGTTCATTAACTCGGGGTGTGGTTTCACATTTTGCCTTTATTATTACTTCATATTCCAGGCTCTGATTCACAGCCAGAACTGCTGGAGCACCTAAGCTCACTCACCCCCCCCCCCTTTTCCCTTCGTGTTTTGGGAAAAGGTAATCTGCAGTCAAGTATTCTCAGAACAGACCGAGGACAGCATAGCTTCCCTCATGGATTTTTTTTCTTGTTCTAAAGCCTCAAACCTGTGCAGGAGAAGTGGGACCTATTTGTCATAAATTAAATGAACCTTATTGACACATAGGTGGCCCTATGTCCCGGCTAGAAACCCTCCTCCATGGACCAATACAACCAAACTGGGGAGACCACTTGCTTTACCCATTCCACAAACCTTGTTGCCTCTGAAGATGAAGAGTTTATTACTGGATAAATGGATAATACTACTTAGCATTTACATCGTGTTTTGGAAGATTCAGACCCCTCATATACATCATCTCGGTAATTGTACAGAATATTGAGCTGTTGCCTTGTGCCGCTGTGTGCAAGGGACTCACTGCTGCCTGGCACATATGCTTTCGAATTTTAGCTGTGTCACCTGATGATCGCTTGGAAGGAAAGCTCACTGGATTCAGGGTTGTAGCAGGCTTTGAGCTGCTTGCACAGAAGTTCAGGTACATGGCTATGCCATATGTTTTCCATAAAACACTGTAAGGGGAGCTGAGTGACCATGTTTTGTATGCTGGATTGCTTGCTAACGGTCAGGACTGATTAGTTGATATATCCTTCATAGGAATAGCTGGGGATATTTTCCCCGGAAAAGCAGTTTGAGGAAGTGGGGGGGGGGGGGCGAAGCAGCAGCAATAGAAGCAGCTTTCTGAATTTGGGCAGCTGTGGTGAGCCTTGAAGGGGTGTGGTGCGGGGCTGCCGCAGTTGCTCTTTAGGAACCTGACACAGGAAAAAGTCATGATTGTGCTGCGTGCTTTGGGAGTCAACGTGCTGCCTGTTGCTGTTTATATTTTTGGAAAACATTTTTTTGGGGGGGTAAATTATGAAGATACTGTATGTCACCATTGCTCTCTCATTGTGAAGAAACATACATGCAAAATGCTACCCCTGGAACTTGTTACTGATTTGGGGTGACCTACCTTCAGTAACAGAATGAAAGGAGGATATGCACCTCTAAACATGGAGTGAATATACACCAGAGAGCTGCAATGTACAGTAGTTCCCCATCATGTGACCTTCAGTATTTGGGGATGTGCATCTTTCTTTCACACTTGAAAAGTTTACTCAGCGAACACTGTTTTTGTAGCCTAGGGCAGCCTGGGGCTATGAAACATCTCTATGGGTTCTTCCAGACAGAGGACTCCTAGTGCTACCTGTTAGAAGGCATTGTACAGCTATTCTGTGGTTTTGTTCTTGATGGATTTTCTGCAGTAAGAAAAAAGATGGAAAAAACAGAGACGGTAATGAGCAGAAGATGTCGACTGGGACCCCTGAACATACTGTTAATAAAGCAGGGTGATGGCACGATAAAAGCTTAATCTGGATGCAACCTTAGTCTTATTATTTTTGCAATATCATATTTTTAAAGTCCCACCAGTGGCTCAGATAACAATTTAGGAAGAAGGAAAATATAGAAGGGGATCACCCACTAGAAGTAGGCTAAACACACAGACAGCAGGCATGATCCCATCGCCCATACATGATCATCCTCCCAAGGCTAGCGTTGGTGTCAAATAATAAATAGACACATTACATTCATAAAAAGAGAGATGCTGGGGCTCAGGTTTGCCTAGGCAGCTTACAATTTGAACTGAAAAAAACTCTCTTTAATGTCAGTTACATATGCATCCTGCTCTGCTCACTCAAGAAGTGCACTTTGTACTTGCTTAGAGGCTGTTGCGTTTTGTTTTGTGTGTATTTCCATGAGTCATGGCATATATAGTAAGCCATGAGTTCTTACCAGTCAGAATCCACCTCCCTTGTATGCTATGACCCTGATCCAAACTACCCTCTGCACATGCTTTTTGATGGAGAAAATACTGTTGGGAACTCCATGGTAGAACGTCATTTTGCCTGATTCTCTTTGACATAAAGGGAACTTAGTGACAAATATGGACATTTCCCACTAAGGCTGCCTCTACAAGAGGCATTTAAAGCTCTTTCAAGGCGCATTAAAAAATTTACCTCTACAAAAACGGAGCGCAAATCGGGCGTAGAGGCGCGTTTTCTCTCCGATTATGCGCATTATCGAATGTGCGTTAAATAGCGAGTTTTATTTTGCTCCGGCCGTTAAAGCGCATTTTGACTATGTGAACAAGCGATTCTCCGCATTAACTACTTGTAAAGTGCATTTGAAACAATCGGTAAGGTCACCTGTTGAGTGCTCAATTACCTCCTGCATACAAGCATTTACGATAAAGCGCTTCCGAGAAGATGCGCATAATCGGAGGAACAGGCATCAAACGGAATCCATCTAGGGGGGTCCGTGAAAGAATATCGGGAAGAAAGCTGCATATGGTGATTAACGAAACAGTAATGACTGTAAGGTAAGAACTATAAGGCATTCTACTATAGTGCTATCGTCTCTGTAATATTGGGTTTTCAAAATGTGTTCTAGGGAAATCCTCTATAAGAAGATTAGTAATGGCAGACAAATTTCTCTGAATGACAGCTAATCCTCCACTATCAGTCTTCCCCATCAATGCATAGCTGCAGACGGAGGAGGGATGCCAATTCTAAAGGTGCACTTCACACAGAATAGTGAGCGACCAATAGGTATGGCTGGTGTCCTGTGTTAGCTGGCTATGCACCCTAAAACATGCACCAGAATCTTTTTCAACACACAGAGGGCTCAGGACAGACACACAGGGGGTTTTCAGCAGAAGTGGAAAGGTTTCCCTGAAGATAGAAAATATGGAAATTCCTGCTCTATAACCATGCAAATCTCTCGAACTCTACCAGTCCATTTGTTTATTGGCTTCCCTCTCTGGAAGATTTTTAGAGTATCTTTTGGGGTATTAATGCTGTGTACCTCAAACCTTTGCTCAACTAGTGTATTTACAAATAATGCAGTAACTAGGAAAAAATCTCAACTCTCTGGTGACTTTGCTCAAAGGAAACCAAACCCCAGAAATCTCGCTGTTTGGAGAGTTTGGATGTGTGTAACAATAATAATACACTATACAAGATTCAGTATCCCATCTTAATGAGGAAAAGGCTCTTCAGAAAAGAGAAGCATACCTTATTACAAAGCTCTTGAATCAATCTTTAATAGGATGAGGGAATTGTAGGGACAAGCAAAAAATTTATTCAGTTTGCACCTAATTCAGCACTTTCGGATCTATACATGAATCAAAGACCCATTATCCTTGGAAATTCACACTTCTCTCAATTTTGCAATGAAATTCTTCAATCATAAAATGCATACAAAATGTGCATATTAGGGGGAGGCATGCACAAAAATGTGTATTAGTGATAATAACGATGAAAGGGAAAATTGTGTGCAAATATGTGTATATTAAGCAAAATTGCATGCAAAAAGTGTGAATTAGGAGAAATGCACACAAAATGCATACAAATTTTCATGTGAACTTAAAAAATATTCACAAAATTCAGAATACACTGAATTTAAGATTGAAAACATAAGAAACAGAGAAACCAAAACTGACAGATTCATCCACCCCAATGAATTTATTTATTTACAAGATCTATATATGCCGCACTGCATGCAATGGAATATCCAAGCAGTGAACAATAACAAGGGGGAAATACTACTGCAAAAAAAGTTCAAAGCTTGAGCTTTAGTAGCAATTAATTTCCTTTGTGCCAAACAGCCAGGGCAGCCCCTCTGCCCATGGGATGACAGACAGCCCTGTTCAGCCAATCAGTGTAGCACGAAGGCGGCCAGCAGGCAGGGAGAAGGGTATGGAGGCAGCCAATCAGGGTGCATGAGGGAGATAGGGTCGACGCCACATGCAAATTTCAGAGGGAGATACATATGCATGAGCCACTTTTGCATTATTCATGAGTCCCTTGGTGGTGAGGGGATTGAGGGGCAAAAAGCGGGAAAGGAGCAGGGGCTACTAGCATACATAGTGACACTGGCTTTACAACAACAACAACAACACAGAATTCAAACCTTTAAAATCAAATTGTGCCATTAGAACTGTGGCTGGTTAGTCAGTGACGGCTTGCTGAAATAAAAATGTCTTCAACAGGTCCAAGACAAAAGCAGCATTGGTACCTGCCTGACATCCACTGGCCGAGAGTTCCCTACAGATGAAGCCACTGAAGGCTGTCTTCCGAATGGATGCCAAATGGGCCGCACTTCCATGTGGAGCCATCACGAGTGCCCCCATCTGACGAGCTCCAGCGGATAAGGGAAGAGGCACTCTTCTCTCATGGCAGAACGCAAGGCAAGTGCAGAGACGGCATAAAGGTTTAAGATCCTTGTGAGAGGCCCTTCTCTCTGTTCTTCCAACATCAAAAGCACCTCTGGCAGTAAGAGGAGAGGGGGCCTTCTCAGTGGCTGCTCCCTGGCACTGGAATTCCCTGCTAAGGGAAGCCAGGCTAGCTCCATCTCTGTTGTCCCTAGTATGGTGGGCAGAGATGTTTTATTCAGGCAAACTTTTAGCATTTAAGCTGAGTTGTTGCTATAGCTGATTTTTATCTGGTGGGTGCTGTTTAGTTCTTTTTTTATTGAAGACTATTTTATTTTATGCTTTAATTATCATTTTATTTTAAATTTTATTGTTGTCAGATGCCCTGAGCACTATTTCTAGTGGAAAAGCACGATATACATTTAATAAATAAATAGCCCAAAACATTGTAACTACTATCAATTATCAATGTGTAAATATTGGCAGTTTCCAAGGAAACTCACATACAGGAGTACTGTTACATACTCAAAGCCACAGGAATGAAGATACTGGCAGAGAGATGGTTACCATACAATCTAGCATACAAAATGTTATATAAGATATAATGAACTAATTTTGAACTTTCAAGCCTTGTCGCTCAAAATTTTCCTTTGCCAGTTCTCTTCCTACCCTAGCTGGACATCATTGCCTCTTTCAATGGGTAGGTTCACATATGTGTATTTGACACTTGATAATTGTCTGCAGTATCAAGTGACATTTTCCATGTGTTAACGAGTCCCCACAGGTAGAATTTTCATCACCTCCAAGGCAGTGTTTTGCAGTCTAGTCAGTTGATACTAGTCCTCAAGCAATGAGAAACCATGCGTGTGTATAATCCGTAGTTTAGAATAAGCCAATCGTCCAGTTTGTCCAGTATTCTCTTCTCTGGGTGGCATCAGCTCTCCAAGGCTTCAGGCAGTGGACTTTCCCAACTACAGCCCCAGAGATCCTTTTAAGAGAAGATGCCAGTAGCTGAGCCTGGAGCTTTCTGAAGGCAAAACATGCACTTTACTATTGAGCTATGATCCCTTCCCCATTTCACTCTGTTGGAACTTAAACCCATAGCCCTTGAATGCTTGAGAGAGACCACATGGGTTGGGAAGCCACTTTGACCTTTTAGCAGTCCAGTGTGAATATAAGAAGAGCTGTTCTGGATTAGACCAAAAGCCTATCTAGTCCAGCATTCTGTTCCTGGGGTCGCAACCAGGACATAAATGCCATAGCACCCTCCTGCTTATATTCCCCAGTACTGAGAGGCTTTTGTCACTGGAGGTAACATACAGCCATCATGACTACCGTATTTCATCGATTCTAAGACACACTTTTTCTCCCATGTTTACGTCTGTAAAAATGGGGTGTGTCTTAGAATCGATGGCGACTTAGAATCGCCGGATTTCTCCTGTGTTTTGCAGAAGGCACTAGGGCTCTGCATGCCCCCCCGTGACTCACCCTAGCGGGATCCAAGAGACCCCATGAGGTTGGTCAGGAGTCCCCCCCCCCCACTTACCTTGATCGCTGCTGCCTCGGCCTGGGAAGGCTTCAGTACTGGAAAGGAGGCTGCGATCTCGGGAGATCTTGTGAGATCTTGGCCTCTTTCCCAGTACTGAAGCCTTCCCAGGCCCAGGCAGCAGCGATCAAGGTAAGGGGAGAGGGGGGACTTGCGGGGCCCTAACCATCCCCCCTTCTTCTCACCTCCATCGGCATCGCCCATCCTTGCCACCGCCGCCCTCCTCACCGCTGGCAACTCTCACCTCGTTACTGGGAACGACGCCTTGCCAGGCCGAGGCGAGTGTTGGCAGCGGTGCGGAGCAGCGGCGGCGGCAGCGAGGATGAGCAACAGCGATGGAGGGGAGGGGGGAGGGGGGAAGGGGTGCTGAAATTAAGGTAAGTCTTAGAATCGACGCAAAGCTTTTTCCCTGTTGGTGGCCCTGAAATTAAGGTGTGTCTTACAATCGACGGCGTCTTAGATTTGATGAAATACGGTAGTAGCCATTGATAACATTATCCTCCATAATGTCACAGTGCATTTATTAAAAATTAAAGCATTTAAAGGTACAGATAAAAGCATCTTTTTCAACAAGAGAGACAAGGGAATTTGAACTTGTGTCTACAGAAGTTCATTCCAAGTAAATGCACAAGGTGTAACCCACTGAGTCAAAATTTAGTATAAAAGTAAATTCAGTCCCTATGCATACAGGGCCATATGTACACATTCTCCCTACCACCTGAAGGTACACTGATCCACACAGTTGCAACAGCTACTTCATTCAACTTTGTTACAAAACATCCTCAGAGCCAGCATCAGAT
Organism: Anniella stebbinsi; assembly: GCA_029215795.1. Classification (NCBI taxonomy): domain Eukaryota; kingdom Metazoa; phylum Chordata; class Lepidosauria; order Squamata; family Anniellidae; genus Anniella; species Anniella stebbinsi. The sequence goes on from JARDYH010000003.1 coordinate 103,078,934, forward strand.
GTTAATGACCTGAGCAGCTTGCCAAAAGCCATCCTGCTGATGGGGAGAGTCATTGGTCATTGGCAGTTCAGGTAGCCTGTGAGTGCTCAAAACCTCTCATTGGCATGAAGATGCTTCTAGGAGGAAGAATTGATGCCTAACATACAGCCCACCCATACAGACACACACTCTTGCCATGTCCCGCCTCCTACAGAGTCTCTAGTAACCTGCCACCAGACCTGGATTTGCTCTACCAAAGAGCAATAATTTTCCTGCTGGAGGTGGAGCAGCAACAACAATAACAACAATGTAACTAGCACTTAATGTGCTTCATGCTGTAGTCATTGCAACAATCCTATATTGCATATGGGGGCTGAGGCAGACGGAGTGGCTTGTCTAAGTCCATCTAATAAATTCATGGAAGAAGCAAGCTTAAACCAGGTGCCTCCCAGTTTAGTTACAATACTATACCACTCTCTCTGCCAGAGAACCTCTACCACAACAGTCTGGTTGCAATTTCTATCCAGTAGTTTCTGAGAACATACGAAGACCCATGTTGGATCAGACCACGGGTCCATCTAGTCCAGCACTCTGTTCACACAGTGGCCAAGCAGTTGTCAACCAGGAACCTACAAGCAGGACATGGGTACAACAGCACCCTCCTGCTCATGTTTCCCAGGAACTGGTGTATATAGGCTTAGTGCCTCTGATACTGGAGTTAGCATATGGCCATCAGGACTAGTAGCCATTGACAGCCTTCTCCTCCAGAAATTTATCTATCCCCCTTTTCAAGTAATCCAAATTGGTGGCCATCACTACAACTTATGGTAGCACATTCCATAGTTTAACTATGTGCCATGGGAAGAAGTCCTTCCTTTTATCTGTCCTGAATCTCCCACCAATTAGCTTCATGGGAGGACCCCATTGGGTTCTAGTATTATGAGGAAGAAAAATGTCTCCCTATCCACCCTCTCCACACTATGCATCATTTTGTACACCTCTATCATGTCTCCCCTTAGCCTCCTTTTTTCCACTCTAAACAATCCCAGCTGTTGTAATTTTCCCTCATAGGGGAAATGCTCCAACCCCTTGAGCATTTTAATTGTCCTTTTCTGCACTTTTTCCAGCTCTACAATGTCTTTTTTTAGGTGTGGTGACCAAAACTGTACACATTGTTCTAAGTGTGGTTGCACCATAATTTTATGCAAAGGTAACATAGTACTGGCAATTTTATTCTCAATTCTTTTTCTAATTTATGCCTAACATGGAGGTTGCCTTCTTTAAAGCAGCCACACACTGGATTGATTTTCATCAATCTGTCCACCACAACCCCAAGACCTCTTTCTTGGTCAGTCACCGCTAGTTCAGATCCCATCAGGTTATACTTGAAGTAAGAGCTGGGCAGCTGTGAAATTTGCTGACAGAATTCCTAATACATGCTTTAGAACCCGAGTAGGCAATGTGGTGTCTGTAGCGCACCCTTGGACACTTTTCTTGGCGTCCACCCAGATGGCCCCGACTCCTTCTACTTTTAAAAATGTTTTTAAATAACAAAATATCTTCAAAGAAAAGTATGGGCCTCTAACTACTTCCACCTTCTTTTCCGGTGAATGCCGCTCAGCCACATGTGGGGCTCACAGACATTCTTAAGAAATGAAGATGGCAGACAGCTGCAGGCTGAGGCTTTCCTCTGTGGCATGCTCATTTTATGGTGTTGCTCAGGTAGGCTGACCAGATAAAATCCAGGTCAGGGCTCATGTAACTTTAACAGTTGTAGAGAAAAGGGAATTTCAGCCAGTGTCATTTGTATGCAATTAGTTCCGGGTGATATTCCCTCTTCATTACAACAGTTAAAGGTGCAGGCACTATACTAGAGTGACCATATACAAAAGAAGGCAGGGCCCCTGCAACTTTAACAGTTGTGATGAAGAGGGAATTTCACCAGGAACTAATTGCATACAAATGACTCTGGCTGAAATTCCCTTTTCTCTACAACTGTTAAAGTTACATGAGCCCTGACCTGGATTTTATCTGGTCAGCCTAGCTCAGGACATTTGCCAAATCTGCCCATGGGCCCAGAAAGGTTATCCCTATTTTAGGAAGTTTAGCTAAATATTGGAATATGTTTCTTTTATCTCAAAACAACCACCCTTACTTGATTATGCAATAATAGTGTATTTTGTATTTGCTCAGAGTGTTTCACGCACATTATCTCAGCAAAATTTACAATGACCCTGTAAGGCAGGTCAGTGTTATAGCTAGGGTGACCAGATTTTGGAACCCAAAATCCCGGTCCCCCCCGCCACCCAAACCCCCCCCCAAAACAAACCCCCCAAGCAACCCTCTCACCCAAAACAACCCCCTTACCAAGCCACCCACCCCCCAAAAACATCAGCCCGGACCTACCAGGTTCGCTGCCGCTGCCGCCCCCGCCTGGTCCGCCGCCCCCCCAGGTTCCCCGCCGCCGCCGCCAGGTCCCCCACCGCTGGGCTCGTAAGGCCAGCGGCCGCGCGGAAGAGGCAGGGGAGGGCCGATTCCGTCACTTCCGGATCCGGCCCTCTCCCGTCCCTTCCACGCGGCCTCTGGCCTCACGAGCCCGGCAGCAGCGGTGGAGGACCCGGCGGCGGACCCAGCCGCCCCAGCAGGTAAGTGCCCAGCGCCCCGCGCCCCGCGCCTCACGCTCCTTACTCGCAGGGGCGTCTGCTTCCCTCCGGTGCTCAAATCTACTGAGAAGGGGGGCGTGGCTATGATCGAGTCAGGGTAAAGTCGCAGATCTTCTGACCTCCTTAAAAAGCTATGAATTAAGCACTAATTCCTTATCGTAAAGACTAATAAAAGGCATGAAATATTGTCTGGAAGTGAATAATTGCTGAGGGTGATCTGGAAACGAGCGAGAGCTGGCTGTAGGTTGATTGCTGATTGCTGCAGTAAAAGTGAAAGTGACTACGTGACTACGGAGAAGGAGAGTCGCCATTAATGAGGTAATTTATGGACTTATAATAACACAGCTTGCTTGACTTAAAGGATTAACAGGCATTATATATAGACTGGAAGTGAACAATCTTTGAAGGGGGATTTGAGAGTAGCAAGAAATTGCTGATTGTTGGCTGTTCCGGCTGTTCCCTTTGTTCCGGCTGGATGGAAAAGGGAGTCTAAGGAGCGAGACGCCATTAGTGGATTGATTTATGGACTATAATCGGCAGATAGCCTGTTTATGGCACACTTGGAGGGAGTTTGAGAAGAAGTTAAGTTAACTCCCAGTGAACTGAAGTATTGGCTGCAACGCAGAGACATAAGTGAGAGGCCTCCAGGCAGAAGAGGGAGGAGGGAATTTTATGAAGAAGCAGAGACGGCAGAAGCCCTCTATTCCCACCCCCGCCTGGGTAAGACCTGTAAGAGAGAGAGGATCAGATCGATTGTGGCATAGGCTGACCCGGGTGGAAATGCCGGACAAGCAGACTGGGAAAAAATCTCCCGTTAAGGGCTCTGTTTCTTCAGAGCCAGCTGCAATTCCGAACATACCCAGAGGAGGGCAGCCAGACCCAATGGATGAATTGAAGGATGACATAAAAAACATGCTTATTGGATTGGAACAACGTTTGGCGAAGCGCATTTCAGATACGCAGACTGAACTCATGGAGGGTTTAAAGCAAGTGGTGATGGATGTTGGAGTGCTCCAGGCAGATACTAAAGCTCTGGCGGGAATTTGTAAGAAACAGGAAGTCCAGCTCTCTCAACATGAACTACGCCTTATCGCTATGGAGGATCGAGACAAACGGGCTAATATTCGCATTAGAAAATACCCAGAACAAGAAGGAGAGACTTTAAAAGATTTAAGAGATACTATTTTGACATGGATAAGAGAACAACTTCCAGATGAGGCCTGGGAGGAAGCTGATCTTGAACGGGCGCATAGAGTTGGTTCTAAGCGTAAAGGAGTGCTTCCAAGGGACATAATTGTTAAATTTGCAAATTATTATAAAAAAGAAAAAATTATGCAGGCAATCAGACGACAAGCTCAACCAAAGATTCAAGCAACAGCAATAGAAATTTATCAGGATTTATCGGCGCACACCGTCCAGTGGAGGAAGAGTGTCAAAATTTGTACAGCAGCATTGAGGAAGAAATCGATAACCTACAACTGGGGATACCCAGTATTTTTGAGATTCTTCTGGCAAGGGAAGCAAGAAAGAATAACATCGTGCGAGCAGGGAATCGAGTTGTTGGAGAAGCTGGGCATAATCGATGCCAAGGATCTGGGAGAAATAGTCCAAGTGGAAGGAGCAGTTGGAGGTTCCAGAGATCAACTAGAAGGAGCGGTTGGAGGTTCCAGTCAATGAAAGGGATTAGAGGGGAAAGAGAAAAAAAAAAAAAAAAAGGAGGGGAGGATCGGACTTTGCTCTATGGGTTGGGCCGTGTTCCCCCCCCCCTGAAGAGTTCTAAAATAATTGGGACCAGAGCCCAGATGACTGGTGAGGAGGGGGGTAAAAATGGGTGTGTGTGTGGGGGGGGAAGGGGGGGTATGTGTATCACTGACCGAGACAAATTTAATGATGTGGCTGGAAGTAAGAAATGGAGAATAGATTGAGATGTGCAACTCTAAATGTTAAGGGGCTAGGAACGGTGGTTAAAAGACGACGAATTGAAACATTGTTGAAAAGAAAAAAAAATTGATATAATTTTTTTACAGGAAACCCATCAGATAAAGGAGGGGGCTAATGAGTTAAGAATGAGGGAAGTTGGAGTTTATGAAAAGTCATTTGGTACTTCTAAAGCAAGAGGTGTGGCAATAATAATATCGAAGAAATGTGGTGTTAATATTCAAAATATAAAGAAAGATAAGAATGGAAGGATCCTTATAATTCACTGTATGTTGGAAGAGGAAGAATTTGTGCTGATAAATGTCTATGCTCCAAATGGGAAACAAATTGATTTTATTAAAGAAGTATTTAATATGGTGGGAGATTTAGGGAAAAAGAATATTGTAATGGCTGGAGATTTTAATATGGTACTAGATAAAGGGAAAGATAGAGATAATATAATAAGAGATAGTAGAGGAGAGGGTAAGACAGAATTAGCTAAATTAATGGAGAGGAAAGAATTAATGGATGTATGGAGAGTTGTAAAAGGGCAAGAAAGAAAATATACATTTTACTCACCTAGATTTAAGAGCTATTCAAGGATTGATTATATTTTTATATCAAAGAATATGGTACCTAAATTAATAGATTGTGATATTGGAGTAATAAAGATCACAGACCATGCTTTAATGATGATGGATATCAAGTTAAAGAAGGATTATAAACAAGCAAAGAGATGGAGAATGGACGGAAGAATTTTTAAAAATAAAAACATAGTTGATAAATTAAAAAAGGAACTGCAGGAAATATGGCAGATAAATGAAAAAGGAGTTAATTCGCAAGGATTATTATGGGATACGATGAAAGCAGTAATAAGAGGGATCTGTATTAGGGAAATGTCCACACTTAAAAAGCAACAGGAAGTACTTAATAAAAAGGCTGAAGAAGAGATAAGGAGTCTAGAGGAGAGACTGAGACAGTCAAAAGATAAGCGATTATATGCCCTAATTCAGGCTAAAAAAAAGGAATTGGAGAAAGAAGAAATAGAACAGGTCCAAAAGAATTTATTATATTTAAAGAGAGATTTTTTTGAATTTAGTAATAGAAATTCCAGATTGCTGGCTAGATCCACGCAGTCAGAGAAGGCTAAGAATATGATAGGGACAATAAGAGATAAGTTAGGGAATAGATGTAATGTAATGAAAGATAAATTAAGGATTTTTCAGGAATTTTATAAAGATTTATATACTTCAGAGGCGCTTTCACAAGAGAAGATTCGGGAATATGTAGAAAGGAATTGGAAAATAAGACTGGATGATCAAGATAGGGAGTGTATGGAAGCCTTGGTTACTGACAAAGAAATTGAGGGAATTATTGGAAAACTAAAAGGAGGTAAGTCTCCGGGGATTGATGGTCTGGGGTCGGAATTTTATAAAATATTTAAAGATATTTTAATACCAAGATTAAAAAAAATATTTAATAATATAATAGAAGGAGGATTGACCCCGCCATCGTGGGACCAGTCCCTGGTAGTATTAATACAGAAGCCAGGTAAGGACTTGACAGATCCAGCGTCATATAGACCAATATCTTTAATAAATCAGGATGCAAAAATATTTTCAGCAATTATGGCTAAAAGAATGGGTACATTTATATTTAAATATATTAAAAATGATCAATGCGGATTTATTTTAGGTAGGAAAATGCCGACTTTAATTGGGAGAGTTATAAATATAATAAATATTATAAAAAAAAGAAACTTAAAAGCAGGATTATTAGCTTTAGATATTTTCAAAGCCTTCGATTGCGTGGAATGGCCAGCGTTAAAAATAATATTAAAAACATTTGGGTTTGGACATAAATTTATGGGAGTGATAAATCAGATGTATAAAAATAATAAAGCGGAAATAATGGTTAATGATGGGTTAACGCAACAAATAATACTAGCCCGAGGAACTAGGCAAGGATGTCCACTTTCACCGATTTTATTTGCAATAGTTATAGAAATTTTAGTAAATGTAATTAGGGAAGATGAAAGATTAAAGGGGATAGGGGGAAAAAATAAGATTAAAGTAAATATGTTTGCGGATGATACGTTATTGACAATAGAAGATCCCCTAGAAAGTGGGGAGACGATTCAGAAACATTTGAGGGAATTTGGGGAAATTACAGGATTACAAGTTAACTGGGGGAAGTCTGAAATGATGTTGTATAATTATAACAAGGAAGAGATGGAGAAATGTAAAGCTAAGTTAGGATTAAGACATAAAAATATAATACGATATTTAGGAGTTAATATAGATAAAGAATTAGAAAGAATAGAGGAACTTAATTTTGTAAGTTTAAGAAAAGAGGTAGGGGAGAAATTACAGATTTATAGAAAATTAAAACATTCTTGGTTTGGTAGAATAGCGGTTATTAAAATGAAGATATTACCTAAGGTTAATTTTTTGTTTAGAATGCTACCTATTAGAATTTCAGCAGCTGAGCTTAAAAATTGGCAAAATATGATTAATGCATATTGTAATGGGGATAAAAGAGCTAGGATAAATAAGGGGTTATGGTATAAGACTCAAAAGAAAGGAGGTTTAGGACTTCCTAATATTAAGAATTATTATATTGCTAATCAGTTAAGATATGTTATTCATGCTATTTTAGGGGAGCAAGATTTGGATTGGCTGGAATCGCAAACAGTAGAGATAGAATGTAAATTGCGAAATATATTTTTTACCAAAATGCAGAAGAAAGAATGGAAGGTACTGGACAACCCATTATTGGAAAATATAATATCGATATGGGAGAAGTATAGGGGGAAGTTGATACCAGAAGATTCTCCGCTAGCCCCAGTTGTGGTAGTGGGAAACTTCCCAAAAGCATTAAAATCAGAGATGGAAGTGAGACTGAAAGAACAAGATATTCTTAAACTAAGGAATTGGATGGGAAAGATGAAAGATAGTGAGCATATTAAAGAGTTGTTTAAAGGACAGAAGATAGCGTGGTTTAAGTCACTGCAACTGGTAAAATGGACAGAGGAATGGAGGAAAAAAAATAAGAAATGTAGAAATAATACCAGATTTGAAGATTTAATTGAACAAATAGAAAAAAAAGATGAAGCCAGAGCTAAAAAAGGACTCACTAGCGAGATATATAAAATTTTAATAGAGGGGGAATTTCAGGACTCACTTAACGTTATAAAAGAGGTATGGGAAGTAGATATTAGGGAAAAAATTAATGAAGATAATTGGGGGAGGATGTGGAATGTAAGAATGTTGAAATTATTGTAGATTAGAATAAAGGAGAATTATTATAAGACAGTTTGGAGATGGTATCTAACACCTGTAAGATTTCACCAGATTGATAAAAAAGTGTCTAAGAATTGTTGGAGGGGATGTCAGGAGGTTGGGACCTATTTTCATATGTGGTGGAGCTGTGAACAAATACAAAAATTCTGGGAAAAGGTTTTTAAAGAAATAAGTGATATAATTGGAAGTAAATTGGAATTAAACCCGAAGCTAGCTCTACTAGCAATATGGGATAGCAGTAATAAGCATATAATTAATAGAGAATTGGTAAACAACCTCCTGGCGCCCGTTAGAATAATGATTGCTAAAAATTGGAAAGGGCAACGAAGTTATAAAATAGAAGATTGGTATAAAGAAATTTGGGATATAGCATTGAATGATATGTTGACATGTAAAATGAAAATAATGAGGGGAATGTCCAGTAAGAGTGATTTTGGAGATATATGGAATCCCTTTTTGGAATATGTTTTAAGATCGGGAAAGGGACAGTCGCCTTCAAAAGAATCATTAAAATTCTGGAAGGAAGATGAATGAATGGGAGTAGGTCTCGGGGGGGGGGGTGCACGGGGGTAGTCGAGGGAGTTAGTTTGTTTATATATTATCATGTGTATGTTTGTTTGTTTTGTTGAAAAATGAATAAAAATTATACAAATCTACTGAGAAACAGGCTTCGCGGCCTGTCTCGCTACTGAGGGACAGGCCGCGAAGCCTGTTTCTCAGTAGGTTCGAGCACCGGAGGGAAGCAGACGCCCCTGCGGATAAGGAGCGTGAGGCGCGAGGGAGGGCACTTACCTTCTGAGGCGGCCGCTTCCCGGGCTCCTCCGCCGCCACCGCCGCCGGGTCTACCGCCGCTCCTCGCTTGCTGCCACCGCCGCGTGACCCCCCGCCATCCCGGTTTGCTCCCACCGCCCCCGGTTGGACCGGTTGGACCCAGGTTTCCCGGTTAGGACCGGGAAACCCCGAGCCATCTGGACACCCTAGTTATAGCCACGTAGACTGAAATTGAGCGATAAAGACGTGCCTAAGGCTACCTGGCAACATTTATGCTAGAGGCAAGGTTTGCACCACAGAATTTCTGGTCACAACTTGGTGCCCTTCAAACATCTGTCAATATTTCTGACCATTGGCCACGCTGGCTCAGGCTGGTGGGAACTGAAGTCCAAAACATCTGGAAGGCACCAAAATGGAGGCTGGTTTAGGTGCGTGGCCACATTAGCTACCCTAATGCAAGACTTGCCTTGCTGAATCAGGCCCAAGGTCCATCCAGCCCCTCACTCTGTCTGCAATGTGTGCTGGCCAGATGCTCAGCGAGGCACGAAGGTGATGACTTTCTCTTATTGCTTGTTGCCACCATTGGGTGGTACTCAGAGATGCACTGCCCCTGAACAGGGAGGCTCCATCACACTGATAGAAAGCACAGAAATCTTCTGAACAAAACCGTGGTGCAAACGCATTGAAAGGGCAAACTAAAAACCTGAGTTCCTAGTGGAGCAATTTAAAAGTGCATATTACCTTTTCTGGCAGTCTCCGATAGCAATGCATCCTTTTCTTTGTTCCTTTGTATCCCATTTGCTCTAATCCAGTAATGTGCATAAGCCACACATGCAAAAAGGAGGGCTATAAAAACTCCAGAGGACATCCTCTTGCCCCCAAGCAAGGGTTTAATGGCCAGGCCTGCAACAGTGAGACAGCCTTGCATCACTATCTATCACAGTGCCGTTGTTTTGCAGGGGAGAAGACGGTTGGAGCAAGCACACAAGACTTTGCAGGCAAGGCATTAGCAAGAGCTGCCTGGGAGGATCCTGTAAGACGTATGAAGAGCTAGCCTGGAAAAATGTTCATAGCAGGAGATTCAAAAGCCACCGTTGCTGCCTGGTTCTCCCCCAACTTCCTGCACCACAACAGGAGGACAGGGAAATAAAGGAATCCAGTTCTGTTTGCTTAAAGCTCCTTGGTGAGCCACTCCTTCATTGTGCCTAACCGGAAGCCAGAGCATTGGGCAACTCTGAAAATCTTGTCTAAACACCCCATTTATGACTAAGTTAAGCTGAAAGCACATGCTTTTTTTTATTATTTGAGGTTTCTTTCCCACCTCCCTCTCCCCCCCCCCCCCCGACATCATTTTCAGCGTCAGGAAATTTCACCACGCTTCTAGCTGTAGTCCACAGACTAACATTAGCAGCTGTGGGGGGAGGAGGAAGAACAATGAGCGGCTAGGAAAATGTCCCCTGCTGAATCCAGACACAAGCAGCCTGACACGGACTTCGAAGTCTTGTTCACCACCATGGACTGTTGCAACTTATGCAGAAGTGCCACACTGTGAAATGCATGTAGCCAAAGGGCAGCTTCCTAATGCTGCTTTGGAGCACAAATACCCTTCAGGGAGGAGCAGTGTTTTCGCAACAACCCTTTGGTCTCCCTAGCCAAACCCACTCTCTTCCTTACACAGAGCTGCATGAAAGCAATTCCGCATATGCTGATGGGATTCCTATAGAGTTGTAGCCCAAAACTGGAGAAGGATGCCATAGCATGAACAATGACCATGCCGACTGAGAATGATGGGAGTTGTCATCCAAACGTACATTGGGGAAAGCTACCGTAGACCGAGGAGTCCTCTCTTCCTGCACTGGCCTTCAGCATAATGCATTTTGTATTTGCTAGTCATGGGTAAGAGCAAGGAACTATTGGGGGCACTGCTTGTAGCAAATCCATTTCTTGATGGAGCCCAGGATTTCTAAATGCTCTGGATTAATCATGTTATATGCCACCCCAGGATTTATACTAGACTAATAAAGAAGTAGATTGTGGAAGGAAGACCAGCAATCTGCCTGTGTGTATGCAAGGAACTATAGTATTAAACCCTAAACCTATAAGTTTATGGCCCAATCCTAGGCATGGAGACAGCTCAGCTGACCTGGGCATTCTGGGAATTGTAGGATTTTTTCCTCTGTCTAAATGTACATAAGATTTCACCTTTCGTCTTATTACCAAGACTCTAAACACAACAGGCTCTGATGCAACTGTTCTTTCTAACCACAGGGCCCTTTTTTTTCAGCTGCTGAGCTTCCTCCAAACACTATCAGCTGGATGGCTTTAGGCGGTGAACTTTTAACTAAGGGTCAATCCAATTCTTAATTCTGTCAAGCAGAAATATTATTCATGTTCTTGGATTACATAGATGCAATTTGCTTACTACTTTGCTTATTGACTAGATTGATTGATTTATTGGTGAAATAAGTTCACTAGAATAACATTATATAACCACTGCTATTTGTTTTCTCTGCCATCTTGTGGCAACTCTGAATAATTACAAGCTTGAAAGGTGCATTTTTGGGCTATGCAAAGCTCTAAAGTGATTTATTTCATCAGAACCCATTTGGCTTCACCTGATATTCCATGGATGCACTGGCATGCGCAAGGAGTGTACTCGGTGTGCCCAGGCACACTCTAATGTTTGAGGCCACCTCCACTTTCCTGCACCCCCCCACACACACTCGAATCGGGGCTTTTAAGGAGGACGGAAAGAGCAGTGAATTTCCCCACCCTGCCCCTGCCACGAAGGCCTATAATTCTGTTTGCAGGCGAGGGCTGGAGCCGCTGCCATCAGCCCACTCACTCACTCAGACCCCCTCTACAAGAATTCGGTTTGACGCCTGGTTCTCCGATTATGCGCATCTTCTCGGAAGCGCTTTATGGTAAATGACTGTACGCAGGAGGTAATTGAGCGCACAACTAGTGGCCTTACTGGTTGTTTGAAATACGCTTTAGAAGTAGTTATTGCGGAGAATCGCTTGTTCACATAGTCAATATGCGCTTTAACGGCCAGAGCAAAATAAAACTCGCTATTTAATGCACATTTGATAATGCGCATAATCGGATAGATAATAAGCCACAACTCCCGATTTGCGCTCCGCTCATGTAGAGGTAACATTTTTAATGAGACTTGAAAGAGCTTTAAACCTCTCGTGTAGAGGCAGCCTCAGTCAACCAGCCACTCTCTCATTGCTGCCCCCTTGCTCTTGCCTGCCTGGCAGCTCTTGCCTTATGCCCCAGCCACACACAGAGCTCACAAGAGTTAGCTGGACTGCTTGTGAAGGTTGGAGCACAAGGCGGGAGCAGCAGTGTCTGCACTAGCAGGAGGAAACCAGAGAGAGAGAGAGGTTTGCAACAGCGCAGGAGTGCTATACTAAAACAATGCCCCCCCCCGGCTTATTTTAGGTATATATGATGCCTCCCCTTTTTTCAAGTAAATATGATGCAGTAACCAGCAAGCTCTTATTTTCCTAGATATGATGTGTGTGTGTGTACGTATCTTGTGCCACCTTAAAAACAGAGTTGCAGCAGAATCCGAAGTATGGTCCCCTCTACAAGGATTTGCTTTTGCGCCTGGTTAGGCGATTATGCGCATAATCGCTGAAGCGCATTTACGCCTAATACCTCTGCACGAGAGGCGGTGACAGGCGGTGAAGCGCATTAACGGATGACCAAAATGCACTTTACAAATAGTTAATGCGCATAAGCGCTTGTTCACATAGTCAAAATGCGCTTTAACAGCTGGAGCAAAATAAAACTCGCTGTTTAACGCGCATTCGATAATGCGCATAATCGGAGAGTTAACGCGCCTCTACGCCCGATTTGTGCTCCGTTCTTGTAGAGGTAAATTTTTTTAAGTGCCTTGAAAGAGCTTTAAACCTCTCTTGTAGAGGCAGCCTATGTCTACTCAGAAGTAAGTCCCACTGAGAACAATAGGACTTACTCTGAGGTAAATGCGCATAGAATTTCAGCCTGAAAAAGCGGGTGGCGAAAAGGCAGGAGAAGGAGATAACGATGAAGCCATTGCAGAAATGGAATAGACAACTGTGGGCTTTTTAACCCACAGTTAAATACTATATGAAGTACAGCAATAATTAGTGTCCCTAAACATACATAGAGTGCCTCTCCTTAAGTCATGCCTAACTGCATTTCAATAACCACAGCAGTGAACCAGCTAGGTTTTCCATGGGAAAACTCTGTATGTGGTGACAGATACTTATTTTAAATTTTAATTAATACATATATGATCCTTTCCTATAACAATATGGTCCTTACTCCTAAGTAAGTGTGTTCAGTATCAGGGCAGCAGAGGGAAATCCTATTTTATTCCTTTACTTATGCTAGTGTGACATGAGTTAAAGGCATAATCCTATGCATGTTTAGATAGAAAAGATCCTACAACTCCAAGAATCCCCTAGCCAGCGTGGTTGGCTGGAGCATGCTGAGAGTTGCACAACTTTTTCTTTCCAAACATGCATAGGATTGCACCTTAAGTGGGTTTAAAATGTGAAACTCGGCACATGTGTGGAATCTTTTTTTTAAAAAAAAATACTATAGCATTAGGAATGTAGCAGTTGTGCAATGTGGAAGGTATACTCTGCTTTCCCTCTTCCGCTCCAATTGGGGCCTTAGGTGCACACCCTAATGTGCGCATGCCTATGCATGGATATTTCACAAAAATATGCTGAAAATTTCATTTAAGGTAGAATTTCAGCTGCAAATATATTGTTACAGTTGCTAACTAGCAATTCCTTTGTTAGGCTAATAGCTCAAGATGGATGATTGATGTTACATCAATAGGCATTAATGTTTGGGAGAGAATTAGGAATCTGTGGAGTGGTGGTGGGGAGAGAAAAAGATGGGGTGCATGGTAGTGAATCTGCTGCTTGCCTTGTCAATAAAGAAAATATTACGGAGATGATGTAAATGTTCTGGACCCTTCCATCTAAAAATGGCAGCCGTTCTTGAACTTCATGGCCCAATTAAAAATATGTGCGGCAGCCGGGTCTGGACAACTGAATAAACTTTTTTGTTCTACCAATCAAAGCACAGGCCAGACGGCTGAGTAGGGTTGTGCCTCTAACAGGTAACATTTTAGAGAGGAAAAAAAATAGTAGGTTGCTCAGTGCCACATTGTGAAAATCACAGAACCTAAAGTCTAAGCCTTATGAACCTGTTCAGTAATTTGGCCCTGGCTAGGCTGACCAGATAAAATCCAGGTCAGGGCTCATGTAACTTTAACAGTTGTAGAGAAAAGGGAATTTCAGCCAGGGTCATTTGTATGCAATTAGTTCCTGGTGAAATCCCCTCTTCATCATAACAGTTAAAGGTGCAGGCACTATACTAGAGTGACCATATACAAAAGAAGGCAGGGCCCCTGCAGCTTTAACTGTTGTGTTGAAGAGGGAATTGCACCAGGACCTAATTGCATACAAATGACACTGGCTGAAATTCCCTTTTCTCTACAACTGTTAAAAGTTACATGAGCCCTGACCTGGATGTTATCTGGTCATCCTAGCCCTGGCACTGCCTCAGTCTGTCATCAAAGGGGGGGGGGGAATCAAGCAGAGGGCCAAGTGTAGATATTACCCACTGTATCAAAAACTTTCCATGAGCCACCTGCAAGGAGCACCCTGGACTAGAGTTTGAAGACCTCTAATCTAAAGGAAACAAAACCTGGTAACATGGTCCCTAGAACTTTTGACTGCTTGAGGAAATGGAAAGTGAGCAACATTAAATTGTGTAATGTGTGTATTTATTTGTTATAATTCATAGAATCATAGAATAGTAGAGTTGGAAGGGGCCTACAAGGTCATTGAGTCCAACCACTTCCTCAGTGCAGGAATCCACCTTAAAGCATCCCTGACAGATGGTTGTCCAGCTGCCTCTTGAATAACTCTAATGTGGAAGAGCCCACCACCTCCTTAGGTCATTGGTTTCCTTGTTATACTGCGCTAACAGTCAGGAAAATTTTCCTGATGTCCAGCCGGAATCTGGCTTCCTATCACTTGAGCCCATTATTCCGTGTCCTGCATTCTGGGTTGATCAAGAAGAGATCCTGGTCTCATTCTTTTAAACAATTGAAACACTTTCTCACATTTTTGAGAGCTGTTTAACTCTGAGAGCTGGTGCAGAGTAGGGGTTAAGTCCAGTTCTACAACCAATGGGTCACATGCGATGGCCTGCAAGAGCTCAGCTGGGCTGGAACACATGGAACTAACTTTTATCCACTACACTACCCCAGCTCTCTGAGCTAAGCAGAGGCCTCCTCCACACGAGACGTTTAATGAGCCTTGAAGGCTCATTATAAATTTTACCTCCACACCAGCGGAGCGCAAAACGGGCGTACAGGCACGTTATCTCCCCGATAATGCGCATTTTCGAATGCGCGTTAAATAGCGACTTTTATTTTGCTCCGGCCGTTAAAGCGCATTTTCGCCGTGTGAACAAGCGATTATGCGCATTAACGTCTTCTAAAGCGCTTTTGGGACATCAAGTAATGCGCTTCGCCGCCTCTCGCCGCCTCCCGTGCAGAGGGATTAGGCGTAAATGCGCCTCCGCGATAATGCGCATAATCCCCGAACCGGGCGCAAAAGCGCATCCTTGTGGAGGGGGCCAGAGTTGGTTTTCTCAAATAACTAATAATATTTCAAACTGTAGCCTAGCATTAGTAGGTGAAATGGAAGCATGACTCAAATTTAAGTTGTGCATAACTGCCATAGAGTAACTTTCTCGAGTATCTATTTAAAAGCCTAATGATGGAGGTGCAGGAGAAAATGCAACTTACTCACTGATTATTTCAGATTCCATGAACAAAGAGGTTGGAACCTGCTGTAAGAGTGGCCCATTCCAACAGGTTATGACAGGACTATACCCATGCAGTTCAGTTGGCAAAACAAGATAAAAGCTTGTCATCATGAAGACAGGACACTACCATCTGGCAACATCTGGATCTCAATGAGAGTTTGTGTGGATTTCAGGTATTTTGGCACCAAGGTATCTTAGGCTGAAGGACAAGATTTAGTAGTAGTCGCAGCCACGTCTTCCAGCAAATCAACTACGTGGTTCTCCCATCAGTCTTGTCCCTTGACTCATGCTTCAGTTGTGCCTCTTTTTCTTTCTTTTTTTTTTTTAAGGCAAACGTGTATATTTTATGCATTCATCCTCCATCTTGTTAAAACAAACAAACTGTGAACATTACAATAACAGTCGCAAAACTGCTTCATGAATTTATGATGGTGGGATGACTTTTCCCAGCTTCAAAATGAACCTGGCTGCAAATATGCAGAACCTATTTTTTCAGAGCTCAGTCTGGGACAGAAAAAGGTATTTATGGTGAAGGAAAGGAGCTTTCAACTGATACACACCACTATTTATATATCACATCAGTTTTCACCCATAGATTTTCTTATGTTTTTCCCATTCTTTCTTTAGCTCTTTTAGAAACGTGATTGTATTCTACATAAATTAAAGGCTACTAGAAGTGATGTGGTCGGTCCCTGCCTAGGGGGCTTAGTATGACTGAGATTCCGCAGAGACCCTGAAGAACTTTCCCATCTGATCCCAAGATTGTTTGTAAAAGATCTGTGCGAAAGGTTGGCTTGATCATCCTTTCCTTACTTGTTACCTCTTCCAAATAAAGGATAACTGGTCTTTCCTTGTACATTACGGACTTACCAAGTAGGCTTTACTTCTGCACAGATTAAATATACACATACATTTCAATTTTGCACCCCCCAAAAAATAAATTTTGAATGGAAAATTTCAAAACTTGAAATTAAAAATATGGTGTGTGTGTGTGTATGTGTTTAGGTTGATGGTATATGATTAATAGTTTAGTTATGAAATCACATAAACGGACAAATGTTCAGTACAATTACATGTTGCTATCCCAAATAGTGGATGCATTTGCATAGAACGGGAAGTCAGGATTCTGGGAAATTCTGCTTCACTGTGAACAAGTTTCATGCTGATGCACACAGCCCCATTTCCTTTCATCTGGTTTCTCGCAGTAGTGCAAGGGGCTTCACAAAACAAATTGTTTGCTCTGCATATTGTGTGAAACCACAATTCTGGCTTAAGACGCATAAGCCAAGAACAATTCCTGGTTTATGATCATTGCATTTAAAGGGAGCACCTAAGCCAGGATCCTGGCCTTGGATAATATGCTAAGCAAATCATTTCTAGTTTTTTAGCTACTCTCACTAGCAGAGAGGGCCAAGAGGGAGCCAATGGGTGGATGTGGCTCATTAGCTAGCATTCTCCAGTATCCCTGCTTACCATTCCATGCAAATGAAGCCTCTGCTAATTTTAAAGTACTGAAGTCAAATATTAAATAAAAGAAATGAAAACAAATATATTGTTAATTGCAAATACAGATGCCAAATATTAAGAATTCAGGGGAAATCAAGTGAATATTTTACATTAGGATTTGTAAAAATTTAAAAGCAAATTCCTTTCAACTCTAGCAAGATTCCACCAACTTCCCCTTAAAAATTACAGAAGGTAGTTCTTCATAGAATCACTTTCAAAATTTTCTCCCATTTCATGATTTGTAATATGTCTGGATATACATCCATAACATAGATTGGAGTCTCAAATTAATCCATCAGAACTATCCCCACGATCTACATACTATGCCACTATGTATCCACGTACATAATGAAACCTTACATTATTGAACAGGGATTATTCTTTCTGTCTAAAGAAGGTTCAGTTCATGTATGACTAAACCTTTATTTCATGCACCTCCCAGGGCTGCCAGACTAGTTTTAAACTGGCTTTGCTGGTTAGAGTCATCGTTTATCAGATATTTTTAGCATCACATTAGTACTAGGCAATGGCCTACTTAGAGCTGCATATATTTACATAAATTCACACTTGCAATTTAGCTTTTCTGACCAGGTGGCAGATGACAACCATATTACCTCATTATTAGAGTGGCCAATTTGAATAAAGCCTGAAGTGTGCATTCCTATGTACACTTAGGTGGGCAGTGAAAACATGGTTGCCTGTTCCAAAGAGCCCTTGGGGTTTATGTATCTATACGTTTTAGTCTTAAATTGCAGTTTGATGGAGCTTTAATTGTGATTTTAAAATTTTTAATGTATGGCGTTATTTATGCTGCAGTTTATATATTTGCCATTGATAATTTAAGAGAGAGGGAGAGAGAGAGAGAGACCTGGTTCACAGATAACACTAACCTATGGTATATTTTACTCTGGGTTGTCATTATGTTTGTTAACCACAAACAACCCAGAAAGAGAACCCATGGTTTGATGTTGGGTTGTGAACTCTGGGTTGTTTAAACCATGGCTTGTCATTATGTGTGAAGATAAAACTGTGGGTTGTTCATAGGTTGTTTTGCCAAACTACAGAGGTGGTGAACAACAGCAGTAAAAAAAATAAGAACCAGCTGCTCTACATGCCAATACTACACTGGAGAAAAAAGGCATTTGGGATACAAGGAGGGAGTCAGCAAAGGATGAAGGAAAAAAACAAACAAACAACCCAGAGATTGCAAAAACAAATCTCAGTTTGCTTAACCATCTGCCAGACAAACCATGGGGAGGCAACAAACCATGGGTTAGCATTATGTGCAAACTAGGCCTTACTGTTGTTTTAGCATTGTCGTTGATGAGCGATGTGTGTGTATGCATATGTGTTACTAACTGTGTTGAGTATCTCTGAATAGAAAACTGGGTTATATTCTTTGAAATAACCATGTGACTATTATAGAGGAAGCCTCACTGGGATCAAAAGGCAGCATGCAGCAATTCCCTCTTTTCTTCCTTCATGGATTTGACATATTAGCACTTAAAAACAAGGGAGGGCTTCCCACTGAAGGCATCCCCCACCCTGAAAAGTTCTGTGAATGAGGCAGCATGATTGCACAATAACATCCTCACCTGGAAGCACCTCCTATGAGCTGGATCCCACAAATTGCTCTACAACTATTGCGTTTGTCATCATCTATAGAGGATTCAGAAAGCAATCCTACTATGCCCCCTAGACAGTATCTTGGGGGCTGTAGTATAGTTCAAGATCCTGAATCTGAGGTCAGAGACAGTGCTCTGACCTCAGACCCAGGAATCTGATCTCCCCTCCCCCACCCTGCCAGTGCAAAGAGAACCGTGCTGGCTGCCTCTCTGAGGTTGCAAACCAACCTCAGAGAGGAGGGAATGGGGTGGTTCTAAGGGGGCAGGACTGCGGAAGCGGGGACACAGGCTATTCTCAGACCCCTCAGCCTCCCCCTCCACAGAACCCTAGCAAAAATACAGAGCAGGAGAAGCACAGAAATGAAGATTGCCTCAGGGCTCCTCCTGCTCTGCAGAGGATGCCTATCCACCTCTGAGTACGGAGGCTGATGGGCATCCAGATAGGATTGCACCCTCACTATGGGTTGGCCATTATCACCTACTTACTTCCTATACTAGTCATATATTCCAGGGCCCCTACGCTCCTAAAGGAACACAAAACAGTTGAGGCAGATATGTCTCTACAAAGAGAAATATTTACCACAATTCATGTCTTACTTTACTTCTGCTAACCATGTGAACAGGGTGGATAAAAATCAATATATATTTTTTTTAAAAAAATAAAAATCAGTTTTTTTATTTAAATTGGATTTTTTTATTTAAATTGGATTTTTTATTTAAATCAGATTTTTTAAAATTTAAATTGGATTTTTTAAAATAAAATGCTTTTTGGGAAAAATCTATCTAAAAATAGTTTTCTATTTAAGATATATTATAGTCCAAAGGTTATTCATCATGAAATAAGGATTAGTTTTTAATTATGTAGCATGAGGATGTGTATATTCATGCAATGTTTAAATATTTTGGTAAATGAATTCCATTAATCCATTCACAATGTCATGCTCTTCCAGAGGTCTCTGTAAGATTATTGGGCAATTTCACGGATGCTTGGTTTTACAGTTCTCAAAACTGTGAATTTGTGTCTGCAGAGATCACAATCCCATTGTTCCTTTGTAAATGTATGTACACAGGATCAACCCCTTACCTCTTAAGTGCTAAATTTCAAAAATTCAATGAATAGATTGTTGGGAGTGAGATAGATCTGCGCAAGAAGCTAAAAATGAAACCTGCAACTGCTTGTAAATATTAAGATTATACCAGCAAGAATGAGTCTTTGGTAACTCTTGAGTTGTATAAAATGTGTATTATAGCGAGGAAGAGTGCACTTTTTTTGAGGGGGGGGGGAGTCACATGATTAAATAGGGTCTTTCTGAGTAGTGATTAAAATCGTGATTTAAATCAAATTTATTTAAATCAAATCCACCCTGGTAGTGATTTAAATTGTGATTTAAATCAAATTGATTTAAATCAAATCCACCCTGCATGTGAAAGAAAGCAAAGGAAAGTGAGCCTGATTCCACTTATTTTTACTTGGAAGTAAGCCTCATTGGTGTTCAATTGGACTTACGCAAGTTGAATTTTTAGATGTTTTAATAATGTATTTGTTTTTATTTGTTTTAATGTTTTTTCTATTTTATGATTCTTGTATTTATATTTACCGTTGTTCCCTGCCTTGATCTGGATGCAGAGGCAGGTTAGAAAATAAATAAATAAATACTCCCAAGTAAGTATGCATAAGATCGGTGTTCTAAGAACTAGTGCCAGCAGAGCAGCTCTGTTTAGCTTACAAATATCAGGAACAACAGATCGGAGTTCAGTGGAGGTAAAAGGGGGACAAAACAATGTTCATCGAGATTTCAAAGGTATTATTCAATCTTGTTTGCAAAGCTAAATTGCCCCCCCCCCCCACAAAGGGGATTTATTTTAAGAGACTTCCTAGTGCTTATTATTTTTTATATTTTTCACAATACTATAGACATATATCAATACAGTTTTTAAATAAATAAATAAATAAATAAATAAATAAATAAAGGGATCCATACCTTTGGTATATTTGTCTAGTAACATTTGCCTCTTCAACTGTTGAGAGCAATAGCTACTCAGGACTATTTCACACATCACAGTTTAAGGTAATATATGCCTACATTTCTGTAAGTGTGCACCTAAAAATGAAATGTGTGAATGAGACCAATACAAACACATTTGCAAGCATGAGATTGGCAGTAGTGCCAGCCCTTTTCAGATGACTCGTTGGGTAGAATGAACAGACATGACTGGAAGCAAGATTTCAGCAGCAAGCCTAACCCCATCCTCCATGTGTTCATTTTAGCTTAGAGAAGACCCCCCATATCAGTGTGTGCATATGGCCCTCTGTGTGCAATTGTGAACTCTCAAGAAGGGTTGGACACTTGGGAGCTCTATTCTGACATTAAAACAAATGCATGGAGGTTGGGAGTGAGGACAGTGAATGAGATCCTGCTCCTCCCTTCCACATATTCATAGAACACATGCAAGGGGCTTCTGAAGAGTGTAGACTTGGGGGCAAACCTAGGTTTACTGTTATGTAGCATGTGAAATGGAGGAAGGACCTCTCTTTACATGGCAAACATAACCCTAAGTGCTGCCAGGAATGAAGTTTAAGTGGGATAAATGGGCAACAGTTTTATTAACGTAACAAGAACTGCAACAACGACAACATGTTAGCACCAAGCTAACATCTCTTCACTGTCGGTCTTTGACTTCGTTGACAGCTGGGAAGATGCCTCCCCCCCTGTCTTGTTGGTATGGGCCATTTCAGCAGGGCTCTGAGCGCCAGGGCACTTCACTGGTCCTTGCCTGTAGGGATCGGAAAACAAACAATGTTCACTCAGATTATCTGAACATTGTCTCCCCACTCATCTCATGCCTTCATGTCTGTGATTGTTGCTTGCTCACCATGAGAAGGAAAATTGCAAAAACTGAACAGGAAATTTGAACGTATTTCTTAATTTGCCCAAATTTCCTCCATAGGCTAAAGCGGTGCTGATTCAGGTTTACAGGGGAAATTTGCACAAACGCAAATGGAAAGTTGTGCAAATCGAACACTAGCACATGGGCAGCAGCCTGTGAACACATGCTTGCAATTGCATTTGGGGCTTCGAACAGGACATGCTATCATGTTTTGCAAGCAAAACGAAATTCCCTTACATCTCTACTTGCCTGTACACTTTAAGATGTGCTAAGGAAACCCCTGACTGTGCTATACCACCATGCTTAGATAGCCCTTGATGTGATGAGAGCATCAACATCTGAGGATAGTTCCGCTTTTGTAGCCCCTCTTACCAGTGGGCCACGAAGGGGTCAGTTGGATGAGCTCCCCTTCACTATGATGATGCCTCAGGGTGCTCACCAGCATAGCCTCTGCTTAACTCCCTCTGCACTATACGTGCCAGCTGTGCCAAATTCCCCCAGACTACTCACAGTATGAACTAGGTGGGGGGTGGGAAGGCATGCTCAATTTTCCAATTATGGAGGCACCCAGAAAATTCCTACTTCGCCTCCTAAACATCAACTGGCTAATCCTGTGCTCTAGATGAGTGAAGTGTATGGGTGATCAGCTGCTCAGAGAAACACTCTGGTGAGTGGGGAAGGCAGGGCTGACCAGTGGAATTTTAGAGTGTTTTAAGGATGTTTTAAGGATGTTTTAAGGATGTTTTAGGATTTTTATGCAATTTTAATAATATGTGTCATGTTTTAATCAGTTTTATGTATTTTATCATGTTGTTGTTCCCTGCCTCGATCCAGACGGAGAGGCGGGTAAGAAATAAATTGTTGTTATTATTATTGTTATTATTATTATTATTATTATTATTATTATTATTATTATTATTTTAAGGATGCCTTTTCAATTTGCAACAGCCCAAGTGTGTGGACAGCTTTCTTGGAGTGGTGAGGCCTATCACTTGGTGTGGCACCTTTACCCTTTCTGGTTTATAAAAGCAGCTGAGGGGGGACCAGTTGAGTGGGTAAGGGTAATGGTGAATACTTGTTTACAGCAAAGTGTGTTTCTGTAACAAGATCTCTGCTTTAAAAAAAAACTCCCTGAATCTCACCATATTGTAGAATTTTCAGCCAGTCTCCAATATTCTATTCTTGAGCAATGCTGGAACATGTGATGGCTTCTCAACCCCAGGGGTTACAGGATTACCTAGATCCATTTCAATCTGGCTTCAGGCCTGGTTATAGGATTTTGGTTTCCTTGGTGGACTGCTAAATTAACTCAATTTTAACCCTTGCTGTTTTAAATTTGTATTTTAATCTGTATTAATTTCTGCTGCTTGGTTTTGTCCTGGTTGTGTTTTTATATTGTATGTTATTTTGTGTTTTTAGATTGTGGTTTGTTTTATATTTCTTAAAAAAATTTCATGGTTTTAATTTTTGTGAACCCCCCAGAGAGCTTCGGCTATAGGGCGGTATAAAAATGCAATAAATAAATATCTTATGCCAAGAACTGGATAATGGGAATAAGTCCCTGCTGTTCTGCTGGACCTCTTGGGGGCTTTTAGTAAAGTTGACCATGGTATCCTCATACGCGTGCACAGCACATTTCATTAGGATGTGCATGCAGGGATTTTTTTTAAAAGGCAAACATTTATTGAATACTCAGTCATGAAGGACATCATCTTCATTCATTTATTAGACACTGATGCCCCACTCCGTGTTTGGCTTGCCTGACTGCGGGAGGGCCGTTGCACATGAAGGGGGGAGAATGAGGAGATGCTCCTCAAGTCCTGGCACTGGTGGAGCTTTGTGGTGACACTGGCCAGAGGAGGGGATTGCGAGGCGATAGTAGCCTTCGGGGGCCCTCCTCCTCGCCTCCCGGCAAAGTGATTCCTTTTTGCTCCTGCTGCTGGGTGCAATAGTGTGCTGTCAGGGGCAGCAGCAGCAGCAGAGCAGCTGGAGGGCAACCAGAGGACCATTCCCGCTGTATCTGGATCCACACTCAGGGGACCCCTCAATCCGGTGTTTATTGCCTGAGACATTAGGGTGTGTCTAGGCACACCCAGCACACGCCTTGTGCATACCTATGGGTATCCTTCTGAGACATCTCTCAGATGGGTCTAGAAGCACTGTGGTCATGGTTAATCAAAAGGTAGATCAGTAAATAGGGATTCAACCTGTGCCAGATGGATAGGGTTACACTGCCCCTGAAGACTCAGGATCACATCCTAGATTCAGCCCTGAACATGCATGCTAGTGTGTTTGCTCAGGCTACTGAACTGGTCACAGTCACACATGCTTTAGTTACATCTCATTTGGACTACTGTAATGCACTCTGTGTGCCGCGGCCAGACTGTTGACTGGGTCTGACTCCAGGGCACACTTGACTTCCTTGTTACAATAACTTCACAGGCTACCATCTGTTTCTGGGCACATGCTCATTATGACCTACAAAGGCCTATATGACCAGGATACCTGAAAGATGATATACTCCCATATGAAGCTGCCCGATTTTTAAGATCTTCAAAGGAGGCCTTGCTCTTAATCCAGCCACAATCAGAGTGTGTCTGATGGGGACACAAGAAAGGGCCTTCTTGGTGACTGCTCCCAGGCTATGGATTCCCTGCCAAGAGGAATCATGTTAGCCCCCTCTCCATTGTCCTTCTGTCAGCAGGGCAACGGAGGACAACAAATATTTTTATTCAGGCAGGGCTCTGGCATTTAAGGTGGGCTGTTGCTGAAAGATTTTAATTCTTTGGGTGCTGTCTATTTATTTTATTGTTGTGTTTTATGGATGTTTTTATGTTGTTTTAATGAAGATTTTAACTTGCATTTTATTATTGTTAGCTGCCTTGAGCGCCCTTTTTATATTTGTATCTTTATATGTCTGTGTACCTGGCGCACTATCCCATACATTGCCACTGACATGGGGGTGGGCAGATCATTGGCTCTTCTAACTTGGTCCATTCCACTAGCAGCAAAGAAGTAGCATTTCTATTGCAGAATTTCTATCACACAGCCAGTGCAACATGAGGGGGGTTGGTTGGAATCTCCCCCCACACACACTGGAAATGACATGTCATTGGAAATCGTTCCTGCCAGGGCTGATCAGAAAGTGCCTTCACAGCCTTGTTCTCAGGCTGCAAAAGTGCTCAGGCAGCTTTACAAATTCAGAGACAGGCTGAAGAAATTCCTAAGACTTTAGGGCAGCGGGGGGGACAGGACTGTTTTTTAGGATGAGGGATAGATTGCCCCACAACCCAAGAGCCAGATGAGAACTCAACCGTGTCCTGATAAGACAGTATTTTGCAGAGGTGGGACACCTAGAATATCACATTGTGACACAGGTATTAGCCATTACAGAGATGGAGTGGTGAGTTAAACACACAGCTGCCATTTTCAATGACAGTACACATGTAATCTCAGGAGGAAATCAGTGCTAATGCATATGTCTGTCTAGGCTTAGCAAGAAGACCATCTCTCCTGTAATGTTTATATCTGCCTTAAGTAAGTATGGGCTGCAGTGCTATCTACACTTACTTGGGAGTAAGCCCATTGAACTCAGTGGGATTTAAGCATGCATAGGATCAGGCTTATAGTGGCCACAAGCCATGGTAATTTTTGAAAATCGTATTCTTTCATTGTAAGTGATAGATGCATAATCAGCTGAATAAAACATGAACAGATTGATATAACTTTTGCCACATAAGTTAACATGATAAAAAACACTTCACAAAATACACCAAATATAAAAAACAAAAAATAAAATGAATCACCTCAAATCTTTGTTAGTCCCTAATCGAATCTGAGCAATAAACAGTGCAAAAATTAACATTTTTGTATTATTTCAGTTTTAGTTCCCGCCAAGTCCATCATTTTGCCCATCACAGAAGGACAAAACATTCTATTTAGAACTGTGTAATCTGTTTAGCTCTGATTTCCCTGTATAAGGTGCCAATCACTAAACGACACTTAATCAGTCTAATTCCACAGATATACGGGTGACATTCTAAGCCTCTAGTGGCAAACCTCTGTGACAGGTCTCACAAATCAAGTATAAGATGGCCATGATTCAGTTTGCACCTTCCCACCTTACACAGGTTGAGGTGATTTCCCCCCGTCTATGGAGTTAGGGAACAGGCAGCATTGAAGGGGTAGAAACCCTATAGGTCTGACTCTATACTGTAGCCAGACCTATGTCCCACTCTTGATCATGATAGCAACTCCTAATATCCATGCTATTTATGGCAACTATACTTCAGTAAACCACCAATATTCTGGGATAATTTCTTTGTAATGCCCTTACAAAACTTTCCAGGACTTTACATTTCTTAAGTATTGTGACATATGTTTTCATGGCCAGAGCCCATGGAAGTTTGTGCCATAAAATCGCCAGAAAACTCTGGTATTTTTGCAACAGCAGACTAACACAGCTTCCTCTCTAGACCTGTGCATTGTTTAGTGACGTTATTGCTAATATACCTAGTTCTTATATATTTCATAGGAAGCGATGTGTAGAGGGGATCTTAGATCCTGTTGCTGCATCCCAGTGCATGGCTATGAGAGACTGATCATACATCCTTTTGATAGACCCTCCCCTAAGTGGCTATTTTCCCACAGGTAAGAAAAAAAGAGATGATGGAATGTGACATGGAATGGGTGTGAAATATTTAGTCTGGCTCTCATACTAGCCCTGATCCACCACCAACAGCATTATATCCTATCTTCCCATAATGAATAGAAGGCTATTTTTGTTACTTGCCATTTCTTTTCTTTTAATAAGGCAGATTTTCACTGC
Organism: Anniella stebbinsi; assembly: GCA_029215795.1. Taxonomy (NCBI): domain Eukaryota; kingdom Metazoa; phylum Chordata; class Lepidosauria; order Squamata; family Anniellidae; genus Anniella; species Anniella stebbinsi. The sequence continues at coordinate 103,105,263 of JARDYH010000003.1, forward strand.
AGGTGGCTATTGACTATGATCTTACAAGGGCTACACATGCATAACCCTGGCTACTGAACTGGGACCCCAGGGTCCCATAAAAATATAAAAAATTACAACTATAAGATGGCAGAGACAAGTTGAGGACTCGTATTGCTTATCACCAATCATGTCATTGACACTGCCTACTTGGTATGCAGCCATGATACTCATGAAACCACATCCTACACATCATTAATTGCTGCAGCTGACAAGTTAGCTGGCTGGGGGGGGGGGGAAGTGTTTTCCCAGTGGCAAACTATTAGTTTGAATGTTGGGGAAACATTTTTCTGAAACAGATGTGCTAAATTGAGGAAAGAAATCGGGATGTTGCAGGAGTAGTGAATAATAACTGTATAATTGTTGTTTAAAACGTATACTGGCTTCAGTCCATCACTAGTTGTGTGTGTTCTTGCAACTACTGGCCATAGGTGGGAAACCGACATATCCATCTACATCAACAGATGCGTCCCATCAAGTTCAGAGGCTCCCTTGATCTTCTTAATGGAGATGCAAATTGCCCATCAGTTGTGCACATGGGCATAGGCGTGCGCAGCACATTTTATTAGGACGTGCACCCAGGGGAATTAAAAAATATATTATTGAATATTCAATCATGCAGGACATTATTTGTATTCATTTATTTATTAAACACTGTAGACACTAATGTCCTACTCCCTGTTCGCCTTACATGACCGCAAGAGCGCAGTTGCAGGTGGGAGGATGAGGAGACACTCCTCAAGCCCCAGAATTGGCAGGGCTTTGTGGTGCCGCTGGTGGAAGGAGGGGCTTACAAGGGCAGCCAGAGGAACATTACCGCTGTGTCTGGGTCTCCCTCTGGATCCCTACTCAATGCCCCCCTCAATTTGACGCTTATTGCTTGAGACATTGGGATGTGCCTGGGCACACCCAGCACACCCCTTGCGCACGCCTATGCACATGGGTCTTTCGTGGTGGATTGGGGCAACTGTCTGCAAAGGCCCTCAGAAATCCTTTTCTCTGGTGCAACTCCACTGCGGAAACTTCCAATTTCTTCCCCCTGGTCCCTTCTTCAAGAGTCAATGCAGGGCAAGCAATTGGATCTCTCTGTCTATCAAGTTCATTTAAAAACCCAAATCATTCTCTTGGGTCCATTCTTTGGAGCCCGGATGTTCTAAAATCAACTGACTATATCTTATGTTTAGATTATTTTCTGTGGAATTGATATTCTAAAGTAAGTGGAACCTACTTTAACATCAAAAGTAGCCTTAAGCTAACTACCATAGAACAGTCTGACAGATCCACACAGGACAAGCACAAACATCTTAAAGCCTTCCATTTAGGCTGGCAATTATTCCAATTGACTCTCTGAAGGAGGTGGTAGAGACAGGGAAACCTTATGTTCTGTGAGAGATTCTTTTCTGTCATAAGAATCACCTCTGAATACCATAAAAGTCACAGGACATCAGTAAATAAAACAAGGAAAGAAAAAAAACAAGGGTGTCCAGAGTTCAAGCACAGTCCATTCGACTTGGTTGCTGTCCTCAGCAGCTCCTCTGATTAGGAAGCTGACGCTACACTTATTCATCTCTAAGGTCAGAAGCCAAGAAGGTGCTGTTTGGTGGGAAGGAATCCACTTTGATGAGGGACAAAGCAAGGCCTCAGCTTTAGGCCCTAGTAATTAGCAAGAAGCTGACGAGAACTGTTAAGCAACTAAGGGGCACAGATTTGAAAGACATTGTATTAATCCAAGCAGGACTGATAGTTGCAATCTCTCATCGGGCTGCTTTCCTGGACAAATCTTTACTAACTGGGATTTGAGCCCACACAGTCTAGCTATTACGTGGAAAAACATATTCCCCACTCCCAGTTTTCTTTCTACAAAGGAGGTGAGGCTCAGGCCCTCCTTTTTGCTCTATGCAGAGAGAAAAACTAAGACATAAACCAACCACCCCTGTAAGAGAGAGAATATATCCAACAAGATTCAAACTAGGCCCCTTAGCTACTATCCCTGTACAGAGGGGCTTGGGGAGGTCATGGATTTCACTTTGCATTTTAAAATGGTGGGTCCCTTTCTTTTCCTTCTTCCCCAGAACTTGGCTGTCAGACCCCATTACATTCTTGATTAAATCTGAGACAGCTCAGCTAGAATTTCTGTACAAGGCCCCGTACACCTCTCTCACACACAGATTCACCCTGGAATGTGGCAGCAGGGCAAAGTTTACCTCCTGGTACTGCAACGGAGAGAGAAAATTTAGTTCTCTTACCTGATCGGTGTCACATCTTTGATCTTTGGTTTGGTATTTTCCTGTAAACCCGGCTCTTGTGGGGGCTCTCGCTACTAAGGCTGCTGGAATCAGACTGATTTTTTTCTGCCTTCCCTGAGGCTGAAGGTATTTCATCTGTGTCTAACTTTTTCAGGTGGGTATGGACGAACACACCTACAAGCTGGGAGAGACAGGAAGCCAGGAAAGCTACAGGCTGATTGGTCTCTTCCACATCAGAGAGTCTGGTAAGGAAATAAAGAGACTCCTACACCAGGTGGGGAGAGGAGGGGAAAGCCAGTGCGCAAAGAAAGCAGAACAATAAGCAGACTAGAGAGAAAGGGAGGTAAGTCAGACATAACTTTCTTTGCTGATTCCTGGATTATTGTTCATTGGTTTAATGCCATCAACATACAATGCCATCAATTACTTGACAGAGTAAAAAAAGCAAAACGAAAGTGCTTCTAATCTACACATGGACAGTGAAGAAGAGATGTCCAGACTGTCAGTTTGGTATCACAAAACCTAAGTCTGGATCCCCTCCCCTGGCAGATGTTTCAGCAGGGCTGCCTCAAGAAGAAGTGATGCCTCCTCCACATTAGGCATTTGGCATGGAATCTCCATGCATTTGCTCACATTTTGCAGTAAGTCAAGAGGATGTTCTCACCCATGTCTAATCCTTGTAATGCTTCTTCCACCCTTTTTCTTGCTACAGAAAGTCCACCTTTTTTGAGAAGGATGAAAGAGGCAATCTCGACAGATGTAGATAGCCATAGTACTATTGTGAGTGTATGTTTTTTCCTTTTAAGAAGCATGTTGGATTAGTCAACCTTTCACAGCGCAGCATAATTGGCTTAGTTCAGATGACACTTTAGGCAACGGAGGGGGGAAGAGGCAACCGTCAGTTATGTTGCTTATTGTGTTGTGTGTCGGGCGACACACAACGCACACACAACTGACGGTACGTTATTAAGCAACAGGGAAAAACAATGGGCTGCTCTGTTGTTTTTTGGAGCCTCGTTGCTTATTATGAAGTCCCTACTTTCAGCCCTGCGATGGGGGGAGAGGCAACATGTCATGTGGTGGGCACTCCAAAAAGTACGTACCGTCCGTTTCCTCTTCCCCCCTCCATTGCCTAAAGTATCGTTCGAACTAAGCCAATGACTATATTCTGAGCTGTGAAAGGTTTACTAATCCAACATGCTTCTTAAAAGGAAAACACACACACACACAATAGTACCCAGACTATTGGCATCGGGATTACCTGACACCGCATTGGGAGAGGGAAAATGCAGGGATGAAGAAGGAGGCTGTGCCAATTGATGCCATGAAGGCAGCCTCTTGATGCCTGAAGAGGAAAATCCAAACAACAATCCCACCTTCCGCTAATTAACATGAAGGGCACTCCAATGGAAACGTCTCTTGCAGAAGCCCACTAAAATGCACAGAAGCTCCCCAAGAGCACTAATCCCTTAATGCACAGGAGAACTTCCTGGTGGATCATAACAGCTTTTCATGTAGGGGTGAGACGATCCACCTGCTGAAATTCCCACTGCATACAACTGCAATCCTATGAGGGCAGAATACAAATAGGATGAATAACATAATTGCTTTTTTTAAAAAGTATGTTTTGTTCGTCAAAGTGAACATTTAGAGAGACTGTATTAAGCTCAGAATGAGTTGGACTCCGTGTGGAAGGGGTCCTAAGAAACAGGAGTTTCTTTCAGTGATCCATGCCTGTTACACTTCACAGTAAGATTCCTCAGTGTCACTTGATGGTCAATTAAATGGGAGCCCAAAGAATAGAGATATTCATTTAATTCTTTTTTTTTATTGTATAATTTTTATTAGTTTTTCAACAAAACAAAACAAACATACACATAATACATAATATATAAACAAACTAACTCCCTCAACTACCCCCGTGCACCCCCCCCCCCGAGACCTACTCACATTCATCCATCATCCTTCCAGAATTTTAATGATTCTTTTGAAGGCGACTGTCCCTTTCCCGATCTTAAAACATATTCCAAAAAGGGAGTCCATATATCTCCAAAATCACTCTTACTGGACATTTCCCTCATTATTTTCATTTTACATGTCAACATATAATTCAATGCTATATCCCAAATTTCTTTATACCAATCTTCTATTTTATAACTTCGTTGCCCTTTCCAATTTCTAGCAATCATTATTCTGACGGGTGCCAGGAGGTTGTTTACCAATTCTCTGTTAATTATATGCTTGTTCCCACTATCCCATATTGCTAGTAGAGCTAACTTCGGGTTTAATCCCAATTTACTTCCAATTATATCACTTATTTCTTTAAAAACCCTTTCCCAGAATTTTTGTACTTGTTCACAGCTCCACCACATATGAAAATAGGTCCCAAACTCCGGACATCCCCTCCAACAGTTCTTGGACACTTTTTTTATCAATCTGGTGAAATCTTACAGGTGTTAGATACCATCTCCAAACTATCTTATAATAGTTCTCCTTAATTCTAATCGACAATAATTTCAACATTCTTACATTCCATATCCTCCCCCAATTATCTTCATTGATTTTTTCCCTTAGATCTTCTTCCCATACCTCTTTTATAACCTTAAGTGAGTCCTGAGATTCCTCCTCTATTAAAATTTTATATATCTCGCTAGTGAGTCCTTTCTTAGCTCTGGCTCCATCTTTTTTTTCTATTTGTTCAATTAAATCTTCAAATCTGGTATTGTTTCTACATTTCTTATTTTTCATCCTCCATTCCTCTGTCCATTTTACCAGTTGCAGACACTTGAACCACGCTATCTTTTGTCCTTTAAACAAATCTTTAATATGCTCACTATCCTTCATCTTTCCCATCCAATTCCTTAGCTTTAGAATATCTTGTTCTTTCAGTCTCACTTCTATCTCTGATTTTAATGCTCTTGGGAAGTTTCCCACTACTACCACTGGGGCAAGCGGAGAATCCCCTGGTATCAACTTCCCCCTATACTTCTCCCATATCGATAATATATTTTCCAATAATGGGTTGTCCAGTACCTTCCATTCTTTCTTCTGCATTTTATTAAAAAATATATTCCGCAATTTACATTCTATCTCTACTGTTTGCGATTCCAACCATTCCAAGTCTTGTTCCCCTAAAATAGCATAAATAGCATATCTTAACTGATTAGCAATATAATAATTCTTAATATTAGGAAGTCCTAAACCTCCTTTCTTTTGAGTCTTATACCATAACCCCTTATTTATCCTAGCTCTTTTATCCCCGTTACAATATGCATTAATCATATTTTGCCAATTTTTAATCTCAGCTACTGAAATTCTAATAGGTAGCATTCTAAACAAAAAATTAACCTTAGGTAATATCTTCATTTTAATAACCGCTATTCTACCAAACCAAGAATGTTTTAATTTTCTATAAGTCTGTAATTTCTCCCCTACCTCTTTTCTTAAGCTTACAAAATTAAGTTCCTCTATTCTTTCTAATTCTTTATCTATATTAACTCCTAAATATCTTATTATATTTTTATGTCTTAATCCTAACTTAGCTTTACATTTCTCCATCTCTTCCTTGTTATAGTTATACAACATCATTTCTGACTTCCCCCAGTTAACTTGTAATCCTGTAATTTCCCCAAATTCTCTCAAATGTTTCTGAATCATCTCCCCACTTTCTAGGGGATCTTCTATTGTCAATAACGTATCATCCGCAAACATATTTACTTTAATCTTATATTTTCTTCCTATCCCCTTTAATCTTTCATCTTCCCTTATTACATTTGCTAAAATTTCTATAACTATTGCAAATAAAATCGGTGAAAGTGGACATCCTTGCCTAGTTCCTCGAGCTAGTATTATTTGTTGCGTTAACCCATCGTTAACCATTATTTCCACTTTATTATTTTTATACATCTGATTAATCACTCCCATAAATTTATGTCCAAACCCAAATGTTTTTAATATTATTTTTAACGCTGGCCATTCCACGCAATCAAAGGCTTTGAAAATATCTAATGCTAATAATCCTGCTTTTAAGTTCCTTTTTTTATAATATTTATTATATTTATAACTCTCCCAATTAAATTCGGCATTTTCCTACCTGAAATAAATCCGCATTGATCATTTTTAATATATTTAAATATAAATGTACCCATTCTTTTAGCCATAATTGCTGAAAATATTTTTGCATCCTGATTTATTAAAGATATTGGCCTATATGACGCTGGATCTGTCAAGTCCTTACCTGGCTTCTGTATTAAAACAATCAGGGACTGGTCCCACGATGGCGGGGTCATTCCTCCTTCTATTATATTATTAAATATTTTTTTTAATCTAGGTATTAAAATATCTTTAAATATTTTATAAAATTCCGGCCCCAAACCATCAATCCCCGGAGACCTACCTCCTTTTAGTTTTCCAATAATTCCCTCAATTTCTTTATCAGTAACCAAGGCTTCCATACACTCCCTATCTTGATCATCCAGTCTTATTTTCCAATTATATTCATTTTAATTCTGAAGTAGTTCAACAGGTACATGAAAAATGGATGTATACAGAATTTAGGCTGACCATATAAAAAGGAGGATAGGGCTCATGTAACTTTAACAGTTGTATTGAAAAGGGAATTTCAGCCAGTGTCATTTGTATGCAATTAATTCCTGGTGAAATTCCCTCTTCAAAACAACAGTTAAAGCTGCAGGAGCCCTGCCTTCTTTTGTATATGGTCACTCTAGTATAGTGCCTGCACCTTTAACTGTTGTGATGAAGAGGGAATTTCACCAGGGACTAATTGCATACAAATGACACTGGCTGAAATTCCCTTTTCTTTATAACTGTTAAAGTTACATGAGCCCTGTCCTCGTTTTCATATGGTCAGCCTACAGAATTTCCACGTTGAAGTGACCATAGCTGCAGCATTCGGATTCACAGTTTTTGATCTTTCAAAAGTGTCTCCTCATATTTAGAGCCTTCCAGCCTTTGTCTTTTGGGAAACATTTGTGTTTTCTGCTTTACTTACTACACAAACATTTCCAATACAGAAAGTTTCCAGTGCCTCTGTTCAGCCCTAGATGTCCTCATGAAGTTTCTTGCAGATTTAATGGCATGTCATTGCCTGCAAAAAGTGAAGTTTCTTTCCCCTAGCCAGGAGATCTCCTCACAGGGGAAAGAGCTATATTCAGACCTTGTGTCAAAGATTACAGCCTTATCATAGCTCTTTTTCCCCCATCCAGTGACTAAAAATGCTGGACTCATGAAAACTGTTCTTGGTGACAGCTTCCAAGATAAGGATACTGGTCAGACATTGATGAGCCTTATGATACTCAGTCAAGTGCTAGGCATGGTGGTCTCTTGACAAGAAGTGACTGACCTAGATTCTTCATGGCATGGCCATTCCACTGGTTCCTTTTACTTTTCAGCCTGAGATCTCAGAACAAACATGCCTACCAAGTAAGATCATGAAGCATGTTGGTGTATTACTACACTGATGTCTGTTCCTAACCAGACTCAGCTTAGGGATGTCCATAAGAGAACCACAAGCCCCCTATTCAGGCATTTGAGTGAACATGTGAGGGGGAGGTGGCGTGTATGCAAGCTTGATCCCAAAATCCTTGTTCAAACTGGATTTTAGGTGCCAAACATGCTTAGAAACCCTCTTCAGATCTTCATGCTGAATGTGTGAAAGTCTGAAAAGTCAACATGTGTGGGAACACTGGGGCGAGGCCTGCATGTATGACCCACTTTAAAATTAGACATATTCACTCAAATACCTGAACAGGGCTAGAGAAACCTCTTTATGCTGGATATTAACCTTTTAAGGTAAGGAACTCACTGGTTTCAGAAAAAAACTCACCTTCTTTGGAGGACCTGGTGTGCAGGCCTAGCTATGAGCGCATCATCATTTAGCTGGCACTGAAATGAAGTGGCACAGAAGATTAATGCTCATTATTATCCATTTGGACAACATGACTGCAAAGGCCTTAACACTCCAACAGGAGGCCAGAGAAGTCACAACAGGGCAAAGATATAGAGCTAGTTTTGTCTTTCACCCTCATCAATAGCTATGATGTTAAATGAATAGCAAGGGTGGCCGTTTGGAATGCTGGAAAATGAAAATTCCTAAGGAGAAGAAACAAACAGAGATATGAGTGTTATGTAATTTATGAATTGCCCTCCCGATTAAGGCCATATGGATTAAGAGTTCGGAGTCTGTAGATCCTGAAGTTTTCCTTTCTGTCAAGCATGTCAGTGTCCTTTATTCAATTGGAAGGAATTGTAAATCTAAGAGACTATGTTAAGGTGAGTTAAAATGTTTTGCAAAAGGTTGCTCTAGTTTATTGGTAAAAGTCGCAGATTTGTGGTTACGGAATCTTGTTCTTAGATCCATTGTAGTTTTTCCTACATATTGCATATGATATATTTTCTTCTTCTTCCTCTTCTTTTTATATTCAATTAAATCACATTAGTGGAATTGCAGGTTACTGATTTTCATCTACCCACCTACCTACCTCTCTTCTCATGCATCTAGCTCCCTCACAACAATTTAAAATCACAATACAATATAAAACTATACATAAAGAACTACAATAAAAATACAGAGGCAGAGGCCACAACCTTTAAATAAAGCGCACAACTTTTAAATACAGAAAACACCAAGCAGGCAAAAGCCTGCTAAGATAGAAATGTCTTCAGCAACCAGCAAGAAATACCCAGGGAAGAGGGCATTTGCCATTCACAGGACAAAGTGTACTACAATATTGCGGCCACTGAGGAGGCCCTAATGTATATCAATAAAGGAGATAACTCTCAAGCAGTGTTTCTGGTGGCTATTTCTTGTAGACTTTCAGAGCACAAGACTCTACCAGCCACTTAGGACAAAGAGGAGTTTAAGCCTAGCTATTATTCAAACCCCAAATAAACAGGTAGCAGCATGGACATTCATCCACTCGTAGGGGCAAGGGGATGCAACTGCCCCCCTCCCCAGATTCCAGTCATGATGTCATTCTGAGAGCAGCAACAGGGCTGCTATCCTGCCCCGTCTGTCTCTACTTTCATTTCACATTAAAACCGCCAAGGCTCAGGACACGGCAGCTGGTGTTTTAGGGAAATACAGCTGGGGCTAAGAAATTGGTTGTAGCAGCAGGGCAATTCATTAAGATTTAGAACAAGAGAATGAAATTTAATAGGGATAAATGCCAAGTTCTACATCTAGGAAAAACAAACCAAATGCACAGTTACAAGATGGGGGATATTTGGCTCAGCAATACAACAAGTGAGAAGGATCTTGGAATTGTTGTAGATCACAAGCTGAATATGAGCCAACAGTGTGATGTGGCTGAAAAAAAAAGCATATGCTATTTTGGGCTGCATTAATAGAAGAATAGCTTCCAAATCGTGCGAGGTACTGGTTCCCCTCTAATTGGCACTGGTTAGGCTCCATCTTGAGTATTGCATCCAGTTCTGGGCACCACACTTCAAGAAGGATGCAGACAATCTGGAGCATGTTCAGCGGAGGGCAACGAGGATGATTAGGGGTCTGGAAACAAAGCCCTATGAGGAGAGATTGAAAGAACTAGGCATGTTGAGCCTTGAGAAAAGAAGTCTGAGGGGCGACATGATAGCACTCTTCAAATACTGGAAAGGTTGTCGCACAGAGGAGGGCCAGGATCTCTTCTCAGTCATCCCAGAGTGCAGGATGCAGAATAATGGGCTCAAGTTACAGGAAGCCGGATTCCGGCTGGACATCAGGAAAAATTTCCTGACTGTTAGAGCAGTACGACAATGGAACCAATTACCTAGGGAGTTTGTGGGCTCTCCCACACCAGAGGCATTCAAGAGGCAGCTTGACAGCCATATGTAATGTATACTTTAAGATGTATTCCTGCATTGAGACTTGATGGCCTTATACCCCCTTCCAACTCTGCTATTTTATGATACCTGAATCTATTGTGCATCATGTATAGGGCCATTACAGGGGTGAAGGGAGTCATGGAAAGAACAGAGGATTTCAGGTGTGGGTGGAAAGCTGTTGTCTGGACACCGGTGCTACCCAATGAGAAACAACAGAGGGGTAAACCTCGTATACAAATTTCTCAGAGGCTTAATCTACCCTATCTTGGTAGACCTGGTGCCCGGGTCTTATCATGACTCACTCACCAGATCTACCAGAAATGGTAGACCTGTTCTCTTGTGCTATTAAGGGCTTTTTAAAAAGGTGCATTCATTCACAAAATATGCAGTTCAAGTATGCAATTCCAAACTTCAACCCATGCAGAAGTTGTACGGTTAGCTAATGTAAAAAGTGGCTGATAACACAGTGAATAAAATGAGTAGTCCAGTCTCCTCTAGGAACCTAAAACCTGATCAAGCATATTCATTCTCCTTCCACAAGTAAGGACACTTCCGCAGACTCTACTGCTACTCTCTTTCCTAACCTAATGCCCTTGAGTTGTTCTGGACTTCCAATTCCAATTAGCCCCAGCCAGCATGGCCAATGGACTGGAATGTTGGGCTGTAGTCCAAAACATCTGGAGGGCACCAGGTTGGGGGAGATTGTTCTAAAGAGTGTTCACCGATGTTTCCAAGATGAAGGAAATCATTCTAGGATGAGTCATGTGATGTTGTTAATGTTATGATAAGGCTGGCAATTCTATAAAATGTACCTTATGATATCCTTAAGACAGCTATGCTGTGTTTGTGCATCTGTGTTTTGTGCATTCCCCCCCCCCCCCTTTTGTTCCTATGGATTTTTAAAAATATCTCACTTCCAATAAAGTTTTGTTGGAGTTTATGTTGCTTCTTGAATATTTCAGTCTTCTGCTTTAGTGTTCAATTTGCAGTATCTTCTACTCTGTGTATGTTTCTAAATGTCATGGAATATGACACTGAACAACAAGAGTAGTAGTGCATGCTATGTGTGCAAATTACAACCACAGCTGTGAAGTTTAGACCCCTCCCCCCCAAAAAAATCCCAGTGGACACCCATGGGTACCAGAGATTACAGCAGGCATTTCCAGTGGTACCTGGGGTTACAGTAGCTGACAGAGGCTAGCTTGGCACTCTCTCTGCTATTCTTCCATTGGCAGGCAAAGATATTTTTATTCAAGCATGTAAACAGGTAAACACATCTCTTGGGTTGGGTACTGTTTTTAATAACTAGGGTAACATGGATATAAGCACGTTAGCCATACAGTTAATCTCTAAACCGAATCAATGTCTCTATCAGATACATTTAAGGAGGTTTTTCTATCCAAACGAAGAACCAATATATTCATACCTCAAATACGAATATTTACACTCTACCCAAACACAGGCATTTCATTGTCACCTAATGAAAATAAATTATTCTAGGCTATCCAGTAACTATCGAACTTTTCTTTGAGTCATGAGCATTTCACTTTTGTTTCCTACTTAGTTTTTGTGAGGACAAGGCTGAGTGAAGCAGAGAGCAATACTGGAAAGAAAAACGCAGCAAAATGATCCAATGTGCACCTGTCTGTATTCCCATACTTAACCTCAATCTGTCATGGGTGCTGGTTAGGCATGGAAGAACCTGGGATGCTTGAGCTCGCTAAGACCCTCCAAACTCCACAGCCTGGTTTTCCTTGCTTCCATTTCCATACAGGATTGCTTTTTCTTTTTGTTAGAATGGAAATGTGTGCATTTCTGTGCCTATTTTTCAAAAGTGGACACTCACTACCCATTAACTAAAGTGTGAAATTCTGTATTTTTTATTTAAAAAAATATGCATTTTCTAATGAGATCACAAGTTTGGGAACGAAAAGTGTTCTTCACATTCGGAATTTTGAACCAGGCAAATTCTGATGATTTGCAAACTGGAGTGAAATTCTTGTACATCCCTAGAAGAAAGACCCTATATGGAACTATTTTAAAAACATTTCCTCTACAGGTAAAAAGAAAAGAAAAATGAGGAAACACGTGCAAAATATATACAGTGAGACAAAGAGATGCAAAGCCTGCTTGCAAGGATGAAACAATATAAATAATACTTTAATTGTAAATTAACATGGTTTAGTGGTTAGATCTGCCCAATTGTTCAGGAAATATATGAAACATTTCAGTGGGAAACTTGATTTAAATCAGTTATTTAAATCACCCCCCCCCCCTTTTGCACATTTAAATCATGTTTTACATCAGTGATTTACATTGCCTTGATTTAAGATTAAATTATTGCTGAGCTGAACTATGCAGGCAAATTTTGGAATGGGGCAAAAATCCACCCAAACTTCAAATCACTCTTGGGAGGATTGCAAAATTCTTACAGCTTTCAAGGGATGGTCTCATCTTAAATACACACTGGCTAAGAATTTATTTTTACTTAAAATAAAGCCTTGCATCCCATAGTAGCCAGTTATATTCCTAGGGACAGTACGTCCCTGGAAATTATGCTACATTATGAGCAAGCATTTCCCATGGCATTGTTCGGCAAAAGGCTGAAGGCAACCCTTTTTCCAGGGATGATGATGATAATAATAATAATAATAATAATAATAATAATAATAATTTATTTCTTACCCGCCTCTCCGTTTGGATCAACGGGGAACAGTAAATAGAAAATATGATAAAATACATAAAACTGATTAAAACATGGCACATATTATTAAAACTGCATTAAAACATCATAAAAACATCCTAAAAACATTCTAAAAATGCCCAATTGGGGCAATGCTATAACGTAGTGTTGTTCCCAGAAGCATTCTGTCTCTAGGAATGCAGTTGGGCTGCTGTGAAGCAGCTAAAAGCAGTACCAAGCCTTGTTTTTTTCAAGTTTTTTTTAAAAAAGAGGGGACATGCAAGAAACACTTGGACAGCAATGAAAAATGTTTGATAAAGATAAGACTGTGAATGACAGCCTGATACACTTATAAATGGTTGTGTTGTGTATTATTATTATTATTATTATTATTATTATTATTATTATTTACATCTATATACCACCCCATAGCCGAAGCTGTCTGGGTGGTTTACAAAAATTAAAAACATTGAACATTTAAAAACCAATACATAAAATTGTGACCGCGAAAGTGTTGCTTGCATGTTTTACTGACAACCTGATTGCAGTTGGACAACCACATGATTACCAAGTTGCAACCGGCAGTTTCTCCTGAGCTTTAAATTCACAGCCAAATTAGGAGATGAAGCAGCCATGGCTTCCTGCCTGGGTTAACCCCAGGGGCCAGATACTTTGCCCACAGGCAGGGGATGGAAGAAAGGGACAGTGGGGAAATGAACAGCTGCTGCTTCTGATTCAGCTGTAAATCTATTGCCTGGATTGCAACCTTATACAACTGTGTGGCTGAATTCGGACGACATATTAGGTAAAGGAGGGGGAAATAGCGTACTGACCGTGTGTTAGACAGGCGGTGCTCCCCAAACAACACACTGCAGCCGGCGCTGCTCGGCACTGGCAAATGCACCGGTTGCTAAGAACGGATGGCGGCCATTTTGGTTGCAGCATCTCCTCCCTCCCCCTCCCCCTCCCTCAGTCCCCCAGCCGCATCCCAGCATGCACCCTGAGTTCTGCCGGCTGTATAGAGTAGCCGGGGGTTTTCGGCTGCTCTGGCCGGCAGAACTCTATCCCCAAATGGAATAGTCCACGGAGAGAGGGGGGGCTCAATTCGGATGACACTTTAAACAACGGGGCTTGGGGCTAAACAACGTGCAAGCCTGTTTTTTCCCTCCATTGTTTAAATTGCCTGATTAGCGTACTGTCAGTTGTATGTGCGTGGTGTGTTACTCCCCACATGACACAATAAGCAACACAACTGACAATTATCCCCCCCTCCTCCGTTGCCTAATATGTCATCCGAATTGAGTCTGTGTGTGACCAACCCTAACCCTACACAACCTGGCACTAGGATGTTCCAATGCCCTATGCAGATGATCAAACGTCACAATTTTAGAATACACATTGAGAATGAGTTGCTGGTCCTGAGGAAATACTAGCTTCATCAACCTATGGTTGCTAGATCAGTCCAAGACCATCACCTGTTAGGCAGAGAAGAAACCTGCATAAGAAACCTGTTACTGCAGCACCTGATCAATACATCTGGCATGTTGCCCCCACAACACATCAATTTCTAAATTAGTGCCCTATGGGCAATGGGAACTGATCAATAGGGATCTGTAAACAGCCCTTCCCTAGGAAAATTTGCTCTTTTGGCTTCCCACAACATTCCTCATATGTTTCACCTATGGAGAAATGCATACATTAACTTTTAAGTCCGTTTTAAGTGAAATTTCGGTGGCAACTCTTGATAGCTTTGTAATTCACTTAACTTGCAGGGTAGAGTGGGGTGGGACCAGATGTATGCAGATGAATTTTGGTGCAGAGCTGCACTTCTATTTTGTAAATAGGAAACACACTCTTGCGTCAGCTCTTAAATGTCCATAGGAGTTTGGGAACGGTTGGTGGGCAGGAACAAAATGTTCATTGCATTGCATTGCATTGCATTTGCTCTGTTGTGACTCTATTGACTCAAAGACAAGAAGAGTTAGCTAGCTTGGTCTGAACCTTCCTTAAGCCAAGGTATTTGAAGTTAAGCTGATTTAGGGCATTTTTGCATGTGGGGTTTGGATACATGCAAATGGCTCTCTTCATTCCAGAGTTGCCTTTTAGTGGTGTGTTACCAATAAGCACTTTACACACTGGGTGGACCAACACCATGTAAAGCACAGTATGAATGCCTGGGAAGCTGCGCAAGAGCTTTCCTGGAAAAGTCCCTTTTCTGCGACTTATGGTACATTTAGAAATTAATTGGGTTTTACTTATCTTCCCTGTCAAGATAGTCTTTATTAATATATATATATATATATATATATATATATACACACACACTTTAGGCATAATCCAGCCAAACTCAGGTCTCACTGAAATCCTATGCATGTTTAAGAAGTCCCACTGCTTTCAAAATAACATTTTCTCAGATATAATCTCTCCCAGTGAAATCTGGCTGCCAGTTCCAGTTAAGGGACTGGTAGGCAATCCTATGCAAGTCTATTTAGACATAACCTCCACTGTGTTCCATGGGATTTGAAGTGTACATAGGATTGCAGCCTTAATATGCTTATTAAGCCAGATCATGCCCCTTTTCCCCCTCAAAAATATTGTATTAATGCTACCAAAATATCACACACTACTTATTAATTTATTTATATCCTATGCTTCCACTGTAAAAACAATGTTCACAGCAGTTTACACTGTATTAAAAATAACCTGAAAGGCATTTGAGTGTAGCGATGTTCATTTAGGCCCTTTCTACACCATAGGGGTGTAGAGGGAGGGAGGGAGGGAGGGCTATCCCGGAAGTACCTAATACGGGCCATCGGCGCACAGGGACCAGCTGGTGGACATCCCAGACGTTTTGCCTGGTGTAGAAACGGCCTCAGTCCCCTTTGCATACTGAGTTGATCAGATGGCTGCAAATGGATGTAGTAATGAATACTTTAAATACAAATAGTTGCAATAATAAGTACAAGAGGAAAGTGGTAAGGCAGGAGTTGAGGGTTGTTTTTAAGATCATAAAAAGGTTTCAATTCCAGCTTTTCCAATTGTTTCTCTCTCTCTGCACAGTATCTTCTGCTACAGATCCACATCCAGCTCCAAGGTTTCCTTCAGAGCTTGTTGGTATTATTCTTTATGAACTTTGCGACAATCTGCTTGGCTCACTCCACGTTAGGATCCAAACAAAACTTTCTCCCGTTTTTCAGACATGGCCCATTGCAGTCCCTCACAGGCAGGATTTCCATGAGCACGAGTGAAATCATTTCAGAGGCTGTGAGGAGGGAGGGCTTCCAAAGTTGGTGCTGACCATGTAATTGCCCAGCTTCATTCACAGAATTTGACTGGGGGTCCAGAAAACGTCATCTTCCATTTGTAGTCTTTCTGTGCTTTCCCACTGCTTCCTTTTTAATTTTCACAAAAGACCCACTAAGGAGGAAAAGACAGAACAGCTGCACAGATATTACACAGAAATATACTCAATGGGCCATCATCTCAACACAGTTACAGAATCCATGCCTATTATTTCTTTTCACCCGCTGAAAAAGCGTCTTCATGTTCCTGTGTACTCTGTTATATTTTCTTCGTAACACAATATGTATGTGAGTTTGAAGTACTTTAGGGAACAATCCTAAGCTTCTGGGAAGGGCAGCTGTAGGGCTGTTGAAAGCTGAGGGCCTCCCTTCTCCACCAGCAGAAAGAGAGGTCCAGGGATGGAGAGGGAGGTTTGCTGCTGGAGGTGTCCTTGCTGGAGGTGGCGGTGGGAAGTTTTGCCACCATCACTGTTCCGCTCCTGGTACTCCAGCGGAGATGTCAAAAACGGGGCTTGTCAGAAGTGGCCATGGCTCTGAAGCCGCCACATTTTCCAGGCATGCCCCCTTCCCTCTCCCATCTCCCCCCTCGAATAAAGATTAGATTTAATGACAGTATGGGAAGATCTTCATCAGGATTGTAGAGGGAGGATAGGGTTAAACTTCCCCTTGATCCATGTCTCCCCTCCCTGCCCCATATACACACACTGCTGCTCTGCGGGTCACAACTGAGCATTGAAGGGAAGGGGAGGAGGTGTTGCAGCCCCCTTCCCTCCACTGCTCATTTGTTCTTTTGAGGGGGGCAGGGGGCGGTGAGGGCAGAGAGCTGTTCAGGTACAGAGGAGCTTGGCTCTTCCCCTCCCAAGGGCTCGTGAGTCCATCTAATTTAGCATCCAAGTTACCAGGGCTAACAGACAAAACTTAGAATTTGTTAAACCACTTTCTTAATGTCATCAAAGGATCAACTACATGTGACATTAAATGCCCCCTTTGCATTTAACAGGCAGGTAATGCAAATAGCAGCAACTCTGTGAGGGTGGGGAGGGATGACAGGGAAGCTGCTAATTATTGAGAGTATAGCAGGCCTGGGGAGGAATTTAACCCCTTCCTCCCCTGCTTTGCTCCTAAGAAAGATCCCTCCTCTGAAACTGGAATTTGTATTGTGAGAAATTTTCCCCATTTCCACCTTCACCGGAGGGATTTCCCTAAAGAGGAGCATGGCTGGTTCTTTCAGAGCAGCTTGTTTGTATTTGTCTAGAATGTCCCATAGGTTACATTTAGAAGATTGTTTTCTAGTTCTAAAGAAGATCGTGATCTCCCCCCCCCCCCCCAAATTATTTTCGTTGGCTTCAGCATGTGTAAATAACAGTGGGGATAAACAGTTGTTTCAGTTGTGAGATACGGTTTGCCATAACTCAAATACTGTGGCTGGGTAATGATGGCATCACCAGAAGACCTTCCCGTTCCAGAATAGTATGCACGTGGGGGTGAGTGGGGAGAATTTGGGGAGTCACTTCTTTCTCTTTGCAAATGCTGCTTCCATTTGGAAATAAAAGGTTTGGTCCATCTATCTCCAAGTAAGGTGTTCTCTCATCTCCTGCTTGGTTGAGGGTCGGCCATGGGACAAAGCACACACTGAGCGTGAGAAGAGGGAGTCAGAAAAAATAATGACATGAGTGGATGCAGCCTCCTAACTGCCTAAGAAGACAGGGACATCATTCAAAATGACCCTCACATAGAATGGAAAACAGGGCTGAAATTAACAATGGAGACAAATGTGAAGTTGTGTATGGGCTGCAGATAAATGCACAGGAGACTATGGAAGAGACTAATTGGTTTGACAGTGTTATATGTGAAAAGGATCTCAGGACTGATCACAAACTGAACACGAGTCAGCAGTGTGATATGGCTGCAAAAAAATGCTAAAGCAATTTTATTCTGCCTTGAGCCATAGTTTCCAGATCATGAGAAATAATTCCTCCACTTTAATCTGCACTAGTCAACTCACATCTTGAATATTCTATCCTGTTCTGGGTGCTGCACTTCAAAAAGGATACAGACAAATTGAACGGGTTCAGAGGAAGGAAGTGAAGATGGTTGGCAGTATGAAAACAAGTTCTATGAGGAAAGGATGGAGAAACTGGGTATGTTAAGCCTGGAGGAGCATAGATACGGCTGGGGGTGGAAGGGGCACGATTGTATTCTTCAAATCCGTGAAAGGCTGTTGCATAGAAGAGGGCAAAGACTTGATCTCTGTTGCTCCAGATAACTGGACCTAATGTGTTAAACTTACAGCAGAGTAGATCTAGGTTGAAGATTGGGGGGGGGGGACCCTCTTGATGGTAAGAGGACAGAAGAGGGCAAAGACTTGTTCTCTGCTCCCATAGAGGCCAGGCTAGATGTTACGGACTTAAGTTACAGGAGAATAGACATCTTTCCTTGGGTTAACCCAGGGATACATAGCCTTTTGAGTAACACTTGACAGCAGGGGTTAGAACCAATGTCAGGTGACAGGTGATCACTGCCCACAGGCCTGGAAGGTTTAGTTGGAGGGTTAAGGAGCCAGAATGTGCTGGCAGGCAGAGCTGAAAAGGCAGGAAAAAGGACATCCCCAAGCACCTTCTTCCTTCAGTTGCTCTTGCTAAATTCCCGTTTGGAGCCTTCTACATCACAACTTTATCCTCTCACTGTCCCAATGGAATCTGCTTTGGGAAGGGCCGTGTAGGGGAGATACAGAGGATGCAGGTGGCTCCCAGAACCCCAGCACAGCTCCTCCCCCATCTGCCCCACAAAATCTAGGGCCTATCGAGCTTGAAGTATCAGCAGTCATATTATTCTATTGTACAAAATCAGGTTCCTTCCTTTAGTGCTTCCGCTGTTCGGCAGTATAGAAATGAAATAAATAAATACATAAGAATTACCTTTCAGTCTGGGTTTGTAAAGCAGATTCCCACTGCATCACCTCCATTGTCCTCTTCACATATTTGAGAAAGTAGAAAGTTAACCTTTAAAGGAGCCACAGGAGTTTGGGTCTGCTTTTAAAATGTATGTGAGCATCTGTTGTGTTTACCCCTCGTGTTTCTGAGCAGGAAAAGCAGCTGTCAGATGGCATGGCAAGAGAAGACAGGGATCGTACGTTTGATCCAGATCTTGGTATGGAGGAGGAGGCGTGTAGCAGCCCCTCTCTGCCAGCTGATGCGAATCAGCGCTCTGAAACGAGTGCTAATCTAAATGATGATCCAGCAGGTGGAACCACGCCCGTATCCTCTGAGGACGAGGAAGAAACCTCTTTAAAAGATGCCAAAGAACGCAGACGTCAGAGGAGAACAGAGGCGAGAGTGAGACCACGCTGGTCTGAACGTTTGCAAAGAAAGGAGCAAGCAGACCTTAACGAAGGAGAGTTGTCTAGGAAGCGAGTTCGTTAGCCATTGTTAATTGCAACGTTTAGTTTACTTTGCTTCCTTTAAAAGTGCTTCTTGAATAGAACTGTTTGCTTTTGCCTGAATTAAAGGCGTTGTTTGTTTCAAAGTTTAAGTATTATTTCTTTCAAGCTACCGCTATCAAGTGCAATTTATAACAGCTTGAAATTAACAAACAACTAACGAACGCTACCAGTGTGTGTTTGTGAGTGTGACAGCTCCAGTGGAGTAGCATTATGGAGAAAGCAATTGCCGACCTCTCCCTCGAGAACCAGGCGCTGCAAACGCAAGTGACTCAGCTAACGGCAGCTGTGAGGACGTTGCAGACAGCACCTGCACCAGCACCGGGACTCCCCGCCCCCGTTCCTAGGAGAAAGTGCCCTGTGAGTCTTCCCGAAAAGTTTGATGGAGACAAAAGAATGTTCGCTGCTTTTCGAGCTCAGGTGGAACTGTATATAAGACTGAGAGCGGAGGACTTTCCTACTGACGAGTTACGTGTTGGCTTTTTCATTAGTTTACTGGCGGGGCCCGCTGCAAAATGGGCGTCGGCGCTTTTGATATCCGATAGCCCCTTATTGTTGGACTATCAGGGGTTTGTAGCCTCAATAGAAGCATTTTTTGGGGACTTTCTTAGGGAAGAGACGGCAACCCGAGCCATTCGGCGACTGCGCCAAGGTGGGGATTCAGTGGCGGTTTATGCAACAAACTTTCAACTTATTATGCAAGATTTGCAGTGGAACGATGCAGCTTATAGAGCACAATTTTTGGACGGTCTGAATGCTGAGATTCTGGATGAGCTCGCACGCTCCCCATCTTTGGGTACGTTGGCAGACCTGGTGGCTGCCTGCCTGCGCATTGATAGCCGTTTGGAGGGGCGGAAAGAGGCGCGACGGGCAGTCGTGAACCGCACTCTGCCGTCAGTAGAGACATTTAACGAAGGATCTTCCTCTACTTGCCCAGCTATAGAGAAGACCGGGGAGGAGCCTATGCAACTGGGAGCGGCGCGATCTCGTATTTCTCCGTCAGAACGAGACCGTAGACGGCGTCTAGGTCTGTGCTTCAAATGTGGACAGATGGGACATTTTATCAAATCATGCCGCGCTCCTGGCTGGACAACGACTCCTTCTCAATCTTTTGTTCCTCGAGCGTGACTAGGCAGTTCCCCCAGGCTGTGGGGAGTGTCTAAACGGAAAGGGCCGGTTACAACAAGGAGGAGGCTGTCGCAGGTCTCCACTTCGCCTCATTTAATTTTGAAAGTATGTTTACAAACTTCCCCCGGGACAGTTGGAGAGTTTTTTGCTTTAGTGGATTCAGGAGCTTCCAACAGTTTCATGGATCTACGCTTTGCACAACGCCATAGGGTGGCTGTGGAGTCCCTGGCACGCCCTTTATATGTTGAGACAATTGACGGTCGTCTTTTGGAGGAGGGGGCGGTGACTAAAATTACAGTTCCCCTTTCTATGTCAGTGCAAGGGCATACGGAACTGATTCAATTTAACGTGACAAGGATGTCGCGTTTTGAACTGGTCCTTGGCATGTCTTGGCTCACGCAGCATAATCCGAATATCTCGTGGGCGTTACATAGAGTTTCATTCCCCTCACCCTATTGTCTTCATCATTGCTTTGAGACTGTCAGTATACCGCTTGTTCAGGCGGAGTCGCAAGTGGCTCCTGAGGGCTCGGCAGCAGCGCAACTCAGTTCTTCGTCTCTGGCTGTCCTTCCTTCAAAATATGAAGCCTTTAGGGATGTGTTTGATGAGACAGAGGCGGATCAGTTGCCTCCACATCGCAATTATGATTGTGCAATAAATTTAGTCCCAGGGGCACCAATTCCGGTAGGCAGGTTGTATCCAATGTCGGGCCCAGAATTAGAAGCTCTAAGGGGGTTTCTGGAAAAAAAATTAAGGCGTGGCTTTATTCGTCCGTCGTCCTCCCCTGCAGGAGCGCCGTCCTTTTTTATAACAAAACGCTCGGGGGATAAGCATTTGGTTCATGATTATAGGGGCATCAATAATAACACAGTGAGAGATAAATACCCCCTGCCCCTGATCCCAGAGATGTTAGAGCAGTTGAGTAAGGCAAAGGTGTTTACCAAACTAGATCTAAGAGGGGCTTATAATTTGGTTCGCATTCGTAAGGGAGACGAATGGAAAAGTGCGTTCTTGACGCGATATGGCTCTTTTGAGTATTTGGTGATGAGTTATGGCCTGGTGAATGCCCCAGCTACGTTCTGTAGGTTCATGAATGATATTTTTCGAGATTATCTCGATACATTTTTGATTATTTATCTAGATGATTTTTTGATTTTTTCAAGAAATGCGCAGGAGCATCAGGCTCACGTGGAAGCCGTACTTGGGCGCCTGAGGGAGCATAAGTTGTTTGCTAAATTGGAGAAATGCGCATTTGACCTAACAACATTGGATTTTTTAGGGTATCGCATTTCCACTGAAGGGCTTCAAATGGATCCAGCGAAAGTGCAGGCTGTTATGTCCTGGAAGACGCCAGTCTCTCGGAAGGACTTACAAAGGTTTCTAGGATTTGCTAATTTTTATAGAAGGTTTTTGCCAGGTTTTTCTAGGCTTACAGCTCCTCTGTCGGACCTGCTCAAGGGCCAGCGCTCCGGCATTAGGTGGTCCCCGATGGCACAGGAGGCTTTTGATAGACTGAAAGAGTTATTTAGTTCGGAACCCCTCCTTTGTCATCCTGACACACAAAAGCCATTTGTGGTACAGACGGATGCGTCAGATGTGGCGCTGGGGGCGGTCCTCTTGCAGCCTGGTGACGCGGGAGGGGAGTTAAAACCCTGTGCGTATTACTCCCGAAAGTTGACTTGTTCCGAACGGAATTATACAATTTGGGAGAAGGAGCTTCTGGCTATAAAGGCTGTGTTAGAAACTTGGAGGCACCTGTTAGAAGGGGCACGTTACCCAGTGGAAGTTAGAACAGATCATAAAAATTTGGAACATTTGATGACAGCTTGAGCGCTGAACCAGAGGCAGATCCGCTGGTCTAATTTTTTTTCCCGTTTTGAGTTATTGATTCGGCATGTCAGGGCCTCGGATAATCAACAGGCAGATGCACTGTCTCGCAAACCGGAATTCCTCACGCCTGCAGGGGAGACTCTGGAGCCCCCTCCTCTGCTTCCTTTGCACACTTTAGGAGCAGCAGGGGACTTCCTGTCGTGGGAGGCTGAACTCAGACGCGCGCAGGCGCAGGATGCTTTTGTACGTCATACTGTGGAGGACTTGAGATTGGTAGAAGGGTCATCCTCGGGCTCCCCCTTTTCACTATGGGAGGGATTGTTGTGTTATGGGCAGCGACTATATGTTCCTTCTGTAGCTTTAAGAGCAAAAGTGCTGCGTCAGTGTCATGACTCGCCGACGGCAGGACACTTTGGTGTGTACAAGACTGTTGCTGCTATAGCTCGAGATTTTTGGTGGCCTCGACTCCTGAGGTCGGTGATCTCGTATGTGGGGTCCTGTGATATATGTCAGCGTGCCAAGTCAGTGCCTGGCAAGCCTGTGGGGTTGTTACAGCCTTTGCCCACGCCTTCAGGGCCCTGGTCGTTCCTTTCCTTAGATTTTGTGACTGATTTGCCGTGCTCCCGCGGCCACACTACCATTTTGGTGGTCGTGGATCTATTTTCAAAGATGGCGCATTTTATCCCTTGTGCTGGGTTGCCTTCCGCCAAAGACACTGCAACACTGTTTTTGAGGCATGTTTTTCGTTTGCATGGGTGGCCAGACAGGTTGGTCTCAGATCGGGGTGCTCAGTTCACTGCTCATTTTTGGAAAGAACTGCTCTCCTTACTACGAGTGGAACTCCGTCTGTCTTCAGCGTATCATCCTCAAACCGATGGCCAGACAGAGCGCACGAACGCAACGCTGGAACAATACCTGCGGTGCTACATTAATTATCAGCAGGACGATTGGGTGCAGCTCTTACCTCTCGCAGAGTTTGCTTATAACAACGCCACTCATGCTTCCACCCGACAGGCTCCCTTCTTTGTGAATTATGGGTTTCATCCTAGGGCTTTTCCATCCTCCATAGGTGTGGCTAGAGTGCCTGCTGTTCAAGAGTTTGTGGATGAATTGCATGCTCTACATCGTGTGCTTCAGGAACAGATTGAGCATGCTAAACAGACGTACAAATCGACAGCAGACAGCCGCAGGGCGCTGGGTGCTCCTTTAGCGGTCGGAGATTGGGCTTGGTTGTCGACGCGGCACTTTCCCATGAAGGCGTTGAGCAGGAAGCTGGCCGCTCGTAGGACCGGTCCTTTTTTGATTACAGCCCAGATTAATCCTGTGGCGTTCAGGCTGGCCCTTCCTCCTTCACTTAAAATTCACCCGGTGTTTCACCGGTCGTTGCTTTCCCCTGTGAGTTCCGGGGATCCCCATCGCTCCTCTGCAGACCCCCCTCCTCCTGTAATGATTGACGGGGAGGAGGAATTCGAAGTGGCTCAGATCCTGGATTCCCGTCTTCATAGAGGGAAGTTGCAATATTTAATACATTGGAAGGGGTATGGACCTGAGGAGCGCTCTTGGGAACCTGTAGATAGTGTACACGCTCCGGAGCTAGCGCATGACTTTCATTGCAGATATCCTCACAAACCAGCTCCAGGGACGCCCTGTCGTACTTTCGGGGGGGAGCGTGTTGAGGGGGGGGATGATGTTGTGTTTATCCCTCGTGTTTCTGAGCAGGAAAAGCAGCTGTCAGATGGCATGGCAAGAGAAGACAGGGATCGTACGTTTGATCCAGATCTTGGTATGGAGGAGGAGGCGTGTAGCAGCCCCTCTCTGCCAGCTGATGCGAATCAGCGCTCTGAAACGAGTGCTAATCTAAATGATGATCCAGCAGGTGGAACCACGCCCGTATCCTCTGAGGACGAGGAAGAAACCTCTTTAAAAGATGCCAAAGAACGCAGACGTCAGAGGAGAACAGAGGCGAGAGTGAGACCACGCCGGTCTGAACGTTTGCAAAGAAAGGAGCAAGCAGACCTTAACGAAGGAGAGTTGTCTAGGAAGCGAGTTCGTTAGCCATTGTTAATTTCAACGTTTAGTTTACTTTGCTTCCTTTAAAAGTGCTTCTTGAATAGAACTGTTTGCTTTTGCCTGAATTAAAGGCGTTGTTTGTTTCAAAGTTTAAGTATTATTTCTTTCAAGCTACCGCTATCAAGTGCAATTTATAACAGCATCCAGGATATACAGAAGTTCAAGATACAGAAGAAACATTAGTACTGCCAGAGTAAGCAATTCCTTGAATGTACCAGTTCTATAAATAAGCACCACCCATCCTAAGCTGTTATCCAAAGTGATGGAAATTATATAAATGATCTTTCAGGTTTATGACCTTAGGAACAAGTCCCTTTGGGGTAGGCATAGTAGAGGGAAGCAAACTGATGCTATTTTGATAGCTGCTCATTCGTTTTAGAGAACCATTGGGGCTGGACAGGATTAGACAATCATCTAGCCTAGAGATGGACAGAAAGTAGAAATGGATCCACTGGTAGATCTCTGGATTATCCAAAATAGATCAGTAAGGATTTCTGACTCCTGCTTGCTGAACAATAGCAGCAAGCAAATTACCCTCCTCCTGTCCTAATTATACTACTGAAAGGAATAAAGCTTGTGATGACCAGGAGTGAATTTTTGTATGGAAAGACTCCATTCACTTCTGGAACTCAAAAAAAATCCCTGGCTCAGAAGTCTTCAATTCTATGTGTATGTTTTTCGCACCAGGCTCTGGTTGGTAACCTCCCTTGTGGACTGTGGGAATGCTGTGGACATAGTATATCTTGACTTCAGCAAAGCTTTTGGCAAAGTGCCCCATGACATTCTGATTCACAAACTAGTGAAAAGTGGGCTAGATAGAACAACTCTTAGGTAGATCCACAGTTGGCTACAGAATCGGACTCAAAGACTGCTTATCAATGGTACCATCTCACACTAGGGGGAAGTAACGAGCGGGGTACCACAGGGCTCAGTCCTGGGCCCAGTGCTCTTCAACATTTTTATTAATGATTTGGATGAGGAGGTGCAGGGAATGCTTATCAAATTTGCAGACGACACAAAATTTGCTTATCAAATTTGCAGACGACACAACTTCAAAGTGATCTTGATAGACTGGAGCGCTGGGCTGAAAACAACAGAATTCAATTTAATAGGGATAAATGCCAAGTTAAAAGATGGGGAATACTCAGCTCAGCAATACTTCATGCGAGAAGAATCTTGGAATTGTTGTAGATCAAAGCTGAATATGAGCCAACAGTGTGATGTGGCTGCAAAAAAAAACCAAATGCTATTTTGGGCTGCATTAATATAAATGTAGCTTCCAAATCATGCAAGGTACTGGTTCCCCTCTATTCGGCACTGGTTAGGCCCCATCTTGAGTATTGCATCCAGTTCTGGGCACCACACTTCGAGAAGGATGCAGACAAGGTGGAGTGTGTTCAGAGGAGGGTAATGAGGATGATCAGGGGTCTAGAAACAAAGCCCTATGAGAGATTGAAAGAACTGGGCATGTTTAGCCTTGAGAAGATTGAGGGAAGACATGATAGCACTTTTCAAATACTTGAAAGGCTGTCACTCAGAGGAGGGCCGGGATCTCTTCTCGGTCATTGCAGAGTGCAGGACACGGAATAGTGGGCTCAAGTTAAAGGAAGCCGGATTCCGGCTGGACATCAAGAAAAACTTCCTGACTGTTAGAGCAATACAACAATGGAACCAATTACCTAGGGAAGTGGTGGACTCTCCCACATTAGAGGCATTCAAGAGGCCGCTGGACAACCATCTGTCAGGGATGCTATAAGGTAAATTCCAGCTCGACTATTCTATGATTCTATGGTGGATCTTGGGGTTCTAGTAAAAAAACAAAGTAAATCCAACAAGCCTGAAGTCTGCTTGCTCCTGCCCTCATGGTCACACATACGTCAGGGCAGAAGTACGTGTCGGCGGGTCAAGAGAAAATATTTGTTCCCGTCATATGCCCGTTAATAGTATTGCAGGGTTGGAGGGGGCATTTTGCTAGCTGGAGTTTGTGCTTAACCTTGCCACCAGGAAAAGATCTGAATAAACCTACCCCCTGCAATAGCCAATTGTTCTCCGAAAGCATCCCTCTAATAGCATTTTGCAGCAACTGTAGAATTGGGAGCCCCCTGTTTACCACAAAGAGGTGTAATACTAATCTCAGCCACTACTCTAGTCTCCAGGCAGCAATCTACTCCTTTTATCTCAAATAAATAACACATTCAAACCATTTATTGTTAGAGAAACAATCTGAACACATTACCAAAATCAAAGATGTACAGAACAATAGTTTATGTTTGTGTCAGTACTGAACCTTTTCATAATCAAGGGGTGGCTGCCATTAAAATCCAGTTCAAAAGCCAACAGAGATTAAAATCTTCAGCCCTACTGTTACTCGAGATTCACAGTGTGACAGATAAGACTGAAACGCAAAGCCTAAGAAAGCAGTATTACTCTGGGAACGATCCATCTCTCCCAACTGGAATGTTGCAGCTGTGCATGCATTAGAGTGGCCTTCTCCAACCAGGTGCCCTCCAGATGTGTTGGACTACAACTTTCAGCATTTCTGACCACTGGCTGTGCTTACTGGGGATGATGGAAGTTGAAGTCCAAAGCAATTGGAGAGCATCACATTGGGGAAGACTGCCATAAGCTGTATGTTTACATGGGCAGCACATATGGGGGCCCCGTTGCAAATAATGGCCAAGATGGAAACCTGAACCCTGTTCAATCCCTTCCATACATGCAGCTGCATCCACAGTGGTGCTGAGTCCAGATCATGCCCTGTTATTTTTAACCATCTGGACTGCATTGTAAATACGCCAGTCAGCTGTACTTCTACTATATAGGCTCTACTCCAAATGTGGTCCACCCCCCACCCAGCCACCCCCACACTCCAAGAGGGCCAGGAAATGGCAAGTTAAACCCTTTTTTTCATGAGCCACCAGGACTGCCACGTTGAATGAGACATATGAGCTAAATTCAACATTCTGTTAC
Organism: Anniella stebbinsi; assembly: GCA_029215795.1. Lineage (NCBI taxonomy): Eukaryota > Metazoa > Chordata > Lepidosauria > Squamata > Anniellidae > Anniella > Anniella stebbinsi. The sequence continues at coordinate 103,132,791 of JARDYH010000003.1, forward strand.
CAGCAGTGGCAGATCCAGAATACTGGTTTGACGGCCCAGACCAAGGCAGACGTGTCCTTGCCTAATCTCTACTAGAGTCCTGGCATATTCATTCGTTGCACCATTTCTAAAAAAAATCCTAGCATCAATGATTCCGTACTTCTAGATATTCCAGTCAACCACATCCACTTGGAGGCACACTAACACATGACTTCCCACTCCCTCCTCTATGACCTTTTGTGGCCTTTCATGTTGTGACTGCGGGGCAACCAAAACAGCACATCATCTAGCTACAGGCTGCCCATGATATCCACTCGACAGCAGCTGGGAGCATCTGAGGCACCAGGAATCTCTTGTAGTGTCATGTTTGGGTCTCACCTACCAGAGAAAACTCTTACAACCAAAGAATGAACTGGATTCCTGGGTTTAGCCACATCTGCCATGCTGAGCTCAACAGCCTAGCATCATCGCCTGCGGAAAAGCTTTTTCTGTTCTTGCAGTTTTCAGTTTGTCAGCTTTCAACTTTTTTGCTCTAGAAAACAAAAGGTCAAAACAATACTATGAAAATAAAGTGTTATTCCAGAGATATACATTTCACCACATAATATTTCCCAAAGTTTCAGGTCTTCTTATTTCAACCGTAGATGCTGTGTGTGCAAAAGTCAGGGGAGACCTGTCAACATGTTGAGGCCACAGAATGGGCTCCATGCCAGGAGGAAAGAGGGAAGCAAAGGGCCGACTGGAGGGAACAACAGCCTGGCTGCGGAGAGGCAACTCGCTACAGATCTCCAACCTCTTTGCTCTGCACTCTGCTCTCAATTTCTGCTGTTGGTGCCATTTTTGAGTTTAAACTTGTTTTTAAATGTTTAAACCATTGCAAGTTTTAACAGTAAGCCACCTATTTCAACCAAAAGGCAACTCGTACATTGACAAATAAATAGATAAAATATAAATTAATAAAGTTTGATGTGAACATGTGGGATTATTATTATTATTATTAGATTTTCCCCTCATGGAATCACTTTTCTGTTTCTATGGGAAAGATTAAAAAAAAATGTTCCAAGCGCTCGAAGGCAGAGCAGGGAAGGCAAAATAAAACACACTTACTTAGTTCTGTACTTCTGGATCAGCCTGAATCCTGCCAGGAAGGGGCAGGCCTTGGATCTATTCCAGACATGCTCACATTAGCTGGCTCAGGTTTCAATGGGAATGGAATTTTCTTCAAAAATTGCTCAAACCTTTTCAAACATGTTATCTCAGTAATTTTTCAATAGCCCTCCAAGGTAGACCAGAACAATCATTCCCATACTTCAAGGAGGAGGTCAAAAGGCAGTAGTGTGCCTAAGGCTTTGCAGTGAGTTACCAGGTCAAAGGGGAAATTTGAGGCTGAGGACTCCACAGTTTACACCCTGGTAATGACGTCCCACTAGCTATGTGCTGAGGGGGTCTGATACCTACCACTTATGAACTCTCCGGTGAGCAACAAGGTAGGCATTGCGACTGAAGCTTTTCCCACACTGCAAGCACATAAAGGGCTTTTCACCCGTGTGGGTCCTCTGGTGTCTGATCAGGGTGGACTTGTCACTGAAGCTGGTCCTGCATTCAGAGCATTCATATGGCTTCTCACCCGTGTGTGTTCGGCGATGCTGTATAAGATGAGAGCCTTGACTGAAGCTTTTCCCACATTCTGAACACATATAAGGCTTCTCTCCTGTGTGAATCCGTCGGTGGATAGAGAGTTTAGAGCTCTCACTGAAACATTTCCCACATTCAGGGCATTTGTAGGGTTTCTCACCCGTGTGTAGTCTCTGATGAGCCACAAGGTTAGAGCTGTCACTGAAACGTTTTCCACAATCTGGGCACTTGTATGGTTTCTGCCCCATGTGGCAGTTGGCATGCCGAAGGAGGCCAGAGTTCTGGTAGAAGTGTCTTCCACATTTGCCACACGCATACGGCCTTTCCCCAGTGTGGCTGCGCTCATGCTGGACAAGGTGTGTGCTCTGGCTAAAGGTTTTCCCACAGTCTTGACACTTGTATGGTCTTTCTCCCGTGTGGATCCGCCCATGCTGAATGAGGTGGGAACGCCGACTGAAGCTCTTTCCACAGTCCCTGCATATGTACGGTTTCTCTCCTGTGTGTATCCTTTGATGTCTGACCATGTCTGAGCTCCGGTTGAAGCTTTGCCCGCATTCAACGCAGATGTACGGTTTCTCCCCTGGAAGAATATCTTGATGAGCAATCGTGTCCTTCCGTTTCCTGAAGCCTCTTTCACAATGACTGGTCTTTTCTTGCCCCTCCTCTGAAGAATCAATGTCCTGGGTCTCACACACCATTTCTGAGCCAGGTCTGGCACCCATGGCAAACAATTCACGAAACAACTCAGGAGTTTTAGCATCCTTAGGACCTCCCTGAAGGAACACTGTCTCCTCCTCATCGTCATTCATGTTTCCATTTCCTGCTGGAATAAAACAGTTATCCAAGCACATAGATGTATCAATGCACAACTTACACTAGCAATGCCCTATCTTTTCTGCCCACAATCACCTCCTGACTGCAACCTGCCGTCTAATTAACCCACTTCAACCCAGCTGAAACTTTGCTTTATAAAATCAACTTTTAAAAAAAGAATGATGTAGAGTTATTGGCTATGCTGGTGTTGTTATATTTCTGGAAATATTGAAGACATAGCTGGGAGTGGAGCACACACACACATTTGGGGGAAAAATGAAATATATGTTATACTTACTTTCTTAGCAGAACTGATGTTACTTATTGAATAACATAGAATACATAATGCATAACTCCATCAGTTTACAACATCGTACTGTTTGGTATTCTTACAAAATTTAAAAGTATAGCCTTAATTCTATTCAATCAATAATTTCAAATGCCCAGTGCTAGAATACATAGCTTGGTTTTGACAATTGGGAAAATAGGAAAAGATAAGAGTTGTAAATAGAAACCATCAACAGCGAAATAAACTAAATGAAGTTTTAATTATCTGAACTTAGAAGTAGACTCCTCTCCTTACTGTCAGCATTATCCAGAAACAGAAGAAATAAATAAAGAAAAACTGCAGCACCAGTTTACCAGAGGTGACAGTGAGGTGAGTGTACAGACCACAAGCAACAATCCCCAACTTCAAACGGCTACCAATTTTCTGAAAAAGGGGAAAAGCTGTAGTGTCTGTTTCTACCCTAATAGATCACACTATCAATAAATCAAAGATGAATATTGAGTTAAACTTTATAATAAGTTTTCAGTATTGTGTCATGATTACACAAAACAAATTAGCCCCGTGAAACTCATTTGGATCTGGTTCACAAAGCATGCCAGCCCACCATGGCTTAATTTACCCATGGGGGCAACTTTGTCGTGACAGGTGCTCGCAGGGGTTACTTTTTTCATTGTGCCCATAGGCACCCAACTTGGCGTGGCTTGTTGTATAGTACAGATACAGGTGGCAGGGGTTGTTTTGAGGGTTAGAGAACCCTCAAAGAACCCTAAAACAACCCAAGAGTTATCTGAGAGTTGTCTAGACCTCAAAGAAGCCCTGCCACCTGGTTGTGCCGGGCACCTGTGAGCACAATGGAAAACTGACACCTGCAGGCGCCCAAGCACAATGTGACAGCCCTACAGGTAAATTATGCCATGGTGGGCTGGCATGCCATGTGAACAGTCTCACCGTGTCATGTGAAAAAACAACATACACTTGAAAGCCCGGCCATCTCAAGACCCCCTTATCCCTGCTCCATAAAACCAACTGCTGAGCTCACTTCCCCAAACAATGTGAGGTGCAGTGCCCACAGTACTGGGCTTGGGTGAAGAAAACATGTTCAAATATAAAATTCCTTGGATTTCTCTTTGGGGGAAGGGCAGAATACGCATATTAAAAGCAGCCATACATAAAGTTGCCCACTTTTGGTCTGGCACTTGAAGCTGCTTGCTAAAGGCATGGTTCCATCTGTAGCAATTAGCAGGTGATAAACATTGCACTCCATACCTTTAAACACACACACACACACACACACACACACCTGCTAATTCCTGTATACCCAAGCTGTTCTTCCAGACAAGGCTTTTATTGTGCAATCTCTGTGTCTCATTCATGGGATTTTACAGGGTGTCCAGGCAATGGAGTCTTCCACTTGTAACCCCCCCCCCCCCCCCCCCCGTGTTTTCCCATCGTTCCTTCTGTCTTCTTCCTTTCTGCTCAAAAATCCATTACGGAGGAAAAGATGGAACATCTGGTAGTGCTGGAACTGTCCACCTTGGAGAAACCTATAACTACAAGAGCTGGTTCGGAAGTTGCTAATCCTCACAACAGAAGCATTTTCCAGCTACATATCTACACAGCAGAAATGGCTGCATCTCACATCCTGATCCAATGCATGCTTTTCTCAGCCGCAAATCCCACTGCGTGAGGCATGTTACAAGAAGGGCCCCATCTGACTCCAGTAGCAGCTCCGGTCACCCAAATCGAGGCGAGGCATTGTATCCAGCTACTCCAACTTTGCAAAAGCCTGGAACATAAAGAGGTGGGGATGGGAAGGCACAAGAATAGAGGAGGCTGAAATCAGAAGGGAGGTCCGTGGAGGAACTCGTGGTACCAGGCTGAGGTAGCAGTGACATCGGGCTAGAAGCCGCCTCTCATCCCTCATCCAAACGCCAGCATGAAATAGCCATCAGCAATGTACCAGAAAGGATACCTAAGCAGCGCCTTCGCTCGCGCTTCTCCAGGCCTGAACTCTTCCTTAAAAGACGCGCCGGGCGCTTCCCTTCCCCTCCCTTTTAGACCCGCTTTTCCCGGGGCCCCGCCGCACCCCACGTCGCTTGAACACCCCGGATTTCCAAGGCCGCCGTCTCCGCAGGCTTCTCCGTCCCACCGGCTGGAAAGGGCCCCTTGGAGCTGCCGCTGTGCGCCGGACACAAGGGCCCCTGCGAGGCTCCCCGCGCATCTGCAGACGCCTCGCAGAGCAGCCGTGGATCGGCGGCGCCTTCTTTCTCCCCGCCGTTCCCCCTCCAAGAGGGATCCGCCCCCCGCCCCACCTCTCTCCCCTTGGCCGGCCACGAGGCTGGAGGAGGCGAAGGAGGATGGGAGCCACGCGGCGTGCGGCGCGCCGTCTTTGGGTACCAGGGAGGGACCCGCCTGGCTGCCCGCTCTGGGAAGCCACGCCGGGCGAGAGGGACGAGGGCAGGGATGCCGGGAGTACGACGACCTCTCCTCACCCATGCGGTCCTCAGCCCCTTACCTCCCCCCCCCCCCGTTCTGTGGGCACATATACTTCCTGCTTCTGAGTCCAGAGTCGCTCTATGGTTGTAACCCTTTGCATCTCCATAACACGACAAGGTCCAGCGGAGGGACGGAGCAAGGAAGGCATCACGTGCCGGAACAGCCGGAACGACCCTTGAAACCAGGCCAGATGTAGCGGCACGTGTTAGAAACGCTTGAGAACGATGTTTTAGGGCTAAACCTAGTGCGGTGTTATATTGCTATTAACCCCATAACTCCCGGAGCAGAACAGAACGGCTGGGATCGGCCACTTCTGAATGACTGAAATTGACGAAACTCACCAGTCACGCATAACTCCATGGCAGGAATGCAATAAGCCACAAAACCTCTGCAGGACCCATGTTCTGGACGCCCATTCCGGGCCATAATCCATATTCCACCAAACAGGCCGGAATGGCAACTTCCAAGTGATCCAACTCAACCAAATTCACCAGTCACACATTACTTCAAGGGACTTATTATATCTGTCCCACCTAGTAATGTGGGACTGATGAGTTTGGTTGAGTTCACTCATTTGGAAGTTGCCATTCTGGCCTGTTTAGCTTAATATGGACTATTTATTTATTATTGCATTTATATCCCGCCTTTTTTCCTCCAAGGAACCGAAGGCGGCGTACATAATCCTCCTCTCCATTTTATCCTCACAAAAAACCTGTTGAAGTTGCAGGGGCCTTGCCTTCTTTTGTATTTGGTCACTCTAGTATAGTGCCTGCAACTTTAACTGTTGTGATGAAGAGGGAAATTCACCAGGAACTAACTGCATACAAACGACACCGGCTGAAATCCCCTTTTCTCTACAACTGTTAAAAGTTACATGAGCCCTGACCTGGATTTTATCTGGTCAGCCTAATATAAAAGTAATGCACATGTTTCCCCAGAAAAACAGGAGTGTACAATAAATGTTTAGATTCGAGGCAGGTAGTTGTCTTAGGCTGCAGTCCTATACACTTACCTGGGAGTATTACCCACTGAAAATAGTGGGATTTACCTTTGAGTAGATAGCATAGGATTGCACTGCCAACCTGTTGAAGCAAAAACCAGTCATGTGGCATCTTTAAAAACTTATAGTTTATTAGTCTCTCCTTGTAAGAACCCTATTACGTAAATTAAACTAAAGGTTATACAAAGGGCCCACGGTCATTCAGTGACCTCCAGGATATCAGGAGCAGCATCAATCATGATTGATGTGCAGGAATGAGTAAGTGTGGTCCATACAAATTCCACCTCCCTGGCCAGATATCCTACTTTATAACCAGTCTGTAGCTGGGTATGGACAACATAATAAGCAATGGGATGGGGTGAGGTGGAGTCAACCATTAGTTGAGTTGCTTATTCTGTCAGGCAACACATAACTGACGGTTGACTATTTTCCTGAAATAGCTAACAGAGATACACAACAGGCTGCTCCATTGACTATCCCAACAACTGTTGCTTTCATGCGTTGTCTGGCGGGCTCCGTTGATTATTCTCCCCTGTCTACAGAGTCGTGAGGCAAGAGCGGCAGAAACCAGGCCACTCTAGCCCTGCGGAGCTCTATGGGCAAGGGAAAATAATCCTGTGCTGGCGAGCACTTCAGGAGCCCCGATCGTCCTATCCCTTGGTGGAGTGGGGCAATCGGAGCTCCTGAAGAGCTTGCCAGCATGGGAATATGCTATCCCTGGGTGGGGCATTGCCCATCGTGATACCCCATGTGTTGCCAGGGCTGTGCATGTCCTGAGCCCCCCACCCCCTGCTCCATCTGGAGATTGCCTCGAGGGGATAGAAAGAGCCCCTTCCTCCCCCTTGAGATGATCCCCAAATGGAGTGGAGGGAGGAATGCCTCCCGCTGCTGAACATCAAATGTCCAGCCACAGCAGGCACCCATCTGACGACATCAGAGTGGCACACAAGGTTTCTAGCTGCAGCTCTGATCCTTGTGCATTAGCTCCCCCCGCCTTTCGCCTCAGCCAAAGGGCCATTCAGCATTGAGGCTGCAGCAGGATTGGATAACTAAACCCGCCTGCTGCCTTAGCACTGCATGGCCCCTCAACTGAAGTGAAAGGGGGTGGGGGAAGCTGACGTCCAAGGATTAGAGCTGCTCATCACAGGAGCAGCTACAAACCTTGCGTGTCACTCCGTGGCCCTGATTTCCATGGTAACCAGGCAGGGGCTGGCTCTAGAAATGCCAGCCCCTGCCCTGTTGACATGGAGATCACTGAGAAGGACGCATCATTGGGAGGGGTGGTCTCCAGTGGGAGGTGATCCTTTCTCCTGGCAGCGCCTCTTCTGTGCCCATTGCATTCAATGCCCATTGAGCTGCCCGGAAAAAAGATCTTACACCAGAGACGGACTCCTCCTGGTGATGCGTCCGTCTCAGCAATCTCCATGGCAACAGGGCAGAGGGTGGCATTTCTAGAACCAGCCCCTGCCCTGTTGCCATGGCAGTGACTGAGGATGTATCACCACCGATGGCGCTGATGGCTCCTTTACCAGAGTGGGGTAAAGGAGAGCATATCTGGGGCTGCTCAGGATTTCATGGTTTCCATGACAACCATGGGACTGTCCCAACATGCCACTGGCCCAACGCATGTAGCGGAGCACACTCTAGACCTGTTTTTTTAATCTGGACATGGAGGTGGTGATCTGAACGTGGGGGACTTTACATCAACCCCTTTGTCATGGTCACATCACCACCTGCTGAGGATTAGACTCATAGCAGCTTCCCCCCTCTGCAAGGCTGGGGAGCCCATTAAGATGGTCCGCCCCCAGAGGCTAATGGATCCGGATGGTTTCCAGAGGGCTCTGGGGAGTTTTCTGGCTGATAGGGCTGGCTCTCCTTTCGAAACCCTGGTTGATGTGTGGAATGCAGAAATGACCCGGGCAGTTGGCATGATTGCTCCTGAGCGCCTTCTCCTGAGTAGAGCTCGTATGGCTCTATGGTATACCTCAAAGCTGAGAGTGATGAAATAAAATAGGAGAAAGCTTGAGTGCAGATGGAGACGAACTCCTGGTGGATGCAATCAAACACTGGTAAATGCCTACGGTAAACAATATTGTTTATTATTTGTCCCTTGTGTATTGTTTTGTTGCACTGCTTGGTTTAGATATGTGAAATAAATTTTTAATGATTGTTGATTATTTTATAAAGTGTTAATTCACGGGTTTGTGTTTGTTTTCTCATTTGTGTATACATTGGGAGAGGGGAATGGGTAGAAAGGGGTTGCATGTGCTCACCTTTTACCTGTATCACACAGGGGCTGCTGCATCTGTTTAGATATCCCTGAGACATGGAGCTGGGCACAGCTGGACTCCATTCTGTACTAATGAAATTCCGGTACACTGCACCTCCAACATTCCCAGTGTTGTTCCTAGGAATTGAATTGGGGGGGAGGAAGTCAAAGGAGGCGTGAGAGGAGACATTCCCACCCACTCCTTCTCAGTAGTAACATCAATACCCCACTGCCCAATACCCACCTACACATGGCAGGAATACACAGGATGGCGATGACAGTTTCACTATGTGACCACAAAAATACTGCATTTTCCCGTTCCGAAATAGCACAGGGAAAAGGCGGGAAAGATGTGAGACAGCAGCTGCACAGATACGGCATCATGAAAAGCTTGCGGAAAAAGTGACTCAAAACGCTTGCATGAAAAAAACACCACCATGTGAAGGAGCTCTTTGTCTCATTAATGCTTGCAATAATTCTCTAAACCAGGTTGTTACTCTTGCCAAGATCCTCATTTTCAGTTTTTGAAACTGTACAGACTCTGCATCAATGATGGCTCTAGGATCTTTCTCTGGGCTCTCTTCTTACGGCAGTATTGAATGCTGGCTGTCATGTTCAAATACATTCATTACATCTGATGAAGTCTTTCCCCCCCTTCTTTTAATCTGTAGTCTGCCCTAGATGTCCTCTTACATTTACTGATGCTAACTTTTTATATGCCCCACATCTGAGGGCCATTGTAAGCTGACTCTTGAAATTGGAAAGGAACAACTCCTGGCTAAAACTTTATCTACTGTAGATGCTAAAAGGCACATCAGAGAGGGAAACAAAACAAAACATTAACATTCATCTCATAATTAGATAAGTATTTTTAATTTTGAGCATTTGAGTTTGGCAGTTGAGTATTTAACCCTAACAAACCAGGCTATATAATGGTTGTTGAAAATGTTTAATCCTGTGGCAATTCTGTGGTTCCCACTGGGGTGATAAACCTGTGTTTGGATTGTTCCATCTGCAGGTGGTGGATACTTACACAATCCAGGTGAGGGCTTGCATGTTTCAATACTCCTTGAAACCAAAACATACTCTCCAGATAGAAAACTGTCAGGAAGAAGGCTATGTTTCTCCATGATAGCTAGTTCTGGGTTATTTGTTATGGAAGAGTATTCAGACATGCACTTCCATTACAAGACGAACAACCCAGACGCAGGCTTATCATGTCAGTGAGAACTAGCTTGTAGTGCCATACAATAATTGCTATTGCAGTAAGTGGTACTGGATAACTTTAATAAACTGATTGCAATTGGCTACTAAATTACACCCAATCAAACTCTGGGTCACATTTCTACCTATCAATCAGAGAAGAGGACACTTTAGCATGGCAAATTCCTTTGTTTTAAGTAATAGACTCAAGTGTGGTAGGGGATATCTATAGTATTCACAGTTTGCCTGAACAAGGGGATGGGTCAACACGTTTCGTCCAGCTTCATAAACCTGATGTTTCATAACAGTTCATCTTCGAATCTGATCCATTGGGTAAGCATATGGATGAGCTTATATCTGAGTATCTTGAAATTTCCAACTCCTAAACATTTTACTAAGATCTGTGAACATTTTGGACAAATCATGAACCTTCTACGATTGTTGTTGTTGTTGTTGTTGTGATTCATATCCCTTCTTTCAGGGGATAGCCTTCCCAGGGCAGTTCACAGAGAATGTATTAACCAGAATAAATTGTACACCATTTGTGTAACAATCAGATCAAGAAATTGGCTTTGAACAACAACAACAAAATGCTAGATATCAGATTGAGTACTTGCCCTATTAAGTATAGACAAACAAGTTGTCTTTATGCAGGAAGGCAGCGTGGGCTTTCCGATAGCCATTAGACTCACCAGGGCCCCTCCCTCCCCTCCTGCAAATTCTGGTGACCAATAGGAGGTCCCCTTCCACCCAGAAACACCCCCAGAATGGCTCCAAGTGAGGGCAGACCATCGGAAGCTGACTTCACTCTGGCTGGAAAAGTTGGGGTAGATTTCTGACTTTTCAGCCGTTCTTCTTTGTTTCTTTGCCCCAAGGTGGCTTGGAATCTGTGGCTGTGTCATATAACCAACACAGCGTGGATTTGGAGCCACCCTGGGGCAAAGATGATGTCAAGACAGCCCCTTGGATTCTGACTCTATATTACACTTGTTTGCTTTCCTGTATTCCTAGGGTTCACGCGCTCCTAAGTAGGAGAGCTCCACTTCCCCAGCAGCAGCATCTTCCTCAGCAAATGGCAATGGTGTTCCCAGCAGCCCATCTCTTGTGCCTGCAAAGCAGAACTGCAGTCTAGCAGTAGATAGCTCCCTTGACCGCATAGCCCATCTGGAGTGCTGGAATGATAAGGATGGATTCAAATCCCATGTCCACCAAAGAAATGGAGTCAGGTTCTGTGACAGCTTTCTACTAGAGCTGCCCCCAAGGAGAGAATTGTCCACTCCACCACGTTTGCTATCCCTACCATGGGCAGCTAAAGCAGAAGGAAAGTAAAATGTGGCAGAGTGTGAGTGACTTGGCGCAGCAGCACCTGGAGAAGCTTTACAGTGATATTGCCAGAGGGCACATCACACTGGTTGATCAATAAGGGGAAAACACAATTATACAAGATTAGCAACCACAAAAGGCGGTGCCCTGTTGGCTTATTTAAAAGTTCATGGGGATTCATTTGGCACCAGATGCTTCCTGAAATACTCAGGTTCCAGATATTTTAAACCAGCACCTTGAATTGTGTCCAGAAATGCAAAAAATATGATCAGTATAATCAGGTCTGGCCCAAGGCAGGTTGCTGCCTGAAACAGGGACCCCCCCTGCTTCCCCCCCCCCCCGATCTGCATGCCTTCCCGTGACCAGGTAGCGCACGTTTCCTGGCACAGATACGCATGCATGCCTTGCCACATCCAGCAAAATATCTCGAGAGAGCCTGGAACTTCCGGGACTTCTTGTGATTGCCTGGCCTCGCGCAGGTGTCAAGCGGCGCACTCCCAAGGCAGATGTGGGTCTGCGCCAGGAAAAATTGCCCAGCAGCCAGGCGGGCGGGGCCTGGAGGGTGTGTGTGTGGCAAGGTGGGAGGCAAGCATGAGCGAGAAGCTGCTTCTTGTTCCTGCCTGCCCACCAACATATGCATGGCTGGCTGCATTTTGCAAACAGCATTTTCCAAGCTGTCTTCAAAGGCAACTCCATGTAGAGCTCAATAAAGTAGAATATTCTGGATGTAGCTAGCAAATGAGTAGAACTCCAATGGAAATACCTTAATGGGAGACTTGCCAGTGAGATACTGAGTGTGTTCGAATGACACTTTAGGCAATGGAAGGGGGAATAGCAAACTCACCTTGTGTTAATACGGCGGCTCCCACCACACGACATGTTGCCTTTCCCCGTAGCGCGGGCAGCGTCTACTCCCTCCCACCTCTCTCAGTCCTCCAGCCATATCCCAGCATGCACCGCAAGTTCTGCTGGCTGTATCAGAGCGGGGGGGGGGGGGGAAGGAGTGTCGGCTGCTCCAGCTGGCAGAACTCTATGACCAAACAGAATAGTCCACAGAGAGAGGGGGGTTCCCGACACACGACACTTTAAACAACGGAGTTTGGGATAAACAACATGCAAGCCTGTTGTTTTTCTCTGTTGTTTAAGTGCCCCAAATAGCATACCGTCAATTGTGTGTGCGTTGTGTGTTGCCCTCCACACGACACAATAAGCAACACAACTTACAATTGCTCCCCCGTTGATTATCGTGTCGTCCGAATTCAGCCACTCTGGCAAAGTTCCCCCCTCCCTTCAAAGACCCTGGAGTGATGTTGTGCAGCCCAGGCCATGCATATTTACTCAAAATTAAGTCCCACAGAGTTCAATGAGGTTTACTCCAAGGGTTCCCAACTATGTGTACATAGGATTGGTGCCACTTATTGTTATCACCACTCACGCTCAGTTTCCATTTGCAAAAGAATATTAATGACTCCCATTCCAGGCAGAAGATTCCTGACATGTATCCGGAAGGTGGTGTTGGGGGAATACTGCTGCCGTTACAGCTATTAAACTATGGTGTCCCACAAGGTTCTGTTCTGCCCTGTGTTATTTAACATCTACATGAGCCGCTGGAAGAGATCATCTAGAGCTTTGGAGCGAGATGTCATCAATATGTCAAAGACACTCATTGCTACATCAGTACACATGGTGAACAACACACAAAACATGAAAAACACAGATAAGCAAAAACTGGGGGTGGGGGTATGACTTCCCCGTCTCCTCCATTAAACAAAGCAACCATCACTGAACATTGAAAGCTGACCAGGCTGTCCAAAAACCAGGAAGTTGGCAAATCTAGCTACACACTTCCTTTAAGAAAGAAAAGGTTGAGATACTCAGAAAGCTGAATTTTGTACCCAGCATCACTTCTGGGGAACTCTATGACCGACTGGAATAGTACATGGAGAGAGGGGGGTTCCCAACACCAGACACTTTAAACAACAGATTTCGGGATAAACAACTGAGCAGCTAGTTGTTTTTCCCTGTTGTTTAATTGCCCGAAATAGCGTACCGTCAGTTGTGTGTGTGTTGTGTGTTGCCCGACACACGACACAATAGTCAACACAACTGACAGTTGATTCCCCCCCTCCATTGATTATCGTGTCATTAAAACTGAGCCATAGTGTGTGAGTTCAGATGACACAGAGTAACCTCTGATCAGAGGTTGCATATGTGAAATGGTGGTGGCATGTGGCATTGTGAATCGGGTTAATTAACCAACCCATTGTTTGCCGCCATTATGTGTGAACCAGATCAAATATATAATGCACCTGTGTTTCACTATGTTTTGCTATAATCAAAGTAAAATTAAGAGAATTATGACTACTGCAGTCCAATGCTACTCAGAACCAAGGTGTATTGAGATGCTACATATACTTCTGTGGAAGAAGGCCACGCAGAGATAGACGGGACTTACTTCAAGTACACATACTTGTGAGCAGACAGTGTACTTAGATAAATTATCTTTACAACAATATGTCAAGTTTATTCTCTAACAACATGACTGTCATTATGACAGGTAAGGTAAATGCAGCTTGAATATAAGGAAAATGTGACAGAATATCAAGAAAGGGAATATTATGAACTGGCTTTTATAATTACTTATTTCCAATTGAGGGAGTGACCTGCCCTCCCCATGACTATCAGGTAAATTTATAGCCAACTTTCCCTGCCAACTTTCTAAATGTGCAGATAAGCTAAATCTCCCCTGCTTGTGTATTTTTCTTCCCAGAACATGTTGACATGCCTGCGAAGGAATTTTCCCTGGGTAACGTTAGTAATGTTTTGGGACAGCGTTTTTAAAATATTGTTTATTAAATGCTGAAAACATCAATTCCAGGTTAGTAGGTTTGTTGAGATTCTCATGCCATTATTTTTCAAGTCATCCAATATAAGGGCTCTCAAATAGAGCATCCCAAAATCACAAACCTGATTTTATCTTTAATGGCAGTGGGTTGTCTTCTACATAACAAATGTGTAGACTGATTTCACCTTACAAACTTTGGGCATGTGGGAGAAGGAGCATCCTTATGTCCTCATTTTATCATGATTAGACATCAATGAAGTAGATTCTAAACATTGTCATTTTCTACATCAAACTTTTGACAAATATGAAAATCACAATTTCCTTACAACAGGAAATGGGATGGAATACCTTGACTTGGTTAAACTTCACCACCTAGTATACAGGTATGTGCATTATCCTAAGTATGGATTCAATTTGTTCTTACCATGATTTAGCACCATGCTAGGATTGTATGTTGTGTTTTCTTTCTTGTGCTATCAGGGTTGAATTCATCCTTGTTCTCTGCAAGTTTTAGTTCAGATATAGAAGCTGAATCATGAGTCATTTTCAAGCTGTGTTCCAAGGAGCCCTGGTGTTTTTTTAATGAGATCAACTATGATGGACAAGCTTCCTGGAATTTGCCTGCTACTGCCCTTGTGGTGTTGGAAGTGCACTCTTGGTTCACACAGGGTGACAGTGAGGCCTAATGGGCTTGGTCAGCATCCTACATGAACTGTGTGACCTCTAGAATATGCCCAAGAAGTTTCTGCAACACTCTTAAGTGCCATGGCAAATGTTTATGTAGTAAAGTTTTCTTGAGGATATGCATTTTGAAAGACACTGCTTTATTAAAATCCGAGGTTGCAAGGTATATATATATATATATATATATATATATATATGTATATAAAAAGCTCTTCCTCCTCTTCCAGATGCATAAGGATTATTTAAGATTTCCTGATAATGTTCCTTTCTTTGATCATTTGGTACTGCTATTTCATAGGAACAACCTGGCATTTTGAAAGGACAGAGTTCACAACATTTCAGTAAGTTGTGTGAGATGAATTGGTACTGAAAACATAGAAATACATATACATGCATGTATACACCCTTCAAGACATACACTGTAGCTACTTCTTAGAAACAGCTGTGCAAAAACTTAACATGAACAACACCATTTTTAGGAGCATGTGGTTTAATTAGAACATTTGTTAAGGGCACACTAACATCATTTAGCTTCAGAGCTGTAGGCCAGAACACCATGACTAAGAGCCTATCTACGCGACTGCTTTAAAACGGTTTATAACAGTTTTAAACCGGTTAATAACAGTTACTAACTGGTTTAAAACTGTTATAAACCATTTTAAAGCAGTCATGTAGATAGGCTAAGTGTCCTCGCAGCCATGGGCAACTAAGCCAAGATCAGGATTCTAGGACACAACGAGATTCAGCCCACTCCTGCCTACTTGGAGTTTACCATACCAGCTTGAAAGCCCAGTCCCGGCAATCCTTCCCCCTCAACCCTTTGCAGTTGCACAGAGTTATAAAGTGACTTATTTGCAAGCTGTAGTCATTTAAGCAATCAGTGGAGGCCTGACACAGCCAACAGATCTTTGACCATCCACTTACCTGGAAGTAAGTCCCATTAATTAAATTCAGTGGAAAGAAACCCATGTTTGGCTGTACATCTCTCCCACTGAGAGTGCTGAACTTTGACAGTGAGTTGTGTCCTAATTCATTTTAATGAATTCTGACACTTTTCTAGGTGTTTGGGTGGGTTTTTTTTATAGAGACTCTTTTTCTTAGTCACTAGGTAATAGAACAGACCTCTAAATGCACATGCAGTGAAATTTTATTCTGTGTTCAGTTCTGTTATATGGTACTCTTGCTTGTAGCTCTAGAATACATACACTAGTAATATGAGTACAATATTTGCCAAAAATGATGATGATCACAATTTTTAAATGTGAAGATGCTGTATTTTCTGTATAAGTAGGAATGTTAACTTGCATTTTCTCACTCTTACAGTTCCGGGTAGTGAGAAAATACTTTCGTTTCTGCACTACCCTATTTACTATGTTGAAACTTCCTGTGTTGTATAAATGTTATAGCAATGGAAAAGGCCATTCCAGGCCACCTAGCTCCCCCCTCTGGGTCTTACAAGAATAATAATAATGCTTAGTATTTAAACACTGCTTTTTTCTAAGCACTTCTCTATAAACTTTACAACAGTCCTTCAAGGCAGGCTATCAGAGATGTGTGCTATGTAACCTTTGGCTCAGGGTCTTCATACTCCAGGAGAGTGCCTTCTCTGTTCCCATCACAGCCTGGTTCAGAGTTAATGTGTGCATCAAAACAAGCCTACAAGGACAGAGAGTAGTTGTAACTACCCTCACATCTGGAATTCCTGCAAACTTACCTAAGCCTGAATATCCAACAATGATTGCAGTGGCTTGGTTTTAAAATGGCCAGAAATGGGGGGGGGGGCAGCATGGAAGTACAGTTTTTACATCTCTTAGGCATATCTAACATTTCCTTCACATTTTGTTTCACTGTTATATAGTGCTGAAGCACTTCTGGGTCTCTCATAGTAGATCAGCTCACTAGTGTTTGAAATAATGGGGCATTAACCAGGGACTTGCTTGCATTTTGTTAAGCTTTCAAAACACAGCCAAAATGCTCATTACAGTCGGATGTCTGCAGTATTTTAAATTAAAGGAATAGGTGGACATTTGCTAGGGGAGGATTAAGTGCTATGCATGTAATAAATCAATCTTATTTACATTAAGAAGATAAGTTTAGTGAGGAGTTCAAATCAGAAGCTATTCATGATGAACTCAACTCAGAAATGCTAAATTATTGGAGATAATGCAGGGTTGTACCCAAGGCTCAAATTTACTGATTTTGTAGGTTGTGCCTCTTTTCCGCAAGCAGTATAGTTATAGAAGCCACTAACCCTTCCAGATTAAATGCTTCCATCCTTTCTGCCATTGTAAACTTATATATTAAAATAGGGCTATCACTGAAAAGCAGCGCTGAGGCTACACCAATTGCCTTGTTTTGTGTACATTTTTTGTGTTGAAAAGCACTTCCCATTTTCTGCCATTTTGGATACTTTGTTGCAAACATGTTTGCATTGTTTCAGAGTTATTTGGTGCCACCATAGTGTCCACAGACAACATCATGTGGGTCACCAGAGCCACGTGTTGTACATGGAGGAGTGGGCAATGAAGCTAAAGGCCGTGAGGACAGAAAAGGCAAAGTAAAATGCAATGGAGAAGCATCGTCACCCAAGGAAACGAAGGTGCCAAACAATATTGAAACAATGAGGATTTTCAGGGAGAATATTTTTTCAGTAATTTGGCTTTAAAATGTACTAATTTTGAAGTAAATATTGAAATACAAGATATTCTGCACAGGTCTATTAAAACCAAATTCAAATGATAATGATTTGTGAGAGATGTTTTGCAAAAGGCAATGGAATCTAATGTGTTATGTCCAGAGTTTGCTATAGCTTCCACCGTGCAGAAAATTTGTGGGTTTTTAAAGGCTTTCCCCTCCTGGGTAATGGAATGTTTCTTAATGTATATGTTTTCCCACAAGGAAAAATATTAATATTTGAAATGTTGGTAAAGTTAGAAACCTGCTTGCTTCTTCTACCCATTCATTCTCTCCCACCCACCCCCACCCAATGGCTGTTGCTCATCTTGCTATTGCTGAAACTGGACCTTGCAGGATGGTGCAAAATGTCTGTGTGTAAAGGGGAGAGAGATGTATTGCATGTCCCCCCACAGTTATTTGCAATATACAACTAGCATTTGCTAGTTCACATATATCACACACTTCTGCCTATGTTTCATATCAATAAACTTAATACTGGGAAGAATATGGAGGCCAGAAATGCCCTAGTCAGGCTTTTAGGCCAGAGTGTTATCTTACATGACTGCTATTATAAATAGCATCCTATTATTAGGTTCTTCCTCCTTCCTAAAATATACTATAACTTACTTGCCATGACATTACGCTGTGCATTCTCACCACCAACCCCTGATGGCAAGCCATTGATGTAGAGTGGCAAAGTAGCCTTAAAGCATATGGGGGGGGGGGGGGAATTGTTGCTATTTTCAGCAGCAGCAGCAGCAGCCATCTGTTTTAAGGTAATGCATAGTTCTAGCCTCTGCAGGCAAAAAGAGAATGGCACTGGAAACCAAAAAGGAGGGAGGAAGAAAACAAACAAAACCTTTCTTTTCTAATGTATTTGGCCTTTCACTTGAAACACTTGGTCTCAAAGCCGTACATGTTTTGAGTGAAGGAGCACACCCAGAAGGAAAAATGCCTTTGAAGAATGCAGCACACTGAAGAGGGCTGTGCTGCTTTCCTAGCCTCCTCTTGAGTGAGTCTCTCTCTCTCTCTCTCTCTCTCTCTCTCTCTCTCTCTCTCTCTCTCTCTCTCTCTCTCTTGTTTTGGCCTTAACCATTATACAATGCCAGTTCTCAAGGCATTAATGTGGAGATTTCCATTACATTTGATCTTGGCCAAATAAGGGGCTTCTACAGACTTAGATTTGAGGTTAGTCTATTACACTCCTATGCAATGCTCCCCCTTGCAGCCTGAGTGCAGATGGAAAGGTTGCAACATAGTGCAGAAATAGAAGGGGAGATAGACCCCCCCATAATCAGGCCTACAATATTTATGCAATTGCATTCTAAACAGCTGTCCAAATTACAATGGCCCTGTCACTTAGGGAAAGATATTCTTATGTGCAATACACTGTAGTTCAAGTTCTGGATAATGAAATATTTCTGCTTCTGAACAATGGCTGCAGACTGCTGTTTTAATATGAACTTTATATGACAGGAAATGCCCTTTAATGTCATAGTAAAGTGACCTGTGTGTAGATAGATAGGCACAGTTATACTACAAATGAATCAGGTTTATACCAGTTTAACCGTCATGGCCTCTGCAAAAGAATCCTGGAAATTTTATATCAAACATTCTAAGAATCAAGGGTACTTGTAGGTCTGTAGGGGGATCTCTTAACAGAATACACTTTTCAGTGTTCCCTGGGAAGAGGGAACAACCATAAAATCAAGTTTATGTCTGTGGCACAGACATGACCTCTGTGTGTATTTGTGTGTGTGTACACACTTTAAAAACATACTTAAATCTGTGTCTCTCTCTAGAGCTTAAAAGTATCCAGCCTTAGCACAATGGAAGGGAGAGTAAAAACTAAACCCATCCATCATTGTTCTGTAGATTTCTTTTTCCTTGTTTTGTCTTCATTCTGAGTGAAGCAGACCCCTGAAACACATTTAAAATACAAAATATTTATGCCCACCACCAATAATGTCAATTCAACTATAAAGGATCTTGAAAAATATCTCTCTAGTTAGCCTCTCAGTTATTTCCTGTTGTGTCATGTTCCTTGCCAATTTTAATGCTTCAGTTATGGCATAAGAAGAAACAAGACTGGGGACACTAGATTAGTACATTATATTGAAGGTGAAAGAAGGCAGCTTTGGTGAACCACAGCCCTGCATCCAGAGAGGGGGAATGTTCCAAAATGACTTGTATTCATATCTTCAGCCATGGCTTTGGTATTTAAACTGGTGGACCTAGTGAGGGAAGATGGTGGTTCGTTAAAGCATTAGCAAACCAAAAAAGAAGAAAAAAAATGGAATGAGCCTATAGTGATGTATGTTGAATTCTGCAGCAATTAAGATACCAAGCCTGAACACCCACAGTTGTTGTTTGGAGAAGGTGGAGGTCTTTCCAGGAGATGGTGATCAATAACCGGACAGGTATTTTCAATGCCTGAGGGTGCTGGAAGCTCTGAAGTAGTTCAGGAACTTGTAGCAGAGGTTCACCATGAAGAACCATATGTTCTGAGCCATTTGCGACCTTGCAATGAATAGGCGCCAAATGATCACAAGAAGGGTGGTTTTGACTGCATACCCAATAGTCTTTAGCCTGAAAAAAGAAGAGAAAGTAGCTGAAATATCAGCTTGGTGGCAAACAGTTATTATGGATAATGCATGAAATAGATAAACACCATTCTCCAGTGACAGAAGGTGGGCAGCTCCCCATCACATTTTATGCTTCTATGCTCAATTCTTGTGACATGGGACTGGTGTGATTGCTGCTCCCCCGTGGCTCCACCCTACAAGACTCCAGTAATGGTAGGAAACAGTTTGGGAGGGCTGGGATGACTCTGGTCCCCTCTACAAGGATTCGCTTTTGCGCCTAGTTAGGCGATTATGCGCATAATCGCTGAAGCGCATTTACGCCTAATACCTCTGCACGAGAGGCGGTGAGAGGCGGCAAAGCGCATTAACGAATGACCAAAATGTGCTTTACAAGTAGTTAATGCGCATAAGTGCTTGTTCACATAGTCAAAATGCGCTTTACGGCCGGAGCAAAATAATACTCGCTGTTTAACGCGCATTCGATAATGCGCATAATCGGAGGGATAGCGTGCCTCTACGCCCGATTTGCGCTCCGTTCTTGTAGAGGTAAATTTTTTAATGTGCCTTGAAAGAGCTTTAAATGCCTCTTGTAGAGGCAGCCTTAGGAAGAGGTATAGCAGTATCAGCCTGCGCCTTCCAGGGTTTCCTGAATTCTAGAGCGGCGTGAGATGGAATAATGGAACTAGCATTGCACTCACACCACTCCTGCTATGGAAGAATCAATCAATCAATATTTTTAAAAAAATTTCTTAGCTGCCTTTCAGGGCAGAAGCTCTCCCAAGGTGGCTTACAACTCTATATAAAACAGTATACACGTTAAAAGCAATAAAAGCATAGAAAGTAAAATATCAATTAAAACAATAAAAGCTAACATTAAAAACCAGTCATAAAACAGCAAGGGCAACAGCAGCAAAACAGATCTAACTAAAAGTGACTTGACATTTTACTAAAAGCTGGGTAGGGCAATCAATCAATCAATCAGATTGCATTAACTGTTGCATTAACTTGGCTACCCAAACAAACATCCTGCCTAGGATGCATGAGAACATGTGTTATCCCAAGGACCACACTTGTGATCTGCTTGTTCTTTGCCAGCCATCACATTTTCTTTCCTTACAGTGACCAAGTGGGGGGACACCTGAAATGCTGCTTCTTCTGCTTTCTGCAGCTGCAATCCAGTGAAGCTCTCCACGGCACATGTGGAGAACCGGAGATTTATTTCAAGTTTCCACTGCAAGCTGCATATGAAACTCTTCTTAAGCTCTTCATCCTATGACAGAAAATTCCAGCTCCTCAGAAATGTTCCTAAAAGGGCACTAGGAACGACCGGTGATCCCTGGACCTCAGTTTAGCCTTTGTGCTAAATCAGTGATTTTCAAATTGTGTTCTGAGGACGAGCCTGTAATTCCTCAAAAGCTCGTCATTAGCATTAGGATTTAGCCTCAGAAGAGCAGTAATGGCAGACGAGCTCTTTCCTGAGAGAGCAGCTTGCCCAGCACTATAATCTCGCCCTGCAATCTGCAGTTTCAGGAGACTGGCAGACACTATGGTTGTCTGCCAGTTGACACAAAAAGAGTTCACTGAAGGTAAGACGTTTCAAAACAATTGGACGAGAAATGTATTCATATCTCATGTTAACATGCATTTAAACTTGCTTTGTTTTTATACACAGAGAGACAGACATACTGCGTTTCTGTAATGCAGCCTTCCCCAACCTGGTGCCTCCCAGATGTTTTGAACTACAACCCCCAGCATCCCTGATCAGTGGGCATGCTGGCTCTGGCTGATAGGGTTGTAGTCTAAAACATCTGGAGCATACCATTTTGGAGAACCTGCTATGGAATTTTCACTTACTTTCTTATGTGCCTCCGTGCTGCAGGAATTCCAGATATGTCTTCGTTCAGCACATATTTCTTTGCTCCCAAACAAAAGTTATCCATGTATTCTGTCCAGTGCAGCTCACGGACATCAAAGAAGAATAGCTGCAAATAGGAATAAGGAACAATATCAGTGACATGCCACAGATAGGGCAGAGCAACTCCTTCAGTCCCTGAAGCTATATTGGACTGTATATCAAAAGAAATCACATAAAGAGTGAAGACAGACATAAGAACTGTAGTTCAATTTGACTATTTGAAAGTATAGCCAGCTGCCCCCATCAGTTCAAATGCTCCTTTCCTCTTCAGGATCAATCTCTGAAAACACTAGTTCTGTAGCAGAAGTCAAATGTGAATACTGTGAATTCATGGTGTCACTAGAAATGTTCCTCTACCATCTCCAAAACACATTTTTCTTTTGTTGGCCAATGGATAGGGATTGTTGGCCAATGGTTAGGAATGATCAGAGCTGTGGTCCAAAACATCTGGAGGGCACTGCATTGCATACATCATTCTCCAAGAGACATGCTCAAGTCTATTTTAGAAGACCAATAAGGTGATCTGTTTAGCCATTAAAACAGGCCAATAAAACCCACCAGCCACTTATTCAGGCCTGCCAATTGCTCATCAACCTCTGTCTTTGCAGTATCAGGGCGAAGCTACCAATGACATTAGATGTGTATTAGTATCTAATATACAGGTTTTATAAATGCAAATTGTATAAGTTAGGGAGGCTGATAATGGGATTGACATCAATGGGAGATTCCCCTTGCCCAAAATCAAATTCTAGCTTGAGGAGAGGGACTTTTCTCAGAATAGCAGGACAGGAGGAAAGGATTAAGTTTCCCCTCCAAGCCTGCTCTGATCCTGTAAATTATCCCCCTCCCCACCAGCGATGGAATTTGCATCTTTAAAAACCTGCATGTTGCCAACATGTTGAAGTGTCATTTCATTCTGCGTTGACACATTATCTTTAGCAGGACTGTGGTGTTTTCCCTGTACGAGGCAACCAGGGAGAAAGTGTTGCCTCAATTGTGAAGGGCAAAGGCAGAGACAGGGCACTTCACCTCTGATATTTGGAACAGCCAGGGTGGAGCGCAGGCCTATCTGTTCCTCACTGTGCACTGTTGGGAATCTGTGGGGACAGGAGCAGGAGCAAGCACTGTTGGTACTCAGAAAGGCAGAGTATACGGACCCTTCTTCACACAGAGGTTATGGACAGGTCCCAAACACTGGCAGAAATAAGGCAGTTATTAACTGGATGGGGCCTGGTGACCAGCTGGACACCAGCTCACCTGTGAATATATGGCCAGAGACTGGGGGGGAGGATAAATGTGGGTTGCTTACCTGTAACTGCAGTTCTTCGAGTGGTCATCTGTGCATTCACACATTATGAGCTCTGCGCCTGCACTGAGTCTGGACTCAGGAGACCTGCAATAGTTGAGGCTCTTTTGGCAGGAACCCCTTCTCCACTGTCAGACACCGCATGCTCCCGGGGTTCCCGCCTTGCCCGAAGTTACTTGAGACCGTAGCTGGCCTCAGAACTGAGGAGGCAAGTACACAGATACCTCCCTTGGTGCTAGTCTATAGACATAGCGATACCAAAGAGGGGACAGTGGGTGGGTTGTGTGAATGCACAGATGACCACTCGAAGCACTACAATTACAGGTAATCAACTTGCTTTTCTTCATTGTGGTCTCTGTGCACCACACATTATGGATGAGTATCAAGCTCACTTACCGGAGGAGGGTAGGTTCGCTACAGAGTCCTACTATAGGAGTGAGGAAAGAACAGCTCTGCCGAGGCTGGAGTCTGCCCTGGCTCTGACATCTAACCAGTAGTGGTTGATGGTTTAGACCAGGTCTCAGCCTTACAGATGTCAGGGACACCTCTGGTGAAGGTGGTGGATATTGCCATTCCTCTGGTAGAGTGAGCCCAAATTGGACCCAATAGCTCTTGGAGAATGTAGGCCAGTTCGATGGGTTGGACTATCCAGGTGGCAAAGCGCTGGGCGAGGCCGGGAGTCCCTTGCGCTTACCTCCATGACAGAGGAAAAGGCAAGAAGACTGTCTAAATGCATCGATCTGTGATTTCTAGAAGTCGAGGGCTTGGTGGACATCCAATGAATGAGTGTGGATTCTAGAGGGGAGGAAGGCAAAACGATATCTTGGTTGAGATGGAAGGTGGAGATGAACTTTGGGAGAAATGATGGGTTTGGTTACAGAACAACCTTGTCAGCATGAAAAACCAGGTATGGAGGATCTATTCTGAGAGCACGCAGCTCCGACGAGCTGAGAACGGTGGTGATCGCTACCAGAAAGGATACGTTGAAAGTGAGGAGCCGTAGGTCGATCGATGCTAAAGGTTTGAAGGGTTTATCTGTGAGGAATTTTAAGACCACAGATAAGCTCCATTGGGGAACTATTGGTTGGAGTGGAGAAGCAAAGTTTTTAGCACCCTTGAGAAACTGTTTAACTACAGGGTGGTGAAGACCGAGTACAGGTGGATGAATAACTGAGATTGCAGCTAAGTAGACCCAGAGGGAGGTGTATCGAAGGCCTGTATTGATGAGGGACTTGAGGAAGAGGAGAACATCCCTGATGGGTGCTGAGAGTGGCGTAAACCCATTGTCCTGGGCAAAGGAGGTGAATTGGGACCATTTGCTGTTATAGGATTTGCTGTTATAGGGTCTCCAAGCCGTAAGTTTCAATGTGTGGAGGTCCAGGTGACAGATCTGACCTTGGTTCATTGAGATGAAGTCCAGTACCAGTAGGAGTTAGAGGAATACCCCCTTCGATAGCGCATGAAGGGGGATGAACCAGGGATGTTTCGGCCACCATGGGGCTATAAGGATGGTATTCGAAGGGTCTGACCTGAGCTTGGTGATGACTTTGGTCAGCATCGGGAACAGAGGAAAGAGGTAGCACAAGTCGTCCATCCAGGGGAGGAGAAACGCATTCCTGAGAGACGATCTGCCGTGGCCTGCTCTCGAGCAGAACCTCTGGCATACTGTATTGGCCGGTGAGGCAAAAAGGTCTTTGTTTGGGACTCCCCAACATGTGAAGAGGCAATGTATCTCTGGTAAGA
This sequence comes from Anniella stebbinsi, assembly GCA_029215795.1. Lineage (NCBI taxonomy): Eukaryota > Metazoa > Chordata > Lepidosauria > Squamata > Anniellidae > Anniella > Anniella stebbinsi. Next base: position 103,157,552 of record JARDYH010000003.1, read on the forward strand.
GTTCCCATTCGTGTGTCAAGAGGTGGGTCTGGCTGAAAGTGTCCGCTAGTTGATTGTCTTTCCTCATGATGTGAAGGGTGGTTAAAGAGATCCTGCAGGGGATTGCCCAGTTGTAGATATCGAGGGTCAGCACTAGTAGTCACTTTGAATGCATGCCGCCCTGTTTGTTGAGACAGCATACAACTGCAGTGTTGTTAGAGAGAACTTGGATATGGTGGCATGTCAGGTTGGTTTGGAAGGATAAGAATGCCTTCTGTACCTCTAGTAGCTCCAGTACATCGATATGGAGGTGGTGCTCCAGGGAGGACCACTGACCGTGAATGCATAAGTGTCCGGAGTGGGGGGCCCAGCCCACTTTCGAGGTGTCTGTCATGATGTTTAATGGCTATGTTTAATCTTTTAATTTATAAAAGATTATATTTATATACCGCTATGGGGCGGTATATAAATGTAATAATAATAATAATAATAATAATAATAATAATAATAATAATAATAATGGTCTTGGATGGCGTTGGTTGCATGAATGGCATCCTGCCACTGAGATTGGATGGGTCCATCCACCAAGTCCAGGGCATCACCCGGGATTGCCAGGTGGATACAATGGGGGTCCCCTGAGCCATCGTATGAGCGAAGGAGGAAGGATGCATGTGGGGTCGAGCCCATCGTATGACATAAAACAGTAGCAGCCATGTGGCCGAGCAGCCTTTGAATCGTCCAAACTGTGGTAAATTGCTGCTGTGATATCAAGCAAGCAAGATTTGTCAATGCATCCATCCGTTTCCTCAGGAGGTAAGCCCATGCTGTCCAGGAGTCTATGTTCACCCCAATGAATGTAATTCTTTGAGGGGGGGGGAGTGTAGATTTGTTCTCATTGACACAAAGTCCAAGGGATGTAAGCAGATCGAGGACTGAATTTTTGTGTCGGATGGCTAGTTGTCTTGATGGCAACACTATGAGCCAGTCGTCCAGGTATGAGTACAGCTTGATGTTCTGCGTCCAGAGGTGTGCACAGACTGTGGCCATGCATTTTGTAAACATCTTCGGAGCAGTGGCAAAGAAAAAGGGAAGAACCCAAAACTGGTAGACATCGGGTCAGATGGCGAATCTGAGGTATTTCTCATGTGAGGGGTGAATGGCTTTGTGGAAGTAGGCACCCTTCAGGTCCACTGATGTGAACCATTGACCTTGTTGGAGGAGAGGAATGATGGCCACCATCGTCCTGAACTTTCTTGTTTGAATGAAAGCATTCAGGTCTCTGAGGTACATAATGGGACAAAGTCCTCCATAGTGCTTTGGCACTGTAAAGTAGCGAGAGAAAAAGCTGTCGCATGCGCTGTTGGCATTGACTCGCTGGATTGCACCCTTCTCTAGTAGGAGTTCTGACTCTCCCAAGGGCGGCGGAGGGAGGGGTGACTCGCACAGTGCCAAGCGGAGGGGGGACTTTGAATTCTATTTGATAGCCATTGTGGATGATGGAGAGGACCCAAGTGTCAGAGGTTACAGTGGTGTAGAAGGGGCAAGAATTGCACTGAAGCAAGGAGGGCCCAGTGGATGCTGGTGATAGTCAAAGATGCCATTTGGGAAAGCTGTTGGTCTTACTGCAGGACTGGCGAAAGTGAGAGGATGACACCGGCTTTTTCTGTTGAGTGTGAGACTGCTGTTGGTTATCTGGTAAGTAAGTGGTAAGGGATGCAATCTTCCTGCTAGTGAGCCATCATAGCCTGGTAATTCGTTACCTTAAGGCTCAGTACAGCTGAGGAATAAATCATCTTTCCCATCATGTCAAGTCTGTGGCCTTCCTTATTGACTGTGGCCGTTTTTTATCTAGAAAATGTTTTACCAAAGGTGCCCCTGTTTTTTGATGCCTTAAATTGTATAAATGTTCACCTATCCTGATCTTCAGTGGTCTTGTTGTTTTTCCTACATAGATCTTATTTCAAGGACAAATGATCCACAATCTGTGTGGATTTGTCACTGATGGGATGAGTAAATGAGGGCATCTTTTTGGTCAATTTGCAATACATGCAATGGCCACATGGATGATGTCCTTGAGACCTGGGTAAATTTGATAAAGTCTGGGCAATAGAAAAGGTGAGAGGGGGCGAGACAGTACTCAGCAAAAGAGAACTTTTGTGGATCCTTTCCTTAAAAAGCCTGGAACCCAGCGGATTGAATGATTCTCTAGATTTGTCCTCATATAAACAATAGTAGAATTTATAACAAGCTTCCAGCATGAGGAGCAGTAGATCGGTGAAATCTCTTGATAAAAAAAACTCAAAAACCTGTATTAAAAATAGATCAAGAAGAAAACAAAACACATTTCAAATAACAATGAAGTGTGTTGGTAGTTAAGTGTTGACAGGATTATTTAGTGATAAAGCAATCAAGGCTGGAATGACTTAAATTGTTCTCAAACTAAACTTGGCTTCTGAGTTTCAAGACACTACTGAGCCCGCTGGGACGTTTAATGAGTTGAGAACTTTTGTTTTTGTATTTTATTTTGTATTTAGTCTTGTTTGTTTTAATTGATTATTGTTGTGGTAACAATCATGAAATTACAGAGAAGTGCCTTTTTTCCTCTCAGGTCAGTGCATTTGTTAAATCTCTAGATGAATGTGCAAATGCTTAGTATTCATGTCTGTTTGTTGTTAGCAAAGGAATGCAAAAAAGGTGTGTTTAATCTGATATGGGTGTTGTTTTGTGCTTAATTTTAAGCAATTTTACTTCTTATCTTTCAGTTGTCTAAACTGTAGCTATACGTGTTTTCCATGTAGCTCCTGATGAAGGATTTATCCGAAATGCGTCAAGGATTCTGAGGATAAGGTTAGCTCTCTTTTTTCTTCGGTTCGGTGGTGCTCTTTTCCCTCTTCTTTCCACCAGAAGACAAAGGCACCTTGCTGCCGCAATGAGAACACTTTTTGAAGAGAGCTCTCTGTATGCCATAGAGGCATATAGAAAAGCGGAGGAATAGGAGCAAGAAATATATATATATATATATATATATATATATATATATTCTAAAGCGGAAACTAGACGAGGAAAAAAGGAAGATCAGACGGAGAAGAACCTCAGCAGGTTTTGAAGCACAGTTCTCAATGGGCAGCACCAGCGGTGGTCGAAAGAGAACTGAGGGCAAGGCGGCAACCCTGGGAGCATGTGCAGTCCGATGGTGGAGGAGGGGTTTCCACCAAAAGAGCCTCAGCTATTGCAGCTCTCCTGAGTCTGGACTCAGCACAGGCGCAGAGCCCATCATGTATGATGCACAGAGAGCACAATGAAGGAACCTGTTCAAGGCGGTGCATGAGGCTGGGGTTGTGAGAATTGGCTGCACTGCTCACATCACTAGACCCCCCAGCACAGCACAGTAGGGGATTCCCCATACCAAAGTGAGTGACACCCGTATTCTGCTACGGATGCTTGCTGCTCTTCCACCCTCCCTCTATTGTATTAAGTTTTAAAGTTTGACTTTGCTCTGAAGTCCGTTTTTCTTCAATGCAATACCTCAACTGTGGAGGGGAAAAACATTTTGCTGTTCCCCCCCCCCCTTCAGTATAGGAACTCAACTCTGAACCTTGAGATCCTCTTTGACGTTCTTGTCTGGTGTTCTTCCTCCTCCTCCTCCTCCTCCTCCTCCTCCTCCTCCTCCCTTACAAGGGTATTTATTTTACCTCAATTAGCTACCTGCTTCTCTCTCTCTCTCTCTCTCTCTCTCTCTCTCTCTCTCTCTCTCTGCCTGGTGGCAGAATGAGGTAGCAGGGCTTGGTGGATTTCACATTGTGCATTCCAGCTCATGAGCCTATAGCATATGTGCACCTGGCACTTACAAATATGCCGCCTGACTCTGCCTGCTCCAGCCACCAGCACGTCAAATCTAGCATGGTGTCCCTGCACACTAACAGGGGAACTGGGCCTGTCTGGCAAAGGCGTTTCTTCTTTTTAGTTTCCTGCCCCTCCCCCTCTAATTCTCTGTCTGGTGCCAGGATGCAGAACTGGGACGTGGTGACTGTCACGTGGCCTGTAGCAAGCCGTAGCCCTCTGGCATACTTGCATCTGGCACTCATTGCTGCCTGCTTCACTTTGCCTTCTATTACTGCCACTTGCCTCTCATGCCCAAACATAGCTGCTCTTTCAAGGCAGCAACTCAAATCTGAAACTTGCACACACGGTTTGCTGCTCTAGCAGGTTGTTCCCACTCTGTATCGGAGTGGGGGGGGGGTAGGCTGTGCCCACTTTTCAAGACTGCTTCTCAGTCAGCTGCTGGCTTCCACTAGTGCCAGGATGAAGCAGCGAGTGTCACCATCAGCCTGTGAGTTGGTACTTTGACATGAGCTGGTACTCATGTCAGAATACCAACTCGCAGGCATATGGTATACTTTCATCTGACACTAAGTGCTGTCTGCCCCACTCTGCCCGCTGTTACCAACTCCACCCACCTCTGCACAATGGCACTTTCACACAGGGTTTCTCAACTCAGAAACATAAACAGCCTGTTGCTCTTGAGTGCATGACCTCTTCTCTGATTGTTGTCACACTTGCTCCGCTATGGTACCTCAGCTCTAATTGGTTGCCTGTACCTGGCAAAGGCATTTCTCAGATTCACCTGCTGCTGCCACCTGCCTCGATCCTCTGTCTACATAGCTACTCTAACAGCACAGCAACCGAACTCTGAATCGTGAAACATTTTGCTGCTCTAGCAGGATGCTCTGCCTGAAGTAATATGGGGACCATGGGCATGAGTAAAGCCATTGGGCAGCTCTGCCTCCACCCTTTGGCCACTTAGCTACTTTAACAGTGCAGTTTCATGGGAGCAACCACATCATCTTCACTTGCAGGGTTAACTAGGTTTCTCATTTTTCCTTTATCTTCATATTCAAAACAGAGATGAGCAGAACGCCAAAACAAAACAACTCCCCCACCCCCACCACCACACTCAAAATTTTGCCCATAGCCTTTGAATGAACTTTACTCTCAGGGTCAATTGGGGTTGGGATTCTTTCATAATGTCAACTTCATACACATCCAATCCTTTCTGTTGCAGTTAAGTTCCATTATATTTGCTGAGCAAATCACTTATAGTTCCCTTCCCACTCCAAAATCAATTTTGATAATGCCTAGCCTAAAAGTATATATCCTTTTGTAATTAAGCAGGGTTTTTTTAATCAAGGGGCACTGCTACAACATCTGCTATTTTCATACAAATTGTTCTCCAAAGAATAGGAGCGATTAGCAAACTGTCTTCTTATACCACCCCAAAATAGTACAAAATTCCTATCTGAAATTTGGCAGACATTATCCCCATAAGAGAAGCAACTATGCCTGTAAGAGTACATTCTCGAAGCCTCCAAGAATAGACAGGGAAGCCAGTATGGATTGTGTTCACAGAATGTGGTAGGCTTTACATGTTATAGACAGATCTGTTGTTTTGGAAATCAACCCACCTAAGATCAAGCCCAGGTTTGGGTTGTGGTGCAATTTGGTGCCATCTGTACAAGAAATTTGATCTCCACCCCCAGTGCTAAAAGCAACAACCCAAGCCATAGATGAGAATTGTTATACGGATGAGATTTGTATTTTGGTTAAGTAAGATGCTTACTTGCTTGTCTTTTGGACTGAGCTGGTTCATTAACATGTACATGCTGTCTGAAGTCCATTCCCAAGAACGGCTGGTAAAATAGTCAAAGAATGTCATGGTCTTGTCCAGGCGATTTAGGATCTTCATCATTCTGAAAGAAAGGATGGAAATATCCAAAATGAATGGGATTAGCATGGCATAACCATATAAGAATTTCCATCATAATCATGTAAGAATTTGCAGCTCTCTGAATAGACTGGCTACTCTGGATCCAAAGTTGCTTGGAATGAATTTCAAAAGCTGTTGTCAGAAGTAATGAACATAAGAAGAGTCAGGCTAGATCAGACCAAAGGCCTATATAGTCCAGCATTCTGTTTAGGCTGACCAGATAAAATCCAGGTCAGGGTTCATGTAACTTTAACAGTTGTAGAGAAAAGGGAATTTCAGCCAGTGTCATTTGTATGCAATTAGTTCCTGGTGAAATTCCCTCTTCATCACAACAGTTAAAGTTGCAGACACTATACTAGAGTGACCATATACAAAAGAAGGCAGGGCCCCTGCAACTTTAACTGTTGTGATGAAGAGGGAATTTCACTAGGAACTAGGGATGTGCACTGACCCCCCGGATCGGATAGCGGATCGGAATCGGACCTGGGGGGTCGGATCGGATCGGAGGATGGTCGGATCGGATCGGACCCGATCCCGATCCGCGGATCGGATGTCCGATCCGGATCGGACGCCATTTTGAATGCTTTTTCCCATAGCAAAGTATTGTTTTACAAAAATGCCTATAAATTTTTCATTTTTAATGCTAGAAAGATGAAACTTGGGGACATTGTAGACTGTTTAGGGATAGTTATCTGTGAGAAATTTCAGAAAGATTGGTGCATGCGTTTTGTGGCAATTAATTTTTTAATAAATAACCAGGAATGCCTATAACTTTGTCATTTTTAAAGTTACACACATGAAACTTTGCCACATTGTAGGTGGTACCTTGGGACCTATGTGTGTGAAATTTCAGAAACATAGATGCTTGCCTTGTGTGGCAATTAATTTTAGAAAAATGGCTAGTAGTGGGGTAAATACAGTTATGCCTCCCACTTTTTTTAAAAAAATATACAAACAGGAAACTTGGGCACATTACAGGTAACACATGGCTTGATATGTGTGTGCAATTTCAGAAACATAGGTGCTTGCCTTGTGTGGCAATTAATTTTTGAAACAATGAGGAAAGAAATGCCTATAACTTTTTTATTTTAAAAGTTAGAAGTTTGAAAGTTGCTCACTTTGTAGATGGATTAGGGGTAGTTGTCTGTCAGAAATTTCAGAATGATAGGTCCAGGCATTTGGTGGCTATGAATTTTTTAGATTAAAAGTTATAAAAGTTTTTCCACAGAGGCTTGGGCTGTCAATTGCACCCCCCCTCCCCCGCCTCCCCCTCCCTTTTTTTATCTGTCAAAACTCCGTGTTGTTGTAAAGGCAACGTTGGGGACTGGCTGGGAGCTTCCCCTTGGGGAAAAGCACAAGTCCCATAGCTTGCTCGAGAAGGGCGACGCGTGCTCCTCGCAGGTAGGATCTTCAAGACAGCAGCATCAGCATCAGGCAGACATTCAAATGGCAAAGTCCAACATTGGGGACTGGCTGGGAGCTTCCCCTTGGAGGCAGCTCTGTCTCCCACCTACCCACCCATCGCAGGCGGAGAAGAAGGGGGCGCGCACAGAGGAGCTGAGCACGGAGGGGAAGGAGGCAGCTTCCTGATTTACTTCTCTGTAGCAACTGCTCTGGGCAGAGAAACGGACGTTCGTAGGGAGGGGGGTTTAAAGGGATTCATTGCATAGCACTTCCCCACTGAGAAACCATACTTGCCCATAGGGATTCATTGCATAGCACTTGCCCATAGGGATTCATTGGACAGCACTTGCCCATAGGGATTCATTGGACAGCACTTGCCCATAGGGATTCATTGCATAGCACTTGCCCATAGGGATTCATTGGACAGCACTTGCCCATAGGGATTCATTGCATAGCACTTGCCCATAGGGATTCATTGCATAGCACTTGCCCATAGGGATTCATTGCATAGCACTTGCCCATAGGGATTCATTGGACAGCACTTGCCCATAGGGATTCATTGAACAGCACTTGCCCATAGGGATTCATTGTATAGCACTTGCCCATAGGGATTCATTGGACAGCACTTGCCCATAGCTTGCTCGAGAAGGGCGGCGCGCGCTCCTTGCAGGTAGGATCTTCAAGACAGCAGCATCAGCAGCATCAGCATCAGGCAGACATTCAAATGGCAAAGTCCAACATTGGGGACTGGCTGGGAGCTTCCCCTTGGGGAAAAGCACAAGTCCCATAGCTTGCGCGAGAAGGGCGGTGCGCGCTCCTCGCAGGTAGGATCTTCAAGACAGCAGCATCAGCAGCATCAGCATCAGGCAGACATTCAAATGGCAAAGTCCAACATTGGGGACTGGCTGGGAGCTTCCCCTTGGGGAAAAGCACAAGTCCCATAGCTTGCGCAAGAAGGGCGGTGCACGCTCCTCGCAGGTAGGATCTTCAAGACAGCAGCATCAGCAGCATCAGCAGCAGGCAGACATTCAAATGGCAAAGTCCAACATTGGGGACTGGCTGGGAGCTTCCCCTTGGAGGCAGCTCTGTTTCCCATCTACCCACCCATCGCAGGCGGAGAAGAAGGGGGTGCACATGGAGGAGCTGAGCATGGAGGGGGAGAAGGCAGCTTCCTGATTTACTTCTCTGTAGCAACTGCTCTGGGCAGAGAAACGGACGTTCGTGGGGAGGGGGTTTAAAGGGATTCATTGCATAGCACTTCCCCACTGAGAAACCATACTTGCCCATAGGGATTCATTGCCTAGCACTTGCTGAAATCTTACAGGTGTTAGATACCATCTCCACACTGTCTTATAAAAATTCTCCTTAATTCTAATCGACAACAGCTTTAACATTCTTGCATTCCACAACCTCTCCCAGTTATAGTCATTAATTTTTTCCTTTACATCTTCTTCCCAGTTCGTTTTTATAGCTTTAGTAGAGTCCTGAAGATCATCGTCTATCAATATTTTATATATCTCACTAGTCAATCCTTTCTTATTTCTAATTTCTTCTTTTCTTCCTTTTAGTTCAATTAAATCTTCAAATCTTGTGTTGTTTCTGCAGTTCTTATTTTTCATTTTCCATTCCTGAGTCCATTTTCCCAATTGTAAACATTTGAACCAGGCTATCTTTTGTCCTTTTAATATCTCTTTGATTTGCTCATTATCTTTCATTCTTTCCATCCAATTCCTTAACTTAATTGTTTCCTGTTCTTTCAAGTATGATTTCTCTATGGGAAGGTGCTATGCAATGAATCCCTATGGGCAAGTGCTATGCAATGAATCCCTATGGGCAAGTGCTGTCCAATGAATCCCTATGGGCAAGTGCTGTCCAATGAATCCCTATGGGCAAGTGCTATGCAATGAATCCCTATGGGCAAGTATGGTTTCTCAGTGGGGAAGTGCTATGCAATGAATCCCTTTAAACCCCCCCTCCCCACGAACATCCGTTTCTCTGCCCAGAGCAGTTGCTACAGAGAAGTAAATCAGGAAGCTGCCTCCTTCCCCTCCGTGCTCAGCTCCTCCATGTGCACCCCCTTCTTCTCCGCCTGCGATGGGTGGGTAGGTGGAAGACAGAGCTGCCTCCAAGGGGAAGCTCCCAGCCAGTCCCCAATGTTGGACTTTGCCATTTGAATGTCTGCCTGATGCTGATGCTGCTGATGCTGCTGATGCTGCTGTCTTGAAGATCCTACCTGCGAGGAGCGCGCGCCGCCCTTCTCGCGCAAGCTATGGGACTTGTGCTTTTCCCCAAGGGGAAGCTCCCAGCCAGTCCCCAATGTTGGACTTTGCCATTTGAATGTCTGCCTGATGCTGATGCTGCTGATGCTGCTGTCTTGAAGATCCTACCTGCGAGGAGCGCGCGTCGCTCTTCTCGAGCAAGCTATGGGACTTGTGCTTTTCCCCAAGGGGAAGCTCCCAGCCAGTCCCCAACGTTGCCTTTACAACAGCACGGAGTTTTGACAGATAAAAAAAGGGAGGGGAGGCGGGGGAGGGGGGGTGCAATTGACAGCCCAAGCCTCTGTGGAAAAACTTTTATAACTTTTAATCTAAAAAATTCGTAGCCACCAAATGCCTGGACCTATCATTCTGAAATTTCTGACAGACAACTACCCCTAATCCATCTACAAAGTGAGCAACTTTCAAACTTCTAACTTTTAAAATAAAAAAGTTATAGGCATTTCATTCCTCATTGTTTCAAAAATTAATTGCCACACAAGGCAAGCACCTATGTTTCTGAAATTGCACACACATATCAAGCCATGTGTTACCTGTAATGTGCCCAAGTTTCCTGTTTGTATCTTTAAAAATAAAAAAAATGGCAGGCATAACTGTATTTACCCCACTACTACCCATTTTTCTAAAATTAATTGCCACACAAGGTAAGCACCCATGTTTCTGAAATTTCACACACATAGGTCCCAAGGTACCACCTACAATGTGGCAAAGTTTCATGTGTGTAACTTTAAAAATGACAAAGTTATAGGCATTCCTGGTTATTTATTAAAAAATTAATTGCCACAAAACGCATGCACCAATCTTTCTGAAATTTCTCACAGATAACTATCCCTAAACAGTCTACAATGTCCCCAAGTTTCATCCTTCTATCATTAAAAATGAAAAAGTTATAGGCGTTTTTGTAAAACAATACTTTGCTATGGGAAAAAGCATTCAAAATGGCGTCCGATCCGCCAAGCCGATCCGATCCGGATCGGACCTCATCGGATCGGATCGGATCGGAGGGTTGGTCGGATCGGATCGGATTTTCCAATTTTTGGGCAGATCGGATTCGGATCGTGGATCGGATCTGATGCGATGCACACCCCTACTAGGAACTAATTGCATACAAATGACACTGGCTGAAATTCCCTTTTCTCTACAACTGTTAAAGTTACATGAGCCCTGACCTGGATTTTATCTGGTCACCCTAATTCTGTTACCTCAATGGCCAAGCAGATGTCTATGGAAAGTCCAAGCAGAACATGAGTGTAACAGCAGCTGCCATTAACGCAGCGGGAGAAAAGGAGAAAGGGCGGATCCCCACCTGACTGCTCTCGAAGGCTTGAGAGCAGTCGGGCGTGGGCCTGCCTTAGCGCCGGGTGGGGCTGCCTGGGTCTGTGAGAGCCTGACATGAGGGCATCAGCTGCCCTCATGGGCTCAGGCAGATTTTCAATCCAGTACTAAAATAAACTAATAGTGACCACAATTGAAGAATGGCAGATTTTCCATTCTTAACTTGTTTTTCTTTAATTTTCCTCTTATGTCAATTATGGATTGTGCAGAGCTGTGTAATGCCTCTAAGAACCTTGGAATGTGGTTTGTAAAAAGTGGGAGGGGGCATGGCATGGAAGGAAGGAAGGAAGGGAGAGAGAGAGAGAGAGAGAGAGCAAAATGCCAGTTGGAAAGGAGAAGGCAGTTGGTGGGAAGAAGAGGTGGAGGCAGCAGGAGAGGGGAGGAGGAGGGCTAAGAAGGAAATTCAGGGAAACCAGCAGTGTGGTGAAGAAGGGAAAGACACAGATAGAGCAGTCTTCAGGTAGAAGAAGAGTGAACCTCCACAACAGAGCCTGGCAACAAAAGACTAAAGGAAGTGGGACAAGGATCCATTCAACCCTTCAAACTTGGCATGGCTAAAGCCCTACTTAAGAGCTATCATGGTGCCAAGTTTCATCTCTTTATCTTTAAAAATTACAGAGCTGTAATGGGGCTCCAATGGGGCTTCCCTCTGCTCCGCGGGTATTCAACAGTTTTTAAACTGACCGCTCTCCGCTCTGAAAACTCGAAGCTTCCTCAAAGCTCTGTTGAAACTTAGAATGTTTTGAGTCGAGTGCACAGCTCTAAGTGAAGCACACACTTTGGATAAGACATAAGATGCATAAGGCAATTTCATTCAATTTTTAAAGAGGTTTTCATAACAACAGCATTTTCATAACTATCAAACCCAAAGGAAAAACACTGAAATTTAAACAATTGAAATATCGATAAAATATGAACTGTTCACCAACTCAATTTAAAGATAAAATATGCCTACAAATTGAACAATCAGAGTGAATTTGATTTCACTTAACAGAAAACAGATTTTAAATATTCTGAAAGGTTAAACCTCTTATTTATTTATTTATTTATTTATTTAGTATCCTGTTCAATGCTAAACACATTGGTTCCAATTCAATACAAAGGTAAAGATTGTTTAAGTTCGCTGAAATCAATGGTGGAAGTGTGTGTAACCCTGTCTTGCAATGTAGTTTATGGACAGGATTCTAAGAGTTGTACAACTAGTTCCATGTCCCCAAGGAGACTTGGAGCATGGGTTTTTTGAACACCAGCGTCCATGCCAAATAGCTCCCCTCCTTTGAAACTGGATGAGCTTCAGCAAAATAGCTCTTTGGATCCTAGCCAGTGTCATTTGTATGCAATTAGTTCCTGGTGAAATCCCCTCTTCATCACCACAGTTAAAGTTGCAGGGGCCCTGCTTTCTTTTGTACGTGGTCACTCTAGTATTGTGCCTGCACCTTTAACAGTGGTGATGAAGAGGGAATATCATCAGGAACTAATTGCATACAAATGACACTGGCTGAAATTTCCCTTTCTCTACAACTGTTAAAGTTACATGAGCCCTGACCTGGATTTTATCTGGCCAGCCTACACTACTTGCAGCCCAGACCCTATTCAGTCAAGTCCCACAATGGGACCTCAGTACATGCAAAGAGAGAAAAACATACAATGTGCCTATTTTTCTCACATATGTAGAAAGTTGTTCCCTGTAGCGGTTACCAATATAATAACATAGCAATGAAATCTTCTCTCACCTTGGCTTCCTTCCAGTTAGCCTCAAATACAAATCAAAGACAAAGGCCGGGGCCTTGTGGTCAACAGCTGTCCAGTATTGGTGTAACAGGTAGTTTGAGGTCATGTTAGACTTAGGTACTCTGAAGGGTTTCTCCATGGGGTTCTTCGCAAGTGAATCTAAGGCGTAACTTTCTGCATAATAATAGAAAGCAGGTGTTAAATAAAAAGAGTAATTGAGTGGAAGACACACTTACAGGAGTATAAAGCTATACCTGAATTCATTTAATATTACCAGAATACAGAAGGCATGGAGAAACAGGTGCAATTAAATGTTTGCATTTGGTCAGAAATCAAATGGGGAGAAGAGCAAGATCACTTTTGAGATTATGATTTCTGTATATTATTTATGCACATGGAAAGGAAGTATTATTATGGATTCTAGACAGAGTCCACTATCCTATCTTTTCAGCTATTGTACACATTTTTCTTCAATGTACATGTGAAATAGATACTATATTTTAAGGCCTTGTTCTCATAAGCATCATGATGGATAAATGATTACATGCTCCTCAGTTAAAGAACATTCCTTGCATGCAGAAGATTAGCATGGCATGATTCAGAGGACACCACTTTGTTTAGTTTGGTCTCATGGTAAGAACTATTGGCCATTGAGTTGTTTAATCCCATACCCAACATAGATGTGGTGGACTTGTTCTTACAAAAGAGGGCATTGAACTAATATATGTATAATGAAATACAGACCTATAATGTGGCCATTCTTGAAATATTGTGGCTGTTCTTGGAAGGCGTGTGAAACAATTGAGTAACTACAGAACAAATGTATCTTGGATTTATACCAGTTTAACTTCCATGGTTTCCCCAAAGAGGCCTGGGAACTGAAGGGTGGAATTCTAGCTCAATAAGCAGCTAGGCTCCACAGATGATAAAAGACGACCATTGCCTACATATTGTAATCCAAACTGGTATTAAGTGCTACAAACACAAAAGAAAAACTAGAAATACATCCAGAGCCAAGGCTATAATACCATCCACAGATTATACATCAAGTCACAATACGTCTAGCATGCATTAATGTAACATATTATCAAGGCAGCATCGTTAAAAGGTTTTCTTTTTTTTCCCTAGCCTGTCTTCTATTTTCTCAAACTTTGAAGAACTGCTGTTTGGTTTTACTGTCTGTTCACCTTTCCAAGTGTTGTGTTGGCCTGTATACTTTCTCTGAAGATTAGCAACATTGCTCTTGTTGTTTTTTGTACTTTTATTGTTTCTACTATTCTGCTACCTGCGCAAGGAACATGCATTTATTTTGAAGTTGTGAGATACAAATTATGTAGGGTGACCAGATAAAATCCAGGTCAGGGCTGATGTAACTTTAACAGTTGTAGAGAAAAGGGAATTTCAGCCAGTGTTATTTGTATGCAATTAGTTCCTGATGATATTCCCTTTTCATCATACCAGTTAAAGTTGCAGGGGCCCTGCCTTCTTTTGTATGTGGTCACTCTAGTATAGTGCATGCACCTTTAACTGTTGTGATGAAGAGAGAATTTCACCAGGAACTAACTGCATACAAATGACACTGGCTGAAATTCCCTTTTCTCTACAACTGTTAAAGTTACATGAGCCCTGACCTGGATTTTATCTGGTCAGCCTAAAATTATGTAAATAAATAAATAAAATAATACTGTTAAAACAATGACATGATTTGGTGAACTGCTGGTGAAACAAAAAAGGGATAAAATTAAATTAAATTAAAATGATGCAACCCTTTGGAACTACTCTAATATGTTAAGGTGACCATATTTTGGAAACTAAAAAGGAGGACAACATGGTCGGCCCCCAAGGGGGCGTCCCCACCAACATGTCCACCCCCAGGGGGCATGTCCAGCACCAAGGGGGCGTGCCCACCTGAACATAGCCTTGGTCACATCTCTGATTTTACAGCACACAAATAAGACAAATCTGTTCTACAGAACATCTTAATGTTAAAATCAAGTGAGACATCCAATGTATCTGAAATTAACTTCACTCACTCCTACTTTTGTAGCTTTTGCTGTACTTTGCTGCTATACTCTATGTGAGACATTGTCTCCTTCCCTCAAATATGTTTTCTGATTGTATTCTCACTCCACTGCAAGCTGCTGCTTAACAGGGATTGATGCTGGCTGGCTGGCCGGTTGGCTTTTTTATTTTTTAAGTTCAATTTTGTTTTGAAAATGACTAAAAATCAGCAGATGAACAGATTTGGGGGCCCACAGGGGGCCGGGTGTCAATGCTCAATTGGGCGACTTGTGGGAGCCTAATTCCTTCCATCAGCCCTCCACCCTGGGAGAAAGCTTATCTTGCAGCATGTTCGCATCTCTTTCTGCCTGGGATTGTGAGGGATTGAAATAACTGTGCTATGCTCGTTTAATTTAATGGTAAGGTACACATTGATTTTAACACTACACACTTCCTCTACTTTCTTAATTGTGATCTTTTTGCAGGCAAGCAAGACTGTATAATTATTTTTTTAGCTGAAACTAATTATGAAATACTATAGATGACGTAGTTGATGAAAATGGCAATGTTCTTGAGTTTTAAATTTTTAGTTTTATTTGCTTTGCCTAATTGGGGATTAAACATTTAAACAAACAAACAAACAAACAAACAAGCTGTTTTCAAGCAATACAAACAATGTTAGTATTTGATAGTAGAAATCATCTATCTATCTATCATCTATCATCTATCATCTATTTATCAGCTAGCTGCATCACAGAGAAACTATTTGTCCTACTTAAAGAAAGTATATCAACAGCAAAAAGCCCAAATTTTAGTTTTTGTCATTAGGAGTTACACCATTATATCCATGTTTTACTACTAAGGATCCATGACAGGATGCTAAGGGAGGTACTAGTAAGTTCAACTCAACAAAAACCTTTTCTTCACTTCAGCCATCCTAGGCAGCTACCTATTCCACAATCTATTTTTCAAGAGCCATACCCAGTGTGGAACTAATGCACTGAAAGTGAAATCCATGTTCACCTGAACACCTGTGCAGTGTGTCTCTTTGTGAGGGCCAGTGCTTGACTGGAGTGGCATCCATGTAGTTCAGAACATCAGCCAAGGGGCCGACCAGCCTAGCATCAGCCATTCCCCAGAGGAGCCACAGCTGCTAGAGCTTATTTCCTCTTCTCTTCCAAAAAGGACTCTACTCTAATGGTTGATCAGTTCCCAGATGGCTACAGAGACAAGGGACAGATAACTGGCCCCAGTTACTGGCCAGGGAAGCAACGGCCCTTCCCTACCAGCAAAGAAATTCATATGTCTGGGTTGTGTGTGTGTCTCCTTTTTCCTTTGTTAATGTAAAATCGTTTTGCAAAACACTCCAAGCATTTGGATGGGGCTGGATAAAAATGACATAAAGAAATAAGAAATCATTTCTAATCATGACAAAGGAAGCCATCTGAAAATTAGAGGTTTCCCTGATGTATTTAGAATGGGACTGATCCACATGGATGCTATTTCACCCAGGTGGCTAGCCATGTGGAGAGACAGCGAAGTGGGCTCCAGTGGGCCATGACATTGCAAGTTTATCACATAAAACAGGCCTAACGCACACAGCATTTTCCCAACCGCACTAGTCACCAGGTGTTCTGCACTGGGGCAATTGTAATCTAGCACAGAGGGCAGACAGAGAGGCTGCACAGTTGTTAGGAATGTGATCAATATACATTCCTCTCAGGTGACACCATTCCTGCATAAGATGGGATATATCTTGTGCCTCATACACTGGGGCTGCAATAATACACACAGCAGGAGTATGGAGAGTATGGAGCTGCTGGTGAACCAGGGAAGTTTTTGAATTATTAGAATTGTGAAATATACTATATCTGGAACCTGGTGGGATTCCCTTTCAGTAAAAACTTACCAACTTCGCCCCAATAAATTGGGTTCAAGCCACCTGTTGTACAATGGTATATCAACATTGATTTGGGTCTGAAAAATAAGCAAGGAGGGGAAAAAACAGGTTGAAATGCAGAAGGAAAACCAAAGACATTATTTGTTTATAATGAATATTCCACTATTCCCCAAACTTCTAACAGATGAGAAATGATTCTTTTCTGAATTAAAATTGGAGGAACGCTTTATTATTACAGTCAAAAGGTTTACTTTTAGGAAACCATTATCCATCGTCTGAGGAGCCCACCTGCTGTATTTCTGCACTGAATCACTGATCTGGGCATGTACCTTGCTTGAAGAAGGCAAGCCCAGAACAGTGACTCATGCAGAAATGTAGGAAGCTCATTTGAGAAAGGTCATTCTGTTGCATCTCTGCACTGGGATTGATTGAATCACACCTAATGCAGAAATCTGGCAGAATTACTTGCATCCTGTGGAGACTGATTGGTCGAACTGGCAGCATGCTTTATGGTTGGACACTCTAAACTCAAAAGGTACTTTTGATTGTTAGTTTACTTCCTGCAGCACACGGTTTAGGAACTGCTGGGCTGACTTAAATCATCATCAAACACTCCAAAACAAGTCATACACTACAGGGAAGACGCAACTAGTCAGACAGTACAATAGACAACCTTTGGGATGATCACAAGGGACTTTGTTTATGAAGATTGTTCAGGCACTGGACTTTTTGAAGGATCCATATAGACTGTATAACCCAATAGCTGGTTAATTTATAGCCTTGATAGGCCACTTTCTGTTATGACAGCAACATTGTCACTGTCAAGAGTGTGCCAGGTTGTTGTTTTTTAAGAAGTAGAAATTTGTGCTAATCAAAATTAGAATCCCTGAGGTAGGTTCCTCCATCCCCAATATAGTTTAGATATGCTCCCCACAGCAAGTGTCATAGGGATGTGACCTTAAACAATTTAATGAGCTAACCACTTGGTCTGCTTTCAATTCGGCTGAGTTGGTCCGTGAAAAGAGGAAGTGGTGCTATATAGCAACGGCGCCATCTAGTGGCTGGTTAAATGAAACATATAGAACTCACAGATAAAGGAGGGGGGACTTCATGTAAGAGCTGATCTTAATCCGATGAAGAATCTGGAAGCAGAAGCCTCAGTAAAACTGCAGTACAAAAAGCTTCAGTGTGGAGAAGCTGTAGGTATCAACCTCTTTTTCTCTAATGGAGGTTTTCCTAGAGAGCAGACCGCCTGAAGGGAGCAGGTGGGAGTCAGGAGAATTTGAGCCTGACTCCTTTGAGGAGTGGACAGTAGCTGCCCTGGATAGTTTCACAGAGGCTTTGAATTTCTGCAGGACCTTGGGGCTGAATGCTTAAGTGCTTTAAGGTAGAATGCGGAGGGGAGATGAAGAAGAAATATCTTTCCTGCTCCATTTTTGACAGCATCTCCATTCATTCTGCTGTAGCAGCTGATAGTAAGGTCGCTGACAGGAGCATATTTGATCTTTTGAATAAATGTGGAACTGCTGAGTTGGCAACCTCAGTAGAAGAAGAAAGCCCCTGGGCATCCCCCCCCTTGAAAATTTGTTGGGGCTCTGGCAACGTTTGAGGAAGAGCAAAGGTGATCCAAACCTCTGTCCGCTGAGGCAGCGAAGCTGGGCTGGTGTTCTCTGCCATCTGATAGTCAGAGCTGGAGTTGCACTGCCTCTCCAGATAGCGCCCACCCCACCCCAGCCCAGCCCAGCCCAGCCCAGTCCACCGGCTTGCTGCCTTTTGGTTGTCTGAGGAAAGGCTTGCTGTGTATGTGTCTTCTGATAGCATTCAGCAGCTGGAGGACCCAAATGGCAGCTGTCACTGTCCTCAATGGGCTGTGAAGAGGCCTCATTTGGCCTTGGAGAAAAAGGAGATGGCTTGCTGAGGAGCTTCCTAACTAGGGCAGAGTTCCTAATATGGTAGCAGGAGGCACATTAATCATGGCAGCCATGGATGGCTCATTGAGCCTATTCTCTGATGGAGCCCCTAAAATGGCCTGTATGGGATTCTGTGTATCTCGTACCATGGAAATACGTAGGTTGGCCAATTTTTTGTCTTTCCCTTTTTGCTAAGTGGTCCTTTAACAGGCCTTTCCCCTCTTAAGATTATGGTGAGAACAGAGAGTAAAAAGAAATGGAAGAATACTGAGAAGAAAAACAGCATGTAAGGTCTTTAAAGCTGTGTGAGGGGGGCAGGAAAATGAGGTCTTTTGGGAGAGAGACTATTGTAGGAGAGAAGCTCTGTCCTAGGCAAAAAAGCAGAGGAAAAACTGCGGGCTTTGTCTGCCAGCACAGAGCCTAGAACAAATATCTAGGCTCTGTGCTAGAACAGTAGGGGGAGTTAAGCCACAGTTGCATGCCTCTCTCAGCAGTTTAACATACTCTCACCACGCCTGGTATCTGGTTTTGCAGCACAGGACTCACGTGACGTCGTCCCTGTCCTGCACCCATCTTGCCTCTTTCCCTCCATTTTGCATATTATTTTGGTGCAGGGAAAGTCTGGATTATTTTCCCCAAGCAGATTTAATGTGCCCTTAAGCCTCCGTGTAGTGCTGTCCTCTCGCTTTTTCCTTTGTTGGGTGTGTGTGCTTTGAATGGAGTCTTGCTGCTGAAAGGGGAGGGTGAGGCGCTTCTCTTCCTCCAATACTCCGTGTCGAACGAACAGACTTGTGCTTAGTTGATTGAATGGACTTTTTACTGCTCCAATCCCACCCTCATTGCCCGCAGAAACGGAGCCAGCCGATGAAATATTAAATCAGTAAATCACTAGACAACAAAGCCAGAGCAGGGTTTGGGGGAGGGAACCCATGCCCATCAGAGTACCACAACCAATGAACTGGAGGCGGAAGGAGAAGAGGCAGGGTGGAGTGGAAGAGCAAACAAGCGAAAGGGAGGTTTTACGGTGCAGCGCAATACCACAAACCCACATGCTTGATAATAATAATAATAATAATAATAATAATAATTTATTTATAACCCGCCTCTCCCTATGGATCGAGGCGGGGAACACAATGCAAATACAAGTATGACAAAGTTAGAAATTTAAAAAACAAAAGAAACACATCATTAAAACATTTAAAATTCATCCGGATAGGCCTGCCGGAAGAGAACAGTCTTCATGACTCTCTTGAATTCATGAAGACTGCTAATTTGTCTTACCTCCTCCGGCAGACCATTCCATAGTCTGGGAGCCATAGAAGAGAAGGTCCTCTGGGTAACACTCGCCAGCCTAGTCCTGGCTGGCTTGAGTACGTTCTTCCCAGAGGACCTAAGAGTGCGGGGCAGATTGTACGGGAGAAGGCGATCCCATAGGTAGCCTGGGCCCAAACCATGTAGGGCTTTAAAGGTAATAACCAACACTTTATACTTTGCCCGGAAACTGACCAGCAGCCAGTGAAGTGATTTAAAAACTGGTGCAATGTGGTCACCCCTAGGTGTACCGGTGACCAACCTGGCTGCCATATTTTGAACAAGTTGAAGTTTCCGGACTAGGCACAAAGGTAGCCCTATGTACAGCGCATTGCAGAAGTCGAGCCTCGAAGTTATGAGCACGTGCACTACCGTCTTTAGGTCTTCCAACTCTAGGAAGGGGTGCAGCTGGCGTATCAGCCGAAGCTGATAGTAGGCACTCCTGGCCGTCGCATCAATCTGAGCTGTCATCTGGAGCGACGGATCCAGGAGTACCCCCAAGCTGTGAACACAGTCTTTCAGGGGGGATGTAACCCCATCCAGAACTGGTTGACACACCTCCAAACCCAGGTTGGGGCCTTTGACAGCAAGCACCTCCGTCTTGTCTGGATTCAGCTTCAGTTTGTTTTTCCTCATCCAGCCAATTACCGCCTCCAAGCATTCGTTCAGAGGAGACACACTATCCTTAGCTGACGATGTTGTTGAAGGCATAGAGAAATATATTTGGGTGTCATCAGCATATTGATAGCACCCCGCTATAACAATGGCATCTAAGTCAGCTCTTATCCGAGAGATTTTATCTGAGAAATGATCGTTAAAAGCATCACAGCGAACTACCGAAAGCTCTAAAATCGGATTCAGGGGAGAAGGAGCCTGAGTTAGACCCCTCACCACCCTGAACAGTTCTGCTGGACGTGAATTCGCAGACGCAACGTGTGCAGAGAAGAAAGCTTTCTTCGCTGCACGTATTGCCACTCCATAGAAATGAAGATGTTCTCTATGTCGTGTCTTGTCGGATATAAGTCGAGTTTTCCGCCATCGGCGCTCCAGTCGTTGTCCTTTCCGCTTCAACTCCCTGAGGTCTTCTGTATACCAGGGCGCCCGATTAGAAGCGGGCCGGAGTGGACGTTTGGGGGCGATCGTGTCGATAGCCCTAGTTAGGTCTTGATTCCATCTACTGACCAGGGCTTCTACAGGATCGTCGACGATACCAGCCATGGAACCCTCCAAGGCTTTCTGGAATCCAGAAGGATCCATCAGCCTTCAAGGGCGGACCATCTTAATAGGTCCGCCACCCCTGCAGGGATGGGTGGTAGCCGTGATACTAACCCTGACCAGAAAATGGTCTGTCCATGACAATTCGGAGGTATTCGATACCTCCGCCCACAGATCCGTCTGTTCGGAACTGAAAACAGCATCGAGGGTGTGACCTGCTGAATGTGTGGGTCCAGAGACCAATTGGGATAGGCCCATGTTTGTCATGGATGCCATGAACTCCTGAGCTCCACCTGACAAACCGGCCTCGAATGGGATGTTGAAATCGCCCAGGACCAAGAGCCTGGGCGAATCCAACACCAGCTCCGAGACCAGTTCCGTGAGCTCGGCCAGGGAGTCTGATAGGCAGCGGGGTGGCCGGTACACTAACAGAATCCCTAGTCTATCCCTGGCCTTCAGACTCAGGTACACACACTCGATGTAATTAAATTCCCGGACAGGATGTCTGGTCAGGTTAAGATTGCTTTTGTAGACCACAGCTACTCCGCCCGCCCCCGCCCACTTTCCCTCACCTGCTCACTAACACAGTACCCAGCTGGGAGAGCCTGAGCCCATGTTGGGCCACTGTCATCTCCCAGCCAGCACTTATAAAACAGAGGTAAAAAATGCGGAGGCAAACCAGGGGAAAAAATAGGTGTGTTGGAACTCCTAAACAAAAAATGATTACATTAAGAACAGTAATTCTCATTCTAGGATACACAAGTGTGCCATTAAAGAACTCTTGGAAACCATTAATGAATGTTAAAATGTCTGTGAGCCCAATGCAGCCACCGAAAAAGGAGTCTGTCTGTGGTCTCTGCATGATTTGCTGCTCTAACCCTCAATCAGATTCCACTGGGTGAAACTTAGTCTGTCATCCCTCTGATCATTGCATTTCTGCAGGAGTCACATTGCTCTGGGCTTGCTTCATTGCAAGCAGAAGAACATGCCATGATTCATATAAAACCATAATATGCTGGGCTCTGAGGGTGCACAATTCTTATTCAAAGTAAAATGTAGGGTTTTTTTTTGGGGGGGGGGGTTGGTGTGAGAGTGAAGTGTGCCTCTCATTTTATTTCCGAAAAGAATTGGGAAGCATTGCTTCAAAGTGATTTGAAAAACCTACTGCCCTATTGGGGACATTCCCTACTTGGATTTGCAACATTTTCAGTCCCTGTCATTCAAGATGAATGGGTGAAATCTTGAAAAATCATCTACAGCTTGTTAAGCAAGTGCTGAAACAAGAATGGAGTCTTACCTGTGAACTGCAGTGTACCACCCAGCTGCAAGGGTTAAATTGATAGCAACATCTACTGGAATAATATCTGCTACTGCATTTGTATTGCATTTTACAGTCCGTATAAACCCCTTTCCAGCCTGAGTGATGAAGAAAAAGCCAGTTATATTTTGTGGCAGAATTTCATAGCCCAGTGACAATACTACTGAAGTAAGATATAGATTCTACAAAAATAAAGAACAAGTTTCACCACCTGATTGAGATGTGATTGTTACCCTGGTTTGCCTTGAAAACCGTTTGCTGTCCCCCCCCCCCAAGACTTCTGTAAGAATGCTTGAAAGAATAGACTCCACCCCCATAAGTATTCCTGAGAAAAGCTTAAAACACTCACACACACATTACACAAATGGGCGAAGTATGTTGACCCTTTCCTGCCCATTTTCTGCACAAAGAGGCAAAAAACCTTCAGTGGGAGTGGTTAATTAGCAACATGTAGGGCTTGCTCGAGATCAGAAGAGGACTTTCTGGCCCCTCGTTAACCAGAAATGGAGAGGCCAGCATGACCTCCCCTCTTTCTAGTATTAGTTACCCTTTTTCAATGATGCGAACATTTTTCTGCTCAGGAAAAGGGAGGAAGAATTGGCAAGGATGATTGGTAGCGGCAGAATTAGGGTTGAACTGGATCCTAATTCGTAGGGTTGTGCAAGCCTCGGAGTTCCAAATCCGAGGCCTGGATGCCATTTTATGGTGGAGCCGCCATTTTATGATGGGTCCGCCATTTCCTCACATAGTCCCATGCCCCCGTACAGTCTACAACTCCCAGCATGCAGTGCCTGGGAGGGCTGTACTTACCGGGGCCCAGGAGCAGAGGGTAGACCTGTCTGGTGCTGCCATTGCCCACTCCTTGGGATGATTGCATCTGTCTTCCTGGCGCCATTGCGTCCTTCTTGGCACCATTGCATCCTTCCCTGTGAGATCACTGGCTTCTCCGCGAGAGATTTCACAAGATCGCCAGCTCTTGCTGGGCAGGATGCAGTGGCGCTGGGAAGGACGCAATGGCACCGGGAAGACAGACACGATCTCCTGAGGAGTGGGCAATGACAGCACCGGACAGGTCTACCCTCTGCTTCCGGGCCCAGGTAAGTACAGCCCTCCCAGGCACTGCATGCTGGGAGTTGTAGACTGAATGGGGGCCTGGGACTGTGTGAGGAAATGGCGGAGCTGTCATAAAATGGCAGCTCCACCATAAAATGTCCTCCAGGCCTCGGAAATCCAAGGCCCAAGGCTTGCACATCCCTACTAATTTGAGGTTTTCTGGGAATAATTTAAAATGGTGGTGGGGGATGGAGTACACATTTCAAACTACTCCAGTAGTGATTTCACCTCCACCATCATTACTTCCCTGCTTGTTTAAAAATATATTTGTCACAAAATTAATCTTCAATGACTCCATGTTTACTTGTGTGTAAGGCCAAGCTATAACGGCTGCCAAATTTGCACTCCCTAGCTATAAGTGGTGAACGGGGGATGGCATATTGGAAGGTTTCAAAGGGCATGATTCAACTCCCCAAACAGTTTACCAAGAGGAAAAGGGACAACAACTACCTTTCTTTTTAGAAAGTTGTTAAAATTGTTTGGAAAAAAGCAAAGGGAAAGGGGTGGGGGAAAAGAAGTGAATCTCCCCTAGAACAGCATGAACCTTTTTACCCATTAACCACAAAACACACTGAATGCCACACTCCCAAATCAGGCAAACTTCAAAATAGGCCAAAAGCAGCCCAGGTTATTAATGCTATATGTGAAAATAGCCATAGTTCAATCATGAAGGATGTACAAAATATTTTGTGGCAGGTCAGATAATAAGCAAATCAGATTTGCTATTGTTTTAGTTGATGCTACTGTTTGAGTTAGATATAGGGATGGTTGCCAAGTTCTCCTGGGTCAGAGTCGGAAATGAATTTTCACGTAAGAGGTCCAATCATACTACAAGTCCCAAAATTATCTGGCTCGGCTCCAAATCCAAGCTGAAGAAGAATGCTCTGCAAAAGCCATTTCCCACTGTTCCACAGACCAAAACACAACCCCATTTCCTTCCTTTGAAGCTGTAGCCATGGGAGCAGAATAAAGGTACACAGAGAAGACAGCTCCAACATCTTGGCTGAAAGGTTCTCTGTGTCTGCTACTGCTCCAACTTAAAGGTAAGGAAAAGGAAGAGGGGAGTTTATTTTGGGGAGTGGAACTGGCTTTGGGGATAGCATCAGATACTGGAGGAGCAATTTTTTTTACTGAGCCCTTGGACTATTTTGAGAAAAAACTATCCAAGGCTTTCAGATTTTGTGTGTGAAAGATCTTGGATATTTTTGGAGTTAATCAGAGACATGCTTCAGATAACTTGTCCATCTCTAGTCAAATAACCTCACTGCAGACAGCTTTCAAAAAGAGCAAAGCCAAAGTCCACAATTTAATGTAATTATTTGCAAACACTTTATCTTCAGAGAACCCTTCCCACGTTGATTCATCGGCTAAGGAACCTCTGCATCTAAAAATGTAAAGTTGATGGGTTCACCCCTAAAGCACCAAGCACAGTCAGTCTCTCCCCTGACCTAGTTGTGCCATCTTCTACTCGCCTCTGATGACACCAGGCTCCACCCCTTCATCTGCCCTTCAGTTTGCTCCCAGATCCTGAGCCTCAGGAGACCTGACAATCCC
Organism: Anniella stebbinsi; assembly: GCA_029215795.1. Classification (NCBI taxonomy): domain Eukaryota; kingdom Metazoa; phylum Chordata; class Lepidosauria; order Squamata; family Anniellidae; genus Anniella; species Anniella stebbinsi. Next base: position 103,182,363 of record JARDYH010000003.1, read on the forward strand.
ATTTGTTACTATACATACCGCGATAATGAAACCACTCGTTCCATTGAAGTTATCAATCCAACCCTGGGGGGAAAAGGGAAAACAAACAATTTTGAAGTGTGTGTGTGTTGGAGTGGGGGGGTGAGAGGGAGTTGAGATTATGAACAGCACATTTCAGTCTGCAAGTGAAGCAAGCCACATTCAGGTCTATGAATCTGGAGCTTAGTGCAGAATCATGCGGCCTGAGAATGTCAAGATTAGAGGAAAAGTTTAAAATGCACAATTAATGCCTCCTAAATTCTAACGAACCAGAAAGATTCTGAGATGGTTTTGAAGTCTGTGTACAATTGCTGTTGAATGTTGTTCAAAGCCAAATGTAAGAACACATGTGACAGGTTCTGTTGTTTGTTTGTTTGAATTTTGAGGAGGACTCACAAAATCTCAGTGATTTCTCAGGGGGGCATCATGGGAAAGGCCTGCTTGTGAGCTTCTCAAAAGCTATTGGTGAAAAAATAATGCAAGGTTAGATGGTCTTTGCTCTGATCCGGCAGGGCAAATCTTATGTTCTTATTGATTCTTAAGATTCTGCTTTCCTTCTGTGATGGATTTTTTGGCCCCGGCCGATGTTTAAAGTTCAGTTATTTTTATTGTACTCAACAGATCAGAGATAAAAGCAGTCAGACACATATATTAACAAATCAAAATATAGCAGCTTAAATAATATCAACTCAAACATCAGTTTAGTTAGTTGTGGGTACAGCACTATCCCAATTAGATTCTGCTCACCCAGAGCCAGGCCTTTCAGGACCCTTGATAACTTCAGGAACAAGTCATCTTGAGCCTTTTGCCCATTTGTAGGCTTTGGTAAATTCTATAAAAGCTCTGGGCTTCAAGCCCTCAGTGTTCTGGTACCTCTGGGCAGTCCCACTTTGCTGAAATCACTCATTTGGTTCCTGGCCACTCCAAGGCAAGGTATCACACTGTTGCTGAAATCACTTTGATTGCATGACAAGCCCAGTTAGTCTTGGCTGCATCTGTTGGTTCTCACTCTGTTGAAATCACTTTAAGCCATGGGACCTGGCTTCTGTTGAAGCTTCATCAACCCCCTTCTTTTGAGAGCACACACTCTGGCTGTAGCTGAAGGGGCGACCCTCTGTGGTCTTGCCTAAGGTTGCCTTCTCTGGCTGAAACCTCAGGAGCTTCCTCACACTGCAGCACTGACTGCAAGAAGGATTGAGCCTGGTCACTTTGTCTCGCCTGGCCATCTAGTGCAAAGGATCATGGCCAGGAATCATTGTTCCATGGTCCTTCTTGCCTTGCCTTCAATCTTGGTCAGCCAAGACCTCTAGAGGAGTTAGTTGATACCCAACTGGGCAGAAAAAAGTGCCTTTGTCTCATCTGTAGGTGAGAGCCTATTTCTCTGAAAGGGAAGACAAAAAGAATTGGACTGCATGATCTGACTTCTCTCCGTTGTATTCTTACAACAATGCTGAGAGGTTGACTAAGGATGACTGGCCCCAAATCACCCATTCCTCTTCATGGCCAAAGGGGAACTAGAACTTGGACCTCTTGAGTCCCAGTATGACTCTAACCACTACACTACTCTTCTCTGATCCTTCTAAATCTGTCTTAGATGATTTCCCCCAGCAGTGCCTATGCATGTTAAAGCATTTTTGCTGACATAACGGCTAGAAACTTATAAGGTTTTTTTTTAAAGAAAGCTGAAATTCTAATAATATTGAATTCTACAGGCAACACCAACATTTACAACTTGTTTATACTTGCATGGAAATACAGAAGACAGGCATGTTTATGAAGGCTGGCAGGGTGAAGTAATGGCTATTGGTTAGTGATGTTTTTAGTGCAGCATGGCTATTTGGTAATAAGCTTCACTCTCTGAAAAGGCAGACTGTTAGATTTTACATTTTCAAAAAAGGAGGATTCAATCATTATTTGTTTGCGTAAGGGACAGTCCTAGCTGAAATCTGAAACCATCACAGTATCTCGTAAAGCCTAAGTTGTTCATCTGCAGTCTTCTCCCAGATTCCATTTTAAGGCTCTGACCAAGCATACGTCATCATTTCAATATCAACTGTCATTTTTCTTCTCCTTGTCCACCCCCCCACCTATATTTTGTAATATCCTGCCTGAGTGTAGTAACTTGCAATGTTGTGTAAAGGCAGAAGAAAAACCAACAGGGATAGAGCTTGCAATCGTGCAACAGCAATGAAAGGTTTAGGTGGAGTAATTCATGTGCTTAACCTTCTAGTCTATCATTATGCAACTTTAAGTCAAAGTAGGTGTTGCATTAAATAGATAGATTGGCATTGTGCAATTGTTTTTACTTTTAAAATAGCAGTTGCCAGGGTAACAGGGGATCACAATCAGGGGGCATGACATGCAGGGAGGGAGAGTAAATCTTTTCCCCTGCACCATGATCCTGGTGAAAACCTCCCCCCACCCCCTGGCAAAAAAAAATTTTCGGCACTGCCAACAACAGCTCCCCTTCTGTGCCAAATATTTATTTATTATTATTTATTTATTAATACATTTGTATCCTGCCCTACATCGCTAGGATCTCAGGGCAGCGTACAGATAAACTATACAAACAATATAAAATAATAAATATACACAGCTAAAAACAAGTATAAACCAATATAAAATTTAAAAGCAGTAAAAACCAATTAAAGCAGTTAAAACAATGTGCAAGCTTGGTGAATTTAATAGGGTAGTGTGCTCCGCACCAAAAATCTGAGGGTCCGACGGTGGTCCGATGGAGCTCCAAACTTTCAGTGCAGTTAGGGGACGGTTTTAAAACCGCTGGATACTCAAGGTGCAGAGTGAAGGTCGATTGGAGCTCTGTTCCGTTTTTAGATAACCGCTCATTGTAGCCTATGGTAATGAACTAAAATGCTTACATCTCCATCATTTTTAAAGAAAAAGAGATGAAACTTAGCATGATGATAGCTCTTAAGCAGGTCTTTAGACACGCCAAGTTTGAAGCAGATCCGTTCATCCTTAACCCAACAAAGATAACTTTATTGAATCAGATATTCTGAAAGTCTGGAATAAAAATAAAGTAAGCTCCTCCTTCACTACATCAGAATTTGTTCTTTATGGTAATAGTTGGAGATTTTGGTAATGGTTTGGGGAAACCTCTATAACTATGAATTATGAAGTAGGGAGTTCGTGTTCTGAATCTCACCTCTGCTATGAATTTAATATGTGGCCTTATGCAAGCTACTCTCTTTAAGTCTGAGCCATTCACTGGCATAATAATAATACTGACCTACCTTGCAAGGTTGTTGTCAGGATTTTGAAAAGATAACTTATGTAAAGTGCTTTGAACATTCAAAAGTACTATATCAATGTTAATTAAATAACAATAATATTAATAAAAATAACTATCAGAGAGCAACCCTATGTCCCTTCGACAGTGTTGAGGGGGCATAGGATTGATCAGTTTACTGGCACAAAGAGCCAGTAAACCGCGCTCTCCGCCTCCTCGTAGGAGGCACAGAGACTTGAGCACGGAGACAGGGAATGGTCACAGGAGTGGAGAGAGGAGGAGGCTGGGGAAGATACTTACACAGCTTCCTATTCTCACCCCAGCCACTTTCTGTCTCACTCTGAAGCACTGTGGCTAGATGAGGGACCCCCTCCCCCTGTCTAGCAAAAATCCAGGGCTGCTGGAGCAAGGATTGCCTCTGTGGCCAGCCGCCCTGCATTAGAATACTTGGCAGCCTCTGACTTTGAAGGCTGCCAACTGTCAATTGCACCCTTAATTATAAAATGTGGAACAGGAGGGTGGGAAGCTGCCTCATACTGAGTCAGACCATTGGTCCATCTAGCCTAAGGCCTCATCTGCACCAAGCAGAATATTGCACTATGAAAGTGGTATGATAGTGGTATATAAAAGGCAGGAGCCACGCTACTGCTTTACAGTGGTATTGATGTGCACTGACAACTGTCGGGGCTCATGACACATATCATATGCTGCTTTCATACCACTATATCCTGCTTGGTGTGGTTCCTGCCTTTTATATACCACTTTCATAGCGCTTTCATAGTGCAATATCCTGCTTGGTGTAGATGAGGCCTAATAGTTATTAATACTCTCCAAGGTTTCAAAGAGGATTTTTTCCAGCTCTGCCTGGAGATCCTGGATCATTCTGCATGCAAAGCATCTACTCTATCTCTCAGCTATGGTCTTTCCCTCATATTATAAATATTATATTACTATAATTATAAAGTGGAAACTTCCTAATATATCTATGGTGTATGAGCTAAACTTTTAGGCTGCAATCTTATACACACCTACCTGGGAGTAAGTATCATTGAATTCAATGGAACTTACTTCTCAGTAGAGATGAACATAATTGTACTGTTATTCAGGTATTTCCATGTTAGACAGCTAGCCATAAAAATTAAGGGTCTTACAAGATGAAAATACACGTTTATCAAATAAAAAGAAAGCTTATTAAGTACATAAGAAGAACCAAGGGTCCTTCTAGTCCAGTATTCTGTTCACGTAGTGGCTGCCCATGGGAAACTCACCAGCAGGACATGAACGCAATAGCACTCTCCGACTTAAATTCCCCAACAACTGTAGGCATGCTACATATAGCCATCAGGACTACTAGCCATTGATAGCCTTATCCTCTATGAATATGTCCAATCCCCGTTTAAAGGCATCTACATCATGTGGAAGTGAGTTCCATAGTTTAACTAAGCACCATGTGAAGAAGTGCTTCCTTTTATCTGTCCTGAATCCCCCACCAATCAGCTTCATAGGATGACCACAGATTCTAGTATAATGACAAAGAGAAAGGAGGGAAATGTCTCCCTATCCACTTTCTCCACACCATACATAATTTTGTACACCTCTGTCATGTCTTCCATAACTCACCCCATTTCTAAGCTAAACAATCCCAGTTGTTGTAACTTTCTTTTCCTAATTATGCCTAACTTGGAATTTGCCTTTTTCATAGCAACCACACACTGAGTTGACATTTTCATCAAGCTGTCCGTCACAACGCCAAGGTCTCTGTTTGATCAGTCAATGCCAGCTCAGATCCCATCCGTTTATATGTGAAGTTGAGTTTTATTGCCCCAGCGTGCATCATTTTACATCTGCTTTTACACTGAACTACATTTGCCAATCGGATGCCCCTTCTCCCAGCCTGGAAAGATCCTTTTGCAGATCCCCACAATCCCCTTTTTGTTTTTTTTTAACCACCCTAAATAATTTGCTGCCATCAGCAAACTTGGTCACTTCCCTGCTCACTTTTAAATTGAAAATATTGGCCCCAATACAGATCTCTGTGGGACCACAGTGTTTACATCCCTCCGTTGGGAGAATTTACCATTTATTCGTTCTCTCTGCTTTCTGTTCTTCAACCAGTTACTGATCCATAAGAGGACCTCTCCTCTGATTCCATGGCTGCTTCAATTGCTCAGGGCTCTTTGGTGAGGGACTTCATCAAAAGCCTTTTGGAAGTCTTTATTATTGAAATGTATTGAATACACTTTATCATTAAAGTGTATTCAATTTTGCAAGCCCTCTCAATAGTGCCTTCTTATCCATATGTCCAAATGGGGGATTGGGTGGCGAATGACCTCAAAAACATTATTATTATGATGATGATTATTAATATTAATATTATTATTATTTACATTTATATACCGCCCCATAGCCGAAGCTCTCTGGGTGGTTTACAAAAATTAAAAGACTGAACATTAAAAAGTTAATATACAAAATTTAAAACCATAAAACATAAAACAGCTGATATTTAAAACATTTTAAACTTTTAGCCTGGCCAAAAAGTCAGTTAAAAACCTCAACTTAAGCTGTTAAAATGCCTGGGAGAAAAGAAAAGTTTTGACCTGGCGCCTAAAAGATAACAGTGTTGGCACCAGGCGGGCCTCATCGGGGAGCTCATTCCATAATTGGGGGGCCACCACAGAGAAGGCCCTCTCCCTTGTTGCCATCCTCTGAGCTTCCCTCAGAGTAGGTACTTGGAGGAGGACCTTAAATGTTGAGCGTAGTGTACTGGCATGTTCAATGTCGGGAGAGGCATTCTGTCAGGTATTGTGGTCCCAAGCCGTGTGAGGCTTTATAGGTTAAAACCAGCACCTTGAATCGGGCTCGGAAACATACAGGCAGCCAATGTAAGCGGGCCAGAATCGGTCGTATATGTTCACTATTTTAAAATAGTGAATAGAAATTCATTATTAAACAGACCATTAAAGCAAGGCCCCCTCCACAAGGATGTGCTTTTGCGCCCGGTTCGGCGATTATGCGCATTATCGCGGAGGCGCATTTACTCCTAATCCCTCTGCACGGGAGGCGGCAAGAGGCGGCGAAGCGCATTAATTGATGTCCAAAAAGCGCTTTACAAGAAGTTAATGCGCATAATCGCTTGTTCACACGGCGAAAATGCGCTTTAACGGCCGGAGCAAAATAAAAGTCGCTATTTAACGCGCATTCGATAATGCGCATAATCCGGGAGATAACGCGCCTCTACGCCCGTTTTGCGCTCCGCTGGTGTGGAGGTAAAATTTATAATGAGCCTTCAAAGAGCATTAAACCTCTCTTGTGGAGGTAGCTCAAGTCAAAATATTTTATAACTGTGAATCAATAAACGAGTCTAATCCAACTGTCCTGTATTCCAAAAAGATTATCAAAACATATAATCTGGCCCAAGGCAGATATTGGGGACCTGATGACAGTTTGACATTTCGTGGGCTTGTCCAATCTGAAAATGATACTGTCTTATCTGAACGTAGAGAGAAATTATTTTTGTATAATGACAATGGTTAAACTGTTAACTGAAAAATGGCAGAAACAAAAGTATGCACTCCCTAACATCAGTGAATTGTAACATGATGAAATTAACATAAATAAATAACTTTGAGAAGAATGTATTGCAAGAACCACAATCCTGGAGAAACCTATTAAATTACCTGGGAATGATAACTGATATATGTTAGTAATTCTTTGTTTTAATAGCTGTGCTAGAACATTTGCTGGTCTGAGTATAATTAAAGCGTTTATGATTTCCTGTTGCATTGGTATTAATTTTTGTGGTGTAATACAATAATTAATTTTTCAAAAGATGTGAATGAAGCTCAACTCTGTATTTGTATAACCAGGTACTCAGGGGCCACTTCATACTTTAGGCAGGAGCAAATCTGGACACGATCTGCATCTAGGTATGGCTCCTTGATGAATTCACCGGTATGATAGCCATGTTTTCAAACATGTCTATCACATTCATTCTACTAACCTGAAGCCTAAAGGCAGGCAATTGTTTTTAAGAGGGTTGAAAAATGGTTTGAAAGAGGCTTTGCCTGCCATGGCATGGACTTATATTTCTTTTGTCCCACTGACAGTGCTGGCCAAATAGGTTTTGTCCATTTTGGGAACAATGCAAAAAACTTGCCAAATCTATTTACTGGATTTAAAAGTGGAATGAGTGAATACAACATGACCTTCAAATTGTCTTCTGTTATCTAAAATACAACCTCAAGTCTCTAGCCTTAAATCCTCTTAGCCTTAAATCCTCTTTAAGGGATCTGTGAAGATTATAAGCCTGCCAAAAGAACCTTAAAAAGTGTAGCAGCTAGCAATTTTAGGTATTTTATAAATACATACAAATAAAACGTGGTCATTAAAAGCATTAGAGATCCCAGGAGATACTATCATGGCCTATCTATTCTTACTGGGAGACATTTGTTCCCATACAAGATTGGCAATGAAATTCTCCAGTGTGACACAGGAGGCAAATCATTGCCTTGGACCATCATGCTCTCCAGAAGCATGATGGTCCAAGGCGTGCCATGAATATGTCTAGTGAAGGTTGTTGTAAGTTCCCTGCCAGACAAATGCTGGAGTGAAACAGCAGGTGCAAATAGATCTTCCAGAGTAGTCAGCAGAAATGGAAGAGCATTCATGCTTACGGGGAAAGGCTCTTGCCAGCTGGCTCCCACGATGGATGGGCGAATGATGGCAACGTTTAAGGTGCCTTTCTCTTTCTGAATCAGGTGCTCTGTCAAGGCTTTGGTGAATGTGTAGGTATTGGGCCAATCCTGAATCAGTTTGGGTGTGATCTGATCAAGGAGGGATTCATCCATCCACCTGAAAGGATTAAAAAAAAATCCCACTGAAATGTATCCATGAAAACAGAAGAAGGAAAAGGGATAAAAGAGGAATCAAACTAGCAAAACAGGCCATTAAAATAAAATGCTGAGCCGTTTAACACTCTCCATTGCAAATTAAGATACACATATTTTCATTGTGACTGTGCAAATTCCTGTGTCCCTTTGAGCATAATAGAAAAGCTAAATTTCTATATATGTAACCAGAGATTTATATAAGCAATTGTCTGCAGATATTTACAAAGATCAAAGCAACGAGGAGCAGCAGTGATTAGTGCAGAAGAGGAGATTTTAATACATGCAACTTCTCTCACCATGACATGACAAGTTACAGCTACTGAAATTTCCTCTTCGATGAGCACAGAGGGGGGGTCCCTGTTCCCACTGGCACACCTGGCCAACCGACTTACTAAGTGAACCCCTTCCTCCCAATTTAGCCTTCTACCTCACACATAGAAATTAAGTAGATGAAACATTTCTCATCCCCACATGCATGCTCTAGATATTGGGCTTCTAGGACTACAAAAACCATTGCTTTCCTGCTGATCAATTGCAAGTGGAATTGCAATTGACTATCCACATTTCAGGGATCTTAGCCCCTTTTTGGTTCTGTCCGCATAGTGTTGCCCCTTTTCCTTCCCAACCCCCATGATCATCGCACAGGACTTCTTGCAACATGTTGAAGCAACCTTACTTCTGAATAAACATGCCTCTCATCAATTTCCATGGTAATCCCACCTCCGTGCGCTGCCCCAGGGGCTACAATGTAGTCAAGCACCTTCCGTGAACAAAGATTTGAAGCGCCCTGCTAAAGTTCCATTCTTGAATGGGAGATTTGCAGGAGGCACAGTAATCAAGCAAGGGATTCCTCAACTCGCCCTCAGCCTCACACCCTCAAAACAACCTTGCAGCTAGAGGATTCTTTGCAGCCAAAGCAGGCAGCTATGCAGGGGAAGTAATTAGGCTGAGTCTTTAAACAAGTCAAAAAAGTAACAGCAGGAACCATTTACACCGCAGTGATTTTGAGCAGGTCTTGTTCCGTTCCTCCCTTTCTCCAGCTCCCACTTTCCCAAGTTTTGAAGAGTTTTGAAGCTGCTGCCTGCTTGCTCAGCACCCCCTGCTTTAGCAAAGCCCAGACAAGAATGTCAACTTTCATCTTTTTCTGCCACATACGTGTTTCAGTAAAAATGCATCTACTTTTTTAAAAAAATAGCTAACTGTGCTATTCCATCATAACATACATTCCGTTATCCCAAATTCCTTTTTATCATTTTAAACAACAACGACAACAGAGCCCTGCAGCACAGGGCTAAAGGATTTGCCCCTAAGCTTTCTTCCAGGTCAACATTTTAACAATTTGAGTTGTAAATCCCACTGTTTTCTTCTGTGAATGCCGCTCTGTAGTTTAGTCCATTTCACATCCTGAGTTGACAAACAGTCCAGTCTAATAGGTTTCATAATCCTTGCTAGTCAGTTTCACACTACAGATTGAAGACCTGCCTGCTTGATTTTCTCAGCATGTTCATTAGCTCTGAAAGGCCACATTTACATAATCACATGGACACTACAGTATCCACAGAGTGATGAGAGGTAGGAAAACTACAACATGGACATTACCTCCGTGGAGTGTCCTGCTTTGTGGATAACTTGTCAGCCTTCCTGCCACTGTTCCTGCATATCCCAGCAGGTGCCATTGCAGGAATCAGGCTACGCAACCATAGATGGATTACATGACCATAGAAAAAGTCAGTGTTGACCATTTTTAAGGGTTTTTGTTTTTGCCAGAATGAGGTAAAAAACCACGGAGTTTCTGTCAGATGACATGGGAACTACTGTGGATGCCCGCTAACCCTGCTGCAGAAGGTGGGTAGCAGGCGTGGGTACTTAACCCACCGTGTGTGTGTGGGGGAAATACCCATAATCCACAGTGGGTTAGCATGCCATCTGAACAAGCCCAAAGTGGTGTTTTAGAGGAAAGTCTCAGCACTCCTCCTCTCAAAATCAGAGGACATTTTTTTTATTTTTCTTTTAATATTTTAATTTTGTTAAATCAGAATTTGACAGGAACATAAACAATTTTTTTAAAAGAAAAGAAAATGTCATAGTAGAATTCCATAATTAATTAGGCAATGTAGTGGATGGTGGTAGTTAGGGTAACTCATTGGTTGGGTTTGGACGACAAGGTGTTGTTAAAGAGGCAATCGTCTGTTGTGTTGATTATTGTGTCATCTGGGGGCAACACACAATGGGCACACAACTCACAGTGCATTATTTTCTGGAATGAACATGTTGTATGGCGGGCTCCATTGTGTAATCTCCCCCGTCGAGTGCACTATTCTGGAAGGTCATAGAGTTCTCCGGCAGGAGCGGCCAAAAGCACCCTGGCTGCTCCTGTACAGCTGGCATGATGGGATATGGCTGGAAGGAGGGAGGGAGGAGTACCAGCTGCACAGAAGGATGCTGGGACTTTCAGCTATGTGACAGCATGGTGTGGGGAGTGCCTCTGAAATAAGGTCCTGTGCGTTGCCTATTCCCTCCTTTGTTGCCTAAAGTGTAGTCTGAGCGTGGCCATATTTGTTCCAGGAGAGAAGGAAAGTTTAGGGAGCCATTAGTGAAGGGGTTGTTGAGAGCTGTGGAGAGAGAGGCACAAGCGGAGCTACTTTAGGTGATACCAATGGCTTTCATTTACATGTTTTGTAAAAAAAAAGATTTAGAAGGCAAAAAAGCCGGAGGAGGCAAGAGCTCTTTAGAGGCTTACAATGAAGGACGTGAAATGACTCTGTAATCAGAAATGTCAATCAAGCAATAGGCAGGGGCATCCCCAACAGGGATACACTTTCTTCAGGGACAGCTCCTCCCACCGTGTTTCCATTGCCAGTTTTTCTATCTACACCTGCAAGGAACTGGTCTTTCTTTCCCTAACCAAGTTTCTGCAAGTAAGAAAAAAAGATGGAAGAAGCAAAATGTAAAATGCAAATTGCGACTTGAAAGGCTCTTATTTACATTATACCTACAAGAAAGCTTGGTTACAAATGATTTTCTCCAGTTGCATTTATTGTGGGAATCAGCATGAACTTGTATTCACAGCTCATGATATGGCTAGATTTTTTTTCTTCAAAAATAAGCCATTTCCCCCCAGCTGCTGACATTTCCCTTTTTTACTGAAACACATGATATCTTCAAACCAGAAGCCACTCATCTGAGTGCCTCCAGACCACCCTCCAGACCAAACAGGTAAACTGCCATATCAGAAATGGGTTTTCTTCATCTAATGCTTCAGTGAAATCAGCTTTGCAGAGCAAACTGAGGTAAGGAAGATCAGTGCAGGACAGACATAGCTTGCCAAGTGTATAGAATGTTTTTGAATAGAAGGTTGCAGGCAATGCAAAAGGATATTCAACTTGACTTAAGAGCCATTTCTTTGTGTTAAGTGTAAAACACTGTTTGGAAACCTCTTTTTCTTGGGGTACTTCCAGATGAGACTCTTATTGTGCAGTCAAATTGTATCATTGACAGGATTTTAGGGTGTCTGTGTCCCAATGAGAATATCAACGGACCCAGAATAGTTGTTCTAAATGGATATTGTATTTATAATCTGTTTTTATGCTTTTTAAAATTTTGTATATCGGTTTTTGTAATGTTCAATGTTTTTAATTTTTGTAAACCGCCCAGAGAGCTTCGGCTATGGGGTGGAATAAAAATACAAATTAATAATAATAATAATAATAATAATAATAATGAGATGAAATAATAATATCGGTTTCTTTTACTTTTTCAGTTTTCTAAACATAAATTTGGTTCACCTCAAACTCTGAGCATTCCTCCAGCCTTACGTTCAAGCCTTTCCAAACTTGGGGAATTGTTCGTATGAAAATTCATAAGTGTGTTTATCTACATACATGTATTTTGTATGTTTTTCCCTAATATATACATTTTTGCAAGACATTTCACTAATATAATGGATTTTAATGTTATTCCCCCTAACATATACATTTTTGTGTGCATTTTGTGATTTGCAAACTCCATTGCAGAATTTGGAGAATTTCACATTTCAGAGGATAACTGAATTTCAGTTCTCATAGTGGTTCAAAAGTGCAAGTTGACCTCAGCAGAGCTAAATTCCTAAAGAGATTGCACAATATGGAACAGCAGAAATAGCTAGTGTTTGTGGAATAAATCCTCTCTTTAACAGGGTTCTCCAATTCTGTCTGACAAAGCAAGTGTTTCATTGATTTCTGGGAGGGTATGTGACAAGGGGAGCCCCAGTTTTTATCTCTACATTGGAGCGGGAGGAGGCAAGTATTATCTCTTTGGTTGCACTGTGCTATGGACAGTCCTGCACAAGATCCTGCTCTTGCCCCATGCAAAAGAAGACGCATAGAGCTGGATATTTTGGTGGCAGGTGGTTGTGGCAGAGCACTTCCGCCACCTAGCTCCAAAATAAGTCCCTGCTTTCCCTAGTCCTCACTCTAAACATCTGGATCTGGAACGTAATGAGAGGGACAGAGAGCTCCATCAGGTGAGCATTTTATTACACACGTTACTGGGCACTCATGGATTTTTGCAGGTCCCTCTCACGATGACGTCTGCCTCCTGTGCGCCTCCCCCCTTCTAGCCTTCTTCGTGTGACAAAAAAAACACCCCAGTATGTCTGACTTATTTTAAAGACGGAAGTTGCTGCTATCTTCTGCCGTGTGCAGGAGAAGCAGCGGGATCAAAACAGCCCACTGAACGGTCCATCTGCAAGTTGTTTACTTCTTTTTTCAAGAGAGGAAGTAATGAGGAACAAATACGCAGGCAGAGAAGTGACAGTAAGCAAACACAATTTTCCCGTGTGATGACGCTCTAAATCTAGAAATAAGCCACATTATTTCTGAGAAAACATGTAAAGCATTGCCTAAGGAGAGGGATAGCTTTCTATCAATCACAAATTTTGACTTGGCCAAAATTTGTGTGGACCCCTGCTGTTTGCTTATGTCATATATTTATTCTATTGTATTGTTTATTTATGCATACAGCACCATTTAGGTATATAAAATGCTATACTTACTATCTTCGGTTAGGGTATATATCAAATTAATAGCTCCAAAGCAAAGAGCATATTTACATTATATTAGCAAACTTAAAGCATATACGTATCCTATAGCTAGGCCATAGCTACAAAGCAGAAAGATGGATGCCTGGGCTACTTTCTGTCTTGTTCTCATCTCCTTCAGTTGTGGTCGCAACAGTGCCTCATCAAATAAACTCTTCTCCCCTCTCTCAACTGATCTTTCACTTTAAATTACAAAAGCTGGACTGTTGAGAAATTTATTTAGTATTATTATATATTTCCAATGGCCCCTCAACAAAGATAACAGAGCTACACTTCAAAAACAATAACCACCTCCACCACCACTACCACTAAATAATTATAGTTAAACTACTATGAAAGTTCGGGCAACTAGTAAGGGAGACATTAAAGAGCCTGGCTCATTCCTCAGCCTTCCTTGTCTTCAAGTCCTCTAGACAGGGGTTTCCCTTTTTCCGTGCTCGCACGAGGCCCTGCATTTAGAGCAACTTAGTAGCACTTTGGTCCCATTAAAATCAATGGGAGTTAAGTTAATCACTACTAATTTTACACATTGAAAACAATGGAGCCATAATGAATTCTGGATCCAAGCCCAGGCATCACTGGTCACAAAACACCCAAATACCAGAAGGCAAACTGGTGAGATTAAAAGAAAATTAACTTGCCCCCCAAAACTGAACAAGGAAGTGTGGGCTGAACGCACCGTTTCTGCTCCAACACTTATTTCAGGGATGTAGGGCTCTGAGGCAGTCTTGGAAATAAAGATGGTGCTGGAGACCGACACTTCACCTTGCAGCATGTCAGCCTCCACATTATTATTATTATTTAAAAAAAACTTAATAAAAATAAATAAATAAAGTAAAATATAAATCAGGAGGGGGAGGGGGCTTATAGGAACCAAGAAAGGTTCAGATGGGCACCATGTTTCACACCTGAGTCTTAAGGACTGGGAAGACATTCCAGGTGCATGCAGGTGAACGGGGATAGTCAGGCAGCAATTCCCATGATTAGGGTGGCATTTTCCCAACTGTCATAATCTGAAGAATTACTGTCACCCATATCTGTGACCACCTGGTACATACATATTGGTCGAGAATTGTGGTAGTTTCAATACCTATATTTTTCTATTTTTTTAAAAACACTCCGTTTTACAGTAGTATTTTCAACGTTCCTTCATAAAGAACTTAGCCATTTCATGTTGTAAGCCCCAATAATATCATATTTGATTTAATTAAGATATAGTTAAATTAAAATCAAAATATTCTAATTGAGTTGTTTGATTAATAGTAATATCAAATTCTGGGTATTTATAAGTATGCAATCCATTTTAATTTTAAAAAGGAGAATGCTCATGTAGTCTGGTTTCTATTGACGGCAAACATATTATTAGAAAATTATCTCTGTCTATTTAATTGTATTTGGCACTCAAAAGCAATTCATATTGTGATTTCCAGGGTATCAATTTGTAAATGATTTTAGGCATTTCAAAAGCTATGAAATGGTCAAGTTCAGGGGCTGTGCGAAATCAGTTTATTGAAATCAGTAGGAACTCTCTCTCTCTCTCCACATACACACACACACACACACACTTGTTGTTGTTGTTGTTTAAAAAAACACTTCAGTTTAAGTTATTTACAAATTCATTTGTGCCCCCAAAAACATGGAAATTGCAAGTGAAGAGAAAAAGAGGCAAACTCAAAATGCTGGGATAGGAGCTTTTTGTAGTAAAAGAAACAAACAAAACTTCCACAATGTGTTTATATGCTTGACAGATTTCAAGCAATTGTTCTCCTTCAAAGGTAATAATATATTGTAGCTTTCAATATAACTTGCCCTCCCAGGGACATGCACACCCCATCCTTGGGTGGGGTGCCGAGAATGGGGAGGGCAGGGCACAGGGATCTCTCTTGCGGCTGTCAAGATGCTTGCGCCCCATCCTCTCTGTTCTTCCCAAAGTGGTGGGCAACAAGGACGGGTGCAAGGATATCTCCTGCAGCTTGCAGCAGGAGATATCCTTGCACCCCCATCCCCATTTACCACCACTTTGGGGAGGACGAGGAGGGCAGGGCACAAACATCTTGACAGCCACAGGAGAAGTACTTGCATCCCACCCTCCCTGTTCTTGGCGCCCCACCCAGGGATGGGAAGTGCACATCCCTGGGAACATGAGGAGTGCCGCCAATTTTGGCACCTCACCCAGGGATGGCACAACCTATGACTATCACCCTTTGTGCCACATCCTGATGGTGGGGGGACCCAGTAAGAAGGGGAATTATCATGGAAACCAGTGTGGGGAGGGCAGAGAGGGGATGGGGTGGGCAATAGTCAACCATGTGTTAATAGTCAACTGCATGGATGACTATTTAGGAGGTACTCCCAACATGACATCATCATCATCATCATCATCATCATCATCATCATCATAATTTTATTTATTACCTGCCTCTCCCTCCGGATCAAGGGGGGGAAAAAACATAAAACATAAAATACATAAAACTGATTAAAAGCACATAAAACCAATACATAATTAAAATACCAATAAAATATCAATAAAAACACTTAAAATTCATCTGGGTAGGCCTGCCGGAAGAGATCAGTCTTTATAGCTCTTTTAAATTCTTGAAGACTGGTGAGTTGGCGGATCTCTCCTGGCAGGTCGTTCCACAATCTGGGAGCGGCAGAAGAAAAGGTCCTCTGGGTAACAATTGTCAGCCTAGTTTTTGTTGACACTGTGGCACTAACTATTAACACATGGTTGATTATTGTGTCATCCGAACGCGGCCAGTGAGAATAGAAAGGCCCATATCCTTGAATCTGCCTACGTGGTTATGGTATTCACACATATACACCACCAAGGCAACTTCCACTTGGCAAGAAACGTATATGAAGAAGTGCTTAATTTCACTCTATCCAAAATCATATTACATGAGCAACAGAAGGAAAAACGGTTTCCACCACTTACTCTGCAAGGTCAAAAAGTTTATTGGGCTCCACAGGAATAGGATAGACGATTTCCTCTATGTACTTCTGATTACAATTTGCATAGGCAGTTGAAATGTGGATGAAGGCCTCAAGCTTCTGCATCTGGTGGGCCAATGCCAGGAGCTGCTGTGTGGCCTTGGCATTTAGCAGAAGGGCATGCCTAGTCAAGAAGCACAAAAAGCTCATTAAGGAGGTCCAGTAGGTACTACAAACGTCTATAGCTGTACACAAGGGTTAATAGAACTACTTCAGACATTCAAGGGGAAAAGGAAGAAAAGGAACCTAAGTAATTTGCTTGAATCTGGATCTTCCCTAATGTGCCCCTGAAATGGGAGTTCATGTATCTTCCTTTGGGAAAAAAAGCATGCATCTTTCTGTTTTGGGTGAGATCTGGAGGTCACTGGTGCATCTTCTTTCATCACTTGGGGTGTGTATGTAGCTCAGTGGTATAGTACAACCTTGCATGCAGAAGAGCCCAAGTACAATCCATGTCACCTCATTAAGGGTTTCTCTGTACTGGCACTGCTGGGAGGGACCTTGGTTAGATTTATTCTACAAAGTGGCTTACATGATTAAAAACAATAAAACATCAAAGCATAAATGATAAACCATCAATTATAAAAACCCACAGATGTTCAGAGCAATACTCTGATCCTCTGTAGGGAGAAGCTGATACACTGTAGAAACTGGGAGGCTGGGACAAGAAAAAGAGAATGCTAGCAGATCAAAGGTGATGAGGGGGAGCATGTTGTTGGGATCCTATAGAGCACAGTAGTCCAGACCTTAAAGTGGGTCTGGAGATCAGTTCAGATGGGTTGAGGCAAAGCTGTAGTCGCCATGTTGGGCAATTGTAAAAGATGGCCCCATGTTCCAGGTTGAGACCCTGAGGTGGTTCTCGGGACTAGACCAGTTGAAGACCACTGCTATAGAGTGAATCTAGTGAGGTGGGAGTTGTGAGCAGGTGTTGGAAGCGTCAGCTGATTCTGGAGGCGGGACACTATTGCCTGGGCAATGAGGGAGGGAATGTGGTGAGAAGTCAGCAATCTGACAGCCTGTGATAGAGAGGATCAGCATGGGGCCGACATTCTGTCATGGCGCCCGGCCAACGCAGTACTGGGCTTTATCAGCAAGGAGGGCTGAAGAGTCAGTACATTATAAAAGAAAGACTACAGCATTTTAAATCTGTTAGATCTCAAAGGGAAGCTTCTTCTTCTTTACTTAATCAGTATAAAAAAGTTCTTTAGATGGAAGTGTTTGATTTGGTTTCAAATTCTCTTCCCAGATTACAATTGGACTGTGGTCCTGTAGGTGCAACGCTACCTGCCTGAGACTCTGGAGAGCCACTGCCAGGCACAATGATCCCAGGCTAAATGGACGATTGGTTTGACTAACTATTAGGCAGTATAAATGTTCAATAGGCCTGCTCAATGTTTATTGAATGCCAGATGTTGCAATATAATAATCATTACAGCTTTTTATTGTCTAAACATATATTAGCATGTTATCTGAACAGGCCCAGCTTTAATACGTGTAATACGTTACTATTTGAAGAAATGGACAAAATCTTTTTTTATTCATCTTTCCCACAAGAATTTGAGTGGTGGTTTCTCTGTTATGAACATACCCTTTGCAGGGACACTCGCCACTGGCAAGCAAGCAAATTAATTTATAAAACCCTGATTATTTTATTATTGGAAAAATACTGAATACCTCAAGTATTCTTTTTTTTTAAGTGCAGTTTTGCCTAGGACTGTAGTCACAGTTACTAGAAAGTGCAACGATAAACTCAGTAGACTTACTTCTAAACAAACCTCATTAAGGTTATGGTATAACACAGAGGACAAGATAAGCAGAATGTAACAAGACAAACAGAACGTACTTGAGAGGCTCATCAAATCGAATTGTTGCAGCACAATGGAAAATAATGTTGACTTCAGACTGGAGTTCCGTAGCATCCTCTGCAGTGATAGCCAAGTTTGGCTGAATTAGTTCAGCGCTGATTGGTTTAATCTTTTCATGAAAGTTGGGCCACTCCTCTCGGACTCTATCAAACACCTAGAATACACAAACATAACATTTGGGTTAACATTAAAGAAACTAGACAAAAGGGATTTCCATTCCAACTCCCTCTGGCCATCAAAATTGTGGGGAGGGGTATGTGTTGCACTCTTGGCACCTAGACAACAACTTTCCTTTTGAACTACTAAGATCTCGAAATCTATAGCAACAATGAATGTTTAAGAATTGTTATGTTTTAATCTTGGGTTATTTTATATTTATTTGTATGTTTTATTGAAGAAGTCTATAAAAAAAGTGAAAAATTAATTCAAAGATTTCCCCCTTATTCTTCTGAGTGCAAAATCAGTATTCAACCCACCAAACAGTTCTTGGTGTATATGGACATCAGCAAAAACTCCTTGACTGAGCAATACAACAATGGAACCAATGACCTAGGGAGGTAGTGGGCTCTCCCACACTAGAGGTATTCAAGATGCAGCTGGACAGCCATCTAGCAGGCATGCTTTAAGGTAGATTCCTGCATTGAGCAGCAGGTTGGACTAGATCACCTTATAGACCCTTCCAACTCTACTATTCTATGATTCTATGATCTTTGGTTAAAGTCTATCAGCTGTAGAGTGTTTACTGGCAACTTAAAGCTTCCTAAATACTGCAACTATAAACTGATGGCACTAGCAGAGTTTAAAATGCTTAAGAATGTCACCCACCAGTGTTTCCTATTTCCATCATATTCCAGGAGACTATCAAAATTCTGAATTGCTGTCTTGAGTAGAGATGTGAAGGTCAAAAAAAAATGGGGGGAAATTTTTTCCCTCCCATTGCAATGATTTCTAAAAATGATGTAATAAAAAGACTTTTATAGACATATTAGAGATGTAAAATGTCTGGAAATAATGAAGCCATGGAGGAAAACTTTTTTTAATCTTCTCTGTAAGATTCTCAGCATAGTTTTTTCTTCCATTTCTAATTAAAATTATTGATCCAATCTATCTTTTACTGATAAACACTTCGGGATACTCCAAGTCATGCTCAGTTTCCCAACATATGAATCGAATCACAACATGGGACCATATCAAAACCTAGGAGAATTCTTGACAGATTGTGTTTTGTTCTACAGAGTCCTGTGTTTCTGGACTTGTCTCCTTCTGCTCCCAGTTCGTCCTGCTCCTTCTGGATTCTTGGATGATTCAGATGTTCCAGGGACTACTTGCTGAAGTTCTCTCTGGACAGACATAAACTAGGCACCTAAAATACATTATGTATGACTTGGTTTGCTTATAAAATTAATCATGTTTGGCATATTAAATTTTAAAATGTTAGTTTAGTCAGAGTTCTTGGATGAGAGTTGGGGGGTGGTATGAAAGTTCAATGGAAGCAGACTGTACTGTACCAGATATGGAGTTGCCCATTTGGTGGCAGATCCAATCAGCAGATTGATCAGGAACACCATGCTGTCTCGATCATACAGAAAGACCTCCAAGTGAAATCTTAGCATATGGACAGGGTTGTATGGGTTAAGGCAGTCCTTCAGATAACCCAATCCCAAGCTGTTCAGGGCTATAAAGGTTAAGATCAGCACTTTGAAGTTGACCTTGAAATATACTTGCAGCTAGTGCAAAACAGGAGTTATATGTTCAGATTTTCTGGCATGAGTGATTAAAAAAATGGGATCATAAAATTCAGATCAATCAGATGACTTGAAATTTCTAGAAAAGCACCCCCTTGTAATCAGACAGCCCCACTGAAAACCCAGTTTGGAAATTATGTCACACATTTTGAAGGCTCATGTAAGTTTTGCCATTTCTGCCAATTCTGTAACTTTCTCCAGCCACTCTTCCTCTGTTGGTACCTTCTCATTCTTCCAGTTCTGGGCGTATATCAATCTTGCTGCCGTTATCATATATAAGAATGAAGTTCCATATCCTTGTATCAGCTGTTCATCTATTGTCCCCAACAAAAAGTATTCTGGGCGTAATTGTATTTTGATCTTCAATACGTTTTGCATCACCTTATGCATTTGTGTCTAATAGGATTTTGCTTTTTTGCACGTCCACCATAAGTGATAAAAAGTTCCCTCCTGCTCTTCGCATTTCCAACATCTTCCCGATGTCCCTTTGTACATTTTTGCCAATTTTGACGGAGATATATACCATCTATACCTCATTTTATAAAAAAATTATTTCAATCTAGTACATGAAGTAAATTTCAGACCTCTCAACCACATATTCTCCCACTGATCCATAGTTATATTATATCCAAAATGTTGAGCCCATTTTATCATACAGTGTTTTATCTGTTCATCTTCAGTCTCATACTTTAACAAAAGTTTGTATATCTTTGAAATAACATGATCATAATTTGTACATAAAACTTTCTCAAATTCAGATTTTATACATTCAAAACCCCAATTTTTTTATCTATCTTAAACCTTTCCATCATTTGTAAATATGAGAACCATTGACATGCATTTCCTTCACTCAATAACTCCTCCCTTGATTTCATTTTAACATCTCCTTCTGTTATTTCTAAAATCTCACTATACTTCAACCATTTAGTCATGCTTGCCAGTTCTCTTCTATAAAGAGCCTCCTGTGAGGAAATCCATAATGGCATTTTCTGACACAGTCGGGGTTTATATTCATATTCTCAAAATCGCTCGTCTCACATAATGATTTTAAAATTCTACATTCACTTTAGCTTTATCATACCAGATACCCATGCCAACCAAATCTTAGATCATGCTACTCTAATTCCAGTAATGTTCTGTTTTTTAACACATCCACTCCTTCATCCACATCAAGCAACATGCAGAAAAATATGTCCTCAAGTCCAGCAAACCCAAACCTCCTCTCTCTCTAACATCTTGTAATATTTTAAATTTCACCCTTGTTTTTTTGGATTGCCAGATAAATTTAGAAATCTCTCTCTGCCACTGCTTGAATGGTAGCTCTGAAGTTACTATAGGCATTGTCTGAAATAGGTACAACATTCTTGGCAAGACATTCATCTTAATTATTGCAATTCTCCCCATCAAAGACATTTGAAGTTTGTCCCATCTTATCAGATATTGTTTAACTTCATTCCAAATCTTAACATAATTATTATGAAACAACATACAATTCATATCTGTCAAGTTTATGCCCAAATATTTCACCATTTTTCTACATTAAAACCTGTCTTCTCTGCCATCTTTATTTGATCTTGCTTACTCATATTTTTTGTAAGTATCTTAGTCTTTTGTTTGTTAACCTTGAAACCTGCTAATACACCAAATTCATTCAACTTATTCATTAAAGTTTCAATTCCACTCAATGGCTCCTCCAAAGTAAACACAAGATCATCAGCAAAAGCTCTTAACTTATAAGATTCTTTTCTAATTTTTATTCCTCCAATTTTTACTTCTTGTCTTATCGCTCTGTTCAGTACTTCTAACACCAAAATGAACAGCAAAGGTGATAGTTGCCATCCCTGTCTACTCCCTCTTGCAATCTTGCATGGTTTTGACAAATCTCCATTAATAATGATCTGCGCACTCTGTTTGGTATAAATTGACTTCACCCAAGTTGTGAATCCATTACTTCCAAAACTTAAACAAAAAGTCCCAATTAAGATTGTCAAAAGCCTTCTCTGCATCCAAAAAAATCAAAGCCGCCTGTTTTTCTGGATATTTATCCAAATATTCTACGATGTTCAATACAATTCTAATGTTATCTTTTATCTGTCTTTTCGGCAAAAATCCACATTGATTTTCATGAATAAATTCCCGCAACACACACTTCAACCTTTCCGCCAATATCAAGGTGAACAGCTTATAATCATTATTCAACAACAATATTGGTCTATAATTTTTAGTCAAAGTTAGGTCCTGGCTTTCTTTAGGTATATATGCTGATTTCCATGTTTCTGGTATCTTTCCCTCTTTCAAAATCGAGTTCATCAACCCTTGCAAAGGTAGTAGTAATTCCTTCTCAAAATTTTTGTAATATATGCCTGGTAAACCATCCGATCCTGGTGTTTTCCCCAATTTTATTCTTTTTATAGCTGCTACCATTTCAGCCATAGTGATCTCTCTATTTAACATATGTTTATAATCCAAAGAAATTTTAGGCAAGTTCTGTTTTTGTAGATATGTATCTATTCTGTCCAGAGGCGTCTCATGTTTCTTATATAAAGTTGAATAACACTGCCAAAATATTCTTTGTATCTTTCTTTATCACCATCCTGGATTTTCACTATAGTCTTTTTTTCCTTTTCTTTCCTCAGTTTGTAAACTAGCCATTTTCCAGGTTTATTTGCACCTTTAAATTCTCTCTGTTTTATAAAATTTAACTTCCGTTCCATTTCTCAAATCGTCAACATGGACAGTTGCTGTTGTAACATCTTGATCTGGTGGCTAATCCTGCCTTTCCTGGTGTGCTCTTTAACTCCTCTTCCTTCTTTTTAATCTCATCCGTAATAACTTTCATCTTTTCCTGTCTTTCCCTCTTGATTTAACTATTCTTCTGAATAAAAGATCCTCTTATAAAAGCTTTACTTGTGTCCCACGCCGTACTTTGGTTAACCCCTTTATTCAAATTCAACTCAAAAAAATCCTTGATTTTTTCCTGACCTTCTTCCGCCATCACTTTGTTTTGTAATAAAGATTCATTTAATCTCCATCTGAATGTATTTATTTTTCTTTTGAGAACCATCAGTATTGAATTATGATCTGAAAAACATTTTGGCAAAATCTCTATTCTCTTTACTTTTGTAAGTATTGACTTAGACATCAAAATCATATCTATTCTTGAAAAGGATTTATGTCTATCTGAAAAAAAGTATATTCCTTAGAGTCACCATTTCTATATCTCCATACATCAGCCAGACCCATACTGTCCACCAGATTAAAAAAAACTTTTTGGAAGCTTTCCCTGTTGACCTTTAATATCTTTGTCCGAATGTTTATCCATTTGTGGTGATATCACTCCATTCCAATCCCCCAAAATACATCAACTATCGCTTGAGATGTCCTCCAGTCTATGTAACAATCATTCATAAAATTCCGCTTTTTGTTCACTGGTAGCATACACCCCCAATTCCATAATTTCCACTCCATCTACAATGATTTTTACACCCACAACATGTCCTTGTTCATCGGAAACCACTAATTCTGGTTTTAAATAGGATTTAATATACAAGACCACCCCTGATTTTTTCTTTGTGGTTGTTGAAATAAATTCTTCTCCCAAACCTTTATTATACAGAGATTTTGTATCTTTTTTTCTAATATGGGTTTCTTGTAAGCAGATAACATCCAATTTTAATTTTTTTAGATGATAAAATATTTTTTCCTCTTTTGTGGAGAATTTAGTCCATTTATATTCCATGATAAATATTTGTAATCCATTTTTGAGATATTTTTATATCCACCAATATTACTTATCTTCTCTCTTGGGTCCCTTTTCATAAACTTAAATATCCTCCAGCTCTTTTTTATATTTTTCCATAAAGTGTTTCACTTGGTCCCATTGAGTTCAGCTAGTATTTTTCGCCCAGAAAGTGCCAAACTCACAGCCAAAAGTAGCTTCCCCATCAGAGCTACTTTCCCCCCTTTTCTCCTGTACAAATGCCTTGTCATATTTGTTTCATCAGCAGATGGCGCCATAGCTGCATCAAATAATTACTTCCTTTTATGTCAGTTTCACTTCTTCAAAAAATCCCTTATCTATTCTTTGGCAAACGTCCCAGACATTCTGTAAATTTCCATTCACCACTAGCCATTTCCAAACGGCACATTAAAAACATATTTTCTCTTCTCTTTAAAAACAAAGCTTCCATCCAAAGATTCCCCTCTTCTATAGATATTTATTTCTTCACCTCTCTTATACAGAAAAGGTACGGTGCTTGAAATCCCCCTGGAATATGTTAATTTTGTTGTTATATATCCAATCAGTCTCAGGGAATGAATGGCGAAAGATCTTTACCCTCTGCAAGGTTTCGGTGTGATTCATGAGTGATAGGCGACCGGTCTCTTTATCTCCCCGCTTCTCCGCCCGGCGAAGCAACCTCCGTCGGATTTTGAAGCTCCAGAGATTACTGAGACAATTTACGACCTACTCCAGCCAAAACCCCTTCAATCTGGGGTCGTAAATCCGTCCAGCAGCTGCTTGGATGTTAATAAATCACTCTGTTCATCCCAGTCCAAAGGCTGGGATGCTTCAACCTTTCGCCATTTCACCGGAAGTCCGACTTTGCTCATTTTTGAGCAGTTTTAATAGCAATTAATTTCCTCTGTGCCAAACAGGCAAGGGCAGCCCCTCCACCATCAGGATGATGGACAACCCTGTTCGACCAATCATGTGGCGTGAAGTCGAGCTCTGGGCACAGCAGTGCGGTTAGGCTATTGCCACCAACAGGGAGGAGGAAGTGGATGGAGACAGCCAATCAGGGCTCAGAGGGATGGGCTGGAGCCGCACTGTATGCAAATTTTGGAGGGGGATTCACTATGCACAAGCCACATTTGCATTATTCATGAGTCCCTCTGTGGTGAGGGGCCTGAAGGGCAAAAAAAGCAGGAAAAGAGCAAGACTACTAGCGCCTATGGCGACATGGATATTACACTATTCAGATAAAGGAATAAGGATAGAACAATACAATTTAACAACTAGCATTATGAAGGCAACGTAGTTTTGCAATAAAAAAAGATATAGAAGGGCAATTATATTACTCAAAGAACGGAACTAATAACCACAAGCGGCACATATTTTATTGGTATTTTAACAATGTATTCGTTTTTATATGTTTTTAATCAGTTTTATGTATTTTATATCATTTATTTTTAACGTTGTCCCCCACCTCGATCCAGAGGGAGAGGCGGGTAAGAAATAAATATATTATTATTATTATTATTATCCAGTTTATGTTTTTTTATAGATTTATAAACTGGATGCACTACAGGTGTTTGTTTCAATTTTGGAGTGCTGTACTATTTGCATCACATCATCTGCATGTCATTATATTATATTAGCATTTTATATTAACCATTTATATAAAATCTGGAAATAATACAAGAAGAAAACTGAGCCCTGGTAGGTATAATGAGCAAACTGAAGATCAAATAGTAGTGGGTATTATGATTATTATTTTTTTGAAAATATGATGGAATAGAACTCAGATTTTGGTCTTGCCCCAAAATAAGAAAATTTTAAAGGATGATAAAGGATGAAATTATGAAAATTGTACGTGTTAATATTTTTATTTGGATATGTTAAACATACAGTCCCAATTGATGATGTGGAAATAATTATTCACTTACTGACAACAACTGCCCGTATTGCAATAAGCTAGAAGAGAGTTAATCCCCTAACAATTGATCATTGGTATTATGAGGGTTTGAGATAGGGCCTTGATGATGAAATTAACTAAAATGATTACAGCCAGAGAGGGACAATCAGAACGTAATTTCTTTATGGAAAAAATGGAGTCTCTTTATTTTATATTGGAACCTTATTTATTGTTAGCGGCAATTTAACTGGTATGAGCTTGATTACATTTATAACAATTCTTTGTTGTTATTTGTATTTATGAATCAATGAGGTTTCCTTTGTTACCTACCGGGAGGTTCCTCTGTAAGAGCAAAAGAATAAAATAGTTGTGTGGAGGCGGGGGAGGAAAATATTCTGAATGCAAGAAAATATTGTGCTATATTAAGGGAAAGTGTTTTACACATTATATGGCTTGAAATTGTTATTTAATAATCATATAAAGTCAATGACTTTCATTTGTGATTTGTGACAAATGCCAGGGGTTTACTCTGAAAGGGCATTGAATACATGGCAACTCTTTTTTCTGGCCTGTCGGCCGCAATAAAGTTGATTGATTGATTGATTGATTACATGGCAACTCTGGCCTATTAACTATTATCTGTTGTACATATCAAATGCTGTAGATTCTCATATAAAAATAAATTCCCTACCTTGCATTTCACCAGATCTGCCACTCTATTTTCTGTTGACTGTCCAGATTTGCGCCGCACAAGAATATAAATGGTTTTCACATCAGGGCTGGAGCGCAGAAGCTTTTCCAATAGTACTTTGCCCATAAAACCGGTGGCTCCTGTAACAAGTACAGACTTCCCCTTGTAGTAAGCTGCAACTGAAGACATGGTGCTTTCAGCTTCCATGTTCTTTGTAGAGATATCTAGCAGAAAGATGAAAGAATTCAAGATATTAGATGTTAGAAAGTTCTGAATTGTTCTCTGGAGCACTTATACATTGCACATCTATATTGTAATATACTAAATAATTTTGTGTTGTCCTTCATAATGAAATACTGAGGGTTATCTTTTGGATACATAGTTTCTTCTCAACAGGAAGTGATAGCATACAAAACATGTGGTATCAGTCTTTTGTGCATTTTCCAGAGGAGTAGCCAGCAAAAACAATAAAAAGTCTTGAAGTACCTTAAAGACTAATGAATTTATTATATTAGAAACCCAGATCAAATGGTTACAACAATCCCTCCTATGTATTTTGGCATCCACTTTGAATGATCAAGATCCAATGCTGAGGCTCTAAGGCTGCTGTGGGATGTCTGTGACAAGATTGATGAATTGGAATTCATATGCCACTCAATTTAGAATATGAATTTGCTAGGAAGCTCAACTTTCATCTTTTTTGCAAATGGAATTGCACATGCTTCAGCTCAACAACAATGCATCAACCCACTTTTAAAATCTGTCCAAGGGCACTACTGAACAGAAATAATGGGTTAGGTTTTGTCAACTTGAGACAGTTAAACATGTCTCAACCGTACAGTTCATATGCACTAGTGTGATGGAATGTATAAGATGAATCACTCTAAAACTCTTGCTGAATCTAACGCATACTTATACCCAAACGATGCTGTGCCACCCTTTTGGCAAATATTGCCAAGGAGTAAGCAAGATTCTGACAGCAGTCTACAAATCAGATTCATGTATTAACTTCTTTTTATGCTCAAGCACCTGGACAAATTTACCTCTTGTCCTGTTCACTCAAACTTAACTTTTCCCTTTGCTAAAAGTATATAATTATAATTGCAGTTATAATGATAGAACATAGTGCTTTGTAGTGTGAAGTTGCCTGTTCATAATTTAATATTTGTTTTATCTGGGAAGTGAGATGAACATTAGCCTACATGAGTATTCTATAGGTTTTGGCTTAGAGTGCCGAAGTTTGGATTGTGCTTCATAGAATGGGGAGGCTGCCAAATCAGGTTCTCAAATGTAAAGTAACAGATATTAATACAAGCATGACATTCAGATTTAATCACACACATCTTACTGTAAAACTGTTGAGGTAAGGTCATTCAGGGTTTGGGGGTTTGGTGTCACTCTGTCTTGTGGACGAACAAACTGAAACTGAATCCAAAGACAGACGTGATCTTGGTCAACAGAGCTGAGCCAGGAATTGTTCTCTCTGTGTTGGATTCCCCTTCAAAATACAGGCTGTAGTTTGGAGGTTCCTCTGCTCCCAGCCTTGGCCTTGGATGCTCAGGTATTTGCAGTGGTCAGGAGAGAGTTTGTCTAGCTGAGGCTGTTGCTCCAACTGTGCTCATTCTTGGAGAATGCAGATGTGGACATGGTGACACATACCTTGGTCACATCATGTTTCAGTTATTACAATGCATTCTACATACGGCTGCACTTGAAGAGTACAGTTGATCCAGAAAGAAGCAGCCTGATTGTTAATAGGGGCTACATACAGGGAGCATGTGACTCCCTTGTTGAAATAGCAGCAGGGGGTTCCAATTTGTTTCTGGGTAAAATTCAGAGTGCTGGTGATGATCTTTAGAATTCCAAATGGTTTAGGACCAGGATATCTGCCTCTTCCCATACAAACCTGCCCCCCATAGAGATAATCTTGGCCAGAACTACACGTTGTGTGAAATTATTATAATCCCATCATGGTAATGCTGTATCCCTCTTGCACATGTATACCTTGTAAAACACACAATGACATACGTTGCAATATTTTGGATAATATGGAATAAAAAGCAGGAAATAACACTATGAAAGGAGTTTATAATTTTAATTTTAAAATATTTTTACAAATATTTTATATTTTTAAATATTTTGACTGTTATTTGGTTGTAGTTTTCAGCTGCCATTTTTATATTTTATTTATGCTGTAAAATTGTGGGGATAATTTTAATGGTTAAATTATTGATTAGTTGTAAGCAGCCTAGAACTCCTCAGAGATAGTGAAGTGTAATGTTTTAAAATACATAAAGTCACAAAAAAGGTTGGTTCCTCTAGAATTCTTCTGACATCGCAGAATTCTCAATAAGTCTTCTGCAGTTATGTAACCCAAAATATGTCAACTTTCCTGAATAGCTCATCCAAATTCAGTAAATTAAGAAATAAAACCAGACTGAAGTGCCCCAGTTTTAGTACACAAAATTGTTAAAAATAGGACATGACATAGGAGGAAAAAATAAAAAAGTATGAGCAACTAAAAACAAAATGTTCAGCCAGAGAGCAGGGATAAATAGCTGATGACTAAAATGGGAGAGAGTCCCCTTGGCATGCACTAACCAGTAAGTGTTGTTTTTAAAAAAAATAAAGTTGAGCTGTATCCCAAGATAGGCTTTGTTAAATGCATTATTTTGAAACTTCATCCATACCCGTGCTCCATTAAGATGTTGGGTGGACACAGGCTTGCCCTCCCTCCAGGAGAATTCCTGAGGGAGAGCCAAGAGAGTGGGTCATGTGATGATGCAGCAGAAGGAGAAAGAACACTTTATGAGGCACAAGAATGTTAAAAGAAAATCAACACAAAAATGCTTTGTTGTGGTTAATGTAGGAATACAACCCTCTTGAATAAATAAGAAAATGTCCATAGAGTGACTTCATCTCCAGGTGAGTTTTGCTTTTATAACTGACTAGCTGATATACCCGGCATTGCTCAGGCCCCCTAAGATATATGTCTGTGAGTTAATCACCTTAAAGTAGTGAGTTAACTTTAAAACAAATTAAATTTGTTTCTTCTCTCTCTCTCTCCCCCCTAACGCATGGCCAGGGCCACCTTAAAGCCACCGCCATGATTTTTCTTGTCCCCACAAAAAACGAAAACAAAAACTCCTGGCATGCCTTTCATCACGGTGCCTGACTTGCCCAATGGGAGTCCTTCTACTGAGACTCACTGGAAGTGAAGTCTGGCTGAGCCAGTCCACATTGCACTGCTCAATCGGTGCCTGTAGGTAGGCTGTGAGGGAGCCGGTCTGCTGACTGACTGACGGTTAGCTTGGTTGTCATTGGCAATGGGCCCAGAGCTGCACCCTCCTGCTCTCGATGGGGCCTAGAGACGGAGGCAGCTGGCCCCAGGCACTCCCCCTTCAGGCCCAGGACGGCAAGCCCCTACCAGATAATGGCTGCCAAAGCCTGATAAGTCTTCCCTCCTGTCCAAGGCATGCTGGGAGTTGTAGGCATAAGCCTAGGTCCTGAATAATTTGTTTTTGAAAACAATCTAAGCTGTGGTAGGAGACAACTGGAGAGCAGACCTTATTAATTGTGGCACCCTGCTTCTGGATTTTTTTCCTAGGCTGCCTCTACAAGAGAGGTTTAAAGCTCTTTCAAGGCGCTTAAAAAAATTACATCTACAAGAACGAAGCGCAAATCGGGCGTAGAGGCGCGTTATCTCTCTGATTATGCGCATTATCGAATGCGCATTAAACAGCGAGTTTTATTTTGCTCCGTCCGTTAAAGCGCATTTTGACTATGTGAACAGGCGATTATGCGCATTAACTACTTGTAAAGCGCATTTTGGTCATCCCTTAATGCGCTTCGCCACCTCTCGCCGCCTCTCGTGCAGAGGTATTAGGCGTAAATGCGCTTCAGCGATTATGCACATAATCGGCTAACCAGGCGCAAAAGCAAATCCTTGTAGAGGAGACCCTAGGCAGGCTGGGCTAGTGACTGCATTAATGGCTTTCCAGTGCCACAGACCTTTTAACTTGATGAGATTTTTTTATGTTGTGTGTTGTTGTTTTTTGTCATAATTAAATCACAACATTCCAACACAGATGCAGGAATTACTGAATAAAGTTCATGATTTTTATGTAAAAGCCTGACTATGCCATTGAAACAGTAGAGTGAATGGAGGAATGACTGATAGCTGAGGCTAGAATGGAACGGTGGGCGGAGTTAGTGGCAGTTGGAGAAAAGTCAGGTAGAAGGAGAACAAAGATAGTTAGTGAGATGTCAGAAAATTGGGAGCTGAGTTAGTATTGAGAGATAATGACCTGGCTTGCACATAAGTGACCTGGCTTATTAACTCATGCTTTATTTAAAATTAACCATTCTACATGCCAGTACTACACCACCCAGCATGCCTTTCATGGCCCACAGGTGTCCAAGTCCTCTGAGAGGCGCTTCTCTCCTCTCATTGCCAATGCTGCTCATCAATAGAGCATTGAGGAGTAGCATCACAGAGGCGGGGAGGTAAGCGGCTGTCAGTGGACATGGCCAGCTCTGGCCACACTTCTCATCCATCAGGTGCTCCATCAGGATCCTGTACTGAAGGGCCAGGACCAGGCCCTTGCCTCCTTCATTGGACCTGTTCCTGAGCTTGCACAGAGTGTTTCCCCTTCCTCCCTCCCTCTTAAGGGGGAAGGCTGCACATGCACTTCCCCCTGATTTTCAGAAAACAGCAATATCAGGATGGGATGCCTTTGAGCATGTTCAGAGTTTGGCCTCTCAAAGTCACACTGTTGTATTTAGTTATGATTTTAAAAGCATGCATGCTGGGTGGGAGGAGGCACCACAAATGGATGCAGCCCATTTATGTGGGTTGTTTCCTTTTATGTGGGATTGAGTTGACTACTTGAGACTGACCTTACAAGTCTGGGTTGTGAAAAGCATGCAGCAGCCACCCGTCCGTGCACTCACAATGGCCACCAAAGGCCAGTAAGTCTGGCCTCCCACCCAAGGCATGCTGGGAGTTCTACCCAATGCATGCTGGGAGTTGTAGGCATAAGCCTAGGTTTTGTATTAAATTCTTTAAAAATACTTAAAACCAAAACAATTGTGTTTTCAGATTTTTCTGGTGCATTGTAGAACTAGACCTATCAACATGCCAATTTTCAAGTTTCTAACCCATCCAGAAATGAGTAAACTTTCTGGACATACATGAAAACACACATACTTTCCACTTTACAGGTAGAGATTATTGCATTTGGATAAGAAGGACACGTTTCCTTCATATGTGGGTTTTTCCTTTACCTCACATGCACTTTCCTTTTGCTGACTTTGTTCATATCGCATCATATCATCAGGTAATCTTTTTTATTATTATCTTCACTAAGCTGTGTGAAATCTATTTGCCCTGTGATCTCTGTATGCCTGGGATTATTATATGGGTGCTGGGACATACAGACTTCTTGTGCCCACAAATATATTTCACAAATTAAGCTTGGCATTTGGCTTACGAAGAATGTCTAATAATGTCTGTAATCACTTAGTTATGTGTATGTAATGTGCAAGCCAAAACAAATCTTAATCTAAATAAACTGCAGACTTCAAAGGCCTTAGATGCAGTACACTCCTTAGGACATTGTAATAATATTCTTGCCTGTTGCTTCACTACTAGGAGAAGGCACACCATTGGCCAAATCACCTGGACAACTACTAAATGCCCATCCCACACCCCCATACCTCCTCTTACCAGCTCTGGAAATGGTAGCATCTCCCTTCTTTATTGGATGCCAGGTCCAAGATGTACCCTAGAGTTGGGTGGTCTTGAGTCACCACTGACTGAGGACCAGGAACCCACACAGGAGGATACAAGTTGAAGGGGAAGAACTCAACTAATGTTTCATAAATGATCCTCCAAATGTTAGCTGATTAATTGGACTGATTAATCAATTTATATTGCAGTCCTAATTTTGAGGCATAACTTCACAACCACAAGGCTTTGAAACGTGCTTCAAAAAAACCCAAAGCCTTGAAAGTTAGAATTTTTAAGTGGATCATTTTTATGAACAAAGATATATTTTAGCAACTCAGGAAATACATACAGCCCTGCTTTCTCCCTAACCACAAGGTAACTGCTTTGCTGAAAGTGCAAAAGAATGTTCGGAAGTGCTTTACATTCTTTGAACAGTGATGGGCAAACTTTTGGGTTTACGGAGACACATTGGTCCCGATGGAACACTTTGGGGACACACATAAGAAGGAAGGGCTGGTGGGTGGGGACACGACACGCACACACAAACACACATAGGATCACTGAGGGGGGAGGCTTTAAACTCCCCTCCCCAGTGATCCTGATCACTGATTGCCAATCTATGCATTTGTTCTATATTTTTATGTTTTAATTATTTATGTACACCACTTTAAAATTTGTAGATGCAAGTGGTTTATAAATACTCGCAAATAAAGCAATAAACCAATAAATAAAATAATGTTTCCCCCCTGTTGCTAATAGCTAAACAACAATCTTGATTAGGGCGGCTGGGGGAGGGAGGGGGCAAAGGTTAAAGCCCCTCTTCCCTCTCAGCAATCCTGTGCCCTGTTCCCTGGTAGAATCAGGCTCACAACAGCCCCACCAAACAGTTGTTTAGCGGGCTGGAAAGATCCTGAGTTTGTTGTGAAACAGAGTGCACCAGGAGAGCCACCTCCATGCACCATGTTTCCTCCTTCCCATCTGTATGGGATTAGCTTCATTGGATCTGCCTGCAAGGCACCAGGGCAGTCATATTCCTGGCAAGATTGTTCCATAAAAGCCCTACCCAGTATATGATTCCCCAATAATCTTAAGGCATTTTCCATAAAATCAAAGAAAGGTGTTTCTGTCAAAGATGTCCCTTTGTAAACATCATCATATAACCCTTCTACAAGCCTGTCAGTAAATATTTGGTCGGGTTCTGGTTTGATTCTAGTTGTTCAGTCTCCATTCAAGGCTCTTGAAGCCACAGAGCACATTCCCTAAAACTCTAGATTCCTGGATTCTGGAATAAAATCTCTGTCAGTTCAGATTGAGTGGATGTATGAAACGTGCACCTCAGTCTCCTAAAATCTGTTCCTCCTTATTAGTGATTCTGCTGGGAAATAGGGTGCGCAATGAGAGTCCTTGCCTGCTGTGGGTGTTGGCGGGAGCAGAAGCAGGTGGGGAGAGGGACTTGGGGGGGCAAGGTAACTATCCTGTGCCCCAAGGCAGCCTTTGAGGGGCTATGAGCAGCCCATAGGTCACGTGTTGAACATCCCTGCTCTAAATGTTAAAAAAGGGGAGAGACTTGCAAAATGACATAGAGCATCATCAGACGAGGGAAAAATCGGATTTCCCAACTGTTGCTTTGCCTCCTGCTTCTGTCCCAAAATAGCGATAAACAGCTTCCTCTTTCTCACATGGGGAAGAATGAGGAAGCAAGCAACAACCACGTGGCCCATTCAGCAGGCCTTTTATCAGCAGGGAATGGCAGCAATTTCGCTATAGCCCCCAAAATTGTTTTTTCCCCCGTCTTATTTTATGACGGAAAAAAGACCAGCAGGAGTGGGAGACACGCAGGAAACAGATGGTGCTGTCAAAAGGACTCGTGAAAAACCGTGAGTGGCCACTAATGAGCGTGCGGTAAAATGGTCGTCCAATGACATTCTAAGACTCATTGCAACTGCAGCTGTAATAGAATGACAGTGGGGTGAGAACAGAAAGAGGATCATTGACTCTCTTGCTTATGTACCTTCATGGGCCTCTCATAAGGGCGGGAGAGGACAAGAGCGTTGCAATAATTATCATTCACCAAAAGTTTTCAGACTAATGCTGAGCTAAAAGGAAGGTGCATTTTCTCCCTACATCTTCCACACGTTGCCAGATGTTCAGCCTTTATGCACAAAAGACGGCAAAATCGTTCATGCCCTCCATAGGAGCATGCTAGCCTTCCCAATTTCATTGCTCTCCCCCTCCCCCACTGCTGCACACATCCCAGCTTTTTATTTATTTAGCCTTTTAGAGCTCCAATTTGTAGGGCAGCTTCAACACCATTTTTAAAACCAGCATTTTTATTCCAGGAAACAGTGAGGTTCCCATTGTCACATAGTCAGTTCAATTTACTGAGGGCAAATAAAATTCATGGCAATGCGCACTCTCTGAATAGCCTTGTTTGCCCTCACAAACGGCGTTGCCTAGCCAAATGTGACTGGCAATACGACAGTTGAGTGATAGGTCCCAGAGGCCTGCGGTTCAACAGTCACATGTGCAACCGAATGAGCTTCTGCCCTTCGTCATTTGCCACACATGTGCTGGTCCCTTTGCCTAAGGCGAGTTGTGGTTTGAAAGGGGGCTGGCGTTATTACTGAAAAAAGTGTGTTCAGTTTAATGATAGTACATGAGCCACCGTAGGCTTTGCCACTGATATATTATCTGCCTTGTTATTCTCTGCATCACATAAGGGGTTGCCTCCATGGCATCGCTTTGCTGCTATTTTGGAGAAAACCCTGTGGTTTTGGACGGGGTGAGAAATCCCCACAGTAGCGCCAGTGGCCATTGAGCTCTTGGAGCCCACCCTCTGCCCAGCTCTCTCACATGCTCTCGACCTACCATAAGGCTTGATCCTCCCCCAGCTTCAAGGCGCAGCAAGGACACCACCAACACATGATGTGAATAAGGTGGTGACCTCGTATTAAATGGAAAAGCCGTGGTAAGCCAGGGTTTTTTTCCCAAGCAGTTTCGCAGGAAAACCCTGTGGCGCGTGTGATTTGGAGGCTGCATCATATAAATGACGCAGCACCACTCCACTGCCACCACTGGGTATACGGGGCATATAGACAGCCCCTAGATTTCATGGAAACTCCCCTGTAGTGTACTCTTTAAAAAGTGCTGTTTCAAATATGATATTTTCCTACTTATAGATAAACCTGGGTAGGAAAATGCATGTGCACAATCATATATGAAGGACAGGATACACTTTCATTTCATCAGGAGTCCAAGGGACAAGTCCAGTTTATATAATCAGCAAAATGAAGAGGTAAAACATTTCCTGGGCCAGATCTACACCAAGCAGGATATGACACTTTGAAAATAGTTTGAAAGCTATACATGGAGTATGTCCTGGGCCAAAAAGTTGTCACTGCTGTTATAAACTGTTTTAAAGCAGTAATGTACATCCTGCCCTGGATTGTACCATCTTGGGCTGCAATTTTGTGTGGGGAGGGGTTGGCATATAAGACCACACAGACAACAACACTACCCTGAACCTCAAAAGACAGCATATGAGGCCTTTCCTGTTGAAATCCTGTGCACCAGCTGCACATAACCCCATTTGTCTCTAGGTCTTGTGTACTGATGGGTTTTTCTTTTTAATTTTCTGAGCAGCCAGAATTTTCATAGACATTGCATAACACCACAGCAGCCAAGCTGATGACTCCAAGAGCTCTCTTAAATATACTGAAATCAAATCTCTTGCAGCTAACAACCAAAGTTTCAAAGACTGCAGCCTTCATTTACCTCTGATATTTTCCTTCTACAATTGTTTATTTTAGGATTAAATTCATTATCTCTTTCTGGCAAAGCCAATACCTCTACATATCTATGTATTCTTTGCTGTAATCTAATTCCTATCTCTAAGAGCTCCATCATACCATTTAGTGAACTCTCGCCATGCCTGGTGTGCGGATTTAGGTACTCACATGACGTCGTGCCTGTCGTGCCTGTCCTGCTTACCCTGCCTCTTCCCCAGCCTTTCCTAGAATGCTAAAAGTCTGGATTATTTTCCCTAAGCACATTTCATGCACCCTAAACCTCCATGTAGTTTTAAAGGAACTGGGGGCTTGAATGGATTGCATCAGGTCCTGGCAGGGAAAAGCGATCTCTCCCAGCAGCTGGCTCCATGCCTCAATATAAAACCCAAACCTTGCATACCAGGCTCGAAAACGGTTTTTTTAAAATTATACAATGCCTGAATCTCTGCAGAGACAGGATTGTACTCCCTCGATGCCCCCAAAGACTAAAGAGTCGTTCCATTTTTGCCCAGGAGAAAGGCAATCTGGTTGAACTGCTCATCTGACAGGACCTGACTGAAGGAAGAGAAGGGGAGGAGCAGAGTGGAAGAGCAGCTATTCAGGTGAAAGGGATTATAAACTTGATGCGCTTCTGCCTCAAGAGGTAAAAAAAATATGCGGAGGCAAACCAGGGGAGGAAATTAGGTGTGATGGAGAACTAAGACTAGAGTAAATACTGCTATATGAGCTCTCTACAACTTCATTCAGAATGGGTTCTGTGGTAAAGATGCATTTCAACCTACAAGTAATTCTTATTGTTATTTGTCCATTTTGCTTTATGCTGTTTATGCTTTGGAACTGGTTTACAAACACCAGCCTTAAAGTTTAGATTTAGAGGACATAATTGCAGCCAGAAGCACAAACAGGAAGACTCTTCATACATAAATGTCTTGGTCTTTGCCATGTGTGCCTGACTGAAGACATGGCAGACCACAATCTAGAAACTTTTTGGAAAGGAATTTATTAGAATCTTCCAGAATAAATTAGGTGGAATCAAGATAAAAGGTAGTTCCTGCATGGACTAAAACTGGGTGCGTACAGCTCCTTTTACCACATGCTTGACTACAAAACAGTATTTTCCCAAAAATTGAAAATAAAGCTTTTTTAAACACATATCCATTGATGGAACTCAATGACCCCCCCCCCCCAACCTCCAATGACCCCCCTAACTGCAGTCACACCATACTTCCATTTCCCATCCCTGGTAACGATGCTTTCAAATTGCTTAATAAATGCTCCAATATCATGAATGCTCTGATGCAATTCTCCTACCTAATGCTAGCTAATACCTTCACAAAGATAAAGAGAGAAGGTTTGCTTAAGGATGAAGTAATCCTTTCAACAACCTGTAAGGCAGATCAATATTATTCTACCTGCTACTCACACTGTGTGTGTAAGAGTCAGGGGCAAAATTCAATGGAGTGTTTATGCCCTTGTCGATTCCTTTATGGCCCATCAACTCCTTTCTGCAAGAGAGATGGGTCCCATTGATTCCATTGCATAAGTGGGACGCACGGCTTATGCAAGGGATATTTCTCTCAAACAAGGGATATAAGCTCTCAAACAAGCAACAACAGTCATTTCTGAAAGGAGACAGGTCTCGGAGCTACCATATGCCGAACTGCCTTCTTCCAGAAACAAGCATTTCTGCTCATTTGCGGTAGCCCTGGAAGTGCTAAATTGCCATTGAGCAAGCAGTGGGTGCCACTTGCACAACAGAATTGGCAGGGCATAAAAGAATGGGAAGGGACACTTGTGTTCTACTGGATTTTGCCCCAAACCCACAAATAAGTCCACAAAAGTTACTAATCGACGTAAGTCTTCACTAGACCATCTGTCCATGAATGCCAGAGTAAGTCACCTTAGGCATATAGGATCATACAATAGTAGAATTGGAAGAGGCCTATAAGGCCATCAACAATTTGGTCAGGGAGGGGGCAGGGTGAAGAACCCATTCTCATGCACTTTGCAAAAAATTCCCAGCCTGGTCACTTGTGCCCCCTCCACAAGGATGCGCTTTTGCGCCCAGTTCGGGGATTATGCGCATTTTCGCGGAGGCGCATTTACGCCTAATCCCTCTGCACGGGAGGCGGCAAGAGGCGGCGAAGTGCAGTAATTGATGTCCAAAAAGCGCTTTAGAAGACGTTAATGCGCATAATCACTTGTTCACATGGCGAAAATGCGCTTTAACGGCCGGAGCAAAATAAAAGTCGCTATTTAACGCGCATTCGAAAATGCGCATTATCGGGGAGATAACGCGCCTGTACGCCCGTTTTGCGCTCCGCTGGTGTGGAGGTAAAATTTATAATGAGCCTTCAAGGCTCATTAAACGTCTCGTGTGGAGGAGGCCTTGGACACATTTCGTACTTACCAGAGGCTATTTATAAGTTTGTGGTACTGCACCTTGGATAAATGACTATTTGAAACTAGCTCTCTTGAGTTCAAGTCAACATATTCTTCATTAAACTACACTGTATGAAGAAAATGTACACAAGTGACAGACCATCATAAGGACTACATAAATTACCCCATTCCTGTGATACCTGATCAAAAAAGGCCTTGTGATATTAGCATGTTTATTGTAACGTTTGGATGGAGACATTTGAGGGGTGAATACAGTGATGAAGCAACAGAAATAAGTCAACAAACCCAATAATACATTAATTCAATTTTTATTACTGGCACAGAACCTCAATTTTATTATCAAGGGCTGAGGAATATGCTACAAGAGTACAAATTCATTGCAACAACCTAATTTGATAAGCCACTGAATTATGGCCAAATCCAAGATGCCTGCCATATCATGGAGAAATGAGCAACTAGAGGCAAGGGGGTATGCTCCAGCAAGTCAAGTCCTTTGAAGTTCCATTGATTTCTATGGGCAATATTTAAACATTTGCTGAACTCTCATTGAAATCAATAGGATTTCAGAGTGCTTGGTTTGGAAGCCCAGCCAAACGTGCTTCCCAGTAAAATATTTCCAAAAGCCACCAGCTCCAAGAGCTTACTGCATCGCACAAGAAACGTTCCCTACTCACTCATCGCTTAGTGTGCACAGAACTAAAGTTGTAGAAATGTCAAGTGTGTAGAGCTATTGTTGTTTTACTGTACAGTCTATAGATGTCAGTGTAACTTTTAAATCGATGGTGGGTTTTGTGCGAGTGCATGCAAAAAAGCAAATTTATGCTAATGCATTTTTTTAAACTAGAACCAATTTTTACCGTTTTGCCATTGTGTGTGTCTGTGTGGGTACAGGTGGGGTTTTTTTGTAAGGGGGGGTGTTTTCTGCATGTGTATGTCTGTTTCCTACGACTGTCCCTGGGGCGTGTTTTTTGTGTTAACCTCACAGCGGCCTGCTCTGACCACCAGTGCCCCATGGCCAGCTCTCCCTTGAACAATCCCACAGATTTGCTCCCCTTCTCCCACAGTCACTGCTCTCTTCCATCTCCCTCCTAATAAGTTACCAAGAAGGGCTCCCTTTTTAAAAGGGCAGCATGCCACTCTGTGAAATGCAGCACTTTCCAAGGCTCCAGCCACCCAACATTTGTATGACTTTATTTCCACTTGGGCCCAGAATGAAGACGGTGGGCAGCTGGAACCTCAGCCAGCAATGCACCTGGCAGAATGCTCAACTGCCCTGTAAAAAAAAGTCTTTAAAAGAGAGGGGGAATGGCTTAAAACGAGCAGGGGAGGGGTGTCACACATGTGCTGCAGCAGGTATCTGTGGTGAAATTGATGCCCCTTAACAGGCAAGAAGTTTATGGCCTTTGAGCCCTTCCTTCCAATTAAATTCTCAGAGACTGAAGAATCCAATTTAACCCTTTATTTTCTCTGCTGCAGCAGCGGCACTCCGGCTACTGGCAAATCAGGAGCGCCCCGAACAAAGGATTTCACACTCTTATATTAACTTTGACTACAAAAGTAACCATGGCACCATGGGTGCCATATTAGGAAAGTTTGACTTAGGCCATTGCTGTTCAAATTTTGTTAAGACTACAGTCTTTTAATCTTTGCCTACTCAGCAACAGGAAGTCTGTGAATCATGGCCCAACCAATTATATAACTGTTTTCAAATGGTCTAGCTTTAGAGAACGCTTTCTACATCAACTGTTATGGGTGTTGTGGAGTATTCATGGGTGCTGCAGAGGATTGCAGAGGATTCCAAAAGGTATTCCAGGGCACACTCATACAGTTCACAAAGGGGTCACTGGTCAGGCTAGATTAGTCTCATAATCAATCACCTCACGCGAACTGACAAACTGCCCTCAGACATTCTTATATTATATATTCAATTTATATCCCCCCTATACACAGAATACCTGAGGCAGCATGTACTGACCGAGCATGTGACAAGCAATGCTGTGCTATTTTGCAAGAGAGCTTGTATGCCATTACTAAATCAGTCACTGAGGAACCCAGTAAGCTTCTGGAACAGACTGATGAGTATTGGCCTAGTTCCCAGGCCGAATCAACTGTAGTCTAACATATGACCATATAACAAATCATCTGCAAGGAAGCATAAGGAGACACTGGCACATTGTCCAACATATCCCAGAGTGCCAGGAAAAACCTATGGTCTCCTTTAAAAGAAACAGGAACATAAGAAATCTTTTGATTAGAAGTGAAAACAAAGAACACGGTAGAAGTTTACTCAGTTTTTTACCAGGTGCTTCCATGCCTAAGGGACACCATCCCTGTGGACACTGCTGCTACTGTAAATACACCCTCAAAGTCACAGAATTCAAAAATCCATCTGATCAGCAAAGATATTTCCTCAAACATTTCACCACCTGCAACGGCACTTTTGTCATCTATGCCATCCAGTGCAAATGCCCAAAGATTTACATAAGTAAAAAAAAGTATAGGAGAGAACCTCAGTAACTTAAAGAACAACAGATCAGGTGCTCCTTTAGTAGAGCACAACATCATTGTTTCGCAGACCTAAA
Source organism: Anniella stebbinsi (assembly GCA_029215795.1). Lineage (NCBI taxonomy): Eukaryota > Metazoa > Chordata > Lepidosauria > Squamata > Anniellidae > Anniella > Anniella stebbinsi. The sequence goes on from JARDYH010000003.1 coordinate 103,223,032, forward strand.
GTTTTGGGCCCTCAAAAAACTGAACAGACAAGACAATGAATTGTTATTAAGAAAGGAAATAGAATGGATCCTGAGGTTAAAAACTCTAAATCCCAGTGGCTTAAACTTAGATCTTGAATTTTTGCCACTCCTGTGACCCAGCAATTACCTGCAGTGATTCCCACATAATAGCATTAAGGATAGCAGTAATTATGTATGTTGAGACCTTGCACTTATCACTGCTACATGGAAGCACCTGGCAGAGCCCCCCAAAAATGACGAAACAATGAGAAAAAAACGAATTAGATATAAGGGCCCCCCTGGAATGATTATATTTCCCCTGTCGCCAGTAATTATCGTAGGAGACTATCATCCTGTTAGAAGCATTTCTGCAGACTTCTCTTATCAAGTAAGAATCTGTATATTAAACTTTTGTTAAAAATGTTTTTATAAAAATATTTTTATATGATTTTTACAAGTTTTAATATGTAATGTGGCAAGCCCCAGAGCCTTCATATTGTAATAATATCTTTTTAAAAAACTTGCATATAAAAACTTGCCTTTGAGGCAATATGCCTAACCCCTAAACAGATATATTAATGTTATGTGTTATCCCCATAAACATAATTTAATGAAGAAGGCCTTAAAAAGCAACATAGGCCGAAACATGTTGGGCGTGGAAATAAAGTATCTTAGCATTCTGAGAACCTGCTTCTCTCCTTTTTTTTTGCCCTAAGAAGATTTATACGCCTTCCTATATAGGCCTTCCTCTCACAATATCCCTACTATGCACTTCCCACACCCTATCAAGGTGTATCAGCAATGTTCACCTTTTAGCCAATTCATTTCCTGAAAGCAAACAGGAGAAGAACAATGCTTTTATTGACCTATGTCCTTGTAACATGGCAACCAGCATGAATGCTTTATACTCATAACTCACAACTGTTAAGTAGGATTGTTCTTGTGTCTACTGGGGTGGGGCAGAAAGATGCTAAACATCAATGAAGGAGACTGGGGGTGGGGAGAATCACCAGTTCACCTGGGAAATGTGGCATGTCAAAAATTGGTTTTATTAATTTATTGTTGACAAATGATTATTTTACTGTATCGTTGTAAGGACAAAATGGGATAATGTCATGTACACCTGCTCTGAGTTCATTGGAGGAAGCACAGAACACAGATGTAATAAAAGTGTAATCTTAAGACTATATCACAATGGAGTCAGTTGTGCTTTTATAGGGATGGAGTTCCATAAAAAGGCTACTCCTTGTTCCATTAGAGTGAGTTTCTGGGGATCTGGAGCAGAGCCAATCTCAACAAGCAGGAAGTGTATAAAAGAAAAGGTGATCCTCAAGATGTATTGGGCTGAGGACATTTATGGCTTTAAAAAGGCCCCAAGAGTGAGTCAATGTGGTGTATTAAATAAATGTTTAGAATTGGACCAAGTATACCTAGGCTCAAACTCTATTCACACATAAAGATTACTGGCTGGCCTTTGGTGAATCACTCTTGCTCAACCAGTAATGCGGGTTTTCTAGAAAATTCAGAATTGGAAAAGTTTGAATTGGAAAAAGTTTCTGATGCCCTAGAGAGTGATCTAATTTAGCATGCTCATTTTACTTATATTTAGTAAACAATATAAAAAGTATTGTTTACTAAAAAGTACCCCGGGTTATTTATTTTGTCCCAATACATGAGTAGTGTTTGGCCTAAAAAGCCAAGGGGAAAAAATAAAGCAGTCTTAATGTGATTTAAATGTTATACTTTAGATTTGTTTATTGGAATTCGAAGAGTATAGCATATACTTCCCTTACATTGTTGACACAGTAATTCAGCCTTCCCCAACCTGATGCCCTCTGGATGTGCTGAACTACAACTTCCAGCACTGTAGCCCAATGCATCTGGAACACATCCGATGGAGAAGGCTGCATGAATATAGTTGAGCAACCAGAAGAACTGGGCCTAGTATACTGACAACCACTCGTCAATTTCAACAGAGTTTCCAGGGAAACCATTAATTACAACTTTAAAACTGCCAGACTTTCCAAGTACTGCATTTGTGATGAAACTTAGGAAATGAAGAAAAAAATCTGTGGAAAAATAAAGCATTCGGAAATCTTCTGCCTCCCATCACTGTTCTCAGCCTGAGTAGTGGACTTCCTTCGGGTGAGCTTTCCTTCGGATGGTGTTTCACATCAGCACCACAGAAAACCCTTCATCCCTTGTGTCCACCCTGCTGTATATCTGATGGTGAAGGGACACAGGGCAGGAGCCCTATAGGTAATCTCTGGGGCAGCACAAGGCCACCATCTGAGGTGGGCATTGTTGCAGGAAGCCAACTATCAATCCCTGGAGGTTCCTGGCCCCTGCTACTATTCCTCCGCATTGCTATCACTGTCTTTTCACTCACCCTTGCCATGGAAGCAAACAGTGAGAGGAACCAGGAGCAGTAACCTCAGCACATCTCTGGAAGGAGGTGTGGATTGGGCCCAGAGAGGGATAAGCAAGCGACTGGGAATGTCAGCATTGGTATGGGGAGGGGGGGGGGAGAGAAATCTGGGCACACGCAGGGAGGGAAGGTGAACAACTGAAAGCATCTTTCTCAAGCCCCCCCCCCCCCCCAAAAAAAAACCTGGACCCGCACTGCTATGGCAGATTCACATGCATGGAAATGCTTCTTCTGATACACTGGTCCCTGGCCCTTTAGGGCTGTAAAGGTCATAACCGGCATTTTTAATAGAGCCTGGAAGTGGGCATGATCAGTATTACAATAACACGTTTTTGCCTGCATGCTCCAATTAACACCCTCGTAGCTGCATTTTGGACTAACTGAAGGTTCCAAAGGCATACCAACATAGAGCAAATCACAGTAATCTAACCTGTATGAATTACTGAGGCCAAACCCTAACCCTAATCACAAAGTATTTTTATTTATTGTGAGGAGGAGATGAAACAAAGCACTTTACTGCTTTCCAATGGGTTTTGGTAGCACTGTTCAGCATTTTCTAAAGGAAAAGAAACACCAAAGTGCAAACAATATGTTGAATTTCTGCAGCTCCTAAAGGCATGGGAGCTTTGCTATAAAAACTTCTTCATGCAGCCTCCCCCAACCTGCTGCTTTCCAGGTGTTTGGGACTTCACCTTCCATCTCATCTTATGCTTCCCCCGCTTTCTCCCCCCTCCTTTATTTTTCTTTCTTCTCTCCTTAATGTTTTTTTTCTTAAATTTCAATATATCCTGAATTGTCTTTTAAGCACTAGTGAACATTCCCTTTAACCACTTTATAACTACTTTTTATAGTTTCTCCTCTTTTGTTGGTGTTGTTATTTACTATACAATCTGCATATACATTTATTAATCTTTTGCTAATTATAAGCAATGTATTTAGTATAGGTTTTAATATTATTGGACATATTACTATTATGATTACTTTTTTTTGCTTCTGGCTCTTCCTGCCCACTTCTGAGGTAGTCTGCTAATACTTCAATATTACTTGCTGGTTTCATTATATATTGACTAACTCAACCCTGGGGGAGGGGCAGGATGAGGGTCTCAAACGGAAGGCAGGATTCTTTTGTTATTGTTGTGTTGGTTTTTCAGATTTTTTAAAAAATTTTATTTTCTATTATAATTTGGAAGAGACAAATATTACTGTGGAATCTTTTGATTTTTGCTGCCCAATATGCATTATATTAAGGTTCAGTGTGGTTTGTGATTTAAGTGTAAGAAATATTTGTAATATTGGTATGATTTGTTTATGTGGAGGGGCAAATGACATGTTTCTTTCTGTCCAATGCTTAATGTGACTTCATGGACTGTCAAGGGGCTCTGATATACTAAGAAGCAGAAACGTGTGCTTTCTAAGCTAAAAGAGCTTAATGTTGATGTGGCATTTTTACAAAGCCATCTGACCGCTGAAGATGCCCACTTGTTAAACAAGGACTAGGTTGGTGAGGTTCTTGTAACAGATACTTCAACATGTTCCAAGGGGGTGGTGATTTTAATCCATAAACGACTTTCCCTTTCTCTGCAACAGTTGATTATTGATCCTGATGGTCACTTTTTAATTTTGGTTGGGAAATACATGGATAAGATAATTACTACGATAAATGTATATGGGCCAAATACAGACTCTCCTGCTATGTTTCACAAATGTTTCATTAAACTGGTTGATATGACCGATGACTATTTGATTGTTGGTGGGGATTTTAATGAGATCTTAGTTCTTTCTTTGGATAGAAATACACCCACACCTAAGACCCAAACAGTGGTGAGATATACTGTTCAGGCCTGTATGGTTGACCTTGATTTGATTGTTTGGAGAACGCACCCTGATGATAGAGAGCACACCTTTATTTGACCAGTACATCATAATTGTTTTCAATTAGATTATTTCTTGGTTTCCGCTTCTTTTTTGCAGCAAATAAAGGCTTGCAGGATTGATACACTGTTAATTTCAGACCACGCCCCAGTATGCTTGGAGTTACAGTACTTAGACTTGCCAAGGTCTTCAGGTTTTTGGCATTTTAATGTTTCTCTTTGAAATGATAAGATGCTTAAATCTCAGATCTCTGCTGAATTGGCTGAATATGGGGAAATCCAGATTTAAGAATTGGAAAGAAAGCATTCTTGTGGAGGACATGGATGGATAAGATGATTTTTGCTTTGGATCAATTAATAGTTCCAGAGGACAATTTTTTGTCCTTTTCTGACTTTTGTGTTAAAAAATAATTTACTTATTACGGCTCAATAGCAATACTTGCAGTTGCAACACCTGCTGTTATCTAGACTTGGTCCGACTGCTTTTATAGCCCCAGAGCTTATAGCAGCTGAACAGACACGTCGATCCATGACCCATATATATAAGTACTTCGTAGTTATAAATAAATATGATACCCATAGTTTAAGACAGGAATGGAATAACGAATTGGAGTGTCCTATTTTGCCTAATCAATGGATTGTTGCCCTAGCATCTGTATCTGAAGCTTCTATGGACCTTAGGCTACGTCTTATTCAACAACAACAAAAATGTTTCAGGTATATTGAACTCTACAATGCCTTTTCAGTAAGGGTGTGTCTAACTTGCACAACTGTTGGAGATGTAATGCACCTAGTGCTTCTTTAACTCATATGTTTTGGCAATGCCCTTTAGTCAACCCCTTTTGGGAGGAGATTATAATAAGGATAAATTTTGTACTGTACAAACTATAATATGGAACTATGTGCATGTCCTCCTAAATTACCTATTGGCTTCTTGGAAGTTAACACTTGGTCAGCTCAAATGGATTTTCAGAGCCTTTAAGACAGCTAAAAGATTTATATTATCACATTGGAAGGACAACTACTCACCTCCCATAATGCAATGGATTGAGGACTTAACAACACTATCAATATTTGAACAGGTGTTATATAGGCGCGACTTGCAAGTGGATAAATACGTGGATATTTGGTCTGCTTTTCTTGAAAACTCTCTCCCCTTTTGTTTTGTTTTCTCTCTCTCTTTTTTAAATGAACAGCACACTTGATGGGAAAAAACGACGATATTCCTATATATGTAATGTTTTGTTGCTTTTCTTTTTCACTATTTATTTTCTGTTCTGTTTTGTCAGTATTCACAATAAGAATTTTTGTAAAAAAAAACTTCCATCAGGCCCAGACAGTATGCCAAGTGTTCAGTATGCTGGGAGTTATAGCCCCAAAATCTGGAGAGCATCAGATTGGGAAGGGCTACCTTATTGAGATTCTGTTCTGACAGGTGACACATGAGGTTCAGTTCTAATACAGTGAAAGATTCCACACAGTCCATGCCAAGCTGGTAGCAATGGTGAACAGATAGCGGCTGGTTAAGAAAATATGTCTCCTTCCTTTAAATTAAACTGTTAATCTTATTAGTAGTGCACTATAAGAGTCTGGCAAGTACTCACAGACTTAGTTACAATCACACCTTACTTTTCAATACAATACCCTCAACACCTTACACATTAAGAAAAAGACCCCGAAACCATCTGTTGAAGACCAATGGTATGGCCCAACTATATATAATTATTATAATAGAATGTATACTACCAAGGTGGTAAACCTAGTTCTCGGCCCTGCCATGTCAGAATGCAGTCTATAGATAGAATGCTTTGCTATTTCATGGGGGGGGGGGGTGCTCCACAGAGAATACTTACATGTCAGGGAGAATCTCTAGTGATTGGGGGGGGAATGGAACAGGGGGTTACAAATAACCCAATTTGGAATTCCATACCATGTTATGTGGTGAGCCCAGATCCCTCTCCGTTCAGGAGCAGCTTGTCAAGAAGTGGATAATCAGGGACATTTCAGACTTCAATCACTAGGTAATTAAGCAGTTTACAAGACAAAAAGCTTATCAGGCTAACTTTCTGTACAGAACATTTTTCACAGCCCCAGACAAGCAAGTAGCTCCTCTCTGAGCCACAGCCTGAACATGCTATGCTTCTGAAAGATCCATGGCCAAATTGCTTGTTCAAGGACTCGTGTGCCTACCTGGAGGATCAGAGTGACTGTAAGGGGTCATGGAGCCCATAAACCGTCTCTCCTAGGACAGAAGGAAGAGTGCTGCTCCAGACACCTTTTTTATCCTTTTCTTTCCTTCGCTTCAAACACCGACTGCTCCCAACAGGGTCTTTTTCAAGGCTAGGGCTTGGTGGCCAGCTTAATTTCAAGGAGCAAACCAGCCATGTTTCTTAAAGCTCTAAGGACACAAACGTAATGACTGTAGAAGACTGAGGTGCAGAACCGCAGGCCAGAGGGCCAAATCCGGCTCTTCTAGGGCCCCAGCCCAGCCTTCTAGGTTTCCCCAGGTGGCTATGCCCCCTTTCCCTAGTCTTTCCTTCAACCACCAATTGTTTGGTGGTTTCCAATCTCCTATGCAATTCTCCTGGCCATTTTAAGGCTTAGTTGCAGTAATTTGGCTGGGGGATGCTGTGAGTTATAGGACTTCTTTTGTTTGTACATGCATAGGATTGCACCCTAATAAAGTCAAAATACCCTCTCATCGTATCAGATTGTCTTAATTGCATATAATTACATTTCATCATTTTGTAATCGTCGATACTTTCCTAAGAGAATAGTTTAGTGAAAGAGTCAACTGATAATTTAAAAGAGTTTAATGATTTGGAAACTATATTATCTGCTATTCTACAGAGAGACCAGAAGAACAGCTTGTGGATCACATCATCGGATCATGTAATTTCTTCTAATATACTGAGTACATGGATTTCTTTATTTCTTATTTGTAAAACTTATAAATCAGAGCTAAATAACAATAGAATGGGCTAGGAAAAGGAGTGATGGGGGAAGGGGAAGCCCCACGCCTTGAGAGCAACCCATCACCCCAATTTTTCCCCATTTTCAGCAAACTGTCACTGAATTATAGCTTCCTACCCTATTTATTTCAAGCCAATTAAGAAAACATCAGAGAAGCAAAGTAGGCAGCAACAAGGAAGCGCCTAATTATGGCTCTCAGTGGAAACTTTGATACCCGGGACATTGTTCTGGATTAAAACTGGAGCCACACTTCACTCTTACATGTATATGAAACTTCTGCAATATCTTCCTGATCATCCCCATTACAATGGAAAGACATCCTTGTAGCTGTGGGATACGCCAGTTCATATGGCTTCCCAGCATCCCCTCCTCTCCTTTGCCCCTACAGTCACAACTCAGAGATAAGACCATGCTTCTTGGGCAATGGCGATGCTTCTGTGATTTCCAGTTGAAGAACCTTGATGGATCCTTTGCCCTCCCTCACGATCTTGTTACTATTCATATATTGGCAGGGGAAGGTCAATCGGTGCTGCAGGGAGCCTGTTGCTTAAAAGTGCACAGAGTGGAGGGTGCTTAACTGTTCAAAAAGCACTTCAGCGCCTTTGCATCACGTTAATGTGCCCCTACAACACGCAGTTTGGGAATCATTGCTCTAAAAATATGGCTTCTATAGAGTTTATAACATTGCTGCTTCCAGATTATATTCAGCATTGTGACTCTGTTGCTACTATGATACTAAACTAGAGTCTTACCTATTGTCTTTTCCATGAGTCTGCAAAATAGGAGCTAAATAGGAGCTAAATCAAAGATGTGAAGGGCCAGAAAAAAACTGGAAAATTTGGGAAAACATTTTTTTCCCGAAGCCTTTTTTGTGGTTTTTCCCCAACAAATTGGAAAAATTGAAAAAAAAAATGAAGAAAAAATGGATTATGAATGTTTTATTTTAGCAATGATGAATAAAAAGTTTAAGCCAAGGTGTTTACTTCTCCAAATGATTTCTAAAAACAATGTACAGTATCAGATTATTACGATTTCTGTGCACTGAGGACAAGCAAGTCCTAGGTTGCAAACTGAGACTACAACTCTCAAATGCAAGAGCAAGATGCATTTCTGCCTCTAGGGAGCGCTGCCTCTGAAGCAGAGACTGAAACTGATAGTGATAGCTATAGCTCAGAAAATTTCATGCATATTTATTGAATCTTGGTCCCCCGTTTTTCTCAGTTCTTTTTATGGGAATGGGTGCTTTATGTCTTCTTGACACTGTGGAGGACTAGCGGAGACATAAATAATTTTCTTTGTTACTAATACTGATGGTTTCTTCTGTTTGTTTGTTTTTAATTGTTTTTTGCCTGCTCCTCATAAACTGGCAAAACCAGAGAGGTTCCTTACAGTTCAGATATTCCTTACAGTTCAGGAGCTTGTAGCTCCATTTGTTACCCACCCAAAAAGTAAAAATTTGTAGAAGTAAATTCAATTTGTAATAATTGTTTGAATATACTGTACTTTTAATATACCAAATGTAATAATTTTATGCCAAACTGACTTGTACATAATTACATTTTATGTTCCTAAAGTAACAAAGTGTCTTTCAATCTGTAAAAAGTGCTAATATTGCATATTTTCCCAAGTTTTCTGAAAATTTCCATTTTTTTCCAGGGGGGATTGTTTTTTCCATGGCTTCAGAATTTCTGAAAATTTTACATCTCTAATCAATGGTTCTCTGTTTAGCAAAAACAGATGCCTTGTAGATTATTGCTTTACCAAATAGCTAAGTTCCTTGGAATGAATGGTAGGTGGTGGTGTGTTGTGCCTCCATTAAGGATGGAGGAGGACATAGAACAGCTGGGCCTGAGGGGTTGTCTTGATGAGGGGAAAGCCCCAGGATGGATCCTCAGTGGCACTAGGCCATTTATATGACGCTGCAGCCATCACAGAGTCATCCTAGGGCATTCCTCCGAAGCTCTGATTTTAAAGTCGTGGACTTACCCTGACTTTTTCCTGTGAGCAAGACGCAGACGTGCATTTGCCGTCTGTCATCTTGCTTTGGTGTTGCGCCGGAGGCATGTCTTGCCCACGCAAGAGAAGCACATAAATGTAAAAAAGGTTAAAATATTATTTTAAAAAAATGTGGGGGACACGTGGACGTACCACAGTGCCCATGAAATGATGCTTCCGCACCTCTCCAGCGTGGCAGAAGGACACTCATGCCAGAGAAGCGCATAAACACAAAAAAGTTTTTTAAAACACTTTTAAGTGGCAGATGCACAAACGCACCTGTGCAATGATGTGCAGTTGCGCGGTGGTGTACAGGCGGATTGGCAGCAACAGCTCCTTCTGCTGCAAACTCAGCACTTGCACTCCTTGCCATAGAGACAACCAGCAGAAGCGCAAGTATGGGATAGTGAGGGCTCGAGGCACAACTGCAACCTTGTATAGACACCCCCTGAAAGGGTTTGGGGAGGGGCCCAGCACATGGGCAAGCAGAAAATAGCTGCAGCTTGACCCAGCAGGCCTCACTCATCCATCATCATTGGCATAAAGACAAACCTCGAACCCAGTTCAGGTGCTGGAAGCAACTGCTGTTTCTGCTTATCCCTAGCAGTAGCATTCCTGCCAGCTTGGACTATTCTTGGAACGACTTCAACTATTCTTCAGCACATCCCTAGATCTGGTTTTATTTCCCTTGGCTTCAGACAGATATCTTTGGTTTATAGACCTTGGATTAGCTGCTGTTTATCTCTCAACTCCCATGATTTACGACACGAGGAGGAGGAAGATGTTGGTACATAGGGAGGTATTAGTGACTACAAATTAACAAAGCACATAGGATAGCTCAAAAGATGGGAGCATTATCCCATGAGAATGAAATCCAGAGATTATGGGTGGAGGAACATCAAGAGACAGAGGGACATGCAGGTGTGGCATCATGAGCTAAAAAGATTGCAGTAAAGTTCCTTATGCAATCAGAAAGAGTGGAGATCTCACAAAAGACAGACAGTTTAATCTAAGAAGCAATCTTACTATGCCACCTCTCATTAATTTATATAGCCTGGTGTTGAATTCCATTCTTTGTAACAGCCTTTCAAACAGCGTCATCAAAAGGACCTGCGAAAAAATGTGAGTGGGCAGTAACGAGTGTGCGATAAAATGCTCGTCTGGTGACTCTCTTAGAATGAACTTGACATAAAAGTGCTCCTTATCACAACTCTGCATGACTGTTGTTTTTCAGCTACTGGATTGAGACCCAGAAGTGTGTTGCATCAGTCACACTGCCATCACAAAAAACAAAGAAGGGGCCAGAGCTCGGTGCGATAGAGAGCACCTGCTTTGCATGCAGAAGGTTCCAGGTTCAATCTCCAGCTTTTCCAGGTAGGGCGAGTAAAACAATCGTGCCTGCAACCCTGGAGAGTTGCTGCCAGTCAGTGTCGACAAAACAGAGCTAGATGGACCAATGATCTGACTCAGTATAAGGCAGCTTCCCATGTCCCTAAAGACAGTTATATTGGCAATAGGGGAGGAGGAGGTGACCAAACACAAAAATATAAAGAGCTCCTTTGCTTCCAGTGCTTGTACTGATAAAGGAATTTCACGAAATCCAGTTTTTCTCATCAGTGAAATGCAAGCTACACCTGTTCTATATAACTGCTAAAAGCACAAGAGCCTAGTCTAACATTGCATCTAATCACTCCTAAGAAAGGAGGAAAGAGAAATAAAGGCGGACAGCTATCCGTGGAAAAGGAGGACTTGTCTACCAGACTGCTTTTCTACTATTTTTTCTTAGCCTGGCACTGTTTGGTCAGTTGTACCCAGGGTGGATTTGATTTAAATCAATTTGATTTAAATCACGATTTAAATCACTACCAGGGTGGATTTGATTTAAATCACAATTTTAATCACTACTCAGAAAGACTCGATTTAATCATGTGACTCCCCCCCCCCCCAAAAAGTGCACTCTTCCTCGCTATAAGCTTAATATATATTTTACACAACTCAACCAAAGACTCATTCTTGCTGGTATAATCTTAATATTTACAAGCAGAGGCAGGTTTCATTTTTAGCTTCTTGTGCAGATCTATTTCACTCCCAACAATCTATTCATTGAATTTTTTGAAACTTAGCACTTAAGAGGTAAGGGGTTGGTTCTGTGTACATAGATTTGCAAGTGGACAATGGGATTGTGATCTCTGCAGACACAAATTCACAGTTTTGAGAACTGTAAAACCAAACATCTGTGATAATATCTTCTAGATAGAAAAATTGCCCAATAATCTTACAGAAACCTCTGGAAGAGCATGACATTGTGAATGGATTAATGGAATTCATTTACCAAAAAATTTAAACATTGCATGAATATACACAGCCTCATGCTACATAATTAAAAACTAATCCTTATTTCATGATGAATAACCTTTGGCCTATAATGTATCTTAAATAGAAAACTATTTTTAGACAGATTTTCCCTCAAAAAGCATTTTATATATATAAAAATCCGATTTAAATAAAAAAAATCCAATTTAAATTTAAAAATCCGATTAATTTTTTTAAAAAAAAATCATTGATTTTTATCCACCCTGATTGTACCATTCTGTGACTCAATACCTCAATACCATTCTCAGAGCTCAACTCTCAGCCTCGTCAATGGCTTCTTGAAGATCCATTTGCAGTTCAGTGGCATTTACCAAGAAACCCATGTCAGAGGCCACATTTCATTTTCAGCTGCTTGTAGCCTGAATTTTCAAAAGAAGCAGTACATAGAAAAGTTTTATTAATCAGTTAGAGCAGATCCTCAGTTTGTCCTTGAAGGAGAGAAACTATGTATCACACAGATCTCTTTTTTCCTATTTTAAAAGCCATATTATTCTTTCTATACAGTCTGTATAACTTGTGACCCCACAAATGCAACCTACCAACTACAAACGTGAAATTGTAGCCCAACGGTTGAACACTTTGCTGCCTGCTTGGGGCTGTAAAGAGTCAGATGTTACCACTCACATACCTGACCAAAATGGATGACTGGTGGGCTATATCTCCCTCGGTGGGTCAGACATTATGGAGAACATTTCTTCAGGTACACACCCAGAAGGGCAAGCCTTTGGGCTTTGCAGGTCGAACCAGGACCTAGACACCACCTCAGTGCGCACCAAACCAGGCCTCAAAATCCTTTGGGTGAGTTCTAGGAACTCTTTCTGATCCCATAGAAAACCACCTAGGATTTCACCATAGAGCAAGTGAGGTGAAGGGTCAGGTCTAGCTCAGTTCTCTAGCATTGGCTCAGTTCCTCCTTTCCAACAAAAGATTATGTGATGGAGTGTAGATCAGATCACTTCCCCTCTATCTCCCCCCCCCCCCCCACAACTTAGCCCACCATCCTGCTGGGCATTTTGCTAGGATAAAAATAATAGCTGGCTCTGGTTCACAAAAAATATGCCACCATAAATTAGCTAGCAACAAAACTCTATGGAAGGCTTTTATTGTGCAATCGTCCTGTCTCAAACACAGAATTTTATGAGGAGTCCAGACAATATCATCTTCCATTTGAAGATCACCTTTGTTTTCTTACCACTACTTTATCTTATTCCTTAACATTGATAAAAGCCTGCTAAGAGTCTGGGGGAAATAGAATTGTTTGGTTTCCTGGCTCCAAGGTGGGCTGATGGGCATGCCAGTGGGCAGAGAGGGGAAGAGACCGGGGGTGGGGATATGAGCTATTCCCAGCCATCTCCAGATGCCTTTCCTCCCCCTCCCTGAAGCCTAGTAGAAAACACCTGTGCATTGGATACTTGTAAGCCTCAGAATTCACAGGCTTATAAGTACCTAAGGTGGATCTGATAGGATTACACCCTAGAGAGCATAAGACTGACAGCTGCACAATGCCTTTGGATTAATAGTGCTAGCAAATGTCCATCTGAAAGCCCCCTCTGTTGTTTTGACTGCAAGATACTAACATGCCCCTCTGGAAATGAAAATGCACCATATACGAAAACTATCTATAGATTTTTGAAATTTTATTTTGGACAGTAAATTCAGTTTACTAATGTTAATGTGAAAGATGCACTTATGTTTATCTCTATCTATAAAGCAGAAAGTATGTGTGTGTCATGTATGTCTGGAAATGTTTACCCATTTACAGATTATTTAGAAACTCAAAATTTGACAATGTGATAGGTCTGGCTATGCAATGTACCAAAAATAATAATCTAAAAACATGATTTTGGGTTTTTAAAGATTTTTAAAGAATTTAATAAAAACCTAGGTTTGTGCCTACAACTCCCAACATGCCTTGGGTGGACTTCCCAGCATGCCTTGGATGAGGCCAGACTTACCAGTCTTTGGCAGCCATTGTGATTCCTAAGGTGAGTCTCAAGCAGTCAACCCAATTCCACAGAAAAGGAAACAACACACATAAATGGGCTGCATCCATTTGTGGTGCCTCCTCCCACTTGCTATGTCTGGTTTAAAAATCATAACTACATACAACAGCATGACTTTCAGAGGCTGAATTCTGGACATGCTCAAAGACTGCTATTTTCTCAGAAACTGGGGGAAATGCATGTGCAATCTTCACCCTTAAGAGGGAGAGAGGGAGGGGAAGCACTCTGCGCTTGCCAAGAAATATGCCCAATGAAGGGGGGCAAGTAGGTGGGCCGGCCCCAACCCTTCAATACAGACTCCTGATGAAGCACTTGGTGAGCAAGAATGCAGGCCGAGGCAGTCCTGACAGCCGCTCACTTCCCCTCCTTTGCAAAACTGCTACCCAATCCTCTATCGAAGAGCAGCATCAGCAATGAGAGGAGGGAAACGCCTCTCAGAGGACGTGGGCACCTGCAGGCTGCCAAAGACATGCTGGGAGGTGTAGTACTACACAACAAAACAAAAGGGAGTCGCCCTCACTTATAACTAAGCACCCAATTTTTGCAGTTTTTGAGGCAACATCTGAAAGTAAATGTTCTGAATATGTTTTAAGTAGGGTGACCATCGGTCCGGTTTTGCCTGGACAAGTTGTAAAAATTTAATTGCCTTTTGAAGTACTAGACAGGTTTAAGGAATTTTTTTGCCACTTTCAGACACTCGCAGCCTGCGTTTTAAAATGATCAAAAATACCCCCCCCTCTCTCCCCCCATTTTAAAATTCTGACAATACAAAAATAAATGCAGTTCATTGTGTAATTTATTGGCAAAACACATTAAAATGATTACCTTTGGTTTGTTGCTTTTCCTCTCTGGTTTAACAAACTGAGTTGCACACAAAAGTCCGGTTCCCTTCCTTGCCCCCTTCAAATGAGTTTCTTTACCTCCAGTTGGCATTTGCTTGTATTCAACACTTTTTCTGCTCCATTAGGTTTGTGTTGATGCAAAAAGACCAGGGAGGTGCAGACGGGTCCCATATTGCCTCACCCCTGTGTTAAGAACCTGAGTAGGCAAATTCCCTCTTCTCTCCTTTCTGTCCACTTTTCTCCCCACACCCAACTTGGCACAGCAACATCCCTTCTTGTTATGTGGACAGAGGCTGTTTTTTAAACTTTTTTTTAAATTTACATTTTCAAATGTATACATTTCTGCTTACATAAGGAGCCCCCTCCCCAAGTATGTAGAAAACACTGCCATTTGGGGGTGACCCTGCTATCAGCTATCTACATTATATATAGGCTGCACTATAACAAAATGTGCTCTAGATAGTTAACAAAATAAAAGTAACTAGTAAAAAGCAAGAGCAATGCAATAAAAATACAATACGATAAAATGCAGCATTCAAACATCTTCCTATCCCAGTATTTCTTCTAAAGTAAGTGGGTAACATCCAAAATAAGCCCTATTTAGTGTAGAGCAATTAAAATGAATGGGACTTAAGTTTTCCTAAGTTTCATTCATTTCAGTGGCTTTAATTTAAGTAGGGTTTATGTTGAGTGTTACCCGTCCTTAAAATGCTCAGGGAATTAGCAGAGAGGAAACACTGGCATCTATTCTTTAATGTGCTACCTCCAGTAATAATAATAATAATAATAATAATAATAATAATAATAATAATTAATATATTTATTACCCGCCTCTCCCCCCGGATCGAGGCGGGGAACAACATCATCATAAAACACACAAAACTGACCAAAAATACACAAAACCAATACATCATTAAAATACCAATAAAACACCAATAAAACACTTAAAATTCATCTGAGTAGGCCTGCCGGAAGAGCTCAGTCTTTATAGATCGTTTAAATTCCTGAAGACTGGTAAGTTCACGGATCTCTCCCAGCAGGTCATTCCATAATCTGGGAGCGGCAGAAGAGAAGGTCCTCTGGGTAACAGTTGTCAGTCTAGTTTTTATTGACTGTAATAAATTCTTCCCAGAGGACCTAAGCGTGCGGGGTGGATTGTATGGGAGAAGGTGATCCCGCAGGTAACCTGGACCCATACCATGTAGGGCTTTAAAGGTAATGACCAACACTTTGTACTTCGCCCGGAAACTAACTGGCAGCCAGTGGAGAGATTTCAAAACTGGTGTAATATGGTCACCCCTAGGTGTACCAGTGACCAACCTGGCTGCCATATTTTGAACTAGTTGAAGTTTCCGGACTAGGCACAGAGGTAGCCCTATGTACAGCGCATTGCAGAAGTCAAGTCTCGAAGTTACCAGCGCGTGCAGTACCGTCTTTAAGTCTTCCAACTCTAGGAAGGGGCGCAGCTGGCGTATCAACCGAAGTTGATAGTAGGCACTCCTGGCCGTTGCATCTATCTGGGATGTCATTTGGAGCAACGGATCCAGGAGCACCCCCAAGCTGCGAACACAGTCTTTCAGGGGGAGTGCAACCCCATCCAGAACTGGTTGACACACCTCCAAACCCAGGTTGTGGCCTTTGACAGCAAGCACCTCCGTCTTGTCTGGATTCAGCTTCAGTTTGTTTTTCCTCATCCAGCCCATTACCGCCTCCAAGCATTCATTCAGAGGAGACACACTATCCTTAGCCGATGCTGTTCTCACAGAGGCATAGAGAAATATATTTGGGTGTCATCAGCATACTGATAGCACCCCGCCCCATGCCTCCGGATGATCTCTCCCAGCGGTTTCATGTAGATGTTAAACAGCATTGGGGAAAGGGTAGCACCTTGTGGTACACCACATAGCAGCTCCTTCTTTGAGGAGCAACTATCCCCAAGCATCACCATCTGGAACCTGCCCGAGAGGTAGGACCGGAACCACTGAAGCACAGTGCCCCCGATTCCCAATTCCCCCAGGCGCTCCAGAAGGATACCATGGTCGATGGTATCGAAAGCCGCTGAGAGGTCCAGAAGTACCAACAGGGACACACTCCCCCTGTCAATACTCAAGCGTAGATCATCCACTAAGGCGACCATAGCAGTCTCAACTCCATATCCTGCCCTGAAGCCGGTTTGAAATGGGTCTAGAAAATCTGTATCATCCAAAACTGCTTGGAGTTGGAAGGCAACCGCCCTCTCGATCAGCTTGCCCAGAAACGGAAGGTTCGATACTGGTCTGTAATTATTAAGGTCCAGGGGATCCAGGGAGGGCTTTTTAAGAAGCGGCCGTACTACCGCTTCTTTTAAACAAGATGGAAAACTCCCCTCCCTGAGAGATGTATTAATGATATGTTGTAATTGTAATCTAATTACATCTCCTCCCTGGGCGACCAGCCAAGAAGGGCAGGGATCGAGAGGGCAAGTCGTCCTCCTCACTCGTCCAGTATCAGAGACACTAAGCCTATGTTCTCCTATTACTGGGGAACATGGGCAGGAAGGTTTTGTTGCACTCATGTCCTGTTTATGGGCTTCCAATACGCAGCTGGTTGGCGACTGTGTGAACAGAATGCTGGACTAGATGGACCCTTGGTCTGATCCAGCATGACACTTCTTATGTTCTTCCGCATAATTCTATTTGGGCCATTTCTTCCCACCCCACCATATTCCCACCCAATTCCAAAGGGTTCTATCCTTAAAAGCAGCCTAAAAATAATTTAAAATAAAAAATAAATTTTAAAAGGAGAGGAAGGGCAGGTGGATGTGGGGGAGCATAGCACTTAATTAACCTACTAGGGATGGAAAACCTACAGAAGGATACCAGTAACTTGGGGTCTGAGAGTGCACCCATTGAGTTCACCATAGTTAGGGTGACCAGACGTCCGGATCCCCCCGGACAAGTCCGGAATAAGGGGGGCAAATTTGAGTCCGGGGGGAAATTTCAGAATATCCCTGAAAGTCCGGGAAAATTGGGCCTCTCCTGCGCCATCTGAGCCTTGTTCTTGGCTAGCGCGGTTGTGCTGGTCAAGAACAAGGCCTAGATCGGCCGGGAAAGAGGCCGGAATGCCACATGCACGCCCTTCCGGGTATGCGTCGTTCTGGCCTCCTCCCCTGCGCCATCCAGGGCTTGTTCTTGCCGGCGCCGGACGGGAGCGGACGTCCCTGCAAGGTAAGCAGGGGGCAGGGGGGAGGGGGAGCAGTGGGGCGCGTGGCGCACTTACCTTGCAGGGACGTCCGCTCCCGTCCGTCGCCGGCTGCTACTGCGAGCGGGCTTCACGGCCTGCTCCAGAGTGGCGCGCAGCCGGCGACGGATGGGAGCGGACGTCCCTGCAAGGTAAGCAGGGGGCAAGGGGGAGGGGGGGCAGGGGGGTGCTCGATAAAGGAAGAAAAAAGTGAATGGGTGAAAGCAAAGGGGGTGAAGAGTGAAAGTGTGTGGGTGTATTTTTAATAAGAGTAGAACAAAGGCAGGAAAGGGGGATACTGAGAGGCTAGAATAATGAGGAGGAGGACTTCAGGGATACCTTCCTTTTATTGTTGTACGGAAGAGGGAATTTCAGTACATGCAGCTTCTCATGCAGCCTGAAGAAAAGTTGCACCTGCTCAGATTCCCTCTGCTGTAGGTCTATGAAAGGTAGAGTGACCATATACAAAAGAAGGCAGGGCCCCCGCCACTTTAACTATGTGATGAAGAGGGAATTTCACCAGGAACTAATTGCCTACAAATGACACTGGCTGAAATTCTCTTTTCTCTACAACTGTTAAAGTTACAGGAGCCCTGTCTTACTTTTCATATGGTCAGCCTAGGGGGAAGGGGGTTTACCCCCCCCCCCCAGGGCTGTCCGCTTCCATCCGCTGGCGCCTGCGGGCGCCAGCGGATGGAAGCGGACAGCCCTGGGTGGGGGTACCCTGGGTAGCCAGGCATCCCTGTGCAGCTTGGCTGCAGGAGATGACAGTTAATATCTTTTTTTTATGGCAGTTTGTTATTAAAATCTTGCTTTATTTACTCTGGCTTTTTAATATAGAGATAAATACAATGTGCTTTTATGTAGTTCTCTACTCTCTGCTCTCTTGGCATAGCAATATGGAAAGTAGGTGAATGAATATAAAGTGCTCAGTAATTGAATTTGTCAGGACTGAGATTAACCTGGATAGAATGGACATGGGGGTGGGGAATGAATGACCGGATGCTTGAGGTGCTCAATGAGTGGTTGCATCACAGTACATCTGGATATGGAAGAGGCATTGCATGGATGTGAGATCAGGGACATATGTGGGGATTAAACTTATACAAAACTTTGAGAAGTTGATCTGCATTCTGGTGTGTGTACACAGGGTGGGTGCAGGACTATGGCCTCAAAGAGCTTGGAATGCCATAGGGGCAGGAGCGCAGGGGAGGGGGCTAAGTAATGCAAAGAAATGTGTTCTGTACCTTTGTGAATGATATGAAGTACTGGGGGGAAAGTATGAAACTATTGTAGATTTTTGTTTTCATCCCTGGAAAGAATTTCATGGCGTACAGAGCAGCCTGTCCCAGCCTGGAGCGAGGGCATCTTAGCCCGGCCTGGTGTGCAGAGCTGGGGCTGGATGTTATGTTATTTTTCTTGTTGTTTCTCCTGTTATTGTTGAGTGCTGCTGCTACTGTTTATAAACTTTTTTAAAAGCAATTTGCTGCTCTTATTTATTTATAGCATTTTTATCCCGCCCCTCAGCCAAAAAGGCTCCCAGAGTGGCTTACAATCAGAAAAGAAGATAGTCTTGTATGTATGTATGTGTGTGTGTGTGTGTGGGGGGTATTAAATCAATAGAAGGCGAATGAACTGTCTTTAGCTGCAATTTAAATTCAGTGGGGGTGGGGGTAGATTGGATTTCATATCTGGCAGCATTGATGAAATTAATTTTCACTTATTTTCCATATATTCCTTGAGTACTGATTTTGATGAATTAATTGGGGGGGGGTACATGTGGGTGTGTTTTAAAACTATTATTAGATTTGCCATGGGTGAGTATGTTGGGGTATGTGGATATTTATTTTATTTTTAATCTTGGTTAAGTGTGTGTGGTTGGTTGGTTTTTGCCTTGGTGCATGTGTGGATTTTTATTATTTTTCCTTTGTTGAGTATATGGATGAGTGCTGTATTTTTAATGTTATTTTATTGCCTTGGGTATGTGCATGTTTGTGTGTAGATTTATTATGTATACTGTTATTTTGCCTTGTGTGAGTGGCTGATGATGATGATGATGATGATGATGCCTTTGGTGAGTGTGGGGGTGAATTTTTATTCCCCGTCCCTTGTTAAGTGTATGTGAGGAGGTTGTGTTTTTTTTTAATTGCCTTGGGGAAGGTGTGGGGTTCCCCCCTCACTTTGAGTGAGTGTGCAGGGGTGTGTAGATTTTAATTTTTATTGCCCGAGTATGAGGTGTGTGTGAATGATGGCGATGATGATGACACAAAATTGGGTGGGATCACTAATATCCTGGAAGACAGAAACAAACTCCAAAGTGATCTTGATAGACTGGAGCGCTGGGCTGAAAACAGCAGAATGAAATTTAATAGGGATAAATGCTAAGTTATACAAGTAGGAAAAAGAAACCAAATGCACAGTTACAAGATGGGGGATACTTGGCTCAGCAATACTACAAGTGAGAAGGATCTTGGAATTGTTGTAGGTCACAAACTGAATATGAGCCAACGGTGTGACTGGGCTAAATTAATAGAAGTATAGCTTCCAAATTGTGTGAGGTACTGGCTACAGTTAGGGTTAGGGTGCTGCATGCACACAAATGACACTTGCTGATATTCCCTTTTCAATACAGCTCTTAAAGATACTGGAGCCCTGTCCTCCTTTTCACATGATCACCTTACTTTAAAGATGCTCAGCTTTTCAGGCAAGAAAATAACTTTGGGTCATTTCACTTGCATGTAATACAGTTGTCCTGTAAAATGGTCTTGTGTCTTGTGTCTGCTTCTGAAACAATCATGGCAGCCTTGTTGTAAGCCTCTTCAGTATAATTGTTCTTCTATGAGATTAATGGTAAAGAACTAGGTGATGAAAAACACTATAAATCTGAAATAAACAAAGTGTTTGAGATTGCACTTAAAAGGAACTTTCCTGTGAATTTGCTTCCATGTGTCTGCTGTGGTGGGAATCAGCAACTGGATTGGTGATCTGACCTGTTTGCAATAGCCAGAAGTGCTGAATGAGATACCGCTAGACCCTGAGTTCAGCCAACTGAGAATCTGAGCTTTTGTTTTAAAAAAGGATTCTAGACTTTATGGCTGCAAAGATGTCATTGGAAGTGTGTCATAATGCTTGTTGAAATGTCAGTATTTCATTTCTTTGATGGTGATATAACCCACTTTTGTTTTTAAGAGATGTGTTTGTAAGATAAACATGGAAAGTGGTGATGTTGTACTCCTGCCCCTTCTGTTCTGGTCTATAATTCAGTAAAAACTTTGTAGAAAAGCTTTCAGAATGCCAAAAAGAAAGTGTAAATTCACGCCTGTCTCACTTGTTCCTTATTTCAGTGAATTTAACATTAACGTATTATGTAGAACATATTTGTCTTAATTGTGAGGTGTCAAATTAGACATGTGACCAAGGCCACGCCCCCTTGGGGGCGGTCATCTCAAGTTGGGCCCGCCTTCGGGGCTGGGCATGTTCGATGGGCACGCCTCCTTGAGGGCGGCCATCTTGTCCTCCTTTTTGGTTTCCAATATATGGTCACCCTAACCATAGTGCCTTGAGATCTTGAAGCTACAATTGTGCTTACCAGTCCACATAATTGGCAGGGACTGCTTGGAGAAGCTCACAGCCTTTACTAGCTGTAATTATGTGCTGGGCCTGGGACATGGGAAGGTTGCTAGCTGCCTGGTGATCAAAAGAGTTTAATGTGAAATGGGGGGATGGGGGGTGAGGGATCAATCTCCTGTTTTAGCCCCTTTTTCTTCGTTACTTTGCAGTGCATACATAGTTACTAAGGTTACAATCCTATACACATCCCTGGGAGTAAGTCCCATTGAATTCACTGGGTTTTACTTGAAAGTAGCCACGTATAGAATTGCACTGTAAATTGCTACAAAGCTCTCCCTCACTGTATGGCTGCCTCCATATGTACATGGGAGGGGAGATGGTTTCTCCCCCGACAATACAATTACCTAGAAAACAACAATACATTATGATATCCTAAAGCTGCTGCCTCTTTCTGGGAACAAGAGAGAATTTTTATCTTGTGCAGTAAGTCCCACTCTTTCTAGTTAAAGCAAGGAACTTTAAACTGTTAAAGAAAGGGGAGGGGGGAAATTAGGAGAGCCCTTGGCTACCTTACCAGTGGCGGAGTAGGGCAGGACCTTGCAGCCAAAGTTCAGGGGCCCACAGAAAGGAGCAGATAATGGGGAAGTGTCAAACAAGTTTCAGCACAGTCCTGGCAGGAGAATGTGGGGGGGGGGGGCAGATCAGGGCTGAAGATGCTTGCCACAGCATTTTTTTTTTTTTTCTTATTAAAACAAAACCAAACATCTTATGGCCAGGGGGCAGCCATGTGGATGATTACAGATGCACACTGTATTATTTTTTACTTTCAAACTATATTACCCTTTTCCACAACAAAATTGTGCTTAGTCCCATGGAAATATAAGACATTTTGTTTCAGCTGGCTTGTGGCCTGGCTATTGTTTGATTTTTATATTTTGGGGCTTCCTTCTAGTTGTTGGGGTCCCCCCACCTGCCCCAGGAAGGGCCGGCAGGTGCTTTTTATTGTTTGCTGGTGTTTAATTGTTATATTGTTTGATTGTGTTTCAATACTGCTGCTTTAGGCACTTTGTTGTACTTTGTTAAAGTGGAAAATGCAGGGTACAAAAGTTTAAATTTATGAATGAAAGAGAGGAACCGAAGAATACAAGTGGGGTAAAACTGATAAATTTCATCAGGCATGTATTATGGGGGTATATTTATTTGTTTATTTATTGCCTTCTTTGTATTATAAAATAATGCCAAATTAGAGTACAACCAATAAAACACAAGAGATTCTCAGTCTGATTGCATGTAATGAGAAGCTATGGTGCCCCCCTCTCGCCTCCATGCTCTGAATATGCTGGCAGGGGTTGACAGGGTTAGCCTGGGGGGCTGGACATGTTGGTGGGCACGCCCCCTGCAGGGCGGCCATATTGTCCTCCTTTTTGGTTTCCAAAATATGGTCACCCTAAGTATGCATCTATTTTGATATCATTTCTGTGGACTATCTATCATGGGGATCAGAGCACAGAGTTTCATATTACAATGACAACAAGCCTAGCCAAGACTGTTTGGTATTTTGTCAATGTACTATCAAGACTGTTTAATCAATTTTGTGTGTAAGAGCGTTTGGCTAACTGTGAGGTTAATCAGTAACAATAAGGTGAAGATTGTTAAGAAAACATATTGAAGACGTGACTTTACTGATGAAGTACGACATGATGTAGTACAATCTGGAAATTACCGTTTAGTAGATTTGTTTACATTTTCTATATCTAGTTAGTTACACTCTATTTTGTCAAATATTTGTGTATACTGTGCTCCACATAAGATTTGTTCACGGTTTCCACATCTTGTTAAACTGTATCTTGTACATCTATTTGTGCATGCATTACTCTACTCTTTATACATTTGTAGCAATTAAGATTCGTTTTCTACATCCAGGTACATTGTAATTTGTAAACTTATACATGTGGTTGCATTGTTCTGTAGTTTATACATTTGTTAATATAACAGTGGATTGAGGGGTTATACCAATATGCTTAAAGCTGGTAGGAACTATTAAAAACATATAGACCCCTCAATGTGAGCTTCTAAGTGTGTTCCAGTACTACACATTTGACATTACAGGCTTGAGTGCTTTATTGTGCTATTAGTGAATCCACTTTTGGGTGCTTGGGAGGTGTAGTACTGGCATGTGGAGTGGCTGATTTTAAATAAAGCATGGGTTTGTTTTCTGCAGGGTTAAGGAAAATCATGGCTGTGGCTTCTTCCTCAGGTCCGGGTAGGCCCAACAAAGGGGGGCAAGTGCCTAGGCAGGCCCCAGCGCTTTGGTACAGCCTCCTGCTGGAGTGCTTGGTCAACGAGAGTGCAGGCCTTCATCCCAGCCACCCACCAAGAGCCTCAAGCAGAAGATGGCCAAGTGGGCCATGGATGGAGTGACCATGGAAAGGAGGACAGGGCTCCTGTATCTTTAACAGCTGTATAGAAAAGGGAATTTCAGCAGGTGTGATTTGTATGCCTGCAGCACCTGGTGAAATTCCCTCTTCATCACAACAGTTAAAGCTGCAGGAGCCCTGCCCTCTTTTGTATCTGGTCAAGAGGGCAGGGTGCCTGTAGCTTTAACTGTTGTGATGAAGAGGGAATTTCACCAGGTACTGCTTGCATACAAATGACACCTGCTGAAATTCCCTTTTCAATACAACTGTTAAAGATACAGAAGCTGTGTCCTCCTTTTCACATGGTCATCCTAACCATGGAAAGCTGCAGCTTCAAGGCAGCCCTGGCCTGTGTCAGGGGCGAGAGAGTAAGTGAGAAAGAAATGAATTTAATTCATTTAAAAGTTAACTCACAGGCATAGCACCAGCCTACTACTTTAAGATGATTACCTCGCAGACATATATATCTTGGGGGGGGGGGGGGGAGCAACGCCGGGTATATCAGCTAGTAATAAACAAACAAACAAACAGAATATATACATGCTTGATTATATTCTAATTTCTAAGTGCTTTCTAAGTTTAGAAATCTTTACAACAACCCCGTAAAGGAAGATTAACATGATCCCTGTCTTCAAGATGCAAGGCTGAACCGAACAGTGGCTTGCCAGGGTTGCCTACTGAATGAATTCATGGCTCATATGACATTTAATCAGTAGATTTGTTCCCTCACACACCTAGCCATTGCAGTACATGAGTTCCCATTACTAAAATATATTCAATAAAGACTGAGTAACAATTTATTAGGGAGTTTTATAATGATGGGTTCAGAGAAGACCAACACAACCTCTCAAGGTCAGCTCTTCTGGAAATGTGGTCATTATGGTAATGAAACATATTGAAGGAGCCACAGGGACTTATTTTGCCTCTCAACAAATTTACACCACAAACTAAATTATTGAGAACAATAAGTACAGCAACCCAAAATCTGTAGAACTGTGATCGCTCTGTGTTGTAGAAGGCCCAAAGGCATGTTTAGGCCAACTCAAATTCCATTTTGAAAAGAAAATTATTAGCATTCTTGCAGCTACTTCCTGTACCAACTGAAGTTTTCAGACCATCTTTAAAGGCAGTCCTATATAGAGTGCATTGCAATAATCCAGCCTGGATGTGGTAAGACCTGCTGTCTCCACATAGGGCCAACCTGGGGGGCACTCCTGGCTTCTAATGTCACAATCCTCTATTGAAAACACTGAATCCAGGAGCACCCCAAACTGTCTATTTAGATCAGTGGATTTCCTAACACTGAGGCACAATGATGCCCCAATTTGCTGTTTGGCTGCAGTTCTTTGGTGTTTCTCTTTCCATTCTCTCCCTGCTTCCAAGAGCCCTCAAAATCAGTTTGCTCTATGATCCAGAGTGGGAACAGTGTGGGGTTTTGGACTATGATTTGCTGAAAAGATTCATCTGCATATCAAGATCCTATCCCACCTCGACCCCAGAGACCCCTTCAGAGGATGAGGGTTGAGATTCCACTGAAAACCCTACTCTAAAACCTGGAGGAACCTGCAGAAGTCCAAAGGCAGACTGGAGAGGCCTCACCTTCCCCACCCCCACCAATAACCCCTGCAACCCCATAGAATCATAGAGTTGGAAGGGGCCCATAAGGCCATTGAGTCCAACCTCTGCTCAACGCAGGAATCCACCGTAAAGCATCCTGAGCCTTTACTCAACACCCGTCTCTCTTTCCTTGCCTCCTCCAGAGTCTCCAAAGCAAAGGCACAAGCAGAATTTGTGGAAAATTCATAATCATCACAGCACAGAAGCACCTGTCTGACTGCCAGAAGGCTGAATAGCCAGGAGCCTACTCAGGAGAAGAGAGCTACTTGGGATGAACAATCTACTAAGGAGGAGGAAAAAGACCCAGCTGTGAGCAATGGACTAGCTGTGAATAAGGAAAAGGAAGAGTGTGTATATAAAGCCTTCAGTTTGCCCCCAACCTTTGCTCTGTTGATCTCTCCCTTTAAACTCCATGTTCTGGTGCTATCATGTAGTGGAAAACCATGGTTTCTTATTAAGTCTGAACTGGACCATACAGTTAAGTAACCGATAGTAAATTGACTAGTCAGTTGACAGTCTGGTCTGGTTAATTGGCCAGTGTACCAAGAGTTTGGAAATTAAAATGCCTATGCTCTTAATCAGATAAGATAAATCCCTCTCCACAAATATACTTTTTTTCTAGACAGGAAATTCTACTGTTAAGGGGATGATATCTAGTAGATATATTCTATAAATCCAACTGTTTTGATAGTCACTACAGGAAATCATCTTTAAGTAGAAGTATAATTTATGGCAATCATCCAGGAACTGGTTTGCATATGAACTTGTTACTAAGATAGAGCTGGTATAAAAGAGTACTTTTAAAAGAGATTAAAATAACAAATGAATGAAAAAATAAAGTGAACAAAATTAATTGATGTTGATTATTATCTTCCAAACTGGGGGATTTCACCAGGTGCTGCATGTATATAAATGACACCTGCTGAAATTCCCTTTTCTATACAACTGTTAAAGATACAGGAGCCCTGTCCTCCTTTCCATATGGTCACCCTACAATACACAAACCCACACTTTTGAACTGACAGTTTCTGCTTCAACACTTCTTTCATAGAATGCAAACAGCTGAGGATGTGGGCCTCAGAGGCATTCTGGGAAATAAAGATGGTGCTGGAGGCTGACCATTTCGCAGCACACCAACCTCCCAATTAAAAATATTGTTTAATTGAGACATATATTAAACAGAGACCATGAAAGGTGTCCACAGGCATCACTTTGGTAACCCCAGTCGCCTAAAACAATGTGTAAAATGCCCTTCATAGGAACCAATACAACAGAGCCCTCATTAATGTACATGATGGGCATTTGTCCAAGTCAAAGCAAAGTCTATCACCAATTAGCTTTTGGATCAAGGTCAGTCCCTCATTAGCTGAACTACAGCTTGCCATTTGCTACTTCAAGGAACTACAAAAGATGCATCTTCCACCTGCCTTGAACTAAGCCTGAAAAACAAGCATGGGAGGGAAAATGTTTTCAGGCCTAGTGTCTGCACAAAGATCTATTACAATGGAAAAAGGGCAAGCCTTGGATTGCAAACAATTCCCCACCACCCACTCTCTCTCACACACACACACAAGTTTCCAAAGCAAAAAAGCAAAAGCTCCAAAATAAAGCACTTTATTTATCCTAATTGGACAATTCACCATGTGCCACTTTCTCCCTATCCATCACATGTAGTTTTAATATTTTTATTTATACAGCACTAACAATGCACTTGACAAAATTCACAAAAAATATTAAATATTTTCCAAGGAACTTACAACATAAAGAGGACAGGACTCGAAGGACAAAGAGCAGGAAGAAGAAGGTGTAACAAGGGATGGTTTTGAAAAGACACAGTTCACATGTATTTAGGGTGCCTCTACAAGATCAATTTTAAATTTCTTTCAAGGAGCATTAAAAATTTACCTCTACAAGAGCGGAGCGGAAATCGGGGGTCGAGGCGCTTTTTCTATGCGATTATGCGCATTATCGAATGCGTGTTAAATACCAAGTTTTAATTTACAGCGGCTGTTAAAGCGCCTTATGACCATGTAAACAAGCGATTCTCCGCATTAAACACCTCTAAAGCACGTTTCATACAATTGGTAAGGCAACCTGTTATGCACTTAACTACCTCCCGCGCATAGTGATTTGCCGTAAAAGCGATTGCGAGAAGATGCGCATAATCGGACAACCAGGCGTCAAACCGAATTCTTGTAGAGGGGCCTTAGACTTTATTGCTCTTTGGAATGAATTTGGGGTGGGGCTTGAGCAAAGATTTAATAAAATACTAGTTTTCTAGTGTTCAGATTGAATACTAATTGTATGAGAAGCTCCACACTCCTTGCCCTCTTCCTACACTGAAAATTAAGCACGAGTAAGCCAGGATTAATTGCATTCATCCATTGCTCTACATTCGTTTGTCTCTTGGCTACCTTAGCCCTGATTGAAACATGCACTCTAACAGCTTACTTTTTCTTCACAATATTTTCTTCAACAAAAAGATGTCACATACCTCTTACATTTCATGGCTTTTTAACCCCAATGTTGGCATTTCCCCCTCTGCACCCATGTAGTTAGATATACATCTACCAACTGAAAATAACACTTGATGCATCTGACAAAATAGGCTCTTACCCGTGAAAGCTCTTGCCACAGTCTTTTAGATGCCACAAAACCTTTAGTTTTTTCTTTGCCACACTGTGTAATAATGTCAAAATTCATCCAGAGTTGAGCATTTTTAAAACCACATTTATTTCAAAAGGAGAGCTTTGTTTAACTCTCCATTGTAGTCATAGAGATTAATTACAAAGAAACCTTCCTTTTGATTATTCTTGCACTTTACATTACAATATTAGATTGGATGCCTAAAATTTGGTGGATGTTGACATTCCAATGTGAATGCTGAAGTTCTCAGTCAAAGTTTGCTAATGTCTGAAAATTAAGGGTACTTCCAGATGGAAAGCTCCTAGTGCAACCAATCAAAAGGCACAGTGCAACACTTCCGTCTTTCCATCCTTAATGGGGGGGGGGGGGAGGTTTCCCCCTGGTAAGAAAACAAATGGAAGAAGTGGTGGAAAAGCATGGGAGGAGACAACATTGTCTAGACCCCCTGTGAATTTTGTGAATGCGGCAGGGGATCACACAATAAAAGCCTCATCTGAAAGCACCTAAATGTGATTGTCAACTTTCACTGGGATATGTCCAAAATATGAGTGCATCTATTTTCAGATATTCAGAAAATATGGTTGGGACTGTCAGCATTCATATATAAGTAAATTCACTAAATTTTGGGATTTTAGCTGTAATATATAACTTCCCAAACTTTCACATTCATGTATGAATGTTGGCAACGCGTGCTTCTAGGTGGAGGGCTCCTAGCACTAACAGTCAAAAGGCATTGTGCAGCAATTCCGCCTTTTTCCCCTTAACATATATTTTCAGGTAAGAAAAAATAAGTGGTGAAAAAACATGGGAGAGATACAAACTGAAGATGTAAAATTCCATGAATTAGGCGGTGAGATTGCGTAACAAAGGCCACATCTGGGAACACCCGTCCTCAGAAAAATCTCGTGAATATCTAAAAAAAACACCAGTGTTTTGTTTGATAGTCAGCTAAATGTGGTCATAGGCATTCACTTGTGTATGTTTGAAAATTGGGGAATTATACGTCTGTTTGGGTACAATCTGGAATTGTCAGCATTCACATGAGACTCTTCATGGTCGCCAGATTTCAGATACTTTACACAGAGGTCTACCACTGCCCAGGTTACACTGCCAGGCTTTAAGATGCCACAGGCACAAGACAAACCCACCCGCCAAACCGAAGCAGATCCCGTCTAACTCCCGGAGGTCTCACGGCTCTAGTTAGAATCGCCACGTGTCAGCGCTATTCCCCCCCCCCCCTCCGCCGGTTCACACATACACAACTGAGCTGCCGCTTGACAGGGAGCATTACCTTAGAGTAGGATTCGGATAACTCCTGGTATGGAGGAGGGGGAAAAATCATTCAGGCTCAGCAGCCAATTCTAGGAAGCAAGTAATTGTATTAAAAGGGGGGGGGGATATATATTCTTCTTTCTCTTATTCTGATCATCCAGCAGGAAGTGGGGTGGGGGAGCAAAAAGAAGCAAGACTCGCCTTGCTTGTTCTTTCACTGCCTTGCAGCTGAGCATGTTTGCAAACACTCGGCTCTACAAAAGAAAAAAAAGGGGGGGGGGAAGCTCTTGCAAGCCCATCCCGCCTCCTCTTGCTTCCTGCTGCCTGTATGTGTGTGTGCGGTGCGCTCAACTCATGCTAGCTTTTTGCGATGCAACCGACGCATAGTGCAGTCGTTCTGAATTCAGGATTTGATGTCTAAAAACAGAATACTGTTTTGCACCCTAAACCTGCGCCTTCCTGCAGCAGAAGCTTAATAAAGCCACGCATTTGCTCTCGTTCTCTAGGCACCCAAAAATTCCCTTAGTAGCATGCAGAACACATCCAGCAACGCATGCAATAGTCCTCTTTTGCCAGGCAAAAAGATCTGGTGAAAATTGCTGCTGCCCATAACCATGGATCATCCTTTGGATCGGGCTGCTGTTCAGGCTTCACAGATTCCTAACGAGAAGAGCAAGAAGAAGCAGACTGGGGGTCGGGGGGTGGGGTTGTGTAGCGGTGGAGAGCGAAAGAGAGATACACTTGCTACTGGATTCTCTGCTTTGCTTTGTTTTGCTTGCCTGCCACCACCTCCCTTCTTCTTTTGGAAGAAAATAAAAAGAGGAAGTTTCATACTGCCACAACGTCTTCCAATTTAAAAGGAAAGGGACTTGCCAATTGGGCACAGGAAGAAAGAAGACAATGAACAGGTTTCTTCCATCACCACCATGAATTAGTTGCACTATCTAATACTGAATAGACACTAATCTATACTAAGTAAGACAATGAAACTAAAGGCGACTTGTATCTAGAAAAGGTAATTTTTTCAGATCTTACCCAAATTTTAAATTATCAGAAGAATACAATGGTAATGATCTTAAAAAGAAGTCATGACTGGAATTGCATTTGCCTCAACAGCTAGGTTTGCTACTTTTGCAAAAAAGGAGGAGCAACTCACCCATAGAATGTACAAAGGAAAATACTTACTTCAGTTGTAGGTCTTGAAAAATTTACTACCAGCAATGAAAATCTATCAACTGGAGCCAGGGAGTGGCTACAATAGTAAGAGCTAGCACTTAATATAGTGCCATGACATCCACCTTCCCACCTCCATACCCACTTTGATTAATCCTCCTATTAGCTCAGTGTTACATTCATGATAGATGGTGAAATGGGACAAGATTAGATATATGTGTTTGCTTAATGCTTAGCAGTGACTCAGTAAGACAGGGCACATGTTGCTACTGAATATAAGAAAAAGAAACAGGGTCAAATTCATTTATTACATTTATTAGTTGTTTTCTAAAGTGCAATTTTCTAAGCAACATCCTTAAATCAAGTATAAGACTTTAAACAATAAAAACACAATTGACCAAATCAAGTACAGCATAAAAGGACAAAAGAAATGCTGGTGCCAGCAAACATCAATCAATAAAGGGTCTAAACCCAACGTAGGCTGCCTCTACAAGAGGCTTTTAAAGCTCTTTCAAGGCACATTAAAAATTTTACCTCTACAAGAACAGAGCGCAAATCGGGCGTAGAGGCGCGTTTTCTCTCTGATTATGCGCATTATCAAATGCGCGTTAAATAGCGAGTTTTATTTTGCTCCTGCCGTTAAAGCGCATTTTGACTATGTGAACAAGTGATTCTCCGCATTAACTACTTGTAAAGCGCATTTGAAACAACCGGTAAGGTCACCAGTTGAGTGCTCAATTACCTCCTGCATACAAGCATTTCCGATAAAGCGCTTCAGCGATTATGCGCATAATCAGCTAACCAGGCGTCAAATGGAATCCATCTAGAGGGGGTCTCACTAAAGGGGAAAACCCACATCAACAGGAACACACCTTTAAATTACATCCCTGTGATGCAGGGATTAACAAATGGATAGCATAAGTGGACTCCGAGAGCCCTTATATTTCCAAAGAGACTTTGGGCACAATACTATCGGGATGCCCATCAGCCTCTGAACTCGGAGGCTGATGGGCATCCTATGCAGAGAGGGAGGAAGTGGAGGTGACCTTCACTTCCATGCTCCTCCCGCTTTGCATTTGTGCTAGATGGGCTTTTTCACCCATCTAGCTGGGGCTTTGCAGAGCAGGAGGGAAGGAGGCTGGGGTGGCCAGAGGATTCTTTGTAAGCTGGCCTCCCCAGTCCCCTCCCCACCCACAAAACTGCCCTTTCCCCTCCTCCCCATAGTCACTTTTGTAAGCTTGGAGAGGCAGCGAGCATGTTTATCTCCATGCTGACAGCAGGGGGCAAGGAGCTCAGATTCCTGGCTCCGAGGTCAGAGCACTGTCTCTAAACCTCAGATCCAGGAATCTGAACTATCCTAGGGGCCACAGGATTGCTACTTTATACTTCAACCTTGGAAGGATAAACACCCACCACCTATCATTCAATTGACTGAAGATCTTGCCACTCTAGCTACATCTGAATATGTCTCCTTACAGCTGTCACTGTCGTATGGATGCTTATTTAGATATATAACATACATATTTGAAATAGAAGTGTCAAATCCGTCTTGTTTCCTCTTTTTCTTTTTCTTTATATTAAGGACAATGCAAATGATTATTGCATGTAGATACGTTTTTTCTTCTTTTTCCTCATTTTTTCTTCTTTTGTGGCTTCCCTCTTCTCCTGTTTTTATTTTAATTTGTAATTGTTACATTTGAAATAAGAAATGTAATAAAAAACAGAAACTAATAATAAAATAGTAACACAATGTTAAATAGTTCTAAGATAATAAAAATGTCTGCCCTTGCATCCGAAAGACAGAAGAACGGGTGCCAGAGAAGCCTCTCCCAGGAGAGCATTCCACAAAGGGGCTGGGTGGGGATAGCAGGTACTTCTGAAAAAGCTCATTCCCTAATGACCTTCCTACAGATTACGAGGGGCACTTGGAGACGGCCCTCCACTGGTATTAGAGCATAAGTAACTAAATAAAGGGAGAAGTACAATAGGAGCAGTACAATCGACTCACCGTTATAGTCTTCCCCTAGGTTTAGCATGTCCCATTGTGGAATGCCTTCCTCACACCAAACTGGAGAACGAAACTTTGGTACTTACTGGACGGCTTCCTTCTGGTGCATCCCAGCCACATCCTGCAACACCACCTAGTCTATCTGCATCAGTAATCAGGCAACTTGTCTCTAAACTTGGCTGGCCAGACCTTCTCCTAAGGTTTCACAGATTGGTTTCTATGTAATAATTAACAAACGATCTGTTTTTCTGTTGTTCTTCCTTACCTATGATACAAAGAGACATTTTCTTCCTCAATTTCTGAGGTTTAGCCACAGACAGAACTGGCTTGGGGGGGGGGGGAGCTTCAGACTTCATAAGAGTGTTTGAAACTTTCCTGGGTGATAGGGGGAGTTAACCCATTGTGGGATGCCTTCCACACACCAGCCCATAAAGAACCTTCTCAGTAAGTACCATGTTCTTGGGGACTGTTCATGGGGGATTTTCTGCAGCTTGGGTGCACCCAACCAGCTGCTTCAGCCTCAAAAAGCTGCAGCATTGCAGATTTGTTTTACTGCATTCTTTTTAGTTGAAGCAGTTCCCATGTGCTTGCTTTGCAATGTGCCCCCGTTCCTTCATTAAATTCTGGGCGTGCCTCTGTGATGTGGATGTGATGTGGTTAAGGGGTGGGGCTGCCCCTACCCACCCCATGACTCCTTTTCCTAGCCTGTTCCATTGAGAGCCATAATTATGTGCTTACATATTACTGTGTTACTCATTTCTGACATTGTGTTATTCTGCTTTTCTGATGTTTGGAGTAAAGACGAGTAGGAAGCTATAACTCAGTGACAAGTTTGCTGGAATTGGGTGAAATTGGGGTGGTGGAGTGTTCTCAGAGGGAGCCTTCAGACCCTTTCCAGGATCATTGGGGCTTTTTGCTTCCTCAAGGAAAATTGAGTCATTTCCCCCCATCATCTCATTTCCCCTCTTTTGGCGATTGATTCTGTTCCAATCCATTTTTCTCCATTCGGAACATGGGATGACCCCAGTTCTAGTATTTTGAGAGAGGGAGAAAAATGTCTCCCTATCCACATTCTCCACACCATGCATCATTTTGTACACTTCTATCATCTCTCCCCTTAACCTCCTTTTTTCCAAGCTAAACAATCCCAGCTGTTGTAACCTTCCCTCATAGGGGAAATGCTCCAGCCCCTTGATCATTTTAGTTGCTCTTTTCTGCACTTTTTCCAGCTCTTTAATATATTGTTTTATGTGTTTTGACCAGAACTGTACACAGTATTCCAAGTAGGGATGTGCACGGACAAAATTATCATATCGTATCATTATCGGAAATTCTGATATAAAAAAATTTCGGGTCCGATCATATCGGGGGGTACCCAGATTTGATCAGATCCGATATCATATAAATATCGGAAGTTCCAATCCGATTACTATATTTTCCCCATAGGAATTATGGTATTTTCCCCTCCCCCTCCCCCAACTCACGTTCCTTACCTGCCGGGGCCATCCACTTCTGTCCGCTGCCGCCCGCAGGTCCAATCTACTGAGAAACAGGCTTTGTGGCCTGCTTCTCAGTAGAGTACTGGGTGATGTCATCACTCGGTGCTCTACTGAGAGGCAGGCCACGAAGCCTGTTTCTCAGTAGATTCGACCAGCAGGCGGCAGCGGACAGAAGCAGGAGGCCCCAGTAGGTAAGTGGGGACTTCCCTCTCCCCTTACTCGTGCTTCTTACCTGCCGGGGCCATCCAGTTCTGTCCACTGCCGCCTGCTGGTCCAATCTACTGAGAAACAGGCTTCGCGGCCTGCCTGTCAGTAGAGCACCAGGCAGCAACTGATGGAAGCGGGCAGCCCCAGCAGGTCCCCGTCCCCCCCACTTGCGCTCCTTACCTGCCGGGGCCATCTGCTTCTGTCCGCTGCCACCCACAGGTCCAATCTACTGAGAAACAGGCTTCGCAGCCCGCTTCTCAGTAGAGCACCGAGTGACATCATCACCTGGTGCTCTACTGAGAGGCAGGCCGTGAAGCCTGTTTCTCAGTAGATTGGGGCAGCGGACGGCAGCGAGGAGGCAGCAGGTAAGGAGCGTGAGTGGGGGGAGGGAGTGAGGTCCCCAGTCACCCACCACTATGTTTTCCCCATAGACTTGCATTGGGGAAAAGCTTTCTTTCCCCTAATGCAAGCCTATGGTGAAAACACAAAAAATGGAGATCTGATTTTCCCCGATCAAAATTTGGGGGGGGGGGGGAATCGGATCAGAAAAAAGCGGACCTCCATTCTTTGAAATTGGAATAGTTAATTAACGTTCTGATTTTGGCTGGATCGGGCCCGGATTGTGGATTGGATCCGATCCATTGCACATCTCTAGTAGAAAGGAGGTTGTGGAGACTGATTGAATCTTTTGCTGTGCTGAAGCTACTAAGCTTCTACAGAATCCAACAGTTCCAGTTTGAGGCAATAAAATCAGATGGTGTATGAAATACCAGCATTTCACATGGAATTCTTCCTTCCCTTCCTTCTCCCTCTTCAAAATGTCATTGCAAGCGAGCTCCCAAAAGTGGGGCATGTAAGAGCAGAAAAGTAGAGGGAGAGAGAAAAAACAATGAGCAGATGTGGAAGAAAAGGTGACAGTCTCCCCTCTGTCATGCTGCACTCCTATTGGTTTGCTAAAGGAGTGGATCCTAAGGTCTCTTTAGTAACTGCAAGGCTACTGAGCTTAGAGGAAGAAGCAAGCTTGTGTTAAGGCAGATGATGTCAATTGGGGCAGCTCAGAAGATCCGGGGCCCATGCCCAGGTAGGCCCATCCTAATGATGCCTCTGTCAACAGCACACCCAAGCTCACCTCTGTCAGCTGGGTGGGTGGTACACCAACAGAATCTAGAATCTGTCCCACTGAACCAACACAAGATGCAAACAGTTGTCAGATGGACAGGGAGCCTACAGATGAAGATGGAGTTCCTATAGATCTCAGCAACCCCTCTCCACTCCTCAAGCCTACCCTGATGCTGAATTAAGTACCCCAGCAGGAAGAACTGAGAGAGACCAACTCCTTCCTCCCCTCCCCCCCTCCCAATCTTGGTTACGCATGCCGGATTGGCTGCCTCATCCACTATTAAATCTTAGATAAGGGACGTACTATTTTGGATCAATCTGGCATTTTAAGGCAGCATCTGGAGATCAGAGGGGAGTCTGATAGGGCAACCAACCAAACCTGTGAATGGGAGGCAGGCCAGGACATGGCACAGCCATTTCATGTCTGAGCTACGTTCCCCTAACTTGGCAAGCTCTCCTCCCAATGCTGTATCTCCCTCAGCTTATAACCATACTAATTACGGGCCCCCAAAGTCCTCCCACTTGGCCCCATATCCTCTCTCCCAGGCATATGGTAAGATTTTAAGAGAACAACCTGCCCTACACATAAAACCTGCAAAGCCAATCAACGTGATGTTGCCGGGTGGCCCTTGCATTTCCCCTGATGCTGCCCTGCACAAATGGTTGCAAATGTTCCCTGAAGCCCTTTGGATAGAACACACTTTAGAATTTTTGCATCCATGTTAATTAGGGAGATTGAATGTTAGCTTAATCATCTGGCCTGGTCTTTGCCCGATAGAGGATCACATTAGCCTTTTCAAAGGCATTCAGAAACTGTATGGAATAACCATGCAAAGAAAAGGAGCACCCTAGCCCCACCCCATCCCCTTCACTCTGTACTCATGTAAGGTGATGGTCTGAAGAGGAATTCCTCCTGTATCAGTGGACACACTCCACATCGTGATAAAGAACCCTGAGAAACCATGACCATGTCAGTAAAGGTTT
Source organism: Anniella stebbinsi (assembly GCA_029215795.1). Lineage (NCBI taxonomy): Eukaryota > Metazoa > Chordata > Lepidosauria > Squamata > Anniellidae > Anniella > Anniella stebbinsi. Next base: position 103,259,248 of record JARDYH010000003.1, read on the forward strand.
GCCTCAATATTAGAAGATATTCCAGATGATGGCTTGTCTATAGTAATACTTGTCCCAGACCATCACCCTAACAGTTATTTTTGATGAGTATCATCATGCCTGAGGGGCAACACCACTGTGGGCACGGTGTTTTCTATAAACACACTTAGAAATGTGAGTCCTTCATCAAACCTGTAGACAAATGGGTGTACTTTCTCTGCCAGGTCTCAACTTGTAGCAGCTCTAATGTATATGCTAGAAAATGCCTTTGCCAAATAATAATTAATAATAATAATAATAATAATAATAATAATAATATGATGTTGGAAAAGCTAAAGGAGCCCTTAAAAAACTTTTAAGTGAGCACCTGAGTAACATTAGACGTATCAGAATAATTGCACCTCAAGTGGGTCACTTTAGGGAATATGCACATAAAATTAAGGATATTTCCTTTGGGGTTACTGAAAACCTGCATATGCCTAATGACAAGTTTGTTTGGTCCAAAGGAAGATGTTCTGGATCTTCTAGCTCAAAAGTTTGTTGTCTCTTGGGCTGAATGAAGATATACATAGATGACTTAGATGCATGAGCAAGTTGTTATTTATGAGAAAAGGTTTAATACTATACTCACAAGAAAAGTGTTATCCAAGATTTTATTTCCTAAACATACAGCTCTGTTTCTCTCATTAGGATATATTGTTTAAGTGCCACCTGAAGCTCATCAGCAGCAACTTGAGATCTTCTGCATGCAAAGCAGGTGCTCTACCACTGAACTACAAAAAGAACTGTGTTTGTGTGTGTAGCCATGTGCACAAACATTGTGAAGTTCAGTGTTGGAGGCACAATAGGGATTTTGCTACAGTCTGCTATCTTGCCCTTGATCTTGCCCTGCGACTTAAAAAAAATAGGCAATTAAAAATAAATAAAAACTTCTTGAATCTATTTATTTATTTTGATTTGTAGACCACTATTTAGCCAAGCTCCAAAGCAAAAGAAAATTGCATAAACTAAGGCATTTTTTAAAAAAAGAAATATTATTTTTTATCGATCATAATTTAGGCTGGATTCCAAAATGATACTAACCCATGGTGTAGGTTGTTGAACTCTGGGATGTCATGTTGTGTGAGCCTAACTACACTAACAAATTATTTAAATCCCAGCATGAGGAAAATTCTATTTAATCATTACTTTGTAGTAGAAGTACATTACTGTTTAATATATCCTTAATACATATTCAGTACTGTAAGTTTCATTAGAAGGTATGTACACACTAAATTATTCTGAATAGTTTTCAGATTAATGTTCATTAAAAAAATGGGATGATAATTTGGTCATTTTATTCCCCCCATTTTCCTTTTTATTGTGAATATCAACAAAACAGAACGGGAAAAAAGTGAAAAAAACCCATATATAGGAATATCGGCATTTTCCCATCAAGTGTACCATTCATTAAAAAAAAAGCAGAGAGTTATACATAGGTTTCAAGAAAAGCAGACCAAATATTAATGCATTTATCCACTCGCAAGTAGCGCTATATAACACCCATTCAAATGTTGATAGTGTTATTAAGTCCTCAATCCATTGCATTATGGGAAGTGAATATTTGTCCTTCCAATGTGATAATATAAGTCCTTTAGCTGTCATAAAGGCTCTGAAAATCCATTTGCGCTGACCATATGTTAACTTCCAAGAAGCCAGTAGGTAATTTAGGAGGACATTCATATCTTTCCATATTATAGATGGTTACAGTACAAATTTTATCCTTATTATAATCTCCTCCCAAAAGGGGGTGCCTGCAGGGCATTGCCAAAACATATGAGTTAAAGAAGCACTAGGTGCACTATATCTCCAACAGTTGTGCAAGTTAGACAGACCCTTATTGAAAAGCCATTGTGGAGTCCAATACACCCGAAACATTTTTTTTTTTGCTGAATAAGACCTAGGGTGGATCTACACTACTGCTTTATAATAGTTTATAACAGTTTTAAATTGTTATAAACCTTTATAAACCGTTTTAAAGTGTTATATCCTGCTTGGTGTAGATCGGTCCATAGACTAAGGTCCTTAGAAGCTTCAGATACAGATGCTAGGACAACAATTAGGCAAAATAGGACACTCCAATTCACTATTCCATTCCTGTCTTAAACTATGGGTATCATATCATATCAGTTCAAATGTTATAAGTGTTTCTAACAGTGCTGGAGGCTCTGAGGCTGTAAAAGCAGCTGGACCAAACCTAGACTCCAGCAGGTGTTGCAATTGCAAGTATTGCCATTGAGCCATAGTAGGTAAATTATATTTGAAACACAAGTCAGAAAAGGACAAAAACTTGTAATCTGGGCCTATTAGTTGATCCAAAGTAAAAATCAACTTATCCATCCATGTCCTCCACAATTCTTAAATCTGGGTTCCCACATAAAGTCAATTTTGCATGGGAGAATGGATCAAATTGTAATTTATGTGATATTATACATCACACCTCTCTAGCAGCCAAAATTGTAAGAGAGGGGTTACTTATTCTAATATGACAAGAGCCAAATGCTTCCATTTGAAAGAGGAATTGACCATGGTGGCAGTTCTGAGCGCACAGAAGACCAAAACTTAGTACAAGCCAATAGATGGGCTCAATAGCACAAAGTAAGGTTTGGAAAACCAAACCCACCTTCTTTAATTGGAAGCTGCATGTCTCAAAGATATTCAAGATGGGGAAGAATCCCAGAAGAATTTATGAAACAAAGCACTGAGTTGTTGAAAATATTTGCCAAGTATAAGTAAAGGAATCCCACGCATAATGTAGATAATTTGACTTAAGTGTGTTGACTTTACCCCACAAACTCAACTTTAACGGTGCCCATCTGTCTATATCTTGTGCAATCTCACTAATCAGTTTATTTAAGTTTCTTTTGATCAGTTGAGATAAATCTCTTAAAATAAGTATTCCCAGATAGGTAATAAAATTAGGGCACCATTGAAACTGACCATTAGCCAACACACTAGGAAATATGCTATCTCCAATCGGCACAATTTCAGACTTTGACCAATTAATTGAATAACTGGACAAATCACTGAAGGTCTTAATCAATTCCATCAAAGCAGGAATAGATGCCTGGAGTTTAGAAATAAACAATAAAAGAATAATTTTAAATTCTAAGTCAGAGTGCACAAACCAATGAATACTACTATTCTGTATAATTACACAAGCCAGGTGTTTCAAACATAGATCAAATATCAATGGGGAAAGTGGACATCCTTGCCTAGTACCTCACCCAAGCATGAAAAAAACCAATAACCAACCATTGGTCATAACTCTTGCTCTCGGAATCGAATATAAAACTCTAACCCGCTTCAAAAATTCTATTGGAAAACCAGAATTACTCAATGTAGCAAGCATAAACTTCCAATGAATTTGTCAAAGCCTTCTCTGCGTCCAAGAAGACAATGGCCCCCTGGTCCATTCTTTCTCTATTTAAAGCTATCAATTCCGCAACTGATCTCAAATTATCAGCCCCTTGCCTGTTTTTAATACATCCCACTTGATCTGGTCTGACCAATGTTATAATGACTAGTTGCAATCTATTGGCTAAAATTGCCATTAATATTTTAATATCAATGTTTATTAGTGAAATCAGTGGATAATTAACATAATTGGTATGGTCCTTGCCAGCTTTAGGAATGTCTGCAATATAAGCATCATTTAATGCTGAAGAAAGTGAACCTTGTTCAAATATATATTTATAAAGTTATAATTTTGGAGCTAGAAAAGTAGAAAAGGCTTTGTACCACTCAATTGGAAACCCATCAGGGCCTGGTGATTTCCCATTGTTCATATTCAATATTGCTTTTGTGATCTCTTCAAGTCTTATAGGAGCCATAAGATGTTGCCTTTGCAAAGAATCTAAGCAAGGGAGCCTAATCTGAGCAAAAAAAGTATTCATATCCTGCTCCGATATCTTGCTAACCTTTATATACAGCTCCATATAAAATCTTAAAAATTGTAGGTTTATATCTGTAGGAGAAGTATGTATTGTATATTCTCATCTTTAATGGCGGAAATAACATTTCAATGTTTTTGGTGTTTAGGACGACGTGCCAAAATTTTACCGGGTTGTACCCCACTTTCCCAATATGTCTGATACATACAAGTTAAAGCAAATTCCACCTGCAGAGAAAAATATTATTTAACTCACATTTAACTTTTTGCATTTCCTGATACAACTGTGTTGATGGGGAACTAGCAAATTGGGTTATAAGAGATTTCAATTTCTTATTTAAAAGCATCTATTCTTCTGTTCAAATGCAGCATCAGCGATAATTCGACCCCTAATAAAGGCCTTGCAGGCCTCCCATTCCATAGAGCAAGAACTCGCAGTACCCTTGTTGATATCAAAATATTCCGAGAGTTCAGCCAAAATCTGAGATTTAAACATCTCATCATTTAAGAGGGAAACATTGAAACGCCGAAGACCTGAAGGTCTTGGCAAGTCTAAGAGCTGTAACTCCAAGCATACTGGGGCGTGGTCTGAAATTACCAGTGTATCAATCCTGCAAGCCTTTATATACTGCAATAAAGAAGCGGAAACCAAAAAGTAGTTTAATCGAAAACAGCTATGATGTACTGCTGAAACGAAGGTGTACTCTCTATCATCACGGTGCAATGTTCTCCAAACAAGAATCTGACCTATATCAGCCATATAGGCCTTTTCAGTACTAAAACAGAATGAATTTGTGAAGTCATTCAGGAGATGAACCAGCTGTTCAATTAATCATAATATTTTTTTGTCATGATGTGACAGAATCACCACCACCAAATAGGCTAATTGTACTAAGATTGTAGTAATAAAATCATTCGTTCTTCTTGTTAGTTTTCTTCTTCAACGAACAACATAAACAAAAGATGCACATGGATTTTTGAATGGTGAAGTAGTCCAGTTTTTAGATAAATGCAAAGTTGTTTAAAAATAAAATGTAGACAATTTCAACCACAACTGATACAGAAACAAAGTAATCCCAAATGAGGCCTCTTTTACAAGCTGCTGTTGCCATTCTGGGTATTTCCTTTCAACAGTGGAGGACACATGCAGCAGAGATTTCCTCAGGAGTCAGGACTGCCTGAAGATGTTTTGTTCCCTTTTGGTTCACTTTCTATTCCCCTATCCCTTCCATTTATATCTAGACTCCTTCTCCTTGTACAGATCTACTCCATCTCCCCAAATTCTCTATTCATTGACCTTCTCTATCTCTAGGAAAGAGGCAAGGCCTTAGCAGAGAGAGAGAGAGAGAGAGAGAGAGAGAGAGAGAGAGAGAGAGGTCCCCTCTACAAGGATTCGCTTTTGTGCCTGGTTAGGCGATTATGCGCATAATCGCAGAAGCGCATTTACACCTAATCCCTCTGCACAAGAGGCAGCGAGAGGCGATGAAGCACATTAACGGATGACCAAAATGCGCTTTTCAAGTAGTTAATGTGCATAAGCGCTTGTTCACATAGTCAAAATGCGCTTTAATGTCCGGAGCAAAATAAAACTCGCTATTTAACGCGCATTCGATAATGCACATAATCGGAGAGATAACGCGCCTCTACACCCGATTTGCGCTCCGTTCTTGTAGAGGTAAATTTTTTAAAGCACCTTGAAAGAGCTTTAAAACTCTCTTGTAGAGGCAGCCCCAGAGAGAGAGAGAGAGAGAGAGAGAGAGAGTCAGTGAGCGTGCAGTTCTGTACACCACCTGCAATGCAGAATAGACCTGGAGGCTACCTTCATGGCACTGAGTTGGTGCCACGTTCCCCTGAAACCCACACTTTCGCTCTTGTGGGGTTGTGCCAAATAATCTCCATGCCAAGGAGCAAGCACAGGGTTTACGGTGGTCATCCACCCCCTCCCTGCACCTCCCTGAGACTAGGGCAAGGAGGAGAAGGAGGTGGTGGCAGTAGCAGCAGCAGTTCGGAAGGGGGAAGAAATAGTTTATTTTCAGAGGAGGAGGTGATGGCGGCAGCTCGAGGGAAGAAAATAAATTCTTCTCCCCATGGCAAGGCAGCATGGGGCATTCCAGTGTCCATTCTGCTTGCTGGCCTACCCTCTGCCCGTGCAGACATCGACCAATTAGGGGTCACCATCTGCTGGGAATGCTCCTGGAGTGGCTCCGGAGCAACGACAGACCGGTGGAACAGCTGGGCTGCCCACCTCTATCTGAAAAAGTCGGGGTAAGTCCCCGACATTTCAGCTGCACATCTTCGGCTCTTTGCCCCAGGGTCATCTATCTGACACCGTGCAAATTTGGAGCCACTCCGGGACAAAGAAGACATCAAGACAGCCCCCTGATCAGGTTGTCTCTCATCGCCATAAACTGTTGCTGTATAACTAATATTTATGATGATGTCTTGGACCTAGACCTTTTTTTTACCAATTTGTTTAAGAAAATCCTGAATCTGATTTAAATTTTTAAAGATCCAATTTAAATTTTAAAAAATGATTTAAATAAACCTTTTTTAAAAAATAAAAATTATTGAGATTTTATCAACCCTGGTTGTCAGTATGTGAGAATCCAGAACAGTGCGTTGTTTGGAAGTTGTTTTGCTACAGAGGTGGTGGGCTAGAGTGAATAAAAACAAAAAAAACCCAGCCCCTCTACATTTATTATATTATTTATTATTAACATTTATTTACTGCCTTATCTGCTAAAAAGCCATCAAGGTGGTGTGCAACTATTTAAAACAATAAAACATTGTAACAGTAAAATATGCCAGTAGTATAGCACTACAAAGGCTTTGGGATACAGGGAGGGATCGGGTGAAGGAGGAGGGAAACAACCCAAGAATTGAGAAAAGAAACTGCAGTTTGATGGATCATCTGCCTGACAAACTCTGGGTAGGACAACAAACCATGGGTTAAATATACCATGGGTTAGTGGTATCTATAAATCAGGTCTTAGCATAGATACCAAAAGTCCAACTAAAAGCTCAAACTTGGTCTGGCACATGCCCTAGCCAAATGCATGACCCAACTATAGTTAGAAGTTTAGGAAAGACTAGGTCTCCACCCCAAGGTTCTTCCTTGGTTCTCTTTGTCTAGTCATATGCAAAAAGCACTAAGGTGAAACTTGTACTGTTTCTACAGCAAAGGGATATTGAACTGAACTTAGGCTGCCTCTACAAGAGAGGTTTAAAGCTCTTTCAAGGCGCTTAAAAAAATTTACCTCTACAAGAATGGAGCGCAAATCGGGCGTAGAGGCGCGTTATCTCTCCGATTATGCGCATTATCAAATGCACGTTAAACAGCGAGTTTTATTTTGCTCCGGACGTTAAAGTGCATGTTGACTATGTGAACAAGCGCTTATGCGCATTAACTACTTGTAAAGCGCATTTTGGTCATCCGTTAATGCGCTTCGCCGCCTGTCGCCGCCTCTTATGCAGAGGCATTAGGCGTAAATGCGCTTCAGTGATTATGCGCATAATCGCCTAACCAGGCGCAAAAGCGAATCCCTGTAGAGGAGACCTTAGCCTCAGTGATGACCACAGGTATCCAGGAACAGGACCAACCGTAGTCTTACTGAACTGTCAAGATTATTTATTTATTGTATTTCCATGCCACCCAAAAGCCAAAGCTATTGGGCGGTTCACAAGATTAAACAAGATGGGACATGTTTGCTAATCCAGTTGTAGATTAATATTCTTTTTGATCTACTCCATAGGTTAATGATATGCATGTGTAATGTTCCCATAATAGATTATGGCCATTCCTAATCTTAAAGAAATGTAAGATTTCAAAACACCCCAAATAGTTTATGGGACATCTTATGCTTAATGGCATGTATAGGAGATTTGCTAATGGCACGTGCAGGAAGAATAGCCCAACCTCACTGTTCTCTCTGACATTTCACCCTTCTGCTAGTTATAGCTTCAGATTGAATATCAGGAGGAAAGCTCATAGCTACAGCCTATGGATTTGACTAAATTACCAGAATCCTTTGCTTCTAGCTTCCATATGTTCTGTAACAGGCCCTAAGAAATGAAACTACACAGCCAGTTAACTCTCATAATTTAGGGTGACCAGATAAAATCCAGGTCAGGGCTCATGTAACTTTAACGGTTGTAGAGAAAAGGGAATTTCAGCCAGTGTCATGTGTATGCAATTATTTCCTGGTGAAATTACCTCTTCATCACAACTGTTAAAGTTGCAGGGGCTCTGCCTTCTTTTGTATATGGTCACTCTAGTATAGTGCATGCACCTTTAACTGTTGTGATGAAGAGGGAATATCACCAGGAACTAATTGCATACAAATGACATGTCAAGGGAGCCCAGAGATTTCTGAGAATGACCAACTATTTAGCTAAGTTTTGTAAACACCTCTCAGAGAACTGTGAGATCCTGAGGCAGTTCACATCAGGAGACATTGCGGGAGTGGACAGAGGAACAAGAAGTTGCTTTCTGAAAGAAAAGGGAGATGACTATAACAGCCCCATCTTGAAGTGCAAAGCATCAGAAATGGGTCTAGGGACTACCACGCTGCTAGGAGGACAGACAGTTGCATTTGCAAGTAGAGCCTTATCAGAAACAGAAAAGGGCTATGCTCAAGTTGAAAAAGAACTACTTGCAATACTTTTTGGAATGGAGAAATTTCACCAGGACACATATGGATGCACGGTAGGTGTCCAGACTTATCATAAATCTCTGGAAAATAAATGGAAAAAAAATCCTTATTCAATGCACCAAAGCATCAACAAGGCACTTAGGTCCTCTGGGAAGAACTTACTCAAGCCAGCCAGAACTAGGCTGGCAAGTGTCACCCAGAGGACCTTCTCTTCCATCGCTCCCAGACTATGGAATGGTCTGACGGAGGAGATTAGACAAATTAGCAGTCTTCATAAATTTAAGAGAGTCATGAAGACTGCTCTCTTCCGGCAGGCCTATCTAGTTAAATTTTAAGATGTTTTAATGATGCATTTTCTCTTGTTTTTAATTTTTTAAAAATTGTTTGTGATTTTTGTATTTTACATTGTGTTCCCCGCCTCAATCCAAAGGGAGAGGCGGGTTATTAATAATAATAATAATAATAATAATAATATGATGATGATGATACATCTGCAGAAGTATGATATACAAATCAATTACAGCCTTGGCAGAGACCTAATGTTAACAGATGCCCTGACCCAGGCATACACCTACCAGAAACTGCCAAGGAGGTATCAGTAGAAACTAAAGTAGAAACCATTACTATAGTACAGTGCTTATCCATATCTGAGGAAAGACTGAGAGAGATTTAGTGAAGAATGGAAGAAGACAACATTCTCCAGAGATTAAAGCTCATGATATTGCAAGGTTCACCAGAAACAAAAGATCATGTACCAGAACAGATAACACTATTCTTCCAGGTCAGGATGAACTTTGTGTACAGAAAGGCACCAGCTTTCAGGGAGAAAGAGCTGTTATACCAGAAGCCCTTTGGACAGACATCTGGGAATTCAAGAATGTCTACAGCAGGCCCGGAAAGCAGTATACTAGTCAGGGATGGAGGAGTACCTGAAGACATTCATGGGGAAATGAATGGAAGTGAACAGATCCTGGGAAGACTGCCAGCCCAAACAAATTCTATTACAGTATGACATTCCAGATAGACTTTGGGCAGAAGCTGGTGTGGATTTGTTTAGCTAGGCAGACAAGGAATACATGATCATTGTAGATTATTTTTCATATTTTTGGGAGATAGACTTCTTACTATTTATCTCTACAGTCATGTGTTAAGAAAAAGCACACTTTGGACAATATGGGATACTAGACACTGTATGTTCATATGATGTACCCCAGTTTGTTGCAGCAGAATCCCAGACATTCAGGAAGGACTGAGATTTTGAACATACCACTTCAGCACCTGGGTATTCTCGAGGTAATAGCAAAGTAGAATCTGCACTAAGAACAGCCAAGAAACTTTTGAGAAAAGCAAAAGTGACAGGGGCAGACCCATATCCAGCACTTTTAGATCATCGGAACACTCCATATCCCAAGGCCTAAATTCAAGGCCAGCAGAAAGGTTAAGGAAGAACAAAAACACTTTTACCAACAAATGGGAGGTTGTTAGAGCCAGAGGTTACAAGAGCATCTCTTAGTGAACTGAGGAAACAGCAGCTACAGAGACAGGCCCCGTATTACAATAAATCAGCCACAGATCGTCAAGGCCTAGAACCAGGGGGTGCAATGAGTGGCCAGACCTTAACAAAACAAGACAGAATCTGGTACAAGGCAACCATAATTCAACATCATAACCAACGATCATATAAGGTACCGATGGTCAGCAGATGAGTACTGAGAGATAACAGAAGACACCTAAGGAAAACAACAGAAAAATAGGGTGAGGACTTAAATTTGAATAAGGGAGAAGCATGTAACCAGCCTTCAGGATGAGACAAGAAGAGAATCCTTGCTATATGCTGACAAGGGCAGAGGCACACCCAAGGATAGTCCAGGGAAGATGAATGCAGAAGAAGGGATTGCAGCAAGGGCACACACTTTGTGTCTACAGGGGGGCAGAATAAAGGATGGCAGCTGAAAGATGTCATCACTGAACTCACTCAAAGTGGGCAAGGGATGTAACAATATGAAAGTACGGCTGGATATGACCAGGATGGGGTGTGCTTCCTGGGAGGAGCCAGGAAGTAGTTGAAATAAGGAGAGAGAGGCCCCACCTTGAGAGAGTTCTATAGAAAGGGCCTTTGTTTAAATAAAACATGGAAGTTTGTTTATAAATCAGAATCTGTTTGGTTTTGTGGGGTGCAATCCATCAACTTTGAAACAAAGTTCAAATGGGAAGGGTTTCTAAAGGAAATAAAAGTTTGAAAACCACTGTCATTGAGTATTAGGGATGTGCATGGACCCCCCGGATCAGATCAGGACCCTGATCGGGACCTCCAATGTTGTCCTGGATCAATTCGGACAAAATCGGAGGACCCTCGGATCGGACCGGACCCGATCTCAATCCAAAAACGTTTCCCATGCAAGCCTTTATGGAAAACATGGCAGTGGGTGGGTAAGTGGGGGCCTAACTCCCCCCTCCCTGTCCCTCCCCCCCACTCACACTCCTTACCTGCCGGGGCCGTCCACTGCCGTCCGCTGCTCTGATCTACTGAGAAACAAGCTTCACGTCCTGATTCTCAGTAGCACGCCAGGTGATGACGTCAACACCCAGCGCGCTATTGAGAGGCAGGCCATGAAGCCTGTTTCTCAGTAGAAGGAAGCAGCGGACAGTAGCAGACAGCCCCGGCAGGTAAGGAACGCGAGGGGGAGGAGGAGGTCCGATCTTCCAATCTTTTCCGAAGCGGATCGGTTCCTTTCAGACCAGTTCAGATCAGATTGGACAATCCAGAAGCTGGGATCAGAATCGGATAATTGTATCCAATTTCGGTTGGATCTGCTCCGGATCGTGGATCGGACCCGATCCGATGCACATCCCTATTGAGTATGACCCACTGTGCATGATCACTGTGGCTTAAACAAGCCACAGTGTATACTGGTGTAAGCCAGGCACCATTTACCTACTTAATCAACTGGGGACAGCTTGTTGCACTGTATGAACCTGAACAGTGTAGGTTGTTTGAGGGGGAAGCAACCCTCCAATAAGTTCCAACCCAACAAACCTGTTGTTGATTATCAGAACACAACAAATGGAGTGCAGCATGTGGCATGGCATAAACAAGTCACAGTGGCTTGTTTAGCTGTGGTACTCATGCAAGCCAGGCCAATGAATGAGAAAGAAGTTACAAGTTAATGCAAAACATTTACTGAGGGTGCCTCTACAAGAGGCATTTAAAGCTCTTTCAAGGCGCATTAAAAAAATTACCTCTACAAGGACGGAGCGCAAATCGGGCGTAGAGGTGCGTTATCTCCCCGATTATGCGCATTATTGAATGCGCGTTAAATCGCGAGTTTTATTTTGCTCCGTCCGTTAAAGCGCATTTTGACTGTGTGAATAAGCGCTTATGCGCATTAACTACTTGTAAAGCGCATTTTGGACATCTGTTAATGCGCTTTGCCGCCTCTCTCCGCCTCTTGTGCAGAGGGATTAGGCGTAAATGCGCTTCAGCGATTATGCGCATAATCACCTAACCAGGCGCAAAAGCGAATCCTTGTAGAGGGGACCTGAAACATCCCATTATATTCACTGAGGCATACTCCCTAGTAAAAATGCATAGGATTACCGTCTCAGTTGATTTCTCATCCAGCTGGCAGAACTAATGCGTGCAAAAACAGCATTGTTTCATGATAAAGAAGCAGACTGATAAGGTTTCCATCAAACCAACCAGAGGTTTAACTGATTGTGCTGTGTAGGAAAAAGCCCTCATTAAAGAATAATTTCTGCACATCTACCTCTTCAGTATTTGGAAACAATACAGTATTTGGAAACAAATGACAGTCCTTATAAGGAATCTAGAACTACAAGTGATAACTAAGATGTTATTGGTACAGTTGTTGTAACATTTGAAGAGGAAGATTAACTTCTTGTGAGATTTATATACTGGGTGGAGAGCAAATCAATGAAAGTAATAATCCTTAAAAAAATCTTCCATAAAAGATTCATTTTTCTTGCAGAGTTCATCATAGATGTTCTAACAGAAAGAGGCAGATTCATCATAGGAATGCATTGCATCCAAACCTTGTTCTATATGATCAGCAGACCCACATAATGGATCTGTTAATGGACTGTTCCACTTCAGATTGCATGTGGTGATTTAAACATTTTCATGATCCCTCTGTCAGTAAGAAAGATTTGTGAGTAATATTACCTGGAGTGAATTTCCTCTAACAGAATGTAGAAATTAGCAGGCAATTCATTTTTGTGGTCCCTCTTTTGGAGAGTATCTTGTGTCAAGAGCAGATTGTGTATTTCCATTAATGAGTAACTATCTTCCCTTCATTCTCTCCTTTTCTTATTGTGATTCCTCCATCTTTTAGAGCTCCATCACACCAACAATTTAATGTACTCTCGCCATGCCTGGTGAACGGATTTGCAGCACAGGTACTTACATGATGGTGTGCCTGTCCTGCTGACACCTCGCCTCTTTCCCCAACCTTTCCTAGAATGCTAAAAGTCTGGATTATTTTCCCTAAGTGCATTTAATGCGCCCTAAGCCTCTGTGTAGTTTTAAAGGAATGTGGGCTTGAATGGATTGCATCAGGTCCTGGCAGGGAAAAGTAATCTCTTCCAGCAGCGGGCTCCAAGCCTCAATATAAAACCCAAACCTTGCATCCCAGGCTCAAAAGCCTTTTTTAAAATCATGCAATGCCTCAATCTCTGCAGAGACAGGATTGTACTCCCTTAATGTTGCCAAAGAGCTAGACTAAAGGGTCATTCCATTTTTGCCCAGCAGAAAGGTGGTTTGGCTGAAGTACTCATCTGACAGGACCTGACTGGAGGGAGAAAGAGAAGGGGGGAAGTGGAGCCAAAGAGCTAACGAGCGCAGGAGCGAAAGAGCAGCTATTCAGGTGAAAGGGATCATAAGCAAAAAAGCCACATTAAAACTGTTGTATAATCCAGTGTGATTTACAGCAGAGTTGCTTTATACAAAGAAAGCATGGTAATACAGCATTTAGTATCAGAGGGAATAAACATAGGCTATTCCCTCTTGACCAGACACAAAAGAGGGCAGGGCTCCTGCATCTTTAACTGTTGTGACGAAGAGGGAATTTCAACAGGTGCTGCATGCATACAAATGACACCTGCTGAAATTCCCTTTTCATTCAACTGTTAAAGATATAGGAGCCCTGTCCTCCTTTCCATATGGTCACCCTAACATAGGCTAGAGCCAGTTTAGAAGAATTTCAAACAAACTTACTTCATTAGTGCTTTCATACACATCATCGAAGAAAGCTATCTAACACTAACCACAAACACTTCCTAAAGCTAGGTGCGTGAATGTAAGTAAGCGAAGGCATGAGATACAGTTACTTCCTTGTATCAGAGAAAGAGTGTATGTTGCTTGTTGCAGGGGCAAAAAGGGAAGGGAAGGGGACCACAAAGGGGATGAACAAGACAAACGGCTGTCGATTCCCCATTGCCCTCTAGTGTCTGGAAGCATGTTCCTATTTTCCAACAAAGACATGGAACACAGTGAGCACAAGCCTTGTTTAAAATACAAATAGCAGTCTGGAAGACCCAGAATAGCATGATTTGCCATTAAAACAAGGTGCATGGGGGCAGGGGCACTTTGGGGCTGTAGGGCCTGCAAAACAAGCTGGGGTCCATTATTCTTATTCTTATTCTTATTCTTATTCTTATTCTTATTATTAGCATTTATATACCGCCCCATAGCTGAAGCTCTCTGGGTGGTTTACTGTCCATCTGACTGCCAGTCTGGAGTTTTGGCTTCTTGTGTTGGGCCAGTGGGTCAGATCAGGGATTCTGCTGGTGTACTGCCCACCCAACAACCCAGCAGTCTCCCTACCTGAGTTGACAGAGGTGGTCTCAGATGTGATACTGAGGTCCCCCCGAATGCTAGTTTTGAGGGACATCAACATTCATGCTGAGAGCACATTGTCTGGGGCAGCTCAGGATTTCTTGGCCTCCATGACAACCACAGGACTGTCCCAATATGTCATTAGCCCAAAACATGTAGGCAGGCATACCCTAGACTTTGTATTTTCAGCTGGTCCTAGGGGTGGTGATCTGAAGATGGGGAATTTGAATCTATCCCTTTATCATGGTCAGAGCTCCTTCTGTTGAGATTTAGACTCTCTGCAAGGGACGGGGGGGGGGGCATATTAAGATTGTCTGCCCTTGGAGACTAATAGAGCCAAATGTTTTCCAAAGGGGTGGGGGTGGGGATTTCCACCTGATATGGCTGGCACTCCTGTTGAAACCCTGGTCAATCTGTGGTATGCAGAAATGATCCAGCTGATTGACATGATTACTCCTGAACGCCCTTTCTGTAGTAGAGCTCGTATGGCTCCATGGTATATCTCGGAGCTGAGAGTGATGAAGCAAAACTGGAGATGGCTTGAGTGCAGGTGGAGAAAAACTCCTAATAGATGCAATTAAATTTTGGTATGTACTTACGGCTGGATATAATCAAAGGCCATGAAAGTGTCAAGGAAAAAACATTTCACTGCCTCCATTCAATCCTTCATATGCTGCCCAGCAGAGCTTTTTAGGGTAATCCAGGGCTTATTACATTATTACATGCTGGCCCTAAGGACACTGTGGAGTGTGGACCCATCTGAAGCCCTCTGTACTATACTGCCTAGGCACTTCCAAGATAAAATCTCTTGTATCCACCAGAACTTAGACTCCAGTGTTACTGCAGGTGAAGTTCCAAGAGCACAACCTGGTCCAGTTTTTTGGGATGAGTTTCAGTTGGTACAGCTTGAGGACATTGACAAGGTGCTTGGACAGGTTTGTGAAATCACATTGGATCATTGCCCATCTTGAATTATAAAAACTATCAGGGAGAGAACAGCCAGCGAGGCCAGGGAGGAAATTATGATTGCCTCCTTGTGAGAGGGAGTGGTCCCTAGGGCCCTGAAATAGGTGGTGGTGAGACCACTACTGAAGAAATCTGGACCTGGAAGATCTTAACAAAAACCACGATCAACATCTGGGAGGTCCCTCTGAGTTCCTCCTCCAAGGGAGAGGATTGTCTCTGTGGTGGCCTCCTGACTATGGAATGAACTCCCGGCTCAGGCCTGCCTGGTGCCAATGCTGTCATCTTTTTGGTGCCAGGTTAAGACTTACTATGTTTTTTTTTCCTAGGAATTCTGATTCATACCTTGTACAGTTCATCCTGGTACAGAGAACATTCTGTAATTTTCTCTGAACGTGGACAGAGATGCTTATCTTAAAAAATAATTAAAATATATATTATCCTCTTATATAACAAAACAGTGCTCACTCCTAAGTAAGTGTGTTCAGGACCAGGGCAGATGAAGGAAATCATATTTTTTTTCTGTAGTCATGCCGGTGTGACATGATGAGTTAAGGCACAATCTTCTGCATATTTAGACAAGAAAAAGCCCTAGCATGGCTGGCTGGAGAGTTCTGGGAGTTGTAGGACTTTTTTTGTCTAAAAAGGCATAGGATTCTGTCTAAACATGCATCGGATTCACCTTAAGTGAGTTTAAAATAGGGTGACCAGATAAAATCCAGGTCAGGGCTCATGTAACTTTAACAGTTGTAGAGCAAAGGGAATTTCAGACAGTGTGATTTGTATGCAATTAGTTCCTGGTGAAATTCCCTCTTCATCACAACCGTTAAAGTTGCAGGCACTATACTAGAGTGGCCATATACAAAAGAAGGCAGGGCCCCTGCAACTTTAACTGTTGAGATGAAGAGGGAATTTCACCAGGAACTAATTGCATACAAATGACACTGGCTGAAATTCCCTTTTCTCTACAACTGTTAACGTTACATGAGCCCTGACCTGGATTTTATCTGGTCAGCCTAGTTTAAAATGTGAAATTCTCCACATGTGTGGAACCATATTGAACAACAATAGGGTTGCCATTATTATTGTTCTAACATCAGAAATGTAGCAGCTGTGCAATGTGGAAGTGAAGTGATGCATTTTAAGATATAAAGGGGCCCCTAAGACCATTACATCCAGCATCCAAAATTGCTTAACAATGCCATTGTAAGCTGGTGCCTGACTGGGCAGAGAGAGCTGCCCAGCAGCCAAACACTGCATTTTGCCATCGTAGACAGTGAGGCTCCTTGGCAAGGGGGTGAGCAGGTACACTGGCTGCTGACATGTCCAATGGAGTGCCAGAGGCCTTCCTCATCTGTTGCTCCTTCCAAGCTGGCCCAGGTTGCTTATCTGGGATAGGTGGACAGAAGTGGTCTTGCTGGAATAAAAGGTGCACGTGTGGAAGTTGGTGATGGTGGTGGGGAAATACATTTTTTAAATAGAGGGTGCCTCTAGACGGACTGTATCCGTTGCGATGGCTTTGGAATGGCGACACTTGCATTACATGACGCAGCCGCCAATTCGAAGCCATCTAGGGGCAAAGGGGCTTTGCTGCGAACTAATAAAGTAGGCCATTTAGTGCAACTTTTTAAGTTTTTGGCGTAGCAACAACAGCTTCTGCTGTCTGTCGCTTTTTCTCTGCCGCTTCTGGGGAGGCCTGCCCAGTGTATGGCAACCACTGTTGGTCGCCATGGGATGGGCATGGAAGGGGGTGGTGCAGCGAGCCATAAACTCACTGCACCACCTCTGCACCTCCCCGGACCTACCCCCCCCCCCCCCCAGTTTACAAATTATGTTTTAAAAATCTACCCTCTGCACCTCCCTGGGCCTACCCCCCCCCCCCATTTTACAAATAATAATATTAAAAAACTACGCTCCGTGCCTCTGCAGGGCTCCCCCCACCATTTTACAAAATAATAATAATTAAAAACACTTACCATTCCAAGAGGCTGCGGCCATGGCAGCAAGAGAAAGCGCCATGACGTTCTTTCTGGTGTAGCTGGCAGGAAGGAATGCAGATGCACATTGTGGCGGCTGCCACCACCGCCGCCACACAAGAGAGGCGCCGTGAAGACAAGGCCTAAGTGTATTGAAAAGGTGGTTTTTCTGGGAATCTACTTTTTGTACTGTTCTGGGGTGAACTTTCGGTACTTTGCATTAACTTTCATTAGCTGTATTTACATGTTCTGAAGTGTTGATAAGTAGAACTTGAGATGCAGCTAATGGGTTTACAAAGGAACACAGATCGGGGTAGAGAAATACTATTAGCTGTCATTGACTGAGTACATTTTTTAATGTTATATTGTAACTTGTTTTCTAATGGTCTATTGACTGTCAATAAAGACTGATTGATACTTTAGAGGCACTGAAGTGCTTGGATGTGTCCAGCAGGACTCCTGACTTTGCTTGGAAGGAGATTTCTGTGATTGATTGATAGATTGATATAATTTCTTTACTGTCTGATAGCTGAGGCTCTGTGTTACATTTCCTATATCCCACAATACATACACTGAATGCCTTCTGGGCTTTGTTGAAATATTATTTGCATGGATTATCTTTGCAAACTATGTTCATCTTGTGTGTGGCTGACAACTTGCCCTACAATTGCAGAAACCTCCCCCTCCTCTGTCAATGATCCTGTTTTGTGTTTGCAATTATGTTTATGTTAACACTTTAGGATTACAAGCCCTATTGCAGTCAATGAGACTTCTGAGAAGACATGTATAACATTGAACTATTCAACTTGTTTAAATTCTATCACAGTGAAGTTTTATCATGAACAGCGATAAAAATACTAATCGCCCTTTAAGCATCTTCATTAAGGCTGCAATCCTATATTCATATATCTGGGAGTAAGCTTTATTGAAATCAAAGGGACATATTCTGAGTTTTCTTTGGGCAGTGTTCTTTGGTGTTTCTATTCTCTGCACATTCAGGCAGTATAAATTCAGGAAATATTAGGATAAAAGGGGGGGGGGGGAGTTCCTTGTTTAGCATTGTGATACTTTTCCATGGATAAACCAGAAGCTGAAACAAGTTAAGAGATGCTAGTGAGAAGTGACTAAAACAAGCCTTTAGTCCATTTTGTTCCATGGCTAATGTTTGTAGGGTAATAGTACTTTATACACTTTCTGAATGCTAGGATGCTCATTTGTTGTACTAGATTTTTCTGCACTTGTTAACTTCTTCATTTGTTCAGTGGTAACAGACAGTGTGCTGAATCTGTGAGTATGGATACGAGAAAGGTGATGGGGAAAGTGTGTTAAATGTTAGGAAAGGTGAGACTATTGTCATCCAGTGAAGGATCTGCAGTAAGAAAAGATATTTGAGGGAAGGGGAGACTGTACCACACATAGTATAGCCAAAGCTTCAAAGTACAGGAAAAGCTACAAAAGTAGGAGTGAGTGAAGTTAATTTCAGATACATTGAATGTCTCATTTGTTCTTTATTTCAATGATTTTAACATTAAGATATTATGTAGAACAGGTTTGTCTCAATTGTGAGCTGTAGAATCAGACATGTGATCAAGGCCATATTGGGGTGGGCACACCCCCTTGGGGGCCGTCCATGTTGGGAGATATGGGAGGTTCTGTAGACAGATGACAACTTCATAGATAGATCCAGATATGGGAGGTTCATGCAAAGATGCTTTGTGGTGCTTTGACTGCCTTTGCCCATCCCATAATTACAAGTAGCAGAAGTCTCATTCTACACCTACTTGATAAGGGGCCTCTGTTTCGCAGTTGGCACTGAAAGAAATAATTGGGCAGGATTCTTTCATCCGAAGGAGATACTCCATGCACAAAAAGGCTCACAGTTTTAATTAGTACTGTGTCAAATGTTTCCTTTTTGATTTCCAAAACATTGGTCACCCTATTCTAACTGAAGAGAGTTGGAGATATCCTGAAAACACATGTCAATATTTTGTTAGAAGTACATCCTGTAATCTTCCATATCTCTGTTTAGATTTTCCAGCCTTCTCACCTGCGCAATTCTGTCCAGAAAAAAGCAAAATGACATTTTTAGGGGTTGTCTTTGCATGCATTCAATCATCATCATCATCATCATCATCATCACCATCATCATCCTGCAGCAACCTTATCATTATATATTTTTCAGTATCTGCAAAAATGAAATTGTAGCTGATTTGACTTTGCACACTTATTGTGAAAACAAATTAATTGATGGTGCTACTAGTGAAAATTGAAGCCAAGGCATATTTCCTGGGATATTGGATGACAATCATACTTCAAGATGAGGCACTCAGGAAAGGATCAGAATAACTAGGCAGAAGGGAGAAGAAACATAGTAGAAAAGGGTTGAACAAGGAAAAACAAAAGCAGATGGTTAGGATGCAGTTTAAGAGCACAGGAGAAGAATGGATGTGATGAGGGAGATAGGAAATGGCCTTACACCACAGTAGACTGTTGGTCTATTTAGCCCTACTCTGACTGGCTGCAGCACCTCAAGCAAATTCTGTCGCATCAGCACACTAGATCCTTTTTTGTTGGAAAGTCTTGTGTGACTTACAACAAATTTGCTTTAGATAGAGAAAGCGTGGCAACACAGAATTTCATATTGGAGGGACTAAACACAGGGTAAAGTGAATTTTAAAACAGTTCAAATCAATTTAGCTTTATTAGTGCTTTTATACACATCATCACAGAAGGTTATCTAACATAGTTTAACACCAAGTGAGTGTAACTAAACAAAGGCAAGAGATAGTTAGTTCCTTCATTCCTTCAAGGAGAGAGCCATACAGTGCTTGTTGCAGAGCCATAGGAAAAGGAGGAAGAAGAGGTGAAAGGGCAGGAAATAGGAACTGATCAAGATGTTCTTTATGGCCCTATGTCTGGAAGCATGCAGAGTTGAACCTATTATCCAAAATTTGTGATGGTTGATGCCAACGACTGATGTGGCATGTACTCTACCACTGAGTTATGGCATTTTCTTCTCAGTATTTCAGTAATCTTTGCTCCAGATTAAACTAACCTTGAATTTGTTGTAGGTGGTTACCAGCTGAGAAAATCTTTCCTAAGAAGTAACACTCAAAATGTGGCTTTTGATATGATGATGATGCAAAGGAAGTTGCTTTTGTTCTGACATGAACTCACTTGAGAAGGCAATCTGTAGACAGATGACAACTTCATAGATAAATCCAGATATGGGAGGTTCATGGAAAGATGCTTTGTGGTGCTTTGATTGCCTTTGCCCATCCCATAATTACAAGTAGCAGAAGTCTCATTCTACACCTACTTGATAAGGGGCCTCTGTTTCTCAGTTGGCACTGAAAGAAATAATTGGGCAGGATTCTTTCGTCCGAAGGAGATACTCCATGCACAAAAAGGCTCACAGTTTTAATTAGTACTGTGTCAAATGTTTTCCACTTCTGAGTTTCTGGTTGAAATTTACAAGCTTGGCATAAACACAGACTGAATATTCAGCTGTTTTAATCCTATTTGAGACCTAGTGTTCTTAAAGGCCATTAATAATACTAATACTACTACTAATAATAATAATAATTTATAACCCGCCTCTCCCTACGGATCGAGGCGGGGAACACAATGCAAATACAAGCATGACAAAGTTAAAAATTTTAAAACAAGAGAAACATATCATTAAAACATTTAAAATTCATCCGGATAGGCCTGCCGGAAGAGAACAGTCTTCATGACTCTCTTGAATTCATGAAGACTGTCAATTTGTCTAACCTCCTCCAGCAGACCATTCCATAGTCTGGGAGCCATAGAAGAGAAGGTCCTCTGGGTAACACTCGCCAGCCTAGTTCTGGCTGGCTTGAGTACGTTCTTCCCAGAGGACCTAAGAGTGCGGGGCGGATTGTACGGGAGAAGGCGATCCCGTAGGTAGCCTGGGCCCAAACCATGTAGGGCTTTAAAGGTAATAACCAACACCTTATACTTTGCCCGGAAACTGACCGGCAGCCAGTGAAGTGATTTTAAAACTGGTGTAATGTGGTCACCCCTAGGTGTACCGGTGACCAACCTGGCTGCCATATTTTGAACAAGTTGAAGTTTCCGGACTAGGCACAAAGGTAGCCCTATGTACAGCGCATTGCAGAAGTCGAGCCTCGAAGTTACCAGCGCGTGCACTACCATCTTTAGGTCTTCCGACTCTAGGAAGGGGCGCAGCTGGCGTATCAGCCGAAGCTGATAGTAGGCATTCCTGGCCATCGCATCAATCTGAGCTGTCACCTGGAGCGACAGATCCAGGAGTACCCCCAAGCTGCGAACACAGTCTTTCAGGGGGGGTGTAACCCCATCCAGAACTGGTTGACACACCTCCAAACCCAGGTTGGGGCCTTTGACAGCAAGCACCTCCGTCTTGTCTGGATTCAGCTTCAGTTTGTTTTTCCTCATCCAGCCCATTACCGCCTCCAAGCATTCGTTCAGAGGAGACACACTATCCTTAGCTGACGATGTTGTTGAAAGCATAGAGAAATATATTTGGGTGTCATCAGCGTATTGATAGCACCCCGCCCCATGCCTCCGGATGATCTCTCCCAGCGGTTTCATGTAAATGTTAAACAGCATTGGGGAAAGGATGGGGAAAGGATGGCAGCATTAACACTAGGGGTGTGCATGGACCCCCTGGATTGGATTGGGACCTGGATCAGGACCTCCCAGATTGTCCTGGATCATTCAGGACAAAATCAGAGGTCCCTCGGATCAGATCGGACCCGATCCCGATCCAAAAATCGGACATCCGATTTTTGGATCGGTCGCCATTTTTGTTTTCCCCATAGACTTGCATTGGGGGAAAGAAAGCTTTCCCCCAATGCAAGTCTATGGGGAAAAATGGTGGTGAGTGGGTGAGGGGGGCCTAACTCCCTCCTCCCCCCTCACGGTTCTTACCTCCCGGGGCCGTCCGATGTGGACGGCCCCGGCAGGTAAGCCCCCTCCCCCATGCTCCTTACCACCCAGGGCCATCTGCTTCCATCCGCTGGTGCCCGCGGGCACCAGGGGATGGAAGCAGATGGCCTCGGGGGGGGGGGTAAGCCCCCTCCCCCTCCCCCTGCTTACCTGCCAGGGCTGTCCGCTCCCCTCTGCCGCTGGCCGCTACTGCGAGCGGGCTTCGCGGCCTGCCCCTAGGTAGCGCACCAGGTGATGTCATCACCTGGTGCACTACCTAGGGGGAGGCCGCGAAGCCCGCTCGCAGTAGCGGTCAGCAGCGGAGGGGAGCGGATGTCCCCGGATGGTAAGTTGGGCCCCCTCCTTCCCTCCCCCCTCCCCCCCGCGATCCTCACCTGGCTGGGCTGTCTGCTTCCATCAGCGGGTGCCTGCTGGCGCCCACCAATGGAAGCAGTGGCGGGCGCCAGTGGGCGCCCATCGATCCTCTGATCCATTCCGATCTGCTTCGGGTCCTTTCCGGATCAGATCAGATTGGATCAAACGATCCAGCGGGGTGATCGGAAATTGGATAATTGTATCTGATTTCCCCTGGATCGGATCCGGATCATGGATCGGATCCGATCCAGTGCACACCCCTAATTAACACACACACCCCAACCACACACACATTCTGGATGCTTCTTATTCCTTTTTCCTTGATTGGTCATATGGGTAATTCCACCCAAACAGGAGCTACAGGATGACATTGAAGTGCTATGTTGCTCATCAGGTTTTGGTGCATGATGACAACACACAACACTGAGGACAAGAAAGGACAATTAAAATAAACAAATATTTTCACTATGAAGTATGCTGAAGAATCATCGGGGCAGCTTGCTTTTTCTGACTCTCCCAAAATGTTTGCCAAAAAAGTGGGTAATCTCATCTCATCCTACTTTGATATTTATCATTTATATCATCATCATCATCATCATCATCATCATCATCATCATCATCTCCTTCTAATAACATAGAACTTGGACGATGTGTTGCCTTTTAGTTTCATAGCAAAGCCTGGGCAGCCCCAAGTGAAGTAATGGTTTCGGTATATTCAGGGTCACTCAAAGTCTGTTGAAGCATATTGATTTGTAAATCAAAAGGAAAATATAAGGGAAAAAACCACAAAATTTTCCAACAAGGATCTATAGTCCATTGCTTCTAGGATGTACAGAATGTTGTGGGTGTCAGTTGAGGGAAAGGGAATTGGGAGTGTGTGTGCTCTTAGGTTAAAACATCCCATCTGTGCACTAGATGGATACATTTGATGGAGGAAAGTGAAACGGGATACATATTCCCTTTCCCATTCCCCAGAAACCTCCCTACCTGTTATAAAATACTCTGGGTTGAGAGAGGCAGGCAGCCCTGAACAGGAGCCCTTTAGTGCTTTATATAACACAGTTGAAGGAAAGGTTGATATAGTGGGGTTTCAGGCCTGGTTTTGGCACGGAAACAGCCTTGGTCGTCCTGTATGATGACCTATGTCGGGAAAGGGACAGGGGGAGTGTGACTCTGTTGATTCTCATCGATCTCTCAGCGGCTTTCGATACCATCGACCATGGTATCCTTCTGGGACGACTGGCTGAGTTGGGAGTGGGAGGCACTGCATTGTAGTGGTTCCACTCCTACTTGGGGGGTTGGCTCCAGAAGGTGGTGCTTGGGGGACATTGCTTGGCCCTGTGGATCCTCCAGTATGGGGTTTCTCAGGGGTCAGTCTTGTCCCCCATGCTGTTCAACATCTACATGAAACCATTGGGTGTGGTCATCCGGAGTTTTGGAGTGCATTGTCATCAGTACGCTGATGACACGCAACTCTACTTCTCCTTTTCATCTTCATCAGGTGAGGCTGTGGATGTGTTGAACCGGTGTTTGGCTGCGACAATGGACTGGATGAGAGCTAATAAACTGAAACTCAATCCAGACAAGACTGTGATGCTGTTGGTGGGGGGTTCCTCTGACCGGATGGAAGGTGTTCAACCTGTTCTGGATGGGGTTGCACTCCCCCTGAAGGAGCAAGTTAGTAGCTTGGGGGTTCTCCTAGAACCATCTCTGTCACTTGAGGCTCAGGTGGCTTTGGTGGCACGGAGTGTCTTCTACCAGCTTCGACTGGTGGCCCAGCTACGCCCCTATCTGGACAGGGATAACCTGGCTTCAGTTGTCTATGCTCTGGTAACCTCCAAGTTAGGCTAATGCAATGTGCTCTACGTGGGGCTGCCTTTGAAGACAGTTTGGAAGCTGCAGCTTGTGCAGAATGCAGCGGCTAGATTGGTAACAGGGACCAGAAGGTTCGAACATATAAGACCGATTCTGGCCCGCTTGCATTGGCTGCCTGTATGTTTCCGAACCCGATTCATGGTGCTGGTTTTAACCTATAAAGCCTTACATGGTTTGGGACCACAATACCTGATGGAACACCTTTCCTGACATGAACCTACCCATACACTACGCTCAACATCAAAGGTCCTCCTCCGGTGCCTACTCCGAGGGAAGCTCGGAGGACGGCAACAAGGGAGAAGGCCTTCTCTGTGGTGGTCCCTCAATTATGGAATGATCTCCCCGATGAGGCCTGCCTGGCGCCAACACTGCTTTTCGGCACCAGGTCAAAACTTTTCTTTTCTCCCAGGCATTTTAACAGCTCAAGTTGAGGTTTTGATTGACATTGTGGCCAGGCTTAACAGTTAAAATGTTTTAAAGTGTTTTAATGACAGCTGTTTTATGTTTATGGTTTTAAATTTTGTATATTGTCTTCTTAATGCTCAATCTTTTTAATTTTTGTAAACCACCCAGAGAGCTTTGGCTATGGGGCGGTATATAAGTGTAAATAATAACAATAATAATAATAATAATAATAATAATAATAATAATAGGTGTGGCACAAGAATCTGCCCTTTCCCCCTTGAGATCCCTAAAACACCGCTAGAAGGCTCCTGGTCCAAACTGGCTGGAATCCTGAACAGGAACTATTGCAGGAATGAGAAACTATTGGGTGTGTGTGTGTGCATGGGACAATTCCCACTACCTGGATCCCACTGAGGGGCCTCATCCTCAACCCACCACGGAAACTGCCGCTATGCCACTGAATTACCAATGAAATTAGGCATTGTAGCAGTGACAAAAAAGCTGCATTTTC
This sequence comes from Anniella stebbinsi, assembly GCA_029215795.1. Taxonomy (NCBI): domain Eukaryota; kingdom Metazoa; phylum Chordata; class Lepidosauria; order Squamata; family Anniellidae; genus Anniella; species Anniella stebbinsi. The sequence goes on from JARDYH010000003.1 coordinate 103,284,701, forward strand.
CCTATAAAAGAAGGGAGACCCAGGGGCAGGCTGGTTTCATCCCTTAGGCACAACAGGTGTAATGCCGAGGGCCTATGGAACTTCCAAGGACCAATAAAAAGGTCCAATTCAATTATAGCAAATTCATCTTTGATTTAGCATTTTATTCATACAGGTATAATGTATCTCTGTCTATAAAGCTGAAAGTATATGTGTGTGATGTATGTCCGGAAATGTTTACCCACTTTCAGATGAGTTAGAAACTTGAAATAAGGCATGCTAATAGGTCTGGCTATACAGTGTCCTAGGCAGGATCTACACTATTGCTTTAAAATGGTTTATAACAGTTTTGACAACTGTTGGGGCCCAGGACACACGCCATATACAGTGTTCAAAAAGTTTTCAAAGTGTTTTATCCTGTTTGGTGTTGATGTGTCTTTGTTCTCCTTCTACGTGACTTTCTCCAACTGCCACTCATCTTAATAATAATAATAATAATAATATATTTATTTATCACCCGCCTCTCCCAACGGATCGAGGCGGGGAACAACACCAAACACAAAATACAAAAACTGATTAAAAGCAGATAAAACCAGTACATCATTAAAACACCAATAAAACACCAATAAAACACTTTAAAATTCATCTGGGTAGGCCTGCCGGAAGAGATAAGTCTTTATAGATCTTTTAAATGCCCACCATTCCATTCTAGCCTCAGCTATATCAGCCATTCCTCCAATCGCTCTTCTGTCTCAATGGTATAGGCAGGCTTTTACATAAAAATCATAAACTCTATTCAATAATTCCTGCATCTGACTTGGAATGTTGTGGTTTAGTTAAGATAGAAAAAAACCCTGCAGCATAAAAAATCTCAGCAAGTTAAAAGGCCTTGGGGAAAAAATAAAATATTTGATTGGCAATTAAAAGCCATTAATGCAGTCACTAGCCCAGCCTGCCTGGGAAAAAGAAATCCATAAGCAGGGTGCCACAACTAAGAAGGCCTGCTCTCCAGTTGTCTCCCACCACACCTCAGATGGTGTGCAAAGATTAACATATTATTCAGGGACCTAGGCTTACGCCCACAACTCCCAGCATGCCTTGGGTGGGAGGGAAGACTTATCAGACTTTGGCGGCCATCATCTGGAAGTGGTTCATCCTGGGCCTGAAGGGAGAGCACCTGGGGCTGGCTGCCTCAGTTGCTAGGCAACATCAGAGTGGGAGGGAAGGAGGGCGCAGCTCCAGGCCTGTTGCCAACAGCAATGACTGAGCTAACCATCGGTCAGGCCGCCGGCCCCCTCACGGCCTACCTATGGGCACTGATTGCATAGTGCAGTGTGCCTGGCCTGGCCATACTTCACTTCCCATGAGCCTCAGCAGCCGGACTCCCATTGGGCAAGTTGGGCACTGTGGCAAAAGGCATGCTGAGAGGTGTAGTTTTCATTTTCTGTGGGGACAAGAAAATCATGACAGCAGCTTCAAGGTGGCCCTGGCCATGAGTCAGGGGTGTGAGAGAGAGACAAAGAGAGAGAGAGAGGGGGGGGGGGGAAACAAATTTTATTGGCCTGCCTTGCAGGGTTGTCATGAGATTGAGAGGGGGGGAAAGGAACAAATATAATTCAATTAAAAGTTAACTCACAGGCCTAGCACCGGCTTACTACTTTAAGATGGTTACCTTGCAGACACATATCTCAGGGGGGCTGAGCAACACCGGGTATATCAGCTAGTCTTAAAATAAATGTAAATTAGATGTTAACTTTGTCCCTCTTTTTGTTAGCAAAACCACAGATTGCGTCTCCAAATTTCATTTTTTCAAAAGCTCATTCTTAATTGAGAGTAGTGTCCCACGGTTGATCTAAGACTACAATTTATACATATCAGCTTTGAAAAAGAGTGCTGCCTTTCACAACATGTTGCAAAAATGGCAAGATACATTCTAAATCCAATGTTGACATTTGGAAAACATGTCACCAACATGTCCATTATTTGTGCAATTATAATTTCTGCCATAAATTTCCTATTTGCATATATATATATATATATATATATATATGAGAAAAATTAAAAATGCATCTGTTCAAGATCTGATGGATAGGTGTCTATTAACTAAACCTTTCACTGAGTGTGGACTATGCTGCTTGATGTCTGCTCATCTCAATGATAGATTATCTGTTATAAGATAGAAAGACCTGCATGCAGAATTTTGCCACTGGCACTCAAATCCAAGTCAGTATTATCTATGTCAACTTCATTAAAAACAAAAAACAAAACAAAAAAACAGGTCCCCGTTGCGTGTGTTGACTAGTCTCCCTGTAGTTGGATGGTGGGAGTTCTTTTGCAACAACATTCTCATTAGCTAATGGCTAAGCAGAGCTTTCAGAACATAGTCTTGCCAAATTATGTAGTCATATGTCCTGTCTTAATAGGTCAGAGTTCAAAACCTTTTGAAAACTGATAGGGGAAAAAGGGAAACTACCTGGCAATTCTCCCCATTCCTTCCTGGAGAGAAGGGATAGGGCCTCTCTAGGCCACCATAGCAATGGTCTGATTAGCTCTATGTAAAAGCAGTTGGTGACAACAGCATAGGTTAGGAAGGAAGATGTGGAGTTACAACGCATCAAAAGGTTTTGTTCTGTCTTTTGTGGCTTGAATTGGGATAAATGTGTTTTTTTAAATATATCTCTATCACACCCTGGCATTGCATAACACATAATTGGTTATGCAATGCCAGGGTGCTTGTTATCAGTCACAACTGTTTTGTGAATTCTCAGTGCCTGTACTTTCTGCATTTCGTGTCCCTTTGACTTTAACTTTTACAGCCTCTCCCCCTAACTCAGGTGTGTGTATATACTTGTAAACTGACATAACACTTCATGCATCTGATGAAGTAGACTGTAGTCCACAAAAACTTGAGTGATAAATCTGTTGGTCTTCAAGGTGCCAGGAGACTCTGAGCCTATCTTACACACGCAGGATAAAACACTTTGAAAACGTTTTGAAAACTGTATATGGAGTGTGGCCTGGGCCCCAACAGTTCTCAAAACTGTTATAAACCGCTTTAAACTGTTTACAACCATTTTAAAGCAGTAGTGTAGATAGGCTCTCTCTGTAGTTTTTGTTGCAACAGACTAAAATGACAAGTCATCTCTTAATTGTTTTAAAAGGCAGTCAAAGTGGCTTGCTTCAGATAAAACAAGCAAACATTAAAACAATAAAAATATATATTGTTTTAAATGGAGAGGGCATATTAAAAGCAGTTTTACAAAACCTAAACACATCAGCAACCAAAATAGTTGCATGCCCACCAGAATATAAATAACTTTAGGAGTTAGCAAAAAACACTGAGAAAGGAGCCAATCAGTTTGTCCTATGTAAGAAGTTCCACAACCGCTCAGCCAAACACTGCAGAGAGGGAGAAATGTAATATGCTACCCTGTATACTCTACTGCTCCAGTTCATGGTTATCTGAGGAGCTTCCAAATCATAGAGCACCAAACCTCAGTAATCTAAAATTATAGGGCAACAAGCGAAGCCTGCCAACAATGTTGCAATATTCAGTTTAGTGTTCCAACTGGCCAGCCGCACCCTTTTAGGATGCTCCAATTCATTTCCCCACCTGCCTGGTTGTCCCTCCCCTGCCCCCGCATTTCAACAACCAGTCAGTGTTCCATGGCCACAGAGCTTGCCCAGACTCATTGGGCTGTTTATTGACACAAACCCTCACTTGTTGCCATTGGGTTTGTTTCCACATGCCCTCATTTGCATATACACGTGAACTCACAAGTATACACTTGTAACTACAGATGTGGGATTAAAGGGACCTGTACCAGAGAGGTGTTTTACTCACAGTCGATTTAGGTGCTATGCTCAGGAATAGCTACTTTGAAAGTGGAGGAAATTGGCTCAAACAGTGCTGAAGTCCACAAAGGGTAGAGTTTACTTTTTACTAATTTTGTTCTTAACACTTACATACACATTACAAATGAGAAAACAGCTAAGTTAGCAAACCAATCACCAATCACCTTGGCTAGCACACTTCCATAGCTTCTGAGCTAATTTCTTCATGTTAAAAGTAGCTATTCCCCTGCCTTGCCCTTTCCATCGCAGTTTTCCCCAAATATAATAATAAATGAATAAATAAATCAGGTGCCCTCCAGATGTGTTGGATTGCAACTTCCATCATTCCCAACCAGCATGGCCATTGGCTGAGGGTATTGGAAGTTCCAGACCAACACATCTTGAGGTCCCCAGGTGGGGCAAGGCTACCATAGTGCCACTTTCCTCTCCGTATTTGGCAGGCACATGAATCTAGAGGAAGAGAGGGGAAGTTAGTGTTTGCCTAATGAGAAATGACAAAGCAGGGTACTGGGATGGGACCAGGAGAACTTGGATCCCGGGGACAGATGTGGATTGTGGGGGCAGAGATAGATGGATGTAGGAAGAAAGAGAAGAAATAGAACATAAGTGGTAATACTTACCTGACTTCAGAATGAGGGAAACCCAAAAGACCGTTATGCTGTGGGCATGGACTGTTTAAGGTTTCTCAGCTCTAGTTGTGAATTTAAAAATGGGTCAAAATCCTCAAGCTGCTTGGGCACTAGTGAAGACTAAGGTCCCCTCTACAAGGATTCACTTTTGCGCCCGGTTAGGCGATTATGCGCATAATCGCTGAAGCGCATTTACACCTAATACCTCTGCACGAGAGGCGGCGAGAGGCGGCGAAGCGCATTAACGGATGACCAAAATGCGCTTTACAAGTAGTTAATGCGCATAAGCGCTTGTTCATATGGTCAAAATGCGCTTTAACGGCCGGAGCAAAATAAAACTCGCGATTTAACGCGCATTCGATAATGCACATAATCGGAGAGATAACGCGCCTCTACGCCCGATTTGCACTCCGTTCTTGTAGAGGTAAATTTTTTAAAGCGCTTTGAAAGAGCTTTAAACCTCTCTTGTAGAGGCAGCCTAAATAAAATTATCAAGGAAGTGCCAAAAAGATAATATATCCAGATGGTTCTGTTGGGCTCTTGATCTTTTAACCCTCATTATGTTGGTGGCAAGACTGAATAGACGTTTAGCTATTATCGGGGATTTTGGAGCCACTTTAGTTTATAGTTTAGTTTACAAATAGACTTTTATAATAAAGAGCCTTCAAACAGGGCTTTTCCTAGAAAGATATTTGAAAAGTGATTCAAAATGTTTACACTTGGCTCAAGATCTTGGGTAGCAGCTTCCCAATGCTCTAGGCTCCCTGCTTGATCCAAAATCGACAACTCATGCATAGCTCACAGTCTCCTGCAAGGCAAACAAATAGGGAGCTCACAGATTGTGGCTTTGGGATCAATAAACACTTTGCCAGGGGGTAAAGCTTTCTTTCTTAGGCAAATGGATTTCTCCAGACAAATGAAGCAACAATGTGGTTCAAGAAGAAAAGCCGCCCTTGGAAACATGGGCAAGGCACTGGAGTGGAGAATCAAACTGTGCTGGGAAGGATCATGGGTGCCTCTACAAGAGCGATTTAAAGCTCTTTCAAGGCGCATTAAAAATGTTACCTCTACAAGAGCGGAGCGCAAATCGGGGGTCGAGGCGCTTTTTCTCTCCGATTATGCGCATTTTTGAATGCTCGTTAAATAGCGAATTTTAATATGCTGCGGGAGTTGAAGCGCATTTTGGCCATGTAAACATGCGATTCTCCACATGTAAACAACTTTAAAGCACGTTTCATATAGCCCGTAATGCACTTCACTGCCTCTCATGTGTAGTTATTAGATGTAAATGCGCTTCCGTGAAGATGCACATAATCGGGCAACCAGGTGCCAAACGAATTGTTCTAGAGGGGACCCATGAGAAATAAGTGAACCCTGGGTTAGAGCTGAACTGTGTTGGGAATATTTCAACTTTGCCTGCAAGTTACTAGATGGGGGCAGTGTTGCAGTTAGTTCATGGGGATTTTGACCCCAGTCAGCCTTAGGATCTCTACGGCCTCTAATGTGGTTGCTGTGATTTCCTTCTTTTGCTCCTCCCCACTCCTTTCTCTCTGACTTCCATCATTCCTTGGAGCACATCTGTTTTGTTCTTTCATTCCTGCCAGTGTAATGGAACACAAAGTGGATTGAACAAACTCTTTTGAAACTCTATGCTGAACCTGCATTGTATATGCAAGAATATTTATGAGTAAGACTATTTTCTTTCCTTCACCAAAGAAGGGTGTGGTCTTCTTTTATTATTCTAAGATAGCCTGTGTTAGGGTGACCAGATAAAATCCAGGTCAGGGCTCATGTAACGTTAACAGTTGTAGAGAAAAGGGAATTTCAGCCAGTGTCATTTGTATGCAATTAGTTCCTGGTGAAATTCCCTCTTCATCTCAACAGTTAAAGTTGCAGGGGCTCTGCCTTCTTTTGTATATGGTCACTCTAGTATAATGCTTGCAACTTTAACTGTTGTGATGAAGAGGGAATTTCACCAGGAACTAATTGCATACAAATGACACTGGCTGAAATTCCCTTTTCTCTACAACTGTTAAAGGTATATGAGCCCTGACCTGGATTTTATCTGGTCACCCTAGCCTGTGTGCATGTAAGACTTGGAAATGTTCATTCTGTTTTGCCTTTTGTTTTTTCTCTGCTAATTGCTTTTGTAACAGGAGGCATCATTACTAAATAATCCCATCAGGTTATCTGTCTAGGCATGCAGAGCAGGTTTTGCCTGAACATTTTGTGATTTTCTCTCTCTTTCCCCTTATAATAATAATAATAATAATAATGATTTATTTCTTACCCGCCTCTCTGTCTAGATCGAGGCGGGGAACAACAACATGATAAAATACATAAAACTAATTAAAACATGACAAATATTATTAAAACTGCATTAAAACATCCTAAAACATCCTAAAAACATTCTAAAAATTACACTGGATATGCCTGCTGGAAGAGAACAGATACATAGAAGAGACTAGCTAAGGTTTTTTGTTTGTTTGTTTGTTTGTTTTGTTTTGGCTGCTGAACATTTTGCAGAATAACCTCAAACACTAATGGAGGTTTCTTTGGAAGATTACCAAAACTGAATAGCCACAACTTTGAGCAATGGAGAACAAGGTTAATTGTTGTATTAGAAGCACATAAAGTCTCAGAGAGCATTACAAAAGGTAAACTAGAAGCTGCAGCTGAAGCTCAGAAATCGCTGCAGAAAGATGCAATAGCAAAAGCTTTTATTTATGATGCATTAAATGATGATCAGCTAATTCATGTAAAGGACTCTAACGCCCCATTCACACAATCATGGCGGGGGGGGGGGAGGAGGATAAAATAACCACAGAGTGCGGAGGGGTAGGAAAACCATGACACACGTGTCCAACTGTTACCCCTCCCTGCTCCGTAGATACTTTGTAGATACTTTGCACAGCCTTTGAAATCCAGGGAAAATATTGTGATATATATATATATATATATATAGCTTTTGGTGAGTTTTTACCCAAAAGCTTTGGGTCTTTTGTGCACACCCTTGTCCTGGAAGCTGAAATGTTTTTGCTCCCAAATATGCACAGGAGTCCAATGTTCATTAATTTGCTCCTTGACATCAGCAAGATACTTCTGCAAGAAAACATGCATCTTATTCCAAGTTTGCAGTCTTCTCTCAGTGCCTGGTGTCTTTACACCTTGGTCAATGCTGTAAATAGCCCAGATTTGAGTCCATAATCTGTGTTCAGGATTTGCTGCGCTTATCTTCAGTAGAGACAATAATCTGACATTTTAAAAAGACCAGGAAAAAGCTTTGTACATTAAAATTTCGTTTACATTTGTTTCCTCTCCCAAACTCTGCTTGGAATGGATATAGCAATGTGCCATCATTGGTTTATCTTCCAGGCAGTATGCCTCAGAGTGAGGTCCCCTCTACAAGGATTCGCTTTTGCGCCTGGTTAGCCGATTATGCGCATAATCGCAGAAGCGCATTTACGCCTAATACCTCTGCACGAGAGGCGGCGAAGCGCATTAAGGGATGACCAAAATGCGCTTTACAAGTAGTTAATGCGGAGAATCGCTTGTTCACATAGTCAAAATGCGCTTTAACGGCTGGAGCAAAATAAAACTCACTGTTTAATGCGCATTCCATAATGCACATAATCGGAGAGATAACGCGCCTCTACGCCCGATTTGCGCTCCGTTCTTGTAGAGGTAAAAAATTTTAAGCGCCTTGAAAGAGCTTTAAACCTCTCTTGTAGAGGCAGCCTAAGCCTATCCATAACAAAACAGCTGGAAGAGCAAAAATGATGTCTTATTTTAAAAGAGCCTATAGCATGGCAACAGAGCACTCTCTTACTTCCTAGAAGAGGGTGTCAGAAACAGCATGGATGAAATCCAACATAAAAAACATACATATATGCATATCTATTTCTATCACCATCATTGTCATCATCATTAGCAGCAGCAGATGCAACATTTATTCGATACTTAGACTGAACGTCAGCTGAAAGTTCTTGCACTTATGTAGCCAAAACAGTGTTGTTAATGAACAATAGGGAGGCATCAACCAACTCAGAGAAATCCTGAGATTTGCAAAAATACCCCCCCCCCAAATACGAGGGGGGGACCTCTAAAGAGAGAGGCTCCCAAAACACCAATCCAATGAGAACCAAGTGTACTCAGTGGCTCAGTTGAGAAACAGGAAATCTGTAGGGGAGATGGAATGAAGCAGCTGGAACCCTTTTTCACATTTTCTTGCAGGCCTCCCCTTCTATATTCTAAATCCAATTCAGTGATTGGTGTGCTGATGCTGTTGTAGTAGCTTAAAGGAGACCCACAGACAAAAGAGAGGCCTCTGCAGGACGAGGATAATCTTGAGTGATGCAGAAATAGAATAGGAGGAAAAACACCCGAAAGGGTTTAAAAAGCCTGTCTGCCTCTCTCTGCTCAGAAACTGTTGTTCTGGGCTCATGTGAGAGTGGGGACGGATGTGTTTCATTTCCTTTACAGTTGGGGATTCTGTTCCCCTTTGAAGCAGCATCCTGCTGCCCGTTTCCCCAAAGGATACAGCTTTTTCCCTGCTTTCCACCTCCAGGCCAAGCTGAGCTTCATGCCTTGGCAGCTGCCCAACAAGTCCTCGTTCTACTTTCAAAAGGCAGCTTGAGACAATGAGTGCCTCTCTCACATTGCATATGTCAGGAAAAACCAGGATATGTCAGGAGTTTTGGTAAGAAATCCAGGAAAGGGGGGGATTATGAAATTTAAAGAAAAATCCAGATTTTTTCCATCCTCCCCCCACCCAAAGGGCAGCTCTACTTTGTAGTCAATGGGAATTCACAAAAATGCATATAGCTCTGTCAATTTTAAAGCTAAAGAGATGAAACTTGTCACTGTGATAGTCATTAGGTAGGGCTTCAGCTATGCCAAATTTGAAGCAGACCCTTTTATCCGTTGATTTTAAAGGGATTTTTTAAAGTTAGAAGTTTTAAAATTATTTTTTTTAAAAAAAGTTATTTTAAAGATAAACAGATGAAACGTGGCACCATGATAGATCTTAAGTAGGGATTTAGCCATGCCACGTTTCAAGCAGATCTGTTCTTGCATTGATTTTTAGGATTTAAAAAAAAATTGAGGTTTTCAAATTATATATTTTTAAAAACATGATTTCTAAAGATAAGATGAAACTTGGCATCATGATAGCTGTTAAGTAAGGCTTTAGCCCTGCCAAATTTCAAGCAGGTCTGTTCATCTGCTGAATTTTAGCAATTTTTTAAAGTTTGAGATTTTAAAATTATTTTTTTTTAAACCAACATTTTTAAAGATAAAGAGATGAAACATGGCACCATGATAGCTATTACGTGAGACTTAGCCATGCCAAGTTTCAAGCAGATCTGTTCAACTGTTGATTTTTAGGATTTAAAAAAAAGTTTGAGGTTTTAAAATAATATAATTTTTAAAAAAACAAACACTGGAGCCATACCCTTCAAACTCAGGTGGTCAAACCTCCTCTTTGGGTTCTTGCTCTTTGAGCAGTTTCAGCCCTTGGCATCAAGGGGATCTCAAGTTTTTAGCTAAGAAGTGCTGGGTGAGAACAGCACCTTTCCTGTTGCAGATTTGGTGGGCAGTCGGGCACCTGGAGCTCAGCAGAGTTGAGGCATCCACAGATCAAAATGTGGGAAAGGAGAGATCAGTCAAAGTAGCCCACAGGGCAAAATGGAACAAGCCAGAGGCCTTTTTCTCAGAGTTCCACATCATGGGCGATGAAGGGTCATCCTTAGAGAAAAAGTCAAGGGAGAGGCTCTCATCTTTTCAGATGTCCTGCTGATGCGGATGTTGGAACCTGGCATGTCATTGCTTTGTTTTACTACCCCTTCCCTTCCATTTCACTTTGTTCACTTGTGAGCTAGGCTTTCTCTGCACTGCTGGCATGCAATGCAGAATGTTTGAAGTGTGTGTCGGAGAAAAATAGATAGATTTGTGGCTTGGGCTGGCTGGCATATCTCTTAGAGACAGAGTTAGACTGAAGACACAACTCAGAGATAGCTGAAGCTGAACCCTGAGAGGCTGGCATGCCACACAGAGCCTTTCAAGAGCATCTCAGAATCAAGTGTTGGTGCAGGTGTTGGCTGGTTGGACACTTTGGCTGGCATCCGTTTCAGACAGAGTTACAACTCAGAGACAGCAGTAGCTTAGCCCTGAGAGGCTGGTGTGCCACACAGAGCCTTTTAAGAGCATCTCAGAGTCCAGTGTTGCTGCAGACAGAGATGGCTGGCGGTGGAGTTTTTTTAAAAACAAGAGTCACCAGATGTGACCAAGCTATAAGCTGTCATCCTACCCCCAGCCACAAGTACAAGTGCGCAGCCTGGCTGGACCATTGGGAGACTTTGGAAGAGAGAGGGAGATTGATTGTTTGAAGCTGGAGGCTTTGGTTTGGCTGCCATGACTTAGAGAGAGAGACAACAGAGGCTGCACAGACAACCCAGAGACACCTGTTGTAACTTAGCCCCATGGTGCTGGCATGCATCACACTGGTCTCAGAGTCAAGTGTTTGTGCAGGAAGCAGACAGGAGTTCAAAGTCTGGATGTGAAAAGTGGTGCAAAAACCATTATTTAGGAGTTAATATTGCAAAAGATTTAGAGAGGTTGGAAGAAATTAATTTTAATAGTTTGAAAAAACAGATAGGGGAAAAACTAGAGGCTTATAGGAAATTAAAGCATTCATGGTTTGGTAGAATAGCGGTTATTAAAATGAAGATATTATCTAAGATTAATTTTTTGTTTAGAATGTTACCAATCAAAATAACAGAAGTAGAGCTAAAGAGTTGGCAAAACATGATTAACGCTTATTGCAATGGAGATAAAAAAGCAAGGATTAATAAAGAGTTATGGTATAAGACACAAAAGAAAGGAGGATTGGGACTTCCAAATATAAAGATGTATTATATTGCTAATCAACTAAGATATGTGATAAATAGTATTTTAGGGGAAGATTATATAGAATGGTTAGAGACGCAAACAGGAGAACAAGAATTAAAATTGCAGAATATTTTCTTTACCAAATTACAAAAGAAAGATTTGAGGGGACTGGATAACACATTGTTGAAGAATATTTTATAGATCTGGGAGAAAGTTAAAGGAAAGTTAATACCAGGAAATTCTCCTGTTGCCCCAGTGGTAGTAATGGGAAACTTCCCAAGGAATTTAAAAAGTGAGTTGGAAGGGGGTCTGAGGGCTCAGAAAATTATTAATTTAAGAGATTGGATGAAAAGAATGATAAATAAGGATCAAATTGGAGAGATATTAAGAGGACAAAAGATAGCTTGGTTCAAATGTATACAATTGGAACAATGGACACAGGATTGGAAAAAGAAGAATAAGGAATGTAGAGATAATACAAGATTTGAAGATTTAATTGAATCAAGAGAAAAGAAGGGGGAAATTAAAAGTAAAAGAGGTTTGACTAGTGAAATATATAAAATTTTGATAGAAGATGGGGAATATCAAGACTCTCTTAAAATGATTTGGGAAGATGATTTAAAGGAAAAAAATTAATGAACATAATTGGGAGAGGAGATGGGATGCAAGAATATTAAAGCTTTTGTCGGTTAGGATTAAAGAGAATTATTATAAAATAGCATGGAGATGGTATTTAATGCCAGTAAGATTTCATCAGATAGACAAGAAAATTTCCAAGATCGTTGGAGGGGTTTCAGGAGGTTGGAACATATTTTCATATGTGGTGGAGCTGTGAATATGTACAAAAATTTTGGGAAAGGGTGTTTAAAGAAATAAGTGAAATAACGGGAAGTAAATTGGAAGTAAGCCCAAGGTTGGCTCTACTAGCAATATGGGATAAAGAAAATAAGAATATAAGCATGAAGGAATTGATAAACAACCTCCTGGCACCCGTAAGATTAATGATAGTTAAGAATTGGAAAGGGCAAGGAAATTATACAATAGAAGAATGGTATAAAGAATTATGGGATATGGCACTTAATGATACGCTAACGTGTAATTTGAAAGTAAAGAGGGGAATGTCCAGGAAGAATGATTTTGAAAAAATATGGAGTCCATTTTTGGAATATGTTTTGAGAACGGGGAAGGGGCAAACACCTTCAAAAGATACCTTACAATTTTGGAAAGATGTATAATTGAATATATGCAGGTCTCCTGGGGGAGGGGAGCACGGGGGGGTATGAGGGTTGTTAGTTATGTATTATATTTTATGTTATGTTACTTTGTTTTAAGTTGAAAATAAAAAAAAAAATTAAAAAAAAGTGGTGTCAAAACAAAAGCCTTGAGAAGCTAATGTATATAAGTGAGAAGTGTGAATGGGCGAAGTTGTGTCTGCCACCCATAACCCCCCTAATGTTAGAGTATAGAAACTTGTGACAATCATACATAAGTTTTCCCCCAAAAAAGAACTTTAAAAATAAAAAAAGCCAGCCAGCCGGCCGGCAGCAAGCCGTGTTAAGCAGCAGCTTGCAGAAGAGTGAGGATACAATCAGAAAAGATATTTGAAAGAAGGGGAGACTGTGGCCCCCTCCACAAGGATGCGCTTTTGCGCCCAGTTCGGGGATTATGCGCATTATCGCGGAGGTGCATTTACGCCTAATCCCTCTGCACGGGAGGCGGCGAGAGGCGGCGAAGCGCATTAATTGATGTCCAAAAAGCGCTTTAGAAGACGTTAATGCGCATAATCGCTTGTTCACACGGCGAAAATGCGCTTTAACGGCCGGAGCAAAATAAAAGTCGCTATTTAACGCGCATTCGAAAATGCTCATTATCGGGGAGATAACGCGCCTGTACGCCCGTTTTGCGCTCCGCTGGTGTGGAGGTAAAATTTATAATGAGCCTTCAAGGCTCAATAAACGTCTCGTGTGGAGGAGGCCTGTATCACACAGAGTATAGCAACAAAGTACAGCAAAAGCTACAAAATTAAGAGTGAGTGAAGTGAATTTCAAATACATTTGATGTCTCACTCGTTATTTCAGTGATTTTAACATAAAGATGTTCTGTAGAACAGATTTGTCTTAATTGCATGCTGTAAAATCAGACATGTGACCAAGGCTATGTTCAGGTGGGCACAACCCCTTGGTGCTGGAAATGCCCCCTGGGGGTGGACATTTTGGTGGGGATGCACCCTTGGGTGCCAACCATGTTGTCCTCCTGTTTGGTTTCCAAAATGTGGTCACCATAGCAGACAGAGGCCCCCTCACTGGCACCAAAACTCCCAAGGCATTGCAAGGCAGGCAGAGTTTCCCAGCCTTACAAAGTGGTGGGAGCCTGGGCAGCTTCCTCCTCCCCCTGCAGCTGGCAGCAGGGCATAGACCTTGCCTGAGCATGGTCTATGCCCTGCTGCCCACTATGCACCAGACCACCTGGATATGGGTGTGGTTGCCAGCTGCCTGCCCATTTTCTCCTGCCCACCCAATCATTTGCTTACTCCCCCACACCTGCTGCCAGCAGCAAAGCCACCAGCCAGTCCACTCAATCGTTCTCCATCTGCTTGTTCACTATGCTGCAGAAGTGACCTGAAAAGAGCTGGTGGAGAGACTCCCCCACCCCGCTCACAGTAGGACCCCTGGAAGCCCGGCCTCCTCCTCTGAGTTCTCCTCACAGAGTTCCCGTCAAACTACATGGGAACCACCATAGAAGCCTGCTAACCTCACTGCAGAAGGTGGGTAGTGAGCATGGTTACTTCAGCCATTGTGTCTGTGTGGGGAAACCCGCACCATGAGGCACTCTGAGCCACCATGGATCACATTTTTGAGCTTAGTGTGACTTAGCGTGGCATTTGAACAGGCCCTAAAACTGTCGTCCTATACATATGTCTGAAATAAAAGGGAAAAGGTTCAAAGTTGTTCCAAGCTATATGTGGTTATGTCGTGGGCATCTGGTTGGGGCTGGGAATCTGGCAAGCAGCCCCCCCATCTGGATCCCCTTTTATGCCTCTGATCTTGCGGAAATGGCAATTTACGGCAGCCATTGTGCGTAAGATCAGACCTGTGCACTTTTGGAACCCAGTATTTACTCGCAGTGGGGAGAAGCAGATGGCCCGGTTTCCTGGTTCCCAGCTCAGAGCCCTATTTATGAGCTCAGAGCCTGGAAACCTAAATAAATTCTATGTTCCCCCAGACACCCCCAACAAAAATTTATTGCAGCAAAGATAAAAATAGAGTTGGGGAAATAGGGCAGTTAGAATGCACAAGAAAACTAATTGTATACCAGAAATCCTGGTCTTACTTAGATCTATACTGAGTAAGCTAATATAATAACTTACATTAATGTCCCTCGTGGTTCTTCTTTGAATGGCAAGGAAGGTGGAAAAGATCAAGCAGAGGGAACAACTCAAACTGGGCGCTGTGTGTTATGCTGTTTTGGGAGAGGTGGGTTTGATTGACACTTGCCTTTGAATTAACTAATGACCAACATGGCACATAAACAGAGGATGCCTGGGAAGGGATGATTAATGCCAGCATTTACCTGGGGAGGTGATAAGTGATAGGGTTGTGGTTAATTAGCTATGTGTATCAGAAGAGGGCTTCAGATGAGATGTGACAGGATGAATTGCAAGAAACTGAGGTTGTGTTTCCAGCCACTATGTGGAAAACTAAAATGTCAGCTTTTCCAGTCTTCGGGCATCATGATAGCCTCTAAGATCAGCCTTAGAGATTGCCAGTCAATGTTCTATTTAATTTGCATTTTAAAATGCTTGACATTCGGGTGGGTGTTGAATACGCAGTTAGCATGATGGAAAAGGGCTGCAGAACATGTCCTGCCTACAGAAAGAGAGCCCTTTTTTGTTGCAGTGTTCAGAAGTGCCCTCTTTTGGTCAATGAGCATGCATGCAAATTGCATTTTGAAAGTGCAATTTAATTTTGTAGGCAAGATTCTCTGACAAGCCTGGAACCAGGGCACCCAGCTCTATTTCTCCCTTTCAGCCCACTCAGGAGAGGCATCAGAAATGTTGATTTGGAGTCTGAGATCAATATGGATTAAATGAGAGTCAAAATTTTAAAGCTCAATTCCAATAAATTAGTTATGCTGCAGACAATTCTGTTCTGCTCTCTTAGGCAAGCCTGGGGATTTTACAGCTTTTGGATGTTTCATGGCATATTGTTCTAGGAATCAATTATTGATTCATAATGATAAAAATTACTGTGATTTTCTTTATCAGTAGGAGGACTTTTAGATGGACAAATTAGCAATCCAATTGAACAGGCTTGAAACTATAAGTAATTGCGTATCTATTGTAAATCTTCTTTTGACTGGTCCTTGCAAAGTAATAGAACTAAGTCAAGGAACCCAGCTTCTACAATTTTCTGCTTGTATTACACAAAACATGGTTCTCATAAACTTTTAGCACTGAACATTTTAAGGCCAAGTCTATTACCTAGTTAATGTTTGGAGATGCAGTCTGAATTAAAGGTATTAGACCATCTGTGGAGATGGTGCTGGCAGCCTTCCTCTGCTCTATTCTTGGTCTTCCAAAACAAAGGGCATCAGGTCTTTATTTGAAGGTTGGATTCCAATTAGGGGCTTCAATTATACTATGCTGAAGCGCTAGAGTTTTTTTGGTCACTTAGAGCCAATCTACACATTATGTTGGAAATGTTTTTGTTTGGTTCCGAGGACGCTTTGGGGCACACGACGTATGTTCTAGGTCATTTTATATTAGTTGCTTCTTGTATCGTTACTTTACTTCTTATAACATTGTTTTTATGAAATACATTGTTTTAAAATGGCTAATGTGTCCTTACTTACCATTTCAGTGCTCCTCTAACCTAACCTCTGTTTTCAAATGATTGTTGTTGGCGGGGCGCTTTTGTTCTGGCACACAAATGCTGTGTTACTGTGTTTGCCTTCCCTCATGGTGGTAAGTAAAGTAAAGTGAAATTCAAAAGTAAGAGGAAATGAAAGGATGGAGAATGCAGGAGGAAGTGGGCACGGCAACAACAGGGCGAAGATGAAGAAAAAAAAAAAAAGAAGGAATGGAGCATGCCCTTCCTAAACAAACTCCAGACGGAAGGGGAAAAAAAGCTGTAACGCTAGGGACTCCTTCATGTGGCTTGTTACGTTTTAAAACGTAGCAATTAAAGTTATTATACCCTAGTTTTCTAAACGTTATAACAGAAGGTGTAGATTGGCTCTTACATAACGTTACCCAAGCTCCTGCATGGATGAAACTGCTTTGCCACAAAATATTCACCCTGGGCTTTCCCCTGAAATTTTGATTATAATGGGGGCTAATCAAGTTAAAAAATATTGTCTCAGGAAATTAGGGATTTAGTTCTCCAAAATATGTGATCTCTGGCAAATAAAATTGTTCCTTGGTATTTATGGATATGAATCCTCACTATGTGATTAGAAAGACAAAATACTTTGAAGTGTTAAATCTTCCCAAATATAGGCATGCTCTAACATTAGCTGGATTCAGTACTTTGCCTTCTGCACTGCAACAAGGAAGATTTTGGGGATTCCTTTTGCTGCACATTTATGTCCTTCTGAGATTGGAGTGGGTGGGTTTGTTACACATGCCTTATTATATTGTGAATTTTGTGTGGAGATCTGATGGAAATGGTCAGATTTAAGGAACTGTTTGAATGAGTTGTTCCTGTAAATAACAGCTATTAAACTAAAGTTTGGAAAAAATGTAAATGCAAGGAGAACAAGGTTTGAGAAATGCTGATTTAATGTTTTAAATTTTGGTTTTCGTTGTATTTATACTGGGTCATGACTATAAGAAATCTTTAATTGAACAACTCATTCCCTAATACACATCCTTTTCATGCATTATATGAGAAGAGAGGGCTTTATATGTAGAGTGAAGCCCCCAACTTCACCCAGATCCACAAGTTGAGCTTGAATGTCTGAGCATGTAAGCTCATATGTGTACAACTCTGTATATGTAGGCTTCCACGGAAACAGGAATCCCAGTTGTGCAAGGTTCCAGATAACATGGAACTATAAGCCTCCCCTGTTCTTCAGACATAAGACAACAGGGGTTGGGGCTGGGGCACCATGCAATGCTAGTGCCAGTACCAATTGAGAACCCTTCATACATACAATGGAGAACCCTCTATTAGGGGTGTGCACCAGATCGGGTCCGATCCACAATCCGGACCTGATCCAGGGGAAATCGGATACAATTATCCAATTTCCAATCCTCGCATCTGGATCGTCCGATCTGATCCGAACTGGTCCGGGAGGACCCGATCTGGTTCGAATAAGATCGGAGGATCGGATCTCATCCCGCCCCTTGCACTCCTTACCTGCCGGGGCCATCCGCTGCCATCCGCAGCTGCCCATGGACAGCAGCAGATGGCCCCGGCAGGTAAGGAGCATGAAGGGGGTGGCAGGGGGCCCCCCAACTTTCCTGCCGGGGTGGCCACTTCCCTCCGGTGCTCGGATCTACTGAGAAACAGGCTTCGCGGCCTGCCTCTCAGTAACGAGTGGGGGGGGAGAGACAGGGAGGGGGGAGTTAAGCCCCCACCCACCGCCATATTTTCCCCATAGAATTGCATTGGGGGAAAGCTTTCTTCCCCCCAATGCAAGCCTATGGCGAAAACACCAAAAATGGCGGCCGATCCGAAAATCGGACGTCCAATTTTCGGATTGGGATCGAATACGATCTGATCTGAGGGACCTCCGATTTTGTCCAAACCGATCCAGGACAACATTGGAGGTCCCAATCCGATCTGGGGGGTCCCTGCACATCCCTACCCTCTATACATGAAATGTGTGAATGGGGCTACAGTCTCTTTAACTTCAATTTACTGATCACTTCATGGGACCAGAATTGCCCAAACAAACTCCTCTTGCTTAATTATGCATGGCTTTATCCCCAGGCAGCATGACATAAAATATAATAATCTTATATTTTATTTTTGAACTTCAAAGGAAAGTGCCCATCATTATTTAGCCAAAATGGCAGCACTCCCCAGGTTCTAGCATATGTGAGAGTACCTGAAGGTTTGTAGAAGCACTAAAAACAGCCTCATAAGAACTCAGTGGAATGGAATATTGAGAGACTGAAAATAAAATAAACCTGATAACCTTGTGCGTGGTTGCGGGCTGGGGTGGGGTGGGGAAGGCTAGGAGTGGCTGGAGAGGGAGGAAGAGACACAGAGAAAACAAGACAGAGAGAACCATCTCATTATCTGTGTAGGTCATGGGCATCCAACCCATAGACACATTTGGAAATCTGAGAAACTTCCATGGGCACCAGCATAAAATGGCTGCCATGAAGGTCTGCATAGTCACAAGAACAAGTAACTTTTTTCGAGGAAGTGAGTACAAATGATTTGGATTTGAACCCCAAATAATGCCAACCCACATATTTGCTTCCACAAAGCACAGCACAAGTCTCATTTTACAGGAGAAAAACTGATGATGCTCTGAGAATCCCCCTCCCAAAATGCACATACAAATCTATTCCCATCTCTCAGAACACACAAACAAATACACAGGTAAAACATACACAGAAACCCAGCCAAAATCTTCCCAAGCTGGTCCTGCTTCTTTCCAGCTCCACCCAAGCTTACCAGATAAAGGCAGGTCCCTATTTCCCGTCAGTTTTTTTAATTCTCAAACTGGCTGGTTGAGCATGCTGGGAAGCGGAGTTTCAGGCTTCAGCTGCCCCACCCACTTCTTTCCCTTTTCGAAGAATACTCTGGGGCCTGCTGAGGGAAAGAAAGGAAGATGGTGGGGAGACTTGTCTGGAAAGAGGAACTTCAGCAGGTGTCATTTGTATGCATGCAGCACCTGGTGAAATTCTTCTTCATCACAATGGTTAAAGCTGCAGGAGCCCTGCCCTCTTTTGTATCTGTTCACTCTAGTATAGCTCCTGCAGCTTTAACTGTTGTGATGAAGAGGGGATTTCACCAGGTGCTGCATGCATACAGATGACACCTGCTGAAGTTCCCTTTTCAATACAACTGTTAAAGATACAGGAGCCCTGTCCTCCTTTCCATATGGCACTGATCTGATTTTCAGTAGGGATGTGCACTGGATCGGACCCGATCCACGATCCGAGTCCGGTCCAGTGGGAAATCGGATAAATTATCCGATTTCCGATCTGACAGCTGGATCAGCCGATCCAATCCAAACCGGTCCGAAAAGGCTCCGAACCGGTTCGGCGGATCAGCAGATCGGCGGGCGCCCACTGGCGCCCACCGCCGCTTCCATTGGCCAGCGCCAGCGGGCGCCCGCCGATGAAAGTGGACAGTGGGGGGGGAGGAGGGGGGCGCTTACCTTCCCGGCCCGTCCGCTCCCGTCTGGCGCCGGCGGCTACTACCAGCGGGCTCCGTGGCCCACTCCAGGGTGGCGCGCCGGGTGATGTCATCACCTGGCGCCCTACTCTAGAGCAGGCCACGGAGCCCACTGGTAGTAGCCGCCGGCGCCGGACGGGAGCGGACGGGCTGGGAAGGTAAGCAGGGGGCGAGCGGAGGGGAGGAGGGGGGCCCTTACCTTTCCGGCCCGTCCGCTCCCGTCCGGCGCCGGCGGCTACTACCAGCGGGCTCCGCGGCCTGCTCCAGGGTGGCGCGCCGGGTGATCACCCGGTGCGCTACTCTAGAGCAAGCCGCAAAGCCGGCTGGCGGTAGCCGCTGGCGCCGGATGGGAGCGAACGACCCTAACAGGTAAGCAGTGGCAGGGAAGGGGGCTTACCCCCCCCGGAGCCGTCCGCTTCTATCCGCGGGCGCCCGCGGGCGCCTGCGGATGGAAGCGGACGGCCCCAGGGGGGGTAGGGAGCGCGGGGGAGGGGGCTTACCTGCCGGGGCCATCCACACCGGACGGCCCCGGGGGGGAGGGAGTTAGGCCCCCCCTCACCCACCCACCGCCATTTTTTCCTCATAGACTTGCATTGCAATGCAAGTCTATGGGGGAAAAAATGGCGGCCGATCCAAAAATTTCCGATTTTTGGATCAGGATCGGACTCGATCCGGTCCGGGGGGCCTCCGATTTTGTCCGAACCGATCCATGACAAAATTGGAGGTCCCGATCCGGGTCCCGATCCGATCCGGGGGGTCCGTGCACATCCCTAATTTTCAGTCACCCCAGGTAATTTTTTAAAAAATGGAGGAAAAGGGGGCTCAGGGGGATATCTGGGAGGTTATGTGGGTGCCAAATTGCCAACCCCAAATGTTATGAAGGAGCTACAGATGTGCAGGCTTCCTGTACATGTGTAGTGTGACTTATTGGATTTATTGGATATTACCCTGAAATCATTTATTTATTTATTGCATTTTTATACCGCCCTATAGCCGAAGCTCTCTGGGTGGTTCACAAAATTAAAACCATGAAATCATTTTAAAAATATAAAACAAACCAGAATCTAAAAACACAAAATAACATACAATATAAAAACACAACCAGAATAAGACCAAGCAGCAATAATTAATACAGATGAAAATACAAATTTAAAACAGCAAGGATTAAAATTGAGTTAATTTAACTGTTAAAATAAAAACTGTTAAAAGAATAAAAAGGTCTTCACCTAGTGACGAAAAGAGTGCAAAGTAGGTGCCAGGCAAACCTCTCTGGGGAGCTCATTCCACAGCCGGGATGCCACAACGGAGAAAGCCCTCCTCCTAGTGGCCACCTGCCTCACTTCCTTTGGCAGGGGCTCACGCAGAAGGACCCCTGTAGATGATCTTAGGGTCCGGGCGGGTACCCTAAGGAGGAGGCATTCCTTTAGATAACCTGGCCCCAAGCCATTTAGGGCTTTAAATGTAAGTACCAGCACTTTGAATTGGGCTCGGACCAGGATCGGCAGCCAGTGAAGTTGGAAAAAGACTGGCATAATGTGGTCTCGTTGGCCAGTCCCCGTTAACAATCTGGCTGCCCTGTTTTGTACCAGCTGAAGTTTCCGGACCGTTTTCAAAGGCAGCCCCACGTATAACGCATTGCAGTAATCCAAACGAGAGGTTATGAGAGCATGGATAACTGTAGCTAGGCTATCTCTGTCCAGATAAGGGCACAGTTGGTATATCAGCCTAAGCTGGTACAAGGTGCTCTTTGCCACCGAGTTCACCTATGCCTCAAGTGACAGTTCTGGATCCAAGAGCACCCCCAAACTATGGACCTGATCCTTTAGGGGGACTGCAACCCCCTCCAGAACAGAGTGAACATCACCTCGCCGGACAGATGAACCACCCGCTAACAGTACCTCCGTCTTGTCTGGATTGAGTCTCAGTTTGTTAGCCCTCATACAGTTCATTACTGTGCCCAGGCACTGATTCAGAACAGCCACTGCCCCCTTGGGTTTGATGAAAAGGAGAGGTAGAGCTGGGTGTCATCCGCATATTGGTGACATCTCAGCCCACATCTCCGGATAACCTCTCCCAGCGGCTTCATGTATATGTTGAACAGCATAGGGGATAAAATAGAGCCCTGTGGAACCCCATGGCTTAAATGCCACGGCACAGAGCAATAATCCCCCAGCACCACCTTCTGAAAACGGTCATCTAAGTAGGAGCGGAACCACTGCAGCGCAGTGCCTCCAACTCCCAGCCCAGACAACCTATCCAGAAGAATACCATGGTCGATGGTATCGAAAGCTGCTGAGAGGTCCAAGAGAACCAACAGGGTCGCACTCCCCCTGTCCCTATCCCAGCAAAGGTCATCCCACAGGGTGACCAAGGCAGTTTCTGTTCCAAAACCAGGCCTGAAACCTGATTGAAATGGATCTAGATAATCCGTTTCATTCAAGAGTGTCTGGAGTTGTCCTGCAACCACCCCCTCAAGCACCTTGCCCAGGAAAGGAATGTTTGCCACCGGCCTATAGTTGTTAACATCTTCCAGGTCCAGGTTAGGCTTTTTCAGGAGTGGTCTGATTACTGCCTCTTTTAACGAGGCCAGCACCACTCCCTCTCTCAAGGAGGCTCCGGAATCTGTTTTGGTCTAGAAAAGAAGGGGTGTACTAAAAGGAAGGGCACCGAATGGCCACTGAAATGCATTGGTTCATTCCGACTGGCCATAGGAAATCATTGGAGAATCTTAGGGATCATCTACAAATCAAATTACTTAAAGGGGATTAACATTCATTTTTCATACAAAACAACACTGAATCAAAATATAAACTAACAGAGTGGTTTTAAGAAACAACTCCTATGACTACCCAACACAGTGGTTTCTAGGGATCATCTCCAAATACAAAAAGAAAACAGAATGCAATAAACAGAGGCTAAAGGCAGTTTTATCCAATGCTTACTTAGCACCGGTTTTGAAAGACCCAGATATGTGGAGGAGGGTTCGCCAAAACCTGCCACGGGTTATTTATATATTTCCATCTGCCCCCCTCCAGCACCCACTCCTTACGACAGGCCTGTATTTCCGAATTGCCATAAGAATGCATGGAAATGATACTACAAGACCCTCAAGAAACAATGAGAGCCCCCAAACTGATTGTGGGGGTTCAAATTAGCACCCAAACATCCTAAGAGACTCTCCTTGATGCATGCTCCATTGTACAGGCCCCATGCTTACGCATGGCTACAATATTAGGAATCACTAGAATGGCCACAGGTAAGGATTAGGCTGTGACAACCACCTCCCCTAGAAAAGAGTGGGAGCCCCAAAACTGCTCATGGAGGTTCAGATTAGTACCCTAAGCATCTTAGCACCGTCTACCAGATCTAAAACAATTCCAAGATCCTTCTCACTTTTAGTATTGCTGAGCCAAGTATCCCCCATCTTGTATCTGTGCATTTGCTTTTTTCCCCTAGTTGTAGAACTTGGCATTTATCCCTATTAAATTTCATCCTGTTGTTTTCATCCCAGCACTTCAGCCTATCAAAAACACTTTGGAGTTTGTTCTGTCTTCCAGGATATTTGCTATCCCACCCAATTTTGCGTCATCTGCAAATTTGATATGCATTCCCTGCACCTCCTCATTCAATTCATTAATAAAAACATTGAAGAGCACTGGGCCCAGGACTGAGCCCTGCGGTACCCCGCTCATTACCTCCCCCCAGTTTGAGAAGGTACCATTGATAAGCACACTTTCCCCCAGAGTTCCCGCAACTGCCACTTTATCCATTAAGTCATTCCTGTTAGTCAGTATCAAGTCAAGGATAGCTGATCCTCTAGTTCCTTCCTCCATTTTCTGTAGGAGAAAGTTATCAGCCACACATGTCAGAAATTTCTTGGAGGGGCCACTTTTGGCAGAATTTGTCTCCTAACAGATATTGGGGTAATTGAAGTCCCCCAGCACTACTAAATCGCACTTCCTTGAAACACTGGCAATTTGCTTTTCAAAAGTTTCACTCTCATCTTCTCTTTCTCTTTGATTGGGTGGTTGGTAGTGGACTCCGACTATCATGCTCCTTTTATTTCTTGCCCCATTTATTTTAATTCAGATGCTCTCGATGGGACTGCAGTCTCATCTTCCTGCATTTCTGTGCAGGGATCAGTAATTTTAACATATAGTTACTCATCTAAGGCCATGTCTACACCAGCATTTATTCCAGAATAATATCGATGTCATTCCTACTGGGCCACATGATCCACAGCTGATCCTACTGTGATCTCGGGTCGACCCCTCAGTTATTCAGGAATATCACTGACTGCTTTTGTCATGGTTTCTTCGGCTCTCTCTACAATCTGGAAATCCACGGCTGATGTGCCCCACCTTCGTAAATTTCTGCTGTTCAGCATGAGTTACTGGCTCGGCGAATGGCCAGCCCACTGTCAGGGGCATGTCCAGTGGTTTCGGAAGTATGCGAGAGTGGACCCATCCACCATTTTTGGCACAAATTCTAATTGCACTGTGTGCAATTTTTTAAACACAAACATATCTGTGCGCAACATCGCATATTCACTGGAACTCCTAACCACCCCATGCGTGGCTGTGATTTTCCGTTCATGCGCATCCCTCCCGATTCATACAAAAAGCCCTGTAGCTGCATCATCTGCCTAGCCCCGCCACTTCTCCTGATCCACATGCAGAAGCGCCATCAGGGGACATACATCCTCCCGCAACGGCATTCCTGTCATTGTGGAAACTTTCCTCGTATGTGCCTTGTGAGGGGCGATTGCAGAAGCAGGGAACCATCACAATCACCCCTTCTCCATTGCAAAAGGGCTGTAGGTGTAGATTAGCCCCAAGTCCAAAGCATTTCTATGGTTCTTCCAAAGGACATCCGAATGTTATGGCCATGCTGAAGGATGGCCAATTCTATGAAGTACACATGAAATGGGGATACTTAGGAATATGTGGGAACTAACAATGTTACCTGTCAACAGTTCCTTGCTGTTCCCTCTGGGGCTGCAAGCCTCAGTTCAAAATATTCCTATGGCTATTCAGAAAGTTACCTGAAACTTATGGCTGTGCAAAAGAAGGGGTCATTTAACAGATCGTGCAGTAAAATGTGAATCTTGGAGTGTTTCGCAGTACCCCCTCTGTCACCTATGAGCAATCTGAGCTCCCCATGTCTTACTGGACAACTTGATAACCATCTGTCAGGTATGCTTTGAGGTAGATTCCTCCATTGAGCAAGGGGTTGGACTCGATGGCCTTATAGCCTCCCTCCAACTCTACTATTCTATGATTCTATGATCTCAGTCAAATGCATTGTTATGGCTATCCTGAAGCACACCTGATATTATAGTCATGTGCAAGCAGGAGACCAGTCCGAAGGATAATACATCAAGCAGACACTCCTAGAATTCAAGGGGGCTAACTCAAAAATGTAAGGCAGTTTGGGGGCTCCTGCTCTTTTCTGTTGGGCTGCTTGTGACAGCCTAATGCTTTCCTATGGCCATTCTGAAGGACACGCAATATTGTGGTGTGTGCATGGAGGGGGCCCGTCTAAATGAGTGAGCAACAAGCAGAGACAAATACTAACCTTAGCGTACTAACTTGAACCTCCATGATCGGATTGGGGCCTCCTATTCTTTTCTGTGGGGTACTTGTTACAGCCCAATGCTTTCCTATGGCCATTCTGAAGAATACCTGATGTAGCTGTGCGCAAGGAGGGGGCCAATCCGAAGGAGCATACCTCAGGTAGACACTGATAGGATGCTTAGGGTTGTATTTTGAAAAACCAAAAGGAGGAGGAGAGCATCCACTCAGTGTAAAAAAAAAGGAAGAGAAGCTGGTTCTCAGAATGCTAAGATACTTTATTGTTCACGCCCAATGCATTTCGGCCTATGTTGCTTTTTTAAAGGCCTTTTTCAGGTCTCTGTAACACCAAGAATACATTACATTATTTTTATGAGGATAACTCATAACATATCAGTTTAGGGGGTTAGTTAGGCATATTGCCTCAAAAGGCCTGTGCCCATATATAAGTTTCTTTTTTAAAAAATAATTAATACAATAGGAAGGCTCTTCAGTTTGTCCACGTTATACATTAAAATTTCTATAAATCATATAAAACATTTTATGATGTAAAAACACTTTTAACAAAAGTTCAATGTATTGGTTCTTACTTGGTAAGAGATGTCTGCAGAAAACCCTTAGCAGGATGATAGTCTCCAATGATATTCACTGGCGACTGAGGAAATGCAGTCATTCCAGGGCCCTCTTTTTATTATTCTAATTCATCTTTTCTCATTGTTGCATCATTTTTTTGGCACTTGTTACAGCCCACTGCTTTCCAATGGCCATTCTGAAGAATACCTGATATGTGGCCATGCGCGAGAAGGGTACCAGTCCAAAGGAGCATATTTCAGGTAGACACTGATAGGACGCTTAGGGCACTAATTTGAATCTCAATGAGCAGTTTGGGGGCTCCCGCCCTTTTCTGTGGGGTCCTTGACAAAGCCCAATGCTTTCCTATGGCCATTCTGAAGAACACTGAAATGCGGTTGTTCGTGAGGAGGGGACCAGTCCAAAGGGGCATACCTCAGGTAGACAGTGATAACATGCTTAGGGTGCTAGCTCTAACCTCCATGAGCGGTTTGGAGGTTCCTGCTCTTTCCTGTAAGGTGTTTGTCGGAGCCCAAAGCTTTCCTATGGCCATTCTGAAGGACACCTAATATGGGGCCGTGCACAAGAAGAGGAGCTATCCGATGGAGCATTAATCAAGTAAAGACTCTTAGGGTGCTTGGGGTGCTAATTTAAACCTCTACAAGCTTCTGGGAGCCCCGCCTGTTTCTTCAGGGGTTTGTGGTATCATTCCCATGTATTCCTATGGCCATGTATTCCTATGAGTGAATGTTAGAGGGGGGCATGGAAATACTCTTTGGCTGTTTTTGGCAACCCCTCCTCCACATATCTGGGTCTTTTAAAACTGGTGTTCATAAAGCAGTGTATAAAACTCCAGTCACCTTCTGTTTATTGTATTCTGTTTTCTTTTAGCTTTTGGAGATGATCCCTAGAAACTGCTGTGTTCGGGGTCATAGGAGTTGTTCCCCAAAACAATTGTGTTAGGTTGTATTTTGATTCTGTGTTGTTGTTTTTATGAAATTTAAATGTTTATTCCCTTTAGATATTTTGATTTGTAGATGACCCCTAAGTTTCTCCAATGCTTTCCTATGGCCATTTGGAACGAACCAATTTCAATGGCCATTCGGTGTCTTTCTTTTTAGTACGTCCCAGAAAGGAAGGCTGGAATGGCTGCCAGGAACAAAGAATCAGGCTCTGGAATGTTGAAGAACCACCCAGTCTGTGGGATTATGCCTTGATCTAATTAAAGGGAGTGTCTCACTCCGAACAGGGAATTAAATGTCTGTCTAATTATCCAGTTGCCACTCAGCAAACTACAACCCAATCCTGAAGCATCCTCACCTACCTACCAGTTCAGTGAGGTCAAAGCCAAGAACCCCCTACTCTAAACATGCTTAATGATTCCTTTGGTCCTGCATATTGGATTGCACTACCTTGAATTGTCAGCCAGATGCGAAAGTACCGTATTTCATCGATTCTAAGACACACTTTTTCTCCCATGTTTACATCTGTAAAAACGGGGTGCGTCTTAGAATCGATGACACCTTGCAATCACCGGATTTCTCCTGTGTTCTCCCCCCCCGCGACTCACCCTAGCGGGTCCTGAGGGACCCCACAAGGCCGGTCAGAAGTCCCCCCTCCCCACTTACCTTGATTGCTGCTGCCTCGGCATGGGTAGGCTTCAGTACTGGGAAAGAGGCCGCAAACTCAGGAAATCTCGTGAGATCTCGGCCTCCTTCCCAGTAGTGAAGCCTTTCCAGGCCGAGGCAGCAGTGATCAAGTGGGGAGGGGGGACTTGTGAGAAGGGAGGGGGGACTTGCGGGGCCCTAACTCCCCTCCCCTCCATCAGCGTCTCCCCTCCTCGCTGCCGCTGCCACCACTCCGTACCGCTGGCAACGCTTGTCTCATTACTGGGAACGCCACCTTGCCAGGCCAAGGCAAACACTGGCAGCGGCGCGGAGCAGCGGCTGCAACAAGGATGGGCGACGGTGATGGAGGTAAGGGGGAAGGGGTGCTGAAATTAAGGTGCGTCTTAGAATCGACGCAAAGCTGTTTCCCTGTTGGTGGCCCTGAAATTTAGATGTGTCTTACAATCGATGGTGTCTTCCATTCGGTGAAATACGGTAATCAAGAGGCAAGGAGCCTACCTGTACCTTCTATTTAGTAGCTGGAAATGAGCTGTTGTCCTCTTTGTTTTGACCCAGCCTGAGTTCAGCCCCTGAGCAATCAAGGTTTTGTATGTTTGTTTAGAACATTATAACTGTCTTGGAATTTGGGTGGTTGTTCCATTCTTATTACTTAGACATCCATTACACCTGTGGTCTCCAATGTAGTGTCCATGACCACTCATGTGCCCCTGGATACCTCTCTTGGAACCTACTAGGCTCCCTGCCAATAAGCAAAAAATGGATACTTCTCTCTGCCGTACTCCAACTTTAAGTGATCCAAAGAACTATTGCTGATAATGCAATGGGGCCTTTTCCAAAGGATTTGCCTTACTCAGGTTGCAACTCCCACAGTTTCTACACCAATCCATTATGTCTTCGGACATAAAAAAATTGGTCCTCCATATCTGGGCTTTTACGATCAACAGCAGAAAGGCCATCTCTGTGTATGTTCCTATCATTCTTCATGGGAGAATGCAGAGTGTTGGAATTAGAAGGAGAATCCAATTGAGGGTAGTGCTGAGACAACATAATCACTTCTTGGAGATTCACATCAAGATGGAGAAGCCCTCTAAGTCCCCTACCCATACACCTTCCTCTTCTAAATCTTTCTCTATAGAGTCACATTCAGCCAGAGAGGTTAAAAAGTCCTGTGTTGATTTTTGGGCTTGAAGCTTGTTAATGTTGTCATGGGAAGTTTTAAGAAGCGACTGTTGTTTCCTTGTCAAGACCATTATTAGGTTTACATTCAGTTGATAGTCAATTAATAATTTATTAGTGATAAATAAAAGTTCCCAACCTTGGAGGTCCTTTACAAACAGAAAACAAAAGGTCTCTTAAAATTCACGGCAACAGGCGAAGAATAAGGCTTTCTATCCCTTTATGTTAGCCTTCTGTTCTCTCTAGGAACCACTTTACACCTCCATTCTATTCTCGCAGTTGTCTGGATAGCCATGAATATGCTCCTGACTCTCTTCAGTGCAGTTTCTTGCAGTTCAAAATGCCTTTCCTGTGTCTGCCAATCTGCCAGTGTGACCCCGCATGCATTATTCTGTGCAATTCGTGAATCACTGGACTTTGCATTT
This sequence comes from Anniella stebbinsi, assembly GCA_029215795.1. Classification (NCBI taxonomy): domain Eukaryota; kingdom Metazoa; phylum Chordata; class Lepidosauria; order Squamata; family Anniellidae; genus Anniella; species Anniella stebbinsi. Next base: position 103,313,781 of record JARDYH010000003.1, read on the forward strand.
GAATTTCTGTCCCTTCATCTCTCTGTACCTCCAATATGCATTTGCTCCCTGAGTCCTATACATTTGACAAGCAAGATGCACTTCTTCCAAGGAAGCATTCATAAGTGCAGGCATTCCTATCTCCTCCTGTTCATCCATGTTATACTCCAACATTTCTTCACTTCATAATCTAGACAATATATCAGCATTTATATTGATCCTGCCTGGCTGGTATTTGCTGGTAAAATTGCAATTAGCTAGATGGGATGCCCAATACTGCTCCAGAACTCCTTCCTTGCCTGTTTGTAGATGAGTTAATGGGTTATTATCAGTGTACACCTCAAATGGTGTGGCAGCAAGATTATGTTGAAACTTCTCAGTTACTGCCCACACTAAAGCCAGGAACTCCAGTTGAAGGAATTGTACCTTTCATCATTTTTTTCAGAACCATTCAAATCTCTACTTGCATAAGCAATCACACGGTCCTTGCCTTCTTGTTCCTGCACCAGAACTGCCTCCAATCCTCTGTGACTGTACACTCTGAAGGATGTATTGTGATCTAGATATGCGAACAGAGGGTGTTGAACAACTAGGTATTTCAATTTATCAAATGCAGATTGACATGGCCCACTTCACTCTAGCTTTTCAACTCCAAAATTATATTTGCTTCTTTTTCTAAGCAGTTCATGCAATGGTGGAGTGATCTTTAATGAAACCTTGATAGTAGCCCACAACCCCAGAAATCTACTCACATCATTCTGGTGCAATTCCCACCGCAGACACTACATGTCCCAATAGTTAACCCTCTCTTTTAGAAAGTGGTATTTTGATGGTTTCATCTTCAATTCATATTGTGTAAGCCTACTAAATACTAGGGGTGTGCATCGGATCGGATCCGATCCACGATCCGAATCCGATCCGACCCAAAATCGGGAAAATCCGATCCGATCCGATCCGATCCGGACAACCTCCGATCCGATCCGATCCGATGAGGTCCGATCCGGATCGGACGCCATTTTGAATGCTTTTTCCCATAGCCAAGTATTGTTTTACAAAAACGCCTATAACATTTTCATTTTTAAAGATAGAAGGATGAAACTTGGGCACATTGTAGACTGGTTAGGGGTAGTTATCTGTGAGAAATTTCAGAAAGATTGGTGCATGCATTTTGTGGCAATTAATTTTTTAATAAATACCCAGGAATGCCTATAACTTTGTCATTTTTAAAGTTACACACATGAAACTTTGCCACATTGTAGGGGGTACCTTGGGACCTATGTGTATGAAATTTCAGAAACGTAGGTGCTTGTCTTGTGTGGCAATTAATTTTTAGAAAAATGGGTAGTAGTGGGGTAAATACAGTTATGCCTCCCATTTTTTTATTTTTGAAGATACAAACAGGAAACTTGGGCACATTACAGGTACCACTTGCCTTGATATGTGTGTGAAATTTCAGAAACATTGGAGCTTTCCTTGTGTGGCAATTAATTTTTGAAACAATGAGGAAAGAAACACCTATAACTTTGTCATTTTTAAAGTTACACACATGAAACTTTGCCACATTGTAGGTGGTACCTTGGGACCCATGTGTGTGAAATTTCGGAAACGTAGGTGCTTGCCTTGTGTGGCAATTAATTTTTAGAAAAATGGGTAGTAGTGGGGTAAATACAGTTACGCCTCCCATTTTTTTATTTTTGAAGATACAAACAGGAAACTTGGGCACATTACAGGTACCACTTGCCTTGATATGTGTGTGAAATTTCAGAAACATTGGAGCTTTCCTTGTGTGGCAATTAATTTTTGAAACAATGAGGAAAGAAACACCTATAACTTTGTCATTTTTAAAGTTACACACATGAAACTTTGCCACATTGTAGGTGGTACCTTGGGACCCATGTGTGTGAAATTTCGGAAACGTAGGTGCTTGCCTTGTGTGGCAATTAATTTTTTAATAAATACCCAGGAATGCCTATAACTTTGTCATTTTTAAAGTTACACACATGAAACTTTGCCACATTGTAGGCGGTACCTTGGGACCTATGTGTGTGAAATTTCGGAAACGTAGGTGCTTGCCTTGTGTGGCAATTAATTTTAGAAAAATGGGTAGTGGTGGGGTAAATACAGTTACGCCTCCCACTTTTTTATTTTTGAAGATACAAACAGGAAACATGGGCACATTACAGGTACCACTTGGCTTGATATGTGTGTAAAATTTCAGACAGCTGGGTCCAGGCATGTGGTGGCAAGGTATTTTTGAAACAATGAGGAAAGAAACGCCTATAACTTTTTTATTTTAAAAGTTAGAAGTCTGAACATTGCTCACTTTGTAGATGGGTTAGGGGTAGATATGTGTCAGAAATTTCAGAATTATAGGTCCAGACATTTGATGGCTATGGAATTTTTAAATTACATGTTTCAAAAAAATTTCTACAGAGGCCAGGTCTTCCCCTCCCGCTTCCCGCGAAGAAAAGGAAACACTCTCTCGTCTCGATCCCTTTGATCCTTGCTAGTAGTATCCATTACAGGGCTCGTGTTTCCTTTCCTACTTTCACTTTTCAAGCAGAACGGCTGAGCCTAGCTGAGTTTTGCAGCCATGCGTGCAAGGAAGGATCACTCTGGTCTCGATCCCTTTGATCCTTGGTAGTATCCATTACAGGGCTCGTGTCTGCTTTCACTTTGTACTCAAGCAGACACGAGCCCTGTAATGGATACTACCAAGGATCAAAGGGATCGAGACCAGAGTGATCCTTCCTTGCACGCATGGCTGCAAAACTCAGCTAGGCTCAGCCGTTCTGCTTGAAAAGTGAAAGTAGGAAAGGAAACACGAGCCCTGTAATGGATACTACTAGCAAGGATCAAAGGGATCGAGACGAGAGAGTGTTTCCTTTTCTTCGCGGGAAGCGGGAGGGGAAGACCTGGCCTCTGTAGAAATTTTTTTGAAACATGTAATTTAAAAATTCCATAGCCATCAAATGCCTGGACCTATAATTCTGAAATTTCTGACACATATCTACCCCTAACCCATCTACAAAGTGAGCAATGTTCAGACTTCTAACTTTTAAAATAAAAAAGTTATAGGCGTTTCTTTCCTCATTGTTTCAAAAATACCTTGCCACCACATGCCTGGACCCAGCTGTCTGAAATTTTACACACATATCAAGCCAAGTGGTACCTGTAATGTGCCCATGTTTCCTGTTTGTATCTTCAAAAATAAAAAAGTGGGAGGCGTAACTGTATTTACCCCACCACTACCCATTTTTCTAAAATTAATTGCCACACAAGGCAAGCACCTACGTTTCCGAAATTTCACACACATAGGTCCCAAGGTACCGCCTACAATGTGGCAAAGTTTCATGTGTGTAACTTTAAAAATGACAAAGTTATAGGCATTCCTGGGTATTTATTAAAAAATTAATTGCCACACAAGGCAAGCACCTACGTTTCCGAAATTTCACACACATGGGTCCCAAGGTACCACCTACAATGTGGCAAAGTTTCATGTGTGTAACTTTAAAAATGACAAAGTTATAGGTGTTTCTTTCCTCATTGTTTCAAAAATTAATTGCCACACAAGGAAAGCTCCAATGTTTCTGAAATTTCACACACATATCAAGGCAAGTGGTACCTGTAATGTGCCCAAGTTTCCTGTTTGTATCTTCAAAAATAAAAAAATGGGAGGCATAACTGTATTTACCCCACTACTACCCATTTTTCTAAAAATTAATTGCCACACAAGACAAGCACCTACGTTTCTGAAATTTCATACACATAGGTCCCAAGGTACCCCCTACAATGTGGCAAAGTTTCATGTGTGTAACTTTAAAAATGACAAAGTTATAGGCATTCCTGGGTATTTATTAAAAAATTAATTGCCACAAAATGCATGCACCAATCTTTCTGAAATTTCTCACAGATAACTACCCCTAACCAGTCTACAATGTGCCCAAGTTTCATCCTTCTATCTTTAAAAATGAAAAAGTTATAGGCGTTTTTGTAAAACAATACTTGGCTATGGGAAAAAGCATTCAAAATGGCGTCCGATCCGGATCGGACATCTGGTCCGATCCGATCCGACCAGCCTCCGATCCGATCCGATCCGATCCGACCCCCCAGGTCCGATTCCGATCCGCTATCCGATCCGATCCGGGGGGTCAGTGCACATCCCTACTAAATACTACATCCAAGTGTTTTAAATGCTTCTCAAATGTTTTTGAATATATGATTATGTCATCCAGATATAAAAGGACAATGTTGACATTCTCGAAACCCAAGCAATACTTCATCAGTCTTTAAACATTCCAGGAGCATGGATGAGGGGGGGCTCTCTGGTCGCCACTTCCCCTGCCCTCGTCCTTCTGGGTGATGCGAGGGTGGAGGTGGCAGTGCAGTGGGGGTCTACTTTGGATGGGGTGTTGTTCTCCCTCTTGGTGTGAGGCGGGCTGCCCCTTGTTCCTGGGTGCCTGGGGTTGTTGCTTATTCCATTTCCCCCTCCCCCCTTTGCCGTAGTGCCCTTCTGGAGCGCTTCCCTGTCCGTTTGGGTAGCTGACTGGGCACCCTGCATGAGTGCTTGCAGGAGCTGGCCCCTTGTTGAGCTCTGTGCCGGCTGCCTGGTGGGGGAGGTGGGCATCCTGGTTGCTATGGCGGCGATGCCGGAGATCTGTTGTGAGAGTGCTTGAGCGGCCCCCACTTTCTGTCGCTCTTGCCGCTCCACTCTCTGATCTTCCATGCTCAACAACTCACGATCGTTGCTTCAACAACGCTCCAATTTGGACAACACGTTTGTCAATTGACAATTCAACAACCAACTCGCAAAGTGAGTTGTTCCTCTCAGTTGTTACTTTGCCTACAGTGGGTTGTTGCTCCGTTGCGTGGCTGAATTTGGATGACACATTTAACAACTCAACTGGTTGTTGAAGCAACAACCCACAGTTGTTAAATGTGTCGTCCGAATTCAGCTTGTGTGTTACAAATACACCAGCAAGGATGTCAGTGTTGAGGCAACAGAGGTGCCTGATCTTGCTTGCCATCATCAAGAAGCAGACACAAGAATTATTTGGCACATCCAACATACATCACATGGTAGTGATCAGGCAAAGAATATCCTGGTAAGAGCAAATGACACTGATGTGTTGGTTTTGTTAATTTACCATCAAAAGCACTTCCTAAATTCTTGGGTTTGATTTGATTGTAGCGTGTCTTCTAACAACAGCAGAAGGATGATCAATGTAACTTGTATCACAGAGGAGCTCGGACATGATCTGGTAGAGGCTTTGTCTGGCTGCCACGCTTTTACAGGGTCTGATTACACAGCTGCATTTGCAAGACAGGGAAAAGTTAAACCATTTGAAATCATGAAAAAGAATCATTCCAAGAAATTCTCAGCCAGATAGGTGAGTCATTAACTTTAACCGAAGAAAAGATAGCTGGGTTGGAGAAATCTGTCTGTGCCATGTATGGCCACCCTAGATACTCCTCTGTGAGTGAAGTAAGATACAGTCTATATCTGAAGAAAACAACACCTAAGATCCAGTCTAAGGCATTCTCCAAAATTAAAGGGATTGACCCAACAATGCTGCCTCCATCTAAACCTGCATTGATCCAAAAGATTAAAAGAAGCAGTTAAGTGTCATGGCTGTGGAAATGAGCAGATTGTAGAAAACCTGACAATGGGCTTGATCCTACTGAACACGGCTGGTACTTGGAAAATGGCAGGTACCACATAAAATGGTACAATAGTCCAACACTCCCAGAAAATCTTGAAACGGCCACAGAAGAGGACAGTGAAAAAGAAGACGAGGAAAGTGATTTTGACAGTGACGATAGCAGTTCCAATTAAAGTAAAGAGGACATCCAATGAAATTTATTTGTTAACCCTTCTCACAGAACATAGTTTTTATTTTGTAAATTGTATATTTTTGTTGAAGATTTCAAAAACATTTGTTAAAAACAATTCAACCTAATAGTCTTTTTTATATATCATCATACCTGTCCTGTTTGAAATTTTGTAAAGAACATTTGAACATGTTCAACTGTAAAAATCACAGTTGAACATGTTCAAAATTATCTGTGCATCAGATCGAGAGATATTTAGGGTGGATACTTTTGAAATGAAAGCCCTGTATGAAATACTGTAAAAATCACACAATCCTGAGAAAGTGGACTTATAACAAGATATCACTCATAATTCCTTAAGCGTTGGGGTAAACCCCATGTTATATACATTTTCTTGTTTTTTTTAGATTTAAAACTTTTTTTATTTTTCAGACAATAATAAAACACAAATACAAACACTACAACATACAACCTTAAACATTAAAATGGACTTCCGAATTTCTCCAACAAACAAAAATCTCTACATAGTGAGTGAATTACCCGACTTCCATCAATTATTTTTCTTCCAATTTAATCACTGAATCCGCTTACAAATATATCCTTCCCTTTTCTCTCTTTTAAAAAGTCTATCAGAGGTTTCCATTCCTCAGTAAACCCACTTGTTGTTTTATCTTTTATTATCGCTGTAAGTTTTGCCATTTCTGCCAATTCTGTAACTTTCAACAGCCATTCCTCCTCTGTTGGTACTTTCTCATTCTTCCAATTCTGGGCGTATATTAATCTTGCTGCCATTGTCATGTTATTATACATTTTCTTAATCCTCATTAAAAATGCAACATTTTTGTTCATGAGTATTCTTTCGAAAGTCATATAGTTTTTGAGTAAATCATGGTTAAACATCACACATAACCAATATGAACACTGATTTTATACGTTCAAATGAAATTATCTCAAAAACTAATGGAGTTAACAAAAATGTGTAATTACAAAAAGTATTTGTCATTAAATGTGAAACATTTTGGAAAAAAATAATCTCTTTAGCATAAACGGGTCAGAAGTTATGCATATTTAAAAGTGGCCACTACAGAATAGCGTGGCAGCTATATTGATGATGTCATCACGCAGCCCCATCACCACTGGAATTTTGTAAGACTTACTTTTCCGAGACACTTCTGTCATATATAAACAAAAAATATTCACAAAGCTTCTGCACTCGCTGGGGTAAATAAATCCTGGCCTGGCTCTGGGACTAATAGGTGCAGCCCATGGGCTACAACTCTCTTTTATAATGCCAACTTCTAGCATTTCCTTTATAATGCCTTTGACTGGTTGATATAAAGCTGGAGCATCTGGATGGAAACTTCCCTGGATTGGAGGATGTGCTCCTGTTGGGGTGGTATGTTCCACATGTGAAGCACACCCAAAATTTAGAGGCTGCTGTGAGAAAACTCTTTCAAGTATTTTTATTAACACAAGTAGTTGCTCTTTTTGCTCCACAGGAATGATTGCTGTTCCAATATCTATTTCTTTTCGCTAAGCTCCAGCATCTGGGCTCTCCTTTTGCATCATGGTTTGGTAGACATCATTGGATACTTCTACCTCCTCCAAGTTTGTTTGCATTTCAGGTAGCAGAATGCCATCCTCTTCCAGATGCTTTAGTCATCCAATCACTTTATTACAATGCAGTGTTACAGGTCTGGTGCCATAATTCAGAATTCTGACAGGTACTAATCCTCATTTGACAGTCACAATAATTTTATCCACTAGATAGGATCTCTCTCCCAGGCCCAATAGGGTTCCAGTAGGGCATCCTAGTCTTTCTCACATGATCTTACCTTGGCTGTACATATTAGCATTGTTCTTGTATTGGGCAACAAAGCATGACTATCTTTTATCCTCACTTTCCCAGTCTCCCCGTGATGGTTAGCAAAAGTGTGATAACTTGAAATGCATTGAATAGTGGCCTGCCAGGGCATCCTTTGGAGAGCAGAATGCTTCCCTTGCTCCTTCAGTGCATCTAATAACACCCATGACAATACTGCAATAAGTCTGTTCTCAGGATCACTGGTAGAAAACTCCTGCTCTGCACATTGCTAAGCAGTATAATCTGGCCAGGATATTCAACTTCCCCAATTTGAATTTCAGCCACCATATAATGCACATACGGGATTGCAACTAGTCGAGGCCTACATATTTAACAAAATGCTGATATCATATAGTAGTGACACGACCCATTATCCAATAAGGCACCCATTTTGATTCCATTAATTTTAATTTGTGCTATAGGATAATTTCCCACAACTATAAACCAGTTTGAAGATTGAAGTGGGCCTATTTCTGAGCACTCTCGAATTGGGCATTTGTCTCCAAAGCTTCCCTATTTAAAGCCACAGCAACCTTTTCCTCCACCTATCATCTTTGGTCAATGTGCCCTGCTTTCCCACATCTTCAGCAAATTGGCCTGCCATCCTCATCTAATTTATTCTCTAGACAATGGTCTCTCACTCTATGTGATGGCATGTTACTCCACCTTCCAGTTCTCGCTTCAGATACATTTTCACCTTTTGCAGCTCTCTCTGTACCTTTTCCCATATCCGCTCATTGACGTCTTCCAACATGACATCTTCCAACATGACATCTTCCAACAACTTCTGTCTAATCCCTTCCTCCCTCAAGGTGTTAGTTTCCATCATCTTCCCACTTGTGCAGGATTAGTGTCACCCACTCTTGACTGCACAACACTTGGGCAATCATTCCTCAGACTGATCTGTGGACACCCAATTTGCCTATGGCTACTCAGAAACCTTATGGCATCCTCCTTAAAATCCAAGAAAGGTGTTTCCCTTTTTGCCAAACAACAGTTTTAATTGGCTGTGCATAATGTCATCATATACACCTTCCACAACTCTCTCCTTAAGAAGCTGATCTGTGTCTTGGACCCCATTTGCTTCTAATTGTTGAATTGCTGCTATTCCTTCCAATGCTCCAGGGCATATTGCCTCAGGCTTTCAGTGGGCCCCTGGACTCTTGAATCAAACCTTCACTTCAAGTCAGACGGGGTGCAAGTCTCAAACATCCAGTCTTTTAAAGATTTGTTCTACTCTCTGTTTCTGATTTAATGGTAAAGCCAGCACTGCCCTTTCTGCCACTCCCTCCAGTTGGCCAATCAATATTTCCACTTTCTGCCTTTCAGGCAACTCATGCAATCAAAACATAGAATGTAAAGTAGCTTTAAATTTTCCAAAGAGTATATCATTTCTCTGCATATTTTCCTCTGAAAACCTAGGTAACCAGGGTGGTCCAAAAAACATAGTAGAGTTAATAGGATTGTACCCCAGATGACTGAATCCATGCCCCTATTGCGTCTTCACCACCATTGTCATCAGTGGAGTTCATGATCCCTCTGAGCTGACAGTAAGCTGATTGCCTTCTGCTTTAAACACCTCTATCCTGTTCGTGACACCAAATATGATGTTTCAGGTTTCTAGAACTAGAACGAGGAGGGATAGGCTGCAGTCAGTTCAGAGACAAACAAAATAGATGTTTAACAGAACTTACTTAACTTTAGAATGTTTTGTTAATAACAATATTAAGAAAATGATTAATAAAACTATAAACCAAATATGAACAACATTAACTTTAGGGCACAGTTTACTGTAAAGCTCAGTGTTACTGTTGGTAGACTAACAACAGTTGCTTGAACCAGTTCCTTCAGTCTTTGTGGCCAGTCTCTGTTGTAGAGGTTTACTCTTCTTTTGCCCAAAGGCTGTTTTACCACTCCTGTGACTTAGCAGTGTCTCATTATGAGACCTTGGACTTATCACAACGACATGGAAACACCTGGCAGAGCCAAAAAAAAGAAAAGAAAAAAAAGAACTAAGACTATAAGGATGGATCTGAAGTGGCACCTGGTTGTGTTAAAAAAATTGTAACACTATAGGCCCTTGTGGCAATGTGCTTAACCTAAACATATCATTTAATGTGTTATCTTAATGTATTTTATTGTAGTATTAATTTTACAGCCCCCTGAAGAAGGCCTTTGAATAAAGTGCAGGCCAAAATGTGCCGGGCTTTGTGAAAAATAAACATTTTGCATCCTGAGAACCTGTTTCTCCTTTCTCTGATCTTTCTTTTTTTCTACCACACTGCTGGTTTCTCTGCCCTTTCTTCTCTTTTCTCCTCCTTCACTTCCTTTCTGCCCCTCCTCCTCCTCCTCCTCCTCCTCCTCCTCCTCCTCCTCCTCCTCTCTGCCCCTCTGCTTTCCTCTTCGAAATTACTTTCTGCTCTTCCCTTGCTCCATTCCATTTTATTCAGCCGACATTAGAGACAGGCACTACATAGCTTAATACTTCATTCTTGATACGGGTGATACAGAATTCTATTTCTTAAGAAACACTCTCTCAGACAAGGTTTGTCTTTTTACTACAAGCTATTAGCATCCTAGTACTAAATGCAAGAGCTTATGCAGACATAAATTCAATCACATGAAACATATAACTTCATTCTAAACAAGGCTTCTAAGCAGAGTCAAGTACATTTGTCAGTTCTCAGTGATAATATCAAGCTACCAGGCAACAAGTTTGGGGAGTTGATCCCAAAGAATAGCTTTTGGATCCAACATGTTTCCTTGTTATCATTCGGTCTTGTAAGCTTGTTTTTATTATATATTATGATTCGGGTTGAGGGTACTGCTGACTTATCTGATGGCCTGTCTGGCCTCATTATGTAGATACTTGTTTAACCTCACCAAGTGAAAGTTGGAACTATAAATGTAACATTTGCACCTCCTTATCTGGATTCCTTTCTAATCAGTAACGAGTGCTTATGATCAATCTCTAATGGCCTGGCACTGCTGTCTCTTATTCGGCAAACCTCAGATATGAGACATTTATACTACTCACGGGTCAGGAGGATAAACTGTGTTGCTTAAGCCATTGGGATCTCATTTTTAATTTCAGAATTTTCTTGGAAGCATATGAGTATAGAATTTCCTAATTGGGCAGCAGGGATTAGATGATGCAAATATAAAAGATTTGCCTAATCTGTCACAAGTGAACTCTCTTTATGGCAACACAAACAGTCCTTCAGAGTCAGCAGCACAAGAACTTTACAGAGCTTTTTGTTCCAATAAATCAGATATACTAAACAGGAACCAGAGTCAGAGTTGTAAATTCCATCATTAAGTTCCAGTGGAATTTTAGAATGTTTTTAGGATGTTTTAGGATGTTTTATTGCTATTTTAATAATGTGTACCATTTTAAAAAATATTTACTGCTGTTCCCTGCCTCGATCCAAACGGAGAAGCGGGTAAGAAATAAAATTATTATTATTATTATTGACAACAATCCAACCAGGAGCCAGGAACAGGGTCACAAAGTCCAGTGATTTTATCCAAGACAGAATCCCAAAGACTTGGGATTCTGGGCTTACAAGAGTTCAGGTACAGGAGTATATTCCCAGACAGGGTCCCAACAGCATGGGTGTCTAGGCAAGCTTAGGGCTCAGGTGTAGTCCAAGCAAAGGAGGTGTTGTTGTTGTTGTTGTTGTAACAAAGACATTGTACCCACAAAGCTGTTTGGTTTCTGCAACAACTTTTAAACAGAAGCAAGGTTTAGAGCTCTTCACCAGTCTACCTATGCTTGCAGAAAATCATCCATACTTGTGTACTACACCTAACTCCAGGCATTTCTCTGCTATTCCCTTTAGTTGCCTTCATTGCCAAGGCAACAGGCCCAACCCTCCCTTTCTCGGTCAACTGCCCAGTCTGCTCATTTCCCACAAAAAGTCTCTCTTGATTTGAACTTTCATGACAGAAGGACCACACATCAGTTGTCTATTGTGGAAAAGTGATTGAAGTGGGCCTCATCTTTCTGTCTCCTTTCTGGTTGGACAATTGTACCAGAGATGGAGTGTATTTTACCATTGCTTCAAAACTACTCTCTGCCTCAGAAATGGGCCTGACTCTCATTGGTCTCACATCCCCATAACTCTGACAGTATCATTGCAGTATTTGCTCTGAAACCCAAGACTCTGCCCAAGCAGGAAAAGAGGTTCTGATCATGTAATGCTCCAAACAGTTTTGCAGTGTACTGGAGCATGGTTCTGTCACCTGCTGGAATGACTTAGCCCACTTTTGGTGGCTTTTATAAATGATAGCAGCGGTATGGAAGCTGCTTTAAATGTGTGTTTTATCTATTCCCTGAATAGCAATGGCCTGTACCTTTTCAATGCTCCTAGAGCAGGCTTCCACAGCCTCTGTCTTCCAGATGCTTTAGACTCCCATCCAGCCCAGCCGGCATATTCAGTGGTGAGCAATTCTAGGACATGTAGTCTAAAACATCTGGAGGACACCAGGTTGAAAAGACTGTCCTAGAGAGTGGAGTGCATCATTGGAACCTCTGACACAAGGGCACATTGTGGGATCCCTGCTGGTGAAGGCTAGGCAGGTTTTGTCTCCTCTGAAATGCCCCCAACTGCTCTGCTTTACCCCCTTTTTTGGCACAGGAGTGTGCAAACAAGTGGGAAAAGCAAAGTGGCACTTTGGTATATGTGTGAAAACTGATTCTGGTAACCTAAATGACCCCCCCCCCCCCACCTGCAGCGTATCAGTCCTGCATGGCTATGCCTTTTTGTTCTGGACAGGAGCCACACACATGCTATGGTGTGACAAAATGATGTCAGCATACTTTATAATGTGTGCATTGCCACCCAGTGAGGTGGGGAACTCTAAATCCCGCATGACAGATAGGGAGCTGAGAAGGTTGGGAAACGTGGCTTGTCCTAGGCCATCTGGCAAAGCTCACGGCTCAATTGAAGTTTGAATGCAGCTCTCTCAACTAACTGTATCCATTGGAGTTCTCCATATGTTATTGTAAAGAAACATTTTAAAACATATATTTAAAAGTTATTACTATATACAACTATTATTTATATAACTCTTCAGTGAGTTGGCATTGTAATATTTCCCCTATTCCTCTTACCCCTGACTAATGGAAGATTTCAGCACTTTTCAAGATTTATTGTCATTTGGCACAGCACCATTTTGGTAGGTATGTACTTGCCTGTGTTTACAGAAATTTGTTTACATACTGGCTGGAATGCCATGGACCCATGGCCAGCCACCCACATAACCTCAGTACTTCTGTAAAGTACAGGTTGTACAAAAAGAAGCAACATGCAGCCTATCCAAGCTTAATAACACAAGATAATTAATGGGTGGATTCCACAAAACAATGCTGGGCAGGATCAAGCTTTGGAGAGGCTTTGACCTAAAGTATTTAAGGCAAGCCAAATATGGTAAAATCATTTTGAGGGAGATGGTACAGTGAAAGAAAAAAAAACATATCTACCCTTGGCCAGAGGTAAACTGTGTGCTGGACTGACGCCAGACCGATCCTGTGGTGTTTGCTGTACACACATACTGAAACACCGTTCAGTATTCAGCTCAGCCTCAGGTAGAAAAATTCAGAACACTGAATATCGCACCTCAGGCTTGCTCAAGGTTAACATCACAGGGAAGAGGGATGCCTGAAGCCTCTCCATTCTTCCTTAAAATAACACTCACTCAATCCCATCAAGTTGCCATTTCTGGGACAGAAAAGGATTAATTTTTGCAGGACCTGAAAATCCTAAGGTTAGAAACAATTTGTTTTGCCAAACCAGCTTAACTGAAGAACTTATTATTTTTAAACATCCAATCCAGTGTTCCTTTATAGAAGTCACTTTTTAAATCTGCAGGCAGGAGGTTGTGACGCTTATCCTCCATATCCCAAATTGGTGCTTGCCAGATACGTTGGACTATAGCCCTGGCCATCCCCAGCTGGCATGAGGAGTTGTAGTCCAACATATGTGGAGGGCACCAGGTTGGGGAAGGCTGCTTCATATTACAGCATTATCATGGAAACGATTTAGGTATAACAAATGAAGCATGTCACTTACACTGCAGTTTACAGCAGGGGTGTGAAACCATGGAGAAGAAAAATTATGAAGCAGACCAAATAAGGGGACAGGGAATTAGTGCATAGTGGGTCTTGGAAATGGAGCCTAAAAAGAAAAGCAGGCAGGAATTCAGATTATGGCCAGATCTACACCAAGCAGGAAATAACACAACGAAAGCTGTTTGAAAATGGTATATGGAGGGCTCCATCTCACCAATTCCCACCCCCGGTTTTTTTTTACCTCCATTTCAGAAGTGCTGCAAGCTAGGGATGTGTATCGTATCGTTAAAATGTCTGATAACGAGGTCGTTATTGGACATCCAATTAACAATAACGATACGATAAAAAAAACTCCAATAAATATCCGATTCAAAAATTTTCGGCCCGATTATATTGGATTATCGGACTGCTTCCTGACTCCTAGCTGAGCAGAGCAGAGAAGAGGAAGCTGCCCCAGCTGGACTATAAAGAAAGTAAGGAAGACGGCTCCCAGAGAGCGAGCGATCAGAGTGAGCGAACCGGGAGAGCAAATAGGAGTTTGTCAGGGGGAGTGTAGTGGAAGAGATTAACCACCACAGGCAAAACACAAGAACAATCTTGCTGCATCAGACAAAAGGCCCATTTAGTCTAGCAACCTGCTTCCTACAGTAGCCATCCAAATGGTTGTAGGAAGCTCACAAACAGGGTTTGAAGGAACAGCACTTCCCTATTGTTACTCATGAGTGCTCATGAGTGGCACTGCATCTGAGTCCGGAAGATCAATATAGCAGTTATGATTCATTACCAAAGATAAACCTGTCTATCGAATTTCGTATCACCTTACATGAACTCAGACACAATGAGCCAACAGTGTGATGTGGCTGCAAAAAAAGCAAAAGCTATTTTGGGCTGCATTAATAGAAGTATAGTTTCCAAATTGTGTGAGGTACTGGTTCCCCTCTATTCAGCACTTGAGTATTGCGTCCAGTTCTGGGCACCACACTTCAAGAAAGATGCAGACAAGCTGGAGCATGTCCAGAGGAGGGCAACGAGGATGATTAGGGGTCCGGAAACAAAGCCCTATGAGGAGAGATTGAAAGAACTAGGCATGTTTAGCCTGGAGAAGAGAAGATTGAGGGGAGACATGATAGCACTCTTCAAATACTTGAAAGATTGTCACACAGAGGAGGGCCAGGATCTCTTCTCTATCAACCCAGAATGCAGGACACAGAATAATGGGCTCAAGTTACAGGAAGCCAGATTCCGGCTGGACATCAGAAAACACTTCCTGACTGTTAGAGCAATACGACAGTGGAACCAATTACTGAGGGAGGTCTTGGGCTCTCCCACACTAGAGGCATTCAAGATGGACAACCATCTGTAAGGTATGCTTTAAGGTGGATTCCTGCATTGAGCAGGGGGTTGGACTCAGTGGCCTTATAGGCCCCTTCCAACTCTGATTCTATGATTCTATGATTCTATGCTATGATGGAGTTGAGCTGGATCATTTCATAGAGTACCTTCCAATTTGATGGTTCTCAATTATAAGAAAGGGGGTGGACTTGAAGCTTGCCAAATGTGTGTGGCACAGGCACACCTGTTATTATAAGTAAATGAAATACTTTGTTGGCCATAGTAACTCCACGTTAGGCTGATGGCCTTTAATGGCAGTGCATTTGGGAACATTTGTTAGTTTGATATTGTGCCTCCACCTATGCTCAACCTGTATATTTGTAAATACCTATATTACAAAATAGCAATAAGCTTCCAATGACCTTGTGTCCCTGAAATTTCTCACCACTTGGAGAACCAGGGAACAAATAATATTATCTACAAGTTATTTCTTATCCCAAGCCCAACCTTGCTACATCTAGCCCTGGACTGTCTATATTTGGCAGCAGCTCTCCATGTAGCATGTTGAGAGGTCTTTCTCAACGTGCTACATGAGATCCTGTTTAAAGGAGATACTAATGAGGGACTCTGCACCTCGTGGACTGAACCTGGTACCTTGTTGACTGCAAAGCATCTGCTTCAGCCCTGATCTATGGCTTCTTCCCTGGATGAAACAAATAATGGGTTTATTTATTTGAAAACTGACCTAGGGTGCAATCCTAACTGGGGAATTCTGGGATTGCACCCCTAGAAACATAGGATGCCATGAGAGCACTATTTGGAACACTCAACTCTTAGGGTCAAACTCGTTCTGTGAGTGATCTGTGATTAGATCTCCTGATGTCTAAAAGCAGCTAGAGGAGCAAATTTGATTAAAGCTGTGGAGCTGGAGGAGGGGGAGTTAACTCTCCTTGCAATTTTTGTCTGATTGAAATTGTTATTGGCCATGATGGGGAGAGAAGAAAGGTACCAATATTTGGAAGAACAGCTGATGACCTATAACAGCAACTTCCTTTTGCAAGGAGCAGTCAGAAACCTAGTGTGGGACCATCATTTGATCATTGTGACAAGAGAAGAATGACTTTGGTAGCATTGCTGGAGAGACATGAGGGGACCAAGGTGAGCCAACAAAAAAACAGAAGAAAGACAAGGTGAGAAATGAAAAGGCAGAAACCAGAATTTTTACTGAGGGGACATAGGGTACCTCTAGATGGGAGCTTTTCCCCGCAGTGGCTTTGGAGTGGCAGCAGGTGATGTACATGATGCAGCCGCCACTCCAAAGCCAACCAGGGCCAAACCCCCTAAATTCCGCTGTAAAAAAATCGGGCACCTGCCCTGACTTTTTTTTCCTGCGGAGCCCGCACAGCCGATGGCAACCGCTGATTGGTCGCCATTGGCTGGAGGAGGGCCAGTTCAGGCGCCGTGCATCCCTCTCTTTCTCCCCCTCCGGCCACCCGTTCATTCCCCCCATATTTTATACAAACGGGGGAAGGAACGGGCCAGTCGGAGGGGGAGGAAGAGAGGGACGCATGGTGCCCAAACCAGCTCACATCCCTCTGGCTGCCCCATTCCTCCCGAGTGTGGAGTTGCCGCCGCCACCACACCGAGCATTGGGGAGGGGAGAGGAACGAGGTAGCCAGAGGGATGTGAGCTGGTTCGTGTCCCTCCCTTCCTCTCTTTCTGGCTGCCAAGTTTCTCTTCCCTTCCCGGTGCTCGGTGAGGCGGTGGCGGCAACTCGTTACTCGCTCTCCTTCCCGTCAAGACGGGGCCATAGTTTTCATTAAAGGGAAAATGAAATTATTAGTAGCCAAATTTCAATTTAAAATTCCTTTATTACAGTCGACAGACCAAAGTCATCACAGATATTGTTAACTACATAGGGAATCATAAAAATAAAAACATTGTAAGAATAATAATAATAATAATAATAATAAAAATACAGAAACTTTTATTCTAATATATTCTAAAATAATCAGGCTGATATTAAAACTCTTGTTTGTATTGCCAAATTCAAAAACTTAGCCACCTGTTCTGTTATAGTCTTTGACAAACCTTGTAATAACAGGTTTAAGAGGTGTTCAGGTGATCTTCCTGGGAAGGCACGTATAATAGGCCAGATTAAATCAGCTCTGGCCTGGCAATAATAATCACAAGATAGCAGAACGTGAGTTATTGTTTCCACCTCAGATTCATTGCAAGGACAACATCTATAACATCGTTGGATTTTCTTAAATCGACCCTCCAATAGTCTTGAAGGAAGTGCATTAAATCTGGCTAACGTGAAGGCACGCCTATATTTTGGGATTGATAGCCATTTTAGATATTGTGCTCCATTTCTGTTGCTATGAAGCGTCAGCCCCAAAGGCAACGGGGAGCAGGGGCCCTTAGAAGCCATTCTTAACTCCTGCTCATCAATGTCCATTAGTCTTTGCTTAGTTATTATTCTGGCATTTTTTAATCCTGTTGTAAAGAGGTACGGGATTGATAGTCCTATGCTAGAGACTTTGTATTATTAGTAGCCAACAAGTCCTGTTGACTTCTCAGGAGGTGGCATTATGGAATGCCGCCATGCTATTTTCAGCCATTTCAATTGCAGTTTGGCATCCGATGCATAAGATTAATAAACAAAGGTTACAGGAGGAATGATAAAGCAGTGACTTTAACAACTTTGTAATGAAGTCTATCTCTTTCTACATTGACTTGTTTTCCAAGGAATCTTTGTGTGTTGCAGAGGATTCTGGGGTGACTATACTAGAGCACACACTTAGTTCACATGGGATACTGGCCAGGCCTGTTGGTTCTCTTCTTTGCCCTTTGTGATTTGAGACTGTACTCTAGAACAAACCCAACACTCACCCATGGCTCTGCATTGCTGGGAGAAATCTGTTCTAGTGGGCGAGGTATCTTTCAGAGAAACCTGACTGTCATTACTTGTTTTCTCATTAAGGGATCTATGATAAACATCCAAGGAACCACCCAAGGCTCCACTAAACACAGTTCGAAAATCAATTATATAGTTAATATCATCGGCTTAAAAGGGGGCTGAGCGTTTGATTTATCACAACAGGAACAAGTATTCTTTATTTTCTTTTTCCATTAGAGGGCGATCTTGTCTCACGTATCCTCCATTCTTGCACATATCACTGTTCAAGAATTTCCCTTAAAGTAGGACTTCAAGTTAGGTGGTCCAGTCCATCTACCTAAATTCTAAGCAAGGTAAGCAACAGCATAGTTAAACAAGGCAGTATTTCTTACTTTCCTTGCCCTACAAGGCAGAGGCACTGTAGGCATTCAAGAGTTGCTAACTTCTAAAAACCTTCTACCAGATATTTTCACCACATCAGGAGCAAAAAACAAATTGAGAGACTGCATATATGGAATAGATAACGGTCAGGATTTAAATTTAATCAAAGCTTCAAACTTTTCTCAATGGTATCATCTGTTTAAAACAGATCATGAAAAAGCTCAATACCTACAAACCCTTACTTTTGCTTCTTTGAGAACCTCATTTACAGAACTACGCTTTCAGACCATGCCTATATCTTGGATGGCAGATTTTGGCCCCCTCCACAAGGATGCGCTTTTGCACCCAGTTCGGGGATTATGCGCATTATCGCGGAGGCGCATTTACGGCTAATCCCTCTGCACGGGAGGCGGCGAGAGGCGGCGAAGCGCATTAATTGATGTCCAAAAAGCGCTTTAGAAGACGTTAATGCGCATAATCGCTTGTTCACACGGCGAAAATGCGCTTTAACGGCCGGAGCAAAATAAAAGTCGCTATTTAACGCGCATTCGAAAATGCGCATTATCGGGGAGATAACGCGCCTGTACGCCCGTTTTGCGCTCCGCTGGTGTGGAGGTAAAATTTATAATGAGCCTTCAAGGCTCATTAAACGTCTCGTGTGGAGGAGGCCATAGACATGTTCCAAGAAACTTACGGTTCTGTATCTGTGGTATGGGAGAGGAAGAGGATATCTCACACTATTTACTGTATTGTGTCACCTGTATAAAAATCCCAGGGAGAGATTCCTGGGGCAGATTCTGGCATCCTTACAGGGGGAAAGTTCTTATGGGAAAATTTGCTGGTGATTGTCAGATTGCGACACTTATGTTACACACAAAATAGCTTTGTTTGCTAAAGCCGCAAACATATTCGGCGCAATCACTCTGAATGCTATTGCAGTGGACTGTGCAGGCAATTCATTTATTTGATTTCTGTTATTGCATGGTGTTATTCTGTTACTGCATGGCCTATCAAGCTGTTCTCTTTTATTTTTGTAATGCCTATTAGTCAAATACAATAAAATGATTTGATTTGATTTAAGATCAAGAGAGAGCAACTGTGAAAAGAAAAGAAAAAGGTTTCTCTTTCAGAACCTCTCATTTCAGGCACTTCACTGAGATACACCAATGCATTTAATTCTACTTCTGATTGATTTTCTTTAAAGAATAGACAGGGGTAAGAACATTGCCTTCACAAATAGATATCCAGCCATCTCTAGCATAATGTCAAGTTTAAAACTGGGGTAGCCTCCTGTAACAATATTTTATGAACAGAAACATTTTAATTAAGCAAAACTAAAAGAAATAGCAAAAAGTACTGTGGTACCATAAAGATTAAAACATTTTCGCAGCATAATCAGTTACTGAGTCTTTAAGCTTTCATTGGACCTTGTTTTGCTATTGGAGACTAACATGACTACCCTTCCAGAATTTATATGTACAGAAAAGTTATCTATTCTAGTTCATAGAGCTAATGAAGATGCAGAATATATCAATAACCTCCAAGAAACAGGACATGCCTTTAATTTCAATGTACAACCTGAGATGTACATTCACTGTTTAAATATTAAATATTATTTTTACTTTTACCCTTTTTATTGTCTTCTCTCTGTGTGTCTCTAGATCTCTTCTTCTCCGTCTCTTTCTCTTCCTTTCTGTTCCCCTTTCTCCATGTTTTGCCTTCTCTTTCTGTTGTGGCACTAAAGAACCCAAACATAGGTGAAATTGCAATTGCAATCTCATTGTGGGCCTCAATGCATGATGCGAAGACTAAGAGGATGATGTGAATTTGGAACTCAGTGGTGCCAGTTTATTGTCATTCTCCCCCCCCCCCCCAAATATTTGCTCTAAAGTTTTTGAGGCTGGGTCTCTGCCTGCAGAAGCATGAATTGACAGAAGGACTGCAGCTGTGCTATATCATTTTTGGAATGCTCTCCCATGCAAAACAAAAGAACAACCCCTTCCGCCCCTCCTCCCCAAAACAAAATGGCTACAAAATCAGAGAGGAAGGTTCTATCTCAACCCATTCCCTATTGCGCTAGCTCCTACTTGCGGCAATTCAAAAACAAAGTATAGAGCATTCAAAATGTGATTCTCCACCAACTATCTGAAGTAGTATAGTCCACTTTAGCACCTTAGAAGCCTTACGCCTAATAATAATAATAATAATAATTATTATTATTATTTATCACCCGCCTCTCCCTCCGGACCTAAGTTGATCCTCATCCTCCTGCATGCATAGAACAGGGCCAGCAGGTTCAAAAGCATCATGATTTTGACCAAAGGGGGGATAGGGAGTTGTACAGTCATTGTGACCCTGTTCAGACAACATGCTAAGCCATGGTGGTTAAGTATTTTGAGCTAAACATTATGGCTTATCGTGTCATGTGAACCATTCCTAATCATGATGGCTACATAACCACAGTTTAAACATGCTCATTAACTGTTAGCTGCAAAGGGATTAGCAGTCTGAACAAGCCCAATATGACTGAAACAGCCAATACTCTCTCATGTGTAGTAATACTTGCTACACGGAAGTTGTTGACTTAGATGGAAACTGTTCAGGGAAAGGATGAGCCAAAGGCAGAGACAACAAAGTGCTCCTTGAAGGGTTCAACTTTAGAATTTCTAAATAGTTGAGAATTTCTTGAGAATATGCCACCCTATTCTCCAGCATATATTTATTCAGCATAAAGATAAAGGTACAGGGCTCCATCACACCAGCATTTTATCGCACTCCCGTCATGCCTGGTTTGCCATTTTGTAGCGCGGTACTCACATGAGGTTGCGCCTCTCCTGCAGTCACCCCGCCTCTTCCCCTCCATTTTCTGTGTTTTCCTAGAGCAGGGAAAGTCTGGTTTATTTCCTCCATGTGGGATTAAAGCACCCTTCTGCCCCCACGCATTGCCGTCCTTGCACTATGTCATTTGTTGGGGGCGTGTGCTTTGAAAGGAGGTCTTGCTGATGAAAGAGGAGGCAGTTCTCCCCCTTCAGCATGCCGTGTCGAACAAATGGGCTTGTGCTGAGTCAGTTGAATGGACTTTTGCTGCTCCAACCCCACTCTCATCGCCCGCAGAAACGGCACCCAGCCTATGAAATGTTAAATCAGTAAAACACTAGACAACAAAGCCAAAGCAAGGGGGAAGGCTCCCATATCAATCACAATGTCGCAACCAATGAACTGGAGGGGGAAGGAGATGGGGCGAGGTGGAGTGGGAGAGCAAACAAGCGAAAGGAGGTTTCACCCGCATAATGGTGATACCACAAACACACGTGAAAGGGACCATTAGCTTGATGCGCTAATGAAACAGAGGTTGAAATTGCGGAGGCAAATTAGGGGGGGAAAGTAGGTGTGATGGAACCCACAATTTCAAAGTTGATGCCACCACTGAAATCTTTACTCCACAAAAAGGACTTGAATCCTTGCCACTAACATAAAAGAGCTAGAGCTTAATCCTTGTGCTAATGTGTTGATAGCTTCTTTATAGCTTGGTGTGGCAGTAACCATATTCATACCACATAATTGTAAAATAAGCACATTGAGATTATATCTTTTGATACCAACCACTAGCACTCAACTTTTGCTTTTGTTATATGATTGTATTCTGAGTACACCATATATCACCAGCTACCAATTGTGCCTTGCGTGGTGAGGCACAACAGACCTGAAATGTGCCATGACAAATTAATTCGTTAATTAACTAAAGCCTACCAACAGAGGAGGCTGCTTCGCTGCTCCAGCCCTGCTATCTTCTAATTAACATCTGCTGAAATTGGACTTATACCTCTGCACTTGGATGTGTTTTAATTATCCCATCACTCCCAAAAGAGACCTTCGAGCATGTTTTGGGAGTGTGCAGACATTACGTTGCCCCATTTAGGACTGTGCATACACCTGCCAACAGAGGAGAAGACTTCAGGCATCTAATGAAGTGGACTCTAGTTTGAGAAAGCTTATGCCATAAGCAACAAACTAACATGGCCAGAGATAGTGCTTAGTTTGGCTATGTACAGACTCGTGTCCCCTCTACAAGGATTCGCTTTTGCGCCTGGTTAGGCGATTATGCGCATAATCGTGGAAGCGCATCTACGCCTAATACCTCTGCATGAGAGGCGGCGAGAGGTGGCAAAGCGCATTAATGGATGACCAAAATGCGCTTTACAAGTAGTTAATACGGAGAATCGCTTGTTCACATAGTCAAAATGCGCTTTAACGACCGGAGCAAAAGAAAACTCGCTGTTTAACGCGTATTCGATAATGTGCATATTCAGAGGGATAGCGCGCCTCTACGCCCGATTTGCGCTCCATTCTTGTAGAGGTAAATTTTTTAATGCGCCTTGGAAGAGCTTTAAATGCCTCTTGTAGAGGCAGCCTAGGCCAATGATTCCCATACATCAGGGTTCTTTTTTTCTGACTTAAAATTGGAGGTACAATTTTCTCTTTCACCTGAAAAGGTTTACTTTTAGTGGGTAAAAGGAAGAATTGTGCACCTTCAGAAGAGTACTCCCCCGGCCCACTATTTCTGAATTAGTTGTTAAAACAGAGACAGGAAAATTACCCTCCCTTAGACGAAGCTGTTCCTTTAGGACTTTGCAATAGTTACATTGCCCTGCTATCTGGGAATAATTGGCCTAGTCTGTACATAGCCCAACTAAGGACTATCACTGGGCAAGACATCCAGCTTTGATCAGCATCCCCAGAATCTTTAGAAAATCAAACTACAGCTGCCTCCATATGTTGCTGAGTAGAATTGCATGATTAAAATTGCACGAACAGTTACGGTCACATATGTTCCTGATTTCACAGATTTTAAAAATAGAAAGTGAAAGCTCCCAGCTGGGGTGCACAGCTGTTGCTTAAGCACTTGTGAAAAACAGGGCCAAACATGTCAGTTCATAAATGCAATAGCTTTTCAACTACAGCCAAAAGAGGAGCTTCACTCCTTCCTGTTCATAGGAAAATCAAGGTAGGACTGAGAGTAATCTATAGATCTGCCTTAATGGCCTCCTTTCTTTAACTCTACCTTCTGCTAAAAAGGAGCATGTTTAACAGTAAGGTTCTTAGAATGCTGTCAGCTCTTGTCCAGCAATGTCCTTCCTTCAAGAAGAAAAAGCAGAGGGAGGTGAGCATCCAAAGTAGGTACATCAGAAGAGAAACAAGTTCTCAGGATTCGAGAATAAATTTCTTAACAAAAAGCCAGACGTGTTTTAGCCTGTCCCTTGTTTTGAGGCCTTCTTCATGGGTAGACAAAAGTCTTCAGAGTTTCTCATGGCAAAAGGTTTGCTTCTGTATTCTTCTACTAGCGATTCTACTGTGTTATTCTATTGTCGCCACTAGAATAATACAGGAGATAGTCCTTTTGCTGTGAGAAACTCTGAGGACTTTTCTCACCCACCTCTCCCTGAAGCTTTCAAAACAAGGGACAGGCAAAAACACGTGGGCATTTTGTTAATGCATCCTGAGAACTTATTTCTGTTTTGGTGTAACTTCTGTCCAGAAGCCCTTAACATGTACCGTATTTGACATTGCTGTTTCTTTATAAATGTTCATTTGTGAGATCTCATAAGATCAAAAAGTGCACTAGCTTGACTAAGTGAGCAATTTGTCTAATAGGGAGACTAGGGAAAGTGATGGTTTTCACATTATGCTGATAGCTATATATCTTAGAACACGATTGTGGGAAAGCTGCCTTATACGGAGTCAGGTGATTGGTGCTTCTAGCCTAGTAGTGTCAATTCTGACTGGCAGCATTTCTCCAGGATTTCAGGCAGGTGTTTTTTGTGTGCTACCTGGAGATGCTGGCGATTGAACCTGGGACCTTATGCCTTACAGGTCATGTGGAACTTCTGGTGAGCACATCCCATCCTTCCAAGGCAGACATGTATCAGGATCCTAGGAATAGCTGGGGCGGGTGGGGGACAAGGGGGCCATAGTGCCATCACCAAGAGCTGAGATTGTCTTTCCACACGGGAATTGCTGTAGTGGATAACCTTTGTTCCATCTCCTTTTCACCAGTGTTTCAGGGAATCTTGGTAGGAAAAAGAACTTAGGGAAAGAGAAGTTAAGGGATTAGGGTGGAGATAGGAGGCAAAGAGAGAGAAGCAGAAGAAGGACAGTAAGAGGGGCCAAAGTAGCCAGGTTTAAAAAAAGTCTCACAAAATCTAAAGGCAGAGGAGTTATGTGCTGTTGGCTAGAAATGGAGTACAGTAGTGGTTGCTAGAGACTTAATTGCTGTACCTCATGTATTTCTTTATTTATAATATTTATATGCCTCTTGTCAACAAGCTCCCACAGCAGTAAAAGGTGGCTTACAAACCTGTTGCAAGAACCTTGTTCGCAATCTCAGCAGGGGTAAGCTTTCCCATGTAGCTCTTCCACTCACAATCAAAGGAACAGACTCCCTCACCCTACGCCTGAGTGATAATATCTGTTCAGGCTGTCTTCTAGGGAGAACAATCCCTCCCTAGAAATACCTCCACAACCCAAAATCAGAGCTGGATTAGATCATGTCCAGGCTGGGAGGACAGTGCTGCTTATGCCACACAGCTATCTCAGATACCTGACTTTATGGCAGTTAGAATCCCCACAAAAGGGGACGGATGGAGCTGCCCTCCCCCTTGGGATATGTTAGAGGCAGTTCTGGCTGGCATGCGCTCAGCAAAGTGCCCCCCAAAAGGAAAACCTGCTCTAGGAGCACATTTTACTCCCCACCCCCTGATCTGATCCAGGTCTTGACGACGGCGCATTGGCACCACGAACCCCCAAAATCCAGTGGTTTCGCTCCTGTGGGGTTGCGCCACGTTATCCCCATGCCAAGGAGTGAGCATGGGGTTTATATGGACCATGGGGTGGGGGAGCCGTCGCCGCCACTGCTCGTCCCTCCCTGGCTTCCCCCCTTTTCTCATGGGGATTGAAGCCAAAGGAAGGGAGAACTTCTCCCCACCTGGCGGCAGCGCAGGGGCATTCTGGCAGTCATTCCAGCAGCCATTTGGCTTGTTGGCTTGCTGGCCCACCCACTTCCCCCTGCCCAGGTGGATGGCAACCAATCAGGAGTCACCGTCAGCCCGGCCACATCTCTGCCACGACCCCGGAGCATGGTGACAGACAGCGATGCGCCATCCTTGCCGTGCTCTGGACAGAAAAGGTGGGGGTAAGTCCCCATGTTTTTTCCCTTTGGAGCTTTGGGGGAAAACCCCGGGATGCCTGCATGGTGGCTTCTGCATCGTATAATCGACACTGCACCACCGCACACCCATCCCGGGGCTTTCATCGCGTATAGACAACCCCAAAGTAACAATGACCAGGCCAGGAGTCCAGGGCTGTTCCTGTCACACAGTTGGTCCTTCGTCTGATGTGCATCACTTGATGATTAAAACCTCAAGAGGTGAGTTGCATATGCAACTGAACCATCAGAGATTAACCACCACAGGCAGAACACAAGAACAATCCTGCTGCATCAGACAAAAGGCCCATTTAGTCTAGCAACCTGCTTCCTACAGTAGCCATCCAAATGGTTCCAGGAAGCTCACAAACAGGGTTTGAAGGAACAGCACTCTCCTATTGTTACTCATGAGTGCTCATGAATGGCACTGTATCTGAGTCTGGAAGATCAATATAGGCAGTTATGATGCATTACCAAAGATAAACCTGTCTATTGAATTTCATATCACCTTACATGAACTCAGACACAATGACTGGATTCAGATGATTGCAGGGGCGAAAGAAGCCATCGTGGCTTTTCCCTCCACCCTCACATGTGCTGTGCGCATGACCAAGATTTGCATAATTACCCACGATGCAGTACGGCTGTGCACTGTGCTGGGTTTGGATGACATAGCAACCCATGCTGCATCGCAGGTAATTATGTGAATCGAGGTCACACATGCCGTGGTTGTCCAAACGCAGCCAATGTTTTTCAGTGGAGGCAATTCAGACATTTATCAGGCCTGTCCTAACATGCATCGTAATGAGGTGGTAGAATGGATTATACCACTCCAGATGGTATAGGGGCTGTGGCTTAGTGGTAGAACAGCTGCTTTGCATGCAGAAAGTCCCAGGTTTGATCCCCGGTATCTCCAGTTAGGGCAGGAAAAGTTCCTGCCTGAAACCCTGATGAGCTGCTGCCAGTCACTGTCAACAATACTTTGCTAGATAGACCAATGGTCTGGCTCAGTATAAGGCAGTTTCCAATGATCCTAGATGAGAAATAGGGTGTGCGTCAGATTTTTAATGCTCTTGAGAATAACAGCATAAAACATAATGGGCTTTCCCCGCTAAGAATCCCTACTCCATTCCCCAATAACGTACTTGTCACATCATAAGCAACCCTCCATATGTGTTGAACCTACCGAATCTATCAGGGCCAGTCTGATTCAAGGAGTCCTTCCATAGCCCTCTGACTAGAAAGAGAGAAAAATGTTGTTTTTTCCCTATGGAATTGTCTTCTACTCCCCATCCATGAGGACCTAAACTACTTGCATGTAAATTGGGACTCTAGCTTTATCAATTGTTTAGCATAGGCTATATAGAGACTATCTTGATTATTCTCTGATATATATTGTAGTACACAACCCAACAACAAACCATGGGCTTTCTTCGTGGGTTGTTTGTGGTTAACAAACCATGGTTTGTTAGCACAACTGGATTCCCACAGCACAACAAGCCACAGTTCAACAATAACCCCACTCAATCCATACTCAGCTCTGAGTATAGATAGCCGTGTTGTGTGAACTCAGCCACTCACAAGATGTAGATGGGAGGGTCCTTGACTTAGTTCTTCTGCCTCACATCAACAATGGCAGTCACTGAGTGGCTGGTAGGCTTCCTAGCAGCCCCGCCCCACCCCATCTGTAAGCACTTGTGATGGGGATTAGACTCTATAAATCAGAAACTGCACAGGCTTGATAATCATTAAATGCTTCTCACTTACACCTTTGCTTATTAGAAATCTCTAAATATTTTTGACTTTCACTTGATAATCCATACAGTGTCATTTTGTGCATAATAGTGTTTAAAAATAAAATAAAAAATCCAGCATTGTTTAAAGAAAATACTGCTAAACCTTTAAAACCCAAAGCTAAGTAAAATGAGTTGATATCATATTTTAAAGGGCATATTTAAAGGGCTGCCTTTGAAAACGGTCCATAAACTTCAGCTGGTACAAAACAGGGCAGCCAGATTGTTAACAGGGACTGGCCAACGAGACCATATTATGCCAGTCCTTTTCCAACTTCACTGGCTGCCAATCCAGGTCCGGGCCCAATTCAAAGTGCTGGTACTAACATTTAAAGCCCTAAACGGCTTGGGGCCAGGTTATCTAAAGGAACGCCTCCTCCCATATGTACCTGCCCGGACCCTAAGATCATCTACAGGGGTCCTTCTCCGTGAGCCCCTGCCAAAGGAAGTGAGGCTTTCTCCTAGGAGGAGGGCTTTCTGCGCTGTGGTACCCCGGCTGTGGAATGAGCTCCCCAGAGAGGTTCGCCTGGCGCCTACTTTGTACTCTTTTTGTCGCCAGGTGAAGCCTTTTTTATTCTCCCAGTATTTTAACAGTTAAATTAACTCAATTTTAATCCTTGCTGTTTTAAATTTGTATTTTAATCTGTATTAATTCCTGCTGCTTGGTTTTATTCTGGTTGTGTTTTTATATTGTATGTTATTTTGTGTTTTTAGATTGTGGCTTGTTTTATATTTTTTAAATGATTTCATGGTTTTCATTTTTGTGAACCGCCCAGAGAGCTTCGGCTATAGGGCGGTATAAAAATGCAATAAATAAATAAATAAATAAAAATATTTCTTTGGGGACCAATCTAGACAAGATTTGTGAGATCAGGAATCCCAATACTAACCATTTTTCTTAAAATGCTCTCAGCTGTTTCCAGGCTATGGTGCTGAGGGAGGGGATGTTTAACCTCGTTCTCCTAAACCATTCACACAACCCAAAGCTGCTATTTGCTCCACTGGAGAAAACATACAGATACTTCATATAGTTTGGCCGTTAATCTACTTGGATAAACAGGTCTACATTGCGGTTGATTTGAAACATTTCTCCTGTTCTCTTCTTTTTCACTAAGTAAATAAATAAAACCTCAACCTCTTTACATTGCTGGAAGCTGGAAAGCAAATAGATTTCAAATGATTCCTTTGACTTCCATATCTCTTAAACCTGCTACATAGAACTCGGGGGTGTGGGGTGTGTGGAAATCTTGTAATGGCTTGACTACTGACTACTAAAAAGAAAAGAATAACCCTTATGGTTTTAGTAAACATATTTTAAAATCAGTATTAGGTCAATATTTTGTTACCATCCATGATTTTCACATGCTAATTGACATGACTCTGGCCTGACAAATGTAGAATAATATGTTGCAACTATAATATACTGAATTCAGTACTCTATTGTACAAGCAGAAATCTTCAAAAAGTTGTCAAGCATATTTGCTTGTAAGACCTTCTGCAATCATTCTGTCTACTCTCATGTACGTACAACATTTACACATATACTTTAATAATTGATAACCATTGTGATAGTGCTGCATTCTTTCCCATCAATAACACACTAGACCATGCATGTTGACAGTTGTTTTTAAAAATAACCCTTCTGATCATTTAGAATTTTCATAAACTTTCCCTAACAGCACAGCGGTGGAGAATCTGTGATCCTCCAAATATTGTTAACAGCATCTCCCATTAACCGTAGCCAGCACAGTCAATGGTTAGGGATGATGGGAACTGCAGTCCAACAACATCTGGACTGCATTCCCCATTCCTGCCTTAACACCTCAACAGTTGAGCAATATCATTTCAATATAGAAAAGCCAAAGTTCTTATAGCCAGTCGCTATGGTGGTTTCAAAGACTGCATCCTGTGTTTACTGCAAATATTTATTTTTATCATGTTTATCTGCTTTGGAGGAGGGGAGTAACCTGGCAAAATTGCAATTGCTACACAACTGTATGTGTTCTATGCTTTATAGTGATATTTCACTTATCTTCCTATGACAGTAGTAAGTGCCCTAACAGATTATCCAAACCGGGCTTTGACTTCTCACAAAGGGATATTTGGATGCAAATTATATTGGATATTACTCTCATAATGTTGAATAAAAATATATATATTTTAAAAGTGCAAGTATCAATAGAGCAATCTCAGAGGTCTGAGAAAGAGATTTGACCCTCACCCCACCCCACCTCACCCCACCCCACCCCACCTCACCCCACCCCAAATCAAATCAGCAGACAGCAAGCATTTTGAATCACCCTTAATCAAGAGGTTCTTTGATATAAGGGTGTGGGGGACACATGCTTGGGCTCTGGTGTAATTAGTGTTCTGATTGTGTTTTATTTTCCCTTGCTTCTTAGCCATGATTTCTGACTTCATACTATTTGGACTACTTTTTTTTCTAATTGGTGGTCTCTACTTTTCATGCTTAGCCAGTTATCTTCAAAACTCTCCTTGTTAATTATTACTGACAAGGTCAACAGCTGCTGACAGGCCAAGCTCATCAGCCGCAGCAGTCTCCAAATCTGCAAGCCTGAGCCAAAAGGCCAATGGTGACCTCAGCAGTTTTGGCTTTGAGATTGTTAGCCGACTCCTTCAGAGGAGTGTTCCGCACCACACATACCATCTTTGTACTTTCACATTGTCTAGCAACATGCTGAGCTTGAATCTATTTTGGCAGAAGGATGGAGGAGATGAGCTAATAGGGATTTTCCGTCTCTAGTTTATGTGAACTGTTGCTCTCAGCAAAACACCAAGCCCATGAGTTACCTCAGACATTCATGTTTACCTTTTTTCTCTGGCTCCGCTGTTATACTGATTCCATTATTACTAAGCAAGAAATCTTCATAATCAAAATAATGAGGTCAAAGCACAGTAAGTTTAAACAAAAGTCTTCCATAATGCAGTTTAGTTAATATCTCGCCCAGTGGGAGATTTGAGCTCAGATAGTGTTTTGCTCCCTGGAACAGGTTGATGAAACAAAAGAAGGAAAAGTTATGAAGCATCCCACATTTCAAAAACAAGAAACGATGCAGAACTATAGTATTCATTTCCAAGGTGCCAGAATGTTCTGAAAAAGGGGCAAACATTATATTCAGTAGGACCATGGTGTTCAAGAACAAGGGACATAGCTTTAAACTTGGGTTAGCCAATCTGTTCAGAAATTAGGAAACTGTTACAGGATGACTTCCTCCTTCACACCACGTCCTTTCTCTGAAGTGAAAGTGCCCATTCACAACCTTGACTGCAGTTAACTTATACATAAATAGCAATAGTGCCCCCTTCTTTCATTACGTGGGTCACATGCAAACTGCCCAGAGAGCTTCGGCTATGAGGTGGTATATAAATGCAATAAATAAATACAATAATAATAATAATAATAATAATAATAATAAGAAGAAGAAGAAGAAGAAGAAGAAGAAGAAGAATTGTGTGCTGCTGCAGTATGGCTCCTTTTCGAGCCACCAAGGTAATGCAAGAAGCTCTAGGCCACATGGGAGGAGCCTATGCTGTGCTCCTCCTAATGCCAGGATTTCCATTGTTTGCAAGAGGGACAACCTTGGTGTGGGGAGGAGCATGAGAATTTACAGAAATAGTACACATGGAAGCTAGGTCAACTTTCCATTAATTAGGCTGTTAGGAAAATTCTAATTCCTAGTTCCATTCCAACCTACCATTCTGAACATCCACATTATTACATCCTAAAATACATTGATTCTGTCTTCTATGGTGTTGCCTATCCCTCCTGAGAGATGAAGTTGTTAGCCAGGAAAGTTAAAAATATATTGGTTGTTCCATTCTTAAGAGACTTCCAGCAGCTGTCGGGATAGCTGAAATCCCCCATTACTACTATGACTCTCCTCTGTGAAAGTTATGTCATCTATTCCAGGAAAGCATCATCCATGTATTTCAGCTGGCAGGGATATATATACTGCCACAACAATATCACTCTTGTTTCTTACTCCTTTTAACGTTAGGATGTTTTATTGCTATTTTAATAATGTACGCCATGTTTTTAATCAGTTTTATGTATTTTATCACATTTTATATTTACTGCTGTTCCCCACCTCAATCCAATGGAGAGGCGGGTAAGAAATAAATTTATTGTTATTATTATTATTACCCAGATACTTTCAACAAGGCTTTCATTCTCAGATTCATGGGGTCCTGTGCAGGTGTATACATTCTTTACACATAATTTTATTCTTCATCCTTTTCAGATGGGTCTATTCCTTTTGGACAAGTTATACCATTCAATTGCTTTATTCCAATCATACGTCTCATTCTACCAAGACTCAGTGATCCCTTTCAGATTGTACTTACCATTCTGTATGTCCGTGCATGAGCACATAAACATTGGAGGCAATAAGCGCTGTCCCTGCCCAGTTTCCGTATTGTTTTTATCTTGAAATTACTGGGCTTTACCCCCACTGTCTTGCCTCCTCCTTTGTCCCTCATGTTCTTATCCCTCAGTAATTAGGTCTGGCTTTTGCTGCCCCACCCCTAGGAGCTAGTTCAAAAAGGCTCCTGTCAAACACATCCTTCTCAGTATCTGTAAGGTGCACCCCATCTTCTGCAAGGTGTTGATCATTTTGGTATCATAGGCCATAGTCCACAAAACCAAACCTTCCCCTGTGAAGGTAGCCAGCTGTTCGCTTCCAGCATCTTGTTTCCTCTACCATTGTCCTGGCCTTTGACAGGAAGGCATGATGAAAACACGAATTCCTTCAAATTCCTACCCACAGCCACATAGTCTTTTGAAATCCATTCAGCATTTGCTCTGGCTGTATCATTTGTTCCCACATGGATCAGCAGGAGAGGATAGTAGTCAGTTGGTTTTGTGAGCCTCAGTTGCCTATCCATAACACCTTGAATATATGTTCCAGGAAGGTAACATGCCTCCTAAGATGACATGCACATAGCTGCCTCTGTCCCTTTCAGTAGGAAGTCTTCAACTCAAAGCTCAAATGCCAAGAATCAGTCTGACAAGCAAGGAGATAATGAGATTCAGCAACACAGAATAAGTAATTGTTCTCTTCAACAAAAAGACAGGAAAAAAAACATTAAAGAGAAGATCAAGTCCACAAGCTGGCATTAGACTCAACAAATGGTTAGTTTGTCTAGCAAACAAGCGCCAAACTTATCAATGAAGAGTAACCTGATAAACATGTAGAAGATTGGCCTCGGCAGCAAACAAATTATTAATCTCTCCAGCAGGAAGATAATTAGTCTCACGAGCAAAAATATGCTTGTGCGCAAAAGTAAGCAAAAGGTTGGTTGGAGCAGCAAATAAACAATTAACTATTCCAGCAGGCAGATGATCAGACTCATCAATAAGAAGGCATTTAAACCTGCAAATAAACACAATATTCATCTCAGCAATAAATAGATATTTCAGTCCCCTGGTGAGTCAGTCTCAAAAATGTTCTCTAGTTTTTTTGTGCTTAAGTGAAGTGAATGACACAATGGACACTCCGCAACACACTTTGTGCCTTGCCTCACTGCACACCTACGTTTGTTTTATGGTGGTGCCCTGGAAGTTCAGCTAGAAACTCACCTTCCTTCCTTCCACTGCCCCTCCTCCTGACTGGAGCAAGGACTCTGTTTCTGCAGGCTGCCACAGACACAAAGCTGGCAGACAAAGCAGGTGAGCCTGCCTCCCATTTCACTATATCCAGGTCAGCCCATCTCTTTGAACCAATTTTCAGGCTGGAGTTCATGTTCAGTTTGCCTCCCTGACAAATAGATGCCATATGTTTGTAACCCATTTCTCAAACAGCTCACTCTGAAAGCATTTGGGCAATTTCAGGTAGAATTGCCACTGAAATTCTGCCCAGAGCAGGATCAGAAGTGAATATGGAAACATCAAACGAATATTGAAGGT
Source organism: Anniella stebbinsi (assembly GCA_029215795.1). NCBI lineage: Eukaryota > Metazoa > Chordata > Lepidosauria > Squamata > Anniellidae > Anniella > Anniella stebbinsi. The sequence goes on from JARDYH010000003.1 coordinate 103,347,064, forward strand.
AGTAACAAAAAAGTTTCAATGGAGATAGTGACATTTCTCAGGGGCAATCTACACATTCCTAGGTCATGAAACTTCACCTAAAATGAAATTTGACATAAATTTGGAGGTTCCCCCAATGCAAAATATCTGAGAAAGGTGAAGCCAAAAGAGTTTTGATGTCTAGCAGAAACCTGTAGTTTTAAGCTTTTATATTTCATACCGTATTTTATGGTTTTAATTTTTGTGAACTGCCCAGAGAGTTTCGACAATTGGGTGGTATAGAAATATAATAAATGAATAAATATGAACAGGGTGTTTTTTCACTTCTGGGTTAATTGCTTTGTAAATTGCATCCTTGCTCCAAAAGTAGTCTGCACAAGTAGACCTACAGAGCCAAAGGCAGGGCAAATGCTATAATAGTGAACTCAATAACCCTTCTGTTTTCTCTGTCTGCCAGAACTGCATAAGTAGGGTGTCAAGCACCTTGCAGGCCACAGTACATGGCTGGTGGCTACGTTCGCCTTAGTGAGTCAGAAGTAGGGATGGAGAAATCAGTCTGTTTCTTGTCCATGTCAGTTTCAGGTGTATCAGTGATAATTCTGCTCTGTCTAATTTTCAAATCAGTCTGTGATTTATTCTTAAAATTTGCATTTATTTTCATATGCAATTTCCCCTAAAACACATATATTTGTACATTTTTTCCTCTAATTTTCACCACATTGCAAAATTTGGAGATGTGTACAGTTCAAAGGGTAACTGACTGTATTCTGATCCATGTATTAGTGTAATTTAGATCAGTTCTCTTAAAAATGTAGACCAAACAAAGTTCTCCCCCCATCCTTCGTCACAAGTTGTGTAGACTTGATCTAAAGAGACTTATCCTTTCTACCTTTATATGGCCACATATGGCTCTAATTGTGGTTCTATTCACATAGCGATTTCAGCCCACAAAAAGCCAGCAGGCAGCGATCTGCTAAACAGAGAGTTGTTTAAGAAATAGGAATCAGGGGGAGATGCTCTCTGTCTAGAAAGGCCTGCCTTTGGAAGACGAAAAGGGATTACTTTACAAGGCAGGATATTTGCCTTCCCACTTCCCTTCATGTAAGTGAATATGATTCAAATTACTCCTGACAGGAGACCTGAAGTTACCACTCGCCAGAAGGAGACCCTTCCAAAAAAGCAGCCTGTTAATATAAGTTGTCAGGAATTACCCTTTTAAGAGATAAAGGCAGGAGACAGGACAGAGGATGTAATTGTGCCCTGCAGCTAATATTAAGGCGAGGAACTGAGCTGGGTTTGGCCCACTGCCATTACACACATTCAGTTTTCACCTGTGAAGCCCTGTAGACATTAGAAAACCATTCATTATCCACAATGACACAAAAACTCATTATGTTCAGCCCCCATCCTTCAATTGTGGCAATGTCAATCAAAGCATTCCCACTGGGAGATTAACCTCCTTTCCTTCAAGCTCCCTTCTAGTTGTAGAAGCTTGGGTGGGTTGTTTTCAGTTCAGTGAATATTTGTAAGGACGATGAGGAGGGGCTGGGGGAGAAGGCATTCACAGAACCTACTCTGGACAGGCCTCGAAGCTCTCATGAGGAAGAAAAGGTGACTGTATGGCTGTCACAAGACTGAACTGATTTCATTTCTGCTATGATTCACTCACAAAAAATAAGGGCTCTTGGATTTGGAAAAAGGAAATTGTATCACAAAAACCTGGAAGTGATCTGGCTCAAATCTTTGGAATAAGCAGGAGAGAATTCTGGGATAAGTTTTAGCCCTGCCATTAGCAAAGGTCAGGTTAATGGGTTCTATTAAAGGCCAACAATTGTTGATTCTTTGGTTTATAATTATCACTATATTTTCCCCACTATAGTGAGGATCACTGTTTGACTGCTTTCTTCATCACACACTATAACATCTTAAGATTATAACTACTCTGCTGAATGCGATCAGGGAGCCCATCAACATGGGGAATTTACTCTGGTGCTACTGCTCCTCACACACAATCACAGCACATGGTGTTCCCTCCTCTCTGCAGTAACCCTGGGTTTTCATGCCATAAAACCTGCATTTTTGCAAAGTCGCTTCGTGATGGATTTTCCTGTCACACTGGCTTCAGTGTGGGTTGGGTGTCTGTGTGACCTCAACTAGCAATCCTGGCTTCAGTGCCAGCTTGGGGGTGGGGGAGCAGCCTGATAGGAAGAAAGGAAAGTGGTGCCATTTTCCGTCTGATCAAGGATGAACAGCGTATAGGGGAATCTCTTTGTTATCTCTGGAGAAAGCATGAATTCCTCTCCCCAGTGGGTGGGGCCTGAGAAAAGGGCAGAGGCTGGGGAGGAACCCCCAGAAAATACTCAACCCTTCATGGACTGAACTAGGTCCAGCATGGGCACGTATTGGGCCCACAGGCTGGAGGTTGCCCTCCCACAGTGTAAGTAACACTGAGCTAGATGGATTAAAGATCGGACTCAATATAGTGCAGCTAGATTTATTCCTATGCAAACACATCCATGTTGTATTGTAGCTCAGTAGTACAGCGCATGATTTATATGTAGAAGTTTCCTGTTTCAACCCCTGGCATCTCTACAGGTGATATGAAAGCCCTCAATGAGACCTAGGGTACCTCTAGGCGGTTGCTTTTCCCCGCAGTAGCTTCGGAGTGGCGGCAGGTGGATTACATGACGCTGCCGCCACTCCGAAGCTACTGCAGGGAAAAGCCCCAAAGCTCCGCTCTAAAAAAGTCAGGCATTTACCCTGACTCTTTTAGCTTGGAGCAGGCTGGGCAGGGAAGGGTATGGACCAGTGAGCCATAAGCTTGCTGCACCACCTCCACAATCCTCCCCCACATTTTAAAAAATAAAAATAAAATAAAAAACACTTACCTTGGAGTTAGGGGGGGCGATGTTCCCTGCCGCCCCTACAGCTGTTCCTGGGCAGGCGCGGGTGCAGCGACAGTGGTGGGAAAATGGGCCATGGTGTTTCTTCCGCTGTAGATGGGCGGAAGGAGCGTCAATGTGGGGGGGTGCCATCTGATGCTGCTGCGCGGCAGAAGACGCACCGTGAAGAGGAGGGCCCTGAAAAGCTGTTGTCAGTCAGAGTATGCAATACTGAGCTAAATGGACAAATTTCTTGACCTGGTATAAGACAGCTTCCTATGGCCCTCACACATGCAGAATAATCACGTGTTATAGTACACCTCAGCTGGGACTCTACCAGTTCATACTGAAGACTGCAGATTAGATGTTTTTAATTCTACAAATTAATTCTACAAATTTAACCAGGTGTGGACAAAATGTGGCCCATGGGCAGCATGTAGTTCCTGCAGCCCCACAGTACAGCCCCCCCACCCACAAAAATTCAGTGGGGACTCAAGTTAATTTTGACCCCTGGGGACTCTTTAGCAGCTACAGAGCCCCTAAAGAGTCAAATAATTTTGACCCTTGTGGCACTCCGTAGGAGTTATGGATGCCATTTGTTTTTATACTACTTTTACTTTTTATTCCCCCTCCCCCATTTTTGGCACCTGGTGGGGAGGGGTCTGGGGGATGAAAACGATCTCCGGAATTCCTGAAGTTGCCCATCCCTATAGTATACTATCGCGTCATGGTGAAAAAGTCTAGCTCAGCCCTCTGTCTAATAACCTACATGCAGAGAGAGGTGTGATTTTTTTTTAACACTTTAGGAAGCCAACATGCAACATCTTACCACTCACAATCCAAAAAGCCCTTTACCTGTTTAGCCACTCAAACAGTAACATGCTTCAAAGGTTCTTACAATATAGATAGCGGTGCACAATCGTTTCAGCCCCCAGTGTCTGCTGGGAGGGGGGGACATGCATCATACAACATACATGCCACACACCTTGCTCACTCACATTGCATGCCGTGCATACATGGAAAAGGGCCTTTCAACAATGCTGCAGGTGAGAGGCATCGTGACTAAATCAGACCGGAAAGGGGAGAGAAAGGAAAGCCTCAACAAGAATTAGAAGCCTGATTTAAATGTCAAATAACACGGAGATTCTAAAGCAATTTCTACACCAAAATGCTGTATTGACGAAATGTAATAATTTTGATAGCATTTTTTTAAAATATGCAGAGCTCTTTATCTTTGCTATGATTTGAAGAAGTATTTTAGGTGTGCCCAAAGCCTTGGGCGTGCCCAGGGGGATTTTTCATTTTGCCTTTTTGTTCTCTTCCTTTAAACAGCAGGTCTTCAAGCCATTTAACAAACTGCTTTGAAAATTCCCTCTGTTTTTGAAAATGTTTTGCCATGTGACAGGCCTGGAGTGGGTGGGGGGGACCGTTGCAAAACAGGACTGGATGTGTCAGTCATCGTCCTGATAATCCCAGGAGCGCTTCTCTTAAAAATGAAAGGATGAAGGCATGAAGGCAAGAAGGCAAGCAAGAAAAAAAAGGTAGGTCATCCATTCCACTGAAATCCCATTTTTCACTTGCATATCCTGATCTTTAACCTATTCATTGTTGGCAACAGCATAACCTGAAAAGAACAGGACACCCAAAGGGAAAATTCCTGAGGGATAGTGAACACTGTGCTCCCTGTTTGCCAATCAGAGAGCACTACTTCAGGCCTGGCTTCATCACGGCTCTCTCACCAGTGACCAGTCTGCCTCAGACCCACCTCAGAGAGCAATGTTTGCTTTGGCGGGGCCTTCAACCCTGGGCAACCCAGCCCTATGTTTGAGCCATGCCCAGTGCTTTTACAGAAACGAGAACACATGTTTTTTGTTTCAAGAGACATTGCTTAAAATAACTCTATTTCTAGAAAGTTGGAGCTAAAACTCCATCCACATACATACACCCAGCCTTATCCTCCCTCTTGCTTTTTCACGGATGGAGTTTAGCAGCAAAACTAAAATTGAGCATGCTGTGAAATCTGGATTATTGTCCTTCTTTTCCACCGTATAGACCCCAAACTTGAGCATGTTTGCTTCCTTTGCACAGAGGTGGAAAAGAAAGGATGGTGTAGAAAAAAAACCTTCCTGTCAACTTTTACCTTCTTTTTTGGGGGAAAAAAGTTTTAAACATCCTTGTTTGGGACTGGTTTCTGAGATGGCACATCCCTGTGTCTAGCAGGCCTCTTTCAATCACCTTTTGAGACAGAGTAGGATTTTAGGTGACAAAGCTGATGACAGGTTTCAAACACAAATACAGAAAATGGATGGAACTCTCTGTAGAAGGCTCTTTAAGTTTGCTTGTTTTTTAAAAAAGAATGGAGCAGAAAGACACCTATTGCTTCTAGTGTGTTAACTTAGCTTTGCTTTAATAAGCGAAGAAGGTAAAGTTTGTTGATTTCTTTCTCTTTTTAGAGAGGTCACTATTTTTCTGGATTTATTTTATTTTATTGTTACAGTATATATTTGGATACTTTTTACTATTTTGATTTTAAACAAGCACACATACAGTGGTCTTCAACTGGTGAGTCATGACCCAAAAGTGGGTCATGAGATCAGTCCAGATGCCACCATGTTGGGCAATTGCGAAATTGTAAAAGTGGGTCCCATGTTGCAGGTTGAGAGCCCAAGGTGCATCTTGGGTCTGGACCAGTTGAAGATCACTGTGCTAGAACATACAAAATCACAACACATATTGAGCAAATTTCAATCTAATTCTACAAGTGTAAACCACAAGGAGCTTGAACAGGCCTTTGTGGAGGTTCTATAGTGCTACTGAGACACCAGTTCTCTGTGGAAAACTTGATATGCCTCCTAGGGCCTGGTAGGTTGTTGTTGTTGTTCCATACATCCCCACTACACTTCCCTGGCATCTTGTATAAGAATACAGTAGTGTAAGGCTTATTGCTCGAGATGTACCAGATCGATTTTGCTCAATTTTGTTTTAAATTAAAGCTTGAGCAGTGTAGATGTACAGAAAATTTTGAAAGTTCAAAAAGGTTCAGAGCTTGAGCTTTAATAGCAATTAATTTCCTCCACGCCAGACAGGGCAGCCCCTCACCAGCGGCATGATGGTTAGCTCTGCTTGGCCAATCAGTCTGGTGTGAAGGTGACCCCTGGGTGCAGCCAAGTAGTTAGGCTATCACTGTCAGTGGGGAGGGGGGAGAGGACAGAGGCAGCCAATTGGGGAGTGTGAGGGAGGGGGTGGGGCTGCATCACATGCAAATTTGAGAGGGGGGATTCACTATGCATGAGCCACATCTGCATTATTCATGAGCTGCTCTATGGTGAGGGGGCAAAAAAGCAGGAAAGGAGCAGGGCCAGATCTACACCAAACAGGATATGACACTTTGAAAATGGGTTGAAAACATGTATATGGAGCGTGTCCTGGGCCCCAACAGTTGCCACTACCATTATAAACTGTTTTAAAGCAGTAGTGTAGATGCTGCCCAGGACTACTAGTGCCCATGGTGACATGGGCTTTACAATAGTTATATATATTTCCATTTCTTCTTAGACTCTGGCCTATTTTTCACTAGGATTCTCACCAGTGACAAGTTGTACCACTTCAAACTTAGGTGGAGATTCACATTTCATCATACACCAAAAATATTAAATATTTCATCATACCCACCCACTCACCCCACACATAAATCCTTAGACAAAGAAAACTGGCATGTCATAGAGTAAAGGCTTCTAGCTTTGCTGTCTGCCTGTTAGTTTTATATGTGCAAGAATTACTATTACTTTGCATGGAGAAGCATTCAGTCACATGAGCTCCCTCCTATAGTCCAAAGTGGAACACCCCAAATGCAGATTGGTTGCCTCAGTGAAAAACAGGCCTCTTTGCAACAGATAACCTACATCTTGTTAAACCCCAAACACTGAAATTAAGAAACTAAAGCTGAAATGCAATACCCATTTAACGAAGGGCAAGCCCCACTGAATTCAGTGTTATATACTCGAGGAGACGTGTATAGGATTAAACTCCATGGGACTTACTTCCAAACAGAGATGAATACAATTGCACTGTCAAGGGTGCAGTGAACAATCTGAAGGACACTTTTGCTTTCTGAAGTTGGGAGGTGGGGAATTAATGTACCTGCCCTACGAAAATTTCAAAAGCAAATAGTTAACTGCTACTTTTGAAGGCCCAGGAGTTTATTCCAAACTGGCACAAGATCTGTTCAGATATTCTTAGCCTTGCTGACACACTTTGCTTTTGCTACATTAACGCATGGATGAGAAAACAGGAAGGAGTTTTGAGCCCTGGATCCCGTTCCAGGGACATGCTAATTTATATTAAGAAAAGGCACATCCAGTAAAGTGCTACTTACATAACACGTGCAAAAGGAACAGAAGTTTATTTATAAAACCTGGAACTCCATCAGTGGCACCCCAACGCCAGAGCCATTCTTCAGAGTATGCAGAATGAAGTGATAAAACCCTGGATTGCAGGTGAAGGGTCCTATTTTTGAATGTTTCCCCATACAAAAAGCTCCAGATGAGGTTATGCCAAACCTTTCTCTCTGATATGCTAATTTGTTCAGGTAGACTATTTTATGTGAGAGAAGCATTAAAAACAAGACTACGGTCCCCTCTACAAGATTTTGGTTTGATGCCGGTTGTCCGATTAAGTGCATCTACTGACAATCGTTTTTATGTCTAATCCCTATACACGGGAGGCTGTATGAAAGGCGCTTTAAAGTTGTTGACATGCTAATGCGCTTTGTTTCACCCTTTATTCTCCCCGCCCACCAGAATCTTCCACATTTGGTTTCCTAGGTTACCTGCCGGGAATGATGTGGTTAACCTGTTTGGCTACCTGTCTACCTTCCAATTTCACCGCCAGCTAAAGTTGTCCCCCCTCCCAGAACTGCTCAGGAGTAAATGGGAATGTGCCTCAGAAGTTTCCCCTTCCAGCAGCCTTTTAAAAAGTATTTTCAGCTGCCTCTCTCTGCCCCCACCATTTGCCAGAGAGAGAGGAAGAGAGTGAGAGACCAAAGAGAAGGAGCGAGAGAGAGAGAGAGTAGAGATCCGCACAAACGCACACCCAAACAGACAGGGGAAGCTGCTTTGTTCCTTCCTCCTCCTCTTTATTTTCCCAGCAAGAGCAATTGTTTTCCCTTCTCTCCTTCTCAATCATCCGTTGTTGTTTTGGTGATGTAAAACATTCAGACGCGCCCACACACAGACACCCAGCAAGCAAACGAGGGGAGCGTGTGTGTGTGTGTGTGTGTGTGTCTATGGACGGAGTCAGGCATGCAGGCAAGCATGAAAACACCCTCCCCCTATCCGCCCCCCCTTTTCCCTGCTTCCCGTCTCACTAATAAGTTCTCTTTTTACACACACACACACACACACACACACAGAGCTCATCTCAGGAATCCAGCAAGAAGCGAAGGGACGAGTTGTCTAAGCAGATCACTAATTATCCACACATACACATGACAACAAGACCATCTGATCATTAATGCGCCTCCTCACGAAATTGTTTACATGGACATAAGGCGCTCTTACTCCCGCGGTAAATTAAAACTCGCTATTTAACGCGCATTCGAAAATGCGAACAATCGGAGATTTAAAGCGCTTGGACCTCTGATTTGCACTCCGCTCTTGAAGAGGTAAATTTGGTAATGCGCCTTGAAAGAGCTTTAAATCACTCTTGTAGAGGCACCCTACCACTCAAAACTGAAGCCTGAGAATTCTACCACCTCATTCTGAGGATTCTCTAGATTTGATTTTCTCCTCAGGCAACTTGTCTGAGGAGGAGACTGTTGACTGTTCTATTATAGTGCTCTACCACCACTGCATTTGTACCTATCAACTCAAGAGGGATCTAGTGAAATAAAGAACTGAATAGATTCCACCAGATCCTGACTGGAAAGCTGGACAGCAGCACCCTCTCGCATCCATCAGCTGGGAATCCAAAGGCCACTGGGAGGCTGCACCCCATACCTCTAATGAAGAACATCAAAGCAAGGGGAAGCTCCGTCCATTAGCCAGTGAACGAGCTGCAACTCCAATGCTTGCTTTCCTTCTGTATTGTGTATATTCAATTGTGAGGCTACGTGCAGGAATTGTTTCATATTCTTCTAACATATGTACAGTGCTGAGAAAATGTTAAATGCTTTATGTGTTAAAGAAACAGCAACAACAATATGATTATTAATAAAGCTGCTGAGCAACTTGGGAGGTGGTCTTGAACTGCCTATCCCTACTTGCCTTGAATTTGATGAGAGTTCTAAATCAAACTATTTTCACAGAGTTTTTCCAGAAAATTTTACTGGCCTGAAGAGTAAAACCTGATTATATGAGGTAAACGTCAGTATTGAGGTCTCAAATGTGAGTAAACTCCTAATTCTACATATGCTATTGCTGTTCAGAAATAAAGGAAACCACCACCCCCTCCACCGCCACTATCCATTCCTCTCTGGATTTCGATTTATATCCATTTTTATTCATAGAACACAAACTTTCCCAAACCTCATGGCAGCTTACAACACTGTCAAAAGGATCCAATATTTAAACAAGAATGCGTAAATTGTAAATAGATCACCATAAAAAAGTAAATGATAATTATTTAGCATCAAGTATTTTGTGAATTTGGTGTTGATATAATTTAATATTAAATGCAACAACATTGCTGGTAGCCTGATGACCTCCAAGGCAGCCTAAGTAAGTTTGCACTTGGAAAAAAAATATATGGCTTGAACAAAAAGGATAATTTAATTGACAATAATGTTTTGTCTTACGAAACTAAAAGTGCAGTCAGCAACAAAATGTTGTAGTGAACAATTCTCCTGTCCATGTCCTCTTCCATTATAGTTTATTTCCTTCCCCTTCCCCCCTACACATTTAGTTTTCCCCACTCCAACTATCACTCAACATTCCATGCCCACAGAGCATTCTCAGTCCTCATGGGACAATTATGCGATTTTCCCCTTTCCTTGATTAGGGTTGTTTTTTCTTTAAAAAAAAAAAAAAGTACTTCTGAAAATCTTGGAGATTCCCCAAGACTGCTTATACCTCCTTCTTGCTCAAAGTTGGTTCCTTTTTGGCTAAATAAGGATTTACACTTGGAGAATGGGGTCGCAATTAGTTTCTAGGCTTAGGAGGAGGGCCATGATGGCTTCAATATTTATAAATAAGACATGCCCTAAGAACATGGTTGATCAGCAGTAATGTAGAGTTCAAAGAAATTAATATTGTTAAAGCAAGACATATATATATATATATATATATATATGACTGCTAAAATTAACATCTCAGCAACAAGTTAAAACATACTTAGTAAAATGAGCATAATATTTAAATACTCCAGTATTCTTTGAACCATAGAAATAAAATAAAAAGGTCACTATTTCTCACTACGTAAAAATGTAGGTGAGAATGGTTCAAAATTAATGACAAAATGGTATGTCACACCTAATGAATTCACAGAAATTATAGTTCAGCATGTTGGAACATAGGTTAGAACATCCAATCACTTGCAATGGACCTGTCTGAAAGTTTAAAAAGTGGGGTGGGGGCATTTATTTTATTTATATTCCATCCTTCCTCAAAAAACCTCAGAGTAGTACACTCTTTTATTATTCTAAGAACCCTATTGAGGTAGGGTCACCCAGTAAGCTTTGTGGCTGAATGGGTATTTGACTGAGATCTCCCAAGTCTAAATCCAATACTTTAACTGCTATATCATATTGTCTCTCGTCAAAGAAGTAGAATAATGAGGTGTGAAATTCAACTGGATGCTTTATCACTTTTGGTGAGTAATTAAAATAATAACAACAAAATCACAACAAAGGAAATGTTGTTTTATGTAACTGTAAATTGTGTTAATGATATGATATGACTAGTATCATCAAGCTTTTGAAATATTTCCAATGCGATTTTCAGTGCTTAAGAAGCTGCCCATACCCGAATCAGTGAACTGCTATATTTGACTTTGACCCCCTCTAGATGGATTCTGTTTGACGCCTGTTCCTCCAATTATGCACATCTTCTCGGAAGCGCTTTATCATAAATGCTTGTATGCAGGAGGTAATTGAGCACTCAACAGGTGACCTTACTGGTTGTTTCAAATGCGCTTTACAAGTAGTTAATACGGAGAATCGCTTGTTCACATAGTCAAAATGTGCTTTAATGGCCGGAGCAAAATAAAACTTGCTATTTAACGCGCATTCGATAATGCGCATAATCGGAGAGAAAACGCGCCTCTACGTCTGATTTGCGCTCCATTCTTGTAGAGGTAAATTTTTTAATGCGCCTTGAAAGAGCTTTAAATGCCTCTTGTAGAGGCAGCCTTAGAACAAAACCTGCTCTGCAGCATCGTTGCCACATTGCTGAGCTGCTGGTCCTCCTTCCCACACTCTTTCCATATTTGTATGAAACTTTGGAGAGAAAGAGGAATACAGGTAACCATTCAATTAATCACACACCTGCACCGACATCTGGTGAAATTATCCTTACCACTTTACAGGATGATACAGAAAAACTAACCAGATGGCTAAACTATTCCAGGTAAACTCTCTCAACCCAGAATAGCTGAAAATCTAAAAATAGCACAATGGCTACATGCTGTTCTGGAAGCAGCAGTTCACAAATGTGTTGTGCAATCATAACAGAAGTTAAATCAACATGTTTAGCAATATGTTATACAAATATATATGATTAGGCAATATTCTATAGTGAGTTGTAGGAAGCTGCCACAGCAGGGGCCATGTTGGAATGGCTATATGACATCTTATGGGGCATCACTCACTGGCTGGCCCAACAGCCAGCTAGAGCTACAATTGCAATTACTTGGGGAAGAGGGGGCATGGCTGGCCATTTTCACAGGGTCATTTAAATGGCCTCAGGATTCCCAGTGGGAAGGAGAGGAAAGAGGAAAATGCCGAAGAAGGAATGGAGGAGGCTGCCAAGGAGCCAGGTCAGAGAAGAAGAAAAGAAGGCAAGGAAGATGAGACACTGGAGGAGGTGGTGGAAGGGAAAGAAAGTGCTGGGAAAAGTCTTTATTACCCCCCCCCCCCCACTTTGAATGACAAGGGCCCTGTTTCTGTACCTCCGGAAGCCAGACCTAAGGCTTCCAGACTCCAGTGAGGCAAGACAGGGACAAAAACGCCCAAGAGGAAGACGTGCAGATGCTTCATTAGGACACTGTTGCAAGGCCTTTTCCCAGAAGCCTCTTACTTACTTCACAACCGTCAACTTACCTTAGACCTCACATATGGGGATTCAGCAATAGTTTTTTACCATATGTAAGGTTAGGACTCATGACATTGTGCAGAGGTAGGGAACCTCTTCCAGTCTGACGGCCGTATTCAATTGTGGAGAGGCCCTTGGAGGCTGCATTCCCATCAATGATAGGTGGGACAAATGGAGTGGGGCTCAAACGGCAGCATATTTTATCTTAGAACTCTTATTGCCAGTAACTAAACCTTAGGAGAGGCATTTTAACCTTTTAGGATGGGGGGGGGGAACCATACAAAAGCTGGAAAACCACCAAATGGTTGACAGTGGGGGGCAGGAGGATGTGGGCAGGAAATGAAGCATGGCGCTCTGGGGGCCCTGAGGTCCTGAGGTTCTCCACCCTTGCCATAAGGGTAATATAACTGGTGAATCAATAAAGAATATTACTTTGAACATACTTGTTTGTACATATTGCTTTCAATATCAACGGAGGAGAGTGGATTTGACATTCCCTTGCCTGGGGAAATAATTGCATATGTACATTAATATGTCTATTTAAATTATTGTTTCAAAGCTTCTTTTGCCTTCTCCCAACCTTTGCCCTCTTCTACTCTAAAATTTTCAAGACCTTCTCTTTAAAAACCATCTTAATGCATCTTACTGTGGGAGGAGATAAGATTATTCTTAAACTGTTGGATAAGTAGGTGAATATGTCACCAGAGGTCTAAACAGGGGGAGTACTGAGTTCTGGGTTGGCACTACCATTTTACAGACAACTGACACTCACTGTAACAGGCAAGCATCTTGTTTGATGGGTGTGGGGACTCCATCAGCTTTGGCTCAGGGAAATTATCCAAGATTTTACCTCATTGCTCTCCAGAAGACAAAGATCTCTCAGTTTGTGTTTACAAGAAGATTGTGAGTTTCACTCTAGCTGGAGAATAAAACAGAAAATAGTGATCCTGTTTCTCTGGGCCAACTGAACTTGGAGGTCAATCACATGGAGCCCTTCTGCTGCCATTACAAAGATTATGTATTATTTCATCCTATATTGGATGGCACCCTCCCCTTTTCAGGAAACCCACAAGTCTCAGACTGACTGGAATACCCATACTGAGGTGAAGTAAAGTTTGCCAAACCTGAAGGCATCTACCAACATGTAGAAATGCCCCACTGGTGTGGTTCCACAGCACATGTTTAGTACAAGAGAGATTGAATGTGAGTGTATGTATATAGACATAAGAGCAGAGACAGAGACAGCCAGAATGTCTAAATTAAACATGCAGCAAGCCCTTTGATGTTACAGAGGGCTTTACAAGCCTAGAGTCAAGCAACTTGCAAGAGTAACATATACACTATGTCATCACAGCAGATCAGCCAATAGTATCAAAAGAGGAGGGGGAAGCAGAGAAGACAAAGACAGAAGAGGTGAAATTAAAAATGCAGAAAGAGGTGAGGACAGTAAAAACAACAACAACAACAACCAGCCAGAAGAGAACTCTAACAAAATTCACAACTCCATTCTTTTGAGATGGAAAGGAGCTGTATACAGATAATGGTGGAAAGAAGCTGTGTACAGAAGAAATTGAGGCAATTGCAACTGGTGCCATCATCTACATCTTCAAAGAGTCCAGAGCATGGGTCTGAAGAATTGTCATCTAGAAGAAACAAGAATCAGAGTTAAGAAGGTCCACATTTATCAGAGCAATTCAATATGACATTTCATAACTATTATTAAACAACAATAAGCAAGTACATATAGCTCTAAATGACAATTATACATTGTATAATATATTTATAATGTTTTTAATCTTTGTAAACTGCCCAGAGAGCTTCGACTATGAGCCGGTATAGAAATGTAATTAAAAATCTGTTCTCACTCCCAACTCTCCAATAACTGACCATCTAATTGGCTTTATTCTTGAGATTCTGTTCCTCTTACAAGTATAGTAGCATAATCATAATGACATCTCTCTCTCTCTCTCTCTCTCTCTCTCTCTCTCTCTCTCTCTCATATATATATATATATATATATATATATATATATATATAATAACAATTACATCCAGCTCTAACTCCTTGGTCAAATATCTCATGCATCATAGCCTTTCAACTACTTTGGTGGTTCTTTGAGTGATGTGGACTCTGCTTCCACTCTTGTGTCTTGTTTTTTCCCAACCTTCTTCTCTCTTCTAGATAACAGGTTCTTAGACCAATGCTCTGTACTCTTTAAAGTTGTAGATGATGGCACCAATTGCAATTGCCTTCAATGTCTTCTGTATACAGCTCTATTATCCCTTTCCATCTCAAAAGAATGTGGAGCTACTTGCCTGGGTACTGTGGCTTCACTACTTCAGCATTTACCATTATGCATTATTTATATGCAATGAAAGTAATACTCTAGCCCCTCTACTGTAGTGCATTTTCTTCTTACTGGCTATCATAAATGTTTCCTTATTCATTTGCCCATTGACAACCTTGTATGTATTTCCTACCAAATAACTGCTCTGCAGATGAAAGACCCTGTTCTAAACGGTTGATCAGTAATTTAATAAAACTAAGCAAACATCAGTACTTGTTTCCTTAGCCATCTATAACAATTACTTAATAATCTTCACCCCATTCTCTATAACCCATTCGCCTAAGGGTATATTGGACTAGAGGTTACATGTCTAAATTCATAACAGGAAGCAAATTCTTTGAATTCCTGACAAGTAAATTATGGTACATTATCTGTCATAACAATCTGTGAATCCCATGTCTAGCAAAAATAGCTTTCACCTTAGCATTAACTTGCCTAACACTGGGATTATTGAGTTTATAGATCTCTGGATGGTGAGAATAATAGGTAAATACTGATAGCTTTTTTAATAAAATCCATTCCAACCATAGAACAAGGGCTCAACAATCCATGTTAATTGTAATAGGCTGTTTACCTGACCATCCTGATATTTCTGACTTAAAGCACAACCTTTGACAAATATTTATATTTCTCTATCCAGCCAATAAACAACAATAAACAAAGGCCTATGTTTACATTTTTTCAGTAGCTAGGTGCCCCTCATTAATAGGCTGTAATATGTCATAGCTCAAAAATCTGGGAATTACTGCTCTAGCATGGTTCATAAGTACTCCTTTTCAATAATGGATAAATCTGACATAATTCTATTGTATGCACTGGGTACTCACCCTGCAATGACTCCATAACACTCTGCAAAGGAATAATCTGTTTTTGTTGCCTGAACAATTTGCTTCGACAGCTGATCTCAAACAGGAACTAATTTCCTTAAACCACTGGTATTAACTTGATCCAAATCTTCATCTACTTCCACTTTAATCCCATTAAGTGACAATGACAACCACTACCAAATTAGTTCCAGGTTGATAATGCAGTTGAAATTCCTATTTTTGCAACTGAAAGAATGGCCTCTGTAAAAATAAGGACATATCCACTAAATTCTTTTTTTAAACTTTGCTAACCAGAAGCTTGTGATCAGTTTCAGCCACAAATTGTTGCCCATGACAGTTTTTACAAACATAAATCAAAGCCAATGCCTCCTTTATTTATTTATTTATTTATTTATTGCATTTCTATGCAGCCCAATAGTCCAAGCTCTCTGGGTAGTTCACAGTTTGTGCATATTGAAGTTCTGTGTTTGCCATTGCTCTTGATGTGTATACAACTGGCCTCTAACACTGCTCATATTTTTGCATCCGTGCTGCGTCAATCCATGTTGTGATGCATCTGATGTTGTTTTAATTGGTCTATTAAATTCATATTTTTAAAACTGGTGCTGTTTTAATTATTCCCCCCCCCTTTTTTTTTTGTTTGCATTTTTATACCACCCTATAGCCGAAGCGCTCTGGTTCACAAAAATTAAAACCATGAAATCATTTTAAGAAATATAAAACAGACAACAATCTAAAAACACAAAATAACATACAATATAGAAAACACAACCAGAATAAAAACCAAGCAGCAAAGATTAAAATACAAATTTAAAACAACAAGGGTTAAAATTGGGAAAATTTAGCTGTTAAAATGCTGGGAGAATATAAAGGTCTTCACCTGGTGACATAAAGAGTGCAAAGTAGGTGCCAGGCGAACCTCTCTGGGGAGCTCATTCCACAGCCTGGGTGCCACAGCAGAGAAAGTCCTCCTCCTGGTGGCCACCTGCCTCACTTCCTTTGGCAGGGGCTCACAGAGAAGGACCCCTGTGGATGTTCTTAGGGTCAAGGCAAATTTAGAAATTGTCTGCAATTGTGAAAATCCTAATTCTTCAAGCACTCTTTTCCCAGCAAAGTTCTCAAATGATAGGTCAATTCTTTCTTAAGATTCTATTCCTCTTAAAGATACAGACCCTGTTCAGATGACACAGCCATGGCATTTAAGCATTTTGAGCTAAATTGTCCTGTTCTGGACCAAGCAGAAGCCCACTGGGCAGCTATTAGCGGGGCAGCAAGGAGTCAAGGCAGGACGTCACAGCACCCAGGAGAGTTCCTAGTGAGCAATTTGCTCCGAGACGAAGTCCAAGGCCAAACTGAAGCCTTTTATGCTATGGTCCCAGACTCCACCCTTTCCCTCAGACTTGACGTCAGAATCCATGTCACTGCCAGACTTCTGGGTCATGACACCAACATTATGGCTTAGCGCGTCATGTGAACCATGACTTAGCGTGTTGTGTGAACCATTCTTAACCATGGTGACTACATAACCACGGTTCAAACATGCTGTCTAACCATTTGCTCCAAAAGGTTTATCAGCCTAACCATGGCTTAGCTTATGTCTGAGCAGATCCACAGTAACACTTATCACAGGATAGAGTTCCAACAACATTGACAGGCCATGTTATGCAAAAGCCTGTAGACAACTATCAGTAGCGGCTTCAGTACTTCAGCATTTACTGAATGCTGACTCTTTTTTGTTTTCTGGAGTTTTGGCCCAACCCATTTATATGACTGAATAACCTACATAAAACTAACAGTTGAATGAGGCATCACAGAATCAACAACCGAGAAAGAGGCTTCTGCCCATTGCTCTGCCAAAACAGATCTGTGATGACAAAAGATTTTAGACTTGTCTTATGTTTGGGATAGCTGGGTTCAATTCCCACCTCATACACAGACTATCAAAGTTTATGGTGCCTACATTCACCACAGCATCAGTTCCATATCTGTAAAACGATAGCCTATATTCACAGGGTATGGATGACGAATGCACTTTGAATGTGCTGTACAAATTATGTAGATTAATCTTTATTATGTTATTTAGGGCATCTTCTGATGCTCATTTACAACAACAGAGTCATACGCCAGCCCCTTTTTAATACATGTTGCATGGCATCACACATTCAAATACAGGCCCAAAGCAAGTGATATCAGTGATTGTTGGTAACATGTTTACACTTAATTTGCTGTCAAGCTTGGGCTATAATTGTCCATACCTAGAATCAGGAACCAGATGTGGAATGTCAGCTCCCAAACTCAGAGCCCCTGCAATCAGCTGCTAGAGCTGTAGGTGGAGTTGGAACCAAGTTGAGCAATGGATATAGTATATTAAGTAGGAGTTCTGATTGGTTGACCAAGCAAAGGCAGAAGGACACGCTCCTAATATTTAATAGCAGGCCTGGACAAGCCAGAGGCTTCATACTGTCTCTCAATCACAGTGTCCACTGCTGCATTTCCTTCCTAGTACATACACTGGGACTGGCTAAACTGAAAGTCAAATATGCCATACTAACCCTAGGGATTTATATCACACACTTCTTCTGGGGCTTACCTGAGCACACATAGTCCTACAGTGCTTGATTTATAAGAGAAAGGTTAAAAGTTCCCTTAATCAAATCCACAAAACACACTCCATGACTCCTCCAATTTTAGCCAAATAATCCCACACCACACCAGCCTTCTAGAAATAGCAGCTAAAGTGGGCATCAAAAGAGGTAAGAAGCCTGAGCCCCCTCTGGCCCGACTATAATCTAAGCATTGTTGGAATAGCTTAGTAGGCTAGGGCCCAGCCTCAGACTATGACGCTCCTGGCTCAAGGCCCCTAATCCCTAGCACATGCGACCTGCATTTTACACATGCATTGCTATGCAAAACACCAGCTATCCAAAAATGTGGACTCTGCGGGTCAAAATACATGTCACAGTTGTAGCGATGTTAGTCAAATCAAGCTTCTACCCTATTCACATATTACGTGTATGGATAACATTGAAAGGGGCCTACAGATGGGGGGTGGGGGTGTCAAAGGAACCTGCAGACTCCTTTCCCTCCCCTATTCCCCTGGCCATTTTATTTCCAACCAAATTTCATGTATTGGAACCCAATGGCAGGACTTCGGGTGATTTTGTTGCATAAATTATGCTATTTCCAAGTGTCCAAAGTCCAGATATGAAACACTTGACGAAAGACCTCTTGAAGCTTTGGAAACTGATTTTATTCTGCGCAGAATAGGTGACCTCTGGACGCTAACGCTGCTTTCCAGAGTCACACCATGCCAAGGTTCAAACAATGCTTTTATACTCTAAATGTTACACGTCATCAACTCTCATCCCATTGGTTTATAGCCCCAGTGACATCATTTGGCTAACCCTATTTTACTCTCGAGTAGTCCCGAGTAGTGGCCAGATGTGGCGTTACATTGCCATGTGCTATTTTACTTGTACCCAGAGATGCTTTGCAAGGTCCCTCCACTTCTATCATTCCCTTATATGGTCATTTTGTCCTTCACCAGGTGTGCCACGGTCACATCTGGATGAGTCACACTCCTGGTTCCTCTAAGTAGCTTACGTGCATTTCTGATTGTGTATAATGGAGCCTGACCTGGAGAAGAAGAAGCAATGGTGATTTTGATAAGCTCCTAGTTCTTGTGCTGCTAAATCACTTGCAAACAGCCTGACTTTTGCAGAAATGGATACAATGGACAGGCAGTGGGGAATGGGGATTTGGGGTGCTGTGTGTGGATGGTTTGGGTGTGCGTGTCAGTGGACACATATAGGATACGTGTCAGGGGAAATGGACGTGTTTTGGGGTGAAAATTACAGATCTGTTCAGAGTTTTACAACAATTTCATCTCCCCTCATCTGCACAATTTTTTGGAAAATAAAATCAGACTCCCCCACCCCTTTTTATAAGTGAATGAGATAGACAAGTGAATATACAACCATGTCTTCTACCATTCACATATCTCAACACTCAGGCCCTGTACATTTGAAGGAGCCCTTAGGGTCATTTTACACATCGCTTGGTTATATGAAGCTAGCGATGGGATTATTTGTTAATGCTGCTTCCTGTTTGAAAGGCAGCTAGCAAAGAAAAACCAAACCCCAAAACAGAATGAGAGTTGTGTCAACATTAGGCTGATCAGATGAAATCCAGGTCAGGGCTCCTGTAACTTTAACAGTTGTAGAGAAAAGGGAATTTCAGCCAGTGTTATTTGTATGCAATTAGTTCCTGGTAAAATTCCCTCTTCATCACAACAGTTAAAGTTGCAGGCACTATACTAGAGTGACCATATACAGAAGAAGGCAGGGCCCCTGCAACT
This sequence comes from Anniella stebbinsi, assembly GCA_029215795.1. NCBI lineage: Eukaryota > Metazoa > Chordata > Lepidosauria > Squamata > Anniellidae > Anniella > Anniella stebbinsi. Next base: position 103,366,701 of record JARDYH010000003.1, read on the forward strand.
TTAACTGTTGTGATGAACAGGGAATTTCTCCAGGAACTAATGCATACAAATTACACTGGCTGAAATTCCCTTTGCTCTACAACTGTTAAAGTTACATGAGCCCTGACCTGGATTTTATCTGGTCACCCTAGTCCACATGCACACAGGCTATCTTAGGATAACAAAAAGGAGACCACACCTTTCTTTAGTGAAGAAAGACAAACAGCTTTAGTCAACTACATACAAATGCAGGTACAGCACAGAGTTTCAAGACCAGTTTGTCAAATATATTTTCTGTTCCATTGCACAGGCTAGAACGAAAGAGAGCAAACACCTGTCCTCCCAGCAATGGGCACAGTCAGAGAAGGGAGGGGAGGAAGGGGTGGAGCAGGAAGCCACACAGTAGGCTATAGAGGCCCTAAGGGTAGCTATGCCCCGAATTCTCATGCATTAACTAGCTGACTACAACACTGCCCCCTTTCCTGTAACTTGCAGGTGAGGTTGCAATATTCCCAACAACTGAATTTGCACGTATAGGTTGAGCACATTTTAGGTGTGCACTAAATGCATCTTAGTTGTACATCTAAAATGTAACATGTAGTGCCCTTAGAGTGAGAATGAAATAATAGTATTTGTATATATCAACTTTTTAAATGCTTTTACAATATTCCACGCCCTGCCCTGCCCTACCCCACCCCATGAGGACACAACAAAACTTCCATAGCCAAAATGTATGCTACCAAGAGCCTTCCAGAACATGGTACACTGTGGTAAATGGGACTTAGACAAATACAAAACCTTCCAATAATTTAAAGATTCTATAGGTTCTTCCCTATCCCAGCTTTGAAGCGACAAAACATGTCCAGTTGGAAGAGCATTGCAGTTGAGCTAACTAAAAACATTAGGATCAAACATGAACTCATAATGTGTCAATAGGAAATAATCAAATTATTGAATCACTCTGTTGTGTTTTAATAGCTTGCCACCTTCCTCTCCTAGAAGAGAATGGAAACTGGAAGATATTCATCACTCACAGAGGGAGGGAATATGCGAGTATAACAGATGTTGGCTTGCAGCTCCAGTTCTCATTAATCCTCCCAATCTAACATGTTGGAGCGGAATCACATGCTGTTCCCTCTGGTAAAAAGGGAAGGATTTGTTTAGAGTTTTGTTTTGGGGGGGGGGGTTGTTACTGAAGCCCTAGTCTGAAACAGGAGAGATTTATGAAGCCAAGTATCAAGCCCAGTGGGTTTAAGATTTGAGCTCTTTTCATTTCTTTACCCCTTCTCCTCCCTCATGTTGCTATGTTACGTTTGGCTGAACAAGACAGCGGTGTAGATGGAAGGTGCGGTCAATAACTGAACAATAATAATAAGGGGAGTGGGGAGAAATCAACATTCACAAATGTTGAAGTACATTCCCATTTCTCATTTACCACACTACTATAGTAGTGGCTTTTGAGCTCTCCTTGTGGGCTTGGCAAACAGGATCCACTTCATCTCTGGCTTATCCTGTTGGCCAGATTCCCATTCTTCTTTTGGCTTCTGCAACTGCTCTCCTGGCTGGCTGAACAAATCCCACAAAACATTTCATGCAAATTTATATGAAGCCATGTTGCAAAACCTAGCAAGGTGGTGACTGGGCCTCACCACATTCCTTCGTACAGTTAATGATTTGTAGCCCTAGCTCCCAAGAACCAACTTTTCTTCCAAGGCAGGATGGATCTACACTACTGCTTTAAAACGGTTTATAATGGTATTGACAATGGTTGGGGCCCAGGGCACACTCCATATACAGTTTTCAAACTGTTTTTCTGCTAGCCAATGACTAACTGACACTACTTGCTACTGGATTAGATCATTGGTCTCTACTCTGACTAGAAGCAACTGTCCAAGGACTCACACATAGGAGATTTCCCATTCTTTCTACCTGAAGAGCCTTTATCTGCAGATGCTGGGAACTGAATGTGGGCAGAGAGTATGTGCTCTGCCACTGAACTATGCCCCCGACTCTAGCTCAGTGAATAAGTAGCTGGAAGGCTGTACTGTCAGGGTGCAGACTCTGCTGCAACTAAAGAACAGGTACATTTTGTATCAGGCAGATATGATGACATCTTGGAAGTTGAGGCACTTGTTCCTTCCAATCTATCTTTAAACAAGTGTGTGTTTGTGAGCATGCACATATTGGGCTGACAATATGGCAGCATCCTAAAGTGTTAGCTGTTCTGTGTACGCAGTCAACACATATGTGATGCTTCCTGCTACTACCAATGAGAGGACCAATGCAGCATGGGGAGCATGGGGAAGCATGAGTAGTTTTCTGCTTCAGTGGAGGAGGCAAAGGCTGGCATTAGTCTCTCACTGTATCTCAATTCAGTAATTATGTAATAATAATAATTATTGTTATTATTATTATTATTATTTATAACCCGCCTCTCCCTACAGATCGAAGCGGGGAACACATCACAAAGATAAAAATTTTAAAAAACAAGAGAAAACACATCATTAAAACATTTTAAAATTCATCCGGATAGGCCTGCCGGAAGAGAACAGTCTTCATGACTCTCTTGAATTCATCAAGACTGCTAATTTGTCTAACCTCCTCCGGCAGACCATTCCATAGTCTGGGAGCCATAGAAGAGAAGGTCCTCTGGGTAACACTCGCCAGCCTAGTTCTGGCTGGCTTGAGTACGTTCTTCCCAGAGGACCTAAGAGTGCGGGGCGGATTGTACGGGAGAAGGCGATCCCGTAGGTAGCCTGGGCCCAAACCATGTAGGGCTTTAAAGGTAATAACCAACACTTTATACTTTGCCCGGAAACTGACCGGCAGCCAGTGAAGTGATTTTAAAACTGGTGTAATGTGGTCACCCCTAGGTGTACCGGTGACCAACCTGGCTGCCATATTTTGAACAAGATGAAGTTTCCGGACTAGGCACAAAGGTAGCCCTATGTACAGCGCATTGCAGAAGTCGAGCCTCGAAGTTACCAGCACGTGCACTACCATCTTTAGGTCTTCCAACTCTAGGAAGGGGCGCAGCTGGCGTATCAGCCGAAGCTGATAGTAGGCACTCCTGGCCGTCGCATCAATCTGAGCTGTCATCTGGAGCGACGGATCCAGGAGTACCCCCAAGCTGTGAACACAGTCTTTCAGGGGGGGTGTAACCCCATCCAGAACTGGTTGACACACCTCCAAACCCAGGTTGGGGCCTTTGACAGCAAGCACCTCCGTCTTGTCTGGATTCAGCTTCAGTTTGTTTTTCCTCATCCAGCCCATTACCGCCTCCAAGCATTCATTCAGAGGAGACACACTATCCTTAGCTGACAATGTTATTGAAGGCATAGAGAAATATATTTGGGTGTCATCAACATATTGATAGCACCGTGCCCCATGCCTCCGGATGATCTCTCCCAGCGTTTTCATGTAAATGTTAAACAGCATTGGGGAAAGGATGGCACCTTGTGGTACACCACATAGCAACTCCTTTTTTGAAGAGCAGCTATCCCCAAGCATCACCATCTGGAACTTGCCCAAGAGATAGGATCGGAACCACTGAAGCACAGTGCCCCCAATTCCCAATTCCCCCAGGCGCTCCAGAAGGATACCATGGTTGATGGTATCGAAAGCCGCTGAGAGGTCCAGGAGTACCAGCAGGGACACACTCCCCCTGTCGATACTAAGGCGTAGATCATCCACTAAGGCGACCAAAGTGGTCTCAACTCCGTATCCTGCTCTGAAGCCGGTTTGAAATGGGTTTAGAAAATCAGTGTCATCCAAGACTGCCTTGAGTTGAAAGGCAACCGCTCTCTCTATCACCTTGCCCAAAAATGGAAGATTTGATACTGGCCTGTAGTTATTGCAGTCCAGGGGATCCAGGGAGGGCTTTTTTAGAAGCGGCCTTACCACCGCCTCTTTTAAACATGATGGAAAGCTCCCCTCTCTGAGAGATGCATTAATAATATATTGTAGATGTGATCTAACTGCATCTCCTCCCTGGACGACCAGCCAGGAAGGACAGGGATCGAAAGGGCAAGTCGTCTTCCTCACACATCCAAGTACCTTGTCCACGTCCTTGGTACTCACCAACTGAAACTGATCAAGTGTAATCCTACTCGCGGAGTCACTGGACACTCCACTGTCAGCCTCTGCTATAACAATGGCATCTAAGTCGGCTCTTATCCGAGAGATTTTATCTGAGAAATGTACAGCTATTCAGTGGCACTGTGACATGGCAAGCAAAGGCTGCCATAATTAAGAGTGCTGTCTTGGAGTTAAATCTCAAGAGAAATAGATTTGGGGGCTCATAACAAAAAACAAAAAATAGTGGGGTTTCATAAGATGGTAGCTAAACAGTCCATACACGATTTGGCAAAGAAGCTGAATCCAGATGTACTGGCTGTCGTCCTTTCTCTAGATTCAGCCTATGAAGTGAAGTATTGGAATCAATTGCTGGGAAAATCTGAGTCTCTGTATTTGATATCACTACCCAGACTGTTATGACATACCATGGAGAGGGTATTATCATTCCATTTTTGTTTCTACCAGGATAGAACACAACGCACATAGACAAATGCAGACATTTGACAATCATTCCAAACTGACCTCATGCCAATATTTCATGTAAAATTCCAAGAAGAAAATTCAAATTTCTTCATATGGTTCTATTCTGCAAATGTTTAACTAATGAAAGAGTTCTCCTACTTCTTCCAGTGAAGTGAAGGGGGTGGGTGAGTGGGAAAGATGGCCATATCCCAGCTATGAGACAGCAAATCTTTGGCTGGAAAAGGTGCTGTATTTATTTATGTAGTTTTACTGGTACATACACCCAAATACACATGCTTTCATGGAAATTCTGGCTATATGGCTTTATTAATTTTGGCTAGGGACTTGAACCTATTTTCAGAAGCTTTCATAAATCTGCAGGAAGTTCCTTTCCTCTTTTATTTATATTCAGTATTATTGTTAATTTTATGTATTAAGACAAATAAACAGAAGAGTTTTAAACTTTGCTTCCATCAGCCCTTTGTGACAAACAAGAAAGGGGAGGAAAACATCTGAATGTTTAAAAGGCAGCTCCTACAGTTTAATTGCTTTTTTCTAGAGAACCCCCAGCACCCAATGTATCTCCTGTGATGGGCTAAAGCAAAGCAAACAAACAGAGTAAAGTTAAGACAGCAAGTGTCCACTGAGAAATTCAGATTTTACTGTCTGCTTCTTGAGTAATGAACTGGTTGACCACACAGACTTGGAAAAACCTGTGATGCCCAGATATACTGTGGGCATCTAAGGCCCCCTCCACAAGGATGCGCTTTTGCGCCCGGTTCCGGGATTATGCGCATTATCGCGGAGGCGCATTTACGCCTAATCCCTCTGCACGGGAGGCGGCGAGAGGCGGCGAAGCGCATTAATTCATGTCCAAAAAGTGCTTTAGAAGACGTTAACGCGCATAATCGCTTGTTCACACCGCGATAATGCGCTTTAACGGCCGGAGAAAAATAAAAGTCGCTATTTAACGCGCATTCGAAAATGCGCATTATTGGGGAAATAACGCGCCTGTACGCCCGTTTTGCGCTCCGCTGGTGTGGAGGTAAAATTTATAATGAGCCTCTAAGGCTCATTAAACGTCTCGTGTGGAGGAGGCCTAAGCAGACAGAGCATAGGGATGCATTTGGCAGGATTAGAAAATCAATTAGAGGGACCTTCAAGGGAGACCAATATTTTCTAGTAACCCCCACTCAAAGACAAACCACATAGAGAAGTAACCAACAAATCTTCTTTACTTATAACCAGAAGTACATGTGGGCAGGAACCTTGGTATACAAATTGATTCACAACATATGTCTGAGGCGAAATGGGCCATACCCTTTCCCCATTTTGGGTGTACAAGTCAGGTGTCATGGGACATCTTAATGAGCACAAATGTGGTTAACCTAGGCAAACCTAGACTCATAAGCATAGCTGAGATAGCCATCAAGATCCCATGACACCTGATTTGAACACCCAAGATGGGGAAAGGGTAAGGTTCATTTCTCCCCAGACATATGCTGGATCTTGAAAAAAAGACAGTTTCTGTTGAGAGGTAATGAAGAAAGTAAACAGAATGAACATTAACAAGTACACCCAGTTTTGCATCCTTTTTGTCCTTTCCTGTTACTGCCAACACCATCCTCATCGCACAATCTACGGTGGTCACCTAGAACATAAGAAGAACCATGCTGGATCTCTTCCCACAGTGGCCAACCCACAGGTAGGACACAAGTGTAATAGCACTCCCCTACTTGTTTCCCCAAGCAACTGATAAACAGAGGCATACTGTCTGTCTCCAATACTAGAGGTAGCATATAGCCATTATAACTAGTAGCCATTGATAGCCTTCTCCGTGAGTTTGTTTAATCCCCTTTCAAAACTGTCAAAGTTGGTGGACATCATTACATCTTGTGGTAGTGAATTCCATAGTTTAACTATGCAATGTACGGAGAAATACTTCCTTTTATCTGTCCTGAATTTCCCACCATTCAGCATCATTGGATGAATCCAGATTCTAGTATTATGAGGAAGAAAATGTCTCCCTTTCCAACTTCTACACACCACACATACTTTAAATGTTTTATAAACACCTATCATGTCATCCCATACTTTTCTTTGGGGGTCCTCCTAGACCTGGCAATAGTGGTGGGTGAGCTCGGAAGGGCTTGTCCTGTGAGTGCTCACACTACTGCCATGGCTGCCTGCCCCCACGAACCCTGGCTTTGACCCTCCCCCCCCCCTTGTGTACATCAAGGCTATATGAGTTTTTTAAAAGTGCTTCATCTTACCCTTCTTTTTACAAATGGGGAAAACGGCTGCCAAAATTATCAGGGGTCTGGAACAACTGCTCTATAAGGAAAGGCTTCAATATTTGGGCTATTTAATTTAGAAGAAAAGCAAATAAGGGGGTATTTGTAAGATTATACTGAGTAAAGAAAGTGCAGCAGGGTGACTTACTCCCAGGTAACATGTATTGCAGTCAAAGAGAGGTTTCACTTTTTTCTTCCCTTAATGAGAAGAGCCTCAGGTCATCCACTGAAGCTGAACAGTGACAGGCCCTTTCCACATCAGGCTTTTTGCCTGGGATGGCCCCTGGCTGGTCCCTGTGAGTCCAAATGATGCACAGGAACTCCTGGGGGTGGGGGTGGGGATGGGGTTGGCCATGGGATTTTCCGGGTTTAAGGGAAACCTGAAAAATCCCGAATTTTGCTGCGGTCCTAGGAAGTTTTTGCTCCGTGGCCATCAGGGGAGGGGGGTCCGCAATTTTGCCATCCCCAGGATGGCGGGGGAGGGCCCCCCGATGTTGCGCAGGTTTTACTTTTTTGTTGGAGCACTGCGGTAAAAAACCCAAAACAAAATGGCAGGTGCAATGTCCGATGACCCGAGACGTTGCACCCATTAAGTGGTTTGACAGCACCGATCCTGGAAGCGACTACTTCCAGGATTGCCCATGCTGCTCCTGCTACACGCCTCTGGGGCCACAGATTCAGGACAGACAAAAGGAAAGTACTCGAGGAGAGGGGTTATTGTACACTTCCAAAAAACCTACACCAGAGATTGGGGTTAGTGAGCTCCTAATTGTCACCTTAAACAGTTTCTGATTAACATCTCTAATCCCCTATGTGACTTGACAGGGTGGGTTTTTTTAACCTTTTGTTTTCATTTTTGAGAAAAAGAAAATGTATACATAGCGAGCACAAAAGTCACTGGACATAACTGTCTGAAAGTTTGCAGGTTCAATCATCTTCATAGGGGCTGCCAGATCTCCAAATTTCATATATTTATAATAAAAACTAGAAACGTTATGTCTATTTCTGTTTTCCAATGCAAGTCAATGGGAGAATGTAAATTCTGAATAATTCAGATTTCCGAATCTTGTTTTGGATCTGGAGTCTGAAGTGGGTCAGATCAGGTCTGAAGTGGTCTGAAGCAGATTGGGGTTTAATCTGAATTGTCTCCAAAGCAGTTTAGGGGGCTGTCCATGCACAGCTCTACTTTAGATGCCTTCACCTATATGAACCTACCTGGGTTTTATGATTGCCCTCTCTCTTGTCCTCCTGTAAATAAGATTTGCTTAAAGAGTACCAAGGAGATTAATTTTTCTGCAGTGATTCCAAGACTTTGGAAATCCTTCCCTACCGATATTTATCAAGTCCTCTGTCTCTGTTTTAAGTGTACTTCAAAAACATTTTTATTCTTGAAGGTCTTTTCACCACTGCTCTTACCCATTCAGCCTGTCCCCCAACCCCACCGGGCCGCTTTTGTAAACCAGGAAGGGAAAGAGTCCAGTATACAAGTGGTAGGCCTCACTTCTTCATATCCTTGTGCTGTACAATTTGAAAAATGTCCATAGTAACTGGACAAGCAGGGGCCAAAGTTACATCCACTGGACCTATATTAATTATGGCATCCAGTGAGCATGGATACAATCAATTTTATCTACAAAGTGTCATGCAAATTGATCACAGTGGGTCATCAAGTGGTCCACCTCTTCATCGTGTGGGCCAGAGCGTTACAGGCCTCTAAAAAGCTCTGCTGGGCAACTCTGAGCAGATGCAATGGTGGCGAAGAAGTACGATTTCTTCACCACCCTCATTGGAATGGAGTAGGCTTTTCAAATGAGCTCTAGCCTGAGGGTGAACAGATTCATTCCAGGTTTTCCGCCAACGTCACTCTAATCAATGTCTCACTCATTTCATCGCCCTCAGCACCCTGGAAAACCCGGGACTCATTGAGCTCCACTCAGTGGCCTCGTGGCCAGCATCTCAAGGTGCTGTTAGCTTTTCAGAGTCCGAACACACTGCTCTCTGAATGTGGGCAAAACTAAAAATTCCTTTAGCCATGCATAGCTGAGCTATGAATGATAGTCTCCACTAGCTTCCTGAAATAGAACATGATCCCAATTTGGAATTGGACCATGGCTCTTTGCAATTGGAGGGTTTAAGCTTCCTCCCCCCCCCCCCAGATTTTAATCCTAAAACTCTACTCACCCCTCATGGGGACACTGTTTTAAAAAAGTATTTATTGGAATCTGTCTGCTTCATACTGCTAGTCTACTGTTCTTTTCAAAAACAATTGATAAAAATGAAGTTAAGTATTTAATACAAAGTAAATAAAATTAAATTAACACTATTTTCTCATAAGAACACTTCTATTTGAAAATTGAACATCTACTGATTTGATATAAAGTGCTATTTTTCTTTATCAAATTAGCAGTTGTTCAATTTTTGAATAGAAGTGTTCTTATGAGAAAATATTGCTGATTTAATTTTATTTACTTTGTATTAAATGTTGTATTTTGCATTATCCTTAACTTCATTTTTATCAACTGTTCATATCTGGTTAAGGCTAGTACCTTTTGTGTTTGTGTGTATAGTTTTTGGTCTTTCCAAAAACAAGCCTAGCTTGATTGCAACTTCCTTAATGGGGGCAGGGGTGAGAACTATCCCCTTTTCAGACATTTGCTAGCCATTCAGAAGGCCAGCTATTAAGAGCTATCAGCCAGGCATTTAGTTTCCATGGCGACATATCACCTCTAGTTTACCTAACAATAAGGAGATACAGGCCTGGATAGTACAATTAACACAATTAAAGTAATCTCCTATCCAACCCCCCCCCCCCCCACCACCACCACCACCACCACCTTAGAATCACTGGATCACCTAATTGGACAGAACCCTGGAGGTCATCCAGTCTAACCCACCAAGCTGACGACACTAATAACCAGTGGTGTCATAGTAAATTTCAAAGGGCAGGTGCTCATCATGACAGTCCTCATAGCAATGCCCACAGGCCCTACGAAAAAGCAGGCAGCTGTGTCAATCAATATCAACAAACCAATTCCAGCAGTTTTCATCTCGACCAGGAGCAGTTCTTTATAAACCTAATTGGTCTTAATTGCCCATTGAAGACCATCCCAACCCAAAACACTTTGCATTACAACAGGGAACTGCATATTGCTGTTGGGGAAATTCATTCCCCCCACCCCAACTACTCTGAGAACTGTGGCTCAGTCTAGAGGGAACAGGGAATTCAAAAGAAAGTGCTGGCATAGCCTCCCTGCAAGCTCTGGCCCTCTTACACCACTGCTACAGATAGAATTCTTCCAGCCTGCATTATGTTCGAAGTAAACCAAAGGGTTGGCAATACTCTTGCCCGGAATGACATAGCAGCTGCTTCATCATCTTACATCACATTTTCTGAGATACGGAGACCATTATTCTGGTCTAGAACTATAAACGGATAAATTAATATATCCAAAGGAAAGCTATTACAAAATTGGGATGCAAGCAGATGGAGACAGCTCGCCTGAATGGTAGATGGATTAAAATACTGTATGAAAGCTTCCATATGTATCCTCGGTATTTTCAAGAGTGGGAAGCATCAAAGACAGGCCTCTGCCCTGAGGAGCCTGTAATCTGAATATCAGGAGAGGAGATACAACAGGGGGAGAGGAGGAAGAAAAGGGAGTGGCGCAGGGAACAAGGGAGATATGTGAAAATGTACTTACTCTTGCTTAAATTTAGTTTCAGTTCAGGTTGAGGAATAAGAGGCTAATCCAAGTGCTGTAAGAGATGGGTTAAGACGAGCAATTTGCTGAGATAATGTATAAATGGTTACTCCATTAAGTGACTAAAATGAACATCTAATCATTTATATGTGAATAAAAGTAATATGCGTGCTGAGACCAAATTGCATTTTTGCCGGACACAGAAGGACTTTTGCATATCGAATCCTCTCTCTTTCTGCTGTTACGTGTAGTGTCTCCTGTGCTGTCATCATGCATCAGCATCTTATGCCCACATTGCAAAACATGGACTGCCACTGGCAGGGGTGGAAGAAATGGCAACACGATGCTGTCATGCAGGCCCAAAGAGCCCCCCTCCCCCCCAGGGAGCTGCAAACCTTCCACCCTCCCCTTGCTGCTGCTGCAGCTGCTGCCGCCCCTCCTCCTCTTCGGGTGCCTCACTCCTTCCACTTCCTCCTTTCCTACCTCTTCTTTCTGCTTACTTTGTTTGTTGGGATGGTCTCCGTATCTCAGAAAATGTGTCTCCGTATCTCAGAAAATGTGATGTAAGATGATGAAGTTCAGAACAGAGCCAGTGTGTGTCGTCTGAACAGGGTCATTAAGAGACACCTACAGTTAAAAGTAACCCAGAATAAGTGTAGTTATTGCTCAGAAAGGAAGTCTCTAGTTGTTAAATATAACATAATAACATTTAAAAGATTCTGTACACCTTTATAAGCACGGTTGCAGGACAAAGTACAATGATATGCTAGTAACATATGGCCTGTAAACAAACCACCCCCAGCCCAGGGCTAACTGACATCATGACCCTGTGGGGAAGAAGAAAGAGCAAGGGGGACAGGAGCAGGCAGAGGAAACATCAGGGCCTGCTCCGATTTGACTCCCCTCCCTCAGAAGCAGGACAATCCCATCAGCCCTGTTGCCGGCCTACTTAATTTCTCTCTCTCTCTCTCTCACACACACCTCTTCCCTCCCCAACTCCTTTTCCTCGTGTGTCATGTCTTTTTTAGATTGTAAGCCTGAAGGCAGCAGGGACTGTCTTCTTTGCTAGTTGTTTGTAAACTGCTCCGAGAGCCCTTTTGGCTGAGACATGGGATAAAAATACAATAAATAAATAAAAGTAACCCAGTCAAAGTTTAGTTTCCACCAAGCGTACACAATAGGTGCTAACCTTAACCAAAAACTGGACAGTTAATAACAAAGAAGTTAAGGAAATAAACCATTAATAAAATTTAATACAAAATACAATTTTCAAAGAGCACTTTTGTACATATTCTACTCAAATAGTATATTAAAAGGACATACTCAATAATCACAATAGTCATAGGCCAAACGCGTTTCAACAAGTTGTCTTCTTCAGTGGCCAATTCACTAAAAATATAAGAAACAATGGTAAGTACCTCAGATAGGAGGGTAGGAATTATAATTTTTACTATTAAAATGATGTAAATAAGACCTACCAATGCTGTTATGTACTCCAAAAGAGTTGTTTAAAAATGGGGTCTGACTAAGTTGCTCCCAAAATATAGGGATATATAAATGTCGCTCCCTGTGAAAAGCAAAGCGCATCCTGGGATAAGAGAAGGCTCTTTCATCTAGAATGGGGAGGGATGGGATTTTCATGAATTCCCCCTTTTTTTCTGAGGTACCCTGCACCTTCTTTCATGCTGTACTGGAAGTCCCTGCAGCCCCCTGGATTAGATTGGGGGACTGCAGCAGGGAATCAGAAAAAATAACTGCCCCCTCCCTTCCATTCACAGAACCCTTGGCTGGATCAAAGAGCCTTCCATGAACAAAAGGACCCCACTGGATGCAACCCAATTATTATTTTTCTCTTTGCTTTTGAAGTTTCTTGTGAAATGTTCCGCATATATTATACATCATTAAAAAAAAACCGTACGGTTTACAAAACAACATTAAAGCTCTACAGTTTTCAACCAAGCACCAAAAAGCAGGGATATTGGGAATTAAGGCTCACAAATAAGCATGCACTGTGAAGAATGAGCCAAGATGGCTACGGTCTTGCTAAGTGAGGTGAGGTCTGGCCTGCCTACCATGACTGGGGCCTCTTGGCTGAGAAAAAGAGTTCTGAAAAACAAGTTTTCAAAATGGTGCTGCTAGTTCCCAGTGCAGCACCTGGGCATTATCTTGGGGAGGCAAGAAACCCAAGGTCAGCCTTAATTGGAGGTAGGCGCTGAGAGTCTTCAGCTGTGGAAAAATGCCACTCGAAGGGAGTACAGTTAAGTACCGTCACCTAAATGGATGGAGCCAGTTCCTTATCTAGCCATCTGTTCAATCCTGTGAATGAGAATAATTTAAATTACATTTTTTAAAACACATTATTAAACCATGGGAAGCATCACTGTGCAGAATGGTGCAGACAACCAATTTACCAACTGCAGCCAGTACACCTTGATAAGTTATTGTTTGGTAAATGGTAATTTGAATTTACCTAATATGTAAAAGAGAAATGGATGCTATGCTAGCCCTAGTAATTAAAGAATTTGAAAAGCAACAAAATGGACTAAAGATACAGTAATGGTTAAAATGGCCTTTCAAGCCTTCTGATTGGGAAAAGGATTTTCCTTTTTAGATGTAACAAAATCAGACTCACTTCTTTAAAATAGGATTTGCTCAAATCAGGAACAAAGTAGGAATGTTTACTAAATTCTTCCCTGGTGGATTTCTCCCTGGATTTGGGGTTTCTGAATTACTGGAACATTTTACTGGAGCAGAACAGAAATTCTTCTGGGTTTTCTTTTTTAAATTTCTGGAACATGTGCAATTTCAAAAGGACAATACATATGAGCACACACACACACAAAACCCAAAGGGAGAAAATTCTTCTGGAAAAGTTGGGTCTTAAACAATAAAAGTAAAAACCTCACTTCATCAAATGCTTTTTAAAAAAATTCCTATGATTTTTAAAATTTTTGCTTCATGGAATAAAGATGATTTTTGGTGGGGAAAATTGGGGACTTTTAATTGCACTGCTGCATTCTTAATAAAAATAAACAACCAAATAAATAAATAAATACAGATGTTTAAATGGTCCTTCTTCCATACATGCCTGCCTGGATTGATTGATTGATTTCATAATCCTTTACTGGCAAAACCTTCATGTTGGGACTCCTGATATAAGCAACAACTCTCTATTACTGCAAACGTCAGGAGAGAGCATGCCACAGAGGGTAAACAAGGGAAAGCAGCAACCAGGCTCTGCAACTGTTTCCCATGACTCCCCAATCCTTTTATTACCATGTCTTTCCCAACCTCTATTGGTGCAACAATCTTTCCTCCCAACAGCTGGCAGGAATCCCCCTTACATGGAGGAAGCATTCACTACTCCACAACACACACACACACACACATGCTCTCAGTTGGTGAGGTACAAACATGTCGCTACATATAGGGTGACCATATGGAAAGGAGTACAGGGCTCCTGTATCTTTAACAGTTGCGTAGAATTTTTTTGTAAACCGCCCAGAGAGCTTTGGCTATGGGGCGGTATATACGTGTAATAAATAATAGTAATAATAATAAAAGGGAATTTCAGCGGGTGTCATTTGTATGCATATAGCACCTGGTGAAATGCCCTCTTCATCACAACAGTGAGAGCTGCAGGAGCCCTGCCCTCTTTAGCTAAAGTGCCTAGATACAAGAGGGCAGGGCTCCTGCAGCTTTAACTGTTGTGATGAAGAGGGAAGTTACCAGGTGCTGCATGCATACAAATTACACCTGCTGAGATTCCCTTTTCTATGCACTTGTTAAAGATACAGGAGCCCTGTACTCCTTTCCATATGGTCACCCAAAGACTGGCAGAGCATTCAGGTGGCACTACCCACTTTCCTCTCTCACTTCCTCATAAACATCTACAGTGGAGCTAGTTTCAGGAAATCTGATGATGCATTCCTCAGTCTGTGTCCCACCTTGCTCTCCCATAGGTGCAGGACCTTTCCCCACCTACCTGTTCCATGTAGGCCCTGCGGGAGGCCCACTCCATGCCCAGCAGCAGTGGCCAAAACACTCCCAGTTGCTCCTCTGCCATGTTGTTCACCTCCTGGCTCCAGGCAGGCTTTTGCACTTCGCAAGATCCATGACAGACAATTAAGCAACAGGTGATGGAGTTCCTAACATGGAGTTGGAATAATGTGGGACACACAACTGCCACCCCACTGTCTTTTGACTGGCTCTCAAAGGTACCAGAGCCCTGCTAGAGTGACTGGTTGGTCACCACATGCATGTGTCTGTTTCTTTCAGGATCTACTCCATCCCAAAAGCCATTTAAAAGTGATGACTTTACCACACATGTTTCTTCATTGCTGTGGATTGGGAGATAGAGAACCCTTTCTCTCCCCTTAGGGATGGGGAGCAGTGAGCTTGATGCTACTAGGGCTTCCACACTCTGCTGAAACATGTTCCCTGTACTGCAAGAGGGCAAGACATGCAAGAGGAATCAGGTGCTACTGCCATGGTGTATGGAGCAGTTAGTTGTAGGGGCAGGAATGATAAGGGAGGAGCAGCAAAATAGGGGGTGTCACATAGATTTCTGGGGGAGGGTGAACAAAAAAGCCCACCTGACCCATGCAACACGTCTCCTGATTGCTTCCATGTAGGAGTCCCTCCCCACCTTTTCTAGTTTGGGGCTGTAGTAAATTATTTATTATCTGTGTTATTATGTTCCAGTCCCAACTGAACTGGCTGGATGTGACTTTTGATGCCCCCTGCCCATCCAAGGCCAGCAGCTGTTGCATACTAAACTAGGGTGACCAACTGTCAGGATTTCCCCGGATTTGTCCTGGTTTTTGTTCTATTCTGGGTGTCGGGGGATTTTCTGTAATTTTCTATAATGTCCTGGAAAGACACGCTTTCCCTTTAAAGGCTGCATTAGCATGGTGGGAGGGAATGACACACCTTCTGGAGGTGAGTCATTTCCCTCGCACTGCTCCAATCAGGGCCTGAAAGGGGAAAGCGTGTCATTCCCAGACATTATAGAAAAGGCCCTGATTGGAGCAGTGGAGGGTGGGAATGACACACTTTCCCCTCCTCCACCCCATTTGGGGCCTTTAAGGTGGTGGGGGTGAATTACATGCATCCCAGAGGCCCCTGAAAGCTGCTTTCCCACCTCCACCCCACTGGGTGTCCTCTTTTTTAGTTTCCCAAATGTGGTCACCCTAACTAAACTATTTGCAAAGAAACTAAGCTGGATTGAGCCCTAATGTCCATTCATTTTCTCATCAATGCAAATACTGCTTTCTTCTATGAAGTTCTGAAAATTAGTGTTGGGATGGGAAATGAATATCTCATAAACACTTGGGTGGTTTGACAATCCCATGAAATCTGGCACAGCTTCATGTTATTGCCTTAATTAAAGTTCTCAGAAGGATTTATTCAATTAGCTATTTCTACTCCTTATGCTTCATTAGGAATGCAGAGGTTCTTTCCTGAGGACATAAATATAATATTTTGCATTGAGCAACTGGACACAGAGATGTGATGTAGATTTATAGTTCAGGTTTGAAATGCCTCCCTGAAGATCTTACTGGGAAAAGCATATGGGATGGCAGGGAGGAGAGGAAATAGATAATAATAATGATCAAACACAACCACTTACACTCACAGAGAAAAAAGAAAAATGGGCACAAAACACACTCCATGGGAAGCACTACAACATAATACAGAACCCACAAATAAACAAAGAACAATCATACAAATGGCTCAGGAAGGGTGAGCTATTTCCAGAAACAGAAGGATTCCTAATAGCTATGCAGGAACAAGCTATAGCAACCAAGAACTACCAAAAATACATCATAAAAGATAACAGTGTAACAACAGACCTATGCAGGAAATGCCATCAATTCCAATAAACAATAGACCATAAAACAAGAGGATGTAAAATTCTGTCAGGAATGGACTATATGGACAGACATAATACAGCTACAAAAATAATTCACCAACAACTGGACATCAAATTCAACCTTATCAAACAACCTACACCATACTATACATACTCACCCAAAACAATCTTGGAAAATGCAGACCATAACATATACTTGGACAGAACAATTCATACGGACAAGACAATACTGTGCAACTGACCAGACATAATGTTCATAGACAAAAAAGAAAAACACACATACCTCATAGACATAGCAATACTGAATGATAAAAATGTTGTTGAAAAGGAAGAGGAAAAGAGAGACAAATATACATCACTAACCATGGAAGTCAAAGAACGATGGCAACAGGAAAAGGTCACAATTATCCCCATAGTCACATCAGTCCCCAGCATTACATCAAAAAAATATACAAAAAACCTCCAGAAACTGGGCCTACCAGAATACCTATGTAAACCGCCCAGAGAGCTTCGGCTATGGGGCGGTATACAAATGTAATAAATAAATAAATAAATAAATCCACACCAACATCCAGAAAGCAGTCATAATTAAAACATGCTCATTCGTCAGGAAATTCCTGAATCAATAAAAGACAGCATGACTTGGCAAAGCCCGTCATGTCCGTCTAGAAAAACCACTATGAACGAGAAAGAGATAATGATAATGATAATGATAATAATAATAATAATAATTCTTTCCCGCCTCTCCCTTTTGATCGAGGCAGGGAACAACATTAGTACAATACAATTTGGATAAAATACCTAAAATTAATTAAAAGAGCATATAAAACAATCAACACATTTTAAAATTTTTGGTTTAAAGTTCATCTGGGTAGGCCTGCCAGAAGAGGCTCATCTTTATAGCTGCCTTAAACTCGAACGTTAAATTTATGAATCTCCTCCGGCAGGCCATTCCAGAGTCTGGGGGTGACAGAAGAAAAGGTCCTCTGGGTAACAGTTGTCAGCATAGTTTACATGGATATTTACTTTGGATACTTAAGTGTAATGTTAAATATTTGCTTCACCTTGAAAAATATTTAAGGTGGCAGAACTTTAAGAATCTTTGCAAATGCAAAACTGAGGCCTTTTTAGCCTTTTTAGGAAGACATGTATACCACACTTTAACCCACCAACATATTTTGTAAAACGCCCAGAGAGCTTCGGCTATGGGGCGGTATACAAATGTAATGAAATAAATAAATAAATTAATTAAAATATTGAATTCCCCCCCCCCCCCAACCTGTGCCACTTCATACTCCATGTATTCTCCTACATGGATGGAGTTGGTTGCTCTGTGGTCTCTCCCTCTCCCTCTCTCTGACTCATTTTGCATGTCACAATAAGCCAATGTGGGTTAATTAACACACTGGGCTCTGAGATCCATGCAGGCCTATTGTGAATATGCAAACCGCAGCTTATCAACCCTAAAATAACCCTAGAATCAGGTCTGTTTGATCCTCAAATAAGCCACAGTGCTCAGGTTTGCATGACATGTGACAAGCTGCAGTGTTCCCCTGCCACAGCTTGCATATTCAAAATGGTGACTGTTGCGCGTCTCCAAGCCCTGCAGATTAATGAACACATGGTGGATTATCGTGATTTGCGAGTCAGTCTTCTCTCTCTCTCTCTCTCTCTCTCACATACACACACACACACACACACAGCACATGAATTGTGAAAACATGTTCATAGACTCATAGAATTATTGAGTTGGAAAGGATCACAAGGATCATCTAGTCCAACCCTCTGCAATGTGCAGGAAAAACAGTTACCAAAATTGGTAAAACCAAAACTGACCCCCCTGGGCTGAAAGTGCTGCTGGTGAATGCCAAGTCAGTGAATGGTAAAACATCTGTTATCCAGGATAACAGTTATCACAGAGATCTGGCTGGATGAAGCTGGGGTGGGTTCATCTCTCTTAGCTTTGCCCACCAGGGTTCTCTGTCCAGCAAGGCCTAGGGGGTGGGGTGGAGTGGCAGTGGTCTATCAGGATTCCATCTCCCTGACCAGGTGCCCTGTCCCACAGTCTGCGGGGTTCGAGTGTGTGTGTCTGAAGGTGGGTGCCTGGGACAGGATAGGAATTCTGTTGGTGTACCGTCCGCCCCACTGCTCAACATTCTCCCTTCCTGAGCTAGCCAGGTAGTCTCGGGGTTGGTGCTGGAGTCCCCTTGGCTTGTTGTGCTGGGGGATTTCAACATCCGTGCTGAGGGCTCAGGACTTCATGTCCGCCATGACAACCATGGGTCTGTCCCAAATGGTATCTGGTAGGCTGATCAGATAAAATCCAGGTCAGGGAATTTCAGCCAGTGTCATTTGTATGCAATTAGTTCCTGGTGAAATTCCCTCTTCATCACAACAGTTAAAAGTGCATGCACTATACTAGAATGACCATATACAAAAGAAGGCAGGGCCCCTGCACCTTTAACTGTTGTGATGAAGAGGGAATTTCACCAGGAACCAATTGCATACAAATGACTCTGGCTGAAATTCCCTTTTCTCTACAACTGTTAAAGTTACATGAGCCCTGACCTGGATTTTATCTGGTCACCCTAGTATCTGGTCCCATTCATGCTGTTGGGCACACTCTGGACCTTGTTTTCTGTGTTGGGTGGGGTGATGATGATCTGAGAGTGGAGGAACTTTCTACAACTCCATTGTCATGGAGAGATCACTACCTGGTGGGGTTTAGACTTGCTGGTACTCAGAGCCTCTGCAGGGATGGAGGACTGATTAAGATGGTCCGCCCCAGGAGGCTGATGGATCCGAATGGTTTCCTGATGGCTCTTGGGGATTTTCCTGTTGCCTCAGCAGGCGATTCTGTCGAAGCCCTCGTCGATCTCTGGAATGGAGAGATTATTAGCCGATTATGCGCATAATCACTGAAGCACTTTATCGTAAATGCTTGTATGCAGGAGGTAATTGAGCACTCAATGAGTGACCTTACCGTTTGTTTCAAATGCACTTTACAAGTAGTTAATGCAAAGAATTGCTTGTTCACATAGTCAAATTGCGCTTTAATGGCAGGAGCAAAATAAAACTCGCTATTTAACGCGCATTCGATAATGCGCATAATCGGAGAGAAAACGCGCCTCTACGCCCGATTTGCGCTCCATTCTTGTAGAGGTAAATTTTGTAATGCGCCTTGAAAGAGCTTTAAATGCCTCTTGTAGAGGCAGCCTGAGACAGCGACTAGAGCAACATTGGCGGAAAACTCGGAGAGAATCCGAGTGAACACGGGCTAGAGCCTATTTGAAGGCCTACTCTGTGGCAACACAGGCAGCAAAAGAAAACCTTTTTTCCTGGCACTATTGCGTCTGCAAAGAGCCATCCAGCGGAGCTGTTTTGGGTGGTCGGGGCCTTTTACATACTGGCCCCCAAGAGGAGAATTCAGACCTGTCGGCAGCCTGCTGTGACCAATTTGCCCAGTCCTTTGCAGACAAAATCGCTCAGATCTGCTGTGACTTGGATGCTGTAGTTGATGCAGACTTGTTGGTCCAGTATTATTGGATACTTTTCAATTTGTACAGCCTGATGATGTGGACAGAATCCTTGGAGAGGTAAGAGCCACCACATATATACTACATCCTTGCTCTTCCTGGCATATGAAAGCAGCCAGAGGAGGTCTGGCTGAGTGGGTGAGTGGAGCGGTCAATGCCTCCCTCGGTCAAGGCAGGGTGCCAGCCTGCTTGAAAGAGGCAGTGGTAAGACCCACACCTGGGACGATCCCTGGCTTTTCCAGATAGGATAAGAAAAGAATCCCTGGAGAGCCGCTGCCAGTCAGCGTCAACAATTCTGGGCTCGATGGACCAATGGTCCAATGGATCAATGGACCAGTATAAGGCAGTTTCCTGTGTTCCTTTGTTCCATCAATTTACTCAGAAAAATGAGGGAGTGGAATCCTATGAGAGAGGGTAATTCTTATTCTTATACTGGTGTTTCTCAAACTTGATAGAGGCTGAGACATACCTCATAAAAAGAAGACAATAACAATGTGGTGGAACCCATAAAAGATGCATTTCAATGAAAATGTAATAAAATTACCCTAATGCTGCTCTTCATCAATGCTGCTGAGATCAGGAGATGGAATTGCTGGGATGGAATCACCTGGGGTGGGTTTGGGATCCTATGGATAATTCTTGCTCTTACCAGGGTTTCCCAAACTTCTGATAGCTGAGACTTCCCCCCCCCCCAAATTAAACTAGCAGTCCATCATCAGTCCAGAACAATTTACTTTGAATAAGAATTTAAGGGATCCCACCACCTGTATTTCTGAATGAGTCACTAGTCATATTCAGCCAAGTAGCCCTGCCCCCAACATCTCATGCATTAAGGAGCAACCCTCCGACCCTGGTATTCATGCATATAGAGCAAGCATTTGTAGAAGTGATGTGCTATACACACCTATAAGCCTTCCTTCTACAGATGCTGTGTGTGTGCTGGGCAGGAGGCTTACATAACATATGCAGCATCCCATTCTATCTGCCCTGCACCTTCTTTCTTCTTCTCCCATCTGTCCTAACTGAATTTCTAACCACCATTCATTCCGTGCTCCCTTAAGCTCCTCCTTCCCATCTACCTTAGCATTTCACACACCTAACAATCTCTTCCTCACTCCTCTCTGAGGACAACTCCTAAACACAGTTCATTATAACACTAAACTCAGCCGTGAGACCTGAGTCTCCCCATTCTGGTTTTCCAAGCCCTCTTATGCATGGGAAAACCTGGGCCCAGCAGTGTTTGGTGCAACTGCCCAAAACGAGCTTCCCACTGCAAGGACTATAATTGTTGAACTACTGTTATGCTGAATGCTTGAAACAGAGATTCTGTAAGCTTTACAGTAAATATGCTATGTTGTAATTCCTCTTTGCAGAAGGAAATGGTTTCAATTCCTATTTGCAGAAGGAATCGCCACTGACCTGTCTCGGTCTGGAAACAAGCATTTCTGCTTGATTGCAGGGTTGATTTTTAGCACTCTGTTGCATGAGCTGTGGGTCCCACTTTAGCAACAGATTGAGTTAGAGTGCAGCAGTAGAATTGATACTGCCCCAACAGTTTACATCGTTGGGTTAACCATAAAGAAACCAAAAGATGTTTGGTTTGATTGCCATCCCTAGACATAAGAGGAGGTTGAACATTGTTGAACATTATGGTTTTGTCTATGTTACTATTTGTTTTGGTGCAGTTTGTTAATTTGAATTAATACATATATTTGGTTATATATCAGGTGTCTGGGGGAGGAAGGGCAGGGGTAAAGCTTTCCAGACATCCAGATCAGAGTCCCATTTGTTTGTGAGTGGGGGCTTGAGCCAAAACCTGTGATAAAGGAAGAAACATAGGCCCTTTCCGCACTATAGGGGCGGAGAGGGCAGGAAGTGGGGAAACCCGGAAGTGCTTACTTCCAGGTTCAGCGCGATGAGGACTCACCAGAAAGCGATGGCCTGGGCTTCTCCTGGGCCCTCGCAAGTCGCGCCGGGCATTTTTTTTAAAAAAAGATCTGCAGAGGAGCGCATGAGCACTCCTGCACATGGCAACTTCACTGCCCCCTTCTGATGACCTCAGAGCTGCACGGTGTGGCTATGTGGCCATTGGTGCAGCCACACTTACTTGCGGGTAAGTGCGGCTGTGCCCGGGATGGGCGGCCACACCAGCTGTCCATCTTGCTGACCTGCTGGGAGCAGGGAACAAACTGAGATAATAGCATTCCCTGAACTCCCGGGAAAATGGAGGGCTGGCCCCTGCCTGCTTGCAGGCTGCACTGTGCATCATACGGACTCTCCGCGAGCAGGCAGGGGCAGCCCTGGGGAAAATAGCTGGTGCGGAAAGGGCAATAATCCCTAACACTTAACCTAGCCCTGGGTTTGACTAGGGTTTACAGATTTTGTAAAATCAATTCTGTCTGCATTTCACAGATTGTCAGGTACCTTTTGTTCTCTCATCCACTCACTGATGGATTTGCATTTGCATTTGCAAAAATGCGCAAATCCCCCCAAAACATGTAACTCCCCCATGCATATTTTAATGCTTTAGCTTATGGGGGGGGCACATTTT
This sequence comes from Anniella stebbinsi, assembly GCA_029215795.1. Taxonomy (NCBI): domain Eukaryota; kingdom Metazoa; phylum Chordata; class Lepidosauria; order Squamata; family Anniellidae; genus Anniella; species Anniella stebbinsi. Next base: position 103,389,176 of record JARDYH010000003.1, read on the forward strand.
CAGCCAGTGTTTTTTATTTTACATATTTTTCTATGACTAAATTTGCATAAAATTTCAGAATACTTGTGACTTGGGAAAACTCAGTCCACTGAGGGTTCATAGAAATCTGAACCCATTTAATTCCATTGCAGATTTCTCTGACACCCTTAGGTTTGATCCAAGGGTTACAACTAGATGCCCTTTAACTAACTAGTCTGCACAGTTTTAACATTTGAAATGTTTTTGGAATGGAAACATGCAGTCACTATGGAACAGAAACATCAGCCACTGCAAACTTCTGCAGACCAGGCTGAGACTGCAGAAAGCATATTAAAGAAAGGGTCATGTGTAAGCATATTTCCACAGATGTACACAATGTAGCACTGGGCAGAGACTTCAACTTCTTGAGAACTGAGCTTTCATAATTTAAAAAAACAAACAAGTTTTCAGTTCTTGTGGATGAGGAGATATCATTTGAAGTAGATAGGCAAAGCCTGCTGCTCAGAAGGCAGGGAGGTTACTGCAGGAGTAGGGTGACCAGATTTTGGAAACCAAAATCCCGGTCCCCCCGCCACCCCCGCCACCCCCCCACCCAAAACACCCCCCCAAGCCACCCACCCCCCAAAAACACCAGCCTGGACCTACCGGGTTCTCTTCCTCTGCCGCCCACGCCAGGTCCTCCGCTGCCGCCCCCGCTGGGTCAGCCGCCGCCCCCAGGTCCCCCGCCGCCGCCGGGTCTTCCTCCTTCGCCACCGAGTCCCCCGCCCCCGCTGCCGGCTCAGCCTCCAAGTCCTCCGCTGCCACCAGGTCCTCCGCCGCCGGGCTCGTAAGGCCAGAGGCCACGTGGAGGAGACGGGAGAGGGCTGGATCCGGAAGTGATGTAATCGGCCCTCTCTCGCCTCTTCCGTGCGGCCTCTGGCCTCACGAGCCCGGCAGCGGTGACGAAGGACCTGGCGGTGGTGGAGGACCCGGCGGCAGTGGACGCGGTGGACGCGGCGGACCCGGCGGCGGCGGAGACCAGGAAGCGGCCGCCCCAACAGGTAAGTGCCCCCCCTCGCGCCTCACGCGCCTTACCTGCAGGGGCATCTGCTTCCTTCCGGTGCTCGAATCTACTGAAAAACAGGCTTCGAGGCCTGTCCCTCACACGCGCTACTGCCACCGCCGCATGACCCCCCGCCACCCCGGTTTTCCCTCGCCACCCCCCGGTTGGCCCGAATCGGCCTAGGTTTCCCGGTCACCCTATGCAGGAGTTAAGAGTCCCCAAGTATTTTGGGCCCATGGACACATTGGAATTTCAAGGAATGGTTGCTTTGGGGGAGCATGGTTGGTACTGCAACAAAACATGCATTTCACAGAAGGCAAACTGAGGAGAAGGGTGCAATCCTATGCATGCTTACCTGGGAGTTGAATTCAGTGGAACGTACGTCTGAGTAGACCAGGGTGAGCAATGTGCCTCTCACTACAGTCCCCGCCATCCCCCCAACAAATAATAATAATAATAATAATAGGTCACAATTATCCCATTAGTCACATCAGTCACCAGCATCACATCAAAAAAACATACAGAAAACCTTCAGAAACTGGGCCTACCAAAATACATCCACACCAACATCCAAAAAGCAATCATACAGCAAAGCCCATCATATCCATCTAGAAAAACTGCCATGAGCGAGAAAAGAGGCAATGATACTACTACTACTACTACTACTAATAAAAATAAAAACAATGGCATCCAGAGTGGCCATTTTGAAGCTTTTCGGCCCTTTGAGTGCTCTGTAGCTACTGCTGAGTACAAAAAAAGTCAAAATCAGCTTAAAAGTAAACCAATTGTGACAGTTTTTGAACTTTGTGGTCGCCCCAGTCACCATTTTTCATTTTATTTCATTTTGAAATGGTTTTTTTTTAAGTTTTGGTAAATGAGGAGAGGTACAGCTAATGGGGGGGGGATCTTGGGGCAAAAATGCCCCCTGGACTCCTGGTTCCTTCAAATCAAATAGGATTGATTTGTATATCCCATTCTCCCCTCCCCCACTTCCTTTCTAAGGCTGCAGTCCTGTGCATGAATACATAGGAGTATTATGTACCATTGAACTCAATGGAATTACTTCTGAGAAGTCCAGTCTAGCCTTGGACTCCATGGAGCACTTCTCTAAATAGATTTTCTTGGGATCACATCTTGCCTCCTCACAGGTGGTGGCTCTCAAATACTGAGGATTGCAGCTGGGACTGTACAGCTCCTGATTTCTGCATATGGATTACATCTGTAGCCTAAGGTAATGCTCATTTGTCTTTAGTCTGCATAATAAAAGTGTTTGACTAGGAATATGACTTGGCTGACTGCAAAAGAAGCATTGGCTGGCTGGCTGGCATATCTCTTAGAGACAGAGTTAGACTGAAGACACAACTCAGAGATGGTTGTAGCAGAGCCCTGAGAAGCTGGCGTGCCACACGGAGCCTTTTAATAGTGTCTCAGAGTCCAGTGTTGGTGCAAGCAGAGGCAGCTGGCAGTGGAGGTGGTTTTTAAAGTCAGAGTCACCAGATGTGACCAAGCCATAAGCTGGCACCCTTCTCCCTGGTCACAGGGTACAAGTGCACAGACTGGCTGGACCATTGGGAGATGTTGGAAGAGGGAGGGAGATTGATTGTTTGAGGCTGGAGGGTTTGGTTTGGCTGCAATCACTTAGAGAGACAACAGAGGCTGCACAGACAACCCAGAGACACCTGTTGTAACTTAGCCTCACGATGCTGGCACACAATGCAGGGCATTAGAAAGAGGGTCTCAGAGTCATGTGTTTGTGCAGGAAGTAGACAGGAGTTCAAAGTCCAGATGTGAAGAGTGGTGCCAACGCAAAACCCTTGAGAAGCTAATGTATATGTGAGAAGTGTAAATGGGTGAAGCAGTGTCTGCTGCCCACAATATCCACCCTAATGTTAGAGTAGCGAAACTTGTGCCAATTATACACAAGTTTTTTAAAAAATATATTGAACTTTAAAAATAAAAAAGCCAGCCAGCCGGCAGCAAGCTGTGTTAAGCAGCAGCTTGCAGCGGAGTGAGGATACAATCAAAAAAGATATTTGAGGAAAGGGAAGAATGTATCACACAGAGTATAGCTACAAAGTACAGCAAAAGCTACAAAACTAGGAGTGAGTGAAGTTCATTTCAGATACATTAGATGTCTCACTTGTTATTTCAGTGATTTTAACATTCAGATGTTATGTAGAACAGATTTGCCTTAATTGTGTACTGTAAAATTAGACATGTGACCAAGGCTATGTTCAGGTGGGCACACCCCCTTGGTGCTGGACACCCCCCTGGGGGCAGACATGGTGGTGGGGACACCCCTTTGGGGGCCAACCAGGTTGTCCTCCTTTTTGGTTTCCAAAATATGGTCACCCTACTTTGAGGTGACTTTTCCAACCTTGGAGAGGCAGCCACTGTGGTTCTCTCTTTGCCAGTTGCAAGAGGGACTTCCCCTTCCGAGTTCAGATGCTGTCCTAGGGACCATAGGATCGCTCTCTTCAAAGAATTAAAGAATTCTGAGCCCAGGGATTTGTTTTGGGTACCAGAAGTGATTGGAGCTCCGAGTTTGTCCTACAGATATCCACCCTTCTTACCCCTTCCCTTTTTTTCATTTCAGTGGTATAATTTGGGTAAGGGGCATCATTTTCTTGCTGCTATTATTAAACAATTGGGAGTCAGATATCCTTGCCTATTTCCTTCCAATCACCCAGAGATGTACCAGTATTTCCAGACCTACCATCTAACCACCCATGCTCTGCAGCACACCTACACAGTCCAACCTACATAATTGCTCCCACCATGGATTAATGCACAAGCCTGAATAGCTAATGTGCAGGGGCATATGCAATACAACAGTTACATTTTTAAAAACATTTGATAAAAAAAATTAAAAATCACTCAAAGCAAGATTTTGCTAGAGTCATTGCTGTGAAAATTGTAGCTTTCCCGGGCAAATTCAGACAATTGATGAGCCTAGTAATAATGTAATTAACCATCTGCCATAGTCCAAAAGAGGACATTAAAAGGCCACACATCACAAACTTTATGTTGTTCTTGGCTGTTCCTGTCTGTGAGTGTGAATTAGAACACAACACACACACAGTAATGCTGGTTTATATATTCATTGTTAATCTTGCAGTATTAAATATTTTTATAAATAAATAAATAGTTGAGGAGAGCAATGAACAGGACCAGCCAACGCTGCAACATTTTGTAATAAATTTATGCATTTCCCAAAGCTGTTACATTTCTGCAGCAAAGATGATAGCAACCAGCTACAGATCAAACTGAGTCAGATAACTTCCCCTGGGAAATTTATGGTATGGGGGCCTGCCACCCAAAAGGCCCTTCTGAATGCACTCATAAGATTTCATATAGTGACACAAAGCAATTTCAAATAGAGTCTTTTCAGAATATTGCAAAAATCAGTGAAATACATTGAAAGGAAGAACAATGAAGAGTCTCATGGCATCTCAAAGACTAACAAATTGATTTGTGTGCCCTGTTCACTTCATCAGATGCAACATTGAAAGAAGTGTTCCATCAAGTAGTTGCTCATGTCACAAATTGACTAACGGCATACTTATGAAACTTATGAAACTTATGATGTCAAGTCAAGCTGGATCAGCCCATGAGGGTATCAATGAATCTGCAATACATCAAGTGGAAACAGAGACATGACAATGACGATGCAAAAGCTTCCTTCAGAATGGTATGCCAAAGATTTCAGGGCAATGAAAGGCATGGGAAACAACATTCCAAGGGGAAACCATCTGTATTCTCTTCTGCAACTTGTTCTTACTGCAAAGAGGTTCAAATAATGTTATTTTATTTGAACAGCGGAACCCCCTGCCACTTCAGAAAAAGATTTTGGAAGTGCTCCCTATTTCTAAATTAGCCCCCTGTGTAGCATAGGGAGCTGTTGCTCATGAAATGCAAAAGACCCTTTGAGCATGTGTAGCTAGTCATATTATTCTTTGGACCCTAGCCTATATGCTGCAAACTCATGTTCCAACCAGTCTGTTTGGCTCACCAACTGTCAAGAGGCAACAAAAAATATTACAGGTTTGTTTCTCTGTTGTTTGTATGAATACAGGATGATTGATAACTCTTTGCAGAAGGGAAACATTAAATTATTCAAATGAATTCTAATAATGTGTATGCTGAGCAGATTGCTCAATTTGTCTTTGCAAATAAAACTGGGGTAATAAACCAAAAAACAAAAACAAAAACCGCACCCACAGACACACATATACAAAGAGTGCAGGCTGTTTCAAAACAAAATAGTTGTAGATTATAAGTCTGCATATTTGTTTTATCTGTTCACTATCTGATTTCCTTTTAAAACACCTGGCTGTGTTGTGTAAGAAATAATGGAATAATTTTTCCCACCTTTGAAATTACTATGACCTCTAGATCATGTGAATCTGACATCAGCTGCATGTGCTCATGACTGACTTTTTAATGGATTTTTTGTTCATGGATATGCAGATCCATGAGTGATTCCTCCCATAGGTTCAAGGTATACTAAATAAAGTGTTTCTTCACACCACACACATTATGAAGCTTATGATAGGCTTGTAAGTAGCCAGTTGCCTAGTTAATCATGGCAAATAACTGTTTCTGGGCTACTAAGCAAGGAAGCTTTTATAAATTGGGCAGGCAGACCAGTGATACTTTGCAACGGCAAATAACTTTTATGAATTAAATGGCAAGGAATTGTCTTATGGGATTCACTCTTGCAAGATGAGATGATGGCCACTAACTTAAATAGTTTTCAATATTAGCTATGTCTCAATAATAGAAAATACCTCTTAGCAACAGATACTATGGACAAACAACAGGGGTGGCCATGACCCCCACCCACTGCTAGTGAGCTGCCCACAGGAATCTGGAGGGCTACTGAAGGAAACAACATTCTGGGCTGAATATACCTATATTTAGGGTGACCATCTGACCGGAAATGGCTGGACATGCCTGGAAATATAATGAATTTGGGAGATCCGGCTGGATTTATTGAAATTTATTCAAGTGTCCGGGAAAACAGACTGTCTCCGCTTCTCCCAGAAGTCTGGGAGGTGAATTGCAGGACATGGAAGCTGCTGAGGCAGAGGGAAAGAGAAACAATAGCATTATGGACCAAATACAAGGAGAATGCTGGGAGTGGTAGTCCTAAGATGGGAGGCAGGACTCTAAAGCCCGCTTGGCTCCATCCTCCTAGCGTGATGCATCACTTCCTGGCCACGATCATTCTCTGCCCTGGCTGCATTTGACATAAGTTGGTGTAATTGTAGGATTCAGAGATGCTCAATGTTATCTCCTCTTCTTCCTCTTCTTCTTCTTCTTCTTCTTCTTCTTCTTCTTCTTCTTCTTCTTCTTCCTTTTCCCCATTACTGGGATCCAAGGCAGCTTACAAATTAAAACATGTACAGTTAAAACAAATTGAGATGTACAAAATTAAAAATATAATGAAACATAGTACAATTGTAAAATATTTAAAACATTTTAAAACATTTTAAATACACATAATTAACAATCCAAACTATAAGCAGTACATCCACAAAGGTCTGAACTACTCCCCAAAGGCCTGTTGAAATAGAAAAGTTTTAGCCAGCCTCCGAAAGCACACCAAGCAAGCCAGTCTATTGTCTTTTGTCTTTATTTGTCTTTATTGTCTTTTAGATTCTGTTCTGGTCTATAATTCAATAAAAAACTTTGCAGATATACATTCAGAATGCTAAAAAGAAAGTGTAAATTCACTCCTGAGTTAGAAGCCAATTTTCCCGGTTTCAAGAATGGTTGAGATGAGAGTGAGGCTGAGTCACCATATGCAAGCCTGGAACATATGTGTCTGTTGCACATAAAGGTGCTTTGGATTTGCAAAACCATATTCAGTCAGACAAACACAAGTAGTCTGTTCGAGGAGAGAGCTCTTCCACCAAAATGACTGATTTCTTTGTGAGACCAGGAAGCAAATCTGAGGATGCGATCTCTGTGGCAGAGGATACACAGGTCTTCCACACTGTGATGCATCCCCACACATTTAGATCAACAGATTGCACCTCTGGCTTGTTCAAGACGCTATTCCCTGACTCGGATGTAGCCCGGAAGTTCGCAAGTGCTCGCACCAAGACATAAGCAATTGTGAACTCCGTGCTTGCACCGCAGTCTGTGGAAAGTGCCCTGCAAGCAATAAAAGAACACAACATACCATACTGGGAGTCTCAACTGATGGAAGCAACCATGGTCCAGTGAAAATATTTCCAGTTGCAGTCCAATATTTTGACTGGAAGAATGGTAATTTGCAGTTCAAGCTCATCGATCTGAGGAACACATCTGATGAGAGAGCTGATACAACTGCCAACTATGTGAAGGACACTCTGGAGAAGAATGGCTTGTTGGAGAAATGCATTGCCTTCACAGGTGACAACTGCAATACTATGTTTGGTGGACTACGGCGTGCTGAAGAAGGGAGTAATGTCTTTGCAAACTTGAAAAGGCTGTTGAAGAAGACTACTCTGATTGGTGTGGGTTGCCCAGCACACATTTTAAACAATTGTGTACATCAGGGGGCAGACACACTTGATGTGGATGTGGAGACTATTATTTTTAAAATATACCAGTACTTCATCAATTACCTGTAAGGACTGAAAGTCCGAAGGAGTACTGTGAATTTGTGGACGTTGAATACCGACAGATGCTTTCCCACAGGAAGACACAGTGGCTGTCCTTATACCCTGGAATAATAAGGCTACTGCAGATGTTTCCAGCCTTGAAGTCCTTCTTTCTCTCTGAAAGCAAACCACGTCCTGTGTTCAAGAAGTTCTTTGAGGATGACTTCAGTGAGATTTACCTCTGGCATAGGCACTCACTCATGAGCATGTTCCAAGCACACATTGAAGAGATTGAACATGCAAACAACTCTGTGGTGGAAGTGCTGAAATGCCTGCACTCTGTAATCAACATCCTGCCTGAATGGAAGGCCCACAACTTCATGTCCCTTAAAGTCAGGGAACTCCTGGGGAAAAATCGTAAGGAGGACTTATGCACAGTGTGATGCATTTTGTGTCCAAGTGGAATGTCAGTACTCCACGTGCATTGAATATCTGGAGATGTGGATGAGACCCCTGGAAGAGTTCTCAATATTAATATGGATTGCCCTGACTGATACACCAACATGGCCTGATGTGGAGCCTACTGTTCAGTACTTAAGAGACAAAGGAGTGCTTATTGATGATATGAAGTGCTTCAGTCAGTTTGCAAATATGAGAAAATTTGTATATGTGATGACAAAGACTTCAAGAAGTTAATGGCCCACCAGAAGTGGACTAAGTACTCTGAGAGCTCCAAAAGCATTGACTTCCACTCAGAGCTGTTGTAAATTGCACAGTTCTTTTTTGCAGTTCCCTCCCACAATGCTAATGTGGAGCGTATTTTCTCGCTGATGCAAGCGCAGTGGACTAAAGAAAGAAACCAGTTGCCTGTGGAGACATTGAAGGGAATATTCCAGGTGAAATATAATTATAAGTAAATGTTGTGTAAGGATTTCCACCATTTCTTGCTTAACACCCAACCCCTTTTAAGAAAAATAAGATCCACTGAAAAAAAGTCCTGGGCACATCGTGAGGAAGAGTCTTAAAATTTGTACAGCAGCTAAAAATAAATGTTAATTTCTGATACATTGACTGTCTCACTTGTTCTTTATTTCAGTAATTTTAACATATTATGTAGAAGAGGTTTGTCTTAATTTTGAGGTATAAAATTAGATATGTGACCAAGGCCATGCCCCCTTGGGGGCTGAGCATGTTGGGTGGACATGCCTCCTTGAGGGCGGCCGTATCATCCTCCTTTTTGGTTTCCAATATAGCTCACCCTACCTATATTGGATCACGGAAGACAACTCTTACGTTTTGCCGTTCAGGAAAAATATGCAAAGTCCAAATAACCCCTAAGGTAAGTGCAAGAAATGATGCATGTTTTAAAAATGCCCATTTTTCTTGCCAAGAAAAGAATAGATAAAATTGACCTGCCATTAGATTAGCGAGATGTCAAGCCTTCCTAGACTAAGTTCAGACTCAGTTTGGCCCCAGTTGCTTCCCTTATGTCTGTTTTATGCTACCATTTATTACTGAATGTGGCTTTAACATGGGAGCTGATGGAGGAGGGGCAGCTGCTGTGCTGTTGCTACTTGTAGATTATGTTATTTGTTTATGGATTATGGCTTTTTATTTTTCTATTGTTTCGTGTAGAGTTGCATTACTTTCTAACTGCTGGATATAACTGATGTCTGAGCAGGAGGCAAACCATACAAATTATTCCAAAATAAAATAAAATCTGATGCCTCTTCCCCAAAGCAGCCTTGAATTCAAGAACCACCTTATAACACATTGCAAGTTTTTTTCACCCTTGCAAGTCAAGACCCTGGTTTTGGCCACTCTTGTCTCTTACGCTACTCACAGCTTAATCTTGTATGCCTGCATTTTGGCTTGAGCCTGGTAGCAAGCAGTTGAGGCTTATAAGGATAGACTTCTGCCAAAGTGGGATAAGAGAGGGTTAAAAGAAGTTCTTCCTCGTGTCTGGGCTCACACAAGAGTCAGGAGATAATTCCAATGGTTCTAGCTCTTCAGCCCTTGATCAATTCAAAATACTTTTTAAAAAATGTTGCAATTTGTTGGTCAGTCATCCATAATCCATGACCCAGATGTGTCTGGACTGAACTGTAGGCAGTAGTATGAGATGGGCTGGGAGCTGTACCAAGGAATTGCAGTTCAGAAGTTGGGGCTGGAGAGCAAGACAGGTTTAAAGGACAAACCAGGAGGAAGGACCAAAGAGCAAACTGGATGCCAGGACTAGAAAACAGCCAACGGATATAGGAACATGTCAGAGCTCAGGAAGACTGTGTTGTTTGGGGAAGGCTCAACTAAAACGGGAAGTCCCAAGATACTATTTCCTGTGCAAGAGGGTGTAATGGACAGCACAGGTGGGTGGAATTAGTCAGGGGCCTGAGGATACTTCACTGCCTAGGTAGATGTTGCAACCTGTCATTTGTTGGCTCACCACACAGGTCAGTTACACACAGATCCAAATACTATCAGTTTGAGTCCTGGCAGCTTCACTAGACCCTTAAGGACCAGGTTTGTCAGAGTAGGAGCAATGGAAAGTGCAGTCTATTGCTGGCATATGGACATGCTTGGCTGATTCCCAGAAGACATACTCAGGTCCTGGCCCTCTTGGTCAATTTTTAGATTTTATTTTTATATTCAAAGTTAAGATCCACATGGTATTCCTTGTGATCCTGAAACTATACAGGAAGTGATAGTATACAGGAAGTGAGCTTGTATGGTAGGTTTTTAACTGGGTCACATTTTTTTTTAAAAGAACCAGATGGAGCTTCATAGCATCAGGATAGTCCAGTTTATGTGATTAAATGTTTCTGTTTGTAGGATCACAGAATCACAGAATAGTAGAGTTGGAAGGGGCCTATAAGGCCATCGAGTCCAACCACTTGCTCAATGCAGGAATCCACCTTAAAGCATCCCTGACAGATGGTTGTCCAGCTGCCTCTTGAATGTCTCTTGTGTGGGAGAGCCCACCACCTCCCTAGGTCATGGGTTCCATTGTCGTACTGATCTAATAGTCAGGACGTTTTTCCTGATGTCCAGTCAGAATCTGGCTTCCTGTAACTTGAACCCATTATTCCGTGTCCTGCACTCTAGGTTGATCGAGAAGGATAGGGAAGGCAATCTGTATTGGTGATCCGTCTTGGAAGGGAGTGGTTGAACTGGAGGTGGCCTGTGGAGAGCACAATGGGGTGTCTTCTAATGATGCTGGTCTGACTGTTTTGTATAGGCTTCTTTGGCATGATCCACTTGCTGGATCAGCTCAGACTGTGTTAGCAATTTTAAAGAGCCACTACATACACTCCCAAGTATGTTCTGCTTCCTGAGAGGAACTAGGAACTAGTTAAGAGCAATACCTCTGCCTCTGACCTGAGGGGCGGGAGGTCACCAACTGAGAGAGGTCTATACACCCTTTATTTAAATTTAAGTAACGTTTAAGTAGGTTTAGAAAGCAGAGTTTGTGTGATGCTATAAGCCATCCAACAATATTGAAACAGTCTAGACCTCCTGCAGAAATGCCAGTCAGTCTCCAGCAACAGGAACTAAGGATGGAGCAAGCATGGCTGGATGATCCCTGGGTGGTACCCATAATTACTGTAGAATGGGCATTGGAGTATTGAAGTACTGTTGTATGTGAATTCTGTGAGTGGCAGGAGTGAGAGAAAGCTGCAGAATTTTTTTCCCAGGATCTGGTTTGTCTGACATGTCTGTATATTGGTTTGCAGATGGTGTTCTGTGGCCAGATAAATTTGTACTACCAGAAGCTCCTGAAATGCCTTATGGAAAGGAGAGGTGAACTGTGACCCACAGTTTGAGATTATGTTGTCTGGAAACCCATGGAGACCTAACACCTGAATAATTAACAGCTGAGTGATATAAGGAGTAGATTGCAGACTCTGCATTGGAATACAATGAGCTATCTTGGTCAATGTAGCCACCATGACTAAAACACTGTATTGCCTTGTGAAGATGGTCATTTGATAATGAAATCTAAGGAGATGTAGCCCATGGTCTCTTGAAGGTAGGCAATAACTGGAGTAGGCCCTGGATCTTGTAGTGTGGTTTCTTGGCCTTGGTGCACATATCACAGGACTGAACAGAGCATGTAATGTCTTTTAGGACAGATGGTAACTAGATAGGCTGACCAGATAAAATCCAGGTCAGGGCTCATGTAACTTTAACAGTCGTAGAGAAAAGGGAATTTCAGCCAGTGTCATTTGTATGCAATTAGTTCCTGCTGATATTCCCTCTTCATCACAACAGTTAAAGGTGCATGCACTATACTAGAGTGAACATATACAAAAGAAGGCAGGGCCCCTGCACCTTTAACTGTTGTGATGAAGAGGGAATTTCACCAGGAACTAATTGCATACAAATGACACTGGCTGAAATTCCCTTTTCTCTACAACTGTTAAAGTTACATGAGCCCTGACCTGGATTTTATCTGGTCACCCTAAACTAAAAGGTATGAGTTAGAGTTTTAAAAACATCATCACCACCACCAGTATCTTGCAGTAGAAGCATAATGAATTTGATAGAGGACCTGGAACCTAAGTGATCCTCAAGAATGTAGAGTTTCTGTCGGAAGCACAGACTGTGGTCCCAGCTAGAACCCCCCCCCCCCACACACACACACACCTATGATGCTGGGAATGTTGTTGTTGGTACCATATGGTGTTCAGCCTTTTAGAATCATTCTTCTATCTGTAGGGCACCATTTTTTTCCTGTAGGTTCTGAAGCAGCCATATGAGGCTATAGTCAGCAGAACTACCTGAGATGGCATCCACCAGGTAAGGAATCACTCCAGTTTTTCAGAGATTGATACTGAGAGTGTCATTTCCCCACCAAATATGCTGGAACTTCAAGTCCCAGTCTCATCTCTCATGAGAAGAAATACTCAGCTGTCTTCCCCACTGCCACAGCTGAGTTGTTGGGTCCTTGGCAGAGAAGGAACAGTAGGGGTAGTGGAGGCGGCAGAGATGGGCAAGGAACATCCTTAAATTTTTTGCAAGTACTCAACTGGGCACTCACAAAAGGCTTGATTATGCAAGTGCTTGACATGGCCACTCTCAACCCAACCTACCTCACAGGGTTGTTGTTGTGGGGATAAAATGGAGAGGAGGAGCCACCTTGGGTTCCTTGGAGGAAAAGGGTGGGCTATAAATGCAATAATAAATAATAAATAAATATAAATACAATTAAAACATGACCCTTTGCATCTTTAATGATTACAAAGGCAAAAAGGTACGTCAACCAACATTGGGGGGGGGGGATCAGACCCCTTCATACCGTAGCAGCTAGTTTCCACCGTCAGATAATCCAACTTGGAGCTCAGACATTCCTGCCTTTCCTTTGAAGTATTTGCCTGCTCTGTCCATGACAGCAAGATGTGTTAACAGTATAAGAAATCATCATTATATGTTGAGATCTTGTTTCTGTAAAGAAACAGAAAGCAAAATGCTTTTATAACTAAAAATATTTATTTTGACTAAAGCTAAAAGAGCTTTGTGACCACAAAGAGGAAGGAGTGCAGAAAAGTATTTCAAGTAAACTGTATCAAAAGCTGCCCCACCCCCAAATATAACCTTTATGTTCATGTCAGGTATCAGATTAATCTACAGAGTGACCTGAGTAATTGAGGAATTACTGTTGTTTTAATCTCTCTCCCTCCCCCCCACACCATTGTGAACTTTTAACCTGAAAACATCTTTTTTCCATGAAGTTTCTGAGCTAACAGAGGAAAAATAACATTTCTAAATAAAGTCTTCCCCTAGGACTGCATTTCTACTAGCCAAAGAAAACTTAACTAAAAAACTTTTGTTTCTCTTGCAATCTTCCTTCCCAAGAAAAATACACCTGCAATGATCCGTCTTTGCTTCAAGCTTGCACACTTTTCTCCTGCTGAGCAATGTTTAGAGAGCTTCTTTGTTGTAACATGTCAAACTCACAGATATTGGAAGAGGAGGTCTGTTGATAAGCAATGCAAATTGCTAAGGTTTTGGAAACATTCTGGTTCACACATCTCATGTATGGCAAAGAAGTTACTTAACTATCCCTACAGCAATCTGCTGGCATTTCAACATGATGAAGCACACAGCTCATATGGAAATGTTCATGTTACAAATTATAAAATTGGCTTTTAGGATAGCCAATGACCTATGACTTACTATTGTTGGTGTTATTCATTGAGAGTATGGAACATTGTACATAGTGCTTTACAAATTCACATAAATCAAGGACAGGTTCCTGCGCCATGGCACTTACAATCAGAGGAGGGCAACGAGGATGATTATGGTCTGAAAACAAAGCTCAATGAGGAGAGATTGAAAGAACTAGTCATGTTTAGCCTGGAGAAGAGAAGATTGAGGGGAGATATGATAGCACTCTTCCAATACTTAAAAGGTTGTCACACGGAGAAGGGCCAAGATCTCTTCTCGATCAACCCAGAGTGCAGGACTTGGAATAATGGGCTTAAGTTACAGGAAAACAGATTCCGGCTGGACATCAGGAAAAACTTCCTGTTAGAGCAATACGACAATGGAACCAATTCCCTAGGGAGGTGGTGGGCTCTCCCACATTAGAGGCATTCAAGAGGCAACTGGACAACCCTCTGTCAGGGATGCTTTAAGGTAGATTCCTGCATTGAGCAGGGGGTTGGACTCGATGGCTGTACTATTCTATGATTCTATGATGGCCCCTTCCAACTCTACTATTCTATGATTCTGTGATCTACATTTTGAGTGATATGTGGTGACAACAGAAGAAAGAGAAGCATGGGATAGGAGATTCAAGCATACCTAGGGATGAATGTGAACAAATGTGTGTGTGTGTGTGTTTAGTAGGGGTGTGCTCACTGCCTTGGAATTATCTGGTAACTGTGAACACCACAGAGCATTCGATCTTCCAGAGTGGGGATTGGCCGCTTCTAAACCCATAGATTAATATCACAGAGGAGGTGTGCCCAACCGGAGCTCCTAAAGTCTGTGAAATTATCATACTGATTTTGAGACATCAATGCTGTGTTTGTTTGTGTGTGTGTTGCAGTCTCCATATTTGGAAGATGCTGAGTGGGGTAAGGGGTAGCTTTGATATGTGGCTAGCCAATTAGGAATTGCCACAGTGCTGTCCATGACTATTCTTCTCCAATTGCAGTGTTTGGGGGAGTGGGAAACACTAACTGGCTGCTGGGGTGAGGGAGGGAGCATGTTTCTGCTCAGACTCATAGAAGTCAATCATTCACAGTGTGAAAGTGCTGCTGGGCTGGCATCTTGAGTGAGTAAGCTTCTACACCTGAGTCGCAGGCTCATTCTTTTAGTTAGACTATACTCCTATTGGCTGCTGGCTGAGCTTCCAATGCAGGGGGTGGAGGCTCCGTCCAATAGATCTGGAGAGCACCAGGTTGGAGAAGGCTGGAGTAGAAACTTCCACCAGCGGCAGTGGAACTCTCAGCTCTGCATCAGTAAAGTAAAGGATAAAAGCTCCCTCCATAAATGCGCGCGGGGGGGGGGATTAATGAGTGTGAGTTTCTGTCTGTCTGTCTGTGGGTGCCTCTAGACAGCTTATTTGCGCCTCCTTCACTTTGCACTGGCGGCAGTTGGGGCAGACAAGCGGAGCGCAAATCAGCTGTCCGTCCGTCCAATTTATAGCCTCCGTTAATGCGCATTTTCAAAGTGTCGATTTACAGCTACTTTAAATTTTCCCCCGCACTCACAGCACAGTATCGTCATGTAACCAATCCATTTGGATTAATGCTAATCGTGGGCGTAGTTTGGAGGGCAGGGCTGGTGCTGATGTCATGAGTGAATGACTGCCCCTTCTCTTCCTCTACCTGGCTACCCCTCCCACCTCTCCTTCCATGTTTTGAGCTTCAGAGCAGAGTTTAGATAAGCGCCTGTTCATTTTGAGTAAAATTTGAGGTCCGCTAAGGCTTCCTATCTACTCCAGTTCCCTCCCTCCCCTCTCTTGCTGGGTCCCTGGTGAAACTGATAAAAGTTCTGAGAAGTCTAGTCAATTTCAGCAAGAACTGAAATAACAAGTCTTGTCAGTTAAACAAGCAGGAAAAACTTTTCTAGCGAGTTTCTGGCATTGAGCAGCCGTCTTGCACGCTGTTACTCAGGAGTAAGGCACATTGAGCAGGTGGGGGGACTTGCTCCCCTGGAAGTGTGGAGCAGGATGGGGGATCAAGGTTGCACAGCTACAAGCCTTGGCACGCTTCCAGCTCGATCCTGGACAGGGCTACTCAGAAGTAAGCCCCGGTAGGCTCAGGGAAGGCTGTATTGGATTTTCCCATTGGACAGAGTGGCATTTCTTTCCCAGCGAACAGGCACACCCACCATACGCCTGTAGATGCCTTTGTTCTTGATCATCATTGTTACTTGTAACCTCACTCTGGTTTGCTATTTATTATCATTTCTCCCTGGAGAAGTGGGAAGGGGGCCTGGACCAGACACCCCAACAACTTTGCTGTGGATTTCCCTTTTACATTTCCATGATTCTTTCATGCAACCTGGACTTGAAGTGAGTTTGGAGCAGAGGAGCCGCTTCTGTTCTCATCTTCTCTTTTATTTCCTTTTGGCTTTGGGGGTTGGTTGGATTTACTCGCCAACCGCAGGAAGAAGAAAATCCAGGGAAAGAGGAGAAAGAAGTGTGGGGTGGAGGGCTGGTGTAACGCCATTTCCATGGCAGGAGTCCTTTTTGCCTCCTCTGCAAGCTTCTGTCTAAAACAACAACAAAAACACTGTTTGCAAGGCAAAGGTGGGAAATGTACGTTTCAGGCGGGTTCCCCCCCTTTTCTTTCCCTTCTCTGATTCACAGAGAGTGAACTCCATGGGCAGGGGGAACGAAAGGCGGGAAATGCAGGTGGGCGGTATCAAAAGCCACTAGGGCGGTACTTTCCTCAACTTTTCCTTCTACTCTGATGCGAATTTATGCACATAAACTAGGGTGACCAGATAAAATCCAGGTCAGGGTTCATGTAACTTTAACAGTTGTAGAGAAAAGGGAATTTTAACCAGTGTCATTTGTATGCAATTAGTTCCTGGTGATATTCCCTCTTCATCACAACGGTTAAAGTTGCAGGCACTATACTAGAGTAACCATATACGAAAGAAGGCAGGGCCTCTGCAACTTTAACTGTTTTGATGAAGAGGGAATTTCACCAGGAACTAATTGCATACAAATGACACTGGCTGAAATTCCCTTTTCTCTACAACTGTTAAAGTTACATGAGCCCTGACCTGGATTTTATCTGGTCACACTAACATAAACAATTGTAAAGCGCATTACAGGGAGCCCGTAATTCGCCTCCATGGCTCTCATCTATCGCTATTAGATGTAAATTTGACTATAGGAAAAAGCGCATATTCGGAGAACCAGGCATTAAACCGAAGCCGTTTAGAGGAGCCCTATCGGTCTGTTTAAGGGGGATAATGGTTTAAGGGGGAAATATTTTAAAACATCCTAAAAAAATCAAGGCATTAATGGATCTGTTACAAACCAATTTAGGCATGACAAGTTTGCAACAGATCCATTAATGCCTTGATTTTTAGGATTTTTAAAACCAATGCGATAGGGCAGTTTGCTATAGTCCTAGATGCTGACATCTAGGCAAGGTGTAGAAATGTAAAGGCTGGGGAAAAGCCTGCAAAAATTGGGATGTGGGAACCCCAGGTCTTTTTCCAAGCCCCCCATTTTTACAATGGGAACATTGGAAATTTGGAGAGATGCAGTGGTGGGGGATCTTACACGCTATAGACAAACATGACTTCTTGGAAACAGTTTAAAAGAGAATAGTTGCTCACAGTGTACAGACAAACCATGATTGCTTCATGGAGTTACAGGTACTTTCTTATTGTTTCTCCTGTTCTGGAAAACGTTGGCTGTGAGTCTTCTCCTAAATCCAAATGATCACAACGTCACGTTGTTAACTATGGTGTTGATGGTTTCAGCTTTAAACTGTTTTCTTCCAAGTTTTCCAAACTTCCCAAAACCCAGATACGTTTGATATCTTAGGGTGCAGCAAGTTGCAGGGCTGGCTCCAGGTTTGAGGGTGCACTTCCAAATGGCCCTGCTCCTGGTGGCTTTACCAGGTGATGAGACAGACCAAGCCATGGAGGCACACAGAGGAGCACCGCAGAGTTACAGCATCAGAGCCTTCTCCTCTAAGTATTAAATGCCAGCAGGGATGCAGCAAACAAAGGTACAGGGGAGATCCTTTTTTTTCTTAGTAAGGCCCCCCTCCCAAGGCAGATCTCCAAAGTTGTGAAATACAGGACTAGGAGAAGTGGTGGGTAGCAGGTGGAGAAGCCAGGATGGTTAGCATGCACTGGAAGGAATGATGAAGGGAGGACCAAAGTATAGGAAGGAAGGCAAGCGAGTTAAAGTAAGGCCTGGTGCTATAGAGAGGACATAGGAGGGGGATAAAGTCAAAGGAGAAGAGATTCTCTTATTGGAGGAGAGGTGGGGTCACAGTGAGTATCCTGTTCCAGGGAGAAACTGGAAGGATGGAACTGGGAAGGTTTGGGAGTTAAGACGTATTACAATAGCTGGAGAAAAAGAGAGAATTCAGTGAGGGAAAGGGATGCAGAGCTAGGAATTTCTTTATAGTTTATGCCACCCACTCATCTGTGATTCCAACTGAGCACCCATCTTGTGCTGCACAATTTTGGAAGTAGAGACAATATATAAGTAACCAGTTTATGAAACAATCTACTTTGCAGTTCTTATTATGGAAAAAGCTTTTCTACATACCTTGCCTTCGCATAATATTGTCTCAGGTTTGATGTGCAGATAACATTCAATATATGCTATTAGCTACCTAACTGAACTGTCTTGAAGAGTAAAACCCAAAAGGTGGATTTACATGTCTCTTTTCTTTACCAGTTTCAGGTCCCCTCTACAAGGATTCGCTTTTGCGCCTGGTTAGGTGATTATGCGCATAATCGCAGAAGCGCATTTACACCTAATACCTCTGCACGAGAGGCGGCAAGAGGCGGCGAAGCACATTAACGGATATCCAAAATGCGCTTTACAAGTAGTTAATGCGCATAAGCGCTTGTTCACACAGTCAAAATGCGCTTTAACGGACAGAGCAAAATAAAACTCGCGATTTAACGCGCATTCGATAATGCGCATAATCGGGGAGATAATGCGCCTCTACGCCCGATTTGCGCTCCGTTCTTGTAGAGGTAATTTTTTTAATGCACCTTGAAAGAGCTTTAAATGCCTCTTGTAGAGGCACCCTCAGACTCCCAAGGGAATATCCAGGCAGAAGATGGGACCCACATCAGAGACTAACAACCTTAACGTTTTGTGCGAGTCTCACAGTGGTGGGAATGTTCAGAACCCCCTTGAGAAATGTAGCTAATCTTATCATTATTATTTTGCTTGGAAATCCTGGGTTGTCCAGGAACCTGCACACTCACTTCATATTTGACTATGGCAACTTTTAACTTTTCCCCTTCCGTCCCTGCTGGAAACTTTGGAGAATGGGTGTAGGAATCCATTAGGCAGTTGCAACTATTAGAAATGGAGGAACTTGTCTTTGCTTTTGCAATCACACATCAACCAGCCCAGAAGCAGCAACATGGACTGTGAGCCATTATTCTATGAAATAAGTAAGTGGATTTATTTTTAGAGATCTACATTTGAGACTGTGTATATCATATGATGACCCTCTAAAGTGAGGCTGCGCATCTTTAAGGTGAATTTGCCAAGAAGGAATTTCCTCTCTACCCAGTTCATGAACACACATTTGTGACGAATGAAGATGTTATTACATGCTTTCTATTTCCCTAAGTGACGAGAGGTTCTGGGGGCAGGTCATACTCAGGTTTGGTTTCCTTTGGGGGGAAAAAACATTTAATCGGAGGATTTTGGTGTTTTTGTAATAATTGGTTTTCTTTAGAAACATTGAAGTTGGGCATAGGCATCTGTATCTTCTGTGTGGTTTTAACTGTGGCTAAACACAAACTTTCTGGATTTGTTTGCTCCTTGTTCATTCCAATCTCCACACTAAATTTCAAAGCTGAATATCCTGAGGAAGTCATGCAATCCTGTTGTAAAAGGTGATTTAGTTGTCGATGTTTAAGCTGGTTTCAAACTTGTTGAAGAATGAGGAGCCTCACCTTTAATTGACTACTGCACAAGTATTGCATCAATTAAGATGGTTATCTAATAAAGAAAGCATTGTTTTTAAGGAACAGGCTCTCTCTATGAAACTAAATCCATGATGCCTAAAGCTGTTAAAACAACAACCCCCAAACTTATGTGTTTCATGGTGGGAACAAGCAATCAGCACTAGCTTCAGGGATTTGGCTGTTCCTGATGTATCTGCACAACCCAGCCTACTTTCAGGCAACTGCTGATGAGAAGATTAAATAATTTTAAAAAGAAATCTACTACCCATACAGAATTTGAGAGTGGGGACAAGTTTGTAGAACTTTTGCTAAATGTTCCTTTATTGAATTTTCAGGTATGCTATGGCTGAAAAATGATTGGAACTAGATGTGATGGTGATGACAGATCTTCTACAGACAATGAGAACTGTGTGTCGAAATTCCTTTCCTCTCCCCCTAGCCCTTAGCTGATGAAATGTCTGTTGTGAGTTCATGTTGTGTGCGCCTCTGCTCCTGTTCCATGTTATTGGCTGTTGCTGGGCTGGGGTGAATTTGCATGATGTAATGATGTGACTTAGCCTGCTGTGGAAAGAGGAATGGAATTCAAGGTGGGTACTCTTTTCAGTGGCAATGACATAATTACTGTTATGTCTAGTTCTGGCCTAGAATTTCTCATACATCTCACACAAACAGCTAAAATTGTATAAAGATGCGATGTAGTGAACTTTTCTGGAGGATGAATTCCACAGTCTGGGTGCTACCACTCAAAAGTCCAGGAGGAAGATGTGCTGTCGCCTGATATTAAGGATACATCTTGCATGGCTGCTGTTCCCAGTTGGCCCCAGATGCGAGGCTGTAGTTGATGGAGTGCTAGTAGAAATGTGTGGTTTTAACACTGAAAGCAGTCTTACCCTGCAGCCAGCTCTGATTACCTATAGAACAGTGTAGAGGGCCATTTACAGATTGGAGGGGCCAAATGTGCTAATCTCCCTCTCCCCCCCCACGTGATGGTGGAAGTTGCTGAATTTTTCCCATTTACCATAATGAAATACATTTATTTGGTAGCCTGGTCTGTGGGGGATTAGCCATCTTTTAAAGGACAACCATAATAGCAGTGTACTGTACCTGCAATCTCACTACAGGGAAGGGAAGCAGCTTGTTTCCCTAGCCAAGATGCACAGCACTTCTACCAGAAGAAAACATCTCCTATCCCTCAAGAGCTACAAGCTTTAGGTAAATGTACTTATCCATTCATAGCTCAAGGCAAACCACATGCTTGCGGATTAGCCTGCTTTTCCCACATTCTGCGCCCTCAAAACCCAGCTTTCAATGGCCGTGGTTTAACCTCTGTTTCCCTAATTCCTATTTATGAGCCGAGTGGTCGCATGTCGTCATCATTGGGGGGGGGGAGTGGGCACAGGGGATAAGAAGGTGGAAGTGGTTCCATATGGTGGAATTGCTTAGCCTGCCAAGTGCCCTTTATCAAATGATTGAGAATCTAAGATGATGAAGTCGGGGTGAGCTGATCTAATATGAAGGAATCCATCATCTGGGTACTAAAAGGAAAGTCTGAATTGTGAAATGTGGATAAAGAGATCACTATTTGGGAGATGCCCTAATGGAGCTGCAAGTGTTCCCCAACCCACCCAACTCTTCCTATTTTACATAGGTTCAGGCTGAGTTCAGATTGAGGGAAATGAAAATAAAAAAGAGTGTGCTCTTATTTATTATTATAAAGTGCCAACAATGTACATGGCTCTTTGCAGAATGACATAAGCAAAAACAGGTCTCTGTGCCCAAGACGTTTACAGTGGAGAGGGCCAAGGAATGTAGGAAATAATAAGGAGCCTAGCTACACACGCAGGATAAAACACTTTGAAAATGTTTTGAAAATTATATATGGAGTGTGTCCTGGGCCCCAACAGTTCTCAGTTTTGTTATAAACCATTTTTGTTATAAACTGTTATAAACCATTTTAAACCATTTTAAAGCAGTTGTGTAGATAGGCTGACAGTTTTGGGAACTGTTGGGGCCCAGGACACAGAGCTCCATATACAGTTTTTAAGACATTTTCAAAGTGTTTTATCCTGTGGGTGTAGATAGGCTCAAGGACAGCAAAAGAGCATATAGAGGGGAAGCCAGAGAGATATAAGAGCAATTGAGGGGCAAGGGTTACAAGGGATCAAATGTACACAGAGGCTTCAGACGCTGGCTCTCTGACACATGTTTTGTGTGCTATGGGTTTAATGGACATTACCTGACACCTTGCTCAAGAATCCATTTTAGATCCTGAGAAGCTTCCAGGAGCATTCTTAAGGCTCTGGAACCACTACAGAAGCACAGGAATGATAGAGTCCAGTTGCTTCCTCCTTGATTAAATTAAAGAAGGTTGTTCCCTTTGGCTGGGGAAAATATGCAAATGCCTGCCTGGTTAGGCTGACCATCTGAAAAGGAGGTCAGGGCTCATATAACTTTAACAGTTGTAGAGAAAAGGGAATTTCAGCCAGTGTCATTTGTATGCAATTAGTTCCTGGTGAAATTCCCTCTTCATCACAACAGTTAAAGTTGCAGGCACTATACTAGAGTGACCATATACAAAAGAAGGCAGGGCTCTGCAACTTTAACAGTTGTGATGAAGAGGGAATATCACCAGGAACTAATTGCATACAAATGACACTGGCTGAAATTCCCTTTTCTCTACAACTGTTAAAGTTATATGAGCCCTGTCCTCCTTTTCAGATGGTCAGCCTATGCCTGGTTGTCATATCACCACAAGCTGATTAACCCACATCATTGAACTGACGAATCAGAAGCCCTGGCAGACAAAGTGATCCAATCCCGAAGGCCCCCATCTCTCAGCCACGTCAAGCACTACCTGAGGACCTTTGATGACACCTTATACTACACTAAGTATAGTGTAGCCAGCTAGATGTATAATGAACCAAGGGGGCAGACAACC
The DNA here is from genome assembly GCA_029215795.1 of Anniella stebbinsi. Lineage (NCBI taxonomy): Eukaryota > Metazoa > Chordata > Lepidosauria > Squamata > Anniellidae > Anniella > Anniella stebbinsi. The sequence continues at coordinate 103,411,872 of JARDYH010000003.1, forward strand.
TCTCTGAGCCTTCTGTTCAGTTGCCAGAACCAAATTACTGTTCCCCTTATTTGAATCCATTCTGGGTCCAGCCTCTGAGCCATCAAGCTCGTTGTTCCCTTTATTTCAAACACTACAACTGTGTCAGAGGGTACCTCTTCACAGCTTCTTTGGGTCACCTTTACTTCGTTCTGATGGCATTTTGTACACATGAGAGGAGCGCAGATCAGATGTGTATGGGACTTTTTGTCGTATTACAACAGTTTTTAGTCTGGGACTTTAGCCAAACCCCTTATCAAAGAATGTCCGGGACAGACGCCAGAACTTATTCATTTGAAGGTTTTTATTTATACTCCAGAGATTAACCCCCTGGTCTGAGTCACGTGCCGAACTTACACTGAAAGGCAGGGCAGTCCACAGCTCCGTTTCAGGATCTCAAAATCACTTTAAGAAGTCCACAAGGTCCATTTACCAAAGCAAGGTCACGTCAGAGATTCAGTCAGTCCAAATGTCGAAGCCGAAGGTCAAACCAGATATGAGCGGAGTCCAGGGTCCAAGGTCAATAGTCACACCGGTTGTTCAGTCCACAGGTTGCAAGCCAGAAGTATGCGGGAGTGTCAGGAGCCAAATACGTCGGTTGTTCCCAACGAAAACCTTGCTTTCTGTTTTCCCCTTTTATATTCACCTGAGCCTGTCCTCGCCCCTTTTCCACAGCTGTTCGACATTCCTTTGCAATCTCATTTAAGGCCTGCATCAGCTGTGCTCTGTTTTTTCAATCTCATGCTGCGTCTTGTGGGACGCGCTTGCTCGGCACGCTTGAGCCTCCGCCTTTGTTGGGGAGTTACCAGACAAACCCCTTCAGGCCCAGAATCTTCCTCGTTGGAGACAGGGGGTGGAAGAGGGTGACTTTCCTGGGGCTCTTCAGAGGAACCTCCCTGCTGTTCCTCTGCCTCCGGTAAGTCCTGGGGAATGGGTGAGGCTGCAGTCTCTGCCACTTCTTCCTCCTCAGAGGAAGATTCTTCAGACTGCCTCATGACACTTTTAGCCTCCATTAACGCGTGTTTCCAAGGTGTCGATTAAACACAACTTTTAATATTTATCCAATGTTAGATTGCCTTTTGGTCGTGTAACCCTCCACTGCCCTTTTGGATTAAGGCTAATCGTGGGTGTAGTTTGGTGGTCAGGGCTTGTGATGTCATGAGTGAATGCCTGCCCCTTCTCTGGCTACCACTCCCAAGGTGGGAGGGGATTGACCCAATGCTTGCTTTGTCATTTCCTCCCTCCTCCCTCCTACTTCCTTCTTCTTCCCTTGACTCATGGACTGTTCAATAATGGCTGACCTTAAGTTACTGGTACTTAAAGTAAAGTTTCTTTTAACTCCCCACTGGAATCTTTCGTTGAGATACGCGACTACTCACATGGAGCTGGTTCTTCAGGAAGCTAGGGGGTTGGAATAAGGATGTGCGTTGCTCATTTTGAGTATAATTTGAGGTCCGTTAAGGCTTCCCTCCCCACCCCCCCCGCTCCCTTGCTGGGATCGTGCAAGCCAGTTCATGCCATTGAGTGTTGTTACTTGGGAGTAAGGAGCATTGAGCAGGTGGGGGGGAACTTTCTCCCTGGGAACCTTAGCACCCGAGCATGCATAGGGCTTCATATCTTCTTTCCCTTCTTTCATTAATTGTCCTGGAAGTTTTTTTTTGTGTATGTGTGTGTGTGTATCGCAATGAAATGAACACTTGTTTTATTATCATAAAGCAATGCAATATCTTTATTCTACTAATGGTTACATGTGGGCACAAGCCCATTGCAAAGCGTGGGTGCAGTAATCAGAAAGGCACAGTGCAGGTTGGGAACACACGGGAATGGGCAATACTGCAACAGTCACATGGGAAAGAATGTCGGTTCACAGATGCCATGTCGCAGCCGCTGCTCACATGTTGGTGGGGGGTCCCTGCCTAGTCATTCTAATGGCACTGCCGGTTGGCACGCCGGACAATATGCTCGAGTCTCCTCATTCGATGCTGAAGGACATGCAATGAGCGTTCCATATGGCCGAAGCTCAGCTGCGACCGACCATTCTGTCTCTAGAGTACAGCTAGGCAGAATAACAGCAGCCGCACTGTGTAAGAGGGGACAGTGGAAGAGGGGAGAAAGAGACATCAGTGCCAGCCAGGGTTTTTGGGGGGGCAGCGCCCAGCCCTCCCACACTCCTGCCTGCCCAGTAACCCACCTCTGTGACACAGAGACCTGCTGGGAGGTTGCCCTCTAGACCGCTCAGCGATGGGCATTCCAGAACCGAACTGTGCTGGCATCTCGGTGTCCGGAGACAGGCAGAATAATGGGAAGTTTGTATGAAACTGGGAACATCAGTGTGACATGCAATATTGTAACAGAAAGGGACACAAAAAAAATTGTCCTTGAAGAAGCACATTTCCAAGATGACAGATAAAGGGTGAGGTGGGGTTGTACAGCGGTGGATTCTTTGCGGGAGGAATAGGGGGCGGATGCTATTCGGGCGGCTGTTTGCCATGGCCATCCAGTACCTGGAGAAATTTTGCTTTTATGGTTTTACAATAGATCCCAAAGCCAATACTGCCCTGCTAAGAACTGTAATTGTAGGAACATCCAATGTTTAGCAATCGTACCAAAATGCGATCATGATTGGACAGGCAACGGCGAGAAAGTCAAGTGGGTGGGGTTGACGAATGGCAGGGAAGTCCAGGCGAGGTACCATCAGGAGACAGGGTGGTGCTTTTGTCAATTTTCCCAAGTTCAGCCATAGACCCCTGAACTGACTCTGCAGCGAAACACCTCATATAAACACTTGTAAAGTGCATTTTATGATGCCTGTAAATCGCCTTAATGGCTCTCTTCTAGCGCTATTAGACGTAAAGACGAATATAGGAAAAAGCGCTTATTATCAGAAACAGGTGCCAAAGAGACGTTCTGTAGACAACCCCCCCCCCCCCCCCCGAGTTTGGGCAGTAGATTTCATTCTTTCTGCATAGGCATCCCTCATGCTCTCTGGCCCTTTCCAGACCAGGCAAAACACCTGGGATGGACCCTGGCTGCTCCCTGTGAGTCCACATGCTGCACAGAAAGTAGTGGGGGGCACGGGATTTCTCCTGATTCTCAGAAACCAGAAAAATCCCGATTCTTCAGCGGTCCCGGGAAGTTCCTGGGACTGCGGAAGAATGTGGCAGCCTGCCCCAGTGCAGCTGCACTTACTTGTGAGTAAGCACGGCTGCACCGATGGCATGGAGCCACACCGCGTAGCTCCGAGGCCATCAGGATTGGGGGGGAAGCGAAATCGTCATCTCCAGGATGGCAGGAGAGGGGGCGTGATTGCGCAAGGCATTTTTTTTTTAAAAAAATACTTTTGTGGAGGAGTGCTCATGTGCTCTCCGTGGATCAGTTTAAAAAACGGCTGCCATGAGTTGCGACGACCAGGAGAAGCCCGGGCTGTTGCATTTCTGATGTGGGTTGAGTGCGCCAAACCTGGAAGTGGCTACTTCCGGGTCCGTTCACACTGGGCCCTCTACACCCCTGTGGTATAGAAAGGGCCTCAGTTCTGAGAAAAAGCAGAGGGCTGATTCGCTTTAATATCACTCCCCATGCCTCTTTCCCAGCTAGACTCTCCAGAATCCCCTGCTAACTTGTCTTGTTTGCCCCAGGTAGATCCGTTTGCCTCGTGCACCCAGAGAGAAAGCATTACCACCTGGTAAAGTGGCACCTCCAATGGCACCCGCAAATAGGTCCCCAATGTGGTTCCTGGGGGTATCCAATTTTAAAAAAAACTCCAGTGTGTGTGTGTGTGTGTGTGTGTGTATATATATATATATATATATGCATTTGTATGGAATGTATTCAACTTTCTAGCAATTATACATGAGGTTCAACAAAAGGAGACCAAATATCAAAATAAGTATCCATTTGAAGGTGGTGCCTATATGCCACTGTTTCAAATGCTGAAAGCTTTGCAAGGTCCTCAATCCATTGCATTATAGGAGCTGCGTGTTCATCCTTCCAATGTGATAATATCCTTTTTTTAAGCTTTCAAGAGGGTGGAGAGAATCAATTTATACTGACAATTTGTTAATTCCTATTAAGCAGAACAATAGTTTAAAAGAATGTGTAATAACCACCTCCCAAAAAGAAGCACCTACTGGAGTTTGCTAAAACATACATTTAAAAGGAGCATTAACTGCATTGCACCACCAGCAATTAGCCAAATTAGATGATCCCTTATTAAAGAGACGTTGTGACATCCAATAGATACAAAACAAAAGTTCTTGTTGAATAAGGAGCAGCTTCAGATCCATAGACCCTGATTAGCCATTTTGTGGTGGTGCCCACAGCATGGTCTCAAATTCCAAAATGGGTGTCCATTTGGACATTAAAAATGCCTTGTCATATCATCATCATCATCATCATATTTATTTATTTATTTCTTACCCCCCTCTCCCTCCAGATCGAGGCAGGAACAACATCAATACAGACAATATAAAATACATAAAACTGATTAAAAGCATATAAAATTAATATGACGTTAGAAAGGGCTTATGTTTAGTGGAGAACATGCATTTCTGGATCAGCTACCTCGGAGCTCTGGAAATTGCATAGCACAGCCTTTACAACAGTGGGACAAAAGAAAAAATGAAATGCAGTTGAGAAGCAGATAGTGGGCTGGTTTGCACAACACAACAGCTACCTTGAGAACAAGCCATCATGGGCTGCCTATTTGATCGCTAACCCATAGTGGTGTCGACAGATGATCAGCCTCTCTGAGGCCTGTCATAGCTTGTTTCCAACTTACTCCTCCCACCCGATCCCTGCATGTATCCCAGGGACCTTTGAGGCACAACTCCTCTATACTCCTACAGCGATGCCTTGCAAAGCACCTGTGTTATCATACATCTGCCATATCTTCAGAGTAGAGGGGGTGGGGGGCTTACCTTACATTTTAGGATGAGGTGGCTGAGGGTTTTATTTATTTTCTTTCTTTAACACTTTAAAAAAGCCTCCACGGTTCCTCACAGCCTGTTCCTCTTCCTAGCACAGCTATGTGTGTATGCATGATTGACTTCCCTCTAGGTAAGCATGAGTGTCTCCAATTCAGTGCCATTGGGGGATTTTGCCATTATTAAAACAGGCAGGCGGAAAGCTTAAATCTTTTACCAATTACACATGCTCCGCCAAGTTCGCCCCTTTCTGTCAGAGGCTGATCTTGCCATCGCAGTCCATGCCCTGGTCACCTCCAGGCTTGACTATTGTAACTTGTTGTATACAGGGATCCCCTTGAAGCAAATCCAGCACCTACAGGCTATACAAAAGGCGGCAGCCAGGTTGGTCAAGGGGCTTCCGAAGTGGTCTTCTATCACTTTGGTGCTTCAAGAGTACCACTAGCTGCCGGTAGCTGCTAGGGTGCACAACAAGGTTTTATTAACAATGTATAGAGCCCTGCACTGCTTGGGCCCTGGTTACTTGAGTGCTTGCCTCTCTCCTGTGTCCCACTATTGGCAGACTTGCTCTCAGCAGCAGGGTACCCTGATGCCCCCCTGCTACAATTTGAAATGTGCGGGGGTCAGGGCTTTTTCAGTGGTTGCCCCCTGGCTATGGAACAATTTGCCACTGGAGATTAGACAGGCTCCCACTGTCAATTGTTTCAAATGTCTCTGTAAGGCGTTCTTGTTTTCAAAAGAATTTGGGGGAGGGGTGGTTTAAATTTGAATGTGGGTTGAGGGTTTTTAATGGAAATAGTTTTATGTGTTATTGTAAAGCTGGACAAAGGCTAGAGTGCAGGTGGCACAGGTCTCAGAGCGAATATGACCGAAGATTAACAAAATCTATTATGCGGCAGTGAGGATAGCAAAAAAATCCTACTTTGCATCGGTTATCTCATCCTCAAAATGTCGCCCAGCAGAATTATTCCAAGTGGTTAAGAGCCTCCTGGGACCAGGCTCGGATTTAGAGAAACCAGGATTGGAACCCTCGGTCATCTGCTGTAATAAATTCGCTAGGCACTTTGAGGAGAACGTTGCTCGTATTCGCTCAGAACTTGATGCCACAATTATCGCAGAGCCTGGGGAGGTCTCCAGTGCTCCATCTGGTCATGTTTCCTGGGATCAGTTCCAGTGGACAAGGCGCTTGAATCAGTCCATTCCAACAGTTTTGTGTATTTTATATTTGATGTTGTTCCCCTCCTCGATCCGAAGGGAGAGGTGGGTAATAAATAAATAAATACATAAATTATTATTATTATTATTATTATTATTATTATTATTATTTGTAAGCTTGACCCTTGCCCATCTTGGCTAATACGATCCAGCAGAGGTGGATTGATTGGATGGGTCCAGGGGGTGGTAAATGCCTCACTCTGCCAGGGGGTGGTGCCTGCTGCCTTGAAAGAGGCTGTAGGGCACCCTCTCCTGAAGAGGACCTCCTTGGACCTACCGCTCCATCGCTAATATCCCCTTTTTGGGCAAGGTGCTTGGGCATGTAGTGGTCAGGCAGTTTCAGATGCTCTTGGAAGAAACAGATTATCTGGACTCATTTCAGTTTGGTTTTAGGCCAGGGCATGGCACTGAAACAGCCTTGGTTGCTCTGACCGACGACCTACTCCAGATGAAAGACAGGGAGAGTGCTACCCTGTTGATCTTCCTAGATCTCTAGGCGGCTTTTGATACCATTGGTCATGGTCTCTTAGTGGATTAGCTCTGCGGGATGGGAGTAGGAGGCACTGTGTTACAGTGGTTCTGCTCCTATTTGCAGGGCTGATTCCAGAGAGTGATATTGGGGGATTCCTGTTCCACCCCATGGCTATAAACTGTGGGGTGCCATAGGGCTGTATTCTGTTCCCCATGCTATTCATCATCTATATGAAGCTGCTGGGAGAGGTCATTAGGGGTTTTGGGGTTGGATGTTATCAGTATGCTGATGATACTCAGCTCTATTTCGCCTTGTTGTTGGAGTCAGCTGGGGCGGTGAAAGTGCTGGACCAGTGTCTGGAGGCTGTAATGGGCTGGATGAGGGCTAATAAACTGAAGCTGAATCCTGATAAGATGGAAGCTCTGTTGGTTGATGGTTCCCGAGTCCCGGAAGTGGGTAAACAACCTGTTCTGGATGGAGTTGCACTCCCTCTGAAGGAGCAGGTGCGTAGCTTGGGAGTATTCCTAGATCCATCTTTGTCACTGGAGGCCCAGGTGGTCTCAGTGGCCCGGAGTATTTGGGGTCAGCTTCAGCTGATCCACCAGCTACGGCCTTTCCTGGACAGGAATAAACTAGCCACAGTAATACACGCACTGGTAACTTCCCGATTAGACTACTGCAATGGGAAATCTACTGCAGGCGTACAATTGATGACTTGCCCTCCTTGGCCATAGATACAAGGGGACTTGTTATAACAACGCAGCCTCAACAATACGAACAGGAGACTGAGTACACCAATTGGGATAACAAGTCATCACGATGAGCAAATTATTATTCTTGGTTTTTTTCCCTCCTACTGCGAAGCTGTAGAACCAACATGGTTTATACTAGAGAGGCATATAAAGATAAGGGGCTGGAGCTAGTAACAGGGGACATGGCAGACCACGTCAAATCCCTGAAACAGCTGAAAATTACCAAATTTATGCCCTCTAGAGGAGGACCCTTACCTAGCACTCATGTTGGTCTTATGGAAACCTCCACCCCAGCCATAGATGAAACAGGCAAAATGATGCTGGACTGGTTGTTGGGCCCCCATTGTCTGATGAGAACTGCAGACTATGATAACCCTGAAGATCAAGGTAATAGTCTGGCTGTTGAAATGAGAGTGGCTGGAAGTGAGCAGGAAAGGGAGGAGGCTGTAAGAGAACAAATGGATTTATCAACTCACTATAATCATAATTACCCCGCAATGACTACTTCCCCCCAGCTAACCAGTCCAGCCCAGTTTAAAGCAGCATATATGTCAGAACCTCAAGAGGACCTAAACTATACGTTACAAGCAGTTGGCCAGCTTCTTGATTTACACTACGGGAAAAATAGGAGGTTGATTTTGGATTGGGCGGAAGATATAGCCCTGATTAAAAAGTTTCTAGCAGAATGTAAGGACCTTCTGTCAACTCTGACAGTTACAGTTGCTAGGAGAATAAACAATATGCTACAACCCCCCACAACCGTGTTGGCACCTATCACCTCGGAAGCTAATTTAAAATCCCCTCCCTACGTGCAGACTCAAGGACAGTCCAGTATTAACTGCGCTTGTAGGTGCGGAACTGGCCCTCCAGTACAGGAAAAGAATAGGGCTGCCAAAACCACCAAGCACAAGCTGCCTTCACCCAGCAAGAAAACCAACAAAGGGAAAAAGAGGGTTTTGGCCCTGGAGCCTCCCCCCCAAATATCAAAAAATCAGAAGATTAATCCCAACTCTGGGAAACAACCAAAAATGAATTATGGAAGACTTTTTAAATTACTCGAGAAACCAGAAAGTAAAAGCAAGACAGTCAACATAGGAAGAACTCCGAAAGAAGATAAAAATGCATCCCTAGTGTCTGCTGACTCCACCATAGACATCAATTCTTGCCCGACTCAAGGCGATAATTCGATTGGTACCATACCCGAATTAAATACATCTCGACTTAATCTAACTAAGCAGCTGATGGTACAATCCCCTAAACCAATGACCCAGGGTGACTCTGGAAATCCCAGTGAGAATGGGAATCACTGGAAACTGCAACTTAACACACGGATGCTGGTGTTTTCAAATTTTCTTAAGCCAGAAAAGTGACAATCCCATTTGGATTGAACTAAATTTATCATAGCAACTCTACAAGAGATTGTGCCAATTTATCTTAAACAACATGAGATCAAGAAAGTAGAATATCTTTATAGTAACTCTATTGATGCTCGAGCTGTGGTAACATTTAACCATCCAACTACCACAGCTCGTATATATAGGAGCAGGGAGCGGCTCCGAAATGGTGGATTATTTGTTAGCAGATATTTCACCAACATTGCCCCGCCTTTAAAGATGGGTACTCGAGGCTCTCGCATACAGAAATTGCAGGAGCCATTGGCTTATGTCCTGGCTACCCTAAAATTAGCATCAAATGTTCCTAATTCTACAAAATTTAAGCCAGGCCTCAACTCTGTAAACCCTGGCGAGCCACCCAACCAAGGGCCATCGGACTCTTTGAGGGCCGAGGAGGATTACGCGCCGGATGAGCAGCAACTAATAAAAAGTTTTGAGGCACTTCCTGCCACGGACCAACAAGAGATATTAAATAGAATGTCAACGTTAATGGAGTTACTTCTAGCCAAGGCAAGGAAAAGCAATACCTCCAACAACAACACAGGAGTACTGTTGGATAACTCAACCAAGGAAACAGGCTTGGAATTAGGAATCATTGAGGCGGGTGATTTAGGTAGCAGCAGTGGCTGCAAGACAATTATATCTATAGAGCAACCGCACTTAGCTGACGATAAATTGGCTATGAACCTATTGGATGATGAAAGAAGATCTAAGATTGTGACATTTCCAATTATCCACCTTGGTCAGAGGGAAGGGGTTATAAACACTGGCAGGGTGGAAAATGTAAAAAAATCCCCAAGAAATAAGGAATCTCGCAATGTCCCTTTCAAAAGAACTGACAGACACTTAAATAGTTGTGTCATAAACAACAATGAAGGGCAAATAGATACTATAGAAGAGCTGGATTGACAAATCATGGAAGACGTTAATCCGCCATTAAAGCTTCTTTCGTGGAACATCGCTGGGTGGAGTCCAAAAAGCAGAGATCTTAATCTTCACAACTATATGGCTAAATTCGATATAATATATCTACAGGAGACCTGGGCACGCGAAGAGCTGCAAGTGGACGGATTTACATCATGCTGTCTCCAAGCGCTACATAATAACGGAAAGGGTAGAGACCGTCAGGGTCTGGCAGTCCTAATTGCAACAACTCTTAATGCTGATATAATCAACCTTCTGAGCCATGATTTTTCGATCCAAGCCTTGGTTATCCATCTGGGAACCCCAAAGATAACACTATTGCTATTTAACTTCTACTTGGCCCCCTCTTCGAGTAAAGAGACAACTCGGGCAATCTGGACAAAGGCTGAAGGCTTTCTATTGGATCAAATGGCCAAATTTCCAACGGCATTTCCGGTCCTGGCAGGGGATTTCAACGCGAGAACTGGCAATATTTCATCTACTCTACTTCAGAACTGCGCAGGCCATGGAATGATTAAAGCTCCATTTAATCACCTCCCCCAACAATCTAAAGATCGATACACTAACTTCGCAGGTCGCTGTTTGCTTGAGATGGTCGCCAGAACTAATACAGTTATTGTAAACAGCTGTTCCGCAAACGATCCGTGGGGAGAGTATACCTGTACAGCATCTAGGGGTTCAAGTGTGATTGATTACTTCATACTACATAACTATTTGTATAATCGGGTCAGTCAATTTATGGTGGCTGATCGACTGGATAGTGACCATCGCCCATTGGAGCTTGAGCTGATCATTAACGGTCTTTCCTGGATGGAAACTTGTTACCCCTTATTATCTAACCAACAGTTGGGCACTATTGCCAAAAGACTTAGATGGACACCGAAGATGGCGGGTATCTCAGCCCAATTGCTCAACTCAGATAAATATGCAAAATATAGCATTATGATCCTTGAATCCTCCTCCCCAGTGCAAGCCATTGGGGTGTATGAGGATTTAACACGGGAAATAATGCTTGCACTTCAGCCAAAGTCCTCTACTCAAAGAGCCAAGCCCTTTCCTACTAAATATTGGTACGATGAGGACTGTGTGATGGCAAGAAGGAATCTTCAAGATGTCTACAGTTCCTATCGCCAAAATAACGAGCGGCAACTTCCGTGTATATATTTCATCTTAAAGAGGAAATATAAAAGGCTCTTACGACAGAAGAAGTATGAGGCAGACCGGGAGGTTTGGCAATTACTAATAGGGGCCACTACTTCTAACAATATCAAAACTTTTTGGCAGCTTGTGAACGGGGCAATGATGACTAAATCTGGGAAGCTGGACTGTTTTATACCAGCCAGCATCTTGGAGGACCACTATAAATCAACCCTAAATGAACTAGCTGAGCCAGCTTTTAGCCCAAGGCTAGAGCCAGACACTCCAGTTTGGCCAGATGTAGAGCCCCGTCTTATTGAGGAGTTGCTAGCCAAATTAAAATCAGGCAAAGCACCCGGTACCGATGGCATAACTCCAGAGATTTTGAAAAGCAATCCTGTATGGTGGGCTTCAATACTGGCACCCCTATTCACAGTAATTAATAAATCGGGATGTATTCCCCTGGAGTGGCGGAAGGCAATTGTGGTCCCTATCTATAAGAAGGGTCCCAAACAAGACCCGAGTAATTACAGACCCATAAGTTTAATATCTGTAGTTGCCAAGATCTATGCTAGCTATCTGAAGGTAAAACTGAGTGACTGGATAAGGGATAAAAACATACTGGGCCAAGAGCAAATTGGGTTCCAACCAGGCAGCTCAACCATTGATCACTGCCTGGTTCTGTCACACCTAACCCATAAATCTACTGACAAAGGAGGTAAATTATTTTGTGCCTTTGTAGATCTTAAGGCTGCCTTTGACTCTATATCCTGCCATAGGCTTTGGAAGAAACTAGAAGAACTTAACATTGATGGTCGGCTGCTATTTCTGATACAAGCTCTATACTCTAACACTATTGCCCAAGTCCGATGTGGTACCCAGGGACAGGTTACTAATGAATTTAATATCTTACAGGGTGTCAGACAGGGTTGTGTTCTAGCACCATCTTTATTTAACCTATACCTGGCAGATCTCCCCAGGTGGTTGTCGATAGTTCAATCACATGCTCCTAAAATTGGACAGCAAAAGGTGAGCCTATTATTGTATGCCGATGATGCAGTTCTGCTTTCTCAGACCCGTCTCGGCCTCAGAAGATTGTTGGCCAGTTTTGCTGACTACTGTAGGGATAACAAGTTAACAATCAATTTCCAAAAATCAAAAATTTTAGTCTTTGCCAAGAAAAGGGTTAGGTACTCTTGGATGGTAGGGGGGCATAAAATCGAACAAGTCAACTCATTTAAATATCTTGGAATTTATTTCCAGGAAAATCTGAGTTGGAGAATCCATAGATCTTATATCCAGGGGAAGGTGGATCAATCTATGGGGGCGCTTACCCTTTTTTTTATCAAAAGGGTGGTAGATTTTTACCAGCTGCAATCAGAGTTCTTAAAGCCAAACTGATTCCTTTAGTTTTGTATGGGGCCCCAGTCTGGTTTCCGCTGTTTAGAGGATCACTGGAAAATCTTCAAAGTGCCCATCTAAGAGTATTATTTGGGGCTCCCAAGTGTGTCTCTGGGGCATCTTTGAATCTAGAGGCCGGGCTCCCCTCCATGAATCACAGGGCATGGTTATTTACTATCCAATACTGGCTTAAACTATACCATGGTCTTGCTGTGGACTCTTTGGTCTCCCAGGTTTTATTAGATAAATATAATTCCCCCTGGGTAAAAGCGCTGGTGATTAAAATTAATTCTTTGGGCCTCCCCTTATTTCAACTGCTGTATTCAGACCACGGCACTGCCAAACGGATGGTAAGACAAAGACTGGCAGATATAGATCTACAGGAGCAGAGGTCCTTAGCTTGCGGCCCTTGCTGTACTTTTTCATTGGGTCTCCCAGAACAAGTAGGAAGAGAGGGAATGGCCTATTTAAGTTGGCTCACTGTGCCTAAATATAGGAGAGCTTTCTTCTTGGCAAGACTCAACGCTCTTCCATCCAATCTAATGACTGGAAGATATAAGAAAATCCCAGTCGAGGCCAGGTTATGTCCGTGTGATGATGCCAAGGTAGAGTCAGTCGAACACATGCTATTGGAATGCAGATTCTACAGAAATACTAGGATCGACCTGATTTATCCAATTATCAGAGATCACGGGGAGAAAAGCCACTGTGTTATGGTGAGCTTTCTGTTACAGTCCAAAGACCAGCAAATTACCATCCAGGTTGCCAAATTTTTGCACAATGTAATCAGCTGTAGAAATCAATTAAGTCTATAGGTAATTGTACTTTGTAATGACGATATGTAAACAAGTGCAGATCCTATTGCTCCTATTGCTCTGTATAAATTGTATCTCTTTTTATTGGCCTTTTGGGCAGCAAATAAAATTTTCGTTTTTTCGATAAGATAATTTAATTCATCAATTCAGACTACTGCAATGCACTCTACGTGGGGCTGCCCTTGAAGACGACTTGGAAGCTGCCGCTACTGCAAAATGCAGCAGCTAGACTGCTGACTGGAACATTTCATAGAGACCATACCAGTCTTAAAGGAATTGTACTGGCTGCCAATACGTTTCTGGTTGAAATTCAAGGTGTTGGTAATGACGTTTAAAGCCCTAAACGGCTTGGGACCTCAATACTTGAGGGAGCGCCTCTCCCTATATCTGCCTGCCCGAGACCTGAGATCTGTTGGAGGAGCCCTTCTTCATGCCCCACCAACACGAGATATAAGCTGTGGTGGGACATGGGAGAGGGCTTTCTCTGTTGTGGCACCCCGCCTGTGGAATGCTCTCCCCCTGGAGGCCCGACTGGCGTCAGTACTGGCTTCATTTCGGTGGCAGGTTAAGACATGGCTTTTTAATAAAGCCTTTAATGGCTAAATCCACTAGTCTGCACACTGTCTTCTTTTAATTGAATTTTACTGTTTTAACATTTTGTATTGGTTTTAATATATTAATGATTTAATTTGTTTTAGAATTGTATATTTATTCTATTTTATATGTATGATTTTATCTGTATGCTCCCTGAGTTCCTTGTGATATAGGGCAGGATATAAATGTTTAAATAAATAAATAAATAAATAAGCACCAAAATGCCAGAAAATGGTGAAGTGGTACTACAAAAATAGAGAAAGAACTGACCAGGTGGCTATTGTCTCTTTGGAGGCTGAGAAGGCCTTCGAGAAAATTCATTGGAAGTTTATGCTTGCCACATTGAGTAATTTTAGTTTTCCAATGGAATTTTTGAAGTGGGTTAGAATCTTATATTCAACCCCAAGAACAAGAGTCATGACCAAGGGTTGGTTATCGGCTTTTTTCCTGTTTGGGCGAGGTACTAGGCAAGATGCCCTCTCTCCCCACTGATATTTGATTTATGCTTGGAACCCCTGGCTTGTGCAATTAGACAGAATTGTAGTATTCATGGGTTTGTGCATGCTGACTTAGAATTTAAAATTATTCTTTATGCTGATGATCTTTTATTGTTTATTTCTAAACTCCAGGCATCTATTCTGATAAATACCTTTAGTGATCTAAATTAGTGATCTACTCAATTAATTGGTCAAAGTCTGAATTGATGTCGATTGGAGATAGCATATCTTCTAGTATGTTGGCTAATCGTCAATTTTGGTGGTGTCCTGATTTTATTACTTATCTGGGAATACTTATTCCCAGAGATATGTCTCAATTGATTTAAATAAATTTGAATAAGTTAATTGATGAGATTGTATGAGATATAGACAGATGGGCACCATTAAAGTTGAGTTTGTGGGGGAAAGTCAACACACTTAAGATGAATATTGTACCTCGAATTCTTTATGTTATATGTGGGATTCCTTTACTTATACCTGGCAAATATTTTCAACAACTTAATGCATTGTTTCATAAATTCTTCTGAGGTTCTTTCCCTCCTCGAATATCTTGAAACAAATGCAACTTCTGATTAAAGAAGGTGGATTTGGATTTCCAGACCTCGCTTTGTATCATTGGGCCTATCTATTGACTTGTACTAGGTTTTGGTCTTTTTCAGTTTGCTTAGATATGCCACCCTGGTCAGTTTTGGAATCCTTGTGGTTAGAACCTCTTCCTAAATGAATGGTACTTGGTTCTTGACATGTTAGATTAAATAATCCTCCTTTTAGAATATTGGCTGCTAGAAAGGTATGGTGTATAGTATCGCATCAATTGCAGTTTGACCCATTCTCGCATGCAAAATTGACTTTATGGGGAAATCCAGATTTAAGAATTGGGATAAAATGTTTTTGTGCAGAACATAGATAAGGCAATTTTTACTTTGGATCTATTAATAGGGTCAGATGACTAGTTTTTGCCATTTTCTGATTTACTTGCTAAATATAATTTACCTGCTATGGCTGAAAGGAAATACTTGCAATTGCAACACTTGCTGAAATCTAGGCATATCCCAGAAGCACTGTGACCAAGTTTCAAGCCTCTAACTTTTAAATACAGAAGTTATAGGTATATTTATATGGCAGTCCAATAAAACGATAAAATCGCCCGAAAATTATCGTCTCCGATGATTGTCGTAGGATTTTCTATCGTATCGTCATCGTTAAAAACATGCACAATAATGACCTTATCGTATCGTTATCGTACATTTTAACAACATGATACACATCCCTATTCAGGAGTAGGGGATACATGCAGAAGGAAATGAGAGACAAGGATAGCAAACTTTGAGGTGGGAAGGGGAGGATAACCAAGGAATGAAAGTAAGAAAATTGAAAACTAAGGGGCTAAATGTCCAAGGTGGGGGAATGTATTTTGCCTGCACCGTTTTGTGAAAGCTTAATTTTAATGTCCTGACTTTTAAATGTCTCTGCCAACCATGTGCTCCCACATGTTACAGTCCTAGTGCAGACATCATGTAGCAAGACTTTTTTGGTTGTTGTTATTGTTGTAAGGAAACAAACAGCAGTAAGGTTATCCTTCTGCAGGAATGACCCATCATTTTGTGAAGCTGAAAGAGTTTCCATGTCTGTCTAGCTTTTAGAAAGAATGGCATGGTGATGGGCAAACAGCAGCAGCATGGTTTGCAAGGCCCTGGCAATTGAACTGTTTCACTTAGCTCAAATAACCTATGCATTGTTTAATCCATGGTTAATCATGGATGAGCAAGAGCAAGCAAATGTGCTGGCTTCTCTGTCATAAACAACCCAGGGACATTCTATCCCTGGGTTGTTTAGCATGGCGGCTGAACACAGAATTGTGGATTGTTAGGGAACAACCCAGACTTGTAACCCATGGTTTGTTCTTAGGTTACAAGGATGAGTTGTTCCTCCCTCAACAACCCTTAATTCCACATTCAGATGTCATGCTAAATATCCTAGAGATGGAGGGTCCCTGAGTTGTTTAGCTCAGGGGAGCAAGCCATACTTGCTTGTACCCACCCATTCACAAACAGAGAGGTTCACCTGGCAGCTACATTATACTCTTTTTGACACCAGGTGAAGACCTTTTTATTTTCCCACTATTTTAACAGTTCATTATCTTAGTTTTTTTAACTTTGCCATTTAAAATCTCTATTTAAAATCTGTATTAATCTCTGCATTGCTGTTCGGTTTTATCATGGTTGTGCTTTTATATTGCACTTTTATAATGTATTTTATACTGTTGTTTGTTTTATACTTTGAATTGTCTTCGTGATTTTAATTTTTGTGAACCGCCCAGAGAGCTTCGGCTATTGGGCGGTATCGAAATCCAATAAATAATAAATAAATAAACACTTTCATCAATGGGATAACAATCTGTACATTTCTAAAATGCACATAATTGATGTGTACATTTTGAAAAATACACATGAAAATGCACGTGAATTTTCATATGAAAAGGGAAAAAAGCTAAGGTCGCAATTTGTTATGGACACAAGTTGGAATGAGCTTCAAGGTGGACTTTGGAGAATGTTGATGAGCTCAAGTGGTGCTGATTCACTTGTCCCTACACAACTCACCCAGTGGGGGCACCCAAAGAAGGACCTCAGAAGACTATCTTAATGTTCAGGTAGGTATATGTGGAGACAGCTGAACCTTCAGGGTCCTTGGTCCCAAAGCATGAATGGCTTTACAAGTCCAAACCAGTGCTTTGAACTGGGCCCAGAAATGGGCTGGGATTCAGTGAAGTTGTTCATATTGCCCAGTCCCAGTTAGCATTCTTCCAGCTGCATTCTGAACTAACTGAAGTTTCTGGACTAACTTCAACTGCAGCCCTACATAGAACACATTGCAGTAGTCCAATAACTGAAACCAGGCTATCCCTGTCCAGATAGCTGGGTCATCAGGAGCATCCTTGGACCATGTGCCTGATCTTGAAGGGGATGTGTGCAGTCTCTTCTAGAACAAGCTGAACACCATTCAACTGGTGCAACTGATGGGATCACAAACATCCTTTCCCTGTCTACATGTTTGCTCTCCTGACTGCATCGGGAGTTCTCTCTCTCACACACACTATTAGTCCTGCAGACTCCTAGAAACCATTGTGCAGGGGCCACTGGCTGTACAAGCTGACACTAATGGACGTGTGATGCAAGCAAATACTAAATAGAAGTGAAGCCCTGAAATTGTTTTTTTTAAGTACTTTACCACCAAATAATCCTCTAAAAGGCCCTTTCTTTCGTTAAGGTGCTCTCTGATGATTCAGAGGGAAGGGGAAGAAATCTTTATTTGTATGGGGGTAGACTTTTGCTTTTATTTGTCAATGTGATGGCCAGAGATGCTTGGGGGGGGGGGGGTGGCAAGTTAGCAAACATCAGCTGCTTCCTCAGATGTATGCGCATGAATCAGAGCCCTCTTGTGCCCACGCATGACTAAAAGCCAATCTAAGTTAAGCCCTTGGAATTGAATGTGTGCTAAGAAAGCTTCTCTGAGTCAATGGCAATTTTATAGACTTAGTGTTTGTGTGGTCCAAACTCAGACAACATCAGGCGCAGAGTTGTCTTACTGGAATGGGCATACTTGCTAGGTGTGATTTACGGGGCTTGAAGTTTGGTGAGAATGAAGTCATATGGTGCATTGGGGTTACCCTGCAAACAAAGCCAATTAAGCATTGCCATCTTTATCCGAGAGAGAGAGAGAGAGCTGGGAAAGAAAAACCAGGTGCAGGAGCAAGTAAAATAAGACAAGAGGGAACTTGTACAATGCATGATGAACATGCCCGAACCCTCCCCCACCTCCGTGTAATTGAATTTCGTTTGGTGAAGCTTAGCACCGTGCCTGGAGGCAAAGAACATCCCTGACATGCTTACCAATTCTATTTATATGTCGGAAGCACATCATTGGAAGGGATACAGATGGGCAAGAAGTACAAAGTTATTGTATCATTTTTCAAAATTTTATGACCACTCCTTATTTCCTTTTAATATAATGGCCCCTCTGTGCTGCTTACAGGACATTCATTATGTCATATATATATATATATATATATATATATATATATAATCAGCAGATTCTAATTTATTGGAGATTTCTAAAAAGTAGTAGGTAAAGAATCCTACAGAACGAAACCAATTTATAAGACCGTGGAAGACTTTTGGAGATGATTCGGTGAACGCAAACATGCAGGAAATTTTCTACTTTCTCTCTCTGCACACACTTGGCAAGAAGAAAGATGGCTGTGAGGGTGGGATTGGATGGAAGTACAGTAAAACCTCTATTATCCAGATGCATTGGAATCCATGACATGTGTTTGCCCTAGCAAGGCTTCTGAAATATAGTTGGGACATAAAGCATGTCCAGTACATAGTAGGTCCAGGTTTGGGAGGTCCGGATAAATGAGTTTTTCTTGTAAAACTGAAAGCCACCCACCAATCTTTGGAATATAGAGTTTATGTATGATGGGATGTCAAGAGAAGGAAATGAGATTTGTGCTGTTTCCATGGATAAAACCTGCTCAGAAAAGAGGCCAGACCTCTTGTAGGTAATGCTTTGTAACAGAAGGGGCTGTTGTGTTTTATGGTGTCACCAAGGAATTCCTTTTTTAAAAAAATGTGGGCATTTCAATGATCAAAAAACCTTCTGGTTTAACACTAGAATAAAGGTTCGAGCTCCACAAAGCCAAGAAATTGGATGCTAAGGCTGATGCCTTAATAGATGTGTCCAGTGTAATGATATTGTGCAACATCATAAACTGTGGCCCTATTCAAATGCAACTTGAGGAAGGGTGGTTAGGCATGGGGCATGATGGATACTACTAACCCTACCATATGCACAGAACCATGGCCCATAGAGTAGTTACACTAACCACTGCCTAACCACCCTCCACCGTAATCCTTAATGTCATGATATGTGCAGTTGAGGTACATGCTTCCATAGTTAATGGATTCTTTGGAGACATGAAGTTCCATGTGATATAATTTTTGCAATCTGCTTGTTTCTAGCAAAACTTCTTCCAGAGCAGCTGGTATCAAACACAACATTCTGTCATTGACCTGTTTCACATGACACAACAGCCACCATGGGTTGTCTGAACCTGGTGCAGTTTCTGCAGAGTGGTTTATTTTTTGACGAAAAAGCCACCCTGAGAATCTATGGCTTGTTGTTGGATTGTTCAGAGTAGCTTGGTTTCAGAGTGGCTTGTTGTAACTTCTGAACCTGGCAGAGTGGCTTCAGCATGGCTTGTTTGAAAGGGCTACAGAGGTGCTTGGCCTACTCCAGCTTGGAGCTTCATTTGACAGTGACTGTTTTTATCTCCTTATTCTTATTTATTTATTTATTTCTTTAGCACCATCAATGTGAGTTGAGTTAGCAAAGCTATGTGTGTATGCATGATTGATGTACTTCTGGGTAAGTGTGAGCACCACCAGTTCACAAACGTTGCAATTCAGGAGAAAGGATGTTTTATTTATTTATTTATTTTATAATTTAAAAACACATCCAGTGTACAAAAAAGGGGGAGAGAATTATACATAGGTTTCAAAAAATCAGACAATATAGCCATATATTTATTCATTCGCAAGTTGCGCCTGTATATTGCCCTTTCAAATGTTGATAATGTTATTAAGTCTTCAATCCATTGCATTATGGGAGGTGAGCGTTTATCCTTCCAATATGATAGTATAAGTCCTTTAGCTGTCATGAGGACTCTGAACATCCATTTGCACTGACCCTGTGTTAGTTTCCAAGAAACCAGCAGGTAGTTTAGAAGGACATGCACGTCCTTCCATATTAAAGATAGATTCAGGACAAGATTTATCCTTATTTTAACCTCCTCCCAAAAGGAGGAGGCTACTAAACATTGCCAAAATATATAAATTAAAGAAGCATTAGGTGCATTACATCTCCAACAATTATGTAAATTGGATAGACCATTGTTGAAGAGGCATTGTGGGGTCCAGTTAACCTGAAACAGGATTTTTGGCTGAATAAGACGTAGCCTAAGATCCATAGAAGCTTCAGATATAGACTGTAAGGCAACAATCCATTGCTTGGGCAAAATAGGACTCTCCAATACTCAATTCCAATCCTGTCTTAAACTGTGGGTATCATATTTATTTACTACTATTAAATATTCATATATCTGAGTTGTAGGTCTGGCGAGCTGTCATTCTGATCTGTCGGAATGGAAACGATCTTTAATAAATTCATATAAAATTGAGAGTTGGAGGGATCGATCTCAAATTTGGCACATATCGATCCCTCCAACCATGATACTCATACAACTATGCTCAATACAATGATCACAACAAGGATAAATGTGTTATCAGAGTGGGAGGATGGGCAAGAACATCACATTTTTCCTAGCTACCAAATGATGTGGGCCATGATCCAAAGAACGTGGCCCATTCAGTGAGCATTTTTATTGCACCACTTCCCCTGCACACAGAAAGAAAAAGTGGCAAGATATGTTACATCCCCCCCCAAATCAGATTTTCAAGGTCCTTTTTGTGTGTGTGTGATGGAAAAGCAAGCAAAAGGAGTGGGAGACACATGGGAGGTGAATGACATCATGAATAGGACCTACGAAAATCCATGAGTGGCCAGTAACGAGCATGCTATAAAATGCTAGTCTGTTGATGCCCAATGTTGGCTATGTCGGTATTCTAGTCTCTCATTGGCATCTATTGAATGTCTTCAGTTTGGCAGATATCAAATATCAGATATCAGATATTTACGAAGAGTACAGGAGCTGCCGTGGGCAAAGTAGAGGGCCTAATAAACCCTCTGTCCAAATCTTCTTTATCAATCCCCTCAGTTCGGCCAGCTCAGGATCCGACAACAAATAAATTCACCCCACATGTAACTTGGCCCCAAGGACTAGGTCAATGAGGCAATCATATGGATGATGAGGTGGCAGCTGATCTGCTTTCTCCTTCCCAAACACATCCCGATAATCTTGATACCTGAGGGGCAACCCCTCCAGTCGTCCTCCTCCTTTGCTGTCCAAGACAGCCTGTTCTCTGGGAACCCTACGATAGTCCCGAGAATGAGATGAGGGGAAGGAGATTTGCCCCGTTGACCACTGAATCTGGGGGTCATGACTTTGGAGCCATGCCATTCCTGGGACTATTGGAAAATGGGGTGCCTTGGCGAGGAAAAAAAAAGTTTCTCCTGATGGTCATGGACATGTCCTCTGTTTGATGCACCACCAGGCCCAAAGATAGGATCCGTCCATCAATGGTTTCCACCAGAATGGGGTGCTCCAGGAGTCGCTGGGGCAGTTGGTGATGCTCAGCAAAAGATATGTCCATGAAATTACTAGAAGACCCTGAGTCCACCATCGCCTGTATTTGGATATTCCCCTGTCCTGGGATTGACAAGAGTACTGGCAGAGTTAGGTGCTGGGAGGTTTGAGACTGGGAACATTGGGCCCCCTTGCACTTCACCTTGACCTTGGGGCCCACAGGGGTCGAGGTGTGGCCTTTTCCCAGCTCCGCCTGGCCTGGCCCTTTGACTGGGCAGAGACTGGCGAAATGTCCCTGCTGCCCACAGTAGAGACACAGGCCCAACTGCTGCAGCCACTGCTCTTCTCCAGATGACAGGCGAGGGCGGGTTCCTCCCAACTGCATGGGTTCCTCAGGTGGAAGGTACATGCTACTCTTGGAGCTCCCTGGTTAGTGGGCCAGGGAGTCAATGTGCCTCCACTTTTCCCTCAATCCTGAGGCAGAGCTGAATCATGGCCTGCAGCGTTTTAGGTCTGTCGACGTGCGCCAAGGCATCGAGTATCTCCTCTGAGAGTCCCTCTTGGAACTGGTCCAGAAACGCCGCCTCATTCCACGCTAAGTCCTGCTGCAACAGACGAAACTCTGTGATATATTCCACCAGAGGGCGAACGCCTTGTTTCAACCTTCGAATGCTCCGGTTTGCTGCCACAGACTTTGTGGGATTTTCAAACATCTCCTTGAGTTGTTTAAGGAAATCTGGCAAATTTCCCAGTACTGGGCTTTTTTCCATCAGCAAAGGAGTCGCCCACTTGGCTGCCTGCCCAGTCAGCAAACTTATCATAAATCCCACTCGACTTGTATCATCCGGAAATGCCTCCTCCCTTAGGCTCATAAATAGTTGGGTTTGAGCCAAGAACACCAGCAACTGTTCTGCCGAACCATCAAATTTCTTGGGAGGGGACATGGGACATTTTCTTTTCTTTACTGCAACCGGTGCCTGGGCAGCATTTTGCAAGGCCTGGACAGCAGTCACCAAATGGTTAATTTGCCCTTGCAAAAGCGTGTTTGCTTGCATGAGTTCCTCCATACTGAAAACATAAACAAACTCATGGTTCGCCCAGATGCGTTATCTCTCAAAAGAATGTAGAGGGCAGAAAACAAACTGTTGTGTTTCAAGGATGTCACTTAGGAATGTCCAGGTCTGAGATCAGTAATCCGTTAGTGGAGGGATGGAGGGTCTTCAACCTGTTCTGGATGGGGTTGCTCTCTCCCTGGAGCAGGTTCATAGCTTGGGGATTCTCCTAGAACCATCTCTGTCACTTTAGACTCAGATGGCCTCGGTGGCACCGAGTGCCTTCTACCAACTTCGGTTGGTGGCCCAGCTATGCTCCTATCTGGACAGGGATAACCTGGCTTCAGTTGTCTATGCTCTGGTAATCTCAAAATCAGATTACTGCAATGCACTCTATGTGGGGCTGCCTTTGAAGACGGTTCAGAAGCTGCAGCTTGTGCAAAATGCAGCAGCTAGATTGATAACAGGAACTAGAAGTTTCGAACATATAAGACCGACTCTGGCCCGCTTGCATTGGCTGCCTATAAGTTTCGGGGCCTGATTCAAGGTGCTGGTTTTAACCTATAAAGCCTTACAAAGGCTTGGGACTACAATGCCTGATGGAACGCCTCTCCCGACACGAATCTACCCGTACACTACGATCCACATCTCAGGTCCTCCTCCAGTTGCCTACTCCGAGGGAAGCACAGAGGGTGGCAACAAGGGAGAGGGCCTTTTCAGTGTTGCCCTCCCCAATTATGGAATTATCTTCCCAACTAGGCTCGCCTGGCACCAACATTGTTATCTTTTTGGCACCAGGTCAAGACTTTCCTCTTCTCCCAGGCATTTAACAGCATACGTTGAGGGTTTTGTGCTGTTATGTGACCCAGAATAGTTGTTTTTAAATGGTTATTGTATGTATAACCTGTTTTTATGCTCTTTATAGTTTTAAATTTTGTATAATGTTTTTTTAATGTTCAGTGTTTTTAATTTGTAAACCACCCAGAGAGCTTCGGCTATGGGGCGGTATATAAATACAATACAATAAAATAAATAAATAAACAGTCAAAAGCCGAAGTGCTGTTTGAAGTCCAGATAACAGTATTGAAATCGTAAGAAGTTGAATCATAGTCAGGAAGCAGGTCCACAGGGTCAGGATACATCTAGGCAAGTCCATGGTTTCAGAAGTATGCAGGAGAATAGTCGGGTCACAATCCAGTGGTCAGAATCCAGGCTTGAATCAAAGGCAAAGAGCTGAGAAACACAGAACAAGGTACAGCCAGCCAAGACAGATGTTGTTTTCTATGACTTGGCTGAGCTCTGGCCTGACTTTTATGGGAGGGAGATTAATGAGCAATTAGTGTCAGCTGGCCCACCACCCAGCCAGTCTTTGGCGACTTCTCTAGAATGTCACACCCCAAACATTCCTTAGCTCAGCTGTTCCTTATCTTCTGTCAGAACTGATCACAACAACAGGAGACTCTGCTGTGTAGGGCAACCACATGTCAGGAAAAAACAGGACATGTCAGGCTTTTTGGTAACAAATCCAGGAAGGGGAGGAGAAATTTGAAGAAAACTTCAGATTTTTCCCATCCTCCCCCCACCCAAAGGGCAGCTGTACTTTAGGGTGACCAGATAAAATCCAGGTCAGGGCTCATGTAACTTTAACAGTTGTAAAGAAAAGGGAATTTCATCCAGTGTCATTTGTATGCAATTAGTTCCTGATGAAATTCCCTCTTCATCACAACTGTTAAAGTTGCAGGGGCCCTGCCTTCTTTTGTATATGGTCACCCTAGTATAGTGCCTGCACCTTTAACTGTTGTGATGAAGAGGGAATTTCACCAGGAACTAATTGCATACAAATGACACTGGCTGAAATTCCCTTTTCTCTACAACTGTTAAAGTTACATTAGCCCTGACCTGGATTTTATCTGGTCAGCCTACTCTACTTTATAGTCAATGGGAATTAACAAAAATGCTTACAGCTCCATCATTTTTAAAGATAAAGAGCTAAAACTTGGCAGCATAATAGCCCTTAGGTAGGGCTTTAGCCATGCCAAATTTGACCCAGATCTGTTCACCCATTGATTTTTAGAATTTTTTAAAAATTTGAGGTTTTAAAATTATTATTTTTTTT
Source organism: Anniella stebbinsi (assembly GCA_029215795.1). Taxonomy (NCBI): domain Eukaryota; kingdom Metazoa; phylum Chordata; class Lepidosauria; order Squamata; family Anniellidae; genus Anniella; species Anniella stebbinsi. Next base: position 103,436,445 of record JARDYH010000003.1, read on the forward strand.
AAAAAATGTTATTTTTAAAGATAAAGAGATGAAACTAGACAATTTGATAGCTCCTATGTAGGGCTTTAGCCATGACAAGTTTAAAGCAGATCCATTTATCCATTGATTTTTAGGATATTTTTTTAAAATGAGGTTTTAAAATTATTAGTTATTAAAGAAAACATCATTTTTAAAGATAAGGAGATGAAACTTGGCATCATGATAGATCTTAAGACAAGACAGAGGTGCTTACTGTCAAAAGTCCCAACCTGGGTTTGGAAGTGTGTCAACCAGTTCTGGATAGGGTTACACCCCCCCTGAAAGGCTGTGTTTGCAGCTAGGGGCTACTCCTGGATCAGTCGCTCCAAATGACAGCTCAGATAGACGCGACGGCCAGGAGTGCCTACTATCAGCTTTGGCTGATATGCCAGTTGCGCCCCTTCCTAGAATTGAAAGACCTAAAAATGGTAGTGCACGCGCTGGTAAATTCAAGACTTGACTTCTGCAATGCGCTGTACATAGGGCTACCTCTGTGCCTAGTCCAGAAACTTCAACTAGTTCAAAATATGGCAGCCAGGTTGGTCACCGGTACACCTAGGGGTGACCATATTATATCAGCATTAAGATCACTCCACTGGCTGCCAATTAGTTTCTGGGCAAAGTACAAAGTGTTGGTTGTTACCTTTAAAACTTTACATGGTTATTACCTTTAAAGCCCTACAAACTCAAGTAATAATGATCTCTTGATTATCTGTTGCACACACAAAAAGAATGAATTCTTTAATAGACAGGGACAAAAGATAAGACTGTAGTTTTTATTTCAATGGGTGTTCAGTTATATGGCTATTAAAATGTTTACATTTGGTCTTATCTATGGCAGATAGGAAAAATAATTAAACCAGCTAATTACTAGATCAATTTCCTAGACTATGTAATGCATGTCTCTGAAAAAAGCTAATCTTTCATCTAGATTGCTTACAGCGGGTTTTCTTTTCCTGGCACATGACTCCATAGCAGGTAATATAATGAATTAGACAGGAGCCAAAACCTATTAGAGGAAAGAATGAATGACAATGGCAGCTGTACAGAGCTCGTTCTTACATGTTTCAAAACATGCCCCCTCCATTCCATTCACAATGCTAAAGGCCATGGATGATGATGCTCCAGTCTGGAACTGATGATGGGAGGTGCGGCTGGGGTGGGGGATGTTGTCTCACTGCAGATAAAGAGTCTTCTATTAAGAACAGCTCCACCCTTCTTCGCTTCAATATGATTTCCTAACAACATGGGATGTTCTGGCTTGAAGACTCTCTCTCTCTCTCTCTCTCTTTTTGTTGGAGAAAACAATAACAGTAGTGTTGTTTCATTTCTGAAATCCAGTGATTAATAACAAAAATTCTTCTGTTATCAGGCATGACTTCAGAGCGGACCATGAAAGGGAAAATGTGAACACAGGCCTGAATCACCAAACTGCCCATGTTAACCCTTATTTCTCCCAGGCAGAAACTTCCAAATCCACCTCAGCCTTTTACTTCAGAAGAAATGTAGGGGCAACCCAACCACAATTCTAAAAAACCCCACAAGGCTTCTTCTAAAATAAACATAGCGAAAGCTCTGCTTTATCCAATGAAAGATATTAGGAAACTAACTTATACCAGGGCCAGATCTACAACTTGTGTCAAATCATTACGAACGTGGAATAAAAAAGCAGGACGTAACGCTAAGAAAGTGGCATATGGAATGTAGATTGTGCCCCAACAGTTATCAGTGCACTTCAATACTGCTATAAAGCAGTAGTATAGATCTAGCCCAGGTCAGGCTACTTGTCCACTTAGACCAGAATTGTCTACTTAGGCTAGGGTGTCCAGATCGCCCGGGGTTTCCCGGTCCTAACCGGGAAACCTAGTCCGATCCGGGCCAACCGGGGGGCGGCGGGGGAAAACCGGGGTGGCGGGGGGTCACGAGACGGTGGCAGCGAGCGGCGGTAGACCCGGCGGCGTGGCGGCGTAGGAGCCCGGGAAGTGGCCACCCCAGCAGGTAAGTGCCCCCCCCTCACGCCTCGTGCTCCTAACCTGCAGGGGCATCCGCTTCCCTCCGGAGCGCGAGGTGTGAGGGGGGGCACTTACCTGCTGGGGCGGCTGCTTCCCGGGCTCCTCCGCCGCCACCACCGCTGGGTCCACCGCCGCCGGATCCTCCACCACCGCCAGGTCCTTCGCCGCCGCTGCCGGGCTCGTGAGGCCAGAGGCTGTGCGGAAGAGGGCCGATTACATCACTTCTGGATCCGGCCCTCTCCCGCCTCTTCCGCGTGGCCTCTGGCCTTATGAGCCCAGCAGCGGCAGCAAAGGACCTGGCGGTGGTAGAGGAAGACCCGGCGGCGGTGGGGGACCTGGGGGCGGCGGCTGACCTGACGGGGGCGGCAGTGGAGGACCCGGCGCGGGCGGTGGAGGAAGAGAACCCGGTAGGTCCAGGCTGGTGTTTTTTTGGGGGGTGGCTTGGGGGGGTTGTTTTGGGTGGGGGGTGGCGGGGGGGGACCGGGATTTTGGTTTCCAAAATCTGGTCACCCTAACTTAGGCCATGTCCCCTGGGTTGTCCCTGTGCATATCAATGATATCCAGGGGATCCCGGGGGCAACTGGGGATGACTTTGGGATGACCCCAGGAATACCCTGGGATATCCCAATTTTCCCCACCATCCCGGGTCCTAAAATGGGTTCAGAGCTGTGCAGGGTGGCTCCGTGCCCATAGGGGTGGGGGTGGGGAAAGCAATTTTGCCACCCCCAGGATGGTAGGGGGTGGGGGGCACAGGAGGTTTTCTTACCTTCTCCATCGCACTCCCGGCTCCCCTGTCTCTTTAAATCACACAAAATGGTGGGTATATCATCCCTTTCCTCCCAGGATGTTGTACTTATTGTTTAGAAGATGGGGGACAATCCCGGAAGCAGATAAGTCCAGGATTGCCTCCCTCCCTCGTTCTACACCCTTAGGTGTACAAGCAAGGGCTCTCCTAGGTCTGCAGCAGACATCTTTCACACCAGCTGCTACTTAGTCCACCCCGAAGTGTCTACCACTGAACTATGGCCCCTGCCCTCCTAGTCCAGTATCCTGTTTCCCACAGTGGCTTATCAACTGTTTCAGCAAGTCCACAAGTAGGGCATGGCATCATTGGCTGTCTCCTGTTGTTGCTTCCCAACAATTTAGAGGCTGGAGCCAGTCCCCTGTGAGGAACGTGACACTGTCTGGAGCTCTCAAACTTAGGAAAAAGGTGAGTAAGGGAGCACATGGTAGAAACTTATAAAACTACGCATGCTATGGAGAAAGTGGACAGGGGGGATATTTTTCTTCCTCTCTCATCATACCAGAAACCAGGATCACCCAATGAAGCTGAACAGTGGGAGATTCAGGACAGAGAAAAGGAAGTATTTCTTCATATAGTTCATAGTTGGAATATAGAATTTGCTTCTATGAGATGTAGAGATGACCACCAATTTGGATGGTTTTAAAGGGGGGAATAGGCTATCAATGGTGAGTAGTCCTGAGAGCTATGTGCTACCTCCAGTATCAGAGGACATCTGGTTTGCCTGCTGGTAGGCACATATAGACACAGCTTATCTTATGTTCTTAGGAGCTACAAGTGACAGTTGGCTTGTACCGGTAGAAAACAGTCAGCCCTCAGACTTCTTAGACATTAAAAAAAAGCAATTACTAAATTTTAAGAGGGGGTCCTTTAAAATATACAGAGAAATGGGACAGAGTGGACTTACTGGCAAAAACACACAGCTGCATTAAGTTTGTTCTATCCATTCCTAGATAGAACACACACACACACACACACACACACACACATGTTCAAAAAACTAGGGAAAGTGTAGAGAAGAGGTGCCATTCCAGTTTGCAGTAAAAGAGGTGCAAGATTCTTAGCATTGTTTAAAGGTGCATTTTGGGATACATTCAGGATTAAATTACAAAAAAAGGAGTGTTCATTAAGAACATTTGTCAGAGTTACATTTTATACCTCCTATGAAACTATAGCAACACTTTGAAGGACAGACCAAACCTTAAAACATTCTCATTTATTTTCAAGCAAAGGGATTTGTGCCTTTGTCATGCATATCTAGTCCTCATGTAATTGGTGACAGGAAGAGTCACTCTGTGTGCAGGAACCAGTGAGTTGGTCAGAAATATAGGAGCACCTGAAGACTAAGCTGAAGTGATCTGAGAAAGGTGGGGGCAGGGATGATGATGACCCCTCTGCCCTCCCTAAATGTGTCCTCCAGTTGAGTATTGTTCTGGGTTCTCTCTCTCCTTCCTCCTCCTCTTGGCTAAGCAACACTACTAGCCCGAGGACTCAACGCTGTGTGGGGCAAGCTAGTTCATACACGTCCTTGATCCAACAGCCCTGTATGTGTGTGGGGGGTCTCTGGAAACACAGGCAAGGAGGGCAAGCTATTAACATGTCACAGGCTTGTTAAGGTAAAAGCTTTGAAGCACAGGTGTGCTGTGCCTGCCGGTTGCCTGCCAACTTTACCAGCTCAGCTGGCCAGCAGCTCCTCCAGCAACAGAATTGTAATGCAGGCTCACAAAAGAGTGTTGGCTGTTCGTATTTGTTCCGGGGGGGGGGGGATTATGTCTTGACAACTGAGTACTTTTCTGGATTAGTTTGGTGCAGTAGCTGAAAAAGAACCCAAATTTAGATGCAGTGCTGATTGGTGTTCTGGCTTAGTGGTAATAGGAGAGATTTAGGAATAAGTATTTAGTGAGGTGTCATTAAGGTTTGAGGATTGGTTTATCTTTCTCCAAGGGTGGCATTATGGAATGTCCTCACTAGGGATGGGGGAGAAATTCATTCAATATTCATTTAAATGTGAACCTACCTGATATGCACTTTCCAAACTAATATGTAAACCAGAACACAGTTAGCCTTTCACATGTATACTTCTCGGGATTTTGCAATGCAGCTGGATGATCAGAAATGCTTTAAAAAGATGGGTATATTAGGGAAAAATCACACACACACACACACACACACAAACACACTCTGTATATTGGTGGAAAGTAATGTACAAAAATGTATTATATTAACTGCAAATTGCTTGCCAAACATACGCATATTGGGAAAAATTGCAGACAGAATGTATATATTAGGAGAAATGCATTAGGACTTAACAACATGCAAACTAATGCATTGAACAAACCGAGAAACTGCAAAAATAAAACAAAACAAAACCAAAAGCGACAGATTCATTCATCCCTATTCTGTCCTCACAAGATAGGCTAGGGGCGGATCTACACTGCTGTTTTAAAGTTCTTTAAAGCGCTTTATAACACTAGTGAGAACTGTTTTGGAGTGTGTCCTAGGCCCCAACAGTTGTCACTACTGTTATAAAGCACTTTAAAGCACTTTAAAACAGCAGTGTAGATCCTGCCTAGTTTAAGAGAGAGAGAGAGAGAGACAGAGACAGAGACAGAGAGACAGAGAGCCTATCTACACTACTGCTTTAAAACAGTTTAAAACAGTTTGGAGAACTGCTGGGGCCCAGTACACACTCCATATACAGTTTTCAAAACGTTTTCAAAGTGTTTTATCCTGCATGTGTAGATAGGCTCTGAGTTTTAAGAGGACTTATTCCTAGCTAAGATATATAGGATTGCAGTCTAAGGTACCCAGGTGAGCCCCATGTTTGGGTGGGGATTTGAATTCAGGTCTCCATGATCCATATCTGCATCCTCTGGATCACATTTTCTTTAGGACATCTGGAAATTAATATTAGAAAAATGTCATATGTATGCTTAGTCTTTTTTTGTCTTTCACTACTCTTGGAAAATGAACCCTGAGGTACTTGGCTCCTTTTTAAGAGCAGCCAAGCACATTACTTTGTGGGCCCTGTGATAAATTTCAGAAAATGTCTTTATATTTCTGAAATGCTGACTAGTTGTGAAAGGTGTACTGCACTTGGGCCAATATCTTTAATAATTACATTTCTCATGCTGTACAACTATTTAAGTGTAATAGTTGTACAGAAAGGTTTTTTGGGGGGGCAGCATCAGTTTGTCATGTAGGAGTGAAGAAAGCTGCTCCTACTAATGTTCTCACTCCTATGTGTAGTGCATATCTATTAAACAGGCCCATACAACTGTTTATGTGACACAGGGTGACCATATGAAAAGGAGGACAGGGCTCCTGTATCTTTAACAGTTGCATAGAAAAGGGAATTTCAGCAGCTGTTGTTCACATTCATGCAGCACCTGGTGATATTCCCTCCATCACAACTGTGAAAGCTGCAGGAGCTCTGCCCTCTTTTGTATCTGGTCACTCTAGCTCATGCAGCTTTCACAGTTGTGATGATGAGGGAATTTCACCAGGTGCTGCATGCATCCAAATGACACCTGTTGCTGCCTGTTCACCTATAACAAGAGTGAGGAGTTAGAGCAGGACCCTCCACTTTCCTGCTAGGGTGACCATATGAAAAGGAGGACGGGGTTCCTGTATCTTTAACAGTTGTATAAAAAAGGGAATTTCAGCAGGTGTCATTTGTATGCATGCAGCACCTAGTGAAATTCCCTCTTCATCACAACAGTTAAAGCTGCCCACCAACATAGCCGTCCCCCAAGGCGGCATACCCACCCACATGTACAGCCCCCAAGGGGGCGTACCCACCCAAACATGGCCTTGGTCGCATGTCTGATTTCACAGCATACGATTAAGACAAACCTGTTCTACACAACATCTTAATGTTAAAATCACTGAAATAAAGAACAAGTGAGACATTCAATGTATCTGAAATTTACTTTGCTCCTACTTTTGTAGCTTTTGCTGTACTTTGAAGCTTTTGCTATACTTTGTGTGATAAAGTCTCCCCTTCCCTCAAATATCTTTTCTGACTGCAAATCCTTCACTGGATGACCATTGTCCCAACTTTCTTAATATTTAACACTCTTTCCCCATCACTTTTCTCATATCCATACTCACAGATTCAGCATACTGCTACCACTGAACAAATGAAGCAGCTGACAAGTGCAGAAAAATCTAGTACAACAAACGAGCAACCTAGCATGCAGGAAGAGTATAAAATAGGATTATCCTGCAAACATTAGCCATGGAACTAAATGGACTAAAGGCTTGTTGTAGTCACTTCCAACCTCTTAGCTTGTTTCAACTTCTGGTTTATTAGTGAGAAACTAATCTAACAATGTGTCATTATATCTCTGGTTCATTAGCCATGTAAACAAGACCATGGTCAATAGCAATACAAAGAAAGGCCAGAACAGATGCCCATTATCACAATGCTAGAAAAGGATCTTTCCCTCCTTTTATCCAAATGTCTCCTGAATTCACACTGCCTCAGTGTGCAGAGAACAGAAATCCCACTCAAGGACCCAAAGAAAACTGCCCAAAGAAACTTTAGAAATAACTCTTGTTGATTTCAATAAAGCTTACTCCCAGATAAATGAATGTAGGATTGCAGCCTCTTCACATCTGTTCACCTTACTCTAGCAAGTGCAAGGCCCTCCTGTAAAGGACAACTATGCACTCACAGAACCTGGCCTCCTAGATCATGCAACTAGCAGGTGCTCTCCAGAAAGATGCTTTCAGAGCCTAGGAGATCCAGACACACTCAAACAAGTCAAGCCAAGCCATGCTATGCTGGGACAGAACAATTCTGGGACAAGACAATACTTTGCAAGTGACTAGACATAACAGTCATAAATATAAAAGAAAAACACAACTACCTCATTGACATAGCAATACCTAATGACAAAAATGTTGCAGAAAAGGAAGAGGAAAAGAGAGACTTAGACCCCCTCTAGATGGATTCCATTTGACGCCTGTTCCTCCGATTATGCGCATCTTCTCGGAAGCGCTTTATCGTAAATGCTTGTATGCAGGAGGTAATTGAGCACTCAACAGGTGATCTTACCAGTTGTTTCAAATGCGCTTTACAAGTAGTTAATGCGGAGAATCGCTTGTTCACATAGTCAAAATGTGCTTTAACGGCCGGAGCAAAATAAAACTCGCTATTTAACGCGCATTCGATAATGCGCATAATCGGAGAGAAAACGCACCTCTACGCCCGATTTGCGCTCCGTTCTTGTAGAGGTAATTTTTTTAATGCGCCTTGAAAGTGCTTTAAATGCCTCTTGTAGAGGCAGCCCCAGTAAAGTTTTAAGGAAACCTCGCTCATATTGGCATAGGTTGAGATATTTTGCTGATCAAAATTTTCATTAGTAGAACTCCAGTGGAAATACCTCAATGGAAATGTCTTTAGGACTTTTAACAATTTTACTTTGGGCTTTCAGAATTCAGAAACTTCAGGTGGACAATATGAAATAACTAGCAATTACAGGAGAAGTGAAAAACCCTAGAGCCACGTCTGTGTGTGAGTCAGCGCTGTGGCAGTATTTCCTCAAAATGCGAGTGTCCTCACTGAGGCACACATTAATGAATACGGTGCAGTAGTCATCATGTTTTTAACGTGATCAAGTGCTACACAAAATTGCATTCTGTTCTATTTGCAGGAGAAGGAGGAGGAGTTTGAAAGGTTACATGAGCAGAGAAGAAGTGGGAGCCATAAACTGCTGCCTCTGGTTTCCTCTTCTTTTGATGCAGCTGACAGAATGGAGGTTTCAAAATATCCGTTCAAAGGTCTGCTCCACTGTATGTCTGCAGTCAGAAGTAGCCATTCCCTACTCTTTCCCTTGTGATAGTTGTGGTGAGGGGCCATTTTGAAAGGCAGCCATGTGAAAACAAATGACGAAGAGAGCATTGGGTGGTGGTGTTCCTGCCCATAAATCCCATTTTCTGTATATGCGGAGGTGTGCAGGAAGAATGCAGACCCCTCCCCACAAAATAATTAATTGGTGGATTTGCTCCACTGCTGAAGATAGCAGCAAATGGCAAACATACCCACTTCTTCCCTTGCAGAGCCACACATTACATGCTCCACCCCATGCTCATTAGGTTCACAGTATGCGTATCCAACCTCCGTCCAGCTCTACTCTACTCTGATTTTATGTTTCTATGAAAACTGAAACTTACAATGGTCAACTTCAGAAGGGTGGAGGTACATTGATTTTGTTGTTCATACATTTTTAATGTGCTGTAAAACAATAGATGGCAAATTATTTCTTGGATTTTATTACATAACGATTTCTTGTTTGTAAGATCATTGTAATCTTCCCACGTACCATTGTCCTTGCAGCAATGTGCCACAAGATGCCCTATGGCATTCACGTTGAGAGATGTGCCACCCAAGAATTCAACAGCTCCTTGAAGTGTATAATTCACTTCATGTACATTGACTTGGGTTGCTGTGTTCCCAATCTTCACAATGCATTGAACCAGATTTCTGTCATTAGGCTGGACAACTTCCGCACAGAGATGTGTTCCCACACAGTTGTAATCTGTGTATTCATGCCATTACAGTACAATGCCTTTCTTCCACAAATCTTCTTCTTATGGAAACAGGGGCTACATTTCTCCTGTGTGACTTCCTATTGCCCCATCTCCAGTACAGACATTTTGTTGCAGAAAGCCAGTTTTATGCCAGCATTAAACCATGATACCCCTAGGTGGGTCCTGACAAAGGCTGAAAAATCCAGATGGTTATATGGACTGTTTTATTCTGGCACTTGAGGCTTGGAAAAGACATAACCTCATTTGGGGCCATGTGAAGGCTGGGATTTCCAGAGTGTCATATCATCTCTGAACCTATGCCAATGTTCTAGGCATGTTCACATTCTTTTGTGCCTTCCCAAGTTTTGTGTTTCCCCTATTCACTGAAGACTTGCTGGGTTCAATTGGGCTTTCTCTCTTGTGAAGAGGAGAGGTTTCCCTTTTCATATGTTTGCCCGCCAGGCAGCTTTTTCTCCCCCCTTTCCTCCCCCCCCTTTTTTTTCCTGGTTGGCTTTTTCTGGGTCTTGAGCCATGTGCCTGGGAGCAAGGATACAGAGCCAAGTGGGGGGATTTGAGGGGCCCCCAATCAGTGTAGTGACGGGTAGAGGGAAATATGGCGTTGTGAGGACGTGCCAGGTAAGGGGAAAGTGGATCAGACAGTTAATGGCTGTGCCATGTTCCAGTCCTCCTCGCAGCCACAGGTTTGTTGGTTGCCCTATCAGCCAGCCCTCAGGACTCCGGATGCTGCTCTTAAATACCAGATCGGTACATAATAAGACCTCCCTCATCCACGATTTAATTGTGGATGAGGCAGCCGATCTGGGTGAGCAGGGAGGAGTTAGCCTCTCCCAGTTATGCCCACCAGGATACTTGGCTCAGCATCAGGGTAGACCTGAGGGCCGGGGAGGGGGGGTTGCTGTGGTCTATAGGAATTCCATCCCCCTCTGCAGGCTCCCTGTCCATGTGACTACTGGTCTGGAGTGTTTGCACTTTGTGTTGGGTCAGCGGGACAGATTAGGGATTCTGTTGGTGTACTGCCCACCCCGCTGTTCAACGGACTCCCTAGGTGAGCTGACGGAGGTGGTCTCAGGTGTACTGCTGAGATCCCCCAGACTGTTGGTTCTGGGGGATGTCAACATTCATGCTGAGGGCACCTTATCCGGGGCAGCTCAGGATTTCATGGTCTCCATGACAACCATGGGACTGTCCCAACATGCCATCGCCCCAACGCATGTAGCAGGGCATACTCTAGATCTGGTTTTCGCAACTGGACATGGAGATGATGATCTGAAAGTAGAGGACTTTACATCAGTCCCTTTGTCATGGTCAGATCACTGCTTGCTGAGGTTTAGACTTATAGCGGCTTTTCCCCTCTGCAAGGGTGGGGGACCTCAATCAATCAATCAATCAATCAACCTTTATTAACAGTCAATAGACCAAAGGCAAAACAAGTATAACATACAGTCATGATGCCTGCAACTTAGCTGATATAAAAAGGGACTATAAATCTACAAATAAATACTATAAATAGTGAGTGTTAATATTAATCGTCCGCTAATGATCTGGTTCGAATAGCCAGATTCAGAAACTTAGCTACCTGTTCCGTTATTCGCTTATTTGTACCCTGGAGCAAAATACTTGTTAGGGCCTCAGAAGAACGCCCTGGGAGGGACTGTGTAATTGGCCAAATTAAGTCTACCCTGGCCGATTGGTAAAACCTACAAAAAAATAAAACATGTATTATAGATTCGACCTCGGTGTCATTGCAGGGGCAGGGGCAGCATCCAGATCCATTAGCCCAGAGGCTAATGGATCCGGATGGTTTCCAGAGGGCTCTGGGGAGTTTTCTGGCTGATAGGGCTGGCTATCCTGTTGAAACCCTGGTTGATCTGTGGAATGCAGAAATGACCCAGGCAGTTGACACAATTGCTCCTGAGCGCCCTCTCCTGTGTAGAGCTCGTACGGCTCCGTGGTATACCCGAGAGCTGAGAGCAATGAAACAAAATAGGAGACGGCTTGAGGGCAGATGGAGATGAACTCCTGATGGATGCAATCAAACACTGGTAAGTGCCTATAGTAAGGTATATTCAGGGGCAGTGAGGGCAGCAAAAAAGCAATACTTTGCTGCCACCATCAAATCATCAATCTGCTGCCCAGTGGAGCTTTTCAGAGTTGTCCGGGGGCTATTACATGCTGGCCCCAAGGATGTGCTACAACCATCTGAGGCCCGCTGTACTGAATTTGCTAGGCACTTCCAGAATAAAATCTTTGGCATCCACCAGGACTTAGACTCCAGTGTTATAGCAGGTAAATCTAGTGAGGTGTCCAGAGCACAGGCTTGTCCTGTTTTCTTGGATGAGTTTCAGTTGATACAGCTTGAGGATGTTGACAAGGTGCTTGGACAGGTTTGTGCAACCACGTCTGTATTGGATCCTTGCCCCTCTTGGCTAATAAAAGCTAGCAGGGATGGAACAGCCGGCTGGGCCAGGGAAGAGATTAATGCCTCTCTGCGAGAGGGAGTGGTCCCAGGCCGTTTGAAGGAGGCGGTAGTGAGACCACTCCTGAAGAAATCTTCCCTAGACCCCAAAAATCTTAAGAACTATAGACCTGTGGCAAATATTCCATTCCTGGGCAAGGTCCTTGAGTGAGTGGTTGCGAGCCAGCTCCAGACACTCTTGGATGAAACTGATTATCTGGATCCATTTCAGTCCGGCTTCAGGCCTGGTTTTGGCATGGAAACAGCCTTGGTCACCCTGTATGATGACCTATGTCGGGAGAAAGACAGGGGGAGTTTGACTCTGTTGATTCTCCTTGATCTTTCAGTGGCTTTCGATACCATCGGCCATGGTATCCTTCTGGGACAACTGGCTGAGTTGGGAGTGGGAGGCACTGCACTGCAGTGGTTCAGCTCCTACTTGGCGGGGCGGCTTGGGGGACATTGCTCGGCCCCGTGGATTCTCCAGTATGGGGTTCTTCAGGGGTCAGTCTTGTCCCCCATGCTGTTCAACATCTACATGAAACCATTGGGAGAGGTCATCCGGAGTTTTGGGGTGCGTTGTCATCAGTACGCTGATGACACACAACTCTATTTCTCCTTCTCATCTTCATCAGGTGAGGCTGTGGATGTGCTGAACCAGTGCCTGGCTGCGACGATGGACTGGATGAGGGCTAACAAACTGAAACTCAATCCAGACAAGACTGAGATGCTGTTAGTGGGTGGTTCTGCTGACTGGATGGAGGGTGTTCAACCTGTTCTGGATGGGGTTGCACTCCCCCTGAAGGAGCGGGTTCATAGCTTGGGGGTTCTCCTAGAACCATCTCTGTCACTTGAGGCTCAGGTGGCCTCGGTGGCACGGAGTGCCTTCTACCAACTTTGGTTGGTGGCCCAGCTACGCTCCTATCTGGACAGGGATAACCTGGCTTCAGTTGTCTATGCTCTGGTAATCTCTAAATCGGATTACTGCAATGCACTCTACGTGGGGCTGCCTTTGAAGATGGTTCAGAAGCTGCAGCTTGTGCAAAATGCAGCGGCCAGAGTGATAACAGGAACCAGAAGTTTCGAGCATATAAGACCTACTCTGGCCCGCTTGTACTGGCTGCCTATACATTTCCGAGCTCAATTCAAGGTGCTGGTTTTAACCTATAAAGCCTTACATGGCTTGGGACCACAATACCTGATGGAACACCTCTCCCAACATGAACCTACCTGTACACTACAATCCACATCAAAGGTCCTCCTCTGGTTGCCTACTCCAAGGGAGGTACAGAGGGTGGCAACAAGGGAAAGGGCCTTTTCAGTGGTGGCCCCCCAATTGTGGAATGATCTCCTTGACGAGGCTCGCCTGGCGCCAACATTGTTATCTTTTCAGCGCCAGGTCAAGACTTTCCTCTTCTCCCAGGCACGATGAGGGTTTTTGTGTTTTTGTGTTGTTGTTGTGCTTTGACCCAGAAGGATATTGTAATTTTAACTTGTTTTTATGCTTTATGCTTTTAAATTTTGTATATTGGTGTTTTAATTGTTCAATGTTTTTAATTTTTGTAAACTGCCCAGAGAGCTTCGGCTATGGGGCGGTATATAAATGGAATAAAATAAATAAATAAAATAAATAAGGATCCAGCCTGGAAGTGCTAGCAATCCTCCTATGTCCACAGCAAATTCAGTGTAAAACAGACACGGATAACAGGATTGAGACTGCTGAGATGCTCTTGGATCCACAAATCAACCTCATGTATGAGATACATTTCCAAGTCTTATTTATAGGACATTTCCTTGCATGTTCATGTTTATATGCTCTGTTACATGTAAGTAACTATACTTGTCTGGAGATAAGCAACTAGTGTACATTTTTCATCGACTGAACACAAATTGAACATTATGTGTTAATATCTATACCTGTGTTCAGATCTACTATCTATGTTACACACACATTCACACACACAACTAATGGTACGCTATTTTGGATAATTCAACAATAGAGAAAAACAACGGGCTTGCATGTTGCTTATCCCTAAATCCGTTGTTTAAAGTGTTGTGTATAGGGAACCCTCCCTCTCTCCGTGTATTTTCCCATTCGATCATAGAGTTTGCCGGCCGGAGCAGCCGACAAACCCTGGCTGCTCCGATCCAGCCGGCAGAACTTGTGGTGAATGATGGGATACGGCCGGAGAACTGAGGGAGGAGGGAGGAAGGAGAAGCAGCAGCTCAGAAGGACGCTGGGACTTCAACCACATGACAGGGGGAGGGGCAACATGTTGTGTGGTGGGTGTCACAAAAATAACGCACCGTGAGTATGCTGTTCCCCCCTCCATTGCCTAAAGTGTCATCCGAATGCTGCCTTCGTCTCTCAAAATGTCTGTACTAGAGGCAGCGGCCATTTCCCCTCCCCCCCCAACATTCTAATCTAGCTGAGGCAGGAGGGGGGAGAGCGACCCTACTGAGCATGTGTCACGTTGTGTTTTCAAAATGGCTGCCACATTCACGGTAATACAAAGGATTAATCAGTAAGGCTCAAAATTTTCTGTAAATCATGGGCACATATCCCGCCAATACAAATTCAGGATACAAAATGAGGGAGAAAAGGTTTTCCTCCCTTTCTACTTTAAACTGCCATCCTTCCCTCAATCTTTCACCAAACTTCTTGAAATTTTCAGGTTATGTAAAACCGACATTTCTTTCTGGCACATTTAAATTTCAGGAAGATTGGTGAAACATTTTTGATTTTATGAATGTTAGAATGACCACCCCCCAATTACCCATTTAACATGGTGGAATGCTTTTTTTCCGGTCAGAGCTTAACTAAGGAGGCACTCCTGTGCCTCCTTAAATATGAGAAGAGTGTATGGTTATATGAGAAGAGCGTGTGATAAGGGAGGGAGAGTGTTTGATTTTAGAGTGTGAAGGGATTGATAAGCAGATACAGGATAGGAAGGATTTATGTGAGATATTGTGTTAGGAATATAGATAGTAAGGATAAGGAACAGCTGAATTCCATAGTGAAACCATTTAAGAGTGAACTTACAGAAACCAATACACATTGAAGCCTTGTAATCGTAGAACTTTGCAACTGAGGAAACCATTAAGCTTATTTATACACAATTACTTCTGTTAATAAATTCCATTCAATTTGAACAACTAGTGTGCCTGAGGAGGTTACTGTTAATGGTGGCAGCAGAAAGGGGGAAACTGAGGGCCAGGTTGCTGGGCTGTGGTGCTGTGGAGCCTAAAATAGTAAAGGCGAAACAGGGGTGGCAACAGTAAGCCTAAACCCTCACAAGCATCTTCAGCACAGTGGGGATTGAATTGAGTCCCAAGTGTGTGGGTGGCGTGGCATGTCCTGTCAGGTGTAGCCAAGTGGGTGGCACAGGTGAAGGCGGGCCATCACAGTACCAATACCTAATGGCGCTTGCAGCATTGAAGACTAACAAACGTACTTACTTTGGGCTGTGTGGTTAACAACAAGACATGACAAAAAGCCAAGGATGCCAGGTAGCAGTGCTGGTAACAGCTTCTGCCAGAGATCATGGAAAGCCATTCTCTCATCACCTCTTGGAGTATGGTCTATAGGGGTCCATTTTGAAAGAGCAGCTTAACCCTGATATCAGGGCCTCTAAACATAGTTTAGTAAGAAACCTGTGTTTGTAGCCAGGTATTCTTTGACAGAAAACCTGCAGCCAACTTCAGTTCTCTGCTGAGGGTATCTATATGATACATGTTTCCAAATATGTACGTGCATCCTTCACAGCTCACATTGTTAGCAGAAAATTATTGTGGGAAGGAACTAATACATTTGAAATTAACAGGAAAAAATAATAAAGTTGTTTTCTGAATAGAAGTACTGTATGCAGAATTATGATCTTACTGTTAGGCCATCATCATCATCATCATCATCTAGCAAATTCTTTTTATACGATCTGAAGAGAAACCAGATTTTTTAATCTTTTGTCTGATTTAGATTTCACTGTAACCTATAAGATCTTTCTTTTTGCTTTACAGCATCAAAACTTCGGGCAAAATTTATCTCTGACAATGCAGTTGATTGTTCCGGGGATGCAATGACTTAATGACCTCCATGGCTGTTTTAATTTTCAAACTATACTTATCCTTTTTAATAATGGGTGTATTTTAATTTAAATTTTACAGAATGTATTGTGAACTATTTTAGCTTGAACATTTCCGATCTTGTTTTATGGTGCATTTGTCTTATTTTGTCTTAGCTGTTATGTATGTGAATGACCTATGGCCCAACAAGAAATAATAAAGAAAGAAAGCATATTCTTTTTAGTACCTGTTTAGTACTACAGCTAAAACAGAATGGTTATGACCATTGGTTGTACCAATAAAAAATACTACTATTAAAAATGACTGCTATCATTACGTTTGCTTATATGCCCATGTTGGCATATTGGGTGAATCTGTGCAAAGTTGTGCATAGGGTAAAACAACCACATCATGGTTTCACTCTGTGCCCAGCTTGCGACTCAGTCTGCATATATCCACAAAACCACGAATTATAGAGATGGGCAAGTCCCCCCAGGCTTGATTCAAATTGGGATCAGCAATTACAAGCAAAAGTGGAGAAGACTCACAAAGAAGTTTGTTTTTGTTAAAAGAACTACATTTCCTTGTAATTGTTCTCCCACTGTGCTCCTACGAACTCCCTTACTTGGCGGCTAAGTGGCTGCTACTGTTCTAGAAGCTGCTCTGTGTGTGTCTCTCCCTCCCTCCCTCCCTCCCTTTCTTTCTGTCACTTCCTAGCATCTGGGACACTAGTAATTTCAGCAATGCTGGGAAACTACAGCCTTCATGAGTTACTCATGTGGAAGGCACTTGTGTGTAGAACAAGGACTGGGCCTGTGTTGCTGGCCCCACTTCATATGATGCATAACTGTACAAGCCCTGCCCATGATAGCCATATGTTGACTGTGAACGTTTGAATAGGAACACTTGTGTGGGAGCTTCACACAAGCATCGAGCATGGATATCTGCTGTCTCTAAACAAGCATCTTGTCACGATTGTTATATGTTCCAAAGGGAGCAGCTGGGTGGGCAGCAGGCCCTGAGTCCAAGGGTATAGGGGCGTGGATCACCCACCCTTTCATACCTCCACCCTCACAGTCCTGTGGATCACCAGTGGCCCCACTTTAGCCCATAATCGCGCCTTCTTCACCAGGCATAGATGTGAATGCATAGTTGCCAGGGAGTATGCATGACTTACTGGTTCTGGTGGTATCAAACTTACTGACTGTGCTGGAGTCCTGGCCTGAAGGGCATGGCTGGCCACTGGCTAAGGGTGGGAGTGAGTGGATTGGATCCTGAGTAACTAGGATGCTAATGTTCTCCTTCAGGGGACCAGGATTATCCACTGAATCTATTCCTTATCCAAGAGAGCTTCCAGGAAACGTCAGACATTACAACATGTAATAATTGGAAGGACAATTGCTCACCTCCCATAATGCAATGGACTGAGGACTTAACAATGCTATCAACATTTGAATGGGAGTTATATAGACACCACTTGCAAATGGATAAGTGCATGGACATTTGGTCTGTTTTTCTGGAACCCTATGCATAACTCCCCCCCTTTTTTTTTAATGAATGGTATATCTGATGACAAAAATGATGGTAATCCTATGTATGTAATGTTTCTTTGTTTTTCTTTTTCACTACTTATTTTTGTTCTGTTTTGTTAAATTCACAATAAAAAAGAGAAAAGAGAAAAAACAAAACAAACAAACATGTGTTTACCTGTGCAGCGGTACACAAGATGGCTGTGAGGCACAGGATCCCACTTGAGGTGGATGGGCCTGGCCCGGATGCACTTGCAATCTCATTGGCTAGCAGGGAAGAGAGGGAGATCCAGGCTCTCCATGAAGTGCTCATCGGACAGTAACCATGGGGCTGAGAACTTCTTTGGTCCATGAGTTGTGTCAATTGGGAGCACAGAGATTGGTTTGCCAGCTCCCAACATGTCACCCAATTTCAACATGGGACTGCTAGGTAGATGGCCCAAGCCTTGCACACTTCTCCTTTGCCACTTCTGACCTCTTCTCCAACAATTCTAACCAGCCTTTTGGTGCATTTGGCCCTGCTGGCTCTTCCCTTCCTTCTGTTTCTCAGACACATGATCCTCCCTCCCCCCTCTCAGCCTTGATCCCTCCCTCATGAGCCTTCCTTCTCTTCATGGTGGAATTATTGGGCTCATCTCTCTGACAGTGTCTTGGGTTGACTTCTCTATCCTGGGTCCCTTCAGATGGTTTGGACTGCAACTTTCATCAACTCCAGTCAGCATGACAAATGGTCAGAGAAGTTGGGAGTTGTAGTCCGAACTGTCTGGAGGAAATGGGGGGGGGGAGCAGGGAGACTGGTCTAAGGGACCTTTTCATAGCTAGGCTCTGACTGCAAATAAAGAAAACACGCAGTTCAATGGTACCAACTCAACGGCCCCACTAGGTAAGAAGTGCAATGGCGGAGGGGAGAGTTAGGCCCCTACTCACCCACCCGCCGCCATGTTTTCCCCATAGAGTTGCATTGGGGGAAAGCTTTCTTTCCCCCAATGCAAGTCTATGGGGAAACAAAAATGGCGGCCAATCCGAAAATCAGACGTCCGATTTTCGGATCGGGATCTGGCCCGATCGGGATCTGGCCCGATCCGGTCTGGGGGGCCTCCGATTTTGTCTGATCTGATCCAGGACAAAATTGGAGGTCCCGATCCGGGTCCCAATCCGATCCGGGGGGGTGTCCCTGCACATCCCTATTTTAAACTATTATCTTTTAGGTAATTCACTATATTAAATAATTCCTAAACATCAGTATTAACATTACCATTATTTTTGTAGCTTATTATCACCAGTTTACCCAGCACAGTTGTTTTGTTTTTTGCTTCAGTAAGGGGTTGGGAATATTTTCCTGTCTTTTTGAGGTGAGGTAATAGTGCACCATCCTTAAAACTCTAGTTATCAAAGCATGGTAGATAGCATAAATGGCAAAAACAACTAAATATTAGGGGTGTGCATCGGATCGGATCCGATCCACGATCCGAATCCGATCCGACCCAAAATCGGGAAAATCCGATCCGATCCGATCCGATCCGGACAACCTCCGATCCGATCCGATCCGATCCGATGAGGTCCGATCCGGATCGGACGCCATTTTGAATGCTTTTTCCCATAGCCAAGTATTGTTTTACAAAAACGCCTATAACTTTTTCATTTTTAAAGATAGAAGGATGAAACTTGGGCACATTGTAGACTGGTTAGGGGTAGTTATCTGTGAGAAATTTCAGAAAGATTGGTGCATGCATTTTGTGGCAATTAATTTTTTAATAAATACCCAGGAATGCCTATAACTTTGTCATTTTTAAAGTTACACACATGAAACTTTGCCACATTGTAGGGGGTACCTTGGGACCTATGTGTGTGAAATTTCAGAAACGTAGGTGCTTGTCTTGTGTGGCAATTAATTTTTAGAAAAATGGGTAGTAGTGGGGTAAATACAGTTACGCCTCCCATTTTTTTATTTTTGAAGATACAAACAGGAAACTTGGGCACATTACAGGTACCACTTGCCTTGATATGTGTGTGAAATTTCAGAAACATTGGAGCTTTCCTTGTGTGGCAATTAATTTTTGAAACAATGAGGAAAGAAACACCTATAACTTTGTCATTTTTAAAGTTACACACATGAAACTTTGCCACATTGTAGGTGGTACCTTGGGACCCATGTGTGTGAAATTTCGGAAACGTAGGTGCTTGCCTTGTGTGGCAATTAATTTTTTAATAAATACCCAGGAATGCCTATAACTTTGTCATTTTTAAAGTTACACACATGAAACTTTGCCACATTGTAGGCGGTACCTTGGGACCTATGTGTGTGAAATTTCAGAAACGTAGGTGCTTGCCTTGTGTGGCAATTAATTTTAGAAAAATGGGTAGTGGTGGGGTAAATACAGTTACGCCTCCCACTTTTTTATTTTTGAAGATACAAACAGGAAACATGGGCACATTACAGGTACCACTTGGCTTGATATGTGTGTAAAATTTCAGACAGCTGGGTCCAGGCATGTGGTGGCAAGGTATTTTTGAAACAATGAGGAAAGAAACGCCTATAACTTTTTTATTTTAAAAGTTAGAAGTCTGAACATTGCTCACTTTGTAGATGGGTTAGGGGTAGATATGTGTCAGAAATTTCAGAATTATAGGTCCAGGCATTTGATGGCTATGGAATTTTTAAATTACATGTTTCAAAAAAATCTCTACAGAGGCCAGGTCTTCCCCTCCCGCTTCCCGCGAAGAAAAGGAAACACTCTCTCGTCTCGATCCCTTTGATCCTTGCTAGTAGTATCCATTACAGGGCTCGTGTTTCCTTTCCTACTTTCACTTTTCAAGCAGAACGGCTGAGCCTAGCTGAGTTTTGCAGCCATGCGTGCAAGGAAGGATCACTCTGGTCTCGATCCCTTTGATCCTTGGTAGTATCCATTACAGGGCTCGTGTCTGCTTTCACTTTGTACTCAAGCAGACACGAGCCCTGTAATGGATACTACCAAGGATCAAAGGGATCGAGACCAGAGTGATCCTTCCTTGCACGCATGGCTGCAAAACTCAGCTAGGCTCAGCCGTTCTGCTTGAAAAGTGAAAGTAGGAAAGGAAACACGAGCCCTGTAATGGATACTACTAGCAAGGATCAAAGGGATCGAGACGAGAGAGTGTTTCCTTTTCTTCGCGGGAAGCGGGAGGGGAAGACCTGGCCTCTGTAGAAATTTTTTTGAAACATGTAATTTAAAAATTCCATAGCCATCAAATGCCTGGACCTATAATTCTGAAATTTCTGACACATATCTACCCCTAACCCATCTACAAAGTGAGCAATGTTCAGACTTCTAACTTTTAAAATAAAAAAGTTATAGGCGTTTCTTTCCTCATTGTTTCAAAAATACCTTGCCACCACATGCCTGGACCCAGCTGTCTGAAATTTTACACACATATCAAGCCAAGTGGTACCTGTAATGTGCCCATGTTTCCTGTTTGTATCTTCAAAAATAAAAAAGTGGGAGGCGTAACTGTATTTACCCCACCACTACCCATTTTTCTAAAATTAATTGCCACACAAGGCAAGCACCTACGTTTCCGAAATTTCACACACATAGGTCCCAAGGTACCGCCTACAATGTGGCAAAGTTTCATGTGTGTAACTTTAAAAATGACAAAGTTATAGGCATTCCTGGGTATTTATTAAAAAATTAATTGCCACACAAGGCAAGCACCTACGTTTCCGAAATTTCACACACATGGGTCCCAATGTACCACCTACAATGTGGCAAAGTTTCATGTGTGTAACTTTAAAAATGACAAAGTTATAGGTGTTTCTTTCCTCATTGTTTCAAAAATTAATTGCCACACAAGGCAAGCTCCAATGTTTCTGAAATTTCACACACATATCAAGGCAAGTGGTACCTGTAATGTGCCCAAGTTTCCTGTTTGTATCTTCAAAAATAAAAAAATGGGAGGCGTAACTGTATTTACCCCACTACTACCCATTTTTCTAAAAATTAATTGCCACACAAGACAAGCACCTACGTTTCTGAAATTTCACACACATAGGTCCCAAGGTACCCCCTACAATGTGGCAAAGTTTCATGTGTGTAACTTTAAAAATGACAAAGTTATAGGCATTCCTGGGTATTTATTAAAAAATTAATTGCCACAAAATGCATGCACCAATCTTTCTGAAATTTCTCACAGATAACTACCCCTAACCAGTCTACAATGTGCCCAAGTTTCATCCTTCTATCTTTAAAAATGAAAAAGTTATAGGCGTTTTTGTAAAACAATACTTGGCTATGGGAAAAAGCATTCAAAATGGCGTCCGATCCGGATCGGACATCTGGTCCGATCCGATCCGACCAGCCTCCGATCCGATCCGATCCGACCCCCCAGGTCCGATTCCGATCCGCTATCCGATCCGATCCGGGGGGTCAGTGCACATCCCTACTAAATATATTCAGCTGAGGGTAGGGAAAGGAAATTGGAACATTTTATGACACTTGGCTACCATTCATTAATTTTATGATGGATAGGTACAATTTTAGCATTAATTGCCACTAT
This sequence comes from Anniella stebbinsi, assembly GCA_029215795.1. Taxonomy (NCBI): domain Eukaryota; kingdom Metazoa; phylum Chordata; class Lepidosauria; order Squamata; family Anniellidae; genus Anniella; species Anniella stebbinsi. The sequence goes on from JARDYH010000003.1 coordinate 103,458,414, forward strand.
TAATTTAATTTGTGATGAAAGAAAGATTCATTACTAGGTGAAGAATTTTAAGTTTATGTGAGTGTGTACATTTTGCAATTAATATTATGTTTCATGTACACCTTTATTAAGTTGAATATTGTTTGTATGTCTTTGTTTTGTTTTTTAATTGTTGGTTGTAAATTAAAATTGGATTTTTTTTTTAAAAAAAATGTTTCTTGGTGGTATTAGATAATTGTTCATGTTAGTAATGGTGTACAGGCATTTCCCGCTCTTAATGTTTTTGATAATTCTAACATTATATAAAGTACAATAAAGTTCCATATTTAATAATTAGTTGTTGTCATCTATTCTATATAGTGTATTGGGCACACTGAATAGTATAATCCAAGTATATTAATTATTATTATTATTATTATTATTACATAATTTTCTATATTCTAATATTCACATCAGTTTTTCTACATGTTATTAGTTATACTGAACATTGAAAGGTTTTGCTTTCAAAAACAGGGATCAGCCATTGATTCGTCATCCCTGAAGCCTCGTTTCACCTAATGCCTACAGCATCTACCAGAGACTAATTCACTCACTCTGCAATATCTACCCTGAGGTCTAAATACAGATTTTATAGCTATAACGTCTGGCCTAATTTTTGTACTCCCCCCTTTCTCCTCCACCTCCAACTATTGTACCATCCTAATGCATAAACTGGATAACTATATGCCTTGCCTAGTACAGGGAGGTTTGGCTTTACTCAGTCTAGCAAGAGAACATTTATCTCTTTCCATGCCTAAGACTCTGTTTTTATACAAATGCATTAAAGAAAAAGAGGGGGGAAAGGGAAGAGAAACCACCATGTCATTGCTTAAACCACCATGTTTTACCATGTTGGTGAGTGCGGTGAAGTGTATCTTAGTGCATAATGCATCAACATCCTTTGCTTGGTATCATTCAGTTGCACTGAAAGTGTGAGTTTTCTATTCATTTTTGCCATCCCTCTTGTTGGGTTGGTGAGAATTATACTCACTCTTTTCCATGCCTAAAATTGTCATCATTTAGAATTTACAGAGCAACAATGCCAAACTTAATCTGGACTGTAATCTTAGTAAGAAGAAGGATCAGCCAAGTCTTAGACTGTCTAAGCAATTCTTTTCATGCTATCAGCAACCTTCTTACAAAAATTCTGCTGAGTTTGAAAAGTTGATTTTGAATCTGAAAGACCCCAAAGCATTGTTCAAAGCTGCAGCGTTAACACACTATTGTTGACTACATTATGTCAGTGTCTTGGAAGTAAATAGTATGCAGTTGCTGTTATTATTGCTGAAGAAGCTCAAGTATTCCAGTTGTGGTCCCATTGTTAAATTGTGACACATTGTTTAAGACTTGGGGGGAATCTACACGGAGTGTTGTTGCGTTAAAAACCGGTCAGATAAGAGTTTTAAATATTGTCGTAGTAAAACGTCTTAGGCCACATTAGGCCACAGGAGAAATCTTCTTCAGTCTTTAAAGTGGTGTGTGCGGTCACACACTCTTCTGTCCTGTCTCTTTCTCTTTCGTTTTTACAGTGAGTTTAGGGCAAAGCATTGTGGGCGTTGTAGTTCAGTCACCACTTCCTCCTTTGTTCCTCTGTCATACCCTAGCAAGTATAGAGCTAGGCATTGTGGGTGTTGTAGTTCACTCACCCACTTCCTCTTTCTTCCCCACCGATCAACTGCTAAGCATTTGGACGCCGGTCAACAAAGCACTGCCCCCACGAATCACAAACGGTAAGGAAGGACATATTATTTTACTTAAAACGATTTATTAAAAGTGAAACCGTTGTATATAACTGAAGGGAGTTTTAAAAAACCTCAGATATACAACGTTATAGGGAGTGCATCATGTGGCCCAAAGAGTTTTCATAACCCTTATAAAATGTTAAAAACCTAGCATGTAGATTTCCCCTTGAGCTAAAAATATTTCAAAAACTACAATGGCTAATCTATGTCTATACCCATGTTTAAATCACATTTGTCTCCACTTTGAGCCACATTGGTAACATTGCCCCTGACAACATCTCCTACATCAAAACTTTGTTTACACCCATCATAAAGTTGTCAAGGTTATATTGTTGTCTTACCGCAATTGAGATGCACAAACCATGCAGCTGAGCTAGCAACACATTTGGAGAATTTTGGATACCCCCAATTAGCACATATAGCCATTTGTTGCTGGGAGAACTGAGTTGCATTCACACACATAGTTGGTCTCCTGTGGCATTTTTACAAAGATAAACTAAACATATCAATTTTTAAAATATTCAGCCAGCACTGAAATGGTCAAGCCATAAATGTAACTTCTATTCATTTAAATTTACCACCACTATACGTTAAGGTTATACAGCAGTCCATTGTTCTACTGGTCTGTCTGTAAAACTGCATTTTGGCAGAAAACGTGTATCATGGTCTGAAAAATTAAACTGATAGCCAGGCCAACAAATATATTTTTACTATTAAGTCCATCTATATATCTGACAGACACTGTTCTAATCTGAGACATTCTGCCTGGCTGCATCCCTGACCATGACAACACTGTTAAAAGATAATCCACTGCTCTGGAAGGCATACAAAAATACAGACCTTGTGAGGAAAAGGATAGAACATATTCGATAATGAAGAATTTAAGAAAGCTGATATGATGCGAAATGTCCATATCCAAGTTTAAAAAACTCCACGGTGACCATGGATTGTATCAACTAGGCAATGCTCGGACAAAAGGAATTCCTCACCACCCCATTCCCCACCTCCAGCTCTGCTTAGGCCTGGCTTCAGTACCTGGCATCCTCAGGCAGCTGCCAGGACCCACGCATCCTGGCAAGGCCAACTGGGGCTGCCACCTACCCTGTTGCCACCTCTTCCTTGTACATCATTGCTACCTCTCCTTACTCCCCTTTCCCCCCAGATGTATTTACCTCATAGCTGAGGTGCTTTTGAATGGGAATTGAGCCTGCTCTGATCTGTGGCAGGCAGCCACTAGGTTTACCAACATGCAGAGCCCAGCTTGGACTAGCTCCCATGCAAAAGCGCCACTGCCACCAAGTAAGCAAGTCCAGGAGGAGGGGGCAAGTTACAGGGAATGGGGGCAGCAGCAGTGCCACGCAAGGATCAAAGGGCAGCCAGGATGGTGGATATGTCAAGGGGCCCATCAGCCGCACCAAGCCCAGTGGTCACTAAAACCTGGCACAGGCCCTGGCTTTGCTCGTTGAAGCTGCCTGCATCCAATTTCCCCCAATTATCACTACACAAAACAGCCCCCACCTCACATGCAAAGAATTTCCTAGTCACTCAAGCTTGAACTGCACTGGATACAACCCATGGTGACAATTTATACAAGGTGCCTTCACCTAATTCCCCCCTTTTCCCCCTCCCCCTTCAGTCCCCAGCCCCACATCCCACCTCACATCAGGCTTGGGGGATGCACATGGGATTGCATAAAAAGGGGAGTCAGGGAATGCTCCTTATCTGAGCATATACGTCTGCAAGCATTGCTTTCAGTACAAATGATGCATTTTTCGAAAATGACTCCTACTGAAGACCATTTGTGTGTTGTTACAATATAGTCAAAGCCTCTCAGGTGATATCTTATATGGACCAAAATTACTTACAGGTTCTCTCTCTTTCTCTGAAAAGTTCCAAGTAGATCAAACATTAGATTCAAATAGAGGAGTATCTCTAATAGAATGGTGACATCAAACTTAAAAATCATAGTTCATTTTTTTTAATATTCAAAGTAGATGGAAGAGTGTGATAATCTGAATATTAACTATTACTGAATTTCAAATGGAAGGCTCTCCAGCCAATTGATTGGATCCATACTATACACGAGTCCTATTAAAACAAATTAGACAAATTAGTCATGGCTAACTGAAGTCCCATTGATTTCAGTTGGGTTTATATCCCATTGTGCCCCAGTGCTTCGACTAATGATGCTGCTACAGTGTAGATAGGCTCTAGCACAAATCCATGCTTGTACAATGTAACGAAGGCCATTTCTACACCGGCCTTTTCCCCCAGGAATGTCTCTGGCTGCTCCCAGGACGTCCAAATGATGCACAGGGAGTCCCGTGGGCAGGGGGGAGACGGGCACAGGTTTTCCCAGGGGTAAAGAATCCCAGGGAAAACCCTGAGACCGCAGGAGGTATGGGCACCTGTCCTGCCTGGTGCCTGCTTACTCACAAGTAAGCAGGCACCAGTAACAAGCATGGAGATAGATCTACACTACCGCTTTATAGAGGCATTGAAGTGCATTGATAACTGTTGAGGGCACATTACACATTCCATATACCACTTTCATAGTGTTATTTCCTGCTTTTAATGTCACATTATCCAAAATACCACAAGAAATGCCATAGTGTGTCCTATGAGGTACAAATGTGCAAGAGGGATATAGCGTTACCATGATGACTTGACTCAAGGTTTAGATTTGGCCCTGGTTAAGTCCTCTAGGGGGCTGTCCATGAAGCTCAAGCAGTCTGGAGGCTGCAAGGACAGAACGGGGAGGAGAGGATTGTAAAAGAAAGAGCAACACACACACACACACACACCTCAACCATCTCCTTACAGTAGGGAAAGCACTGAAGCCCTGCACCCAGAGAAATTTCTCTGAAAGCCTCACTCCTTCCCAGGATTTTCAGGTTTACTGGCTGCCTGTATGATTCCAGTTTGAATTCAAGGCATTGGCAATGACATTTCAAGCCCTAACAGATGTGCCCTCGATACTTGCGAGGGTGCCTCTCCCTATATATGCCTACCTGAGATTTGAGATCTGTTGAGCAGCCCTCCTCTGCATCCCACCAACACGGGACATACATTATGGTGGGACATGGAAGAGGGCCTTCTCTGTTTTGGCACCATGGTTGTGGAATGCCCCACCAGGGAGGACAACTGGTACACATGCTGGCTTTGTTTCAGCACCAAGTTAAAGTGTGGCTTTTTATCAAAGCCTTTGAGGGCTAAAGCTACACATGGTTGTAACTGTTTTTATCGCTTTTCAATTTTCTACTGGTTTTAGCTTGTTAATGGTTTAATATGCTTTTAGCTGTACACATTATTTATTAGTTCATACTGTTTGATTTTATCTGTATGCCACCCTGAGATCTCAATGATATAGGGCGGGATACAAATATTCTTATAAATAAATAAAATTCTTTTTGTCCTCTGGATGACTTAGACTACAACTCCCATCACCTCCAAGTATTGACCATGCTTACTGACATTGATAGTTGTAGGCAAGGTCATCTGGAGGGCACCAGATTGAGGAAGACTGACTCTATAGTATAAGAAAGAAAGACAAGTTACTGCTCCACACTGCACTCACATAGTGGTGAGTTGGATTCATTACACTCAGAAGAAGTTGGATTTAAAGTCACTTCTTACACGCATATTTGTTACTTGCTTGTGTGAATGGAGAATTACAAGTTATGCCACAGATGGATTTTTCAGAGAAATTGCCCTAGCTCATAGGAAATTTAGAAGCTGCCTGACACTGGTCCATCTAGCTCAGCATTGTTGACACGGACTGGCAGCAGCTCTCCGGTGTTTCAGGCAGGACTATTTCCCGCCCTACCTGGAGATGCCAGGGGGTGGAACCTGGGACCGCCTGAATGCAGAGGCTGGGGAAGACTTCTATAGATAGGCTGACCAGATAAAATCCAGGTCAGGGCTCATGTAACTTTAACAGTTGTAGAGAAAAGGGAATTTCAACCAGTGTCCTTTGTATGCAATTAGTTCCTGGTGAAATTTCCTCTTCATCACAACAGTTAAAGCTGCAGGGGCCCTGCCTTCTTTGTATATGGTCACTCTAGTATAGTGCCTGCATCTTTAACTGTTGTGATGAAGAGGGAATTTCACCAGGAACTAATTGGATACAAATGACACTGGCTGAAATTCCCTTTGCTCTACAACTGTTAAAGTTACATGAGCCCTGTCCTCCTTTTCATATGGTCAGCCTAAGTAATACAGTCCTTCCAAACCCTCCTCCATGTTATCATTCCAAATTTTATTGTGCTTGAGAAACAACTCTTTAAATAATAAAATGATTCCTCTAAATGCTCCTATCCAATTCTGGTTGGAAAGGGGATAAATATTTAAAGTTAAAACTGTCCAAAAACGAATGAAAAACATTAAATATTTTTGTGCAAAGGATTCAACAAGCTAAAGTTTATGGCTTGTAAATTCTCTTCGTAGAACTGGTGGGCAGGGGGATTTCTCCCCCTAAACTAGTCACCTAATCTAGATGGGTGGGGGAACAAAGGATCCAGCGTTGCAGGAACAGATGAAGCTGCATTCCTAGATGCTCTTGTTCCTAGAATGCCATGTTTGGGCTTCGCTCCTTGGCCACAGACCCACAGACAAGACACAAAGCAGGCCTTATTTTTGCAACCTAAAGGGACATGTTAATTATTTATATCCTTTGCTTTATAGGCCACCTCCATGGCCAAAGGCTGAACCAAGCTGTGAAAACACCCTTTGATTCCCATTAAAAAATCATATCTTCCACTGTCTAAACATGAGTTTAATAAGCTTCTCCCTGTCCATGTTTTATTACTGTTACTTTGGCTGCATGAAGTCTATCAACTTTTGCTGTTTAGAAGCAGCGCTCTGGGGCAATCTCACGCATGAAGCGTTGCCTCTGCTATCTCTGGATCTTGGACTTTCCTGATTAAAAAAACCAGAGAGTATTTCTAAGAACTGTAACAAGGGATATTTACAGATAAGGTTTTTATTCCAGGATTTTTGTTCTTTAGCGTAACAATTTTACCACAGGAACACACACACATGGCAGGGTGTAAAGTTAATAAAAGAAGTTTGAGATCAATTGGGTTGAGAGTTCATCTTCAGTGTGGGGAAAAGAAATGGCACACAAGAGAACTGGCAATTTGGGCTGAAGTAGGCTGACCATCTGAAAAGGAGGACAGGGCTCATGTAACTTTAACAGTTGTAGAGAAAAGGGAATTTCAGCCAGTGTCATTTGTATGCAATTAGTTCCTGGTGAAATTCCCTCTTCATCACAACAGTTAAAGTTGCAGGGCCCCTGCCTTCTTTTTTATATGGTCACTCTAGTATAGTGCCTGCAGCTTTAACAGTTGTAATGAAGAGGGAATATCACCAGGAACTAATTGCATACAAATGACACTGGCTGAAATTCCCTTTTCTCTACAACTGTTAAAGTTATATGAGCCCTGTCCTCCTTTTCAGATGGTCAGCCTAGGCTGAAGCACCATAGCTAGCAAGCCACCCATTCTTTATGAACACAGTGAGTTTGAGCTTCCAAGAGTTATTGGATTCATCACGTATATAACCTGCCACTAGGACCGATCTACACCAAGCAGGATATAACACTTGAAAATGTTTTGAAAACTGTATATGGAGTGGGCCCTGGGCCACAACAGTCACTACTGTTATAAACCGTATGATGATGATGATGATGATGATGATGATGATGATGATGATTTAAATTTATATACCGCCCTATAGCCAAAGCTTTCTGGGTGGTTTACAAAAATTAAAAGGCTGAACATTAAAAGTCAATATACAAAATTTAAAACCATAAAACATAAAATAGCAGATATTTAAAACATTTTAAACGTTTAAGCCTGGCCACAAAGTCAGTTTAAACCACAACTTAAGCTGTTAAAATGCCTGGGAGAAAAGAAATGTTTTGATCTGGCGTCGAAAAGATAACAGTGTTGGCGCCAGGCGGGCCTCATCGGGGAGATCATTCCATAATTGGGGGGCCACTACAAAGAAGACCCTCTCCCTTGTTGCCGTCCTCCGAGCTTCCCTCAGAGTAGGCACCCGGAGTAGGACCTTTGATGTTGAGTGCAGTGTACGGGCAGGTTTATGTCGGGAAAGGTGTTCCATCAGGTATTGTGGTCCCAAACCGTGTAAGGCTTTATAGGCTTTTAAACCATTTTAAAGCAGTAGTGTAGATCCTGCCTAGGAATGCTTGAGGAATTCTATACTCGTGAATTGTGATGCACACTAGCTTACTATTCACTTCCTGGATGTGTGGTTTGGAATGTAATTATCCATCAGATTTCACTTCTCCAAATTTTGCGGGGGGGGGGGGGGTGGCACAGAAAAATACCAAAATGTATTTTAAAATGTATCATTTAGGATAAAATAAGTGCAGAAATGTTTACTTTCAGAACAAATACATTCAGAAATGTGTATTTTGCAAGAAAATAATTCAAATATGTATTTAAATACATATTTGTGTGTGTTTGTGTGTTCATGCAGATTTTTTAAAATCATAGATTAATGTGGAAATGGGACAGAACCGATTTATGAAACAACATATGCAAAGTTGACACAAAACAGAAATAGACTGATCTTTCCATCCCAACCTGCCAGGTTCAAGGAGGCTAAGACAATCAATGGCTGCTAGTCATGATGACTAAATATGACCTTCAGAATCAGAAGCAGTATTCCTCTGAACACCAGTTACCGGGGAACATGTGCTATTTTGCTCATGTCCTACTTGTGGGCTTCCCATAGTCATTTAGTTGGCCACTGTTTGAACAGAATGCTTGATTATATGCTTGACAAAATGTAAAATTTTATGCTGTATTTTATGGTGGGTTTTTTTGCCCCAAGCCAGTTTTGCCCTCAAGTCACCAGATAATGGCCTGGCTCTATCTGTTCTGGTTCCACTCCCCTGGCCATCTCCAATTTTTAAGATCAGAAGTCAACAATTCTCCTCTTAATTCCAGCACCACACAAATTCAAAGGGGGGGGCACTGTTTTTCATTTTAAGAGTGGTAAGACAAACTTAACATAAAGTTTCCCTGAACTTAGTAAAACACAGCCTGTTAATATGATATGTGACAGATTGCACATAGAGCAAATGCCCCTGTCTTCTCATCCTTCTTAACTAGGGTGAACATATTTTGGAAACCAAAAAGGAGGACAACATGGCCGGTCCCCAAGGGGTTCTGAAGAAGCCTTTGGCAAGAAGATAACTGGGTCGACCTTCTCTCCCCTTCTTTTCGCGCCTCCCGCTTTAGTCTGCAGCGGATTCTAGGATCAGCTAGGCTTACCATCTCCTCCCCCTCAGAACCTGATTCCCAGCTTGTGGGTTGTTTATGCCCTCAGAAATAAGGGCTGGCGAAAGTTCATTCCCAGCTGGCGAAGAGTCCATGAGAGACACCTCTCCCACTCCCCACATAGGATGGCATGTCTCTTCTGCATCAGAATGTGACTCTGATTGATCCCCTGAAAATCCTTCTCCCAGCCCAAGGGGAACAGGCTTAATTACAACAGTCTCCCCTACTTTCAAGTACCTATTCTTACTGCAAATCCCTCACTGGATGACCATAGTCTCACCTTTCCTAACATTTAACACTCTTTCCCCATCACTTTTTTTCAAATCCATTTTAAGTCAGGATCCATACTCACAGATTCACCACATTGTTACCACTGGACAAATGAACAGTTGACAAGTGCAGAAAAATCTAGTACAACAAACCAGCAACCTAGCATTCAGAAAGAGCATAAAATACTATTACCCTGCAAAAATTAGCCATGGAACAAAATGGACTAAAGGCTTGTTTCAGTCACTTCTTACTAGCACCTCTTAGCTTGTTTCAGCATCTGGTTTATCAGTGAGAAAGGATCACAATGCTAGACAAGGATCTTTCTCTCTTTTTATCCAAATATCTCCTGAATTTAGACTGCCTCAGTGTGCAGAGAACAGAAATCCCAATCAAGGAGTACAATGCTTAGCCCAAAGAAAACTCAGATATAAGTCCCATTGATTTCAATGAAGTTTACTCCCAGATAAATGAATTAGGATTGCACCCTTAAATGAAAATGCTTATTGCTGTTCATGATAAATCTTCACTGTGCTAGAATTTAAGCAAGTTGAACAGTACAACGCTATACATGTATACTCAGAAGTAAGTCCCATTCACTGCAATAGGGCTTGCTCCCAGGTAAGTGCTTTAAAAAAGCATTCACACAATTGTTAATTGCATGAATGGCATGATGTCTAGTTTGGTCCATCATTTATGTTCTTCTAGGATCCTAATCAGCTTCTCTGCTTTTTGAGAGCCTGGGCTTTGGAGTCTGAACCAGGGTGGATAAAAATCAATAATTTTTTAAATTGATTTTTAAAATTTAAATCAGTTTTTTTATTTAAATTGAATTTTTTATTTAAATCGGATTTTTAAAATTTAAATTAGATTTTTTAAAATAAAATGCTTTTTGAGGAAAATCTATCTAAAATAGTTTTTTATTTAAGATACATTATAGTCCAAAGGGTATTCATCATGAAATAAGGATTAGTTTTTAATTATGTAGCATGAGGCTGTGTATATTCATGCAATGTTTAAATATTTTGGTAAATGAATTCCATTAATCCATCCACAATGTCATTCATGCTCTTCCAGAGGTTTCTGTAAGATTATTGGGCAATTTTTCTATCTAGAAGATATTATCACAGATGCTTGGTCTTACAGTTCTCAAAACTGTGAATTTGTGTCTGCAGAGATCACAATCCCATTGTCCACTTGCAAATCTATGTACACAGAATCAACCCCTTACCTCTTAAGTGCTAAGTTTCAATGAATTCAATGCATAGATTGTTGGGAGTGCAATAGATCTGCACAAGAAGCTGAGTGAGAGGAGGGAGGGGCAAGCAGTGAAAATGAAAGTGAAACCTTTTGAGCCTAATACTCCACAAGTCTTTGGATCTTTGTGTGTATAGATAGCCTGAAGTTTATCATACTATTCTTTCCCTGGAGGAGAAAACCTATAATGGCAGCAGGCCGTAAAAGAGACCCAGTTTGGGAATAATTTAAGTTCCTCTACCGGGGGGTGGGGTAAGGCAGGCAGGTGTGTAAAATGCAAACACTGCAACAAAGACATGCAAGACCTGGTGGCCCGAATGAAACAACATCACGAGCGAGGAAGAGGGCACTTTTTTAGGGGGGGGAGGGAAGTCACATGATTAAATTGAGTCTTTCTGAGTAATGATTTAAATCGTGATTTAAATCATGATTTAAATCAAATTGATTTAAATCAAATCCACCCTGGTCTGAACCATTCAGGTGCTGGGAGTAATTCTAGTCTTCTTCCTCAACACAGCAAGGTCTCCAGCTCCACTACCCAGATCAACAACATGCAATCCCAAATGCACTGCAGAGAAGCCAGTGAAAACAGGGTGGATGGGAAGAACACCCCAGAACTGGTACAACTGGGGAAGAGAAGGTAGTAATTTATTTTATGAAGAATGTCTATGTGGTCCTTCATGGGTCTTACTCAGGGATACTAAAACAAATAGCATGTGCTTAAAAACGTATATTAGAAACAAATGCAGAGTGCTAAAACACATAACAAATGCCTGAACAATACAAAGCATAAATGCCATATCGCATAAACAATTTAAAACATTTAGTGATCTACATTCACAGAATCAATTACACCCATATTTGAGAACCCTGGAAGGATGAGCAATTATCAGCAATTGTTACAAAATATATGTCATGCCAATTATATCACTGCAAATTGGAGAGGAAGATCTATGGGTCATAGAATAGTAGAGTTGGAAGGGGCCAATAAGGCCATTGAGTCCAACCCCCCGCTCAATTCAGGAATCCACATTAAAGCATCCCTGACAGATGGTTGTCCAGCTGCCTCTTGAATGCCTCTAGTGTGGGAGAGCTCACCACTTCCCTAGTTAATTGGTTCCATTGTCGTATTGCTCTAACAGTCAGGAAGTTTTTCCTGATGTCCAGCCGGAATCTGGCTTCCTGTAACTTGAGCCCATTATTCCAGGTCGTGCATTCTGGGTTGATCGAGAATACATCCTGGCCCTCCCCTATGTTATAACCTTTCAAGTATTTGAAGAGTGCTATCATGTTTCCCCTCAGTCTTCTGTTCTCCAGGCTAAACATGCCTAGTTCTTTCAATCTCTCCTCATAGGGCTTTGTTTCCTGACTCCTAATCATCCTCGTTGCCCTCCTCTGAACACGTTCCAGATTGTCAAAATGCATTATTAAAAAAATGAATTACTATCTTCTAGCACTAGCTAGAGACCCACTTCTTCCTTTGCACTAAGGAGCAAGTAACCACAAATAACTCAAGCAAGCAAACCAAACCACATACTACAGGGGATGACTAAAAACAACTATCTATGTTGGGAAAGAATTTCCTTAATGACTCAAAATTCCTAATCCCAAGTATGATGACCTAGCAAAGGTTTTAAGAAATCTTGCTCATATTGGAATAGGTTGAGATATTTTGCTGGTCAGAACTTTCATCAGTAGAACTCCAATGGAAATACTTTAATGGGAGACTTGCCAGTGAGATACTGGCAGGATCTACACTACTGCTTTATAACGGTATTGAAATGCACTGACAGCTGTTGGGGGCCATGACACATTCCATACACCATTTTCAAATCACTTCCATAGTGTTATATCCTGCTTGGTGTAATCTAGCCACTGTGGCAAGGCAGTTGTAACATTCCCCCCTCCCTTCAAAGATCCTGGAGTGATGTTGTGCAGCCCAGGCCATGCATATTTACTCAAAATTAAGTCCCACAGAGTTCAATGAGGTTTACTCCAAGGGTTCCCAACTAGGTGTACATAGGATTGGTGCCACTTATTGTTATCACCACTCACCCTCAGTTTCCATTTGCAAAAGAATATTAATGACTCCCATTCCAGGCAGAAGATTCCTGACATGTGAGGTTAAAAATCATGCAAAAGGATGAGTTGGCAGAGGGTAACAGTTGAGCTGTAATCCAATTACACTTTCCTGGGAGTAAGCCTCACTGAACATAGGTGAGGCTTACTTCTGTGTAAACATACACAGGGTGGTACTGTTAAACATTTGAATCAACAGGACATAACAGTGCTTAATTTCAACAGTATTGTGCCTGCAGTATTTAATAGGAAGTAAAAGTTTTACATTCATCTACACTTCCAATTAGAAGCTAAACTTCTTTTTCCAAATGGTTTCCTTTTCCTTCTGTTCCCCAAAACAGGTGTGCCCCTTACTCACAAATTTTGTAAAGCCAGAGCTTGGGCAGCAAAAGCAAACTATCTGCCCCAATGAGCCAAACAAAGTTATGACTACTTATTCCACCTCCTCATATCTTATTTTAGAAGATACGGAGCCCAAAATTTTGACTGAACTTTACAGCCCAAAAAATTCCAAACATGTGCTTTCTTTATTTCCTATATATGTCTACTCAGAAGAATATTTCATAGGGTGGGGAGCAGGCAGATTAAAAAAAACCCTGCAGAAAGTGCTCACATACTATAACAGTCTCTGTTATAGATAGTGATTTTTGGCTTGAGAAACGGAGGCTGTTATAGTCTGTGAGCACTTTCTGCAGGTTTTGTTGTCTTGGGGGAGTGACAGAAACTGTCCTATTCTAGGGATATTGATAGTCAGCCCCAGATTCGAGATATCTGTTCTTTTATTTATCAAGTCTACTATATCAGCTTGTGCCAGAGGCCACTGAAAAAGATGTAACGTCAAAACGCGTTTGGCCTATCTTCTATTTCAACCATACAGAGCTAATTGTCTTAATAAGTGTTGAAGGAGTATTTACTCAGCATTTTTATCATTCTGTAAATTCAATTGCTCTGTCAAAATGTTTTAATATATCTGAATGAAATGACCTTTAAATTTTGAAAACCTTAACTCTTTGGTAATTTTGTATTGGCTTTTTTTGGTTAAAGATAGCACTTTTTTGTCGTGTCGTAGTTTGCAGCCATAGATATAGTAAAAACAAAGAGTTGCTGTGATGTTAACTTCATAGGCTCTTTGGGTGGGGAGGGCAGAAAGAATTCTGGATTTTTCTTCAAATTTCTCAAAATCTCCCCCCCCCCCCAGATTTCTCAGCAAAAATCCTAACAATTCTGGGGACTTCCTCACATATGGTCAGTCTATACTTAACTCTACCAAATTCATGCCAAGCATTTCAGAAATTTAGAACACAATGCCTATTGGGATGGTTTTTAATTTTGTATATCGGTGTTTTTAATGTTCAATGTTTTTAATTTTTGTAAACAGCCTACAGAGCTTCGGCTATGGGGCGGTATATAAATGGAATAAAATAAATAAATAAATAAATAAATAAGAAGAGCACATTAATGGAATAATGTCATTCAGAAGCTTTAGATTCTAAAAATATAAGTAAGAACAAATGTCTTTGTTAAAAAAAACACATACACAGGGTCATGGATGGGGAATCTCTATCCTGTGGGATGTGTGTGGCCTGTAGAGGTTCTCCATCTGGTCCATGGCATTTCCCTTTCAGGTCTCACACACTCCCTGAAGCCCCTCTCCCAGTTCTAGAGAAAGGCAGAATTTATCGAGTATGGAGGGGGGAAATTCCACTCTCCCCTATCATCACTGAGTGGAGATTCCCCCCTCAGCACTAGAAAAATTTTACCTTTCTCTATCTCAGAGTGGTGGAACTAGCTGTTATCTCCGATTACTGTTCAGAGGACATACTGCTGTCTGAATGGGAGAGTTGGTCCTCAAATTAGCAAATTTGCTAAAATACACAAAAGTACCGCAGGTGTAACTGTACCCTCATAATGTATTTGAGAGGGAGCAAGTCAGACAGGGCCAGAGTTCCTCCAGAAAATAATACAAAAAGGCAACCCATGGATTAACTTATTGAAGGCTGTCCTAAAGATGGTAGAGCCAGAGGGTGGATGAGAAATGGCCTAAAAGAAGCGGAGTTGTAATGCTTTTTGCCCTCAGGGCAGGGGGAGTTGAAGAGTTAGAAGCTGAAAAGCTGCTGAGAGAGAGAGAGAGAGAGAGAGAGAGAGAAGAAAGTTATATTTTTCCTTCCGATGTTCTGTCCAAAAACATAGCAAAGATGGGGGTGAAGGCAGCAACAGCAGGCTTTCCTCAGCTCCATCAAGGCTTTACCAGGCAAGGATAGCTGGAGGAGAGGATGTAGAAACAAACAGCCAAAGCTGGTAGTGCAGAAGTCAGACAGGCTAGGTTTATGCAAGCAATGCTAGTCTCCTGAGATCACAGTGATTTCAGAGCTCTCAGACAGTTATAGTCTTCAAAAATGAACAAAACAAGATTGGAATGATGCTGGAAGGAAGGTTTCTAGACAAACAAAAGGAAGGATAAATGACTTACTAGACTACTAGTAAGTCGTTAAGCTCTGCTTCTTCATCTTTCCGAACCTAATGACCCTGAATGTCTGCATAAAGAATTTCTTAAGAAATTGTATACAGCTGCAAAGTCATGCTTCGTACATAATTGGAAATCTCCAAAGCAACCAACTAAAGATAAAAAGAAAATTGAAAGGAGGAGTTAAGAGGGTTAAATCTCTCCAAAATGCTTGGAGCTTTACTCAAATGCACAATACTAGAAGTTCAGCTAAAATGTGTGCTACAGGTTAGGAAAGGTAAAGCACCAAGTTCACGGGGTCATTAGCATGGTTAACAAACAGTGTCAAGGAAACTATTAGAGAAAAGAAGGGCTTCCCTGAGAAAATGGGAGTCTTGCCCAAATGAGAACAAAAAGGAGCACCAGCATGCACTAAAGAAATGCAAGCAGTCAATAAGAGATGCAAACAATGCATTAAGAGATAACACCATGAAAGCGGTATGAAAGCAGTATATTGCATGTGTTTTATGGGCCCCAACAGTGGTTAGTGCCCTTCAATACTGCTGTAAAGCAGTAGTGTAGATCCTGCCTCCATCAAGGCCAACAGTAATGAATCCTGTAAATATATCAGAAGCACAAAACCAGCCAGGAAGAGATCATTGGATGACAACAGAGTTAACGGAATACTAAAGGAAGATAAGGAGATTGTGGAGAAGCTGAATGAATTATTCTCATCGGTCTTCACTGCAGAAGACATAGGACAGATATGTATGCCTGAACTGATATTTTCATGAAGGTAGTCTGAGGAACTGAGGCAAATAGTGATGACAAAAGATGAAGTTCTCAAACTTATTGACAAATTGAAAGCTAACAGATCACCAGACCCAGATGGTGTCCATCCTAGGGTTCTTAAAGAACTTAAGTGTGAAATTGCTGATCTTCTAACAAAATATGTAACATGTACCTAAGATCAGCCTCTGTAGAAGAGGAATTGAGAATGGCAATGCAATACCAATTTTAAAACACGTATCGGGGGGGGGGATCTGGGAAATTATTGGACAATTAACGTAATGTCTATTCTGGGTAAATTGGCTGAAATCATGATTAAAGATAAAATTAGTAAGCATGCCATGGTCTGCCTAGTTTCTTCACCATAGGACCCAATGACAGAAACATAGATTCAGTGGCTGAATTCGGACGACATATTAAGCAATGGAGGGGTAGGGAAACAACCGTTAGTTGAGTAACACACAATGCACACACAACCCACAGTACACTAATCGGGTGAATTAAACAATGGAGGGAAGCAACACGCTTGCACGTTGTTTAGAGCAAACTCAATTGACTAAAATGTCATCTGGAGGGTGCGTGCGTTAATCCCCTGCATTGAGTACGTTAGCACGGAAGACCAGAGAGGCAAGCAGCAAGAGTGGCAGAATATGGGTGGCCGCTCAGGCACCCCCCCCAACAGCTCGACAGCCGCACTGCCATAGCAACCAAGGATGCCCTCCCTCCCACTCCAGGCAGCCGGCACGGAGCTCAACGAGGGGCCAGCTCCTGCAAACACATGTGCCATGCGCCCATGCAGCCACCCAAACGGGAAAGGGACGATGCCAGAAGGGAACCAGGGCAAAGGACCGGGCAGGCAATGGGACACGCAACACCTCCAGGCATCCCCAGGCACCCAGGAACAAGGGGCGCCCCCCCAGGGAGCACTGCAAGCCAGGCGAACCAGACCCCCACGGCCCAGCTACCTCGCCCGTCGCCTCACCCGGAAGCACAGGGACACAACCGCAGTGCCAAGCAATGCAAGGACAAGCTGCACGGGCTCAAGAGGAAGTTCAAGGAGACCATCACGCACAATAACAGAACCGGTGTCAAGCCACGCACCATGCCCTTCTACGACAAGCTGGCACACCTGCTGGAGGAGCAGGCAGCGGGGTGGCGACCAACGAGCCTGGCAGGCCCAAAGGCTGCACCGCAAGGAGGACACCGCTACCCGGGAACCCCAACCGCCGCCACAGAGGGACGCCCTACGCCCGCCACCCACTGGCACACAGGCGGCGAGAGCAGCACCGGAACCACGGCAGGCCGCGCCGAAGCCGAGGAGCGGCCCCGTGGGATCCCAAAGCCCATTACTGTTGCCGTGGCCGCCACCCGTGCCGCCCAGGACAGCCCGCTCCTCAAGGAGCGCCTCCTCTGCAACAGCCTCCTCCAGCACCAACAGCCCCACAGCCTTCCTACAGCTGATCTGTGTGGAGTTGCAGGTAGAGGACCCCACACCCATCCCGCTAGTGCCAGAGAAGCAGCAGGATGACGATTGGCCAGGGCCATTGCGCCCAAGGGCGCCGCCTGTGAAGGCACATCCGGCCGGCGCTGCAGGGGAGCAGGGCAGGCAGAGGCCACACCGTGTACGTGGCTGGGGTCAGCGAGGCACAGCACCACGGTGGAGGGGTTCGCATGCAGCATCATGGATGCCGTGACGGAGATGGGGCCAGTGTCACAGGAGAAGCAGGATGAAATGGAGCAGCTCATGGAGCTACAGGTGGGCGATGTCCTGGAGCCAGAACTGTCACCGTCCCAGGATGAGCTGCGGGACATTGATATGCAGGCCACCGATGAGACCTTCGTGGAATTGGAGGTGATGGAGGAGGACGCGCCTCTGCAAGCCGAGCTACAGGTTGAGGAGGCAGTACTCGCGGAGGAGATTGAGGGACCTCTGCAGCCGGAGGTCGCGGAGATGGTGGGTGTAGCCCCCCTAGATGAGGGGCCGCCGCCCCCACCCACTGGCGAGGACATCATGGCCCAACCGCACAAGCCCATCCCCTGACCAATGCACAGAGGTGTGCCCGTATGCGCAACAGGCGGAAGGCAGACCGGCTGCAGGTGGCAAGGGATCTGGTCACGGCCACGGAGGCGACAGGGGGACATATCCGCGAGCTATTCACACACACGGCGGGCGAGGAGGAGGCCAGGCGCACCAAGGAGCACGTCCTCACCATCTGGGCCATGCGTACGGCCACCCAAGCCATGGAAGATTGCACCCCAGCCATATGGGAGGCGGGGCTGGATGTGTGCCGCGGTCTGGAGGATCATGTCACTCATTGCAGCCCACTCCCATTGAGATGGCAGCACCCTACAGGTCCGCGGGGCTCCACGTGAGCCACACCGCCCAACGCTGCAGGGCCCTGCGCTGTGGAGGTTGGTGTACGGGTCATGTGGGCCGGGTGCAGGGGAACTGCTCTGGCCTCAGTGTCACTGATGGCTTGTCCTCCCTCCCCTCCCCTCCCCTTCTGTTCCCCCCAGGGAAACTGCGCTCCCTCTGCTGTGCCCTCCGCCGATGGTAGAGAGCCCATAAGGCACGGTGCCTCCACACTATGGAGCTGGCCCTGGGAGAAGTCCTGTGTCACATTCGACGTCTGGAGCGGAGTGTCAGGCATTGCCGCCGTCCAAACAATGGCCGGCCATAGGCTCTTCCACCGGCATAAGCGGCCTTCGCCCATCCCCCCTCTGTAGTGCCCTTGCCTCGTCCTGAAGCGGCGCAGCCCCATCACACGCCCCCCCGGCCACTTCCTTTCACTCCCCTCTCTTGCGGGTGTGCTTAGCCATAACAAATCCCGGCTAGCCTCCCATTCTCACACTCCCGTAGTGAGCTGTCCCATGCTGGGCGCATCGCCGCCCCTCCCTCCGCCCTCCCGCTCTGCCACGCCCACCATCCCTCCTGTTGTGACTGCTTCCCCTCTGGCCCCTCCAGCACTGGCGACTATGTCCCAGCAGGAGCTTGCTGCGGCCAGCTTGCAGGCAGCAATCCAGGTGGCCACGCAGAACCACAGTGACGGCGATGTCGGCCGAGCTCCTTGATGAACGCGAGATGGTGTGCCACTGGGTGCTCCCCCGGACGGATGCCATGTGGAAGGAGATGCAGAACTTGGAGGATGGGACGATGAGCATTTCCTTGGGAGCTTCTGCATGTCCTGCGCGACGTTCGATGTGTTTGTGGCTGAGGTGACCCCTGTCCTGCAGAGGGAGTGTACCATCATACGCCTGTCCATTCCGGTCTCTCGCCATCTGGGCCTGACGCTGTACAAGCTGCCGTTCAACATGGGGTACCTGCCACTGTCAACGATCTTCGGGAAGGCGTGTCCACTGCCTGCGAGATCTTCCGGGAGACGGTGAGTGTGCTGAACGAGCTGAACCTGGCCGACATCATCCAGGTCGGGAACGAGAAGGAGAACATGCATGGCTTCCATGCCCTGGGCTTACCGCGAGCTGTAGGGGCGCTGGACTCGACCTACGTGCGTATCTCCCCCCCCCCATAGCGATGAGTACTACAACCGCAAGCATTTCTACAGCATGGTTCTCCACTAGGTGGTGGATCCCAAGGGGCGGTTCCTGGATGTCTATGTGGATGTGTCTGGGCGGAGCCACCCCTGGCTGGCAAGCTGTCGTCGGGCCTCTTCCTGACGTCCAGGCCCGCTTCTGTGTGCGGGTGGGCGGTGGGTCCGCTGCTCCTGGCCGACCAGGCCTTCGCCCTGCAGCCGTGGCTGATGGCCCTGTACCGCTACCCCCGCACCACCGTGCAGCGTAAATACAACTACTACCACTGCTGTGCCTGCCTGCCCGTGGAGCGCGCCTTTGGGCGGCTGAAGGAGCGTTGGCGCTCCCTGTTTAGCTTGCTGGACTTGCAGGCCAACATCATCCCCGACGTCATGGTGTGCTGCTGCATCCTGCACAACATCTGTGAGTCCCGTGGGGATGTGTTACTGGCCGAGCACCCTGACCTCCCCTGGGCGGGCAGTTTATCAAAAGCTGAAGCTGATATTAATTCATAGGCAACAAGGCCTACTGGTAAGGGCCAAATACTGACAAAGCATAAAGAAGCACAAGCCCTGCTGAAAAAAGAATCAACATGGCTTCCGCAAAGGTAAACCCTCTCTTGCTATTATTTTAGAGTTATTTGAGAGAATCAATAAACATGTGGGCAGGGATGATCCAGTAGACATTGTTTGCTTGGACTTCCAAAAGGCCTTTTACAAGGTCCCTCACCAAAGACTCCTGAGCAAACTTAGCAGTCATGGAATAAGAGGAGAGGTCCTTTTATGGATCAGCAAGTGGTTGAAAAACAGAAAGCGGTGAGAAGAAATACATAGTAAATTCCCCCCAATAGAGGGATGTAAACAGTGGTGTTCAGCAGGGATCTGTATATTTACTAATTCTTTTCAATTTATTCATAAATTATCTGAAATTAGGTGTGAGCAATGAAGTGGCCAAGTTTTCTGATGCCACCTAATTATTTAGCGGTGTGAAAACAAAAAATGGACTGTAAGAAGCTCCAAAAGGATCCCTCCAAACTGGGTGAATGGGCACAAAAATGGAGTTCAGTGTAAACAAGTGTAAAGTTTTTGGCACATTGGGGCAACACTGCCCCTCCCCTTCCATTTCACATATACACTGATGGGATCTGGGCTAGTGGTGACTGATCAAGACAGAGACCTTAGGGTTGTGGTGGGCAGCTCAATAAAAATATCCTCCCTGTGTGTGGCTGCTGTGAAAAAAGGCAAATTACATGATAGGTATCATAGGAAATGAATAAAAAATTAAACGGCTAATATCATATTGCCCTTATACAAATCTATGGTGCTACTACACTTGGAATATTGTGTGCAGTTCTGGTCACCACATCTAAAAACAGGATATTGTAGAGTTGGAAAAAGTACGTAAAAGGGCAACTAAAATAATCAAGCAACTCGAGCAACTCCACTATGGGGAAAGTTTGCAACATCTGTGACTGTTTATCTTAGAGAAAAGGTGAGGAGAGACATGATAATGTTATAGAAAATTATGCATGCTGTGGAGGAAGTGGCTAGGGAGACATTTTTGTGCCTCTCATAACATTAGAACCTGGGATCATCCCATGAAGCTGACTGATGGGAGATTCTGGACAGATAAAAGGAATTACTTTTTCACTATGGAATTCGATACCACAAGATGTAGTGATGGCCCCCAATTTTGGTGGCTTAGATTAGATTAGATAAATTTATGGATGAGAAGGCTATCAATGGCTGCTTTTCCTGATGGCTATATGCTTGATCTGTTGGTGCTACACTCTTACGTTCCTTTGCAATTGGGTAATATGCTTATATATTAAACCCCAAAGTACCTTGATAAGAACACTGAGAGGATGTTCTTATTGAAATCAAAACCATGCTGCCTCATTTTAAAGTTTAAGAAGAACAACAAGACTCCTCCTAACCAGGCAGGCCCTATGTGCCAGAAGTGGATAAGACATGTGCCAAAGTCTACAGGCTCCTGGCATTGGAGCCCTGCTTCATCCCGCTGAGGAGTAATAATTTGACACCTTTGAAACAGCAGGACCTCATACTCTGACAACTGCAGCCTTGTTCTGTATCCCCTAAGCCATTCAAACACATTACAATATATATATATTCACAGTCAGCAACATCCATAGTGGATTTTTTCCCCACCTTAGCAGTTCTCTCACCACTGTGATGTGGGCTCAGAGATATACTCTGTGGTATCACTATTAAGTTTTTCATTTATTTTTCCATGCTTACCTACACAGAATGAAACACTCCCTTTTAGACGCCAGTCCAAATTATTCAAGAATACTTTCGACAGCTGCCAAGTAATTTAGAACGATACCTTCTTAACACTTTCTCAAAACGGACCTGACAACCCAGAGGAGAAAAGCTCTCTGTCTTCACATCTAACAATTATATAGTAATGCTAAACCCCACCAAGAGTATTCATTTCAATGGAGAACTGGATTTTTTCCCTTCTAAATTCACAGAGGGACTTCAGATTAGAATGCCTGCCCCCACTTACAAAGCTCCTCAGTCTATGTTCGCTTCCGGCCCAGCTCCTGAATTCCAGCTGATGAGCTAATAGAGCACTCAATGATATTAGGTGACAAAACCCAAGTTTCCTTTGAGAAAGGATCTATCATAATGGTTGGTGGGATTGCAAAATATGGAATGCTGTCTAAGATGTATTTGGTTGGAAAGAGCTGAAAGGAGGGAAGTTTCATGCAGTTCTTTTGCTGTGCCCATAATATAATTAATTTAAGGACCTATGCTAATATTGAAAGAGGCTTCCTCCTTAATTCCACACAGGATCAAACACATTTTAAACCTAGAGTTCTACTGAAAAATTCTCTAGGGAAGTAACAGACTACTTAGGAACAACAAACTATTTTTCTTTATGGCAGGCTTGAATCTTAATGGTGGTCGACCCTTTTGGCACATATGCCACAAGTCAAGCCTGCAATTTGTGCTAGCTACTGTGTCCTACAATAAATAATAATAATAATAATAATAATAATAATAATAATAATCAGACAGAAATGCAGCCCTAACTCTATGCCATGGCCAGGCCCAGAGGCCTTCCTGCTCCTGGTCAAGCATCCTACAAAGTCCTGTTGTGTGTGCAACATCTTGCAGCCCTGCCTCTTGTGGCAATATCTTTTGTCCATTTGTTAACAACTACCAAATCATTCCCACCATGGAGCACCAATGCAGCTGGCTCTGGTAAGGTATATTCCAGTTTTATTCACTCCAGTGCAATTCAGAATTTATTTATTTATTTATTTATTTATTTATTTTATTCCATTTATATACCGCCCCATAGCCGAAGCTCTCTGGGAGGTTTACAAAAATTAAAAACATTGAACATTAAAAATACCGA
Organism: Anniella stebbinsi; assembly: GCA_029215795.1. Classification (NCBI taxonomy): domain Eukaryota; kingdom Metazoa; phylum Chordata; class Lepidosauria; order Squamata; family Anniellidae; genus Anniella; species Anniella stebbinsi. Next base: position 103,481,231 of record JARDYH010000003.1, read on the forward strand.
TATACAAAATTTAAAACCATAAAGCATAAAAACAAGTTATAATTACAATATCCTTTAAAACAACAATTCTGGGTCAAAGCACAACAACAACAACACAAAACCCTCATAATATGCTGTTAAATGCCTGGGAGAAGAGGAAAGTCTTGACCCGGCACCGAAAAGATAATAATGTTGGCGCCAGGCGAGCCTCGTCGGGGAGATCATTCCAAAATTGGGGGGCCACCACTGAAAAGACCCTCTCCCTTGTTGCCACCCTCCGTGCTTCCCTCGGAGCAGGCACCCGGAGGAGGACCTTAGATGTGGATCGTAGCGTACTGGTAGGTTCGTGTCAGGAGAGGCGTTCCATCAGGTATTGTGGTCCCAAGCCATGTAAGGCTTTATAGGCTAGAACCAGCACCTTGAATTGGGCTCGGAAATGTATAGGCAGCCAATGCAAGTGGGTTTTATATGCTCTAACCTTCTGGTTCCTGTTATCAATCTGGCAGCTGCATTTTGCACAAGCTGCAGATTGGGACCATGGTACTCTGTGTGTGTGTGTGTGTGTGTGTGTGTGTATTAAAATTTCCACTTCCATTCATTTTTATCCTAGTATTCCATCCACCCCACCTCAATCGGGGGTATGTGTAAAAAAAAAAAAAAAAAAAAAAGCTGAAAAAAATCATGGATTGCCTGCCCAAAAATCCTATGAATATTATAGAAAAATGAAATGAGAGGAAGAGGGAAAAAAATGCACAGAGCCTACAATTGGAGGGTGGAAAGGGTAGCCAAAATGTTGCAAGTTTAAAGCCACTCCCACTTGTAAAAGTTATAAATACTGCTAGATTGGAACATGTATGCCTTTGTAGTGCATGGAAAATGCAAACACAGAACAAAACATAATAAATGTAGCTCGGGGCAAATGGAGAAGAAATAATAACATGGCAATGGGTTGAGGAGTTCATTGTGTGAGCCAGATGTTATAGTACTGGGATAAAAAATGCTAGTGTAGATTGGCCTTAAAGCTTTTCCAGTATTTACACAAAATTGTACTTTATCCAGGTTAGCTGAAGCCCAAGGCTGTTACATTATTTAAGTCTAACTGTTATCATTTGCAAATCTTAGTTTCATGCTACTCAGAGTTGCAGGTTTCCAAAGTTGATTTTGCTCCAATAAATGGAAGAGAAATAAGCCCTTGTGCCAAGTGCCATGAGGAGGCAATGCCAAGGCTGCTTCCCTTGTGTGCTCTGGCATTTAAGGGCAGAATAATGTGAAGGAATAAAATTGCAAACTCCAATATAACCACTAGACAGCAACCAGATCTAATTGCTATAAAAATCAGAATAAAATATTTTAGACCTCTATACATCATTATGTATATTCCCACCTTCCATTCAGTACTGATGACAAAAGATGCTGAGTCTCTTTGTAGAGAATAGGATAGTATATTTTCATCCTCCCTACACAACATAACATACATAACATAACTTTAACTTCTGCCCTATAAGGACACCCCATGTTGTCATTTCCAATTCTGGAGTTTATGATTTGGGTATATGTCTACTTGGAAAAGAACAAAATCCTACAGAAGATAGTCTATGCCACAGAGGCCACCTGAGTCTCAAGTGACAATGATGACTCCACGAGGAACCCCAAGCAACAAACCTATTCAGTCAGAGAGAGGGTTACCCCATCCAGAACTAGTTGAACATCCTCAATCCTGTCAGAGGAACCATCCACTAGCAGCATCTTGTCTGGTTTAAGCTTCAATATTATTCCTTATACAATCCGTTTACAAAGGCAAGCACCAATCTAACTCATCCACAGCCTCAGCTGATGAAGATAAAAGAAGACAATGTGCTGCATATCATCAGCATATTGATGACGGAATACTCGAAAACTTCTGATGACCCCACTCAATTGTTTCATGTAGATGTTAAATAGCAAAACCAACCCCTGCAGAACCCCATACTGGAGAATTCTTGGGGCTGAGCAATATCACCCAAGCACCACCATCCAGAACTGACAATCCAAGTAGGAGCAAAACCATTGCAATGCAGTTTGCCCCAATCCATGCTCAGACAATTGCCCCAGAAGGATACTATGGTTGATGGTATCAAAAGACAGCAAAGATCAAGGAGTGTAACAGGGTCAAACTCCCCGTCTCTCTCCTGATATAGTTCATCATACAGGGTGACATACGTTGTTTCTGTACCAAAACCCTGACTGAAATAGATCCAGATAATCAGTCTCATCTGGAGTTGCTTGGCAAATACTTGCTCAAGCGTCTTGCCCAGGAAAGGAACATTTGCCACCAATCTAAAGTTGTTAGGATCTTCTGGATCTAGGGTGGATTTTTCAGGAGTGGCCTCACCGCTATCTCTTTCAGGCAACCTGGGACTACTCCCTCTCAAAAGAGGCATTAATCACCTCCCTGGACCTGCCGGCTTTTCCCTCCCTGCCAGTTTTTGTAGGCCAGGAAGGGCAAGGTTCCAATATGGATGTGGTTGCTTGTGGTTGCTCAGACTGGTCAACATCCTCGATGAAAGTCATCCAACAAAAGAGGACAAGACTGTGCTCAGGATACCTCACCTGATTCATCTGCTATAACACTGAGGTCTAAGGGCTTCTCCAGATTTAGCAAAAATCCTGCAGCCTTACCGGGGCATTTTCTTCCAGAGTCTTCGCAGGTATAATGAACAGTGCAATACATGTGCTTCCCCCCCCCCTTGGTTTTGCCAGTTTCTTCCCATTTATTTCAATTATATAACCAACAGATAGCGCTGTTTTATTGTGCGATTTTGATTTATTACAGTATTTTGGGGGGGTTATAGAATGATGGGTTCCCAATTGAAAACAGTAGGAGAGGTATCGGAGGTTGACAACATCACGAAAAGGACCCACAAGCGTCAATGAATGACCAACCATGAGCATGCAATAAATCGCTCATGTCAAGAATCTCTAGCAGCTACAAGAGATTTTTGTCTTCGAAGTGCCTTGCAAGTTGTTGTTTTTTTTTAAAAAAAAATTCAATTAATCAAGTTTTTATTGTTTGTAGCCAATGGCCATCACAATACAAACACAAAGCACACACGTATAAAACAGAAAAACATTTGGTACAATAAAACAGGAGTACAATAAAATGATCAGGATTTAAAAAATTGTTTCTGTTTAATGCCCTTAGGATTTGACAGTAGTATGGTTTAGAAAGGCCGCTCTTGTCTTTCTTGCAACCGGGGCAAATAAAGCTATCCTATAGCTGATGAATTTGTCCACATCAGCCAACAGCCATCTGATTTTAAAATTGTCTGACTGGCCTTTTAAGATGGTCTGGAAAGGGAGAATAAATTTAGCCCTGGGTGAATTATATAATGGATAGTATAAGATATAATGTACAAGATCTTCAATATGTCCTGATTTGCATATGCAAAAGTGCTCTTTGACAGGTCTATTGGAAAATCTTCCAGCCAGATACTCAGTGGGCATCATTTGAAATCTGAGCTGGGTAAAAGTATGCCTAACAGGGAAAAAGGTTAATTCTCGCAAATAAGTAGCCCTTTTATAGTCTGTCTTGATTTTGGTATACCAAGTAGCAAATTTACAGTTTTTTGTGTATTCAAAATGTCTTTTGGCATCTTCACCAAACACAATATCTCAGATCTTATGATCGGATATGTCCTGCATTTTCATTGTTGGGGGGACTGAGCAGTTCAATATCAAGCATCTACAAGATTGTACCCAACCTTCTCTATTCTGCAAATCCAAAAAGCACAATTTTGCTCAATGTTGTTCTGGCATCGATAGTATTTTTTCCCAATACAATACTGTGGATTTGTGTATATGTGCTTTCAGAGAAGGGAGGCCTAATTCAGTCCTTAATGATGCATCAGGTGTACTGTTTGACACTGCCAAGAGTGTACGCAGGAACTTATTTTGAATGACATCAAGTTCATCTCTGCTGCCCCAGATTGCTGCACCATATAGAAGATGGGGCACAATCACGGCTGCAAAGACCTTTAATGTTAATTCTACTTAACGGTGGCCCTCAGTATAGTACAGTTTCTTTATAGGCCCCAATAGACGGGCAGCTGAAGATGTAATTGCCTCAAAACAGGTATGCCATAAGGTATTTTCCGAAAAATTAAGCCCTAAATATTTAAATGATCGGCATTGTTCAATACTATGTCCATCCAGGGTCCATTTATGTTGCTTATGCCTTTTGGCAAACACGACCGCTTTTGTTTTGCTGTAGTTAATGGTTAGACCTTCTTGCTTATAGTAGATTCCAAATTTAGTGAGTAATCTTCTCATGCCAGTTTGAGTTAATGAAATAAGTGCCATATCATCTGCATAAATCAGAACTGGGACCTTCGGTTTCCCAATTGCAGGAGGGAAATAGGCAGAAGAAGAAAGTTCCTGAGTTATGTCATTTATATAAAGTTTAAATAGAAGTGGTGCCAGGATACAGCCTTGTTTGACTCCCCTTACTGTTGGGATTGAATTAGACAGGGAACCCGCCATGCCAACTCAGATTTTGATATCAGGATTAGAATAAAGTTGCTGCACAAGGAACAGCAGGTGTTTATCAACTGAGATGGCATCTAATTTCTTCCATAAACGTTGTCGGTCTATTGAGTCAAACACATTTGATATATAACTTTTTGATGGGCTATTTACATCCTAACACAGTGGACCTCTGATGTTTTCACAACCTCCCTAGAGCCAGCATGTAATAAGCCCTGGACAACCCTGAAAAAGCTTCACTGGTTGGCATAGAGAAGGTTCAATAGATGCAGAGAGAAAACATCTCAGGGGTATTCAAAGATTTCAGTTGTAACAGTATTGATGACTCTAGCTCTTGACATGTGTGGGAGCAGCACAGGATGTGTGAGTCTCAGGGACTAACTGAAAGCACATATTGAACTATAGGAGGCCTTCAGACCACATTTATGGAGTCACTGCACTAGAAAACTGCAAAGTTCCTTCCAACTCTGATTCTAGTCCTGGAAACACAGCTCCCATTAAAGCAGCATTGGAATTCCAGGTTGCTTTATAGTGCTTTGGAATCTATACCTGCCCATTCCTGGTCAAGTTGCTTTGTCTGTTTGCTCACTTACAAAAATTGATATTCAGACTGAGTTTTGTTTCTTGTAGAAAACATAAAAAGTTAAGTGCCCTCCCCACAAAGAGAAAAAGGAAAAGGAAAAGGAAAAAGAAAAAGAAAAAAAAATACAGAGAGAAGATGGGGGTAGGGAAATCAAATTGATATGGGAGACAGACTGAGAAACCTAGGGAATTACTTTATAATATACTAGCTGATATGCTATGCGTTGTTCAGGTCCGTGAATAATGTTTATGACATTTATTTGATAAATAATAAATTTCTCTGCACCTTATTCATCTTTAGGTTGGTTGTTTTTATAGTTTGGTTGAGTTTGTAAATTGTTTCGTTAGAATAAATGGAAAATTGTGTTAATAAGAACTGTATTTTAAATTAGAGCTTCGTGATTAATCACATTTTTTGTTTTACCTGAAATGCCTACACCTCCCATCGTGCCTTGGCCGGAGCAGCCGTCTAAACTTCAAAAACAATCAGGACGCACAACACCCTTTCTACCAGCTAAACAAGATGCAAACCTAAGAATATGTTTTCAAAATAGACCCAGCATTGCCCCGATATCTGAATAACATATCTGAAGTGGATCTCAGTGGACATGGGGAACTGTTATATGCATGTGCTCTGAAGTTATTATTATGAAAAAAGGAAAGCAGGCAGAACACAGAATACTTTATTTTTTAAAAATCAATATAATATCTACATTTAACAGGTTTGGGCAGAGAGCCAGGATGGTCAAAGCCGCTGGTGACTTGGGTGTATTATTTTACATACCTGTGCTCTGAAGACTCACTATGGCTAGGCTGACCATCTGAAAAGGAGGACAGGGCTCATGTAACTTTAACAGTTGTAGAGAAAAGGGAATTTCAGCCAGTGTCATTTGTATGCAATTAGTTCCTGGTGAAATTCCCTCTTCATCACAACAGTTAAAGTTGCAGGCACTATACTAGAGTGACCATATACAAAAGAAGGCAGGGCCCCTGCAACTTTAACTGTTGTGATGAAGAGGGAATTTCACCAGGAGCATACAAATGACACTGGCTGAAATTCCCTTTTCTCTTTAACTGTTGAAGTTACATGAGCCCTGTCCTCCTTTTCATATGGTCAGCCTAACTATGGCACTTTTAATTCTTTTATTTTTTAGTTAAATGGTCAATCTACCACCTTATGGTGCTGGTGACATTATGCCACTGCTATGAAGCCACATAGAGGATAAAGCATTTTCAATACCTTTTGCTGAAGAAATTTTAGTTATGGAATGTCCTGAAGGAATAATAGCAATTTATACTGGTCATGATCATGAATCAAAGTTTGGTGGCAAGAGAAGACCCTTGGGAGTTCCACCCAAGGCATGTTGGGAGTTGTAGGCATAAGCCTCGGATTTTTATTAGATTCTTTAAAAGTATTTAAAACCCAAAATTTCATGTTTTTAGATTTTTCTAAATTATTTCAGTGTGCCAAATTTCAGTGTGCTCTTCAGTAGAGGACTGAGGAGTAGCATTGCGAAGGAGGGAAAGCGGCTGTCAGTGGACAAGCCCAGCTGCAGCCAAGTCCTGCCAGGACTGCCCCGGCCTGAACTTCTTGCCCATCAAGTGCTCCATCAGGAGCCGGTACTGAAGGGTTGGGGCCAGCCCACCTACTTGCCCCTTTCATTGAACTGATTTCTGGGCATGCGCAGAGTGCTTCCCTTTCCTCCCTCTTAAGTGTGAAAGCTGCAGGTGCCCTTCCTCCAGTTTCCAAGAAAACAGTGATATCAGGACGGGGTGCCTTTGAGCATGTCCAGAGTTCGGCCTCTCAAAGACATGCTGTTGTATCTAGTTATGATTTTAAAACCGCATGTGGCAGGTGGGAGGAGGCACCACAAATGGATGCAGCCCATTTATGTGGGTTGTTTCCTTTTATGTGGAATTGGGTTGACTGCTCGAGACTGACCTTAGGAATCACAATGGCCGCCAAAGGCCAGTAAGCCTGGCCTCCCACCCAAGGCATGCTGGGAGTTGTAGGCATAAACCTAGGTTTTTATTAAATTCTTTAAAAATACTTAAAATCTCAAAAAAGCATGTTTTTAGATTTTTTTCTGATCCCTGTACACGAAGACCTGTCTGGGTGAACAGTATGAAGGCAGAACCATATGTGGAAGTGGGTAAAAATTTCCGGACCTATGTGATGCTTTATAGGTAGAGATTAGACAATTGGTTCTTCGAACTCAATGTTGTCTGCAATGACAGGCAGCAGCTCTCAGACTTTCCCAGCCCTAGCTTTACATGGGGGAGGGGATTGAACATGGGACCTTCTGCATTCATGGCATCAACTCATAAATGCCTTCTAACATGCCTCCAGCCACTTTTTCTACATTGGGGGAGATCTGCCACCATGTCATCCTGTTTCCACACTCGGTGCTCCAATCTCCAGCACTCTCCAGACATCCCTACAGTACAGCATCTAGACTCCACTTGACCCATGATTTGAAGAGTAACCAAATATGTAAAACATTCAGTGTGCCACTAAATATTCACCATATGTGACAGAGCTGAACAAAATTAAGTAGTTTTGAACATGAGTCCAAGCTGAGCATTGATGCACCTGTGAAGCCAAACTTTTCTCTGTTCGTGCCAAGATTCCATTTACCATGCTGCCTCCCCACTACCACCATAAGCTATATTTATAAATATTGCAGCAAAGAATCCACTGCAATTCTGGGCAATTTATTGCAATCCTATATACTTGAGTAATATTTACATCATCATGATGAGCTGCTTATGAGTCGCAGCCCCCCTTTTATCCTATAACTATTTGCACATTGTTGGTGCCAGAATGAAGTTGTCAGCACTTGAGTCTGGAACGTCATCACAGTTCTGCTTGACACAGATGCACTGCCTTCCTGATGGCTCCCTCTCTTAGCCAGGTGGTGTTACTCTTCAGATGGAAATGGACATGATTTCTAGAGATGAAGAGGTTTTCAATTCTATTGCTAAAAATAGCGCCCATCATCAGCAGGAGACAACACTTGTCAGCCATGTGCAACAAAGACGACCTCTTTGTCAGGTCTAGCCTGCAGCAGGTGGTGTCTGCTCATGGTCTACTTTTACATTAGCTCAAAAATAAACAACCAGTTCCTTTGGCTGGTTTCCTTTCCTGAATGCAGGCATAGAACATTCTGTACAAAGGAGCACTCACCATCATTTGAAGGGGTCAGATCTAACTGATGCATCCATGACAAGCACAAAACATGAGGTGGATGGAGAGACATACAACAGTTATTCAACAAGGCAAGATATAATGGCACAATAAACAAGAAATCTCTTTGGAATCTCTTATGGATGCACATAAATAACACATGCATTCTTTTTGCAAAATTGGATCCTTACCATATGATCTGGAATTTATTAATATTCTGGCACCCATGGTATATATCATCAACATTTACCAACCATTCAGTAAAATACTTCTTGAAAATCCTGCAACACAGCACTTGATTTAAAAATAGGACACAGCCACCAGGAAGTTGTTTTAAATAAGCCCCTATTAAATGAATAAGGCTCCTGTTCCTTTATTTCATTAGAAGAACTTTCCATTGGATCGTGCCTTCACTAAGCAAACTACCTTGCCTTTAAAAATGTTACCTCTCTCTTAGGGCCATAATTTAGTATAACTAAATAGGCTGGGTAAGGTTGTGGTTATGAAATTGTATAAAATCTACAGCTCCAATTAATGACCCTGTTTTGGACTGTCATCCTCATCTGTGTCCATCAAAATTCTGTGGGTCCCCAATGAGCATCACCATGCAGGTGGCTATCCACATCAGCTGTTCACATGGATCCTAATCTAGATCTCATCAATGGACCAAATTCTTAGGACACATTAGGATTTTTGTTTTTAAAAAAGGCATGAACCTTATATGGAGATGCAGTCATGGAAAAAGACATTCCTCATGTTCACTTTCTAGCAATCACAGGCAATGTATGCTGCTAACCTGCTTTATGTTTTCCACTCATATTTGTCCTAATCATCCTTATGAGACAGGTTTAAGATTCATAAATTAATTTCTTCCACATAATGTAGAAAGAGTTACTAAGCTGTACAACTGGGTAGTCCATACTTCTTCTGGTCAGCGATATTGTGAATGGTCAAAACAGGCTGATATTGTGAATGGTTGAAATAGCGCTCCTGCAATATTGTGTATGGGTAAAACAGGCTACTGCAAGAGGGTTTATTAAACAATCTGCTCATTGCAGCCTTTATACTGGTGGAGAATGAGTTACTAAGCAGTATAACTGGATATCCCATGCCTCTTCCCATCAGCCTCCATTCTCAAACAGCGCTACTGCGATACAGTGAATGGGTCAAACAGCACTACTGTGATATTGTGACTGGAATGGTTCGAAGATGGCTATTGCAATATTGTGTGTGGAATGGTTAAATTAGCACTACTGCGATATAGTGAAAGGTTGAAACAGCACTACTGCGAAGTAGTGCTAAGTGGGGAAGGAAGGCTGCGTCCACAAGTGCCGTACTGCTAATGGGAAACAAGAGGGAGGAAAAGGTGCAGCCCCACCCCTTGGCCACGTCACAGCCAGGTCATAGGAACAAGGTGTAGCCAGGATTTAATGCAGGAGAATGGGGCACCTTGCAGAACAATACCTTAAAATGACTTTGCGAACATCCGCCTTTTCCAGAAGGAAGCAGTGAGGTTGCTGTAGATTGGTAACAGCATAATCTGTCATGAACAACCCTGATGTGCTCCCACTTCACACTAAGGGGGAATCCACACAGTCCTTTGGAACGTTTTAAATTGTATTTTAAAACGTTCCAATTAGGTGCGTTCTAAAACATCTTAGGCCACATTACTGAGTACTCACGTTACAGGAGAAACAGTCTTCAGTCTTTAAAGCGGTGTGTGCGGTCACACACTGTTCTGCCCTGTCTCTTTCTCTTTCATTTTTTAATGAATTTAGGGCAAGGCATTGTGGGGGTTGTAGTTCAGTTACACACTTCCTTCTTAGTTCCTCTGTCATTCCCTAGCGAGTATAGGGCTAATTGTGGGTGTTGTAGTTCACTGGTCCACTTCCTGTTTCTTCCCCACCAATCAACTGCTCAGCATTTGGGCACCAGTAAAGGAAGCACTGCCCCCATGAAGCACAAACGGTAAGAAAGGACACATTATTTTACTTAAAACGATTTATTAAAAGTGAAACCGTTGTATATAACTGAAGGGAGTTTTAAAAAACCTCAGATATACAACGTTATAGGGAGTGCGTCATGTGGCCCAAAGAGTTTTCATAACCCTTATAAAACGTCAAAAAACTCGTGTGTAGATCCGCCCTAAATCAACTGTGTAGATTGGGCCTTATATATCAATTAAAACAACGGGACAAATTAGTCATGCCTAATTTGTCCCATTGATTCCAATGGGTCTACTTTAAGCATAAGTCTAGATCCAACCCATATTGTTTTGATTTATTATTTCTCATTACCTGTGCAAGTAGCAATATAGGAATGATGGCAAAGAAACCAAAACTACTTCTACTAGTGATAGAAAGAAATTTTGCTGCATTCTAAAAACTGAATTGAACTCTGCCCATTTTGATTCAATAAAATAATAAAGATAATATAACTTTTACTGTAGTCTTTTCCAAGCCATCTGTCAAATATTCTTACTGCATACCAGCTGTCCAATACCGATTGCTGTAGGTATGATACTGTCAGCTGGGCCAGATCTACACCAAGCAGGATATGACACTTTGAAAACGGTTTGAAAACTGTATATGGAGTGTGTCCTGGGCCCCAACAGTTGTCACTACTGTTATAAAACATTTTAAGCAGTAGTGTAGCTCCTGCCCAGCTGATAGGAGTACAGGAAGCTATGTCATACACAGGCAGGATCTACACTACTGCTTTATCATAAAATCATAGAATAGTAGAGTCGGAAGGGGCCTATAAGGCCATTGAGTCCAACCCCCTGCTCAATGCAGGAATCTACCTTAAAGCATCCCTGACAGATGGTTGTCCAGCTGCCTCTTGAAGGCCTCTAATGTGGGAGAGCCCACAACCTCCCTACATAATAGGTTCCATTGTCGTATTGCTCTAACAGTCAGGAAGTTTTTCCGGATGTTCAGCCAGAATCTGGCTTCCTGTAACTTGAGCCCATTATTCCGTGTCCTGCACTCTGGGTTGATCGAGAAGAGATCCTGGCCCTCCTCTGTGTGACAACATTTCAAGTATTTGAAGAGTGCTATCATGTCTCCCCTCAATCTTCTCTTCTCCAGGCTAAACATGCCCAGTTCTTTCAGTCTCTCCTCATAAAGCTTTGTTTCCAGACCCTTGATCATCCTCATTGCCCTCCTCTGAACACCCTCCAGTTTGTCTGCATCCTTCTTGAAATGTGGTGCCCAGAACTGGACACAATACTTAAGATGGGGCCTAAACAGTGCTGAATAGAGGGGAACCAGTATCTTACACGATTTGGAAGCTATATACTTCTATTAATGCTGCCCCAAATAGCATTTGCTTTTTTTGCAGCCACATCATACTGTTGGCTCATATTCAGCTTGTGATCTACAACAATTCCAAGATCCTTCTTGCTTAGGCTGACCATATGAAAAGGAGGACAGGGCTCATGTAACATTAACAGTTGTAGAGAAAAGGGAATTTCAGCCTGTGCTATTTGTATGCAATTAGTTCCTGGTGAAATTCCCTCTTCATCACAACAGTTAAATGTGCAGGCACTATACTAGAGTGACCATATACAAAAGAAGGCAGGGCCCCTGCAACTTTAACTGTGGTGATGAAGAGGGAATTTCACCAGGAACTAATTGCATACAAATGACCCTGGCTGAAATTCCCTTTTCTCTACAACTGTTAAAGTTACATGAGCCCTGTCCTCCTTTTCATATGGTCAGCCTATTCTTGCTTGTCGTATTGATTAGCCAAGTATCCCCCATCTTGTAACTCTGCATTTGGTTTCTTTTTCCTAGGTGTAGAACTTGGCATTAATCCCTATTAAATTTTATTCTGTTGTTTTCAGCCCAGCGCTCCAGTCTAGCAAGATCACTTTGGAGTTTGTTTCTGTCTTCCAGGGTATTAGCGATACCACCCAATTTTGTGTCATTTGCAAATTTGATAAGTGTTCCCTGCACCTCCTCATCCAAATCACTAATAAAAATGTTGCACTGGGCCCAGGACTGAGCCCTGTGGTACCCCACTAGTTACCTCCCCCCAGTGTGAAAAGGTACCATTGATAAGCACTCTTTGAGTCCGATTCTGTAGCCAACTGTGGATCCACCTAATCGTTCTTCTATCTAGCCCACTTTTCACTAGTTTGTGAATCAGAATGTCATGGGGCACTTTGTCAAAAGATTTGCTGAAGTCAAGATATACTATGTCCACAGCATTCCCACAGTCCACAAGGGAGGTTACCCGATCAAAAAATGAGATCAGATTAGTCTGACAGGATTTGTTCTTGACAATCCATGCTGGCTTCTAGTAATCACTGCATTGTTTCCAAGGTGTTTACAGATTGACTTCTCTATAATCTGTTCCAAGATTTTCCCAGGGATGGATGTCAGACTGACTGGTCTGTAGTTCCCAGGTTCCTCCTTTTTGAAGATAGGGACAACATTAGCCTCCTTCAGTCATCCGGCACTTCACCCGTCTTCCATGATTTTGCAAGGAGAATAGAGAGTGGTTCTGAGAGTTCTTCTGCCAACTCCTTTATTACTGTAGGATGCAGTTCGTCAGGCCCTGGAGATTTGAACTTGTTCAAAGAAATTAGGTGTTCCTTGACCTTTTGTTTATTGATCTCAAACTGCAATCCTGCCCCGACAGCTTGTACTTCACTTTTTCCAGGGGGTCATAGACCCGCTTTTGAGAGAAGACAGAGCCAAATTAGGAATTGAGCACTTCGGCCTTTTCCTTGTCATCTGTTACCAATTTGCCATCCTCATGAAGCAGTTGAACCACCATTTCTTTCCTCTGTCTTGTACTATTCACGTATCTGAAAAAAGCCTTTTGATTGCTTTTAGCATCCCTTGCTAGCCTCAGCTCCTTCTCAGCTTTAGCCTTCTTGATACCATTCCGGCACTTCTGTGCTACTTGTTTGTATTCTTCTTTTGCAGCCTGGCCTTCCTTCCACTTCCTATATGTATCCTTTTTTTTTTTCAGGTCATCTCTAAGCTTTTTGTGGGGCCACACTGGTTTCTTCTGTTGTCTTCTATCTTTTTTCCTTGTTGGAATTGTTTGTAAGTGGGCCTTTAAAATTTCCTTTTTTAAAAACTCCCACCCATCTTGGACTCCTTTTCTCATTAGTTCTGAGTTTATTAAAATCGACTTTCCTGAAATCCAGAGTACGCGTTATTGACAACTATTAGGGCCCATGACACATTCCATATACCATTTTTAAAACACTTTCAAAGTGTTATATCCTGCTTGGTGTAGATCTGGCTCAAGTCAGATTGCGGAGCGAAGGACGAGAAATGAAGAGGCGACACAGAGTTGGGATTTAAACAAGGGCCACTTTATTTATTTACAAGAAAATCAAGCAAAGGGGGGAGGTAACCTAAGCGGGTATTTTGGCATGGCCAGCCAGGCCATTGAAGGGGTCGGGCGAGACATTCACAACCCGGGAAGTGGCGCCTGCTTTTTCGCCGCCCCCCGAGCTTCCCCAATCTGAGGTGGGGTGGCCTTCCGGTGTCATCTCCCCTCGTGCCGCAGGGCTCCGAGTAGACGAGACGGGTTGGCCCCAAAGGTAAGCCTTGTCCCCCCAACTGATGCCGCAGGGCTCTCAGTAGTTGGCCACAGGCGTTACCAATCAATTGAATAGTGCCTGTGAATGCTCACCATTAAAACATAACAAATGCCCGCTCCTACCGCCACAGGGGGAGACAGACTATTACTCAGTCTCCCCCTCCCCCTCCCCCCAGAAGCAGAACACTACGTAGCCCTTCCTGAATATCTGCTAGGAATAAATTGTTACCAGGCTGAGACAGGTGAACCCTGTCGCGCCTATACAGCTCCCTCCGAGAACGGCAAATGTTGGGGTGTTGAATGCTAATGTCCCCATGCTGCACCAGGGCCTTAAAAATCTCCGTATTAACCCATTTCCGTGCCTTTTCAATAGCCAGGGGATCACTGGACACCATCCAGTGTATCCGAGGCAAGATGCATGACCATATGATCCGTATGCAGGGCCAGCGCTAGCGTATGTGCTGGAAATCAGCCAAAGCTTGCAAAATGAGGGCCTTGCCCTTCATTAAACCCAAGTCGTTCCCCCCTAGATGAATAAGCAAAACCTGTGGGGGGAACCGAGCAGAATGCTGCTGCAGCAAGGTAGGGATGAGCTCATCCCACCGCATACCACGTTTCCCGAGCCAACGAATGGTTGCGTGTTGACTCAAGCCAAGCTGTGATCCAAAGCTGGAGTTGGCTGCATGCTTGCTGGCCCAGAAGACCATACTGTGGCCGCATACGGAAACCCGCACGGGTGCCGAAGCCACTGGCAGATCTAGAACAAACATGAAAGCATTAGCATCTGCTGTGTGTAGCTTAAGTGTTTACATGTCTCACATATGTTTTGAATGCTGTGGACCGCCATCTGCCTAGCGCCTGGATCTGAGGAGGAGAAAATCCCAAAGCCGCTGCTGTGGACGCTGCACCGATGCGAAAGGAATGTGTACCAAACATTTCTGCGCGCAGACCCATATGATCAAGAGCCCGCCTAGCTATTGCCCAGAATTGGTATTTCGTGAGAGGCGTGCCATCCTGATGGCAAAACAGGGAACCCGCATCGTTTCCACGCAGAGTTACGAAAGCTGCTAAAGCCTGCAGTGGACATAAGTCTACGTTGGTAGAGGGGAATAATGAAATCCAACGACCTATACCATTCTGATCTGTTTTTGAGTATCGAAGAAGCAAACGGGCCTCTGCGTTCTTAAGAAGCAAATCAGAGAATTGCAATGCCCGTGTGGAGGTATCATGCTTAGATGATGCCAAAACCTCAGATATCCGAAATGCCCCGAAAAAGGTTGTTAATGCTGCTGCGTGGAATAAGCCTGATTCATATTGGGAGTGGCAAAGAAGCGGCCACTGTGCCCGTAGCCCAAGTAAAATATCCGGGGATAATGGAAGCCTGGCATCGGGGGTGCGAGGTGAAACTTTGGCCCAGCCGCTAAGGGCCCTGCGTACCCGGAAATCCGAGGTACGATCCTCCAGGCCACGAGCCTTAGCCATAAAAACTAGAGCTGCTAGCTTGAGAGAAATGGTGCGTGTAGACAAACCTTTACGTGTGGCATGGACACAAAATTGGAGCACATGCTTCACTGGGATGGGCCACAGGAGTTGCAGCTGATTTGCCATGCGGAATGCCTGAAATTCCCTACCTGCGTTTTGATAAGCAGCCCTGGTGCTAGGCGCCAAGGACTGCCAAATAGCCTGCTCTATCTCCTCCTTCCAAGGAGCCAAAGGGATGGAGACATGTTCTCCGGCTTTGGGAGAGCCCAGGGAGCCAATTCCCAAAACCTCTGCACCTGATGTCGGGACAAAGCATCTGCTATATTGTTATTCAGCCCCGGAATATGCTTTGCCCGAAAAAGAATGTTGAACTTAAGACAGTGAAGAGTAAAGGCTCTTACCAAGTTCATGACGCGGGGATTATGAGAGGAAAGGGAATTGATTACCTGCACTGTGGCCTGGTTGTCACACCAGAACAAAACAGTGGAATTGGCTAAATCATGCACCCACACGTGTGCAGCCACAACTATGGGGAACAATTCAAGAAATGTAAGGTCCCGGCATGTGCTGTCTGACCGCCACTCTTCGGGCCATTGTTCTGCACACCATCTCTTTCCCCAGATAACCCCAAAACCCCATGAACCTGATGCGTCAGAATGCACCTGTAAGTCTGCCTTTAACAGAAGTTCTTGCCTCCAAAATGACACCCCATTGAAATGTTCCAAAAATTCTAGCCATACAGCAATATCGGCTCACACGGCCTGTGTAACCCTAATTCGATGATGCGGCTTGCGCAAGCCTGACATAGCCCAACAAAAGTGTCGTAAGAAGGCCCTCCCAGGGGCGATGACCCTGCAGGCGAAATTAAGATGACCCAGTACCTCTTGCAATTGCCTCAACGACACCTTTTTATTGCCTAAAATGTTCAGAAGTTTACTGCGCAATGTACCTAGCTTATCCATTGGTAACCGACAGCATTGCAAGTTAGAATCTAATTCGATGCCCAAAAACTTAAGCACAGAAGATGGGCCCTCCGTTTTTTCCTGAGCCAGAGGTACCCCCAACTCCTCGCATAATGTGTGAAATTTTGTCATCATGTACTTGCAATGCGGACTTCCTGCTGGGCCAGAGAACTGGAAGTCATCAAGATAATGAATGACATCCCGCGCTCCCGCCCTCCATTTGAGGGCCCACTCCAGAAAGGAGCTGAACGCCTCAAACATTGCGCAGGAAATCGAGCATCCCATGGGTAGGGCGCAATCCACGTAGAATTGCCCTTGAAAGCAAAAGCCTAATAAATTAAAATCTTCAGGGTGAATGGGCATAATGCGAAAGGCTGCTTTTATATCGCATTTGCCCATCAATGCCCCAGGCCCATGTTTGCGCACCATATGCACAGCTGAATCAAAAGAAGCATACCTAACCGAACTTAAATGCTCGGGAATTGCGTCATTTACAGAAACGCCCTTTGGAAAGGATAGGTTGTGAATTAACCGGAATTCACCTGGTGCCTTTTTAGGCACTATCCCCAATGGCGATATATGTAGATGAGGAATGGGGGGGGTCAGAAATGGCCCCAAAACCCTACCCGCGCTAACTTCTTTCCCTATCTTTTCCCGAGCGATATCCTCCATCAGACTGAGGGATTTTTGATTTTTAGACAATGAACTACATCTAACTCCTTGAAAAGGGATGCGAAAGCCTTCCCTAAAACCTGAGCTAAGATACAAAGCCTCCTGCCGTCTGGGGTACTCCGCCAGCAACTCATTGAGTGGCTTAAGCTTGACTGGGCTGGGTCCCTTTGGGAGGAGGTGGTTGCCCCCCCGGTCGTTTGGGGCCCTGTCCGTCCTTAGCAGACCATTTTCCACTCCTGTTTTTAAAACAATTTGATGCAGCGTGGTAGCCTGAGCAAGTTTGACATTCGTGTCTGAATTTGCATGGGGTGCGTGTGCAGCTTCCTTTGTTGAAGTCCCAGCAGAGCGGGCGGTGTTGAACCGCCTGACCCGCATACCCCCTGGAGGTGAACGCAGGCTGTTGCTTGGCCAAAATATGGCCGCTATCCGCCCTGTCGCCAAATCCAGGCCGGGCTGGCGTCATGAACTGCAACCACAGATCATGATCTTTGACATCCCATCGAAGGGCGTGGTCAAATGCCGCTCTTCGGTGAAATGATTGGTCGTACGCCAGCCAGGCTCCACCCTCATATTCGGAATACGCTCGATAAATCATATCGAGGTATTTCGTTAGGATAACCCCTTTGCCTGGAAAACGTTGCAATATCACTCACATATAGATAAGGAATCCCGGCAACCAATTAGCCCAGGTGTGAACCACTTTCTTCCTTTTGATCCTTTCTGCCTGTTTATCTATTCCCTTTTCCTTATCCGTGCTCTCTTGTTCTCGGAATAGCAAGGAGAATATGTCAACATATTCCCCTTTGCATATCTTCTCCCTAGTGGCCGGGAGCAGGTGATATCCCAAAGGTGCGGATATGCTTCCAGTAGGAATACTATCGTGTGTAGCACCTGCGTAAGGATCCCTAACTTCCTGGGTAGCGCCGGTCCCAGCTGCGCCGGCAGGTCCCTGCCATACGGTATTACAAGCGACCATAGCTTCTGAGACTGGGGGCTGAGGTAAACCCTGTGGAGTAGTGTTACCAGGGGGTCAAGCTGCTGGAGCCGTGCTGGCCCTATCGGTGTGGTCCCAGCATGTTGAGGTGTAAGTGTAGCGGCAGTAGGAATGCTTGGGGGAATGAGTGTGTGTGGTGACCAAAATGGCTGAGCTATGTTACCTGTTTGCATTCCCATGTTGGTGAACCATGGTGAGAAGCCCCATTGAGCGGGAACAAACCCTGCTGCATGAGACACCGGTGTGGTATAATGTGACTGCAGCTCACCTTGAAGCGTAGGCCCGGGTCCCAATACCGGGGTGGTGTTTTGAAAAACAGGCTCCGAAGGCGATACCGCGCTCTGCTCCGTGATGGACGGGATGGTAATCGTGGCCAAACTCCCTTCTGTAGCTGGCACTTCAGTAGAAGGTCCGCCCGCAGAGCTCTCTATCACCTGCAACCGAGCTGAAAGAGTATTCAATAAAATATCTTGTCTTTTCTTACGCGTATGCCTGCGTTCAGCCTGTGTGTGTGGTGGGAACGGAGTTGGGATAGCAGAAATGCCTTTTTCCTTTTCCAGTGTTTGTAATCTAGCGACAAGACTGGAAACCTGTGGGTCAAGTTCTTCCTCAGAGGAAGAATTTTCAACGGGCCATCTACGTTTTGCGGATTGTGCAGGAGCCCTTCCTTTGCCCTTTTTCCCACAAACTCCTTTTTTTGGAGGCATGACGGTTGTATAGACGTTTCAAAATAAGCTGTTTCACTAAAGGAAAGACTCTAGTACCAATAGTATTGGTTAAACCAAGTTGAGTGCTACACTAGCTGCTGCTAAGATTAACAATTGAATCTCCGCTAAACAGCTGCTCGGGATGGCCAGCGTATGTTGGAGCTCTTATACTATGGGAGGCCAACCCCAGAGGGAGGTTGTAAAACAAGGTGAGAGCGGATAACAACAGAAATCTATATGAAACTGTATTAAACAAACAGCCCAGTATTGCCAACACTGATAAAACTTGTGAAAACTGACTAACAGCAGAAAAAGTAAATATGACAAAAGGGGGCTTCAATTCCCCCCCCTCAATGAACCCCTTCCTTTCCTCAACCACTTTTAGGTAGGTGTTCACAGTGTCAGCAGCTAGCATCCACCAATTCGCCCCTCCCCTTCCCGGCTACCCAAAACCTGCAGGGCCAGAGGCCCGTGGATAAAGAAGCCTGGGAAGCTGCCTTAGCTGCTGCTGCTCCACGCTGAAAAGCTTCCCCCAGCCAGAGATCTTCAGCCGCTTGCAGCTGTATTCGCCCCCTGGCCTTCACCGGGGCCACGCTGCCCTCTATTGCTTCACCCAGCCGGGATTGCACCTTGCCGCCGGCTCCACCGCCGTCGAGGTCCCTCGCTGCAGCTGTCAGAATGCACAATCTTCGCCGCTGGGGCGGCCCTCCAGCTGACTCAATCACTGTCTCAGTTGCTGCTGCCGCGCTGCCCTTCCGCTGTGAGGAGGGCGGGGTTAGCCGGGACCTAGGCTTCCTCTTTCGTCCCGACCTCCTGATGAAGGAGAGCTGCTACAGCCGTAGCAGCCCCCCGCTGGGTCTTCAGCTGCCCTGAGCGGCCGCCGCTGAGGTCTTGTGCTGCTGCAGCAGCGTTTCTGAGGGTTCTTCCGGCGGTCCTTGCGTCGCCGCCCCCGCAGCCCGACTTCAGCCGAAGCCGAGCCGCGCCACTGGCCGCAGTCGCATCTGGAGCCTCCTGCTCCGTCGACTGCCGCAGAGTCTTCGCCCGATGGAGCAGCCGCTCCCCGGGCTCTTCAGCCTCCTCCGGCCTCCGCGCCGTTTGCCCGCCGACGAGGGAGCTTACTCTTCTTTCCTGCCGGTAAGCTTCCTTCCCGTGCGCTCGCTGCTCCCACGTCGTCAGCTCTTTGCAGCTTAGCTGCGCTGCACACGGTGGAGATTTGGAGGGGTCCTGGTCCCCTTAAATAGCCACAGACCCCTCCTATCTCCGGTGGCACCACCCTGGGCCAACCTATGGTGGCCCCCCACGTCACCTCACCCCATCCTCGCCCGCAATCTCCTCTCCCCGCCCCAGCGAGCAGGGTGGGGAAAGGTCTTTATTGGGCCATCAAGTTCAGTATGCTACACTGACTAGCAGTGGGTCTCCAGAAGGGTTTCAGTTCTAATCACCCATTGCAGTGCCTATTTATTTATATTCTTGGAAGTTTCAGAAGATGTTTAACTGATCTGTAAAATGCATAGTCTCTAAACCTCTAGACAAAAGGGATAATTGGGACCAGATCTACACCAATCAGGATATGATACTTTGAAAATGGTTTGAAAACTGTATATGGCGTGTGTCCTGGGCCTCAACAGGTTTCACTACTATTATAAACCATTTTAAAGCTGTAGTGTAGACCCTGCCACAATCCCTGTCCTAGACATCCTGTTAGTTAATGTTAAAATGGAAAGTAACTGTATCAAAGGTGAGAAAAACATTTTTGGAAAGGGTAAGATGTGGGGAGAAATGCTAAATTTTATTTGAGTATGTAAACAAAGAATAGTGGCTAAAATGATTTCACTTCCCATTTAATAATTTTGTTGAAGGATGTAAACTTGTCAAATGTTCTAAATTCTTTCATAGTGAAAAAGGGTATTTCTAAACAGACTGTGTTTGTTTCCTTTCTTGGCTGCAGTTCAATGCTTTTAAAAGCAGAATTAAACCCAAATGATTTTTTTGGCCTAAATATCATAGATTGTTACCATTCTGCATTAATTTTTCAAGCTGTCACTAAATGCTGAAAATTATTTGGAAGGCATGAGAGTGGCCATTGCTTTTTTATCCCATCTTGCCTTGCTGCAAGTTGAAATGTTTTTGCACTGTGCACATTCTAACCTAATTAGTTTGCAAAATGATTTCTACCTTAAGACTGCTACAAGTGCAGAGTTCCATCTGCCTCAGCAACAGCTCCCCACATTTTCCTCTGTTGCTTAAAATCCATTGTGAATAAGAGAGCATGTAATGAAAAGCTTGCGTGATATTTTATGAGTTTTGCTTTGCTCCCAACAAAGAGATCATTTTATAATCCTTGTTTTGAGCACATTGTTTTATTTTAAAATATATATGCATCTCTGCACAAAGCCACCTCACTTAATGCAAGATTAGTGTTCTCAAGTTATATAGTGCTTTATAGGTCATACCAGCACTTTGAATGGTGCCCAAATATGAACTGGTAGCCAGTGAACCTTTTGTAAAAAGTGACTCATCAGGGCACTGTTTGAGAGCAACCACATTACTTAGAAGCACTTTGTCTGTACTTAACCTAAGAATTAATTAATAAAGTCATATTCTAATGTGCCTCAATCAATCAAGTTTAAGAATGCTGAGTACATTTCTGATTTCTGAATTATTCTGGAGAATCTTGACATCTTGAAGAAAGGCCTTCTCCTTTGCTCTGAGCAAAATATCTTGTCACTATGATAGTGTGGTATCGCTCACAGAGACTACTGTTACTGCAGTGGTGAAAGCTGTGTAGATAGTGGCTGCACGAATGTTATGAGCACCTACTGGATGGTGCCCATAATATTTCAGGTGAGTAGGAACTTCAGGAAAGGATCAACCTCTTCTCCCATCACCTCTTCTTCCCATTATTCCTCTTCCTCAATCTTCATTCCATCCTTCTCACTTCCTCTTCCGCCCCTTTGATTGCCTCTTACAGTTTCAAGCAGAGGTTTCTGGATCTAGTTTTAGACAATGAAATATCTTCTTGAGTAAACATGCAGCTCTTGTTCCAATCAAGTGTATGCAACGGACCTCCCCTAGGCAGGATGCCCCTACCATGAAATAGAGTGAAGTGGTCACATCAGGCAGCAGATGCTGGGTGGCAGAGGGTAGTGTCAGAAGCCCCCAGCTGTTCTCCCTGAGTGAGCAAGTAGCAGCGAGGTGCGAGTCTGTCTTGCACCCTTAAACTGCTGTCCGCAGGCGTGATGGAGGATGCCTTTTAAAACAAACAATACCTCTGGGGATTACACTATATAATCCCATAGTGCCATTATTCCCATTCAGGCATCGTGGAGGATAGAATGCAGGCAAGCTACACATAGAGAGCTGAGCACTAAACTACATGCTGCATTAAATATAGCATGCAGCTTATCCTCACCATTTTGTCTACCTTAGTATAAGCATATGGGCCTGTGACCTGTTGGTGCCAATGGGAAGTTTCTTTTGTTTAGTTTCCATGAGCACGGATGAATTTGGGGAGGAAGTGGCTGGGGGGAGTGGCTGGGGGGAATACTCAAAACTGCCTACCCATGTGCAGTGGTCCCAATCCAGATCTGGCCCTATGTACTTACACTAAATTAAACAAAAGGGTAAGAATCAGGTGAACGTTACACATTTAACGTAACGTGCAGTTCAGCCCTGAGCTGCTGAGGGAGGGATGTTTTCTGCTTGGTGCTACCAATTGGTGAACAGCTGCATGGCAGTTCCTTCTTGTTTTGCCAACCTCAGGAGTAGCATTTTCCTTTAGGGAAAAATGATTTCTTTTCAAACTTTAGGTGCAGAAAAGAGGGTTGAGTAGGGGACTTCCCTCTTGGCTAAATATCATTGGGCTTTGCTGTCATACAAATGCGAGCATTAAAAACATCTGGTTCATCACTTGAACTTGGGCTGCAGGATACTGAAATATTTAGCAAAGAATTGGGTGATGATCATTTTCAGTTGGCTTTAGATTACAGATTATTGCACCAAAGTACTGACATACCAATTGTGCCCTTATCTGGACAGAGATAGCCTAGCTACAGTTATCCATGCTCTGATAACCTCTCGTCTGGATTACTGCAATGCATTATACATGGGGCTGCCTTTGAAAATGGTCCGGAAACGTCAACTGGTACAAAACAGGGCAGCCAGACTGTTAACGGGGACTGGCCAATGAGACCATATTATGCCAGTACTTTTCCAGCTTCACTGGCTGCTGGTCCAGGTCCAGGCCTGATTCAAAGTGCTAGTATTAACATTCAAAGCCCTAAATGACTTGGGGCCAGGTTATCTGAAGGAACGCCTCCTCCCATATGTACCTGCCTGGATCCTACGATCATCCTTGGGGTCCTTCTCCATGAGCACCTGCCAAAGGAAGTGAGGCAGGTGGCAACTAGGAGGAGGGCCTTCTCTGTTGTGGCACCCCAGCTGTGGAATGAGCTCCCTAGAGAGGTTTGCCTGGCAACTACATTATCCTCTTTTACATGCCAGTTGAAGACCTTTTTATTTTCTCAGTATTTTAACAGTTTATCAATTTAATTGTTAACTTTGCTGTTTTAAATCTGTATTTTAAATTGGTATTAAATTTTTCATTGCTGCTTGGTTTTATCCTGCTTGTGTTCTTATATTGTATTTTTATACTGTTGTTGTTTTATATTTTGAATGGTTTTTATGGTTTTAATTTTTGTAAACTGCCCAGAGAGCTCTGGCTATTGGGTGGTATAAAAAATGCAATAAATAAAAAAATACAGCCAACATTTGTCTCATGATAAACAATCACAATTGTTGGGGTATATCAACAATCCTCTGGCAGATAATTTGTTAATCTTATCAAAGCAAAAGTTGATGCCTCCTTGGAGCCATTTGCATGTTCCTGTTTTCTATATCATACTTGCTAATCTGTTCTATTTCAGTAGAAAGAATCTCGATTGTGTTCCTATAACTTTTTAACACCAGCTTCAAACAGTCTCCAAACGGATTCCACTTTCTTCTCCAGAAGCTGCACAAATAGATGTTTCTTCATATGGAGACCACTTGACTTAACAGGCTGAATTTGTCAATAAATTGAATGGAACGGTATGCTAAAAAGAGCTTGTTTTCTGTTCTGAGCTTGCTGCCCCCCAGATATTTAACATTTGAGCTGAGAAAGGAGGAGTGGGGAAGAGGAGAAAGATGGAGCAGATGGACCTCACCCCCTGTGGCCTTCCTTTTCTCATCGAAGAGGCTTATTTCTGAGGTAGAGATGGCTTATCTCAAAGTGTATATTTACCACACTTCAGTACCAGCACGTCTCTCTTCAGAGTGTGGTTCATAAGTCACTGGAGGAAACCACATGCTGTTAAGACTAAACATTCTTTGAGTAAGTCTCCATTAGGGCAAGCTGTGGAGAAGGCCGTTACTGAATTTTTCCAAATAAATAAAGCAAACAAGTTACTTCAGGAAGAAAATCACAGCTATATGATTTATGTTAGTGAGTTGGTCTGCTGAGCATAGAACGAACCCAGTGAATCAGCTGTCACAGGCCACCCAAAGAGGTCTGCTCTGCCTCGGATGCCTTACCTCACCCTAAGTGGTACACAACCACCAGCAGTTTAGGCCCGTCCTGGCATTACAAATGTGGGCAGATTCCTAGCAAGTTCCATCAGTTTGCAGCTGACCTCCAAACTCCAAAATGGATTGATATTAATGAGAGCATATAGGGGTCCTATTTACAGCTTACTGGCATTGGGCATGTACAGAGAAATTAAAAAAGACTTCTCCAAAATCAATGTTTGCTTTGCTGAGGGCCTCCTTAGGTGTACATTGGAAACAATTTCATCTATCTGACACAGCTAAGTCATCCTGAAGCTGGATATGCCAACCAGTAGTAGTCCATGTCCAGAATCAACAACCTAATGCCGTTGAGCAATACCAGATCCCCTGTACAAAGGGGATGGAAAATGGTGTGTGTGACACAGCACCTGATGAATGATGCACAGAGGCTATATAATGGGGGCAAATGGATCTCTTGGCTCCCTTTCCCTTAAGTCTTTGATATAACGTATCAGCTGGCTTCACTAGGTTCAAAGATATTTGTGCAGCCCCCTTTTCTGCTATTACATACAAGCCATTTTATATGAGTGTTGTGTGTGTATATAATTTCAGGCAAGAAATGTTCAGTGGATATTCTGAGGGCTTGATTTCCCATAGCAGTCTTTGTATCTATGCCTGCTTAAAACAACTGTATACCCAATAGAGACCCACAGTGCTTCTTTGGATTTGGGCCACTGTAGGAAATGAACACAATTGTACCTATTTTTATTTTTTTTAAGAAGTTACCTGTACATTCTTCTGTCACAAATAGTTTAGCAGAGTCAACCAGACATTGTTTCAAATAGTTTCCCCAGAGATTGGGGTAGACAATAGAGACTCATTTAAATGTGGTCTTGTTTACTATTTAGTTTTTACTTTTGAGTGGAATCTAAAGTATTATGGGCATAGATCTGCTCATGCATGCGGACTGATCTGTCCCTCTTTTCCAGCGGCAAAGCTGCAGCCAAGGTAAAGGGTAGCACCCCATAAGAAGTGAAAGGTTGCCAACAGATATGCAAGTGGAAGCATTTGCTGGTTGTGGTTGTATTCCAGTTATTATTCTAAAATGACTTTTGACTACAACTGCACCATCTACTTAGTGTGGCACCTGGTAATATGGCAGCTGGTGATATGGTTAGTGAACAGGTGAGGGAAAGTGAGCGGGGGGAGGCGGAGTAGCTGTGGTCTACAAAGATAACCTTAACATGACCAGTTTTCCTGTCCAGGAATTGAATCACATCGAGTGTGTATATCTGAGTTTGAAGACCAGGGATAGACTAGGGATTCTGTTAGAGTACCAGCCACCGCGCTGCCTATCAGACTCCCTGGGTGAACTCACGGAACTGGTCTCAGAGCTAGTGTTGGATTCGCCCAGGCTTTTGGTCCTGGGCGACTTCAACATCCCATTCGAGGCTGGTTTGTCAGGTGCAGCTCGGGAGTTCATAGCATCCTTGACAAACATGGGCCTATCCCAGTTGGTCTCTGGACCCACACATTTAGCAGGTCACACCCTCGATGCTGTTTTCAGTTCCAAACAGACGGATGTGTGGGTGGAGGTGACAAATACCTCTGCATTGTCATGGACAGACCATTTTCTGGTCAGGGTTAGTATCACGGCTACCACCCACCCCTGCAGGGGTGGTGGATCTATTAAGATGGTCCGCCCTCAAAAGCTGATGGATCCTCTTGGATTCCAGAAAGCCTTAGAGGGTTCTATGGTTGGTATCGTCGATGATCCTGTAGAAGCCCTGGTCAATAGATGGAATCAAGACCTAACTAGGGCTGTCGATATGATCACCCCCAAATGTCCTCTCCAACCCGCTTCTAACCGGGCACACTGGTACACAGAAGATCTCAGGGAGTTGAAGCGGAAAGGACGACGACTGGAGCACCGATGGTGGAAAACTTGTCTTATATCCGACAAGACATGACATAGAAAACATCTCCGTTCCTATGGGGTGGCAATACATGCAGCGAAGAAAGTTTTCTTCACTGCACGCATTGTGTCTGCGAATTCACGTCCAGCAGAACTGTTCAGGGTGATGAGGGGTCTAACCCCCCAGGCACCTTCCCCCTGAACCCGATCTTAGAGCCTTCGGTAGTTCGCTGTGTAGATGTAAATTATTGTAGGTATGAATCTAAAATAAAATGCTGTGTGTGTAATGGCTCTAAAATCAACAGATCCAATTTTTAGGGCAAGATTTTCCCTAAAAGTGACTGCACTTGGCATTTTTCTTCCTTATTATCTTAACCATTTTCTTCTGCTTGTAACTGGTGTTACATATTCATCACCAGCATATCAACAATAAACAAAAAGATCAGATTTTGGCAGAATGTGTGTTCTGGGGTCACTCCTGAAATAGGTGGCAAATTCCAAAACCATTTTGTTTACTTCTGCAGAAGCAAGCCTAGAAATGCTACCTGTGTGTTCCCTAAACATCAATGAGACCTCAGTTATGTGTGACGTATAGTAGCAGCAACAGAGGTTGCTGCTTTTAGCTCTCTGTGTTGGTTGACTTATTCAGAGATTCGTCTGCAAATGTCTCAGGCTTCTGGCACCCTGGATTCCCTGAGACTAGAACAGTGCCATATAAGATTAATTAACCGCACAGTATTAAGACTGATGTAGGTACAAACATTTCAGCAATGTTACTCTTGGTTAAAAACAAAAACAAAAACATTACACATGAGCATCTGATCACTTAACGGTAGATTAAAAATCCAGCAAGCAATATAGTTTATGCTCAGTCCAAAGAGCCACACCTAAAAACCAAAGGTTATTGTACATACTGAATATAAAATGCAGTCCTAAAACCTGCTGACGACAAATCAAAATGAGCATCACTGGCGTGTGAAATACGTTGCACCCTGTCTGGTACGGTAGTGTTCATGTGTATATATTTATACAGATGTATGCCAGAGGCAAGATGCTCCCCACCCCACACGCTCCTGGGGAGGTAGTTAATTTACACTATCAACTTTTTAAAGAATGCACACTCCATAAGGTAAAAATCAGGATGGTGATTTACCAGGGACAGGTTCTGGAAAACAGGGACTGTCTCGGATCTAAAGGGACAATTGGGAAGTATGAGAAGCAAACTGATTTTATTTTTTTCATAGACTTTTGAAAGGGCTATAGTAGATTTCAATGGGCATTCTTCAAAGCTATCTAATGAATTATTCCTTCTATTTTTTAACCTTTCCATTTTCTGCAGCTTGGTATGGAACAATTCTTCACTAGCTGCAATTCACTTTTTACCATAAATGACGTAAGAAATCTATTCTAATGTTCTGTTAATTAACATTTCTGAGCCGAATGCTGGACACAGCTGCAATGAACTCATTTATGACACACGCAGTTGAGGAACTAAATGAAAGGCCATAAACCAAATACCAGCAGGCTGCAATAATGGCCAATTATTGACCAACATAAGATTTATACAAGTTGCTTAAAAAAATTCTTTGTCTTTTTAAATAAGCAAACTGGAGTTTTTTCCCCCTTGCATTTAAAACTAGTATATTAACCTGTATACTATGCAGAATTAGACATGCCTAAACCCTAGGTGAACCTAATTCTGCATATAATTAGCTCTATATTTGGGATTAATAGATAGATCCCAAGACTTTGCTGTGGTAGTAGTGTTGGGGTCGAGCTGTGAGGTTAGATGTATAAACTGTTAAGAGTTCATGCATACAACAATTCACAATTGTAATCCTACTGTGCGTTCCATTCGATATTCTTGCAAATATTTAAATAAGACCAATGTTTTCAAACTATTCATTAAAAAGTAGATCACGGTCTTAATACAACCATTTGTAAAGTCAGTCACATGAGAACAGTCATATTGATTCCTACCATGTCTCAATAAAACGGTGGAAATTAATACAATTCTTCCTCAAATAGGTGGGCTTAATGTCTGGATACAAAACAACCATTGTTTGGTTTTCCAGGAAATTCTATGCATTTTAGCTCGGCTTATGTGATTTCATTACTTCCTATTTCTGGATGATCTAAGAGGGGACTCAACATCATCAAACAAACTGATACCGAAGCAGCAAAGAAATGCATAAACACAAGATATACCGATAACAGTGCTGGAATGAATTTGACACTACTCTGACATCAGTATTTAAGATTGGGTTGAGCCCTGCTTGTGGGTGCTCTGCCATCTCTTTGCATCACCAAGGAAGTGTCTAGCTCTATATTTTGCATAACTACTTCATCCGCTCTCGTTATGCAGGTACACTAAATTATATTTAGCTCTTGATTTAGCCCCTTCCTAGAGTTGGAAGACCTAAAGACAGTAGGGCACGCACTGATAACTTCGAGGCTCGACTTCTGCAATGTGCTGTACATAGAGCTATCTCTGTGCCTCGTCTGGAAACTTCAACTAGTTCAAAATATGGCAGCCAGGTTGGTCACCGGTACACCTAGGGGTGACCACATTACACCAATTCTAATATCACTCCACTGGCTGCCAATTAGTTTCCGGGCAAAGTATAAAGTGTTGGTTATTACCTTTAAAGCCCTACATGGTTTGGGTCCAGGTTACCTGTGGGATCGCCTTCTCCCATATAATCTGCCCCGCACACTCAGGTCCTCTGGGAAGACTGAGATGACAGTGGCCCCAATGTGGCTCAGGCTCTCCCAGCTGGGTACTGTGTCAGTGAGCAAGTGAGGGAAAGTGGGCGGGGGGGCGGAGTAGCTGTTGTCTACAAAAACAATCTTAACCTGACCGGACATCCTGTCCGGGAATTGAATCACATTGAGTGTGTGTACCTGAGTCTGAAGGCCAGGGATAGACTAGGGATTCTGTTAGTGTACCGGCCCCCTCGCTGCCTATCAGACTCCCTGGCCGAGCTCACGGAACTGGTCTCGGAGCTGGTGTTGGATTCGCCCAGGCTTTTGGTCCTGGGTGATTTCAACATCCCATTCGAGGCTGGTTTGTCAGGTGCAGCTCGGGAGTTCATGGCATCCATGACAAACATGGGCCTATCGCAATTGGTCTCTGGACCCACACATTCAGCAGGTCACACCCTCGATGCTGTTTTCAGTTCCGAACAGACGGATCTGTGGGCGGAGGTATCGAATACCTCCGAATTGTCATGGACAGACCATTTTCTGGTCAGGGTTAGTATCACGGCTACCACCCATCCCTGCAGGGGTGGCGGACCTATTAAGATGGTCCGCCCTCGAAGGCTGATGGATCCTTCTGGATTCCAGAAAGCCTTGGAGGGTTCTATGGCTGGTATCGTCGACGATCCTGTAGAAGCCCTGGTCAATAGATGGAATCAAGACCTAACTAGGGCTATCGACACGATCTCCCCCAAACGTCCTCTCCGGCCTGCTTCTAATAGGGCACCCTGGTATACAGAAGACCTCAGGGAGTTGAAGCGGAAAGGACGACGACTGGAGCGCCGATGGCGGAAAACTCGACTTATATCTGACAAGACACGACATAGAGAACATCTTCGTTTCTATGGGGTGGCAATACGTGCAGCGAAGAAAGCTTTCTTCTCTGCACGCATTGCGTCTGCGAATTCACGTCCAGCAGAACTGTTCAGGGTGGTGAGGGGTCTAACCCAGGCATCTTCACCCCTGAATCCGATTTTAGAGCCTTTGGTAGTTCGCTGTGATGCCTTTAACGATCATTTCTCAGATAAAATCTCTCGGATAAGAGCCGACTTCGATGCCATTGTTATAGCAGAGGCTGACAGTGGAGTGTCCAGCGACTCCATGGGTAGGATTACACTTGATCAGTTTCAGTTGGTGAGTACCGAGGATGTGGACAAGGTACTTGGATGTGTGAGGAGGACGACTTGCCCTCTCGATCCCTGTCCTTCTTGGCTGGTTGTCAAGGGAGGAGATGCAGTTAGATCACATCTACAACATATCATTAATGCATCCCTCAGGGAGGGGAGCTTTCCATCATGTTTAAAAGAGGCGGTGGTAAGGCCGCTTCTAAAAAAGCCCTCCCTGGATCCCCTGGACCTTAATAACTACAGGCCAGTATCAAATCTTCCATTTTTGGGCAAGGTAATCGAGAAAGCGGTTGCCTTTCAAATCCAGGCAGTCTTGGATGACACTGATTTTCTAGACCCATTTCAAACCGGCTTCAGGGCAGGATATGGAGTTGAGACCGCTTTGGTCGCCTTAGTGGATGATCTACGCCTTAGTATTGACAGGGGGAGTGTGTCCCTGCTGGTACTCCTGGACCTCTCAGCGGCTTTCGATACCATCGACCAGGGTATCCTTCTGGAGCGCCTGGGGGAATTGGGAATCGGGGGCACTGTGCTTCAGTGGTTCCGATCCTATCTCTCGGGCAGGTTCCAGATGGTGATGCTTGGGGATAGTTGCTCCTCAAAGAAGGAGCTGCTATGTGGTGCCATCCTTTCCCCAATGCTGTTTAACATTTACATGAAACCACTGGGAGAGATCATCTGGAGGCATGGGGTGGGGTGCTATCAATACGCTGATGACACCCAAATATATTTCTCTATGCCTTCGACAACATTGTCAGCTAAGGATAGTGTGTTTCCTCTGAATGAATGCTTGGAGGCGGTCATGGGCTGGATGAGGAAAAACAAAATGAAGCTGAATCCAGACAAAACGGAGGTGCTCACTGTCAAAGGCCCCAACCTGGGTTTGGAGGTGTGTCAACCAGTTCTGGATGGGGTTACACCCCCCCTGAAAGACTGTGTTTGCAGCTTGGGGGTACTCCTGGATCCGTCACTCCAGATGACAGCTCAGATTGATGCGACGGCCAGGAGTGCCTACTATCAGCTTCGGCTGATATGCCAGCTGCGCCCCTTCCTAGAGTTGGAAGACCTAAAGACAGTAGTGCACGCACTGGTAACTTTGAGGCTTGACTTCTGCAATGCGCTGTACATAGGGCTACCTTTGTGCCTAGTCCGGAAACTTCAACTTGTTCAAAATATAGCAGCCAGGTTGGTACATCTAGGGGTGACCACATTACACCAGTTTTAAAATCACTTCATTGGCTGCCAGTCAGTTTCCGGGCGAAGTATAAAGTGTTGGTTATTACCTTTAAAGCCCTTCATGATTTGGGCCCAGGCTACCTGCGGGATCGCCTTCTCCCGTACAATCCGCCCCGCACACTTAGGTCCTCTGGGAAGAACTTACTCAAGCCAGCCAGAACTAGGCTGGCGAGTGTTACCCAGAGGACCTTCTCTTCCATCGCTCCCAGACTATGGAATGTTCTGCCGGAGGAGATTAGACAAATTAGCGGTCTTCATGAATTTAAGAGAGTCATGAAGACTGCTCTCTTCCGGCAGGCCTATCCGGATGAATTTTAAGATGTTTTAATGATGCATTTTCTCTTATTTTTTAATTTTTTTTAACTGTTTGTGATTTTTGTATTTTACATTGTGTTCCCCGCCTCAATCCGAAGGGAGAGGCGGGTTATTAATAATAATAATAATAATAATAATAATAATAATAATAAACCAGGCTGACATGTTACCCAGAGGACCTTCTCTTCTGCCACTCCCAGACTGTGGGATGGCCTGCCGGAGGAGATTCGACAAATTAGCAGTCTTCTTGAATTTAAGAGAACCGTGAAGACTGATCTCTTCTGGCAGGCCTACCCAGTTGAATTTTAAGATGTTTTTAATAATGTATTAGTTTTTATTTGTTTTTAATGTTTTATCTGTTTTATGGTCCTTGTATTTATATTCATTGTTGTTTCTCACCTCGATCCGGAGGGAGAAGCAGGTTAGAAATAAATATTATATTATATTATTATTATTATTATTATTATTATTATTATTGATGGTCTGCATTTCTACGAAGATGAGCAATCAGTATATTTTAACAGTATAAAGCCCACATTTCAAACTCAGGAGAAACTTAAGTATGCATAGCCACAAGACAAATCAATTATTTAACTGTATTGCTTGCTTCTATTAGTAGGCAAATGAACAAAACCCCAGTGTTTTGATCAAATAGAACATACATATAATACAATATTCTGCCAAACAATACCACTTACCAAGTGCATTCATATGTATGTCTATTGAGGAGTAAGTCCCATTGAGATCAATGAGAGTTGCTTTTAGTTGTATGTGTATTGGATTGCAGCTTTAAACACAAAATGGTACAACGTCAACCTATAAATCTTAAAGAAAATGGATCACACTTGAGTCACCTGTCTTGAACACTGAGATTTCAGTCAAACTCAACTGATGTGTAATCATTCATTAATAATTCTTTGCTTAGAACTGCCTTTAAAAACAAGCCCTTGCCTTTATGAGAGCCAACTGTCAAACTGTTTAAAATTCTACTGAAGGAAAAAAAATGGATTAGCACAAGTGTTTATTCGTCTTCATTCTTGCCCCACATTAGTCATGGGCAACGTAAAAAATGTACAAAATGCAAATTTTATAAGAAGGTCAGAAACTGGAAGAATTACAGACGAAGTAAACAAATCTGAAACTGGCACATATTAACATGTCTATTTCTTTAGAGACAGTTTATAAATATGGATGCCTCCTTCATTATGGAAAATTATTCATCTTAAAGCAATGTCACAAATATAAAACACTCTATAAAATAGATATGATTGCAAGCGGGGTAAGGCCATGTACGTTGGTTTCTAAACGCAACGACACTGACTGTTTCAATATGGACCAGCAGTTTCAGGTGTTGCAGCTCCTTATAAAGTAAGACTTTAGAAACTACCCATAATACTATTTTATCCATTACAATCCTGTGCGAATAAGGCAAGTGACAATTGCTGAAACCTTATCCCTTACACAAGTGAGATCATCAGGGCATTTGAAATATTACATCATTATGGATGTCTGAGGCCACTTGGAAATGCCTACATCTTCTAAAGTGGGCCTGGAAATTGTGGTAAAAAGGAGAACTAGAGCTGGGCATCAGCACCATAATGATGGCACCTCACCCTGAATCTCTAGATGACCTTCTCTAGAAGTTATGTAGATGTCAACACTTTTCATGAGGCAAGACAGAGCCCTGTGGAGCAAAGTCCCTCAGCGCTGCTTTCTGGAACTGGTATGTCAAGTGAACCACCAATACATTCTTTTAGGGGTTTTGTTTAATCTTCCTGCAAGGAGAATTTTTATTGTAGGCACTCTGTAAATCTTGCCCCTTCTACAGCATGGAGCAATTAACTGCTGGATCGATCCTAAGGATTCATAATTTTATGAAGTATTTTCATTTCAATTTATTATACATTGCTTTGAGTGCTTTCATCACATGATTAACACATTTTATTGTATAAATGAAGCAGCACGGACACTCAAGTGGCAAATTTTCAACTGCAAATTGATACAACTCTGAAGCTTTCTATGGAACAGAATGAGTTGCCAATATATATGGGTATCTGAATGATCTCCCAAGTTCTCAGTGACCAGAATCTCCCAAAGCCATGTACATACAGTTTCCCCCAACCCCTCCCTTAGCAGTCTCTAGAATGATGTGCAACAGGGTAAGGGAAATCACCAATACCCTGTTTTCATGGAAGTGGTTACAGCTCATGTATAGGACTATAGTAATTATTTCTACAAATGCTAGGGGCAGCTTTTCCTAGGTTTAGTTATTTCTTTTACATTATCATAAACATTACATTATCATGAACACTCTAGAAACAATTTTGGCGAAGGTTAGTATAGAAATATTTTAAATAAACAAATAAATTCAGAGAGGTGCACAGTTTTTGTGCAAAGGGAATCTATAAAGTCTGAGGTTTGGGCTTCCTGTGGTTTTTTTTTTTTTTTTTTACAGGAGATATGTATGACAATCATATACATCACAGAGGTGCCCCTAGATAACAAATCTGCAAAATTTCAGAAGGATAGGGTAAGGAGTTGAGTTATGATGAATGAAAAGGCTTTATGGGTTTGTTGTTGTTGAATTAATCATTTCTGCTTAATTGACATCAAAGTCAAAGAAATTTTAAGTGCCTCATCCTTGATCAATGGATGACACTTTACTGATACAATTTAAGAAAGTGTATACTGCAGAACTTGTGAATACTGTATAATGCAAGAAGAGCTTTTAACACTTGGATTAAAAAAAGAAGGGGGGAGCCCTTCACCCTTTTGTGGACAGTTTGTTGTGTTCTTGGTTGTGAGTGCTGTGGCATAGTGTTTTACTCTCTCCCTCTCTCTCTCTTACACACACTTGGGCTGAATTCGGATGACATAGTAGGCAACGGAGGGGGAAATAGCATACTGACCGTGCGTTAGGCAGGCAGTGCTCCCTAAACGACATGCTGCAGCCGGCGCTGCTCGGCACCGGCAAACGCCCCGGTTGCTAATAATGTACGGCAGCCATCTTGGTTGCTACGGCTGCTCCTTCCCCCTCCCTCAGTCCCCCAGCCGTATCCCAGCATGCACCATGAGTTCTGCTAGCTGTATAGAGCAGCCGGAGGTTTTTGGCTGCTCTGGCCGGCAGAACTCTGGGGTTTGTTTTGTTTTGCTTTGTTTTTGTAGTTTTTGAAGTGTTGATGTGGTTTTTAAATGTATAGATTGTGTGTATGTTGTATGTTTTTGCTGTTTTAATTTTTGTATATTGTTTTTAATTGTTTTTAATCCTATGTAAACCGCCCAGAGAGCTTCGGCTATGGGGCGGTATACAAATGTAATAAATAAATAAATAAATAGTCCACGGGGGGGGGGGGGGCTCAATTCAGATGACACTTTAATCAATGGGGCTTCAGACTAAACAACGTGCAAGCCCGTTGTTTCCCTCCGTTGTTTAAATTGCCCGATTAGCATACTGTCAGTTGTGTGTGCATTGTATGTTACTCCCCACACGACACAATAAGCAACACAACTGACGATTGTTCCCCCCCTCCTCCGTTGCCTAATATGTCGTCCAAATTCAGCCACAGAGTAGTGCTTGGTGCAATAACAAAACCAAAGTTGCTTGTAATTTCTGAGAACATTCCTCCCCCTTGTTCTGTCAGAGTGAGTGAGTGTTCCTTTCATTCTTTGTTTCAGAGAGAGAAGCCTAGATCCTTATTGGGCTTTACATTAAGCAGTAGGAGGGGAGGCAGCAGGGTTGCCAAGGCCAGGTAGGTCGCACAAGCTAAACTGCCTGGCTGCCTTCTTGAAGCGGATGGCCTTCTCTATTATAAGTTACTGCAGGCACCATCTTGAAAAGGATGAGCTGCCGACCATACAGTGTAACAGAGAGCCAGAAAGAAACTGCTGGGGCAACTTGATTCTGGCTGTAGGCCTGCATGTGCCTGGTGGAAGGGTTGGTGTCAGCAGCAACCCACTGAACAGCAGCAATGGGTAAAGGGATCTCCCAGTTAGTGCCGGCACAGAAGCCATTCTTGGAAGCTGCCTCAGCTGTCAAAGACGAGTGATGTATGAGTAATTAGTGGACCTAAGCACAATCTGCAGTTGAAAACCATAAATTTCTGAGCATGTGATGCAATTCCTGCCATAAAAAAACATGTTCATAAATGTGTATGAAAAATGCATACTTTTGAACAATGCACACAAACACATTTTAATAAATGGGAGAAAATGTTTGTACATTTCAAAAAAAGTGCAGAATTGATGTATGAAAAGAAAAAAGAGAAAAAGCTAGCAATCTGATATTGGCATGAGTTGGAACAAGATTTGAGGCAAAAGTTGGAGAAACATGATAAACTTTAGTTTTGCTGACTTGCACATCTCTACCACAACCATAACCCCAAAATACAGTGAAAATGCAGGAGCAGCATCAGTTGATTGATTCCTTACACTCCTTCCCAAAGCACAATGATTAGATTCCTGCATTGAGCAGGGGGTTGGACTCAATGGCCTTATAGGCCCCTTCCAACTCTACTATTCTATAATAATAATAATAATAATAATAATAATAATAATAATAACAATTTATTTCTTACCCGCCTCTCCGTCTGGATCAAGGCGGGGAACAACAACATGATAAAATACATAAAACTGATTAAAACATAACACATATTATTAAAACTGCATAAAAAATCCTAAAACATCCTAAAAACACCCTTAAAACATTCTAAAATTCCACTGGATATGCCTGCCGGAAGAGAACAGTCTTTATAGCTTTCTTAAATTCTAAAAGACTGTTAAGTTGACGAGTCTCCTCCGGCAGGTCATTCCACAGTCTGGGAGTGGCAGAAGAGAAGGTCCTCTGGGTAACGGTTGTCAGCCTAGTCTTGGCCGACTGCAGTAAGTTCTTCCCAGGGGACCTGAGCGTGCGGGGCGGATTGTATGGGAGAAGGCGATCCCGCAGGTTCCCTGGACCCAAACCACGTAGGGCTTTAAAGGTAATAACCAACACTTTATACTTCGCCTGGAAACTAATTGGCAGCCAGTGGAGCGATTTTAAAGCTGGCGTAATATGGTCACCCCTAGATGTACCGGTGACCAACCTGGCTGCCATATTTTGAACTAGTTGAAGTTTCCGGACTAGGCACAAAGGTAGCCCTATGTACAGCGCATTGCAGAAGTCGAGCCTCGAAGTTACCAGCGCGTGCACCACCATCTTTAGGTCTTCCAACTCCAGGAAGGGGCGCAGCTGGCGTATCAGCCGAAGCTGATAGTAGGCACTCCTGGCCGTCGCATCTATCTGGGCTGTCATTTGGAGCGACGGATCCAGGAGCACCCCCAAGCTGCGAACACAGTCTTTCAGGGGGAGTGTAACCCCATCCAGAACCGGTTGACACACCTCCAAACCCAGGTTGTGGCCTTTGACAGCAAGCACCTCCGTCTTGTCTGGATTCAGCTTCAGTTTGTTTTTCCTCATCCAGCCCATTACCGCCTCCAAGCATTCATTCAGAGGAGACACACTATCCTTAGCTGGCGCTGTTACCGAAGGCATAGAGAAATATATTTGGGTGTCATCAGCATACTGATAGCACCCCGCCCCATGCCTCCAGATGATCTCTCCCAACGGTTTCATATAAATGTTAAACAGCATTGGGGAAAGGATGGCACCTTGCGGTACTCCACACAGCAGCTCCTTCTTTGCAGAGCAGCTATCCCCAAGCATCCCCATCTGGAACCTGCCCGAGAGCTAGGACCGGAACCACTGAAGCACAGTGACCCCGATTCCCAATCCCCTCAGGCGTTCCAGAAGGATACCATGGTCGATGGTATCGAAAGCCGCTGAGAGGTCCAGAAGTACCAACAGGGACACACTCCCCCTGTCAATACTAAGGCGTAGATCATCCCCTAAGGCGACCATAGCAGTCTTAACTCCATATCCCGCCCTGAAGCCAGTTTGAAATGGGTCTAGAAAATCAGTGTCATCCAAGACTACTTGGAGTTGAAAGGCAACCGCCCTCTCGATCACCTTGCCCAAGAATGGAAGGTTTGATACCGGTCTGTAGTTATTAAAGTCCAGGGGATCCAGGGAGGGCTTCTTTAGAAGAGGCCGTACCACCACTTCTTTTAAACATGATGGGAAAGTCCCCTCCCTGAGAGATGCATTAATAATATATTGTAATTGCGATCTAACCGCATCTCCTCCCTGGGCGACAAGCCATGAAGGACAGGGATCGAGAGGGCAAGTCGTCGTCCTCACTCGTCCAAGCAGCTTGTCCATGTCCTCGGTACTCACCAACTGAAACCGATCCAGTGTAATTCTACTCGCGGAGTTGCCGGACACTCCATCGTCAGCCTCTGCTATAACGACGGCATCTAAGTCGGCTCTTATCCGAGAGATTTTATCTGTGAAATGATCGTTAAAGGCATCACAGCGAACCGCCGAAGGCTCTAAAATCGGTTTCAGGGGGGAAGGTGCCCGGGTTAGACCCCTCACCACCCTGAACAGTTCCGCTGGACGCGAATTCGCAGACGCAATGCGCGCAGAGAAGTAAGCTTTCTTCGCTGCACGTATTGCCACCCCATAGGAACGAAGATGTTTTCTATGCCGTGTCTTGTCGGATAGAAGTCGAGTTTTCCGCCATCGGCACTCCAGTCGTCGTCCTTTCCGCTTCAACTCCCTGAGGTCTTCCGTATACCAGGGCGCCCTGTTAGAAGCGGGTCGGAGAGGACGTTTGGGGGCGATCGTGTCAATAGCCCTAGTTAGGTCTTGATTCCATCTATCGACCAGGGCTTCTACAGGATTGTCGACGATACCAGCCATAAAACCCTCCAAGGCTTTCTGAAATCCAGAAGGATCCATCAGCCTTCAAGGGCGGACCATCTTAATAGGTCCACCACCCCTGCAGGGGCGGGTGGTAGCCGTGATACTAACCCTAACCAGAAAATGGTCTGTCCATGACAACACGGAGGTATTCATTACCTCCGCCCATAGATCCCTCTGTTCGGAACTGAAAACAGCATCAAGGGTATGACCCGCTGAATGTGTGGGTCCAGAGACCAATTGGGATAGGCCCATGGTTGTAATGGATGCCACGAACTCCCGAGCTCCACCTGACAAACCAGTCTCGAATGGGATGTTGAAGTCACCCAGGACCAAAAGCCTGGGCGAATCCAACACCAGCTCCGAGACCAGTTCCGTGAGCTCGGCCAGGGAGTCTGATAGGCAGCGGTGTGGCCGGTACACTAAGAGAATCCTTAGTCTATCCCTGGTCTTCAGACTCAGATACACACACTCGATGTGATTCAGTTCATGAACAGGAAGTCTGGTCAGGTTAAGATTATCCCTATAGACCACAGCTACTCCGCCCCCCGCCCACTTTCCCTCACCTGCTCACTAACACAGTACCCAGCTGGGAGGGCCTGGACCCATGTCAGGCCACTGTCATCTCCCAGCCAGGTCTCTGTGAAGCATGCCAGGTCAGCCTCCTCATCTGAAAGAAGGTCATGGATGATATATGTTTTATTTTTAACTGACCTGGCATTACATAGGAGCAAGGAGAGGTTCTGTGGGTGGCCTGGTTCGTTCTCCAAGTTCCCCGAGTTAGCAGAGCAATCGGAAGTTAAGATGGGTGTGAGATATGATTCTACGAGGTAAAGAAGAGAACCTTGGTAAAGTTATTCCCTGGTTGGAAGGTAGAGATGTCAGTCACAAAAGAATATCCCCTCATCTCCTGCCCCCCTCCCCAGTGAGAACACTAATTTGCCAACTTGCAGTGGTGATATCAGTCCCGTATATTTATAAAACTGATGGAATATTAATATTCCTAAATTTTTAGTTTTCTTTGCAATAAGCAAAGAAAAAATAAGCATAATGGCCTAGGTAGTAGGGATGTGCACTGACCCCCCGGATCAGATCGGATAGCGGATCGGAATCGGACCTGGGGGGTTGGATCGGATCGGATCGGATCGGATCGGAGGATGGTCGGATCGGATCGGATGTCCGATCCGGATCGGACGCCATTTTGAATGCTTTTTTCCATAGCCAAGTATTGTTTTACAAAAACGCCTATAACTTTTTCATTTTTAAAGATAGAAGGATGAAACTTGGGCACATTATACACTGGTTAGGGATAGTTATCTGTGAGAAATTTCAGAAAGATTGGTGCATGCGTTTTGTGGCAATTAATTTTTTAATAAATACCCAGGAATGCCTATAACTTTGTCATTTTTAAAGTTACACACGTGAAACTTTGCCACATTGTAGGTGGTACCTTGGGACCTAAGTGTGTGAAATTTCAGAAACGTAGGTGCTTGTCTTGTGTGGCAATTAATTTTTAGAAAAATGGGTAGTAGTGGGGTAAATACATTTACGCCTCCCATTTTTTTATTTTTGAAGATACAAACAGGAAACTTGGGCACATTACAGGTACCACTTGCCTTGATATGTGTGTGAAATTTCAGAAACATTGGAGCTTGCCTTGTGTGGCAATTAATTTTTGAAACAATGAGGGATTCATTGGACAGCAC
Source organism: Anniella stebbinsi (assembly GCA_029215795.1). Taxonomy (NCBI): domain Eukaryota; kingdom Metazoa; phylum Chordata; class Lepidosauria; order Squamata; family Anniellidae; genus Anniella; species Anniella stebbinsi. Next base: position 103,521,284 of record JARDYH010000003.1, read on the forward strand.
TTGCCCATAGGGATTCATTGGACAGTACTTGCCCATAGGGAATCATTGGACAGTACTTGCCCATAGGAAATCATTGGAAAGCACTTGCCCATAGGAAATCATTGGAAAGCACTTTCCCATTGAGAAATACAGTTATGTAGTGGGGTAAATACATTTACGCCTCCCATTTTTTTATTTTTAAAGATACAAACAGGAAACATGGGCACATTACAGGGAACACTTCACTTGATATGTGTGTAAAATTTCAGAAAGCTGGGTCCAGGCATTTGGTGGCTACGAATTTTTTAGATTAAAAGTTATTAACCTTTTTTGACACAGAGGCTGGGGCTGTCAATTGCACCCTCCCGCCTCCCGGGAAGAAGAAGGAAACACTTTCTCTCATCTCTTTGATCCTTGCACGCTTGGCTGCAACTGAGCTAGTATCCATTACAAAAGGAGAAACAAAGTAGCACTTGGCTCGTGTCTGCTTTGATACTTTCACTTTTTACTCAAGCAGAACGGCTGAGCCTAGGATCACTCTCTCTCGCTAGGATCGTTACAGGAGAAATTTTCTACAGTCTTCAAAGTGGTGTGTGCAGACACCTTGCCACCACATGCCTGGACCTATCATTCTGAAATTTTACACACATATCAAGTGAAGTGTTCCCTGTAATGTCCCCATGTTTCCTGTTTGTATCTTTAAAAATAAAAAAATGGGAGGCATAAATGTATTTACCCCACTACTACCCATTTTTCTAAAATTAATTGCCATACAAGGCAAGCACCTACGTTTTTGAAATTTTACACACATAGGTCCCAAGGTACCACCTACAATGTGGCAAAGTTTCATGTATGTAACTTTAAAAATGACAAAGTTATAGGCATTCCTGGGTATTTATTAAAAAATTAATTGCCACAAAACGCATGCACCAATCTTTCTGAAATTTCTCACAGATAACTATCCCTAACCAGTCTACAATGTGCCCAAGTTTCCTGTTTGTATCTTCAAAAATAAAAAAGTGGGAGGCATAACTGTATTTCTCAATGGGAAAGTGCTTTCCAATGATTTCCTATGGGCAAGTGCTTTCCAATGATTTCCTATGGGCAAGTACTGTCCAATGATTCCCTATGGGCAAGTACTATCCAATGAATCCCTATGGGCAAGTGCTGTCCAATGAATCCCTCATTGTTTCAAAAATTAATTGCCACACAATACAAGCACCTACGTTTCTGAAATTTCACACACATAGGTCCCAAGGTACCACCTACAATGTGGCAAAGTTTCATGTATGTAACTTTAAAAATGACAAAGTTATAGGCATTCCTGGGTATTTATTAAAAAATTAATTGCCACACAAGGCAAGCACCTATGTTTCTGAAATTTCACACACATAGGTCCCAAGGTACCACCTACAATGTGGCAAAGTTTCATGTGTGTAACTTTAAAAATGACAAAGTTATAGGTGTTTCTTTCCTCATTGTTTCAAAAATTTATTGCCACACAAGGCAAGCTCCAATGTTTCTGAAATTTCACACACATATCAAGGCAAGTGGTACCTGTAATGTGCCCAAGTTTCCTGTTTGTATCTTCAAAAATAAAAAAATGGGAGGCGTAAATGTATTTACCCCACTACTACCCATTTTTCTAAAAATTAATTGCCACACAAGACAAGCACCTACGTTTCTGAAATTTCACACACATAGGTCCCAAGGTACCACCTACAATGTGGCAAAGTTTCATGTGTGTAACTTTAAAAATGACAAAGTTATAGGTGTTTCTTTCCTCATTGTTTCAAAAATTTATTGCCACACAAGGCAAGCTCCAATGTTTCTGAAATTTCACACACATATCAAGGCAAGTGGTACCTGTAATGTGCCCAAGTTTCCTGTTTGTACCTTCAAAAATAAAAAATGGGAGGCATAAATGTATTTACCCCACTACTACCCATTTTTCTAAAAATTAATTGCCACACAAGACAAGCACCTACGTTTCTGAAATTTCACACACATAGGTCCCAAGGTACCACCCACAATGTGGCAAAGTTTCATGTGTGGAACTTTAAAAATGACAAAGTTATAGGCATTCCTGGGTATTTATTAAAAAATTAATTGCCACAAAACGCATGCACCAATCTTTCTGAAATTTCTCACGGATAACCGTCCCTAACCAGTGTATAATGTGCCCAAGTTTCATCCTTTTATCTTTAAAAATGAAAAAGTTATAGGCGTTTTTGTAAAACAATACTTGGCTATGGGAAAAAGCATTCAAAATGGCGTCCGATCCGGATCGGACCTCGTCGGATCGGATCGGATCGGATCGGAGGTTGATCGGATCGGATCGGATTTTCCCGATTTTGGGGCGGATCGGATTCGGATCGTGGATCGGATCCGATCCGATGCACACCCCTACTAGGTAGTCAGAGTAGCACATTTGCAGTAAACATTTAAATTAAACCATTTTCACTTCTGCATGTAGATTCTCACCTGCATCTTGTTGGGTTTCCTCCCCTCCCCCCCCCCCCCGCATGCGGATTAGCAAAATATGGATAGCAATATTGGTTATGACCTTTTCCCTTATGCAATATTTGATGCAAAACCCACTAGAGAAAGTAACTATATTTCTGTTGCTGACATATTGCAGTTCATCAGTGCTCTTTTTTCCCTGGCAAATTTGGTATGACTTTCATGGTAGTGGAGGAAGTGGGTGTGGATGTTATGGCCATCCTGAAAGATGGAATGCCCCTAAAGGGATGTTAACAGCATAAACCAAAGAGGCTCTTAATTATCCTTGATTTGTGGGATGTTTTGTACTGCGACAAAAAATGAGTCAATCAGTGAAACAGGATTGCTATTTTAGTATAGCTGTTTGGACTTTCTTTCTGGTCAACTCATTTAATTCCAGGATGTCCTAGATTTCTCTGTGATACGTTTGTCTGGTGTGCTTCCCTAGTTTTGTTCTTATTTAACTGGACCTTTTCAAATTTGGTAAAGTGTTATTCCCCTTTGTGTTGGTATCACCTAGGTTTTAAAGTGAAGGATTATTTACAAAATTTACCTCCTGTCCCTTTCTACTATTATCCATTTATTTAACATCAGTTTACAAATTTATACCAATTCGTACCTTTACTTTTGTTCTCTAGACTGTTTGATTCCGTCATCTCATTTTTCTTATTCATGTCTTAATCTTTCAAAACTTCTTGTCTTCTCTCCCAGTTGTTTTTCTTCTGTCTTTCCATTGGATCCATGACTATCTTTCTCTCCTCCCAGGTACGTAACCTGGAAGGTTTTTTTAAAAAAAAACCCTTTTGCCCTTTAATACCACCACCATTACCAACTCCTGAATATCTCCAAGCTCCATCCATATCTGAATCCTTATGACATGAAAATATAGCTTAATGTGTCTTTTTGCATCGTCTGGATTCTTGTAACATTTTAATTTTGTGTTTGCTTGTTTATCAAAACTTCAACATTCTCTTCTTTGCATGTTGCCTTTTCCACGTGTTTCTGTCCATCATTTCACATAGATTTCTATTAAACAAAGCTGACTATTTGAATCCATTTTAAAGTGTCTTACAAAAACAATTTATCCAGAGAAAGGCATTTATAGCTAAGCCCACTTCTCCAAGATTTAAATTAAAGGGAGTTGATTTCACATATAGGCAAACTGAGGCAGCAGGAAAATAAGACTCAATGGCTGTGAGTGAGCTTGAGTTATATAATCACAGGTTTAACAAGAAAAAAAGTATGCCCCATAAAACAAGGAATGTAGCCAGGAACATGTGTTAACTTGCATAGAAAAACTAGGTGGTTACATTAGTTCATCATGGAAATGATTAACATTTTATTGTTGGAGCCTCTATTTATTGCTAAATGCAAGTGAATATCAAAGGTCTATTTACAATTACATTACCATTAGCTCTGCAATGATTTGTCAGAAAGCCATAACAGTTATACATATGAGAAAAAGCTATGGAAATCTCAAAGAATTTATTTGACTTTATTCTATAGTAAGGAACCAATTCTGTGGCTTTTGCTGATACAATTGTTTTGAGGACTTGGGACCCTTTGAGAAGTATTCTCCATTGTCAGCTTGCTTAGTGAAAGCTTCCATTTTCAGGTAACTTTCAGAGCCGAAACTAAGGACTGTACTCCTAAATAAGGAGTAAGCCATATTGAACACAATAGGACTTACATCCAAGTAAAGATGCATAGGGTTCTGCTGTTAATGTTTCTGAATAATAGTAGTTGGGATCCAACGAACTGCAGTACTAGTTCCATACACTCAGGGAAACTTTGGGGCTTGGATTTTCTCAAATGTCAGGGCTTTGTATCTTATGATCAGTTGCTTCTGAAACTGATGAGACTTTTTAAGTAAAAACAAAAATCCCACTGGGAATAGATAATAAATAATAAGCTCTTTGGATCCCAATCACTATCATTGAAGAACCAGATATCTAAGATCAGCTCTTACAATTTAGTGAACCTTAAAGATCTAATTGCAGTAAAGGTAGAAGCCAAATTGGTTTGGTAGACAAAGTATCTTCACCCATACAACATTGTGATGAATATGTTTAGGGTTATAAATGAACATGTTTAAGCAGCTTCCTTTCAAGGAATTTGATACTTATATTGTTCAATTGGGAATGGCCGATTACTGCGTTCTTCAGTTCATTACATCTCATTGTAAATTTCATATCTTTGAGTATATTAGTCGACTAGTTTTCACAAAGCAATTAGTTTTGTAGGTGACAATAGCATATTAAAAATCAGTATCTAAAACAAATGAGGCCACCTGACTATAACCCAATTCCCATGGTCTTAAGATAGATAATCTTCAGCACTTAGTTTAATAGCTTCATAAATACTGCCAGCTTAAAGGGGCAATTTCTTTTGTTCTGTGTCTGTTGTTGTAGGTTCTTCATGTAATAAAGAGCTCAGTTGTTTTTGTGCACAAGAGAGGAAAAGTTCCAAACTCGATAGGCTACGTTGGCGGATAACTTGATCAAGCTGTCAGAACAGAAGAAAAATATACTTAGAAAAAGCATTAAGGGGAAAAATTAACAATTTAATAAATTAACACTTTACCTTATTAAAATACACAGTGTGTGAATATGTAGGAATTGATATGTATTGGGTATTACATGTGGCTGATTTCCTTCCAACTTCAAATATGAAAGGCAAAACAAAGCTTGGGGCTGATTTTATACATGTGAACGTATCCTTAGTCATTACAAGACGAGGAGTGGCTTAGGTCAAGGCTGGATAATCAGTGACTCTCCAGATGTTGCTGGATTACAATTCCCATTTTTCTTGACTATTGGCCATGCTGGATAAAGCTGATTGGAGTTGGGGTCTAACAACATTTGGAGGGCCACGGGTTCTTGATCCCCATTTTAGATAATCTCTAGCTGTTTTTGTACATTGATCTAGTACACTGTTCTTTGCTGCAAGCCCAAGGCCAGAGGGCCAGTTAGCCAGAGAGAGAGAGAGAGAGAGAGAGAGAGAGGAAGAGAGAGGAGACAAAAAGCAATGTGATTGGCTAGGTGTAGTGGTGTCCTGTGCAGACCATGGGAGTGGTCTTGTTTCATTAAGTATACTGCTCAAAAAGATCTGTATAAAAGACTTCCAGATGTATATGGTGACTGCTGACCATTTTTTTTTTTTTGGTATTATTTAAATGTTCATGGTTCCATTAACTTGATTTGACCTTTGTTTCTTTTCTGATCTTTGTTTATTTGGTTGGGGAGGGATTGTTATGTATTGGAAAAAAATGCTTAATAAAAATTAAATAAATAAAAAAAGGAAGTGGAGAGAAAATTGAATGCATGAGAGAGAATCAACATGGATCTGCGCGGAGAGATATTGCAACACTGAATAGAGCAGATCACTCTGTGATGAGAAAAAGATCCATCTCAATCCAAGGTGCAAACGAGCTTGTCAGGAATTTGCATACCTGGACAGGATCTACACTACTGCTTTAAAATGGTTTATAACAGCAGTGACAACTGTTGGGGCCCAGGACACAGAGCTCCATATATGGGTTTCAAACTGTTTTCAAAGTGTTGCATCCTGCTTGGTGTAGATCTGGCCCTGGTGGTTTCCTGACTGACTGACTGACTTGGCCTTGCTTGGATGACTTGGAGGGGGATGGAGAGGACAGTCCCCAAAAGGCCTCCACCTTGGTCTGGTGTATAGCATCGCTGCTTGACGGGGAGGGGGGGACCCCACCCCATAGCTCAGGAAAGGCCCCCAAGTGGCAGTGCCTGTAGCCAAAGTGGCTCTTGCATAAAAAATACGAAGGATCACTGATCTAGTAGATGTCATGGGGGTATCATCTTTTCCCATGATGCAGTGCTGTCAAATCTCATATGTTAAGCATCAAGATATATCTATTTAAGAATAGATTGATTGTTCCATCAATCTTTTTTTGCTGAATTTTTCTAATATGGGGATCTCTGAATAAGATTGTTTTACTCACTTTAGCACGCACATGTAAAATGTGAGGTGTTCTGGGGAGTTGTTTATATGTTTTGGGTTCCTTTACTTATTTTAACTTGTTTGTTTGGGATAATATGTCAAAAGACCATTAACAACATTAGAGAAGTTCCAACAGTTCCATCAAAATACCAAACCCCTCAACCTTATATCAGATCTTTAACGAAGTATTGAATGAATGCACAAATATTAAGAATGACTGTACTTTGAATATAGGGTCAAAATGATTACTGCAATGTAAAAACGAACAAGAAAAGAAAAAGAAAAGCATCATCATCAAAACATATCACAAAACAGTATCCAGCATTTCACAGATGTTGTTAGTGGCTGCAACTTTTTTTTTTTTTTGTATCACAAGTGAAAGCATAAACCAGTATTTCAGTATCTCTGAACAATCATTATGTTCCCCAATCACAGATCTTCATATTTTGCCTGACACTCTCCTCATTTTTAATAAGAATACATCGGCTAAAGCTGAGACTATGTATCATTACTTTGTATTAGCTTCACAGAAAAAACATACATCTGTTTGACTGAGGCTCTAGATTTCTTTTCCTGTTCTCCCTAAAATGTCCCCCCACACAAAAGAAAATAGGGGAAACGTTAAGTTCTACATAATTATTGTGAGTGGGTGTTAAAAGTGAAGGGGAAAAACTTGTGGGAAAGGCATGAATTATGTAAAACAAAAAACAGGAGACACAATATTCTCAAGTGCCTGAAAGTGCTTTAATGAACCTGATATGTTTCAGAAAGATATTTCCATCCTCAGATGATGCTTGTCTTTCTCCATGTATATTTTGAAAACCGTTCTGAACTATGACTAAACACTATATCTCAACATTCTAACATTTTTCTATGAGGTTCACCCATGTAACTGTGTTTGTTGAGGCCCTATTTGTCTACTCCAAATATTATCTACTTTCTTAAGCTGCATTTCATAGAATCATAGAATAGTAGAGTTGGAAGGGGCCTATAAGGCCATCAAGTCCAACCCCCTGCTCAATGCAGGAATCCACCTTAAAGCATCCCTGACAGATGGTTGTCCAGCTGCCTCTTGAAGGCTTCTAATGTGGGAGAGCCCACCACCTCCCTAGGTCATTGGTTCCATTGTCGTATTGCTCTTACAGTCAGGAAGTGGTTTATAGAGGCAAGTGGTTTATAGAGTGCAACCAATCACAGATGGGCAGGGTGAAGCAAGGCAAAGAATGAGTAAAATTATTAGGCTCCAAGAGATACAGTATCTGAAGGTGCAAAGCTATGGCCTGGCTCCAGGAAGGTCTGTGGTTTGCACCTGACACTAGGCAATTGACTAAAGGTGAAAGCTACTGTAAGAAAAATATACAGATCTGTACAAATGCAATGTGACTTTATTTTTAGTTGAATAATAAATTATCGTAATAACATGAATCATGGAGTTTGTTTAATCAATGGGTCCCTGGCCTTTGAGTTACTGCACTGTTAGAGCAATGCAGTGGGCAGAGGATGGAGGCCGGCAGGCACTGCTAACTGCAGCTTTGCCTCTCATACACATGGTTCCCATATTACTGCAGGCAGGGCACCATTCTAGAGCAGCAAACATTGGGAATCCATCACTGCCACGGTCGCAGTAGTTCAGTGGGCAGAAGACAGCTGCAGGTGGGCAATTATACGTGCAATGGAGAAACACCTTTGCCTGGCGTGAGCACCCAAAGTTGAGGCAATGCTCCGAAGCAATTAAGGATATAAAGTAATAGAGAAAAGGCAGAAGTATTATTAAAGGGGCATGGGAGTTAAGTTAAAGTGAGTCACACATATTTCTTCCATTATAAGACTCAAAATTCTACTGCTTATAAAAATTACACCGCTTTAGTTAATAACATGAAACTTGGCATACATGTTCTATCCTGTGAGGTAAACAATTGTGCACCATTTCAAAACCATCCAATAAAAATTCCAATGTTTTTGAGAGGAATTCCAGTTTTTCTCTCAGCATTCTGGTAGTGGAGGGAGGAGTAGCAGAAAACTGTAAACTTAGCTAAAAATGAGGTCATTTTGACAGCTGAGGGAATCACTGATTAATAGATCACTGATGAAGAGAATGAATAGGGAGAGAAAGGGAAATGGTATGATGCAATCCTGTGCAGACTTACTCAGAAATAAGACTTTCTGAACATAGAGGTACACATTTATTCATTTTCACCAATGTACCAAGCTAATGGTGTGTGTTTGTGTGTGTCTGTGTTTCATAACCATTCGAAAAGTTGGAAATAGTGCATGGTTATTGTATCAGCTTTGTGCCAGTGCTAATACTTGTAAGGATCTGTGGTAAAGTAGATGAAATACTCTGGTGAATGAAGAATTAGGTGAGGCCATCTGCCTCTTAAACGGCAGTGTGGGAAGAAGAACCCCCTGTTGTTGTTGTTTGTTAGTGCTAAGATGGCTGATTGTAATCAAGAGGCTCTAGGAACTGCATCAGCAACAAGCACAAGAGATTGAAGAGCAACAACAAGCTGGAGCAGAATTGGAGAATGCTGAGGTGAGGAAAGCCAATGAAGAGGAAACTCCTGGGAAAAGGGTGACAGTTAGGTGCAGAAGAACTAGAAGAGGACACTCTGCACAAGTGGAACCATTAGTGTTATGTAACCACTTCCAGCTACTGGAGGATGAGACTGGAGGACAGCCTGCAGAGGAAGAATTACAGGGGACCCCATGCAACAGTGAGCAAGAGGCAGAAAGTCAGTTGACCAAGAAGAGAAGAGTAGTCATTGTGTGGGACTCACTGCTACGTGGGATTGAAACTCAAGTACGTCGTGAAGACGCATGGACTCACCAAATATGCTGTCTCCCTGGAGCACAGATTAAAGATGTGACTGAAGAGTTGCCAAAGCTCATCAAGCCCATTGACACATATCCTTTTCTTCTCATCCATGTGGGAACAAATGATATTGCCAAGCGGAGCTATGAAGAAATCATGTCAGACTTTGAAGCTCTGGGAAAAAAACTCAAGAACAGTTTTCTCATCCATCCTCCCGGTTCTTGGAAGAGGATTAGAAAGGGAAAGAAAAATACTTAGGGTGAACGACTGGCTAAGAAGGTGGTGCCGACGTGAGGGATTCGGATTCTGGGACCACAAGCTATGCTACTTGGAAGATGGCTGGCTGGCAAGGGACGGGTTGCACCTCACAAAGGCTGGGAAGAATGAGTTTGGCCACAGCATGGCAAACTTCATCAGGAAGGTTTAAACCGAATCCTATGGGGGCGGGAGACATAAACTTTGAGGGAACAATGGATGAAGGCTTATGCACCATAACTGAGAAAAGAGCTACAATAGCACCCAAACATAGTGTTCAGAACAATGTAGGAAAGAGGCCAGACTATAAAGTACATGGTCTTCGATGTTTATATACTAATGCTCAGAGTATGGGAAACAAACAGAACACACTTGAACTCTTAATACATAAAGGCAAAAATGACTTGATAGGTATAACTGAAACTTGGTGAGATGACTCCCATGACTGGAATATAGCTATTGAAGGATATAACTTGTTCAAAAAGATAGAAGAAATAGACAGGGAGACGGAGTTGCACTATATGTTAAAAATACTTATCCCTGCACAGAAATACAAGAGGAGGAGCCTGGGAGCCCCATCGAGAGCATCTGGATTAAAATGAATGGGGCAAGGAATAAAAGGAACATGATAGTTGGCATCTACTACCAGCCATCCAATCAAGCAGAAGACGAGGATGAAACTTATGAAAAACAAATTGCCAGTGTTTCAAGGAAATCCAATGCAGTAGTCATGGGGGACTTCAATTACCCCGATATCTGTTGGGAGACAAATTCTGCCAAAAGTGGTCCCTCCAAGAAATTCCTGATATGTGTGGCTGATAACTTTCTCCTACAGAAAGTAGAGGAAGGAACTGGAGGATTGGCTATGCTTGACTTGATACTGACCAATAGGGATGACTTAGTGGATAAAGTGGCAGTTAAGGAACTTTGGGGGAAAGTGACCCCCTCATACTTGAGTTCTTGATTTTAAAGGAAGCAAAAGCTGAGTGTAGCCATACACATAGTCTGGATATCAGGAAAGCCAATTTTAATAAACTCAGAACTCTGATAAGTAAGGTCCCATGGCAAGTGACCCTAATGAGAAAAGGAGTCCAAGATGGGTGGGAGCTTTTAAAAAAGGAAATTTTAAAGGCATAATTGCAAAAAATTCCAACAAGAAAAAAAAGATAGAAGACAGCAGAAAAAACTAATGTGGCTCCACAAAAAGCTTAGAGATGACCTGAAAACAAAAAAAGGATACATATAGGAAGTGGAAGGAAGGCCAGGCTACAAATGAAGAGTACAGACAGGTAGCACAGAAGTGCCGAAAAGGCGTCAGGAAGGCTAAAGCTGAGAAGGAGCTGAGGCTAGTGAGGGATGCTGAAAGCAATAAGAAAGTTTTCTTCAGATATGTGAATAGTAAAAGAGAAAAGAAATGGTGTTTCAACTGCTTCATGAGGATGGCAAATTGGTAACAGTTGCCTCACCCCTGGCAAAAGTTCGAATCTCCAGGGCCCAACGAACTGCATCCTAGAGTAATAAAGGAGCTGGCAGAAGAACTTTCAGAACCACTCCCAATTATCTTTGCGAAATCAATGAAGATGGGTGAAGTGCCAGACGACTGGAGGAGGATTAATGTTGTCCCTATCTTCAAAAAGGAGGAACCTGGGAACTACAGTCTGAAATCCATCCCTGGGACAATTTTGGAGAAGATTAGAAAGAAGTCAGTCTGTAAGCACCTTGAAAATAATGCAGTGATGACTAGAAGCCAGCATGGATTTGTCAAGAACAAATCCTGCCAGACTAATCTGATCTCATATTTTGATCAGGTAACCTCCCTTGTGGACTGTGGGAATGCTGTGGATATAGTATATCTTGACTTCAGGAAAGCTTCTGACAAAGTGCCCCATGACATTCTGATTCACAAACTAGTGAAAATGGGCTGGATGGAACAACTCCTTGGTGGATCCACAGTTGGCTACAGAATCGGATTCAAAGAATGCTTATCAATGGTACCTTTTCACACTGGGGGAGGTAACGAACAGGGTACTGCAGGGCTCAGACTTGGGCCCAGTGCTCTCCAAAATTTTAATAATGGTTTGGACGAGGAAGTGCAGGGAAAATTGGGTGGGATCACTAATACCCTGGAAAGCAGAAACAAACTTCAAAGTGATCTTGCTAGACTGAAGCACTGGGCTGAAAACAACAGAATGAAATTTAATAGGGGTAAATGCCAAGTTCTACACCTAGGAAAAAGAAAACAAATGCAGAGTTACAAGATGGGGGATCCTTAGCTAAGCAATACTACAAGCGAGAAGGAGCTTGGAATTGTTGTAGAGCACAAGCTGAATATGAGCCAACAATGTGATGTGGCTGCAAAAAAAGCAAATGCCATTTTGGGCTGCATTAATAGAAGTATAGCTTCCAAATCGTGCAAGGTACTGGTTCCCCTCTATTCGGCACTGGTTAGGTCTCATCTTGAGTATTGCGTCCAGTTCTGGGCACCACTCTTCAAGAAGGATGCAGACAAGCTGGAGCGTGTTCAGAGGAGGGCAACGAGGATGATCAGGGGTCTGGAACAAAGCCCTATGAGGAGACATTGAAAGAACTGGGCATGTTTAGCCTGGAGAAGTTTGAGGGGAGACATGATAGCAGTCTTCAACTACTTGAAAGGTTGTCACACAGAGGAGGGCCAGGATCTCTTCTCGATCATCCCAGAGTGCAGGACACGGAATAATGGGCTCAAGTTACAGGAAACCAGATTCCGGTTGGACATCAGAAAAAACTTCCTGACTGTTAGAGTGGTATGACAAAGGAACCAATTACTTAGGAAGGTCATGGGCTATCCTGCATTAGAGGTATTCAAGAGGCAGCTAGACAACCATCTGTCAGGGATACTTTAAGGTGGATTCCTGCACTGAGCAGGGGGTTGGACTCGATGGTCTCATAGGGCCCTTCCAACTCTACAATTCTATGAGTCTATGTCTCCATGGTGTGATCATCTCTCTCTATATATGTTGTATGTCCTGTATGTCCTGAATGGACTTGAAAACCGTATCTCCACTTGTTATGAATCGTTCCGTATTTGTTCTACCTCCCTCTGGGATGGTTTTAGGCATAATGAATATTTTGTTGCCATCTTGATTGTCTTTCTCCGGGCTTTAATTGAAGTGTAAGAAGTGAAGGACACTCACACATACTCCTTGGTCATCGGATAAGTAAGGTAAGCACAAGAAACCTGAAGCCAACCCATGAGAGTTTCTCTGAACTTTTCTTTGCCTTTGAATCTCTTTTCCAAAGTAATGTTTTATCTATCAAATTGAATGAGAACAGTCAAAAAATGTGGGAGAAAATTTCGGCACAGCGCTAATAATAGAGCATTATTTAATTTATTATTTTACTATTATTTGTAGATTACAAAGAGGTTTTATGCTGGGAATTTATTTTTATTAAGTTTATTTGGAGAATAGAATAGTTACAATAAAAGTGGAGATTACTGAAAGGGTTGAAGTTGAAAGAGAGTTGGCTTTTCCTAGTCTGGTTTCAAATGTTGTGGCAGCTCAGATATTATGCATACAGGGCTGACTGGCAGGAGTGGGATCTCCCTTGGATTTAGCATTGGAACAAGAATCAATATGCAGAGCCTGGGGAAGAAGTTGGCAGGCTGGATAGGGAACCCCCATGGGCTATATAAGACTTGAAGGCTGGAGGTTCCCTATGCTTCCTTCATGTCTGATTTTTAGCAGCACCTATGTGTGAGGAGGAAAAGGGTGCAGCCATGCTCTTCCCATCCTGCTCCTTAAAATATAGTTTGGTCCTCATTTTCTGCCTGTTGTATGGTCTTTTTGGTTTCGTTGGTCTGACCTTTTCAACTGTATTTTTAAATGATCATTTCATTATATTTGGCTGTTTTGCCTATATTCTGATATTCTTGTCAGCCACTTTAGAATCTTCCTATCAAGCACGTTTATTGGCAGAGAGGGCTCCAGTCAACCTGAAATGGTAACTTGGATTCCCACTTGCGAATAAACAGCCTATCCTGCCATTTCAAGTAGCAAGCTCGCAAGGGGAATTGTCACTACATGTATACTGTCGTGATTTACTGCTTGGTTGAAGGTTGCTTCTATTCACCTGATGTCTTCCACTGATGAAAACCAGGAGTACCATGGTATATACACAAACCCAAGTTTTGAGTATTAGAGCCACAGTAATGATGTCCCTATCTGGGATACACTTCTGAGCCTCACCACGTCCAACATAAACAAAATGTTGGTACCATTAAAATACAGACCTCTTGGAAGGCTTTCAAGAAATGTAGTTTAAAGACAACACACTAGAAATGTAGAAACTCCATTACACTCTTCTCCTTTGATAATGTGGGTTTAGGTTACCTTGAGGTTGCCATACTATATCTTGTGACCCACAGAAGTGAATAAATCTGTTTTTGTTAAAGGAAAAAAATTAAGTGAATATGGTAATTTTGTTAGCACACAAAGCTTCCTATTTATATTAATTCTTTGTTCAGTACGACAGCAAAAGAGAAAATTGTGGAACCCACCATCTCTACAAATTGGCAGAGATTACAGTAGAATATATTAGCTACTACTATGTCAACAAAGTTCAGCTGAGTAGGTTCTGGATTTAATCCGAAGAGTGGACTTTTGTGTGTGTGTGTTCACTTGTGTGTTTCCACTATTGATTGACACTACATTCTTGGTGTATCTTTTCAAAAGATTTACCATGGGTATAGTTTCTTATGTTAAGAAACTATCATCAGAAAATTCATAAATTAAATGACCATATGAAAGTGATTTAGGCTCTGTCTAGTTTAGTGCCTTAAGGATGGCATGGATTGCACTACAGTGATGGCTGTACAAATATAATGATATCATATGCTGGACATGTCTTTAAAGGAGATTTGTCTAGATGGGAAAGTTGGTGGGAAAAATTCCTCTTAGATCTAAGAATCACTCTGCTGAAGCACTCTTTCCTTTTCCTACAAAGCACCAAAGGAAATTTACTTTCAGTTTATTTATTTATTTATTTATTACATTTGTATACCGCCCCATTTGTATACCGCCCCATAGCCGAAACTAAACTGTGTGTGCTTGAGGAATTGTATTACTGGGCTTGAAGACCAGTTCGATTGAAAAGGCAGCCAAAACATTTAATAAATTTATATTGGCAAGATAGCCAAATATAATTTTCAGGTTGCCTTAACATATAAGAACTATAAATTCTAATAATGATTGTTCATTAAATGAAGCCAGGTTCCCTGGCTTTGTAAGTATATCTGGTAGAGGTTCAGCTGAAAAGCAAACTTTTGGATATTAAGCATGACTGGCTGGGAATGCTGGGACCTGTAGGACTTTTTTCTGTCTAAACATGCATAGGATTGCATCCTAAGAAGAGAATTTTTAGTAACAAGCACAAACACGAATTGACTGAATAGCCCAACACATTTAGAGCTTAAGAAATTATTCTTCAGAACAAAATGTCAAAAAGTAAAAATTATTTTCTATGTGGTCTTACTGCCTAATTATAGTAATGACATTTTTTTTAAAAAAACAATGGTTTCAGTGAATAGCACCTGCAAAATGTTCTCTGACAGGTACAATGTTGTAAAAAGTTCTTGATTTCTTTGAAGCAACCCTTATTATAGCATTTGGGCAGTAAGTCTGTATACAAAACGTTCTTTCTCTGAATATAAACTTTTATGAACTTCATTTCTCTGAACCACAGTCCCTTCAGCTCAAATCACGTTGAGATAGTCAATACATTTATGTTTACACCTATTATTAACATGTGTTGACTGAATGCTAACGTATTTTTCTGTTAAGAAAAAGGTGTGCCAAACTTAAGGATGCAGCTAAACGGGGAAGCAAGATACCATCCATTCATTCTTCTCCGCACTTCCTCTGACACTGTCTCCACTCAGAATTTGTCTGAACCCCTGCAGTTTAACATTTGATCTATTCTTGAACCTGGATTTTCCCAAACCACATGGTCCTCATCTTCTACCTTCTCCCCACTATTGTCACCAGCTGCTCTTCCTCCTCATTCTCTTTCAAATTATTGCTACAACCACTTGCTTACTTACCAGGCAGAAAGCCTGCGAGTTAGTAGGCATCAACTGCTCTCCTTCCCATCACCACCATCACCATCGTCTGGGCAGGTGAACAAGCAGATTGCAATGGAGAAGCGTAGCAGCAACTCCAAGGAGCTCTTGCCAGGGAGCTCTTGATGGGTATGGGTGTGCCTATTTTTGATGTCATCCCTGTTCGTGAGGATGGAGGGCGGTCTAATAATATTTTAAATAAATAATAAATAGGTACAAATACCTTAAATAAAGCAGTGTGGCAAACTGCTTTTAAACGTTAATGGAGTTTTAGAGAGTTTTGATTCAGCATGGGTGAGGGCAGCTATACATAGAAAATGAGCCAGTATAGTGGTTACAGTGTTGGACTGGGGCCTCATCCACACCAAGCAGGATATAGCACTATGAAAGGGGTATGAAAGCAATATATAAGAGGCAGGAGCCACACAACTGATTTATAGTGGCACTGAAGTGCACTGACAACTGCTTTCAAAGTGCTATGTCCTGCTTGGTGTATGTAGATCTGGCCTGGGACTGAGGAATCCTGGGTTCTAGTCCCCAATCGGCCATGATGTCCACTGGGTGACTTTGGGCCAGTCACAGTCTGTCAGCCCAACCTATCTATCAGGCTTGTTGTGAGAATAAAATGGAGAGGAGGAGGAGGAGGCTCGTGTATGCTGCCTTGGGCTATTTGAAGGAGAAAAAGCAGGATATAAATAGAACAAATAAATAAACAATAAAACCATTCAAACATTTCTTGGTCATGTCTTGATAATATGGTAGGGAGCCAGTACATCCAGCAGTCTGGTGAAGGATGTTTATGCATGATTTCTCATCAAGAGGGTAACATGTGAACTGGCCTGCAGATTCATAATTCCACCGAAAGAACCAGACATCCAGTAAAAATGCAGTCTAAGGTACAATGTAGGAGACAATGCTACCACTGTTACATCACTTTTGCCACATTTCCAAATGTTTATTCAACTTTCACATGTATGAAATATCCCTAGCTCATTCCTGTACCTGTACCTGTATATGATGCACTGCTTCACTTGGCTTTGCTCAAGGAGAGCCAGGTGGACCAACTCATCTTACACTACAACGTCTCACAAATCCCTTACTTAATCTTCTGGGTTTACATTGCTTTTTGAGCAAGGGCAAGCGGCAGTGTGAAAATGCTCCTAGAACCTCAATGCAAATATTTCTTTAATCTTATGAAAGCCGCAAAATAGGCCTAGCTGAATGAGCAGGAAACTGAGCTCAGGAACTCTCCATGACCTTGTCTGCACTGTCACTCTTGGCACTGGCATGGTGGTCATGAGGTCACGCTGAGAATGGGTTAAGCAACAAAATCTAACGTGTAGGACCTCGTTTCTATGTATCAGTTGGACCAATCTGTGTTCTGTGGCATTTCATGTTTACAGTGCTTTGATCATTCTGGTTCGATACAGATCTCTATAACTACAGATAGATTACACAACCCTTTGCAAGGATTTCTATTTCCAGATTTGGATGTGCCAACAGTCCAACATGTTATTTATTTATTGCTTTTGGTTTTAAAGTATTTGGGAGGGTGGGGAAGAGGCAGAACAATGGGGAGAGTCAAAAGATGAGAAAAGAGGTTATTTCAAATCACTTGAGGTGTCACCACACTCTTAAAAAACACCAAGGAGCAGGTTTGTGAACATGTGTTGGTGGTAAAATGTAGGACTTGGAGGACTATCATTAACGTGGCCTCTGGGAAAATATAAACACACTTTCTGAAATTAAATCTTTGAGTTTGCCCACCGCAGTCTGTTGCTGGCATGTCAGCCTGTAGCTGAGGCCTTGGATCCAGTGCCAAGGCAAATACTAAGAGACAAGAAGAGCAAAGACATTCTTTTTTTGTTGTTGTACAGTCATACTGAAGCATAGAAAATGGGGAAAGAGATAAGGGACCCCCACATTTGAAACACAGCACACAAAACTATTCTTTGCTGTGTCTGGTGTTTTGATCTCTGCCACCTAACTACCCTTTGTAGTTAGGGTACGTATGTGCTAATAAAAGGATTTTTAAAATGTAAATTTATGAGTTGCCTTTTGGCCTAAATAGGGTCCCCAAGGCAACTTGCAGGTAAAACTTGCAACAATTTAAACTTAACAATTTAAACTTTAAAACAATTTGAAAACCTTAAAAAAACAATTTGAAAATCTTTTTTAAAAAACAAAAAACCTTAAACAAGAAGGGGGAAAGGAAACTTTTCTTTGTTGTAGTTGTTTTTGGCTCAGCAGAACTTCCAACTGTTGGCTCTTTGGCACACAGTAAAATTGAGGAAGAAAATCAAATTAATAACCCAGGAATATTTATTAAGCTATTTATTAATGTTTTGTAGCAACTTTTATTCTTATTTCCATGCCCAAGGTGGCTAACAACAGTAAATCACAAAAACTGGGGACGCCTTCGTCTCATATGAAAGAGATACAATGTGCAGAATTATATCCTTATTTTTCTTTGAGTGGCAGTTAAAATATCAGTCTTTTGTCAGCATGAGGGAAAAAGAAGAAGAGAAAAAGGGAAATTATCTTCATTGAGATCCGGTAACTAGAGATCTAAATCTGTCCGGAACTTCCCTCCAGGTAGAACTGTGTACATTTTATTATAGTGACTGAAAGCCAACCCAAATAAAGTAGAATTACAGTGCTTAATATGTTCAGACTTGGTCGTTGATGAGTTTCCATAACGTTGGTGTTCCACAACTGTGAAGTATCTGCTGAAAATTCCTACCAGGCTATCCCTGTTGTCCAAATCTGGCACATGGATATATTTTCTGAATAAAGTGTTACTATCCTCAAGTAAGTTTTGAGTCTGCAATGACAATATCAGGTATTCTGGGCACTCAAGCCAATGGGAAGCATACAGATCAAGTTCAGCATCTTGAAATGTGCAAGAGGACAGAACGAAGTAGATAATAGGGATGGGCTTGTTGAGGTTCTCCATTTCCCACCTCGAACGCAAGTGTTGTTTCCCCCACCCCTGAACAGGAAAAGTGCAATTTTCAAACATGAAAAATATGCACTTTTCCAAATGTGCACCCTTCCCCCATAGGTTAAAACAGGAAAATGTGGTGGTGGTGGGGGAAATACCATTTTCAGAAGTGCACACTTGTTCATTTGGCCCTTTTGAATGCAAACGCAAGGTCAAGAAATGGCGAACATTTCCCAAGAACCAGGTTGCTGCTCACCTTCGCAAATAGGACACATTCACACAATTTGCAAACAGGAGTTATGTTTTTGTTCATCCCTAGCAGATACTATATTCTTGGTATAATGTAATCCTAGTGACCCACCTGGTGGCAGAGGAGATGTGCTGCCACCATCAGTAAACTTCCAAATGTGTTCCTCCAGATCAGCCCCCATTGGAAGCACATTATGGCAGTCTAGTCCTGAGCTTATGCATGTACAAAATTCTCATTGCATCCACATTTTGCTCATGTAGATAATAAACAACAGCAATATGCAAACTAAAACAAAAAGGGTTATACAGAGGCAGAGATTTCTATGAAAATGAAACCCTTCTCAGTACAGAAAAAAGCTACAGGAAATGCAAATGAATTGGATTCTCCATCAAATATATAATAACTTCTTACGAAACCTGTAGTAAGACTAAGCATTACTAATAGTTTATTATTTACTATCTACTGACTGTCAGGAAAGGGGCTCTGTCATTATCTGGTCTTCCTAGAAGACTGTCCTCAGCTTTGAGTGGGTTGGCACAGGCACCACACGGCAGCACGGTATCTCAAACCCTTAAAAGCAAGGCTTGGGAATTCAAGGCCGCTGCTGCCCTGGCTAATTGGAAGAATGATTACAGCTGGGTCTGGTGGGAAAGTTGGTTTGCCCCAGCGTGGGGGGATGAGAGGAGGAGCTCACCCTGTGATTGGTGGAGACCAATTGGTCAAGGCAGCTAGAGCCTGGGGATAAGAAGAAGGGGTTTTGTGATGGGTTTTGTCTCCCAGACTACTTTGCTGCATGGAGGCCAGACCTGTTGTGGCTAACTGATTTGAGGGGAGATACTATAATAATAATAATAATAATAATAATAATAATTTATTTCTTATCCGCCTCTCCGTCTGGATCGAGGCGGGGAACAACAATATGATAAAATACATAAAACTGATTAAAACATGACACATATTATTAAAACTGTATTAAAACATCCTAAAACATCCTAAAAACATCCTTAAAATGTGGTAATGTATAGACTAGGCCAGTTGTTAGACTTTGTTATTTTGCTTGCTCTTTGTTTTATTGCATTTTAGTGCATTGCTGCTTTTGTCCCTTTTAATCCTGTTTTATTCATTTTACCTTCCCTACTTCCCTTTAATAAACTGCTTTAAAGCTTCAAAACTGGTGTGTTTACTTTAACGTAATGTGTGGTGCTAAGTCCAGTGTTTGCTGGTTGAAGGTGGTTGGCTGGCTGAGATTCACCTGGTCTACCTTGCAGGGAGAATGTAAGTATCACACTCTTCCTTCACACAGACCACAGGCATACAGACTAAATAAAATATAAATTTAAAATACATATTGAAAAATAAAGTACATAGAAATTTAAGATCAGAGTCAAGAAACAATAGTAGAGGGTCTTATAAATAAGCAACTTGCTCAGTAGTTGAGATGCTAGAACCCTCAGGTAAAATAATCAACAAGGACTCGGAAAGGTACAAAGTTCTTATAATGTTATAGTGAAAACTCATCATACTTAGATGGCCTTATCCACACCAGCCATTTATTCCATGATAATATTGAGGTCGCCCCTTCCGGGCCATATGATGCACAGCTGATCCAGGGGTGATCTGGGCCCTCAGTTTTCCTGGGATATGGATGATGGCTTTTGTCCTATTCCCCTCCCCACCTCTCAGCACAATCCCGAGGTGGGCAGCTGGTGTGCCCTCCCTTCCCGAAGCTGCTGCTATTCCTCGTGAGTAGTGGGGCTCGGCGACCAGGCAAGCAGCTGCGTGGAGTGATCCCATGGGTATCGGGGGTGCGGGGGAAAGCATTGTAGCAATGTTTTGAATGGGTATTGGTGTGCTTCAATGCCAAGGGTGTTTGGCTTTAAAAAACAAACAAACAAACAAAAAACCAATCACAGCTTCACGCAGGATCACAACTATGATCTTGCGCAGAACTCACGAGTTGTTAAAAAAAAACCTCACCTAATTGCAGGAAAAGTCCCTGGCATGTGCCCCGTGAGGGACAATCGCTGAAGCTGAAAACTTCACGATCATCCCTCCCCACTCCCAAAAGGGCTCCAGGTGCAGATGAGCCCTAAGAACGCGTATCTTTCTTTCAAAACGAGGTATTTAAATTATGTGACATCTCTTTGAAATTTATTTGTTGGGTGGTGAGAAAAACTTTGTAAACTCTGATAATGATAGAAAATCCAGTTTTACCATGATAGCCTGTATGAAAACCATTTTTCTAAATATCCAATAGGGTTTATATGGACCAATTCCATGTCTTGTGAAATAAAACAGTATTAAATTAAGCAAACAATAAGTACTTAAGGGTATGCCAAAAGCAAGTGAACTGCTGGCTGCATCAGCTCAATTAAAGGGAATAATTAGAAATCGGTGTTTAAGTAATAATGAATAATTTGAAAATGTGTTGAGTGTTTTATATGCTCTAATTAATTTATGTATTTGATCTATATCGTTATTGTACAAATGTTGTTCACCACCTCAATCCAAAGCAAGAGGCGGGTAAGAAATAAATTTATTATTATTATTATTATTATTATTATTATTATTATTTCCTGCACAAACACGTGGCTCTGAGACTCTCTTTCTAATGCCCTGTGTTGCATGCCAGCACTGTGAGGCTGTTACAATAGGTGTCTCTGGGTTGTCTGTGTAGTCTCTGTTGTCTCTCTAAGTCATGGCAGCCAAACCAAAGCCTCCAGCCTCAAACAATCAATCTCCCTCCCTCTTCCAAAGTCTCCCAAAGGTCCAGCCGGGCGCACTTGTACCCTGTGGGGGCAGGGGGGAAGGGTGCCAGCTTATTGTTTGGTCACATCTGGTGACTCTGACTTTAAAAACCACCTCCACTGCCAGCCACCTCTGCCTGCACCAATACTGGACTCTGAGGTGCTCTGAAAAAAGGTTCTGTGTGGCACGTCAGCCTTTCAGGGCTCAGCTACAGCCATCTCTGAGTTGTGTCTTCAGTCTAACTCTGTCTCTAAGAGATATGCCAGCCAGCCAAAGCAGCAACTCTATCTATTTTTCTCTGACACGCACTTCAAACATTCTGCATTGCATGCCAGCAGTGCAGACAGAGCCTAGTTCACAAGTGAACAAAGTGAAGTGGAAGGAAAGTTGTAGCAAAGCAAAGCAATGACATGCCAGGTTCCAACATCCACATCAACAGGGCATCTGCAAAGATGAGAGTCTCTCTCTCGACTGGCACCTCACAGTTGGTCATGAGAGTTTTTCTCTAAGGATGACCCGTCATCACCCATGATGTGGAACTCTGAGAAAAAGAACTGTGGGCTGCTTTGACTAACCTCTCCTTCCCCACATTTTGATCTGTGGATGTCTCGCCTCTGCTGAGCTCCAGGTGCCCGACTGCCCACCAAATCTGCAACAGGAAAGGTGCTGTGTTCACCCAGCACTTCCTAGCTAAAAACTTGAGATCCCCTTGATGCCAAGGGCTGAAACTGCTCAAGGTGAAAGACCCCAAAAAGGAGGTTTGACAAGCCGAGTTTGAAGGGTATGGCTCCAGTGTTTTTTTAAAAAAAATAATTTTAAAACCTCGAACTTTAAAAATCAACAGATGAACAGAACTGCTTGAAACATGGCATGGCTAAAGCCTTACTTAACAGCTATCATGGTGCCAAGTTTCATCTGCTTATCTTTAAAAAACAATGAATTGTTTTAAAAAATTAATTTAAAACCTCAAACTTTTTTTAAAAAAACCCTAAAAATCAATGGATGAACAGATTTGGTTTGAATTTGGCATGGCTGAACCATACCTAAGGACTATCATGGTGCCAAGTTTCATCTCTTTATCTTTAAAAGTGACAGAGCTGTAAGCATTTTTGTTAATTCCCACTGACTATAAAGTACGGCTGCTCTTTGGGTGGACGGAGGACGGGAAAAATCCGGATTTTTCTTCAAATTTCATAATTCTCCCCCCTTCCCGGATTTGTTACCAAAAATCCTGAAAATTATGACTAGGGCCTCATCTACAAGAATTCACCTTTACGTCTGGTTAGGTGATTATGCGCATATTCGCAGAAGCGCATTTACGCCTAATACCTCTGTATGAGAGCCGGCGAAGCGCATTACTGGACGACCGAAACGTGATTTAAACTGTTGACATGCAGAGAATCGCATGTTCACATAGTCAAAATGCGCTTTAACGGCCGGAGCAAAATAAAACTCACTATTTAACGCGCATTCGATAATGTGTATAATCAGAGAGAAAACGCGCCTTTACGCCCGATTTGCGCTCCGTTCTTGTAGAGGTAAAAATTTTAATGCGCCTTGAAAGAGCTTTAAATGCCTCTTGTAGAGGCAGCCTAGGGCTGCCTCTACAAGAGAGGTTTAAAGCTCTTTCAAGGCGCTTAAAAAAATTTACCTCTACAAGAACGGAGCGCAAATCGGGCGTAGAGGCACGTTATCTCTCCGATTATGCGCATTATCGAATGCGCATTAAATCGCGAGTTTTATTTTGCTCCGGCCGTTAAAGCGCATTTTGACTATGTGAATAAGCGCTTATGCGCATTAACTACTTGGAAAGCGCATTTTGGTCATCCGTTAATGCGCTTCGCCGCCTCTCGCCACCTCTCGTGCAGAGGTATTAGGTGTAAATGCGCTTCAGTGATTATGCGCATAATCGCCTAACCGGGCGCAAAAGCGAATCCTTGTAGAGGGGACCTAGGCCTTCCTGAATCCAACTTCCCTTTAGATTCCTGCCTTGACCAATTCCTGGTATGAGTACTTCCGGGCTGAACTCTGAGAATCCTTCTGCCTCCTCCTTGTTTGCAGTGTTGCCTTGGAACCTGTTTGCCTGTGACCAGGACTTTTTAGATCTAGCCTTTTGCCAGATCCCTGTTTGTGCTGACCACCTTGTAACTCTTGGACCCTTACACCTGCAACTGCTAGGCTCAGACTCTGGAAATGTGACAAGAAGCTTTAGTCAGGCAGCACAGCCCAACATCAGGGGGATTCAGTCAGAGAACTCACCAAACGGGGCTTTAGCAAGAGTCCCTAAAACAGAATAATTATCCCAGAAGCCAGAGGCAGCAGAACGAGTTGGAGGCAGAGGCAGACTGCTGTACAGCTTCGGTTGTACAGAAGGAGCGGCTGGAGTGGGGTTTAGGGGAATTTGATCTGAGGGGGAAGCCACTGAGTGTATTGGCAGGGAAGACTCTCTTATTCAGATAAACAAGGTATGGTACCTTAGGTACAGTTACCAAGGATATTTACTGGAAGTGCATTTAAGCAATCCCATCCTATTATTTAACAAGTAATACTTTATTTTCTTGTGCATAGAATTCCCTTAATGAACTACTTAGATTTGTTCATCTTGTCTCTGGTGCTGTCTCAAGCCCATGCCTATGTCTTAAGTTACCAAGTCTCAAGGAATCATGGAATAGAACATCTGGGAATTGTATTAATCCTTTTGTTTTAGGACTAGTATCACTTCTTCAGACTGCAAATTCTGACCAGTTTTTCTGAGCCTTTATATTTAAAAACAATCTTTTTTTTTAAAATGCACCATACAGCTTCAGTGCTCTCTGTTAGAAGGAAGCTCATCATGCAAAGGGAATGCTGAATTTATTAGTGCCCAGGCTAGTAGGAGAGAAAGAACTAGTGGAAAAGTTGACACAAATCAACAAGAACAAAAAATCCTTTAGAATGCTGATCTTTTGAATGTGCACTGTTATTTTGTAAACATTGGTCACTGTGTCTGGTCATATTCTCCTGTAAACCTTATAATACACAACTGCAGAATTCATAATGGAGTGAATACAGTAATGTTGCTTACAATTTGTTCTCATCTTGCTTGCCAAGTTGTTGTCATAAAAATATAGAGGGATGGCTAAATAACAAGGGTGCGCATGTCAATAAAACAAAAATAAGCTGAATATTACTCAGAAATTTGCATTTTATTTAATATGAGGGTCAAACAAAGTTATCTGAAGATGGTAGGAATGGTTCATCTATAATCAAGGCAGATTCAATGTTTGCTCCAATTCATCTTGTTGTCAGGAAACAGACAATATTTTTTTAGATGGAAGCAGGGTGACACAGTAAATTTTTAAAATTTTAACTGTTTTGTGATTCTTGTGTTTTATATTGTTGTTGTTCCCCGCCTCGATCGGAGGGAGAGGCGGGTTATAAATAATAATAATAATAATTAATAATAATAATTAATAATAATAATTAATAATAATAATAATAATAATAGGGAAAAGTGGTTGTGGTGGGTCCTGAACTTTGAAGTTATAAAAGCAAACATTACTGTGAACACCTCATTTTTAGAGTTTGCTTAACTAGCCTCCTTAGTAGAAGATATTGCAGTTCTGCCTGTTACATTATTATTATTATTATTATTATCATCATCATCATCATTATTATTTATATCCTGCCTTTTCCCCCAATAATGGGACTCAAGGCAGCTTACAAATTAAAACATGTACAGTTAAAACAAATAGTGATATACAAAAATTAAAAATATAATTAAACATAGTACAATTGTAAAATATTTAAAACATTTAAAAACATTTTAAATACACATAATTTTTTTGTTGTGCCAGTTTATCACCTTTTGTGTACACAGAACATTAGAATGTGGATTATTACAGCTATTATATTATCAAATATGAGGACTCCTTCAAGTATAATTTTAGTGCTTGTTTTATTTACCATGGGTAAAAATAAAGGTGATGCTGAATTTCTGCTTCCTGGCTATTTATCAGCTAGTTAGAATGACCAATAAATATGTGAAACAAGGCTACAACACAACATGATTAAACTGCTATTATAATGTGTTAATGACAGATGTGCTGATTTAAGGGAAGTTCTTAGCAAACAAGAAAATATATGCTGACGTAAAATATCTGAACCTAAAATTTTGAATTAGAAGTGAAGAACATGGGGGCTCTGATTAAAAGCAAAAAAAACGGGAAACCGTTCTTAAATGAAAGGCATTAATCACTTCTGCATCCACTTGCCTTGGTGCACCCAAACTCTTGAGTTGGCAGCACAGATTGAGCTGACCATGAAGAACGGCCTGAGATAGAGCTGTCACTGTGTTCTTGAAGTTCAGGTACACCGAGTCAGGGCAACACAGAGAACTCTTGCATTCCAAATTGCATGTGATCGTGGCAGCCTCGTTTGAAAACAAGTCGGCCCCATACTTGTGAAAAGTGGGGCATGGTGAGTGAGATTTAAAGGTTTATATGAGAGAATACTGCTTGGAGTGAGGCAGCTGCTACAGGGAGGGTTTACGCACCCCTCTAAATGAACCCCTCAATCTCAACTTTTCACATGAATGGGACAAAGCTATGTGACGGCAGTCATCGAATCTGGATTGAACTTTGATCAGGGCGTTACTGGAAGAAAAGTAGTGAATACGAGTCTGTTCATACCCCATCTAGGGGACTGAGGGCTCATCTACATCTATGAGCCTTCTGGGATGGGAGGAAGGATCTTGGATTTTCCAGCTTCCGGGATCCTCCCCCAGCATCCAAACGCCAGTGCAACGTCCCGGAAGGAAAGAGGGATGTTCCGTGCGGCGTGGTTTTTTTTTGGGGGGGGGGGGGAGGCGGAGCTGGTTGTGCAATTGCGCGGCCCCGATCCTCTGATAAAGTAAGTTGGAAAAAAGAGAAAACCTTAGAACAAAAGTGCTGGCAGCCATCCTGGGGATGGCAAAATTGCTTCCCCCACCCCTGATGGGCACGGAGTCACCCTGTGCAGCTCCGTGCCCGTGTAAAGAGCCTCACTACAAGCGGGGAGGAGGGAGGACCCAGGAGCACTGGCCACACTGTCCGTGGTCCTCGGGGTTGTCCCGGGACCATAAGGAAACACGAGATAAAAGTAATCCATTTATCCCAGGGAAAGTGAGTGGTCATCCCCAGTTGACCCCGGGATCCTCTGTGCTTCATTTGGACACAAAGGGATGACCTCTAGCTGACCCCGGGATAAATGGACGCTGTAGACATGGCCCGAGTTACCTGCTTTGATACTGGCTTACAGCAGGGAAAGAAAATTGCAGGAAGCCAGACAACAGAACTGTGAAAGGCACACTTATTGCTATTCTCATATAGCTTGACCTCACATTATTAAAAACATTTCCCCCCTTCTCTCTGTATTCAAGGCACACCTACCTACTTCCTGCTTTGCTTCCTGCATCTGACAAAGTAGGCTCTGGCCTATGAAACTGTATGCTACAGGTTGCTAATCTTTAATGTGCCAAAGGGTTTGTTCTATTTTCTGTAAGTGATTGACAGGGGTATCAAAAATGTAAAAAAGAAATCCTGATAAAATATAACCCTAAAATTTGGCACACACGCAATCTAAAACAAAAATGATTAGTAATATCTGGAAACTGGATTGCTACTTTTCTCCCTCAAAATAGGTGACCCCTAAAATTTCAAGGCCATCCAGATAGCTGAAATTTAGTCCACATGGCAAACACACAATATTCTGATGACTAGCAATATCTGATGGGAGGCATTTGCATATCTGTGTCACAAATTGGCAGAATCAAAGAGTACTCCAAAAGGCTCCAGAGGAGGGCACAGCTATATTTCTCTGTTTCAAAACAGGACCTCAGAGTATACACTCAAGTAGTCCTAGGCTACTCAGAGAAATGAAATTTGTCAACACTTTGTCACACATTTGTCCAACTAGAAATGCCTGAAAATGGAGCATACTTGCACCCACCAATCAAAATGTGCTGTATGAATTTTACTTTATAATAGAAACGTAAAGAAAGCTAAATTTTAGTCCTGGCTTTGGGAGAGGAGCACCTGTAGTCGAAGCTATGCACTTGTTTCTATGCTTCCAGAATGCAATCTTTCTCTTCCCTGCCTCTGAGCAAACCAGATACAAAATGGCTTAGCTCTTCGTTAAGAATAACATTCTCCGATTGGGGTTGCTTTGAGATCCAGCTTTCTTACCCCCCTGGAAGATCTTCTCATGCAAATTAGGGTGATTTGCATAGGGCAATTTGCACTGGAAAATATTCAGTTTGCACTGGAAATTTTTTTTATGCTCTAGAGAATGACCTAATTTAACATGTTTAGTTTATTTATATTTAGTAAAGAAACAAAGCTTAAAATACTTTCTTCTAATTTTTTTTTGATCCAGTATACCACAAGTACTTGATCTAAAATACTGGAGGAAAAAAAAATGAAAGTCCACTAAATGGGCAGTATCCAAATCCACAAAAACACGAATATAAATTAGGTAGTGCTAACGTAAAGGACCTCCAGCACAACACCAATAATGTTACACACCACCGTACACTCGTGAGAGCCAGTGTTACATAGTGTGGTTGAAGGACTGAGGAGACCAAGAGCCAGATCTACGCCAAGCAGGATATAGCACTATGAAAGCAGTATATGGTATGTGCCAATGGGCCCCAACAGTTGTCAGTGCAATTCAATACCACTATAAAGCAGTAGTGTGGCTCCTGCCCCTTACATAGAGCTTTCATAGCGCTTTCATAGTACTATACCCTGCTTGGTGTGGATTGGGCCCAGGTTCTAGTACCCACTCTGCCATGAAGCTCACTGGATGACTTTGGGCCAGTCACCAACTCTCAACCTAGCCTGCCTCACAGGGTGTTGTGAGGATAAAATGGAGAGGAGGATCATGTATGCAACCTTGGGCTCCTTGGAGGAAGGCAGGATTTAAATGTAATGAATAAATAAACATTGCACTAATACTAGTGCAATGTAATTTACATTAGTGCTTATGTTTACATGGATACTTCCCAATGCGATTTAAATGTGTACTTATGTAGAAACTGTATTGGAACACCCCCCAAATTTAAAAACAACAGCGGCATTGCTTAAATTTAAGAACAAGCTCCAAAACTACTGAAAACTGTTAACATACCAATAAACTTTAACAACCCAAAAAACTCTGCATAATATGCTGACAACCATTCCTCTATTTCAACTTTTGCAAGTTCTATCATTAAAAGCCAGGACAATATGTAATAATTTATGATGTACTGTTAGTTATTTTTATTCCCTCTGCTTACAAATCAGTGAAATAGATGCGTTCTCTCACTTATTTGAAACGGCCAGCCTTGCCTAATGTCGTATTTGCAATTGGCATCCATTCATTGTTACTAATAAACTTATGAAATGGAAAAATTTCCACCACACATCATTGCGCACCAGCTGCAGCATCTCATGGAAAAAATGAACGTGCTATAGTTCTCCATGCTTTGGCAGCATCGAGTTTAGATGACTAGGTATTAAAAGCATTCTGAAACCGCTAAACAACACATTGACTAAGGGCACAATCCTATGCCTATTTAGACATAAAGGTCTACAACTGTCTAAACATGCATAGGATTGCGCCTTAAGTTACTAACCAATGTCTGGCATGCTGATCATATTTCACTGAGGTTCAAAGAAAATTCTTGGCTCCAAGTTCAATTCAAACTCTTGGTTTTGATCTATGCAGCCTGGGATCAGAATATGTGGAGGATAGGCTTCCTGGTATGAACCTGCTTGCCTGCTGGGATCAATGTAAAGGCCCTTCTCTGGGTGCCCCCATCTTCAGAAATTACAGGGGTAGTTAATAGGGATAGGGCCTTTTCTATTTTGGTGCTCCATCTATGCACTGCCTTGGACATCAATGTGGCAGAATGGATTTTTAAATTATGAATACAGTTTTAGTATCAAATCCTACCATATGTGAATAATAAAGTGGGGGATGTATGCAAAAGGATCCACAACTCAGGTATTAGGGGGCTCGACTTATACGTATCGACTGAGAAACACATTTTTTTCTGTTCATACTCTTCATTTGAGCCCATTCTCCATAACTTCATGTGAATGTGCAAAATCACCAGAATTTATGGACATTTTGGCCATGTCAAATAGCACAAGTTTTATACTGTATATATTAAAAACTCCACTGCTCGTTCCAGCTGTTAAAAATAATATATTCTTTGTAAACCAACGTAGACATTTCCAAAAACGGTCATGCTTGGATACCTTAGAAATATTTTAGCTGCTTGCCATATGCCCACAAAAGATGTAATTGGTTCCTTTAATATGACAACACAAAAATATTAATTAAAAAATCTTGTTCCTTTAAACATTTTGAAAGCAAAACAATGGCTTGAATCCTAAGAGAAGTTAACTTCAGCAAGTTCACAGAAAGCAAGTTTCCCACCAACCTCCACCTCCCAGAAGCCCTCTTTTTCCCATACCCCATTATTTGGGAGCATCCTTGCCACCCACCCACCCCCAGTCTGGAGAGGCTTCTCCTGAGTTGTAGGGGGCTGCAGAGAGTAGGAGGGGATGGGAAACTTTCCTATCTTGCGTTAACTTACCTTAGGATCCAAGTCAATATATTTTATTAAGCTACGCTATGAATTCAACAATTTAGGGATTAATTGTTATTATAAGAGAATATATTAGCACGCGTCAGTATTCTCTCTCTCTTTTTAACTAACAGCAAGGCAGCAGGATCTTATTCTGATGGTGGACCTGAAATTTCCCCTAACAAATGCAGGTTGCTTACCTGTAACTGTAGTTCTTCGAGTGGTCATCTGTGCATTCATACATATGGGCTCTGTCCCTGCGCGGAACCTCGTTCGGGAAGCTTCTATAGCTGAGATGTTTGGGGCAGGAACCCCTCCCCCGCTACGTAAGGCACATGGCTAAGAGGCTCCTGCCCATTCCCCTCAGTTTCTAGAGACCAACATCGTGGCCCTGGAACCGAGGGAGTTATTCCCTCGACACCAACGAATAATCAGTGTTGACACCGATGCAGGGATGGTGGGCGGTATGTGTGAATGTACAGATGACCACTCAAAGAACTACAGTTACAGGCAAGCAACCTGCATTCCTTCTTTGTAGTCTCTGTGATTCACACACATGGGTGATTAGCAAGCTGACTTATCAGGAGGTGGGACGGTGTCTATGCCAGGATGGACGACAGCAATGCTCTCCCAAATGCACAGTCAGCTCATGCCCAGATGTCAAGGTGGCAGCGCTTGATGAATGTCGATGGTGTCAACCAGGTTGCCGCCTTGCATAGGTCTGGTATTCTGACGCCCCTGTCAAAAGCTGTTGAAGCAGCTACAGCCCGAGTTGAATGTGCACGCACTGGGTCTGTCAGAACTCGTATGACAAGGTAATAGTCCTGCCTATCCAGGCTGACAATAGATGTTTGACACGTCTGTGATGTTGAGAGAGCAAGTTGGAGTGTTCCGGCAGTCTGTAATATCTGCCCGAGGACAGCTTCAGCTGTCAGGGCCATCATGGTGTGAGTAGGATACAGGGTGCCCCGTCGGTTACAAGCTTTGCTATCACACGAGAAATTAGTGGGAACGGAGGAAAAGCGTATAATGTCCATGGGATCGCGAAGGCATCCCCCCTGGAACCCTTTGCCTTGCCCACTTGGCTGCAAAAACGTGGCAGGACCACATTGCAAAAAGATCGACACTGGGCTGCCCCCATCGACAGCAAAGTGTCTTCAGAGTGGCCTAGCTCCCACTCGTGCGAGTTGTATAAAGTTCCGCTGATCTGATCTGCTAGAGTATTGTCTGCTCCAGCAACATGAATCGCCGAGAGCCTGATGGGCCATACAGTGCACAATTCTAAGATATCGAGAGTCAATTCTAGGAGGGGTCGCAACCTTGTTTCTCCATCTGTTCACGTAGGCAACAACTGTAATGTTGTCTGATGCCACTTGGATTAGATGCTCAACGAAGTTTGATTCAAAAGCTCTGAGGGCCTTTTGTACCACTCGGAGCTCCAAAAGGTTGATATGATTGAAGCTTCCTGAGCTGACCAATGTCCGTGAACTGTTAAGTCGGCATAGCATGCGCCCCAGCCCTGCTGTGATGCGTCTGTGACTCGAGTTCCCATAGGGGAAGAAGTTTGAATGGAGACTCTGGAAATTAAGTTGTTTTTCTGTATCCACCAAGTACGGGAGGACCTGACACCTGAAGGCAGGTGCAGTCCAGTTCGTTGGGCGTTGCCCTCGGGGTCGAAGCTCCGAAGGAACCAATTCTGAAGCTGCCACATCCTGAATCTGGCATCTTCACTACTGCCGTGGTGGAGGCCATCAACCCCAACATCCTCTGTATCGAGAAGGCTGTGGTGAAGGGACCGTTCTGAAGAATCGTAGCAAGGTCTGTAATTGTCGGGTGTACCATGAGGCCAGAAGCCTCGTGGATAGTAAGTTGTAGTCTTTGGGATTGTTTTTAGAAAAGTCAATGTTCTCTGTAAGCTTATCATCTGTCTCTGTTTCTCCCAGGAGTGCTGGCAGCGAACTTGGAAGTTACTCGTTTTCTCTGGGAGCGAAATAATGTTTGGATAAGGAGGGGGCTACTCTTATAAGCTGTCACTCACATTGTAGCATCATCAAAAGGAGGTTGAACTGTGTCACTCTGTTAGCACATGGGCGTAGTTTACAGGTCAGAAGACCTGTCTGTCAAGTGGCTTAGATTAAGCCAGGCTTCTAGTCTACAAGAGGGGGGGAGCAAGGGTGAAGAACCCCTGCTAGAGATCATCTTTCAACGCTTGGCCCGAAACTTTTCGTGTTTGGATTCTACTTGCTTGGAGATTTGGGAAGCACTCCGTATATGCTTGCTAGGCCTAAGAAGTTTCTTATCTGGGGTCTTGCTTACCTTGGTCAGCTCAGTGTTTCCAGCAGGCTGGGTATGATTGGTGCATGATCGAGCTGTCTCTGTCGGGCTTCAGGCAGCCCTGTGCCTAGAGCTCTTCCCTTGGGCTCTGGCCCTGTCTTTAAGGAGCCAGCGTATGTGGCGTCTAGAAATGCTCAGGTAAGATAGGGTCTAACCTTACACTTCTCTCCCCTGAGTGATTGCCTAAAGAATCGCATCAAAACTGGAACCTAAAGCTTTCTGACCGTTATCAGCTTTAAGTGGTGTGGGTATCAAAAAATGAAACTGTTATGCTTGTAACCGTGTGATTTCGTCAATAAAAGAAGTCTCACCGACATGAGTGTCTTGTCAGTTTGCCAGTTCGTGAAGGTAAGCCATGGGGAAGGGCAAGCTCACAACAATAATCTTGTGTGCCAGGTCGTCGGGAAGAAAGACCCACCCAACGATTGAGTTCAGGACCCCACCAATGAATTGAATAGACTATTGGGGAGAAAGACAAGATTTTTTGTAGTTAATGTAAAGTCCCAGCTTCTCCAAGAGGGAGCAGATAAGTTCCACCGAGAGTTGCAAACGTTCTTTAGTTGAAGCTACTAAAAACCAGTCATCAAGGTAGGGGTAAACCCCTATTAGGCCTCGCAACCTGAGACTGGCACATACCACTGCCATGCACTTAGAAAAAACCTTTGGGGCCGTTGCAAGACCAAAAGGAAGAGTGGTATACTGGTATATGGAGTTTCCAACAACAAAACGAAGGTATTTACGGTATGGATGGTTGATTGCTTTGTGAAAATAAGCATCACGAAGATCGGTGGAAGCGAACCAAGCCCCTCTTGAGAGAAGCGGCAAAACAGTAGCAAGTGAAATCATATGAAACTTTCTTGTAAAAAGTTAAGTATTGCGAAGGCAAAGGTCCATGATGGGACAAAGTCCTCCATCCCGCTGGGGAACCGTGAAGTATCTCGAGTAAAACCCTTCTCGATAACGATTCCAGGGAACATGCTCAATGGCCCCTTTGCAGAGAGGCATGTCGACCTCCACTAGTAAAGCCGGGTTTTGAGGAATTGCCTTCACAGTGCCCAAGGGAGGCATACCAGCCTATATCCCTTTCTCAATAATCGAGAACACCCAAGTGTCTGAGGTAATTGTCAACCACTGGGAGAGGAACAGGGCCAGTCTATCTAGGAAAAGAAGTGGCCTTTCCGGATGCAGAAGCGTAGGCCAGTCAAAGGCAACGGCGAAATGGACCTTCCGGCTTACGGAATGAAGTCTTACCCTTTGTGGGAAGAAATAATTTCCTTTGGTTGCATTACTATTGTCGGTACAAAGACTGCTGCTGTTGCTGAGGATGTTGAGCTTGCGGGAAAGGAAAACAAGATCAAGACTATCGACATTAGGGTTGATAATGGGGCTGGGCAAACCCCATCCTATGTGCAGTCGTACGAGCCTTTGTACTGCATCTAGCGCATCATCAGTCTTATCACTGAATAAACCTAACCCGTCAAACGGCAAATCCTCTATCCTTGAACGTGTCTCATGTGCCAGCCCCGCTGAGCAGAGCCAAGCATGCCTCTGAAGAGCAACTGCTGCAATCAAGGATTTTGAACTACAGTCTACTTGATGCCTAGATGTATAGATTTGCTGTCAAGGCAACTTTAGTGCTTTGTTGCAAAATAAACGTGCCAATTTTTGGTTGTCCTCTGGGAGATGTTCCACTAATTTCCCTATTTTATCCCACTTGGCCACCTGGTAGTTAGATACTTGAAGTCCGAAAGCAATTGATGAGTACATTGTACAAACCCTCTAATCTCTTGGTAGCAGGAGGCATAGAGGAAGGAGACTTCCATGACTGCTTAATGGTGTCGAGTAGGGCCGGTAACATTGGTATAGAAACTGGATGAGAACTATCTGTAGCGACAGAATCAAACACATGGTCCTGGACCACTGGAGCCGCCTGTTGCACCTGGAGACCCAAAGCTTGAGCCATTCTTGAAATCTGGTCAGAAACTGCCCCAAGTCCTCTGATGGCGAGAGGGCATCGTGAGAAATCACCTCAGCATCCGGGGATGTGATCGAAGGCTGTACTGAGGAAGACAATGAAGACTCGGAGCAGTAATCCTCCAGATCAGAGAGGGGAGAGTCCCGCACTCATGGGTCTGAAGTCAGTTGCACCTGTAATGCCACTTCACCTATAGGAGGGATGAGGCTTCGGGGCTCTGGCATCGAAACTCGTGGTGGAGTTGCATCCTGCACCATGCAATTGCGCTGGTACCCGTTGCGCTGGTACCGTGTGGGCTATCGACCGATTGTAGAATCAGGTGAGGAGGAAAATGTGGTTCCTCATGTTGAACCCTATGGTCCTCTCTCAACGATACTGAATGGTGACACTGCCGATAATCTGGTGGCAGATCATAATGCCGGATGTCATAGCGCCTGTCAGTGCGCAGATCATGCTCCCAATAACTCGGTCTATAGGAAGATTGGCCCCAGTCGGAGCATCTATCCCATTCCAGTGGAGATCTGGACCTTTCCCTGGATCGGGATCTATAATAGTAATCCGCTCTGGAAGAGTGAGCTGAGAACATGGATTTGGGAGATCCGTGCCTGTAATCCCTCTCATATCCTCCATGACGAGGGGGCAAAGTGGGCAGAGGTTGTGGGGATGATTCTCAAATCTCCCCTTCCAACACTGAAGTAGGGGGCTGCTGGTCTTGAGGTGGGATGTCTCTCGCCATTGGAATAGGCGAATGTAACAGAGGGGGCAAAGGCGCTACCCCTAATGGTACCGATGGGCGAAAAGGAGACTGGAGGTCTTGCAACGGTACCGATAAAGGAACCATGTTGATACGGTGCAGAGGAGAAGTCTTGACATTGACTGGTGAAATCTCAGTATCGACTGAGTCAGTCAGCGGTGGGGCCTCTGGACGAAGGGGGAGTGGCAAACTTGGTACAGGAGTTTCCTCAGCCCCTTGAGTCTTTTTCTTCCCTCCGCTGACACGTTGCTCCCATGCTTGGCTGTTTTTGTCTTTTTTGAGATCTTTCTCGCAAGAGATAAAGCAACCAATCAGCCAGGTGAAGGGGGCTGTTGTGAGCCTCACCCTCCTAAAGCAAAGGCGAGGGAGGGGAGCGTACCACGGAAGCCATAGCAGGCTGATGTCCTGTGGAAGTATCCACTGCGTGAAGAGCTTTACTCCACAGTATTGCCTTAAGTCTGTCTGATCTATGCCATCTAGTCTGCTTGGAAAAGCTTGTTAGAAATGGCAAGACTCGTCGACATGCCCCTCTCCTAAAAGCAAATTAGGCACAGGGAATGTCCATCAGACAGGGGCCACTTACTCCCACATTTAGTACATTTTTGAAACGGGGCCCAGAAGGCCATGCGCCCCTGAAGACAACCGCGGGATCGCAGATGCGAGTCCTGAATGGAAGAAACAGAAAAGTCCCAGATTGAAATGAAGATGGAAGTACATATTTAAAACAAAATTGAAGAAGAACAAACACCTCTAGAGAAAAACTGTCTCAAAAATGAAGAGAAGCTCCAAAAACGATGCTGCCACGATGGCGGTTGAAAGAGAACTGAGGGGAATGGGCGGGAACCTCTTAGTCATGCGCCCTACGCAGTGGGGGAGGGGTTCCCGCCCAAAACGCCTCAGCTACAGAAGTCCCCCAAACGAGGCTCCGAGCAGGGGCCACAAAGAACAAGGCTTTCTTCCTCTACAGGATTTATACCTGTTCTACAGACATCAATAGCCCCCCTGGCAGGTGCACTGGTTTCCACAGGAAACACAGTATCACTAACATTGATATAACTACCTGAAAAACAAACTACTGCCACGTAATTCAAGTCATATGAATCATCAAATTTCATCACGGATGCTGAGAATAAGATGAGTTTAGGTGGGGCTTATAATCAGTCGGATTATATTATACACTATTCTGATCTGAAAGCCTTAATGACAGGTGTTCCTTTAGTTTCTTAATACAACTCAGAGGGCTGGCACAGATGTAACATCTGTCCTCTGCTAAGTGTTGTTAAACCGGGCTGCCATGGGAACATCTTTCTTCCTCATGGCCCCTCGTCAACTTGGATCAAATTCCCCACTCTCTCCTTAGCTGTGATTAAACAGTTTGTCAGCCCTTGCAGGAATTAGACATGAGGCTAACTGTGGTTTCCTTAAACAAAGACTGGAAGCCCCTGCCGGGAGGGAGCACATACTCCTGAGGACAGTTCCTGCAATTAATAGGGAACCAAGCCTACAATTGAATAGCTCCATATTGTGAAAGTTAACTTTCAGGTCTTATATGAATAAAGAACCCATTTAAAAATTTTCACTGACTGGACAACTGAAATAATACTACATTATTTGTAGTATTATTGTTTTAAATTGCACTGCCTGTTACATTGCCAGAACATGGCTCCATATTTTTGACTTCCAGGAACAAGAATAACACATTGATACACATTAATTACAAACTTAGCTCCTAAGTATTTTTGTTGGGATATGTACTTTCTAAGAATGTTAGTGTGTATGACCATAGGTCAGGGGTGGGCAAGTTGTGGCACTCCAGATGTTTTGGCCAACAAGTCCCATCATCCCTCACTATTGGCTAGTGCTGATGGGATTGGCAGACCAAAGCATCTGGAGAGCCACTAGATGCCTACACCTACTCTAGGGTGATGAATGATAGGACAGAAAGTAATAAAATGGCCTTTACCAACATGCTGAAAAGTATCACAGAATTATAGAATATAGAATAGTAGAGTCGGAAGGGGCCTGCTCAATGCAGGAACCCCCTGCTCAATGCAGAATCTACCTTAAAAGCATCCCTGACAGATGGTTGTCCAGCTGCCTCTTGAAGGCCTCTAGTGTGGGAGAGCCCACGACCTCCCTAGGTAATTGGTTCCATTGTCGTATTGCTCTAACAGTCTGGAAGTTTTTTCTGATGTCCAGCCGGAATCTGGCTTCCTGTAACTTGAGCCCATTATTCCGTGTCCTGCATTCTGGGTTGATCGAGAAGAGATCCTGGCCCTCCTCTGTGTGACAACCTTTCAAGTATTTGAAGAGTGCTATCATGTCTCCCCTCAATGAGCAGTCACATAACTAGGGAGCTGAGTAGAAACATACTTAGAAGTATACATATTCTGTTTATGCTGGAACTGTCTGGTCACTTCTATTTGTTTTTCCTTAAACTTGGCAATGATGCTAGTATAGTATATCACATTTCCACAAGAAGTTCATAACTGTTCTAGCATCATACAGCATGCTATCCAATTAGGTTATTCAGGAAAATTACTTAAAAATTTTGTATACATCTTCTGAACTGATAAAGACCTGGAAATAATAATTTCTCTCTAGTACTAACTTTGACTCGTTGGAATAATTGATACGTAAGAGTGGCACTTACTCTTTTCTGTTCCTTGATATATTCCAGCAATTCTTCTCTTGTTTGTTTTACAGCTTCTTCTATAGCCTTTTCACCTTTCTGTTGTTCTTCTCTGATAGTTGCTTTTACAATAAACTGTTGTAAGAAAATAATAGGGTTACAGCTATTGATGGTGCTAAATTTCATAATTATTTGGCTTCTTGGTTAAAAGTTGTGCGTTTGTCATGCTTACCTTTGTAGCAAGCTTAGATCGCTGTCTTACAATTTGTTATTAATTTCAGAATACATTGCTAGATTTGGAGCATGTGCAATCTGCAGCTAAATTATATCATTTCTGTGCATGTGCAGAAGGAAGTGTGATGGTGTCATTTTAACTGTTCAGGGACATGTTGGTATCTGAACTCCTTCCACAAATCAATAATGCTCAAAGAAACAGCCACACAGGCTGTATACACCTCCTTATACTGATTCATATCTCTCTCCTCCGTATATCAATTGGTGAGTGACATCAAGTAAACTTTACATAAAGAGGCCACATGGATACAACCAATCAGAGATGGGCAACATGTAATTCCAAGCAACAGCTCCCAAGATGCAGTTTGATATTATGCATATGCAAAAAGTCAGGACTTCTGTATCTGGTGTTCTGTATTGGGCAGGATGATGGTAATCTAAGTGCAAAGGGCTCCTCTATATTTCCATTGTCATGGACAGATAACTATCTGGTGGGGCTTTAGCCTTACTGGGATTCAGAGCCTCTGCAGGGGAGGAAGAGTGATTAAGATGATCCATGCTAGGAGCTTAAAGGGTCTGAATGGGTTCTTGACAGTTTTGGGGGATTTTCCTACCACAACAGGCAATTCTTTTAAAGCTCTGATTGACCGCTGAAATGGGAAATGACCAAGATTACCTAATCGCTCCAAAGTACCTTCTGTTGTTGAGTAGAGCCAAATGAGCTCCCTGGTTTTCAAGGGAGCTGGGGATGATGAAACAAGTGGGATGATTGGCAGAAAACCTGGAATACGTGTGATTGGACAGAAGCTATTTAAAGGTCTAATTTGTGGTGATGGCAGAAAAGAAATAATTCTTTTCTACCACCATTGTGTCTGCACCTACTGTCCAACTGTCTTTTCAAATGGTCAAAGGCTAATAACATTCTTGTCCATGAGACAAAAACATAATCACTTGATAGCCCATTGGCCCCAATCCGTAGGACCCTTCATGTCGTAAATAAAGGATGTCACTCAAGAATGCAGATAGCAGTGTCCGATGAAACAGTCCGTTGGTAAAAGCTGAGGTTGCAGTCCGAAGCCGAGTTGAACAATCTTAGAATCACAAAGCGTTGAAGAGTCATCATAAGTCCATCTGGTGAAAACCAAGGTTGCAGGGAAACGCGGAAGAATAATCAGTTCAAAGGTCAGAACAAGTCCAGGCACAAATCACGAAGCTGGGAAACACATGATAAGGCACGGCACCAGATACGAGAGTTGCTTCCAGCGATCTGACTGAGCGCTGGCCAGACTTTTATAGGGAGTGAACTAATTAGTAATTGCCGTCAGCTGCATTGGATTCCATCTGGTCTTTAACTGCTTCCATGAAGCGCCGTTCCCTCAACACTTCCAGGCTCAGCTGTTCCTACTCTCCTGCTGATCCCTTAATTGACACACAACACCTCTCAATTTCAGAAGATGGTGCTGAGGACTGCTATTCAATGTCATGGCCATTGGCCTATGGTGTCCCCCAGGGTTCTAACTTGATCAACATGCTATTTAACATATAGATAAAACTGCTGGGAGAGGCCACCTAGGGTTTGAGGGTCATCAGCATCAGTGATCTGATGGCACCCAACTCTATCTCTCCTTTTCATTGAAATCCAATCAGCTATGAATCACAATGGGTGATCATTACCATCTAGAATGAATATATGAAGTAGCCTTGTTTTGCTAATCTATGACCCTAATAAAATTATTAGTCATGATGGGCATGGGTCAAGGGTAGCCTTTATTCACCTAATAACACATTCATTGTATAAAATAAATGCTGAAAATACAGTAATACGTGTTTACCGCTTCATCTGACATTTTTTATCCAATTGGGTCCTAAGAGGGCTCAAATTGATCAAAAAAGATCCGCAATGTATTGAAATATTTTTGAGAGCACCACTGAAAAGAGAAAAGAACAGATAATGAAAAGCCTGTAAATCAAGCTGTTGGACAAGGCTGATTAGATTTAAAGTGACCTTCTCTTCTGCCGCTCCCAGACTGTGGAATGGCCTGCCGGGAGAGATTCGTCAACTTAATAGCCTCTTTGACTTTAAAAAAGCCATAAAGACCAATCTCTTCCGGCAGGCCTACCCAGATGAATTTTAATTGTTTTATTGGTATTTTAATAATGTATTAGTTTTAT
This sequence comes from Anniella stebbinsi, assembly GCA_029215795.1. Classification (NCBI taxonomy): domain Eukaryota; kingdom Metazoa; phylum Chordata; class Lepidosauria; order Squamata; family Anniellidae; genus Anniella; species Anniella stebbinsi. The sequence continues at coordinate 103,561,540 of JARDYH010000003.1, forward strand.
GTGCTTTTAAAACAGTTTTATGTATTTTATATTTGATGTTGTTCCCCGCCTCGATCCGGAGGGAGAGGCAGGTAATAAATAAATAAATAAATAAATAAATGTATTATTATTATCATTTTGGTTGTGGTTTTCAGAATTGTTTCCATCTTTTCATACACTTAACAATCCAATCCAATGCATGTCTACTCAGAAGCACCATTGAACTCAGTGTGTATATAGGATTGTACCCTTACTCTCTTATTCCCATACTTTAAATGACTGTCTCCCTAGGGAAGTTTAGAAAATCTATTTTTCTCTTACAGGAAAGATGATGAAAGGGGAGGGGAATCATACTAATTGCCTTTTCATAAAGAAGCAGAAAACCAGTCTCAGTTATGCCAACTTCCCTGTTTTGCACAATGTACAGTAAATGTGCTCTTGCTAAACCATTTATAAGAAGCAGAAGGCTTGAAGCCAAGTCACCTGTGGGTTATATAGGCCACAAGTCTGCTCAATCTCTTCTGAAAAAGAAATAAACAAATACCTTTATTTTGCAACACATGGCTATTACCTCATTACTGGCTTAAGAGTTGCAATCACATTAGAAAGTAGAACGTTTTTGTACTTGTGAGATTCACAACTAACTGTAACAGTAGGTAAAATAAAGACACATCAAAACATATGATCAATCATTCCAAATATCACTTTCTTTGTCATATTAGTTCCCAGAGACATAGCATTTAGTGACTATCTGAATGTTTAGGCACATGGGGGAAAGTACACAGCTGTGTGCCGTTTGGAAGAACTAGTGCCTCCATTGTCAACATGACCACAGCGATTTGCATGATTGTAGCCCCCATTTTCTGAGCCTCTGTGGTCACACAACTTGCAGTGCTTACATGAACGTTCTCCCATACAGAGGTGCAGGTTCTCACCAACAGCTAGTTTATGTGGGTTTGCTAGGCTATGAACCTGGCAGAAGCCCTATACTGTCTCAAGGTGCTTATGTGAGGGCCACCATTATGTCTGAACTGAGCCTAGATATTGCACCAATCAAGTGATAGAGGGTGAACAGGTGCACTGGTCAATAAATAACAAAAATAAACATGAAAAGAAGGCTTGTAAAGCACATAAAATAACCTCCTGCTGAATGGCTAAACTGAAATGCCTTATCCAAGAAATGCCTGAACACGCAGTAGTGTGAAAATTTATAAAACGTACGTCACAATAAACACTGAGTGTTAAAATATTAGGAAAAAGTAATACTTAATTTAGAGGTTTTATGTCCTTTTTTCCTGAAGTTAGGAGCAAATAAAAAATCCTCAAATAACCCTTTGCATCTTTGTCCTAAATTAAACTGTAAAGTCACTAGGAAAGTCACACTTTGCAAACTGCACTGGAATCTTCAATTATAATCAGATTCCAAATGTCAACAGGATACAGGACTAAACTATAGTACATGTAAATCCTGGAAATTCAGGCAATTATATTCATCTGTTCTATTCTTGTCAGACTGTAATCCTATACATGGGTAGGAATGTATGGATTTTGCAAAATCTGTCTCCGTTTTGCAGATGGTCAAGTCCCTTTTGTTCCATCGTCTGTTCATTGATGGAATTGGATTTTTTTCAATTTCCTGAATTTGCACAGAAAGGATTTGGCACACAAGGACCATAAACCAAACAACCAGTTCCTCAAGGCTCCTCAGATCTTGAGGAACTGGCAGTTTGGTTACCACCCTTGTGCACCAGATCCTTTATGAGCACTTTCAGGGCCCAGCATCAGAGAGGAGTGGAGGGAAGTCTCCCGCAGCCCCGATCACATGACCAGGTGAGCGATCCACCGAGAACAGCAGCAGCGAGGCCACGAGTGCCTGTCACTCCCGAAGCCTGTAAGTCCTTCCTTCCCTGGCAAGGCATTCTGGGAGTTGTAGGACTTTTCTGCATTGATGCAAAGGCTGTGCATGATGTGGCGGCTGCTCTACAAAATGGCCGCCGAAGCCTTGGAATTCCAAGGCTGAGGCCAAATCATGCACAACCCTACAAAAAACATAAGGGCTCATATATGTTTAACCCTCCAAGGTGTCAAGCACCATCTTCTTCTTTGTCTAAGTTCTGTTAGCAATTGGAAGACATTTCTCTTCCAAATTTAGTCATCAGCTGTTTTGGCTTTTTGTATTTGTCTTTGCTGCTATTTTAAATTGATTGTAAATGCATTTCAGTGATTGGTTATTGTTTTCATGTTTTGCAAGGTGCTTGAAGTGACTATTTTGGGAAGGAAAAGTGTGGTATACATTTCTTAAATACATATTTGTTTGGATTCAGGAAACCTTAAGGACTGCCTGCTCCTATATGGACTTAACCATATCTTGAGATATTTCTTAGAGGCCTTGTCATAGGTCCCACTAAAGTTTGCAGTGCCAACTGAAGGTTACCTGAAACAGGGCCACCTTGACAAGGGCACCAACATTGTAGGGCTCCCTCCCTGAGGAAGGTGCTCCACCTTCTCTCTGTGTTTAGCAGAAAACAAAGGCTGTGCTTTGCCAGAGGATCTTTGAGATCTTCCAAGTTGAATGTTTGTGTTTTTTCTGTTGTTTAATTAATTAATTATTGGTTTCTGTTGTGCTCTATTCATTCATAAAGTTTTTTATTCAGTATTTTAATTTGGATTTCATATTAGTGATTTATCCTTCTGCATTTAAGCCATTTCCTATTTTGTTTCATTACACTCAGATGAGAGCATACAGTCAGGCATATTCAGGGGCAGTGAGGGTGGCAAGAAAACAGTGTTTTGCTGCCGCTATTGAATCATCAATCTGCTGCTCAATCTGCCGACCAGCAGAGCTTTTCAGCTCTGCATTGCAAAGTTTCTGCTCCTACTTGGTGGGTCGGCTCCAGAAGGTGGTGCTTGGGGGACATGACTCGGTCTCGTGGATTCTCCAGTATGGGGTTCCGCAAGGGTCAGTTTTATCCCCAATGCTGTTCAACATCTACATGAAACCGTTGATTGTGTAGCTTTATTTCTCCTTTTCATCTTCATCAGGTGAGGCTGTGGATGTGCTGAACCGGTGCCTGGCCACGACAATGGACTGGATGAGGGCTAATAAACTGAAACTCAATCCAGACAAGACTGAGATACTGTTAGTGAGTGGTTCTGCTGACAGGATGGAGGGTGTTCAACCTCTTCTAGATGGGTTTGTACTCCCCCTGAAGGAGAAGGTTCGTAGCTTGGGGGTTCTCCTAGAACCATCTCTGTCACTTGAGGCTCAAGTGGCCTCGGTGGCATGGAATGCCTTCTACCAACTTTGGATGGTGGCCCATCTATCTGGACAGGGATAACCTGGCTTCAGTTGTCTATGCTCCGGTAACCTCCAACTTAGATTACTGCAATACACTCTACATGGGGCTGCCTTTGAAGATGGTTCAGAAGCTGCAGCTTGTGCAAAACGTAATAATAATAATAATAATAATAATTATTATTATTTATTTATTTGTAGCCCGCCTCTCCCTTCGGATCGAGGCGGGGAACAGCAACAATATAAAACACAAAAATCACAACAGTTAAAATTTTAAAAGCAAGTGAAAAATACAACATTAAAAACATCTTAAAATTCATCTGGATAGGCCTGTCGGAAGAGGACAGTCTTCATGATTCTCTTAAATTCATGAAGACTGTCAATTTGTCTAACCTCCTCCGACAGACCATTCCATAGTCTGGGAGCGATGGAAGAGAAGGTCCTCTGGGTAACACCCGCCAGCCTAGTTCTGGCTGGCTTGAGTAAATTCTTCCCAGAGGACCTAAGTGTGCAGGGCAGATTGTATGGGAGAAGGCGATCCCGCAGGTTCCCTGGACCCAAACCATGTAGGCCTTTAAAGGTAATAACCAACACTTTATACTTCGCCCGGAAACTGATTGGCAGTTGATAAGGAGGGCCAAGAGGTTCAAACATATAAGACTGACTCTGGCCCGCTTGCATTTGGCTGCCTGTTTCCAAGCACAATTCAAGGTGCTGGTTTTAACCTATAAAGCCTTACATGGCTCGGGACCACACTACCTGACAGAACGCCTTTCATGACATGAACCTACCCATACACTATGTTCAACATCTAAGGTCCTTCTCCAGGTACCTACTCCGAGGGAAGCTCAGAGGATGGCAACAAGGGAGAGGGCTTTCTCTGTGGTGGCCCCCCAATTATGGAACGATCTCCCCGACCTGGCACCAACATTGGTATCTTTTCAGTGCCAGGTTAAACTTTTCTCTTTTCCCAGGCATTTAGCAAATTGTGGTGAGCTTCACTGATCCTAGATCTGTTTTTAAAGTTGTTTATAGTTGTTTTAAATGTATGTTTCTGTGTATAATAATAATAAATTTATTTCTTACCCACCACTCTGTTTGGATCGTTGTAGTTTTAAATTTTGTATATTGTTTTTAAGTGTTTTAATCTTATGTAAACCGCCCAGAGAGCTTCGGCTATGGGGCGGTATAAAAATATAATAAATAAAATAAAAAATAATAATAAATAAATATTTTAGTAAATAGAAATATAGAAATATAATAAATAAAATAACAATAAAATAAATATTTTAGTAAAAATATGAATAACACTTCAGTCCCAAATATACTTAGTAAGTAATTTAAGTTCCATTGAATGTAAAATAGCTGCAAAATCACTTACTTTCCTGTGTTTGAAAACAAACCTTCTCTCATCTCCATTATCCCTGAATCTTTTCCTTATCGCCAATATCAGACATCTTTCATCTTTCTATGTTAAATATTGCCTGTATTTTATATAAACTAGGTGGGCTAAAGATTTCCTACATAATCAGATAATGTGGACTACAGTTGTTGAATATAGATTTTGTCCGTTTCCGTTGGCAGCACACAAATGGTTTGAATTTTTAAAAAATCAAGTTGAAGGAAAAATCCTCAAAGGATTTATTTTGACAGCTACTATATAAGAATTGGCCTTTGCATTTAAAGGTCCATGTCAAATATAAGCAAGAAGCTAAAGATAGAACAAAAACAGTGGAACATTGCCAGCACACTGTACTGCTTTCACAGCATGCAAAATCCATACCAATGACATTTCAGTATGTGCTACAAAGACCATGAAGCTGTAGAGGAAACACAAGCATATTGCTGTAATCAGTACTTTACTTATTTTAGGAAGTTGTGTTTCTTTCACCCATATTACATTCCATAAACTGAAAAGGGTATGCAAAGGCCTTCCTTTGAATAAAATAGGTCTCCTTTATAATTTGTACTTATCCACCTGGACAACATTTGTCTGAAATGGAAATCCCAGCATACTCTTCTCAAAGGAAACAAACAGTCTTTTGGATTTACTTATATTGTACATCTGCTGCAGATACTGCTCTAGAAAACATTCAACATTCCCTTGATGAACTAATATCATTAATCTTTGTCATATTTATGTCTCCTGAAGGAACAATATTTCCAATTTATTAAGTAACTTGGCAAACTTGGATTTACATAACATTCAAGATGTCTGTAGAGAAAAAAAGTTGTTTTTATAGGGAAAAAGTTACAAAATTCAACGTCTAGAACTGATATGCTTTTATGGACTGATTTTACACACACTGTCCTCATTCAGACATTTAGTCATTCATTTATTTACTTACTATTGCATTTTTTATACCGGCCAATAGCCGAAGCTCTCTGGGCGGTTTACAAAAATTAAAACCACAAAAACCACTCAAAGTATAAAACAACAACAGTATAAAAATGCAATATAAGAACACAAGCAGGATAAAACCAAACAGTAATGCAAAATTAATACCAATTTAAAATACAGATTTAAAACAGCAAAGTTAAAAATTAAACTGATGAACTATGGATTATGATTATAGAAGCAATTTGCACCAACCCCCGACTTGTAGTCTCCCCTCCCTTTTCCTTCTCCGCCCTGGTCAAAAGGAGTTCAGAAGTTTTTGCTTCCATTCTAGACTAACCACAGTTAAATTTTATGCCTAAACCTGGACATAGTATGATTAGTTTTAACTATTGTTACTTGAAACAAGCCGTCTTCCAACTACAGTTTATGAAGCCAGCTTGTTTCAACTAACCATAATTAAGATTAACCACAGCTTACCAATGCTAAGTTGTGGCTCATTAAAACTGGAAGCAAAAGCATCTGATTTCACAGCCGTGATGGAGGAGGAAGGGGGGAGTGGCATGGAGAGCCCACGCCACTCCCCCGTCCTCCTCATGCCCATAATAATAAACAATTGTTTAGCATTAAATCCAAACCAGGCGTTTAGAGTTCATTTATATGAGCATTCGGTGAGTAACATAATTTGGTCTCAGAAACTCCAGGATAATTATTATATTTGTATGTAAATTATTTGTTTAGATGGCTTATTTTCATATTATATCATTGTGCATGGGTCGTTGGGGAGAGGCACATTGAACCCATAGGTTCCATAAACAGATTGATGCCTTAGTGCAGGGTAAATGAAGTCACAGCCAAGATATCAGCCTTTCTACATTCATTAACTTAGCTCAACAAGGCCACTTTCCACCACCACCAGGAGTTTATGGCAGTGAACCTCTTTGGTTCTCTTTCTAGGGTGGGTTCGGCTTCTCTTTGACCCAGTCCTCTCTGGGTATAAGCACACATGCATGGAGTTCATCTTGGTGCTTCTGTTCACTGCTGCCAGGCTGCAACCACCTCCAACTTTGACTAATGAAACTTCGAGCCCCATGCTGTATGTAGGGACTTCAATATTTCAATAGCCAGATCAAGGTCATGATAGGCTCCCTATGTGCCCTCAACACTGAACTCACAAATTAATACAAAAGTTGTGGGGTTACTTCCAGAAAAGGCTGTTAATAATGGAAAGATTAGATTCTTTCTGCATTCCTTATACATGTTACAATGCAAAAGGACATGTTTGACAGATTCTATTGTTCCAGTGCCACAGGGACATATCCGCTCATGAACTGGGATTTTACTAAACCGTCCTTCTAGTAGTGCTGATGGCAACACATTAAAACGAGCAAGGGTAAATGCTCTTCTGTACTTTGGGATGGTTACCATATGCAGATATGAATCTGCAGTGAGTCCGTAGTTGTTAAAGTTATTATAGAGTAACGGAGAACAAGATTTGTTAGCAGCAGTTCTTAAATGCTGTAGATCTAGGTCTATTAATCTTTGAACAACAAGAGATTGGGCCTTCTGAAGCCCATGACTGCCCACAGCTTCCATAGAGAAGCCTAGCCTAAGTAACTTCTTCTCCATCTCTCTTATCCAGTGAGTGACACAGGGATCTGAGAGCAGTAAGGATAACTACCAGGAACTGCCAGAAAATGTAACAGTAACCACCATTTAAAGGCATTGATGCCTTGCTTTCAACTGATCGAATACCCACTTCCAGGTAAATAGCTGTGTTCCCCACACAGGAAGGAAGGCCCGGTAATTTCCTAAGAAATACAGACTGGACTCTTTCAATTTGGGCATTAAAACCCAATATCCAAATAGGAATACCATAGGTAAGTTGGGCCAAAGTCATAGCTTTGTAAATTTGGATTGCAGATGGGATTAATTGACCACCTTGCATAAAAAATAATCTTAGGATCAGCTGCTGACTAGAATTTGCTGAACCAATTGCCTGCCTTCTTTGTTCAGACCAAGCTCCAGTGCTCTACATCTGTATGCCTAGTTATTTTATATGGGCAACTTGCTTAATGATATTAACATTTAAAGTCCATTTATATTTTTTCCGAGCTTCAGAGAACACTATGACTTTCGACTTACTAACTGACAGTTAGACTATTCTCAGAGCAATAGGTCCCAAATGCAGAGAGTAACTGGTTTAACCCAATTCTAGAGAGTGAAAACAGTACAGCATCATCACCAAAATTTGTTGTAGCATCCTTAGAGTGTCTGATATATGGAGATTGCCCTATTGTATGATCAATTCCTTTAAGATGTCGAGATTCTCCTAATATATCATCATCAGGGCCAAGCTGGGCATTAAAGTCACTGGTCATGAGGACCTGTGCTGATGGAAACTTTGCCTCAATATGGGTAATATACCGTTCTAGCTCTTCCCACTGGACTTTCTTATCAGAATAGCATGTAGTTAGAGGGACATAGATATTGAACAATAACACTTGAAGGCAGCTACTCCTAATTAGGGTTGCCTTCGCAATGGTTCCACACCTAGGGAGTGCTACCACCTCCACATTAAGAGATGTGGAAACCAAACAAAGCAATCCTGCTCTGGGCCTACCTCTACTTGAAGATTTAGTTGCTGCCAGTGAGGAAGCAATATACCCATTGAACATTATATAAACCGTTTTAAAGCAGTAGTGTAGATAGGACTCCTGCAGCAGAACAATATCAACAGATTTGATATAATTAATAAATGATCTGTCCCTAATCTTCCCCTTCCAACCTGCTATGTTCCAAGAGAGACATTTGAACATGTGTGGAAGTTTATGTGTCTTTTCTCCCCCCCCAAAAAAAAATATTTATTATTTCAGCATATAATAAACATATAGTAAACATAATACACAAACAAAACCTTAACATCCCCCCATGCTCTACTTCCCTTGAGACTTTCATTGCTCTAATATATTATACATTTTTCCAAAATCGCAACGATTCTTTTGAAGGTGTACATCCTCTCCCCTTTACTAAAACATGTTCTATAAATGGTCCCCAACTACTTTCAAAATCATTCTTCTTGGTTAATCCCATCCTAACTTTAATTTTACATGTTCGTCTATCGTTAATTGCAATATCCCACACCCCTTTGTACCATTCTTCTATACTATATTTCCTTTGTATTTTCCAATTCTTAGTTATCATTAATCAACCGGTGTCAGGAGGTTGTTAATCAATTCTCTTGTATTTTGATTCCCATATTCTTTATCAAACATCAAAAGTAAAGATAGATTTGGACTTACTTCCACATTATTACCCAGTATTTAACTTATTTCTTTAAAAACTCTTTCCCAAAATTTTTGTACATACAGGAATACATACCTGGAAAACATAATTGCCTTAAATTATATTCCTAACAGTTCAGCATAAGCCACCTTAGCAGGGTAAATGGCCAGATGCGCATTGCATGGCACATTACTGTGCGCACACATTTGCATGCATGTTCCTTAGAGACAAAACACATTGGCACCCCACTCTGTAATATGCCTCTCTGGGAGCCTTGGAACACTCTGTGGCTGAATTCGGACGACACAATAAGCAACTGGGGGTGGGGGGTGGGGAATAATCGTCAGTTGTATTGACTATCGTGTCGTCCGAATGCTGCCGTAGTCAACTCAGCGCTGATCCTAATCCACACAGTTGATTATTTATTACCATGTTGTGTGGGGAGTATCCCCTAGATGAACAACTGTAAAGTTGATTATTACCCCACCATTGACTATCGTGTTGTCCGAATTCAGCCTGTGAATCATAGGCCATGGAGATGCAGGTCTTGAGCCATCCAACTATTGTCGCTCATAACACCTTTTCCCCCAGGGAAGTTGGATGGAAGGAGAGAAAGACAAGACTCTATGCATCTAATGGCTTTGGCTCTGTGGATGTAGACTTAAGAGTGCTTTATGCCACATCCCTTTTCCTTCGGGTGTGAAAGGTTAGGACAGAAGGAAGGAAGGAAGGAAGGAAGGAAGGAAGGAAGGAAGGAAGGGCTATTAGTTCCAATACGTGGGAAGAGAGAGCTAACTTCCCTCTTCTTGTTCCTCTGGTGGCCTAGCAAAGCGCACTGGTTGGGCAGCAATTTGGTCAGCCGCTCCTAGCAAGCTCTGGTGCAACGCTGGTTGAGTAAGGGTGCCAAGCGGAGGCCAGTGTCACATTCGTAGTTCAATCTTCTCTTTCTGCTGATGCTGCCTTCCTCTTTTTTCCTTTGGAAGTTCCCCCCCACCCCATTTTTGGAGAGCTCCCAGGGAAATGTGTCAGTAAGCAGAGAAGTAAAGGATCGAGGGGTAATAGGAGTGGTGAAGGGTAGGAAGATAGATTGTAAGGTAAAGGTTGAGGAAGGAACTTGAGCTTTGACTGAAGGCAGGGAAGGAAACTGAGGCAGGAAGTGGGGAGTCAGGACATAGAAGAAAGGATCACGAATCATGTGATCTCTGTCTTACCTGGGCAATGAGAGGGAGTAACTCATACCTTGCCTGCCTCCCTTACACCACCTCAGATGCCTCCTTCACAACATCCAGAGAATTGCCTTATCTCTATGCCCTCAACATTCCAAAAACACAAAAAGCTCACAAGTCATGGAAGCTCATGGGTCCATTTTTTCTGGGTTTAAGACATTTCTTTCTTTTATTTAATTTACAGACTTCAATATTTCTTCATACCTAGGAAGTCCCCTGTATAGGTAGAAACCACTATCTTATTTTTGGATAGCATTTTGCTTCCAAATCGAATCCCACCAATCAAAATCATTATTAGGTGGAATGGTTTTATGAAATAAAAATAACGGAATACAATGTACACAAACCTCTTTCACTGTTCTTGTACAAAGTGAAACACCGATGCTTGTATTTATATAATGCATGAACATAAAGTGAACTAACCTGACTGCTTTGCCTTTGCTCTTGCATTGCATCTTCAATTGCTTGATCAATCTTTTCATGTCCTTTATTTTGCTCTGCTTGCCATAATTCCTTTTCTTCTTCATGAAGCTTTTTCATATTTTCCCTTTCTGCTTTTATTGCTGCTGTAATAGCAGCTTGCATGTCTTGTTTTTCAATCTGTAATTCAAATAATGGAGTTAAATTGGAAATAGATATTAATACTCAAACCATTTACTTACATATGTATACAACTGAAACCTGCAACAAAATGTTGTAGAGGATCCCTACGTCTGGGTACCAGTGGGGGGAGATACCACTGCCCTTCCTTCAAGTGAGGAGAGAAAAGGGAATCTTCTTCACTGGCAGCTAAGTTTGAATACTGACGGAGATGGTAACGGACAGAGGCTTTGCACGCATTCACCTGCCTGCCAACGAATCAGGGCCAGCATCTCACCTTCCACCACATGAGGCAGGTGGGTGAATCTCCACCACTCATGAAGCAAACTCTCCCCACCCCCTTGTCCTCCTCCTCTTCCTCCTCCTGCTCTCTTCCCACCCCCGGCCGCTGTTGTCTGCCTCCCCATCACTGCCTCTCTCTGACGGATGAGAAATCCATTCGGTTCGCATTATAAGGCAAACTTACTTCTTAGTAGACATGCATAGGATTGTAGACATGTATAGGTTTCTTTGAACTACCTTTATCTCATCCTCACAATGAAAAGCCACAGTATAAAATACTGCCGTATGAACCAGTTTCAAAAGCGATTTCAGCAACTCTTACTGCATAAGGAAGTACCTTTGCAGCAGCTGCCAAAGCTTCCCTACTGCTTTCTCTTTCCTGCTCCATACATTTTTCCAACATTGCCTGCAAATACAATATATAGTAAAACATATTAAAGCACGTTAAATCTATTCCAAAGCACTTAGTTCGTTATTCTTAATTCCTTTACTCTAGAACAGTGGGAGCTTTCTTTTTAAAATATGATTTTTTTATAAAGTACATAGCACAACATTATGAAGACCTATAACTAAGAGCACAATCCTATGCATGTTGAGACAGAATGCTGGCTAGGGTATGCTGGGAGTTGTAGGACTTTTTCTTGTCTGAACATGCATAGGACTATAGCCTAATTGAATTAAATCCTCCTTGGAAATTCTAAGAAGCAACCAGAGAGAAACATTTACTTTTGACAATGTTGAATGCTGTCTACTTTTGTGCTTGTCACATTTGCCTACGATACCACAAGAGTAGTTTCTGGGCCTGATCTTATGCTTCCTTTTGTATCAGGTTTTTTTTGGGGGGGAGGGGGAGTTTACAGTATCATGTCCTCCCCAGAAAGGCTAACTTGGCACTTGTCAGGTGAAGTTTCGGACAGGAGAACTTCTAAAATCCATCTTTTTTTCTCAGACAGGTCTGATCTGGGGATTCAGAGAAAAACCTTGGCCAATTTGTATGCTGGTCTTGTCTGCTGCAAAGCGGCATCCTCCCAAAAGAAAAGACTGTTCCACCCCAAAACCCACTAATGTTCTTTGTTCTTGGCAACTAGAGTAACTCACCACAACTCAATGACACTTAACTATCAATAGTCTCAGAGAGCAAATCTCATATATACAAGGTACCTTATATACTTGTGATTGCTGCAACAAAGATTCTTCTGTTTTTTCTTCTAACACTTTGCGCTCGTTAGCCAACATATCAAGCAGCCTTTGATGCTGTAAAAGAAGATGATCCTGTTGCAATGATTGTACACTGGCATCAGTGAAAATGAGAGCTGGTAAAACTAGCTTTTTATTGTTGTTCATCCTACTAGAAAAAGTTGGAAAATTGGTCTTTCCTTTCAGTGAAAACAGCATTGAATGGTAATTGCTGATTATATGAATTATACTAATACACTGCAATCTTCCATATGCCTCAAGTTTTTTTTTTTTGGGGGGGGGGGGGAAGAACCAAAAACATATTAGCATAAATTTTTGTTGTTCCAATGTAGTCTTGCCTTTTGCTCACGCACTAGTGGATTTCATTGCACAAGCAGCGAGCAGCGCAACTCCCATCGCTACAAACACACAGCAATAATGGTATGAATGAGTGTTCCTTCCCCCACTCTATAAACACACACATATACCACTCCTAATCGATAAAACAGTACAGTAAGAACATTCTGTATGTACAGGTTTTATTTTTGGTTTTAATGCAGGAAGCTATAAGAAAATATATAAAATGGAAGCCAAAATTATTAACACTTTTTTTGAATCTAATAATACCTCAATTTGTTTCTAATTTAAAAATGAGGGGAATGTATATGATTAATGCTTCCCCTCTCCAAACTCCTGGAGCCATTGTCTCTAGTTTCAGACTAGACCCCTGAAGGCCAAAGTGGATGACCTTCTTCTATAGGCCTAGTTGTACTAAAAGCACTTTATCCAGCATGTGGAAAAGTAAAGATAGGAAATATTCAATTCTCAGAACTACACTCCTTCATACTGTGGATACTAAAGCTTGACATAAAAGTATGACCCTGTTCAGAAGACACCTTAAACCATGGCTTTTCACCTTATTCACTGTGGTTAAAGCCATGGTTTAAGGTGTCTTCTGAACACAGCCTGGCTATCTGGCTTAACCACCATGGTTAAAGCCATGGTTTAAGGTGTCATCTGATCAGGACCAATATGATTTTCAGTGTCATTTCTCAATTAATGTTGGCCTCAATTAGCATTGGTAATTGTGCACAGAAAAAGCTGATTTCCATATCATGGGCCCTAATGACAGTAAGTCAATGAGCAGTGAGAGAAAGCGCATTACACAATACATCCCCTATGTGCTATGTACTCCAAATGTCCTTTGCACTTTCTTGTGGAAGTGTAAGGAGGTCTCTCAGCTGTTAGCCAGCAGGCACAAATTCTAAGACGTAGTGCCACCCCAAGCACTAATTCCAACTGATCCTCTGCAACAGTGATCCTTTCCTTAAAATATGTCTTCAAGATTATTATTATAATTTATTATTTATTATTTATTATATTTATATACCACCCCATAGCCATCAGCTGCTTCCACTTCAATCTGATTTGGGAAATGGATCTTATGTATCCCTGTTGCCTTAGATGATGCTGATGATTTATTTATATAGCACCATCAATGTACATGGTGCTGTACATAGTAAAGCAATGAAATAGAAACACCCTGCCACATAGGCTGACATTCTGATAAAATCACAATAAAACAATAAGAAAGGGAAGGGAATGCACCAAACAGGCACAGGGGACAATAAAACTAACAGTATAAAAGTAAGATCAAAATCAAGTTCTAAAAGCTTTAGAAAAAAGAAAAGTTTTCAACTGAGCTTTAAAAACTGTCATTGGACTCGTTGTCCGCAAATGCTCTGGAAGAGAATTCCAGGCATAGGGGGGCAGCGAGAGAAAATGGACGAAGCCGAGCCAGAGAAGTAGAGACCCCTGGGCAGGTAAGAAACATAGCATTCGAAGAGTGAAGAGCACGAACAGGGCAATAATGTGAAATAAGAGAAGCAAGACAGGAAGGAGCTAGACTGTGGCAAGCTTTGAAAGTCAACATGAGAAGCTTATATTGGATTCTGAGATAAATTGGAAGCCAATGAAGGGATTTCAGGAGAGGAGCAACATGATCAAAGTGATGAGCCAAGAAGATGATCTTAGCAGCAGAATGATGAATAGAAACCAACGAGCTGGATCCTACTCTTACTTTTATACTATTAGTTTTATTGTCCCCTGTGCCTGTTTGGTGCATTCCCTTCTCTTTCTTTGCCAAGTCGTGATAATGAACCCAAAGAAGCCCAACACTATCAATTACAAATTCTCCCATCTGTGAGTCATCTGAAACTAGTGATGAGATAACATAGTGTTCTTCACTGCAAGATCCAAAGGCTACTGGTGGCTATCAATCCTCTCAAATGTGATCGGGAGCCACCTCTCCACCTCTCTCTCTCTCTCTTTGCAGTAACTGGTCATTCTCAGCAAGGGTTCTCTAGTTTTGTCCTGTTGTTTGCTCAGCTGTGGGCTCGCAACTATGATCTGAGCTACTGGAGGAGGCTTTGGAGATGAGATGAAAATCAGGAGACCCTGAGAATTAGGATGGGGGGAGAGAAAAATGCAGGAATAGCCAACCAATTAGCTGCGGTACAGGAGGAGCCCAAGAGGGAAGTTCAATGTGATTGGCTATGTGAAGTGCGCAGGAGGGGAAATAAAATGTGCAGGAAAGGAAGCAATGCGTACCTGAGCCAGGAGATTTTGCAGCACTCTCTCAACGACAAGAAAAAGATCCATCCCAATCCAAGAACTAAGTGAGCCTGTCGGAACTGGCCTGCCTGTTGAATGACTGAAGAAGCCTGACTTAAGACCACGTGGAGGGGGAATAGGGAGGAGAGGCCTGAAAACGCCTCTAGCTAAATCAGGCGCACAGTGCTGTCACTTGACAGAGCGCCCTTGGCTCAAGCAAAGCCCCCAAGGGGCTAAAGCAGCAGTACCTGGGAACAAAATGGCTCCTGTTTGAAAGATGAAAGATCACCAAGCTAAGATGTTCTCATGTTTGAAAGCAATACATTTGAAGGTCTTTGGAGGCTCCAATTACTGAACTTTGAAACATGCTGGAATCACATTTTGAAGTTACTCTTCATATCCATGACAGCTAGAACCATACTTTCTGTTCAACTTTGAACAGAAGGGCAGGAATTACATTTTTAAAATAAATAAATTGATTAATATAATACATTAATGCCAGAGTTTATTGTTATATCTGAACACAGCCATAATGTGTTCAGATGTAACAGTAATAATGGTGTATACTATAATAGCTATAAAGAAATATGTTTTTTTTAAAAAAAACCAAAAAACCCAGAATGTATAGTAGCCACATAACCATTTCCAAAGACAGCTTTGCACTTGTATCTCTCAAATAGCAGCCCCTCATGTACTTAGGAAACAACATTTCAAACTATGGAAAGTTTCAAAAGCTGTTAGTTATAAGATAACTGCTTCTTTTTTAAAGTGTCAGAATACTGCTGGAGAAGAACATGCCATTCTGACTTTCTAAGTAGCTCTTTGGATACTAGCAATACATATACATGTATTTATATGAGCTTGTGTGAAGAAACACAGCAATTACCTGAGCAACAAGCATTTCTTCACACTTATATGCCTGCTTTTCAATTGCAGATACATACTGTTTTTCAATGGCTTCTTCACGTTGCTGAACTACGGATTGCAGTAAAGCCTGAAACAAAGAATACAGTGGTCTGGAATCAGTGGAGAAGACAGTCGGCATGCTACTATAAGTGTGTGTGTTTTTCCTGATAAATTTCGTATTAAGCGACATGTGCATGCAAAAAGAAATTGATATCCCACAGACTAGATATATACAGTTTCTAAGACAAATGTTAATAATCGTCTAATTTCAGTTTTATATTTCGGTAACCAGAATTACTGGTTTGGTTCTCATGTTCCTTATGAAGAGCTTATATTTAAAAGATGAGTAACAGATAGGGAAGGTGAGCCGTGCTGTTAAACATATCCAGTTCAGAAAGACCACACAAGATGAAAGGCATATGAGAGCCATGGGCGGGGGGCGGGGGGAGAGCCAGACATATTTCACTGGCTGACAAAACTCCACATCCTCTCAGCACACATTGTTAGATCCCATGGGCCAAGCATGATCTTCACAACCACAAGTTAAGTAAAACCAGATGGAAATTATGAGTTATTTGAAAATATAGAAGCAATGCCCCCAAAATAGTTCACACTACAACTTTAAGAGATCAGAACTGAAAAAAACGTAAAAGCAAAAAACGATCACGAAAACTATACCAAGCCAGAACTATTTATGGCTCAGGTAAGCAAAACTTAAAGCAAACGTATTTGAGATGGGGGAAATCCAACCAATGAAAAGCCAATTTACAAGAGAAGCCAAATTTATATTAGAGTCACCCATTTCCTTCAACTAACTGGTAGTTTCACTAGTTTCTGTATCCATCCCACAGTGGCACCATCCAATCCTAATTACTTCTAATAATGTATGCTATTTACATTTTTTCTTTCTAAAACATTTCTTTCTACTCACGTGACAGACATAACACTATGCACAAAACCAATGTTTAAATAAATTTGTGGACTGAACTGTTTGCAATTACAATTATGCTAAAAGAGGCCTACTTTATCCAAAACAGAACCTTGGCATGCAGGAACAAGCAAGCAAAGTATTCCAGATCTCTTAAAATAGATTTTTATTTTGGAAATAGCAAATGTTGTTGGTGGGAAGCATTAAGCAAGATGCTGCATATATGCAAAAAGCCTGGAACAGATCCCCCCCCCCCCAACTAGTCATCATCATTTTCTATGTACTTGTTTTTGCAAATGTTGTACTACAACTGCAAAGTATTAGCAGTTTTGCAATTCTATTATCAATTTAGCTGAGCAGTACACTCGTGACTGCATTTGTTTCTCAAACCCCATACAATGGAACTTGTAGCACATAATTTTGGGGTAGAACTTAACTTGGTTTTACAAATACTAACATCCTTAGGGAAGACATGGCTATTGGAAGTCAATAGGACTTTCACTAAAATTCTAAGACATACACCAATAAACATTAGTAATTCAAAGATAGTTCCTTGGCATTTGAAATCATTCAAATGCCAAGAACTGTCAAAATGTCCTGACATTTAGCAGCTAAACTGATTCATCAATTT
This sequence comes from Anniella stebbinsi, assembly GCA_029215795.1. NCBI lineage: Eukaryota > Metazoa > Chordata > Lepidosauria > Squamata > Anniellidae > Anniella > Anniella stebbinsi. The sequence continues at coordinate 103,578,799 of JARDYH010000003.1, forward strand.
AATATTTATTTGCATCATAAATTATTAAAACATCTGAATCTCACTTCTCAAGAAAAAAAAATTCAAGGATGCCTTAGTATTCTCCAATCCAGGCATAGATCAGACTTAGCTTCAGCAAGGTTGCTCCATCATGTGCCTTCAGACCATGGGCTGGGACCAATGGTAATGGAGAACCTGTCAACAGCATCTTTCCTTATCTTATACAAAATAACTCCAGTTTTCATAAGCCTAAGGCTTATGACAATCCCCAAAAAACTCATTCCTATCCTCAAATTCTGTGCAAATACCATAGGTAGTAGAAACAAGTAATGGTATATGTCACATTAAAGGTATGGATGGTCAGCTGCTATTTTGATTGCTAACATTCTTTCAATTATAGTTCACTTTCAAAAACAAGTCAATGCCACCCCACACATTATAGGGCAGCAAATCTAGTCTGCCCCTGGGTATACATGTGGGGGGGGGGGGCTGCAGCCAATCCTAGCTCCCCAATAAGCAGAATTGCATGATATACAATTCCCAAACTATGGTCAGGATCAAAATGCTGAATGCAGGATTTTCAGCTTGTCCTCCTTTCTGGCAGCAACCTCTCTCTCTCTCTCTCTCTCTCTCTCTCTCTCCTCTCCCTCCCTCCCTCTCCCAAAGCAGCCCGATGATGCCTACAGGCCTCTAACCCCCGCCCATTACATTTTTAGATTAACAACCTATGTAAACTTAGGTGTCGAGGCAACCAGCTGGTACCGTATACCTCTTTATTAAATCTCACCAGTGTGAAAGATTGCTGACTTTGCCTATAAACTCCCACGCTCCCATCATTGAGTTTAAATCAGAAACAAGATTGCTTGCACCTTTGCCACCGCTACAAACTAACTAATAATATCCCTTCTCAACTTATAAGATTTAGCACAATTAAAACATCCTTTTAAGGTTATAAAGAGCTGTTTGGTACCACGAGTTGGTATTATGTACAGGATTTTCACAAACTAGATCACCATACATAATTATTTGAAATTTAAATAAAATAAAATAAAGAGTGATATTTGAAGGTGTTCAACAGAAAACAAACATGTATTTTTGTTATGAGATACACATCCAAAGTAACAAGCTATTGTATATGAAACTAAATATGCATTTGTAGTGATTCCTAACCTTACAACCTAGAGATGCTATTTTGCACTCCTATGGAGAAAGCCCACTTTCCTTCAGGGGCTTTTGCATCCCCTTCTTTCATCACAGCCCTACTCCTTCTCATTAACTAAGGCCTCACTAGTTTTAAGCTGAAAGAAAAACTTGTTCCCTACCAATTACAGCCTGAGAAACTCCTTTTCAACCAACAAACTTCACACTCTTCAATTGGAAGGAAACCACCAAACAGATCCGAAGCATTTCCAATCCCTTCTTCCTAACAAGTCACCCCCCCTTTAAACTATTCTTATAACTAGGAATGTGTATTGTGTCATTAAAATGTACAATAACAATATGCTATGCTATTTATCGTGCATGCGTTTAACGATAACGATACGATAGAAAATCCTACGATAATTATCAGAGACGATAAAAAATCCTACGATAATTATCGTATGTTATCGTTTTATTGGAAGGCTCTTTCTCTTTTGCTGCCACATGGACGGAGCTAAAAGGTGGGGTGTGCTTGCTGAGCCAGTGACCAATCGTGCAGCAAGGATTCCAGCAGGCTCCAATCACAATATTGGAGGAGGGCTAAGGATATCCCCGCATAAAACCCCCACACTTGGTGTTCCAGCTCTGTTGGGAGTTAGGTGTTGAGGGGAGAAGGGTGGATTTTGTTGGAGCTCTGTCCTGGCTCCTGAGTCTTATAGTTACTTGGTGGCAAATTGTTGTAGATTCATTGTAGCCTTGCATCTTTGTGTCTCAGGTTCGTTTGGCTGTTCGTTGCTTGTGTGTTTGAGTTATAATTTTTGTACATTTTCTGGTTGGTTTGATTGAAGGGTTAGGTTGAGTGGGGGTACTGTGACTGAGTGAGTGTGTTTTGTCCTCTTCCCTGTTTAACTTTCTTTAAAAAAATATATATTAAAAAAATTATTTTTCTCTCCCTCTCTCTCTCTGGGTGCGTGTGTTTGCTTGATTGACTGTGAGTGTGCTGGTGTGTCCTGTATCCTGCTACACAGGATAACACTACACAAACTGTGGTCAAAGCAGCACACAAACTGTTTGCAAAGGATTGTTATTAATATAAATAATTTCATTTTCAATCACTTTGTAGCAGTATGAAACGTGGCTCCAAGGCGCGCCTTGGGTGAGGTGGCTCTGGGCCTAGGAGAGATGCTGTTGCTGCTGGGGGCAGTTCTGGGGTGGCTGTCTCTCCCTCTCACACATTTTATTTCTTTTTAAAAGACACTGCTCCATCCAATGTTTCCAGTCTGGAGCGACTGCTTTAGTGAGGGCTGCAAAGCAAAAGCAAAGCATCCCTCTCACACATTTTATTTCTTTTCTAAAGACACTGCTTCATCCAATGTTTACAGTCTGAAGGGACTGCTTTATTGAGCCTTGAGAGATTCCTGTATTATTATTTTTCATTACTACGTCCTGGCCCAATGAGGCCCTGCCTGGCTAATGCTGGCTCTGAAATAAATAAATAAATAACTGTAACACCCATGCTATTTCCCTACCCCACAATCCTTTTATTTCATTTGTACTTATACATGCATGGCCTAATCTAGAGACAAGGCAGCAATTCTACTGCAGCGGAATGTGTCCACTCACTGTGCCACGCACGCATAGGTGCAGATAATAGTAATAATAAGCAGATATGCTTTTAGTTTTAGTGGGATCCTGCAGGTTTCCGCACTTCCGGGGTATCTCCTGGCCCAATGAGGCCCTTCCTGGGTAAGGCTGGTTCAGTTCAGTGGAGTGGGTTCACTGTGCCAGGCAGAAGAATTTCTGCAGAGCGTAATTCCTGTCGGTGCAGTGCTGCTTGTGGGATCCTCCAAGTTGGCACGCTTCCGGGGTATCTCCTGCCCCAATAAGGCCCTGCCTGTCTAAGGTTGGCTCTTTAAGAAAGGTCTTCTTCTACCCCTGCTCTTGTGGTGACACCCAAGAGTCCATGCCGCTTTCAGGGACAGATCCAACTAGCCCTCTGCCTCTGTGCCCACCTCTGCCAAAAATAACTGCCTGCCTGCCTGCCTGCATCAGCCTGCCTGCCATCTGTGCACAGGGATCCTCTTCCTCCTCCTAGCCTCCATTACTGAGGGGATGCAGAAGCATCTCACACATTGCCTTTTTTGAGCCACTGTGCCTGCCTGGCCCGCCTTGGTGGGTCGATGACGTGCATGTGCGTTTTTGGCTTCAATCAACGTCGAGAGAAGCTATGTCAAACTGACGTATGCGCTCTCATTGCGGAGTGCTGCCATGAGTCCACTCCCTACAGCCCTTCAGTAAGGTCGCCAACTTTAAGGACTAGCTCTTTAAAAATGAGATTATTATATAGCACTTAGCAGCAGCAACATAGTGTGTATTACCGGAAACAGTGCATGTTGTTGAGAGCTTACTTCTGAATAACGCCTGCAGCTGTGCGTCTGAAATTGGGCACAGATGAGTCCCCTCAAGGCCATCTGTGAGATGCCCATGTGTACTGGACAACGACATCTCTTGAAAAAGGACCACATTTCAGCCACCTGAAACAGTGTATTTGAAAGCTTACTTACGAGTAACGCTTGCACCGATTGTTCTAAAATTTGGCACACAAGACTAGTAACACTCAGTCTGCACTGTGACCAAGTTTCAAACCTGTAACTTGGAAAATTAAGCAGTTTTGGCCTTTCTGACTCAAAAATCAACCCTAGAGTCTCTAGAGCAAAATGGAGAAACGATATATCGGATATCTGATAATTATTGGAAATACAATACGATACGGTTCACCTACGATATAATCAAAGACAAAAAAAATTTTGGTCCAAACTTCTGATAAAGATATTTTCAGGCATACACATCCCTACTTATAATCATTAATAAAGAGATTATGTAACTAAAAGAATTTTGAGTCAAACTAATCTGTTTATTACATCAATTCACCACAGGTATACACCTAAAAAATATGATCAGGCACTTCTTAGGTTTCTGCATCACCTAGGCACAAGCCAAACTGCAGATTTGGAGCATCAATCAGATCCCTTCGAATCCAGCTGTCATTTCTCTTTGGCAAGCTGTTCTGGTTATGTGCAAGCATTTTAAAAGTTTAAAACAGCATCTTAAGATTTAACGCTAGCCGAAATCTGGTAAAGGTTTCGAAGACCAGAACTGACAAACACCTCTGGTTTCAATCGCAAATCATTATGTATATCCCAGAAATGCAATTCAGTTCTTCTTCATTCCACAATCCCATCCACTCCGCAATAAACAATGTGGTCTTATCTGCTACTGCTTTCAATGAAGCTCAATATAGTTTGCAGCCACTGTCATATTAAAATAGAATTCAACAATTCATTTGAAAATGCTTCTTTAGTCTCACCTCTTTGATTACTGCAGTTCAACATTTTAGGTATTTGTTATAAATGAGTGATAGTTTAAAAAAATCTCCTTCTCTAGAAATTTTACATTGGCTTGTGCTGTGGCTCAAGAAACAGAGTGCTGTAAAATAAAACCAGGGGAGCACAAAATCTAGTATTGGAAAGGAAGGAACTCTGACATGTCAAAGCAAATGACCATAGGACTTCAATTGTATTGGCCTTACATATATTTTAAAGCCAAACAACAACTGCTTGCCCATCCATCAAGATTCTGTATATCTAAGGGATACCCAATTACTTAGTAATAATGCCAAGCATCCTACTTCTTTTTGTAAGAGCAATCTGAAGTTAGTGTCTCTTTTTTAAGGCTCAGTTTCTAGTGTGCAAGGTTACCCCCATTTTATGTGTAATCCTAATTTCATGGCAACTTAAATTCTGCATCCAGAAATAGAGCAGACAAACCTCTTATTAATTCCTATTGATTCAACACACAACACTACAATTCTCTAGAGCAGACATTCCAATATTTGACTGCTCAGTATTAAATAAAGTATTTTGAAAATTATAATCTTGCAATTCAGAATAGATAATCCACAGCAATGGTTTGAATTATATCCTGTTTGTCATCCAATGCTTCCTTCATCCAATTCACTTAGTCTCCATTTTATCGTAATAAGCAGGATTAGAAAGGGTCTGAGAAAAATGAAGATTTAATATTCAAACTGATGGTGGCTGACTAAACTTGGCTCTGAGGCAGCTCTTAAATTTCTAACTTGGCATAGCCTTCAATAGCTTTGCTGGCTAATCAAAGATACAATTTTGCCAAGTTTTAAATCTCACCCTTCAATCTATAGCTACATGTTGGCTTATAGATCAGGAAAAGAAACTGATAGTTTGATTTGTTGCGTGAGTTAAATAAAAAAGGCCTCCTCTGATCAGTGTGCCAATATTATGAGTGAGGTGGAAAATTTAGTTATGTTTAGTACTGTCAAGAAAAAAACATTAAATTAAAAAAACCAACTATCCGAAATGTATTTTATTCCTTTTCCCATGCTCCGGCTGTCTCAGAGCTAATCACATGAAACCAATATGCCTGCAAATATTACTGTTTGAGTCACAAGTTTGTGGAGCCATTATGAATAGCACCACATCCAGGGTTATATGCTACATGGAACTAAAATATATATTACATGAAACTGTATATGATGGGAAGATGGCCTTAATGTGAGGTTTCCTTCTGGTCAGCAGCAGAGACCAGGCAGCAAAGGGTTAACTGTACTAAGGAGAAACATCACATTTTCAGGGGATGGCTGCAATAGAAAAAGGTACTACTGTTCTCAGGTACACAGGATAATTAATATCCACTGTGATGGTTCAACTGTATTATCAAGGGTTAAATTGGATGTAACGAGTTAAAATGTGTGTACAAGGGTAAACGGTTAAGAATCTGCATACGCTCAGGAGGTGTCCCGGCTAGTTTAGTTTGAAGGTATGGAAGTGCAAATAGGAGGAAGACATTTCTGAGTAAGATTAAAATATACACAAAAGGTTTCCCGATTAGACTAACTACTCTCTGCTTGGATAAGATCAGGTTTTTAGGGAAAAGGTAGAAAGCTGAGAGGTGGAGTTAAAACAGCAGTTGGCGGTTCAAACTGAGAAGCGGGAAAAAAGAGCCAATGGGAAGAGCCAGCCAGAGAGCCAATAGAAAGAGCTAGCCAGACAGCCAATGGGAAAGGCTGGCTGGACAATTGGAGAGAGTTTTAAAAAGGAGAGAGGGGAGGCATTCAAGTTGTTCAAGTCATTGGGGATGGAGGATCGAGTCATCCCAGAGAGATGTAGGACAACTGGGCTCTGGGAGGGACTCAGAGCCTGATTTGAGGAAAGCTGGACTTAACTACCAAGGTTCAGGTAGCCAAGCCAGATGAAACTGCCGTTTTATTTCTGTTTGTTTGTTTGTATTGCCTCTGAAAGTAACAGCTCTATGAGTGTAAATACCTTAAGCAAGTGTGCCTTACTATGTCTGGAATAGTAAAGAGTTTTGGTTTAAAACCTGAGTTGTTGGAGATTCCATTTCACACCCGCTTACAGCTAAACCCCCCATGCTACTGAGAGGGGAAAGAGGAAAGGTGGAAACTTGGGTCCCAAAAGGGACAGAGTGGCTCTTAAAGAGGCAAGATATCTTTAAGGAGCAGGGTCAGAGGTTCCAGCCAGGAAGGTGGATCCCCGACATCCACATAAAATGGCATTCTGAAACAAGAGCAAACGACACACACACACACACACACACACACACACACACACAAGAAAATGTAGCAATGACATGCAAGAAAAGTAAACTAAAGGGTTCCCCAAAGTAACACTGCACTAGAGAAGAACTGTACAAACACAGGTACATTTCCATTCCCCAACATATTCACTAAATCTAATCAAACAAGTTGAAGTTGATGTGAACTTCCTCATATGATGATGCACTAATATAATTACCATCACATTTGTGAATATCCTGGAGGTGGATAAGAGAACATATGGGAGAGCCCTGCAGCAATATTGTAAGAGAACTTCAGGAATTGCTGATTTGTTCAAGGATTAGGATATGCAGATAAGCTTTTGTCAGGTGTATAGATACCATGGGTGAGGTCCCCTGGGTGGACTGCCTCTGCTATCCACTTCAATGTTTCTATGCACAACACTTTTTCTCTTCAAGAATCAACTTTTTATTTATTTATTTATTTTTATTTTTATTTATTTCATTTCTAACCCGCCTCTCCATCTAGATCGAGGCGGAGAACAACACTAAATATAAATATAAAAATAATAAAATAGATAAACCATTAAAACAGATAAAAACAAATACATTATTAAAAACATCGTAAAATTAAACTGGATAGGCCTGCTGGAAGAGAGCAGTCTTCACGGCTTTCTTAAATTCCAGAAGACTGCTAATTTGTCGAATCTCCTCCGGCAGGCCATTCCACAGCCTGGGAGCGGCAGAAGAGAAGGTCCTCTGGGTAACACTCGTCAGCCTAGTTCTGGCTGACTGGAGTAAATTCTTCCCAGAGGACCTGAGTGTGCGGGGCGGATTATACGGGAGAAGGCGATCCCGCACGTAACCTGGACCCAAACCATGTAGGGCTTTAAAGGTAATAACCAACACTTTATACATCGCCCGGAAACTAATGGGCAGCCAGTGGAGTGATTTTAAGATTGATGTTATGTGGTCACCCCTAGGTGTACCGGTGACCAACCTGGCTGCCATATTTTGAAGTAATTGAAGTTTCCGGACTAGGCACAAAGGTGGCCCTATGTACAGCGCATTGCAGAAGTCGAGCCTCGAAGTTACCAGTGAGTGCACTACCATCTTTAGGTCTTCCAACTCTAGGAAGGGGCGCAGCTGGCGTATCAGCCGAAGCTGATAGTAGGCACTCCTGGCCGTCGCATCTATCTGGGCTGTCATTTGGAGCGACGGATCCAGGAGTACCCCCAAGCTGCGAACACAGTCTTTCAGGGGGGGTGTAACCCCATCCAGAACTGGTTGACACACCTCCAAACCCAGGTTGTGGCCTTTGACAGCAAGCACCTCCGTCTTGTCTGAGATATTTCAGGTACAGACTTGTTCTCCAACCTCTACTTTTCTTAGATATTGTGAATATAAAGTGAACACTAGAACAAGTTTCTTTTACCAGAATGAGCTCAGTGGCTCCTATGGACAAGAGATGATTGGTGGCATCCTGACCTATTGATGCTTGGCCAGGAAAGGGGAGAGAACCTGTTCCTTCATGTGGAGGGTGTCTTTAAAATCCAGTTGTCCTTAGTCATGGAGTTGAAAATGCATTGGAACAGGACTGGTACATCTGGGGAGGGAGGTATCCTGCTGACAAGCTGAGATGGCCTTTTGGGCTGCTTGACTCTTCAGCTGGGTTTTAAGGATGAGAATTTGCCAGGTGTCCACAATGGTATGAAAGACTGGCTATTATGATAGTTGGAGTCGCTCAAATGGGAGTTTGACTAATAAGCCTCATGTGAAAAGAAAGTGAAAATGAAAAAAGAATTCCAAAAAACAACCACCCAGCCAGGTCCTATCCCCTAAGAACAACAACAACAACAACAACAACAACAACAACAACAATTAATTTTTAAAAAGCCTGTAAAGGGACGGGGGAAGAAAAATGGGGGAAACAGACAGCACTTCCAGATCGAATGGCAGCCTATCCCAATCGCACAGCCCACTTCCTGCCCTGCCATGTCCCTGTCAACATACAGCTTTAAATCGAGCCAAGCATACTACTGTATCCACAATGCTTGATATATAAATATATGCACACATTCAAATGCATATACACCTATACATGCAATTCCAGTTCTGGAGTGTAAAGACCTCAAACTTAGTCAGTAATGCACTGGATGAGGGCGAAGAAACTGAAGCTTAATCCAAACGAGATAGAAGCGCTCATGGTTAGTCAAAATGCAGGTTGAAATATGGATTCAACCTGTGCTGGATGGGGTTATACATCCCCTAAGGACTCAGGCTCGCAGTATACTCCTGGACATGGTCTTGAACCTGGATGCCTAGGTCTCAGCGGTGCCCAGGAGTGTATTTGCACAAGTGAGACCAGTGCACCAACTGCACCCATTCCTAGAGACATCGGATCTGGCCATGGTCGTCATGTGTGCCTAAGTTACATCCCGTTCTGCAACTTCATGTGGGGCTGCCTTTGAAGACTGTTCAGAAACTTCAGCTGGTCTAGAGCACTGTGGCCAGACAAGTTACAGGAATCAGAGAATAGTAGAGTTGGAAGGGGCCTATAAGGCCATCAAGTCCAACCCCCTGCTCAATGCAAGAATCCACCTTAAAGCATCCCTGTCAGATGGTTGTCCAGCTGCCTCTTGAATGCCTCTAATGTGGGAGAGCCCACCACCTCCCTAGGGAATTGGTTCCATTGTCGTACTGCTCTAACAGTCAGGAAGTTTTTCCTGATGTCCAGCCGGACTCTGGCTTCCTGTAACTTGAGCCCATTATTCCGTGTTCTGCACTCTGCGATGATCGAGAAGGGATCCTGGCCCTCCTCTGTGTGACAACCTTTCAAGTATCTGAAGAGTGCTATCATGTCTCCCCTCAATCTTCTCTTCTCCAGGCTAAACATGCCCAGTTCTTTCAGTCTCTTGTCATAGGGCTTTGTTTCGAGACCCCGACCATCCTCATTGCCCTCTTCTGAAACACGTAACTCCTTTGTTACTGCAGCTTCACTGGCTACAGTATGTTTCTGGGCAGAATTCAAAGTGCAGGTTATGACCTATAAAGCCCTATACAGCTTGGGACCCGGTCATAGTTCAGTGTGATAGAGCACCTGCTTTGCATGCAGAAGGACTCAGGTTCGATCCTTGGCATCTCCAGGTAGAGCTGGGGGGGGGGGGGGAGAAATCCTCCTGGCTGAAACCCTGGAGAGCCAGTCATTGCTGCCAGTCAGTATCGACAATACTGGGCTAGATGGACCGATGGCCTGACTCAGCATCATGCAGCTTCCTATGTTCCTATCTATGCCCTGTCTGGTCCTTAAGAACTTCTGGAAAGGCCCTTCTTTTGAGACTGCCACCATCAGAGGCGCATTTGGTGGTAATGTGAGAGAGGGTGTTTTGGTGGCTGCTCCCACACTGTGTAACTCCTTCCCAAGAGAGGCTAGATTTGCTCCCCCTCAACTATCCTTCCGATGACAAGAAAAAAACACGTTATTCAAGAAGACTTTTGGCCTATGAGTTGGACGCTATTTTTATTTTGCAATTGTTGAGTTTTTGTTTTTTTATTTGTTTTATTGTTTTACTCAGCTTGGATGCTAAACGCTGTAGAATAGATGCAATTCAGAGAACATATTACAAGACGTTAGGTTCTGCCCTAAGTATCAACCTTGGCTTTGACAGGATGTAAATTCATAGATCTAAAATTGGTTTGGGACTTACAAAAGAATTTCTTTACATAATGCTTAATTATCAAGTTAATGAACAAACTCATAAAGGATTAGTCTAATCAATGGTATTAGCTATATCTAAAATGAACTTCTATCTGAATACAAGCAAGAGATGTTAGTCATCATATTGTTTATTAAATTGTTTTACCTGTTTATATTGTCTTAATTTTTCAGTGTTAAAATTTTAGACTATTTTTAATACGTTGTATTTTGTATCTTTATGAATTGTTGTAAACTGCCCAGAGAACTTCAGCTGTGGACCTGTATAGAAATAAAATAATTAATAATAATAATAATAATAATAATGCTTTGGTTGTGAGCGTCCAGAGATCAGCTACTGCTGGAAACAAAATACTGGACTACATGGATCCTTACTATGATCCAGGAAGCAAGGCAGTCCTTACAGTCAAATGTGAAATAGTCTCACAATAGTATACGACTACAAATAGGATGCATTTTAAGAAATACTCTAGCGTTCCTTTTGCTTATTCTTACAAAGCAACCTCACCTTCTATTCCACACACAGTTAAAGATGATTTCATTTTAGGAAAAATCTACATGATGAAATCTTACTTCTGTAAGCATTTTCTTCATACTTATCTGAGTTTGGTGTTATTATTTTAAAAGGCAGAACATAATGTATGAGACATTGCCAAAACCAAATGTCATCAACCAAGGTTAAGCCAGTACAGGAGCAACTTCCCTTTGCCGAATGAAGGGTTTATCCATATGTTCAAAATATTAGAATTACAACGATCTCCATTTAAGAAAAAAACTTGGCACTAATGTGAACTTCCACACTCACTTTTTATATATTAACTTAAAGTCAAGAATAAAATACAAATATTAAAAACATAGTTGTCCTTAATTAATTTCAAAATAATATCCTAAGAGCAATTATAAACTCGTAGACAGTAGTTCCATTCATTTTGACCTATTTGGAATATTTTCAGGAAGGAAAATGAAATGTTCACATGAAACACTTGCATGTGCTGAATGAATCCAACTAGAGATAAGCCCTTTATTTCAGTGGGAGAATTAAGCATATGCTTAAGTAGCCTCCACTGAATTCAATGGAACTCAGACTTCAATCCTATGGTCCCTAGACAGCATCTAAGGGGCCATAGGATGGATCAGGAACACCCCCCCCACACACACACACACACACCTCTGCAGTCTTAGAGTTCCTTAGGGGAATTTCTAAATTTTATTTTGGAGCCTCCGACCTGGTTCTACATAGCCATCACAGAGGGTTCCATGGTGGATCCCTCTATGATGTCAGAACTCTAAGTTTAAGAAGCAGGAATGGGTGTGTCGGGGTGATGCCAGTGGACAGGGAGGGAGAGATCAAAGACCAGATGGCTCAAACAGCCTCTCATTTCCTGACCAATGCCATGTCACAATGCCTTAGAAATGTAAGTGTCAAAGGTGTATCTAAATGCTTCCCTCCCATTGTTACCAACAGGAGGGAATTGTTTTTCTTCTATACACAGGATGTCCGCCCTGCTGGCAAGAGCCTAGCAGGTCACAGGAGAGAAGCAATGCTCCAATCTTGGGAGTGCTCCAGTGAGAGCATTGCATTGCTTTAAGCAGCTTAAAAATTAAAAACTAGGGCCGGCGCAAGACCCTCCCACTGCCTGAAGTGGGAGGAAATACCACTGCTGGTGCCGGGGGTAAGCATGAGCCGCCGCCAATGCCATGGGGGAGGGGGAGTGCAAGCCGCTGCTACACACCGCCGCTGGGGGAATGGAGGGGAATGAGAGCTGCCGCCACAAGCTGCTGCAAGAGGGGGACTGAGCCACCCTGTAAGTTGCTGCTGCCACCACCTGCCTTCCCTTCAATATCTTGCTCTGAGGAGTTCTCTTTAAGGGCTGAAGCATTGGTGGGGAGGTGGTGCCGGAGGCTGCTGGTGCTGCAGCATCAATAGCAGTCTCCAGGGTCACCTCCTTGCTAATGCCTCAGCAGTCTAAGGAAGGACCCCTCAGAGCAAGCCATTTGGGCTGCGTGCATTCTGTGGAGAGCTGCGAGAGATGCTCTTTTGCTGCAGTTTTTGCCGCAGCAGGGGAGCATTCAGAGTGAAGCACAAGGCAGGCAGTGGTAGTGGTGGCAACGGCAGCAATTGCTCTAGAGAGCGAAAACGGCTACTTGCCTGCTGCAGGCGTTTGCTGCTGCAGGATGTGACATATAGTTGTTCCAATCATTCAATCTGTTCCAATCTGCAGCATTCACCTTAAAAGGCTATCTTGCAAATCTTCCACATTTCTCTCATAAGTTGCAAAACTCTCATAAGCTTCAATTTTTATAGGGAAACAAATGGAATATTAAATATATTCCCATCTTAAATTTCAATCAGTTTGTCTAATAAAGGCATTCTAACAGAACTTTCATCCTGATATGTTGTAATTTTATACTGACCTCTAAGCTCCCTAACATGACAAAGGCAAGGTAGAATCATTTTCCTATGTAACCTCAGGAAAAAGCAAAGTGTGATTTAGTTATGAAGCTGGAAATACGGATTATCTGGGTATTTGGAGTATTATCAATGTTTTGTGTATGATGCAAAGGACTGAAAGATGACATGGAATATTGTGAAAGTAAACAGAACTAAGAAACACTTTATATTTAAAATAGGGAAAATAAACCTGCAGAAGAGACTCAGATGTTATCCTCTTTTGAAAGGAAGTGTGTCTCAGCAAAGCTGACAAGATATGAAGTAAATATATCACACCAAAATCACAGCTGGGAATTTTGGGAAAAATAACTAATTTTAAAGAAATCCCACTTCATGGAAACATATGTAAACAATACCAATAAGAAATGAAATATGAGACGCAAAATATAGAAACGAAGAACCAAATATCAGTTCTCACAAGATGTATCATCTACCCTCAGGAGGACAATGGCACCAGTCCTAAAATGTCATTGGTTAAGAAACTTTAATCTTTACAATGAAAGGTAATCCTCCTAGATCTAAACTTTAAAATTTGTTTTGTTTGTAACCACTTTGTAGTTTGTATGGTCTATGCTCTTTTGTATGAGCTGTCCAATGTAAATCATGTAGACGCTGCTTAAAATTTTAAAGTAAAAGATGAAAAAACACACCTGATCTCAGAGTCCTCTGTGTGTGTTAATACCAGGAATTTTGTAAACTTACCATTTCCATTGTAGCATTTCATTCTGGAAAATGGCATGGGAGAGTTACTTGCTGATTCACAATCAAGCTAATTATAAAAAATCCCATCTCAGAAAATCCTTAAAACAATCTGTCACAAGGAGAGTGGCCAGAAGGGTTCTCTGGAGGGCTTGTCCCACTCTATGACTCCCTCAAGAGGCATAGGAAGGCAGTGGCACTTGGACTCCCAGCGGCAGGCATGTGGAATACGCCACCCTTCCTGATTGACCATTTGAGTCAGGGGTTTCACCCCACCTCATGAGAATGCTGGCCCTGAATAATCCCTTCATTTTGTTTAATTGTTCTGCAACTAAAAGAAGTGGTCAGTTTTTTTTAAAAAAAAAGATGAATAGAGGCTACAGAAGCGAGACCAAAATTTACCAAACCAGTATATATCATTGATTAATCTACACCGTCTTCCAATTTTGAATTCCGAAAATGAAGAGCAACCAAACTGTTAAATTTAAGCAGTGATCAAAATAGGTAAACAAACAGGTGGTCAAATAGGTAAAATACGGGTCAAAGCCATATAATATTTCAGATATTCAGTGAATTCTTGCACGTGTGTGTATGTGTGTGTTAAGAGCCCCCATGGACATTTCAAAACCTTCTGATACCCATTGGTAAAGCTCAAAGCCTTCAGTAAACATTTAAGCATTATCCTCATTTACCATTCAAGGACATTTATATTGCCACTGGTGTAAATGTTGAGACAAGTCACCAACTTTCTGTAGGCACTGAGTCAGATTGCTCTGCCTAGCCCACTCTCACTGGTAGTGGGTCTCCAGGACCTCATGCAGGAAGGAGTCTTTTCCGGCCTTGTGACCTGGCATTCTTTAACTGTGGATGGTGCCACCTGAACAAAGACTCTTCTGCAACATAGACATATGCCTGGCCACTGAACTAACGACCCTTACCTCTGGCTGAGGGATGAAAGTAGATGGTCTTGAGGTGCCTATTTTCAAATGGTTTATTTGTTTGTTTTTAAAGAGCATCTCCACTACTGAGCTAAGCGAGCATTTTTAGAGAAGTTGGTTTTAAGTGGGATAAATAAAAATATGAAGTTCACTTAAATTTTCTGAACATTTCCCCACTCTTATTTAGACATATTACTAAAGCTTTTAGACATATTACTACTCTGAACTTTTAAATATTAGCCCAGCTACTATTTCCTTTGGAAAATTGTTCTCAATCATTATTAACGATGGAAACAAAAGCCTTATGTGGAAATTAAGCTATGAAAACACCATCTTGATACTTACATTCAAAGTAAATCTAAAATGTGTCATCAAAGTGTATTCTGATTTTGGCATCAAGATGTTTCAAATGATGGTGTAGACTAGAATCCAAAGAACTTCACAACTGGTTTCACACACCTAAGGGGTCTTTGGAACTGTGTTTATTGAATGAACATCAGCCGCTTCCCTTCCTACATAACAAGCCACTTTTAAATTTGAACGGAGTGGGGGTAAAAACAACAACCAAAGCTCATTTTTACAAAAAAGTTCACGGAACTATTCACATTACTTCAGTATGGTCACATTACAGCCACTAGATATTTTTTTTTTTTTTGCCCTATCTCAGTTCTCAGTTGCAGGGTCATGATATGCCACACAAAATATGCTTATGAATGGCAGTAAGCTTTTTCAACTGTTTCTGTTTTCAAACCATATTTCTATGGAAGGAAAAACATGTATGCAAATGATGCAAACTGCCTTTCAGATGGTTAATAATAGAACAGAACCTTAATAACACAAATTACTGAATATATACACCAGCTTATAGCCTCTCAAAAACCTGCAGTACAGTATAATTTATATTAGGTATACTCATACAAAAAACACTCAAGAAGTCTTTGATTGCTATTTATAGGATGATGACAATAAAGCCTGGCTGAACAAGCAAATTCTTTGTGTTGCGTGCAGTAAATACTCTTTAAATCCATTCTAAATATTTCTAAGAGCTATTTTCACTTTTCTTTACTGTTGTTAAATATAAAGGAAGAGGTTTTTTTTTTCTTTTTGTTTTAAAAAAATGAAAACAGATATTAAACCAAATTAGGTTAATGTGAGAGGGAAAGGTTGGCCAACAGATTTTGCAGTCCACTTAATCTGCTCTCTCATTGTTTATGTATTATTTTATCTTTCAAATTTAGAAACTGCCCTTTTTTCACAAAGGATCACAAGGTGCTGTTCATAACAATATAAAAAGTCGAATTCAATATAAAAATAGCAATAATAATACAAAATGAAAGGCATAAAAACCATTCAATTAGCCAACAAATAAACAAATCATTTTAAAAAGTGGTTGTTCTTTTTAATTGATTGATTTGTTTGTTTGTTTCCTGGCGGGTTGAATGGTTTTTATGCCTCTTACTCATCATAATCATCATCATCAACTTTATTACGGTCACTGACCAGACTTTACACATACAAAGATTAGGGCGAAAGTACATACAAATTTAAGAAATATACAGCAAAATCAATTCCAGAGAGACCTTATTCTCATAACATTCAAGAAGAATTTTGCAAAAGCTTCGACTGTGTCCCCATCCTCTCTGGCCCTGAAGCAGCAAAGGAGAGCATTGGTTTCTAATCCAGTGTCAAGCAATAATTTCTCTCTAATCTCCCTATAAAAGTGACAACAGAGTAGAACGTAAATAACCGATTCAATTTCCATGCTTCCACATGGGCATAGGCGATCAGAAAAACTAATTTTCTGAAACCTCCCCTGTAGCAAAGCTGTTGGCAAAACATTAAATCTCGCCAGAGTTAATGCACGCCGATATTTAGGGATGTTAAGCACTGAAAAATATTTTGCTTCCACCATTCCATAACTCAGGTTAACGCCTAAGAACAGAGGAGAGTAAGTTCTATCAGCTGCAGATCTTAAAACCTGTAGATCACCATCTCTTATCCTTTGAGACAAAAGGGTTTGGGCCTGTTTTGCTTCCATCATTATTAGAGACTCAGGGCATAAGCCCAGAGGGGCTGACTTATTCCAGAGAAGTTTCATCCACTCATTAATGTATGATTCAGTCCATATCTTGTGGAGATAGCCTGAAGAGCCAAGGCCATACAAACGGATCCAAAATGTTAATGCACACAACCAAGTTCTCGAGGTAATAGATTGTAAACCCGTTTCCAGCACGAGAGCAGGTGTTGCTACACACTTTGGGAGACCAAGTATAGAACGTATAAAAGTGGCTTGTACAGATTCTAGTGAAGAATTAACAGCTTTGATCCAGATAGTAATTCCATATGTCAATTGCATAAGGGATTTGGCCTTAAAAACTTCAAGTGCAGCGGGTACAAATTGGCCCCCTCTGGTATAATAAAACATTGTGATTGCAGCCGCTGTATTGTTGGCTGTTGCTTTGGCCAATGCAATGACCAATTCAGTGTTTTATGAAAAAATATACCCAAATATTTTTAACCAGAGACTTGTTCAATATGGTTACCATTCACAGACCAGCTGTAGGTTCTCCTGCGTCTTGAGAAGACCAGCACTTTGGATTTATCGTAATTGATTCTTAATTGGTTGATTTTACAGTAACTGGTAAACACTGCCAGTAGACGCACGAGGCCAACCCTGGTCTGTGAAATTAGCACCACAAAAAAGAAGGCTGCAGTTGTATTGATAAACAATAGGGGGTGCCAATGTACACAACTGCACCAATTGCAACCACTACTATTCTATATCACTGTGTGTTCGAGACTCCAAGTTGAAGGACTAAGGTTATATTAACTGTTAATCCACACAGGTTTTTTATATTCGTTTATAACTTTTTTTACCCTGTCATAACATTCAAGTATAGAAATCAAATTTGACTGCTAGCATATGGCCTCACTGGTAACCAAATTTAAGTAGAGGTTAGAACAGCATCATCTGCATAAAGTAAAATGGGAATCTTTGAATTGTCCACTTTTGGAGGATGAGAATCAGTGGAATTCAAAGCAGTTGATAAATCACTCAAAAATATATTGAATAAAAATTGGGCTAAAACACAACCTTGTCTTACACCCCTAGTTAACATTATTGGTTTGGACAAATTGCTGGTCGACCCGCATCTAATTTGAATTTCAGTCTGATGATAAAGATTTTGAATTAAATACAGGAGTCTATTGTCGATACCAAACTCTTTCATTTTGCCCATAACTTAGTCCTCGAAATTGAATCAAAAGCAGATTTCAGATCTATGAATGCACAAAATAATCCCCCTCCCCTTTTGGTTTGGAATACTTTTCAACCAGGTAGGTTAGAACAAAACAGATCTAAAGTTGAGCACCCTGGGTATGCCTCTTATTTTGTAATTCTGATTTGTCCTCAAGTTGTGGTATGCTGTTTGTTTACTGAAATAAATGTGGGAATGAAAGATATTTAGCAGCAGCTTAGGATCTGTGCAGTGTTAGAGCCCCAACACAGAACATTCTCATCTGGATATCAAACTGGTATCCTCTCACACTGAGAATATGACTCAGGAGTAGTAGTGAGCAATTTGATTATTAGGAAGGGTTAGAACTTAGAAATGAGCATACAGCAAAACATAACAGCCAATCAAAAAAGTAAAAAAAAGAACTTCTGGGAATATATGTACACCAGAGATATTTGGAGAGGGACTTAATATGTTGGAAGGCTAAAGATTGAAGCATCTGAGCGAAGACAGAGCAGGCAGAGTACTTGGTGCTAAATGAGAACAAAAACATATTGGCCACAACAGAAGCTGAGTGAATAGAAAGAATAAGTGAGATTTCATTATCACTGGCAGGATCAGCACCCAGCATACTGGGACATTTGCTGGCATCCACACACTCAGGCCAAGCCTACTGAGGCTTGGCCCCAGTGCCTGCCACCACTTGGACCCCTGGAAGTGGCTGCCAGCCTGCTCACTCAAAAGTGGACACAAGAGGGAAGCTGGTGGCTGCCTCCTTCCTCCGCTCCGGTTGCTAGTAGGCTTACCTAGTGGCAGCACTGAGGTGGGTTGGGAGTCAATCGCCTGCTTGGCTCATGGTCCATCACACTGCCACTGCTGGGTAAAGAGGGTCACAAGCAAGGGTCAAGGGAGATGGGCAGTTGCAGCACCACTGTTATTCCCTCTGCCAGCGGACTCCAGTGGCAGGGAGCAGCAATGGCTTAGGACCTCCAAAATCTGAAGCCAAGTTGGATCCCTGGATACAAACTCTCCAGAATAGTCAGGAAAGGCACAGTGGAGTAATTCTGTATGTCAAAGAAGGCATATAGTAAGAGGAGTAGAGTTCTCCAAAGAATCGCTTCTGGTTGGTAATACTAATTTAGTATTGGGGACAAGCTACTGCCATTCTGAGCTGTGGCTAACGAGATGGGGAAAGGAAAAAGGCTAACATTCAAGTTAGAATGTGTTGTCATACTTTCATCTAGCTGCAACAAAGAGGCAACATTTCTAAATGACTGTGCTTTGGAATAGCTGGTCATGGGACTGACCAGAGGGGAAGCGGCTCTGGACTGAATTCCTAGTAGTTCTTAGAACTAGGTGTGAGATGTCATGGTGAACCAACTGGAAATACTGAACATAGAGCTGTCCAACTCAACATATACATAAAGGGGAAATTGCCAATTAAGTCCAACCTAGTCACATTTGACTTCAAAAGCAGAAACGTCTCGAAAATTAGAGGATTAATTAACAGGCTGTGGAAAGGGAAAGTTGAGGAGCCAATCTCTCCAAGACAGTTGGAGAATATTTGAAACCACAATAATAGAAACTCAACTAGAATGTATACCACAAATTATGAAAGGCACCATTAAGTCCAAGAGAAGGCTGATGTGGTCAACACAGAAAATCAAGGAAGCTATAAAAGGCAAGTAACTTTCCTTCAGAGAATGAAAGTCTTGCCCCAAATGAGAATAAATAGGAACACAGATGCTGGCAAAATAAAAGTATGTTGACAATAAGGAAATGGGGATGGAATTTAGGAACATACTGAATAAACATTAAGAACAACAATAAACATTTCAGCAGATCTATCAAAAGCTAAGAAACTGGTCAAGGAGGCAGTTAGACTATTAAGTGATATGGGAGTGAAAGGTGTGCTAAAGGACAGGGAGACTGAGTGAATTCTTCATGTCTTTCCTCACAACAGAAGATGTAGGACAGATACTTCTGCCTGAACTGACTTTTTCAGGGAGAAAATTGAAAGAATGAGTAAAATATACATGACAAGAGATTATTATTATTATCATTAGCATTAGCAGCAGCATCTCAATACCATCCAATACCCAAAGTTTTCTGGACAGTTTATAACATTTTATAAGCTAATAAAATACAGCATAAAAATATATACAAAATTTTAAACAATTTAAATTTAGCTAAAAACAGTTTCAATATAATACTAGAGCTGTTTAGATGGCTGGCATAAATGCCTCATCATATGCCATTAAATGTCTGGGAGTAGAGGAGAGTCTGAACCTGGTGCCAAAAAGATGACAGTGTTGGTGCCAGGTGGGCCTGAGTGGGGAGGAAAGTTGTGGGGCCACCACTGAAAAGGTCCTCTTCCCTTGTCGCCACCCTCAGAGCCTCCCTCGGGATGAAAGATGATTTCTCACAATTAAAAATTAACATATCACCAGCTATAGATAGCATCTACCTAAGGATTCTTGAAGAACTCAAATAACTGATCTTCTTACAAAAATATGGTGGGGCAAGAATTTGAAGCAGCGGTGCTAAACTATATTTATTTATTTATTATTCAACTCTTTTGCTCATAATACACTTATAACCGTGTACAACAAAGAATATACAATTTCCAGAAACAAATTACTAACCAGTACAATTGAAACAAGTTCAGGGTTACAGGTTCTGATTACTGGGTTCAAGACAAAAGTTTGGCTGCTGCGTTTGGGGCCCACAGAAGCTTCTGAGCTATTTTGAAGGGGAGGCAGAGTGATTTGCAATGATTCAGTCTGGAGGTAACTAATGCATGGTTAATGGATTTTAGATATATTGTCTTTAATAGAGGCTACAACTCGCAAATCAGCCAAAGCTGATGAAAGGACCTCCACCACAGAGCATCCAGGGAAATCATTGGGTGAAAACAAACCCTTCCCTCCTCCTGCATACCATGTCCTTCAGTGGGAGTACAACCCCACTCGGTATGTACAGCCTTTCCCAGATCACTAGAATTCCTAACCAAAAGTGAAACTCCTCATGACTGGATTAAGCTTTAGCTTATGCAGCCACATCTAACCCCATACTAACTGCCTGATACCAATCTAGAACTTTGCTAACCCTAGGATTCAATTACTAGAACGAGAGTTTAAGCTGAATGTCATCCATATATTGACAACACCTCAGCCCCCAAACTCCGGACGGTTTCTCTCAACGGTTTCATGTTAAAAAGCACAGGAGAGAAGATAAAACCATATGAACCCCACAGGCCAAAGACCATGGGGTGGTGCAGCAGACTCCTAACACCACCTACTGGGACTGACGTCTCCAGGAGTAAACAGAGCCACAGAAGAATAATGTCCCCCAAACCCACCCTTGTCAGTCAACCCAGAAGGATACCATGGTAAATGGTACTGAAAGCCACTGAGAGATCCACAAGGATCAATTCGGGAAGTATCATCCAGAAATACCTGGAACTGAGATGCAACCACACACGAACAGTTTGTGAGCACCCCTGCTCAAACTTTTAAAATCAAGGCAGACCCAGCCTGCTCAGACGGGATTCCTGCCTCTACTCCTCTCGCACCCAAGCCCTCTGCTGCCTGTTCCCCAGTCCCCTGTTGCACAAGGAAAGAACACCTTAACCTGTGAAAGAGGAATGAGGTGGCAGATGGCCCAAGTGCTTCAGAGACAACCAAGGCAGACACTACCACCCTCATGATCTGCATAGGTTTCTTGGCATTATCCCTAGCAGGAAAATATATACATAGATTTCACTGAAAAATCTTTTCTAGTTTATACTCATACTCCGGCAAGTGGCCATAATTCAAAGAAAAGAAAAGAATGATCCCAAGTTTCTAGTCTGTCTCCTACATAAAATCCTCAGAAAAGTCTCCCAGCAATGGGAACACTGGAATTGGTTGTGAAGACATTTACCTTGAATTCTTCCACAATAATAGCCAAGGCATCATGACCAGCTCTTCTCAAGTCTTCCAACTCAAGTTTATGCTTTTCCTGTAAGCAAATACATAACCATACATTAATGTTAGAATTAACATCAATGTTAAAATCTGGTCAAATCTTTATCCAGTCCACTGCGACCTGGGTGAGATGTACCTTTGTTCCCCATCCCTCTGGGTGGTAAGTTTTGCAAGGCCACCCAGATGATTTCTGGGGCCTTGTGTAAGTGTGGTATTGGGGGCCCTGCTGCAGCTCCCTACAAGGGCCAATGCATATGTGTACAATTGCTGGGGGCACATGCAGAAATTACTGCCTGTATGGACTACATCTGAGAGTTCTCGCTTGCACCTTCTTCTTGTCCAGGGATCAAGTAGAATGATAGATTGTTTCATTTTTCCTTACATGGGATAAGGGAATAGGGATCTGGTTGTGCTTCTCCTGAATGCCTCTCCTCTAAACTCCAAAACCCTTCCAGCAGACCTTTGTTCTTCTTCCTGGGGCTCAGTCTCCCAGGTCTTCTGGTTGTGACCTGCTACTGGCCTTTCTCAACTATTCTTCCCTTAAGGCCTGGCCTCACATCACTCCTACACCTTACCCTGTGGTAAGTGCCACAGAAAATTACTCTCCAGTGATATCTTGCCTGGAAAGTTTAGGTGATGTTTACTCCTTGAACTCTTTCCCCAGCAGGCCTGGAGTTCTTTCTGTGACAAGAACATGCCGCTTGCTCTGCCACAGAATCCCTTCTTAAAGCTTTCCCTGCTCCTTCTCGCCTTACAACTAACTCTAATCGGGGCTACTTGGCCTTGGCCAATCATAAGCTTGCTTGATGAATCTTATCTCTATTGCTGCCTAGACGTAAAGAAAGATTTTACCTTATCATGTTGGGTTTAGACTCCCTTACTGTTGGGCTGCAGACCTAGCTAATAAGTCCCCCCCCCTTCCAGTCTCCCAAGGATAATTCTCTGCTTAGGTCTCAACTTAGCATCCTTTTGGTTTCATGTACAACTATGCAAAATATTTACTTCATCATCATGGCCAGGGAGAAGTTCCATTATGTCACAATTACATGTTGAGATTCATTGTCATCTTACGCTCTAATATATCATGTTCTCTTTTTATGAAAACTTTAAACAAAATACTAAGAATTCTGGTGAGCAACATGGCAGGTTCAGGGCAGGGACCAATGGTAGACATAGGAACTGAGGCAGGGAGTCCTTGCTTTGTGGGGAACTGGGCAGCCCTGCAGTTGTATGGCTTGTGTATGGCAAATGACATCAAAATGGAAATTGAAAAACAACATACTTTCGTGCTAATTGAAGGAAGATCATTTTTGTAGTTAATACCCAAACAATGTGTAGAACCTTGGGGAAAAAAGTTACAGACACTTGCTTTTTGCACCCTGGCTCCCTGTAGACAGTGGTCAGTATCCAACAGGTGTCCTGTGCATGCTCCCTGGTCCCAGTGCACCTGCGCTAGCCCCACCAGCCTCTACCTCGCACAGTGGTGAAGTCGTGCGAGGTCAAGCCCCCCCACACAGCAAAAACTCCTATTTCTGATAGGAGCAGACTGCAACACTTACGGGAATAGGAGATATTGCTGTTTCTGAGGTGTGACCCCCAGAAGCATGACTTTTACCGCATGTGCACTGGGGTCCGTGGGGCCAGCACTGGGGAGCGCACTCAATGCCCCTATTGGCTACTGCCTAGTATATTGATAAAACACAGCCACTGAGCTCAGCTTAGGCCCCCCCTGAGCTCAGCTTGGCACCTTCTTCAACTCAGCTTTGTACCCCATTCAGCTCTGCACCTTGGGTGACTGCCCAGCTCGCCCACCTCTAAGACCAGCCCTGAGTGCACTAAATGCAGAAAAGTATTACAGACTTTTCTACCTGCCACACAGGAGGTCTCATTATCAATGTCCCTGTTTTAGTACTGAAACAGGAATGCAAATTGCGATTTAGTAGAACCCACCTTAGTGCCATTGAAAAGCCCTTCCTCAGTGGTGGCAATCCATAGGGGGAGTGTAACATTTTAAAACACAAACAATTAAGCAATATCTGTGGTAAGGCCACGGAGAAGGGCTTTCCTGTGACCTCTACATATGGACTTCAATATCTAAACTGGCACCAAAAAAGATTGCCTGAAAAAACAAAACCA
This sequence comes from Anniella stebbinsi, assembly GCA_029215795.1. Taxonomy (NCBI): domain Eukaryota; kingdom Metazoa; phylum Chordata; class Lepidosauria; order Squamata; family Anniellidae; genus Anniella; species Anniella stebbinsi. The sequence goes on from JARDYH010000003.1 coordinate 103,602,672, forward strand.
AGAAAATAAACTCTCATTATGATTCTTCCTTTGATCAAGCTAACTGGAGCTGATCATGGTACCATGCAAGGACAGAAGGGTCTCACTAACTGCAAAATAATAATAATAATAATAATAATAATAATAATAATAATAATAACAACAACAGAGACACAGCTCAAGAGAAAAATCTCTCTTAGAAAGTTCTCAGCAATACATCTGTCCTGGAGGCCAGAAGATAACTGAGCAAGAAGATAACTGAACTGCCAACCTTCTTCACCTGAACAGAGAGACTGGAGCACCAGCTTTCTCACTGAAGCTCTAGAACAGGATTGGAGAACTTGGGGGGGGGGGTATCTCTCCCTCTCTCTCTCATATCTATCTATCTATCTATCTATCTATCTATCTATCTATCTATCTATCTCCATTCTGCCCCCCATTCATATGCATAGTGCACACATCAACTTAATACACAAAAAACAGAACACGCGTTAATGCCCACTAAGTGTGGAAGAATCTGTCAATTTCAATTTCTCTCATTTTCTCATTTTTTTTTAATCTTAAACTTGTTGTCCCATTTCCAACTGGACTTTAAAAATAATAATAGTAAAGGCCAACACAATTTATATGCATTTTGTACACATTTCTCCTAATGTATGCAATTTTGAACACAATTTGGCTTCAAACAATGCATTTTCTTTGTTAGTTCCATTAACATACACGTTTTTGTGCACACTTTCCCCTAATATATTCATTTATGTATGCATTTGTTGATTGGAGAACTTACCAAAAATTCAGAAATGTGCTAATAGCAAAGTATAACTGTATTTCAGTTCATATATTGGTTTGGGAAGTGCAAAGTGTGAATGTTCCGCATTAAAATGTGGAACGAATAAATTTCTCCATCATTTCTAACATCCCATACCCACCTCACCCCACATACCACACACGTGATGATCTCCCACAAACGCACACAGTATGTAAGCTTGGAAAAAGTTTTCCGTTGGCTCCAATGGAAAGCGATTTTCACACCTAATTGTGGCATGGGCAGGGTGAGTGGAGAAGGCTATATGTCATTTTGGGAGGACACATGAGCCATAGACTCTTCATCCCTGCTTTGAAGTTCTCCCAGGAGATGCTTTTTGCAGAATCTATATGTGAGACTCCACAGAATGTGCGAACCACCTCTACCCCCACATTTTTCAGTTATCAAATAACTTCCTAATTCGGTCATGTCCAAGAACTAATACTGTAACTTAAAATGGCTCTTAGTGGCAAATCCAATTAAAAAAATGAATATACTTAAGTATTATAATATTGTTCAGTTCCAGAAGTGCCTGAATTTCACTTTTATGAAATATCATATCATATATACTTTGCTACTTGATATATAAACATCGCTGCCATATAGTATTTAATTACAATGGTTGCCTTCAGAGAAGATAATTTGGCTTATATAGCTGTGAAACTATTTTCACAGGGCAATTCAGTATTGGGCTGAAAAGTACACTTTTTGCTGAGCTACAAACATTGGAAATTATTGTTAGCACAGCAATTTGCTGGAAGGAATTATGATCAATTATATGTGACAGACAATGCTAACTCAAGGCTATGGCAGAAATTATACATGCTCCAAATTTGAAAAGAACTAAGTGTAATTTAAGTGCAACTTAGTACGTTCTTTACATTCTAAAGTGTGTTATTTTACCAAACCGTATGCATTACATAAAAAGGGCTGTTGCCATCACCATTCAAATCTAAACCTAGAGTCTTTTCACTCTGAAAAGCATGCAGAAAAGGTACGTATAGGATAAATATCTTTTAGTAGGGGATACTTTCCTATTCTATCAACTAGGGCTGTGCACGGACCCCCCCCAGATCCGAGCTGGATCCCGATCCGGGAGGTCCGGATCGGGTCTGATCCGCTCCACGTCAGATCTGGATCCGGATCTGCTCCAAGTCAATGCAGAGCCCCCCCTCCCTCCCACAATATCCCTGCTTACCTGCTGCCTCCTCTGCCATCGTCCTGCCATCGTCTTCCATCCTCACTGTGGGCTGCTGCATTTCCTGGTCGCGGCGGGTGATGACATCACCCGCTGCGACCGGCAAGTGTGGCGCTCTAACCAATTAGAGCGCTGCATTTCCTGGTCGTGGCAGGTGACATCATCACCTGCCGCGACCAGGAAATATGGCAGCTCGCAGTGAGGAGGCAGGACGACGCAGGACGAGGAGGAGGAGGCTGCAGGTAAGCAGGGAGATTGTGGGAGGGAGGACTCTGCATGGACCTGGAGCAGATCCGGATTGCGGATCCGATCCGACCCGGATCGGGCCCATATTGGGCTGGATCGGCCTGATCCGCTCCGGATTCGGGCTCCAGTCACAGCCCTACTATCAACTGAAAGCAAGTGTGGTCTAGCAGTTAGTGTCAGACAAGCCCTGGGGAAACTCATGTTCAGATCCTCACAATTATTCATTGGAAGATCTTAGGCTACCTCTCAGTCTAACTTATCTCAACTAAAATTAATTTCCAGCTTTGCTAATACAATTTTGGAATGTTTTTATGATGTTTTTATGACGTTTTATTGCTATTTTAATAATGTGTGCCATGTTTTTAAATAGTTTTATGTATTTTATCATATTTTATATTTACTGTTGTTCCCCGCCTCGATCCAAATGGAGAGGCGGGTAAGAAATTATATTATTATTATTATTATTATTATTATTATTATTATTATTGTCTAGAGATGTGAAGGCCCAGGGGGAGGAAAAGGGAAATTTAGGTTGAAAAAACAAATTTTTCCCATCCCCCCCACACACAAAGACAGCTTCTGTTTTTCCTAAACATTGGAAAGATTGAATAGCTTTGGATTATGAAATATTTTATTTTAGAATTTAAGATGAGGTGTTTATATATTGTTACCAAACCTTTACTCCCTCCCAAATGATTTTAAAAAATGATGTAATAAGACGACTTTTATAGAAAGCCTAGAGAAGTAAAATGTCTGAAAATAATGAAGGCATGAGGGAAATGTTTTTTATTCCTCTCTGTAAGATTTTCAGCATCGTTATTTCTTCCATTTCTTTTTAAAATTATTGATCCAATGTATCTTTTACTGATAGACATTTTGGGATGCCCCAAGTCTCCCAACATGTGAATAGAGACACCATATCATAATATGGAGGAAAATGTACATTCTTGACATTTTCAATTTTGTTCCAGAGACTCCCTTCTTTCTGGACTTGTCTTCCTCTGCCTCCAGTTCTTCTAGCTTCTTCTGGATTTTAGGATCATTCAGAAGTTTCAGGACTACTTACTGAAGTTCTTCTGGTCAGAAATAAACCAGGAATCTGGATGTGTTGTGTATAACTTGGTTATTCATAAAATTAACCGTGTTTCGTATATTGAATTTTAAAAAGAGTCAGATAATAATTACAAATTTATTAACTGAATTTACTTTTTAAAGTTTTCAAATATAATGACAGATTTTTGAGCAAACTATGCTATATATAATATAGCTTTAGGAAAATAACAGTTGTTTTAGGAATGTAAACCTGTTTCCTACCAATGTTTTGGACTACAATGGCCTGGATTCCTGACTATTGGCCAACCTGCGTGAGGCTGATAGGAGCTGAAGTCCAAAATATGTGGAGGACACCAAGTTGGAGAAGACAGTTGAGATCTGTAAAGGGTGCCTTAAAAAAAATTATTTATCAATTTTCCTCAAAATGTCCAATTCCACGTACTCCCCTCCCCCCCCCAAAAAAAAACCAAGGCAAAAAAGTTTTTTTTAGAATAGTCGAGTTTGTAATTTTGAAGCATGGCTTCAAAATTACCCCCCAAAAATAATCTAATAAGGAACGCCATATTTCTCTGCACATCTGTCCTATTCAGATTAAGAAATCTGTGTGTTTGGCCCAAGACAAGAGATAGATCAGAATTACAGCTGGACTTTGTGCTTTCAGAAATGGAGATCAGTCACTGCTTCTCGATCTCAAAATGCATTGTTAATCTGATACCTATAACACTTAGTACTGACTAATTCATTCATCTGAGACTGGGTCTGTCTAAACTGCAGACTTCATGGCCACATCTGGCCAAATTTTTGGACTTTTCTGTTTCTTATCCCACCCACCCACCTTTTGTACCTTCTCACCTGGAGAACTCTAAAGCTTTCACAAGTTTGTGGAATCTTGCTTGGTCCTATTAAAAATGTATCCAACTGTGGATTTTTGGTTTATTTTATTTTATTGCCTCACACAGTTGTTATGAAGAAAAAATGAAGGAAAGAATAGTGTACTCTTTGGAGGAAGGATAGGATAAAAATATAGTAAATAAATAAATAATAGATGTAACAGAGTAAATAAGCATGTATCCATCTCCAATCAAATTTAGGTACAAGGCTAATCCTGCTATGGTGGGCAGACTATGGTGGGCTGTTTCTGGCTGCAAATTTTGGAAACCTTTGAAGGGCAGCAAAATGTCCGCAATTTAGTTTATAATTACATTTTTATTACCAAGGTGAGCATCATTTAGATTTTCTATCTTAAACACCAAAATGTCTTGGGCCATCTTTGTTCAGGTGTCCTCAAAATCTATGCTACAAGCTCAGAAAATAAAGTAAACCATGACCATGTAAAGAGAAGTGAGATCACAAAGGAGGAGAATAAAAACAACAAAAATGCTCTTGTGGAAGCTAGCTTGACATCACCCTTCAATCTTCTCGGCAAATCTTCTTGGCACGGGTGCTATTTTTTTTGGTCTTTCCCTGTTTCTTGATAACATAACTAGACTAGATAAGATGTGCCAGTTCTCTATAATATTCAACAGGTGTTGATGCCACATCACATTCCCCTATCCATCCTAAAGGAAAGGCATGACACCATAAATACTGCAATTATCCACTTTATTGGCCCTTGTTACAGCATGGGATTGTTAAAGTAAGCCTGAATCCTTTAAGGAATTGAATTCCTACAGAGCAATGAAAGGCACAGTTAAGTGGAGACTCAGTATCGTCTGGGGCTAGGTTTGCTGTAGAAATGGATGAGTCCTTCTCTGTCCAATAGTTCTCATGTTTTTCTGACTATTCCTGCCTGAACTGGGATGGTTGGCTTATGCCATGAGTAGTCCGCCTTCCTCCAGGCTGGTGTTGTGAAACAGTTCCTGAAGGCAGTTCTGTCCTAGACGTTGCTGTGTAGTATATGGAATTCATTCTTCCTTGGAATCATTTCTTCCCTCACCTCACAGGCTCGCAATAGCTTCTCCTCCTGTTCCTAGTGTCAACTCATCAACTTCACTCCTTCAGAATTCTGGGCTCTCCAGTTCTCCTTCTATACCTATGTTTATTTCAGTTGGCCATCTCCCTCATATTGGTCTTGTGGTTCCTTCTGACCTTAAAGCCTCTTAGAGATACAATGAGTCTTCCTACTACCCCTTTTGGTCCTCTTCTGATCTTTGTCCATTTTCTGTTGCTCCATCTAGCCATTCTTCACTGCTCCTGCTTGGTCGTCTGTCCCCAATTGTGTGCCTTCACCATTCAGCCTTCTTCTGTGAATTTGTTCCCAACCACTGAGATCAGATCTCTCCCTTGAGTGGGGGAATAGGGAGAAACAGAGGGTGAACGCTAGTGGCTCCTCACAGGATTTCAGTAAGTCTAATTACTAAAGGGCTTTGGCACTCAGTGGCTCAATTCGGACGACATGATAGTCAATGGTGGGGTAATAATCAACTTTACAGTTGTTCAACTAGGGGGTACTCCCCACACAACATGGTAATAAATAATCAACAGTGGTGTGGATTAGGATCAGCGCTGAGTTGACTATGGCAGCATTCGGATGACACAATAGTCAAAACAACTGACGATTGTTTTCCCCACACCAGTTGTTTATTGTGTCGTCCGAATTGAGCCAATATCTATTTCTCATTGCTTGGGAAGTGGGGGAGACTCAGCTCATCTCTGGCTGTTTCCAGTGTTTGAGTTATGCCCAATCTAATGGGGCTGCAGGCCCTTTAAAAAGCATCTTTGCTTACTGCATCTCACACAAGCATGGCCTTTTGAGGAGGAAGAGATTTCACTTCAGCTAAACGGAGCGTTCAGCTGACTTGCTGTCCTCCAATTTGTTCCCAACCACTGCAAAGGCAGCTCTGCTTTCTTCTGGGAGCTACAGCCTACCGCCCTGCTGCCACCTTGCTAGGTGCGGGGTTAGATTGGACCATCTTCATCTTCACACCAGTACCACTGCCTCAGTTCCAGCATGGCTAGATTAGTATTCAACTAGGCAGGTTGGTTTGTGGAGTTGCCAAGAGGATCTGTTAAGTCAAGGCTCTCAACATATTCCTAAAATGTTCACATTTATCTACTAATTATTCCAAATCCCTTATTCAGACCCTCTACCCTGGGTCGATTACCAGTCTTCCTATCTCTCAACTTAAACCTATCATCTATATTCATTTGTCAAAATAAAAGTGGGAGCAAGAACAAAGATATTGCAGGAACACACGTTAAGTGTTATTCCCTACAATGCCCCAATTCACCCCACCTCTCCAAAATGTGAAAGAAACCCAAGACCAAAGTCAAAACATAGTTGCCATTTTGTTAGGCCGATATTTGACCAAACTTGATAGCACATAGGAGTGCTTGAGGCCCAATGTCAATCTAAACTTTGCTGTCTGAAGAGAGAAGAATTAAGAAGCTCAGCACTTTTTACCCAGCAAAAATATCACAAAATACTATGCTGCTAAAATAAGCATATTCTAAACATCTGATGTTGAAAAGAATTTAAAACATTTGGAAAAAAGAGGTTCAGGTTTCTATTGTGCAATAGAAGAAGAATCAATCTGTCAACCATATATCAAAGTCTGCATATCATTGTGCATTGCTCCCATGACTTCTTGGGATAGGATTTTCGTTATCTTATTCCTGCTGCTATGCAATATTCTGTATTTCTTGTTGGGTTTTCTTTGTATTCTGTGAATCATCTTGAGCTATCTGGTAAAGCAGTGTACTTCATCATCAATATTATTATTATTATTATTATTATTATTATTATTATTATGCCCATGCATAATAATTGTCAATACATGAACTACTGTGTCATAAGGATAATGCTTGACCTCAGAAGTGGCATGTTTTTGCCCCTGGTTTATTCCCCTACATCAGGGGTGGGCAACTTTGGGGGGGGGGGGGTCCAGGAGCCAATTTTCATGCCCTGGACCTGGTCAAGGGCCACATCTTTTTCCCACCAAAATTTGGCAGCGCAGCATAATGGAGGCTAAAAAGGGCCAAATTGAGCTACATTTGACCAGTTTTAGCTCCTGCTGCATTGCAAACTGCCAAATTTCAGCGGCAAAGTACAGACTGCTTTGCCACCCCTGCAATCACACTGCTGAATTTCGATGGCAGGGGGCACATTGAAAGCCAGGGGGGAATGTTGTCCACCCCTGCTTTACATAGAAAAGTAGCTATTGAATGAAATATGTCTGAAAGAGAGAATGGATTCAATTTCAAGAATGCAGAGTTTTACATTTGTTTGCATTACAGTCAAATAACAATTTTTAAAAGACACAATATAACTGAAATTTTACATACAAGAAACAGTAAAAATAAGAAAGAAATAAAGCCCAACCTAAAATCTGTTTTGACTTTCCAAAATCTGTTTTTTTATTTTATTTTAAAACTGTAATGTAATTTTATGCATCCTGATTCTAACAGACCTTTGGAATAATTGCATCCATCTTGAAACTGTTAATATCAAAATGTTTATGGAAGCATAAACAACTTTCTATAGTTAGAAGAATGACTCAGAATGTTACTGAACATTTAAGTGTCTAGACACCTAATCCTTGAGCTACTATTTAATAACCAAAGACTGGAAGAAATGGAGTCCTGGCCATTTCCTTTGCAAAAGGGATAACACCAAATCTTGGAGCCAGGATACTGTCACTGGAAGGTTCATCTTCAGCCTTAGTCTCAACAGAATAGCATAGAAGTTTTGACTAGATGAGTGTCCTGAAGCACTCGTCTCACAAAGATTGAACACTCCTCTTTCAGAGAGTCTCTGACAAGAATTATTCCTCACTGCTTTTGCACAGAGGAAGTCAGTCGCCACCAGCCTCCTATTGTTTCACCTGCAAAGCAGGGGATTGGCTCAGAAGGCTACGCTATTAACGCAGGAGTAGGCAACTTGTAGGCCAAAACAGAAGGGCCACAAGTTGCATACCACTGCTATAAAAGGCAGGTTTACAATGCCCACTCCTTTGGAATGGAACAATTCCAACTTCTCAGGACCCACCCCATTCACACCAGTAATAATCAATGCACATTGGTTAGTTTTAACTACATTATTATAGAAGTTTAGAGTATTTTGAAAGAATAGACAGTGAAGAGAAGAAATGCCTTGGCACCCCTGTCCTAATTACTAGGACATGAGTAGACAACCTGGTGCCCTCTAGATGTTTTGAACTACAACTCCCATCAGCCCCAGCCAGAATGGTCAACGGCAAGGCATTATGGGAGATGCCCACCAATAACATCTGAAGGGCACCAGGTTTCCTATCCCTGCACTAGGCATACTTTCGTGTCAATATTAAATATGATTTTGCTTTGAGAGCACATGAACCTTTAGGTCCAGTCAATGAAGATGCAAGCTTTGAAAGTTGCCCTCTAAGGGTCTTAGTGTTCACTTACTAATGGTAGTTGTGGCATGAGACTATGGCTATCAGAACTAAGCAGCTGCTGGTTGAGAATTTAATTAGCCTGTTGCAAAGCTACGAGTAGTGGATTGAAGAAACAATAAGAGAAGAATTAGATAGTTCTCATGACACCTTAAGGTTGTTGGTTTTGTCTTTCAAATATTATTTTTATTGTGCCTAGAGATTTTCAGGCGCTGTGCAAAGTTCAAAGAAGAACACTGTCCCTGCCCACAATCTAACATAGACAACAGAAAAACAGGGTGGAAACCAAAAAGAAAAACAATTGAACTCTGACACTAATTCTTTATATGGTTACACAATACAAAATAAGCATATTTTTTAAAATTTCAGATAGTGATGACTGATGAAGTTTCTGAGGGTATGATAATGTAAATGCCCCCTCCCCAAGCTTCAGATTTTGCTGCTTCTGTTGCTACTCCAAAGCTTGTTTATAGACAAGTTTAGATAATCACATAATGATCCAGTTCAGAAGATCAACTAATCAATGGTTTAAGTAACTGTGAACAAACCCAGGGTTTGCATGCTCCCCTCTTATCTCCACCTCCTCCTTCCACTTCCACTTATAACTAAAGCAAACCTTCCTGTTATGTATAAACCCGAGGAAATATGGTTTATTCTAACTCTAGTTCATTCAAGTAAGCCAGGATCAAATTGGGATTTGATATTCTACTTTATTAACTGGAGTTACAACAGTGCCTCATTTTGCTATATCACAGACTATGAAAATAAGCATTTTCATTCTCCTCTTCTCGCATGAAGGTAGGAAATAGGGAGTGTGTGAGCCTGAGGATCTACCCAGCTCATTTGCTATAATTTAAGTTAGACTGGGATGGCAAACCAGTGGCCTTACAGTCAGCATGGCCAACGGCCAGTGATTTTGGGAGCTGTAGTGGGCACAGGTTCTCACTCCTAGTTTAGATGATCATCAGAACTGAATCATTGTATTTTGCACACAACTCACAGATTAAATTAAGCATACGTTTTCTGTTTTATTCTAGAGTGAGCACAGGGGTCCCACATGTCTGGTAGGGGGTGGTATGGAGCTTTAACCTTCCCCCCACTGCAGTCTCAATCTTGACGGGGGGGGGGGGGGGGAGACATGCTTACAATATATATTGACAAATAGTCCAACAGTACTAAGTTGGCTATAGTTATTTTTCATTATTTTTTTATTATTAATTATTATTATTATTATTATTATTATTATTATTATTATCTATTTTGTTCAATATGTATCTTCCTGCATAAGCTACAGAAGTGAGGTTATAGTTCTGGGAGGTTTGAAAAATGAACAGGGTGAAACATGAAAAGAAATTAGTTTAAAGCAAAGAATTAATTGCAAAAAACCCAGCAGAAAAAATGAACAGAATTGGGCAGTAGGCTGTTGCCCTATGCATAACCAGTAAAAAGCCAAGTCAGTGACTAAGAAAGTACTTTTTTTTTGTTTTCTGTTATTTTCTCAGTACACCATAATTTCAAACTCTTCTATGACCTGTAAATGTTCCTGGAATCTCGTCTATAAATTTAGTGGCAGGTATAGTAGGTAACTTTTTTAACATTTATTTTTCATTATTAGTGTTCTGTCTCCTCTATGTCTGCACCTAAAACCAACCTAAATATTTTGTTAGAAGATGGTATTTAACAGGATGTAAGTCATATTAGTTTTTTTAAGAAAACATATATTTTCTACTACTCTTAGCCACAGAAAGCACCTACCTCCAAGAAATACTTCCAACCTTCCTTAACCCTGCAGTTCATACTCATGTATACCAAATGAAAGAACATTGTTGCATTTTTAAATCTGATTTCAAAAATTCTTGGTTTTCAGCTAAATTTAGAGCTGAATTTACAAGCTTATCTATGGCCAAACTAAGTGTGATGGCAGCACACCCATGTTTTAAATGCAGGTCTGCTCCAATAACATATTCAAAGAAGGAAAGAGGGACGCAGATTTAAGCGTACAAGGGGCAAAACAAGTGAGCAATGTTGAACCCATCTTGCACTCACAGCTTAACTTTACACAGCCTTTTCCTCTTAACGTTTTTCTCTCCTTCCTCACATGCACCCCAATTTTGCTCTTAAAATTTGATCACCCATCACTTTATATGTGATAAATACAAATGAATTATCCCACCTAGTTAAAAGGATGAGCTGTCCCACCTAGTTAAGCCCTTAGGATGCTTTCAATTCAATACAGAGTGACAGAGAAGCACTGCGTAAAAACTCCTTATTTCTTGGTCCTCAAACAGTAAATAGCAATTACTTAAGTGAAGAAGATGTAACAGTTTACTAAAGATTACTAGAGTTGCAGGCTATAATCAGATTAAAACTGAATAATAAATCAACAGATCATCATTGAGGACCAAACTTCCTTCTTGAGGACAGCAAATTTTATTCAGTAATGCTGGTAGTTCAGAGCATACTAATTTGGGAGTGGGGGTAGACTATCCTGACTCTGATATGTTATTTTAATAGGGGAACAAAAAGGTAGTTTAATTAATTAACGATTGCCCTTCTAGCAATGAATGGTAGCTTCCATTTATTAAATTATATGCTTTCTCACCTATAGTGATGTTTTGGTAACAAAACATTTATTTAAATTTAATAAATTAATTAACTGAGATAAAGTCAGGAGATTAACTACAATGTTGAACTAATTGACAGATCTTAACTCACAAATGTGAAAAATAAAACACTTTGTCCTAACAGCCACATTCCTTTTGGGGAGCTGAATTTTAACATTTGCGAAAAGCAAGATAAATGTGTATCCAATTATATTTGGCATTTCTATTTTGGATTATCATGTTCCACCCCTCCTATATGGCAAAAAGCCTGAACCTACCCAAAATTTCTTCCACACAGAAAATTAAGAGAGAAACCATGGGAAGCAATTACATTTTTGTGTATGATCATAGGCTGCACCAATAAGCTACATGAGCTATTTTGAATTGGTAGCTCTAAAAAGGTACCAAATCTCTAAGATACAATTCCATCTCTTAACATGCAAAGCACTGTCCCTGCATCAAACCATTCTCTCATTATTCAATTCTTAGTTTGCATTGGTTATAACGCAAGAATGATTTGGAGCAGAGGAATAAGATTTGGAGGTCATGTTACCCCCAAGCTCCTTTGAGCTCCTGTTACTCCTAAATTGCTCAACCTCCTTAAGTGCCCCACTGAAAATTCAGCCCTTTAAAAACTTTGTGCCCTTGGCTGTTGCTACTGTAACTTACCAGGTAGTAACTCTACACTTGATGCACGTGATTGTTCTAAATAAGGAAACCAGAGCCATTTTTTATCCTAAATGTCAACAGATGATACTTTACTGAATCATTTTTACCCTTGTCTTCTAACCACACTTTGAATATTATGAACTGAAGCTAAAAGAATTCTTCCAGCTTTAAAATATGCAAGAACGGAGGGGGTGGAGGGAACACAAAGAACCATTTCAAGTGTTTCCAAATCCAATCCAGGGTTTGAGTTTAATTCAAAAGAAAAGACAAAGGCTGCCAATTGTTTGTTTGCTTTATAAAGCAACTGTGTTTGAAATCAAAGCCCCCCAAACCACATAAGTTGCATTGTTTTGTGAGAACATGATCATACTTACATTCTAAATATGCCAAGTGTTGGGAACATTTGAATAATTAACATTTTCCAATAGCCATTGTGGGGAAGATAGGCAGACCGTAACAAACATTTGCAGTGGAAACACTTCAGGCAAGTAACTCCCTTTCTAACTTCTATATCTAAGTTCCACATTTGTGGGGACTGATTACCTGAAGTCAGGAATAGAGAATTCTCATCTCTGCAAAAAGGCTCAACAAAAGCAGACCCCACAGCAGCAATCTCTGTTTTTATCTTGCTTACCAGCCTTCCCCAACCTGGTATCCTCCAGATGCCTTGGTCTCCAACTCCCAGTATTCTGAGCTATTGGTCATGCTGGCTACGGCTGATGGGACTTGTAGTCCAAAACATCTGAAGAGTTTCAGTTTAGGGATGATTGCTGTATACATTAAACTGCGGAAACCTACTATATTTAACACCTTTTTAACCTCCTTCTTACAAACGTTTCCCCCCTTTCTTCTGTGCATATAACTTGCGCACTTAATTCAACGGTTTATGCATGTCATGAGGCCCACAAAAGCTTATATCGCAATAAGTTTGTGAAGTCTCTTAAAGGTGTCCCAAGATTTTTTGCCATTTTTATTAGAAGCAACTAACACAGTGAGCTCTCCGGGAAGACAGAATTGGCCACCTACACACTTATCCGGAAAGTTGCCAAGACTTCCTTAGTCACCAATTCATTTTGCTTCGCTTTTAGCTATTCACATCAAGAGCCTAATAGCCAGCTGTTTCTGCTGGAAGAAAACTGCTGGCAAGCTAGACAGCTGTACTTTCAGTTACCAAGTTTACTTGGTGTGTGGCCACAGGTGCTGGCCATAGCACAGTAGAAGGCAAACATGGAAGACAAAACCAAATTGGCACCAAAAGCTGTACTAACAGAAGGTATCCAACATTCTAGTTACATGAAGAAAATTGTAGCAACTCCTACAAACATGACTCACAACTACATCTGGACTCAAACTACATCCTGAAGACAATGGAAAAGGGGATCAAGATATTAGTAGCGTAGTAAAGCCTGAATTAGACAACAATTAAACAATGGATTTACGTAGACAATAAACACAGAAGATAGGATGTGCACATTCAAGGACCACCAGATGGGAGGCTGCAGTGTAAAGACAGCAGGGGCTCGTGCAGATCAGAAGACTACTACAGCTCCCTTGAACCAAAGAGCCTATAATCCTAGACACATATTAATATACATAGGTTCAGGATTTGGATTGGGACCCCTACCTGACAGCATTCTTTTGTTAAATCAAGCTTATGAGAGTGTACATGACTGCCATATTTTATATGCCAGCACTGAAGCATATTTCACTTAATTACGGTCTATGGCTAACGCACGCACAAACCTTTAAGGCAAAAGTACATATTTGTCACTCTCCTGCCTCCTGAGGAGCAGTGCTAAATGGGATTCATATGGGGGGGGGGGGGAAGGAAGTATAGTATGGGTCAATCTAAAAGTGTGGAAAATTTCAGACTTTTAACCCAAAGTGCACAATTTTAGACTTAACTGCCCCACTATACCCAGCAGTTCAACCAAAACAGCTACACTTTCCACAACCTCTTACATTCTCAAATTCTAAAGAAAATGACAAGAGCACAAGCCAAGACAGGTATAAATTCTAAAGCCACTCTGCTATTAAACCTATTAACGGAATGTTTTATACAAGGGAGGAAAGGCAACTGTATATAAACTATGTATTTATGTAGCACCATCAGCACTTTTCAGGGTTCCTGCCCTGAGGAGCTTATAATCTAAAATTCTATATATAGGAAACAAGAGTAGAGATCTTAGATTTATTAACCAAACTGTTATTAATTTATGCACAATATAATATATTTGTGCTCAGCATTTGCCTAATATAGTGCAATTTGAAAACATAATTCGAGCCCATTCAAAGGCGATAAACAAACTTCTTACAGCAAAATGGCTATAGGGTTAGAGGCACAGAGTCCAAACCATCTCTTTGGACTTCCCTTGAATTAGTTATAGTCAAATATGAAGGACAGCCTTTGGCAACCAAATTCTACTTCCATTCAAGTCTATTTCTAGGAGGATAGTATCAGATGATACTACAAACAAAACCAAAAAGATTAATTCTAAAACCTGTATTAGGGTGATACCTTTATTAGGCCAACTCAAAAAGTCACCAAAACTGTGCACACTTTTGAAATCTCCAAATCTCTTCATCAGGTCAGATACTACAAAAAGTAGGTGGGGAGGGGGTTAATAGGGAAAAAAACAAGGCTGATAATGTTGAAAAATATAAAGTCTGCATGGTCAGGGTCATAATATGAAATGAGGGAGGTTGCAGACATTTAAATTATATTCTACCAGGTGATATGATAGTTTCAGGACACAACCAGGACTGTCCGGTGATCCACTGGGAAGAACAAACAATTCACTGGACCAGCTAGTTTAGACATTTTATGAAATATGGAAACCCATAGAGAAAGGAATTTACAGGGCTCTAAAGCTTATGTAAATGGTATTGCACGTAGAAACATTTCCTTGCCCATGAAACTTCCCAACAGATGATATTTCAACATAAGGTTTTTATACAGCATCTTTACCGAGGGTTCTGCTTCCAGATTTTTGCAGGATTCAGATCGGCTCCTTTACACATGCATTTTTCCAGGGGTTTTCGTTCTCTGCCTTTCTATGTTTCATGATACAACCACTACATGGTGCTATGGTATAGAAAAATTGGGCCATTACACAAGACTCTCATTCCACCATTTCTAAATAATATTAGACTTTCCCTGTTAGGGGTAAAACAACAACAACAACAACAACAACAACACGATAACGGTTGTAAAGCACAGGAGACACCCAAGGATGACATGTAAGGGACCTGTAAACTATTGTGAGCTCACAATAAAAGCCTCATGTAGAAAGGCTCTATGAAAGAAATCTTTTATATATAACATGTGTTTTAATCATAACTTTCAGTGGCATGGGTGCTTCTACCAATAATGTTTTTATTATTATTATTATTGTTATTGTTGTTATTGTTATTGTTATTTATTTATTTATTTATTTTTAAAACCCTTTGAGTGTTTTTTGGGGGGTTAGGCATCTAATCAGGCTTGGATGTTACTATAAACTATATATATATAGGACCACACATTTGCCCACAGCAAAAATATAAATAAGTTACCTCAAGCTTGTTGTATCTATCCTGGTGTGAGATTAATTTATCTTCCTTTTCTTTCAGGAAATCTATTTCCAGAATCCTATATTTTTTCAACAAATCTTCTAACTCCTAAAAAAGATTTAAAAGAAACATCAAGAAGATATTGTATCTATCTAGATATATTTTAGTTCTAAGCTCAATTCTCTACAAAATATCCTAGTTTTGATAAAAGTGCTAGCCAATTCTTGGGATAAGTTTAACAGCATTACTAGTATTAATAGGATAGTCCCTAAGAAATTCATAACTCCATATATAAAGAAGGAGCCCCTAGAACAGTCTTCCCAAAACCTGATGCCCATCAGATCTTTTGGATATCAACCCCCATCAGCCCCAGCCAATGCCTCAGAAATCCTAGGAGTTGTCGTTCAAAACATCTGCAGGGCACAATGCCAGGGAACGCTGCCCTAGAACATCAGCAAAACAACATTTTTCATCCTTGTTCTTCGAAAGCATTCAACCTATTTTCCTGAAACTTTCCAAATAAGTCAAACTGAGTCAGACACACAGCATGGAAATAAACCAAAATTGTTAGGGACTGGCAAGCCTAACAGCAACTGAAGACAGGATCTTGGACTGGAAAGTGTTAGACAACCCTAACTATAGGTGATGTTGCCAGCTATGACCATAATGAAAGTACATTTCAATGGATGATTCTGCAAAGCTGTATCTCTACCTTTTTTATTCTACATTTTTCTTCATCAGCTGCTTTAAGTTTAACTTCGAAACTTGAAAGTGTTTGTTGAAGATGTTTCTTTGATTCATTCAATCCTAGTTTTTCATCCTCATCCTCATCACTGATTACTGTTTCTGAATCTTCAGTGAGATACAAAGATGAAACCGGTACTTCTAAAGGATCAATTGATAATGGAGCCTATTTTATAGGAGACACAGAAATGGCAGGAGTTTAACATGACAATGCTCCGTAATTTTCAGTCAAATACCTTTCTGAGACATGTTTTATTCCACTTATACATAAAAATATATTTCCAGCCTGGACTAAAGTAAAAACATATTTGCCATGATCTGCAGCATTATGCAATTAGTTCCGCATGTACACAAGAACTTGTCATGAACTAGGACCCTGAACCCTTGTCTTTGGACCAGTGTTTCCCAAAAAGCAGTCCCAAACCCATCCCTGATCATGCAGCAGGTTGATTTATTTATTTATTTATTTATTTATTTATTTATTACATTTTTATACTGCCCAATAGCTCTCTGGGCAAATCACAACAATTAAAACCACAAGATAGCATAAAACACAATATAAAATTTAAAGTAAAGCCAAAATAAAACACAGCAGCAAGGCAGAGATTTAAAATACAATAGCAAATTCAAAACAACAGAAGTAAAAGATTTACCTCACACTATTTAATGTATTGTGTCACCTATATAAAAATCCCAGGGAGAGATTCCTGGGGCAGATTCCGGCATCCTTACAGGGGGAAAGTTCCTATGGGAAAATCTGCTAAAGCCGCCAAACATATTTGTGCAATCACTCTGAATGTTATTGCAGTGGACTGCACAGGAGATTCATTTATTTGATTTCTGTTATTGCATGGTGTTATTCTGTTACTGCGTGGTCTATCAAGCTGTTCTCTTTTATTTTTTGTAATGGCCATTAGTCAAATACAATAAAATGATCGATTGGTTGATTGATAGATGATAGATAGATAGATAGATAGATAGATAGATAGATAGATAGATGATAGATAGAACTGTAAGACTAAAATGCCCAGGAAAATAAAATGGTCTTCACCAAGGACTGGAAAGAGAACAATGTAGGCACCAGGTGAAAATAATAAGATTTCTTTGAAACTGAGAAGTGTTTCAAAAACAGCAAGGTATAAGTAATATACTGTTCAAAGTATAAAAAGACAAAAAACCACTGGGTTTTATATACAGAATTACAGCAATTATGTATATAAAATGAGATGTCAAAATTACTCTAACAGCTTCCTGATATACACATGGCACATTTCTATAGAACTCCCCCCCCCCAAAAAAGGAGGAGGCGGAGTTAGTTGCGACTATGTACTATCAAAAGAATATGATTTAATTTGTTTCAGTGGTTTCAAAGGGACTCAAGTCACCTTTTATAGAGTAACAAGGCGAGTATAGGATTGTACCCTAAACATATCAGCTTTTTATATCAAAGATGAACATTTTACCTGCTCTTCAAGATAAGCTGAATTTAAGGGGCTGGTTGAGGGTTGACCATCTGGCAGTACACCATCACTTGAAGAAGTGGGAGACTGCTCCTGGAGAACGTCAGCAGAAACTGTTTGAGGTAAGAGGATTTCAGATACTGTATGAGGAACAAGAAACAGAAAAGAACGTACGGGAGGGGAGATACAAGTTCAGTAGGGAATATATTTCTGAAAGTCAATGACCAACAGGTGACAAAACCATAACTGTGTTTATTAGACAACTTCAACAGCACTAAACCATAGAGTTTTGATATTTTTACCTTTGGCATGAGATTTTCCAGTCCCACACAAAAAAATGTTCATACTACAAGTGGCTTTTCAGCTGGGATGGGGAACCTATGGTTCAGGGGCCAAAACGGGTTTACCAGGGCAGGCCACCTGGCCTGTAGGATGCTCAGTAGGGAGAAGGGTCATGGAGAAACTGAGCCACTCTCCTGCTTTCATTCCCATGCAGGGAAGACGAAGGAGGAGCAAAGCCAGCACCTTGGGCAGGGAGATGGTTTCATTCCTCCTTGGCTTTCCCCAGGTAGGAAAAGATTGCGTGGAGCAAAGCAGGCTCCCCAACTGAGGTCTTCCAGCTGGCTCTTACATCAGATAGCAGATGACATTAGAGAGTGGGACTTCATCCCTGATATCATCCAGCCCACAGGGGAATCCAGGGGGCTAATCCAGGCCCAAAAGTTTCCCTGCCCCTGCTTTACAGTAAGAGACCTGGATGCTAGCACTGATGGTGCCGATGAAAGTAAATCTACAAATTTACATTTCTTCAAAAAGTATACTTCAAAAGGGAAGCACAGTAAGGACACTGTTTAAATTTAGCTATACTATGATTTCAAGGCTCATTCTTATGGTAACATATAGACAACACAAAAGCAGGTAGTTCATGGTCATATTGTGGTAGCTTCAATTTGGATTGGTAAAGTAATGAATGGAGCTCACAAGGAACCTCTGAAGTTTGCTCATTCTCTCTACCTGTGGTAAATGCTGCCCAAGGAATAGCAGGAGAAATAGTCTGTGGTTCACCATTTCCATCCTTAAAGGTTTCTGCTGCCTGAAAATGCAAGACGTATTGTTAAATGTCATGGCACGGGCTTTCCAATAGTATGTCCTGATCACATACACGTCACTAATTCTTTACAGTGACTTTTACAACACCTGTTTAATTAAATCTTGGTTTTGTCACTTCACTTGAAGTTCTGTGGAAAGTTTTTCCTAAACGTGGAAGGAATGCATTAAACGACAATAATCCAGTTAAGTGAGAAACTGAGGAATACCCTTTCCTTTCTGTGCATAAAGTTCACCAATAGTCTAGCTACCTCACATCCAGATTGCTGCAACCTTGTTACTATTCTTCCAGGTACCTCATCTAGAAATCTAGGGCCTAGAAAACTGAAACATTTCCAACTGTGCCTCATCTCATCTGTCTTCTCCAAGCATTACTAAGCTGAGTCTCCCTATATTTGATTTTGTTGTGTTGATAATTTGGACAATGGAGAGAGTAGAATTTCCAGTTCTTGTTGGCCTCTGACTTGAGTTTTAAAGCAGGCATAATTGAAGATCATTAGCCTGTTAAATTATCTGCATGGAGTTTAGTTTAAGCAGCAGTGGCAGGGAGTAAGCATACCAGTCAATTGAGAGTAACCATAGATCCCAGCCACTTTTCCCAAACACCCAGCAAAAATTTAGTCCCAAGGACACTCCCCCCCCTTTGCCAGCCTGGGCTCTATGCCTACGGTTTAACCCGGCAATTGGTGGGAGACACATGATTAAATGTGGCATGAAGGCGAGTTGGCTTACTCTAAATACACATGCTTGATGGGTACTCTAATTTCCCATTTTTTTATTTTTAATGAACTATTAGTTGGCCTGTCCTTGGCCCCGCTGAAGGAGTGTGCAGATCTGGTTCTTCATCAGGCTGTACTTTTTGACCTCCTCTAGCATGGGTCAAAAATTTTCTAGCAGAAATCTTACTAGATAGCAGGGTGGTCAGAGATTGTGTTTAGCTTCACCTTGATGAGCACATGAATCTCATATTTTTTTATCCTTGATGGCCAGGTGGCAACTGACGAAGCTGCCCACCACAGTGAGTAGCCCGCAGACTACAGCGCTACTTCCAGGCCTGCAATGACTGGGGCCACAATAATGGTAGAGGGAAAGCTAAAACCATCACTACCCAATCCCATATTGGCAGTAAATAGGGTTGTATCCAGTCCATCAATAGCATTAAAACTGCACTGGTATTTTTTGTATAGAGCAGACCATGCTTCTTCAACTTGCCGCTTGAATAGGCTAACTGCCGTAACCTGTATGTTTGTGCGTGAACAGCGAGCTCTGCAATAAGAACAACAGTTTCCTCAATGGTGTCCCCAATGGCAGCTCTGGGTAGATGCTCAAGGCAGTGGCAGGTGGTTAGAGTTGGAATCACTTGCTGTTTCATCGAGTCAGCATATTCAACTGGGACAATGGACTGTAGATGCTCACTGTATTTCCAAAACAAGAGAGATCAGAAGGTTGTGGTTGTCTAAGTGCCATCCTGTATTATCCATAACAGAAACTTTCAATTCATGAATTGCCCCGCATAACAGCCATTTAAATGTGGGCTGGCAGACATGGCAGTCTCTCCAAAGGAACCAAAGGAGTGTGCTAAGAGCACCAGAGATAATGTGTGTAACATTTATCTGCTCAAGCTGCATCCAGAGGGTCTTGGACTGCAGGGAATTTACCAGTCAATCACCGACACAAGTCTCCTCATCAAGTCAATCAGTGTCATCAAAACCAAGCAGGTTCAGCAGGCCAATTGTTAACTGTATTTCTTTCCCAGTCAGCACCGTTAAGGATGCTGAGTCTGTACAGGTCAGGGACGGGGTCAATCGTGGTGCATGTACCATCAGTTGACTGCCAATAAACAGACTTGCTATTAACATTGTGTCAGTTAACACTGTGATTGGCTGAAGACCCACATGGAGCTCATTGCCATGGTTATCAATATACTGCTGAACGGCTACAGCCTCCCCTTCTGATGTTGAATGTCAGAAATAGTCTGAAATGTATCTTGGAATATGAACAAACAGGCCTGTGATTTCAAAAGCCTTCGAGAAGCTTAAAACCTGGTGACCACCAATGGTGGCCATTTCGCGTTTAAAACTCATTTGCCTGCAGTTGCTGGAGCTCACTGTTCCTGTGCCTGTTTGCTCAACTGCAGTACAGTTGACTATAAAGTTGGACTTATCTTTCCCAGTGGCATCATTGCCATCAATCTTGGGTTTGAAATCATTAAGATCGAAGTCGGCCATGCTTGCTGCATTGAATGAAAGATTAGAGAGGGTTTAATTGTCCAGAGGACAACAATGGGTTCTTATCAATACAGTCAAGGGCATTTGGTAGAGCATGGTCATCATGAATAACCCCTTGACAGTTGACCAGAACCAGGAGCTCTTGGTCTATTCTCCCAAAGTTGGGGCCCATAACGTGACGGTGCCAGGAATGGCCCACTTGTCCTTCACATCTCACTAATACATGCAACAAATGCAAACCATGGACCAGGAACGTGGTGGTGCTGTGATGAAAAAGACCACAATTAAGATGAATAGCAATGAGATCACATCCACTGATGACTCTGATGTGATGAACTGCTACAGCTACCTCTGGAAGACACGCTATGAGTGTGAAAATGTAGGCTACCAGGGAACTGATACTAGTACAAAACAGAATGCAGCCAACATTAGAGTTGAGGCTGGCAATAAAGATGAGAATAATACAGAGAACAAAGCTACTGTAAACACCTGTGGCAACCATTTCTACATCCCACTAGACTTGGAACTCTTGAAGAGCCACATGCCATTCTACCAGTCTGCCCAGGAAACAGACTCAAGTACAAGTTACTGCAGCAGAATCATCAAGACCTCTGACAGAATGGCCACCTACTCTACTGAGAACATCACTTTGGAGTAAGATATGGTCACAAAGACAGTGCTCACACAGATGACATATAATCAATATGTCAGGGGCCTTGTGATCCTTTACGATCTGGTTCTTTACCATCATCAGTTGACCAAGAATAAAAACACCTCTGGAACATCGATTTAAATGTACTGACACACAGCATGAAGGGCATTCTAACGCTATGGAAAGTGGAAAATAAAGATAACAATAAAGGGAGTCCCCAACCACACTCCTACCAACAGTAGGATGAGGCCAGAAAGCACTTTGCCAGCTCTAAGTGCAGCAAGAGGAGTGGGACGTCCCTGGAGCTAGATCAATTTTGCTGGGTGTTTTATTGGCTGATATGCTTGGTTTCCATCCGCCCAACACCCCAGCTACTGTTTAAGAGGAGTAATTATGGCCAACCTAGGTTTGTGAGCATCTATTTTGAAAGGAGAATAGGATACTTGATTTCTGAGTTTAGATAGAAAAGAAGAGGTGAACTGTGCAAACGAGAGGGAAGTTCTGTCAAAAAGTCTGAAGGCTTTTTTAAAAGAAACTTTTTAAAGTTTTTAGAACAAATGACTGAATAGATGGAGTACAGAAATTAGCAACTTAATTTTATGAGGTAAAAAGTAATTTAGTACAACCCTCACAAACATGGTAAAGGTCCTTGGTGCCTCAAGAAGCGCCTCCTCCCCTATGTCCCAGTCCGTCACTTGAGGTCGTCTGAGGGTTATCTGCTGCAGCTGCCTAATGTGAGATTGGCAGCCACATGAGAAGATCTTATCCTTTGCCGCCCCTCAGCTGTGGAATGACCTGCCAATTGAAATACGCCTGTTGACCACTTTGAATGTTTTTAAGACTGTTATTCCAAAAGGCCTTCCTTTTTTTTAATTATTTTTCTTTGCTGATTGTTATATACTGCTTCTAGGCTGTGTCGTTTTTACTGTAAGCTTTTTTATTGTTAAAACTGTTTTTAATTGTGTATGCCGCCTAAAGTATTTTGTGCATAGGCAGGTTATAAAGTGAATAAATAATAATAACAACATCATCAACAACAATAATATCACTATTACCAGCTCCATACCTCAAATCCTCCAAAGTCATCGTCATCCATTTCCCAGGAAATATCTAAAGAACAATATAAGATATAAATCCGTAAGTCTCCTCCCCATTCATAAACCTTTACTTTTACTTCTGGCAAGCGTAAGATTGGGCAAGCTTTTAATAAAAGTCCATTGAATGCTCTGTTATAGTTGCTTCCTAAGCCTAGAATCAATAGGTAATAGTACAATAAAGATTGTGGAAGAGCTGAGACACACATAGGAAAATGTTACATCCTTTGAAATTTCCTATTTTCTCAGTACATTTTGATCCAGGCTTTAATAACAATCCTTAGTACTACCCTATAGGATTTGGACCAGGGGGGACATATTTCCACTTAGAACAAGATATAAGATCAGCCTCTTCCTTGAGTAGAGAAGCAAAATTTCCAGAAACAGGTGTCTCAGCTATAGAAGTTTCCTGAAGCAAGCTCCGCGCAGGTGCAAAGCCCATATGTGTGAAGCACAGAGACCACGAAGAAGAATACAACTTTTCTGATATGATAGAGCAACTCTACTCACATGTTGGGAAACTGAGCATCCCTAAATGACTATCAGTAAAAGATACATTAGATCAATAATTTTAATAAGGGATGAAAGAAACAACTATGCTGGGCATCTTACAGAGAATATTTTTAATAAAGTATTTCCTCCCATGGTTCATTATTTCCAGACATTTTACATCTCTAGTCTTTCTATAAAAATCTTATTTCATAGCTTTTAGAAATAAGTTGGACAGAGTAAAAGTGGGTAACCATATATAAACACCTTGTTTTAAATTCTAAAAGAAAATATTTCATAATCCAAAGCTGTTCTATTTTTTCTAATATTATGGGGGGGGGGGGGAGGAACAGTCCTTGGGAAAAAAAACAGGGGGGGGGGATTTTTCCCCATTTTTCCCCCAGCCTTCACAACTCTATCCTTGAGTATTTTTGGATTTGTCATTTTTGACAGAGCTATCAAAACTAAGATATATTAGACCATTTTAGTTTTGAACACATTTTGATTTGTGTTGGAAATGTGATAAAAGTGATTTCACCATCCACCTGCCCCCTTCCCCCCCCCCCCCCCACGTCTGGGCATTTTGTGAATACAGTACATAATTTTAGAAACAAAATATAATCTTGGGCCAAAGT
Source organism: Anniella stebbinsi (assembly GCA_029215795.1). Taxonomy (NCBI): domain Eukaryota; kingdom Metazoa; phylum Chordata; class Lepidosauria; order Squamata; family Anniellidae; genus Anniella; species Anniella stebbinsi. Next base: position 103,626,555 of record JARDYH010000003.1, read on the forward strand.
ATTTCTCTAGAACCTAAAATATTTGTGTTAACTCTTCCAAATAGAAAAGACTCTAAAAATGATGCCACATGTGTGGGGCCATGCCTCCTGATGTCATTGGGTTCCCAGCCATCTTTATGACAGCTGCCCCACACTTCTCCCATTGGTGACAAAATGTAGAACAGGAGAAAATTCTCAGCCTAGCTTTGCTCATCTGGTGCTTAAATGACCTCCTGCAAGTGCCAGGCAAGTGAACAGCCACCACTTACCCAAGAAAATCACTCTGTTATCTCCAGTAAAGACCAGGAATAACAAAGGGATTCCTTGCCTTACCTCACCAGGTGAGCAGTTGGAGCTTTGGGAGGGGCTAACCCTAACCCTAGTAAAAATTAAATACAATAGCATGTACTTCCCTTACATGGTTTACATTTGGGAAAAACGGTACTGACAACCTTCAACACAATTAATTTCAGCTTCTCAAAGTATCTATCCATGATATACTGGCAACCAGTCATTTACTTTAACAAAGTTCAACATCCATCGACTAAGGTTGATGGGGCACTTTCAGTTTCGCTATCACTATTTATTGTTCCATTTTACTCCAAGACATATATTTTTAAAATTTATTTATTTACAATATTTATATACCACACCACAGCTAAACAGATTCCAGAGTAGTGAACAATAAAAGATAAAAGGAATAAAACACAGTATTAAATTTTTTTTGTTTTTTGTTTTAAACAGAATACCAATAAAACCGTGGCTGGTCAATCAAGAAGGCCTGTTGAAATAAAAATGTCTTCAGCAGGAACAGATACCAAACAATATTGGTTCCTGCCCGACATCCAGAGGCAGGGAATTCCACAGAGAGGGAGCTACCACACTGAAGGCTCTACTCTGGATGGATTCTAACCAGACCACAAGTCCAAGGGGAACCACCAGGAGTGCGTCATCTGATGACCTCAGTGACCAGGCAACTAGAAAACAGAGGGGGTATTCACAATTGGCCAGTAGCTGTCAAATAACATTGTCCAAATAAACCTGTCCAAACTAGGTTTCTTCAGGGATGGTCACACTATTGCCTCCTTAAGGACAGCAGGACCCACCCCTTCATGAAAAGCTGTATTTACCACTGCTGGGACGCACCCCCTCAGCTAGCTTTTATTAGCCAGTGAGGGCAAGGGTAGACAGGGCACATGGTCAGTCACATTGCTGCAAGCACCGTGTCCATGTCATCAGGCCACAGCAACTGTAACTGATGCCAGAAAATTGGGCAGATTCTGGCGTCAAGACAGCTCATCTACAGCTGGGCAAACAACGGCATGGAATTTGCTGCGGAGAGAAGTCATATATGCATTTCAATGACATATATTCATTTCCCCACATACTTGCTATGGCTAATCACCTCAAAAATATTAATTACAACTTTGAAACTACCAAGCTTGCCTAATATTTTATTTGCAATTGGCAAACATTCAGTTTTAATTATAATATGGATACTAATTGTTACAAACTTTTTAAGTAAAAAAACATACCAAGTATATTTGATCATTGTTTTATATTTGATGTGATTGGATGTTATATCCTTTTGTTATAAATGTAAAATTCAATAAATATATATTTAAGAGAATACTTCATGCTGAAAGAGCTGTTAGCAAGTAGAAGGTGATCCAACATTTAAGGTGTAGCAGCTCTTTAAAAAAACAATTAATTGGCACTTACGAAGCTGTAGTAGGCTAAGGAAAGAGTACTCGCTAATTGCTTTCTGAAAAAAACTCTGCTGTTGGCATTTTTGCCATTCAAAAGTGCATGATCTTCAATATCTACGTTTTGGAAGATAAGTATGAAGTACCAAAGTTTGGCACCACAGAAGCAGCTGACAGGAGGGGGGAAACCCAAGGATTCAGTACACATTTGGGAAAAGGCCATATTTAAGAGAATCTCCACAAAACTCCCATTAATAACTTCTGCACATATGCCAAAATATGATCTGTAAAGTAGGGAATTAAGCTAATTATTTCCGGAGACATAGTCCAAACATTTATACTAAAGAGAAATATGTACTTTAGGTTGAGTTCACCTCACTAATAAATTTGGATATGGTACAATGGTTGAATAAGATATCTATAAAGTTTCTTAATAACAGCATTAAGAACCTTATCACGGAGGAGACTTGTTAAATAAACATGAACATTCAGTAAATTGATAATCCAGTTTCCTTTTTAAAAGCCACGGCTGAGTATTTTTTTTATATAAACACAAAGATTTTTTTCTGTCGTTATACTCAATTTAAAAACAAGAGTTAGACAGTTCCACACATTCAGGGAACGACATAAGTAATCTCGGCAGTGGCTTGTGAAAAAATGTGTGGGGTCTGGCATTTGTGGCATGGCACAATCCACATCAACATGAGCTGAGTTTCTGATGTCAGGTAGTGCAGCTACATGACAGATTCGGTGCCACCCAATTTAAGAAAAACCTGGGCAATGGGTAAATGACTCCACTCAGGGCTGGCCTTCCCATGAGGCAGTGTGTGTGTCAAGAAGGGTGGTAGATCATCGCCCCCCCACACACACACTGCCAGGAGGGCCCCTGCAGACACTACCATTGCCATATGGGCCAGCTCTCCAGTTGTGAAAAATGCAAGAAGCCCTGTGGCAAGCAAGCAGGGCTTCTTGGAGGAGGACCCCCCCCCCGACCATCTCTTACTCTGAGCCATCTCTCAAAGGAGAGATGAGGTGGGTGGACGGGCTCTCTGGACAGGCGCCCTTCCCATCCAGTCTCTCACTGTGAGGACTCTCCCAAAGGGAGAGATGAGGTAGTTTGATCTCTTTCGCTTGGGCCTCATCTACAAGAATTTGCCTTTACGCCTGGTTAGGTGATTATGCGCATATTCGCAGAAGCGCATTTACACCTAATACCTCTGTACGAGAGGCGGCGAAGCGCATTACTGGACGACCAAAATGCGATTTAAACTGTTGACATGCAGAGAATCGCTTGTTCACATAGTCAAAATGTGCTTTAACGGACGGAGCAAAATAAAACTCGCTATTTAACGTGCATTCGATAATGCGCATATTCGGAGAGAAAACGCGCCTCTATGCCTGATTTGCGCTCCGTTCTTGTAGAGGTAAATTTTTTAATGCGCCTTGAAAGAGTTTTAAATGCCTCTTGTAGAGGCAGCCTTGGAGATTCTCCCAGAACGAAAGATGAGGCAGGATGAAGGTTTGCCTGCAGAGCACACCTGCCCAATCTCTCGCTCTAGGAAAGTCCCTGAACAACAGCTTGCACAGACAGGTGGCACCCTGGCCCAAATGCCACAGGCAGTACAGGCAGTCTCCAGGGGCCCCTCGCCAAGGTCCCCTCAAAACACGGCACTCGGACCTGGACACTCCTCCACAGAGGCTGCCCACCCAGTCTCTTGTTCTGGCCAGGGCAAGGCACCAGTTGCCAGTGCACGTCCTCTTTCCCCAGGCAGCAGAACATTTTGCACTACTGCTGACTCCACTATATCACAAGCAAATGTTTCTCACAAATGCATACATGTTCAGCAACTACTTCCACTTGCCTCATGTAGAAATATCACACATAAGGCATAGTACAATGGCATCTCACATCCGCATGGGCAGTTAGAGCTAGACCTCAAAAATCTACAAATGCTTCTGGCCCTTCTGGTGAAGGCCCGTGCTCAATCCAAAAGCCTTTCATCATCCCACGTCAGAGAAGGATTTTCTCATGTTACCTGCTGAGCTTTGTCAAAAATAGATCGAACGGTAAGGGAAAAACTTACAGCCCAAGATATGTAAAGAAGAAGTATCTAATAATTCCAAATGAATTCAGCTATTCAGAGGCAAGTGAACTGCATCCTAGGGTACTAAAGGCACTTGGAGATATAATCACAGACTTTTTGGAGAACAGATAAAGTATTGTAGGCAGATATTCTCATCTTCAAAAGTGTGCATGTTTGGGGGTGGGATGGGGTGTTGACACTGACAACCAAGTTTATAGACCTCTGGCTACAGTCACCACACAATTAGATTTAGTTCACCCTGCCCCTAACCATCCCTTGATATTCACATGGAAACCGATGTTTCTGTTACAATTGCTAACCAGCCACAAATTCTATCAGAGGGAGAAGTCACAGCACAAGGAAATAGCAGGAACATTCATTGCTATTGGATGGGATTTCTCTCATCCAAATAAATGAAATGGAATGAGGATTACAAAACAATCGGAAGCCCAACCCAGTTTGATTTCCAATGTCATCAGCTTTATATAGCACTCAATTCTTGTTGCTTGCCTTCACAACTAAATTCCCTAGAGCAGGGATGTGGTCCTCCAGATGGTGTTGGGCTACATTTCCCATTGGCCATGGTGGTCAGGACTGATGGAAATTACAGTCCATCATCATCTGGAGTGCCGTGGGTTTCCCATTCCTGACCTAAAGCAAGATTTAAAATACATATTAAATTGCAAATGATACTGTCTGTTCTACCACATTGACCTATTATTTCTCTCACCAAATCTATTCTAGTTACATAAGATTTGTTGCATAGCAGAGTTTAGAAGTGCACACTGCTTGCTGCCACTGTCCTTTTCTGGATTTGTTGTATAATCATGTCTTGAAATACAGCGACCCTAAATAGCTGAACATCTAACCGTGGCAACATATCACTCCCGTTTGAACACTTCAACCACCTATATGGAAGTCCTTGAAGTCTCAGGAACAAATTTACTGCACAGTGTACAACAACTGAAAGTCACGTCCCAGGAGGGAGTGAATATGTGTACTAAAATATTTCACCCCCCAAAACCATAAAAGTACAGGAAAATGTCCTACAAATTACATTGTGTTGACATTATCATGAACAGGAATTAGTCCAATAAAAGAGCATCAAACTATTTTGATCTAATTAGCCAAAACTGGCATGGCAAACATTTCTGAAGTTACATAAAATGTGCATTTTCAGGATCTCTATGAAACACAAAATTCTGCCTAAGGCAGTCATTTCCAAAACTTCTTAGTGTCAAGGAAACCTATCTATACTGGTTTATCTGCCAAGAAATCCAGGGCATCAGCCTGGGAGACTTGGGTTATTACAGGGGATTCCAGGGTGCATTTTAAGGTACAGTCTAAGTTTTAGTGGGGGCAGCAATTAGGCCAGAAGGCTATATAAATTCAGAGTGCCCTTAAAATGTGCCCAACCCTCCCCTGTAGCTCTGCATTGCAAGGCAAGACAGGTGGGGAAGTCGGTTTTTTTCCAGGGAAGCTCTCTGATCTACTCATGAAGGAGTTTAAAAGCCCCAAGCAGCTCCTCAGAGCAGTTCAGTACTTTGACAAATGAACGTATCAATATGAATACATACTAATATCATCCCACTTATTATAATACAAAAAAGTAATGACCAGTATGGGAATCAAATTTCACCAAAAGCTACCATAAACCTCTTTGTAACCGCAGATGGGATCTGCAACAAGAAGTTGCAATGTGGAACAGACCTGTTCATGGTTCTAGTTAGCTTTGCTCTCATTAGGATATTTCGCACCTTGCCCCTTAGGGGTATTTTTCCCGCTGAAGCATTTTTGTACTTGTGCAAACCTTGGGGTTCCTGCATACGTGCTGTTACCTCCCCTTGTGCAAGAATGGTGCATTTTGGCTATGCAAGTACTAGCATTAATAGCATTTCTGACAGCCTATCAATATAACGTTCCCTGGATAGTTCACAAATAAGCAGTACAGGATAGAACTTTGTTGCATTATTATCTAACATGTTACACATAAATAAGAACTCAACGTAAAATGTTGGCCAGTACTGTGCCAATTTTGTCAATATACCAAGGGAGTTTAAGCATAAGAGAGTTTAAGATGGCAGACTAATTCAAGATCTGGCAGGACTTGCAAACCAATTCTAATTTAATTTGGTGGGGAAAATTTAGCCCACAATGCAGATTTTTTTAAAGAAAGAAAACAAAGAATCTGTGTACATACTGATGAGAAGACTGAGAGCAGGGGGAGGAAGAGGCAGAAAAACTCAGAATACAAAGAGCTCTTCCTCTCGGAGGACTTGCCTCATTTTTCCAATAGAATAACTGGAGATTCTGGTTGGTTTTTAAAACCCTCTTGTGCAATACTTCCCCTTTCAGAATGATGAGTGAAATCATTTATAAAGTGGTATTTTAAAATAATATTGTTATAGCCAAGTTATACTACTGCAAAACCCAAAGATTCAAAAGAAGTAATATTAGTGACAATAGCATTTGTCCAGGTTACTGAAGACTCTTAAGACCAAACCAGGAGCCTCCCAAGCATAATGTTCAAATTACAATTACAAATATACCCAGCATTAGAGGTTTTTTCTAAGTATATTTGGGGGGGGGCTACCAAAAAAAAAGGGGGGGGAAAGGAAAACGTTGTATTAAAAACATAATTTTAAAAAGTTCAAAATTTGGACTTAAAAGAAGTACATAGACCTTAGACATAAGTAGACCAACGAGAGCTAGCTACTGCAATACAGGCAAGTTTAGGAACATTTCGGGCCAAAGATGGATAATGTTAAAATTGTTCACCCACAGAGAACCCGTGCAGTCTTACCTGTAATCTTTCAAGAAATAGCTTAAAACTCAATTCCCAGCTAAACAGATTTAGGGGCAATTAATTCTGTGTTTTGCTACCAAAATATTACCAAAAAATATCTCCAAAAGTTCTGCAGAATTTTGAGAGAGTGAGCATAATATGGATTCTAAATTAAAGAGAACAATGAACGTTTCTAACATTAAGCGATACTCGCTGTTCCATTGTAGAGCTTTGTGACCTATACACATGGCAAAATAATCACATTTCTTGGGCTAGAATATGAAGACTGTTATTGAAAGAGCTACTTGTATCAAATGCCCAAATGTCATCATTCTGAGTAATCAATAACACATATTTGAGAAGTAAAGTAAGTCCTCCAAATAGCTTGAACAAAAACTGTGTAAAGTTTGTTGCCCAGAATAAAACTGACATCAGCATAATCTTGAGAAAAAGCTCCCTTCTTCTCAAACTCAACAAAACAGAATTGTCCTTCTAGTAAGGATCAAGCTACTGCTATCAGCCAACCATTTTATGAATGAATCAGGCCACATATCATATTGGAGATGGATGCCTCTAAATTTAATATAAAATGCATGTCTTGAAATTTGAAATTCACACCTTGCATAGAAGCCAGCAGGATACACTTGCTCTAGAAAACCAATTAAGTATTACATTGCAGACTGCTATATGACATGCCTCCTCCATATTCCAGTTGCATGGACAATTACATCTGTAAAATAAATGAGGACAAACATATTTTGTGCGGGCCTTGCCATATCCTCCTGAGATTTTAGAACAGTACAGTTGACATTCCACCTTCCCAATCTTAGTTCAGAATCATCCTGGATTGGGGCTTTTCCCAGCACAAGGGCACCATCTTGTGGACATACAAGCACAAAGGGAGACTGGTGTCTGCAGAACGCGTGGAGTTGGAAAGCAGGAATTTCCCGCTATCTTCAGAAAGTCGCGGAATCATCAAGAAAAAGTTTCTTTTCTGGTCATTCAGAATGAAGATGTTTCTTTTCATAGTGAAGAGCAGTCTTTTCAGGTCATGCAACCATGCCAAAGAATTGTGGACCCTCAACCCAGATGAGCAAGTCAAGCTCTTCTCACTCAATACAGGCTTAGGTGTTCACCAACTTTCTTTTAAGTGATGGGTTTCTTTCTGATTGAAGAATGCATAGAGGTCATTTGCCAGACATCAGGATTGTGTAGTTTTATTCTTTTGACATGCTGATCTCTCATTAGTGCCTTTCATGAGGGTAGCTTAATGCAGGGGTAGGCAACCTGATGCCCTCCAGATGTTTTGGATGGACTAGAAATGTTATATTATTTGATACTGGTCTCTGCATTCATTTTTATTACAGTTTTTAAAATCTCTCTAAGTGAAATATCTTCAATGTGCTTGCAAACGAACTTGGAAATAGAAGACAACTTGGACAGGAAAAAAACTTCTTAAAACATCAAATCAGTTTCCAATTAAGGGCAAATGTCTCAGAATTAAACCCTTAATGGTGAATGAATTGGTGATCCGGACTTAGCTATAGTTCTGATCCTAAGAGAAATCTTGAATACGTACAAAAACAATGCTTGAAGAATCCCAATCAACTGGCCAACCAACAACCATAACTTGTAAGAGGCGGCAGCGGCAGCAGCAGCAGCAGCAGCAGCAGCAGCAGCAGCAGCAGCAGCTAAGACTAGCTCCATCCCTCACTCAACTGGCAGCAACCATTCCATAAAGCTAAAGGAGGGAGAGATGAGAAGCAAAGCCAATTTATAGGTGCTGCTGAAAGAACAGCTCCATTGGCTCCTTCTCTCCCTGACCTGTGTCTCTTCCAGCTGATCATTATGAAAACTACTATGTAGCTTTAACATCTGGTTCCGGGGTTGTTTTTGCCCCTCTTCCCTTCTCATATTTTTCTTTGCGTGTCATGCCTTTTAGATTTTAAGCCCTGAAAACTTGATTTTAAGCCTGACAACATCTCATGTAAGCTGCTCTGGTGTGCCTTTTTGGCTAAACAGTGCTGTCAAAATGCTTTAAGTGAACAAAAATCTGGGACTTTCCACTTAGAGAATTAAATACTTTCTCAGCTATGTAAAGTTTTGCTGGTTCTAAAAATTTGATTTTCCCCACATCATTGCAGATACATAACTTTCACCCTCTTTCACTGCAAGTCATATATCGTATGTCCTTTTCTACAAAAAAAAATCCTGCTATTATGTGTTCAGGTGCTTTAGACAAAAGGTTTTCTCAGGTGTCAGTTAAGTGATTCAATGTGCTCAGCTCCCACAAACTGCACACAAATCATGCTGATCACTATTTAGGGCCAGGAAGAACTAGCAGCCACATGGAACAGCACATTTTGGATGTCATGAAAGGGTACCTTATTGTTTGTTGTTTAATTTGGTATTGTAATTTTACTGCAAAGCATGGAAGAGGAGCTTTTGCCGGGGGGGGGGGGGGGTCCACCCGATACCAAATGAACGTGGCCGGCACTGAATACTATGCACCTTAAGGGTGGGGGGGATCATTTGCTGTTCTGTCTCAGGCAGCAAAATGTCTTGAGCTCTCTGGGAAAGAATCCTAACTGTGGACAGCATGCTGCTGTATGCTGCATTGATAGGTTTTTTTTATGTTTTAGGATGTTTTACTACCGGTTTGTTGTTAGTTTTGTTTTATTTTTAAGATTTTGTTTATACTTAAGCCACCTGGAGTTTGATTTGCTCATAGAAAGTTGAGATATGTCCAAATATATGTGAATGCTGTCCTCTTCAGCCGGAAAGAAAAAATCCTGTGAACTTTTTGTTTGAAGAATCTTTGCTTCCTTGCCCTTCCTCCCCACCCCCAATATATAGATTTCAGCTTAAGAAGCTGCCCTTTGAAAATGCAGGGGGCAGGGAGGGAATAGTTACGCATGATCCACTTTATAAGACTAACTCATTCACTAATCTAGTTGTCCGTCACATGCTTTGGAATGGGAGACCAAGATAATGAAATTCAATTGTACATGTTCTTGCTGTTATTATTTTTTTAGTATGTGGTTTTGTAACTCAAAACTAATGAAGGAACACGGGCTGGATTAATAAGAACTGCACAGTAGTCCCTACTATAATAAAGTTACTACTTGCATTCTATCCTTCATCAGCTTTACCAAATCCAGATGTTTCATAGTCATTTACAGTTTAGCCTTGCTAAACATAGATTCGAGTGTTCTTCCAATGATCTGATGGCGACATACATCAAAAGTATCCCAAAGTTTCTGAAAACAAAAGCTTCCATTAATTCTAAGCCATTTAAACTACAACTGAAATTTCACTTAATGATAGCAAACCTGTTTATAAAAAAAAATTGCTAAATTCTGGAATGCAGTAATATGAAAAAGATTGCATAAAAATAGTTCACCTTTATAACTTTCTTGCCATTTTTGCAACCCTTTCTCCATTTTTGAAAAAGGGAAGAAGTTTCACTTTAATGGAAAAAGTGAAAATGTGATGACTATAGACACATTTAATTTTTATGGAAAATACATTCTAAAAGATTGCTGTCCTATTACACCAGATCTCAGCCTGCACAAACCGGATTTATTTATTTATTACAACATTTTGTACCAACAACAACCCTGGAGCAAGACAACAAGCTTCATTCTTTTTTAAAAAAAGGGGGAGTATATTTGATCCAGAAACTAAGCCCTGAACAAAGAAGAAATAATTTGTAGTAAAGATATGTGCTGATGGTACTTTTAAATCTTCTTCCAGAACAATCAATTCACAGAATTCTGGAAAAATGTCAGCATGAATTTATTCCAAGTTTTACCAAGAGAACAAGGACTCACATACTTTTGAACTAGGATCACAAATTGTGATGCACACTTTTCTCAACACAGTTGTATCAAGTCTTAGCCTAACGTTAAGGCCCATTCATTTCAATTGGTCTACTTTAAGTAGGACTAACATTGGATACAAACCACACTCTAAACCATCACTATTATGCCTCTGCCAATTCTTTTGTGCCTTGCCTATTCCCTTCCTTAAACAGCACCCACTACTTGCAGAACAAAGATTCCGCACTTTCTTTTTATTTGCAAATAAAAACACTTTTAAAATTCAAGATTTAAAAAATTAAAATTTTAATATAAAAATATTATTGTCTTGTTAGCTGAGGAACTGAAATTAGTGCATATTGGAAAGCTCAACCTACTGTGAAGTTGATTCTAGCATACAGCTCCTTTTTTCATTTTGGTTTATATTGATCAGGTTCACATGACATGATAAGCAACCGTGGATTGTGAGCCTTGTTTGTGTCAGCAGGGCTTATTGTGATGTCCGAACTTAGAGCAGAGGTTTCAGTGTGGTTTGTTAACCATGCACAAGCCACACTAAGAACCCATGACTTGTTCTTGGGTTGCTGAGGGCGTGTGAACCCAATAGTTTGGCTTGTCAGTGACTTCTCAGCAATCTCACTACTGCCACCTCTAGCCGCCCTCCCTCATCAGGGACGGCCAATGTCCAGCCCTCTGCCGATCCAAAAATAATGCATGCGACTGTCCTGAAGGCTTTTCCTCTGGGTTTTGGAAGTCGCAAATGCCGCTGTAAATGGCAGAGCAGAATTGGGGGGGGGGGGGGGCAACAATGTGTTTCCTCTTTTTTGGCACTATGTAAGTGGACACACTATTCAACAAGGAAGGAATGTCATTCTATCTTCAACATAACAATTTAAAAGAAATAAAGTAAAATAAATCTACTTTGGGATGTACATTTTGTTTTTAGCATGCAAGTTATAACTTTATAACTTTATAAAATTATGTACAGTTACACTTCCAGTCGGAATTCAAGGTGTTGCCAATGACAGTTAAAGCCCTAAACGGCTTGGGTCCTCGGAACTTGAGGTAGCGCCTCTCCCCATACATGCCTGTCCAAGATTTAAGATCTGCAGGAGGAGCCCTCCTCTGTGTCCCACCAACGTGAGAGGTCCTTCTCTGTGGTGGCACCCTGGTTGTGGAATACTCTCCCCTTCGAGGCCCAACTGGCATCGACGCTGGCTTTATTTCGGTGCCAAGTTAAAACATATTTTTTTTAATTAAAGCTTTTGAAGGCTAAATTCTCCAAGGTTTACTGCTTTTAAACTTTTACATTTTTCTACTGGTTTTAGTTTGTTAATGATTTAATACATTTTAGTTGTGTATATTTATTGTTTTACACTGTTCTAATTTTATCCGTATGCTGCCCTAAGATCCCAGTTATATAGGGCAGGATACAAATGTTTTAATTAATAAATTGTTTATTAAAAGCTTTTACTCAGCACTGTAAGTAGGATCTGCTTTTTAGTGCTTGATTGAAAACTGGATAGTCTTAGCTTTATTTTTCTAAACCATACCTTTTTGTTTATTGATTGTATAACAGAGGAACTGAATCGAATTACAGAGTTGGCAAGCAAGCCAGTGGCAGCCAGAATCTTACACCATGTTGACATCCAATATAAAATCAAAGGCAGGGTTATGAGTTCAAACCCATTTTAAATTAATAAATGGGCCCTAGGAGTTATGCTCTCTCTGATAATGATATGTCTGATAATAACACTTATCTCTAGCACCAGCTGTTTCGCAGGCTGGTGGGGGCAGGGGCTTGACTGATTGGTTTCGGAGAGTGGTGAATGCATCACTGTGGGGTGGTGAAGCCCCTGCTGCCTTGAAGGAGGCAGAGGTGTGAGCACTCACCCAAAATCTGCTCTTGATCCAGAGATTTTGACTAACTATTGCCCAGTTACAAACACCCCTTCTGGGTAAAGTGATCAACAGGCTAGTGGCATCTCAGCTGCAGATGGTTTTGGATGAAACTCATTATCTTGATCCATTCTAGTCTAATTTCAGACCTGGTTTTAGGATGGAATTGCCATTGCTCAACCTGACAAATGACCTTCTTCAGGAGAGGTACAGAGGGAATGCAAACCTGCTAATTCTTCTCAATCTCTCAGCAGTTTTTAATATAGTCCTGGGATACTGGTGAGTTGGGGGCACAATCTTACAATGGTTGATCTCTGACTTACTTACAAAGTTGGCTACAGAGAATAACAATGGGTGACTATGCCTCAGTCCCCTGGCAGTTGAACTCTGGGATGCCACAGGGCAGTATTCTTTCCTAATACCGTTTAATAATAATAATAAAAAAATTATTTCTTACCCGCCTCTCCCTCAGGCTCCTTTTCAACTGGAGATGCCAGGACCTAATGCATGCAAAAGCATATGCTCTACCATTGAGCTACAGGCCCTCTAAAAATGGCCAATTTTCATTATGCATTTTACATCTCTATACATCATGACATAAGAACATAAGAAAGGCCATGCTGGATCAGACCAAGGTCCATCTAGCCCAACATTCTGTTCACAAAGTGGCCTACCAGCTGTCCACGGAAAACCCATTAACAGGGCATGAGTGCAATAGCGTCCACCAGCCCATACTCCCCAGCAACTAGTGTACATAGGCATACTAGCTCTGATACTGGTGGCAGCATGTAGCCATCAGGACTACTTACGCTCCAGTCCCCTTCTAAAGCCATCCAAATTGGTGGCCATCACTACATCTTGTGGCAGTGAACTCCATGGTTTAACTATGTGTGGTGTGAAGAAGTCTTGCTTTTATCTGCCCTGAATCTTCCACCAGTCAGCTTAATGGGATGAACCCGGGTTCCAGTATTTCTTCTGTCATCCTATTCATTTTCTCCATACCATGCATAATTTTGTACCCTTCTATCATGTGGTATAGTGGCTAGAGTGTTGGACTGGGAGTTGGGAGATCCAGGTTCTAGCCCCCACTCGGCCATGGAAGCTCATTGGGTGCCTTTGGGCCAGTCACAGACTCTCAGCCCAACACTCACTGGGGTGTTGTTGTGAGGATAAAATGGAGAGGATGAGGATTAAGTACCCACCTTGGGTTCCTTGGAGGGGAAAAAGGCGGGATATAAATATAATAAATAAAAGTCTCCATCCTTTCGTGATAGAGGAGTTGCTCCAGCCCCCTTGATTATTTTAGTTGCTCTTTTCTGTACTTTTCCCATCTCTACAATACCCTTTTAAGGCACAGTAACCAAAACTGTATACATTATTTCAAGTGTGCACGTGTAAAGCAATGGTACTACCTATCAGCATTGTAACATCCTTTAAGTTCAGGTTGTTTTGTACCTCATTGTACAGACATACAAATGTAATAATCTTTAGTCACTGACTTTAAAATGATGGCATGAGTTTAAAATTAGGGTCATGCACTCATTTTAAAGTCAGTGATTGAGCATTACTAATCTCACATGTTATCTCCACGATGTGTGTTCTCTGAGGTGAGCAGAATTGGTGTCTGAACAAATGATTTGAAGCTTCCAGATTCAGTTGATTGATATATGCAGTACAGTGCAGGTTGTATCATATCATATAACTCTGCAAGTAGATTATTACCATCTTCAATAGATTTGGATGGAATATTGGCTTCCAGATAATCTTGAGGGAGGGGGAGTTAAATGTGGGTTGTTGCTGTTTATGATATTTACACACACACACACACACACATATATACAATAAGCTTTTAAAATGTTCTCATCTGACGTTCACCATCCATATAATCCAGACTTTTCCTAAACAGTGCAACTTTCAATCCACCTGCAGATTTCCTTCATCACCATCTCCACACAACCCCCTACCCCACATATATCACACACAAAGTGAGACAGCCACACTGTGGGAAACCCTCTTTCCACTCCTTTGCATGCTGACTTACTGGGTAGAAAAAAGAGGCACAACGTATAATTTCTAAGAGATGAGGTACCTCGGCTCAAACCTGCCTTGATGTTACATCCTGATACACCAAGGCTTTATACTTGTCACATCTGCGTTCCACATTTCCTTCAAGGAATATAATTAAAAGGGATAATCACATGCTCATCTCACAATGACCGTGAGGCAGGTTAGGGCGAGAGAGAGAAATTTGCCCAAAGCCACCCAAGGGAAGACTCCGAGTCCAACATTGGCCTGTTTCGGACAACATGATAATCAACTGGGGGGGGGGGGGGGACAATCGTCCGTTGTGTTGCTGATTGGCAGCATTCGGACGACATTTTAGGCAATGGAGGGGGAAAGAGGCAATGGACAGTAAGTTATTGGCAGCATTCGGACGACACAATAATCAACACAACTGACGACTGTTCCCCCCCCCCCCCCCCGGTTGATTATCGTGTTGTGCGAATACTGCCATTCTATCTTCTCCTCCAGAAAAAGAATGCTCAAGTACCAATAGCCCTGAGGTGAAAGAGGGATAAGAGTTATTGACTACAATGCTTCAGGGCTCCATCCCAAAGCATGCACAGCCACCCGAGCCCTGCCCTTAACCAGCAGCCTATTATTGTTTCAAAGATCGGAGCCTAGTTTGCCACCAGAGTGTTTTTACAAGTGAAGCAACAGCCACTCATAGTTCCATGACAAGTGCCACCTGTTTATCTCATCCACACCTTACAGTAGTTAGATGCACCCTTTAAAGCGTCACATGCAAAACAGCCCTTATGGGCTGATTACTCAGAAACAGAGGCAGCCTAGGGGTGGTTTTGGCAAGTGAAACTCCCTAATTGGCTTCTGAATGAGCAGCCTGACAAGACCACCATCATCAGGGCTTGCAAGAAAGAGCAGCTGCAGAGCCCCCCCAACCTCGGGAAAGGCCACTGGCACAAAAGTCGGTCCAGTTGTTGCCAAAGCCAGCACCGCTGCCTCAGTGCCCCACAGCAGCACAACCACCACTGCACTTGTTCCCTCTCCCACCCAGACTGGAGGGCAGGTGGCACAGAGCAGCTTCTGTTCCCAGGGTTGTGAAAACAGACAGCCAAACGCGTTGGCAGTTGGAAGGCGCTGCCATGGCTGCCTTTGCTCATCTATCACACAGAATCCTAGAACAGTAGAGTCGGAAGGGGCCTCTAAGGCCATCCAGTCCAACCCCCTGCTCAGTGCAAGCATCCACCTCAAAGCACCCCTGACAGGTGGTTGTCCCTCTAGAAGGCACAGCAGGGAGGATTTGGCGCAGGTGGGCAAGGTAGCGGAAGTTTCCAAGCCAACAGAGGCAGGCGCTCCTCCTTGCCAAGAGCCGCGGGTGCCTCGCCTCACACCTGCTCGCTGGCAAGGCCCCACGGGACCCAATCCCGCTCAGAGGAAGCGCGCAGGCACCAGGAGGGGTGGGGTGAGGGGCTGCTGCCTCTAGCTGGGCCCACTCGCCAACCCTTCCCGCGGGCTGCAGGAGGGCAGCCTGGGCCCGGTTAGGCTGGGCGGCGTGCAAGCCAGAGAGGAAGAGGCTGCGATCCCCACAGCCAGGGCGCCCTGTGCCTGGGCCCTGCGCCAGCAGCAGCAGCTTCTTCCACACCCTCTCCCGATGGGGGCCAGGCTGCCAGGTGGGAAGGACGAGGCCCGGTGCCCGGAGGAAGGGACGGAGCATGTGGCTGCGCCCGCTCCACTCTACGAGAAACAGCCCCGGAGGTCACCGCCCCCCCTCCCGAGCGGCCCTAGCCGGGGGAGGGTCTCCCTCTATGCCGAGCCAGTGCACAGAGTCTCCTTAGTTAAATGAGGGGGGGGGCGTCTCCCGCCTCTCCTTTCATCAGGCCCCCGATTCCCCCACGGGGACTAAACACGCGAATCCCCCTCCCCATTCCTTCGTTACCTGGAACCGCGTCTCGTCCCAGCGCCCCGCCTCCCCCTGCCTGGTACGCATGCTCTGCCCTGGGATCCCCACCCGCCTGGCGTGCCCGGAGCCTATCGGGTTCATGAGGAGCTCAGGCGACGCGTGTGCGTGTGAGGGAGAGGGTTAAATGCTCCCTGACCCGGATGGCGTTACCCCGAACACGCTTCTTTCTCCTCGCCTCCGTCCGCCTTTTCAAGGCCAGGCGACAAGGGGAGGGGAGACCTGACTAGAGGAGGCGCTGCTGCTGCTGTGGGGATCCCGTTGGATCTGCCACCCCACAGAGGCTTTTATTTTCTCTGTTGGATTCAGAGAAATGGGGCTGGGGTAAGGAGGAAGAGCTAGTTGCTGGCTGCAGCCCCTGGTGAAAAGTGAAATGTACAAAAGGGCGTCGTTTGCACCACAATTAACACTAATTGGCTTTCCACAGGTGCGCACAGAGTTGCTAACTTCTTATTTCTGGCTCAACTGCTGCGCCTTTGAATATGCAAAACCAACATGCAAAACATTGCCCGGATTTGAAGCTTTTCCCTGAAATGGAGATGAAGAGATGAGATAAACTTGGAAGATGCTTAATTTCTGCATCGCCATCTGCTGTTAAAAATACTCTGATGAGAAAGGCCACTAAAAGCAGTTTGTGATGCTTGGCAACACAGGACTTTTCAGACTGGATGTTCAAGAAAAAAGAAATATTTGAATTGAGGCGTTATGTTAAATCTTGCTTTGTAGGGATGGCACTTGGCTCTAACATATTTTCACTATCTCTTAAAACAGAATTACAAACGCCTAGTTTCGTATTTGCAATTAAACACAGATTGTTTAGTGTCATTGTCTAACCCACAAACAAGCACAGAAAGAGAACAGGAAAATGCCATGGCAGTGATTATGAGGGTCGAACCAGAGGTAGTAGTATGGATTCATGATCAAAAGCCTATTAAACTATTTTGTTTTTTACTCTAGCATGACTCACCATTCAGAGATTGTAGACAGTGGGCTCCACTACACCTTTAAAAAGATAACTACAGGATTATTACAAAGATAAAAATGACATAATGGAGAGTGGTTAATGGTTAGAATGATAGACTAGGGTTGGAGAGACCTAGGTTCAACTCACACTACCACAAAGCTTATTAGTTGATCTTGAACAACTCGCTGTCAGCTTAACCTACCTCACAAAGTGGTTCTTCTTAGGATAAAAAGTGTTGGGAAAGAGAGCCACAGATGTCACCCTGGGTTCCTTGGAGGAAGGATGGAATACAGCAGTAATATATAAATCTGCTTGGCCCTAGGGGCTTCCACATATTCCAACATTTGCACCTAAAATGCAATAAATACTGAAATGGTTTCAATATTTTCAGTGTAGGCAATTTCTAATAAGGCTATGTGCAGCCCATAAAAAGTTAACTTACAATTTTTGAGACCTGAATCTACATCTGGCAAGGTATAAGCTAATTTGGTGTTGCATGTGGAGAAATAATTGCCACTGTATGAACAATGCTGGACAAGATGGACTTTTGGTCTGATCTAGCCTGGATCCTCTTATGTTCATAATGAGAAAGTGAAATGAGAACACCAAAAATAAGGCAGTGAATCCTACATACTTGAGCATCTCCCTAAGTATGCAGAAATAATTGTGAAAAACAACCCTGTGAACCTACAGCTCATAAAAAATGTTGCCAATATTTTGAGGAGTGGACACTCCTGCTCAGTTACAGGGATGCAAAGATCCTGAATTTCTCCATTGTTTTCTATAGACAGCACTCTCTTCTGCCACGGGAAGGAGTAGGATAAGGGGTTGAGAAGAGTGGCTAAGGGAACTAGAAGTCAGGTAGAACATATATCTAGAAATTACACCTATGGATGAGGGCAGCTGAGCTATGGGATGCTGAAGGTGTCCATTTAAAAATAAAGAGCGGGAGGAAATGGCAGTAGAGGGAACAGGATCATAACAGCTTATCTTGGAAATGAACATTAAGGTCAAAGGGATGCGCACAATGAGATTAAAAATCCCTCTCACCACCCCACCAGGCTACAGATCTGGCAGCCAACCCCAATCCTAACCCCACCCCAAGTGGAACAGAAAAATGTGTGTGTGTGAGCCCCAACACACTTTTTTCAGGCTAGTTGGGAGTCTCAAAAAGCACTTTCCAAGTTATGGACTGGGGATATACTAAACATTTGTTGTGGGTGTGCACTGGTTTTTTATACTCACCTGAAATTCTGAGCACTATGATCAACATAAAGCAAATACAAAAGGATGCTGCTCAAGACAAAGCTGACCTCATTCATCTACTTAACAGATATCTGTAATTAATTCAACTGGTTAATATCTTTTAGTAAAATCTGCCTAAAGAATAAAAAGCATATCACTAAAGCTTGAAAACAGCCATATTCTCATTAGCAGAAGGTGGCCTTCTATTTCTAGTCTGACTACGATGTTCTACGTAACTTTAGAAGATTCCATATGCCAGATTAAATAATCACGTCACGCATCTCATTCTTTTTATTTTAGTATTGATCATGGTAACTATACTACATTCCAGGAGAAACAAAACTCATACATTTATCTAAAATGGATGATTATGAGATGGGTGTTGAGTTTTGTATCTTTTCAAATGTTCTGTTTGTTTAAACAAACAAACAAACAAAAAAGGATTGCCATACCACTTTTGTGAATGGAATAAGCAAGTTCTGGACCAAAACCAAAAGCTGCAGCCAGTTTACGATTTCTTTAATTTTTCTTTCAGGCAGTAGCTTAGACCCCCTCTAGATGGATTCCGTTTGACGCCTGTTCCTCTGATTATGCGCATCTTCTCGGAAGCGCTTTATCGTAAATGCTTGTATGCAGGAGGTAATTGAGCACTCAACAGGTGACCTTACCGGTTGTGTCAAATGCGCTTTACAAGTAGTTAATGCGGAGAATCGCTTGTTCACATAGGCAAAATGCACTTTAACGGCCGGAGCAAAATAAAACTCGCTATTTAACGCGCATTCGATAATGCACATAATCGGAGAGAAAACGCGCCTCTACGCCCGATTTGCGCTCCGTTCTTGTAGAGGTAAATTTTTAATGCACCTTGAAAGAGCTTTAAATGCCTCTTGTAGTGGCAGCTTAGGTCTTGATACCCTACAAAATGATTGTTTCATAGAATGTGAACCAAATGTGTGAGTGATTATACTTTTCACACAATGTCTTGATCAGTAATATACAAATGCATGCAAATAAAACTTATTTGCACCCCCTCTCAATTTTTGTCATATTATCACCAATGAAGCATAGACGACTGAGGAAGCTTTCAGGGCAACATTGGGCCAACTACTATCTCTCAGCATGAGGAGGAGCCCAAATGAATAAACCCATGTGAGTTTAGCAACAGGGCAAAGCGGCCAGGGCAATCAACCCTTGTCTGCCTTGTGCTAGAAAACAAACAAAACAAATAACAATTTAAAAACTAGCTGTGAACGTAGAATTCCATCAAGGGGTTGGTTGCTAGCCAGTGTATTGCACTAAGTGTCCACGTGTATGACTACCTGCTTGCTGGACAGAAGTTGTATGTATCCTTGGTGCAATGAATTCCTGTCCCTTAGGAAACCAGTTCAATCATTTGAATCAAAGGTCACTGACCTACAGAAGCACAAAGATTTATAGCTGAGACCTTCAGAGACGTGATAGTGGCATCCGACTCTCAGTTTGACAGGTCCTTTTCAGTCACAGAGAATGAGGGTCTTGGGGAAGGAAGGCATCACTGTGAAGAAGAGGGAAATGATCCCTTAGAAGGAACATATTCCTTGAGGGACAAATATTCTGTTACACTAAGGATCATCAAAGTGATCATAGACACTAGGGTTTGTGATAGGCATGTAGACTGATGGTGAATTGCCTGGCTGCTGCAAAGGCTGCAGATACCACATGTCTTCTAGCATGGCAAATAATGGCAAGCAGTTGTGGTGTATGTCGTCACCAATGACAAGGGAAAATGTAGTTGTGAAGTCCTGGAAGCCAAAGGTTGCTAGGTAGGAGGGTTTTGTTTTTATTTATTTGCTGCATTAGTATATGCCTTTTCCAAGGCAGTGTACATGATCCTCCTCAACTTCTTTTTATCCTCAAAACAACCCTGTGGGTAGGTTAGACTGAGAGTCAGTTGCTGGTTCAAAGTCATCCAGGCTGCCTCTACAAGAGAGGTTTAAAGCTCTTTCAAGGCGCTTTAAAAAATTTACCTCTACAAGAATGGAGCGCAAATTAGGCGTAGAGGCGCGTTATCTCTCTGATTATGCGCATTATCAAATGCGCGTTAAATCGCGAGTTTTATTTTGCTCCGGCCGTTAAAGCGCATTTTGACTATGTGAACAAGCGCTTATGCGCATTAACTACTTGTAAAGAGCATTTTGGTCATCCGTTAATGCGCTTCGCCGCCTCTCGCCGCCTCTCGTGCAGAGGTATTAGGTGTAAATGCGCTTCAGTGATTATGCGCATAATCGCCTAACCAGGCGCAAAAGCGAATCCTTGTAGAGGGGACCCCAGTGAGCTTCATGGCCAAGTGGGGCTTGATTCTACGTCTCCCTTGTCCCAGTATGACACTCCAACCACTGCACTACACTGCCTGAAAGCTAAGATCTCTAAAATGCTACTGTTTCCGGTGCAAGACCACCTGAACAGGAGAAGCTCAGAGGTCTTAATGAGTAGATGAAACTAGTATAGAGAGAAGGGGTTTAGATTTGTTAGGCACTGCAGAATGTTTTCGGACATGCTGGGCTTCTATAAAAGGGACTGGCTCCACTTCAGCCACAATGGAACCAGACAACTGGCACGTAAGATTAAAAAGGTTTCAGAGGAGCATTAGACTGACCCTTGGGGGAAAATGACTGAACCTGGGCCAGATCTACACCAAGCAGGATATAGCGGTATGAAAGCAGTATAAAAAAGGCAGGAGCCACACCAAGCAGGATATAGCGGTATATAGTATGTGTCAATGGGCCCCAACAGTTGTCAGTGCACTTCAATACCGCTATAAAACAGTAGTCTGGCTCCTGCCTTTTATATACCGCTTTCATACCGCTATATCCTGCTTGGTGTAGATCTGGTCCTGGGAAAATTCCATTTCAGGTCGAAACATCCCTAGGGGATGAAAGTGAAAATGTTTCCAATTGCCCCAATACACATTGCCAGTGACATTTGTAGAGTAACACTGTTTATAGGTGTTTCTATGCTAATGGCAGAAGCTTCAGAGCCAGATGGGAGGTTTGGAGTGCTTGATTTTAAAAGAGAACGTAGATATAGTGTGCATAATTAGAGATGTAAAATTTCTGGAAATTTTGAAGCCTTGGGGGGAAAAACCAGTTTTTTTTCCCCAGGGGGGGAGGTTCCAGAAAAAACAACAAAAAATGAAAAAAAAATATGCAATATTAGCATTTTTACGGATTGAAAGTCACTTTGTTACTTTAGGAACATAAAATGTAGTTATGTACAAGTTGGTTTGGCATAAAATTATCACATTTGGTATATTAAAAGTATAGTGCATTCAAGCAATTATTACAAATTGAATTTACTTTTTAAAAATATTTACCTTTTTGTTTTTTAACAAATGGAACTACAAGCTCCTGAACTATAAGGAACACCTGAACTATAAGGAACCTCTTTGGTTTTGCAAGTTTATGAGGAGCAGGCAAAAAACATTTTTTTAAAAAACCAGAAGAAACCATCAACATTAGTAACAAGGAAAATTATTTATGTCTCCGCTAGTCCTCCACCGTGTCAAGCAGACATAAAACACCCATTCCCATAAAAAGAACAGAGAAAAAAGGGGGATCAAGATTCAATGAATATGCATAGAATTTAATTAGACTCATTTTCTGAGCTATACCTATGACTATCAGTTCCAGTCTCTGCTTCAATGGCAGTGCCCCCTAGAGGCAGAAATGCATCCTGGTCTTGTATTTGAGAGCTGTAGTCTCAGTTTGCTACATCCGACTTGCTTGTCCTCCGTGCACAGAAATTGTAATAATCTGATAGTATACATAGTTTTTAGAAATCATTTGGAGAAGTAAATATATAAAACCTTGTCTTAAACATTTTCTGCATCATGCTAAAATAAAACATTCCATAATCTGTTTTTTCTCCATTATTTTCCATTTTTCCATTTTTTAGGGGGAAAAAACAAAAAAGGCTTCGGAAAAAGACATTTTTTTCTGAATTTTTCTGTTATTTTTCCAGGCCTTCACATCTCTAGGTGTGCTTTTTGGGACTTCCGTACTTTTGTATAGGGCTACTTGTCACTGCCTAATGCTTTCCTATGGCCATTCTAGACACCTAGTATTATGGCCATGTGCTAGGAAGGAGCCAGTTCAATGGAGCATGCATCCAGCAGACACTCTTAGGATGCTAGATGCAAACATCCATGAGCAGTTTGGAGGTTCCAGCTCTTTTCTGTGGGATGCTTGTCACAGCCTAATCCTTTCCTATGGCCATTCTGAAGGACATCTAATATGTGGCCGCGCACAAGGAAGGGGCCAATCCAGTGGAGCATGTATCAAGCAGACACTCTTAAGATGCTAGAGGTGCTAACTCTAACATCTACAAGCAGTTTGGGGGCTTCCTCTCTCTTCGGTGAGGCTGATTATCACAGCCTAATGCTCCCATGGCCATTCCGAAGGACACCTAATATTATGGCCGTGCGCAAGGAGGGGGGAAGTTCAATGGAGCATGAATCAAGAAGAGACTCTTAGGATGCTTGGGGTGCTAATTTGAACCCCCAGAAGCATTTTGGGGGCTTCCTTTATTTCTTGAGGGGCTTGTGATATCATTGCCATGTATTCCTATGGCCATTTGCAAATACTGGCCTGTTGTTGTAAGGAGAGAGTGTTAGAGGGGGGCATGCAAATACTCTTTAACAGTTTGGGCAACCCCTCCTCCACATATCTGGGTCTTTTAAAACTGGTGTTCATAAAGCATTGTATACAACTCCTGTCACCTTCTGTTTATTGTATTGTTTTCTTTTTGTGTTTGGAGATCATCCCTAGAAACCGCTGTGTTGGGAGTCATAGGAATTGTTTCCCCAAACCACTCTGTTAGTTAGCATTTTTATTCTGTGTTGTTTTCTATGAAAACTAAATGCTTATCCCCTTTAGGTATTTTGACTTGAAGTTGATCCTTAAAACCCTCCAATGATTTCCTATGGCCATACGGAAAGAACCAATGCATTTCAATGGCCATTCAGTGTCCTCCTTTTTAGTACATTCCGGAAACAACCAGTGTTTTCTCTTTTGCCAGACACAAATTAATGAATTTATTTTGCAAAAGTGACTGTTTTCAAAGGGATCTCAGTATTGAACACATTCACGAAATAAGTAAGTTTGTGAAGGTCTGTTTTTAAAAAGGCAAGTTGCTCAATGACCTAAGGATCAAAGTAAGATTTTTTGTATATGTTTTTAAATGGCTAGATTTCTTTCTTCCCACTTTGCAGATATAATTTCCTAACAAGATTATAAAGTTTGCTTTAATTTTCTATGCCAGTAGATACTATATATAGCCTCTAATCCTTTAATATAAAAATGGGGACCAGCTTATTTTTCTTTCCTTTTTTAAATAGCCACTAAACAATAATGTGTGGTCTTCTTTCCTGAGCTTCTCAGATCATGAAAGAGGTCATTGTTATCAAATTACAGGTTTTTGAAGGATATGTGATATGATAATTACTGCCAAAAGGATATGCAGCAATGTTACATTCCTTTGAGTAATTTGAATATAGCTATTAATAATGTTTTGCAGTCTGGAATTTGCATAGAAATATTATGCACAGAAACGTTTAGCGTTAAGGCCAAAACCTTTTGATTTTGTCTAGCCCAAATGACTGTCTAGCCCAAATGACTTGCCACAGATATGTTTGTTTTCACACTTAATCTACCCTTGCCAATGAAGAAAGATACTGTATTTCGTACTGAGAGAGAGTGCCAAAAATTGGTCTCGCTTGGTCTTGAATTTAAACTTTGCTGAGAGGATCCCAGTAATGATAAAACCAGGGACAACTGGAATTGTCAGAATATGATAGTACTCTCTGTGCTATGCCTACTTCTAAGACATCTATCCAGTAAATGATAAAGTGTAAGAAAGATATGGATTATCAGAGTAAATAGATCCTACTTGATGAATGAAACTAAGATATTTCTATTGTATCCGTATTTAAATCATTGGGAGTTGTAGGACTCTTTTCCGTCTAAACATGCACTGAATTGCGACCATAGAGCAATTCTAAGACTGTCTAGCCCAAATGATGGGGGGTTGCTATCTTAGAGCCCTCCAGTGGAACCATTAGAGTTATGCAACTGCTTTCAGCTACTGGAGGATGAGACTGGAGGACAGCCTGCAGAGGAAGTATTACAGGAGACCCCGTGCAACAGTGAGCAAGAGGCAGAAGGTCAGTCGGCCAAGAAGAAGAGAAGAGTGGTCGTTGTGGGAGACTCCCTGCTGCGTGGGATTGAAACCCAAGGATGACATGAAGACCCATGGACTCACAAAGTATGCTGTCTCCCTGGAGCACAGATTACAGATGTGACTGAAGGGTTGCCAAAGCTAATCAAGCCCACTGACAAATATCCTTTTCTTCTCATCCATGTGGGAACAAACGATATTGCCAAGCGGAGCTACGAAGAAATCGCATCAGACTTTGAAGTTCTGGGAAGGAATCTCAAGAACTTTGGGGCCCAGATAGTTTTTTCATCCATCCTCCCAGTTTTTGGAGAAGGAATACAAAGGGAAAGAAAAATACTCTGGGTGAACAACTGGCTTCAAAGGTGGTGCCGACGTGAGGGATTCGGATTCTGGGACCACGGGCTACGCTACTTGGAAGATGGACTGCTGGCAAGGGATGGGTTGCACCTCACAAGGGCTGGGAAGAATGTGTTCGGCCACAGTATGAAGACATTCATCAGGAGGGCTTTAAACTGAATCCCACGGGGGCGGGAGACGTAAACTTTGAGGCAACAATGGATGAAGGCTTATGCACCATAACAGAGAGAACAGCTCCAATAGTGCCCCAAAACAGTGTTCACAACAATTTAGGAAAGAAGCCAGACTACAAAGCACATGGGCTTTGATGTCTATATACTAATGCCCAGAGTATGGGAAACAAACAGAATGAACTTGAACTCTGAATACATGAAGGCAAATACGACTTGATAGGTATAACTGACACTTGGTGGGATGACTCCCATGACTAGAATATACCAATTGAAGGATATAACTTGTTCAAAAAGAACAGAAGAAATAGAAAGGGAGGCGGATTTGCACTATGTGTTAAAAATACTTATCCCTGCACAGAAATACAAGATGATGAGCCTGGGAGCCCCATCGAGAGCATCTGGATTAAAATAAATGGGGAAAGGAATAAATGACGCAAGATAATCAGAGTCTACTACTGACCACCCAATCAAGGAGAAGATGAGGATGAAACTTTTGAAAAGCAAATTGCCAGTGTTTCAAGGAAATCCGATGTAGTAGTAATGGGGACTTCAATTACCCCGATATCTGTTGGGAGACAAATTCTGCCAATAGTGGTCCCTCCAAGAAATTCCTGACACATGTGGCTAATAACTTTCTCCTACAGAAAGTAGAGGAAGGAACTAGAGGAACAGCTATCATTGACTTGATACTGACCAATAGGGATGACTTAGTGGATAAAGTGTCAGTTAAAAGAACTCTGGGGGAATGTGACCACGTCATACTTGAGTTCTTGATTTTAAAGGAAGCAAAAGCTGAATGTAGCCATACAGATGGCAAAGAAAAGGCCGAAGTGCTCAATTCCTACTTTGGCTCAGTCTTCTCAAAAGCGGGTCTATGACCCCACTGGAAAAAGTGAAGTACAAGTTGAAGGGGCTGGATTGCAGTTTGAGATTGATAAACAAATGGTCAAGGAACACCTAATTTCTTTGAATGAGTTCAAATCTCCAGGGCCCAATGAACTGCATCCTAGAGTAATAAAGGAGCTGGCAGAAGAACTCTCAGAACCACTGTCTATTATTTTTGCAAAATCATGGAAGACGGGTGAAATGCCGGACTACTGGAGGAGAGCTAATGTTTTCCCTATCTTCAAAAAGGGCAAAAAGGAGGAACCTGGGAACCTCAGACCAGTCAGTCTGACATCCATCCCTGGGAAAATTTTGGAGCAGATTATAAAGAAGTCAATCTGTAACCACCTTGAAAACAATGCAGTGATGACTAGAAACCAGCATGGATTTGTCAAGAACAAATCCTCCCAGACTAATCTGATCTCATTTTTTGATTGGGCAACCTCCCTTGTGGACTGTGGGAATGCTGTGGATATAGTATATCTTGACTTCAGCAAAGCTTTTGACAAAGTGCCCATGACATTCTGATTCACAAACTAGTGAAAAATGGGCTAGATGGAACAACGATTCGGTGGAACCACAGTTGGCTACAGAATCGGACTCAAAGAGTGCTTAGCAATGGTACCTTTTCACACTGTGGGAAGGTAACGAGCGGGATACCGCTGGGCTCAGTCCAGGGCCCAGTGCTCTTCAACATTTTTATTAATGTTTTGGACAAGGGGGGGAAGGGAATGCTTATCAAATTTGCAGATGACACAAAATTGCAGATTACACAAATCAAAGTCCAAAGTGATCTTGATAGATGAGCGCTGGGCTGAAAACAACAGAATGAAATTTAATAGGGTCAAATGCCAAGTTCTACACCTAGGAAAAAGAAACCAAATGCACAGTTACTAGATTGGGGATACTTGGCTCAGCAATACGACAAGCAAGAAGTATCTTGGAATTGTTGTAGATCACAAGCTGAATATGAGCCAACAGTGTGCCGTGGCTGCAAAAAAAGCAAATGCTATTTTGGGCTGCATTAATAGAAGTATAGCTTCCAAATCATGTGAGGTACTGGTTCCCCTCTATTTGGCACTGGTAAGGCCCCATCTTGAGTATTGCGTCCAGTTCTGGGCACCACACTTCAAGAAGGATGCAGACAAACTGGAGGGTGTTCAGAGGAGGGCAATGAGGATGATCAGGGTCTGGAAACAAAGCCTCATGAGTAGAGATTGAAAGGACTGGGCATGTTTAGCCTGGAGAAGAGAAGACTGAGGGGAGACATGATAACACTCTTCAAACACTTGAAAGGTTGTCACACAGAAGAGGGCCAGGATCTCTTCTCGATCAATCCAGAGTGCAGGGCACGGAATAATGGGCCAGGTTACAGGAAGCCAGATTTCATCTGGACATCAGGAAAAGCTTCCTGGCTGTTAGAGCAATATGACAATGGAACCAATTACCTAGGGAGGTGGTGGGCTCTCCCACACTAGAGGCCTTCAAGAGGCAGCTGGACAACCATCTGTCAGGGATGCTTTAAGGTGGATTCCTGCATTGAGCAGGGGGTTGGACTCAATTGCCTTATAGGCCCCTTCCAACTCTACTATTCTATGATTCTATGAATAGACTTACTCTATATATGGTAGCTTCATATTTTCCATAATGCTAGGTGAAGTTCTTTGAACTCAGATCATTTGCATATTTATATCAAGAGGATTGGATTCCTCTGTTAAAATATGTAGGGGACATTATCACAGAGGATAATCCTGGCATGTGCTCCTTGGATCCCATGTCATCCTGGTCTTTTTCTCATTTTGGGGGAAGGTAGTAGGCTGATTTCATGCACCAGTTCATATGCCAGATCACCTCTGGCCCAACTTTGTTCACATTCAGTGGAGCAAGGCAGGCTACACAGCCCTCCTCACTAATTTCTTCTCTCAATATTTTGTGCTACTGCCAGCCTATCTTACCAGGACGTCAGGATTTTTGGTAACAAATCCAGGAAAGAGGGGGAATTATGAAATTTGAAGAAAAATCCAGGTTTTTCCTATCCTCCCCCCACTCAAAGGGCAGCGCTACTTTATCGTCAATGGGAATTAACAAAAATGCTTTCAGCTCCGTCATTTTTAAAGATAAAGTGATGAAACTTGGAGCCTTGATAGCACTTAGGTAGGGATTTAGCCATGTCAAATTTGAAGCAGATCTATTCATCCATTGAGTTTTAGGAATTTTTAAAAGTTTGAGGTTTTAAAATTATTATTTTTTAAAGCCATCATTTTTAAAGATAAAGAGATTAAACTTGGCATCATGGTAGCTCTTAAGTAGTGCTTTAGCCATGCCAAGTTTCATGCAGCTCTGTTTATCCATTGATTTTTAGGATTTTTTTTTTAAAAAATTGAGGTTTTAAAATTGAACTTTAAAAATAAAAAAGCCAGCCAGTTGGCAGCAAGCCCTGTTAACAGCAACAGCTTGCAGCGGAGTGAAGATACAATCAGAAAAGATATTTGAGGGAAGGGGGAGAATGTATAATATAGATTATAGCAACAAAGAGCAGCAAAAGCTATAAAATTAGGTGTGAGTGAAGTTAATTTCAGATACATTGGATGTCTCACTTGTTATTTGAGTGATTTTAACATTAAGGTGTTATGTAGAGCAGATTTGTGTTGATCGTGTGCTGTAGAAGCAGACATGTGACCAAGGCTATGTTCAGGTGGGCAGACACACCCCAGTGCTGGACACAGTGGGGTCAACCATGCTGTCCTCCTTTTTGGTTTCCAAAATATGGTCACCCTAACATTTAAACTCCAAACCAATTGATAAAGGCTTTTTAGATAAATTCCATTCTACAGAATCCAGGAATACTGCCATTATTCAACTTTCAGAGCCAAAACAGACATTACTTTAAATCCACATCTATCATCTATGTAGTTTTCCTATTTTTACTTTACTGCACCCTCCAGATCTTAACCACATACCCCCATGCTAGGGATCTGATCTGGATTGGGGGTCTTGTGCCTTCTCTACAGTAAAAAAAAAAAAAGTGGAGGTGTAGCTGCTAGATACAGATTTAAAGTCATCTCCTTTGACTCTCAGATGTGTATGAGGAAATCATGTTATCACTACCTTTTCTCCAATAGCTTGTGATGCAAAACAGATTTGTTTCCTCTATGTGACTTTTTAGCTCCTTTAACTCTTGTGAGAGCCTTTGTCAAAGACCTTATGTAAGTCCCAAAAAGTTATGTCAGCTGGCTTACCTACAGTACTGCTAAATTCTCACTTCCAAAATTAATGTTAATCTAATTCAGAGAAATATCAAGAACATTAATAAACTATATTTGATTTATTTGTTTTAGTGGTTTAGTAATAGCTGGACTGATGCTATGCCTGGCCTTAAGCCAGTGAAGTTCATGTCAATAAAATGAATCATGTTTTAAATGTTGCCCTTGGATTCCTTAGAACTTTGAACAATTTCCAGCCTATGATTTATCTAATGCAGGTGAAAATTGTGTGTAGTTTACCTGGTCTGTCTAGAAACTTTGCTTTCAGAGGTTTGTTGGGTACCATGTGAATAATAATAGTGGCCTTCCCTACAGGGCTGTTGTAAAGAATGCTAAGATAATGTATATGAATCACTTTTGAAATGTGCTCGATAAATGTATTATTATTATTATTATTATTATTATTATTATTATTATTATTGATAGATGAAAGGAGAATAGCCATCAAATAATTATATTGCACAGACATCTAATTCAAAGCATTTTTTTAAAATGTAAGTTTCCCAATGTTTTATCCTTTTTGTTTGTCTGTTAGCATAGGCTCTTTCCATGGACCACCTGAATGTACATGCTCTTTGCCAAAATGGACTCCCTGATTAGTTTTCCTCTCTCATCCCTTGCCAAGCAAATAATAATAATGATAATATCCAGTAGCTCAAAGATAACTTCTTGATGTCATACCCTTGGGCAGCACACACCACCCAGCGCCTGACCTTCTTCCCTCTGCAAGAATAAGTTTTTTTTCCCCTCAGAGGTGTGGGAAAAGGAACTTCTTTTATGTTTTAGCAACTGTTTCTCCTCCACCTATTTCCTTCTCAGTTTCTTATACTTGTTGTATTTTCACTATCCTCGAACAATAGATTTGTTTCCACAGCTGCACTGATTATATTTCTCAGTGCTTCTCATTTCTGAAAATTATTAGGGTGGGTTGTTCTAATTTGTTTAACTTGGAACAGCCTATAATAATATTGTAGAAGAGTCTGATAATAGAGGTAATAAGCAACGACCAGTTTTACTTTTTTGTTCCCAACACTGTAAGCCCCACCACCCCACCCTAGCCTCAGTTACTTTATGTAACAAAAGGTCTACAAGGCTGATCCTGGAGAGGCAGCCTGGAAAAAATGTTTAATAGGAATATTCTTAAAAGGTCAAGCTGTATTCAATAGACTATGCAAAGCCATTCATTGCTGCCTATGTTTAGATGCTATTCTACCCTATTTACTACTTAAACAAAACAAATCATTTCAGCAGCCTACCCCAAACTGGGGCCCTCCAGAGGTTTTGGTCAGCTTTCATCAACCCCCAGCCAACTTGGTCAAAGGTAAGAAATGCTAGTAGTTTAATCCAAAACCTCAAGGGGGGGGGAATCAGGTTGGGGAGGCTGCATGAGAGGATCCTCCAAACACTTAGGGTGCAATCCTATGCATGTTTAGACAGAAAAAAGTCATACAACTCCCAGTATTACTCAACTAGCATGTTTGGCTGGGGAATTCTGGGAGTTGTAGCACTATTTTCTGTTGCTGCTCAGCTAAATTTTAAAAAAATCCAGTCTGATTCTCATTTACCCTAGGGTCTTTTTGATATTCTCTCAGTAATGTAAGAAGACAGAGAAAACTAGTTTGATCCAAAACCAAGCATTTGAATTTTTAATGCAAGTAGACAATTCACTAGGGAAACATTTTTCCATGGAAAATGTTTTGCCATTTCTACAGAATGCTTGTCTGTCATCAGAAAACCTACACTCTATTCTCTGAGCCATTTTACACATTACACAGAAGCAAATCTTGGTTTCCTGTAGAGTGTACAGTATATTCAAGTATATTCAAGTATACAGTATATTCAAGTATATCAACTACAGCCAATCACAGTTTCCTGACATGTTTTCCTGTATGATACATGTACTTGTGAACCCTGACCTATTCAGGCATTTCAGAGGAGATGGGGGCGCACACATAAGATCCATCTTCACAAGCCCGGCTGCCTTATAGACCTTTGTGCATTTAGAGCAAAGATCTGAAAAGGGTTCAGTTGAACACATTTACAAACCTCCCACAAGGGGGAACCCTGCCTTATTAGGGTTCCTGGTAGCAGAAGTTTTGTTAGTGCATCCTATCAAATGCACTTACAGAACCCTTTTCAGATCTTTATACTAAATTTGCAAATATCTCTAAGGCAGCCAAGCACAAAGTGATGTTAGAGGTGGTGCTTACAGATGCACCCATGTTCCTTCCCCAGTTTTGGTGAACTCATGTTGCAGGATAAGTGTTCATTACATTCACACTTCACATTTTCAGTTAAACATGTAATATAGGAAGTGCAGTACTCTGTTACAATATTTATGGCTAGTAAATGAAAGCATCACTGTTATGGAAAGAGAATGTCATGTGACTATCCCTGTGGACATCCTATAACTTGAGTTATAGGATTATGTGATGATCTCTATGGACATTCCATAACATGGCATCATATAACATATGGTTGCAACGTGTAACACTATAGCAGAACTATTCCAAGTGGTGAAGAGCCTGTCGGGACGAGGCTTGGTCTCAGAGAAACTGGGATTGTAACCCTCGGTCATCTGCTGTAATAAATTCGCTAGCCACTTCCAGGGGTAAGTTGCTTGCAGAACTCAATGCCACAGTTATCGCAGAGCCTGGGGAGATGTCCAGTGCCCCGTCTGGTCGTGCTTCCTGGGATCAGTTCCAGTTGTTGCAGCCTGATAATGTGGACAACATGCTTAAATCAGTCCATCCCACCACATATAAGCTTGACCCTTGCCCATCTTGGCTAAAATGATCCAGCAGAGGTGGATTGATTGAGTGGGTCCAGGGGGTGGTAAATGCCTCGCTTTATCAGGGGGCTGTGCCTGCTGCCTTGAAAGAGGCTGTAGTGCACCCTCTCCTGAAGAGGACCTCTCTGGACTCAGAGGTATGTGAGAACTACCGCCCCATCGCTAATATCCCCTTTTTGGGCAAGGTGCTTGAGCATGTGGTGGTTGGGCAGCTTCAGACGTTCTTGGAGGAAACTGATTATCTGGACCAGTTTCAGTCTGGTTCCAGGCCAGGGCACAGCACTGAAACACCCTTGGTTGCTCTGACCGATGACCTACTCCGGGTAAAAGACGGGGAGAGCTACCCTGTTGATATTCCTGGATCTCTCAGTGGCTTTTGATACCATTGATCATGGTATCTTACTGGATTGGCTCTGAAGAATGGGAGTAGGAGGCACTGTGTTACAGTGGTTGTGCCCCTACTTGCAGGCCGACTCTAGAGAGTGGTATAAAGCTATGGGGTGCTACAGTGCTTTATTTTATCCCCCATGCTATTCAACATCTATATGAAGCCTCTGGGTGAGGTCATTAGGGGTTTGGGGGTTGGGTGTCATCAATATGCTGATGATACTCAGCTCTACTTCTTGTTGTCGGAGTCAGCTTGGGTGGTGAAGGTGCTGGACCAGTGCCTGGAGGCTGTAATGTAGGGTGTCCAGATCGCCCGGGGTTTCCCGGTCCTAACCGGGAAACTTAGGCTGATCCGGGCCAACCGGGAGGCGGCGGGGGAAAACCGGGGTGGCGGAGGGTCACGCGGCCGTGGCAGCGAGCGGCGACGAGCAGCGGTAGACCCGGCGGTGGAGCCCGGGAAGCGGCCGCCCCAGCAGGTAAGTGCCCCCCCTCGCACCTCACACTCCTTACCTGCAGGGGCGCCCGCTTCCCTCCGGAGCACGAGGCGCGAGGGGGGGCACTTACCTGCTGGGGCGGCCGCTTCCTGGGCTCCTCCACCGCTGGGTCCGCCGCCGCCGGGTCCTCCACCACCGCCAGGTCCTTCGCCGCCGCTGCTGGGCTCATGAGGCCAGAGGCCGCGCGGAAGAGACGGGAGAGGGCCGTATCCGGAAGTGATGTAATCGGCCCTCTCCCGCCTCTTCCGTGCGGCCTCTGGCCTTACGAGCCCGGCAGCGGCGGCGAAGGATCTGGCGGTGGTGGAGGAAGACCCGGCGGTGGCGGGGGACCTGGGGGCGGCGGCTGACCCGACGGGGGCAGCAGCAGAGGACCCGGCGCGGGCAGCGGAGGAAGAGAACCCGGTAGGTCCAGGCTGGTGTTTTTTTTGGGGGGGTGGCTTGGTGGGGGGTTGTTTTGGGTGGGGGGTGGCGGGGGGTGAACCGGGATTTTGGTTTCCAAA
This sequence comes from Anniella stebbinsi, assembly GCA_029215795.1. Classification (NCBI taxonomy): domain Eukaryota; kingdom Metazoa; phylum Chordata; class Lepidosauria; order Squamata; family Anniellidae; genus Anniella; species Anniella stebbinsi. The sequence continues at coordinate 103,660,080 of JARDYH010000003.1, forward strand.
ATCTGGTCACCCTACTTAATGGGCTGGAAGAGGGCCAATAAACTGCAGCTGAATCCTGATAAGATGGAAGCTCTGTGGATTGGTAGTTCCCGAGTCCGGGAATTAGTTAAGTGACCTGTTGCACACCCTCTGAAGGAGCAGGTACATTTATTGTTTTATATTGTTTGTATAACTTTATCTGTACGCTGCCCTGAGATCCGAGTGATATAAGGAGGGATACAAATGTTTTAATAAATGAACAAATCCTGTTAGCTGCTCTCTAACGGTTCCTCCTAGTCAAACTGTGGGAATTTTCTTATAGGAATCTACTTTTTTAAAACTTGTCTTTGCTTTATAATGAGAAATGTAAATGCTTATTCAAATTGCAGACACCTCTCCTTTGCTTTCTATTCAACATTAGCAGTGGTCACATATTCAAATAAATCCCAGTTAAGATAAAATTAGTTGTGACTAGATCCCACAGAAACCAATGGGAATATTTTTACGACCAGTTTAAATCCCATTGCTGTCAATGAAATTTAGTGAAGACTTTTTTCAGCAAAATTATCCCATGTGTGAAAATTCATATACAAATATACAGATTGAATGTAAGTGGAGGAACAGTTTAAACATTCCAACAAATAGTGAAGAACTTTGTCTGCCATGAAATACATACCCCTTTTGGGTGATTGAGGGGGGCTGTTAAACTGGTTGAAAATATTCATTTGTTGTGACAGTCCCAAAGAAATCAATGGAAGTATTTATATGACATTACATACACCAATCTGATTGACTATGTATCAATGAGACACCATTCCTGATTGATTAGAATTGCCTCAGGAAGACCCTATCTATGTATCTATTTTTGAAGGTGCTAAAATGACACATCATGAGTAGAAGCAGCTTTGACCAAGTAGTGAACACCCACTAAAAGGTACCCAAAGAAGTTTCTGAAAACTTCAGCTACCTTCAAATCTCCCTTTTCACTTCACATTTCAATGAGTTTGAATTTGGTCAAATTTGAAGCCAGAATCTTTCATTCTTTTGCTGTTCCTATGAAGAATTCAAGGGTTTCCCCAATGAAAACATGGGCTGGAGAAAGTGACATACAGTCTATAACATTAGGTAATAATTTTTAAAATTCAATATTCATATTGGCCTCAATTGATGGGGAAGGGAGCAAAAACTACATGTTAAAAATGTAGCTTATATATTCAGATCAGTCACTAAAGAACACCAGGCTGCCTGTCTGTGCAGAGTGCTGACTCACGGCCAGAAAGCAAGAGCTAAAAGGGCACATTCCAGTAACATCGCCATTCCACATAATCCAATTAACTGAAAAACATAGTGCGCCAGACTGGTGTCTCCCATGTTTAACATAAAATCAATGAGGAGGGCCTTTCTGAACAGAAATCAGTGAGAATTTCCTTACATAGCAACACCCACATCATTCCAATGAAAAGAAGTAGAATATGCTGTTAGAAATGAGGGTTGTTTGTTTAAATGAAGCAGAGTCAGAAATAATTTGGGGCCAGGTTTCCTTCCCAGTTATCAATTTGAACTGGATATCTATTGGAGCATACCATACAACTGGGTCAGATTTCTGGGTATAGATTCTCATCTACATAATTAAGCTAATACCAAATTATCCTAACAGGCCTAGTAGAGATGTCAGTTTTTGAGATTAAAAAAGCTGGAGTAGGATGCCCGGAGTCCCAAGCTAAGGACTCCGTTAGTGGACAGAGGCTCCTTGCCACCTGGGCAGCTAATAGACAGGGGGAAACACTGGCCTGATCTCTGCAGCAAATGGCAGCTAGAGGATGTACTTATGCTTTCATGTACAGCAGGACCAGGTGACTTCAGAAATCAAAAATATCTCATCTGGCCCTCTATCTCTGCCATCTCTGCCCTGGTTCTTTCTCAAGTTTGAACAATTCCCTGCCCTAGAGGAAGGTGGACTGACATCCTAGAGCCCCATTCCATACAAGTTTTAACCCAGAAAGTACTGAGCATGTTTAGCCTGGAGAAGAGAAGATTGAGGGGAGACATGATAGCGCTCTTCAAATGCTTGCAGGGTTGTCACACAGAGGAAGGCCAGGATCTCTTCTCAATCATCCCAGAATGCAGGATGCGGAATAATGGGCTCAAGTGACAGGAAGCCAAATTCCGGCTGGACATCAGGAAACCCTGACTGTTAGAGCAGTATGACAATGGAACCAATGACCTAGGGAGGTGGTGGGCTCTCCCACACTAGAGGCATTTAAGAGGCAGCTGGACAGCCATCTATCAGGGATGCTTTAAGGTAGATTCCTGCATTGAACAGGGGGTTGGACTTGATGGCCTTATAAGCCCCTTCCAACTCTACTATTCTATAATTCTATAATCTGTTTCCATCACCTGGTGGAGTATGATCTTTTATCTACAGCTTTATACATGGGTACAGGACCCTTGAGGGGGGAGAAGTCCTACAACTTCCAGCATTTCTCAGCCAGATATGCCACCTGAGGAATGCTGAGAGTTGTAGGACTGCAATGTCTGTTTTGCCCATGAGAAAATGTATTATCCTGAGGGCTTTGAAGAAAAAAAGATTAAAGTTGAACTCATGAAAAAAACCAAAAGGAGAACAGAAATAGCAGAAGAGAAGAAAGATGGCTACAGTGAAAATCTGAGTGCAACCAGATCTGGGCAACAGAGAACTTCTCTACATGACCGATTGATTGCACGCTCATGATTGGCCACTCAGGGGGGTTTGTGGGTCCTTTACATGATGCTGTCAACTTCTAGGACATCTCCCACACCTTCCCCCGGTTCTCTCACTTAAAAAAAATATCAGCGAAAATGCACTATTTTAAATTATCGTGCGATATCGCAGGTGTTATATGGCATTGTTTCATTTAACTTTATGGAGCATTGCCAAGAGAGGAGGTTTGCAATTACAAACCAGGTGGTTGCCATCTAAAGGAGCCATAGTCAATGCAGAAAGACCCTAGAATAAGAAAAAAATTGTAAGGGTGCAGTTTTTTTCCTTAATGTAGAGACGCCCTGAATCAACCACTACCATCATGATTTTTCCCTCCTGATCTCTCTTCTTTTGTCTTTTAGATTGTAAGGAAATGGCAGGAAGTCTATATTTTTAGAAGCCATTCTAAGAGCCTATTTTGCCAGACACACACACGCACACACACATGGGGGGGGGGGGGTAAGGTAAAATCTGAATGTTAAAGAGTACCTTCTGTTTCTTGTAGGAGGTTGCATGTTTATGTCCAGTCACAGCTACGCAAAAACCCTGGATTTCTATACTATTTTTATGGGCAGTTCTCCCACCCTGTGGAAAACCAAAAATGGCATTAAATGTTAATCTAGAAGTTCCTTTTCAAAAAGAAAACAAAATGTTTTAATTTTTAATGTTTTAAATCCTATATTATTATGAGCAGGATATGTACAATTCAATGAATTAAAAAAATTTTTTACTGTTTATCTGTATTTTTAATTAATTATTACTTTTTTAATATTATTGCACCTTACCTTGTTGGCCTTGTGAATATGACTGTGTTTATAGTGCTGCTCTACTTTGCTGGTCTTGCGACCGTAATAAATTCTATTCTATTCTTATTTTTACTTATTATTTTCTTATCTATACAGTATACCCTCAATATCTGTTATGTCCTGGAAATTCACGTGGCTGTTTTAGGGTTAATTTTAATGTACAAGTTCTGTATACTTAGGCAATTTTCGAGGTATGCAGAACATCACGATAATATTTTTGGGTAGTGCCACTAAACTTCCAAATTAATATACTTAGGAATTTGATCACTCAATGTCAGTATTGGAGGGAATTATGATAGACAACACAGTTTGAAATATGGAATGAAACACTCTCATTTGCTATGCAGTGTTTCATAGACGCAATGGAGACACCCTCCACAGCCTGGCAATGTAGTCTGGTGGATTATGGCGCAGCCGACACAATCCAATTTCAAATGTGCCACATGATTCAGGCAATCGTGATTTGCAAGTGCAGAAGGCTGAACGTGCTTACAGAGCCCCGCTGGATGGGAAATCCTTAACCCTTATCAGGGTTCCAGATCGTGTGGAGCTCTGTAACTCCGTTCAGGCCAATGAGGTTACAGCAGCCTTACACACCTTCCCCTATCAACATGGGGAGGCTGGAGGGAGCGGGGGCACAGCGCACAGTGCTTACAAATACAGCTATGCCTATGGAGAATGTGAGAGCTAAACGTGCAGGCAAGTAAGATTGTTCCAGATGATTCTAGACCTGGTTTTTCGCAACTGGACATGGAGATGGTGATCTGAAAGTAGAGGACTTTACATCAGTCCCTTTGTCATGGTCGGATCACTGCTTGCTGAGGTTTAGACTTACAGCGGCTTTTCCGCTCTGCAAGGGTGGGGGACCTATTAAGATGGTCCGCCCCCGGAGGCTAATGGATCCAGATGGTTTCCAGAGGGCTCTGGGGAGTTTTCCGGCTGAAAGGGCTGGCTCTCCTATTGAAACCCTGGTTGATCTGTGGAATGCAGAAATGACCCAGGCGGTTGACACGATTGCTCCTGAGCACCATCTCCTGTGTAGAGCTCATACGGCTCCATGGTATACCCCAGAGCTGAGAGAAATGAAACAAAATAGGAGAGCTTGAGGGCAGATGGAGACAAACTCCTGATGGATGCAATCAAACACTGGTAAGTGCCTATAGTAAGGTATATTCAGGGGCAGTGAGGGCGGCAAAAAAGCAATACTTTGCTGCCACTATCAAATCATCAATCTGCTGCCCAGCGGAGCTTTTTAGAGTTGTCCGGGGGCTATTACATGCCGGCCCCAAGGATGTGCTACAACCATCTGAGGCCCGCTGTACTGAATTTGCTAGGCACTTCCAGAATAAAATCTTGGGCATCCGCCAGGACTTAGACTCCAGTATTATAGCAGGTAAATCTAGTGAGGAGTCCAGAGCACAGGCTTGTCCTGTTTTCTTGGATGAGTTTCAGTTGGTACAGTTCGAGGATGTTGACAAGGTGCTTGGACAGGTTCGTGAAACCACCTCTGTATTGGATCCTTGCCCCTCTTGGCTAATAAAAGCTAGCAGGGATGGAACAGCCGGCTGGGCCAGGGAAGTGATTAATGCCTCTCTATGAGAGGGAGTGGTCCCAGGCTGCTTGAAGGAGGCGGTAGTGAGACCACTCCTGAAGAAATCTTCCCTAGACCCCGAAAATCTTAACTATAGACCTGTGGCAAATATTCCATTCCTGGGCAAGGTCCTTGAGCAAGTGGTTGCCGGCCAGCTCCAGACACTCTTGGATGAAACTGATTATCTGGATCCATTTCAGTCCGGCTTCAGGCCTGGTTTTGGTATGGAAACAGCCTTGGTTGCCCTGTATGATGACCTATGTCGGGAGAAAGACAGGGGGAGTGTGACTCTGTTGATTCTCCTTGATCTTTCAGCGGCTTTCGATACCATCGACCATGGTATCCTTCTGGCACGACTGGCTGAGTTGGGAGTGGGAGGCACTGCATTGCAGTGGTTCCACTCCTACTTGGGGGGTCGGCTCCAGAAGGTGGTGCTTGGGGAACATTGCTCGGCCCCGTGGATTCTCCAGTATGGGGTTCCTCAGGGGTCAGTCTTGTCCCCCATGCTGTTCAACATCTACATGAAACCATTGGGAGCGGTCATCTGGAGTTTTGGGGTGCGTTGTCATCAGTACGCTGATGACACACAACTCTATTTCTCCTTCTCATCTTCAGCAGGTGAGGCTGTGGATGTGCTGAACCAGTGCCTGGCTGTGACAATGGACTGGATGAGGGCTAACAAACTGAAACTCAATCCAGACAAGACTGAGATGCTGTTATTGGATGGTTCTGCTGACCGAATGGAGGGTCTTCAACCTGTTCTGGATGGGGTTGCACTCCCCCTGAAGGAGCGGGTTCGTAGCTTCAGGGTTCTCCTAGAACCATCTCTGTCACTTGAGGCTCAGGTGGCCTCGGTGGCACGGAGTGCCTTCTACCAACTTCGGTTGGTGGCCCAGCTACACTCCTATCTGGACAGGGATAACCTGGCTTCAGTTGTCCATGCTCTGGTAACCTCCAAGTTAGATTACTGCAATGCACTCTACGTGGGGCTGCCTTTGAAGACGGTTCAGAAGCTGCAGCTTGTGCAAAATGCAGCGGCCAGAGTGATAACCGGAACCAGTAGGTTCGAGCATATAAGACCTACTCTGGCCCGCTTTCATTGGCTGCCTATACATTTCTGAGCCCAATTCAAGGTGCTGGTTCTAACCTATAAAGCTTTACATGGCTTGGGACCACAATACCTGATGGAACGCCTCTCTCGACACAAACCTACCCGTACACTACGATCCACATCGAAGGTCCTCCTCAGGTTGCCTACTCCAAGGGAGGCATGGAGGGTGGCAACAAGGGAAAGGGCCTTTTCAGTTGTGGCCCCCCAATTATGGAATGATCTCCCCGACGAGGCTCTCCTGGCGCCAACATTGTTATCTTTTTGGCGCCAGGTCAAGACTTTCCTCTTCTCCCAGGCCTATTAACTGCATATGATGAGGGTTTTTGTGTTTTTGTGTTGTTGTTGTGCTTTGACCCAGAAGGATATTGTAATTTTAACTTGTTTTTATGCTTTTAAATTTTGTATATCAGTGTTTTAATTGTTCAGTGTTTTTAATTTTTGTAAACTGCCCAGAGAGCTTCAGCTATGGGGCGGTATATAAATGGAATAAAATAAATAAATGAATAAATTAAGCACTGAAAACCCCCACATGCGACACGGCAAAGAAAATATAGACATGCTAGCTTGACCTGTGCATAGCATCTGCACACTGGTACTTTATTACTCAGGCGCCCCCTTCCCATCCATCCCACCTGCTCCTTCCCAGCTGCTCCCTCTTGCTCCTCCCACTCACTGCCAGCTGTTGCCCCCCCCCACGCTCGCCTACCTGCCAATCTGCGGGACTTACCTCTGGGGGGCAGCAGCTGGACATTGGGCCAAATAGGCCCGAAGGGGTTCAGCTGCTTCAGCAATTCTATGTTTCAATGCCAGCAGTATCATCTTTGTTTATATATCCTGTTGCTTAGCAAAACTAAGTTCTTATCGTGGCACTTCTGCTGCTTAGCAACACTAAGTTCTTCGCATGGAACCTCCAGCGTGCCACACATTGCCACGTGCCACGTACTGCCTTATATAGAGAGAGAAAGATGCACTATATTGCACGCATACCATTTTATATATAGAGAAAAATGCACTATATTGCATGCATACCATTTAGATGACATTGATTCCATTTTACAGCTGAGGAACACCAAGGCACAACAATAAGTAACTTGCCAAGATTAGTTAGTGAATCCATGGAACAGAATTCTTAAGTACAAATAACAGTTATGTAATAAAATAATGCTTCTAAGCATATACAGAGTGCTTTTCCTTTACCCGAGAGCATGTGCAGCCTTCCATTCCTCCTTTCACACTTAGAATGAAGAAGAGTTTATTGGGTGTTGCCATTCCTCCCAAACAAATTAAAACCTCAGCACCACTCTGTTTGACACCAAGGCTTTCAGATGGAAATTTCAAAGAGGGGTGGGGGAAAACAGCAAATGCATTTTTCAACATTTTCTTTGCTTCTTGGATTACATAATTTACTTATGGAATCAACAGTTTAATTTTTGGCATCACCATAACTAATGGGATGTTAAAACAAAACAAAAACCCAGAGCTACATTCACAACTTTGGTAAGTAACTTGTTTGTGATGTCTACCCTAACCTTCAGGTTTAGCTACCATATGCATGTATAGTGAAATAGAAATCAGTTTCCTGACATTTAGACCAATGAGAAGGTGGATTTTTCTCCAGGTCTAGGCCCTGAAAAACATGGTTGCCCCATCTGAATGGAAAGGTGAAATATCTGAAAACTGGCAAATGCCACTTTTCAGTTAGTCTTGCAGAATAACTTTAAAAAAAGCATCAGGCTTTGCAATAATAAGGACAGAGTCCATAAACCACAACTCCATAACTCTGAGGAAATAGATTTCCTATGTCTTGTTTTTGTATGCACATATAATTAAGCACAGACTTTTGGCTGCTCGATCATTTTTCCAGAGATATCAGAAAAAGTTTACAAGCCAGAAAAACGCTAATAGATGCTTGATAAGGCTGGATGGAAGTTAGCTTAGATGGTAGATACCTGGGATTCCTTTCTAGGTCACATATAGCCCTACTGAAACTTTGATACAGTATAGTGTAGTAGTGAATGGGACATTGGACTTAGAACAAAGAGTTCACTGGATGATCTTGGACTGATCACCAGCTCTCAGCCTAATCTATTTCCATGTCCTGTTGTGAAGACAAAAGTGGAATGGTCTGGTGTATGCATCTCTGAAGTTATTGAAGGAAGTGCAGGAAAGTGTATAGTCTTCAAGCCTCAACAAACAAGTACGTTTGACTTATTGATTGAATACAGTGTTCTTATATGTTTATTAAAAAAAAGAGAAAATGTTCCTTTTCAGAATGATATGGGATACTAACCTGATTCAGGCATTCTAAAAAGTGTGTTGTTTAAACATGTGAGGAGGAGGAGGAGGAGGAGGAGGAGGAGGAGGAGGAGGAGGAGGAGGAGCATGCTTACCCCACCATTCCATTGTTGCTGTCATCACCCTGTACATGTAAGGCAACTTTGTGAAGTGGAGAGCCTCCTTTATTGGGGGGGGGGGTTCCACACGATCTGGAATACTGGGTAATCAGGGTTCTGGAGAGCTCCCAGGAATGGAGGAGGCTCTCCTCTTCACAAAGTCATTCTGCAAAGTGACAATGGAGAGGGTAAGGCTGGAGTGTTCCCCTTCCACGTATATTTAAACTACACACATTGAAAATGGCTGGCTGGATGGGGCAGGGGGAGATGGAAAAGATACAGAAGTATCAAAACCAACTCATTCTCATATTTATCACCATTTGATTACTCAAACCTAAGGACTTTCAGCCTGTCAAGGAAGCATTGTTGTGTCTGAACAGACCCCCTGATGACACAAAATTTCTGTCTATGGTGATTCGCATGTGATGGCCATATAACTTAATGAATAACATTATGTGATGCTGCAATCAATGGCTGATGAGCTTATGGTCATGAATTGGCCCTAATTAGTTACCCACAACTTATGACCTATTTCCATATTGAAAGGGATGTTGAGAACTAATATGTATGTGCATTTCAACCTTATTTGGGAAGTTTACTTCACCAAAATATACAACACGGGTCAGGCTAGTCAAAAGATCAACCAAATTAGTATTGATAATTGCCCAAAATGGTCACCAGTATCTGTTATGGAAGTAAAGAGTCTCATAAATAAGTTAAAATTGGGGAAGGCGCCAGGATATGATAATATCCCAGCTGAAGTTTTTAAATCTAACGTAGAATGGTGGGCTCCAATATTAGCAACATTATTTACACAGATCGATCAAACAGCTTGTAGCCCTGATGACTGGGGTCTAGCCATTATTATTCCAATATATAAAAAAGGAAATAGGTCTGACCCCACAAATTATAGACCCATTAGTTTGCTAAATGTCATCAGTAAGCTGTATGCCACTCACCTATTGGAAAAGCTGAGGGATTGGTTAGGTCAGGAAAACATTATAGAAGAGGAACAAGCTGGTTTTAGGGGAGATCGCTCAACAGTGGACCATGCTCTTGTGCTGCAGCACCTGATTGGAAAATACACTACTAGCTCGGGGGGGGGGGGGCCTTTATGCCACCTTTATCGATCTAAGATTAGCTTTCGATCTTATACCTAGAGACAGATTGTGGGAAAGATTTGAATCAACCAATATAGATCGCCGCCTGCTGATTCTCATTCGCAGGCTGCATGAAAACACTAGCCTGCGGGTGAGATGCAACAGGACTGGACATTTGACAGGACCAGTCTCTACCACAAAGGGGGTGAAGCAGGGATGTGTCCTGGCCCCCACTTTGTTTAACTTCTATATAAATTCGATGGTTAAGCATCTACCAAAGATACAGGCACAACCCCCTAGTTTGGCAAACAGACTTATATCGATTCTACTGTATGCTGATGACGCAGTGATTTTGTCATTAACTAAAGTGGGTCTGAGGAAATTGCTGAGGGCCCTGGACAATTACTGTAAAGAGGAATTACTGCAGATAAATTATGATAAGACTAAGGTTGTAGTGTTTTCCAGAAGGAGGTTAAAGTATAGTTGGCAGATAAATCATCATCCAATAGAGCAGGTAACTACATATAAATATCTAGGAATGATATTCCATTCAATGGGTTCATGGAAAGATCATCAAAATAAGACCACTGCAGCCACTCAAAGAAGTACTAGGGCACTCCTTTCTTTCTTCTATAATAAAGGAGGTCAGTATATTCCATCGGTACTACAGGTTTTTGAGGTAAAAGTTATTGCACAAATGCTGTATGGCTCTGAAATTTGTATGCACAAAAAATCTGTACAATGGGAGGCTGTTCACACTAAATTCTTAAGAGCAAGTTTAGGGGTCCCAAGTTGTGTACCGAACTCAGTCTTAAGGTTAGAGGTAGGTCAGATTTCAATGGAAGCGCGTATATGGATATGTAAGCTAAATCTGTGGCTAAAAATGGTATATATGCCAGTTGGGTTGGCCCCATTAACTTTGAAGGACACCTTCCACTCAAGGTGGAAAATATAATTAAATATGAAGTTACAATCTCTGGGTTTTTCTATGGCTGCTGTCCAAAGTGTAGGATATGAAAAGGCAAAAGTGGATATAGTACAACGAATACGAGACATTGAGTTCCAAAATGATCTAAGTCAAGTAACTTTATATCCTGGTATCAGGGGTAATAGAGGCCCATTTACAACTGCAAACTACTTAATAAACTTAACTATTCCTAGGCTTAGAAAGGCCTATACATGGGCGAAGCTCAACGTTATGCCATCTGCATTGTTGGAGGGAAAATTCCAGAAAATACCTTATAATGAACGAGTATGCTCATTTGGGACAGGGGCAATAGAGACAATAAGCCATGTGTTGTTACAGTGCCAGTTCTATAAGGAGCTCAGGATCTCCCTGATTACACCGATTATAGATAAATTCCCAGGGAGATCGAATATATTTTACTTAGATTATCTGTTAACGGATCGGGATGCTCAAACTACATCAAAAGTAGCTAGATTTTGTGCAGCAGCTATCACATGTCGTAGAAAAGTAGTAGGTAAATAATAGCAAGGCAGACAGATTTGATATATGTACCTACTTTTAATTGCATAAAATGAGACACTTATATGGTAAGGAATGATATGAATGTGGTAAAATCTAAAATTGAATGTGCAAATGTTGCTGGTCTATGATTGTAATAAAGAATATAGGAGAACCCCCAACTTACGAACCTGCTCCTTCAGGGGGAGTGTAACCCCATCCAGAACAGGTTGAACACCCTCCAAGTAAGATAAATATATGTAAATATAACCCACAGTCTGTTTCGGGGTTATGAAAGGTTATTTAACATTCAAATAACCACTACCAGCCATGGCACCTGATACTCACCGCAGCTCCTTGCAGGTAAATTAACCCATGATGGGCTGGGTTAATTTTGTGCAAATGGACCCGCTGTGTGTGTACAAACACAAGATAAAGACCTCCATCACGCCTAATCTCCCCCACCCCGGTTTGTCTCTGCATTTTTTACTTCTGAGGCAAAAGCGTGTCAACCTTATTTTCCCTTTCACCTGAATAGCTGCTCTTTTGCGCCTTCGTTCCTTGGCTTGTTAGCTCTTCCATTCCATTGCACTCCACCCCTCCCTTTCTCTCTCCAATCAGGTCCTGGCAGATGAGCACTTCAACCAGACCACCTTTCTCCTGGGCAAAAATGGAACAACCCTTTAGTCTGGCTCTTTTGGGGGCATCGAAAGAGTACAATCCTGTCTCTGCAGAGATTCAGGTGTTGTATGATTTTAAAAAAGGCTTTAGAGCCTGGGATGCAAAGTTTGGGTTTTATATTGAGGCTTGGAGCCGGCTCCTGGGAGAGATTGCTTTTCCCTGCCAGGATCTGATGCAATCCATTCAAGCCCCCAGTTCCTTTAAAACTACACGGAGACTTAGGGCATGATAAATGTGCTTAGGGAAAATAATCCAGACTTTTAGCATTCTAGGAAAGGCTGGGGAAGATGTGGGGTGTCAGCAGGACAGGCATGGCGTCATGTGAGTACCATCTTGCAAATCCGCACACCAGGCATGGCGAGAGTGCACTAAATTGCTGGTGTGATGGAGCTCAGCATTTCATACATCTGATGAACTGGGGGCTCTTGCATAAAATACACCTGCTTGTTTTTAATTTAATTTTAATTTTTATAGAGGAAAGCTGCTTTGGGAGCTTCATATAACACAGAGAATCACTGCTGTTATTCCTTTTGTCACATACATCAATCTGAGAAATGCAGGAGTGAATTTAAGCAAATGAGTTGTTGAAAGATTTCTCCTTTTTTAAACATTCATTTCTTTATCTCCCCCCAGTTGTATCCCAGTTTTAGCTTTTTAAAGGTATTATTTATGTTCCATCCTTAGGCAGGGGCTTTCCTAAACACAAAAATTAAGCTTGCCAAATATGATGAGCCATACGTGTCAGCAATTCAAACAGGTGAACAAGCTCCTTTAGGCAGCATTTAAAAATAAATTATACTGACAGATTTATTAAAAGCATGCATTAAATCATTCAATCAGTTTTGGGAGACATTTGGTTTTATTATTGTCAGAGATGTTTGCATCAGAGAATGAGGATCTACAACATACAGTTTAGCCGTCTCTTTGTGGGTGGAAATACAAAATGCAGGGCACTGAGTGCTAAGGTCTGTTTGCAAAGTCCAGGGACATTGTAGTCATGGGGCTACAGAATTTAGCAGAGGCCTCCCAGGTATACTGAGTCAACACCCCAAGAACCTATTGAACACATAGTACCCACTATCCATTCTAGTTCCACACCAGGCTATATGGTAGACACAGTGAAGCTTATCTATGGTTACATGGCCTGCAGCAGTGTGGATATAAAACTCACATCATACTTGTTTGAAATATTGCTGGCAGTATTTTCCAATAAGAACCTCCTTGTAATTTGAAGCCATCAGTGGAGGCCCTGCTCTAAGCAGTACCAGTTCTGGAAGTAGACTGGCCACCTGTTCCTTATTTCAAGAAGCAATCCACTGAAAAGGAGCAATACATTTTACTAAGGAACCATTCTTGAAATAAGGAACAGGTGACAAACCTATCAAGAAGTGAAGTTGGCTAATTTTACAAACATACATTTAATTCAGATACCTTATCCATTATCCTCAGTAAGGCACTTTGGACCTTTCAACCTGAGTCCCCAGTAGGAATTAGTAACACTTCTACTATGTAAGAATGCAGAGGTTGCTAGAAGTCTTCACTCAAAATGCTCCTGACCCTATTGTTGCTTTCCCACAAATGTTTACAGAAATTATCCACAATAAATTGAAATATCTGGCTAGACCCTGAACTTTCTCCATTATTCCAAAAGGATTGTATATGCTTTACCAGAGGAAGTCACGAGTACTCTAAGGATTCCTACAATGGCAGTCTTAACATCCCATACTGCAGTATGTATGGAAAGAGCTGAAATCTTTACAGGCCAAAATGATCGCAAGAGTGATTCAGCTCTAGTCATTTGCACCAGGCCTGTTCTTTATCTATTGGGGCATTGTCCTCTTTTTTTAGGACACAGGCACTTTCATAAGAGGTTCTTCAGGTTCCAAGCACCTTCAAAAAAGGCTTAGCAAATTGATCAAGGCTGCAGATATTTCTATGGATTGCCTACAATATTCAGCTACAGTCATAGCCTTCCAAGAAATGTGTGACTAAGACACTGGCATGTTGATCAACAATCCAAAAGTAGCATTTCAACCATCCCTTTTTTAGGAGAAAAACTCTTTAGGGCATCTCTTAATCCACAGTATTGGTGGAAACTAAGAAAAAAAGAGAGGCCCTTCCTACATCTCCAAAATGTTAGAGTTACATTTTTTTGATAAACTACAGCTGCATAGCTTTAGCATGCAATTGGTGCAAGGCAAGGCTATAGAAACACCCACACTGGTACTTTTAGTTAAGAGATAGCATTGTTAAGAGCCTATAGCTCCTGGGAAAACAAAAGTAGTTTCAGAGAGAGAGTTGAATGTGTGGTAAGAGTCTTAAAATTTGACTCATGTAGTTTCGTGTCCCAACCGTCACTATCCCAATCAGACGAAAGACACGTGTAAGATCGAAAACTGGCTGCAGCTCTTTAATTTCTCTTTCTTGCAAGAAGTGACCACTTAGGAATCAAAACCTAGAAAGTGGTACTGACTACATATTTTGATCAACCTTAAATAGAAAAAATCATACAGGGATACATGGATTTCTGCTCAGTTAAACAGTGATTGATTTCTAAATTATCTTGAATACACATAGGCTTCAAAGAATCTTCTGATGTGGATTCAGTTAACTCTATCTTTGACTAAGAGACGGAATCTACAAACATTACAATCTTTGCCAGATAGCCTGTCTCCTAAGAAGGCAGAGTTCATTGATGTATCAGTTCTTCTTTTAACCTTTTGTCCCCGGCTTTTAGGAATGTAGCTACTATTAATTTTCCCTACGTGTTTTCCTCTTGCCAAGTTAACCTGAGGTCTTCATGAGACACACTTTATTAACTCTTATTTCAGAGGCACGTATAAGGGAATTTTGAATTATCTTACCACAATCCACCATTTTGATCCAATGCGTCTTTAAACGTCATTAGGATCATTCTCCAGACTAGATAATTCAATCCAAGTGTGTAGCTCTCTCATCCTATTGCAAGTTATGCTTTCACTAGGCATGTTCTGATACATAATTAACATCTGTTTATGCACTCCTTTTTTCCAAAACTTCATCATACATTGAAAGACACAGGGAGTAATTAAAACAATCATTATTATAATCAATACAAATATAATTATTTGTTTTAACTAATTCCAATCTGGCAACCAGGAATTTAACCAATCCCATGGATTTGTTACTCTGGAGTAATTGTCTGTTACCATTTCTTGTAATTTTGACAACTCATCTTCGATAGTTTTATTCATATCATGGAAAACTACTTTGCAACCTTTCTGGATAATTTTACAAAAACCTCCTTGTTTTGCTAGGAGGTAGTCAAGAGCCATTCTATGCTGAATGAGTTCCTGATTTAATTCTCCAATCTCTGACTGCATTGCCCGTACAATTATCTCTGTTGCATTAATAGTTTTTTTCTAAACGACATGTAAGACCCAAAATACTCTTTCTATTTTTCATTCCATATTCCTGAATGGTGACAACAAAACCACATCCCAGGGGTATATATGTTATATTTGAACTTCTTGAAGACAACTTCATTTAAATTACTGGGATCAGAAAACAAAGTATTCTTTTGCTGTAATGCTCCAACTATTACATCTGGACTTTCAATAAGAGCAGGTAATACTGAAAATAATCTTATTGCTGCTGGATGTTCATAATACAAAATTGAATCATTCCCCCAGCGATTAAACATTTCTAAAGCATGTCTTTTAAACTAATTTGACTGTCTTTTTGGTATACAAAAATTTATACAATATAAAATGAATATTACTTTCATATTTATTTCTTTTGGAACCTTAACTTTAAAGGGTGTGTTTCTTTATCAGTAAATCTCACTGTCCACTGTGGTTCCACTGAAGGAGAGTGTAATTCTGCTGTGGGCAACACAGCCCAAGTTTTGTCAATTTTAGGATGATGAGCCTCTGCTTCTTGTCCTGCTTCGTCCACGCAATTCGGAGAAGGACACGCGTTGATCCCTCGTGGCGAGACGTTCTCACTTTCGACCCCTCTCGCTCCAGCGAGATCAAAAGGTCCTTGTGGGTTTTTAATGAATCCAAGCCCCTTTTCTTTTTACTTTCAACGCAGTATGGGTGGTCATTAATACGAGATGAGGGCCTGACCATCACTCTTCCAAACCGTCTGCTGTCCAGATTCTCACGTATACTTCATCACCAGCCTGGAAAGGATGTGCAGGAGTATCCAGTGGCAAAGGCTGGGCATCTATCACATGCCGCCTGATCTTCTGGAACTGCTTCTGGAGCTGTATAATATAAGCAACAAAATCTTCATCCCCTCCTAATAAAGTTACATATGGCCTTGCATACTCTCCTCTTATTGGGGGGGGGGGGGTCTACCATACAATACTTCATATGGTGACAAACCTAAGGGTTGCTTTGGAGTGGTTCTGATAGAATAAAGAACCAAAGGGAGGACAGTTGACCATGCCAACTTTGAAGCAATACACATTTTTGTAAGTTTTCTCTTGAAGGTAGCATTTATGCGTTCTACTTGACCTGAGGATTGTGGATGATAGGGGTGTATCTTTTACTAGGTCTCTCATTAAAGAAATAGTAAAATGAGAGCATTGATCTGAGTCCACTATCTTTGAAGAACTATCTACAAACCACATTAATTCAGAGTCCATCAGAGGCACATCAGTTAAATCATCTCTTGGCAATTGTACTTCTTTAATTACTTCAATGCAATTATGTGGAGCCTCTGTATCTATTTCTGGTAATAAAGTGGCAGGATTAAGTACGTTACATCTTAACACAGTCAATTCAGGAGTTTGCAATAATAAAGTCTCATATTTTGTATATCTTGCATTTGTAAAATGTTGAGTATTCTTTTGCGTTAATAACGCAGAAACAGCATGTGGAACTCATAATTGTAATGGGTGTCCAAGCACAATATCAATCAGAGCTGCTGCAGCTATACTCCTTAAGCAGGCAGCATATCCCTGTGCAACTGGATCCAATTGTCCTGAGTAATACCCTATGGGTCTCCGATGTGAACCCAAATATTGACATAAAACCCCAGATGCAACACCTTTTCTTTCATGTACAAATAAAATAAAATCTTTCTGATAATCAGGGAGACCTAGGGCAGGAGCAGAGACTAGAAGTGATTTTACTTCTTTCTAAGCATTATCATCTACTTTAGTCCATTCTATTTCTTCTGGAGCTTCTTTTTTTTTTTTTTTCTCTGACCAAGGTTTTATCAATTTGTGAAAAACTAGGGATCCATGCTCTACAATAACCCAACATTCCTAACAGAGCACGAATTTGACTTTTTGTCCTTGGTATTTTTGCCTGTGTTATTGCATGTATTCGCTTACAAGACAATTTCCTAGTTCCCTCTGACAAAACGTGTCCCAAATATTCCACCTCTTTTTTACACCATTGTAATTTTCTTTTTGCAATTTTATGCTCACGTTCTCCTAAGGCCTTGATCAAGTAAATTGAATCAATTTTACAATTTTCCTCCGTTTCTGCACATAGTAATCTCAAATCTAAAGCTGTGTACACTTATGCAGAAACAGGTATACTACACATAATGGTGGCAAGATTTGGGACCACATTATGTCTGGGGATTACATATTCATTAATTCTCTTAATATCTATTTCTAAACAGTAAGTAGGAGCCTCTCCCTGTTCTATCTATTTTTTCCCACAGCCATTACTGAAGTATTACATGGAGAGGAACATGGAACCAAAATTTCTTGTTCTAAAAAAATCTCTCAATTGTTTCTCCTATACATTCTTGGGCTTCTTTTGAAAGGGGATATTAGTTTTCTTTTAGGGGTACCATGTCATTACGGACAGTGATTTTAACTGGGGCAGCTGACTTTAAGAGCCTTACTTCCCCAGAATCTTCTGCCCAATAATGAGAGGGTATTTCCTGGAGCTCCAGTGGGAGTGTGGTGCCATCCATTTCTTCTGTTTCACTCATAAAAGCCAATACATTCTCGGCAGGAAGGGACACAAACACACCATCAGTAGTACATTTTATAGTGGCATTTAATTTTGCCAATAAATCTCTCTCTAATAAGCTCACAGGGCTTTTAGACATCATAAGAAATGAATGATCACATGTAAGGGGCCCAATTTTAACTTGCACCGGAGTGCTAAGGGGAGTAGAAGAAGAAATCTCATCGATTCTTACCACCCTTTCTCTATATCCAGGGAAAGGCAAAACAGTTTTATTTAACATACTTCTGGCCGCTCCTGTATCCAGAAGACAATTATATGGCTGTCTATTAATGGTCAAAGTCAAAAATGGTTTATTTAATTTTAATTTCTATGAATTTAGCATTTCCCCAGTCTCCGCCTTTTTCACTTCTATTCTTAAGTCTCTTTCTACCAGTCATTCTGACATCACCTCAGCTCCTTGTATTTAACTGGACTGTTGTCTCAAAATACAATCTTTCTTCCAGTGTCCTGGCTTTTTACAAAAAAAACAACATCCCTTCTCACTTTCATCAACATTTCTCTCTCCTACTCTCTCTCCTCCTCTTGAAAATCTTCTTCTTCTTTCTCTTCTACCACGTCCACGGCCCCTGCCACGAACGCAACTACCACATCGTTCTGTGAGCACCTCTGCCAAAACTTTCATATCTATCTCTCTCTGTTTTCTTTTCTTTTTTCAACTTTTCCTCTCTTCCACAAAATACATGATGAACTTTAGCCAATACTTGCGCTACAGTATCTCTCTGCCAACCAAGTTTATGCTTCACAAAATACTCCTTAATATCTGGGGCTGCCTGATCTACAAAGATTCCAACCACCAAGGAGATATTCGCTACTGCCTCAGGATCAATACTACCATACATGCGGAGACTACGGGAAAGGCGAACCAAATAGTCAGTTGGCATTTCATCTTTATCTTAAAACACCAATTTTTACTTTTGACCCATTTACAGACTTTAACTTTAAAAGGAGTATGCACATACAATGTAACACTCTGTAATTGTGCTGGCACTGCCGGAATGGCAGGAGCTCCCCCCACTGCAGGAACTACCGCAACTGCGGATGCTGTCACTACAGTTTGAATATTACTCAACAATGGATAAAGTCCCTCCTGAGGAAGGGCACTTTCCTCTGGAGGGCAATAAGGAGGTGGGGGTGCAGTTGCAGTAAAAACTTTCTGATCAATACTTTGAAAAAAATACCTGAGAAGGCTTGATTTTAAAACCTTCTGCAACATGGATCCAAACATACAAATTTTCTAAATATCCAGGATATGATATCTCTAAAACACCTTTTAAATCTTTCAGTATACCTTTTTTTTCAAATAATCCAATATGTGGCCTTTTTTAATCCTAATTCTGGCCATGTTTCAGCACATAATTTAACAAGTCGACTTTTCTTTAAATCAGATTTTCCCAGGACAGTTTTCTATTTCTCCAGGACTACATCCAGTGGAGATCCTTCCGGAATATTCAGTTATCTTCTCTCCAGTAACATTTGATTTCGTTGCAAAACTCAAACCAAATATTCTAGAAGATAATCAACCTGGTCTTCACTACCCGCAATATTTGTAGTTCAGTGTGTTTCCAAAACACATCTCTTGAACTATTTCCCGGTCTTCACTACCCGCAATATCCTGGTTTTGCTGCGTGTGTATCTTTCACCACCTCTTTATAAGCTTTCACCAAAATATCACCGAAGACCCCTTAAAAATATCACCGAAGACCCCTTAAAAATATCACCGAAGACCTTTTACCTGTTTTATATCCTTCGATCTTACATTCATTGAAGGGAGTAGCCTTGGTTGATGACCGCCCGTCCCTCCTCAGACTGTAAGTTTCCCTTAGGTTCAACTCACCTATGCCGGCAGGGCTTGTTCCAGTCTGAAAAAGGGCGCGATGGTCATCTAGTTGGGCCTCCTGCCTGGCTCGCCATTTGTGGTAAGAGTCTTAAAATTTGACTCATGTAGTTTCGTGTCCCAACCGTCACTATCCCAATCAGACGAAAGACACATGTAAGATCGAAAACTGGCTGCAGCTCTTTAATTTCTCTTTCTTGCAAGAAGTGACCACTTAGGAATCAAAACCTAGAAAGTGGTACTGACTACATATTTTGATCAACCTTAAATAGAAAAAATCATACAGGGATACATGGATTTCTGCTCAGTTAAACAGTGATTGATTTCTAAATTATCTTGAATACACATAGGCTTCAAAGAATCTTCTGATGTGGATTCAGTTAACTCTATCTTTGACTAAGAGACGGAATCCACAAACATTACAATCTTTGCCAGATAGCCTGTCTCCTAAGAAGGCAGAGTTCATTGATGTATCAGTTCTTCTTTTAACCTTTTGTCCCCGGCTTTTAGGAATGTAGCTACTATTAATTTTCCCTACATGTTTTCCTCTTGCCAAGTTAACCTGAGGTCTTCATGAGACACACTTTATTAACTCTTATTTCAGAGGCACGTACAAGGGAATTTTGAATTATCTTACCACAAATGCAGTCATTATGGTTAGGCTGACCATATGAAAAGGAAGACAGGGCTCATGTACCTTTAACAGTTGTAGAGAAAAGGGAATTTCAGCCAGTGTCATTTGTATGCAATTAGTTCCTGGTGAAATTCCCTCTTCATCACAACAGTTAAAGTTGCAAGGGCTCTACCTTCTTTTGTATATGGTCACTCTAGTATAGTGCCTGCAACTTTAACTGTTGTGATGAAGAGGGAATTTCACCAGGGACTAATTGCATACAAATGACACTGGCTGAAATTCCCTTTTCTCTACAACTGTTAAAGTTATATGAGCCCTGTCCTCCTTTTCATATGGTCAGCCTAATTATGGTTGCATGCTTCATACAAAGAGGAAGCTAACTAAGAAGAAGAAGGAAGGAAGGAAGTGAAGCCTAAGAGTCGCAATTTACATCAACAAGTGGTTACAAGAAGAAACTAGTGAAGGAAGAAACAGGTTCCCTTTCTGTCTATCGCCTCCCACTGGTTCAGATAACTTATCATAACATTGAACATGCAAGCTGTGGACCAGACAGACCAGAGGCAATGGAGCATCTATACTGACAGTTTTTATCAAAAGTTGGGTGCTTCACACTAGTTTGCCATTTATGTCCTGGTGCATTGCAAATGGGAAATTGTCTTCCAAGGCACCTAATCAATATTTCCTAGATCCCTTACCTATTATGCAGAAGAGACTACGTAGACTCTTTTTGCCATCACAGCTGCAAGCAGAAGGGTGACATAACAATATGAAGAAGATTTGCAATTTGAAGAATTATCAGTGTTGGAGAAATTGTTCTGGGCTCTTTGAGACAGTAGAAAGAAAGCTGTACATTCCTGGCACTCCCTTAATTCTGATTCCATTATAAGAACATAAGGAAGATTTTCTAATACATGTCCAAAGGCTACTAAAGTTGAACAATAAGGAGTTATTCATTCTCTCCCTGCAATAACAAGTGAGTCCTTGCCCAGCCTTTGCTGCTGCAATGGCCCTGCCTCATTGTTTCCGTTTTGCTACAACAGTAGATCTGACCAAGGAAGAGCATAACATATCAACATCAATGTGTTACAGAGCTCCATTCATTATATTAGATGAAACCAAAAACCTCTATATTTTCCCCAATGCTAATAGAACTGAAATGAATGGGACAGAAGTGAGTCATGACTAATTAAAGTCCCATTCATTTTTTCTTCATTTTTCCCCTTTATTGTGAATATTAAAAAAAAGAACAAAAACAAATCGTGAAAAAAGAGGGAAAAACACATTACATATATAGCAATGACATCATTTTTTCATCAAATGATTTTTTTAAAAAAGGAGAGAATTATGCATAATTTTTTTAAAAAAATCAGACCATATAGCCATATATTTATCCATCCGCAAGTTGCGCTTGTATATCACCAGTTCAAATGTCGATAAGGTTATTAAGTCCTCAATCCATTGCATTATGGGAGGTGAGTATTTATCCTTCCAATATCATAGTATAAGTCTTTTAGCTGTCATAAGGGCTCTGAAGATCCATTTGAGCTGACCCTGTGTTAGTTTCCAAGAAACCGGCAGGTAGTTTAGAAGGATATGCACTTCCTTCCATATTCAAGATTGATTCAGGACAAGATTTATCCTTATTTTAACCTCCTCCCAAAAGGAGGAGGCTACTGAGCATTGCCAAAACATATGAATTAAAGAAGCGTTAGGTGCGTTACATCTCCAACAATTATGTAAATTAGATAGCCCCTTGTTGAAAAGGCATTGTGGGGTCCAGTAGGCCCTGAACAGGATTTTTTGCTGAATAAGACGTAGCCTAAGATCCATAGAAACTTCAGATACAGTCTCTAAAGCAACAGTCCATTGATTGGGCAAAATAGGACACTCCATTTCTCAATTCCAATCCTGTCTTAAACTATGAGTATCATATTTATTTACTACTAGTAGTAAATAAATACTAAAAACCTCCCTATGATTCTTGACTTATCCTTTGCCTCAAAATCACTGAGAGCAATTTCAGACCAGTTTATTTCAGGGTAGAAGCTGATCCTTTCTGTTCTAATCCATGGAAAGATACATAAGAGCAAAAAGACACCATGGGAACCAGCTACATCCAGGAGCAATAAAAGAAGAGTTTCACAAATGAGAAGGCCCTGTCTTTTGTAGCCACCTACCTGCTGTCTTCAGCAGGGGTACTCAGAAGAGAGCTATTGTCCTGCTTTGGTTAGGTAGGACACAGAAATAGGACAAATTAAGGGGCAATCCAAAGGCAAGTCAATAAACAGGTAATGGTCAAAGGCACAGTTTTACCAGATAAGAAAGAGAGTCCCAAGAGAGAAGACTGAGAAGCAGCCAAGGTCTAAATACAGATAAGCAAGTCAGTTACAAAACACAGTCCAAGAAGCAGACTCAGGCAGGGGATCAACAGTTCAACCGCAAAGTAGTAGGAAGAAGTTGTTTCCAGCAACAAGTAAGCACTGATTCAAGGCTTATGTAGCCAGAGATTCCAAAGCCCCACCCAGGGCTCAGCCGTAGTTCATTACCGGCCCTCTGGCAAGACTCCTACTCACAAAGAGGGCCTTACTCCCAAGAAGTCCTTTCCTCTTAAGACATTCTCATTGGAAACTGAGCACTCCTTCTCAAAGGAACCCTACTGGCCTGCCTCTTGAGATGATGATGCTCTGGGATTGCTAGGTGATTGCCCAACTTCTGCCTCAGAGGAGGAGCTCCCCTTCTTCTGTGGGGATGGACACATGGCCACCTTCTCTGAAGGTCCAGGCTCTCCTGGATCTTTTGGCATGAGTAGTTCCTCAATATTGTCTATCTCTGAGAGCTCCAGTTCCTCCTCCGAGGATTCTTCCAGCAGTAGCATGACATCCTCCAAAGATGACTGAAGGGTCCAAGCAGGTACATAACCGGAGATTTTCTTTGAGATACTCTGGTCCCAACACTTTGAATTGAGCTCAGTGCAGCTGATAAAGCATTAGCATCACATGATCACATTGGCCAATTTCAGTTATCTAGCAGCTTTGGTTTGAACTAATTGAAGTTTCTGAAATGTTTTCAAAATGTCCCCATGTACAATGTATTCAGTAATCCAACCAGGAGGTTACCAGGTCATGGTAACTATAACCAGGCTATCTCTGTCCAGATAGTGTGACAGGTGGTATATCATCCTAACCTGATAAAAGGCACTCCTGGCAACTGAGTTTACCTGGCCTCAAGTGACAGTGATGGATTCAGGAGCATCCCAAACTGCATACCTGATCTTTCAGAGTGCAACTTCCTCCAGGACAGGTTGAACACCAGTCATCTGGGCAAATGAATTGCCTACTAAGAGCACCTCTGACTTTTCATGGATTGAGCTTCAGTTTGTTGTCTCTCATCCAGTCTATTCAGTGACTGCAGCAGATCTTGGAAGAGGCATGGCCCTGCCATGGGAACCATTGGGGAGTCACGAGGGTGGAGATATCTTTCCCTCTCACCTAGATATTGGAAGGCTGTCCAGGTACTGTATGAGAGACAGATCTGTGATCCTGACCTAAGGTGAGAGGCTGGGGGTGGGGTGGGGGGGAAACTGTGATGAGAAAGATCCTTCTAAGTCAGGAGGAGATGTATACTGCTTTAGTCATTTCTCTGATTGGCAATGGTGAGATGTGCTCAGTATTTGTCAAGATGAGGCCTGGGCTCCTTTGTGTGGTCTCTGATTCTGAATCTGACTCATTGGCAGAACTAGAAGAAGCCCAGACAAGACAGGGAGCGGGGGAGGAAATACTCCAAGACTCTCCAGGAGTCAAGGAGAAATATTCCAAGTTGCTCATCAAACAGGAGGCCCAGGCTCAGAGATTGTTTTCCCCCACCCTGGGAACTCCGTCTTTGTCAGAGGGGAAGGAAGCATCAGAACTGATAGCTCCCAGAGTCCGCTGCAATGTTGTGACTAGGCCTGTTCCCCTTTAGGCTGGTAGAAGGAGTTTCTGGTGAACAACTGGAATCAGATTCTGAAGCAGAAGAGACAGTGCCAGAAACGTAGCAGCCTACACACAAAGTGGGGGAGGTGATTCTCATGGGCTCTTTACCAGCTGGGGATGAACCTTCACCAGATCTTATCACTCAAAACATTAACACACAGTCTGTGGGAAATCATTATTCTTCAGAGGGGGACGGCACTTCAAGGCTAACTGATCCTAGAGTCCGCTGCAGACTCAAATGGGCAGAACTAAAGGAAGGTGAGAGAAGATCAGCCTGTCTATCTTCTCTCCAAAGGCTTATTCAGAACCAGTCTCCTTGAATTTAAAACGTTCTGGGAAAGGGCTTTCCCTTTTTCTTGAAAGGACAATTGTCTTGCTTAGTTTGCATAGTTTTGCTAGAGGGAAGTTCCTAGAGGTTAGACTCTCTTCAGGTAGGAAAAGATGTTTATTGCCTGAATAAAGCTTTGTGGATTACGTAGCAGCCCTCTTTATTGTCTCTCAATAAGGCAGGAGGTTTTGGGAAACATGGCACACAGGGTCAAGCAGACAGAGTTGAGAGGAGGTGAGAGGCGGTTTGCAAGACTAGCTGCACAAGCCAAGTTATGTCATGAGGACACTCCTTGCCTGTCAGGCACGGCAGGAAAACATGCATTTAGTTGATCGGCAACTGCCTTGCATTGTTTGGATAATTAACCTTAGAGGATAGCTCCTAACATTCATACTCCCTTCAGGTGTGAAGATTGGGGGGGGGGGGGGATTGGTTTTTTTTTTGTTTGTTTTTTACTAAATAAATGTTTTTGTGGACTGCACAGTGAACCTCTTTGTTGTTTCACATTTCAGTGGAAAGGCTTGGAATCACAACATTATTACTGGCCCCAATTTTACTCTACTGGCCCTAATTTGCCATCACTGGCCTTTATGAGTTCATCCTGGCCTGCTCATTGAAGTAATGCTACTTGTGTTATAGCTCCTCACAGAGCAGACTTACACCTGCTGATTAGTGTTTGTGGATGGGAGCAAAGCAGAAATGGAGGTGGAGGGTGCCCCTATAATAGTGGTCATTGGTAGGGGATGGTTCAGTATGATGGGGAGAGAATCTTATCAGGGTTGGGGAAGAAGTAGATGGCTATGTGCCATCCCCCTTGTATATCCCTTCCCTATCCCACAGGCTTTTGGTGGTCTGGCTACTGTACCCTGTGGTCTGGTTGTGCTGTTGGTAAATGCCAGGTCAGTCCAGAATAAGGTTTCAGTCATCCATGATTTGATCATGAATGAGTGAGCCAACCTGGCATCCATTACTGAAACCTGGTGGATGCTTGGTGCAGCATGAGACCAGACTGGAGCAGTGGGAGTGGGTGGATGTCACCGTGATACACAAAAACACTCACCAGGAAACATCTTTGCTTTGGGATAGGCTCCAAGGGCCTGTACCTTGTATTGGGCCAAAGAGACAGATTAGGAATGCTATTGCCGTATTGCCTACCTTGCTGCCCAATGGCCTCCGTGACTGAGGCAGTCTCAGATGCGATTCTGGAGAAGTATAGGATTTTGGTCCTGGGGGGCTTCAACATACACACTGAAGCTGCCTTAACTTTATAGCCTCCATGACAATCGTGGGGCTTTCTCAGTTTTTCATCGGACATATAGGGCATGGCACACCCTAAATCTGGCCTTTGTCTCAGGGCATGAGAGAAATAGTCTGAATATTGGGGGAGTAGTTCATGGTAAGCCCACTCCCTGCCCTGGGGTCTATTAACATGGCCCCAGGAGGCGCTCCCTCCTGGCAATGGGGTTTCTTGCCTCTACCCTGCGGTAGCGATACCGCAGGGTTTCAGGAGGAAGGAGCATTAAAGCGGCGTTCTGAAGACAGGCCCTAAGTCCTCCAAAATACATAACTGTAGGACCACAACTATTCAAAAATACAGAAAACTTATTAGGATCATTGAATCAGTGAGATAAAAGGTTTCCCATAATATATTATTCGTGCACCATACTCACAAGATCATAACAATGAGGTATGTTATAAAAGAGTTTCCGGGTGTTCCTCCCTTTTTATCCTCCCAATTTTTAGTTCAACGTATTGAAGGTCAACTAAAGGGTATTGATGTCTTTGTTCAAAAATCCTCTACACCCTTATCAGTTTGTAATGTAAGAGATGGAAAGGAGGACAATTATAGGCTCTGATGCCATCTTTCGCTCACAAACAGCGTTCGCCATTTGTGTCCCTTGCAGGTTGATAACTGAGAGGGCCGTTGCACATGCCATACCAAATATTTTTCTATTTATTATATATCCCTCTCTATCTCTAAGGCCCATAATGGCTACTTGGAAAAAAGAAGGGAAGCTAAAGAAATTTCCTTAAATATTCTTTTAAAACAACACGTGCACTAGGGCAGCGAGCCTGCTCACCTGGGGGCATTTGTTTGTGCCGTGGCGTGGGTGCCTTGTCGGGAAAGGAGGTGGGGCTGGGTCCGCAGGTGGGCACTCGCTCGGGGTTTGGGGCATGGGGGAGGGTTAGGGTCTCCCCTCCAGGCTGCTCCAGCAGAGCTAGAAGGGCTCTCGGCCTGGCTCCGCTCCTGGGCAAAGACGCTGCTGTCGTGGCCTAGAGGAGGAGCAGATGCAGCTGCTGTGAGGAGGGGGGAGGGCAAGCAGCAGTAGCAAAGGAAGCTTGGCGGGGAGCAGCAGTGGCAGGATGGACGAAAGAACAACCGGCCCAAACAAACCACAAAGCTCCAAGGACCAGCAGGCAGGAAGGGAAAAGGGTGAGGAGAAGCAGAAGCAGTGTCCTCGTGGCACCAACTGGTACAGAGGTCTGAGCTGTGCGTGTGTGCCTGCCTGCCTGCCCTAGGTTGGGCGCATGGGAGGGGGGGGCTGAAGAGCCCGGAGCCAGGATGTGTAGGGACTGGGTAGGTGCCCCATGGGAGCAGCCAAGGCTGAAACAACAGCCTCGTCAGCAGCAGCGGCGGAGAAAAGGCCCATCAGCAGCCTCCCACGCACCCACCCGCACCACTGCTCTTCGAGAAGCTCGCCCTCTGCACCCTTGCTTGCAGTTGTTTGGCTGGAAGTGCCCCCCCCCCTTTCCCAGGACTCTGACCTTCAGGGGAAGCTCTTCCCCTCCCTTTCCCGTTTGCTTTCCATTTTGCCCCTTGACTGCGAAGCCTCTCTTGGGGGAAGTTGGTCACTCAGTCTTGGCTCCCCTCAGCAGCCCAGCTGTATGCTACGTTGTGGCAAGGGGTGGGGGGCATTGCCTTCCTCCCTCTTCCATGGAAAGACCAGAGCACCCCCACACCCCCATGCTGAAGGGCACATCAGAAACTCTCACCCGGGGAGCATATTACACGGAGCACTTGGATCCTCAGGCCTGGCAGGGACCACAAAAGCAGAAGCCAGCATCAGTACAGCCAACGCACAGAGTCCAACCCGGCCAAACCAAGTGGAAAGAACACAAGGGCAGGACAAAGAGAGCTCAGCACGGTGCCCAGGCCCAGGCTGTGGGAGTGAGTCCGGCAGCCAAAAGAGGGAACCGGCAGCCAGGGAAGGCTGCTCCACCAAGAGAAAGAGCAAAGCAAGAAGACACCCCATGCGAGCGGCAAAGATGGCCCAGTAGGAATCAGACAGCGAGGGATCCTCAGGTGAGACCTCCTCATCAGGGGAGGAATCCCCAGAACCAGCAAATAACTATTGGCTGGTAGATGCCCTCCCCCTGGTTTGTCAAGGTGGGCCCTAAGGAGAAGGGTTAGAAAATCCCCATCTGATTTATGCCTAGCAGAAGTCTGGTCTCCAAGCCAAGCTGGCACTGCGAGGACCCAATACGTCCAACATATAAGGATGAGGAGGATCCGCCGGGCATACATCTCCCATGTAAAATCATGGAGAGGATCTTTGATAGCTATGATATAGATGTCTTCTTCCTCCTAAAACCAGAGACAGAAGGAAGGGGGGAAGACAAGAAAGGTAGAGGCAGTAAAAGGGACATGGGGGGAGGCAGCTGAGAAGACATTCAGCAACTGGCTATTGAGTTACTCAGCCTACATGGGGGTAGTTTTATTTGCATACCCTGAATGGGG
Organism: Anniella stebbinsi; assembly: GCA_029215795.1. Classification (NCBI taxonomy): domain Eukaryota; kingdom Metazoa; phylum Chordata; class Lepidosauria; order Squamata; family Anniellidae; genus Anniella; species Anniella stebbinsi. The sequence continues at coordinate 103,688,433 of JARDYH010000003.1, forward strand.
GCAGCATCTGGTCAATCACCAGGGCACGGTCCTTAAGGCCAGATCCCTGGTTGGCAATATTGCTGCCATAGGATATGATGAAGCATTCAGAAGAGCTTCCTACAGCCCTAGTGCATGATGGAATCTCCTTAATGATCAGCTGTGGTTAAGTCATTGTGGGCCCACATATAAAAGAAAGAACAGATTTTCCCAAAATGGTCAAGTGCATGAGCAGGAAGGAGGCATACCAGAGGGTTTGCTGGAAATACAACTAGGGAAAATGCTAGAGGGCCCGCTGCAAGTTTGATCATGACTGTGATAGTTGCATGGGCCCACATCCCAGAGCCTTGTGTCCCACAGGATGGAGAGGGCAAGGCTCCTTTCAAGGCAACTGCCCATCCATCCAACCAGCCGGTCTAACTAATGGGAGGGGAATACAGCAGGAAACCAGGCTCCTGCTCCCCATAGGAAATAGTGGCGCTCAGGAGGGGAAGGAAGGTCTGGGCATGACTCACACCCCAATCCACCCAGATGCCCCGTGACCTATCCTACAGAGCTACCCCAATAAAGAAGCTGCTCATTACTTGAGGGTCCCACAATGAACCTAGTTTACTTCAGAATTCAGCTGGATTCGGAAGCAGGCATATCACGCTTGCCTGAGGATAAGCTGGTCAAACTGGAGTCTCTCATATGATGCCTTCTGGAGTGCAAGTAATGTACCTTGAGAGAACTACAGGCTTTGATTGGCCATCTTAACTTTGCTTGTAGGATGGTGGCACCTGGCAGGGCATTTTGTGCCCAGTTAGCCAGGGCCACAGCTGGGATTCCTTCTCCCACCATCATATTAAGGTCACAAAGGGGATGAAAGAAGACATGAAGGTGTGGCTTTCATTCCTGGACAGTTTCAATGGAGTTTCACTTTGGCAGGAGCATTTAGCCGAGGGTGCCTCTGGCAGCCTGGGCTTTGGAGTTTATTACCACGGTTGATGATGTGCAGAGAAGTGGCCCAAACACTGGGCAAACATAGGCATCACCAGGGATCTGACATTCTTGGAATTATTCCACATTGTGGTGGCTGTGTATATCGGCAAGAGGTCTGCGGTTTACAGACCCTACATCCAGACTCACTGTGTGCTCACCAGCAATCTTTGTCTTTAAGAGCTCCATCACACCTAGGTTTTTTCCCTGGTTTTCTGTCACATTTTTTACCTTTGATGCATAAGCGCATCAAGCTTATGTCCCCTTTCACTTGGGCTGCCTCTACACAAGACGTTTAAAGCTCTTTGAAGTCTCATTAAAAATTTTACCTCTACAAGAGCGGAGCGTAAATTGGGAGTTGAGGCGCTTTATCTCTCCGATTATGCACATTATCGAATGCGCGTTAAATAGCGAGTTTTATTTTGTTCTGGCCGTTAAAGCGCATTTTGCCTATGTGAACAAGCGATTCTCCGCATTAACTACTTGTAAAGCGCATTTCAAACAACCGGTAAGGCCACCAGTTCTGCGCTCAATTACCTCTTGCTACAAGCATTTACAATAAAGTGCTTCAGCGATTATGCACATAATCGGCTAACCAGGCGTCAAACAGAATCCATCTAGAAGGGGTCTTGAATACGCTGCTGTTTTGCTCTTTCGCTTGTTTGCTCTTCCACTCCACTCCTTCTCATTCTCCCTGCAGTTCATTGGTTGCTCCTCCCTCCCCCCTTTAACAAGACATAACCAAGCAGGTACTGTCAGATGAGCACTTCAACCAGACCCCCTTTCTGCTGGACAAAAATGGAATGACCCTTTAGTCTGGCTCTTTGGGGGCCTCGAGGGAGTACAATCCTGTATCTGCAGAGATTTGGGCATTGTATGGTTTAAAAAAATGCTTTTGAGCCTAGGATGCAAGGTTTGTGTTTGATATTGAGGCTTGGAGCCGGCTGCTGGGAGTGATTGCTTTTCCCTGCCAGGACCTGATGCAATCCATTCAAGCCAACAGCAAGACTCCCATCACAGCACATGCCCCCAACAAAAGGAAACGTGCGAGTACAGCACTACACAGAGGCTTAAGTGCGCATTAAACACGCTTAGGGAAAATAATCCAGACTTTAGACATTCTAGGAAAAGATGGAAAAGGTTGGGGAAGAGGTGGGGTGTGAACAGGACAGGCATGGCATGATGTGAGTACCATGCTGCAAATCCGCATACCAGGCATGGTGAGAATGCTCAAAATTGTTGGTGTCACGTCGGTCCAAGAATAAAGACGGTATGGGTCTGCAGTCACAGCATTGTCTACTGGGCTCAGAAATACTGCCTAACAACCAGGTGGGAGCAACACCTAAGTTTGGAGGACACAGTGAAGGTCATGTGGCTGGGACAATGAGGGATGCTGTGGGGAGGACTTAGACAATGCTACTCCTGGAGGTGGAGAGGTCTCATTGTCATATAACTAGGAGGGAAAGACTTGGGCCAGTGCAAAGGTTTTAACCTTATGTGTGCAGCCAGGAAGGACCTGGCAGAGTTACAGAATCAATTTCCAGATACCAGCATCATGTGGTCCAACCTGCTAGAACAGCAGGTGTGGCATGAGGCCTGAGATTTGTGGGAGCTTGGAGGAAAGTTAACAAGGTGGTGAGTCGCTGTGTGGAGCAGCTGGGGGGCTATGTCATACAGCATCTGGACATCACATTTGAACATCAGGAACTGTTTCAGTCTGATGGAGTGCACCTTTTGGAAAATGGCCAGGAGTTTGTAGCATCCATAGGGCACTTCTGAATCAATTGCAGCTAGAGTAAGTTTGGTGGGAGTCAGGTAGGAATGCCACCAGCCTCTTGTTGTAGATGGCTTTGGGCTGGATCTAAATCAAGGGGGAAGGGGTACACATCTTCTACCCCAGCAGGAAAGGGGTATCCTGGGGTGGGGCCATGGGGCTGCAGCCCAGCTCAGGGGCTTGTATGCCAGAAACACTCCCAGAAGAACAGGGAAGGAGACATGCGAATGGCATATGCTATGACATGGACAACCACCATGCTCCAGCCTAAGCCCCCCCCCCATGGAGCCTCCCAGCACATGGGCTGTGGTCTGAATTGGCCAGCAGGCGGGCTGTCCAATTGAGGGGTCAGCCTCATACCATGTCAAACTCTAAGCTGTAATCAATAAAGTTGTGTCTCTGTGTAAATTATTGGTTGCCTTCCCAGGAGAGCCACCCTATGAGTACTCCAGGTGTCATCCATCAGCATTGCCATTCCTGCCCATGGGGAACCATCACCATTTCCTACATGCTTTGCCCCTTCACATGAGCAACACCCAAAGGGAGCTTCAGTGAAGGACCAGTTTGTTCTCACACCTAAAGACACTGAGCAACCAACAAACGTGACAGAGTCTTCCTTGGAAAAAACCTGAAGAGCAGGAAGCATATTTAAATTCCAGCTTATTTTTATTCTATATTCACTGAGTCTCCAGTCATCCCCTTAAACCATACATAATTAATCTCCCTGTGCCTCTAGGCTTCCCATGTTTTACTAATATTTCTTTATACTTATTTTTCAAGTGTCTAGTTCTGTCTCACTCAAGGTAGCTCACCATAAAATCTCCAAAATAAAGTTAAAAACACCAGCATCGAGAAGAAAAATGATAAAGTATGAAATCTCAGTCTACTAAAAATACCAAATACAGCAAAGCAATGCCATCAATTTCAAAACAAAGAGTAACATTAAAAAAGAGCATATCAACCAGTCACTCCTATATATATATATATATATATATATATATGTAGAAGTGAAAAGAAAGAAAAGCATTTGCTATCTTTCTGAAAACCGCAAGAGAGCAAACATGGTGAGCCTTCCTAAGGAATCAAGATGAGAGAGGGTGCCACCACTAAAGAAGCCATTTATCTAGAACTGCCAGTGTTGTTTCTGAAGGGTTAGGGTCTCAGAGCAGAGTCTCATCAGATGATCTGAGGGCACATATGGGAGGAGGAGGAGACATTTCTCTTAGGGTAGCGCAGCTAAAAAGCATTTAAAATGTGGCAGCTAAAAGTAAATGCAAAAATCTTTTACACAACTTGTATCTGGTTAAAAAAGTTGTTGACAAAATATTTGAGCAATATGATCTGGCCAAGACTGAGCATATGGCCAAGGGTCTTTTATCCACCAACCCTTATTCTGGTAGCTTTACATACAACGCTTGTAGCCATGCTTTCATTTCATTTCAGTTTCTCTCATGCTCATTTCTCTTTGGTCTTTAGACTCATTGTGGTAGTCAACTTTTATGCACATTGTATTTTTATGCTTAACATTAAATCTGATATCATGTTCAAGTGATTTCATGAGCTAACATGAATAAACTGGTGAGGTTATAATTGCTTCAGCAGTTGACAATACCTTTACAGTTTACATGTTCTGGGAGTTGAATAATGTGCAGTGCTGAAAGGATTCCTGCCAAGCCCAGAAATAAGTGCAGTTAACCCTCTAGCAGTATTTATTGTTAAGAACTTTTGTGGGTTTTACATGCAAGTCTACGGAATGGAGGAGGCCCTTGAAGAGTGCTTTTTCATAATCTTCTAGCACTTCATTTCCAAATTAGAATAATATAGTGGCAGCACTGTTCAGGATGTTGTGCTAATAACTCTTTCATCAGCGACATTCTAGGTGGATGGTGTTGCATTGTTAGATCTTGGATAGACACAGCCTAAAGTGACCAGCATGGATAGCCCATCTATGGCACAATGGCCGGAAATGGCACAGAAATTGTGGGAGATGCCCGACGGACAAAAGGAAGGACTTCTTCAAACAGCTCATAGGCAATTTATTGCTTTCTTGGGATGTAGCTTTAAATGGAGTTTAGACAAATTCATGGAGAAGAAGGCTATCAGTGGCTACTGGGCATGATGACTACCTCCAGTATCAGAAACAGTATGGTTCTAAATACCAGTTGCTGGGGAACAACAGTAAAATATCCCTCATGCCCCGCTTTGGGGCTTCCCTGAGACATCTTGTCGGCCACTGTAAGAAAGGGGACGTTGAACTAATTACACTGTAATTAGTGGCTCTTATGTTATCTTGTGGGCCTTTAAAGACCGGTGGCATGGAGTCAGGCCTGTGCTTCTACCTGCCTTTCTGGTGCTGCGATATTGCCTGCTCCTCAGCTCAACAGACAATGGGCGGCACTGCATGTATACTACAGGAATGGGCAACTTGTGGCCGCAGGATGTTTTTGCCTAAGCTCCCATCAGCAATAGTCAACATAAGCAATGGTGAGGGATGATGGGAGTTGTAGGCCAAAACACTTGGAGGGCCACCAGTTGCCCACCTCTAGTCTACAGTGTGCACTAGGATTGCCCTTTTATAGACCTGACATGACCTGTGGAACTCTTGCTCAGAAAAACAATCCTTCTAGAACACGGGTGAGCTAACTTTAGTGTTGTGTATCCTCACACTTCTTTTTTTGAAGTATCGCTGAAGTCCTTTGATGTATTTTAAAATTATAACACTAGAATTCATGCTTCTTTGTTATTGACAGTTTATTGGATTTTTTAAAATTTCCCAATGAAATTTACAAAGAGTAAAAGCCCCTCCTGCCCCCTTGCCCCAATTTCCTCCCCTTTAAGGTTCCTGCTCCCTTCTTCATATCGTCCTGTATTTAAAGAATAAAGGTTTCATGTATATAAGGAAATTTATAATAATAATACATTTATTTCTTACCCGCCTCTCCGTTTGGATCGAGGCGGGGAACAGCAGTAAATATAAAAGATGATAAAATACATAAATAATTAAAAACATGGTTCACATTATTAAAATAGCAATAAAACATCCTAAAAACATCCTAAAATTCCACTGGATATGCGTGCTGGAAGAGATCAGTCTTTATAGCTTTCTTAAATTCTAAAAGACTGTTAAGTTGGCGAATCTCTCCTGGCAGGCCATTCCACAGTCTGGGAGCGGCAGAAGAGACGGTCCTCTGGGTAACAAGAATTAAATAAATTGATAGTTACATGGAAAAAATAATTAAAACAATACATTTTTTTAAAAAAAGGAAAGGGTTGTGGCAAGTGTGTCCCTTTCCTGGCCTGTACTGGTTTTGCAGTAGATCACATTGCTTGCGTTCATATAATTCAAGAAAACTTCTCCATAATAATTGTATTTTATTTTTTTAATGTTTAGTAATTTGATACAATATGCTATTCATGAGCAGCTAAGGTCAATAGATCTTGAACATGTACATCTGGGGTTTTATTTGCTTTCCAGTGTTGTGGAATAATATATTTCACGATTAGTGTGTCCTTTCCAAACCATGCAGCAAGCCTCTCTGCCAAGTCCCATTTGCCCAGAATGTATTCCACTAATGCATGGCCATCTTTTACATTGAGTGAGGTTTCCAATACCATCTTGTCCCTGGTTAGGACCTCAAGCCAGAAAGACATATCTATTAGGTAACTCCATAACATATGCACTACATTAGCACGTGGACTGTTACACTTCCAACACATAATCATCCTTTGGTGTCTAATGTGCCCTGCATAAATTTGCTGGATAAGTAGCAGCCTGAGTTCTGTGTTAGATGGTTTGACAGATTTTAAGGCTCCTTTCCAATAGGAAGGTTTCAGTTTTGTTTCTAGCTCTTCATTCCATTTAATCCTCAGGGGGTTTAACTCCATTGCAACGGTATCTTGAACCAAGTCGTAAAGGAATTTGTTGGTCTTACTGAAGTCTGTCAAGCTTGTGTTGTTTGAAGTAGGTCTGGGGCATCTGAGGCTTTCAGTATCTAAGTTTTAGATATTGCCAGGCTGCTGTAGGAGGTAAGCCAAATTAATTCTGTAACACTGCAAAGGGCTTAAACACATTTAGCGGCGTCACCCTCTCCTCTGGGGTAATCAGCTCATATCAATTGCGCCAAGAACCAGGAAGCACAACAGCCCTGGAGGAAAAGCACAATTTTCCTTAGTGTAGAGATGCTCTCTTTGATCTATTTTATAAAGGAATAAGGAGGGGAAGCCACAGGAGATGACCTGGTTGATGCTAAAGTCGTCAAAAAGTCTCGAACGTCCGGGAATGGCCAGCCATGAGCGTGCTGGAGGGGGTGTGGAGCCAGTGGTACATACCTCCATCATTGGTGGACTTACCATTTGCTCAACTCTTTTGGGCTAAGATTGAAAATGACATTAACAAAATTACTGATCAATCAATTAGTCTTGATCCAGGTCTTGCCCTTCTTAATCCATATAATAAATTTAATATTAACTATTCACAAAAATATCTCATTTCATTCCTGCTGATGGCTGCTAAACAAGTCTTTGCCAAAAACTGGAAGTGTGACAGACTCCCTGATTTGCGTGATTGGTATGGGAGAGTGTGGAACTTGCAGAAACTGACTGAGCAAGTTAGATGTTTAAGAGACCAGATATTGACATACTTGAATGTTCATGGTCATCGTTTATTTCAGTCTGCCTCGGAGACTCATGGTGATGCATGGAAAGATCTACTCAGTTCTATAAGATCTGGACAGTAAAACTTTTTTTTAAATCACCCACGAGGTCAAAATGTGTCCCCAGATGTGTAAAACTTCTCTGTGCTTCCTGTCATACGTGGGTAGATACATGGTGAGATGAGACCAAGTAAAACTTGTATTCCAGAATCCTGGAATGCAGTCATATATACTAATCACATGGCCTCATATTACATTTAATGTGATGTAAAGTTGCTCTTTTAAATATTCAGTATATGATATAGTGTGGGTAGGCAACCTGGTGCCCTCCAGTCGTTCTGGCCTACAGCTCCCATTATCCCTGATCATTGGCCATGCTTACACAAGCTATAGTCCAAAACATCTGGAGGGCACCTTCCATATATCAAATTATTTATTTGGTGTCATCATACAAAGTACTGTTTAGAAGTCCTCTGTACGGGATGGAACTACCTCATTCTGGGAGATGAGTGTCACCAGAATTTGTATCATTTTCTCCCCATCTCGGTATCACTAATCTATGTTGAGATGCCATGAAGTTAATCATTTTTCTGCCATCAGTATTCATAACAAAATTGGCTCCCTCTAGCAGGGGCAGGAAAGCCCACAATGTCATGTTGACATGGGGTATGTCATACTACATATTATGGAGGAGGGAAACCCAACGCAAGGATACCATCCTCAGCAGCAGTGCAATTTCATTCATAACATGTAATACTGACCATGTTGCAAAACTCTGACTTCAGAAAAAGTTGTTACAAATATTATAAATAATCCACGCTGTCTAAATCGGTATGCATCTAGACTTATTTTATCTCCCCTACTGTACAACCAGCACTGTACATTGTCTTTAAGTACCCACTGGCAATGAGTCAAAGGTCATACTGGGTTTAGTTACAAACATAGTTCCGTTATGTCATGTGGAAAACCAAACCAATTGCACTGAATTTTGTGAACACTTGTAGTGAAGATGAAATGTAGCCTCTCATCACCTGTTCACAACTCAAACCTGATGGGGAAAGAAATGACATCTGTCAAAGAATACATCCCCCAATAATAATAATTAGCTGAATTAACCTTGAATTTTTCCTAACATGAAATAAAGTAGTTGAACAGGAGTTTTATCGCAATTTCCATACTAAAGAAAATAAAACATTAAAGTTCAAAAAATTACTCAGTAATTTGTTTCTCCGTTTGATGTTAAAAGCATAAATTAGATATCAGTGAAGAGCCTTTCATCACATTCCTGGATTCCTTCCGCTGAGTTGCAGTTTGGCTTTCCCACACACATATTAATATGGTGAAGCTTTGTTTACATGGGACAAGTTCAGACTTGCATGGGGAAGCAATTAGGATGGGTGAGACTTTGGTACGAGAGCATATTTCCATACACATTTCGTAGCCAGAACAACACTGAACTTGTTTCCCACGTACAGGTTCCCTCCTTAATAGCAAAAGGTTCAGTTATTCTGCAGGCGTCTTTGCAGAGTAGGCGTCATCAGAACTTTAAGAACGGAATATACATGGGCTTAAATGGTTCCATTTTACCTAATACAAGATGGAGTATTATGCATGACACAAGTTGGTTGGGCAGATTCTAAGGCATCCATGCTCTCTACTGGTTTCTCTATATTACATTCTACAAGCACGAGTATTTGCTCCTGGCAGATACTGGAAGTTCTCCTCCCACAAACCAAAGTCATCAAGCATGGAAACAATCGCCCTTCCAGATTTTCTTAACTTCTAGGTGATTGCCAGAAAAGCCAGGAGCAAAACCCGTCCTCATTCCCAACCCTCTTGGGTTTTATGTTCTGGTTGTTTTAACTCTGCACCTTAGCTTTCGGTGACTAAACAGCTTTTGGACTGGGCTGCAACCCCTCACAGCTGGAAGCCACTGAGCTTTGCATCCCAGTTCCACTCAGCCCCAAGTGGAGCTTTGTTTGTGACGCTTATCTCTAGACCCAATCCAGGATCTGCCCTTAAACTCAGGAACTGGATGTTTAATTTTAGGAGTTGGCAGCCCCTGGGGCAACAAAACTCCCATAGCTAATGGATAACAGGGCTTGTTCTGTGAAAGCTGCAGGAAAGCTTTCACTCGTGCCAATGATACACATGAGCAGAATAGCATTTAAAATAGAGCTGTGCGCAAATGGACTTTGGAAATTCTCTACTCTAGTTTTGGGCAGAGAAATTAAACAATTTCACCATTTTTCCAGGAGAAATTCTCCCAACAGTTTCTCACAGGTAGGGGTCACCACTGGCAGGGGTTATAGCAAAGCGTCTTTCTTTTCCCAAGGGTGGAGGTAGGAGTGTAGCACTGCATTAGCAGACACTGTGTTGGCAGCTGGTCCCTCATTTTTCATCTTCCTAGCATCATTCTAGGGCATTGGGGGTGGGGGTGGGGGGTGGTGAGAAGAAAGGTGGCCACAAAATCCTGCAAGGCGGTTTTTTATTTCTAGAAGAAAACTCTCCGAACTTTTCTGAGGGGAAAAAAATGTATTCTGAGAAATGTTGGCCAAACTGTAGTTGTCATTCATTCCTCAGTGTTCAGTGCTTCCCCAAGGGTCTTCCAAACATCAAATTTCTGAAGGGTGATCGTGGATACGTCCTATCTCCAATGCTGGTGTTTCCAATGCAGCTACAAAGTAGAAGGTGTTTGTTTTTGTCTCAGTGTTAAATGTCTTACAGTGTTCAAGATGCAAGCTTTGTGGATTATCGAAGGAAGGAGGCTCAAATACAGGAGAGGAGGTGCAAAGCTAAGAAGAAAGTCTACTATGAGTATTCTGAACCATCCCCAAATTACTGTACATGAAGGGCTGGAAAGTGATTCTTTTACTGAGAATAAAGCTGAGAAAGTGTCAGACATGGACAATTTAATAGTGAATAACGTTTGCGGTTATTACCTACACTTTGGTTTCCCCCATTTCAGGAACTTTCTATTCGTGATTTCTTTGTTACAGTTTAGTCTGTAAAAGATAGGAGAGGGGGGAAAATCTCACAGCTGGAATAAAAGGTTGACTCACCTCACCTCTTAAAGGAAATGTAAGCTTTTAAGCCCCCTAAATTCTTAGAGGCAGCATTAAGCACCTTAATGGCTTTAACTCTTGAAAGCAACATAAGCTGCAGTAACCCCTTCTGGTGAAGTAGCTATTTAAACTGCATTCAAGATTAAAGGGAGCAGGGACCTCAATCACCTTTGTTACGTGGGTTGGAGAGAAAAGAGTTTTGAGTGCTGCTAACTAGGGTTCAAAAGGACAGGAGGTAAAACGGTGGCCAAGATTTCAATTCTATTGCACTTGTTAACATTATACTTGGAGAGCTTCATCTATCCAAAATCAGCCACCCAAGCAAGCTCTTACTTACCATATAAATCCTAAAAAAATAACCACAAAAATTTAGGGCACACTGTTTCACAGTATTGCCTTGTCAAGAATGTCTTTCTTACCTAAACAGTTGCTAATCCTATTAATATACATGCACCCTAAACAAGCCAAGGGCCACACAAGCTCAGATGGAGTGATCACATGCAGAACTGGGTGCTGGGCATCCTAGCCCAATCCAGCAAACAGGGCAGGGTGCATGTAGCAGTATCAAAGAAGCTAGAATCATGCTGATCAACTGTTTAGGAGGGAGAGTGGATACAGAAGTAAAAATCCATCCAAAGCCTTCCCTTGCTACTAAACAGCTGATGACTCCAGCTTCTTTCACTGGACTGTATTACAATCTGATATGCACATTGCACACTATGGCTTTAACTGGCATTACCCTGATACCTTAGCTGAAAAAATCCATTTGGTTTTGGAAAGCACAGCCTGAGAGCTGCTATGGAACTGCTGCAGAGGCAAAGGAGTCATAGAATGTACCTGTTTCCTTCTTCATTAAATTAAAGAAGGTTGTTCCATGCATCCTAGGAAAACATGCAAATACCTGCCTGATTGTCATTGAGCAGACTGAAGAAGGGAACCCTCCAAGTTCCTGAACACAAAAACACTGCTAGTTGGAAGGTTGTGATGTCTTTTATTCAAAGCCCAACACATTTCAGGTTTTAAAAAAACCTTTCTTGCAGACTCTATTCAATCTTTTTCCAGGTTTAAAAAGCAACACCAAGTTGCACAATACTCATCCCTCAAAGGATACTCCTTCATTCTGCATGGCCTTTTGGTGCCTTCCCACCTCGATTCTTTGGCCCGATTGTCATACTACCACCCAGCCAAGTAACCCGCAAGGCTATCTTTGAATTAAGCCATCAAAGATAGCTAGCGGAAAAAGTGGTTTAAGTTAGAAGTATCTCCTGGCACTACCTGAGTAGCCTTAACAACACCTTTTTGTTTTGAATATTGGGCTATGTTACTCTAGACAGCAAGCTCGATGAAAAATGGATCAAGGAACCACCATGAGCCCTTTATTCAGTGCCAGAACCAAACTATAGTTCCCTTTGTTTTAACCTATCCTTGGTCCAACCCTCAGAGCCATCAAGCTCTTTGTACCCTTTTCAACAAACCCTATCACTGGTTTGGAGGTCAGCCAACTGATATTCATTCTTTCTTAACGGTTGTTCCACACAGTGATATGTCTCAGTTCTCTACACCAAACAGGACATGACACTTTGAAAATGGGTTGAAAACTGTCTATGGAGTGTGCCCTGGTCCCCAACAGTTTTAAAGCAGTAGTGTAGATCCTGCCCCAGACTCAACTGACTTTCCTCTGAAGTCAGGTAATTCTAGCTGCTCCTGCTCTATTTCTTTTCCTTTTCTCCTACATCTATGCATTTCTGCCCCCATTGCCCACCATTTCACCAGTATCCGAACTACCTTGTCATATAGACTTCCAGTTCTCCTGCTCCACCATCTTCATAGTGTCATTTTTATATATATTTCCTTTCTTATTAGGCCTGTTAGAACTGATATACTAGCTGATATACCCAACGTTGCTTGGGCCCCCTAAGATATATGGCTGTGAGGTAATCATCTTAAAGTAGTCAACTGGTGCTAGGCTGGTGAGTAAACGTCTAATCAAATTACATTTGCTTCTTTTCCCCTTCTCTCACCCTCACAACAACCCTGCAAGGTAAACTGATGCCAGGTCTGTGAGGTAACTTTATAATGAATTAAATGTGTTTCTTTTGTCTCTTTCTGTCTCTCTCACCCCCGATGCATGGCCAGGGCTGCCTTAAAGCCACCACAATTTTCCTTGTCCCCACAGAAAAAACTACAACTCCCAGCATGCCTTTCACTGTGGTGCCCAATGGGAGTCCTTCCGCTGAGATTCATTGGCAGTGAAGTCTGGCTGAGCCAGTCCACATTGCACTGCTCAATCGGTGCCTGTAGGTAGGTCGTGAGGGAGCCGGCCTGCTGATTGACTGACAGCTTGGTTGCCATTGGCAATGGGCCCAGAGCTGCACCCTCCTCCACTCCTGCTCTCAATGGTGCTTAGCGAGTGAGGTAGCTGGCCCCAGGCGCTCTCCCTTCAGGCCCAGGGGATGAGCCACTACCAGATGATGGCTGTCAAAGCCTGATAAGTCTTCCCTCCTGCCCAAGGCATACTGGGAGTTGTAGGCATGAGCCTAGATCTCTGAATAATGTGTTAGTCTTTGAACACCGTCTGAGGTGTGGTAGGAGACAACTGGAGAGTGGGCCTTCTTAGCTGTGGCACCCTGCTTATGGATTTCTTTTTCCCAGGCAGGCTGACCTACTGACTGTTGTACTAACATTATTCCCCGCTTCGATCCAAAGGGAGAGGCGGGTAAGAAATTATTATTATTATTGGCTTTCCAGAGTCTTTCAACTTGAGATTTTTTATACTGCATTTTTTTTGGGGGGGGGGAGCTCATAACTAAACCTCAACATTCCAAGACAGATGCAGGAATTACTGAATAAAGTTTATGATTTTTTATGTAAAAGCCTGACTATACCATTGAAACAGAAGTGTGAATAGAGGAATGACTGATAACTGAGGCTAGAAAGGAATGGTGAGCAGGGTGAGTGGCAGTTGGAGAAAATCAGGTAGAAGGAGGACAAAGACAGTGAGTTAGGATTGAGAGATCATGACCTGGTTTGCACATAGCGACCTGGTTTACTAACCCATGCTTTATTCAAAATTAGCCACTCTACATGCCAGTGCTACACCACCCAGCATGCCTTTCATGGCCCACAGATGCCCAAGTCCTCTGAGAGGTCCTTCTCTCCTCTCATTGCCGATGCTGCTCATTGATAGAGCATCAAGGAGTAGCATCACCGAGGAGGGGAGGTAAGCAGCTTTCAGTGGACATGCCCAGCTCTGGCCAAGTCCTGCTGGGACTGTCTCGGCCTGCACTTCTAATCCACCTGGTGCTCCATCAAGAGCCTGTACTGAGGGGTGAGGGCCAGGCCAGGCACCTGCCCCCTTCATTGGGCCTATTTATGGGCATGCACAGAGTGCTTCCCCTCCCTCCCTCCCTCCCTCTTAAAGGTGAAGGTCATGCATGCACTCCTCCCAGATTCTCAGAAAACAGCAATATCAGGACGGAATGCCTTTGAGCGTGTTCAGAGTTCGGCCTCTCAAATTCACACTGTTGTATCTAGTTATGAGTTTAAAAGCACACATGCCGGGTGGAAGGAGGCACCGCAAATGGACGCAGCCCACTTATGTGGGTTGTTTCCTTTCATGTGGGATTGGGTTTATTACTCGAGACTGACCTTAGAAGTCTGGGTTGTGAAAGGCATGCAGCAGCCACCTGTCCATGCACTCACAATAGCTGTCAAAGGCCAGTAAGCCTGGCCTCCCATCCAAGGCATGCTGGGAGTTCCACCCAAGGCATACTGGGAGTTGTAGGCATAATTCTAGGTTTTTTATTAAATTCTTTGAAAATACTTTAAACCCAAAATTTGGTGGTTTTAGATTTTTCTGGTACATTGTACAACCAGACCTAACGGTATGCCAAATTTCAAGTTTCTAACTTATCTGGAGGTGGGTAAACATTTCCGGACATACTTTCTGCTTTATAGGTAGAGATTTCCTACGGGAATTGGTCAATCAAGCCAGGACTTTGAATGAGTGAGCTAATTTCTTCATTTTAGAAGTAGCTACTCCCATTCCAGTAAGAGCACAGTGTGTAAGTGACGTGTATACATCACTTAGTGATGTGTATACATCATACTTCTTGTTAAAGGTACCCTAAGGCCCACATTGGTTGTTACACATTTATACATGACAGTTATGTGGCCATGTGAATGAGGTTGTGCAGCAACAGTTACATGCACCCAGCCCCAGCTGCTGCAGGTGTGCACAGTTGGACAGGGGCATGACATATTAACTATAATTGTTTAAAGGTTTTTTTTAAAAAAATAAAGAACCTAAAGAGATTGTGATACTACTTACTGTGGCACTGAGCTGAGCATCCAAATATGAATGACTGTAAGATACATGGGGCTGCCTTTGAAGGCAGTCCAGAAACTTAAATTGGTTCAAAAACAACCTGCCAGGGTTTTAACTAAGTCTCACAGGTTAGATCATGCAACTCTGATTTTACATCATCTCTTGGTTGTCTGTTTTTTTTTCGTGGGATCAGTTTAAAGTGCTGCCCATAACTTTACAGCCTAAACCTGTAAAGAGAGGTTTCCTTCTGTCTATTTCCAGAGAAAAGGAAATAGACAGAAGGAGACTGAGAAAGGAATTAAAAGAGGGGAAAAAGGCAGAGGGGACAGAAGCACATGATCTTGCACTGCAAAGGTGAAGAGGTTTGAAGTTCAGATATTGATATAAAATAACTTCCCAAATGTGTTGTGCAGATTTCTAGTAAGTGTCAGTGCTGGTGGTCTTGATGGACCATAGCCCAGCAGTAGAGTGCAGACAGTTCCAAATTTAATTCCTGGCTGTGGCAGTTGGTGATGTTGTGAGTTGGTGGCGCTGTAGTGGGGGTGCATATGTGTCCTACATTATTCATGTTGCATGCACTAACATTGCACCCTTGAGCATTTTCCTGTTGCTTGTGCAGGCTTTTGGACATACCGCCCTCCATCTAGTAAATAAACGGCAGCCATCTCTACCACCTTCAGAGAATATCTCTACCAAAGCACATAGTAGTATCCCTAATCTAAATTACCCTGGTTCGAAACAATAACCCCTCTTTTACTATTCTTCCTCTAGCTAACCCAAATATTAGTTGAAAAAGGTAGTTAACTGGTAAATACCAACAGCCAATACAACAACAAGGCATGTAACATTACATATTTAAAGAACAGCACAAAAGAAAAAGTACAATCATACTCAAATGATACCTTTTTCAGGACTAAAGTATACAATATGGAGTGTGAGCACCACAAAACTCTTTCTTGAGTCACTTGCCAGATGGTAGTAGAATAAGCTCTTGCAGAGTAATTAAGAACTTTGCCTATTATTATTATTATTATTATTAATAATAATAATATTTCTATACAGGTTTTTCTCAGGGCAGCTCTCCAAAGCAGATTACATAAAATATCAATAAACAACAGTGTGACACTACAACATGTATTTGTACTAAAGGTCTCAAATCAGTATACATTGAGGCAAAGAAGGAAATTATGAAAAAGATCTTATGCATATCTACTCAAACCAATTCCCATTAATTTCAGTAGGGCTTTACTCCCAGATAAGTGTTCTCTGAAGATCCTGCTTCAGGAATCGAACAAAACAAAAAACAAGGAAAAAAACAGTTATCATTTCCTGTCTTTACATAACCCAAGAAAAGGGTTTAATTTGATCCAGCACTCACCAAGTCTTAGAGCCTGAATCTAGTTTGAATCTACAAGTCCGCTCACAGAAGTCTAAGGGTTCCTCTAGACGATAGATTTATGGCTCCTTTAAGGCGCATTACCGGTTTTACCACTTTACGAACGAGGCTTAAATCAGGCGTGCAGGTGATTTTTATTCTCGTAAATGCGCATTTTCGATTTCGCATTAAATAGCGACTTTTAATTTACTTCGATGGTTCCCTGTTTGAGCATCAATATATGCAATTGATAATGCGATTAACCACATGTAAACAACTTTAAAGCACATTGTATGGAGCCCGTAATTTGCCTCCATGCCTCTCACATATAGGTATTAGGCGTAAATTCGACTGTAAGCTAAAGCACATATTTGGAAAATCAGGCGTAAAACCGACCTCTTCTAGAGGGGACCTAACCTTGGAGCATGAGCAGAGTACTTCTTTCACCACTAGATGGACCAACTCTAATAACCATATTTAGGGGATTAAAAAGAAAGTGCAGAGATAAGACCAACAAGAAAGTGAAGCACTACAATGAAGGATTTCAGGCTGCACCACTGCAAAAATACTGTTATACTTGGCTGCTATACCTCTCCTCATTTTCCTTTCCCCCTGCAAGAAACAGCTTCATGCAATTCAAGTGAAAGAGTGAATACTCACAATTCCAGATTCCTAAAATAGAAGAATCTGTGAATTTTAGTTTCTCTCAGTTTCTCATTTTTCCAGTCTTAAATTGTGTTCACCCCAAACTTTGAGAAAAAAATTAAAGTTCAAATATGAGGAAAATATTAAAGTCCGCATGAAAAGTCCTATAATTTTTTGTGTACATTTCTTCTAATACATATATTTTTGTACACAATATTGCCAAATATACAGTTTTTTTCAAGCAATTTCCTAATACAATGTAACCTGAATACACATATTTTTCTGTGCACTTTCCCCAAATTTTTAGTGCATTTTTGATTGGAGAACTCCATTATAAAATTAATAGATGTACGAGTTTTGAAGGATAACTGAGTTTCACTTCATGCCTTGGTCTGAAAGTGCAAAATTAGATAAGTTTGCATAAAACTGTGAACCAAACGAATTTCTCCCCCATCCCCATCTCACACACAGAAGACATTTAAAGATGGCTTTAAAGACATTTAAAGACAGGGGAGATAAAGAATATTAAAAGCAAGTTAAAATAGCAAGTTAAAAAGCATGCCTTTCAGGGTTTTGCCCAACAGAGCATGCTTAACTACAAGGTTGCCATGGTCTTGGTATGGTTAGTACAAGAGCAGTTTGCTTTCTTCACCCAACATGGGAAGGGCTGCGACTGAACGATGGGAGATGCTGGGGGACAGAACCGGCTTAATGCCTGCATAGGGCTGTTGCTTGAATGACAAATTCCTGAGACCAAGGCTCCAAGCCAGAATATTATAGGAGTAGTGGGAATGGTATGGGATCCTTGTATGTCAGCTGATAGCTGCTGAGTTAGTAGCTGCAATTTCATCCTCCGGTGATGCTGCAGCCCAGCAGAGAGCCCAGACAACCGCTCATTCTTCATGGAGAGTGAGGCACCTGGCACTTGCTGC
Source organism: Anniella stebbinsi (assembly GCA_029215795.1). Taxonomy (NCBI): domain Eukaryota; kingdom Metazoa; phylum Chordata; class Lepidosauria; order Squamata; family Anniellidae; genus Anniella; species Anniella stebbinsi. The sequence continues at coordinate 103,706,160 of JARDYH010000003.1, forward strand.
TGGAATCTCCAGGCTGAGATCCCTAGTAACTTACTGTAGGTTAATTTGGCAATGCTCTAGCAGACAGGACACTAGTCAAATCCATCTAATTGCTGGATGCTTACAGTAGGTGATCAGCAGATCTCAAGCCTGAGTTGTTTAAGAGCCAACAAAAATGAAAGAGATGTACTTTCAATAACAGTAAAACTTTTGTGGTTTTACAGTCTCTTATCTTTGGTTGATTCTCAGCACAGATTCAGTTCATTATTGACAGCAGCCTTATGCCCTACCATTTCCAGTAAAAGCTATATATTGCTTTGCTGCTTTATACTCTGAGAATTATATATTTGTCCATGCTCCTCAGAGTTTGGCTTTCTAACTCATAAACAAGTAGCAAATGCTAACATAAAGAAGTAACATTTACTACAATTTTTTAAATGTACAGATTGTGTGTATGTTGTATGTTTTTGCTGTTTTAATTTTTGTATATTGTTTTTAATTGTTTTTAATCCTATGTAAACTGCCCAGAGAGCTTCGGCTATGGGGCGGTATACAAATGTAATAAATAAATAAATAAATAATACAATCCAGCTTCATTTGCTTTTGCTGCCAAGTCATATTTTGCTCCCTAAGTAGAGTGCTAAAAACTTCAGGGACACCAGATGTTATGTCTTCTTGCTGATTCAGCAAAACTCACACATATGCATTGATCACCACACATAGAACAATCTCAAAGGAACAGAGAATACTCACACATTAAGATAAAATGGTCTCGGAATTTATCACTGCAACAGGCCAGAAGGCTCAGCATCCTTCAGGACTCAATACCAAAAGGTCATGCAGTCATTTTACATTCTTCCATCTATTCCCTTTTCAGCTCAACATGATATATTCTTAGTGCAGTGGTTTTATGATAGTTCAAATGAATTCAGCAAAATCAGGTCTGTCACCTGTCCTTTTCAGCTCTCAAAGGCTGCAGGGGTTGAAGAGGACTCAAGGTTTGCAAGGATGGCCCTCCCATCCTTAGGCAGAACCATCTATATATTAATTCACATTACCTAGATCAATTAGATCAATGGTCTTCACCCTTCCCATGACTTGAAGCTACATTAAACAGGAACCTTCAATAGGGGTAGTTCATTTTTTTTAACTGTATATCCCCATTTTTCTTCTTTGCCCTCTCTTTTCCATTCTCTCAATCTCTCTGTCTCTTAAGTTAAAAAAGAAAGAAAATAATGGTGGCACCAGTAACACTACTAATTTGTTATTAGTTTTGGATCATAACCACAATCACGTGAAACACTTGGTACTCTGGGTATACCATGATCTATAATAGGTTAACAGGATGTATGTTTACAGAAGCCATGTTGATACTTCTTCAGCAGGACTTGTCCTTCTATAGAAATTTAGATTTATAATTTTATCTTTAATAACACTTTTCACCAATTAATCCAGAATATATGTTAAGCTAATTGACCTGTAATTTCCTGGATCCCTTTTTACAAATTGGCATTACAATGGCCACTACCCAGTCCTCTGGTACAGAGGTCGATCTTATAAATTTTTTTTTGTTAGGAGATCAACAATTACACATTTGAGCACTTTAAGAACTCTTGGATGGATACCATCTAGACCCAGTGATTAATTTGTTTTCAGTTTGTCCATAATGTGTAGAAGTTCAACCCCTGTCACCACTATTTGCCTCAGATCCTTAGATTCTATTTTGGAAATAGGTGTTTAGACATTGGTATCTGTCTTACAACGTCTATAGTAAAGACAGGTGCAAATAATTAATTCAACTTCTCTGCAATCTCCTTATCCTCCATTAGTATCCCTTTAATTCATCCTAAAGACAGTTTCCTGCTTCTAAGGTATTTAAAGCATTTTTAAATTGTTGGTCTTAAAGTTTTTAATGATATGCTCCTCAAAAATGTTATATATTCTTTTTTCAAATGTGGTGGTGGTGGTTCTCATTTTGGCAAGACATCCATTTTCTAAGGAAGGCTTCATTCCTTTAACAGCTTCCTTGATTCTGCTCTCTTGGACGTAATGGTACTTTTCCTGACCTGTGGCATACATTCTAACTAAGCTTCTGTTATTGTGGTTTTGATAGCACTGTAATCATGGTTTCCAATCAATTTAACAACACTAATATCTTACACTATGTCCTGAGTACTACTTAGGGTTAAGTTGCCTCCCATCTCTTCATTTCCATGACAATGTTCTAGGACACCGCTGTTTTGGGTTTCTAGAAATTTTACTACTTTGTCATGATTGGAATATGTATTTTTCATGCCTATAAGAGAGTAATTTAAGTCACACATTACTAAAACACTTTCTCCTTCAGATGACAGATGATAGCATGTCCTAGGCACTAAATTTCTTTGGAGGCCTGGTACCCTCTAAAACAATTCTGTCACCCACAGAAATTCTGTTGGGTTGTCTGTCACTTTTGTGATTTCTAGTTTGCTTGACTCTGTGCCCTCTCTGATGTACAGAACACCCCCCACAATATAGCCTGCCTTGTCTTTCCAATGGAGTTTGCATCCAGAGATAACCATAACTCACTATTTTTTCCCATTCCACCAAGTTTCTGCTATGACCACTTGGGAAATGCCAAAGTAGAGATTGAAATCAGCAAGTTCTTTGACAAGTACATGTGGCTCTGCTGGGCTGAACCAAGCAGTGTGTAGAGGGGATGAAACTGTCAATCATATTTACAATGGGAATATGCCTCTGCGGGACTACATAGCAGGCAGGCGGACTTGCCAAAATGTGCACTGGCACAAGATTCCCAATAAATAGATAAATAAATATAAAAGAATAACCCCATTTGTGCAAATTTGAAGACCTGGGGGAAGAGATCCAATTTGCACAAATTAGTGCTGCCATGTTAAAACCCCCAAAATCCATGTATTAGATTGACTCGCTACAGATACAGTCAATGCCAGCAAGGGAAATGGAACAAAATCTACAAGGACAAAACCAGCAAAATCCATTGAAATTTCACTCCAAAATGCAATTCTCATACATTCCTGTTTGTCATGGGGGCTGGAACATTTCATCAGCTGGGGTTCCCCTTTGCATTTATAGAGCTAGTTCCCTTGCAAGCTTGTTCAGCATTTATAGCCTGACTAGCTTCCACCAACTGCTGCTGACTGCAGCCAGTTAAACTGGCTCTCATGATTGCCACTCACTCTTCCCATCACTAGATGAATGGCTGTACAGCCACTATCAGCCAGGATGACTGGCTTGACTATTTGCTATAGGTCTAGGTTTGAGATAGGTTATGTGCAGGTTTTCCAAGCAGCTATTGTAAAGTGATGACTATCTCTCTTACCCAAGGGATGACCCTGAGTTACATTAAGGGAATATCTTACTCTGCCTATATATTCCACACCTATTAGGTTTGCCCATTGCTAAAAGATAGGCAATAAGAATAAAAGTTCCATACATACAGCTTTGGTCCTACAGGCATGACTATCTCATTGCTGTCTGCCTGATACCACTATATACCAAGCTAATTAAAGTCTACAGCCTCTTCCTGGTGCAAAACATAAAAGCCCTTATGTGAAATATGGAACAAGTTCAGATCTTTCTCATCCCTGATGAGTGATGATGAGACCCACTTTTTGCACACTGAGGATTACGTTATTTGACAGAGAACTCTTCTTCCCACCCACCCCAAACAGTTAATGGCAGGGTGGTGACAGGATATTCTGATGGGCATGCAGAAGAAAGACCATTGTGTTTCAAGAAGAGGAAAGACTTATTGACTCACTTTATCTGTGCTTTAATTTCTCCTCCATGGATAGCTGCAGCCTTTCATCACTCTAGCACTAAAAATTTGTAATCCTTTCCTGCCTGCCCTGTGCTGCTTTATTACAGAACTTGCAACTCGTTTGCTCATCTATGCCCTCCTTGTGAAAGCAATAGATATCTCACAATTCTTTGCTCATAGTCAATGGCAAGGCAGGTCTCTTGGGACACAGCCTTCCCCTAACCCTGCGCTCACTTTTATAAGCAAAATGCCCTAGAAGTGCAATACTAGACCCACAAAACTGGTGACACACCAAGATGAAGTTTTTGTTGCTAGCTTGGGATTACAGAAATAGTCATGGAACAGTTGTCAAGCACCTATGAGGCAAAATATATCTCACGGGCTATTCAAATCAGTGGGTGATAAATTGTGCAATCTTCTCTTAAGTAGAAATTAAGCAGATGGGACTACCATGGCACAAGGCTAGATTTTGTTGATGTTTCAAGCTTGAATCTGCAAAAAGGGTTGCAATACCTAAAACAACAGTGTTTCCCTTTATCTATGAACTTTGCTTAAATTGGCATCTTGGCTGCAGCAGCTCCCAGCTGGCTGATTCACACAGGCCATAGAATAGGTAAACAGGCTTACTGCCCTGAGATTCGTGTTTTGGATGGAAGTAGGGTTGATACATTCTTAAAATAATAAATAAAAATAAATGGAGAGCTTCTGTTCTTGGAGAGGAGTGCAAAATATCCCCAGTAAGCATGTGTGGATCTTTTGCACGTGGTTCCATTGACTGTGATTTCTTAGCTAGATAATTATGAGTGTGCAATCCTACACACACTTACCTGGGGGTAAGCCCCACTGAAAACAACAGGACCTGATTCTGAGTAGACATGTATTAGAAACTGGGAGCCTCCTGATGTCAGGTTTCCCAGTCCCTCAGCCAAGCACATGTTCTGGCAAACTGACACGTGACACCCAAATCAGCGAGACTTCTTTATTGCAGAAAATCCCACAGCAAAAGCTTAATGGTTACACACGTCAGAAATCATGATCGTCAGTAGCTATAAGCTTCAAGATATTCCAGACCAGTAAAAAAATAATCACTGCCACTGTGATAAGATCCCCATCAACGTGGCTTCCCTGCTGCCATCTCTACATTTCTGAACACAAGGGAAGGTCAATCCATACACGGGTTCCAAACCTGGACGAGGGAGATGATTCCTGACACCAGATATTTTAGACTACAACTCTAATCAGTCCCAGCCAGCATGGCCAGCAGTCAATCTTTATAAATCGCCCAGAGAGCTTTGACTATGGGGCAGTATATGAATGTAATAAATATAAATAAATAAATAAAGGATACTGGGAATTGTAGTCCAAAACATCTGGAGGGGATCAAGTTGGGGAAGGCTGGTTTAAGGTACAGAATTACAGGGAGAAAACAATCAAGTCCACCTCTCCCCAAAGATATTACCATCCAAACCACTTTTTATCTGAAACATAAAACGCATGAGGACCAAAAGATGCCTGCTGTGCAGTTAGCTTCAGTTCATTCTCATGTAAGCAAGCCAACAAAGCCAAGCAAGGGAAGGAAAATTACTGCTGCCAAAGATCACTAGCCAATCTGAACTGGGGAGAAATATTTTTTCCATATCAAATATGGTGGAACTCAGTATAAAGCAATATCATAATCTTTTCAACTTAAAAGCCACTTCTCAAGGTATTTTACCTTGACTTAAAATTGAAATGGGGCTATGCAGATGCAGAAGTGGGTCTCAATGAGGGTCAAACTACATGTCACATTAAATGCATAATTAGAGATCCCATGTTAGGGTTCTTTTAAAAATTAATTGCAGGTGTAGCAGCCCCAATTTGTATTGAGATCTCAGTGTACAAAGCAAGGAGATTTAAACCTTCCCTCCCCAGCTGTGATTCCAGCTAAAGTCTCTGATGTAGTTATTAGCATGGAAGGGATACATAGACCAGACATCAGTGCAACAGTGAGCCTGGGGGCATAGAGGCTGGATGCAGTATGCTACTACTGGGGCTGGGCTAATCCTGCTTCTTGCCCTGATGCTTAGGTCACATGGGGCAGAGGGCAAACTGACCCCTATGGCTTTCCCAGTAGGGCTCCTTTCCTTTCATCTATATAGAACATGATAGCCATCTACTGCCCATGGAGAAAACTAAAGTATTTTCCCACGGATTTTCCTCGGAAAATTGCCAAGGAAGTTCTACATAGTCATATGTGACTTTAAAAGAAGAAAGTTCTCTTAAATGAGAGGACTGGTAAAAAAGAAGAAGAAGAAGAAGAAGAAGGAGAAGGAGAAGAAGGAGAAGAAGGAGAAGAAGGGGGAAATCCAGTGATTCAAATTTTCCAGAATGTTTGGGGGTTACTCAAAACCACAGTAATAGAAGCTCTATTAGAATATATACTGCATCTCAGGAAAGGTATCACAGAATCCAAGAGGTCACCAGCATGGTTAATTATCAGTTAACCATGGATGCTATGAAGAAAAAAATAAGGCTTCCTTCAGAAAATGGAAGTCTTGCCCAAACAAAGAGAACAAAAAGGAACACAAAATTGCACAAAGCCAATGCAAGCAAACAATAACAGATGCAAAAAAGGGGAGGGATTCTGAGGAGCATGTTGCTAATAAAATTAAGACCAACCATAAAATAATCTTTAACTGTATTAGTAGCAGGAGACTGGCTAGAGAGGCAGTTGGACTGTTGGATGGCAACAGAGTTAAAGGAGTACTAAAACAAGATGAGGAGATTGCAGAGGAGCTAAATGATTCCCCCTATATCACTTTGTTGCAGAAGATATAGGGCAGATACCCATGCCTGAAGTGATATTTTCAGGAAGAAAGTCTGGGAAGCTGAAGCAACAAGTAGTGACAAGAGATAAAGTTCTAGATCTTATTGACAAATTAAAAACAAGCAAATTACTGGGTCCAGATGGTATGGATAAATAAGCCAGGTAAATGGAATATTAACAAGGGGAGAGTCATTTCAATCATTGCTTGGGAAAATGGGAAATGGGGCAGTTGGGAAAGGGGGGAGAAGAGCAGTTGGGAAAGGGGGGAGAAGAGGGGGAGAAGGAAGAAGACAGTACAAGGGACAGAACAGCTGTGAAAGGCCTGTGGAAGCAGGAGAGGCCTGTGCTGCATGTAAGACATCTGAGAAGCAAACACTTAAAGTATGCACACAACAACTGAGGGACCACAACAATGTACAAAGAAGTGATTCAAATGTAAAGTTATGGAGGTAAAATTTATTGTTATTCATTTGAAATCCAATCAAACTTTGTTGATATGCTTGGCTATTCATCTGAATCCTTTAATTCCTCACTCAGATCTTTATTTAAATGAATCCATGGCCCCAGCTGCATATATACATCCAAGAGTTCTTAAGTAATTCAAATGTGAAATTGCTGATCTCCTAACAAAAATATGTAACATGTCCCTAATATTGGCCTCTGTGCCAATCTTAGTACAGAGAGGTCAATGTAGTACCAATTTTTAAAAAGGGATTCAGGGAAGATCCAGGAAGTTATAGGCTTGTTAGCTTAATGTCTGTTCAGGGCAGCCAAAGCTAGATCCCTGACCAAAGCATCATCTGAAATAGGCCAACTGACACTTTGGCCAAGGACCTAATAAGTTGTTGGGCATGGCCAGGTCCTCCTGATGTTGGGAGGCATAGCCACATCTCCTGACATCATCAGGCCCATGGAGGACCATATCAGGGGGCATCTAGCTCCCCCACCCAATTCTACTTCCCCAGCATTGTTTTAATGTTCTTTGAGTGTGTCAATAAGAGTGACTGAGTATACATTGTTTACTTGGTCTTGGCAGTAATGGGATAAGAGGGGAGGTCCTCTTATGGGTACATTAAAGAACAGAAAGCAGCAGAACTGGTTAAGGAACAGAAAACAGAGTGCAGGAATAAATGGTCAGTTCTCACAATGGAGGGAAATAAACAGCGAGGTCCCCCCCAGTATCTGTATTTTGGACTGGGGCTTTATAACATGTTCATAAATAATCTGAAGTTAGGCGTGAGCAGTGAGGAGGCCACGAGGCCACGTTTGCCGATGTCATCAAAGTATTGAGGATAGTTCAAACAAAAAGGGATTGTGAAGAGCTCCAAAAGGATCTCTCAAAACTGGGAGAATGTACATTAAAATGGCAAATGCAGACCATTGGATGCAAGTGTAAAGTGATGCAAATTGGGGCAAGAATCATAACTTCACATATATGCTGATAGGGTCTCAGCTGGCAGTGACTAACCCAGAAAAAATCTTGAGGTTGTGAAGGTTAGCTGGATGAAAATGTTGACCCAATGTGCAGCTGTTATGAAAAAGGCAAATTCCATGTTGGAGTTCATTACGAAAGGATTAAACAATAGAACTCACAAATATCATAATGCCCTTATACATATCTATGGGGATATCACACTTGGAATACTGCATACATATTTTAGTCACCACACCTCAAAAGGTATATTATAGTGTTGGAAGAGATGCAGAAAAGGGCAACCAAAATGATCAATTGGTTGGAGCAATTACCCTATGAGATAAGTGTTTGATCTGATCCCTAATAACAGGTGGTTCAGTCCCTCAAAATGGATGGTGTATGAGGGTGCAGCCAGTCCCTCCAAAAGGATGGTGTATACACACACAGCAGAACCCCTACAGTACAAAGGCCCTATATGTTTGCACACAAATGCACACCTATCATAATGACAAAAGTTTCTGATTAAGGCAAGAACAATTGTTTGAAACACAATTCTGCACAGGAAAAATTGTAGTTGTTCTTCTGATATAGTGGCTTGAAAATTAAAACATGCAGAATGGGGTAGTCTTTGGGAAAGGAAGCTAAAAGAAGTTAATCAGGTGAGTCACTAGACAAACAGTGAGTGAAAGAAAGAAGGATTGGATTTACCAAGTACTTGAGAGCATTAACATACCAAGAAATTACAATGAACTTACCTCAGGCAGTTTCAGGATGATTCAACTTAATTTTACTCTAAGCGTCTGAAATTTCTACATTATCAATATCTTGTTGGCTAGGGTCACTGCCTGACCTGCTAACCAAACTTCCTTGAACATGACACTATTTCTTGGTACTAGACAATAGAGAAACCACAGAATAAACACAAGATTGTTTTGTGTAATCATAATCCCTACTTCCTCTTCAATTTTCCAGTTCTTAATTTAATGAGAGAAGGACATGTAATATATTGTTTTTAAAGTTGGATTATTTGTGCATAACAGTAAACTAGAGTTTGCTAAAAAGAAAAGAAAAGAAAAGAAAGAAAAAAAAAGAGAGAGCTCTTCCTGGTTTCACCAGAAATAGAATAGCTTTGTAAATAGTTCTATTATCATTATCACACAGCACTTTTATTCGTCCCTAAATTGTCAGAATAAGAGGTGATCCTCCAAAAGAATGGGCTGTTAGCTCAGGATGGACTGACAAAGGGAAACTGCTCGTGAGAGACTATTGGGAAAAGATTGAATATCAATATTCCAGTAGCGTAATGGATTTATAAAAATCTATGGTGTACCCACATTTAGAATACTGTATGTAGTTTTGTTTGCTTAATGTCAAAAATTGTATAATAGAACTAGAATAGATGCAGAAAAATGGAAAGCACATTGATCAAGGGATTAAAGTACCTTTCCTGCAAGGAAAAGATAAAGGAAAAGAAAGGTAGTTAGAGAAGGTGATGCGGGGAGACTGCTATTTCATGTCTTGGCCATTGGCTGATTTTGCCCCTCAAAATTCCATCTTATTCCCAATGTTATTTAACATCTATATTACACCACTGGGTGAGGCCACACAGTGGCTTTGGATCCAGTGTTACCACCAACATGTTTACCCCCAACTCTCTCTCCCCTCTCTCTTTCTCCTTTGTATCTAAATCAAAGGAAACTGTTCAAGTTCAAAATCAGGGTCTGATGTCAGTAATGAACTGATAAGGGAGAACAAATTGAAGCTTAATGCAAACAAGACATAGGTGCTCCTGCTCAATATGAAAGCAGAGCAGGGAATAGGAATTCAACCTGTCTTGGATGGGGTTTCACTCCCCTTGAAGATTCAGGTTTATGCTTTGGGTGTACTCCTGAATTCTGCCCTGAACCTGGATACCCAGGTTTTAATAGTGGCCAGTAGCACTTTTTATTTACTTAAATGTATTTCTACCCCACATTTTAGGACATGCTTATAATAAAAATGTTAGACGGTGCCCAGTGCAAGCCCTCCCACTGCCTGAGGTGAGAGAAAAGGACACGGTGCTACCACGCCCCCACCCCGGCCATGTGCCCACCTCACCCTTTTCCTGCCACTACTGCTACTGTTGCTACTGCTTCCGCAATACACACATACACAATACACGGCCGTCCATTCACATCCCATCCCACACCAGCTAGCTCCCTTGCCTTCGCCATTCCAGCATGCCCCACCCACCTCTGTTGCCATCATGGACCTTCTTCCTCCATTTGATAGAAGTGCACAGTGTGGAAAAAGTGTCCCTCCCCCCCTCACAACACTAGAACTCCTGCTTACTCAATTATAGTACTTGGCAGTAGATTTAGGGCAGTCAAAACAAAATACTTTGTCATAAGTCCTATGGAATACACTGTCACAAGTTGTGGTAATAGTTACTAGCGGGCAGGGCACAACTGCACATTAGTGCAATGCACAGTCACTAATGTGACTTAGTGCATGTGTATTATGAAATTCTGGGTAAAAAAAATCCAGTTCTATCATTGAGCAATCATTTTTGATGAATAAACTGCAACTTCTCTCATTTTCTTCAGCTTCACAAAAAGGAACCTAGATAGTTAATATGCAAATATATTAAAATTTAAATCAGTCAGAAGGCAAATGATTAAACAACTCAAATGCTTTACATCAGTAATTCATTTGACACTTTGGAATTTTCATGCTTTAGTTAATGGGGCGAAAATGTGTACTACTGAAAAATATGCACAGAAATGCACATATCCCTTTTCAAACAAGCTGAAAAACAGATCGAAAATGGAAACAGGAGTGAGTCAAAACGAGCTTTGAAGTGATTTTTGAAGAATTTAGGTGAGCTTAAAACTGGCTGGTTCTCCCATCCCTACAGTGTCACGTATTATAACAATTAGACTGCAAACATTAATCAGTAGATCACCTATAGGTTTAGTGCATTATGTACAGAGAGAGAGTTCATTTCCTATATTATGGAAATGGGATCTGATGACATGCCCTCGGTTCACTATGGCTCCTTAGAGCAGGGAAAGCATTGAGACTGCAATAATAGCTAGGAACAGACACATTCTCTAGATTAAAGTAATATTTTATTCTGATTCTCATTCCTGTTTATATTTATGGATCCAAGGATAGTATAATCAGTGGGACCCAATTTTGATCAGGAGAGCAGCAAGTTAAAGATTGCTTTGTTTATTTTTTAGGTTTAGTTCTGGTATATATATATATATATATATATATATAGTGCCATTTGGGACATAAAAGCCCTCATAAGGCATTATTCAATTCTCAAATAAAATATAAAATATAAAATCATCAACCCTAAAATAAATACACCTCTTACATTTTAAGATTTAAAATGACCAATATAAATCAGTTCTTCGGACAGCAATTAATAATATGAAATACTGAAATTTTAAAAATAAAACGAATAATTTTGGAGTCACTCAAATTTCTAGGATGAGTGAATTCCATAAATGTGGGACCATTGACCTCCCCCCCCCCACCCCAAGCCCTGCTTTGCTATATGGAATTAAATAGAAAGTTTTATGTATTATTATTATTATTATTAGTATTATTATTATCTTTATTTATATCCTGCCTTTTGCCCAATGCTGGGCCTCAAGGCGGCATGAAAAAAATTAAAACATATACAGTTAAAAGCTATAAAGAAGAGATATACAAAAGCTAAAAATAAATTAAATAGGTTTCAATATTAAAACATTTCATCATTTAAAATACATATTAAAATTAAAAATTAAAAGTCTTAAACCATAACTGGGGTCCACATTATTCTCCAAAAGCTTGCTGGAATAAGGAAGTTTTTGTGTGCTTCCAGAAACACATCAAGGAGAGAGCCAGTCTAGCTTCCTTGGGAAGAGCACTGGAGCAGCCACCGAGAAGGCCCTCTCCCGTGTTTCCACCAGATGCACCTGTGATGGTGGTGGGACTAAGAGAAGGGCCTCCCCTGAAGATCTCAGGGGATGGGCAGGCTCATATGAGAGAATACGGTCTTTCAGATAACCTGGACCCAAGCCGTTTAGGGCTTGATAGGTTATAACCAGCACTTTGAATTGTTCCTGGAAATAGACTGGAAGCCAGTGGAGTTGTTTTAACAGAGGAGTTGTAGCCTTTCCTTCTATCAGTGAGTGATCGTTTTTGATGATTAAACTATAACTTCTTTCATTTTCTTCAGCTTCACAAAAAGGAACCTAGATTGTTAATTTGCAAATATAGTAAAATTCAAATCAGTCGAAAGGCAAATGATTAAACAATTCAAATGCTGTACATTAGTAATTCTGCTACTACCTAAAACTTTAAGTTTTCTTAAGCCAATTATGTGCCAAATTATTCTTTGTATCTCTTAGCCCTAATCTACACCTGCAGCCCTTTTGCAACGGAGGAGGAGTGATGGCGACTTTTCCTGCTTCTGAGATCGGCACTTACGGGGCACACGTGAGCGAAGTTTTCCACAATTTCAGGAGTGCCGTTGTGGGAGGCCATGTGCCCCATGACGGCACTTCTGCATGTGTATTGGCAGAAGTGGGAGGGGCTATGCAGATGACTCAGCTACAGGGCTGGTTTTTCATGACTCATGAGGATTGTGCCCAAACGCAAACACACAGCAACACACGGGGTGGATAGGATGTCCATCGAATATGTGATGCTGTGCACAGATATGTTTGTATTTTAAAAAACCTACACACTCTTGGCACCAAATCATGCCAATACACATTGAAAACATGTGGCGGAAATGGCAGCTGGGTCCACTCCCACACACCTCCAAAACTTCTGAACATACCCCTGGCAGCTGGTTGGCTATTCGCTGAACCAAACCAAACCAATGCTAAAGAGCACACAACTGTAATTGACTGGGTGACGCCCCAATTGGAAGCAATTATATAGGGTCCCCTCTACAAGGATTCGCTTTTGCGCCTGGTTAGGCAATTATGCTCATAATCGCAGAAGCGCATTTACGCCTAATCCCTCTGCACGAGAGGCGGCGAGAGGCGGCGAAGCGCATTAACAGATGTCCAAAATGCGCTTTACAAGTAGTTAATGCGCATAAGCGCTTATTCACACAGTCAAAATGCGCTTTAACGGACGGAGCAAAATAAAACTCGTGATTTAACGTGCATTCGATAATGCGCATAATCGGGGAGATAACGCGCCTCTACGCCCGATTTGTGCTCCATTCTTGTAGAGGTAAAATTTTTAATGCACCTTGAAAGAGCTTTAAATGCCTCTTGTAGAGGCAGCCTAAGACAAATTTATACAATTACCCAAATGCTGAAAAGCTAAACAATTACAACACATTCAACATGTGTGTTACAATTATACCAGTTGATTTTTTCAAATGCTGAAAAGCTAAACATTTGCTTTAAACAATCATTAGAATATAACAAGTACAAATAAGGTACAATCATTTCGCATAGATGTAAAGGTAAACAAAGTTTCAAGATAACAGAGGTTCAAGGTTACAGGCATCCAGTAATTTTGTCCTGTTTCACCATGTATTTTGGCTTCTTCAGAAAAACAATTCCATTATCGTCTTTTTAACTAGCAAAGCCGTGAGAGTACGGGAGTTTGAAAACTTTAAATAGTCCTTCCATCCCAGTGTTATATGAAAGCCTCCAAAGAGGTTTTTCTCAATCCCTGGCAAAAGATCCAAACTGCTTCAGCGGTGGCAGGCAATGTGTCTAGTGTTTTGAATTACATGTGGTCGGTATTGCTGTGATACCCCAGCTTGGCCTGTTCTTATTTGCGTTTACGGACTTTGCCCGTTCAGGGATAAATCGAAAGAGAAATGAGAAAAGGCGAGCTCAGGGTGAGAGAACAGCACAATGGGGACGACGTCATGTGAATCCAGCACTGAAGAAGTGGATCAAAGTCGCGGCGGGTGTGCATCAAACCGTGCATGTGATGAACACCCAAGTCGGCTTTACAAATACAACTGTATTTTATTGCTACATAACTAATCTGGGAACACTTCTCCTACAAGTTACTGAATCATGCAGACTACAGAAGTTCAAGTGGTCCAAAAACGCAAACACTGAACCACAGCATCTCCTGGTGTACAAACCCCACCCACCCCACCCATACTAAAAAAGAAAAAAAATCCTGGTGCATTTCTTTCTGTTTATTACTAACAAAATTATAACCTAAAATATTTTACAGGAGGAGATCCAGAGCAGAACTATGGAAAGGTCAGTGCAGGTCCCTCCCCCCCCCCCCCCGTTTTGTTTCTGGGCATTTTAGCAAACCCATTAAGTCATATTTCCAGCTGATTCTGGTTTACCATGCCTGGGTAATTTACCTACTTTAAGGAGGACTTCGGAGCAAAATCTAAAGTGTGGAAAGCAGTATATTGGAAATATGCTGATGAAACAGATATCAAGTTGTATTCAGCTTGCACAGGGGAAAGGGGGTATCTATACTGTCTGTTTACCCAGTCATGGCTGCGTAGTGGCGCTGCATTGTTTATGTGCCACAGCTGCCAACTTGCAGCCACATCAGGCTTCTATCCCCCTGAAACTACATTTTTTCGTGATGTGATTTTACCATAAATTGTTTTGTTGCTCTGAGGTAACACTGTTGTTTCTCAGTCCGTCAGTGGTGGCCTCGGTTTGGGTTCAGTCAGTGGGCATTGCTGGGGGTGAATGCAAGTCCAGGGTAAATGTGGGAAGAGAGGGCAGGGGGTGGGTTTGACATGTTGAATGGCTGCTGGTGCTGCGGGTTATTTGGCTGGATAGCCCGCACTCCCTTCTGCAGTCTAAGTTAATTGTTCCCATCACACAGCAGCAATGTTGTAGGGTTTTGAGGGAATCATCTGCAGTCTTCTCCCATGTTGGCTGTGCCACCCAGGCTGAGGGTAGCGAAGATGGAGGCATCAACTGGAACTCTGCAGGTATTGATCCCCATAATCAGGACATGGCCAGGCAACTGCTAGGCCCCATACACTCCAGCAGGGGGCCGATCAGCATCGCTGCTACCGATGGGGCGCCCCTGCATTGCCTGTGTCATTGTCAATCACACACCCCTGATGGGTTTTACCCAGTAACAGAAGCTCTTACCCAATAACTTTGTATGGAATCAAGTGGCTCTGAGTGGCTGCCATTTTAAATTTCTTATAATGCATTGGCCCCAGAGCATCACAAATAGCATTTGGGGGGGATTTAAAACAGTATCCACCCAGTGCCGATGTAATATAAAAGCCATCATTATGTTTTTAGCTGCTCACTTATTTATCTCCATTTAATGCTGAATGTTTGTTGCTGCTTTTAAAACAATACTTTTAAATGTGTTTTATTGTTGGTTTTATCTTTTGTTGTGTGCCTTACCCTGAGAGCTTCAGCTATAGGGCAATTCATAAATTAAATAAACAATAAATGAATACAGCTTCACCCAGGGCTAATCATTTGGTAAGATGAGGCAGACTGTCACCAGTAGCACTTGCAGATATTAGGGTATCATTAAAAGGCAGCATATTGATGAAAGTTTGGATTTTTTATTATTATATTATATTTCCACCACCCTGAAGGTCCAATTTGGATCAGGCATCAAAACATATTTGGCTCTTTCTTGCTTCGTCCCTCTCCCCTCCAGTTTTCAGTTTCTTAATGTATCCCAAGATGAGTCCCCAGGGCTAGTCATTTTCAGCTTAGTCATCATTTCTGATGTGATAGAGCAACACAGGATTGACTAAACCACAGCCAGGTCTCTGATCTCTCCGTTCTACTTTGGGTGTCACATCTAGCACTCATGCTGAAGATTATACAAGGAAGCTACATAATTAGGAATGTAAATACATCCACCTACACTTTGTGGGGGTCTCATCTTCTTGATTCAATTCTAAAGATTAATGCCGAAAGCAAGAGGTTGAGAGTCACTTTTAAAGAACATTTTCATTTTTAATTTACAAGAGAACTGAGCCCCATAGGCTTAAAAGTAAGAAACATACCTCTTTGGCATGCTGTCCTGCACCAGGGCCACCTTCAGACTTAAACAAACTGAACTAAACTCTGTCTCAGTTTTGTGGTAGCACCAATAATTTAGTTACAAACCTCCAGTAACCAGCTTCTAGCTTAGTTTTCCATGTAATTCAAATTGATTAGCTACTCATCGCTGGTCTCCTGCCAGATGCCCTATGCCAGCAAGTGAACACCCAGAGAAAATGTAATTCCAGATATGTTCATGCTCTTTGGGGCCTAGATCACTGTGCTTGAATTTAATTGCTATTCTTGGCTCTTAATAAAGAAAGTCCATCAATACTCTGTCACACTATTAGTCATTTTTTGGGCCCATTCTGCCTTTCCAGCTTTCTGCCAGGAGGCTTCCTGAAGATTCAGACTCCACCAGTTTAAGCTTCCTCCAGTGACTGGCAATTGGATGGGGAGGGATCTGAGTGAGTTGTCTCAATTTATTGCACACCACAGCTACTATCATGTAGAATTAGCATGAGTCAGCTTTGCTTCGGAAGAGCTGGGCAGGATATTCCAATTGAACATGAGACTGCAGTCAAAAGAGTATCTAAACCAAATAAAGGATAATGATTTGAAATAACGTGTTAGGAATTATTATTGTTATTTATTCAGCATCCCTAATTACTATTAGGGATGCTGAATTATTATTAGTTTACAATGCATGCAAGTGGGGATGATAGCTTAAGGAAAGGGGATGAGGGAAAGACAGAGATAACAAATACAGAGAGGAGGGAAGTGGGAGAGCCAAGGATACATGAGGCATGAATGGGAGAAAAAAACTGTCACATACTTAGGTTTGTCTTCAGTGGAGAAAAGGAACTAAGGGATTAATCCTTTTAAAAATAAATAAATTGCATTTTTAAATTAAAATATCAATTGCCTCTTCAGCACGGGATAGTAACCAAAAGAAACTGTGTACAGCATTTCCTATATTACTTTTATTGTGGTCTCAAGGTAGGGTGACCAGATTTTGAGGATCAAAATCCCGGACCCCCCCGCCACCCCACCCACCCAAAACAACCCCCCCACCGCGCCGCCCCCCCACCCGCATGCCTCGCGCTGCCGCCGCCCCCCCGCCCCGCTATTTAAATAACTCAAGAGTATTGGACAAAAATGTGGGGGAAATTTCCTTTCAAAGCTGCATCAGCTAAATGTACAGAAATATCGCTTAAAATATTACAAAAATGGTACTTAACACCATCCAGAATAGCAATGATAGACAAGTCTTACTCACCATTGTGTTGGAGAGGATGTGGGGTCTGGGGATCCTATGTTCACATGTGGTGGGACTATGAACGTGTTCAAAGATTTTGGACAGAGATTTTTAAAGAAATTTCCATCATACTGGAAACAACAATAATAAAAACACTGGAATTGGCGTTACTTGATAAATTTGATGGCCCAAACCTAACTATGTTACATAAAAAGCAAGCTGAATATCTCCTAATAGCAGCATGTATGTTGATATAGCTAAATGCTGGAAGGAGACAAAAGGATTAAATAGAAGGAAGTGGTACGGTATAGTATGGGAAATAGCGCTCTCCGAGAAACTCACTCAACGTTTGAATGTACTAAGAGGAGAAAAGGAAAAAGTAAGTATTGCTACGGAATGGTAGTGTTTTATTACACACACAAACAAAGACAACAGCGCCAACACAGGTTCCATCTGCTTTTAACACCTTATGGTTACAATAGTTTCTCTGGAGGAAAAATAAATAAATAAATAACAATGATTAAAATAAATAGCCATGATTGGAAGTCTGCCCTAATTAATTATCCTTTAAAACTGCCTAATAGTGTTGGACTATGTAGTATTTTTCCCCTCAAAAAATAAAAAGCATATGTAATCTATTATTCCTTGTATATATGGTTTATGTATTATGTTAATATGTAAGTTTTTATATTTGTAAATAAAAAATAATTATTAAAAAAGAAAGAATGACCTTGGGTGGTGTTCACCCACTTTTTCTTTGTCATTCTGTGCATAATAGAATTGGAATGGGTGTCTGTTTTTAAATACCAGTACTGCTAAAAGTAAAAATGGCATTGTGGCTGGTCAACTAGTGCTGAGAATTGTAGATTTCATGGTACTACTTATGACCAAAACAGACTTGAAATCTACCTAGCAGCTACAACTTTTTAAATTTGTACTCAAGGGTAGGTGGATAAGGACCCTAGAATGTCGGATACAGGAGCTTTTAAGTATGTCTGTGCACCTCTTTGAATCCAGATCTGATCCCAAACCAAAGTGGGCCAATTTAGCCCACTTCG
Organism: Anniella stebbinsi; assembly: GCA_029215795.1. Lineage (NCBI taxonomy): Eukaryota > Metazoa > Chordata > Lepidosauria > Squamata > Anniellidae > Anniella > Anniella stebbinsi. The sequence goes on from JARDYH010000003.1 coordinate 103,724,414, forward strand.
GTCCGAATCCAGATCAGGACCGAATCAGATCCAAAGTGGTCTGGAGTGAGCCTGAACAGGACTGAAGTGCTTTGGACTGCTTCTTCCTGATCCGGGACGATACCAAGCTGCTGACCCTAACCTGCTCAAGCCCATGTCAAGTAAGTCTGGTGTGCAGGCAGGCTGAGGCAGTGGCTTGGCAGGTTTGGGGGGGCAAGCAGGGGAGAGTCTGATGGACTCCTGGTCAGCCTCATGCCCATCTTTCCCAGGCACCTGCTGAACAAGTGTTTTGGATCAAAAGAGGGTTGGACCAGGCCTGGATCAGGCTGAGGTGGATCAGGGCCAATCTGGAAGTTCCGACTCAGCCTTCAAAATGGTTTTGGAGGTCTCTGCGCAGCCCTACTTTTAAGAGTTTTATCGGCCTTCAACACCTGCTCTAGAGTAAAAAAGAAAAGAAGACAACTGCTAGACACAGATTTAAAGTAATGTCTGATTTGGCTGTTACATGGATCTATAGCACTGGGACAACTATGACTTCTCCTTTGCTGACTTGTAGCCATTGCTGTGTGCTAAGCATTACAGAGGGCTTTGAGGGGTCCAGATGCTTTTCTTGCATTGAGGTGAGCAATAAAAGCCTGCTAAATTTGATTTCTTGAGCTGTGCTCATATCATGCTTAGCAGTATCACTACTCAGAACACTTTCAGGCACAGAATGGAATGGGTCTGTGCAACATTAGGCACTGTGATTGGCAGGCGATAACATTAATATCTGCCTGCTTCACTTTGGGTTCCAGCCACTCACTGCAGGGACCCTGCAATGGAGAGCACCCTGGATTCATGCTGGGTCCCAATTCCTGACCGGATTGCTACTTTCTGAACTACAGTTTAAAAACTCCTGCTTTAAGATTGCATTGATAAATCCCACTGGGCCAAGGCAAACAGCCAAGTCTTCAGAGGGTTGTGCCTTCAGGCTCCAACCTTCTACACGCTGGAGTAGCAAGATCTGTACTAGCACCAGCAGGTGTGCATTTCCCAAGGTATAACTGACTATTAGAATTAAAACATACATTTTTTCCTTAAGGGTGTCAGTCAAGACAAGATTCAAAAACAAATATCCATTTCAGTTTCAGGAGGACAAAGGATGAGGTTTGGAGCAACAGGGTGGATCATGTGGGTGGATCATGGCCAGAGGCACCTTATTTCAGCCTCCTCCTTAAAAGGGGAAATAATAATCCCTTGCAAACGCAAATACTTACCTGATGAAAGTCAAGTTTAGGTATGTACACACTGACTCAGACAAAGGGCTTTGCAACATTATGGTGTAACTGATTGTTGAACAATGCCGGATGTTATTAAAATGCTAGAGATATTGGGGCAATGGCTGGAGGGAGAAAATGGATTAAGATTTTAACATCATGGATTAAAAACAATGGAATTAATAAAGGAAATAATATCCTGCTGCCTCTAAACTCTTCATGTTATCTGAAGCACAACCCTTGTGATCACATGTCATATACCCCGTAACGAAAATGAACAGAGCCAGTCCTAAAAGCAGCTCCATTGAGTCAACTCACATAGATGCTGACAAGAAAGAAAGAGAGAAAGAGTATCTAGTGAGGTGTTTTGATTGATTGCTATTGAGAGGAAACAGTTTAGCTTAAGAAACAGTTTGAAACATAGAAGCATTATACTTGAAACCAATAAGCTTACTGTGCAAGCAATATACTTTGTGTTAATAAAACTTGTTAATTTCATCCAACTGGTGTGGTCATTTAAGGTATACCTGAAGAAGGTACTGGTGGCAGCGGGAACATAGATGCTTGTCTGAGCCCAGGTTGCTGGGCTGTGGAGCTTTGCGGCCTAATAGTAAAGGCGGGACAGGGGCAGCAGCAGCAAGGGGCTAGGAGAAGGCATCACACATAACACTGTAGGTTAGTCAGGAACACAGCTGGAAATAAAGGAGTAAGGCATCACCTTGTGATAGGTGAAGTGAGCCATGTCTACAATATTTAAGCATGCAGCCATGAAGGCATGCATTAAAAACAGCACGTGCAGCTGCTGTGAAACTCAATATAATGCATACCAGCAAGGTATTAATCCTGATGCTTTCAGTAGAGTCCAACCTCCAGATTTTATTAATTCCTCTGGTTACATTTGAAACCATTTATCAAGTTATCGTCTCCCTGTGCCAACTGATGCCACTTTTAGCTGTATCACAAAGAAGACTTTACTGAGTGGAGCTCTGCCAACATGGTGTGAAAACCTCCATTCTAATGCCAGATCATTTATGAATTAGTTAAATAGGCCCTGCTCAGGTACATAGTGTCTATCAAATCACTCCATCTACAAGCTTGTTGGCATTCTCAAAAAGGTCCAAAGGTTGGTGAGGCTTCTTCATGGGAGCCATGTTGATTCTTCCTTTCTTTAATACTACTTCCCAATAATACAAGGTGTAAAGTCCTGTACCTTTCTGACTCTCCCTTGTCTCACCTTTAAAAACTTGTGTTACTTTGGTTGCTTTCCAGTCCTCCAAACAGGAGGTTGTTTTTTTTAATGATATTACATATTTTTGTGAGGAGATCAGCAATTTCACATTTGAGCTATTTAAGTACACTTGGGTGTATGCCATCTAGACCAGGTTGTTCGTTAATTTTTAATTTGTCATTTCCCTTCTAGTTGATTACATGATCAACTGTTTCAAGGTACAGTCATTTACTGAATCTAGAAAAGTTGTCTTTGTTATTACTTGAATGTGAATTTTCCCGGTTAATGTAACAGTAGTTGGACTCACCTATTATTACAATACTTTTTTTGGGGGGGCAACTCCCCATTTTATTTATTCATCTCATGTTCAGTTCACCCTCAAAGGTATAATCCAGAAAGAGATAGTATATCCACAGTACTAAATTACTTTCAAGGCCTGGTATTTCCACCTACAAGGATTCTACGCAGAAGTTCCCTCCTCTTCTAATTTCCAGTTTATGTTCTCTTTGACATATGGAGCAACACATATATTCTAGTGTACATTTTATTATCCTTTTTGTAGGCTCTATATCCAGGGATAAGAATATTCCACCAATTCTCTCAGTTGCACCTGAAAGAAAAGGAAAAATAAGAAGTTTTCCCTTTCCCACATTCCAGAAACCTCCTCCTCATAAAGACTGGGTTTGGAACTGGTAGCCAGTTTCAAACCTGAAGCGTTTAGCACTATCCAGCACAACAAAAATAAGTTCCAGGAGACTGGAAAGGAAAGAGAGCTGTTGCTTTTCTTCTCCAATACTGGAACCTTTACTTTTCCCCATGCTGAAACTCTCTGCAAGCTACAAACAACACAAGACCCTTCTTCTAGAGTGGTTGGAACCATAAGGAGGAACACTCCTACTAGGGACTGGGATGGGGATACACTGCAAAATATTGTTGTGGGCCTCCACTTCTCTCTATATTCCTGATTATCAAATCTCTCACTACCAGGATGCCCACCCCATTCCTTATCCTCTGGTGCAAGAAGCTATCAGTTCATCGTATGTGTAAAGTGGGACTCCTTCTAAGGGATTGTTGTTAAGGTCAGATGATTCATACTTTGGATGGGGGGATGTATTATTCTTTAAATTTATATCCCTACATCCCCCACCCCACAAACACTGTTTAAATGAGAACTCCATGACCTAAGTCAGACCATTGGCCCATCTACTGCCTAGTCTGACTGGCATCAGCTCTTTAATATCCCAACAAGTACTATTTCCTGCTACCCAAGATTTGTAACTGAATTCTAAAGCCTTGGATGTCCATCTAGAACCTTTTACGAATTGTGGAGTTTAAAAGAAACACCCTTGTGCACATGAAGGGGTTTTTTTTCAGTTATCTAAACTGCCTCTCTTCACTGACACAGTAGTATATGTGACTTCCACATGCACAATAGCAAAAAAACAAAAAGTAAGTGACTCAGGTTGATTCCAGCTGAAATCCAGCCAAGTGTGGAACGCTTACTTAGATGTAGACAACCATCCAATGGACAGCATAATGATCAGAGACATGTTTCCACCATAAAGTGCAATTGGGGGAGGGGGAGATGATACAGCAACTCTCTGCAGCTCCCACAGAAGCCTTCTGCACTCTGAGCCCAAAAAGGCACAAGGCACAGTGCTGGCTGGAGGAACATTTAATAAGTGGGAGACTTCACATCAGTCCCTTTCTCATGGTCAGATCACTGCCTGCTGAGGTTTAGACTTACAGTAGCTTTTCCCCTCTGCAAGGGTGGGGGACCTATTAAAATGCTCCGCCCCTGGAGACTAATGGATCCGGATGGTTTCCAAAGGGCTCTGGGGAGTTTTCCGGCTGATAGGGCTGGCTCTCCTGTCGAAACACTGGTTGATTTGTGGAATGCAGAAATGACCTGGGCGGTTGACACGATTGCTCCTGAGCACCATCTCCTGTGTAGAGCTCGTACGGCTCCGTGGTATACCCCGGAGCTGAGAGTGATGAAACAAAATAGGAGACGGCTTGAGGGCAGATGGAGACAAACTCCTGATGGATGCAATCAAACACTGGTAAGTGCTTATAGTAAGCTGTGTTCAGGGGCAGTGAGGGCGGCAAAAAAGCCATACCTTGCTGCCACTATCAAATCATCAATCTGCTGCCCAGTGGAGCTTTTCAGAGTTGTCCGGGGGCTATTACATGCCAGCCCCAAGGATGTGGTACAACTTTATGAGGACCGCTGTACTGAATTTGCTAGGCACTTCCAGAATAAAATCTTGGGCATCCGCCAGAACTTAGACTCCAGTGTATAGCAGGTGAATCTAGCGAAGTATCCAGAGCACAGGCTTGTCCTGTTTTCTTGGATGAGTTTCAGTTGGTACAGCATGGGGATGTTGACAAGGTGCTTGGACAGGTTCGTGCAACCACCTCTATATTGGATCTTTGCCCCTCTTGGCTAATAAAAGCTAGCAGGGATGGAACAGCCAGTTGGGCCAGGGAAATGATTAATGCCTCTCTGTGAGAGGGAGTGGTCCCAGGCCATCTGAAAGAGGAGGTAGTGAGACCACTCCTTAAGAAATCTTCCCTGGACCTAGAAAATCTTAATAACTATAGGCTGGCGGCAATTGTTCCATTCCTGGGCAAGATCCTTGAGTCAGTGGTTGTGAGTCAGCTCCAGACACTCTTGGATGAGACTGATTATCTGGATCCATTTCAGTCGGGTTTCAGGCTTGGTTTTGGCATGGAAACAGCCTTGGTCACCCTGTCTGATGACCTATGTCGGGAGAAAGACAGGGGGAGTGTGACTCTGTTGATTCTCCTTGATCTCTCAGCGGCTTTCAATACCATCAACCATGGTATCCTTCTGGGATGACTGGCTAAGTTAGGAGTGGGAGGCACTGCATTGCAGTGGTTCCGCTCCTACTTGATGGGTCGGCTCCAGAAGGTGGTGTTTGGGGGACATTGCTCAGCCCCGTGGATTCTCCAGTATGGGGTTTTGCAGGACATCTACATGAAACAGTTGGGTACAGTCATCCGGAGTTTTGGGGTGTGTTGTCATCAGTATGGTGATGACACGCAGCTCTATTTCTCCTTCTCATCTTTATCAGGTGAGGCTGTGGATGTGCTGAACTGGTGCCTGGCTGCAACAATGGACTGGATGAAGGCTAATAAACTGAAATTCAATCCAGACAAGACTGAGATGCTGTTTGTAGGTGGTTCTTCTGACCGGATAGAGGGTGTTCAACCTGTTCTGGATGGGGTTGCACTCCCCCTGAAGGAGCAAGTTCATAGCTTGGGGGTTCTCCTAGAACCATCTCTACCACTTGAGGCTCATATGGCCTCAGTGGCACAGCATGCCTTTTACCAACTTCTGTTGGTGGCTCAGCTACACCCCTATCTGGACAGGGTTAACCTGGCTTCAGTTGTCTATGCTCTGGTAACCTCCAAGTTAGATTACTGCAATGTACTCTAAGTGGGGCTGCCTTTGAAGATGGTCTGGAAGCTGCAGCTTATGCAAATTGCAGCGGCCAGATTGATATCAGGAACCAGAATGTTTGAACATATAAAACCGACTCTGGCCCGCTTGCATCGGCTGCCTGTACGTTTCTGAGCCCAATTCAAGGTGCTGGTTTTAACCTATAAAGCCTTACACGGCTTGGGACAACACTTCCTGATGGAACGGCTCTCACAACATGAACCTACCTGTACACTACATGCAACATCTAAGGCTCTCCTCCTGGTGCCTACTCTGAGGGAAGCTCTGAGGATGGCAACAAGGGAGAGGGCCTTTTCAGTGACGAGGCTTGCCTGGCACCAACACTGTCATCTTTTTGGCGCAAGGTGAAGACTTTTCTCTTCTTCCAGGCATTTAACAGCATATGTTGAGCTTTTTGACTGACCCCTGGACAGTTTTAAACGATATGTAGTTTGTTTTTAGGCTTATATGGTTTTAAATTTTGTATATTGTTTTTGAAATGTTCAGTGTTTTTAAATTTTTGTAAACTGCCCAGAGAGCTTCAGCTATGGGGCAGTATATAAATGTAATAAATAAATACAATAAGAGGAGCCAAGCCAAGAGCTCCAGGGAAATCATTGTGCTGCTAATCATTGAAAGAGCATGAAACAGGCTGGCATTAGCAATGGAAGCACCCTGCTATTTTCCTTCCTACGGACCACTTCATTAAACTTCCTTCCACAGTGGGGGACCACCTTTAAGGCTAGTACAATCTCCATGCCAAATTAGTCCATAGACTTTGGTGAAGCTGCCAAGGGGAGAGGAGTTGTGCTTATGTTCATAATGTAGATTTTTGCCACCCACTGAGAACCAGACTGAGAAGCCATCCATTCATGGATTTATTCTATTTATTTTATTACATCATATCAGGTAAAGTTCCTTCCTGAAGCCTTGTGCTGCAGCTGAAAATACCTCCAAGCAACACTTTCAAATTTAAGTAGTCTTTCCATTAGTCAAAATCTCACTCCTTCTGTTGCTCCAAAATCTCATGGTGAACATGGTAACAACTTTCTCATTGTATAGGCTGACCATATAAAAAGGAGGACAGGGCTCATGTAACTAACAGTTGTAGAGAAGAGGGAATTTCAGCCAGCGTCATTTGTATGCAATTAGTTCCTGGTGAAATTCCCTCTTCATCACCACAGTTAAAGTTGCAGGGGCCCTGCCTTCTTTTGTATATGGTCACTCTAGTATAGTGCCTGCAACTTTAACTGTGGTGATGAAGAGGGAATTTCACCAGGAACTAATTACATACAAATGACACTGGCTGAAATTCCCTTTTCTCTGCAACTGTTAAAGTTACATGAGTCCTGTCCTCCTTTTCATATGGTCAGCCTATCATTGTAGACATTTTAAAATGTAACAGAAGCTAAACTTAGACTTACAAGTGCTACACTCTCAATTTATTCTATGGTTTAAAGTGTGGTGCTGCAGCTCAATGGTAGAACACATCCTTTGCAAGGAAATGCTGCAGGTTCAATCCCTGGCATTTCCAGCTGATAGCAGTATATGTAGTACACCTGGAAAAGATTGAAAGCAGTAGCTCTCCAAGAAATCAGGTAATATAGATAGTAATTGACCAATGGCGTGACTTGCTGTAAGTCGGTTTAATATGGTCCCCATAGTCTGTAAGAATACATAGACTCATAGAATCATAGAATAGTAGAGTTGGAAGGGGCCTATAAGGCCATCGAATCCAACCCCTTGCTCAATGCAGGAATCTACCTTAAATAGGCTGACCATCTGAAAAGGAGGACAGGGCTCATATAACTTTAACAGTTGTAGAGAAAAGGGAATTTCAGCAGGTGTCATTTGTATGCAATTAGTTCCTGGTGAAATTCCCTCTTCATCACAACTGTTAAAGGTGCAGGCACTATACTAGAGTGACCATATACAAAAGAAGGCAGGGCTCTGCAACTTTAATTGTTGTGATGAAGAGGGAATATCACCAGGAACTAATTGCATACAAATTACACTGACTGAAATTCCCTTTTCTCTACAACTGTTAAAGTTATATGAGCCCTGTCCTCCTTTTCAGATGGTCAGCCTACCTTAAAGCATCCCTGACAGATGGTTGTCCAGCTGCCTCTTGAATGCCTCTAGTGTGGGAGAGCCCATGACCTCCCTAGGTAATTGGTTCCATTGTCGTACTGCTCTAACAGTCAGGTTTTTCCTGATGTCCAGCCGGAATCTGTAACGTGAGCCCATTATTCCGTGTCCTGCATTCTGGGTTGATTGAGAAGAGAACCTGGCCCTCTTCTGTGTGACAACCTTTCAAGTTTTTGAAGAATGCTATCATGTTTCCCCTCAGTCTTCTCTTCTCCAGGCTAAACGTGCTCAGTTCTTTCAATCTCTCCTCATAGGGCTTTGTTTCCAGACCCCTGATCATCCTCGTTGCCCTCCTCTGAACCCCTTCCAGCTTGTCTGCATCTTTCTTGAAGTGTGGTGCCCAGAACTGGACGCAATACTCAAGAAGGTGCCTAACCAGTGCCGAATTGGAAGTATAGCTTCCAAACCTCGTGCGATTTGGAAGCTATACTTCTATTAATGCAGCCCAAAATAGCATTTGCTTTTTTTGCAGCCACGTCACACTGTTGGCTCATATTCAGCTTGTGATCTACAACAATTCCAAGATCCTTCTTGCTTGTCATATTGATTAGCCAAGTATCCCCCATCTTGTAACTGTGCATTTGGTTTCTTTTTTCCTAGGTGTAGAACTTGGCATTTATCCCTATGAAATTTCATTCTGTTGTTTTCAGCCCAGCGCTCCAGTCTATCCAGATCACTTTGAAGTTTGTTTCTGTCTTCCAGGGTATTAGCGATCCCACCCAATTTTGTGTCATCTGCAAATTTGATAAGCATTCCCTGCACCTCTTCATCCGAATCATTAATAAAAATGTTGAAGAGCACTGGGCCCAGGACTGACCCCTTATTACCTCCCCACAGTGTGAAAAGGTACCATTGATAAGCACTCCTTGAGTCTAATTTTGTAGCGAACTGTGGATCTACCTAATAGTTGTTCTATCTAGCCCACTTTTCATTAGTTTGTTAATCAGAATGTCATAGGACACTTTGTCAAATGCTTTGCTGAAGTCAAGATATACTATGTCCACAGCATTCCCACAGTCCCCAAGGGAGGTTACCTCATCAAAAATGAGATCAGATTAGTCTGGCAGGATTTGTTCTTGACAAATCCATGCTGCCTTCTAGTAATCACTGCATTGTTTTCAAGGTGGTTACAGACTGACTTCTTTATAAACTGCTCCAAAATTTTCCCAGGGATGGATGTCAGACCGACTGGTCTGTAGTTCCCAGGTTCCTCCTTTTTGCCCTTTTTGAAGATAGGGACAATATTAGCCCTCCTCCAGTTGTCCAGCACTTCACCCGTCTTCCTTGATTTCGCAAAGATAATAAGAGTTCTTCTGCCAGCTCCTTTATTACTCTAGGAGGAATGTGAGGAAAGGGCATAACACACTGTACATGGCTTCTGCACATAGTTCCAGGAATGGGGCCAATACCTAGGAACAGGAATAATGTGTGATCAGGGAAGACAATGAGAGGTACATTCCAAAAAGCCAAGCTGGAAATGGCTCTTTTCATTGCTGTCAGAGACTTCCACTTGTGCAGGGGGGGTGGGGCTTAGTTGGAATCGGAACGGCAAATGCAGCAGTGGATGAGCTGAGGTCATTCAGAAAGCAGGAACAGAATCAAAATAAGCACACAAAGCCCTGGGGTAGCCAAAAGCCACTTTGTCTGATCTTAAATAAGGATCAGGAGGGAAAATCCAGGAAAGACTGAAAGATCAGTGTCCAAGAGGCTGTTGCCTGTTGCTTTGGCAAGTGACTGCAGGCTGCTCTGGATGGAATCAACAGTGGCTGGTAGCCTGTCTCAAAATGTATCCATGCAAAGGAGCAACATGGATCAAACCAGAAGCAAAGAGGAGTGGTGGAAATGGCAGCTGGGATCTCTTCTCAAAATACCGAATGCACCCACACTACTGATTTAAATTGTCTTAAGGGTCATTTCTTCTCCCCAGCAAGTCCTGGGACTGTAGTTGGGAGTGGTAGCTTTTTAAAAAGAAAAGAAATTACTGACATCCTCACCAAATTCTAATTCTCAGCAATCTTAGTGGGAAGTACTAACTCTTGAGCTTGTCTAACACAACAGAATACAAGTTTCCAGAGTACACATATCTCCAGTGCCTCTGACAGAAGAAATGAGTGGTACTCTTCTATGTTATGATCACTAAAGATCAGTTCACATGACAGTTAGCCTCTGCATGCAAGAGTAGGCAATACTGGGCTAGATGGACAAATAGCTTGACCTAATATAAGGCATCTTCCAATGGTCCTTCTGATCAAAAACTTTCACTACACTACCTATATCATGGACTTCTAAGTTTTATTATTATCTTGAGCCTTTATCACACCTACCCATTTTGCACATGAGGGTCCCCCCCCCCTCCGTTTCCTATGTGAGTGTAGCCTTTTGATCACACGTGGTCGGTTTTGCTCCGATTCCTCAGCTAAGCCTGCAGAGGAGGGGAGCAAACAGACAATCCCTGTTCAGGGAAACGGAGCACTCGGGCGCGAGAGCAGCGCAAGGGGGATGAAGTCATGTGAAAGAATTGGATCAAAGTCGCAACAGGTGTGGATCAAACTGCCCGTGTGATAAAGGCCTTGGTCTATTTGAAAAACTAGTGGAAATGGCTATCCATTTTGATATGTTAGTGCAGACCAGGTGGCAGTGATATAATAGCATATTACATTATAAAAGGAAGGCGACCTCCACTTTTTCATGCTCCTCCCATGCTGGATAGTGCTAAAAGATCACATCTGCTCCTCCTCCTGCCCTGAATTGGATGATTGGAAGCTTTTGAGGTCAGGGGCTGATGATCATCAAAAGGGCAATTAATAGGATTGCACCCTAAATTATTGCACCTGAGGTTAATAGAAATTATTCTTACGTTGCTAAGTAGCATCATGGACCTCATCTACTAAGCCTCACAGACATTCATGACTCATGACATTCCTCCCTCTCCAAAGCAACCATGGTTTTTCATGCCATAAAACTTGCATTGTTGAAAAGTTGTTTTGTGATGGATTTTCCTGTCACACCGGCTTCAGTGCGGTTTGGGAGTCTGTGTGACTTCAACTAGTGATACTAGCTTGGGTGCTGGCTTAGGGGAGAAGCACTGATAGGAGGAAGGTTGTGTCATCTGTGCCTATCCAGAGGAGTTAGGCTGACCATATGAAAAGGAGGACAGGGCACATGTAACTTTAACAGTTGTAGAGAAAAGGGAATTTCAGCTAGAGGCATTTGTATGCAATTAGTTCCTGGTAAAATTCCCTCTTCATCACAACAGTTAAAGTTGCAGGCACTACACTAGAGTGACCATATACAAAAGAAGGCAGGGCCCCTGCAACTTCAACAGTTGTGATGAAGAGGAAATTTCACCAGGAACTAATTGCATACAAATGACACTGGCTGAAATTCCCTGTTCTCTACAACTGTTAAAGTTACATGAGCCCTGTCCTCCTTTTCATATGGTCAGCCTAAGAGGAGTGCATGTTCACAGAAAGGTTAATAACTTTAAAAGGTGCTTTGTTTTCCCCCCAAATGAGCCTTCAGCACATTGCTTTGGGATGAATGTAGTTCTTTTGAAATCTCCACTTCTGTCCCAAGAACAGCCCACTAAATATGTCTACTTAGAAGTAATTCTCATTGACTTTCATTGCACTTTCTCAGCACAGACGGGGGAGAGGGCTCAAGAAGCCTATTGTTAAATCTGTGTTTATCTGGAGGAGCAACACATTTGAAAAAGAGTTAATGTGTTGTTTTTTTAAAGGAAGATGGATGATGCTGTGCGACTCCACCCACATACGCCATTTCTCATGCCATCTGCCAGGCAAAAGCAGGTGTTTTTTTCTTTCTTTTTTGTATATACCACATTAATTGGCTGTGTGTGCCATGGAAGGAGCAAATCCGATTTGATGGAAACAATTTTAAACTGAATTGTATTGGAAAGTGTCTTCATGTACATTGCCCCATGATGACTTGAGAACTTGTATACTATATGGCAATATCTCAGGCAAACAGGATATGCATATATGTGCTATGTAAGATTAATTATTTCAAAATTGTTCCATTTATATTTATATTAAATATGTTTATGACACTAACTCTGCCGCTTGCTGGAAAGGTGGATTAAACAAAGGGCATCTTTTTTCTTATCCTGCAGTTCATCAGAACTTTAGAACTATTGTAAGTATTTTGGCACCCATGGAAATAGCATATGATGTTTCCTTAAATTACTTTTGTTGGATATAATGAAAAGCTAACCAAATCTCATAATAAACTAGTGGCTGCTGTTAGACTTGTATTAACTAAGTACTGGAAAGAAAATGTACAGTTCCCAGTAGATGAATGGGTAAGGAAAGTTTGAGACATGGTAATTCTAACATTATATAAAATTAAAAGAAGGTTATTTGAAGAACATTTTTTCTTCAAACAGAATTAATCTTCTTTTTGTATGTCTGAAATTCCTTCCAATAAAAAAGACATGAGAAAATAAGGAAACTTTCATTAACTTTTATTCCAAGCCAACAACCCAATCTGTACATAGGCACCGGAGTTATGGCAGCTCCAGAACAATGATTCTGTAATTGCTGTGCCTGTGTATCTGGGCCCCATGTGAAAGCACCTGCTGACACAAAAGGCACCTCCATGTGAGGGCGGCTGGTCCTCTGGCACATGTGCCCTCCCGGTGCTTATGCAGTGGCTGCCAACAAGTGTGAACTATGTCTTGGTCCTCTCTTTTAAAGATGTATAATATTGACAGAGAAAATGCTTTGGCAGCATCTTGAATGGAGAGCTTAGCTCATCAGATGTAAGCCACTCTGCCTAAACTAACAAGTTGTCAGTGGTGAACTTTGCTTCACAATGCACAGCAAAACAGAACGTCAACTGATCGTCTGGCAAACAGGCAAGCAAGAAACAAAACAAAATACTCTCACAGCCTAAGAAGAAGTCATGTGAGCCACATTCTACCCTCACATGGAACTAATGCCCAAGAGCAGCTAAAAATGGATTCTCACCCATCCGCATTCATGTCCTTTCACAGCAGTGGTTACGAGGTATGGCAGAAATGTGTTTCCTCTTCAGGCCAGCCCCACCTCTCAATCCCATTTCTCTCAAAGTGCTGTTCCTAGTCCTAAACCGTGAAAACAGAAAAGGTCTTATCATCTGAGGCAGGTCGGCAGTGCCAAAGACTGCAGTGGTGTTTATAATATGAAGCACTTTATTAATCCTATCTTGCTATTTCATTAAGATAAAGCAGCTGAGAGTGCTATTGAATGCCTACCAGGCAGGTGCATCATATTTCTAAACACACACACACACACACACACACACTGTAGAGCAATCCAAGGACACACACACACACACACACACACACTGTAGAGCAATCCAAGGAAACAGGAATTCTAGGTCTCCTACCACAACAGAAAGTGACACAAAGTTATACTCCGATTACACAAGTGTCCCCCTGACTTGAATGCAACTCCGTTTCCATCCCACATCCTGCTCACACCACCTAAAACCAAAGATCTCCCATCTCTCTCTTAGATCTCCCTCTTCCTTACCTTTCTTCTGGTCCAGAAAGCTAGTGGGTTGTTCTTAACAATGGTTGGCTATGGACATTGCGCTGTTCTTTCTACAGGTTTACCTGCATGTTGATATGAACTCAGTATCACCTAACACAAAGTTTAGGTGTTTTTTATTCCCATAGATGGAATGTCAAGTTCTATAATGCCTGACCCAAGGCCAGCTGTCTGAGTAGCTTCAGAAGTAACAGTAGGGGTGAACACATATGCAAGTCTCTTACACTTCCCCTTTACATAGTTCCACTGTTAACATTTGATGGGCAAGCCAATGCAGGAGCAAAGTTTAAGTTGCAGATTCAGCTCACATATGCCCATCTCCTCACAAGCTCCCCTTCATATACTGCAGTAATGTCCATTTCATACCTGCTTGCCCTCCCTTGATGTCACATCCAATATAACAGAGAACATTTTGCAGGATCCACTCAATTAGTGACATGCAAAAGGTGTTTTTTGCTTCTCTGAATAATGTTGCAAATGGTTCTGATTAATCCCAGGGAGTTATCCAGCTGCTGTAATCTTCTATAGAGCCATCAGAAAGTAGGAGCCACTCTTATACACTTCTGGTAAGACATCTTACTATTTGAATTTAGTTTTCTTCCTGAAGAATAATCTTCTAAAGCTTGAAACACACTCAGTTTTCAAAAATTCCTGCATGTACTTATTCTTGGACTTATTCTTCTTTGAACTGCATTGATTGGGTGCATTGATTCTACTAAGTAGAAATGTGAGTCTTCTCTCTCAAATACATTTCACATGATATTGATTGAAACAGATGGCCAAATCACACTTTACGTTTTTAATGCTGGTAGGAAAAATGGACCCAAGTTTAAATGACAAAATACATTTGGGAAGCAGCTGTAGATCAGTGGTAGCGCACAGGCTTTGGATACAGAAGGTCCGAACTTTATTCCTCAGCATCTTGAAGCAGGGCTGGGAAAACCCTCTAAATGTAATTTAGGAGATCTGTTACCAGTCACTGAAGACAATACTGGCCTAGATGGACCAGCTGTCTGACTTGGTATAAGGAAGCTTCCTATGTGTCAAACAATCAGCTATGAATATTGTAGGCACATTGAGATGGTAGCATTTTCCTACAGGATGTCATTATTCCAAGCCCTCCTGCTGAGATGTGAGACAATAAAGAGGTCTGCAGGGTGATCTACAAAGTTGTATTCAGTAAACAGACACACCTGAAGGGAGTGTGAATGCTAGGAGCTATCCTCTGTGCTTAACGAGCCTAATAAAGTAAGGCAGTTGCCTATCAACAGGCTTTTACCAGACCCCTCCTCTAGGGAGGGTTTTCAAGCTGTAACTTCTGCTGTGTGGCTAGTCTAGCAGACCACCTCTCCGCTCCTCTCAACTGCACCCACTTGACTCTGCGGCGGACTCTGAGATCTGACAATTCTGGTGCTCCCTCCACCTCTGACAAAGACTGAGTTCCCAGGGAGGGAGAGAAGGGGGGAAGACGATCTTTGAGCCTGGGTCCCCTGTTTGTTAAGCTCCTAGGAAGATTCCTCCTTGACTCCTGGAGAGTCTTGGAGAATTTTCTCCCCCGCTTCCTGTCTCGGCTTGTGTTCTTCTTGTTCAGCCTCAGAGTCTGATTCGGGATCCACAGCAGGGAGACCAAGCCTGATCCTGACACAGTAAACACAAAGGCCACAGTTGGAAGATGTCTGGCTCCACAATTCTGTGTTCATTGCAGGGAAACCCGGGCCCTTAGATGCATGCTCACCATTCAAGGTTCATGGTGCCCCAAATGGCTTAGGTCCAGGATATCTTAGGGACTGCCTCCTCCCATACCAACCTGCTCTAAGATCTGATGGAAATGACCCTTCGCTACATCCCAACTATGTATGGAGGTATGGTTGAGAGAAAGGGTGTTCACGGTGGCCACATCTAAATTGTGGGATTCTTTGCTCCTGGGATGCCCAGTTGGCACCCTCCCTTATGGTGTTTCACTATATGGCAAACCCTTCTTCTTTAGGAAAACATTTGTTTTATCAGGATACATTTTATACAATTTGTCCATTTCACCTGCTGCATCTGCCCATTTTATTATTATTTTTTTCTCTTTTGGAATTTCATTGTATTTTATGATTGGTATTGATTGTTTTTAGTCACCCTGAGTGGTGTCTAAGCACCAGAAGGGTGAATATCACAAAACACAAATTTTAGCTCATGCATTATTTTTGTGCCAAAGTTCAGATAGTTAAATGTGAATCAGCTCTGAGTCCATATTGAAAAAAATGGAGTCTTAGCTTGCTGACCTGGGTTGTTTTGTCCTTATATATAACCTGCCTAACCAGAGTGAGTAATAATATGAAAGAAAAGCGATTCTTAAAAGTAGCAATTTAAGGTCTCAGCTGAGACTAGTCAAGTTTGTGTGTACTTGTTTCCAAGCAATGTTCATGTAATATTTCTCTGAAAGTGCAACTTAAATAATAGTTATATATTTCTAAGCAAGTTTCATTTCAATGATGCCAAGATAGTTTCAGTTTTTAAATTTATATCTGCATTTCTTCCAAAATAGCAACTCAAAAAGGGTAACAATAATAAAACATGAAACATCCTCACAGTTTAGTTTAACGAAGTCTCTGAATAGTATAGAAAAATGGTTAGGCTCTCTTATGACAGAAGTGGCAAATCCAAATGGGTCACTCCTAAACATTTTTCTAAGAATGTTCCAGTTTTGATGAAGGCAGTGAAAGGGTCAGAGGTTAATTTCTAAAAATACCATCCAGTCCCAATGTTTCACCCTTCCCCATCTTGCCTCCCCAGATTCCTTCAATGGCATGCCTCCTTGCAGCTTTGAGCAACCCATGCTTCTGCCCCCTTCTCACATGCCATGGGTTGCCCTTCAAATTCCTTTCACAGGCCAAACAGCTCTCTGCCCTCCACCCCATACTGCCAACTTAAACACTTCTGTCATCCAAATGTCCTCCATCACCACCCATTTCCATGGCTTCCCCTTGGACTGCAAATATGGACAAATAGAACGTTTCACATTCTGCTGTGCTTCAATACATTTACAGTCTATTGTCCTATTCTTCTGCCTTGGGTTCTGCTGGGGACCACAAGGGCATACTAATGACACTGGGCCTTGTGTTTGGCAGCCATCATGTGATATGATCACATTATATCCCCCAAAACAGCTCACAGGGGCTTTGTGTTTGTAACTTCCATTCACCCAAACACTAATTTGGATAATTTTAAAGAGATACACACTCTATAATATGTTCTGCAAAAACTTTGCATTCATACTTTCACAACTCTTGCATTCTGTTCCTAAAAGCTATATGGCATTCCAATGGCAGACTGAATACTGAAAGCCCAAGAGATTGAGATGACTTTTTCTATTGCTATTGATTTGAATAAGATCTAAAACATTTTATACTTTTGGAACTTATGAATACATCAGCTTGGTGTTGCATTGGAGTGTAGAGGTTTCATCAAGAGAACTGATGTGCTATTATTATGTATTAACTTATTTATACCTTGCATTTCAAACTAATTTCACAAACAAATTCTGGATTTGAGGTGTACACACAAAAATGTAAAGAGTAGATCAATGCATGACAAACACAGGGACTTCCCCTTTCATGTATTAATCACATGAAGGAAGCCCACTCATTGAAAGGGGCAATGGAGCTGTTCCCCATGCTCCCAACCCACCCACCCCAACATCCATCTATTGAATATGGACATCTGAACTGGGGAAGCCTACACATCCAGACCTCAATGTGCATCAGCTTCCACAGGAGTTGAAACCTTGATCATGCAGGGTTCCATTTCCTACAGAAATCCACTATACACACAGAGGACTGTGTGCCTAGGTTTCCTTGGCTAAAATGTCCATGATCAATGCAAGACCTTAGGGGAGAGACCAGCAACACAGCCCCACTGTGTCCTGTTTCGAAGCTGGGAAGTGCCCAAGTCAAGGCTCAGATAATCCCAGGTGTAAACAAACAGAGAAGCCAGTCCAGTCCAGTCCTAACCCAGTCTATGAGAAAGGTAATTGAGGGGACCCTCAAAATTACTGCCCAATAAGTCTACTTGATGTTCCTGCTAAAATATATGCATGACATCTTCTACATAAATTAGAACAATGGGTTGAGTACATCAAGTCTTGTCCCCAATGCAGGCAGGTTTTTGTAAGGGACACAGCACAATAGATCAGTGCTTTGTTCTGAATTATCTTATGCAAAAGTATGTAAATTGCCCATCAAACAAGTTATATATCACATTCGTAGATCTCTCATCTGCATTTGAATCAATAGACTGACAATGTTCATGGAAGAAATTAGATGCCATCTGAGTTGATAAACACCTGCTGTTCCTTGTGCAGCAACTTTATTCTAATCCTGATATCAAAATCTGAGTTGGCATGGCAGGTTCCCTGTCTGATTCAATCCCAACAATAAGGGGAGTCAAACAAGGCTGTATCCTGGCACCACTTCTATTTAAACTTTATATAAATGACATAACTCAGGAACTTTCTTCTTCTGCCTATTTCCCTCCTGCAGTTGGGAAACCGAAGGTCCCAGTTCTGCTTTATGCAGATGATATGGCACTTATTTCATTAACTCAAACTGGCATGAGAAGATTACTCACTAAATTTGGAATCTACTATAAGCAAGAAGGTCTAACCATTAACTGCAGCAAAACAAAAGTGGTCGTGTTTGCCAAAAGGCATAAGCAACATAAATGGACCCTGGATGGACATAGTATTGAACAATGCCGATCATTTAAATATTTAG
Source organism: Anniella stebbinsi (assembly GCA_029215795.1). Classification (NCBI taxonomy): domain Eukaryota; kingdom Metazoa; phylum Chordata; class Lepidosauria; order Squamata; family Anniellidae; genus Anniella; species Anniella stebbinsi. Next base: position 103,742,803 of record JARDYH010000003.1, read on the forward strand.
GGCTTAATTTTTCGGAAAATACCTTATGGCATACCTGTTTTGAGGCAATTACATCTTCAGCTGCCCGTCTATTGGGGCCTATAAAGAAACTGTACTATACTGAGGTCCACCTTTAAGTAGAATTAACATTAAAGGTCTTTGCAGCCATGATTGTGCCCCATCTTCTATATGGTGCAGCAATCTGGGGCAGCAGAGATGAACTTGATGTCATTCAAAATAAGTTCCTGCATCCGCTCTTTGGCAGTGTCAAACAGTAACCTGATGCATCATTAAGGACTGAATTAGGCCTCCCTTCTCTGAAAGCACATATACACAAATCCACAGTATTGTATTGGGAAAAAATACTATCAATGCCAGAACAACATTTAGCAACATTGTGCTTTTTGGATTTGCAGAATAGAGAAGGTTGGGTACAATCTTGTAGATGCTTGATATTGAACTGCCCAGTCCCCCCAACAACGAAAATGCAGGACATATCCGATCATAAGATCTGAGATATTGTGTTTGGTGAAGATGCCAAAAGACATTTTGAATACACAAAAAACTGTAAATTTGCTACTTGGTATACCAAAATCAAAAAGGAACCATAAAAGGGCTACTTATTTGCGAGAATTAACCTTTTTCCCTGTTAGGCATGATGCCCACTGAGTATATGGCTGGAAGATTTTCTAATAGACCTGTCAAAGAGCACTTTTGCATATGCAAATCAGGACATGTTGAAGATCTCGTACATTATAACTTATACTGTCCATTATATAATTCGCCCAGGGCTAAATTTATTCTCTCTTTCCAGACCACCTTAGAAGGCCAATCAGCCGATTTTAAAATCAGATGGCTGTTGGCTGATGTGGACCAATTCATCAGCTATAGGATAGCTTTATTTGCCCCGGCTGCAAGAAAGACATACCACTGTCTAAACCATACCACTGTCAAATCCTAAGGGGGTTAAACAGAAAGAATGTTTTAAATCCTGGTCATTTTATTGTACTCATAGTTTTATAGTACCAAACGTTTTTCTGTTTTATACTTGTGTTACTCACAGAACATAGTTTTTATTTTGTAAATTGTAAATTTTTGCTGAAGATTTTTAAAACATTTGTTAAAAATAATTCAACCTAATAGTCTTTTTTATATATCATCATACCTGTCCTGTTTGAAATTTTGTAAAGAACATTTAAACATGTTCAACTGTAAAAATCACAGTTGAACATGTTCAAAATGATCTGTGCATCAGATCGAGAGATATTTAGGGTGGATACTTTTGAAATGAAATCCCTGTATGATAAACTGTAAAATCATACAATCCTGAGAAAGTGGAAGTATAACGAGATATCACTCATAATTCCCTAAGCGTTGGGGTAAACCCCATGTTATTATACAATTTCTTAATCCTCATTAAAAAATTCAACTTTTTTGTTCTTGAGTATTCATTCAAAAGTCGTATAGTTTATGAGTAAATCATGGTTAAACATCACACATAACCTATGTGAACACTGATTTTATATGTTCAAATGAAATTATCTCAAAACTAATGGCGTTAACAAAAATGTGTAATTACAAAAAAGTATTTGTCATTAAATTTGAAACATTTCAGAAAAAAAATCATCTCTGTAGCATAAACAGGTGAGAAGTTATGCATATTTAAATGTCTCAACTGCATAATAGTGTGGCAGCCATATTGATGATGTCATCACACAGTCCCCCACCACTGGAATTTTGTAAGACTCACTTTTCTGAGACACTTCTGTCATATAGAAACAAAAGATATTCACAAAGCTTTTGCGCTCTTTGGGTAAATAAATCCTGCTCTGGCTCTGGGACTATGTGCTTTGTGTTTTATTATGATGGCCATTGGCTATAAACGATAAAAACTTGATTGATTGAGTAGTGTTAGTAGGAGAAAGCAGGAGCGAGGTCAAAAGCAGTCCAGAGTTCAATCCACAGAAGTCAGCCGTGCCGAGCGTCAAAGCCAGTCAGTGGTGTCCAAGAGGGGTGGTCCAGGTGGGTCATTGAGGGTACTGGAATCTGCAAGGTCTAGAAAAACAAGGTGAAATGCTAAGGTTGAATATCTGTTGTCTACAGCAGAAAGTCAGCGGTTGCGGAGCTGATTTATAGCTGGCCATTAATCACCACAGCTGGCTAATTAGGTCAGCTTGTTGCTTTTAAGGGTGGCGACATGCTGTGGCTTCCTTTTGTTTCTTTGCTGCTCATGTTTGAGCCTACATTGTTCGGAGGGATGAATTATCTTTGGCTCTGCCTCCAGAATTTTGGGGAGACCAGAAATGGCACTGGAGGTGCCAGGCTACTTTTCCAATGATCGCAGGGGAGTGCTGTCAGCCAAAGCCCCCAGCTCCCCCTGGCTCTGCCAGGGCCCATTGTGCTGGTTCTCCCCCTCCTCTTCCTCATTAGATGAAACTTCCTCCAGGTAAGGCATGACATACTGCCCCATAAACAAAGGAGGATTCCCTTCATGAAATTAACACATAGAGGGGGCTAGATCTGCAAATAGTTGCATAACAAAGACAAACAGGTCAAGAAGCTAGGATTGGCTACAGCACTCTGTCATGTCAAGTGCACACTCGATGGCAAACCTGAATGTGCTCCTATGTATTGTGTAAAATGGCCCACAGATTTGGGCGGGGGGGGGGGGGGGTAGGTATATTTTCCTTATACTGTATCCTATACTTTCATATTAAAGTGGGAATCCAATGTTTTCCTCAGCCTCTCTCAAGCAAACACATTTCTAGAAAATGAATGTGTAGTTGGAATGCCCTAACAAATGTTGCACCTTACGAGTGCAATACCAAATGTCTTGTAGCTTGCAGTGCCAAAACGCATGAATAGAAACTGCATTGTATCCATTCCAGTCCCCAAGAATGGGCAAGTCTCACCTAAGAACAGGCCTCTAGCAGAATGCAACCTATAAACGTCTTTAATAAATGTATTTTGAAAGAATGGGTTGATCTAATCTAATACTATCAACAGCATGATAGAGAGCAGGGAGTTAATTTCCTGCACTTATGAATCTCTATTTCATAAGACTGCTAAAAGAGAAGGATTTGACTGTTATCAGATCACCAGAGCAACAGGAGAGAGACATACTCCTAAAAAGTCATAATTTCCATTATTTCAATGAAGGCGTACAGAGGGAGAAATTACTCAGATTTGATATGAATCAGTTCCATTCTTTGTCCTCTTTAGAAGTGTTTGATTGTTTCTTTTAAGAATAAAAGGATGTATTTATTTATATCTGGATGATTAACATAACACCTCTGCTATGATTAATACCCAATGGGTGGCAGTCCCTGTTATCCCATTAATACAGCAATACTTATTCAGGGTGTGGTAAAAGTATGTGCTCTTCTGTGGCTCCATCAAGGGACCCAGAATCTGTTTTACTAACATTATTCCCCACAAATTTATCATGATTGCTGAAATTCCCAGCCAGTTGTAGGGTTTCACATAAACATTACAAAGGGTGTCATTGCTCAGAGGCTATACCCAAGATGGCTCACAACAAAGGGAACAAAGTGTTTGTTCTGGCTACTGAATAAAAGGTTAAGGGAGGCTCCTTGCCTCTTGGTTTATTTTACATCCATAGCATAGCCCAATATCAGAACAGGGACCATCAATGGTGCTTGCATGAGTTGCATTGGTTACCAGGAGAGATTCGACAACTCAGCAGTCTTCTTGAATTTAAGAGAGCCGTGAAGACTGATCTCTTCCGGCAGGCCTACCTAGTGGAATTTTAAGATGTTTTAATAATGTATTAGTTTTATTTGTTTTTAATGTTTTATCTATTTTATGGTCTTTGTATTTATATTTATTGTTGTTCCCTGCCTCGATCCAGAGGGAGAGGAAGGTAAGATATAGATATATATGGGTAAGTGAGGGTCAAGATCATTTTTTCCTGCCAGGGCATTTGATTGGACAATCCAAAGGTACCCTCATGGGTTAACCAGCTGGATAAAGACGTAGCAATTAGGTGGGCATTTGAATTGTGCTGCCTGGTCATAGGGGGACACATCCTTTAATTAAGTCATGGTGGAGTCATGTGCACTGTATGGCTAGGTAGCATTCCAGAATCTTAATTTTCCTGGCAGTTATTCAAGCTGTGCCTTCTGGAACAAAAAGGATTCCTGAGCCATAGCACACAGTACACATGAACACAGCACATCTGAACCTCCTCTGTAATAGGTGGGTGATACACATGCAGAAGCCCACCTACACATGTGGATCTCCTCATGGCTGGACCAAGGCTTAATGTTTTAATAGCCTTTCTAAATGAGCTCAGTGAATTTGCCAAGCAAGGCTCTCCACTCGGAGCATTCTACGCAGAGGGCACCACCACAGACTCAGAGCAGACTGGAGATGAGCCCTTTCCCCTCCGTCGGCACCGGGGTTGGGGAATAGGCCTATCTCCAATCTCCTCCAATTCTGTGGTGAAACTCTTCAGAGAGCTAGGGCCTAGGGTGGGCAAGTGGGCTATCTAACTCCCTCAAAAGGGGGGCCAGTATGGCTGACTCCAGGAAGCCTTCCTGGCCAAATAGTGAGGAAAGTCAGGCAGCAGCGGCTGGGAGTGCGGGTACAAGGAGAGGAAGAGAGGAGGAATGGGCAGGGAGGGGGGAGAGGAGGAGGGGGCAGGGGAGAGGCCAGGGATGTGCCCTCCCACCTCAGGCAGCAGCAGGACTTGCACCAGTCCTCTTACAAGTCCCCTTGGACCAAGATATGCCTTGAGAGATTGTTTGGGGCAATTTCCCCTTCAATACTCCAGTGCCCCAGGCTGGTCACCTGTGCCCATGCTGTTTCTCCTTCCCCGAAGCCTCAGTAGTGATTGAATTATATAGTGAATGGTGCAAAACTCAGGCCAAATTAAGGCCAACCACGAGCCTCACCAATGCAACAGTGCTAGGCTGACCATATGAAAAGGAGGACAGGGCTCATGTAACTTTAACAGTTGTAGAGAAAAGGGGATTTCAGCCAGTGTCATTTGTATGCAGTTAGTTCCTGGTGAAATCCCCTCTTCATCACAACAGTTAAAGTTGCAGGCACATATACAAAAGAAGGCAGGGCCCATGCAACTTTAACAGTTGTGATGAAGAGGGAATTTCACCAGGAACTAATTGCATACAAATGACACTGGCTGAAATTCCCATTTCTCTACAACTGTTAAAGTTACATGAGCCCTGACCTGGAGTTTATCTGGTCACCCTAAACAGTGCAGAATAGGCTAAACCATTTTAAAAGAAAGAAAGAAAGAAAGAAAGAAAGAAAGTTCTCCCATCCTACAGCTAATTTAGGCATGAGAACCAGAAAGCCTGATTTGGTTGCATTGATGACTGGCTAAGCCTGGACTGCCCAAGCTCGAGTGGGCTGCAGAGTGAGGCCTGGCTGCCTCAAACAGCCATTACCTCACTTGTCCCTAATGGAGCAGCCCACTAGAGTTCCTGCAGACAGCTGAACTCTCTCCTCATAAGACTGATCATTGTTCTGACCTTGTAGGAAATGCAGAAAAACAGGTGTTCAATAGATCCATGTAGCCTCTGCTGAAGTGGTAGGGGCAGGGAAGAGAATGACGGTCAGGTCCCTGCAGCTGAGACTGGGAAGGCATGCTAAATGGATGGAGCTGGTTGTTGCATGCTCAGCCTATGCCACCCCTTCCATTGTTTCACAACCTATTAATGTAGAAGGTTTTCCCACAGAATGCTGGTGGATCCAATTTCAGTCAGTAGGAGATTCCTTTCTGGGTTTTTGTTACAACCAGCTAGAAGTTGAAGGGAGCTATGCTAGGCTGACCATATGAAAAGGAAGACAGGGCTCATGTAACTTTAACTGTTGTAGAGGAAAGGGAATTTCAGCCAGAGTCATTTGTATGCAGTTAGTTCCTGGTAAAATTCCCTCTTCATCACAACAGTTAATGTTGCAGGCACTATACTAGAGTGACCATATACAAAAGAAGGCAGGGCCCCTGCAACTTTAACTGTTGTGATGAAGAGGGAATATCACCAGGAACTAATTGCCTACAAATGACACTGGCTGAAATTCCCTTTTCTCTGCAACTGTTAAAGTTACATGAGCCCTGTCCTCCTTTTCATATGGTAAGCCTAAGCTATGCAAGGTATTGGACCCATCTTGGGGACAGGATCTTGCATGCTGGATAAACTTCTTTAGACTTCTGGCTGGTTGTACCTAAAACCTGGAATGGAATCTCTGCCCCACCGAAATTGCATCCACCAGCCTCTTGTGGATCTTCCTCCGAGTCCTCATGTTGCTGTTCTGTGCAAATTGTCTGGTGTGTCCCAACCCCTGGGGGTATGGGCCCCAGCTTGACTGTTGGAGCTGCCAGTTTGTCCCCACATGCGAACAGAAAGGGACCTAGCCTTAGTGGGTGACAGCCTGCTGTGCAGAACCTCACCTCACCTGGCCATGGTGTTGACGCAGGGCAATTGTATGTTTCCTGCTTCTAGAGTAAATAAAATGCACTTGAAGGATATCCGCTTCAGGAGATGGCTGGTTTAAAAAACAAAACAAAACAAAAAACCCAGAGTCAGCTACTTGCAGAGCATGTTTCAGATATAGTTCTCTTTGGCAGAAGGTTTTATTTTTTTCCCTTCATGTGGTGGTGTACTTTATATTCAAGTTCTTTTTCAAGAACATGCAAGTCGTTTAGGTATGGGATGGGCATGTGTGTCTTCCCCCCCCCACCCTCCTCACACACACATTATGCTTAGAGCCTCAAGAATTATTAATGGGCCCCAGGTGACAGGCTAAGATGAACCTGAAAGTCATCAGGATGGCAGCTTCCTAGAAACAGATGTGAAGTCTAGTGTTTGTGGTGAGGAATGCCAAGGTTCATGTGTTCTTTTAACCACTGTGTTTTGGTGGCTATAATTTTGTCAGGAATTTGTTTTGAGACAGAAAGCTTTCCATGCTCAATCACTGCTTGGAAATAATTTTTTCATTTTCCACTTGGCATTTGAAAAAATACCACAATTTACATGTGAAGCTCCAGCCTCTCCCCGGCCCACGGCAGACAGGCAGGCACTCACTGTTCAGCCCAAATGATGGCTTTTTGCACTGTTCGCTTAAAGAGATAGAGTTTGTTAAGTTAAAGTTTGGCCCAAGCTCATTTCAGCCTTTCAACATGAATAATGTGCATGACTGACTATCAATGGGAATTGACCATATGACCATGTCAGACAAATATTTAAGTTCATGTTTCTTTCACAGTCCAAACATGGGGGTGGGGGGAGGACAGAAACCTGGATGTATGTCTGGTCAAACATGTCAGTGCAATAATAGGCAACCAAAATACAAGGCTCATGAATAATACTGACTTGGTGCAAGAAACAGGTATGGAAAGCCACTCATGAAACCTGCCCAGGAGAATTCTGAATTCAAGCAGAGAATTTTGAGAAGGCTTCCATACCCAGCCTTGCCTAGCCTAACCTCAGTGCTGCGAAGCGCACTCCCGAACCCCTACCTTAACTTCAGCCAATTAAAACCATAAATTGTTCTTTATTTATGTAAGGGATGGACACTTTTGCTACAACCAGTCTGTGAAATGGAGAAGCTTCCAAAGCCTCATTTCTCACGTACTTTATGGTAACGTTTCATAGGTTCATTGCCTTCATCTGTCCCAGTGGGCTCTGTGAAATGACACATTAACCCCACAGTTTGTTATTAATAACAAAACTGACAATAACCCTGAAAAGCAGATCATCATTATCACCCTAGTACAGATAAGGCACCACTGAGACTGAGAGAGAGTAGCTAGTCTAATGTCTGGAGGCTTAATTTTGGATTTGTACAAAAGTCAAGGATGAAATGACGAAGCATCCCGCGCAAATGGAACATAGCCTTGCTTGGTAACCAGTGGCCTTTTTGTACCACTTGTCCCAGTTAAATATATCAAGGCTGGGATGGGAAACAAAAACATCCTAAGTACAGCCCACTTCAATCAACCCCTAGACAACATAATGGTTGCATATGAGATTAATACAGAGATCCTTTACTTTTACATTATTAGCTCTTCAAGGCAACGTTTATAACCCTGTAAAGCATCATGCACATCAATAGCATCATTGTCATTAACAACATTGTCATAAAAATTGGAACCTCAGAATGTTTTTATGGAAATAGCTCTCCTAAGTTAACACTTGAAAATAGCTTCAAGGAGTGTCTGTCACATGCTTAAGATCTACTCAGCATTGGTGCACATTAGCACAGAATCATAGAATAGTAGAGTTGGAAGGGGCTTATAAGGCCATTGAATCCAACCCCCTGCTCAATGCAGGACTCTACCTTAAAGCATCCCTGACAGATGGCTGTCCAGCTGCCTCTTGAAGGCCTCTAATGTGGGAGAGCCCACCACCTCCCTAGGTCATGGGTTCCATTGTCGTATTGCTCTAACAGTCAGGAGGTTTTTCCTGATGTCCAGCCGGAATCTGGCTTCCTGTAACTTCAGCCCATTATTCCATGTCCTGCATTCTGGGTTGATCGAGAAGAGGTCCTGGCCCTCTTCTGAGTGACAGCCTTTCAAGTATTCCTAAATGTAAACATGGCCAAGTTAAAGGGTACATAACAGGTGGAAATGCAAACAATAAGCAAAATCATTTGCCATTTTAGAACCAGATTCTCAGTTTCCACTACCTGCTTCATCTCAGAGGTCTGGTTTAAGGAACAAGGATACTGTATGTTCAACAACAGTCTGAAACTTGAAAGATCTTTCCTGTGTCAGCAGTCAGGCATGCCAACTTCTTCTGCAAAGCGGCAGTTATGTGCATGTGTAGACATGGCCATAAAGAAAATGGTTAACAAAGGGTTCCAGACAAGATTGGATAGCAGATCTGGAGCCAAACGTTAGCAGAAAGTGTGTGGGTGTACCAACATAATTTTTGAATTCAAGCAATCATTTCCTCTGAAAATGTTGAAGACCAAATAGTCACTTTGCATTCTCCTGGAAGCTCTCAATGTTGTATAGCAAACTAATTCTGTTCCATTCATCTGAATTGTTTTAAAAGGATCTCACAAAGAGTTAAGAATATACTTAAGCGGCTTGAATTAAATACAATTCTTTGTTAAGTCTGGGCCTTCATGGGCCAAATTGGCTCCATTACTGCCGTCTCCTCTGAACTGCTCAACCGTAAGGTGTTGTGTCTCTCCTGCCTTTTGCTATGGTAACCCTTATATAAGAACCTTCAGTAGAATATACTTTACATATGTGCATTGTCCCTGTGGGCAGGAGTGGCCGTGGCACCTCCAACCCATCCACCTCCATGGATTCCGTGGACAGAACACAAAACTGGTTGATTCCACAAATTAAAAATCACTTTATTTCAGCAAGACTTTAAAAAAAATGCACAAAAAATAACCTGTGGTTTATGGCACCATCCAGTAAGAGATAATTTAGGCAAAATGGTCACCTTAGGGGTGGTCCTGGCTGTGAGAGCAAACGTTGTAGCGCTCTGTGATGAGGTAAGGCTGGGTTAGTTGGTTCCCTCTATTTTTTGCTCTTCGTAGGGATGGACTGCTGCTGACTGCCACAGAGTTAAGATAAGGAAGAGCCCTTCTAGCCCCTGAGGTCTTTCCCACAACTGAGATGGAGCTGAGGTCTCTAGGTGCCTTGAGTCAGCCCTCTCAATTTTCCAAGCCCACTTGTGTCTTGCAAGTTATTCTTCCTCTCTCTGCCATCACAAGTATCTTTTAGTGATGTCTTCCACTCTCCAGCCCAAGGGTGGACCTTCTCTCTCTCTGGAAGTTTGGATTTTCCATTTGTGTTCTGTTGCTGTCTTTGGACTAGCTACTTCCTCTTCCTTCGCTCAATTCTCTACACTCTAACCCATCTTCCCAACTGGCTTGCCTCCTATTTAGCTCCAGGTGCTGCCTTGATTCTTTCCTTGGCTCCTTAAATGGTGCTAGCTATGTTTCTGGAGCTGGCTCCTTGCCAATTAACCTTTCGCTTCCCTCCTGGCCTCTACTCTGCAGCTCCTGGATCAGTCTGTGGCTTTCTGGGCAGAGTCCCCGACTATGGAGGAGATCTCTGGGAGCTGCTACTGGTCCATGAGAAGCTCCTTGTCTCAGAAATGGAGGGAGGGAGGGAGGGAGGGAGGGAGGGAGGGACCACAAGGCAAGTATTATTGGTGGTGGTGGCAGTGTACAAGCACAACGATTTTGGACAAAGTAGTTTATAACATTCAACATAAAATAGCAATAAAGCAAGTCAATACATGCTTACAGTAGGGTGACCAGATAAAATCCAGGTCAGGGCACATGTAACTACATTCACTACGTTCAACATCTAAGGCCCTCCTCCGAGTGCCTCCTCCGAGGGAAGCTCGGAGGTCAGCAACAAGAGAGAGGGCCTTCTCTGTGGTGGCTCCCCAATTGTGGAACGATCTCCTCGACGAGGCCCGCCTGGCGCCAACATTGTTATCTTTTCGGCACCAGGTCAAGACTTTCCTCTTCTCTCAGGCATTTGGCAATATCTGAGGAGCCTGGGTTTGTTTTGTTTTGTTTTGTTTTTGTAGTTTTTGAAGTGTTGAAGTGGTTTTTAAATGTACAGATTGTGTGTATGTTGTATGTTTTTGCTGTTTTAATTTTTGTATATTGTTTTTAATTGTTTTTAATCCTATGTAAACCGCCCAGAGAGCTTCGGCTATGAGGGGGTATACAAATGTAATAAATAAATAAATAAATAAATAAACAGTTGTAGAGAAAAGGGAATTTCAGCCAGTGTCATTTGTACGTAATTAGTTCCTGGTGAAATTCCCTCTTCATCACAACTGTTAAAGTTGCAGGGGCCCTGCCTTCTTTTGTATATGGTCCCTCTAGGATAGTGCCTGCAACTTTAACTGTGGTGATGAAGAAGAGGGAATTTTACCAGGAACTAATTGCATACAAATGACACTGGCTGAAATTCCCTTTTCTCTACAACTGTTAAAGTTAAATGAGCCCTGACCTGGATTTTATCTGGTCAGCCTAGCTTACAGCAGCAAAAGTAGCCTAAAATCAGATAGAACTAGAGGAACTAGACAAAAACAGCCACCTTGGACTGAGAAACAGCTCAAGGCGCCAAGCCTAGTCTATTGTCCTAATTTTCTGGCCCCCATTGTATCCTTTGTCTACCTATCTGGTAAGTTTTCATATCAGAATACAACAAAGCTTGTTGTAGAATGTCTTCTATCTAGAACTAGTGAAGATGTTACCCACCAAATTATCTGCTGGCATGTCTTTCAAACTGCTCCTTGATAGGGAAAATCCATAATAATGTTGGGTGACCATAGGAAAAGGAGGACAGAGCTCCTGTATTTTTAACAATTGTTTAGAAAAGGGAATTTCGCCAGGTGTCATTTGTATGCATGCAGCAACTGCCCTCTTGTATTTGGTCACTCTAGTTTAGCTCCTACAGCTTTAACTGTTGTGATGAAGACGGAATTTCACCAGGTGCTGCATGCATACAAATGATACCTGCTGAAATTCCCTTTTCTCTACAATTTTAAAGATACAGGAGCCCTGTCCTCCTCTTCATATGGTCACCCTATATAATGTAAACAATAAATAACAGCCTAAGTTATCTAGGGCAAATATTTACACTTAGAAATAATGTCCCCCCTTTGAATGTAACGTTACATTCTTTGTTTGTGTAGTTTAGTAATAAACCTAATCTCTTAGTTAAATAAACCTATGTATTTTGATTTGGGGGAAATTCTACTAGGCTCCTTTTACCCCATTTAGGGTGACCAGATAAAATCCAGGTCAGGGCTCATATAACTTTAACAGTTGTAGAGAAAAGAGAATTTCAGACAGAGTCATTTGTATGCAATTAGTTCCTGGTGAAATTTCCTCTTCATCACAACTGTTAAAGTTGCAGGAGCCCTGCCTTCTTTTGTATATGGTCACTCTGGTATAGTGCCTGCACCTTTAACGGTTGTGATGAAGAGGGAATATCACCAGGAACTAACTGCATACAAATGACACTGGCTGAAATTCCCTTTTCTCTAAAACTGTTAAAGTTACAGGACCCCTGACCTGGATTTCATCTGGTCAGCCTACCCCATGTTAATGCCTTTGACCTTTCAGACAAATTACTAAAATAAAGTATGATAACCAGGGGTGGGGTGGAAATTGAATGGTTAGGCATTGGAAGTTGGCATGGTTAGAACTCCATAACTCAGATAGATTACTAAATAGTGGCAACTGGGTTCTAGCTATTAAGAGTTCCTATTAGGGATGTGCATCACATATGGCCAAATCCCAAGACAAATTAGGCTGCTTCAAAAAGATTCTGAGGTTCTCTGATGTGAAGCAGAATTCCCCCTGAAGTGACCAGAATTGGAGCAGTTCAGTGCTTCAGAGGGCTGCAGGAAGTCAGATGGATGCAAAAAAATAGTGACCTTATTTTTAACGCCAAGTTGGGGGGAGTGGCAAGAGGAGTTGAGTGACTGTCTGGGAATGCTTCAATTACCCGCCCAATACTCAGTCGTCCTTCCCTAACCTGGGGTCTTTCCAATGTTTTACACTATAAATGCCATCATCCCTGACCATTGGACATGTTGGTTGGGCCTGATGGAAGTCATTGTTCAAAATCTGGAGGGCACCAGGTTAGTGGTGGCTGCAATAGATTATGGCAAACTGATTGGCTTATAATAGGGAGCTAGAGCAAATAGAGCACCATCTCGTTCATCTTACTGGTGATCCCTGTGGCACCAGGTGGCACCAGGACTCTTCAAAGGACCATGGGGATGTCATGGAACACTTTCCAATCACAAGGTGGTCCTTTATTACGTATGAGGTAATGCAATCCATTTTATTTCATACCAGCGATGAATTCTTGTACTAAACCCAATACACTATCTCAGATTCATTATTGTATTCCAAATGTATGTTGTGGCTCAACACTTGCTTTTTCTAAAGCTTTTCAAGGATCAACATCACCCCTCAAAGGACAGGACCAATAAGCAAATCTTATATGCACATAGTGAGTGATAAATAGATTATTTATTTAAAAAGGGGGAGGGGAGAGACCATTGGAAAGACACTCTTCACGTTTGTATTATCGTTTGAAAGATTTGGGCAATTCTCTGCCAATATGTAACCTGCAGTAGCTGTTTATGCTTATGTGTCAAGCTCCTGACACGGTGGAGAATATCATAGCCCAGGATAATATTTGGCTTTTAACTTTGGCAGTTAGAGGCCCAGCCTTCTAGATCGGCAAAGGCAACATGGGTTAAGACATGAACTGGGCTTCTCCATGCCAGAAGGAATACAAGTGCCCCCTTTCACAGTCTTAATGAAATCATTAATTATGTCAGCAACTGAAGCGATAGATCTCCAAACACTTCACACTGCTTAAGCAACACAGCAGTCTTGGGTACCATGGAACTTCCAGAGTAGGGTCTTCTTACACAGACATGTCCTCCTAACCACAAATAATTGTACAGTTCCATAGATTGTTCCTTCAACCATTTTTGGTTTTTTTTTTTGCCGGCATTTCAACCAAGAAAGTTGACTGGCTTATTGCAACCTGTAATGGTGCCATGATGCAATCGAGGCTAACTTCTTGGATCCGAAAATATGCCACACATCACATTAATAAGACTACTCCTTCAATAGCCTGCTTTCATTTTAGCTAAAATTTACTCTGAGTTCCTTTCCAATATTTAAAGGTAGTTCTTAGCACCTTCCAGCACCATTTTTCTTGATATAAACATTCATACATGTTTACCTTCTTGGAGCCTTTGCTAAAAAAAGATTGGCCTCTATCTGTATGGGCCAGTATCTGAGTTTGGGGGGTGGGGGGCAAGATCAAAGAAGGAATGTCTCCAACTTATGTGGAGAAAAACTATCAGCCAAATTTTCAGTGATAATGAAAAATGGAGACAAGTGAAATACACAAAGCTGCACTATCCCGTACTTTAAGAAAAAATCATTAATTTCCTGCAGGAATACGAATTGTGCAACTTTAAATGACAAATTATTTCAGAAGTCCCTAAAAGATTATTCTTTTTCCATTGTACAACTTGCCACCTCCCATTTTCATATCAGTGCATGGCACAGCCAAAGTATTTCCGATGACATGAAATGAAATAAACTGGGTGGCAACAGGGCGGACCGGATGTTTTAAAATGATAACTGAATTAAGTTAAAGCATATGGCGAATTCATACATTACAGACTCAGCGTGACATTTCATCGGCAGCACAGAGAGCATGGTGTCAGTGCTGCAGAACATCAGATTGTCAAGGGTGGCATCTTCGCTGTTTTGTGATTGCTAGTTTGATTAGAATGCCTCTATCCTGTACGACCTTTCTTATGGTTGCAATGGGGTCAGAAGCAGGAAAGCCTCCAAAGCAATTTCAGACAAAGTCACAATCTCTGTCGCAGACAATACTGCACATCCTTCATGGACTTCCAATAATGTCAGATTCCAAGTTCTGAGGACAGATGCCTCATCTGGGTCATGTACTCAGAAGGATTAAATAGTGTGGATGGATAATGGAAGCTGCTTGAAGCTTTCCAAGGAAGAACAGGATATAGTGTAATAAATAAGCAAATACAGCAGACTAAATCAAAACACTGAAAGGGCCTGTGCCAGTTTTGAGACCAAATGTCTGAACACTGCTGTATTAAAACACACACACGACCTGCTCAATGCAGGAATCCACTTCAAAGCATGCCTGACAAATGGTTGTACAGCTGCCTCTTGAAGGCCTCTAGTGTGGGAGAGCCCACCACCTCCCTCGGTAATTGGTTCCATTGTCGTACTGCTCTAACAGTCAGGAAGTATTTCTTGATGTCCAGCCGGAATCTGGGTTCCTGTAACTTGAGCCCATTATTCCGTGTCCTGCATTCTGGATTGATCGAGAAGAGATCCTGGCCCTCTTCTGTGTGACAACCTTTCAAGTATTTGAAGAGTGCTATCATGTCTCCCCTCAATCTTCTCTTCTCCAGGCTAAACATGCCTAGTTCTTTCAATCTCTCCTCATAGGGCTTTGTTTCCAGACCCCTGATCATCCTCGTTGCCCTCCTCTGAACTTGTCTGCATCCTTCTTGAAGTGTGGTGTCCAGAACTGGACGCAATACTCAAGAAGGTGCCTAACCAGTGCCGAATTGGAAGTATAGCTTCCAAACCTCGTGCGATTTGGAAGCTCTACTTCTATTAATGTAGCCCAAAATAGCATTTGCTTTTTTTGCAGCCACATCACACTGTTGGCTCATATTCAGCTTGTGATCTACAACAATTCCAAGATCCTTCTTGCTTGTGGTATTGATCAGCCAAGTATCCCCCATCTTGTAACTGTGCATTTGGTTTCTCTTTCCTAGATGTAGAACTTGGCATTTATCCCTATGAAATTTAATTCTGTTGTTTTCAGCCCAGCGCACCAGTCTATCCAGATCACTTTGAAGTTTGTTTCTGTCTTCCAGAGTATTAGCGATCCCACCTAATTTTGTGTTGTCTGCAAATTGCACCTCTTCAACCAAATCATTAATAAAAAAGTTGAAGAGCACTGGGCTCTGGACTGAGCCCTGCGGTACCCTGCTCGTTACCTCCCCCCAGTGTGAAAAGGTATCACTGATAAGCACTCTTTGAGTCCGATTCTGTAGCCAACTGTGGTTCCACCTAATAGTTGTTCCATCTAGCCCACTTTTCACTAGTTTGTTAATCAGAATGTCATGGGGCACTTTGTCAAATGCTTTGCTGAAGTCAAGATATATTATGTCCACAACATTCCCATAGTCCACAAGGGAGGCTATTCAATCAAAGAATGTGATCAGATTAGTCTGGCAGGATTTGTTCTTGACAAATCCATACTGGCTTCTAGTAATCAGATTGACTTCTTTATAATCTTCTCCAAATTTTTTCCAGGGATGGATGTTAGACTGACTGGTCTGTAATTCCCAGGTTCCTCCTTTTTGCCCTTTTTGAAGATAGGGACAACATTAGCCCTCCTCCAGTCATCTGGCACTTCACCCATCTTCCATGATTTCATAAAGATTATAGACAGTGGTTCTGAGAGTTCTTCTGCCAGCTCCTTTATTACTCTAGGATGCAGTTCGTCGGGCCCTGGAGATCTGAACTCGTCAAAGAAATTAGGTGTTCTTTGACCATTTGTTTATCAATCTCAAACTGCAATCCTGCCCAGACAGCTTATACTTCACTTTTGCCAGGGGGGTCATAGACCCTCTTATGGGAGAAGACTGAGCCAAAGTAGGAATTGAGCATTTCGGCCTTTTCTTTGTCCTCTGTTATCACTTTGCCATCCTCATTAAGCAGTTGACCCACCATTTCTTTCCTCTGTCTTTTACTATTCACGTATCTGAAGAAAGCCTTTTTATTGCTTTTAGCATCTCTCGCTAGTCTCAGCTCATTCTCAGCTTTGGCCTTCCTGACACCATTCTGGCACTTCTGTGCTACTTGTTTGTACTCTTCTTTTGCAGCCTGGCCTTCCTTCCTATATGTATCCTTTTTTGTTTTCAGGTCATCTCTAAGCTTTATGTGGAGCCACATTGGTTTCTATCTTTTTTTCCTTTTTGGAATTGTTTGTAAATGTGCCTTTAAAATTTCCTTTTTTTAAAAACTCCCACCCATCTTGGACTCCTTTTCTCATTAGGGTCACTTGCCATGGGACCTTACTTATCAGAGTTATGAGTTTATTAAAATTGGGTTTTCCTGAAATCCAGAGTACGAGTATGGCTACACTCAGCTTTTGCTTCCTTTAAAATCAAGAACTCAAGTATGACGTGGTCACTTTCTCCCAGAGTTCCCATAACTGTCACTTTATCCACTTAGTCCTCCCTATTGGTCAGTATCAGTTCAAAGATAGTTGTTCCTCTAGTTCCTTCCTCTACTTTCTGTAGGAGAAAGTTATCAGCCACACATGTCAGGATTTCTTGGAGGGGGCACTTTTGGCAGAATTTGTCTTCCAACAGATATTGGGGTAATTGAAGTCCCCCATTACTACTACATCAGATTTCCTTGAAACATTGGCAATTTGCTTTTCAAAAGTTTCAAATTCATCTTCTCCTTGATTGGGTGGTCAGTAGTAGACTCCGACTATCATGCTCCTTTTATTCCTTGCCCCATTCATTTTAATCCAGATGCTCTCGATGAGGCTCCCAGGCTCATCCTGTTGTATTTCTGTGCAGGGAGAAGTATTTTTAACACATAGTGTGAATCCGCCTCCCTTTCTATTTCTTCTGTTCTTTTTGAACAAGTTATATCCTTCAATTGCTATATTCCAGTCATGGAAGTCATCCCACCAAGTGTCAGTTATACCTATCAAAATGTATTCGCCTTCATGTATTCAGAGTTCAAGTTCATTATGTTTGTTTCCCATACTCTGGGCATTAGTATATAGGCATCGAAGCCCATGTGCTTTGTAGTCTGGCTTCTTTCCTAAATTGTTGTGAACACTGTTTTGGGGCACTATTGGAACTGTTCTCTCTGTTATGGAGCATAAGCCTTCTTCCGTTGTTGCCTCAAAGTTTACGTCTCCCGCCCCCGTAGGATTCAGTTTAGAGCCCTCCTGATGAAATTCTTCATGCTGTGGCTGAACACATTCTTCCCAGCCCTTGAGGTGCAACCTGTCCCTTGCCAGCTGTCTATCTTCCAAGTAGTGTCGCCTGTGGTCCCGGATGCCTATAGAAGGCAGAGTGATTCTTTTCCTCCATTGGGAGCTGTCTCTCTCCTACATATGTAGCTTTCCTGAATAAAGCTTTCACATCAGGATTCTTGCCTGCTTGGAATTTGTTCCATCTCTGGTTTGCTCATTTCTGTGACAGAACTGAACATAGTGGGACTGACTTCTGGGTAAACTCACAGAGGATTATGTGAGAATTCCTAAGAATTGGCACAAAGCAACTCTTACATGGATAATTCAATGGCTGAACAAGACATCATCTTCTCATTTGTGCCACCAAATGCATCTTTTTCATGTTTTCCAATCTGCAAATCCCCACAACACAAACACCAAGCCCAAATGCATTTTTGCACAACATGGCAGCACAGACTTAAATGCATTCCCCTAACCCTATTTATTCAGTCATAACCCCATGAAAAAAAATTACATCAATTTATTGTGCTCTGATGGGAATGGATTAGAGAGATCAATAACAGAAAACTAAGTATTACATAATATTTTAGACCAGGGATAGGCAACTTGGTGTCCTCCACATGTTTTGAAGCACAACTCCCATAATTTCTGACCATTGGCTGGGGCTGATGAGAATTGTAATCCAAAACCAATCCAATGAATGCTAATTTCAGATACATTGAATATCTCACTTGTTCTTTAATTTAGTCATTTTAACATTAACATACTATGTAGAACAGGTTTGTCTTATTGTGAGCTGTAGAATCAGACATGTGACCAAAGTCATGTTGGGGTGGGCATGCCCCTTTGGGGTCCAGCTATGTTAGGGTGTTTTCTTTTTTGGTTTTCAAAATATGGTCACTCTACTCAGGACTCTTTCATGAGGGACTTTGTCAAAAGCTTTTTGAAAGTCCAGGACCAAGTGTCTGCCAAATGATCTTTCTCCACAAGCTTGTGGACACTCTTAAAACAGCTCTAAAAGGTTAGTAAAACAGCTCTCCCTTCCTTCCTTCCTTCCTTCCTTCCTTCCAGCGAAGAACTTGCCACTAAGAGCAACAACTAGGGATGTAAGAATTCCCCTGCACTCATCTTACACACCACTCGCTTGACCCCTGCCACTTGCCTGACCCTGGCAGGCATGCAGGGCAAGTCACTGGATGTCCACAGGCACTGAGCAAGAGTTCATGGCATCCTGCTGTTCCATGAGCTACAACATCGCAGTTAAGCTATTCCTGGAAATCACCATTTAGCACAAAATAGTGGCCATGAATAGAATGGTTTATGGAAAATTGTAGGCATAAATGGTGGGCGTTTTAAAGAGATCTTGGATCCCTTGTTGGATAGAAATACGCCCCCCTAAGACCCAAACGGTGGTGAGACTTATGCTTCAGGCCTATATGGCTGAATTTGGTCTGACTGATGTTTGGAGAATGTTGCACCCAGATGATAGAGAGCATATCTTTATTTCACCAGTACATTATAAATGTTTTCAATCAGAAATTATTGATTTCTACTTCTTTACTGCAGCAAATAAAGGCTTTCAGGTTTGATACATTGGTAATTTCAGATCATGCCCCAGTATGCTTGGAGGTACAATTCTCATGATTTGCCTAGGTCTCCTGGTCTCTGGCGTTTCTATGTTTCTCTTTTGAATGATAAGATGTTTAAATCCCAGATCTCTGCTGAACTGTCTGAGAGCATCATCAGACGAGCATTTTATCACATGCTCTTACTGCCCACTCATGGTTTTTCGTACATCCTTTAGACAACGCCGTCCACCTCCTGCATGTCTCCCACTCCTTCTGGCCTTCGTTCCATCACAAAATAGACCCTGGTAAATCTGATTTTTTAAAATTATTAAATTAAATGTTCCGTCATTTACTGCTGTGTGCAGGAAAAGCCACGTGATGAAAAGGCCCACTGAATGGGCCACATGGTCATTCTTTCCTTCCTCTTTCTTCCCCTGTGTGAAGAAAGAGAAAGCATCATGGGACAGAAGTGGAGAGGAAAGCAATGGTAAGGAAACACAATTTCCCCCGTCTCATGAAGCTCTGAGTACTAATGAGGGTCCTGCAGGTTCTTGGGCCATGGAATGGGAGGCCAGCAAAGCCTTTTTTAGGGGCTGAATCGTTGCCTATATGCTAGGGTGACCATATTTTGGAAACCAAAAAGGAGGACAACATGGTCAGCCCTAAAGGGGGCATCCCCACCAACATGTACACTCCCCAGGGTGTGTGTCCAGCACCAAGGGAGAGGTGCCTTTCATTAGCCTGTTTGTTAGGGATGACGTCAGGTGGTCTCTCTTGTTGTAAAGTCTACCTCATGCTCCATTATATATTCAGCTAGAGCCAATGCATGTGATGAATTTGTTGTCAGATTGAAGCACACTTTTTCTTTACAAGGTCTGTGAATGTTGTTTGTATAACTACAGATGGAGGGCATATTCCCCCACATAATTAAGAGACTTTCTTTCTCTTTTTCACTCCCATGGTTGTTGCTCTTACTTGGCGGTGAGTTTATTATTTTATTATTCTATTATACGAGATAATGTATCTGGGTTTTTGAAAAAAATATATAGTTTAGGATAGTAAATATATTTTCTCTATACTTATGTTTATCCTTCAACAGACTCAAAAAACTACTATATCTGATGAAGTGGACCTTCTCGAAACAGGACTTAACCTGATTCCTGTCAATTATGTATAACTAGATGGATATTATTTGTATAGATAAATTGATGTACTATCATTTGGTGTAAATTTACTTGGGGTGTAATTACCCAGTGTATTTATGAATGTACACTAAAAACTTGGTACGTTTAAAAAGCATGTTTTTGTCTATTGTCCTATTACTTAATTGGTTGTTACAGCAGCAGATGAATTCTAACTTCTACTTTAAATATTGGTACTTGTGAGGCCATGTGCTAGTAGTCACATTTAACTTCTATACTTGCGTGGTATGACATGGTAAAAAAAAGATGTAAATGGAGATAAAATACCTGTATAAATTAACAGTTAAAAATAACTTTAGTCCCCTGACTTGGTGTTTATTGTATAATTATACACAGTGATATAAACTAGTAGTGATTTCAATTGACGCAGTTGTGTGCTTTGGCACTTTCCATTGCCTACCTGAACATGACCTTGGTCACATGTCTGTTCTACATAACATCATAATGTTAAAATCACCGAAATAACAAAAGAGACATCCAATGTATCTGAAATGAACTTCACTCACTTCTACTTTGTAGCTTTTGCTGTACTTTGTTGCTATACTCTGTGTGATACGTTCTCCCCTTCCCTCAAATATCTTTTCTGAATGTATCCTCACTCCACTGCAATCTGCTGCTTAACAGGGCTTGCTGCCAGTTGGCTTGCTTTTTTATTTTTAAAGTTCAAGTTTTTTAAAACTTGTGTATAATTGTCACAAGTTTCTCTACTCTAACATTAGGGTGGGTGTTGTGGGCGGCAGACACTACTTTGCCCATTCACACTTCTCACTAATATAGCATCATAGCATCATAGAATCATAGAATCATAGAATAGTAGAGTTGGAAGGGGTCTATAAGACCATCAAGTCCAACCTCTTGCTCATTGCAGGAATCTACCTTAAAGCATCCCTGACAGATGGTTGTCCAGCTGCCTCTTGAATGCCTCTAATGTGGGAGAGCCCACCACCTCCCTAGGTAATTGGTTCCATTGTCATATTGCTCTAACAGTCAGGAAGCTTTTCCTGATGTCCAGCCAGAATCTGGCTTCCTGTAACTTGAGCCCATTATTCCGTGTCCTGCATTCCGGGTTGATCGAGAAGAGATCCTGGCCTCTTCTGTGTGACAATGTTACCTGGAATTACTTAAAAATCACACTCAGATAGCAAGGAGGAGGGTCCAACTCAATTTTATTAATTGAGAAAAATCAGCGCTGAGTCGGCTCCCTGAAGCCTCATGGCTAAAATTCAGAGGAACCGCCCCTAACAAAATTAAGCAAAGGTTTTTATTTCTTGGGTATGAAAAGGATCCACCCCTCTCTAGTGACGTACGTGTTTAGAAGCTTCTTACAACTAAGGAATAGGGGAAGGAAAATAACGCCTCTGTTGCAAGCGTAGTTACAGAAGCACAAGCAAGCATTCAGAACAATTCTACATTCATTAAAAGTGAAACAGAGATAACAAGGCTGTCTGACTTCACACAGCTTTTGCTAAGGAGGGAGTCTGCTATAGGCATAGATAACAGCACTTCTACGGGGCTTCAAGGCTACAGTAAACATTCCTAAGATTTAAAAAAAACAAGCCTTGCAGCAGCTAACATTAATTCAAAATTTAACCCTTCATGCCACATTCCCCTCTTTAAGAATCATATATAATCAATAATTTCTATTTTATTTATTTTTATGGTTCTTTTCTATATTTAAAAAGCATAAGGTTACAAAAAAAAGAAAATCGCTGTTAGTTACATTCATCTTGTCTATAGTCATTCATAGTTCTTTGTGCCTCAAAAATTGCTAACAGGATTTAGAGCATGTGTAGAGTGCAAAACAGGAATTTGATACATTCTTAACTATGTCTGGTTTCCTATTTCTTCATGTTTTACATCTTCTTGCATAGTTAACGATAGATCATGAGAATATATTTTGCATTCTTTTCTAAATGACCTTTTTTCAGCTAAGCGTGTAGTGTGGTTCCAATTCTATATAGATGCTACAGGGGATAAAATTCAGTCTGTAATTTTTGGGTACACGTTATTTAATTCTTGACACTTGGGACTTTTCTAAATAGTCACATAGTAGCCTCTTGTACAGACAAAACATTCAGTTTTGTCTGAAGACTTTGCAGTGTTCTTTATCTACTGCAGCTAAATATAGCTCGTGTCCTGGGTTACAATTGTCCCTAACCGTTCTTTCCACTGGTTAGGTTTTGCATCAGGAATGTGAATCTGGGGTGGTGTTGGCACTTATGGCTTTCATCTTTGGACAGTGTGCTGTGCAATATTTACTGGACTTCTCCTAGTCCCCATTGTCCCCCTTGTGTTTGACACAATTTTCGTCTCATGTAAAAAGTGAATTTATGGATGCCTATGTAATATGTATATGGCTTTCTAAAGGTTACTTCAAATACTTTCTTCTCAGCACAAGTAATGGGCCGCTTGGCAGTATAGTGTTCTGCATCTATATGGGCTCTAAACTCAGCGTTCCCTCTTGAGTTCTTGTGTCTATTGTTTTTATCAACCCCCAGTAAGCTGCCAGCCATATTAGCATTTTTACCGGGGGTTCTATGGAGCAAGCACTATTCCAGGAAATCTTGGTAAGTTAAGGTATCTCAGTGTTTGGCGCGGAATGGAGTGCAATGTAGCTGCACTCTTATGTGCGACATGATGACACTGCACACACACTTGAATCTGTGAACTGTGACTACTGGATACTACGGGTTCTGTTTGGATTTTTGGTTTGTTTCTTCTTCTCATGTATTTTTACTTCTTTGTAACACTGCTTATGGACCTACAAGTTGTACACAAAAACAAAAATCCTTCTGCTGTTCTGGTCTTTGCTTATAAATATATACTGCTTCTGTGGTCTTGGGTCTCTCAATCCCCTATGACAGTGTTATAAGTTTATTTAGATAGTCCAATAGGATAGAAATCTTTTTGTTGGATTCTTCGTCAGAGGAGACTGTCAGCTTCCGGGTGTGACAGCTCCTTTGAGCTGTAGCTCTTTTCTCTCTCTCTCTCTCTCCACAGAGTGTCAGCTCTCGGCAAGGGGGGTTGCTTGGGTCAGGCAGACGCTTTAAGATTTTTTCAGTTTAACCCTTAGAGTTCTCTTCACTGGGCTGGCCTTCCACAGTCCCGGTGCTTCAGCACGTTTGGCTCTGCTATAATGCGTCCAGGATTTAAAACCAAAACATTTAATTGCAGCTGAAATGACTAGCATAACTTGATGTGGGCCTGACCATTTAGGCTTTAGGGATCAGCTTTCTACTCTTTTTACATAAACCCAGTCTCCTGGCTCTATATTATGTACTTTATCTGTAAGAGGTAAGGCACCTTCTAGTTTAAGTTCTTCCTTACCTCTACAATGCACTTTGCCCATGGGACTACCTCCCTTGGGGCATCTTAACTACCGCCACATTTTCTCCACAACGGGGAGGGCCCACCTACATGGCCTCAAAAGGAGGTCAATTTACTCTTTTCCCTTGGGAGTGTTTGGCATCCTGAACAATATCTATGGCAACAGCAAACTCTAGTCAGTAGGTCTCCAGTAGTTCAGTTTATTTTTCCCAACTTGCAGTCTCCACTCAATGCTTTAGAGACCTCATTGTCTCTCACACTATCAACGGGTGCGCTTCTGAGTTCAGCTGTAGTGGGAGCCCGTGGGTGTATTTCTCTGGAGCGTCTTCACTAGAGTCTCCTGTCAGCTATTTTCGGCTCCCCAATCTCTCCTGTCTCTGGTGTGAGGATTTGCTTTGATTTCTCTCTTCTCTGTAACATATAATTGGAAGGGTTTGGACAGGTTGGGTCTATGTGCTAGCTGATGCTTTAATTCTTCAAAGCCTCTTTGTTGCTCTGTGCCCCAGATAAACATGGTCTGTGTCTTTCCCTTCCGTTGCTTTGTAGAGTGGCTGCCCATGTGTAGCATAATCTATGATCCAGAGCCGACAGTAACCCACCATTCCTAAGAAGGCTCTCAGTCTTCGCCTTGTGGTGGGTGGTGCAATATTACAAATTGCTTGCACTTGCTCTGGCAACAGGGCTCGTTTCTCATCTTCTCTCTGGGATCCACACACTCTCTGGAACATCTGTCAATTCAATCATGGGGGGCATAATGGCTATCGGCTGGCCACTTCTTTCCCATAACAGCTTATACTGCCATCCATGTTTGGCATGGATACTGTACAGACATCTCCTTCATGTGGGACCTCGAACTCGAAACCTCTGTCTCTCTCAAAGGTCAGTCTTGCTTGGAGGTTCTTGAGTTTGCAGGACTGGTGTGTACAGAATTAGCTCTTCCTCTTGGGCTCAGCCTTCTGGTTTTATTTAGCAGTATCAGACAATACATTACTGCTACTTTTCGCGTTTAGGGTCACAGCTTCTGACAGGGCTTGTCCTTTTGGACTTTCTTATCTCGTAAGCCCTGGCACTATGACTTCCAAAACTATGCCTTGCAGGCAGTATGTTTATGCTAATTCTGTCAGTCCTCCTTAAATTTCTCTGTATCGTTTCTTCTTATTGCTTTCAATGGGGGGTAAGGTTAAACGCTCTTCTCTGGCAGACTCTGCTCCAGCTCAAGGCTTTAACTCTTTCTGCTCCCTCCCCCTGCCTTCTTTCTTTCTATTGCTTTATTTTGCCAAGGAGCAGACAGACCTGGAAAACCTTTGAGTAATCCCATTACTCCTGGTCCACCTTAAAGGAATTCAAGCAAACAGTCTGCATTTTCCTCTCAAGTTGCTTTTTCTACACAAGTGGGGTTTGCAACTTGACTCTATAGCTTTAATCTTGATTCTTTTAGCAAAACTGGCTTTTCTAATGCTTTAGCATTCTTGGCTTGGGGTTGTAATTTCTCGACAGGCTCAGGATCACAACCAGGGATCTTCCTCACGTCATGATTTTTGTTGCCAGCATAGATTGCTTCCTTACTGCGTTTGCTCCTTTCTGGGCTTCAGTTGCTCAGCTTGTTGATTAGACCTTTCACTGTCTAATTTTCCCCTCTTTTTGGCACCTAGAGCCTCTTCAGACCTTCGAGTCTGATGGGGAACAATTTTTGTAGCATCTGGCCCCTGTGCTTCTGAAGTCTTGGGCTGTGTCTTTTTCTTTCTTTTCACTTTCATCTCTTGCCACACTGAAGTTTGCTAAACTTCTCGCCTTTTCTCCTATAGCCAAAATCCAATTCCTCTTGGTCTGCATTCATCTCTTGTCTCTCAAGGAGTCGCCGTGGTCTTAGGGAGTTGCCACTGTCTTCACAGTCTTTACATCGACTTTTCCTTCGTCTATATTCCCTTCTGCTTGCTACTTTCTCTGCTTTTTTATTTTCTGACTTTTAAACTGCATGTCTGGGCTTCTATCTTAAACTCTCTCACATTTCTGGAGTTTCTTCCTGTATGTCTCTGTAGCTTGACTCACAAGGGACATGTTCACTGTACGTCTGTTGGCAGCCTCATCTGGGTCCACTGGGGAGTATTGTCGATAGGCTTCTTTTAGTCCTTCCATAAAAGCCCTTGGAGATTCTTTTGGACACTGCATCACTTCAGCTACATTCATAGCTTTCCTGGCTGCTCTCCGAATCTCTCTTGTGGTCAATTGGCACAACTCTTGACGCCTCTACTCTCAGTTCTTGCCCCATGGCCTGATGTAGGCGCCCTCTCTCTTCTGTACCATACAGAGGGCTTTCTAAGACTCTTAGGTCTTGCCATGTGGGACTATACGTGTTTATGACATTTTCCCACAAATCAGCCATTTGTATGGGGACTTCAGTCAGTGATTTCTGTGACATTCCATCTGGGGATCATCACATTGAGATCTATGGGAACTGGGTCCCGCCACTCTTGTACCTTTAATGTTACTTAAAGCACAAGTTTCAACTTTTCCTCTCTGAGTGCGTTGGCCGTGAAAACGCTGGAGCGCTAGTTTGAGTAGCTTCTGGTGACTCAGCAACCAGTGGGGCGTCGGGCCGGATGGAACATTGTTTGAGGGGATGGCAAAATTGGATCTCAGCATCACCTTGCCACTTTCCAAACTACATAGTTATACACGCCATGCAGGGCTTCAAAAGGACGCAGTCATCGGGAAAACTCTTGTCTTCTAGCCCCTGCTCTCGCGTCTGCATACCTTTACTTCTCCTCAGCTGACATCGCTTCAGTTGGAGGAATGCTAATGAGGACAGCCGTTGCCGCTTCTATCAATGCTCTGGTCAGGGGGGGATTCTCAGCTGCTAACTTTGAACAATCTCGTTTGAGAGTTTTTTATTACTTTGCCATAAAAACACCTCTCACTTTGCAGCTTAGTTTCTGAGCATTGGTCGCGCTGCCTACTTCGCTGGATTCAGCTCAATGGGGGCATTGACTCTTCACCTCTCTCCTCGGCTCCCGATCTGCTTCCTCTTTGCCAAAGCACTCAATCGGTCTGCCATCCGCGCTGCTTTCACTGCCATACTGGGGTTCTGACATCATCTCTCTTTCTGGGTCCCTGTCCCTGCTTCTTTGCACGCCATCTCGAACCAGGGGAGAAGCCATTGCCCGCTGCAATGCCTCTTCATCCTTTGTATACATAAACTGCATACATTTACTGGGCCTGCTCTCTCTGCAGGTCCGTCTCCTTACTCTGGAGACGTTTCCCTGGCTCCCTGCTTTCATTTTTCTCTTCAGCCCATAGGGCTTGAAGACTCGGCTGGTTAAGCCTTTTTGTAGACTGGCGTGTCTGCACTGGTGAAGCTTGTATACATACAGGCTTTGGGATAAAAGCCTGGGACCATCTCTCGTGCTGCTCTCTTTGCACACAAATCTGCTAGGACAGTGTGCCATTGCATGTCAGGTGGCAGTCTGTTGAGGAGGGTCCTCAACCAGTGGAGTCAATGGTTCTACTCTAGAGTTCACAGCGCGTAGATCATGTACTGGTTTGTACTGGCCTGAGTCTTTCTTTTCAACTGGATACAAGCTGATGGACTTGGTTGGGGTGCTTGCAAAGCTGGCTATATGGTGGCTGTGGCGGTGACAATTCATCTTCCCTATCCTGGGCAAAGGCTCTGGGGAGTTTTAACTCTTTTCTTGACTTGCGTGCCCTCACTTTTCTTCTCTCTGCCTCTAGGGACCTCTTCATCTGGGTGCCCTCTGCCTTTAAGGCTTTTTTCCTCTTTTAGGCGTTCACTGTACTGGCATCACCAAATTGGCTGTGGTGCATGCCTGTTTACAAGGATTTCTTAGACACGCTGGCATTTCTTGATAATTAGTGGGCTATTGATACAGGAACTGATCAGGATGTGGAACACTCACAATGATTGGTAGGCTTCCTTAAAATTTTCTTCTATCTAAGTTACACCTCTCCTCTGCCTTCTAAAAATCACTCTGACTTGGCAGATCTATTTGACAAACAACGTCTCAATACATGTGGGTCTAACTCTTCTCTACATTCTCTTGAATCCACTTTCAAGATTAACTACCCCTCTCTTGAATCTATTTCTAGATTTTCTACCATATACTACAATATGGTTTTTGGGGTTTTCTTTGAGTTTCTCCCACCCATTATGAGTTTCACAGAGACGTCACGCTTTCCATACAAACAGCAGGCACAGAGGGAAAGGAACGGGCTGAGTGGTAAGGGGTCCACTTCAGCTGACACAAAAAGGTATGGACAGACAATCCAGACGTGCCCCTTTTTCACGGCCTTGCCTGTCTCCAGGACAAGGAAACGCGTTAGTCAAGGGTCCCACTCTCCAGGGAGAGTCACACTCGTTTTTCGGGTCTCTGCTAATCAGATAACCGTCTCAGCCACCAATCCACGCATTCACCAATCACACTTCCAAACCCTTTCTCCAGGACCACGTCGGGGTAATGAGGTTTAAGCCAGAACCTCCCCCCGGTCCAACAGGATGGCTTAAGTCCTGTTCTCTATGGAGGCCTCCCTTTTTCATACGTTACCTGCCGGCCGGCGTCTTTGTCCTGGTTAAGAAAGAAAACCTCGTCCTTTTTTCACCCTTTTTTTTGGCTGCTGCTCAGCTGGCCTCCAGCAGCCGGTGTCCAGCCCTCTCTCTCCGCAAAGGTGGAGGTGGCGCCTGAGGTGTGAGCATAAGCAGCAGGAAGCCTTGCTTGTCACAGCTAAGCCAACTTGGGCAGGTAATTCACCAGAAAACCATCCGAGTCACGGCACCAGGATATGTTACCTGGAATTACTTAAAAATCACACTCAGATAGCAAGGAGGAGGGTCCAACTCAATTTTATTAATTGAGAAAAATCAGCGCTGAGTCGGCTCCCTGAAGCCTCATGGCTAAAATTCAGAGGAACCGCCCCTAACAAAATTAAGCAAAGGTTTTTATTTCTTGGGTATGAAAAGGATCCACCCCTCTCTAGTGACGTACGTGTTTAGAAGCTTCTTACAACTAAGGAATAGGGGAAGGAAAATAACGCCTCTGTTGCAAGCGTAGTTACAGAAGCACAAGCAAGCATTCAGAACAATTCTACATTCATTAAAAGTGAAACAGAGATAACAAGGCTGTCTGACTTCACACAGCTTTTGCTAAGGAGGGAGTCTGCTATAGGCATAGATAACAGCACTTCTACGGGGCTTCAAGGCTACAGTAAACATTCCTAAGATTAAAAAAAAAACAAGCCTTGCAGCAGCTAACATTAATTCAAAATTTAACCCTTCATGCCACAACAACCTTTCAAGTGTTTGAAGAGTGCTATCATGTCTCCCCTCAGTCTTCTCTTCTCTAGGCTAAATATGCCCAGTTCTTTCAGTCTCTCCTAATAGGGCTTTGTTTCCAGACCCCTGATCATCCTCGTTGCCCTCCTCTGAACACACTCCAGCTTGTCTGCATCCTTCTTGAAGTGTGGTGCCCAAAATTGGATGCAATACTTAAGATGGGGCCTAACCAGTGCCGAATAGAGGGGAACCAGTACCTTGCACGATTTAGAAGCTATACTTCTGTTAATGCAGCCCAAAATAGCATTTGCTTTTTTGCAGCCACATCACACTGTTGGCTCATATTCAGCTTGTGCTCTACAACAATTCCAAGATCCTTCTCACTTGTCGTATTGCTTAGCCAAGTATCCCCCATCTTGCAACTGTAACTAGCTTCTCAAGGCTTTTACGTTGGCACCACTTTTCACATTCAGATTTTGAACTGTCTACTTCCTGCACAAACACTGAGACCCTCTTTCTAATTCCCTGCATTGCATGCCAGCACCGTGGGCCTAAGTTACAACAGGTAACTCTGGGTTGTCTGTGCAGCTGCTGTTGTCTCTCTGTCTAAGTCATTACAGCCAAACCAAAGCCTCCAGCCTCAAACAATCAATCGCATTCCCTCTGCCAAAGTCTCCCGATGGTCCAGCCGGGTTGCGCCCTTGTACCCTGTGGCCGGGAGGGGGGGGAAGGGTGCCAGCTTATTGCTTGGTCACGTCTGGTGACTCTTACTTTAAAAACCACCTCCACCACCAGCCACCTCTACTTGCAGCAACACTGGACTCTGAGACAGGTTGCGCACTTGTACTCTGTGGCCGGGGGAAAGGGTACCCTACTTAAGAGCTATCATGATGCCAACTTTCATCTCCTTATCTTTAAAAATGATGTTTTTAAAAAAATAATTTTAAAACCTCAAATTTTAAAAAATCTTAAAAAGCAATGAATGAACAGACCTGGTTCAAATTTGGCATGGCTAAAGCCCTATGTAAAGGCTATCATGGTGCCTGGTTTCATCTCTTTATCTTTAAAAATTAGGGATGAGCACGGACCGTAAAAATAGAATCGGAATCAGAACTTCAGATTTTGTAAAGTATCATATCGATAAAATTGGATGTCCATGTTATTGGATCAGATCCGATAACGATACAAAATTGGAAGTTCTGATTTCGATATCGGACCTCCATTTTAGTTGTTTTCCCCATAGGCTTGCAATAGGGGAATGAAAGCTTTCCCCCAATGCAAGTCTATGGGGAAAACAACTAAAATGGCGGCCCTCCCTCCCTCCCTCCCTCCCCCCACTCACTCTCCTTACTTGCTGGCATCCCGCACTGCCATTTGCTGCTTCCATCTACTGAGAATTAGACTTTGCGGCCTGCTTCTCAGTCGCTCTAATGAGAAGCAGGCTGCAAAGCCTAATTCTCAGTAGGTGGCAGAAGCAGACGTCAGCGCGGGATACTGACAGGTAAGGGGGGACTTCCCCCTTCCTTCCCCCCCACTCGCACTCTGTCAAAGCCAGAAGCATGATCTTTCAAAACTTCATAGCCATGACATGCTTGCATGAATTTTTCTGAAATTTGGCACACATGACTAGCAACATCCCATCTGCAATGTCACCAAGTTTCATGTCTCTAACTTTTAAAATAAAGAAGTTATAGCCATTTCTTTCCCCCAATGCAAGCCTTTAGGGGGAAATAGGAATCGGATCCAAAACGATTTGAGGGATGTCCGATTGTATCTGATATGATACAGGTCAAAATCGGATGACCCGATTCCGATTCCAATATGATTTTCAGGGCCGTGCACATCCCTAGTGATTTTTACTTTGGATCAATTAACAAGTCCAGATTATGAGTTTTTGTCATTTTCTGACCTACATGTTAAATATAACTTACCTACTATGGCTGAATGGCAATACTTGCAATAGCAACACTTGCTAGATCTAGGTTTGGTCCAGCTGCTTTTACAGCTTCCAAGCCTCCATTACTGCTGGAAGCACTTGTATCAGCTGAATAGGCATATCGACCCACAATCCATATATATATATATCAGTAAATAAAGGTCTAAGACAGGAATGGAATAGAGAAGTGGAGTGCCCAGTTTTGCCTAATCAATGGATTATTGTCTTAGCGTCTGTATCTGAAGCTTCCACGGATCTTAGGCTATGCCTTATTCAGCAGAAAATGTTGTTTCGGGTTTATTGGACTCCACAATGCCTCTTTAATAAGAGTTTGTCTAATTTGCATAATTGTTGGAGATGTAACACACCCAATGCTTCTTTTAGTCATAGGTTTTGGCAATGCTCAATAGTTGCCCCCTTTTGGGAGGAGGTCATAATAAGGATAAACTTTATATTGAATCAGTCTTTAATATGGAATATCAGCTAAAAATCTGATATTATTATGTTGGAAAGATAAATGTTCACCTCCCATAATGCAATGGACTGAAGAATTAACAACACTATCAACATTTGAATGAGTGGTATATAGGCTTATCTGCAATTTTGTGCAAAATGGCAACTTGCGGAAAAGTGAGATGCCATGAATTTGTTTGACTTGGTGCCCGTCAAATCAAGCAAGCTCTGGGATCTACGAATCGGTGCTCAGTGTGGGTGGGGAAGCTTGGAAAACGTCGCCAAGCTTGAGCCCCAAACCAGATTCCTCTGACATCCCTAGCAGCAACAAACACTTCACCTTCCTCCAAATTGTAGGCTCCCAAAAAATCAGTCCTCTTTGATGCTAGTCCTCCTTGCAGACTATATAAAGGAATGGGATCCCACTCTTCGGGATTCAAAAACACATGCTCTTCTCAGGATAAAGATGTTGGCCATCCCTTCTTACATTCCCAGGAAACAAATTCCATGAATCAACTCCATTATTCCATGAAGATATATTTTCGATAAGAGTATAACATACAAGATAATGAAAGAGCAACCCACAAGAGCATGTTACAGTTTGGATTCTGATTGATATTGGTCAGTTTGAACCTCTGCAAGCCATGGAACACCTTCAAAACAATATCTATGCTTAGTGATGACACACTGGCACACTGATTAACATGAAATTCAATGATACAGTCTCTTTCTCCGTCTCCTCTTTCTCTGTCTCCCTATCTGTCTGTAGCTGAGACAGACATTGAGTCACAAGTTTTAAAAAGATCCTTGATATCAAATTCTGTTATTTAAGTCATGCATTAGATATAAGACATTTTCATTATTATTAAATGATAACTTAAACATGATTGTAGTAAAGCCGATCCTACTATTAGCTAAAGTCATCAGCATTAACATGCCTTGACTTGACTTGATGTTTAACCATTTGGAAACAATAGAAATTTCAAATATTTGTTTTTCTCATACAAATCCAAGTAGTGTGTTACAAAATGGATCTAGAATTAAACTCAGATGAACTAAAGTTGGAAGGTCTGCTTAAAAGAAGTTATAATGATTCTAATGTAGGAGGCCATTCAAATGTCATCTTGCAGTGAGTTCATCTGGCCACAGTTCTGGCACCTTCTGTATAAGGAGAGGTCTGGTTGGCTTCCTGCCTAAAAGACTGGAAGGTAGTGAGTAACGGGGAGGAGTGACAAGGAGGTGAAATGGCAGTGAAGAGGGGGGGGTGATATGTGTGGTTAAGCTCATCCCCTTCTTCCCCCTCAATATCTCACTCATCAGCCAACCATCAGTCACTGAATTCCAGCCCTGCATACATAGAGCAACTATGGCCTGCCCTCCATGCAGAGAGACTAATATGACTACTCTTGGGGTAGTTCCAGATGAGGCTTTTGTCTTGCAATTGCCCTTCCTCATTCATGAAATTTTACAGGAAGTACAGATGGCCAGTTCCGCTTGTAACCCTCCTGTGTTTTCGCACTTCTTCTGTCTTTCTTTCTTTCCACAAAAATCACAAAAGAGGAAAGGATGGAAGAGCTACACCATGTCTTTTGACTGGCAATGCTAGGAGCTGTCCATCTGGAAGCACCCTCAAAAGTGAGTAACACGCACACTGGTCCAATGTATTCATTTTATATTTTATTTTGCAGTTTGTGAGCTTCCTACTTTGAAAATACATGAAAAGGTGACATTTAGATACCAAGATTAATGTATCGTAGGATCGCTTGTTTAACAAAAATGGAAGACCAGAACCAGGACATGAAGAGTATTTGCAAGACCAGAGTGATGAATGTGTTTAACACAGTAAAGACCAACATCATTCACAAACTTCTATACACCAGCACTTTTCTTTACATTTAGGGACATAGGGAGCTGCCTTATACTGAGTCAGACCTTGGTCCATCCAGCCCACTATTGTTGATGCAGACTCCCAGCTCCTCTCCAGTGGTCCAGGCTGGATCGTTTCCTAGTTCTACCTACAGGTGCTGGGGATAGAACCTGGGACCTTCTGCATGCAAAGCAGATGTTCTACCCACTGAGCTACAGCCACTCTTCCTTGCAGACCCCCTCAATTACCCTGGTAAAAGTTGAGCATTCCAGAGCACATTTACTCCACATTGAGTGAGCATCTAAAGGATGTGTGAGTTAATGCTACTAAACAAACACAGAGCAGAAAAAACAGATCTAAGATGTTAAGTTTGAAAACAGGTTGCTGAAATGAAAAGTTGGTTGAGGGGGTGTATGAGAGGCAGCAATAATTGCAAGTCTTTGCCACACATGCTGCTTAAAGAATGCAAGTCTTTTCCCAAAATGGTTACAAACAGAATAGCCAGCTCCATGCTGTTCTTCTAACAACCAAGTAACAGAAAGAAGTTCTGCAGATGTAACCTTTCCTGCCATACATTGCCTGATTTGCTTTTATGAATTTTTGCCCCAATCTTTGATGAAAAAAATATATTTCCAGGATGGTTTGCAGAAATGAAATTTAAAATGACAGTACAAGAACCAATACAAAGATGCAGCAGCAACCAAATAACCAGTCATTTCTAGAGTTCCACCACAAGTTAAGAATTAAAAACCAGGGGAAATATAAAGGTGCCTGAAAGAAATCCTAGTCAGTGCCAAGCAAGCTCCCTAAGAGCATTCAATAAGTGGGATGCTGTAACCAAGAAGGTCCCCTCTCCAGTTGCTACCTCAGATGATGGCGACACTTGGAGGAATCTCCCCAAAGATTGTCTGAGAATATGGGCAGGCTCATGTTGGAATAACCAATGCTTCAGGTACCTAGGTGGTCCCAAGTTATTTGATCATTTCAGAAGCTGCATCTCTCAAATGTTTTCCTCTGTGAAGCCATTAGAAACCAAGAGGCATCTTTTAAGAGGGGCAATACTCATCTCATGAAGTTTCATAAGAAGCATGCAGAAAACAGAACAGGTCAACAACTCAAAAGTTGTGATTTTTTTGTATAGACTTTCATTAGTTCCATAGTCATCCAGATTGGGTAAAGGGATAATCACACTGAGTTTAACAGAACTCTTAAGCAGTCCAAATGGAAATCAGCTAACTTGATTGCAATATCAAACCATCATGATCTGAAACAATGTTTTGCTTCTTTTTATCTTCACATATACAGATTAAAAACTGTAACAACCTAAGATTTGTATTCAACTCATTTTGCCCTTTAATTTCAGTTTTACAATCATCTTCCCCCTCCTCCCCCTCCCTGGGAACTCAGTCTTTGTCCGAGGGGGAGGGAGCATCAGAATTGACAGATGCCAGAGTCCACCGCAGAGTCAAGTGGGTGGAGTTGAGAGGAGTTGAGAGGTGGTCTGCTAGACTAGCCACATAGCCGGGATTACAGATTGAAGACCCTCCCTGAAGGAGGGGTCTGGAAAAAGCCTGTCAGGCATGGCAGGAAACTGTCCATTTAGTGGATAGGCAACTGCCTTGCTTTGTTAAGCTAATTAAACTTAGAGGATAGCTCCTAGCATTCACGCTCACTTCAGGTGTGAAGACGAGTTGTCTTTTTGCTGAATAAAGCTTTGTGGGCTGCAGGGCAGGTGTCTTTATCATCTTACATGTTGGTGGGAGGGCTTGGAATCACAACACAAGTGGAATTTCACATTCAAGGGGTAAATTCATATTCTTAATTTGATTTGTTTTATTTAAAGGGTAAGTGCAATATTGAAGTGTTAGCCAATTTCAAATATTTCCAAATACTCATTTATTAAGAGACAACAGACTCAATCAGGTACAGGTGTGAACAACTGTGGGAGGTCCAGGGGGCACTCCTTCTGGTGTCATGTACTCTGTGGGGCACCCCCCCCCAAAGAAAAATAAATTAATTTGCTGCTGAAATTGAGCAGCAAACCATGCTGTCATGCTACAGAACACTAAAAGGGTGCTTGGTGGCTGCTACAGATGACGTTTTGGGGGTAAAATGTGGGGGTGGCAGGGGCTTCATGAAGCCCACAGGCCACATTTTGCCTATCCCTGATCTAGTACATAGAAGCTGTGGCTTATCCTGAATCAGAACATGGGTCCATCTAGCTCAGCATGGTCTTCTAGACTGATTGGCAGCACTCTTCAGAGTTTCACAGAAGAATTTTTCCCATCCCTACCTGCATATTCTTGAGACTGAAGCTGAGGCCTTCTGCATGCAAAGCATGTATTTTACCTCTGACACCCTTTCCTTTCCTTTCCAAATTGCTTTTTTGGTGTTGAAGGTAAAACAACAAAAACAAAACAAAAACAAAATAGGAATATTGTATGAAAATATTAGTCTTGACAAATGTTCTGCATTCACAGACTTCGCAACATCTGCAAACTGCTACCTGGATTGATTTCTCTACTCCAGGTTCTAAGATGAATCAACTGTGAACCATGCCATACTTATTTTTTTTAAAAAGTGAAGCCAGGAAATGTTTTATGTTTAGATATAAAATTTAATGTATTAGCACAAAACGCACACATTGTCCGTAAGTAACAATGTAATATATAGTAATATATGATTTTAGTTAATCTGGATTAACGGCACCCTGATATTAAATCTGTACTTGTTTGAACCTGACTTGGCTGACAGAGACCAAAGATTTTGCATAGCTTCCTCCAGCTCCCATCTGCTGTTTCCTAACATTGGAATGTCAAAGGACAAGCCAATTAACTTCCCACCTGGCTAACCATGATCTCATGCATGTCTGTTTCTTCCTGCTAGAGATGACAACAAAGGGAAACTGGGTAAAAAAGGGAAAGGTAAAAAAATATGAATGTGAGTAACTGTTGTTACATAATCTTTATTTTACTAATGTAGATCCCATGTCACCACATAAGCTAGTAGTTTGAGAACGTTTAAAAAAAAGTTTACCATTTCTTGAGGTTTGAGGTCAAAAACATGTGACGTAAGATTTTTCTTTCTCCTCTCTCTCTGTGGTGTCATTTTGGCTCTTTCTCCTCAGCTTCTCTTCCTCCTCCTCTAACTGTCTGACTTTTCTTCAGCCCCTTTCCCAGCATTCTATGCTTGTCCTTTCATTGGCCCAGCCGTTTAAGTGCTCATAGGAGTAAGCATTATTACACATGCAGATACACTCACACTGGCTCAATTCGGACGACACGTTAACCAACTGAGAGGACTTAACCCACTGAACGGTTGTTTAACTTAACAACCGTTGGTTAATGTGTCGTCCGAATTGAGCCACTGTGTCACATCTTCCATGACATGGACAGGGTGGGACATAAGCATTAACCTCCCCTTTGCCTCATTCCTCTCCCTTCTCCTTTTCTGAGATGCCCAAACCTCGATCTTTGGACTTTTTCAAAGTTTCAAACTTTTCTGCACATTTACACTGCTAGAACTTCAGTTTAAAACAAAAGTGAGCAAAATTGGTCTGGTAGATCTCTTGGAATATTTTTTACACTGTTGTATTCTTATATAAGATTCAAACTTATTTTTAGGCCACCTTAAGGGTAAAATCTACTCAGTAATGTTACAGTTTATTCTAACTGGAGATATAGATTAAGGAGCTAAGCAGTCAATTTCACACAAAACATGGGTTTTGAGGAGAGATATGAAGAAAGGTGAGACTTTGCAGATGTTCTGGGCAAAAATTCCAGGGATGAGAATTGCTCAGGGAAAATGAGGAGAGTCACTTAAGAGAGCCAGAGATTCTTGGATGGCCGATGGTGGCAGAGCTGATAAGCAAACACTAACAAGACGGATGTAACAGGAAGCAAAGGCAAAAAGAGAGGGCCCATGGCTCACCACCCCTTTTCTCTCCCTTCAGCAAAACTCGATGCTTTCCAGGGAATGCCCACTCTTGGCACCATAGAGAATACAGCAAGGCAGAATAATGACACGATTCCTGTAGACCCCATGCTTGTTTTCTTCCCAAATGCATATGACTGAGGACACTGAAATACCTTTCAGTTTTGACAGTCCCAATGGCCTTTGGGTCTCAATAATAATCACCCTTACGATGGTGCTTACAGAAAAGTCACCTTGTGAGAAGGAGTGCCTGGGTGGGTGGGGGTGGGGGCTGCCTGCAACTTAACATGACAGGAGCAAAACTTCTATCAAGTAGTCCTGGACTGTAACCACCATGGACAGCTCACTGGGTTTAACCAGCCAGCCCATCGCATTCATGAACTCCACTGGAGCCACAACCTGGTTTTATTTTTTTAAAAAAAATCCCTCTGAAGTTTTGCCATGCTCCACAGTCTACACACCAAAATCAAATGCCAGCAGCATTCACCATGGAGCTATATATAGAAGGAACAGGCTTTATGAATTAAGTAACTGAATTCTTGCCCTCTTCAAAATTGAAAGTCAATTTAGTAGACACACACAGAGTCTATTAGA
This sequence comes from Anniella stebbinsi, assembly GCA_029215795.1. NCBI lineage: Eukaryota > Metazoa > Chordata > Lepidosauria > Squamata > Anniellidae > Anniella > Anniella stebbinsi. The sequence goes on from JARDYH010000003.1 coordinate 103,780,521, forward strand.
TTCTAAGAACCAGACAGTAGATTTGGCAAAACATACTTCACTTATTTTTTTTAACTTACATATTTATAGGTATCCAGCAAGAAATGTATATTGTATGAAAACTGTTGCAACAACTAATAAAGTGAAAGCAGCGCTTGCAAATAACTCCCCCCTTCAACCAACTAGTTCATCACTTAGTACTAAACATCATTTAGTAATACGTTTATCAGGAAGTGCCTGGGTGCTGAGAACAGGGAGTGGGGTGGGGGGTTTGCTGCTCCTGATTACAGGAATACAGGAAAAAAAGAGGATGATTATACCAGACATCTATGTAGGAGGGCCACTTCCTAGCAGTCATGATAGATCATCATGAACTTTTGCAATAGTTAGGTGAATTGCACTTCAGTGAAAATATATACAGAAAAAACATTTCCAAGTGATTTATAAGTCACTTTTGCTATTAACAGTGTTGTGGAAACACACACACACACGAGAGAGAGAGAGAGAGAGAGAGAATCATTGATGTACACACATATGGGGTTCAAAAGTTGGGGAGACACCTTTTTGTCAACTTCCTATTTAGGACTGGGATTAAGTTCCATTGAACTGAAAGTGAGATTTGCCTCTGACTAAACATGGAGAGGATCTGGCAGTAAAGCTGCTTCCTTCTTCCAGGCATCAAATGCACAGTTTAAAATCAGTTTCCCCAAACTCATTTGAAGAAGAGAGGTGCAGATAAGAAGGTTACCTATCATACGTACATGCATGCATAGCATAGGACCCCAATTGGTGGGGCGGGTGGGAATTAAGGCACTGCCAGGAGACTGAAAGGAAAAGGGGGTGTATCAAGAAGAATGCCTTTGTAGGGCTTTAACCCTTCAGGCTGATTTTCCAAGAAGAAAGTGTTAGAATATTATTCAGCCCTATTTTCAACGAGTTATTCCATGGACAGTTCTCAGCTTTATTAGCCTAAGATTTGAGGTCGACTTTCTAGGATGCCCAAAATGGGAGGGGGGGGGGGAATGCTCGGAAGCGAAGGCTTTAAAAACTCAGGAGTGAAATCAGATAAGAGCATTCTTAAGGTCTGAAATCATGCACGAGCCTGTCGGGGAAAGTATTTTGCTCAGGGAATCACTTCTAGCAAACGCGGACCGGCAATTATAACAAGCGAGCGGTTTATTCTGAAGACAAGCAGAGAAACCATCTCCACTCCCTTGCCCCTGCACCTTTTTTTCTTTGTGTATTATTATTATTATTATTTTATTTTATATTATTTTATTTTTATTTTTTTGCTGTTTAGGAGAAGGAACGCCAGAAAGGAAAGGCAGGACTTCCAAAGGGGGTTAGAACGCAAGGGCGATGATGATGATGATGATGACGAGCCTGGAAGAAGGAGCCCAGAATGGTTTGGTTCACGGCTCAGGCATTCGTGTAGGTGTAACGTCGACCAATGACGACAGGCGGATGCAGCCGGCAACTCCCTCTCACCTCCATTTGCTGGAGGCATGGATGGGACGTGACGGTGGCCATCCAACCAGCTCCAGGTTCTCTGGCACGTCCAGCGATCCATCATGGAAGTCACGTGATCTCAAGGCCCATTCAAGGAAGGCCGGGAACGTGTGACTTCACATTCTCAGGGCAAAGAAAAAGAGGGGGTCTCCCACCCCAGTTCCCATATATATTAAGAGAATCCCTCTCTGCTCCTTCAATGAACCAAAGAGTAAGAGAAAAGGAAGCACCTGCTTTGATTTTATTTTAATAGGTTAGATTCTATTCATTGATCCCATGTAGAATAACACCTCCTGGGGCTGGATTACTGGATTGGGGTGTGGAGATCACTCCTACTGTGGCTGGCTTGATTTCAAAGGAGAGAGAAAGAGAGAGAGAGAGAGAGAAGACACAATAAATTTCAGAAGCGACTGCTGAGAAATTCAACTTTGTCTTGGCCAGGCTGATCCCTGAGAAGGCACAGAGGAAGGAATAGCACCCAAGGAAAAGGTGAAGTAATGAATTTTTCCAAGTTTTCCAAGTTTGTATTTTTCTGCTTGTTTTTCCTAGTCTGTTAAGGATATATTCTTTAATTGTTCTACACAGTAAGTTCTACAGGTTTGACAGCAGCATGACAGGAGGCCGGGGATCCATAGAGATCTCTCGAGGGATGGGTTTCCTTGTTAAGAATCTAGGACAGTGCAGGTAGAAGAAATCATAGAATCATAGAAGAGTTGGAAGGGGCCTATAAGACCATCGAGTCCAACCTCCTGCTCAATGCATCCCTGACAGATGGTTGTCCAGCTGCCTCGGGAATGCCTCTAATGTGGGCGATCTAGTGACTGGTCAATGTATAGCTTACTCCGTGAATTTTTACAGAGCATATTGACATGTGTTTGGGAAGACTGGACGATATGTAGTTTGGTGATATAGTTTGCCCTCCTACAGCGTTCGGAGGGTGAGGGACAGTCCTGCCCACTGACGCGGTGGGGCTTACTTGCGCGTAACCCTGCCTAGAACCGATCACGCGCTAGAAGTCCCGTTGATTTCAGTGGGAAAGCGAAGCACCTGCTCAGCTCTCTACCACGGAGATCGGCGGGACAAATCTAAATATGTGACGTGGGCTTGTGACGCTATCAGGAAACAGTGTTGACATCACTCTCGTCGCCAGTGCGCGCGTGTGTATTTCCTAGAGGAAATGAACTTCATATTAGAGAGAGAGAGAGAGAGAGAGAGAGAGAGAGAGAGAGAGATTTAGGGGTTGAGGGCACCTACTGCTGCAGAAGCCCAATGAAATAAATGGGAGCGGCCGGTGGCGCCTCTTCCATTCATTTCAATGGGACTTGCGCAAGAGCACTTCCCGCCAGCGCTGTGATTAAAGCCTGCAGTCCCATGGCCACTTCCTTGGGGATGTGGTCCCCCTTGAACTCCCTGGACCTGGCTGCCGAATAGATATGTTGCCTCACAAATGCCTTCGGTTCACACGGACGTAACAGGCGACCAGAGGGAAGAAGTGACCCGAGGAGCCAGCGGTGCTCGCGTCAAAGCTTCCGGAAGAAGTGGCGCTTTTGTCGGGCCCGGCTCAGCTTCAGCCAGGGATTGCCGAAGGGCCGCGCGCAGCTGGGCGGCCGCGTTCGGACGCGTGTTCGAAACGCTGGCCAGTTTCCGGGCCTCGCGATAGGCTTCGCCCCAGCAGGCCGCCGAGCTATCGACCGTGGGCCGCGCGAAGCGGCGCAGCGAGCCCCGGAGGGAGTTCAGCATCCTCCCGCGTGTTCGCTCCTCCGGTCCAGCTCACCGGGACACGCGTCGGGCTGGCTTTGAGACACTCTCGGCAGGAGTCGCCCTCCCTCCCTCGCTCGCTCGCTCGGACGTCGGTGGCGGGAGCGCTAAGGCAGCTTTTCGTGCGCCAGGCAGGGCGCTTGGGATGCAGGCGGGGCCGGGGCTTCGCTGGAGGGCCGGGGCTTCGCGGATTCTGGCCGCCTCGGTCGCTGCTGCTGGAGCGAGAGAGATGCCAGGCGGAGAAGCTGGACCGCGACCTAAAGAGTTCATCGAATAAGGGCGGGGGGCTGGGCTGGGCCGGCTCCAGCTGTTCCCAGCTGTTTTTCAGGGCTCTGGCGAACACGGACGGAGGCTGCCGCGGCCCCGAACATCTCCTCACGCAGGAGCAGGGCAGACAGCAGCAGAGAGCCCACCGCCCGCGGAGGCCTGGCTGGGAGGGGGGGGGGGCTGGGGGGGGGGCTTCCCGCCGAGCTCTGGCTCAGTCGGCGCGTGGGAGGATTCCCGCGGTGGGGGGAGGCGGGCTGGACCCTCCCGGACGACGCCGTCGGAACCGGCCGCTCGCCAGCGACAAACCGGACTGGCTTCAAGGAGTGGGTACCTGCCCCCCCCCCGCCTTAAGACGGCTCCTCGGCATCGTCTTCACCACGAGGACGAGAGTGGCCGAGGGAGGTTAACCTGCCGCGAGGGGCTCGGAGGGGCTGGCGCGGGGCGGGGGGGGGGGGGGGCTGGCTGCGCTCAGGGCCGTCGGTGCAGGTGAACGAACCTCCCTCCGAGACTGTCCCAGAGGGACCATCCCGCCCTTTCGCCATCCCACCTGGAAACAAACAAATTCTTCTGCCAGCAGAAAACTAGTGTGTATCGGGGATCAAGGCTCTATGGCAGCCCTCTACCTGCTGCGCTAGGCTTCTAATTGCAGGGAGTTTGATTAAAAATAATAGTAGGTTCGTCGGCTTGCAGACTTTAGTGGCTGCACGGGTACAGCCAGATTTACATGCAGATTGCATCGGGGGGGGGGGGAGAGGGAGGGGGGAGGCAGACGTCCCTGTTGGCAGCGCTGTCGGGCGTGGGAGGCCGGTGCTCTTCTGCCCGGGGTCCGGCTCTCTGACGAAAGCCAGCCCGGGGCCCGTGCTCCTAGGGCGCCATCTCTTTGCAAAAATGCCACCGCCTCCTCCTCCTCCTCCTCCTCCAGCAGGTTTCCCAGAGGCGGCGGCTCCGGCTGCTCTTCTGGCTGCCTCCCGTGCCGCCGCCGCCGCCGCCGCCTCCTCCTCCTCCTCCCCCCCTTTCAGATCGCTTGGCGTGTGCGCGCACCAGGGTGGAGAGAGGGAGAGCAGACAACTTGCCGGAAGCTCCTGACCTGAACCTGGTGTCTTAGGTAGTCTCCCTTCTTCAGGCGGGGGATGCTGAGGCTGCCCAGTGGGACCCCCCCCCGCAAAGGGCTGGAAAGAAGTGGGGGGGGAGTGGTTTTTTGGGAGGGGGGCTTCCTTTTCAGGGGTGGCTGAGGAGATCCCCCCTCCTGCAGCTCAGGGGCATCTGGGAGAGCTCCTGGACTAGGCGCTCCTCTTGCTGGAAGCCCAAGCGGTGGGCTCGAGATGTGGGGTGGAGCGGGGAGGGCAGCCCGTGGGTGGAATCCTCGCTCCCGGCGTCAAAGTTTGCTCTGCCCCCCCTCCTCTCCTCTCTCTCTCTCCCTCCCTCCTCCCTCCCTCCATCTCTCTCTCATCCACCGCCCAAGCACTCATCGGCCCCTTCTCCTTCGCAGGTTCCAAAGACCCGCAGCAAACCGACCATGTTCCCGAGGCTCTTTCGGCAGTGGAGTTTCGTGGTCTTTCTGCTGAGCAACTGCGTTCCCTCTTCTGGGAGATCGCTGGAAGGGAACAATCGCAGGCTGTAAGTTTCGCCTTCTTCCTCTGTCACTACAATCGAAAGGGGTGGGGGGGGGAGGGGGAGGCCAGTTCGGACACAGTGTGCATAGGATGCCCTAGGAAGTAGGACTGAACTCCACAGTGGGATTTCAGGTTCTCGCAGGAGAAAGTTGCCTGAATTGACTTCATTCAGTACCAGTGCAATCCTATGAATGTCTACTCAGAAGTAAGTCCTATTTTCAGTGGGGTGGGGGCTTCCTTCTCCATAAATGTGTATAGGATGGCAGCCTAAGTCAATTTATGACATTATCATTCAGGTTACAAACCTTATCCAACCACCACCAATACTACTACTACTACTACTACTAATTTGTTTGGATTAAGTTTAGTAAAAGCACAAGAGCCAACGGTGAACCTTTTTGCTTCCTCATCACAGATTTCCACTTTTTAAAAGTCGAAATGGCTCTGTATATCCATTACAAGTTTTTTTAAAAAAAATAATGATGAAGAAAATTTGGAGACATAGCATAATATTTAGAAGAACTGAGAACAGCGGAGGGAAAAATCTCTCTCAGTGATTATTGGCACTGCATAAGAGGAACAATCGCTGTCCTTAAAGGACATGGGGTTGGGGTGGGGGAGCCTCAAGTGAGCATGATTGCATATATATATATATATATATACACAGAGAGACTCTATTCATATTACATTCACAAGAGTACTACAATAGCGGGCGCAAAATAGACTTCAGATGCTTCAACAGGACTATAGGCATGTTGGCAGAAGTCCCAGCAATGTGGATAGCTTCTGGGAGAACAACGGACATGGCACTTAAATCACAGGCATTGCTTTCACCCATATGGGGTTTGTGCCAGTTAGTATTAGCTCTCCAGCTTGAGTTAAACGTCTGATTTGGAGAGAAGGAGGGGTTTGGAGATAAGAGAAGCTGAGAAAGCACCCAAAGCACACATGCACTCCCCCCCACCCCCACCACCACATTTATTAATATGAATCACATGGCTGTAGTATAAACAAAACTCAGAGAAACCACCCAGGTCAATAATCCCGCACTGTGGTTACATGCTGATGCTCTGAAGGTCTCTAGTTACTTAAGGTCCTGATCCTGAAATCTCTTTACTCTGGCCTAATCATACAACATTGTGTGTGTGTGCGTGTGCGTGTGTGTGTCCAGAATTCTAATATAAAGCAATACTTTTAGAGAAAAAAATCTGTCCTCATCACAGGTATAGAGAGGTATAGAAATGTAATAAACAAAACAAAATGAATACAATTTATATTTGGGCACACAGATACATAGAAAACAACTTGACTGATACAGTGTGTTAGTTTTAGGGATGAGCAACAAAAGGATCCATTCAAATTTGATCTGAAGTTACATACGTGAACTTTGCTCCAAAGGATAATCTCTGAACCTCCTTAGGCAACTGGGATAGAGAACACTGCATTGAAGATAAAGGCTACAGGACATTCTCTCCCCAATCACACTCGTTGTCTGCTAGCCTTGATCAGCCTTTTATTTGGAAATCATGCTTTTCACTATAGTTCTGCAGAAAATCCATGTTTGGATTTATGCTGATTCACTCCCTTGGCAAAGACATTTGGGACTAGAACCTTTGGGTTAATCAATGCTACCTTTCTTCAGAAGCAATTATTCCTACTTCAACACTCAGATTATTTTCTCCACCCTAAACATTACTAGCCACACTCACTCCTGTTGGTGCTAATGTTATGATACTAATGCACTCTTTATACATGAAGTGATAGTCCTAAACAAAGCCAACAAATAACAATAATTAAACCTATGCCATATCACATAGAACAGCTGTTTTAAGTTCAGTACTGGTAACTCAGTTTGATAGATGGAATTCTGAATGCAGCAATTTATAGGATGGAGTCTATGGGTACAGAATTGTACCCTTAGGCTCTATCCTATAGCGCTTACTCTATGACAAACTCCAACTGTGGAATCAAAGGGTAGGAGGGCTAATTGTGAAAATGCCATCAAACCCACAAGTACCTTACTGATCTGTAAACATTTTGGAAATAGAGAGTTTCTTGGCATATATGTCCCTAAAGGCTGGAGACAGGAGGCACACTATAGTTACTGAGAGCGAGTTCTTTTGGAAGCCAGTGAAAGAAGACAAGGGCTAGAAGAACTGTTTGACGTTACGGTGATCAAAAGTAGACACTTTTCTAATGATGACTGGTTAACCATCTTTCCTTTGGGGATTAGCAGTTTAACCCAGCCAGCATGTTTATGATACTGAATTCATAGTAGTCAAAGTCGTAGACATGAGACTGAAGGATAACTCTGTGAATGCGGCATACAATGTATACAGTAATCTGTGTGGGTACGCTTGGGCAACGAGAAACCATAAGCTCTCAAACTTTCTCTCAAAATTGCTTACCACATGTTAGCATTGCATTAACTGCATCTGGTTTGGGGTCAGACATCTTTTCACTTAACAAGTTAGCTTGCAGGCTGGAAGGGACCTCTAGTGGGTTATTCTAACAATTCCTCAAACTTTAATCTCCTTGGCACTCTTTTTTTAGGGATTATTTCCTCAACAACTAATCCACCACAGTGCTTAGACACACCTAACAAAATTTAATACTTTCTCACTCCATACAGTTACATGGGATAGGAGAAACAATGCTGGAGAAGGGTCTTTTAAATTACATTGTTTATAGTCAGTTCTAACTTTTTTAACATTTGTTTTAACAGATTGTTTCATGCCTGACATAGAAGGTGTGGGGGCATTTAGGGACTGTAAAGGGAATGTCTCCCTCCCTTTAAGTCACAGATGATTATTCCTCAGGACTGCCACTGAGATATTCTATTATAACCGGCAGTACAGAAATGGTACAAATAAATACATAATATTTCTGGCCAACTCACTAGTTCAGTACACAGAATGGCTGTTTTAAACAATTTACTGGACCTGTGAACTATGTTGATGTACATAAAGGTTGACATACATGTAGGCAGGAAAGCTGTGCATGCCAAAGACATACAGGTTTCCCTTTAAAAAGGTGTGTGCATGCGAGCTTCCATAAAAGCGTAACTGTGGGACCATTTAACATGGGCTGATACTGTGGCTATTTTGAAGTATAGAAGGTAACTGTGCAACACATCTTAAAGCATTTTTTTAAACAAATTAATATTGAATCATACACACACACACACACACACACACTTTATTGTGTCTTAGCAAATTGCCATTATACACAATTACAGGGGAAAAACACTATACAATTAAAACTCTACTAATAAACCATTAAGAGTTGGATCATTTTCCATACAGTCTTTACACTTTGTGGCATGTATTTGTAGAGCATTGATAAGGAATTTAGAAGTTCTAAAGGATACATACTTCTCAGCATCAGACAATAAGAAACAAACCTTAACAAGGGATGGCCTTCCCTTCAGTGATCTTAATAACGGATGAATATATTTGGTTCTGAGATTGGTATAAATAGAGCATTCTAGGAGTACATGAATAGTATCTTCAATTGATACGGAATTACAACTGCATACTCTATCCTTCTTATGAACCCCCTTATGCCGACCCACCCAATCTGCCAACGGGAGAAAATTTAATCTTGCCCAAGTAAAGGCTACCCTCATTTTAATATTTGGTAAATCTACAAGGCATTTTGAAAAAGATAAAGAAGTAAAGGAGGCATAGAAGTTATTAGAATATTGAATGTATAGCAAAACTACATCCAAACCTTGCTAAGAGCCTTGTCTTCTCCCACCTGAAGTCTGTAATGATGAGGTGGAAAATCCCAGTGGCACCGTCTTCCCACTCATTAACATGGGGCACGATTCATTGGGAAATTCTCCTGACCCACCCTTGTGGCAATGAATGGAAGCTATGCAAGAGCAAGTTTGTGCTCTATGTGGCTGGCCCAGGAGAATGTCCCCATAGATTGTGCCACATGGATCAGATCTGTCTACCTCCCAATCTGCTACCATTAAATAGCATCCCCAAATCCACATCTCTAGGGCAGCTACCGCAGCTTAACTCATAGTGGGTTGCCTTTGTGTTTGACACATATCTTCATCTTGATAAACAGAGAAGTCACTGCAATTGTTACACTAAAGCATTTTTCATGTTCCAGACTTTTCACTTTCAAAGATTTTGGATTCATAACGTACACAGGAAATATTTATGCAAATTAATATAAAACATGACTGTATTCTATGTAGTGGGAAACATTTGTCTAGGTTTATACTGAGAGAAGTAGCTACTTCTCACTCCATCTGACTAGCATGTTTCCCAAACTTGAACGGGATGTATCTGAGATTCACCAGTTCAAGAGAGAATACAATGGCTTTAAAGGACAGACTGGGTGAGATTTATGAAACCAGCTGAGTATTCTGGGTACCAAGAATTAATTTATATGGGATGTGTTCCCTGAAACTGCTCTCAAGCTAAATAACATAAAGTGGTACCACATACATTTATCGCTCAAACCATATTAAAAAACAAATTATGCAGTGATAAAACAAGCAAAACAGATCAGGATGTTAGAAGCATGACAGTAATCATGGCTAGCATATTCTTTAGTAAAATTAAAGTTCTGTTGCTCTCAACGAAAAAGCACTCATCATGTTAAGATCTTCTAGTTACCTATCTGGCAAGCGTGGTTTGCAGAGCTTAGGTAATCAAGTTTGGTAGGCTTCTTATTCTCTCAAGAACTCTCTGGGAAACCAGATCTAACCTTTGCCTTTTGTAACCCTCACAATGTCAATGATGTAATCGTTACTTTCGAACTTGGTCATACTATTAGGTAGTGCCACATCTGGTATTGACACCAGTAATATCTAGCTGAAAATATATCTGCGAAACAGATTATTGCTTCTAGTACCCACTGGTGGCAGCCTCCCTTCAATTCCAAGAATGCATTCCACCTACATTCCACCTACTCTCAACTAGTCATGTCTGTTACTGATCACTTACAGTCAGCATATACATATAATTAGGAACAGCAATCCTATGAAATACAACAAAATCTGATCAACAGTACACATTACATTCATTCATAAGAGTTTTCTCCCATTGATCCATCCAGCCCCTTTTTAGATTTGATGTTTGTTTTTGAATAACATGATTAAGAGAAGCTCCATGAGAGTTAAGTAGATTAAGGCAAAAACACTTACATCAGAGGAAAACCTCTCTCAAATTAAGTATTATGCCTACATTATACAATGGCCTAAAAAGTGCTCACCATCCATTGGCTGAACTACTGTGAGGTCATGATTACAAACTGACTGCTGAAGGAATCATGTCCAGCAATGGAATACTGACACAGAGTGCAACTTCTATAAAGGAAGTAAAGGATCAAAGACAACTGTGAGAAAACAGGGGCTATGGGAAAGAAGTATAATGTAGGGGTAGAGATGTGAAGGCCCGGAAAAAAACCAGAAAAAAAATGGTGTGTGTGGGGGGGGGGGGGGAAACGGGATCATGGAATGTTTTGTTTTAGCATGATGCATAAAATGTTGAAGACAAGGTGTTTATATATTCTCCAAATGATTTCTAAAAACTATGTACAGTATCAGATTATTACAATTTCTATGCACCGAGGACAAGCAAGTCCCAGGTTGCAAACTGAAACTACAACTCTCAAATACAAGACCAAGATGCATTTCTGCCTCTAGGGGGCACTGCCATTGAAGCAGAGACTGAAACGGATAGTGATAGCTATAGCTCAGAAAATGAGTCTGATTAAATTTCATGCATATTCATTGAATCTTGGTCCCCCATTTTTCTCAGTTCTTTTTATGGGAATGGGTGCTTTATGTCTGCCTGACACTGTGGAGGACTAGCGGAGACATAAATAATTTTCTTTGTTACTAACATTGATGGTTTCTTCTGTTTGTTTTTAATTTATTTTTTTTTGCCTGCTCCCCACAAACTGGCAAAACCAAAGAAGTTCCTTACAGTTCAGGTGTTACTTACAGTTCAGGAGCTTGTAGCTCCATTTGTTTTGTTTTTTTTGTTTTTTTAAAAAAGTAAATATTTAAAAAAGTAAATTCAATTTGTAATAATTGCTTGAATGTACTATACTTTTAATATACCAAATGTGATAATTTTATGCCAAACCAACTTTACATAACTACATTTTATGTTTCCAAAGTGACTTTCAATCTGTAAAAAATGCTAATATTGCATTTTTTCAATTTTTCTGAAAATTTCCATTTCACCCCATAAATAACCAGGAAAAATCCAGTTTTTTTCCATGGCTTCAAAATTTTTGGAAATTTTACATCTCTATGGTGAGGGCAAGAGGAGAGCAGGAGAAGGAGAGAGAGAAAGAGAAAGAGAGGATTGCTGGAGAGGACAAGGTGCAATGAATTTAGGCAATTATTTTAAAGTGACAGCCAGCTAAGAATTTGGAATGTTAAGAAAAGAGAAGATTTCTTGATAGAAGCATTCTGGGAAAAAGTAATAGGACTGTACATGAGTCACCATGGTCAGGTTGACAAACATGTTAAATCTAGGCTAGACTAAAGTGGCAGAAAAGTAGTAGGTTCATTGAGTGGCCTGTTCTGAGAATGCAACAGGTGGCTGTGACGGAGAGACACAAAATGCAATGTCAGAGTGACTGTCACAAAAACCTCACCTTTCTGGGTCACTTCAATGTTGCAGTTTTAAAACACTACATGTTAGAGACTTGTACACTCGCTGAAGCCATAGTGTTTTACATGTCTTTTCTTCAATCTCTTTCCATTTCCATGGTGCACATAAATGTTTTTTTCTTTTGTTTTGGAGGACATGCAAGTATTTCTAATATTAATATTCTGGAATGGAATATACATAACATGGTGCTTGAATTAAGGGTTTCCCACAGTATAACTACTACTATTATAATTTTTGAGCTGGAAAGCCTGTGCAGTTTTACTGGAGTTGACTTGAGACAATATATTTAGCTATCATGTGTATATGTGGTGTTTTGCTGCTAACTTTAACAAGGTATCTAGCAGTACACATAACTTCCACAAAAATGTTAAATTGATCATATCAGTAGGATTCCCAGTCACAATGGGGCTGTTCACACAGTGCACTAACCTATACTCAGTGGTTGAATGTGGATTGTTATTGAACTGTGGGTTAGCGTGTTGTCTGTAGCCAGAACATTTTCCACTGGGTGGCTTGTCAACCATGCAGTGTGGCATGTTAACCAACCTGAACAACATGCTAACCCACTGTTCAGCAAACAACCCATGGTTCAGCAAACAACCCACAGTTCAACTACAACCCACACTCAATCACTGAGTGTGGGTTAGCATGTTGTGCGAACCCAGTCAATACCACTTGTGTGCACAAAGCCAGGACTGATTGCCAGCATTTTCACTGGAAGTATATGAATGCATCCTCTTTACAGAAAGGCTTCTTATCTAGCTCTATACTGCCAACATTAACAAGTATCAACTTCCCAGGCTGCCTCAAGGCCCTGGAGGCCTGCCTTCCATTTAGGCTGATGGCATTGCACTGGATTGACGATTGATCCCAATGTCGAAAACACTGATTAACACATGCTTGTTTTTCACTTAAGGACTATAATATCATGATAACTTCCATGGATGAACAAGCCATTAATTATAACAACATAAATACTTGTCATTTATGTAGCACCTTCAAGTGTTCAAAGAACTTTCTGTATATTATCTCAGTAACTGTTACAAGTTTGAAAGGCAGATGTGTATTATTATTGCAGAGAGAACTGAGGCTTAGAGAGGGCGAAAAGTTCGACTAAGTCCATCTAAATTCAAGGCAGAGGTGAAATTCAAAGTGGGGACTTCCTAGTTTGTAGCTCAGTCTCTTGGCCACTAACTCTAAATCCATTCTAAGGAACATTGCAGATCACACACCACAGGCAGAGCTTTTGTAACCCCTGATATAATCTCAATATAATACTGTTCAATAGTCACTTCACACATGCAAGTCATCAAGTGCTGAATAAGCAGGTAATGCAAAATTAATGAACGAGCCCCCAACTCTTTAAATAAGCCGCAAGGGGCTTGAAGTAATAATAACCTGGATTTCATTTTAATATTTAGGATTACCTAGACTTTGAACCACACAGATAATTGCCAAACTCTATATTCAAACTAGTTTCTAAGGATACGAATGTAACAAGCAATGACTTGATATATGGTTTCCACCACTGACATATTTTAATACACTTCAGTATCATAAGTCAACATGGCCACCTTATTATGAAATGGTTCATTAACTGCAGGAAAACGGAGGAGAAACATCAGTTTCCTTGATCAGAAGGTGATCTCTCATTTATAATACATTCATGCAATGAAGGAGGCTATACGAATACCTAAGTATATTCTACTGAAAGCAGACTGGAAGGACAGCTATATGTGGCATCCATTCAAACCAACCTAAAATCCCACCTCCCATTTTCTTTCCTGCAGTTCACACAATGCATCCACCTCACCCCGAGGGAAAAGCACACAGTTTCCCATAGTTAATTATTTCTCAATCACCTCTTGGATCACCTGTTGGACCACAATATGGTTTCTGTGGACCACGTTCCCTTTCCTCCCTTGCTATTCCAGAATGAACTGCTTGCAAAATGCCTGGTTAAATAATTGCTTAACTATCCTAACATTGAGAAAACTCAGGGGAGCCAACCATGTCAGTGATGTGATATAGGCACATCAAAAAAGTTTGGAAAGCATTAAGGTGTACATAGAAAAAGGTGAAGGGAAAGTACGTGAGAGCCTGGGTGCTGCAGAGGCAATGTGGTTAAAAGAAGATGTGAAAGTTAGGCATCAAGAAAACAGCCTGACATCTAGGCTACTAGCCTAGAACTTGTCTTCCAGGACAATACATCCCATACTAGGCATGGCCAACAGGTGAACAGCTGGCCGGATTTGGCCTTTGAAGCAACACCACTCCAAAACTGCCATATTTTAACCAAGATGTGGTAATAGGCGTGCTCATGGTTTCACTCATAAGGAAAAGGAAACGTTTATTTTCAAGCTGTGTGGGAGAGTTAATCCATGTGATAATTCTTTCTGTTTTTTTATATAATACTCTAGCTATAGCTGGGTACATGTGCTCTATAAACAAAACAGTTCCTGATATTCCATAACTTTATTATGGGGCCTGACCAACTATTAGGTCAGCTTATTTGGCAAAATACACGTTGAACCCCCCGACTGCTATCTGGAAACTAGAGTGTCCCCAGTGAACATAAAAGATACTCATTCTTGTTCTACTAACCCAAAGTCCTGTAATAAGTTGGATTGATGCCGTCTTTGTGCCTTATAGTCTCCCTTGCATCACATGTTGCTGCTGTCACTCTTTCTGTGGCATCCCTGTCCTCTGTCAAGCAATTTATTCTGTCCAATAACAAGCAACATCCCTTTAAAGAAGAAGGGGTTTCCCTGCTCTGCCCTTTGCAATGGTTTAGTACATTCTCAAACTGTACGTTGTCAATACAAACACCTCATCCTGCAAGACCATCATTAACAGAGCCATAAAAGGTGTGGAGCCTTATGATGCTTTATACACTAAATGTCTTAAAATCGAGAGGAAACAGTTCAACTCTGAAATACAGGCACAATTACATTTTCAATTGATTGTGTGTCTAAGGGCCTGTTCCGGTGTTACCTTCAAGGTTAGGGTGCTGCTGAAGTGTGTCCCCTCCCTGGGCTGCTCTGCTACCATCAGAAGCTTCTTTACATGCCAGCATTTCCCCTCCTGGAAATTGGGAAGGAGATGTGTCTTGGGCTCCTCCCATCTGGTCTTGGACTTCTGATGTTGCCAGAGTGGTGCAGGGAGGAGACAAGTTACACTGGTTCTGATGCTACAAAGCTAATGTCAGAAGGAACCCTAATGTAATTCTCCTTTTGGGATACTGTGTGCTGGAGAGATTTACTCCCATGAAGTAGGAGTAATGATAAAAGTTGTAGCACTTTTCCCAATGTCTTTAGAAATCTTTGATGGTTGTCTTTGATATTTAAGACAGCTCAATGGGTCAAGTGTAAGATAATTAACTAATTATTTTACGTTTGGATTTTCTCTTTCTGTAGTACTCAAGGTGTATTGGTCCCAACCCACAGAGGCCCAGTCTTCCACACTGAGTGTTTCTCTGGACTCATTACACCTAACAAAAGAGAAGGGATGGATTTTGCCAAACTGATTGTGGGTTTAATGACATGTGGGTTTGCTTCTTTTAAAACAGCAAAAGGACAGTATCTGAATATCAGCTGTTGCATGACAAAGGAAAGTCTTTGCAAGATATACGAAGACGAAACTTCCTGCAAAACCTAATTGAAGGGGTAAACACGGCCGAGATCCGGTCTATGTCAGAGGTATCACCAAACCCTAAACCTGCCACCATTGCAAAAAACTTCGCTGTCCGCTTTGGCAGTGACAACGAAGGCAAATACCTGACTCAGGAGACCAACAAAGCTCAGACATACAAGGATCAGCCCATTAAGACACCAGGAAAGAAAAAGAAAGGGAAGCCTGGTAAACGCAAGGAGCAAGAGAAGAAAAAGCGGAGGGTTCGTTCAACTTGGCTCAGCTCAAGAGGGTCTGGCAGTGGGAAGGCATGGATCCCCCTCTTGGACATCTTTAGCACTACACATGTGAACAAAAGGTAATTCTTCAGCCTCAATGCAAAAGGCAACACTTTCTATTTCCTGGGCCAGCCCAGGGCAATATGATGCCTAAAATGGAAAAGCCAAACAGTGATTAATAATATGGGGTACAGTCCCTTGGGAGGTTCTCCCATGCAGGCTCCACTGAAGCAAACAAGAGCTGTGCAAATGCAGTCTGGTTCTTGAGTGGATAGGGCATTACACAGGGAGAAGTTAATGGTACCCAAAAGCTGCTGCTTAAAGCAGTCTCACTTGTCCTCATTCACATTTTCTTTACACTGTATACAGACAGAGGAAAGTAGTTCCTCTGCTATGCCAGCAGTGACGTCCCTGCTTTAACATAATTTACCAAGATAAATATTTTGTGCTTAAAAAAAAAGAAGACATTTCAAGTCCATTACAGTTTCTGCACTTATTAAAAAAAAATTCAACAGGATTTTTCTAACATGAGAGATGTTTGAGGTTTAAGAATATAAGATAATAGCATTGCTTAAATTTTGCAAATGTAGAAATAATAGGCTGTTCTTTCTTTTCTTTTCTTTTTTGTCTTTCACAATTTACACCCTGTTTTTAACCTTAGGGAGAACATGGAAACTTTGTCTTAGTAATATCTGCTAACACTGGCCAGCCTTCTGCCATAATATTTTCCCTGCCATTAGGACCTGTTAGTTCAGTTCCAATTTTGCTGCCAGCTTGTCAAATGATTGCATTGCTGCTGAAAATTTTTGAGCACTACCCTGGGGGTAGAAAAATGTGTTCCTCTGATGTATGACAAGAAAGGGCTTTGAAAAAAAAGTTCACAGCTTAAGAACTGCAGCCTTGCACAGACTCCACGTGACTATTTTCTGAAGTACTTGTGAAAGCCCTTCTCCTTCCATTTGTTTTTGGCTCAGAATACAGTGGTCAGTTCTTTAAAAAATCATAGCAGATTCTTGGAATATCCAGTTCTAACACTGGAATCCTAAGCATATTTACTCAGATGATACAATCGGACTTGCTTCCTAATAAGTGTGCTTCATGGGATTAGATCTTATTTTTTGATCACATTTGCATCCTACCCCCTCCTCCAAGAAACTCAGAGCAAAGAACATGGGGTTAGCCCAGTTAATCTTCACAATAGCCCCATGAGGTAGGTTAGCATGTGAGAGTATGACCTGGCTAATGTCACTCAGGTTTCAATTCCTCAATAACTCCCACTGAAATGCAAAACGGGAGTTAAAATCTCATGCCCCAGCCAGCATGGAAGTTGCAGGACTACCTAAATATGCATAGGATTGTGCCCTTAGGCAGTGAGCTTCATAGCTGAACAGAGATTTCAGCTCCATTATTCCCCAGTCCCAGCAATCTCTAGGCACTGGATCACCTGGCTAAGAGACCCTCAGCATCCATCTAGGCACTGAGAAAGCAATTTAAGACTGTTTTGGATATCGGTAGGAGCAGGAACAAAGATTTCAGGGGAGGGGCGACTTTCATAGCAAGAATGAAAGTCAGAATTAAACTGTACAAAGCACAGTGTCAATAACATTATCAACAGAAGTCAAGCAGTCCCTAGTACCCCTCTTGAGGGATTTGTGCCTGAGGCATACCTAGCTACTATATAAACCCACTTTGTAACTATAGTCAGAACAATATTTTCAGAACCAAGGACATGTCCAGGGATACAGGAGGAGCCACTGAGACAAGATGTGGCACAAAACACAGGGAGGAGTTACTTTGCTCCCCCCCCCTCCCACTATCCTATATGATTCTCCTGAATGATGGATTTGTTCGTTCTGGCTAAATCCTTTGGATACAGGCAACCCTTAACCACACAGGCCGTGATTTGTCTGCATGCTCTGCTCCACAGTAAGCCAAGCATTATGTGGGACATATTCAAGCAGGAACCACATGGAAAGTGGTTAATTCTCTATTTGGCAGAATTGGTTCAAATCTTCATGAATTTTTGTACTTTAAACACACTGCAACACACATTCCCAAGCACTCGCATGGGAATGAAGAGAAGAGGAAGCCTCAACTTTGGAAGATAGGCCGGCCGGCCAATGAGATTTGATGGCTCAGATGCATTTAAGCCACAGTGTGCCATGCATTGTATTAATGTCTGAAGCAGCCATCGGTTCCCAAGCAGTTCAGGCAATAAACCTTCTGTCTACAATCATATCCCACTTGCTCCCAAGATCAGAAAGTCTTGTTGGAAAGAGTGCTAGAGTGAGGGGAGAACAATAGACCACTTTGGAGTGTGCTCTTCTACACCCTCACTTTTGCTGCAGCAAATTTGCTTCCCTATTTCAAGGGCTTGAGGGCAGGGGTAGAGAAGTTTAGTGCTATAACCACCTTCAGAAATGTGTAGTCCTGGTACACAATCACCCCAACATGGCTACAATGCATTTTAGCTTGGTTATTATTATAAACCAAGAGCATCCACTGTGAACTCATATGCAGTTAGTCAATTCCACACCAAACAGGGTGGTTATGAAAGTTGCTGCTAAGGCGTTTGAAAATTTCCAGCAGAAAGAGAATTTTATTAATGTAACAGCTATCTGGAATACAACCTTGTTACATAGGCCAAGTATATTTGCTCGTATCATACATTTGCCAAAAATAAAATGCTAGTATCATCTGGAGGCTACACTGTAGGTTTAATTTAGAACTCATGTTGGCATGTAGCAGATGAAATCCTGGCTCCAGTCAAGTCAGTGAAAGACACCACATTGTCCAAAAACAAGCCATGGAGCATGAAAGTAATCTGAACATTTGTGACCTGTTGGATCGCTACTATTTGCCATGGATTTTTGTGCCTTATGTCAGAATGAAGGGTGAATACCATCAACCATTTGAGGGCTGATGTATGAAAATCCTCCTTCCCACTTGGCATGTTGACATACAGAACTAGGCTCATAGATCATTTGTTCATCTTTATTGATACAGACAGCCAAACGTTTTAGGCACATTGTGATAAATTAACACTTGGGTAAATGGTCATCTATAACCTGCCCCTAATCCTTTACAAATGCTACGCATCCAGTTGCTTTGGTTCTTTTTCAGAATTACGTCTTCATTTCTCGAGTTGTAAACTCATCACAGATCAGCTAGCACTAGGAAAACTGTTACAGCGGTGAGTGAGGGAACACATGTCCCCCAAGGCCATGGTCTTCAACTGGCCCAGACCCAAGACCCACCCCTAATTGCCAACTGCAACATGGGACCCACTTTCACAATTTCACAATTACCTAACATGGTGGCAACAGCTTTGCCGCAACACATCTCGACTGATTTTGCAACCTACTTTTGGGTTGCGACCCACAGATTGAAAACCACTGTTCTAAGGTGGCTACTTTAGGGTGACCAGATCGCCCTGGATTTCCCGGTCCTAACTGGGAAAACTGGGGCAATCCGGACCAACAGGGGGGCGGCAGGGGCAAACCGGGGAAAGGATCAGCTCTCCTTCCGCCCTAAAATGCCCACGCTGCTCCCCGGCCTCGGCAAGAAAGAAGTGCTCAGCATTAGGGAGCGTCAACAAATTCCTTGTCTGGTGGCTAACTGCTTTAGCCACCAGACAAGGAATTTGTTGATGCTCCCTAACACTGAGCACTTGTTTCCTGCCGAGGCCGGGGAGCAGCACGGGCATTTTAAAGCAGGCTCTTCCTCCTCCTTTGCCTGCTGCTGCTGTTGCTGTTCCTCAGGTACCTCCAGGGAGCCCAGGAACAAGGCAAGAAGGGTGAGGGGGCTGCGGGGGGTCACGTGGCAGTGGAGGTGATCGGCGGTGGCAGCGGAGGACTCGGTAGGTCCGAGCCGGGGGTTTTTTGGGGGGGTGGCTTGGGGGGGTTGTTTCTGGTGGGGGGGGTGGCGGGGGTGTCTGCTTGTTGTCCGCATGGCGGGCGGCCTTTTTATTTTTTTTATTTTATGTTCGGGGGCTGCTTTGGTGGGGTGGCCATTTTGGACCGGGATTCTGCTTTCCAAAATCTGGTCACCCTAGGCTACTTATAAATTGCCAGAGCAAATGTATCACCCAAAAAGAGGACAAAAGAGGGTGGTATGCATACAATTTTCATATGATAATTTGCATGCATTACATCTCACCATAGTGCAGAAGACTATGATCAGGTGACCTGTGAGCATTACTATTCAGTCTGCTATTCCACTGTGAACTGTTGATGGACAATAGTTTTTATGGTTCTTTATCTTTCAACTAGAATTAGACAGGACAGTCTTTTAAATAGGGGACTGTCCTCTATAAAAGAGGAAACATGGCCATCATATGGTGTTCTCAAAGACAGCTCATAAGAGTCAAGGAGAGATACATACTTAACCCCCATCTTACCTTCCAGTCGCCCTGCTACCCTGGGGATCTTGGAGAATAAACCAGGACACCCACTGAACCTCTCCTTGCTCTTATGTAAGGCCAGATCAGTTAAAAACAAAACAAACATTATCGATGATCTCCTTACAGATGAGGAGGCCGACCTGGCATGCTTCACAGAGACCTGGATGGGAGATGACAGTGGCCCGACATGGGTCCAGGCCCTCCCATCCGGATACTGTGTTAGTGAGCAGGTGAGGGAAAGTGGGCGGGGCGGCGGCGGAGTAGCTGTGGTCTACAAAGATAATCTTAGCCTGACCAGACTTCCTGTCTGGGAATTGAATCATATCAAGTGTGTGTACCTGAGTCTGAAGACCAGGGATAGACTAGGGATTCTGTTGTGTACCACCACCGCCCCCCGCTGCCTATCAGACTCCCTGGCTGAGCTCACAGCACTGGTCTCAAAGCTGATGTTGGAATTGCCCAGGCTTTTGTTCCTGGGTGACTTAAACATCCCATTCGGGGCCGGTTTGTCAGGTGCGGCTCGGGAGTTCATGGCATCCATGATAAACATGGGCCTATCCCAACTGGTCTTTGGACCCACACATTCAGCAGGTCACACCCTCGATGCTTTTCAGTTCTGAACAGATGGATCTGTGGGCAGAGGTGATAAATACCTCTGCGTTGTCATGGACAGATCATTTTCTGGTCAGGGTTAGTATCACAGCTACCACCCGCACTGCAGGGGTGGCGGACCTATTAAGACGGTCTGTCCTTGAAGGCTGATGGATCCTCTTAGATTCCAGAAAGCCTTAGAGGGTTCTATGGCTGGTATCATCAACAATCCTGTAGAAGCCCTGGTCAATAGATGGAATCAAGACCTAACTAGGGCTATCGACACGATTGCCCCCAAAGTCCTCTCTGACCCGCTTCTAACCGGGCACCCTGGTACACAGAAGATCTCAGGGAGTTGAAGCGGGAAGGACGACTGGAGCGCCGATGGTGGAAAACTCGACTTATATCCGAGAAGACACGACATAGAGAACATCTTTGTTCCTATGGGGTGGCAATACGTGCAGCGAAGAAAGCTTTCTTCTCTGCACGCATTGCGTCTGCGAATTCACATCCAGCAGAACTGTTCAGGATGGTGAGGTATCTAACTCAGACACCTTCCCCCCTGAACCCGATCTTATTGCCTTTGGTAGTGCTCTGTGATGCCTTTAACGATCATTTCACAGATAAAATCTCTCAGATAAGAGCTGATTTAGATGCTGTCATTATAGCAGAAGCTGACAATGGAGTGTCAGCAACTCCGCAAGTAGAATTACACTGGATCAGTTTCAGTTGGTGAGTACTGAGGACGTGGACAAGCTGCTTGGACGAGTGAGGAGGACAACTTGCCTTCTCAATCCCTGTCCTTCTTAGCTGGTCACTCAGGGAGGAGATGCAATTAGATTACAACTGCAATATATTATTAATGCATCTCTCAGGGAGGGTAGGCTGACCAGATAAAATCCAGGTCAGGGCTCATGTAACTTTAACAGTTGTAGAGAAAAGGGAATTTTAGCCAGTATGCAATTAGTTCCTGGTGATATTCCCTCTTCATCACAACAGTTAAAGGTGCAGGCACTATACTAGAGTGACCATATACAAAAGAAGGCAGGGCCCCTGCACCTTTAACTGTTGTGATGAAGAGGGAATTTCACCAGGAACTAATTGCATACAAATGACACTGGCTGAAATTCCTTTTTCTCTACAACTGTTAAAGTTACAGGACCCCTGACCTGGATTTCATCTGGTCAGCCTACCCCATGTTAATGCCTTTGACCTTTCAGACAAATTACTAAAATAAAGTATGATAACCAGGGGTGGGGTGGAAATTGAATGGTTAGGCATTGGAAGTTGGCAAGAGGGAATTTCACCAGGAACTAATTGCATACAAATGACACTGGCTGAAATTCCTTTTTCTCTACAACTGTTAAAGTTACAGGACCCCTGACCTGGATTTTATCTGGTCACCCTAAGGGAGGGGAGTTTTCCATCATGTTTAAAAGAAGCAGTGGTACTGCCGCTTCTAAAAAATGCCCTCCTTGGACCCCCCTGGACCTTAATAACTACAGACCAGTATCAAATCTTCTGTTTCTGGGCAAGGTGATTGAGAGGGCAGTTGCCTTCCAACTCCGAGTAGTTTTGGATGATACAGATTTTCTAGACCCATTTCAAACCGGCTTCAGGGCAGGATATGGAGTTGAGACAGCTATGGTCACCTTAATGGATGATCTACGCCTAAGTATTGACAGGGGGAGTGTGTCCCTGCTGGTACTTCTGGACCTCTCAGCAGCTTTTGATACCATCAACCATGGTATCCTTCTGGAAGGTCTGAGGGGATTGGGACTCGGGGGCACTGTGCTTCAGTGGTTCCGGTCCTACCTGTCGGGCAGGTTCCAGATGGTGAGGCTTGGGGAGAGTTGCTCCTCAAAGAAGGAGCTGTTGTGTGGCATACCTCAAGGTGCCATCCTATCCCCAATGCTGTTTAACATCTACATGAAACTGCAGGGAGAGATTATCTGGAGGCATGGAGTGGGATGCTATCAGTACACTGATGACACCCAAATATATTTCTCTATGCCTTTGACAACAGCGTCAGCTAAGGATAATGTGTCTCCTCTGAATGAATGCTTGGAGGCGGTAATGGGCTGGGTGAGGAAAAACAAACTGAACCTGAATCCAGACAGGATGGAGAACCTATTTACACCACTGCTTTAAAATGGTTTATAACAGTTTTAAACCGGTCAATAACGGTTATTAACCGGTTTAAAACTGTTATAAACTGTTTTAAAGCAGTAGTGTAGATAGGCTCTGCGGTGCTTACTGTCAAAAGCCCCAACCTGGGTTTGGAGGTGTGTCAACCAGTTCTGGATGGGGTTACACACCTGATCTCTTCCAGCAGGCCTACCCAGTTGAATTTTAAGTTGCCTTTTAATAATGTATTAGTTTTATATGTTTTTAATAATTCATTAGTTTGATACGTTTTTAATCAGTTTTATGTATTTTATGCTGTTTTGCATTCAATGTTGTTCCCCGCCTCGATCCAGAGGGAGAGGCGGGTAAGAAATAAATAAATAAATAAATATATTATTATTATTATTACTGTTGTTGTTATTGTTATTATTAAGGCAGACTAGGGCCTTTAGCTCAGAGCTGAATAAATCTGTTCCCAATCAGGAAATGTAGAATCATGTGACAAAGATGGAACAGATCTGGAACAAGATATCATAAGTGCATGCAAACATAGGAAACAAAGCTCAACAGGCATGCATGGAACTTGGCTACCCAATGTAGATTTGAAAATAGATTTTTCATTTTTGCAGCTTTCCTGCTGTTCTCAACAACTAGTAGGCTTAACAGTATATTTTCAATTTAGCTTGCTTTTTTTCCAAATCAGCAGTATGGCCTTCATTGAGGTTCTTCGGCCCACACCTAGTTTTAGATTGGTTTCAGTGGAACTATATTAAATGGTGATTAAAATGTGATGCATTGCTAATGACAATGGGGAGGGGGACCCAGCTGCAAAGGATTAGCTACTTACAGTTTATCTGCAATCGTTCACATTGCTAATTTCATTGTATTAAAAGCCATGTACAGTAGAAACGGAATAACAAATAATGCTTGACTATCAAGTGTCGTTCATCATTTCTTCCAACAGGCACCACTCTATCTCTGAGATTGTTAATGTTGTGTCCAGCTATTTTGCATGGAAAAAAATAACAATTTCCCCCATTTTCTCTTGCTTTCTTTGCAGGAGGCGTTGACACCTTTAGCTTAGATCTTTGGAAAACACGTTACAGGATTCTGTAATACTGAACAGAAGTATTTATTACCTATATTTGTAAATATATCAAAATAAAAACTTGGCTGCAGATGCTCTCCAAAACTGCACATTTGAACATTATGAATATTGGGGGGAAATTTTGCGCTAAGAGAATTCTTGTCACATTTACTATAATTTATTTTGTTGAATGATGTATTTATTTCTATGAACTTTTATCTTGGTGCTGCTGACTTCCTATATTTTTGGTAACATATTGCACTTTAGATATATATTATGTCTTATGCTGATAAGACATAAATAAACTATTCCTTCCTGGTTTTTTTATCGGTTTTAATGAGTTGCCCAAGTACAATTGTTCAAAAATGATTTTCTTCCATGCATGTATAAAAAGCAGTATTTTTACAATTTGTAAAAAAAAAAAAAGTCCAATAAAATATAATCTAATTAAAATCATATCATGACTCAGAGGGAGAAATGTGTCCTCTAGGATTTTAAGGACAAGGAACAATCATTTTCCCCTTTACAACAGCTGAAAATAGTCTTTAAACTTAATATGTTTTCATTGGTTCCAGTTCTATTTTCACATTAACTTTTAGTTAAAAGTCACTTACAATATATTGTGCTCCAGCGTTTGGCACTAACACAGTGGAGAAGCTGAACTGCTGTCTATTCCTTGTGGAAAAGAACTCTCTACATGGAAGGAAATGCTCCAGCCTTACATGGGAGCACAGACCAATCTCAAAGAGCGTTAGTCCAGAGTTTCCCAAAGAAAAGCACAAGAGATGGAGACAGGTTGGGAGCGGGGAGGAAGCTGTAGCTCCCCAGCTTTCATCCAGCAACAAAAACTTGGCTAGAGATACATAGATGAGACAAATGGGACTTCATGTGTGCCAGGAACCCATTGCTGCCTTGAAACATGTGGAGTGGGGCTTGTTCAGTTCTCCCATTAGAGAGAGAGTTCCCCATCTCATCCCAAGGTTACTTCCAGATGCTGTTACTTCTATTACACAGGAATAAACTAGAATGCTCAATAGAATCAGTCAGTCCCTACAGACAAGAAATG
This sequence comes from Anniella stebbinsi, assembly GCA_029215795.1. Classification (NCBI taxonomy): domain Eukaryota; kingdom Metazoa; phylum Chordata; class Lepidosauria; order Squamata; family Anniellidae; genus Anniella; species Anniella stebbinsi. The sequence continues at coordinate 103,805,478 of JARDYH010000003.1, forward strand.
AGGGAGCATAGTCAGGTGTGCACTACTCACATAAGATAGGGGCCTCATCTACACCAAGCAGGATAGAGTGGTATGAAAGCGGTATATGGTCCATGTCAATGGGCCCCAACAGTTGTCAGTGCACTTCAATACCACTATAAAGCAGTCGTGTGGCTCCTGCCTTTTATATACCGCTTTCATACCACTTTCATAGTACAATATCCTGCTTGGTGTAGATGAAGCCAAAGTAGCGCTGAACTTCAAAAGTTTCAAACACATTTTTGGTTTATGTTCTCAGCACATTCTCAAGGGAAGTGATGGCTACTTTTAATCACTGAAGGGAAAGATCCCAGGCCTCAGACCTGTGTGGGATCTGAGGCCCTGGAAGGAAATCCTGCTCCTTAATTAGAAACTTTCTTTCTGATGTGTAGCTTTGCCACGTGCCTGGAAAGGGATATCTAACATCCCGCCCCCACCTCTGCTGTGAAGTAGTACAGTACTTGGATGGCTGAATGAATGACATGCTGTTCTTCTGATTGTGTAGATCTATTTTAGGCTGAGCCTATCTTTGAAGGTACCTGGTCTTTCCAGATATGATGGTGTCACCCCTTTGTATTAGCTGCGGGAATGTCTAACTGCATGGGGAAATGTGTGAAATAGTAGTTAGACAGTGGTCTAATTTGGGCAGATCAGTTATTCTAAAGCCAATTTGGAATTAAGGATTATGCAAATTCACACTTCATTTCTCTTGCATGTTAGCAGTTCAAACACAATAATGTCCCTACTTCTAAAGAAAAGGTTTAGACCAGGAGTAGATAATGTGATGCCCAGACACCTTCTTTGGTGTCCACCACACACTCCTCCCAATTTTTATTTTAAAAATATTTTTATATTTTCTTTTTGGGAGCTGGGATGGCTTCAAAGCAAAGTGGGGGAGCCTCTAGCTGCTGCCACCTTGATTTCCCATAGATGTCTCTGGGCATGTTATTTGTCCTTTGTGAGTAGCCAGGGTCATCCATGGCTGTCATTTTATGGTTATGCTCCGGACAGATCCACACATTTCCAAATGTGCCCATGGACTCAAAAAGCGCCCTACCCCTGGATTAGAGTTCCTAGACAGTGGGAGTATGGTTTGCATCGCCTCTTCTGGCTAGTTAAGAAACAAGTTAGCAGATTGTATTTGAAAGGTACATGCAGCACAACCCCATGCAAGTTCATTGAGGTTTGATCCCAAGTACAGTCTTGCAAGTAGTATTGCAGTTTTAGACTGGAGACAAGATAATAGTTTGGGGGCAGCAACAGAGCCAACATATGCCCAGGTCAATGGTATTAGTCTTTAAAAGACCATCATTCATCCGAAGCAGAGCTTATCCTTGCACTTTAGATATACCCATGGCTGCTTCTTGCCAGCCAGTTGCAGAGTACAATTTCTTAGTAAAACTGCCAACATAATTTTTCTTCTGCCGTGCGCAGAAGTAGAAGACTTTCAACCCCTGCTTATAGGTATGAGCCAAGGCACCACCTAAAATTAATCTCCAGATTTGCTAATATAAAAACCTTGCTTTCTATCTTCTACCTCCCAAGGATTCTGTATCTTTTGCTTAAGGCCAGAGATGGATCTGAGTAACCGCTGGATTATTTATTTTCAAAATGATTGATCATGATCAGGAATCATCTTATACTGTCAGATCATTGGTCCATCTAGCCCAGAACTGTTGACACTGGCTGGCAGCAATTCTCAAGGGTATCAGGCAGGAGTTTTTTCAGCCCTGCCTGGAGATGCTAGGAAATGAACCTGGAACCTTCTGTATGCAAAACAGGTGCTCTACCACTGAACTTTGGCCTCATTCCACTAGCCATTATTTGCTTCTTTTTCCCCGGCAGCTCTAGTTCAATTTGAGATCTGCATAGCTCCTAATAGAGCGTAATCCAATTAAGTCTGCAATCTCTTCCTACTTCTGAAGACTCTGACAAATTGCAAGCTTTGTGGCTTCAATATCAAATATTTCTTCCACCACTTCATTTTGCCTGATGAGGAGTTCTATGAACTCAAAAGCTCGTTCACTACTTTGTTACATCTGGTTAGTCCTAATCAAGGTATTGCCTGATTGTGGCTTTTGAAATGCCCCTGGGAAATTTCTCTGGAAACATGGAACAATATTTAATCTTTAATTTCAAGATGTGAAACAAGTACTTTTCCAAAACGCAAACTATTCAGAGACGGGTTAGATCTTAATATGGGACAACTTGATCAAAGTCCCAGATCATCTAAACATTCATTGTGAGGTGGTAGGAAAGTTAGGGGGTTACTTTTACCACAACAAGAACACTAGTGATAAGATTATTAAAATAATTTGATAAATGGTTGACTTCAGTGTTTCTAAACTTGTGAGAGTAAAGGTTCGTGTGTGTGTGTGTGTGTGCTTTTTCCTGAAAAGAGTTAAAAACACACTACTAGCCTCTTGCACCTACAAGATAACTGCACCTACAAATACGAATAGCCAACCCTCAGAGGCGCCCACTCACTGTGGTTGTGCAAGAGCCACTGATCTAGGCATGTCTTCTGATGGGAAAGTAGCTAAACCAGAGCAATGCAAAGACAAAAAGCCCAGCCTCCTCTGAGGACTGGTAATTCTGCATCAGGAACAATAAGACAGTAATCTAATCACATCCAATGGAGAGGCAGAATTATTTGCTTCGAGCAGAGGTTGATTGGAAGGAAGCAAGACAAGAACAGAGAAACGTACAGAGATGCATTGGGGAACCTCCACATTGGGCTCATAGGAGCCTTTACCTGATTCATTAATTTCTTTCAGTAGAGTAGCAACTACCACACAGCACACAGTTTTGACATTTCTGATGTAATGGGTATGAATAATCTTTAAATAGTTCAAAATAATGCCACTTAGAAATTCTTAGAATGGCTTTCATGTAGGTAGAGCCATGTGATCTCCTACTGTATTATAGACCCCCTCTACAAGAATTCGGTTTGACGCCTGGCTCTCCGATTATGCGCATCTTCTCGGAAGCGCTTTATGGTAAATGACTGTACGTGGGAGGTAATTGAGCGCACAACTGGTGGCCTTACCAGTTGTTTGAAATGCGATTTAGAAGTAGTTAATGTAGAGAATCGCTTGTTTACATAGTCAAAATGCTCTTTAACCAGCCGCAGCAAAATAAAACTCACTATTTACTCCCGATTTGCGCTCCGCTCATGTAGAGGTAAAAATTTTAATGAGACTTGAAAGAGCTTTAAACCTCTTGTGTAGAGGTAGCCATAGTCAGTGTGAAATGTTAAAGGTCAAAGTTGGACCTTTGCTACACTTCTGTTTACATAGTCCATTTTGTTTGTATTTTGGAGTCTCAGTTCATTAGGTTTGATCACTATCCAAACAGGATACTTGAGTCACTTGAGATATTTGGGAAGCTTCAAACATTTCCTTTCACTAAGGATTGGATTTTTCTTTTCAGACAAAAGGAAAGTGGCAGATGTTTAAACATGATGGGTGTTGCCTTAAAAAAACAATGGCTGAACAAGATTAAATTATTGAAAACCCACTGAGAATATGCACTGGTGTCCAAGTTTATTTCAAACATTACTTTTCAGTGAAATCTCTTCCCATTCACACCCACCATCTGTTCAGAGAACTGCAGAAATCTTGCAAAAAGGAAGGTTTGAATGCTGTTCCAAAATTCCTTTGCTACTTTGATATTCTGTGGTGTAGGAAAGAATTATGAGCTGTACAGAAATTCAGCACTAAAGTGAATTGTGGACAGTCCTTTATGGAAAGACTGCTTTTTCAAATGCATGTGTGTCATGGACAGAATGGATGACCAATGAGCTTGAATCAGTACCAATAACAAGAGCAGTTGTAACTTAGGGAAGCCCCAAGTCTTTGGCTCAAATAGAGGGTTTGGAAATGTACATCAAGAGTTATGGCTTCCCTTTTAAAATGTCCATTTGTGGTCAGCTGAATGGGACCTGTCTAGAAGGTGACCCAGCCACTAGCTTGCTTTAATTCCATTATGCAATGTCCCCTTTGTTAACAAGTCCCACACAGGAAAGCAACTTCCTGAGTTATGTCCATTTGGAGTCCGCTTCAAATGACTGTAGAGAACTTGCAGCGCTCAGGGCTAGGCAACCTCAAGTCATGCAGAAGTGCAAAGGGCAATTTCAATCCCAGGAAAGAGATTTCAAATAAAAGAGCCAGAATGTAGTGCCACTATATAAAACTCTGGTCACACAAGAAAAATCTGGCTGCTCAGAAAGTTATTGGTTCAAGCGGTTGGACCATTGCTTTATTTTGTTCTGTTTTATAACTAGAGACTAGAGAAATTGGGGCTTTTTAGTTCAGAAAAAGAGTAAGGAGTGGAAGTTTTAAATTCATTTCTTCATTCATAAAATGATTTTTAGTTGCCTTTCAGCCCCAAAACACCCCCAAAGCCAACACAAATTCAAACATTTAAAATATTATACTAAGGAAATAACATAACATACAATTAAAACATGAAAGAAAAATCTTTAAAACATAGGAAAAACTTTTAATGTCCCACCTAAAACTAAAACAAGTAAGGAGTTATTCTCACCTCCCTAGGGAAGGAGTTCCACAATCCGGGGGCTGCCACAGAAAAGGCTCTATTCCATTTTTCCACCAACCTAATCTCTCTTGTACTAGCCCTCCAAATCAGATTTTAAACTATATGCAGGCTTATGTTGGAGAAGGCAGTCCTTCAGATAGCCTGGTATCAAATTGTTTAGGTCTTTATATGTAAGCATTGACACTTTGAATTGCTCCTAGAGACAGATTAAAGCCTGTATATTTGGCATCAGACTGATGCAATATGGTGAGCAAAGCACATGCCAGAAAACAATCTGGCAACCGCATTTTGCAATAGCTGCAGTTTCCAAGCAGTCTTCAAGGACAGCCCCACATACAGTATGTTGCAGAAGTCTAAATAGAAAGCAATTAAGGCATGGAGCACCATAGCCAGAACTAGGGATGTGTATGGCCCTGAAAATTGTATTGGAATTGGAATCGGGACGTCCGATTTTGATCTGTATCATATTGGATAAAATCGGATGTCCCTTGAATCGCTTCAGATCCAATTCCAATACGAAAATCGGACATCCGATGCAAGCATCGGATGCCTATTTTCCCTTAAAGGCTTGTGTTGGGGGAAAGAAATGGCTATAACTTCTTTATTTTAAAAGTTAGAGACATGAAACTTTGTGACATTGCCGATGGGATATTGCTAGTCATGTGTGCCAAATTCCAGAAAAATCCATGCAAGCGTGTCATGGCTATAAAGTTTTGAAAGATCATGTTTCTGGCTTTGACAGCTGTCAAAGTTTGACAGCTGTCAAAGCCAGAAACACAATCTTTCAAAACTTCATAGCCATGACATGCTTGCACGGAAAACTCCAAAAATGCAGTCCGATGCTCCAATTCTATCTGATTAAAATCGGATCAAAAAAATTGGTTCGGATAACAACAGAGCTCATCGGACCACCATCGGAATCAGAACTTGGATGTCCGATTTCCCCTGATTCGCTTCGGAATCGGACATCGGATCCGATGCAATGCACATCCCTAGCCAGAACTACCTTCTCTAGGAAAGAGTGCAAATGGTGTACCAGCCAAAAGTGTATAAAAGCACTCATAGCCACAGAAGCCACCTCACCCTCCAGGAGCTATGCTGGATCCAGAGGAGCCTTCAAGCTGAGAAACTGATCCCTTCAGAGGAAGTGTAATCCTATCAAGAATGGGCTGCACCTTGAATTCCAAACTGGGCTGTCTATTGACCAAGAGTATTTCCCATATTGTCTTGATTGAACTTCAACTTATTTGCCCATTTCCTATCCATCACTGCATCCGAACTGCATTCAGGACTTCTACAGCCTTCTTGGTCCCAGATGAAAAAGAGAGACAGAGCTGGGAATCATGAGCATAAGGATTAGTGCTGTGCTGAAAATGTCTTCCACATTACTTTTTTTTTCACTATTCTCATTCAATTTGACTGCAGGTGCCCAGTGAGCAGTGTGTGGTGCTCTACTGCACAAAATGGCTGCTAGGCCTTTGATGCAAATTGCCGTATTGTTCAAAATGGCGACCATAAATAAGGCCATTTACACAAAACTACAGGCATAAACAGTAGGCCATTTACACCTGTAATTTTGTATAGATGGCGCTATTTATGGCCACCATTTGCACAAAGTGGGGATTTACATAAAATGCATACCTGTGATTTTCTGCAAAATGGTGGCTCGTGGGTAAGCGGGAACCCCCACACTTACCTGACTTGGCCAAGAGGGCCAAGTGTGGTCCATGGAGCCGAGTAGGTAGAAACCAGCCAAACTTAGGGTGACCAGATAAAATCCAGGTCAGGGCTCCTGTAACTTTAACAGATGTAGAGAAAAGGGAATTTCAGCCAGTGTCATTTGTATGCAATTAGTCCCTGGTGAAATTCCCTCTACATCACAACAGTTAAAGTTGCAGGGGCCCTGCCTTCTTTTGTATATGGTCACTCTAGTATAGTTCCTGCAACTTTAACTGTTGTGATGAAGAGGGAATTTCACCAGGAACTAACTGCATACAAATGACACTGGCTGAAATTCCCTTTTCTCTACAACTGTTAAAGTTACAGGAGCCCTGACCTGGATTTTATCTGGTCAGCCTAGCCAAACTCGAGTCCCCAACTGGACTCTTGCAATATCCCTATCTCCACAGTGCCTGTAGCATTCATGGCTTCCTGCATTTCAATGAAAGCCCAGAGGAAGATATGATGAGATCATTCCTCCAATTGAACTTTTTCAGATCAGGAAACACAGGCAGCCTGAGAGGCTGAAGAGCAATAGAGAGAATATGTAATAGAAACATAAACAGCATCCTTGGCCATCTCGCAAGGTTTAGGTAAGCTTAAAAACAACACCCAAAGTAATTCAAAATACATTATAAAACGCCCCCTGTCCCTCCTATCCAGATACATCCCAACCCAAACAGTCCAGACACCTGTGCTTGAAGGACACACACACACACATATGCCCCTTGCTGCCCAGAAAGTGGGCCAACAAAACACAATCTTAAAAACCCACCACTGAGCATATAAGGTGTGCATTTACAGGTGGAAACCAAGATCTCACTTTGGCTACTGTCCCCCCAAACTCCCTTTCACCAGAGCTTGAGCTGAAAGCCAACATCCCCCTCAGTATCTCCTTGCTCTCACCCAGGAGAACCCACTCCACAGAGAGACATGCACTCAGTGATGTTTGCACAAGGACAGCTCCTTGGAAACAGGGGACCACATGTTGTCAATTCCAAGCTACTCTGAGTCTGCCACTGTGCCTGGGGTCCTGCCTTTCACTGGTTTCTCACCTTGGCTGAAGACCACACAATGAGACCCCTTGTGCTCTCACCCTTCGCTCATCCAGTCCCAAGCTTTCTATTACCTGGATGGGAGAGAGATGAAACAGACTGAATCAGGAGCCCCAGGTGACTTGAGGTGGCCAAATGCACCTTCCAGCTAGTTCCTCCTCTAAAGATTTTTTAGAGATGTTAAGAAATATCTCTAAAGCAGCCAGAGATGTGTTGACCTTATGTCATGCCCATGTCCCTCTCCACCCCTGCCCAGTTTAGTCCCATTCATATTGCCGGCAAATACCTGCAGAGGGCTACAGTCACGCCATGGAAACAGCTTGTTGCATAGATCATATGCAGATTAGCCTCAAACTGGGGGGGGGGGGGTTCTGGCCATTGCTGGACTTTGAAGCTTCTATGCCTAGTCCAGAACATAAGCCAAGAACATGCTTATTTCTATGAACCACATCAAGCAGAAGAGATTTAATTGGAATAATGAAAGGAAATGGGAAGAATCCTGTGTGTCGATAACATATTGACTAAGCAGTGCTCCACTCTCTTGGTCTCAAAATCAGTCTTAATGCTGGTCTATACATGCGCTTGATGTCTCTCAGCTGAATTGTCAACAAGGGACAAACACACCTGTGTGAACCAGTCTTTAATGAATCATCAAGATTTCAGATAGTGTTTTACTGGAACTTCAGAAACAAGCATCATTTAACCTAGTTTTACCCTCCCAACACCATAACACAACGACATTATCCAGTGACTGTAAAGGCCTTCAGGGCAGCAATCATATACAGCTGTCTCGGTCATCTTGATCTCTTGATCTCCTAGCCAACCAAGTAGTGGATGGATGGGTGGGGGTGGGGGGAGCTTGGCTGCAGAGCTGCAACCCAGTAAGCAGGAGGAGTACTGTAGTTATGGTATTTGAAAGTTTAAAATATCTTGTTATTCAAACATAAAACTTAGTGCTGGTGAAAGGTGCTGGAACAGTATCTCAGGATACTGTAGGCTTGTTTAAACTACTGCGTGGATGCTACACTGGCACAAGTAGAGCAACCTTCCTGTACCGTCCGTCGTGCCCAAGTGGCTCAAATGTAAACTTTAATAAAGAAGAAGAAGAAAAAAGGACCACCTCTGAGAAAGAGGTGGAAAGAAGGCAGTTCTAATATAAGAAGATATATTTCATAGTCCTTAATACGGAGCAATCTATTTTTAAGTTTTTTACATTACAGCCTTTTCATCATTACCAGTTACCAAGGCAATGCAAAGCAATTGCAATAAATGACAACAACCAAAGCAATTAGCTCCCAAAGGATATGTTAAAATAAAAAGCATCTAAAAACCATTTGAGGTTAAAGCTCAGAAACTAAAAACTTCCTGGAGTAGCACAACTTTATCTTGATACCTCTGTATGCACAGTTATCAAACTGTGTGGGCATCACTTGAAAGAGCATTCTACAAAGATGGAACCATCACTGAGAAGGCGCTGCTCTACTGTCACAATTTAAAGCTCCCAAAGATGAGGCATCCAAGACAAAGTTTACCTTCTCATTCTCAAATCCTCCAGCTCCTGTTGTACCTGTCCAGTCCTTCATACAAAGCCAAGGAGATCTCTGATCCTTCACCATTGTGGTTTCTGTGCTGTGACTGTTGCCCCATTTTCTTCTCTTGCTGTGGATTTTTCTCTTTGCGGGAATGGACGGCGAGATTAAAGAGATGACACAATACATTTGATTTAAACAAGGGCCACAATTATTAATGCACAAGGTAGATGGAGGCCTAAACGGGCATCCTGTCTTTGGCCAACATCTTGGCCATAATTGGGATCGGGCGAGCCATTCAATATCCTGGTAGGTGTCGCTGGTGCGTCGACACCCACCAGGATTCCCCATTTGGGGTAGGTAGGCCTTCCTATGTCACCTCCCCTCAGGTTGCAAAACTCAGAGTGGGTGAATAAGGTTGGCCTCAGAGGTAACCCTTATCCCCACACCTGTGCCACAGGACTCCCAGGTGAGGGCCTCAGATGTCACCAATGACCACAACGGTGCCTGAGAATGCTCACCAAACCTGTATTTGCACCCAAAGCCCGCACACCTGCCCTCAATTAAATGTGACCAAATTCAACCAATTAAACTATTTAGCACTCCCCCTTTGTCTTACAGTGTGAAGTAGGCAGGGAAAAAACCAAATAAAGTTTGAAGGTAAAAAATTCCTACTTGGCCCCCCAAAAGGTAGCCAGCAAGCCCACACTGTCTACAGGGAGGGAAGGAGGGTTCCGAACAACAAACAAAGGTCCCCTCTACAAGAATTCGTTTTGGTGCCTGGTTGTCTGATTATGCACATCTTCTCACAATCGCGTTTACGCCTAAATCCTGTAAACGACATGTGGTGAAGCGCATAACCGGCAGTATGAAACACGCTTTAAAGTGGCTGAAATGTGGAGAATTGCTTGTTTACATGGTCAATATGCACTTTAACTGCTGCGGAGAATTAAAACTCGCTATTTAACGTGCATTTGATAATGCGCATAATCGGACAGATAAAGCGCCTCAACCCCCGATTTGCGCTCCGCTCTTGTAGAGGTAATTTTTTTAATGCGACTTGAAAGAGCTTTAAATTGCTCTTGTAGAGGCACCCAAAGGCAGGAAGGGGAGCCGCAGAGGCCAGTTAAATAGGCCTACAGCTCCACCCACAGCTGGTGGCCCCATACGGAGGTCACCTATGGCTGGCTTCCACGCATCATCCTTGCTGCCACCCGCAACTGCCTCTGCCCACCCAAGCAAGCCAGGCGTGGCAAGAAGGGCCTATCTGAGGTCAACCATGAATGTTGTTGAAAAGATCTTACTTAAATATACAAATCCAAAGTAATCTTCATTGGGGTTCTTGCCCTAGTTGTCTTGAAAGCAGCCTTTCTCTGTTAGTGGCCATCTCAGGCAAGCCATCTTCTTTGTTATCAGTTGGCAAGTGGTAGCTCATCTTCATAAGCATTTCTGCCAGGCCTTAACAGATCTGAACTAATATAGTATTTTCTGCAATTTAGTCTGGTTCCACAGTGCCCAGATGTCCTGTAGCTAACTCTGTGGCAAACCTATCCATCACGGTTGGCCTAGCCATTCAGCTGGACCAATGCTTAAAGTTGAAACAAATGCTCAAAGGGGGCACTGACCCATGGACATTCTCAGCCTTCCCAAACATTAGCCAGTACACATGATACTCTATAAACACAATGGTTTCATTTCCTGAAGACACTACCCAGGCAAAGTATAGTGTGTATATCATGTTCACTGCCAAGAAAGTATTTCCTGATTAACGCTTAACTCACCTGAAAAATTCAATCCTGTTTTGGATGTTAGGTCTCAGCCAGAACAAATGAAGTATTATAGACTCTTGTGACAGGCTGGGCCTAGATCATGGATGGGCAGCTTGTGGCCATCCAGATGTTTTGGCCTACAACTCCCATTATCCCTTACCGATGCTGGCTAGGGCTAATGGGAGTTGTAGGCCAGTTGTAGGCCAGGTTTAAACAATTTGTGATCCCCCAGCCATATATTGTGACCTGTTGAGTGCTTGACAGCTCCCCCCCTTTTTTTTTTGGCAGTCCCAGCCAGGCAACAAAAACCAGTGACCTGCAAAGGCTCTTGGTGGGTCACCATATATGGCTGATAGGCTGCACAAAGCTTAGTGGATAGCTATGCAAGCCTCCAGTTGCCAGGTGTTTTTTTTATACACTTACATTACACCTTTCTTTTATCATGTAATATATGGTGTTGGCTGTGAGATACCCAGATAGACTCCCATTCAGGCATTGATCAGATCCAGCCCTATACAATTCAGAATGGTTTCTGCATCATGTGACTTCAGACCAGACTCTAGGACCTGAACTGAACTGGAGAAACATATAGGAATCCATCTCCTGGACAGCATATAAATAACCCCACCCATCCCACTTACTGAATCAAACCATTGGGTCCAACTAAACCAGTATTGCTTATTCCTCCTGACAGTAGCTCTCCAAAGACCTACTCAGGGATCTTTTCCAGGCTCATCACTCAAGATTAATTAATTCCCATGATAGAGGGTAAGGCATCTGGCGAGGCTCAAGCTCCAGGACTTTTTAGAAAATGTAGGCATGTCCTTGAATGTTTGTGGTTTGTTTGTTTTAGTTTGTTGCCCACTGAGTCCTTGGAAAAGGACAGGCCTGGCTAGAACCTAGAACGTAGCCTAGAAATTACAAGAACAGCTGTTGCTCATTGTCTCTCTTGAAGCAGACACTACCATGTGCAGGTAGAGTCCTTTAAGATGGCATCTTAAGTGTTTTTATTTTTTACAAATCATGTTTTTTGCACAGGGAATCCTTCTCCAGGTTTTCTCCCTAGGCTATACATTCAGCAGTCTATAATGTAGTGGTTTTCCATCATTCCCAGCCTGGAAAAGGTGACCAAGACAAAAGACCGTCTTTCTATGCAGTGGTTAATGGAATCTATGCAGCAAACATCCCACACAATGCTCTGGAAACTACACACACCCCTAAGAGCCTCGTTTGATCTGTTTCCTGGACTCCTCTTTCTCACAGTTCAACTAATCTTTTCCTCTGTCATTGTTAGCTAATTTACTGTGGAAAGTATTCATAATGTACTAATATTCTCCATGCCCAGCCCTTCCAAAAACAACAGATACCCACCCAAGATAACTGGGAACGTTTGGCCACATATATATTCTGTTTAAAGACTGGATTCCTGTCCTCTGAAGGGCATGTGCACCTCAAGGCACCAGTTCTTGAAATGCAAGGAGTGCTTGAATTACAAAGAGCAGTCCTAAGTTGTGTGTGTGTGTGCATACGTGTCTGTGGCATGATGCATTGGTAGATTCATCATACACACCCTATGCTGACAGCCCCCTGACAACTCACTATAATTTTTTGCACAAAGGATGGACTACTTTATGCTTTTCAAATATACACTACATGTTTTACAGGTCTATGCTATTTCCAATTCCACTATGGTCTAGGGCTTCTGCATTTTTAGCTGGTACCTGAGACAATGATGAAAAAAGAGGAAAATAATGGAAACATCCAACAACTTCCAGTCTATAGGCCTCTCCCCCCCCCAAAAAAATATTGTTTTATTGAATCATGGCCATAGAGGATTTAATTCAGAAGCGTTTCAACCACCCTCTATCATCAAGGCAGTGAGATTAGCATATATGGCAGTTCACAAAGAACAAACTGACCTGAAGAGTGGCCAAAAAAAATACGAGGGTACAAACAGGTGAGAAATACTGTCCTTGAAGTAAACACAGGGCTCTAGCAATGGATGAGGGAGTAAGCTGTTTGTTGGGGTGGGGTCCCCTGCTCTCCTCCCTAGTGCCATCTATGCCTATTACCAACAAACCATTCCAATAGCAAAGCTGGGATTTACTGGAGTAGGCAATTTTGTGCAAGGACTGCACTGGTTAAGGAGTGTTTGGAAAATTTCATCTAGGAGTCATACATCTGTGGAGGAGTTGAGGAATAGCCTGCAGGATGGGGATTCCCAAAATCTGGCACAGATCACTTCAATCTGTGCTGGAATTTGCCATGTTTGGCACAGTCATAGCCAAGAACCTTGCTAGGCATTGCTCTCTGGTCACAGTTGACAAGCAAATGAACTGGATACATAGAATGCAGAAGGGGAACTCCTCTTTTTGGTGCTTGGTGCAGCTAAATGCAACACAACAACCGTAAAGGTAAAGGCATCACAAAAGTGGAGCCGTGCAGATGACATGCCTTACAGAAGCAACGCTGCTGTCAATTAGCTTGACTAACATTGGGGGGAACACCCATTGTACGTTATTTATACCACAGACAGACACTGACTCATACAGTTACAGAGCAGGTTACTTCTGACAAAGCAACACAACTTACATCATTCAGAACTACTAAAATCATAATTATCCATTTATTTCCGCTGTCTAATTTTAAAGTCCTACTAGTTTGGCATCAGGAGTATTTAATTCCTATGAGTTTGGCATCCCAGAAGATAAGCATGTCTCAGTACTAGGCTGACCATATGAAAAGGAGGACAAGGCTCATGTAACTTTAACAGTTGTAGAGAAAAAGGAATTTCAGCCAGTGTCATTTGTATGCAATTAGTTCCTGGTGAAATTCCCTCTTCATCACAACAGTTAAAGTTGCAGGGACTATACTAGAGTGACCATATACAAAAGAAGGCAGGGCCCCTGCAACTTTAACTGTTGTGATGAAGAGGGAATTTCACCAGGAACTAATTGCATACAAATGACACTCGCTGAAATCCCCTTTTCTCTACAACTGTTAAAGTGACATGAGCCCTGTCCTCCTTTTCAGGTGGTCAGCCTATTACTCAGTACTGAGCTCTTAAATGACATATGTCATAATGTGGGACGGATGGGTGGGGGGAGTGAAAACACAAACAGGAAAACCTGAAAGCTGCTGGTTATCTTGGTTCTTTCTAGAAATACTAGGAGACCGACCGACAACAGAGATGTGCACGTTGGATGGGCCTACAGGTTTTTAAGACTCAGGGTCAAATTAGATGAGATGTGCGAGATCCTTCACTTTCTATCCCATCTCATAGAGTTTGAGGAGTCCTGAAGGCCATCTAATCCAACATCCTATTCAGTTCAGTAGATTTGGAGCTGAAGAATCACCCACAGATGATTCTACATAAAGACCTTCAGTGAAGGCAAGCCTTCTCTCCTGAGATAATCGGTCCCATTGTCAAACTGCTCCATTAAAACATTTCTCCTAATGGTCAGCTGAAATCTACCCTCGTGTAACTTCAGCCCATTATGTTGGATTCCATCATCACGGACAGCAGAGCAAATCTTTGTCCTTTTCTAATGACAGTCCTTCAGGGATTTGAAAAGCACGATCATGCCCCCCCCCCCCACCACATCACTCCTCCGTTCTCCAGGCTAAATACACCCAATTCCTTCATCCATTTCTGATAGAAATTGTGATACATACCCCCTGATCACCTCCATTGCTCTCTTATGAACATGTTCCAGCTCATCTCCTTCCTTCTTAAAGTGCAATGTCCAGAACTGAGCGCAGTATTCCAGGTATCTGACAAGGGCTCTAGTAATGTAGTCTAAAATCGCATTAGCCATTGTTGCAGGTGCATCAAACTGCTGACACGTGTTCAGTTTCTAGATGAGCACAATTAAGCCAGGTCTCTGTATGTTCATATATAATGTTTGTCTAAATGCAGAAGTTTGTATTTGTCTCTGTTGAAATTCATTGCGTTAGTTGCAGCCCACTTCTCCATACGATTTGTACTCCCTTTGAATGTTATGCCTGGCTTCTGAATTGTTCCCAGTTGTGTTCCTTCCACAAATTTGATAATAACATAAGAAGAAGCCCGCTGGATCAGACCAAAAGAAGCCTATTTAATCTACAGCATCATCACACTTGTTACTGGCCACCCACTTTTTTTTGCGGGTACTTTTGATGACACCGTCTGCCTCCCACGCATCTCGCGGTCTTTCTGGTCTTCTTTCCGTGACAAAATAAGACCCCAGTAAATCCGATATTTTTATTTGGAAGTGAAACATGCCACCATTTCCCGCTGTGTGCAGGAAAAGCAGTGCAATAAAAATGCCCACTGAATGAGCCACGTGGTCATTGTTTACTTCCTCTTTCTTCCCCATGTGAAGAAAGAGGAAGTATTGTGGGACAGAAGAGGGTGGGGATGATTTCCCCTGTCTGATGATGCTCCTAGTGTCTTGTTTCCAACAGTCACCAAACTAGTTGCTTATGGGAAACAATCACCTCCTGTTGTTCCCCAGCAACAAGTATTCATAAGTATGCTGCTTCTGATTCTGGGGTAGTATAAAGCCATTGTGACTAGTAGCTGTCGATAGCCTTATTCCCCATGAATTTCTCTAATCTTTTAAAGGTGTCTAAGTTGGTGGCCATCACATCCTATGGTAATGGATTCTGTGGTTTAAATATGTGGTCTGTTAAGAATGGCTTCCTTTAGTCTGTCCTGAGGTATGCTGATCAGACCTATATTCATTAAACAAAAAATCTACGGTTTACAAAAACAATGTTAAGGCTCTACAGATTCCAACCAAGCACCAAAAAGCAAGGAAATTGGGAGTTAAGGCTCACAAGCCTTAACGCCACATCCTCCCTAAGGTTGAATTCCAAAACATCTGGAGATCTACATTCTGCCTTCCCTTGTTCTTGAACAATATTCCCCAACCTGGTGCCTGTCAGATGTGTTGGGTTGCAACTCTCAACATAAGGAGATGCTCTAAGAAATGAGAAGTAGCTGGTCCTAAGTTGTTCATCATCATTTCCCACTACCCCACAGTCACCTCTGCAGATCAAATTGCATATCTAGATTTTTGAGATGACAAGTCCCAGCATTCCTGACCATGGGACATACTGACTTGCAATGATGGGAGTTGTAGTCCAACACCTTTGGAGGGCACCAGGTTGGGGAAGGGCTGCTCTAAACAAAAAAAGAGATGTAGGTGGCCCTAAGTTGTTTGTGATCAGTTTTCCACAACCCCACAGTCACCTCTGCATATCATATTCTCCACCCTGTCCTCATGGTTTATCTGCTTTGGGAGAATGAGAATTTCACTTGCACTTTCTGCCTCCTTAGGGAGGATGTGGCGTTAAGGCTTGTGAGCCTTAACTCCCAATTTCCCTGCTTTTTGGTGCTTGGTTGGAATCTGTAGAGCTTTAACATTGTTTTTGTAAACCGTAGGTTTTTTTGTTTAATGAATTTCATGGCTTTGTGTAACGGATGACTGGATATTATACAGTTGACAACCAAGCCGGCATCAGCCAGAATGTTATACCATCTTGACATTCAATATAAAATCAAAGCTAGTGTTATGTGTTGAACTCACTTTTAACATTAATAAATCAACCAAAATGCTTGCATCTCCCTCATTTTTAAAGATAAAGAGATGAAACCTGGCATCATGGTAGCTCTTAAGTAGGGATATAGCTATGCCAAGTATGAAGCAGATCCGTTCATGCCTTGATTTTTAGGATTTTTTTAAAGTTCAAACAGAAATCTCTTTGGGGTCCAGGACCTTGAGCAGTACAAGGTTAAAAATGAAATTAAAGATAAAGAGATGAAACTTGGCACCATGGTAGCTCTGAAGCAGGGATTTAGCCATGCCAAGTTGGAAGCAGATCCATTCAACCCTTGATTTTTAGAAATGTTTAAAACTTCAATTTAATTTTTTAAATTAACTAAAATGCTTACAATTCCATCATTTTTAAAGATAAAGGGATGCAACTTGACAGCATGGTAGCTCTTAAGTAGGGATTGAGCCATGCCAAGTTGGAAGCATATCTGTTTATGCCTTGAGTTTTAGGAATTTTTAAAACTTCAAACCCAATACTCTTCTTTGGGGTCTAGGGCCTTGAGCAGTACATTAAAAAAAAAGAAAGTAAAGATGAAGAGATGAAACTTGGCACCATGGTACCTCTTAAGTAAGGCTTTAGCCATGCCAAGTTGAAAGCAGATTGGTTCATGCCTTGAATTTTAGAAAAAAAATTGAAGTCAAACTTTTAAAAAAAATATCCTAAAAATCAAGGCACAAACCAATCTGCTTCCAACTTGGCATGGCTCAATTCTAGGGTGACCACTAGGGTGTGGCCTAGTGGCTAAAGTGTTGGACTGGGAGCTGGGAGATCCGGGTTCTACTCCCCACTTAGCCATGAAAACCCATTGGGTGACTTTGGGCCAGTTGCAGACTGTCAGCCCAACCCATCTCACAGGGTTGCTATTGTGAGGATAAAATGGAGAGGAGGAGGATTATTTATGCCACCTTGGGTTTCTTGGCGGAAAAAAGGTGGGATATAAATGCAATAATAAATAAAAATAAAAATAAAAAACTGTCAGGATTTCCCCAGATTTCTCCTGGTTTTTGTTCTATCCTCGGTGTCAGGGGGAATTTTATGCAATAGTCTACAATGACCTGGAATTAAACACTTTCCCTTTTCAGGCCACCATTAGCGTGGCAGGGGGGAATGACATGCTTCTGGAGGTGTGTCATTCTCTTCCACTGCTCCAAGCAAGGCCTTAAAAGGGAAAAACGTGTCATTCCCAGGCATTATAGAAAAGGGCCTGATTGGAGCGGTGGGGTGGGGTGAGAATGACATGCTTTCCCCTCCTCCGCTCCAATTGGGGACTTTAAGGCGGCCCCAGAAAGCCATTTTCCTGCCCCCCCCCACTAGGTGTCCTCTTTTTTGGTTTCCCAAATATGGTCACCCTACTCAGTTCTTGCACAGGCTGCATATCCATCCCTAGATATTTATTCAAAAGTAAGACCCATTGAATTTCCTTGGTTCTTGAAAAGCAACACACTTGCTTTTAGATTTGCCAGTCTCAGCATTCTATGTGTGCTCTGCTCTGTCTGTCCCTATAGTTTCCTGCAAGGTCCAGCCAGGGGAAGCCAGTAAATTAAACCCAGGGGTGGAGGGTGGGATTCCCTCAGGTTCATCTGACAGCAGGTGCTATAGAACATGGACCTTCCAGGAGTGTTGAGGGTGGATTTCTGGCAGACCCAGCCAGGCAACTTTATGGCCTGTTAGTCCCTCCATTTGGTAGCCCACAGAACACCTGCCTCATAAGGCAAATGGCCACATGAGAACTGTCATTATGGCCTTCTACTTTGTTTGTCTTTAGTAGTCTGTGGTCCAGATCTCTTCAGAAGGGGGACTAGTGTTTTGTGGTTGGGGTCAGTCTAAATTATCTCCAGGGGTCCCTTACTCAGTGCCTCTGATAGCAAAGAGATTGAGGATTTTCCCCAACTCTGTTACTCTTGAAGTTACTAGGCCTGTTGAAAATAGATTTTATAACATAAACATGAAAACAGTGAATACCCCTTTTAACTTGTTAAACCAATGAAAACATGCCACACAAGAAGTCTTAAGATATGAATGGTTTATAAAGAAAAGTAAATGCAAAAGAATATCAGATGCAGAAGTGAAATCTGAAACATTACTAGTAGTAGTAGTAGTAGTAGTATCCTGCCTTTTGCCCAATGCTGGGCCTCAGGGCAGCCTTACAAAACAAAAACATATATAGCTAAAACCTATAAATAGGAATATACTATATACCATATGAAAAAGAGGACAGGGCTCCTGTAACTTTAACAGTTGTAGAGAAAAGGGGATTTCAGCCAGTGTCCTTTGTATGCAATTAGTTCCTGGTGAAATTTCCTCTTCATCACAACAGTTAAAGCTGCAGGGGCCCTGCCTTCTTTTGTATATGGTCACTCTAGTATAGTGCCTGCAACTTTAACTGTTGTGATGAAGAGGGAATTTCACCAGGAACTAATTGCATACAAATGACACTGGCTGAAATTCCCTTTTCTCTACAACTGTTAAAGTTTCATGTGCCCTGTCCTCCTTTTCATATGGTCAGCCTAAATATACAAAAGTTAAAAAATATAATTAAATACTTTTCAATATTAAAGCATTTTAAACATTTTAAATACATAACAATTTAAACGTCAAAGGTATAGACAGAGGTCCAGATTATTTGCCAAAGGCCTGCTGGAACAAAAAAGGGTTTGTCTGCATCCAAAAACACATCAAGGAAGGAGCCAGTGTAGACTGCAAGGATTAGAAAGAAAATCCATGTGTGTAAACTATGCAAAATAAACAACAGCTCAACTGTTTCTAAACCTTATTAGAAAAACAGGGTGACTAGGCCGAAACCAATATTGTAGGCCCAGAAGCACTTTGAAAGGTTTCAATATTGTACTTAAAACTTAACACCAACCCAGTCTAATTAAATGAAGTGTTTGAAGCTTTCAACTTATAGCAGTATGGACCAAACTCTTAGAAAAGAGGGAAGGAGCACTGTGTGTGTATGGGGTGGGGGGGGGATAGAAAGAAAGGTATAGCCACCTATTCCCAGGAGAGATCTGAAGACCAAGTTATCATGGAGCCAGAGAAACCACATCCTGCTTCACCAGGGAGCAAAAGAGCAAACTGGCCTTATGAAGATAGCCCAAAATACTCTCAGAGCCAAAGGAATGCATGTTCCAGAAGAGAAAAGAGAAACTCTTCTTCTTCTTCTTCTTCTTCTTCTTCTTCTTCTTCTTCTTCACTCAAAAGGTCTGTGCTAGAGGCAGCGGCCATTTCACTCACCCACCCCACATTCTAAGGCAGGAGGGAGGGGGGAGAGTGTGTCACGTTATGAGGGAAGATGGCCGCCTCATTGACTTGAATGAGAGGTTAAAATAGTCCTTAAAAGTCAACCGAAGGAAATTTTAAAAAAACGAAAAGCTTTCCGTCAACTACAGTCAAGGAGGAAGAAGACCCCACCACTGGATTACTTAATAAGGCTCTAGAAATTATGCAAATTGTGAGCACAAAAGTCTCAACCCGGAAGTAAATTTTACAAAAGCAGGGAGACAGGTTTGTATTACTTTTCTACCTTAAACTGCTCTCCTTCCCTCAATCTTTCACCAATCTTCTTGAAATTTTCAGGTAATGTAAAACAAACATTTCTTTCTGGCACCTGTAAATTTCAGAAAGGTTGATGAAACATTTTCGATTTTATGGCTGTTAGAATGACCCCCCCCCATTATCACTTTAACATGGCGGAATGTGTTTTTTACTGACGGCCCTTAACAATGGAGGCATGACTGTGCCTCCATTAATATAGTACTCCAAGTATAGTTGCACCATAGATTTGAAGAAAGTCATTATGATATTGGATGCTTTATTTTCAGTTCCTTTCCTAGAGGTCCCCAATGTGGAATGTGCCCTTTTCACCCCAGGTACACACACTGGGTAACCATTTTCATTGAACTAATCACTACAGCCTCAAGATCCCTTTCCTGGTCAGTCACCTAGCTCAGACCCAATCAATAGATATATGAACTTATGAATTTGTAGGATCATTTTACATTTGCTTGCATTACAGTGCATTTGCCATTTTAATTCCCAACTTGGAGCTTTTCAGTATCCCTTGTCGTTTATCTCTTTGGGATTTGTTTTCTATTATATCTGTTATGGATTTTGTATTTGTTTATCTGTGTAAGTTGCTTTGAGACTGCTTTTCACAGTGAAAAGACTGACGTAAATCTTTATTTATTTTTATTTACAATGTTGATATCATTATCATCCACCTTGAATAATTTGGTATCATCAGCAAACTTGGTCACCTCACTGTTCATCTTTAAATCTTGATAATTTCTGAACAAGTTAAAACGCACTTCTTTGGATGACCCCATCGGGTGTACTGACAATATTCTGAGGGCATTTCTACATGAGGCTTTTCTTGTGTGCTTGTGATTGCTCACTCATGGTAGTTTGCAGGTTCTTTAGACAAAGTTATCCTCCTCCAGGGAACCTCCCACTCTTTGCAACCATCATCACCGTTTTTTTGTTTGTTTGCTTGTCTTGTTTTGTTTTCCATAACAAGGGTTAGGTAAGTCTGTTATTTTCCATGAATCATGCCTTATCTAATTTAGGCTGACCAGATAAAATCCAGGTCAGGGCTCATGTAACTTTAACAGTTGTAGAGAAAAGGGAATTTCAGCCAGTGTCATTTGTATGCAATTAATTCCTGGTGAAATTCCCTCTTCATCACAACAGTTAAAGTTGCAGGCACTATACTAGAGTGACCAGATACAAAAGAAGGCAGAGCCCCTGCAACTTTAACAGTTGTGATGAAGAGAGAATTTCACCAGGAACTAACTGCATACAAATGACACTGGCTGAAATTCCCTTTTCTCTACAACTGTTAAAGTTACATGAGCCCTGACCTGGATTTTATCTGGTCACCCTAATCTAAATGCACAATTCTGCTACACCACATCACCATTCAGTGGTTGCATAATAAAACATATAGAAAGGCATAGAAAGAGAAATTCTGGGGTGGGGGAAGTATGTGTAAAAGAGCTGATCTTAATCACACAAAGAACTTGGAAGTAGAAGCTCCAGTAAAGGTATGGGACAAAAGCCTCGTGTAGAAATGCCCAAACTCTCTGCTTTCTGTTCTTTAACCCATTATCTATTTATAAGAGCATGTTTCCTCTTATCTGCTAAATTTTCTTAGGAGTTTCTCTTTGGTGAGAAGTAGCATTCTCATGTCTGTTAAGCTATCAAGCCAATGAAAAAAGAGAGATAAGCCTGGCAGGAGTTTTTCTTGACAAATCCATGCTGGTTTATATGAATCACTACTTTGTTATCAAGAGCCTCACCAATGGACTTTACAATCTGTTCTAGTATCTTCTCTAGTATGAAATGGCTTTACTTTTGAAGGGCGGGATATTTGCCAGAATTTCACTTTGATTTGGGTACCATCCCAACCATTTCATCTCCAGCAATTCCTCTCTGTTGCCTTTCCACTGGTGGGCAAAGATGCTTTTCTTTAGGCAGGGGTCTTTGGCATTTAGATTGACTTGTGGCTGAAGGGATGTTAAATAGGATGGTGATGTTTATTTCTTTCATCGTTGTGTTTTGTGTTTTTATGTTATGTTTTAATTAAGATTTGGGGCAGTATACAATGCTGCCCGAATGCCAGTGGGAGCCACCTTACTTTGCAATGGGGATCTAGAGGTCGTCAAAGCAACTGGAAACATGGAGAAAGACTAACTTCTGACATGAGCCCAGTCAGTGGAGTATGGCTGGTCTGTCTCAATCTGGGAGAGAGTGTTTCTGCTCATTCCCATGGTTGCTTTAGGAAGCGCTGACTCCCTGTTGCCCTAGCAGTGGGTCCAGCTGATGGAATGGAATGAGCAGAAGCACAGGGGCCCTTTGTTTTTAATCTGGATTTTATTATTAGATGCCCTGAGTGCCATTTTCTGGCAGAAAAGCTGAATATTAAGTAAACAGCCCAGATAAATTCTGCTTTCCAAAAATCAACCAGGGCACAGAGGTTGCCCAGTAAACCAGAAAATTCCTGAGGGGAACCCTTTTTGGTCCAAAGCCTTCTGAGCCAGGCCATTCCAATAGGCCCCCAATCCTGCAAAGTCAGTCAGTCCCACCCTTGCTAGGTAATGATCTGTCCTTGACAAAGGAGTCGTAAAGTGCTCCCCCCCTCACACAGATCATATTCCTCATCTGCTCATCCACTGGATCGTACTTAAGCCATTGCTCACGGGAGTCTTTCTGGCATCGGCATTCATGTGAGCAATATAGCACCATGAGATGGGAGTTTACAAATCTCACCCATGGCTATTTCCATGATCTCATGCAAGTACTAAATACACACTGGCAGTCATGTAAGATGCCCCAGCCAAGGTCAGTGAGTTTCAATCTCATGTGTTACAAGGTTCATGGAAATCATGGTGAGCAGAGGACAACTTCTATGAAGGTACAAAAGGGGTTCCAGCCCCAGCCCCGTATGGATCCTTTCACCCTTGACAGTCTTAACATCTCTATCCCAAGGCAGGCAACCAGTCTCTGGGCTTCTGGTGCCAAGTATGATGCCAGTCCAGCACCCAGCTGCTGCCTTTTCTTTAAATAGAAGCACAGCAAAGAGACACCTCCCCCCACTCCCAACCATTTAAATATGAATGTGCAAAAAGAGGTCCGTTCCAGGGAAGATGCCCTGCAATTTTACAGAACGGGACCACCCGACAGATGTAGTTAATTGCTCACACCCCACGTAAGCTCCCCAAACTGCTGAACAGCCCTTCGGCATTTGTTTCCCCAAGAGTCACTGGCCTCCCCCGCCCCATATACATATTTTCTATGAGAACCCTTTGACTATTCTCTGGACAGTTTTACTCATTCATTTAATAGCTGCAAATAAAAGTTTCATTACTACAGTTAATTATTTTACCAGTTCAGAGATGCCTGCCCTCTCAGCACATTCATTTAGGAGGGGTTCAATACCCAACCCTGGAAAGGGGGGAAAAAACAACAACCCAGATCTACATGTCATTTCTTCCCTTCAGTGGGCTTTTTTCCTTTGGTCATGAAAAGCATTTATCCTATTTACTTACCAACTGTGTGTGAGAGATGTGTGTGTGTGTATGCATATGCATATGTTGAAGTTAATGAATTAAGTGCATAAAAAACATTCGCTGTGCATATTTACTTTTTCTCTTCCTGTGTATGTGTGTTTATTTTCCACAAGAAATGAGTTTTTGCATAGCAGCCAGTCAGTGTGCAGAGTCTCCAGCAACTTTACACAGAGTTGTTCAGACAATTCTAAGAACTCTAAAAGCCAGTCTGCACAAACGAAAAGCATCAATGGGGGATTTTACGCATTAGGAGATATACTGTACACAGGCTTTGTTTGCAAGTTTTCACCAGTCAGTATTCATATTTTCTAATATCAATGGTAGATTATTCATATAGGAATTGACACAGAGCCTATCTACACACGCAAGATAAAACACTTTGAAAATGTTTTGAAAACTGTATATGGAGTGTGTCCTGGGCCCCAACAGTTCTCAAAACTGTCAGCCTATCTACACTATGGCTTTAAAACAGTTTAAAATGGTTTAAAACAGTTTTGAGAACTGTTGGGGCCCAGGACACACCCCATATACAGTTTTCAAAACATTTTCAAAGTGTTTTATCCTGCGTGTGTAGATAGGCTCATTGTTCTCTGTTGATGTAGCGAATATGAGCACTTTCTCAACAATATCAGGGAAATATGCCCAATAATAGATGTCTATGAATATTCTCTATTTGACTCACATTAACCACGACATAGAGCTATCTGATATGATTGATGTCAGCCACCAGACATCTTGGTGACAGTAAAACAAAATTTTAAAAATGAAGCTAGACCTCTATTGCATTGAAATGTATCTGAAGATTGGAACAAAGAGTAGACAGCATGTCCATTCAGACTTCACTGGAGCTTTAGAGTACTAATATGCAGAACCAAGATTTTGGATGAGACTCTGACCATGTCAAAAGATATAATCCCACATAGGCTTTGTTCCAGAGAATCTCAAACATGTATCTATTGTATAATGCACGCATGCTTAGACTTAAGCTTAATTGAACGGTCCAGTTCTGCTTAGAATGACTCTATGCCACATACTAAATTGAAACTTTAAAAATGTAGCTATGGAATTTTAACTTTACTTTAAAATAACTGCCTTCTAAAATGCAAAACAAATAAAAGACTGAACTTCAAAATGAAAGCTAAGAGTGCTTGGCTCAAGCACACGTTGGCAAGTAGGTTCAGCACCTGTAGGACACTAAATGCATCTTTTCTTATGTATTTACAGTTACTCAAATATTAGGGTAGAAATCTGCTGATTTTCAAGAACTGCAACATATATTTTATTTGCAAATGGGAAGCTGGGAACGTTTATTCTTATGACCTACACACACACACACACACACACACACACACACAGAGTTGCAAGAACTTGCTTCTATATCACATCCTATTCTCTCCAAAAGAGAGATTATTGAGACTGCTCTGAAAGGGTTACCCTTGCTATAGCAGAAACGTGCCCTTCCAGTAAGGTCAACGAAGTTCAGTACTTTTACCCTGCAATAGTTTCTGCAAACATTTACACCACACCCATATACCTAACAGTTTCTACAGTTTTCATGATGTTTGGAAGTGTCACAAGGAGACGGTCTCCTTCCCCTTGTTCTGTGTTCAGACAGATGAGCATAACTGCATGCATCATGGCCACCTGCATAGCCACACAGAGCAGCGCTGGTTGATTTCTGTGCATGTAAGTCCCAGTGTGCTGTAGTAGCACTGGGTAGGAGAGCAAACACAGCTCAAACCTTATACACCATGGTTAAATTTGTGGTTTAAAGTAACCAAAAAGGTTACTGTCAATGGAGGGATGAGGAGGGATAGCCAAGTCACAGATACACCCCTCAGCATGCCCAGCATGCAAGATTTAATTTGGAGAAGCAGGACGCATTGCAACTGAACCAAGCAGGACCTGCAAAAAAAGACACATTAAAAGGACTTTGCGAAAATGCACCCTTTTGAGAGGGAAGCTTCACGGTAGGAATGTGCATTGAATCAGATCCGATGCCTGATTCCGATATGATTCAAGGGAAATTGGACATCCTATTCCCAATTCCGATGCTGGTCCAAGGAGCTCTGATTCTTTCCGATCTGATTTTTTCAATCCGATTCGCATCGGATTGCAGCGGAGAATCAGACCTCCATTTTAGGTGTTTTCCCCTAAGGGTTGCCTTGGAGAAATAAATGTCTTTAACTTCTTTACCAGACGGAGAGGCGGGTAAGAAATAAATTGTTATTATTATTATTATTATTATTATTATTAAGATAGAAATATAAACTTGACCACATTGCCGATGCCATGTAATAGTCATGTCTGAGAAATTTCAGAAACATTGGTGCAGGCCTTTGGTGGCAATAAATTTTTGAAAAATGGGTTGCATTACACCTGTATCTTCTTTTTTTAAAAAAACACACATGAAACTTGGGCATGGTGGGGGGAGAAGGGAGGAGTGGGTGGAATTTACAGCTTCATTATCCAATCCTGTTGATCACTCCAACTTTAATGTGTGTATGTTTAAAAATGAGAAATTAATAACACTTTGCATGGACTGGATTTCCTGGGAAATCTGATTTTTTAGAAGTACCTTGAGAGTAAACGCCTGAACCTCTGCCTCTGAAATTGGCCACAGATGACTACCAACAGCCCATCTGTAAGGTCCCCAACTTACATGTACGTATCTTGAGAAATGAGAAAGTTATAGCAGCCTGAAAACCTGAACATTAACACTTCTTTGTGAGTAAATGCCAGCAGCAACGTTTCTGAAATTTCTCAGACATGACTATTCACATGGCATCTGCAATGTGGCCAAGTTTAATGTTTCTATCTTTTCAAATAACAAAGTTATAGGCATATTTTTCCCAAAATTCAAGTCTATAGGGGAAAATAGGCATCTGATGCTCGAATCGGAGGTCCGATTCTTGCATCAGAATTGGATCCAAAGTGTTTCGAGGCAAATCTGATTAGATCCGAACTGATTCAGGTCCACATTGGAAGTTACGATTCCGATCCAATTCTGGAGGGCCGTGCACATCCCTACTTCACGGTTGCTGCGGAGTGGTGATAACATCATATATGACCCTGATGGGCTCCATGTAGATTCGGCCTTGGTGTTTGTAAGAGCCAGTTATCCTTCTTAAGGCCACAGAATCCTAACAAATATGTATGTCTCCCAACCAAACACAAAAACATCAGGCTGTTTAGCCTTAATAGAAAGACTGATGCATGGTCTATTCCTGCGTGGGAGGCCTCATTTGGAGGATACTTTCTAGGCATTTGTGTTAAATGCATCACTGCAGCCGGACTTTTTATTTCTCTTTTAAAATCCCCTCAGTTTGTTTACTGCATATCTCACTAATAAGTCCAGTGCCAGCTACGTTAATTTGTCTTCCAGTGGCAACAATGATCTGCGTGGAAAATAGATAAAGGAAAAAGGGTGTACAGCTGCACACCCAGAACTTATGGAAGTGATCTAATGTAATGTCTGGTGGAGCTAAAGATCAGGAAGAGTAGCCATTTGGACTGGATTGCCTGGAAAAAATGCATTTTTAAAAATTCCTTGCGAGTAAACGCCTGCACCTATGTTTCTGAAATTTGTCACACCTGAGTAGCTCCAGGCCATCTGCAAGGTCCCCAACTTCCATGTTTCTATCTTTAAAAATGAAAACATTATAGGTGTTTCTTTCTCCCAATGCAAATCTATGGGGAAAATGAGTCCTCCAAATCTTGATTTGGAGGTCTGAATCTCGCTTCAGATTCAGATCTGAAGCAAATCAGGGGAGGTCCGAATTGACCTGAAGCAAATCGGGCCCGATTTGGAAGTGACAAATCAGGATCCAAAGCAAATCGGGTGGTCCGTGCACAGCCCTACCAAAAACAAATCCATTAAGCAATAAAAAAATACTAGTTACCCAATGCCTTTGGATTATTAAAACATAAGAAAAGCCATGCCGGATCAGACCAAGGGTCCATCTTATCCAGCATTGTGTTTACACAGTGGCCAGTTAGCTGCTTGTGGGAAACCCACAAGTAGGATATGAGTGCAATAGGACCCTCCCACTACTGCACTCATGTCCTACTTGTGGGTCCTACATGCCTGGATCTCGAGGTAGGGCTGGGAAAGTCTCCAACTGGAAGAGTGATTGTCATCCAGTGAGGACAAATACTGAGCCAGATGAACCAATGACTTGGTGTAAGGCAACCTCCTATGTTCCTTTGCCTTCTTCCAAACTTACTCAGTGGTAGGCAGAGGCAATGGCAACAATAGCAGTATACTCTCCTCCCCTCCCACATCAGGATGTCATTGGACTGAGCAGCACAAGAGTCCCTGGAAAGCATTGGACTCAGGAATTCTGGGGAACTACATTTCCCAGAGGTCCTTTTCTCTGAGATGATGCTGTTCAAGTTTTCTTCTACAATTATATAATGCACAAGGCACACAACTGCAAACAATGAAAATATTCAAAATAGGGGTAGGCAAATACTTATTTATTGACTGTATAAGCGTCATATAAACTCTATATACATAATTGTTGCTTGTAACAAGCTACACAGCTGAATAAAGAGTAATTTAAACAAAACCGTCTATGATCAAAGGCAAACATACATGTTTTTCAAAAACAAACTATTTTCGCAATGCTGATGTTGCAACGAGAATTTTTTTCAAAACAAACTGTTTTTATGTAGCTAATATTTACAATGAGAAAAAAAAGCATCAGGCTTCTGGATATCAACCCGTTTCACGAGAAGAAAGCTTCTTCAAATATGCTCCTTATTGTAGCTGAAAAAACAAAAATGATAACAGATAGATTTTTAGTTTTAAATTTACCCCAGAGGGAGGTTACACATTTTGGTGGCAGCGCAGCAGCACCCACCACATGATATGTTGCCCCTGCCCCCATCGCGCGGCTGAAAGTCCCAGCATCCTTCTGGGCTGCTGCATCTCCTCCCTCCGTCAGTCCTCCGGCCGTATCCCAGCATGCACCACAAGTTCTGCAGGCTATATAGGAGTGGCCGGGGTTTTTTCATCTGCTCCTGCCGGAAAACTCTATGACTGAGTGGAATAGTACACAGAAAGAGAATCTTAAATATATATAACTTCTAATTGTTTTTTGATGCGAAGTTTTTTTTCCTGCCTGTATTCCATCTAGCAGGTGAGGAGAAGCTTTTTCCTATGAGGGTCCAGTGACCCATCAGAAAGATCAATTGGGGCACAGCCAATAGTGGGTAGAGCCAGAGATGATTGTGGGTGGAACCAGGGCCCAGATTTGATTGAATTTGCAGCATTGCATAGTTCTTTCTCTCTCTCTGTACCACCTCATCTCTCTCTCTCTCTCTCTCTCTCACACACACACACACACACACACACAGTGGAAGAGGTGCATTCTGGAGAGCAAGAGCAGACCTGCAATATCCAGAGAGCTAGTTGACATTGAGGGCCTCATGAAATTCATTCATGAACCACATACAGCCCTTGGGCCACTGTATCCCTTACTTTGCTACATAAAGACTCTGTTTTCAGTCTTTACAATTTTGACAAGTCTTACCACTAGAAAACATTCAGATTTAGTAATCTATATTTACTTAGAAATAAACTCTACTGAGTTCAATGAGACTTACTCCAAATGATGTATACATAGAATTATATCTTAATGCCTTGTTCTGTTATGGATTCCAGTCTGCTTCTTAAAAATTTCAAGTTTTAATCCTCCTTACAATTGTTTTCTTGACATATAATTTATTTTTGCAGATTAGAAATTATAATGGAAATTAATGAGCAAAAGGGCACTGCTAATAGATGGATCCAAAGTATGATGCAACTAATTATTTTGGCCGAAAGATTCTGAAGACTTGTGATTCCTAACTCATGTTTCCCTGAAACATTTCTCCATGCTGCAGGAGAAACCACCTTTGAAATAATGTAGGATATTTAGGGTATCAAAAGGCCAAAACCAGCACTTTGAATTCTTTAAACATGGGAGTAATAAAGCCAGTTCACATTAACAATCGAGTCACCACATTTTGAACTTGCTGAAGTTTATGAACATTGTGCATTGCAGTAATCTCTCTAAAGCAAACTCAGATGGTGAGTGCTGATGATAAATATGTAGCCAAAAGAGTCTGCTGAGAAACAGGAAACTGGTATCAGCATGTTTGGAGTAACCCAAGCTTTGAAGAAGTACAAACACCCTTTTTCTAAACTTTGTGGGGGCAAAATAAATGCCTCCCTCACAAAAATCAGAACAGCCCAATGAAGACTGAGAATACTCAATAACTACAGAATGTCGAATGTTGAGCATCAGTTGGATTAGAAAAACTCAGGTCAAAGGGAATGGAATGGCCTGTTGGAAAAGAGCATAGCTGACTGCCTAGAAGCCCAACTAAAAGTACGCCTATTGGGAGCCAAGAATACACAGCAACATTTTATTTCAAATCCTACTTGTCGAACCTTGTCCAGAAGGCATGTATCACACTAGCCAGGTCCCTATCTCCCAGAAGGAAGCTCAGTCCCTGCCCAATGTAGAATGTTCAGAGCAAAAAAAAAGTTATTTATGTTGTGATAAAAAGATCCTTATAATTCATTAGATGCAGAGTTGTATTCAGCAACATCAGGAAGCAGCCTCTATCTAGACCTGACAACACATTCTTCTTTGCCCTTGGGTCCACATAGAGAGGACAATCTCTAGAACCTAATGAGGCAAGCCCTCTTAGAAATATAAAGATCACTGTGTGCTTAACATTTTACAGTAACTTTCCAAGAACTTTGTATCCATAGTTTGCAATCACAAAAACTGAGGCAGTTTGAATACAATAGGAATGGATTCTGATATTTCCATAAGTATTCACTTGGAGGAATAATCTATATTGAGTAACAGAGAAAAACAGCTCTTCTGCAATTACCCAGAGGTCCTATTCTTTGCACCATTCCCACAGCGTCAAGAAATCTGAAAGCTTTTCAATTTCAATATAGGAAACCAGTGATAATTAGAGACCTGTGACAGTTTAGCTATCACATTCTCCCCAAAGCAGCCAGACCTAAATACTATATATAGTGCAATACCTCCATAATCTTCAGTGGAAACTGCCTGTCATGATGTGGGTGCATTAAACTGCACTTGAAGTCCTACCATCTTCAATGAATTTGATTTCAAAAATTCTTATCCCATTTCTCCTCCACCAATGTTGATATCAGACATATAAATGTCTTACTGAATAAATATTTCAATATACAAAGAATATTATTCAATATTTAGTAACTATATTTGACAACTAGGTGATATATTTTATATTTGACAGTCAATATCTGACTGCAGCATAGTTATTTCATATTTGATAGTAGGGATGTGTATTGTATCATTCCGATGTCTGATAACGATACAATAATGGTGTTATCAGACATCCGTTTAACGCTAACGGTACGATATAAATCCCTCCAAAATTATCAGATCTGGAAAAGTTTTGGTCCGATTTTGGTCGGATTTTTTTGGATTATCGTTGCAGGGGCCCTGCCTTCTTTTGTATATGGTCACTCTAGTATAGTGCCTGCACCTTTAACTGTGGTGATGAAGAGGGAATTTCACCAGGAACTAATTGCATACAAATGACACTGGCTGAAATTCCCTTTTCTCTACAACTGTTAAAGTTACATGAGCCCTGACCTGGATTTTATCTGGTCAGCCTACCCAAGATGCTTTACAGAATTTACATTTTCCTTGCTGTGGTGAATTTGGAACCTCTACACAGCTAAGGCAGAATAAATTTTACTTCAGCACAAACCTCTTGATCATTCCCTCCTTCAAATGGGGGAAAAGAGCACTGTGAATGTGGAAAGTGTAGAGTACATCATAAATCCCGGGACACAGGAACTCAGAAAGCTGCATAAGGCACATACGGTCTGCTATAAAGGAAGCCCTGTGCTTTAATATTATTTTCTGTTTAAAATCTACATGTGTGGTTTGGAACAAAGGCCTTTTGGTGTGGAAATCTGAAGGTTCAGTGTTGTTTTTTTCTACCTCCTCACCAAAGAGGTTTTTCTCGGAAGAGACAGTGCAAAGATGTGCTCGTAGGGCTTTCAATTCATAGTAAGAACCAGCAAAAGGAAGAGTGCACAGACATCCCTAGTAGTGTAATCCTATGCATGTCTACTTTGAAGTAAGTTGTACTGAGTTCAATGAAAGTTGCTCCCAAGTAAGTGTGTATAGAATTTCAGCTTAGGAATGTTCTATTTTGTTTTTAGTTTTCCAAATAAAAGCCTATCCAATAATATGCCTTCCCAACTTTGCTTAATGGTAGTGAGAATTCCAACGATGGAAGGTGTCCAATTTTCACCTACAGTTATTGAAACAACATTCTGCTGATGCACTTTGTCTGCCATTATATCCATATCTGTGACCTCAGGTGCCTTAATTAGCCATTCCTTAACTGGTGGAATAGTTGCCCTTTTCCAATGGCCAGCCCAGAAGATTTTTGCAGCAATTAACAAAATGGGGAACAATAGCATTTTGCTAGCTTGTTCATTTTCAATGACAGTCAATAAAATGGTTAAAGAAGGGTCTGGCTTCATTCTTTTATCTGCTATTCAAAAAACAATATCAGTGATTCCATTCCACTCTCTTTGAACATATGAAAAGAAGCACCACATGTGAAAGAAATTTACATAATCATCCTGGCATTTCCAACACTTAATTGTATACATTTTCAAGATCCTAATTATTCTTACAGGTGCCATACAACACCAGAACATCAATTTACAGCT
The DNA here is from genome assembly GCA_029215795.1 of Anniella stebbinsi. Taxonomy (NCBI): domain Eukaryota; kingdom Metazoa; phylum Chordata; class Lepidosauria; order Squamata; family Anniellidae; genus Anniella; species Anniella stebbinsi. The sequence continues at coordinate 103,837,545 of JARDYH010000003.1, forward strand.
CTTGTCGTAAAGAAATATATTATGAAAACTATGTGGTTGTATTATCAGTCTTTCCAAAGAGAAGCTTCAAAATATCAATATCTACCTTGTTTACAATATTTTATATAATTCTCATTCTCTGCTAATTTTCAAGCTGTTGCTCATCTTGTATAGCTGAGGAAATTATCCTTATTTTTCCTGTAATAATTCCTCATATTTCAAAGGAATGTAAAATGTCCTTCTTTATTCGTTTCTGAGAAACTAAGTGTCTGATGGTGATACCATGTTGATGCCCTTCATAATTACGCATGCTTAGACAGGAAAAAATCCTTACACCTCCCAGCATAGCATGCAGCCATGGGCATCCGCTCATAGGGGCAAGGGGCTGCAACTGCACCCACTCCTGGATTCCAGTGATGATATCGTTCTGAGAGGGGCAACAGCGGCTACTTGTGCTGAGCCCGCCCCATCAATCTTTCAGTTTCCAGTTTCAGGACACAACAGGAGGCCAGTAACGTAAACACAGGACTGGGGGATGCCCTTGAGTTTAACTGGTGCTGCAGAAGCGTCTCCTCATAAGGCAAAGAGGCCATGGCAGGCAGCGGCATGGCCAGGTTCCTCCATGCCAAAGGAGCTCCACTCTGACAGTGGCAACACAACCGTACCTCATGCTGCGGACCCAACAATCCCTGCTTCCCAATTCCCCGCAGCAGCACAGGCAAACGAGGTCCTGCCAGGACAGGGCAGTCAATTCAACCTGCGGTGGAGGTGGAGTGAACTCAGTGGAAAGTGGCTGTCATACAAATGGTAGAACGTGGGCCTGGAAAGGGTGGTGAAATCAGCTTTCTGGCAGGCCCAGCCACCATGGCCCGTTAGGCCCACAGTTTGGCAGCCTGCAGCAGCGCCTGCCTCATGAACCATCCTTTGCTGACTGTGACGATGGAAATCACTGGCTTCCCATCTTGGCATGGGCTCCTGGCTGACTTTGCTTTAAAGTGAACCAATGGGTTGTTTTCTAGCCTGTAGGTGAGGTGGGGTGGGCGGAGAACACAGGAATGTCACCCATCTGGGAACACAGGAATGTCACGCACTCTCTCACAAAATGGCTGCAAACAAGGGTGCCCTGTCCATTCATAAAATGGCTGCCATGGTGGGCATGGCCTGTCACAAAACACTGAATAACCAGAACACAAACTGGTGGGGCTAAAACAAAATCTCTTAGTTTAAAACACACATTGTAATTTTAAAAAATGAAACAAAATAAAAAAATCAGGTGGCCTGGTGGAAACCAAGAGAGGCATCCATGATCACATTACCAGCGAGGCACACTACGTTGCAGAGCCTAGGGCTAGGCTGATCAGGTGTCCCATTTTGTCCTCTATTTCAAGGACTGTCAGAGGACAGTCCTCTGTTTAAGGTCCTCTCAAGTAGAGGGGCTGTTCAGATGAGTTTGGGGTCAGCAATTTCCTCCCTCACCGTCTCACCACTGTATGAACCGAGGTCCCATGATTTCCACCACCTCACAGGATAGCAATTGACAAATGTGGGATTACACTGGGGAGAAAAACTAGTCATCCAATTTATTGCTGCTACAGGGGCCTTTCAGAAACTCTGTCTTCCCATGATATCATTCATGCAATAAGCAACTGGATATTGATTTATAAAAGGTATTTAAATACTGCTTAATAGATAGACCTCACAAACCAGTTTATATGAAATTATTAAAACAATACAATAAATACAACTATCAAATGAAAAACAAAAAATACAACTTCTTGTCTTGGAGAAGCTGGTTTTGTTTCTTCTCCTCTCAGGGCAAGATGGGAGTCCACATGCCAGTGGCGCCACCCTCCACTGGGCCTTTGGTACTGGTGCAGGTCTGCAGTGCCTATAAGGTGCCTTGTCAGGACACCATCTCTGTGGCTCATTGAGCCTGCAATGGGGCAGAGAAAGGTTGTATCCCCCACACAAGCCCTGGACTTGCTGGACACTACATGTGCTGGAGGAGTGAAAAAGGCTATGTCGCATCAAACTGGAAGCCCTGCACCTTATTTTAATGGACAGGTGGTTAACTCCACCCCTGCTGAAAGTCCGACCCCATCCCTGGAAGTCCTACTTCCGGAGCTCTGCCCCGGAAAGAGGGATCACTGGATGGGGGTCATGTGACTCCTAGATGAAATCATCATACCTCCATGGACCAATAGGATGGGGGTGGAGACCCCTGCTGACATGTAGGGGACTGGAAGTGACCCAGTCGGGGTCATTTCCAATCCCATACCCAGAAGTCCTACCCTGGAAGGAGGGATCACCTGATGAGGTCATGTGACCTTTCTACAAACTCATCATGCCACCTCATCCTGTTCAGCCACGATAGCATGAGGAGTTTGTAGAGGAGTTACATGATCCCAAATTGGAACATCTTGGGATGGGCTTGGAAACGATCCTGCCTTTGCTATCTAGCCTCCCAGACCTGCCCTGTGATGGATGCTCTGTTCTACTGACCCTTGTACGCCTCTGTAACTCTGCTTCCTGACTGTGTAACGCATGTGAGTGCCTGACTGTGTTGTGTCCCCTGACTGCTATGTCAACCCCTCCTGCCTAAGCTGAACCCCAGTTAGGAATGTTGGGGGAATCTGTTTGGGGGGTGGAGCTTCACAAGGTTTGTCTTCCACCAACTGGCCCTACTCAATGTGCAATGAGTCAGGCCAGCTGGCGGAATTTCCCCTTAATTTGTTTTGCCTAAATTTGGCTGCAAACTATGCAAATCTGCATAATTTGCAGGCGAAATGTATGCAAATCCTTATTTGCACAAATTAAGGTAAGACCAAAAAGAATCTGTAAAACTGCATGACTCAGGTTGCAAAAGCAAACCAAGTCAGGCATGCCGCGGAAGTCCGGCGAGCCCAAAAGGGCTGGATTTCTTGGCAACTGACATCCCTAATCCCTGTACCTAACTGCTTCCAGTGCCCCACGTGTATGGCAGGGACTAAATGGACAAATTCATAGAGGAATCACATGACCCCCCCCCCATCAGGTGATGCCTCGATCTGGGACGTCCAGGGATGAGGTGGGACTTCTGGCAGATGCAGAGCTAAACCACCTTTGAATAAGGAGAGCGCTTAGAGTTTGATGTGAGGTAGCCTTCTCAAGAGTCCCTTGACCTCTTCACTCCTTCTCCCATTGCAGGCTCTCCCAATGCCAAGTCCAAGCACCTTTCATTGTGCCACATGGAGCCAGAGATGAGGGAGGAGGATGGAGATGTTCCCTTGAACAGGATGAAGGGAGGGACATTGGCTGTCAATGCTTCCTCCCCGGAAGGTCTAGGAGTGGGTTTCCTCACTTGGTGTCTGAGCCAGGGGAAGCAGTGTACGCATTGTATCCACATCAGAGAAGACTGGAGGCAGGGCAGGACCTTGGAGAGCACAGTCCACAAAGTGCTGGCTGGAGTTTTCTCCCATAAGGAGCCGTTGTTCAGGCGAAGGTCTGTAGTCCACACAGGCCTTGAGAAAGCCGGCTGCGCCTGGTCTTTCAGTGGCTCCACCCATGTTGCCTACTAACTGGAGTTCTTCAAGGGGCACCGTCAGGTTCCATTGTCTAGTAGTCTTGGTGACTGAGGAACAGGGGAGGATGGAGGTAGAGAAGGGGGTGCTAAGGATGCCCCCTGGGGTAATATTGGGTGTGGTCTGTCTTAATCTGAGTCATTCACAGGGTATTGTAGAGCCTCCAATCTAGGGGACAAGACACCTTCCCCCTCTCTAGGCATGCCCCCATCTCACCTGACTTGGACTAGGCTTTGACTGATGTCATTTGTGAAATTTCTGCATGAGTTGATGTGCCTGGACATGTATGGAGGCTCCCACGAGAGCTCTTCTAGACCGTAGTCTTTCCCATAGTTCAGTAGTTGTTGCACAATTGTAATTCCCCACTTGTCTTTTGATGAATCAAACAGGTACCCCAGTAGGTGAGGTGGAAGGTCAAAGGAAGACATGCTTTAGATGTTTACCCCCAATTCCGTGAGGGCTGCCAGTTCAAGTTGCTCTGACAGGGAATGTATCTGGCCAACCAGGATGCAAAGTCCTGGGACAAAGTCCATGGGGCAGTCAGAGGGGTGATGCAAAGGGCTGTGGTTCTGACTCAGGGGAGACAGTGGCTGCTGACTGGATAATAATAATAACAATAATAATAACAATTTATTTCTTACCCACCTCTCCGTCTGGATCGAGGCGGGGAACAACAACATGATAAAATACATAAAACTGATTAAAACATGACACATATTATTAAAACTGCATAAAAATCCTAAAACATCCTAAAAACATCCTTAAAACATTCTAAAATTCCACTGGATATGCCTGCCGGAAGAGAACAGTCTTTATGGCTTTCTTAAATTCTAAAAGACTGTTAAGTTGATCACATGACCCTGGAAGCAGGTATTTCAACAGTAGGCTGAATTGAACCCCAATGAATGGATCACACTCTAGTGGATAAACAGGTTGTGTTGAGCAAGCCAGGCAGTCCTCAATACAATTGGGAAATGGCAAAAGGGGACCTTATTAAAGGACAGACATTGCCCATGGTTCTGGATTTCAGTCCCTATATCCTGAATTCCATGCTGGATGGGCCCAGGTGTCCATAGGCGTCCGTCAATGGCTTCAAGAAGGACAGGAAGGGCTTTGGGAACAGCAAAACACCTCCTTGCTGGAAAGGAAAACTGAGTGAGATGGGGCTTCTGCTGGTGGGTTGGTGTCTCTCAGATGTTGGGCAAACTGCTGTGGGACAAATCACAGTGGAGGCCATGGATTTTCCCATCATCCAATTACCTAAGATTTTCCCTGGACACACTGCAGCATAGTGTCCCAATTGGCCACAATCCAAACACAAGTGGAACTGGAAGCCATGGTCCTTCTCCTAGGCTGAGAGATGAGCCTGTGTCCCACAAAGCTGTGTGACTTTAGGCACCATCACCAAATACTCAGGTGGGACAGGCACTCACATGTCAGTACCATAGTCCAGAGAACCGCCCAGGTAGGGACAAGTGTTTTTCTGGGATTTCAACCATCCCTCTAAGCAAAGACAATAATTAATCAGGTCTGGCAACCTTGTAGATATGTCCAGCTGGGCTCATTCATCTTCAATAGGATCTACCAGAACTATTTATTTATTTATTTATTACATTTGTATACCGTTCCATAGCCGAAGCTCTCTGGGCAGTTTACATAGGATTAAAAACAATTAAAAACAATATACAAAAAATTAAAACAGCAAAAACATACAACATACACACAATCTGTACATTTAAAAACCACTTCAACACTTCAAAAAGCTACAAAAACAAAACAAACCCAGGCTCCTCAGATATTGCCAAATGCCTGAGAGAAGAGGAAAGTCTTGACCTGGCGCCGAAAAGATAACAATGTTGGCACCAGGCAGGCCTCGTCGAGGAGATCGTTCCACAATTGGGGAGCCACCACAGAGAAGGCCCTCTCTCTTGTTGCTGACCTCCGAGCTTCCCTCGGAGGAGGCACTTGGAGGAGGGCCTTAGATGTTGAACATAGTGTTCAGGTAGGTTCATGTCGGGAAAGGCATTCCATCAGGTATTGTGGTCCCAAGCCATGTAAGGCTTTATAGGTTAAAACCAACACCTTGAACCGGGCTCGGAAACATACAGGCAGCCAATGCAAGCAGGCCAGAGTAGGTCTTATATGTTCGAACCTTCTGGTTCCAGTTATCAATCTGGCCTCTGCATTTTGCACAAGCTGCAGCTTCCGAACCATCTTCAAAGGCAGCCCCACGTAGAGTGCATTGCAGTAATCTAACTTGGAGGTTACCAGAGCATGGACAACTGAAGCCAGGTTATCCCTGTCCAGATAGGGACATAGCTGGGCCACCAACCGAAGTTGGTAGAAGGCACTCCTTGCCACTGAGGCCACCTGCGCCTCAAGTGACAGAGATGGTTCTAGGAGAACCCCCAAGCTACGAACCCGCTCCTTCAAGGGGAGTGCAACCCCATCCAGAACAGGTTGAACACCCTCCATCCGGTCAGCGGAACCACCCACTAACAGCGTCTCAGTCTTGTCTGGATTGAGTTTCAGTTTATTAGCCCTCATCCAGTCCATTGTCGCAGCTAGGCACTGATTCAGCACATCCACAGCCTCACCTGATGAAGATGAAAAGGAGAAATAGAGCTGCGTGTCATCAGCGTACTGATGACAACGCACTCCAAAACTCCGGATGACTGCACTCAACGGTTTCATGTAGATGTTGAACAGCATGGGGGACAAAACTGGCCCCTGTGGAACCCCATACTGGAGAATCCACGGGGCCAAGCAATGTTTCCCAAGCACCACCTTCTGGAGCCAACCCCCCAAGTAGGAGCGGAACCACTGCAATGCAGTGCCTCCCACTCCCAACTCAGCCAGTCGTGCCAGAAGGATACCATGGTCGATGGTATCGAAAGCCGCTGAGAGATCAAGGAGAATCACACTCCCCCTGTCTTTCTCCCGACATAGGTCATCATACAGAGCGACCAAGGCTGTTTCCGTACCAAAACCAGGCCTGAAACCCGACTGAAATGGATCCAGATAATCAGTCTCATCCAAGAGTGCCTGGAGTTGGCTCGCAACCACCTGCTCCAGGACCTATCTGGAATTGATCAAGGAGGGCAGCCCCATTCCAATCTAGGTCTTAGACACAGAGCTAGAAAGCACAGTAAGACGAACCCATCCCTTGGTGCAGAGAGCAGTTGCAGGAATTGTCTGTTTCCTTCCTCCGAGCATCCCTCAAACACCTGTATCATCTCAGCAAGGAAGGCCACATAGCTACTCAAGAGAGGGCCCTGGCTCAGGAAATAGGATGTAGTCCATTTGGCTACATCAGCTTTCACCAGGCTCATAAAGACACTCATAGGATCTCCATTGTGAAGTCTCCATGGTAACCTGATATTGAGCCATAACTGGGAAATATCCCTGGACTTCCACCAACCTTTTCTGAGGAACTAACTCGATATCTTCCCCCTGGATGCGGCAGGGGCAACAGTTGCAATTTTGTTAGCCTTTCGTTGTTATTGGTTTCAGTTTTTCAGCTGAAAGTTGGCCCACTTGAACTCACAAAGTCTGGTCTGGGGCCATCAATACCTGGTGCTCAGCTGTGAGAGCCTTCACCCCTTCCATCTGGGCAGGAACAAGCTCTCCTGGCTCAGAAGGAGGCCCAGGAAAACTGCTCTGGATGGATGGAGAGAGCAAGATACTGGAGGCAGCGGGGATGGTGGGCGGGTGGCAGTCTCCTTTTCTGTTGTGCCTTTTGCTTCACAAGCTCCCACGATGTGTTGCAGGGCTCTTGCCAATGGCCCCGGCTTCTGGGTCCCTGGAACAGTGAAGCACCTTTGAGGAATCTTCTTTGAAGGGGAGGAAATCCCAGGATCCTTCTGCATCCTCCTGCCAACTGCAGTGAGGGGAGGTGTTTTGAAATTATAAGTGAAATCTTGACAGATGAATAGAGCAAGGAACCAAAAGACAAGCTTCTGAGGATCCTGGGGATGAATTTGAGCATTGCCATCCCCGGTCTTACTCAGAGGGTGACACTTGCCGTTGTTTCCCTTCCATGAAGAGTTGAGATGGACTTCCCACAGGTGAGTTCTGGGATTCAGCTGCCATGCTTATGCCAGTAGTAGATGTGGTGAAGGGTCGGCCCAGTGTCAGCAGGAATCAGCTTTCCAGAAACACTGGAAACAAAAAGAGATGACAACATTGTCCTGTGTGCCTCTGCCTGTATTCTGCTCCTAAGGCTGCTCCCTCAATCGAACCCAACGGACACATGGAGAGGATTGTGATGTCACCTCAAACTGTCATGGCTGCTGGTCAGAAAGGCCTTATATGACAATATTTTAAAGACATTCCCTCTATAGGTAGAAAAAGGAAAGCAGTCTCTCTTTAGTGAGACAAAGAGATGTCAGTCCTGCTTGTAATAATGAAGCAGTGTGAAAATGCATCCATCCATTTTTATTAATTTCATTGTGTCCTTGCAGTTGGATGGCAGATTTTCCTAACCAGCACATAGCTTTGCAGTCCAAACAGTTTGAAGCCAAGGGAGAAAAGCAGTGGAGGCTCATGGCTCCGATTTTGATGGGGCTGCGAATCCATTTTGGGTTTCTGTCAGAACCAATGAGAGCACTAAAGGAGCTATCTAAGGTGCTGAACCCTAGCCCGATATTAGGTTCAGCACCTTGGATAGCTCCTTCAGAATTCGGGCTGCTTCTGACCGAAACCCTGAATAGATTCACAGCCCCACTGCAATTGGAGCGACCAGTCTCCACTGGGCTGAGGACAGAGTTATGCACCTGTCCACTTCCCCCCTGCTCTGTGGCAGTACCCCTCAGGGGAATGGGGTGGGCATAGCAGAGCCCTCGCTCAGAGGCATATAGGGATGCACCATGCCCCTTCCAGCTCCTAACTGCCATTGCTGAGGCATCCAGAGCATGCTTGGCCCTACCGTTAGGCAGAGTGAGGCAATGGCCTCAGACAGATTTGGGCTATCATGAAACAGCAGTGAATTGTGAGCAATTGCAGATTGTTAGGGCTTGCAGAGTTTTCCGCCTCAGGTGCTGAAATATCTCGGCTTCCTTTGGGTACTCTGCCCTTTGACTTGGGTTGGTGGAGGCCCCATTTGCTGCTCTGCCTCAGGCAGCAAAATGTCTTAGCTGGGTGGGAAAGAAGCAGCAGGCTTTTTGGCAGGCTCAGATCCCCCTCCACGAATTGCTACTCCCTGCTAAACTTTGTATCTAAGAGCTAGGACCTGAGTTTGCTTCATTCCTCCTCCCTCCCACTGCCTTTTCCTTTCATGCTCTGCCTGTTAGAACTGCAGCTCTGCAAGGGGACAGAGGACCGCTCCTCTGGGCATTTTCTTTCAGCTGAAGAGCAGGTAAAATGTTTTGTTTATGTGTTTGTTAAATTTGTGTATCACCCCACTGACAAATCTCTTGGAGAAGTTTAGAATCCAAGTTTATATCTTGGATTTTTTAAAATTGTATTTAAAATGCTTTAAAATGTTTTAAATATTTTAATATTGTATTATGTTTAATTATATTTTTATTTTTGTATATCTTTATCTGTTTTTAACTGTACATGTTTTTATTTGTAAGCCACCTTATTATTATTATTATTATTATTATTATTATTATTATTATATAATAATAGTAATAATAATAAATAAAACAAGCAACACCTGCAATAACATAACCAGCAATATCAAAATAACACAATATTAAGCATGACAAATATTAAATACCAAAGAACCAGCCGTAAAATTAATAACAGAACAGCAGATTAAGAACAAGACATGGCTGGCCGGGGCATGCTGGGAGTTGTAGGCCTTTCTTTCTGTCTAAACATGCATAGGATGGCACCCTCAATGCTTACTGGAAAAGGAAGGCAGCGTGACAGCTAAATGTATAGAGTGAAGAGGCTAGGCAGCTCTCCCTGGGAAGGGCATTTCACAGTCGGGAGCCACTACAGAGAAGGCTCTGTCCCTGCATCACCCAGAAAAGAGCCACTAAATATGATCCTAGAAATCAGGCGGGAAATAAGGGAGAAGATGCTCCCTCAGTTTGATCCTAGCCGTTTAAATAAACAGCTTTCAATAAACAAATAAACAAACATTTTCCATATATATTTTAAAAAATAAAACTGTCTTAGGAATAAATGCAACACACCCCATCCCACATCCCTCATCTTCAGTGATGTTTTTTGTCCCAGTCCCTCGCTCTCCTTGCACACACACCTTTCTTCAACTCTTCATCTCTCTCTCTCTCTCTCTCTCTCTCATGGCGATGGCAGAGACAAGTACACCCGGGGACTTGTGGCTATTTCTGCTTGCACAGGACCTGTGAGACCCTGAGGCTGCCTTCTTCTGAAGCTGCCACCAAGTGAGCCTGTCCTCCCCAGCCCGTCCTCCCTAGCTGAGCCACTACTGTGATGTCACAAACAGGCTCACATGACAGGGCTGAAAAGTCTGACTGTGAAGATTCCACCACAACCATGGATTAAGCTTTATTTATTAATTTATTATATTTATATCCCACCTTTTTCCCTGCCAAGAACCCAAGGCGGTTGATATAATCCTCCTCCTCTCTATTTTTTCCCTCACAACCCTGTGAGGTAGGTTAGGCTGAGAATCACTGATTGCCTCAAAGTCACCCAATCAGCTTCATGGCTGAGTGGGGACTTGAACCCAGGTCTCCTGAGTCCCAACCCAACACTCTAATCACTAGGCCACACTTGCTCTCGATGCCATCACCTCAGAAACCCTGAGGCTGCCCTCCTCTGAAGCTGGCAGTGAGGCTTAGCAAGAGTTAGCAAGGCCTCTTTACCCACTGGCTGATGTCACAATAATAGGCCAGAAGCTGAAGCTGGAAGCAGGCCTGGCATTAACCTACAGCATCCATGGCCAGTTGCCAGGGCCCACTGCTGTCCTGATACCTGCCCCCCAACACACACACATTATGTAGCATTGAGCCACTGTTTAAAATACCCACAATGCCCCAGAGTAATGCTATGTCACAGGTACATCATGGGGAATGCCACCAAAACAGGACGTGGCTCACTAGCTTAGGGGTGGGGCAGTTCAAGCCCTTGGGGCCAGATCTGGCCTTTCAAGAGTGCCTCCCTTCTCCACATGGCCAAGCCCCTTCTCCTGGCACCAACCCCTTTTCCCCACGCACGATCATTTGCTGATTTCCCACTTTTGTGCAATTTTTTAATGGAAGATCATAGAATCATAGAATAGTAGAGTTGGGAAGGGCCTATAAGGCCATTGAGTCCACCCCCCTGCACAAGATAGAAGTCATGACACTGCAATCAATTCTAAGCCTCAGCTGCTACTGCTATGCATGAATCAAATGTGAAGAGGAATGTGAAGATATTTCAAAAGGAACATCTGGGACTTCCAGAGTCAAGCCTCAGATTTTTTTAAAGCAATAATTTTGTGTGAAATGAAATAACTTTGATAGAAAAGATTCAATACTTATTCATTAATATATATTAAAATTTTACAGCAGCAAAATGAGTTTATCCTTAGAGCAGGATAAACTGTGATTTTTAAATTTATTTTTATTATTTATGTATTACATTTATTTCCCGCCCAAAGAACCCAAGGCGATGTACATAATCCTCCTCCTTTCCATTTTATCTTCACAGCAGCAACCTTGTGAGGCAAGCTGGGCTGAGAGTCTGTGACCTGCCCAAAGTCATCCAGTGGGTTTCCAGGGAGGACTGGAACCCAGATCTCGCAACTCCCAGTCCAACGTTCTAGCCTGTACACCACATTAGCTCTCTGGAGGGTGGAGAGAGAAAGTACTTCACCCGTGGAATCTGTGGGCCGATCTACATACGAGGTTTTTGACGTTTTATAAGGGTTATGAAAACTCTTTGGGCCACATGACGCACTCCCTATAACGTTGTATATCTGAGGTTTTTTAAAACTCCCTTCAGTTATATACAACGGTTTCACTTTTAATAAATCGTTTTAAGTAAAATAATGTGTCCTTCCTTACCGTTTGTGATTCCTGGGGGCAGTGCTTCCTTGACCAGCGCCCAAATGCTTAGCAGTTGATTGGTGGGGAAGAAAGAGGAAGTGAACTACAACACCTACAATGCCTAGCCCTATACTCGCTAGGGTATGACAGAGGAACAAAGAAGGAAGTGGTGACTGAACTACAACCCCCACAATGCCTTGCCCTAAACTCACTGAAAAAACGAAAGAGAAAGAGACAGGGCAGAACAGCGTGTGGCCGCACACACCGCTTTAAAGACTGAAGACTGTTCTCCTGTAACATGAGTACTCAGTAATGTGGCCTAAGACGTTTTAGAACGCACCTATTTGGAACGTTTTAAAATACTTTTTAAAATGTTCCAAACGACTGTGTAGATCAGCCCTCTCCATGCCATGCAGCTCTTAAAACAGCAGGGTTGAAGTTCTGCCAGCCCAAGGGGCAAACTCCATTTCAGAGAAACTCCCCAGGGCCACATTCCAGTGGTGGGTGTGGCCAATGAAAAAAGGGTGTGACCAAAAGTAACCAGATTGTAGCTTAAAGCTCTCATTGACTGTGTGGGTTAAACACCCTCACTAACCATTGGCTGCAAAAGGGTTAGTGAGTTGTCTGAACAGGCCCAAAGTCAGTAATTAAGCGTTAGGAGAGGCAGTTCAACTTTTTAGAATGGGGAGAAAAGCTGCACAGAAGTTGGGAAACTTGGAGGGTCAAATGTGGACAGTAGATCCAAGGCAAGGAGGACAGGAGCACCGCAAAGGACAAAGAAGGCATCTCTGCTTCACTCAGGTAAGTCTGTAGAGTGGCCATATGGAAAGGAGGACAGGGCACCTGGATCTTTTAACAGCTGTAGAGAAAAGGGAATTTCAGCAGGTGTCATTTGCATGCATGCAGCACCTAGTGAAATTCCCTCTTTTGTATCTGGTCATGCCAGGCAGGCCTCCTGCAGCTTTAAGTGTTGTGATGAAGAGGGAATTTCACCAGGTGCTGCATGCATGCAAATAACACCTGCTGAAATTCCCTTTTCTCTACAACTGTTAAAAGATCCAGGAGCCCTGTCCTCCTTTCCATATGGCCACTGTACTCAGATCAGAATCTGGAGTGAGGATTTACTCTTTGTGTGAACTCATATTCCTGGTTTTAACTGCAGTGCCCACTTCGCTTGATCCCTTTAAACAGGGAGATACCAAGCAAAAGATCTTTCAAAGGAGTTCCTAGGGAGATTTGATGCAAGGGTTAAACTGTGAGAGCTTGTAGCCCTAGAGAAGTGACTAAGGGAGGGAAAGGAGGTCTGCCAAGCTGGTGAGGTCATTTCCTGCCCCTCCTTTAAGGGGGGCAAGGTAGGTTTGAGGATTGTATTTTCTGTGCTGTAGATCAAGGACTGGTAAGGGATGGATTGAGGATTTGCCAAGGATTTGGGGCCGAAGAGGATATTCTAGGGAGAAGAGTGGAAGTTGATGGGAAATAAATAAATAAACTAGGCAGGCAAGTGAGAATTTGGTAGGAAATGTACAGAGAAATGCAGGAGCATGATAACAGTGTGTGTAGTTTGGAGAGGCACTTGGAGGGATCCTAAGAAGCCAAGCAAGAAGGAGGATGTACTAAAACAAATGACAATACTTGCCCATAGGGATCCTTTGGACAGCACTTGCCCATAGGGACAACTGCTGTCCTGTCCTATGGGCAAGTATGGTTTCCTATGGGCAAGGGCCGTCCCATGGATCCCTATGAGCAAGTATAGTTTCCCTGTGGGCAAGTACTGTGCAATGGATCCTTATGGGAAGTGCTGCCCTGTGGATCCTTATGGGCAAGTATGGTTTCCCTACAGGCAAGTATTATTTTCCTATGGATAAGTTTGGTTTCCCTATGGGCAAGTATGGTTTTCCTATGGGCAAGTATGGTTTTCCTATGGGCAAGTATGGTTTTCCTATGGGCAAGTGCTGTCCTATATTTCCTTATGGGCAAGGGTTGTCCCATGGATCCCTATGGGCAAGTATGGTTTTCCTATGGGCAAGTATTGTTTCCCTATGGGCAAGTGCTGTTCTACATTTCCATATGGGCAAGTACTATCCTATGGATCCCTATGGGCATGTGCTGTCCAATGGATCCCTATGGGCAAGTATGGTTCCCTATAGGCAAGTGCTGTGCAATGGATCCCTATGGGAAGTGCTGTCCAATGGATCCCTATGGGCAAGTATGGTTTCCCTATGGGCAAGTGCTGTCCTATATTTCCCTATAGGCAAGTATGGTTTCCCTATGGGCAAGTGCTGTCCTATGGGTCCCTATAGGCAAGTATGGTTTCTCTTTGGACAAGTACTGTCATTTATTTTAGCATGTCCCAGCTGGACATATTTGTGAGCATGCCCCCTTGGGGGCCAGCCATGTTGTCCTCCTTTTTGGTTTCCGAAATATGGTCACCCTGTGTAAGACCTATACAGTTGGGACCAGGCTACCTGAAAGATTGCCTTTTCCCATATGAGCCTGCCTGGGTCTTATGATCCTCAGAAGAGGCCCTTAATCAGAGGCACGTTTGATGATGATGATGATGATGATGATGACGATGTGAGAGGGCGTTTTCAGTGGTCACTCCCAGACTGTGGAACTCCTTCCCAAGGAAAGTTTATGTTTGCTCTCTGCTGTCCTTCTTTCTGTCTTGGGCCTGTAATTGGGTTTGTGGGTTGGGCGCCGTTTTTATTCTGCAATTGTTATGTTTTCATTGTATTTTAATGTGTTTATTGTTTGAATTCCTCTATTTTTAAAATAAATTGTAAGTTGCCTCGAGTGCTATTTTTTTGTAGAAAGGCAGGACATAAATCAAATAAATGCATTAAAAATATTCATTAAAGAAATGTGAAATTTATTTTAAGCCACCAGAACTCATGTGTCACATACACCTGCTAAGATGATGTTGCAGGGCCCTGAGCTTAAGGCTCCAAGGGCAGAACTTGGGAGCCAAGGATGGTACCTTTTAGGCAAGGGGGTGGAGCCTGATGGGACAAGGTGGAGCCTGCGGGAGCAGGAAATGGTGCTTGGTGCTGTCATTGGACAGAGCCTGGCTGTGTGTGGTGGCTCAGGGCAGAGCCTCATGAGCATGATAGCAAAGCTGAGAGCAAATGGAAAATTGTCTGCCCCCTCCCGCTAAGGTTTTAGTTCTTGCCTTAGAGACCCAGAGAAGGAAATCCAGTCCCTAAAACTTTGGGTCAGTGGATTTGGCAATTCTAGGGTGGAGGTTGAAAGGAACCATTTTTGTGACCTTAATCCTGGATAGACAGGCAAAATACAGTTTTTGAGTTTGGTTACAGCTGGATAAAGCTGTGAACAGTTTTTTGGCTGGCAGAAACAGGTTGTTGGTTAATGGGGTGCTCACCGTTGTTGTTTGGGATGAGAACTGCTTGCAAAGCATCTTGCTCAACAAATAGTTTACTAGAAAAGGCACTATAAGTGTCCAACTTATAGTGCTAAGAAACTAATCCTGTAAAAAGTTATCCCAAGAAGTCACATTAGACAACTTTGGATGTGTGGGGAATATGAAGCAATGACAACAGAGCAGCCTTTGCCAACCTGACATCTTCCAGATGTGTTGGACTACAACTCCCATCCTTCCCAGTCAAAAGGCCCACTTGGTTTGGGGTGGCAGGAGTTGTAGGCAAGCACATCTGGAGGGCTCCAGGTTAGGGGAGGCTGCAATAGAGGATGAACAAACCTCTTCCCAGGATCACTATGTACCTGGAAAACACTTTTGACTGTTGAGAAATTCTGACAAGGAGCACTCACATGCTGCAACATCAGCACAATTCTGCAATCCACCCGTAACAAAAAAGACATCTGGAAGAGCCCCAAGTTCTTTCTTGAAGACATAAAGCTCAATGAAAAACAAAGAAATGGTCTTGCAGCGTTGAATAGCTATTAAAGCTTGCAGTGCTCATAAAAATGCAGCCTGACCTTCATTCAATTCAAGACACAGTTGGGGAGTGTAGGAGGGGAAATGAGGAATAAACATTCTGATAGTATAAGCCCAGCATTTAATGAACCAATTCTGACAGGCTTCAGCAATTACAGATTTTATACCAACACTGTTAGCGGTAATTCCTGAAGAACCAAATTATGCTAGACAGACCTGTTCCAGCATGCGTTTAAAAAACAAAACAAAACAAAAGCAAAACCTAGCTCTATCTAAATTGCATATTACTCTTCGCTAGAATGAACATACACAAATACCAAACACAGCCTAAAAGATTTTTGTTTTGTAAGAAATGTCCATCTTGTAAGTAAGCTTAAATAGACACTTTGGTGCCAAACCATGACAGTCAAATTATTATTGGCTCTAGACAAGCTGTTAAATTCTTTACCTGTAGCAGAGTGACATTTGAAAAAAGGTACAAAATTCTTTTCTGATTTTGACTTCTTTTTTGGTGTGTTTTCAAAGAAATCGCTTCCAATCTCATCCTCATAACTGAACCCACACTCCCAATGGGAAGAGCCAAGCCTCAGGTCTCAGGGGGAAATGGGTTCCAAAAAATAGAACCTGATCCGCCAGAGAGCCAAAGTTAAAAAGCAGTTCAAGTGACTCCCCGCTGAATGTGTTAAAATCCAAAGTAAATAAAAATACACCAATACATACCTCTCCCTCCCTCCCTCTCCC
The DNA here is from genome assembly GCA_029215795.1 of Anniella stebbinsi. Taxonomy (NCBI): domain Eukaryota; kingdom Metazoa; phylum Chordata; class Lepidosauria; order Squamata; family Anniellidae; genus Anniella; species Anniella stebbinsi. The sequence goes on from JARDYH010000003.1 coordinate 103,853,705, forward strand.
TCTCTCTCTCTCTCTCTCTCTCTCTCTCTCTCAAACACACACACACACACACACTTCACTGGGTATACCTCCCTCTATGTTCAGCACAAGTTTACAGCCATGATTCTTGATGTAGAGTTTGCAAACATAGTTAACTAACAATTAAAAGGGGAGGAAGACAAGGGCAATCACGGCTTCTCTTCAGAAGTAAATCCTACTAAGTTTGATGCGACATAGTCAAAGAGCCTATCTACACACGCAGGATAAAACACTTTGAAAATGTTTTGAAAACTGTATATGGAGTGTGTCCTGGGTCCCAACAGTTTTCAAAACTGTCAGCCTATCTACACTACTATTTTAAAACAGTTTAAAATGGTTTTTAAAAGTTTATAATGGTTTTGAGAACTGTTGGGGTCCAGGACACACTTCATATACAGTTTTCAAAACGTTTTCAAAGTGTTTTATCCTGCGTGTGTAGATAGGCTCCCAGATATGTGTATGTAGAATTTCAACCTTAATGGTTTGTCAGATGTTTTTGAAGGCAAAGAGTGAGGAATGAAGATGAATACCTGAAGGGAGCAAATTCTACACGGTTCTGCACAGAGAGCCCAGCCATGGTACTGGCCCAATCAAATGACTGTTTCAGGTATAATCACATACCTAATCAGAGAGTGATATGAAACAGAGCAAGCCGACTGAGTGAAGTTTTAAAAACATCCACTAAGAGCACAATCTACTACTTGTGGGACTTTTTTCTGTCTAAACATACATAGGATTGCACACCCTAATAGTTTGGGCTTTTAACTACAGTGATGTCATCTGGGAGAAAAACACAGAGAGCTCAACCCTACCTATTCTCTTGGACCTCTCAATAGATTTCAGTACCATCTGCCATGGTGTCCTTCTGGATCAGCAGAGATAGAAATCGGGTGAACATGGACCGTCAGGAAGAAGGATGAAATAGAGCAGGAGGGTAGTCAAAGACGGCATTTGTTTGAATGATTCCTCTTTCCCTGGCCAGTTCAGGAGAATATTGGTGCTTCGAGACAGGAGCCTGCTGCTGTCAGAAATTATGATTGACCGTAGAACATTGCTTAAGGTGACCTATGACCAGAAACACCCCCAGACATATCCGGAAAACAGGGAACAAAACCAGTGTCCAGGGAGGAAACCTGTAATTTGCCCCAAATCCAGAAAATTCACTGTGTGGAAGAGGCTGGAAAGGGCCCATTTCGGCACTTCTGGAAATGGCATTTCCAACCCCGCCTATGGCAGACCTGGGCTACTGGTGAGTCATCATCATGGCGACAACCCACCAGTAGCCCAGATTTGCCATGGGCTGGGCTTAAAAGGCCCATTTCTTGAAGTGTCAAAATGGGCCCTTTCCAGCCCTGCCCAAGGCACATCTGGGCTCCTTGTGGGTTGTTGCTATGGCGATGACCCACAAGGAGCCAGGATGCTCAAGCAGGGGAGGCTGGGAAGCTGCATTTTTGCACTTCTGGAAACACAGCCTCCAGCCCCACCCATTGCTTCTTCTTGGCCATCGCTGTGTTGGACGGGCCGGTGGGCAGCTGGCTGGCGGCACACAGAGCAAGGAGCTGGGGTCAGTAGCAGCTTGTCTGCACACCAAATGTTGGCTCGCTGGCCAGTCAGGCAGGCAGTGGTGGTGGCAGCATGGGAGCGTGCAGGGCAAGGAGCCCAGGTGAGCAGCTACAGTACACCAGCAACATTGGGTGAGGTGGTGGTAATTTTCTATAGTTATAAATATGCATGATTAGTTTGTAATGTAAATGCTATTGACAAACATAAGAGGAACTAAAAATTAAAGCTGCAATCCTGTACCCCGTTATCTGGAAGAAAGCATCATTGCACTCAATGGGATTTCCTTCTGTGTAGACATGTGTAGGATTGTGCTTTAAATATATGTAAACACTGAGTAAAAGGAAGAATTTTGTGGGGAAGAGAAGAAAAGATTATTTGTCAGTGTTATTGATTAAGTTGCTTTACTTTGCCTGGATTATGCCCTACTTCAGAATGCAAACTAGCATAAATTTTACCCAAGGTCCCCTCTACAAGAATTCGTTTTGACGCCTGGTTTTCCGATTATGCGCATCTTCTCAGAATTGCTTTTACGGCAAATCACTATACGCGGGAGGCGGTTAAGCGCATAACTGATTGCCTTACTGCTTGTATGAAACATACTTCAGAGGTGTTTAATGTGGAGAATCACTTGTTTACATGGTCATAAGGCGCTTTAACTGCTGTGGTAAATGAAAACTCGCTATTTAACATGCATTCGATAATGCGCATAATCAGACAGAAAAAGTGCCTCAACCCCCGATTTCCGCTCCGCTCTTGTAGAGGTCAAATTTTTAATGTGCCTTGAAAGAGCTTTAAATCGTTCTTGTAGAGGCACCCTGTATCTAATTAGACAGAACTCAAGTCAGCACTTGTCCACAAAAGATATATACTGACAGGCTTCCTCTAAATTCCCTGAAAGCAGCACGAAAGTTCTTAAAATTATCATCAGGGTGATCCTCACTTACAACTATGTAGAAATAAAAAACGTGATACTGAGAGTAGTATATGAATTCCTTACATCTGTAAATTAAAGTACCATACTGATAATTTATCACTGAGTACATATGAAGTTTCTTTCCTTATTTTAAGATAATAACATTTTTTAAAGCCCTGGAATGAAAAGGTTTAGAGGAATACGTTATCATTCCATAGATTTTGCTCTATCTGCAGAAGAGTGTGCTTATTGCTCCATTTCTCATGGCACCCCGAAGTACAAATGATATTATTTACCCAGTCAATTCCTTTCCAAGTTACATCTCTATTTTTAACCCTTTCCATTTTCTGTGGTAAGCCCCTCATCTTGGCAGCAGTCATGTAAGTTCTACATAAAAAACAAAAAGACAAGAGTAGCCCCCACTAAATTGTGCTGCTGGCAAACTGCAAGTATATGACTTCAGAATTAAATTGTTAGACTCCCACACTCCCACCCCATTTTCCACTGAAGTAGTCTATAATAATCAGATGGAGACATTGCAATGCCATGCATTGCAAGAGTGATGAATTTAAAAGCAGTCCTATACTTAATATCAATCTAGTTCCTGTCCCAACTGAATATCAGGCAGTAACTTTGCACCAGGTACAAAGAGCCTCAGGTCTAGGGACCCTTTCCCATGTAATCTCCTTTCCTTACATTTAGCTCCTGCCTTTTTTTCCTCCAAGGAATCCAAGGTGGCATACATAATCCTTCTCCTCCATTTTAACCTCACAGTAACAACCTTGTGATGAAGGTTTGACTGAAAGTCTGTGACTGGCCCAAAGTCACCCAGGGAGCTTCCATGTATGTCATCTTGCGCTCCTTGGAGGAAAAGAAGGCTAGAAATATAATATAAATTATGTATATGAGCAAATATTACATTCATTTCCAGTTATTATGTCAACTAAAGTCAATGTTTTAAAAGGAGGTGGAAACTCTTGCTTGGTAGCGATTTTTTTAAAAAAAACTAGAGAAAGATTATTTCTCTATGAAGAGTCCAACCACAAGCTAATTGCTGGTTAGCAGGCTATAAGGGTTGGCTCTACTGACATAGATCTCACAAAACAGTGCTGGGGCTATTGTCTTATATCATTAAACAAAAAACCTATGGTTTACAAAAACAATATTGAGGCTCTACAGTTTCCAACCAAGCACCAAAAAGCAGGGAAATTGGGAGTTAATGCTCACAAGCCTTAACGCCACATCCTCCCTAAGGAGGCAGAAAGTGCAAGTGAAATTCTCATTCTCCCAAAGCAGATAAACCATGAGGACAGGGTGGAGAATCTGATATGCAGAGGTGACTGTGGGGTTGTGGAAAACTGATCACGAACAACTTAGGGCCACCTACTTCTCTTTTTTTGTTTAGAGCAGCCCTTCCCCAACCTGCTGCCCTCCAAAGGTGTTGGACTACAACTCCCATCATAGCAAGTCAGTCTGTCCCATGGTCAGGAATGCTGGGACTTGTCATCTCAAAAATCTAGATATGCAATTTGATATGCAGAGGTGACTGTGGGGTTGTGGGAAATGATGACGAACAACTTAGGACCAGCTACTGTTTCTTAGAACATCTCCTTATGTTGTGACAGGCACCAGGTTGGGGAATGTTGTTCAAGGACAAGGGAAGGCAGAATGTAGATCTCCAGATGTTTTGGAATTCAACTTGTAAAAGCCCCTATCAGCATGGGCAGTTATCAGGAATGCCGCGAGTTGATGTCCAAAACATCAGGATAGATCTATTTTCTGCCCACATCTGTACTAAAGTATGATGTTTTCCAGCATTAAGATATGTGATCAGTCAAGGAACTACAAAAGAGCTGCATCACTTTAAATAAACTGTCCAAACCAAATGAAACAACAATGAATGAATCTTGAATACCTAATCGAGCTAGCCCTTCAGATGTCAACATTAGTTTTCAACACATGGCATAGGATGTCTGTTTCTTGAATATCAGATAAAGGATTTCTCTTACTTGTTCAGCAGTGTGAGATCAAAGGCAGAGCTACCACCTAATACTTTCATGCGTAAGTATTGTTTTAAAATTAAGTATGAAATGATTTTTGTCTTCCCCATAACACATAACATGGGAGTTACAATGCAAGACATCTGGAGAGCACCAGGCTGGAGAAGGTTGACTCCTATACCTGTCTTCTCAGAAGCCAGTGCCACTGAATTCACTAGGGCTTACTCCCAAGAGGTATAGGATTGCAAACTAATCTCATCTGAAAGGAATTCAAGACAGCCAAACTAAACCTCTTCTGCTCTGCTGTCGCTTTGATGAGATGATGTATTGTGGAGGGATTGTGGGGAATGAACAGTTTTTATAAATACATTTTAAGGGAAAAAACCCATTGGTTCTTTGAAGGGCAGGATATTGACCAAAAGTTGGAAGTGCCTGGCACATGCTCTGATTCTAGATCTGTAATGAATAGTGCCCCTTTTGTTATCAACAGTGCTGCTATATGCGAGATGTGTGTGAGAGAAAAGTATTGGGCAAACCCTGTATTTGGTAAGGGTATGGAATGGCATTCCCCATCCTGCTGCCCTCCAGGTGTTTGAGATGACAAGTCCCAGCATTCCTGACCATGGGACATACTGACTTGCAATGATGGGAATTGTAGTTCAACACCTTTGGAGGGCACCAGGTTGGGGAAAGGCTGCTCTAAACAAAAAAAGAGACGTAGGTGGCCCTAAGTTGTTCGTGATCAGTTTTCCACAACCCCACAGTCATCTCTGCATATCAGATTCTCCACCATGTCCTCATGGTTTATCTGCTTTGGGAGAATGAGAATTTCACTTGCACTTTCTGCCTCCTTAGGGAGGATGTGGCGGTAAGGCTTGCGATCCTTAACGCCTAATTTCCCTGCTTTTTGGTGCTTGGTTGGAAACCATAGAGCCTTATCGTTTTTGTAAACCGTAGGTTTTTTGTTTAATGAATTTCATGGCTTTGTGTAACGGATGACTGGATATTATACAGTTGACAACTAAGCCAACATCAGCCAGGATGTTATACCATCTTGACATCCAATATAAAATCAAAGCTATTATTATGTGTTGAACTCACTTTTAAAATTAATAAATCAACCAAGATGCTTGCATCTCCCTCATTTTTAAAGATAAAGAGATGAAACCTGGCATCATGGTAGCTCTTAAGTAGGGATATAGCTATGCCAAGTATGAAGCAGATCCGTTCATGCTTTGTTTTTTAGGCATTTTTTAAAGTTCAAACAGAAATCTCTTTGGGGTCTAGGACCTTGAGCAGTACAAGTTTAAAAAATGAAATTAAAGATAAAGAGATGAAACTTGGCACCATGGTAGCTCTGAAGCAGGGATTGAGCCATGCCAAGTTGGAAGCAGATCTGTTTATGCCTTGAGTTTTAGGAATTTTTTAAACTTCAAACCCAATACTCCTCTTTGGGGTCTAGGGCCTTGAGCAGTACATTAAAAAAAAAAGAAATCAAAGATGAAGAGATAGAACTTGGCACTATGGTACCTCTTAAGTAAGGCTTTAGCCATGCCAAGTTGGAAGCAGATTGGTTCATGCCTTGAATTTAGGAAATGTTTTGAGGTCAAACTTTTTTTAAAAAAATCCTAAAAATCAAGGCCCGAACCGATCTGCTTCCAAATTGGCATAGCTCAATTCTAGGATAGCTAAAGTGTTGGACTGGGAGCTGGGAGATCCGGGTTCTACTCCCCACTCTGCCATGGAAACCCATTGGGTGACTTTGGGCCAGTCGCAGACTCTCAGCCCAACCCACCTCACAGGGTTGCTGTTGTGAGGATAAAATGGAGAGGAGGAGGATTATATATGCCGCCTTGGGTTTCCTGGAGGAAAAAAGTGGGATATAAATGCAATAATAAATAAAAATAAAAAACTGTCAGGATTTCCCCAGATTTCTCCTGGTTTTTGTTCTATCCTCGGTGTCAGGGGGGATTTTATGCAATAGTCTATAATGATCTGGAATTACACACTTTCCCCTTTAAGGCCACCATTAGCGTGGCAAGGGGGAATGACATGCTTTCTGGAGGTGTGTCATTCTCTCCCACTGCTCCAATCAAGGCCTTAAAAGGGGAAAATGTGTAATTCCCAGACATTATAGAAAAGGGCCTGATTGGAGCAGTGGGGTGGGGGTGAGAATGACATGCTTTCCCCTCCTCCACTCCAATTGGGGACTTTAAGGTGGCCCCAGAAAACCATTTTCTTGCCCCCCCCCAACTAGGTGTCCTTTTTTTTTTGGTTTCCCAAATATGGTCACCCTACTCAGTCCTTGCACAGGCTGCATTTCCATCCCTAGATATTTACTCAAAAGTAAGACCCATTGAATTTCCTTGGTTCTTGAAAAGCAACACACTTGTTTTCAGATTTGCCAGTCTCAGTGTTCTATATGTGTTATGAATGCCTGCTCTGTCTGTCCCTATAGTTTCCTGCAAGGTCCAGCCAGGGGAAGCCAGTAAATTAAACCCAGGGGTGGAGGGTGGGATTCCCTCAAGTTCATAGAACATGGACCTTCCAGGAGTGTTGAGGGTGGATTTCTGGCAGACCCAGCCAGGCAACTTTATGGCCTGTTAGTCCCTCCATTTGGTAGCCCGCAGAGCACCTGCCTCATAAGGCAAATGGCCACATGAGAACTGTTATTATGGCCTGCTACTTTGTTTGTCTTTAGTAGTCTGTGGTCCAGATCTCTTCAGAAGGGGGACTAGTGTTATGTGGTTGGGGTCAGTCTAAATTATCTCCAGGGATCCCTTACCCAGTGCCTCTGATAGCAAAGAGATTGAGTATTTCCCCCAACTCTGTTACTCTTGAAGTTACTAGGCCTGTTGAAAATAGATTTTATAACATAAGCATGAAAACAGTGAATACCCCCTTTTAACTTGTTAAACCAATGAAAACATGCCACACAAGAAGTCTTAAGATATGAATGGTTTATAAAGAAAAGTAAATGCAAAAGAACATCAGATAAAGAAGTGAAATCTGAAACATTACTATTATTATTATTAGTAGTAGTATCCTACCTTTTGCCCAATGCTGGGCCTCAGGGCAGCCTTACAAAACTAAAACATATACAGCTAAAACCTATAAATAGAAATATACAAAAGTTAAAAATATAATTAAATACTTTTCAATATTAAAGCATTTAAAACATTTAAAATTGTGTGTATGTTGTATGTTTTTGCTGTTTTAATTTTTGTATATTGTTTTTAATTGTTTTTAATCCTATGTAAACCACCCAGAGAGCTTCGGCTGTGGGGCGGTATACAAATGTAATAAATAAATAAATAAATAAATAAATAAAATACATAACAATTTAAAAGTCAAAGGTATAGACAGAAGTCCAGATTATTTGCCAAAAGTCTGCTGGAACAAAAAAAGGATTGCCTGCCTCCAAAAACAAATCAAGGAGGGAGCCAGTGTAGACTGCAAGGATTAGAAAGAAAATCCATGTGCACACTATGCAAAATACACAACAGTTTAACTGTTTCTAAACCTTATTAGAAAAACAGGGTGACTAGGCTGAAACCAACGTTGTAGGCCCAGAAGCACTTTGAAAGGTTTCAACATTGTACTTAAAACTTCACACCGGCCCAAACTAATTAAATGAAGTGTTTGAAGCTTTCAACTTTATAGCAGCATGGACCAAACTCTTAGAAAAGAGGGAAGGAGCACTGTGTGTGTATGGGGTGGGGATGGATAGAAAGGGATGTATAGCCACCTATTCCCAGGAGAGATCTGAAGATCAGGTTACCATGGATCCAGAGGAACCACACCCTGCTTCACCAGGGAGCAAAAAAGCAAACTGGCCTTATGAAGATAGCCCAAAATGCTCTCAGAGGCAAAGAAAAGCATCTTCCGGAAGAGAAAAGAGAAACTCTTCTTCTTCACTCAAAAGGTCTGTGCAATAGAGGCAGGGGCCATTTCACCCCTCCCCCCCAAACATCCTAAGGCAGGAGGCAGCAGCCAGAGCTACGCTACTGAGAATGTGCTATGAGGGAAGAAGGCCTCTGCATTGACTTGAATGAGAGGTAAAAATATTCCTTAAAAGCCAACCAAAGGGAATTTTTTAAAAATGAAAAGCTTTCCACCAACTACAGTGAAGGAGGAAGAAGACCCCCCACCACTGGATTAATTAATAAGACTCTAGAAATTATGCAAATTGTGAGCACAAATCTCGCAAACCCAAAATCATTTGACAAAAGCAGGGAGACAGGTTTGTGTTCCTTTTCTACCTTAAACTGCTCTCCTTCCCTCAGTCTTTCACCAATCTTCTTGAAATTTTCTGGTCATGTAAAACAAACATTTCTTTCTGGCACCTCTAAATTTCAGAAAGATTGGTGAAACATTTTCGATTTTATGGCTGTTAGAATGATCCCCCCCCAATTATCACTTTAACATGGCGGAATGTGTTTTTTACTGATGGCCCTTAACAATGGAGGCACGGCTGTGCCTCCATTATTTACACAACCAACTATATATATATATATATATATATATAATCAAAAACTTCTAAAAGTTCAGGTGGCTATAGTTGGCACCAAGTACATCAAAACATTATACAACTTGCCATAAAAAACCCCTTAGGATCAAAGGGTGACCATATGGAAAGGAGGACAGGGCTCCTGTATCTTTAACAGTTGTACAGAAAAGGGAATTTCAGCTGGTGTCATTCATATGCATGCAGCACCTGGTGAAATTCCTTCTTCATCACAACAGTTAAAGCTGCAGGAGTCCTGCCCTCTTTAGCTTGAGATGCCAGAGTTTGATGCGATTTTTTATTTTTATCCACCCTGCAGCAAAAGCTACAAAAATAGGAGTGAGTGAGGTTAATTTCAGATACATTGTTCTTTCTTTCAGTGATTTTAGCATTATGATGTTATGTAGAACAGGTTTGTCTTAATTGTGTGCTGTGAAATCAGACATGTGACCAACGCCATGTTTGGGTTGGCATACCATCTTGGGGGGTGGACCATGTTGATGAGCATGTCCCCTCGGGGGCCGGCCATATTAGTGGGCATGCCCTCTTGGGGATGGCCATGTTGTCCTCCCTTTTGGTTTCCAAAATACCCTAGCCCCATCTTGCATGCCGAAATCTTAGCCTTCTGTACTGAGTCCATCACATCATCGTTCTTCACAATGAGGAGGCCATGCCCATCAAATGGTAAATCTTCAATGCAAGACCTGGCCTCCTGTAACAGACTGGCTGTTCAAGCATTGATTAAGCATGTCAATGTAGGGTGATTACCCTCACCATAGCCTTCACGTCACAGTCCACCTGATATTTGGCCCTATTAATTTACTGTGGTTGCAATAGGTGCATGGCTTCTAACTTGAAGACATTAACAAGATCACTCTGGTCATCGGGCAGATACTTGCAAAGCATTCCAACCTTCTCCCACAGGAACAGTTGCTATCTCAACATGACAGCGTGATAATTTGCCACCTGGAGGCCAAGTGCCACAGAAGAATCTCCTTCCCATAAGGTCATAAGAACATAAGAAGAGCCACACCAGATCAGACCAAGGGTCTATCTAGTCCAGTACTCTATTCACACAGTGGCCAACCACTGTCAACAAGGGACCTACAAGCAGGACATGGTGCAACAGCACCCTCCCACCTTAGTCAAGTCTCCAGCATTCTTTGTACACAAGTGAAAAATGTACTTTCTGCTAGGGGTGTGCATCGGATCGGATCCGATCCACGATCCGAATCCGATCCGACCCAAAATCGGGAAAATCCGATCCGATCCGATCCGATCCGGACAACCTCCGATCCGATCCGATCCGATCCGATGAGGTCCGATCCGGATCGGACGCCATTTTGAATGCTTTTTCCCATAGCCAAGTATTGTTTTACAAAAACGCCTATAACTTTTTCATTTTTAAAGATAGAAGGATGAAACTTGGGCACATTGTAGACTGGTTAGGGGTAGTTATCTGTGAGAAATTTCAGAAAGATTGGTGCATGCATTTTGTGGCAATTAATTTTTTAATAAATACCCAGGAATGCCTATAACTTTGTCATTTTTAAAGTTACACACATGAAACTTTGCCACATTGTAGGGGGTACCTTGGGACCTATGTGTGTAAAATTTCAGAAACGTAGGTGCTTGTCTTGTGTGGCAATTAATTTTTAGAAAAATGGGTAGTAGTGGGGTAAATACAGTTACGCCTCCCATTTTTTTATTTTTGAAGATACAAACAGGAAACTTGGGCACATTACAGGTACCACTTGCCTTGATATGTGTGTGAAATTTCAGAAACATTGGAGCTTTCCTTGTGTGGCAATTAATTTTTGAAACAATGAGGAAAGAAACACCTATAACTTTGTCATTTTTAAAGTTACACACATGAAACTTTGCCACATTGTAGGTGGTACCTTGGGACCCATGTGTGTGAAATTTCGGAAACGTAGGTGCTTGCCTTGTGTGGCAATTAATTTTTTAATAAATACCCAGGAATGCCTATAACTTTGTCATTTTTAAAGTTACACACATGAAACTTTGCCACATTGTAGGCGGTACCTTGGGACCTATGTGTGTGAAATTTCGGAAACGTAGGTGCTTGCCTTGTGTGGCAATTAATTTTAGAAAAATGGGTAGTGGTGGGGTAAATACAGTTACGCCTCCCACTTTTTTATTTTTGAAGATACAAACAGGAAACATGGGCACATTACAGGTACCACTTGGCTTGATATGTGTGTAAAATTTCAGACAGCTGGGTCCAGGCATGTGGTGGCAAGGTATTTTTGAAACAATGAGGAAAGAAACGCCTATAACTTTTTTATTTTAAAAGTTAGAAGTCTGAACATTGCTCACTTTGTAGATGGGTTAGGGGTAGATATGTGTCAGAAATTTCAGAATTATAGGTCCAGGCATTTGATGGCTATGGAATTTTTAAATTACATGTTTCAAAAAAATTTCTACAGAGGCCAGGTCTTCCCCTCCCGCTTCCCGCGAAGAAAAGGAAACACTCTCTCGTCTCGATCCCTTTGATCCTTGCTAGTAGTATCCATTACAGGGCTCGTGTTTCCTTTCCTACTTTCACTTTTCAAGCAGAACGGCTGAGCCTAGCTGAGTTTTGCAGCCATGCGTGCAAGGAAGGATCACTCTGGTCTCGATCCCTTTGATCCTTGGTAGTATCCATTACAGGGCTCGTGTCTGCTTGAGTACAAAGTGAAAGCAGACACGAGCCCTGTAATGGATACTACCAAGGATCAAAGGGATCGAGACCAGAGTGATCCTTCCTTGCACGCATGGCTGCAAAACTCAGCTAGGCTCAGCCGTTCTGCTTGAAAAGTGAAAGTAGGAAAGGAAACACGAGCCCTGTAATGGATACTACTAGCAAGGATCAAAGGGATCGAGACGAGAGAGTGTTTCCTTTTCTTCGCGGGAAGCGGGAGGGGAAGACCTGGCCTCTGTAGAAATTTTTTTGAAACATGTAATTTAAAAATTCCATAGCCATCAAATGCCTGGACCTATAATTCTGAAATTTCTGACACATATCTACCCCTAACCCATCTACAAAGTGAGCAATGTTCAGACTTCTAACTTTTAAAATAAAAAAGTTATAGGCGTTTCTTTCCTCATTGTTTCAAAAATACCTTGCCACCACATGCCTGGACCCAGCTGTCTGAAATTTTACACACATATCAAGCCAAGTGGTACCTGTAATGTGCCCATGTTTCCTGTTTGTATCTTCAAAAATAAAAAAGTGGGAGGCGTAACTGTATTTACCCCACCACTACCCATTTTTCTAAAATTAATTGCCACACAAGGCAAGCACCTACGTTTCCGAAATTTCACACACATAGGTCCCAAGGTACCGCCTACAATGTGGCAAAGTTTCATGTGTGTAACTTTAAAAATGACAAAGTTATAGGCATTCCTGGGTATTTATTAAAAAATTAATTGCCACACAAGGCAAGCACCTACGTTTCCGAAATTTCACACACATGGGTCCCAAGGTACCACCTACAATGTGGCAAAGTTTCATGTGTGTAACTTTAAAAATGACAAAGTTATAGGTGTTTCTTTCCTCATTGTTTCAAAAATTAATTGCCACACAAGGAAAGCTCCAATGTTTCTGAAATTTCACACACATATCAAGGCAAGTGGTACCTGTAATGTGCCCAAGTTTCCTGTTTGTATCTTCAAAAATAAAAAAATGGGAGGCGTAACTGTATTTACCCCACTACTACCCATTTTTCTAAAAATTAATTGCCACACAAGACAAGCACCTACGTTTCTGAAATTTCACACACATAGGTCCCAAGGTACCCCCTACAATGTGGCAAAGTTTCATGTGTGTAACTTTAAAAATGACAAAGTTATAGGCATTCCTGGGTATTTATTAAAAAATTAATTGCCACAAAATGCATGCACCAATCTTTCTGAAATTTCTCACAGATAACTACCCCTAACCAGTCTACAATGTGCCCAAGTTTCATCCTTCTATCTTTAAAAATGAAAAAGTTATAGGCGTTTTTGTAAAACAATACTTGGCTATGGGAAAAAGCATTCAAAATGGCGTCCGATCCGGATCGGACATCTGGTCCGATCCGATACGACCAGCCTCCGATCCGATCCGATCCGATCCGACCCCCCAGGTCCGATTCCGATCCGCTATCCGATCCGATCCGGGGGGTCAGTGCACATCCCTACTTTCTGCACCCAACCCTGCAATGACTCCAGAACAATAGAGTTAGGGCAATGGTGAGAAAAAAGAAACCCCATATCATTCTTCCGAACTCTTTACATATCTTCTAGTCTCTTGGATTACAGGGTCATCGAAGAAGGGACCTTCTACAAGAGCAATGCCAGCAAAAAAAGAGTATTGCTATTGGCATTGCTGTTCCAGTATAGATAGCGTCAACTGGTTGCTGAGTCTCCAGACCTAGGAACTGGGACATCCTAAGGTTCTTTTCAGAAAAAAAATGGCCCATGTCCTCCGAAGACAATGTGCCTTCCTGAATCCCCACCATTACATCTGGCAATTTGACCTGGAATAATACAGCCTCACACCTGTTTCATTACTAAAGTAACATTGTTGCCCAGGTGATAGAGCTTTAAGTCAGCATTTTCTCTTTCCAATACCATCTAGATCATCTTGACAACTATGCCAGTTACCCAGAATTCGTTGTGAACCTGCTTGTGTTTTTTTGCATCTTTCCTTTAAAGCAGATACTGTTTTACTTATTTCCATTTTAAAATTCTTAATTGTTTATCATTAACATTTGGTATTTGCATTTTATAATAACACAATATTCAAGAGGGTTAACAATAGTCTTCCCAGCAAGTCCAACAGCAAAAAAACCAGCTGTTTCCTAAAAAAACAGGATGTGCGCCCAATGCAGTGACAGGGACAAGGACATTGGGCCAGCAGAGCCAGCAGTCCATTCTACGTGCCCTTTGAAGGCTCACTTCTGAAAGGGCCCTAATGGTAGGCATAGTTTAAAAGGGGGAATGTGATAGCACCTGCATAAAAGGTGAGAATTATTGATATGTATTAAAATTAGTCTGTGTCTAGATGTACCTGCAAACAATACTGGGTATTTTTAGTTTCATTTTACAATTTAAAATGAGTAACTACTCACCTTATAAGCCTACTTTGCTTAAGTCACAAGTGATTGATTGTTCTATTGCAGGTGGGGAACCTGTGGCCCTCCAGATGTTGTTGTATTACAATTCCCATCGTCCTGACCATTGACTATGCTGGCTAGTGCAGATGGTAGTTGGTGTCCAACAACATCTAGAGGATGACAGGTTCCCTACCCCCATTCTGTTGGTTTTTATTGAATGGGTTTAATAAAACTGAGGATACAGTTCATGTAACTGTTGAGATATCTGCCTATACTAAACAACACGAATACTCATTTTGATTATCAGTTTATGAGATTTATTGTATTAATAAAGCCTTCACCAACCTGGCACCCTCCAAATATTTTGACTACAACTCCCATCAGCCCCAGCCATGTGGCTGATGTCAGGGCTGATTGGAATTGTTGACCAACACATCTGGGGGGCACCAGTATGCAGAAGGAAGCCTTACCATCTTGTTCAAATTAGTTTTACCTTACTATAGCAGTGTTGCTTGGACTAAAGAAACAACTCCCCACCTCCAAAATACTTCAACTTTCTATCTGGCAAAGGTTGAGTTAAATTAAGTGCAGCAGAGTCCCACTGAAATCAATTGAATTTAAATGTAATATTCATTAGGAATATATTCCATGTTCAACATCATAGAAGAATGTCCAAATAGGAGGAAAAGCCCCACCTGTGTCATTGTTATTATACATGATAATAATTCACATTTATATAATGCATATCCAGAATGCTTCACATGTATTATTACCACCCTACAATCTATATGAGATCCTTGGAAGACAGGCCAGAATGATTATCCCCATACTGTAAGAAAGGGTACAGTGGCTTGTTTAAGGCATCCCCGTCTGTTAGTTCATGGGTGAGGGGAATATTTGGACTGGGAAAGTCCCAGCTTATACTGTAAGACACTACACTACACACTAATTCTGAAGCTTACAATTTAACCAAGAAAACAAATAAAAAGACTTTGCATGATCTAATGCCTGTGTGTGTGTGTGTGTGTGTGTGCACAGAGTCTCCAGTAGTTTACAAAAATCAAGGAGAAAGATTGATGTAGTTCTCCAAGAGTAAATTCTCTTGTCCAGAGAGTAACAATGGACAAATTCCACTTCTGTTATGGATGAAGGTGGTTCAAGCTCCTTATCTCTTTTCCCTATTCAGCTCCAGGCATCGCCCAAACCGCAGGTGCCAACTGGCAAGGGACCACCAGAAAGCATCTACCCACTGCCAGGATGCAGCTGTGCTTCATCCACACTCCTCCACGCTGCTTCCTGCTTCATGTCTCAGGAGCCAAATTCTATGAGCTTTACACCAAACAGATTAACAGCTCCTCTCTGCCAAGGGAACAAAGCCAGTAGCCGGCTGGGGCCAAGTCAGGGGAGTGAACCTGGCCTAGGATCTTTGGAAACTTGCTTTTAAGTAAGGGATCCAACCAGTTTCCCATTGCCATATAACCTTTCATCACTCAGTGGCACACCATCTCCTACACACTCTTACTATGCTCATGTCTGAGTAACCCCTCAACATTGAAATCTGGGTATACAATACAATTGCTTTGCGGATGCTGTATATTGAAGTTTTACCAAATGATTTGTTTAAAAAGAAGTATATTGCACTTGCTATCCCTGTCACAGACATCTACCCCAAAGTATGTGACAATGAGACATGTTATATACAGCATTCACATATGACTATAATATGTACTAGGAATTAGAACCACAACTAAACCAAATGTACTTATTTTCCGCAGGTCAAACGCCTTGTAGTCATCTGCAACAAATAACTTATGCAATTCACTACCACCAAATATAGCAATGAGCATTCAATTCGATGTATTTAAAGAAGGATTAGACCAATTTACAGAGGATAGATGTAGCTATTTGCTTGGATAGCTAAATGGAATCTCCATGTACTGTGGCAGTATAACTTTATCAGAACTGAGAGCTCCATCACACCAGCGATTGAGTGCACTCTCCCGCCATGCCTGGTGTGTGGATTTGCAGCATGGTACTCAGATGACGCCGTGCCTGTCCTACTGACACCTCACCTCTTCCCCAGCCTTTCCTAGAACGCACCTGAAGTCTCCGTGTAGTTTTAAAATAACTGGGGGCTTGAATGGATTGCATCAGGTCCTGGCAGGGAAAAGCGATCTCTCCCAGCAGCCTGCTCCAAGTATCAATATCAACCCCAAACCTTGCATCCCAGGCTCAAAAGCATTTTTTAAAAAATCATAAAATGCCAAATCTCTGCAGAGACAGGATTGTATTCCCGTGATGCCCCCAAAGAGCCAGACTAAAGGGTCCAGCAGAAAGGTGATTTGGTTGAAGTGCTCATCTGCCAGGACCTGACTGGAAGGAGAATGAGAAGGGGAGGGGTGGAGTGGAGTGGAGTGGAGTCAAAGAGCAAGGGTGCGAAGGACCTCAGGAGTGAAAGAGCAGCTATTCAAGTGAAAGGGATCATAAGCTTGACGCGCTTCTGCATCAAACGAGGAGGCAAACGGGGGGGGGGGGATTAGGTGTGATGGAGGTCTGAGTCATAGGGTGCCTCTACAAGAGCAATTTAAAGCTCTTTCAAAGCGCATTATTGATTTTACCTCCGCATGAATGGAGCGCAAATCGGGGGTTGAGGCGTTTTTTCTGTCCGATTATGCGCATTATCAAATGCGCGTTAAATAACAAGTTTTAATTTACCGTGGGAGTTAAAGCACCTTATGACCATGTAAACAAGCGATTCTCTGCATGTAAACACCTTTAAAGCACGTTTCATACAACTGGTAATGTGCTTCATCACCTCCCGTGTGGGGGGATTAGGCTTAAAAGTGATTGCGAGAAGATGCGCATAATTGGCCAACCGGGCGTCAAACCGAATTCTTCTAGAGGGAACCACAGGCAGTTGCCCAGGAGAGCAGGAGTTAAGAATTGAACCAAGGAGTCAAAGCCATGGAACCAAGCAGGAATCAGGAGTCAAGCCCAAAAGGAGGCAAGATAGACAAACAAACCGAAGTACACAGAGTAACATACCAGAGATCATGAAGCTCTTGTTGCTTAGGCAAGCTGAACTCACAAAGGAAGCCCTTTTTTATAGTCCCTCTTGCCAAACACGCTTCAATGACTAGCCAGAGATGACAATCAAGAGCCTAAGGATAGTTAACTGGCGAGGTAACTGGTTTAACCTGCAGTCTATGGCTCACCACATGGAGGCAGCTGCATACAGCTCCAAAAGTCCCCTGTTTGAGCCCTAGCTGCATAGGGTAACCATATGTCAAGAAAAACCAGGACATGTCAGGATTTTTGGTAACAATCCGGGAAGGGGGGGATTGTGTAATTTGAAGAAAAATCTGGATTCCCCCCCATCCTCCACACACCCAAAGGGAATTAACAAAAAATGTTTACAGCTCTGTTGTTTTTGAAGACAAGGGGATGAAACCTGGCACCTTGGTAGCTCTTAAGTAGTGCTTTAGCCATGCCAAGATTGAAGCAGATCCGTTCATCTGTAGATTTTTAGGATTTTTTAAAATTCGAGGTTTTAAAATTATTTTTTAAAAAAACAACAACATCCTTTTTAAAGGCAAGGAGATGAAATAGCATTATGATATCTCTTAAGTAGGGCTTTAGACATGCCATGTTTGAAGCAGATCTGTTCATCTGTTGAGTTTTAGCAAGTTCCAAAACAAAACTGAACTTTAAAAATAAATAAAATAAAAAAGCCAGACAGACAGCCATCCGGCAGCAAACCCTATTAAGCAGCAGCTTGCAGCAGAGTGAGGATACAATCAGAAAATATATTTGAGGGAAGGGGGAGAATGTATCACACAGAATATAGCAACAAAGTACAGCAAAAGCTACAAAAGTAGGAGTGAGTGAAGTTAATTTCAAGGTACATTGGATTTCTCACTTGTTATTTCAGTGATTTTAACATTATGATGTTCT
Organism: Anniella stebbinsi; assembly: GCA_029215795.1. Lineage (NCBI taxonomy): Eukaryota > Metazoa > Chordata > Lepidosauria > Squamata > Anniellidae > Anniella > Anniella stebbinsi. The sequence continues at coordinate 103,871,762 of JARDYH010000003.1, forward strand.
GTAGAACAGATTTGTCTTAATTGTGTACTGTAAAATCAGACATGTGACCAAGTCTATGTTCAGGTGGGCCCCCCTCCCCCCCCTTGGTGCTGGACACATCCCCTGGGGGTGGACATGTTGGCGGGGACGCGCCCTTGGGGGCCGACCATGATGTCCTCCTTTTTGGTTTCCAAAATATGGTCATCCTAATTACCTCGGGAGGATACCATGGTGGATGGCATCAAAAGCTGCCGAAAGGTCCAGTATAACTAACAGGGATATGCTCTCCTGTCCAGTTCCTGGCGTAGATTGTCCACCAAGGCAATCAAAGCAGTCTCTTTCCCATAGCCAGGCCTGAAGGTATGCACACAAATTACACCTACATACCACAGTGTAGTTCCAAATTGTCCTTTTAAAAAGCCCTCTCACTTGAATGTGCTTCATGCCATGGTTGACACTTGGGGGCTGCCTTGATGGCACCATCTTGGTGCTGCGTTCCACCTAAACCCTGCGGATTAACCCCTGTGGTGTGGCTCTGGGTAAACCCCATGCCAAGGAGGGAACACAGGGCTTCTGGCAGTCACCCAGGTATTGGAACTGCCCCCTGCCTCCCCTCCTCTCATCCTGGCTTCTGGCAACCAATCAGAGGTCGTCTTCAGCTGGGGAATGCCTCTGCAGTGAAGCTGGAGTGAGGTTAGACAGGGAAAGGCCATATCTACCTCGCTCCAGCCAAAAAAGTTGGGGTAAGTCCCCGACTTTTTATTCACAGCTTCGTGGGAAAGCCCCATGGTGGCTGTGAGGTGGATGCTGTGTCATATAACAGATGCGGCACCACTGCACAGCTATCGCAGGGCTTTTAAAGCATATATACAGTCCCTTGGCTGCTTACCTGCTGGACCAGTTCTATAAGCTTACCCAAGCTGTAGACCTGTAGATCCATCAGGGGAAATGCAATCCCATCCCAAATAGGTCAAACCCATATTCTTGATTTACTATTATCATTGAGCAACAGTACCTTGTGCTTTTGTAAATTGATCTTCAGGTGTGTGTGTGTGTGTGTGTGTGTGTGTGTGTGTGTGTGTTTGCCTCCATCCACAACTTTACTTATGGCCTCTCAACTCCAGATGCATTTGGATGATACTAATTATCTGGACCCATTTTCATTGGTGTTTCTGTTGGGAAAAAATGATTCAGTTAGGATATAGAACTAAGACTGCTTTGGTCACCTTCGTGGATGACCCATGCCAGGAATTAGAGCCCTGTTAGTTGTCCTGGTCCTCTTAGCGACTGTCTGAACCACTGACCATGGTATCTTTCTGGACTACCTAGCAGGGCACTGTATTGCAATGGTTACCTCATTTTTCCCCTTATTTCCCCCCAAGCCTTCTCATCTAATCCCCCAGAAATCAGGGAGACTTACTTCAAAGTAAACATGGTCAAGGTTCAACTAGATGCTTCCGTGGCTTGGGGTCAGGTTTGGAATGTATGGGAAAGGTAAATGTTCATAAATACACACACGTATAAACTGATTCAATAATTTTATTATTAATGAAATGATAAAAGTGAAAGAGTGAAGCGTGCCTTCAATTTTAGTTATTTTTAAAGTTTGTTTCAGCTATCAGAACTTATAGGAACTGCCTGAGTGTAATGTGTTTCACAAAAGAAGCATAATCTCTAACATTAATAGGACATTAATATAGTTTTCTGACTTTGATTTCTGGAATATTTACCCCAATTTTTCCTTATAGGCTCTCTTTTCTTACAAAAAATATGAGGTAGAAGTAAATTTCTGGGGCAAGTGTTTTTTAATGGAATGACACTCACTCAGTTTTAATACTCAGTTTTGCATTTAGAATACTAAACAGATGCCTAGATTTTATATACTCTGAGATTGTCTACAACTTTCCGATTCAAGTTTCATGTTAAGAAAGGAGCTTTGCTATTTAACAAGAACAAACAAATCTTAATGCCAGTAAAATGAAATTGCCAGGTTCAAATCACATCATGTGAATGAAAGCAATAGGTTGTCATGCAGATTGAATCCCAATTACTTACTCCACTATAGTGCCATTTACATCAGTAAGACTACTCCACTGAAAAGCTGTCCAAATTCTTCTGTCTTGGCTCTAGGACAAACGGAGATTGCGTTAACTGCACAAGGGGAGCTTGCCGCTCCCTCTTCACCACATTCCTGTCTTATTACGTGAAGGATGTTGGCGGGGAGGGGGAGGGGGAGGGGAATTCTTCACCAGGCTTAGTTGGTAATCAGTTTATGCCTTGAAGGCAAAGTTTTGAGAAAAACAGTTCCAAGGCCTTACTAAAGATGCTATCCCAACCTGCGGAATTGATCTTAGCCAATTGTCTCAGTCCCTGCAGCACTGAATTCCAGAATGTCGTTTTAAGATTAAGTACCAGCGTGTTTGACTAAACCCATTTAAAATCCTCCCCTACATGGTGCCCCAGTGTTCACATGTGTGCATTTACATGCATGTAGGATGTGTCCATTCCTCATACTAAGATTTCACATTTATTTATTTGATTATTTATTTATTAGATTTATGGTTTGCCGCCTAGAAGAGCCTTTGTTCGTTTGGCTGAACACATGTTCTTTTAATGGAGGCGGAATGACTTCTGAAGGGAGCTTCTCAATTCATTAGAACCGAACTCCTTTTACTTGGAAATTGCTTCTAAACTCATGCATTGCATTTCAACAGATTATGTACAGTGAGTTCCTAGAAGTGTCTTTTAGCAAGGGTCAGCTCCTTCTAAGCCAGAGATGAAGATCCTTAGGCCTGGGACCATCCAGGGCCCCCAATCTTGCCCTCTGTGGTTCCTCAGACTGGCAGGCTACTTCCTCTGGCCTGGCACCACCCTCTTTCCCACCCCCACCCCCCAACCACAGACCGTTGGGTGCTTTCCTGATTCTGTGCAGTCATTCCCCATCCTAAAAGAGTGAAATGACTCTCTTAAGGCTTAGCTGGCAGCAGAAAGAGCTTTAAGATAAAATGTGCTTAGAGTTGGGGGTATTTTGACCCCGTACTTTTAACGTAATTCAACCCTCAGGCTAAAAGAGGTTCTGCACCCCTCTTCTACCTTCCCTCTAGAATGGAGATTTCCCATAAAGTCAGCCTATGATTCTCATAAATAAATAAATAAATAAATAAATAAATAAAAATAAATGGAAGTTAAATTCCAGAACGAGGCATGGACACATCTTGTCTCTACATGTGCATGTAAATGCATTGCTCAAGCCCGCCAGGGCACCATACATTGTTCAGTCTGCCACTTCACACTCTGACTTGCTGAGGTATATTTTGAAATGCTGATAACCTGTTATAGGACAATTAAATGTTTTGGTTTATATTTGATTTCAAAACGTTTCCTGTTTTGTAGATTGGTGGAAAGATCCTAGCACAGTGATATAGCTTGGCTCCCCCCCCCCCAAAAAAAGGTTAAAAACCAAAACAAAAAACTGGAGGGACACGGGTGGTGTTGCATGGGATGGCTGCTCCTCCTCACATGCAGACCCTGCCCCCAGTCCATAGGTGGAACTACCTGAAGGAACGCAAGCGTGGGGTTTGGGGGGCTCAAGGCGCCAATGCACCCTTTTCAAGACAACCCCTGAGAAAGATTAGGAAAGATAGACAGGGGACTCTTCAAAATAACTTTAAAAAGGATCCATCAAGAGGAAGAACAAGATTTAGGAACTTGCAAATGTCAGTGAGAAGAATGGAAGAGTTTTAATCAGACTACACTGAGAGCATACTCATCACATTTTCATACCAGTGGTGGGGGGGGGGGGGGAGAACCAGGGAGGCTTTCACTGCCCTTTTTCGTCAAAGCAAGGTTTCGCTTGCTCCCATTCTCATTCGCAACCTGATTAGGGGTGGGGGTGGGGGTTGTTCAAATGGGGAAATTGCACATTAAAGCATGAAAATGCAAATATTTAAAGGTTTTCATCTTTAAAGCTGTGCATCTTTAAACGTGTTCAGTTTTTTTTTAAGTGCCTGTTTTGTGAATGTTCAGGAATTTGAGAACAGTTTTGGAGACCATGCGTTGCCATTTATGTTTGCATTTGGGGTTGCGGATAGGGGCCCTTTTGAGTGATTTGTGAACTGAAACAAAATGTTCATACATCTCTAATTACCATGATTCACATAGGCATTCAGAGTGTTCATCTGTTATTTTCAGTGGAGGCTAGTAGCACTGAATTCAGTGGGTCAATGAATCCATTCCGGGTTTTATCAGAACCAACCACAACACTCAAGGAGCTAATCCAACTCTATTTTGTGGCTGGGGTTCTACACCTTGGATAGTTCCTTGAGAGTTCTGGCTGGTTCAGTGCCCCACTTAAATTAAAAGTCTCCAGCCTCCAGAGACTATTTGGGAATTGTAGCATATTTCCTCAGGTAAAAAAATATTGTGCTTTGGCTGTTCAAAACATGAGTACTATTAAAAAATACTGCAGAGACAGAGCAAAAGATGCAGGGAGTACCTGCTACAAAATAGAAAATAAATGTGCATTTAACAATTAATAAAGAGAAAAGATTGAAGCCCAAGGTAATGATATGATGAAAGCTAAGTGAGGATTCCCCCCTAACTATGTGTCATTTCAGAGTCTATCCTGCATAGCAGGGAATCATTGCATTCAGAGGCCAAGCCACCATTCATAGCAAGGCAAGGGGTGGTGGTCACCTAATGTGGCAGCTTTGAGGCTCCAGTGAGTGCACAATTCAATGGAAGACATGGGTACAATCCACGCAAAACCTCTTCTGCACACGTTTTTTCATTCCATTTATCCCAACATGGAAGATTGTGTCCTCCATGTTAATTAGTGGGGAAGGAGGGCCATCTGGGTTTCCCAACTCAGGCGCCAAAATGTCCCTGTTCTAAGTGAGAAACCACCATATTAAAAGATACACATGAGAAGCTACCACAAAATAATTATACCACTAAATTAAGTTGCATGGAAATTTAGATACACCCAAGTTGTGAAATTATATGTATTTGCAAGTTCTATAATCATCTGCCAGTAATTTGAAAAACATCATGGGATGGTTTTTATTTGTGCACACAGGAGCCAGGACAATAATTGTCCACACTTAAGCACAGATTTTTTTCCTTCAGGGATGCATTTCTAGCTAAATTTCTCTAAAGCAGGTTTTGAATCTCAATTCTTACTTACCAATCCTCCCTACAATGTCTGCCCACCAAGCAAAATAGCTGTCAGCTTTATGACAGTGCTCCCCGCCCCCTAAAAGCGGACTTAATTTTGTTGATTTTATCTAATGAGGAGCAATCACAGGAGATCTCTCAGTGAGGAGTAGAATTATGGCTAAGCATTAAGGCCACAGCATTTGCTCAGACAAAATAAATTGTTGATCTTCTTGATCGTACTTAATTACCTATTTAGAAAATAATCATTTTTGGTGCTACTTTGGTGGTTGATATACATATTTCCCTCATATTCAGGGTTTTTTACACACCAAAAGCATTCCAGAGGAGGTGGGGGAGACAATAAACTTCTCAGTCTTCTATGCTGCCAAATAGAAATTCAAATCTATGACATCCAAAATCCACCTTTTCCATGTGATATTAACCTCTTGATCTCTTTCCCAGCCCCAACCAGGTCTTAAGTATGTGGGTATAACTGCATTTGCTCAGAGTAATCCCTTGTTATCCTTGTCTCCCGCACTCTACTATCTCTTGTCTTACCCATTGTCTATTTCAGATTTTAAGCTCCTTGAGGGCAGGGCCATAGAATGCCATGTACACACTGATGGCACATACTGATGCCTCTGAATAAGTAATAGCAATTGTTACAATTACACTTTCAGATAATCCACAAATTGGAGGGGAGAGTCTAACAAGGGCTTTTATGATGAGTATCAGAGCATTTACATGACCCAGTAACGTTACTAGCTGACTATTACATCAACGTTTTGTGAACTTCATTACCACATCTGGAGATTACTGTTAATTCAGTGGCCCTGTTCAGACAACATGCTAAACCATGATGGTTAAGTGTTTTGAGCTAAACAGTATGGCTTAGCATGTCATGTGAACCATGATGTAATGTGTCATGTGAATCATTCCTAACCATGGTGGCTACATAACCACGGTTTAAACATGCTCACTAACTACTTGCTGCAAAAGGTTAGCAGCCTAACCATGGCTTAGCATGGCTTAGCATGTTCTCTGAACAGGCCAAAAGTGTTTCCAGGATGATCACAAGAATTTGGGGGATTTAGCTAAATCATAAACATCTAGCTATCTTATTTTCAAGATAGCTTCTAGCATTGGACATTATATCCAAAACTGGTCATAACACCCAACAGTAGATCAGAAAATACAAAGACAGGAACGCGTGGATACCAGTCTCTTGTGAAGCCCAATTGTCTGCATATTTACTTGGAAGTAGTTTCACCATGTTTAATAAGTCTTACTCCCAAAGGCTCATGCATAAGGCTGGGTAGCCAATGGAGACCTGGGTTTGGACCGAGCCAAGGTTTCCAAGCCTTCTCCGTCATAGACTGGGTTCAGATGACACAATAGTCGATTAAATAGTCCACAGTAGAATAAATAGTCTACCACTGACTATTGTGTCATCTGTGGGGCACAATCTACCCCACAGTTGGATATTTTCTAGAAATAACCAACTCCAATAATCAATGCTGTGCAGAGTTGATTATCTGCGCAACCGTTGATTATTGTGTCGTCTATCAGGCTCTGTGGATTATTTCCCTTGCCTACAGTGTCACAAGGCTTTATAGGCAGGTGAAATAATCCCAGTCTGGGAAGCGCTTCAGGAGCCATTGATCGTGCCATCCCTTGATGGGGAACCGCGATCCATGCCCCCCATGCTTCCCGGGAGAGGCACAGGCCATCCCTGAGTGGGGCGCCGCCAATTGCGGTGCCCCCACGTGTTTCCAGGGATGTCACGGAGGGAAAGCACTAGCGATTGTGGACACGGGATTGTAGGAATTCCTTCCACTGAACAGATGCATTGCAGATTAATACCATACCTGGACTGGGTATGCCATTAACCCGCAATGAGTCTATCCCCATCAAAACCAATGGGGAAAGAGACAGTGCCACGGAACAAAATGACATCGCTTGGCGCTGCCTCCTCCTTCGCTGCCAGGGCCATAGAAACAAGGAAGCAGCCCCTTCCTTGTTTCCATGGCTCTGGCAATGGTGCCTCTCCCTCCGTGACTGCCGCCACAAGAACCAGCAGGCAGAACTCCAGTGGCGGCCGTGGAGAGAGACGTGCTGCTGCCTCAGCCACATCATTCACTGGTGGGGCCATAGAAACAAGGAAGGGGCAGCCCCACAGCGAAGGAAGCAGCACCAGTGGCACGGAGCCAACTGATCCCCTGACAGGCTATGACTTCGCTCTGCGCCCGCTCAGCACCCACCACAGAAGCAAGAAGCTGCAGACGAATCTCTTTCCCTATCAACAAAAGAGATCCACTCACTGGGTCTTGTTGTGGTGACGCCCATGGCATATGTCCCTCAGTGGCTGACACAGCTAGAACCAGGGGACTGGAGAAGATCTGTCACCTGGTTCTGGCTGCAGTGGCCACAGAGGGACATGCGCCACAGGTGCCCCTGCAGCAAAAAGGAAGCAAGGGAGCTTCTCTCCCCTCCTCTGCCCCTCCCCATGGAATGGTGGCACCCTGATCAGGTAAGGGGGAACCAGCGCCACCATTCAGTGGGGAGAGCAACAGCCAACCCTGCCCTTATAGCCTATTCAACGGAGGATTTATTTGCATGTCGCTCAAGTGCAAGATCATGACATTGCAGTTTGACATTGCACACAAAATGTTAATTCTGTCTAAGCCAAGAGACATCAGTGGCTTTGTTACAACTAAACGTACAATCCTGTGCATATTTAGACAGAAAAAAGTCCTACAACTCCCAGCATTCCCCAGCCAGCCATGCTGTCTTAAAAAAAAAGTTTTTTTTTCTGACTAAACCTGCATAAGATTGTACTCTAAATCTGTTTAGACACAGCTAACTCTGCCTTGGTAGAGTTTATTGAGTCCTATGGGTCTTATTTTTGAGTAAATATATCCAAGGATGAAAATGCAGCCTGTGTGGGCTCGAAACTTGACCACAATCTGCTACTTTACGATACAAATAGGAAGAAAAAGCATGTAGCATAAAATGAGCTATAATAATTAACACTTTAGCAACATATGAAACAAATGATCAGGAGCTCCCCTAGTAAATCACTCCCTGCAGCAAAACCGTTCCAAGGAGGAACTCTCCTATTTGGAAACAGAAAAATTGCAAAAACCAGATACAAAGCTTCTACTCAGAAAGGAGATGATCTAGATTTTGAGACTTGAAAGTCTTATCCTGAAAGGTCCAAAAGAGGATTTGGAATACTTACCACTCTTGTATATTTTTAGTGCGGGTTTTGGGGGATTACTTGTTAGCAAATAGGGCAGCACACATAATGATAACAAAAACTCTCCTCATAGAAAATGGTACCATCCTTACACACTTGTAGCCATTAGAGGTCTATGAGAAGAGGCTAAGCTTCTCCGTATCATTCAGTTTGTTTCAGCAGGGCTGTATATTTGTGAGAAGATGAGTAAGAAGACACATGTGTTGTTTTTTTAAAAAAGTTTTCTCTCTCTCTTTCTGATTAATGTGAGACCAAAGATTTAAAGTTCTTGTGTTGGTGTATGAGTCTTGTTTATTAGCCAGGACAGTGAATTTCAGTCGCTTTGATTCTGAAATAAATGAACTAGGTTCACTAATATGAAGTTACCACATTAAGGGTTCCTCTAGATGATTGATTTAAGGCTCATGCATAGCGCACTAATGGTTTTACCTCTATAAGAACGGAGCGCAAATGAGGCGTTCAGCTCATTTTTATCCTCGTTAATGCGCTTTTTCAAATTTGCTTTAAAGAGTGACTTTTAATTTTCTCCAAAGTTACAGCACCTTATGTTAGTGTAATCAACTTCTGAGCATTCGCATTAATGATGATAGTGGGCAGACTGTGATGGTGATGTCATGCATGAAGAACTGCCCCTTCGCCCCTTCGGTGGGAACATCTCCCACTGTTGTGTTTTGTCATTTCCTGTCTCCTCCCTCCCACTTCCTTCTTCTTCTTCCCTTGAGTCATGTTGGACTGTTTAGTAATGGCTGACCATACTGGTTTTTAAAGTTTTTTTTAAAACCCCTCTGGAATCTTTCTTTCATTGAGACGTGGGACTACTCACATGGAGCTGGTTCTACAGGAAGCAAGGGGGTTGGAATAAGGATGTGTGCATCATTTGAGATCCGCTAAGGCAAACCCTCCCTCCCCCCCCCCCGCTCCCTTCTTCTTCTACTCAGAAGGAAGGCTAACTGAGAAGGTTCCCGGGGCTTGCTTCCCGGAAGGCATGGCGCAGGAGCTGGGACCGTGCTTCGTTATGTACTCCTGTTACCTACCGCCCCCTCCCTTCTGTCATTGCTTTACTGGAAAGTTGTGTGTGTGTGTGTGTGTGTGTGTCTGTCTGTCTGTCTGTCTGGAGTATCGGATCAAAACAACCATTTAGTACTGAGATACCACTGCAATATCTTTATTCTACAAATGGTTACAGGTGGGCACAAGAAGCCCATTGCAAAGCAAAGCGTGGGAAGGAATGTCAGTCCACAGCGGTCGCATGTTCGGGGTGGTCCCTGGCCACTCATTGCACTGGCACGGCCGGTTGGCGGTGGGGTACATGACTGCGGCCACCCCAGACTATCCACTGCAGTCTCCTGAAGTGACTTTGCAGGAAGCGCATTGAACACACGACACTGCGCAGGATCCTCTCCCACCGCTGCTGCTGCCTGCTAAGGATGGCTAGGTGGCGGCAAATCAGCCGCACTGGGGGGAAAGAGAGTGGAGAAAAGGATGTGAAATAGCCTTCAGGGCAGGGGAGTTGGGGGCATCTCTAACTCAATCCTTCATGGCCATTCACCCACCTCTGGTTCGCTGTACCCATTCAGTGCTTTGGCGAGCAGGACGATAGGCAGAAGGCATCTCAATAGCCATATCCATTTGTATAATGAGGGGAACTTTTGGTATGGGAAGAGGACATCAGTGCAAGATGAAACATTGCAACAGAAAGGCTACACAAAAAATTGCCCTTGAAGCTGCAGATGTGCCTAGTAGGAGGTTGCGAAGCAGGGGGAGATAAGGAGCATCTGGAGCTAGCATGGGGGGGGGGGAGTGTCCTGCAAGAGTTTCTCTCGTCCCATCCCGTATGAGCCTGGCCCAAGCACTGCCGGTCACGGGTACTGCTGCTCCGGCATATATCCATAGGCTTGCATTTCTGTTTACTCTTGAGCAGGTGGGGGGAATTCCTCCCTGGGAGACATGCGTATGTGCATATGTTTTGTGTGTATGTTGCCGATTACTAAAAAGACAAGTTATTACTGAGATACGACTGGAAAATCTTTATTCTCCAAATGCTGTTTAAAGGAGGGAAAAAGCCAGTTGCAAAGGAAAGTGTGGCCGGAGGAATCAGAAAGGGGTGGGCAAGACATCCCATAAGAGCCTGTCCGAAGTCATAGGCTTGCATTTCCATTTACTCCTGAGCAGTTGTGGGGGACTACTACAAATGGCGATCAGGCACAAAGGAAGAGGTGAACCAGGTGATCAATGGCAGTTAACCCAGGTAGCCAAAGGCTGGAGATTCAGGTGGGAAGGGTTAACAAATGGTGGGAAACTGAGGGGGCAGTTCCACCAGGAAACAGGGTGGTGCTTTCGTCAACATTTCCCCATTTGAGCATCGCTACATGCTTAATTGATAATGTGATGAAACGCATGTAAACAACTTTAAAGCGCATTGTATGGAGCCCGTAATTTGCCTCCATGCCTCTCATATATAGGTATTAGGCGTGAACTCAACTGTAAGTTAATGTGCATATTCGGAGAATCAGCCGTAAAAGCGACCTCTTCTAGAGGGGGCCTAAGACAGCAATCCTATGACCCCTAGACAGCATCTGGGGAACATAGGGGTTCATCAAATGAGCATTTTATCACATACCTGCTACTGCCCATGCACAGTTTTACATGCCGCCATCTGCCTTTCATGTGCCTCCCACTTCAGATGACACTGTCTGCCTCCTGCGTGCCTCCTGCTCCTTCTTGTCTTTTTTCCATCACAAAATGGACCCTTTTTAATCCAACTTTTTTTTGTTTTTGTTTTTGGAAACAATGTACTGTGCCATTTGCTGCTGTGTGCAGGAAAAGCTGCGTGATAAAAACGGCCCCTGAATGGGAGGAAAGAGGAAGTAATGTGGGGGAAGAGCAAGGATGGAGAAGCGATGGTAGCCCCATCTGATGATGTTCATAGATTGTTTGGTTTCCTGACTCTGAGGTTGGAGACAGGGCTGTGACCTCAGAGCCAGGAAACCACCCTCCCCCTCCCCCTTGCAGTCAGAGCGAATGACTACAAGTTTGCAAACATTTTTTTCCTTTTTATTGTAAATATCAAAGAAACAGAACAATAAAAACAAAAAGAAATCGTTAAAAAAAGAAAAAGAAAAACACATTACATATACAGCAATATCATCACTTTTCATCGAATGTTAAAAAAGGGGGTGCTGGAGAGAATTATACATAGGTTTCAAAAAACTCTGACCATATAGCCATATATTTATCCATTTGCAAGTTGCGCCTGTATATCACCCATTCAAATGTTGATAAGGTTATTAATTCCTCAATCCATTTCATTATGGGAGGTGAGCATTTATCCTTCCAAAATATTAGTATAAGTCTTTTAGCTGTCATGAGGGCTCTGAACATCCATTTGCACTGACCCTGCGTTAGTTTCCAAGAAACCGGCAGGTAGTTTAGAAGGACATGAGCATCCTTCCATATAAAGATTGATTCAGGACAAGATTTATCTTTATTTTAATCTCCTCCCAAAAGGAGGAGGCTACTGAACATTGCCAAAACATATGAGTTAAAGAAGCATTAGGTGCATTACAACTCCAACAATTATGTAAATTAGATAGATTCTTGTTGAAAAGACATTGTAGGGTCCAGTAGACCCAAAACAGGATTTTTTGCTGAATAAGACATAGCCTAAGATCCATAGAAGCTTCAGATACAGGCTCTAAGACAACAATCCATTGGTTGGGCAAAACAGGACACTCCAATTCTCAATTCCAATCCTGTCTTAAACCAGGGGTATTATATTTATTTACTAATACTATATATATATATATATATATATATGAGTTGTGGGTGAAAGGGTCTACTCAGCTACTTTAAGTGTTTGTAACAGTAATGGAGGCTCTGAGGCCATAAAAGCAGCTGGCCCAAATCTAGATTTCAACAAGTGTTGCAATTGTAAGTATTGCCATTCAGCCATAGAAGATAAATTATATTTTACATGCAAATCAGAAAAAGGCAAAAATTCATCATCTGAACCTATTAATTGATCCAAAGTAAAAAAAAAATTGCCTTATCTGTCCATGCCCTTCACAAAAACATTTCCCCCAATTTTTAAATCTGGATTTTCCCATAAAGTCAATTTTGTGTGAGAAAATGGGTCAAACTACAATTGATGCGATACTATGCACCATACTTCTCTATCAGCCAAGACTGTAGGAGGAGGATCCTTTAATCTAATATGTCAAGAACCGAGTGCCATCCATTTAGGAAATGGTTCTATCCATAAGGATTCCAAAACTGACCAGGGTGGCATATCTAAGCAAACTGGAGAAGACCAAAACTTAGTACAAGTCAATAGATAGGCCTGATGATACAAAGCAAGGTCTAGAAAACCAAACCCGCCTTCTTTAATCAGAAGTTGCATGTGTTTCAAAGATATTCAAGGTGGGGAAGACCCCCAGAAAAAAATTATGAACCAAAGCATTTAGTTGTTGAAAATATTTGCCAGATATAAGTAAAGGAATCCCATGTATAATGTAGAGAATTCGAGGTGCAATATCCATCTTAAGTGTGTTGACTTTACCCCACAAACTCAACTTTAATGGTGCCCATCTGTCTATATCATGTACAATCTCATTGATGAACTTATTCACACTTATTTTAATCAATTGGGATATATCTCTGGGAATAAGCATTCCCAGATCAGTAATAAAATCAGGACACCATCGAAATTGTCCATAAGCCAACACACTAGAAGATATACTATCTCCAATCTGCATCATTTCAGACTTTGACCAATTAATTGAGTAACTGGACAAATCACTGAAGGTGATTATCAGAGCCATCAAAGCAGGAATAGATCCCTGGAGTTTAGAAATAACAATAAAAGATCATCTGCAAAAAGAATAATTTTAAATTCTAAATCAGCATGCACAAACCCATGAATACTACAACTCTGTCTAACAAGCCAGGAGTTCCAAGCATAAATCAAATATCAGTGAGAGAGGGCATCCTTGCCTAGTACCTCGCCCAAGCAGGAAAAAATCTGACAACCAGCCATTGGTCATGACTCTTGCTCTTGGGGTCAAATATAAAATTCTAACCCTCTTTAAAAATTCCATTGGAAAACCAAATTTACTTACTGTGGCAAGCATAAACTTCCAATGAATTTTGTCAAAGGCCTTCTCAACATCCAAAGAGACAATGGCCGCCTGGTCAGTTCTTTCTCTATTTAAAAATATCAAATCGACAACTAATCTGAACTTATCAGCCCCCTACCTGTTTTAATAAATCCCACCTGTTCCGGTCTGACCAATGTTGTAATAACTTGTTGTAGTCTATCTGCTAAAATTGCCATTAATATTTTGATATCAGCATTTATTAGTGAAATCAGGTGGTAGTTAGCACAATTGGTATGGTCTTTGCCAGCTTTAGGAATGACTGTAATATAAGCATCATTTAATGCTGAAGAAAGCAAATCCTGTTCAAATATATATTTGTAAAGTTGATAAAGTTTTGGAGCTAGAAAAGTAGAAAAGACTTTGTACCACTCAATTGAAACCCATCAGGGCCTGGGGATTTCCCACTGTTCATATTCAACATTACTTTTGTGATCTCTTCAAGTCTTATAGGAGCCATAAGATGTTGCCTTTGCAAAGAATCTAAGCAAGAGAGCTTAATCTGAGCAAAAAAAGTATTCATATCCTGCTCCGAAATCTTGCTACCCTTTCTATACAGCTCCATATAAAATCTTAAAAATTGTAGGTTTATATCTGTAGGAGAAGTATGTATTGTATATTCTCATCTTTAACGGCAGAAATAACATTTTGATGTTTTTTGGTGTTAGGGACGACGTGCCCAAATTTTACTGGGTTGTTCCCCATTTTCCCAATATGTCTGATGCATACAAGTTAAAGCAAATTCTGCCTGCTGAGAAAAAATATTATTTAACTCACATTTAACTTTTTGCATTTCCTGATACAACTGTGTTGATGGGGAAGTAGCAAATTGGGTTAGAAGAGATTTCAGTTTCTTATTTAAAAGCACCTGTTGCACTGTTCTAAGCTTTTTCTTAAATGAAGCATAAGCGATAATTCAACCTCTAATAAAGGCCTTGCAGGCTTCCCATTCCATAGTGCAAGAACTTGCAGTACCCTTGTTGATAGCAAAATATTCCAAGAGTTCAGCCAAAATCTGACATTTAAACTTCTCATCATTTAAGAGAGAAACATTGAAATTCCAAAGTCCCAGAAGCCTAAGCAATCCTGAAAGCTGTAGCTCCAAGCACACAGGGGCATGGTCTGAAATTACCAGTGTATCAATCTTAAAAGTCTTTATTTGCTGCAGTAAATAAGAAGAAACTAAGAAATAATCTAACTGGAAACAGTTATGATATACTGCTGAAATAAAGGAGTACTTTTTATCATCAGGGTGCAATATTCTCCAAACATCAATCAAACCAAGTTCAACCGTATATGCCTGAAGCATATTTATCACCACTGTTTTTGTCTTCAGGGTGGGTGTATTCCTATCCAATGAAGGATCTAAAATCTCATTAAAATCACCAACGATCAACTAGTCATAGATCATATCAACCAATTTGCTGAGGAGAGTCCATATTTGGCCCATATAGATTGATCATAGCAATGATTTTATCTATGTATTTACCAACCAAAATTAAATAACGACCATCAGAATCAATAATCAGCTGTTGCAGAGAAAAAGAAAGTTGTTTTCAAATTAAAATTGCCACCCCTTTGGAGTGTGTTGAAGTATCTGTTAAGGGCTGTGCACAGATCCGGATCCCAAATCTGGAGCAGATTGGGCCAGTCTGGACCTCCCAGTTCTGATTCCGAACCAAGTCCATTCCGAATCGATTCGGATTGATTCGGATCGATCTGGAGATCCAGTCCCATTGGCCTTCCAGGTCCCTGGGTGCTGGCTCAGGGACCTGGAAGGCCAGCGGTAATTCCATTGGACTAACCTCCCTCCCCCCACTCTCCCTCCTCTCCCCACTCTCCCTCCTCCAGTGGTCTACTGGGAAACCAGGCCGAGAAACATGCTTCTCAGTACAGCGGACGCCAGAGGACAGCGGCGGAAGGCAGCGTGGACGGTGGCGGGTAAGTGGGGACCCCCCCTTCCTCTCCCCAGCGGTGGATGGCAGCGTAGGTGATGGAGGGGGAGGGGGAGGGGGGAGGATGGTGAGTCCTTTTCTTCATAGATCCAGAGACCCGAATCTGGTTCCGGGTCTGGTGCCGAACTGGATCGGGGGATGCCCACATCAGGCCAGAGCAGATCAGCCCGATCTGTATCACCTGGATCTGGATCCATATCCGGTTGGGGGGGCTGCACAGCCCTAGTATCTGTTATGTAAACCTCGCCAATCCTTATTTAACAAATGGACGTCTTCAGCAGTCAAGTGGGTTTCTTGCAAAAAAAGCCAAATCAACGTTAAGCACTTTCAGCTTAGAAAGCATCCTTTTCCACTTGTTAATATTTTGGAGCCTCTTGACATTCCATGAAGTCACATTGAACAAAGAACAGTAAGAAATATATTAATAGTCCCTCCACATAAACCAATCATAGCCATGTTGCAGATCTTGCTAACATACAAGTCACAAGTAACATAGTATAACATATATTGGCCTGTAGAAATACAAAGATTGTAAACTAATATTTGTCTCTCCCAAATAATAATAAAATAATAAAACATAAAGAAAACTTCTAAAAAAAAAACACGAACGACAAAATAACCTAAAACAAAACAAAAGTAAAATATCCTGGATTCCATTAGAGAGCACAGTGTATTCCCTCATCCCGCCCCCACCATGTAGATCAATCAATATTCAATCAAAACAATAATCAATATATGTAAGTATTAGGTGACTGCCTCAAGAAAGTGAAAGAATAGAGAAAGGGGGAATGGAGAAGGGAAATACAATTCAGATAAAAGAAGGGGGCAAAGGCAAACTAATAATTATTAAACCAGCATAGTAGTAATATTTCCATTTATATTAAAACCTATATACAATCTATTGTTAGTAATTAAATAATAATAATAATAATAATAATAGTATGCATAAGTTATATAATGAATAACAACAGCAAAAAAATAATACCAGGTTTTATGAATATATATATATATATATATATATGAATGTGTAAATGAAGCAAGAAAGAGAGAGAAAGAAAAAAGAAGAACTTGTAAATATAACAGCTTGGCAAAATGCCCAGGAAGTCTTTTCACAGCTTGGCCCAATGCCCAGAAACTCTAGAGACAAACATGGATCAGGAAAAATAGACTGCAAAATATCATTGCTCAATTGCAGAAATATTGTCATGGCATTGATTTTCTGACATTCAACCCAATTAAGAATGATTCAGCTGATTTGGGAATATGAAATTGGTTAATTTGACCTTCATAATCAATACAGAATATGGCAGGGAAGCGTAGGTGGTATTGTAATCTGGCCTCTTTGCAAAGTGATCTTGCTTTGGTGAATTTCCTTCTCTGATCAGACACTGCTTTTGAATAACTTTTTATCTTGTTCAGTCCCCACTGCAGATCCCCGTTTTTCTGCGCCGTGCATAGAAGGAATTATTTAGTTGAAGCACATAGAAACTGAATAATAATAGGCCTTCTCTAACCCCATGCACAGGACCTCCCAACACTCGGAAAGCCCATTCTATAGCCAACTGAAGATCTTCAGGCAATGCTAACAGGTCACGGAGAAGCTTCTCCTTAAAATCTGCCAAACGTAGCTGTGTAGATTGTTGCGGAACACCAATAATGCGAAGGTTACATCTGCGAGCATTATTCTCCAGCTGAACAATCTGGAAGACAACACATTGTGCGATGCTATGGTTGCCATTTCATGAGCAGCCACACGCTCTTCCAGCTTATTAACTTTAGATCCCATCTGCAAAAGACGAGTGTCAATAGAATCCACAGTCCCCTGTAGTGTTTTTAAGGAGTCCGAAATTGACTGGAGCTGGTCCAGCTGGTCCAAGCATTTCAGTTGTTGATCCATTTGGTGCAAACGTGCCAGTCATTGATCCATATGGTCTAAACGTGCCAGTTGTTTTGACTGTTGAGCCAGTTGTAGTGATATGCTTTTCATTAAAACACTCACATCTTCCCCTTCATCTGTTGCCCGAGAAGTCTTGACAGATTTAGCCGCAGGAGATTCTGGGGACGTAGATGGCATTTCTATGCCTTTCTTAGTTTTCGGTGGAGCCATCCCCAAAGTCTCACAATCTCAATCGAAATACAAATGTTTATACAAAAACTAAAGGCAAATACAGTCTGTGTGAAGAAAAAAAGCGAAATGGTTAGATAACGAGGCACTCTAAAGGCTTTTATGAGCAGATAGCCAGGAGCGAAGCAGGAATGAAACTGATTACGCCACCATCTCCAACTGGAAGCTTGCAAACATGAGCTTGAACAAGGGTACAAGGGGGCGTGCTGGTGGGCAGAGAGGGGAAGAGACCAGGGACATGGGGATATGAAGTATCCCTAGCTTTCCCCAGCCTCCTTCTGTCCTTCTTCCTGAAGTGGGAGGTGCAAGTTTGGAGGGTTACGAGTACTCAGGGCACATCCCACAGGATTGGGCACTAAAGTAGAGTTGACCCTTTCTTTCTGAACAAGTGGGGCAATATAATATTAAGAATGCTTTTTGTGGTGAACATTTTAATTGGTATTAGAAATCTAAAATATTTATCAATTATATGTCTGTAGTTGGGTGTGTTCCAGACAATTGTTTGTTACGTCTCTTATATTCAAAATGCTTTAAATGTGATTACTTGTGTTTGTATAAACTTTGCTTGTGCTTTTTAGAAGCGGCTGAAGAAGGAATTATATTTTCAAAATGCATTGGGCAGAATAAATATTTCAGGCCCTTTGACAATCATTTCTTTCTTGTTTCTGTGTGACATCCAGTGGTTTTCCCTCTCTTTGGCTGTGCGGCTTGTTATAGGATTTCCAAAAAGTATTAATATCTTTGCAATGTGTTTCTATTAATGTTATTTAAGTTTTTCCAAATGGCCAGGTAAGGCTTGAAAAGGGGCAAAAGCCTGGCAGCTGCTTCAATGTCCAATAGTAATGATACTCCATTGGTCCACAGCACCATTCCCAGGTATTGTTTGTGGAACAGCATCACTGTGGTCAGAACTGCCCATTCTTCATTATTTATTTCCAGCCTCTGTAGAGACCATTACTCATGGCACAATTTGTGACAGCTTTAATTTCCGTTTGTCCATTCTCACCTTTTCCTCCTTCCGTGCCACCAATGCACCCGAGTGCTTGTGTGCATTGATAAAATACAGTTCAGAAAGGAATCTTTATCATGTGATCATCTGCTCATCCAGTTTCCATCAATGCACATGATCACTCATATGTATCAGTAAGGTGGAGGAAGGAAAAAGATGAGACGGAATGGAAATATAGCATGCTTCTTTTTTATTAAATTTTAGAAAATTTCCATGTTACATTGAAAAGTAGAAACAACATGTGGACTTACAAAACCATGAACTGAGGGAATCCACTCATCCCTACCAACAAGAGCTGTGACCAGCCCCCCCCCGATCCGGTCCAGAACCAAATCCATTTGCAAGTCCATGGGGAAAAGGACTCACCGCCTTCCCCCCACTCTCCCTGCATACCTGCTGCCTCCTCGTTGCCGCCACCACTGCCCTCTGCTGCCTCCCGCTGGCCGCCGCTGCTTCCGCTCTACTGAGAACAAGGCCATGGCCTGGTTCTCAGTAGAGCGGAAGCAGCGGAAGCCAGCGGACAGCAACGGCGGACAACAGTGGCAATGAGGAGGAGGCAGCAGGTAAGCAGGGAGAGTGGGGGGAGGGTGGTGAGTCCAATGGACTCACCACCGGCCTGGCATCCCTGGATGCAGGCTGCGCAGCTGGCACCCAGGGACCTGGAAGGAATGATCCGGGCCGGTCCGGAATGATCCAGACCTCCCCCAATCCAGTTCAGATCCAGATCCAGGAGGTCCTGATCACCCCAATCCAGTCCCGATTTGGGATCCGGATCCAGATCTGTTCCCAGCCCTACTACCAACAATTCCAATATTTTATGCTAATTTCAATCTCTAAAAACTCAATATTTGCTTCCCTACCCAACAGATAATATAGGCTAGACTGAGGAAGGGTCATGGCTCAGAGGCAGAACACATGCTTTGCATTCAGAAGATCCCAGGTTTGATCCCTGGCTTCTCCAGATGGTGTGAGGAAAGAATCTTGTCTGAAATGCTAGAGAGATTCTGTGATATTACCTCCTTCCATGCCAATAACCTAATGGGGTACCATTGTTGCCACCCCTTTCAGAAACAGTTCAAGCTCTGCACTTCCATTTATAATCCTTAAGATTGCTTACTACTTGACTGCTAGGCTGGCAACATTTTCTTTGGGGGTATTACACTTTATATGTATGTTTTAAATAAATACTCTGTACTTTACAAACACTTAGCACTAAGTGTATAAACTGCTCTGAGGTTTACCCCATTGGAACCAGAAGGAAGCTAATTCATAATTCAGACATCAGCTCAGCTCCACTCATCAAACCTATAGCTGCCCACGAGACGCCCACTAATCCCAATAGCTGTAACCTAACCTCAGAGTGGTTTCTAGATTTACTATATAAATATACATTTTAAGGAGGAATGTGCCTGCCCAGTCTAGGCAGCCTATCATTTTCAGAAATGATTTTTGGAAGATACTCTGTAGAAATGATTTTAATTTCGAGGGGATTCATTCAACATGTACACCTAATCAACTGTTTAGAGTGTTAGGAGACGGATTCACCCTGCAAGCATTTTGACCAAAAAAATAATAATCTTGCGCAGCTTCACTCCAATAGAACTCTCCAGTAGTAAAAACTACACTTATGGTACAATCCCATTTTAAGAAACGTATGGCCTATTCTTATGAAGTATCAGTTCTTGTTCTTCCTAAATCAAAGAAAATAACAGAACCAACACACACAAATGAAGTCCTTTCCCCTCAGCTTCCAGCCCACCACCACCCTTCAACTTCCAATTGTTATAACTGTCTCTCTCTCTCTCTCTCTCCTCATCACGTGTCATACCCTTCTCAGAACCCTATAAGCCAATCCCAGGCTAGGAATGAAACTCAATTACCATAAACGTTCACCATCAGTACAGATAACCCTAGCAATCAATATTATCTGAACTTTAATAAGGACAACAACAGTTCCCAGTTTGTCATATTCACCACTTGGTAGGACAATATAGATGACTGGCGCACATGCACTGGCACACTACCACGCTCACTGAGCTGTGAGAAAGCCGTTTCCTCACTGTTGCTCTGTGTGTGTATTAAGCCGTGTAGCTCTTATCTACACTATCAGCAGTCTCCCTCTGGCTGGAGTCTCTATTACTTGTCCAACAACCACATGATCAGCACAACCACTAGTTTGCTTTATTCACATACACACTGCAGCTGTATCCATCATGGGAGCATTGGGAGCATTTGCCACATGACTGGATGAGCGTCCGAACTAAATTGCCCTTTGGCAAATAGTCATCTGTAGTCTCCCAGGTTGTTGCTGCTGCTTCTTCTTCTTCTTCTTCTTCTTCTTCTTCTTCTTCTTCTTCTTCTTCTTCCTCCTCCTCCTCCTCCTCCTCTCTCTCTCTCTCTTTCTTTGGTGAGCATTCAATTCTAAATTCTCCTTTCATTCAAAAGTTAAATTCATAGGCAAGCCAGATTTCATAAAATGTCAGCATGCTAAAAACTAGCAAGCTGAAATATTCAATATGTATTTGAACTGGGAACACTATTGTAATAGCATAAAGTCCTGTTTGCCTGGCCAGAGCCCAGCTCTTGCCTTTCTCCATTGATACATTTGACCTTTGCTCAGTAGTACCTTGTTATGCCGCTGAAAGAGTGCAGTGAGTGGGACTCTTTTGTGATGCCTCAGTGGTCAGCTTGTCTATGTGTGTTGTTGCTTGGCTTCACAGCAAAAGGAGCACTAGAAATAGCATCCCGACAGGATACTTCAGTTCAAAAACCAAAAGAATGTAAGCGCTCTCTCGCGCTTTCTCAGTCTCTTGTGGCACACTTGGAATCATACAAGCAATTTCTGTCATCTGGAAAGTTACAATATTGGAACTAATGTCCTCTTTAGTGATTTAGAGCTCCTAAAAATAGACAGGATGCCAGAATACTTTCATGTGTGCCAGGGAAACCCCTCGTGCACTCTGGCTACAGACAAGGCAATGCTAGAGACATAGGTTTTAAACATTATTTATAGAGGAGAGCAACTTTGCAAAATTAAGGAAGCTCCAGCAATGAGGGAAAAGAATAGGAGGACTGAGATGTTCTAAATGGACCTTCTGGTGAATCAGGGGAAGGGAGCCAATATTTATTTTGCAGAACATCAGTAAGATTCAGAAAAGTTACACTGGCTTCCTCCCATTCTTCTCTTTGGTTCTTATGGAGGATGTTTATATCAATCCTCTCTGTTTTGTTGTACATTCTTAAATACTAAATGGATAGGAAGCAAGATGGAACCTTGCGGCAATCCATAGGCTAATAACCATGAGGGGAAGTCGAAGCCCCGTTCTGAGACTGATCCTCCAGGAATCACTTTAACACTGTGGCTCCTAAGCCCAACCCATTTCCCTGAAATAAATCATCAACCAGGATGACCTGTTTCCCATTGTATAACCAGGTCTGAAACCTGATTGGAAAGGATCTAAATAACCAGTATCATCTAATACTGCTTGGAATTATGAGGCCAGCACCTTGCCCAAGAATGGCAAGTTTGGCATAAATAGGTGTTATTCAGAACTGTAGAAGCTAAATTTAGTTTCTTCAACAAGGGCCTTGTCACTACTTCTTCCAAAGCTGTGGGAATTTCACCATGCCTGAAGGAGACATTGACCATTTCAGAGGTCCAGGTACTCAGCCCAGTTCTGGCAAATTTCACAAGTCAGGATAGACAAGGATCTAAAGAGGAAGTAATAGAGGCCTCACTCCTCCAAGCAGTTTGTTCGTTGTCCTTGGGTTGCACAAGCTAAAAGGTATCCATTACATGTCTAGATGGTGCATTAGCCCCATTCACCTCAGACTTTCTCAGAACAAGTTGGCTCAAATGCTAAAGACTTTATCTGCAAAATGTCTGGCAACTGCTCACCGTGGGCCTTTGAGAATTCAAGTTGTTGTATTCTAGAGCCTACACTCAAGAAGCTTTTAACCACCCAAAAGAGCTCGCCTGGCTGGCCCTGAGCAGATGCATTGGTGGCAGAGAAGTAAGATTTCTTCTCTGTCTTCACCACCACAGAATAAAATCACAAATAGATTCTTACTTTGTCTCTAAAGACCCCCCACTCCACACACACAGCACCCAGACAAATATATTGCTGACACCTCCTCTCACACAGAGAATGCTCAAGTGAGAAGGGGGATTCTTATAGCTTTCTACATACAATGGTTGCAGGTTTTCCATTCAGTGCTCAGTATTGCCAGCCATGGACTTATTTCCCTTTTTACACTGCATCATTTACTAGAGTCCGCTAAATGACAAACCTACCCCAATTACTAATTGTTGTGCACCAGCACTACACATCATTCATGTTGGGATATTAATAACCCTAGTCTTAGGCCAGATCTACACCAAGCAGGATACAGCACTATCAAAGTGCTATGAAAGCGGTATATGAAGGCAGGATCTACACCATAGGTGTGCGCAAGGGGTGTGCCGGGTGTGCCCAGGCACACCCTAATGTCTTAAACAATAAGTGCTGAATTGAGGGGGCCATTGAGTAGGGATCCAGAGGGGGATCCAGACACAGCAGGAACAGCCCTCCAGCTGCCCTCCGGCTGCTCTGACGCCGCAATGAAGAACTGCTGCCTCCAAGAGAGCATCATTGCTCCCAGCAACAGGAATGAAAAGGCCAGAATCACCACAAAGTCCCTGCCCCCCACAACAGCCCCCCCATGGTCAGGCAAGCTGAATGCAGAGTAGGATGTGTCTGCAGTGTTTAATAAATAAATGAATAAAAATAATGTTCTTTATGACTGAGTATTCGATAAAAAATCTTTTAAAATAATAATCCCTGGGTGCGTACTCTAATGAAATGTGCTGCACACGCCGATGATCTGCACTGACAACTGTTGGAGCCCAGGACACATTCTATATACTGCTTACATAGTGTTATATCCTGCTTTGTGTAGATGTATCATGGGCCTCAACAGTTGTCAGAGCACTTCAATACCACTACAAAGATCCTGCCTTGGTGTCTCAGCATGTGCCTCCCACACACTGGAGCTTATGGATTTGACAGATCCATCCTGTCATGGCCATGTCTTACTATTGAAAGGATTCACTCTTCTTTTAATGGAGGATGGTTCCAGGATACCTTCAAGCTGACCAAGCCCTTGCCTGAACCATTGTGACTAACCCCTACTTCTAATATAGGGCTCCATCACACCTATTTTTTCCCCTGGTTTGCCTTTGCATTTTTTTTACCACCATTTCAGAAGTCCTGCAAGCGTTCCTCCCTTTCACACTCATAGCTATACTGGTGAACTCTCTTTTTGCTCTCCCACTGCTATTGTGCCTGCCCCACCCCATCCCACCCCTTCTCCTTCCCCCTCCTCTCCTTCCCCCTCCAGTTCATTGGTTCTTGTCATTGATGGACATTGTGATGGACGTGGCACTCTTGCTCATTGGAGCTCCTATTAGGATGTACAAAACTGCTTACATCAGTGTAATTTTGGCAATAAAGAGATGAAACTTAGGATCTCAAGAGCTCTTAAGTAGAGGTTTAGGCATGCCAAGTTTGAATCAGATAAGTCCATGCGTTGATTTTTAGGAATTTTAAATGCAAATTAACCAAAATGCTTACATCTGGGTTATTTTTATAGCTAAAGAGATGAAACTTGGCAAGGTGATAGGTCTCCAGGAGAGCTTTTGGCATGCCAAATTTGAATCAGATTGGTTCATCCCTTCATTTTTAAACAATTTTTAAATTTCCCTGCCCTGTAAAACCTTCTCCTGATAGTTCACCAGTGTGCTCTTCCACCTCTTTGCATTTGTGAAGGATCACTTTTCCTTTCCTTTTAATCATGCGAAGCTGTGCATCTCCAGTTCATAAAATAGAGATTGGCTGGTTCCCTTACTCCAGAGTAAATCCCACTGATTTCAACTGCATTTACATCCAAGTCATACTAAAATCCAATGCAGTCGTACCTTTGAGTAAACCCCATTGAACAGAGAGAGACTTACTTCTGAGTAAACAGAAGCAAGACAACAGAAGTAAGCTTAGGGTTGCAGAGCACTTTTTTCCAGTTTGCTGTTTTAGACTTTTAAGCTCTGATGCTTTAAATCTGTATTTTAAATTTCTGCTTTGCTGCTAGACACACCCTTCAAGACACCCCCCCCCAACTCACCCCTAAACACAGAAGCAGATTTACTAGTTTACATTTGGGTTTTCATTGTGCACTTCCAAGATGAAACGGACTTTCCCCTGTCCAAAATAAGGTGCTAGAAGTGTGGGGGAGGGGGAAGCGAGAATAGTGCAGGACAAGGACGATGTCATGCAAGTCAACAGCACCAAAACCAGAAACGAGGCAATACGACAGTGTGATGAACCCAAAGTGTGATGGAGCTTTTTAATCTTTGTGAACCCCCCCCCCCCCAGAAGGCTTTGGCTATGGGGCAGTATAGAAATGCAATAAATGAATAAATATGCTGTGGGACCCAAGACTCTGCTCAAGAAGGTAATGAAACTAGATAAATTAGACTGTATTTTTTATTTTCATTTGTAATCCTGTGTATGTGTGTGATTGTTGCCTTCCCTGTTTTGTTCCCCTTGCTTCGCTTCCCCCCCCCCCCCAAATAAACTCTTTGTTTTTATTTGGACATTTGATTGTGTTGTTTTAAAAGGAATTTCTCACTGATTATAAAGCTACTGCTTGTGTTTTTAGGGTTTTAAAAAGGGGGTTATTAAGTTCACTGTTTTGGGGCTTTGGGAAGGAAAGTCCAAGACATATCTCTCTTCGTTTTTTCCCCTAGGTCTGGGCTGAAGAGGAGGGTCCTTGGGAATAGGGCTCAGAAACTCCCCAAGCAGCTGGACAGACTAGGATCAGTCAGAAGGCCCATCCTGACTGGTGCAGTCTATCATAAATTCATTTCCTGGGGAACCCTCATAAAGAAGGAGGAAACATTATCTCCCCCACCCCGGTCTCATAACAACCCTTGATGAGGACTGGACAATAATCAGGATCTTATTGTGGGGTCCCTGATTAATGCTCCAGTTTTAAGCCTCAAAATAGAGGGCCAGAAGTATCAACACCCTTATGTAAGTTGAGGGGTATAGACATATTTTCCTTCCATTACCTTGGCCCTGCTAGGTGGCTCTGTATCAACGGGGGAGTTCTCCCCTCCACCCTAAAACAGCCCAGTTCCCAGGTCCTTCGCCTTTCATTCCCCTTCAAATGTTGCGAAGAGTTGGGACCCTCATTTTCTTACATAAGTTCTTCCCTATTTCATAGCTGCCACCAAAAGGGGGGTGGGTTACTCTCCTTTCCTAACACATCTTACAAGGATCACTGCAAAAGCAAAAGTGGATAGAAGCATAGTAGGTAGGTTGACCATATGAAAAGGAGGACAGGGCTCATGTAACTTTAACAGTTTTAGAGAAAAGGGAATTTCAGCCAGTGTCATTTGTATGCAATTAGTTCCTGGTGAAATTCCCTCTTCATCACAACTGTTAAAGTTGCAGGGGCCCTGCCCTCTTTTGTATATGGTCACTCTAGTATAGTGCCTGCACCTTTAACGGTTGTGATGAAGAGGGAATTTCACCAGGAACTAATTGCATACAAATGACACTGGCTGAAATTCCCTTTTCTCTACAACTGTTAAAGTTACATGAGCCCTGTCCTCCTTTTCATATGGTCAGCCTAATAGTAGGGGAAACGAACAGAGGAAAATTAAGCATCTGGATGCACAGTTTTGGGCAGTGGCCAGGAACGTGTGTGCACAGCTAAGGCTAGTTTGAAAACTGTGCCTCTTCTTAGAGATGTTTGATCTCCAAAGTCACACACACCTTAGTTACATCCCATTTGGACTACCGTAACATAGTCTACATGGGACTCCTGTGAAATTGTAGCTGTTCCAGAATGCTGCAGGCAGAGTGGAGATGAGGGCTGGCTACAAGGAGCACATGATTCCCTTGTTAGAATAGCTTCATTGGCTACCGTTCTGTTTCTGGGCAGAATTCAAAGTAGTGGTTATGACCCATAAAGCCCTTTATGGCTTGGCTCCAGGCATCCTGAAAGACCTCATTCTCCCATACAAGCCTGCCTAAGTTTTAATATCTTTGGGGAGGCCCTTCATTTGCTCCCATCACCATCAGAGGCATGTTTGGTCGGGATGCGAGAAAGGGCCTTCTCGGGGGCCACCCCCAGGCTGTTGAAGTCCCTGTCAAGGGAGGCTAGGGAGGCCCCCTCTTTGTTGTGCTTCCATGGTCAGGCAGAGACATTTTTATTTAGCCACACCTTTGACATTTAGGCTAATTTTTGGCAGAAAGGATTTTAAATTGGTTGGTGCAGCTCATGTCTTTTACTTCTGTATTTTTAATCTATTCATTTTCATGTTGTGTTTCAATTGCAATTTTGTTTTTAGTCTGGATTTTATTGTTAGCCACCTTAAGTGTCATTGTTTTGGCAAAAGGCAAGATATAAATTAAACAGCAGCAGCAGCAGCAACAGATAAGTGGAAGCTTGTAACAAAATGTTGCAGCGTAGAGTAGTTCTTTTCAGGATCCCAGCTACTGCAGCCCATTCATCCTCCCCTTGGTGTCCCTTTCCCTTCTCCCAACAGTCAGCATTCTATGCCCAGTGAGCCAAGCTCAGCTGTGGTTCCCTGTTTTGGTTTCATTCTCTCCATTTGGGGGGCAGGGCAGGCTGGGCAGGAAACACACTTCCTGGTTACAGCCAATTATGTGGTGTTTCCACTGGTGTCTCTTATGGGAAGTTCTATCCCTGGGGATATTTTAAAATAGATTCACAATGTGAACTATCAAATGACCTATCCAGATAATGTTGGTTCTTTCCACCTTTTTAAAATATCTATGGGTACATCTTGAGGAATGGTTTGCCCTGCTGTGGCTTCAAGATGGTGGCAGGTCAGTTATATGAGGCAGCTGCCATCTCGAAGCCATCCAGGGCTAGGCTGACCATATGAAAAGGAGGACAGGGCTCATGTAACTTTAACAGTTGTAGAGAAAAGGGAATTTCAGCCAGAGTCATTTGTATGCAATTAGTTCCTGGTGAAATTCCCTCTTCATCACAACAGTTAAAGTTGCAGGGGCCCTGCCTTCTTCTGTATATGGTCACTCTAGTATAGTGCATGCACCTTTAACTGTTGTGATGAAGAGGGAATTTCACCAGGAACTAATTGCACACAAATGACACTGGCTGAAATTCCCTTTTCTCTACAGCAGATAAAGTTACATGAGCCCTGTCCTCCTTTTCATATGGTCAGCCTATCCAGGGCCAAAGCCCCAATGCTCCGGTTTTAAAAAGTCAGGCACTTACCCTGACTTGTTTTACTTGGAACGAGGCGACGGTGGCATCTGCCATCTGTCGCCTTGCTTGGAGCTACATCAGAGGCGTGCCACAGCCAATGCCGTCCCCTGATTGGCCCTATCGGATGGACAGGGAAGGGGGCGGACCAGTGAGTGGAATGGTCTCAGAACCACCTCCCCACGTGGACCATCGTTTTTTAAAAAAAAGTTGTGGAAAAAATTAAGAACTGGGGGAAAGGGGCAGGGAATGAGCACCCCATTCCTCCCCCACCCCATTGTTTTCATCTGTAAATGTGAAGCTTCGCATTTACAGATAAACGGAAAAAAATCCAACCCAAAAAAAGTTGTCCTCCCCCCACCGGCCCAATATATCTCCCTCGGGGACACAAGGGGAAGGCCACAGGTTGGCTCCTGGAAGCCAAGATATGGGGGCACAGGGCTAGCTGGGCGAGACTTCCCCCAGTTGCTGCCACTGCTGCCAGGAGGTCTGAGGCAGGAGAGCTCTTGTTGGATGTCATATGTTCATATTTAATATATACGGTTTAACTAGTAGTGTCCATTTTACTTTTAGTTATTCTCCACCCTCATTTTTTCTTTTGAGACTTTTGGGGAAAGGTCTGTTTTGTGTGTGTGTAGTTTTGGCGTTCCGAGGCAGGAGAGCCAGGTCCGGGCAACAGGCGTCCCTCTCTTCCTCCCCTTCCCACTGCTGGACCTGGGGGCAGATGGCGGAGAGGTGGAGGTTCATCTCTGCACCTCTTTAAAAAAAGGGGGCGAGGAGCTGACTTCCCCCATTTGTTTTGGGAGGGGAAAGAACTAAAAGAGAAAAAATGAATGGGGGCGCGGATGCTCCTCGGCGCCTGTGCAATGACGCACGTTGGCTTGGGAGCAGGGGATGAGGTGGATCCTTCCAACAAGCCCCTCAATTGTACTCCTTCCCGTGCAGATAACAGGAAGGAGCACCAACGCGGGAGCTCGAGGCCTCCTGACACTGCCCCGCCTCCATCAAGACAGGGCCCATGTGTCTCCCCCTCTTCCCTTCCTTTCTTTCCAGCCATTCCATTCCTCCTCCCACCTAGGATGGTTTCCAAATGCCCTTCAATGCTCTATTCCATTGAGTTATTATGGAGGTGGTACCCTGAGTCAGCTAATACTTCACTCTTGTGTGTGTGTAGTGTGATTTTGGCTCTGGCTCCAACACCAGTCCCGCAGGCACAGGAATACTTGAACTGGTATTAGAAGAAATAATGTATGTAAATCTCACCACATGTCAGGGTGCTGCCAGCTATGGAATGGCCAGTTTTGGAGAGAGGAGACACCCTGCTGCCCTTTCCAAGCATGGTGTAGTTTGACTCTGAACCAATGGCGCTCTAGCCCTTTTCAGCCATGCCCTATCAGAGTAAGGTGCAGGGGACTGTGCACGCTGTCCCGCCTTCACCCTCCCATGCTCACCACCTCTGCCCCCTCCGTGTCCTACCATACCCTCTAGATGGATTCCGTATGACGTCTGGTTAGCCGATTATGCGCATAATCGCTGAAGTGCTTTATCGTTAATGCTTGTATGCAGGAGGTAATTGAGTACTCAACGGGTGACCTTACTGGTTGTTTCAAATGCGCTTTACAAGTAGTTAAGCGGAGAATCGCTTGTTCACATAGTCAAAATGCGCTTTAACGGCCGGAGCAAAATAAAACTCGCTATTTAACGCGCATTCGATAATGCGCATAATCAGATGTTTAAAGCTCCTCTACGCCCGTTTTGCGCTCCGTTCTTGTAGAGGTAAATTTTTTAATGCGCCTTGAAAGAGCTTTAAATGCCTCTTGTAGAGGCAGCTTGTGCAGAGGGGGAAGGTTTGAAAGAGGCTTCGCCTTGTTTCTGCTTGAATGTAAGTAGAAGCTGCCATGCGATTGGGAACCCTCCATTATTAGGGTTCCTCATCATGGAGAGGCTTTTACTCACATTCAAGTGAACACAAGCAGAAGTGCCTTTGAGACCTCCCTGCTCAATGCTAGGAAGCTGGACACTGAGAAAGTGGCACTGGAGACATTGCAGGCAGAGCCAGCGTGTCCCATCTCCTGACATGCGCTGATCTACCCTGATTAGGTAGAACTCAAAGGGCAGGGATACCACTGGATAATCACCTTTAGTCTAAGCTGACCCTATGGAAAGGAGGACAGGGCTCCTGTATCTTTAACAGTTGCATAGAAAAGAGAATTTCAGCAGGTGTCCTTTGTATGCATGCAGCACCTGGTGAAATTCCCTCTTCATCACAACAGTTAAAGCTGCAGGACCAGGTACAAAAGGGAGCAGGGCTCCTGCAGCTTTAACTGTTTGGATGAAGAGGGAATTTCACCAGGTGCTGCATGCATATAAAAGACACCTGCTAAAATTTCCTTTCCAATACTACTGTTAAATATACAGGAGCCCTGTCCTCCTTTTCATAGGGTTACCCTCCTGCAGCTTTAACTGTTGTGACGAAGAGGGTATTTCACCAGGTGCTGTATGCATACAAATAACATCTGCTGAAATTCCCTTTTCCATACAACTGTTAAAGATACGGGAGCCCTGTCCTCCTTACCGTATGGTACCCTATCTTTACATGAACATTTTTTTACACTTTGCTGTTAATTTGCATTTGTGTTGGGAGGGGGGCCTCTGTCATGATTTTGGGTGCTTCCAGATGAGGCTTTTATTGTGTCATCTGTTCAGGTTTGGGAGATCTGGAGTAGGAGTCTGCCTGCCACAAGCTGAGGGAGGCCTGGGGGCTGGGGACTTAGATGTATGGAGCTGTGAGGAAGCTGGAGTGAAATTTCCAGCTCTGGCCCACAATGGCTATGATGAGGGTGGTGGTTGTATCAACCACTCTCGTCCCATAAGGGTCACGTACCTGCACTTGAGCTTGGTGATTTAACAAGATTTATTGGCTGTGGTTCCTCATGTTAAGGAATAATGCTGCAGACTCTTTCTATTGGGTCTTGTGGCCTCTTTGTATCTCAACAGTATGAAAACACCTCTGCAATATACTTCAATCAAACAAATTTACCTTTAGCTTTGATTCTTTTCATTATCTGTTCCTTTTAAGCATGCTGTTGCTCTTTGCTGCCTCAGGGAGAATGAAGTGTAGGCAGGGCCGTGCAGAGCTGGTAATATACCCAGGCCAGATGGGAAGTGTGTGCCCCCCCCCCATTTTAAAAAAGGAGGACAACATGGCCACCCAAGGGGGTGTGCCCACCAACATGTCCATTCTACATAATACCTTAATATTAAACCTGTTCTACAACACCTCAAGGCACATATATCCCTGCCCCACATGAGGCATGGCCCTCTGGAGCTTGTAGTCTGACCATGGTATTCAAGAGGGATGGCTTCCGCACTGTTTCCGCAAGGCAGGTTCCTCACTTCTTGATGGGCCACTTACACTATGGAAGCAGTAGTGTAATCTGGGGGGACCTCCTCGTTGGAGTGCCCCCTCTAAATTGTGGGCCCCGGGCCAACTGGCCCCACTGCCCCCCCCCTCTGCACGACCCTGAGTGTAGGGTGCACTTTTTGTAATGATGACAATAGTTTGAGGATCCGGATTGCATTTATCCTGAAAAAAGTTTGCTGTTCTTCAGTGAATCCATAGTAAATGAAGACTAGGATGGATTTCCCCTCATTCATCCCTCTCCCCTGCAGCATCAAGGTCAGAAAGGGTATCTCAAGGGATCTGGAAAGGTTCTCGTAAACACAGAATGTTTAAGTTATGATTAAGTCATGTTTACCTGTTAATTGTGCAGTAAATAAAGTTGTGGCTTTCCCCTTCCAGTCCTAGCATGGCAGAGTGTTAAGTAGGAGTTAGAGACTGGCAGCATGCCAGTGGTTCTACTGCATGGGAGGTTGAGAGGTACAGTTTGGTTATCAGTTATGTTGACATGTGCTGAGCATTGTGGTTAGACAGCATACCCCAAAGTCCTAGCTCTAGTATTCCCTGTTATGAAAGGCCTGCTGTTTAAAATACTTGGCTCACCATCAAACTTGGAGAGTCAGAAGATCAAGAGCAATTTTTTCCGTTTCCATCAGATTTTATGAGATCTTTTCCCCAGTGGGAGGGCATGGAAGAGAAAGAGAGTACAGCAATGTTGCACCCCATTTTACTACAAATAAAATCCTGTGCAGCCATCTCTTAGCACTGTCACATAAGGATGCAGTATTGCAATCTTCTTCTTAAATGACTCCTTCTCCAGTTGTATTAGTATGTAAATCTTGATTTTAAGAAAGCATAACTGCAGAAAAAAGGTCGGCCATATATGAAGGACTCCAAAAGCATTTTTCTAAAACCTCTGAAGGGGCAGGAAATGGAAATGTTCAGCTTTTCACATGGTATGGAAGAAAGAAAGAAAGAAAGAAAGAAAGAAAGAAAGAAAGTCACAACTGAAACACACCCATATTCAAAGAATAGCCTAGAGATTAATTAAGGGAAGTGAAATTTTGGTGTGCAGGGGAATTTTAAAAAAAAAAAAGCTGGGTGAGCTATGAGGCATATTTTAGGGATGTGTATCATATCGTTAAAATGTCCGATAACAATACGATAAGGTCATTATCGGACATCGTATCATTAACAATAACGATACAATAGAAAAACCTCCGATAAAGATCCGATCCAAAAATTTTCAGCCCGATTATATCGGATTATCGGACTGCCATATAAATAAACCTATAACTTATGTATTTTAAAAGTTAGAGGCTTGAAACTTGGTCACAGTTCTTATGGGGTATGCCTAAGAATGTGTATGAAATTTGAGATCGATCCCTCCAACTCTCGATTTTATATGAATTTTTGAAAGATCGTGCAACTTTTTGACAGGTCTGAATGAACGCACGTGGCAAGCTGTCATTCTGACCTGTCAGAACTTAAACGTTCTTTAATAAATTCATATAAAATCAAGGGTTGGAAAGATCGATCTCAAATTTCATACACATACTTAGGCATACCCCATAAGCATTGTGACCAAGTTTCAAGCCTGTAACTTTGAAAATACAGAAGTTATAGGCATTTTTTCTTTAAAAATTCAGCTCTATAGGGCACAATGGGGCTGCAAATTAAATATCAGATTTTCGATAATTATCATGAAGACAATACAATTAACCTACAATATTATCGGAGATGATACATTTTTTGGTCTGAGATTCCAATAACGATGAAATACGATATTTTCGGGCACGCACATCCCTAGCATTTATATCCAGTTCAGGCCGATCTTCTCCTGGTGGTGTCCTGGCTTGGGCAGGATCTACACTACCGCTTTAAAGTGGTTTATAACAATAGTGACAACTGTTGGGTCCCAGGAGGACCCACTCCATAGACAGTTTTAAAACTGTTTTCAAAGTGTCACATCCTGCTTGGTGTAGATCTGGATAACAATGGTTCCTTTGGCCATGGTTCTTTTGTTTGGTGTGGTCTTTCCTCTTGCTTCTGCAGCCCCAGGGCAAAAGGGGGCCACCTATGCCGAAAGTTCCATCGTACAGTTCACCCCTTTGTTCTGGCCTTGGAGAACTGACCTCCCTCTCCTACCACTGCCTTCCACTCCCCTCGTGTGTGTGTGTTGTATTTTTAGTTTGTAAGCTGATAGCATAAACCCCACCCCCTCTCTTTCTAATGATGTGAGCTGCTTTGGGACACAATAATTGTCTGAGAATTGGGATAAAAATACAGTGAATAAAGAAATCAACTTTGATGTTAGGAGCGTGCGCACTACACCAACCCATACACGCATGTGCCTGCATGTGCATGCATGCATGAGCACACCTACCCACCCACCCACCCGATATATGAGAAGGGACAGGATTGTGCCCTCTAACCATTTTTCTGCATGCTGACACACACCAGCCATGCACACCTGTCCCATACTCACCAGGATGGCTGTGCTTTCAGCATCCACGTGAAAGGCCCACACAGGTGTGCTGTCCCCCAACCGGGGAAAAGGGCTTGTTGCCCAGCGCGCTTTTACCCAATAAGCACACTAGGTTAGGAGGATACAACTTAATCTTTATTTCCAATGCTGCAGCAATGGAGTGCTCGGGAGTAAACATAAATCGAGCACCCGAACAAAGGAAATCTCACACGTATATAGGCTCTGGATTCAAAAGGTGGGTTAGTCTCCTCACTGGCCAGTGTCGTTAGCAAGTTAAGGTACATACATTTCATTGGTCATGGTTCACACACACACACACACACACACACTTTGAACTTTTGCTCTTTCTCCATGGAGGAATTTGCATCTGGCACGTCTGCAACCTTTCACCTGGAAAGGAAGGGAAGCAGAGGCCTCTTTCAACAAGATAACATTCCTCCTCGAGCTGAAATTGCCCCTCCCCACCTCCTGGGCACCAGGTGCACACATATAGGGGTTCATCCACATGAGTGAGAACTTTGGCTAATCAGAGTTCCTGTTCCCATGGAAGACCCCTTTCACACTTGTGCCAAACCCTCAGCTGCCGTGCATTGGTGTGTGTGTGAAGGGAGGGAGGGAGGGAGGGCATGCAGCATTGGGCATAATGGGAGAGGCCTCCCCACTGCAGCCTCCATGCATATAGGTACCACATCTCCTATTACCTCAAATCATCCTTTTTAGTGGAGCCATCCTAATTCACACATTCAGCTCCCTGCAACTCAAGTCCAGAGCAATCAAGAGATGTGCATGTATGTGTGAACGAGCCCTACTGGATTAGTTTATTAATTGAATTATCATTACTCATTATGTATTCCTATTCAGTACATATTCTTCATC
Source organism: Anniella stebbinsi (assembly GCA_029215795.1). NCBI lineage: Eukaryota > Metazoa > Chordata > Lepidosauria > Squamata > Anniellidae > Anniella > Anniella stebbinsi. The sequence continues at coordinate 103,906,457 of JARDYH010000003.1, forward strand.
CATTCCATTCCTCCCGCTGACAAAAAAAATCTGGGCACATATCCCCAATTTGGACAAACTACTCAAATAGTTTAATAATGGACAGCTAGACCATATCACATCTCCCACCATGAGGGGCTGGGGACTGTGACATGATACCTTCAATATGGCCTATTTGTACATATGACTAAATTTGAGCTGACCTACCTCTTAACCCCTTTAGATTTGCTGCGTTCATTCCTTTTCTCACTGACCTGCCTCCTTTTGTGATGGCTCCCTCGATGACTGTTTTAAGAAGCCTATAATGGACCATAATTTTGATAAAATTGGGGTGTCAGGTGGTGCAGCTTGTGGATTTCATTAAAGGCCCTTTGTCTTTTACTCAAAATTCAAGAATGATGGTAGTGTCCTATTGATATCAAGAAGGAGTGCCAACTCCTATTTAAAGAAGTAGATAATACACACATATTTAAAGAATGCATAGTCCTGCTATCCACCTATTTGCTCAAATGAAGCTTATCTGAATGGCATCTGCTGTACCCCTTTACCAGGGAGTCTTTGTGCATCCTGCAATTTGTTGTCAGGAAGCAAAATACAGGAAAACACAAGCTTCACTGATTATTATTGTCCCTGGGGTTGAGTTGAAAGATCCAGAAAGAAAAGTAAACTGAAGAGGAGGTAAAAAGAGTTGAGAGAAACTGTAGTAACCCATCAAATCCCAGTTTACATCGTGTTTGTCTGTAACTTCACAATGACTTCTTCAGTAATTCTGTGAAGTGTGTGCATGTGTGTACACACATGTGTGCACAAGAGAAATATATATTCACTACATTTTTATAATGAGATTATAGTGTCCAAGCCAGCTTTGCAGATTTATAGATGTTACAGGCAAAGTTTCAATTCAAGTAAGCTAAAGGATACATGGGAGATCAATATCACACCCACAAACAGCAGACAAAGTACTAAATATCTATTCTACCATTCAATTCCTTGTCATTCCATAGACTACCTGGTGTTGAGTCAGCAATGTACAGAACCAGTGCAACTCTCAGAAGTGAAGCATTAACATCCAGCACTCTCAGAAGTGAAATACTGACAAATAATCTACATATATAAAAGGATGTATTTGTTTTTATGACCTCAATGGACTTGAAAACTGTGCATCCAATCGTTACAAAACTTTTAGAAATGTTCTACCTCTATCTGGGATGGTTTTAGGCACAGTGAGAATTTCGACCGCCATCTTGAAAACAATGGCAGCCAATTGAAAAGTTTGGACACTCACTGCCTGTGTGCCGTTTGACTGGTTGCTATGAAACTTTTAGGATTTGTTCTACCTCTGTCTGTGGTGGTTTTAGCGTACTTAATATTTGAACTGCCTTCTTGAAACAAAACTGCAATCAATCAAAACGTTTGGACACTCACTGCCTCTATGCCATTTGATCAATAGTTATTAAACGATTTGTTCTATCTTTAGCTGAGATGGTTTTAGGCATAATGAACATTTCAATTGCCATCTTGAAACAAAATGGTTGCCAATTAATTTTTTTAAATAGATTTACTGCTTTACTACCTGTTGATCAGTTCCAACCAAATTTCCCATCAAGATTTCAGCACTGCAGCAAGCAGATTTTAATTATCCAAAATTGCATCCGCTATCTTAAAATCAAATGGCAGCCAATCCAATTTTTTAAAAAAATTATAGCTTCAATACCATCTGATTAATTTCAATCACATTTGGCATGAAGATTCAGCACTGCAGCAAGCAAATTTTAACCATACCAAAAACATTATAAAATTAATAGCAATTGAAACAAAAATGGAAATTGGCTAAAAAGTAATATAGATACAATACACATGTAATTCCATGGCATAGGCCTGGCTGGGGGTTCCAGTGGGTATGACTTCACTTAGACAGGGCAGGCACAATGTCTCCAACTCTGACAGATGTGTAAGGCTTTGTTGAATCAAACTAAGGACTGTTCCCAACCTGGCTGAAGCTGGGTGCATTTTCTAGTTAATGCTAAAATTAACTGTGCTGTATGTCTCAAGACTTGCATTTAGATTGTTTGTAGTTCATAAAGACAGTACCTGCATTAATATTTAATTCAGTTATAACTACAAATAAATTGTTTTATTAAGTATTTTTAACAAAGAAAGAAACATTAACTTCTTTAATGTTTAATATTAATTGAACATTGCCTGACCCCATCAGGCAATGTTCAACACTCAGTGCCTCTGGAAAGCACACATACCTTTTCATGTATCCCACATTTCTACAGCCTTACTTGGAAGCTATAGAATTTCTGAAGTTGCGGGCAATGCCTAAGTTGACCATGCAATGTAATTATCATTTGACCATGTTCAATAGCTTACCTAATGCCATTGACCAGTGTGGAGAAGTGGTGAGAGTGTTCAGTACTTTACATAATGCCATTGACCTGCATCATATAGTGGTGAGATTGTCAGGCTCCTACTTCAGAGAACCCAATTCAAATTCCCACTCAGCCATAACGCTCACTGGGTGACCTTGGGCCAGTTTCTCTCTCTTTCAGCCTAACCTATCTCACAGCATATTCTTAAAGTTAAAATGGGGGCCTTTTACTCTGCATTGAGTTCTTTAGAGGAAAGATGGGATATAAATACAATAAATAGAAATAGAATTCCTAGGCATTATACAGAATTTCTAAGTATTCTATGGAATTCCTGAATACCAATAACACATAATACACAAGACAAAGCTTGATCATAAGCAGAAGAGTAAAACACAAGTGAATAAATGTAATAAATAAATAAATAATATACAAGGACTATTATTAAAGCTGTCTAGAAGCTACAGTAATTTACAATAATAAGAATAAAAATCAGTCCTTAATTTCCCCAGACAAGTTCTCAACATGCTCACATTAGACTTCAAACTGCTGAATGAATGAATAAATGAATGAATGCCTCTCTTGATATAGCTTGCAAATCTTCTAAATTGGGTTGGGGGAGGAGGCATTTTAAAAATCTCAGGTCCATAAAGTGGATTTGCAGTCATTTTTAATGGGTCTCCAGGACTTTGCTTTGAAGTGATGACTCACAAAGGCGATTTTGTTGAGCCAACTGCACCGTAAAAATATTAAGTGTGGTTTTGAGCAGTAAAAGGTTTTATTATCCTGCTCACTTCCTGTCATGAAGCATTGCATTAAATTGTACTTTTAAAGGGATTAATAGCCTATTTGCTGGGCTCCATGCAGTATTAAGCATTATAAGAATGATTGAAAAACCATGTTATCAAAACCAGTGTTAATAAGGATTTAAAAAACAAAACAAAACAAAAAATAGCTAAACATATTCTACTCCAACTATTATTATTAACTCTTGCATTTATATCCATTGCTTTCCATCCTATTGCCTAATGTCAACATGTTGTATCTAAAAGAACAACCATTTGAGAGAGTAACAACATACAGGACAGAGGGAAGAGGTATTCAAAAGGGATGCAACATACTCCAGCTTGTTACATGCTTGAAAGTGCTTCTTTTTTTTTTTTTAAGCCAGGAAATCTCATCACAGACCTCCTGTGTCACATGTGTTTTTGTCCTCAGGGCCTAAAGGCAAATGTGAAAATATGACAGCAGTATATGCATATGGTGAACAACTAGAAGGTAAATAAATACACTTTTTGCACCAAATCCAATTGCCAGTAGCATTTTCTCATAGGGATAATGGCAGTTGTACGTCAGTTGCCAGGATCCCAGGCAGAAGATGACACTGCAGCATCATCATTATTGTTGTTGTTGTTATTATTTATATTTATTTATACTTCATTTCATTTCATTTCATTTCTTACATTTATATACCGCCCCATAGCCGAAGCTCTCTGGGCAGTTTACAAAATATTCAACAATATAATACAACAATATTTCCCAACATTGGGACTCAAGGCAGCTTACAAATTAAGACATGTACAGCTAAAACAAATATATATATATATATATATATATATAATTAAACATAGTACAATTTTAAAATATATAGAACATTTAAAAACATTTTAAATACAAAATAGTTTTTTTAAAAATCCAACTATAACCAGCACATTCACAAAGGTCTGAACTACTCCCCAAAGGCTTGCTGAAACAGAAAAGTTTTAGCCTGCCTCCGAAAGCACACCAAGGAGGGAGCTAGTCTAGTTTCCCTGGGAAGGGAGTTCCAGAGTCCCGGAGCAGCCATGGAGAAGACCCTCTCACGCATTCCCACCTGGTGTGCCTGTGATGGTGGTGGGAAGGAGAGAAGGGCCTCCCCTGAAGACCTCAGGGGACGGGCAGGCTCATAAGAGAGAATACGGTCTTTCAGATATCCTGGACCTGAGCCGTATAGGGCTTTGCAGGTCATAACCAGCACTTTAAATTGTGCCCGGAAACACGTTGGAAGCCAGTGGAGCTGTTTTAACAGGGGAGTTGTATGCTCCCTGTAACCAGCCCCAGTCAACAATCTGGCTGCACCTCTTTGAACCAGCTGAAGTTTCCGAACACTCTTCAAAGGCAGCCCCATGTAGAGCGCATTACAGTAATCCAAATGGGATGTAACTAAGGCATGTGTCACCTTGGCCAGGTCCAACATCTCAAGGAACAGGCACAGCTGGCGCACAAGCTTTAACTGTGCAAATGCACTCCTGCCCACCACTGAAATCTGGGCATCCAGGCTCAGGGCTGAATCCAGGAGTACACCCAAGCTGTGAACCTGTGTCTTCAGGGGGAGTGTAACCCCCATCCAGCAGCATACGCTGATGGAGCAGTTATCTCCTAGAGTTTCCAAAGAAGCACGGGGAAGGAAGAGAGGCTTCCGATACAAGAAGGAAATGTCATGCCACCCAAACCATCACCTGCTATCGCATATACTGGCTTCCAAGGTGAGGATGTTTCACCCTTAGAGACCAGATGGACTGCCAGGGATGCGGGTGTGCACAGCAAGCGTATCGGTGAGGGCGGCTCACAAAGGTAGGCTGTGCTGCCCCTCCCCAATTCTGCTCACCGAAATGAAGGAGGAGTAATTTGCATATACAAACACCTTTACAGAAATTAAGGCGGAGTAATTGACATTTTGGGAACAGGCAAGAATTTCTGTACAGCCTGTGTATTGAATCAGCATAGCTGCCCAAAATATTGTTGTTCTGAATATCTCTGAATTCTTATACATTTGCCTGCAAGAGTGCAAATAGTCTTGGACCTCATACAGAGCTCCTTGATTCCAATATAAGTACATTAATTCTCACACGCCTGGCAATTCTGTTGCCGAATTCTCTGGACCTGAACTCTACTGATAGAATGGAGCTGCCTTTGAAAAGTACATGTTTCCACTGAAGTTTATAATCTGTATATTCTCCTTCCCCGCCCCATGCATGTAGGTGGCTCAGTCCCCAAGGCTTTAAATGCCATTAATGTAATATGAGCATTCGTTAAAAGTACACAGGAAAGTATCTTCTGTGTTAAGCACCATGATGCTTCACTTCCATCAGCAATCTGTATTATAATTGATTCCCCCCTCCCCTCCCCAGTAATAGAAACAGCAAACAGAAATCTGGCAAAATGGCTCATATATTAAACTGACGTTGCCTATATTTGCATGTGCCAATTGCCAGCACAGCGCCCTAAAATATTTACGAGTTTCTAACTCCTTTCCGCCTTCAAACTTAAATTTCAGTGGTATTACATGTCTCAGTGTTAGAGTTCAAAGCTGCCTTTAGCCTGCAGTTTCCAAGTCCACCTCCGAAGTCTTAGATTCTGGACTGTATTTTCCTCCTGTGCTGATGAGAATCGTGCTAAAAACATCTGCTTCAGCATTCAGTTCTTGCAACCTGCTCACTCCTTGGCTCTCCTGCTCCCATAAAGAGGTTTTATCTTAACTATGCTGCAGGTCTGGTGGAAAAAATGTTTGGCAGACTTTAGCCAAAATGAAGACGACCACCAGTGCTTAATAAACTACTTTCAACTCTTTTTATAGCCAGGTTTGGCCACCATTTGTAAAAACCTTTGGTCAGAATTGAATTTTAAAAATTAAATCAGAGACGCCAGTGGGAAAGCGTAGAAAGCCAGACTAAAACTTTCACCATTTATTAAATAAATGTAACCACAAGTCCTCAAAGTTCATACTTTCCTATTCAGTGAGACAAGCTGCAACCAGGAATAAACCTAGAAATGTGAGGTGGGTGAGTGACATCGCTGCCTTAAAAAAAGAGTAATATCAAAGACAGAAAAATCATAAGATCTGAAATTCTGGTTAGTAATTACCATTTTTTAAAGTCACCTCAGTGCTATGCAGCCAAATAATTATAAGGATTCTGCACAGTTTCTCATCTTTTTTTACAGGTTAAGCCTAGAATTAGAAATCCAACACCTGGAACAGTATACCAAATTCCAGCTTATTCGCAACATGCGCACCCTGGACAGTGAATCTGAATTTGCTGCCTACCTTCTGACTGTTGGTAATGGTCCTGCAGAAGAGTTCTCAGCAGTTGGAGAAGACATGATCCCAGACTCATGCCTTGTTAACAAGCACATTTTTCACTGCTGCCTATGGGGCTGACTTTAGCGAGGCAGCAGAATGTGCCTAGCCAGGCAAGGTCATTCTCAATCCCAAGAATGAGCACTGTGACTCCATCAACCAGATGATATTGGACAGAATGGAAGGCGAGGGAATGACCTACTTGAACTGGTGATAGTGCCAGGCTCAATGTGCAATATGGAGTTCCTAAACACACTCAACCCAAGTGGTTTGCCGCCAAGCAAGTTGACTCGGAAGAAGGGTGCTGTCGTCATCCTGCTAAGGAACCTGGATGTGACTCAGGAGCTTATCAGTGGCGCAAGGTTCATCATGCTTGCTATGCACAACAGCTGTCTGCATCTGGAAGCCCCCACTGGACAGGCTAAGGGCAAGCAGATCTTCCTGCAGAGGATTAGTCTTGCACTTTCCAACTCATCTCTCCCCTTCCAACTCAAGCACTGTCAGTTCCCTATTCATCTGGCCTTTGCCGTTAGCATCAACAAGAGCCAGGGACAGATTGTGGACCAAGTTGGTGTCTATCTACCTATACCTGTCTTCAGCCATGGACAACTTTTTTTTTCTCCCAGGCATTTTAACAGCTTAAGTTGAGGGTTTAACTGAATTTCTGGTTTAACTGAATTAAAAACGTTTTTAAAATTAGTTATTTTTATGGTTTATGGTTTAAAATTTTGTATATCAACTTTTTAATATTCAATCTTTTAATTTTTGTAAACCGCCCAGAGAGCTTCGGCTATGGGGCGGTATGTAAATGTAATAAATAAATAAATAAATAAATAAGAAAAAGCTTGCTGCTACTCATTATCATTTTTAAGAAGTTAAAACACATTATATAGCTTTACAAGCAGACACTCCACTGAAACAAAGCAATTGGGATTTTTATTTTGAAGAACTATGAGTGTCTTTCAACTGAAACTTCCAACTGAATTTGGTTGGGTTTTCTGCTGCACTTGAGCAGCACCCTTTCATTTTCATCCCACCAGTCAATACACTCATACTAACTTACAATATATATATATATATATATATGAACAATAAAATCCACTAGATATAAAAAATCAGTCCCCAAGTGCCACCCCTTATGTAGCCAAAATAACAAAAGCCATGGACAAAATGAAGGGATTACACAACCTGGAAAACCCAAAGGTTTATAGAAGTACAAAACCATCTTTAGGAGAAATGACGGTCTTCTTTATCCACTGCCCACTGAGCATGTGCTCAGTGCCCACAGAACACTGGCTGGCTGTTGAGAGGGGAGGGAAAAAAGGAAAGAAAACTGGGTGGGAGGAGGAATGGAAAGGAGTGGTTGGAAAAGGAGGTGTCCAACCATTCTTTCAACTACTGATGTCTGCCTGACTTCCTGCTTTCACCAGCTGATCCCTGCCCCCATTTGCTTGCACAGTGGGGCAGGTAGAGCTGGACCTAGGGGCCAAGGTCCAGGACCCCACAGCCGTGTGTGTGTGCTCAAATGACCACCCAGAGAGTGGCAGGCAGAGTGGCAGGTGATGAGGGCATCATGGCAGCTCAAGCAAACCTTTCTGTAGTATCATTCTAAACTCTACAACACTAACTTTTAAACTCTAATTAGGGATTCTGGTTTTCCTTGGAAGCTCAACAAGGGTTCCTTATTGAGAAAGTTAGTAATGGTGCATATGTTTCCTAGGGGGGAAAAGGGTGATCTACTAGTGAACACATGCTAAAGGGCTCTTTGAGTTTACATGAAGCCCAGAAGGTCTGGCTAGTGCCCTACTTGAACAGAGAATGCAGAACACTCTAGAGGATACCCAGAATCCTCTGCGATGCATAAGGGGAAGTGGGGTTTCAGCAAAGTCAAATTGAGGTGGCAAGGGAAGAAATGTGAATGCTACTGTTCTAGGGGATCTTCTTCCTTTCTCCATGCATACTTGCCGCTGGTTTACGAAATCATTGTCACTAATCTCAGCATGCGTTAATAAAGCCTAGTGATGACATCAATACAGAAATCTGATCTCCAGGCACTTTCCAGGAAACAACTGCTTTTAAAAGCTATATGGCCTGTTAGTCAAACAAAGCATCCAGGCATGATGTTCACAATTGATGGCATATTACATCCTTATAACTAGTGGTTCCCTTTTAACTAGAAACTGGATTTTTACCTGTTCATTCCGCAATAATTTTTGAGAGAAAGACAACAGCTTTTCTTGAGTCACTTAACTAAATACTATTAACTACCAAGGAAGAAACAAACAATTTACAGCTGATGGGCAAAAATCAAATCTCTGCAGTTTTATAGTGCTATATTTTACCCAGAGACTGAAGTTTTTAATCATAGTTCTTGTATAGAATTTGTGGCAAGACAGGAAAGGTGGAAACAAGCAATGATTTGTCAAGGAAAATGTTTTATAATCTTTAATTTTGGATGAGAAAATCTGAAATGTGAACCTTGCTTTCTTAAAGACAACTTATGTACTGACATGGAATAATGTACATCAACTATGCTGTAGTTTTTTCTGGTGTGTTTGGACTTATCTTAGCAACTGGATTTAGTGCAAACATTTTAGCTCTTGCTCTCGCCATCAAATACAGTTCCTTTAAGAAAAATCAACTGGATGTTCTTCTCCTAAGCATGGTTGTGGCAGACCTGCTTACACTTATCCTGATGCCCTTTGTACTGGCTTCCGTCTTCTCCTACACATGGCTTTGGGGAGATACATTCTGCAAGATTTTTCAGTTCTGTTCAGCTTTTTCCTTGGCTGCTAGCACCTATTCCCTATGTGCCGTCTCCTTTGCTAGAGCTAGAATCATCTTGAGACCTTGCAGAACTCCAAAGATCGCAACCATGGTCTTCATGTTCATCTCGGTTTGGGTCCTGAGCTTTGTTGTCAGTTTACCTTTGAGAATCCATGCCACAATGGAAACAAGACTTTCTACCAACGTATCTTTCTGCTTACCTATGCTATACCAGCAACACTACCAAGTAGTTCTTTGTCAGTTCATCTTATATTACCTCATCCCAGTCCTGGTGATTGCATATAACTACATCCGTCTTGCTCTTTTTCTCCATAAAAGTCCCATGATGTCTGTGGTGAGTTCTAGAAACATACGAAGAGCTTCTGTAATGATCTTTACTGCCACTGCCACTTTCTCAGCCTGCTGGCTTCCTGTATATATCTTAGAATTATGCATTTATTTGAGAATCTATCATCACAGCTACAGCTGGGACTCTTTCTATTTTGTCTGCAATATCCTTCAGTACCTTCACCCATGTGTTAATCCTGTGCTGTACATATTATTGTCCAAGCGATACAGAAACCAAAAGACAATAATGTTGTGTTGCAAAAAAAGCAGGGTGCACCCGCAGATCCATAGTATAAGCAGCTTGAGAAAGTGAATATAGGTAGTGTTGCCAAGTAATGTTGCCATCACATTTTAAGGAAGAGAAATTTGAGGTGAATTTGAAGGGCCCCTGCCAAATCATCAACAGGAATTTCAATAAGTTGAGGTGTGTTGAGATGGAAGGGGCTCTCACATCCCTACTCCTGACATCTTAAAACATTATGTGCAAGAAGGGATCCCTTGAGACAAAAGTATCATCTCTACCTATAAAGTTGAAAGTATGTGTGTGGGTTTGTATGTCCAGAAATGTTTACCCACTTCTAGATGAGCCACGAACTTGAAATTTGGAATGTGATAGATCTTCCTATACAATGTACTAAAGAAATCTGAAAACACATTTTTTTTGCCATTGAACTATTTTTAAACAATTTAAAACAAACCCTACTATGACACCTACAATTCCCAGCATGCCTACAACTCCCAACAACTGTTGAGGAATCGCCTCTCAGATGATGGGGCCACTTACAGACCACCAAAGGCATGCTGGGAGGTGTAGGCGTTTCAGAGATCTCGGGGATCATGCGTAGCCATGTGGGTGATCACCCGAGATCTCTGAAATGGCTAAACATCTCAGCATGCCCTGCCCAGAGCTGCACTCCTTGGCAATGCTATTCCTTGAGAGAGCGGCGAGAAGCAGGCATCAGTGTCGAGCGGAGGGAAACATATTATTAACGTTAGTCAGGCGACACTAGTTCTCAGTGATGAGGGTTAAAAATGAGTATAGTCCAAACATCAGCTGAATCAGAGAGCATATACAGCTTGGGTCAATATGTAGTTTCTGGATGGTTGAAAGCTGCTCAGATTTTGAAGCCACTTTTTCTTAAAGCATCTATTGCAACTATGTCTCAGCTCTGGGAGAGTACAGGGTGGGGAGGTTTGCTTGTATTTGTTATTCCATGTTTACTTTTTTTGGCATAAACAGCTTGTGTGGATTTGATTAACTTCACTTTAAAAGAGAGGCTCCACCAACATGCAAGCTGGGATGCCAAACATTTCGGAGCTGATGGCTCTGCTCGCCCACCCCAGGGAGATTGCTTTCAAAGGCTGTGGCAGGAGCTGCAAGCAGTCTGAAGGCGAAGGCAGGGGGTGAAGGCAATTTCTGAGCAAGCAGGTTTCTGTAACTGCATTGTGGTACAAAGCCAGGCAGTGAGACATAACAAGCCTGTCATGTGACCTCAAACCCCCATCAAGCTCAGCATATTCTTGTCAGTGTTCTCTAGTTTCACTTGGATATTTTGACTGGGGGAAGAGTGAAGCATTGATCATGAGCTTGTTGACATGGCCCAACCTTCCTTCAAGTTTAGCCACCCTGAAGATCACGTGATGCAACAGGCTTCATTCCAGAGATTTAATACTGTTAATGTAGACGTCTTCACCTCTAACATGAAAGCTACATTTAACCTTTGAAATGGCTCCTTTACCATCCATCCTCTGACCCCATCCCAAGTCTAAATTCTTATTTTTCAAAAGCTAGTCGATTTGCTCTCTATATAAGCAAATACAGCTCACAAATTTAAAAAGCATCCTTTGGGCAACCAGCTTCAAATCTAGCATACAGGACTAATTTTGCACTGCACCATTGCCGGGAAAAGTCTGCTGTTTCTCTTAGGCCATTAATATTCAGTTGGCTCAAAATTGAGCTTAACTTTCCCAGGCTCTGGATCAGAAAACCCAACCACTGCAGCAGCTGTAAAATGTTCAAATGAGTGACATGTTTCATAACTTTAAATGCTAACACATTGTTCATGTGGGCTTCTCAGTATCCGTAAAAGCCTAGAACATATGGGAAACAGGTCCCATGCCTCCTACAGGAGGCACCTGGGATCCTGCTATGGAGGAGGGGGGTCATCAATATTAATTACCTTTTCCAAGTTCTATAAAAAGGTATATTCTATTTATAGAAAGTGCAATTATCATCCTCTTACTTCTCCTGGTGAAATGCCCTCTTCATCACAATAGTGAAAGTTGTACGAGCCATGCCATGTGTGACCAGATACAAAAGAAGGCAGGCCTCCTGCAGATTTAACTGTTGAGATGAAGAGGGAAGTTCACTAGGTGCTGGATGCATACAAATGACACCTGCTGAAATTCCCTTTTCTATGTAACTGTGAAAGCTACAGGAGCCCTGTCCTCCTTTTCATATGGTCACCATAAGCTAGGGTCCAGTTCAGGTAATGTTTTGCCGTTCAATTTAGCAGGGGGAGGGTGGCGTGCCGGGTGATGACATCACCCGGCGTGCCACCCTGGAGCAGGCCGCGAAGCCCACTCGCAGTAGCAGCCGGCGCCGGACGGGAGCAGACGTCCCTGTAAGGTAAGCAGTGGCAGGGGGGAGGGGGCTTACCCCCCCCAGGGCCGTCCGCTTCCATCTGATGGCGCCCGCGGGGTCCCGATCTGATCCGGGGGGTCCGTGCACCCCCCTAATCCAAACCCAATTTAAAGAGAAAGAGCAGGGGGCTTGAATTTGCCCATCAACAGTTGGTACTTGGGAAGCAGACAGAGCAGGCACTCAGTATTCCCCACTGTGGTGAGATTTCTTGGGTTTCTTTTTTAATTAGAGTAGCAAATATTTCTAAACGTACACCTATTCATATAACTTAGCATATACAGATTTTATACAAATCTATTTCATCTATTGTCCTCCTTTAGTTTTTGGTGATGCATTTCCTCATTTGTGCAATGGTAAGTCGCCAGCCTGTCAGGGTTGTTCGTGGCTGCCTCTACAAGAGGCATTTAAAGCTCTTTCAAGGCACATTAAAAAATTTACCTCTACAAGAACAGAGTGCAAATCGGGCGTAGAGGCGCGTTTTCTCTCCGATTATGTGCATTATCAAATACGTGTTAAATAGTGAGTTTTCTTTTGCTCCGGCCGTTAAAGCGCATTTTGACTATGTGAACAAGCGATTCTCCGCATTAACTACTTGTAAAGCGCATTTGAAACAACCGGTAAGGTCACCCGTTGAGTGCTCAATTACCTCCTGCATAGAAGCATTAACGATAAACCGCTTCAGCGAATATGCGCATAATCGGCTAACCAGGCGTCAAACGGAATCCATCTAGAGGGGGTCTGTGAAACAGGAAACGCAAAGCAGGCAGGCAGGCAGGATGTTTTAGGATTTTTATGCAGTTTTAATAATATGTGTCATGTTTTTAATCAATTTTATGTATTTTATCATGTTGTTGTTCCCCGCCTCGATCCAGACGGAGAGGCGGGTAAGAAATAAATTGTTATTATTATTATTATTATTATTATTATTATCAGCAGTTGCCTTCTTCTACAAAGCTAGGGCTGCCTCTCCCTTTGCAACTCCTGCCTGCCTCCCCCCGGTCTCCTGACAGCTCTGGGCTGGATCAAGTGACTCCTTTGCCATACTGGTCTAACTCTGCTCTCCCACAATGGGTTTGCCCCATTTTCTGCAGGTGCAGGATTTGAATTCACAGAAACATGGATTGGATGAATGTGTATCCCTGGCAGTGGCCGTTTTCTCACAGCACACTAGTGTGCTCTGGCTGCTAGTCTGGGGATTACTGGTGGAGTCAGCAGTTGGACTTGGACCCAGGGAAGAATATCTACGTTTACATCCTTTCTCAGGCACACACAGCAGCTCACTGTGTGGTGCTGCTGCTGGCACAAATGGAAAGACAATCGGCATTTTGAAACTTGCCTGGCCAGTCGGATTTTGTGCTTCCCCTCAGCTTGACCGTGGGCATTGGGAGCCACCCTTTGGACATCACTGGAACTGCAAGCTGCCTAAAAGCTGCTTTTGACACAGTTTGGTGTCTTGTGAGGCTGCTTTTATAAATGTGGTGTTTATTAATTTGGCACAGATTGGCAGACTTTTTAAGAGCTGCCCTAGGGAACAGTATTGCGTATACCATATATGTACCTCACAGGGGGCTTGGGAATGATTAATTACTGTTTACGCACATTTTGAGATTGTAAAATATGGCTGACTTTTAATTATGTGCTGTGCCATACACTCTCTTGTGACAGTCATGCAATTCAAGTCTGGGTTTAAACTAAACACACATTAATTAATGTCCTGTCATTTGCCCTTCTGAGATCCTGCAGGTGTAGAATGAAATAAAAGAAAAAGAGAAGAAATCTAGCCTGTGATTAGCTCATTTGCCATACAATTGTGTTTGGTTAGAAAAATGGAATGTTCACCTAATCATGTAATAATAATAATAATAATAATAATAATTTATTTCTTACCCACCTCTCCCTCCGGATCAAGGCGGGGAACAACATCAATACAAACAATATAAAATACATAAAACTAATTAAAATCATATAAAATCAATACATTATTAAAATCAATAAAACTGTAAAGAATATATGAGCAATGAATGACTTGCAAGCCTATCACAATTTTATGTAACTTTCAGTGGGCCACACCACATTTGAATTGGGGTGACATAAAATGTTTCCCAGAGCTTAAACCTACAGAGAAAATAATGATTTTTCAAAAGTTATAAGTGAAATAAAATACAACTTCAGACAACATGCTAAGCTATGGTTAGACTGCTAACCCTTTGGCAGCACATGGTTAGTGAGTGTGTTTAAACCATGGTTATGTAACCACCATGGTTAGGAATGGTTCACATGACACGCTAAGCCCTTATGTTTAGCTCAAATGCTTAACCATCATGGTTTAGTGTGTTGTCTGAACAGGGACACTGCACTATTACATTACTTTTTAAGTTTTCTATGTAATGCCCTGACAGTACTCTCACCCATATGCTCCACAACTGTGAACTCCTTTCTGTTAAGGCTCTTAAATTTGGTTGCACTAATGGCCTGGGGGCAGAGAAGTTATACAGCAAAAGACACTTCTGGACTAGATATACACAACAGCTTTATAGCTCTATTGCAGTGCATGGATAACGGTTGGGGCATAATCCACATTCCATATATTGCTTTCATGGTGTTTTATCCTGCTTTTTATTCTACATTTGCAATTATTTGCTACAAGGTGTAAACTGGACTATTATTTGCAGACTAGAGTAGCCTCTGTAAATATCATGATTAGCATTCACTAATCTAATGTGGAGTGAACACAGAGCCCCCCCCCCCCGGTAATTGGTTCATTAAGACTCCTCTCTTAATGTTCAACTGGTGGAGCAGTTTGATAGTGGCGTGAATTACCCAGGGGAGTGGTTGGCTTCCCCTCACTGAAGGTCTTCAAGCAGAGACAGACAGCCATCTGTTGTAGATAATTTAGCTCCGGATTTCCTGCATCAAGCAGGGGGTTGGATGATCAATAGCACCCCCTCCAATGCTGTGATTCTACAAGTTTTGCTGTGGATTGGCTGAAAGAAATAACTGCTCATAGTCTTGGACTTGAAAAAGGAGTGTCAATAGCCTTAGCCTGTTCTCAACCTATATATTTGTAAATAAACTCAAATATTACAAACCACCATAAAGGCTCCACCGACATCCTACCTAAGGAAACCAAATTGGACTAAATGCTGCAGCTTTGGAACTTCTCACCATTCACAAAAGTGAGGACAGCATTTCACTATTCTTCAGTGCATCCATATATGTTATCATCACTACTCTCTCTCTCATGTTTTGGATTAGAATTTACATGCAACAGTATGTGGTGAAAGAGTAGACATGAGAAGATGAAACAATTTGGGCACACATGTCCTAGGCACAAATAATCAGTGAGTGGATGAGAGACAAAGATGAGAATCAAGACTAAAGGCAGAACTAGATGATAGGGAGACCAAGGGCCTCTCTACGTTAAAGCAAAAATCCTGCTCCCTTATTGGGCTTTCTTCTTGCAGAGGTTTTCTGTGATTATGATGGGTGCAATACACAGGTCTTCCCCTTTCCTCCCCTCCCCTTTTTTTGGCTGCTTCCTTTGCGCAGAAGTTCCATATGTTCCATTTATATAGCCAGCAGATGGCACTGAAACATTGCAGCAATATTGCGCACTCTTAGAATACACCTACTCTTTGATGGTGATGTATATTTGTTACTGCATTTTTGATAAGTTAAATCATGGCAGAATGAAGCTAAAAAAAGGTGGGAGAGGCACCGGAAGATGATGACATCATGAAAAAGACCTGCAAACATCAGTGAGTAACTGATCTTGATCGCACTACATAAGCTCCATGTGAAGGCAGACTAAAGACTAGGGTAAAACTAGATTATATGGGAAACAAAGATATGGCTGCCACCAAACCAACCACCCTATTTTCCCTCCTTTCCTCTCCCCCAATAAAATCTAGTAAAACAAAAACACACTGATACAATCCCGTTGAGACGCACCCCCCCCCCCAATTGCAAGCAACATCCAATGAAGTGGAAGAGTATGTATGTGTGTGGCGATGGGAGGCGGATATTCAATGTGACCATGGCACACATTCCGTTATTTTATGTTCCTGGGTCAGCAGGAGGAGAGAGATTTGGGGCTGCTGTTTTCTGCGACAGCCACGCATTCTGCATATTTTTGATAAGTCCCTTGACCACCTTTGAGGCTTGACTGTGCTCCTTATGTGAACATGTAGTCAACATTATTATAAAAACAGGATGCAGGGGGAAAAAATGTGAAAGTTCATTCTGACCAATGTAGGTTTAACATTTGCAATTAACAAACCAATGTAAGAAGAAAGCAATTATGCTTTGTACATGAAAACCCCTTTACAAGTTTTACTACTCAAGATCATATAGTCTTTCATTTCAGATAATTTGTGCTATCTAGCATTCAGCTACAAGTATGCTTGTCCTTAAATAAAGGATTTGATTTATTCTATTCTACATAGGTTCCATCACTCAGCAGCATTTTATTAAGTGCCTTGTCATACCTGTCACGTGGTTTAATTAATGGGTGCCTTACAAAAGAAAATTAAACAGTTAAAAGGAAAAAAAGGAACTGGATTGGGGGGGGGAAGGGAAGTAGGAACAAAGAGTTCTTCTATGAACTCAACAGCCAACTACCCCAAAATAAATGGAAACACACTCTTTTTTTGTATATTTTCAACATTTAATATGATGTAATTTATTTCTGTAGCTTTAAGTCATGCATGGCAGCTTATACTAGACCTTCAGACAGTTCCAGCAGGAGGCTGTAGGTCTGGAATGAATGAATGAATGCTGAGCAGGTACAGACAGTAGAGCTGTCTGTACCTGCTCAGCACCTCCATAGAGCCTTTGGCATGTGCAGAACACTTCTCATACATTATCTCAGTGACTCTCAACAACCCTGTAAGATAGGTTTCTACTATCTACATTGGGAGGTGGAATGAAGCTAAAAAGAGTGGCTTGCTTACGGTTATATATAACTTTATACTATTACATTTATATTAGGGATGTGCACGCTCGAAATTATCGTATCATATCGTTATCGGAAGTTTGGACCAAAAGCATTATCATGTCCGATAATATCATAGGTGAACCGTATCATATCGTATTTCTGGTAATCGGAAATACGATATTATATCGTTTATACATTTTGCCCTAGAGAGAGTTGCTTTTGAGTCAGAAAGGCCTAAAACTTTTAAATTTTCCAAGTTACGGGTATGAAACTTGGTGACAGTGCAGACTGAGTGTTGCTAGTCATGTGTGCCAAATTACAGAACAATCGGTGCAAGCGTTGCTCGGAAGTAAGCTTTCAAAATCCACTTCTTCAGGTGGTTGAAATGTGGTCCTTTTTCAAGAGACGTCCATTACAGATGGGCATCTCACAGATGGCCTTGAGGGGACTCTGCTGTGCCCAATTTCAGACGCACAGCTGCAGCTGTTCCTCAGAAGTAAGCTTTCTCAGCAACACATGAATTCAGATGACACATTAAGAAATGGAGGGGTAAATAGCATACTGACCAGGACTTCAGGAGGCAGCGCTCCCCACACAACATGCTGCAGCCGGAATGGCACGGCACCGGCAAACACACCAGTGGTTAACAACGAACGCAGCTGTGACTGACAGCCCACCCGCCATGTTGCCCACCCACCAACCACCGCTAGTCCTCCCAGAGGTATCCTAGCACACACCATGGCCAGAAAGCCATGGGCGCCGCCATTGTGGCTGCAGAAGGACACACCCCTCCAACACCATTGGACGCTCACAGGCACTGGATGGGACACACCAGCCCCGGGCGGAGAAGCAGACAGAAGGAACGGCCACACTGACAGATCGGCTGCCCCACTACCCCAGCACAGCACCCCAACCGTTGGCACCTACGCCCCGTCACACCCAAAACCCCGATGGGACCGGGCACGGGCCAGCTGGCTAGCCTTCAGATGGGCATAAAGCACACCTACCCGATCCATCCTCTACAGCACCCCACAGCCCCATCCAGAGCTGAGGAAGGCCAAGCACGGCCAATGCACAGGCAAGCCATGGCCGACATGCAAACCAGGCGTCAGAACCGGATGGCAGGCAGCCCTGCCCTGGGAGAAGCCCATGACCACCCTACACAGGAGGCACGGCAGCCATGAGGGCACCCGAAGTCCCCAAGCCCCCACCCAAGACAACCCCCTCCCCGAGCACAATACCTGCAAACACTGGAAAGAAGGCTAGAGAGGGGGAAAGTGAAAAAACTTTATTCAGCATGGCGTATAAAAATGATTACATGGGCACAGGGCCAGTGTGAAGCACGGGCGAAGTCATCGGAAAGGCCAGTCACCCCCGGGCTGAGAGAAGGCAACCGGGACAGCAGAGCAGGGCATCTTGAAGCAGCAAGTGGCGGAAAGGGATGACGGGGAGACGGATAGGGGCGTACCATCAGGAAGCAACGGCAGTCCACAGAAGGAACCCCACAGCCGCAAATCACATGGGGTGGAGGTAGTGCAGCCAGATCCAGTCATCGATACTCTTGCGCACCCATTGGGCACGGCACTCCCCAATGGGATTCACGGGCCCGGGCAATGGTGCAATGTCACGTTCATCCACAGCAATGGCATCAGCGTCCTCGCCCGGCCGGGGGAGGTTAGGGTGCTCGGCCAGTAACACGTCCCCATGGGACTCACAGATGTTGTGCAGGATGCAGCAGCACACCATGACATCAGGGATGATGTCAGCCTGCAAGTCCAGTAAGCTAAACAGGGAGCACCAACGCTCCTTTAGATGTCCAAAGGCGTGCTTCACGGACAGGTGGGCATAGCAGTGGTAGTAGTTGTATACGCTGCACGGCGTTGCGGGGGTAGCGGTATGGGGCCATCAGCCACGGCTGGCAGGTGAAGGCCTGGTCAGCCAGGAGCAGCGGACCCACGGCACACCCGCACACGGAAACGGGCCTAGAGGTCAGGAAGAGGCCCAATGACAGCTTGGCTGCCAGGGGGGAGTTCCAGAAGATGGCCGTGTCGTGGCTCCACCTGGACACACCTGCATAGACATCCATGAATCGCCCCTTGGCATCCACCACCGCCTGGAGGACCATGCTGTAGAAATGCTTGCGGTTGTAGTACTCATTGCTGTGGGATGGGGGCCATGATGCGCACGTGGGTTGAATCAGAGCCCCGACCACCCGCGGGAAGCCCAGGGCACGGAAGCCATGCATGTTCTCCCGCTCGTCCCTGACCCTGATGACATCGGCCAGGTACAGCTCGTTCAGCACGCTCACCATCTCCTGGAAGATCTCATAGGTGGTGGACACGCCTACCCCAAAGATTGTCGACAGTGGCAGGTACCCCACGTTGAGCGCCAGCTTGTACAGCATCAGGCCCAGATGGCAAGAGACCGGAATGGACGGGCGCATGACGGTACACTTCCTCTGCAGGTCAGGAGTCACCTCGGCCACCAGGACCTCAAATGTCGTGCGGGACATGCGGAAGCTCCCAGGGAAACGCTCGTCATCCCAGTCCTCCAAGGTCTGCATCTCCTTCCACAAGGCATCCGTCTGGGGGAGCACCCAGCGGCGTACAGTCTCGCACTGATCAAGGAGGTCGGCTGATGTCGCCAGGGGGGGTCCACGGTGCAGGGCTTCCACAATCATGCCTCTGGCCAACGCCCCCATGGTCACTGTGCCTGCATCAGGTCTGCGCAGCAGCAGCAGGATGGCAGCCTGGCAACAGGGCAAGGCCTCTGCAGTGCAGAGGGGCCTGCAATCGTTGGCTGCCCTGAACGTCAGCCCCGCAGGCAAGGTGCAACCCAGGTGGCGCAGCCAGGCATGTAGCACATCCTCCTCATTGCCATCACCATGGTTCTGCGTGGCCGCCTGGATCGCCACCTGCAAGCCGGCCATAGCGAGCTCTCGGAGGGACATAGCCACCAGTGCTGCAGAGGCCACAGGGGAGGCAGGCTCGACGAGAGGGCTGGTGGGCGTGACAGAGTGGGAGGGCAGAGGGAGGGGCGGCGACGCAGCCAGCATGGGACTGCCCAATACTGGAGTGTGGGAACAGGAGGCCAAGGCAGCTTTGTTATGGCTTCTGCACACCTGCATGAGAGGGGAGTGAAAGGAAATGGCTGGAGTGCGGGGGGAGCGATGGGGCAGCGCCGCTTCATGACGATGCGAAGGCACTACAGAGGGGGGATGGGTGCAGCTCACTCATGCCAACGGAAGGGCCTATGGCTGGCTGGGGATCGGCCGACGACAACACCTGACGCTCTGCTCCAGACGTTGAATGCAATGCAGGACTTCTCCCAGGACCAGCTCCAGAGTGTGGAGGCGCCGTGCCGTATGGGCCCTCTGCCTTCTGCGGATGGCAGGGTGGAGGGAGCACAGCTTCCCTGGGAGGGGGGAAGAGAGGGGGAGGGGAGGGGAGGGAGAACAGCCATCAGTGACATGGAGGCCATAGCGGTTCCCCTGCACCCAGGCCAACCGACCTACACACCAACCTCCACGCTGCAGGGCCCTGCGGCATCAGCCGGGGAGGCTCACGCGGAACCCAGCAGACCTGTAGGGTGCTGCCATCTCGACGGGAGTGGGCTGCAATGAGGGGCATTGTGGCTGCGAATGAATGGAATCCAGGATGTGCAACATGGTAGTGCAGGCGGCCTACTGGTGAAATTTCCAGCAAAACGCGAACTGAGTGAAACCACAAGTTCAGGGGGTTCTAAAGAGAGTCCAAAAATGAAATATTAACTTGATGGAAGGCTTGATGGAAGCATCTGGCTATGGATGGCCTCTCTGCCCACTGCCATCTTTTCACAGCCAACTCATTTAGAAAGACATCATGAAAGGGGGGGGGGGTGTCATATACTTAATTGACACATGCATGTTGTTGGTCCCTTGATGGCTGCACTATAAAGGAACTTGCATGTGTGAGTACCCACCACAGATAGTGGCTATCTTTCAAGCACAAGACCAGGAGACCTTTGGAGAGTTGAAGACCTTTATTCCAGACAGAGAACTCTAGGGTGGCAGTCCGGAGACAACTTTGCCCCCCGAGCAAGTGATGCAGCCGGCATATTTATACAGAGCAGATTGCTGTTGCGAGGCAGAGTATAGAGCCAACACCTTCTGGCTGCCTGCCAGGAAGATGTGGGTTTTTACTTATTCAAACTTCCTTTGTTACATATACATTGGATGAGGGGAGGGGGAAACCACAGTTTGTTCCTCAACCAAAGTAGGTCACCAAAATAGGTCACACACAAAAAATGGATCAAACAGATACATAAAATAGCATCGCTTATCAAAAGATATACAAGCATTCTTCATCACTATCAAGTCTCTCCTCAATCTTCTCTTCTCCAGGCTAAACATGCCCAGTTATTTCAGTCTCTCCTCATAGAGCTTTGTTTCCAGACCCCTGATCATCCTTGTTGCCCTCCTCTGAACACGCTCTAGTTTGTCTGCATCCTTCTTGAAATGTGGTGCCCAGAACTGGACACAATACTTAAGATGGGGCCTAACCAGTGCCGAATAGAGGGGAACCAGTACGTCTCGCGATTTGGAAGCTCTACTTCTATTAATTCAGCCCAAAATAGCAGTTGCTGTTTTTGCAGCCACATCACACTGTTGGCTCATATTCAGCTTGTGATCTACAACAATTCCAAGATCCTTCTCACTTGTCGTATTGATTAGCCAAGTATCCCCCATCTTGTAACTGTGCATTTGGTTTCTTTTTCCTAAGTGTAGAACTTGGCATTTATCCCTATTAAATTTCATTCTGTAGTTTTCAGCCCAGCGTTCCAGTCTATCAAGATCACTTTGGCGTTTGTTTCTGTCTTCCAGGGTATTAGCGATCCCACCCAATTTTGTGTTGTCTGCAAATTTGATAAGCATTCCCTGCACATCCAAATCACTGAAAAAAAGGTTGAAGATCACTGGGTCCAGGACTGAGTCCTGCAGTACCCTGCTTGTTGCCTGCCCCCCCCCCCCCAGTTTGAGAAGGTACCATTGATAAGCATTCTTTGAATCTGATTCTGTAGCCAACTGTGGATCCACCTAATAGTTGTTTCATCTAGCCCACTTTTAGCTAGTTTGTGAATCAGAATGTTATGGGGCACTTTGTCAAAAGCTTTGCTGAAGTCAAGATATACTATGTCCGCAGCATTCCCACAGTCCACAAGGTAGGTTACCCAATCAAAAAATGAGATCTGATTAGTCTGACAGGATTTGTTCTTGACAAATCCATGCTGCTTTCTAGTAATCACTGCATTGTTTTCAGGGTGCTTACAGATTGACTTCCTTATAACCTGCTCCAAAATTTTCACAGGAATGGATGTCAAACTAATTGGTCTGTAGTTCCCACGTTCCTCCTTTTTACCCTTTTTGAAGATAGGGACAACATTAGCCCTCCTCCAGTCATTTGGCACTTCACCCATCTTCCATGATTTTGCAAAGATAATAGACCGTGGTTCTGAGAGTTCTTTTGCTAGCTCCTTTATTACTCTAGGATGAACTCATTTGATTTGAATTTGTTCAAAGAAATTAAGTGTTCCTTGACCATTTGTTTATCAATCTCAAACTGCAATCCTGCCCCTTCAGCTTGGACTTCACTTTTTCGGGGGGGGGGGGGGCAGTGTTATAGACCTTCTTTTGGGAGAAAATTGAGCCAAAGTAGGAATTGAGCACTTTGGGTTTTTCTTTGTCATCTGTTATCATAACTGAATGCTCCCCTGGCAAATATCTCTTGCATGTAAAACCACACGCACACACAAAATGGATTCCATTGACATATATAAACTGGGCTTACTACCCAAAGGTGACTGAGCAATCTACTCCAGAGCATTCAAAACTCTGCTTGCTTGCAAAGAAAGCCTCTAGCCATTCTTGTCTCTTCTGCCGTATTAACAGGACTTGGCAGGCCTTCCACTTTCCAAGCTGCTTCCTTGGAGGAAAACAGAAAAGCACCATGAGGCAGCTGAAATAAGTAAGAGGTGTACAAGAAAGCTTTCTTCAGACTGTTAGAAATGACTACTTCAGTCTACAAATACAAAGCAACTGGAAGGTGAAAGCAAGTCTTTTATTTTGAATACAATCTTGCAACAAGGGGTGCCTAACAAGTTGGCACACGGAGCATCAAAAATCACAATCTTTTATTCTCTGAATGTGGCCGGTATGTTCCCTCCCTTCTTTTCCCCATTGGCTGGGTACTTCAAGGTTTACAGCCTATCCCAAATGCCTAAGCAAGCTACTAAAATCCCCGCCCCTGTTTACATCTCCCATTTCCCTAATTCTAGCGACCCTTACTTCTATTTATTAATTACCTTATTTGGTGACAGAGACAGAATCAGTTTGACAGGGCCATTTCTACACACACATAGAAGAGGAGCATCTTTACAAATCT
The DNA here is from genome assembly GCA_029215795.1 of Anniella stebbinsi. NCBI lineage: Eukaryota > Metazoa > Chordata > Lepidosauria > Squamata > Anniellidae > Anniella > Anniella stebbinsi. The sequence continues at coordinate 103,930,038 of JARDYH010000003.1, forward strand.
CCTAGGCATAGTAGCTGCTGTTCACTACTACGAGCAAAGATGCCTTTGTAAGAAGGGATGAAGGATTCTGCAGTAGACCTCTGCATTACAGAGCACCTTTCAAACTTGGGTTTTACTCAGTTTACAGTGCACATGGCAGGAAATTATTTGTCTCTGCCATCATTACACTGGGTACTGGCCATGATCTCTACATACTATCTCCAAGATCAAAGGTAGTACTGGCCATGATCTCTACATACTATCTCCAAGATCAAAGGTAGTATGCCTCCAAATATCAGTTGCTGGGGAACATGAGCAGGAGGGTGCTATTGTGCTCATGTCCATTTTATAGGCTTGCCAGAGGCCTCCGGCTGGCCAATGTGGGCAACAGGATGTTTTCAGGAAGCAGTAACCAGCAAATTACACTGGGAAGTGCTATCACAACATAGTGAAAGCTAAGAATATTGCTATTGTAATTCAACAATATATTTTCCCCAAAAGGGCAGACTAGCATATTAGTAGCATAGTTAAACCAAGGTCTGCCAGCGTCATATATAAAGCAGGGACAAGGTTAAGGTCCAATTTTTAGAAGGGAACAAACTATCCTTCTTGTAGCCCCCCATCAGCTGTGCTTTTCTCAAAGCTGAGCTCACTTTTGATATCAGAATGCAGGCAAGGGAAAATGTACCTGGCTGACTGTTTACAGGAAAGAGAATGTGTGGGTTTAGCCTGCTCTGCTTGACATTAGCACAACGTGGACCCTTCACTGTATAAAACTGTGTATGTGACCAACCCAGATCTGCCTCAAACACATGGACCTGTTACTATGGTGTCTAGTTTGGCCCCAAGATAAGAAAAATGGTCTCAGAGCCCATTGGATCAGCCATTCACCAACTTTTGTTATTTCTTAGATAATTGTATATTAAATAGTTTCGAAATCTCTTTTATACGGAAACTTTCCCCTCATCACTTTTATAACATTGCTTATTCTTTCTTCAATTTAAGTTGAGCATTAGCAGAACTTTCCATGCAACATATTGTGTGTGTTTGGGGGTGGGGAATGCACAAATAAATAAAATGGTGCAGAAAATACCTTATTTCATTTATATAAGAGTAGTTGACAGATTTCCCTTTACAACAATTGTGGAGGCATATTTGTAATCTTCTGTAAAATACTTTAGAAAGAGCTTGCACTATTTTTCAGTCTTGCTATACCTCACTCCAAATTTCCACTACCAAAATCATGCACTTCTCTTGTCCCTCAGACCATGTGATGGCTCTTCTCAAATCTCTTCACTATCTTCCGATTCCTTTTGCATCCAGCATACTTCTGCATTCTCCTGCCCATGGCCTTAGCACTTCCAGCTCTATCACCCTCAGTCATCTTGCAGTCCATCCACCCTTGCTCCATGTGTAGGACCATCTCTCTCATTTCCTTCAGATTCCGAATCAAAAGATACTTCTTTTAGTGTAGGAGCATACTGCAGACATATTTTACTTCTGCGTACCAGATCCATATTCAACGTTAAGTGTTAAATGCACAGGGAAGGTTGACTTCTCTCAGGCAACCCAGATGGTGCAGGTAAGCTTCACCGTGTTCATAAGTAAGTCTGCAGAGTTTCCTCTTGTGTGGGATATTCACCAAAGACAATCTCTGCTGCATATGCTCAGTAGATCCCATCACTGATTGCTTTATCTTTGCAGGCATCGTGAATGGCATGGCGGCTATCCCCTTCAAATCGAAGCACAACTGTATCCATCACCAGGATGGATGTGAAAACTTGTTCTGTCAGATTGGTTGTGTTGAGCTTGACTGCATCTAAATCCAACTTCTGTGAGGAAGGAGATACCAAGGAAGAATGACTATGCACATCAATATTCAGTATGGTACAAATACATATTCCCATGCATTTTCATATTCCATTTGAAGGGAATGTCCACAATGCCATTTATGATACCTTTAAAAATAATGCCATTGTTGGGATTCAGCTAGTCTTGCTTTGGAAAGATATATCTTACCATTTCAAACCGGCTTCAGGGCAGGATACGGAGTTGAGATTGCTATGGTCGCCTTAGTGGATGATCTACGCCTGAGTATCGACAGGGGGAGTGTGTCCCTGTTGGTACTCCTGGACCTCTCAGCGGCTTTCGATACCATCAACCATGGTATCCTTCTGGAGCGCCTCAGGGGATTGGGAATTGGGGGCACTGTGCTTCAGTGGTTCTGGTCCTATCTCTTGGGCAGGTTCCAGATGGTAATGCTTGGGGATAGCTGCTCTTCAAAGAAGGAGCTGCTATGTAGTGTACCACAAGGTGCCATCCTTTCCCCAATGCTGTTTAACATTTATATGAAACCGCTGGGAGAGATCATCCGGAGGCATGAGGTGGGGTGCTATCAGTACGCTGATGACACCCAAATATATTTCTCTGTGCCTTCGACAACATCGTCAGCTAAGGATAGTGTGTCTCCTCTGAATGAATGTTTGGAGGCGGTAATGGGCTGGATGAGGAAAAACAAACTGAAGCTGAATCCAGACAAGACGGGGGTGCTTGCTGTCAAAGGCCACAACCTGGGTTTGGAGGTGTGTCAACCAGTTCTGGATGGGGTTACACCCCCCCTGAAAGACTGTGTTCGCAGCTTGGGGGTACTCCTGGATCCGTCGCTCCAAATGACAGCCCAGGTAGATGCGACGGCCAGGAGTGCCTACTATCAGCTTCGGCTGATACGCCAGCTGCGCCCCTTCCTAGAGTTGGAAGACCTAAAGATGGTAGTGCACTCACTGGTAACTTCGAGGCTCGACTTCTGCAATGCGCTGTACATAGGGCTACCTTTGTGCCTAGTCCAGAAACTTCAATTAGTTCAAAATATGGCAGCCAGGTTGGTCACCGGTACACCTAGGGGTGACCACATAACACCAATCTTAAAATCACTCCACTGGCTGCCCATTAGTTTCCGGGTGACGTATAAAGTGTTGGTTATTACCTTTAAAGCCCTACATGGTTTGGGTCCAGGTTACCTGCGGGATCGCCTTCTCCCGTATAATCCGCCCCGCACACTCAGGTCCTCTGGGAAGAATTTACTCCAGTCAGCCAGAACTAGGCTGACGAGTGTTACCCAGAGGACCTTCTCTTCTGCCGCTCCCAGGCTGTGGAATGGCCTGCCGGAGGAGATTCGACAAATTAGCAGTCTTCTGGAATTTAAGAAAGCCGTGAAGACTGCTCTCTTCCAGCAGGCCTATCCAGTTTAATTTTAAGATGTTTTTAATAATGTATTTGTTTTTATCTGTTTTAATGGTTTATCTATTTTATTGTTTTTATATTTATATTTAGTGTTGTTCCCTGCCTCGATCTAGATGGAGAGGCGGGTTAGAAATGAAATGAAATAAATAAATAAATAAAAAATAAATATCTGAAGGGTTTTTTTACCACAACATTTCAGCTATGTAAATTTACTCATGAATAGTCCCACTGACTTTAGGTAGACCATCTGGGAGCATGAGATTGTCTTTCAGATGACTTGCAAACCTCTATGCTCAATACAAATCCCACCTGCGATGTGCTAATTGTCACCAGAATTAAAATATTTTGGTCCTACCTGTCGCTAAGTTCCTGCACTATTTCACCAAGCCATCATCCCAGTCCCTTAGTCTTTCTCCACAAGTTCATACAAACCTCAAGTTCATACAACTACATTTGTCCATATTTATTCCTTGCCTCCCCCATTTTGTTGCTCCACTAGTTGTTGCCATATAATTACAATTGTAACCTCCTTGGCACAGAGACTTGTCTTTTTTCTTGCAAAACAGTACGTACATTGATGGCACTAAATAAACATTTAATACTATTTTAGGTAGAAAAAAAAGGATGATGACCAGATGAAGAAATCTCATATGCAGCAATTAATAAAGTTTATTAGGGAGAAATAATATCCTGTTTACATTCAAATCAGATTTGGCAAATACATAGAACAGACCAACATGTTTTGTCCAAAGGTTGGGAAGTGCCTAAGCAATTCCCAGCTGTCTGAAAATATATTATACTTTAGAAAAACCCGATGCTCCAAGCTCGTGGACAACATGACATCTCTAGTTAGTATATAGATCCCATCATTGTGCAGAGTGCAAGTCAAATTAAGACCCGATTTTGACGTATTTTCTTTGAGGTAGAGCCATTCTCTGGTGGCAATATTATAAGACTGTACTGTTAACATGTCCTCATTCTGGCTAGATTTTTTGTTTGATCTCAGTTCATGGATGCAGCCTCCAACTATGTAGATGGTTTCCTCCACAGACAGCATCTGCTGCTTGCGGATGTGGATGTCGCACAACTCAAAGTTGGTCCAGTTGTCAGAGGTGGGACAGTACTGCAAGATATTCAAGTTCCGGTCTGCAATAGAGAGAAGATGTTTAATGCAAAAAACTAAGTTCGGTATCCTTGTATACTGACGACTGGAACTTCTACCAAAGTTCTTGGTGAAAAGTTGTAATTTCAAAATAAAGTACTTTTTCCTTTTCAGAAATCTGAGGGAAATGTACCTCTTGTCCTCTGCAGAGTAAGCTATTATTGGATGGCAATCTTTCAAAAACACAGTAAATGCTGACAATTAACTTGATAGAACCTAAAATTTATTATGACTAAACCTGAGATAACGTATTCAGCAAATAACAGACTGAATATAAGAATGCATTTTCTATCTTGGATATCTTGTGTTGACACAAATAAAAGTCTTTGGAAAGGACAATTATTTGCCGATTTGTAACTATTATATTTAGTTTGGGCACTCTAGCATCTGCTTGAAAGTAAGATTATTTTCTCTAAAGAGCTCCAACTGGGTCAATTCTAGCCAACAGAGGAGTGAAACAAAGTGTGTTGGCAAGAAAGGCCTTGCTAAAAAAACTTTAAAGGACACATCCCAGCATATGATTGAGGACTCAAGCTTTCCCACAACATCTACCCCCAGCAATTGGCAGTGGTTGTACTTCGGTTATGTGGCTTTATTCTCATATGCTCAAATAGACATTAGCAGGCTTTTCAGCCAATGTAGAAGTATATTGCAAAACACAAATTATTGGGGGGGGGGGGGGGGACGATGACAAATATAAGCTTTCTGGGGAGACCACAAAAGCCAGAATTAGTCAGAATATGTAAGAACTATTGATTTATTTAATTTCATTTCTGTATCTTGACTGTAAATAATAGATAGCTTAGAGCATTGTTCACTGCCTCATGTTCTTGGAAACCTTATTTAAAAGTCAAGCTTAAAGCTCAACAGTATGTTTGAACTTAGCTGCCTGGATGTGCAGGCAAACTGGTAATGCAGCCTAGATAGCGCTTTTGAAACCCAGAGCTCAGCCAAGCCCTGCCCCTTACATCTTACCATAGTTAAAGAGTTGAGGACTTCTTCACTCTCGCCTCCACTTAATATGAAAAAATGATGGTAAGCAGAAAACAGAGTATTCATGAGAAGATGCTAGAACATTTGTTATTTCACTATTGCTTTTTTAAAATTAGCAAGGAAGCTCTGCCTATGCATGTTTGAATTAAAGGATACTTCACCTTTAAGGCATCTGAACACTGACAGAACATGTTCTGTTAGCCGTAGCCTTCAACCTTTTCAGACCCAGGGCCCACCTTCAACTCAAAGCTGCACCATAGGACCAATTTTGTTTTATTGTTTTATTATTATGTCTGTCTTCTCTCTGTCTAAGGTGACCAAATACAGAAGGGGTAGGAAAGATTTGCAGGTGCCTTTTGTCAATTTAGAAATGTGTCTGCTGAACTTTCCTTTTCTTTGCACCATCGTCCTTTAACTCTGGCCACCCTTTTCTCTCTGCCCACCTCCCTCTTCTCTAGATCAAGTCCGTTGAATACTCTAACCCAATTTATTTGTACCATTTGAAGTCTATGTCTGTAGTATTTCATTTTCATAAAGAGGGAACAGTGGCTGCAAATCAGTCAGCTTAAGAGCCTGAGATCATACTGGCCTTCTCCCAGCCTAGTGCCCTCCAGATGTTTTGGACTACAACTCCCAGCATTCCTGACCATTGGACATGCTGGCTGGAGCTGATGCAACTTTAAGTCCCAAACATCTGGAGGTCACCAGGTTGGAGAAAGTTGCCATAGAACAATTTCATAGGCTGCATTCGGACAACTCATTAGTCAATGGTGGGTTGAGTAGCCAACTCACAGTTGGTTATTTTGTGGGTACTCCCCACACAACATATTCCAACACAACTGTGGGTGGTTGGGGCTGGCATTGAGTGGACTAATAGTCAACCCAGCATTTGACTGACACAGCCCCCACCCCTCTCCCCACCCTCCCTCCTCCCTCAGTCCTCCTAGTTCTATCCCAGCAGCCTCTGCAAGTTGCACCAGTTGTAGCAGAGTGACAGCCGCTACTTTGGTCACTCTTGCCACCTGCCTCTATGGGCTTGTGTTTCAACCCACTCACCCCTCCACACAACACTTTAAACAACTGGCTTCAAGCTAAACAACTTGCAAGCCAGTTGTTTCTCTCAGTTGCTTATTTGGGCGGAATAGCATACCGTCAGTAGTTTGTGAGCGGCGTGTTACCCTCCACACAACACAATAAGCAACACAACTGACTATTGTTCCCCCCCCCCAGTTGCTTAATGTGTTGTCCGAATTCAGCCATATACTAGCTCCATAAATTCAAAAGTTAAAAAAGTAAAAACAACCTTGTTATCTCAAATCAAGAGATTTCAACTTGGCAATATCCTGCATAAGCCCAAGATCACTTAATACAAATTAATTCTCTCATTACTTTCCTTAAATGCTCGATCAAATTCAAAATTTGATAGATCCTTCCAAAGTGTTTATAGTCGATGAGCAGTGTTTGCCATGATCATATTAATTTTGCAGAAGTTCTGAGATATTAAAGAGAAATCAGAAAAGTCTCTTAAAATTCACTGATTTTCTTCAGGTGAATATTAAGCACGCCAAAGAGCATACCACTGTTAGAAAGTGTTAAGAAGGAAAACATTCTTCCCTAGTTGCCTGCCTTACCTCTTGTAGTGTAGCCTCCCATGACATAGATCTTGCCCTTGCACTCACATGCTGAGAATTCTGCAAGGGGGGTTGGTAAAGACGTTACAAAGTTCCACCAGTCATCCTCTGGGTTATAACACTCAACATTGGAGAGGGATTGCCCACCAATGGCATACAATTTTCCATTGACTGCCAAGAGCTTGAAATTAGACCTACAGATAAACAATTCAGAAACTTACATTCAAGAGCAAATAAAAATCTCTGTCCGAGTATTTCATCTCAACTAAAGAGAACACCAATCAGTAAAGTCACAAATTTGAGTTTCCCTATTCTATTTTGTTCTGTTTTGTGAAGACTTTGGCTGAATTCCTATACACACTTACTTTAGAGCCTTTTGATTTCAGTGGGCCTTACTTCTAGATAAGTGTGTGTAGTGAGGTTCACAAGCATTTCATTAGTCTATCATCTTCACTATTTGGCAGAACGATGGCAAATCTGATGAGGTTTAAACTAAATCCTGTGGGGAAAGAGAAAATAGCTTGAAGGTAAGAATAAAGATAAGCACTAAAGACAGGGACCTGTGGGGGTACCTAGCAAATAAGCAGAATATTCAATGCTTGTGATGTCTATCTATGAATGATAATTCAGAGAATATGAGCTTAAACCCCTAGTACAGGAAGGTAAATATGATTTGGTGAGACATGCATGATTGGAATCTAACAATTGAAGGATATAACCTTTTTATAATGAAAAGACATAAGGGAGGGAAAGTAGTATTAGATGACAAAAATGTGTAGTCTTGAAAAGAAATTCAAGAGAGGGCATCCAGGTAGAAACAAATGGCAACCAAAATAAAAACAGCATTGGGTTTGAAGTCTACTACAGATTGCCATACCAAGGAGATGATGGGCCTGTTTAGACAACACTTCAGGCTCTGTGGTTAGCAAAACTGTGGTTCCCTGGGGTCAGCACTAATCACAAGCCATGCTGGTTAGAACCGCTAACCCTGCTGCAGACGATGCAACTGTAGTTAGTGAGTAGCATTTCTAAAGTGACCATATGTCAGGAAAAACCAGGACATGTCAGGATTTTAGGTAACAAATCTGGGAAAGGGGGGGGGGATTATGAAATTTGAAGAAAAATCTGGATTTTTCCCATCCTCCCCCCAGCCAAAGGGCAGCTCTACTTTACAGTCAATGGGAATTAACAAATATGCTTAAAGTTCTGTCATTTTTAAAGATAATGAGATGAAACTTGGCAACATGATAGCCCTTAGGAAGGGCATTTGCCAAGCCAAATTTGAAGCAGATCTGTTCATCAGTTGATTTTTAGGAATTTCTTCAAGTTTGAGGTTTTAAAATTATTATTATTAAAAAACATCATTTTTAAAGATAAATTGATGAAACTTGGCACTTTGATAGCTCCTATGTAGGGCTTTAGCCTTGCCACATTTGAAGCAGATCTGTTCATCCATTGATTGTTAGGATTTTTTTTTAACTAATGATATTTTAAAATTATTTTTTTAAAAAAACATCATTTTTAAAGATAAGGTGATGAAACATGGCATCATGATAGATCGTAAGTAAGGCTTTAGCCCTGCCAACTTTCAAGCAGATCTGTTCATCTGTTGATTTTCAAAACAAAATTGAACTTTAAAAAAAAAACTAAAAAAAAAACGTCAGCCAGCTGGCTGGCAACAAACCCTGTTAAGCAGCAGCTTGCAGCAGAGTGAGGATACAATCAGAAAATATATTTGAGGGAAGGGGAGAATATATCAAGCAGAGTATAGCAACAAAGTACAGCAAAAGCTACAAAAGTAGGAGTGAGTGAAGTTAATTTCAGATACATTGGATGTCTCACTTGTTATTTCGGTGATTTTAACATTAAGATGTTCTGTAGAATAGATTTGTCTTAATTGTGTGCTGTAAAATCAGACATGTGTCCAAGGCTATGTTCAGGTGGGCACACCCCCTTGGAATGAGGGTATCAGCTGTCTTTGACTTGATCTTAACCAATAGGGAGAAGAGTTGATAAATGAGATAAAAGTAATGGGAACTTTGAAGGGAAATGATCATGTTAGGATGGAATTCTTTACTTTTTGGAAAGCTAAAGGAGAATGTACATAGGAACATGGGAAGCTGCCTTATACTGAGTCAGTATAAGCCCAATAGATGGATCCATGGTCTATCTAGGAAGCAACAAAAAGGGCTTTGTCAGGTATGTCCAAAGCAAGAGACAGAAATGGTAGGCCCATTGCTTATAAAAGATGATAAAGTATTAATGAATGACAAAGACAAGGCAGAACAGCTCAATGCCCTGCCCCAATTGCATAGGTATATCTCGCTCAGGAAAGGATCTCAGAAATGTACTTCATCACAAGCTGAACATGAGTCAGCAGTGTGATGCTGCTGCAAAAAGGGCTAATGCCACTTTAGGCTGTATTAACAGAAACACTGTTTCCAAGCTACAAAAAGTAATAGCTCCACTTTATTCTGCACTAAACTGACCTCATCTGGAGTACTGAGACCAGTTCTGGATGCCACACTTTAAGAAGAATGTAGACAAATTGGAGGGTGTGACGCCCTGCCTGCACCCGTGACACTCACTGGGCTACAGAACAGGGCTGTCTACGCCACTCACACTCAGGGCTTACTTCAACCCCCCCTGTGCTTATGACATGTTTGAGGGTTTAGACTTACTGCTGCTGTCTCTCTTTTACTCTTTTAGGCTCCACAGCTCTACAGCCCAGCACTCTAGCTTTCAAATCCCCCTTCGTTCTATCCGCTGCCACTAGTACCTTCCTCAGGTACACTTCCAATGATCACACCAGTTGGATATAATTAAATGTAATTTATTAACAAGATAATTTCTCAGGTAAGAAAAGCTTGATGGTTTCCTTAGTTCAACAGCGTATTGGTTACAGGCACAATGCTTAATGGTTTCAGTCAGTAATTTCTCTTCATAACATGTTTCAAATATAAACTTCCAAGTTCTACGTTTCTCCTGCTTACTCTACCCACTCTAAGCTACACTACACTCTTTCCCACCATCTAGTTCCACCAAAATAAAAAAACACGTTGGCCCTTCCTAGCCTCTAATCCAGTCAACAACAACTTCCCTCACACCCACTGTCCCTTGTCAGCTAAACGGATATATATACACAGAGGCTCAATTCGGACGACACGACAGTCAATGGTGGGGTAATAATCAACTTTACAGATGTTCATCTAGGGGGTACTCCCCACACAACATGGTAATAAATAATCAACTGTGGTGTGGATTAGGATCAGCGCTGAGTTGACTATGGCAGCATTCGGATGACACAATAGTCAAAACAACTGACGATTGTTTCCCCCAAACCAGTTGTTCATTGTGTCGTCCGAATTGAGCCAGACACTCTTCTCTAACTCACACTCTAACTAACTTCTCACACAGCCAGCCAATCTAGGCACTCCCCCGCCACCATCCAATCAGCACTCACACATGAACTCCCCTCTTATACTTACTCGGTTACAACACAACTGTGAGTCTATTTAACTTCTTTCTTGGAACTTTTGGCATTTTATAAACAATTTCCTACAACTTTCTATACACAAGGACCTCTAAAGTAGCTGAACATCACAGAGGGGGATCAGAGAAGGGCAACAAAGATGGCCAGGGGTATGGAAATAAGGGGGGACATGACAGCACTCTCTAAAAACCTGAAGGGCCCAGACAGCAGGGCTATTTCTAATGAGCTTAAGTTACAGAAGATTTTGACTAAACTTTAGCAGAAACTACTTGATGGTAAGAACAGTTTGCTCCCTTCTTGCCACTGTACCAACAGCAATCATTTCTCAAAAGGTGTCATTGGCATTTCGAGGGAAGCTGTCGGATGTCAGGTGCTTCATAGACAATTCACTAGGCTGGCCTAGTGAATTATGAGTTGAACGCTTGGCAATTGTTGTGAGAAAGTCTGTCTTTGTTCTGTGCTTTCTATGGCTGCTAGCCGAGGCCTTGAGTTCCTTGAGAACAAATGTATGTTTAGAAAAGGTGGGGGCTATCTTGCAAGCTGTCTCTCACATAGTGTCATCATCAAGAGGAGGTTGAACTGTGCCGCCCTGTTGTCACATGAGTTTGGATTACAGGCCTGAAGTCCTGTCTGTCAAAGAGGCTTGGAATTAGCCAGCCTTCACCCTTCAAAGTGGAACGAGCGAGGGGGACACCCTTTGCTAGGAATCATCTGTTCGACTGTTCTACGGTTATCATCTGTTCTATGCTTGCCATGAAACTCCTCGTGTTTGGGATTCTATCTGGTTTGGAGATGTTGGATGCACTCTGTACATGTTCTGTTGCTATTTGGACTTGGAATTTCTAAGAACTGTGCCATGAAAAGTGCTCTGAAGCTTTTCATAGATTTGGACTTGCAGATTACTGTTCTGGATTCGTGTTCTATGGCCTGGGTGAGAGCATTCCCTGCATGGAGCCAAAGTACGGGCACAGGGAAGCTCCGAGGCTGATCGTTGCTGTTCTGGAACTGTGTGTGTGTGTGACCTGCGAGAGAGCCTCCTCTCAGAGACTTTGTTGCAGGCAGAGGGGTTTTGCTAGGTCGAAGAGGTTCGTGCCCTGACATCTTGCTTACATGATCAGCTCCGTGTTTCTGGCAGGCTGAGTCTGGTTGGTACAAGATGGATCTGTGTTCTGCCAGACTTCATGCACCTCTGTGCTGGAGTTTCTCCTTGAGTTTTGCTCGTGTTCCTGATGAGTCAGTGTGTGTGGCCGCTGCTGACTGTTTCGAATGGAACAGGGGCCAACTCTAAATGTCTCCCCCTGAGTGATTGCTGTTCGCATTAAGCCATTGTACCTGAAAGCTATCTGGTCCGTCTTCAGCTTCATGTATGCAGAAATGAAACTGTTATGCTTGAATTCCGTGTGATTTCACAATAAAAGAGGTCTCACCATTTTGGAGTGTGTCAGTTTGCCTAAAGTTCATGAGCAGAAGCCTGGGGTGGGCTTGGGTCATGACAGAAGCCACCACTGATAATAATAATAATAATAATAATAATAATAATTTATAACCCGCCTCTCCCTCCGGATCGAGGCGGGGAACAACAACGATATAAAACACAAGAATCACAAAACAGTTAAAAAAATTTAAAACAAGAAAAAATACATCATTAAAAACATCTTAAAATTCATCTGGATAGGTCTGCCGGAAGACAGCAGTCTTCATGACTCTCTTAAATTCATGAAGACTGCTAATTTGTCTAATTTCCTCCGGCAGACCATTCCACAGTCTGGGAGCGATGGAAGAGAAGGTCCTCTGGGTAACACTCGTCAGCCTAGTTCTGGCTGATTTGAGTAAGTTCTTCCCAGAGGACCTAAGTGTGCAGAGCGGATTGTACGGGAGAAGGCGATCCCGCAGGTAACCTGGACCCAAACCATGTAGGGCTTTAAAGGTAATAACCAACACTTTATACTTTGCCCGGAAACTGACTGGCAGCTAATGAAGCGATTTTACAACTGGTGTAATGTGGTCACCCCTAGATGTGGCTGCCATATTTTGAACAAGTTGAAGTTTCCGGACTAGGCACAAAGGTAGCCCTATGTACAGCGTATTGCAGAAGTCAAGCCTCGAAGTTACCAGCGTGTGCACTACCGTCTTTAGGTCTTCCAACTCTAGGAAGGGGCGCAGCTGGCGTATCAGCCGAAGCTGATAGTAGGCACTCCTGGCCGTCGCATCCATCTGAGCTGTCATTTGGAGCGACGGATCCAGGAGTACCCCCAAGCTACGAACACAATCTTTCAGGGGGGGTGTAACCCCATCCAGAACTGGTTGACACACCTCCAAACCCAGGTTGGGGCCTTTGACAGCGAGCATCTCCGTCTTGTCTGGATTCAGCTTCAGTTTGTTTTTCCTCATCCAGCCCATTACCGCCTCCAAGCATTCATTCAGAGAAGACACACTATCCTTAGCTAATGATGTTGTCGAAGGCATAGAGAAATATATTTGGGTGTCAACAGCGTATTGATAGCACCCCGCCCCATGCTTCCGGATGATCTCTCCCAGCGGTTTCATGTAAATGTTAAACAGCACGGGGGAAAGGATGGCACCTTGTGGTACACCACATAGCAACTCCTTTTTTGAAGAGCAGCTATCCCCAACCATCACCATCTGGAACCTGCCCGAGAGATAGGATAGGAACCACTGAAGCACAGTGCCCCCGATTCCCAATTCCCCCAGGTGCTCCAGAAGGATACCATGGTCAATGGTATCAAAAGCCGCTGAGAGGTCCAGGAGTACCAGTCAATACTGAGGCGTAGATCATCCACTAAGGTGACCAAAGCGGTCTCAACTCCAATGGGAGCCTCTCTTGAAATGAAGATAGCAGCTCCAGACTAGAGATGTTGGCCAGGTAGGGACTGTGGCAGATGGAAAACAAGTTAAACTCCCCCTCCCCACCCCACAGTCCCAATGTTGCTCAGGCTTCCTCATGGCTGCTTTTTACATAACAAAACCCATGTATTCCCAGATCTCTTTCTGCCACTTGCTTAGTGAGAAAACATTAGATGTGAATTTGTGGCAATTAAGATATTTTCCCCCACAGTATGTGTTAGTGAGCAATAGTTTTAGAAAAAGCAAGATCCTTTCTAGATAGATTTTTTGTCTTTCAACAACAGCACAATTCCAAAAGGCAGGATGCTTATTTGGGAAAACAAGAAAAAAGTCAATAGTAGAGACTGACTTTGCTGACATCTGTAATTGGGTCACCCTGTACATCTCCACCCTTCAATATTTTTTTTCCAGCTGAAAGCATCTGGGCTAACTGTGTAACAACATGTGAGTACACAGCAGTGATTACTTCAATACACTGACTTTCAAAGAGGCACACCTGACTTAAATATTTTGCTTGAAAAATGCACAGCTGTAGACTAGTGCAGTATGAAGTTGGTGGGGGAAATACTATCAAAAGCGACTTGTTTGTAGTAGACAACATGTATGGATGTACTGTTATGTAAATGGGAGAGAGACGAAATAAATTATATCTTCATTTTTCAACCCACTTTATCACGTATTACTGTGTGTTAAAGCCCCAAACACAGCCTGGTAGTCATAGACAACACAAAATTGCTTGCAGGCAAGTAAGCAGGCTCCAGGAGTGGGGAGGCCTCGCCCTCCCTGCCCAGCCTAGAAATGTAGGAACTGATTCTAGTGAACAGAATTTGTGTTTAAGGTGATGTGAAAGTTCTATCTGTGTCATGATCTGAAGACATATGAAGCGACCACTGAACTTAAGCAGGTCTGAGTCTGGTCAATGCCTGGATGGGAGACAGTGTGGGGCTCCTATGTCTGGAGTTCCATCATCTTAGAAAGGTAATTGTAAAAAAATATGCTTATATCTGTACACATTACTCCAGATGAGATCAGACTAGAGAAGAATAAAGAGGAACTACTCTTTCTTGTGACTTGGAAATGATACTTCTATTGATGCACCTAAAACTGCATTAGCCCTTTTTGCAGCCACATTACACCACTGACTCATGTTCAACTTGCAATCCATTGAAATCATGAGAACATGACTTTTTAAAAAATCTTTGCCTGAATACAGAACTTTCCATTTGTCTCTGCTGAATTGTCACTTTGATAGTTTCAGCCCTAGAATGGCTAAGTTTTTCATTCTATTGAGGTCATTTTGAATTCTATATTTCTGTCTTCTGAGCTACCCCTCCCAGTTTTATGTCATCTGCAAGTCTGATGAGGATTCCCTCCACCCCTTCATCTAAGCTACTGATAGAAGTGTTGAAACCCTCTGGCACCCCACTCAAGACCTCCCTCCAATTGGGTGAAGAATCATAGAAGAGCATTTGTTGAGCCTGGTACTACGATCTGGCCTGTGTATTACCGAACGACCATGGCTTTTCTCCTACAATCTTGAAAATATTCCTGTTTATTCCAAACCGCAAATAAAGAGTTGTTTTTTTAGTAGCAATAAATATATTGTGTGATTTTGAGGTCTCTTTCATGGACTAGAGTCTTTAGTGCCTGCACACTAGTTACACTACATTAAAGGGGTATATATATATATATATATATACCTGATGTGATTTACAGGGTTTACCTTTTCTGGTTCATGGGAGCCACCTGACTCCACTCATTCAGACAGGGATTGTAACAGTGGGCAGCCGATATTTCCTGGCTGGTCATGCGGTAGCCGCCAACGATGAACAAATAGTTGTCCCACACAGCTGACCCATAACCTCGCACGTTGACCAGGTCGGAAGGCAGGTTGTTTGGCAGCGGCAGCCACCGCTGTACTGCCTCATCGTACCTCAGCATGGAGCAGGGCGCGTCTTCTTGGGTGGAGGGCCCCACGAAGTTCCCCAGGGCCACCAGGGCAGCGGTGCCTGCCATGCGCCTCTCCCTCAGCTGCTGCCTCAGGGCATGGGGCAGGAGGAGGTGGGGCCGGGCCTCGGGCCTGCGAAGCACCTGGCGGTAGCGGCCGGCCATGAAGTCGAGGCAGGCATCCTGCAGCTCCTGCAGGCCATAGATCTGGGCCAGGTGGCGCAGCTCCAGGCAGTTCGTCAGCCTGACCTGGGAGCGGAGGAGGCGCAGCAGCGGAGTGACCTGCAGGTAGGAAGCTGCCTCCACCAGCGCCTCCAGCAGCGGCAGCGCCTCCGCCTCCCGCTCCAGCCGCGCCAGGCAGGAGGTGTTGATGAACTCCAGCACCAGTTCCAGGCCCTGCGCGCTCAGCCCGCCGCGCAGCTGCTGCTCCTCCGCCTCCGCCGGCCCAGGCCCGCCTGCTTCCCGCATCCCGGAACGGTACAGAGCTCGGAAGTAGTCGCTCTGCTCGATCAGCTTCCTCTTGCACACCGGGAAGCACCTGTCGCCCAACCGGATCTGCACCACCACCTCCGCCGCCGCCTCGCCCGGAGATCCATGGTCCCCTGGCGGGGGCTGCTGCACGTGGGACATCGGCCCCCGCCCGCGCTTCGCCGTCCCCGCTGAACGAGCCGCGCTCCTCCTCCTCCTCCTCGACTGCCTTTCCCCACCCACTACTGCGCGGCCTGGAAGGGAACGGGTCCGGGATAGGGAGGGAAGACGGGGCGTGGAGGGAGCCCGGGCCACTGAGACGGAGCCCAGCTGCGCTTCTCCACGCCGGGCGGGGGGGGGGGGGGGAGCCCTAAAAAGGCAAGGTTGAAGCGCGCAGGGCATCCCGTGGCTGGGCTCACTTTCTCTTTCTTTCTTTCTTTCTTTCGCTTCTCCCAGCTCGGCTACTGTCGTCGCGCTAGCTGCCCACCAACCGCACAGCCATCAGTTGGGGCCAAAGCCTTCCAGATTTGAGTGAAACCCTTTCAATGCCAGGATTTAGCCGTAGAAGTAACGTGATTCGCAGTCGCTCTGCCTATGTACAGGGGGTGTGCCTTTCTTGCAGCATTGAAAGCGCTTGCTTATGACTGCAGCGTCGTTACAAATCAAACTCCAGCTGCCTGGACTTTGCATAACTTTTTGCCTATCCACACACGCAAGATAAAACACTTTGAAAACGTTTTGAAAACTGTATATGGAGTGTGTCCTGGGCCCTAACAGTTCTCAAAACTCTTATAAATAGGGTGACTAGATAAAATGCAGGTCAGGGCTCATGTGACTTTAACAGTTGTAGAGAAAAGGGAATTTCAGCCAGTGACATTTATATGCTGTTAGTTCCTGGTGACATTCCCTCTTCATCACAACAGTGAAAGTTGCAGGCACTATACTAGAGTGACCATATACAAAAGAAGGCAGGGCCCCTGCAACTTTAACAGTTGTGATGAAGAAAGAATTTCACCAGGAACTAATTGCATACAAATGACACTGGCTGAAATTCCCTTTTCTCTACAACTGTTAAGTTACATGAGCCCTGACCTGGATTTTATCTGGTCACCTAGTTATAAACCATTTTAAACTGTTTTAAACCGTTTTAAAGCAGTAGTGTAGATAGGCTGTATGTTTCTAATACAGCAACTGCCAAGTGTTACGAGAATTAGAAACATGCTAAATAAATACCGTTTAGTGCTGCTTAAAGGACATGACGTTCTCTGGTAGACCAGTGTTGTCTCCATATTACAGGTAAGAGACTGAGAGCTCCATCACACCTAATTCCCCTCCCCCGTTTGCCTCCACATTTTTTTTTACCAGTGTGTTTGTGATCCCTTTCAGCTGGCAGCACCTGAATGTGTAGAGAGATCAAGTAATGCACAGAGGCTGAGAAAAGTGGCTTGCCAAAGGACATCTGGTGAATTCATGGCTGAAGGAAGGGCTGAGCTGGGCAACTTTAAACTATCCACCGCTACCCTACATTAGCTATTCCTATGTCAGATAATTCCATGGAGGATTCTGGCTTACTTCCGAAAGTCACTATTTAGTTGTATGATAGCACTACGCAGTGGTGAATGCATCACCTAGTATAGGCAAAGCCCAGAGAGACACTAATGACTTCTGTAGCAGTTATTGTAGTAAGCAGTAGTACAATAGTATAGGCAATTCTACGTTAGACTTTTATCGCGTACCTTTACTGAGACTTCTGCTTCCAGATTCTTTGCAGGATTAAGATCAGTTCCTTTACATGTACTTTTTCAGGGGCAAGTGGAGAGGATATTTCTCTGCCTTTCATTACGCAAGCACAAGACAGGGCTATGGTAGAGTGGAATTGTACAAATACACAAGAGCCCTATAACGCCGATTCAGAGAAAATACCAAACTTTCCTTTTTAAGAAAAAATACATGATAATTGGTGCAAAACATGGGAGAGTCCCTGGAGGATGACGATGTTGGGTAAAGGGAAATTAAAAAAATTAGAAAAAATGGGTCAAGGAATGTTTTCTTTTAGCATGATGAATAAAATGTTTAAGGCAAGGTGTTCATATATTACTTCTCCAAATGATTTCTAAAAACTATTTACAGTATCAGATTATTACAATTTATGTGCACCAAGGACAAGCAAGTCCTAGATTGCAAATTGAGAGACTACAACTCTCAATTACAAAAGCAATATGCATTTCTGCCTCTAGGGGACACTGCCATTGTCACATGAGAAGGGAAAAGGTTTCAGTTTCTGTTTTGGTTGTGGGTGGTTCTCTCCTCTTGTCTTGACTAGTCTAGACCACAAAGGACTGGAGGAAAGTACAGAGCAACAAAAGGGAGCTGAAGGTATACTTAATTGAAAGGTAAGAGTTTAAATTTATCTGATTTCAAAAAATTTAACCATATTTTAGCTGCATTAGTTTATTTTCATAACCCGTATGTAAATCATAATTTAATTCCTACTAATCTTATTCTTTATTGTGTTCCCCACCACCACCATAGCTTAGTGTTTACTTGCAAGCTAGCCACTAAATTATTTTTCTCCCCACCCCCCTCAGGAAAATGGTGAGACCAACATCTAGCATGTGGAGGCATTTCCACACTACAACTTCTTCTGTGAAAAAAAATGTGATTGGCAAATACTGTCAAATGAAATACGCATTTCCAAATGCTACTACAATGACAAAACACATTCTTGTATGTAACAAGTGTTTGTTACTAATGTTTATGGTTTCTTTTGGGTGTTTTTTTTTTAAAAATGCCTATTCCTCATAAACTGGCAAAACCAAAGAGGTTCTTTACAGTTCAGGTTTTCCTTGAAGTTCAGGAGCTTATAGTTCCATTTGTTACCAAATAAAGTAAAAAAAATTAAAAACTAAATTCAGTTTGTAATAATTGTTTGAATACACTATACTTTGAATATACCAACTGTGATAATTTTATGCCAGACAAATTATACATAATTACATTTTATGTTCTTAAAGTAACAAAGTGACTTTCAATCTTTAAAAACTGCTAATCTTGCATCTTTTTCCATTTTTTCAAAAATTTCCATTTTTTTCTGGAATCCCCACCACCACCACCACCACCTTGGAAAAAATAGTTTTTTTTCCATGGCTTCAGAATTTCCGGAAATTTTACATCTCTAATTAAAAGCATATAAAATGAATACATTATTAAAAGACATCTTAAAATTCAACTGGGTAGGCCTGCCAGAAGAGATCAGTCTTTACGGCTTTCTTAAATTCCAGGAGATTGTTAAGTTGGCGAATCTCTTCTGGCAGGCCATTCCACAGTCTGGGAGCAGCATAAGAGAAGGTCCTCTGGGTAATGGTTGTCAGCCTAGTTTTTGCTGACTGTAGTAAATATTTTCCAGAGGACCTGAGTGTGGCAGGGCGGATTGTACAGGAGAAGGCGATTCTGTAGGTAACCTGGACCCAAACCATGTAGGGCTTTTATACTTTGCCCGGAAACTAATTGGCAGCCAGTGAAGTGATTTTAAAGCTGGTTGTAATATGGGCACCCCTAGGTGTGCTGATGACCAACCTGGCTGCCATATTTTGAATTTGTTGAAGTTTCTGAACTAGGCACAGAGGTAGCCCTATGTACAGCACATTGCAGAAGTTGAGCCTCAAAGTTACCAGCGCGTGCACTACTGTCCTTAGGTCTTCCAACTCTAGGAAGGGGCGCAGCTGGCGTATTAGCCGAAGCTGATAGTAGGCACTCCTGGCCGTCGCGTCTATCTGGGCTGTCATTTGGAGCGACAGATCCAGGAGCACCCCCAAGTTGCAAACACAGTCTTTCAGGGGGAGTGTAACCCCATCCAGAACTGGTTGACACACCTCCAAACCCAGGTTGGGGCCCTTGACAGTAAGCACCTCAGTCTTGCCTGGATTCAGCTTCAGTTTGTTTTTCTTCATTCAGCCCATTACCGTCTCCAAGCATTCACTCAGAGAAGTCATGCTATCCTTAGCTGACACTGTTGTCAAAGGCATAGAGAAATATATTTGGGTGTCATCAGCATATTGATAGCACCCTGCTCCATGTCTCCAGATTATCTCTTCCAGTGGTTTCATGTAGATGTTAAACAGCATTCGGGATAGGATGGCACCTTGTGGTATGTCATACAACAGCTCCTTCTTTGAGGAGCAACTATCCCCAAGCCTCACCATCTGGAACCTGCCCGAGAGGTAGGACCAGAAACACAGACGCACAGTGCCTCCGATTCCCAATCCCCTCAGGCATTCCAGAAGGATACAATGGTCGATGCTATCAAAAGCCGCTGAGAGATCCAGAAGCACCTACAGGGACACACTCCCCCTGTCAATACTCAGGCATAGATCATCCACTAAGGCAACCATAGCAGTCTCAACTCTGTATCCCACTCTGAAGCTGGTTGAAATAGTTTGACCTTTGCATATGTTATAAAGAAATAGGATGGAGCTGGGAAGAATGCAATATATAAAGCCATAACAGTCCTTGAAATCTGCCAATTTAAATTGAATTGGCAAAGTGATTAAAAAGCAAATAATCCAGTAAAACTCTTTCAACTGTTGGCAGCCCAATTTGACTTGCATTGGACAGTGCAGCATGTGGTCTTTTGCAACCTATAAAGAATGCCCCGTCATCGTAGTACATACCTGAGAGAGCAAAAGCCAGAAATATGTGTTGATTTTCTACAGAACACTTGACCTACATGTTTCTTGCTTGCTATTTGTCTCTTGTTATTAGTGTTCAAAAGGATTGCAGGTGCCTGTTCTCAGGTATTTCTAGGAGGTAAAAGCCAAGCCAGCTTCTTTTCATGGAAGGTATTCTCCACGGATCAAGGACCTCCACAATCACCAAGGCATAGAAAGACAGCGTGTGTTCTCCGATCATGGGGGTGACACTCAATCTGTTTAACGTAGCAGGCAAAAGGCTCCAGAATGGAATTTCTTTGTGCCTGCCTCAGGTGAAGAGGGCTCCCTAAGAGTCTAAACTCAGGGTCAGGCAGATAGAAAACCTCCTCTGTACTGGCTCATTCCTTTCAAGTCATGCGCTTGTGAGGGCCTTTTGTTTTGTAGAGCACGGAATGGTGTTTTATTGCATATGATGAGTCTCTCTACCTTCAGCATTATGTCATTGTGTTGCCAGGGTTTGGGTGTAGTTTGCAACCTAAAATCTTAGTCGCAATCGCCTTGCTTGCTCAGGCCAAGGTCAGTCTAGCCCAGTATTCTGTTTCAATCGTTAGTCATCCGGATGCTTCTGGAAGCTCACAAGCAGACCAGGAAGGCAAAATCCCTGCCTCCAGTTTTTCTCCATCATCTTCTATTCAGGGATATACTGCCAGTGTAATGGATATTTTTTTCTTAATACTTAGCATTTATATAGTACTTCATTTTATATGTATATAAATTATTATGACAAAATAATACTATTTTTTACAGTAGTTCAGATACTTCCATTATTATACACCACGGGTTTCCTGCCTCTTTCCCCGCCCCCAAAACATCCATAAATATTTTGTTGAAAATACAGATCTTTTAAAATTAACAAATCCTGCCTTAAACAAATCTCCTAATGGTAATTGCCAGGGCCGTGCAGAGCTGGCAATATGCCCAGGCCAGATAGGAAGTGTGTGCCCCCTCCTTTCAAAAAAGCATGACAACATGGCCGCCCCAAGGGGGCGTGCCCACCAACATGTCCGTTCTACATAACACCTTCACATTAAACCTGTTCTACAACACCTCAAGGCACATATATCCCTCCCCCCCCCTGCATGCGGCATGGCCCTCTCTGGAGCTTGTAGTCTGACCATGGTATTCACAACGCTCAGCTTCTGCGCTGTTTCCGCAAGGTGGGCTCCTCGCTTCTCAATGGGATACTTACACTACGGAAGCAGTAGCGTAAGCTGGGGGGGGGCTCCTCGTCAGAGGCCCCCCTGGCCTCCAATTGCCCTCCCTCTGCATGGCCCTGGTAATTGCCCCTTCCCCTCTTCTGTAAATTGTGCTATACATATTAACTTTCCATGTATAATGCAGTCTGTCAACACATTTTTAATTTGTGTGCCTTGGGTATCTTTCTACCTACATGCTAGCTCAATTTGAGCAGTGATAATTTGACTGCCAAGTAATTCGTGATTTTGCAATTGAATTACATCATTAATATAGCCCAGAAGAAATTTTAATGCTGCTAACAGTAATATGTATGAAATGATATTTAAAATAATCTCTGCAACTTACTCCCAATAAAACTAGATTTTGGAAGGCGCCCTTATTGAATATCTAGATTTTCATCAAATATCTGCATTAATAGATGCACATAATAAATCAGTTATTCTCAAATTTATTTTACTATGTTTGAGGTGGGTTAAACACCAGTTATACAGCCAGCACTTTAAATCGATTTTCCAGTAAGCAGCACAAAGCAATCTTATATATGCCATTTTGCAGCAGGGGAAGGGATCCACCACCACTACACTGGTGCAATTTACATTCATCATATCCTCACCCAACCCAAAATGGAAGATGAAAACACACTACTCTAAAAAGCACACAATGACACGTGTCAGCCACACCTCAAGCATTCATGGCAACCCAGCCATTGCACCACATGTTGCAGAGACATTACAAAGATGACAGAGGTGATACCCCCACCCACCCCCCATGTTATCCAGACACAGGAGCCAATCCATTCACAGTAACAGGGGGATGCCCTCAATATGTCTTATTTTACCCTTACACACAATCTGACAGATACTATGATGCCAGAGCACTTTCCACCATTATAGCCATTGTGGAACAGATAGGAAGACAACAGCAGCCATGAGCACCAGGCGTCCCTGTACCCACAGGTATGACTCCCCTTAACCACATGCTGCTCTAGAAGGTACACAGGGATGCAAAGCTCCTAGAGAGTGGCTGCATTTGGATAACACATTAAGCAACTGAGTGGGGGGAGGGGGAAACAATCCTCAGTTGTGCTGCTTATTGTGTTGTGTGGAGGGTAACACGTCACTCACAAACTACTGACGGTATACTATTCCGCCCAAATAAGCAACTGAAAGAAACAACTGGCTTGCAAGTTGTTTAGCTCGAACCCAGTTGTTTAAAGTGTTGTGTGGAGGGGTGAGTATGTTAATGGCGTGTGGTGAGTGGGATAAAACACAAGCCCATAGAGGCAGGCGGCAAGAGCCACCAAAGCGGTGGCTGCCACTCTGCTACAACTGGTGCAACTTGCAGAGGCTGCTGGGATAGAACTGGGAGGACTGAGGGAGGAGGGAGGGTGGGGAGAGGGGCGGGGGCTGGGTTGACTATTAGTCCACTCAACGCCAGTCCCAACCACCCACAGTTGTGTAGGAATATGTTGCGTGGGGAGTACCCACAAAATAACCAACTGTGACTAATGTGTTGTCCGAATGCAGCCATTGAGCGATCAGAGCCAGCGAACAGTGAGAGCTAACAGGAGTTTGGCGGGGGAGGTCAAGGGGAAGGTGCCTTATACAGAAATGTTTTCTTGTAAGACACACTCATATATTTGGGGGCTCTGTTGTGAACTTTCAGGGAGGACAAGGCAAAGCACGGGCTATTCCAAGACTATTGGAAAGGCAGAAACAAAAAGGGAATAGAAACTATGGATGGAAAGGACTATCCAGTGGTGGTGACCTGCAAGGTGTGTGTGTGCAATGTTTGTTGTCTTGCCTGCTATCAACATGGCGTACATGTGCAACAAGTGCAAGCTGGTTGCACTATGGGAAGAAAAAGTGAGAGTACTTAAGTGGCGAGTGTCCACCACCCTCCAAGGAAGAAGAGAAGGTGAAGTATTCTTAGAACAGTGGAACTGCGGCAGCAAAGAAGGTAGAAGCAGAAGTGGAGAATGCTGAAGTGAGGGAAACTATATACTAAATGTGACAGAAAGTATGAATTTGGTTCTTTCTTGTTATTTTCTGCTATTATTATTTATGTGCCTTCTCTGCTACAAATTATGTATAGATAGATTAAGTTTACAAAAAGAAAAAAAGAAAAAATGTTTCGTGGTTGCTGTTGTTGTTTGCTCCTTGGCAGGACAAGGGTTAATAGCAAGGCACCGGCTCTCAAGGGAAAGGAATTCTGCCATTCTCTTTGCACGCAGGGCGAATGTGCAAGGGGAGCTCCGCAGTCCTTCACCACCCACCTTGTTCACAATTAACAATCTACCTGCTGTTCTCAAGTCGGTGCTTTTAGGAATCCATAACCAGCATTAAAGCAAATCTCAGATTTGACAATGTAAAATTATGCAGAGATTTGCAAACAGAGATTTTTTAAAAAGGTTGTAGAGTAATCCTAAGTATCCAGCCTGTCTTTTTGCCAACAAAATCTATCCTGTGTTGGAGAACAAGGAACAGAGTTCAGGTAAGAAAACGGATACAGTGTTTGCTTCTGGTGACTTTGTGTTTTCCTCTTTATCCCTTCCATCTCTGTCCTTTGCCAATCCACCATGCAGTCGAGCTACACTAGGAGGGAAATTATCAAATTTCAGGAAAATATCAATCTTCATACTTTTCAGAAACATTCCTCAGATGGCAGGTTGATATCATTTATAGCTTCTTTTATTTACTTTTTAAAAATGTTTTTGCAGGCTAAGAATTGAAGCTCTGGAGAGAAGTGGAGAAATTTGAGCCAAAGCTTTCTTGCTGTACACAGAAATCTGCCTGCAAATCTGCTTATAAGAGGTAATGAGATAAGCAGGAGCCATAACAGGAAAGTGCAGCATGGATATAATGAATAAGGCTGCATCCCTATACTCATTTATCTAGGCGAAAGCACCATGGAACTCAATGGGAATGACATTTGAGTAGACATGTATAGGTATTAATGCACATCTAACCCTGCAATAATTAATAGGGAAAATCAAAATATAATATCAGTATCAAAGTCACTACTGAATTAATTCATGCTCATAATTACCTTTAGGGTCAAGACCATTCTCATTTGGAATTTTTCCTAGGCATGCCAAATGCATTAGAAGCCATTGTTGTTACTTAGAAGTAGACTTAAAATAAATAGGGTCAGTCACTTCAATCCTAAAAGGGAAAGTTTCTATTACTTTTAAAAAGTGAGTGTTATTTGTACAATTGTTCCTTTTCAGTTGCGACTCAACATCTATGCACAGCTGTCTCCTACATGAAACAGACCACCACTATGTTTATAACTGCAGTTCTAATTCCATTGTTCAGAGGTGAATGCTGGTGTTTATATAGTCAAAATGTCACTATTCATGCAGAAAACTGAGGTATCGGAAGGCTGAGTAAACCCCCAAATTTGCAGAAGTCGAAAATAAAAACCATTACAAAAAATTAAAGGGGGAGGGACCCTTAAAAGCCCAATGAGGTCTGACCGTGCTTGCTGGCCACATGAGGATGACTGACTGTTCTTGCGGGTGCAGTATGGCTGGAAGGCATGGCTGGCCGGCTGGCTGAAGTACTGAGCAGGAGGAGGCTGGACTTCAGATGTTTGTTGCAGGTCCCACTTGTTGAATGAATGTCTTTTTACACAAGGCTATGCAGACTTTCAGGCCATACGGCCCAATGAAAAAACAAGTAACTAGAATGCTTGGTTGTCAAACCACAATAGTTTGGTCCATTACAAGGTAGTGCTATTCAAACTCCAGAAACATTGACACATTATTGATATTAAACTTTAATTCTAGTTATACTGTTCTCTGCAGTGCCCTGGTGCTATTTAAAGGCAGGCAAATTGTTATTAACTAGTGTAACGCCCGTGTCGCTATGGGTGCTAGTAGTCTGAGAACGAGTCAATGAAAATATCTTTGGCCATTTCCCTTGCGACTGGAACAACTTCACATGGGATCCACTGATCTAACTTTTTAAATAAACTGACTTATTAAACTTAAAATACAATTTTAAAATGAATCTATTGTAATACTTCTGGGAATACAACATTAGGCGTAGACGAACATTAGGATAAATCAGTCTGGTACACAAAATGGCAGTGAGCATGTTTTTAAAAAAATGAAAACAAAACAAAAATGAGCCAAATTGGTCTGGTCTACAAATGAACTGGGTGGAGCAATGGGAGAAAACAAAACAAAATTTAGCTTAATCATTGTGATACACAAAACTAGTACTGAATCCTTCCCCCCACCCACCCCCACCCCAAAGGTGAAAGCAAAACAAAAATGGAGCAAAATCTGTCTGGTTCACAAATAAACTGGCAACGGAGGGAAAAAAGATGCTCTTTTTTTAAAGATTATTTACAATTTCTTTTAAGTTTCAGGTTGAAAACACGTGATGTCAGCTCAGGTGCTGTTTGGTGTGGAGCAAACAGCCCATGGGGCTACTGGCTCTGATTATGGTGGGGCTGTGGATCCATTCTGGGTTTTATCCAGAACCAGCCAGATCTCTAAAGAAGCTAAGGCACTGAACCCTATCCCCAAAATAGGTTGAACACCTTGGACAGCTCCTTTAGAGTTCCGGCTGATTCTGACTAAAACCCAGAATGGATTCACAGCCCTACTGATATCAGGGCCATCAGCCTCAACTACAAATAAACCTACTGTTTTGCTGTTAAAGCTCAAGCTTTGAAGTTTCTGCATGTCTACATTGCTCAAGCTTTAGGTAGGATCTACACTACGGCTGTATAACAGTTTATAACAGTATTGACAACTGTTGGGGCCCATGATGCATTCTATATACCATTTTCAAACCACTTTCAAAGTGCTATATCCTGCTTGGTGTAGATCTGGCTGTAGTTTAAAAACAAATGAGCAAAACTGGTCTGCTAGTTCTCTAACAATAAGTGTTATATGAAAATATTCTTATATAGAATATTTGGGCATAAACCCCATTGAGTTGAATGAGATTCTGATGTGTGTTTAGGGTTGCAATCCTAAATGCAAGCATCTATGCACAGAGTAATTTCTAGCAGCAATGCTTGGCAATAAGACAATGCCAATTATTAACTTATTATTAAGCGTAATAATAGTGGTGACAAAGTGGCACAGTGCTGACAAAGGCTATTATTCTGCCAGGGCTAATTACACTAAACACAGCTAACTCAAGATCATGGGGCCCAGCTTTAAATGCTCCATGGCTGTGTGAAGGGCAGGAAGAGATTGATTTTGGTAAATTTCAGAGTCTCTTTCATTATTTCACAAACAGCTATACAGAGATTAGAAAATGTTGTCCTATGTTTGAACATGGCTTTCTCTTTCCAGCATAATCTTACCCTGACTGATCATGACCACAATCCATGAGGAGATTGTTTACCCTTGCAGCATTGACACAACACAATAGGCTCCCTCCGGTGGACTATGCTTCTGCTGTGGAGAAAAGACTCTTACTAAAGTCATCCCACTGAGATGTTCCTGCTGATGGGTGTGTCAGAAGTCTTTCTGCTTTTGGGCTGGGCATTAAGATCAGACTGCCTCTGTTCACCCACCACTTTTTACAAAAACTGTTGGATCCGACGATTCCCAGGCCTTACAATTGATTTGGAGCATTCACAGAGGAGAGGGGCCCACATCCTCAAAATATACACAGAATCCACAGCACAGCAGTGCGGTCGGACCTGCTGTCTCATGAAGAATGGTAAGGATTCAGTTTCTTCCTCTGAAAAAAATCAAAGTAGTCCATACAAAAACAAACAAACACAAAATACTAACTGTTGGGTATGTCTGCATAAAACCTACTTCCCAACAGTCTGTCACATGCTAGAACAGGGATGAGGGACTAATGGTCCTCCTCCAGATGTTGTTGGACAATCTGCTATCATCCTTGGCCATTGGCCATGCCAGCTGGGGCTGTTGGGAGTTGCCTGATACTGTCTGGAAAGCCACAGGCTTCCCAACTCTGTTCTAGAGTAGGCTGACCAGATAAAATCCAGGTCAGGGCTCATGTAACTTTAACAGTTGTAGAGAAAAGGGAATTTCAGCCAGTGTCATTTGTATGCAATTAGTTCCTGGTGAAATTCCCTCTTCATCACAACAGTTAAAGTTGCAGGCACTATACTAGAGTGACCATATACAAAAGAAGGCAGGGGCCCTGCAACATGGAACAAGTTTAGCCCCCCTGCAGATGGTGCCTCTAAGAGTCTCTCCTTTGCCTTCGCCAACATAAATAACTGGTTGTTATTGCCTTACTTAGGATACTGTTGTTATGAAGGCCTACCCTTCACTGATAGAGGAGTCCATAGAGGGTTGCAATGTGTATCCATGTTCCAAAGGCACAGAGATGCATTGTACCCCCAGAGGGACCTTGCAGTATACCAGCCTTCCTCCTAGACACATGTCCCCATCATAGTGACAGGCACAGGGATACAAAAACAAAAACCGCCTTTATTAAGGTGGTGTGTGAGTTTTCGAATTACGTAGAGTCACATCTTTACATTTCTTTTAAAGGTAAAGAGTTGTACATCTAATCTAGTACCGTTCTGTCTCCTCTGCTTTGTTTCACAGAGATGTGAGGGCACAAATAGGATCCAGAACCTATGATCCCTAAATAAAAGGCCTTCAAAAAACAGCAACACAATTTCAAAACTCTTTTATATTTCTGAATTGACCCTTAATGCAGGCATGGAAATACTCCATTGCCTCATGGTTGTAAACATAACAAGAGACCTGCTGGGCCTTTTTCTATAGTGGCCAACCAGATGACATGAAGGCAATAGCCCTCTCCAGTGGTTTGTTCATAGCAACTGGTACACTGCTTCTGAACACTGAGGCTCCATTTAATACTCCTGGCTAATCACTAATGATGGATCTCTCTTCAAGAATGTATTTAACCTCCTTTGGCCATCATTGCATCGTGCAACAGCCAACTCCATAAGTTGACTCTGTGATGTGTGAAGAAAGAATTGCTTTTGCCTGTCCCTGAACCTACTACCAATCAATTTATTTGGGTGATTCTACTATTATAAGAGATGGAGGAAAGAAAACAGAGTAACACATCCAGAGGTGATAATCTTTTGGAAGGTCAAGTGTGGCTTTGCAACACCATGTCACTGTGTGGATTGCTCCACTGTTCAGGTTTTCATCCCTTTCCATTCCATTCTATTTCCCCACCGCCCGACATGCTCAGAGAATGTTATTTACATTTCCTAACACATATCCGCTCTCCTACAAATGGAGTGCATTCTGTCTTGTCACTGTTAAACAATCTCTCTGTATAAAGCTATTGAAACGTACAGTGATATGAGGCAGACATGTTCCAGTGCTTTATTTTTCCACAGGAAAAAAGTCCATTTCATAAGTCCGGTAGTAAAAACGAATGCATGCCAATTGCAACTAAAATATTATGCAAGCTTGGCAGTTTCAGAGCTGTAATTAATGCTTTTCAGGTGATGATCCCTAGCCAGTGTGTAAGTAAATACATATATGTCATTGGAATACTCGTATGCCTTAGTGTTAAGTGGATTAATAAGTAGGGTCAGTGAAACTGAAGGTGCCCTAATGACATTAGTAAAAGACAGTTGAACTCTGTTGAATTAGATGAGTGGTTGTCATGCCCAGTTCCTAAGTAATATAACATTTAAATCACAATTAATATTATTATTATCTTTATTTATATCCTGCCTTTTGCCCAATGCTGGGCCTCAAGGTGGCTTTACAAAATTAAAACATGTATATAAGAGATATACAAAAGTTAAAAATATAATTAAATAGGTTTCAATATTAAAACATTTAAACATTCAAAATACATATTAAAATTAAAAGTCTTAAAACATAGATGGGGGTCCACATTATTCTCCAAAGGCCTGCCGGAAGAAGAAAGTTTTTGCGTGCCTCAGGAAACACATCAAGGAGAGAGCCAGTCTAGCTTCCCTGGAAAGGGAGTTCCAGAGCACTGGAGCATGCTTTAATCCCCCCCTTAAATATTTCAGGTCAAATACTTGTGGTGTATTGAGCCAACAAATTAACATGAGGTCCTTTTTTTAGCATTGTTTACTAAATACAAGTAAAACAAGCACATTAAATTAGATCTCTCTAGTGAAGGGGTGACCAACTTGTGGCCCTCCAGATGTTTTTGCCTATGGTTCCCATCAACCCTACCAGCAGAGCCAATGGTGAGGGATGATGGGACTTGTAGGCCAAAATATCTGGAGGGAAAAAACAAAAGGAGGAGAGCATCCAAATCAGGACAAAAAAAAAGGAAGAAGCAGGCTCTCAGGATGCTAAAATACTTTATTTCCAAGCCCAACGCATTTTGGCCTATGTTGTTTAAGGCCTTCTTCAGGGGGTTGAGAAGAGATGTCTGCAGAAATACTCCTAACAGGATGATAGTCTCCTACAATAATTACTGGCGACATCCAGAAGTAAGACCTCAGATGTAAGCATAGGGTTGCAAAGCTCTCCTTTCCAGTTTGCTGTTTTAGACTTTCAAAAAAAGCTTCTGAGTGACCACACTATTAAAAGTCAGTTCTATACCTGTTTACTCAGAAGTAAGTCTCTCTCTGTTCAATGGGGTTTACTCAAAGGTAAGCCTGCGTCAGATTTTAGTATGACTTGGATGTAAATGGAGTTGAAATCAATGGGATTTACTCTTGAGTAAAGGAACCAGCAGATCTCTACTTTATGAATTGGAGATGCACAGCTTTGCATGATTAAAGTAAAGGAAAATTGATCCTTCACAAATGCAAAGAGGTGGAAGATCGCACTGGTGAACTATCAGGAAAAGGGCTTAAAGCGGGGGAATTAAAAAATTCTTTAAAAATCAAGGGATGAACCAATCTGATTCAAACTTGGCATGCTGAAAGCTCTCTTGGAGACCTATCACCATGCCAAGTTTAATCTCTTTATCTGTAAAAATTACGCAGATGTAAACATTTTGGTTAATTTGCATTTTAAAAATTCCTAAAACTCAAAGCATGGATCTTTCTGATTCAAATTGGGCTTGCATAAAGCTCTACTTAAGAGCTCTCAAGATCCCAAGTTTCATCTCTTTAGCTTTAAAAATGAGTGGGGCTGGAGCAGTAAAAAGTCCATTCATTCGAGTGCTGGAGGAGGAGCAAGACTCCATTCAAAGCCCACGTCCCCAACAAAGGAAAAAGCAAGGGAACAGCACTAGACAGATGCTGAAGGGCGCATTAAAGTCGCTTCGGCAAAATAATCCAGACTGTCCCTGCACCAAAATAATATGCAAAACAGGGGAAAAGAGGCAAAATGGGTGCAGGACAGGGCCGACATCATGTGAGTCCCATGCTGCAAAACCAGATGCCAGGCGTGACCAGGGTGAGTAAAGGCACTGGTGTGATGGAGCTCAAAGTTTGTGTCGAGCATTTGGGTTGATTGCCAGGATTTTTGTTTTGTTTTTAGTAAAGTTAGAATTTCTGGGATAAAAGTCAGAAGCAGCATTTTATTTACTACACATGGTTGAATGATTTTTTGCCATGTACATGCATTAAGGGGCTGAGATACTGAACTCGGCGGCAGACTGCAGTGTGCATGGTCCCTCAGCAATACCCCCAGGGCAGGGCCAGCCCTTAATGCCTTCCATCATTAGCCACAGGTCTAAATGGGAAAGTTTTGCAATTAGCCCCAGCCTTGGCCTATTGAATTAACTTAGATGCCAGGATAGATTTTGCTTCAGTACCTAGTCAGTGTGAGGGCCAGCCCTACCATTAGTCAATGAGGCAGATGCTGAGGAGGGTGGAGGGGCAGCCACACACTCCAGGCTTTTCATTTTGAGCCCCTCCCTTGATATTCTCTGTTGTTGGAAGATACACCTGGCCTGCACCCCTGAATCTAGCCTGCTGCCCTCAGATTCAGTGGAGGATGTTTTTCCCATTGACAGCCTTCAAGTAAGATTCAACTGCCAATCCAGTTGACTTCTGTGTGTTGACTGTGGGGGTGGAGGAATGTCGCCTTGTCCTTTGCCTCAGATAGCAAAAGTCTTGGACCAGCTCTGGCCTGTGGGATGACTTATTAAAGGCTGACCAGGTGGCTCGGGATTTCCTGGTCCTAACCGGGAATCCAGGGGCGAACCGGCCCAACCGGGGGGCGGGGGGGCAAACCGGGGTGGCGGGGGGTCACGCGGCGGTGGCAGCAAGCAAGGAGCGGCGGTAGACCCGGCGGCGGTGGCGGCGGAGGAGCCCGGGAAGCGGCCGCCCCAGCAGGTAAGTGCCCTCCCTCGCGCCTCACGCTCCTTACCCGCAGGGGCGTCCGCTTCCCTCCGGTGCTCGAATCTACTGAGAAACAGGCTCCGCGGCCTGTCCCTCAGTAGCACGCCCGGTGATGATGTCATCACCTGGTGCGATACTGAGAGACAGGCCGGGAAGCCTGTTTCTCAGTAGATTCGAGCACCGGAGGGAAGCGGACGCCCCTGCGGGTAAGGAGTGCGGGGCGCTTACCTGCTGGGGCGGCCCGGTCCGCCGCCGCCGCCCCGCCGGGTCCACTGCGCCGCCGCCGCCGGGTCCACCGCCGCGCCGCCCCGCCACCACCGCCGCCGCCGGGGCCCCCACCGGCTCGTAAGGCCAGCGGCCGCGGGGGAGAGCCGATTATGTCACTTCCAGATCCGGCCCTCCCCTGCCTCTTCCACGCAGCCGCTGACCTTACGAGCCGGCGGGAGACCCAGCGGCGGTGGTGGCGGCGGCGGCGACGGCAGCAGAAGAGAACCCGGTAGGTCTGGGCTGATGTTTTTGGGGGTGGGTGGCTTGGTGGGGGGTTTTTTTGG
Source organism: Anniella stebbinsi (assembly GCA_029215795.1). Classification (NCBI taxonomy): domain Eukaryota; kingdom Metazoa; phylum Chordata; class Lepidosauria; order Squamata; family Anniellidae; genus Anniella; species Anniella stebbinsi. The sequence goes on from JARDYH010000003.1 coordinate 103,962,491, forward strand.
GTGGCAGGGGGGGACCGGGATTTTGGGTTCTAAAATCTGGTCACCCTAATTGAATGTAGCTTGAGCAGACCCGGTTTCAAAGCCTTACTCTGCCGTACAGCTCATTGGGTGACTTTGGATTGGTTATTCTCTCTCAGCGTAACCTCTCCCATAGGGTCACTGTAAATTATAAAATGGGAGTGGGTAAGAGCTCTTTGGAGCCACTTGGGATAAAAATGTAATTAGTACACACAATTCAGTAACGTAATTACATTAGTAAATGTGATCAATACACACAATTCAGTAGGTACTGAAGTAGGTAGAGATTATCATACTATCTAATAACCACAATTAACTGCCATCATTTACATTGCTCGAAGCTTGGCAGCACCAACCTCCAATAGCTATATGCTAAAATCCAGACTTGACATCATTGAGAGAAAGATGTTGTAGATAGGATGTCATTTGGACTTGGACTGAAGAGACCTGGGTTTAAACCCTCAAAGGTCACTGAATGATCCTGGGTCAGTTCACAGCTTTGTTGGAAAGATAAAGGGCATAGCACCCATGTATGCTTCTGGTGCATCTTGGAGGAAGGAAGCAATACAAATTAAATAATAGACAAACAAAACAGAGTTTTAATCTCTCCCTATTTTAATCTCTCCCTATTGGAGGATGACCTATTTTCATACTTGTTCATCAGGGATTACTATAGCGGCTTTTGTCTTTTGATATTTACAAAAATGTAATGAGTAAATCAGGCCTCTGTTTCTGTAAAAGATGGACAGTTAGCAAGTCCATTCAGTGTTTCTGTTACCCATTACCTTTGATTTCAGATCAGTTCTATTATATTCCCATTTTTTAAAAGTCATGACATCCACAGGCTGTTCCAAAGGAAATGTATTCATGTGTAGACATGATCTGGACCCTAACCCATACACCTAATCAGCTCTCTCTCTTTCTCTGTTCTTAGTTTCCTGTAATGTGGCGGTTTTCTACTATGAAACCAATAACCAAAGCCTTAACTGCTTGCATGTTTATTGCCCAGCACTGGAGAGCTGCATACTGAAGCCTACAATCAATGTTGTATTATACAACATCACACCAGGTAAGGCATCATTACACACAAAAAAGTTTGCATGCTACTTGCAAATGTGCACAACTTAGCCACATTTTAAAGATAAATAAAAGGAGCTTCAGGAGATAAATTCAGAGCAGAGAAGAGGTGTTAGGTGGGATGTTTAACTATTTCTCTGTCCAGCCATTCTTTACGCCTACCTACTGCTGCTTCCCTGCTCTAAATTCTTGCCTCTTACTGCAGCTTTTCTTACTTTTTATAATAAAAAAGCATCAGAGCACCATTACATGTTTGCTAATATGCATATTTAGCCCCTAAAACCATTACCCTATATTTTGCAAATGTGATGTGTTGCATGTTACAATCAGGTAAACCCTCATTCATTTGGATGACTGTCATACATTTGAGAGCACCACAAGCTTAAACAGCTCTTAAATTTCTTGCTTAGTAATTGCTTAAGGCTACAAATTCCGGAACACATGGAAAGCAACACTTTTAGAAGTTTGACAGTGATATTTCCATAGAGTTATACTGGAAGATGGCTTTGGTAATTGAAGGCTTCCTGGTGGCCTTATTACACAATCAACGATTTCATGACCTGTGAGAGGACAGCAGTGCTGAGAGAGAGAGAGAGAGAGAGAGAGAGAGAGAGAGAGAGAGAGAGAGAGAGAGCTAATAGTGCAATTTCTATTATGTGCATAGACTCAGGAGGGTGTGAGGTGTAATACACCCAGCACCTCTACACATCAAGAACCCTGATCTAAAAGGTGGAGGTGCAGAAGGGAACAACAGCAGAGCAGTCACACATACACCCCCAGTACTGGGAAGAAGCAGAGCAAACCACCCATTTCCTGCTGCCTGACCTCCTTGCCCAACTACCCTGAAGGAACTTCTGTGTAAGGGGCTGCCCCACCTGTCTTACTGGGACATTGTTCAGCTTTAGTGACAATAAATTAGACTTTGGAGCAGAGATGGCAGCATCCATACTAGGCTGACCATATGAAAAGGAGGACAGGGCTCATGTAACTTTAACAGTTGTAGAGAAAAGGATATTTCAGCCAGTGTCATTTGTATGCAATTAGTTCCTGGTGAAATTCCCTCTTCATTACAACAGTTAAAGCTGCAGGGGCCCTGCCCTCTTTTGTATATGGTCACTCTAGTATAGTGCTTGCAACTTTAATTGCTTTGATGAAGAGGGAATTTCACCAGGGACTAATTGCATACAAATGACACTGGCTGAAATTCCCTTTTCTCTGCAACTGTTAAAGTTACATGAGCCCTTTCCTCCTTTTCATATGGTCAGCCTACCCAAAATCCACTCAGAAAGAACTTTTAATTAACAATAAGTAAGATTATTCAAGTACAACATTTGTGGTTTCAGTTGTTGAAATGCTTGTTTGTTTAATACAGTTCCATTTGCAATCCTGCCTACTCTACCCTCTAGACTACCCTCTCTCCTCCCAATCACTCTGTTCCCCCAAATGAATAAACCACATTGTTCCCTCTCTCTCTCTCTCTCTCTCTCACACACACACACACACACACACACAGGCTGAATTCAGATGACACAATAAGCAACTGGGACTGGGGGTGGGGGTGGGGGTGGGGGTGGGAAACAATCGTCAGTTGTATTGAGCATTGTGTCATCTGAATGCTGCCATAGTCAACTCGCCGCTGATCCTAATCCACACCACAGTTGATTATTTGTTACCATGTTGTGTGGGGAGTACCCCCTAGATGAACAACTGTAAAGTTGATTATTATCCCACCATTGACTATCGTGTTGTCCGAATTCAGCCACTCACGCACTCACTCCCCCTCCCAACAGCATTAACCACTTACCATCTGATGCATTTGAAGTCCACACAGCATTTACATTCTAAATGGCAATAATCATCAACACATCACAACTGCTTACATTACATGTAACAGGCAATATGCATCACAGCCCAACCCTGTCTACACTGCAGGGACAGCTCACAGCAGGGCATAGCACTGAAACCAGCTGACAATAGAACTGCTATTTGCACATTCTTCAGCCATTTTGTTTTGCATCGAGCTGTATGGCTTTATATGATCAGAAGCAGTTTTGCGCCTCTGATTTCTTGGTTGTTGAGATCAGAAGGGGAGACAGGCAATGTGTCCTATCTAACTAGGATGTTTACTGACAGGTAAGCAAATAACAACAAAAACCCTACCTGGTTTGTTTTGTCCTACCTCTGGAATATTGCTAGAAAGGCTGGATTCATGGCCAAAACAAGCATTATTTTAAATCCGCGTCAGTTTTACTCTAGAGCAGGCACAGAGCTGACAATCCAGATTGAGCCCATAGTGGGAGGAAAGGGTTAAAGCCCTCCTTATTCCACCCACCCACCCATGCTAGGATTACAATCCAGATCAGGTTCCTGCACCTATTCTAGTATCAAAATAAAAAAGACCACTGCTAGATATGAATTTAAAGTAATGTCCATTTTAACCCTCATTGCCTCATTGCAGTGTTTGAGAGGAGGTCAGTAGATATTATTTTTAGACCAACTTTTGTGCTGTCAGCTAGAGTACATCATTTTTCTGCTTGGAAGTATGACTGTGCTAGAGAATCCCAATTTAATATCATTTTCATTCTGCAGTTATTATTGTGCTGTATAGTGCTTTCAACACTGTTTTACCACAGAAAAGCACCTGCTTATTTAAAAATTAACCCCACAGCAATTCCAGCCCATGAGGCAAGTGGAGAGAACTCACACATCAGAGTCTCCACAGATACGTTACAAGATTTAATTAAGAAGACTGCCATGAATTGCATTTGGGTGACACACTGAAATTAAGCCTGTACATTGTTTGTTTGGATTCTGCTTTGATAGGGATCGATCCAGATCTTCTTGTTTTTGAGAAGCTCTCTTTTAAAGATATGAATACTAGGTCCTCTTTTAACAAATGGGAAAGGCATGGAAGCCCAAGAGTTGCCGATTCAGAAAAATGCCAGGCTGCAACAATCAGCTCAAGCTCCCTTTCCCCCAAGACCTCGTCCTCTACGGCGGTACAAGAGCTGGTAACCAACAGCAGTGACCCAAATGCTGCAAGTGACCCGATCCACCGGACTGCACCCATCCCGTATTTAGGCTCTACAGCTGCATCCATGACAGCCCATTTTACTAAAGTGACAGACAGTATTTCAGAAACGAATAGCTCAATGGCCTCTTCTGACAGTGGCACTGCATTTCCTACCTCTGCACTCAGCTCCATCGAGATGTTATCACATCTGCCCAGCCCAGCTCATCTGAATAGCAGCAAACATTTGAATGAAACTAAAGGCCACAGTGGAAGGAACTATACGTCTGATGGCGAAGGTGAGAGGCCAGATTCAGAAGGGGTGGAAAGGGGGAGCTGGTTGCTTCCAGTACTGCTTTGCTCTTCCTTGACTTTGATGTGCTGCTGCACTATTTGCCTTGCAACGGGATGCCGCCAAAAGAGGAGCGGCCATTATAAACCAAGATGGAGAAGAATGTCAGTATCCAGACAATTTACAAGATAAACCATGGTTAAAATACAGTGAAGAGCTCACATTCCGCATGGGTAGGAGGAGTGGGATGATGGATGGGTAAGAAACGAAAATGTTGCTGTCTTTGTGTAGAAAACTCAGTAATTTTGTCTGCTTTGCACTAGTTACAGGTATTTTGAGTATTTTGCTATTAAATTAGAATGGCGATAGCTCTACCGTTTCAGTTTATATGCTTTCTCTTTGAACAGTTTTTTTAACACCTTTCCTTCGTAAGTTCCTTTGTACATCACTACACCATAAAGCATTATGAAATATCACAAAGTTGAAAGTGCTACAATACTGGAATCACTACACCAACAGTGTAGACACTTGCATTAATCAGTCACTCTTACAATGTATATTATTATTATTAATAATAATTACACTTATATACCACCCCATAGCCAAAGCTCTCTGGGCAGTTTATAGCACTTCATATAGTATAGCACTTCAGCCATGTTCAGAGGCGGTTTACACACTAAGCAACCCAGTTGTGAGAGACAAAAGGCTTGCCTGAACCCCACCTAGTGGGTTTATGGCTGAGGCAAGGTCAAAACGGGAGGATTCCCAGGCTACAATTCACTTAGCCCCAATGAACACATGCTGTCATGCTTGTTACCAAAAAGGCCCACAAAAAGTGTGTAGCAAGATATACAGACTGTCAAGTCTCCACTTGCATTCCAAGGAGCATTTACATTTCTCCTCTGCTTTTCTGATTTTTGTACACCTTAATTCCAGTGGGTGAACCTATAAGTAACCCTGTCCCAAACTTCTGTGCAGCTGGTACCTTACTCTCTCTCTCTAATTTCCTGAAGCTTTAGCTATTCATTAAATTTCCCTAAACACCTGAACACATACATCACAAGCCAGACAGTCTTATTATATGGAATGACAGTGTGAGATGACACAAGGCAGCCATTTTTAACAGCAATTCTATATTGCACATAAGTAGTTCCACCTTGAAATCAGCGTATTTTCTCTATGGGAAAATGGCCCGTATCCATGTGGAATCATATGAGGTTACCAGACTACTGGAATGGCCTTTACTTATTTAGCAATCTTGCCCTTTTGAATAGTTCATATCCTCAATACAGTATTTTATGAGTGTAAAGGAAAGACCCACTTTCCTACCAGGTAGGCTTTGAACTCATTAGCCAGGTTCCCCCCAAGCCCACCTCCCTAGCCCAATGCCAAATGGCCCCAAGCCAGCCTGTAGAAATAACCACACAAGTTAAGGACTGAAGCGATTTATTTAAATCCTGCTCTCTATTCCAAGTAAGGCTCCAGCTGTTCAATAAACCCTTTAAAATACAAGCAAGGAAAGAAGGGAGAGTCTAGGGGGGTAGGAAGAGGTTTGAGGTAGAGTCTAGCAGCAATAAACCAATTAGCCCACTACAAATCACACCCAAAGGGTGACAAGTCTTTCCCTGGAACACACCACACCTGGAAGCAATAAATCTATCTATTCCCCAGCATCACCTTACTGGGTAGGGATCCCTCCTTCCCTGCACCGATCCAGGAAAAGATGGCTTCCACCCAGTTACTATTCCCTTTATCCCTTTTCGAGTTAGCTGGTACTATGACTACCCAAAACCAATCCCCGACCATCCTGCTCACGCCACCAGCCTCCTCCCTGCGAGTGGCTGTTTCCCACAGCTGAAACTGTTGTAGCCCACTTCCAATTAACGCTGACCTTGGAGCCCGGCTCTGCCTGGCCTCCCAAGATAAGAGGGGCCAGATGTGGGTGTTGGCAACCAGCAGCTCTAAGTCTTGTAACATTTTCTCATTGGAATTCTCCCCCTCCCAACCCCGAGGCTCCAGTCCTGCAAGGTAGGCCAACACTGCCTGTACCAGCCAGACTGCAGCCATCCTGGCCCTTCTTCACAATGAGTACCTTAAATCAAGAGCAAAACACAGATACAAATTTTTTCTCAAATGCACATTGGCTTAATTTGATGACCTATATTGTCAAGGGATAGGGTGGCAGAGATTGAGCAGAAAGGCTGTATGATGTAGAGGGTTACAAGCAGAACAAACTCTAAACAGAGCCAAACACTACTACTCTGAGGCCACTGCAAACCTTGTCCCAGGAGTTGTCCCAATCACATCGGCTTCTTGCTGTCAGAGCAGACACTGTTTAATGTCTAGATATGGGAGGGGAAAGATATGGAAAAGGGGGGAAAGGCTTGCTTAAAGTTAAAAATGCTCTCCTCAGGGCATCCTTCACTACAGCACATTATCAAAAAGTGACCATTTCCTAATTTCACCTGCAAAAAATGCCTGGGACCCAACTTGCTTTTTATATGCTTTGTTCCTCTCTGCAATCTACTATTCTGCAATGCCTATCAGCTACAGCAACTGAAACCTAAAGGATTTTGACAGTAAAAGTGTGTGTGTGTGTGTGTGTGTGTGTGTGTGTGTGTGTGTGTGTGTTTAGTCTTTCTGACTATTGTAAGAGCCAGCTATTATGTTGCTTATTTTCTGACAGGAAGTAGGAAAACAAAATAAAAACTCCTAGAATGATAACGGCAACAGGTAGCTAAGGATACTGGGACACATCGGGGCCCAATCTACACTAGATCCATTTTGTGTGCTGTTCTCTTTTCAGAACAGAACGAACCACGGCTCTGGGGGCCCACACGAGACACGACTGACTAGAGGGTAGGATCCACCATTTTCGTGACTCCACCATGTACCACACAGAAATACATAGTCCTGGAATCACGCAAGAAGAAATTTGAAAGGTCCTGCATTGTATTGTTTGTGTTTGTATAACACAAGCACATGATACAAGCCTCACAGCACAGTGTTGCAACTGCGGTCGAAATGGGAGGGGGCGTGCGGCCACTTCAGAGTCCTTTTTCTTTCCTTTTTGGAGTCCTATTGTTACAGTTGCACTTTGGACAGTGCTCAGGGATGGAAGTTTACAAATGGTGTTGTTATTCAAAGCTGTGCAAATGTGTAAATGCACAATGGGAAAGAGCTGGGAGGGGGAGGAAGACCCTGTTGGGAGGGGAGATGTGGAGGTCGTGGTGGCCAGTTTTGGTGTTTTAGTATTTTGGGGGTCCAGGAACTACATGTGAAGCTGCATAGAACAGTTTAAAAAGAAATCCACAGTGTAGTAGTTGCACTGTGAAAAATAGTTGTTAAAACAAACACTGATTTCCCACTTTTAAATTCCATATGCTTCATCAGTGCGAGGGGAAGAGGGAACAAAAGAAGAACAAAGACACAGAAGAAGGGAAGGAGGGGGGATGTTGCAAAACGAGGCTCTACAGCTTTAAAATCACTTCTACAGTAAGGATAATACCACTACATTGCAACACACACATCTTTGTACCACACAGCATCTGTAAGCAGAAACTGCAAAGAAAAAGACTGAATATTGAGGGAGAAATAGGGTGAATTTGGACAACGCTTTAGGCAACGGAGGGAGGAATAGCGTACTGCCGTGCGTTGTTTTGGTGGCGCTGCCGCGGCACCCGCCACACATATTGCCCCTCCCCGTCATACGGCTAAAAGTCCCAGCGTCCTTCTGGGCTGCTGCATCTCCTCCCTCCCACCTCCTTCAGTCCTCCAGCCATATCCCAGCATGCACCACAAGTTCTGCCAGCTGTATCGGAGCAGCAGGTTTTTTTTCGGCTGTTCCGGCCAGCGAACTCTTATGACCAAACGGAAAGAGGGGGGTTCCCTCCACACGGGATAAACTGAGCAACCATTGTTTGTCTCCGTTGTTTAAGTGCCCAAAATAGCGTACTGTCAGTTGCATGTGTGTTGTGTGTTGCCCTCCACATGACACAATAAGCAACACAACTGACGATTGTTCCCCCATCCATTATTATTGTGTCGTCCGAACCAGGCCATATTGTCATCACAATTGGTTGGGAGAGGGTGTTGCATATCCTGTAAATAAGCCTACCTTCCCAGACATTAAGATCATCATTTGAGGCCCTCCTCCAAGTGTTCCTACAAAATGTGGCAAGGTGGGTAACTACAAAAGAGAGGTCCTACTCAATGATAGCAGCACCCCATTTATGGAGTGATTTACCCAAAGAAGCTCATCTAACACCTACATTGTAGACTTGCAGGTGCCAGGTGGAAACCTTTTTTATTCTTCCCATCATTTTAAGAACTGAAGTGCTTTTACTATTTGGTTCTTCTACTAGTTTTTGTGCTGAGGTAGTTTTATTCTTTGCTGTTGGTTTCATCTTGGCTTTATTCCGGGCAGTTTGTTGTTGTTGTAATGTTTGTATTGTATGTTTTTAATGTATTGTACACCAAGAACTTTGGGTATTGAGTAGCTTAAAAGTTAAGTAAATAAAGCCATACATTAGGAATGCTGGAATACAATTCTAGTGTAGATTGTCCCCCAAGAAACAGGAACTGACCACAATGTTCACTGAAACCCCTTCCCCCTCTTGACATTCATATTTTGCACACATTCTCATGTTTCTGCAGTTATTAACTAGAAATATGTAATGCTGAAACTAGGTTTCCATGCAGCAGAATATTTGCAGAGCGAATGCAATCCTACAGAACCCTACAGCATCCAACTACTGGAGAATAAAACTATACTGAAGTTGGTAGGTTTGCTGAGACAATGTATTTTTATTTGAAGATAATGCAGGCTGCTGGAATAGCAAAGTAATTTGTATAAAAACTGAAAGCAGAAATGTTGTGTCATTTTGTGTTTAAACAGGATGCCATTGTGAATTTTATTATGTACATATGTAGCTATGCATGAAACAGTTCTTTTCACTACAAGCTATTCATTTTTAGTAGTCTCTTGACAGAGTTCTTATACTCAGAAAGGTTCTTCTCTGTTTCCCCTTCATTTTTCAGTGCAACCATTGACTTCCTGTAGTCCAGAATTATATCTGAAGCAAGAAGCTCCTCTCTGCTGCCTTCTTTAGCATTTTCAGCTGCTCTTACTCGAAGCAGCGTGTCCAAAGCATTCTTCTCAGAGGTGCTGTTCTCCCAGAAGTATTCCTCCATGTCAGCCTCAGTCTTTTCTCTTTCCCACTGTTCTGTTTTCTGAAAGAAAATGTTTCCAAGAAAAAGCTGAAGGGGAAGGTTAACACTATAATCATATTACTCACGTTGTGTTCCAACAACCCTGGTGTTCCTTGAAAGCTTAGGAGAGGTTCCTCGTTAGAAGATCAGTAACTGTAGACAAGCTGTTTTGAATGATAGCTCGATCACCACTACCAATCTTATTCTGTAGTTTGCAGCCATCTCCTTTGATGCAGGAGGCAGTGAGGTCCAAAAGGCCTCTGGTACTGAGTGAACTGAGTAGGGATGTATGAGGGGAAAAAATTAGTTCTCAAATCACTAAAATGCCAGTTTGCAACCACAAACATTACTAACTGCTTAATGAGGATGGCAAATTGGTAACAGGTGACAAAGAAAAGGCCCAAGTGCTCAATTCCTACTTTGGCTCAGTCTTCTCTCAAAAGCAGGTCTATGACCCCCTGGAAAAAGTGAAGTACAAGCTGACGGGGCAAGATTGTAGTTTGAGATTGATAAACAAATGGTCAAGGAACACCTAATTTCTTTGAAAGAGTTCAAACCTCCAGGGCCTGAAGAACTGCATCCTAGAGTAATGAAGGAGCTGGCAGAGGAACTCTCAGAACCACTGTCTGTTATCTTTGTGAAATCATGGAAGATGGGTGAAGTGCCGGATAACTGGAGGAGGGCTAATGTTGTCCCTGTCTTCAAAAAGGGCATAAAGGAGGAACCTGAGAACTACAGACCAGTCAGTCTGACATCTATCCCTGGGAAAAATTTGGAGCAGATTATAGAGAAGTCAATCTGTAAACACCTTGGAAACAATGCAGTGATTACTAGAAGCCAGCATGGATTGTCAAGAACAAATCCTGTCAGACTAATTTGATCTCATTTTTTGATCGGGTAACCTCCCTTGTGGACTGTGGGAATGATGTGGACATAGTATATCTTGACTTCAGCAAAGCATTTGACGTATATCTTGACTTCAGCAAAGCATTTGACAAAGTGCCCCATGACATTCTGATTAACAAACTAGTGAAAAGTGGGCTAGATAGAACAACTATTAGGTAGATCCACAGTTCGCTACAGAATTAGACTCAAGGAGTGCTTATGGAATAATGGGCTCAAGTTACAGGAAGCCAGATTCTGGCTGGACATCAGGAAAAACTTTCTGACGGTAAGAGCTGTAAAACAATGGAACCAATTACCTAGGGAGGTGGTGGGCTCTCCCACACTAGAGGCATTCAACAGGCAGGTGGACAGCCATCTGTCCGGGATGCTTTGAGGTAGATTCCTGCATTGAGCCGGGGGTTGGACTCGATGGCCTTATAGGCCCCTTCCAACTCTACTATTCTATGGTTCTATGATTCTAATATGAGTGCAAGTAAATTCATGAACTTGTGTTTGCGTTTGCAAAATGTACACTTTTTTACATGCTTTAGTCAATGGAGGGGAAGTGCACTTTGAAAAATATGCACTTTTCATGTTTCAATGAATCAAAAGAAAAAGTTAGAAACAAGAATAGAATCAAGCCAAATCAAACTTAATTTGTAGTCATCTCAGTGGATCACCTTAATTGGTTGACAACCCTTTACCTGAAAGTGTAACTGATCATCTTTTCCAACAGATTGATACATTAGTTGATTTAAATGTTGGTTTTAACTGAAGCCTACCCTGTGCCAAAGGATCAATAATAAAAACAGAACAGAATGAAAATGGATTGAAATCATTAAAATGTCCCCACTCATTCTAAACTTAATGCTAAACTCCACAAGGCAAGCCCAAAATAGATACACCTTACAACACTCCTGAAGGAAGCACAAGCTGGGACTATGGTGAGTCTTCAGTGGAGAAGGATATGCATGCCTTTGCTTCTGACCTGAGGCATACAATATTGGGTGCATCCTTGTCTGAAGTATGTTAGACCCAAAAATATTTTTTTACTCATTTACATTTAAACGAATTACATATTCATTCCTTGTTACAAGAATACACGAGAACCAAAATAGTCACAGAACTTGGTAAGACCGCAAGTCCTACAGGCCCCTAAATAATGAGCTAGACTTTTGGTTGATTACCAATTAATCTTGCACTTCTACTTTCAATTCATGTTTTTCCCCCTAAGGAGTCGACTGTGCATAGGTCACTGCCTTGAGCTGTGATTACACACACAGGCTTTTAGATTCTTGTACATCAACATGCAACTTTATAGGAGAAATAATTATGTAAGAGCTACCTAAAAGCACCTCCACTATTCTGTACCCATTTACCTTTCATAAGAACATAAGGGAATATTTAGTAACCTCTGTAAACAGGAAAACATTGTTTTGCCACTGGGTGGCAGCAAACCTTCAGCATGTTCAGTTTTGGTTTACAGAGAAATTCTGTGCAATAGCATGCTACCGAGACGCACCGCTATGGAATACTTTCACTAAGGGAAAAAGAAGTTGCAACGATAGAAAAATGTGGTGCAGTGGATTTAGTCATCTGATACTCAAGGTCAAATCCCTGCTCATCCATAAAGCTCACTGGATAGCTTGCATATGTCACAAGAGGTGAAAATGGAAGCAGTTCCATGTACATCATTCTGAGTTCCTTGGTAGATGAGTGTAAGAAAAATCCATACTCAACATGCCTATTAATGTTTTGTCAGGACAGAGTGGCTAGCAAGATCCAGAAAATGGCTAAATGAGAGAGAGACAGAGAGGGAGGGGGGGGCTCAGTTCGGATGACACATTAGGCAACGGAGGAGGGGGGGGAACAATCGTCAGTTGTGTTGCTTATTGTGTTGTCTGGAGGGCAGCACACAACGCACACACAACTGACAGTACGTTAATCAGGCACTTTAAACAATGGAGCGAAACAACAGGCTTGCACGTTGTTTAGCCCGAAGCCCCGTTGTTTAAAGTGTCGTCCGAATTCAGTCCCCCCTCTCTCTGTGGACTATTCAGTTTCGGAATAGAGTTCTGCTGCCTAGAGCAGCCAAAAAACCCCAGCCGCTCTATGCAGCCGGCAGAACTCACGGTGCATGCTGGGATACGGCTGGGGGACACACGGAGGAGAGGCTGCAATCAAAATGGCTGCCGCAAGTTCCTTGCAGCCGGGGCGTTTGCCGGTTCCGAGCAGCGCCAGCTGCAGCGTGTGGTTTGTGGAGCTCCTCCTGCCTAACGCATTGTCAGTACATTATTTACCCCTCCGTTGCCTAATATGTTGTCCGAACTGAGCCAAAGAGTTTCTAGCTGCCTCAAAGGCTGCAGCTGTGAGACTGTTCCTTAAAAGTCTTCCATGGAAAAAACCGATTTTTCGAGTTTGGGCTGGTGGCTAGTCTCCCATTCTTGAGAAAGGTACATGAAAACGTGGTGGTTGCTCAACTCCCAGAATTCCTGGATGAAAATTATTATTTGTGGGCCAACTGATCCTTGCAGATCACCTCTGCTGTGGTGACTATAGCATTAAGCATTGTATCCTTCTGAAGTGCCTCTCCAGGTTAGGAAGTGGAGGCACTTTATTCCAGTGGCCCCACTCTTATCTGGCAAGCAAATTTCAGAGTGAGCAGGCAACGGCATTTCCCCAACCCGACCCTGCAAGCCACCCACAGAAGGCAGCCCAAAAAAAGTTTTAGAAAGAAAAAATGTCCATTTGCCACTGAAATCAGCAGAAAACCACTCCGTAGCACTAAAAATGGTACAAGGGTTAAACTGGGTTTGTTCCCAACCTACAGGTGCCATTTTTGTAAAATAAATAAATAAGGGACCTCATGCAACCCGCATGTTTCACACCCCTCTTTCAGAAGGCATTGCTCAGGAAGTTCTGTCTATTCCATGGCACTTTTGCTGCTTGGCTCCACAAGGTTTAACAGCAGCCCTGCTGGATCAGACCAAAGGCTTATCTAGTCCAGCATCCTGTTCCCCACAGTGGCCAGCCAGAGGCCTATGAAAAGCCAAAACCAGGACATGAGAGCATTATTAACCTGCATCTTTTTCCCCAATGCTGTTAACATATGCATGAAATTGCTAAGCAAGGCCATTCAGAGATTTGGAGCAAAGTGTCATCAGTATACTGTTGACATCCAATTCTATTTCTCCATTTCATCTAACCCAGATGAGCCAGTGGATAGAACTGGCGCCTGGAACTTCTAACAGACTGGATGGAAGCCAATTAACTGAAGTTCAATCCAGACAAAACACAGGTACGTGTACATCATAACAAAGGTGATCTGGAACTCATGTTCAGTCTGTTTTGGATGAAGCTGCACTTCCTCTAAAAGATCAGACCTGCAGCTTTTAGATCTGACCTTATTGTATATGGCCAAGTGGCATCTAGGTCCTAAAGATCTTTCACTAGTTCCAGCTAGGGCATCAACAATGACAATTCCTGGGAAAACTAGCTTTTCCAACAGTTATCTATACTTCTTCTTATAACCAAGTTAATTACTACATTAAGTTGCACATGTTGGTGCCTTCGAACACAGTTCAAAAACTTCCAAGATGTATCTGCCCTGTTATGAAACTTGTAAAGCAATTCATAGTTTTCCAGTGCTTAAAGATCATCTCCAGCTACTAGCTTATTTTCAAACACAATTCAAAATGCTGGTTTTGAATTCTGAAGCCCTTAACAGTCAGGGAATAGGAGCATTTTAGGAGGGCTCCCAGCTCCTATAGGAACCTGCCTGTAAATGAAAACTCTGCAGAAGCCCCACCCTGAATGCCTCCACCTTCAGAAGCAACACAGTTGGTTCTTCAAGACAGGATCTTTTCTGTTGTGACACTGAGGCAGTGGAACTCCCTCCCCAGCTATATTTGAGAGTGCCTAAATAAGTACTTCTCAAGACCAATTTAAAACATTTTTGTTTATTTATTTTCTTTGTTAATCTGAGAAAAGAATGAGTTTTTATACAATCCAAACATTTGTTGCCATGCAGAAATTCATTCTTTTTTCAGATAAATCATGTGAACAGCAGTTCTTAAAATGCTGATGGAAGAGTCCAAAAGCACCTGTAGAAATATAAGATGGACCTAAAATAATAAGGAAAGCATGAAGCTATGTACAGGAGTGAACTGGGAAAGCCTCAAAACCAGGAGATAACAAATACAAATACAAATATATAGCAAGGGGAATCATTTGGCAAGGGATCCAGATCTGGTCAGTTTTAACCCAGTAACACCTTTTCAGCTTTTGAAAGTAATCCACTTTTAAGCTATAGCCATAAACACCAGGGACAGAACAGGATTTGTATGAAAGAAGTTAAGACAAAGCCGACATTCATACCATGTATAATCATTCCTGCTACTACCACTTAAATATGCTTGATAATCCATAAAGATTCCATATACGGCCAAGCATATAGAAGAGTGATTTCTTTAGAACAGCTACACTCTCAGAAAGGACTGTGTTAAAATAATAGTTTCATGCATTTCAAAACTAAATGCAACAGACTGGTAACAAGCTAGAAAAACTTGAGTCTTTGATATCAAGAATGCACCCTCTAAACTAAGGCAAAGTGCATTCCTACATATTAAAATGACTGAATTTCCAAATGAATACCAACAAGGCATTGTTTTATATTTATGACGTACCCTTTTATCCACTGTAATATATTGCCTAAGACACAGAGTTATGACTTGGGAAGTCAATCCCCTGTTTAGATTTGGCCCTTTGCCCTTGGTCACCCTAGGTAGTCTTAAACAAACTGCTGTCTACCTCAGTTGTACATTTTCAAACTGGAGATAATACAGGCCTGCCCTATCAGGCAGTAAAGATTAATGAAATGTTGGTGTGAAGTTGCTATAAAAATGCTAATCATTATTCTTCCAAGGAGCTCAGGTTGGTATAGATAAATTATCCGACTTTATCCTCACAACTGCATGAAGTAGGTTAGACTAAGGCCACTGAGGTGGTAAACCTGCCTCTAGGTTATATGACCTCAGCAGGGAGATCACATCACTCCTCCAAAATAGTTTTTCTCCACATCTAAAACTATCGTGACATGGAGAAACGTTCCAGTTAAACTTTTGCCTGACACCCTAAGTTTCTATGGTAGCCTTTATGTTTTCCTCCACAGGATAGATAGCAACTTTGATGGGGAGGTGTAGTTCAGATCAGATAAGGAAAATGGCTGAGGAAAGGGTTAACTCCCCCCCCCCCCCGCACTGCAACCTTGACCTGGGGTGCCAAAGAAATCTGCAATGGAATCAAATGAGTTTGGATTTCCCGCATAGGCTAAAACATGAAAATGCAAAAGGGGGGGGGGGGGGTTGAACATTTTCATAAGTACAAATTTTTGCAAATGCAAATTTGTGTAAATCTATTTCTGCCAATGAGCAGACAGTGGCTGAATTCGGACAACACAAGGGGGGGGGAAAACAATCGTCAGTTGTACTGACTATCATGTCGTCCGAATGCTGCCATAGTCAACTCAGCGCTGATCCTAATCCACGCCACGGTTGATTATTACCATGTTGTGTGGGGAGTACCCCCTAGATGAACTGTAAAGTTGATTATTACCCCACCATTGACTATTGTGTTGTCCGAATTCAGCCAATGGATTGAACGGTACTGACAATCCACAAAATGCAGTTGGAACGGATTTTACAAAATCCATACATTTGTACCCTGACTTGATCCCCCTATTTTTAAAATTCAAGAAAAAAACATAGATCTACCTCAGATCTCCCACTGTCTTGTCTAGTTTGACCCCAAGACGACACAATGAGCTTCATAACTAATCAAGGATTTGAACCCCAACCTTTCTGTTCCTATCACTATTTACTACAACAGATTTGCTCTCCAATTATGTTATTTAAGTCTATTCTGTTGCTAAATGGAGTCTTGGAGTCCTTACCAAGGAGTGAATTTCCATCCCCAGATGTTTAAATTTCAGAGATCAAAAATACACATTTAAAGTTGCCAAAAATGTAATAAATTGGCTCTGTACAGAGGAATCACCTCAGATCATTGGGGGGGGGGGGGCACCAATGTGTTGCAGCGGGTCATGAATTTTTCATTGAAATCAAAGACAATTACAACTGATGAGGTCATTAAGTATTCATGTGGAAGTTTAAAGGTAATAAAAGGGCATGAGACTCGTGTGTATTCAATACACACCAAGCACTCGCACAAGCAATATCATATGGCCAGGTCTTCCATCACTAAGTAATGCTAGAGCCAAGGACAGATGTGCTATCTGGAATTAATAACGCCAAGTGTTGAGCTTTCAGGCTACGTAAAATCAAGGTCTGAATGGCTACAGAAAAACAGCCAGCTGTGTATTAGTAGTAGGGAAATGTCACCTTCACCTAATCTAACAGATATAAAAACTGGCACAGACTAACTAAAAATTCCTTAGCTGGAGGAGGCACAGTTGAAGCAAATGTCCTTTACTACAGTAGCGGGTTTCACACTGTTTTCCAGGTATTCTAAGTACTAGGCCCATTTGTGAGAAGACCAGTAATGGGAGACATGTGTCACTAAAAGACTGGCACTAGTAGACACAGTCTATTTTTTCCACAAATGTGCAAGTGCGTTGGCATAGGCAAGGTGTGTTCTAGGGCACATACGTAGTATATGGAAGGGGCAAAAGTTAAACTTCGGTCTTCCAGCTCATTCTTTGCCAGTATCTGACACCACTGTGCTAAATCTATAGCTTGTCACCTGCTAAAGATGGGTGTATAGCAGAAAGAGATAAGCACAAGTCATTTCCTGATTTCCCCAAACTTTGTTTTCATTAAACAGGAAGACTTAATACATCCATTCTTGATTTTGAAGGACCCAACAGTTTCATGTTCTAAATGATGAGCAACACAGATCTGTATTGATCAGCCCACTTTCAATATAGATACTTTATGACAGAGCTGGTGTCCATGCTTCCTTTTCATAGGGTGGAATCCATAGTCAGAGGAATCGGGAAGGGGTAATTCCCCCACCACCCTGAAGCACCCTCAAAATCTGCTCCAGAGGGCTGAGGGACCCTCCAGAGAAAATTGGCAGTGGGAGAAAAGAAGGAGAACATTCAGTCATGCTAGTGGAACACTGGATTCTACCCATAGAGTTTTAGGAAGATGAAAGTATTTTCATTATGTATCCCATATCATCAGAGCATTACTATTCTTCTTGTGGAAACAGTCTTGACCTAGATTACCAGCCTACCAGGTGGTCCATGATTCCTCTTTCCCCATTGATGCAATTCAGCCAAGTGATTTCTGAGCAACATTTAAGCTAACAAACATTACACAACTTAATCAAACTTTGCTGTCATAATGCTCATGCATAGATTCTTACCCATGATTCATGGAACAAAACTGTTAAAAGGTACACGCCATAGTAATAGTTTTGTCTCCTTAAAGGACACCTGAAAGACAAGAAAAACGCGGCCTATGGGATATTTTCTAATATTTTGCTGTTTAAAAATTCAGGTTTTTTTTTACTAGAATTGAACCTACAAAACAAATTGCTTAGAGAGCTATAGCATATCAGTATGCTTCACAAATTAGCTTTGGAAATGTTTTGACCTTCAGACACAATCTTACTTCAATCATATTCATTTATTTGCATTTTGTACCAAGAGAAATGACTAACTAGGACAGCCATAACTTTTGCCATATCAGAGTCCAAGAGTCATTATAACTGAGCACAATTGTTTAAGTCCTAGAAGTAGTTGAGTAGGACAGAAATGGATATTAGCAGCTAAGGTCTTGACTACCTTACATGGGCCCACATTAGACAATTTTCTCATGTTACGATACCTGTCTGTTGTAATGGTAAGGATATCTGTGCCCTTGCAGTACCTCTCTCCTACAAGTTTAATGAGTTTCTTCTTTGCGTGATCATCCAAGTTGAGGCTTGAAAGCTTAACCTGGGGAGAAATCAGTCTCTTAGCAAGGCTTTGCCTTCAAAACAAAGTCAGAGTTATTGCATTAAAGCACACAGCACATGAAGCTGCTCATACAATAATATCAAGTGACCCAACTGAATAAGAGTCTTCCCCAGGCATAGGATTCAGGAGGACTGGGGCATTTAATGGTAGGAGATGAAGCTTGTTAAAGGATGGGCAGTCACTATGGGATGCTGTTTGGGAACTCTATTAGTTTCCATAGACTTCTGTGTAGAAGAATAGGAAAAGGAAGTAAAAAACCTACTCCTAGCCACCAAGGGCTTAAGTGACATAACTGGTGGGCTGGATTCACTTTCGAAGGTAACCAGGTGTGAGGCTCCAAAATAGCACCAAACTCAAAGCTTGAAAGGACTCTGGGCAGTCACAGCTTCTCTCAAAGTCATTCCATAGTACACTAGATGTGCACAGATCCTCTCAGGTCACTAAGGCCTTTTTACCTTCAGACCTCTTCCTGCCCTACTCCTCCTAGCAGATTATGTTTACAGGATTAACTGGACACCACACAAAACAGGATTATAAATCATGTCTGATCTGACCATTAGAGCTAGAAAAGGCCATATGGCTGTTTCATGTTTAATAATCAACATTCAAGCCATCTTACATGCAGCCTGTTTCAAAAGACCAATCTGAAAAACAGGCACATGTTTTTGTTCAGACATCTAAATAAAATAGTACATCAGCAGAGTTGGCTGCTTGTATCGTAGGAGATTATTTTCCTATATATTTTCTCATAGACATAAACAGCAACCTACCTTACAAGGCTATTTTAAAGATAACTGAAAATAATTATGAAACGATTTGAACACTCAAAAAGCTCTACGTTGCTTTTTTTAAAAAACTAAAACAGAAGTTTGTTGCTCCAAGCTTCCTAATTTCATTCACCTTAGCCTCTGATCTTTCCTTGAGATTTTAAGCTTCTTGGATAAGGTCTAACTTTTTCTTCAGGATGAAGAGTATTGTAGACATTGATGGTGCAGTAATAAATTAAGGATACCACAAAGGATTATCTTGACACCATTATGGCTTTAATCATACAGATCGATTGTAACAACTTAATATTTTGTTCCATATTACTATTACTTATTACAGCGGCTACACTGTTAAAGGGATCTTAAACAAGCATCCAAGTAGGAATGAAGACATGAATCCACTTAAGCTTTGGAGAACTCGTGGGGGGGAGGTGTCCCACGAGGTCGCCGAGCCCTGCACGTGTGGCCCCGCTTCGAGAAGCCAGGCCATGCAAGCCTTTGCCGAGCGCTCCAGAGGCCACATGAGCTTCCGAAGCACTTGTCAAAGCGCACTTTCCGGAAGCCCCGGAATGCGTGCTTTGCTATACCCCCACCCACCAACCAGGGCTTTACAGGCCCTCTTACGCAAGGCCACATTGCATAGGGGGCCTTTAAGGCTCCAACTGGTGTGGCGGGAGAAGAGAAACACGCGATTTCCCCAAGGCTGGAGAAATTGCTTTTTTCCTTTCCAGTCTAATGGCAGCAGCCCCTTTTAAGGCCCCCATCAGCGCGGGGGGGGGGGGGGGGGGGGTGAGAGGAGAAATACACAATTCCCCCAAGGCTGGAGAAATTGCGTATTTTCTCCCTCCACTCTAACGGCATTAAGAGATGTGGGAGAAAACATTGATGCAGCTGGGGGAAAGGACCAAGGATATGGACCCAGGCAAATTTTTGATGCTACATCCATCAGCTGTTACCGAAGTGTACTTTATACCATCTTAAACCATTCAATATTACTTGATTTAGCACCAAGAAGTGTAAACATCACGTAAACATTTCCTGCACTGTGAAGTCTATTAGTAGTCGAAGTGTCATGTTTGCCTGCCTTCCAAGCCAACCGATTTTAAGAGCCCAGTGTATCAAACTTCTCCAGTTTGCTTACTCGTAGGGTCACTACTCTTGCTTTAGGATTACGAACAGATGGGCCTGCTGAAACATAGTCTACTGTGTCAACTTCAATGGGAAAGTGCTGCATACAGATCTCATCTTCATCCAGGACAGCCGGCCACTCTGTGCAGAACTCTGAAAAGTTAAAAAAAACTGGCATAAGGTCACAGTAATCATTCGAGCAACAACTGCCACTCAGAGCAAGATAGCCAATAAAGTTGCATTTACTGATGCCAACTTCACTCCTTCCTAGTAATAAAGAGAACTACAACATGTGACTATGCCAATTGTTTTGAGGTACTTGAACAGACTAAAAAGTAAGTTATGTGTGTGTGTGTGGGGGGGGGGGGGGGGGTGAATAGGTCCCTCGTCCTCTGCCCCACATGCCTTTACCATTCCTCTACTACTCCTATTCCCTATACATTATAAATCCTCCCCCTAGACCTTTTTACATATTTCCCAGTTCTTAACCATACTATACTTGCAAAATGAAATCAGTAGCTCCAGATCATTACATAAGGACATAAGAGCCATGCTGGATCAGACCTAGGGTCCATCTAATCCATTATTCTATTCACACAACCAGCTGCGAAGGAAACCCACAACCATGAGTGCATCAGCACCCTCCCGCCCATGTTCCTCAGCAACTAGTGTACATAGGCATACTGCCTCTGATACTGGAGGTAACATATAGCCAGCACAACTAGTAGCCATTCATAGCCTTATCCTCCACGTTTTTTTTTTCAATCCACTTTTAAAGCCATCCAAATTGGTGAAACTCACTATATCTTGTGGAAGTGAATTCCACAGTTTAACTATATGAAGTCCCAAGAACCCAGTGCATGAAACTGGTACATCACTTATCAAAGACTTGTAGGAACGACTGGAAAACAAAGGGCAAAATATCTGGTGCAATGTAATGGCTAAGAGGCTAAGTTCGCAATTCAAATCTCATACCAGCCATTAGTTAGCAGTTGGCTTTAGGAAAGCCATTCTCTCAGCATCAGCCCTCCCTGCTGTGTAATACTAGGACAATACTGATCTATATTTTCAGCTGTATGTAATTTGCCCAGAGAACCTTTGTGATCAGACAAATTAAAAGTAAAATTAATAAATATGAAGGACAAAATGATGTATATGAAGTGAAGTGCTTGAAACATCTGAATATGCTATGCAAATGCCAAGAATAGTTTTTATTATCTCCAGCTAAAAAGAGACTAAAAGTACATATTCACTCAATTATGCTTTCACCCAATTCCTAAATCAAGCAATCCCTGTTGGACACTGTCTTAAGTGATCAACTTGGGATCACCTGTGGATTCTTTTTAACCATTTTCTGCAGGCTCATAACAAACTGCCTACTTTGCCCTTGGGAGACAGTTTCCACTGGCAAAAAAAACTTTAACTTGGCTGGTTGAACAAGTTGGCCAAGCTGCACATGTAGCCTTCGTCAGCTAGCCCAGCTGCGTCGACCAATATGACACAAATTCCAGGCCTTCCCCTCGCTTTGCCTTCCCTTCCACTTATAGCTGCAGTGGTGTGGGAGGAGCTCTTCTGCACAGTGTGTGACTATCACGGCTACATGTGGAGACCCAATTGCCTGTGACTTTCCCACCCGAACAGGACCCTTGCTCCCAGGTGCCCATCACGTAGGGAAGACCCATGCAGTTGCATCAGTCACATTCATTCTGCAACTGCACTGGATCACTTCATGGATTCTCCCAACCTGCTGCAGTTACGTATGAAGTGAGACCCACCAACTTTGTACTCAGGCACAATTAACTAGAAACGGAAGAACTTGATACTTCTTATGTAAAGCAACTAGCAACTAAATGTAAGCTGTCTCCATTAGCCTTTTAAGGCTTCCTTACAGTTATAATGTGTTCTGCACTTACACATTCCTGTCTTTACCTTCCTTCTTTAACAGAACTCAAGTGCAAAGAGGGCACAAAATAGCTTGCTACTGCTGCCTTTATCTATACAGCTACAGTTTTTGCATCATTGATTTTTTTTTAAAAAAAAACTTACCTTTAAGAGCAGCACAGTGCTTCCTGATGGCAACTGCTGTCAAATGCAAGAAATTGGGGACCTAAAATAGTAGCATTTTATTACAATTAGTCCATATACAATGTAAATATCTACATGTCAACAAAATAGTCATTCATTATTTGTAAGCCGCCTTGCAAGTAAAACATTTAGAAGCCAATGAACAAGAAGTTTCCAGGCCACCCATTGGTTCTTTTTCTTATGTTGCTTCCTTCAGAATTATTTTAGCTGTACAATAACAAATGCAAGGTTAGAAAATAATAGAATGGAAAGATAATGCAAACTAGATTCTTCCAATTATTGATATCAAATAATGCTCAATCCCAAACCATGGTAAAGAAGGCTTAAATATGGTTTGGCTTGGATTGATAAACTGCCATTACAGCTGCTACTTCAGTTGGAAGGGGCCTATCAGGCCATCGAATCCAACCTCAATGGAGGAATACACCTTAAAGCATCCCTGACAGATGGCTGTCCAGCTGCCTCTTGAAGGCCTCTAGTGTGGGAGAGCCCATCACCTACCTTGGTAATTCATGCCATTGACATACGGCTGTAACAGTCAGGAAGTTTTTCCTGATGTCCAGCTGAAATCTGGCTTCCTGTAACTTGAACCCATTATTCCGTGTCCTGCATTCTGGGTTGATCGTGAAGAGATCCTGGCCCTCCTCTGTGTGACAACCTTTCAGGTATTTGAAGAGTGCTATCATGTCTCCCCTCAATCTTCTCTTCTCCAGGCTAAACATGCCCAGTTCTTTCAGTCTCTTCTCATAGGGCTTTGTTTCCAGACCCCTGATCATCCTCGTTGCCCTCCTCTGAACACGTTCCAGCTTGTCTGCATTCTTTTTGAAGTGTGGTGCCCAGAACTGCATGCAATACTCAAGATGAGGCCTAACCAGTGCCAAATAGAGGGGAACCTCTATTCTCTTCTGAGCAAGGTTAAGGTATTTTCTCAGATGCCCATATGAGTTGGGAGAAGGGCTACCACTGGGACCTAGATGGTGACAGCTCACCAAATTGTGTCTGTTAATTCTCCCAGCCCTTCATGTCAAAATCATTAGATAGGTTAGGCTGACTGCCCAAGATCACCCAGCTAGCTTCATGGCTAAGATTGTGGAGATCCAGATGTGACACTTTAACAACTGTACCATGTTGACCCTCAAACTATCACACAAGCCACGAAGCAGCCCTTTCAATATCTATCCAAGGAGAAGATGCTCCAAAATCATCTGAGTTGAGTTGCAGTCATGACATCTTCCAAATCATCTGAAGAAGTGGAAGCAGCTGCCTAGCATTTCCCTCTCACTTCCCTCCTCTCAAGGAGAAGTGACCTAGAATTCCAGCTAATTGCCTAGAAACAACAGTCATTTTATCCAAGTCATTGCTAATCCTTATAGCAAGCTTGCAGAGAGAGAGAGAGAGAGAGAGAGAGAGAGAGTTCTTTATTTGCATCAGCCACAGGCCTTTGCATTTGAAATGAAATGTACAAAAAATAAAAGCAAGATTATACTTGACCAAAATTGCCCAAGTTGCATTCTAAAAAATTACAATAAATACAAATTCCAAAATTAATACGCAGTCATTTGCACATAAAATAAAAAAGGTAAATAAAACAAATAAACTTTGAAGGAACTGTGAGAAATTAAGACTCTGATAAAATGGTAGATCTTATTTTGATAGCACCTGCTAAAAACTTTGCAGTTTTTGCTGTCACCTGCTTATTTGGGTCTGCAAGAAGATAAGACACAGAAGCAATAACTGACAACCCTGGAATAGAGAACAGTAGCGGAGTGATCACCTCTTTCCTCAAGTCTCTGTAAAAAGTACAACATACTAATGCATGAGCTACTGTCATCTCCACATGGGCATATGCGGTTTTCCAATGGGATTCTTTTAAATCAGCCCTTGAGTACAGCTGATGGCAATATATTCAGTCTTGCATAAGTGAAAGCTCGTCTGTATTTTAGAATTGTTAAGTTTTGCAAATAAGATGCCAATGTGTCAAAAAGACCAGAGCAAGCTTGCAGATATTCTAAGAGCTAGTCTGTCCTAGGGACATGCTTTCAAAGCCTTCTAAATTTCTACAAGAGAAATCAGAGTCTTGAGATTAAAGCTTTTAGTAAACAAACCTCTAATTATTTTAAACTCGCAAAACAAGTAGAGAGCAGCTGACTTTTGTACTTTACACCAGTTGCCAGTAACTGTGCTTAATCAGATACTACAAAAGTGCCTTTGAGATAGCAGAATGTAACTTTACCTTTAAAAGTTCCAGGTTGCCTTCTTTTACTGGAGGTACACCTCTTTTTACCGGGTAGCCCATCCGAATAGGAAAGGGCACAGCAGAAGGTCTAAAAGCAGCTGCAGCTGGGTAGACACTGGTCCAGTCCTGATCAACCTCCATCTTCTCAGTCCTGGGAATTCCAGACTATTGAAGGGAGAAAAGGAAAATTATGTTCTAAAATGTGCAGCAGTTCTCCATATTGATTACATAAAAGATGCTTTCACGTAGGTCAGCTGTGAGCAACAGATAATCTAATATCCCCCTTCACAAATCACATGAGTTTTGTTCAAATCCCTGCTCAGCTATGAAGGTCAAAGCATATCCCAGCCTAACCTGTTTGCAAGGCCACTAAATATTTTCTGTTTTGGGAGTCTCAATTGTTTGACTATACTCTTATCTGAACAAAAACTGTCTTCAACTATTTTCTGAAGGACCTTTTCTGCACTATTCAAAGGCTTAATTTGTGATCTTGGTATCACAGATAACTAACATAAAATTGGCACATCTCAACCAAGTCAATATTTTGCTGGAATCTTGTTCTTTGAAACTTTTGCATTGGTTTATTTGGCTTCAACACCATGATAACATAAGCTGAAATATTATTAACCTGATCTTGCCATTACATATTTTATTCTGAATGAGCTATAGGATGATTGTGTACTTTGAGGACAGAAATCAATGACACATGTTGGCACATCATTGTTAGTTGAAGCCAAGTATGAGCAGAACAGAACTACAGATTTAAACCTGTTTCAAAGTAGTTTAACCATTGATCCTCCCGAAAAAAAAAGCATGGAAAATTGTACTTCTGCAAGAGTTCTTTGCTGCTGAAGTCCTAGAAATGTTTACATTGCTGTAATTCCTGTATTTGGGAACTATGAAAATTAAACAGCATGGAAAAAGATTTAAATTTACAGTGTGGACATACTCATGTAGAACAAACCATTATAGACTTAACTATGCGATGCACATTTATCTTGAGCATTTACCTCTCTCTGGAATCTTTCATTTGGCAAGGACTTTCCCCCTCGTACTGATGCACCTATAATGTAAAAGCAAATTTAAGAATATTTATGTAATGTTGTTTTATTAACATTGCTGCACATTTGCATGTTTTCTCATAAAAAAATGAATAAACTGTAAAATTCCATTTCTTAGCTATGTCTTAAATCATAAGTGGTCTGTGGCAATAATAAAAAAAAAACTCAACAGTTGACAGGCAAATGCAACCCCCTGAAAACACTCAACACAACTACCTGGTAAACTTCTGATATCACCAATACTGTCAGTTACAGACACACACACACACACACACAAAGGAGCCATATGCAGAAGGGATACTAGTAGGGTTGGACTAAGGCATTCCTCAATTAGGCATGTACCTTTCCCCCATAATAGGGATGTATACCAGGAACTATATCATCTAAGTTATACCAAGATGCAATTCCAGGATCCACTCTCAATATTAGGGCCAATGCTCCAAGAACAAGTAAAGCAAAGTCTCCAGTGTTTTTGCTTCCCTACAGCATTTGGATTCTGGGGGAAGACAGAGGTCAGCTTGAGACCTATACCCCCCCCCCATTTTAAAATATTTACAAAACTGCATCCAAGTTGTGATTAAAACCATGTACAGTAGTGGTAATACACAAAGATGCAGCAGGTTTTATTAACGGAGGACGCGTCTACTGTAATCATTTTACAATGGCAGATGAACGGCACCTTCACGTCTTAGGGCTTCTTTACGCTTGCACTTCCTCCGTGAACTTTAGGAGACGATCGGTTAGCAGTGCCATGCCTGAAGCCCACCCCAATTTCAGCAAGACTCGCTCCCTTCTAAGCATGCACAGGAAGCATTGCGATGTAAAAGGGGTTGAAACGAATGGAACTTGAGCTGGTCACGACCCATTTAAGCCCTGCTCGTTTCAACTGGTCTGCTCTAAGTGGGGCTTACATCGGATTTCACCCGAGGGTGATGATTCTGTGCAGACGTCCTGGAAAGCCCTGCTAACCCAGTAAACCTCACGCGGCTGCGTGCTGCATGGGACACACGAGGTTGGGAACGCTCTGGACGGGGCCTTCATCCCAAGCCAGCGTGCGTGGGAGGACGTAGCCTGATCCTACCCTGTTCCCTGGGATATGGTGGCCAGGCTCAGCCTGCACTCCAGTAGCTGCTTTAGAGCGCTTTAAAGCGGTTCATAAAGCGGTTTTTGGAGTGTGTCCTGGGCCCCAACAGTTTATTTATTTATTTATTTATTTATTACATTTGTATACCGCCCCACAGCCGAAGCTCTCTGGGCGGTTTACAGTTGCCAGTCCTGGAATAAAGCGCTTTAAAGCAGCAGTGTAGATCCTGCCCTGCAACGCTCCTGCCTAGTAAAAGCCCCACCGAGATCCATGGGGCTTGGGACTCCCGTCGCGCATTGCCCCCCTACCTTTGCCGCGCCCGCTGTCCACTCTCAGCGAATAGCAAGCTGCGCCCCGGCTTCGCCAAGGCAGCCGCCGCAGCCACGCACTGAAGGCCCAACCGCTCCCGCAGGCGGCCGCCATGTTCGCCGCGGCGCGCAGCGGTGACGTCAATCTCGAGGGCCTGAGAGCGAGAAGCGCAGGAGGGAGGGCGCTGAAGTTGCCTTTCGGCCTTTAGCTGCCGGGGAGGTGGCTGTCGAGAGCGGCGCATGCGCAGGCGGTGATCTGCCAGCCGGCGGGCTCCGCTGCGCGGGCGGGCGGATCCGCTTCTTTCCCGTTTCCAGGTGGGAGGAGTTTCGTTCCCCCCCACCCCCCGGTTGTTTCTGGGATTTTTATACACCGAGTCCGGGTCAGCAGCCAGAATATATATATATATATATATATATATATATATATATAGTTGATATTATATAAATTTATAATATATATATATATATAATAAATATATAAAATAATAGTTGATATTCATGATCATATATGCTCGACCCATTATTTTATGCTTAAAATACACCTTTTCCCCCCCTACAAGAAAATCGTGGTCATTCCCAAGCAAATGTGATTACCGTAAGAAACAAAGCTCCATTTCATTCCCATTGTTACGATGGTTCTATAATTGAAGTGAATTTAAAATGCCGAACTGCGCAGTCTCTTGTGTTAAAGGCTGTGCTAACTTTAAATCCTTCCCTCCACCTGATTTTATAGTGGGCCTGCAACCCTATCTGTGCATATTTGCCTTGGGAGTATAAGCCTCGTTGAAAATAGTGTGGGTCACTAGTCCTCCGTAAACAGGCGTTGGGGTTATGTTGTGTAGATAGCAGAAACTCCCAGAAAAGGTATCTTGAGAGTGAGCTGGCGTGTATAATATACAGAAGGGCGTGGCTGGCTGCACTAATATAATGGCAAATTTGGGATACTTCCCTAGAGTTATCAAATGATTACTACGCATAGACGCATGGGTGTAGTAGAGAGACCTGTGGGTTGTGAGAAAAGGTAGCTGAGAGATAGTGGAGGAAATTATGTAGCGTAGGAAAGCAACTGGGGCAATAGAGAGAACTGGGGAAATACGTTCACATTTACTGTGAGTGAACATGAGAAGTATTGAGTTCAATGGGATTTACTCTCAGGTAAGTGCATGGAGAACTGGAGTCTTACTCCGTAAGTAACGTGTGCAGAGCTGCAACCTGCCTTACCCACCCTGAAGATAGTTCCAGTATCTGGATCTAGAAAGAAATCCAAGGATTGATAACTTTGGAAACTTTTAAAACAAAAATAGCCATATTGCTCCATGGGGGGGGGGGGGGGGGAGGAATCAAAACCCACAGTTGGGCAATGCCTTTATTAGGGATTTTAGTTCGTCCTAATAAAGATATTCAACTGTGTATTTTGAAGCTGTAAGAGTGCTATGATGATGAGGTTGCTAATATGCAACATTTGGTGTAGATTTTAGGATTGCAAGAAGTTGGAACTCCACAAGTGTAAACAAAATGTGTTTGAGAA
Source organism: Anniella stebbinsi (assembly GCA_029215795.1). Classification (NCBI taxonomy): domain Eukaryota; kingdom Metazoa; phylum Chordata; class Lepidosauria; order Squamata; family Anniellidae; genus Anniella; species Anniella stebbinsi. Next base: position 103,991,162 of record JARDYH010000003.1, read on the forward strand.
TCCCAGAAGTAAAACAAAAAGTATCACTTTAAGTTATAAAGAGGGCTGGGGGAGGGGGGAACTTTCGGTAATGACTCTTTCCACTTCCTGACTGGCCCAGTGTCAGACGCAGCAAAGCAACATCCTCCATGCCTGGTGTCTGGGCTCTCTCTTGTTGTGCTGGGGGGGCGGGGGCGGGTTTGGCAGCTACAGGTAGGTGATTTGCAGAGCAAAGCAACTACTGGGTTCAACCCCCTGGGCAATCCTCTGGTCCAGTTGGTGATAAGAGGGGATGAGGAAGGAGAGCAAATAAGGATTTACTCAGAAGTAAATCCTAATATGTTTAATGGAGGTTACTCCTTTGTAATTGTATGAATTTGCAGCCTGAGAGCATGGACTGTTATACTCTACACAATACATTCTCACTCCCTTTCCAGTGTACCACATTCAGTTTGCAATTTATCTATAAATATTTATGATGCCATTTAAATTTGTATATGCCAATTTGTGCAACTTTTGTGCCCTATGGGCCTGTGCCCTGGATCTTTAAAGAACCTTGCAATACCCCTGGTGAGGGCAATGGGAACCAGGCTTTGTAAAGCATGGGCAGCTCTTCCATTGCATAGACTTTGCGTTATTTCAATTAGCATTCTGTAGTGGCAGCCACTGTTAGCTGCCATCCAGCCAATCCGAGAGCCGCAATGCACCAATCCGTTTCAAATCCCAAGAAGGGTCTTTTCTCAGGCCCCTGTCCCTGCCTGTTGTCCCTGCCCCGTTAAAGGAAAACACACACACAATGAGGATGAAGCACAGAGAATAAAATGACTACTTCTCACAGCAAATTTGTGGCTGGGCTGTACTACTTCAGACAACAGCGGAGGGACGACATGATGAAGGGCACAATCCTATGCATGTTTAGGCAGAAAAAAATCCCTCAACTCCCAGCATTCCCAAGCCAACCATGCATAGGATTGTGCCCTGAACGTTCTATACAAAATGCCTCCCTACATATAGGAAACTGGGTGCCAAGGAGAAAGTTTCTACTCTCGCTGCCTTATCTCCCTGATTTGCTTATTTTCTCTATGCATGGAATTATTTCTTCTGCCGCTCCCAGGCTGTGGAACGACCTGCCGGGAGAGATTCGCAAACTTAACAGTCTTCCAGAATTTAAGAAAGCTATAAAGACTGATCTCTTCTGGCAGGCCTACCCAGTCGAATTTTAAGAGGGTTTTTTGGGGGGTATTTTAATAATGTATTAGTCTTTATATGTTTTTAATCAGTTTTATGTATTTTATATCATTGGCTTTGAATGTTGTTCCCCACCTTGATCCATCATTATTATTATTATTATTATTATTATTATTTGTACGGAGGGCCATTTTTTGTTTATTATATTTCTATACCGCCCCATAGCCAAAACTCTCTGGGAGATTTACGATCCAATCATATGAGCTCCTAGCTGCAGTTTGAAGTACAGCACAGACACAGGTTTACCACCTCAATGAAAAATAGGCTTATTCCAAAAAAACTGAAACCAAAAAAGGAAAAAAGACGGACTCACATAGAAGCAGGGAATGTTCTTAATTACTTGAGCCACCAGGTTTGGAGAGTGAGTTCAGCTTCCGCTTCTACTGTGTCCCGTAGTTTGAGCCGTTATGCCAGTGTTTCTGAAATCATGTGCTGGGACCCACCAGTAAGTCTCAGCCCACTTCCAGGTGGCCTTCAGTGTTGCAGACTACCCATTGCCAGTTGACCACCCTGCACCATGGCTGCACCATGCTCACAGCACAGGCAGGTGTGGCAGTGCGAATTGGATAGAGAGCAAAGCTATTATAGGAGGAAGTGAATATAAAAGCAGAAGGAGGGGTGGGGTTAGGTTACAAGGTAAGTGGGAAAGGGGAAAGGGTGACGAAATGAAAAATGAACAAGAATATTTTTAGAGGAATGTGGGAGGGAGGGAAGAAGAAGAAGAAGAAGAAGAAGAAGAAGAAGAAGAAGTAGTCTTCTCTACTTAGAGCCTCTGGATCAGCAAATTCTGCCTGAAATGGGGAGTTCAGTAATGGTGCCTCCAGAGTCAATGTCTGTAGTTCACTTGAGGACTACAAACAAACAGTGGTGGCAAAGAATGTAGCAATTTCCAAAGATGAATTAGATATCAATATAAAATGATATCAAAATTTCTGAGCTAATTATGACAAATGCCATCTCCATTTGCCACCATTTTGTGACTTTTTAGCTCTTGAGCAGGTCTTGAAGGTAGAAAGTTTGAGAGCCCATGTACACTGCTGTGCCAAGACAGGCATAAAAGAAAATGGGTCCTTTAAATGCTTGTAGAAGAATTTTAATAAATCAATCTTTTCTCAAGTCTGCATGGCAAGCTGACTATGACAACCACAGCAGCAACAGCAACTACAAAACCTTTTTCTGTACTACTGAATGAACTTGGATTGGATCTCTTGTTCTGCACCCACACCTTGGTAATTGAGGACAGTAGGTTAGATCCAGATTTAGCCATGCATAGAGTAGATCCATTAAAATCAATGGAACTTAAATTAGTCATGACTAACTTGTCTTATTGATTTCAGTGGGTCTACTTTAAGGATGACTAACATGAATCCAACACTGTACGGCTGGTTATGTTGGAGGTGCAAGTCCAGGAGTGAGGGAGGAAAATATCCAGGCCAGTTTTATTCAGTAATGTGTGGCTTAAAAAAATCCAGTGCTTTATTTTTCTGCAGGCAAATTTCTTTTTCATAGCTTCATTAGTAAAAATGAATGAATCTGAATTCACAGTGAAGGGGAAGTTGTTACCGTTTGCTACTTTTTAAAGCTCTGTTTCCCAGAAGCTCTGTACTCTGCCATAATGGGATGCCACAGAAGGAACAGGTTGTCTTCCCCATCTCTCCGAACAGCAGCAAAGAGCCCAGTGTTTCTTGTTGCTGCCGACCACCTGCTTAGTCCACTGGCTGAGCGCTCACCTCCCGACTTGTTTCCCTGCCACAGGTTCCTGGGAGAGGTCAGCCAAACTATTGTGAGAGATCCCGGCAGTTCCATGAGAGGTCTTACACTATTGTGAGAGGTCCTGACCATCTTGCAATAGTTTGGGATCTCCCATTGAAGTGCCGGGACCTTTCACAATAGTTGAACCAAGCTCTCTCAGTAGCCCTACAGCTGGGGCCCAAAGTGGGAGTGGCAGCCAGGGGGAGGAGGAGGCGGTGGCCAGGTGGTAGCAGTGGCGGTACCACTAACCCGTTGGGTCAGCAGCACGCCTCAGGCTGGGGCTACTCCAACACTCTAAAAGCTGTCGAGGTTCCCTGGCAGCTTCATTAATGTAACTCTTCCCCAGAACCAATAAGCTAAGGCTAAGCAATAATCCCAAAGATGCACATTTCCATGAGTGCCAAGGGTCAACAAAATGCATTTATATATAAAATCAGTACAATTTCCATTCTTGAATTACGATGTAAAAACAATAATGAATACATCAATAACATTACAAAAACAGTAAAACATCAATGTGATAAGTCACATAAACAAGTATATCTTCAAGAGGCGTCTGAAGCTTGTCACAGTTTCCACCTCTCAGACATGTGGGAGAGTGTTCCAGAGAGTGGGTGCCAATACTGAGAAGGCCCATTTAAGAACTGTTACTTAACAACACACTGTTGGTCTTAGGATGACCAATAGCCTTCTCAGAAGATCTTGAAGGTCAATTTGGTGCATATAGATGGATTGTTTATTTATTTATTTATTTTATTACATTTGTATACTGCCCCATAGCCGAAGCTCTCTGGATGGTTTACATGAGATTAAAACAATTAAAAACAATATACAAAAATTAAAACTGCAAAAACATACAATATACACCCAATACACACATACATTTAAAACCACTATAATAACTTTAAAAAGCTATAAGCCTAAAAACAAAACAAACCCAGACTCATCAAATATTGCTAAATGTCTGAGAGAAGAGGAAAGTCTTGACCTGGCACCGAAAAGATAACAACGTTGGCAACAGGTGGGACAATTGGGGGGCCACCACAGAGAAGGCCCTCTCCCTTATTGCCGACCTCCGAGCTTCCCTCAGAGTATTCGGAGGAGGGCCTTAGATGTTGAACGTAGTGTTCTGGTAGGTTCCTGTCGGGAAAGGCGTTCCGTCAGATATTGTGGTCCCAAGCCGTGTAAGGCTTTATAGGTTAAAACCAGCACTTTGAATCGGGCTTGGAAACATACAGGCAGCCAATGCAAGTGGGCCAGAGCAGGTCTTATATGCTCGAACCCTCTGATCCCAGTTATCAATCTGGCTGCTGCATTTTGCACAAGCTGCAGCTTCCGAACCATCTTCAAAGGCAGCCCCACGTAGAGTGCATTGCAATAATCTAACGGAGGTTACCAGAGCATGGACAACTGAAGCCAGGTTATCCCTGTCCAGATAGGGGCGTAGCTGGGCCAACTGAAGTTGGTAGAATGCACTCTGTGCCACTGAGGCCACCTAAGCCTCAAATGACAGAGGTGGTTCTAGGAGAACCCCCAAGCTATGAACCTGCACCTTCAAGAGGAGTGCAACCCCATCCAGAACAGGTTGAACACCCTCCATCCGGTCAGCAGAACCCCCCACTAACAGCATCTCAGCCTTGTCTGGATTGAGTTTCAGTTTATTAGCTCTCATCCAGTCCATTGTCGCAGCCAGGCACCGGTTCAGCACATCCACAGCCTCACCTGATGAAGATGAAAAGGAGAAATAGAGTTGTGTGTCATCAGCATACTGATGACAACGCACTCCAAAACTCTGGATGACTGCACTCAGTGGTTTCATGTGAATGTTAAACAGCATGAGGGGCAAGTCTGAGCCCTGTGGAACCCCATACTGGAGAGTCCATGGGGCCGAGCAATGTTCCCGAAGCACCACCTTCTGGAGCCGACCCGCCAAGTAGGAGTGGAACCACTGCAATGCAGTGCCTCTCACTCCCAACTCAGCCAGTCGTCCCAGAAGGATACCATGGTCGATGGTATCAAAAGCCACTGAGAGATCAAGGAGAATAAACAGAGTCACACTCCCCCTGTCATTCTCCCGACATAGGTCATCATACAGGGCAACCAAGGCTGTTTCCGTACCAAAGCCAGGCCTGAAACCCGAGTGAAATGGATCCAGATAATCAGTCTCATCCAAAAATGCCTGAAGCTGGCTCGCAGCCACCCGCTCAAGGAATGGAACATTTGCTACTGGCCTGTAGTTATAAAGATTTTCAGGGTCCAAGGAAGATTTCTTCAGGAGCGGTCTCACTGCCACCTCTTTCAGGAGGCCTGGGATCACTCCCTCTTGCAAAGAGGCATTAATCACTTCCCTGGCCCAGCTGGCTGTTCCATCCCTGCTAGCTTTTATTGGCCAAGAAGGGCAAGGATCCAATACAGAGGTGGTTGCACGAACCTGTCCAAGCTCCTTGTCAACGTCCTCAAGCTGCACCAACTGAAACTCATCTAAGAAAACAGGAGAAGCCTGTGCTCTGGATACCTCACTAGATTCACCTGCTATAACGCTGGAGTCTAAGTCCTGGCAGATGCCAAAGATTTTATTCTGGAAGTGCCTAGCAAACACATTACAGCGGGCCTCAGATGGTTCTATCATGTCCTTGGGGCCAGCATGTAAAAGTCCTTGGACAACTCTGAAAAGCTCCGCTGGGCAACAGGTTGATGATTTAATAGTGGCAGTAAAGTATTGGGTTTTTGCTGCCCTCACTGCCCCTGAATACAGCTTACCATAGGCACTTACCAGTGTTTGATTGCATCTACTAGGAGTTTGTCTCCATCTGCCCTCAGGCCGTCTCCTGTTTTTTTTCATCACTCTCATCTCTGGGGTATATCACAGAGCCGTACGAGCTCTACACAGGAGAGGGCGCTCAGGAGCAATCGTGTCAACCGCCCGGGTCATTTCTGTATTCCACAGATCAACCAGGGTTTCAACAGAAGAGCCAGCTCTATCAGCTGGAAAACTCCCCAGAGCCCTCTGGAAACCATCTGAATCCATTAGCCTCCAGGGGCGGACCATCTTAATGGGTCCCACACCCTTGCAGAAGGGAAAAGCTGCTGTAAGTCTAAACCTCAGCAGGTAGTGATCTGACCATGACAACAGGACTGATGCTAAGTCCCCCACCTTCAGTTCACCATTTCCATGTCCAGTTGCAAAAACCAGGTCTAGAGTATGCCCTGCTATATGCGTTGGGCCGATGGCATGTTGGGATAGTCCCGTGGTTGTTATGGAGACCATGAGCTGACCCAGATAAAGTGCCCTCGGCATGAATGTTGACATCCCCCAGAACCAAGAGTCTGGGGGATCTCAACAGTATCCCCCGAGACCACCTTTGTCAGCTCAGTTAGGGAGTCTGTTGAGCAGCGGGGTGGGCAGTACACCAACAGAATCCCTAATCTGTCCCGTTGGCCCAACACCAGGTGCAAACAGTCTAGACCAGTAGTCACATGGACAGGGAGCCTGCAGAGGGGAATGGAGTTCCTATAGACCACAGCAACCCCCTCCCCGGCCCTCAGGTCTACCCTGATGCTGAACCAATTACCCCGGTGGACAGAGCTGGGAGAGACTGACTCCTCCCTGCTCACCCACGCAGGTTATACATGCCAGATCGGCTGCCTCATCCATAATTCTCAGACCTTGGAGCCACCTACCAATAGGGGCTCTGATTTATCAGGATTCAGGTTCAGTTGACTGTATTCAGGCACGGGTTGAGAATGTGAATCGCCTCTCCCGATTCAGATCTCACAGAGAAATAGAGCTACATATGGGTGTCATCTTGCCCCAAATCTAATGACTGCTCCTAACAGCTTTTTATAGATACTAAATAACCTTGGGGACAAAGTCATACCCTGTGGTACCCCACAGTTCAACTGCAGGGAGCTGAGGCACAGATACAATGTTATCCTCTGGAAAAAGAAGTGCCTTCAACTCCCAACTCGCTGAGGTGGTCCAGGAGAATACCATGGTCAATGTTATCACAAATTGCCAAGAGATCATGAATTAGTAAAGGGGGTCACACTCTCCCTTTTCTGAAAAAGGTCATCCATTAGGGTGACCAAGGTCAATTTCATCCCAAAACTGGGCCTGAATCCAGACTGCAAGGGATACATATAATGAATTTCATTCAAGAGTGTCTGCAACTGAGATGCCACCACACTCTGAAGCACTTTACCCAGGAAAAGAGTATTTGTGACCAGGCAATAGCTGACATGGATGTCTGGGTCCAGGGAGTTTTTTTTCAGAAGTTGTCACACCACTGCCTCCTTTATGGCAGCAGGAACCACACCATCATACAATTACATGTTCACCACTCCCTTCATCTATTTCGTGAATCTTGCGCATCTAGTTCAAAGAAGCCACAAAGGACAAGGGTTAAAAGAGCATGTGGTGGGTCATACAGATGCAAGCACATCCATATCCTCAGGTTCCAAAAGCTGAAACTGACCCCAGAAAACAGGGTAAGATGGTGCACTGGACAACTCAACAGACCATCAATAGTGGTGTTCAAGTCAGCATGAAGGTGGGCGATCTTATCCTTGAAGTGTCTCGCAAACTCATTACAGTGCACCTCCAAGGGCTCCACTATTGGATTCATGGGTGTGGGGGGGGGGGAGGTGACAACAACCCCTGAGCCACTTGGAAAAGCTGAGCTGGATGGCTACTTGTGGCTACATCATACGTTCAGAACGATTATTTGACGCAGAATGATCTGTATAAGTATACTGTTAACTTATGTGTATGATCAACTGAAGAGTGGTCCAATGCAGGAAAGGAAGCATATCTCAGCTGTTCTCAGGAGCAGAACTTTAATTTCAATTTCATATCATCTGTCCTTTTCCCTAGCGGACTGTTCCTCCCATGAAATGCAGCAACAGGAAGGTATTGACTGTTTCTAACATGTGGCTACCCATACCTAGAAGATCAGCAGCTACATAAGCACTAATCTATCTTATTTATTTATTTATTTATTTATCTATTTATCTATTTATTTATTTTTCTATCTATCTATCTATTTATTTATTCATTTATTTATTTAAACAGTTATATCCTGCCCTGTATCACTAGAATCTCAGGACGGCATACAGCTAAAATTATACAAACAATATAAAACAATAAATATAAACAGCTAAAAACAAATTAAACTATTAATCAAAGTTAAACCTGTAGTTCCCTATTCCAGAGACCGTGATGTATGAAGCCACCTTTGTCATCTGCAAGGGATACTTAAAATGTTTTCCCAAGCCTACTACAAAGACACCTGATGTTTCCTCATAATTTTTCTTCCCTCCCCCCCACATACAAATTTATTTTAATTAAAATCATATTATTAGTTGACTAATATACCCATAATTGAGTGCCAGCCCTAATTGCAATGTGAGGTAAAAGCATATCAATGTGAGGTAGAAGCATGTAATTTGGGGCCTAAATTGGCTTGTAAAGCAGTTGTAATTTTTCTTTCAATCCCTAAAATAGTATTAATTTCTTATACTGTATGTCTACTGAAGCAGTTATTTCAGTCACTTCAAATATGCTTTTAACTGTACAACGTTTGATAATACTTTGTTACCTCCAGATCCAATGTGTGTGTGTGTATGTGTGTGGAGGGGGGGTACTTTTCCAGTACATTACTAATGATTGAAATAAACCCACTAAAACAATGCTAGGACACTTAATATAATTGGAGCAAGGAATCAAGTAACAGTTGAAGCTCAGTGTACAAGAATTTATATTGTATCATTATTTGAAAGCTTTCTACTGTTGCCATCTGATACCTCTTCAATAAGAATAGGCCTAATATTGCAAGCAGTAATTCTTGCCTTCTGTTATGTAGCTCAATGGAGGACGTTGAGTATTACAAGTGTACAATGTCTTCAATACACCAACTTATTCATTCTTTCCGGTCATTTATATTGATAGAATGATGAAATATGGATTTTGTAATTTATTGCATTGATTAAAAAAACTTTAGTTGTAGGCTTAGTTTTAAATTACCATCTTGTCCCATTCTGTGAGCTTACAGGTGATGACGACGGTAAACAATAAAACCAGAATGTAAGTCTGGTTACAACAAAGGTGGTTCAATTTAGGCCCCTGGACTTGTGTTCATGAGATAGACATATGGTACATTTTAAAAATTAGATTCAGCTGCCTACACAAAGTACTTATTTTGAATGCCGGAGTTAAGATAGATATCCTCGATGTTGCTGTGAGAGCGTGGGTATTGTCTTGACAATTTCAGAGAAGTGACTGACTAAAATTTCTGGTGGTTAGAGTGAGTGTGGTGACACCCCACATTTCCTTCTCTGTAGGTTTGTCTGGGTCAGTGTGTTTGGAGAGTGCCGAATGTTGGACTGTGTGGGTGTGACTAGTGATGCTGGAAAAGGGAGGGGCAGAAGTATATATTGTATGAGGGAGGGCTTTGAAGTATTAGATTATTGTGTTGGTTGGGTGGAGGGTAGTTAGGTGGAAGATAGCTGTGTTTAGCTGTGTCTTTTTGTCAGGAGTGTGTGAAGAGAAATGAAATATAAGGTTTTAAGGATTTAGGCTTATTAAGATTATTAGAAATATTAAGAATATTAAGAATAGGCAGGTTTTAAATTGAATTTGAAAGAACTGTAAACAACAATAAACATTTTCTTTTATTTTTGCTACCACAAACCACATGTCAGCTTGGCTTTGTCACCTGCTCTATTAGTTTATAAGGAAATACATTACCTTAAACCTTCAGCCAATATAATCACACAAGAACCTTTTCAAAACCTTAGTACTTTTCCCCTCTGCTGTAAGGGAGAAGTGGTGTTTCTTATACCCTTCCCTCAGGTGTTTAAGTGGTGGTGCTTAGCCTGAGAGGGGTGTGCTCGTCTAGGCTCAATTCCGACGACACAATAAACAACTGGTGTGGGGGAAACAATCATCAGTTGTTTTGACTATTGTGTCATCCGAATGCTGCCATTGTCAACTCAGCGCTGATCCTAATCCACACCACAGTTGATTATTTATTACCATGTTGTGTGGGGAGTACCCCCTAGTTGAACAACTGTAAAGTTGATTGTTACCCCACCATTGACTATTGTGTCGTCCAAATTGAGCCAGTGAGTTTCAGGGTTTTTTATACTAGCCTTTCCACATAAGTAGTAAATTTAGAATTATACCAAATTAAAATAATTACAGAGCTCAATTTTCTTAATTCATATAGTTCACAGAATACAGTTTTTCTTGGTGCAGAAGCTGGATTGATGGGTCACAGAATAAACCCCCTTTTTTGCAGAGCATACACAGCCCAATATATTCCCAATTCTATGTAGATTCAGTTAGAAAAATAGCCTAGCCCCCAACCCACAGATCCATTTACAAGCCAAAGGCCTTGAATAAAGCAGTCTTTGCCTGACACTGGATAGCAGAGAGGGAGCAAAGCTATTGGCAAGGAATTCCACAGACTGGGAGTGGCCGCTCAAAAGGCCCTCTTTTGCATCACCCTCTGATGGTGACAATCTTGAAAGAAGAGCCTCTCCAGAAGATCTTAAAGATCAGGCAGATGTATATGGGAGAAGGCAGTCTTTCAGGTAGCCTGGTCCCAATCCATATGGGGCTTTATAAGTCATAACCAGCACTTTGAATTCCGCTCGGAAACAGACTGGTAGCCAGTGAAGCTGCTGTAACAAAGGTGTCCCGTGCTTCCTCTAGTTGACCCCGGTCAACAGTCTGGCCACAGTATTCTGGACCAGGTGTAGTTCCTGAACAGTTTTCAAATGCAGCCTCACATACAGCGCATTACAGCAGTCCAAACAGGATGTAACTACTAGGCATGTGTGACCATCCCCAGGTGAGTTGTCTCTAGGAACAGGCACAATTGGTGCACTAGCCTCAACTATGTATACCCTCTCCTGGTCACTGCTGAGACCTGGACATCCAGGTTCAGGGCTGAGTCCAAGAGCACACCCAAATTAAAAGCCTGAATTTTCAGGGGCAGTGCAGCGCAAGTTTATTCCTTATTCCCTGACCTGCCTTTTGATTGACCAATAACACCTCTGTCTTGTTTGGGTTAAGCTTCAATTTGTTTGCCCTCCGCCAGTCCATTATCAATCAGGCATCAATTTGGCACCAAACCCAAAACGTCTCTCACTGCAGTTTCATGTATATGTCAAATAGCATGGGGAATAAGATGGGACCCTGAGAGACACCAGAGGCCATGGCATTGAATAGGAATTCCCCAGCAGTAGCTTCAGAGATTGCCCCATCTCAGACAGGTGCCCCAGAAGGATACCATGGTATTGTAAGCTTCCCTAAGGTCCAGAAGAACTAACAGGTACACTCTCCCCCTGTCCAATTCCCAGCAAAGATTGTCCACAAAGGTGACCAAAGCAGTCTCTGTCCCTTAACTAGGACTGAGGCCAAATAGAAATGCATCTAGATAATCTGTTTCATCCAGAAATCCCTGGATCACACACACCCCAGCACCTTGCCCAAGAATGGAATATTGGAGACCTAAGGCCCTATCTTCAAGGCACTGACTTGGTGCCGCCTCCCTCCAAAACCCCGCAGTTTTACTCACTCATGGCAGCGGTGGGCAATCCCAATGCTGAGGAGGGAGCATGGGGTTTCCGATGGCAATCTGGGTAATGGAGGCCCCACCATTCACTTCCTGGTAGAAGGCGACCAATTGCCGGGCACCTTCCACCAGGACTGCCCCCTAGATTGGCCCTTACATGATTTCAGACTGCGGAAGAGCCATATTGACCTTGATTCCAATGAAAAAGTCAAGATAAGCCCCCGACTTTTTCAATGCACAGCTTCGTGGAAAAGCTCCAAGGTGGCTGCGAAGCTGTGGCTGCAACATATAACTGATGCAGCACAGTTTCGCAGCAACTGTGGGGCTTTCCCTGCATATAGACAGCCTCCAGGAGGAAATTATCCAACACACTGAGGTTCAGGAAGGTTTTTTTTAAAACAACAACAACAACAGCAATGATCTTACTACTGCCCCCTTTAAGCAAGATGGAATCACATCTTGCGATAAAGAGGTGTTCATCACTGCCCTTACCCACTCAGCAGCCTTTCACTTCTCCAAAGATCCTGTCTACATCCTCGGGCTGCAGGAGCCAACGTTACATCCACAGGACCTGTATCAACTATGGCATTCAAGTTGGCACAAATACAATCAATTTTATCTGCCCAATGTCATGCAAATTGATCACAGTGGGTTATCAAGTGGTGCCCCTCTTCTTCTTGCAGGCCAGAGTTTAACAGGCTTCTGACCACCCAAAAAAGTTCGATTGGATGACTTTGACCAGAAGCAACAGTGGTGGTGAAATACAATTTCTTCCCTTATTGTCACAGAGCTTCCAAATGAGCTCTAGCCCACGTTTGATCAGATTTGTACCAAGTTTTTTGCCAACATGGCTCTATTTGATGTCCCACTCTTTTCATTGCCCACAGCATCCTGGAAAACCTCATGGGGCTCCACTCTATGGGAGAGTTCGCTCAGGAGTGATCCTGTCAAACATGTAGCCCATTTTTCTGTTGCGCTGATCAACCAGGGCTTTAACAGAATATTCTGCCAAGATGACATGAAATTCACCAAGAGCTACCAGAAATCCATCCAGATCCATTAGCCTCTTGGAGTGGATCATCTTAATCACCCCCTCCTCACCCCTGCAGAGCCTCCAAGTCCCAGCAAGTCTAAACCCCATCAGGTAGTGATCTGTCCATGACAATGAAGCTATAGAGAGTTCCTCACCCCCCAGATCACCATCATCCCAGATACAAAATGTGCCATGCTATCTGAATGGGGCCAGATATTTATTGGGGCATACCCAATGGTTGCCATGGAGGGACTATGAAGTCCCTCAGTACAACAAGCCACAGCAACTCCAGACCCAGCCACGAGACCACCTTGGCTAGTTCAGTTTGGGAGATTGCTGAGCAGAGAGGCAGGGAGTACACCAGTAGAATACCTATTTTGTCCCAACACTCACCTTCAGATACACACATTCGACACTGGAAGATGGGGCACCTGGACAGGATGATAGACAACTGTGACTCTGCCTCCCTGCCTCCCAACCCTTGCCTGCTGCAACATGGAGAACCCAGGTGAGCAAAACTGGGAGAAATTAACTCCCCCAGTCTCATCAAAGCAGGTCTCTGTGATACCGGCCAGATCAGCGTGTGCATCCAGGATCAAATCCTGAATGGCAATTGCATTCCCATTCATCTTCCTGGCATTCAGCAGCAGCATCTTCAACCCAGGGAGGCTGTCATCAGGGCTACTCAGGCTCTCTGATATGGGAGACAGCTTGAAAGCAATGCACACCCTATTGCATTCCCCACCTCCATTATGATTCCACTGACTCCCACCACATCTCCCTCTTCCTTCTGTGCCTTTTTAATAGGTCCAGATACTCTGTATCCTCCATGAGCCTCTGCTGCCACCACCTTGCCCAAAAAGGGCATTTGTAATCAGTTGGTAGTTATCGTAGACCTCTGGGTCGAGGGAGGGTTTTTCAAAGAATGGTCGCAGAATTGTTTCTTGAAAGGAGTCTGACACCCTCACTTTTGAAGCTGGGACCTCCTGCATGTGAAATCTGTGCTGTTCCACAGGGTTAGGGCTCCTTCTATAATCCATTTGGTCCACATTTTTATGGTTGGGTCTGTGGACTGGTAGGATACCCCATGATTTGCCCTTTTTTCTGTCTGTGTGGTTAGAGAGCTGCTTGACAAAGTATAGATTCTGATTCTGTCTTTTGCCTCTGACATGAATGTTGATGGCCAGGCATGCAAAAGATGTGTTTTGCCTCAGTTCCCTCTTGCATGGGTTTGAATCCTACCAGAATAAATTGTGGAAGAGCTCCTTCCTCTCCCATGGGTATTCTCCACTCCACAGTATTGAAGACCTTCTGTCACGATTCCTGCAGGTTCTCTATGCCTATTTCCTCCCAAGTGAACTGAGTATTCTTCTGGATCGTCCATCCTTCTTTCCATTTGGTTTTGCCACCCAAATGATGTTTATTTGTGTATGAGCGGTACAAGGGAATTTGAACCCATCTACAGAGATCCTTACAACTGGCCTGGGGAACTTCCATCCTGCAGACTGGATCCAGTCTGCAGAGGTTCCCCATCCAGCCCACTTCTTCTCCAGGCCCTTACCTCTCCTCAGGCAGAAAAAAAGCCTCTCTTTTTTCCATCAGAGATAAGATTTCTTGGCTCGTGCTGTCTGAGCCATGTGGTCAACACTGTTGAGAGTGCTGTGATGTCCTTCTGTTGGCAGGTTGTGTCCTGTGTATGTGCAGTATGTGGATTGTCTCCTTTCATGCATGGCTACTCTGACCGCATGGTCAACATGCCACTCTGCGGTTGGTGTGTCTTGGCAGTGTGATGCTGGAGGCTAGGGAAGTGATTGTTGGAATTACTACATCGTCACTCATTGAATTGGTGTGTTTTTCTTCTCAATTTTGCTGGTGGGAGCGCATAGGATTCTGATTAAATTACATCAACTTTACAGTAGCCTTAGTAGGCTTTTAGTGTAGCAGAACCATTGACTTAAAATGATTGGTTTCACAAGGATTGCAGACAAGCCAAATGTGTGCTGGCAAATGAGGCATGCTTTTGAGGATTAGTAGGACTTTGGAGACAGTGCAGAGCCTGACTCAGCAGCATAGGATTTATTTCTTTAAAAACCAGTGCAAAGTGCAAAAAGCAAAATTTCAGAAGAAGTTATAATCTTGACTTAGGCCTGTAGTGAAGGAAAGGGATGAGGCCAAATTTGGGAAGTGGTTGTATTTGATTTGTAGGAAACAAAATTCATCCTGAATACTCAGATTTCCCCACAACAATAGAAGGTACCAACCTGATTTGCACATAACACTGGCGAATTTTGGGGGCTTTACTGTTTTTGCCACATTACACTAACAAGTTACCCTCTGGAAATTATTACAATAAAATATCCCAGGTCGATTGTTGGAGATCGATGAAATGCATCATACTTCAAGCACTCTTTCAGGCCTCCCATGTAAAGGTGGAATGCCCTATCAGAGGTGGTTTAATATTCATAAATACAGAGGGGCATTCTCTTAAGCAAGGTTTGATGTCCACCCATCTAATTTACTTGTTGGAAGATAACTCAAAATTTCACTGAATAAACAGACGTTGCCCTTGCAACAACGCCAAGGTACAGTCAATTTCACATGTCCTTTTCCACTGAGTATCTCATAATCACGCTTCTTCAAGGTACTAGCAAACTAATCACAGTGTAAGTGGCCAAATTTCTGAACTTGGACATCTCTACCAGATCACATATGATGGCCTGTTCACCCTAAAATGGTATTTTACAGATCCTGTCTTATCCCTCAGCTGTGTCTATGTTTTCTCCCATATATGTATTTAAATGGTGTTTTAATGGTCTGTTGACTGCAAATAAAGAATTATTTCCTACAGAAATACTCTGAAAAGGGCCAATGCCTCAAGGTAGCAGTCTCAAGACAGAGTTCTGCTGACTGGTGATGAGGATTGCAGAGTCAAGCCAAGGATCATAGCACTGATAGGACAGATAGAATGGTTGTGCATTTAAAAAATCTATTTTATTTTGCCATTTAAAACTGGCTTTGTACTAATGTATGCAAAACAGCTTACAACTAAAACATAAATGTCAATAAACCCATAAAATGTAAATACCCATTATAAATTAAAATGATAATTCAAAGCGGAACAGGATTTAAATCTTAAAATATTTGGGTAGCAGATGTTTTCACTTGATGTCTAAAGAAGTACAAAGTGAGGGGTTTTACAGACTTTCTCTGGGGAGGCTTGTGTCAATATTGGGTAAGCCCTATGTGAAATCTAACATAAAAAAGGAATGGAGCCCAACCAATTCGACAGAAATTTATCTAAAAACACAGAGAATTGACAATGTGTATCGAGAAGATCAATACTCTTAAAAGAGCGACAATATCATAATCATCATCATCATCATCAACAACAACAACAACAATTTGTACTTACCCCTGCCAGTTAAGCATACATTGCCAGTTGCTAACATAAATTGCTAGGCTTATTTTTGGATATTGATAGTTTTCCTGCAAAAAGATAGCTCCAAGATAGCAGCTGAGTTGATGGTGTCCCAGTAGGAATGCAGGAATTATCATGTGCAGGTTTCAATAAATCTTCATGGGCATTTTAAACACGAGAGTTCTGCAGATTATGTAAACTAGACTTTGCTGGTGCCAAGTCTGAATTCAGAGGAAATAGGAAAACTACACTTAATCCACTTGTTCTGCATTTGAAGGGGGCAGAGTGGAAAATCTGTCTGGAACACAAAGACAAGGGCACATTTGCCAGATGCAGAATGATGCCTTACAAGTTTTGTGCCAAAGGAAAGCTAACAAGGGTGATGTCAGGGAAGTCCTCTGGATGATACGGGTGGGACTTCATCAGCCAAGGGGCAGAGCCAGACAGCTCTCTTGCTGTACCTATCCTTGGATGATGCCATATGGAGCAGAGGGGAGCCCAAAGAGAAAGAAAAAAGCAACATGCAACAGGAGAGGGTATGTGCTGCTTTCCAGATGGTTTCAGGTTTTATCTTTTCTGTGTGTACATATCAAATCAGGAGGATGAATTAGCAGTAGCTTTTCTTTGCAAACATCCATTGGACACTCTCAGATATTTACCTGGGCATTGCAGCCAATTTATTTGCTTAGGGATCTGAGCAAGCAAAGTTTCTATTTGCTGTCTTATGAATCAATCCTGAGGTAGATAAGTTAAATGCTTCCATGCTCCACCACCAGAAAACTGAGGAGATACCGATGCACTAGGAGTGTAGTGAGTCATTTTTAATATTCGCCATATTAAAAATCTGCAGAGATAGGAGATCTATTCAGTAGATGGAAAAGTTTAGAACCTCTCAAAATAATGATTCTCATTAATCCAGAACAAAATCCAGGGATGGGCCTGTTTTGACAAGATTTAAATCTGAAATTCTTTCTGGAAATCAATCCATCCTTCTCAGGGAAGGACAGATTCTATGGTATATGTTGAGGCTGCTCCATTAGAAGGTGAAGCAACTATTATGAAGACTGACTTTA
Source organism: Anniella stebbinsi (assembly GCA_029215795.1). Taxonomy (NCBI): domain Eukaryota; kingdom Metazoa; phylum Chordata; class Lepidosauria; order Squamata; family Anniellidae; genus Anniella; species Anniella stebbinsi. The sequence continues at coordinate 104,008,244 of JARDYH010000003.1, forward strand.
TGACAGTTTTGGCACTAAAGAGAGCATTTACTTGTGCTTTGATATGAAATGTTGGAATTGTTTCTTTGTGTGTGTGTAATGCAACTAAGGATTAATTTGATCAGAATCAGTAAGACAAATAGATTGCAAGCCACTAGAAGCCAGCTAGTTTTTCACAATTAAGTATACATAAAGGAAAAACACTTACTGACAGTTATCATAAATAATTACTATTTATATCCACTTTAGACTAGCACTTTGTAATAATCAATATATTGGCTTTTACAAATATAACTGGGCTGATGCCAGACATTGCGGCAAAAGTTCTAATATAAAATGTAAAATGAAGGAAATGACACCTAAGCAGGTCTGCTTGCTCTTTAACTTTAGGGCCATTTCACATGTTATGTGGCAGCAAATCAGGTCTACAAGAGAGTGTACACTCATCAAGGAGGTACAGCTGTCTCCAGTTCTCTGACATGTGTTCGCACTATTCACTTTACATTTTTAAAGATACAGTTATAACATCTTATGTGTGCACTGAAACAATGTAATCTATGAGACACCACTTAAGCAGAATTGTTAGGTGAATTTGTAACTCAACAATGTGGCTATCAAAGATTATGTCTAATGCAGCTCATTGGGCCGCTGTGAATATTTTAAAACCTTAAACAATGTTAATTTATTATGAAGAGTGCCTATGTGATATGCTAATCTATCAATGACTTCCAATTCATGCTTTCCTTTTTCAGCGCAAGTGTAATTGTTCTCCCCTTCAAATGCTTCATATCTTCCTTTCTAGCTTCAATTACTTGAGACTTCCATTATCTAACAATCTTCTTGTGATTTAATTTCAGAACACAGATAACAGGTGACAGGCTGGCTCCACACGTTGGTGTTGGAGAAGAGTTCCATAATAATGCTTGACTTTTTACTGGAGTGTGCAAAAGACACAGAAGACATATAATACCTTTTATGATTTTAAATATTGATCAAGGTGAGCAATACTCCTGCTTCATTACAGAATGTCTTACGGTAATGGCGAAACTGGTGGGCACCCAATGTACAACCTTTGCAGTACTATTCAGCGTTCTGACTCCAAAGTGAGGAATTTGAATGGACACAGGAAGCCTGCAGCCTTGCTAGAAGTGAGAACAAACTTAAACAATATGCAATATTCTTCAGTGGCGCTTGATCCTGATTCTTTCGTGACAAATGGATCAAAAATCCTTTCAAACTCAGAAGAGGAAAACTCACAGGATCCTGCTTTCCAGATAAATAATGAATCTATGGCAGGGAATGAGGTACGGCGGGCCTACACTACTAAATGCTTTTACGGCCCATACTTAACCAAAACTAGTATGCAGGGAGATGTGTACAACTTTCTGGAACGGCCCAGCGGATGGAAGTGTTTCATTTATCATTTTACAGTGTAAGTACCTACCTTTTTTTCCCATAAGACTATTGTGTTAGACTTTCTGTGAATCTGCAATTTCTTGATAGCAGAGAAAGTGAGCTATTGACTTTAACATACAAATTCTTTCTCTGTAAATATAGATCAGTAAGAAGTTAGCACCAGAACAAAACAGGAATATGTGAACCCACCCATCCATCTAGAAAATTTTGATATTCCTATCTAAATTTTTGGTTTTCCTCAAACCTCCTCAAATGCTTTGCTTGTGAATAAATCCTCAAAATCATTTTCAATCTTGCATTAGGTAAAATGTTGATTGCTGTTCTAGATCACTTTTAAGTTTTATTTTATCTGGTGAGAGTTTGTATAGTGGCTAAAATCATGAGCTGTGACTGGAAAGACTCTGTCGCAGCCATGAACTTACCAAATGACCTTGTTGTGCTCTCAGCTTCAGTGAACTCCCACCCATACCACACATCCTTCAAGTACAACATTGGGACAACAATACTGGCCTATAACACAGACCGTTATAAGGATTACTTGGAGAATGTGCATGGAACTCTTTTACATTCATAAACTACTACATGCATTCTAAATATCGTTACTGGTTTGCTACTGTGCCGGCGAAATTCTCCCAGTTATATTTAGGCTGACCAGATAAAAGCCAGGTCAGGGCTCATGTGACTATAACAGTTGTAGAGAAAAGGGAATTTCAGCCTGTGTAGTTTGTATGCAATTAGTTCCTGGTGGAATTCCCTCTTCATCACAACAGTTAAAGTTGCAGGCACTATACTAGAGTGACCATATACAAAAGAAGGCAGGGCCCCTGCAACTTTAACTGTTGTGATGAAGAGGGAATATCACCAGGAACTAACTGCATACAAATGACACTGGCTGAAATTCCCTTTTCTCTACAACTGTTAAAGTCACATGAGCCCTGACCTGGATTTTATCTGGTCACCCTAGATAGATAGATAGATAGATAGATAGATAGATTCTGCGCAAATACAATAGTACAGCCTGAAGCTGTGCAATTACAGCTTGCAGCTTGTAAAGAGGATGCATGGAAGCCAGCCCTTAAGGGCCCAATAGCCAAGAAACATAAAGACACATCTTTATTTATTGTTCATTTATTACATGTATTTATTTCCTCTTACATAGGAAAGGTTCCCAATGCATGGGGGAGAAGGGGAGAGAAGGAGGTTGGGGGGGGGGAGTCGGCCTTCTGATGAATGGGAGGGATTCGGGAGGGAATCTCCCCCCCCCCCCCGATTCTTCACTCCACTCTTCCCACTGCCCATGGCATCAGGGAGAACATTAAACAATTTCAACCCCACCCCTATCCCCAATTCAGCCTCTCTCTCTCTCGCGCGCGCTCTCTCTCTCACACACACACACACCGACCCACCCCACCCTGATATCTCAGCAATGCTCCTTGCAGAAAGATCCAAAATCTTAAGTACTGTATTTCTAGAGATACAGATGGAAATGTGATTGACAGACGTTTCCAGCTGTCTTAACAGGGTGGTGGTCATTTACCCTGTGGATTTTCTGTCTTTCTGGATCACCCCCCCCCCCTCTCTCTCTTTCTCTCTCTCTCTCTCTCTCTGTGTGCACAATTACAGGCTGCCGCTCTTCTTGAACCGGCGCTGGAGCGCGTGGGCTTCTTCAGCCCTCGATCGGAAGGCGCCTTAAGGCGAGAAGGGGGGTGGAGTGCAGAAGCCTCGAGGCCGAGGAGGCACCGCCTCCCCCACCCCCACCCCCACCCCTCAGTCATGAGGAGGAGAGCCATGAATGGGAAGGAGGGGAGTTGGGGCTTACCCTCGGCTGGCTGGCACCAGCAACGAGTCGTACAGCTGGAAGTCCTGCAACCCTCCTCGTACCCAAAAAAGTTCCGCCGTGTGCGAGTTCAAGGAACCGAGGAGTGCGTGTACGTGTGTCAGCCCCGGGCTTCCGAGCCACGTGGGCGGGGTGGGAATAGTTCCCTGCCCCGATGGTCCACATGCCCTTTCCTCGCTAACATCACTGGCCCAGGAGGGGGGCATGGACCAGCGCGCCCCAGATCCGCCTCCTGGGCGGCCACAGCTACCCCCATCCCCTCCAGGCCCTTCAGCCGGCGGTGTGATCTGGGCGGGGAGTTCGCCTGGGGCCCCGCCCTCCTCTTTCGTCAGCGAGACCCCCCACCCCACAGACAGAATTGCAGAGATGGTGCCAGAAGGACTAAAGCTCATGATGAGCTGAAGTTGACAAGAGATGCGAAGAACAACAAAAGGGCCTTCCTCGAATACATTCAAAGGAAAAAGAAAACAAAAGTCATGGTAGACCATCTGCTCAGCAAAGATGGCAAAATTCTAACAGGTGATAAAGGAAAGGTGGAACTGCTCAACTCCTATTTTGGCTCAGTCTTCTCCCAAAAGAGGATGTGTCACATCTGGCATAGGAGGCAAGCAGGCAGCAAGTTGACAGGGAAAAGGTCAGGGAATATCTAAGTACCTTAAATGAGTTCACATCCCTAGGTCCGGATGGATTGCATCCTAGGATGTTGAAGGAACTGATGGAACCTCTACCTATTATCTTTGTGAAATCCTGAAGGTGAAATATCAGAATACTGGGGAAGATCAAACATTATCCTTATCTTCAAAAAGGGCAAAAGGAAGATCTGGGGTATTATAGGACAGTCAGTCTGACATCAGTACCTGGGAAGGTTCAAGAGCATATTATAATGCGCTCAATCTTTTCGCAACTTGCCACCAATGTCAGGATCACTGGAAGTTAGCAAGGATTTGCCAAGAACAAGTCCCACCAGATTAATTTTATATCATTTTTCAATCAGGTAACTTTCTTAGATAATGGAAATGCTTGCGCTATAATATATCCTGACTTAATCGAGGCATTTGACAAAGTGCCTCGCGATGTTCTGATTAGCAAGCTAGTTAAGTGTGGGCTGCATGGCACTACTACTGGGTGTCGGTGCAAGTTTTTCCGCTGCCTGAGGTGGGAACGTCCACCTGCGTCCCCCCTCCAAGCAAAAAAGAGGATGGGCGGCTCTTCCACAGAGCACCACTAGCCACTCTCTCTGGTCCCCTCTACAAGAATTCGGTTTGGCGCCTGGTTGTCCGATTATGCGCATCTTCTCACAATCGCGTTTACGCCTTAATCCTGCAAATACCATTAAGTGCATAATGGCAGTATGAAATGCACTTTAAAGTGGCTGAAATGTGGAGAATCGTTTGTTTACATGGTCAAAATGCGCTTTAACAGCCACGGAGAATTAAAACTTGCCATTTAACGCGCATTCAATAATGCGCATAATCGGACAGATAAAGTTCCTCAACCCCCGATTTGCGCTCCGCTCTTTTAGAGGTAGTTTTTTAAATGCAACTTGAAAGAGCTTTAAATCGCTCTTGTAGAGGCACCCTCTGTGACATTTGCTACAGCAGGAGAATGGAACTGGTGGAGTTCTCTAGAATAGCTGCTGGTGTCACTGAGGAGGCAGCTGCCCCGGAGAGCCCCACTGGCCCCACTGTTCTGCCACCCCAAATGCAGCCAGCATAGCTCCCTGGAGCACCCGATGGTGGCAGCGGTAGCATGATTCCCTGGAGAGGGAAGGGGGAGGTGAGTGCACAATTCACCACTCCTGGTGCTCTGCCACCTAAGGTGGGGGATGGACTCCATTTTATGGGGGGGGGGGGTCTGGCTCTAAATCCATAGCTGGCTGGAGAACCATACTCAAAGAGTGCTTGCCAATGATTGCTCATCAATCTGGAGGGGAGGTATTGAGTGGGGCTCAGTTCTGGACCTTGTACACTTAAAAAATATTAATGACTTGTAGGAAGTGATGGGGGAATGCTTCTCAAATCTGCAGATACCATTGGGTGGGATAGCTGATACCTTCGAAGATAGAAACACAATTCAAATTGATCTTGATAGGTTAGAAGACTGGGCAGAAAATAATAGAATGAAATTTAACAGACAATTGTAAAGTCCTTCATTTAGGGAAAATGAAATCAAAAGCACAAAGTATAAGATGGGGAATACTTGCTTTGACTATAGCATGTGTGAAAAAGATTTGGAGTTCCAGTCCATCTCAAGCTGAATATCAGTCAGCAGTGTGATGTAAATGCAAATAGAATTTTAGGTTGCATCAACAAATGTATAGTTTCAAAATGAAGAAAAATAATAGTTTCATTCTGCTCTGGTCAGACCTTATCTTTGGAGCCCGCACTTTTAAGAAGGATTCAGATAAACTGGAATGCGTTCCGAGAAGGGCAACAAAGATGATCAGGGGATTAGAAGCTAAGTCTTATGAGGAAAGATTGAATGAACTGGGGCCTCATCTACACCTAAGAGGCCTTCTGGGACGTGGGGGAGAGGATCCCAGACTTACCTGCTTCCGGGATCATCCCCCTGCATCTAAACGTCAGCGTGTCATCCTGGAAGTGAAGAGGGACATTCCTGGCATGGCGTTTGTTTTTGTTAGTTAGGGAGATGTTCGCGCAATTGCACAATTGCAGGGCCCCGATCCAGCGCCTCGGTGAGGTTTGAAAGAATTAAATAAATAAATAAATACTGTAAAAATTCAGCGCCGGAAAACGCTGACAGCCATCCTGGGGATGGTGAAAATGCTGCCCCCCTGATGGGCACAGAGCCCCCCACACAGCTCCATGCCCTTTGAAGAGCTCCGCTACTCGCAGGGAGGACCTGGGAGCCTGTGCCACACTGCCCGTGGTCCTTGGGGTTGTCCCGGGACCACAGGAAAAATCGGGAAAACTGAGGTTTCAGTTATCCCAGGACAACTGAGAGACCATCCCCGGTTGACCCTGGGATCTCCTGTGTGTAATTTGGACGCACAGGGACGACCTCGAGCTGGTGTAGTTTAGGCCTGGATATGTTTATCCTTGAGAAGACTGAGGGGGTACATGATAGCACTTTTCATGTACAGAGGGAATATGACCCAAGATGTGGAGGTGAGCAAGGGACCCCGACACGATGGTGGGGCTAAGTCAGGCCACCCACCCACCCGCCTGCCTTTGGGACCCAGTCCTTCCTCAGGTGATGCAGGATATCCTCCTGCTCTGCTGCTGCTCCTAGTTGGAGGCAGGAAGTGAGAATCCTCATCTCAGCAGCCACTTCCTTTGCCCTCAGGGGGCTGAACCCAAGAGCTGGTGGCATGTTGCCCTGAGGATGCAACCAGATCCCTTCTTCCAGGCTGTGTTCATCTCCTTGTTTGTTTGTTTGTTTTTTATCTGCCTCTCTGTGCTGATACAGTGCTTGCTTTAAAACAAAGAAACATTAGGAGCGTGTTTTATTATAAATGATAATATTTATACTTCCGAAGATGTGGCTCACAAGCCCACATAGTAAAGTGGTTAAATGCAAGATAACATTTGTTACTGGATGGGTTAAAATATTATTTTAATTCCGGAACACTTCCGGATCAAATGTAGTACCCCAAAAGCTCTTGTCTTCGCAAAATCGCCTTCTTTGTGTAACAGGTGAGGAGAGCAACAATGGAGTGGGGTTGGGCTAGTGCCCCCCCCCCCCCCAGTCTCCTTGTGTGTTATCACACTGCTTCTAGAATGCCTGTGTAGGGCTCTTGAAGATCTTTCAAAAAGCTTAGTGGAATGGGTCTCAACTAGTTTCTAAAGGTTCAGAATGACAGGGTCTCCAGGGCATTCCATATTTTGAAATAAAATGTCATGACAGGGTAATTACAGATTGATGTTTTGGTTTAACAAATATCCATTTCAAGCTCCTTGCAAGATTCTGTGGTGAGTTTAAGAATGGTCCAGAACTGTTTTCCTGTGCTTAGACATCTTTGGTAAAATTAGACTTGAGTGTTGGCATAATATCTAGTGTGGTTTATGTGGGATTTGGATTGAACCAATTTTCATGTTTTAAGAGCCAAGGGCCCATAATTTGGGTGATTTCTGTTCTTCCTTGGAAATGTGGCCTGGGAAATCAGATAGTGTGACTATGAGACTCAGAAGACATACACTAAAATGGAATTATTTTTCACAAGGCTGTCATAAATTGCTGCACATTTGTCTCTTTAGTTGAAGGCAACTTAATGGAGTCGCTATAGGGCAAAGGAATTACAACTGGTGGCCCAGAAGGATCAGTTCTTCTCTACAATTGGCAGGAAAGACTGCTTAGCTCCTTTCTAGCGCTGTGAACGTAGTTATTTGGTAGTCGGGATATGATCTGAAGAAGCATGGATTTGGGGAGATGCTAAAGCTTCCAATATTAGACAAAGACCCCCTCTACAAGAATTCGGTTTGGCACCTGGTTGTCCGATTATGCGCATCTTCTCACAATCACTGTTACGATAATGACTGTATGTGGGAGGCGGTTAAGCGCATAACTGGTGGCCCGACTGGTTGTTTGAAACACACTTTAAAGTGGCTGAAATGCGGAGAATCACTTGTTTACATGGTCAAAATGCGCTTTAAGGGCCGCAGAGCAGGAAAACTCGCTATTTAATGTGCATTCGATAATGTGCATAATCGGAGAGAAAACGTGCCTCTACCCTCAATTTGCGCTCCGCTCTTGTAGAGGTAAAATTTTTAATGAGACTTGAAAGAGCTTTAAACCTCTCGTGTAGAGGCACCCCATGTGAGTTAACCAAAATTACCAAAAAGACCATTTATAGTATTCAGATTTTTAAAATGTCAGGTGAACATACATATCTGCTCAGTAGTAAGACATATTGAATACAATACGACATACTCCCAGCTAGGTGTGTATAGGATTTTATCCTTCCTTGCATGTTATTTCTGAAGAGTGTTTACCTTTTCTTCTAGTCAAATCCAGGGGATGCTGAATGTGGTGGATTTGTTGAAGCATAGGCAAACAAGGACACTGTATGCCTGTGCTGCATTTCAGCTAGCGTTATGTATTTGAGTCTGGAAGGTGGTTTTTTTTACATCCAAGCCTAAATTTTAAAATTCCTGAAACAGATAAATAGCCAAATTAAAAAGCCCCAGGGCGAAAGGGAGGTGGGAAGAAACAGACATTTTAACCTTCAACCTGATTTCAACTCTGAAAATCACAGAAGCTGCATGACATAAAAATAACAGCAGACGAGCCCCAAAGAAGATTTACACCCTTGTTTCGATAAAAGGGAGGTAAGTACTATTAGAAATTAAATAATCCAAAGTATCACCCATTTCATTTGGAAAGGATAAAACCTGATGAGAAGCTGTTGGCACTTCTCCCCACAAAAATCAGTGAATGATTAGCAGAGATGTAATCAAGTTTGTTTTGTAATGTGTCTTGACTATCCTCTTCTAGATTTTGTTTCACAGTTCAAGTAACAAAACGCAAGCACACCTGAGACAAAAAACGGAGACCCCAGGACAGATGCAGGACATGATGGGCCCAGGGCTAGCCGTCTGTAGTAGGTCCCCTAGTCTGCCCCCCAATACTGAACTCGCCCACAACATTTGTGCATGCATACACCCCCCCAATACAAACACAGAGTCAACAATGTGCGATAATAATGCCATAAACCCAAAACATTTTCACTGCATATTTTAGTGGAAATCATCTTCCATGTTTTCTTGGAAGCAAAATGTATAACATGTTTTGTTTGTTTATTTATTTTTATATGTTTTAATATGGTATTTTTATTCTTTTATCTCTTATTATCCATTGCTCCGGATTCTGTTTAGATGTGGAGCAATTTATTTATTTATTTATTTATTTATTATGTTTCTATATTACCCAATAACCGAAGATCTCTGGGCGGTTCACAAATGTTGTGTAAATAAATGTTCTAAATAAATAAAGACCAGCACCTCTTCCATGGTAGATAACTCAAATACAGGCTGCCTCTACAAGAGAGGTTTAAAACTCTTTCAAGGCGCTTTAAAAAATATACCTCTACAAGAACGGAGCGCAAATCGGGCGTAGAGGCGCATTATCTCTCCGATTATGCGCATGATCGAATGCACGTTAAATCGCGAGTTTTATTTTGCTCCAACCGTTAAAGCGCATTTTGACTATGTGAATAAGCGCTTATGCGCATTAACTACTTGTAAAGCGCATTTTGGTCATCCGTTAATGCGCTTCGCCGCCTCTTGCCGCCTCTCGTACAGAGGGATTAGGTGTAAATGCGCTTCAGCGATTATGCGCATAATCACCTAACCGGGCGCAAAAGCGAATCCTTGTAGAGGGGACCACAGACACAAGCTTCCCCTTTTATAGCATGTAGCATTCAGCATGTAGACAAACACACATCCAAGTGTTTTCTCATGCCTGCACACATTAAAGAAAGAACCGTGGACTGCCTCACTACCTCATTCAGACACAACAGTCAATCAGGACACACACATACACAACCAGTGCTGGTGCAGGGCATTTTGCTGCCGGAGTCCATCATGCTGCAGAAAATATTTAATGAAGGAAATGATGGAAAGTATCATTTCCATTAAATACCTCACAGTCCCCCACCCCCCATACAAACGACCCTATCCACTAGCAGACTAGATAGCAACTCTGGACTGCACTGTATTGATGATATACGTTACTCCCAGCCATAAGGGTGTTAACAACCATGGATTAGTTTGCAGTGCTGATGTAAACCAAAGTAAGACATGGTGCCCTGTCCACCCACCCCCACCAACAGGGGTATAACGGCACACTTTAATTACACTGGTAGGATTTTGTATAGTTACAAACACATTTTAAAAAGTGATTTTGTGTGTGCGTGTGTAAAATAAAAGCGGAGATAAAAAAGCACATGAACTCCTTCCATTCCTACTACCCATTGCTTGGAACTGGATGTGCTACTACTGCCAATCACAGCTACACTAAAATTCTTGGTTTCCCAGTTGTTTTCTGTGGGATGTAATCGCTATTCCACAACGGTAGATTAAAAGGCAGGGTGGAGGTTCAAATGAACCAGGGAGTCCCTTCTGCAGACAAGGCCTTAATTCTACATTTATCTCTATAGCAAAATGTTGATCATAGCTGTGATTTCACTCATTGGCTTTTGTAAATAATTTTTGTTAATGAAGATCTTATTTTTATGTTCATTTAAAAATGAACATACGCCGTAGGAAACCAGGGTGCTGTCTGTACATGGGGAAAGCCCCGTGGTGGCCCAGGATCTGCACTGTATCCGTCAGACGACGCAAACGCAGCTCCAGAGCCACTGTGATGCTCCGATTTGAAAAAATCATGGATTTACCTTGACTTTTTCAAAGGGAGCGATGTCAACATGGCGGTTCTACCATGTAACATCACTCCATCGCCAATCCGGGTCAGCCCGGGGACGATGCCTGGTGGAAGGCAACTGGTGGTTGGTCACCTTCCACCAGGAAGAGAGTGGCAGAAAGAGAGGCTGCCATGAGAGCCCTTGAATGAGCAGCAGCAGAGTAAAGAGCCTGCCTCCCTCCCTCTCTCTCCGCCTTCTTTCTCTTTTCCAGAGGGTGGAGGAGCTGGCAGCAACAGTGGCGTCCTTTGCATCCTGGTGCCCTGTGCCTTCATAAATTGCCCCTTCTTCCTCTATCCGGAGGCGGGCGAGTGGCGAGTAAAGGGGGGAGATCGCTCTGCGGCAGCTCTCAACTCCCTTCCCTGACATCTTTGGAGAAAGTGCAGGAAGAGGGTGGGGTGGGGGCTGCTGCTGCTGCCCAGAGATCTTGCACTCCTTTCTTGGTGGGGTTTGAGAGGGAGGAAACGCCAGCCCAGCACCACGAAGACAGAACACAGTCTGCCAAGTTTCCTTTAGGTAGAGAGGTTTTATTCTAGTGGCAGCAGTTGATGCAGTGAGTTCTATGGAACCAAAACTCAAAAGTTATTTTTTTTAAAAAAAAACGCATAAGTAAGATGACCCACATACTGCTCTATCACATCTGGTGGCAGCGATAGCATAACCTGTGGTGTTTTCTCACGTGTGGGTTTTAGATTAGAACTACATTAATTGATTGCTAAGCAACTAACCATAACAAGCCCAGAAACACAGGACTTTGTAGAACAAAACCGAAATGGTCAAGAATGCGCATTTTCTTCCATATTCTGATGTGGTGACTCTACTCACATGGCTTAGAGCATCCCTAAATGTATGTCAGTGAAAGAATGGAAGAAATCATTATGCTGGTAATCTTACAGAGAGAATGAAAAGGATGTTTTCCCAACGCCTTCATTATTTCCAGGCAGTTTACATCTCTAGCTTTTCTATAACAGTCTTCTTATTACACCATTTTTAGAAATCATTTGAAGTGAGTAAAGGCTAGATAAAAAATAGATAAACACCTTGTTTTAAATTCTAAAATAAAATATTTTATAATCCAAAATTTCCAATTTTTCGGAAAAAACAAAACCGTGTGTGCGTTTCCAGGCCTTCACATCTCTGCTTGTTGCATATGGTCTAACTGTGACTGTGGGAAGGGGACAATTATTTTAGGCTTTGTTGCAGCTTGAACCTGAGCACAACTTTCCTGTTATTGAATATCTGCTTAGTTTAAGTGTACTTCTAAATATAGGGAGGGGGACAGGCAGAGAGAGATTGCAAAAGCAAAGCAAAGCAACCCAAATTAGTGGTTTAATATGAGAATGAGCTATTCCTGAATTGCATAACAAATATTTCTCTTCATTCCCCTCTTTCCCCTTGTCCAAAATTACCTTTAGATTTTGTAAGTAAAAAATAAAGAATGCTAGCGAGGCATGAGCACTGGTTGAGTTAAAAGGACAGGACCTCTTTTCAAGGGATGGACCCCGGCTGTTCCCTGTGTGTCCGAATGACGCACAAGGAGTCTGTGGGGGGGGGGGGGGCGCACGGGATTTTTCCTGGTTCTCGGAAACACAAAAGTCCTGATTCTTCTGCAGTCCCGAGAACTTCCTGGGACAGTGGAAGAATGTGCCGGCCTGCCCTGGTGCTGCTGCGCTTACGCGCAAGGAAGCGCAGCAGCACAGGTGGCCACAGATGGCTTCATGGCCATCAGGAGAGGGGGGGGACCAAAATTGCCATCCCCAGAAAGGTGGGGGGAGGGGGCCCAATCACGTATGGGATTGGGTTTGGTAAAAATTTACTTTTTCGCTGGAGCGCAGGAGCTCTCTTCCTCGAAGAAAACAACAACAACAAAATGCGGGGCGCGCCGTCCGATGACCCCAGGACGTCACGCCCATGATGTGGTTTGAGCGCAGCGATTCCGGGATCATTTGCACTGGGCCCTCTACACCCCTGTGGTGTAAAAGGGCCAATCTAAAGCTTAAAGAGATTTCATTTCTGTAGATTTAAATATGTGAATAGTCATGGCTAAGCCTCTTTGGAGCTAAGACTTAGTCGTCTCGCTAAAAAAGCATTTGAAATATGAAATACTGGTGATAGGAGCATTCTATTTCTGTGTTTGCAATACAGACATTTCCCAGGGAAACTCATGGGAGAGTTGATGTTTCAGGACTTTTTAGATATCTGATTAAATAACTCCAATTGCTTACTGATTGTTTAAAATGTGAAACCTGAGCTGAATCTAGTGTGGGGGAAACTAAGACCATGGAGGTGAAACAGTAGCCAGCATATCCTTCATCCATTGTGGTTGAAACATAAAAATGTAAGGGTGCAATCCTATGCATTTTTAGACAGAAAAAGTCCCTTCAGCTCCCAGCATTCAACTCCCTATACTCAACTGGGGAATGTTGGGAGTTGTAAAACTTTTTTTCTGTGTAAATATTCATAGGACTGCAGCCTAAATGAGTTTACAGGAAGCATTGATTTTAGGTTTATTAACATAAACAATTATTAATTACATTTACATTTAAATTAATAGAACAAATTAATAGAGCAAATAGTCCCAGTTGGGATGTTTTGAGAGTATGTCTTGATTTAAAAGTTTTTTTTAGGAAGATAGTCAAAATGAAAACACTTATCTATTATTAGTTACAGGTGATTGTGTGGCTATCAATTTGGAAGCAGGTTGAGAAAAGGAATGTTTCAGAGTCAGTTGAAAACAAAACCAAAAAAAGAGGTAAATAATCTTTTCATAAATAATCCCTCCTTTCCAGTATATGTAAAGCTGATTTTAGGCAAATAAAATGCACACACCAAACTTGTGGCGAAATAAGTATTGTACTGCTAAATTGCATATACTGAAGACTAATAAGCTGTAAACACATAAAAAGTGGACCTTCAAGTGAAAATAACATGTGGAGGCAAATCCATCCAAGATGGTGTAAAGAAGTTGTATGGATCATGTTACGTTAGTAACTTTGAAATTTCCATCACAATTGGACTCATGTAGTATTTAATACCTCCATATCTTAAAGTATCCTTTAAGGATATAGACATGATCAAATATCATGCAAAGTTTCCTAGTTGATACATTATTTAACAAGACATCTTTCAGAAACCTAGAGATGGGAGTTGTATCCTTACCTCCTTTCACTTTATTATACTATCCAAGATTCTGGGGACTCATTCAAAAATTAGATTTACTCTCAGTCAAATCTTGAACCAAAAGAAAATGATGTTGGAGTAATGCAAAATAATCACATTGTGGTAGTGCTGAAAGAGAATTCACACTTGCATGCCAGAGGGGTTCTTTTGAAGGTTAGGCATCACTTTGTAAACCTTTGATGTGGAGTGAGTAGCTCTTTTTCAGAGGTCATGGAGATAAATGTTATGTAGAAAATTTCTGGCAAAGCACATTGGCTGATTATAATAATCTTTTAATGGCACTGCTGTGAGTGATAGAACTGGAGTCCAGCTATTAATTGCATTGGGGTGGGGGGTGGGGGGGTGCTTGAATATCCTAAACCAGCTTTCCCCAACCTGGTGCCCTGCAGATGTTTTGGGCCACAACTTTAGGAAGCCTCTCCTAAACGAATTTGGCCTCCTGTACTAAACAGCTAACAAGTAGTATAGGTGATCTCAAAACTAACCCTGGTGGGTTCCAGTAACCAAACTGGCACATAGCTAATGAAGAGGTGGTTTTAGTTATTTCAAATTTGAGTCCAAATATCAGTACATCCAGTATTTAGGACAAAATGTACAGCGCAATCCTATATGTCCGTGCTACATAACCGTTCCCCCCCTTGGGTTACATTAGTTGTCTGTCAGGATGCCAGGGGCTATACCTGTGCCTGCACGAACATGCGCGCACACATACTCAGACAGAGACATACACTCACAGTGGTAACTCTCTCACACACACTCATTACCTCACATTCCCACCCCACCACTGCCTGGACCGAAGGGAAGGGCTTCTCTCACTAGTGCTAGCAAGGGAAATACTGTGCCTTCTCTAGCTATTGCTAGCACTAACAAGGGAAACTCTAGACAAGGCCTCTGCAGCGCCACAGACTGCACTGGAAGCAGACAAGTGCCACGTGCAGGCAATGGCTTCTTGACCCCTGCTATACATATCTATGCAGAAGTCATTCCCATTGAGTTCAGTGGGACTTATTCCTAGGTAAGCAGGCATAGTCTTGCAGCTTTAGTTACTGCTCTTTGTGTCTTTACTAAACATTAAACAGCTATAGAATAAGTGGTATGGATGCAATTATTGAGGGAAACTACTTTCTCCCATATGGACTTGTGCATTTGTAAGATCTTTATGGGAGAGACTGCTCTGCGCGTCTCTGCTACTGGAGATTAAGCAACTGGCAACCATGAAATGGTGCCTTCTTTATGCTGTGTAAATGCAGCTTAATAAAAATTGTAGGGTGCCCTCCCCATAAACATTGGTTTGGCATCCTCTTTGCTCTAGTTAGTAAATAACGTGCTTGACCAGGCTTTTAGTGATCTAGAATAACTGTTGTGTAAATGCAGCTTTCAGCTGTCCCTTTTGGATTTTGCATGTAACATGTATGTTTACATATCTGAATATGATTTTATTGCTGAATTCATCTGTATCCACAAATGTGAAGAGTTTATTGCAAAAATGTGCCAACTTCATTATGAAGTCGACTGTTGTCTGGAGAACTGAATGGACCTCAAGCCTGTAGAAGTTGGTCAAACCATATTGGCATTTGTGGTGCCAACGTGGAAGTATTTATGGTACTAAACATTACATTTCCCCTTCCTTCTTTGCCTGAAATATCATGGAAAAGCTAAAGGCTACCCAAAAGATGTAGGGCCAGTGCAGCCCAGGGTGTTTGATTCCCTGAAGCAAAGCCTAAATCCCTCTGAAGCAGAGCCCCCAAACCAGGCCCAGTGGTTCTAAAAGTCTTGCCCCACTCAGCATGCTGTAGAGCCCTGATTATAATTAAATACAGACACACTTTCTGGTTGCTGGGAAGAGAAAGAAGCATTTGAAGCACTTTTGAGGTTTGAACTTGGGACTTGGATGCTTAATGTAGTGGCTATCTTGGTTAGTGATACGAAAACCATTTAGCAAGCAAATGAGTATTGCTCTCAGTGTTATCACTAGCTCATGTTAGACCTTCACTTACCATTTTATCTGTTGGAAAGAAGGTATCTTAAATTGCAACTGGAATACTATTTTTAGATTAGAACTTGATTCTAAACATGCTGTCTAAACACACACACACACACACACAAGTTCCAGTTAAGAGCGCATAGTTATATGGAGGTTGCTGGTTTTGTGAAATACTAAATGGGAAAAAATATAGACCATTGACCCTCGGATGAGATTTTGTCCGCTCTCAATGGAATTGGAGCTTGTTTACAACACAGTAGCACAATTATTCACTGGTGTAGACCAAAGTGAGATTAGGCTTCCATTGCATTCTTTACGCTGGTAGCATACAGACTATCAGGTTGAAACTTAAAAAGCACTTCAAAGGTCCCAGCGTAGGCTTCAGCTATATTTGATATTTTGAGACAGTTCAGGGGAAAGAGTTTGCTAGACTCCAGCAGGAACAGAACCAGTCATTTCCGCTTATATTACTTCACAAATTACAATCTCCATTATTGCGTTCTATGACAATATAGCAATAAAAGAGGATTTGTGTCTGTCAGCACCATAGCTCCAGGACCATGAAACCTAGGCACCTGAAACTTGGTGTGCATACTAAGGGCCCCCTAAAGGTGAACATCTCATGGTTAATTGCTTTTTAAAATACATTAATTTTAAATATATTTAAACTTGTCTGTCTGTTTGAAGCCTGCAGTACTATCTTCAGTTACTAGGTTGCAGACTTCCCTAACGAGCACATAGCTTTGTAGTTGAGACAGTGTAAAGTCAGGAAGGGCTAGCTTGAGGGAGAGAGAGCCCCATCTTCTCGACTGTGTAGCAGCATCCCTTCAGGGGAATGGAGTGAGCAGACTCCTCCCTCAGGGCTATACAGGCCTAGGGGAGCCAGCAGCTGAGGTTTCACTCAGATGGGGCAGGCACAGTGTGTCCAACTCTGACAGCTACATAACTCTGCCTGAAGCATCTGCTGAATTTAAGAAAGCCGTAAAGACTGATCTCTTCTGGCAGGCCTACCCAGCTGAATTTTAAGATGTTTTAAATAATATAATAGTTTTATTTGTTTTTAATGTTTTATTTATTCTATTTTATGGTCTCTGTATTTATATTTATTGTTGTTCCCTGCCTCGATCCAGAGGGAGAGGCGGGTTAGAAATAAATAAATAAATAAATAAATAATAATAATCATCTGTTTCCACCTTTTTTTGAGTGCTGAGGAGTTTCAGAAGCCAGACTGGTTACCCTGTGAATTGGGAAGCTAAGGCTAATGCCTTAACTAACATGCCATGTGGTCAGTGATAATATTGTGCATAAATTATTTTAAAAAACAAATTGTAGCAGCCCCAATCCTGCAAAATTAACATAAGAGTCTTTTGAGTGCTGAAGGCTATCCTTAAGTTGCTCTTTTCTAGCACTTTTCTAGCACTAAAAAAGTGCCAGGGTTTGCATTGAAATCACCTACCATAATAGGCAGAGCGTGGGGAAATTTAGCAAGTTGTTTGGTGTAATAACAATCAATTTTAAATCACGTTGACATAATATCTTCCCTGTGAGTTGCTGGGGTAAGATACATATTAAACACAAGTAGAGTTAGCTGAGAAGCCATTAGTTCCAGAAGAAATGGTGACAGAAATAAGTCACAGTTAAGTAACTCTTTTTTTTATTTATTTAATATTTTATTTTTCAACATAATACAACATAAAACAACATAAATTACAATACATAACCACATACCCCCCGTGCTCCCCCCCCAGGAGACCTTCAATTATGCATTATTCTTCTTTCCAAAAGTGTAAAGACTCTTTTGAAGGTATTTGCCCCTTCCCCGTTCTTAATACGTATTCCAAAAATGGACTCCATATATCTCCAGTTAGGTAACTCTGATACTATGGCATCTAGAGAAGGAGAAACTAAGAAACAGTCCTTGGCAGGCCCTGCCCCTGCCCCTTGAAGAGAGTGCTGGCAGGCAGAAAGTGACAAATACCAGGTTTCCTGAAGCAAAACTAAATCAAACTCATTGAAGTATTCAAGAAAGTATTCTGGATTCCGATTTTTAGCATTCCAACCTGTAATATTCCAAGAGACAATTTTTAGCGAGGTGGGACCAACCAACCACTTTGTGTGGTCAGTCAAACTCCACAATTCTGCCCAGAGTGCCCCCACAATTCCTAAAAATGCAGCCATTGGGCTGAACAGCTTGTGGGCTGCAGGTTCCAGGGCCAATCCCTCCTTAAGGTAAGGTGCTGCTGATCAAATATAGGCTGAGTACCCCCCTGATTATTACATTCCGACTGTTTGATAGGAAGCTTTCGGTGGTTCACCAGGAACAATTCAGTCACCATTCCACTACTAGCTTCCTTACCAGTCTCAGAATCAGGGACAGTCAAACAATAATTCTTTTAGTGAAGATTGTCACCCTGATGACTCACATTGATTAGTGTCTCCTGTAGAATAGAAAGTCTCAGCAAAAGATCTTGCTGGCCTTCAGCTGAAAGGGCACCAAAGCTTCTAGTAACTTCATAGTCCTCTTGTAAAAAATACCCTTAATGGGAGCACTTATGCCACCCACCAAGACCTTCTCATTAGTATAGATGTTGCTAGAGCCAGCAGAAATCTATATTGCTTTTAGTGATTGAACATGGGGGTAAGAAGAATTCTAGTTAGTTGTGCTAAGCTCAATCAGAGAAGGCTAGGAGAACTCCCCTTCCTACCATCTGCTACTCTAAGTAATTCTAGGGGAAATATTCTTAAAAGTGTCTATAAACCTACTTCCCCATCTTTTGAAAACCAGCTGTAGCACTGTAGATTCTAGCTGCTATATTAGCTCAAGCAAATGTTAAAATAGTTCAAGCAGTATGATAATTATAGAAAATATATTCAATCTTTAGAATAAAACCTAAGGTTAAAGAGATAGAGGATAGTGCTGTTATCAGCTGCAAGAAATATTCTTTGTGCTCCAGTGGAGTATCAACACACACTTTGGTTTGGGATAATTGGTAAAAACCAGATTATGCTTCAGTAACTATAATTGCCAGGATGTATTGACCACACTAAATGGTGTGCTAACTGCTAAGTCACAAATTCTTCTTGCTTATAACGTTCTCTCCATGCACCCACAGTTTTCCTTGGTCTTTCAGGCCCAAATCCAGATGGGGAAGATGGAGTGCCTGGGACCAGCAAAATGACCTATGTTTTTTCAGTCCTGTCTTACTTTATGAAACATCTGAGCCTTACTGTTTTGCTAAAGGAAACCTTCTGTGAATTGGGTGCTTACATCAGTTGCTGGAAGGCTAGGTTAAACAGTGAAAGGGAGTTAACTTCTAGCAGTACGGCTAAATTGCTTCATAAGGCAATAGAAAACAAAGACAATGTAGGCATCTTTGGTGACCAAGGAATAGTGTGAGTTCATGGAGGATAAGTTGTAAGCAATAGGGATGTGCACAACCGAAATTATTGTATCGCTATTGGGATTTCGGACCAAAAAAATTATCGTCTCCGATAATATTGTAGGTGGTCCGTATCGTATCAGATTTCCGATAAATATCGGAAATACGATATTATATTGTTTCTGCATTTTGTCCTAGAGTTGCTTTTGAGTCTGAAAGACCTAAAACTTTTTAATTTCCCAAGTTACAGGTTTGAAACTTCGTCACAGTGCAGACTGAGTGTTGCTAGACATGTGTGCCAAATTACAGAACAATAGGTGCAAGCGTTACATGGAAGTAAGCTTTCAAATACACTGTTTTCAGGTGGCTGAAATGTGGTCCTTTTTCAAGAGATGTTGTCGTCCAGTACTCATGGGCATCTCATAAATGGCCTTGAGAAGACTCATCTGTGCCCAATTTCAAATGCACAGCTGCAGGTGTTACTCGGAAGTAAGCTCTCAACATGCACTGTTTCTAGTAATGCACTACATGTACATGCTGATGATGCTGAGACTTATAGGTATTATATGAATAATACATACAATGAATGAACTTTCCAAACCTGTGGATAAACCTACCTAGTAGGCAAGCAGTGCCTTCCATATGCATAAAAGTAAAATGTGTTAATCAGAAGATGGTGAACTGCTGCTGCCTTGTCTCATTGATTAGGCCATGCATGTCAAATGAAATAATGAAAGGATTGGGGGGTATGGAAATAGCATGGGTGTTAGTTATTTTAGCCAGCTGTAGCCTGGCAGGGCCTCATTGGGCCAGGAGAGATACCCCTGCAGTGGGCAACCTGGAGGATCCCAGCAGAAGCATATCATGTGCTGCTTTTACAACTGTGAGAATGCCATCAAAACAACCATCACGCACTGCCTTGGCCTCATTGTGCTTCAAATGACCCAGTCTGCCCGCCATCCCCATGCAGGCAGGTTGGCATTTCTTCATGCCAGAGCAGCGCATAACATTGGCTGGAGCAGAGGCAATAGAGATAGGCAGTCACTTTGGCAAATAAAAGAAAAGTCGCCTTCTGGGTTGAGGTAGGCACTTTGGCAAATAAAAGAAAGTCATGTTCAGGATAGAGCTTAGCTCTTTGGCTGGAGCGGAGGGAATGTGCCTATGCATGCGTGCATGGCACAGTGAGAATGAGTGGATACATTTCTGGATGGAATACAATGAATTTTCCAAACCTGTGGATAAACCTGGCAGTGCCCTCCATATGCAGTCATATGGATTGGGGGGTAGGGGAATAGCACGGGTGTAACATGTATAGCCTTAGCAGGCAGGGCCTCATTGGGCCAGAAGAGGAGATACCCAGCAGGAGGAAGCGAAGAAACCTGGAAGATCCCACTAGCGCCTACGCCTGGTATAGTGAGTGGATGGCCACATTCCACCGCAGTAGAAAATGACCCAGTCTGCCCGCCATCCCCGTGCAGGCAGTGGTGGTGGTGGGCATTTCTTCATGCCAGAGCTGCACACATTGCCTGGAGCAGAGGCAAATAAAAGTCACGTTTGGGATAGAGGTAGGCACATAGCCCAGTTCATAGGAGACGGGGTACCACAGGTAGGCACTTTGGCAAATAAAAGAAAACTTACGTTCGGGGTAGGCACTTTGACAAATAAAAGTCACGTGAGTTAGGTATATTTTTATGAATACAGTGAACATTCAAAAGCTACGGATAAACCTAGGCGGCAGTGTCTTCCATATGCAGTCATAAAAGTAAAATGTCTCATCCACGCATGTTTATAAATTAAAAGGATTGGGGGGCAGGGGAATAGCACGGGCATAACAGTTATTATTTTAGAGCCAGCCTTAGCAGGCAGGGCCTCATTGGGCCAGGAGATACCCAGCAGGAAGCGCGGAAACCTGGAGGATCCCACTAGTGCCTATGCATGGCACAGTGAGTGGATGGCTGCATTCCACTGCAGTAGCAGAACTGCTGCTGCCTCAAGAGATTAAGCCATGCATGTTTAAGTACAAATGAAAAAAATAAAAGGATTGGGGGTTAGGGGAGTGGCACGGGCATAACAGTTGTTTCAGCCAGCCTTAGCAGGCAGGGCCTCATTGGGCCAGGAGATACCCCTGCGGTGCACCAACCAGCAGGATCCCACTAGCGCCTATGCGTGCATGGCACAGTGAGCAGATGTATTCTGCCGCCGTAGAACTGCTGCCTTGTCTCTAGACTAGGCCATGCACAGGTAAGGACAATTGAAATAGCAAAAGGATTGGGGGGTAGGGCCTCATTGGGCCAGGAGATACCCCTGCGGTGCGCCAACTGGCAGGATCACATCAAAACTACCCTCACGCACCGCCTTGACCTCATCGTGCTTGCAAATGACCAGTCTGCCCGCCATCCCCGTGCAGGCAGGTTGGCATTTCTTCATGCCAGAGCTGCGCACATTGGCTGGAGCAGAGGCAAATAAAAGTCACGTTTGGAATAGAGGTAGGCACATTGGCCAATTGATAATATAATATGAGTCCCCGGCAGGCACATTGGAAAATTAATAAGAGCCCCTTCTGGGCAGGCATAGGCAGACACATTGCCTGGACCAAATTCTAAACAAACAAACAAACAAACAAACAAAACAAATGCATGAGGGGGATGCATGTGTTCATGGTATCTGAATTCTAAACTGTGTTCCTCTTGAATTTCTTTAAGGTTAAGAACTCTAAGAAAACCAGCAGTTTCACAGTCTCTGTTCTGCACTGAAAGAGACCATTATAGAAGCAAGTGCAATGTGAAGGGGGTATTAGTTAATTCTTGGTAAGCTTGGATATTATTATGCCATGTGAAAAGCATGGATCTGAGCTTGGTGTGGCCTAGGATTTACCCCCCTCCCCACTTCTCTTGCAAACCAGCTGTGATCCCGAGATTAAAACCAAGTGACCTTTTTTGCTTGACCTTAATTTATAATTACACAGCTGTTTATGCTAATAATAGATTGCCTTTGTGCTGCTGTTATTGTTTCTGAAGCTGTTGGTTTAAAAGATATTTGCCTGAACAAAGTTTTAAGCTAAAGCAGTTAACACTGGCTGAGTTTGGACGACATCAAAAGCAATGGAGGGTAAATAGTCCATGGACGGAGGGCAAATTCCATGGCTGCCTTTGGGCGACACGGAAGTGCTGTCTGTCGAGAGGACTGTCTCCTCTCTGTTGCTTAGTCGTCTCTCCCCCCACCTCTGCTCCCTCCCCACCGAATGGCGGCGCTGAAGAGGCCTTGCCTTACCAGCGCAGCCATTACAGGGGAGGAGCAGAGACGAGGCTCCCAGCAGCGGAGTAATTCCATGTCCTTTCACTTAGGCTGACCAGATAAAATCCAGGTTAGGGCTCATGTAACTTTAACAGTTGTAGAGAAAAGGGAATTTCAGCCAGTGTCATTTGTATGCAATTAGTTCCTGGTGAAATTCCCTCTTCATCACAACAGTTAAAGTTGCAGGGGCCCTGCCTTCTTTTGTATATGCCTAGATAAACAATTCCATAAAAAGGAGGCAGTGGTTGTATAACAAAATCAAATCAAGGTGACAGGCACCCAACCACCTAAATTATATCAAGGACCCAAACAATGTTTAAACCACTGTATATATATATATATATATATATATATATATATATTCAGAAGTCACTGTAATCATGTAATCTTCACATACGTATTTCTATCTATTTACAGGAGTTCAAAACATTAATTTGATACAGAAATTCATATATTCCCAATATTAATATTTTATTGGGTCCTTATTGAATATGAATACATTCATTTCTTTTCTTTTCCAAAAATACAAGTCCACATACAGCCAATACTTGTAAATACTTTCCATTCAGTATTGCTTTAGTGGGCATAATATTTCCTAATTTAACAATAACCATATAGTGTCTATTGACATAATAATCAGCATATGATATATTTTTCCTACTTTAACAATAACCATATAGTGTCTGTTGACATAATAATCAGCATATGATATCTTTACAGGACTCCGGTATTCCCCTGTTTCGAAAGTCTTCATCAGAATATGCCATTCTGAGAAGTAGCATTGTTTCAAAGACACTGAGCCCAGTTGTGGTTTACAGAGTTGGTACAGTTTGAAAAGTATCCAAATTTCCAGAGTATCATTGATCTCTATTGGCTAGATGGATCTGTGGGCAGAGGTAACGAATACCTCCGTGTTGTCATGGACAGACCATTTTCTGGTTAGGGTTAGTATCACGGCTACCACCCGCCCCTGCAGGGGTGGTGGACCTATTAAGATGGTCCGCCCTCGAAGGCTGGTGGATCCTGCTGGATTCCAGAAAGCCTTGGAGGGTTTTATGGCTGGTATCGTCGACGATCCTGTAGAAGCCCTGGTTGATAGATGGAATCGAGACCTAACTGGGGCTATCGACACGATCGCCCCCAAACTCCGACCCGCTTCTAACAGGGCGCCCTGGTATACGGAAGACCTCAGGGAGTTGAAGCAGAAAGGACGACGACTGGAGCGCCGATGGCGGAAAACTCGACTTCTATCCGACAAGACACGGCATAGAGAACATCTTCGTTCCTATGGGGTGGCAATACGTGCAGTGAAGAAAGCTTTCTTCTCTGCGCGCATTGCGTCTGCGAATTCGCGTCCAGCGGAACTGTTCAGGGTGGTGAGGGGTCTAACCCGGGCACCTTCCCCCCTGAATCCGATTTTAGAGCCTTCGGCGGTTCACTGCGATGCCTTTAATGATCATTTCGCAGATAAAATCTCTCGGATAAGAGCCGACTTAGATGCCGTCGTTATAGCAGAGGCTGACGATGGAGTGTCCAGTGACTCCGCGAGTAGAATTATACTGGATCAGTTTCAGTTGGTGAGTACCGAGGACGTGGACAAGCTGCTTGGACGAGTGAGGGGGACGACTTGCCCTCTCGATCCCTGTCCTTCATGGCTGGTCATCCAGGGAGGAGATGTGGTTAGATCGCAATTACAATATATTATTAATGCATCTCTCAGGGAGGGGAGTTTTCCATCATGTTTAAAAGAAGCGGTGGTACGGCCGCTTCTAAAGAAGCCCTCCCTGGATCCCCTGGACTTTAATAACTACAGACCGGTAACAAACCTTCCATTCTTGGGCAAGGTGATCGAGAGGGCGGTTGCCTTTCAACTCCAGGTAGTCTTGGATGACACTGATTTTCTAGACCCATTTCAAACTGGCTTCAGGGCAGGATACGGAGTTGAGACTGCTATGGTCGCCTTAGCGGATGATCTACGCCTGGGTATTGACAGGGGGAGTGTGTCCCTGTTGGTACTTTTGGTCCTCTCAGCGGCATTCGATACCATCGACCATGGTATCCTTCTGGAACGCCTGAGGGGATTGGGAATCGGGGGCACTGTGCTTCAGTGGTTCCGGTCCTACCTCTCGGGCAGGTTCCAGATGGTGATGCTTGGGGATAGCTGCTCTGCAAAGAAGGAGCTGCTGTGTGGCGTACCGCAAGGTGCCATCCTTTCCCCAATGCTGTTTAACATTTATATGAAACCGTTGGGAGAGATCATCCGGAGGCATGGGGCGGGGTGCTATCAGTATGCAGATGACACCCAAATATATTTCTCTATGCCTTCGACAACATTGTCAGCTAAGGATAGTGTGTCTCCTCTGAATTAATGCTTGGAGGCAGTAATGGGCTGGATGAGGAAAAACAAACTGAAGTTGAATCCAGACAAGACGGAGTGCTTGCTGTCAAAGGCCGCAACCTGGGTTTGGAGGTGTGTCAACCGGTTCTGGATGGGGTTACACTCCCCCTGAAAGACTGTGTTCGCAGCTTGGGGGTGCTCCTAGATCCGTCACTCCAAATGACAGCCCAGATAGATGCGACGGCCAGGAGTGCCTACTATCAGCTTCGGCTGATACGCCAGCTGCACCCCTTCCTAGAGTTGGAAGACCTAAAGATGGTAGTGCACGCGCTGGTAACTTCGAGGCTCGACTTCTGCAATGCGCTGTACATAGGGCTACCTTTGTGCCTAGTCCGGAAACTTCAACTAGTTCAAAATATGGCAGCCAGGTTGGTCACCGGTACATCTAGGAGTGACCATATTACGCCAGCTTTAAAATCGCTCCACTGGCTGCCAATTAGTTTCCGGGCGAAGTATAAAGTGTTGGTCATTACCTTTAAAGCCCTACATGGTTTGGGTCCAGGTTACCTGCGGGATCGCCTTCTCCCGTACAATCCGCCCCGCACGCTCAGGTTCTCTGGGAAGAACTTACTGCGGTCGGCCAAGACTAGGCTGACAACTGTTACCCAGAGGACCTTCTCTTCTGTCGCTCCCAGACTGTGGAATGACCTGCCGGAGGAGACTCGTCAACTTAACAGTCTTTTAGAATTTAAGAAAGCTATAAAGACTGTTCTCTTCCGGCAGGCATATCCAGTGTAATTTTTTTAGAATGTTTTTAGGATGTTTTAATGCAGTTTTAATAATATTTGTCATGTTTTAATTAGTTTTATGTATTTTATCATGTTGTTGTTCCCCGCCTCGATCTAGACGGAGAGGCGGGTAAGAAATAAATCGTTGTTATTATTATTATTATTATTATTATTATTATTATTATTAGTGCTCAAAACATAACCATCTCCTTTCACCCCCAAAACATTTTTAAAACTTTAAAAAAACTTTCTTTTAATATTGAACTGTAGTGAAAGGCAGAGTACTTTGCTAGTATCCCATTGTAGCAGATGTGCAGAGCATAAATGCCTTAAAAAGCCAACAAAAGTAGCAATATTCTCTCCTCCTGTTACAAAGGTATGTTACTATTTCCTGAACTTTTTCCATTTATTTGTCCTCTGCAACATGAGTGCAGAAATCTCCCTCTAAAAACAAACAAACAAGTGCTAGGCTATTGTTTTTGTAGCGAACCACACACACACCCTACCCCTGCCCAGGAATGGATTTAGGACTTTTATAGCACCAAGAATAAAATGTGGGAGTTTCCCCCCTATCCTCTGGAAAGTACTTATGAGTGGACTGCAATTATGCCATTTTGTAAACAGAAGGAGTCCTCCTGTTCGCAGAAAAGTCTGTGATTCAGCAGGTGTCTCCTGTGACAGAAGAGGGTGGGAGGCAATTTATGCCAGTTCCCTCTTCCTCCTGCAATGCCCCCATGCCACCTTCCATGTTGTTCTGGAGGGTCCTCCAAGTCTCTGGAGCACATTTTTGGGTTTCCCCAGAGGGCAATTGGGGAAAGGGAGAATGGTGAAAATCACCTCCTTTTTTCTTCTGTTAGAAAAGGCATCTACAGGATCAAAACTCTTACCGTGAATGGTAGGGTAAGGTCTACTCATTCATTCATTACATTTCTATACTGCCCAGTACTGCTCTGTAGGCAGTTCACAGCAGGATAAAACATAATACAAAGCCCTTAACATTCAGAAATTTAAAAAGTAAAAAAAAACAAGTTAAAACAATAGACAACAAAACTACCAGGACCTGATAACAAACTAAAATTCTCCATCATATGATGTCAAATGTGTGGGAGTAGAGGAAATGCTTTACCTGGCACCAAAAAAATAAGAATGTTGGCACCAGGTGGATCAAAATGGGGAAAGTGTTCAATAATTGGGGCCACCATCAAATAGCTCCTCTCCCTTGTTGCTAGACTCTGAACTTCCCTCACATTCAGTTGTTGACTGTACTGTGTAGGTAGGTTCATACTGTGAAAGGCAGTGCATCAGGTATTGTGGTCCTGAGCCATGTAAGGCTTTGTAGGTCACGCCCAGCACCTTTAATTGGGCTTGGAAACATATTGGCAGCCAGTGCAGTCAAACCAGAATCAGTGTTAAATGGCCAGACCTTCTCGTCCCCACTATCAAGCTGACTGCTGCATTTTGTATAACCTGCAGCTTACAAACCATCTTCAAGGGCAGTCCCACATAGAGTGCATTGCATTAATCTAACTTGGAAGAGTCAGGAGCATAAATGACCAAAAACAAGTTATTCTTATCCAGTGAAGAATTTAGCTGGGCCACCAGCCAAAGCTGGTAGAAGGTACTCCATGCCATGTAGATCACCTGAGGCTCAAATGACAATGATGACTCCAGGAGAACCCCAAGCTACGGACCTGCTTCTTCAGGGGAAGTGCAACCCCATCCAGAACTGGACGGGCACACTTCATTAGGCCAGAGGAACCACCCACTAACAGCATCTCAGTCTTTACCTTCAGTTTATTCGCCCTCATCCAGCCCATTGTTGTAGCCAGACACTGATCTAGCACATCTACAGCCTCACTTGATGAGTATGAAAAGGAGAAATAGAGCTATGTGAATCAGCATACTGATGGCAACAAACTCCAAGACTCTGAATGACCTCACTGAACAGTTTCATATAGACGTTAAATAGCCTGGGGGACAAAACTGCCTCCTGTGAACTCCATGCTAGAAAATCCATGGGGCTGAGCAATATTTCCCCAAGCAACACCTTCTGGAACCAGCCATCCAAGTAGGAATGGAACCACTGCAATGCAGCACCATCCCCCTCCCAGTTCAGACACTTCTCTCATCCAAGAAGATCTGAAGCTTGTCAGCAACCATCTGTTCAAAGACCTTGCCCAGTAAAGGAACATATTACAAACATTTCTGAATTGTTTTTCTGCCAAATTAGACACTGTTTTAACAATGGCAAGAATATGAAGGACTTGATTTCATCTTAATTGTTCATTACAAAAATTAAACACGATTTAGTTTTAATGTTCCTGAGAGGATAACACAGGAGCTTTGCTTAACATATAGGACAACTGTAAGTAAGAAAGCATGAAATATGTTTTTGAAGTAAACTGCTGCTTTTCAGTCATCACTGAGCACATATTCTTTTGTTTTGTTCCTACAGATTTCTGTTGGTACTGGTTTGTTTAATTTTCAGTGTTCTGTCCACGATTGAACATTATGCAGAATTTGCCACTGGGACACTTTTTTGGATGGTAAGTGATTTAAGCGGTTAGGAATTGTTTACATGACAGACTTGGTTCACATGACATGCTAAGGCTAAGCCATAATGTTTAGCTCAAAATGCTTAACCACCGTGCCTTGTGTGTGTGTGTGTGTGTGTAAATCAATGCAGCAACCTGTTTGGTGCTACATGGATAACAATTCATTAAAGTAAACATATACTACAAATTGTCTAGTTTGGAAAGACACCCTGACTGCCCCAGAAGAAAAACCTTGCATATGCCTGATAGATTAAGATCAAAGCAAATCAACCTGCCTTAGAGCCCTTTTGTATTTCCAATGGTGATTCTCAAGCATTTTAAACTCTCCCTCTGTGTGTGCCTGCACACACAGGGGGAATCCACACAGTCCTTTGGAACGTTTTAAATTGTATTTTAAAACATTCCAAATAGGTGCGTTCTAAAATGTCTTAGGCCACATTACTGAGTACTCACGTTACAAGAGAACAGTCTTCTATCTTTAAAGCGGTGTGTGCGGTCACACGCTGTTCTGCCCTGTCTCTTTCTCTTTCGTTTTTCAATGAGTTTAGGGCAAGGCATTGTGGGGGTTGTAGTTCAGTTACACACCTCCTTCTTAGTTCCTCTGTCATTCCCTAGCGAGTATAGGGCTAAGAATTGTGGGTGTTGTCGTTCACTGGTCCACTTCCTCTTTCTTCCCCACCAATCAACTGCTAAGCATTTGGGCACCAGTAAAGGAAGCACTGCCCCCAGGAATTACAAATGGTAAGGAAGGACACATTATTTTACTTAAAACGATTTATTAAAGGTGAAACCGTTGTATATAACTGAAGTGAGTTTTAAAAAACCTCAGATATACAACGTTATAGGGAGTGCGTCATGTGGCCCAAAGAGTTTTCATAACCCTTATAAAACGTCAAAAACCTCGTGTGTAGATCCGCCCACAGACTTATTCTGTTTTCCTATAGAGGTGGTAGGGAAGTCTCATTTGTATGTCCTTGTAACTTTGAGGCAAAAGGGGAGAATATTAAAAGAACACTTGAGTTATTTTGTTAGTTATATTTACCCCAGTTCTATACCACCCTTTAAATGTTCTCAAGGTGGTTGATGTATAATAAAACATTTAAAAAAGTTCAGTACATATAAAAATGAGCTTTAAATACTGTTTTTCATTTCAGGAAATTGTCTTGGTGGTGTTTTTTGGTGCTGAATATGTGGTGAGACTCTGGTCTGCTGGTTGCAGGAGCAAATATGTTGGTATTAAGGGAAGAATACGTTTTGCTAGAAAGCCTATATCAATAATAGGTGAGACCTTCTGTTTTAAATATTAAAATATATCTTGGCATTGCACCCTTGAACTTTTTTAATGGAGGGAATATGCAGGCTCTATGAACACTCCAGTTGACTAATGCTACCAGATGGATATTTTTATTAGCCTTGGGTGCTTATCATTATTATTATTATTATTATTATTATTGTTGTTATTATTGGTGGTGGTGGTAGTAGTAGTAGTAGTAGTAGTAATACATATGTAGTTCATATTTCCCTTTAATTATTATTTTCCTAGGTGACGTTAGGAGAGTCACTGTCCTCTAACCTTAAGTCCTCCCTCCTGAAGTATGGGAATAATCATACTGGCCTGCTTTCAGTGCGGTTGTGTCCTTTTTGAGATGGGCAGAATTTTACTAACTAAAATCCTATATATAGGCTAAATATTACAGCATGATTTCTTTCCTCTTCCTGCTGCTTTCTAAGGATTCCAGAACACAGGGGGTTGCAGCCATCTTCTGAACAAGCATGGATAGCATTAGGCCTCTTGTCCTATAGATTTCAATGGCAGATTTAACATTAACTCCCCCTATCTCATTGAAATCAGTGGGCATTAACAAACTTTTTGCTGCACTGCAGCCAAAAAGGAAAATTAGGAGGGTCTTTTCTAGCAGGCTGAGCTTGCAAACCAGTTAGTGACACTGAAGGAGTTTCACTGATGTGGAGTTAATATGTTTCTTCAACTAAAGAAAAGGAAATAAACAACAAAAGCCATATTAAAGCTATTTCTGAAAGTGGTTCTGATCTGAATCATTCAGGTGCTTTTCTAGTATCATAACTACCCTTTGGCAGCATTCGGACGACACAATAATGGAAGGGGGGAAATCAACTGTCAGTTGTGTTGCTTATTTGTCATGTGTTGGACAACACACAACGTACACAACTGGCAGTACGCTATTTTGGTGAATTAAACAACGGGCTGCTCCGTTGCTTATCTCGAAATCCATTGATTAAAGTGCCATGTGTCAGGATCCTCCCTCTCTCCATTTACTATTTCAGTCGGTCATAGAGTTCCCCAGCAGGAGTGGCTGAACCCCCCCCCCCCCCCCCCCGGCTGCTCCTATACAGCCGGCAGGACTTGAGTTGCATTAAGGGATAGGGCCAGAGGACTGAGGGAGGAAAGAATACCAGCCACCCAGAAGGATGCCGGGACTTTCAGCCGCGCGATGGAGGGAGGGGCAACATGTTGTTTGTCGGGCAACAGGAAAATAATGCATGGGGAATGTGTTATTCCCCCTTCCGTTGCCTAATATGTCGTCCGAATGCTGCCTTCCAGTTTGGCACCCATCAGACAAGATGTGAATAGTTCAATAGTTGACATTTGTACAACACTTCCGAATATTTAAATCACTCAGCCTATATTAGCTTACTGCTTCCCACATTTCATATGGTGGAACAGTGGCAGAGAGAGAGAGAGAGAGAGAGAGGGAGGGCGGGAGTGTTCTCAAAGGGGAAGATGTGATTCTAACCATGTCTTCCAGTTTCATAGTTTTCACATGGAGCTTATGCAGTAGTGTGATCAAAATCAGTTACTCATTGAAGTTTGCGGTTCTTTTTCAAGATGTTGTCATCCTCCATTGCCTCTTGTGCTCTTTTTGAGGTTTATTCCATCATGATTTAACTCATATAAAATGCAGTAACAATATACACCACCGTAAAAGAGCTGGTGGACTTAAGGGATAGTGTAATATTCCTGTACTATTGCAGTGCCATCTGCTAACTGTATAACTAGAACATATGGAACATTGTGCCCATTTTAATCCTGGAAAGACTCCTCAAGAAGAAAGCCTGGTAAGGGTGCAGTTTTTTTGCTTTAATCTAGAGAAGCTCTAAATCTCAGCTACTGCAATAAAACAACTCTCCATTTATTCCAGAAATACCTCCAATATAATTTCAATTTTATATGGTATGGATGCCCAAACATGAACACACACACAC
Organism: Anniella stebbinsi; assembly: GCA_029215795.1. Classification (NCBI taxonomy): domain Eukaryota; kingdom Metazoa; phylum Chordata; class Lepidosauria; order Squamata; family Anniellidae; genus Anniella; species Anniella stebbinsi. The sequence goes on from JARDYH010000003.1 coordinate 104,039,616, forward strand.
ACACACACACACACATAAAACGTTGCTGTGAACGTTTCCTTCTACTTCATAATGTAAATTATTGTTAAATTCATTCCTCAAGGGCATATGTACCTTAGAAACTTGATTTTGGTAGTTTGGTGGTAATGGTGTTGAGAATTCTCTATTGGATATACGTACCATAGCACCTTTCCAGAACTGTATTTGTCAATGATTCTTGGTAAGATGGAATACCTATTAAACGAGTTAAAATTTGAAGAGTAGATGTGCCCCAGCTTCCTAGTTTTTTGTTTTTTTTAAAAAATCCTGATTGGAAGTGAGTGAATGTGCCTCAAACTGTAGCCCAAAGGTAGGATAATGGCTTGTTGTAACTTTTCAGACCAATTTACACTGGACCTAGGATATTGTTTTGAGTTGAAAATGATACAGAAACACATCACTAAGTATTTTATAAATAATAATAATACTGATGATAGTAGCATTTCGCCCATGATAAACACATAGATATTTAACTCTCTTGCCTCTGGTCAAACAGACTTTGCAGGTTTTTTTAAGTGCTTCAAAACGTGCAAAACCTGTAAGCAGATATGATAGTGGGAAGAGTGTGCATAAATGCCTTTATAATTAATATCTTTCAACGCTCTGGAAAAAAATAGTCAACTTTAGACTTAGATTGAAACATAAGTGTATCTTCTAGAAGGGGGTTTCCCTTTCCTTGGATGGTGTTCATACGTATTAACAGTTTCAATTATCCACTTGTCAACAGATCTCATTGTCGTGATAGCTTCAATTATTGTTCTGAGTGTAGGATCAAATGGACAAGTATTTGCTACATCTGCAATAAGGTATGTCGTACAATTTTATGTTTGCTACCTTCGTGGTAGAAAATTTTGAAATTTACTTGTAAAACATTTGAATTGACTTAAGTTCTGCAAAGATATTCGTTAGCACTTAAATAGAGGCTATATTTGTCATCATCATCATCATCATCATCATCATCATCTCTATAGTACCATCTATGTACTTGGTGATGTACAAAGAATGGATTCGAATGTTCCCTACCTCAAGGAGCTTATAATCTAAAAATAAATATAATAGAGGAAGGGAGAGAGAATTGTAGACATGGATAAACAGGTGGCGAGGGGTATTTTTAAATTTACACTGCACATACTTTTACTTAGTAATAATAAGGTATTAGGATTTTAGTGGGTTATTTCAAAGGTTTCCCAGAAATTATGAGTTTTGTGGAGAGACTTCAAATATGTGAGGAGGTGGTTGAATGGAGATATTCTGAAAGGAAGTTCCAGGGAAAATGGGCAGAGTTGTTCAGGGAACAAGAAACTTTGTGACATTTACTATACTTTCTATTCCCTTGTAGAAAAGTCTGCTCAGAGTCGGAAGTATATTTTCCTGTATCATTTATTTATTCATTTATTCATTTGATGTGTCTCCCGCTTTTCTACCAAAAAAAGTGGCTTGCAAGTAAAATTAAAATTGATTAAATAAAATAATACATTAAAATACAATAAAAACATAACAATTAAGGTATTTCCTGAGCATTCTGGACCAGCTAACGTTTCTGAACAGTTTTCAAAGGCAGCCCCACATAGAACGTGTTACAGTAGTCCAAACAGGATGTCACTAAGGCATGCGTGGCCTGAGGCATCTTCAGGAGCAGTGCAGTTGGCACACGAGGCTCAGCTGCACAAATGCACTCCTAGCCATCTTGGGCATCCTCGTTCAGGGCCGAGTCCAAGAGTACACCCAAATGATGAGCCTGAGTCTTCCGGGAGAGTGTCGCCCCATCCAGTATTAACCTAATGCCCTCAAAATGTGTGATCAGGCTGCACAATAAAGTTGCCATCATCTAGCAGTGAGAGCTTCCCAGTTATGGAACAAATGCACTCAGGCTTAACATTCCATAAAATATGTATATTTACATATCACATAGATGTTATTATGGAAGAGCATAGAATCATAAAATAGCGGAAGGGGCCTATAAGGCCATCGAGTCCAACCCCCTGCTCAGTGCAGGAATCCACCTTAAAGCATCCCTGACAGATGGTTGTCCAGCTGCCTCTTGAATGCCTCCAATGTGGGAGATCCCATCACCTCCCTAGGTCATTGGTTCCATTGTTGTATTGCATATGTTACAAGCACAGCAGAAGGAAACAGGGCAGCTACTTATGTGTAGGGACAGAGGAGCAGGAAGTTGGCAGGGCTTGGGAACCACAGACAAAAGGCAGAAGAAGGGAAAGTCTAAGAAGGAGCCGCTGAACTCAGTCTTGAACTGAAAGAAAATGTCAGGGAGGAAGCAAAGTGTGTTTTCCAGCTCCTTTCGTTCCTTCAGAGGTCACATGGAGCTACTGTGGGGATCCATCCAGAGGGTTGTTGGGTTCCGACAATCAGCAGGGAGAAGGAGCCTCTGTGGCTTCTTTTCCCAGCCCCATGTGTGCTGCTTGCATGCCCACCATTTCTCTAATTATCCTTGCCGCAGTGTGAGTTGCCGTATCATCCGAACCTGGCAAGGTGTGCAGCAGGGGTGGCTTCCAAACCACCCCACAAGCCATGGCTTGTTGTAGGGGTTGTGGCGTAGTTTAGAAGCTGCCCCGCCCCATACCTCACCAGATTCAGATGACATGGCAACCCATGCTGCAGCGAGGGTCATTAGGGAAATGGTGGGTGCATGAACGGCATGTGCAGGGGAAGGAAAAAAGCCACAGTGGCTTCTTCTCCTCTGCTGATAGTCCGAACCTGGTCAACAACGGCCAGTCTTCCCAACCTGTCCCTCTTAGTTACATACAAAATTAAAGAGAGATGGAACATTAAAGTTGAAAGAAAAAAATGGGCAAAATGCTTGTCACATCTGAATTAAAAGGGACTGTTTGGGACAAGATAAATGTTATCTTGGGGGCGGGATCTGTCCCATACGTTATCTATAGGCCGGTTTGGCCTATATATCATTTATGTGGTTGGTACCGCTAGTGTTCTCAAATTCCATGTCAGCGTTCAAAGTAAATATACTGAAATTTGCAAAAGAGAGGGCTTCTATGTATAATAGGTTCTCACTTCACTCTGCTTTTCACCCCACAACTCTTACTTCAAGGGGAATCCGGTTTCTGCAAATACTTCGCATGCTTCATGTAGACCGACAGGGTGGCACCTGGAGGCTCTTGGGATCTGTTGTTTTCATACATCGTCAGGTATTGTGAATGAAAAGGCTATTGAATATATTTGTCACCTGTACAGCTCTTATCCTGACATCAAGTATGGTGAAAAGACAGTAAGAAGAAAGGGTTTGGGGTGATTAGTATTTGGGACAGGAGCCTAAATTTGCATATCCCCCCCCCCAAATGCACAATATTGACAAGAGTTATTCTTAACTAAAGCGGTTCCTGTATAAATTGGTGGATCCCAAATGTATTGAACATGGTGACATGTACTCAGTTGGTAAACAAAACCACTTTTCAGTGTGTTTCACTGATAAAAAAATATGTTACATTTAATCGTCAATAATACAATGCTATTTTTTTTCTCATTTTCATAACACTGGAATATTTACAATATACTTTAACAAAATATTGATTGTAGTTAGCATATTTGTTTTAATATGTTAAACTCTGAGTTATTTAATAAAATAGAACTGTTAACAAATAGCTATTCCCTATAATGATTAAGATGCATTCACAGCATCCCCTATAGGCCAACCCTGGACACAATTCCTTTCATTTGGAATTTCTTCAAGAATGTGGTATATGAAGCTCCATCACACCAGAGATTTAGTGCACTCTCGCCAAGCCTGGTGTGCTGATTTGCAGCACGGTACTCACATGATGTCCTGCCTGTCCTGCTGACACCCCGTCTCTTCCCCAGCCTTTCCTAGAACGCTAAAAGTCTGGATTATTTTCCCTAAGTGCATTTAATGCGCCCTAAGCCTCTGTGTAGTTTTAAAGGAACTGGGGGCTTGAATGGATTGCATCAGGTCCTGGCAGGGAAAAGCAATTTCTCACAGCAGCCTGCTCTAAGCCGCAATATAAAACCCAAATCTTGCATCTCAGACTCGAAAGCCTTTTTTTTATCATACAATGCCTGAATCTCTGCAGAGACAGGATTGTACTCCCTCAATGCCCTCAAAGGAGCCAGACTAAAGGGCCGTTCCATTTTTGCCTGGCAGAAAGGCTGTCTGGTTGAAGTACTCATCTGACAGGACCTGACTGGAGGGAGAAAGTTAATGGGAGGGGTGGAGTGGAGCGGAAGAGCTAACGAGCCTAGGAGTGAATGAGCGAATAAGCAGCTATTCAGGTGAAAGGGATCATAAGCTTGATGCGTTTCTGGTCAGAGGTCAATAAAACGCGGAGGCAAACTAGGGGGGAAATTAGGTGTGATGGAGGTCATGGAGAATGTATTGTCTGTAAGCACATAACGTTGCATGCAATAAGCTAGAATGTTTATAGGTAAGCATGTACACGACCTTTGTACAAGGATGTAACAAGACTTAGCACAAAGGTAACACAACAATTACATATTGAAACATAGCAGGACAGAATGGGAGCTAGAGAGACATGAGTGAAAGTGAGCAAGGGAAGGTAAATTATTAGGGAGCATAGCAGAGGCTGCTACTCCAACATGGTGCCCCCCACCCCAGAGCCACACTCTCATGATTTCATTTCCTAACAAGGTCATTTTAATTTAATTTATACTATTCATCATAATCTATTCTTACAATTTTCTATACATGTCAGTCAAATTCCCTACATATCGCTGATTCGAAGTTTCTGAACACAACATGTGGACATACTTCCCATCTGCCATCTTGACACTTTCCTAATAACTTCATTACTTTCCCATAGTTCTCTTTATATGTAATCTTGTTCTAACCTGTTCCTGTTTTTTCTCACCCAAAGCCATTTTATTTCCCACTAGAACTCAGCACTTATTTTCTGCTGTCCTACCGCGATCTGTTCCACTTGTGACTCCCTCTGAATACAAAATGGAAGCTTCAGTTAGTTCAAAATGTGACTTCCAGGGTTATGACTAGAGTCAGTTGATGTTGCACCAATCTTATACCAGCTTTACTGGTTGCCAACTTGTTTCTGAGCTTAATGCAAAGTGCTGGTTCTGGTGTTCACATGACAATAGCAATAGCTCCAAGAAATCTCTATTTATTTAAATGTGCCTTGCAACCATGATTGTAAACCATACAGCATGTGCCAATATTGAGATGCTGCTGTTTCCATTGTAGGGGCTCCCCATTTAAAGTACAACAGATACTTCTGGCCAAATTTATTGCATGGGCAATGCTAGAATGTGTCAGCCTTATTGTCTGTGTTTATTCAATTGTCAATATGGGACAGTGAGATTGTGACTTAACATGCGTTCACACATGTATCTCAGTTCCTCCTGTTGAGGTGCTATGTATTTGAAGCACACACATTTATTTTCCTACACATTACCTTCATTACCATGCCTTTCATAAACATATGTTCACAAATGTGTTAATATGCAATCACCAGTGGTGATAAAGCAGACACGCATAATAACCTGATCACTTTGTGTTTACTAAAAATACTAGACGCTTGTGTGTAACTTTTACAACAACATTAGCTTTTGTACAAAGATATTTGTACTATGTGCAAGTGTGTCAGTTTCCAATGAATAATTCTGATTTCTCTTTATTAGGAACTAATAACCACACTGTATATTGGATTCTTGGGACTGATCTTCTCATCATATTTTGTCTACCTTGCTGAGAAAGATGCAGTGGATGAGGAGGGACAAACAGGGTTCTCCAGCTATGCTGATGCTCTCTGGTGGGGTGTGGTAAGTGTATTTCATGGTTTGCATCAAATCATGCAAGATTGCTCTTTCTGACAATAAAATATTCAGAATTAGGAATGTGATTGTTTTCAAAATATTAATGAGAAACCTGCACAATTATAAAATAGTATTGAAATACTGTGATATAGGTCAGAGAGGAAGAACATTATTTCTAAAATTCTTTTGTTTGGGGCTTAACCTTGACAATTACAGGTTAATTTGTTTTTAACAAAATCTCACTGTACAAGCGTGAATCTACCTTGGATTTTGCACATGTAAAATTAATGGGATGCAGGATTTGGAGGAATTGGAGGTTCTCCATTTCCCACAACGCTTGAAAGCCAAGTTCCCGCCCTTAACACGGACCGATGAATTGTGGGGGCAAGCATTAGTGAAGCGAGAAGGGCTGGTTAAGAGTGGTTGCCATATGGGTGACCATATGTCCAGTTTCCCCCAGAAAAGTCAGGAAACGGGGAGCCAAATTGGCATCCGGGGAGGGGGGAGGAATCGGCGTATTTCATCCAAAGTCTGGGAATTGCCTCCTTCCCAGGGGCCATCCCGGGCTTTGGCTGGCGTGGTCACGCAGGCCAAGAAATCCCCGGATCAGCCCAGGGGAGGGCGTGGAAGTTGCGTTTCAGCGCATCCAAAACGCGACTTCCAGCCCCTCCCCTGGGCTGATCCGGGGATTTTCTTGGCCTGCGCAGTCACATTGGCCAAGGACAAGCCCCAGACGGCCCTGGGAGAGGGGCTGGAAGCAAGCGCTGGAGCAGCAGGACAGAGCAGCAGGAGTCTTGGGTAAGGAGAGGGGTGTGTGTGAATGGGGTGCATGGTTGAATGGGTGTGTGTGTGTGTGTTTGGGGGTGGTTGACCATGAGGGATTTTGTGTGTTTCTATGCATGTTGTGGGTGCGTGATGGGTGAATGGGGTGCATGGTTGTTTTCCATGAATGGGTGCTGATCCTGAGGGACTTTGTGTGTTTCTTTGTGTGTTCGGAGAGTGTGTGGGGGGGTGTAGTTTCATGTGTGTGAGAGTCAGGGGGGATGATATGGAGTTGATATTCCTATTTATGGGAAATACATTTAAGTGAATTATTTTTCTAAGAATATATTTAGAGATGATTTGAGGAAATTGGTTTAGCTTTCTGGAAAATAGGTGTTTTGCTGGAACTGAAAACTGGCTTCCAAGCAGTACCTTTGTCTGGTTTCCTCACCTGTTTGCTTTTCTTTGATTGTTTTGTTGGAGGAGAACATTGTAATATATTTATGTATGAATTGACTTATTAGCAATATTTATTTACCACTTATTCTTTGAATAAACCGTGAATCAATTTAGAAAAAGAATATAAAACCGTGCAATGGTATCATATTAGAGGTTCATTTGAAGACAGCTCATGGCTGTGTGAAAGGCAAAGTAAATGGATGCAATTTCGATGGGTCTTTTAAACATCATGATAACATAAGTTATTATCCATCTCTATTGAAGGATGATTGTTACTGGCCATGGTGTTTTTATCTCATTTATGTGTTATTTACTAGTGCTGGCCTTTGTTTTATCCTTTTAGTAACTGTGCAGAAACAGACGATTCTTGTTAAATATAGTATCCTCCCCCAAGCTGGTTCTCTCCAGATGTGTTGGATACAACTCCCAACAACCAGTCAGCATGACCAGATTGGGGTCATAGTCAAAGGCATTTGGAGAGGATCAGGTTGGGGAAGGCTGAAATACATAGAGTTCTAAGATTTTTTTTAAAAAAAGTCATATTCCTCCTCAGTTTATTAATCTTCACAATATCATATCTAGCTGACCTGGAGTCTAGATCCACATTGTATATTGTATCTTCTATATATTTCCTCAATTAAGTCTCAAAACTCGTGTCAGGCTGTTAATGATTTTTCCAATTAATTCACTGACCTTTTGGATCTAACTATTAGCTCTAGAGCCAATGGGCATGGTGGGGGGTGGGGGTGGAGAAGGGTTTTTCACTTCTCCTGTAATTGCTAGTTTTTTCATATCGTCCACCTGAAGTTTCTGAATTCTGAAAGCCCAAAGTAAAATTGTTAAAAGTCCTAAAGACATTTCCATTAAGGTATTTCCATTGGAGTTCTACTGACAAAAATTCTGACCAGCAAAATATCTCAACCTATGCCAATATGAGCGAGGTTTCCTAAAACCTTTGCTGGGTCTCTCTTTTCCTCTTCCTTTTCTGCAACATTTTTGTCATTAGGTATTGCTATGTCAATGAGGTAGTTGTGTTTTTCTTTTATATTTATGACTGTTATGTCTGGTCACTTGCAAAGTATTGTCATGTCCCAGAATTGTTCTGTCCCAGCATAGCATGGCTGAGCTTGACTTGTTTGAGTGTGGCTGCCTCTACAAGAGAGGTTTAAAGCTCTTTCAAGGCGCTTAAAATTTTTTACCTCTACAAGAACGGAGCACAAATCAGGTGTAGAGGCGCGTTATCTCTCCGATTATGCGCATTATCGAATGCGCGTTAAATCGCGAGTTTTATTTTGCTCCGGACGTTAAAGCGCATTTTGACTGTGTGAACAAGCGCTTATGCGCATTAACTGCTTGTAAAGTGCATTTTGGTCATCCGTTAATGCGCTTCGCCGCCTCTCGCCGCCTCTCGTGTAAATGCGCTTCAGCGATTATGCGCATAATCGCCTAACCGGGCGCAAAAGCAAATCCTTGTAGAGGGGGCCTGTGTCTGGATCTCCTAAGCTCTGAAAGCATCTTTCTGGAGAGCACCCGCTGGTTGCATGATCTAGGAGGCCAGGTTCTGTGAGTGCATAGTTGTCCTTCACAGGAGGGTCTTGCGTTTGCTAGAGTAGATGTGAAGAGGCTGCAATCCTATATTCATTTATCTGGGAGTAAGCTTTATTGAAATCAACAAGAGTTGTTTCTAAAGTTTCTTTGGGTGGTTTTCATTGGGTCCCTGATTGGGATTTCTGTTCTCTGCACACTGAGGCAGTGTAAATTCAGGAGATACTTGGATGAAAGGAGGGAAAGATCCTTGTCTAGCATTGTGATAATGGGCATCTGTTCTGGCCTTTCTTTGTATTGCTACTGACTATGGTCTTGTTTACATGACTAATGAACCAGAGATATAATGACACATTTTTAGATTAGATTAGATGTTAGCAGGGTAATCCTATTTTATACTCTTCCTGCATGCTAGGTTGCTGGTTTGTTGTACTAGATTTTTCTGCACTTGTCAACTGCTTTATTTGTTCAATGGTAGCAGTATGCTGAATCTGTGAGTATGGATATGAGAAAAGTGATGGGGAAAGAGTGTTAAATGTTAGGAAATTTGAGGCTATGGTCATCCAGGGAAGGATTTGCAGTCAGAAAAGATATTTGAGGGAAGGGGAGACTGTATCACACAGAGCATAGCAAAAGCTTCAAAGTACAGCAAAAGCTACAAAAGTAGGAGTAGGTAAAGTTAATTTCAGATACATTGAATGTCTCACTTGTTCTTTATTTTAGTGATTTTAACATGAAGATGTTGTGTAGAACAGGTTTGTCTTAATTGTATGCTGTGAAATCAGACCAAGGCCATGTTTGGGTGGGCATGCCCCCTGGGGGGCTGGATATGTTGGTGGGCATGCCCCTTTGGGGCGGCCATGTTGTCTTCCTTTTTGGTTTCCAAAATGTGGTCACCCTAGTGGTGGCACAACCCCAGCAGCAGCATCTCCTTCCCAGGAGAGGACTGCTGAGCCAATCAGTGCAATGATGGGGTGGGGCTAAAGAGGCGGAGCCAGCAGAGTGAGATCGGTCCTTTGTTCTGCCTCCAGTTCAACTTCAGGCTCCCAAAGGCAAAGTTCCAATGCGGCTCCAGGATCGCACTTGCGGTTGCTAACTTCCCCAAGAGTAAATCCATGGGGAAAGAGATCACTGCGCTCGCAAAAGATCTCCAGAAGATGGTCTTGACAAGGAGCAAGTCCCCACCACCACCTGCTGCTTACCCACAAAGCTGGAGCAGGCAAAAAAGGTGTGGAGATCAAGGTGGGAGGGGGAAGGAAACCAGAGTGAGGCGTGGAGAAAGGGAGCTGGAGGGGGTGAGGCTGCAAATGTGCAACTAGGGCAGCAAAAGACCACGAATTTCTGGCCCCTCCTGCTGGGGAAGCAACATGCTACCCCCCCTTTAATTTTTTCTAGCTCTGCCAGACCTTTAGTTCCCCACTTGATACACCATGTGGCAGCCACCATTGGAAGGGAAAGGGCACATGGTGGCGGCCATTTTAAAAATGGAACCAGGGTTGGCGGCAGCACAGGCACAAGTTACTATTCACTGTACCGTGCACGGCTCCTCCACCCCCCTCCTGGCCCAACTAAGCTTACGGGTGGCTGCTGTACTTTGAAGAGCCACCCTCAGGGAGGCCTTTCTGCCTGCATGAGTTATGAGCACCTGCTCCCCCACCCCCCACTGTTCTGCCCAAAAGGCTGCTGGCTTTCCCCACTAGGCAGAGGTAGCCAAACAATCCATCTCATGAGGCCTAAGTCATTACCTCCCCCTCCCCCGTCCCGCCCACCATATGCTCCCAACCACTGCTCTGTGGTTTAGTGGCTGCCTAAAAATGGAAAGAAATTATCAGCCACTGGAGGAGAGGGCAGGGAATAAAGGAGCCATAATTATTGGACATTGCAGCGCTCAGTACCTCTCCCCATTACATTCTATCCTATGAAAGCTTACCGGAGGGGTTGTGGCTCAGTGGTGGAGCACATGTTTGGGAAATAAGGGGGGGGGAGTTACCCCCCAAAAAACCCACTCAGGTGTGCAGGCACAATGCCCCTGCACCTGGGAATATACAAAACATTGGCCCTGCACCCCACTGCTGAGAGGGGAGAACTTGCAGGGGCTTCAGCACTTACTCAGGCTTCAGTTTCTTAGAAGGAGGGCACTGGCATTTCCTTTATAAAAGGTTTGTTTACAGTGGTTCTAGATGAGGGCTCATAACATCACCAGTCCAATCAATCTGTACAGAGTGTAAGGGACCCCTGGAGGTAATTTAAACTGACCCCAAGCACATGGCATCCGGGTGTGTATGTCTAAGAATAATGGGAGCAGGCTTTAGCATCTGCCTTACATGCAACAGATCCCGGGCTCAAAAGCACCCCTGCCTGCCCCCAAAATGTAGGCATATAAAGATTAGGCATTTTAGATAAGGGATTAAAAACAACTGCAAAATCCAAGATTAAACTGCCTTTATGCAAATCTATGGTGTGACCACACTTGGAATACTGTATACAATTCTGGTAACCACATTAAAATGATGATGATGATGATGATGATGATGGCCAAACAAATAAACATGGTAGAGTTAGGAAAAGGGCAGAAAAGGGCCACCAAAAGATCAGGCAACTCCGTTATGAGAAATGGTTTTAGCTCCTGGGGGCTATTTAGGTTTGAAAAAAGGTGAGTGAGGGGAGATATGATATGCAAGGTGTGGAGAAAGTAGACACTGGCTGCTTTTGCACAACACATTAGGCAACGGAGGGGGAAATAGCGTACAGACCGTGTGTTAGGTTGGCAGTGCTCCCCAGACAACATGCCTCTACTCCATCCGTTGAGCAGCTGGAAGTTCTGGCATCCATCTTGGATGCAGCGTCTCCTCCCTCCCTCAGTCCTCCAGCCATATCCCAGCATTCACCACAAGTTCTGCCGGCTGTATCAGAGCAGCCGGAGGGTTTCGGCTGCTCCGGCCGGCAGAATTCTATGGCCACACGGAATAGTACATGGAGAGAGGGGAGTTGTTTTCGGATGACACTTTAAACAACGGGCTTTGGGCTAAACAACTTGCAAGCCCGTTGTTTCTCTCCGTTGCTTAATTGGGAAGAATAGTGTACCATCAGTTGTGTGGGCGTGGTGTGTGACCCTCCACATGACATGATAAGCAACACAACTGATGGTTGCTCCCCCCCCCCCCCCCCGGTTGCCTAATGTGTCATGCGAAACTAGCCAGAGAGGCATTTTCTGAGCAAAAATAGTATGCAATAACTAAGCAATTACAGGCCTCCGGCTTCTTTCACCTGTTTCGCGAATGTTTCATCAGAATATCACAACTGAAAAACATAAAATCAAATGAGGTACTTTAGTCATTTGCCTTTAAAGAAAACCATAAATAGCATAGTTGAACCCTTATTGTTCACAGCTGGTCAGGTTTTCACCACTCTTGAAGATTTGCATTTTCTGGCTGTGGATCTAAGGTTTGAGGATTTGCTATTCCTTTTATTTATGTCAATAGTACTCTTGAGAGTAAATACTGTGTACTTTTTTTTCTGTCAGTCCTTTTTTGGAGCACAAATAAATCTCTGAATCTGAGGAACAAACTCAACAATTCCTCTTCTTTCTCCACTCATAAGCATTGTGATGTTGGTGAGTTATATCATCATTACAGCTGATATATTATATTAACATTTTGGATGTGTAACCTCCTCTCTGGGGTTTTTACTTTACCTCATTTGATTTTATGTTTTTCAGTTGTGATATCCTGATTCTGATAAAGCATTCGCGAAACAGGTGAAAGAAGCCGGAGGCCTGTAATTGCTCAGTTATTGCAAACTATTTTGTCATCATTCAGACTTCGTATAATTGTCCAGTTATTGTAAACTATTGCTCATTGCTCAGTTATTGTAAACTATTGTAAACTGTTTTTGTTTGGTTATTCTAAACAAATTGTTAAGTTTCTGTATACTATTATTGTATTCTCATGTTTGATACATGATATGGCACAATTAATACGTTAACATAAACTGTTGGTTTACCCCAGTTCTTTTGATATTTATTAATATTCTAGTGGTTGTGTGCTGGTTACCATTGTTCTATTTTGTTTTTGTTTTTTTTTGTAAATAATTTTATTATTTTCAACATAATGATAACATAAAATACATACATAACCCTCGACAATCCCCCCCCGTGTACCCCCCCACCATGAGACCTTCTCTTAACCTTTTATTCTATCCAGAAGTTTATCGACTCTTTTGAAGGTGTTTGTCCCTTCCCCGATCTTAATACATATTCCAAAAGGGGTCTCCATATTTCCCCAAAATCATTTTTACCGGACATTCCCCTTTTCAATTTCATTTTACAAGTTAGCATATCATTCAAAGCCATATCCCATATTTCTTTATACCATTCTTCTATTGTATAGCTTCCTTGTCCTTTCCAATTTTTTGCAATCATTAGTCTAACAGGAGTCAGGAGGTTGTTTATCAATTCCCTCTTGTTTTTGTCCTCTTCCCCTCTATCCCATATTGCTAGTAGAGCGAGCTTCGGGTCTAATTCCACTTTACTTCCAATTATTTCACTTATTTCTTTAAATACCCTTTTCCAAAATTTTTGTACATATTCACAGCTCCACCACATATGGTAATAAGTTCCAACCTCCTGGCATCCTCTCCAACACTTTTTAGATATTTTTTTATCAATCTGGTGAAATCTAACCGGTGTTAGATACCATCTCCACAATACCTTATAAAAATTCTCCTTAATTCTGATCGATAACAATTTTAACATTCTTGCGTTCCACAACCTCTCCCAGTTATAATCCTTAATTTCTCCATTTACGTCTTCTTCCCAAGCCTTTTTTATTACTTTAAGTGAATTTTGAAATTCTTCCTCTATCAATAATTTATATATCTCACTAGTCAACCCTTTCTTAATTTCCTTTCCTTCTTTCCTGCCTTTTGACTCTACTAATTCTTCAAATCTTGTATTGTTTCTACACTTTTTATTTTTCAATTTCCATTCCTGAGTCCATTTCCCTAATTGTATACATTTAAACCATGCAAATTTATGACCTATCAATAGCTCTTTAATTTGTTCATTATCCTTCATATTTTCCATCCACTTCCTTAACTTAATTATTTCCTTATCTTTCAATCTCGCTTCAATCTCCACTTTTAACACTCTTGGGAAATTCTCCACTACTACCACTGGGGCAAGTGGTGAATCTCCTGGTATCAACTTCCCCCTAAATTTCTCCCAGATCTCCACTATATTTACCAACAAAGGGTTGTCCAGTCCCTTTAATTCTTTCTTTTGAATTTTTTTAAAGAAAATATTTTTCAATTTATAATCTATTTCCCCAGTTTGTGTCTCCAACCACTCCAGATCTTCCTCCCCTAGAATACAGCTTATAACATACCTTAACTGATTAGCTATATAATAGTACTTAATATTTGGAAGTCCTAAACCTCCCTTCTTTTGAGCCTTATACCATAACCCTTTATTAATCCTGGCTTTCTTATCCCCATTACAATATGCATTGATTATATTTTGCCAACTTTTCAACTCTACATCTGATATTTTAATTGGTAACATTCTAAACAAAAAATTAATCTTAGGTAAAATCTTCATTTTAATAATTGCTATTCTACCAAACCAAGAATGTTTTAATTTCTTATATACTTCTAATTTCTCCCCTACTTGTTTTTTTAAAGCTACCAAATTAAGTTCCTCAAGCCTATCTAAATCTCTATCAATGTTAATACCTAAATAACGTACTATGTTTTTAAGTCTAAGACCCAACTTATCCTTACCTTCTTCCAACTCTTCCTTATTATAATTAAATAACATCATTTCTGACTTCCCCCAATTTACTTTTAATCCCGTAATTTCTCCAAATTCTCTTAAATGTTTCTTAATCACCTCAGCACTCCCTAGGGGATCTTCTACCGTCAATAAAGTATCGTCCGCAAACATATTCATTTTAATCTTCTCCTTTCTTCCTATCCCCTTCACTCTTTCATCTTCCCTTATTACATTTGCCAAAATTTCTATTACTATTGCAAATAAGATCGGTGAAAGAGGACATCCCTGTCTAGTTCCTCGGGCTAGTGTAATCTGTTGTGTTAACCCATCATTAACCAATATTTCCACTTTATTATTTTTATACAACTTATCCATCACTCCCATAAAACAATCTCCAAACCCAAATGTTTTTAATATTGTTTTGAGTGCTGGCCATTCCACACAATCAAAGGCTTTGAATATATCCAATGCTAGCAGACCTGCTTTTAAATTCCTTTTTTTTATAATACTAATTATATTTAATACTCTTCCCATTAAATTAGACATTGTTCTATTTTGTTTGTCTCCTGAGAGACACATTTGGAGATGGCCAAAGACTGGGACAATCGAGATGGCCAGATGGAAGATGAATAAGGTCTTGCAGTGCCTTGTGCAAGCCCTTGTGCTTGGAAGGCAACTGGTGGTGTCATGAATTAGCTGCAACCTGAATAGGTGTGGCAGCAAGGCAGAGTTGGTAAGGGACAACCCTCCCCCACCTCTTGTGGCATGATAGGCATTGGGCTGGATCCATTGGTGAGGGGGAGCAGGATTGGGCTCCCTGCTCCCCCATGGTGAGGATTCCCATAAGGGATCTTGGGAACGTGGCGCCAAGACCAGACCAGTGTGGGGGTTGCGAGCTGGCCACGTCCATGGTGGTGGCAAGGAGTTCATATTAACCGTCTGTGCCATGGGGTGCCCCTGGCCCTTCCACCCACCACCAATGCTCCTGGCATGCAGGAGGTGGGCTGGCCGATTACGGGATCCACGCCTTATGCCACCGCCAAGCCTATTCAAAAAAAGTTGTGGCCAATTTATTACCCCAGCCATGCCTCTGTGTCTATTTGTTCTTGTCCCTTCGCCACCTAGACCCAATTAAGCCCTACCCACACAATCAGGTTAACTCAGTGAAACTGATTGCAAATAGATGCAGGAGAGACAGAATAAGTACATCTTCACCGGATGCATAAATAACAGGGAATTTGCTGCCATTGGGTGTGGTAATGACCACTAGCATAGATAGCTGTAAAAGTAATTAGATGAATTCATACACGATGGCTCAATTTGGACGACACAATAAACAACTGGGGTGGGGGAAACAATCGTCAGTTGTTTTGACTATTGTGTCATCCGAATGCTGCCATAGTCAACTCAGCGCTGATCCTAATCCACACCACAGTTGATTATTTATTACCATGTTGTGTGGGGAGTACCCCCTAGACAAACAACTGTAAAGTTGATTATTACCCCACCATTGACTATCGTGTTGTCCTAATTGAGCCGATAGGTCTGTCAGTGCTATTATCCATGATAGCTCAATGAAACTTTCATGTTCCGAGGTCTGTCTCTGAATGCCAGTGGCTTGGGGAAGGAACAACACGTGGGGCTGTTGCGTATTTGTGAGCTTCCCAGGAGCATTTGAGTGTCCACCATTCTAAATGGATCTTGAATCTGAACCAGCAGGGCTTCTGTTCACTTTTGATTACAAGTCAAGCATGAAGGAAAGTGAATGACCATTATGGACAATGCAGCATTTACCATCACATTATGATTTTTGACAGCCATTTATACTCCATCTTTCATTATGTAGAACAAACAGAAACTAATAATAAAAACAGTTAAAATATTATCAAAACCTCAAACATATAAAGCTGGTCTTCCTCTGGCTCTAGAGGCATGGTGGTTATACTCTAGTTTGCTAAATCTGGAGTGATTTTAAGTAATAATTGTTTTAAGGCTTATATGAAGAAAAGCTTCAGATAAACAGGAATATATTTCCAAAGGCTTTCTTCAGCCAGAGTCTTTGCTGCCAATTCTTTTTATCTTTGCCTCAGTCTTTTCTAAAAAAAAGAGATTGTGCACAATCTGGCAAAAATAGATCAAATGATGAAGGGAGGGAATTGCAGCCCCAGGGTGCCTCTGCAAGAGCGATTTAAAGCTCTTTCAAGGCGCATTACCAAATTTACCTCTACAAGAGCGGAGCGCAAATCAGGTCCAGGCGCTTTAAATCTCCGATTATTCGCATTTTCAAATGCGCGTTAAATAGCGAGTTTTAATTTACCGCGGGAGTAAGAGCGCCTTATGTCCATGTAAACAATTTCGTGAGGAGGCACATTAACGATCAGATGGTCTTGTTGTCATGCGTATGTGTGGATAATTAGTGATCCGCTTAGACAATTCGTGCCCTCCTTGCTGGGTGTAAAAAGAGAACTTATTAGTGAGACGGGAAGCAGAGAAAGGGGGGGGCGGACAGGGGGAGGGTGTTTTCATGCTTGCCTGCATGCCTGCCTCCGTCCATAGACACACACACACACACTTGCTCCCCTCGCTTGCTTGCTGGGGGGGGAGGTGCGCGTGTCTGAATGTTTTACATCCTCAAAATGACAACGGATGATTGAGAAGGAAAGAAGGGAAAACAATTGATCTCACTGGGAAAATAAGGAGGAGGAGGAAGGAACGAAGCAGCTTCTCCTGTCTGTTTGGGCATGCGTTTGTGCGGATCTCTACTCGCTCGCTCGCTCCTTCTCTTTGGTCTCTCGTTCTCTTTCTCTCTCTCCGGCAAATGGTGGGGGGCAGAGAGAGGCAGCCGAAAATACTTTTTAAAAGGCTGCTGGAGGGGGAAAGTTCTGAGGTACATTCCTATTTACTCCTGAGCAGTTCTGGGAGGGGGGACAAACTTCAGCTGGCGGCAAAATTGGAGGGGAGAGAGGTAGCCAAACAGGTTAACCACATTATTCCCGGCAGGTAACCTAGGAAACCAAAGGTGGGAGATTCTGGTAGGCGGGGAGAATAAAGGGTGCAAAACCTGTTTGGGCAGTTTCCCCGGGACAAAGCGCATTACTTTCAGCAACATTTGCATGCATGTCAACAACTTTAAAGCAAGTTTCATACAGCCAGTAATGCACTTCAATGCCTCTCGTGTATATAGGTATTAGGCGTAAAAGTGATTGTCAGGAGATGCGCATAATCGGGGAAACGGGAGTCAAACCAAAATCTTGTAGAGGGGACCCAAAAGAGGGGAAGAGGTGATACAGAAGTGATGTGCTTTCAACCCACCACTTCCATTTTTAACTTTTTACATCTGTCTTCATACTTAATAACAATTTGCACCTCTATATCCCTTGGAGATTCAAGAGGGCAATAAGATACAGTGGAAAGTTATTTTCTCTAAGTGCAATTCTAACCATTTGTTTGCTTCAATGGATCACTATTTGGCAATAGTGAAGGGGAAAAGGTTAAAGCCCTTCACTCCCCATGCTAGGGTCCCAATATGGATTGGGTCTCCTGTGCTTATTCTAGAGTAAAAATAGAAAAAAAATGTAGTCTTTAAAGTCATGTGCATTTCAACTTTTAGAAACTGTGTTTAGTATTGCAGCTTAAGTAACCAACCCTCTTTCAGTGACCAAAACATCTGGATCAGTTCTAAGTTGACTTGAACTTCACTATGTTTTTGCACAGATTAAGTTAGAAATAAAACAACAAATTTAGGAAGCTACAAACATACATAGAAATCGGGACTGGGTTATTTCCACCCCCCTCCTGTAGCTTGACAGTACTCTGTCTTTCTGTCCCATTATGCGTGAGTGGCCTTGATATCAGAGCCACTAGCCAGTCAGAACTGTGTACAACTGATTGCTACTGAAGACTAGCAGAACTGGTTTTTGTAGAGATTGAGCCTGAAGAGGATTAGGTACATCTGAAAGGAACGCATGGCAATTTCTTTTTAAATCTATTGGAAAAGGATAAAAATATGAACCAGCCTTTAGACAACCTTTCTGTGAACAATTTCTTATCTATTGTATAGGTGACAGTCACAACCATTGGCTATGGTGACAAGGTGCCACAGACATGGATAGGCAAGACGATAGCATCCTGTTTCTCTGTGTTTGCCATCTCTTTCTTTGCTCTTCCAGCGGTGAGTGGAAATATGAAACAATTATCAAACCAATTTTTAAACATTGCTTATGTTTAAAGGAACAGCTTGATTGTATACCCGATCTAGCTTATTGGGAATTCCATACCTCAGACTGTTCAGGTTACATATAACCATTAAAGGAAGTTTTCTTTAACAAACAAGCATTTGTTGCCTTTCAGGGGATACTTGGTTCTGGCTTTGCACTTAAAGTACAACAGAAACAACGTCAAAAACATTTCAACAGGCAAATACCTGCAGCAGCATCTCTCATTCAGGTAAATCTTTGATCACGAAATAGGAGAAAATAAACTGAAGATTGCAAAAAGCAATATCTGCTACAGCTGAGGCTGCCTCTACAAGAGAGGTTTAAAGCTCTTTCAAGGCGCTTAAAATTTTTTACCTCTACAAGAACGGAGCGCAAATCGGGCGTAGAGGCGTGTTATCTCTCCGATTATGCGCATTATCGAATGTGCGTTAAATAGCGAGTTTTATTTTGCTCCGGCCGTTAAAGCGCATTTTGACTATGCGAACAAGCGCTTATGCGCATTAACTACTTGTAAAGCACATTTTGGTCATCCGTTAATGCGCTTTGCCGCCTTTCGCCGCCTCTCGTGCAGAGGTATTAGGCGTAAATGTGCTTCAGCGATTATGCGCATAATCGCCTAGCCAGGCGCAAAAGCGAATCCTTGTAGAGGGGACCTGAGTTAATTTTAACCGGGGATTTAGTAGGGCTGAGCTGAAATGCCATCCCCATTTGTGCGTGGGGAGAGGAGCGGGATCTCAGTGGAATTGGAGGGAAGGGCAAAGTTCCTACCAAATGGCAGTAGTAGTAGTAGTAGCAGCACCCCTTCTGGTGGCTCCCATTTTTGCTCCCTTGACATAATGCTACATAGTGGCATAGAATTGAGCAGACGAGGTTTCTGGGAGGAAATGCCAGGTGGCAGCCATCAGGAACAGTGCAGCTGCTCCTATGAAACAGGACGGGGACTCCCCCTCAAATTGTTCTGCAGGGTAGACTTCTGCAGGCTAGAGTTCTGCAGTTCTGCAGGCTAGAGTCAAATATCCTGCAAGCCTATGTGTACTGGCTGCATATTCACTGTAGCGCACACGAGTATGGTACCATTCCATGTTTTGCACTTGACGTGTGGTACTTGTACCATAATGTTTGGCTACAATTCAATGCGCTCATAGCAGAGACAGTTTGCTACTTTATTAGGATGATTTTTTGTCATCATCTACTATCCGTGAAATGTACCTGCTCCTCAAAAGAGGCTGGGTAGGAGGCAAGGGAGACTTGCATTTGATCTACATTTCTTTCACAAGACCTGCAGTAGAAATCCTGTTCACTGCTCATGTAGGACAAATAACATTATTTGCTTGCATTGGACAACTTTATAACTCCCCCCCTGTGTGTGTGTGTGTATATATATATATATATATATATATATAATTAGCATTAACTATTTTTATGCCTTGCAGACATTGTGGAGGTGTTATGCAGCAGAGAAAACAGGCAGCTCCACAGCAACATGGAAGATCTACGTTACACCAGCTCAAAACACAAATAAAACAGCTGCACCATCTAGCCCAAATCTCAGAAAGCAGGTCAGGAGAAGCATATTAATTTATTTACTGATTTATTCTACATCTGTACCCCACCTTTCCTCCAAGGACTTTGAGGCAGCATATATGGCCCCTTCTTTTTATTGTCACAAAACCCCTGGGGCTGTCGATACACAAGGAAAGCCCTGCGGTGGCTGTGGATCTGCGCTGTGTCGCTTAGACGATCTAAGCGCAGCTTCGCAGCCACCAAGAGGCTTCCCTGCGATGATGCGATTTGAAGAAGTCATGGATTCACCCTGACTTTTTCAAACGGAGCTATGTCAATATGGCACTTCTGTGAGAGTTATGTTTTGTTTGGTAAACTACAGCTGCGTAGCTTCAGTGTGTAATTGGTGCAAGGCAAGGCTATAGAAAGAAACACACGCTGGTACTTTTAGTTAAGAGACAGCATTGTTAAGAGCCTATAGCTCCTGGGAAAACAAAAGTAGTTTCAGAGACAGAGAGAGAGTTGAGTGCAGCCATTATGGTTGCATGCTTCAGACAAAGAGGAAGCTCACTAACTGAGAAGAAGGAGGAAGGAAGTGAAGCCTAAGAGTTGCAATTTACATCAACAAGTGGTTACAAGAAGAAACTAGTGGAGGAAGAAACAGGTTCTCTTTCTGTCTATCGCCTCTCACTGGTTCAGATAATTTATCATAAGCGTTGTTGCTCCACTCTGATCACTTCCACCATCTGGTGTTGCTTTGGGGCCAAACTAGGATCAATCCGGGAGCGATGCCTGGTGGAAGGCAACCAGAGATTGGTTGCGTTCTCCCAGGAAGAGGGCGGAGGTGGCTCCAGTATCCGGATGGCCACCCAGAAACCCAGCACTCCCTCCTCAGTGTCAGGATTATCCGATGCTGCTTCAAGAGAGGGAAAACGTGGGGTTTGAGAGGGAGGTGGTGCTAACCCAGCGCCAAGAAGTCAGCCCCACTGTGAGGTTGAGAGAGAATGACTGGTCCAGTGTTACACAGTAACTTTCAAGGGAGAATGGGAATTTGAATCCAGATATTCCAAGTCCTAGGGTGCTTCCAGATGGAAGGCTTATGGCACTAATAATGAAGAAGGGATTGAGCAACAATTCTCTCTCTCTCTTTTTTCTTTAAAAGATTTTCCGTGGTGAGGGGAAAAAATGGAAGAAATGGGAAAATATGGGAGGGCTCTGTGTAGAAGGCGATGATGGATCCTGCGTAAAATTCTGTGAATGAGGCAGGGCAATAAAAGCGCCACCTGGAAGCACTCCTAGTCCAACACTCTAACTGCAATGGCAAAGTTGCCATTGTCAGCATAATCTTCATTTATTTAAAATATGCAAGGCGCTGTACAAAAATAAAAAATCCTTGCCCAAAGGCTCACAATCTGAGAAACAAATGAGACAGAGAGAGAGAGTTGAAGGGAAATGGGAAACTTTGCACAAGCACGGAGAGAGGGAAAGAGGAAAAGAATACAGTAATTAATCAGGAAACAGGAAAGAAATAAAATGTCTAATAGTACATGAACAGGAAAATACAAAAGTTAAAAGCTGAGTGCTTAATACTTAAAATGTGACAAGAAGAAGGTAGCAGAATATTTAAAGGAAGAGAATTCCACATATGAGAGGTCACAAGAAAGAAAGCATGGAGGCAGGACACAGGTCGAGGGAGTTGAGGTTTAATAAGAGAGTTAGTATTTGATGAACATTTAAACTTCTTTATGAGTCTTAGTATCCTGGAGTTCTTATTTCATCTACGAAGAAAACGGACATAGTGCTTACACTTCCATAATGTCATGGGTGCCACTGCTTTGTGGCTTCATACCATGTTACTGTAGTTTCATTGGAAATGTGAGGTCTTTTGTGGGGACCAAGCATTGTGGCAACCATCTGATGCTGGTAATGAAAGAATTTACCTTGTCAGCTCTTCTGATGTGATCTTGGAGCTTCTAGGTCAGTGTTCACAGGACACATTGTTTTTGAGTATTCTCCTGACGAATGCCTACTTGGTTTGCAAAGCTGGGCTTGATCACCATACTTCTGACTGAGTCTCCCTAATGGCTCAATATCTGTGACACTTTGAATGCGGTTAGCCAGCTGGAATGCCCATTTTAGGAATATAGTATCCCATATTACCTGCAAGAAGCTAGAATTCTACATTTTCAAGACATCAGGGTGTAATAGTTATTTCTAGAGAGTATAGACAGTAGTAAAGAGTACTAAAGACAGATCTCGAGACTGACTTATCTATGACATGGTAGTTGAAATGTGGTACTATGACAGGCCCATATCCACAGATAGTTCAGATATGTACAGCATCCATGTCAGGCATGCATTAAAATACACTGTGGTTGCCCACTTCTTAATAAGGCCAGGATCTCTTCTCGATCATCCCAGAGTGCAGGACATGGAATACTGGGCTCAAGTTACAGGAAGCCAGATTCCGGCTGGACAGCAGGAAAAACTTCCTGACTGATAGAGCAAAACGACAATGGAACCTATGACCTAGGGAGGTGGTGGGCTCTCCCACACTAGAGGCCTTCAAGAGGCAGCTGGACAACCATCTGTCAGGGATGCTTTAAGGTGGATTCCTGCATTGAGCAGGGGGTTGGACTCGATAGCCTTATAGGCGCCTTCCAACTCTATTAGTCTATGATTCTATGAAATATCAGATAAAATATACGCTAACTGTTTTTAATAAACCCTTTTCAAAATTATTTGCGCAAGTCTGATCTTGTCCATATATTGCTGTTTATTGTTTATTTTTTATCAATTTTTATTGTAACAAAACAATAAAACAAAAAATGCATAATTTAAAGGACTCAGTTTCAGATGTTACAATGTTCTAAAAAAAGGGGGGGAATTTCACATAAACCTCAGTAAAGACAGACCAAATATCTAAATATAAGTCCATTCATGAATGGCACCTATATATTACTCTTTCAAATGTTGCTAGTGTTCTTAGGTCTTCAGTCCATTGCATTATAGGCAGTGAGGTTTTATCTTTCCAATGTTGTTGTTGTTGTTACTATTATTATTATTATTATTATTATTATTATTATTATTTATTGCATTTATATACTGTCCCATAGCCAAAGCTCTCTGGGTGGTTTACAAAGATAAAAACACTGAACATTTAAAAAACAATATTCAAAATTTAAAACCATAGAAAACATAAAAACAGACTACAAATGGTGTTCTCTTTATTACAGAGTAGAAGATACAAAAGGAAAGGAAAACCTGGGCGTGATAATGGTTCTGCTCCTATAACAAATCTGGGGGAAACTGTTTTGTCCATTCCACAAATTACTTACGACCACATTGGAAAGCAAGAAGACAAGAAAGAGCTGAGTTTCTACCTTGATGAACCAGGAGGTACAGTGCTTCTTTACAGGGACTCCCTTCAGTAGACATCAGCCATGCGTTCTTCTTTCAACCATTGGCTTAATTCTCACTGAGTGAGGAACTGTGTCTGGGATCACTTCATACTGCAGGTGTGGGGTCTCGTAATTGAAGGTTATTCCACTACAAAAAATGTCACTACACAATATAAGACTAAATGCCAGGGAGAAAGATTTTAGTCTAACATTCCCCACGTAGACACTGTTACTGTGTGCAGGGATTATTTAATCACTTTTCGTTTGGTCTCTTTTCTTCTCAAACTCATTCTTTCCAAGCTGCTTTTTTCATTTATAAGGGAAAAGATGCAGTCACTATATATTTCTCTACCCAGGTGAGAAAGCAGCTTGCGGGTCTGAAAGAAGGATCAGGTTTTCCTGTCTGTCCCTCTTCTGCTCTAATGCTGGATATGTTGTTCTGGATCCCATGATAGATTCAGATGAAGGTTCCTACGTAAAGTGAAAATGGTGGTGTCTTGATGGGAGATCACATGCAGCTTCACTTAACAAGGGCCTCCTGCAGAGCTTAATCTGTGTTAGGGCTCAGCTCTAGCATCTGTTCTCATTGTCAGAGCTTAATCCTGGAATATATGAAGTAAAAACATTAAATGCCCCTGAATACACAAAGAATGCATCTTCCTCACCACTGAGTCACTGTGCATCAATATGCCATCCTCTGGTCCTCCAGCGGATACTGGATGTGGCCCTTGGGGCCGAAAAGGTTGTGCGCTTCTGTTTTAATGCCTCTGTACAGCAGCTTATTTAATCAAGCAGTGTAATAGGACTGCTTGATTAAATAGACAAGCCAGGAAAACTAAGATGTTGGAAGAACAATATAAATACTAGAGGCACTTTATGCTGATAACACTTTTTCTATTAATGTGATTTGCAAGTATTCATATTCTGCTATATATAATAAACATAATTTGGTAGGTGTTCAACGATTATTTGTTCTTTAGGAAATAATAGATGTATTCTTAGGTGAAGAAGATTCATGCCTGCAGGGATTCATCTAACAGATGGAACATATTAATCACTGCCTGCCTCTTAAAGCTCTCAAGTTCAAGCAATTATTGTTAAATTTATCAAAATTGCCAAGAAGATCAAAATGATTTATGTCTGCTGGGAACAGAACAAGAATTCACAATTTGGCATTAAGATCTTAGGGTTGTTGTGAGTTGTGTTGGCATCTAATACCTTTTTTCTTTAATATTTATTTATTTATTTATTACATTTGTATACCGCCCCATAGCCGAAGCTCTCTGGGCGGTTTACATAGGATTAAAAACAATTAAAAACAATATACAAAAATTAAAACAGCAAAAACATACAACATACACACAATCTGTACATTTAAAAACCACTTCAACACTTCAAAAAGCTACAAAAACAAAACAAAACAAAACAAACCCAGGCTCCTCAGATATTGCCAAATGCCTGAGAGAAGAGGAAAGTCTTGACCTGGCGCCGAAAAGATAACAATGTTGGCGCCAGGTGGGCCTCGTCGGGGAGATCGTTCCACAATTGGGGAGCCACCACAGAGAAGGCCCTCTCTCTTGTTGCCAACCTCCGAACTTCCCTCAGAGGAGGCACTCAGAGGAGGGCCTTAGATGTTGAACGTAGTGTTCGGGTAGGTTCATGTCGGGAAAGGTGTTCCATCAGGTATTGTGGTCCCAAGCCGTGTAAGGCTTTACAGGTTAAAACCAGCACCTTGAATCGGGCTCGGAAACATCCAGGCAGCCAATGCAAGCGGGCCAGAGTAGGTCTTATATGTTCAAACCTACTGGTTCCAGTTATCAATCTGGCCGCTGCATTTTGCACAAGCTGGAGCTTCCGAACTGCCTTCAAAGGCAGCCCCACGTAGAGTGCATTGCAGTAATCTAACTTGGAGGTTACCAGAGCATGGACAACTGAAGCCAGGTTATCCCTGTCCAGATAGGGACGTAGCTGGGCCACCAACCGAAGTTGGTAGAAGGCACTCCATGCCACTGAGGCCACCTGCACCTCAAGTGACAGAGATGGTTCTAGAGGAACCCCCAAGCTGCGGAACCCTGCGGAACCCCATACTGGAGAATCCACGGGGCCGAGCAATGTTCCCCAAGCACCACCTTCTGGAACCGACCCCCCAAGTAGGAGCGGAACCACTGCAATGCAGTGCCTCCTACTCCCAACTCAGCCAGTCATCCCAGAAGGATACCATGGTTGATGGTATCGAAAGCCGCTGAGAGATCAAGGAGAATCAACAGAGTCACAGTCCCCCTGTCTTTCTCCCGACATAGGTCATCATACAGGGCGACCAAGGCTGTTTCCGTACCAAAACCAGGCCTGAAACCTGACTGAAATGGATCCAGATAATCAGTCTCATCCAAGAGTGCCTGGAGCTGGCTTGCAACCACCCGCTCCAGGACCTTGCCCAGGAATGGAACATTTGCTACTGGCCTGTAGTTATTAAGATTTTCAGGGTCCAGGGAAGATTTCTTTAGGAGTGGTCTCACTGCTGCCTCTTTCAGGAGGCCTGGGACCAAGAGGCATTAATCACTTCCCTGGCCCAGCCAGTTGTTCCATCCCTGCTAGCTTTTATTAGCCAAGAGGGGCAAGGATCCAATACAGAGGTGGTTGCACAAACCTGTCCAAGCACCTTGTCAACATCCTCGAGCTGCACCAACTGAAACTCATCCAAGAAAACAGGACAAGCCTGTGCTCTGGATACCTCACTAGATTCACCTGCTATAACACTGGAGTCTAAGTCCTGACGGATGCCAGAGATTTTATTCTGGAAGTGCCCAGCAAATGTATTACAGCGGGCCTCAGATGGTTCTACCATGTCCTTGCGGCTAGCATGTAAAAGCCCCCGGACAACTCTGAAAAGCTCTGCTGGGCGGCAGGTTGATGATTGAATAGTGGCAGCAAAGTATTGTTTTTTTGCTGCCCTCACTGCCCCTGAATACAGCTTACCATAAGCACTTACCAGTGTTTGATTGCATCCATCAGGAGTTCGTCTCCATCTGCCCTCAAGCCGTCTCCTGTTTTGTTTCATCACTCTCAGCTCCGGGGCATACCACAGAGCCGTTCGAGCTCTACACAGGAGAGGACGCTCAGGAGCAATCATGTCAACTGCCCAGGTCATTTCTGCATTCCACAGATTAACCAGGGTTTTGACAGGCGAGCCAGCACCATCAGTTGGAAAACTCCCTAGAGCCCTCTGGAAACCATCTGGATCCATTAGCCTCCGGGGGCGGACCATCTTAATGGGTCCCCCACCCTTGCAGAGGGGAAAAGCCGCTGTAAGTCTAAACCTCAGCAGGTGGTGATCTGATCATGACAGAGGGGTTGATGTAAAGTCCCCCACTTTCAGATCCCCATCTCCATGTCCAGTTGAAAAAAACCAGGTCTAGAGTGTGCCCTGCTACATGCGTTGGGCCGATGGTATGTTGGGACAGTCCCATGGTTGTCATGGAGACCATGAAATCCTGAGCTGCCCCAGATAAAGTGCCCTCGGCATGAATGTTGACATCCCCCAGAACCAAGAGTCTGGGGGACCTCAACAGTACACCAGAGACCACCTCTGTCAGCTCAGCTAGGGAGTCTGTTGAGCAGCGGGGTGGGCGGTATACCAATAGAATCCCTAATCTGTCCCGTTGGCCCAACACAAGGTGCAAACACTCCAGACCAGTAGTCACATGGACAGGGAGCCTGCAGAGGGGGATGGAATTCCTATAGACCGCAGCAACCCCCCTCCCCGGCCCTCAAGTCTACCCTGATGCTGAACCAAGTACCCCGGTGGGCATAACTGGGAGAGACTTACTCCTCCCTGCTCTCCCACCCAGGTCTTGGTTATACATGCCAGATCCCTCATGGATGAGGGAGATCTTATTATGCACTGATCTGGCATTTAAAAGCAGTACCCGGAGGCCTGAGGGCTGCCTGATAAGGCAACCAACAAGCCTGTGGGTGTGAGGGGGACCGGAAAAAGGCACAGCCATTAACTGTCTGGCCCTTGTTCCCCATACCTGGCAAGTCCTCCTCACAACGCCATAGCTCCCTCTACCCGTCACTACCCTGATTGTGCTCCCCTCAGATTCCCCCACCTGGCCCTGTATCCTCCCTCCCAGGCACATAGCTCAAGCCTGGGGAAAGGGGGGGGGGGAAACAACAACAACAACAACAACAAAAACACCCAAAGACAAAAACAAAAAGGCAGCAGGCACACTCCTCTCCTCCCCTGGCAGCAGGCCTCCCTCTCCTGCAGGTTGATGGCTTTCCCAGGCCCCCTCAGCCAGCAGCTTAAATATCCCTCCCAGGAAGGGAGGGGGACAGATGTAATTGTCCACAGCAGCTGGCTCAGTACCTGGGGGCCTGGTCCTGCAGGGAGTGGCAGTCTGCCAGGCTGAAATCCTCCGGAGGGTGGTGATGGTGGCAGCAGCAGCAAAGACCAGGAGGCAGGCAGGCAGGCACACTCCTCCTCTCCCCTGGCAGCAGGCCTCCCTCTCCTGCAGGTTGATGGCTTTAAGATTTGTCTGCAGGAATTCCTACTCAATATCAGTTATGCCCATGGACCTCACAATCATGAATCTTCTCATTATTCTAATCCAAGGGTTAGGGTTAAATACATTCAAGACATTCTGCGTTATTAAATAAAACTTCAGCTACTCATTGGAATTTGATTACTTATTGAAAATTACTTTCTAGCAGATATAGGGCATCGTTTAGCCAAAGCTGTGTACATTTAAGTACATTGATTTGAATGAGGTATAATTGGGTGTATTTTGTGAAACTCATTTATATTGTTCAACACTATGTTAAGTCACAGGTGGTTTATTTAGTTTTGGAATACTTAAATGTGAACCTGCTTCCAAAACTTTCCTTTGCAAATGTTGATGTTGAATATTCATCAAATATTATCCTATTAGATGTTTTACGGTTGATATTTTGACAATATGTAACAGCTGACATGCAGTGGTATTTATTATTTGAGTGTATTTGATAGCTGATATGCAATCATCAAGAGATGCCAATAAGTTTAAGACACTTAAATTCTGAGATACTATTTACATTAGCATGTACATTTTAATGTAGAAGTCATGATATCACATTCAGAGCTCCATCACACCAGCGATTTAGTGCACTCTCGCCATGCCTGGTGAGCAGATTTGCAGCATGGTGCTCACATGATGCTGTGCCTGTCCTGCTGATACCCCACCTCTTCCCCAGCCTTTCCTGGAACACTAAAACTCTGGATTATTTTCCCTAAGCGCATTTAATGTGCCCTAAGTCTCCGTGTAGTTTTAAAGGAACGGGGGCTTGAATGGATTGCATCAGGTCCTGGCAGGGAAAAGCGATCTCTCCCAGCAGCTGGGAGAGATCGAGGCAGGGAACAGCAACAATATAAAACACAAAAATCACAACAGTTAAAATCTTAAAAGCAAGAGAAAAATACAACATTAAAAACATCTTAAAATTCATCTGGATAGGCCTGTCGGAAGAGGACAGTCTTCATGACTCTCTTAAATTCATGAAGACTGTCAATTTGTCTAACCTCCTCCGACAGACCATTCCATAGTCTGGGAGCGATGGAAGATAAGGTCCTCTGGGTAACACCCGCCAGCCTAGTTCTGGCTGACTTGAGTAAGTTCTTCCCAGAGGACCTAAGTGTGTGGGGCGGATTGTACGGGAGAAGGCGATCCCGCAGGTACCTGGACCCAAACCATGTAGGGCTTTAAAGGTAATAACCAACACTTTATACTTCGCCCAGAAACTGATTGGCAGCCAATGAAGCGATTTTAAAACTGGTGTGATGTGATCACCCCTAGATGTACCGGTGACCAACCTGGCTGCCATATTTTGAACAAGTTGAAGTTTCCAGACTAGGCACAAAGGTAGCCCTATGTACAGCGCATTGCAGAAGTCGAGCCTTGAAGTTACCAGTGCGTGCACTACCGTCTTTAGGTCTTCCAACTCTAGGAAGGGGCGCAGCTGGCGTATCAGCCGAAGCTGATAGTAGGCACTCCTGGCCGTCGCATCAATCTGAGCTGTCATCTGGAGCGACGGATCCAGGAGTACCCCCAAGCTGCGAACACAATCTTTCAGGGAGGGTGTAACCCCATCCAGAACTGGTTGACACACCTCCAAACCCAGGTTGGGGCCTTTGACAGCAAGCATCTCCGTCTTGTCTGGATTCAGCTTCAGTTTGTTTTTCCTCATCCAGCCCATTACCGCCTCCAAGCATTCATTCAAAGGAGACACACTATCCTTAGCTGACGATGTTGTCGAAGGCATAGAGAACCCAAGCCATGCATCCCAGGCTCGAAAGCGTTTTTTAAAATCATACAATGCCTGAAACTCTGCAGAGACAGGATTGTATTGCCTTGATGCCCCCAAAGAGCCAGACTAAAGGGTAGTTCCATTTTTGCCCAGCAGAAAGGTGATTTGGTTGAAGTGCTCATCTGCCAGGACCTGACTGGAGGGAGAAAGAGAAGGGGAGGGATGGAGTGGAGTGGAGCAGAAGAGCTAATACGCGAAGGAACAGCTATTCAGGTGAAAGGGATCATAAGCTTGACATATTTTTGCCTCAGAGGTAAAAAAAACCGTAGGGGCAAACCAGGGATGGGGGATTAGGTGTGATGGACATCTCAGTATCTGAGTTATAGGATTGGAACAAATTTGGCATATTTTTTCATAAATATTTGTGAATATTTATTTCAGCTCTAGAAACATCTACGTACAATTAAATTTCTAGCTGATATGTCCAAAAATAGCATAATATTGAAAAAGCATGTATCAAAAATACTTCAATACCAACATTTCAATTCCTGTGGTTTCTAACCTTCTCACAAGGATGCAAAATGCTTATCAGATTTGCAGACAACACAAAATTGGGTGGGATAGCTAATGCCCTGGAAGACAGAAACAAACTTCAAAGTGATCTTGATAGACTGGAGCACTGGGCTGAAAACAACAGAATGAAATTTAATAGGGATAAATGCCAAGTTCTACACCTAGGAAAAAGAAACCAAATGCACAATTACAAGATGGGGGATACTTGGCTCAGCAATACTACAAGCGAGAAGGATCTTGGAATTGTTGTAGATCACAAGCTGAATATGAGCCAACAGTGTGATGTGGCTGCAAAAAAAGCAAATGCTATTTTGGGCTGCATTAATAGTATACCAAATCGCGAGAGGTACTGGTTCCCCTCTAGTCGGCACTGGTTAGGTCTCATCTTGAGTATCGCATCCACTTCTGGCCACCACACTTCAAGAAGGATGCAGACAAGCTGGAGCGTGTTCAGAGGAGGGCAACAAGGATGATCAGGGGTCTGGAAACAAAGCCCTATGAGGAGAGACTGAAAGAACTGGGATTGTTTAGCCTGGAGAAGAGAAGATTGAGGGGAGACATGACAGCACTCTTCAAATGCTTGAAAGGTTGTCACACAGAAGAGGGCCAGGATCTCTTCTCGATCAACCCAGAATGTAGGACACGGAATAATGGCTTAGGTTACAGGAATCCAGTTTCCAGCTGGACATCAGAAAAAACTTCCTGACTGTTAGAGCAGTACGACAATGGAAACAATTACCTAGGGAGGTGGTGGGCTCTCCCACATTAGAGGCATTCAAGAGGCAGCTGGACAACCATCTGTCAAGGATGCTTTAAGGTGGATTCCTGCATTGAGCAGGGGGTTGGACTCGATGGCCTTATAGGCTCCTTCCAACTCTACTATGCTATGATTCTATGATTCTAAGACAGTGGCTGAATTCGGACGACACAATAAGCAACTGGTGGTGTGGGGGGGAAACAATCGTCAGGTGTATTGACTATCGTGATGTCCGAATGCTGCCATAGTCAACTCAGCGCTGATCATGATCAACACCACAGTTGATTATTTATTACTATGTTGTGTGGGGAGTACCCCTTAGATGAACAACTGTAAAGTTGATTATTACCCCACCATTGACTATCGTGTTGTCCGAATTCAGCCAGTGTCTACTACAACACATCAGTCTTCTGAGGGAAGACATGATAGCACTCTTCAAGTCCTTGAAAGGTTGCCACACAGAGGAGGGCCAGGATCTCTTCTTGACCATCCCAGAGTGCAGGACATGGAATAATGGGCACAAGTTACAGGAAGCCAGATTCCTGCTATATTTCAGGAAAAAACTTCCTGACTGTTAGAGCAATACGACAATGGAACCAATTGCCTAGGGAGGTGGTGGGCTGTCCCACACTGTCAGGTATGCTTTAAGGTGGATTCCTGCATTGAGCAGGGGGTTGGGCTTATAGGCCCCTTCCAACTCTACTATTCTATGAAAAGATCCTGTTGGCATTGGTGTATTTGTCTTCCTGTTCTAACTGATTTTATTCTTGCTTTCCTTTTGCTTTCCTCTGGCCATTTTTATTTGCATGAAGGCCGACAGTTTTCCTGGTCATCTTTATTAAGAGAATCACAGTTGTGAGTCCCTTGTTAAGGTCCGACCGGAGAAAACACATTCCACCATGTTAAAGGGGTAATTGGGGTGGTGGTCATTCTAACATTCATAAAATCGAAAATGTTTCACCAATCTTCCTGAAATTTACATGTGCCAGAAAGAAATGTTGGTTTTACATAACTTGAAAATTTCAAGAAGATTGGTGAAAGATTGAGGGACGGATGGCAGTTTAGAGTTGAAAAGGAAAACAAAACTCTCTTACTCAGAATGATTCTAGTAATTCCCATTGGCAATAGTTGTGCCCATGATTTACATAGTGATTACACACTTACTAATTAATCCAGTTGTGGGGCCTTCTTCCTCCTTCCTTATAGTTGGTGGAACTGCTTTTCTTTTTTTTTAAATTGATTTTTTTAATGAATATTTTTCTTTGTATTAGAGGGAATGTGGCAGCCATTTTGAAAATCAGAACGTGAGACATGCTCAGTAGCGTCTCCCCCTCCCTCCTGTCTCTGTTGGTTTGGAATGTGTGTATGTGTGTGTGTGTGTTCCTTTATTCTTCATTTGGCCATTGCTGCTGCTTGATTTCCAATTCAATCCTAGGCATGTCTACTCAGAAGCAAGTTCCATTAATAATAATAATAATAATAATAATATATTTATTTATTTATTTATTACCTGCCTCTCCCTCCGGAGAGCACAGTGAGTCTCCCTCCAATCATTAGCTTGAAGGGGTGTGTGGATTTTGTTGCAGTTTTCTCTGAGGCTCTGTGTATTTAGGGACTAAGGTTCCCATGAACGTAATTCATGGGAAATTCAGGATAGATAATAGGGGGACTTACTAAAACAAATGACAGTACTTGCCCATAGGGAAACAGGATAATACATGTCCAAGGGGACAATATATCTCCCCATAGGAAAATCATGCTTGCCCATAGGGAAACAGGATAGTAATTGCACGTAAGGAAATCATACCTGCCCATAGGGGAAATATAGGACAGTGTTTGCCCATAGAGAAACCATCCTGGGGTTGGTTGTAGTTAAGCAAGATTCCCCACCACCACCCCGCCCCAGTGCTGAAAGCAAAGGAAAAGCTATCATTTCCATCAATAGAAATAAAGTTTCCACCCACATAAGACGCTCAGAACACTTACTTGGGTGTAAGCTCTATTGAAGACAATGGGACTTTTAAAATTGGAATAAACAGCCCATTATAGTCTATAAAAATCAACCAAAATGCTTACAGCTCCGTCATTTTTAAAGATAAAGAGATGAAACTTGGCAGCATGATAGCTCTTAAGTAGAGATTTAGCCATGCCAAGTTTGAAGCAGATCTGTTCATGCCTAGATTTTTCAGAATTTATTTAAAGTTCAAACTGAAATCTCCTCTTTGGGGTCTATGACCTTGAGCAGTACAAGCTTAAAAAATGTAATTAAAGATAAAGAGATGAAACTTGGCACCATGGTAGCTCCTAAGAAGGGATATAGTCATGCCATGTTTGAAGCAGATCCATTCATACCTCGATTTTTAGGATTTTAAAAAAAATTCGAACTCAAATCTCTGCTTTGGAGTCTAGAACCTTGAGCAGTACAAGTTTAAAAAATGAAATTAAAGATAAAGAGATGAAACTCAGCACCATGTTAGCTCTTAAGTAGGGCTTTAGCCAGCCAAGTCTGAAGTGGCACTCGTTTTATGACGGAGAATCCTCAATTAATTGATGAGTCATGATGATTCCACAGGCCCTGTCCTTTGCTGTAGCTGTGGTTGAATTGAGAGAAGGTAGAAGAGTCCACTGGGCCATCCATGAGTCTGCCAGTGCTACTAGAACTGCCAGCCTGGGCATGGGGTTCAGTCCACCAGGGAAATCCGGAGGGGGCTTGAGCCACACAGCCCCCAAACTTTGCGCCCATGGAAGGAAGACCCACAGAAAATGTGGTAGAATACTTTGCAGTTGTCTACTCGACAAAAAAACCAGGCTAGTAATTGGATTAAGCAATTGAGGGTATTTTATTATTCAGTGGTTGGGTCACAGCATGAAAGGAGATAGTGATATGCTAAGCACGGGTTTTTAACATTTGCTTACCCTTACCCAATAATTTCTTCTCTACTTTGGTGAACTCAGCTAGACCAGGGCAAAGAATACAGCAAATTCAGATTACTTCATACTTTTTAGTCTTGAAATAGCATTTAATTCAGCACGTTTGTGGCTTTTAGGATGGTTAATCTTGATTTTCTATCTGTACACCCAGCTTGAAGGTGGTGCCTCAAAATGCACACAGCCTGGCTTTATTTTTTTCAGCTTTAAAGGTTCCTCACCCATGATGGGGAAAATAGTGAGAATCAGCGAAGCTTGAGCCCATCAAGGTTTTCTGAGTTTCACCTCAAAGCTTGGCTAACCTCGCTCCCGTTTCGATGATGGTCTGTTTTTCTTTCTGTTTGAATAGGAGAAGTGAACATTGCAAACACATTTTTTGAAAGTGCACAACCAAATGTGCAAAACTTCACCCGCTAGATTGAAGCTTAAAAATATGGTGGTTTTTTGTTTTGAAGTGCACATTGTCAAAAGTGGACATTTTTGTATGCAAGCACATGCAAGCTTCTATTCATGTATGCATTCATAAACACAAATGTTTATGAACATTTGAATCAAAAACTAAACAAAAGAAAATTCTTGTCTATCCCTAGGGGCAGCGTATGTGACAAATGCATGCCGTCACCCTGTAACCCTTACCTTTCATTCTCTGGAAAAAGCAGTTTTGCACACATACGTGTGTATACGTGTGTATACGTTCATTCCTTTGCTGCTCTAATCAGCCTCCCCCTTCTCTGCATTGAAATGAATAGGGACTTTTTGCAGGTCAAAAAACTCACCCACATATCAGAGTGTCTGTCTGTAAACAATCATGGGACAGATGGGGAGAGTGAAATTACATCTAGATAAATTTGGAGATATTGCGTGTGGGACATTAGGAATAAAAGGAAACTACTGAAGTATTAATGAAATAGCATGGGTAATGTGTATCTTTATGTTCCCCGTCTCTGTTTTCCCCTCTCTAATGTTTTGCGTCTTTGAATCCTTTGTTTAGTAAAAAAGCATTTGGAAGGGAACAGCAGTGAAATGTCAAGGGCCAACAGTTTCACTGAAGACATGGACCTCATATCTGAAGAGGCACCGCTGCCTGCTGTGTCTCATGTGTCTCAGTAAGTGCAACAACAACAACAACAACAATAATAATTATTATTATTTCTGAGTATATTTTAATTGGCATTTGCAGATGTTATACCCTCACCCAAATATATAGTTGGATGTTAGCCAATTTGGCTATATATCGTTTGTTAGCCAGTGGAGTGATCCTTTGTTACTGTACTCTAGCCTGAATTATTTACTCTATGTACAATACAGTTGAAAATGCACTTGAGTATGTGGCAGCCTACCTTTCGCATTGAATTATTGACTGGGTTTGCATGACATGCTCAGCAACAATGGCATATTTTCCCAAACAACCCATCCTGTGAGCCCATAGTTTGCAGAGTGGGTTATTTTACCCATGATGGGTTACCGTGTCATCTGCCAGCCTATCGTGGGGAAAGGGGCATTGGACAGCAAGCCGCTTGGCAAGAGTGGCAGAAACTCCTGCCTGCCACTCTTGCCCAGTAGGGCTGGGATTGCCATTCGCGTAGTGCCCAAACCTCTGCCCATGCCCCTTTCCCCAAAGGAGACCTTGGAGGATCTGTCATTTGCCCCCTTCAACCCCCCCCCCCCGCTGATCCCCCCATCCTGGCAGCAATTGTGATTGCAATCGGGGTCAAGCCCTCTTCAAATTTCCTGTTTCCATTTTTGTGCAAAAGTGACTGGGAAATAGGGATGTGCACTGGATCGGATCCGATCCACGATCCGAATACGATCCAGGGGGAAATCGGATAAATTATCCGATTTCCAATCTCACCGCTGGATCGGCCAATCCAATCCGAACCGATCCGAAAAGGTTCCGATCAGGTTCGGATGGATCGGCGGATCGGTGGGCGCCCGCTGGCACCCGCCACCGCTTCCATTGGCGGGCGCCAGTGGGTGCCTGCTGATGGAAGTGGACAGCGGGGGGGGCCTTCCCTAGCGGGGCTGTCCGCAGCGCGCTTACCTGCCAGGGACATCCGCTCCCATCCAGTGCCGGCTGCTACTGCGAGTGGGCTTCGCGGCCTGCTCCAGGCACGCCACCCTGGAGCAGGCTGCGAAGCCCGCTTGCAGTAGCAGCCGGCGCCGGACAGGAGCAGATGTCCCTGGAAGGTAAGCAGTGTCAGGGGGGAGGGAGCTTACCCCCCCCCCCCCCCGGGGCCATCTGCTTTCATCCGCTGGCGCCCGTGGGCGCCAGCGGATGGAAGCGGACGGCCCCGGGGGGTAGGGAGCGCGGGGGAGGGGGCTTACCTGCCGGAGCCATCCGCACCAGATGGCCCCGGGGGGGGAGGGAGTTAGGCCCCCCCTCACCCACCCACCGCCATTTTTTCCTCATAGACTTGCATTGCAATGCAAGTCTATGGGGGGAAAAATGGCGTCTGATCCAAAAATTTCCGATTTTTGGATCGGGATCGGACTCGATCCGGTCCGGGGGGCCTCCGATTTTGTCCGATCTGATCCGTGACAAAATTGGAGGTCCCGATCCGGGTCCCGATCCGATCCAGGGGGTCCATGCACACCCCTACTGGGAAACATTGCCCGCACTTCCCATTACCAGGGAATATGTGCAAATGGGGGCTCTTTTTATTTTTCTTTCTTTGGTTTCCTGATGCTACAGAGGTGCACATTAGCAGATACTCCCTCTGCTTTGCTGCTGTCAGCTGTCAAATATGACAGCTGTCAAAAGCAAGGCAGAGACAGCGATCCCTATGGGAAGGTGGGAAAGGACCCCATTTCTGCTGAAGAAGTGCCTTCATCCTCTAACTCATTAAAAAAAATCCATAAAAATGGGTTGCTCCCCAGTTCGGGGAAACAATCCTTCCTGCTGCTTGACTTACCCAAGTCACCTACACCCCTCCATGTTTGGGAAACAAGCAGGGGGGCAAGGGGGACAAGCCACACATTCCCTGATTACAGGGAAGTGCAGAAAACGTTTCCTGGTTCAATTTTTGTGCAAAAGTGGGACTGGGGAATTTTTTTAAAAAAGGGACCTGACTCCAATTGCGATTGGAGCCCTGAAGGGGAACTTGGAGGCATCTGGGAGCAAACATCCTGTGTGCTGTACATAGACATAAACACATCATAAAAACACATTTTTCTTTGCTTTGCATTGTTGCTGTGCATATGTCTTAATTTTGTTTTAAACAGAGTTTTAAACTGATAGGGTAATTCCTGAAGTTACAGGATAAAACACAAGGATTACACACATTCTATATATGTGCAATGTACCTAGCTATAAAGAACAGTAGATTGTTATTGTTCAGAATTTAATTCCTTTTATGATGGTTGACTGAACATGGAGTATTATAGTCAGTACATTATCCCTTTTGTTTCCATTCTGCTAAATTAATGGTTAACACCAGTGGTTTTCAAACTGTGTGCCATAAAAACCAGCCTTCTTCAAAATAATTAAGAATGCCTCCATGAAATTTCCACCCCCCAATCCCTTTATTGTTTCTCTAATTCACCCTGCCCTCTATTACCCCTGAATTCCAGTTTAACTAGGGATTTTCAAATATTAATTCTGGAATTGGAGCATGCACAGTTTGCTTTAGCTTTTAATTTATTTGCAATTTCCCTCACTCTTACATGGCCACTGTGTGTGTGTGTGTGTGTGTGTGATAAAACTGCAAAAAAACCCCCAAACCCAAGCTTGGTTTGATTGTGTGTTTCATTGCCCTAACTTTGTTTTTGTCGAGTGTGACATTGATGTACACATGAATATCTGAACAGTGGCAAAACATTACACAAAAGAATCTTGATACAACTGTATATGTAATCATAAAACCATGGAAGATGGGTGAAGTGCAGGACGACTGGAGGAGGGCCAATGTCCCTATCTTCAAAACGGGCAAAAAGGAGAAACCTGGGAACTACAGACTAGTCGGTCTGACATCCATCCCTGGGAAATTTTGGGAGCAGATTATGAGGAAGTCAGTCTGTAAGCACTTTGAAAACAATGCAGTGATTACCAGAAACCAGCATGGATTTGTCAAGAACAAATCCTGTCAGACTAATCTGATCTCATTCTTTGATCGGGTAACCTCCCTTGTGGACTGTGGGAATGCTGTGAACTTAGTATATCTTGACTTCAGCAAAGCTTTTGACAAAGAGGCCCATGACATTCTGATTCACTAGCTAAAACTGGGCTAGATGGAACAACTATTAGGTGGATCTACAGTTGGCTACAGAATCGGTCTCAAAGAGTGCTTATCAATGGTATCATTTCAAACTGGGGGAAGGGAACAAGTGGTGTACCGCAGAGCTCGGTCCTGGGCCCAGTGCTCTTCAACATTTTTATTAATTCCTTGGATGAGGAGGTGCACGGAATGCTTATCAGGTTTGCAGATGGCAAAAAATTGGATGGGATAGCTAATACCCTGGAAGACAGAAACAAACTTCAAAGTGATCTTGATAGGCTGGAGCGCTGGTCTGAAAACAACAGAATGAAATTTAATAAAGATAAATGCCATGTTCTACACCTAGGAAAAAGAAATCAAATGCACAGTTACAAAATGGGGGATACTTGGCTAAGTAATACGAGAAGCGAGACGGATCTTGGAATTGTTGTAGAACACAAACTGAAGATGAGCCAACAGCGTGAAGTGGCTGCAAAAAAGCAAATGCTATTTTGAGCTGCATTAATAGAAATATAACTTCCAAATCGCGTCAGGTACTTGTTCCCCTCTATTCAGCACTGGTTAGGCCTCATCTTGAGTATTGTGTGCAGCTCTGGGCACCACACTTCAGGTAGGATGCAGACAAGCTGGAGAGTGTTCAGAGGAGGCAATGAGAATGATTAGGGGTCTGGAAACAAAGCCCCATGAGGAGAGATTGAAAGAACTGGGCATGTTTAGCCTGGAGAAGAGAAGATTGAGGGGAGACATGGTAGCACTCTTCAAGTACTTGAAAGGTTGTCACACAGGAAAGCCAGGGTCTGTTCTCAATCATCCCAGAGTGCAGGACATGGAATAATCGGCTCAAGTTACAGGAAGCCAGATTCCAGCTGGACATCAGGAAAAAAATCCTGACTGTTAGAGCAGTACAATAATGGAACCAATTACCTAGGGAAGTTGTGGGCTCCCCCACACTAGAGGCATTCAAGATGCAGCTGGACAGCCATCTGTCAGGGATGCTTTAAGGTAGATTCCTGCATTGAGCAGGGGGTTGGACTCGATGGCCTAATAGGCCCCTTCCAATTCTATGATTCTATGATTCTATAATCATTCATTCATTCAGTTTTACATTTCTATACTGCCCAATAGACAAAGCTCTTTGGGGGATTTACAAAGATTAAAAAACACAATGTTGTAACATAACTTAAAAACCATTTATATACAACATGCAAATACACACACACATACACACAAACAATTTTCAACAATCAATAATAAATCCTAGGTCCTGTTAAAAACCCTATAATATGATGTCAAATGGATTAGAGCCAGATGTGGTCATAATTAGAATAGATCCCTTGAAATCTATGGTGTTTAAATAAGTCGTGACTAAACTCCAATTGAATGGGTTTGACAGAGGAAAGGGAGAGAATGGGGTGACAGGGAAAATATGTGTGTGGAGTGCTAGGGAGATAAAAATGTCTGCACGACTAAGTCTGGATCCAACCAATTGTTTGCTTTATTCCAGTATTTTATCAATTCGTACAAGTGCACATGTGCTTTAATAGAACCCATCACCCCCGAATCTTGGTGTAAACATGTATAGTTGTATAAAGATTGCATTTTTGCATTGGTAATGCATGTGTATGTATGGGGAAAATAATAATGAATTAAAGGAACAATTGTGTATGCCCAGACCTACATAAAATTAGGAAATAACAAATAGAACAATGGAGTATTGGATCCACTTTTGAAATAAGGCCAGGTAATTCAGAACCCCAAAATCTGGGAAGAAATTGAAGGATGAGAAAAGCTGGAAGTATTTCTAGTTTGAAAACTACTTTTAAAATAAATAAATAAATAAATAAATAAATCCTTGCCATTATTTGACCAGTAAGTCACCTGAGAGATTTTTTTGAATTGTGTAATAGTCAATCATAATTGGATGTAACTGATGTTCTTGTTGTTTTTGCTTTTGTGGAAGTCATACTATTTAATTTAAAAGTAACTTGGCATACTTTGAAATGAATGTTCTTTTTGGGCTTAGGGCCAAACTGCCCTGCATGAATTGTTTGAATACAAATAATGTGCTCTTCGTTCTTATGTAAGTAGCAGTGGCAGAAAAGCCTGAACAGTCTTGGGACCATGGAGAACAGGGGGAGGGTGTTTAACCTTTTCTCTCCCTGACAGGGTCTGCCTCTCTGAAGGTGCTATTTGCATGTTCATGGGAAGTTTCTCTTGGCTCCAGCACAGGCTTCCTTTGAAATACAAATTTAAAGAGGCAGTTTTGCCAGGATCTTGGCAGGGAAAGAAAGAGTTAAATTGACCCTCCCCATCCTCCATGGCCCTATAAGTGCTCAGACTTTCCTGGGACTGCTATTTTAATCCGAAAGAAAAGCACATTAATTGTAATAACATGATTAATGCAACATCAGATTTAATGTTAAATTTCATGTCTAATTTGGCCCTTAGGCCAGATCTACACCAAGCAGGATATGACACTTTGAAAAGGGTTTGAAGACTGTATATGGAGTGTGTCCCAGGCCCCAACAGTTATCACTACTGTTATAAACTGTTTTAAAGCAGTGGTGTAGATCCTGCCTTAGACTCCATACATTTCTGAAACTTTCTGGTATGAATTTAAGCAACAGGCATTTTGGAAGAATAGACCTGACCTTTGAAGGGCCCCAGCAAATATCTATTGTTGTATTCATACGTTTGGAAAAATATATAGCACTTTGGTTACTGTGAAGGACTTCTCTGAGCTAACTGAAATAGTTGTGACAATGAAAACAAAGACATCTTGGAAAATATCCCAGTCAGTTGCATCTGTATAGCCTTGTTTCTTGTTGCCTATGGCAACAATATTTGGCATTGTAATGTGTTGATTAAACCAGGTGGGCGCTAGGGTGTTTCCTGTAGTATTTGAACAGGGTTGGCCTGGTAGAGTCTTGCTGGCATGATATTCTGTCATCTCATGCTCTCCTTGGAGTACTGTTGAAAAACATGTTGTGATGACAGAATAGTGTTGTTTTTGTATAATGTGCTAAACTGTTAAGGTTTACATTAGGGGTGTGTGTGTGTGTGTGTGTGTGTGATTTGTATTGCGTTGTATTGAAAAAGTAATCCTGGCTTTATATGTGTTGATTAAAATGTTGGCTTCTTTGTGAATTCAATACAACTCAGGGAAATGGTTTTAATTCCTAAGGCTCTTCATGGCCTAGGGCCTACACATCTCAAGTGCCACTTTTCACCATTCATGCCTTCTTGGCTACTAAGATCATCTTCTGGGTGCCTGTTTTTATACCATTGCTGTATTGTCAGAACAACTTTAGTATGAAGCATTGGCTTCTTGGTAATGTCCCAAGGAAATAAAATGCATCACTTAAGGAGGATTATTGGAACAAATCCCTTACAAAGTTTAGAAGAAGTTCTCTCTGGAGGTGTTCAGATGATAGCAGAGGAGGAAGAAGAAGCCATCATGGCTTCTCTCCCCCCCCCTGCATTTTCTGCGCATGCACATGCGACTGCCATTTGCATATTTCCCTGCACATGCTATGGTGGGGGAGGCTTTGTATCCATCCTAAAACCTCACTGCAAGTCATGGGTTGAAGGGTAAGTACGAAGACACTCCTACCATGTTGCATGCCGGGTTCGAATGACACACCAACCTATGCTGCATCATGGGGAATTATGCAAATGGTGGTTGTGGGCATAACACGCGCTGGGGCCATGGGAGAAGTCATGATGGCTTCTTCTCCTTACATGAATATTCAAACCCAGTGTCTCTCTTTGTCTTTTTGTTTTTGTTTTTTTAAACATTTGTTGCTGATTCTGAGGAGAGTTTATAGCCCAAATTTCCACATGCTTTTTAAAAAATCTTCAGATTTTCTATATTATTTGCCTAGCAAGTTAGTTTTCGGGAGTGATTTTAATCTGCAGTTTTTTAAAAAGTTGATAAACATTTTAAAGCATTA
Organism: Anniella stebbinsi; assembly: GCA_029215795.1. Taxonomy (NCBI): domain Eukaryota; kingdom Metazoa; phylum Chordata; class Lepidosauria; order Squamata; family Anniellidae; genus Anniella; species Anniella stebbinsi. Next base: position 104,081,773 of record JARDYH010000003.1, read on the forward strand.
TTTGTTTGCTATATTAAAATTGGCTGTAAGGAATCCTTTGGCATACAGTAGTTGCCAAAGATGCTGTAGCCACAACTTGTAGCCCAAAAGCAGCGTGTTTGGTGGTGAAGGGCCAGAATAGGCTGAAATTGTTGGTGAACATGTGGTACTTATTGATCATATATTTGATTCCTAACTGCCGTCAAAGAGCTCCGGGCAGCATGCACAGGGTATACATTTGCCTGGAGGAGTGAAGGGAAGGGAAGAGAGGGAGTGCTCCTAATAACACTGTGAGGTAGACCTGGCTAATTATGACCAGCCCAACTTCATCCAGTGAACTTCATATCTGAATAGGGATTTGAACCTCAGTCTTCCTGGTCCAAATTCATTGAGGTGGTCCAGAGATTTAGTGGATGCATATATGCCGAACATGTATAAAGATATAATTATCAGGAAAGTGAATATTAGGCTTTGACTGCGTTTGGACAATCGTACAACGAGAAGAAGTCATTGTGGCTCCCCCCCCCCCGCCCTTTGCGCATGCACATGACCAGCATTTGCATAATCTCCCGCAATGCAGCACCGCTTGGCATGGTGTTTGAACTTGATGCGGGGCACAGAAGGGGTGGCTTTGTACCAATCTTACAACTTACACCGTGCAGTAGAGGTTGCAGGGTTGGGTATGAAGCAACCCCTGCTGAGCCCACGTCAGAGCTTCGGATGACACGTCAACTCACGCTGCGTCATTCATGGGGGATTATGCAAATGGCGGCCGCATTCATGGCATGCTTGGTGGGGGGGGGAGCCATAATGGCTCTTTCCTCCTTTGCAATCATCCAAACACCCTTTGCCATTGTGAAGCACTTCTCAAAATACCTGTCTTGACTGTGACTAATGTGTTTCTACTGCCAACCTTAACTATGCCCACTTTGCTTAAGTCAAGTTTAATTGTTCAAGCGTCACAGTTCTTACCAAACTGTTTCTTTTTTAAAAAACAGAAGTATAACCAGGTAAGCATGTCTTAATATATTGAAATTGCTTATAGTGTGATAATAGCGTGGTTGGTTTTTATGCTTGATTGTGAATTAGTTCAGCATCTGATTACATTTTCAAAAAGATTTCCGAGGGGTGTTGGTCCAGCCTGCAGTTCCTAGCCGCTTCGCACGGCCATCTTCACAACATTAAAACCTTGATGTTGAAAATGCAGGGCTTAATTTGAGATAGGAGTTAGTTCCCAGAACCTGTTTCCAATTCCAAGGTTTAGATGTGAAAGATGCGAAGTAACAGTTTGACTGAGCATGTGCAGAGTGACTTCTCTCATCTCCTGTACAGTTGTTTGGGATTGGGGGGCACAGCTCCCAGCTGACAACATGCCTTTATGATTTGTATGTGATCTCATGGTTGTAGTAGGGATGTTGTTAGAGAATAGTGTTTTGGGTTATTGGTTCTCAAAATATAGGCGGGAAGAGGAAACTTCAAAGGTACATACTATCAGATACTGATTAAGTAGAGTGACCATATTTTGGAAACCAAAAAGAAGGACAACATGCCCAGCCTCCAAGGCGGCGTTCCCATCCTGACATGACCAAGCCCCGAAGGGGGCATGGCCTTGGTCACATGTCTGATTCTACGGCTCACAGTTGAGACAAACCTGTTCTACAGAATACGTTAATGTTAAAATCACTGAAAGAAAGACAAGTTAGACATTCAATGTATCTGAAATTAATATGTATTTTTAGTTGCTGTACACATTGCTTTGTGGTAGTTCTATTATTTTCCATTTTTCTAAAGGAAACAGGTCCTGAATTAGGAAAAAATAGCTAAAGATCACTGTAGTTAGGAGAGGGCACACCAATGCTAGACTAAACCGAAAATGAGAAATATGTGGTAAAGAAAAAATAGAAAGGGAGGCAAAAGGGGCAATCCTATGTATGTTTAGACAGAAAAAAATCCTACAACTCCACTCCCAGCATTCCGCAGGCAGCATGCATAGGATTGCACCCGAAACCGATTTCTACCCTAATCCTAAGCATAAGGTCTGGGAAAACATCTAAATATTTTCAATGATGTTTGCTTACAATTTCAAGTTTTAGCACTCAGGTTCATTTCCCCCCATCCAATGCAGCCTCATGAAGTGAAACTCCATGCATGTCTAACCAGAAGCAAGCCCCACTGAGTTTAATAAGATTTATTCTCAGGTAACTGTGCATAGGATTGCAACCACAGTGAGAAATATATGACATTTCATCATGTGTAGAATTCAGGCAGTTGAAAGGGTGGAGAAAGAAGAGATAACGAATGATTGGGTCCCTGTCGCAATCTTTTCTCAGGCATATTCAGTGTGATTTAATATTAAGCAAGAATCATAGAACCATAGAATAGTAGAGTTGGAAGGGGCCTATAAGGCTCTCGAGTCCAACCCCCTGCTCAATGCAGGAATCTACTTAAAGCATCCCTGACAGATGGTTGTCCAGCTGCCTCTTGAATGCCTCTAATGTGGGAGAGCCCACAACCTCCCTAGGTACTTCGTGCCACTGTCGTACTGCTCTAATAGTTAGGAAGTTTTTCCTGATGTCCAGTGGAATCTGGCTTCCTGTAACTTGAGCCCATTATTCTGTGTCCTGCATTCTGGGTTGATCGAGAAGAGATCCTGGCCCTCTTCTGTGCGACAACCTTTCAAGCATTTGAAGAGTGCTATCATGTCTCCCCTCAATCTTCTGTTCTCCAGGCTAAACTTGCCCAGTTCTTTCAGTCTCTCCTCATAGGGCTTTGTTTTCAGACCCCTAATCATCCTCATTGCCCTCCTCTGAACACGCTCCAGATTGTCTGCATCCTTCTTGAAGTGTGGTGCCCAGAACTGGATGTGATACTCAAGATGAGGCCTAACCAGGTCTGAATAGAGGGGAACAAGTACCTCTCGAGATTTGGAAGCTATACTTCTATTAACGCAGCCCAAAATAGCATTTGCTTTTTTTGCAGCCACATCACACTGTTGGCTCATATTCAGCTTGTGATCTACAACAGTTCCAAGATCCTTCTCGCTTGTAGTCTTGCTGAGCTAAGTATCCCCCCTCTTGTAACTTTGCATTTGACTTCTGTTTCCTAGGTGTAGAACTTAACAGTTATCCCTATTAAATTTCATTCTGTTGTTTTCAGCCCAGCGCTCCAGTCTATCAAGGTCACTTTGGAGTTTGTTTCTGTCTTCCTAGGTATTAGCTATCCCATCCAATTTTGTGTTGTCTACAAATTTGACAAGCATTTCCTGAACCTCCTTGTCCAAATCATTAATATAAATGTTAAAGAGCACTGGGCCTAGGACTGAGCCCTGCAGTACGCTGCTCATTACCTCCCCCCAGTTTGAGAAGGTACCATTGATAAGCACTCTTTGAGTCTGATTCTTTAGCCGTGGATCCACCTAATAGTTGTTCCATCCAGCCCACATTTCACTAGTTTGTTAATCAGAATGTCACGGGGCACTTTGTCATAAGCTTTCCTGAAGTCAAGATATACTATGTCCACAGTATTCCCACAGTCCACAAGGGAAGTTACCTGATCAAAAAATGAGATCAGATTAGTCTGACAGGATTTGTTCTTGACAAATCCATGCTGCCTTCTAGTAATCACTGCATTATTTTCAGGGCGCTTACACATTGACTTCTTCATAATCTGCTCCAAAAATTGTCCCAGGGATGGATGTCAGACTGGCTGGTTTGTAGTTCCCAGGTTCCTCCTTTTTGCCTTTTTGAAGATAGGGACAACATTAGCCCTCCTCCAGTCGTCTGGCACTTTACCCGTCTTCCATGATTTTGCAAAGATAATAGAGAGTGGTTCTGAGAGTTCTTCTGCCAGCTCCTTTATTACTCTAGGATGCAGTTCATTGGGCCCTTGAAATTTGAACTCATTCAAAGAAATTAGGTGTTCCTTGACCATTTGTTTATCAATCTCAAACTGCAATCCTGCCCCTCAGCTTGTACTTCACTTTTTCCAAGGGGATCATAGACCCACTTTTGAAAGAAGGCTGAGCCAAAGCAGGAATTGAGCACTTCGGCCTTTTCTTTGTCATCTGTTACCAATTTGCCATCCTCATGAAGCAGTTGAACCACCATTTCTTTCCTCTGTCTTTTACTATTCACGTATCTGAAGAAAGCCTTCTTGTTGCTTTTAGCATCCTTCGCTAGCCTCAGCTCCTTCTCAACTTTAGCCTTCCTGATACCATTTCGGCACTTCTTTGCTACTTGTTTGTACTCTTCTTTTGCAGCCCGGCCTTCCTTTCACTTCCTGTATGTATCCTTTTTTTATTTTCAGGTCATCTCTAAGCCTTTTGTGGAGCCACATTGGTTTCTTCTGTTGTCTTCTATCTCTTTTCCTTGTTGGAATTGTTTGTAAGTGGGTCTTTAACATTTCCTTTTTTAAAAGCTCCCACCCATCTTGGACTCCTTTTCGCATTACGGTCACTTGCCATGGGACCTTACTTAGCATAGTTCTGAATTTAAAGAGAGCGTCTCTCTTTAAAACGTTGTAACACTTGAGATGTATTATAAGCTAGATTTTCACAAGCCAATTTAGGCATAGTGTTTTGCTCTAGGCATAGCGTTTTGCAGATTTTTACACTTTTGGGAGAACTGATGATAAGCAAGCACTATATGGCCTCATTGCTGAATTCCTACCAAACCCTATACCACTATCAAAACACCTGACTACAAGTTATGAGATTACAGAGTTTACATTTTATTTATTTATTGCATTTACATCCCACCATTTTTCCTCCAAGGAACCCAAGGCGGTGTATACAATCCTCCTCCTCCTCTCCAGTTTCTCCTCACAACAACAACCCTGTGAGGTAGGCTGGGTGGAGAATGTGTGACTGGCCCAAAGTCACCTGGTGAGCTTCCATGGCTGAGTGGGAACTAGAACCCAGATCTCCCGACTCTCAGTCCGATACTCTAGCCACAATCCACAATCAGACATTTAATATACTAGCAATATTAAATGGATCGTCAGTGTGAAGTTTTTGTAGGTTTTTGTAGGTTTTAATAGTAACTTAGAGCAAAGCCAGTGTTTATACTTGTGTCAATGAGGACACAATCCTATGCATGTTTAGACAGGAAAAAAAGTCCTAGAATTCCCAGCATGCCCCAGCCAGCCTACCTAGCTGGAGTGACGGGAAAATGATAGGACATTTTTCTGTCTAGATATGCATAGAATTGCACCCTAAGTGTGTCTCCATACAGTGTCAGTCAGATTGTGCAATTGCTTCCAGTGTTTCCCCTAGAAACTGAGATTTTTTAAAAAAATGGAGGAGTGGGAAGAATGTGGGGTTAGACCCTTCGCTCTTGGAAAATATAGGTGGAGGTTCTGGTGTATGATAAAAGAATTTAGGACATTGAGTAGATGGAATTTCCTGACTGCTTTCCAAGCCAAATTGTTATTGAGGTCATTGAGACTTCTGACTGCAAAATATGGGCAAGAGATATGATTACCATGACGTTTTCAACTGCTGTTGTAACTGTGCCTTGAAGAGCAGCATGGTTTGCAGCAATTCATTGCAATAATGTCTAATTCCGGTCTCCTAAAAGCAAAATTGTAGAAACTTCCAAGCATTCTTGCTGCTAACTCTTAGCCTAACCCTCCCTGCTAGCTGTAGAGCCTTGGCATTACAGAGATTATAAACATTAGCCAAACAACAGAAGTATAATTTAAAAATAAAAACTAAACCAAATCTGGCAAACGTTCATTAGATACTGGAGGTCTGGACAAATATGGTTTTGTGGAGGTGGAAAGAATCTTCAGTGTCCTTTGATGCATATTCAAACCTGAAAGATCTTTTTGTTTGTCATTTTGATTAGCTGTGTGCTTGTTGTTCACTTTTTCTGGTTAAACACTGTAAAATATTTTAAAGAGAAATTGGCTACCTCTGTGCCCCTTTGTTAAAAGTTGCTTAGAGCATCATTTCCCTAACAAAGCATGCCCTCAGAAACTAGGAACTACACTGTCTTCCTTTAATTCCCTAAATTATTTTTTTCTACTGTTGCTATGGAGGATATGGTGCTCATATGACTTGGAAAGACTTCTTCTGTCATCCTTGAAATGATAATTGAGGTGGAGGGTTATATTTCAGACAGAGATCCATGCCCAAACATGCATTTGTATCTTTGGATAATGATTAAGCATACTTCTGGATTCCTTGGCTACAGCATTTTACTGACAATCTACATACTGAGAAAAGTGGTAGGTACTGCAGTTCTAACACTGTACATGGGCATTTGGAATAAATCAAGAGGAATAAAGAATTTTGTAAGCATGACATCTTCAGACTGAAAAATTCTCTCTCTAGTTCCTAAAGAAACATAGGCAGAGCAATCCTAAGCAGGTAGGGTGGGGAGAGTCTCGGGCAGAGAAACAGCCACATCTAGGCCCTGCCAGGCTTGTGCCGGTCAGGGTAGAAGGTGGGGTGGGAGTCAGCTTCCCCCTCCCTTTTCACTACACCAACTCCAAGAAGGCAGGGTTTGTTTCCATTTTGCAGGCGTGCTGGGGGAATGAAAGTGCTAAATCATGCGGATCCAAGGACTCATTCAATCTGCTCCCAACACACCCCTTGCGTCTACTTACTACCAGAGCGCCAATGATGAAGGGCAGTGGCAGCAGCACCATCACCATCACCACACAATGAGATGGCTTCTGGTAATGGACCTCCTTCTTCTCTGAGTGCTCCACGGCCAGGCTGGGCTGCCGCTACCGCAGCTCCAGGGCCAAACTGGACTGCTGCTGCCACAGCTCCAGGGCCAGGCCAAGCGGCAGCTCCAGGGCAAGCCACCTGCCAATTTGCCTGCCCGCCACCCGTGGATGTGCCTGGCCAACATCCCACCTGTCGTAGAAGTCTCAAGTATTGTGAGACTTCCAGGATGTCTCGTGAGACTTGAGGCTTTTGGGACAGGTGAGATGTCAGCCAGCTGGGTGGGCATGTCGGCAGGCAGCGGGCGGGTGTGATGGCGGGCAGCCTGGCCTGGCCCAGCCCTGATGGTGGCCCGGCCTAGCAAAGAAACTCCTGGGACCAACACATCTTCCTTGCACTGTATCTCGAGCCGGGAGACAGTGCAGGATGCAGCACAAGGAAGATGCATCTGTCCATGGTATTGCTCTGGAGATTTACTCTATTACGCAAATACCCGCCCGGAGCTTCAGCACTGGGTCAATATGGGTTTTTCCGGCAGGTATGGTCAGCCTACTCATCAGTCCAGGTCACAGGCAACAAGGTTCCAACACAACAGAGAAAACAAGGAGCAGGCAGGTGAAGGGTCAGAGTCCATTCTAGAAGTACCCACACCATGAATCCCTCAAGGAAGTGGTCCAGAGTCAAGGCAAGAGAAGCTGGATTCAGGAAGGTCTGGTCAACATTGTTTCCAGCAACTTTCCATATATATCTGCCCAAGCCCTAAGATCATCTTCAGAAGCCCTTCTTTGGGTACCCCATCAAATGAAGTAAAGCAGATGGTTTTCAGTGACATTACCCTGGTTGTGGAATACCCTCCCGAAAAAGTCTCATCTGTTGCCTATGTTGAGGCCTTTGCCCCACCAAGTCAAGACCTTTTTATTCTGCCAAGCTTTTTAGTTAATCATTTTTTTAAAAAAAAATGTGTTAGTAGTACTATTTAGTGGGGCTGTGCTCTGCTTCAAGTCTGGTTCTGAAGTGGGTCTGGATCAGTCGGACTGATCTGATCTCTTCGGACTGATCTGGATGATTCAGAAGCCCAGATAGCCTGGATGGACAGCTTTGCATCAGTGCTTTCCCGGGCACTCACCGAGCAGCTGCCCTGCTCACGCTGTCCCTGGACGCGTCCAATAAACGTGTGAGCCACCTGCTGAGCTGCATGAGCCACCTGCTCCTACCTGGACCTATTGTAAACACCTGCAGCTGACCTCCTCTTCAAGGGAGACACTACTTTATTTTAAAATGGCGACTTGTATTTTTCTGTAAAACAAATCCTATGCAAACGGCAGCCATAAAGAAACAATTTTCATAATATTACAGGTGCCTGGGAAATGATTCGGATGTCCAAATCTTGATTTGGATCTGGATCCGAAGTGGGTTGGATCGGTTCATATCGGTCTGAGGCAAATCAGGGCCAATTCAGAAGCTTTGAATCGGCCACCAAAACAGGTTGGAGGGAGGGGGGGGCGGTCCATGTACAGCCCTACTATTTAGATTTTGCACTACTGCTGTTTTTCACTTTGGTATTTCATTTGAAATGTTTAGGATTTTACTATGTTTCATTGTGTTTTTATATTGTGTGCTTTTTTATGTGAACTGCCCACAGAGCTTCAGCTATTTCACAGTTTAGAAATGTTATAATAAATTATTATTATTATTATTATTATTATTTATATCCTGCCTTTCCCCCAATACTGGGACTCAAGGCAGCTTACAAATTAAAACATGTACAGTTAAAACAAATAGAGATATACAAAAATTTAAAATATAATTAATCATAGTACAGTTTTGAAATATTTAAAACATTTAAAAACATTTAAAATACAAATAATTAAAAAAAATAATCCAAACTATCAGCAGCACCTCCGCAGAGGTCTCAACTACTCCCCAAAGGCCTGCTGAAGTTTAGCCTGCCTCTGAAAGCACACCAAGGAGGGAGCCAGTCTAGCTTCCCTGGGAAGGGAGTTCCAGAGCTCCGGAGCAGCCACTGAGAAGGCCCTCTCCTTTGTTCCCACCAGGCGTGCCTCTGATGGTGGTAGGACAAAGAGAAGGGCCTCCCCTGAAGAACTCAGGGGACGGGCAGGCTCATAAGGGAGAATACGATCTTTCAGATAACCTGGACCCAAGCCGTATAGGGCTTTGTAAGTCATAACCAGCACTTTGAATTGTGCCCAGAAACACACTGGAAGCCAATGGAGCTGTTTTAACAGAGGAGTTGTACGCTCCCTGTAGCCAGCCCCGGTCAACAATCTGGCCGCAGCTCTTTGAACCAACTGAAGTTTCCGAACACTCTTCAAAGGCAGCCCCACATAGAGCACATTACAGTAATCCAAACGGGATGTAACTAAGGCGTGTGTCACTGTGGCCAGGTCCGACATCTCAAGGAACAGGCACAGCTGAAACACAACCTTTAACTGTGCAAATGCACTCCTGGCCACCACCGAAATATGGGCATCCAGGCTCAGGGCTCAATCCAGGAGTACACCCAAGCTGCAAACCTGTGTCTTCAGGGGGAGTGTAACCCCATCCAGCACAAGCTGAATCCATATTCCCTGATCTGCCCTTCGACTGACCAGGAGCACCTCTGACTTGTCTGGATTAAGCTTCAATTTGTTTGCCCTCATCCAGTCCATTGCTGCCGACAGACAACAGTTTTGGACCAAAGCAGCTTCCTTGGAATCGGGTAGAAAGGAGAAGTAGAGTTGGGTGTCATCAGCCTACGGCCAGCACCACACCCCAAAACTCCAGACAACCTGTCCCCATGGTTTCATGTATATGTTAAATAGTAGGGATGTGCACTGGATCGGACCCGATCCACGATCCGAGTCCGGTCCAGTGGGAAATCGGATAAATTATCCGATTTCCGATCCCGCAGCTGGATCGGCCGATCCAATCCGAACCGGTCCGAAAAGGCTCCGAACCGGTTCGGCGGATCGGCGGGCGCCCACTGGCGCCCACCGCCGCTTCCATTGGCGGGCGCCAGCGGGCGCCCGCCGATGAAAGTGGACAGCGGGGGGGGGAGGAGGGGGGCGCTTACCTTCTCGGCCCGTCCGCTCCCGTCCGGCACTAGCAGCTACTACCAGCGGGCTCCGAGGCCTGCTCCAGGGTGGCGCACCGGGTGATGTCATCACCCGGCGCGCTACTCTAGAGCAGGCCGTGGAGCCCGCTGGTAGTAGCCGCCGGCGCCGGACGGGAGCGGACGGGCCGAGAAGGTAAGCAGGGGGTGCGTGGAGGGGAGGAGGGGGCGCGCGGAGGGGGGAGGGGGGCCCTTACCTTCCCGGCCCGGCCGCTCCCGTCCGGCGCCGGCGACTACAACTACCAGCAGGCTCCGCGGCCTGCTCTAGGGTGGCGCACCGGGTGATGTCATCACCCGGCGCGCTAGTCTAGAGCAGGCCGCGGAGCCCGCTGGTAGTAGCCGCCGGCCCCGGACGGGAGCGGACGGGCCGAGAAGGTAAGCAGGGGGTGCGTGGAGGGGAGGAGGGGGCGCGCGGAGGGGGGGAGGGGGCCCTTACCTTCCCGGCCCGGCCGCTCCCGTCCGGCGCCGGCGACTACTACCAGCAGGCTCCGCGGCCTACTCCAGGGTGGCGCGCCGGGTGATGTCATCACCCGGCGCGCTACTCGAGAGTAGGCCGCGGAGCCTGCTGGTAGTAGCCGCCGGCGCCGGACGGGAGCGGACGGGCCGAGAAGGTAAGCAGTGGTGGGGAAGGGGGCTTACCCCCCCCCGGAGCCGTCCGCTTCTATCCGCTGGCGCCCGCGGGTGCCAGCGGATGGAAGCGGATGGCCCCAGGGGGGATAGGGAGCGCAGGGGAGGGGGCTTACCTGCCGGGGCCGTCCACAGCGGACGGCCCCGGGGGGGGAGGGAGTTAGGCCCCCCCTCACCCACCCGCCGCCATTTTTTCCTCATAGACTTGCATTGCAATGCAAGTCTATGGGGAAAAAAATGGCGGCCGATCCAAAAATTTACGATTTTTGGGTCGGGATCGGACTCGATCCGGTCCGGGGGGCCTCCGATTTTGTCCGAACCGGTCCGTGACAAAATTGGAGGTCCCGATCCGGGTCCCGATCCGATCCGGGGGGTCCGTGCACACCCCTATTAAATAGCATGGGGGACAAAACGGAACCCTGAGGGACTCCACAGGCCAACGGCCAAGGAGTTGAACATGAGTCCCCCAGCACCACCTTCTGGGTCCGCCCCTCCAGGAAGGATTATAGCCACAATAAAACAGTGCCTCCAAGTCCCATCCCAGCAAGGCTGCCCAGGAGGATGCCATGGTTGATGGTATCGAACGCTGCTGAGAGGTCCAGCAGAACCAACAGGGACACATTCCTCCTGTCTAGTTCCCAGCGTATGTCATCCACCAAAGCAACCAAAGCTGTTTCTGTCCCATAACCAGGTCTGATGCCAGATTGAAATGGATCTAGGTAATCCATCTCATCCAGGAATCCCTGGAGTTGGGAGGCCACCACGTGCTCCAATACCTTGCCCAGAAATGGGATTTTGGAGACTGACCAGTAATTATCTAATTCATTGGGGTTCAAGGAGGCCTTTTTCAACATAGGTTGTGCTACCGCCTCCTTCAGGCAGGGTGGAACCCTGCCTTGGCGGAGGGAGACATTAACCATTCCACTCACCCACTTGGCCAGTCCCCCTCTGGCTGCTTTTATGAGCCAGGAAGGGCAAGGATCTAGCATACATGTGGTGGCTCCTACCTCTCCAAGGATTCTGTCCACATTATCGAGCTGTAAAAATTGAAAAGTATCCAATAACACTGGACAAGCAGGTGCCAAAGTTACATCCACTGGGTCTGTATCAACTATAGCATCCAAGTCAGAGCGGATCTGATCATAAACATAAATAAATATGTTTGCATGCATGCTTGCTGAGTAGGAAGAAAAATTCAAGAAAAGAACAATCCAGGAGGAATATCATTGCTACAGAGGGTATACCTTGTATCTTTGGTACCTCAAGCAGCTGTTTGTGTTGTCTTAGGGATGCCCTGTATTAGGGATGCAATACACATCTGTGATTTTAATTTTTGAATGTGAAAAGAGCAGGTCAGTACTCTGAGAAGCACTAACAGGTTGGTAGGGGCTTTGAATGGGAAACTAGATGAGCCCTAGCCAGATCAGAATTTTGAATGGGTTGTTATACATTTTCTCTCTCTTCCTAATCAGGAACACTGTTTTACTTGCATTTTAACAATGGAGAAGATCTGCATTTCTATAGTCTCTGTGCCTTCAAATGATGAACAAAGCACACTAATGCTAGAATTTGAAATCGCAAATTTGAATATTCTTCCACCCAAAAAGTTGCATATACACTTTTGTAAATAAATACCCTGAACTGTTGCATGCAAAAATAATCACAAAAACAACAGTTTTGCACATCTTTATCCACTATGTTCTCCCCATCAGTTAGTAAAATTGTGGTGAGTATTACTAGACATTAGAGGGCACTCTATCATAATAAAATGGTGGAGATTTTCTCCTTGCACTACAGTTCTTCACCTTTCACTAAAGGTGATTATAATATTAACTGATAAAGCACCTGTGGTGGAATGTGTATTTTGAGGCAGTAATTCATACAATATGTCAGTTAGCTCACCCCAGCAGTCTGATTTACTACTAGGTAGTTTCACTTAGTTGCATCAAGCTCTCTAGCAGCACACGTTAGAGTCCATATATTTTGTAGCATACAGAATTAAGCATTCAATGCCTTTCATACTGATGTTCTTTAATGGGTCCAGAGACAATCACAAAGCTTTGCAAGACTTTCCGTACTGAGTGCAGATAGGGTTGCCATTGGGCCTGGTTAGCCACGTTTTGCTCAATTGATAGGCATGCCACTCGGTGGCCATTTAAAACATTAGTTGGCCCATATTCCGAGCTTTCATTAAACAGAAAGAAAGAAAGAAAAATCAAGTTTCTGGCCCATTGAATTCTGGATATGATACAAATGAAGTCAGTCAGTCAGTAAATTTTATTGTATCTAGCCACCAGCCATTTATACACTTCTCATATACTTGAAATTACATCCCTAGAGTCAACACTATTTACTCTCACATGCATGGCCAAAACCAGAAATTTCGCTGTTCTAAAAGTTACATATTTACTAAAATCACGCAATAAAAAACACAACTTTTCAGCAATTGTTCTTCCAATCAGTTGTGTCAACAATGGGAGAATATAAATTTTCCTAATATCTGAGTAACTTTCACAAGTTATAATAAAATGGGCAGCGTCCTCCAGTATCAGGCGATTGCAATGACAACCTCTGACGTCCTTTGGGATACCTTGAAGGCGACCCATGTGATCTGCCACCGGAAGAACATTTAACCGTGCCCAAGAAAACGCCACTCTCAACCTTCTTGAGGGTAAATCTACCAGATATTTTGAGAGGGAGAAAGGGGGAATGGCTAAATGCATATACAACTTATTTGATGCACAACTTGTAATTTCGGCCAGTTGAGATTGCAGTTCTATATCTTTAAGACGCTCTATCAAAACTTGCTTGGCTCTATCAAACCCATAGATGTTAGAACGGGCGTAGAGAAACCCATCCTAGAGATGATGTTAGAAATCTTTTGTTTCCAGGAGGTGGAATCCATTTCCTCAAATGCCAAAAGAACTAACTCAGATGACCTTTTGAATGTCACTTTTAACCAAAAGTATAAAGCTATTTTAAGGGCTTCTACTTTTATTGACAATACTCCCAATTCTGCCCTAATTGTTACCAGCTTAGTTGAGGCTGGCATGTATAGCAGTCTACGTAAAAATTTATTTTGAGCCTTTTCTATTGGATCTAAATTAGACATCGCCCACAATAAGGCTCCATAGAGCAACTGTGGCATGACTCTACTTCTGTATAGTTCTAAGGTTGGTTTCACTAGATTACCCCCTTTTGTTCGATAAAACCTGAGTAATCCGTTTAACGGCAGTATTCTGGCAAATCACTTAGTAGTGAGCAATTGTTTTAGCTAATGAGAACAGTCGCAGCTATGATTGCTAGGTAAGGGAAACAGTGATATCCTACATGCACCCATTATGGTAGGAAAAGGTTAGGGTTAGGGTTAGACACCGAAAAAGGTAAATACAATGAATGTACTAGGGTGTTGAAAATGTAATGTAATTCTGTAAATTTGTAAATGCAGACATTTTCCATGCAGATTAAAAAAAATACTGGGAAGGCATCCCAGTATAACCAATTCGCAGAATGTATAGAGTGGTGGTTCTACTGGAATATCAAAAAAAGAGCATGAAAGAGAGTTGGTAATGATCTGAAAAATGGCACGTCATGTGGAATAGAGGCAAGGTGGCGACGGGGAAGCAGCTCCATTTAGTCTCTCCGTTTGACTGATTTATTTATATTTTGCTTGGTCCGTTCTCGATTTTACTGCGTTTTTATCTTTCTCTGAGCTACTCCTCGGTTTCTATTTTACTACCATGTCTGTTCTATGTATATTTTTACTTATTTTATTTTTTTTACAACATTTTAAATGTGTTGATAGAAGACAGAAGATGGTGTGAGCAAGTTAATCTCTCTCCTCAGGGAAATCTTTGTTTAGAAGATTCTCTTTGAACTCCTACTTCACTACCAATAATTTACTGAAACTTTTGACAGTAATAGATCTTTGTTTATTTTCTCCATTTGGGGAGTTACAAACATGGTATTTACAAGACAAAACTGTAAAGAAATGGGAATGTCCTCCCCACCAGTGTTTGACTTTCCGCAGAAGAAGAAACAGACAAAAATTTCAGCATTCTTCTCTTCTAAAGGTGAGCTTAATGAAAACCTAACTACTATTTGTCACAATTCTCTTGACTGATTGATAGATTCCCCTTGGATAAGGTTTGAAACTTTTATTAACCATGCGGTTTCTGAGCCAGCAACAGATTTGGCTACTGAAATAGCTGAAGCTGAAGTCATGGCAGGATCAACCCAGCATTTAAGGAGTGACTCTCTTTTAACCACAGATTAAGTTCTTAACATTGAGGAGATAATGAATAAATGCAAGCAGACAGGCCAAATTGTTTTAGAGCAAAGTGACTACTCAGTAAAATCCAATCCAGTTAATGTGCTTGCTAAGGATAAAGTACATAATCCCTGTATAGAAGAAAGTTTGAATATATTGATAGAACTTTTTGAGATATATTCTTCTGAATAAATTAAAGATTTGAAATCAATCAAGAAATTATTGTCAGAATGTTATGCTTTGCTGGTCATCCTGGTAGAAATCCATAAAAGGGACGAGCAAGTAAAAATTACACCCATGAGAACTAAAAGCCAAGAGAAAGGTGTAAACACAGAACATTCCAAATTTGGATCTGATAAAACATCAAGAAATAAAAAGAAAGCCAGTCACAATAACAAGTCACAAAAGAAAAAGAAAAACATTAGAACTTCCACCAAAAGTAATAAAAAACAAAAATGAATTTTCAGAAACTATTCAAACTTTTAGAGGCCCAATCCAAGAAATCTTTCAAAGTTTGTCAGAAATGACATAAATGTAAAAAAGAAGCAATGCAGCACAACATTAAGAAATATACAGCCCTCAGTGACTCAGATACTCTCTTTCTCAACAACATGCCTTATGATCCAACAACCTTTTCAAACTTGATACAAGACCCATGGCAACATGTGCTTATTCAGAGCTGTGCACAAGGCCCTAAGCAACATCAGCCAGATCAAAATGAAATCAAGCTAATGTCATCTACTTGGAATCTAGCCTTAGATCGTTCAAAATTAGTTTTTTTCAAACTTTCCAAAGCCGGGAGGCTTCTTATCACAGTTTCAACGCAAAATCCATTTCATAACTAGTAGAAGAAACAATACCACCGGCCATCAGCGTAGAGAACATCCTTGATTTAAAATATCTCTTCTACAACCAAGATCGAGCATGTTCAGTGGTGACCTTTGAGAATGAACAAATCACTAGTGGAATATACAGACAGAATACCAAATTTGTGGAAATTGGCATGAAAGTCTGTAGATAATTTAAGAACAAGACTATTATGCCTCTATTCTATAATGCCTCACAGTCTCTCCAGAATTGTAATATTGGCACACTGATAAGTCTAGGGAATTCTCAGACAAACAATCAATGCACTAAAGAAAAACAAGCCAATTTCACTCAAGAAATACATCATATTTCACTCAAGAAATACATCAACAAATGCCCTAAACAGAAGAGAGAAATCTTTTTAGCTCTTACTCATCATTTTCAGGATGAAATCATAACCAGATTAACCTCGCTACGTAATACTCTTATCACTGTTCAGCTTCCTGAGAAAGCTAGATCAGATCCTGATGGAAAGACGAAATCAACAATCAACAGAGAAAGTGCTGGATATAAACAACAGGAGAAAGGGGAAAACTCTTCAAACAAAATCAATCAAAATAGTGAGGAATATTCTCCTACTATAGAGTACAATTTTACTTCGCCAACAAAATCTCCTATGACCTCGGATGAATATCTATAAAGAAGATTCCTTACTTCAGACGAGCTAGGACAGTCAGCCTCCCTACCCGCAAATCAGGCCACTTCTGTTAACAGGGAATATTTTAAACCTTTGGCGGGGGAGGGTCTGTCTATCTGGATAAGGCCGGGAAGATTAATCAAATTGTCAAACTGGATTGACTCAACATGAAGCCTGATAGTATCCTAACCCCCCGCCTTAGTTCAGGCTTTAAGGCAATCTCAAAGGCCACAGATCAGAGAATTCTGCCTGAACCGAGCTTGGCTTTGTTGTCCCTGCCGAATGTTTTAAATCCATCCCTCGTCCACAAGGAACTTGTAGCTACGTTGCTTACGGCAGCACGATTGGAAATTGCTGAACGTTGGAAAGACCCAAAGGGCCCCACGTTAAATGGCTGGAAAAGGAAAGCGTGGGACATCATAGCTCTTTCTGAAAAGTTAACATATCATTGTAGGATCTTGTGAGGCCAACTGAGACATGATCCTTTTGACACAATATGGTCCCCGTTTATCAATTATGTCAATGGAACTGCTGGTAGATCCAGTCCCCTGTTAACCTTATTCTAGGCTACTAAAATTATTGAATTTTGATTGGAATTGGAACTGGTTATGTTTTCATATAATGTACACAATGTTATGGCTTTGCCGGAAATATTCTTGTAAGTATACATTTTCATCATGAAGAAACAACCACTACATTTGCTGGAATGTTGTTAATGTAACTATATCTTATTTTGAAAAAAAAAATTTTTTTTTAAAGGTAATGATTTTGTCCTCTTGCTGACAGAAGGGTTTCCATCAGCAGAATGATTTCCCCTTCACATGTAGACCCCCACGTCCTCCCAAATCTGCTCCAGGTGGTTCAGGTAGTTTCTGGAGCATGTTTGGGGGGCTGTCTATATGTGGGGAAAGCCCCGCGGTGGCTGTGGATCTGCACTGCATAAGTTATGTGATGCAGCTTGCAGCCACCGTGGGGTTTCCCACAAAGCTGCACATTGAAAATGTCGGGGACCTACCTGACTTTTTCAATGGGAGTGGCGTCAGTACAGCTATTCCGCCATCTGATGTTGCTCTTGGGTCAATCCAGCGCCCATCCGGGGGCAGTCTCTGGTGGAAGGCATCCTGCGATTGGTTGCCTTTGACCTGGAAGACAGGGGCCGGGAGCACTTGGATGGCCACCAGAAACCAGCTCTCCCTCCTCGGTGTTGAGATTACCCAACGCCACCCCAGGAGAGAAAAACTGCAGGGTTTTTGAGGGAGGTGGCGCCAACCCAGCCCCGTGAAGACAGACCCTGGGAGAGTATGCTGGGAGCTGGGGAAAGGAAAGTTGTGTTGCATGTGTGAAAATCTGTTTGTGCAAATTGGATGTTTCCCATTATTAATAGCAGCAAAAAACGCTGTAAGAAAAGAAAAGTTGGAGATCATCACTGAAATGGAGAAATTAGCTTTGTTAATCAATGTGCGAAGTTGGAATGTAGATATGGATTCTTGTACTTACTGGATGAAATGTGTGCAGTTCTGAAACAATCCCATATCATATGTCATTTCAATATCATGAATGTTTCATGACTTGCATTTCATGCTTGGTGTTTATCTGTATCTTACAAAAACTCTCAGGGGGCCTCCGAATTGAGAAGTTCAGCAATAATTAACTATATTATCTCAGAGTCAAACTTGCAGTTACAACTAATATTCAGGTTTATTCATGTAACTTTGTTTGCATTGAAGAAAGCTGATGAATCAACATGCTGACATTTGCCAAAGCTACTGTTATGAGCTCATTACATGGAAATGTTTATGCATTAATATCTTGGAGCATGTTCTTAATTTACACATTTAGAGTTTCACCATCAAAAGTAGGGCAAAAGTATTGGTTTCTTCAGATAGCTTATGCTCTCCAGTACCAAGTACAGTTTGCTTTTCTTTCTTGTACTATAATTTCACAAAGTAGTTACACACTTTAGATTAAAATGTCCATTTCTAAGGGCCCTTTCTCCTCCATCACTAAACAATACATTTAGAGATGCTATCGCTGTGTTCCCTTTAAAAAAAAACCTCTCCCTAATCGCTTAGCTGTTTGTTTGTATTGCTAAGGCAATTTATCTCTGGTCTCTAGGTCAAAATGAATGTATCAGCCCATTACAGTACAAAAAGCTTAGTGTATGGCCACTCAAGCCTACAGTCATTGCACGCTATATTGGGTCCTGCTTTTCAATCCATGTGACTATTTGACTTTGCAGTGTGCTGCAATGGCATTTTTCATAAGTTACTGATACTTATCTCCTCCTGGTTTACTTTAGCAGGAGTATGTACAGCCAGACAGCAGCGAGACTAGATCATTGTGATGGCGTCTGCTTAGTCAGTTGTCAGGAATATATTGTTTTGTGCGCCTCGTTTCCCTATGCAGTAGGAAATTTCAGGAGAGTAGACAATTTAAAAGGTCTGTTTCCTAATGAGAAGAGGGCACTGGAGACTTATGAATTGTGTTTTACGTTTGTTAGCAAATACGTGCATTGAGCGAAAGGGAGCACTCAGGGCTAGGTTGATAAAGTAGCATCAGTTTCCTCTGTGCAATTCTAGAAACTCCTTCTCACCTGCAAGGCGGTAGTGAGACCACTCCTGAAGAAATCCTCCCTGGACCTAGAAAATCTTAATAACTATAGGCCAGTGGCAAATGTTCCATTCCTGGGCAAGGTCTTTGAGCGTGTGGTTGCAGGCCAGCTCCAGGCACTCTTGGATGAGACTGATTATCTGGATCCATTTCAGTCAGGTTTCAGGCCTGGTTTTGGCATGGAAACAGCCTTGGTCGCCCTGTATGATGACCTCTGTCGAGAGAAGGACAAGGGGAGTGTGACTCTGTTGATTCTCCTTGATCTCTCAGCAGCTTTCGATACCATCGACCATGGTATCCTTCTGGGACGACTGGCTGAGTTGAGAGTGGGAGGCACTGCATTGCAGTGGTTCCGCTCCTACTTGACAGGTCGGCTCCAGAAGGTGGTGCTGGGGAGACATTGCTTGGCCCCATGGATTCTCCAGTATGGGGTTCCTCAGGGGTCAGTCTTGTCCCCCATGTTGTTCAACATCTACATGAAACCGTTGGGTGCGGTCATCCGGAGTTTTGGAGTGCTTTGTCATCAGTACGCTGATGACACGCAACTCTACTTCTCCTTTTCATCTTCATCAGGTGAGGCTGTGGATATGCTGAACCAATGCCTGGCTGCGACAATGGACTGGATGAGGGCTAATAAACTGAAACTAAATCCAGAAAAGAATGAGATGTTTTTAGTGGGTGGTTCTGCTGACCGGATGGAGGGTGTTCAACCTGTTCTGGATGGGGTTGTACTCCCCCTGAAGGAGCGGGTTCGTAACTTGGGGGTTCTCCTAGAACCATCTTTGTCACTTGAGGTTCAGGTGGCCTTGATGACACGGAGTGCCTTCTACGAACTTTGGTTGGTGGCCCAGCTATCTGGACAGGGCTAACCTGGCTTCAGTTGTCTATGCTCTGGTAATCTCCAAGTTAGATTACTACAATGCGCTCTATGTGGGGCTGCCTTTGAAGATGGTTCAGAAGCTGCAGCTTGTGCAAAATGCAGCGGCCAGATTGGTAACAGGGACCAGAAGGTTTGAATATATAAAACCGATTCTGGCCCACTTGCATTGGCTGCCTGTACGTTTCCGAGCCTGATTCAAGGTCTTATATTAAATATATAAAGCCTTACATGGCTTGGGACCATAATACCTGATGGAACACCTCTCCCGACATGAACCTACCCGAACACTATGCTCAATATCAAAGGTCCTCCTCTGGGTGCCTACTCCGAGGGAAGCTTGGAGGACGGCAACAAGGGAGAGGGCCTTCTCTGTGGTGGTCCCCCAATTATGGAATGATCTCCCCGATGACATGTCCTCATGTTTCTGGACAAGTTAATCATGTATTAAATCTCATCACAATTGGGAATGTTTGGTGCTCCACTGTTAGGTGATAGAACATTCAGAGTTCTGTGTTGCACAAAAGATTAAAAACATCTCAGCACATAGAGAGGAATAGACTGGAGGCATACCCAGGTAGCTACATGGGTTACTCTCTAAATTTCTGTCACCGTTTTTGTTTGAGCCAATGTTTTAAATTATGTCTAATTAGAATGACTTCCCAGACATTGCAAAATTAGAATGCCATGGAGAAGTGGCCTTAAGTCTCATGCATTAACTTCATCCATGCAGGATTATTGATGTGGGTCATTCAAACATGCAATTCCTACCTGTTTGAAGTAGTACAGTAAGGAAAGGAAGTACCTCATTTACGGGCCTCTTTGAATATAAGAGATTATGTTAAAATACTCTATGTCCTTTGGACTTCCTCTCTTATGGCCAGTTGCTATTAGGCAACAACTCTTTTTCTTAGGCATATATGGCACATGCCATTTTCAGCTTTATAGTCAAAATTAATAATTTGAAATGCTCTCAGATTTTGCCCTTCCCCACAACGACACAGGGGACACAGTTCCTGAAGTGCCATTTGAATACCCAGTCATGATAAATGTGGGGCTCTGGCTTCCATCTTGGATTTTTTTTTATCACATTGGCCTTCTTTTGGACAGGCTTGTGGTACTGCAGAGGCTCCAGTCAGCTATAGTTTCTCTCAACTTGCTGCCATTTTTGGACCTTTTTGTCTGTGTCTTTCTGGAAGGTCCTATATAGGGATGGATATCATAAACTTGTTCTCATGGAGATTGTCAAATTTTGAAGATAAAGCTTGTTCCATCTTGTTTCTGCATAAGCGTTTGAGGGGGTTTTTAAAGACTGCATAGAAATTCTTGCTTTTATCTCCATTTTTCCAAATGTGCACATTTTATGTGTTCATTTCTGCAGTTTTTTTGCACTTTTCGCAAATATATACATTTGGATGCACTCTTCAATAATGTGCACCTTTTTAATGCACATATCTTTTCCCAAAGAGCTGTGTCAACAAGCTCAGAAAAATCCAGATTTCCAGACAGAATTCTGAATTTGTTTGGGTTTTGCAAATTTGCTAAATTCACATTAAAAATCTGACATAACAAAATTCTCACCCATCCCTAGACATGTATGTTTTAAAAACAAAAACTTTGGATCTACAGATTTACAGAGACATGTCTCGTGTCCTATGGGCAGTTAGCAATGCAACCCAAACACTAATATAAAACACACGGCATTAACATGTGTAATGCCAATAGCATTAGCTGTCATGGTGGGTTTTCTGGGGAATCCTGTAGCAGCAGCTCCCGCTGTGGCCGTCACATTAAAGGGGTTACTTACGCAAGTACAACATAATTTAACTTAATGCTTATGTCATGTTAGATATTGCCTTATATGTTGTGTATTTATTGGTGTTCAATAAATCAATGTGTATAAAGCGTGTTAAGTCACAGATAGGTAGTTATCCACATTGGAGGTATAGAAAGCTGCACTTTTGAGCAGGCACTTAAATTCTTAATTTAATGCTAGTTCACCCGTAGCATGTTTACTCATCACTCATGGGCTTGTTGCAATGAAAGCAGGAGGAAAGTTCCAACTTAACAAGCTTTGATTTTTCTTGTGTACAGTAGTTTAATATTAGATTACAAATATTGAAAGCATTCATGCATTAATCTAGACAATAAAGTCTAGACTTAGGTGAAGAAAGCAATCAAGAAATACAGTGGTTTCTTTCTGGAATACATGCTTAAAGTAAAACAGGATCTCACCAAAATGTCATTGGCTCATTGAGGTACTAATTTAGGAACTCTTTTTCAACACAAATGTCTGTACAGTGCATACCTGTCAAGATTTGAAAGCAATCATGCATAGATGTCTAAAGTTCAACTTTTAACTGCTGTTTGTGATGTGGCCTTTTTGTGCTATGTTTTTAAGTCTTCAAAGCTCTAAGTACTGAATCTTTCCTAAAATAGATTTGGGTATCCAACGTGTTTTTAAAGCAGAATTGATTTCTCACCTTATAGCTTCTTTGGCAAACCAAAATGAATTTTAGGACATATCAGACATAAACTGGCTTAGTGCTCATTTCCATTTCACATGTAACCATGGAAACTGTAGTTGTCATATCCATGGGAGAGGCATTGCTCCACATCCTGTTCTTACAAAGGTGAGGTTGGTAAGGTGCAAGGCTGAGCCTTCTCTGTGGTGGCACAGTATGTTCACTGAGGTCCAACTGGCCTCTTCATAATTGGCCTTGTCGCAACACTTGTTGACTAGATACAAAAGAGGGCAGGGCTCCTGCAGCTTTAACTGTCGTGATGAAGAGGGAATTTCACCAGGTGCTGCATGCATACAAATGACACCTGCTGAAATTGTCTTTTCTATACCACTGTTAAAGAGACAGGAGCCGTGTCCGTCTTTTCATAGGGTCACCTACTCCAATTCCCTTCTGCAAGCGGCTCCACCATTTGCAGAAGAGTTTGAGCACTGCTTGGGGGCAGCCTCTGAAATGCGTGGCAATACTCGTTTTGGAACTTACCACGTCGCCTTCTGGAAATGAGCATTTCGTGACTGGCCATGCCCACCGTGACAGCCATTTTATGAATAGGCAACCCCACCCACCCATGACAGCCATTTTGTGAGAGCACTCTCTCAAAATTCCAAATGTGTGTTTAGTGAGCCAAAAAGGTTGGGGGCCCCTGGTGTGATGGAATGCTTGGAATTGGCTTTGCGGTCCTGCAGGAAAAGGCAAACACCGGTCTTTTTAGTTACAACTTGGTCGCACTGTATATACCTACATGGATAGAGTCAATGAACATGGATTGAGACAGTGTACACTCCTTTCCAAATGTTCTCTTTAGCGGAAAGTAAAACGTGGCACCTAAGTGTCTGGGATACCCCAGTATATGGATTGCACCGTGATGACTGTTGACCAGCTGCAGTAACTCTGCCCCCCTCTAAAGTACTTGTGGTTGTAGGACCGTCCTCGCTCCCCATCCCCAGAAGAACACTTGTTATGGCTGTTGTTCTCTGAGCTGCTACCCAGAAGTAAGACTTCGCCTTCAATTGGCACTTTGGCTAGTACAGGAGCAGAGGGGTCTTGAAAATTCCTTTGCTAGCCCTTGTTCGTTAAAAAATGCTGTGTTGGGAATGTGGACTCAGTCGCTGCCTCTTGCTTTAAATATTCATTGAGCGCTGGGTAATCGTGCTTACTCTGAAGCTGGGATGGGCTAACTGAGCCTCAGGATGTGCAAAGGATCGAAGGATCAGTGCTTTGTAAACACTTCTCTCCCTCTTTCCCTCTTCCTTCCATGCCCCCTCTGTGGGCTGCATTCACAGCTACGAGAGGAAAGGAAATACAAGAATGGCCACGGTCTTCTGCTTCCGTTGTTTGTTTGTTGTTGCTGCTGCTGCTGCTGCTGCCGGTCATTCAGGGCCAGGGCAGCATCTGCTGTTTTATTATTATTATTATTATTATTATTATTATTAGGAGTAGTAATAATAAAATGGATCTGTACTTTGTAAACATCTCACTCTCCACCCCTCACTCTCCTCCCCCTTTCCTGCCCCCCTTTCCTTAGACAGCCACATCTGCAAGGAAAGGAAAGGAGTTGTAAGAGCACAGTGGGTCTGATATTAGTAATAGTAGTAGTAGTAGTAGTAGTATGGCTGCTGCTCAGTCGTTCACAATATTAGGCTTAGGGGTGCCCCTTCTATTGCAGGGAGAGAGAGTGGATCTTTGCATGTCTCCTCAGAAGTGACTCCTCCATTTCACTTTATGGGCATGTGAGCAAGGGGGGGGAGGAGCCTGTTAATTCAGAGCTTCGTAACTATGAGGAAGCCCAGCTGAGAGAGGCTGGGTGCCTGTTGATCTGAAGCTGTGTAGTTTCCTAGGTGCAGGGAGTCACCTTTTTTTGCTATGGAGTTGAATAGAAGAAAAAAAAAACTTTCAAAGTTCCATCGTTAGTTGCTATTTGCTGCTCATTACGGCCGTGTAATTGATCTTGTGAATTTTAGAGGCAGGATATTCCGTGTTCAATCCTGCCCACGTATCGCAGTGGTTGTTGCTTCGCAACTGTGATGCTGCGGGTTTGGGGGGTAATCAGCAGTGAAAGTAGCGCCATGTAGACTTCCCCCTAGAAGTCCAGTTCTATTGCCAGTATTAGATTTAAAAAACACCAGTCCACAGATATGCGCAGGCAGCAGCACCAGGAGGTTGCATGTGAAATAGATTATTGGCCTAGGGGGCGGGGGCACAAGATGGACTAATTTTGAAAGGGACAAATTTTAAAAGTTTGAGAATCTCCCCCCCCACAATTGTGCCCCATCTTAATGGTTTAGTATTATCCAACATGGCAGTGTTCCCACCTCACAAATGGAAAGAACAGCCCAACTATTAGATGACCATTGTAAGGCATTGTACAAGTTTCCTTTTGAGGGAAAAGGAAACAAGAAGGATTCTTTTGTTCACGTCCAATGATTATATTATTCCTAGGGCGTAATGTTCTGGCTATTTTTCAAGGCATTGCATTCACCTTTCCCATCAGCCTTCAGGTCGGTTTGCTAGACATGATGGGTGGCACTAATTGCAGTCCTTACTTTCTCAGCCCTAAGCTTGAGCTATAAACTAGTCTGCCACCAATTTGTCTTCTTTGGAAGGACACGCTTCAATAGCTGATAAAAGTTTTAAAGTATCTTAAGCAGACATGTGCAAATTTACCATGGGGTGTGTGTGTGTGTGCTGGAGACCCACAGGGCAAGTAGGCAAACCAATCAATATATATTGTGGAAACCTATGATAGTTGTTCTGACCATCTGCGCCTCTGTTTTCCTGTCTGTGCTATGGGTACGTATGTCAATGCGACTGCAACTTTTTTGCTGCTGTTTTTTCTTCAGCACCTCCAAGAGTTGCTCTTTCCTCTCTGTGCCTATTAATAAAACCCCTCTCCATCCTCTGTCTACCTTTTGTCTAGATTGTTATAACGCAGCCTCGAAGGTTTATGTTTGCCAAATACAGTCTTGATTTCCCCGGTGATTCTCCCTGGTAAATCACATATTTACCTTTTTTCTTCCAGGTAGATTTTTGAAGGGAATTCAACACATTTCCTCCTATTTGTATTAGGAGGAAATGCTCCCATAACCGTGTTTTTTGTCCTTAACATTTAAAGGTGTTTACTTCCCTTTTCTCCTCCTTGTCCACTACCTGCTGTTCTGAGTAACCAAAGTGTTCATGACCATGTCTTCTGTATTTTTAAGGTACTATTTACATAGGTCTTTGCTTGCATGAGGAAGGCCTCAAGTGTTTGCACGCCTTGACAAATTGTGACTTCTGGCATATGCCCACATGTTCCCAAAGTTCTGCAAGACAGTCCTGCAAGACCTGGCCAGGTCTTTTGGGCCCTGCACGAATTGAGAGTTTAATTGAGAGCACTGCGCACACCTCTTGTCATTGCATCTTGTCATTGCAAGGAAAATCAAGAGCAGCAGGCAAACGTGTTTCCATAACTCATCTTTTTATTGAGGAACCCCTGATGAGCTTCCAAAGAACTCCAGGGTTCTCTAGGTTGTAGCCTGAAATAAGTTTGGCTGTGTCCCTACCCTGATGAATACATAGTGCAATGATGAATTGAACCCTGATTGTGTCCGAGACAAAAGGCCTTTTTGAATGGGCATGTGAGTTATTTTCTAAGGATTATAATAATGCTGCTGTTTCATTACTGTAACTCCTAAATCAAATAATAATAATAATAATAATAATAATAATAATAATAAGGAACATAGAGAATAAGCTAGCTGGTCTTGAATAAAAAGCCATTATTTTTTGGAACATTTCTTAAAAGGACATTGTGGCCCTGGTTAAAATAACTGTATGAGGAGCATCTAATTAGAGTCTCTGAGATCACAAACCGAAACACTTCCAATTTTTTTTTTTTTGTATTGTGTAAGAGGCAAGGAATGTGGTGATATCATGGATGATTATGCCAAGTGACACACAGAATGTTTCTTCCTTGTGATGAAATGTTTTTGAAATCATTTTTTGTTTATGTTGTTGTTTTAAAAGTCCTATTACTTGGTGTTTGCTAATCTGAAACAACAAGAACTTCAGATGTGAAAACTTTGTTGCATATTCATTAAAAGCAAACTAAGGCTGGAGACAGACAGCAGTGTTTAAAAGTGCTGGAAGCAGCAAGAGAAAGGATTTTACTCTTCATTGTACAAGCACACATTTCTTTTGTCCGTCAGTCTTCTCTGGTTAAATAGATTTTGCAATTTTTTGCAACCAAAACGTACGCATCTCTGTGGGATGCGTGTACACGCAGGGTTCTCAACACTTGAAACAAACATTCTGGTACGTGAGTGGAGCCTGAGGGTGAAACCCGGTGATTTTGACAAATCCAGAGATAGGTCCCAATGGTTTCTGGTGGTAGGGTTGGCTGGTCTTGGGGTTGTATAAGCTCTCAGCATGAACCACCTTGCCTATTACCATGGGTGATGGGTGGCCCTGGTTCATCTCATGTCTTTCTGCTGATAGGTCTGGGGACAGAGCCCAGCACGAAGGCTGTCTACTCACCAAGGCCATTTCTAGGTATAGGAAGCATTGTGGGAGAAATGAACAGAGAATATGAAATGGAACAAGGGCAGGGCACTTTAGATGGGTGACAAGGTTGTTTGCTGCAATGAAAAGAACATTCATTAAAGCTTTTGATGAGTCCTGTGTTGTGTGGAAGGGATTTTCCCATTGTTGATCAGGGAAATAACAACACAAAAATAAAAGTTCCCTAATTAAAATGTCCCAGAGACTGTTTGGAAGATATTGTAAATCCTATATATATGCATATAGGAACTCAGTATTTAGATAACTGAATGTAACTCTCTTTGCAAAATAGAAGTAACCTTTCCCTAATACTTAGATTAAACAAGATAGATAAAATTGCATCCAATTTTCATGGGGGTCATTTTCCACAGTAAAAGGTGCTGCTGAGGGGGGATGGAAGTTTCCTTTAAACAAGTAGTGCTTCCCTAGAACAAAAATTATTTTGCTATAAACAAAAACACACATCTGACATCCCACCTCTTTCAGCAAAGTACGGAGGGATTGAACTGTACATCATGCTTTGTAGGAGTTGATCCAGAGAGTGATACCTCCATCTTTATTGGCAAAATGCTTTGCCAAGAGTGGGGAGGGATCACACTGTGCATTGCACTGCGGATCACTGCCTCTAAAGTGGAAACAGATGTTTGTGTGCCCCCAAAAGATCATGGGGGGGTCGTTCATTGCCCTTCCCTGTTTCAGCTTAGCACTTATGTGAGGTTACATTATATTCATATATTTTTTCACTATAAAATCAAATCCAGGTCTCCTTTGTCTCAGACCAATGATCTCTCCCCTCCACCATGCTGGGTAATCTGAGTTACAAGTCAAATAATGACTTTTGCTCTCCGCAATAATATATGACATTCTCTATGTGTTGAAAGCACATTCATGATTCATACTCTATGTGAACAATTTGGGGAACTTGCTTATCATGTTGATCATGCAATGAGGAAAATAAAGTTTCACACACACAAACAAACACACATCCAACTAGCACTATGTAAAATTGGGTCCTCTCTTATTTGCAACTCCAGATGTTTCTGCAAACAAAACATTCTGCTGATTTTCCTGCTTTGGGGTTTGGCTATTATAGTGCTGGTGCTGGTCAGATCCAAAATCCTCTGAGTGATGAACTGAAAATATTAACACAGAGACTTGGAATTGAGTTTCTTGGAGCTTTTTTCGTGCAAATGCAGACGTCCTGAATGGATTATTTTTAGCTGTTTGTTTTCCTCAGGGGAACAGATAAATGAAATCAGCTGTGTCAGACAAGATTTCACTAGTGTGTAAAGACTGATAAAATACATAATCAAACAACAAACCCAGAATGTTTCAAGGAGACTAAAGATGCAGCAAAAGTACAATAATGGAATTCCTCTTGAAGAAAACAAATAAGAAAAGCCCCCAGGGGGGTGGGTTTGAAGAATGTCATCACAAATTCTCATTAAATACAGCTAGTCTAAGATTATATGTCCTATATATAAAACATGAGGTGGATCAAAGTTGGAGTTGAGGAGAGGGGAGAGAGAAAAGGTTGGAGATGCTGCAGTGGATTTTAGATGGCTTATGATTTTTGAATGTGGTACTTGGGGCAGCTTGACGAATTTCAGTGTCTAGGTGACTGGGTTGCCTTTTAGGCAAAAGAGGATAATTGTGATCTCACTGATATTGGACCATTGAGTTGTGACATATCCTGGCAGCAAGTCAATTGAGCAGAGGGTTGGACTCAATGGCTTTATAGGCCCCTTCCAACTCTACGATTCTATGATTCTATGATTCTACTTAAGAATCTTCTAGGATTCTTAAAGATAGACATTTACGAAATCACCATTTTAGGCCATATGGTATGAGGCTTCAGGAGTGCCTGGATCTATGCCCTACACAGAGTAGTGTTATGCTGGCCTGAATGTTGCCTCTGCTCCCCATGCTGGAGTATGAGAAGGCACTCAAGATAGGTGCTGATTCTGAAAAAGAATCAACATGGCTTCTGCAAACGTAAATCCTGTCTCACTAATTTTTAGAGCTCTTTGAGAATGCCAATAAACATGTAGACAGGGGTGATCCAGTGGGCATTGTTTACTTAGACGTCCAACAGGCTTTTGATAAAGTCCTTCATCAAAAAGTTGTGAGCAAACTTAGCAGTCATGGAATAAGAGGAGAAGTCCTTTTATGGATCAGTAACTGGTTAAAGAACAGAAAGCAGAGAGTAGGAATAAATGGTAAATTCTCCCAATGGAGAGAAGTAAATAGTGGGGTCCCACAGGGACCAATTCCTGTGGATCAATTCTTTTCAACTTATTCATAAATGATCTGGAATTAGGAGTGAGCAATGAAGTTACCAAGTTTGCCAATGACACCAATTTTTCTTAAGGTGGTTAAAACTAAAATAATTAAGGGACCGGAGAGTCTCCCCTATAAGCGAAGGTTACAACAGCTGGGATTATTTAGCTTGGAAAAAAGGAAGCTAAGGGGAGACCTGATAGAGGTGTATAAAATTATGCCTGGGGTGGAGAATGTGGACAAGGAGACATTTTTCTCTCTTTCTCATAATACTGGAACTTGAGGTCATCCCATGAAGCTGATTAGTGGGAAATTCAGGACAGATAAAAGGAAGGACTTCTTCACACAACACATAGTTAAACTGTGGAATTCACAACCACAAGATGTGGTAATGGCCAGCAATTTGGATGGCTTTAAAAGGGGCTTGGATAAATTCCTGAAGGAACTGCTACCGGTCCTGATGGCTAGGTGCTACCTCCAGGACCAGAGGCAGTTTCCCTATATACACCAGTTGCTGGGGAACATGGGTGGGAGGGTGCTATTGCACCGTATCCTGCTTGTGGGTCCCTAGTCAACAGCTGGTTGGCCACTGTGGGAATGGAGTGCTAGACTAGATGGACCCTTGGTCTGGGCCAGCCTGGCTCTTCTTACGTTCTGAGGTGTGCTACTTCAGCAAAACGGTCTTGGAAAGCTTAGATGACAGACTAGTCAGGAAACCAGGCAAGAACTTTATTGCCTCTCTCCAGGAAGAACAGAATTACTATTGGAAACTCCAGACTTCACCCAGTTATAATTAAGTCCAATGCCACTTAGTGACTAAACTATATAATGACAGTATCCTCACAACAACCAACCATAGCCGTATGCTGGCATATAATTAACATGCTTTCTCCTGAGATCCTTTCTGGCTTCTGGAGCCTAGGAAACTGCAGTTGGATACTGTTTTTATCTTTGAACTTTGGCCAGCCTGCTATAAAACCTTTGTCTCTGTTTTCTTCCAAATTATTGTATCAGAATCGCATCCAACCCAAGCCCTGGGGAGGCCTCCTCTGAGCTGGGGTACTGTCCAGGTCCAGGGCCCTTCAATGTGCGAGGCTCTGATGACCCCCACAATAGGTGGTGGGCAGTAGGCCAGTGGTGGAAAGCCATGGCGTGCTGCTTGTAAAGGAAAGTGCCGTGCTGGCAGCTTGGCAGTCAAGGCTATGGCCATCTACCATTAGAAATTAAATATTTTCCCAAGTCTGAGTAGTGGCCGTGGCTGCTGCTAGGAGTAGGTGAAGAAGGCAGTTGCTCTTGGCAGCAATTGCAGGGAGGAGCCCTGCAGTCATCTCTGCATGTGCTTACACATTTTGCCTCAACTGCACCCTTCCACTACAGCATGCAAGGAGATGGTGCTGCTGCTGCTGTCACACAGTCTCACTTGCCTTGCCTAGGTGACTATTTGGCAGGACGGCAACTGGCAGGCAGGGAGAACAGCAGCCAGGGTGGGCATTAGGTGAGATGAAGCCACCTTTAGGCAGAAAGATCTGCGGCCTGCAGGGGCTGTTTTGTTCCCCCCTAAATCTCTTTTGCACATTCATACAGACTTCGAAAGAGGTTTCTTAAACAATGGTTTTATTTTCAAGTGGAGTGTAAAGCAGGGAAGGAGCAGTCAGTCCCACTGACTTCAATGGGGCTTTACTCTCAGGAAAGTGTGTATAGGATTACAGCCACAGTTGTGGAGGAATGCTGTTGTGGTGATTTGGCTTCTGATTGAGTATTTTACAAAGGAAAGATCTTTTCATTATACTCCAAAAGTCCATGGTCTGGATCAGTGCCATTATTCTCCCATTTCAACCATGCATAATTTTATAAACATTAGCACCTCTCTCCTATTAGTTGATTTCTTCACTCAATGAAAAAGCCCCTAAATTGTGGCCTTTTCCTGTTAAGTATGCTGATAATCCTGTTCAGTATGCTGATAATAATAATAATAATAATTATTATTATTATTATTATTATTATTATATAACCCGCCTCTCCCTCTGGATCGAGGCGGGGACAACAACAAATATAAAACACAAAAATCACAAAATAGTTGAAATATTAAAAACAAATAAAAACCAATACATCATTAAAAACATCTTAAAATTCAACTGGATAGGCCTGCCAGAAGAGAGCAGTCTTCATGACTCTCTTAAATTCATGAAGACTGCTAATTTGTATACTGAATGCACAACGATATGTTTAAATACACTATTTTAAGAAATCTTTATTCCTCACTCATTTTGGTGCATTTATTTCTGCTTGTAAACTTTGATGCTGATGTTCAGTAGATTTTGTTTTAATTTTATGTTGTTCAGGAAGGAAAAGGGGTAGTGTGGGGGTTGGGTGTCAAATCTGAATCTTGCCTAAGGTACCAAAATATTTGGAAACAGCTGGTCATAGTGGCAATGAGTTGAACTAATCATTCGGTTGATGCCTTTGGGCGATGTGTGTGTGTGTGTGCATGTGTGCAGCCAATGTGGAGCGGTACGAACGCTGCTTCCTCACTCCTTTGGTGCCTTCATTGGCATACAAGGCAGCATCTGATTGGTTCAGCTCCCTGCTACTAAGACTTGGGAAAATACCTTAATTTAAAATGGCAGTCCGCTGCAGCAGCACAGCACTTTCACATACAAGGAGGGGGGTGTTGCTGCTGCCTCAGTAAAAACAGAAAAAAAAACAACCAGGACAGGCAGGGAGAGCAAAGTGGGCAGGGGAGGGCCCCCCTGGAAAGCACCTTATGGGGGAGGGGGGCTCAAACCTGCCAGCATTGTTCAGAAATCATTTTTTTCTGTATTTTGGTGCCACTTTGAGTACCATTGTTTTGGTAGAAAAGTGGGGTATAAAATAAAATAAATAATTATCCACAATGAAGGCTATTTGATTTTTTGCTCCTCAACCAAAATGAAAGCAGTGTGTATATTTGTTGCATCCCTATAAAATACTGTTTCTGTGAGCATAGTTCAGATATCTAGTGTCTAGAATGGGACTATGGGTATTGAATTGCTGTGCACTGTATTGGGTGGTGTAGAAATGAAATAAATGAGATGAAATGTAAGTCATGCTCTCTCTCCTCCAGTGCAAAGATTCTGCTTATTTAAGATGAATTTCTATGAAGCCAAGAAGAAATAGGCCAGGCTGAAAATGCATGAGATTCCAATGAAACTATTCCATCTGGCCTTCCAAGCAAAAGGAGTACAAAAAATACCTCCTCCTTCTCCTGCTTTGGGATACATATGCTGTTTGCTCATGGGTGTTGCTGCCATTAACTTAGATTAATGAAAAGTTGTATTACTTTCATTACCATGATTGTGTACCATCATGGGAAGAACTGTGCATAGAATGGTTTTGCCATTTAATTTTTATAATCTAGTTGTAAGGGGCAATGCAACACTCCAGTTGAGTGGAAGATGAGCTGTCATAATGGAAAACACATTGTTGAATCCCCTATTTCTCTCTAGCGTTTAGCTCTTTATTACCTGTATTTAACATTCCTTTTAAATATAAAACAGTGACTGAAATGTTGCTGATGAAAAAATTGTGTAGTTGGTTAAGTAATGGCTTAAGTAGCTGTGCTGAGAAAGATGGCGTTGATCTTGCATGGTCCTAAGAAGATTTAATCTTCCCCGACCTCAGTTAGACACTGTTCACAGATTCTGTTTTTTAACATGCAGCACAATTAGATTTGACAAAGTAGTTGTGGTGGTTTTGTATGAGTGTAAAAAGCTAAGGGAAGATGTGGGTTGTATAGCAGGATGAGATGAGGAAAGCTAAGGGTGAACCAGCAGGGAATGGGCAAACTTGGCTGACATACTTCAGGGAAAGTCAGGACAGAACACACAGACATAAAACCAGGTGTGGGGCACAAGCAGGGAGCATGTGGTGCTGTTGAAAGTAGCCTCTTCCACTTCTTTTGACCTGGGCTTTTGGGATGCTTGAGCAAAAGGAAACTCAGGTAGCCCCAGATGAGCTTGTATTCCAAAGCCGTGGTAGAGTTGATGACATCTTCTGACTATGAGCGACATTGTGAATGGGAGCCTTTCAGACTGAAAAAGCCAATAAAAATTAAGGGCAGACAGAACCACGCTGCTCAAACAAAGCAATAGAAGCCATTTTAGATGCAACAGGTAATTAAAACAGAGCAATAGCTTTCATATAAGAGAGGCATTTAGCAATATATGATGAGCTTCATTGATCCTGGATCTGTTTTTATAGATGCATATAAAGTTGTTTTTAATTGTTTTTAGAGGTATGTTTCTGTGTATGTTGTATGTTTTTGTGGTTTTAATTATTTTATATTTTTAATTGTTTTAATCTTATGTAAACTGCCCAGAGATCTTCGACTATGGGGAGGTATAGAAATGTAAATAATAATGATAATAATCCCCCAGGGGGTTACACAGGCACGTCATACCCACGGACCCTAACCAACCACCATTAGTCAGGGCTAAACACCCTGTTAGTGTGAAAAAATGATTCCAGAAAATAGGAAAAAAGCCTCGAACGGGCAGTGTCAAGGCCAAGAATACTGCATGAACCCAACAGTTGGCCCAAACGTAGGCTGACCAGATACGATCCAGGTCAGAGAAAAGGGAATTTCAGCCGGTGTTATTTGTATGCAATTAGTTCCTGGTGAAATTCCCTCTTCATCACAACAGTTAAAGTTGCAGGCAATATACTAGAGTGACCATATACAAAAGAAGGCAGGGCCCCTGCAACTTTAACTGTGGATGCTGGTCCACAGTATTAGAATAAAGATGTTTTAACCCTTTCCCTCCACACCACTGCACTAACGCCACTGCCAGACACACAAAACACCAGCATTATATTAGCTGCACAGGTACCTGTCTTTTTCTCCGCCACAGCCAAGAGCAGCTTCTGAGGCACACATGATTTATATCAGGGAAATAGCATGGGAAGAGAGTTAACCTCTCCCCAACACAATGGCCCTGATCCAAAATGGGTCCCCCAGACTTGCTTTTCAGATCAAAGGGAGACATTGGGAGTTTTAATGAAATTACAGTAATGTAACAATAATCAGAAAAGGTATTACTGAAGCGCGCAGAGAAATGGTTGTGCTGTTTCATAGAACAGTAGAGTTGGAAGGGGCCTATAAGGCGATCGAGTCCAACCCCCTGCTCAATGCAGAAATCCACCTTAAAGCATCCCTGACAGATGGTTGTCCAGCTGCCTCTTGAAGGCCTCTAATGTGGGAGAGAAAGAAAGTCTTTAATATGGGTGTCAGCTGGGCTTCACCAGATGCACAATGCAGGCTCTATGCCCAGAGAATGGCAATGGCATCAATCTGTCCTTACGCCCCAGGACTTCCTTTGCTGGGAGACTTGGAAATTCCCAGCCTGCACTTATTGGTAGACTCTTGTGATTATTGAGGCTATGGGAGAGGGTGGGTTCAATGTACCCCTTCTAGGGGACCCAAACACAGTGTTGCACAAAGTATCCCACATATATTACAGTGATATCTTGTATTTTTTTCTGTTGTTTTTGTAAACTGTCTTGGAAACTACTTAAAGCCCTCCTTTTCACGGTGCTGGTGTGGCTGTGCGGCGGTGGCAGCTCCTTCCGCCCATCTACAACAGAAGGACAGCCATGGTGGGCTTTCCTGCTGCTGTGCCCACGCCTGCCCAGCAGAGCATCAGCGGCAGTTGTAGGGGCAGCTGGGAGCATCGGCCCCCCTCTTCAATTGTAAGGTTTTTTTTAACTTTTTAAAATGGGAGGGAGGACTGCGGAGCTCACTGGTCCACCCCCTTCCCTGCCGTGCCCATGGCGACCAATCAGTGGTCGCCATAGACTGTGGCACGCCTCCCAGAAGCTCCGGAGCATGAGCCATCGTCGGGTTGCTCAAAGCAAAAAAAGTCAGGGTAAATGCCCGGCTTTTTTAGAGCAGAGCTTTGGGGCTTTGCCCCTAGATGGCTTCGGAGTGGTGGCAGCATCATGTAACCCACCTGCTGCCACTCCGAAGCTACTGCGGGGAACAGCAACTGTCTAGAGGTACCTAAAGTAAGTATAAAAATAACAATTAGTAAATGAAAACACAGAAATTAAAACATAATAATATTTACAACCAGGCCAAGCACCAGGATTACAGGGTTCTTGGTTCAGAGATCCATTGTGGGCCATGGGCTGAAGCTCAGTGGCAGGGCACATAGTCTGTATGCAGAATGTTGCTGAGAAAGTCAAGCCATGGTAGCCTTTTGCACATCTGTTTTTGCTGCTGTTTTGTGTTTTGTTGGCCTCACCCTCACATTTTGTCTAATTTTTCTTTTGCTCTGGGAAAGGCTACAGGAACAGAAAACTCATAGTAGCTCAGAGCAAGAGGATTATGACTTTAGTAAATTAGGGTACACAATTTTATTGTAATTGATGTTCACTACCCTGCATGTTGTTGTCTACTGTACCTTAATTAAAGGAGTTCCCTGCTGCAGTATGCAATGTTGGGGAACTCCAGATACATACAAATGCCTTGCTGACTACCAAGTCACCTGCCTAGCCGTGCAACCCACAAATGTACCTTTAATTCGGCCAATCTAAAGCCTTGGCAAGAAACATGGTCCTAGAGGGTGAGGATGCTAATGCACACTGTTCGCTTTAAACACTTCCACTGTCTGTACAGGAGTTCGCGTTCTTTCTATATTAAACTTGTAAATAAGTTACAAAAACCCTACAAGATGCCAGTACACTGTCCTCACAAGGAAAAGGCTGCTCCTTGTAAACGGCTTCCCCTTGAAATTCTTACACTTCAGGGACATGAGGGAGTATAACACAGTATATTAACTGTGAATTAAAATGTGTTTAAAATGTTATTATTATTATTATTATTATTATTTCTTACCCGCCTCTCCCTCTGGATTAAGCTAATTAAGAGTAAAGAGAATATACCATGACCTTTGTAAAAAGACCAAAATCCTATGGATAGGTTTTGCCATTGTGTCCTGGCAATAATTTTCAATTTCATAGACAACCATCTGTCAGGGATGCTTTAAGGTGGATTTCTGCATTGAGCAGGGGGTTGGACTCGATGGCCTTATAGGCCCCTTCCGACTCTACTATTCTATGAAACAGCACAACCATTTCTCTGAGCGCTTCAGTAATACATTTTCTGATCATTGTTACATTGCTGTAATTTCATTAAAACTCCCAATGTCTCCCTTTGGTCTGAAAAGCAAGTCTGGGGGACCTATTTTGGATCAGGGCCATTGTGTTGGGGAGAGAAATCATGTGTGCCTCAGTAGCTGCTCTTGGCTGCGGTGGAGAAAAAGTCAGGTACCTGTGCAGCTAATATAATGCTCGTGTTTTGTGTGTCTGGCAGTGGCGTTAGTGCAGTGGTGTGGAAGGAAAGGGTTAAAACCTCTTTATTCTAATACTGTGGACCAGTCTGAATTCCCCTTCCGAGCAGCTGCTTTTAAATCTAAGAGAAAATGATATTGGCAGATCTATCTGACCGCAGAGCAATTGCTTCCATCTAGTTTGGCCCCATTTTCACGTAAACACTTGCTCATTGAATAGAGGACACAGTGCTTATGTTGAGCTGCAAATCTACGAACGAAAACCAGAAGGAAAGCATCCGGGATGAACAAAAAGTGAAAAGAGAACAAATCCTCAGAGGTGCTGAAGTGTAATTTGTTTATTTTAAGCCCACACATTTTGGAAAATGTGGCTCCTTCCTCAGGAGCAATCTTATAAAATGGAAAAATTGCAAACAGACTCGGCCCGCTTATTAAGGTGGAGGTTGTCCTTCACATACCATCAGCATATGCAAATCTATAAAGTGTATACAAACCTACATAGTTACCAATTTTGGAGGGAGCACTGAACAGAGAATTCTGTACTGTGAGATGTAAACAGGAGGTTTCAGATGACTCCTCCCATGTGTTGTAATAACGTGTGAGCAGGTTGATGCAGCCTAGCCCTGCCTTCCACTGGCAACACATCTGCTGGCCACATACCCCTCTGCTGTCTGCACATTTGGGACACATGTCAGAAGGAGATCTCGATATTTGTGTCTGTATGCACACAGAGTCCCTTCTGGTGTGCTCTGAATGTGTGGAGTGGCTGGGTGTGGGTGGTGCATCCACAGTGGAGGCCAGGGCTCGCCTATGCAACCTACTCTCATGTTCTTTCAGTGTTCGTGGTGGTTGTCTGATGTTATTTATTTATTTATAAAAACAACAACATATAATACAAGAACAAAACAAAAGCTGCAACACTCCCAAATTAAACATGCCAGTTTTAAATCTGAGGGGCCCAGACTACACGATCGTTTAAAAGGATTTGATGTGGGGGGAGTTCTTCACTTGGTGCCAGAAAGACCACAGGGGTGCCACCAGGTAAATTGGGGTGCCATCACCGAAAAGGCCCTCTCCATGGTACCTACCCCGCTCACTTTCATTTGGCAGGCGCACTTGGAGCAAAGACCTTAAGGTTCATGAAGAAGGACATCTTTCAGATAACCCTGGTTCTCACTGATTTAGCACTCTAAGGCATCAGACGAGCGTTTTATCAGATGTTCGTGGGTCCTTTTGACAACGTCTTCTGCCTCCCATGTGCCTTCTGCTCCTTCTTGCTTTCTTTCCATAGCAAAACAGACCCCTTTAAATCCAATTTTTAAAAAAACAGAATGTGCCGCCATTTCCTGCTATATGCAGGAAAAGTGGCGCAATAAAAACAGCCACTGAATGGGCCACGTGGTCATTGTTGACTTCCTCTTTCTTCCCCTGTCTGAAGAAAGAGGAAGTATCATGGGACAGAAGTGTGGGGGAGGGGGGGAGGGACAGTAAGGAAATGCAAATTTCCCCTGTCTGAAGACGATCTAAAGGCTAAAACCAGCACTTTAAATTTGGCCTGGAATGCAGACTGGGAGCCAGTGCAGTTGACAAACCATTTGGCTCTAGTTAATAACCTGGTGCTGCACTTTTGACCAACTGTAGTTTCTGAACCATTCTTAAAAGCAGTCCCAGTTTTAATTATTGCAGTAGTTCAAACAGGGGATTACCAGTGCATGGGTAATTGTAACCAAGCTCTTGCTGTCCAAGTAAGGTTGCAGCTGCATTCAGGTCAGGTTCCTAATGTATCCTGAGTCCTGTTCATATTGCAACTAGTCTTTCTGATTTTTAGGTGCCAAAGCTTACAGTAGAAGTTCCCAAAATGTATGGCAATACGGCATGGTTGTATATCACGAAAGACTTGCCAGTGCTACCATAATAAATAAATAAATGTTCTTATGAATCCAAAATATCTATCCATAGAGGAGTATGCCCACTGCATGATTCACAACTCTGGCCTTTCAGTCAGGCGCTTCTATGAGTGGGTAATTCTGTTACATTTTGTATCAGGTGTGATTGGATCATTTGATAGTTCGTGGTGCACAGACTCAACAGAATTACCTGCCTTCAGAGGCGACTGCCTATTGCATCTGAGGTAGTTCTTCTCCACTGTGAAAGCACACTCAGAAAGTGAATCAATAAAACGCAGATAGCGGATTCCTCTGAGGGCAGGTAACACGCTTTTACAATCTAAAAGCAAACCTTGGGAAGTGAAAGAAAAAGGGACTCCTTTGTCAATGCAAAGTGAGACATGAAGGCCATCGCTCCAAGTATGGAGACCAGGAATGCCTTTCTCTTGTCAGCATCCTACATTACCCCGTCCCACATTGTTCAGGACGGCCTCCGAACCTTCTGTAGAGGATTTGGAGGGGATTCAGGCAGCTGAAGTGGGGAGGGAGAAACAGGAAACTTTTCTTCCATGAGCTTCCTCATTTATCTTAAGAACATAAGAAGAATCTGTCTGGACCAAACCAAAGGCCTATCTATCTAGTCCAGCATTCTGTTCCCAGAGTGGCCAATCATATGCCCCTAGGAAGCCCACAAGCAGGACATTAGCACAATAACACACTCTTGGGATCTTTTCTTTAATGTATGACCGAGCAAAATCTATACATGGGTAATAGTCCGGAATGCTGGGAGTTGTAGTCCAAAAAATCTGAAGGGCATCAGCTTAAGACCTCACCCCATCCCATTCTTGCCTTGTTGTATTAGATGGGCAAGAGGACGAAATCCATCTATTTTAGGATTTTGTTTCCGGCAGTCTTCCATCCAGATGGAAGGCTCCTAGTGCTACCAGTCAAAAGGCATTGTGCAGCAATTCCATCTTTCCCTCCATAATGGAAATCCTGTGGTTGGAAAAAAAGAAAAGAAAAAAGACAGGGGAAGTGGTAGGGAGACATAAAAAGGTTACGAACTGAAGAGTCTGTCCAGATCCCCTAGAAAATTCTGTGAAGTATATTGCTTCTGAACATGAAGTTCCATTCCGCTGTCAATAATTTGGGTCAACATTGTGAAAACTCGTATTTACTTTGATGGGTAAATGTCCAGAGCATGCCATGCCAATGTACAACAAAACAAATAATAATAATAATAATAATAATAATAATAATAATAATACATAAATAATGGAATAGGTTTTGAACAATCTTTACGCAGAGGTAGAAGTAAAAGGACAAGTGTGATCACAGTTTATACTGTAAAATAATAATCTCAGCATGTAGCCTGGAGATGGAGACCTAGTAGCATGGGATGCAAGCTCAGCTTTATAGCCTTTGCTGCTCTAAATCTTGAGATCGTTTTGGCTCGTAGGGGCATTCTCAATGATTGGCTTAGAGAATGGCACAAAGACAGCATTATGTGTCTAGTCAAAACAGAGTGAAAGAGATTCTGGAACTCATCCAGCAGGGTTTGAACTTTTACTTACAATACCTCCAGAGCTTCTGTTTACAGTGCTTTAATCACACTGGACAACCACTATTGCCCCTCATATGCATATTGTGTGTGCTGTTAAGTATGGCTTCATTTCTTTATGGTTTCTTTAAAGACTTCTACTTAATACCTAATGATTTGTTTGATCCCTTTTTAATATTCCAAGTGGGCTACATCTCTCTACTTAAGAATACCAGTCCCAGCATTGTCTGTCTCATCAACAAGGTTTCTAGATTCCCTTGATATGTACTTTTATCAGAATGGCTGCTGCTGCTGTTTCCCCCATGCTGATGTGATTTCTCCTATGCTGACCCAAGTATATCTAAAGGCTGTCACTAGCACGTTTTAGTCTGGATGCTGTGGTTATATATCCCCAAAGCCATGCCTGCCCCTCGGAAGATATATCACTCTTGTGTATATAGTATGTAAACACAAAACTGTGATATATCTTGTTGGTGGAATCCTACCAACTTTTGCTTCAGGACTCAAAATCATAGATATCCATTGCATCCAGATTTGGCATTTCTGTGAGCCGTGATCTTGGGTCTTGGTCAGACCTGTCTTGTTCATTCATGGCTTTTGGACTTGCTGTCAATTGTCAAAGTTAACTTTTCCCCCTCTCTCTGTCTAGGATAGGAAAAATGGATGGAATTCATAAAAGAAACTAATTTAACCTTTTGGAGTCTGTTAATGCAAAATCTATGTCCACCAGTAGTGCAGAAAAGTAATTTTAGACTTACAAAGCCCCCCCCTTTAGATGGTAATGTCTATTACTTCACTTATTTCAAAATGTGGCAAGCCAATCCAGCTGTGCTTGGGGACAATCCCACTCCATATGCTGAGTGGGGCCCTGGATGTCTACTGCAAAGTCCTCCCTGTTAGCACTGCTTGCATCTACTATAAATCTCATAGGCAAGCCCTAGGGCCAGACTACATGTTATACCAATTCACATTGCAATCATTGTGTTCCAGGAGGGGATTAAACCTTCTCTGCATTCCCCCCTCCGAAAATATTCCTCCTTCCAACATAAGGGCATTTTGAGAAGAAGAAGAAGAAGAAGAAGAAGAAGAAGAAGAAGAAGAAGAAGAAGAAGAAGACGACTCCATTGGAGTCAATGGAGACTTCTTTTTAAGCCTCTCCCCCGATGGGTATATGTGTGGAATTTGGGGGGAAATGTTGACCAAAATCCAAATCGGGACCATGGACAGTTACACTGTTGTGTAGCATGCATCAGGCTTAGCTACATGCTACGTGATTAGTGTAGTGTGTTAGAACTGTGCACAAGTGGCCTCTCAAAAGTCTCCACCCTATTTGCAGGTAAAGAAAGTGGGGGGATAATTTCATCAAATTTCTCCAAGGGGAGGAGAAATTCTCCAACAATTTCTCACTGATAGGCATCACCATTGGCAAGTGTAGAACAGATTTTTTCCTTTTTCCCCCCTATGGGTTTTGGGGTTTTCTGCACTGTCACCACAAGTGGCAACAACATCAAATGTGTTGGCAACCTGGCCCATATACAATGCCTCATATACATAGCATCACTCCAGGGCATTGAAGGGTGTGAATGCAGCTTCCACAAAAATCGATGGTGAAGAAAATGTGGAGAAAATTCCGAAAAGTGTCATATTATTTCTAGGGATAAGAAGAGAAAAATCTCAGGAATTTTTGGAGAGAAATGTCTTTTGGGACATTTTGGTTCAGCTCTAGTTGTAATTCTTCAGGGCTCAGCAACTTCACTTGGACTTTCCAAAAGTTACATTTCTGAGGGGGGATTGTGGATACATCTTGTGTTCCATGCACTCCTTCCTTGAAAGCCCTGTAGCAGGAGTGAGTGGGGGGCAGTGTAACATCCAACTCCAGGAAAGGGCGGAGCTTACACTGTGCAAAAATTTGTCCTCCGATTTCCTGAAAGTTTTCTTCCCCCATGAAAGAAGCTTCCATTTTTATTATTTTGTTTGCTTTATTCTCAGGGCATTTTATAGTTTATTTTGAATTGTCTTGGTGGTGTTTTTCACTTTAACTAATCACTGTGATGCGATCACATCTCACCATTGCTCAGTAGTCTCCCAGGCTGCCTGCGCTTCCTGATCTGAAAAGGCTCTATGGGCAGAATAAATGCATGAAGTCTTCCTCAGGATGGGAAGTGCGGGAAGCCAAAGAGGCTACAGGGTATCGGAGAGATGACTGCACAATGAAAGACAGGACACTCACACACACTTCTCAGCCATCTCATAAGTAAGGTAAGCACAAGAACCTGAACCAAACCCTTGAGAATTTCTCCCAAATTTCTTCTCCTTTGAATTTCTTTTCTGTTAGATTGAATGAGAATGGTTGAAATTTTCTTGGGACAAATTTTCAGCACAGCACTACAACGTGTAGCTTGGCCCTCTGTTGCTCATGTAGCTCAGATTTCAGAGTTTGATTAAACTTACGAAATTCTCCCCATCCAACTTGCTCCACATTACCTAATTTTGTTCCTCCAGTGGCACGAATGCATTAGCAATTGCTCTTCTTCTGCTTTTTTAAAAAAATTTCCAGACATTGTTCAGACCCCCTCTGCATGTTCAGTTTGTTGTAGTTTTCAGTTCGTGTTTTTCTTTTTCTTTTTTCTTACTGATTTCCAATCTGTTATGACAAATATGAACATTGATTGAAATCATAATGGAAAAGGTAGTCTTGATGTGGTTGAATAATCACATCAGGATCCCTTTTTGTGCTGTGTTTTAATCAATGCGTATGGACAAATGTGCAAATTGAAATGGACAGGAATAAAATTCCTCAACTTAAATTGGAAGAAAAGTGGAGTACCATGTGCAGTAGCATTGAACCCACGAAGCAATAATGAAAAGGAATGAGGGGAGATGGCTCATCCCTAATATTGAGCCTACTCAATCTCAAGTGTCAGGCCTATTTTATTGTCATCCAGGATTGTTTCAACTTAGTCAATGATGCAGCCACTTGATAGACGACCACCACCATGCTCCATAGCTAGGAACTGCTGTCCTTTTGAAGTTCAGCCAACATTGCTTTGCACGTGGCTGAAGTACAGAGAGAATGAAATGCATGTGTTAGAAGGGCTCAGTTGCACTCTGAGCGTATGGAACAGGCACAGCAGATGAGTTATTGCGATGGGAGTATTTCACTTCAAGATAATCTACCACACCTTTCTTGAAAAGAGTTCTTGGAGCACAATCATTAGTACTGCTAATGATAGTTCTTCTATTTCTCTATTGTACTGAAGACAGCAACCCCCTGTTGTCTTTTGGAAACTAGTTCATCTCAGAGGTATTGGTTCCATTATGGATGCAGGGCTTTTCATACACAAATCCTACTTTTAGTGCTAATTTAGATTGCTGTCTCCTTGGAACAGGGATCTTTGTTTTATTCGCAGGGATCCTTGTTTTATTCATTTTACTCTGTAAATTGCCATCTCTTGTGGTGGAGCTATATAAATAAAACAACAGCATCTCCTTAAAGTGACTTTGCTTATGTGGTCAGAACTGGTGGTGACTGACTGGTAAAAGGATCCTGGGGCTATGGTAAACAGCTTGATTGAAACATCAACCCAGGCCCGATCTACACCAAGCAGGATATAACACTTTAAAATGGTTTATAATTGTTATAAACGGTTTATAACGGTTTAAAACCATTATGAATCATTATAAAGCAGTAGTGTAGATCTGCCCCCAG
Organism: Anniella stebbinsi; assembly: GCA_029215795.1. Classification (NCBI taxonomy): domain Eukaryota; kingdom Metazoa; phylum Chordata; class Lepidosauria; order Squamata; family Anniellidae; genus Anniella; species Anniella stebbinsi. The sequence continues at coordinate 104,125,250 of JARDYH010000003.1, forward strand.
TGTATGATTTCTGTGAAAAAGGTAAATTAGAAAGGAACAAAAAATAAAACTGTCAATATCCTATAGAAATCTGTGGTGTGACCATGCTTGGAATACTGTGTACAATTCTGCTTACAGCACTTAAAAAAAGATATTGTAAAGTTGGGAAAAGGGCAAAAAGGGCAAGCACAATGATCAAGGGGCTGGAGCACCTCCTCTATAAGGAAAGGTTTCCGTGTCTGGAACTCTTTAGCTTAGAAGATAAGCAAGTCCAGGGAGACATGAGAGAGGTGTACTAACTTATGCATGGTCTGGAGAAAGTGGAAACATTTTTCCTCTCTAGTACCCAGGGTCATCCAATGAAGCTGAATGATGTGAGATTCAGGACAGAGAAAAGGAAGTACTTCACACAGCAGATTGCTAAACTATGGAATTTGCTGTCTCAGGATGTAGTGATGGACACCAAGTTGAATGGTTTTAAAAGGGGATTAGGCAAATTCGTGGAGAATAAGGCTGACTGTATATTGCCTTCATTATCATTGTAATAATCTTGGTCTGCCAGTGAATGCAAAAATGACAAAGTTCACAATATATAGCTGATAGGTTGAATTTGGCTTGATTATCTGAAGTTATATAGGCCTGCAGTAATGAGTGTTGTGGCATCAGTGATTATTCTGAATCCCACAACTTGAATAAATGACAACAAAGAGGCAGTATTTAAACAAAAGTAAAATTTATTGAAGAAAAAAAACTAGAGTTATAGAAAACAATGTTTGACTAAAACATCTCTGAAACATAGAAGTTGAAGACCAGAAGGGCAAGCAAATATATAGGTTGTAAAAGCCCATAGACAGGTATTGATCATGGTTTTAGAAAGAGAAGTTCCTCTTCTCCAACTCACATCACACACGTAGTGCATAGATGAGTATACAGGTGGTGTCTGTGTAAAATTGTGGTAGATCTCACAATGAACAAACACATACTGTCCCTTTTTGTTGGAATTAAATTATTTGATCCAGGATGGCATTAGACCTTCTAGAGATGTAATAGTTTTGAGTTCCTTTATTAACAATGATTTCTAAACAATATGCAGAAGGAGATGGGAGCAATGACTTGGCGGTTAAACAGCTAAGAACTTTTTCAGTCCTAAATCTATGTTGATATGCATTTGTCTTAGTATGATCAGTTCTTTCAGTATACTCTCTAACATTGCTTGCAGCCAAAGTATATTGAATGAATGATGTACACATTTCTTGATGTTGCTGATTTCTGCACATTCTCTGACATTCTTTGGAGACCATATTTATTGCATGGGCAAATTATAAAATTAAATTATGCTGACGTATGCACTTCTCCAGTGTTACTTAGAGACTATACATTTTGCCCAGAGAATGTACAAAACACTGTTGCACAGGCCTCAAAGACTGTTGAGATGGCATATTGACCAGAGAATGTGCATAGTGCCTTGAAAATGTGTGAAATTCCCTAGGGTCTGTTGGAGATGATGCATAATGGCCAAAAATTTGCACAATTCCCTCTTCATGAACAAATTCTCTATGAAGTCTGGTAAATGTGCACAATGGCTGGTTGTTACACATATTAACTGTTCATCTCCCATTACTCCTAATGTATATATAAAGACACACACACATGCTTCAGAGAGAGCTCAATAAGAGCAGGGGACACCATGTTTAACTTCTATACTGAAGAAATGTGCTGGAGTAGATCACAGCCACTGCAAACATAAATAAATATGTAATGTCTCCCAACCTGTGTGTACACATGAGATTGGGAAGAAAACATATTGCAGTCGCTTTGCCATGTTGATCCAGACAGTCGTTTGTCAGTACAACTTCCAATCACAGGCCAAAACAAATTCAGCAAGCTTTAAATTCAGGTGGAGCAAGCCAGCTACATCAGAACATAAATGGGGAAAGACATTATGGGAGAACCATATCCTTTTAACAGTTCAATCAATGAAATTTCAAGAAATTAGATTTAAATAAGTTTTTAATATTAGGGGTGGATGAACCTTTCAATTTTGGTTTCTCTCGGTTTGAGATTCATGTTATGGTCCCTTGGAGAGCATCTCAGGGATCATAGGATGGTTCAGAGTCACCCTCATGAGACCACAGACACTGCTACGACCTCAGGAGGGAGACTCTGAATTCAGATCCCCTCCTGTCCCCTCACAGCTACCATGGAAAGGAACTCGCAAATGCAGCCTTGAAGGGAAAGAAAGGTATACTTGTACTGGTGGGCGAGAAAGGGAGAGGAGAGGCCAGGATATCATGAATCCTCTGGCTTCTCTAGCCTTGACCTAGCCCCCATCCAGCCTCTCCTCGCTAGACAGGCGCAAACAGCCATCTAGTGGAAAAACATTTAAAAGGATGGTGGAATGGCGAAAATTGCTCAACAGCGTGGCAGGGCACTACATATGTGGAAGCTTCCAACATTTTAGAATCTTAAATTCTGTTCGCCCTGAATGTTGTGTTCATTTAAAGGTTTGCATGGAAATATGTACATGCAATATGTACACATGTACATAACATCCCAATATGCACATTTCTGTATGCAATTTGTCTAATACACACATTTTCAAAGAGTTTTCCTAATATACTGCATTTTATGTTATTTCCCCAATATACTCATTTTAATACATTTTTAAACTAGTCATCATTGCAAAATTTTGAAGGATAACAGCGAGCCTATCTACACTACTACTTTGAAATGGTTTATAACAGTTTTAAACCGGTTAATAATGGGTTTAAAACTGGTATAAACCATTTTAAAGCAATAGTGTAGATAGGGTCTGAGCTTCATTTCACATATTGGTTTGAAAATGTAAAATTAGCAAAGTTTGCATGAAAATGCAAACTGAATGAATTTCTCCCATATCCCTGCTTAATATATGTGCTTTTTGGGGCGGCGGGGGGGGGGGGGGGAAGGAATAGCTAGAGGAAGAGAATGAGCTTTGGATTTAATACCACAAATCTTCTTGTCTGGCTATTTAAAGGCCCAACCAAAAAGGGGGAAAATGGGATGTGTGCTTGGATTTCCTGTTTTTAAATGTTTTGAAAAGTAGCCAGAGCCAGTATGGTTCCAGTTCATGGTGCCAAGGGAGGGAGTTAACCCACCCCCTCTACTGTTTTGCTATAGAAAATCCCTTTCTCCAACTGATATTTGCCCTATTACGGGGGAAATACATGTACATGTATGTTTAGCAGCTGGATAGGGAAATGGTTTTCAATAGGAAAGGATAAAACAAAACCCAAAAAACCTCTCCCAGTACCCAATCCAAAATGAGGATAGGTGAATCTGTCTCTTTCCAGGCCAGGCCATTTTTGTATATTTTTACCCATAACTGCATTCCGTTTACGGATTCGTCTTCATGAAACAAAAAAACTCAAAACACCTCAACCCTCTAAAATGTATTTAAATTTGCTAAGAACTGTGTTACAACATTCAGAGAAGTGTGAAATAATGTGGATAGCTATGTTCCGACTTGCACATTAATAAAAAAAAGTGCAGATCAGCTTGTTTCATATTGGACTTTCACAGATTGAATTTCTCAAGCATCTCTAATCCAAATCGTGGGCCCATCACAGCTGTTTTTGCAAAACATTAAGGAGAATTAAATTTTGTTTAACCTTTATCCTTTATAGCCTTTCATGGTTTGGACCTGGGTACCTGGAGGACCCGCATCTCCATATGGGATTGCTATCCACTAGAGGCCCATCATCAGAGGCTCTTCTCTGGGAGCCCCTGCCATAGAAAAGGAATTCTTAGTAGGGATGCTCTTTTTGTGGGATGCAATGGTGGGAGTTGTAGTCCAACACCTTTGGAGGGCACCAGGTTGGGGAAGGGCTGCTCTAAACAAAAAAAAGAGAAGTAGGTGGCCCTAAGTTGTTCATCATCAGTTTTCCACAACCCCACAGTCACCTCTGCATATCATATTCTCCACCAAGTCCTCATGGCTTATCTGCTTTGGGAGAATGAAAATTTCACTTGCACTTTCTGCCTCCTTAGGGAGGATGCGGCGTTAAGGCTTGGGAGCCTTAACTCCCAATTTCCCTGCTTTTTGGTGCTTGGTTGAAAACTGTAGAGCCTTAACGTTGTTTTGTAAACCATAGGTTTTTTGTTCAATTAATATTTATACTTTATTGACCACTATCTGAGTTGTACAGTTAATTCAGTTGAAAATCATTGGGCTCAGTGTGAGGATTGTTACATTTGAAACAAATTAAATGTGTTTCAACATGTAATTTTTTTCTCCATCTTTCACAAGAGTACTGCAGAAGGCAATTTCTTTCTTAATTTTTTGAAAATCTTTTCTGTGCATAGTTGGAGCTCGGAGGGTCTATAACAATGGTCCAGTGAAATGTTCCTTTGCACGGTATGAATTGTTTGGATTTTGTCCTTTTGCTCTTACCGTATTTCCTCGAATCTAAGACGTCATCGATTGTAAGACGCACCTAAATTTCAGGGCCACCATCATGGAAAAAGCTTTGCATCGATTCTAAGACACACTTTAATTTCAGCACCACTTCCCCCCTCCCCACTCACCTCCATCGCTTGTCCTCGATGCTGCTGCTCTGCACCGCTGCCAGCACTCACCTTGGCCTGGCAAGGTATCGTTCCCAGTAACGAGGCGAGCATTGCCAGCGGCGTGGAGCAGCAGCGGCGGCAGCAGAGAGGATGGGCGATGGAGGGGAAGGGGGAGAGTTAGGGCCCCACAAGTCCCCCTCCCCTCTCCCCCTCCCCTCTTACCTTAATTGCTGCCGCCTCGACCTGGTTCCCAGTAACGATGCCTTGCCAGGCCGAGGGGAGCGTTGCCATCGCCCATCCTCGCTGTCGCCGCCACTGCTCCACACTGCACTGCTGGCAATGCTCCCCTCGGCCTGGCAAGGCGTCGTTACTGAGAACCCAGTAACGACACCTTGCCAGGCCGAGACGAGTACTGGCGGCGGCGTGGAGCAGCGGCGGCAGCAGCGAGGACGGGCGACGGCAATGGAGGGGAGGGGGGAGGGGGAGGGTTAGGGCCCCGCAAGTCGTGAGTTTTCCACAACCCCACAGTCACCTCTGCATATCATATTCTCCATCCTGTCCCCATGGTTTATCTGCTTTGGGAGAATGAGAATTTCACTTGCACTTTCTGCCTCCTTAGGGAGGATGTGGCGGTAAGGCTTGCAATCCTTAACTCCCAATTTCCCTGCTTTTTTGTACTTGGTTGGAAACTGTAGAGCTTTAACTTTGTTTTTTAAACCATAGGTTTTTTGTTTAATTGATATTTATACTTTATTGACCACTGTCTGAGTTGTGCAGTTAATTCAGTTGAAAATCAGTGGGCTCAGTGTGAGGATTGTTACATTTGAAACAAATTAAATGTGTTTCAACATGTAATTTTTTCTTCATCTGTCACAAGAGCACTGCAGAAAGCAATTTCTTTCTTAATTTTTTGAAAATCTTTTCTGAGCATAGTTGGAGCTCGGAGGGTCTATAACAATGGTCCAATGAAATGTTCCTTTGCATGGTATGAACTATTTGGATTTTGCCCTTTTGCTCTTAGTTTTGTTTAAACAGATGACTAGATTCTTTTTGCAAAACTCAAATATAAAAATGCAAATCCTAATTATAGGGACTGTAATGAATCTAGCTTTATATGTAGATAAGCAAAAGGACTCAGATCTAAGCCAACTTTCTCTTAAATTGTATGTGCTAGGTTTTACACTGGCTGAGTGACTTCTGTGAGAAACTATTCAGAATGAGTCTTAATAGAAGACAGCAAAATCTAAGCACTTCCTTTTTAAAAAGGTCATAGGTTGTGAATATTTATTTCACCTGTGTTGACACAAGCAGACAGAAGTAGGGGGTGGCGGAGTTGGGATAAGGTGGGGGAAGGGAAACGAGGAGGAGGAGGAGGAGGAGGAGGAGGAGGAGGAGGAGGAGGCTAGATTTGCAAACTTAATCTTAAATGCAATAAAGCGTATTCATCAGCAACAGGTCCAGGAGTGATTTCTTCTTCAGATCACAGCTGTCTCGATTGCTGCCTTCATCTGATCCTAAAACCAAAAATGACTTCCATGTCTTTGATGTAGAGGGTTCAAAACCCAAAAGACTTTGATGTTTGTTTGAAGTTGATCACATAAAAGGGACAATGTGTTGAGCCCTTTTTCATCCCATGGGGTTGGGAAGGGTAGACTGAAGGATGGTATTAATGGCAGGATAGTGACATTTTTTCACCAGTGCAAAATCATAACTGTTGTTTTGGTATTCCTGGGCCACTTTGCATTTCAGAAATGCATCTGTGGATAATAAGTGTTTTGTCGTGTAGAATTATGCAAACTTTTATATAGTCTATTCTAGTTTACTTTATCAAGCCACTGCACTGTAGATACAGAAGGAAAAAAAACAGATCCAGATAGTAGCAACTATAGAAATGGATAGCTTATGTGATACCATTGTAAGCAGAGGTTGAGGTGGGTCATGGAAGGTTTAGAGGACACACCAGTCGTGAAGCTAGACAAGAACTGTATTATCACTCTCTACCAAGAAAGAACAGAAAGGGGAAATTCCTAGGAAACCCCATTACCTTCTGGTGACTAAACTATATAATGATATCATCCATTCAAGGTGTTGTCCAGGCAATATCAAGTCACTGCATAGTTTTCCAACTTTTTCTACCTTTATCTAGCCTTTCCTTTCCACACTGACTTGTCTGCTGAGGAAATCCCCAGGCATCTTATGTACTGCAGAAGATTCTGGGGCATGTTTTAGGATGTATATTCAGATTATATGAACCACTGGGCCTCATCATTGCCCCACATGTAACAAATATGTGGGGTGGAAACTTTTCAATGGACAATTTTCCGTGCTGCAATTTACTGAGGAATTTTACTGCTTTTACAAATTCATTGTTTCATAAAATTAATGAATAATACAGTGAATAACATAGTACAAGTTAATATAGGAATCTGGATGGATACAATACTAGTCAAATCTAAAATCAAACCTGTAATTTAACTTTTTCTTTTTTTTTCAAGTGACTACCTGTAGGAAGCACATATACTTATGCACGTAGGAATGGATTTAGGCTTAGTCATGCTTAAAGTACTCCCATTGAAATCAATTGGACTATTTAAATCAATGGAACTTTTAAGTCCCATTGATTAAAATAGGTCTACTCTAACCTATAGATTGAATCTAACCCATAGAACTTAAGGCAAGTTAAAATTTCTAGTATGTTTACAGTTTTCACAGCCTTCATCCCCCCCTTTAAAACCCTTATTCTCCTGGCTGCTTCCCATGCCAGCTCCAAGTGGTTGAGGGCCCTGGGGCAAGACACCCTCAGTACCCCTCCCTCAATGAGTCTCCCTCCTCACTGCCATTGTCTCCAGCTGATAGTGCTCATCATCCTCTTCCTCATCAGTGCTTTCTCTTGCTTGTTTGATTGGCAGGCAGAGAACCAATGAGAAAGTAGGAAGTGGCCCCTGCAGCTTCTTTGAGCCAGAGCCAGTGATGTGAGGTTTCCAGAAAAAAATTGAATTGGAAAATTCTCTTGAAAAAATTCCAGTGCAAATTAGGAGCATTTCAGGGTCATTTGTGTGGAGTCATTTGCATAGGTGGATTTTCTGTTTGTACTGAAAAAATTCCCAATGCAAATTAGGTTAATTTCGTATGTTCTTTTGCATAGGGAAATGTTCTGATGCCCCAGTGCAGTTGTGGGCAACTTGTGGCCCTCCAGATGTTTTGGCCTAGAACTCCCATTATCCTTCAGCATTGGTTATCTTGGCTAGAGCTGACTGGAGCTCTAGGCCAAAACATGTGGAGGGCCATAAGTTGTCCACCCCGCCTTAGAGAGATCTAATTCAGCATGTTTATTACATTCACATTTAGTAAACAAAGCTTTTAAAAAGTATCTCATATTATTTTTTAGTCCCAATACACAAGTGCTGGACCTGAAATCTTTGAGTAGGGGGAATTAAAGCACACTTAATGTGATTTAGACATATTTTGTAAATTTTTGTATAGGAATACTTGTATAAAATTTAAGACAATAGCAAATACTTCCCTCACATTGTTTAAATTCAAGAAGAAAAATCAAAAGTACGAAAAACTATTGACACACTAATTAATTTTAGCATCCCAAAGAACTGGGCGTGATGTGCTTGACATCCACTCATCTATTTCAACAGACTTCAACTTTTTTCCACTAAGGTTTTTGGGCACCTTCAGTTTCGCTGTCACAACTTACTAGTTCCATTTTACTCTGAGACATTTCAGTAACATACATGTATCCTGCCAAGGATAATCACCTAAAAACATTAATTAACCACCAACCTTGTTAATAGTATATTTGCAGTTGGCATCCATTCATATTTATCAATGAAGTTATGAAATGGAAAATTTTCGCACTGGGAAAATGTCCTACCTTACATCACTGGCCAAAACAAGAGGCAGCTGAATCAGCAGGTTACAATAGTGAAGAGGAGGAGTAAGTCCAGAAGGCTTTTATCAGTGAACACAACTCCTACCTACCCTTGACGCTTGGCCCCAGCTGCTTCTCTTACCACAATCATGGGATCATCAGATGCAAAGCAGCAGATGAAAGTCATAGAGACAATACCTACAAGGCACGCTTCCTATTTTATGTTGTGACTTTGTAGTACTGGAGTCAGATTGTTTTTTTTGTTTTTTTAGAACATATGAGCATCTTAGATTCTGTGTTCAGAAATGATGTTTATTTGAACCAAACAGCTGAACACAAAGAATCCATTTTAAATTCATAGATTTATACGCTTCTTGTCATTTAAATATCTCTCTAAGCAGTTTGAATATTATGGTGGGATATTTTTCCAGATCATAATTCTAAAATTGCATGGTGGATGCGTTTCATTGAGTTAGTGCCCATAGAAAATGCTTTGATTTTCTCTTGCATGTATTTCAGTATTAAGATCTAATTCATGTGTCTCTTGCTGAGCCCTGTTAAACTGCACCACTTAACCACATCAAAGTTATACCACCTGTTGAGATAAGTTCAAGTTCATGCTTTTGACTTGTGCAGCCGTAGCAAGGCTTATGAAAGGGTTTTTTTTCATAGAATGTAGTGAAATTACGAGCCTTTGTTCCAAACCATCGATGGGAAAAAAAAAACACTTCATCCCAAATTCATTTTTTTTAGATGAACACCTTTATGTTTCTCCTTATTTCCATTTGGAGTGTGTGTTTGGGGAGGGAGGATTTATTGAAGGGCGATGATTTAAAGATTATTTAAACTGTAATGTCTCTTAGTTGTCACCTCCTAGCTAAATAAAGTTACTTTTCTCTAACAGATAATGCCTACCAGAAAGAATATGCATAAGAGTCAACTAATTTCCCAACTTAAAATCTTATTGATTTCAGTTGTGGAATGCAGTGCATTTTCTTTGTAAAGTAGGTGCCTTGCTATGGCTGAAGGGCAGGATCTACACTACTGCTTTATAACGGTATTGAAGCACACTGACAACTGTTGGGGCCCATTGGCACATTCCATAGACCGTTTTCACACCACTTTCATAGCTAGGCTGACCAGATAAAATCCAGGTCAGGGTTCATGTAACTTTAACAGTTGTAGAGAAAAGGGAATTTCAGCCAGTGTCATTTGTATGCAATTAGTTCCTGGTGAAATTCCCTCTTCATCACAACAGTTAAAGTTGCAGGCACTATTCTAGAGTGACCAGATACAAAAGAAGGCAGGGCCCCTGCAACTTTAACAGTTGTGATGAAGAGGGAATTTCACCAGGAACTAATTGCATACAAATGACACTGGCTGAAATTCCCTTTTCTCAACAACTGTTAAAGTTACGTGAGCCCTGACCTGGATTTTATCTGGTCACCCTATTCATAGCGTTATATCCTGCTTGGTGTAGATCGGGCCCTGGTCTTAGGTCAAACTAGATGTAACATTCAATGAGCCATTGCATTTAGGTCCTCACACTTAGGTCCTCTGGGAAGAACTTATTCAAGTCAGCCAGAACTACGCTGGCGAGTGTTACCCAGAGGACCTTCTCTTCCATTGCTCCCAGACTATGGAATGGTCTGCCGGAGGAGGTTAGACAAATCAGCAGTCTTCATGAATTTAAGAGAGTCATGAAGGCTGCTCTCTTCCGACAGGCCTATCCAGATGAATTTTAAGATGTTTTTAATGATGTATTTTTTCTTGTTTTTTAAAAAAAATTCACTGTTGTGATTTTTGTGTTTTATATTGTTGTTGTTCCCCGCCTCGATCCAGAGGGAGAGGGGGGTTAAAAATAATAATAATAATAATAATTATTATTAATCGGCATCTTTTAAAAAATGTAAATAGTAGCTGCCAGGGCGGAGGATGGGATCGCAGCTGTGGTTTGCACTGGGAGAAAAGATTCCATTGGCACCAGTGAGAGCTTTCCTCCCAGTGCAAATAGCGGCTTTGAGGGACTGTTGGAGAGGGAGGAAGCAGAAAGGAGCATTCAGCCGCCCTGCCTGTGTTCCCACTTTGAGCTTGAAATTGCACCCAGCCCCATCCACCCAGCCCTGCAGACCCACATTTAAAAACATGTCTTTACTGCCATTGCATGTAATTTGGTCCTTAGAAAGAGCAACAATTTAAATCGCAGTACTACATTTTTTTTACAGAAATGGATTGCAATGAGATTATGATGTGTGTTTTATCAAGTAATATATTCAGAAAATTATGGGAATTAGCAAGGGAAGGGACCATTCTTCTTCCTGCCATAACTTTTGTTCTAGATTCTTCTTCTGACTCCCACTCCAGTTCTCTTCTGGAATTAGTGAATGTCATTCTTTTGGATTTGTACATTTCTTAGTGGGCAACTAAGTTAATGTGAGCATCTTTTAAAAACTTTATTTTTGAAGAATGAAGGGTATATTGGTGTATTTTGATTTAGTGTAAGCACATTCCAGTACAGTCGTCCCCTTTGAAATCAACGTCTTATCTAAGAGCCAGGGGATTGGTGATGTGCTATGAGCCTTGATATACGTGGAAAAGAGAAAGAAAACTATTTAAATTACTGGTTACAATAAATTTCTTTCCTGATAACAGCAGAAATAACTAGGTCACGAAGGCTCAGTACTGTGAGTCATGACAGCTAGAGGTTGCAGAAACACTGAAGCATGGAAGGTCATTGACAGGGCATGAAAAGAATCTGGGCTGTGTAACATATTGCAAAGTGGTTTGTCAAGCCCCCTGTGATCATGCAACCTGGGCCACTTTCTGTTTGGTCCTGAGTATGAAGTCCAACATAGGAAAGAACATCTGTCTTTAAAACTTCTATGATGCTCGTTTTATGTCCTTTCATTGATTCTATAATCATATAATCGTATTTCCATTTATTTATTTATTTTATTATTTTATTATTTATTTATTACATTTCTATAGCTGAAACTCTCTGGGTTCTTCAGCGTGGTCTCTGTGCATTACACATATGGGCTCTGCGCCTGCATGGAGCTCGTTCAGGAAACCTCCATAGCCAAGGCAAATGTTTTGGCAGGAACCCCTCCCCCATCATCTATTGTGCATGTCCCTGGGTTCCCGCCCTTCTCCTCAGTTCTCTCTCGACCGCCTTTCTAGACGGACGTCTCTTGGGGAACTTCTGTGTTAGCTAGTTATCATCTTTTATCCTGATTTATTATTCTTTTGCTTAGTTTTCTTTAAAAAAAGAAAAAGAAAAAAGGAGATTTATATTTCAGTTTTTTTCAATCGCGTTTTTGGTCCAGGTTCGACCGTATAGCCATAAGAGCCCCTTTTCGTAAGCGCCTGGAGTGCGGCTGCAAACTCCCTCCATCACACATGCACTCTTTAGGCCTACTTTGTTTGGGAGAAACACACGTTGTAGAGACCTGCCATTTTTGCTCTTAAGTTTACCAGACAAACAAAACACCATAGAGCTGATTGCCTTTGTGCTCTAATTTGGCAAAGGGCCTCGGAGGCTGAGGATCATTCATAAACCACATCCTCAAAGAAATCGACTCCCTCTCAAAATCAGGGGATGTCGACCACAACTGCAAGCCCCTCCGATCCCCCAATTCCTGGGCGATCGCTGGCTCTTACTACTGCCAAAACAAAAAACAAAAAAAAGTCCAAAAAAGGCTCGCACTACCAAGCCGGCCAGTGTCAAACACAAGAGAAAGAAGAAGGATAAATCTTCAAAACCTCCAATGTCAGAAATGATGGCTCTGTTACAAATACTGAACCCCCACCCCCCACAGATGCTGGGGTTACCTATTCCACAACTTTCTATCTTGGTACCGATGACTCACATCCAACCTCAGTGTCAGAGGGAGAAATTTGGGACCCCTCTCCTTCCCAACTCGTACTGCTGCCTCAATCTGGCCATCAGGCTTGAGAGTAACATGGAGACTAATCTCCAGGCTTGGTGGACTCCAGATGGTATAATCAGGACTGGGAATATTTCCTGAGTGAGCACTGGGAACCCCATTGCCCTCCATCGAGAGATTGGGATGCCTACTCTAACTGGTCGGTACCACCCCATCTTTCCTAACAATATTGTGACTGGCAAGATGGCGTCGATCGTTATGGGGATCATCCTCGATATTCCCCTCCTCCTCAATACCTCTCATTTTCACCACCCCATCGACCGGCACCATCAGCATTCTTGTCAAGACCACCTGAGGAGGAAAGCTTACCACATCAACATCAATCACCAGTACCAACATCTTTGCCGGCATCAACCTCAATGGTGCCTCCGCAATTCCCACCACCTCAAGGATGCCAGCCACATGACCAAGCAGCAGCTAGTAGTGTCTCCCAGCTCCGAGTCATTCAGGTGTCTTCACCAACCTCCTCACCCAACCAATTGCGAGTCCATACACAAGTTACTGCCATGAGGGAGCAGGTCGTACGTGGAGACAGCTCTGGTCAAGTGTGCTCTGACCCCTCCTTCACCGAGGGGCAAGCCTGCCAGCTCATAAGAGAGCTTAATGGTGATGATGATCCAGGCTGCCAGGTGTTGGGTGGAGACTGACTGCCCTTTCTTGGGCCCCACATAGCTTACAAAGAGCCTATTGGGTTTTTGGAAGGGTTCAGTTCTCGTCTTGTAAAAAGCAAGCGCCCTCCGAACATCTAGAGAGTGTAACTTGGTCTCGGGATTATTGGTGATCAAAGGTACAACCAATTGTGGATTAGTATCCATCTCTCTATATGTAATCTACAATATAATTTTCCTTGGGAGAATTTATAACCAGGTAATGACCCCACAACTCATTCTGCTGAATTTTCAATTACATTTCAGATGAGCTAGGGACTTCTAGAATTCTCACCTGCCTATGTTCTAATTTGGAGTGGGCTATGTGACTTTTGGAGTTGACTTTGATCCAGAAAGCAAAGTACCCCTGCATGTGGAGAGAAGTTCGATGACGAAAACATTTAAAAACTGGTACCAAAGACTATTTGGAAGCAATGAGTATGGCCATGGGGCAGTCCTTATTTAAATAAGAATTATATCAAAGCTCCATCTAGTCCAGCAACTTGTTTCCTGCAGTGGCTAGCCAGATACTTCTGTAAAACTCACAAGCAGGGCATGAAGGCAGTAGCTCTCCTACATGTATGTCTGTACTGGAAAAAAGGAGCTGGAACAGTCAGGGACTCTCTATGAAAAATGTACTTTATTCTTTATGCAGTAAGTCACTCAGATTTGCCTTGATTTGGACTTCAGCACTGAGGCAGGTCAGGTGGATGCAACATTGGCAATGGCCTATCCAGTTGGTTTGGAGTTTTTTCAGTTAGTGGATCTTATGGATTAAATCAGTCAGGATGGGACTGGCCACATGGCCAAGGGAAGTGATTAACGGCTCCCTGTGGAACGGAATGTTCCTTCATGCTTGAAGGATGCAGTAGCAAGACTTTTTTTTAAAGAACCTTCCCTTGACTAGAGTGACCAGATACACAAGAGGGCAGGGCTCCTGCAGCTTTAACTGTTGTGATGAAGAGGGAATTTCACCAGGTGCTGCATGCAGACAAATGACACCTGCTGAAATTCCCTTTTCTATACAACCGTTAAAGATACAACAGCCCTGTCCTCCTTTTCATATGGTCACCCTACCCTTGACTCATAAAATCTGGAAAGTTATAGGCCAGTCTCAGATATTCCATTCTTGGCCAAAGCGATGAGATGGTGGTGGACTCACAGTTCCAGATGCATGGGAGATACTGATTATCTGGACCCATTTCAATCAGATGAGATATGGGACTGAGATGTCTTTGGTCCCCTTGGTGGATGACTTGTGCCAGGAAATGGATGTGGGACTGTGGCCCTACCAGGTCTTCTGGACTTCTCAGCAGCATTCAGTACCATTGACCTTGGTATCCTTCCAGACTGCTTGGCAAGGTTGGGCCTTGGGGGTGGTTCTGGCCCTTCCTGTCAGGTCATATCCAGAAGGTTGTGTTGGGGAACTACTGTTTAGTATCATGGCCATTGGACTTTGGTGACCCACAAAGTTCTGTTCTGTCCCCTGTGTTGCTTAACATCTACATGAAAGAGCAAGCAGAGGTCATCCGGAGCTTTGGAGTGAGATGCCATCAATATTCTGACGACACTCAGCTCTATTGCTTTCTCACCCAACTCCAAGGAAGCAGCTGAAACCTTTGAACATTGCCTATTTGATATGGGCTGGATGAGGGTAGACAAGCTGAGATGAAATCCAGAAAAGTCAGAGGTACTGTTGGTCAGTAGAAAGCCTGATTTGGGGATTGGGAGTCAATCTGTTCTGGATTTGGTTGTGCTCCCCTAAAAGATCAGGTTTGTAACTTTGCAGTGCTGTTGAATCCTACACTGTCCTTGGATCTTCACTTGGCAGCAGTGGTGAGCAATGCTTTTGCACAATGACATCCAGGGCATCTGCTGCAGCCGTTCCTAATTCAGTCTCATCTGGCAACAGTTATCCATTCCATGCTTACATCTCGGTTAGATTATTGCAATGTGCTCTATGGGGGATTGAACTGGAAGCTTCAATTGTATCTGGAAGCTTCAATTGGTGCAAAATATGGCAACTAGTTTGCTAAACAGTGTATGGTAACATGGTCAAATCAGCCAAGTTTTGAAGGATCTGCGCTGGGTACCAATTGTTTTCCAGACACAATCCAAGGTGCTAGTTTTAGCGTTTAAAGCTCTACACAGTTTAGGGCCTGGTTATGTGAGGGACCACCTATTTTGGTATTAATCTGTTCAGTTACTAAACTCAGCAGGAGAGGCCCTTTTGAAGACCGCCTCGCTTGCAGAAGCCTTGCTTGTCGGGCACGCAGGGAAACGGCTTTCTCCTATGATACTCCCCAATTCTGGCCGTGCTCCCTGTGGAGTTGCTACAGGCCCCTACTATCTCTGCATTCAGGAAGCGGTAAAAACATGTCTTTAAATCATGATGGGGTTTAGTGTTGCTTTTAATGTTTTACTATATTTTTATTTATCATGGTTTTCATGTTCTAAACATTTTTTGGTAAAGGGTTTGTAAAAGAAAGGTGGTGCATTTTGCTTGCATTTTTCTATACCTTTTTCAGCTCTGTGGTATTCCTTTTGACACTGCTGGGAGATACGTGCTGTAAACTGAAATGGTTCTTAACTGAAGGCACACACACACACACAAGTTAATCCCAAAGGGGGCATAGGATTTACTCTCTTTAATGACCAATTTGCTTATAATGTTTTTTAAAGTTCACTTTGGGTTTGTATTTATATTTTGGGACTGAGAGTCATTGTCAACATGGAGTAACGCATCAGCATTAATGCTAACATAATACAGCAGGAATAGACCACCCAGCAATGTCAGGATTTCTGGGTGGCCTTACTTGACACTGGTTCTTTCTCTTGTAATCCTTAATTCTTAAATTGCTACCAAATAACTTCTTGGGAGAATCTGGTCAGAATGACCCAGTAAAAGGGTCTGTGGTTTCAATTTCAAAGCCACCCCAGGGTGTGTCTAATAGGGAGGGGATGTAAAAAACATTTCTGAACCTTTTTTCACCCCTCATTTGTCAAAGTGAAGCTAACTGTGTAAAAAGATGGCACTAATGTTAGTCCTTCACTTTGTGGAAGAAATACCTACCATATATTGTTTTTCAAACTACTATCTTATGATTCTGTGGGTGGTGGCACTGACTCTTTGAGGCTGCAACCCTACAATACTCAATTGTAAGTTAAACTAGCTTTGGCTGAAGTCCTAACTACACATTACACACTCTGTTAGATGTGCTTGTACTTGTGCTATTTATTTATTTTTTAAAAAAAGGAAAAGCAAAGACAGAAATTTGGACCCGAGAAAAAAACGGAAGGTGCTTAACTTCTTCTCCCAGCAGGACCTTTGCTGCTCCAAATCCTGCCTTCCTCCCACTCTGTTGAAGCTTCCTTTCTCCCACAGGGTTCCAAATGTGTTTTTGTTCATGTAAACATATGTTTGAAACTTCCTTGGGAGTGGAAGGGGGAGGAAAAGTGACTGGGGTAATTTAGAGCAGCAAAGTGCTTTCCAGGGAAAGGGTTAAGCACCTCTTACCACCCAATCCTCCACACTCCAAGGAAAGCTGCTTTCCTTGACAAATGAGGAGGGGGAGTATCCCGGCTCTGTTACATCTGTTTGCATGTAATCAATTGAAATGAAACCTAAATATGTGTAATGACATTGACTCTTGTCCATCCTTTGTTGCCTCTTCCTGTCCCTTTCTACCCTTCCCTTTTGCTGGATTCCCCCACTGCTGAAATGTTGACTGTCTGACAGCTCCTGCTTTCTTATATTACTTAATACAACATCATGTACATTGCTGACACTATGTAATAATAATGTTTAAAGGGTTCATGTTCCACTTCAGTCCCTTATTTCGTTATTTTACCTGCACAATATCTATCATTATGAGTTCAGGAGACAGAGAAAGGATTCCTATATTGCAAAAGCCCCAGGGGCAATGTGTATGAAGGGGCGGGATTTGTTGCCACGGCAATCTTATTCCAGAATGCAACGCTTTGCATTTTCCCCATCAAAGTGAATTTCAGCCATTTCTTTACATGGGACAAAGTGAAAGAAACATTTCAGAGCCATTTCAGATGTGGTGAAAAGGAAAAGGATGCACCGTTGATCTGTGTTCTTGTACCCTACACCTTTCCACAACCATTTTTTGGGGTACATCCTTCCTGTATTGGGGCACAAGATCTATTTTGATGAGAAAGAAACATGGGGAAGAGGAAGACATATCAATGGCATTTTTCGTTCCTGTAGGTAATCCTCAAGGTCAGAGCCCTTATGGACCGAAGCTGTGGTCATGTCTGGTGACCTAAATGTAAACCTGTGTGCTTAAGGCATCCGTCACTGATGGGAATAAGGGTGTGCAATAACTGCCCAGGTGATGGCAGGAAGTATGAAGTCTCTGGATTAGTCAGCCTTCATATAAACAAATACTAGGAATTAGTCCTAATTTGCTTGGCCCTCATTTGCTTGGGCCACAGAACACTTTTTTAGGGGGGGGGGGGGGGTTGGCCTGCTACACTTTAGGCTCCAGTTTAAGCCACTGATGTTAAGTGCCCTGAGCTCTACATCCAGATTTGGCCAGAGTGGTCCATGACCCTATCCTGGTTGTGACAGTTCTCTTTTCCTTATCACATCTGAAATTACCCTCCATCATTCTAAAGTTATTGGGATGGTGTCAGGGCTCTGCGATCAGCACTAATATGCTATAAAGAGGGGCTGTAGCTGAGTGGTAAGCACGTGCAGAAGGTCCCAATTAAAGAATATCAGGGAGTTGGACTGAAAAAAAGTCCACTGACACAAACCTAGGAGCGCTGCTGCCAGAGTAGTCCAATACTGGGTTATAGATAGACCAATGGTCTGACCCAATATATGGGGGTTCATATATACATACTCCTACTTAGTTACACAAACATGCAGTATTTATCTTTTCCAGTTGATCAGGTGGTAGAAAGTGCACTTGTCAATTTGAGGGACTTTTGAAGCAGAACACATTAGCTTTTTAAAAAATGATATGATGGAATCGCTGGCAGCTCCATCATCCTACCTTCAGTTCTGCTGAAGACACTCTGTTGAGAATCAAGAATGGATCACTGTGCCAAGTTTCAGTTAACTGTGAATGTTGCTGGGTCTTGGATTCTATTATGATAGAACAGCTGCCAGATCCTTAATCTTACCAGTACTATTAGGCAGCTGGTTTAATACAAATGTTTCCTTTTGTGATTTATGTCATTCTATCTCTGGATCTTTTATTTTTCTAGGAGCTCAGTTTGATGAACTTGAGGCCAAGTGTCCCAGACTCTCTCACTGATGGGTTATAGTTTTGAGCAAGGGAGGAAAATATATTGGTCGAAATACTCCATCAGACTAAAGAAAATAGTTTTTAGTTGGCACTGATAAATAGACATTGAGCAGAAATACTGCTGACCCAAATATGTAAACCACAGCCTGCTGGACTTCAGTACAAGACTGAGAAATGGAGCCATTGTTGTTAAGCCTAGATAGTTTTATAACCGTTCTTTATGAAAGGTACTGTATCTTTCTCTGCCCAGAAAGAAACAACCTGTGTGGTAAAGATGAGGCATTGCAAAGCACGTAAAAGTTTCAGGGCCCAATCATTCCATTGGCATCAATGGAAGGGTCCTTCCTAAGCTTAATTGCCATGTGGTGGGTGGAACTGGGGTGAGGTGGTGGTGACACTGTGCACAGGAAAGAGAGGAATCAACACAGCTGCTTGCATTTTTGGATTCTCGTTGGGGATGTGGCTACTGTCATGGTAAGTGCCTGCACTTCAACATTTACTACTACGCCACTGTTCACTTATACCCTAATGCCTTAAGCAGGAAGACTGTTTCCCTTTCTCCTCAACGCTTCTCAAAATTACAACCACTTTACTTCATCCCATAGAACACTAATGAGAGCCACTGAGAATGCTCTGTGTTGTCCCACTTAATTCATCTACATAACTCTGGCCTGGGCTCCATTTTCTAGGCCTGATTCATACATTAACTGAACATTGTGGGGGCCTCTGTGGCATGGGGCTCCCTGTGCTGTCCCAGTAACTAACACCAGAAAGGAAGCAACTGTTGTGGAAAGGTCTTGGACTGATGCCACCAGCTCATTAGTGAGCTTATCCACATAACAGCTTCCCTTTATATGTGATCTCTACTCGAAAATAAACTTTGTAGACATGTGTCAGCATACGTATACAGTCATCTTAAGTTCTTATAAAATCCTGTTTACTTCAAGGACAGAATTTAAGGACATCCTTAAATCTCTCCGTTGAAACTGATGAGCGTTTAATTGACTTTGACTGGATCGCCACTAGTTTCTTGATGACAAGAGTGGTTTCTGTCCTGCTGGGTCCCAAACATTGGATCTCAAACTTTGTCTACATAACATATCGAATAGCATCAAATGCTTTAGGAGGATGGAATTAACCACCTGGCTAGAGGTAACAGCTTGAGAATGTGATAGCTGTGAATGAGGTAGTGAGCAGGTGAATGAATTGTTAACTCCTGCAGGCAAATGACTGGGAAAGAAAAGTGTAACTTAAAACTGAAGCACCAAAATGCAAGTTGACAGGCTTTGGCAGGACATGTCTATCAGTACTACATTCACTGAGACACCATATGGTTAGTTGCATTATAGAAAGCTTTCATTCCGCTCCTGCATATGGCACCCACCATTTAAAATAGATGCTGCTACATGTTATTAAAAAGCTAATGTTACAACATCCTTTCCTGTCTGCCAACTTGGGAGTTACGTTACATAGACAGTAGCATCCAGCTTTTCAGCTCTTGTCTGGGTAATTTTAAGATACCTATGTGGGATTTTGTTGCATGTTGTGTTTTATGGCGGAGAGGCTGAGCAAAATAGGAATTAGATAGGCAGGAATGCCGACTCCAAGGCCCAGATGACACACAAAACAAAAAGCAGACACAGAGGCTGATGTCTTGAGCGGAGGAGTGGGGAGGGGGAAGAGAGAGGGGGGGGCTGCTTAACCCTTTCACCCCCAGCTATTTCTCTGCTCAACATCGCTTCCCCAAGCAATGATTCTCTTCTATTCCCCCCACCCCCCACTAGATGAGTGGGAGTGGGAGGAGGAGAAGGTATGAACATTTGGTGTCTTTTCTCTTATGAGGAGAAAAACAAATGAAGGTGGTTTTGAGTGTGTAAAACTGTTCAGTGATTAATAATGGTTAGAAGTGAAAGCATAAAGCAGCCTCTACCCCTCAAACTGGTTCTTTGCGATAATAGTTTAGTCTCTGCGTCTCCTTTTGGTAAAAAGAAAGAATAAAAAGTGGGGGGGGAGGGGAAGAGATGTCTCCAAATGTAATATGTCATTAGAGCTTAGCACATGCTGGGGTTGCCTTACTAGTAGGTTGTGGTGCTAGCAGCCCTGCTGGCCATTCTCCATGATGCCACCCTGCCATTCCCATGCTCCTGAACAGCACCCCTCCCCTCCAGTGGTAATGATGCTTGCTTGCTGCTAGCCTAGATTGGCTGTGTGTCTTGCGCTATTGGGAAAGGCCCCTGACTGAGTGAGGGGCAGGAAGCCACCAGCCCAGGCCCCACAGCCCAGCAGGCATCACACATGCTTTCTTCTATTCACATGATGATGGCATGGTGACCGTTCCACTGCTCCATGGCAGCATTTGAGTAGGTGGTGAGTAGAACAGTGAGTGAGCAGCAGTTAGATGTGAGAGAATAGAACTGTTTGAGACCCAGGCCCTCCGCTTGTCCTCTGGTGTGGTGGTGGTGGATGCCGCTCTGTCGCCAGTGATTGAGTGTGATTGAGCTGTTAGTCCCGTCAGTTTCTGTTCCTGAAAGAGGGCCCGCCATCTTGTCCTTCATCTCAGGTAGCACAATATCTCAGGCTGCTTCTATAACACAGCAAACACATTTTGAATCTCAAAATCAGAATGATATTTTTCGAGCTATTTGGCATATGAAACAAAAAGCAGCCATCGTCTGACGCGTGCATAAAAAGATTTTAAGCTTCTTGGAAAGTAATGCTATTGAGAGCAATGTGAACATTGTTCTTTGCAATGATAAAGGTATTTGCTTAGTTGTCAGCAAGGATGTTTTTGTGCTTGCATTGCGTAACCTTGGTGGGTCAAGAATCTTCTTTGTTATAAAATAAGGCAACATGGACTGATATCAGGCTACTCTGTTGCAGAGTTTGCACCATATCATCGGTGCAGTTTTTACAAGCGGTCATATAGCCTGAGATCAGTTATTCAAGGATAGGAGAAGAATGAGTGCATTAAAACTAAAGGCAGGTCAGAGTTTGGTACCCAACAGAATCGAGATTGGAAACTGTTTTTGGAAGTGGCAAAAGCATTCCTGGAACAAACACACAGGGCCCTCTTCTTTGCAGCAGGTTCTCTGAGCCACACTGTTCAGAAACAGAGGTCTTCTTCATTGCAGTCCACTCTGTGTGAAGAAGTTCTCCTTTTCTCCAATAAGGGCAGCAGTGCTAAGCTTTGACATGCCAACTGCTCTAGTTCTCGCTGAAGTGGTGTAACTGTGTTTGGGCTGTACTACTTTGCCTCATACTACAGGTGGAGCTCAAACAATTGAATGCACCTATATGAAACACACACGCCCACACGCACCTCCCAGCATATACATTTGTTGATTTAAGGTATTTCTATACTGCCTTTCTGAAATCAATGTACAAAAGGCAATGTACAAAAAGAGAGAACTAGCATGTCCTGAAGGAGGCGGTTGTGAAATCCTTTCTGAAAAAGCCCTCATTGACCCCCGCCAACCTAAATCAGCAAGTCTGCCATTTGCCATGCCGCTGGTGTCAGCTCCAAATTTGTGGAGGAAATCAATCCTCTGGATCCCAATTAGTGTGGCTTCTGGCCTGGATTTGGGATTGAAACTGCTTTCATCACCCTGGTGGATTATCTACACTGGGAGATGGAGAGTGGGAGTGGAAACCCATTCATTCTTCTTGATTCCTCAGCGGCTTTTTGTATCATCAACCATAGTATCTTGATAATCTCTCGAAGTTGTATGTGAGAAATGCTGTGCTTCAATTTCTCTGTTCCTTCCTTAAGATTCAGGTCCAGAAAGTGGTACTTTATTATTGCTGTCCCATCCCATGACCTTTGGCATATGGAATGCCATAGGGGCCAATTTTGTTTCCCCATGATGATTAACATCTACATGATGCTACTGTATGAGGTTGTCCAGAGATTTGTGCAGAAGTGTCTTCAGTATGCTAATTATACTCTGTTCTTCCTCTCATTTCCCAGTTGTGGTCTGATGCATGGGGTGATGATGTATGTATGTAAACAAGCTGAAACTCAGTCCAGACAAGACAGAAGTGTTGTTGGCTCAGGGTTCCTCTGATCTTGGTTTAGGTGTTCAGCCTGTTTTTGGCAGGTTGCGTTTCCCCTTAACTGGATACATAGCTTGGGGGTGTTTCTGGATCCAATTGTGGTGTTGGGTGCTGAAGCACTAGTAGAAGTGGGCTGGACCACTCGTGGAGAAATCAGCCCTGCCCATGGTCAACAGTGCCCTAGGTAGAATGTACAATGCCCTAGGTAGAGTCCCTTTTTGTGTGTAGGGCCTCTGTGTGTGTATACTTGCTAACTGCACTTGCACTTTAAATGCTGCACAGGGCAGGAGGTTTAAAAATAAATTGTATTATTATTCACAGCTACCCAGCTCCATCAGTCTACAGCCAAAAATACCTGCACCTCCAAACACAGAACCAAATCACAGAGGAAGGAAAAGACCTGGGGTGGGTGGGATGGGCATGGGGCCATTTTGGGTGTTTGTTTTTTCTGCCCAGAAATGCCATGAAAACCAGTGAAAAAAAATAGCTGTCCCATTCTGTGGTTACTTAAGGCTTGTAGGGGAAGCTAATGGCATCTGACAGGGTCAGATCTGAGCAAGGACATCCAATTTATGTAGAACAGTCAGGTCAAAGCAGGTAAGGAGGTTATGTGGACTAGGGAGAGTCCAATCAAAGTAAGTGCTTCAGGCACAGCAAGCTAGGTAACGTCCTGCCTCAACTAAGTTTAACTCTTTGTTATGTTAATACGAATCAGGCTGATATTTAAAAGTCAATAACACGGAAGTCCAAATGCAAGTCAAGGTCAGGGTACAAAAGCTACAGTAGTGGCATTGTTTCCAGCAAAAGCTAGATTGATCATGCAGATTCATGCTATCAGAGCCTCCTGAGCCCTGTCCAAGCCTCAGCTGCAGTACATTACAAGTCTTGCAGATGAGGAGTCCCCTATTCTTGAGGAGTCCTTTGGAGTTGGATGTTTCTTCTTACAGAAGCCCTCCCGGCTTGCCACTTAAGGCAAGAACACTTTCTGGGGCTGATACAGAGAGTACCAACTGGTACAGCTAGAAAGATACCATAGTTAATAGTATTGAGAGCTACTAAGAGGTCCAAGAGAACCATAAGGGTTGTACTCCCCACATTTCTCTCAGAAAAATTCATCCCACAGAGCAACCAAGACAGTTTTGGTCCTTGAATTGGGCCTAAAGCCATATTGAAATGGGTCTGAAAAATCATCTTCATCCAAGAATACTTGGGAGTTGATCAGCTAGTATGAGCACAAGCACTTGCTCAAAATTATTGTTATATTAAAAGTATCTGTCTTCACTTTTGATTACTCGGTTGAATTCAGCTCCAGATAGGACCAGAAACTAGAGTGGGAAGAGCACATGTACCACAAGCCTCAGTGGTGAGATTACAGTGGTGTTCTCATCTGATCCAGCCTAAAATAATGTGCTGATCCATTTTGCATTTCAGAACTGCAAATTATTTTGTTGCAGTGGTGTAGGAATTAGACTTGTCTTTGTGTGTGTTATGTTATGATTTCCACTGTTATATGTATTATGTAGTGGTGTGTGTGCCGCCCTTCCCTCTTCACCTCAGCTCCTGATTTGGCATTTTGGAAAACAGCCAGCTTCTGGTTGAACTGAATCAAACTTGGTCCACTTCAACTCACTACCAAACCCAGGCCAATGTTCAGAAAACTGTGCTTCCCATTAACTAGAATGGGAAATCCAGAAACAGCTATAGCATTTTTCTCTTGGTCAGAATTGGAAGATAGTTGCAGCCCCTCTAGCAGAGGATTATGTCTGCATGGTGTCAGAAAAATAAGGGCAGAGATCTTCTTGCTATGCACCTTTATAATTTGATTTATTCTAAAGGGAACTGCTGATAACATGTCTATTCCTTGGCAAAACTGGATGAACATTTCAAGGAGTGGTGCCCCTCCTGAGGGGATCAAACATGCCAAGTTTCAGAATGACAGCCACAAGGAGTTTTATTCAAGAGCGGCCTTGACTTTTGAGGGGATGCACTTATCCCCCTATGTTCTTTGTAGGCATTGTTCTGACATGCACAGGTAGACCAGTTTTCCCCCTGTAGTTTGTGCAACTTTCTATTTATGAAAAAAAAAAAAAAAAAAAAGTTCCCAGATTTTGGGGAAAGCCCACAGCTCAGCTTGTGGATGCAAGCTGAGCTGAACAGGCAGCAGTTATCCATCAGGCCCCAAACGACAGACATCCCTAGACAATTCACATGAAAATGGCACACATTTTATTGGTGTTTCTAGCCAAGAAACTGCCATGTTTCGTAAGCATAGGTGCAAAGGCTATGGAGTTATAATTGCTTGAAAACCAGTTTAAAGCATTTTCATAGTAAACCCAAGTGATGTTGGAAGAATGTCCATCTCACAGTGCCATCCATGCCCTCCCCACAAACGCATTGATTGAAGTCACTGGTAAAATGCCCTAAGATTAGAAGATGGATCTGTCAGTTCCTCAGCAGCATCCCTCCCACCCTGTAGCATTTAGAGAATCAAAGCCAAATAAGAAAGACACTATTTTGTATTTATTTCAAGGGATAGGAAGTTTGCACGCTGTGCGCATGTATCCAAAACACAAATCAGGGATGAAGCCTCATTCTAGGCTGAGGTTCAGTTCTTTTGGCTTTGTAGGGAACTCTACTTTGACTCAGGATGCAGCAGAACCAGACGGACGCCTTCTGCTTGGGATTTGGGATTTGTCTGAATCTGAATTATGTTGTGTAGCTGATAGAACAAGATACACATCACAAAGATGTACTGGGACAATTTATTTCAAAGCATTTCTTCCCCCCCCCCCATACACACACCTCTTTTTAACACTCGAGTACCAACCAGATTTAGAGAGAGAGAGAGAGAGAGAACCTATCTACACTACTGCTTTAAAATGGTTTAAAACGGTTTATAACAGTTTTGAGCACTGTCGGGGCCCAGGACACACTCCATATACAGTTTTCAAAACATTTTCAAAGTGTTGAATCCTGCTTGGTGTAGATAGACTCAAAGAGAGAGAGAGAGAGAGAGAGAGTTAAATTTTAGAGGTTATTCCCTGGTGAATTATGACTCCGTTATTAAACAATTCTGCTGATCAGAAACATCAAATATACACGAAAACATCCTTCAGAACAAAAACTTTTAACAGTGTTGTGTTATGCAGTAATAATACAGTATTCAAATTGTTTCACATTGCCTTAACTTGTAATTCTTACAGGAGACCTGTTAGAGAGTATTATTCCTCTCATATTCCAGATGGGGATGGGGCTGAGGCAGTGTGGATCCCTAGTGAGTTCATGGTAAACACAAAATCCAAACTAGGGCTTCCTAATTTGCAATTGAGTTTCTTGTCTAATATACTCTAATTTGAGAAATGTAAAATTACAGTTTATGTCAATAGAAAGGACCTAATGAACTGGTCTAGAACATAGTATAGCAGAAAGGAAGTCAAACATGATGGCAAAGAGTTTTTAAAACTGGCAATTTGTAAAAAGAAGTTAGAAATTGATTGAAAATAAAAGATTATAACGTAAATGTGCTGGTTTATGTCTTGAGATTGGCTGCAGATTTATTAAAGGGGAGGGCGAAAGCGCTGAAAGATTTTTATTATGTGAGAACGAGAGAACAAACCCCAAGGAAACATCTGGACAATTAATCTTTTCGATCCTTGTATGTAACATGAAGAAAATTATTCAGATACTGGGGGAATGGTGCCCGCAGCCAAATTAACTATTGTAAGCAGAGCATGATAAATTATCAAACATGTAAGTGAATCTTAGAAATGGATGCTACTTTACCAAGGAGGAAGAAACAGAGAAATATCTAAAGTGAACTCACCTTGGGAATGGGATGAACTATATATTTGTCTTCTACTTTTTTGTAGTTCAGAAATAATGGTTTTTAGCCACATTTATAAACTCATCTTCCTGCCTTTCAAAGACGCTTGTGTCATTGCAGGACAGATTCCTTACCAACTGTGAGCACCTGGGTGCTGTCTGATTATTGCGATGGGACCCTGGAGCATCTTGTAGGCCTATTGCTCCATTCTTGTGCATGTACATTATATCTGACAACCCTTCTTTGTGAAGCATTGCACATTGATAGATGTACAGAGAGATGATGGGCGCGTCCATCTGTGTTTGTGAAACTGGAGCTCAGCCAAAGTTTCACAGGAGGCATTTTTCTGAGAAAATGTCTGAGATTGTTTTATGTTGTATTTTTTTCTCTGATTTGAAATGTGGTATAATTAATTTACCCTTTTCTGACCAACTTTCTAGGGCATCCAGATGAAAGATTAGTAATCAATTGTCTTTTGGATAAGATCCCACATGTCACTAAACAGGTGGCCACAATTGCCCCTGGAAGGTGCACCAGAATACACCCCACAATAGACCTCCCTGCTGCACCCCAATGAGCTTGGTGCCACGCTGCAGTCATTAGAGCCCCAGTTCAAGTCTCCTCCATGTTTCCTCTGGGCATCCTAGAGATTCACAGGCCTTTGGTTCTAGTTAGTAGATGAAATCACACCCAACGTAGAGATGCGTCTGATGCCTCAGCAACTAATTTTAAGGCGCTTGAGCAGTGAATCAGGCAGAGACCCAGTGGAAAGCTTCCTCAAGCTCCAATGAACCGTTCAATTGTTTATAAATATATTTCTCATGACAAGTTAGCAGTTCTCTCACAGCAAGCAGGTTTACTCTGCTAAGGAATTCCTTGCCAGGATTTCACTATAACTCCATTCAGTCCATGTCTATGTTGTTTTATTGTGTTGTTATAACCTTCTGTCCTTGAGCATGAGCCATGCAGTAACTTTTGTCAACAGAAAACCAGCATAAGTTACATTTTGCATGGTAACTGTATTGCCATAGGCTTTATTTTTCCACATTGGCGTCTGCTGAGATAAGATATCTGTCCCAGGACAGGCAAAGCAATGTATATAGTGTGGAGATTACCTAATTAAATTGCTGAGCACTGTGTGATTGGTGTCTTAGCCAATGTTCATTTAGGTAAATCTCTGTTTTTCCTGCTGCAGTCATAACAGTAGAAGACTTCCTGTTAATTATAAACTTGACTCTCCAGTGACAGTGAATTGGGCAGGCAAAATTGGGCCAGTATTAAGCCAACTTCCGATCTTTTGCATTTAATGTGAGCAATCAATTATTGTATATTTATGGTTTATTACTATTAGCTGAGGGAAAGTACATGGTTGGCATTTCCAAGTCTTATTTTGTGGACATTTACGCTTCCAGCTAAATTGGCTTCAGAGAAAAGTTGGAATCTTGTATACCCTTGATGGTTAAGTGACTACTATGGCTCCAGGTTACCTCTGAATCAGATTGAGCATGGAAAATTGTCAGTGGAACATAAAAAATATTTTTCACCTCTCTCCCAGGAAGAGCTGGCAAGTGTAGGTTGCCAGCCTCCTTCTAATAACGGGAAACTAAATGAGACTAGTCAATTGGGGGTAGGGCAGGGAGACCAGTTCCACCTTAGTTTTTCCTTAGGCCTCCTTCTGATTTTTATGGCCAGATGAACATATGAAAACCCCTTATCCTGAGTCAGACCAATCGGTCTATCTAGCCAAGTGTGGTCTATCCTCTGAGAGCTTCTCTACACACAGGAAAAATCCTGCAGCTTTACCAGGCTTTCGTCCACGCAGTCTTCCCACTATCACGATACACACATTTACATACAACCACATGATTTTGAATACAAAACTTCCCTTCCTGGAAAAGCCCTATTTTGTTTATTGAGATAGTGCCATCTAGTGGCGCAGAGATCCCAAGGTATCCCAGATAATACAACATTATCTCTGTTTTTAAAAAGCGAGATTCCCCAAGGATAGCAAAGGAGATGTTCTGGCTGCTGATGGTGATTGACTGCTCACTTGCACGTGAGCGGTCAATCACAAGCGTGCAATAAATCACTCGTTTAGAGAAGCTCTGACTAACAGTTTCTCTCCCAGATCATGGGCAGAGAGAAAGAGATGTTCTCAAGCCCTGCTATCTAAGAAACTTTAGGGTGACCACATTTTGGAAACCAAAAAGGAGAACATGGTCGGCCCCCAAGAGGGTGTCCCCACCAACATGTCCACCCCCAGCATGCCAGCACCATGGGGCTAAGTTACAACAGGTGTCTCTGGGTTGTCTGTGCAGCCTCTCTCTAAGTCATGGCAGCCAAACCGAAGCCTCCAGCCTCAAACTATCAATCTCCTTCCCTCTTCCAAAGTCTCCTGATGGTCCAGCCGGACTGCTCACTTATACCCTGTGGTGCCCTTACTTATACCCTGCTCACTTATACCCTGTGGTGCCAGCTTATTGCTCAGTTACATTTGGTGACTCTTACTTTAAAAACCACTTCTGCCGCCAGCCGCCTCTGCCTGCACCAACACTGGACTCTGAGATGCTCTTAAAAGGCTCTGTGTGACACACCAGCCTCTCAGGGCTCAGCTACAGCCATCTCTGAGTTGTGTCTTCAGTCTAACTCTGTCTCTAAGAGATATGCCAGCCAACCAAAGCCACAAATCTTTCTATCTTTCTCTGACCTGCTCTTCAAACGTTATGCATTGCATGCCAGCAGTGCAGACAGACCCTAGCTCACAAATGAACGAAGTGAAGAGGAACGGAATGGGCAGCGAAGCGAAGCAATGACATGCCAGGTTCCACCGTCCGCAGCAACAGGACATCCACAAAGATGAGAGCCTCTCTTTCGACTGGCACCTCACCATTGGTCATGAGAGTTTTTCTCTAGGGATGACCCTTCATCACACATGATGTGGAACTCTGAGAAAAAGGCCTCTGGCCCATTCTGTTTTGCCCTGTGGGCTGCTTTGACTGACCTCTCCTTTCCCACATTTTGATCTGTGGACACCTCACCTCTGCTGAGCTCCAGGTGCCTGACTGCCCTCCAAATCTGCAACAGGAAAAGTGTCATGCTTGCCCAGCACTACTTAGCTGGGCAAGCTGGGCAAGCACAGTTTTAGCCAAGGGCTCAAACTGCTCAAGGTGCAAGACCCCAAAGAGGAGGTTTGACATCCTGTGTTTGAAGGGTATGGCTCCAGTGTTTTTTTAAAAATAATTTAAAAACCTCGAACTTAAAAAAAATCCTAAAAATGAACAGATGAACAGATCTGCTTGAAACATGCCATGGCTAAAGCCCTACTTAAGTGATATCATGGTGCCAAGTTTCATCTCTCTATCTTTAAAAAATGATGAGTTTTTTAAATAATAATTTTAAAACCTCAAAATTTAAAAAAAATGCTAAAAATCAACAGATGTGCTTGAAATTTGGCATGGCAAAAGCCCCACTTCAGAGCTATCATGATGCCAAGTTTCATCTCCTTATCTTTAATTTTTTTAAAAATAATAATAATAATGTTTAGTATTTTCATTAGCCATGCAAAGAGAGAGAGGGCACAATTTCTGTCCTCCAATCCCACCCCACCCTACCCCAATACAATTTTAGCTGCAAGGTAACAAATCTTCTCTGTTGCAATAAAAGAGGAATCCAATGTAATTAACAGGATTACTAGATGATCAAATGTATGCCCAAAGGGCAAGTAAATTATGTCAGTGGTAGCTTTCTAATGTTGATTGTTTTTTCTACAGTCCTACCAAAAATGAACATACCCCCATTGCTAGCAAATAGCACTGCATAGGCCAAGGCTAGTGCCTAGTAGATTTGAAAAGTCAGAAATGCTGATTAAAACTGACTGAATACTCAATTACTCCTGCAAGTTATTTGTTTAAACACTTAACCACCAAAAGAATAACTCTGCTGGCATGAAATATTTAGCCATTGACTAAAACCCCTTCAGACATTATGTTTTTAAACACTGTTCCACATTTTAAGAAAACCACAATAATAATGTGGGTTTCAAATTGCAGTTTGTTAACATAATTTAATCTGCAATTTCACACAGGCAATGTAAACATTTGTTAGATGACTTTAAACTTTCCCATGGGAATGTTACATTAGCTCTTTTTTGAGCTGTATGTATATTTGGGGGTTGGAGAGATGTTAGAAGACATAATGTGGCATATTGTCTGTAGATTATTTTCAAACTAATAATGATCATCTGACCCCAGACCAGAGTTGTGGTTTAGTGAGTAAATACTTTTCTTGACTAAATGATATATAGATGTAATGCTTTCAATTTTTTTCTCCTTTCCTTTTGTATTTTAATCATTATTTTATTTTTCACTTTATTTTTTTTAGTTAAAAACTGAATAGAAAAAAACACCAAAGGAAAATATTTTCTTTTCTTCAAAACTACAGCTGAAAGTAATATTATCGAATAGTCAAAATTATGTGTATTTGCTAATTTTAGGAGTCAACGTTAGAATGTGAAATTTTACCTTAAAATTTAAAAATATGAATGCTTTTGATTAGGGTTGATTAGATTAGAATTTAGGGACTACTGGGGGTATTTATTTATGTATTTACTTGCATTATTTATAAACCACCTTTGAGGTTACAATTGCCCTCGCAAGGCATACAAAGATTCATGAGGTGGTGATGACCATGATGATTATGATTATGATGATACTAATCTTTAAAATTATAATCCCATTACACCATAAAACTGAACAGCAGCAATAAAACATCATAGCAATTAAAAATGGACTAAAAACAAATGTTAAGATTTCTTTTAAAACTTTCCAAAATAGGGTCTTATTTATATCCTGGGGAAAAGAATTCTATAGATGCAGGACCATCACTGATAAGGCTCTCTTCCTGATTGCTAAAGGGAGGAAAGATTCAAACCTTTCCTCTTACCGTTTTTCATGTGCTGTTCACTAAATAGTATTGTTAAGTACAATTATTGGCATCTGTCATGGGAGACTTAGAGCAGCAATGCTCAAGAAGGGATCTTTCCAGATGCTTGGGACTTCAACTCCAAGAACACTGGGAGTTGAAGTCCCAAACATTTGGAATCTACTTTCCCCCCACCCTGGCATAAATCAGGAAGCTAGCCAAGAACTTTACTCTCTCTTTAAAAGACTGAACTGTAACAGAAAGCTCTCATCTTCATTCGTATATAATATATACAGTGCTACTACTGACGAAACTATGTAATTACACTATCCACACATCTCCCCACCCTCCATTTTATTTAAAGATTTAAATGAAACAAGTCAGCACTGCTGAAGCACCTGATAGTTCAGCTATTCAGTCATTCATCTCTCAATCTCAAAAGCTTCTGAATTGCTTCTCCAAAGTGACAATCTGAGAAGTAGCATTGATGACTCCTTTCTGCCTGGCATAAAGGAGTGAAATTACTTGCATGATTTCTTCCTCTTTGTACCCGGGCAAACCAAGCAGACCTTTCTTCCTATTCAGGCTATGCTACTTGGATATTAAAGCTGAAGACTACTGGTGGAGGGATCTGGGGCATTTTCCTTGTCTTGTTGGGAATTTTTGAGACTTGACTTCTGAGGCCATGTTATGGAAGAGGCATAGGGGACACACCAGTCAGGAACCTAGAAAAAGAACTTTTTTTTTGTCTCTCTATAACAATAACAACAACTGGACATTCCTGACTTCATCCAGATATGACTGAGTCCAGGGCCACCTAATGACTAAACTATATAATGAGACTATAATGATACAGCATTTCTTGATTGTTTTGGCAGCAATCCTGTGTGTAAACTATCATTTGACAAATGCTGGTAGATACTAAATATTATTACATGTCATCAGTCAAATATTGAATATTAAAAGTAAATATTAGTAATTGTTAAAACAATAGATGGACTCAACCCCCAAATTTTTCTTAGAGAGCAATCCTATGGCCCCTAGAGAGTGTCTGAGGGGAGGGGGGTCATAGGATTGTTTGGTTTACTGGCTCTGACCTCAGAGCCAGGAAACCATGCCCCTTCCCCCTCCCCCTTGTAGCCAGCATGGAGAGAACCGACCTGACTACCTCTCTGTGCTCAGAAACTTGAGTGTGGAGAAGGGGGAAAGGGAGTGGTCCTTGGGGCAGAGAGGGGAGGAAACCAGGGAAGTTGCCTTTCACAGCTTCCTGTGCTTGCCCCAGCCTCCTTCCCTCTTGCTCTGAAGCGTCGCAACTAGACAGACACAATTTTTCATGAAGCAAAAATGCATGGTGGTCGGATCACGGAGGGGAGGATTGCCTCCATGCTCCAGCTGCCCTGCATTAAGATACTCGGCAGCCTCCGAAAGCAGAGGCTGCTGACTATCAACATGGGACTGCTCCACTGTTTAGCTGCCACTGCAGAAAATGAACCAAACTTTTTGGTGATATCTTTGCCTCCTAATATGTAGTCTTTTTTTTTTAACAAATCAAACATTGGATCTGGAAATACCAGTTATATCAAGATGGCAGTCCTGAAAATTAGAAATGGAAGCTCTAGAAAATAAATCGTATAAAGATAACCATACAATCATTCTATTTCTTTCACACCATAAGCTCATCATGTGCCAGGACAGACCTTCAGTTTTGGAGAGCTATCATTTTCTATGGTTGCTTTGATGCTAAGTAAATGTGTAAATGTGGGTAAATGTGAAACATCTGCCAGGAAATAAGACCACATTTGTAGCCTAAGCCACTTTTATAGCAAAAGCTAATTCTAAGCCTTTGAAAACTGTAAGGGTTGTTGTTTATTCAGTGAAGTGCTGCTCTGGACTATGTGTCATCAAAGGTAGCATAGTGAGTTCATTTCAAACAAAGTAAATTAAGTTTCTGTCATTGAGTTAATTAACATCTCCACTTTGTTTAGTGAACTGAACATTAGGAATTTTTAATAGCATAATATGACAACACCAAGTGGGTCATGCAGTGGAGAGAACTTCGCCATGAGATACAGTTTTTAACAACAGCCAGTTTCTTGGTAGGTATACTTTTGCTCTTCTATGACAACTAATTAAGGTTTGTGCCAGATGCTTTGCTCCATATTCCAACGATGTGTGAGGTCAAGTTGACTTCAGCAAGGAGCTTTTTGTTAATGACTCCAGGGCCAGATCTACACCAAGCAGGATATAACACTTTGAAAACGGTCTGAAAATGGTATATGGGAGTTGTCCTGGGCCCCGAACAGTTGTCAATACTGTTCTAAACCATTATAAAGCAGCAGTGTAGATCCTGCCCAGGGCTAGAGAATGGTGTCTTAGAGCAGGTCTGCTGAAAAGAAAGTGAATGGGTTTTGGAACATCCCTTTCAGAACCTGCTGCAATATACTCCTAAAGGTACTGGAGAGTTGAAGTCAGTTGAGCTAGGGACTGAATTTGCTGTAAGCTTTGGAGGTTTTTACTTCCTCATAACTTTGCTTTAGTTGCTTTTTTTTAAAATAAGTTAAGTGATTTTAATTAAGCCACCTTGAATATGGGATGAGATGGGATAAATTTTAAAATAAGTTAATCAATAAGCCGGAAACATTTATTTCTACTAATAATCTTGTAGAAAATATACAACTTTAAATAGGATGGTGTAACTTTTAATTGGGATGATGTTCACATTTTGACACACTGCCTGTAGCAGTGTTTGTGTGCTTTTTAATGGAGACCTCATGAACCCAGGGGTTTGTGGGATGCACATCTTGCCCTTTCATTTTTTAAATTTACAACCCAAGGAATAATATGACTACTAACTGGAAAAACATGTAAACTAAAGGGTATCTGTGATACCTTATCCTAGCCCCTTGCTGCTTCTGCTCCTGTCCAGCTTTTACTATTAGGCTCCACAGCCCAGCAACCTGGCCTCAGACAAGCATCTATGCTCCCGCTGCCACCAGTACCTTCCTCAGGTACCCTTTCAATGACCACACCAATTGGATGAAATTAACAAGTTTTATTAACATAAAGTATATTGCGTGCAAGTATATTGGTTTCCTCAGTTCATTTGCGTAGCGGTTTCAAGCACAATGCTTATAGGTTTCAAACTGTTCTTAAAGCTAAACTGTTTCTTCTCACAGTATTAAATCAATCATACACCTCACCAGATACACTCACTCACTCACTCACTCTCCCTCTCCCTCTCCCTCTCTCTCTCCCTCTCTCTCTCTCCCTCTCTCTCTCTCTCTCCCCCCCTCTCCCAAATCAACCCACAATCAACCCCTCCTCCTGTCCCAACTCATATATAACTCACTCGCTCCCCAGCTCCTCCCACTCTCACACACCCCACCAATCCAGGCACTTCAAACAACTAGCCAATCAGCACTCACCACTCATTCCATACTCACCAAGTCTTGCAACTCCAAACAGTGAGTACAGTCCTGCCTAGTCATTCACTCCACTAGTTATAATTTTTACTTTCTCAAGACCTATAACTAAATGAATCTCCCAATAATAACTTTTGCAACACATTCACATCCCTAAACAGTAGAACATCACAGTATCTATTACATAAAATTTGTATTTCACCCAAATAAAGAAATATTAAGAGGAAGATCTGAAGGTTAGACAGAAACTTACTTTTGTCATAGTGGTGGTCGGGTCCCTTGGTCATTTTGTGTATTTTGGATTAATCACAACTGTTAACAAGTCTGCATTCTTTAGGCGATTCGATGGCAATGGCTTCTTATCATAGATCGAATCATGAGGACACACAATAATAGGAAAAAAGTGTTTGTATGAGATGCAACCTTTCTCTCTAATCACAACTCCACTGTATACTTCACAGCAATAAGGAAACAGTATAATAAATATTTCCCCATAACCTCTAAAATATATTATTTCTCCATCACCTTTTCGAAAATCCTTCCTTCAGAGAGAATGGAAAGCTAGAGGGAATAGGACTAAGTTTTTTGCAATTTCCATGCTAAATACAATAAATCGATGACACACGTCTTTGCGTTAAACATCCCTCACTCCAATTTTATCTGTGGTTACCATCCCAGTTATTTTCAGTGAGCAAGTAAAACTCAAAAGGAATTATTTTGTCTGCAGCAGGAGTAAGTCATCACATGGGGGGGGGGAGGGAAAGCCTCAAGTCCATTCCCCAAGACAGAAGGAAGTGACTTATTCTTTCTATAAGACTGAAGGGAGACATGATAGCACTCTTCAAATACCTGAAAGGTTGTCACACAGAGGAGGGCCAGGATCTCTTCTCGATCAACCCAGAGTTGGAATAATGGGCTCAAGTTACAGGAAGCCAGATTCCGGCTGGACATCAGGAAAAACTTCCTGACTGTTAGAGCAATACCACAATGGAACCAATGACCTAGGGAGGAGGTGGGCTCTCCCACATTAGAGGCATTCAAGAGGCAGCTTGACAAGGTCAGACAACAGGAGGTCAAAGGGGGAATGCACACAGATAGTAGTTAAGCGGCTCCTGGGGATTCCAAGGAAAAATTAATTGTCTTGTTTCATTGTTCATGGATAATGGCTGTTCTTGACACCCCAAAATTGTTGTTCTGTTGCTTGTGGTTAAATGATGGAGATACTGAAAGTTAATTATTTAGGTCAAAATCACGATAACAAACATATATAACAAACCCTATAAAAATGCCTTTGGAAAGAATTTACTTAGAAACATCCCAGATGCTTTATAGTTGCAATTTCGGGTTTCCCCTTCCCCTCAGAATATTCTACCACTTTTATAGGAGGGAGTTATATTCTTGCTTAAAAGCTGTGAATCATATTTAATCACCAATAAACATGGATCTTGAGTCAATATAACTGATCAGCTTAATTAAGTACTTCCAATACCAAAGGAGACTCTGAAACTGTAAAAGTGGCAGGGCCAAATCTAGATTCTAACAGATGTGGAGATTGCAAGTATTGCCACTTTGCTACCACAGACAAATTGTATTTGGCATGCAAAACTGAGAATGACAAAAACGAATAATTGGCCCCCATTCATTGATCCAAGGCAAAAATTAACTTATTCACCCAAGTCTGGAACAAAAATAAACCCTGGCAGGGCACAGAAGGGCTAAGGAGAGGGAGTGGGGCATGAGGAGAAAGGATGATGGGCTCAATGGGAAGGCCTCCAGTTCATAGAATCATAGAATAGTAGAGTTGGAAGGGGTTTATAAGGCCATCGAATCCAACCCCCTGCTCAATGCAGGAATCCGCCTTAAAGCATCCCTGACAGATGGTTGTCCAGCTGCCTCTTGAAGGTAGGCTGACCAGATAAAATCCAGGTCAGGGCTCATGTAACTTTAACAGTTGTAGAGAAAAGGGAATTTCAGCCGGTGTTATTTGTATGCAATTAGTTCCTGGTGATATTCCCTCTTCATCACAACAGTTAAAGGTGCATGCACTATACTAGAGTGACCATATACAAAAGAAGGCAGGGGCAGAAGCTCCTAAATTTTCCTGCTGTCTTAAAACAGGCTGCAAGACTGATACACTGTTAAAATGTGCAGATTTTCAAATGCCCTATATCGTTAATGTTATATTTATACAATGCCATCAGCGTACATGGTACTTCACAAAAAGACATATTTTTAAAAAGCCAGGTCCCTGCCCCCAAGGACCTTGCAATTTAAATTCCAGCTATAGCGAGAGATATAGGGAAAGAGGAGAGGAAATGTTAACAATTAATGACTATAAACAAGTGCATTTAAACCTATTTCGGCTTCATTTCAATTGGGGATAAATGGAGACTTCATGGAAAAGGTGGAGAGAGAAAGAAAATGAGAGAGCAACACTTCTCTCAGATTTTCAGCCTGGATCTGTGCAGTGTGTCTTCATAGGGCATTTTCCTTTAATAAGTCTTAAAATGTAGCATTGCATATTAGCTGATGACTAAAGGGACACGGGAGTGAAGGGGATGGGGGAGGCTCCACCTTTATAAGCCTCAGAATCCTATTGGCTATAAAGAGGACATTAGTGGAGCTAGTAATGTGAAATTTGGCATCCATAATCTTTTTTAAAAGGTCTACAAATGTGCCAGATTTCATACAAATCCAATAAAAGTTACATCAAGTTAAACAGTGCTGAAAACTGACACATTTACCCTATTTACTCAAATTTTTCAACACATCTATAATATTTCATTTTGATGAACGTTACTGATGTACTTTATTCAGGTGTGTCCAGAATGCAGGACACGGCATGATGGGCTCAAGTTACAGGAAGCCAGATTCCTGCTGGACATCAGGAAAAGCTTCCAGACTGTTAGAGCAGTATGACAATGGAACCCATGACCTAGGGAGGTGGTGGGCTCTCCCACATTAGAGGCATTCAAGAGGCAGCTGGACAGCCAACTTTCATGTATACTTTAAGGTGGATTCCTGCATTGAGCAGGGGGTTGGACTTGATGGCCTTATAGACCCCTTCCAACTCTACTATTCTATGATTCTATGATTCTATGTAAAGAAGCAATCCTTCAGTGGTTTGGTGAAGTACTGAGCAGCAGCAACTGATCTTAAGGTTCTACTGCCCTATTGGAGCCTATAGCAGCTAGTGCTGGCAAACTTATACAGTTTGTGCTCATTTTCATTTTGAAGCTAGAATGCTACCAGTACTTCAGGGTTTGCAGAGGTTTGTGTAGGGGAAGGGGAGTACAGGGGAAGGGGGGCTTTTGGAAAGCAGAAACGCAGCACAAGGACCATGATCCCTGCTGTTCCTTTTAGTGTGGTTTGGGCTCATATTGACATTCTGCCATCAGATATGGGATGCTGGTGGCGCAGGGGATGGGGCCCAAGCTGTGTGCTTGGAGCAGCAAGCGGGAACAACTCAATAGCCTCCCTCTCCAACCTGTCGCTCTGGCACATGCCTATTATGCCATGATTGAAAGTCCACGTTGGAGAAAAATGATTGAACAGGGAGACGAATAAAGGCCTCAATGCAGTAAGTAGAAAGTAGAACCAAGGAAACATGGGGTTGCACAAAGGGTAAGATATAAGGAAGCACAGTTTCTGACATTGCACAACAACATCACTGATCATGGGGCACGTCAATTAAGGCATCAAGCTTAGCACCTAATTTTCTGACTTTGTGGAGCTTGAGCTGACATGAGATAGCTTTAATTCTGATCTGAAACTAGCATGTTTTCTTATTCAATTGTCATTTGAATTGAACAAGTAAGTAATTGAAAGCTCAAGAATGGCTAAGTGTTTCCCTTTCTACCCAGTATAGATGTGGCAAGAAAAGAAAACAGGTTGGCATTAAATCTTTACGCTGTTAAAAGTTCCCACCTACAGTGTTCATGCCCTGGCATGACAACATCAAACAATTGTCTAAGGTTCTTGCACTGCCAGAAATTGGACTGACTGCTTGCTTGGTGGGAAATTAGGATTTGGCAGTAGCACATGTGATGAAGTATCAGCTTGGAGAGCTACCAGTATTTATTTATTTTAAATCTATGTAAGAAAGATACTTCAGTTGCAAGTTTCACTGACTGCAGGGAGATGAAGAATCCATGTGACTGGCAAAGCCTGCTGGCTATAGCAAACATTTTTGTCTAAGATCCTGGGTTGTGGCATCTGTATCGCAGAGGAATTTGGATCTAATTAGATAGTGCCTACATGATATTGAACGACGAAACAATTTGGCCACTATAAGAAAATTTGGTCCACTGTATGACTACTTTCCATCTGGTCCTTTTGACACATTGACATCTTATTTGCAAAACTTAACAATTCTAATACACAGACGAGCTTTCACTTATGCAAGACTGAATATCCTGCCATCAGCTGTACTCAAGGGCTGATCTAAAAGAATCCCATTGGAAAACCGCATCTGCCCATGTGGAGATGACAGGAGCTCATGCATTAGTATGTTGTACTTTTTACAGAGACTTGAGGAAAGAGGTGATCACTCCACTACTGTTCTCTATTCCAGGGCTGTCAGTTATTGCTTCTGTGTCTTATCTTCTTGCAGACTAAAATAAGCAGGTGACAGCAAAGACTGCAAAGTTTTTAGCAGGTGCTATCAAAATAAGATCTACCATTTTATCAGAGTCTCACAGTTCCTTTGTTCCTTACACATTTTTATTTTATGTGTAAAGGACTGTGTATTAATTTTGGAATTTGTATTTATTGTAAATTTTTAGAGTGCAACTTGGGCAATTTTGGTCAAGTATAATCTTGCTTTTATTTTTTGTACATTTCATTTCATTTCAAATGCAAAGGCCTGTGGCTGATGCAAATAAAGGAATCTCTCTCTCTGTGTCTCTCTCTCCCATTTCCCATTTTTATTTTGAATGTGAAACTCAAATTCAGAATTTGAGTTCACTTTTCAACAGTAGGGGTTTGCCTCAGAATGACTTGCTGACATCTCTTGATTGCTTTCATAAGGGTCAAATATCAAAACTTACAAATGGTCCACTGTCAAATACGAACTACCATTGCATGTCATCAATGAAGTGCCATCACATGCATATCCATGTGCACTCACCATTGCATGTCAGCTGTCAAATACAGTAAAATTTCTATGCTGAGAAGTCTTATTAAGAGTCCAGTGCAACTGTAGGTGCGATCAAAATATATAGTACCAATAATCTGGTATGTTGCTTCCTCCAATCATGGATAGCAATCAAGCACAGGGCTGTATGCCCTGGCCTCACCAGCCCTAGTGCTGTGGCCCTGTCAGCCTTGCCCCCCCACTGCTCAGATGTTTGGGGCATGTCTGCAGAGGGGAGGTCTTCCAAAGGCATATAGGGTTCTCGCTCACACGGACAGCAGGCATCCCCTCTTAACACAGTCCCGCTTGAGTTCATTGCATGGGGATGGATGACTGAAGGGGGCTATTAGAACTACTCAATATGCAGTAAACTGCAGTTTGAATTCAAAGTGAACTGGGGGCTCGGAGCCTGAAAAGGACAAAGGTACGTGACATCTATTCAAACGGACCGTTTTCAATACCAAAACAGCGTAATCCTATTGATGTGCATGTGGCAGTTGTGGTGAAATGGAAGAATGCAGGAAGCGGCCCTGTACTTTGTCCATCTAGCTCGGTATTGTTTACATTGACTTGCAGTGGCTCTCTAGAGGTGTCAGTGGCTGTTTGCCACCCCTAGGCTTTAATGTGGGACATTCTTCAGACAAAGTATCGGCTTTCCCACTGAAACCTAGCCTAATTTCACCCTGCCACATTAAAAGGGTGTTCTCGATACAGGCACCCTGATTGTGGAACTCCTCCGGCCACTTTATCTTTGGGCGGTGCCAAGCCTTACAAGGTTTTGGTGCCAGCTAAAGACCTATTTGTTTACACTGGCTTTTGATTGAATTTTCCTCTCCTTACTTTTGCTGCACCATGCAAACTATTTATCTGTTACTGTTTTCCCCAATGTATTATTTTACCATGTTTTATCGCTTCTCCCCCACCTTGGGGTTATTTTATAATGAAAAGCAGCTAAGAAATCCCTTAAACAGATATATAAATAAATGAATAAATAACCAAGTTCTCATTTCTCCATATTTGGGGCTGTATGAAGATTCATTTAACATTCTTCTTATACATAACAATGGTAAGATGAGAGTTGCTTTAATTCACCTGTATGTTGACATAATTTGCTTGAATCCGTAGGAACAAAAGGCCATTTAAATGTTGGATGTTCCTTAATGTTGAAATCATTATAGTTCCAGATTGAGAAATTCCTAGTCAGTCCACATTTCTGCCAATTTAGTTTTCAGGAGCCAAAGCCTCGCCATTCATAAACACTCCTATTTTGCGCTGCAGGGGAGCTGAGACGGAACCAATCTCAGGGACCTGGAACTCCAGGCAACTCAGACAAGAGGCATGCAATTTATTGCAGTCTGCTCTGATGGCTCGCTTCCCTTCCCTTATCTTACAACTTTATGCTGCCTACAAAGATATACAGTAGGTGGAATCTGTCAGGCATAAAGCCAGCAGGCAATGTGAAAGTGGATACGGCTGGTGTCAGTTTGATTAAGCCTGTGCGCGTGTCTTCAGGAAGCAAGACATGACGTTTAATCGTTTGACTACATTGCTTTCTGCTCTTTCTCTGGCAGATAAGCTATTATGCTACATTTTAGCTTGTGCAATGCATTGCAAGAGTACTCCTGCGAGTTATACCACAATTCTGAACACGTTTACTTCGAGATAAGTCCACTTACTTCAATATGGCTTAGCCTCAAGTAAATGTGCATAAGATTACATCCCTTGGAAAGGTAATCAAATAAAAATACTTCCTCCCTTTCCCTAGCTATACCTTGATTTTATTAAAAAGTATAGCAGCAGAGTTACACTTTTGTAGGATAGTTAATTCATACAGGATAACTGAATTCTCCCCCCAGAACGTGATATTCCTAGTTTGGAAAAACTTATCCACAAATCAGATATGACTTTATATACTATCTTACATGGATCACTACATTGTTGTTAATGTTAGAGAAACCATACCTCTGTGTTGGAGCACATGTTTTGCATTGCAGAATATCCAGGTTCAATGTCCAGCATCTTCAGTTAAAGGATTTCAGGTGGCAGGACTGGAAAAGACCCTCTTCCTAAGAGTTTGGAGAGAGGAGAAAGGATCGGACTAATTATCTGAATTCATATAAGGCAGCTTCATATGTGACCCATTGAACGGCATGAAGATTTAATTGCACTATTTTTTTAAAAAAAAAATGTAGATGCACACAGATGAAGGTCCATCCTTTTCCTTGTTAAAAAATGTTTTGTTCTGGATTTGGCATTGTGCTGGCTTACTGTTTATTATGGTTTCTTATAATGTACCAGCTGCCAGACTACTGCACATGGGGCCTGGAGTTAGCGCATTCTTCCACAATCTATGAAATAGTTGTGAAATATGTTGCATACACTCAAGATTTTTTCCCCAGACCTACAATAATTTGGAAAACTGTTGGTATGCGTGGGAAACAAAGGTTTCATACTTCCCTAATCTTAGCCAAAGCAATTTATGCAGCCTGAAACTTGTTTTACAGCGCCAAACCTTTGAGACACCAGTTTACCTATTACACTGTTCAAGTATTTAAACTGCTCCTGTAAGTGAAGTTATTAGCTAAAGGTAATGAGTGAACTAGACCTAAATGGTGCCATATGAAATACTGAACCCATAACTTAGTTATTTTTTAAATGTTTTTGTTAAAACATCTAGACTCTGCTTTTGTTTCTGGGAGCTCAAGGTGGTGTATTCCTATGTAATCCTCTTACGGTGTACATTAAATGCAGAAAAGATAATACTATTTCACACTCTGGTTTTAGTTTTGCCCAATCTATCTAAAGAACATCATTTCAACTAAAGAACATGTTGTGCTAGGTTGGCTGAGCCAGAGCTGCAGCCTGTGAATGGCTGGGCATTAAGGGAAAAACCTCAGGCTTTGAACATACAGGAATAATGGGTTTTTTTCCCAATTAAGAGGATGTGTGGGGTAATAATTCCAATGGGAAAGCATACAAGATTTTTATTTTCACTTGCAGATTCCTTTGTTGGAACTATTTGGCTCAGTTTTAAAGGTTGGAAACTAAAAGTAGTGAACAAAACTGCCTTGATACCATCAGAGTTACCCTATTGCATTTTTCTGTTGAGGTTACTGAGGATCGTTTGTGAACTTTGACTTGTTTCAAACTCCATTCATTATCTGGGGTCTAACTGATAACTCCAAGGTCTGCCTTGGACATTCAGGGGTTGGGGGAGCAAACTAGATGTCACATGCAAATGCCAGTAATGAAGCCCTGACAGATTCCTTTAATAATAATTTTAAAAGCAGCCACCTGGGACTACAATTTTGAGTATATGGTAGTGTTGTGTGGAAGAGGTGCTTAACCTTTTGCGTGCTGACTCTCCTCCTTCTACTCCAAATCTCCCCATCCATTGCTTCCCTTCCAGTGAGGTTTGAGGTACATTTCAGAAGGGCAATACACATGCAGAAGCTGGGGAGGGGCAGGAAAGCAGCTGTGGGAGAACTTGGAGCGCAAAAATGGCCTGCAAGGAAAGTAGAAAGCACTCCTCCTCCTCCTCCTCCTCCTCCTCCTGTGCTCAAAACTGTGGCATCCCAAGGCTTCTTTTTTTAAAAAAAAATTGTTAACATGGAACTTTTACATGTATTTGCATATTATATCTGCTTTGTTCCTGGAAGAAACA
This sequence comes from Anniella stebbinsi, assembly GCA_029215795.1. Lineage (NCBI taxonomy): Eukaryota > Metazoa > Chordata > Lepidosauria > Squamata > Anniellidae > Anniella > Anniella stebbinsi. Next base: position 104,168,549 of record JARDYH010000003.1, read on the forward strand.
ACTGAGTTGTATTTTTAGGTCCAGAAATGAGGAGCGTTAGGCATAGTAGTATTTCCACATTACAAGGATACTGTGCCTTCCTCTAATTCGCATGCACAGCTTGTTGGCTTCGGTCTTCAGTTTTTGACCAGTATTCTTAGATATTGTTGCGGAATATTTGAAAATATATTAGTTTCTGGCCTTCCATCCAGCGGAATATCAGTTGCATCATAGGATCTGGAAGAAAAGATGGGGCAGGCCCATCTACTAGCTTTTGACGCAAGCTCTCATGTAATCTTCTCAGATAAGAAGATTGAAACACGCAATAATACCAATGCCCAGACCTTAAGATAACCCTCAGAGGTGAAAAGGGTGGCTACTAAGGAGAGGGCCTTTTCATGGGTAATACCTCAGTTGTGGAATGCCCTCCCCAGAGAGGCTCACCTGGAACCTACATTGCGGTCTTTCCTAGATAATGAAAGAATCCAAACTGTTAAGATGTTCCTTAAGAAGGAAGTGGAACCATACCTACTTTTCTGTCATAATGAAAAGTTTAATGAAAAATGGCATTTGTGGTAATATTGTTACTAAACTATGTAAGTAGTTTAAATTGAGGTATAACAGAGAAGAACAAGGATTCACAGCATTTTTGCAATTTACCTCACCCTCTCTGCTTCCCTGGTAAGAATCCCATGCTCCTAGAGGATAAGTGGACTAGTGGCTGCCCTGAAAGAGGTGTGCAATGTTCCAGTTGACTGTAGCAACTACAGTCAGAACAGATTTCTAGGTTTTATAGGCTAAATCAGGCTAGTCCCTGATAGGAGGAGGATGGCTCTTCTAAATTGAGTCACACTCTCGGTTTAAAAAGCATACAAATAGCCCTCCTGGGTCAGAACCAAAGGCCTATTTAGTCCAGCATGCTATTTTCACAGTGGCCCACCCTGGCCACCCACACACCTATGGGAAGCCCACAAGCAGGACATGTGTTCTCTTAGACCAAGGTTGCTTTCCATCCTACATATTTAGTAGCACAGAGAGCTTCCCATGCAAATATGGCCAAGAAATACAAATGATTTCAGTTCGTTGCATAGCATTAGAGCAGGGTGAACATGCTAAGAGGGAAGTCAGAGCATCTTTTTCATTCCAGGTCAGTTTAATGAAGGCATTGTCATAGCAGTCTTTACATTTTCCTGCATGTGTTTCATGTGCCTTGTTCCAAGGTTTAGTTGTGAAATCTCCCAGGGTGCTAAATTTAGTTTTCAAAGTGCTTATATGTAATTCGAGGCTGTTTACACAAATCTCTCTTACTGAAGTTCTTAATCTAATTGAAAGAATAGTATGTATTGAGATAAGGGTGGAGGTAGAGGTATTAAACAGCAATATAGAATCATAGAATAATAATAGCGCTGGAAGGGGTCTATAAGGCCATTGAGTCCAACCCCCTGCTCAATGCAGGAATCCACCTTAAAGCATCCCTGTTTAGCTGCATCTTGAAGGCCTCAAGGGTGGGAGTGTCCACAACCATACTGCTCCATTGTCATACTGCTCTAACAGTCAGGAAGTTTTTCCTGATGGCCAGCCGGAATCTGGCTTCCTGTAACTTGAGCCCATTATTCCGTGTCCTGCACTCTGGGATGATCGAGAAGAGATCCTGGCCCTCCTCTGTGTGACAACCTTTCAAGCATTTGAAGATCATATCATATCTCCCCTCAATCTTCTCTTTTCCAGGCTAAACATGTCTAGTTCTTTCAGTCTCTCCTCATAGGGCTTTGTTTCCAGACCCCTGACCATCCTTGTTGCCCTCCTCCGAAAACGCTCCAGCTTGTCTGCATCCTTCTTGAAGTGTGGTGCCCAGAACTGGGGCCTATCTACACAGTCCCTTGGAACGTTTTAAATAGTATTTTAAAACATTCCAAATAGGTGCGTTCTAAAACATCTTAGGCCACATTACTGAGTACTCACGTTACAGGAGAAAAATTATTCAGTCTTTAAAGCGGTGTGTGCAGTCACACACTCTTCTGCCCTGTCTCTTTCTGTTTCGCTTTTACAATGAGTTTAGGGCAAGGCATTGTGGGCATTGTAGTTCATTCACCCACTTCCTCCTTTGTTCCTCTGTCATTCCCTAGCGAGTATAGGGCTAAGAATTGTGGGTGTTGTAGTTCACTCGCCCACTTCCTCCTTAGCCCAGCTTTCTTCCCCACCAATCAACTGCTAAGCATTTGGGCACCAGTATACGAAGCACTGCCCCCATGAATCACAAACGGTAAGGAAGGACACATTATTTTACTTAAAATGATTTATTAAAAGTGAAACCGTTGTATATAGCTGAAGTGAGTTTTAAAAAACCTCAGATATACAACGTTATAGGGAGGGCGTCATGTGGCCCAAAGAGTTTTCATAACCCTTATAAAACGTTAGAAACCTAGCATGTAGATCGGCTCCTGGACACAATACTTAAGATGAGGCCTAACCAATGCTGAATAGAGGGGAACCAGTACCTCACACGATTTGGAAGCTATACTTCTATTAATGCAGCCCAAAATAGCAGTTGCTTTTTTGCAGCCACATCACACTGTTGGCTCATATTCAGCTTGTGATCTACAACAATTCCAAGATTCTTCTTGGTTGTAGTATTGCTGAGCTGAGTATTCCCCATCTTTTAACTGTGCATTTGGTTTCTTTTTCCTAGAACATGGCATTTGTCCCTATTAAATTTCATTCTGTTGTTTTCAGCCCAGAAATCCAGCCTATCACGATTACTTTGAAGTTTGTTTCTGTCTTCCAGACTGCCGGGGAGCCACAACAGAAATTGTTCTTGACAAATTCCATGCTGGCTTCTAGTAATCACTACATTGTTTTCACGGTGCTTACAAATTCACTTCTTTATAATATGCTCCAAAAATTTTCCAGGGATTGATGTCAGACTAACTGCTCTATAGCTCCTCCTTTTCCCCCTTTTTGAAGATAGGGACAACATTAGCCCTCCTCCAGTCATCCGTCACTTCGCCCGTCTTCCATGATTTCACAAAGATAATAGATAGTGGTTCTGAGAGTTCTTTTGCCAACTCCTTTATTACTCAAGGATGCAGTTTGTCGGGCCCTGGAGATTTGAACTTGTTCAAACAAAGTAGGTGTTCCTTGACTATTTGTTCATCAATCTCAAACTGCAATCCTGCCCCTTCAGCTTGGACTTCACTTTTTCCAGGGAGGATCATAGATCCTCTTATGGGAGAAGACTGAGCCAAAGTAGGAATTGAGCACTTCGGCCTTTTCTTTGTCATCTGTTATCAATTTGTCATCCTCATTGGGTCGTGGAACCACCATTTCTTTCCTCTGTCTTTTACTGTTCATGTATCTGAAGAAAGCCTTTTTGTTGCTTTTAGCATCCCTCGCTAGCCTCAGCTCCTTCTCAGCTTTAGCCTTCCTGATACCATTCCGGCACTTCTGTGCTACCTGTCTGAACTCTTCTTTTGTAGCCTGGCCTTCCTTCCACTTCCTATATGTATCCTTTTTTATTTTCATGTCATCTCTAAGCTTTTTGTGGAGCCACATTGGTTTCTTCTGTTGTCTTCTATCTTTTTTCCTTGTTGGGATTGTTTGTAATTGGGCCTTTAAAATTTCCTTTTTTAAAGCTCCCACCCATCTTGGACTTCTTTTCTCATTAGGGTCACTTGCCATGGGACCTTACTTATCAGAGTTCTGCGTTTATTAAAATCAGCTTTCCTGAAATCCAGAGTATGCTTATGGCTACACTCAGCTTTTGCTTCCTTTGAAATCAAGAACTCAAGTATGACGTCGTCACTTTCCCCCAGAGTTCCTGTAACTGCCACTTTATCCACTAAGTCATCCCTATTGCTCAGTGTCAAGTCAAGGATAGCCAGTGCTCTAGTTCAGCTATCCTTGACTTGTGCTAGTGATTGCAGGATGAAATGATTCATGATGCAAATGAAATTCCATTGTCAGGGAATTACAGATATTTTTGCTCTAGAGAGAGTTTATTTTGCTTATTCTTTCTTTTTCTAAAAATATATATACCTTTAATTTTGGAACAAGGCAGCACTGTCTTTGTTTCTGAACTCTTTGCTTGTCAAAATTCATCTCTAAAAATGGTTGTCATTGATCTTATAATGTTTCAGAAGGCACTTCTAAACAGGAAGTTTTCTTTAATCCATTGTTGGAATTTTATTTCAAAGCTTTCAAAAGATACAAAGCAAGCAATACATTGGAAACAGACTCCAAACAGAGATGTTAAAATGTAACCTCATTGAGTACAAAATGTGCAGGAACCATATTTTAACCACAAACCTGCAATAGTACCAGTTTCTGGTTTCAGTGGACATTTTCTTTTCACGTGGGACTTGACCATAGGAGTCAATGGAGAAACCCAAGATTTTAGTACAGCTGTGACTGGACACCAATGTCCCCCCCCCCCCAACAAAAGGTACTGTAGCAACAAAGACAGGAGTCCTTGACCTTTCTAACTTAGGTCTTTTGTGTGACATTTTGAATTGTTTGAGGTTTTCAGACATTTAATAGCACAAGGTGGCTGCACTCAAGTCAGTGACGCAGTTCGCATGTCACTATAACCTAGGGTTCTGAGGCGAACCCTGACTTATCGTTTATGAACAATGTACTCATGTATGCTGCTTGATTGCTCCTGCTGCAAGCAGGAACAGCTAAACGAACCACAGGTTTGCCCATGGTTTGCCTTCCCCAGACAAGCCGGAGTTGTAAGATCTGTATTTCAATCAGCTGTTACCTCTTGGAGCAGGAGAGATCAAGCAGTGTTTATGAGCATGCTGTTGTAAACAATAAGCCAGAGTTTCCCCAGAACTCTGGCTTATTGTGACATGCAAACCAGGCCAAGGGAGCACAAGTCTTCTCTGTGCAGCTGAGCACTGAATTTGGTCTGGGAAAGGACAAATTAAGGAGACTGATATTTACTGCAACCTGAGGTGTGATTTGCATATGTGAGTTTTGCTTAAAAATACAAACCAGCTTTAGCTGAACTTTGAACCTACAATCTTACACTGGACTATAGCGCAGGGCTGTTGTATGCTACTGTCTCAAACCATGCTCAGTATTCAGCATGACAACTCCCGCAAATGCAATATGAGCTGTGGAGTACATAGCAGAGCTGCCATAAGCCACCCTCCAGATCAATTTGGTTTCATCCCACAACGATATATTGCAGAACCTGTGAGATGGGCTTTCAGCATAATATTTTTTTGTAAGCAACATAATAAACCGCTAGCACTTGTGGCATTAGATTTGTACAAAGCATTTGATTCTGTCAACTGGACCTTTCTATTAAAATCTTTAGATAATTTTTGATTCGGCTCTAAATGTATAAATGCACTATGGGTGATCTATTTCCCCACAAAAGCGCAGGTTCACATTAATAATGTAGACTTATGGACCTTTGAATTTCACAGTGGTACCAAGCAGGGATGTCCAATTTCTCCTTTGCTATTTGCAATGGTAATTGAGTTTTTAGCTAACTCATTAAAAAGAAATGAAATGGTCGATGGCATAAAGGCTGGCAGATCTGAACATCTTAACAGCCTCTATGCAGATGACATGCTGCTTTTAACATTAGGAGACCCACTATGAGTTGCCTCAGCATTGCAATTGGAACTGAATAGATTTGAACAAGTTTCGGGGTTAAAGGATAACTGGGGCAAATTGGATTTAATATGCTTAAACGTATTTCCAAATTCTCAACTTAAGATATCCAAGTAGCTGGCCGTTCCTTTAACAAACAAGCAGTTTAGGTATCTGGGTGGGTATCTGACTAAGAATCCGGGTAAGGCACTGGGAGCTAATTATGGAGTCGTTTGGAAGAAAATTCTTACAGATCTTAAAACATGGTCTAAGTTAACACTCTCCTTAGCTAGCCGCATAGCGTCTGTTAAAATGTCAATACTACCCAAGTTGTATTACTGATTCTATGTGCTCCCCGTTGAGGTTCCTAATCAAATACTCAGCTCATGGCAAAGGACGGTGGAATGTTTCATATTTAAGAGTAAACAGGCCTATGCCAGAGGGGGAATGGGGCATTCCACTTTTGAAAACATATTATGAAGCATACCAGTTCCGACATCTGATCTCCTTTCTTAGACAAGATTGCCACCTACACTGGGTGCACATAGGTATCACTCTTTTAGATATATAGTCTCATGAAAGCATCCCGTTTATAAAACGATTATTACAAGTGGCCAGGAGCCCAATATCTAACTTTAGGGGACCATTTAATGTTTGTAGACGATGGTTGGATAAGCTAATGCCAAAGCTTTCTCTACTACTCCCACTATATTGTCACCCAGAATTCACTAGCAATGCAAGGCAAATCAGAGTAGAAGCATTCAAGAGAGCAAGGCTGTATAGAACGCAGGATTTGTATCATGATAACATTCTCCTCTCTAGGGATTTGTGGAGAACTCATCTGAAAGACTTCAATATTGCATAGATGGAATGGTGCCAGGTGGGACACATTTATATGTCAACCACATGTTAAGGAATGCGCCACATGTCCCCTTACACAGTTTGAACTCTTAATCAAGTCCCCTACTGATATTAACTCAGGTCTGGTGTCTCGACTATACGCCATTCTTGTTAATGCCAGGATGGGAGTTGGACTGGTCAATTAAGGTAGAAAACGCAGATTGGTCAAATTTGTTGAGCAAATTTCCATTCAAATCTGTCTCAATGTCCACAAAGGAAACAATGTTAAAGATGTTGCAAAAAATGGTATCTAACGCCAGTAAGGGTGGCACGATTTAATAAATCGAGTACGCTATATTGCTGGAGGGGCTGTGGAGAGGTTAGCTCTTTCCAGCATATGTGGTGGCACTGTGCTAAAATAAAAGTTTTTTGGGACTTAATTTTTAAAGAAATTGAAAAAATAATTGGGCAAAAGATCATTGAATCCCCTGTACCAGCATTGTTGGGATTATTTCAGAAGGATAATGAAAAAGTTTCATTTAAGCCAGATCTCTTTTGGTTGCTGCCAGATTGGTCATAGTTAGATATTGTAAGGATTTGTCTGGTACCACGCTAACAAATTGGTACAGCGAGCTCTGGCACGTAGCCTTAGTAAGAGGAACAAGATCAAAAGACACATTTAATACAGACTGGCAATGCTTCATAGTATATACAACCTCATCGGAATGGGGGAATAAAATTCCCAAGGCATTTATTTATTTATTTATTTATTACATTTGTATACCGCCCCATAGCCGAAGCTCTCTGGGCGGTTTACATAGGATTAAAAACAATTAAAAACAATATACAAAAATTAAAACAGCAAAAACATACAACATACACACAATCTGTACATTTAAAAACCACTTCAACACTTCAAAAAACTACAAAAACAAAACAAAACAAACCCAGGCTCCTCAGATATTGCCAAATGCCTGAGAGAAGAGGAAAGTCTTGACCTGGCGCCGAAAAGATAACAATGTTGGCGCCAGGCGGGCCTCGTCGGGGAGATCGTTCCACAATTGGGGAGCCACCACAGAGAAGGCCCTCTCTCTTGTTGCCGACCTCCGAGCTTCCCTCGGAGGAGGCACTCGGAGGAGGGCCTTAGATGTTGAACGTAGTGTTCGGGTAGGTTCATGTCGGGAAAGGCGTTCCATCAGGTATTGTGGTCCCAAGCCGTGTAAGGCTTTATAGGTTAAAACCAGCACCTTGAACCGGGCTCGGAAACATACAGGCAGCCAATGCAAGCGGGCCAGAGTAGGTCTTATATGTTCGAACCTACTGGTTCCAGTTATCAATCTGGCCGCTGCATTTTGCACAAGCTGCAGCTTCCGAACCACCTTCAAAGGCAGCCCCACGTAGAGTGCATTGCAGTAATCTAACTTGGAGGTTACCAGAGCATGGACAACTGAAGCCAGGTTATCCCTGTCCAGATAGGGACGTAGCTGGGCCACCAACCGAAGTTGGTAGAAGGCACTCCGTGCCACTGAGGCCACCTGCGCCTCAAGTGACAGAGATGGTTCTAGGAGAACCCCCAAGCTACGAACCCGCTCCTTCAAGGGGAGTGCAACCCCATCCAGAACAGGTTGAACACCCTCCATCCGGTCAGCGGAACCACCCACCAACAGCGTCTCAGTCTTGTCTGGATTGAGTTTCAGTTTATTAGCCCTCATCCAGTCCATTGTCGCAGCCAGGCACTGGTTCAGCACATCCACAGCCTCACCTGATGAAGATGAAAAGGAGAAATAGAGCTGCGTGTCATCAGCGTACTGATGACAACGCACTCCAAAACTCCGGATGACTGCACTCAACGGTTTCATGTAGATATTGAACAGCATGGGGGACAAAACCGACCCCTGCGGAACCCCATACTGGAGAATCCTTTAAATCCTTTTGGTTGGCATAATGAACAGTATCACTCATGTGTTGGGTTAATTTATATATACTGACTTGCAAAGAAAGTAAGGGAATGTTTAAGATCATATATATAGTAATAGATATATTTTGTAATAGTTATAATAGCCTCACTGATTTCCTATAAGGGGGAGGGGAGGGATATTTATGTTAATTATTTATTATTATTCTTATCTATTACACTTATATACTGCCCCATAGCCAAAGCTCTCTGGGCGGTTTACAAAAATTAAAAGATTTAACACTAAAAAGTCAATATACAAAATTTAAAACCATAAACATAAAACAGCTGACATTAAAACACTTTAAAACATTTTAACTGTTAAGCCTGGCCACAATGTCAATCAAAACCTCAACTTGAGCTGTTAAAATGCCTGGGAGAAAAGTTTTGACCTGACGCCGAAAAGATAACATTATTGGAGCCAGGCGGGCCTCATCGGGGAGATCATTCCATAACTGAGCGGCCACCACAAAGAAGGCCCTCTCCCTTGTTGCCGTCCTCCGAGCTTCCCTCGGAGTAGGCACCCGGAGGAGGACCTTTGATGTTGAACGTAGTGTTCGGGTAGGTTCATGTCGGGAAAGGCATTCCATCAGGTATTGTGGTCCCAAGCCATGTAAGGCTTTATAGGTTAAAACCAGCACCTTGAATCGGGCTCGGAAACATACAGGCAGCCAATGCAAGCAGGCCAGAATCGGTTTTATATGTTCGAACCTTCTGGTCCCTGTTGCCAATCTGGCCGCTGCATTCTGCACAAGCTGCAGCTTCCGAACCGTCTTCAAAGGCAGCCCCACGCAGATGCAGTAATCTAACTTGGAGGTTACCAGAGCATGGACAACTGAAGCCAGGTTATCCCTGTCCAGATAGGGGTGTAGCTGGGCCACCAACCGAAGTTGGTAGAAGGCACTTCGTGCCACCAAGGCCACCTGAGCCTCAAGTGACAGAGATGGTTCCAAGAGAACCCCCAAGCTACGAACCTGCTCCTTCAGGAGGAGTGCAGTCCCATCCAGAACAGGTTGAACACCCTCCATCCGGTCAGAGGAACCCCCCCACTGACAGCATCTCAGTCTTGTCTGGATTGAGTTTCAGTTTATTAGCTCTCATCCAGTCCATTGTCGCAGCCAAGCACTGGTTCAACACATCCACAGCCTCATCTGATGAAGATGAAAAGGAGAAATAGAGTTGGTTGTCATCAGCGTACTGATGACAACGCACTTCAAAACTCCGGATGACCGCACCCAATGGTTTCATGTAGATGTTGAACAGCATGGGGGACAAGACTGACCCCTGCGGAACCCAAACTGGAGAATCCACGGGGCCGAGCAATGTCTCCCCAGCACCACCATCTGGAGCTGACCTGTCAAGTAGGAGTGGAACCACTGCAATGCAGTGCCTCCCACTCCCAACTCAGCCAGTCGTCCCAGAAGGATACCATGGTCGATGGTATCGAAAGCCGCTGAGAGATCAAGGAGAATTAACATTTAATTGGAAATGTCTGGCAAAATTCAGTATACTGGCTTAATGTATGGATGCTAGTATGGGGATGCTGATAAAAAAAAAGATTGTTTACATTTTAAATAGAAAATCTAAGAGCCAAACACCCTTTGAAATGTAGCCACTTCAGTTTGCCTCGTTTAATAATCTCATTCCCAGTCCTGCGTTAAAGATTTGTGGGTTCTACTTTTAATAATCATGCCACATAAAGATGATTCACTTTGAACAGTTTCCTTATGTTCAGTTGTGCTCGTTAGGAAATCCTGTGTTTCAAAGATCTTATCGAGCCGTGTGACATCTGTAATTATGCCATAATAGCAGTCTCCAAGCCCCCTGCTTTTCAGGAGCTTCCAGTGTTTTCCATTTCTTGTTAATCTTCTTGGCTCTGTATATTACACTCTCTAGTTAGAAACAGTGGAGACCATCACTGTGTACAGAAACTCCATTGACAATTGAGAAATAAACTCGAAGATAATTATGAACTTTAGAGATTCGGGATGTAGTCAGGCAAGCAAGGCAGAGCCTGAGTTTGTGAAGGCAGAGCCTGAGTTCAGGATTTATCATTGTTCCTCCAATTTGATGGACGGTGGGGATGGATTTGGATTTCTGCCTCCTGATGCTGCTCATTGCAAATGTATTTGGTGAATAGAAGGAAAAGCCACTGAGTCGCAAACCAAATGTTACCAGGAGTTTCATGATTCTTTCCTCTCTTTCCTCTTCAATCCAAAATGCCACAGGCAGGCTGCATAGTCAAATGGCTGCCTATTTGAGGGTGTCTGGGGGAGAGAATGATCCGTCTTTTCTCTTCCTCTCATTCTCCGTCTCAAAATCACCCTCCTCAAGCTGGAGTGTGATGTAGGGAGATCAGGAAGTGATGGGGACATATTCCCCCTTGGGGTGAAAAAGCATCTTAAGCCAGGGTGGGCAAGTTGTGGCCTCCTGGTATTTTGGCCAACAACTAGGCTTTGGAGAACTCAGGCAGGGCCTGCTTCAAGGAGCCCGGCCTCATCAGCCTCTGCCATTAGCATGGCTGGGGGTGGGGAGGTGGGATGTTGTGCACTTTCAGGAGGCTACGTTGCATTGTTGAAAGAGCCTTTAAAACCTGATTGGAGCGGGGGGGGGGGGGGAATGTAGCAAAATGTGCTTTCCCAGGCCTCCAGCGAGTGTGCAATTTCCCTAGCCATGCTGTTAATAGGGTGGGGGTGGGAGGAGAGACATTAGAGTGAAGGGAGAAAATATGCAGTTTTCCCAGCCTTGGGGAAATTGCATATTTTCTCCCGCTGCGTTAACGGCGGCTGCCATTAACACAGCAGGGGAAAAGGGACAAAGGGTGCAGCGTGACCCCAAAGTCTTGGCAGACCTGCATCCGAGCACTCTCAAAGGCTTGGATCCCTCCTAGTGCTGGGCAGGTCCACCTGGGCCCTGCAGGGCCAGACATGTTGTCATCTGCTGCCCTTGCGGACCCAGGTGAACATTCGATCCAATGCTACCAGCAACTCCCATGATCCCTTACTAGTGGCTCTGCTTGCTAGGGCTGGCTTAAGGTGATGCTGAACCGATAAACCAGGGCAGGAGTGTTAAGCAGTCTCACTCCACCCATCCTTCTTCCACTCAGGTACAGGTTGCTTAGGGTTAAATACACACAAGAGGAAAGGAATATAGAAAGACACATAACATGAACTTCAAGCCTAAAATGTTACCTAAAATAAAATTAAAGCCAGTATGAAGAATCTTTTCAGTTAAATGGACAGCAGAAAGTTCTGAAAAGAGGTTTTTTTGGCAGCTCTGGGCATGGGGGAAGGCAGCTGAAAGGGGAAGCAACAAATCCTCCAACTTTTGAAGGAAGTGATGTCATTAAAATTTTGAGGATGAGAGTTTACCTTGAAAAACAAGGGACCAGGCTCACTATTTCCTTTCTTCTTCTTTTGTCTTAAGGCTTTGTTTTTCTGCCGCCAAAATTAGCTACGGAACTCTTATTGGTAGCTCAATCAGTAGCAATTCCCCACTTCCCAATAATACAACTCTTGGAAGGGGCTAGGAGAGAGGTATTGTTGGGGGAGGGGAAGGGGCAGTACCAGAGCTGCACCACCACCACATTCGCAAAACCGTAAATTTACAAAAAGAAGAATGGTGGAGAGGAAGCCTGAAGATGTTGATAAGTCTAGATGCATATCTAAAGGCATTTTGATAAGTCTAGATGCATATCTAAAGGTAGTTAAGTGCATTCCTAAAAGAAGGTGGAACACACACACACACACACACACACACACATTCAAACCCCTACATATAGCTCAGAACAGTGAACATTTGCTGGCAATGGGATCTGCAGGTTTGAGATCAGTCAGTTTGTCACTGTCCTGTCTTGAACATAGAAAGCTACAGTTTGTCTACCATTCTGAAGTTCAAAACTTCGAACAACAGGAATGCTCTGCTTTCCTTTCTCTGTCCCAAGTGTGTTTGGTTTGAAGGAATGCAGTCCCAGTCCTTTAGTTCACAAAAGCTGCAATCCTTTGCATGCCTCAGAGTAGTGTTAGGATCCAAGCATTAAGGACATAAGAAGAGCCAAGCTGGATCAGACCAAGGTTTATGTAGTCCAGCACTCTGTTCACACAGTGGCCAACCAGATGTCAATCGGGGCCCCACAAGCAGGACATGGTGCAACAGCACCTTCTCACCATGTTCCCCGGCAACTGGTGCACAATAGGCTTACTGCCGCTGATACTGGAGGCAGCACATTGCCATCAGGACTAGTAGCCATTGATAGCCTTCTCCTCCAGGAATTTATCCATTCACCTTTTAAACAAATCCAAATTGGTGGCCATTATTACTTTTGTGAAGACTGATGCTTTATGAAGCAAGAGTTTGTAGATAAAACATTGCAATATACACACGCTGCTCCTTACATGCATTCCTGGCCTCTCTGTCTTCTTCTAACCACCAGCTAACCTATTCCTTTTTCAGGGCTGGGCTGTGAGCATGGTCCGAGACCTCCAACATCCCGATCTCGGAGGAATGGACTAAAGATGTCCACTCCTCCAAGACCAGAACATAGCCCGGTCTCAAATAGACCCGATGATGAGGTGAGTAATAGGAATAATCGTCCTCATGGGAATGAACCATCCACCATGCACCATATAAAGATTGTTTTAAAAAAGAATCTTATATAGCGGGGTTTTAAAAGAGGGAGAGTGAGTTGGTCTTTGACCAGTCGTTGTATTTTTACTTTTGCCAAAGTATTCATTAAGGACTAGGTTAAAGTCCCTACCCAGGAGCACACTGTCTTCCTTAAAGGTATCTAAAAGTAGGGTGACCATATTTTGGAAACCAAAAAGAAGGACAACATGGCCACCCCAAGGGGGCGTGCCCATCAACATGGCCGTCCCCCAAGGGGGCATGCCCAGCAACATGGCCATCCCCCAAGGGGGCGTGCCCACCAACATGGCTGTCCCCCAAGGGGGCATGCCCACCCAAACATGGCCTTAGTCACATGTCTGATTTCACAGCATACAATTAAGACAAACCTGTTCTACGCAACATCTTCATCTTAAAAGCACTAAAATAAAGAACAACTGAGACATTCAATGTATCTGAAATTAACTTTACTCCTACTTTTTTTAGCTTTTGCTGTACTTTGAAGCTTTTGCTATGCTTTGTGTGATACATTCTCCCCTTCCCTCAAATATCTTTTCTGACTGCAAATCCTTCCCTGGATGACCATAGTCTCAACTTTCCTAACATTTAACACTCTTTCCCCTTCACTTTTTTCGTACCCATACTCACAGATTCAGCATACTGCTACCACTGAACAAATGAAGCAGCTGACAAGTGCAGAAAAGTCTAGTACAACAAACGACCAACCTAGCATGCAGGAAGAGTATAAAATAGGATTACCCTGCAAACATTAGCCATGGAACTAAATGGACTAAAGGCTTGTTGCAGTCACTTCTCACTTGCACCTCTGGTTTATCAATGAGAAACAAATCTAACAATGTGTCATTATATCTCTGGTTCATAAGCCAGGTAAACAAGACCATGGTCAGTAGCAATACAAAGAAAGGCCAGAATGGATGCCCATTATCACAATGCTAGACAAGGATCTTTCCCTCCTTTTACCTTTTAACCAAATATCTCCTGAATTTACACTGCTTCAGTGTGCAGAGAATAGAAATCCCAATCAGGGTCCCAAAGAAAACTGCCCAAAGAAACCTCAGAAATAAGTCCCGTTGTAGCCTTCCATAGGGAATAGCCTCCATGGTTTGTCACCTAGCAATTATATCAGAGGTACATTCTCAGGAGCACTTTATCCCAAAACAATTGAAGTCCAAGTATATAATGTATAATGGATTATATCATTTACATGTGTGTTGACACTCAAATAATCCTAAAAGACTGGTGAGGCAGTACTTATCTTTGCAAATGGCATATGCTGATTCAGGTTAGCAAGGTTTTTCTTCTACATATTTACAAATTCTACCTTTCACAACATTTCCCATCAAATTAGCTGGAACAGGCATTAGGCCTGTTCCAGCTAATTTGATGGAAAACATTATTAAAAGATATTAGGCAAGCGAGCATACAGGGTAAGCGAGCAAAACAAAGCAAGTCTCTTGGCACACCTGTTGAACTGATGTACAGGAGTTTCCCCCAGAAGACGTCTAGCACTGTAGGCTGGGATAAAACCTCTGCTTCAGTTCTGACAGATGGTTGACCACCTTTCATACATGCACCCACCCCCGCCCTCAACAGCTCAACCACGTCCGTGCTCAGCAGGAAGGCAGTCCTCCCCATTCTGTGTTCAGGTAAGTGTGCCTACGATTGCAGCTTTGCAGGCACAATCCCATCTATGTTGACTCAGAACGTGGCAGCTGTAGCTCAGTGGTAGGGCACTGATTTGAAATCAAGAGGTCTCTGGTTCAATCCCTGGCAGCATTTCCAGGGAGGGCGAGGACAGAATCCTGTCTGAAGCCCTGGAGAGCCTTTGCTGCCAATCAATGTTCACAATATCGGGCTAGACGGACCGCTCAGCATCAGGCAGCTTCCTGTGGAGAAGTCGGTGCTTCGGCGTTCAGTGGGGTTGACTCCCTGGTGAGTGTGCCTAGGATTGCAGCCCCAAGTCTCTGCTCAACTGCCTTCTTTTCATTTTGTGGGAAAGTGCGTGCGCTTCTCTTCCTGCTACGCCTTCTCACTCCTTGAGTCCAGACTCTTTTTAATCTCTGTCAGGCAAATCATGCAATCTGTACCAGTCAGAGGCATGAGAAGAGGCATGAGGTGAGCACTCAGCCTCTAAACTGCAGACTCTTATTCCAATTCTTCATCTATAACAAAGCAAATCAAGTTGGCAGTGCAATCTTACGCATGTTTACTCAGAAGGAAGTCCCCAGGCATCGAGTGGTGTTCCCTCCCCCAGCTAAGTGTACATAGGACTGCCACAGAAGTGACTTTTTTTATTCTCCATTGTCCTTTTTTATTCTCTTCTTACCCTCACCAACAACCGTATACCTTGTGGTGGGTATATAGAGAATCTCTCTTCCTTTCATATAGTGAATACTCAGTATGATAGCTGTGATGGTCAATAATTAAAATTTCCCCTTTACTTCAAAATACATAAATTCATAACTATCCTAGTGTCAATATTTTGTTTCTCAATGCTACAAACTATCAGTATTTATTTGTTTTTTTAAAAAAGAATATAACACTTTTTTGTTATAGTGATCATAACAAAAACAATTGCTAAATGTATCTAAACTATGTTATCAAAATGGTATCCATCTTCATAGTAGTCCTAAAACCACAGCCAGCCAACTTTATGAATTAGGAGTATGAAAGTTTAAATTCTGTATGATTGAACCAGACTGAGAATGCTATACAATTGCTTTTAACTTCTTATTAATTAAATTATTTCACAAATGATTAAGCTAATATCCTGATTGCCATTGTAGCTAATTTTAAAAACCTTCTGGTAACATTGGATATTACAAGATTCTCATGCTTCCTTTAGAAGTCATAACCTGTACTTCGCAAAGTGATTCATAATGTCTACTGAAAGGGGGGGGGGAAGAATCATAAGCCTCTATTAAGTAATTTATGTAGACAGGCAAAACTGGCCATGAGGTGATATTACAGTTCAGTACTTTTATTTATTTTGGTTTAAGAGGAGGAAAATATTACTTCGCAAGGAATTCTCCATTATGTAGAAGGTTTCCACTTCAAGGGGGAAATGTAGAAATGCTAAAAGTTATGCATGTGTACATATAAAGAAGTTAAAAGATGGATTTGGTTATAGATTTCACTTCTCTACTATATGGCATGGGAGAAAGTGGTTCTGACTTTTTTTAAAACAGTAATTCTTGGGAGTGTTGGCATTCAAAAAAGTTGTCTTTATTTGATACACTATTCATATTCACCAACAACAGTCCATAAATTTTTTTAAAAAAACCTACACCCCACTGAGCAATGGAGGCTGGTGGCTCCTAGGCCATTGGGGCAATAAATCCACCAACCTCCACCACTGCCCTTGAGACTCACTGGCACTGCTGCATGCCTGCACACTCTGCACCTTTGCTTCACCCCACGCTGCTGCCGCAACCTCCATGCTGCCGCCGCCACTGCCATTCACATGTTGCTGCTGCTGCCTCACCCACGCCAGCATCCAGCTCCATGTGGAGCAGAAGACGCCCATTTCTGGAAGAGGGGAAATTGGTCCTCTCCCGCCTCTTCTGCACAGCCTCCGGCCTCCTCAGAGTTTATTGCAGTGGTGACAAGCCCCGAGGATGCCAGAGGCCGCGCAGAAGAGGCAGGAGACGGCCAATTCTGGAAGTGACAAAATCGGCCCTCTCCCGCCCCTTCTGCGCGGCCTCCAGCCTCCTCGGGGTTTGTCGCAATGGCGACGAGCCCCAAGGAGGCTGGAGGCTGCACAGAAGAGGGGGAGAGGGCTGATTCCAGAAGTGCCAAAATCGGCCTCTCCCGCGCAGGCATCCGGGCTCCTCATTGCAACGACCCACGGGTATCCCAGATAAGCACTGGGCATGGTGGGAGAGGCCTGAATCAGGAAGTGCCAAATATCAGCCTCTTGCATGCGGGCATCGGGGCGCAACTTCCGGACAATAATGAAAATAATGAAAATTCCCCTTGGAGGCCGGTTGCCCCCCCCTATTTCCTGACGTTTCCAGGGGAAACTAGACATATGGTCACCCTAGTTTTCACATTTGTCAAAAGGAACACAAGCTGCAGTTTGAAGAACTGCCTTTGGATGGCTAGGTCAAACTTTTTTCAGGCCCAGGGGAAAAAAAGCAGGAAAGCCATACCCTATTAATTTCTAAAAAGTAATTTTTACATAATCTCCAGCTTCATTTTTTATCTAGAAAAATCCCCCACCCCACCTATTTTTTTAATAAGGGGATTCAGTCCTATTGTCAGCCTCTCATGTCTGTTGCTGCAAAAGAACTGATTCTTTAGAAAAAAGCTGTTGATACCAAGCACACAGTAGGCTGCTGTCCCAAAAGCTGGAGGGTTCAGGTCATGAAGGTCAGGTGCCTAATATGAGAATGTTTTAATTGGTTTCTGTGCCTGCCCTTCGTTGACCCATTGGAAGGCCTCTTCATGTCACGTGGTGCAATTTATGAAAGAGTGAGAAGGAAATGTGGAATTATTCAAGTATCACCATTCCTGTGGCATAGTGCAGGTAATCCTGCAAATTGGTTAAACTAACAATGGAGAGCTCTATGTGTTGTCAGACTGAAAAACAGGGTTCCCCCCCTTCAACATGCGTAATCCTACCAAACAGTACAAAATCATTTTACTCAGTGAATTATAAATCCCGCTTCAACACTTCATTTGTCCCAGGGTGTATCACTGTGTACAACAGAAATGCAATACTTTTATTTTCATAAAATTTATGTAATTGCTTGCACAACTGGTCTTTTCCTCCCTCGCCTCTTAATCTTCAATGGCAAGATTTATCCTACCTCTTGTTCCATGTTCTTGTTGAGAAAGCAAAGAAAAAGCTTACAGTTTCTATTCCACTCTACCATCTCCATATTTTTTTTTAACTGGATGGATGACAAAGGACCGGATTTGGGCCCCATAGAAACTTCAGTTTGGAAACAAGATTCTTGATTGTTCTTTTCTCACCGATATATACTGTACATAAAGGTGCAAAGTGTAATCTACACGTTATTACCATACGGAGCTGGAGGACTGTATTTTAATCCATCCTCACATCAGGGTTGGCAGGATGTGGGAGGCCCCTGACACCCCTTAATTGGCCGTGGCAGTGACAAAACAGTTGGCGTTTTGCTGCCAAATGTCAGTAGTGAAGCACAATGGAGGCCTCTAAGAAGGGAAAATTTAACTTTAAAGCAAGACATGCACCCCAGGGGGTTCTGGGCAATTTAAATTGGCCCCTGGAACCCCCAAAGTTGCCTGCCCTTTAAGGCTTACATATTCCAATGTAAAACATCCCCAGCATTAACTGAACAAGGTCAGTCCTACTCAGTTCATCAAAAAAAGGTAAGACACTTCAGAAAGTAGGTTTGGGGCATCAATAAAGGACAGAAAATGGTCAATTCTTTAAATATTAATGGAGTCACAGCCGTGCCTCCATTGTTAAGGGCCGTCAGTAAAAAACACATTCCGCCATGTTAAAGTGATAATTGGGGGGGGGGGTCATTCTAACAGTAATAAAATCAGAAATGTTTCATCAACCTTTCTGAAATTTACAGATGCCAGAAAGAAATGTTTGTTTTACATTACCTGAAAATTTCAAGAAGATTGGTGAAAGATTGAGGGAAGGAGAGCAGTTTAAGGTAGAAAAGTAATACAAACCTATCTCCCTGCTTTTGTAAAATTTACTTCCGGGTTGAGACTTTTGTGCTCACAATTTGCATAATTTCTAGAGCCTTATTAATTAATCCAGTGGTGGGGTCTTATTCCTCCTTGACTGTAGCTGGTGGAAAGCTTTTCGTTTTTTAAAAATTCCCTTCGGTTGACTTTTAAGGACTATTTTAACCTCTCATTCAAGTCAATGAGGCGGCCATCTTCCCTCATAGCGCGACACACGCTCAGTAGCGTCGCTCTCCCCCCCTCCCTCCTGCCTTAGAATGTGGGATGGGTGAGTGAAATGGCCGCTGCCTCTAGCACAGACCTCTTGAGTGAAGAAGAAGAAGAAGAAGAAGAAGAAGAAGAAGAAGAAGAAGAAGAGTTTCTCTTTTCTCTTCTGGAACGTGCATTCCTTTGGCTCTGAGAGTATTTTGGGCTATCTTCATAAGGCCAGTTTGCTCTTTTGCTCCCTGGTGAAGCAGGGTGTGGTTCCTCTGGATCCATGGTAACCTGATCTTCAGAACTCTCCTGGGAATAGGTGGCTATACCTTTCTTTCTATCCCACCCACCCCATGCACACTCAGTGCTCCTTCCCTCTTTTCTAAGAGTTTGGTCCATACTGCTATAAAGTTGAAAGCTTCAGACACTTCATTTAATTAGTTTGGGCCGGTGTTAAGTTATAAGTACAACATTGAAACCTTTCAAAGTGCTTCTTGGCCTACAACATTGGTTTTGGCCTAGTCACCCTGTTTTTCTAATAAGGTTTAGAAACAGTTGAGCTGTCGTTTATTTTGCATAGTGTACACACATGGATTTTCTTTCTAATACTTGCAGTCTACACTGGCTCTCTCCTTGATGTGTTTTTGGATGCAGACAAACCCTTTTTTGTTCCAGCAGGCCTTTGGCAAATAATCTGGACCTCTGCCTATCTATACCTTGGACTTTTAAATCGTTATATATTTTAAATGTTTAAATACTGAAATGTATTTAATTATATTTTTACCTTTTGTATGTTTCTATTTATAGGCTTTAGCTGTATATGTTTCAATTTCGTAAGGCTGCCTTGAGGCCCAGCATTGGGCAAAAGGCAGGATACAAATAAATATAATGATAATAATAATAATAATAATAACAACACAACAACAACAGTAATATTTCACTTTTCACTGCTGAATCTGATGTTCTTTTGCATTTACTTTTCTTTATAAACCATTCATATCTTAAGACTTCTTGTGTGGCATGTTTTCATTGGTTTAACAAGTTAAAAGGGGTATTCACTGTTTTCCTGCTTATGTTATAAAACCTATTTTCAACAGGCCTAGTAACTGGCCTGTTGAAAATAGAGGGAAAGTTGGGGGGAAATCCTCAATCTCTTTGAGATCAGAGGCATTGAGTAAGGGATCCCTGGAGATAATTTAGACTGACCCCAACCACATAAGACTATTCCTCCTTCTGAAGAGGTCTGGACCACAGACTTCTAAAGACGAACAAAGCAGCAGACCATAATAACAGTTCTCATGTGGCCCTTTGCTTTATGAGGCAGGTGCTCCTGCGGGACACCAAACGGAGGGAGTAACAGGCCATAAAGTTGTCTGGCTGGGCCTGCCAGAAATCCGGCCTCAACATTCCTGACCCCAAAGAGGAGCTGTGAGTTTGCTTGAATGAAAAGAACAATGTTGAATATTTATGTGTAAATCTGAGACTAAAACATAAGGACAAAGACAACTTTCCAATAGGGCTCTTTGAAATGTTTTAAAAGATTTTAGGGGCATAAAGTTTTTAGGGGCATAGCAAAGGGGCATAAACTTCCTCATGATATTATTCGTGTGTCTATATAGAATTCCAGAACTTACTTCCTCTGCGTTGTTGCTATTTTAATGGCTCTGTAATAGATAACTCATATACGGTGTTAGAAGTTATATATGTTGCATTCCATATGAACACTTGTATTTCTCCTGTCTGCAGTTAAAATTTACACATTCTTAAAGAGTACCCAAGGTGGAAATAACATGTCAGTTGCTAAAGAAGAATGTAACCTTTGTGTTTATATTTTCCTCACCATCTTGAACTTTGACCTTCTTAAGTATGCATTTCTCGGAACACTTACACTGGAAAACTCCCAGTGGGCTACGAAGACAAAAATGCTGCTTTTCCAAATTGAATGGCGTGAGCATGCAGTTAAAGTCACTGGGACTGAGCAGATTCAGGCACAGGAGGCTAACATCAACGTAACTTATATAGCTTATATAAGCTTATATAAGCTCATAGCTTATATTTAAGCTATGAGAATTCCGGTCTTTGCCTTCTGGTCCATATTGTAATTATTGCTGAGGAGCACCTGTATTTTTGGCCAGCTTGCTGGCTTGGCACAATGAATGGGATGGGTGAACTACCCCATGTCCTGTTCATGCTCTCTCACCAGACTTCCGCCAATTGCCCACCCCCACTGGTGTGCACGGCAAGCAGCCAGATGGTCTTCAGGTGCCTGGTGAGAGCTTGTGTATTTTTTCTTTGGCCCATGAGTTTTGATTTGCACAAATTCATAGCTGGGTTTGCGCAACTTCATAGCCATGGGTAGTGCATTTTCCATAAAATTGCAGGCATAAAGAACCATCCTGATGGTAAATATTCCCAGCCGCAAATTTGCACGAATAAAAAAAAGTGGGAAACCACAAGCTTGCCAGTTCAGGTATCCATGAGCTGCCATTCAGAAGGCTGAGCTGGCGAAACCTCCCCCCCCCCCCCGGATTTCTCCCACATCCCTACCTATGATTAGTATCCTATGTAGGGGCAGCATAGGGTGGGTGCTGGCAGCATGTGTTGCTACTGTAGCAACAGTAGCAACACACAGGCAGCCCTAACCCTCATGGCTACAATATAGCATTTTGGAGTGGAAGAGCCGCAATGTGTGGAAATGCTCATTTCCAGACGGAGCTTCTGGAAATGAAGTATGTTGCTTCCCTGCAGCAGCACAACATCAGGACCGCTAGTGGTAGGGCCACATCTGCACTGCTGCCAGCCACATTGGGCCACCTGCAGAAGACCCACCCTATGCTTGCTCTCTGTAACTATTTTGGCCTCTGCTTTGACAACATCCCTATAGTTCTTTCAGGCATAAAGGTAACCAATTCAAATGCTCTTAAAATGCATTGCTTTTTTGCACCTTTACCTTAAATATATCTAAGCGTGAGCCTTTGAACCTTCCTCTACAGAAATATTTTTGCTCCTTCACTGATATTTACAGATTTAGGTCCTGTTGATTATGTATGCTTTGGGATGTATCCTGGCTGTTTATGTGTATGTTTGCATTGTGGATTTAAAAAACCTTGGAAGGGAAGGTATTGCTGTTGAACAAGGCTATTAGTCACCTGAGAGTTGCAGTTTGGACAATAAGCCATAGCTTATAGCCTAATGTGTACCAGGGTAAGCAGAGTAGCTGAAAGTATATATGTGAAGGAACACATAAAGGAAAGTATTTTAAATATTCTGGTTATTATACATGCTACTGAACCATTCATGAATCTTCTTACTTCTTAGGGAGGAATAAGATTTATTGGGTTTCAACCTCTAATCCTCATGGGGTGGTATTACTCTGGTCATGTTACTGCTGGTGGTGATATAATCTTGTGCCTATCTACACTACTGCTTTAAAATGGTTTAAAATGGTTTATAACAGTAGTGACAACTGTTGGGGCCCAGGACACTCCATATACAGTTTTCAAAACGTTTTCAAAGTGTTGTATCCTGCTTGATGTAGATCGGTCCCTTGTATGGAACCATAGAATAGTAGAGTTGGAAGGGGCCTATAAGGCCAACCCCCTGCTCAATGCTTAAAGCATCCCTGACAGATGGTTGTCCAGCTGCCTCTTGAATGCCTCTAGTGTGGGAGAGTCTACGACCTCCCTAGGTAATTGGCTATGTTGTCCTACTGCTCTAACAGAAAGCCATCAAACCTGCAGGAGAGGGAGGCCTGCTGCCTGGGGGGGGGGGGGGGAGGAAGGGCCGCCTGCTGCCGGTTTGTTTTGCTGCTGCTGCTGCTACCACCATCGCTGCTGCTCTTCCCCAAGGACTGCTGCCTGACTGCTACTCCCTGTAGGACCAGGCCCCCAGGTAGTGAGCCAGCTGCTGTGGACAATTACACCTGTCCCCCTCTCTTCCTGGGAGGAATATTTAAGCTGGCTAGCTAAGGGGGCCTAGGAAAGCCATCAAACCTGCAGGAGAGGGAGGCCTGCGCCTGGGGGGGAGGGAGGGCCGCCTGCTGGCTGTTTGCTTTTTGTTTTGTCTTTGTTTGTTTGTTTGTTTTTTGTTTGTTTTTTCCCCTTTCCCCAGGCTTGAGCCATGTGCCTGGGAGGGAGGATACAGGGCCAAGTGGGGGGATCTGAGGGGTGCCCAATCAGTGTAGTGACGGGTAGAGGGAGATATGGCATTGTGAGGAGGACTTGCCAGGTAAGGGGAACGAGGCCCAGACAGTTAATGGCTGTGCCTTGTTCTGCTCCCCCTCACACCCACAGGCTTGTTGGTTGCCCTATCAGCCAGCCCTCAGGCCTCCGTGTGCTTCTTTTAAATGCCAGACTTCATTGTGGATGAGGCAGCCGATCTGGCATGTATAACTGAGACCTGGGTGGGTGAGCAGGGAGGAGTCAGTCATTCCCAGCTGTGCCCACCGGGGTACTTGGTTCAGCATCAGGGTAGACCTGAGGGCCGGGGAGTGGGGGTTGCTGTGGTCTATAGGAATTCCATCCCCCTCTGCAGGCTCCCTGTCCATGTGACTACTGGTCTAGAGTGTTTGCACCTTGTGTTGAGCCAACGGGACAGATCTGAAATTCTGTTGGTGTACCGCCCACCCTGCTGCTCAACGGACTCCCTAGCTGAGCTAACAGAGGTGGTCTCGGGTATACTGTTGAGCTCACCAGACTCCTGGTTCTGGGGGATGTCAACATTCACGCCGAGGGCACTTTATCTGGGGCAGCTCAGAATTTCATGGTCTCCATGACAACCATGGGATTGTCCCAACATGCCATCGACCCGACGCACATAGCAGGGCATACTCTATACCTGGTTTTTTCAACTGGACATGGAGATGGTGATTTGAAAGTGGGGGATTTTACATCATCCCCTCTGTCATGGTCAGATCACCACTTGCTGAGGTTCAGACTTACAGTGGCTTTTCCCCTCTGCAAGGGTGGGGGACCCATTAAGATGGTCTGCCCCAGAGGCTAATGGATCCAGATGGTTTCCAGAGGGCTCTGGGGAGTTTTCCGGCTGATAGGGCTGGCTCTCCTGTTGAAACCCTGGTTGATCTGTGGAATGCAGAAATGACCCGGGCAGTTGACACTATTGCTCCTGAGTGCCCTCTCCTGTGTAGAGTTCGTACGGCTCCGTGGTATACCCTGGAGCTGAGAGTGATGAAACAAAACAGGAGACGGCTTGAGGGCAGATGGAGACGAACTCCTGATGGATGCAATCAAACACTGGTAAGTGCTTATGGTAAGCTGTATTCAGGGGCAGTGAGGGCAGCAAAAAAACAATACTTTGCTGCCACTATTCAATCATCAATCTGCCACCCAGCGGAGCTTTTCAGAATTGTCCGGGGGCTATTACATGCCGGTCCCAAGGACATGGTAGAATCACCTGAGGCCCGCTGTAATACATTTGCTGGGCACTTCCAGAATAAAATCTTTGGCATCCGTCAGGACTTAGACTCCAGTGTTATTGCAGGTGAATCAAATGAGGTATCCAGAGCACAGGCTTGTCCTGTTTTCTTGGATGAGTTTCAGTTGGTGCAGCTCGAGGACGTTGACAAGGTGCTCTGACAGGTTCGTGCAGCCACTTCCATATTGGATCTTTGCCCCTCTTGGCTAATAAAAACTAGCAGGGATGGAACAACTGGCTGGGCCAGGGAAATGATTAATGCCTCTTTGCAAGAGGGAGTGGTCCCAGGCCTCCTGAAAGAGGCGGCAGTGAGGCCATTCCTAAAGAAATCTTCCCTGGACCCTGAAAATCTGAATAACTACAGGCCAGTAGCAAATGTTCCATTCCTGGGCAAGGTCCTGGAGCAGGTGGTTGCGAGCCAGCTCCAGGCACTCTTGGATGAGACCGATTATCTGGATCTATTTCAGTGGGTTTCAGGCCTGGTTTTGGTACGGAAACAGCCTTGGTCGCCCTGTATGATGACCTATGTCGGGAGAAAGACAGGGGGAGTTTGACTCTGTTGATTCTCCTTGATCTCTCAGCGGCTTTCGATACCATCGACCATGGTATCCTTCTGGGACGACTGGCTGAGTTGGGAGTGGGAGGCACTGCATTGCAGTGGTTCCGCTCCTACTTGGTGGGTCGGCTCCAGAAGGTGGTGCTTGGGGAACATTGCTCGGCCCCGTGGATTCTCCAGTATGGGGTTCCGCAGGGGTCAGTTTTGTCCCCCATGCTGTTCAATATCTACATGAAACCGTTGAGTGCAATCATCCGGAGTTTTGGAGTGTGTTGTCATCAGTACGCTGATGACACGCAGCTCTATTTCTCCTTTTCATCTTCATCAGGTGAGGCTGTGGATGTGCTGAACCAGTGCCTGGCTGCGACAATGGACGGGATGAGGGCTAATAAACTGAAGCTCAATCCAGACAAGACTGAGACGCTGTTAGTGGGTGGTTCCGCTGACCGGATGGAGGGTGTTCAACCTGTTCTGGATGGGGTTGCACTCCCCTTGAAGGAGTGGGTTCGTAGCTTGGGGGTTCTCCTAGAACCATCTCTGTCACTTGAGGCTTAGGTGGCCTCAGTGGCACGGAGTGCCTTCTACCAACTTCGGTTGGTGGCCCAGCTACGTCCCTATCTGGACAGGGATAACGTGGCTTCAGTTGTCCATGCTCTGGTAACCTTCAAGTTGGATTACTGCAATGCACTCTACGTGGGGCTGCCTTTGAAGGTGGTTCGGAAGCTGCAGCTTGTGCAAAATGCAGCGGCCAGATTGATAACTGGGACCAGAAGGTTCGAACATATAAGACCTACTCTGGCCTGCTTGCATTGGCTGCCTATATGATTCCGAGCCCGATTCAAGGTGCTGGTTTTAACCTATAAAGCCTTACACGGCTTGGGACCACAATACCTGATGGAACGCTTTTCCCGACATGAATCTACCCGAACACTACTTTCAAGATCTAAGGCCCTCTTCCAAGTGCCTACTCCGAGGGAAGCTTGAAGGTCGGCAACAAGGGAGAGGGCCTTCTCTGTGGTGGCTCCCCAATTGTGGAATGATCTCCCTGACGAGGCCCGTCTGGCACCAACATTGCTATCTATTCGGCGCCAGGTCAAGACTTTCCTCTTCTCTCAGGCATTTGACAATATCTGAGGAGCCTGGGTTTGTTTATGTTTTTAGGCTTACAGCTTTTTAAAGTTATTATAGTGGTTTTC
Source organism: Anniella stebbinsi (assembly GCA_029215795.1). NCBI lineage: Eukaryota > Metazoa > Chordata > Lepidosauria > Squamata > Anniellidae > Anniella > Anniella stebbinsi. Next base: position 104,194,638 of record JARDYH010000003.1, read on the forward strand.
AATGTATGTGTATATTGTATGCTTTTGCTGTTTTAACTTTTGTATATTGTTTTTAATTGTTTTAATCCTATGTAAACCGCCCAGAGAGCTTCGGCTATGGGGCGGTATACAAATGCAATAAATAAATAAATAAATAAAGATGTTTTTGCTGATGGCCAGCTTGAATCTGGCTTCCTGTAACTTGAGCCCATTATTCCATGTCCTGCACTCTGGGTTGATCGAGAAGAGCTTCCTGGCCCTCCTCTGTGTGACAACCTTTCAAGCATTTGAAGAGTGCTATCATGTCTCCCCTCATTCTTCTCTGCTCCAGGCTAAACATCCCCGGTTCTTTCAGTCTCTCCTCATAGGGCTTTGTTTCCAGACCCCTGATCATCCTTGCTGCCCTCTTCTGAACACGCTCGAGCTTCTCTGCATCCTTCTTGAAGTGTGGTGTCCAGAACTGGACACAATAGTCAAGATGGGGCCTAACCAGTGCCAAATAGAGGGGAACCAGTACCTGTTGCAATTTGGAAGCTATACTTCTATTAATGCAGCCCAAAATAGCATTTACTCTTTTTTTGCAGCCACATCACACTGTTGGCTCATATTCAGCTTGTGATCTACAACAATTCCAAGATCCTTCTCGCTTGTAGTATTGCTGAGCCAAGTATCCTCCATCTTGTAATTGTGCATTTGATTTCTTTTTCCTAGGTGTAAAACTTGGCATTTGTCCCTATTAAATTTCATTATGTTGTTTTCAGCCCAGCTCCAGTCTATCAAGATCACTTTGAAGTTTGATTCTGTCTTCCAGGGTATTAGCGATCCCACCCAATTTTGTGTCATCTGAAATTTGATAAGCATTCCCTGAACCTCCTAGTCCAAATCATTAATAAAAATGTTGAAGAGCACTGGTCCCAGAACTAAGCCCTGCAGTACCCCACTTGTTACCTGGAGATTTGAACTCATTAAAAGAAATTAGGTGTTCTTATCTCAAACTGCAATCCTGCCCCTTCAGCTTGTACTTCACTTTTTCCGGTGGTGGGTGGGTGTCATAGACCCTCTTTTAAGAGAAGTTACTGAATTGACTTTGCCCAAACAACAAATGTTGCTCTTAAACAAAAACCTAATGCAGGCTTTGAAGGATAGAAACTGTCTACATCTTAACCTTTTTGCAGTGTTAAAAGTGGGAGGAAAAGTTCTGCTAATTTGGGATTAATCTATTCAAGATGAAAGCTTTGTATCTTCTAAATCAGAGTTAAATTCATTTTTATTTCATACATATTTTGAGGAAGATTGATGTGAGAACCTTTTTGTCTGATCTTTACAGTAAAATACTATGCTATAACTTTATTTGCCTGAACAAATATTTTTGAGAGGTTAACCCAAATGTACGGCAGAGATTTCAAAGCCTACCGTGTAATTACATGGGCTAATATTTATATACATGGTCTCAGTCAAGTTAAAAATATAGTGCAGTGTGCCTTGACTTTATGGTATGGAATAGTAATTCCCAAACCATTTGCCATGAGAGAGAACTAAATGAATCCAAGGCTCCTTGAGTCCAAAGTACCACCCAGAGAAGAGGCTGCTCACTGCATGATTCTCTTCTCTTGCCTTCCCTCCTTCCAATCAGTCTCCATGGTGGGCTAATTCAGCTTCATTACTGCATCAGAGCTCTCTTCCAGTGTTCTAAACATTTGTGGGATCTATCCGTAAGAAGGGACAAGTGTGCCAGCTCTGCTCCCTCCTACACCCTCCATGTGTAGAGGGTGTCAGTCTTCTGTAGTGATCCTCCTCTATCCATGGCAGCTCTCCGCATGATTTAGAACCCTGATTTTCCAGATCTTGCCTGCTTTTAGAACATCTACATAGAGATCAGGTGTGATTGCATTATGAATCACCACCCTCAGAAATGAGTGCCCATACATCTAGCTTTAATCCTTTCCTAATCACAACGCATTTTCAATGAAAAATGTGTGGAAATGGTTGAGAAAAAACTAAAGAGCAATGGCCTTTGTAGTCTTTCAGTCTTCCTGGATGAAGGGCCAATATTGAATGGGCCATAGTTCAGAGACCGAACACATTCTTTGCAAGGTCCCAGGTTTAATCTATGGCATCTCCAACTAAGATCTTAGGTAGCAGGAATGGGAGGAAGGTCTGCCTGAGTCTCCAGAGAGCTGTTGTCATTCAGAAAATATTAGATGTGTGAATGGGCAGAGTCAGTATTAGATAGTATCATGTAGTAATGTACGTGATACAGATCATAATGGTTCCAAAATCATAAAGTATTTCATCCTTGCCTGTGTTACTTGAAACTCCATGGATTTTGTTATAGCAAGGCAGATTTGCTCCTCTATTCCCTTTAAAATTTAAGAGCTTGCATAGTCATTTCATTGTATGATACAAAGTGTCACACCTCACTTTCCATTTGGAGTGCTCAAAGCAATATAGTAAAAGGACACTGGGGTCAGTTATACATTGATTCAAGCAAATGGGGAAAATGTCCATTCTACTGTTCAGACCAGGTATCAGAGCTAGATAACTGGTCTTCCACTTGTGTTCAGGACCCACCAATGAGTTGCCAATCTGTGATTTTCACCAGTGGCACCTCTACTCTTGTTCTTTGCCTTAGGATTTTTTAAAAGAGGAAAGTGCTAATTACTAAGGGCTACATCTCTGAGCCCTCCATAGATTTACCAACAGACAGGCTTCAGTTGCTCCAGTGATGGGAAATAACATACAAAATGCATTAGATGCTACCAGAAAAGCCATTCCACTATTCAGAATTGAGCCATTTCACTAGTCATAATTTTAACATGAGAAGGACTTAAGGCAGCCACTGAACTTTCACACAGCTAAATTTGAAGTGAGTTTGGAGGTTCCTCATCAGAAGGAGTATCGAACAAATGTCAAGGGAAGCTGATTTTTTTTTAAAAAAACACAAGACAACCAAAATTTGGGGGATGGGGGTGGTAGAGGTTGTCCTGACATCTGTAGTTAAGGCTCAAAGAGGAGCAGGATCCAGATTTTTTGGAGGTGGTGGTTCCTAGGTAAGCTGCCCTCAGAGACCTGCCCTCAGTGCCCAGTGCCCCCCCATACTCTTGGCAGCAGTGATGCTACTGCATTTACCACCCTCTCCATTGCTATTGTGTGGGCACCACCATCGCGTAAGCTCCCCTTCCCTTTGTGAGCAGGCATAGGACCCTGCCTTGGTGATGCTAGCAGTGCAATGGGTGCTTGGCTCCTGGCCTATTACAACACCACAGCCACTGCCACAGCCACCATACAAGTCTGTTCCTAAGCAAGGGAGGAAATGGTGGCTGGAGACCCAAATGGCATGGAGGCAGAGTAGGCAAGGCATTAGCCTGAGGAATCCCTATTGAGGCAGATGACAAAAGCCCCATTAGACCAGCTGCTGGTGCTGGTCCTCAGGAGGAGGGAGATGGGAAAGCAAGCACATCTACATTTTGTTAGGAATCGCCTGTAAGAACCTAAGAACTGCTTTGCTGGGCCCAACTAGCCCAGCATTCCCTGTTGTACCACGAGTAGCCAATCGCTACTCTGTTGGGCATTCACAAGCAGGCCATACAGCCTTCCCTTATTGTCTCCAGTACTGGGAACATCCTTTTCACAATCCCAGAATGTGTAGGATGTGATGCTTATGTTTACTTAGTATTTTAAACTTTTAAACTTTTATTTATTGTAAGTTGAGGGGCAAAATACATTTTCAAATACGATAGCCTGAAGAAAATCTGCAGCCACAAAAGCTTTGTGGGCCACATAAATCATTTTGCACCAAGGAAAAGTGAGCTAGTCAGCTGTATAGATAATATGGCAAGTGATATCTGATTTTATGATGTTCTTTTCAGGCTGGATCAGTCGAGGTTACCCCAGCCAGCCCAATATAAGGGGAAGTGCATTGGTTAAATATTTGTAATTGATGTGATGTGTGAAATAGATTTGTCTTCCAAATGGAGCAGACTTGGAAATAGCACACTTGCATGGACACCTGTGGTGCCTTAAAAATCCATTCCAGGTGAGCAGGCAGAGAAGCTTTTCTAAAGTGTCTTGGTGGTATTTCGCAAGCCACCGACATAGATGGGTCTTAGTAGAAGGGCTGGTAAAAATATTTGTGGTCTAGTGACTTTAGTGATCTCATTTTCAAGGATGAAATAAAGACCAACATATTTATAGGATAGTATTTTTTTAACTGTCCAAGTATTTTCCCAGATCTTGATTTCTCTATGGTCGTAGTTTGTTTGCAATCTTCAAAGAACGCACCATGGTGAAAGCTGTCACGGTGCTCTACGTTGACCTCCACTGTTAGTTGCTTGCACTGATAAGCATTTCTTTTAATCTCCTGAATTTTCCGTACTTAATCATTTACAGTTGTGGTGGTGGTGGTGGTAGTGGTGGTCTTCTTTAAATGCCGCAAACTGCTCATTCTCAAACCGTGCACTAGGGATATGCTAGTTTGCCATGAGAAATGTCAATTAAATAGCTGTAGGCTGCTGAGAGCCCCCGGATTCCATCCACAGGGGAAACTGTCCGCTGAGTCTCTGGCCTTGCCTTCTTCCAACCAGGAGGAGAAAAGCTTAGAAGAGTGACTGATTCGAAGTAATCTCTGCAGGCAGATGGTTTCTTCTCTTTCACAGCCTAAACTATTTTGGATATAAGCAAATGTATATTAATGTATACATTTATATATGCTAAATGTATATTATAAGGCAAACCACAAAAATCTAAAGGGACATGCATGTTTAACATACTATTGTAAATTGACATTTAAGGAAATAATTTGCTCTGTATTTTTAATTTTTTGGGGGGGGGGGTAATGTTAGTGCCTCTTTTGTTTCGTAGGCTAACTGAAGCCCACCGAACAGCTGTCAAAGTCATAAGGAGAATGCAGTATTTTGTAGCCCGGAGGAAATTTCAGGTAATGAATGTCAATAACAACAGAATCAAATGTCATATAAGAGGTACTGGGGAAAAGATACTCAAAATGAAATGTACACGCATACCCCACTTCCTCATCCAAAAAAACTTTTCTATGCATCAAATTGTTTATATAGCAAACAGCTATAGTTTGGTTATATAAGAATTTGGTTTCCCAGAATTTTGAGCATCACAAAGCACTTAAAGAACTGGATTATTTGAAAATCTTGTTTAAATTCTGAATCTGTTTCTCAACAATTTCATTTTCATTTTGGCACTGATGAGTATTGTACACACTACAACAGTTGGTACACAATTTTATTCCTTTTCCTCCTTATGATTACACTAGAATATAAGCATTTCAGGATTCCTGAGGTTCAGAATCCATGTCACAGGTTGCTGTGTCTCCAAACCTGGTGGTGATACGGCAGGGATAACTTACCCCATGCTAAACTTTGCCAGCCAACGGATCTGGGGTTTAGGATTGCTTTATCCATTTTATATCGAACCCCCACATTTATTTAATCTAATCTAATCTACAGCCTATTTCCCATGATTTGGAGAGGGGGATGGGCAAATGACTAAACAGCCCAGTAATTATGCAAATGGTTGAACTGATGCTGAAGAGAGCGTCTTCTTCCAGAGACTGCACTGAGCTGACACAGCATTCTGCAAAATTTTGAAATTCGACACAAAGCAAATTTGGCACAATTCAGAAGTTCAGATTCCAGATTAAGGTTTCAACCTGAAACAAAGCAACAGATGTAAAACCAAGTAGCACCTTCATTTTGTACTCCTCATCCTTGTCTGGATTTTCCCACTATTTTACTCTGTCATCTCAAAATCCAGTTCTGAATTTGATTTTCTCCCTTCTCTTCCTTTAGCCTTTTAGCCTTTTAACCTTTTCAACCCCCTTGTCCCTTACTTACAATTTGCATAGTTAAGATGTTATGTACTTGCGCAAAAATTATGAAGAACAACAAAAATAACATTTAAAGCAAAATCAGATTCTGGTATTGCAATGCAATCTTAAAATTTAACAATCAAATGACAAAAAGCTAAATTTGACACCAACATTTGTTATTTGCTTGATATAATTAGGGTGACCATATTTTGGAAACCAAAAATGAGGACAACATGGCTGCCCCCAAGGGGGCGTGCCCACCAACATGGCTGTCCCCCAAGGGGGCATGCCCACCAACATATCCAACCCCCAAGGGGGCATGCCCACCCAAACATGGCCTTGGTCACATGTCTGATTTCACAGCATACAATTAAGACAAACCTGTTCTACACCACAACTTAATGTTAAAATCACTGAAATAAAGAACAAGTGAGACATTCAATGTATGTGAAATTAACTTCACTCACTTCAACTTTTGTAGCTTTTGCTGTACTTTGAAGCTTTTGCTATGCTCTGTGTGATACAGTCTCCCCTTCCTTCAAATATCTTTTCTGACTGCAAATCCTTCCCTGGATGACCATAGTCTCAACTTTCCTAACATTTAACACTCTTCCCCATCACTTTTCTCTTATCCATACTCACAGATTCAGCATACTGCTACCACTGAACCAACAAAGCAGTTGACAAGTGCAGAAAAATCTAGTACAACAAACGAGCAACCTAGTATGCAGGAAGAGTATAAAATAGGATTACCCTGCAAACATTAGCCATGGAACAAAATGGACTACAGGCTTGTTGCAGTCACTTCCCACCTCTTAGCTTGTTTCAACTTCTGGTTTATTAGTGAGAAACTAATCTAACAATGTGTCATTATATCTCTGGTTCATTAGCCATGTAAACAAGACCATTGTCAGTAGCAATACAAAGAAAGACCAGAACAGATGCCCATTATCACAATGCTAGACTAGGATCTTTCCCTCCTTTTATCCAAATATCTCCTGAATTCACACTGCCTCAGTGTGCAGAGAACAGAAATCCCAATCAAGGACCCAAAGAAAACTGCCCAAAGAAACTTTAGAAATAACTCTTGTTGATTTCAATAAAGCTTACTCCCAGATAAATGAATGTAGGATTGCAGCCTCTTCACATCTGTTCACCTTACTCTAGCAAGCGCAAGGCCCTCCTGTAAAGGACAACTATGCACTCACAGAACCTGGCCTCCTAGATCATGCAACCAGCAGGTGCTCTCCAGAAAGATGCTTTCAGAGCCTAGGAGATCCAGACACACTCAAACAAGTCAAGCCAAGCCATGCTATGCTGGGACAGAACAATTCTGGGACAAGTCAATACTTTGCAAGTGACCAGACATAACAGTCATAAATATAAAAGAAAAACACAACTACCTCATTGACATAGCAATACCTAATGACAAAAATGTTGCAGAAAAGGAAGAGGAAAAGAGAGACCCAGTAAAGTTTTAAGGAAACCTCGCTCATATTGGCATAGGTTGATATATTTTGCTGGTCAGAATTTTCATCAGTAGAACTCCAATGGAAATACCTTAATGGAAATGTCTTGAGGACTTTTAACAATCTTACTTTTGGGCTTTCAGAATTCAGAAACTTCAGGTGGACGACATGAAATAACTAGCAATTACAGAAGTGTAATTCTCCACCCACCCCCACCATGCCCATTGGCGCAAGAGCTAGTAGTTAGATCCAAAAGATCAGTGAATTCATTGGAAAAACTTAGGAGAATTCAAAGCGTTTCTGTGATTTGGATCACAGCTTCAGTATGCTGAACTATCCTTGTCATTTTATGAGAGGGATATGAATTAATGCTATAGATTCTTCAAGGTGCCATAAAGTGTGTGATTCTATGCTTATCAGCTGCTTAAACTAATTTAAATCATATTACCATCATGAGTACAGGAATAAAATGGACTAAGTAAATTTATATGGGTCTAAGCACAATTTTGTTGTAGAAAAGGGTAATATAGGTTGAAAGTAAAAAATAATACAGTGTACATCTGTAACCATCCACATGGCTGCATGGCTGCTCCCTGGCTATAAAATGTTTTGTTTGGTTTTAATAAGAAAAAATAAAAGATACTGTGGGAAGCATCTTCAGCCCTGATCTCCCCCCATCCCCGCATTTTCCTGCCAGCACTGTGCTGAAACCTGCTTGACACTTCCCCATTATCTGCTCCTTTCTGTGGGCCCCTGAACTTTGGCTGCAAGGTCCTGCCCTACTCCACCACTGGTAAGGTAGCGCTCCTCACCCCCCACTTTTTCTTGAATGGTTTAAAGCTCTTTGCAGCAACTAGAAAGAGTGGGACCTGCTGCTGCACAAGATAAAAATTCTCTCTCGTTCCCAGAAAGAGGCAGCAGCTGTAGGATATCATAATGCACTGTTGTTTTCTAGGTAATTGAATTGTAGGGGGAGAAGCCATCTCCCTCCCATGTACATATGGAGGCAGCCATACTGTGAGGGAGAGAGAGCTTTATAGCAACTTACAGTGTGATCCTATACATGGCTACTTTCAAGTAAAACCCAGTGAATTCAGTGGGACTTACTCCCAGGAATGTGTATATAGGATTGTAGCCATAGACCGGATCTGCATCAAGCAGGAATCAGATCCCAGGTACAATCAGATCCCAGGTAATAATCAATCATAGATCTTGCTGGAGGAATCCAATTTGTTTATCCACTTTCCTCAAACTAAAATGCACAAACACTGAGCAAAAAAGTCTTTATATTGCTGAAGGAGCAGAAAATAGTACGTGGCTTCTGAACTAGTTCTAAAATGAGTATTTCTGCAAAAGTTCATTAATATCTTCATTATTATGTATTTTAAAATAAATAAATATGGGCTATAAATTAAATCACCACTAAGCTACACTCTTCCTACCAGAGCTGTGATTTCATTCAGGCTAGACTGGGACATCTGGGAACATGCAGAGGCTGCCAAGTCTGTAGAACTGAGGACGACACGCATTAATACGTTGCATTGCATCTTTCCATGATGTCTGCTTTCTTAATGATAGATTTCTTTAATCCTCTTTTTGCTACAAGAAAATACTATTAAAAGCCCCGGTACCTTGGTTATCATATTAGCTTCATCTCCAGCTAGCACTTCCATTTGAAAGTTTCGATAAAATTGATTTTATTTACAGCACAGATAATTCCTTGATTCTTGTCAATGATAACTTGGCCAATATAGACAAACAACCATGCAGCCCCATTCAGCCATCACATAAATACACTCACACACTGACAACACACACACAAACCTCTCACGATCGCCCACCCCAAAACGCTCACATGCATTCATTTATAGAAAACAACCATGCACCCCATTCACCCATCACATAAATACACACACACACTCCCAAAACGCACACAAACACACAAAGTCCCTCAGGATCAGCCACACCAAAATACACGCACATGCATCCATTCAACAATGCATCCCATTTACCCATCACCATTGACACACACACCTCTCCTACCCAAGGCTGCTGCTGCTGCTACTCCTACATTTGTTTCCAGCCCCTCCCCTGGGCCGAACCGGGGATTGTAGGATGGTGCTGGGAGGGGCTAGAAGAGGTATTTCTGGAAGCACCAAAACGTGTCTTCCAGCCCCTCCCCTGGGCCAATCTGGGGATTTTCTTGGCCTGCACAATTGCGCCAGCCAAGGACAAGCCCCGGATGGCCCCTGGGAGGGGCACAATTGCTGGACATTTGAAGAAATTCTGGGATTTTCCCCCCAGTCTCCATTTTGCCCCCCCCCCATTTCCAGACTTGTCTGGGGGAAACCGGACATATGGACACCCTAGATATAATAGTCGGAATGAAGTTAGTATAAAAAATTTACTTAATTCTGTTATAAGTCAGGTGTTAGATACTGTGAAGTATTTGAAAGGTGCATCGTGGTTTGAAAGGGGGTTGGCATTATGGTTGGGGAAAAAAGAGATTTCCAAGCTTTTGTGTGTTCAGTTCACCCATAAATCATGAACTGCCATAGGTTTTGCCGCTGATGCATACAACTTTTAATGTAATGAGTGTAATGCATAGCCAGACTCTCCCGTGGGACTACGTGATTGGATCACTATCTTAAATCACAATCATGTTTTGTTGTAGTTTGTGATTTTTCTGTTGCTGGCGCTTAAAAAGAGCTATTCAGAAAACAAGCAAGAGGAAAGATGCCAGATTAGTGCCCCCCTGTTTTGCTGCCTTTATTCTATATATTTATGGGTTCAGTCATTCACAGCATTTGACTGGGCTTGGCCAGTTTTCATTTTACATTACTCAACAACATAAATCTTTTAACACTTATTGGGGGGGGAAAGAAAATTAATTATGCATTTGGGGAGCCTTCTCTTTTTTCTGGTTTTGTTTACAAAACCTTTTTAGTGAATCTAGGCTCTAAGCCATTATGATTCAATAGACACCAAAAAATAGATGGGAGGGGCGCATTCAGACAAAATACTCTCAAAGCACCCCTGCCAGTCAATCCAAAGAGTGATACTGGCACAGTTGTCCTGTGTGAGAGAGAAGGGTCCGCTTTTTTCCTGGCCAGAAATAATGATGTGTCAGCATCTGTAAGCAATGAAGTTGGAAGAGGGGGGAAAGCAATAATTCTTAAGCTTTTAAAAATTGAAAGTATAACAGACCTCCTCTCCCCTCCAAGCACACATACACTCCCCCCCACAAGAAAACAGTAAACCTGTGTTTCCCAAAGCCAGTATCCAGGTAGCCCAAATTGCTGAAGATTGACTAAAATAGTTTTGTCTGGATGGTTGTCTGTGTGTGTGTGTGTGTGTGTGTGTGTGTGTATGTGTGTTTTGCAAGATTTATTTTTCCTCTCTGCTTTTATCTGAAATTTCTAGGATCCCATGGCTGCACTCCAAGCATGACTCCATCACACACTGGAGGTGTTTAGTGCATGCTAATAGCTCCGGCTGAGGCTGTGGCAGAGTAGAAACAGACAACACAACTAATGAGCTGTTGTTAGTTATTTTTCAATTACGAGATTTTTCAGTGTACCTTCTCTCTTTTTTTTCTACTTCCTTGAACCACAGCCAAAAGAAAGACCCATCTTACCCCAGATTCCCCACTGAGCTTATGTAGATTCCGAAACAGCAATACCCAAAGCTAGAACAGTCTCTCCCACCCCCACTTTTCCCGTGTTTACTCCATTTATAATAGCATTGTCATGTAAATTTTCCAGGTTTACTTTTTCTCTTTTTTAGTGTTCAGTCTCAGCCAACCCCAGCTGGTCTTGGACTTTTATCAACAAAGCAGTCTTGATAACAAGTTAAACCTAGAAGAGATTTTGGGTTTTTAAAACTTTTTCCCTTTTCGGATTGACTTGTATTTTAAATCTGTATTCCGGGACAGAGTCCTAACTCTGTTCCACATGCAGTACTGTAAGACTGGTTTTGTTCCAAAGTGGACAGCATCAAACTTATAGGCCAAAAGGCTTTTGTTGTGTTGCGGGTTCTTTTGTATCTGCAAAATATCATGATCAACTGAGATGATTTCCGCATGTACCTTTTCCATCTTTCCATGCTTTGATAAACAGTTAACTGGCTCACACACACACACATCTGATGATGATTGTTCTGTGTTATAGATGGAGTGGGTGTGGATAGCCATGTATATAAGGCCCAACCCCTGTGAAGTTGAAGGCTGGGTGAGGTGAAGGAGCCTGATTAGAAGCTTCCATGAACTTGAGCGCTGACAACAAGCTTTGTTTGTCATGTGACACCACATACTGACATATCATACACGCTAGGCTTCCATGCAGACTGGCCTGCAGACTGAATGCCCAGCACACATTTGGTGGGATGGGTGAGAAACTCATTGGGTTTGCATTTTGTTGCAAACTTACCACATTTGTACTTTCCAAACCTACACACAGACTGCAGTGCAGTGAAACAGCAATATGGGCCCTTTGCGCTGTAGTTCACAAATCAAGAAATGCTTACAAAATTGCATGTAATACGGGAAAAGGCACGAAGTGTGTACTGGAGGGAAAGCTGCACACAAAAATGTGTACATTGGGGGAAGGTGTTCTAAAAACCACATTATAGTAAGGAAAATTGCTTGCAAATTTTTGCTTGCAAAAAACGTGTATGCTTAGAAAAGTGCAAACAAAAATGCTATATTCAGAAAAAATGTGTGCAAAAATGCCTATATTTACATAAATGTTCATGAAAATATATACAAATTTTCATGCAATCTTTTAAAGAACACACCTGCATCAGAAGACCTGATGCCGAAATGGGACAGCATGAACTTAATGTAGGAAAAATACAAAACTGAGCAGAAATGAACTTGACCAATTCATCCAACTCTATGTCCTTCGTTCAGTGAATGTACGAACTGACATAGTAATTCTTGTTCATACAAGATGGTGTGGTCCTCTGCTTTTGATCCTGTAAACAGAGATTTCTAGCAACATTTAGCCCAGAACATCTGAATAATATTAGGGTGACCATATTTTGGAAAACAAAAAGGAGGACAACATGGTTAGCCCCCAAGGGGGGTGTCCCCACCAACATGTCTGCCTCAGCAAGGGGGTGTGCCCACTCAGAGCCGTGCAGAGGGGAGCCAGTGGAGCCAGTTGGCTCAGGGCCCACGGTTTTGGGGGGCACTCCAACGAGGAGGTCCCCCCCAGTTTACGCTACTGCTTCCATAGCATAAGAGTCCCATCGAGAAGTGAGGAGCCCACCTTGCGGAAACAGTGCAGAAGCCGTGCGTTGTGAATACCATGGTCAGACTACAAGCTCCAGACAGGGCCATGCCGCATGTGGGGAGGGGGATATATGTGCCTTGAGGTGTTGTAGAACAGGTTTAATATGAAGATGTTATGTAAGACGGACATGTTGGTGGGCATTTAAAAAAACACTAAAAGATACTTAATGAGCAATTTGAAATGGGGGGCACACACTTCGCATCTGGCCTGGGCATATTACCAGCTATGCATGGCCCTGCACACAAAGCTTTTTAAGAGCTTCTCAGAGTCTAGTGTTGGTGCAGGCAGCGGTGGCTGCTGATGGTAGTGGTTTTTAAAGTAAGGGTCACTAGACATGATCAAGCAATAAACTGGCACCCTTCCCCCCAGCCACACAGTACAAGTATGCAGCCCGGCTGGACCATCGGGAGACTTTGGCAGAGGGAGGGAGATTGATTGTTTGAGGCTGGAGGCTTTGGTTTGGCTGCAATGACTTAGGGAGAGAGAGAGAGAGAGTCAACAGAGGCAGCACAGACAACCCAGAGACACCTGTTGTAACTTAGCTCCATGGTGCTGGCATGTAACACAGGGCATTAGAAAGAGGGTCTCAGAGTCGTGTGTTTGTGCAGGAAGTAGACAGGAGTTTAAAGTCCAGATGTGAAAAGTGGTGCCAACGTAAAAGCCTTGAGAAGCTAATGAATATCTGTGAGAAGTGTGAATGGGCAAAGTAGTGTCTGCTGCCCACAAGACCCACCCTGATGTTAGAGTAGAGAAACTTTTGACAATCATACACAAGTTTTTTTAAAAATAAAACTTTAAAAATAAAAAAGCCAGCCAGCTGGCCAGCCAACTGGCCGGCAGCAAGCCCTGTTAAGCAGCAGCTTGCAGTGGAGTGAGGATACAATCAGAAAAGATATTTGAGGGAAGGGGAGAATGTATCACGCAGACTATAGCAAAAAAGTACAGCAAAAGCTACAAAAGATACATTGGATGTCTCACTTGTTATTTCAGTGATTCTAACATTAAGTTGTTATGTAGAACAGATTTGTCTTAATTGTGTGCTGTAAAATCAGACATGTGACCAAGGCTATGTTCAGGTGGGCACAGGGCCATGCAGAGCTGGTAATCTGCCCAGGCCAGATGGGAAGTGTGTGCCCCCCCCCCCCCCATTTCAAACTGCTCATTAAGTATTTTTTTAAAAAATTTAATGCCCACCAACATATTCGTTCTAAATAACACCTTCATATTAAACCTGTTCTACAACACCTCAATGTTGAATCAGAAATTAACATTTATTTTTAGTTGCTGTACAAATAGAAGCAACAACAATAGAACAGTCCTTCATCATTATCAAACATTATCATCATCATCACCCTCACCGTATCATCATCATTATTATCATTAATAACTATCATCATCATTACCTCACCCTCTGCTCCAGAGATGATATGCCGTGGAGGAGTTTGTGGACAACCATTGCAACTGAGGCACATATATCCCCACCCCGCATGCGGCATATGGCCCTCTGGAGCTTGTAGTCTGACCGTGGTATTCATGATGGACGGCTTCTGCACTGTTTCCACATGGCGGGCTCCTCGCTTCTCGATGGACTGCTTATGCTATGGAAGCAGTAGCGTAAGCTGGGGGGACCTCCTCGTCAGAGTGCCCCCTCAAAATCTTGGGCCCCAGGCCAACTGGCCCCACTGCCCCCCCTGCCCTGCCCTGAAGCACACGCCCCCAACAAAGCAAAAAGCGAGGGAACAGCACTAGACGGAGGCTTTTGGGGAGCATTGAAGTCGCTTCGGGAAAATAATCCAGACTTTTCCCGCACCAAAATAATATGCAAAACAGAGGAAAAGAGGCAAAATGGGTGCAGGACAGGGACGATGTCATGTGAGTCCCACGCTGCAAAACCAGATACCAGGCACGGTGAGAGTGCGTTAAACCGCTGGTGTGATGGAGTTCTATATCGCTCAAATGTGTGAGGCAAAATAGAGAATCTCTCATCTTTTCAATTTTAATTTGTTTTCCTTCACAGCAAGCTCGGAAGCCTTATGATGTGCGTGATGTAATTGAACAATACTCTCAAGGGCACCTCAATATGATGGTTCGGATAAAAGAACTCCAAAGAAGGTATGCTATACTATATATTGAGATGGTTCCTCTGCTTCTTCAAGGGCCCTGTGGGCTAGGAAAAAGGAAGATAATTTTAGAAATAAATGGCAATGAAAACATTGCGCACAGGAATCATTAAAAGATACACAACTTTTGCAAATCTCTATAGTATAGGACCTAAAATTGTTAATATTTTCTCGCAGTCTTTCTGACAACCCTGTAAGATTGCCTAATAATTTTATCCCCATATGGCATGCTAAGAGCATACTGGCTTGTCTCAGGCAAGCTTGTTCTTTGCGGAGGCAAGATTCAAACGGGAAAGCTTCCTGAAGTAGCTCACTGTTCAAAATACGATGCTGTAGCAGCTCTCAGTGGAATGCAGTCGATATTGTACCTCTTAGTAAAAACAACACATAATCTTGTGGCACCTTGAAGACTAGCACATTTATAGGGCAATCCCATGGACATCTACTCAAAGGTAGGCCCCACTGAGTTCAATGGGACTTACTCCCAGGTACATGTGTATAGGATTGCAGCTTTATTGTACCATAATCTTTTATGCTAGGGTGACCATATGAAAAGGAGCTCTGTCTTCTTGACCAGATACAAAAGGAGGTAGGGCTCCTGCAGTTCTAACAGATGTGATGAAGAGGGAATTTCACCAGGTGCTTCATGCATACAAATGACATCAGCTGAAATTCTCTTTTCTGTGCAACTGTTAAAGACACAGGAGCCCTGTCCTCCTTTTCATATGGTCAGTGGTATCATGGACCAGAGCCCAATTGCCAGATCACCTTTTAATGTTTCCTTAGTTATACATGCTTGATAGAGGAGGGAAGGGAAAGGGAGTCTTGCTGCAGATGGAAAAGTCTGTGTGCATTGTTTGCCTAATTCCTAAATGTAAACCTCTGGTCCCATTCTAGTCAAGAAGAGGGTGGTCAAAATTGACCTACCTCCTTTTGCATCTGGTCAAGAGGACAGGGCTCCTTTTCATATGGTTACCCTAGCATAAAATATTATGGTACAATAAAGCAACTTTTGTTTAGTTTCACTTCCAAGGGAAACAGGAAAAAAGTGTTGAATAGGCTGACCATATGAAAAGGAGGACAGGGCTCCTGTAACTTTAACAGTTGTAGAGAAAAGGGAATTTCAGCTGGCATCGTTTGTATGCAATTAGTACCTGGTGAAATCCTCTCTTCATCGCAACAGTTAAAGTTGCAGGCACTATACTAGAGTGACCATATACAAAAGAAGGCAGGGCCCCTGCAACTTTAACTGTTGTGACGAAGAGGGAATTTCACCAGGAACTACTTGCATACAAATGACACCGGCTGAAATTCCCTTTTTTCTACAACTGTTAAAGTTACAGGAGCCCTGTCCTCCTTTTCGAATGGTCAGCCTAGTGTTGAAGGGCACAGTCTCACTGAGAAGGAGTAGTAGCCAGGCATCTGTTCCTTTACCTAAAGAGCTTCAGGAACCCTTATCTTATCTCAGAAAGAAAGAAGAGCCATGCTGGATCTAATCAAAGGTCTGTCTAGTCCAACATTTGGTTTCTAACAGTAGTAGGCTGACCATATGAAAAGGAGGACAGGGCTCATATAACTTTAACAGTTTTAGAGAAAAGGGAATTTCAGTCAGTATCATTTGTATGCAATTAGTTCCTGGTGAAATTCCCTCTTCATCACAACAGTTAAAGTTGCAGGGGCCCTGCCTTCTTTTGTATATGGTCACTAGTATAGTGCCTGCAACTTTAACCTAGAAATCCAATTCTGTTTGATTCATAGAATTTTGTCTCCCTTTTTGTAAATTGGCACACTAATACTGGATTTCCAGCCTTCAGGCACATTTCCAGACTACTTAATATACGTGAATAGTTTCGCCAGGATTGGTGCCCACCAATTTATATTTAATTTGAAAAGTTCCGGCAGCAGCATGTCTTCTCCTGGGGCTTTACCTGATTTTAATTTACTAATTATCTCACTAATCTCCTCCCTTGTCACATCGGGCCAAAAAGGGAGGTCCGTATTCGCTAAGACCTCTTCAGTTATTTCTTTTTTTATTATTATTATTTTTTATTTTATTTTTCAACATAATACAACATAAACATAAAACAACATAAAATACAATACATACCTCTTCAGTTATTTCTGGGCCATAAAAGATATTCCTGAAATGTTGTTGCCATATTGGTGCGGATATTTGCATTTCCAAGTGCAGCTTTGAGGCATATAAACCAGAATGTACCAGGTCCCAAAATTTTCCATCCTCCTTTTGTTTTGTTGCCTTATCTAACTCCTCCCACTTTCTACTAATAAAGTCAGACTTCTTCCTTTTAAGTAAAGCCTTATATGTCACTTTTTTTTCAGTCAACATTTTTAAAAGCATATCTGAATTTTTTTCTTCGCCTTTCTGCTAACCCTTATGAGTTCTTTTTTCAGCCTTTTACATTCTTTTTCAAACCATTTTGCACTGCAGGGCCAATCAGAATCCAAAAAGCCCATCTTCACAAAATGGGGTTTTAGATAATCTACTATCAATTGATAGCCCTCAGCACTTTCCACTTCCCTTCCATAATTTGTCCTTTAAGATCCATTAAGCAGGGGCCATATAGCATCTCCACACTCTTCCTATTTAGGGATTCAGACCATTTAATCCTTCTACAACCAGAAGATGCCAACTCAATCGGGTGGATTTTTTTTCCTTTTTCCTTGATTGCATATCTGCTAGCTGCATTACTAACTTGATGGGATAATAGTCGCTCTCTGGTCTGTCTTCTACCGAGAAGCTTTTAACACTGCTCTACAGGACCGGGAGGTCAAAAAATAATCTACTACACTACCTCCTCTAACTAAAAGGTAGGTATAAAATCCCCCCGCCTCATCCTTTTTAGTACCATTTAATATCATAAAAAAATATTTATCCGCTAGCCTTACCAATTTTTTACCGTTCTTATTAATTTTCTTATCGCAGGAAAGTCTTTCCAATAGAATTCCCGTGTCAGGTTGGCCACCTAGTTGCTTTTGTAACTCATCATTTGTCTGGCCCAGACGGGCATTTAAATCTCCTCCTCTGTGGCTTTTTGTAATATACATTTAAACAGTGAGGCACTGACCCATTTTTAAATGTAATCTGCACTCCCTGTATTCCTTCATATGCCTGCATGCCCACCATTTCCGTAACATTTTCTATGTCTGTTTTAACCAATATTGCAAGACCCCCACTTGCCCATCCATATTTATGAAGTCTCTGTGCTTCTAATGTAAAAGTTCTAAACCCTTGTAACTGCAATAGTGCACTATCCTCTACCCAGGTTTCCTGTAGAAAGATTATAGAGATTTTTTGTAAATACGCCTCAAAGTCCCTATCTGCACTTTTGCCAACCCACCCTGCTATGTTCCATGAGACAATGCTCAATGTCAGGGGGTTTTCGTCTTTTATTTCATATCTTAGTCACCCATTTTGTAATTTGGCCACAGACCAATCCGGCTCCCCCAGCTGATTTCATAGGAACCTCTCCACATTTAATTTGATCCTCCCTTGAGGTACGCTTTCCATCATTTCTGGATTATACTCCTCCTTCAATAAGCAAAATAATGTTTCCTCCAGCTGGCCCAATTTCATCAAAATTGTCTGTTGGGCTTTGTCCCTCATTTGTTTAAACCTCTCTATCATTCCAGCATCTTCTAGGGGCATCCGCGCTGCTCATGCTTTCAATTTCTCTATAAATTTTGGGCAGTCCACCACGGTGGCATCTTCATTATTTAAACTTTTTCCCCTTCCTCTCCTATACTGGCCCTTCAGGACCTCTTGGAGCATTTTTAGATTAAATATTATTTCCTCTTGGTCCTTCCTTTGTATCAATGAAAAGTGTTTCACTAAATCCAATACATGCTGATCACTCTCACCTCCGTTCCTTTCCTGCATAATATCTTCCCCACATTCGGAGATAATACTTTCTGCCCGGTTATTGTTTTTATTTTGCTTTGGGGATTTCCCATACTCTAGGTCCACTTCCTGCTCTCTCATGGGGTTTTTATTTCTTTTATACAAATTTTCCATCAAAGGGAATTTCTTAAACTGCCTAAATGTCTGGAAACCCAGACATTTTGCCTCTCTAGTATTAACTTACTTTTTAGAATATAATTTATATTGAACAGCTTTGTGACCCCACCCTGATGTTAGAGTAGAGAAACTTTTGACAATCATACACAAGTTTTTTAACAAATAGAACTTTAAAAATAAAAAAGCCAGCCAGCTGGCCGGCCGACAGCAAGCCCTGTTAAGCAGCAGCTTGCAGTGGAGTGAGGATACAATCAGAAAAGATATTTGAGGGAAGGGGAGAATGTATCGCGCAGACTATAGCAAAAAAGTATAGCAAAAGCTACAAAAGATACATTGGATGTCTCACTTGTTATTTCAGTGATTCTAACATTAAGTGGTTATGTAGAACAGATTTGTCTTAATTGTGTGCTGTAAAATCAGACATGCGACCAAGGCCATGTTCAGGTGGGCACAGGGCCATGCAGAGCTGGTAATCTGCCCAGGCCAGATGGGAAGTGTGTGCCCCCCCCCCATTTCAAACGGCTCATTAAGTATTTTTTAATGTTTTTTTAATGCCCACCAACATATCCGTTCTACATAAACCTTCATATTAAACCTGTTCTACAACACCTCAATGTTGAATCAGAAATTAACATTTATTTTTAGTTGCTGTACAAATAGAAGCAACAACAATAGAACAGTCCTTCATCATTATCAAACATTATCATCATCATTATCAAACATTATCATCATCATTATCATGATACCTCACCGTATCATCATTATTATTATCATTAATAACTATCATCATCATTACCTCACCTTCCGCTCCAGAGATTATATGCCATGGAGAAGTTTGAGGACAACCATTGCAACTGATCGCTCTCTCCTTCATGAATTTGCTCAGTCACTTAAAAGCACTATTTACACCAATATCTCCACCACATCTCATGGTAGTGGGAACAGCTGTAAACCAAATTGGAGTATGGGACTGGATATAGTAATCAATAATGTTACAGGTATTATCACAACAGGTGGCCATGACAGTCATGTACATTTACAATAGACTGATATTGGGCGGGATAAGACAATAAGACAGAGACTCTGTAGATTGGTGGTTTCCAAGTCCAGGAATTGGGGTGTTTGCCTGTTCTAGATGGAGTTGCACTCCCTCTGAAGGAGCAGGTCCATAGTTTGGGGGTGCTCCTGGAGCTTGGTGGCCTGGAGCACCCATTATCAACTTCGGTTCATATGCCAACTACACCTGTTCCTGGATAGGGATAGCTTAGCTGTGGTCAGTCATGCACTGGTAACCGCACGACTAGACTACTGTAACACACTCCATGTAGGGCTACCCTTGTGTGTGGTTCGGAAGCTACAGCTAGTGCAGAACGCAGGCAGCTAGGATGCTCACAGGGACACCTAGCTCTGCTCATATAAAACCTGTGTTCAAAGAACTGTACTGGTTGCCTGTTAGCTACCGAGCCACATACAAGGTTATGCTGTTATCCTATGAAGCGCTAAACAACTTGGGACCAGGATACCTAGCAGACCACCTTCCCTTATATACATCCAAGTGAAAGTTACGATCTTCGGAGAAGGTCCTGCTGGCCATTCTGAAACGAATGGAATGCCTCCATGAAGAACTGTGGTGGTGGGGCCTCCTCTGTAGCGGCACCCACACTCTGGAAAACCCTCCCTTGTGCGGTTCAGGAGGCAGAAAATTTAATAGCCTTTAAACACCTCCTAAAAATGTACCTCTTCACACAGGCTTTCCCTGGGCTGTAATTTATCTGATTTTATATTGCACTCTTAGCACTTAACGTTTTAAATTTATTGTATACTTACTGTACTTTTATGGTTTTAATTGTGCACTGCCAGGAGAGCCTTGGCTATCGGGCAGTATAAAAATGTAATAAATAAATAAATAAGTTTAGCCAGTAATCCAACTTTACAGCTGGAGTGCTAATAAAAGCTGCCAGTCTTGATCTCCCTTTCTTCTCTGATTTGTTCAGTCTTGCCGCTTTCTCTTTTCCTTTTGTGCTGTCTGACCGCTATGCCTTCCTTGATGCCAGTGTCTGATTTGCTCTGATGTCACATGTTTTGTGTGCCATTAGCTGAGCTGCTCCGAGGGGCAGTTTTGTGCTAGGCAGCTGAATCTTTAAGGTATCATTGGAAAATGCATAGATCCCTGTGCAACTTGGGGCACTATGGCAGCATATCTCTAAATGAGCTTTTGAATGAAACCTTGTCGGTGCACATCAGCTGAAGAGTTTTAAAGCCTTTTGCTGGGGAACACCCTTGCTGCCTACGCATGTGACAATCTGAAGGAGAAAAGATATTAATCCTCAACCCAAGGAATGCTCCTTATATTATTTTTCACACATTTATAGGAACTACAACTCCCTTGCTATTAAAAACAATACCCTCAGCAGTTATTACAACCCAACAATCTACAACTGCATGCATATGTTAAAGTTGGTGCAGGAAGTCCATGGTTTAAATTTTGCCCATGGTGTGAATTCTCTAGGTGGTGTTAGGCAAGCCTACATGCAATATGGAGATGCTGAAAGTAGCATTCCTGTGTAATTGTTCTAAGGATAGTTTTATTTGTGTGTGTGTGTGTGTGTATGTGTGTGTGTGTACTTTTTCTATTATTATTATTATTATTATTATTATTATCATCTCTTTTGTGGCGGTTTTTCTAGATGGACATGATGGACTTTGCCAAGTCATGCTGCCCTTTACTGATTCAGGAATTTCCTGACGATTGAGCATGTTTTAATTATGACTGCTTTCTGGATGTTGGTGTGGATGTATTCTGGTAGGCCCAGTTTCTGGAGGTTTTCGGTATATATTTTTTGATGTGATGCCGGTGACTGATGTGACTAAGGGCATAATTGTGACCTTTTGCTGTTGCCATAGTTCTTTGACTTCCATGGCCAGTGTGTATATTTGTCTCTCTTTTCTTCTTCCTTTTCAACAACATTTTTGTTACTCAGTATTGCTATGTCGATGAGGTATATGTGCTTTTCTTTTTTGTCTATGAACATTATGTCTGGTCAGTTGCAAGGTATTGTCCTGTCCGTATGAATTATTATTATTATTAAATATATACCTGTTGATCATGGAAATACCATGCCCACAGTGACAGACAAAAAGGAACATGACCTTTTTAAAAAAAAAGTTTCCTGTGTTGAAGTAGGATGGATGGGAGAGGAGTCTGTGATAGAAAACTTTGATTACATTCATTGCATAAATCAGGGGCATACCAAATGCCTATGTAATCTATAGGTAGAGAAAATGGAGATGAACTTGTATTGCTGTTTTTGCCCATGTCGAATATGACAAAAATAAAATATCTATATACAGCTTTCAGATCAAACCCCTCCACATCTGCACCAAAGACATTCAGAGGGAAATGAGACCACATCTGACACCTTCTCTGTCCACCCATCCAACATGATGTCTAAAAATAATCAGCTACTTGCATGTAGGCCCTCAACACGAGTAGTAACCTAAATCACACACTGTTCCTGAACGAGTAGGAAATGTTTATTGGTGCGCTCTCCTTTAGATCACACTAAATAAATGTGCATGCATCAGGGCCAGCTCCTGAACGCAGGGTTGGTGGGCAAAGCCTCACTGTCCCCTCCATGCTTTGGATGTACATGGGAAAATAACTAGTTAATTTGAATGCTGCAGTACCAAACCTGGGATGAGAATGGGGTGAGAGCCCTGAACACACCTGTCTATGGATCACAAAACATGATTGCACTTATTACTGCATTCTGAATCATATTGCAAAACACCTGAGTTAAATTTATATATAAGCCATTTGTCTTTTCTTTTTTTTCAGGTTGGATCATTCCCTGGGAAAGCCTGGCCTCTTCCTTCCAGGTACCTTACTACAAGTTGCATCAGCTGATGAATTATGTAGGTAGAGGGAGGGGAATTCTTCTTTGGCTCAGGTGGAAATCCATGCTGGAGAATTCCTGGCTTCCTTCCCATCTCCAGTCCCCTCAAAGGTTTTCCCCTCACTTCCCTTTACTTACTTGGCCATTGCCATCACCACAAGCAGTGGCGGTGCATGGGGGGGGAGGAGAAAAAACCTTCGCTCCCTCTCCCTTGTCCTGGCACAGTGCTGCACAGCACACCAGGAGAAAGACACCGTGTGGTCCTGGGGCTTTGCAATCTTCCCATATGGGTTACTGCCCTTCTTCAAAAACCTTGCCCAGGGCAACGTGGCCGGGGGGATGTTTCGAGTTGCAGCCATGCTGCCGGTTAACTTTCTACTATTTTCTGACTAGAATCTAATTCAATTAGCTGCAATCAATTAGCTGCATTTTTTTTCAGTCTTATAACTGAGTGCCCCCCTTTTTTTATTTAGAAAAGGGGGTAGACAAAGGATATTATACTGTAGGAGCCAGACTGATACGGCTGGAGGATAAGGTAAAGTGTGTGTGTGTGTGTGTGTTTTAAGCCCCCTGCTCCTTGCCAAAATTATATCTTATCTATGTGACTTGAAGACTGTGCCTTAGCATTACTGACTTTAAAAAAAATTGAGATACCAAAATAAGGAAAGAGTATCCTAATATTTGGAAGTTGTTTGCTGAGGTTATTTGCTAATATACAGTTAGCACTACCTGAACTGTATATTGAACTTTGGCTTAATGCAGGAATATTCACATCTTGAACCCAGACCCCATCAGTAATGTAAAGTTACGTTCTATAGTGGGGAGGTTTTGTCTGAAACCCGAAGCACTGAATGGCTCATTAATGTCTTTTGCTTTCAAGGTGACGAAGTCCAGGGTTCAATAGCTAGAGATGCCATTCTGAGAACTGATGCTTATAAATGGAAGAGAATGTTGTGTTAAACTTATGGGGGAGTTCAAGAAAGTGGTGTTCTACTCGAATTGAATGTTAAGCTAAGAGGGTACTGCCATACTTTGATGAAAGGGATGGAGACAATTGGAGAAACAGACAAGAGAGATGAAGAAAGTGTTATGGGAGAGTCATCAGTGCCAGTGGCGCAAACACTTATTTCTTTTTGTCCTGTGCTCTCCTCTGGTCAAACAGGTTTTGCAAGTGATTATGGAGCTTCAAAGAAGTCAGTTTTCAATTGGGAGGGGGAGGGGCACACTCAGCCAGCACTTGCAGTTGCTTTTGCAAGCACCAGACCCGTCCCTTCACATGTCGTCACTTGCTTCACAATCAGGATTGTACATAGCACAAAGCCAAGGTGCTTCGCCATCTCAACTTTGCTTTGCCTTGCACCCTCACTCAATGGAAGAAGGCTTGGGACCAGTGAAGCTGCCCCGTCCAAAGCACCAGGTAGATCATCCTTGGGAAGCCCATGCAGAGTGAAGCAGGGACCCGGCCAATGTGCAAGGCAGATGATGGAGGAATGCAGGAAGCCCACGTACAGTGAAGCTGGATCCCAGCCGATGCACAGGATGAGTGATCCACTCAGTATTCCGGCTGGGGACCAAATGATGTCAAGAGTTGTGGCTTGGCCCTTGACATTGTTCGGCCCATGGAGGGCTTGGTGGTGAGTCATCCAGCTCACCACCCATGAACAATTTCTTACCCTGATCTAGATAAGCTTCCTCATCCAAAAACACATGGAGCTGAGATAGCACCACTTGCTTAAATGCCTTGCCTAAGAATGGAATATTGGGGATTGGCTAGAAATAAGGTGGTTTTCAGGAAGTTATTTCACGAAGGTCTCACCACATCCTTTTTTAACCACAATTGAATCACTCCATGGTTTGAAGAGGGTGTTCACTAGTACCCTTACCCCTTTTATAAGTCCAGAACAGCAAAGGCCAAACATACAAGTGGTAGATCTCACTTCTCTAAGGGCCTTGTCCACATCCTGTGGATAAATAGAATAAAATAAAATGATATATCCTCTATAATTCCACCCCCCCTTTGATCTTTCATCTTTAGAATGAGATGCAAAGTGCAGCTAGTAGCTTTGCATTCCTCCATTCTCTTCTTATATCACAGTACTGTGCCTCTTATGATAAGCTTTTGCTGGCTTAGTAAAGAGAGTGGGACCAGATTGCAATAGTGGGCAAGATGTATCCTCATGCCAACACTGAGAGTCTACCTCCCAATCCCTTGTTCTGCTACCAGTGCACAATGGAACACAGCTCTAAGTTGTAAGTCAGTAGTCTTCCCTTTGTAGCATTCAGTGCTTGTAATGCAAAGACCTGGAAATTGCATCATTGAACATACGTAACTTATTAAGTGAGGAATGTAAAAAACAAGTATCAGCAACTGAAAACTTTTGGTGTGTTTTTTAAATGTAAGTTACCTTAATATTAGATATAAGGAAGGGCATCCTATGGCAGTTATCTTAACCTGGATGAGACAGGGCATTCAAATCAGAATTCTCCCACCTACCTCTGACCCAGGCTTCTTTGTGTAAAGCGAGGAGGGTAATACTTTGAGGGCAGTCTGCACTTAGCTGGTCTTAGGCTAATGCAAATCCTTGATTTTGTCGCTCTGGGAGCTGCTCCTGATTCTACTATGTTTATGTAATATAATATAAATATCAAGCAGCCTTTTGGCTGTAAATTACCACTGTTTGTAACTTAGGCCCTTTCCACGCCAGGAGTTTTGCCTGGGATGGCCCCTGGCTGGTCCCTGTTCTCTGATGGTGTGTATTAGGCTGCCTCTACAAGAGAGGTTTAAAGCTCTTTCAAGGCGCTTAAAATTTTTTACCTCTATAAGGAGGGAGCGCAAATCGGGCGTAGAGGCGCGCTATCCCTCTGATTGTGCGCATTATCGAATGCACATTAAATAGTGAGTTTTATTTTGCGGCGGGATGTGAAGCTGGCGCCCTGCTTCCCGAGTGCTGCTCCCGGTAGGCTCCCGCTGATCTCTTTCTTGCCCTGTTCCCCCTCCCCCCGGTGTGCTCCTACCGGGCTCCCGCTGATCTCTTTCTTGCCCTGTTCCCCCTCCTCCCGGTGCGCCCTGCCTCCTGAGTACTGCTGCTGCTGCTGCTGCTGCTGCTGGCTCCCCCGCTCGGCTCCTGGCTCCTCTCCTACCAGGCTCCCGCTGATCTCTCGCTCTCGCTCTCCGTCTTCCAGCTCCCTTTTCCCTTTTTCTTGCCCTGTTCCCCCCCTTGCTCCGTTTCATTCAATCGCCCCGTCAGTTCCTTCGCTCTCCAGCATAACAACTCGCAGGGACCTGCCTTAAAGAGACAGCCGCCCGCCCGCCCTACCTCCCCCCTCCCCCCTCCCCTCTCCCTGCCTGCCTCTCGTGCAGAGGTATTAGGCGTAAATGCGCTTCAGTGATGAAGCGCATAATCACTTAACCAGGCGCAAAAGCGAATCCTTGTGGAGGGGACCTTAGGTACTTCCGGGACCACCCTCCCTCCCTCCCTCTGCACCAGGGGTTATCCCAGGCAAGACGTCTGGTGTGGAAAAGCCATAGTATTGTTTTTGCTCCGTTGGTACTGTGCTGTAGTGAATTATCGGTAAGTTGAACAAAAATGCTTTCTGTGACCCGCTTTTGCTCTTACTTACAAATGACTTGCATTGTTGTGGATGGTATTCAAGCTGCTTGTGGTTCTATTCAAAGACGACATGGAGATCTTCAAAATGAGAATCCCCCCCCCCTTACCAATATTGGATGCATATGCCGTTTGACTGAACCTTTCATAGCTTCAGCATAAGCTGTTAACTTTGACAGATTCTCTTAAACATATTTGGACAATTATTTCCAACATGATCTAGTTGTTGGCATTAGCTTCCATTTATATTTTAATGTGATGCCGCTTTATAATGTAGATGGGATTAGGAGTTGCCCTATTTTTGTCTTCCATTTTTATTTTATTACTTAAAAGGAAAAAAAGTTGTATGCTACAAGGCAAGGTTAAAGGCAAAGCAACCCCCCCCCCAATTAAAAACTGTGAGAAAAAAATGTGCAAAAGACAGCTGTGTTGAATTTTGAAAAATATCTATATTAGATATTTTCATAATTGTATAGCAATCCCTTGTGGTATTTACAGTTACAATTGACATTCGTATTAACATAAGTCTTTCCACATTTATAGACAAACAAGTGATAACATGCTGGGCCAAAGCAACCATGTGGTAGCATTTACTATGGGCAAAAATGCTAAGAAAACTAGAGCAGAAAAGTTGAAGCCTTTATAGCATGATCACAGGCACAGGGCAAGTCTGAGCAAAATGCAGGCTTGCATAAGTGCACACTGCATTGTTGAGCAAAATAAGTTTGCTTTTATTTCTAGTAGAAGCCAGATGAACTGGAAGAACAATGGGGCGAATGCGAATCTGTTCTCTTTTTCTATTCAAAATGCATGGTGAGCTAGTGTGGTCCAAGACTAGAAACTCTTTTAGGGAAGGATCTAGAAAGTGGGGCTAGGAGACTCCACCAAATTGCCAGTATGCAAGGTGCCACAGGGTTTCAGTTTGCCCCACATGGTGTTTAACATCCACATGAAACCACTGGGTGAGGTCATTTGGAGATTGAAGTGAATGTTGATGACACTTAGCTCTATCTCTCCTTTTTGTCTGCTCCCAAGTAAGTGAAGGAAGTCTTGAAGACTTGAGTCAGTGTCTGGAGTCAGTGATTGGATGTAGATTAACTAAGTGAAAATTAATTCAGACGAGACAGAAGAAGTATTGGTTAGAGACTTGTCTGATCTAGGGATAGGCGATCACCCTATTTTGAATGGTGTTGCACACTTAGGAATCGGGTCTGCAGCTTGAGAGTACTGCTAGACATGTGTCAGCAGAGGCCAGGACATGTGTCAGCAGAATCGGGTCTGCAGCTTTAGAGTACTGCTAGACATGTGTCAGCAGAGACCAGTGCTTTGGCTGGAGAACCAGGTGTGTCCTTTCCTGGATAAATCACACCAGGCTATGGTCATTCATGCCCTAGTATGATACTGCATGAAGCAGACAGATTATTATCCTATGTGAGGTTATGAACCCCTGGGAGCAAAAGTACATGCTGACTTGCATTGTATAGAAAGAAGATGGCTGCCAGGCATACAGAAAAACTATTACTTCAATTTCAAACTAAACAGAAGGCAGACAGTTTTAAAAGCCCTTGGACAACTTCATCTACATTGCAAGTAAGGAACCCCTTCCCTTTGTCAGTCACTGCATGGTAGCTTATTACCAGTTGTTTGGTGTGTTGAATTCTGTCATTGTAAGACACTGTGAGTAGAAAAAGGTATCCATAGTTTAATAAATGAATAATAAAATAATGTCTAAGAACTGAGCTACAAAACATGATGTCCCTGTTTCTAATCTCAGTTCTTGACAAGCTCACTTGATGAACTCAGGCAAGTCACTCTCAACCACAGCCCTTGATCTGCAAAATGGGGATGATAATAATATTGATCTTTCCTCCAAGGATGTTACAAGGAGTACAAGATAATATATGTGAATAATTTTGCACATTCAGATTTATTATATAAATGCATGGTCGTTGTTGCTGCCATTCACTTAAACCTATCTGGGTGGGCTGTTGACCTCATCTCCTGCTTGTGAACTTTGCTGGGGCATCTGGCTGGCCACTGCTAGAAACAGAATTCAGGACTAGTAGGATTAGGGGTCTGATCCAGCAGGAGAATTCTAAAGTTCATTTGGCAGTCAAACATAAATTCAAATTTTTTTTTTGCAAAAAAATTGCAAAATTGATCGAGTATCAATTCAGTATGGAAAAAAAATGATTTATGCAAATTTCCCAATTCGCGCAAATTTCTTCAATAGACTGAATCAGCCCCTGTTTAATGTTTAATAGGGATTTGAGCACATTTGAAAAGATTTGTGGAAATCTGAGGAAATTTGTGCAAATCTCCCATTCGATTGCTGCTCGATTTGTGCAAGTTTCCTGTTTGCTCAGAGCAAGCAGCAATCACAAGAGGGAATGGGAATTGGTCATGAGATGAGCAAGGAGATGAATCCTAGCGATCCCGAACATTGTTAGTTTGCCCATTGCTAAATACAAGCAGCAGTGGTGGTGGAGCAAACCATGGCATGCAGTAAAGGAAAGCACTGCACCAGTCGGTCGAAGCTGTAGCCATGCGCCATTTTAAATCACAGTATTTTCCCAAGTGTGAGAGTGGCAGTGAATGGAACCAGTTTGTTTGCTGCTTTTGGGCACATGTGGCAAATGAGGGTACTGGAACCCCCCTCACCACTCCAGGGCCCTTGTTGGCTGCACACCTCCAAAGCAGTGTCTTTTCTTTGCCCAAACAGCCTGTCTGGAGGTTGTATGGGGGTCCCCAGTGACAACAGGCTCCACTACTGGCCCCCGCTGCTGTCAAGTGGGGAGAAAGAGAAGAGCTCAGGTTAAAGGTATTGGGAGGAAGGGAACAAATGGCTCCCTTTTCCTGCCCCCTGCCCCCATTTTTTATTTATTTTTTTGCAGAGGTTGGATGGGACATCCCTTTGCTGCCCAGTGCACCCAACAACCTCCTTAACTGTTTTGAAAAAAGAAAGGAAAAGAGACCTGTTTTTTCCCCCCATTCCTGCTTCTGTCTGATAACCAGGGGGCTGGGTGGAAATCAAGCTAATCACCAGGATAGGTTACGGGGAGTAAGTTAGAAGGGCAGCCAAGCAGCCAGGGTGGTGGGAAGGGCTTCAGAGGGTGCCATGGCAAGTCAGAGGACATCTTGCCAGGGCCCTCTTAGACCTGGCAGTACCCTCGGAGGAAGGACCCTAAATGACTGGTGTCACTCCATGCGGCATTGGAATACTCACTGGCGTGATAGTGACGAGAGGTCTGCCTGCCTGCCTCCTTCCTATCAAGGTTAGTTATAGTGGATTTTGTGGTTATATTTCTTTTTATGATTTCTTTATCTGCATGTTTTAATGTGTCTGAAATATTGACTTTGAATGAATGTAAGCTGTATAATCTCCATGTGCATAGTTTCCTGAGCTGACCCTCCCCCACATTTGTTCTTTTCTGGTGCCATAGAGGAGCAGCCATCTGTGCCAGCTCTCTACCGTGTACAGCATAAGAGTTCTTCATAAGACACTGTCTGTTTCCCAGCTCCTGGCTTGGATAGAAAAATAATCTTCAATTTAGGCGACTTCTTTAAAATCTCCAAATATATCCTCTGTGTTGACTTAATTTTGCTAGATGGCTTGGCTGCTTGACAATAGCTCAGACTGACTGAGCTTCTGGTTGTGCAATTCATGTGGCAGTCTATTTCACACACACACCCCCCCCCACTCAATTTTTGTTTTAGATGTATCCACAAACATTGTGGAGGATTCAACTCCACTCCACCCTGAGCAATCACCCTTGTGGGGAAGGACACAGAATGGCCTAACTGAGAAGGAAGAGGGGCTATTTCATTCTAAGCATAATGTGCAGATCCTTTAGCTTAAACTCTTTCCTTTTCAACCATTTTAACAGCCTTTATGGATCTTGTCAGAGGACCACACATGAGGCCTCTTCCTAGCGGTAAGGGCTTACTACATCTTGGCCTATAAGATGAGTTAAAGGGTGCATTGATAGCCCATTTGCAAAGCTTTGGCTGATACGCCAGCAGCACCCCTTCCTAGAGTTGGAAGACCTAAAGACGGTAGTGCACGCACTGGTAACTTCGAGGCTTGACTTCTGCAATGCGCTATACATAGGGCTACCTTTGTGCCTAGTCCAGAAACTTCAACTAGTTCAAAATATGGCAGCCAGGTTGGTAACCGGTATACCTAGGGGTGACCACATAACACCAGACTTAAAGTCACTCCACTGGCTGCCAATCAGTTTCCGGGTGAAGTATAAAGTGTTGGTTATCAAAGCCCTACATGGTTTGGGTCCAGGTTACCTGTGGGATCGCCTTCTCCTGTATAATCCACCCCGCACACTCAGGTCCACTCGGTAGAAGTTACTTCAATCAACCAGAACTAGGCTGACAAACGTTACCCAGAGGACCTTCTCTTCTGCCGCTCCCAGACTGTGGAAAGACCTGCCGGAGGAGATTCGACAAATTAGCAATTTTCTTGAATTTAAGAGAGCTGTGAAGACTGATCTCTTCCTGCAGGCCTATCCAGTTGAATTTTAAGATGTTTTTAATAATGTTTTTTTTTATTTTTTAATGTTTTGTCTATTTTATGATTCTTGTAGTTATATTTATTGTTGTCCCCTGCCTCGATCTGGATGGAGAGGCGGGTTAGAAATAAAACAAAGAATAATAAAGAATAATAAATAATTTTGAGGCTATCACTTGCATGCTCCACAGCGAACAGTACAATTGCCTTATGTCCTTTTGACTCCTTCTTATCGTAATTGCTCAGATTGATTTGTGCAACCCAAGGATGTGGGCAGAGTGTTTGGTAAGTGCAACCTACCACATGCATGCTCGACCCTTGCCCATCATGGCTGACAACGTCTAGCTGATAATATCTGCTGGGTGGCAACTGATGAAGTTGGATCTGTGAAGTTATAAATGCTTCTTTACGTGATGGACTAGCCTGGCTGCTTTAAAGGAGGCAGTCATGTGACTGATCCTGAATATAAATATTTAAAATATATAAAACAATTTCTATTTTTGTCTATAGTTAATTTGTCAACATTCATGAAAAAATATTGAAACAATTATATTTCCATATCTGGACAGTGAACAGAAAATCCTGATTTGGAGATATTGGTGAAATAGAGGTCCTGTTCTCTTGTATTTCACAATCAGAAACATTTAAATTTGCACATGGGATGGCTGCTGTGAGAATCCAGTACTGGGGTTATACATTTTTAAAATAAGTAACATAAATAAGATCTGGACTTCATGAAATGTTCTCAGTAATCGCCCTCATTCATCCTGGTATATCCCTACACATTCAAGAAACAACCATTTTCAATTTGTATTCGCATAGAGACCTATATAAATAACAATTCCTAAGCGGGGCAATTTTACTAGTGAGGAAAGATTAGTGTGGTCTATTTTATGTACTATATATGTTTACCTATAACGAACTTCCTTACATGAATACAAAACTATGAAAAGACATAAAAATTGTCAAGATTATGTTATTCAGTACTGAAAGGAATCCTTCGCTCTAAGTTATAGCTCAGAAATTACATTGCTCATTCATGAATTTTATGTTTAAGTGGCTATTTCCAAAAATGTCACAGTAGGAGGGAAGAAACATTCATTTTCTTTGGCTGCTGCTCTGTAGTTGTTCCTGTGTACGTTTGGCTTGGCTCAGGCAATGAAATGCTACGGATTGAAATAACTTCTTATATGTTGACATGTGCCCTGCAATGAGAATAAGCCAAGAGAGTGAACTAAAGGCCTGTTCTACACATACAGCAGGATAAGATGGCAGAATGGATTTTTAGTACTTCAGGGCAGGCTCTAGGGGGGACCACATTGCTTTTATTTAAATATTCCCCTATTTACAAAACTCCCTAGTAGTAGAAAACTAGGATGGTGGAAAGAAAGCTGTTTCTCCTGACTGTGGACGCACAACCTCTTTCTCTGCAAATCCCTGGAGTGTGCTTCCTACACCCTGGTCTCAAATTTCTCTTATCCACCTCTGCTTTTGATTCTCTCCAATCTAGTTTCCACCTGCTGAATTCTACTGAAACTGCCCTCACAAAAATCACAGGTAACCACCTCATTAGAAAATGTAATGGTTTCTATTCCATCATCATTCTACTAGACTGCCTTCCATCTTTGATAGAGTTGATCTCTGTCTCCTCCTTGACTCCCTTTGTGCCATAGGACTCTATGCTTCTGTGCTTGGATGGTTCACTTCCTGCCTGCCTAGTCATTCTCCCAGCGTGTTTCCTCTGTGCTGTTTTCTCTCTACACATTGACCCTGGGCGGCAACCTCATCAAATTCTATGGCTTTCAGCACGAACCGTACACAGATGACACCCAGTTCTACCTCTCTCTCCCTGAACTTTCCCCACAATCCTGCATTTCCAGTTTCCTTTCTAATATTTCTGCTTCGATTTTCTTCATCATCATCTCAAATTCAGTACATCCAAAACCAAACTTCTTGCCTTTTTCCTCAAGCCCTCCTCTCTTCACACACTGTCATTATCACGGACAATGTTATCATCAGCCTTGTTGAGTAGGTACGTAACCTTAGCTTGACTCTCTTTTCTTCCACAAATTCATTTCACTTCTCCCTTTACGACATTGAAAAAGTACAGCACTTCTGCTCTGTTCTCTGAACAGCCTGGTGATATCTCACCAATACATCCACAATCTTCTCCTCTCTGGTCTTCTATTATCTTACCTTTCTCCCCTCACATCTATCCAGCGCTGAGTTGAAATAAATCATTCACTGCTCTCCTTTCATTGATTGTGTGATGTGCACCCTTAAATTCCTATCTATTCCTGGATGCTACACATTCCTCACCTCCAAAGCTATCTATGGCCTTGTGCCCCTCCTATCTCTTGGCACTTGTGTTTGTTTTTATTATGAACTTTGGCCCTGAGTGGAGGACAGCCCTAGCATTCTAGCTTTTGAGTTGACCATGAGGATGTTCCTGCATTCCTACTTCCCTTCTCTTGTTTCCCTTTGTCAAATTTTAGCTTAGGGCAGAGACCTGTCTTCTTGTATTCTGTAAAGCACCATGCATACTGATGATTTCTCTCTCTCTCTCTCCCTCTCTCCCTCTCCTCTCTCCTCTCTCTATTTATCTATCTAGATATACAGATAAGAGAACTGGCGGATTATTTTTACATAGAGAAGCATTAAAAAGGGCACGCCCTATCTCTAGCTTAAATTGGTACAGTTCACTCTGACAATTTTACAATCTCAAGAGTCTTCCATCTCACTTTAGTGCATGTATAGACCAGAACTAATTGGAACTATTGAGTACTCCATTTTGACATGGAAAGGTGGGACAGAAAAATGGAAAATATCCAAATGCAAGAAAATGTGTTCTGTATTCTGGTCACAATTCAGCACAGATGATAGGCATGCCTAAGCCCAGTGAATCCATGGGCTCATGTACATCTTACTTTTTTGTGGAATTCTGTTTTTAATCTAACTGATAGCATATTTGATGGTTCTTTGAGTTCTGAAAATTGTGTGGCTTGTGGAATTTGTACAATCACATTTTATAGAGTTTGTTCGGCAGTGTAGTGTAAGTGTAAATCAGGTCAGTTCACTTAAAAATGTGGATAGAATGAAATCCTCAAAGGCTGCCTCTACACGAGACGTTTAAAGCTCTTTGAAGTCTCATTAAAATTTTTACCTCTACAAGAGCGGAGCATAAATCGGGAGTTGGGGCGCTTTATCTCTCCGATTATGCACATTATCGAATGCGGGTTAAATAGCGAGTTTTATTTTGCTCCGGCCGTTAAAGTGCATTTTGACTATGTGAACAAGCGATTCTGCGCATTAACTACTTGTAAAGCGCATTTCAAACAACCGGTAAGGTCACCAGTTGAGTGCTCAATTACCTCTTGCGTACAAGCATTTACGATAAAGCGCTTCCGCGATTATGCGCATAATCGGCTAACCAGGCGTCAAACAGAATCCATCTAGAGGGGGTCTAACATTCTTTACCTCTCTCATGGATTTGAGATTAAAGCTTCTGAATTAAAATTTATTTATTTATTTAACAGGCATTGTTTCTAGGTGGCCTTGAGCTCTTTCAAAGCTGCATCGAGTTGGAGAGCAGTAAACAGTGGGCTACCATAGGGTTCTGTCTTGGGGCCAGTATTATTAAACATTTTTATTAATGACCAGGATGATGGGATTGATGGGCTTCTTATCAAATTTGTGGATGATACAAAACTGGAAGGTCTGGCCAACACCCATGATGACAGAATGAGATTGCAATCTGTTTTGGACAGGCTGGAAGACTGGGCTGAGAGGAACAAGATGTCCTTTAACAGGGAGAAATGTAAGGTATTACACTTAGGGAGGAAAAATGTAGATACACATACAAGATGGGAGATTCATGGCTTGGGAGCACTACATCAGAGAAGGATTTGGGTGTGGTCATCGACAGCAATCTGAACATGAGACAGCAGTGTGAGATAGCCACTAGAAGGGCTAACACAGTTCTGGACTACATAATAAGAAGCATTGTATCAAAGCCATATGAAGTCCTTATTTCTCTCTACTTGGCACTAGTGAGATCACACCTGGAGTATTGTGTACAATTCTGGGCACTGTCGTGTGCATACCCGTTCCCTTTGGCATTCACACGTGCTGGCAAATTGACATGAGACACTCCCATCAGTGAGACTTTTTAGAA
Organism: Anniella stebbinsi; assembly: GCA_029215795.1. Taxonomy (NCBI): domain Eukaryota; kingdom Metazoa; phylum Chordata; class Lepidosauria; order Squamata; family Anniellidae; genus Anniella; species Anniella stebbinsi. The sequence goes on from JARDYH010000003.1 coordinate 104,229,575, forward strand.
TCATAGAAGCATAGAATAGTAGAGTTGGAAGGGATCTATAAGGCCATGGAGTCCAACCCCCTCTGCTCAATGTAGGAATCCACCTTAAAGCATCCCTGACAGATGGTTGTCCAGCTGCCTCTTGAAGGCCTCTAGTGTGGGAGAGCCCAGGACCTCCCTAGGTCATTGGTTCCATTGTCATACTGCTCTAACGGTCAGGAAGTTTTTCCTGATGTCCAGTCAGAATCTGGCTTCCTGTAACTTGAGCCCATTATTCTGTGTCCTGCACTCTGGGTTGGTTGAGAAAAGATCTCATGGTAAAAAGCTTAATGGCTACACACTCCAAAAAACACTTCAAGCTGAATGATAGTCAGAAAGCTTTAGGCTCCATCCCTGATAGGATCCTTCAGGCAATCACAAGGGTTGGGGTATTCTTGAAAGGCTTAGCAAACAATCCCAAAGGAGCTTTTCCAGATGCCGTATTCGCTGGTAACTCAGGGGACCTGGCCAATGCTCAAACAAGATCACAGATCGGGTACAAATCTCAGGCACAGGAGTCCCGTGCTTCTGCTCAGCACTGGCAACTCCCTGCCACCTGAGTCTGGCCTCAAACACACAATCCACAGCAAATGCAAGTTCAAGTCTATGAAAAGCCCCACAGTACTTTTCATGGCACAGTCCTTAGAAATCCAAAGTCCCAATAGCATTGAGTCCATGTGCAGACTGCTTTCAAAGTCCCAAACAGAGATGGATCCAAACAAGAGAAATTTCAGGCCTTGCATCGAAAGATGGACCTAGCAAAGCTTTTCAGCTTTGCCCCCCCTCTTAAAAACAGAGGTCCGGCCTATTCAAAGCCACTTGACAAACAGGTCCTGTGACCTGTAAAACATGCCCATGTGCCAATAGGACAGGACTGCTCAACCCTCTAAGATGACGCTACAATACGAGTGACTCCCCCAAACAGTGCCCCCCACCTTTCCTAGGCTGACCATATGAAAAGGAGGACAGGGCTCATGTAACAGTTGTAGAGAAAAGGGAATTTCAGCCAGTGTCATTTGTATGCTCCTGGTGAAATTCCCTCTTCATCACAACAGTTAAAGTTGCAGGGGCCATGCCCTCTTTTGTATATGGTCACTCCAGTATAGTACTTGCAACTTTAACTGTTGTGATGAAGAGGGAATTTCACCAGATCCTAACTGCATACAAATGACGCTGGCTGAAATTCCCTTTTCTCTACAACTGTTAAGGTTACATGAGCTCTGTCCTCCTTTTCATATGGTCAGCCTACCTTTCCAACATACCCAGGTTCCCAGGGAAATCTTTTACAGCTGCAAGGCCTCAGGCCTTGTTGAAGACTTCTACCTGACAGGCACCACGTTTCCAGAAGGATATTGACAGGTTAGAACAGGTTCAGAAGAGGGCGACAAAGATGATAAAGGGACTTGAGGACTTGCTGTATGAAGACAGGCTGAAGGAACTTGGGATGTTCAGTCTGGAGAAAAGAAGACTGGAGGGAGAGAGGTTTGCAGTGTTCAGGTACATAAGAGGGTGCCACAGGGAGGATGGTCAAGAACTATTTTCCATTGCCACAGAAATTAGGAGCTGGAATAATGGGTATAAGTTACAGCTACCTAGAGTTCAATTAAATATAAGGGAAAACTTCCTGACAGTAAGGTCTATACAACAGTGGAACAGTCTATGTACGGAGGTTGTGGGTTCTTCATCTCTGGAGATTTTTAAGAAGAGGCTGGACAACCGCCTCTCATGGATGGTTTAGTTGGGTTGCCTGAACATTGCAGAGAGTTGGACTAGGTGATCCGTGTGGTCCCTTCCAACTCCACAATTCTATGAATCTATAAATAAAAAGTTCACACGTATGACATGATTTTGGGTGGGTTCACAGAACCAATTTTCCATTCACATAATGGAAGCCCTCGGCCCCCTTACTTGGGAGTAAATGCTATTGAACACAATTGGACTTATTTCTGAGTTAACATAAGACCCTTAGCACACTTCTTTGAGAATAAGCCCCATTGAACTTAAAAGGGGTGCTCTTGGTGGGGTGGGGGATCAGATCTGCCTCCCTTTGTTGTGGGGAGGCATTTTACCTTCTCCCTTAACTGAAGACACAGGAAAGTCCTTCCTCGGCAAGTTCATAGCGCAGCCCCAGCTTTACACACTGCCAATTTTGTGCCATTAGGATTTATTCCAGCTTTTCTTTGATCTATTTTATAACAGAATAAGGGGGGGGGAGCTGTGGGAGACATCCTGGCTGATGCCGATGTCGTCAAAAGGATGTGCGAATTTCCAGGAGTGCCCAGCCAGGAGTGTGCTTTATGTTTTTCGTGTGAAGAAGCTTTTTGTTAATATGGAAGGTGAGTAGACCCTTTTTTGTTCTTTTCCAGATTCTTCATACTAGCAATATTATCAGTTTTGCTGTAACACAGCCCTGTGTTGAGGTCCCCCACTCCCTGTGTCCTGCACTCTGGGATGATCGAGAAGAGATCCTGGCCCTCTTCTGTGTGACAAATTTTCAAGTACTTGAAGAGTGCTATCGTGTCTCCCCTCAGCCTTCTCTTCTCCAGGCTAAACATGCCCAGTTTAGGGCTTTGTTTCCAGATGCCTGATCAGACTTAGGAGACTTTGATGAGAGACCAGCCTTTAATTACTCAGGTACTCAAATTAATAATAATAAATAATTATTAATAATAATAAAAATCACTGCTTTTTAACCATTTAATCTTGACTATATCCAAGAGTAGATTTCTGAACCTTGCTGTGAATCTCCCCCACCCCACCCCCACCCCAATGACAGCTGAAATGGCATATCCCTCCTGATGGCCAACTAAGGATTTGATTTTGGGTGGATTTCTCAAGCCCAAATTTCACACTATTTTGTGTGCTAGTCTACACACCTTGGCACTTGTAGGACTGGAGTTCAGTTCTTTCTAGCTTACACTTAAATTCATCGCTGAGTATTGAGCTTTTTCATGCTCAAGTTCTCTCTTTGTATGGACCACTGAAAAACCTTGGTTTTTTATAAATAATTTCAAAATTATACGGTACTTCAAAATCAAGAGGAGAGGACTTTTTAAAAATTACCCTGCTCCTATATTTAGTGTGTTTGCTACTTGTCAAGTGGATTTTCTGTTGTCTGAGGCCCAGACCATTGAGGTTTACCATTTTATAGCATTTTATCCTGGTCTTGTTGATCCTTTTCTGTATAACCAGATTGACTACTTACTTTTCTTTCTGATTTTCTGTCATCTCTCAAATTTGAATAGTGACTGAACAGAGAAGACTTGAACTAAGAGTAAGTGGAAAGAAAGATCCCAAGTCTAATTTTATCCTACTGACTGGGGAAATGCAGCCCTGCTGGCAAAATAGCTTGGGGAAGGCAATATTTAGCTCTGGTGGTGTGTGGATGGGTGTGCTTTTTCCCCCTGCAACTCAGTTAGTTTCCTGGTCAAGTTCCATTTCTAAATATAGTGTCTCACATTTTATGCAAGAATGTTTGCCTATGCAAAGTAAACACCTTTCTGTAAGCCCCCTTTTAATGGATAATATTGACTTTTGAAATTTATTTAGCCTCTTTTACTTAGGAGAACTAACTATAATTTCTCCCCCCTTTTTTTTAGCATTGCTTTGTTTATTTTTTCATTAGGAGGAGTTGATTAATTGATGCGTTGCTTTTATATGTCTCAGGTAAAGCAGACATGTGCTCTTACAAATTTTGCTTATTCCTTTAATTATAAAAAGATTATAGGTACATTGTGATAGGTAGCATCAGCCTCTGCCTCTGTCTTGGGCCCTGTAATATGTGGATAACAATATTGGCCTACCTTATATGACTGTTATATAGCTTATTAAGATAATATAACTGAAATGCTTTCAGTGATTGGAATAATTGCCCTGTGCTAAGTAATGTAGTTAGCTTGATTTAAGCTGAGCATTTAGGAAAATATTTAAATATAACAAATAAAATTAGAAGCAAGCCAGAAAAATGTGTTCTTACTATGATTTGAGATTTCAGAGTAGTTGTGTTAATCTGTTGTTGCAAAACCTGCAAAGAGTCTTGTGACACTTTAAAGACTAACAGATTTATTGTGGCATAAGCTTTTGTGGACTAGAAATCACTCTGACAGGCTCTAGTCCACGAAAGTTTATGCCACAATAAATCTGTTCACATTTAAGGTGTCACAGGTCTCTTTATCGTTTATGCTGTCAGAGTTTATTAAATTGACGTTAAGAGTATCAGGGACTCCTTGTTTTTAGTTTAGGGGGAATGTGTTGTAAAGGAGTACCAAAGTAAATGCTTTCCTTTACACCGTGCTAAGTTGTATGACTTAAGTAATGTGTATGCATCTTAGACTCTTAATTCAGAGATTTGACAAATTGCAGTCTTCTGGAATTTAAGAGAACCATGAAGACTGCTCTCTTCTGGCAGGCGTACCCAGTTGAATTTTAAGATGTTTTTAATAATGTATTTAATGGTTTATCTATTTTATGATTTTTATATTTATATTTATTGTTGTTCCCCGCCTTGATCTGGATGGAGAGGCGGTTTAGAAATAAAATAAAAATAAATAAAAAAAATATTTTTTTTAAAAAACTTCATGTAAACAAGCTTTTAAGGTTTTCATCTTAGCTGTCAGTTCCTTAAAAATGGGTGGGTGGGGACGACTTTCCAGTAGTAATAAGATCTTCTTTGGGTAGTTAGCATTTGTACACCAAATGTATTATTCACTCTGTGGGTTATTCTGTGTAATGATGGCAGTTTTTAAGAGATCATAGATGCCCACATTATATGTGAACAAGACCTAATGTTCTGTGACCTAATGTTCTGTATACCAACAGATTGTATAGCATCACTTAGAGGGGCATCCCTGAAGTGATATGGCAACAACAACAAAAAGGTTGATGGTCATAAGGACAAATCCACAATCCTGGGATTTCTGCAAGAAGGCACAAGCAAATGAAAGCTGCTGGCAGCTATTCTCACTGGCATCTTTCATTGTGAGGGATTGGTTTCCATATCTACCAACCTGTATCAACACCACAGCCTCCTGGAAGGGGTAGCCCATCTTAATCTACCAATGGTTAACCATTTCCTGAATTGGAACTTTAGCTGGGTCTGACAACACTTGTAAGTCCAACCATTTTAAAGCAGTGGCTTTGGTTCCCCTTTCAAACCCTCTTCTTGGTGGCCATCACCTCAATCAGACAGGTCTTAGAGTTGAAGACTCTGTGCTTTTCATCTAGGCAAGGTAGTGTTCTGGCCAAATCATTCCTTTATGTCAAAAGGCACCTCAGCATTTCATCCAGAGATGGAATCATTCTGCCCTAACCCTGTGTATTTGCAAAAGATGTGACATAAGCTGGTTGTTAAGAAGGCCATTAGGTTTGTCTTGGACAGGACAGCAATGTTTAAGAATTTAGATTGTTTGGTTCATTGCATGAGACAACCCTAAGAAAAAGGGGGTCAACGCAATTCTTTTCCAGTAGTTCTGTATTGAGTTGGCTTACTGTGTAGAGTTGGCTTATTGGGCCTTGGGAAAGTTGCTTCTAGAAGGGATTAATGACCATTTTCTAATGGAAGCATCGGCTGCATTCTTGGAGAGATCCCCACTAGATAAGATTTGGTGAGCATCTATATAGCCATCCTTTTGTATATATTCATTTAGCTTTATAAGACAGTTCCCCCCCCCCCATTTAGCAGATGCAGCCTTTGGCAACCAGATGCTGCTGATAGTACTATCTCAGTAGGTCTCTCAATTTAGTAGCCACATAAAATCCCACGATAAGGAATACTGCTGTTCTACATCTTAAAGGATTGATAATGCCCTCCTTCCTCTCCTGGAGAAAATGAGAATTTCTTACCTAGGAGGGCATTGTACTTACTGCACTATCTTTTCTACGTTGTATCAGCTCATCCTTCTGAAAGTTGGACAAATGTAGGGACAATATTTAGGGCCGCTTGAATGTTGTTATCTTTTTCAGTGTGCGCATTGATCAAGCCATTCCTCGTTAGCTACTTTGCTGCAGATGCAGCTGGAGCGGGCTGTGTCCAGTTCTTCTTGAGGAGAATGGGAGTCTTCTCAAGCAGAACAATTCAACACGCAAGCTACTCTGCCTCTATCTATGGGACGAGAAATCTCAAAGGTTAGGAATGCCACCCTTACTCTCCTGAGAACACAAATTTACAATAAGAAATTCCCATTTTTAAGAATGGTGGATTTAGCAACAAATAGGAGGAAGAAACATGAAGTGTTGCAAGTGGTTTGAAATACACATTTTGTGTCTTTTGCTTAAGTCAGGTGATGGACATTTTTTTTTCCTGTCATGGGCCACATTCCCTTGCAGGTAATCAGTAGGGTGCCACATGTTGCGTGCTCAGGACCGAAGCCATAAGTGGGTGGTTCACACTTTTCCTTTTCTGCTGCTCAGGAAGGATATAAATGTAATTAATTAAATAAAATGGATAGACATCCTGTATCCATGAATGGTGTCGGGAGCAGTGACTTGTGCGGTGAAGGAGTTGCATTGAAGAGGGAAGATAGGCAGGTGCAAGTTAGTCAATAATTGAATGGGGACCTGTGATGAGTAGCTACATGAGTTCAGAGAATACAGATGAATACAGAGCAGCTACAATGGTCTTTGCTTTGAATGGTGGACTATGAGGAGCACTCTTTAAAATGAGTGATGGAAGTTCACATTCTGCTTGAAGATGGGGTGGTTTGGATACCCTGTGATGAGAGGCATAAAACAGACTGCATACCTAAAAAAGCACCAGATAAAAATAACTCAGTGAATGATTTTTCAGCTCAAAGAATCCACCCCATCCCTGGATCATACACAGAGGAGCTCAGGCTCTATGTGGCATGCAGAGAAAATGGCCATGCTTTCAGAGAGGATTTTTTTTTCAAGGTTGGCTGTTAGGACTTGGCTCAGCTCCAGCAGTGCACTCCGGCCCTCATTGGCTGCCTTCTCTCTGCCTAGTAGCCATGGTTTTGGCAGTGACATCCTTCCCACAGGGGGAGATAAGGCAGCCTCTACCATGTCATTGACCAGAGGCAGCCACAGAACATTAGGCCGGCTCCTGACTGTCGAAGTTGGAACTGCTTTAAAACAGCCAGGTCAGTCTGCTCTCAAGCAAACTGATATTATCGCATTAGCAGTGGCATTTTCAGCAAGCTGTAGAACAAGGGAGTCATTAAAGAGAGAAAGAAAGAGAAACAAACATTTACTGCATCTTTGTCTCTCTGACTAACTGTATAATATATAGTTCAGTTGTGATTTCTCTACATTTAAAATGGTAATTATAATTTACAGTGTATATAAATCTGTAAGTTCCCACTAACCTGAATCATCTTCGTGAATCTCTCTGATACTCAGATGGTCAGTTACCTCTTTGAGATTGGCAAAATGGGTCCGCTAAAATTCAGTCCAAGTTTATGAAAATATAGCTGAAACTGGACCATATTTTGTAGCATCTCATCAAAAGCTATATATTTTAGGGATGTGCATGGACGCAAAAAATCGGATCGGAATCGGAATTTCACGTTTTTTAAAAATTGGATAGGAAAAATCAGCAGATAGCTCCAGGCATTTTGTGGCTATGAGTTCCAAAGTTGAAAAACAGAGGCTTTGACTGCTGTCAAACTGCACCCCTCCCCCACCCCCTACACACACACACACACACACACACACATTAGCTGTCAAAGCCTCCGTTTTTCAACTTTTGGAACTTTTAAAGTAAAAAATTCATAGCCACAAAATGCCTGGAGCTATCTTTCTGAAATTTCTCACAGATAAGTACCTCAAAACCATCTTCCATGTGGGCAAGTTTCATGCTTCTATCTTTAAAAATAAAAAAAAGTTAAATGGGTTTCTCTCCTCATTTCTCCCACAATACCTTGCCACTACACGCTTGAAGCCATTGTTCTGAAATTGCTCACACATGTCAACCAAAGTGGTATCTCTAATGTGGACAAGTTTCATGTTTGGATCTTTTAAAATAAAAAAGTTGAAGTCATAACTGTCTTTACCCCTCTGCTACCCATTTTTTAAAAATTAATTGCCATACAAGGTAAGCACCTATGGTTCTGAAATTTCACACACAAGTCCTAACATACCATCTGCAATGTGGCAAAGTTTCATGTGTGGATCTTTAAATAAAAATGTTATAGGCACTCCTGGTTCATTAGTAAAAAATGCATAGTCACAAAATGCCTGGAGCTATCTTTCTGAAATTTCTAACAGTGAAGTAACTCTAACCCATCTGCAATGTGGTCAGGTTTCATCCTTCTATCTTTAAAAATAAAAAAGTTATAGGCATTTTTGAAACACAAAAATAAGCAATGGGGAAAAGCATTCAAAATAGCATCCGATTTTACGATTTTCTCTGATAAAAATTGGAGGCCAAAAAATCGGATCGGAAAAAATTGGATTTCCAAATTTTCAAATTGGAATCGGTATCAGAAGTCCAATTTTCTCAGATCTTAATCAGAATCGGATATCGGATCCAATATAATGCACATCCCTAATATATTGCACTCAATGTCCTTAGTAATGCTAGTGAAAATTATTTATTTATTTATTTATTGTGCTATTCTACTGAAGTGATCAGCAAGAAGTAAACATGTCCCTGCCTTACAGTTTAGCTCAATGGTCACAAAGGCATTTGCATGATTGACAAGTAAGGGAAGCACTGTTTTTCTACTTCACTTTCCTCCCATGAGGGAGGATGTAGCTGGATTTTGCTTTCTTGCCAGTCAGGTACAAAACCATTCAACCTCCTTCATTGGCTACTGTCCAAAACTGTTTCCTCCCATCCCCATCCAAGTAGATGGGATGTCTGGCTAGTTACCATGAGTTGACAAAAGCCATCAATGCTCATCTAAGCAAGAATTTTCAAACTTTTAGTACTCCTTGAATAAACATCCTTACTTATTAAACAAAAGATTGTCTCCTTATTTGATTGACATAGCAACATTTTCATGAGGAAATTGGGGATCAAGGCCAAAACCTAAGACCTCAGCTTTCTATATTAGTCCCAAGTTCAACCTCCAGCACTTTTAGTTAAAAGCTCTCAGCTAGCAAGGCTGGGAAAGATCTGTGCCTGAGATCCTGGAGTTCTGCTCTAACTCTGTGCAGATAGCACTGGGTTTCAATGGACCAGTAGCCTGACCCACTATATGGGAACTCCTTATATATCTTGATTACTTGTTCCATTTTTTGTGTTTGTTTTAAAGGAACAGAAAATGTGCTTTCCATGTGCAAGTTAACTGATGCAAGTAGAACATGTCACAAATGGAATGGTCCTGTCCATGAATGTGTTTGGTTCTAGAAATTGCTTTAAGGCTAGATATGCTAATTTAGGTCTACTTCTCACTGAGCTATTATAAACCTGAGGAGGTTTATAATGCCTCAGATTGCAAGTTGCAAGCTCATGTAATTGAATGTCTTTCCGTACCCCATCCCCCAATACTACACATTGAAAACATGCCTATCAGTTAGTTAGCACACTAGGTTTCTGGCATTTAGTTTTCTGTGTGTAGGATAGTCATTTTTAGTGGAATAGTGTTCTGTCATGTGAATTAGGAATGTATGAGAATTTCATTTGGAGTTGTTTTTATTTCGAATTTGCTGCATTTGCAACCTCAAAGAATGAATGGGAGTACAATTTTACAGAGAAGCTCACAACTTCCCAAACTTGCGATCATGTTTGAAAAGTGTGCTTGTTTAAAATGCACACTTTCATACCTTAGTGTATCAAGAAAAAGAGCACATTTTGGGTGCACACCTTAGAAATGTGCAAATGAAAAGCTCACGTTTTGATATGAAAAGAAAAAAAAACCTCACATCTGGCTTTAGGAAAGAGACAAACAGAGCTCAGAGGTGTAAATAGAATCTTGACAAGCTCAAACCTTGCTGATTATAACGTTTATCAATCACCTTCAATCAGAAATCACACAGCTGGGACATTTCAGGGAGAACTAAGGCCAAGAATCTTGGTTTATTTATTTATTTATTACATTTGTATACAGCCCCATAGCCGAAGCTCTCTGGACGGTTTACATAGGATTAAAACAATTAAAAACAATATACAAAACTTAAAACAGCAAAAACATACAACATACACACAATACACACATACATTTAAAACCGCTACAACAGCCCCCCAAAAGCTACAAAAACAAAAACAAACCCAGGCTCCTCAGATATTACCAAATGCCTGAGAGAAGAGGAAAGTCTTGACCTGGCGCCGAAAAAATAACAATGTTGGCGCCAGGCGGGCCTTGTCAGGGAGATCGTTCCACAATTGGGGGGCTACCACAGAGAAGGCCCTCTCTCTTGTTGCCAACCTCCGAGCTTCCCTCGGAGTAGGCACCCGGAAGAGGGCCTTGGATGTTGAACGTAGTGTTTGGGTAGGTTCATGTCGGGAAAGGCGTTCCATCAGATATTGTGGTCCCAAGCCGTGTAAGGCTTTATAGGTTAAAACCAGCACCTTGAATCGGGCTCGGAAACATACAGGCAGCCAATGCAAGTGGGCCAGAGTAGGTCTTATATGCTCGAACCTTCTGGTTCCAGTTATCAATCTGGCCGCTGCATTTTGCACAAGCAAAATGTGCAAAATGGCAGCCCCACGTAGAGTGCATTGCAGTAATCTAACTTGGAGGTTACCAGAGCATGGACGACTGAAGCCAGGTTATCCCTGTCCAGATAGGGATGTAGCTGGGCCACCAACCAAAGTTGGTAGAAGGCACTCCGTGCCACTGAGGCCACCTGAGCCTCAAGTGACAGAGATGGTTCTAGGAGAACCCCCAAGCTACGAACCCGCTCCTTCAAGAGGAGTGCAACCCCATCCAGAACAGGTTGAACACCCTCCATCCGGTCAGCGGAACCACCCACTAACAGCGTCTCAGTCTTGTCTGGATTAAGTTTCAGTTTATTAGCCCTCATCCAGTCCATTGTCGCAGCCAGACACTGGTTCAGCACATCCACAGACTCACCTGATGAAGATGAAAAGGAGAAATAGAGCGGTGTGTCATCAGCATACTAATGACAACACACTCCAAAATCCAGATGACAACACTCTACTGTTTCATGTAGATGTTGAAAAGCCCTGCGGAACCCCATACTGGAGAATCCACAAGGCTAAGCAATGTTCCCCAAGCACCACTTTCTGGAGCCGACCTGCCAAGTAGGAGCGGAACCACTGTAATGCAGTGCCTCCCACTCCCAACTCAGCCAGTTGTGCCAGAAGGATACCTTGGTCGATGGTATTGAAAGCCACTGAGAGATCAAGGAGAATCAACAGAGTCACACTCCCCCTGTCTTTCTCCCGACATAGGTCATCATACAGGGCGACCAAGGCTGTTTCCATCACACTAGCAATTGAGTGCACTCTCGCTATGCCTAGTGTGTGGATTTGTAGCACAGTACTCATATTATGCAGTGCCAGTCCTGCTGACACCCCACCTCTTCTCCAACCTTTTCTAGAATGCTAAAAGTCTGGATTATTTTCCCTCAGTCTCCGTGTAGTTTTAAAGGAAATGGGGGCTTGAATGGATTGCATCAAATCCTGGCAGGGAAAAGCGATCTCTCCCAGCAGCTGACTCCAATATAAAACTCAAACCTTGCATCCCAGGCTCCAAAGCATTTTTTTTTAATCATACTACACCCAAATCTCTGCAGAGACAGGATTGTATTCCCTTGCCTTACTTCACTTCTCAGAAGTTGTGTTAATTAGCTTCTCTGACGCTGCGTTAGTTCATTCTATATCCGACACTGCATTTCTGGAGGGAGGTTTTATGCTTTATTTTGCTGTTGCACAGCTGAGCATTTCCGGCTTATAGAAATAGAGAACTGCTGCATTAGCTCCTTCCCATTCCTATTCAAATTCATACAACGTAGCAGGGGGAGCCTGGAGAGGGGCAGGTAACAAGCCTCTCTCATTGATGTCGTTAGTTCTAACCCCTACCCCGCCGGGAAGTAGGTATTTCCTGGCACTGAGAAAAGGTGCCTTAGGGATGGCACGCTCCATCGTGTAGCACTGACGAGCACAGACAATTTCATCATACTGCGGAGAATAAGAGGAATGCACTTTCTTTCCGTGCTCATCAAGATTAAGCCCAGTGCTGGACACCTGGAAGATTTTTTGAAGTTAATTCCTGGGAGAAGGGGGTAAAAACTGCAAAAACCTGTGGTAAACAGTGCTTTGTCGATGTAAATGTAAATAGTTGTTCATTTGTGGAAATAGATTTTTGTCTCTGGTCTTTCTGGGGTGCTTCAGTTTTCTTTCTTTCTAAAATACCTCGGGTTTGAGGGATGCATTCTGCATCTGCAGCTGAGTGCTCACCCCACCCTGCTCACCCCATTTGCCCCAATGCTGGGCCATGCGAGCTTCCTAGATGCTAATGGTGGTCGCCATTAGCGCAAAAGGGGGAAATGTGTGATTTCTGGGAAGTTTGGAAATGTTGCATTTCCCCACCACCACGCTAATGTCGCCATGAGAATGGAGGGTGGGAAAATGGGCAATTTCTGGAGCCTGCAGAAATCATGCATTTCCCTCCCCTCTGCTCCTACGGGGGCCTTAAAGGCCCTATTGACACGAGGGTAAAGGTTGACCCTCATGTCAATAATAATAATAATAATAATAATAATAACGATTTATTTCTTACCCGCCTCTCCATCTAGATCGAGGCGGGGAACAACAGCATGATAAAATACATAAAACTAATTAAAACATGACAAATATTATTAAAACTGCATTAAAACATCCTAAAACATCATTAAAACATCCTAAAACATCCTAAAAACATTCTAAAAATTACACTGGATATGCCTGCCGGAAGAGAACAGTCTTTATAGCTTTCTTAAATTCTAAAAGACTGTTAAGTTGACGAGTCTCCTCCGGCAGGTCATTCCACAGTCTGGGAGCGGCAGAAGAGAAGGTCCTCTGGGTAACAGTTGTCAGCCTAGTCTTGGCCGACCGCAGTAAGTTCTTCCCAGAGGACCTGAGCGTGCGGGGCGGATTGTACGGGAGAAGGCGATCCCGCAGGTAACCTGGACCCAAACCATGTAGGGCTTTAAAGGTAATGACCAACACTTTATACTTCGCCCGGAAGTTTTAACACATCTATTTGTGCAGAAGGGGGAACGTGCGCTTTCCAGAGCTTCTAGAAAGTGCACATTTCCTCCCTCCACACTAATGGTGCCATTGGTGTGGAGGGGGGAAATGCAGTTTCCTACCCCTCACTGTTCCAATCTGGGCCATAAAGAGCAGGAGGAAAGCACATATTCCAGAGCCTCTAGAAAGTGTGCAAGTTGCCCAGGCATGCTATCAGAAACCACCCTTTCCCAGGGTGGACCTGTGCCCAAGCACTCAGACGTGGGTCCGCTCTTGTGCTGGGTTTGTCAGGTTAGGTCCATGACATGAGGGAATCTGCTGCCCTTGTGGACCCAACCGGACCCTCATGGCATCCCTAAAAATAACCCCCTTAATCCCAGAATTTTAGCTGAAGCAGACTTTTTAGTCTTATTTTGATTTTCATTCATTTTTCAGAATGCTTTCAACTGCACCATCAAAACTTCATCATAGTCTTGAACTCTAGGAGGAAGTGTGCAAAAGCCCCCAAATGCTGGTTTTAAGACTCCAATGAACTTTGCCAGGCACAGTTCAAGGTAGGGCTGTGCACCACCTCGGGTCAAATCTCCGAAACCAAAGCGAGGCGGGCTGATTCGGCCCACCTTGCCTCGGATCTGAGATGGTTCTGGGTCGGCCCAAGGCACCCTGAAGCCAAAGCAGATTAGTACCGAAGCTTCAAAGCTACTCGGGCCCTCTGTCCTGGGAAAGCCGGCACAAGGCCGGCCATGAGTCCATTGGACTCACCTCCCTCTCCCTGCTCCCCAGCCACTGCCACTGCCTTGCCATTGCAGCCTCATTGCCGCTGCTATTGCTGCCCACCGCATCGCCCCCATGACCAGGAAACACAGCATCCTCCTGAGAACCAGGCTGCATTTTCAAAATACCGCGGGGTCTCTGTATTTTGTATATCTATGGCCGCAAACTACGGTGGCCGTAAAGGGGAAATCGCGCGTTGTGGCTGTTATAGTTTGCGGCCATAGATGTGCTAAAACCGAGCCCCTGCAATATCTTGAAATCGTGGCCTGTCTCTCAGGAGGACTCCGTGTTTCCTGGTCATGTCAGCGATGCGGTGGCAGCGATGCAGCAGCGGTGATGGGGCAAAGGCGGCGGCCATGCAGCGGTGGTGGTAATGGTGGTGGCGCTGCAGTGATGGTGCTGATGAGGCAGTGGTATGGCTTTGGCAGGTGAGCGGGTAAGGCCTGGCGGCAGTGGCTCTGGGTAGGTGGGTGAAGGGGCAGCGAGGGAGGGAGCAGGGAGTCAGGAGTCCAATTTCTCCTGCCCAGCCTGGCTACCAGCTTTCCTTGGTGCCAGCTGCACAGCTGGCATCCAGGGACCCGTAAGGCCAAGGGAAGGCTGACAACCCCTGAAGCACCCCGAGTTTAATCGGGGGGGCATTTCGGGGGATCCGAAATGGCCTCTGAGGCAAATCAGGGAGACCATGCACAGCCCTTGTTCAAAGAAGTTCCTGTGCCTTGGGAACAAGGGAACTATGCAACCCCTGAATTTGTCTGACCAAGCTTATGGAAACTCCCTAACAAGGCTAAGGTAGTGTTGAGGTAGAGTCTCTTTGCATATTCCCTGTAAGCCCTCCTTGGGCTATCTCGAGGGCTGCACCATTCCTTGAAGCAGTAAAATCATCCTCTAGGTGCTTATCCAGAACTTGCATGAAAAGTGAAGAAAAGCTTTCAGTGATTATGTGCTCAAATGAAAGATTCTCCCTTTCGAACATGCACATTCCAATGTGAAAATGAAAACTCATCTCAACTTACCCAGGAGTTTTTGAGATAAATGGGGCAGAATCTTAAGTGTTTCATATGCCTACCCTATGTATATGTGGTCAGACAAGCCACTAAACATTTTGTGGGCTATTTTGTGAATTTATTTTCAATGCTGTAGTAGAGTCCTTGGATGGGACTCAGTAAATAGTACCCAGTGGATAATGGTGATATTGATTAGAAACAGCTAAGATGATGACTATGAAAATAGAGAAAATGAAATGACTTATTTAAAGGATGTTTTAGGAAATTAGATATTTGCAGAGAGAAAAGTAGGATAAAAAAGGATGATAGTGGTAATGTTAAGAACGGAAAGATCTCACACTTACATGTTACGTATCACCATTTTGGAGTTAGGTAAGAAACTGGGCATTTTGGAGCCGGACAGAAAGCTTGTTGGCCTCCGGGTACCTATTTCAATATGCCTGGTCAGCAATGATGGGTAGATTCCACTGAGCTCAACATGTATTAGTACATTTGGTCAATTCTTGGGTGAAAAGGTTTTATTTTCTAGAGTTCCCTTCATCCTTGTAAAGTTGGCTACATCCTATCATACTCCCTTATTGATTTCTGCTGCCACTCAAAATTTCCACACACAGCTTTCTAGTCATTTCCTCTTTTTCCAAGGTTCAGAGGTGAGCATGTATCCTAATGTAGCCAAAACAGCACCTTACATGCACATGGGACATTGCATAGGAGCATTCCACACTGCAACATTTTGTTGCAGGTCCTTCTTGCCTCATTCCAGGGTGGGGAAAACTTCTTATGCAATTGATGCTGAATTTGAAATACATCTCTGCATTGTAAGCTAGACAAATTTGTAGTCTGAACCAAGTCATTACAAACTTTGGTAACATCACTCCTGGAGAACAATTGGCTTTCTGGAAGGGCTTACTTTAAGCAGCAAGTGAGTTATGGTATACTTGTACCTCAACCCCCACTCTTGAAAGTGGACTGCTAGCAAGTTAATGTAGCACAGATGTCACCCTCTCCATTAGTTTTTTGCTTTTAGGGTGGCAACTGGAGGGCTTTTGGTTAGGGGTGATGGTTTTGACCCATGGGCCTCCTGCTGCTGATCATTACTATAAAATATTATACTTTTTGCTGTATTTATACTAGACTATTTAGTCTGTTGTCAGCATGGGTTAATAGAAAATGGTAACATTCCCCGAACTGTATCAGCCTTCTTTGAAAACAGTCACACCCAAGAACTTTTTGCTATAATGCATGTTTCAGTGACATGAAGTCCCACAGGTCTGATTAGTTATACTGAGAGTTGGTAGCATCTATAAATATTTTCCCTTCTGGGACAAGCACTATGTTTTTTATGTAAAAAAAATCTTACAGATAGATTGGCATTCCTGGTAAATTAAAAACAGTTTGTAACCATTCTCTTCAAAGAACAACACAAACCCAGCATGGCAGGAATGCAGTAGAAAAAGAAGAAGGGGGTGATGGGAGACTTTCATACTTCTAAAGGGGGGGGGGGTAGTACAAACAACCATTATTTATAAAACATCCAGTATTTTTTTAAATGACAAAGGAAGAGGAGGCCCATGGGCCTACAGTGTGGTCTGGGTGATATTTATCATTTCTCCCATCTTTCCAAATAATAAACTCCTGGGGGAAGTTGTACGTTCTTGAAATACTAAAGGCCTGCAGCCAACTTTGGCTGGTAAATTCCAACAGACACAATCTTTCCTCCCGTCCACCATGTAGCGAATTGGGTAATTCCATGGAAATGTCAACTTATAGAGCCATTTTTCATTTTCATATATAGTTATAATGTTCTGTATCATTTGAAAGATAATTTCCTAAAGCTTCATTATCTGGCAACAGTTTTTCACCCGGCATTCCGGTTCGCTTGGTGAGCCTCCATGGATACAGGAGGCTCTCCCCTTCAGATAGTTGCCCACCGCAAGTAGAGTGACAAATCCAATGACAGAGGGGGCAAGGCTGGAGTGCCGCCTCTCATCCAGCATTTGCTGTATTCAGGTTTGAAATGCTTCAGCTCTTGCTTTATTAGGGTTAACACGGAGTCAAATCTCATTTGATGAATAAAGCAGGGTTGACAAGCGAAGGCAATGAGCTTCTTGAACAACAAACTTCGTCCAAATTACACAGTAAGGTTCATCAAATGTTGCTTATTTCCATACAAACCCAACAATTCTAACAATCATTAAAATGCTATTATTCAGTAGTCGGGAAGACCTCATCTAACAATCCATTAGCATTCTACCGGAATGAATAGACAAATTAGTAAAATTTAATAGCCAGTTGATAGCTACCTATCCTATCTATTGTTTCAGTTTTGCTCAACTGGTCCATAAAAACATGTGTCCTTCTTCAGAAATATGAATGTGTATACGGAACTGTTTAAACCCCTGGAATTTAAGACCAAACTAGACATTACATTGATTGCAGGTGCACATTTTTTTGAAATGCAAACAGCAGAGGTGTGTGTGTGTATGTATTGGAGAGCAACGTTAGGACTGTAGGGGGCAGGGAAGCAGTGTTTAACATTTTCCCTCTTGCTGTGTCCATGACAAAAATTGCCCCTTTCCTGAAGCTGCTTTGTGCTTTGGGAGGGAAGCCTCCATTTGCAGCAATGAAGACTTTCCCTCGGCTGCAAATAGGAACTTCAATGTCGTGTGTGTGTGTGTGTGTGTGTGTGTGTGTGTGTGTCTCCTTTAAAACCCCAGCTTAAAACCTACATCTTCAATGAAGTTTCTGGCTCAATTTCTTAGCCTTCACAGCCAGCTGAAATGTAGCCTCAGTTCATATAACTGTATTTGCTTTCATTTATCCCTTGGTAACCTTGGCAGGATCTACACGTCGTTGTGATATCGCCTCATTTCGCTGGATGTGCGTTCCGAACCCTGTCGATTCACATGACATTTGTGTTAAAGCGTTATGTTGTGCATTTTATTGGCTCCTTTTTTTTCTCCCAAAAGAATCCTTTAATCCATTTTAAATCGCTCTGAATGTCTTAGTGTGCCTCGTTCTAGCGTTATTTCCTGCTACTCCGGGTGCTTCTACAATAGAGGTTTAATGCGCTTTGAAGGTTCATTAAAATTTTTACCTCTACAAGAACGGAGCGCAAATCGGGCGTAGAGGCACGTTATCTCCCCGATAATGCGCATTTTCGAATGCGCATTAAATCGCGAGTTTTATTTTGCTCCGGCCGTTAAAGCGCATTTTCCCCATGTGAACAAGCGATTATGCGCATTAACTTCTTGTAAAGCGCTTTTTGGACATCTATTAATGCGTTTCGCCGCCTCTCACAGCCTCCCGTGCAGAGGAATTAGGAGTAAATGCGCGTCTGCGATAATGCGCATAATCGCACAACCGGGCACAAAAGCGCATCCTTGTAGAGGGGGCCTCCTTCTTCCCTTCTTTGTGATAACTTCCGTTTCTAGTCTCCCTTCTTTTCCCTCTTAGCCAATCATTTTGAAAGTTCATTTTAGGCGCGCAGAGCAACCCTCTCCGTGCTTCCCGAGCTTCCCTGTGAGCGCTGCTCCCCGCTCAGTGTGGTCCACGCTCTGCTTGCACCCTCGCTGCAGCCGCAGCCCTTTAATCCCGGCGGTCCTGGGGAGGGAGGAGGGAGGGGTATAAACAAAAGCCAGCAATTTGGAGAGGGATTTCCCAATCGCTGGGTTTTGTTTACAGCTCACCCCCCTCCCCCTCCCCCCGGGACCAGCCAGGATTAAAGGGCTGGGGCGAGGGCGTGAGCAGAGCCTCCGAGGTTTGGTATGCATCACGTATGCATCACTGATACGCAAAGTACCGCACAAAACACTTAGAAGAAACGGACGGAAACAACAGTGTGGCGCGTGACGTAATATTGCGGGGGGGGGGGAAATTCGAGAGAACGCGCATCCACAACGACGTGTAGTTAGGCCCCTTGCCTCTCTCTCTGATGTCTCCCCAAGTTATTTGTCTAAATATAAATTTGACCAGTCTTTTGCTGGTCTTAAGTCTATAATAGGCTGACCATATGAAAAGGAGGACAGGGCTCATGTAACTTTAACAGTTGTAGAGAAAAGGGAATTTCAGCCGGCGTCATTTGTATGCAATTCATACCTGGTGAAATTCCCTCTTCATTACAACAGTTAAAGCTGGAGGGGCCCTGCCCTCTTTTGTGACTGGTCACTCTAGTATAATGCCTGCAACTTCAACTGCTGTGATGAAGAGGGAATTTCACCAGGTACTAATTGCATACAAATGATTCTGGCTGAAATTCCCTTTTCTCTGCAAAAATTACATGAGCCCTGTCCTCCTTTTCATATGGTCAGCCTAGTCTATAATGCTCTCTGTACAATAATGGCACTACATAATTATAATTATTGTAAATATCGTTGATTTAATCTTCAGAGGCAAACGTGAGAGACTGGGGGAAATTGCAGGAATTACTCTCCAAACCCTTATGCAGATGTAGAAGCAAATAGATTGAATAACTGTTGGCAGCCTTGTGGCCTCTTTGCCTGGCAAGAGAGGGCAGGCAAGATTTCAGCTGAATCCTATAGCAAAGCGTGTATTTCATTTCTCCTCCTCCCTCCCTTGAGAAATCCCTGAGGTCAACATTGTAATAAACAGCAGGAAGGGTCCAATTTTCTGCACCTGTGGCCTTGTTTGTCTGCACTTTTCTATAGGTGAATGAGCACTGAGGACACAGAAAAGAAGTGAATTCAATAGCTCAGTTTAAAAAACTCAGCATGCTAATAGGCGAGCACTCAGGTGAAATAGTGTTAAAACTCGGTTCTTAACAGAGTATTAATAGGAATGGAAAGCAGCTACAAACTATGCAGATAGGAAATTTATAGGAAATAAGGAAATGGCTTTGTTCAAATCTGCCTCTAGCCAGTGTGTCTTCTCAGAATAATGGGCCTGTTTGATGTGAACTGCATTTAGGTTGTTACGCTTGATATAAACTTTACACCTGGAATCACTGGCTCGGAATGACTAGTACAGAATGCTTTCTATAAAAATAAAAACACCTGTGAATTTTATAGAGGTCAAAGGAAATAGTTCAGCAAGCACTGCTTTATATATCCACTTCTCATTTCAATTAAGGATGCAAAATGTATTCATGCTTTCAGTACCCAAAACAAAAATCACATAGTCACAGCTACGGAAAAGTGTCTTATATAGCACCAAATTTCTGAACACTTAGTGCAGATTAAAGGAATGGGGATTGAGGAGGAGCAAAGTGATGATTTACAATGCATGATGTTGCACCACTAAACCAATTGTACATAATGAGGAGTGAAGTAAATAGACTGTCTTCTGAAAAATAGCCTGATAGCAAACACACTGATCTGATTTGCAAAATAACAGAACCCCACCAAGTCTTATTTAAGCCATGGTAAACTGTGGTGCCTGCTGGTGCAAGATTTCCTGTTCAGGCCCCAGCCACAGCTTGTCATGTCATTCAAACCTGGGCAGTTTGTTGGAGGGAAGACCCTCTAATAACCCAGGGCCTATTGTAGGGCTATTGAAGGATTGTCCCTACCCCACCCCAACAAGCCATGCTTCCTGGGTTCAGACAACACAGCAACCCATAGCAAGCTCCCACCCCAAGTTGAATATTCAAAATGTGCAGCACACCACCGTGGCTTAAATAAACCATGCTAGGCTGCATGTTCGTGTGAACCAGTCAAATAGCAACTTGAATAGAATGAGGATAAGCTGGATCTGTGTAATGGGATTTTGCGTGTATTATGCAATGGGCTTATCCCTGATGCAAAAGCCTCCCTGAGATAGAAATCTTATAAAGTCATTAGAGCTCCTGCAGAATTGTGCATTGGGCTGATTCTATCACTTCCAAAGAGCCAATGATACACAGCCAATGTGGCTGTAGGTGCTATTTAAACAAAGACATGTTAAAACATCCTGTGACACCAAGGGCTAATGAACGTTAATACTGAAAAGATGAGATGTTTTTGTGAAGAGTAATCTACTTACACCATATTGATGAAGAACATTAATGGTGCCAAGTGTCTCTGAGATTTGGCCAAGCATGTAACTTACGCACATTCTTTAAAATTTGCAGACACAGTTCCTATCAACACAACTGCATCCTGGGCATCCATCTTCTTGCAGCTAGGAATAAATGTTTCCACAATCACTATATGGTTCTTAGTGGATTAACAGTATTTCCTTCTCTGCACTACTTCCCAGTAACATTTCCCAGTCTTTGCTCATAACACAACAACTCTATATCACTCACCTGGGAGTAAGCCCCGCTGATAGGATGTCCACTAAAGTATCACCAAAAAGAGGAAATTTGTCACCAAAAAAGTGGATAAAAGAGGGCACAGTTTCGTAGAAAAATTGCATATGCTAATTTATATGTCTAAATGTTCATTTAGAAAGAATTAATATAGTTTAAATAGACATACACTATAGTGTATCTCCTATGTGCCTGCTCCGTTTGCTATCCAGGTGCTAACTCTTGATGTCAATTTTAAGGACCCTACTCTTCTTTCTTATGATTCTTTATCTTTAAAATGGACTTGGAGTGGATAACCCGACAAATAGAGGGTATCTTCAAATAGAGGACTGTCCTCTGACTGCCCTTGAAATACAGGACTGTCAATTTGTCTGTAATGTTGGTCACATGGCCACCCACTGACAGTTTATTATTTATGATAGTACTCTTCAAGTACTTGAAAGGTTGTCACACAGAGGAAGGCCAGGCGCTCTTCTTGATCAACCCAGATTGCAGGACATTGAATAATGGGCTCAAGATACAGGAAGTCAGATTCCGACTGGACATCAGGAAAAACTTCCTGACTGTTAGAGCAGTATGACACTGGAATCAATGACCTAGGGAGGTCGTGGTCTCTCTCACATTAGAGGCCTTCAAGAGGCAGCTGGACAGCCATCTGTCAGGGATGCTTTCAGGTGGATTCCTGCATTGAGCAGGGGGTTGGGCTCGATAGCTTTATAGGCCCCTTCCAACTCTACTATTCTATGATTCTAAGATGCCAATGAAAAAAAAGGGTGATACTCCCATGGGCAATTTTAGGGGAGCTTCTCTCTTTGACCTTCATAGTTTTCATCTGAGAACTTTTGGCCCAGTGCTAGAAACAACCATATAGCTACCAAATGACTTAGCATCATTTCATGACACCAGTTGGGATGAGATCCATGGGGTTAAACAGCACAGTGGCCCAGAATATAGAGAGGGAACTGCAGGACAATCCTTGCTGCAAAGAGTGTATCTGAATGAATGGACAAATGAACCTGTCACTAGTTCATTGCCTGCTCTACCAGAGGACAGTTGTCCAGTGTCTCACGTGGGGGTCATTTTTGGGAATCCGGGATCCTTTTACATAGAGATTCCAGGGTCTGAACCTGGGACCTTCTACATGTAACATGTGCACTCGCCTTTGAGTTATGGCCATTGCCTTATTTCCTAATACGATACCTGCTCTTTGAGGAGAATTGCAATCTCATTCAACAATGAATCAGTGATACTATGGAGTTGATATATAGATGGTGCCACTACAACAAGTGGGCTGTAGCTGAATATGAGATAAAGAAATAAGAATATACCTGCCTCCACATTGTCTTGGCCAGTGAAGCAGATCTGTTGAAGAGTATCATGTTTGTGGCTCATATTTCCTTGAAGCCTGGGTTTGAGTCCCAATGCATTTTGAAATGGTAATTTTATGCCTTTCTCAGCTTCTGTAGACATGAGATGATGAATCGACATCCAGCTCACTAGTCATGTATTGTGCTAGCCAGACAATTCTTGTAGTAATATAGGGCAGTAAAAACAGAATCTTCATGAGGACCCTGTTGAGTGGCCATAGCTGTCTGGTGAGCTGCATTTGGCCTGGTGGGTCACAAGCTATGTAAGTGTTCCTCAGACTGACAAGATGTGAAGGGATATAGGTCTTCTGTGTGCCATTTGTATGTTTACAAAAGAAAGAATTCCAGTAGGTGTAGCTTTTTTACCCCTCTGGCAGGTATGTGCTATGATATGATGTGTTGTAAGTTTGGTAGTTCTTTTATGGGAGAAACATAAAAAAGCAGAGGGTGCAAACTAGTGGCGTTTCAGCAGGTGGTGCTGTTTGCTCTGTGTCAATATTTGGTTCTTATAATGCTGGGTTCCCCCCACCCCTTGATTGTTTTACTTTGTATATATTTCAGTACTGAAGGTAAAATTACCCAAGAATGGTGGAGTGTGCTAAATACCTATAATGGTAAAACAAACAACCCCAACCACCACAACAAAACCCAAAAACCCAACGCTGCAATGAATAGGGATGGGGTGTGTGTGTTTGTTTATTTGTTTTATTGTTCAAATGTATATCTTGCCTTTCTACGAGGACAGTGCAAGCCTGACACTTCAGGGGGAGATAACCCTGAGGTGTCAGGCAGGTTAAATTCTTATTCCCTGATCAGGATTTTGTGTCAGGCAAGTTTAAACCCTATCCAGCGCAGGTTAAATTCCTATTCCCTGATCAGGATTTTGACTGACCAAAGCATTTCTGTCTTGTCTGGATTAAGCGTCATTTTGTTTACCCTCATCCAGTCCATTATTGATTATTTACAGCTAGAGCAACTTCCTTGAATTTAGATGGAAAGGAGAGAGAGAATTGGCCGTCATCAGCATACTGGTGGCCCCACACCCCCAGAACTCTGTACGACCTGCAACTAGTGCAGTGACAACAGATTAAATAGGACATGGTGTGAACAGTCTTCCCTTTTCTCTCCTCCCTCCTGCAGGCCCCTCAATCCATCTTCCAACTCTCCTCCAGAGCCCCCCCCCCAACCAATTGGAGCCAATTGGGAGGGGGCATAGGGACTGCAGGGGAACCAATTCCACCAGCGGTTTCTGTTCCGCTGGCAGATGGTAGGGTTGGGTATAACCCATCATGTCAGGCATTTTTTAAAATCACTAGCCATTATGGGAGAAACAGGAGAGGGGCAGGTCAGACTACCTTTACTTGTAGTAATGTCTATTTGTGCGTGTTCTACACATCCACAGAATTTAGTTAAGCAGGGGGTAGGGTTGCTTGAGGAATTTGATCTTTGTGAATTCTGATTTGAACTTACCTGATCCACACCTGTGGACTAATGTGTAGACTGGAATATAGCTGTCCATTAGATTCTACACTTCTCTGAATGTTGCAATGGAGTTCGTGGCTCAAAGGGTATAAAAATTCATTTAAAATAATATTTTCAGAGAGAAGACCTCTACAAATCGATATTTTGAGAGAAAATGTGTATTTAAATGTGCATGTTTATGAACCAATACATAGCAAGTTCTAGTTAATACAAAATGTTGGGACTACTGAAGCTCAGATAACTGGGTTCTAGTTCTGATTGAAGTCTACATTCACAGCTATGATGGCATTATGTCTGACTATGGATGGTGGGAAATGGACTGCATCTCGTGAAGACTTGAAAGAATGTGTTTCCCTGAAGAATGGCAAGTTTAATCAGGAAGGCTTTAAACAATTCTGTGGGGGATGGAGATGAAAGCCCATAGATATGGATAAGGGCTCGTGTACTGTAGCAAAAACAGGAGAGCAGTTGTAGTTGAGTCTGTTATAGCTCTTAATAAAAATCTAAGGAAGCCATGTAGCATAAACGTCATGGCTTTCTGTGTCTTTATACTAATACTCAAGAGTATAGGCAGTAAACAGGACAAGCTAGAACTCGATTCAAGAAGGTAAATATGAATCAATAGGTATTACTGAGATTTAGTGGGGTGAATCCAATGAGTGGTATATAGCAATTGAAGGATATCACTTGTTCAAAAAGAACAGACACCACAGGAAGGGGGGAGGAGGAGTTGCACTATATGTTAGAAATGTACACATCGGCAGTGAAATTCATGAGAATAAACACAGTGGCCCTATTGAAAGCATCTGGATTAAAATAAGAAGAGGAAGAAATAAAAGCAATACTGTCACTGAAGTCTACTACTAACCACCCAACCTATGAAAAGATGTGGATGATTCTTTCCAAAAGCAAATCACAAATATTTCAAGAAAGCCTTAAATAGTTGTAATGGGAGACTTGAATTATTCTGATATCACTTGGGAGATCCAGTGCTGCCAATCTGCTAACAGGGCTGGCCACTGATCCTGGTCCATGCATGGCCAGCCCCAGTAATTCCAGTTCACATGTGGCCCTTACCGCTTACAATTTAGGGCTTCAGGAGGCAAGCCCTGAAACAAGTGGAAATGCTTGTGTCTGGAAGAGCGAGGTCAGTGGAGGTCCGTTGTGGGATAATGCCCAAGATATTTCCAGGAAATTCCTCCCTTGACTTGCTGACATCTTCCTTGTTCAGTGGGTGGAAGAAGGGATCAGACATCTTTGACTTGATTCTGAACAGTAGGGAAGAGTTAGTTGATAAGGTGAAAGGAACAGATACTTTGGGGGAAAGTGACCATGTTATTATTTAAGTTCCTGATTTTAAGGAAAACTAAAACTGAGTGTAGTCAAACATGTGCCTTCGATTTCAGGAAAGCTGGTTGTAATAAACACAGAGCAATGATAAGTATGATTCCACGGCAGGAAAACCTCACAGGAAGAGGAATCCAAGAGGAATGGGAGTCCCTAAAAAGGAGATACTGAAGGCGCAGTCAGAAGCTGTAAACCACCTTGGAAAGGCTTCTGCCCTGAAAGGCGGCTAAGAAATGTTTTAAATAAATAAATAAATAAAATAAAGCAAACCCAATGAAGAAAAAAAATGAAGCTAATGGGGCTACACAAAAAGCTTAGTGATGGTCTGAAAATCAGAAGGTGAAAGGAGGAACAGGTCAATCAGGAAATGTATAGGCAGATAACCCAGAATTGCAGACATGGGTTCAGGCAGGCTAAAGCTCAGAATGAACTGAGGTTGGTGAGGGGTGCTAAGAACAACAGAAAGGGCTTCTTCAGATCTGTTCAACGTAAAGGAAGGACAAAGTAATGGTAGATCAGCTTCTCAACGAAGATGGCAGGTGACAAAGAAAAGCTGGAACTGCTTAATTTTTATTTTGTCTCATTCTTTTCCCAAAAGTGGGTCTGCGCCCCATCTGGCATTTATGATAAACAGGCTGAAGGGGCAAGAGTGCAGCTTGAGGTTGATAGAAAGATGGTCTAAACACCTTAAATCCCCAGGTCTTCAAATCCCCTGGTCCAGATGAATTTCATCCTGGGGTGTTGAAGGAACGAGCAGATAAACTCCCGAAACCTCTATCTATTATCTTTGAGAAATCCTGGAGAACAGATGAAGTACTGGAGGACTAGAGGCAGATGTTGTCCCTATTCTCAGATAGGGCAAAAAGGAAGATCGGGGGAATTATAAACCAGCCAGTCTGATCTCAATACCTAGGAAGGTTCTAGAAAGGATCATAAAGCATTTCATCTGTAGGCACTTGATACTAATGCAGTGGTCACTAGAAGCCAACATGCATTTGTCAAGAACAAGTCCTGCCAGCTTCCTTAGTAAATTGTGGAAATGCTGTGGGAATAATATATCTTAACTTCAGCAAGACATTTGACAAAGTACCCTGTGATGTTCTTATTAGCAAGCTAGTTAAGTATGGGCTGGATGGCACTACTGCTAATTGGATCCACAGCTGGCTGAGAATCATACTCAAAGGTCCTGGGTGAGGGTCTCAGGGTTTGATTGTGGGCCCTATACTAGTCAATGTGTTTATTAATGACTTGGAGGAAGAGGTGGGGGAAGGTCTCTTGATGCCTAGAAGTCCTGGATTGGATCTCGTGAGCAGCGGAGTGAAGTACCCCTTGGCGGATCAGGTGGTGGAGGTGGTGAGACAGGCCATTCTGTGGTGTGAGATATCGTCATGGAAGGAGGATGTGTGGAGATAGTGGAAGAGGCCACCTGACTGAGAATCTCAGCTGTAGCGAGGTCTCTGGATTGGATTGGATCTTGTGAGCAGCGGAGTGAAGTACCCCTTGGTGGAGCAGGTGGTGGAAGTGGTGAGACAGGCCATTCTGTGGTGCGAGATATCGTCGTGGAAGGAGGATGTCTGGAGGTGGTGGAAGAGGCCACCTGACTGAGAATCTCAGCTGTAGCGAGGTCTCTCGTGAGGGAGTTCCATGTTTGTTGGAGCTCACCAGTTATCATCATAATAATGTTTTTGAGGTGGTAGTGACCAGGCCGAGTCTCTATGTCTCTCTCTCTCTCTCTCTCTCTCTCTCTCTCTCTCTCTCTCTTTCTCTCTAAGAGAAGATCTATCTCTATGGCTGAGGGCCCTAGGAGCAGATTGACCCTAGAGAGAGTCGACGAATTCTCCCCAAGAGTTGGGGTGATTGAATTGGATTGAAATCTATATCATGTACTGAAGGTTGTGGGGAAGGATCCCTTATCCCCCCTTCCGACATCGACACTGTATTTGCTTGGTGGCGTGAGGATGGCCTCAGTAGCAACGGCGTCTGTGTTGATTGCCTTGGTACGGGGGAACTCACCGTTTGGATCGGAGAGTCTAGTAGAGGAAGAAGGTTGGTATGGATTTTTCTGTGCTGACCCTCACCTTTTTTGTCACTGAGCCTCGTTTAGAGGAGTCCTTCTTTCTGTTCTTATGCTTCAGGATGTCTGAAGCTAGTTTTGAAACATTAGCTTTTTTTAATAGTTTCAGCTGAAGAGCCCGATTGACCTGTGGTTGGAGTCGAGTTTTTTTGTAGAGGCGAGGTGGACTCCATGGCAGATTTGCTTGGATCAACATGGACTGAAGAGATTGATGTCAAGTCGGAGATATACCTGTCCATGGACTGAGGGGAGAGGGAAACAGTCTGTGTCCTTGGCACCCTGGGGTAGTGACACCTCTTTGACACCAACCCTCCTCCGGTAAATCATCTTGTTAATTGCCCATAATGTGTGATGCACAGAGACCACGAAGGAGAAAGGCAGGTTGCTTACCTGTAACTATAGTTCTTCAAGTGGTCATCTGTGCATTTACACAACCCACCCACCGTCCCCTCTTCAGTGTCAACTCCTGTTGGCATCGATAGAGATTCAATCTCTTTGATCACGAGGCCAGCAATTCAGTCTCCAGGAACTGAAGAGCTGGGCGGGAACCCCACTGGACATGCACAGTAGTTCCTGCCCAAATAGCACTCAATAGCTTTAGAAGTTTCTGAATCATGGCTCCAGTCAGATGACCACTCGAAGAACTACAGTTACAGGTAAGCAACCTGCCTTTTTGGTTGCATCAATTGAAGTATAGTTTCAAAACCATGGAAAGCAATAGTTCCACTCTACTCTGCACTGGTCAGACCTCGCCTCATATCCTGTGCCTAGTTTTGAACACCACACTTTAAGAACAATTCAGATAAATTGGAAAAAGTTCAGAGAAGCACAACAAAGATGATCAGAGAAGTAGAAACGCAAGCCTTACGATGAAAGATTGAAAGAACTGGATATGTTTAGCCTTGAGAAGGTGAGGGGGGATATCACTGCACTTTCCAAGTTGTGACTCAGAAGAGGGCTGCAACCTGTTCTTTATCATCCAAGACTGTAGGAGACGAAATAAGGGACTTAAGTTATAGGAGGTAGATTTCAGTGGAACAACAGGAAAAACTTCCTAATGGTCAGAGCAGTCATACAATGGAACCAACTGCCTAGGCAGGTGATGGGCTTTCTGTTGCAGGAGGTATTCAAGCAGAGACTGGACAGCCATCTGTCAGGGATGCTTTAAACTGGATTCCTGCATTGAGCAGGGGGTTGGACTCAGTGACCTAAATGGCCCCTTCCAACTCTATGATTCTATGAAACAGTAGGCTGATTTAATAGAGTGTTGTTCAAAATGGGATATACATTGGCAGCTGTTAGTTGCAGCCTTGTCAATGTTTATGACTTAATGACACTTTGGTCCCCATCTGTCACTCCTCTTGGCAGCACCACGCTCGGTAATTTCCCATTATATCTTCACTGACCAATTTCAATCCAAAGTAAAAAGCCGTCTGATCGTTTGTATCACACATACATTATGGAACTCATGGATGGTCTCAGTCTTGCATTCTTGGCTAAGCACTTGACATATTCTTAGTTTCTGGGAGTTTGACAGCAAGGTCCAGGTGGCTGTGTTTATTTCAAGGGGTGGAAAAAGCAGCAATCCAGTTTTCAGAGAGCTGCTGGAATCCAAACCACCTCCCCACATGGCTATCTTCCATTGCTAATCAGAATTAACTTGGGAGTGAGCACCTGGCACACAGAAACTCAACTATCAATTGCCAGAAGAAATCTGCATGGATAGCTAGACTTTCAGGCCAAATAACTCCTGCTGTACATAGGAATGTTCTCTACATTCCTTTTTTAAAAATAACTTGGTTGTTTTTAAAGCAATTGTTCAGTAAAGCGTAAACTTCATAGCAGTGATGTGGTGTTTACCCTTCTGTGTTCTATTGGGTTGGCCATTTGGTTATGGCGAATCCCAAAAGGCTTGTGGATTAAAAACAAAGATTGGTTTGTAAAGAAACTTGCTGTTGATGGATTAGGGCAGTGTGCCTGTTGTAACCAGACCCACAGTGCAAGTTCATTCATTTGGAGTGCGGCATCCTGACTCATATTACGCTCCCTCCCAACTCCACTCATTGCCATACAGCTGGTGAAACTTAACACCTCCTGAGATTTTATTGCAGATCGCAGTTCACCAACAATATATGTCATACTGTGATAAATATAGCTATAAATCAAAGTCAGGGTACAGTAGAGCACTAGACTTTCCAAAGGTCCCATTCCAAAGCTGTAACTAAATAGACTTGTCTCATCTGTGCATGCAAGATGTATATAGATATACGGTAAGCAATGTTTGATGTGAAGCAACACAGTTTTCTAAGCCTAATTAAAATATATATAATTGATTAATCAGCAGATTTTAGTCAATCAAACTAATTAAAATTGTATAAATTGCACATTTCAATTTGCACAATTTTCCATTCTCTGTGGAAAAAGAAAATGATAAATAATATGTAATGTTAAGTGAGTAGATTTGCTATGTCAGCCCTATACAGAGTTTAAGATACTGCCTCTGAAGATGGGGATTCCATTCCTAAGTATCATGATGAGTACTGGCTGTATAGAAATATTGCTTTTAGAAATAAGAACTATCTTACTGGAAGAGATCAAAAGTCCATCTAGACAGGTCTGCCTCCAAGGCGGGGCAAGCCCACCCAAACAACAAGCTTGTCACCCCAGTTGCTGGACTCCACTAATTAGCCAAGGCAGGGTTGAATAAAGGAGGGAGCCTTGGCACTCACAGCCTTCCTCCTCCCTCCAAGCTGGAGGAAGCAGCCCCACCCATTCAGCTGGTGAGTCTGGCTGCGTCAGACTCCTTTGCTGTGTGCTACTGCTGCCCAGTTTTGGCGGGAAAGAGCCACTGGAGAGTGGCGTGATGGATGCTGGCTAGGCGACTGAGCCTTGGCCGGCTGCTGCTGTTGTAGTGAGTGAGGGAGCAAGTAGCTGCCTGCCTGGCTGCCAGTGGGATGAATTGAGCTCCTGCTCCTGCAACAAGGAGAAAGCTAGGGGGAGGGGGGGAAATGCCCATACTAGCTTTCCTTGCACCTTTTCCAGGGCACGCCAGGTTGGGGGGGGGGGGATTGGAACGTGCAGTTGGGATCAGTTGGCAAGGCAGGTGATCTGATCGGGATTAGTGTGCCCCCTTTGAGTATCTTATGCTGGAGTGAGGGGAAACTGAGAGTCTTATATGTTACCTGTGTGCAGGTCGGGTGAGTATATGTGGGAAGGCCACTGCGGCTCCTGCCTCCTCTCTCTTGCTCATCGTTTCTGGGCACTGACTGTGGATTGGGTCCGTACCTGGGGGAAGCTTGAGCACCCCACCCCCCGCCTTCTCTCACAGAGGTGCAATATGGAGCCTGGCTCATGTGTAAGGTGCTGCAGCCTCATCCTCTCAGAGGCAGATCTGTGCTGGGGATTGAGCCCAACAAGCCCTTCTCCTCCCCCAGTACAAAATACTTGGTCTCTATCTGAGGTACTCAGAATCTCAGTCCTCTAAAAACACTAGACTAGATTTATGATTGATTTTATACTGTTATGGTTGGTTTTATGTTCTACTGCTTTGATTGTTTTTTATTACTGGCATCTAGTTTTATTGCAATGTTAGATGCTATGGTTTTGTGTTGTATGTCACATTGAGTAGTTTTGATGAATAGAAAATGTTATAAATAATTACATAAATTGAGGAGGTGAATACTCAGGCGCCACCGTTTCAGATGCTGGCAAGTTGAGTGACATAATGGCTGAGTTCGCACAAAGTTTAGAGCTATGTGCAAGAGCAGAAAAGGAGCCTGGACAAAGAACTGGTTTTGTACCCTACACCTTCCCTCTAAACTAACATGCAGTTTTTGCTTTAGCAGATTCCTGACTAACCATTATGTGCAATCCAGAAATTATGGCTTAAAAGAAACTTTCGTTTGTTGAACAAGACAACCAAACAATCTAGGATTTGTAGTTGGTTTCTTCAGCAATTGGCTAGAGTTTATTTTCAACTGCCATTCCTGGTTTGCACATAACAACAAGCCAGGAATCTGCTAAAAAGAAACAGCATCCAGGTTTATTCCTTCTCCTGGATCATCTGTATGGGAGAAGGAAAGGAGAAGCAGGTGACCCAACGCTTTACTTGGACTCCTTTCTGCTCATGCACATAATGCTAAACCATGGGTTAGTAGTGTCCTGTGCAAGCCCTTCCATTGTTTCACCTATCAGCATTCACTTCCCACAGCTTGGGTGCTGATTATCTCGGAGATCGTCTCCTCCTGTATGAGTCCTCCCAGAATTAAGATAATGTGACAAAGCTCTGCTCCAGATCCCATTTCATGGTTTAGTGTCCACCTTCTAAATGGCAATCCCAACATTTTGGACATTTCTTCCAATAGAGTCTCATCACAGCCATGTAAGCCATGTTTTCTTTCAAAAGCCCTTTGAGAACTGCTAAGAATTCATCACTGTTACATCCTATGCACCATCAGTGTCCAAGCATAATTTCTCTGGGCCCAGTACACACCACCGCTCCCTATCCTTGGTCTGTTTTGAAAAATAAATTTGAAAGGCCCGAGTTCCATGACTCCACTATCCATGAGCTGTAAATTTGAACGTATGCCCAGTAGGCTATCTTGTTGAAGGCTTGACTTTCAAAGGGTACTCTAGTTGCTCAAAGGATGCAATTTCAGTAACCTCTACATGGTGATTCCAGGTTACGTAAAGGAGTAACTTTTTCCATTTTGTGACTCTCCTGATATTATGATCTGCAGTTGAGACTTGGCTTTGGGTACCACCAAAGATGGATGGCAAGAGCTTTTCTTTGGTGGCACCCTCCATATGGAACTCCCTGACTAGGTTAGTCACTTTGCTGGAGTCTTTTTTAAAATGTTTTTTTTCTTTTTGTTTTCAGAAAGGTGCTGATTTTAATGTCTCTTTGTATTTAATTGGATGGCTTGTTCATTATTTAAATGTGTTTTATTGTAATAGATTTTCAAAAAAAAATGCCACAAAAGGTTGTTGGCTAGTTGACAGAGTACAAATATAAGTATTATAAATCAATCCATAAATAAAAAGCATTTTTGTGTAGTTGGGTTTTTTTAAGTGGGAGGAGTAGGGCACCTTGGCGGGGACCAAGAAAGATGTCTGGGGGTGCAATGGTACCCACAGGCATCATGTCACCTCCCCCTGGCCTGTGTAATGTATACACCAGCAAATGGCCTGTTTTTGCATGGGTTGGAATAGCCCTTATTTCAATATAGCAAAGGTTTCCAGTGAGTTACACAACTGTGAAAGTTGGACACACTGTGGGCGCCCCATCTGAGTGAAGCCATGGCCACTGTCAACTGTAGGCACAGGTCCTGCCATGGTACACTCATATAGCCCCTTTAGGTCTGTCTACTCCATCCCCTGGGATTATGTTATTCTCTTTGTTTATTTATTTATTTATTTCTCACTATTCAGGAATCCTGTTAGATATAGAGCAGTATATACTTTTTGTAAAATACAACATAAAATAATTACATTGATGGTCAATAGATTCAGGACAGACAAAAGAAAGTACACACAGTTCACTTCTGCAGCCCGTGGTGATTGGCGTTGGTTTAAGTGGCCTTAAAGGGGGATTTGATAAGTTCATGGAATGAGATAGACCTATCAGTAACCTCTAGCCAAGATAGCTAAATTGTCCAGAGGTGATAGGCCACTGAATGCGAGAGGCTGAGTGAGGAGGATTATGAGGGAAGTCTGTTACCTTCACGCCTTGCTAGTGGATTTCCAAAGGCCTCTGGTTGACCACTACTCATGGCAGCCTACTAGACTAGATGCATCTTTAATCTGGTCCAGCAAAGTTCTTCCCGAGTTCTTAAACAGCAATGGTTCCGGTGATGAGGGAAAGAGATGCCCTTCTTCCACAATCACCTGCAGCAGAATTTGTAAAATGCTGCCAGGTATACACATGCTTCCAAATGTTGACAACAGAGGGTGACAGAAAAGGCTCCTTTCTCACTGAGGTAATAAACCTTTGCATGAACACTCCTAGTTCAGCTGGGGTGTTACATGCTTCAATGATCCTCCATATCAAACAATTTCCTCTTCTAGTCTCGGTTTCTCCCTGAAATATTAGTTTTCTACAAACAGGGATTTTTTGTGTGTCTGGGAGCTTTAGAAACAAAGAATGGTAGAGTTGGGAGGGGCCTATAAGGCCATCGAGTCCAACCCCCTGCCCAATGCAGGGATCCACCTTAAACCATACCTGAAGGATGGCTGTCCAGCTGCCTCTTGAAGGCCTTGAGTGTGGGCATTCTATGAGCTTCTTCAGATGGGGGGTGGATCACATTTCCTTTCCATTCCTTTGAATCGTGCTTCTGTCCCACACTAGAGAGGAGCGCTTCCTCTTTCTTCAAACGGAGGAGGAGGTAGTAGTGAGATGAAGTAAAGGAAGACCACGAGGCCCATGCAGTAGGCAGGTGGTTGTTGTGCTGCTGTTCCTGCACACAGCAGGAAATGGTGGCATGTTTTGCTAGAGGGGAAAAAATGGATTTTTCTGGAACTTTTTTTAGATGGGAAAATGGTCAGAAGGAGCGGGAGATGGGCATCGTGAACGGGACCAGCAAAAATCTGTGAGTGCCCAGTAACGAGCTTGCTACAAAACGCTCGTCTGATGATGCCCTATGTTGTGGCGTAGTATCCTTCCACAGATGCGTTGTAGTGAGAAATGGACCCAAACTGGTCTAGCCGTGTTATTCCTTCTGGTCCCAGTAGTTTTTAAAAGCATTTTTTAAAAAAGAAAAGGGGAAAAAAAGAAAGCTAAGTGAGGGAAAGTGCTTCTGCTGTGCGGAATTCTAAAGGGAGCCTCCCCCCAAAAAATTACTTTCACTTTCACCATGGAAATGAAGGCTATCCCCCCCCCCCTCACATTTTTGCCCTCACCCTGTCACCTGAAACCATCAGAAAAGTTGCTGATGAATGTTCAGCTCAGCACTAGTAAATACTTTCAAAACATGACTGGCCTTCTGCCTAGGACTACAATCTAAAAAATTAAGCCAGGGCTGTGTTTTTCACAGTGTTGCGTCTGCGTCCCGAGGCCTCGAACTCCCGCATTGGCGCTTCTTCCCGTTATCTGCATGGGAAGGAGCGCAAGCGCGGGTTTTGTCTGAAGGAGGAGCTCCCCCGTGCCTGTGAACCCAAGCCCATGCGCGCTGCCGGACATTACACGGGCACTCAGTGAGGGCAGCCTTTTTTGGTTCTTCTTTTTTTCTTTTTAATCTGTAAATGCAAAGCTTCACATTTACAGATAAACGGGGTGGGGGGGAACCAATGGGGAAGGAATGAGGCGCTCCGGTTCTGCACATCCACCCCCTTTTATTCATTTATTTAAACGATGGTCCACAGAGGTGCAGAGGTAGTCCAGCAACCGTTTGGCTCATTGGACCACTCCTTTTCCTGCCCTGCCTACGGCGACAAATCAGGGGTCGCCATCAGCTGTGGCACACCGCCGCCGCAGCAGCTCTGGAGCAAGGCGGCGGTGTGCCACTGCTGATGGCGATCTGTTTTCACCTTGCTGCAAGCAAAAAAAGTTGGGGTAAGTGCCTGACTTTTTTAAAGCGGAGCTTTGGGGATTTGCCCCTGGATGGCTTCACAATGGCGGCTGCATCATATAGATGATCTGCTGCCACTCCGAATCCATCCCGGGGCAAACCCCTCATCAAGATGTACCCCAAGGCTTTACTTGCAAGGTGCACCATGATGCAGCTAGGCCTGCACTTTAGGGCTGATGTTCAGAGGCCTGCAGCCCTGGGGGACTCCAAATGACCACCCAGAGAGTGGCAGGTGATGAAGACAGCAGTGCACCAGCAGCAAGCTTGACGTATAATGCAAAACTGCACATGCTCAGAGGTTGTTTTTTTTAAAAAAAAATCATAGTTGACAAACAGTTGTTGCGGTGGGGAGAACAGAAATGTTAGTTGCGTATTTCAGAACTGAAGTAACACACATGGCCCTCTAACCCCCACCCCGCCCACACACGCACCATAAGATGAAGAAGTCCAGGGTCTAAAATCACTTAGCTGCACCACTGAATGAAAAGTGACACCCCATAATGTTTTAGGGGTGCAGTTCCAGCCATTAGGAAGCAACAAGCAAGCTTACAGTGGTTGGAGCTGTGCTAATATGTTTGTCATCTTTATGCTAATATCTTTATTAATTAGCTTTTCTGAGTGGAGTGTTGAGAGAACGGCTCCTGTTTGACCTGTCACTGCTT
The DNA here is from genome assembly GCA_029215795.1 of Anniella stebbinsi. Classification (NCBI taxonomy): domain Eukaryota; kingdom Metazoa; phylum Chordata; class Lepidosauria; order Squamata; family Anniellidae; genus Anniella; species Anniella stebbinsi. The sequence goes on from JARDYH010000003.1 coordinate 104,265,211, forward strand.
TTCTCTGGGAAACAAATAAAATGTCTTAATGTCAGAGCAAATCTCTGGGCCAAACAAAGTGTCTTGAAAACCTAATAAGATAATCATATTGGATTTGGGAGTGGGGAGGGGGAATAGAAACATTTTAAACATGAGTTAAGAATTGCTCCTCATGTATCACAGCTCTTATACAATACACAAAAGGTAAGGCGCTTGAGAGCCCTGTGCTGCAGCAGAAGGAACACATGATGTGAATGGCGTGATCGTGATTCATTAGATCCTTAGAAAAAGTAGGGTTCGGGCTCCAATCCTTCGGCCTGGTTTGTTAACCTTATTAGAAATGGAAGAATGGCTCAAAGTTGAGAGAAAGCAGAGCTTGTTTGCAAATACCCTGATTTAAGATTCCTGATCCAAATGCCACCATTGTTTGGGAAGTGTTTTATTACCAGTGTCGGAATTTGCAAGTCTTTAATCACTGTGTTAGTTAATACCCTATTTATTGCCATCATTTGCTGAATGTTAAATGTGCTAAATTCCACATGTGAAAGTACTTAGTGTAATCAGGTAATACATGAGCAAGGTGCTGCTCAGCTGTCAGTCTTCTAGAAAATTGGGATATTCCAAGCAAAGCACTGAAAGTTGAAGGAGGGACAAAGGAAATGGAAGAGTTTGTTGGGCCACTTCATCAAGCCTTGACTTCAGCAGCTGCATTTCTTTATATCCTCAGAAATTGCACTGCCTCTTGCTGCTGCTTTCCAATATGCTTGAGGCGAAAGTAAGATGACAAGTATGCCATCTGTTTCCAAGCTGACCCAAAAATCTCAGAGCTCGTAACAAAAGTATGAGAGTCAAAATTGTTTGCTCAAAAGTAAAAGGATATATGTTTGACATAAAGGGATTTTTTTTTTAGTATAACATGGTTTTGGGGTCATTAAAACTGCGTGTGTGTGTGTGTGTGTGAGAGAGAGAGAGAGAGAGAGATAAGGTAGAAGATAAATGACAAAAAACTACGTAACTTATGGAGGTGCTGAAACAATAACCAGATTGTGCATTAACGATGGCTGAAATAACCCGGTTCCATGTGTATATTTGCACAGCTTAAAATGCTACCACATCTCTATCACTGAAATACTGAAAACCTGATGAAATGAATTTTACCAAACTAATCCCAGTCGAGTCCTTCAGTCCTGGCAACTGAAGTCCTCAATGTCCACCTTTATCTTAAGCTTCAACAGGAGCAGGTAAGTCATGTAATAAGGCACAGAGTGCACCTGTTTCTAAATTGCAAGCAGGAGGTCAAGCCTGTGACATCGCTAGTTGAGCAATGGAGGTACCTAACTGGAACTGCACACCTCAAACTAAAACTGCCAGCGACTGACAATCCCAAGCTCATAGGGTATGTAGATACTGACTGGGCAGCAGATAGCAGACAGGAAATCTACAAGTGGTCATTTCTTCTTTTATGGAGGTGGAGCTGTTAGTTGGGCCAGCCGAAAACAAGTCACAGCTGCCCTCTCATCTACTGAAGCATGTCAAGAGCTCATGTGGATATGTCAGCTTTTACTGGAGTTTGGAATAGCTGAACCAGAAACCATATGACACTTTGAGGACAACCAAGGTTGTGTAAAACTCTCGCAAACAGAGAAAGTCAACTCTCGGACAAAACACACTGACATAAAGTATCATACGTTGAGAGGTTTGCAAGATCAAGTAACTCTTGAAATGGAGTATTGTCGAACAGAAGAAATGGTTGCAGACGCGCTTACAAAACCACTCACCAAAGATATGTTTGAAAGTCTAAGAGAGAAAATGAATCTCATGGACTTACTTGTACACTCGCCATTGAGAAAGGGTGTTAGATGTGATCAACATCGAGTGTGCAAGAAACTCATCCTGTCATAAGGGAGGAGTGCAGCAGAGAATCAGATAGAGGCTGCCTCTACAAGAGAGGTTTAAAGCTCTTTCAAGGCGCTTTAAATTTTTTACCTCTACAAGGAGGAAGCGCAAATCGGGCGTAGAGGCACGCTATCCCTCCGATTGTGCGCATTATCGAATGCGCGTTAAATAGCGAGTTTTATTTTGTGGTGGGATGTGAAGCCGGCGCCCTGCCTCCCGAGTAGTGCTGCTGCTGCTGCTGCTGCTGCTGCTGCTGCTGCTGCTGCTGCTGCTGCTGGCTCCCCGCTCGGCTCCTGGCTCCGCTCCTACCGGGCTCCCACTGACCTCTCGCTCCGTCTTCCAGCTCCCTTTTCCCTTTTTCTTGCCCTGTTCCCCCCCCCCCATGCGCCCTGTCTTCCAAGTGCTGCTGCTGCTGCTGCTGGCTCCCCCGCTCGGCTCCTGGCTCCGCTCCTACCGGGCTCCGTCTTCCAGCTCCCTTTTCCTTGCCCTGTTCCCCCCCCTTGCTCCGTTTCATTCAATCGCCCCGTCAGTTCCTTCGCTCTCCAGCATAACAACTCACAGGGACCTGCCTTAAAGAGACAGGCGCCTGCCCGCCCTACCTCCCCCCTCCCCCCTCCCTGCCTGCCTCTCGTGCAGAGGTATTAGGCGTAAATGCGCTTCAGCGATGAAGCGCATAATCACTTAACCAGGCGCAAAAGCGAATCCTTGTGGAGGGGACCAGAGACATGTTTGTATTATGTACTTTATTTTGACTGGTTACTATCTCTTTAACCTGAAGAGTCTAAGTGTTTCCCTTAATGCAGTTCCAAAGCTTGCTTCCTGGTTCTAACTGCTTTCTCAATGACAGATATGTTTTTTGATGACAGTTAGTAAGAAGTCTTCAAGAAGAAGACTACATAAGAATTAGTTTATCTCTCCACTCCTATTCTATATATTAGTGTTTCAGTTTTGTTCTAAGAATAAACATTCATCATTTTTTGTTCTCTACTATTAAATAATTGTCTCTAGCATTGTTCTTTAAGAACACACAAATTCTGACTTCCGCTAACATTTGGCAGTAAGGTTGCTGAGTCGGGCAGCATTTTACACCTTTGCTCAAAAAACTGCTCTGACCAATTTATTTATTTTATTTATTTTATTACATTTGTATACCACCCCATAGCCAAAGCTCTCTGGGTGGTTCACATCAGATTAAAACAATTAAAAACAATATACAAAAATTTAAACAGCAAAAACATACAATATACACACACATTTAAAACCACTATAATAACTGTAAAAAGCTGTAATAAGTTACCAGGCCAGGTTCAGGGTGATGTTATTGACATTTATGGACCTAAACAACTTGGAACCAGGGTACCAGTCCTCAATAATTAAACATGTGAACTGAGCATTTTTCATGGCTTTGCTAAATTTTTCCTCTTGGGATGGTTGCAACTGCAGTGGACAAGCAAAAAGAGAAAATACAATTGTTTATGTCTATGTGCTAGATATTATAGGAGAACTTGCTGTGTTAGGGGCACTTACAGTCAGTCAGAAAAATGTGTAAGGTGATAAGAGAATGATCTGGTGAAAGTTAAGCAAAGCAGCTAATGCTGGTAAGAATGCCTGAAAATTTACTGACCATTGAGAAATAGACACAGTGGCTGAATTCGGACAACACATTAAGCAACTGAGGGGGAGGGAAAACAATCGTCAGTTGTGTTGCTTATTGTGTTGTGTGGAGGGTAACACGCCACTCACAAACTACTGATGGTATGCTATTCTACCCAAATAAGCAAATGAGGCTGAATTCGGATGACACAATAAGCAACTCTACTGACGGTTGTTTCCCTACCCCTCAGTTGCTTAATGTGTCGTCTGAATTCAGCCAGTATGTAACCAAGATTCAACCCAGGTGGTGTTTTTCTTCAGCTCTTGTTCAGTTATGTTAGTTATTACCAACTAGCTAAAGAACTGACAATTCTGATGGGCAGAAAGGATACTGAGTGAGGTGGAAAGTTCCCATTCTTTCCCAACACACTCTCCTACCCTTCCAATCTGCCATTAAGGCCAAAGCATGGGGAAGAACCAGCATGATCCTTCCTGATTCCTCAAACTAAAACCAGGGCAGGATCTACGCTATTGCCTTAAAACTATTTATAACAGTAGTGACAAGTGTTGGGGCCCAGGACACACGCCATAGACAGTTTTCAAACCGTCTTCAAAGTGTCCTATCCTGCTTGGTGTAGATCTGGCCCCAGTCACCAGGCTCTGAGGAATAGGTAAGAGGAAGTAATGTCTGACATTCTCCCATCCCTAAAGCAGGGTTTGGGTGTAGAAATGTCAATGCCATCTATAGTGCTGATCTCAGGTGTAGCACTTTGCTTTTCTCCATAGGGATGAGTAATGGGAAAGTAAAAAGGTTCACTTGGGGACTCCATTGGTGTGCAAACTAAATTTGGTCCCTGCCTCTGGTGACCCTCAACATTAAGCCTTCTCCTTTCTGTACAAATCCATCCTGGATTTTGTTTCTTGCAAATTTTTAACTTCAAAGTCTGTTCAGAATAATGTTACATTATGACATAGCATCATTCTGAGAGGACCTTGGGACAATTTCTTTAAAAAAAAAATGGTAGCTGCCAGCCAGCAGGAAGAGTGGCACCTGGAAATTATACTACATGATGGCATAGCATCATTCTGAACCAGACTTCAAGGTAAAAAAATTGGCCTCCAGCAGCTGTTGGGAGAAGACGTATCACGTAACAAAATGAGAGATGGTGTGAATGTAGTCTGTCCATTAGGGCTAGCCTCTAGACACTGCGATTTTACCCCTTCTTGTTGAAATCCTGAGAAAACGGCTAAAAGCTCCTGAAATGTTGAATCAAATCCATCCCAGGTGCTCCTGAAGATACATTGGTACATAGGAGGCATGGACTGTCAATCTCCATTTCCTTGAGATTGTTGGTTTTTGAGATCAAGTTTCTTCCGCTCCATTTCTGTTATGAGCTTTACTCATTAACATATGCATTCCTATGTGCATCTTTAAATGTATGCATCCCCCCAAGTGGTTTATGAGGACGCATGGGAGGGGGCAGAGGAAGAGAAGGCAAAAGATGCCCTGAAATCATTGCAAAGCTCAGCCTTTTTTTATATAGAATTTAGAATCAGAAGCTATTTGCTTCACTCTCTTGGTTCATCAAACTCCACTGCTGAGGTACCAGGCACAGTTGAGCTTTCCCCTTGATTCATCAGGTGCCATAATATGCATTTGCCAGTCATTGTTGGGTGCTATCCCTCTCGCACCCAGCTCCAGTTCCTAATCTTCTGGGAATTCACTTTCTGGCTCCAACCCCTATGTTTCAGGACCTGAGTCTTGGGAAACCTGGCAACTGCCATCCCCCAGATTTCTTCTTAAGTTCAGCAGGAGTGATTTAAGGAGTTTACACCCCCAGTTAGCTTGATTGTGACATGGATTCCTCCATTGTGGTCCCCACTCTCTGGAACTCTCTTTCAACTGTGATCCTCTTGTATTTGTCTCTGCTGCTTCAAGAAAGGAGGTGAAAGGTCTTCTCTTTGGTGAGCACTTGGGCTGTGGCCTGGTTGGGATTTTTATGCTCTGTTTTTGTCTTCCATTGCTGAAGATATTGCCTTGGTTTGTATGATGATGTTTTATTTTATGGTAGATCACCTTGGGCAGCAGTTAGTAATTTCTTTATTAGACAGTTAATAAATATCTTAGATAATTAAAAGAGGATCAGAAGACATTACACATGCCTATTTCTAAAACTCTAGAGTAATTTGTTGTTAATATTCCCCCACCAAAGGCCCTCTTCTTTCTTAGTTGCTGATGCATCAAAGGGGAGATTCCTGGGAGACATCTGTCACTACTTAATGTTATGGTTATGGAAGTAGAACCTCCTCTTCAGTTTAATAGTGGCCATCCCTTTGATGGATGTGTTCAGCCTTCATCCGGTTTGATTGCCGTTGTTCAGCCCTTGTTCAGATCTGTATGTGAACAAGAATGTCTTGACCTGAGATCCTTTTTAATACAGCAGGGATCCTTGATATAAACCATCAAAGGAAACCTTTGATCGTTTGACTATCTTTTAGCTGTCGGTGGCACAATGCAGGAACTATAATGAAAAAAAGGAAGGACTGCTTCCATTAAAGATTCAGTCTCACTTGCCAGCAAAACAGATAATCGGTGTAGCAAAGTTACTGTGGAGTGAATCCTTATTATTAAAACTGAAGTGCTATTTTATTTTTTGCAGGGAGACTTTATCAGAGAAATTAGCATACTATAGTACTCATTGCATCTGAGAGTAGGAGCACAGTGCTAACATTAGTCCATGCTTGTTATTATTTTGGACATAGAAAATGCTGTTTACTACTATATACAACCTAATGTCAATCATACATCTCAAATTTCAATCTGAGTGTCAAAGCAATTACACAAGGCCTCTTCCCGTATGTTCTCTTAGGTGTTCAGATCTTCAGGGCAGTGTGTGTATGTCCACTATTATTCATGCACTGTGTTACAGGCATTTAAAATGACTGCACTTACCTGAGTGTTAACCCCATTGAACTCACTGGGATGTAGTTTTGAATAAATATACATAGGATTTTACTGTTAGTCAATTAGATTGATTAAAAGCATGTTAATTGTCTATAAAGCAGTTTAAAAAAAAGGAAAGAAAAGTACAATATTTATAAACCTGCAAATGACAAGCACCATACTTTTTCTCATATGCAGATTTATGAAGATTTAATTGAATAATCAACTAAAACCTATATGATGAATACACTGAAATGTCATTAATCATTATTGGCACCTGGAATTACCCTTTATTAAGGGGGCTTCAACCAGTGCTATTACAGCAGGGAATGCAGGATGTTATTTTTGATCCCCTCTTCCCAATTGAACCTTTGAAGAAAGAGAAGGAAGCCATTCTGTTCATAAGCCAATGAGAAAAACAACTCAGACTTCTTCTTTTTTTGCAAATGATAATGAGCTGGTTAGCAGGATCAGAGCGGAGTCCTCCAGTGGTGGTGTCACTGCCAACAGTGTCCTTATGTATCTACCTCTCCCAAGGTTAGCATTTAGCACTATGTGTAACAGCAAGATGGTAAATCTCTGATATATTCTCTCATCACCGGGTAAATCTCTGATATGTTCTCTCATCACTAGACCTATATAAGGGTGAAAATAATGCATACTAATCCAAGCAGTAGAAGCTTGGCATGTTCATGTTCTTGATCATGTAAGCCATACTTAGGCATAGAATATGCAGTCTCCAATATTCTCTTCTTGAGCCAGCTACTGAAGGGTGTCATGGCTCTCACCTCCAGGGATTTTTGGATGAAGTGGATTATCTAGATTCATTTCATGTATATGTTAAACAGCATAGGGGACAAGATGGAATCCTAAGGAACACCACAGACCAACAGCTATGGCATGGAACAGGAATCCATCATTTGAAATTGCCATCCCATGCCCACAAAGAACCAGAGCCACCACATAACAGTGTCTCCCACTCCCATTTCAGATAAACACCTCAGAAAGATACTATAGGTATTGAAGGCTACCAAGAGCCCCTTTGTCCTGTTTTTGCATCAACTGTTCACCAAAGCAGTCTCTGTTCCATAACCATTCCTGTTCCATGCCATGGTCTGTGGTGCTCCTAGAATGCTGGTGTCTGATGTCAGTAATCAGACTGGATGAGAGTGAACAAACCGAAGCTTAATAAAGAGAAGGCAGAGGTGGTCTTGCTTCTAGAGATACCTGATCTGGCCGTAGTCACATATGTCTTCGTTATATCCTGTTTGCACTACTGTAATGTGCTCTACATGAGGCTGCCTTTGAAAACTGTTCGGAACCTCATGTGGTCCAGAGTGCTGCAGCCAAGTTGTTGACTGTTACAGAAAGCCTATGACTCTTTTATTAGCTGCCAGTCTTGTTTCCAGGCACAATTCAAAGTGCCGCTTGTGACTTTTAAAGCCCTATATGGCTTGGGACCAGGCTACCTGAATTCTAAATATATGTGTATACACAGAAATCAACCCATGCAAATCTGTTGTCCTCTCTTTTGGCAATGCATTATTTTAAACAAGTCCAGAAAAAGGTTGAAGGAACTGGGTATGTTTAGGATGGGGAAGAGAAGAATTATGATCGTACTCTTCAAATACATAGAACAGGACAAATATTAGTTTTCTGCTGCCTCAGAGGGAAGGACTAGATCGAATGTGCTTAAGTTACAGGAGATTAGATTTCAGTTGAACATTAGGAGAAACATCTTGATTGTAAGAACAATTTGACAATGGAAAAAATGACCTAGAGGGGTGATGGGCTCTCTCCCTCACTGGAGTACTCTTGGGGATGCTCTGACTCTGGATTTATTGAAGTGACCAGGAGGTTGGATTAGATAGCTTAGAAAACCAGATGCAACTTTATACAGCTTGCCTCCATGTTGGCAATCACATGTAGGGATGTTGTGGGCATCTGCCTGGGGCTCGAGGCTGAATGATTTCTCACCAGATCTGCCCCCCCCCCCCAGATTCTAGTTTATAGATCCCTGCACTTGCCTGACTCGGTGTGTTTGCAGAGCACCATTTTGGGTAAAAAATGGCAGCTCAGCCTTTTTTGTAGAGGGCTATTTCCATAAATGGCAGCCATAGTTGTAGGTGGCCTGTAATTTTGTGTAAGTGGCCCCTTTACAGCCACCATTTATAAAAATGACCCTTTTCAAAAAAAGGCCGAGCTGCCAGTTTTATGCAAAATGGCAGCTTGGTGAGAGAGCAGGAAGCTGCATGCCACTCACTGGGCACCTGCAGACCATCTGGCAAGTAGAGTCGGGGGTCCAGCAAGCAGCACGCAATCTGGGCTGCGGTAGATTTGTCCATCCCTAATCATATGACATTGACCCTGTTCAGATAACACACTAAGCCATGGTTAGGCCACTTACCCTTTTCTAGCAAAAGGTTAGTCAGTGTGTTTTAAACCATGGGTATGTAGCCACCATGGTTAGGAATGGTTTCTTTCTACAACACGCTAAGCCATAATGTTTAGCTCAAAATGCTTAACCACTGTAGCTTAGCGTGTCATCTGAACAGGGCCCATGACACATATGAGTAGAGCCCTGAAAAAAACATTCTTCAGTGGTAAATTTTGAAGAAATTGTAGGCTTGGAGCCTACCTCTGCTGGACTGTAAGCATGTATATGTAAACGTTTTCTGTGATGAGTTCTCAAAATGTGATTCATTCCCATGAAGTTTTATTGATTGATAGAAAAGGTGGTTCCAAGCAAAATCAAGTTAAATCTTATGGTCAATGCTCTAGCCCTGAGAATGGAGCAAGCATACACAAGAATATCATTTCCCAACATGTGTTGCTTTCTCCAACTTTGCCCAATAGGTTTAAAGGTCTTGAGAGTTAGCAGTTTACTATTTCTCAAGTAATAAAGAAATAACAAATCAGGGCACCGCAAAACATGGACATCTTTGAGACCTCTACAAAATCATAGAATCATAGAATAGTAGAGTTGGAAGGATCCTATAAGGCCATTGAGTCCAACCCCCTGCTCAATGCAGGAATCTACCTTAAAGCATCCCTGACAGATGGCTGTCCCGCTGCCTCTTAAATGCCTCTAGTGTGGGAGAGCCCACCACCTCCCTAGGTCATGGGTTCCATTGTCGTATTGATCTAACTGTCGGGAGGTTTTTCCTGATGTCCAGCCGGAATCTGGCTTCCTGTAACTTGAGCCCCTTATTCCGTGTCCTGCATTCTGGGTTGAATGAGAAGAGATCCTGGCCCTCCTCTGTGTGACAACCTTTCAAGTATTTGAATTGTCTACTTGTATTTTACCCCAGGATACTCAAGACTTTCAAAAGTATGAGAGTAAGAAGCTTCCATACTGTGAAGGTAATGTGAAAAAAAAAATCCCAGGGTTTATCCAGGGCAAGAGTGGGTCTCAATAAGCCTTGCCAGTGCCCTACATGAACCCAGTGTGCACCCCAGACAATGACCCCAACTCTTCTGCAGCATGCAGAACGCTGTCAGCCAAGAACTTGATGTGCAAAAGAAAGCAGGAAGTTTGAAAAGCGTTGCAACAAGGGGAGGCCATCACTTCTGTGCCCTGCTTGTGAGCTTCTAGAGGCATCGGGTTGGTTGTTGCTGGAAACAGAACGCTAGACTAGATAGACTTTGGGTGGGCACAGTAAGGCAATTCTTAATTTTTAAAAGAGGACAGAAAAGTTCCTCTTTCTAAGATCTTCTCTTTTAATTTTGGGAGGTTACTCCTGTCTGTGATCTCAATAACAACTAATGACAGTTTAAGCACGAACTGAATGTTTCTCTTCTGTGGTAAAGGTTGGACAAACCTGACACATTATCTTGACTATGGACCATTCTCCATGAGTGGTTTTTGGAAAACAGTCCCCTGGAATCGTTATGAAAAGGCTTGTCTGCAGACAGGAGGGCAATAATCTGACTGGAGCCGGCCAGTCCATGACCTTACATGCACTGTGCAGAAAAGAGAAACCACACCTCAAGCTTTTCTTACTCCACCCTCTGCAAAACAAATCATGCCACTCCAGTTTCATAATTTTAAAGATATATTGCCCACTTTGGTAATAAAGCTGTCACCAACAGGGACGGCCATGGAATTGGAGAGTGTGTGGAAGATTTTAGGTAAAGTTTTTTCTGTGCTTCTCTATGACTTGAAAATTACATTTCTAAACAATTTAACACTTTCAGATATATGTACATATGATTTCACCTAGAGCTAAAACAATCGGTTGCCACTATTTTGAAATTCAATGAATCTTCAGAGTATGCAGCTTGGATTTTGATTTTGGAATCACAATTTTACAGCATATCTAGAAATTCCTCTACCCAGTGGGCTAAATTAATTAATACAGTTAATAAAAATGTACTATTTTCTATTATGAATCATATATCTCAAATGTTTTACTTCATCGTGTGTCAGCTCTCAAACACTGTCAATAGTTGCTACTGCATAAATCTTCAAATGCCAATGCCAAATACCAAAGATTTGTTTTAGATATCCATTAAATATTCAAAAGTTACAAAGAATAACTTGGAGAAGCCAGTTCATTTTTAATATGAATTTTAGTTCAAGTATCACAAACCCTTTTGTACTGTGTACTATCTCTAATTAGCTCAGCCTTTTAAATTTAATTTTTATTCTTAACCTTCTAGCACAAAATCAGCTTTATAATCAAAATACAAAATAAAAATCAATTGAAGGCAATTAAATTTAGTAACAAAAGTAACAGGCAGTAAATCTGAGCAACCAGTTTATACTGCAAAGGCCTGTCTACGTAAAAACGTCTTCACAAGCCTTCAGAAGATCGCAAGTGACCTAGGTCTGGAAGGTCTCTACCTGTCTAGAAACACTTAGGCAAGGAATTCTGTAAGAGGGTGGCAGTATAGAGAAGCCCCTCTAGGTACTGTATAGGGGAGGCAGAAGTGGAGCCTCTAAACCAGATCACCTGTTTGCCCCCACAAAGCACAATCCACTGCTCGGAGCAGTACAAACACACATACAAGCAAAAAAAATCACCTGCCTGCACCATAAACCTGCACACCTAGGCAAAACACATGCTCTCTCTCTCTCTCTCTCTCTCTCTCTCACACACACACACACACACACACACACACAATATCCACAACCCACCCCCAGGCAAACCCCAGGCAAAATACAGCCACGAACCCAGGTAAACCCTAATGAACTTTCCCCCAAAGCCAAGCGACACACACATGTACACACACATACCCAGGCTAAAACACACCAAAACAAACAAGCCACAGAACTCCCATACACAGCTCCACTCAAAAACAGGCAACACATACACAGCACAGGAAAACAACTCCCTTTAGCCACCACGATGCTCCCTACCAGCCACAAATTACCATTTCCCTTTTTCTGGGTGGCTGGGGAATTTCTAAACTGAAGCACTGGGCTAGAGCTGCCCACTGTTTTATTTGCTAAGAGTGCCTCTGGGGCACACGTGAGGCCCAGGGGCGTTGTGGGAAATAAAGATGGTGCTGGAGACTGGTACTTTGCCTCATAACAGACATGGGAAGCACCCAACCTGCTCCTGGCTCACTCACTCGGACAGGGCAGGTGAACACAAGATGATGCAGCAGGGCCAGCAGGCTCCAGGGATTGCCAACGAGCCTGGGTCTCAGAAGGTGCTTGATGATGCCGACCTCTGATGTTGGCTGTGTCTCAGAATGTCATGACACGTGTCTTGGGCAACCTGTGATTGCATAGATGTCCAAAGTTTTCATGCACACCACACATTGAGACACATGGCTTATAATGTAGGGCAGGTGCATGGCATATTTTGCACAGTGTTTTTTAAAACGCTTTCTTTAGGACATGTATTTTCCATATGTGCTACTAGCCAAATGCAGAAGAAAGCATTCTTGTATTTTCTAGGTTAAAAATATTGCTTGTGGTTAATTCATGCCTCAGAGCTCAAAGCTCTTAAAGTACCAGATGGGTAATTGCAGATTTTTCAAAATTAAGGTGTTCGTTCCTCTGTAGTTTCCCCCTCCTTTGTGTGTCATCATTTTCAAAGCAAGCTCTAAATATATAGTTATTTCCAGCAGTGTGACTCTGTTCAGACACCTCCTTTTCTCCCCAATTGGTCACACAAATTTCTGCTTCCCATCCTGAGACCATGGTGGTTAGGTGGAGAGCTCCTTGATGAAGTCACTAGGGATGGGCAAAACAGCAGCCACAGATTGCTCATATGTTTTCAGTGGCTTGGTTCATCGGCAGTCAGGATCAAGGTTTGGCCTTTCTAAGGATTGGTTTCAGTAAGTCCAGCCAGATATGGTAATCTGCTTCCGTCCAACCTGCTACCTCCCCTATTTGCCTGCCTTTTTGCGGGCATCAGTGTTCTAGCACCCCAGGCCCTGGACAGACTTTCAACTCAGGCTTGGTTGGCACCTGACTCTACTTGCTTTGAATTTACCTTCCCATGGATCTGCTCCAATGTTCCGTCTTACTCCAGTCCCAGTCCTGCTGGGGCTTGCACTTCAGCTCCATATGTGATCAAGTGCTTAAGGCCCAGTGCTGACATTTGCTCACTATTTACCACGCTCTTTTGCATTGCTCCAGAACGGGATTTGTTTTGTGTCTGTCTGTGTTTGCAGGCGACTTGAAAATCGCTTAGTGAACTCAGTGGACCATGTAATAAACTTTCTTTTTTGTCTATTAATAAAGCTCAAATGTAATTCATATTTTAATAACCATAACATTACCTTTCCAATGCATTGAATGCACCTATTTTTTAAACAAGGTTTTGTGAAGTCATGTATAATGTTATCAGCTTCAGCCTCAGGTCAGGTTCTGCATTCATCTTGCTTCTGTATCTGGATTTGAAGGCAGCAAGTGATTAAAATCCTGTCTTGCAGAGAAAATTAAAGCAACGTGTGTGTGTGTGTGTGTGTGTGTGTGTGTCTTCTGTAGCACAGGCATCATCATGAAAAAGCCAGGGCCTTGTTAGCTTGTTTAATAATCCAGCCTCAGTTAAAAAACAAAAAAAAAACTGATCTCTATTATCACAAAAAGATCAATGTCGTTTAGGGCCAAATACAGATATTCCTGAAATATTGAAATCTTTCTGCGAACCACCTGAATTGAGCTTGCAGATTAGTTCATAGACTGCTCTAGGGTTCATATATACCCACCTATGAAAATATATTTTTGTTTCATTTACTGACCAGCCTGTCCATTCTTAAGACATGATGAGACCTTAATTTGTTTCAGGACACCAGTGCCAAGGCCTGGCATCTATTTCCTATTTGAGAGCTTATCCCTGGAGAAAATGGATGAAAGTAGCCCTGAACATGTTGAGGAACAGTTTCCTCACCATTAAGAAGAGGGAGCCAATCCAAATCCAGAATTAGTGGGAAGGTGTTCCAGCTCAGAGGATATTGTTTCCGGACAGAATTGGGCCCTTCCATATCTTTTCTTAGAAATTAAAACGGTGATGTGTGCTTACAGCTACCTACCCTGCCCACATAAGGTTCCATGCTTCTAGAATTATGTAAGAAATTAGGAATCCGACGTTAGAGATTACCTCAGTGGGTGTCTTTAAGCACCGGGTCTCCACATGCAGAACAGTGAGGTGGTAGATGGGATATAAGACTTCTGAGTGTCCCTCCACATATAATCCCTTCAAACAGAAAGCAAGGCAAATATGGGGAAAGGTTTGAACCCATCCTGTTGCCTGTTATGCTGGTTTCTATTGAAGGAAGCATTAAAACCTTCAATTTGAGTGGTTTAATTCATTCTGCTACCTCAGCATTCTGCCACTTCATTCTGCATCATGTGTAGGCCAGCAACCTAGCAACTTTCTTACAAATCACTGTATGGATTGTAAAGATAATGTAAGTGCTTTGAACATGTTGTGGCTTTAAACCCATTGGCCCAGTTCAGACAAATCAAAAACCCAGAATGGGTTTTTTTAATCACTCCTGCAGCAAGCTGGATACAATAGCCATGTCAAAATAATCCAGAATTGTAAATAGAACTATTGTGAAGCCTGGGTTGAATAAATTGTAGGGAAGAGACATGCCAGAGCTCTTGATTCTCATGTCTCAGCGAACACCCCATGGACATAGCATTCTTCAGTTCTTCAACCACTCCTGTGCACAGGGGGAGCTGTCAGGAAGCATGTGCCACCATGCTCACTCACCGTAACCCATGGTTTTTTACAATTCTGGATTATTGTGACATGCAACCAGGGACAGTGTCGTCACCCTGTCGTCAGAGCCTATAGCAAAATATGCAAAAATGTAGTGACGTCCAGAATGGTTACCTAGAATAAATTAACTGTATGTACCTCTAATGCATATATCTGTGATAGAAGGATTTGGATTTTCTAATTCTAGAACTTTCTGCAGCATTTTTAGTCCAACATCTATAAACAAAAGCCTTCTATGCTTCATAAGCTCCCTGTCTTGCATGAAACTAAACAGAATTTTCCCAGGATGTGTGTTTACTGTGGACACTTGTTGCATCTTGTCAGAGCCTGCGGTGAAGGTTAGTGAAGCGCATGATAACATCAAACCCTACAAACCTAGAGCCATGGGAATGTTTTTCTGCATGAATATCTTAGTGCACAAAAGCTGCTTAAATAAAATTAGTTCACAGCAAATGACCATGAAATCATCACACACTAGTCTGGAATTAAGGCTGGGGGAATGTTCTTTTTCCAAAACATAACGTGTGTGTGTGTGTGTGTGTGTGTGTGTGTGTGTGTGTATACACACACACACACACTTACAGGAAAAAATTAAGTAACCTATTAAAATATTTTAAATATATCTAATATATGATTAAGTGAAGTTTTTTTGGCTCCCTATCTCTATGCTACCAATTTAAAATCAGCCCTAAAGTGATAAGCATCTTTATTACAGATTTAAAATGAGGTTTCAGTCATTGAGTAAATAAAGAGCTAAATTTTGGAGTTTTGCTAGCAAGTGTAAGCTAGAAAATGCTTCGACATTAGAAGGAAATCTGGATTTGCATGCCCCATTGCTTCCTTTAAGTTCATATAGGAGTTCCTCCATCAAGTGAAGCTCCCACAGTTTCTGTAACCATTGATTCACAGATGGAAATTTTCCAGACCAGTTTTCTTTTCTTTTTTTTACAAGCTCTGTTTTTGCAGTTAACAGAAGGAATTACAAAATTAGTTGCTTTGTAAGCTCTTTCCTTTGTCTATGTCCCTATACATTATACATAGGGTAGGGTTGCCAACAAACTAGTATTTTCCTGGTTCATCTACTAAAACCATATTCATCCACTAAAACCAGTACCAGGTCTGAAAAGCCAGTAAACCCCATATTCTGCCAGACCCCTCCCATAACACATCAGTTCCTGATGAGCTTTGTCCATACACTACTGGGTTTCATCCTGGCTCCATTCCTGACTCATCAGAAATGTCTAAGCTCTGTTCCTGAATTAATAAGGCTACAATCCTATGCATATTTAGATGGGGGGGGGGGGAGGGAAAGTCCTACAACTCCCAATATTCCTCCAGCCATACCTGCTGACTGGGACATAATGGGAATTTTAGAATGCTTTTTTCTGTCTAAACATGCACAGGATTGCACCCTAAGAAGTTCTGTTCCCTTGGCCATGCCCTATAGAGCTGGATTTTTCAAACAAAATTTGCTAACTATGTAGATTACGTTTGTCAGTACAAAGCAACATTTGGGCAGGGCATTCCCCCATCCCCCTTCTGCAACCCTCCTGACCTGGATCAGGTCCCTGTATCTTCTGGTAGCTTGTATGATCCTAAGTGTGGCTACGCCCACCACATTTCTTTAGAATACCAGGCATTGTACATTTTCAACCAAATAGATGATGGGTCTTAAGAAAAATACAAGGGCTGAGCAAAAGAAGACTAGGGCTCAGCCTTGTTTCTGATTTGCTTTCTTGACCTCTCATTTCCAGTGATTTTCTGTTCTCGTTGCAAACATATTTGTGTCGTTAGCTCAGCGTGATTTTCCTTCTTTTACCCTTACTGTCTTTAATCTCATTTGTGCACATTACCTTTCATTCTGTTGTCTGTGGTGATCCATATGATTTTGTCAACAATGCTTATCTGATACATCATGAATGCTTATTTTTAAAAATAGCTTCAGTTGTACCATAGCCATTTAGATTAAATGGTGATGTCAGCAAATAATCTGGAGAACCATGAAAGCAAAGAAACTGAGAAATTTTGCTGAGAAGCAGCTGCACATATGTGCCAAATTTGAGATCGATCCCTCCAACCCTCATTTTTATATGAATTTATTAAAGATTGTTTCAGTTCTGACAGATCAGAATGACAGCTCGCTACGTACGTTCATTCAGACCTGTCAGAATGGAAATGCTCTTTAAAAAATTCATATAAAATCGAGGGTTGGAGGGATCGATCTCAAATTTCATACACATACTTAGGCATACTCCATAAGCACTGTGACCAAGTTTCAAGCCTCTAACTTTTGAAATACAGAAGTTATAGGTATACTTATATGGCAGTCAGATAAAACGATAAAATCACCCGAAAATTATCGTCTCTGATGTTCATCGTAGCTTTTTGTATCTTATCGTTATCATTAAACACATGCACGACCTTATCGTATCATTATCGTATATTTTAACGATACAATACACATCCCTAGATTTTATCCCCCTATTCTCTATGGTTTGGGATGCAACTGATCACCTAGTGCTCTCGATGGGAAGGGTAGAGGACTGCCGTGAAATATCCAGTAATTGATCTATTGGTATAAGATCAGGGCCTAATTGCATGGAATTTAACAGAGTACTACTGTCTTTCACTTGTGTGTTATCAGGGGCAAAGTCAGAGTACTCATCAATTAACAACAGCCTTGGATCAGATGGGGTGAGCTTAAGGATGGGAAAGGAGCTATCAGAGCTAGCCTTATGCTCAGTTTGGTTAGAATGATGGTTTTCCAATCTTGAAAGTTATTATTTAATTTTTAAATACTGAATCTGTAGAGAGCTTATCAGCCTTTGACTTGTCCTTAACATAGTGGTCCACCAGACTATCTTCACCCTCCCTTCCCTGGGCAAGCAAGCCCATCTGGGGCACCACTGTCAAAATCCCAAGATCTACTAGCCCAACCAGTGTTCCAGTTATGGCTTTCGGGCCTGAAACTTCCTGTTGCAACACATCCATTTTATGAAATATTTTTTCTGCTGTTTGCTTAGATATAAAGCACTGGTCTCTTAATAAACCACACAGGGTAGTGGTTTCAGTCACTGTATCTACTGGATCAACTTTACCTAATTTCTTTCTGAGTGTGTTGTGAGTTTCTTTATATGAGGTGGTTTGTATTTCGAAGGGTGATGGGCAGTCTACTTCTCTCTCCACGAATGATGGGTCAATTGATCAGTTAGCTGAAAATTCATTAAAGGTGTATTTGGTTGGATCTCCCTCCTGAAAGACAGTGAGCCTATCTACACACACAGGATAAAACACTTTGAAAATGTTTTGAAAACTGTATATAGAGTGTGTTCTGGTCCCCAACAGTTCTCAAAACCATTTTAAACCGTTTTAGACCATTTTAAAGCAGTAGTGTAGATAGGCTGAGTATCTCCTGCTATTGACTCTGCACTGACACCATTTAGTGAACCAAAGTTGTCATTCGAGGGTAAATCTGTGGTATCTTTGTCCATCCAATACTCTCATTCTCTATTAACTCTATTTCTCCTGTCATGGAATCACAGTAGTCTAATATTGATTTCTGAACTAAGTTGGGCAATGGTTTTTTGGTTGAAGCTTTCTGAAACTGGGCCACAGTGATAACCATACTGTATGATGGTATATTAATAGTATACAAAATAGTCAAAACAATGATAAAATATAAATAAAAAACTGTAAAATAAACTCCAAGAATTAAAAAAACAGCAGCAGCAACCTGACCTCTAACCCCATACCCAAATTAGATTACCCAGCCTCTATACAAACTTTTAAAATATCATAAGACCCAATGTAGATAAAACTAAAGATAGAATATATGTTAAAAGCAAATGTTAAAAAGAAAACACTTAATGAACACTGAGAAAAAAACTATAAACAATAAAAACCAAATCACATTATAACAGTGTGGTTATTCTCAAGCTTGACCTGCCAGTTGAATTCCTTTGCTTCCTGGCCTTTTGTCAGACAGTCAAAGGCCAGTGGGATTAAAATGAGTGTTCCTCTTGTCCTCTGCACAGCTGTGGCACTTTGTACAAGTAGCTGCTTGTCATTCCAAACTCTCCTTTCGGTCTCTCTTCTTTCAAGGTGACAGGTCCTCTTTAATGGCTTCCTGCCCACAGCCAATAACCCTTTTGCTCTCGCCCTTCAGCTCACATTGCAGGCTCACGCCTCCAGCACACTGAAGGCTTAAGTACCTGTGGAGATGGGTGGGGCAGACAAACGCTCTCAGGGCTCAGCCAATAACACCACACCCTTTCTGCAACGATCCTCCAGGTGTGGCCCTACCAGCAGTCTAGGATGGTACAGCCATCAAACAGCTTTTCTTCCTCATCTACTGTTTGTGAGAACTAGTCCTGAGAGATCTTAAATGTTACCATACTGATCAATAACATTGAGTCCAGCTGTGATATGCAAGCGCTGATTGTATGAAGAGTTTGTAGGTGAAGGGCTTGTGTGGGTGTGAAACTCCTGGTAAGAGAGTAAGTTTAAGATGACCAGGCCAAGAGCTTTCAAAGAGATGTCTAAATAAGGACTTGAACCAGGTCTACATTTAGCAGTTTATATGCTGATGATTTACTTAACGGAGATTGATAGGTAAAAAATGATCAGTTTAATAGTAAGCACAGTTTGCTACGCTAGTTAACATCTACTGTACAATTCAACACACAAATATGTTGAGGGGTTTGTTTGCATTTATCATCATATTTTATGACCTAAGTTAGGTGTAGAGATGGATTTTGGCCAAAGCCAGCAAGAGACCTTTATGCTAACCCTGAAGCTGAATATAAATCTACCATGTCCTAATCTGCACTGCTTTTAGTGTGTTATTACCTACTAATGAACTAGTACAGAGCCACACTAAACTCAAAGTTTGTCTGCTCCTCCGCCCCCATCCCTGAAAAGACTTGTGTAATTCAGTGCTTTCTCTTCTTTAAAAACAAGCAAATTCTAGGTTGGAAAAAACACTTTGGTTTAGGAGAATATTTAAGATTCACCTATGCATCAAAAGAATCATGGATATTGTAAGTTAAGAAATCTCCCTTAATGTCTGCACTGTGGACACAGGAAACACATTCTGTTGTTCCACATACTGTGCTCACTTACAACTTAGCCTCCAGGTATTCATACTTCTCCCTTGATCTTTCAGCCTGATGCAGTTTCCTGATCAAAACATACGCAAAAAAATACATACATTAGAAATGCATACAAAAATGTATGCAGATCTGTATGCGTTTCTCCGAATGCATACAAAAAGGCATACATTCGGAGAAATAAAATAAAACTTCATACGTTGGGAGAAATGTATACAAAAATGCATACATTCACAGAAATGCATACACAAATGTGTATGAATTTTCATGTGGACTTTTACAACAAAAATGTACAAACTGATGTGGACAGAACAAACTTGTGCTTCAAAAAGTTCAGAAATTGTAGACACTGAATAAAACAGATTTGTCCATCTCTACTTTAAATATGACTAAGGCTACCTCCACAAGAGAGGTTTAATGCTCTTTGAAGGCTCATTATAAATTTTACCTCCACACCAGCGGAGCGCAAAACGGGCGTAGAGGCGCGTTATCTCCCGGATTATGCGCATGATTGAATGCGCGTTAAATAGCGACTTTTATTTTGCTCCGGCCGTTAAAGCGCATTTTCACCATGTGAACAAGCGATTATGCCCATTAACTTCTTGTAAAGCGCTTTTTGGACATCAATTAATGCGCTTCGCCACCTCTCGCCGCCTCCCGTGCAGAGGGATTAGGAGTAAATGCGCCTCCGCGATAATGCGCATAATCGCCGAACCGGGCACAAAAGCGCATCCTTGTGGAGGGGGCCTAAGGCTGCCTCTACAAGAGGCATTTAAAGCTCTTTCAAGGCGCATTAAAAATGTACCTCTACAAGAACGGAGCGCAAATCAGGCGTAGAGGTGCGTTTTCTCTCCGATTATGCGCATTATCGAATGCGCGTTAAATAGCGAGTTTTATTTTGATCCGGCCGTTAAAGCTAATTTTGACTATGTGAACAAGTGATTCTCCGCATTAACTACTTGTAAAGCGCATTTGAAACAACCGGTAAGGTCACCCGTTGAGTGCTCAACTACCTCCTGCATACAAGCATTAATGATAAAGCGCTTCAGCGATTATGCGCATAATCGGCTAACCAGGTGTCAAACGGAATCCATCTAGAGGGGGTCTCAGTCTGGATGCAATCCAGTGCTGTATCATATGCATTTAAATTCCAAACTCTTAATTCTAGTAACCAACCTTTTGCATAGTTTATCTTAAACTGCAAAGTACAATCCTATGAATGTTTTAACAACTCTGGCTGCAATGCTATACACACTTATTAGGAAAAAAAGTACCACTTTGAACTCACTAGGATTCACTTTTGAGCAATGCATAGGATTCCATGTTGGACTATGTCGACTAGGGTCAGAGAAAGAAAGAATACTGTGTGTATGGGGGTGACAGAATGTTATTAAGGCATTATTGTTTATTATGTACACTCATTATTAAAGCATATGCTGAAACATGCCATTGGATCAAGTTGCCCACTAAAAAGATTCTTTTATGTCTGATGGAGTCCAGTTAGGAATTAATGGAAATTATATTGACACTTTGTCTTAGGGAGCTACTCATCGTTTTACATAGCTACACAACAGTTGGTTTTATAGTTTATATCATTGCTGTATATAAGCCATGCTTATTAAGAGATCGATCACAATGAAAAAGAAAACAAATTTGATGGTTGTTTTTTTCAACTGGAAAAAAAGTAAGTCTGCTTAAGACTAAAGGGAATGCAAAAACTATGTGTTGCCTTTTTGAAGGAGTTGTTGACTGGGTGACGACCTTGGTGTCTTCAGGGCCCTGGCTGCCCTCCTGAAACTAACTGTGAAGTTGCTCTATTTGTGCTACACTCTCTCCTCCAAAGAAAACCGACTTTGTGGAAAGCTGCCATGAACATGTTAACACATAAAGTCTGAGCAAGCATGAAAAATGTTATGCAATGTCCATGTCTATCACCTATAGTAGAAACTCCTCAGAAACTCCATTTACAGGAAGGTCAATGCAATCAAGAAGAGTAGCACATAGCCACCCTTTTTATATAAATGTGTTGGATGTGTGTGTTTTGCTTTCTTTGGACTGATCCCTCATTTCACAAACCAGCTGGCTTGTTTTTTCTTTTCTTTTTGTAACATTCTTCAGGGGCACCCAACAGCTGTGCCTGTTGGGTAGGCCAAGTGTTGGATGTTGAAACAGGAGGCTAATCAGCCAGCTGCATTGGGCTCCTCATTTTGTGTCCCCACAGACACACAGGCATTCTTCCTGTCTCTCTCCCCTCTCCTGTCAGTGGAATCTGGGGCATTTTACACTAATGAAAGTCCTAGAGAGTTCAATGGAACTTACTCTCCAGTAAGGAGAGGACTGCAGCCTGAGTTGTTGTTAAACACTGTTGTTAAACATTCATAGGTTATATTCTGCAGTTTAAGATAAAGCCGCCTGGAGGCCCCTGTATTGGGAAAAGGGTGGGATATAAATATAACAACAACAATGACTCAAGCTTTAGTGTTCCTCCGATTTGCATAGGAAGAAGATTGGAGCTGAAAAAAGAGAAAAGGACGTATCTCTTTTGAATCAGTTATTATATAAAAAAGTATAATAATAATAATAATTATTATTATTATTATTATTATTTATTTATTTATAACCCGCCTCTCCCTCCGGATCGAGGCAGGGAACAACAATAAATATAAACACAAGGATCACAAAATAGATAAATAATTAAAGCAAATAAAAACTAATACATCATTAAAAACACATTCACAGACTTTAAAAGATGACTCAATTAGAAAAGCCTTCCCCAACCTGGTAGCTTTCAGATGTTTTGGACTTCATCTCCCATCAGTCTCACCCAGCAAGGCCAATGGTCAGGAGGGCACAAGGCTGCAGAAGGCTGGCTGTAAGTTCATCTAAAGAGAAAATAAGGGGTACAATCCTATGCAGGTTTCAGACAGAAAAAGTCCTAAAACTCCCAGCATTGGATATTGTCAATGTTCTTTGGTACTTCATAATAACTTAGAAAAACCCCTCAGTGAAAGCCAGCGATAATAAAGGTGTTTTTACGTCTCTTCTAAAATAGTTTAAGGATGGGGCATGATGTTCTCC
Source organism: Anniella stebbinsi (assembly GCA_029215795.1). Lineage (NCBI taxonomy): Eukaryota > Metazoa > Chordata > Lepidosauria > Squamata > Anniellidae > Anniella > Anniella stebbinsi. Next base: position 104,287,995 of record JARDYH010000003.1, read on the forward strand.
AGTTGTCAAGAAGGTTCATAGCCATGAGCTCCCTGTCAAAAAAGCCCTCTCTTTTGTGCCCACCAACGTAGTTGTTCTCAGGTTATTTAGGTAGGGTTTGGGCCATTGACCTCAGAGTATGGGCAGGTTGATACGTGTGGTTTAAAGTAACTCTTTAAGGCTTTAAAGGTTAAAAGCAGCACTTTAAATTGGCCTCAGAAATGCAGCAGCAACCAATATAATTGGCACACTATGGGAGTCACATTATCTGACCACCTTGCAGCCGCTCACACTGTGCCAGATGCATTCTGTACCACCTGAAGATTCTGAACCATATTTAAATTCAGCCCCACATAGAGCGCATTACCTTAGACTAACCTGGGGCACTATCACATGGATCACTGAAGGAAGTGTGTCCTTTCCAGATAGGACCACAGCTGGCAAACCAATCAAATCTAGTAAAAAGGTTTCCTGGCCACCACTGCCAACTGATCTTCTCCAGTTGTGGTTGTGGTTGTGGTTGTGGTTGTTGTTGTTGTTATATTTATGTACTGTCCCATAGTCGAAGCTCTCTGGGCGGTTTACAAAGATTAATAAAACCAATATACAAAATTTAAAATCATACAAATCATAAAAACAGACTACATGCCAACTATCCAGGGGTCAGTTAAAAAACTCAACATATTCTGTTCAATGCTTGGAAGAAGAGAAAAGCCTTGACCTGGCGCCGAGTAGGCACTTGGAGGAGACCTTAGAAGCTGAGCGTAGTGCACCGGTAGGTTCATGTCGGGAGAGACGTTCCGTCAGGTATTGTGGTCCCAAGCCATGTAAGGCTTTATAGGTCAAAACCAGCACCTTGAATCGGGCTCGGAAATGTACAGGCAGCTAATGCAAGCGGGCCAGAGTTGGTCTTATATAATTAATAATAATAATAATAATAATAATAATAATAATAATATATTTATTTATTACCAGCCTCTCCCTCCGGATCGAGGCGGGGAACAACATCATCATAAAACACACAAAACTGATTAAAAATACATAAAACCAGTATATCATTAAAATACCAATAAAACACCAATAAAACACTTAAAATTCATCTGAATAGGCCTGCCAGAAGAGCTCAGTCTTTATAGATCTTTTAAATTCCTGAAGACTGGTAAGTTCACGGATCTCTCCCGGCAGGTTATTCCATAATCTGGGAGCGGCAGAAGAGAAGGTCCTCTGGGTAACAGTTCTCAGTCTAGTTTTTGTTGACTGTAATAAATTCTTCCCAGAGGACCTAAGCGTGCGGGGCGGATTGTATGGGAGAAGGCGATCCCGCAGGTAACCTGGACCCAAACCATGTAGGGCTTTAAAGATAATGACCAACACTTTGTACTTCGCCCGGAAACTAACTGGCAGCCAGTGGAGAGATTTCAAAGCTGGTGTGATATGGTCACCCCTAGGTGTACCGGTGACCAACCTGGCTGCCATATTTTGAACTAGTTGAAGTTTCCGGACTAGGCACAGAGGTAGCCCTATGTACAGCGCATTGCAGAAGTCGAGTCTCGAAGTTACCAGCGCATGCACTACCGTCTTTAGGTCTTCCAACTCTAGGAAGGGGCGCAGCTGGCGTATCAGCTGAAGCTGATAGTAAGCACTCCTGGCCGTCGCATCTATCTGAGCTGTCATTTGGAGCGACGGATCCAGAAGCACCCCAAGCTGCGAACACAGTCTTTCAGGGGGAGTGTAACCCATCCAGAACTGGTTGACACACCTCCAACCCCAGGTTGTGGCCCTTGACAGTAAGCACCTCTGTCTTGTCTGGATTCAGCTTCAGTTTGTTTTTCCTGATCCAGCCCATTACCACCTCCAAGCATTCATTCAGAGGAGACACACTATCCTTAGCTGATGCTGTTGTCAGAGGCATAGAAAAATATATTTGGGTGTCATCAGCATACTGATAGCACCCGCCCCATGCCTCCGGATGATCTCTCCCAGCGGTTTCATGTAGATGTTAAACAGCATTGGGGAAAGGATGGCACCTTGTGATACACCACATAGAAGCTCCTTCTTTGAGGAGCAACTATCCCCAAGCATCACCATCTGGAACCTGCCTGAGAGGTAGGACCAGAACCACTGAAGCACAGTGCCTCCGATTCCCAATCCCCTCAGGCGTTCCAGAAGGATACCATGGTCGATGGTATCGAAAGCCGCTGAGAGGTCCAGAAGTACCAGCAGGGACACATTCCCCTGTCAATACTCAAGCGTAGATCATCCACTAAGGTGACCATAGCAGTCTCAACTCCATATCCTGCCCTGAAGCCGGTTTGAAATGAGTCTAGAAAATCTGTATCATCCAAAACTGCTTGGAGTTGGAAGGCAACTGCCCTCTCGATCACCTTGCCCAGAAACGGAAGGTTCGATACTGGTCTGTAATTATTAAGGTCCAGGGGATCCAGGGAGGGCTTTTTTAGAAGCGGCCGTACTACCGCTTCTTTTAAACAAGATGGAAAACTCCCCTCCCTGAGAGATGTATTAATAATATGTTGTAATTGTAATCTAATTACATCTCCTCCCTGGGCGACCAGCCAAGAAGGACAGGGATCGAGAGGGCAAGTCGTCCTCCTCACTCGTCCAAGCAGCTTGTCCATGTCCTCGGTACTCACCAACTGAAACTGATCCAGTGTAATTCTACTTGCGGAGTTGCTGGACACTCCATTGTCAACGTCTGCTACAACGACGGCATCTAAGTCGGCTCTTATCCGAGAGATTTTATCTGTGAAATGGTTGTTAAAAGCATCACAGCGAACTACCAAAGGCTCTAAAATCGGGTTCAGGGGAGAAGATGCCTAGGTTAGACCCCTCACCACCCTGAACAGTTCTGCTGGATGTGAATTCGCAGACGCAATGCATGCAGAGAAGAAAGCTTTCTTCGCTGCACGTATTGCCACCCTATAGGAACTAAGATGTTCTCTATGTTGTGTCTTATCGGATATAAGTCGAGTTTTCCGCCATCGGCGCTCCAGTCGCCGTCCTTTCCGCTTCAACTCCCGGAGATCTTCTGTATACCAGGGCGCCCTATTAGAAGCGGGTCGGAGAGGACGTTTGGGGGCGATCCTGATATCAATCTGGCCACTGCATTATGCACAAACTGCAGCTTCCGAACCATCTTCAAAGGCAGCCCCATGTAGAGTGCATTGCAGTAATCTAACTTGGAGATTACCAAAGCATAGACAACTGAAGCCAGGTTATCCCTGTCCAGATAGGGGCATAGCTGGGCCACCAGCTGAAGTTGGTAGAAGGCAATCCATGCCACCGAGGCCACCTGAACCTCAAGTCCATTAGAATTCTCAAACTGCTCACATAATCTTTCAGGTATGGAGCAACTCTGGCTGCGTTCAGACAACACTTTAGTCAACGGAGGGGGGAATATTCAACTGACATTACGTTATTGCACAGGTACTCCCCACACGACATGTCGGCCTGTAGATGAGGCTCCCATTGAGTACGTGAATAGTTGATGCTGCGCTTGAGTGACATTCCGGCTAGCCTTTGCTCCACCCTCCCGGTCCTATCCCAGAAGCACTTGCAAGTTGTGCCAGCTGCAGCAAAGTGGCCGGAGTGCTTTCCGCTGCTCTTGCCAGAGGACTCTATGGGCTGCAGAAATAGCGCACCTGTCACATGAAATTAGGCATTGGAGCCCGCCACATGACACGTGAAACAATGGGTCTCCAGATAATCAATGGATCAGCCTGTTGTTTTTCTCCGTTATTTGGAAAAATAGTGCACCATCAATTGTCCTTTTCCTGCCAGACAACACAATCAGCAATGCAACAGACAATTGCCTAATTAAGCAATTGTTGCTTATCATGTTGTCCGAACCCAGCTGTAAATCTCTATCCAAGACCAGCTGTAAATCTCTATCCAGAGTAGTCGGTTGGCCTACACATAGCACCTTTGTATTTCTGAGTTAAGCCTCAATTTCTTCCCCTCATCCATCCCCAAATTGCCTCCATACATAGGGTCAAGTGGCACAAGCAGCTGGAAATGAGAAATAGAGCTGAGCGACATGTAATCACTTGTTGTTTCATTGCCCAGCTCCTCAGAACCACCAAGGAGCTGACATGGCTCTACAACTGGGTTCAGGACATTGGGAGCGGAGCAATCCCATTGACAGCCTGGATCAACCCCTTATTCCAAGCAGACACCAGAGCCTCTGCAGAACCTCCAGCTCAGCCTGCAGGAAAACCACCCATCTGGATTTATCAGCTTCTAGGGGCAGACTAGCAAACTCAGGCTGTATGCCTCTGGAGGTTGTAGGCAGCCTAAATGTCAAACCTGATTAGATAATGGACTATGTATGCCCACAGTCAATACTGGCTCCCCTGTCCACAAATTATCTTCTCCTAGTCCAGAAGAGATAAACAGATCCAAAGTGTGTCCAACCATATGTGCTAGTCAAGATATTATCTGAGGCAGGCCCATGCTTAACATGGTCATGAAACCTGAGCTAGCCCTAACAAAGTAGCCTCAACATGAATACTAAGCACCAGCACTGAGGTCCTCAATACATGCTTGAGACCATCTCCAGCATCTCAGGCAGTTCCAAATACTGGGTAAAAATACGCAAAACTAGCTGACTGCTGGATAGGGTACCAGGGAGATGGAATCCCTATAGACTAATGTAACCCTCCCCATCTCTTTACCATTTTTATATGAATTTACCAATTTCAAACATTCTGAGCCAATAAGTGAGCCAATCTTCCATCCAGTCCTCATTTCAGTTACAGCCGTGAAAGAAAATATTTTTTAAAAGAGGGCTGGAGGGGAAGTTTGCGAGGCACTGGGTGACCGGGGGGGGGGGGCCTCAGCCGCGTGGAACTCCATCCGTCGGAGAACGAGGTCACCAGGAAGGAAAGCAGGAAGGCGGCTGGGAGGCTCCGATTCGCCCATTAGCGTAGCGAGGCGGCCTCGGCACAAGGAGGCGGGGGGTGGGGGAGTCAGGGCAGGCAGCTTGCAACCCGAGCCCAGCCATGCTTCTTCGGAAGGCTGGAGAAATAAAAATATTTTTTAAAAGGTAGCTGGTGGGGAAGGTTGTGAGGCACATTTCCCTTTACTCCTGAGCAGTGGGGGGTGGGGGGCTTGCTGATGCTCACTTTTCCATCTATGGACATTTACCTCACTGCAGTAACCAAAGGCAGAAGATTCTGGTGGGCAGGTTAACAACATTTCCTTCGAGCCTCTCACTCCCTTCATTCATAACGTGATTCTCCTTGCCCGTCTTGTATTGGTATTAGGCATGAACTCGAGTGTAAGGTAATGCGCACATTTGGAGAATCGGGCGTGAAAGCGACGTCTTCTAGAGGGAGCCTTATTTACAGTGGCATCTGGGGACTAGTTTAGCAAAAGGCTTCACGGAAAAGGTGGGCTTTGAGAGGGATTTGAACCAAGTAAGGAAGGTGGCATTACAGAGGCATTCTGGGAAGCAGTTGCATGACTTCCCAACAGGAGCACGGCCTAATATTTTGTTAATGTGCTTTTTCTCAATTTGACCAAGACCTTAGAGAGATTGTACTGCAGAGGCAAATTTTGGTATTAAACTGAGATCTGCATTTCCTAGGAAATGTCTTAATGTAATGGCCGGGAAATATTTTTGTGATATTCTGTAATGGTCCCTCTTAAGTGGTAGTAGCAGATACTGAGGTGTTATAGGGTGAGGGTTACCAGATGCAAAGGAGGGGGAGCTTCTGTGCCTTTAATAGTTGTGTAGAGAATTTCAGCAAGGGCAGTTTTTCTCACTCTGGTTTGACAAGCTACACCTGCCAGTTGAGTGGTATTCCAAGCCTACCCTTGAAGGTTCAATGGGTTTTAAGCACACAGCAGAAATGGCTACACAGATCAAGATTTATCTTGGATCTTCATAGCCTGAGAGAATGAAGAGTAAATTCTCTGAAAAGGATAAAGAATGCTGGCAAGCTGTTTAAAATAAGTGGGGTCTAATTTTTTTTATGGAACCATTCACTTCAAGGTTTCCAACATCATTAACTACAGAATGAAAATGCTACCAGTGTTCAGGGCTATAAATTAAGCTAAGAAAATTCTTCTGTTTACTGAAACAGTAAGGAAGGCTGCCAAGAAAAACCTTTAAGAGAGGAACACAACATGCAGCAAACGTTTTGAAGTACATCTATACTTTTCTCTTGTCAGGGCAAAGCAAATGTTCTAAGGAAATTAAAATATATTTGCTTTGTTGTGACAGGGCCATAATGTGAGAAACGATGACTTGAATCTGTTTCCCATGTGTCTGACAACCCTAGAAATTGTATGACATCACCAAGTCGTCTGTTATCAGTCTGGATATATGAGAGAACTACGAAAACTTTAATGAACCTTCAAGTAGAAGTTCACACAGCAGTTGATATGAACACATCAGGGAAGTCAAAAGCATCTCCCTTTGTTTCTGTGGATGTCCCACCCTCTTCTGCAGATCTCACATAGTATGTTCAGGATCCTTATCCATAACTGTGGTAATATGGCTGAGATGTGGCAATCAGAACTATGCACAGTATTACAAATGTGATCAAACTATAGATTTCTATAAAGGCATTATAATACTTGCTGTTTTATTTTCAATCCCTTTCCTAATAACCCCTAGCCTAGAATTCACCCTTTTCACAGACCTTGGACATCGGTTGATGTTTTTATTAAGCTATCCAACATGAGCACAGGATCTCTTCCCTAGTTAATCATACCACCAGTTCAGACCTCATTAGTGTCTAAGTGAATTTAGCATTCCCTGCAATGTGCATCACTTTTCAGCAGGTGTGGACAATTTTGAGAGATCTGGGAGTCATTTTTGTCCTTGTACACCTGCCCTTGTAAGGGTGTCAAAACAGGATTAAAATAAGATAAAATGGTGTCCAGAGCTGCTACAGATTGCCTAAAGGATAGAAATTAGCTTGTTAATTAATGAAAACATCATCACAGTCATTTTTTTTTTGCAAAAGCACACATGCTGGAGTGGAGGTCATTCAAGTTTCAATATATATATATATATATATATATATATATATGGTCTCTGGGTACTTAGAAGTTATACATTTTTCTCTCTTCTATTTTCCTTTCCTAGTTGTTAAGTGCAGTCACTCAGAAGAAAGAGGTCCTTCACTACTTGAATATTGTCATGATTTTATATATTATACAATCTTCTACTGCCAACATGAGCACCCACCATTTCTCCATTCATAATATACATAAATCCTTCAGACACTGGCTGAGATCATGACAGGGACTTGGCAGGGCATCAAACATTGATTTCACCAAATGTTCCCCTTTTTACAAAGCTAGCCTACTTGCTTCATCTTGGGTTGTACTCTTTTCCATTTACCACCACAGCACTTCCTAATATACACATTTTTGTATGCCCCTTTTTTGAGATACACATTTTTATTCAATTTTTAAGTCCAGAAGTACGTCACAAATTTTGGAAAAGTGAGAAATCGGATGGATAACTGTGTTCTGATCTGCATATTTGTCCAGGAAGTGTAGGGATCTTCGTCAGTGGGAAATCGAGTACTTTTTTCCTCGATGAAACTTCACAACGTATATGACTTGATTTGTGTTTGCAAGCCGAGCCGAGGGCTTTTTCCTGAACTCTGGGAATGCTTTTGTGCATTTTTCCCCATAGGTTCTGCAATATGCATGAATTTGTGGAAAAAGATGGACTTGCAAAACAAAGTGCAAAGTGCCCAGAAAATCATCAAACTTGCCTGACTCGCTTCAGACCAAATTAGGTGCCACAGCAGAAACTAAAACGAAATCTGACCGAACTTGGAAAAACTCATTGAATTTCACACACATGCCCAAGCAGATTTCTCCAACATCTCTAAGGAAGTGTGAATTAGGATTGCTCACTTAAAAATGTGGACAAAATGAAATTCTCTCCCCAACCCTAGCCCTGACATACTGGAAGCCTGGCTTTCTAACTTTACCCAGTCAGAATAGCACACACAGATCTACAGATACAAACATATGGAGAAACTCTTAGTTGCAAAATAATTTACCAGAAGTGTAGCATTAATTTAGGGTGTTCTTACATAAGTGTTAACCCTTCAGTAGTGTCTAAAATGTAATGCAGTTTTTTCTTTTCAGTTTTAGGACTGCAATTAATAGGCTGTATATGTCAGTCAGGTACAACTTTTACAGTGGTTCTCACCATTTCATTTCAAAAATTCTGGGACCTGGGAGAGATGTCGGGTCTGGCAGCATTCAGAGCCAAGCCAGGATGCCAGCATGAAAGCTTCCATTGCCATATTATTATGTTGCTATGCCAACAACACCCTCCTTTGGGGAGGATAGCTGTTGAAGAATCGCAGGCTTGCATCTTACAGTCTCACTACAGTTTTGTGCTCTTCTAGGATGACTGTGTGAGCTATACCATCTAAACAGTCACAGTAATAGAAAATAATGCCGCTTAAAATTATGGCATTACTAAATCAATCAGTACAAATTCTGGCAACTGACCCAGAGGACATATACTTTTACATATACTCAATTTTTTTAAAAAAATGTTATAAATGCAACCTTCTTTCTCTTCCCTTCTGATGGCTTAGGTTTGATATTTTCTTTCGGCATGGCTGAAAAGCTTACTCGGTCTCCTCATTTGGAAAAACACTCCTGCCAAATCGGATATATTAAACCACACAAGACGGGTATTGCTCCTTTAAAAAAGAATAAATCATTTGAGTTCATATCAGGCAAATGTATGAATTTATTGCCTGGCACTATAGCCTGCACTTTGAGTGAGCCACGTGCCGTGGGTGTGTTCAAGTGGAAAAAACCAACTGTGTTGGTTTTGGATGGCGTCTGCTTGTATAGATGCATTTTTGGCCTGTGTTGGGCCGGAAGGGAAACCGGTGACCTGAAGAGCCAACCGCGGATCCCAGTTAAAACATTTACACAGCTGTGACCAAGAATCTTTCCTACGTGTGGAAAAAACAGATGCAACCAGTGCAAAGGAGGTTGGAGACGAGGTTTTCGTACCTGCCTGGTATATAATGTTCTCTGACTGCCTTTCAAATGTATGACTTGAATAGGAGTCAGAAACTGATGGCCCCAAAGCTAAATCCAGCTACCTGATGGGTTCTAATCCAGAGGTGAAAAGGAAGTATGGAAAGAGAAACGTATGTAAGTCTTCAAAGTGGCCCTTTAGAAGTACTAGTTGGATTCTATGAAAACAAAGAGAAGAAATAATGCAAGAGCTCCCTAATGTTGAAAACTCATACACAGAAGCTACACAAAGGAGAGTTGTAGTCAATTCTCAGCAAGATAGGGACAGAAGTTGGATGCAATGCTAGGGTAGTTTAACAAGAAGGCTGATCCAGAGGTGATCAAGCACAGTCCAAGATTGGAGTGGGAAGCAATGCAGCTATGAGGACTATAACAAAATTACAAAGGAACGACAAGGTCAGAGTTTGGCTATTGCCTAGGCAAAGATCTAGGCCTGACCAGAAAGTATTTAAAGCTAGATTAGGTGAGAAGAAGTCAATGGGTTGCCTAGGAGGCTGAGCCATTTTTGTCTCTTCTCATAAGGAAAGAAAGAAGAGTTCCCCAGGCATTTGTACTAGAACAAATGCTATTTAACTGTTGGGCACCTCTGAATGGAAAGGAGGCATATACATTTTCTTAAATAAATAAACTTGTTTGAAAATTATTTACAGTGATGGATAGATAGTAAAGTGACTGAGCTTGCAAAAAAATCTTAAGTTCACACATATATTGACATGATTGGAACTGGTAGTAATGAACAGGAAAGACAACTTTGAGCTGATCCAGGAATGCTCTTCTTATACTCCTATCCGGGAAAATAATACTGACCTACCTTTCTTCACATTGCAATCTAGGGTAGCTCACCACAATGGGGCACCAGTCTGCAGATCTCAAGCAGCCCAAACAGGCCCAAATATTGTGCTGAAGAATACTTTGGGGTCTTATACTGCACAGTTCTGGATCCTCATAATTTTTGGTGTATATTTGCATGCTGTAGAGTTGTCACTTTGCGTGACATGACATTTTTGAGGTGAGCCAACAGAGTTTAAATCAGATAGGGCCATTTCTCTCATTTCTACGTTTTCTTTGCTTGAAACAACTGTCAAGGTTTCTTCTTAGGCTAAAACATCTGGCGAATATTGAGGAAAACTAACAAATGTCGATACAACATACAAGGTTTCTCCCAGAATAGCCTAATATACACGCCATGTATATTTAGTGCTTAAAATAATAAAAATTGTGCATCAAGGTAACTGACATTCTGTGTCAAGAAAACTTTTAAGTTTTCATCCTGTGTACTCTTCCAGAATGTTGTTCATAGGGCCAAAATAGACATTCAACAGATACCCTGGGTCTTCGTCAAACATTTTTTTTGTAAAAAAAAACCAGCAGGAAAAGGTATGCTTTGAACAGGAGAAGTGGTGGGCCTTGGAGAGGTGCATAGCCTTCTCCTGCCCACGGCCTCTCCCCCATACAACCTTATCCAGCTGCTGTTCTCCTTGCCTCAGAACCTTGACTGGGTAAAAGTGGCCTGGCGAAGGGCAGTGAAGGGAAGAAACATCAGGTGAGGGAAGAGTTCAGCAACCGCCCCATTTCCACTTCTTCCCCACAAATTATACTCTCTGCCATCTGGAGTTCCTTCCTCACTGGTTTTTAGAAGCTGCTCCTTATGATTGGAGTTCCTTCCAGAGCATCTACATGGCAATGGCCCAGTTCAGATTTAACAATCCTAGTCCAATAAAGCATGGTTTATTGGTGCACAAGCAACCTATGTGTTCTCCTACCCCTCTTTAGCCGTCCTTTTCCCTCTTCGCTCACATCCCCTTCTTCAGCAAAGCTGTGAAGTCTGCTCTGGAAACTGTGGCGTAGACTCCCTCCAAACCAGAATATGAAACCAGCATGTATTTTTCAGCTCATTACCTAGAATAGCTCACTCCCTTTGAGATGCAATTTCTTATTAAGGGTATGAGAACCACCAAGAAAGCCTTCTCCAGAGAAGAGCAAATCACTTACTCTGATTCTGCAACGCTGGTCTATAGTCTCCTTTTCTTTCCTCTTGATCTCCAGTAGTTATAGCTTGATCTATAGCTGGGCAAGGCTTGGCTGGCTGGGGCTTGTGAATGTGCCTGACACCTCTCTGTCATCACTGTTGTGATCATCTCATCCTCCCCCCTTCCATCACTTCCAGTGCAGGCAGCAGGCAAAGCATCCAGTAGGACTACTGTATCAAATTTCCAAGTTTGGTCCTGACTGGTATCCCCAGCGCCAATCAGGGCCTAAATATTTGCATCTGAAATGAGCAGGCCTTCAGACGCCCACAAACAATACGTGTACATGCCTGCTGCACCCGTGAGAGAGAGACTGAAAGGAAGAAGCAACAGTAGCTGCCTTGGCCAGCCTCTTTAGCACTTCTTCTGTAAAGTACCCTGAGTACCTTTAACGTATCTTTCTGATTAGTCCCTTCTTAGCTGAGTTCACTGTCTCCGTCATATTTTCTCTCAAGTTGCCTTCTCATTCATCTTTCATAACTTTGGATTTCTCTTTCTCAGTCCATTGCCTGTTCTAGAGTTTTCCTTCAGCCTTCTCTCTGGGTTCTCTGACTCTTGCCTTCCCTATCTAAAGACCTTATATCCCAGAAAGCTATTTCTGTCCTTAAGGCCTGTGTGAGGTTTAAAACTGAAAACTTTCCTTCATAGAAGCGCAATCTTATTGCGCTTTTCCGATTACACCATGGCTTCACCAGCATGCAGAATACAGGATAGTTATTCTTATTGTGCTTCAACACCTTGTTTTAGGGCCAAAGTAGGTAATATGTAAAATGTGTATGACTAACGTACCTGATATTTGTTATTTAAATAGCCATGGTGATGGGGAGAGATCAGGATTGGGCCCATGGCATGTGGGGACAAGGTTCATCCTATCCCTCCGTGCTGCATTTCCCCCACAAATCTGTTATTCACCCCAGGTGGGAAGTGTCAATTTGGAACCTTCCCAAATTTGGGCTGCACATTCAGAATTCAAACTAAATGTTCTTCAACTCATGCGTTGCTGAGCTATGTGTGATTGGGTTATTTACTTCAGTATAATTTCATGTAGCCCTGATTCAGATTGGGACTGGGAAGCTTTGGGCAGGGCGAATTTAACTCCCCCCCCCAATTTTGTCCCAAAATTAGGGGAGGAAGCTTAAATCTCCCTTCCCCCAGAGGGTTCCTGATCCAGATGGGGCCCTGTACATTTACACTGAAGTAAGCAAGCCAGAATCTTTAGTTTGGCCTTGAGATGCAGTTCAAAGTTCAAAGAGTTGGAAACAAAATAAGGGGACTCATGGGACTTCTGCATACCAAGGTTCTGAGAGGGCAGGATATGTCTTATGATGGCAGCTAGGGGGAGTCTGCTTCCATAGGGGCTAGTAAAAGGATAGATGCCTCTAACCATCTCCCCTTTAGGATTTGCTGAAAGACAAGCAAATATTGTAAGCCAAAATCCCTTTAAAGTTCAAACGGTTCCTTTAGTATAAAAATAGTTCACTCCAACCAAAAATTTGGCAACTTTTTGGTTCCTTGGCTGGTACTTGATTATTATTGTTTGTATTTATCTTTATATATATATATATATATATATATATATATATATAGTTTTCCTGTTGTTACAGATGAATTTCTGGTAAATATTTATCCTTTGCACTTGCTGTAAACTTATCCTTTGCTCTCTTGGGAACTGTGGAATTCCAGCTGTGCAAAGTTCTTCAGCATTTCAAAAAGCAGCAAGGACCCTAAATGTAGTCATACGGAAAGAAGAGAGGCTGGCTGTGGGCTTCCAAAGGAGGCTGCGTGCAGCTCTTCTGCTCTTGGATCCCAGGGATGTTTGGCTGGACTGTGTCTGAAAAGCTACGGGGCACAGCATTTCAGACACTTGAAGAAATTCAAGTACATCCAAGCCCTTCACTTAGTGAAGGTGGAATGAACATGGAGGTGGCCTTTAAATGTTGGTAGACGCATTAATCTAGACTTAATTACAGCGAGTATGGCTCAATAACAGCTAAGTGACTGAGCTTTGAACCAGAAAGACCTTGGTCCAGGTATCACCTCTGCTATGAACATCTACATAGCTTCATGCCAGGGGGTGGGGCTCTTCAGGCTGTCGTCCAAATCCAGGTGTCCGCCGCCCCTTCCTCTGGGCCAAGGGATTTCCACCCAACCGCCAGTCGTTGGTGGTTTCATGGCTTTTGCGCAGTTTTTTCCCCCATTCTAAAAGATGCCTCTCCTAAAGGGTTAGCTACTTACAATAAGAGCTTTAAGCTAAAATGAGCTGGTATGTTTTGTATCTTGTTGTGTTTTGCCTTCGCTCTTTGCCTTCAGCCATGCCTACCAGTGGTGGCCATGTGAGGATCTCCAAAACTGAATTCAGCTCTCTTGTTGAAAGCCGTCCTCGTCCTTGCTTTAGGCAAACCACTTTTTCTCAGCCTCAGTTCTCCTATATATAATATGGGGATGGTAATATTAGCCTGCCTTACAGAAGTGTTATAGGGATTACTAAAATACTGTATGTGAAGTGCTTTAAACAGTCAAAAGCACTGTACAAATGTGAAGAATAATTGTAATGAATTTTATTATTATTTATTGTCTTATTTATTACATTTCTGTACTGTCCAAGAGTCAACACTCTCTGGGTGGTTCACAACTCTTTCCTAAAGGGTTTGCCATAACAATTGTATGCCATGACCTTCATCCTGGGAAGCAACTCAGACCCTGACCTAGATGGGCAGGAGTTGGTGAGATCAGAGGGGGATCAGTGGTGAGGATTGTGAAGAGTTAGACCCAGACCCAGACACAACCTGAGCCAGAGCCTGTCTGCCAGAGATCCCCAGAGACTGCAGCCCCTGAGCTTGAAGTCTCCACCAAGAATCCAACCATTTCCTCACCTGCAGAAACCCCACCCCCATTGCCTGATCACTGACACAAGCAACAAGCCAGGAGATAATTAATGGAAAAGAGATGGACTGCTAGGCTCCAGGCTAGGAGACTGGAGCCCGATTTGCCTTATTTGCCTCATGGTGGCACAGTGTCGCTTCTCCGATGCAGCCACCAACTCCCATCCACCTCAGGGGTTCTCCCCGAAGCTACGAATTTAAAAAGTCAGGGACTTACCCCAACTTTTTGCTTGGAAGCGAGGTCACACCATGTGACCTTGCTTTGGCATCGAGCTGGGCACTTCCGGGACAGATGGTGATGGGAAAGCTGGGCAGAGAGCAGATTTATATAGAGCTTTTCAGGATATTTAGAAAAATTATATTTCAAGCTGAAGTATAGAAGCTTTTATTCTTTTTACAATGCTACATACACATAAAGTGTATATTAATAGAGACTTGTCATTCAATGAAATATTGATGATGATGATGATGATGATGATTTAGAATATTGTACAAACTTTCCAATACTAATTTGATACAGTTTGAGATTTATAGTAGTTACCAATATTTAGTTAATGACAGTTAGTTTTGTGACTTAATCCAATGTGAGGACATTACAGCCTGTAAAGAAATTCATACAATGACAGGTGAGAGCATTCAGGTTGAAAACTGGTCTGCTAATCCAAACGTGAAATTACACAGCGATTTAGAAGAGGCTAGCAGAAGTAGATGCAAATGTCCAAATAAGTGCAATAAAGATAGACGTTCTAGGGAAAAAGAGGGCTGGCTCAAAACATGTTGCTGTCTAAGATGGGGGAACAGAACCACAACAACTCTTCCCCACCTCCAATTAAGTGTAAGTTATTTTGGTATCTGAAGCAGAAATCCCCAATAGGATCTCCCTTACCCCCTACAGAAACAATACAATAACTAACAATTTGCTGCCCTTCCATAAAACCCCAAAGTGTCTGCCTTAGTTAGCCTCTTCAGCCCTGGGGGAAATCATTTGAAATTTGAATTTTTCTGTCTTTAGATACCAATTCGTGCTGTTGCCCACTCCAATACACAATACTGACGGATTGCAAATAACAACCAGGATGCTACATGTGAGGCATTAAAAACGCAGTGATCATTTGTGCCACGGGTAGGAGCCACGTTGTGACAGTTCTCACACAGCAAAAGTAGTGCGATCAACAAGAAATTAGTACAAAAGAAAAATCCACTAAAGTTTAGTGATGAGTGAACTTCCCCTGGTCCGATTTTTTTCAACTAATGTTTTTTAAAGGTCTGGGGATTTTTTTTATTTTTATTTTTAAAGAAGACTTTGCTTTGCACCGAAAAGACACATGAGTCAACACAGGCAGAATTTCCCTGAGAAGAGCAATCCTTGGTACCCTTGCAACTTATGCCCTTTTCAGACATTCTGTCAGGGCTAAACAAATGCACATGATGGAGCAGCAGCCTTGTGGAAGCAGGTCCCACCCTTTAAGGATCTCTTTGAATGTATGCAGAAAGGAGGTTAATTTTTGGATTCTGTTACTGTCATCCATGCAGCAGCTTTCTGCATAGATTCTGATGGTGCATAGGTTGGCAGAGGAGCCTGTGGCCATGATGCTATATCCTCACACATCCTACAAATGCTACATTCATTTATGCCTGATAGAACAAGGCCAAATGGCTTTCGTCTGGCTGTATTTTGTAGAAATTTTAGATGAACCAGAAAATTAGCACCCAATTCAGTTGTCTAATTGCTGGGCCACTTTGATGTCTGGACAGACAAGGATGAGCAAGCTATGGCATAAAACCTGGAACTGGAGCTGATGGTCCCCGTTTGCAGGAATATGGGTAATAATGCTGGTGTGACAAGAGGCCACAGTGTGAGTTCGTCCCACATGACCTGGATCTTCTGGTGCTGGAAGGAGCTGCAGCTGTTCCCACACCACAAAGGGAATGTGAAATGGAGGCTTTGGTGATTTTGACCACAGTGACTGGCCTCCCATTTGGCTCCTGCACTGCAGCACCAGTCTCTGGCAGCCGTCGTGGGCCTCTGAAGTGCAGCAGGGGGTCAGGCGAGCAACCTTCTCTTCCAGCAAGCAGTGATAAGAATGGGGAAAGTAAGGCACCTGCATCAGGCCACCAGAGTCCTGGGATGAGATGGTTGTTCACACACACACACACACACACACACACACACACACCATCTTGGCAGCAGAGCAGAGCTGCCATGCCATTACTCGCCCTATATGCGCAGGCAGGAGAGGTTTGGCACAGCACCCTGCAGTCCAGCATGGCACAGGGAAGTTGTAGATTAGGCCATGAGAAACCAGGACATTTTTCCCCCCTCAACGTCTGCAGATTTGTTAATTCATTTTTGTGCCTGTAAAATAAAATAAAATAAAAACGTGGGTCGGGCTCTTTCCTTTGGTACTCACTCCACTTTCTCTGGAACATATGATGTTGGCAGAGAGAGACTTTGTGTAATTAAATATAGAATTTCTGTTGACTTAGAAAACCCTTTACATCATCTTCGTGATGGGGATGTGGTTGCATTTGTAACTGAGAGATGGAATTTCTTTCCAAGCAACATACTCTCTAGCACGAGATTTGTAAGCCTGGGGCCCTTGTCCAACTGGTGATGATAGGAGCCAGCTCTGACCAAACCAAGAAAGCTGTGCTGGAAAATCCTGCAAAAGTAACGTATCATCAGATGCTGCGTATGTGTCGCTTGTGGCAAACTGTTTCCGAGGACTAAAGTTAGGGTTTTCCAAAAATATTTAGGAAGAACAGTTGAGGCTAAAAAGATTCCATTTGACTGTATAAAAACTGAAATACCATTTAAAAATGATTTTACAACTATCTTATGTAATCTTTTACAGCTATTAGTAGAAGCAGTAGTGAAAGTGTTTCCATTTCCCACTCATTTTACAAATTTCAATAAGCTACTGGAAAAGCAAACACTTTTAAAAACATTCACCCACATGTAGCACCAGAAGTTATCCCAAAATAACCTCTAGTTAATGTGTTCTTTGTGCTAAAAAAAAAATCTGCACTAAAATAATCCAAAAACTGAAGGAGATTAAAACTGGATTCTGTAGCCTATATATATATATATATATATATGTATAATTTCACTTTTACATAATTTTGGTTTTAATAGGCCTAGATCTGGGCTAGGAGCTATGCAAGGTGCTGAAGCCGACGGAACCCCTTTTATAGTCACCGCCTTAGCTTCCGAGGTTTCTGCTGGTGTTGCTCAAACACATTCAAGCACACTTTAGAAAAATGGGGAAGTTTTTGTTCTTCCTTTAAAATGACAGCTGAGATCAGGCTCAGCATCAGCATCAGCATCCAACATACTTGAGCAGCTGCTGGGCCCCCTGCAACTCTGCATAGCTTATTGGTACCAATGGCTAACTCTGTTTCCTGCCTGCAATCCCAGCTCCTGAGCCTGGCACTAGCCTTGGCTGAGATTTTTAGGAATTGGAATTCTGTGCCTATTACCCCTTAGGGCTAAAACATACATTACTCTATTTAACAACTATGTCTTCTTCTTTTTAATTATTCTAGAATGGGCCCAATGCGGATCTTAAAGACTCCCCTAGGATCCCAAACCGGATGGGTGGCCCTGAGCCTGCTAGAGCAAAAATGAAAAAAAGAAACAGATGTTGCTGATAGATATGGCTTTAAAGTAATGCCTGTTTAGGCCCTTATTCTGTGCTCCTGTAGAATTCCAGTCTACACACATTGCTGGATATAGGGAGCCCATGGTATCTACAGCACACCCACAGAGGAGCAGAACCATGTTATCTTCAACTTGTAGGTAACCTCTTAAGTGAAACACACATTTCAAATGCCTGTTTGATGTCATTCTTCCCTCTCAGAAAGGGAGAGGAAGATCACATGAACTGAGCCTCTGCTTGATAGGGCTTATGCTATTCCAATGAGATCTGTGTATATGAGGGGGGTCAGACTCCCTCCTCCACCATACAATGCCTGCCCTAGCAAGTTTGTTGTTTATTGTTTTAGTATAATTAAATCCTGCCCTTTCTCCAAGGTACACGGTTCTTCCCTCAGCCTATTTTATCCTCTGAACACCCCTTCTATATATGTTAAGCTGAGAGGCAGTGACTGCGCCATGTCACCCAGTGAACTTCACTGCTCCGTGGGTATTTGAGTTTAGGTCTCCCCAGTCCTAGGCAGACAAATGTTTTGGGCTTCATGTGTAGAGCGGGAGCCTTTCTCACTGTTCCTCTCATAGCAATTCCCACTGGTGAAGAGACAGCCCAGTACTCCATTTAAAAAAGGAGCCTGGAACAGCTCAAAAAACTCCAACTACACACACACGGTTCTCTCTTGCATGCCCATGTACCTTCTTTGGATCTTGGCCATAGAGCTGGCTTTGTGTTGTAATATGATAGCATTGAAATACTATCCAACACAGTACTCAAAAGAACAACGTATTTTAAGATAATATTGATAGTTAAAATTCCTGTCATAGAGAAGGGCTTTTTTGTTGCTGCTGCTTTATAGGAGAGAGTAAGCGATGCTATGGAACACTGCAAGCCCTATTGGATTGTTCTGATAAGCCCTTGTAAGGCTGATTAAAGGGGCCCAGCTATTTCAAATGCAAAGGCAAGTCTAATCATGTTTTTAAAGTCAGTCTCAGTATGCACAATTCATTCTTAACATAATAAGCCTCCATTATCCCATTCCTAGAGTTCTATTCAAACCTTGCATTTGAGGCGAAAAGTGCCCCACATCACTTAATTAAGGCACATAATCACAGAGGGGAGAGCTGCATCTTTGTGTGGATATTCAGCACTTGAATAATTAGCTAATTCATGGGTAGGTCTGAATCTTAGCCCTGGCATGTGTTCACTCTGAAATTGCTCCACAAAATTTCTCCTTCCTCCCTGACTGGGAGAATGTTTTAAAGATTATTTCAGTGACAATGATAAATATGTGCCAGGCGTTCAGACTGAGACCCTCAGGGCCTGAGCACAGGCCTTAGCCTAGAGAATTATTGTGATCTGACTGAGCTGTCACACACAGAAGGGAGTAGGGGTGTTTAACATCAGCGCCTGTGAGATGTGGGCAGTAGGAAGCCACTAGATTAGCCAGTCTGATATAAATACCAGGGGCCTGACTTTTTGCCTTTCGTTTGTCCATGGAGAAATACCTAATGCTTTGACCTCAAGCTTCTAATCCCAGGGATCCAGAGAATACATCCTCCATGTCTAAATTTGGACACCACTTCCCATAGCTCTAGCCTAGCCTTGAATATGAATAGTTTTGATTATCCCTTCTGATGGTAGAAAATGCCTTTCTCACCCTGTCAAAGTGAGCCTGAAAGGCCAAGAAGTACAGAAGAAGAAAGCCATGGTTGTTGCTTTCAGTGGGAGATGCGGATTTAGTAGATGTGGATAGATGTTTTGCTCATGGAAATATTATAGATGGTTTATGATTTCAGATACTCCTACATATAAATTGTGTTCACATGTAATGCTAAACCATAATTTAGCACTGTGGACTTCAGCAAGGTGCCTTTGGGCATTATATGCCAGACCATGTCTTAAAAGCCAGAATTGAAGGCAATCCTACTACTGTTGAAGCTGCTTGAGTGTAATTGTTTTAAATGTTATTATTTTGTCTTAACAGGGCAAGCATCTGTCTGCCAAGTATAGTATCCCACATAGACATTTCATAAATTATATTTATAAAAACATTACCACTACCCTCAACATCCACATTTGCAGCACTAATATAAGAAACGGAGAACCTACATGCACACAGCTGTAACCATGTAGGCTTCCATTTAGATATGTCCCACTGACCATGAAGACATCAAGTCAAGGCCTGCAGGGTATATAATGGGAGCAAGGATGGAGCAGGAAGGCATGGTCCCCTTCCCCCTCCATGTTTATCCTTAGAAGGACTGTCTGACAGGGGCTATTTTTTTCAGATCAAAGCTAGCCTAGAAAAGGCTAGTAACTCTGGAGTGATCATCGAATTCTGGTCCTTAGCAGTTCCTAGCCTGTTACAGGGAAAACCTAATAAAGGGGGATTCCAGGTCAAAGCTCAGTCTATCCTGCTTAAAACCACAGTGGTGGGTGCCTTCTCTTTAACACTACATGGAATCAGATTGAGATTAATCTTTTTTTTCCAGAGGAATAGCGGGAGAAGGAAAAGTGTACCCCAGTTTGCCAAAGTGCTGAATGGCAAAAAGAAGTGAAAGACTGAGTCAGCTAGAAAGACTACCATAAGATGTTGTCAACTTGGACTCATTTAAAATGCAATTAACTAAATTTGTGGAGGATGAGTTTATAAATAGTTACGATAGCTACATATTACCTCAAGTGTCGGAGGACGTACGCCTGCCAGTACCAGTTGCTGGAGAACACGAGTGGAAGGGTGGCATTGGGCTCATGCCATGTTTGTGGGCTTCCCGGAGGTATCTGATTGGCCACTGTGCAAACAGAACGCTGAACTACATAGGCCTTTGGCCTAATCCAGCACAGCTGTTCTTATGTTCTTAAGTAAACGTCCTGATATTTTAGGGTTGCCCAAGTGTCCTCTGTTGACCCTGTTTTAAGGTTCTGCCCAGGTTCCTAACTTCTCTGTTAAAAAGACGGGACATTGTGCATGTGGCGGTGGTTTGTTTTTGTTTGGGCTTGGTTGTCTTGCTGTTTTGTGGAGAGCAGGCCCTGGCGAGTCTCAAGCAGCTGCGGCTGGGCTGTTGGCTGCTTGTTCCATGGGCAGCACACCATCGAGGCTGGCTGGTGGGGGGATGGAAGCAGAATGGACGAGAGGAAGAGGAGCAAACCTCATTACCCAAGGGCATTTGGCAGGCAGGCAGGCATTTGGGGTTTCAGTTAATGCAATGTGACAGCAGCACCACAGTTGAGCTGCTAGCTTGCCTTTGGATTAAAATTAAGTTAAGAGAGAGAGGGGGGGCTCCCCATCTCATAGTAAGACTCCCCTAATCTTTGCTGTGCGTTTGAGGGAGGAGCCTCGGGCCGGTGTGGTGTTGAGGAACCCTCCTACAAGACTACCCTTTCCCCCTTTCACTGTTTAACCTCCAGGGTTACCAGTAAGGATGCAATCCTAAACTTAAGTTAACAGGCTTTAAATTCCACTGGAGAAAGACAGCATAGCTTACCTGAGGAGGGTAAAACACAGTTAGGACTGGATCGCAAGAGTTTTTGGGGGGAGTGTGACTGACTGTTAAGGAGGAAGTGCCTTGTGTGTCTTATTTGTTATTAAGGAGACGAACAGCTGCCAGAATTACACCAACATAGCCAAAATTCACGAGGCAGGATTTAGTTTGCAGCCATTATCACTTTTGCGAACTTCCTCAGACCTCAACTCTTCTTAACTTTCTGCTTTATAGAAAGAGGAGGGAGCGGGTGGGGACAAGGGCTGTGGGGGGTGGGAGAGATTCCTTTAGGCAAATTAAAACTCAAGATAACAAGATGGAGAGAAGAGGCACCAAAACAAGTTCTGGCTGGTAGCAGTGTGTGTGTGTGTGTGTGTAAGTAATTCTAGTACCTTAAACCTGCATCTTCAACTCCAGAGAATCTAAAGCACAGCACTCCAACTCTCTCTTCAAAGCGATCACCACCCTAACATTTGTGCACACTATTTATTTTGAATTTAATGTATGGGGTGTGTGGTAATTATGAATTTGGGTAATTGAAGAGGAAGATTTTTGGGGGAGGATCAAGAAATTGGGGGTTAGTTAATTGAAGAGAAACATTTGTGGTGATTTTGGGATGGGGTGAGAATTGATTAAAAACTGAGTTGGGATTATTTTGAATTTAAATTCTAGTAATTATTTCTAATTACTAATTTTTGGCCACTGGTCAGGGCCAGGTGGTGTACATGTGCACACTTGCACACACCCACATAAACATGTGCACACCCCCACCCCCACCCACCCACCCACCTGGAGATTCCTTTCTAGCACTAGCAGGGGAATCCCTTGCTTATCTCCGATCTCTCATCAGAGATCAGAGATAAGGAAACCCCAGCCAGTGCAGCCACTGTGACAGATGCTGAAGGTCTGGCATGCTGCCATTGTTAGTAGGGATGTATGAGGATTTCATTTTTGCTTTCAAAAGATGCACACCCCGAATGCAAGCAGGAGTACATTTTCTGCTGAAAACATCCATATTTGATTTACACACCTTTCCCAGTTTGATTTTGTGCAAACCTCTTGTAGACAGAATCAGTCCTGATTTAGTCTGTGGAGGAAAGTTGTGGAAATTTGCACAGATTTTAAGTTCGATCACTGCTTAATTTGTGCAATTTTCCCATTCATGCAGAACGAGCAGTTATTGCAAACACAAACAGGAATCAGGTAGGGAGAATCCTAACAATCTCGGACAAACAAGCTTCAGCTATGGGGCGGTATATAAATGTAAATAATAATAATAATAATAATAATAATTCCTCTTTCACCCATCCCTACTTGGGGGGCTCATTTTTTGCTACCTTGATCTATATATAATCAATTAGCATTTGCAAATGTGTGTCCTCTTTTGTTCTCTTTTTAAGAGGTGCATATCCTCTTTTTTGGCAGTGTGTGACCATCCTGTGATATTTGCTATGGGAAATGCTGATGTTAATATACTAAATGCTTCATTCCTTACTGAGAAGGAAAAGAAAATCTATATTCATGTTAAAGAGACTTTTGAGGCCCATAATATTGTATGTGAAAGCACCACATTTAATAGAAAGAGATAAGAACTTTGGGGGGGATCTTTTATTACTGCTGTCCATGAGCTTGCAGAGCACTGCAAACACCAAGCTTTAAAAAAAGAATGTATTCAAGATAGGATTATGGTGGGCAGATAGGACACCAGTTTCTCAGCACATTTGAAACTGGTCCCAGATGTCACTTCAGCAAATATTACTAGGCTTGTTCAGGGGGGCACATGTGGGTTTAAAGTGTGAAAGGGGCTTCACATGCTAGCCCTGCCCCCCCCCAGGGTCCCCACATGTTGGTTCCATTTCACCCAAGTCCAAAGGGGGGTCCTAAGTGCACTCAGCCACAACTGGAACCCTGCAATGTTTAGGGGATGTTGATCATTAGTTGGTCACTAGTTAGGGGATGTTGACTTGTAATTGGTTTTGTTTGTATTTTACTTTTTAATATTGTATCTGACAGTTTGGGCCAATGGCCTTCACTGATGTCATTGACACCCTCTCCTACTCTTCACACTTCCCACAACCCCACATATACTTAAATGGAACTAAAACTTTATATATTTAAAGATTTAGTATTTGCACCATGCGTCACATAATCGAATGCATGCTTACTCTGAAATAAGGCCATTCATGTTCAATGGGACATGCCATTAGGTAAGTATGTAAAGGCTTTT
Source organism: Anniella stebbinsi (assembly GCA_029215795.1). Classification (NCBI taxonomy): domain Eukaryota; kingdom Metazoa; phylum Chordata; class Lepidosauria; order Squamata; family Anniellidae; genus Anniella; species Anniella stebbinsi. Next base: position 104,311,299 of record JARDYH010000003.1, read on the forward strand.
GAAGCTTTAAACATGCTAGTTTAGTGGAGTATATAGATCTCAGAATATTAGGTTTAATTTGACTTTTCATTAACAACAAATTTTGCCTATGGCATTGAGATGTTCTTCTGCATAAGCCCCACACTCACATAAATGAAATAATGTTGGTTTTCAATAAAACTGCCAAACAAATAAAATCAGAACAGAATCTGGCTTTGGGTTCTTACGTGCAAGCCCTATTAAAACGAAGCTGAGGAGCTTCCAAAAAAAGCTTTTAATTCTGCAATTGTGCTGCGATAAAATTTTACGGGGGATCCTGATGACATCGGCTTCTACTTGTAACCCTCACATGTTTTCTTCTATCTTTTTTCTTACCAGGAAAAAAAAACATTAAGGGAGAAAAGATGAAATAAGTGCACAATGCCGTTTGATTGATAGTGTTAGGAGCCCTCTGTTTGGAAGCACCCCTGAGCAAGGAACACATTTCCCCCTTCTTATTAGACTCTCTATCAGAGTTATAAAACATTTGACTGGAAAGCAATTGTGGAATCCACTTTTCAGAATATGCATTGTTATGTCTAAAAAAAATAAGCCCAACCAAGGACTCTCTGCAAAGTTGGAATGGGGGCACTTTGGGGGCAGTGACCCCTTGACCAGCCTTGGAGCCCTAGTAAATAAATGCCTTAACCTCCCACTCTGTGGAGCTGGCCCTGAAAAAAAGTTTACAAAAATCTTGTAGATCCTTTTCTCATTCCATACCATGCAGTTAATGACAATAAAGCTTTACAGGTGCTTCCTTTAACTCAGTGATTATACTTATTATATTATACTTTATATTATAACTTAAAGGTGTATCCTGTTTACTGAGTCATAATTATATCCTGGACTAAACAAGCAATTTGGATATTTTCCAGTCTATTGTAGTCTATCAAAATGGAGTGTGTTATGTTAGGAAGTTCAAATGTATAGCACAGCAACCAGTCGTAAAAGTTAAAAGGCTCACACTTTAGACAGACTGTTCTACAAAACCGAAAGATAAGTTTCATCCATCTTGGAGAACAATAAAAACTGTAATTTGTCTTCTGAATAAAGTACTTGAGAATGCTAATAATCTAGCTGATAGATAGACTAGTCAAAACCAATGACATTTGCCCTGTTACTTTCGGAAGTTGTTCTTAGCGAATGAAATGTTAAGTTTCCGTTTGAGCTTTAAAAATTCCGGACAGAGCAGCAGTTTGAAAGGGTTATTTGGCTAAGACTATGAATTGGGAAATCCCCAGTTCAAATCTCACCCCTGCCATGAGCCCCCTAAGTAGTCTTTGCACGCTAATTTCTCTCACTCTTTCTTCCTCTCTACTTTGACATGAGATATTTACTCACGTGAAATTTTAAGATCTCTGTTAAGATCCTTTTACACAAGTAAGGGAAGAACAGCAGTTTGAAGCTGGCAGGTGATGCAGTACAGGATACCTTAGTGTTCATGTGTATATACCTACAACTATGTGCTCTAGAGAAATAACGTGTGCATTCCCCACTTCTGTACTTAACATCTAGAGGCTTCAGGAGGGTCAAATCCTGAGGAATGACAGTTCTGGCAACTCACACTAAACATTTGAACCTCCTAGTCCTTTTATCAGCTAGACTATTACCAGAAAATAGGGCCTGACCCTAGTAAAATAGGAGTATTTGGGCTAAGTAGAATATAGTGATCCCCCATCCATCTGGATAGATTTTCTTTGGACAAGTTGGCATGGATGTTTTCCATGCCTCTGGTTTTGCCCTGAAGCAAAATGTATTCACCCATACCAGTCCAAGTATGATGTGGAACAGGAGAACACTTAATTATTCTGTTGATCTTCATTATTACCATTCCCCCCCTCCATGTGCATATATCATATGACCATGTTTAACCTATTCTTGCAATGTCATATACACACACTTTCAGGTAAGTACCATTGACTTTGTGCTACACAGTGAAATCTGAAGAGTGACCAGAGATGTATAAAACATTTAGTGTGAGTGTGTGTTTTTAAAAATGGTGTATATTAAAAATGGTGCATATTTTCCAGTACTTTGGGCGTATTTTCCTATTTGCATACAATTCTGGAAAGTAAAAAATGTTCCTCAGGTCTATAGAATGGGTACAACCTGGAAGATACTGGTTCGTTGTGGAACCAAGGGGTTAAATTCATAGAAATCCAAAATCATTTGAATCCATTTCAGATTTCTCCAACATCCCTTTCTGAATGTGTGATAAGTCACTCAACAGAGCCAACACAAATGGGTTTTAGAGAATAAGCAGTTCCTGTTATGACAGCAATAATGAAACGGTATGGAACTGCTCTGGTTTGTTGTGGCTTTCTCTGAATATTATCCTAGTGGGTTATGTGAGTATGTGTATGTAACTGTGGTTTCTGATGTTACCGTCAAAAGTCACAGGGCCTAGAAGAGAACACAGACAATGGCCTCCTGTAGGGTGACCAGATAAAATCCAGGTCAGGGCTCATGTAACTTTCACAGTTGTAGAGAAAAGGGAATTTCAGCCAGTGTCATTTGTATGCAATTAGTTCCTGGTGAAATTTCCTCTTCATCACAACAGTTAAAGTTGCAGGGACCCTGCCTTCTTTTGTATATGGTCACTCTAGTATAGTGCATGAAAAGTTTTGGACATTGCAGATTGGATCTTGCTAGTCCTGGCTCCCCAAGTTTCATGTCATTATAATTTCAAATAAAAAAGTTATGCATGTGTTTCCCCCAATGCAAGCATATGGGAGGAAAAGCAGACAACAAGATGACAGCATGGAGGCCCGGTCAACCAGCTGTGTCAATAAAGTTGCACGATCTTTAATAAATTCATATAAAATTGAGGGTTGGAGGGATCAATCTCAAATTTCATACACATACTTAGGCATACCCCTTAAGCATTGTGACCAAGTTTCAAGCCTGTAACTTTGAAAATACAGAAGTTATAGGCATTTTTCTTTTTTTTAAATCAGCTCTATAGGGCAAAATAGGGCTCCAAATTAAATATCGGATTTCCGATAATTATTGTGAAGACGATATGATTAACCTACAATATAATCCAATCCAAAAAATTTTTTAAAAGTGATTTCCGATAACGATACCATAATTTGGGGCGTAAACACCCCTAATAAATACACCCACACACTGCCAACACATAAACCCTCTCAGGATCAACCACCCCAAAACACACACACACACACACCCATTCATGGAAAACAACCATGCACCCCATTCACCCATCACGCACTCACAACATGCATAGAAACACACAAAGTCCCTCATGGTTAACCACGCCCAAACACACACACACACCCATTCAACCATGCACCTCATTCACACACCCACCACACACACACACACACACCCCTCCTGCCCAAGGCTCCTGTTGCTCCTGCTGCTCTGTCCTGCTGCTCCTGCACTTGCTTCCAGCCCCTCTCTCAGGGCCATCTGGGGATTGTCCTTGGCCAGCGTGACTGCGCAGGCCAAAAAAATCTCTGGATCAGAAGTGCCCGAAACGGGCCTTTAGGGGGCTAAATTTCCAGATTTGGCCCCTAAATGAAAGATTTTTCCCCGGACCCAGATTTCCCCCCGTTTCCGGGCATGTCTAGACAAATCCGGGCAGATGGTCACCCTACAGTTAAAGCTAGTGTGCCAGCTGCATCTGTTCCTAGAAATACCTGACCTGGCCACGGTGACACATGCCTTAGTTACATCCCGATTGGATTACTGTAACGCGCTCTACATGGGGCTGCCTTTAAAGAGTGTTTGGAAACTTCAGCTGGTTCAAAGAGCTGCAGCCAGATTGTTGACCGGGGCTGGTTACAGGGAACATACAACTCCCCTGTTAAAACAGCTCCACTGGCTTCCAGTCTGTTTCTTGGCACAATACAAAGTGCTGGTTATGACCTATAAAGCCCTATACGGCTCGGGTCCAGGTTATCTAAAAGACCGTATTTTCCCTTACGAGCCTGCCCATCCTCCGAGATCTTCAGGGGAGTCCCTTCTCTCAGTCCCACCACCATCACAGGCACACCTGGTGGAAACACGGGAGAGGGCCTTCTCGGTGGCTGCTCCAGGGCTCTGGAACTCCCTTCCCAGGGAAGCTAGACTGGCTCCCTCCTTGATGTGTTTCCGGAGGCATACAAAAACTTTATGATTCCAGCAGGCCTTTGGAGAATAACGTGGAGCCCAGTTATGTTTTAAGACATTAAATTTTTTAATTTTAATATGTATTTTCAATGTTGAAATGTTTTAATATTGAAACCTGTTTAATTTATTTTTAACTTTTGTATATATTTTATTTATAGCTTTTAACTGTATATGTTTTAATTTTGTAATGCCACCTTAAGGCCCAGTATTGGGCAAAAGATGGGATATAAATAAAGATAATAATAAAGATAATTAATAATAATAATAATAATAATAATCAATTACCAAAATACATCCCCACCAACATCCAGAAAGCAGTCATACTTAAAACATGCTCAATTGTCAGGAAATTCCTGAATCTGTAAAAGAGCGCATGACTTAGCAAAGCCCATCATGTCCGTCTAGAAAAACTGCCACTAGCGAGAAAGAGTTGAAATAATAATAATAATAATAATAATAATAATAATTTTAATCCTGCAGTAGCCATCCCCCAACAGAGAAGACAACTGTCAATAGTACATATGTTACACCTGGCACCAGACATAACTGAGGCATTTCAAAGGCATTGAAATGTTATTAAAGCAGCTCTAAAGACATTTGTTGCAAGTAGCAACTGGGATCAACCCTTGGATACGTCTAAAACATGTGTCATCTATTTCAGACCATATTCCTTGATGCTACCAGCTTCTCAGAAGCCTGTCTTGGGAAGAGGATTTTTTTGCTTTTTACAAAAGCCAGATCAGAAAGAAAGAAGATTCAGCTGCAACCTGCTGATTAAAGAGTCATCAACAGATTAACTTGTTTTTAAAAGGGGATCAAGATGTGGAGCCAGGGCCGGAAAACTAGCAATTTCTATGTCTGTGGCAGAGTGCCAGTCCTATGCCCCCACCCAGGGAACCAGCACTGGGTCAAGTTAAGACCTTCAAGAGTACTCCTGCTGCAATCAGGGGGGGAGGGGCCATGGCTTGTAAATGAGCACATCATTTACAAGCAGACAGCCCTGGGTTTAATCCTGGGCATCCAGGTAGGGCTGCAAAACCTCCTGCCTGAAAACCTGGAGAGCTTCCATGGCTGCCAGTCAGTGTGAACAATACTGGGCTAGAAGGTCCAATGCTCTGACCCAGTAGAAGGCAGCTTCCTGTGTTCCCAAATCCCAGGATCTCACTGCTCACATAGCTTCTGAGCAAGAGCAATCTGTTGGGTTGGGGGGGGGGGGGGGGGCTGCCAACTGCTGCTGCTCAGTATTAGACTGACCATATGAAAAGGAGGACAGGGCTCATGTAACTTTAACAGTTGCAGAGAAAGGGAAATTTCAGCCAGTGCCATTTGTATGCAATTACAAATTCCCTCTTCATCACAACAGTTAAAGTTGCAGCCACTATACTGGAGTGACCATATACAAAAGAAGGCAGGGCCCCTGCAACTTTAACAGTTGTGATGAAGAGGGAATTTCACCAGGAACTAATTGCATACAAATGACACTGGCTGAAATTCCCTTTTCTCTACAACTGTTAAAGTTCCATGAGCCCTGTCCTCCTTTTCATATGGTCAGCCTACTCAGTATCACATATTTCCATTGTTGTCCTCCCTAAATGCAGTAGTCCATATTTGACTGTGCTGGGTTGGAAGCACAGGGCCAATTGAAAAGCATAATAGCGTCACTCTGCTTAGCTCCTCCCCTCCCACTTGGGGTTGTAGCCTCCAATTTAGAGATGGATTCTTCCACTTAGGGTTAAATCCTTCCTTCTTTGGGTTCTTTTTTTACTTTCCTTTTTTCTAAGTCAACGAGCCCCCAACTTTTCCTCATAGGGGTATTGTTCTGATCCTTTGATCTTTTGGCACCCTTTTCTGCATTCTTCTAACTCTACAATATACTTTTTGAGATTCAGTGACAAGAAGTGTACACAGTACTCCAAGTGTGGTAGCACCATAGATTTATAGATGATCATTAGACACATAGACAGCTAGATTTGAGATGAGTGCAATTTCCTTCCTGTGCGAAAATTGCTGATATCATGTGCCATCTAAATATCTTTGTAGGTAATGCTGGGTAGAGTCAGTGGTTGTGGTGAAATGTAGTCGTGAGGTCCTGGAAGACAAATTTAGGTTGCAAGGTAAGAGTTGACATCCAGAACCACCAAGATAGTTTTCTCCTTGATGTGCTAGTTTACTACATACAGGGAGTTGTTTTAATGTAGGGCAGTTTTTAAAATATGAGCTTCTCAAGTGATACAGGCTACCTCCTCATTCTGTGTAAAATACAGAAAAGGTAGGTTTTTATACACAGGACACTTGAGGACAGGAATGAAGTGTGGAATGGATCCTCTGGCATGTGCTATTAGACAGAATACTAGTTTTTACAGTTTTGTGTATGAGTGTTTAGAATTTAAAGTTATTCTTTATACTGATGATCTTTTATTGTTTATCTCGAAACTCTAGTCATTTTTTACAGCTTTGATGCGGTTGATTAATACTTTTGGTAATTTATCTGGCTATTCAATTAACTGGCCAAAGTCTGAATTGATACCAATTGGAGATACTATATCTCATACTGTATTAGCTAACCGGCAATTTCGATGGTGCCCTGATGTTATTACTTATTTGAGAATATTTATTCCCAAAGACATATCTCAAATGATCATGCTAACTTTGAATGAGTTGATTAATGAGATGTCATGGGATATAGATAACCATCTTTAAAATTGAGTTTTTGGGGTAAGATTAATATTATACCTTGGATTGTTTTTGTTATACATGGGCTTCCTCAGTCTATACCTGGGAAACATTTCCAAACCTCAATGCTCTGTTCCGTTAAAAATAAAAAGGGGGGAGGTGTCCTCCCCGCCACAGATATCTTTGAAAAGGATGAAATGTCCAATTAAAGAAGGTGGGTTTGGCTTTCCAGATCTTGATTTACATTATTGGGCCTATTTCTTGACCTATACTAAATTTAGGTCTTTTCCACTTACATTAGATTTTCTACCTTGGTCAGTTTTTGAATCTGAATCCTATCTGAATCCTCTCTCTCTTTATGGAAGGCATTTGGTTTTGGGCATATTAAAAATATAGGGTTCCTCTCACAGTTATGGCTGTTAGAGGTGTGTGGTGTATATTGTTAAAATCTAGGTTTGGCCTAAGCGCTTTTACAGCTTCAGAGTCTTCTTCACTTTTGGAAGCACTTACTGAGGCTGATCAATTAAATCAACCCACACTCCTATGTTTATAAATTTTTATTACTGGTTAGGGTGACCAGATAAAATCCAAGTCAGGGCTCATGTAACTTTAACAGTTGTACAGAAAAGGGAATTTCAGCCAGTGTCATTTGTATGCAATTAGTCCCTGGTGAAAGTCCCTCTTCATCACAACAGTTAAAGTTGCAAGCACTATACTAGGGTGGCCATATACAAAAGAAGGCAGGGCCCCTGCAACTTTAACTGTTGTGATGAAGAGGGAATTTCACCAGGAACTAATTGCATACAAATGACACTGGCTGAAATTCCCTTTTCTCTACAACTGTTAAAGTTACATGAGCCCTAACCTGGATTTTATCTGGTCACCCTATTACTCGTGACGAAATGTGATACACAGAGTCTTAAGCAGGAATGGAATAGGGAACCTGTCTGCCCCATTTGGCCTAATCAATGGATTGCCACTTTAGCATTTGTACCTGAAGCATCTGTGGATCTCAGGTTACACCTTATTCAGCAAAAACTCTTATTCTGTGTCAATTGAATGCTACAACATCTTTTAATATGGGCATGTCTAAGACAGCTAATTGCTGGAAATGTAACACAACTAATGCTTCTTTTAGCCATATGTTCTGTCAGTGCCCAATAGTTGCCTCTTTTGGGGAGGAGGTTATACGGAACAACCTTGTACTGGATTTACTGATGTACATGTCCTCTTAGAAGCTAACGCATAGAGCAAATGAATTCTCCATGCCCTTTTGACAGCTAAAAGACTAATATTATAACATTGGAAGGATAATACTCAGCTCCTGTAATGCAATGGACCGAGGCCCTTACAACACTTTCAACATTTGAATGGGTGATATATAGAGGCCACTGGTCTGCCTTTGTTGGAGTTTATGTATAATTCTTAGAAAGCTGTATTTTCATATATATATATATATATATATATACACACACACACACACACACACACACACATATATCTCACACACTTCATATGCATTCATTGAAGTTGAGCTATTCAGATCTATGTAGCTACATTTTTTCCACTTTACGGTTTGGTTTTGTTGAAATTTCACAATAAAAATTAATTTTAAAAAGAAGTGTAGAATGAAGTGTTTCTATCTGATGTGCTGGTTGGCTACTTGCAGGAAATTATTTTTTCTTCACTCAGGGAAGTGAAGAAATCAATAATCTGGAGTGGTGCGGTTCATTCTCCCGCCTCATTCTTCCTCACCTGTAAATTCAGTGTTAGCTGTTCTAGTATTTCCAAGAGGGAACTTGGGAAACATAGCTTAATTAGGCTGCAATTCTGTGCACACTTATTTGGAGGTAAGTAGCGCTTGCAACATTTCTACTCCATAAAAGATGTTCTGCTCCATAGAAGCCTTTGAAACAAATGACTTTTTTTATAAATTGTATAAAGTTATACAGATTCTCACAGATTTTATAAATTGTATAAAGTTATGCAGATTCTCACATCCCATACATAGAATCATTCTTGTATAAGACTTAACTTCATTTTATTGACTGTCATTTATAGAGGGTGGTGCTCCTGATTTCCAACTGACATTCTTAGTTTTCTCAGGGCATAATATAGAAGACTTGGGACTTGAAATATAAAACCCAAATTAATATTTTGGCTGTATAAACATTACACTGAACCCTGCACAATTACTGCCAAGTCCTGACGCTCTTCTTCCCTCCGGTAAGTTGCTCTTTTCTCCCTTCCCTCCAAGTATGAAAACCATTAGTGATATTCTAAAAAGAATTTCTTAATACAGCACATACACACAATCTCTTTGGACTCTGGATTACATCTTAAACAAGAGCCTTGACAGCTGTGTGTATATATATTCAAAATCATATTAAAAGCTCTTAGACTTCTGACAGTGATATTCTGCAGCACTTTAAGTGTACGTTTTCGTTAGCTTAAAAAAAAATTAAATCACGTCTGGTGTGTTTGATATTACTTATGAGAAAATGTTTCTAAAAATAGTCACATTCCTTTTATTTGCTTTAGAATCGTGATGTATGGCAGGAGTGACTAGAACTGGAATCTCAACAAATCGAAGAGTAATCCGATGCTAATTACTAGACTTTATGTTTTCCTATGCTTACTCACTAGATATAAAATAGAAGTTTACCGAACTCATTTCCAAATCTTTTAAACATGTTTGTCAAATGTATTTATTTCTAAAACTATATCCCACTTGCCAACAAAAATTGGTTCCCAAAATGGCTCAGGACAATTAAAATACAATACAAATTGCAATTAAAATGCAACACAAAATCCTGCTATAGGGGAGGGGGGATTTTCAACTGGAGTTGGATCCAGGCATGATGGAGAGGGGATGCCAGATTGCTGCCTCTCACCTCTCTCTGACAGCCATTGCCGTTCACTGATGCCTTGAACCATGAAGACATGACAATATTGCCCATTGTCTGTTAACATTAAATGTTGGAATCCCCAGCAACAGAGGTCCTGCTCAGATGTATATGGAACAAAGAGGGAAGGAAGCACCAACAAGCTAGAGACAAAAGGAGAGCAAAGCTCTGGTGCTATGTAAAAATATTTTTTTCTTTATTTCTTATGTCTTATCCTCTGTATGCTTGACGCGTTTTGGTGGTGAAACCTTCGTCAGGAGCTTCACAAAAACTAAAATACAAACATAAAATCATTAAAGATTGTCTTAAGCTAGCATGAAAACAACACCCCTACACCAACTGAAGCATATCTTAGTATACATTCTTTTGCTATCCAAGAGAAACACCAGAAATATTCAACATTTGCACATTCATGAAAGAGTTTTGTTTTGTTTTTAGAAAAAACTGACCAGGAGCACTTCTTTACAAATTGTTGTTATTATTCTAACAGAAAACAGTTTAAAGTTTTTGGTCATATACTGTCCCGATACCGGTATATGATCCCATAGGTAGCCTGGGCCCAAACCATGTAGGGCTCATATACCGGGACGGTATATATCTAAGTCGGCTCTTATCCGAGAGATTTTATCTGAGAAATGATCGCTAAAGGCATCACAGCGAACTACCGAAGACTCTAAAATCAGATTCAGGGGAGAAGGTGCCTGGGTTAGACCCCTCACCACCCTGAACCATTCTGCTGGACGTGAATTCGCAGACGCAATGCGTGCAGAGAAGAAAGCTTTCTTCGCTGCACGTATTGCCACCCCATAGAAACGAAGATGTTCTCTATGTCGTGTCTTGTCGGATATAAGTCAAGTTTTCCGCCATCGGCGCTCCAGTCGTTGTCCTTTCTGCTTCAACTCCCTGAGGTCTTCTGTATACCAGGGTGCCCTATTAGAAGCGGGCCGGAGAGGACATTTGGGGGCGATCGTGTCGATAGCCCTAGTTAGGTCTTGATTCCATCTATTGACCAGGGCTTCTACAGGATTGTCGATGATACCAGCCATAGAACCCTCCAAGGCTTTCTAGAATCCAGAAGGATCCGTCAGCCTTCGAGGGCGGACCATCTTAATAGTCCGCCACCCCTGCAGGGGCGGGTGGTAGCTGTGATACTAACCCTGACCAGAAAATGGTCTGTCCATGACAATTTGGAGGTATTCAATACCTCCGCCCACAGATCCGTCTGTTCGGAACTGAAAACAGCATCGAGGGTATGACCTGCTGAATGTGTGGGTCCAGGGACTAATTGGGATAGGCCCATGTTTGTCATGGATGCCATGAACTCCCGAGCTCCACCTGACAAACTGGCCTCGAATGGGATGTTGAAATCGCCCAGGACCAAAAGCCTGGGTGAATCCAACACCAGCTCCGAGACCAGGGAGTCTGATAGGCAGCGGGGTGGCCGGTACACTAACAGAATCCAGACAAGACGGAGATGCTTGCTGTCAAAGGCCCCAACCTGGGTTTGGAGGTGTGTCAACCAGTTCTGGATGGGGTTACACCCCCCCTGAAAGACTGTGTTCGCAGCTTGGGGGTACTCCTGGATCCGTCGCTCCAGATGACAGCTCAGATTGATGCGATGGCCAGGAGTGCCTACTATCAGCTTCGGCTGATACGCCAGCTGCGCCCCTTCCTAGAGTTGGAAGACTTAAAGACGGTAGTGCACGCACTGGTAACTTCGAGACTCGACTTCTGCAATGCGCTGTACATAGGACTACCTAGTCCGGAAACTTCAACTTCTTCAAAATATGGCAGCCAGGTTGGTCACCGGCACACCTAGGGGTGACCACATTACACCAGTTTTAAAATCACTTCACTGGCTGCCGGTCTGTTTCCAGGCAAAGTATAAAGTGTTGGTTATTACCTTTAAAGCCCTACATGGTTTGGGCCCAGGCTACCTATGAGATCGCCTTCTCCCATACAATCCGCCCCGCACGCTTAGGTCCTCTGGGAAGAACGTACTCAAGCCAGCCAGAACTAGGCTGGCGAGTGTTACCCAGAGGACCTTCTCTTCTATGACTCCCAGACTATGGAATGGTCTGCCAGAGGAGGTTAGACAAATTGGCAGTCTTCATGAATTTAAGAGTGTCATGAAGACTGTTCTCTTCCGGCAGGCCTATCCGGATGAATTTTAAATGTTTTAATGATGTGTTTCTCTTGTTTTTAAATTTTTTAACTTTGTCATGCTTGTATTTGCATTGTGTTCCCTGCCTCGATCCGTAGGGAGAGGCGAGTTATAAATAATAATAATAATAATAATAATAATAATTATTATTATTATTATTATTATTATTTTGCTATGGGGAAAATACTGTATTTTTGGCAGTCATGCGATGAAACTGCCATCGTTTCTCCTTGTAATCCTTCCATTGCTTTGTGTGGGCAGGTGTTGTGTGGTGCAGAGTTGACATCAGTACTGATGAGGATCAGTTGGGAGTGTCTCCTCCTGTGCCTCCACCCCTCTGCTCCCACTCATCTCCATATTTCCAAGGCTTAAGCAGATGGGCAACCGGGAAGGGATGGTGGTTGCAATGGACGTGAGCACATGCAACCCCTTTCCAATTAATCCACCTGCTCAAAGGAGAGAAGTATTACTGTTGCTTTTAGAACATTTTCAGATGGCAGGGAAATCGCATGGCTGAGAAGCATGGTCATAGCTGCAAAGATATTCTTACAGGGACAATACTGGTTTGCACGTGGGATTGGGGGAGGCAGTCCTCTGAAGATGCAGACATCTGAACATGCAGACTTCTGAACTTGTGAAGAATCAGCGCTTCGTAATGGGATGGGAGCTGCTCTGCATGTGCTGCTAGGAAAACGTTTAGCCCATTCTATTAAATCCCCCTACACGCACACACAGGAGAAAAGTGTAACCCCCTTCAACGCAATCCCCTCTCCCAGTGTATACATAGACGAGAAAAAAGTTACTGTTGTTTTTACAGGGACATAACTGACTTGCGGTGGGGGGGGGGGGGAATCTCCAATGATGCAAACTTCTGAACTTGTGAGGAAGCGTTTCATTTCATGCTGAGAGAGGGGTGGGGTGACTCCAGCTGGGTGGACAGCCGATAACATCCTGCAAAGCTCCACCCACCCTTGCAAACGGCATATAGCGTTATGCATAAAAAGATAAATTGGCTGTATAAATACCTCGTTTACATCCCCAAAAGAATCCAGAACAGGAAGAAGTGGTAAATCACTGGAGAAAATGCCCTGTCAGAAGATGGCCCTACTGTATTTAGTGGGGCTTGCATAGGATTATATACTCTAGAAAAGTTTCTAGTTGTACCTAAACCGTTATGACTTTAAGTAGTCCAGTTGTGCAGAGTTCTTCTAAAAGATAGATCCAGGCATTTGGTGGCTATGAATTTTTTAGATTAAAAGTTACAAAAGTTTTTCCACAGAGGCTTGAGCTGTCATTGCACCCCCCCTCCCCTGCCTCCCTCTCCCTCTTTTATCTGTCAAAACTCCGTGTTGTTGTAACTTTTAATCTAAAAAATTCATAGCCACCAAATGCCTGCACCTATCTTTCTGAAATTTCTCACAGATAATTACCCCTAACCCATCTACAAAGTAAGCAACTTTCAGATTTCTAACTTTTAAAATACAAAAGTTATAGGTGTTTCTTTCCTCATTGTTTCAAAAATACCTTGCCACTACATGCCTGGACCTATCTTTCTGAAGTTTCTCACACATATAAATCAAAGTGGTATCTGTAATGTGCCCAAGTTTCCTGTTTGTATCTTTAAAAATAAAAACGTTGAAGGCATAACTTTTCTAAAATTAATTGCCACACAAGGCAAGCACCTATGTTTCTAAAATTTTACACACATGGGTCCCAACATACCACCTGCAATGTGACAAAGTTTCATGTGTGAAACTTTAAAAATGAAAAAGGTATAGGCATTCCTGGTTCATTATTTAAAAAAAAAATTGTCACAAAATGCCTGCACCAATCTTTCTGAAATTTCTCACAGGTAACTACCCCTAACCCATCTACAAAGTGCCCAAGTTTCATCCTTCTATCTTTAAAAATGAAAAAAGTTATATGCGTTTTTGTAACACAATAGTAGGCTTTGGGGGAAAGCATTTAAAATGGCGTCCGATTTTTTCTGATCCGGATTGGGTCCCATCAGATTGGATCGGATGGTTCATAGGATCAGAATTGGAATCGTTTCATTTTATCCGATTTTGGCTGGATCAGATCTGGATCGTGGATCGGATCCAATCCGCTGCACATCCCTACTTCAAACCTGCTGCTGGTTGAATGTGATGTAAGGGGATTTGGCTATAGTTCTCTCTTCCACTATCTTCTCTACTGGTTCTTTTTATTCACTCCTCTTGTGGTTTCCCTAGTCTCCTTCCTCTCTAAAATCTCCCATTCTTCCTCACAATTGCCTCACAAAGCCTCCCCATCAGGACCTCCCATAGCAGTTCCTTAGGGCCAAAACCAGTTGTGCTCTAGGCATCCTGCAGGGGCATGGCGGAAGGCGTAAAGTATCCCCATCCATGTAGCAATGTTTGTCTGACCTTGTGAGGTCACATTCCATAACTGATGAAGGAATAGCCATTGCATATAAGCTCTACTAGATTCCCTCTGAAACATAGATTCCCTCTGAAAACATTGGAGTACTGGCATTATTCTAGCTTCAGAATGAAACTGAACATGGACAAGATAACTGTGCCAGCAGTTGCTGCCATAGGTTTTAATGGGGCAGAAAACTCTTAATAACATCTGAACTGCTGCTTAGACCTTCACCAAAATAATGGATTGCCTTCTTTGAGAAGCCTGAAATAAAGTACATCAGCAGCTTTCACTAATTTTAGTATGTCTGTTTGAAAACTGGAGTAAAAATGGGAAATGTGTCAATGTCAGCACTTTTTCAGTTGCAGTACTTGTGACAATTTTCATCAGATTGGTTTGAAATGTGGCACAATTGTAGACTCCACCAGTAGATCATGGATTGCAAGTTAGTTCTACAGCTATCATTTTGTTTAGCAATAGTCTGTTGAGGGTTATTATGGCATAAGCTTTCTTCCCCCCCCCCATTTTTCTTTCTTTTTGTGACTAGCCTTAACTAAAGAAGCAAGCATGTGCCCCTTTTAATATAATAGCCAGTTCCCAGTCACAACATCCCATTTCTTTGACACACTCTACCACTGCCATGCTAGAGCATCATAAAGAAAACAATTCAGGAAACCAGCTTCAGAAGAGGAGGCACAATTTCCCTCTGCCTTTCCCAAAGCCAATTGCTGGACTGGAAGAGGAATAGCTGGGTAAATCAGTCCGGAAACCTTTGAGATGGGCAGAGGAGGAGGAGGAGGAGGAGGAGGAGGAGGAGGAGGAGGAGGAGGAGGAGGAGGAGGAAAAAACAGCAATGTCTGATACCTGGCAGGGAGAAGGTAGATCAGGGCTAAGAAAGAACAGGAAATGCAAGACTGAGGGAGATACACCATGAAAAGACCCCTCTCTGCACCCTGTAGGCATCATAATTACTTGTTAGGGGTAAGTATTAACCTTACTGTTTGCACTCTGATAAAGGAGGATAGAACAGTGGTAAAACGTTATTTATTATGTCCCTTTTTGTGGCTGGTGGCCAAACCTCTATGCATGTCAGTGTGAAAGAGAGTGAGAACATTTGCTGGGTAGTCAAACCTGTTCTATCAAAATGTGTCAGCTTGGAAGATGCGTCATTAATGTCAGTTGGGAGCCAAGAGCTGGCAGCAAGAACTTGTCATAATGAGGCAAGCAAATAGTTTAATCGAGGCAGGTGTTTGTTTTAGCCTCAAAGCTGAGATGTTGGCCACAAATTGTCCCTGCCCTGACCCCCTCTAGATGGATTCTGTTTGACGCCTGGTTAGCCGATTATGCGCATAATCGCGGAAGCGCTTTATCGTAAATGCTTGTACGCAAGAGGTAATCGAGCGCACAACTGGTGGCCTTACCGGTTGTTTGAAATGCGTTTTACAAGTAGTTAATGCGGAGAATCGCTTGTTCACATAGGCAAAATGCGCTTTAACGGCCGGAGCAAAATAAAACTCGCTATTTAACGCGTGTTTGATAATGTGCATAATCGGAGAGATAAAGCGCCTCTACGCCCGATTTGCACTCCGTTCTTGTAGAGGTAAAATTTTTAATGACACTTCAAAGAGCTTTAAACGTCTCGTGTAGAGGCAGCCCTTGTGTCAGGACTGCCATTTGCTTAGTCTTGCTCAGATTTAGGACTAATATACTGGAGTAAGTGAACCAAATCTACAATTGTTATCTGCAGCCATAATACCCATATGGGAAGAAATCGGCACGATCTTCCCAAGTATAAAAAGAGTAGAAGGATCACAAGAGCTGGGCCTAGACTTGCCAAATCCCCAGAGGCAACAGTTGAATCAAAAATGAGGAGGCAGAATCAAGGGTCTGGCTAATGGCTATCTGGCTTGAGAGTTTATAGCTCTCCATGTTCCTTAGACCCCATCCTGAGCTTCTGGGCTCAACCTGGGCCCCATGCCTGACCTGTGAGGCACCAACTCTTCGTTCTCAGGCTCCACCTGCTGAGAATCAGTGGCTGGCCCTCAGAGGACCTCTCAAGCATAGTTGGGCAGCCATGAATAGAAATAGAGGGGCAAATGCCTGGAGCCAGTCTAGATGGCCCATTTACTATAGGGTGACAGCACATCAGGGTTGTTAGTGGCAGCTGTTGCCAGACTGCAACCATCAAAAACTCCTTTAAGTCCGTGATTTTTACTTAAAGTGGCTCCCAAGTGGTTCCACTGCAGTGTCCCCCACTCCCACCCCGCATTAAATCCTGGGTATGCCTCTGTGATATGGCTGTGACCTAATAGTGACATGGTGTAGGGGTACCCCCTTATTCCTTGTTTTTCCCAATCGAAGGCTGTATGGTCTGCAGCTTCTGCTGCGCAGTCATTGCTTTTGCCAGTCAGAGTATGTACCTTTCTCCTCCATGAAAGTGCGACTGCACTGTTCGGGGGCTCAGAATTCATGTTTGTTGCTTTCACAGTCAGAGTATCTAGCCTGCCTTCCTCATTCATAAAAGCACTACAGCCCTGTTTGGGGGCTTCAGGTTTCCGTGTTTTTCCCCACCAGTCACAGTAACTAGGAGGAGGCTTATTTAGTGATTGGGAAGTGGAGGCAGCAGCAGCTCCAGACCGTTTACTCCCCCATGAAACTTCCCTGAGCAAAGGAGCATGGAGAGGAGAGGGGAGCAAGCCTCTCTCATTGGCTGAGCAGCATCTATGGGGCTGACTTCTACTACCGCTTTAAAACAGCAGTGACAACTGTTGGGGCCCAGGACACACTCCAAAACAGTTGTCACTACTGTTATAAAGCGCTTTAAAGTGCTTTGTGAACCCTGCTGATGGATAATGAACAATAGCCGCTACACCACATCTGGCTGTTTGGAATGACAAACCATTTTTAAAGGTTTGAATGTGGTCATTGTCGAGGTCATAAGATCTGAACTACAGACTTACACTGGTTTAAACTAGTTTGCAGGGAACCCAGGAAACGGTATTTCTAGTAATCTCTAACAGGAATCTCAGCACATTCACGATAACTTCAAATCCTGGGTTTGCTTGTGAGTTAAGCCATGACTATTCGACTGCTATGACACAAGTATAAATATGTAGCATATATAGGTTTTCTGAATACCATATGAGTTTTAGAGCTGTTCAAATCACTGCACAGGGACAAGAAGGAATAATGGAATAGTAATTGCCACAAAAGAATACTAAAGACACTACAGTCATTGGTAGTGGTTTTAGGAATTCTGTTCTACAGCTTCTCATGTGGCATGTAGTCAAGTATTCTTTAGACAGCCTTTTACGGGATCAGTTTCTTTATTACTGGAGAATTGTGATGCTTTGTGATCGCTTCTCTCTCTCTCTCTCTCTCTCTCTCTCTCTCTCTCTCTCTCTTTGCATATATACAAATTGAGCTGATGCAGAGGCAGCATCAGCCCCCAAAAGCAACTGCCTAACACTGATTCTTGTCAGCCAGGTCCAAAAACTCAAGAGCATTTCCCTTATGCTGGCTACAACTGAAAGTGCAAAGCCAGTATTCATTTAGTCCCTGCACATGAAATTGCGAGTGGAGAAGGAAGCATAGAATAAAGACACAGACACCAGAGCTTGGGAATGAATTAGGCCCTCTTTATTTAAACAATAAGGTAGATTCACCCCTCCCTGGATCGGCAAGTGAAAGTGCGGAAAGCAATGTCCTTACCTCGGGATACTTGCCTGGCATTATGGGCAAGCCACTCTCCTAAGCCAGGAGTCAGGTAAACCCCGTCCCTCTCTTATGTGACACTTTTGTTAAATGTGGGGAGACCGCCCTGCATCATCCCCACTAGGAGCTGTAAAACTCTGTGTAGATGAGGCAGTAGGATCTCCAAAGGCATACCATACCATGACACAGGAGCCATAAAGCCCATGAGGAACCGGACCTCCGGACATGCCAATCACCAGAAGGTGCCAGAGTGGTCACCATCCCTATTCTAATATAGCAAATTCCTGCCACCGGAGGGTGCCAAGCCTCAGCTTTGGTGACCTACTCCCACCAGCCCGGGGGAAATCCCGCAGGCCCACATACAGATCCTGTAGGAAAATACCATTGCCTGCATTGGACGGGTGAACCCATCTGCCCTGTAAGTTTCCCCTCTGGTTGGAAATTTTTTGGATAATAGAGCAATGCATCACTGCCAATCCTTGGAGACATACAAATTTACTTATTGACTTTTGTTGTTGCCCTATTTAAGCTATGGGCTTCTGCACCCTCACACCTCTAGCACAGAGAGAGCAAGTTTGATCACACAGTACCCATATCTGGCCATCCAGATACCCTCCAGGTCTACCTTAGCCTATAAAGTTGAGGACTTCCACTCCAGGAAACCCATGCCCCCCCCAGGTGTGTGCCGTACCTACAGTGGGGCAGAACCGTTTTATGGAGGAGACACCATCACAGCAGCCTTGCTTGCCACCCCACTGAATGGAGGCCAACTGTCTGAGCCCAACTGCATGCCAACAGTTGCTCGTGTCACTCTAAGGCTGGCCCAGATGTCATGCTGTGTCTGCAGGTTAGGACCCCCGCAGGCTGTGGTCTCCCCCACCAATCTGTCAAAGAAACACAATTATCAACATTGTATCTGCAATAACTGTAGCCATCTTCCATTCAGAGTGTATGCTTCTGAATACCCAAGAATGTCATCTCTCTATGGCCCCAATCTAGGCATCTCCTGGCCCCGCTGCAGCAGTGGTGGCCCAATTCTAAATGAGTATCCAAAATGAATAATTCCATCGGCCCGATGTCTACTTGGCTACCATCATAATGGTACCATTCTTGTGATAATTAACAATGTTCTTCCCTCTGTATGGCAAAGTAGGGTCAACATTGCAAATGAGCATATATCCTCATTTGGGAACACAGTGAGCGTTACCATGGCTCTTCTAGCCAGGTTCCATAAGCCTGATGTTTGAAAGGTCTTATGGTGGTACCAGTTAAGGAGCAGCCCCTTCCAGTGATAAAACAAAAACCCAAGTTCCTTGCCCAGGAGGGAGAAGTAGAAGGTCAGGCTGCCCAGGGGCATATCCCCTCACTCAAGGCCACCACCTTCATTACCATGGCTCCTACAGCCCCTCTGGCCAGGTGCAGGACTGCTCTGTGATTAACTGAGCATCAGATAAAATAAAGGGCCCTACAGCTCCCTAAGACAATTTTGCCTGCTCAGAATTCTAATAATTGTTTGACTCGGATGGGCCATAAGGCCTGAAGCTACTCTCAAATTATGCCAGGGATAGTTCCTTGGTACTGTCCAGCCACAATGGCCAACTTGAGGAATCTAGACATCTGGCTGTGTGACAAAGTGTCGCCAACTTCATTATCCAGCCCAAAATTATGGCAGAGGCAAAATTTGATTAATTGAGGGCAACCAGGACTCATGGCCCTGACCAATGCCAGTCCCGAAGTTGCTTAGATAACAAAGAAGTAACTTAAGTGAACAGTGGCCAGCTGTCAGGCCAAGATGAACCGAAGCTAGTTAAAAATTTGGCCCAAAGCCCAATCACTACTGCAAAAGGAAAGAGTTCCAGAAATGATAGGCTGACCATATCAAAAGGAAGACAGGGCTCATGTAACTTTAACAGTTGTAGAGAAAAGGGAATTTCAGCCAGTGTCATTTGTATGCAATTAGTTCCTGGTGAAATTCCCTCTTCATCACAACAGTTAAAGTTGCAGGGGCTCTGCCTTTTTTTGTATATGGTTACTCTAGTATAGTGCCTGCAACTTTAACTGTTTTCATATTGTCAGCCTAAGAAATGACAAATCTCGATATCCCTGCTTCTATCCTAGGCCTAGGTCTAAATGTGTACACAGCAATGAGGGAAATTGGCCCCATCATGGCATTGTATAAATGCCTGGTAAAGGCCTGACCAGTGCTAATACTAGGCTGACCATATGAAATGGAGGACAGGGCTCATGTAACTTTAACAGTTGTAGAGAAAAGGGAATTTCAGCCAGGGTCATTTGTATGCAATTAGTTCCTGGTGAAATTCCCTCTTCCTTACAACAGTTAAAGCTGCAGGGGCCCTGCCTTCTTTTGTATATGGTCACTCTAATATAGTGCCTGCAACTTTAATTATTGTAATGAAGAGGAGATTTCACCAGGTATTAATTGCATACAAATGAGACTGGCTGAAATTCCCTTTTCTCTGCAACTGTTAAAGTTACAGGAGCCCTGTCCTCCTTTTCATATGGTCAGCCTAGCTAATACCCATTGAGGATTAAGCATTCCCACCAAATAGTATTCTTAGGAACTAAACCCAAATGAACACCTTAAGATGCACAAGGGAATAAGGAATGGATCTAAAACATGGTTGGCCTTTACCTCCTTAACTTAGTTCTGGTCCCAGTCTCCATACAGGGATGCAAGCCTGGTTTTAAGCCAATCAGGGGGTTCTAAACTGCGGAGGGACATTGACCAAAGAATGTACTCTCCCTATATGGTTAATCTGGCAAAAGTAAGGGCCAAGCCTTACTTAATTGGGCTGGGCCCTTTTGACAAAAAAAAAAGGGCGCAGGTTGTCTAATTCGCGCTCTGAATGTTGTTCCCTGGGTCTTCTATCCCTTTAAATTAGGAGCATCCTGAGAATGGATTGAGATTGTGGCATATGGAACCCACGAGCCGGAAATTACACAAATTCCTGGTGGAAGCGCTTTTCCCGTGACTGGCCCGTCAGGCCTCATAAAGTGAAGCCAGTCTCAGGCCCCTTCACATCCCACTTTAATTTAGAAACAAGCTGCCTTGCATCAAAAGGCCCCATCATATCCCGGAGAAGCAGGCACAAGGTATTCTGAATAGCGCCTACTTGGCTAGCACTATCTCATCGTCCGGGCGCTTTTGCTCGGCAATACCTGTAATTCACTTAGCCAGTAAGCCAATTCACTCCAGTTAGGCCCACCCTTGGCTCACGTGACATATATGTGGCCATTGCACAAGGTGCCTTATTCTGCTCCTCCCGACATGCAATAACCGCTTTCCCGCCAAAGCCATCCCGGCTGGGCGGGTAACAGTTTCTGGTCAACTTGCGACATTCGTTCTAGTCACCTTGCCTATCACAATGCATTTTAGATTAAAGACACATATTCGTTGTCAATTACAATAACTATGAAGTTGGTGGATTTTCTGCTCTTAAAGTGAAAATCAGGATTTTCTGTTGTGGATGTTTCAAACAAGAAGTAGGTTTCCAAAGGTTGTCAAATCTGTTTTGAATTGCACAAGCTGTATTATCCTGCTGACTGTGTTTTGGAATGGGGCACATGGTGTGCAGCTGTGGGTAATAATATGCATCCAATGCTCAAGAATGATTCTGTTCTGTTTTGCACATCTGTTCTATGCGCAAAACAGATCTGATTACAAATTCAGTATAAATCCGATACCTAAACTGGATATAAATAAAATGGAAGCAAAATATCTGTAAAAATGGAGAGATGCTATGCACATACCTAAGACGAGGGGAGGGGAGAGGGACCATGTAAGTTGTTGCCTTGGGTTCCCTGCAAGAGGGGAGAAAAGCAGAATATAAATGTGATGAAGCTGATGGTGATGCCTAGAAAGAGAGGGCTTTATCTCTTCCCACTGAATGCAGTAACATAACGCATAGCAGTATTTTCCCACATTACAGGAATACCTCTTTTATCCAAGACGACCCAGTTATTGTACCCCAACATTTGACAAATGTAAATTCACTGTTAACTTCACATGTACGCAATCACCAGACACAACAGGGTAAAATTAGGACAGCTCCATTTATCTTTAAATTTCCTTTCTTTCTTGGGTTTCTGCCAAACTCTTTTGTTTTTTAAATATAGTTGTTTGTACTTTAATTTCCTCTGGCCTTTTTCTTTCTTTTTAAAGCATTATTAAATCAGAGGAAATAAAACAATCTTCTTCTTGGAACTGAATAGCAAGCGGGACAAGACACACGTCCATGAGCTAAATGAGAACATATTGTTTCCATATGAGCATTTGCACTTTTGGGCTGTAAACCTGAAACAGCATCTGTTTAATTACTGTGTGCCACTGCAGCTGAAACACCATTCTCAGTAATATTAGTGGCCTCGACTACTTGTATAAAATTGGCAACCACTTTCTCTGGTCTCCTTGTTATGCCATGGGAGATCTACAGTCATTAGCACTGTCTAATAACGTAAGTCAAAATTCTATGCCAGGGTAACACAAATTGTGTTACCGGCAGGCCTACCCAGTTTAATTTTAAGGTGTTTTTAATAATGTATTTGTTTTTATCTGTTTTAATGGTTTATCTATTTTATGATTTTTATATTTATATTTATTGTTGTTCCCTGCCTCGATCTGGATGGAGAGGTGGGTTAGAAATGAAATGAAATTAATAAATAAATAAAATAGAACAGCTGATTCTATGAGCTCTGTGAATGATGCTAGTTAAGGAAATGTGAATGATGCCTCTTATTTTGCCCAAACTATTTTTCATTTCTTTGTTTTTGAGCATAATTTATTCTACTTCTACTCGTTTTGGGGAGCTTTGCTGGGCACTGAAGAGATCAGCCCCTGACCAAGGAGAAGTCCTATTCAACTACCCATCTGGCTTTCTGAGGTTTCCCCAGCATATCCTTGTCTGCATCTTTGCTCACGAGGGCAGAGGTATATAATGAGAATTAATAACTGGGTTGGTGGCCAGGTGGGAAGAGCTCAAGGGACAAATTCAGTTCCTGGGCTACTAGCTGCCTGTCCCTACTGTAAGAGTAGATACTTTGTGAAGTTTTATAAATGCTTATAACTCTACTTAGGCTGTAACTACATATTATGGAGGTTGATGTGTGGCTACTCCTCCTTCTCCTCTCACCCCTGGTAACATCTAGTAATACAAAAAGCATGACATGACATGACCACAGTTCGAATTTCCCTACACCTGCCCTGGTCCACTTCATTTTCTGCTGTTCATAGGGTGGGGAAATGTGCAACACTGTGAGATGATGATGATGATGATGATGATGATGACGACAACAAGGGCAACAAGGAGGATCAGGGGTCTGGAAACAAACTGAAAGAACTGGGCACGTTTAGCCTGGAGAAGAGAAGACTGAGGGGAAACACAATAGGACTCTTCAAATACTTGAAAGGTTGTCACACAGAAGAGGGCCAGGATCTCTTCTCGATCACCCCAGAGTTCAGGACATGGAATAATGGGCTCAAGTTACAGGAAGCCAGATTCCGGCTGGACATCAGGAAAACTTCCTGACTGTTAGAGCAGTACAACAATGGAACCAATGACCTAGGGAGGTGGTGGGTTCTCCCACACTAGAGGCCTTCAAGAGGCAGCTGGACAACCATCTGTCAGGGATGTTTTAAGGTGGATTCCTGCATTGAACAGGGGGGTTGGACTCCATGGCCTTATGTAGGCCCCTTCCAACTCTACTAGTCTATGATTCTATTATACTATGATGATTTATTACATTTCTATACCACCCCATAGCTGAAGCTGTCGGTATGGTTTACATAAGATTACTTTGTGCAGTTTTTTACATTACTAAAGGCCCAAAAGCTTAAGAGTGAGGACATTCATCTTTTATTACACCTTTTTCATAGCAATTGTTTTCTCTATCTAGTGCTACTACTGTGCCATTTCCCTTTGCCTAGGCCTTCTTTCTATTTTTCTATGTGAACCAAACCTAGGGTGACCAGATGGCCCGGGGTTTCCCGGTCCTAACCGGGAAACCTGGGGCGATCCGGGCCAACCGGGGGGCGGCGGGGGCAAACCGGGGCGGCGGGGGGGTCACACGGTAGTGGCGGGAGGCGGGCGGGCGGTGCAGGGCACTTACGTGCTGGGGCTTTCCTCCGGTGCTCTGAATCTACTGAGAAACAGGCTTCGCGGCCTGTCCCTCAGTAGCGCGCCGGGTGATGACGTCATCACCCAGTGCGCTACTGAGAGACAGGCCAGGAAGCCTGTTTCTCAGTAGATTCTGAGCACCGGTGGGAAGCGGACGCCCCAGCAGGTAAGGAGCGCAGGGCGCGCGGCGCGGCACGCGGGGGGGGGGCGGCGCGGGGGCGCGGGGCGGGGGGGGCGCAAGGGGGGAGCACGGCATGGGGGCGGCGCGGGCGCACGGTGGGGGGGTTGTTTTGGGTGGGTGGGGTGGCGGGGGGGCAGGATTATGATTCTCAAAATCTGGTCACCCTACCAAACCAATCAGGGACAAATAGAGAACATGATGATACTACTAAAACAATCAAATTTGGCTGTCTGCTAACATCACTGAAGGCAAACATTTAAACAATTAGATGAATGGATTTATTCACTTTTTCAGTGATCTCAAAAAGGGCATCATTTGAAATTGTTCACGAAAGTACCTGTTCCCCTTTCCAGGTTAGGCCTATCATCCAAGTAAAATTCTTTAGCATTTATCTTTGCTTCCCCCACTTTCCCTCTTTTCTGCCATTTTTTGTGCTTTCCTGTGCTACAAGGCATGGAATATATGTGAGTTTTCAGCCTCCAGTTTTTAGTATATCTTGAACTGCCAGTCCTGGAAGATAGAATTTCCTGTTGTTGATTTTATCCTACCATGATGGGGCATTTCTGATTTTTCACATTGCGATGTCATGCTTTTTTATTGTTATTGCCAACTCTGCACCTTATTCACAGAAGCATCTATCTGGAAGTTAATAATATTGTCCTACTTGGATAAGATTTAAGTTAAGTGTGCATCTTGCTCGTTGAAAATGTTACAGGAGCAAGCCACATTGGAAATGTACTCAAGGGACCTGTTCTGAAGACACCTTAAACCATGGCTTTAACCACGGTAAATAAGGCAAAAAGCCAAGGGCTCCCTCTCTCCCAAAGTCACGAAATAACAATGGGAAATTATTTTGAATTAGGGGGTGTAGTTGTAAAGGCAGGGTTGTGTGAGATTAGGGAGGTCAATCTCCTTCTGGAGTTTCTTGGGAGGAGCTTTTAAAGGGAATCAGGAGGCTTTGCACTCTCCCTACTCTCTGAGTAACACAAGTGATGACACATGCAGTACGTTCTCTCAACGGTATAACCCATAATTACATTTGCAGGTTGCTCAAAGGCTGAAAAGAAAGTCTGTCTTAAAGCAAAAGGGTGACGAGGGTCAGTGAGTGAGTGGTGGAGACAAAGAAGCGGGAAGCAGCAAAGAGTGAGATGCAGGGCTGGGTGATCTTATTCATGGCCAGGATTAACCCTATCTACTCCAATTCCTGGCAGTGATAAATGGGGGGTGGGGGGTGAGGGCAACAGGTCCTATCAGGTCCTGCATTCACCCACACCCACAAGAGGCCACTAAATTACGCTTCACTCTCCTCTTCTCCCTCTTCCTGCTACCCCTTTCTGCCTTCTGCAGACCTCTCAACTGCAGCGCTAAGGTCTGCAGGGGGTACCGAGATGTGTAATCTGAGGCCTTTATCACACCTACCCGGTTTGCTTCTGTGGGTTCCGCCTCCGTTTCCTAGGCGAGTGTAGCGTTTTGAATCGCCTGTGGTCGGTTCTGCTCTGATACCTCAGCTCAGCCTGCTGAACTTGCCTGAAACAGACTTTGCCCATTCAGGCTGCCTCTACAAGAGAGGTTTAATGCTCTTTCAAGGCGCTTAAAAAAAATTACCTCTACAAGAACGGAGCGCAAATCGGGCGTAGAGGCGCGTTATCTCTCCGATTATGCGCATTATCGAATGCGCGTTAAACAGCGAGTTTTATTTTGCTCCGGCCGTTAAAGCGCATTTTGCCTATGTGAACAAGCGCTTATGCGCATTAACTACTTGTAAAGCGCATTTTGGTCATCCCTTAATGCGCTTCGCCGCCTCTCGTGCAGAGGTAATAGGCGTAAATGCGCTTCAGCGATTATGCGCATAATCGCCTAACCAGGCGCAAAAGCAAATCCTTGTAGAAGGGACCAGACACTAAAAAAGGAGTACTCAGGGCGCGAGAACAGCGTGAAGGGGACGACGTCATGCGAACCCAGCGCTGAAGAAGTGGAGCAAAGCCGAGGTGGGCGTGCTTAAAACCGCCCGTGTGATAATGGCCTGAGATTCTGGGCAATGCCCCATTTTAAAGCAATTGTGGGGGAGTAAAACTAGAAGGATAAATTATTTCCATAGCTTTGATACTGTTGCAGCTTTTGCACTGTACTGGTTAGGGTATGCCAGCCAAGTTTAAAATAAAAATCTCCGTTGTTTATAATGTAGGCTGACCATATGAAAAGGAGGACAGGGCTCATGTAACTTTAACAGTTGTAGAGAAAAGGGGATTTCAGCCAGTGCCATTTGTATGCAATTAGTTTCTGGTGAAATTCCCTCTTCATCACAACAGTTAAAGGTGCAGGCACTATACTAGAGTGACCATATACAAAAGAAGGCAGAGCCCCTGCAACTTTAACAGTTGTGATGAAGAGGGAATTTCACCAGGAACTAATTGCATACAAATGACACTGGCTGAAATTCCCTTTTCTCTACAACTGTTAAAGTTACATGAGCCCTGTCCTCCTTTTCATATGGTCAGCCTATTATAATGTCCTTCTTACTGTGGCGGAGGTGAAGGAGTAATCTCATAAAAACGGAGACATTTTATGTGGAGCTTATCCAAGATATGAGATCTTGTATTTAATACTCTTTTGTATATGTTTGATGGGAAAGTCTAGTGAAAAATAGAAAGGGGACAGAGGATCTATGATATGGAAGGCACTAGCTGGAAACAAAAGATGAGGCTCACTTGAAGATTCCTTGCTTATTATAGATGTATTTATTTATGGCATTTTTATACCGCCCAATAGCCGAAGCTCTCTGGGCGGTTTACAAAAATTAAAACCATGACAACTATTCAAAATACAAAACAACAACAGTATGAAAACGTAGCATAAAAATACAATATAAGAGCACAGTCAACTCTGGGGCCCCAGGTTACACATCAGAAATTAGCAATTGGTGGCCAAAACTAGACCACTGGGGGGTGCTACCTGGTCCCCCAGTGGCCCAATTCTGAAGTGAGATGGGGCTATTGAGTAGGGTGACCCTATGAAAAAGAGGACAGAGCTCCTGTATCTTTAACAGTTGTATAAAGAATGGAATTTCAGCAGGTATCATTTGTATGCATGTAGCACCTGGTGAAATTCCCTCTTCATCACAACAGTTAAAGCTGCAGGAGCTATACTAGAGTGACCAGATAAAAAAAGAGGGCATACAAATGATACCTGCTGAAATTCCCTTTTCAATGCAACTGTTAAAGATACAGGAGCCCTGTCCTCCTTTCCATATGGTCACCCTACTATTGAGGGAACCTAAACTATAGGGATTAGAATACATGTAAAGCCAGCTGAAGTTGGGGGGATGGGGCAGGGCTTTCGCCCACCATCATTAACTGCCTTCTAGAAGTGGCCAGTTTATAAATTCATCAGAATAAAGGAGTTAAACTTTTCCTAGATTGTACAACCTCAAGGCTGCATGGATTATATGTTCCCCATCTGCTGGAAATAAAACTCTCAGTAAGCAGAAATCTAGTATGTCAAGGAGCAGTGTTCAGCCTGGCATTTGCAGGAGAGCTGGTTGTACAATTAATGAAAGATTCTCCTGGATGTTTAGACTGTGCAATCCTATGTACTCAAAAGAAAGTCCTATTGAGCTCAATGTGACTTACTTCCAGATACATGTGTATAGGATTGCATCATCATTTCCTTCCAGATGTTGAATGGTCTTCCTTTCCACTCATTTCCAATAGCATTCATTTCATATTTGTCATTTCTTCAAAATACAGGGAATTAAAATTAGATGCTTTTTTAAACAGCATTTTAAAAGAGAAAGGCCCTTTAAAAAGTGCTCATTTGTCACATTTATATCATGCCCTTTTCTCAAGGAGTTTAGGACAACATCACATTTTATCCTCAAAACAACCCTGTGGGGTACATGAGGCTGAGAGACGGTGGTTTCCTGAACATCCATGCTGCCGTGTAGCAGAACACCTAAGTGGCAAATTTAAGAAAGAATGGCAAATCGGCATTTGTTCCCATTGCTATTGTTGGGGGGGGGGGGAGTTTATACTTATATTTAAAATCTTGTGCAGGAACCTTTTCACTTTGTTCTGTAAAATTAACAATTTGGCATTCTAAACCTGATTTCTGGCATATTTTTAGTAAGTAGTGTGTTACTTCTTGCTCTGTGAGCATAACCCAATTCTATGTATGTCCCTCATAAGTCACACTAAGATCAATGGAGCTTACCCATTCAAGGAAGTATACATAAATTTGCTGGATTAATTTGGCATTGCTTAAGCATTCAAGAAGCACATCAACTGGGTTGTTTACCACATGAAACAATACAGGGCTGGGATATTTTCAGGCTGCAAAACTTGGCCCATAGACAGCCAACTTGGATGGCCATACATACAAGATGAGCTTAAGCAGGTTGGCACAGAGAAGTGGGCAAAAATAGGCCTCTCTCCACGGTGTCAGCTTGAGCCAGGCTGCAGTTTTGTTTAGTGTCTGGAGAGCCAGTTTTTGTAATTAAACCAGCGTTCAATTCCCCCCTCCCCCCTCTTTGTTTTTTGTTTTTCTCCCCTTCAAATGAGGCTGAGGAAATGAGGAACTCAAAGAGATTCCTCTCCACGGTGTATACACTGCTGTAGCAACTTCTGCAACGCCATTGTGTGCTCCCTTGGATATTTCATTGTTTAAAAGTAAACCTCTGCATGTCGACACATTGCAGTATGGTTTTTTTTAAAAAAATAGGGCAATGAAAAGAGATGAGAGAGGGTTACTTTTTTCACATCCCCACCCTCCCAGCCTCAAATTCTTAAGACCAAATATCAAACCTTGTAAAAAGCAAATGTTCAGGGCTCCATCACACCTATTTCCCCCCCCCCCCCCCCGGTTTGCTTCCACGTTTTTACCTCCGTTTCATAAGCGCTGCAAGTGCTTCTCCCTTTCACGATCGTAGCTATATTGGAGAACTCTCTTTTCACTTGTTTGCTCTCCCGCTGCTATTGCGCCTGCCCCGCCTCTCCCCACCCTGTCCCTTCTTCTTCCCCCTCAAGTTCATTGGTTCTTGACGTTGATGGACAGTGTAATCGACGTGGCAGCCTTCCCCCCTCTCTCACTGGAGCTCCTATGGGAATTAACCCAAATGCTTACATCTGCGTAATTTTTAGAGATAAAGAGATGAAACTTGGGACCTTGAGAGCTCTTAAGGTGGACTCAGTGGCAAAGAGCACCTTTTATAATCTTAGGCTGATATACCAACTGCGCCCTTATCTGGACAGAGATAGCCTAGCTACAGTTATCCATGCCCTGATAACCTCTCATCTGGATTACTGCAATGCATTATCCATGGGGCTGCCTTTGAAAACAGTCCAGAAACTCCAACTGGTACAAAACAGGGCAGCCAGACTGTTAACGGGGACTAGCCAACGAGACCACATTACGCCAGTCTTTTTCTAGCTTCACTGGCTGCCGGTCCAGGTCCGGGCTCAATTCAAAGTGCTGGTATTAACATTCAAAGCCCTAAACGGCTTGGGGCCAGGTTATCTGAAGGAACACCTCATCTCATATGTACCTGCATGGACTTTCAGGGGTCCTTCTCCGAAAGCCCCTGCCAAAGGAAATGAGGCAAGTGGCTACCAGGAGGAGGGCCTTCTTTGCTGTGGCACCTGTGCTGTGGAATGAGCTCCCTAGAGAGATTTGCCTGGCACCTACATTATACTCTTTTAGATGCCAGGTGAAGACCTTTTTATTTTCTCAGTATTTTAAGAGTTTATCTGTCTAATTTTTAACTGTGCTGTTTTAAATTTGTATTTTAAATCTGTATTAATTTTTGCAATCCTGCTTGGTTTTATCCTGGTTGTGCTCTTATATTGTATTTTTATGCTACATCTTTATACTGTTGTTGTTTTATATTTTGAATGGTTTTTATGGTTTTAATTTTGTAAACCTCCCAGAGAGCTTCGGCTATTGGGCGGTACAAAAATGCAATAAATAAATAATAAAATAAAATATGTCCATTGGCCACCAATAGAGTGCACTAGTTCTCTCTGCTATCCTTTAAGCATGTCTTTGTTTAGACTATCACCACTTCCACTTCCTGTCTTCTTCCCATAATCCCCTCTGTCCCAGCAGAGGGCTGACATGCAGCTGCTCTCTCCTGCTCTTGCACACGCACACGCACACACACACACACCTCCAATTTAGTCAGAGAGAACGAGGCTTTCCTATCCCATGTATTCTACCCAATAAATGTGCTTGTCTCTTAAGATAGGGTGACCAGATAAAATCCAGGTCAGGGCTCATGTAACTTTAACAGTTGTAGAGAAAGGGGAATTCAGCCGGTGTCATTTGTATGCAATTAGTTCCTGGTGAAATTCCCTCTTCATCACAACAGTTAAAGGTGCAGGGGCCCTGCCTTCTTTTGTATATGGTCACTCTACTATAGTGCCTGCAACTTTAACTGTTGTGATGAAGAGGGAATTTCACCAGGGACTAATTGCATACAAATGACACTGGCTGAAATTCCCTTTTCTCTACAACTGTTAAAGTTACATGAGCCCTGACCTGGATTTTATCTGGTCACCCTATCTTAAGATAAACATCCGTCTCCCTTCGTGTATTCTTTGTATCTCCAAGC
The DNA here is from genome assembly GCA_029215795.1 of Anniella stebbinsi. NCBI lineage: Eukaryota > Metazoa > Chordata > Lepidosauria > Squamata > Anniellidae > Anniella > Anniella stebbinsi. The sequence continues at coordinate 104,342,227 of JARDYH010000003.1, forward strand.
TGACATACTCTGCTGCATGAAGCTAATCTCAACATTGGGACCGATCAGTCAATAGCCTGAGTATTCGGACCTATGAGATCTTACTCATCTCAAGTCGGAGTTGCCCCCTCAATTCATGCTGATTAAGCATCCTCTGGTATCTGCTTCTGTAGCCTTCTCTGTACCTGAAGCTCAAGCTGTCTATACCCCTGTAGCAGTGAAGGGGTTTATCTGCCTGGGTACTGGCTAGCAGAGAGGAGTTGGGATGGAGAAAGCCAGAGACCAGAAAGACAAGGGTTAACAGTTTGGCCACTGCAGAGGTTAACAACCCCTGTAGCCTCCACCTCTTGACCCTCTCCCAGTTTTTTCCCAGCTCTGCCAATCTTGTGCCATCAGCAGAAGTTTCTAGCAGTATATAGCATTGCAGGGGTTGTATTCCTTGTAATAGCTAAGAGGTTTCTGCAGTCAGTTGACACATTGCAACTGAACATGCGTCCCCAGCTACTTCTAAGAGACAAATGACAGCCTATTAAATGAACAATGACCCAATACCATTTGTAGCCAGTGACTGGAGCTGCCTGAAATTAATTCCTGTAGGCCTGTAGAAATGGGGAGGAGGCTGGGAGGGGGGCTTGCCCATGCTGTGTTGCTGCAACCAAAAGGGGCCCAAACTGTTAACTTTTTGTTGTGCTGGGTGCTGGGCTTTCCTCTCTCTATCCAGTATGACATCCCCACTTCCTCTCTGACAACCAGCACTTAAGCTGTTATCCCCTTCAGTACTGACAGTGGCACATGGTAGGCTGCAGTGGAACAAATGGGAAGGGATATGGGATGGAGGTTATGGGTGCCAAACTGTTAACCTGTGTACTGCTGGTTTCCCCTCAGCTGTTTTCCCTCATGCATGAGGGGACAACTCTGACATGGCATGCATAACATCTCACAGTTCTGAGCACACAGCCTGTTGATGGAGAGGTCCCAGGTTCAACATTCATGTGCACATCCCAATGGGCTCCTGCCTTTCGCCACCTGCCATGCACGTACTTGTCCCTTTGCCTAAGGCACACTGTGGTATGAACTGGGGGGGGGGGGGGGGGGAGAGCTGGCGTTGTGGTTGAAAAAAATATTTCCCAGCTCTTGTGTGTTCAGTTCATAACTCATGAAATAGTGAAGGTTTTGCCACTGATTATTGTTATTGGAGAGGCGGGTAAGAAATAAATTATTATTATTATTAGTATTATTATTATTATCATCATCGCTGGTTTCAGGGCAGCCCCATTATGTGCATGATTGCTATTTACGTGAAATACCCATGAAGGAGGCTTTTGAGGCTTACTGAAATGAATTATTCTCTGTTTTTGTTAAGTTTTGATTATTCATTTTTGTACTGAATGTGATTGTTATGGAATGTTGTTAGCAGTGATGTTATTGAGGGATGATACCATTGTTAATGTGTTTATATCTGCAAATGCTATTTTGGGCTGCATTAATAGAAGTATAGCTTCCATATCGTGCGAGGTCCTGGTTCCCCTCTATTTGGCATTGGTTAGGCCCCATCTTGAGTATTGCGTCCAGTTCTGGGCACCACACTCCAAGAAGAGGGTTCCAGACAATCTGGAGCGTGTTCAGAGGAGGGCAACGAGGATGACCAGGGGTCTGGAAACAAAGCCCTATGAGGAGAGATTGAAAGAACTAGGCATGTTTAGCCTGGAGAAGAGAAGATTGAGGGGAGACATGATAGCATTCTTCAAATACTTGAAAGGTTGTCACACAGAGGAGGGCCAGGATCTCTTCTTGATCAACCCAGAATGCAGGACACGGAATAATGGGCTCAAGTTACAGGAAACCAGATTCCGGCTGGACATCAGGAAAAACTTCCTGACTGTTAGAGCAGTACGACAATGGAACCCATGACCTAGGGAGGTGGTGGGCTCTCCCACACTAGAGGCCTTCAAGAGGCAGCTGGACAACCATCTGTCAGGGATGCTTTAATGTGGATTCCTGCATTGAGCAGGTGGTTGGACTCGATGGCCTTATAGACCCCTTCCAACTCTACTATTCTATGATTCTATGAAATACCCTAACTATAGAGAGAGAGGAAGTAGATATACCTACCTGGTCCATTCTGACCAGCCTCAGTCACCTGAAACTAGACAGATACTGACAGGAAACAGGGCCTTCTCAATTTGTAGAACTCCCTTCTCAGAGAGGCTCACTTGGCACTGTCTTTATTCTCCTGTTAGTGCCAAGTGAAAACTTGTTCATTTGTCAAGGCCTTTTGTAGTGTGGATATGATATCTATTGCATATTTTTGTCTTATTCTGTACACTACTCTGGAGGTCATGGCTAAAAAGTAACTAATAAAAGTCTTCATAAAGAAATAAATACCCCTGACTGATAGACTGAGGTTGTCATGTTCAGTAGCCAATCTGATTCTGCTACATGATGATAGCTAATGAGAGCAAATGAAATTCATGGGCAATGCCCTCACTTAGCTTTGTTTGCCCTCAGCGATATCATGTGTGTCCCTATGATGACCACACTGTTTCTAGGACATAGGTGGATTTTAAAACACTGTCACTGAAGCAGCAGTAGTTCAAGGCTCCAAAGACCAGCAAATTAGCACCAAAAGCATTAAAAATGGGAGGAGGCCTTGGCACAATGTTCTAGCCTGCCCCGCCCCTAAAATCTTTTTTTTCCATGCCAAAATTCAAAACTAGAGAAATTCATTGCACTACCATTACTAATGCTACCTAACTCCAGGCTTTGCCTTTTCACTTTCTGAGTTTCACTCCACATAATGCCAGAGCACACTGTCTCCAGGCATAATAGGATGGAACACACTTTTTGAGGGGGAAGAATAGCATTTCCCAGGGACAAAATATTATAATTTGGGTGCTAGGAAAATGTGATATCCTCTCAACAGAAACACAGTCTTGAGGAAATATATGTTGATATGCACAAATACACGGCTGTATGTTAAAAGCAAAAGTAAGAGCGTCTGGAAAGACTCTGAGAATTTGCCATGCAGAGTTAAGGTTAAGTTTTGTTTTTATTCCTTCCTGCATTGAAATCACCTGCAAAATCATCCTGTGTTACTCTAGCATCTCCCATTGCTCTCTTCTCTGTGTTACACAAGAACATAAAAGCTGCCTATGCTGAATCAGATCAAAGCTAACCACATTTTTCTCAACAGAAGTAACAAATTCATATAATGTTCTCATGTTGGATATCTTTTGGATATCTGAAGAACTAATTTAAGTTTAAAACATGTTGGGAATCACAAACCTTTAAAAAATGCTCCTAGAGAAGCTGGTTGCATGTTGTGTACTAGACCAGGATGTTGGGGGTTATGCCTCTCTAACAATTTATTTATTTATTTATTTATTTATTTATTTATTTAAGCATTTATATGTCACATTTCAAAACAAAAGTTCTCTCAAAACCACTCAAAATCATAAAATGTTTAAATTTAACCTCTAAAACTTTAACTAAGGGTGTCTATACGAGGTTGCATTGGCATCTTGAGCCCCCACTATCCCGCACTTATGCTCCTGCCGGTTGTCTCCACAGCAAGGAGCGCAAGTGTGGGGGTTGCAGCTGAAGGAGCCGCCGCACCTGTGCCGCCACACCTATGCGCTGCCTCGCAACTGCTTGTCATTGCACGGACGCCATGACTCATCAGCGCATCCCCCATGTTTTTTTTAAATCTTTTTTAAAACCCTTTTTTACCTATACACACTTCTGCAGTGTGGGCATCCTTAATACATCATTAAAAACATCTTAAAATTCAACTGGGTAGGCTTTCCAGAAAAGATCTGTCTTCACAGCTCTCTTAAATTCCAGAAGACTGCTAATTTGTAGAATCTCCTCCGGCAGGCCATTCCACAGTCTGGGAGCGGCAGAAGAGAAGGTCCTCTGGGTAACACTCATCAGCCTAGTTCTATCTTTTATATCCTTCAACTTAACACATCTTGATGGGGGCACCTATTGAGCAGGGCCTCTGAGGTCTATCTTAAGGTGCAAACAGGTTTATTCAAGTTGAAGGGTGGCCAAGTACACGTCCCTTGGATGCTGATTAATTGGAAAAAATGTAAATAGCTTCCCCCTATTGAAGAGTGGAGAACCACTGGCCTTCAGACCAATTGAGGCCTGCAGGGCCTTCCCTTCTGCCTCCCCCCGCTCCGCATCACCACCACATAGCAGTGAGGCTTTCTTTAAGTCAATGTGCCTAAAAAGCCTAATTGTAGCAAAGGCTGACATGGGGGTAAGGCTGCTGGGAAGGGAAGGGAAGGGCTAACCCTCCCCTCATTAACACTGTGACTTTCCTCAAAATAATCCCACCACTTAGACTTTTTACAAGCCTGTATTGGAGTCGATGGGGGCTTTTTGAAATGCCTAATTGTTATACTGGTGTGGAATTTTCAGGGGGCAATGTGTGTGGGGTGTGTGTGTGTGTGTGTGTGTGTTTGTAAAGATATGTGTTTTATATTGAGAATGTGTGTGCACATGTGAAGCTCCTACTCTCCTCAAATTGGATATAGCCCTCAGGGCTCTGCCTGAACTGAACAGTTTCCATTCAAGGTAGTGTCATTGAACTGTGCCTGAATGTGCTTTTACCTCTTCCTCTGTCACCCATTCCTTTTTTCTTTTGTGTAACACTATAAGAAGAGCCCTGCTGGATCAGACCAAAGGCTTCTGTAGTCTAGGCTGACCAGATAAAATCCAGGTCAGGGCTCATGTAACTTTAACAGTTGTAGAGAAAAGGGAATTTCAGCCAGTGTTATTTGTATGCAATTAGTTCCTGGTGAAATTCCCTCTTCATCACAACAGTTAAAGGTGCAGGCACTATACTAGTGACCATATACAAAAGAAGGCAGGGCCCCTGTAACTTTAACTGTTGTGATGAAGAGGGAATATCATCAGGAACTAATTGCATACAAATGACACTGGCTGAAATTCCCTTTTCTCTACAACTGTTAAAGTTACATGAGCCCTGACCTGGATTTTATCTGGTCACCCTACTGTAGTCTAGCATCCTGCTCCCGCAGGGGCCAACAAGATGCCTGTGGGAAGGCCATAAGCAATAGCATCCTTCCTCTCATATCCTCAGCAAGTGGCATAGAGAGGCTTGCTGCCTCTGTTATTGGAGTTAATAGCCTTCATGTCTGTCAATAGCCTTCCATTGATAGCCTTCATGTCTATGAATCTGTCTAATTTCCATTTAGAGCTCCATCACACCTACTTTTTTTTCCTGGTATGCGCCTGCGATTTTGACCTCTGTTTCATTAGCATGGCAAGCACTGGTCCCTTTCATGATCGTTGCTATACCAGTGAACTTTCTTTTCACTTATTTGCTCTCCCACCCCACCCCACCCTTTTTCCTTTCCCTTCCAGTTCATTGGTTCTTGTTGGATGATGGATGTGGGCACCTCCAGACCTGATTTATTAATTTATACAGAGCGTTCCCAACATTGGAGTGATCACAATGGTTAAAGTTTGGGGAGTCACAGGCAGGACTTCTTTATGTTGCAGAAGTCCCCAAAGTGTTTGGGGAGCACATGGGGGGAGCGAAAAAGGACTTTCTTCACCACCCCTTTGCTTAACCTCACGCCAGCTTCTCAACTTTCACACACTCTTTTCCCCATATGCCTTGTTGGAAAAGGTATCACCAAGGCTGCCCCCACCTTCTTCAGCATTTAAAGATCTCAGCACATCGCCTGTTTCCATGCTCCTTACCCCAGTCATGTTATCCCTCCTCTCCTAACCCCAGTTAATAGCACTTAGCAACATAGGATCCCTGCACCTGTCCTTCCCAGTCAAAGTCCCAACGAAACAATCATCAACTTTGTAGGTAACTGTGGAAAATCCCAGACCCATCAGCCAATGTGATGGACATGGATAACCGCTTCTTTATAGCCTATGGGAATTAAACAAAATGCTTACAACTCCCTTATTTTTAAATATAAAGAGATGAAACTTGGCAACATGATAGCTCTTAAGTAGGGCTTTAGGCATGCTATGTTTGAACCAGATCCCTTCATCCGTTGATTTTTAAACATTTTTTAAAATTTCCCCTCTCAAACTATTCACTCGCATAAACACACACACCTCTCTGATTCTGTGTTAATCCACCCCTGTGCATTTATAGAGGGAACTTTTATCCTCCATAAATGCACAGAAGTGGATTAATGCAGAATCAGAGAGGTGTGTGCATTTATGCAGATGAATGATTGGGGGGGGGATTTAAAAATTCGTAAAAACTCAACAGATGAAAGGAGCAGGTTCAAACTTGGCATGCCTAAAGCCCTACTTAAGATCTACAATGGTGCCAAGTTTCATCACTTTATCTTTAAAAATGAGGGAGCTGTATACATTTTGGTTAGTTCCCATTGATTATAATTTCATGGTGGAGAAGACCCACTCTGCACACCCATATTGTCTAATTTTAGAACGTTTCATTGGCTGTGTGCCACTTCTGTGAGCAATGAGGGTGGGGTTGGAGCAGTGAAAGTCCATTCAACCAGCTCAGCACAAGCCCGCGTGCTGGAGAAGGAGAACCGCCCCACCCTCCTCTTTCATCAGCAAGACCTTCCTTCAAAGCACACACTCCCAACAAAGGACATGGTGCAAGGACGGCAATACACCCAGGCGGAAGAGCGCTTTAATCCCACGTGGAGGAAATAAAACGGACTTTCCCCGCTCTAGGAAAACATGAAAAATGGAGGGGGAGAGGCGGGGTGACTGCAGGACAGGCACGACGTCATGTGAGCACCATGCTGCAAAACAGCAAAACAGGCGTGACGAGAGTGTGATAAAATGCTGGTGTGATGGAGCCCTTTAAGTCATCCAATTGGATGTGGAAGCAAATTCTACATCGCGCCTTTTAGATTATAAGACTGCAGGCTATGTTGTTAAGACTGCAGCCCTTTCAGCTGAGGTTTGGGACAAAAATGATCTAAGTAAATAAATGCATTTAGCTGTCACCGCTATAGCTAATATATTAATGGATAATGGTTTATCAAGTCCCATACACGCACACACGCACACACACAGAGGAAGATTTGAAAGCAAATCATCTTAGATCAACAGAGAGCAAATCCTGTCTTTGGAACAGTGACTTAACAACTTGAAAGGAAGGCAGGGGCGGGGGGACTCCACATAATATTGCTAATCATTTTGATGTTTTTGGATATCATTTATGAGTTCAGGTTTGCTGGAATAACTGAAGTGAGAAATAAATGAACTGCGAACAATCTATCCACAAGTCCATATAGGGATATGAACGTATCTCTGATCCATAAGCAGCCATTGCCTATAATGGAAAGGGCATTTTCAGAAGTATCCTCATTTGTACCTATGCCAGGGGTTTCCAACACATTTAATTTTCCACGCGCCTGACTTGTATTCCCATGAACAGTCCTGGAATCTGTTTCAGTCACCACTGAATTCACCGTGCTACAGCCGAGCCACTTCCTTTTGTTTAAATGATCCAGAAAGGGCAAGAGAATGAATGATTCAATCAATTTGATTGTTTCATGGAAGACAAAGGTGCTATTGTCATTTTATTTTGTTATGTTAATGATTAATTTGGTGGCCCCCCAATTATGGAATGAGCTCCCCGATGAGACCAGCCTGGCGCCAACACTGTTATCTTTTCAGCGCCAGGTTAACACTTTTCTCCCAGGCATTTTAACAGCTCAAGTTGAGGTTTTAACTGACTTTTTGGCCAGGCTTAACAGTTTAAAATGTTTTAAATATCAGCTGTTTTATGTTTTATGGTTTAAAATTTTGTATATTGACTTTTTAATGTTCAATCTGTTAATTTTTGTAAACCGCCCAGAAAGCTTCGGCCACGGTGCGGTATATAAATGTAATAAATAATAATAATTAATTAATTAATAATAATAATAATAATTTACATATAGTGGAAATAATGGGTATATGCCTATGAATTTATAACACCAAGATCTTCTATTGAAAGCAAATTAAAATATCAGCAATATTAAACTGACAAAACTAAACACAGGAAACTTGTATGTAAAATAGACACTTGTTTGTTTGTGTGTTTGCTTATTATACTTTTAGACCACATAATAACTAGAGTTCTCTGGGAAGTGTACCCGTGAATTAAAAACATAAAATGCAAACAATCAACCATTATTAAAACAGCACATAATAAAACCAAGATAAAACCAGCAGCAAAACAATGCAGCACATAAAGCATGTTAACCCCTTTGCAGCAAATGGTTAGTGAGTGTGTTTAAACTGTGGTTATGTAGCCACCATGGTTAGAAATGGTTCATATGGCACACTTAGTTATGGTTCACATGATAGGCTAAGCCATAATGTTTAGTTTAAAATGCTTAACCATTGGGCTTAACATGTTGTCTGGTCACTATGTTTTATTGTGTTCTTGTATTTTATGGTTTAAAATTTGCTGCCTAACAAACTTTAGCTAATAGGCTTTTTCGAAAATAAATAAATAGTGTGGTGTACTCAGGGGAAAAGTGAGGAAAGGGTTAAATATCCTGCTGGGGGGGAGGAGAGATAGATAGACAGACAGACAGATGCTGTATATGTGTGTTTGCTTGTATATGTGGTATTCTCCCCATATGGATTCACCCTTCCCAAATAATATCACCTGAAATGGGCTCAGGTGTGCTGTGGTTGTAAATTCTAAATTTTTAATTCTAATACCTAACGTCTTGCAAAACTTGGTTTACTTTCTCAAGTGTAATATTGTGCATGTTTTAATCAAAAGTAAAACCAGCAAATTATTTGATTATGATGACTTTAAGGCTTTGGGAAAAACAGACAGCCTTAGAATGACTTCAATGCTAATCATTAAAAGCAGCGGTACCCCCAAGATCCTCTAGTAAGCAAACGGTAGTGTTTTGTACTAACAGCAATTATTAAATTGGTGGAGAAAACATGGGGTAATTTTTTTATGTTTAAAACGCTTAACACCTCAGTACGGTGTTTAGATTCCCAACGTATCTGCCACCATCTTATTGCTATGTCAGTTTTACTACTATGTGAGCCAAGAGGACTAACTGATCATCACACAATCAAACATGGAATCACTGGTACTTTAGTAAGGTGCTTCCCAAACTAATATCTTATGCATGCTTTTTCTGAATTAAAATTGGTATAAATCTAGGAAAATTTGCTGCTCCTTTCTGCCAGCACAAAAAAAACAAAACAAAGGGTAGTAAATCAGCTTATTTTCCAAACCAATCCGACTCAAGCCCATAGGAAGTCGTTCATCTTTGCCATCTGGAATACTTCACACATTTTAATCAATATAAACACACAATTTACCAGATCCAATTAACTCAGTGAATAAATTAAAGCATATAGGACCAATCAACTATCCCTGCAATCCTCAACATATCTACTCAGAATAAGCCCCATGGAGTTACATGGGACTTACCCCCAGGTAAGTGTGTATGGGATTGTAGTCTATACATTTAGAGACACTTTAGAAACATATAAAGAACATTCGAGTATGTAAATAATTGAAGTGCAACCAATAAATATATAATTTCAAAAGTTGCACTTACACATCACTGTATTTATAATGAAAAAATATCATTTAAGTCCAGGCATGGGGATGTCTTGTCTCTCCTCATGCACATTTACCCCCAAAGGAGATACCCCGGTAACAAATAGCAAAGGCTGAGGGGGAGGAAATAGGATTCTTGTGTGTGTTAATTTAAACAGGAAAGGTAGATGGAAACAAAAACAAATGAAACTGTATTCAAAGTAAAATCTGTATGCTCCGGGTCACCAGGGTTCTAACACCTAACCTAAGAATGGGTGGGTATATCTGGGATAAAGGAAGGGAGGGCAGGAAAATGATGGAGTTTCATAGATAAGTTTGGTGGAATGAAAATAAACAAGAAATGAACAGGAAACTAGAACAAGATAGTCACATGGATTACGTTGGGTTGTGTCCCCTCCCCATTTCCATATGGATTCTATATGTCAGAGAAACTATTTTTCTTGGAAGGCCGGATAGAAACAAATTATGTATTTTTGAGCTTCGTATCATATTAAATCAATTCATTATTAAAATTCCTCTTGCTCTCAGTCACAGTTGGGTCCAATTATTTTGTTATATTGTGTGTGTGAATTAGCTCAACCAGTGTAAAGTGCCACAGCCTCAAACTGGCACCAGCCATGAGCAGCCAGACCCAGGCATCTCCCTCTCCATGCCATCACAGTGGCTTGGCAGAGGACAGAACTGATGATCCTGCTTTCTGCTATTTCAGCACCACAAATGCAGATAATGCTGCTGCAGCTGCAACTTCAGAAAGTCCAGTGTCCTTCCACTTGGACTTATGAAGCTTCGTCGTTCTGGCCTGTGCCTCAGTCTAAGCAACTTGTTGCTCACATAAAGACTGGGCTGCTTCAGAATGCCCTTACCTTCTTACTGGCTCAACTTAGGCTCCAGATCACCAGCCCTAACAAACACTTTTCGAAGTTTAATAGCTGGTAAAAAATAAATAAATAGAGATGTCCTACATACATGCTAGCTTTATTGTACAGAAACCATTTAAAATGGCCTCTGCGTGGTGTTTTATCCATGGCACTTCCTTAATGTGTAGTGAGGGCTTTGCTTCATTCTTCCACAACATCACAAGAAACAACAGCAACATTGCTTGTTAGCCGGACGGGCCATGCGCATCCAGAAACACAATAAAAACTCCTCTCAGCCAGAGGGAATAGCAAAAATACAGAGTGTTAGTAAAATAGCTAACAAGGGCAAGTTAAAACATCTTGTGATCCTGGACAATATTTGCTAACATGTCATATTATATTGATAAGTTTAGTCTTTTATGGCGGCTAGTGACTTCCGTTTCTCCAGAGCCTATTTGACAAACTTGGCAGTCCTATGACATATAGTAATCTGTACCAACCAATAATGTTAAAGTAATGCTTACAGGGGAGTTGTGATCAGACCCAACTATTAAGGGCTCAATATTGCTTCCTCAGCTCTGCATACAATGAGCACTCTGCTAGGAAGTGTACCATGTCCTCTACCTTGAGACAGCAGGCTGGACAATCTGGTTTCACACTATGGGGGACCTATAGCGTGTCTTTATCTCCATCAGCTGGAGTGAATTCAGTCTGCACCTAGTCATAAGCCATCTCCGCTCATATGAGGTGACAGAAGTCAAGTATGGGGGGACCTTCCCTGGGAAGGCAATAATACTTCTATAAATCATGTTGGAACGACTCCCAGCAGCGATGATCATTGCTGTCTGGATGTCAACATCATGCAGCCTTCTAAGGATCTCCTCCCTGGCACTATCGTAGCCCCTCACAAGTAGATATGTTTGCGAAAAGCCCAACTCAGAAATAGATATGCTTATCTTGTCTGCCCATGAGACTCTCCCCATATCTTCATATGCTGATAAAACCAAGGGTGGGACCAGTTGAAACACTATCTTTAGCCAAAAGAAGATGGCTGCTTTTTGGACAAGCATTCCCACTGAATGACAAGCTGTTTCTAATCGAACAATGGCCTTGGAGGTGGATCTAGGTACCCCGAGTACTCTGGATAAGAATTTATGCTGCGTTGACTCCAATGAGGTAACATCTGCATGTGCCCAGGCAGGTGCCCCATATAAAATCTGGGGGAGTAATTTACCTTTGTATAGCTCTATTAAGGGGGCTACCATCTTTCCACCTGGTCCTGCTGCAAAGTGAAGGATAGCATTGCCAGTTGCATTAGCTGTCAAGACTGTTGTTTTCAAATGCTCAGATCAGGACCCTGAACTTTAGAATGTCACTCCTAGATATTTGACCTGGTCAAGCAGGTGGCTATCTAGCTGCCATCAGTATTTCTTCCTCCTTTTGCCCAAAACTAAGATTTTAGTTTTATCATAGTTGACCAGAAGAGCTTCTCTCATACAATAAGAACTTAAAGCTCTTAGGAGTTTACGCATCTCCACCTAGGTGTATGACAGGACTCATTGGCAAAAACACAGAAAGATAGAATCAGAATATGCCCTGCATCTATTTCCTTACATATCTGTAAAGAAAGCTGAGCATTCTAGGAAGATGACTGTACTATCTCTGAGGACACCAGTGGGCTGCATTTGACTTGGTGACTCACAAAGTATACATGAGTATACATATCAGACAAGCAACGTTAGGAGGGATTTGCACATTGTAAGAAACATTACTTTCTGCCACCTTCTTAATACGAGTGATTTAAGCTGCAATTGTTTACCTACTTCCCTGGGTGTAAACGCCATTAAACCCAATAGGATTTACTTCTCAGTATATATATATATATATATATATATATATGGGATTGTATTGTTACTCACGTGCAGTGTAATGTGCATAGTAGCTTCCATGGTCTCCACAGTACATTTTGAAGGTTCTGTGGTTGTGGACGTTGCTGCAATTGACCTGTGTGCCTCAGGCTTGACACACGTTAACCTGCTCATGCAAGTAAACAATTTTCATGAGTAAAGAAAACCACCAAAAGTAGCATGTGAAAATGACTCTATAATGGTTTGGTCAGGAATGTGCAAAACCCTCCTAATGTTGCTTGTCTTATGCAAACTTTGTACGTTTCTCAAAACTAGTCTGATATGTTGTCCAACCAGGGACCTCCAATCTTCTCTTCCCTGAGAGTACTGAAAGTACTTCAGTACTTCGCTGAAAGAATTGGCTTCCCTCACAATTCCTCTCATGTTTTACCTGAAGGTGAACCAAACGTGTAAATTTGCTTTGAAATTCGCTTTACATGAAACTTTAGTGACACCTTGAATTTTGATGGAGTTTCATCCTGCTATGAAAAAAATCTAATTTTCTTATTTTACAACACAAATAGAAGTTTCTATATATGAATAATTTAACTGTGAGGTCAAGCTACATTTCCAGTCTTTCTTTAAAGAACAGAACTAAGGAGTGCCATATGGAAGTAGATGTGTTGTGAGTATTTCAATGTGATGAAGAGCAGCTGTTTTCTTGCTGCTTGCCAGTGGACAGCTGCCAAGCTCACCTGTCTCCATGGAGCCTGCAAAGAGAGTATCAGGTCTCCTTGAAATTCTATGGCTTGATTCTCTGGTTTCATAAACCAATTGGCCTAGATCCATTGTTCACTTGTGACAACTCTTCCTCTTACTGCTGCACTGAGCAAGAAAACAGAGGCAATTGCTTGTTGAAATCAGCAAGTTCTAATTTTTCCACACTTTCTTTTTCTTTTTTAATGTCACAGGAAAAAAAAACTGTGTTTTGCCAGCAAGTTCTAATTTTGTAAACTGTCCAGAGAGCCTTGGCTGTTGGGCAGTATAAATATGTAATAAATATAAATAAATAAATACATATTTTTCTACACTTTTTTTCTTTTTACAATCACAGAAAAAATACTGTTTTGCCAGGAGTTTTTTGAAAGAGCTCAAACCTTTCCAAGCTAAACTAGTGGATTAGCCTAGTGGAAGGATACCAGTGGCAGAGAGGAATGAGTGGTAATAGGAAGGGCCTTTTATGCCCAACCTGATTGATTGAATGTTCCTGGTCCACTGCCATGGAGCATGGGATTTGTAGCTTCCAATGCCTCTTGGGCCAATTTATTGGTAACATGAAAAATGTAATTCCTTTACACTCAAGCACCAATGGATGCTCCCAAAGATGTCCAGAACTGTCCAGGTCTTAAAGATAAGGTCCACAATACCTCTCCTGTTTGGCTCCTGGGGGCTTTTACATGCTGGCCCCAAGGACGTGGTAGAACCATCTGAGGCCCGCTGTAATACATTTGCTGGGCACTTCCAGAATAAAATCTCTGGCATCCGTCAGGACTTAGACTCCAGTGTTATAGCAGATGAATCTAGTGATGTATCCAGAGCACAGGCTTGTCCTGTTTTCTTGGATGAGTTTCAGTTGGTGCAGCTCGAGGATGTTGACAAGGTGCTTGGACAGGTTCGTGCAACCACTTCCATATTGGATCCTTGCCCCTCTTGGCTAATAAAAGCTAGCAGGGATGGAACAACTGGCTGGGCCAGGGAAGTGATTAATGCCTCTTTGCAAGAGGGAGTGGTCCCAGGCTTCCTGAAAGAGGCGGCAGTGAGACCACTCCTAAAGAAATCTTCCTTGGACCCTGAAAATCTTAATAACAACAGGCCAGTAGCAAATGTTCCATTCCTGGGCAAGGTCCTGGAGTGGGTGCTTGCGAGCCAGCTCCAGGCACTCTTGGATGAGACTGATTATCTGGATCCATTTCAGTCGGGTTTCAGGCCTGGTTTTGGTACAGAAACAGCCTTGGTCGCCCTGTATGATGACCTATGTCGGAAGAAAGACAGGGGGAGTGTGACTCTGTTGATTCTCCTTGATCTCTCAGCGGCTTTCGATACCATCGACCATGGTATCCTTCTGGGACGACTGGCTGAGTTGGGAGTGGGAGGCACTGCATTGCAGTGGTTCCGCTCCTACTTGGTGGGTCGGCTCCAGAAGGTGGTGCTTGGGGAACATTGCTCGGCCCCGTGGATTCTCCAGTATGGGGTTCCGCAGGGATCAGTTTTGTCCCCCATGCTGTTCAATATCTACATGAAACCGCTGAGTGCAGTCATCCAGAGTTTTGGAGTGCGTTGTCATCAGTACGCTGATGACACGCAGCTCTATTTCTCCTTTTCATCTTCATAAGGTGAGGCTGTGGATGTGCTGAACCAGTGCCTGGCTGCGACAATGGACTGGATGCGGGCTAATAAACTGAAACTCAATCCAGACAAGACTGAGACGCTGTTAGTGGGTGGTTCCGCTGACCGGATGGAGGGTGTTCAACCTGTTTTGGATGGGGTTGCACTCCCCTTGAAGGAGCGGGTTTGTAGCTTGGGGGTTCTCCTAGAACCATCTCTGTCACTTGAGGTGCAGGTGGCCTCAGTGGCACGGAGTGCCTTCTACCAACTTCGGTTGGTGGCCCAGCTATGTCCCTATCTGGACAGGGATAACCTGGCTTCAGTTGTCCATGCTCTGGTAACCTCCAAGTTAGATTACTGCAATGCACTCTACGTGGGGCTGCCTTTGAAGGTGGTTCGGAAGCTGCAGCTTGTGCAAAATGCAGTGGCCAGATTGATAACTGGAACCAGTAGGTTCGAACATATAAGACCTACTCTGGCCCGCTTGCATTGGCTGCCTGTATGTTTCCGAGCCCGGTTCAAGGTGCTGGTTTTAACCTATAAAGCCTTACACGGCTTGGGACCACAATACCTGATGGAACACCTTTCCCGACATGAACCTACCCGAACACTACGTTCAACATCTAAGGCCCTCCTCCGAGTGCCTCCTCCGAGGGAGGCTCGGAGGTCAGCAACAAGAGAGAGGGCCTTCTCTGTGGTGGCTCCCCAATTGTGGAACGATCTCCCCGACGAGGCCCGTCTGGCGCCAACATTGTTATCTTTTCGGCACCAGGTCAAGACTTTCCTCTTCTCTCAGGCATTTGGCAATATCTGAGGAGCCTGGGTTTGTTTTGTTTTGTTTTTGTAGTTTTTGAAGTGTTGATGTGGTTTTTAAAAGTATAGATTGTGTGTATGTTGTGTGTTTTTGCTGTTTTAATTTTTGTATATTGTTTTTAATTGTTTTTAATCCTATGTAAACCACCCAGAGAGCTTCGGCTATGGGGCGGTATACAAATGTAATAAATAAATAAATAAATAAATAAACCTTTCCAAGCTAAACTAGTGGATTAGCCTAGTGGAAGGATACCAGTGGCAGAGAGGAATGAGTGCTAATAGGAAGGGCCTTTTATGCCCAACCTGATTGATTGAATGTTCCTGGTCCACTGCCATGGAGCATGGGATTTGTAGCTTCCAATGCCTCTTGGGCCAATTTATTGGTAACATGAAAAATGTAATTCCTTTACACTCAAGCACCAATGGATGCTCCCAAAGATGTCCAGAACTGTCCAGGTCTTAAAGATAAGGTCCACAATACCTCTCCTGTTTCATTTCCACCTCACAAGGGTACATGAGCCCATTACAAGGCAGGCCTGAACTTCATAAAGGTTCAGGCCTTGCTTGTAAAGGGCTCATTGGGCTGTTTCGCACATCATGATAAGCCTCCCTGAGAACAAGCCACCATGGATTGCTGGTGTCGACAGATGTTCAGACTCTTCAAGGCTTGTCATGGCGTATTTCCAACTTACTCTTCCACCCGCTCCCCGCATGTATCCCAGGGGTCTTTGTGGCACAACTCCTCTATACTTCTGTTGTAATGAGTTTCTCTCCCTCCATCACCTGCGTTGACATATTTATATGCCATATCTTCAGAGTGGAGGGGGTAGGGGTCTTATCTTACATTTCAGGAAGAGGTGTGTGAGGGTTTTATTTATCTTCTTTCTTGCTTTTTTTTTTAAAAAAAAAAAGCCTCCTTGGCTTCTCCTCACAGCCTGTTCTTCTTCCTAGCACAATTATGCCTGTATCATGATTGACTTCCCTCTGGGTAAGTGTGCACATCCCCAATTCAGTACCATAGCAATTTGGGACTGGGAAGGATTTAAGCTTCCTCCTTCTGTTTTCATGCAGAAATCCCCCCTCAGGATTGTTTAAAAAGAGAAAGGGGGGGGGGAACCCAATTCTTTTCATTTTTAAACCATTCCCCACGTGAGGGGGGATTACAGCCTGAAAACAGGAATGGGAGAAGCTCAAAGCCTCTCTCCTGAATTGCCATGGTCCTGAATTGTCGGGGGGGGGGGCACGCTTATCCAGAAGTATGTCAATCACACTTATATGCGTAGCTGTGCTAACTCAACTGAAGGAGGATAAAGCCAGTCGCTGTCAAATGAAACACTGAGCTGGAGCAGGAGAAGCAGAGAACGCTGCATGCAAGGAGCAGTCAGGTTTCTCATTGCCCTTGCTGAGTGCTGCTGTAGCCCTTTCAAATAAGCTATGCAGAACCCACTCTGCCAGTTTCATATATCCAGACGAGCCTCACTGAAACAAGCCGCCCTAAACATCAAAGCAACAAGCCAATGGTTTTCAGGGTGGCTTGTTTGTGAAAACTCAACTACCCTGCGGAAACCATGCCAACCAGGTCACTGTAAGGCTGGAAATTACAAACAGAAGCAATTCGTTTTAAAACTCTTGCACTTTAAAAAATAAATGCCACCATCACTTCTTTAAACCTCACCTCCTGAATTAGTTAACAAACGATTAATTTGCTCTTGAATACTTCTAGCAGAGATTCTAAATAAGTAATATAATTAAAGACATGCCAGCTTAAAGCATACAAATAATATTAAGGTGGTAAATGTAAGCAAGGATTCCTTTACACATTATGTAGCTCTCACCGCCAAAAGAAACCAAAAATTTGGGTATTATAATAATATGGAAGAACATTTGACATAAAACACAATCAGCATAACTAATTACAAATAAAAATAGTGTGACTGTCTGTACAATTCTTCTCTCTAAGGCTGGACGTTCCCTATCTCCTTGTAAAGCTAAAAACATTGGGTGAAATCCAGTTATTTTTTTTTCCACCAATGAAACTACTTTTGTCAGCAGCACTGGAAAGGGCCCTACCCCCCCCCCCCTGCAATCCTCCCTACAGCTCCCTGTATGCCCTCAAAATGCCCTGGAGAGTTGATGGATCCTCCAGAGTAGATTTTCAGGGGGCCCAGAAGGCTGCAGCAGGGGAGGGGAGAGGGAGAAAGTCCCCCTGAGCTAGTGGATATCTGCTTCCATGATGGTGGGTTCCCCCGATTACCTGCATCAATTAGATAAAGCCAAAAGCAGGTATTCGAAAACATATGTATCATAAAGGAATGGGCTATCAAAGCCAGGATTTGTTGAGGTGCCCTGTCAAATTTACACTTGGTGCCCAATTCTAGTTTGTTGCTGCATGATGTTCAAAATGTCCCTTAGCTAGTTGTCTAATATGTGACAGTCAGGATGGGTGGGTGGGTGGGTTTAAAATCATTAAAAAGGAAGCCTACTCTAGAGTTAAAGTGCAGGAAGGACAGGGTTGTGCTCATGTGGCAGTCCAGTGGTTTCCAAATTATATTTTAGGGAACAGCATAGTTCTTCAGAAGTAGTGTTGTACTGAATTTTTACACTGAAAAAAAAATTAGGTATAAAGTCGCCGTTTGAGGGATGCAAACATTCCCTTGACAAAACTAGTGGTTGTTTTGTTGGGTGGGTAGGTATGCTAATTTGTAGCCCTGATATGCAGCTGTTTTGCATTTTTAAGGATTCGTTCTTCACTATATGATCCCAGCCAATCAGGGATTACTAGTGAATGTGAGACTCCCACAACACTATGTTGCATATTAGTTTGGCTACCTGACGATGTCATTAAGAGCAAACAAAATCCTTGCATTGCCCTAAAATTGCCCTAATGCTGAAAGGGGGGGAGGGGCTGCATGCCATTGCTGATTCAACCAGGCCAATGTTCCCTGTCTCACTTTGCCACAATTAGTGATGTCAGTGGAATCCACCTGCAGGTTGGAGCTTGGCAAGCTTTTGGCGACTCGACTCCCCCACACACACACACACACACACAGAGTCCGTTCTGACATTTGCCAGCTGGCCCAGCTCAGCCAGCACTGAGTCAGGCCAGTTGGTGGACCTTCTGCCTTTGCACAGCTGTGTGGCAGCAGGAGGGTGGATGGGAGGGAAGTTTCATGGCTGCTGTGTGCAAAGCCTCCTTAGGAGCCATTTGGGCACAGTGGTGGGATTGCTATGCTCAAGGGATCGCCTGGGAGGAGGAGAAACCTGTGGACCAGGGAGGGGGAGAAGGAGCCATTTGGCCACAACAGCAGGGGGTGGCAGTGGGGACTTCTGCCACTGGAACCAGCACCATGTACAACCCCCTTGCGCTCTCCTTGCCACTGGTAGGGTGACCAGATTTTGGAAACCAAAATCCAGGTCCAAAATGGCTGCCCAAAGGGGGCATGCCCACCAACATGTCCAGCCCCCAGGGGCGGGTTCCGCCCCAAGGGGCATGCCTACCCAAACATAGCCTTGGTTACATGTCTGATTTCACAGCACACAATTAAGACAAACATGTATTTCCTTGTCTGAAAAGCTGTGTAGAAATAGTGAGTAGCTATAAAGACGTGGGGCAGATGTTAGACATCAACATTATATACATTTTGATATATACGTGAAATTGCTTTCAGGCAACATGACTAGAATTTTATCAGGTGTCACTTGTATGCGTGCAGCAGCTGGTGAAATTCCTTCTTCATCACAACAGTTAAAGCTGCACAAGCCATGCCTGGTGTGTACAGATATAAAAGAGGGCAGGGCTCCTGCAGCTTTAACTGTTGTGATGAAGAGGGAATTTCACCAGGTTGGGTGGAAGGGGGACTCCACAAGGTCACACTGTACAATAATCATAATCTCAAAGCCATACAGAAAAGTAATATTTGGAACTGAGCTGAAAGTTGTGACAGCGTGTACCCCTTTGCATGTAGAATAATAAGCAACAGCACCAAATCAGTTTTGGAGCCACGTTTTTTTATTACACAGCAACAAAGCAATGGTTGTGTTGATGGTGGGGAATCCACTTAACTAAGGCAAAAATAAAAATTCATTCACACACACACACACACACACACTCATCCAAGGTAAAATCATCATCATCATCCACACACATAGGCTCAATTCGGATGACACGGTAGTCAATGGTGGGGTAATAATCAACTTTACAGTTGTTCATCTAGAGGGTACTCCCCACACAACATGGTAATAAATAATCAACTGTGGTGTGGATTAGGATCAGTGCTGAGTTGACTATGGCAGCATTCGGGCGACACGATAGTCAAAACAACTGACGATTGTTTCCCCCACACCAGTTGTTTATTGTGTCATCCGAATTGAGCCATAGAGTGATCAGGTTCTAGTCTAGCATTCTAGTTTTCTATATGCAGGGTGTTTTCATGCTGGGGAGCACTCAAACCCATGACCTCCTGACTGCTGTCTGAAGTCCAGTCCAGGAAGGAGTATATACCATGCTTCTTTTGAACATGAAAATTGGCACTTCGTCCCTCAGATGACACAGCACTTCCGCACTTTTTGTCTGTGTATGTATGTGCTGCTGAACTTCAAGTATGTCCAGGGGCTTACATGAAGCAACTATGCACATGGGTTCATTTTTCATTTCAATGAAGAGATCCAATTGGGGTGTTCAAAGGGCGGTGTATGTGGATCTAGTCTCTCCTTTGAAATGAATCAAGTATGTTCTTGTAGGTAAGAATATTCCATGCCTATACTGGAGCACTTGGATCCATAAGCAAGATTGAGACTCAGGCCCCCTGTATTCCTTCACATGAAATTAATTTACCTGTGCATTTTTTTCTTGTTGCCTCTACTTCGAATACATAAGGAAGAAGCTTTGATACAAGCAGCACAAGCCTATGCATATTTATTCAGAAGTAAGTTGCACCATAGGGAGGACAGGGCTCCTGTATCTTTAACAGTGGTGTAGAAAAGGGAATTTCAGCAGGTGTCATTTGCATGTATGCAGCACCTGGAGAAATACCCTCTTCATCACAACACTTTAAAGCTGCAGGAGCCCTTCTCTCTTTTGTATCTGGTCACACTAGCTAAAGAGGGCAGGGCTCTTGCAGTAATACACTGGTAATGCTTATACATAACAATCATCAGATTCTTACATCCTCTGTGACTATAAACCTGTACAAAAAGAGCTTAAATTGGAAATAACACCTACATATAATTCAAATTATTAATTTCAAACTCTATATATCAGACTATATATAAGTGAGAAAAGGGGGGGGGGGATGTTGTGCAGTAAAAACAACCTACAACTCCCAGCATGCACTGCCTAGAAGGCTGCACTTACCGGAGCCATGGAACAGCGAGCGCTTGTGCCATTGCCACGGCAGCCAGCACAGTCACCAGCACGAATGCCTGCTGGCATGATGCAGGAGGGGCAGTCCATGGAGGGGTCGCTGACCCCACACATTTCCCAAGAGCCCCGCAGCTGCCTGCTTCCCCAGAGAGCTCTCCTAGTCCTAATTTTCCATAAATGCAACCCTCCCAGGCAGTGCATGCTGGGAGTTGTAGGCTGTTCACTGCCTGCTTCCCCAGAAAGCTCTGTAGGATGAACAGCCTCCAACTCCTGAATGCTGCAGGTGAGAGATCGCCGGGGGGGGGGGGGGGGGGCCTTCTCCAGGCCTCCAGAAAAGCAGGGCTTTGCAAAGGACACAGAAAGGGCCTGTTTGGGCGGATGGGAGGGAAGCCTTTTTCTCTTCCTCTGGGGGTGCGCAAGGGGGGATGGGGGCATGGGGGGGCATGAGGGAGGGCCTCTGTTAAACCCCACCCCCGCATCGCAGGGCCCGTTAGGCAGACGCCACTGGTAACAACATGCCTTGCGTTGTCTCATGCTGCTGCTCCTGCTGCCTGCAATCAGATCGGCCAGGGGAGGGGCTGAAGTCGCATTTTGGACTCACCAAAACGCAACATCTAGCCCTTCCCCCGGGCTGATCCGGGGCTTCTCCTTGGCCAGTGCGATTTTAGGGCGGGAGGAGGAGAGCTGACCGTTTCCCCGGTTTGCCCCCGCCGCCCCGTCGGCCCGGATCGCCCCAGTTTTCCCAGTTAGGACCGGGAAACCCCGGGCGATCTAGTCACCCTGAGCAGCAGCAATGGTGAGGATTCCTGCTGCGGCCACCCGCCACCTGTCACAAAAAACAAAACAAAAAGCCCTTAGCAAAATCCCCAGGGTCCATCGTGAGGATCCATCAGGCCTCAAAAGGGCTGGATTTCCCTGGGACAGACAACCCTAGCCACGTTTGAGTGGCTAGTTTCATTGCCCACCAGTTTTGCACGACACCTGTGTTTAAGTGGTAAATAGAAGATGCAGCAACAGCTAGGCCTATAAACAAAGCTTTATTGAAACTGACACTGCTGGTACCTGCCCCTGAAAGGCTGAGCTGTTCCTTTTAATAGTTTCCCCCAGGGAACCTGTTGCCCTTATCTTCAGTTCCACTAATCATGTTACAACCTGCAGGCGCCTGGCTTGCCATGGCTTGTTGTGTCATGAAAACTCAGGAGCCAGGCGTTGTTTGAGGTTTAGTCAACCTTCAAATAACCCACGGGTGTCTACAGACCCTTAGATGTCTCCCGACATGAAGTGACAGCCCCCATGAGTAAATTAAGCCACAGTGGGCTGTTGTGATGTGCAAACAGACCCATTATACGGTAAGTCTTTCACCCTGATCTAGCTGCATATTCCCATTCTGCCACAGCTAGGCAACTAAACATAATGCTATTGGGGCAAGGGAATGTTGATTCCTGGCCTCAGGTATAAAAAGATAACTGAAAAGAGGACACATTTCACAGGGGCAAAATTAGTTCCCATTCAGCTAACTATGAATGTATGTGACATATTTTGTGGTACACTGTACATTATACTGGGGGTGTTATATATGGGTTTGCCCTTGAAAACGATCCAGAATATCAGCTATTCCAAACTAGGACAGCAGGTATGTTAACAGGGACTGAGTAATCCAATCATATTACACGCATGCTTTGCTATCTGCAATGGCTTGCAGTGTATTTCCAGGCCCAATTCAAAATGCTGGTAAAAACATAAGAAGATGCATGCGGGACCAGACCAAGGGTTCATCTAGTCTAGCACTCCATTCCCACAGTGGCCAACCAGCTGTCGACCAGGGACCCAAAAGCAAGACACAGTGCAACAGCACCCTCCCACCCATGTTCCCCAGCAACTAGTGTATACAGGCTTACTGCCTCTGATACTGGAAGTAGCACATTGCCATCAGGACTAGTAGCCATTGATAGCCTTCTCCTCCAGGAATTTATCCAACCCCCTTTTCAAGCCATCCAAACTGGTGGCCATCACTACATCTTGTGGAAGTGAATTCCATAATTTAACTATGCACTGTGTGAAGAAGTGCTTCCTTTGATCTGTCCTGAACTTTCCACCAATCAGCTTCATGAGATGACCCCATTGGGTTCTAGTATTATGGGAGGGGGAGAAAAATGTCTCCCTATCCATATTCTCCACACCATGCATAATTCTGTACACCTTTATCAGGTCTCCCCGTAGCCTCCTTTTTTCCAAGCTAAACAACCCCAGATATTGTAACCTTCCCTCATAGTGGAGATGTTCCAGCCCCTTGATCATTTTAGTTGCCCTTTTCTGCACTTTTTGCAGCTCTACGATATCTTTTTTTAGGTGTGGTGACCAAAACTGGACACAGTATTCTAAGTGTGGTTGCACCATAGATTTGTATAAAGGTAGTATAATACTGGCAGTTTTATTCTCAATTCCTTTTCTAATAATGCCTAACGTGGAGTTTGCCTTCATTACAGCGGCCGCATATTGGATTGACTGCCAGCTCAGATCCCATCTGGTTATACTCCCAGCTTGGAGAGATCCTTTTGAAGCTCCTCATAATCCCTTTTTGTTTTGACCACCTTAAATAATTTGGTGTCATTGGCAAACTTGGCCACTTCACTGCTCACTCCTAATTCCAGATCATTTATGAACAAGTTGAAAAGAATTGGTCCCAATACAAATCACTGTGGGACCCCACTATTTACTTCCCTCCATCGGGAGCATTTACCATTTATTCCTACTCTTTGCTTTCTGTTCTTTAACCAGTTACTGATCCATAAGAGGATCTCTCCCCTTATTCCGTTACTGCTAAATATGTTCAGGAGTCTTTGATGAGAGACTTTATCAAAATCCTATTGGAAGTCCAACTATACAATGTCCACCATATCACCCCGTCTACATTTTTACTGGCATTCTCAAAGAACTCTAAAAGATTAGTGAGACAGAACTTACCTTTGTGGAAACCATGTTGATTCTTTTTCAGAAGGACTTGTCCTTCTAAATGCTTACCAATTTTGTCTTTAATAATGCTTTCAACCAAGTTACTTAGATCCCTTTATAAAAAATGGTGTTACATTTGTCATCCTCTAGTCCTCTGGTACAGAGGCTGAGCTTAGGGACATGTTGCATATTTTGGTTAGAAGATCAGCAATTTCATATTTGAGTTCTTTGAGAACTCTAGGATGGATACCATCCAGGCCTGGTGATTTATTTGCTTTCAGTTTGTCAATAAGATAGAGAACATTTTCTGTCACCACTATTTGCCTCAGTTCCTCAGACTCCCTTCCTGAAAACATCCGTTCAGGCACAGGCATCTATCCTATATCTTCTGCAGTGAACACCAACGTGAAGAATTTATTCGGCTTCTCCGCAATCTCCCTGTCTTTGGCAGGATCTACACTGCTGCTTTATATATTGGTATTGAAGTGCACTGACAACTGTTGGGGCCCATGACACATTCCATATACTGTTTTCAAACCGCTTTCCAAGTATTATATCCTGCTTGGTGTAGATCTGGCTCTCCTTTAGTACTCCCTTAACTCCATTGTCATCCAGCTGTCCAACTGCTTCCCTAGCTGGTTTCCTGCTTCTGATATATCTGAAGGATTCTTTATTGTTGGCCTTGATATTGTTAGCAATATGCTCTTCAAAATGCTTTTTTGCATCTCTTATTGTCTGCTTGCATCACCTTAATGCAAGCTTGTGCTCCCTTTTATTTTTTTCACTTGGGCAAGACTTCCATTTTCTGGAGGAAGCCCTCTTTTCTATAACAGCTTCCTTAACACCACTAGTTAACCATGCCATTGTCCTCTTGGACCTTTCCTAACCTGTGGTATACATTTTAGTTGAGCTTCTATTATTCTAGTTTTGAGTAACTTCCACACATTTTGAAGGGATTGAACTCCCTTGACTCCCCCTTTCAACTTGGAATATACATTTGTCCAGTCAATGTGGGGTTATTATTATTACAACACTTCCTCATTTGGAGGCTTCCATGATTTCATTTTCCATCTCAAGGTCACTCTGAGCATTCTGGTCTGGGGGATGATTTCACGTTCCTAGAACTGAATTAGTTTTAGGCTCCTGTATTGTCACCCACAGTGCTTCTGTGGAAGAGTCTGACCCATTTAGATCATAGAATCATAGAATAGTAGAGTTGGAAGGGGCCTATAAGGCCATGGAGTCCAACCCCCTGCTCAATGCAGGAATCTACCTTAAAGCATCCCTGACAGATGGTTGTCCATTTGCCTCTTGAATGCCTCTAATGTGAGAGAGCCCACCACCTCCCTAGGTAATGGGTTCCATTGTCGTATTGCTCTAACAGTTAGGAAGTTTTTTCCTGAAGTCCATCTGGAATCTGGCTTCCTGTAACTTGAGCCCATTATTCAGTGTCCTGCATTCTGGGTTGATCGAGAAGAGATCCTGGCCCTCCTCTGTGTGACAACCTTTCAAGTATTTGAAAAATAGACTAGATATTCTAGTGTACTCAACACTGTGCCCTCATTGACATACAGAGCAACACCGCCCCCAGCATGCCCTTCCTTGTCCTTCCTGTAAAGTTTATATATCCAGAGATGAATGTATCCAACTGGTTCTCTCCATTCCACCAGGTTTTTGTAATGCCCACTATGTCCAGGTTCTCCTTTAAGACCAAGCATTCCAATTCTCCCATTTTGACTTGGAGGCTTCTAGCATCTGCGTAGAAACCCCTGTACATGGTGTCTCTCCCCAGATGTCTCTGACATGTGCATTTTTCACTGTGGCACTTAGCACTCTTTAATTGGCTATCATGTTCTATCATAGGGTGCCTCTACAAGAGCGTTTTAAAGCTCCTTCAAGGCGCATTAAAAATTTGACCTCTACAAGAGCAGAGCACAAATTGGGGGTCGAGGTGCTTTTTCTATGCGATTATGCGCATTATCGAATGTACGTTAAATAGCGAGTTTTAATTTACCGCGGCCGTCAATGCGCCTTATGACCATGTAAACAAGCGATTCTCCGCATTAAACACTTCTAAAGCGCATTTCATACAACCAGTAAGGCAACCTGTTATGTGCTTAACCACCTCCTGCGTATAGTGATTTGCCATAAAAGCGATTGCGAGAAGATGCGCATAATCAGATAACCAGGTGTCAAACTGAATTCTTGTAGAGGGGGCCATATACTCATGGCCGATTTTCTCCCCTTCTACATTTGGACAATCAAAAACATTTTCATACTCTAAGTATGACTAAGTCTGGATTCAATGGAACTTAAGCTATTCATACCTAATTTGGCTCATCAGTGGGTCTACTCTAAGTATGACTAAGTCTGGATTAAGCCCATTGAAAAACAAATAAATGCATATTATATCTTCAGCTCTCGTTACTGTGATAAAGTTGCGTAACTCTTAAATTCTATTGGTAAGGTGCTGTTTAAAAAGATCTTTTAAAAACAGCTATTTCCTTTCAGGGGAAAATGCATAAGCTATTACCAATTCTTACTTCCATTAAATCATTTAGAAAAGTAAAACATAAAATTTAAAGAGAAAAAGCATGGCATAACCTATATCAAGAACCCAAATGTGCACTTGAGAGCAATCTCCAAATTCTTTCTAAATCACTTAGGAGAGCCCTAAGCTACTTTCTGTCTGTCTGGTCCCATTTCTCTGCTTTTAGTGCTCTTAATGTTGTGTCATTTAGACAAGTGGCTCTATTTTTAATTTTGGATCTGTGTGATCTTTTCTTAAAGATTGTGTTGAGTCAGGACTGGCGGCAGACAAACAGGCTTTTCAAGAAGTGGGTTGTGGCTTTTTTTAAGAGAAAAAAACATCTGAAACACTTATAACCATTTAAACCCTAGTTCCAGACTTGCAGTCAATTATTAGCTGTTTAGCCAAACATGTAATTGTCTCTCTCCATTCTTCTTTGCACGATTTCGGTTTGCAACCTCTGTCCTGTGAGGAATTATGTCAAATCCTATCCCACGGTGGCCCTTGAATCTTGCTTTCTTCCTCAGTAGAACAATAAGCAGCATGCCACCCTGTATGATTTCTGAAAGACTAGTTACGGTGTGTGCGTAAAAGTTCTATTTTCCTTATGTAGAAGGCAGAAGAAATGTATATTTTACTGTTAAAGGGACATAAAATCCAAATGGTTTTTAAGCATTCCACTCAGTGCCTGTCTACCTGATGGGGTGTTCTTTATGTGCAGGGAACATGTGAATATTGAACTGCCACTATTTATCTGAGCAAACTTGTTAATAGGTAAGATCAGAACAGAGTGTCCAAGTATTGACAGTTTATATTTGAAGCTCTGCCAAGACAAGAATTCAGGGCTCCAAAACATTTCTAGGTCCTTATTTGACTATCTATATTTGCAAGGGCTGTAACTTTATCAAAGTTATGGAGACACTCAGATGAGCCTGTTACATGTCAAATCCTGCCCTGTGCCTCCTCCCTGCTTTATGTTCTCACACGCCACACAGCTGTGTAAGCATCCTACTCCTCAGAGGCCATGGTCATATCAGGGATGGGTAGCTTTGCGGTCACAGCCTTGACCCCTGCCAGGTGCTGCACAGACCTCCAGGTCTTTTTGTGCAGGCTGCAGCTCTGGACAGGCGAGGAGAAGAGCCATGACAGGAGCATAGAAGTCTTGCAGAATTACCTAAGGCTGGAGCATATAAAGAGCCAAGGTGTGGTGGAAAGATCTCGGTAGCCTTAGGCAACCTGTGTCCTCAGCATAGGTACACAACCTGTATAATAATAAAATGCCTGCTCGTTTGTCAGTGCCACAGCACCAAGACCATGAAAACCCAAACACCTGAAACTTGGCATGCATACTAAGTGATGCTAGGGGTGTGTGCCTCAGGTTTATTTTGCTTTCAAAAAACATTAATTAATTTAAATGTGTCCATGAGCTTGAAGCCTGCAGTAACACCTTCAGCCACTAGGAGCGGACTTCCATGACCTAGGCATAGTTTTGCAGCCAATGCAGTTCAAAGCAGGGGAGATGACTAGACCAAGGGACAGAGTTGCATGCCTGCTCCTTCGCCTGCTGTGGGAGAGCCCCCTCCTTCACAGAATGGAGTGGACAGGCCTCTCCCTTGGGGGACTACAAAGGTCAGGTGGAAAAGAAAAATGGAAATCTGGGCGGGGAGAGATTGGAATAGATTATCCTGGAGGTGGGCTGCCTAGAACCTTGAGCACTGAGGCTACACTGTTGAGGTATTGAGGCTACACTGCAACATTTTGTTACAGGTCCTAGTTAGTAATAGTAGTAGTAGCAGCAGCAGCCATATATGTAGTTGTAGTAGTAGAACTGTGCCATAAGACAATATTGGAATGCACCTCCTAAGTATCATTTAATAATAACTCAAATAGTTGGCAACTACTTCTGTTAAAAGGCTCTGAGCAAGGGCCAAACTAGATGTGATGCCAACAGGTTGCACCTAGGCTTGCATTTCTACACGGAATGGTGTAGAGGGAGGGGGTGATCCTGGACTTACCTGCTTCCGGGATTGTCCCCCAGTATACAAATGGAAGCATGATGTCCCGGAAACAAACAGGAACGTCACACCTGTCACGTTCGCCATTTTTTTTAAAGAGCCAGGAGCCCTTGTCGCACAGTGAAAAAGGTAGGAACTCCCCATGTGCCCCCTACCCCCCCCCCGGCCATCCTAGGGATAGCAAAATTGCTTCCCCCCCATGGGCACAGAGCCACCCCATGTGGCTCCATGCCCGTTTCAGGTCCCTAGGTCATCCCCAGTTGCCCCCAGGATCTCAAAGAGTGGAGAACAAGCTGATAGTGGATTATTGATTATTAGAGCTAGAGCTTGCTTACTTCAAACTTTTGGGTCAAACTAACGTGATGCTAAATGTATCACTTGCTGCTGTATCTTAAAAAATAAGAAGCAGACAGAAAGGGTCTGGTTTTTGTTGGGACTGCCAACATATGAGAAGAGGGGGTTTAACCCTTTTCTTTCATACCACGGACCTGACAAAAATCCCACCATAACAGCAATGGAGCTTGTGTCCTGTGCATAATCATAGTCAAAGTGGAGGGGGTAATTTTTGTTGTACAGGTCATCTAGTCCAACACTTTGATGAGAGTGTCAATGGGATATATATCAAATTTACAGATGGCACAAAGCTGGAAGGGATAGCTGTCAGCATGGAAGAGGGAATCATGTACAAAACGATCTTGACACTGGACTGAAACCAACAAAATGAAATTCAACAGAGCACACATGTAGGATGTGAAGAAACTATGCTTGACAGCAGTAAAGAGGATCTAGTGTCATTGCAGATCACAAGCAGAACATGAATCTAATACAGTCTTAAGCTGCGTTCAAAGAAGCATAGTATCCAGATCATGTCAAGTAATAATTCCACTTGATTCTTCACTGATCAGGCTGCATCTGGAATACTGTATTGCCAAATTTTAAGAAGGACATTGGCAAACTGGAGTATATCCAGAGAAGGGCAACCAGGCTGGTCAAGGGGTTGGGGGGTGGGGTGGAAGCTGTTTGAGGTTAACAGCACAATCCTATGCATATCTGCTTTGAAATATGTTCCATACAGTTCAATGGGGCCCACTCCCATGTAAGTGTGGGTATAGGACTGCAGCCTTAGTATGACAATACAGGAAAATACACACTGGACAATTTTGTCTTCGTGTTGCTCCTTCCTGCCTCATTGTGTTTCAGCCCAGCCTTGCCCTCGCACAAAATACAGTAGCAAGCCAAAACAAAATGCTTATGACAGATAGGTGAAAGCAAGGTTGGTTAGTTACTGGGATGGGGGGGAAATCCCATCCAATTTTTTAAAAATCAGTTTTTTATATTTTTTAAGCATATTTTTTTTATCCATCCCACTATATTTTCTGTCTTAACTAACTCCTCTGCCTTGCTTGGCCCAACACCACCGTATCACCACATAAGCACAGAACAGCATGTGACTTTAGTCAGAGTAACTAGAAGCCCAAAATCTCCAAGAAGTAAGAACTGTAAGTTAAGCTGGCATTTATGCTCATGTCTGATTGGTAGGTAACTTAATTTTAATGAGACTGTAACTTTAGGTCTAGCATATTATGATTAGATTTAATTGTAACTATGTTATTTTTAAGTTGCGAAGCAATTTAGTATTTTATTTATGTGTTTTTAAAATATGTCTAATAGTACCACTTAATGTGCTAAGTTATAAATGACGCATTTAATGTAAGTAAAATAAATTTAGGTTCAATAAGAAAATAAGTATGCAGATATTTCAATTCTGCCCCCCCAAAAAACTTTCCCCCAACCCCTAGTTTCAAAATTTCTCAAAATTTTACAACTCATTGCTAGTTACATAGCAATCTTATACAATCATAGTTAATTCTAAGGAACTTGACAGTTTTCATAATGATATGCTCCTGGTGGTACCACAATGACCTGGTGGAGTCCACCCGGAAACAGCCTTCAGTGTGGTGGCCCCCTTTCTGTGGAACTCCCCGCCCCTGGAGATCAGGTACATGCCAACACTGTGTTGCTTTCAACACATCCAGAAAATAATTCTGTTCCAGGAAGCATTCCTTAAATGACCAGTCACAGTTTTTATTGGCATTCTGTTTTTAATAATTTTAATATGATTTTTAAAATCTTTTTATCTTTATACTATTTTACCTCATAGGTTCACCTCTACAGAATCTGTTTTAGATGTGGAGTAGTAAACAAATGTTGTAAATAAATAAAATAAAAAATAGAGAGGAGGATCTTTCAATTTTGACAAAGGATTTTGCAAAACTGATTGAGTACTAATGCACACATGCTACAGACATGTGAAACAGCACTATGGGAAAGTAGCTTCAGCCAATCACTACTCAGAAGTGCAGAGATTTCACACATATGGGCTAGCTCACCAATTAAGGATGCAATTCTTTGCATGTTTAGACAGACTGAGGAATGCTGGGAAATGTAGAAGTTATTTCTGTCTAAATGTGCATAGGATTGGCCCTAAGAGACTCTTTTAATGTGATGCCAGTTGTATGGCGTGCCTGCATAGGCCAGTGTTATTCATGAACTTTTTATAATGTCTATCACAGTAAAACTGGCCATAATACTTTTTTGGCTGGGTATACAATTGCTGTAATACTCAATTGACTGAATAAACAAAAGAAATTGACTATAATGTATTATTCATTTGACTTGGTCCTCACCTTTCTACCAAAAATGGTACTCAAGGCAGCTACCAGGTGTTCTTTTGAAAATATTAGTCCCAACAATTAATATTTAACAGATTTTCAATTAATTGATTACATTTAAATTAATGTATATTATCACAACCTCCATAACAAAGTATTTTTATGATACTGAAGGAAGTGTGAGATAATTTGCTGTCATTCATTGTTAGAAATGTGCACCAAAAACTAACTTCATTTAGGCTTGTGTGTTAGAGATTAACAGAGAATTCCTAGCACCCTAATCAAGCTACAGTTCCCATACCGCTATAAAATTGATATATCTTTGTAGTATAGACATAATAATCAAACACATGTTTTAGCAAGTGATAAACTCTATGCTTTCTGGTTCTACAACAGGTCACACAGATCGACCAAAAGCTAAATGACATCCTGAGCACTCTACAAACTCAATTTGGCAAGCAGTCACCAGAGTGGACGTCATCTTCATCTACCCCTAGAGCTAGGCGGTTACGATCTTCATCAGATTCTCCCCCCATGAGCCGTAAGATGTGAAAACATCAGAACATGAATAATATTGCACCTTCTTCACATTATTTCCTAAACTCCTGTAGCTGGTGTTGTGATGTTTGCAACTGATTATATGGATCCATGAACAAGGTAAATCCTCACCTTCCGTCCCTTTTAAATCTGATGCCTTCGTCACCTTTTCTTCACTCACATCATCAAATGGAACCAGCAGGATGCGGCAACATTCAGCAAGACCAGAGACACCAAATGAGTGTGAAGCAGGGAAGCAGGCACCAAACACTAAGGCTGCCTCTACAAGAGGCATTTAAAGCTCTTTCAAGGCGCATTAAAAAATTTACCTCTACAAGAACGGAGCGCAAATCGGGCGTAGAAGCGCGTTTTCTCTCCGATTATGCGCATTATCGAATGCGCGTTAAATAGCGAGTTTTATTTTGCTCCGGCCGTTAAAGCGCATTTTGACTATGTGAATAAGCG
Source organism: Anniella stebbinsi (assembly GCA_029215795.1). Lineage (NCBI taxonomy): Eukaryota > Metazoa > Chordata > Lepidosauria > Squamata > Anniellidae > Anniella > Anniella stebbinsi. The sequence goes on from JARDYH010000003.1 coordinate 104,374,206, forward strand.
ATTCTCCGCATGTCAACAGTTTAAATCGCATTTCGGTCGTCCAGTAATGCGCTTCGCCGCCTCTCGTACAGAGGTATTAGGCGTAAATGCGCTTCTGTGAATATGCGCATAATCACCTAACCAGGTGTAAAGGCGAATTCTTGTAGATTAGGCCTTGGATTAGTGAACTCCGTATGTTATAATAGTTTTATGCAGTGTTTAATTTCTACAAAAAGAGATGCCAAGGCTATAGTCTTAAACACCACCCTCTGGTCTGGATGCGCTTTTTCTTGTTTACTAGCTGTGTGGTGGTATTCTGTAATTTGTCGATTAAGGAAATGCACTCTGCGGGTGTTTAGGGGCACTTTCAACAGCTCATATTTATTCAAGGGTTGACCCCTTGCCTTGAGAACAGATGCCAGGGACAAGCCCAGGCACAAACAAAGCCCTAGATTTGCATGGTTCCTCTTCTAGCAGGAGAAAACTTTGGTGCAGTGAGATTCATGTCTATCCTCCTCTAGTGAACGATTAACAAGAGCAGTAAAAGGGTGGTCTTTTTGCCACTCCTGTGCCTTCATTGCCCCCACCACCACCGAAAGGCAGTGCCTGATTGGTTCAAATCACTGTTACTCGAAACGTAAGCTTAAAAAAAAGCTTTGTTTTCAAATGGGCACTGCAGGTTTATCTGGATGGCTGCCACCTGTGGGTCAAGGAGACCGAGAAGGGAGGGCAGCTGCCACAACAGCAGTAATCCGGCCCTGGCAGCAGCTGCGTCAGGTTCAGGGCTGGGGAAGTCTAGACACTTTTGAACCTCTGGGCACTTGGCAGCTGCCCTCCCATGCCGACCCAACTCAAGGCCTTCTAGGATCCATAGGGATTTCTAAAGAGGCATATCTACAAAAGAATCCCAACAGAATAAGGAAAGCAATTCTCCATAGGAACAACCATTATAGCAGATAGTAAGGGCTGATCAGTTGCTGACAGAACTATACAAGGAAAATTAAAACAGTTCTAAATGCAAAGTTTAGAGACAATATAACAAATAACACAATACCCACAGCATTGTCTGTTTTTTTCTCCATGCTGCTTGGCATGAATAAATGCTCCACATGAGCATCTAAGCCTTACAGACGAGGTCTCCAACACTGCTGCCAGCCTTGGCCACTGCTTTCCCATTCCTTCAACTGACCTCTTTCACAAGAATAAGTTTCAGGAAATGGCAGTCAGGAAAGCTGATGCGAGGCGAACCCATTGCAAACTTCAGAGAGGGTTTGAACTTAACACATCAAGGTTCAAGGTTTTCTGACTACTGTGGAGGAAGGCCCCCGCCTTCCTACCAAGTAGGCTTATAACTCATCATCCAAGTTCCCCTGAGCCCACCTCCCTAGCTCAATGTCAAATGGCCCCGAGCCAGCCTTCAGAAATAACCACGCACATTAAGGACTGAAGCAGTTTATTGAAATCCTAAATTCTATTCCACGTAAGGCTCCAGTCGGTCAATAAGCTGTTTAAAATACAAACAAGGAAGAGAGGGAGTGGGGGGGGGGGTTAGGATGAGGTTTGAGGTAGAGTTTAGCAGCAATAAAACAATTAACCCTCTCTAAATCACACCCGAAAGGTGACAAGTCTTTCCCTGGAACTAGCCAGACCCTAAAACAATACATCTATCTATTCCCCAGCCATCACCTTGCTGGACAGGGATCCCTCTGTCCACGCACCAGTCCAAAAGGAGATGGCTTCCACCCAGTTGCTATCCCATTTATCCCTTTTTGGATCTGGTGGAACCATGACTGGTCCAGACCAATCCCCGGGCGTCCCACCTGCCCTGAGAGCCCCCTCCCTGCAAGCAGCCCTTTCCCACAGCTAAAGCTCTTGTTGCCCACTTCCAATTAAAGTTGACCTTGGCGCCTGAGCCTCCTGAAGATAAGAGGCCAGGTGCGGTTGCTGGGAATCAGCAGCTCTTGAGTCCTGTAAAGTTTAATCATTAGAATTCTCCCTCTCCCAGCCAGGAGGCCCCAGTCCTACAAAGTAGGCCAACATGGCCGTTCTTACCCAGACTGTAGCCATCTAATAACAATAATAATTATTAATAATAATAATATAATTCTTACCCGCCTCTCCCTCCGGATAGAGGCGGGAACAACATCAATACAACAATGTAAAATAGATAAAACTGATTAAAAGCATATAAAATTAATACGTTATTAAAATCAATAAAGTCTTAAAATTCGACTGGGTAGGCCTGCCGGAAGAGATCAGCTTTTATCACTCTCTTAAATTCTAGAAAACTGGTAAGTTGGTGGATCTTGGCCCCTTTCTTCACAATCATTACACCCTATTCCAAAGCTTGGCATCATCACTAGTGTATTTCAGTTGTGATATTTCATATGTAGGTAAACTGTACTAAGGTGACCATATGGAAAGGAGGACAGGGCTTCTGTATCTTTAACAGTTATATTGAAAAGGGAATTTCAGCAGGTGTCATTTGTATGCATAAGCGTGCGCAGCATATTTCATTAGGTGGTGCCCCCAGGGATTTTTTAAGGTAATCTTGGGAGTAAATTCCATTTAACTAGGGTGACCATATTTTGGAAACCAAAAAGGAGGACATCATAGCGACCCTCAAGGAGGCGTGCCCACCCCAACATGTCCAGCCCCCAAGGATGTATGCCCATCCTGACATAACTGTCCCCCAAGGGTGTGTAACCTTGGTCACAAGTCTGATTTACTGAACTGTAAATCAGAATCTAAAAGTCAATAAAATATGATATCGTCGAGCATCTCTGAGTCCTACAACTAAACCATTACTGTTGTGAAATGCAGTCAGAGCTTGGAAAAAGGGGGAAAGGGACAGAACTACAACATCACCACTTCCCATGTTTATTTTACAAACATGTCTCTCAAAAACAAAAGTGGGTTACATCACCATCAAAGAATACAAATGCTGAGATTTCAGCAGGCATTATGACACACTTCCAATGACGTCTTTGCAGCCATAAAGGCTAGAATCCTTTTTTAAAAGAAAAACTCAGATTTTCAGGTGGCTGAACTCTGGGTCCAGCAGTATCACATTCTGCATTTCTGGCTATTACAGAAACAGATCAGATCACCAGTCCAATTGCTAGTCCCCACCAGAGCAAACACATTGAAGCAATGAAACTTAGATAAGTGTGGACTTAACAAGTTCCCATTGATTCACGGTGTCTATTCTAGTAAGGAGTAGCCATTGGATTTAGGCCTCCAAGTTGTATGCATCCCTCTTGAAGTGTGGTGCCCAGAACTAGATGCAATATTCAAGATGAGGCCTAACCAGTGCCAAATAAAGGGGAGCCAGTACCTCATGCGATTTGGAAGCTATACTCTATTAATGCATCTCAAAATAGCATTTGCTTTTTTTGCAGCCACATCACACTGTTGGCTCATATTCAGCTTGTGATCTACAACACATGCAATTGAAATGATCCAAAGTTATTCCCTTGTCTGAAAAGCTATGTAGGAACATTGAGTAGCTGTAAAAGGCACGGGGTCATATGTTATACATCATAATGTTGTACATTTTGATATATACATAAAAATACTTGCAGGTAATATATAAAAGAACTGGCAAGAAAGTTCAGAGACTTGGTCACTTGGGTAAGCAGAAATAGGAGCAATAAGCAGAGGTGGAGTCTGAACATCCAAAACACAAAACTCTGTGTCCTTTGAATCCACATTTGTTTGCTTCTGCAGAAACCCATTTTTAAAAAAGCAAAGTGAAGCATATTGGCTGGTAATTAGACCAAGGTTCTGTGTGCAAAGCAGAAAACCACTCCTTTGAGCCTGCAGTTTGAGCCCCCACCTCACCCCTCGCACCTTCATCCTTAAGCTTCCTGCTGCTCAGCTGCCAGCAGCCCGCCTGCGCTGCCCACCGCCTGCCCACCCGACCTGCCCGCTACTCGCTTACCCACCGCCCGCTTGCTCGCTCGACCACCACCTGCTGCTCGACTGCCCACATGCCCTGCCCTCTGCCTGCCCATGCTGCCCGCCCGCCCGCCCTGCCTTACTTACCCCCAGGCCCACGCTGCTGCTGCTGCTGCCTCCTTCTTTTTTGCCGCTCGTACTCAGACCCCGCCTCTCCCACAAGTCTCGCGAGATGGGGATGAAATGTCAGAAGTCTCATCCTGAAGTATCGCAAGACTGGGGGAGAGGAGAGAGCAGGTACGCTGTGACTGCTCCATTCCCCCCTCCCCGCACCTTTCCCAGTATGAAAGGGTCTCTTAACACTTGAAGTAAGAGGCCGTTTCATACTGGGAAAGGTGGGAGGGGGATAGAGCAGGCTGCGTGTTCTCTAGAGGCGTGGAGATCACCTAACAGCGTTAGGTGATCTCCACGCTTTCCAGAGCTCTGGAGAACACGTGGCCTGCTCTGCTCCCTCCTCCACCCCCTCCCACCTTTCCCAGTGTGAAAGGGCCTCTTAATTCAAGCATTAAGAGACCCTTTCATACTGGGAAAGGTGCAGGGGAGGGGGCAGACGAGGCCACACATTGTCCGAAGCTCTGGAAAGTGCGCAGGTGGCCTACGCTATTAGCGTGTTAGTCATGCTAATAGTGTAGGCCATCTGTGCACTTTCCATAGCTTCGGACAACGCACGACCTGCTTCCCACCCTTCTCTCCGTGCCACACCTTTCCCGGACTTTTCATTAGGTGGTGCCTGGGCACCAGGTGAACCACCTGTGTGCACGCCTATGTTTGTATGCATATAGCATATGGTGAAATTCCCTCTTCATGACAACAGCTAAAGCTGCAGGAGCCCTGCCCTCTTTTTTATCTGGTCACTCTAGTATAGCTCCTGCAGCTTTAACTGTTGTGATGAAGAGGGAATTTCACCAGGTGCCTGAAATTCCCTTTTCAATACAACTGTTAAAGGAGCCCTGTCCTCCTTTTCATATGGTCACCCTATCTAATGACAGTATGTGTAAATGCTACATGGAGCAAGTCTTGTTGCTGAACTCCTCCACATCTGTGAATGTTGTAAATGGATAAGATGTAGATGGACATTAGTTGCTATTTGAATTAACAAATCTTGTACATATGGTAAATTGTTGCACTTTTAATATAATTTTGATTGTACATATATGCTGGCTGAAGTACAGCTTCTTTGAAATATCTCTGTACAATTGCCCATATAACATAATATATTGTATCATGCATCTCAGGAAAAAAAAATTAAATGCACCAATGTTGTAAATAGCATGCCTCAGTTGAAAAAAATGTTATTGTTTATTAAAGCCTCTTGAAACATTTCTTTTGGCATACAGTTTTTCATGGAATTGTCTGGCTAGTTGGCATGCACATTCATCCCTTGATGACTGCAAATCAAATTATGACCTATATGTGTCATCACAGATATGACACCATTGATAAAATTTTCATATTGATTCAGATGTAGTGCTTTCCAATGAAGTCAGCTCACACTATCACTATCACACTATCAAGGGCACAACAATCAAGTGTAACAAAACTGTGTGATGTTCACACAGATGTGTGAACCAGCCTTAGAGAATTTGTACACTGCCCATAGAAATGTGCTTATTGGGCATTTTAAAATGTAATTAATTAATTAAAATAAAGAGATGAAAGGAACCTGCTGAATCATCCAATCTGTTCACTAAAGTAGAGCATCCCAACAAGCCAATGTTTGATATATCGCTAAGAAGCTGTAGCACAGTGGTAGGGCACCTTCTCTGCATCCGTGGTTTGATCCCCAGCATGGGAAAATGTTGAAACCCTGGAGAACTGCTACCAGTCAGTGTTGGTAATACTGGACTAGATGGACCAAGGTTCTGAACCACTGAGAGGTCGCTGCCTCTGTTCTGGTGTAAGATATTCTACAACCTCTTTGAATTCTGGGCTGGGGAAAGTCCTATATGGACATACCCATTTGAATGTTATGCTTCTGTACGAGAACCTAGAGTACAGTGCAGCTTAAATAATATCAATATCAATACCCACAATGAGGATTTGAACCTGTGATAACAGATTTTAAAAACTCAAATACTTTGAACTGAATCCAGGCTAAGATAGTTGCACTTTGTCCCATTGAAATCAGTGTAAAAAGTTAGTAATGACCTAAGTCCCATTGATTTCAATGGTAATTAACTACGACTAACTTAGTTTGTATCCTACCCCATACCCATTTGATATACTTCGGGCCTCCAATTAGTCCCAGTTTGATTATGTGTCCACACAGTGCAGTAGACCCCAGCCAATATTTGAATTGGATCTATTGGCACAATCCCATTTGACAATCTTGGGGTCTAGTGGGACTTTAATTTTGCATTCTTTGAACATCAGAATGCCAGTTGCCAAGAACAATTTGCTGTGCTACATGGAAAGCAAGCTATTTCAGAAACATGGTCATCCTGGAACACGGGTTATGCCACAATCCAGAGAATCAGATGATTGATTATTGGGTCAATATTTGAAAAGAAATGAAGAAGGGAAATGAAGTGGGGGGCACAGCTAAGAAATATTGGGTCAGAAATTAACTATTTATAGTATTTTAAAAACCTACTCTGTCTTTGTTCATAGAATACATTGTAGTTCTTGTTCTTATTTTTTAACACCTACCAACCTTGAAAAGAAATCGGTAGGAAGAAGACAACAAAAGGCAAGGCTCGGGTGGATTAGTAGGCTCCTTTATGACTTTCAAGCATGCCAGCTAAAAGCCCAAGCAAATAATATATTTGTGATTTAAAGCTTTCTCCATGGAAGCATGGTTCCCACGGAGTTTCACCTAATTCAAGATGGATTTGAGGTTCCTGTTCAAGCAAAATATTGAAGAAAGCTCAAAAGATTTTTCAGAAGACTTACAAAATTTCTCAGGAGACTTTTGAACATCCTTAGGTTGCTACTGAATTCTGATTAAAAGCAACATTTGAATATTTAAGAAATGTTGAGGGAAGCTTAACATGCTTCTGTAAGACTGGTGACATTTTTTCAGAAGAGTTCCACATGTCCTTCATTCACAGCAACTCCATAAATTGAGGGCAATGGGAAGAGGCCATCATTCAGTGAAAGAGCACATAATTTGCACTAAAATGCCCCAGTGTCATCCCATGCCATCGCCAGGGTATATTTCATGTAGCAGGGGGCAGATGGAGATCATACTGCTATGGACCAATTATCTGATTCAGCTTAAGGCAGCTTCATATGTTCATAATTACACTATTGGTTTAAGGAGGGCAGAGTGAATGATTTGGTTGCTTGCTGCTAATTATCACTAAGAAACATTCTTCTGAAAGAATGCATAGTAGACTTCTTCACATTTCCATCCAAACAGCACACTAAGAATGGAACTTCTTTGGTGAATCTAGCAATATCCCAAGCTGTGACCTTTGGTGAATGCATGGCAAGGGCAAAAATGATATGACAAAATATACAGCCGAATGAATAAAAAGGTATCAAACAAGATTACAGGGTGTCATGACTAGGTCTGTTTCCCTTAGGCTGGAAGAAGGAGCTTCAGACCATCAATCAAAATCAGATTCTGAAGCAGAAGAGTTGGCTCCAGAAACATACCAGCCTATACGGGGCGTGGGAAAGGTGATTCTCATGGGCTCTTCACCATCTGGGAATGAACTTTTGCCAGACCTTATCTCTCAAAGTGTGAGCAACCCACAAGCTCTGGGAATTGAGGATTCTTTCGAGGGGGAGGGCACTGAAAGGCTAGCTGATCCTAGAGTAGCCACAGACTAAAATGGGCGGAGCTAAAGGAAGGTGAGAGAAGGTCGGCCCAGCTAGCTTCTCGATAAAGGCTTCTTCAGAACCAGTCTCCCTGAAGTTAAAGCATACTGGGAAAAGGCTTTCCCTTTTTCTTGAAAGGACAATTGTCTTGCTTAGTTTGCATAATTTTGTCTAGAGAGAAGTTCCTAGAAATTAGAGCCCCTTCAGGTGGGAAGATATGTTTATTGCCTAAATAAAGCTTTGTGGATTACGTGCCAGACCTCTTTATTGTCTCCCAATGAAGCGAGAGGTTTTGGGAAACACAACACAGATTGATTTCAAACAGACAATCAGAGTCTTTCCCCTTTAAATTGTCCCCATGGTACTAGATTGTGCTGCACAAGTTAAACTTTCCTTTTTCATCATTCATGAAACCATATCTGAGTTAATAAAGGTAGAAAGCTCAAAGTCTGTCTAGAATTTTTTGGCTGATAATGTAGTCGTGCGTGGGATTTATGAACATTGCCACAACCCCTGAAGGGATTGTTGTCCTCCCTTGTTCAGGGTGTAATATTTACCATAAGCAGATCCTATCTGGAAAATTATCCTAATTCCACCTTTTTACTCCCACACTTACAACAATGTCTGTAGGATTACATTTATTTATTTTTACTATACTGTAGTATGGCCTCTTTCGAAGAGGCCTATTTAGGAGAATTTTCCTCTTCAACTTCCTTTCTGTCTTTGGATAATCCCATTGTGGAAAAGGACATTTTCTGAAGTATCTAGATTGAACAAGCAGAAGAAACATTCAGGATTTAAATAGTTTTTGGTTTATTTCATTTCTTTTCTATACGCAGGCACAAGAATGATGATTTCACATGGCCAAAAATACTGTTAAACTCAACCAAGCATTTACAAATTCTACATAAGTATAAATGATTTTATATCAAAATGAGCAAAATGGTGAAATCCTTTGCATGTTTGTTTCATGTATGTCCAGAAATGTTTACTCACTTCCAGATGAGTTAGAAACTTGAAGTTTGACATGATGTACCAGAAAGATTACCTTAATAATAATAATAATAATAATAATAATAATATATTTATTTATTTATTACCCGCCTCTCCCTCCGGATCGAGGCAGGGAACAACATCACCATAAAACACACAAAACTGATTAAAAATACATAAAACCAATATATCATTAAGATACCAATAAAACACCAATAAAACACTTAAAATTAATCTGAGTAGGCCTGCCGGAACAGCTCAGTCTTTATAGATCGTTTAAATTCCTGAAGACTGGTAAGTCTGGGAGCGGCAGAAGAGAAGGTCCTCTGGGTAACAGTTGTCAGTCTAGTTTTTGTTGACTGTAATAAATTCTTCCCAGAGGACCTAAGCGTGCGGGGCGGATTGTATGGGAGAAGGCGATCCCGCAGGTAACCTGGACCCAAACCATGTAGGGCTTTAAAGGTAATGACCAACACTTTGTACTTCGCCCGGAAACTAACTGGCAGCCAGTGGAGAGATTTCAAAGCTGGTGTAATATGGTCACCCCTAGGTGTACCAGTGACCAACCTGGCTGCCATATTTTGAACTAGTTGAAGTTTCTGGACTAGGCACAGAGGTAGCCCTATGTACAGCGCATTGCAGAAGTCGAGTCTCGAAGTTACCAGCGCGTGGTCTTCCAACTCTAGGAAGGGGCGCAGCTGGCGTATCAGCCGAAGCTGATAGTAGGCACTCCTGGCCGTTGCATCTATCTGAGCTGTCATTTGGAGCGACGGATCCAGGAGCACCCCCAAGCTGCGAACACAGTCTTTCAGGGGGAGTGCAACCCCATCCAGAACTGGTTGACACACCTCCAACCCCAGGTTCTAGCCCTTGACAGTAAGCACCTCCGTCTTGTCTGGATTCAGCTTCAGTTTGTTTTTCCTCATCCAGCCCATTACCGCCTCCAAGCATTCATTCAGAGGAGACACACTATCCTTAGCTGATGCTGTTCTCAGAGGCATAGAGAAATATATTTGGGTGTCATCAGCATACTGATAGCACCCCGCCCCATGCCTCCGGATGATCTCTCCCAGCGGTTTCATGTAGGTGTTAAACAGCATTGGGGAAAGGATAGCACCTTGTGGTACACCACATAGCAGCTCCTTCTTTGAGGAGCAACTATCCCCAAGCATCACCATCTGGAACCTGCCCGAGAGATAGGACCAGAACCATTGAAGCACAGTGCCCCCGATTCCCAATCCCCTCAGGCGTTCCAGAAGGATACCATGGTCAATGGTATCGAAAGCCGCTGAGAGGTCCATAAGTACCAGCAGGGACACACTCCCCCTGTTTATACTCAAGCGTAGATCATCCACTAAGGCAACCATAGCGGTCTCAACTCCATATCCTGCCCTGAAGCCGGTTTGAAATGGGTCTAGAAAATCTGTATCATCCAAAACTGCTTGGAGTTGGAAGGCAACCGCCCTCTCGATCACCTTGCCCAGAAACGGAAGGTTCGATACTGGTCTGTAATTATTAAGGTCCAGGGGATCCAGGGAGGGCTTTTTAAGAAGCGGCCGTACTACCGCTTCTTTTAAACAAGATGGAAAACTCCCCTCCCTGAGAGATGTATTAATGATATGTTGTAATTGTAATCTAATTACATCTCCTCCCTGGGTGACCAGCCAAGAAGGGCAGGGATCGAGAGGGCAAGTCGTCCTCCTCACTCGTCCAAGCAGCTTGTCCAAGTCCTCGGTACTCACCAACTGAAACTGATCCAGTGTAATTCTACTTGCGAAGTTGCTGGACACTCCATTGTCAGCGTCTGCTACAACGACGGCATCTAAGTCGGCTCTTATCCGAGAGATTTTATCTGTGAAATGGTCGTTAAAAGCATCACAGCGAACTAGCGAAGGCTCTAAAATCGGGTTCAGGGGAGAAGGTGCCTGAGTTAGACCCCTCACCACCCTGAACAGTTCTGCTGGATGTGAATTCGCAGACGCAATGCGTGCAGAGAAGAAAACTTTCTTCGCTGCGCGTATTGCCACCCCATAGGAACAAAGATGTTCTCTATGTCGTGTCTTATCAGATATAAGTCGAGTTTTCCGCCATCGGCGCTCCAGTCATCGTCCTTTCCGCTTCAACTCCCGGAGTTCTTTTGTATACCAGGGCGCCCGATTAGAAGCAGGTCGGAGAGGACGTTTGGGGGCGATCGTGTCGATAGCCCTAGTTAGGTCTTGATTCCATCTATTGACCAGGGCTTCTACAGGATCGTCGATGATACCAGCCATAGAACCCTCCAAGGCCTTCTGGAATCCAGAAGGATCCATCAGCCTTCGAGGGCGGACCATCTTAATAGGTCCGCCACCCCTGCAGGGGTGGGTGGTAGCTGTGATACTAACCCTGACCAGAAAGTGGTCTGTCCATGACAATGCAGAGGTATTTGTTACCTCCGCCCACAGATTTGTCTGTTCGGAGCTGAAAACAGCATCTAGGGTGTGACCTGCTGAATGTGTAGGTCCAGAGACCAATTGGGATAGGCCCATGGTTGTCATGGATGCCATGAACTCCCGAGCTCCACCTGACAAACTGGCCTCGAATGGGATGTTGAAGTCGCCCAGGACCAAAAGCCTAGGCGAATCCAACACCAGCTCCGAGACCAGTTCTGTGAGCTCGGCCAGGGAGTCTGATAGGTAGCGGGGTGGCTGGTACATTAACAGAATCCCTAGTCTATCCCTGGCCTTCAGACTCAGGTACACACATTCGATGTGATTCAATTGCCGAACAGGAAGTCTGGTCAGGTTAAGATTGTCCTTGTAGACCACAGCTACTCCACCACCACCCCCCGCCCACTTTCCCTCACCTGCTCACTAACACAGTACCCAGCTGGGAGGGCCTGGGCCCATATCGGCCCACTATCATCTCCCATGTTATTCAGGGACCTAGGCTTATGCCTACAACTCCCAGCATGCCTTGGGAGGGAGGGAAGATTTATCAGTCTTTGGCAGCCATCATCTGGAAGTGGCTCACCATCCTGGGCCTGAAGGAAGAGCGCCTGGGGCTGGCTGCCTTGGTTGCTAGGCACCATCAGGAGTGGGAGGGAAAGAGGGTGCAGCTCCAGGCCCATCGCCAACAGCAATCACTGAGCTAACAATCAGCCAGCCTGCTCCCTCATGGCCTACCTAGGCAGTGCAGCATGGACCAGCTTTGCCAGACTTCACTTCCCATGAGCCTCAGTGGTAGGAGTCCCATTGGGCAAGTCAGGCACAGTGGCAAAAAGCATGCTGGGAGTTGTAGTTTTTATTTTCTGCAGGGACAAGTAAAATCATGGCAGTGGCTTCCTCCTCAGGCCTGAGTAGGCCTGACGAAGGGGGGCAAATGCCTAGACAGGCCCCAGCGCTTCGGTACAGCCTCCTGCTGGAGCACTTGGTCGGCGAGAAGTGCAGGCCAAGGCAGGCATGGTCCTTCAACCCAGCCGCCCGCCAAGAGCCTCAAGCAGAAGATGGTCAAGTGGGCCATGGATAGAGTGAAGTGATAGAAAGGAAAAGCACCAAGGATAGTTGAAAAACTGAAAGAGACTGGCTCTGGTGCTGATTCCTTCCTCTCTTCCCAATTGCAGCTTTCCACTTAGTTTCATGTTAAAAACATTTTAAAGGTAGAACTTTGGGGAAAACTTTTATTACATTTTATATTGTAATCTATAATTCACTTTGTGGTTTTATTTTAATTGTTGTGAACTGACCAGACAGTTTTGTTGTAAGAATTAGTTTGTGACAGTTTTTAGGATTTATCACACAATCCTATGTTTGTTAACTCAGGTTACTGCCAATGGGTATTGGGAGCCCTTCTGGGCAAGGAAAAGGTTAATGGGTGTTTTCTCTCCCCTTTTTGCTTTCAGTTCCCCCAACAGTTGCCGGGTTCAACTGTTTGTAAATATGGCCTAGAATCCATTTTGTTTTGCTGTATTTCAGTCACATTGTGAAAATGTGGTTTTAAAAAACCCTTTCTTTCCTTTTTGTGGTGCAAATTAACATATATTCCTGGCTAAATTCCTTCTGTTTTATGGGGTATACTTTTTTCTTTTTCTGAAACCTGTGATTATGTAACCCAAACTCACTCTCTTACAGCCATTGATTCTTATTTTCCTGCTGTCTCAGTTTGCCTATGTGTGAAATGGGTTTCATGGTCTCTCCTTTTAATTTAAATCTTAGAGGAGTGAGCTTGGCTATAAATGCCTTTCTCTGTGTTGTAACATATCCTGGATAAATTGTTTTGTTAAGACACTTTTTTTAAAAAGCCTGATCTCTGTTGGTTCTGGAAATTTAGTATGCTGCAATTATGTAACCGAAACATACACTTGCTGCTCTGGCACCAACTGCCAGAGCAGCAAGGACATCCGCAGAAGAATTAATCTGCTTATTCCATGGATCTCTTCCTTTTTTTCTCAGGACAGTAGGCCAGGAAAAATGAGAGGAGGAGGAAAGAATTAATCTGTACCTTCTCCACATCTTCCTTTTTTTCTCAGAGTATTGAAGTGGGAAGTTGAAGCGGGAAGGACGATGACTGGAGCGACGATGGTGGAAAACTCAACTTGTATCCAATAAGACACGACATAGAGAACATCTTTGTTCCTATGGGGTGGCAATACGCGCAGCGAAGAAAGTTTTCTTCTCTGCACACATTGCGTCTGCGAATTCACATCCAGCAGAACTGTTCAGGGTGGTGAGGGGTCTAACTCAGGCACCTTCCCCCCTGAACCCGATTTGCCAGCCTTCGGCAGTTCGCTGTAATGCCTTTAATGACCATTTCACAGACAAAATCTCTCGGATAAGAGCCGACTTAGACGCCATCATTATAGCAGAAGCTGACAATGGAGTGTCCAGTAACTCCGCGAGTGGAATTACACTGGATCAGTTTCAATTGGTGAGTACTGAGGAAGTGGACAAGCTACTTGGACAAGTGAGGAGGACGACTTGCCCTCTCGATCCCTGTCCTTCTTGGCTTGTCGTCCAGGGAGGAAATGCAGTTCGATCACATCTAAAACATATTATTAATGCATCTCTCAGGGAGGGGAGTTTTCCAACATGTTTAAAAGAGGCGGTAGTACGGCCGCTTCTAAAAAAGCCCTCCTTGGACCCTCTGGACCTTAATAACTACAGGCCAGTATCAAATCTTCCGTTTTTGGGCAAGGTGATTGAGAGGGCAGTTGCCTCCCAACTCCAAGCAGTTTTGGATGATACAGATTTTCTAGACCCATTTCAAACCGGCTTCAGGGCAGGATACGGAGTTGAGACCGCTATGGTCGCCTTAGTGGATTATCTACGCCTGAGTATTGACAGGGGGAGTGTGTCCCTGTTGGTGCTCCTGGACCTCTCAGCGGCTTTCGATACCATCGACCATGGTATTCTTCTGGAACGCCTGAGGGGATTGGGAATCGGGGGCACTGTGTTTCAGTGGTTCTGGTCCTATCTCTCGGGCAGGTTCCAGATGGTAATACTTGGGGATAGCTGCTCTTCAAAGAAGGAGCTTCTATGTGGTGTACCACAAGGTGCCATCCTTTCCCCAATGCTGTTTAACATTTATATGAAACCGCTGGGAGAGCTCATCCGGAGGCATGGGGCGGGGTGCTATCAGTACGCTGATGACACCCAAATATATTTCTCTATGCCTTCGACAACATCGTCAGCTAAGGATAGTGTGTCTCCTCTGAATGCATGCTTGGAGGCGGTAATGGGCTGGATGAGGAAAAACAAACTGAAGCTGAATCCAGACAAGATGGAGGTGCTTGCTGTCAAAGGCCACAACCTGGGTTTGGAGGTGTGTCAACCAGTTCTAGATGGGGTTACAGCCCCCCTGAAAGACTGTGTTCGCAGCTTGGGGGTACTCCTGGATCCGTCGCTCCAAATGACAGCCCAGATAGATGCGACGGACAGGAGTGCCTACTATCAGCTTCGGCTGATATGCCAGCTGCGCCCCCTCCTAGAGTTGGAAGACCTAAAGATGGTAGTGCACTCACTGGTAACTTCGAGGCTCGACTTCTGCAATGTGCTGTACATAGGGCTACCTTTGTGCCTAGTCCGGAAACTTCAATTAGTTCAAAATATGGCAGCCAGGTTGGTCACCGGTACACCTAGGGGTGACCACATAACACCAATCTTAAAATCACTGCACTGGCTGCCCATTAGTTTCCAGGCGATGTATAAAGTGTTGGTTATTACCTTTAAAGCCCTACATGGTTTGGGTCCAGGTTACCTGCGGGATCACCTTCTCCCGTATAATCCGCCCCGTACACTCAGGTCTAGGCTGACCAGATGAAATCCAGGTCAGGGCTCCTGTAACTTTAACAGTTTTAGAGAAAAGGGAATTTCAGCCAGTGTCATTTGTATGCAGTTAGTTCCTGGTGATATTCCCTCTTCATCACAACCGTTAAAGGTGCAGGCACTATACCAGAGTGACCATATACAAAAGAAGGCAGGGCCCCTGCAACTTTAACAGTTGTGATGAAGAGGAAATTTCACCAGGAACTAATTGCATACAAATGACACTGGCTGAAATTCCCTTTTTTCTAAAACTGTTAAAGTTATATGAGCCGTGACCTGGATTTTATCTGGTCACCCTACTCAGGTCCTCTGGGAAGAATTTACTCCAGTCAGCCAGAACTAGGCTGACAAGTGTTACTCAGAGGACCTTCTCTTCTGCTGCTCCCAGGCTGTGGAATGGCCTGCCAGAGGAGATTCAACAAATTAGCAGCCTTCTGGAATTTAAGAAAGTCGTGAAGACTGCTCTCTTCCGGCAGGCCTATCCAGTTTAATTTTAAGATGTTTTTAATAATGTATTTGTTTTTATCTGTTTTAATGGTTTATCTATTTTATTGTTTTTATATTTATATTTATTGTTGTTCCCCGCCTCGATCTGGATGGAGAGGCTGGTTAGAAATGAAATAAATAAATAAATAAATAAATAATAAAATTAGGACAGGAATGGGGTGAGAAGAATTTACACACAGTGCAAGCCTATGAATGTTTACCCATCATATTCAATGCCTCTTATTTCTTTTATTCCATACTACAAAGGCAATGGATTGCAATAAAAAAAACACCCAGTTTCATCAGGAGCTTCATCTTCAAAAACTTCATCTTTTGGATCTTTGCACTAGTACTTCACATGCCTTGGGTTTCCTAGGTGTACAGGGCCCAGGTGTCTCAGTCTGCTCTTTCCTTACCCTAAGGGTCTACTTTTCTGGTTCTGCCTGCACTAGTTCAAAAGAAAGTATTCTGTCTGTTTAATCTGTACATCAAGAAAACGCTGGTGTAGTGACTGTACCTTTTTTTAAAGCCTTTTTCCTTACAGTAATTTGAATTTGGCTAATACATGCTATATATATTTTTTAAAAACCTAAATTTATCAATATATTACTTATTTCAGAATATATGGTTAGGATGGCAGTTTTAGTGTGAGATGTACTGTTATTTTTTCTTTCAGAGGTCTTACATATGGGATACAGCCCTCCCACCTAGAAATATATTTTGCCCCTTTCTTCGCCCACCCACCCATTTTTTTTCTGGTGCCGCCACTGTCCCAAAGCCAGCCTGGGGCAATGCGGTACTTAGCTGGAGGGGGTGCACCCTTTGAGGAGAAGCCTCATCCATGTGCTGTCCTTCCTTGGGTAGGAGCAGCAGCAATGCCATGACCTACCCAGCCCTGCTCAGGTACATTCCAGGCCTACCCCGAAGCCCTGAGCCTAGCCCAGCTCAGAGAAGAAGCCCCCCCAACAAAGCAGCTGCCACAGGCGAACCACAGCTAGAGAAGCTGGAGCTGCGCTATGAGTGGGCAGGAGCTGGTGACAAGAGGCTGAGGTACAATCATCCATGTGAGTGAGCAAACACAGAGCACTCTAGGTGTTGTAGTTTTCAGTGGGTGGTGATCGGGGGAGGCGTATGAAAAGGGGAAATGACTTCAAAACCTCCCCCCCAAATCATTCACATTGGTGGTCTTGGGGAGTAATCCTCTGCCAAGGGATGTGCAAAGAACTCCGGGAATTGTGGTTCTGGAGGTTTAACCTTTCAAGTTAAAGAAATCATAAATGCTCTTTTTAAAAAGAACATCTTTTTTTTTTGTTTTCACCTCTGCCAGTTTATTTGTAGTAGATTTATTTTAAAAGTGTACAATTCTTCCAGTCAGAATGGAAATGAGCAATCGTTCTCACACTATTAGCCCACGTGGCAACCCGGGGGTTTACAACAACAACAACCCTATATATTGTTTTAGAGTGTTCAAAGCACTTCATACACATTATCTTGCTTTAATCCTTACAACAATCTTGCAAGGTGGGTCTGCATTATTATCATATTGCAGAATGAAGGATGAAGCTGAGACAAAGTGGCTTACATAAGACCACCTGGTGACTTTAGACTACACAGCAGAGGTGAGAATCAACATGGGGACTTCTAATTCATAAGTCAGTCTCTTTAGCCACCACACTACACCAGCTTTTTATCACAGGCCAAATATTGGTGGAACAATATTTATTTATATTTAAAATTATTTAGAAAACCTTTAAGGGTAAAACTCTCTTAATGTGGCATTGCTTTCCACTAGGCATCACAACTTGTGACCAACCAAATAAAGGTCATGGGACAACCATAGATTTAAATAATAATAATAATAATAATAATAATAATAATAAAAATAATAATAGCAACAGCAGCAGCAGCAATACTTATACAGCACTTACAAAATGCTCATTAGTTCTATTATCCTTAGATTATCTCAGTAAGTCTTAAAATCACCCTGTATGACAGAGTGATATTCCCTGCATTGCAAATTGGGAGCAGGGACAGGGCATGGTGGGATAGCAATTTGCATAAGGGCACAAGTCTTGTGGCTGAGGTAAAATCTGAGCCCGGGGCTTCTTACAGGGTCATCCCAGTTTCTTCCTACATTTACTTGATGTTGCCCTATTTCCATAAGAACAGAATAGACTTTCCTGTCTTCCAGCAATCACTCAACCTTAAGCCATGTTTTCATTCTAGTTGCTGGTGTGACATACTTTTAGTCATGTTGTAATAAACGGTCTGTCAGACATAAAAGAGCCAAATTGCCGTCTAAAACAAGCTCATTATGTCATGTTGGCCCTTATTATGGTTTATTATGGCTCCTGAGTGGCTCTGTTAAAAGTACAGTGTGTCTCCTTAGATTGCTGCCTTTCCACAGCCCTTCCACGGGGGCTCAGTTTAATATATCAGGATGGGGGAACCGAGCTGAAGTGTAACTCATCCTCTGGTGTCATTTGATCTCTTCGTTTTGAGGGTGGCCTTCTGGGGGAAGAATGTCAACCTTCATGTCAGCTTTGAAGCAAAAGAGGATTCAGTGTTCAGTGATTAATGTCAACCCTTTATATAGAATTTTGCTTTCTGTACTTAATGTCTCTTCAATCAAGTCCATTACGGTTTCTTCCCCATTTTAACGAAGAAGCCATCATTTGAAGAAAAAGCATTTTTCACAGACATTTGTCTCCAAAGTTTCATTTCCTCTATGTAAAGTTTTACTCCCACAAATCTATGATGGCTTGTAAAACATTTATTCATATTTCTAAACTTTAATACCCACCAACTAATGCAAACATTTCTCACGCAGCTTACAATACAAATGGCTGTTTATATAGAAAACCGTTCCTACAACTCCCAGCATCCCTCCAGACATGGACATCCAGCCATCCTTCCAGCCAGTTGTAGGACTTTGAACCCTAAGTCTTTAGTACTCTGTGTTATAGGATTGTCCCCACAATATTTAGTGTATACATAAAATGACTAAGGGAGGTTACTTGGGAATTTGAGGTGAAATGTCATCAATATGTTAATATCACCAAATCTATTTCTTTCTTCTTTTTTTATCTGATTTTGGTGAA
The DNA here is from genome assembly GCA_029215795.1 of Anniella stebbinsi. NCBI lineage: Eukaryota > Metazoa > Chordata > Lepidosauria > Squamata > Anniellidae > Anniella > Anniella stebbinsi. The sequence continues at coordinate 104,392,789 of JARDYH010000003.1, forward strand.
GCTGTCCTGAATGTCTCAAATCAGTAATGCCTGAAATCAGTAGTGGGATCAGTGATGGATAGTAATCCCAGTCCAAACATGTATGAGGTATTGGTAGTGGGTAGGTGCTTCATGTGACTGGGAAGATGTTCTGCTGCACTCACCCTAAATAATGACAGCTTCGAATACTGCTATATCTGGCTGTGTATCTGAGGGCATCTGTGGCATGAAGCATCATCCTACCTGGGGCTGGTACCCCAACTGTGGTTTCTCCTGGACAGAAAAAGCCTAGTCATGATTATTCACATTCTGGTAAATTCCATTTGGATTGCTTTTAGTACATGGGACTGCCTTTGAGGACTGCTTGGAAACCTCAGTTGGTTCAAACGTAGTAGCTAGCTTCAAACACAGCAGCCAGTTTAATGAATGGGACTAGTTTTATGGAACATATCCTGTCAGTTTAATACACTGACTGAGCCCAATTCAAGGTGCTGGTCTTAACCTTTAATGCCCTAAACAGTTTGGCACTTGGGTACCTTAAGGACTGCTTTGTCCCTCACGAATATACTCAGGTATTATGATCTATCTTAAAGGCCCTTCTTTGGGCCCTTCTTCCCATCAGAGGTGAGGCCGGTAGTGACTAGGGAGAGAGAGAGTCCTGATGTCTTTTCACTAGGACATATTTTTATTGCCCAGGCATTTAGATCTTCTGACTTGTTGTTTTGTAATCTTCATTTTAATGCTGAATGTGCTACTGCTCTGAAATTTACATTTTTATTAAATAGTTTCATTGGTTTTATGATTGTGCTTGTTTATTGCTGTTTTAAAAAATGAAAGTCACTCTGAGAGTCCCTCAGGGACTGGAAATTATTATTAATGGTCCTAAACAAATAAATAAAATATTAATCCTTAAGTGTGTGTTGCCTTTTATCATGCATGCCTCACCTACATTTTCAAAACAGGATGGTTAATAACAGTGTAGGAATGTTTTAACAAGCTAGTGCAGGGATCTTTCTAAAAGGTAGGTGAAGAGTAAAAGTTGCTGAGACCTGGATTGGGGAAAAAAGACATAATAAATGAACAGGTGCTTGGGAAGGTAAACAACTCATGGAGCAGGAAGGCTGGAAACACTGAATTTAAACTGCCTTTTCTCTCCTCCCCCACACTGAAAAATTTCAGCTCTGTTTTTCTTCTTTATCTGTCTCCAACAGCTACTGACAGCTGACCTTTAAAGCTCCAGAGAGAGGCTCCAGCAGGTGATGTACTAACAGCTGTGCCAGGCGACAAAATGGAGAAGGGTCAAAGGTCACACTGCAATGGATCCAACCAGTGAATTCAAGAGAAGGATTTAATTAAATAAAGATGCCTTGCACTTTTTATTGATGTGTCAATAAAACACACACACACACATCCAAGCATGCGTATACATTGTTTCTGCCTCTTGCACCTGGGCATTGCTCCTTGGCAACACCTCCCTTCCCCCAACCACCGCCACTATACACACATCAGCACACCAGTTCCCCACATGCCCCTATGGACAATGCACACTGGAATCTTATGCTTGCAACTGAGCCCTGAAATGTATTGGAACAGGTGGTAAGTGGTCAAAAACAGATGAGGATAGCAGCTGACAGCACACGGCATTCCTTCATGAACCTCATATCCATGAGGCGTTTTCTGCTGTGTATTTTCTCTCTCTCTCTCTCTCTCTCTCTCTCTCTCTGTGTGTGTGTGTGTGTGTGTGTGTGCAACAGCTCTTTCTCCTCTGAGGGCTTCTGTTTCTCACTGTATCTTAAATGTATCAAATTAGTTTTGGTTCTTTTTTATCATACGGTTAAGGTTTGAGTGAGGGGCTACAAAAGGTATACCATTCACCACAGAACTATTAGCACGTTGGTTTTGAACTTCCAAAACTAGAGATGAGGGGATGCCCCCCCCCATACAAAATCGTAGCAAAACTCTTTTTTGCTTCCCTCAAAATGCTTTGGGTGTTTCTCTAAGCAGGAGCCCCTTTCTTATTGCCTCAAAGGTTTTACTTCAAGCATAATTGTATGGCACCTCACGTCCCAGGTTTTACCCACTGGGCCTATTGAAAGCTCAATTGAAAACTTTTCTTTTTTCTAAAGCTTTTAGAACTTGGTTTTGATTTTACTTTTATACTGCTAGTTTTATGTGCCTGTTTGGTGCATTCCCTTCTTTTTATTGTTTTATTGTGATTTTATCAGAATGTAAGCCTATGTGGCAGGGCATTGCTGTTTTATTGTTTTCCTATAAACAGCACCATGTACATTGATGGTGCTATATAAATAATAATAAAAATAATAATATTCCCCACGCCACCCAAATGTATTCAAACGATGTGCAAGGGGCTGTTTGTCCATTTAGTGCATGAGAGAAGGGGCTCTACATGGATATTGACTGCACACACACAAACACACACATTCACTTCTCACAAATTCTCTAAAATGTTTACAGTGTCCCTTAGCATTGCATAGGCATTTGACCAATCAAGAACCTCCAAATTCATGTTGACAGCTCCCTTTGGGGAAAATGTTGTGGAAATTCTGTTCAAAGTGCTAAACATCTTAGAACCAAGTGCTGGGATTCAAGACCATGGTAGGTCTTGGAAGGGCAATCTCATGAATGTTAGGCATGGATCAACCTGTACAGCTGGCAGCTCTGGCCAAAGGAGGGAACTTCAAGGAGGCTAGATGCACCAGCAAGGCCATTGTTCTTCCTCTCTCAGAATAATAGAACCCGGGTTCATCACATGAAGCTGATTGGTGGGAGATTTAGGACAGATAAAAGGAAGTATTTCTTCACACAGCACATAATTAAATGATGGGATTCACTTCCACAAGATGAAATAATAGCCACCAATTTGGATGGCCTTAAAAGGGGGTTAGACAAATTCATGGAGGAGAAGGCTATCAATGACTACTAGTCCTGATGGCTATATATCCAGTATCAGAGGTAGCATCGGGGACAGTGTGCCTATGTACTGTATACTACTTGCTGGGGGACATGGGCAGGAAGGTGCTGCTGCACATGGCCTGCTTGTGAGTTTCCCGTGGACAGCTGGTTGACCACCATGTGAACAGAAGGCTGGACTAGATGGACCCTTACTCTGATCCAGCATGGCTCTTCTTGTGCGATAGCACTCTAACAAAGGCTTCCTGGTCAGACTTGCTAGTCTGTGCAACTAGAAAACTCTACTTGTTATTACCTTTACCTTGCCCTCAACTTAACAGGAGCCAGATTTAGCACCTGATTGCTTTCACTGAATCCTTCCTTCTTTTCCATGGACTGGTGGAAGATAGGAGTGTGTGACAGGAGACAATCAACTTTTAAAAGGCATGCATGGATAACCTTTACAGTGCATATAACCACTTGGTAAGGTAGTCATCTGAAAGATGTAAATGCAGCTGCTATGATTTGCGTGACCACGACAGCCGTTTTTGGAGCTATTGCAACGGCACAAATTGCACCGGCTGCTTGTGAAGCCCATTGATGTAGGCACTGGTTCTACAAATAGCAACACCACATGAATACTACTTGGCCACACAACCATCAGTACCCCTCAACACTCTCAGTGCAGGCACTATAGGGGCTAGCAGAAATGTCATTGCAACTGCAACCTCTTGTTTGTATCTTCCTCTAACGCCATCACTGTCCAGGATATGTTGCCATGAGATTTCACTATTTGTTTTTAAAGTATGTTTTGGTTATCTTTACATGTGAAATACAATATGCAGATGTCAGGATGACTTTTGGTGGTCAACAATGTGAAGATTAAACCATCTGTTGCCCCAATCTGACCTTGCTTTATTTGGATACATTTTATTGGGTAGATTTTGTTTCCTAGCTGTAAGAATCTTAGACTGTATCCCAAATGTATTTGTTTCCACCCACTCTTCAGATCATAGTCTCTTGGAGCAGCTAATATAAATTTAAAATAACAAAATAACGCTAATGTAATAATCAATCACATTAAAAAATACAGTTTTCAGAAGCATAGTCAGCAAAAACAATAAAGAGCCTTCTGGCAATACAACAGAAAACGATACAAGCCGGACTAAAACTGTGAATAAAAGGCCAAAAACTAAAAGGACTCAGCAATAGAAAGGTCTTCTCCTGGCACCCAAAATACATCAGACTCAAGGCCAGATATGCTTCCCTGAGGAGAGTGCTCTGCAGCTGAAAAAGACCAGTCCTTGGATCAGGGCATGGGTAAGGATGTTGTGGGGGGGGGGGGGGGGGAATAAAGTTCTTAGTAAGGTAGGTTTGTATGAGTGAAAGCAGTCCTGAAGATACCATAGTCCCAAAATGTTTTTAGGGCTTCAAAGGGTAAAGCCAGAACTTGAACTGCATCTGAAAATAGACTAGGATCCAGCACAGTTGTCTTTTTAATTTAAGCTGCTATATTTTTGTGCTAACTGAACTGTCTTCAAAGGCAGCTCCAATGTATTACAGTAATGCAAATGGGATGTTATCAGAGCATAAATAATTGTGGCCACTCTCATCTATTAAATTTAGGCTTTATAGTTTGGAACAATGATGTAGAGGTTGAAGGTTGGTGTGGAAAGAGTGGTTAGGGGGAAAATCTCCCTCTCATACTATTAGCATTTCGTTTCACCCAGTGAAGCTGATCTCAGTATGGTCAGGACAGAGAGACAACTGGAAGTACTTCTTCACACAGCATACAATTTGTTTATGGAATTCACTGCTACGAGATCTGGACAAATTAAAAAAGAAGTAGATAAATTCATGGAGGATACATCTGTTAACAGCTATTGTGAACAATGGAGGAAGGCCATCTTCTGAGCTCCCACAAACCTCTGGGCTGGCTGCTATTGGAAACAGAATGCTGGGCTAGCTGGGCTAGCTGAATTAGCCAGCATGCCAATTCTTAGTCAGGGAAGTAGTGCCATTAGTGGGCCTTGTAGAAGTGCGGGGGCTTGCCTATATGCTGTATATACTCCTCCATGGCTGCGCAGCTGCACTCCATTGTTTAATATGACGCAGCCACCAATTCGCAGCCACACTGTAGTAGTTCCTGCTGCACATTTTTTGAAGTGCCATTTTACCACAAGTTTTTTCTTTGCTCTGATGTCACCATGGTTTTTTTGTGCATGTATCAGTGGTGGCTTCAGTTCAGAGTAAGAGTGTGGGTGTTAGGGGGCAAATCCCAGTGCAGGGTAGATGCAAGAATACAGGGCAGGGAGCAGGCTCCAGAGTGTTTAGTAATGGCCACCATGGTGACATTGAAGTGTCATTCTGGAATGAATGTAAGGACAGTTATTATGTACAACACATACATTCAATGAAATGTAGCCGCGCAGATGCAGGCTTTCAAATCTATAATGTTGTTCAGAGTTGCCAGAAAACCAAAAAATAATGCTTTGGGGAGGTTTCAGTCACTCGATGTTTGCTGCACGTTGCCACTGTGTAACAACGGAGTTGCAAACTTTCCTGGGTGGATAGCCCACGCTCACTCCTACCATGTAACCCTATTGCTGTTGCATCACAACAGCAAAGCTGCAGTTTTTAGGGGAAATCAGTAGCTAAACCAGTGCCATATAGCTGTCTCCTGGGTCTAGATTTTTATCCCTTCACCAGGTATTCATCTTATATTTGATATTGTAGGGCAGCCTGACCTAGATCCAGCCATTCTATCTTAATTGCTTAAAACTCATAGAATGTATACAAAATCTATTCTTTGTTATAATCAAAGTGTGCTTTAAGTTGGAGATTGCATCAAAAAAAGACAAAATCTTCCTGTCTGCTGAAGAGAGATTATGCTAGTTGTTCTGGCAAAAGCTATCAGCCTTGCTCTAGCTGGCGAAACTGCTTGTTCAGAAAGTGGGGCATTTCCTGGGAAACCACTGAAACTGCGATGGGTTAATTAGGACTATTGGGAAATACGTTTCTCTCAACTTTTGAACTGTGGTTTTAAGTTGAAGATGGTTTGATCAAAATAGATTGTGTACATATCTTGCTCAAACCTGTTCTAATCAATCAGGAATATTTGCTAATCGTTGTTCTCAAAGTAAAATGCTTTTGCAAATTCATGTATGTAATTTTAAAATGTAACTGTTACCAGAAAGCTGACTCATGTACTGCAAGACAAGGTTTAACAGTTACTAAAAGTGTGGAAGATGGTGCATTGTCTTCCTTTGCAGTATAACACTTTAAATAAAACTGACCAAGCTTTATATGAACCACTCAGCAACTCAGATTAGAGATGTGACTGAAGGGTTGCCAAAGCTCATCGAGCCCACTGACACATATCCCTTTCTTCTCATCCATGTGGGAACAAATGATATTGCCAAGCAGAGCTACAAAGAAATCACATCAGACTTTGAAGCTCTGGGAAGGAAACTCAAGAACTTTGGGGCACAGATAGTTTTCTCATCCATCCTCCTGGGTCTTGGAAGAGGATTAGAAAGGGAAAGAAAAATACTCCGGGCGAACAACTGACTATGAAGGCCATGGGAAGATGGACTGCTGGCAAGGGGCAGGTTGCACCTCACAAGGGCTGGAAAGAATGTGTTCAGCCACAGCATGAAGAACTTCATCAGGAGAGCTTTAAACTGAATCCTATGGGGACGGGAGACGTAAACCTTGAGGCAACAACAGATGAAGGCTTATGCACCATAACAGAGAGAACAACTCCAATAGTACCCCAAAACAGTGTTCACAACAATGTAAGAAAGAAGCCAGACTGCAAAGCAGATGGGCTTCGATGCCCAGAGTATGGGAAACAAACAGAATGAATCTGAACTCTTAATATATGAGGGCAAATACTACTTCACAGGTATAACTGAACCTTGGTAGGATGACCCCCATAACTGGAATATAGCAATTGAAGGATATAACTTGTTCAAAAAGAACAGAAGAAATAGTAAGGGAGGCGGAGTCGCACTATATGTTAAAAATACTTATCCCTGCACAGAAATGTAAGAGCCTGGGAGCCCCATCGAGATCATCTGGATTAAAATAAATGGGGAAAGGAATAAAAGGAGCATGATAATTGAAGTCTACTACCGACCACCCAATCAAGGAGAAGATGAGGATGAAACTTTTGAAAAGCAAATTGCCAGTGTTTCAAGGAAATCCAGTGTAGTAGTAATGGGGGACTTCAATTACCCTGATATCTGTTGGGAGACAAATTCTGCCAAAAGTGGCATCTCCAAGAAATTCCTGACATGTGTGGCTGATAACTTTCTCTTACAGAAAGTAGAGGAAGGAACTAGAGGAACATCTATTCTTGACTTGATACTGACCAATAGGAAGGACTTAGTGGATAAAGTGGCAGTTACCGGCACCCTGAGGGAAGTGACCACTTCATTCACATTAAAAAATACAGTTTTCAGAAGCATAGTCAGCAAAAACAATAAAGAGCCTTCTGGCAATACAACAGAAAACGATACAAGCCGGACTAAAACTGTGAATAAAAGGCCAAAAACTAAAAGGACTCAGCAATAGAAAGGTCTTCTCCTGGCACCCAAAATACATCAGACTCAAGGCCAGATATGCTTCCCTGAGGAGAGTGCTCTGCAGCTGAAAAAGACCAGTCCTTGGATCAGGACATGGGTAAGGATGTTGTGTGGGGGGGGGGGAATAAAGTTCTTAGTAAGGTAGGTTTGTATGAGTGAAAGCAGTCCTGAAGATACCATAGTCCCAAAATGTTTTTAGGGCTTCAAAGGGTAAAGCCAGAACTTGAACTGCATCTGAAAATAGACTAGGATCCAGCACAGTTGTCTTTTTAATTTAAGCTGCTATATTTTTGTGCTAACTGAACTGTCTTCAAAGGCAGCTCCAATGTATTACAGTAATGCAAATGGGATGTTATCAGAGCATAAATAATTGTGGCCACTCTCATCTATTAAATTTAGGCTTTATAGTTTGGAACAATGATGTAGAGGTTGAAGGTTGGTGTGGAAAGAGTGGTTAGGGGGAAAATCTCCCTCTCATACTATTAGCATTTCGTTTCACCCAGTGAAGCTGATCTCAGTATGGTCAGGACAGAGAGACAACTGGAAGTACTTCTTCACACAGCATACAATTTGTTTATGGAATTCACTGCTACGAGATCTGGACAAATTAAAAAAGAAGTAGATAAATTCATGGAGGATACATCTGTTAACAGCTATTGTGAACAATGGAGGAAGGCCATCTTCTGAGCTCCCACAAACCTCTGGGCTGGCTGCTATTGGAAACAGAATGCTGGGCTAGCTGGGCTAGCTGAATTAGCCAGCATGCCAATTCTTAGTCAGGGAAGTAGTGCCATTAGTGGGCCTTGTAGAAGTGCGGGGGCTTGCCTATATGCTGTATATACTCCTCCATGGCTGCGCAGCTGCACTCCATTGTTTAATATGACGCAGCCACCAATTCGCAGCCACACTGTAGTAGTCCCTGCTGCACATTTTTTGAAGTGCCATTTTACCACAAGTTTTTTCTTTGCTCTGATGTCACCATGGTTTTTTTGTGCATGTATCAGTGGTGGCTTCAGTTCAGAGTAAGAGTGTGGGTGTTAGGGGGCAAATCCCAGTGCAGGGTAGATGCGAGAATACAGGGCAGGGAGCAGGCTCCAGAGTGTTTAGTAATGGCCACCATGGTGACATTGAAGTGTCATTCTGGAATGAATGTAAGGACAGTTATTATGTACAACACATACATTCAATGAAATGTAGCCGCGCAGATGCAGGCTTTCAAATCTATAATGTTGTTCAGAGTTGCCAGAAAACCAAAAAATAATGCTTTGGGGAGGTTTCAGTCACTCGATATTTGCTGCACGTTGCCACTGTGTAACAACGGAGTTGCAAACTTTCCTGGGTGGATAGCCCACGCTCACTCCTACCATGTAACCCTATTGCTGTTGCATCACAACAGCAAAGCTGCAGTTTTTAGGGGAAATCAGTAGCTAAACCAGTGCCATATAGCTGTCTCCTGGGTCTAGATTTTTATCCCTTCACCAGGTATTCATCTTATATTTGATATTGTAGGGCAGCCTGACCTAGATCCAGCCATTCTATCTTAATTGCTTAAAACTCATAGAATGTATACAAAATCTATTCTTTGTTATAATCAAAGTGTGCTTTAAGTTGGAGATTGCATCAAAAAAAGACAAAATCTTCCTGTCTGCTGAAGAGAGATTATGCTAGTTGTTCTGGCAAAAGCTATCAGCCTTGCTCTAGCTGGCGAAACTGCTTGTTCAGAAAGTGGGGCATTTCCTGGGAAACCACTGAAACTGCGATGGGTTAATTAGGACTATTGGGAAATACGTTTCTCTCAACTTTTGAACTGTGGTTTTAAGTTGAAGATGGTTTGATCAAAATAGATTGTGTACATATCTTGCTCAAACCTGTTCTAATCAATCAGGAATATTTGCTCATCGTTGTTCTCAAAGTAAAATGCTTTTGCAAATTCATGTATGTAATTTTAAAATGTAACTGTTACCAGAAAGCTGACTCATGTACTGCAAGACAAGGTTTAACAGTTACTAAAAGTGTGGAAGATGGTGCATTGTCTTCCTTTGCAGTATAACACTTTAAATAAAACTGACCAAGCTTTATATGAACCACTCAGCAACTCAGATTAGAGATGTGACTGAAGGGTTGCCAAAGCTCATCGAGCCCACTGACACATATCCCTTTCTTCTCATCCATGTGGGAACAAATGATATTGCCAAGCAGAGCTACAAAGAAATCACATCAGACTTTGAAGCTCTGGGAAGGAAACTCAAGAACTTTGGGGCACAGATAGTTTTCTCATCCATCCTCCTGGGTCTTGGAAGAGGATTAGAAAGGGAAAGAAAAATACTCCGGGCGAACAACTGACTATGAAGGCCATGGGAAGATGGACTGCTGGCAAGGGGCAGGTTGCACCTCACAAGGGCTGGAAAGAATGTGTTCAGCCACAGCATGAAGAACTTCATCAGGAGAGCTTTAAACTGAATCCTATGGGGACGGGAGACGTAAACCTTGAGGCAACAACAGATGAAGGCTTATGCACCATAACAGAGAGAACAACTCCAATAGTACCCCAAAACAGTGTTCACAACAATGTAAGAAAGAAGCCAGACTGCAAAGCAGATGGGCTTCGATGCCCAGAGTATGGGAAACAAACAGAATGAATCTGAACTCTTAATATATGAGGGCAAATACTACTTCACAGGTATAACTGAACCTTGGTAGGATGACCCCCATAACTGGAATATAGCAATTGAAGGATATAACTTGTTCAAAAAGAACAGAAGAAATAGTAAGGGAGGCGGAGTCGCACTATATGTTAAAAATACTTATCCCTGCACAGAAATGTAAGAGCCTGGGAGCCCCATCGAGATCATCTGGATTAAAATAAATGGGGAAAGGAATAAAAGGAGCATGATAATTGAAGTCTACTACCGACCACCCAATCAAGGAGAAGATGAGGATGAAACTTTTGAAAAGCAAATTGCCAGTGTTTCAAGGAAATCCAGTGTAGTAGTAATGGGGGACTTCAATTACCCTGATATCTGTTGGGAGACAAATTCTGCCAAAAGTGGCATCTCCAAGAAATTCCTGACATGTGTGGCTGATAACTTTCTCTTACAGAAAGTAGAGGAAGGAACTAGAGGAACATCTATTCTTGACTTGATACTGACCAATAGGAAGGACTTAGTGGATAAAGTGGCAGTTACCGGCACCCTGAGGGAAGTGACCACTTCATTCACATTAAAAAATACAGTTTTCAGAAGCATAGTCAGCAAAAACAATAAAGAGCCTTCTGGCAATACAACAGAAAACGATACAAGCCGGACTAAAACTGTGAATAAAAGGCCAAAAACTAAAAGGACTCAGCAATAGAAAGGTCTTCTCCTGGCACCCAAAATACATCAGACTCAAGGCCAGATATGCTTCCCTGAGGAGAGTGCTCTGCAGCTGAAAAAGACCAGTCCTTGGATCAGGACATGGGTAAGGATGTTGTGGGGGGGGGGGGGGGGGAATAAAGTTCTTAGTAAGGTAGGTTTGTATGAGTGAAAGCAGTCCTGAAGATACCATAGTCCCAAAATGTTTTTAGGGCTTCAAAGGGTAAAGCCAGAACTTGAACTGCATCTGAAAATAGACTAGGATCCAGCACAGTTGTCTTTTTAATTTAAGCTGCTATATTTTTGTGCTAACTGAACTGTCTTCAAAGGCAGCTCCAATGTATTACAGTAATGCAAATGGGATGTTATCAGAGCATAAATAATTGTGGCCACTCTCATCTATTAAATTTAGGCTTTATAGTTTGGAACAATGATGTAGAGGTTGAAGGTTGGTGTGGAAAGAGTGGTTAGGGGGAAAATCTCCCTCTCATACTATTAGCATTTCGTTTCACCCAGTGAAGCTGATCTCAGTATGGTCAGGACAGAGAGACAACTGGAAGTACTTCTTCACACAGCATACAATTTGTTTATGGAATTCACTGCTACGAGATCTGGACAAATTAAAAAAGAAGTAGATAAATTCATGGAGGATACATCTGTTAACAGCTATTGTGAACAATGGAGGAAGGCCATCTTCTGAGCTCCCACAAACCTCTGGGCTGGCTGCTATTGGAAACAGAATGCTGGGCTAGCTGGGCTAGCTGAATTAGCCAGCATGCCAATTCTTAGTCAGGGAAGTAGTGCCATTAGTGGGCCTTGTAGAAGTGCGGGGGCTTGCCTATATGCTGTATATACTCCTCCATGGCTGCGCAGCTGCACTCCATTGTTTAATATGACGCAGCCACCAATTCGCAGCCACACTGTAGTAGTCCCTGCTGCACATTTTTTGAAGTGCCATTTTACCACAAGTTTTTTCTTTGCTCTGATGTCACCATGGTTTTTTTGTGCATGTATCAGTGGTGGCTTCAGTTCAGAGTAAGAGTGTGGGTGTTAGGGGGCAAATCCCAGTGCAGGGTAGATGCGAGAATACAGGGCAGGGAGCAGGCTCCAGAGTGTTTAGTAATGGCCACCATGGTGACATTGAAGTGTCATTCTGGAATGAATGTAAGGACAGTTATTATGTACAACACATACATTCAATGAAATGTAGCCGCGCAGATGCAGGCTTTCAAATCTATAATGTTGTTCAGAGTTGCCAGAAAACCAAAAAATAATGCTTTGGGGAGGTTTCAGTCACTCGATATTTGCTGCACGTTGCCACTGTGTAACAACGGAGTTGCAAACTTTCCTGGGTGGATAGCCCACGCTCACTCCTACCATGTAACCCTATTGCTGTTGCATCACAACAGCAAAGCTGCAGTTTTTAGGGGAAATCAGTAGCTAAACCAGTGCCATATAGCTGTCTCCTGGGTCTAGATTTTTATCCCTTCACCAGGTATTCATCTTATATTTGATATTGTAGGGCAGCCTGACCTAGATCCAGCCATTCTATCTTAATTGCTTAAAACTCATAGAATGTATACAAAATCTATTCTTTGTTATAATCAAAGTGTGCTTTAAGTTGGAGATTGCATCAAAAAAAGACAAAATCTTCCTGTCTGCTGAAGAGAGATTATGCTAGTTGTTCTGGCAAAAGCTATCAGCCTTGCTCTAGCTGGCGAAACTGCTTGTTCAGAAAGTGGGGCATTTCCTGGGAAACCACTGAAACTGCGATGGGTTAATTAGGACTATTGGGAAATACGTTTCTCTCAACTTTTGAACTGTGGTTTTAAGTTGAAGATGGTTTGATCAAAATAGATTGTGTACATATCTTGCTCAAACCTGTTCTAATCAATCAGGAATATTTGCTAATCGTTGTTCTCAAAGTAAAATGCTTTTGCAAATTCATGTATGTAATTTTAAAATGTAACTGTTACCAGAAAGCTGACTCATGTACTGCAAGACAAGGTTTAACAGTTACTAAAAGTGTGGAAGATGGTGCATTGTCTTCCTTTGCAGTATAACACTTTAAATAAAACTGACCAAGCTTTATATGAACCACTCAGCAACTCAGATTAGAGATGTGACTGAAGGGTTGCCAAAGCTCATCGAGCCCACTGACACATATCCCTTTCTTCTCATCCATGTGGGAACAAATGATATTGCCAAGCAGAGCTACAAAGAAATCACATCAGACTTTGAAGCTCTGGGAAGGAAACTCAAGAACTTTGGGGCACAGATAGTTTTCTCATCCATCCTCCTGGGTCTTGGAAGAGGATTAGAAAGGGAAAGAAAAATACTCCGGGCGAACAACTGACTATGAAGGCCATGGGAAGATGGACTGCTGGCAAGGGGCAGGTTGCACCTCACAAGGGCTGGAAAGAATGTGTTCAGCCACAGCATGAAGAACTTCATCAGGAGAGCTTTAAACTGAATCCTATGGGGACGGGAGACGTAAACCTTGAGGCAACAACAGATGAAGGCTTATGCACCATAACAGAGAGAACAACTCCAATAGTACCCCAAAACAGTGTTCACAACAATGTAAGAAAGAAGCCAGACTGCAAAGCAGATGGGCTTCGATGCCCAGAGTATGGGAAACAAACAGAATGAATCTGAACTCTTAATATATGAGGGCAAATACTACTTCACAGGTATAACTGAACCTTGGTAGGATGACCCCCATAACTGGAATATAGCAATTGAAGGATATAACTTGTTCAAAAAGAACAGAAGAAATAGTAAGGGAGGCGGAGTCGCACTATATGTTAAAAATACTTATCCCTGCACAGAAATGTAAGAGCCTGGGAGCCCCATCGAGATCATCTGGATTAAAATAAATGGGGAAAGGAATAAAAGGAGCATGATAATTGAAGTCTACTACCGACCACCCAATCAAGGAGAAGATGAGGATGAAACTTTTGAAAAGCAAATTGCCAGTGTTTCAAGGAAATCCAGTGTAGTAGTAATGGGGGACTTCAATTACCCTGATATCTGTTGGGAGACAAATTCTGCCAAAAGTGGCATCTCCAAGAAATTCCTGACATGTGTGGCTGATAACTTTCTCTTACAGAAAGTAGAGGAAGGAACTAGAGGAACATCTATTCTTGACTTGATACTGACCAATAGGAAGGACTTAGTGGATAAAGTGGCAGTTACCGGCACCCTGAGGGAAGTGACCACTTCATTCTTCAGTTCTTGGTTTTAAAGGAAGCAAAAGCTGAGTGTTGCCATATACGTCCTCTGGATTTCAGGAAAGCCAATTTTAATAAACTCAGAACTATAAGTAAGGTCCCATGGCAAGTGACCTTAATGCGAAAAGGAGTCCAAGATGGGTGGGAGTTTTTTTAAAAAGAGATTTTAAAGGCACAATTACAAACAATTCCAACAAGGAAAAAAGATAGAAGACAATAGAAGAAATCAATGTGGCTCCACAAAAAGCTCAGAGATGACCTGAAAATAAAAAAGGATACATATAGGAAGTGGAAGGAAGGCCAGGCTACAAAAGAAGAGTACACCCAAGTAGTACAATAGTGCTGGAATGGTGTCAGATAGGCTAAAGCTGAGAATGAGCTGAGACTAGCGAGGGATGCTAAAAGCAATCAAAAGGCTTTCTTCAGATACGTGAATAGTAAAGACAGAGGAAATAAATAGTGGATCAACTGTTTAAGGAGGATGGCAAATTGGTAACAGATGACGAAGAAAAGGCTGAAGTGCTCAATTCCTACTTTGTCTCAGTCTTCTCTCAAAAGCGGGTCTATGACCCCCCTGGCAACAGTGAAGTACAAGCTGAAGGGAAGGACTGCAGTTTGAGATTGATAAACTAATGGTCAAGGAACACCTAATTTCTTTGACGAGTTCAAATCTCCAGGGCCTGACAAACTGCATCCTAGAGTAAAAAAACGAGCTGGCAGAAGAACTCTCAGAACCACTTTCTATTATCCTTGCAAAATCATGGAAGACGGGTGAAGTGCCCGATTACTGGAGGAGGGCTAATGTTGTCCCTATCTTCAAAAAGGGCAAAAAGGAGGAACCTGGGAACTACAGACCAGTCAGTCTGACATCCATTCCTGGGACAATTTTTGGAGCAGATTATGAAGAAGTCAATCTGTAAGCACCTTGACAACAATGCAGTGATTACTAGAAGGCAGCATGGATTTGTTAAGAACAAAGCCTGTCAGATTAATCTGATCTCATTTTTTGATCAAGTAACCTCCCTTATGGACTGTGGGAATGCTGTGGACATAGTATATCTTGACTTCAGCAAAGCTTTTGACAAAGTGCCCCATGACATTCTGATTAACAAACTAGTGAAAAGTGGGCTAGATGGAACAACTAACAGCAGGATCCACAGTTGGCTACAGAATCGGGCTCAAAGAGTGCTTATCAATGGTAGCTTTTCACACTGGGGGGAGGTAACAAGCAGGGTACCACAGGGCTCAGTCCTGGGCTCAGTGCTCTTCAACATTTTTATTAAAGATTTGGACAAGGAGGTGCAGGGAAATTTTGCAGATGACACAAGATTGGGTGGGATCACTAATACTCTGGAAGACAGAAACAAACTCCAAAGTGATCTTGATAGACTGGAGTGCTGGGCTGAAAACAACAGAATGAAATCTAACAGGGATAAATGCCAAGTTCTACACCTAGGAAAAAGAAACCAAATGCACAGTTAGAAGATGGGAGATACTTGGCTAAGCAATACGACAAGCGAGAAGGATCTTGGAATTGTTGTAGAGCACAAGCTGAATATGAGCCAATAGTGTGATGTGGCTGCAAAAAAAGCAAATGCTATTTTGGGCTGCATTAATAGTATAGCTTCTAAATTGTGCGAGGTACTTGTTCCCCTCTATTCGGCACTGGTTAGGACCCACCTTGAGTATTGCGTCCAGTTCTTGGCACCACACTTCAAGAAGGATGCAGACTAACTGGAGCGTGTTCAGAGGAGGGCAACGAGGATGATTAGGGGTCTGGAAACAAAGCCCTATAAGGAGTGATTGAAAAAACTAGGCATGTTTAGCCTGGAGAAGAGAGGATTGAGGGGAGACATCATAGCACTCTTCAAATACTTGAAAGGTTATAACATAGGGGAGGGCCAGGATGTATTCTCGATCAACCTAGAATGCACGACCTGGAATAATGGGCTCAAGTTACAGGAAGCCAGATTCCGGCTGGACATCAGGAAAAACATACTGACTGTTAGAGCAATATGACAATGGAACCAATTACCTAGGGAGGTGGTGGGCTCTCCCGCATTAGAGGTATTCAAGAGGCAGCTGGACAACCATCTATCAGGGATGCTTTAAGGTGGATTCCTGCATTGAGCAGGAGTTGGACTCAATGGCCTTGTAGGCCCCTTTTAACTCTACTGTTCTATGATTCTATGACCCTGTGGCTGAGTCTGGTAGTTTGAAAGGCCTTAACTATAAGGAACATGACATGCACTATTTACTTTCCAACAGGCCTGAGATGGGATTACTAACTGATGCTGGTGGGTGGAAAATTTGCATCCTCTCATTTAGGGAACCCTGAAAACAATAAAATTTGCAAATTTTGCAATTTTTTATTTGCTGTTTGTTGTATTTGGCTATCTTTGTAGGAGATATGATGGTATGGTTTGCTACATCCCTACACCTGGGTTGGCATCAGCCATCTCTGCTCCTTGAATGAGTACACTGAATGTAACCATTTCAGTTCAACTCCTTCTGAATAGTTGCACATGACCTATGACAGTGATGGCCAGTCTTAATGAACTGTGCCTAAAGTGAAAGGCAGAGTATGAGTCAGTAAGCTAGTTCACACATAACAACAAATCATGGGTTAATTAACCCATGATTTAATTAACTCCTCCAGCACACTCTTCACTCCTGCTTTTAATCAACAACCTACAATCAGCGGGTTGTAAGTTGTTGGACATAGCATGCAAAACTGGAGTGCTGGGTTGTTTAGGGGCTAAACAACCCAGCAGTTAACCCTAAACACACCAAGGCAAAGGCATCCTCTTGACCTGCCACCATTACCTGCTCCTCCTCTCACACAGCATTGAGGAAATTTAATCCTTTCCCAGAGGATTAGCCCCCAACATTGCACAACATAGTGGCAGTGGGAGGGGGCACTGGCTGGCATCTTGCCAAAGGCCACCTAAAATCTGGGGGCAGCCCTATTGTACAACTTAGTATGGAAATAACAGGTGGGTGACTAATCTTCATAAGAAAGTGTCAAATCTATTTTTGCCTTCTTAACATTTTATTAATGTGGAGATGCTAGAGTTGTCATTCTACATAATTCACTTGCTTCTCAGGAACTCTAGAAGTTAAAATTTCTGAATGGCAAATGGATGCTCCTTCCATCTATTACACATGCATGCAAATTCATGTGCATGATCACTAAGGCGCCATGCAGTAGATAGACTCCCATTTCACATGCTGCAGCTGCTAAAGTATACTTTGAACTGTTGATAACACACAGTTGGGCAGTTTTCTTCTAGTATATTTACAACCAAAAGAACAAATGCCACTTTGTCTCTTAATTCTGAGCAAGAGAAGCTATTGTAGATAAATAAAAATGTCATACCACAAAAGGGGTAGAACCTTCAGCACTGTGTAATAATGAGTGGGTTGTAGGTGTGGACTGGAATCCTGAGGAGAAGAACATGGTTGTTACCAGAGTCTACCTATTTTCCTTTGTGAAATGCTGGAGGGGAGCTCTAGGCCTGGGGTGCGTCCTCAGGCCCAGGAGCCCAATCCAGCCCACCTGGGGTCTCTGGCCTCATCTACAAGAATTCGGCTTTACGCCTGGTTAGCCGATTATGCGCATATTCGCAGAAGCGCTTTATGGTAAATGCTTGTATGCAGGAGGTAATTGAGCACTCAACGGGTGACCTTACCGGCTGTTTCAAATGTGCTTTACAAGTAGTTAATGCGGAGAATCGCTTGTTCACATAGGCAAAATGCGCTTTAACGGCCGGAGCAAAATAAAACTCGCTATTTAATGCACATTCGATAATGCGCATAATCGGATGTTTAAAGCGCCTCTACGCCCGATTTGTGCTCCGTTCTTGTAGAGGTAAATGTTTTAATGCGCCTTGAAAGAGCTTTAAATGCCTCTTGTAGAGGCAGCCTCAGTCTGGCCTTCTAGGGTTCCTCAGCTAGTCCCATGCCCCTTCCCCTGCTCCCATCCCTTTTCCCCAACCACTGATCATTCCCATTCTAAAAGGCTGAAACGAAACCAAAGTTTAATTACTGGCAGTAAGAACTTTAAGCAAAAATATGCTGAATTTTTGGCTCCAGCCCTTTTGCCATTGGCCCCACCCACCACTGAAATTCACACACCCCCATTTTGGAGCTTCTTCAAAATGGCATTCAAAATGGGTGGAAAGAGGTTCAACACTCCTGCTCTGTGCCAGAGCCAAGTCCACCAACTATTCTGCTCTTCTCTAAAATGCCACCAGGTCCTGCTACCTGCATCCTTTGTGGTGTTGGTGTCACAGGTTGGGCACCTTATTCTATGGCCCTCCTCACACATTGTGCAAGGCAAATCTAAGTTTGCCATTGGGAGCACACACAACAGGGGGGATGGAAGAAAGGAAGGGCTGTGTAATCCTCTCCTTCCCAGCCATCTGTCTGCTCAAAATTGCTCTCTCTTTTTCAAGCTGCTTTCCCACCCATGTACCAGAAGAAAATCCCTCAGAAAAAGCAGTCACAGAACTCCATGGAGCACAGAGCTTGGCTCAGCCCTCTCGTGAGGTGATAAACCTGTTTTGTGAGTTCTTTTGATTGAATGCCCCTTCATACACGCAAACATCTCCTGAATGCAGAAGATTAACATGGCAAGAGTTCTAGCTCTACTTTGATAGATCTTATAATTTCAGAAAATTCTTTTTCCCCTTGGTCATACTTATTGGACACTCCAGGCTAAACATGCCTAGTTCTTTCAATCTCTCCTCATAGGGCTTTGTTTCCAGACCCTTGATCATCCTTGTTGCCCTCCTCTGAGCATGCTCAGGGATCTGTGGTGGGCTCCACAGTAAGTGTCTCTTCTTGATCATCCCAGAGTGCAGGACATGGAATAATTGGCTCAAGTTACAGGAAGCCAGATTCCAGCTGGACATCAGGAAAAACATCCTGACTGTTAGAGCAATATGACAATGGAACCAATGACCTAGGTAGGTGATGGGCTCTCCCACACTAGAGGCCTTCAAGAGGCAGCTGGACAACCATCTGTCAGGGATGCTTTCAGGTGGATTCCTGCATTGAGCAGGGGTTGGGCTCAATGGCCTAATAGGCCCCTTCCAACTCTACTATTCTATGATTCTATGAGAGTATTTATTTTGTCTTGAAGCCTCCCCAGCAATTTATAGGCATCTTTAAACAAAATAATTGATGGAAATAATGACATGATGATAATGAAAGCTTTTAGCTGAGTTCCTCTACAATAGCAGCTTTTAATTAACCATCCTGTGTTACAGTGTCTCTGCTATTAGTCACTATTTATATCTCTGAACATCTGCTCCAGCAGTGGGATAGCTTGCTGTGAACATTTCACACACTGTGAATAGAGGCAGGGTATTATTTACTTAATTGTTCTGTCTTGCAAGGAGATATTGCAAGGAGATATTGTTTTAACTGTCTATGTGAGCTCTCTCTGTGTAGAAGAGGAAAGAAAGGTATGATGGAAATGTGCCGGTGCTAATGACACCCCTATCTCTTTTGATGGGTGGACTGAAGTTCATTCCCAGTAGCAGGATAGCAGGATAGCAAGTCACTACACAGGGGAATAGAAAGTTGTATCATTGAATAATGTTATTGAAGAGATTGTTAAGTAATGTTCCCAAAGAAGGTCAACAGGCACTTTTCTTTTAGTCCTTTATAGTCATTTGGCAGTAGGCTTTCCTGGCTACTGGTATGTGGTTCCTGGCATCCTTCATAAGGAAATAAATGTACTACTACAGCTCCTCCAGGCTAAAAAAACAGAGAAGCTTGGTGGAAGGTGTGGAACCATTATTAAAAGAGGATGTGCAATATGTTGAAAGGTCAAATATCCTTGAAGAATCTCAACAATGGCATTTTGGCTGTTTTTGAACCTGTGGCAAGGAAGCAGTCACCAGAAGAATTGGGGCTGATGGATAGTCTTCCCAAAATTTCCCCCCGGGGTTGCATGGTATGTTAGCAGCCCTATTGTTAACTCAACATGGCATTTTCTTCCTCCCTACACTGTGCTGAGACATATACAGATGATTTACACCACAATCCTGTATATGTCTACTCATTATGTTCAATGGCGCTAACTCACAGGTAAGTTGGTATTTATTTAAAATATTTTTAGACTGCCTTTAACCCTCTCATAGTAGTGTACAAGATTTTAAAAAAACCATATAAAACAGATACAATAACTACATATTCATTAGAAGTTCAATAAAAACAAAGTTTACTGGGGAGGGGGGACAGACGTTACCTAGAACTTATGGAAAGGCCAATAAGACCTATAAAACAGGGGACTGATGATCTCCCAACAGAAGCTGATAGGCTTGTAGCCTTGATCTGTATTCTTAAAAGGCACCAGATCAAACAGTGAATGAAGAGCCATGGGGCAGTGGAAGAAGTGGACTGTGACAGAAATGCTGGGGAAACCTCTTAAGGAGAAAATAATCTAGGCTGGATATCCCCAGTGGAATTAACTCACCTTATATCAGATTGCAAAAACCATGTTACAAGAGGATCTGGGAGTCTTTGCTAAGAATGACAAAGATATAAGCTAGGCCTATACCTGAAAATGCATCTCAAGCTCAGTGAACTATGTACACTACAGAAAGGGTATTAGTAGAGTGGTTAGTGATTTAATTTGTAACTGTTGTATTTTTGCTACCAGAGATGGGGGAAGGTGCTTAAAGGATTTTCTGCTTCATGTGTTAAATTAACTTGGATGGCTTTGGGTACCGTATACCTTGACTTGAGTGAGTAAGTAGGTAGGGCACCATTTGCTGCTCCATCTCAGGCAGCAAAATGTATTGGCTCAGCCTTGAGATGGGGATTAACCCTGTTCCCTGCTTTAGGTGGCCCTGGCCATTAAAACTCAAGCCTGCTGTCATCTACATAATTCTATCCTAGGTTCTATACCTTGGTCCCCCATCCACCTCAATACATCTCCCATACACACACACACACACACACACACACTGGGACAATAATGAGAGAGGAGTTCCTGCTTTGGACAGAGATGGAGGCAGCCTCTCTCCATCCCATAAACAATCAGGGTGGGATGGAAACGCATCTCACACACATCCATTCCCTCTCTATCCATGATTGTTTTGGCAGCCTTTCTCTCCAACGCAACTCTATGTGGGGGATCACATCCAGTCATCTCCCTCGTCCACATCTTCTCCATTGGGGCAGGAATGTGCAAGAGCGGTTGTGGAGGAATGTGCCTATTACTTCCTGCAGATGGGCTTCTTTCCCCAAGACCCAAAAGAGAAAGAAAGGAGGGGTGTCTGCACATGCGGGCCCCACAAGTGCTTCACAACCACAGGGCTGAGGTGAGAACAACCCTGCTTAGTCGCCCTTTAGGATTCAAAGTAATCAAGGCGGGTACTAAGTGCCCTGCCATGACTGAATCAGACTTCGCATTAGAGCAAATGATGGGGCAATCCAAGAGGCAAGGCAACAAAGCATGGTTAAGCAGTCAGATTCAATATACGATACAATCCAGAAGGAGAGTCAAGCAGCAGTCCAGGGATTAGTAGCACAAAACGTCTCCACTTGACGACTTGCAGGTGCTAGGCGGTTGGGTCATGTATCAGTTGTACTAGTGCATTTCTGGGACCAATTTTAAAGGCTGTTATGGTCCTTTAAAGCCCTAACCAGTTTGGTTCCAGGTAACTTGAAGGACCTCCTTTGCCCATACCAAGCTGCCCACACCCTAAAAACAGCATCAAAGACCTTACCTGAGAGGAATTACCCTGGCTGGAATGAGGAACGGGGCCTTCTTTGAACACTTATGAAACTCCGTTGTAATTGATGTCCACAGCCCTGATCCTTGCAAGCATTCAGTTGGGCCCTAAAGGCATATCTGCGCATACCTTGGCCTATAATCAGTTGCGACTTTTTGGGGTGCCACTGTATATATGGTGTTATCTGCTTTTAAATGTTAATTTTGATTCTTCATATTTTTTATAATTGTTTTGTAATTTAAAGTTTTATTGTATGCTGTCTTGGGAGGGTTTACATTAAATGTGGCTTATACATTTTTAATTAAATAAATAAAAGCAAAATACTAAACTGGACTAAATTATGGAAAAGCACTAAAGCAAATTTGACTGATCAACATAATTATTAATATATCTGATCTGCAGTATGAAGGTTATTTTACACAGAATTGGGTTGCCTTGACACAAAATGGAATTATTTTATTTATTCATGTATTTAAGATATTATTTTTGTAATTAACTGATCAACATGAATAGGCACACACACACACACACACACACACACACACTCACACATTTAGGGATAGATCATAGTACTGCAACCAATTACTGCTGGTACTAGTCATAAAGTTCTCTCAATTCTGTAATTATCTTAATACTATAATTATCTCTGATGTGATAAGCTCCAATTAATAAGCTTCAAACCTGGACTACATGATTCATTCCTCTTTTCTCTGCCTCAGCTCTATCCATTTTTTTATCCGACTTAAAACTTGTAACGTCTACATTTCACAGAGGCTGAACCCCACTGAATACTGTCATTGTCCCACTGAGAATACTGACTGGTACCAGCCACCGCTTGCCCTT
Source organism: Anniella stebbinsi (assembly GCA_029215795.1). Lineage (NCBI taxonomy): Eukaryota > Metazoa > Chordata > Lepidosauria > Squamata > Anniellidae > Anniella > Anniella stebbinsi. The sequence goes on from JARDYH010000003.1 coordinate 104,415,447, forward strand.
TGCAAGCTGCTTTGGTTATCCCAGCATAAATGACAAGGAATAGTGGTGGCCTTTGTCAATTATTGGTGATGTCTCCTGAAGTTTTGTAATCAAACATATTCCATTCCTTCTTTCTACCAGCTTTATAGTAATGCGCTCTCGCTCTCGTTCCCTCGCTCTCAGGGGCTGGTTCACCCATGCATACACAGCTTCTAATTACTAATTAAAAAAAAAGGAGTCACAAATATATAAATAGGCTAGGGTGACCAGATAAAATCCAGGTCAGGGCTCATGTAACTTTAACAGTTGTAGAGAAAAGGGAATTTCAGCCAGTGTCATTTGTATGCAATTAGTTCCTGGTGAAATTCCCTCTTCATCACAACAGTTAAAGTTGCAGGGGCCCTGCCTTCTTTTGTATATGGTCACTCTAGTATAGTGCATGCACCTTTAACTGTTGTGATGAAGAGGGAATATCACCAGAAACTAATTGCATACAAATGACACTGACTGAAATTCCCTTTTCTCTACAACTGTTAAAGTTACATGAGCCCTGACCTGGATTTTATCTGGTCAGCCTAAAATAGGCTAAATTGAAAAGCATTGCATTTGAGGTGACCTCAGTTGTTATAAACATTATGAGCTTCCCATAAGCATCATGCTGGCTACTGCTAGAAACAGAGCACTGGCCTAGATCAGGGTGTGTGCAATCGGAGGGCCTTAGTCCAATGACCTGCGACCTGCAGACAGATTTCAAAAGCCCTCTGCAAGTGATCAGTTCAGACCTTTTGCAAGATCAGTCCCTTCCCTGGCAACCCACGAAGCAGGAAGGAAGGAAGGAGAGAGTTAATGGAGTGTCAGAGAGAGAGAGAGAGAGAGAGAGAGAGAGAGAGAGAGTTTGGTGACCCCACCTGCCTACCCACCCAATAAAGCAAAACAGTTCCCCACTTATGGACTAGATGGACTCTTGGTCTGATCCAGTTGGGCAGTTGTTATGTAATCAGCCTCAGTGGCTCTCCAGTCTATTGTTCTGGGATCACTCGCAATACTTTGGCTGACCTGCTGCCTGCTGCGCCCACATCAGGACGCTTCATGATAGGGCTGTCCCTGTTCATTGCTTTACAATGTGTCTTATACTTTTAGAACTGAGTTTCCCTTCTAAATGTACTCTGCGTCCAAGTCACACACACACACCCGCCCCAGTGCTGGCCATCTCTTGTCCTGAGAAAGCGACTGTCATATTCAGATGAGGAATTACATTCATTTTAAAGTGACCTCACCGGCCTAGCACCGGCCTACCTTGTGGGGTTGTTGTTAGGGTGAGAGAGGGAAAAAAAGAAATGAATTTAATTCATTTAAAAGTTAACTCACAGGCTTAACACCGGCCTATTACTTTAAGATGATTACCTCTCAGACATATATCTTAGGGGGGCCGAGCAACGCCAGCTGTGCAATGTACCAGAAAAATCTAAAAACACAGAATTTTGAGTTTTAAGTATTTTTTTTAAAGAATTCAATAAAAACCAAGGCTTGTGCCTACAACTCCCAGTGTGCCTTGGGCAGAATTCCCAGCATGCCTTGGGTGGAAGGCCAGACTTACTGGCCTTTGGTGGCCATTGTGAGTGCATAGGCGGGTTGTCGCTACGTGTCTTTCACATCCCCGACTCCTAAGGTTCGTCTTGAGCAGTCAACCCAATTCCACATAAAAGGAAACAACCCACATATATGGGCCGTGTCCATTTGTGGCATCTCCTCCCACCCTCTGCATGGTTTTAAACTCGTAACTAGATACAAAAGTGTGACTATGAGGGGCCAAACATCCTCAAGGGCACCCTATCCTTATATTGCTGTTTTCTCAGAATCTGAGGGAAGTGCATGTGTGGCCTTTGCTCTTAGGAGGGAGGAAAAGGAGGCACTCTGTCCATGCCCAGAAACAGGCCTGATGAAGGGGAGAACAACACAGCCGGCCCCAGCTCTTCATACAGGCTCCTGATGGAGAACTTAGTGGGCGAGAAGCACAGGCTGAGGCAGTCCCAGCAGGATTTGGCCAGAGCTCAGCTTGTCCACTGACAACCATTCACCTCCCCTTCTCTGCGGTGCTACTTTTCAATGCTCTATCGAGGAGCATCATCATCAACAAGAAGAGGGAAGCGCCTCTCACAGGACATGGACACCCGCGGGCTGCCAAAGGCATGCTGGGATGTGTAGTAGTACTGGCATGTAGAGTGGCTGATTTTAAATAAAGTATGGATTAGCAAACCAGGACCTCCATCACACCTAATTCCCCCCCTCCCCAGTTTGCCTCCGTGTTTTTTTACCTCTGAGGCAGAAGCACATCAAGCTTAGGATCCCTTTCACCAGAATAGCTGCTCTTTCGCTCCTTTGCTCTTCTGCTCCACTCCACCACTCCTCTTCTCTTCTTTCTCCCTCCAGTCAGGTCCTGTCAGATGTGCACTTCAAACACACACCGCCTTTCTGCTGGGCAAAAAAGGAACTACCCTCTAGTCCGGCTCTTTGGGGGCATTGAGGGAGTACAATCCTGTCTCTGCAGAGATTCAGGCATTATTGTCTGATTTTAAAAAAGGCTTTTGAGCCTGGGATGCAAGGTTTGGGTTTTATATTGAGGTTTGGAGCTGGCTGTTGGGAGAGATGGCTTTTTCCTGCCAGGACCGGATGTAATCCATTCAAGCCCCCAGTTCCTTTAAAACTACATGGAGACTTGGGGTGCATTAAATGCACTTAGGGAAAATAATACAGACTTTCAGCGTCCTAGGAAAGGCTGGGGAAGAGGCGGGGTATCAGTAGGACAGGCACAGCGTCATGTGAGTGCTGTGCTGCAAATCTGCACACTAGACATGGCGAGAGTGCACTAAATCGCTGGTGTGATGGAGCACCAGGGCACTAGCCTAATTCGGCTCCCACTTTCCTGACCTCTCACTAACCGTCTTTGTTCTCCTTCTACCTGACTTTTTCCAACTGCCACTCACCCCGCCCATCATTCCATTCTAGCCTCAGCTGACGCCTACAACTCCCAGCATGCCTTGGGCAATTTAATTTGTTTAAAAGTTAACTCACAGGCCAAGCACCAGGCTACTACTTTAAGATGATTCCCTTGCAGACATGTATCTTAGGGGCCCCGAGCAATGCTGGGTATATCAGCTAGTCTTATGTAATTATCTTAATTATAAGTATTAATAGCAATATATTTATATATATATATATATATATATATATATATATTCAAAGTGGGGAGTAAGTTGGTCATCCCTTTTTGACTGCCTTCTTGTTGACCGATTCTCATGAAACACATTTCAATGGAAAGTTTTTGACATGCAAATTCCATGAATAACAACAGTTTTCACTATACTATAATTCAAAGTTGGGACTTATTTATGTCCATAAAGCTTCTTTTTTTAAAAGGCTATCTTCTATAACAATGTACTATAAAGTTTTATTTTTAATATCAAAAAATGTCATATAATTAATTGCAAATTGGAGTAAAATGAAATATTACAAAAGAGTAGCTGAAAACCTTTATTAGCACAAGTGCACACCAAAGTATGATATGCCAGTAACACACAGCCTGTAAACAAATCAGGGACAGACTATGGAGCAAGTGGGTATCTATTTGCCCACACCTGTCTTTTGCCATGGACAACTCTAGTTGTCATGAATCATGTACGCTTGTTGGCAAGCCTCAAGATTCAAGCTGTTGATGGACCAGAACAAGGGCGTTACAGTGGCCTCCCTGGAGTTTACACCAAGCACCTTGTATTTAAAGCAGCTTTGTAAAGATAAAAGATGTAACACTTTCAATAAATGCAATAAAGCTACTTAAATTAAACCTTTCGTTAGATGTAATTTTTCTCTTTGAACTGTGTTCGCAGGTAACCAACTGGTTCCTGTTCCTATAATTTTTTTCTCCTTTTGGATTGACCCTCCTGTAATGACTAAATAAACAAAATGTGGGAAATGTTCCCTGAAGGTAGTCAGTTTGAATACCACTGACTAGATAAATTATTATATCTCTGTATATCCTTCTTCTTTTGTCTGCCTCAATCCCTCAACACAAACCTTCAGGATCAATGTTCATCAGACCTGCACTCCATGTCCTGAATCCAGCCTGTCTCCACCTGCGCTACACACAGGATCAAATAACATGGCAATCATTAAAGAGCTCTATCACAAAAGCCCTGTATAGATGTATAGATGTCAAACTGTGTAGAAACGTGTGGAGAGGGGAAATTCGGATCATGGGCATTATGCATATGCTTTGAACGTGGAATCTGTACCCTCTATTTTTGAATGATCAGCAAATAGAATTCAGGAATGGATCAAACAGGTAATAATCCAAACACCCCCATCCTACATACACATTTCTACCCAGTCTGACCATCTGCAATGAGAGAGAGAGAGAGAGAGAGAGAGAGAGAGAGAGAGAGAGAGAGAGTCTTCTATTATTGTTCCCAATTAAAGAAAGATGTTCTGTCAGTCTACCTGTGATATCATTAACATATTTCCCCAGCCTAATACTGATGCAGCTGATGTAGAACAACCCTCTAATCTTTTCCTCTTCTACGTGAACAGAACATTGTAGGAGTAATATGATTATATTATTGGCCCGAATGACCTTTCATAGATGCCTTACAGCCTAATGCCTCTGACTCCACAGAGATTCCGAGTCCTTTCCAATGCTGTAATTCTTGACTCTAATATTCCTGTAAGTAGAGCTATTATCAGTGTGGGTGCCTTGGGGCAACACTCCTTAAGACCTCACAAAACACAGCTGATAACTCGTAATATTCTAGTAATGTGTTTCAAGTGGAGTTGGGATGGCTTAAGTGATAGGCACAGATGGCTCATTTTTCTTCCCCCACACTAGAAAAAGGGAAAGAGTGAATGAGATCTGTGTGTGTAGCAAAATGTTAGTATTCACTGGAACTGGATCTAAAAGGTGGTGGAGAGCTGACTTTACCCTCTACAAGAAATCATAGAATCGTAGACTTGGAAGGGGCCTAATATGACCTCGAGTGCAACCCCCTGCTCAATGCAGGAATCCACATTAAAGCATACTTGACAGATGGCTGTCCAGCTGCATCTTGAAGGCCTATAATGTGGGAGAGCCCACCACCTCCCTAGGTAATTGGTTCCAATTTCATACTCCTCTAACAATCAGGAAGTTTTTCCTGATTAACAGCTGGAATCTGGCTTTCTGTAACTTGAGCCCATTATTCCGTGTCCTGCATTCTGGGTTGATCGAGAAGAGATCCTGGCCCTCCTCTGTGTGACAACCTTTCAAGTACTTGAAGAGTGCTATCATGTCTCCCCTCCATCTTCTCTTCTCCAGGCTAAACAATCCCAGTTCTTTCAGTCTCTCCTCATAGGGCTTTGTTTCCAGACCCCTGATCATCCTTGTTGCCCTCCTCTGAACACACTCCAGATTGTCTGCATCCTTCTTGAAGTGTGGTGCCCAGAACTGGATGCAATACTCAAGGTGGGGCCTAACCAGTGCCGAATAGAGGGAAACCAGTACCTCATGCGATTTGGAAGCTATACTATTAATGCAGCCCAAAATAGCATTTGCTTTTTTTTTGCAGCCACATCACACTGTTGGCTAATATTCAGCTTGTGATCTACAACAACTCCAAGATCCTTCTTGCTTGTTGTATTGATTAGCCAAGTATCCCCCATCTTGTAACTGTGCATTTGGTTTCTTTTTCCTAGGTGTAGAACTTGGCATTTATCCCTATTAAATTTCATTCTGTTGTTTTCAGCCCAGCACTCCAGTCTATCAAGTATACAGACATTAGAGGTGTGCAGAGGGGGTCTTCTCTGCCCCAAATTTGGGGTGCAGCTCTGATGTGGCAATTCTCCTTTCTGATTTTCAGAGGGGTCTGTCTCCCCACACTGTTGGTTTACCCATTGGAGAACCACACCGTTTTTAGGTAACCACTACATTCTCATCAATGGGAATTAACAGAAATGCTCACAGCTCCCTCAGTTTTAAAGATAAACAAATGAAAATTGGTACTATGACAGACTTTAAAGAGGGCTTTAGGCATGCCAAGTTTTGAGCAGATCCCTGTATGCAGTGATTTATAGGGAATTTTTAAAGTCCAAACTCAAATGTCCTCTCAGGCAGCACCTCTCGTGCCTTGATCTGGAAGGTGTGGGAGAAGGAAACAAAGCAGCAGGAAAACTAAAAGTGCTTAGCACTATAATAAATAAATAAATATTAATAAATGTCACAACAGCAGCATACAGCTTGCCCTTTTTCAGAGAGGACACTGGACAGGAGCAGAGGCTTGCAGGATGAAGCGGAGCAGGAGGTGAGGCACGAGTCAAGACAACAACAGCTTCCCCCCATATGCAAGGAGGCTACCTGGACTGGAAGCCCAGCAGTCACATACTAGCAGGCTTGGATTTTTAAAAAGATTTTTCAGTGTGGCGGGAGTAGACTACAGAAACACAGCACACTGGGAGTTTTAACGATTTTGAGAAGGAGAAAGAGCTTAGAAATATTAGCAAATCAAGCAACAGTGTCAATGGCTGCCTTCAAAATAATCTCTCTCATTCACGTGCGTTTCTCTCTCTCTAGAATGACAACAGGCAAGGAGGACAACACACTGTGATTGGGGGGGGGGGGACAGGAAGACAAGTGTGGCTATTGCTTAGCCATAGATGTCAATATACCCTCACCCCACTCAGTGTCTTCCAAATATGGAGATATTCAATTCAGACACACACACACACACACACACACACAGCATTGACGCCTGAAAAACAGTCAGATAATTTCAGAGACATTAGATGCTCCTATTGGCTGCGTCTCTGCTCTGATATGATTCTATTGGTTTAGAAGCAGCCAATCCCCACTCTGGAAGATGGAATGCACCACAGATGTCCGCGGTTATCAGATAATTCCAGGGTGGAGAGCACACCCCTAATAGACATTGAAGACTATGTACTTTATAGTCTGGTTTTCTTCCTACATTATTGTGAAGACTATTATTGGGCTATATTAAAGCTGTTCTCTCTGTTATAATGCATAAGCCTTCATCCATTGTTGCCTCCAAGTTTACATCTCCCTCCCACGAAGAGTCGGTTTAAAGCCCTCATGATGAAGTTCTTCATGCTGTGGCCAAACACATTCTTCCTAATCCTTGTGAGGTGCAACCCATCACTTGCCTGCAGTCCATCTTCCAATAAGCATAGCCTGTGGTCCCAAAATCTAAATCTGTCATGTCGGCACCATCTTTGTAGCCAGTGGTTCACCCGGAGTATTTTTCTTTCCCTTTCTGTTCCTCTTCAATGTACTGGACGAGAGAACTATCTGGGCCCCAAAGTTCTTGAGTTTCCTTCCCAAAGCTTCAAAGTCTGATGTGATTTCTTTGTAGCTCCGCTTGGCAGTATCATTTGTTCCCACATGGATGAGAAGAAAAGGATATGTGTCAGTGGGCTTTATGAGCATTGGCAACCCTTTAGTCATATCTCTTATCTATCCTCCAGGGAGACAGCATACCTGGCAAGTTCATGGGTCTTTGCAACATACTTGGTTTTCAATCCCATGAAGCAGGGAGTCCCCCACAATTACTATTCTTCTCTTCTTGCTGTTGTAGCCTTGGTATCGCTGCCTCTGCTCGACTGATCTTCTGCCTCTTGCTTGCTGTTGCGTGGGCTCCCTGTAATTATTCTTCTGCAGGCTGTCCTCCAGTACCTGAAAGTAGTTCCATAGATCTACTGGTTCCACTGGTGCAGTGTGTCTTCTGGTTCTTCTGCTCCTAACTGCCACCTCTTTCCAGGGAGTTTTCTCTACTTCACTTTTCCTCACCTTAGCATCCTCCATTTCTGCTTCTCCTTGCTGTTGCTCTTCCACTGTTCTAAGAATCCTTCATCTTCTCTTCTTCCTTGGAGGGTGGCCACTCACCACTCATGCACTCTCACTTTTTCTTCCAACAGTGCAACCAGCTTGTACTTGTTGCAGGTGTACGCCATATTGATCTCAGGCAGGAACACAAACATTGTACACACCTTGCAGGTCACCACCACTGAAAAATCCTTTCCATCCATAATCCCTTTTTGTTTCTGCCTTTCTGATTGTATTGGAATAGCCTCTGCTTAGTTCTGTCCTCCCTGAAGATTAACAACAGAGTCCCCTAGAATATGAGTGTATGTTACAAGGGGGGAAATTGTTAGGGACTCCCCTTTGACCTCCCCAGCCAAACTCCTGTTTGCTCTCCCTGTTTGCTCGCTCTCTGGGAGCTCGCTTCTTGTGTACCTTCTAGACCAGTTGGGGCAGCTTCCTCTTTTCTGCTCTGGTCAGCTAGGAGTCAGGAAACAGAATTAAACTCTTATGGCACTATGGGTTTCCCTTTACATTTGATGGGGAACAAGAATTTGTTGGCATGCTAATGCTGTGACTGCTCCATCTTGTGCTCCACCTGTTTGTGTGTGTGTGTGCATGTGTGTGTGTGTGTGTAAACAGACTTTATAACACAGAATCACTATAAGGCCCCCTCTACAAGATTTTGGATTGATGCCTGGTTCCTCGATGATGCGCATCTTCTCTCAAGCACGTTCACGCTTAATCACTATACATCTGAGCCGTTGAAGCGCATTACGGGCTGTATGAAAGGCATTTTAAAGTTTTTTACATGCTGAGAATCGCACGCAAATGTTGCTGAAAGTCATGCGCTTTGTCCCAGAAATACTCCCCAAACCGGTTCCCTCCCTTTATTCTCCCTGCCCACCAGAATCTCCCGCCTTTGGTTTCCCAGGTTACCTGAAAGAAATGAGCTAATTAACATGTTCTGCTACCTGTCTTCCCCCCTCCTTTGCCAGATTGCCATGATCTCCTCAGGAGTAAATGGGAATGTGTCTCGCGAACACACACACCAAACTTCCCAGGGAGCTGAACAATTGTAAAACATACACACCCACACCCACACCCATCCCTCAGCTCAGGAACCCAGCAAAAAGCGAGGGGAAGTTATGTCTGCTGATGGCTAATTATGCGCACATCCACACATCCTTCCTACCCCCTTTCCTTCTCATAAAACCACCTCCATCTGGCCCCGTGTCTCCATGTTAAAAATGTTTCATCAGGGTACTTCAAAGAAACTTTATTTTTGGTTCACGTTGGGTCACTTCTTCTTGGAGCTTCCATCCAGAGAGACGGAGTACAAGGAGGAAGTTGCCAGGAGGAGAGAGGAAATGAATCTAAACCAAAAAGTGGGAGGTTTTCCCAGCGAAGGGGCAGTTCTGTGCATGAGATCACAACCACAGTCCAACCCCCTGATCATTAATGCGCCTCCTCAGAAAGTTGTTTACACAGACATAAGGTGCTCTTACTCCACCGTAAAGTAAAACTCGCTAATTAACGCGCATTTGAAAATGCGAATAATCGGAGAGAAAACACGCCTGAGCCCGATTTACGCTCTGCTCTTGTAGAGGTAAATTTCTTAATGCACCTTGAAAGAGCTTTAAATCGCTCTTGTAGAGGCACCGTAAGTCTCCTGTGACCCCATTCCAAGGAAACTGAACCTTGGGTATGCATTGCCCTATTGCCCTATCTCATTCATGTATTTTATGGGGGGGGGGGGTCAGATGATGACATTTTCCACTCATAACCCTCCAATGTTTTCCCACCATGTTTTCTGTCTCTTTTCTTATTGGAAAATCCATTAAGAAAGAAAGGATGGAATTGCTGCATAATGCCTTCTGACATGTAGTGCTAGGAGCCCTCTGGCTGGAAGCAGCCTGAGATGTATTACCCATGATAAATCAGGAACTACAGAGTCTTAGCTGACAAGCAGCAAGTTAGATACAAATTACCTCATGAAAATATATGGTAAGGATGTAGTTTAGACGAACATTTATTCATTGCCCAAGTTTACACTTGTTCATAGTTGACTTTTGAACTCAGGCACGAAAAAGTGCCTCAGCAAAACCAGAAAAATACATATGCAGTAGCATTAATTTTGGATGGTGCTCATACATGTAAATGGTCATATTCCCCTGCTATAGAAACAGAAGCAGGGAGGCTAGTACTTTCCCAGTTGCCAATTCCATGTTTATTATGGGGATTTTCTTTTGCATGTTTACTCAAAAGTAAGTTCCACTGCATTCAGTGGAGCTTACCCCCAGTAAGTATGTTTAGGTTTGCAGCCTTACTTATATATCATGTAGCCCAAAGGTCCTTGCAACCTGTCACAATCACATGTACAGTAAATGATTGTACATATGAATGTACAGTAAGTGAATGTAGTAGTCATTTATTTATATTAACCATTATTGACCCCAGTGTTTTGGGGCTTGGGCATGTTGTCATAGGAGGCCCCTTAACTGGTTTAACCATGGGAATTGTGAACTAAAACTAACACTTCAGAACTGGGGTAGGTGGTGGGTGGGAGGAAAGAATGGATGGCAATCTTAATTCACACATGACTTAGAAAGGGCAGGAAAAGGATGAGCCACCTCCAGCCTGGCTGGGGCCTGTGCCAAGTGAGGGAATCCAGATAGCATTACAGGCCTGTGGGCTCCTGAATGGATCAGGGCGCCAGCATCTGGCTAACCCAGGCCACTTCTGGAGCAGGATGTGAAAACAATAAAATAGCCAGGCAATCATAACATAAAAAACCACTGGAAGCCCCCTCTAATTACATCTTCTCTACCAGCACCCCAAAGAATTTCTTTTTAAAAAATCTTGACTCCTAATCATCAGCATCATCATTTAAATCAATCAATCAATCAGTATTGAGAGCTTAGGCATGCGCAGCACACCCAGGGATTTTTTTTTTTTTAAAGACGACCATGTACTGGATACTCAAGACCTGGTGTTCAGCTTGCCTGACCACGGGAGGGCCGTTGTGGGTGAAGAGGAGAATGAAGAGATGCACCCCAGCATTGGTGACACTGGCCAGAGGAGGGGCTTGCGAGGCAAGATTAGCCTTCGGGGAGCCCTCCTCCTCCTCCTGACCTCTTTGAAACGGGGCTCCTGGCAGAGAAGCTCCCAGCAGAGTGATTCCTTTTCGTTCCTATTGCCCGGAGCAACGGTGCACGGTTGGGGTGGTGTCAGCAGAGTAGCTGGAGGCCCATTCCTGCTGCATTGGCAACATTTCAGCGTAGCGTGCACCCAGTATCATTTACACGTGCCGCTGTTGGCGCGAGGTTGGTTGGCGCAGCTGCTCCAGTGAAAGCCTAATGGCCAAGAGGTCTCTGCTCCTGGCAGAGGGGCTCCCAGCAGAATGATTCCTTTTTGCTCCTGCTGCAAGGAGCAACGGCACTCTCTCAGAGGTAGCAGTTCTTCGGCAAGCAGCCAAGCAGCCAGAGGGCAGCTGGAGGACTGTTCCTGCCACCTCTGGATCCCCTCTGAATCCCTACTCCATGGCCCCCTCAATTCGGTGCTTATTGGTTGAGACATTAAGGTGTGCCCGGGCAAACCCTATGGGAGACTCGGCAGGGAGCATCAAAGAAAGCCCGAGATTAAGCTGGCCTCTTCTGCACTTCTGCAAATAAGGGAACACTTGGTCTCTGAATGTCTGAGACTATGTGGGAGATTGTATTCCTTCAGATACCCTTGTTCCAAACTTCAAAGGGGCTTGAATGTGCATGCACCATTCACATATGAGGGTACCATGAGGGCCCTTTGCCATTCAAACCTGAAATGTTATTTATAAGATTCCAAAATATAAAGTGTGAATTGCTTCAAAGCCAAACCCAGATTTTAAGATACCTAACTAAGTAGGGGGTCCCACTTTCAATCCATCCCATTGTGAATCTAGAATTAAATATACTGCAGTGAGTTTTGTGATGGCCTTTATTCTTTCATTTCTTGGGCCATATTTCTTATCCATAGGAGCAGTATTTTGTGGGGAAACCAGCAGTAGCAACAAAGGGAATTTTTTTCCGTGAAATCATCAGAAAAAAAACGGTGAAACTCTTCTCTGTATGTTTATTGTGTATTGCTGCCAAAAGAGCAGATGGCACAAAATAGTAGCTTAGTGCTGTATGAAGCAAAATTTGCAAAAGCCAGAACGGAATATATGTCAAAGAAAAGCAATAGATTTGCATGGGAGCTGGGGTGGTTGAGAGGGCAAGCTCTGTGTGTGTGTGTGTGTGTGTGTGTGTATCTTTGTCAGATAGACAGGCTATCAACAAAGTAATTTCAAAATACATTTAGAGCTAAACATTTCAGCTTCTGCCTGCATTGGCAGCTGTGATGTTAAACGGTAGCAGTTCAGAATGCTGGTAAATGAAAATTCTAAGGAGTAAAAACATGTCTATAATATATATATATTGCTTAAGACTAGAGTAAGTAACACGGAACAGGGTCAACTGCATGATATGTAATCAGAATATCTAGTTTGGCTATTAGAATGTGAACACTTGGCCAGCAATCCTCAGTTCATCTCATTGCATCTCAGCCCGAAACCCGCAATGTGGCCTTGGCAAAAAAAAGAGAAAGAAAAGAAAACCTTACATGCTAGTTTAGCAGCCATGTTTCCTGGTTGCTAGATGAGAGGTGCTGTCAGTGGAGAGTCATCAGCCAGGTGCTTAACACTTCTCCTAGAGACGGCCCCCACCTCGGGCGCTGGAGTGGGGGAAGCCGGGAATGGCGCATTCCCCCTGCCCCTTCCAGGAGGGCCCATCGCCTCCAGCGAGTAGTGCTCCAGAGAGCATTTGCTACAGTGGGAGAGCAGGACGGCCAGGGCTCTCTGGAACAGTCACCTCCTTTGCAACACCAGCGTGTGCTCTAGACAGCCCCACTCACAGGTGAGCAATGCTCACCTGTGAGTGGTGAAGCAAAGGGAAGAATGAAGGGCAGGGAGAGCAGCTATGGGACGAATCAGAAGCATTAAATTCTCCTTCAGCCACGTTACAATTGCAAAGTAACCCATGCTTGCTTCATAACGCCCATGAATTCCTATTTGAAAAAGAGTGTTTAACACTGCCACTCATATTTTGAAGGAATAGCAGCCAACTGGATGTGTGTAGCAATTTTCTTCCTTTCCCCTGCCTCTTAGGTTAGAAAAGAAAAGGGGGAGAGGGATTCCACAGCCAGGAAGCCCCCAGCTCCCTCCCCCCACCACTGGGTGGGGAGGTGCCTCTTCTGAGCTTTGCCAATTCTGGGGGTGGATGGGGGATCTGTGCAAGCAAGAGAAGGCAGCAGCCGCTCCTATCCCTACTGCCGCCCCCCCCCCCCCCGCTCACTCTCTCAGGCCAAACGGCAGGGAGAAATGGGCCCACGATGCTCCCTAGAGAGAAAGCACTCCCTGGCACTTTGGGTCATTGAAAGAGCAGCCACCTCACCTTCTCATTTACTTCTCTGATTCCTCCTTCTGGGCAGCACAGTAGCGGGCAATCTGCCCAGTGGACCCTCCCTGTTGTGCCACTCAGAGAAAGAGGGTGGGTGAGGGGAGGCAGCGGCTGCACTTTTTAGGAGCAGGGGCTGCCTCCACACAATTGCTCAGCCTTTCTGTGTCTCAGTATCAAGGACTGGGCCAGTGATGGCTGCCACCTGCCTCTCCCTTTGCAATGCCTGACTTGCTTGCACCCCCCACCCCTCTTTGGGCAATGCAGCAGGAATAGGGTGACCAGATAAAATCCAGGTCAGGGCTCATGTAACTTTAACAATTGTAGAGAAAAGGGAAGGCCCTGCCTTCTTTTGTATATGGTCACTCTTATATAGTGCCTGCACCTTTAACTGCTGTGATGAAGAGGGAATTTCACCAGGAACTAATTGCATACAAATGACTCTGGCTGAAATCCCCTTTTCTCTACAACTGTTAAAGTTACATGAGCCCTGACCTGGATTTTGTCTGGTCAGCCTAAGCAGGAAGGCCTGGGTTTAGCAGAGGGAAGGGCTACTCATGCCCCTCTTTCACTTTGTGGGCTGGAGGAAGTGACTGAGCAAGAGAGAGGTCCCCTCCACAAGGATTCGCTTTTGCGCCCGGTTACGCGATTATGCGCACTATCGCTGAAGCGCATTTACGCCTAATACCTCTGCACGAGAGGCGGCGACAAAAGACGCTTCCCTCCCCTCCCCTTCCCTCCCCGCCGCTCCCCAGCTGGCTGGCTGGTAGGCTGTGGGCAGCAGGCGAGCGCTCCTCCTCCTCGCCTTCCTTTACCCCCTCTTCTTCCTCCTCCTCCTCCCGCCGGGCCCCCCTGCCGCGGGTGCCGAGCAGGAGGCGCCCCTCTTGCGGGGAAGGAGTCGCAGGCGGGCGGGCGGGCGCCCAGAGACGAAGCAGCCGTGCTGCCCACAGCCTACCAGCCAGCCAGCTGGGGAGCGGCGGGGAGGGGAGGGAAGCGCCTTTTGACAGCCTGATCCCCTCAGCAGGAGCCGGAGGACACTGGAGAGAGAGGGGTGCGTGAGAGCTACTGGATGCTGCCAGGCACCTTTAGCTGCCTTGGAAATGTGGCTGCTTTCGTGACTGGAGGGAAACTGGCTGGCGACTGGGGGCTGAGGCGGTGGAGGAGGAGATGCAAATGGCAATACCACTTGAGAGAGGATGGGAAGCTGCTGCCGCCGCCGCCGCTCTTCACGAGTCGCGGCGGGCTCGAGCTGTGGAACTGTCCCTTCCGCTCGCCGGAGCAGCAGCCCCCTCCTCATGCTGCTCCGGCGAGCGGAAGGGACAGTTCAGCAGCTCGAGCCCGCCGCGACTCGCGAGGAGCGGCGGCGGCGGCAGCAGCTTCCCATCAAAATGCGCTTTAATGGACAGAGCAAAAAAACCTCGCTATTTAACGCGCATTGGATAAAGCGCACAATCGGGGAGATAACGCGCCTCTACGCCCCATTTGCGCTCCGCTGGTGCAGAGGTAATTTTTTTAATGAGACTTCAAAGAGCATTAAACCTCTCTTGTAGAGGCACCCAGAGAGGAAAGGAGCCAGAGACAGCCACTCCTTAGAGGAGGAGCTGCCACCTCGGCCCGCTTGCTTGCCCTTTGGGGAGTGGTATGGAGAACTAGGCTGCGAGCCGGAGGAGGAGGAGGCGGCTGCTGTTTCTATGAGGACCATCTGTGCTGCATCACTAGGCTGACCATATGAAAAGAGGACAGGGCTCCTGTAACTTTAACAGTTGTAGAGAAAAGGGAATTTCAGCCAGTGTCATTTGTATGCAATTAGTTCCTGATGAAATTCCCTCTTCATCACAACTGTTAAAGTTACAGGGGCCCCGCCTTCTTTTGTATATGGTCACTCTAGTATAGTGCCTGCACCTTTAACAATAATCATTTACATTGACACTTCTGTTTCAAATATATACATTAATATAAGCAATCCATATATCTAAATAAGCATCCATACAAGATTGACAGCTGTAGGCGATATGTTCAAACGCAGCAAGAGCAGAAAGATCTTTAGCGATAGGGGGTGGGTGTTTATCCTTCCAACCTTGAAGTACCCCTTTTCAATTGATTTCATACTGAAATTTGTAAGGGGGGATTATTCCTATCCAGAATTGTGTCCAGAATCACATTAAAATCTCCACCAATTATCAAATAATCATAAGTAATAATAGGCACATGATTCATGAAACTTAAAGTTGAATCCAAATTAGGACATTCACCATGGCGATTACTATTTTTGTAAATGTAATCACTAAAATAAGATACTATCCTTCTGGGTCAGATATTGCATGTTTAACTTGACATATAGTTGGGCCCTCAGCCTCTCACCCCCACCCCCCTGTACAATATAAGGATAATAATGGACTACCATGCTGAACTGTTTTAAGCATTACTGACATGATTAGGTGAAAATAACACTTAACGTTTTAAACGGGGTTATGTTTAGAATTTGACCACTGGAAAGATGGAGTTCTCATTTCATAGAGGGATGGGTTGAAGATGATGGAAACAGGCTTTCCCCCTTTCCCCCTTTCATGGCATCAGCATTCCAACATTACCTCATTTGGCATCTTCCACATCAAGCCCCTTTTGATTCCTGTGATGTTTTGCAGGTAAACCTTCTGTGAAGCAGCAATGGGATCATATCCTGCCCACCACACCTTTCGCACCATCATGATTCCGGTTATTCTGTGGATTGTTATCTGTGAGTTGCAGCACAAAGTTGGCTAATGCTCAGACTACACACATTATGTAGAATTCCATTACTCTTTCCAGTGTGTGTGTGTGCATTTCCTTTTAAACCGAAAGCAGCCCCTGCTAGGCTGGGTCTGAGCAGATGATGGGTGGGCAGAGGGTCTTAATTCTTTTCTATCCAATCATTTCTCAGTTCAAAATTGCCTTCTCCAAGTTGCTTTTTCTCAGAGGGGGGAAACCCCTATCTCCCATACAGAGATTATGCTATTCCCAAGTGTGCCAAAGTCCAGATATGAAACACTTGACGAAAGACCTCCTGAAGCTTTGGAAACTGATTTATTATTCTGCGCAGAATAGGTGACCTCCGGACGCTAACGCTGCTTTCCCGAGTCACACCACACCAAGGTTCAAACAATGCTTTTATACTCTAGATGTTGCACGTCATCAGCCCTCATCCCATTGGTTTATAGCCCCAGTGACATCATTTGGCCAACTCTGTTTTACTCTTGAGTAGTCCCGAGTAGTGGCCAGATGTGGCGTTGCATTGCCATGTGTGATTTTACTTGTACCCAGAGATGCTTTGCAACGTCTCTTCACTTCTATCATTCCCTTATATGGTCATTTTGTCCCTCTCCAGGTGTGCCACGGTCACATCTGGGTGAGTCACACCCCTGGTTCCTCTAAACCAGGTAGCCTACGTGCGTCTCTGATTGTGTGTAATGGAGTCTGACCTGGAGAAGAAGGAGCAATGGCGATTTTGACAAGCTCTTGGTTCTTGTGCTGCTAAATCTCTTGCAAGCAGCTTGACTTTTGCAGAAATGGATACAATGGACAGGCAGTGGGGAATGGGGATTTGGGGTGCTGTGTGTGGGCGGTTTGGGTGCTCGTGTCAGCGGACACGTGTAAGATGCGTGTCAGGGGAAATGGACGTGTTATGGGGTGAAAATTACAGATCTGTACAGATTTTTACAACAGCTGTGTGCTTTTGAGCTAAAAATAAAAAAAAACTAGCAGGGAAAGGGATAAGCAGCCTTTCTGCCTGACCTTCTTCAAGTCTGACTAAGAGCTGGCCAGGCTTTTTAAAACATGGAGATGGGGAACATGGGATTTCATGTCACATGGAGATGACATTTTAGAGACTAAGGAAACTGTGTATGTTACATGTTTTGTGGTTTTAAATATTGTTTGTTGTTTTTAATTGGTTCAATCTTATGTAAACTGCCCAGAGAGCTTTTGCTATGGGGCGGTATAGAAATGTAATAAATAATAAATATAAAAGTAAACATCCTCGTGTTAAGAGGTTTACAAACTTCCTGCCCTTATGGAAGCCTTTTGTATTGATTTATCCTCCCAGAAAACCCTATATATCCACCACAGAACCCTGCAGGTTATGAAGCAGCTTTTCCAAACTTTGCCGACACTGGCTGGGAATTACGGGAGTTGCAGTCCAACACAGCTGGAGGACACCAGTTTGGGAAAGGTGGTTATAAAGAGTTTGGTGGCACCGTCTACAGCATATAGTCAACACAGGTGAGCTGCAAGGCAAAAGCCTATTAGACCTCCTTGTCGCCCCGTGTGGACCATCAGGTGTGCCCAACCCTCCTCTGTGGCTATGCATTGCAGAAGAAAAACAGTCATGATCAAGAGTCTGGTTTTGCCTTTTAGAGATTCATGCCTCCCACTACTGATTTGTTCATTGAGCAACCCCAGGGTCTTAGAACACCATTTGAAAAGGCCATACCCCTTTGAATCAGTACTCAGGAGCACAATCAGCAATCAGGACATATCCCTTTGAATCAGCACTCAGGAGCACAGGGCGAGCATAGGGCCACTTTGAATAGGCAGCCTCCTGGATTTACTCAAGGCCTCTCTCCTCTTTGCCCTGGTCTCCTCTTCCACTACACTACAAACTCTTGTTCACTCTCTCTCTCTCTGGGAGCTCTCTTCCTTATGTACTTTCTAGACTAGCTGGGGCAGCTTCCTCTGTTCTGCTCTGCTCAGCTAGGAGTCAGGAAAAAGAATGAATCTCCCTGGCCACTCAATTGCTGAGAATAATCAGGCCACACCCTTTTGAATCAGCACTCAGGAGCACAGTCATCAATCAGGCCACACCCCTTTGAATCAGCACTCAGGAGCACACCTCAAAATGTTACTGCTTATTAAAATGACACCTATTTAGTTAATAATGGAAAACTGGGCACACATGATCCATGAGGAGAGATTGAGGGGAGACATGATAGCACTCTTCAAATACTTGAAAAGTTGTCACACAGAGGAGGGCCAGGATCTCTTCTCAATCAACCCAGAGTGCAGGGCATGGAATAATGGGCTCAAGTTACAGGAAGCCAGATTCTGGCTGGACATCAGGAAAAACTTCCTGACTGTTAGAGCAGTATGACAGTGGAACCAATTACCTAGGGAGGTCATGGTCTCTCCTACACTAGAGGCATTCAAGAAGTGGCTGGACAGCCATCTGTCAGGGATGTTTTCAGGTGGATTCCTGCATTGAGCAGGGGGTTGGGCTCGATGGCCTTATAGGCCCCTTCCAACTCTACTATTCTATGATTCTATGATTCTAAGATGTCAATGAAAAAAAAAAGGTGACACTCCCATGGGCAATTTTAGGGGTGCTTCTCTCTTTGACCTTCATACTGCTATCCTTATTGCTATTATGTGGGAGTCACTGCAGGTAATTGCTGAGTCACAGGAGTGGCAAAAATTCAAGATCTAAGTTGAAGCCACTGGGATTCAGAGTTTTTAACCTCAGGATCCATTCTATTTCTTTTCTCAATAACAGTTCATTGTCATGTATATTCAGTTTTTCTAGAGCCCAAAACTTTACGTCTGCAAAAGAATGATGTTGTGCTGAAAAGTGATCTATTAAGGAGCACCTGATCTGTTGTTCTTTATTTCTTAAAGAATAGGGATGGGAACTATCGTATCTAAGATATCTAGAAACATCGTTGGTTTTTCTACAAATGGAGGTGATAAGATATTCTCCCTCCTTCACTTTTAGATCTAGGAAATGAATTTCTTTGGTGTTGAACTGAATGTCAAATTTAACATTGTCATTCTTAGAATTTACCCACGTTATAAACTGTTGTAGATCTTCCCTATCCCCCCGCCAAATGGAAAATACATCATACTTGCATATTGCCCCTCTGATGAGAAAAATTCTCATGTTTCTAGATATCTTAGATACGATAGTTCCCAACCCTATTCTTTAAGAAATAATCTCCCAGATGGACAGTTTCTAAATTCCAAGGCATCAGATTTCAGACAAGGATCATTCCTGTGACTCAGCAATTACCTGCAGGGACTCCCACATAATAGCAATAAGGATAGCAGTAATGACGTATTTTGTGACCTTGCACTTATCACTGCTACATAAAAGCACTGAAAAAATGAATTAGAATATAAGGAGGGCCTTGGAATGATTATTTTTCCCAGTCGGCAGTAATTATCGCAGGAGACTATCATCTTGTTACGAGTATTTCTGCAGACATCTCTAATCAAGTAAAAATCTGTATATTATACTTTTGTTTAAAATGTTTTTATATGATTTATACAAGTTTTAATGTGTAATGTGGACAGGCCCCAGAGCTTATATATATATATATATATATATATATATATAAATTTAAAAACTTACATACGGGCATAGGCCTTTGTGGCAATGTGCCTAATTAAATTCTAAATATATATATATTAATTTATGTTAAGTGTTATCCCTTCAAACATAATTTCATGCATTTTTAATATTACAGCCCCCTGAAGAAGGCCTTAAAAAACAACACAGGCCGAAACATGCTACAGGGCTTTGAAATAAAGTATTTTAGTAGGGTGACCAGATTTTAAGGATCAAAATCCCGGACCCCCCCCCCCCGCCACCCCCCCCACCCAAAACAACCCCCCCCACCGCGCACCCGCGCCGCCCCGTGCCGCCCTGCCCCCCCGCCCACATGCCTTGTGCCACCGCCCGCCCCGCGCCGCCGCCCGCCCTGCGCCGCCACTCCATGCCACCCCCCCCGCCCTGCGCCGCCCCCCCGCGCCACCCCCCCGCCCCGCGCCATCCGCCCCGCGCTCCTTACCAGCTGGGGCGTCCGCTTCCCTCCGGTGCTCAGAATCTACTGAGAAACAGGCTTCCTGGCCTGTCTCTCAGTAGCGTGCCAGGTGATGACGTCATCACCTGGCGCGCTACTGAGGGACAGGCCGCGAAGCCTGTTTCTCAGTAGATTCCAAGCACCGGAGGGAAGCGGACGCCCCAGCAGGTAAGTGCCTCGCGCCGCCAGCCTCCCGCCACCGCCGCGTGACCCCCCGCCGCCCCGGTTTGCCCTCGCCGCCCCCTGGTTGGCCCGGATCACCCCAGGGCCATCTGGTCACCCTTTTGGGGGGCGAAATTTCCGGATTTAGCCCCCCAAAACAGTTTTTCCGCCCGGATGCGGATTTGCTCCCCATTTCCCGGACATGTCCGGACAAATCCGGGCGGATGGTCACCCTAATTTTAGCATCCTGAGAACCTGCTTCTTCCCCGCCCCCTTTTTTTTTGTCCTTAGTGCTTAAGGTGCCACGGGACTCTTAGTTTCTGCTACAACAGACTAACATGTCTGCCCTTCTGGAATTTATTCAAAGGGAAAAGTCAAAACTCCCAGTGGCCATACCCAAGACCTTGGGCATGCCAAAAGTAGCCCTTTGCATCCAGGTCTTGAAATGTGCTATGTAAATGCGAAGTATTCTCATTCTTCTGAACATCCAATTTGTTGTCTGTACTGATAGACATTCTATTGATAGCTCCACCTTGCACTGCCAGGGCCTTTTTGTACCAGTCCAGGGACAGCTGTTCCAATGCCAAGAATTCTTTGCTCTCTGGCTAGCCCTTTTGATGCTGCCAGTGGAGCTCCAATTTCAGTAAAGAATTTGATGGTTGTCTGGTAAGTGTATATCTCATAATAGAAGCTTTGTTCCAGGCACACTTCAAAACAACTAGACCTTCTTATAGGGCTGCAGCTTACTGGCTTTCAATTTACTACATATACCGTAAGCTGTTAATATAAACTGTTCAGGTCAGGTTATAGGGGTTCATCCTATTAGAGCTACATAGATTCTAAAATTCTGCCTAGTTTCTAAGATCTACATAGATTCTACATGAGCTAAGATACTGCGCTGGTCATGGGAGTTTATTTAAGATCTCCCAATCAATAGCTGTGACTTTTACACTAAGCCCAGCAGACTCTGGTCTTTTAAAAGCACTGTGGGTGAGGTGCATGAGGCTATGGGGTGTTGTACTGAAGGTTTGTTTTCCCCTAAGGTTGCTGCTTAAAAATAAGTTCCTTTTAAAGTTCATAGTCTCAGGATCCCAAGATCACAGGCACTTTACATTCAAACATCTAGTCTTAAGATACCTACCAATTATAGAATGTGGGTTTCTCCCCCTGCCCCTTAAAGAGCAAGGAGATTAGACTGGAAAAGCTGCAACATTGGCAAAATGACTGGTATTTAAGTGGGCGGTTTAAGTTACATATTCTGCCTTCACAACCCATACGTGCCTAACTCTAGTGGCTGAGCATCTGGCAATGGAGGGAAAAAATACGACATTGTAATGTGATGAATGGGAAGTCTTTTTTAAAATATAGACAGTGCAGGCTCCATATTTCGGGAGGCCCCTGGGCAAGGTGTCCTCATTGGCCATTCCCCCACCCCCCTTGTGGGCTTCCCTCCTCTCCAAGACACCAGTGTCTAATTGCTTGCCCTCTGCCTCTCTGCCCAATCTGCACAACTGATTGGGTATAGAGGATGCTGCTGTCCCATCTTCTCACTCTTGTCATTGCTTGCATGTGAGGAGGAGGGTGGGGCAGGAGACACATACACACACACACACACAGAGAGGGAGAGAGAGAGAGAGAGAGAGAGTCTTTTCTTTCAGTTATTGTGTTTGTGTGGCTGTTAAGAAGCCCTGCTTTGTTAAACTATTTACCTTGCTACTGATTGCTGTCTTCTCAGGGGATTGGGAAAACTGGGAATAATTGATTAGGAAAGATACCAAGATGTCTTCATAAACAACTGTCAGTTCAATGGAGATTTGTAAAACTGTATTGTTAGTACAAATAAAATTGTTAATTGGAAAAGAGATCACAGTTCAGAATTTGTTCTTTCAGAAGTGTGTGTGTGTGCGTGTGCGTGTGTCTATTAGGTGTAATGTGACTTGAATGTCTAATGTGTATATCAACCTGACATGGTGCACATTCACCACAGCTCATTGAGAACGTGAACATAATTTGTCCATGAAGACACGATTGTGCACTTTTCCCAGTCAATATACCTACTCTTCCACAGGCCTTGGGAAATGTGAATATGTTGACAACATCTTGTATATTTTCTGGTAAATATGCATAATCTCCAACAAGTCTCGGGGAATGAGCATGTCTCAACTCACGTTTGTACATTCTCTGGGCAATTTGCATGCTCTCCAAGAAATATGCCCTTGGTTTCTATATCTAGTTCAGAGGTGGGCAAGCCTCTATTCAACTCACATCACCCCAAACCGATCTATGCATGCATCTATCCTGTTATCATACTGACTGTTGATACATCTGAGCCCAATAGATATATTCATTCAACAAAAAACCTACAGTTTACAAAAACAACGATAAGGCTCTACGGTTTCCAACCGAGCACCAAAAAGCAGGGAAATTAGGAGTTAAGGATCGCAAGCCTTACCGCCACATCCTCCCTAAGGAGGCAGAAAGTGCAAGTGAAATTCTCATTCTCCCAAAGCAGATAAACCATGAGAACAGGGTGGAGAATATAATATGCACAGGTGATTGTGGGGTTGTGGAAAACTGATCACGAATAACTTAGGGCCACCTACTTCTCTTTTTTTGTTTAGAGCAGCCTTTCCCCAACCTGGTGCCCTCCAAAGGTGTTGGACTACAACTCCCATCATAACAAGTCAGTATGTCCCATGGTCAGGAATGCTGGGACTTGTCATCTCAAACACCTGGAGGGCAGCAGGATGTGGAATGCCGTTCCATACCCTTACCAAATACAGGGTTTGCCCAATACTTTTCTCTCACACACATCTCGCATATAGCAGCACTCTTGATAACAAAAGGTGCACTATTCATTACAGATCTAGAACCAGAGCATGTGCCAGGCACTTCCAACTTTGGGTCAATATCCTGCCTTTCAAAGAACCATTTTTTTTTTCTTAAAATGTATTTATAAAAACTATAGTCTTCACTCCCCACAATCCCTCCACAATATATCATCTCATCAAAGCGACAGCAGAGCAGAAGAGGTTTAGTTTGGCTGTCTTGAATTCCTTTCAGATGAGATTAGTTTGCAATCCTATATCACTTGGGGGTAGGCCCTAGTGAATTCAGTGGCACTGACTTCTGAGAAGACAAGTATATGATTCAAGTGTAAACCAACCTTCTCCAGCCTGGTGATCTCCAGATGTGTTGCACTGTAACTCCCATGTTATGTGTTATGGGTAAGACAAAAATCATTTGATCATTAATATTAAAATAATACTTATGCATGAAAGTATTAGGTGGTAGCTCTGCCTTTGATTTCACACTGCTGAACAAGTAAGAGAAATCCTATTTCTGATATTCAAGAAACACACCCTATGCCATGTGTTGAAAACTAATGTTGATGTCTGAAGGACTGACTATCTGGATTAGGTATTCAAGATTCATTCATCGTCGCTTTATTTGCTTTAGACAGTTTATTTAAAGTTCTGTTGTAGTTCATTGATTGATCACATATCTTTATGCTGGGAAACATCATACTTTAGAACAGATGTGTGCAGAAAATAGATCTGACGTTTTGGACATCAACTCACACCATTCCTGATCACTGCCAATGGTGATAGGGGCTTTTAAGAGTTGAATTCCAAAACATCTGGAGATCTACATTCTGCCTGCCCTTGTTCTAGAACAGCATTCCCCAACCTGGTGCCCGTCAGATGTGTTGGGTTGCAACTCTCAACATGAGGAGATGCTCTAAAGAAGAGAAGCAGGTGGTCCTAAGTTGTTCATCATCATTTCCCACATCCCCACAGTAACCTCTGCATATCATATTGCATATACAGATGTTTGAGATGACAAGTCCCAGTATTCCTGACCATGGGACATACTGACTTGCAATGATAGGAATTGTAGTCCAACTCCTTTGGAGGACACCAGGTTGAGGAAGGGCCACTCTTAACAAAAAAGATGTAGGTGGCCCTAAGTTGTTCGTCATGAGTTTTCCACAACCCCCCAGTCACCTCTGCATATCATATTCTCCATCCTGTCCTCATGGTTTATCTGCTTTGGGAGAAAGAGAATTTCACTTGTACTTTCTGCCTCCTTAGGGAGGATGTGGCGGCAAGGCTTGCGATCCTTAACTCCCAATTTCTGTGCTTTTTGGTGCTCGGTTGGAAACCGTAGAGCCTTATCATTGTTTTTGTAAACCATAGGTTTTTTGTTTAATGAATTTCATGGCTTTGTGTAACGGATGACCAGATATTATACAGTTGACAACCAAGCCAATGTCAGCTAGGATATTACACCATGTTGACAGCCAATATAAAATCAAAGCTAGTGTTATGTGTTGCACCGACTTTTCAAAATAATAAATGAGCCCCAGAAGTTATGCTCTCTCACTTGAAATCTGAGAGGTCTTATTTAAACTTTTCAATAGCCATTGTTCAGAGATAAAAGCTTTTTATAACTCCCTCATGAAAAGGAAGCATTTCATGTTTTGTGTCAGTATTTGGAGACAACTTGAAAAAATTGTTCTACTGGAATTAAAAATCCCTGATTAATTTTGGAAGCACACAAGATGAAACAGGAAAATATCCTATATTAGAATAATTTACAGTTTACTATGTTAATTATTATAGCTCATTTTATGTTGCATGCTTTTTCTTCCTATTTGCATCTTAAAGTAGCAGATTGTGATCAGGTTTCAATCTTGCACAGGCTGCATTTCCATCCCTAGATATTTACTCAAAAGTAAGACCCATTGAAAGGGAGCCTTTCAGTGGTTGCTTAGCATCTCCTGGCTGGGTGATGCCCCCTGCATTCTGAGAGCCATCTGTTGTCCACTGGCCACCCAGAGTGGTAGTCACAAGTGTAATGGAGAGGAAGCCAAGAGGAAATGGGTGTTAAATGTGCGGGTGACAAGGTAGCATCCTGGCTGATTCTTTATCGTTTGGGGTGCTATTGTTATGCTGCCCAGCATATGATAAGACACAAAGTGGAGGTGGTTGGTGGGTTTTAATTCATCCTGGGCAGCAAAACTACGGACAGACTTCGAAGGGTTGGATCCAGATTTAAACTGGATCGATGGCGCTGATGGAAATGGACTTCCCCACCCCCTCCTTTCCAAGGCAGCCCCGCCTCCTGCCCCCTGAAAATGCTTCAAAGAGAATCAGGAGACCTTGCTGAATGGGGTGAATTGGGAAGGGGGAATCCCTCAAATTCAGGTGAAGGAAGCTTCTGCAAGCAGAATCCTTCCAGAAGGCCCCTTTTTGTGGAAGGCTCATCCTGGATCCAACCCTAATCTTGGGCTGGCCCTTATACTGTGGCCCCGATAGGCTCTGTACACTACCCAGCATTGCTAATGTCTGAAAAGAGTGCTAATGATCCAGTTTAAAAACAGCAACAACACCTGGGGAGTTATTTGCTGTGAGCTCCTGGTTTGGCTAGAACACAAGCCAGGCTATTCCCTCCAAGCCACCCAAGCCTGTCCCAAAGTGTGTGTTCTCCATGGCTAAGAAGCCAAATAGGTCTCTGCACAAGCCCCACTTCAAAAGTGCCTTCCTTATACCTGACCCAGAATGCTGTTCAGGTCGCTTTCTTTTCAAGAGGGTTTTGTTCACTGGAATGCCCATGCAAGGCCCCGTCATCACATCCAGCCCCATGGGACGGTATCCTTGGGCACCTGCCAAGTTCCATGCCCCAGCAGGGGGCTCACCAGTAGCTGGCAAAATCCCCTGGCCTTCCTCACAGGCCACCGCCTGCACATCTTCTCCCCTGAAAGAAGCTGACTAAGACAACAGAATGAAATTTAATAGAGTGAGTATTAGAAACAGAATTTATGAGCTAGACACTTTTTGTAATGTCCAAGCAAGTCAACGACAGCGGTTCTCACCCTGGTACAGCTTGGTAAAAGGGGAGCAATATCGCTCATACTACTTGTGAGAGTTAACATTTCCAAGACTGAGAAAAGCATTTACGGCCCTCCGTTTTCAAACAACAGTGACAGCATGCCTGGAGGGGAAATACAAGGGGATCCCATATGCACAAAGAAAATGTATCTGTGGTGCAGAGGAGGTTGAAGACCTAGTACATTACCTCCTCTATTGCCCATTGTATCAAGGTATCAGGGTGCGTTTTCTAAAAGAAATTCTGGAAAAAAGGGAGGGCTTATCAAATAGAGACCTTACTTTGAAACTTCTGGCTGACTATGACATGGCAATTTCAAGAAAGGTGACAAAATTTGCTGTAGCTACACAAAAGATCAGACAAAACTTTTTATTGCAAGAAGGGGTTGATTGCAATGGGGATAATTTTATTTAAATAGTGGTTCATATAGAGTATTTTTAATTGGCATTGAAATGTGGAAGGATGGGGCGACCCTCGATTATGTTTGGGGCGACCCATGGAGGTTGTGTATGTATTGATTGTAAAGGCCATTGTGCCATATGCAAATAAACTTTGACTAATAGTAAAAAAATAAATGCCAAGTTCTACACCTAGGGGAAAAAACCAAATGCATAGTTACAAGATGGGGGCTACGTGGCTCAGCAATACGACAAGTGAGAAGGATCTTGGAATGGTTGTAGATCACAAGCTGAATATGAGCCAATAGTGTGATGTGGCTGCATTAATAAAAGTATAGCTTCAAAAAAAGCAAATGCTATTTTGGGCTGCATTAATAGAAGTATAGCTTCCAAATCACGCAAGGTACTGGTTCCCCTCTATTCGGCACTGGTTAGGCCCCATCTTGAGTATTATGGCCAGTTCTGTGCACCACACTTTAAGAAGGATGCAGACAAGCTGGAGCGTGTTCAGAGGAGGGCAACGAGGATGATCAGGGGTCTGGAAACAAAGCCCTATGAGAAGAGACTGAAAGAACTGGGGAAGTTAAGCCTGGAGAAGAGAAGATTGAGGAGAGACATGATAGCACTCTTCAAATACTTGAAAGGTTGTCACACGGAGGAGGGCCAGGATCTCTTCTCGATCAACCCAGAGTGCAGGACATGGAATAATGGGCTCAAATTACAGGAAGCCAGATTCCGGCTAGACATCAGGAAAAGCTTCCTGACTGTTAGAGCAATACGACAATGGAACCAATGACCTAGGGAGGTGGTGGGCTCTCCCACACTAGAGGCCTTCAAGAGGCAGCTGAACAACCATCTGTCAAGTATGCTTTAAGGTGGATTCCTGCACTGAGCAGGGGGTTGGACTCAATGGCCTTACACGCCCCTTCCAACTCTATGATTCTATGATCTGGGATGTCTGAGCACACAGATCTGGCATCTTTGGAAGCAGAATTGGAGAGAGAGGCTCAGCTTGTGACGATGAGTGGAAGAGACATGTTTCCTACCCGTACTTAGATTTGCCTTTCTAGTAAATAAGGTCTGGTTTTGCCTAGAACTTGCTACATTACTCATCAGTTTCTTGCTACTGATCCTTGTGGCTTCTCAAGGCTCAGCCACTCAAGGAGATCTGCTGTCCAAACCAATTACAGGGTGAAGAACCCAGGCCTGAAATGAAGCATGGCAGGGAAAGTAGAGATTTGTGGAAAAAGCAAAATGAGTTATTTTTACTCTCAACTTTCTGTTTGTTAACATCCTCTTAGGCCTCGGAGGGCATATCTACACCACAAACACACTGGCTTAATCATCGGTCCTCTCCTTCAGAAAGCATTGTGAATGGGACTAGGGATCTCTGTCAGAGAGGTCTCAGCATCTCCTCACCTTCCCAGATCACAGTTTCATTGGTGTGGGGGTGGGGGTGGGGGGGTGTTTTGGGCGGGGGCAGGGGGAGCTATGACAATTAAACAAGAATAAAAGTTATTTATTTATTTATTTATTTATTGCATTTTTATACCGCCCTATAGCCGAAGCTCTCTGGGCTACACCTGTTGTGTAGTTATATCCTTTGAGCAGGAGAGACAGAAAGTCAAGAGTAGTATCTTTGATCATCTCACTCTCTCTGTGGTTCTTATGTTTCACAACCATGTGTATAATGTGTGTTTGGAAGAGACTGCAATGTTGAGTTGGTGTATATATATCCATACTTCCCAGAGTGTTCGGAAGCATCAGTAAATCTTTTACATGACCGGCTTCCTTGTGAGGAGGCAATATGGAAACCTGAGGTGTTATTTTGCATTATTGTGTCTTAAAATATATAGTTTAAGTAGGAGGAGCAGGTATTGTTTCTTGTGGTATACATGATCATTTTGTTCTACTCTTATCTCTGATCAAACTGGTTTTGCGGAGTTTTACTAATGACTCATGCCTGTCAGACTTGTTTAGCCAAAGACAAAGGAAACGAGCAACATGTCCACACTATGCATTTAAACCAGCTCCAAACATCTTTAACTGTCACTGCTCCAAGGATTAGGGCAAAGGAGGAATGTTTGTGGTCAGTGTCGGACAATCAACACTGTCCATAGCTGGATTCGGCCTCTGGTTTCTTTAGAGATGAAGGCTAGAAAGGGAGGTAATAGATGGGTGCATCAAAGGTGATAAGAAGCCTTTCTCAACCAGTTTACCACTCTATAAACGTTACAGCTGCCTTCACCCTTATAGATTCAACCACCTAGAAGCCTGTCAAAGGAATTATTTCAGTAAGGCAACCAAGGCATTAAAAAGCATGACCTTTACACATATCCTGATAAATCACACACAGAGCCTATCTACACTACTGCTTTAAAACGGTTTATAACAGTTTAAAACCGGTTAATAAGTAGTGTTGATAGGCTCACATTCTCCCTGTTGTTCAGTGGTGTTTGTGGCAGCGTGCTATCAATTTGCCATGAAGTGAATGTGGGAAGAGGGATGTGAGATGTGAGATTTGACAGACTGAGCTAACTTTATCTCAATTCATTTGCTTTCTTGCTTCCTCAATAATGCACAATAACAGTGTAAGTCATAATGGCAATTTAAAACTGAGAGTTCTGGGGCAAAGAGAAGAATAAAGATTGGCACGTGATTGCACACACACCGTAGTTTCTAGGATAACTCCCTACACCACCACTGTAGTCTTTTTTTTTCTTAAGTCCTGAAAAAGTCTTTTTTCAAAGAGACATTTGCATCCTGTCCAAAATCATGCGCACAAGCCAGGAGTCAAAGGGGCCTTCTTGTGACATGACTTGTGGTCAGTAGAGGAAGCAAAATAAGGAACTCTGGGTTTCTATTACTCTTAGGAAAGAACTTTGGTTTGGAAGGATCCAGTGCACATTGCAGCAAATTTCAGAAAGAGTCTGGGATGAGTGTCCATGAGTTTGTATGATAAAGGGTGAGCAAACACCGAGCCAGCATTCTGTGTGGCTTTCTCCAGCAGAAGCCTCCCTTCATGCTGTGCCTAGCCCAGGGTGGCTTGGCAACCCTACTTTCTTGCTCATAATGCCAACTTTTGATTCCAAACATTCTGGTACCTGTGCAGGGCCAGGAGGGATTCTGACAGAAGCTGATGAGAGAACAGCTAACATCGAATGATTTCTCTTGGCTCCTGTGGCTGGTGCTGGCAGATGTGGGTTGAACCTGTGCTTGGATCCTAGATCAGGGAGGTGGAGATTCACAGGAGGAAACTGGGTGTCAGAACCATCCCTGCCACTGCCAAATTGCTCTGCTGATACTCCTTGGCCTGATGGGGATAGTTTTGGAAGAAGCACCTTTTAAAAAAAGCTTCCCACAAAGAAAACTAGATGCCAAGCTAAAGGATTCTAACTCAGCTGTCTCTTTGGAATGCTAGTTTTTGTCTGTAGGGTTTTTTTTATGGGGAACATTACATCATGTTCCCGCTTTCAGTCTGGAACAGTACAATCCAAATGCAGGCTTACTGCCTCATCTGCTGTTTGTGAGCATTAGGCCTAAGTCTTTTTGGATAAAAGCAAGCTACATAGGGAAACCAAGACAATGCTTCCCAAAGAATTGTATTGCTTCAAGGATGACCATCTGCTGCTCTTGTTCAGAAGCAAATACCATTGTTTCTGTGAGAAAAAATAATCTCTCCTGATTGTCATTACAGCATCATGTAAATTCCTTTTAGGACAGTCCTTAATGTGCCTCACGCACATCGCTAACAGAAGAATCCTACTGTTCGGGGAAGAACAGTGTCAGAACCTTTGATGAACCCAAAGCCCAGCCAGGCTCACGCCAGGAGGGTGGAAATGAGGGAGGAGTGTCGTTTTTGTTTTTGTTTTCCCTCCAAATGGAAGGGAAACAATGACCCTTCCACTGAACCAACAGGAAGGAATCAATCTACACCAGCTCCAGAGCTAGTGCAGATCTGCAGCCACTTTGGGGAAGTGACTGGGGACTGGGAAGACTGGGGACTGTAGAGAAGAAGCAGACTCACAGATAACTGAGACAACTAGGAGACGGATTCTGGGGGAGGGACTTCTCTCTTTCGCTTTGCCCCCAGCCCCTGGAATGCCCTCCCAGGGACTATAGGATTCCAGCATAATTGCATCAAATGCATTCAGCAAAGACATAGGCCCCCTCTACAAGAATTCGGTTTGGCGCCTGGTTGTCCAATTATGCGCATCTTCTCACAATCACTGTTACAATAATGACTGTATGCGGGAGGCGGTTAAGCGCATAACTGGTGGCCCGACTGGTTGTTTGAAACGCACTTTAAAGTGGCTGAAATGCGGAGAATTGCTTGTTTACATGGTCAAAATGTGCTTTAACGGCCGCGGAGCAGGAAAACTCGCTATTTAACGTGCATTCGATAATGCGCATAATCAGAGAGAAAACGCACCTCTACCCCCAATTTGCACTCCGCTCTTGTAGAGGTAAAAATTTTAATGAGACTTGAAAGACCTTTAAACCTCTCGTGTAGAGGCACCCATAAATTATCCTTGGCCAGAGTTGCAGTAGTAAATTACTCCGTTGTTGCTAGTCATGCTGTAGTCACCCAACATTCAACAGCAAAGATAGCAATTAGGGCCAACAGAGATCTGGAGAAGTGTGGTGCAGAGATTTTAGACTTGGACTGTGACTAGTGGGCTTCATATCCCTGCACAGATATAAAGGTGTTTGGGTGACCTGGGGCAAGTCAATGTCTCATCCTAACCTACTTCAGAAGCTGTGAAAATACAAGGCAAGAACCTAATGTATACTAGGGCTCTGCAAAGATTTGGATCCGGATGTCCGGATCCGAATCAGGGAGGAGCTATTGGGCCAGATCTGCCATTTCAGGCCGGATCCGCCATTTTGCACCAAAGCCCCAAGGGCCCCATGCAGCCTACAACTCCCAGGAAGCAGTGCCTAGGAGGGCTGCCAGTAATATCTCAACTATTTTGTGGTTTTTGTGTTTTGTATTTGTTGTTGTTCCCCACCTTGATCTGGAGGGAGAGGCGGGTTATAAATAATAATAATAATAATAATAATAATAATAATTATTATTATTATTATTATTATAGCGGGGCCTAAGAACAAAGGGAGGACTGGGACTCACCCCACCATCGCCAGCTCCGCCGTGCGATCGCCAGCTCCGCCAGGCAAGCGCCCGCAGCTTCCCAGCCCAGCTCCTCCTGCGTACCCCAGGCAGGCAGGTCCAGTGCCTGAGCTCCTCCACACGTGCTCGCCAGCTTCCCACCGCAGTTGGCAGCTTCTGGCCCCCAATCGCGTCTGGAAGCTGGCGAGCGTGGCCGGAAGCTGGCAATCATGAGCAGAGGAGCTCAGGCGCCGGACCTGCCTGGCGATCAAGGAAGGAGCTCAAGCACCGGGCCTGCCTGCCTGGGGAATGCGGGAGGAGCTGGGCCGGGAAGCTTCGGGTGCTCGGCTGGCAGAGCTGGCGATCACACGGTGGAGCTGGTGATTGCGCGGGTGAGTCCCCAGTCCTCCCTTCATTCCTGGGCCCCGCTACTGACAGCCCTCCCAGGCACTGCTTCCTGAAATTGTAGGCTGCATGAGGGCCCCGGGGCTTTGGCACGAAATGGCCAATCCGGCCTAAAATGGCAGATCCGGCCCAATAGCCCCTCCCTGATTCAGATCCGGACATCCGGATCCGAATCTTTGCACAGCCCTAATGTATACCACCCTGGGCAATTTGGAGGGAAAACTTTACACAATTAGAAATTTAGCAAATGATGCTCAAACTACATGCTAAGCAGAGTCTGTAATCCTTTCCAGAACCATTTAAAAAACAACAACAACAACACACAAAACAACAAGAAACAGAAAACAGGCTTGAACAGAAGAATGGCAGGCAGCTGTTCAACCCTTTCCCACCTTACATTTCTCAGTTGGAAGTCCCCCCCCCCCCCAGATTCCCATCCTGAAAGTGATAAAGCATCTTGGGGAGGGTACTTTTGACCTACAAAAAGACCAGAGAGGAAAAAGTTAAGCAGACTCCCCCTCATACCCTCAAGTGCAGACTGCCCAGGGCTGTTTAAAAAAAAAAAAAAAAACACCTGGCAGTGAAAACGTTTCTTAACACACTTTGCAATGCTAATATTGGGGAGTATTCAAACATTTGATCCCCCACCTGCATTGTGAAGTAGTAAGTCCATCAAGAATTGCATCATGCGATTCTGTGCATCATTTAGTTTGCCTTTCAATCAATAACTTTTGCACACCACCTCTGATCAAGTGGAACCGTCTATTGCTTCCTTGTAAACAGGAATTGTGAAGCAACTCGTTCTGGCTTGGATTCTCGGAGCGTTTTTATTGGCAGGCGGCACCAAGGAGCTACCTCTCAATGCGTCTCATGATCACTGAATCAATCCTATTGCTACCTACCCACCCAGCTCCTCTCCTGCCTGTCATGTTCAAAATGACAGAATTCAAAATATTCTGTCAGAAGTTGCAGATCTAGCGTAACAAGTCATTTTAAATGCTTGGGACGTTGATGTGGAGGAAAGGGCGAGGGCTTGGATTCCCTTCCATCAGTTGCTTATTTTCCCATGCCAGGTTTCGCAAGAGTACAGGTGTTTGCCTCTAGTGTCCTGGCCATACTCCAAGCACCAAATGAAGCAATTACACACAGCTTACCTAAATTGCACTCTTTACCCTCCCTAGCCTCACAAATTTGCTTGAATACAGCTACTGTGTGTGTGTGTGTGTGTGTGTGCATGCCTACAGGCATTCTTGAATTATCAAGCTGAGCAACATCATAGTCTAGACCCAACCTGTTGCCCTCCAGATGTGCTGGACTGTAATCCTCTTTATCTCTGGATGGGGGGTTGTAGTCCAACACATTTGGAGAGTCCCAGGTTACGGAAGGCTGGACTAAAGGTACATGCTACTCAGCTTGATGGGAGTTGCAGATAATGGGAGTTGCAGTCTAACACATCTGGAACGCCCCAGGTTAATCCAGAACAATTAAAGCCGCACCAGATATAGTGGGTTTTTCAACAGCAAGCAAAGCCCTTTTGGCCAGAGAGAGAGAGAGAGAGAGAAATAGCAAAGGATTTCCAAGATATGATGACACTACAAACTGCCAGGTCATATAGCACCATTATGCTCCAATCAGCTAAAGTTTCTGTTGCAGACCAATCCTCTGAACTGTATAGAACTGAAAATAGCATAGAATTAAAGGCACTTTAATCATGGCTCTTCCTCTGTAAACTACACATGGAATTGGTATTGGCTAACATGGGATATTTTGCAATTTTTGTGTCTATGTTCCATCCATACCAGTGCCCTAACTGCTGCTCTTCTCATATTTAAGGAGGCACAGGAGTGCCTCCTTTGTTAAGAGCGAACCGGGAAAAAAGCATTCCACCATGTTAAAGGGGTAATTGGGGGGTGGTCATTCTAACATTCATGAAATCGAAAATGTCTCACCAAACTTCCTGAAATTTACAAGTGCCAGAAAGAAATGTTGGTTTTACATAACCTGAAAATTTCAAGAAGATTGGTGAAAGATTGAGGGAAGAATGGCAGTTTAAATTAGAAAAGAAAAAAAAACCCTCTCTGAATCAGAACGATTCTGATAATTATGACTGGCGATTATATATGTCATGGATTTTTGTAAAGAATAAGCCCTTACTAAGTAATCCAGTAGTGGTGTCTTCTTTCTCCTTCCTTGCAGTTTGTGGAATAGCTTTTCTTTTTTCAAAATTCCCTTCGGTTGATTTTTAATGAATATTTTTCATCATATTTAAGTGAATGCAGAGGCCTTCTCTTCAAGCATAGCGTGAGACATGCTCAGTAGCGTTGCTCTCCCCCTCCCTCCGGCCTCAGCCGAATTAGAATGTTGAAAATAAAATGGCCACCTGCTTCCTCTAGCCTTAGTTATTATTCCCTATTATGACTGTTGGGTTTTAGTTTAACCACTAGGCAGCCTGGTTTCAGACCCCACCACAAGGAAGCTATGGAATTGAATGGGACTGAAACTTTACTTCACTAGCAGGCCTGGCTTTCTGAGAAGCAGACTCAGCCTGGTTCTTGCCTCCTTTTGGAGAGAAGAAGAAGAGTTCTCTTTTCTCTCTTTTGGAACATGCTTTCCTTTGGCTTTGAGAGTATTTTGGGCTGCCTTTTCACTGGATCCATGAAAACCTGGTCTTCAGATCTCCCCTTGGAATAGGGAGCTATACATTCCCTCCCCCCCCCACACACACACACACAGTGCTCCTTCCCTCTTTTCTAAGAGTTTGGTCCATACTGCTACAAAGTTGAAAGCTTCAAACATTTCATTTAATTCAGTGATGAGCAACCTTTTGAGCTTGGTGTGTCAAACTTCGCCAAAAAACTGAGCATAACTCGGGTGGTGTGTCACTTTGAGGAAAAAACATTATTTCGCGATATTTATAGTTTAAATAACATAAATGTATAATTGTTATTTAATTTGCGACTAGAATCTTAGTCGTTAGACTCTAACTCCAAGATTCTAGTCGCAAATGTTTCATCCTCAGGAGCAGCAAATGTTTCATCCTCGGCTACTGCACTTGGCCGTGCAGGAGCCGAGGATGAAACATCCTTCTCTAGGGTGACCAGATTTTAAAAATAAAAATCCCGGTCCACCCCCCCACCCAAAACAACCCCCCCACCAAGCCACCCCCCCCCCAAAAAAAAACAGCCTGGACCTACCGCCGGGTTCTTCCACCGCCACCCGCGCGGGGTTCTCCGTCGCCCGCGCGGCCGTGCCGGGTCCTCCGTCGCCGCCCGCGCGGAAGAGGCAGGGGAGGGCCGGATCCAATCGGCCCTCCCCTGCCTCTTCCGCGCAGCCGCTGGCCTTACGAGCCCAGCAGCGCCGGTAGACCCGGCGGCAGTGGCAGCGAAGGAGCCCGGGAAGCGGCAGCCCCCACCCCACCCGCGCCACCCGCCCCACGGCGCGCTCCTTACCTGAGCGTCCGCTTCCCTCCGATGCTAGATTCTACTGAGAAACAGGCTGCGTGGCCTGTCTCTCAGTAGAATCTAGCACCGGAGGGAAGCGGACGCCCAGGTAAGGACCGCGGGGCGGGCGGCGCGGGTGGGGGGGGCGCTTCCTGGGCTCCTCCGCCGCCACTGCCTCCGGCCCGGGTCTACCGGCGCCGCTCCTAGCTTGCTGCCACCCGGGCCATCTGGTCACCCTATCATGCGGCCGCCTCAGCGGCCACGTGTCATCAGAAATGGCTACGCGTATCAGTGCTGACACGCGTGTCATAGGTTCGCCATCACTGATTTAATTAGTTTGGGCTGGTGTAAGTATTAAGAACGATTCTGAAACCTTTCAAAGTGCTTCTGGGCCTTCAGCGTTGGTTTCGGTCTAGTCACATGGTTTTTCTAATGAAGTTTAGAAACAGTTAAACAGTCATGTATTTTGCATAGTGTACACATGTATTTTCTTTCTAATCCTTACAGTCTAGACTGGCTTCCTCCTTGATGTGTTTTTGGAGGCAGGCAAAGCCATTTTTGTTCCGGCAGGCCTTTGGCAAATAATCTGGACCTCTGTCTATACCTTGGACTTTTAAATCGTTATATATTGTAAATGTTTTAATACTGAAATGTATTTAATTATATTTTTACCTTTTGTATGTTTCTATTTATAGGCTTTAGCTGTATATGTTTTAATTTTGTAAGGCCGCCTTGAGGCCCAGCATTGGGCAAAAGGTGGGATATAAATAAATAGTAGAAGAAGAAGAAGAAGAAGAAGAAGAAGAAGAAGAAGAAGAAGAAGAGTAATGTTTCACATTTCACTTCTGTATCTGATGTTCTTTTGCATTTACTTTTCTTTATAAACTATTCATATCTTAAGACTTCTTGTGTGGCATGTTTTCATTGGTTTAAAAAGTTAAAAGGGGTACCAGCATTGCTGACCATGGGACATACTGACTTGCAATGATGGGAGTTGTAGTCCAACCCCTTTGGTGGGCATCAGGTTGGGGAAGGGCTGCTCTAAACAGGTGGCTGTTAGAAATGACTTTTCAATCTGCAAACACAAAGTATCTGGAAGGTGAAAGCAAGTTCTTTTATTGTGAATACAATCTTGCAAGAAGGGGTGCCTAACAAGTAGGCACACCTGAGCATCAAAAATCACAGTCTTTTATTCCCTGAGCACGGCCGAAGGTTCCCTCCCTTGTTTCCCCATTGGCTGGGTACTTCAAGGTTTACAGCCTATCCCGAACGCCTAAACAAGCTACTAAAATCCCCACCCCTGTTTACATCTCCCATTACCCTAATTCCTCACGCCCCTTACCCTTTTTTATTCATTACCTTATTTAGTATTGCTTCCTTTGTTTCTGCAAGCAGCTTCAGCTAAGCTTAATCATAATAGCTATAATCTAACCACACGAGTTATTTTCTACTGGTTGCAAATGTCAAGCTAAACTACAAGCGCATCTATCTACTAGCGAAGTTCCATTACAAGCATAGCTTAACCACAAGCTCACCCACTCTCCCTCACCACATTCCCCGTCCATCCCTTCATAAGTTATTTCTTCCCTGCATTATGATTAAAACTGAAAAAGTTAAAATTTTCTTTTTCTCACAGTGGCCCTAAGTTGTTCATCATGAGTTTTCCACAACCCCACAGTCACCTCTGCATATCATATTCTCCATCCTGTCCTCATGGTTTATCTGCTTTGGGAGAATGAGAATTTCACTTTCACTTTCTGCCTCCTTAGGGATGATGTGGTGTTAAAGCTTGTGAACCTTAACTCCCAATTTCCCTGCTTTTTGGTGCTTGGTTGAAAACTAGAGCCTTAACGTTGTTTTGTAAACCTTCAGGTTTTTGTTTAATATATATATATATATATATATATATATATATATATACACACACACACACACATAGAATGAGGGTTTGATCTGGGAAGTGGCTTATGGGGCAAATGAACCTCTTACAGCTCACCACATTTCCTTTGCAGTGGGTGCCATTTTAATGATTTATTTTACATTGTAGTTGATCTTTTAAGTATTGCTAAAAACACAATTATGGCTCTGTGTTTGTGTGTGTGTGAGAGTGAATGAGTGTGCATGTGTGTATGTGTGTGTCTGTGAGAGCGAGAAAGCGTGCACTTAAATGAAAGAGTGTTATAGCACTATAATGCTATAATGCAATATATACTTTAAAAATGAACTACCATTTTGGCAAGGTGGTGAATTGTGGTGAAAAAAATTAATTAATTATATAATTAGCATTATAGGGTTATAACACTATACTCGTATAATGCCATAACGCTAATTAAGACTTTCCCAGCTTTACCAGTAACTACCTTGCCAAAATGGTGGTGAATTGAAAGAGTTTATTTGAAAAAAATAATTGTAAATATAGATTATACCATGGCATTTTAGGCCTGTGGTATATATAGAAAAGTGTTTTATTGCTGTTTAAAAGATCAATAAAAAAAACAGGCGATAAACAGGTGATAAAAATGCTGTCTACCACAAATGTTATTCAGAATGTGTACTGAGTTGTGATAGGTTCACTCCACTGCTCACGTCAAAACCATGACCTTAAAAACTAAGGAAGAGTTGTACTAAAGAGTACGCTTAAAGAGACAGTGTTGCTCAGACTTTCTGCAGGAAGAAAAAAGACTGGGAATATATAGGAGGATTTTTAATGGTGATATCATGTGGACACCCCTGTAAAATGTGGGTGAACAAGTCATGGTGATTCCAGAACAAATATCTCAACTGGAAGCAGCCCCGGAAATGACAGGTGACACCGAGTGACCCTCGGTTAGTTACTTATGTATTTATATCCTCTGTTCTGAGTACACAACCTCAGTATGTGAAGAATCTGATGCCAGTAACTGGCCAGGCTCTATAGATACTCCACCTTGCATCGTACACACTTTTTTATGGGATGCCCAGACAATGATGACTTTCCACCACTTCTTCAGGCATCTTTTTTCTTTTTTCTTTTTGCCACAGAAAATCCCTTAAATCAGGAAAGGCGGGATAGCTGCACACCATCTTTTTATTGCTAGCACTAGGAGCTGTCCATCTGGAAGCACCCTATGTCAAGATTAGCTGAGACTCCAACTAGGAGCCCTCAGTTAGACCCCAAAGTGGAAAAATTCATGTAGATGTTCCCCTTCTTCCCTAATAATAGTGCCCTATTCCAAAAGAACTTTTCCACACTTCTTAATGATGAATCAATTCCATCTTCTAAGGGAAGTGAAATTGACTAGATCCTCCCCGACCCCCATTTTCTGGAAGTGCCAGTGCACACCAATTGGGGTTTGTTTGTTTAAGGTTGGAGAGGGAAGATCAAAAGGCTTTCTACTCACAGTAAGGCTTTCCCTCTTGCATCAAGATTCCCACCCTCTTCAATTTGTCTGTGCCAGAACAATAGGAGTTCTAATTAAGGGAACACTCCCATTGATTCTAAATACAATTCTGTACATGACACTTAAGTTTCAGGAGCCATCCCATAAACTCCTGGTGATCAGTGCACAGCTTGTTTCAGCCTCTGGGGCCCTTTTGTCTGACCCGTGTAGCCCAACAATGAGAAACTCCGTTTATGAGGCAAAACACCATTCCAGCTCTTGGACCGTTGTCTGAATAAGAATACAGAAGCTGACCATCCCTGCCATAAATTGATGAAATATCAGTAACTGAGATAATGTATGCAATGAGTACAACACTACTATCACAACTAATATCGCTACTAATCATCCTCATGTTGTAATTTTTAATACTTACTACTTGTCCTTGCTACTAACCTCTTTTCTAACCTAACCTCTTGTAAAATTGCTTTTGTCGGGCACCAAGGACAACGCAAAGCTTCCACTTTCTGCCCATTCTCCAACCCTCTTTTAACCATCTTAGCAAAAACTGGGTTTTTGAAACAGACGTTTTCGGGGGGGGAGGGGAATTGGTGGGCACAAGAATGGTTCATGACCTCTTCTGTCTGCCTGCTAATCCATGCTTGTAAATCTCCCCTTGCCCCCACAGTATCTTGGCAAACATGGGTTTCTGCATACAGGTTAGCCGAGGGAACATCTAGCTCAGTTTTGGGTCAGAGGGTGGGAGATTGCGAGCCCTAACACACAGCGGAGGAAGTGAGCAAACAGAAATTAGGGAATCCAAGGAAACCCTTCCGGTGTTGTTCTGTTTCTTATTTGCACAAATAGGAGGAAACCTTTGCAAAGCGGATTTCTCAGAATAACTGTCTTCTTGGTACAGACCTTCCTGCAGCATCTCACTCCCCCCTCCCCTCCCTGCTAATATATGAGAGCCCTTGTTTGATGTAGGCACTTGCAGCAACTTAGGGTTCTCTCTGGGCCACTTGCTGAATACAGGTCCATTGATCTGAAGAAAGAACATGTAAATGTTTTCAGAGCTTTCTGCCTCGCTCCCCCCCACCTCCCGCCAGCTAATCCAAGCACCCGTGGAGATAATGAATCACTGTTTTTGCTCTATAAATGGCAGAACTTATTCCCATCCCAGTTTCATAGCCACTGGTTTTGTGGGCTTCACAGAGCAAGTATGCTGCTCACCCCCCCCCCCCAACTACTGTTCTATTTATGTATGGGAAACATTGATGTGGTAGTTGCACAGAATGTCCCCTAGTTTACTGGCTCTAGCTCCAGGCACGTAACACCCACCATTCTGCAAAGCTGGTATTAAGAGGGTAACGTAGGGTATCCCACCCAGCTTGACCGCTTTTCCATGCTCTCATTCTCACTGAGGTGATAAGTCTGTATCTGGACTGCACCACTTTATACTGAAGGTGGGGGTTCCCAGGATTCATTGGGTCCATATTTTTTTTAATCTTCTGCACAGAAAATGTGATGCCAGGTGATATGCAAACTTTCTGTGTACAGGGGTGGTTGTTGCTGCTGCTGCTCCTGTTGTACGGAGGGGTCTTCTAGCATGTGTGCCCCCACTTGTAGTCTGATGAACACTCCAGGTACAGGTTTACCAAATCTGTGAGAACTAGGAAGTAGAAATTGAAGGATGCACACAGCTCCCCCCATTTGCATTTTTGGGTTCTTCCAGACAACGCAGAACTCTACAGGGGGTCCAGGTGATGTCATCTTCCCATATTTTCCCATCACTTCTTCCATCACTTTCTATTGAAGTTTAGACTCTCGGCAGCCTTTCCCCTCTGCAAGGATGGGGGGGGGGCTATTTAAATGGTCTGCCCCTGGAAGCTAATGGACTCCAATGGATTCCAGAGGACTCTGGGGGATTTTCCGGCTGGTATGGCTGGTGCTCCTGTCGAAGCCCAGGTTGCCCTGTGGAATGCAGAGATGAATCGGGCGGTTGACACGATCGCTCCCAAGCGCCCTCTCTCTCTGGGCAGAGCCTGGACAGCACCTTGGTACACACCTGAACTGAGAGCAATGAAGCAAGAGGGGAGACAGCTAGAACGCAGGTGGAGGAAAATTCGTGCTGAGTCTGATCAAACACGGGTTAAAGCTCACTATCGAGCCTACACTGTGGCAGTGAGGGTGGCAAAGAGACAGCTCTTTTCCACCAGCATTGTGTCTTCTCATTGTCATCTGGTGGAACTTTTCCGGGTGGTTCATGGCCTGCTACACTCTGGGCCAGGGCGAGAGATGGTGGAACCCTCGGTAGAACACTGTGATGAGTTTGCATGGCACTTTGAAGATTCGTCATGAATTGGACACCACGCTTATGCAGTTCCACTAGAAGAGCACCGTCTGGTCCAGTCTTATTGGATGAGTTTCAGTTAGGATGTGGACAAGGTGCTTGGCCAAGTCCAGTCGACCACCTGTGTGCTTGACCCTTGCCCTTCATCGCTTATTACATCAAATAAGGAGGGGATGTCCAGCTGGGTCCAGGAGGTTGTAAATGCCTCCCTGAGAGAGGGAGTGGTACCGACCTCTTTAAAAGAGGCAGTAATTAGATCACTCCTAAAAAAGCCTAACCTGGACCTGGAGGACGTTAACAATTATAGGCCGGTGGCTAACATCCCCTTCCTGGGCAAGGTGGTTGAGTGTGTAGTTGCAGGACAACTCCAGGCACTCTTGAATGAAACAGATAATCTAGATTCTTTTCAATCAGGCATCAGGCCTGGTTTTGAACCAGAAACTTGGAGGCACTGTGTTGCAATGGTTCTGCTCCTACGTGGATGGCCGATTCCAGAAGGTGGTGCTGGGGGATTATTGTTCTGTGCCATAGCACCTTGGCCATGGGGTTCCACTGGGTTCTATTTTATCTCCTCTGCTGCTCAACATTTACATGAAACTGCTGGGAGAGGGTATCCGGAGATGTGGGCTGAGGTGTCAGCAATATGTGGATGACACCCAGCTCTACCTCTCCTTTTCATCAAACCTTGGTGAGGCAGTGGCTCTTCTAAATCAGTGCCTGAGCATGCTAATGGACTGGATGAGGGCCAATAAACTGAGACTCAATCCAGACAAGACGGAGGTACTGTTTGTGGGTGGTTCGTCTGTCCGGCTAGGTGATGTTCACCATGTTTTGGATGGGGTTGCACTACCCCTAAAGGATTGGGTCCGTTGTTTGGGGATGCTCCTGGATCTAGAGCTGTCACTTGAGGCACAGGTGAACTCAGTGGCAAGGAACACCTTTTATCAGCTTAGGCTGATATACCAATTGCTCCCTCATCTGGACAGAGATAGCCTAGCTACAGTTATCCATGCTCTGATAACCTCTCGTCTGGATTACTGCAATGCGTTATACGTGGGGCTGCCTTTGAAAATGGTCTGGAAACTTCAACTGGTACAAAACGGCAGCCAGACTATTAACAGGGACTGGCCACTGAGACCACATTACGCCAGTCCTTTTCCAGCTTCACTGGCAGTCGGTCCAGGTCCGGGCCCAATTCAAAGTGCTGGTATTAACATTCAGAGCCCTAAGTGGCTTGGAGCCAGGTTATCTGAAGGAACGCCTCCTCTCATATGTACCTGCCCGGACCCTACGATCATCCTCAGGGGCCCTTCTCCGTGAGCCCCTGCCAAAGGAAGTGAGACAGGTGGCTACCAGGAGGAGGGCCTTCTCTGTTGTGGCACCCTGGCTGTAGAATGAGCTCCCCAGAGAGGTTTGCCTGGCACCGACATTATACTCCTTTAGAAGACAGGTGTAGACCTTTTTATTTTCACAGTATTTTCACTGTTCTTCAGTTTGATTTTTTACCTTGTTTAAATTTGTATTTTAAATCTGTATTAATTTCTGCATGGCTGCTCGATTTTTATCCTGGTTGTGCTTTCATATTGTATTTTAAATTATGTTTTTATACTGTCATTGTTTTATATTTTGAATGGTTTTTATGGTTTAAATTCTTGTAAACTGCCCAGAGAGGTTTAGCTATTGGGCAGTACAGAAATGCAGTAAATAAATAAAAATCTTTTCTTGTACTACAGAAATCTGTTAGGGAGAAAAAGCTCATAGAATAGTGGAGTAGTAGAGTTGGAAGGGGCCTATAAGGCCATTGAGTCTAACCCCTGAATGCAGGAATCCACCTTAAAGCATCCCGAACAGATGGCTGTCTAGCTGCCTCTTGAATGCCTCTAGAGTGGGACAGCCCATGACCTCCCTAGGTAATTGGTTCCATTGTCCTACAGCTCTAACAGTCAGGAAGTTTTTCCTGATGTCCAGGCTATTGATGCAACCTAAAACTGCATTTGCCTTTTTTGCAGCTACATCACACTACTGACTCGTGTTCAGCCTGTGATCGACTACAAGTCCAAAATCCCTTTCATATGTACAATTCCAATATACTTTTTATAGGAATCTCTTATCTTTGACTTGTGCACTTGATTTCTTCTTCCTAAATAAAGAACTTTGCACTTGTCTCTGTAGAATTCCATTCTGTTATTTTTCTGCCCAGTTTTCAAACCTATCAAGATAATTTTGTATTTTGTTTCTCTCTTCTAATTCCACTCAATTTTGTGTCAGCTGCAAAGTTGAAAAGCATACCCCCCATCTCTTCCTCTAAGTCATTAATAAAAATATTGAAGACAACCAGGCCCAGAACTGAGGCCAGGGCACTGCACTTGATCTCCCGCCAATTTGATGAAAAACCATTGATGAGCACTCTTTGAGGATGTTTTTCCAGCTGCTGTGGACACACCTAGTAGTAGTGCCATCCAACCCACACTTAACTAGCTTGCAAATCTGAATATCATGGGGCATTTCATACTTCCATGATCATTGAGTGGGGAAGGCAGTACTTTGTCTGACCTTGCCTACAATAGTTGATTGGCTTCTCTTCTGTGGCAGCCTCATTAAGCCTCCCAACTCCAAGAGGTGTGAATTGTTATATTTTGCAGATGGAATAGTTAATGGATGGCAGCTTGCTTTAGGCCTCCCACTAAGTTTTGTAACCTAGGCTGGCCTGTAACTGAGACCTCACAAGTAGCAAATGTGTCTTAGCCAAGGGGACCACACAAGCTTCCATGTTATGACTCCTCCTAACAGGTCTCCCACAGGTATGTACACTGATTTTTCTGTGGTGTGTATAGCCCCCCACCCCTCCACCCCTTTCCTTCTAACCCAGGGGGAGAAGTCAATATAAAATGTAGTGGGTAGTCATCATATATATATAGGGCTAAAGGGAAAAATAGATAGAACCTTTCTTCATGATATGCTGGTTTTCTAAGTGCAAGGGTTTCTTTTTTCAACAGGGGAGCTTTAAACATGGAACACTCCCAGCAAAGCTCCATCACATCATTATATTGATTGTCAATTCATCTATCACCTT
The DNA here is from genome assembly GCA_029215795.1 of Anniella stebbinsi. Taxonomy (NCBI): domain Eukaryota; kingdom Metazoa; phylum Chordata; class Lepidosauria; order Squamata; family Anniellidae; genus Anniella; species Anniella stebbinsi. Next base: position 104,459,759 of record JARDYH010000003.1, read on the forward strand.
TTTAAAAAACAATAGGGTCAGTGTGATTTTGTATGCATTCAGATTGTTACGACCTTTGGGCTAGAACTGAGCTGAAACAGTTTTTCAAGAGCATTGCCAGCAGTGTCAAAAATGCCATTTTCTCTGTTGATGATTTTGACACTCCTTGATGGATTGGATCACCCACATGACTCATCCAAGAAGAAGGAAGAAGCAACAGCTGAGGGAGGAAGAAATGCTGCAGAAGCAGAGGAAACAATTGTGTCCATATATATATATATATATATATATACCATCTAAGTATTTAAATATTTAAATATTTCTATCTACCAAAATGACTGGCTCATATCTGAAAGTCAAACTGGCAAATATTTGATGCGGTTTCACTTTTGGTTTAAACAATTAAATGGATTTGTTTCTTTTCTCGAAAGTTCAGCTCCTAGACTTACTTCAATGAAAAGCTATATATTGCCACGTTCAATAGAGCAGAGATTCATTCAAAATATCAGTTCACCTGTGTTCTGCTTCAGGCATTAATCAATCCCCAAGCAAATGTACCATGTAATGGCAAGGAGGAGAGAATCTTCCTGCCAGCAATTAGTCATCTTTCATACATATTGTCTTGCAGACTAGAATTCTGGTTAGTCAAGTTGCAAACTATGTTATGCTATAGTGCCCTTCCCACCCACACCCCACAAAGAGTTGTGTTAAACTAGTATTTGGTGGTTAAGCTGTCCCCTTTTAATCAGCCTAGAATCTTTTCAGTGAGTGCCACAACCTTGCTGATTTCAATGTATTCCATTTCAGTCTGAAACTGCACATTACAATGTCGTTCCAGACACTTGTCTTCCACATCAGATGCTTTTTGGTGGAGTCAGTCCCTACCTTCAGTTACCAGCCATAAATTGTACTTTGGATATGGCTTTTAGAGTTGTTAAATACCATTTGGAAATTGTATCAACAATTCTCTTGTGCCCCTTTTATGTCCTCTTCAATTTGCAAAGAATCCCAACTGAACTATTAAACCATTAAAAATATATGACCCTTCTGGCCTATGATATCCTAACGCCAAAGCAAACACAGTTAACAAGATTTTGCAACAAACAACATTTTTTTCCTTTTTGTTGTTTTTTCAGTTGTTTTTCTTTCAATGAGTTCCTGTCATTTACCTAGAGTTTGTCTGTTGTCAACTGACCCAGCTTCTGATCCATTGTAAACCAAATAAAGTTGTGCTGGCGAGTATCATGCTAGCCCCATGTTGTGTTAAGCTTGCAAAAGAACCTGTAGGGAATTGCATCACATCCCCATGATGTTTCTTCCCATAGCACAATATCTGGGAAATCCACTGCATGGTTACTTGGAAGTAAGTTCTACTAAAGTCAATGGGGTTTGCTTCTGAGTAAATCTATTTAGAATTGAATGTGCCTTTTGTAAGCAGAGCCTCCTTGTTAGGCAATGGAGAAAGTCGTGTGCATATGTTTAAATGAATTCACATTCATGACTGAATCACACAGAATCTTCCTGTCTGTATGTGTGTGGACTTTGTTGCTGTTAATCATCTTATTGAGGGGGTTCCACTTAATAAAATATACAGTTCCATATATTCAACACAGTAATTTTTCATTATCTAAGCACACTCAGGCCGGTCTCTCAGAAAAGTGGTCAATTTGTGCCTGACTCTGAACAGTACCACTTCAGACTGCAGGTCATAAGACTCCTCTTTCTCCTCCATAGAAATCTGGCCTGTAAGGGAGATGGCTAGGCCAGCAGCCTTCTCCCAGCCATTTCATATTCAATGTGGATGGAATAGGTATGGGTGGGTGTGGACCAGCAAGCAATGGAGCTAGCTCCATGCATTCATTTCTGAGGTGACACAGCCCACACACATGTTTACCGCTTTAGTGAGGATGACAGCCACATCTTAACTAAGCCATGTTCATGCCCTAACGCTCAAAAGCTGAAAGATCATCATCAACTTTATTACGATCTCCGACCAGACTTTACACATACAAAGATTAGGGCGAAAGTACATACAGATTTAAGAAATATACAGCAAAATCAATTCCAGAGAGATCTTATTCTCATAACATTCAAGAAGGATTTTGCAAAAGCTTCGACTGTGTCCCCATCCTCTGTGGCCCTGAAGCAGCGAAGGACAGCATTGGTTTCTAATCCAGTGTCAAGCAATAATTCATCTCTAATCTCCCTATAAAAGTGACAACAGAGTAGAAAGTGAATAACCAATTCAATTTCCATGCTTCCACGTGGGCATAGGCGACCAGAAAAACTAATTTTCTGAAACCTCCCCTGTAGCAAAGCCGTTGGCAAGACATTAAATCTCGCCAGAGTTAATGCATGCCGATATTTAGGGATGTTAAGCACTGAAAAATATTTTGCTTCCACCATTCCATAACTCAGGTTAACGCCTAAGAACAGAGGAGAGCAAGTTCTATCAGCTGCAGATCTTAAAACCTGTAGATCACCATCTCTTATCCTTTGAGAGAAAAGGGTTTGGGCCTGTTTTGCTTCCATCATTATTAGAGACTCAGGGCATAAGCCCAGAGGGGCTGACTTATTCCAGAGAAGTTTCATCCACTCATTAATGTATGATTCATTCCATATCTTGTGGAGATAGCTGAAGAGCCAGGGCCATGCAAACAGATCCAAAAGTTTAATGCACACAACCAAGCTCTCAAGGTAATAGATTGTAAACCCGTTTCCAACAGGAGAGCAGCTACACACTTTGGGAGACCAAGTATAGAACGTATAAAAGTGGTTTATACAGATTCTATTGAAGAATTAACAGAAAAGCTGAAAGATAGTCGCCATATTTGAAAAAGTCACAGCTATCTTTTCTTAGCAAGTCTAACTTCCCAAAGCATTTCTGAGCTAGAGGTAAATGAAAAAGGAAAGAAAGGGGAGGGGAGGCACATTTTTCCCCTTTCATTGCCAGTTCAGCCACTGCATCAAAGATGTAAGTCAAGATTTCCTCCAACTGCCTGGTCCCAGAATTTGTACCTCTGGGGCAGCCTCTGCAAATACAGCTTTTTTGATTTGTTTTTAGGAAAGCACCATAGATTATGTCTAGAATTGGGAGTTTACATGAAATTATATGATGAGAGCAACATCAAATAAAAAAATCTCATAATTTGGAAGTTGTGCACTTTCCCTCCCCAGCAGTGGAGTGCACATCTCTCATGGACACTTTAATAATAAAAACGACACCAGCAAACGACACCAGCTCCTCTACACCCATCCCCTCACCCATGCACTATGGAGGGACAGGATATTGGTCCCCTAAAATTAGATCTAGGCTAGTACTACTGTAGTGCTTAGAATACAATCTCTTTGGGGGTGCATTATTCCTTTTTTGGGGTTTTTTAAATCTTTTAAAACTAAAGAGGAAAGGAAGCTACCAGTTTTACAAGCCCTTGATTTATTCAGTGTAACAAAAACTGTACACTGTAACAGTGTTCTGTAATCTGAATAATGTGATACTTGTTGATACTTGAATCTGTGAGGCTGGACCTTGGCTGTGTCTGATAACTGACTATATAAAATCAGTCTGGTCAGCCTTGACACAGCTTTGAACTGTAGCTGAGGATAATAAAGATATTACCTAATTGTGGGTTTTGGAAATATTCCACCTGGATTTTGGATTTTTAACTCATGGACCAGTGCAGCTCTCTTTGTACTTTATTTAGTACTAGCTGATATACCCGGCGTTGCTCAGGGCCCCAAAGGTATATGTCAGCAAAGTAATCATCTTAAAGTAGTAGGCCGGTGCTAGACCTGTGAAGTAACTTTAAAATGAATTAAATTTCTTTCTTTCTCTCTCTCTCTCTCCCTCCCAATGCAGGCCAGGGCCACCTTGAAGCCGCAGTTATCCACCATGGCCCACTTGACCATCTTCTGCTTGAGGCTCTTGGCGGGCGGCTGGGTTGAAGGACCATGCCTGCCTCGGCCTGCACTTCTCGCTGACCAAGCAGTCCAGCAGGAGGCTGTACCAAAGAGCTGGGGCCTGCTTAGGCACTTAGCCACCTCCATGATTTTCCTTGTCCCCACAGAAAACAAAAAACTACAACTCCCAGCATGCGTTTTGCCACTGTGCCTGACTTGCCCAATGGGACTCCTGCCACCAAGGCTCATGGGAAGTGAAGTCTGGCCAAGCCAGTCCATGCTGCACTGCACAAGCTGTGCCTGTATGTAGGCCATGAGGGAGCAGGTTGGCTGACTGTTAGCTTGGTCATTGCCATTGGCGACGGGCCTGGAGCTGCACCCTCTTTCCCTCCTGCTCCTGATGGTGCCTAGTAACAGAGATAGTGACCTGGTTTTCACATACTGACCTGGTTTGCTAACCCATGCTTTATTTAAAATCAGCCACTCTATATGCCAGTACTACATTTCCCAGCATGCCTTTGGCAGCCTGCAGGTGCCCGCGTCCTCTGAGAGGCGCTTCTCTCCTCTTATTGCCGATGCTGCTCTTCAATAGAGGTTTGAGTAGTAGTACTGCGGAAGGGAAGTAACCGGCTGTCAGTGGACACACCCAGCTGGCTTCCCACCCAAGGCATGTGGGAATTCTGCCCAAGGCATGCTGGGAGTTGTAAGCGTAAACCTAGGTTTTTATTAAATTCTTTAAAAAATACTTAAACCCCCAAAATTAATGTTTTTAGATTTGTCTAGTACATTGTACAGCCAGACCTATCACCATGTCAAATTTCAAGTTTCTAACTCTCTGGAAGTGGGTAAACATTTCCAGGCATACATGAAATACACATACTTTCAGCTTTATAGATAGAGATGTTAATTTGGGGGTGTTTCTTTCTTGTTTCTCTTTTCTTAGATACCCTTCAGCTTGTTACTTGTGTCTGTGCGCTGATCTACACAAGGATTTTTACCAGCATTGAAATGCCTGGCTCACTGGCACATCATACGATGAACACCGCAAACCATCCTCTTCACGCTATTTCTCCCTCAGTATACCATTGTTTTCTAAACGACCTTTTCAATGTTTTTTCTGGTGCTTGTGCTTTCCATGAGTTATGAAGATGTGTGTGTTTCAACCAAGCAGTATTGTTACTCTTACTGGTAGGAATGACTTTAAAGCTTTCCCCAGCCTAAACTCCCTCTGGCCTCTTTCTCACCACCAGGAAAAGGTGCCCCCCTGCAATTCTGAAATCAAATGTGGAACGAAAGGTCAATGTCCTCAGCTGCTGCTGTTACCTAGTTCTCAGACCAGGAGTGCAGTATATTGAAGGAGAAAAATGGCAAAGGAGAGTGAGGAAATGGAACTTATACTAATCCTTTTAAAGTCTTGTGAGCTAGTGGCTTTTAGTTCAATTAAATACTTGTGACTGGTTATGTCCTACATGGAGCTATGGCTTTATGATCAGGCTTTGCACAACAATCCACCAAGCTAAATGGAACAATCAGCAATGCGTTGAGGCCTGCCATGTACTTGACTTATTGTGGTCCCCAGCAGGCAGAGACCTTATTGAGTTTTTGGTTGGTTGGCCATTATGTGTCTGATCATCTCTGTTTAACTTGGTGAGTCACAACTTGTGCACACCTCCTGGGGGTCAAAGGAGATTGTGCCTAGAAAAGAGTTAATGTTTTCTACAATCTGAATGTGATTTCAAACCTTTAACTCCATGCAGTTTTCTACACACTGAGAAGGCAAAAAGAGAAATGTCCTCTAAAAATATTGTAGGGACTTGTTGTAAACCACAGATTTTAGTTCCTTTTTTGTAGCATTTACCATCTAAATTAAGGCAGTATATGAGTTACAATTATGTTTTATCCTGCTTTTAATTTGTGCATGCCTCAATTCGGGTCTAAATTTATGTTCCGTTTTCCGAAACAAATCTAATTAACAGCCATGCTACCCCTGGATTATGCAAATGTTCTGCTACCCAGTGCTCAAGCACAAGTTTTGTAGACCTGGTACAAACACGTAACCCCCCTACCATTCCAGGGATCTCGTGCCTTCTTTGAAAAACTGGGGGGCTGATTTCTATTCTTTAGTCGTGATTATTGTTTTAGTTTTCTCTGTTTATGCTCCTTTTGTTCAAGGCAGTGTTTCTCAAACAGTGGGCTGGGATTTCAGGTGGGTTGTGACCCACTACTTCAGACAGCCCAGTGCCTGTTTCCTTAACCATCCTTCACCATGGCTGCACCATTCATACTACACATACAGACATAGTAGAGGGAGCTGGTTAGAAACAAGGCTAATATTTTTAAGGATACTACTTTTAAAAGATGAAATAAAGAGGAAGGGGATAAAAGAAGGAAGCTCTAATAGGAGGAAGTGAATGTCAACGCAGCAGGAGGGAGGGATGAAATAAATGGCAGTGGGTGGGAGGCTTCAAGTTAAGGGGGGAAGAAATGACAGAACATGATGTTACAGTAAATAATCGGAGACCAGTCCAAAGTTCCAGTTTCAAACAGATAACCTTTATTTGCTAGCAAAGACCACGGTCCGGAATCGTTCCACAGACTGCAGCCCCCCCTTTGGGTGACCCAGTCTCTTATACATTTCAAGCAAACAGGAAATATGCGTGTCATACAGCAGGATAATGCGTGCGCAACATCAGCAGGTATTTTTCTATATATGGTCTGGAACGATCTGTTACTTCTTACTGGGTCAGGTCACATGGTCTGTGGTCTGTGGTCGACTGCCTACATGCAGTGACAACAGCATAGGAACTACTTATGAGAGAAACAGAGAGGAAAAGAATGGGGGGGGTTAAAATCAAAATGGAGTCACTTTGGTCAAGCTAGCTGACTGGGGTCAGTTAGATGGGAATTCCCCTACAATGAGTAAGAATATTTTGAGAGGCAAGTGGAGGGAGGAGGAAAACATATTAAAATAAAAAGTCTTCTCTGATATGTCCAGAACCAATGTCTGTAGTTCACTTGGGGAAAGCTGAACTGTGGAACTCCCTGCTACAAGGAAACAGTTGTGGCAAAAGAATGTAGCAATTCCCAAAGAGGATTTGGATAGCAATATAACATGATATCAGTAACTGCCAGTGGCTTATGCCAAATGTCACTCCATCTGCAACACCATTTTGTGACTAGTGGACCTCGATAATTTTCAGCTGTCAATGGAGGCTTTTTAAAACCTAATTGCAGCGCGAGGGGCATTTATGGTCAGTGGTCATGGCTAGGGATAAAGGGCAAACCACCCCTTGGAAAATCAGTCTTCCCCCACTGCATTTGGCTTCAATGGATGTCTTTTTAAAGCCTAAATGCAGCAATGGGGGCATTTGGGGAAGAAGAGTCACTGTTGGGGAAGGGAAGGCTAACCCTCCCATATGCTATGATACACACCTCTCAAAAATCACCCCTTTCTCTTTGCAATCAGGCTTTAAAAAGCCTCCATTGATGCCAATGGAATCTTTAATAAACCCTAATTGGAACAGGGGCCGTTTTCAAGAAGGGAGAGGGTTTGTGTATCTGTGTGTGTGTGTGTGTGTGTGTGTGTGTGTGTGTGAGAGAGAGAGAGAGAGAGAGAGAGAGAGAGAGAGAGAGAGAGAGAGTCAGTGGGTTTGACATTATCAATGTGGAAGGCCAGATGAACACCACCATGCCACATGCAAATGTGTGCACACACACATATTGAAAGAAGAGGACCACAAGTTAGCCCCACTGTGTGCCATAGCTACCATCACCCAGGGTGGAAACATTTCCCTGCCATCCACACATTTCAGATTGCATAGGAAAGAGCTCTCCACACCTCCTTATGTGTGTGCATAAAGAGGACCTCTGCCCCATCTGCAGGGAAGTCTTTCTGCTATGGGCGAAGGCAGCTAGAGATCTGGCCGCAGTATGCTGCAGAGCTCAGGGAGAGCCCACACGGCCCTGCCATCCCCTCATGCCTTCTTTCAATGTGTGGTATGTTCCAAACCTCCTTCTATAACAGCATATTATATTTGAGATAAATTGTCTGATTCTTTAAAGAACTGCCAAACGGCCAAACAGGTAAATGGGAATCGTTAAATGAGAAGACGTGAGGCTAGAACACCAATAGTACCTGCAAGAGATGGTGGGGTGTTTTTTCCTGTTTCAATCATTGGGGAAGGGGATGGCAGAAGGGGCTTGTTGCACAGAGGCAGCTGCAAGAATGGAAAACGGGCCCTACTACCTATTTGGAGTTACGCCAGTCTAATCCGCTAGTCCAATTGAGGAAGTAAAAGAGATGTAAATCAATAGCATTGCTTCATATCTATGTGGAGATAAATGGTTTTAAATGTATTTTGCTCCAGTAGTTTTGGGTCCTGAATACTCTAATTAACCCTGTGCTGCCCCTTACTACGCCTCTACGTCAAGAGTGGGCAAAAGACAGGGCTGGATTTAACTGTATATGTATGGGGGATTTGCAGTGGATCAGCAAGGTTTTCTGACTCCCAGTTATTTAGCAATAACAGCAACAAAATTATAACCCCCCCCCCCAAATCATACTGCTGAAATAAAGAACATTTGAGGTAATGCGGAATGGATTCTGGTATGAAAGGACTGTAAGCTCTCCTCAGTTCTGATGCTGAAAACAAATCCTTGGGCTCAGAATTCTTTCATTCTCAGTGTATGTCTTTGGTACTAGGAAGATTCCAGCCTTGGGGTTCTAATAAAAAAAGATTGATCCTGCAAGCCTCAACTCTGCCCACCCCAGATCTAGGTGGTGAATATTGGCAGAGCTCTGGACAGAAGGTGCAAGGTTCTGAGTATCACATAGGAACATAAAGCAAGCCTCACTGAATCAGACCAAAGGTCCATCTTGTCTAGCATCCTGTTTGGGGCCAACCAGATACCTCCAAGAACTACAAGCAAGGTTAGAAGGCAATAGTCCTTTCCCTTTGTTGTTCCTCAGTAGCTGGCATTCAGAGTCATTCTGCCATTGAACATGATTGTTCCATAGCTGTCATGACTGGTGGCCACTGAATGCATTCTCCTTCATGTCTTTGTCTAATCCTTCTTCAAGCCATCCAAGTTGGTGGCTATCACTGCATCGTGACAGCAATTTCCATAAATGAAGTATGCATTGTGTGAAGAACTACTTACTTTTGTCTGTCCTAAATCTACTGCCAATTTCATTGTGAAACCTAGTATTGTGATTCTAGAGTTATATTGGTGCAGAAAATTATTTTTAGTACAGAGTACCCAGAATCCTGGCTATGGCTTGGCCCAGCACAACTCAAGCCACAGCAGATGTTCAAGGATCAACACTTTGGTATTATTAAAAGCAAGCCATAGCTAGTCTAACTTATACTGTGGCCCCAACTGTTTGCTTATTGTAAATCATTTTTATATATTCCCCCTTCATATGGGTTCTCAGGGTGATTTTTTTTAAAAAAATAGCAATACAATAAAAATGCAAATAAAGAAGATCAAAGCAATCATAAAATGTAAGAACTGAAAGGCAGCAAGACCTTAAAAGCCAAATAAAACACATCAACAAGATTAAAATTATAGCTAAAAAGCCTGGGGTGGGAAAGGCTTTGCTTGTTGCTAAAAGCTTATCAAAGTAGACACCAGAGGGACCTCGCTGGAGAAAGCATTCCTTACTTGTATACCTCCACTGACAAGGCCTTGTGCTTGGTCTCAGACAGTGGGCACACTTATAGAAAGCCCTCTACTAAAGATCTTAACAGATGGGAAAGCACATACAGAGATGGCTGGTCTTCTGCCAGCTTGTTGGATACTTGCCACCTTCCGACTTCAACCAAGAAGAGTGTATACAAGCTGTTACATAATTGTCAGATGAACCCCATATTTTGGAACCTTCTTTTCAAGATGATGAATTGGATCCTGATGGAGCGAGGAATCCTATGGCCTCTAGACAGAGTCTGAGGGACCATAGGATATTTCAGATTCCTGGATCTGAGGTCAGAGATAGCACTCTGACCTCGGGCCCAGGAATCTGAGATCCCTGCTCCTCCCCTTCACAGCCAGCACAGAGAGATCTACACCAGCTGCCTCTCTGAGGTTGCAAAAGTGACCTAGGAGGGGACTGGAAAAACTGGCTTACACCATATCCTGAGGCCTCCTCAACCTCCTTCCCTCCCCCTCTGTGACGCCTCGGCTAGACAGGTGAAAAAGCCCATCTAGCTGAAATGCAAAGCGGGAGGTGCAGTGCAGGTAAGGTTTGCTTCTGCCATGCCTCCAACTATGCACTGAATACTCATAAGCCTCCATGTTTGGAGGCTTATGAGTATCAAGAGCAGATTCCATAGGATTGCACCCTTAGTCATACTTAGAGTAGGCTCACTGAAATCACCAGGACTATAATAATAATAATAATAATAATAATAATAATAATAATGTTATTTATTACCCACCTCTCCCTTCTATATCAATGGATCTACTCTGACTACATCTGGATCTAATCCTATATTTCCACTAGCAATCCAGGGGAGAAAAGGGTAAAATATTCCACCAACCTTGAGTGAGTCATTTCATCAGTTAGATAAGATTTTTATTATTATTATTTTTTGCCATTGGCTTTAGATAAATTGCAAGATTAGGTACAACTCTACATTTCATTTTCACATGCAATTATAAAATTGCTAGATTAAAGCATCTGCTAACAGTGTAGGACTTAAACGTTCTGCCTTGATTATTAGGAAACATTTTAACATCCCCCTCAAAATATGGGCTCGATCCAGTTGAAGTTAAATGCTTTTACATCTTATTTGTTTCAGAGAGAGAGAGAGAGAGAGAGAGAGAAGCAAACAGTTACTTAGAGGCCTAGTACAAGCCTACCCAACTCCATCAGCAATCTCCATGCAAGGTCCAAGTATTTTGTGACTTGGGCAGGCTGTTCAACTCCAGGTGAAGCCGTCTGACTTCTCACTTACCGTCAAGCATCCTGGGAGCCACTTTCCCACATACCTCTGGCACTCAGACTATCCCCAGCAGAAGTAGGACTGGTGCCCCATGTGGGAGCATAAGGAAAAGTGTAAATGGGGATGCGTGAAGGTAAACACTGAAGGTCTGCCTGGAGTCGGTGCCCTGCCAGCAAGTCATCACGAATTCTTGGAAGATCATCAGTTGCTGGATTTTGAGACTGCTAATGAAGGAGAGTTATAATGAGAGCCATTCTACGTCCTGCTGACTGCACACAAAGATTGCATATTTGCAACCTTCCCATTTCCTCTCTCATGGAGAAAACATTCACCACCCATCCTGATCATTTTAGCAGACTTTCTAACCAAAGGAAGGCATGGCCAAGAAAGGGAGGCCAGAACAGAGTTTTAAGAATGGCTGCAATCATGCACTCCATGCAAATGGAGAGCAGGGTACAAATCAATTCCCACTGCACCTCCAGGCAGAGAGCAATGACAGGTTGCAGGCATCAAACAGACTTTGGTTCCAGCGCATACGGCCTGTAATTTTATATATGTCCACATGAAGGAAGTGGCTATTTTCTTGACAAGAAGTCAGGTGGGGAGGGCTGTTAGAGGGAAAAGATGTATTTTCAGTTTCCATGGAAAATGAGTAGGAAATGATATAAACTGAATTCTAATGCCAGAAAATCTACCTTAAAGTGAGAAATATGTGTCTGAGATTATTATATTTGTAGCTCTGCTATTATAACCAGTAGAGGTCTCTCTTCCACTAACCCAAAAATCATTAATTTTTTTGCTTTTAAAAAAATCTGTTTTAAACCAATTTCTCTGTGTGTGTCTCATGCGCACCCACACCTATTAATGCAGGGAACAGTTTTGCTAAAATGGCTGCAAACAGATACACCCTTCATCCTGGAAAGATCATGATCCTGGCAAAATTTACCTATAGAATGGGATGACTTTGTAGTATGTGCTGTAAGGACTACAGCTGGCTGAAGAATCTGATCAAGTAGCAATTTATTGATTTGTGATTTTATATACCGCTAAATATGATAAAATCTCTAAGCGATTAGTGCTGGGTTCCCCAATGCTAGAGGGGACATAAGTTCCGACTGTCCTAGCTGCAAGGGTCAGGCCCTGTTTTCTCAGTCCTGTCCTGATAAAGCACTGTGCCTGTTTTGCCTTGGCCAGAGGATATGGAGATGCCTCTTAAAATGTTAGGTCTACACATGCATTAGAGTTGCCATTCAAAAGGTTTCATCCCCTTCTTGTCAGTTTCAAGGAGAAACCACCCACAAGGTCTAGAGATGCAAAGGTCACTACCCTCTTAGCAGGAAGAATAAGGACAGGCGGGGGAGGTTTGGACTGGTGGAGACCACGAGCCAAGGTGGCCTAAGGCAGCCTTCCCCAAGGGACCTCCAGATGTCTTGGACTACAGCTCCCATCATTCCCAGGCAGCAGGGCCATGTTGGCTGGGAATCAGGGGAGTTGCAGTCCAACACATCTAGAGGGGAGCAGGTTGGGAAAGGCTGGCCGAGGGTTATTTCAGCCATTGTGGCTTCTACTGTCACTGCAGTAACTGTCTGACCTTGCAACACTAAGGAGTCAAGAAGTTTGTTTTGTGAAGGTCCGGAATAGGGACATGAAAGCAATTAACTAGCCCCTTAACATTTTGTTCTAGACTTAAAAGGGGTGGCAGCAGGACGAGACTCCTGTGACTGTTATTTGGCCACAATGTGAAGACAGACTGGTGTAGAGATTTCATGGTCAAGGGGAGTAAACGTCTGTGCCTCCTTGACATCCCATGCCATCTGCTCTTTTAGCTTAGAAAAAAGGCAGGTAAAGGGAGACATGATAGAAGTGTACAAAATAATGCATGGTATGGAGAAAGTGGATAAAGAGACATTTTTCTCCCTCTCTCATAATATGAGAACCCAGGATCATCCCACGAAGGTGATTTGTGGGCAGTTCAGGACAGATAAAAAGGAAATACTTCTTCGCACAGCACATCGTTAAACTATGGAATTCGCTTCCACAAGATGAAGTGATGGCCACCACTTTAGATGGCTTTGAAAGGGGGTTGGACAAATTCATGGAGGATAAGGCTATCAGTAGTTACTAGTCCTGATGGTTATATGCTACCTCCAGTATCAGAGGCAATATGCCTATGTACACCAATTGCTGGAGAACATGGGTGGAAGGGTGCATCAGCACTTAAGTCCTGTTTATGGGTTTCCTGGTCAATAGTTGTTTGACCACTGTGTGAACAAAATGCTGTACTAGATGGACCCTTGATCTGATCAAGCATGGCTCTTCTTATGTTCTTCCCCAGCTCCTATCTCCACTCCCAGCAAGGAAAAGCTCTTCTCTCCAATCAGCAGCTGATCGGAGATAAGTTTTTCCCTGCTGAGCACTGAAAATGTTTGTCTTTCTTAGAGCTTAGCGGGGAAAAGCTTTTACCTCTAATCAGCTGCTGAGATGAGAGCTTTTCCCTTCTGGAGAATGGGGAGAACAGGGTGGGAAGAAGCCACTGAGTGATTTAGTCCTGCTTACCTCTCAGTAGACATGCAGAGGCTTGGTATTTGGGATGCCATTTGAAAGTGTTGTGGAGTGATTAAGTCCTGCTTACTTATGAGTAGGAAAGGGGGGTGTAGGCACACACACATGAATATCCCTCATCCTCTGAGCGGACACTGGATGCAGCCACCACAGCCAAAAACGTATGCACCCCTGATGTAAATAAATACACACACACACACTTTCCCCTGCTTAATTTGAACACTACCAAGAAGTAGCAGGTAGCCAGCCACTAGTGATTTTCATATATCAATTAGAATTTGCAGAGACTTGGATGCCAGCATCTGCTATTAGAATGTTGTGAGCTACATGGATACAAATACTTTGTGAATGTTGTGAGCTACAAATGTTGTGAGCTACATGGATACAAATACTTTGGGAACAAATAAATATATACAATTCCTGGTAGGTTTTGACAGTCCCCATGTTGTAGTGGGGCATATATTTGAATTAGCCCTTCTACCCATTTAAATGATTGGGGGAAATATAATTGAGTTCGCAAGGACAAACTCTGAATGACAAGAAAAGTAATTGTAAGATTCACTTGGATCAAATTTATTTTGTTCTTTGTTATTATTGTATGTCATGCTTCTCTTTTGTAAAGAATAAATATATTATTATTTAAATGAAATTGTTCCTAAAGATAGATAGATGATAGATAGGTAGGTGGATAGATAGAGAGAGAGAGAGAGAGAGAGAGAGATGATAGATAGATAGATAGATAGATAGATAGATAGATAGATACCATCCACAGCCAGGGTTAGAGTTCAAGAGTTGTAGCTGCCTGCCCCACTCTGGAAAATTCCAAGCTCTTTTCCTGAATCTTAAAACTTTCCTTAAAATAGAAAAGTGAACTACAAAATTCAACCAGAGTCCTATTGATGTAATTGGGAGATGTTAAATAAGAACTTAATTGTCTCCCACTGAAACCAAGGGTAATATCTACAGGACAGGGTCAGTAGGCACATAATATAGTAGTTTTGCTCAAGCCAACCAGGTTGGAATCTGGTCATGCCTGGATGAGAGACCTTGTAGCCTATATGGGCCACTTTGAGTTCCACAGGAAAAGGTGGGCTAAAAATCTGGTATCTAAATAAACTTCAATAAGAGTATGCCTTTACTGTGCAGTTCTATGCATGTTTACTCAGATGAGAGCTCAATGGCGCTTACTCCCAAGTGAACATGCATAAGACATATAGCTTCAGTCTTTAATCTTTTTACTTATTATTATTATTATTATTTACATTTATATACCGCCCCATAGCCGAAGCTAACCCCATTCTCCAGAATGGGGTTCCGCAGGGGTCAGTTTTGTCCCCCATGCTGTTCAACGTGTACATGAAACCATTGGGTGCGGTCATCCGGAGTTTTGGAGTGCGTTGTCATCAGTATGTTGATGACACGTAACTCTACTTCTTCTCATCTGTATCAGGTGAGACTGTGGATGTGCTGAACCGGTGCCTGGCTGTGACAATGGACTGGATGAGGGCTAATAAACTGAAACTCAATCCAGACAAGACTGAGATGCTGTTAGTGGATGGTTCTGCTGACCAGATGGAGGGACTTCAATCTGTTCTGGATGGGGTTGCACTCCCCCTGAAGGAGCAAGTTCATAGCTTGTGGGTTCTCCTAGAACCATCTGTCACTTGAGGCTCAGGTGGCCTCAATGGCACGGAGTGCCTTCTAACAACTTTGGTTGGTGGCTCAGCTATGACCCTATCTGGACAGGGATAACCTGGCTTCATTTGTCTATGCTCTGGTAACTTCTAAGTTAGATCACTGCAATGCACTCTACATGGGGCTGCCTTTGAAGACAGTTCAGAAGCTGCAGCTTGTGCAAAATGCAGCAGCCAGACTAATAACCCGAAGAAGTTTGAACATATAAAACCGACTCTGGCACACTTGCATTGGCTGCCTGTATGTTTCCGAGCCCGATTCAAGGTGCTGGTTTTAACCTATAAAGCCTTACATGCCTTGGGACCACAATACCTGATGGACCGCCTCTCCCGACACGAACCTACCCGTACACTACCATCCACATCTAAGATCCTCCTCCGGTTGCCTACTCCGAGGGAAGCACAGAGGGTGGCAACAAGGGAGAGGGCCTTTTCAGTGGTGGCCCCCCAATTGCCTGGCGCCAACATTATCTTTTCGGGGCCAAGTCAAGACTTTCCTCTTCTCCCAGGCATTTAACAGCATATGATGAGGGTTTTGTGTTGTTGTTGTGCTTTGACCCAGAATTCTAGTTTTAAAGGATATTGTAATTATAACTTGTTTTTATGCTTGATGGTTTTAAATTTTGTACATCGGTGTTTTTAATGTTCAATGATTTTAATTTTTGTAAACCGCCCAGACAGCTTCGGCTATGGGGCGGCGGTATATAAATGGAATAAAATAAATAAATAAATAAATAAATAAATAAATAAATAGAGCTAGGCAGCCCAGGAGAAGCCTGCTCTCTGTGCATTACTTCACCTTCCTTTTCTTTTAAGTCATGCAGGCTAGTCATCATCACCACATCATCTGGTACTAAATTCCATAAATTCATTGTGCATTTTGAGAAGAAGAAGAAGAAGAAGAAGAAGAAGAAGAAGAAGAAGAAGAAGAAGAAGAAGAAGAAGACAAAGACAGGTTGGGCTGAAGGATCTTCCTCTCATCGGTCCACCACCGCGGCAGAGGGAGGGAGTGGGGACGGCCCTCAAGACTGAAATTCAAATTGCCTTCATGGACCAATGGGCGAGGCAGAAGGGTACACAAGCGAACTCGAGCACCCCCCCTCCCCTCAGGGCTTTGTTTGGTGTGCAGTTGGGACACAACATGCACAGCTGGGAAAAATAATGTGCAGTTAGAAATCTGATAATGTGCAGTCCTGAAAGAGAAATAATTTGTGTGGCTGGGGGGGGGGGGGGCGCAGGGGGTGTCGGACAAGGCATTTACGCAGTTGGAAAATTGGCTTTAAACCCCCCGCTTCCCCCCTTCCTCTCCCTGCTGCCGGATCCTCCTTAAACAAAAGACGAAATCGCCAATGGCTGCTGCTGGCGCCTCCCTATGGTCTGTTTTCGCGTTTCCGAGGGCTCATTGGTTTAGCCGACGCCAATCCAGTTTACAACCAGGCCGCGGCCGCCAAACCGGGTGGGGGAAAGAGAGAGAGAGGAGGGGGCTCCTGCGATCTCCATTTAGCTTAGCGAGGCTCGGCGAGTACAATCGGGCTGGGCAGATAAAATCCGGTGCGCCTTTGCTTGGAACTAGGTTTTGTGGAGCACCGTCAGACTCGTCCGTTGAGCAAAGGAGGGACGGTGCCGACGCCTGCCGCGCTCGTGGCACCAGCCGGGAGGGCTCCATCCAGCGCATGCTTACGCGGGAGTAAGTGCCGTCGGAACTGACTGGGACTTCTTGCCGAGTTACAGTGCTGGGTGTAGCCCTCTGGATTCAGTGGAGCGCAAAAGCAAATACAGTGTGGGACGGAAGGCGCCCTCTTCTAGCACCTTCCCCTGTACAGGAGTTGAAGGTTGGGAAGGAAAGTACCATAAATTGGGGAGGGTGGCAGGAGGAACCGCGCTCGTGTTAAGTCCGATGCATTTACGCGAGAGTAAGGGTACCGGGTTTGCACACGCTTAACCAGAGCGCCACTGGATTGCAGCAGCGTTTATTTCCTAGTCACCATGCCTAGGATCGGGCTCTATTGGAAAAACACGCACAGCCCGATCCTAGAGACGTTGATTCGGACGTAAGTCCCGAGTAAGTGCCCGCAGGATTGCAGCCAGGGCTTAGATCCACGGAGCCCGGCGGCTCCGGCTTCCGAATAACCGCCGGGTCGACCTGGAAATCTCGACTGAAACACAAACGCACCCAAGTCCGCGGTGGGTGGAGTCCTGGGGAGGGGCAGGAAGAGGAGCGGCGGCGGCGACTTGGCTGCCATCTAAACGCCATGATTGTTGTTCCGATTTGGTTCGTGGCGGCGGGGAAGGGTTACACCAACGCAGCCCTTCTCGCCCGCGCGCCCCTCTTTGCAAGGGGTTGCATTTCCGTTTCTCGGCCTGAGGCTGCGAGAGGAGCGGGGGACATTTCGCTGAGACCTAGGCGCCCGCCCGCCGACCCCCGCCCCGGGCCTTCATCCCCTCGCCTGCCCCACCGGCTGGGGAGGCAAAAGGCGGGAGATAAAAAAAAGAAATCCCACTTCGCTTCTCTAGTTGATACACGCACCAAATCGGCCGAGGGGAGTCATAGCCTTGCCCCTCCGCTTGCCGAAGCGGAGAGGGTCGTCCGTGTTCTAGGTTTGTGGTTCCCCCCCCTTTCAGAAACAAAACCAGGGCGTGGTCCCAGGTGAAACCTGCCCCCTCGCTAGAAAACCCTCCTCCTGCCAAGGGGGAGAAGGCGAGGAATCCTGTGCAGCCCGGTAGGCTGGCTCTGTTTATTCGGGAGGAAGTACTATTGATTTCAATGGGGCTCACTCCTGAGGGAGTGTACCCAAGATGGCAGCCTCGATGGCCTTCCGTTTGCCTTTGAGCCTGATCTGCCGTGGGGCTATCCAGAAGCAAGCCCCAAATGAGTTCATGAAAGGTCCCCTTCAGCTGTGCATGGGGGGGGGGGGGGGGGCGACCTCTGCGGTTGTCTTTGTCTGAACAAGACAACCACTTTTCCCCTACATTCTACAAAAAGAAGAAAAGGGGGTGGAGGGTAAACAGAATCAAGTTCTTGCCGGAAAGGCACGCTTTGGGTGTGATACCTGAACCTTTTCTGAAATACATGGGAATGCTATTCCTCCTCATCCTTTATGAGGGTAAGTACCTCCAGAGAAATCTGAGGCTGCTTCCAGATGGAGGGCTCCTAGCGCCTCCGCCATTCAAAAGACAATCTGGTTCCCTCTTTCCCTCCTTAATGGGTCTGTTGTGGAAGGAAAAAAGACCTAAGACAACTTGGGGAAATGGGAAAGTTACAAGTAGAAGGCTACCTCCACAAGAGAGGTTTAATGCTCTTTGAAGGCTCATTATAAATTTTACCTCCACACCAGCGGAGCGCAAAACGGGTGTAGAGGCGCGTTATCTCCCGGATTATGCGCATTATCGAATGCGCGTTAAATAGCGACTTTTATTTTGCTCCGGCCGTTAAAGCGCATTTTCGCCGTGTGAACAAGCGATTATGCGCATTAACTTCTTGTAAAGCGCTTTTTGGACATCAATTAATGCGCTTCGCCGCCTCCCGTGCAGAGGGATTAGGAGTAAATGCGCCTCCGCGATAATGCGCATAATCCCCGAACCGGGCGCAAAAGCGCATCCTTGTGGAGGGGGCCCAAGACAACAACGTCTGGAGGCACGCACATACATACACACAATAATCCTGTGAACAAGGCAGTGGGATTGCAGGATAAAAGCCTTTTCTGAATGAAAGCATACCTGCCTCTTGTTTCATTTAATTAAATGGGACCTTTACTAGCATTATTGTACCCTTCAACCTCAGTCCTCTTCCCCATATGTTCAATCAACACATCCCCCAGACTAACTTTGTTCAAGGTCTCTACTTCCCTTGCACTGAAGATGTGAGAGGCAATTTTTGGATTGAATCCTTCCTTTGGAGAGAGTGGGTAGGTGGGTGGGTGGGAGTGCAATGGGCTGGGTGGAGGTGTCACTGTGTAATGGTAGCTTATTTTTAACTTTTTATCACAGTTGCTTGATGTTGAGCTTGTGGTTTCCCCGGCTCAGTTCGGACGACACTTTAGGCAACGGAGGGGGAAATAGCGTACTGACCGTGCATTATTTTGGCACCCGCTACACGACATGTTGCCCCTCCCCCTGTCATGTGGCTAAAAGTCCCGGAGTCCTTCTGGGCTGCTGCGTCTCCTCCCTCCCACCTCCCTCAGTCCTCTGGCCGTATCCCAGCATGCACCGCAAGTTCTACTGGCTGTATTGGGGGGGGGGGGGGTCGGCTGCTCCAGCTGGCGAACTCTATGACCAAATGGAATAGTACATGGAGAGAGGGGGTTCCCGACACACGGCACTTTAAACAATGGATTTAGGGATAAACAATGTGCAAGCATTGTTTAAGTGCCCCAAATAGCATACTGTCAGTTGTGTGTGTGTTGTGTGTTGCCCTCCCCACAACACAATATGCAACAGAACAGTTGTCCCCCCCCCCCCCAATTGATTATCGTGTCATCCGAACCAGGCTGCTGTCTGCTGTCTTAGGGCTTAGTTTGGAACTTTTAAGGGCAGGTTCAACCCTAGGAAATGGGTGCCCTTAAAATGCTTGTGTGTGTGTGTGTGTGTGAAGTTGACTCCTCCCAGCCAGATCAAGGAAAACTGATTTCCCCCTCCCAATTACCAGTAGTGTAACTAGGCACCACATGGACGAAGGTGCAACATTTTATTTATTTATGATATTGCTATCCCACCCTTCCTCCAAAGAACTCAGAGTGGTATGAGGATAAAATTGGGAAGAAAACCATGCACAGCAATCCTGTGAGGTAGGTCAAGCTGAGGCACAGTAACAGGCCCGAAGTCACACAATGAGTTTCATACTTGGATATCAAAGTTCATGTGATTAGTTGACAATTATTTTCAGTATGGAATAATCAAATATAATCCACCACGCCCATGGTAGTTGCTGATACTGAGAGCTGCACGTCATGAATGTTTTTTCCAAAGTATTTTTCCTTGTTAGTATAGGATGAAGGTAGGCAAGAAGATTTGGGTTTGATGCTTTTACTAAGGCCTGTTCACACATTTATGTTAAACGCTTAAGCTGATTCTAAAATCAACCAATGATGTGCCAAGTTTGATCCCCCCTCCCTCCCCCCGGCCTAGCAATTGTATATCTCACCATAATTTCTAAGGAAATCAGGGCAGCATACATGAGAATGCCCCATTTTAATCAAATGACAACTATGTGACACAAGCTAAGGTGAGAGGTAATGAGGCTTCCATTATTAAACTTCCTGGTTCCCCATGTTAGTGGGTGGATGCGTGGAATAGAGTTCCCAATTGACTGGGCCGAGTTGTGGGGGTGGGGGGAATGCCCTGCCCTGCCCTTGTGTCTTTTTAACAGTAGCTTGATATACAGAAAACAGCAGGCGAAGGTTTACATGGCATGGAAATATGCATGTCACCTGCATATCTACACACTCATGACTATGAAAGGCACAGAAGCAGGGCCCATTTTAAAAAAAGGAAAATTTTGGCAACTTGGTGAGTATTCGCATTTTTTGCCTCAGACACCAAAATAACTAGGCCAGACTTTTGTCCAAAAAGTCGCCATTGGTTTATTAAAATACTGCCCTTCTGGAAATTTAATAATCGTGTGATATCATTAGGATATTTTTGGGTAGGTAGCTTGGGAAGTGTGGTTTGTTCTGAGCCCTGTTTGGCCCCTATCTCGCCAATGATGTCATCAGGACCATGGTAGGGCCTCAGTGAGCCTCCCATCACACCTCATTTCCCTCTCTTCCTCCAGTTGCCTGTTGCCAGTGGGGGATGGGAGGCTTTAAGGGAGTTGGGGAACCCCTCCCTGTCCCTGATGACATCACTGATATCACAGGATCCAAACAAGGTTCAGAACAAGCCAACCTCTTTCCACATGTTTGGGATACCATTTGGTTTTTCCAACCTGTTGGGTGAGGTTCTCAGCAGGGCAGGGCAGAGGGAGGGCCAGTTGGCCCGGGGCCCACGATTTTGAGGGGGCACTCTGACGAGGAGGTCCCCCCCTAGCTTACGCTACTGCTTCCGTAGCGTAAGTGGCCCATCAAGAAGCGAGGAGCCCGCCTTGTGGAAACAGCGCAGAAGCCGTCCGTCGTGAAGACCACGGCCAGACTACAAGCTCCAGAGGGCCATATGCCACATGCGGGGCTGGGATAGATGTGCCTACGTTGCGATGGTTGTCCTTACTGCGTCTCTTTCCTTAATCTTCTCCATGGCACATAATCTCTGGAGTGGAGGGTGAGGCAATGATGATGAGAGTTCTTGATGATGATGATGATGATGATGATACCGTGAGGAGGAGGAGGAGGAGGAGGATAATGTTTGATAATGATGAAGGACTGTTCTATTGTTGTTGCTTCTATTTGTTCAGCACCTAAAAATACATCTTGAATAAAAGTGCTTCCCGTTACCTTTTTATAGATCATTCTAGTTCATATATGTATTTAGCACTGAATCAGTGCCACTGATTAAAAAATACTTAATGAGCAGTTTGAAATGGGGGAGGCACACACTTCCCATCTGGCCTGGGCATATTACCAGCTCTGCACGGCCCTGGTTCTCATCACTTCTTTGGACTGGTTTCCTACATGAATGTTCTTGACTCCTGTATGCTTGATGACTAATTGTGAACTGGTTCTACTGAAATAGATGTGTTTGAATGGATATGGAAGTTCTATCTGTGGCCCTTACTTGATGTCACATGTGAGTGAGCCAGTCCACAAGGGACTGGCTCCTGAAAGTACCAACTGACTTTACTGAGTTCTGTATTTGAAGGTGAATGGGACAGTACTGCCCTGAGGGGGTGGAGTGGACTGCACCACATCAGACTTTACAGGTGGGATGAAATTTTAAAATGTGTACAAGTCCAGCCTGCTCCCTGCTGTACTTGTTTTATAGTTCCAGGGGATATTTTTATGCTTCTAGACCATGCTGTTCTTTTTATATATAGGGAAGCATTTAGGGTAGGGTGACCAGATAAAATCCAGGTCAGGGCTCCTGTAACTTTAACAGTTGTTGAGAAAAGGGAATTTCAGCCAGTGTCATTTGTATGCAATTAGTTCCTGGTGAAATTCCCTCTTCATCACAACTGTTAAAGGTGCAGGGGCCCTGCCTTCTTTTGTATATGGTCACTCTAGAATAGTGCATGCACCTTTAACTGTTGTGATGAAGAGGGAATTTCACCAGGAACTAATTGCATACAAATTACACTGGCTAAAATTCCCTTTTCTCAACAACTGTTAAAGTTACATGAGCCCTGACCTGGATTTTATCTGGTCAGCCTAATTTAGGGACTGTAACACACACGCTTTAAAGCATTGCAGTGGATGTGCTAAAGTTCTCTCCATTGATTTAAGAGCTGTGATTCACACATGAGACACCACGAATGTGCAGGTGTGAAGTAGCCCCACTGAACTGAAGCAGTTTTGGCTCTAATTACCTGCTCTGCAGAGCCACTGATGGGGTATGGAGGATTGTGTTTTATGGCTTCAAGTGTGCAAAAATCATTAACAAGCCATTTGAGGCAGACATTATGGGTTTTCTCTTTCCCTCTATGGCTTTATTAGAGGCACTCAGAAACACCTTAGTTTCACCTCTACCTTCCGGTTGATTATTTGTATGTTAGTGGTTCTGTTTGTCTCTGTGATCAGTATTCTCTTCCTGTGGTGGTGCAATTTTCTCAGTTTTGGGTCAAAGAAAGGAAACCATGTATAAGAGCTCCTTCATCTGAATGTTACCTGTTTATATAGGCTTATATGTCTTCTCAAACAGAAGACATGGAACTTTTCCCTAAAAGGTTGTTTTAATAAAGCTTCCTTAAAGGCAGATGTGAAACGTTAATGCTGTCAAAATTCCACTTCCTTCTCAATCTTCTGTGCTTCATGGTGAGTTGGGCATAGTTTAGGGTGACCAGATAAAATCCAGGTCAGGGCTCATGTAACTTTAACAGTTGTAGAGAAAAAGGAATTTCAGCTAGTGTCATTTGTATGCAATTAGTTCCTGGTGAAATTCCCTCTTCATCACAACAGTTAAAGGTGCAAGCACTATACTAGAGTGACCATATACAAAAGAAGGCAGGGCCCCTGCAACTTTAACTGTTGTGATGAAGAGGGAATTTCACCAGGAACTAATTGCATACAAATGACACTGGCTGAAATCCCCTTTTCTCTACAACTGTTAAAGTTACATGAGCCCTGACCTGGATTTTATCTGGCCCTAGTATAGTTCAGTGCTTAAGGATGAGAAATACAGGTGTGAAAATGATCTTTAAAGTGCATTTTGTTTTTTGTTTTTAATGTAGGAAGTTGTTAGTTCAGCACCAGTATTACTGATATTATTTTAACCAGGTGATATAGCCCTGGCTTACTAGCTTGGAAAAAGTAATAGTAGAGATGCTGTCTTTTTACTAGTCCTTTTTCTACATCTTTTTCTCACTAATTTCCAAGCTGTATATCTTGAGAAAACTGATAGAATGCCAAATGAATTATGAAGGGATCCTGTATTCCCACATTATCTACCCTCCAAGGAAACTATTTGCTCCATCTCTGGATGATTCATTGTTCTGTCCTTACATCTTTCTAACTGTACTCCTTTAGTGGGCAGAGAATTTTGCCACACCTCTGTGTTGCTGTAATTGGATAATTCAGTCACTTCTGATGTGGAGATGTAGCAATGACCTGCCCTCAGAGATGACATGCCCAGAATAGTGACTCATACAGGGGACTGGCTCCTCTGAAGGCAGGTAGTATTTATGCCTGCATATGCTCAATGTAAACCTTTGAAGATTTAAGTGTGCCTTAAATTTTCTTTCAGAAAAAAAGTGTCCCTTAGCTATCAGTTTTGGGAATTCCTGCTCTAACCAAAGTTTGGCATGCAGAAAAGTAACTGGTGAGTCATTTCTAGGCAGAGCCAGGCCAAGACATTTTGGAGCCTGACATTTAAAAAAAATAAAAATGCTGACCCCCCACCCCACCCCCCGCCATGCACCCAGACTCAGAATTAACTGATTTTCTTCATAATCTCCATTGAAATAAACATTGTGCTATGGCACAATTTGTTTCAATGAGGCTTTATAGAACTTCCCAGTGGATGGGCAATTCCTGTCTTGCTTCAGACACTGCCTGTATTAATCAAGCCCAAAATCTACTGTGTGAGTTGACCATCTCAGTGGAGATAATGTGACAGGGAAGTTTCACCTGCTTTGTTTTTGCATGTCAGCCTGTTGCTAGAAGCATGAGAACAGGATCAGTAACAATTGGCAGGATCCCAAAACCATTGCATTGTCTTGTATGCCTACGCCGCTAGTCAAAGGGGCACAATCCACCCTAGCATTGGCACAATGTCACATATGGACAGGTCAGCATGGTGCCTAATACAGGCGTGCTGTCCGCTGCCGCCCCCCCCCCCCCCACTAGTACATACACCAAAGTTCATGGACTATGATCAGATATGGGAGGCCTGTGTGCGCCTCCCCTATCCACATTCTCATCCAAATCTCCATGGACCTCCATCACACCTAATTTGCCTCCCCGTTGTTGTTTTACCAGCACATCGAGTTTATGATCCCTTTCATCTGAATAGCTGCTCCTTCACTCCACTCCACCTCTCCCTCCAGTCAGGTCCTGGCAGATGAGTACTTCAAACACACACCACCTTTCTCCCGGGCAGAAATGGAACGACCTCTTTAGTCTGGCTCTTTGGGGGCATTGAGGGAATACAATCCAGTCTCTGCAGAGATTCAGGTGTTGTATGGTTTTAAAAAATGTTTTGAGCCTGGGATGCAAGGTTTGGGTTTTATATTGAGGCTTGGAGCAGGCTGCTGGGAGAGATTGCTTTCCCCTGCCAGGACCTGATGCAATCCATTCCAGAAATGCACTTCTGGAAAATAATCCAGGCTTTTAGCATTCTAGGAAAGGCTGGGGTAGAGGTGCGGTGTCAGCAGGACAGGCACGGCGTCATGTGAGTACCATGCTGCAAATCTGCACACCAGGCATGGTGAGAGTGCACTACATCGCTGGTGTGATGGAGCTCCTAGAACGCTAAAAGTCTGGATTATTTTCCCTAAGTGCATTTAATGGGCCCTAAATGCACCCTAAGTCTCCATGTGGTTTTAAAGGAATTACATCTGCCATATCTGCCGAGCGGTTGGTTTGAGCAGCAGATTCTACAGTGGGTACTACTTTCCAGCTTCCATTTCTGTGCATAGTGAGTGGTTTTGTTTACAATTTTAATTCCACTTCCAGGCTGTAAAGTGCATTCCTAACTAGTAAAACCCATTCAACAGATCCCCTATTCAGGCATTCACCACAACGCACAACTGAGAAGGGAGGGAGGTTCATGCATGTCTGTCTGTGACTCCTGTTTAGAGCTTCACACGTTCAACACCAAATTCTAAGGGCTTCTAAACACATCCAGCTGAACACACTTAAAAGCCTCTGCTGTGGAGGTTTAACCCTTTCCCCTGCACTCTTTTCCTAATGTAAAACCCGTCCGCCCACTTGTCGTGATAGGGAAAAAGCCCTGGCTGGCTATGCCCTTCACCACATGAAGAAAGCCATGATGTACATATTTAGGAAGTGGCCAGACATCCATACTGTGCCAGGACTTAGAAAATACACAACAACAAAATTATTATATATTTATATATATATATTTATATATGGCAGTTTTCTTTATTGATTGCTTGATGTAAAACAATATCAATTGGCAATTGTTTTCACACATTACAAAAAAAATATTAAACTTGGCTCAGTCTGCAATCATTTAAGCACAGCCATATTAATTAACAAAACAAATCCCCCCCAACTAACCCCCCCCACCAAATAGAGCATTTACAAATGCACAAAAACACACGCCGCTTTGGATTTATGGGAAAATATCTTCTAGATTAAAAAAAATCTTTTAACATAAATAAGTTAGTATAATTTCTCAGTGTCTTTACAAAGTTATGTACACAGGTACATTTCAAAACTTTTTAAAAAAAACTGTGTAGGCAATGTAAAAATACTGTTTAAAAATGTAGTATTCCTTTTCATTTACCCACCCATGAACATCAGAGAAGTGAGATGGTTGAAGTTCAGGGTTTTAGTTCCCCTCCATTCTATTCAGAGCATAAATTTTAAATTATTTTTGAAATATGAAATAATATAAATGGCAAAAACATATTAGAAAAGGACATTTAAAGAGTTCCAAGGATGGGACCCTTTATGCTGCTACATAATGGAAACAGAGTTCCTACATACACTTTAGACTATAATCCTGTGGGATATTCTCCTGCAAAAGCCCCATTAAAATGAATGCACTCTTCCACAGCTCCTATTCATTGTAGTGGCTTTTAACAGAGGCAAGTGCCCCACCGGATTGTGTCTTTAATTAACTGAAATTTCACCAGCAGATTCAATCCATCTACTGTAGCCAGTGTTAATGTGTAGATTTTTTTAAAAGGTCTTTGTCTCCATTGAAAGGGACAATACATCTTTAAGAAATAATTAGACACGCATGCTGTTTCTCTTCATACAATTCTCTGCTCACTGGGTTTTGGAAACAGATTTTGAACCCCTCACCTTTTATGATCTCCACCCTTCCCAGGACAAACAAAAAAACCAAGAAAGGTGGGGAAGAGAGGTTTATGTGCTACATAATGTAAAAACTATATACACAGGTAGTACAATGAAGCAAATGAGGAACAACCTAATTGCAGAATGCTACATCCAATGCTTTAAGAGGCAGATCTTTTAAGAGTGCCTGACTTTAGTGTTATTCAATTACAGGTTTGTTTCAGTGCTTGTATGAGTTCTCCATCCCATGGAGAATCTGTGATATGTTTTCTTTCATATATAAACTCTGCATCTTCCTTGCTTCATGAACCCGATGCCTCCAAAGAACAAGGAAACAAATGTTCTTAATTCTGAAATTAAGGAAGAGAGCAGGCATAAGTTGGTGAGGAGGACTACAATAGCTTGTTTCATGATTAGTCTACAAAGTGTCACAAACTGCTATCAAAACACACAGCAGGTCAGCACAGTTGCTGAAAGTGCAACTTGGGTGTGGTGGCAGAAAACCTGTCAACAACTAATCAGGGGCTGCTAGGTAGAATCAGTTTTACCCAACCAGCCACATTGTTTTTCAAACAGCAGAGGACTTTTATTAGTCCAATCAATACAACCATGTTTGTCAAGTAAAACTTCAAGAAGCCTACATCAGATTTTGCCAGGCAACACCCATAAGTGGACAGATGCTGACTTGTTTCTGACAACAATCAATCTGACAACAATCAGACAACAATCATTAGTTCATACATCAATATCGCTGTCCATTCCATTTTATAAGACTTTCATAAGCAACAGAGATGTGTCCCTGCTGCTTCCAAGTGAACTTGCAATGTAACTTTTGGGCGTCATCAGATGAGCATTTTATTGCATGCTCATTACTGAGCACTCACAGATTTTCGCGAGTCCCTCTCATGATTCGCCTGCCTGTCGGGCGCCTCCCACCACTTCTAGCCTTCTTTGAATGACAAAAAAACACCCCAGTAAGTCCGACTTATTATAAAGATGGAAGATGCTGCTATCTCCTGCTGTGTGCAAGAGAAGCAGCCCGATCAAAACAGCCCACTGGGCCACACGCACATTGTTTACTTCCTCTTTCAAAAGAGGAAGTAATGAAGGACAAACGCAGGGGCAGAGAAGCGAAGGTAAGCAAACACGATTTTCCTCGACAGGAGATGACAGCAAATGACAATTAAGGGAATATTTCTGCCCTGATTCTCTCTGCCCAAGCCCTACCACTGGCCCAATTCAGAGAAGCAATATTTTTCAGATCAAAAGTTGTCAAGGCTGCAGGTGGAACACATCTAGGTTTTAGTGAGGCGTTGTTAAATTTGGTGCAATACACACAACTATTTTCTGGGGATGGGGCAGGCTTTGAAACCAAAATGATGGAAAACCCTGCCCTATTTCTCTCTCTACTGCTATTGGTCCACACATAAGCTTTCATTTCCTTTTCAAATACCCAAGTAAACAGTCAATAGTAGTTGAAGTTGCACACATGTCCCTGCTCACCCCAGGAGGATGGGTTTGTTCTAAGTATCTAGTTCCAAACTTAATATCTTTTATTTGTTTGCAAATTATGTTTGTCAACTTTCTTACAGCACCCTTGCTCTGGAAAACTACCCCAAAGGCTGTATGTTCTAAATTCCTGTCCTTAATTAAGTTTGCACAGCTTCATGTCACTCCTACTACTAAGGATACAGCCCCAAACACACTTAATTATTCTGTACCACTGAATTCGGTGGTGCCTACTTTTGAGTAGAAAGTGTGTCAGGTTGAAAGCAGTTTAAGGATTGCAAACAAAAGTTCACCAGATGTAGAAGCTAAATTACATTATATATCTGAGAGGTAGAAGTGTTTAGACAAAAATCAAAAACAGTGTTGGTAAAGAAGGGCCTTCCTTCCATATGGCCCTTGATATTAAACCACAATGATATCTTGCAGTTAAAGGCAGAGTAAAATCCTGATTAATAAAACTAAAATATCTTTAGTACATTCTCATTAATACATGTGACCAGGACAGCATCCCAACACTAAATGCATATTAAGCCTGGCAGTGTGCATATTCACCCAAAAGTCCCACAGACTCCAATGGGGCTTACTCTCAAGTAAATATGCATAGGATTGCAACTGTACTTAGGAATGCATTGTACTGATTCTGGTGGAATTTTACTTTAAATTAAACTCCCATTGAAATAAGTTAAAATCTACTTCTGAGTAAGTTTAGATCAGGCTACAGGTATGCTTAAGATTGCAAAATATGATAGACAAGAGTCCTGTTCTGAAGCTACCCTTACTAACAGCCAACAAAATTGAACTGATCAAATTACAAAGGCTTACCAACAGGCTTAATTTATAAAGGCATTGAGGTGCTCTCAGAATGGATCCTTCCTTTTCTGCCACCTATATGGATTTTATCAAGAACTAGCAGGAAAAGAAACCCACCTAATAAACATTTACGTTTGACGCTGCCTTGGGCTGGATTTCTTGGGTGTTTGTTCCACTGAGCTGGCACTGGGAGAGTCTTCTGAAATCCTCTCTTCTGTTGTGTTGGCTCTTTTGTTTTGAGGAGAGGAATCTGGGGGAGGGGGGGTGTAAATAAAAGGAGGAGGAAAGAAGCTTAATATTAAACATATACTTGCTGCCAGGTGTTGTGCTAAATAAGAAGACAGCAGTCAAGTGAAGAGGGTGAGAGAAAATACATCATAGTAGTCAGTCCTTGAGTCATCTGTCATTTGCATGAAAGATGGGGCAGCAAAGTTGAATATATTGATAATTGATAGTTTCTTTCAATATTTGTTACATCAGAAACTACAATTTTTTTCCAAATAGAGTAGGGGTGGTGGCAGAATGAACCCCAAGTCAGTTGTTTAAGGAACCTGATGGCAAACGAGCCTTTGGTTCCAACCTTTCACCTTTTCTATTCCCATGAAGATAGGCAGCAATCTTCAAACTACTTATTCTAGAGTAGCTCCACTGGCTTCAGTAAAACTTCTCCAGAACTAAAAGATCTGACATTAAAAGGTTCTTGCAGCCTTCACATACGTCAAGATTAATGCAAAACACATTTTGTTTGAAAGTTAGTGTTGATTTGAATGGAACAAACAAGTTTGCCGGACAGCTTTGGAGTTGCTATCCTGTTTTACGGGAAACTATCACCCCTTCTCACTATCACACACTCAACTATTTTGAGGGCTGCACCCTTCAAAAGAAACTGAAACACCAATGGCCTCACTTGTCCGGCGAATACCATATCTGCTGCCCTGAGCTTCACGGAGGAAAGGACAAGACACAACTCTAGTACATAATAAATAAAATGTACAAAGTAACTGGGGTTTACGTCCAAATCAAATCTATTTACAACCCAAGTGTAGGATATACTCTTCCTCAACTAACTACTGTCTTAGTCGTTTTTTAAAAAAAATAGTAGAGAAACACATGGGAGGCTAGGTCTACTAGCTACGCTAGCTGCATAAAGCCTCCATGTCCAGAAGCAGTATATCTGTGCATTGCCGCTGCTGGGGTCAGGCAACAGGGAAAGCCATCACCACCTTCATGCCCTGCTTCTGATTCCCCAAAGATGTCTGGCTGGCTGCATTTGGAGGCCAGGATGTGGGGACTAAGACGGACCCTTGGTCTAATCCAGCCAGGCAGTTCCTGAGTTCTTCAGAGCCAGAGTGGGCTTGTTTTTTAAACTCCTGCCCGTGCAGCGAGGACCATTCCTGGAGCAGGAAGATCTCTCCCTGCCTAACGTGACGACCACGAAAGAAATATATGGGGAGGGGGGGTGCTTCGTTTCAGGGGAGGGGGGAGACGAAAAAAGGGCAACTTTACCATCCGAGGCGGGTCGTTTCCTTTGCCCAGCGCTGTGGCCCGCTAAATCCGCCTGAGCTCCGGCTGCCTCCGCCTTTTGCTCGGCACCCGCCGCCGCGTCCTCCTCCTCCTCCTCCTTGGCGGAGGCTCTCCGAGAGCGTCTCAAGCCCGCTGACGGGCAGTTGCCGCCGCCGTCGCCCCCCGAGCGCGGCTTCTGGGCAGCAGGCTCGGCCAGCGCTGGCCTTAGCCTCGGGGGCCTCCTGTAAAAGTCGGGCAGGGCGTGCTTGCCCGCCACGGCTTGCCACTCGTACCTGCCCTCCAAGGGCCGCTCGCGGTGGAAATCGAAATTCCACTTCCTCCGACTGGCCTCTTCCAGGTCCCGGCTGTGTCTGCGCAGCTCCCGGGCCAACTCCTCGCGATCCACGGGGCCGAAGAGGTTCCTGCAAGCCGAGGGCTTCGGGTAGTCCGCTTGCCTGGCTTCCATCCTCTCCAGGGTCGGGCTCCCGGTCGAGACGCGCACGTCGGACATCGCCCGAGCCGCCCGCAGCCAGCCGCCTTCGCGGTCCGCGGCGGTGGAATCGGCGCCTTTAAACACAAGCCCGAGGAAGATTCCGCCACCCTCGGGCTCTTTGCGCCAGGCGGGAGCGGAAAGAAAGCGGCGAAGCAGCAGCGGCGGCGGCGTCTCGAAGAGCGACCCCGATGGAGAGCAACGCTCCCAAACCCCCAACACCCAAACACCCCCCCTCCCCAGCGCCGCCGCCGCCGCCACCGAATCCTTGCATAAGCCGGAGACGGGGAGGGGGGGGAGGAGAAGAGACGGGGAGGGGAGGAAGGGGGAGAACAGCCACCCGGACGCGCAGGCAGAAGATGCGTCTTCGTGGCGATCCAGTGGACCCACGGAGGACGGGCAGAACGGAGAGAATCGGGAGCAAGCGGAGCAACGAGACCGGGAGCTGCTGCGAAAGGAATAGAGCCCCCTTCTCCTGTCAATCCGAATGGGGATGGATGCTACCCGCGACGGATCCTACGCTCGCCAACTGCGCGCTGGCAAAACCCGGCCCGGCGTCACAGCTCCGCAGTGGAGCGGGTGGGGGCTTCTTTCATTATGGGTAGAGTCGCTCTCCCTCTCTCTCTTTTTTTAAGGCGGTGGGGGGGAGGGAAACAAGGCGGGGGGGGGGGAGAGCTTCTTTTCACACAGTTGCCCAATATGGCGATTGAAGGGAGGCTGACGGAGGGGGAAATGATTGACACGGCCCGTCTATTTAAATAGAGGCGGCGCGCTATTGGTCCCCGAAGCGGGCGCCGCCCCGTCGCAACCGCTCCTGCCTCTTTGAAACGAGCCCTCTTTTTAAAGGTGGCCCGGGAAGGATGGGCGCGCGCGCCAGAGAGAGTCCGCGGCGCGGCAAGGCGGGTCGCTGCCGGGGTTTGTTCCGTGGGAGCGCAACGGATGTGTGGGTCTTCGCTCCGAGCAAGGTTTCGAGACTGCTGCAAGCGGTCGCGTTTGGCCCGTTTCAAGCTCGTTGTCCAGCACCGGCATTTCTTCCAGTGGTTGCCGAAAGGTGTGCTAGCAAACCGACCCGGGGGGGGGGGGGGACGCGCGTGTCCGTTGTCACACTTGCACGGCAGTCAAACAGCTCCTACACACACCACACGCGCGCGTTTCGCGAGATTCCCCATGGTAAATGAACGCGTGCTGAGGAGGAAATCTTGTTGAATGACTAGGCACGTTTCACCTGAAGAAAAGACTGAGGAGAGACATGAGAGCACTCTTCGAACAGTTGTCACACAGAGGAGTATCAGGATCTCTTCTTGATCAATCCAGAGTGCAGGACGCAGAATAATGGGCTCAAATGACAAGAAGCCAGATTCCAGCTGGACATCAGGAAAAATGTCCTGGCTGTTAGAGCAGTAGACAATGGAACCCATGACCTGGGGAGGTGGTGGGCTCTCCCACACAAGAGACATTCAAGAGGCAGCTGGACAACCATCTGTCAGGGATGCTTTAAGGTGGATTCCTGCATTGAGCAGGGGGTTGGACTCGATGGCCTTAGAGGCCCCTTCCAACTCTACTGTTCTATGATTCTATGACTCAGGAGGACATGATGCTTGCTTTGCAGGATCCGATCGACGTCTACCTGGGCTAAGCAGTCTTTGTAAAGACTCCCCGGGCACCAGCTGGCAGTAGGCAGCTGGGTTCCACATCTACTAAAGGACAAAGGTTTGCCTTCTCTCTTCCCAGAGGGGGACAAGCTAAAACGAAGAGCAAAATGGCCATTGGAAACAAGAGCAGCTATCAGAAAGCCCTTGGAAATATGGGAGCTGAGATTGTGTATTGACATGGGTAGACTCCCAAAAAATCAATGCAAGCTAAAAATGAGCTACCCGTAAAGTAAGGAATAGATTACGAAAGGAAGTGGAATGAGCTGCAGAAAGTGAAATGAAATGGTTTATATTCAGTGCTTGTTTTAATTTTAAGATTGGCCACAGGGATTGAAATGGTCTATCTTGGTCTTCCTGTTTTGTAATTTTAAATGTTTGGTGTTAAAGGCATCTTAGAAGTAACTTAAACAAATACAACATATCATCTGTACTGACAGAGACAGAAGATGGGGAGACGCATTGACATGCCATGAGAAACTGGATTGGCAGTTTCTGGGGCTACAGTAATGGTCCCTGAGTGCCCCCTGGGCTGAGATGACAGGCTTGGGACTAAAAAGAGGGCTCCTGGGATTGGAAGGATGGGCCTCGAGCAGAAATAATGACAAAGCAGGAATTGTATTAAAGCAAACATCAGAATTAACACAGTAATAAAACAACACAGCATAAACCGTCTCATTTCAACTCCTGTAACACATGTAATTTCCTTTCATAACCCATTGCTTGCTTTATTGGTAGCCCATTTGTAGCTTGATTTCAGTGGAGCCCAAGAACGTCAATAGACCAGCCTTTCCCAATCTGGTGCCCTCCAGATTTGTAAGACTACAAAGACTAGTCACTGTTGTCCCCCCCCCCCCCACACACACACACACCAATGGTGTTGTCTGACAGGCCTGGGACAGGGCAGAGGGCAATTGTATGTCCTGTTAATTAGGCTGCCTCTACAAGAGAGGTTTAAAGCTCTTCCAAGACGCTTTAAAAAATTTACCTCTACAAGAACGGAGCGCAAATCAGGCGTAGAGGCGCGTTATCTCTCCAATTATGCGCATTATCGAATGCGCGTTAAACAGCAAGTTTTATTTTGCTCCCGCCGTTAAAGCGCATTTTGCCTATGTGAACAAGCGCTTATGCGCATTAACTACTTGTAAAGCGCATTTTGGTCATCCGTTAATGCGCTTCACCGCCTCTCGCCGCCTCTCGTGCAGAGGTATTAGGCGTAAATGCGCTTCAGCGATTATGCGCATAATCGCCTAACCAGGCACAAAAGCGAATCCTTGTAGAGGGGACCTTAGTTGCAACTTAATTGCTCCAACTAGTGGAAACCCCTAAAATTCTGTCTGCATTGCCTATCAAGTTGGACTGGATTGATGCCATAAGGGTTAAGAAGCTACTGGGAAACCAAAGCATCAGTCTACAGTGGAAGCTGTCTGTTGCATCTCTGCATGATTTATGTCTCTCAGCTGCCTTCCAGTTAGTCTCTGCTGGTTCTTCTGTATCTCTTCATTGGAGCATTCCATGGCTGGTTTCACACGACACATTAGGCAACAGAGGGAGGGGGAACAATAGTCAGTTGTGTTGCTTATTGTGTCATGTGGAGGGCAACACATAATGCACACACAACTGACAGTACACTATGTTGGTGAATTAAACAACGGGGAAAAACAACGGACTTGCACGTTGTTTATCCCAAACTCCATTGTTTAAAGTGTCGTGTGGAGGGAACCCCCCTCTCTCCGTATGGGCATAGAGTTCTGCTGGCCAGAGCAGCCGAAAACCCATGGCTGCTCTGATACAACTGGCAGAACTTGTGGTGCATGCTGGGATATGACTGGAGGACTGAGGGAGGGAGGAGGGAGGAGACTCTGCAGCCAAGATGGATGCCGGAACTTTCAGCCGCTCAACAGACGGAGTAGCAACGTGTCGTGTGGGGAGCACCGCCTCCCTAACGCACGGTCAGTATGCTATTTCCCCCTCCGTTGCCTAATGTGTCGTGCGAAACCAG
This sequence comes from Anniella stebbinsi, assembly GCA_029215795.1. Taxonomy (NCBI): domain Eukaryota; kingdom Metazoa; phylum Chordata; class Lepidosauria; order Squamata; family Anniellidae; genus Anniella; species Anniella stebbinsi. Next base: position 104,494,371 of record JARDYH010000003.1, read on the forward strand.
CCCATGACTCCTGATGCAGCAGAATTGCCCACCTTCAGAAGAGGCTGCAGATTGCATCCTTGCATGAGCCACACTACTCTGTGTAGGCCTCCTTCCAGTTAGGAGGCACACCCAGGAGCACAAATGACAGGCGCTTCTGTGGTTGGTTGGGTACTTTGGTTCTGTGGTTGGTGCCTTTGTACTTACATACATAGTAAAAGTAAGCATTTTGGAGGGTCAGAATAAAGTGTGCTTCTAGTTTTAATTCAGAAAAATAAATATCCGTCAGCTTGGGAAACATCTACAAGGTGTCTCCAAAACGTTCTAAATAAAAGTTATTCTCCACCGATAATGCATTATGGTCCCCACTCTGTCGTGATGCCATGTCTATGCTCTGCTCCCCTCCAATGGAGATATATGTTGTCTGGAAGGGAAAGTAGATGTGCTTGATTGAATTAATTATTTGTCGTGCCTATTTTGAATTTTGATACATAAAATTTATTCCAGTCTTCTTAATACATCTGGAGAGGAAATTGTATTCCAGAAAAGAATCTTTTATGCACATGAAAGGGAATCTAATTAACATAAATCCATGAACAGCAATGTTACATCTTGGACAAAAGCTGGGAAGCATCCAGAGACAATTCTATGTGAAAGAAGCATATTGATTTGTTCAGAGACACTAAGCAGTGACTCATTGAGAGACAAAATGGGAAGACTCCTCTGGATGCAGATAAGCTAAGACTGCTTTGATTAGCTAAGACTGAGTGCTCCAATCACACCTGATACAGAAATGTGGCACAGTTGCAGAATTACCCACCTCCCTCCCAAAAACATGGGCTGACCAGAAGGAACACTAACTCTTTCAGAAATGCAGCTGCCTGTCAGTGAAACATCCAAGAAGTTCCCCTGGCTACATAAGAGCCTAAGGCTACCTCTAGATGGATTCTGTTTGACGCCTGGTTAGCCGATTATGCGCATAATCGCTGAAGCACTTTATCGTAAATGCTTGTATGCAGGAGGTAATTGAGCACTCAACTGGTGACCTACCGGTTGTTTCAAATGCGCTTTACAAATAGTTAATGCGGAGAATCGCTTGTTCACATAGCCAAAATGCGCTTTAACGGCAGGAGCAAAATAAAACTCGCTATTTAACGCGCATTTGATAATGCACATAATCTGAAAGAAAACGCGCCTCTACGCCCGATTTGCGCTCCATTCTTGTAGAGGTAAAAATTTTAATGCGCCTTGAAAGAGCTTTAAATGCCTCTTGTAGAGGCAGCCTAAGAAGAGCCTTGATGCTGGATCAGACCAAGGGTCCTTCAAGTCCAGCATTCTGTTCATAGAGTGACCAACCGGCTGCCCCAATGGGAAGGCCACCAGTAGGACAGGAGTGCAAGAGCAGCACCCTCAAAAAAAGCCAACGGTGATTCAACTCCTCTCTCCATTAGTTTGATTCTTTTCAATCATGGGTAGAATGAAGGTAAATTTCTCTGTTACATTTTAACTCTCGCATTTGCAACAAGAGTATTTTATATTATTTTATTGCTTACTGGCACATTGAAATTTGGACACATCGTTTTTGCCTTGTGAAAACAGAAGTCAGGGATTCAGTGCGTGGAGCATGTAGAAAGGTTGGCAGGATGGAGCTGATCGAGAACACACAGGTGTAGATATGAGACTGGATCCAAATTCAGTCATGTAAACTAGAACCATGAAATCAATGAAATGTAAGTTGCTCATACTAAATTAAGTCCCCCAACCTAGGATTATTTTACACATTATAAGTAAATATGAGTTTGCTACCCATGTGCACCCGGTAGGGAGGCCTGGTTCACATGTTTCATTACTGTATGCTTGATTTGGTTCACACATATATGCTAATTCCTTGATGAACACAACGTTAGGTAATGTTTTTCATGTGTGTTTTTAAATGAATTGCTTTTCAACTAAGTTCAACACATTCAGCAGCCATCATACAGTGAGTGGGCAAGTATAGAGAAATGATATGTAGCTAAATATATGAACAACAAGGCTTTGATGACTGGGAGCTTAATGAATCAATTGATTCCAGTCACATTCAAACACATTGCATTTGTAAGGATGTAAGGAGATATGGAAGCTCTAGTTTTGGGTCACCCTGGTGGTTTACATGCTGGGAAATGCAGTCATGTTAGTTCTCCTTAGGGTGACCATATTTTGGAAACCAAAAAGGAGGACAACATAGTCTGGCCCCAGGGGGTGTGCCCAGCACCAAGGGGGGGGGGGGCACCTGAACATAGCCTTGGTTACACGTCTGATTTTACAGCACACAATTAAGATAAATCTGTTCTACATAACATGTTAATCTAAAAATCACTGAAATAAAGAACAACTTATCTGAAATTAACTTCACTTACTCCTACTTTTGTAGCTTTTGCTGTACTTAGAAGTTTTTGCTATACTCTGTGTGATACATTCTCCCCTTCCCTCAAATATGTTTTATGTATTTTATCATGTTGTTGTTCCCCGCCTCGATCTAGACGGAGAGGCGGGTAAGAAATAAATCATTATTATTATTATTATTATTATTATTATTATAATATCCTTTTTAACCTTGTGTATGATTGTCACAAGTTTCTCTACTCTAACATTAGGGTGGGTGTTATGGGCGGCAGACACTACTTTGCCCATTCACACTTCTCACTTATATACATTAGCTTCTCAAGGCTTGCACGTTGACACCACTTCTCACATCCAGATTTTGAACTCCTGTCTACTTCCTGCACAAACACGTGACTCTGAGACCCTCTTTCTAATTCCCTGCGTTGCCTGCCAGCACCGTAGGGCTAAGTTACAACAGATGTCTCTGGGTTGTCTGTGCAGCTGCTGTTGTCTCTCTAAGTCTCAAACCATCTCTCTCTCTCCCTCTCCCTCTCTCTGCCAAAGTCTCCCGATGGTCCAGCTGGGCCTTACACTTGTGGCCAGGGGTATTGCTTATGGTTTGGTCACATCTGGTGACTCTTACTTTAAAAAACTCCGCCGCCAGCTGCCTCCACCTCTTCTCCTCCTGCACATCTGCTCGACGCTTATGCACTTTTAAAACACTCTTTTGTTTTATGTTTTCTTTTTATGTTTTTTTTAATTCTATGTAATGTAGTGTTTGTTTGTTGATGTGTGTGTGGAAACAATAAAAACTTTAAACCAAAACACTCTGGGTGGCAAGCCAGCCTCTCAGGGCCAAGCTACAGGTGAATCTGGGTTGCCTTCAGCCACTCTCTGCCTTATGCCAGACTGACCTCGCCTTTTCCACATTTTGATCTCTTTACCTTTAAAAATGATCGTTTCTTTAAAATATATATATTTGAAAACCTCAAACATTAAAAAAAATCCTTTAAATCAACGGATGAACGGATCTGCTTCAAATTTGGCATGGCTAAAGCCCTTCTTTAAAGTTATCACGGTGTGAGGTTTCATCTCTTTATCTTTAAAAATGGTGGAGTAGAAAGCGTTTTTGTTAATTCTCATTAAAGTAGAGCTGCCCTTTGGCTGGTGAGGATGGGAAAAATCTGGATTTTTCATCAAATTTCATAATTCTCCCCCCTTCCCGGATTTGTTACCAAAAATTCTGACAAATCTGGGTTTTTCCTGTCATATGGTCACCATAGCCGATCTTTCAGCAACCTTCAATTCTGTCAACTATGGAATCTTTCTGAGTTGCCTAGCCAGAGTGAGTCTGGAGGGGAAGTGGGGCAGCAATGTTACAGTGGCTCCAGTCCTTTCTGCAGAGTCAAAACCAGAAGGTGGTGCTTGGTGACCCCAGTTATACTTCTATCCTTTGAGGTGGCTTGGGGTTCCATCTTGTCCCCCATGCATGAAGCCACTGGGGAAGGTCACCTGGAGGTCCTTAGACCTCTTTTTTTCCTGTGGGCACATTTTGAATGTCGAGAAAGTGTTTTGAGCAGTGTCACAAAATGGCTGCCATGGGTGGCATGGCCAGTAACAAAATGGCTGCTGTGGTGGTGTGATCAATCACATCTTTACTATTGCAACACAGCATCCATTTCACAGAAGGCAAACTTGTGAGGCTAAAATGCATGTAATTTACCCAAGAACCTGAATACAAGACAGTGGTGGAGTCTGAGCCACAAAAACCACTCCTTTCCAACCGCACAGAATACACATTTCACAAAAGGGAAGCCAATTTGTTTCCTCAAATCACCTTTTATTACATTCCTTTTATTTTCTCAGATTGGCAGTAACTTCACCTCCTAATCAACTTCCTGCAAATCAATGCCTGTCCAGTGAATTCTTAATTCACTCATTTCTACAGTGGTTAACTCCACCTTCCCCAGGCCACCCAATCTCTTTCTTTCTTGCCAGATCACCACCCAAATACACTTGCACATCCTTTTTTAAAAAACCAAGAGCACACAGCAACTTACTTTCTATCTCAGAATCATCCCCAAACAGTGGCTGCGTTTGGATGACATTTTAGGCAATGGAGGAGGGAATAGGCAACGCACAGTTAGTTATTTCAGAGGTACTCCCCACACAACATGTTGCCCCTCCCCATCACACAGCTGAAAGTCCCAGCATCCTTCTAGGTGGCTGGTGCTCCTCCCTCCCTCCTCCTTCAGTCCTCCCAGCCCTATCCCATCATGCATTGCAAGTTCTGCCTGCTGTATATAAGCGGCCGGGGTGCTTTCAGCCACTCCTGCTGGAGAACTCTATGACCTTCTGGAATAGTGCACTCAACGAGGGAGATTACACAATGGAGCCCGCCACACGACATAATCAACAGGTCTCCGGATAAACAATGGAGCAGCCTGTTGTTTTCCCCCCATTGTTTAATTCCAGAAAATAACATACTGTGAGTTGTGTACCCATTGTGTGTTGCCCCCCACACAACACAACGGACGATTGCCTCTTTACCCCACCAATTGATTATTGTGTTGTCCAAAACCAGCCAGTTTCTCTTTCTTAGGATCACTCCCCAAAACATACACACAACTCCTTCCTGCACACACATAAATGCACTCAGTGCTCTTCATCCATCATGCACTTCACCTCCCCCACTACCCTCCTGCTTCTGGCACTCTCTGATGTCCCATTTTCACTTTTGCTGCCCACCCAATTGGCCCTGTCTGCTCTATTTCTCCCCATCCTTCCCATCCCCATTGTTCCCCACCCTGCTGGCCACATTTCTCCATTTCCTGCCTTCCTTGCCCACCTTTCCCCCTTCCATCCACCAATATGTTTAGGTGATCTCAGCCACCATGGCTTGTGACTCCTACTCTTCTCTTCAGATGCGCTGCCCTGCAAAGGCCTATGAATGTCCAATCAGAATAGTATATTCCTAGTGAGGAATAGCAAGAACATGGAGGAGCAGCACAGGAAGACCATTAAAAGACATCAATGTGATCTTCCAGTTATTTCTTATATTTTGATTGGTGTATTATTTTATTTGTGAGTTACCTTTCAGGGTTTTCTGCCCTAAAAAAAGGTTGTGAAATAAGTAAAATAAAATGTATTTGTGATATAACAGCTGTGATTAATACATGCAAGTCATAATTTGATATTACAAGTGATCAAGGGATGAAAAGGTATGTGTGTCCAGCCAGCTGCTGTAGGCAATTACGGTTCCCTGAGGGGTACACCTATATGATGTAAGTCTTTACAATCAAATGTTTATCATATCTACAATATTGAAGTGTGTACTTAAAATATGTACTGTATGAAATATCCCACAAGATGCAAAAACAACCAGGAGGAGTTAAGAGGATCTTCAGCAGGCAGGCAGGTGTCTTTCCTGCCAGACAATAACTGATAAGACACGGGAGGGATTGAGAGCCAGATGCAATAATAGTTTCATCTGCACAGGAAAGACAGAGAAAGGTCTAAGGTGAAAAGGGAGCTCGGAGGCCTGTCATGGATATTAACCATCCAAGGCTGTTTAAAATGTGTGTGTGTGTGTGTGTGCTGAAGGCAGGAAAGATGGTCCATGAAATTAAAACCCACCATGAGATTTTAATTAAAATCCCCCCACCCTCTGTCTTAGTCTGTGGAGCCAGCTTTAGCCAGTTTGCTACCGCTCCAAGGGACAGGAAGAGAATTGACACCTTGTGTCTCTTGAAAAATTTCTTCACACTCTCTGATTACCACTTTTCAAGAAAAGAAGTCATAGAAAGAAAGCATTTGTGTTTTACATTCCAGTCCTAGGCTTAGGGCCCAAACAGACAATACTTTAAAACTGTGTCTAGCAACTACATTTGTTTCACCATTTTTACTCTAGAGTAGGCACAGATGGGCTGATCTGGATCTTAAAAGCACCTCCATTCCCAAGGCTAGGGTTCCTGCACCTACTCTAAAGTAAAAATGGGGAAAAAAGAAATAACTGCACACAGATTTAAAATAATAGGCAGTATCCAACCCATTAGCACAAATGACATTCCACTAGCGAAAACTGGGTTCTGAACTATGCGCAAGAGAGGAATCCAACTAAAGTCATATTTACTGTTTAAATTTGTTATTTTTCAAGTCAACGACAAGCTAAAATGCATACTCTACATAGAAAAACAATAACAACAAAGAATAAGAACAGTAACAAATAAGCACATAAAACAATTCACCGAGTTATAAGCTTCCAGTTTTCTCCCTAGCAAAGATAAGTAACCATATTCCCTCCTGCTTATAAACAATAAACAAATGTCCCCTCTTTCTCTTATTTTAACCATTTCTACTTGTCTTCTATCTTTTTCCTTGTTGGAATTGTTTGTAATTGTGCTTTTAACATTTCTTTTTTAAAAAAACTCCCACCCATCTTGGACTCCTTTTCTCATTAGGGTCACTTGCCATGGGACCTTACTTATCATAGTTTATTAAAAATAGGCTTTCCTGAAATCCAGAGTACCAGTATGGCTACACTCAGCTTTTGCTTCCTTTGAAATCAAGAACTCAAGTATGACATGGTCACTTTCTCCCAGAGTTCCCCTAACTGCCACTTTATCCACTAAGTTTTCCCTATTGGTCAGTATCAAGTCAAGGATAGCAGTTCCTATAGTTCCTTCCTCTACCTTCTGTAGGAGAACGTTATCAGCCACACATGTCAGGAATTTCTTGGAGGGACCACCTTTGGCAGAATTTGTCTCCCAACAGATATCGGGGTAACTGAAGTCCCCCATTACTACTACATCGGATTTCCTTGAAACACTGGCAGTTTGCTTTTCAAAAGTTTTGTCCTCGTCTTCTCCTTGATTGGGTGGTCAGTAGTATGTAACTCTGACTATCATGCTCCTTTTATTCCTTACTACATTTAGTTTAAACCAGATACTCTCGATGGGGCTCCCAGGCTCATCCTCTTGTATTTCTGTGCAGGGATAAGTATTTTTAACATATAGTGTGACTCTGCCTCCCTTTCTATTTCTTCTGTTCTTTTTGAACAAGTTATATCCTTCAATTGCTATATTTCAGTCATGGGAGTCATCCCACCGAGTTTCAATTATACCTATCAAGTCATATTTGCCTTCATGTATTAAGAGTCTAAGTTCATTGTTGTGAACACTGTTTTGGGGCACTATTGGAGCTGTTCTCTCTGTTATGGTGAATAAGCCTTCATCCATTGTTGCCTCAAATTTAACGTCTCCCGCCCCCGTAGGATTCAGTCTAAAGCCCTCCTGATGAAATTCTTCATGCTGTGACTGAACACATTCTTCCCAGCCCTTGTGAGGTGCAACCCGTCCCTTGGCAGCAGTCCTTCTTCCAAGTAGTGTAGCCCATGGTTCCAGAATCCGAATCCCTCACGTCGGCACCACCTTCGTAGCCAGTCGTTCACCCGGAGTATTTTTATTTCCCTTTCTAATCCTCTTCCAAGAACTGGGAGGATGGATAAGAAAACTATCTGGGCCCCGAAGTTCTTGAGTTTCCTTCCCAGAGCTTCAAAGTCTGACGTGATTTCTTAATAGCTCCACTTGGCAATATCATTTGTTCCCACATGGATGAGAAGAAAGGGATATGTGTCAGTGGGCTTGATGAACTTTGGCAACCCTTCAGTCACATCTATAATCTGTGCTCCAGAGAGACAGCATACCTGGTGAGTCCATGGGTCTTCGCGACATACTTGAGTTTCAATCCCATGCAGCAGGGAGTCTCCCACAACGTCATATTTCATGTATATCCTTTTATTTGGTAAATAGGGGAGATCAGGATCAAGACGTGGGGGGGGGACTTTAGCCCTTTCCCGCTGCACCACAGCCCAGGTGTCAATAGCCCCCAGAAGCTGCTATTTGCCCTGGTGTCAATAGCCAACTTCTTTCCTGTGGCAGAAAGCAACCTGGAGTAGGGTGGGATTCTTCAGGACTTCTGTGGAGGAAGAGGTTAAAAAAAAACATCCCTGCATGCCATGGTCCTGATTCTGATTTCTTACCCAAATGGCTGGTATTTAACAACAACCGGAAAAAAATGTGTGAAAAGCAGTCCCTCTTTTCAAATATGCTCTAGTTTAGCTCTGAATGGTGAGGAGGTTCAAGTTGAAATAAACACTTGCAGCCCACTTTAAGATAAAGAATAAGCTGCATTTGGATTCACCAAGTTTTCTTTTCATTTAAAATATCTGGTTTTGTTGCCCCTTAGAAAGAATAAACAATCCAGCCATATTCCACCTTAAGTAGTTTGGGGCTGTATGTGGAAAGGCTGTGTCTGTAGTGACCTTGCTATGATCTATTCTAAAGTGTTTTGTTTACTGTCAGCCACCCCTTGATCACTGTAGCACACAGTGAGAGAGGAGGAGGTTTTCTGCTATAGTAGTAGTGAGACACAGGAGGAGGAAAAAATACTACACTGCCTGGGCATAAAAATCTCTAAATATTACAGCGCCACCCTCTTGGAAAATGGGGAAATGACAGCCAAGCAAGATTTAGAAAGCAACTTTTTAGCTAAACAATTTGAGAAGACCTAGAGCCTATCTACACTACTGCTTATTAACCGGTTTAAAACTGTTATAAACAGTTTTAAAGCAGTAGTGTAGATAGGCTCACAATGTACTTTTAAATCCTGCTTGATGTTGTCATTAGGGATGTATATCGTATCGTTAAAATGTACGATAATGATATGATACGCTCTTTATCATGCATACGATTAACGATTATGATACGATGTTTTTGGGCGTGCACATCCCTAGTTGTCATAAACCCTGGCTGGAAATGACCAGCAGCTGAACTTGCCTTTTGCTATTTTTTTCCCATCTGCAACTGAAGCATTTCATATGGAATTTTCTCTCCCACTTGTATTTTCCCCTTTACTCTCTTCTTTCCATTGAAGGATAAAATGAATGGAAAAAGGGGATTCGTGCTGGGAAAAGCTTTGATGTAGATCTGTTAGTTTCAGAAAGTCTAAAAATCGGGTTAAAGTTGGATATTTCACGCAGTATAGCAGGATAGTGAATCAGTTGGAGAAATCCTGTGTACATGGAGGGAAGGGAGAATTTGGGCACAATCCAGCAGGCAGTTCTCCTGCACAAGCCACGTGGAAGTGAGCTGCTACAGTTCATTTCAATAGGTTTGAGCAGAAAAACTCGTGTCTTTACTCTGGACTAGAGCTGTTTTGTGATGTTGGTCTGCATTTGTGATAAAGATTGGCACATTTCTTTGGCTGAGATCCTGTAACTTTAACAGGAGCTTGATATGCGGAATTTTAGCATTTGATACCACTTATCTTCATGCCAGGAAATCTTTAACTCCAGATTTCTGCTTATCAAACTGCTGTTAAAGACACTGCAACTAAGATTTCCAGTTGACCAGATGAGCTTGCTCTAGTGCCATTAACAGCAGCTTGGGGTGCCTCTAGATGGACACTTTCCCCTGCGGTGGCTTCGGAGTGGCGGCAGGTCATTTACATGATGCTGCCGCCACTCTGAAGCCATCTAGGGGCAAAGCCCCAAAGCTCTAAAAAAGTCGGGCATTTACCCTGACTTTTTAGCTCCGGAGCTTCTGTGAGGCAAACCACAGTCTATGGCGACCACTGATTGGTTGCCATGGGCTGAGCAGGGAAGGGACCAGCGAGCCATAAGCTCGCTGCATCACCTCCGCACCTCCACAGACCTCCCCCCTTTGTTCCCCCCATTAAAAAAGTTTAAGGAAAACCCATTACCCTGGATGCTCCCAGGCGGCCTGAAAACTGCCGCTCGTGCTTTGCTTGGTGGGCATGGCAGCAGCAGCAGGAAAGCCCTCCGTGGCGCTCCTTCCCCGGTAGATGGGCGGAAGGAGTGCAAATGCGGGGTGTGACACCTGCCGCCGCTGGTGTGTCGCCATCCCAAAGCCATCAAGATGAGGGCCATGTCTGGAGAAATCCTCACACAAAGCTCCCCCCCCTTTTTTATGACATGTTGATTAGCATGGTCACCTGCTAATGTCCTCAGATCAAGTGCTGTTAAAGAAGCAAGAATAGATAATAAAAAAAAAGTTGGCTATCCTAACAAGAGCAGAGCCAGGAAATAAGATACAGCTGATAAAAAGAGAAGCCCAATCACTAGCTACTCAACCACAATGATTTATCTTTTTTCTAGCAATTGGGATTGAAAGTGTTACCATCGTGCAGCAGAAACAACGATCTGAGAGCTTTTCTACATTAAGCAACCCCACCCTGCATCCCTACTGGAGCTTTCTGCTTTTGGTTTCTTTGTGAGATTACAATGGGTTTCTTTACACAGCAGGCATGTAGTTTGAATCCAGGGAAGTCCTCCCTCAGCAAGTTCGACATGTTTCTGTGTTTCAATTACAGCCACTAGATGGCGCTGTCATTATAGTGCTACGTCGGCATTTCACACAGCCCATAGATTGGAATAACTGTCCTTTTTGCATTGTCTCTATGTTTGTTTGTTTTTAAAAGCAGGATAAAGGCGGGAAAATGCAGGAGACCCTCCTGTAAAGGACACGCAAACTTCTGTGAGTGACCAATCATGAACATGCAGTAAATCACTCATCTAGAAAAGCTCTTCATGTCCGGTGTTATTTCCACCATTTTCTGTCCTGCTGCTGCTATTATAAATTCCTTGGATAAGGAATTGTTGCACTGATGACTTTCACTCTATTCTTCAGCCAGTTTCGCACTAAAATTAAAGTGAGGATGTGAACATCAAGGGCAGTGTTCTGGTTGAGGACAAAGAAACTTAAGCTCCCCACCCCCACCCCACTTCCACCCACTCTGCAACACCAGTATATCTTCCTGCCCTGAGCAGCGGCAGGTCTTGTGTCAGCCCTGTCCCAACTCTCCTCAACTCTCCTTCATTTTCCAGTTTGTGGAAACCACAGGATGTCATAACATCTAACGCAGGCAAACTATGGTTACTGTTGACCATAATTTGTTTTCAGACCAGAATTAAAAGCTTACTTCAGACTGTGATTTCTGCCTGAGTCTACTTTGGAGACAAACAATGGTTACTGCAAACAAGGAAGTAAGGAGATAATTATCACATGTAATGAGGGGAGAGTGTGTGCAAGCTTGCAGCATACTCCAACGGCCATACCATGATTTGGTCATGACATCTAAACAGCCTGAAGCAAGAAGTCCCTAGTTCAAATGTGGTTCAACCATGAATTCCCTAGGTGGCCTTCAAAATCCTAATATCTCTTCGCCTCAGATTCCATATCTGCAATGTTGTTTTGTGGGGGGTGAGGGATCATTGATTAAGCAATGGCAGTGGGATGGCTGGGGAAGTTCTAACTTATGGCAGTGAAGTCCTGGAAATTCCTGAAGTTCTAACTTATGGCAGTGAAGTCCAGAAAAGACACGACCCCCAAGAGAGAGGAATCCTTTCATTGCCCCATGCCAAGATGTAGGGGTCTGATCAGGGTGGGCTCTGAAGTTGTCCAGAAAATGGACAGGAGATTAACCCAGCCGTCTAGATTATTTTTACTACAGATTTGGGGGGCAGGGTTTGCCGTACTCTACACAGAATTATTGTGCTGCATTTATGGGTTTAAGAATCAGAAGTAAGTCCCATTGAGTTCAGTGGGGCTTATTTCCACTTAATGGACAATGGACATAGGAGTGCAGCCCAAATGTGACTTTTCTGGATATGCCAACTTGAATTCTTTGCCTTCAAATCCTTTATACTAGAAGCTAGCGACAGCCTTAGAGCTGGATGAGCTGGGCACTCACCCAGCATGCCAAGCTGAAGGGGATGCTATGCTGAGCTCAGTGACTCAGGGTGTCTCTACATTAAGCAACACCCCCCCCCCCCTGCAAAGATCTGCATCCTTACCATGGCTTTCTGCTTTGGGCTTTTTTATTTTTGGCATTATTAAGATGAGCGCCTTTATATGACAGACACATGGATTGAATCAAAGGAGTGCATCCCTCCCTCGCATGTGTGCAAAGTGAGGGGGGGAGTCTTGTATTTGTCTGTTTCCTTGCAGACTCAGAAAAGCCAAGACTTACTTCTGGGTAGATGCAAGATTGTGCTGTAAGTCTGCAACCCAAGGCACACTTACTTGGGAATAAGCAGTGGGACTTACTTCTGCGTAGACATAAGATTCTGCTGTAAGTCTGGACCCTTGGCACACTTATTTAGGAGTAAGCCCCATTAAACACAATGGAACTTACTTCTGAATAGACATAAGAGTGCACTGTAAGTCTGCAACCCTAAATACAATTACTTGGGATTACACCCCCATTGAACTTAAAGGGAAGCTCTTGGTGGGGTGGGTGATCAGATCTGCTTCCCTTTGTTGCGGGGAAGCATTTTACCTTCTTCTCCCTCTGATCACAGACACAGAAAGTTCATAGCACAACACCAGCTTTACACACTGCCGATTTTGCGCCATGAAGGGTTTATTCCAGTTTATCTCTGACCTTTTTGAAATGGCATATGGAGGGAACCATGACAGAGTTCCTGGTTGTTGACAATGTCATGAAATCGACCCACAAACTTCTGTTAGTGGCCAGTCATAAGTGTGCTATAAATCGCTCAGTTAGAGAAGCCCTCAGTGTTTGATGAGTGTACTGTTTGCAGTGAGCTAAAGCCAACGAAAGTAGGGTGACCATATTTGGGAAACCGAAAAAGAGGGCACCCAGTCATGAAAGTGGCTTTCCAGGGCCTCTGGAAAGCACGTCATTCCCCCCCTAAAGTCCACGATTGGCATGGAGGAGGAAAAGTGTGTCATTCTTGGGGCCCCCTGCTCCAATTGGGGCCTTAAAGGCCCCAATTGAGCAGTGGAGGGGGGGCAGGAAAGCGTGTTTTCTGCGGTCTCCAGAAAGTGTGTCATTCCCCCGCCATGCTAATGGTGGTAGCCATTAGCGTGGCGAGGGGGAATGACACACTTTCTGGAGGCTCCAGAAAGCACACTTTCCCCTCCTTTGCTCTAATTGGGGCCTTAAATGCCCTATTGGAGGGGAAAGCATGTCATTCCCCCCTCCTCTGCTCTAATTGGGGCCTCTTCAATAATGTCCATGAATGACACACTTTCCCCTTTAAGGCCCCCATTGAAGCAGCGGGGGGGGGGGACCAATAAGCCTCCAGAAAGCATGTCATTTCCCTCCACCACCATGCTAATGGCACCCTTAAAGGGGAAAGTGTGTCAATCCAGGACATTATAGAAAATTAAAGAAAATCCCCCCTGACACTCGGGATAGAACAAAAATCAGGACAAATCGGGGGCAATCCTGACAGTTGGTCACCCTAAACGAAAGCAATATGTATTTTTAGCCTTTCTTTTTAAAAATGTTCTACTAGTTGTTTGGGTACTAACTATGAAAATGAATTTCCATCAACTAGATTCAAACTATATTCCTTTTTCAGTTTCCAGTTTAATGTCATTTGTTCTAGTTGAAAATCAGCAGAACATGACTTTACTGTGAGACAACATGACCAAGCACTATAAGAACGACAAATGCTATAAAGAATTATAGGTAATAATGGAAGAAACTGTCACATCGAAACTGCTCCTTACACAGGATGCTCCTTATCCGAAGGCCAGCCCGGCTAGGGGATGGCCAGAAAGGTTGCTACAACTTTCCTTTCTCACTGGGATATTTTTAATATTTTAAAATATTTTTAATATTTTAAAAAATGAATCGGGGATAAATTCTATGCTGAGAGTTACATGATGACTCTAACAAAGGGCAAATCTTACTACAATACAACGAGATTGAACCGTTGCTTGCACCATGATCCTGGTAAACAAGTTTCTCAAAGGGTTAGATTACATCCAGCCAGGATGACTCGACGTTTGTTTTTCTACTGTGCTTGAACTTGGAACCTTTCTGGGAAGGGGTTGTTATTTTCTGCCAGTGTTTTCCCAAGTACGATTCTTGAGGTTTCCAAATGACGACATTTTCTGAAAGCAATGCCTTTTTGGCACATGTTTTATGTCTGTGAAAGAGACACTGGCCCTGTTTTCAAGAGCCATTCATTAAATAAATACACCCAATGTCATATGCTATGTTTCCCTGAAATGTTTAAAGTTTTTTGTGCATGAAATCAGATGAAGCTTGTAAAAATAAAAAAATCTCTAGAACTGAAAAACTAGGTTTTACATAAGGAACTATTTTGGAAGAGATTGTCAATATAGCTCTCTTTGTAATTGAAAGGGCGGAGCTTTTTCTTTCTTTTAGCAAAACACAACTTTGGATGAGGATGTAACATTTTTGAAGCAGCAATGCTGGTTTAAAAATGCCCTTATTGCATTCAGTAATCATCATCCCACCACAACCACAGCAAGTTCTGGGGAAACAAACAAATACACTCTGTAGGCTTTCTGTGTTTAGTTAAACCAGAGAAAAGTCAGCTTTGGTGGCTGCCTATTGGCTAGCATCTATAGCATCACCAAAAAAAAAGAAAGAAAGACCATGCCAGTGAAAGCTAATCTAAAGCCTTCTCTTTTCTACATAGAAGGAGCTGGTTTTGGCAGGGGAAGAATTCAGGTAGTTCAGCAGTCTGAACTGGTGCTTTTTAGAAAAGCATTAGCCCTTGATTCTATTCATAATATAAACGGTCATTAGTTAAAACTATCATTTCTACACTTCATCTGCTTTCACTGCCTGCCGACCCTTGGCATTTCTGCATAATCTGGACATGTCACCTGTTAAGAAGCAAGTTCAGTACAATGATTTGTTTCTTTATTATTTCCCTTCTTAATGGGGGATATAGGTATTGCATTATTGCACCAATGTGTAGGAATGCCATATTCCAGTTCCCAAACCTGGGTGGCCTGATTTGCAGGTCATGCAAGTATCTGCTAATCATGCAAATAAAGGACCAGCTACCTATCCACATGCATTAATTCCTCACTCAAAATGAGTCCTTTCCAAGATGCTTTAAAGGAAAGAAACTAATGGTTTTCTGAAATACTTCTACATGTAACATGTATTTGTACCCTCAGAAGTTAAATAAAGACAATTATACATTGTAAGAAGTTTAAGGCTGCAATTCAATGCATACTTTCCTGAGAATATCCTCAATGGATATAATGGGCCTTACTTCTGAGTAAACAAGTATAGAATTACACTGTTAATCTAATAAAATAACTCTCAACTCCTTCGCAATGGCTGGAATATCCTTCATAATCTGTTGTTCCTTTCGTTATGCATGAAATTCCTCACTAGATTCTTTGCTGCTACTTTTATTCTGGGTTTCGTACAGTACTGCCCAATCACAGCTACACTAAGGCTGCAATCCTATACACATTTACCTTGGAGTACATCTCAATAGGACTTACTTTTGAATAGATATGTATAGGATTCAACTGTAATATTCTGGATTTCTTCTTTGTTTTCTATGGGCAGCATCCATTTCTCACCAAGGTTGAGAAGGAAGTCTCTTTCTCCTTGCCCACTCGGCCTTAGACATTCGAGTACTGGATGGCTGTGCCTTGTAGAGAGCTTGTGGGGACTTGTGTTAGTATGGAGAGTATGGAAGGGGCAGTCTGAAGTCAAAACTGGGCTTGGTTAAGTGGGAGGAGTCAGCCTTAGACTTTAATGGCATCTTCACCGGTCATGAGTGTAAAAGTACTTGAGGTGATCATGGAAGTGGTTACCACTTAAGTTCTGTCTCTGGAACATGCAAATACACAACCACATGAGGGACATGTTTATCAGGACCTATCTTGAGCATTAGTGATTGTGAGATTTCTCTGGCCCATGTAAATCCAATTTTACATGTCATTAATTGGAGCTATATGGGTTATTTGAGGTGATGTGACATAGCGACAAAGTTTGGTGGGCCATGTAAGAGTATGCATCATGCTGAAAACGCAGTGTACTCTGACAAAATTGGAACTTGGTGTCACTCAGTGAAGCAAAGGGCAGTAGATTCAAGAGAGCCAAAAGAGAACACTTCTTCATACCCTGCAAAACTAATGCATGAAATTCATGGCCAAAACTCTGCCACAAGTTGGGGGGGGGGGGGCTCCTTGGCCATGGCAGAGCTGGCAAAGCAGCCTCTCACCCAGGATGATGGGCCCTCCAGAAGGCTTGGGCCACTGACAAGTGCCCAACAGTACTGGGTTCAACAGGGGATTAGACACATTCATAGAGAAGTCTGTCAATGGCTATTTAGCATCATGTTTGTATAGAACGTCCACATTCAGAGGCAGTGTGCCAGCTGAACAGCAGTTGCTAGAGAGCAACTGCAGAGGAGAGCTATGGCCTTCACGGCCTACTTGTGTGCTTCCCTGAGCATTTGGATGGCCACTTTGAGAAGCAGGGACGTTTGGTCTGGCCCAGAAGGGCCCTTCACATAACTTCTGTTCTTGTTATAAACATTGCTAGGGATGGGGTGCGAGGAGCGGAATTTTGCATTTCCTAGGATGACAAAACTCTTTGATTGGCCCATTTCATGAATCAACTTCTCACAATTTGGGGTTCTTCCTGAAAAGGCTTTTATTGCCTGAAGTCCATGTTAAGACTGACCATGCAGATGTCATGACTTCAATACCAAGTCATCTGCCCTCATCCCTCCTCCATCTAGGTTTTGAAGCATCTTGCCCATTGAAGAGATCTCAAAACCTTGCCCAAAATTTTGTGCATATTTGGTTGGTCCTAAAAATGTATTGCCTCTTCTTGGATTTTGGAATAGCTGAAAGGACTATGATGCTGGAGAGAAACAATAGCCTTTAGGGGATATACATTGCTACCCATGGTCTATGTACACATTAGGCCTGTTCAGACAACATGCTAAGCCATGGTTAGGCTGCTAGCCCTTTTGTAGCAAATGGTTAGTGAGCATGTTTAAACCATGGTTAGGAATGATTCACATGACACACTAAGTCATGGTTCACACAGCACGCTAAGCCATAATGTTTAGCTCAACATGTTTAACCACCCTGGCTTAGCATGTCATCTGCTTTTGTCCCATTGTTACGTCTGGTCAAACAGGTTTTTGAAAAGGTACAGACCTGGAAAACTTGTTTATGAGAGGTGAAAGTGGGATGAGCACTATGAAAACTGATTCTTTTTTCTAACAATTATTGTTGGTCTTAGTATGCAACAATTATATATGCAACACATTTTGAACACTGTAGGGTTGCCTACTTACTTGGGAGTCCTAGAGCGGTAGTGAACAGACTTCGACTTTGCAGCATCTAATTTGCTTTTTACTAGAACCCCCAAGAGTCACCAGCCAGAGTCTGGTGCAAAAGATATACACCTAGAATTTAAATAATTCTGAGCCCAGGGAATTGTTTTGAGTACCAGAAGTGAACGGAGCTTACAGTCTTTCTACATAAAAAATCTACTCCTCATTAACCTCCTTAAAAAAAACACAACCCACTTTCTTCAGTTCAAAAGTATAATTTAGGGTAGCAGGGAATCATTTTATTGTTGCTACTATTAAACTGGGAGGAAATCTTTGCAGATCTACTGCAAATCTCCCAGAGATCTACTACTAGATGCAGATCTACCATCTGTGCACCTCTGCCCTAGAGCATTCAAAGCACTTCACATACATTAGAGTAAGTCCCCTTGAATTAGAAGGGATTACTCCTGGATAAAATGCATATGATTATTCTGTAAAGTACTATAAAATGTTAAGCATTATTTTATATTCATCAGCTTTCTTTGGAAAGAAGCAGAGGACTGATTTATAGTCATAATAACAGACAACCTTAGGAGTTCTATATAATGAAGATCTGCACTATAATTTCTAGAGACTAATTTCTGGCCCAGCTTTGGAGACATGAGGCATGGTCCTTCCAGAAGGTCTCCTCTGAAAACCCCTGAATTTCAACCGAGCATGCTCAGGAAAATTTTCTGAAGATATGTGCTCTTGGTATTTAATGAGTGGCTATTTTGATTCTGTCCTTGTTAAGGTTATTACAACCACAGTTGGAGAAAAGTCAGCTGGAATAGCTGCATTTTACAAATAAGTACTGAAATCCACCCTTGGCGAGCATCCAGAATGTGCAAGAGTACTGTTTTGGCATGATAACATTTTGTACCTTCTTTTCCAAGAACAGAAAGACGGTATTAAGTTCAGAGTCTTAAACCAAGCAGAGCCCTCTGCTGCCCAGTCCAGGATTGATGAGAAAGGCAATCACTCCTGCAGGGCTGAAGGAGTTAAGGATTACATCTGAGGAGGACTTTGTAGGATAGGGCAATGGAGTTCAGCAAGCAAGCACGCACTCCCCTCCCACTGATCTTGTATTTTTGCTCTGAAATGGTTGATGCCCTTGGGGTGCAATCCTGCATGACCAGCAGTCACAGAGTATAATGTAGAGCTGTCTTCTAAGGGTGCTTCCGGATGAGATTTTTATGGAACCATCATCTTGTCTCAGTCACAGAATTTTATGGAGGTTCCAGACATCATTGCCTTCCACTCAGAGCCCTCCTGTGTGTTCTTACTGCCTTTTCCATCTTTTCTCTCACTGCAGAAATCCATTAAGGAGAGAAAGATGGAATAGCTGCGCAATGCCTTCTAATGGGTAGTGCTAGGAGCCCTCTATGTGGAAGGACCCTTGGTAGAATCATTCTCTCCCCTGTGATATCCTCCAATATTTCACAAAGGAAAATTGGGACATATTTGTAACATCCCAGTTCTTATACCAAGAATCACTGCCCTTCCTACTCCTCTCCTCATGCAATAAAGGCTCTCCTCGGCCCTCTCTATGAAATATTTATTTACTTCTATATGTAATAATAATAATAATAATAATAATAATAATAATATAGCTCTAACTTGCCCTGTAGATCTCAGGGTGGGATACAATCCTAAAAACAAATCCACATAAAACCACCGTCCAGTGTAAAAATCAGCATTAAAACATAGGCAACCTGTCAAAGTTGGGCTACCGTCAATAAGATCCCCAAACCTGGACGAATAGCTAGCCAGGCCACCAAGGGGAGAGCATTCCATAACTGGCACACCAATGCCCAGAAGGCCTCTCTCATGTCTCCACAGAATGCATAGCTTCAAACAATGGGATGCAGGGGAGAGCGACTCTCGGCAGGTAGCTATATTCAGGGAGAGGCGCTCCCTCAGATAATATCAAGGCCCCAAACTGTTTAGGGCTTTAAATGTCACCACTAACACCCAGAACCATATTGGCAGCCAGTGCTGTTTCTGTAAAATTGGTATTAAATTGTTTCTATAAGGTGTTTCTGACAGCTGCATTCTGCACTAGCTGCAGCTTCCATGTCATCCCCAAGAGCAGACCCATACTGAGTATATCACAGTACTTTAAATGGGAAGTTATCCGTGCTTGAAACCAGATTATCCCTAGTGAAAAACAGTCATAGGTAACAGACCAACTGAAGCTGGCCAGAAGCACTCTGAGCCCCAAAGCCACACTTGAGGCATCCCTTTTCTGCCTTTTTGGCCAGATGCTAGGTATACACCCTCAAAATTGGCTCCAGAGCAGATGGTTCTCCTTGTGAGTGATATGAAATCCTGAAGGATGATCCAGCCCCCACCCCAAAAAACCCTTCTATCTAGATTGGTGCTGCACTGAAAAGCATAAAGTCAAAAGCATAAAGTGCTGATATGCCTGGCATTGCTCGGGTCCATGAATAATGGTTATTTGATCAATTTATTTGATAAATAATACATTTCTCTGCACCTTATTCCTCTTTAGGTTGGTTGTCGTTGTTTTTAGTTTGGTTGAGTTTATAAATTGTTTTGTTAGAATAAATTGAAAATTGTGTTAATAAGAACTGTATTTTAAATTAGAGCTTCGAGATGAACCACATTTTTTATTTTACCTGAAATGCCTACACCTCCCATCATGCCTTGGCCGGAGCAGCCATCTAAACTTCGAAAACAATCAGGACACACAACACCCTTTCTACCAGCTAAAAAAGATGCAAACCTAAGAATATGTTTTCAAAATATACCCAGCATTGCCCAGATATCTGAATAACATATAGTAGAGAAGCGGATCTCAGTGGACATGGAGAACTATCATATGCATGTGCTCTGAAGTTATTATTATGAAAAAAGGAAAGCAGACAGAACACAGAACACGTTATTGGCATAATTTACTGTATAATATCTACATTGAACAGATTTTGGCAGAGCACCAGGATGGTCAAGGCCACTGGTGACTTGGGCCTTTTATCTGGCATACTTGTGCTCTGAAGACACACCATGGCACTTTTTAATTTTAATTTTTTTAGTTAAATGGTCAATTCACCAACTTATGGTGCTAGATGCATTATGCCACTGCTATGGAGCCACATAGAGGATAAAGCAATTTTCAATATCTCCTGCTGAAGAAATTTTATTTATGGAATATCCTGAAGGAATAATAGCAATTTGTACCGGTCATGACCATATGTCATAGTTTGGTGGCAAGAGAAGATTCTTGAGAGTTTCCACCCAAGGCATACTGGGAATTGTAGGCATAAGCCTCAGCTTTTTATTAAACTCTTTAAAAATATTTTAAACCCAAAATTTCATGTTTTTAGATTTTTCTGGTATATTGTACACCCAGACCTATCAGTGTGCCAAATTTCAAGTTTCTACCCAGCGTTGCTCGGGCCCCCTAAGATATATGTCTGTGAGGTAATCATCATAAAGTAACAGGGCAGTGCTAGGCTTGTGAGTTAACCTTTAAACAAATTAAATTCATTTCGTTTTTTCCTGTCTTACCCTCACGACAACCCTGCAAGGTAGGGCCTGTGAGGTAACTTTAAAACAAATTAAATTAGTTTCTTTTCTCTCTCCAGGCGCTCTCCCTGTAGGCCCAGGATACTGAGCCACTTCCAGATGATGGCTGCCAAAGCCTGATAAATCTTCCCTCTTGCCCAAGGCATGCTGGGAGTTGTAGGCATAAGCCTTGGTCCCTGAATAATGTGTTAATCTTTGTACACCATCTGAGGTGTGGTGGAAGACAACTGGAGAGCAGGCCATCTTAGTTGTGGCACTCTGCTTATGGATTTATTTTTCCCAGGCAGGCTGGCTTGGTGACTGCATTAATGGCTTTTAATTGCCAAGTGATTATATACACACACACACACACACACACACACACATTTTTATGCAGCGTTTTCCCCCTTATGATAACTAAACCATAACATTCTAAGCCAGATGCAAGAATTACTGAATAAAGTTTATGATTTTGATGTAAAAGCCTGACTTTACTATTGAAACAGAAGAGTGGATGGAGGAATGACTGATAGCTGAGGCTAGAATAGAATGATTGATGGGGTGAGTGGCAGTTGGGGAAAGTCAGTTTGAAGGAGAACAAAGACAGTTAGCAAGAGGTCAGGAAAGTGGGGCTGAGTTAGGACAGAGATAGTGACCTGGTTTTCACATACTGAGCTGGTTTGCTAGCCCATGCTTTATTTAAAATCAGCCACTCTACAAGCCAGTACTACAACTCCCAGCATGCCTTTGGCAGCCCGCAGGTGCCTGCATCCCTCCTCTCATTGCCTATGCTGCTCTTCAATAGAGGATTGAGGAGGAGTATTGTGAAGGAGGGGAAGTAAGCGGCTGTCAGTGGACATCCCAGCTGCAGCCAAGTCCTGCCAGGACTGCCCCAGCCTGCACTTCTTGCCCACCAAGTGCTCCATCAGGAGCCTATACTTAAGGGTCGGGCCGGCCCACC
Source organism: Anniella stebbinsi (assembly GCA_029215795.1). Lineage (NCBI taxonomy): Eukaryota > Metazoa > Chordata > Lepidosauria > Squamata > Anniellidae > Anniella > Anniella stebbinsi. Next base: position 104,516,366 of record JARDYH010000003.1, read on the forward strand.
TACTTGCCCCCCTTCATTGAGCTGATTTCTGGGCATGCGCAGAGTGCTTCCCTTTCCTCCCTCCCTCCCTCTTAAGGGTGAAAGCTGCATATGCGCTTTCCCCAATTTCTGAGAAAACAGCGATATCAGGACAGGGTGCCTTTGAGCATATCCAGAGTTCAGCCTCTCAAAGACATGCTGTTGTATCTAGTTATGATTTTAAAACCGCACGTGGCAGGTGGGAGGAGGCACCGCAAATGGATGCAGCCTATTTATGTGGGTTGTTTCCTTTTCTGTGGAATTAGGTTGACTGCTCAAGACTGACCTTAGGAATCACAATGGCCGCCAAAGGCCAGTAAGCCTGGCCTCCCACCCAAGCTGTGCTGGGAGTTCTGCCCAAGGCATGCTGGGAATTGTAGCCATAAATCTAGTCAAGAATGAATATAGCCTTTGTTTCCTCTCCCAAACAGCAACTCGATGGGATTACAGTTTTTTTAAAAAAGGGATTGATTGATTGATTAATTGATTTATTGTATTATTTAAATGTTTTTATACCACCCTTAATCATATCAGATTTCAGGTCACTGTACAACATTAAAAACAGCAGCAGCAGTAGCAGCAACAACAAGCAAATGAAATTTTAAATGAGATTAAAATGTCCTCAGTAAAATCTGTTAAAATGCCCGAGGAAATAAAAATGGTTTTGCCTAGTGCCGAAATGGTAGCAATGTTGGAGCCTGGTGAATAACCCTGAGGCTCCAGTCTATGCTGGTGCTGCACTACAGAGTATACCAGTGGACAAACACCCCAAACATCCCAGCAGCTCATCCACTCAGATCTCAGTAATGCACACCCAGGTTGGGCCCTTAATCCACAACCAAATTGTGGATGATATTTTATTGTGAGCCAACCTGGCATTAAAGAGCAGCCATACCAAAAGATCAGAAGGCACGTTGACAAGACAGTCTAAAACCTTTTGAGTGGGAGAGGACTGGATAAGTCTTAGATGCCTCATGGCTCTTCTGCTCAAATGCAGCTCTGCCTGCTGAATTGGGGAAGGGAGCCCCTTATGCAGGACCCATTGGCACCTGCGGCTGCACCTTTAGCTAAGGACACACATGGGGGGCCAGCCTCTGCATGCCTATAGCCCCTAGATGGATTGGGCCAAATGTGTACAGCCTCTACTGTACGTAAATGAAAGTGACAAGATATCTCCATTATTAGCTTTGCTTGCTCCCTGCCCTAATACGAATTACTAATAATAATAAATGTCATTTTCCCTTTTAATTTTCTTGGTTTCTCTTTCATAACAGATCAGCTCAGCAATGCAAAACCTCTTCATCACTCATTTCCTATCTTCTAATATTCCCATCGCTATTGTCCTTCCTCACTCACCTTAAAAAAAAGAATCAGGAAAAGCCAGTCTGCAGTATTAGGAGAGCAAACACAGCAGGTTTTAAATTCCTTCAGGCTTGTTTTTGTTTTGATGAAGAGAAGTGGGGCGAGAAGGAACACCACACCCATTTTCTCCACCCTGGCTGATTGGTGCACCTGTTGTTCTGCAGGCTGTGGGGTGGGGAAGGGGAGCAAATTTGCGCCTGGTGCAACCGGGGTGAACAGGGGACACCGCTTCAGTAATTCCAAGAAAACTGCATTCATCTTTCCACCCACATGGATGCTTGACCCTGAATTTTCATTCATTTTTGTTATCTCTCATTAGAATAATATCTGACTGGACTCCAATTTAGAGATAAATATTGTTCAGGAACTGGTTGGAGGGGTGTGGATTGAACTCTGATTGTAGAATGTGTAGGTTTCAAAATAAAAATATATTGAGCTTAACTTTCCCTGTGGTTGAGAAATACATAACAATGCATTGTACAAAGTGCCAGTCTATATGCTACACACAAATGCAAAAAACAAAACTCCAGGGCTAATTTTGCGTAGCAGTTGTAAAAAAAAGGAACTTCAAGAGGAGGTTATTTGGAACAAAAGAGCAGCTAGAAGGACGGTTATGCATCCCATCCCCACTGATTCCCTATTCTAAATGGCTTCTCTTCATGTAGAATAGTCGAGTTTGCAGGGGCTTATAAGACCATCGAGTCCAACCCCCTGCTCAATGCAGGAACCAACCGTGAAGTATGCCTAACAGATGGTTGTCCAGCTGCCTCTTGAATGCCTCTACTGTGGGAGAGTTTTTCCTGATGTCCAGCCAGAATCTGGCTTCCTGTAACTTGAGCCCATTATTCTGCATCCTGCACTCTGGGTTGATCGAGAAGAGATCCTGGCCCTCCTCCGTGTGACAACCTTTCAAGTATTTGAAGAGTGCTATCATGTCTCCCCTCAATCTTCTCTTCTCTGGGCTAAACATGCCTAGTTCTTTCAATCTCTCCTCATAGGGCTTTGTTTCCAGATCCCTGATCATCCTTGTTGCCCTCCTCTGAACACGCTCCAGCTTGTCTGCATCCTTCTTGAAGTGTGGTGCCCAGAACGGGATGCAACACTCAAGATGGTGCCTAACCAGTGCCGAATAGAAGGGAACCAGTACCTCGCGCGATTTGGAAGCTATACTTCTATTAATGCAGCCCAAAATAGCATTTGCTTTTTTTGCAGCCACATCACACTGTTGGCTCATATTCAGCCTGTGATCTACAACAATTCCAAGATCCTTCTCGCTTGTTGTACTGATTAGCCAAGTATCCCTCATCTTGTAACTGTGCATTTGATTACTTTTTCCTAAGTGTAGAAATTGGCATTTATCCCGATTAAATTTCATTCTGTTGTTTTCAGCCCAGCACTCCAGTCTATCAAAATCACTCTGAAGTTTGTTTCTGTCTTCCCAGGTATTAGCGACCCCACCCAATTTTGTGTCAACTGCAAATTTGATAAGTATTCCCTGCACCTCCTCGTCCCAATCATTAATAAAAATGTTGAAGAGCACTGGGCCCAGGACTGAGCCCTGCAGTACCCTGCTCATTACCTCCCCTCATTGTGAAAAGGTACCATTGATAAGCACTCTTTGGCTGAATTCAGATGACACATTAAGCAACGGAGGAGTAAATAGCATACTGACCAGGAGTTAAGGAGGCAGCGCTCCCCACACAACATGTTGCAGCTGGCGTTGCATGGCACCGGCAAACGCACGGGTGGTTAACAACGAACTCAACCATGACTGACAGCCCGTCTGCCATGTTGTCTGCCCACCAACAACCGCTAGTCCTCCCAGAGGCATCCCAGCACACACCGTGGCCCAAAATCCATGGGCGCCGCCATCGAAGCTGCAGGAGGACATGCCTCTCAAACCCCATTGGACGCACACAGGCACTTGGCGGGACACACCAGCCCTGGGCGGAGAAGCAGACAGGAGGAGCGGCAGGTCCACATCCCTGGCATAGCACCCCAACCGGAGGCATACACACCCTGCCACACCCGATGCAGCGATGGGACCGGGCAAGGGCCGGCCAGCTAGCCACCAGACAGGCACATAGCACGCACACCCAATCCATCCCCCACAGCCCAGCCAGAGCTGAAGAAGGCCGAGCACGGCCAATGCACGGGGAAGCTGCAGCCGAAATGCCCACCCAGGCGCCAGAACCGGACGCAAGGCAGCCCTTCCCCAGGAGCGGCCCACACCCACCCTATATGGGAGGCACGGCAGCCGCGAGGGCACCTGACATCCCCAATCCCCCACCCAAGACAAACCCCCCCCATGAGTGCAATACCCGCAAACACTGGAAAGAAGGCTAGAGAGGGGGAAAGTGAAAAAACTTTATTCAGCAGGGCATATAAAAATGGTTACATGGGCACAGGGCCACTGCGAAGCACGGGCGGAGACATCGGAAAGGCCAGTCGCCCCTGGGCTGAGAGAAGGCAACAGGAAGGCACAGTGGTGAGGGGATAGCAGAGCAGGACACCTCGAAGCAGCAAGCGGTGGATGGGGAAGTGACAGCAGTCCACAGAATGAACCCCACAGCCCCAGGTCACACAGGGTGGGGGTAGTGCAGCCAAATTCAGTCACTGATGCTCTTGCACACCCGTGATGCCTCCAAACGGGCGCGCTGCTCCACAATGGGATTCATGGGCCCGGGCAATGGCACAATGTCACAGCCATCCACAGCGATGGCATCGGCGTCCTCGCCTGCCCGGGGGAGGTTGGGGTGCTCGGCCAGTAACACGTCCCCACGGGACTCGCAGATGTTGTGCAGGATGCAGCAGCACACCATGACGGCGGGGATAATGTCGGCTTCCAAGTCCAGCAAGCTAAACAGGGAGCACCAACACTCCTTCAGATGCCCAAAGGCACGCTGGTAGTTGTAGTTGTATGTACGCTGGACGTTGTAGTGGTAGTAGTTGTAGTTGTATGTATGCTGGACGTTGGTGTGGGGGTAGCGGTACAGGGCCATCAGCCACGGCTAGCGGGAGAAGGCCTGGTCAGCCAGGAGCAGCAGACCCACAGCACGCCCACACATGGAAATGGGCCCGGAGGTCAGGAAGCGTCCCCTCGACAGCTTGGCCGCCAGGGGGGAGATCCAGAAGACAGGCTGTGTCATGGCTCTGCCCGGACACACACCTGCATAGACATCCATGAACCGCCCCTTGGCATCCACCACTGTAGAAACGCCCCCTCCCCCGCACTCCTTTCCCCCCCTGGGGCTGTCCGCTTCCATCCGCTGGTGCCCGCGGATGGAAGCGGACGGCCCCAGGGGGGGTAAACCCCCTCCCCCCTCCCCCCTGCTTACCATTCCTAGCCGTCCGCTCCCGTCCGCCGCTGGCCGCTACTGCGAGCGGGCTTCGCGGCCTGCCCCTAGGTAGCACGCCAGGTGATGATCACCTGGTGCGCTACATACGGGCAGGCCGTGAAGCCCACTCACAGTAGCAGCCAGCGCCGGATGGGAACGGACGGCCAGGAAAGGTAAGCGCGCCGCGCACCCCCCTCCCCCCTGCTCCCTGCTTACCTTTCCTGGCTGTCCGTTCCCACCCAGCGCTGGCCGCTACTGCGAGCGAGCTTTGCGGCCTACTCCTGAGTAGCGCGCCATGTGCCCCCCCCCACCCCCTGCTTACCTTTCCTGGCCGTCTGCTCCCATCTGCCACCCCCTGCCCCCGTTGTCCGCTTCCATCGGCGGGCGCCCACTGGCGCCCGCCGATGGAAGCAGACAGCCCCGCTAGGGAAGCCCCCCCCTGCTGTCCACGCCTTTCCGGATCGGATCAGATTGGATCGGCCAATCCAGCGGTGAGATCGGAAATTGGATAATTTATCTGATTTCCCCCTGGATCGGATTCGGATCATGGATCAGATCCGATCCAGTGCACATCCCTAGTTGTTTGCCCCCACCTCCGTTGCTTAATGTGTCGTCCAAATTCAGCCTTTGAGTCTGATTCTGTAGCCAACTGGGGATCCACCTAACAGTTGTTCCATCTAGCCCACTAGTTTGTTAATCAGAATGTCATGGGTCACTTTGTCAAAAGCTTTGCTGAAGTCAAGATATATTATGTCCACAGCATTCCCACAGTCCACAAGGGAGGTTCCCAATCAAAACATGAGATCAGATTAGTCTGACAGGATTTGTTCTTGACAAATCCATGCTGGCTTCTAGTAATCACTGCATTGTTTCCAAGGTGCTTACAGATTGACTTTTTTATAATCTGCTCCAAAATTTTCACCGGGATGGATGGCAGACTGACTGGTCTGTAGTTTCCAGGTTCCTCCTTTTCGCCCTTTTTGAAGATAGGGACAACATTAGCCCTCCTCCAGTCATCCGGCACTTCACCCGTCTTCCATGATTTTGCAAAGACAATAGACAGTGGTTCTGAGAGTTCTTCTGCCAGCTCCTTTATTACTCTAGGATGCAGTTCGTCGGGCCCTGGAGGTTTGAACACATTCAAAGAAATTAGGTGTTCCTTGACCATTTGTTCATCAATCTCAAACTGCAATCCTGCCCCATGTATTTCACTTTTTCCAGGGGGGTCATAGACCCGCTTTTGGGAGAAGAATGAGCCAAAGTAGGAATTGAGCACTTCGGCCTTTTCTTTGTTATCTGTTATCAATTTGCCATCCTCATTAAGCAGTTGAACCACCATTTCTTTCCATAGGGTATGCCTAAGTATGTCTATGAAATTTGAGATTGATCCCTTCAACCCTCGATTTTATATGATTTTTTTAAAGATCCTGCAACTTTTTGACGGGTCTGAATGAATGCACATGGCAAGCTGTCATTCTGACCTGTCAGAACTTAAACGATCTTTAAGAAATTCATATAAAATCGAGGGTTGGAGGGAGCGATCTCAAATTTCATACACATACTTAGGCATACCCCATAAGCACTGTGACCAAGTTTCAAGCCGCTAACTTTGAAAATACAAAAGTTATAGGTTTATTTATATGGCAGTCCGATAATCCGATATAATCGGGCTGAAAATTATTGGATCGGATATTTATCGGAGGTGTTTCTATTGTATCGTTATCGTTAATCGGATGTCCGATAACAACCTGATCGTATCATTATTGGACATTTTAACGATACGCTACACATCCCTACTAGGAATAGATGTGCCTGTTGAATTTGGCCAGTGCAAATGGGCGAGAATTTCGTTTGCTTGTTTTAGATTTAAAAAATACCAAACTGCGCAAATGTCCTCATATTCAGGATGGAAAGAATTTGATTTTTTTAAAAAAAACTGAATTCAGGAGAAAGAGAAACTGACCAATTCATCAATCTCTACCTTGAATCAGAAACCCTCTGATCAGTACAGTGTTGTACAATATCAGCTCCTGTGATTGGCAGGCAGCATGAAGCCTCAGGATTGGTCAGGTCCTTATTAATACCAGAAGCCTGCTCAGGCTGACACTGAGCTGGTGAATGCAACTTCCAGATCTGGACTTGGGACTACCCACCCACGGCCTTCACCTGGCCCTATCAGCATTATGTTGCAAGTTACTTGTCCTCAAATAAGTGGCTCTCTCTCTAACCTTAGTGGCTGAAGGGCCCGTGTCACCACAAACTAGATGTAATGGTGGCAACCATGTTTGTTTATTCCCCTAATCTGCCTTGTTTGTGTACAACATACAGTGGGGGGTGTAATCAAAAGGGAAGAACTCAAATGGGAAGAACTGAATCTTACCTCTCCATGCTCTGCCACTTCAGGCACTTTTCTCACAAACCAGAACAGAGCTAAGCTGAGAGAAAGGGGTCTGAAGTGAAGAAGCACAAAGAAGTTCAGGTGGCAGCGTGTTCAGTGCGCTTCTCCTGCGTGAGCAACCGCACCTTATTTTCCATAAGGATATCCTATACTCCACGGGGACTGCTCTTTTCTTCTGAAGGCTGTCTAACAATTCCACTTAACTCAAGGTATTGTGCTGCCAACTCTCCTTCCTCAACCTACATCCCTGACGAAGGTCAGGTTTCATTCCCTAGATGTCAGGTGAGCCGTTTTGTTCTGCTAGCACAGAACATCTTGGTTTAGAAACTCTACTCATTTCTTCATCTGCCACTTGGGACACAGAAAGTGTCACCCTGTGCCATCACAATGCTTCACCAAGTCTTGGCCATACTTCTGGCCTATCAACTGGCATGCTTACCTGCCTCCCTACAAGTACAGGGACGTTCAACCAGAGCTATAGTTTCCTCTGCCGCTTTCCTCAGAAGTGTTTCACTTCCGCAACTGTGTAACATGGCAACCAGGACTCAAACTTCTACCTTTATAGAACATTACTGCCTGGATATCAGGGCTCATCGCAATGCAGCCAGGGCCACTGAGAGCAGATTCGGGCCCCAGGGGGAAAAATGTTCAGGCCCCCCAACAAGGAAGATCCTTGTAATGTTATAAGATCAAGAAACAATCAACGCAAGTAGGAAGATCTCGGAAAGAACTGAGAAAGGCAATAGGAGGAATGTGTGCGTTTTCTCTCAGAGAGGTCCTAAGGTTTGGGTGCCTATTCCGGTGTTTTTGGGGAACACATTGTAGGCAGATGGGAAGGATGCGCACGGGGATCTGTGAGACTGAAAAGAAACAGCTCCTTCCCACTCAATTGTCCCCCTGGCGGTTTTTACAGCCTTCCATGCAAATTGTTTCAATCAAGCTGCTTTTTGCAATGACAAGCAGCCCTGCCTGTGCCCGCTGCAAAAGAGCCTTTTGTTTAGTTACAAAAAAGCATATAGGGCATTTAACCTTTTGTAATTTAAGAATATTTCCAAATTGCAACTTTATTAATAAAAAGCTACATTTTAAAAACAATTGATTAAGGAAAGTTGCATTTTGCGAAATTTACTGCATCTGTAGTTTACCAGGGCCCCAGCTGTAGGCCTCTGGCAGCTTGTCATTTTAAAGCATCATGGAATACAAGCTGAGCTGTGAGAAGCAGAGACAGCCACTTCCCAAAAGCCTTTACGAGCCACCATGGCTTACTGGATTCCCGGCCTAGACAGCAACGCATTTACTAGGCTGACCAGATAAAATCCAGGTCAGGGCTCATGTAACTTTAACAGTTGTAGAGAAAAGGGAATTTCAGCCAGTGTCATTTGTATGCAATTAGTTCCTGGTGAAATTCACAACAGTTAAAGTTGCAGGGACCCTGCCTTCTTTTGCATATGGTCACTCTAGTATAGTGCATGCACCTTTAACTGTTGTGATGAAGAGGAAATTTCACCAGGAACTAATTACGTACAAATGACTCTGGCTGAAATTCCCTTTTCTCTACAACTGTTAAAGTTACATGAGTCCTGACCTGGATTTTATCTGGTCAGCCTACATTTACATCACTGAAACTTTACAAGCTTTGCAATTTGCTAATAAATCAATAACTTCAGAAAAATCGCATTTTCTCACTAATTCAGCCTCAACTGAAAGTAAACCTAAATCTGAAAATCGGTTTTGGGCCATTGTAGACGTCTTTGATTCTAGAAAGACCACTGAAAGAGCGTTCTGCTTGAGCTACTGTTACTGGTATGGTGCAGAACAACCTTAAAGCAACAACTACGTTTAGAAAAAGAATTTCAAGTTTTAATTGTCTTAGTTTATTCAAAAGGTTTATTGGTGAAAGAAAACATTCTTGCAAATTTGATTTATATATACTCGGAAATGCTTGGTTCACGGCACAAGTTCACAAGCCGTTATTCAGAATTGTGCGTGCATTGAACATGAAATATATATTTTGTCAAGAATTACATTAAAATATAATTATATTCTGTTCTTAATACGTAATTAGTAGTTCTTTAGTTGATTAGAGTCTAAATGGCCGATAACTGACAGAATTTTGTATATCATTATTATTTTCTTTGAAATTCACCGATTTTACAACTGATGTGAAAAACAATTGACAAATAATGATACTACCAAGAAAGTAAAAAACATATGCAACACAGTCAGGCCCTGGGGCCCCCTCTGGACCTCTGGGCCCTGGTAATTTGTACGGGCTCCCCCCTCTTTCGTCTGCCCTGAATGCAGCCTTTGGCAGAGCAGCTATTTCTTCATTTCTGGCATCCTCCTCCAGTAAGTCTATTGCTTGTCAGCCACCGATATGTGTCAGACACAGAGACCATGAGGAAGAAGGACAGCTTGCTTACCTGTAACTGTGGTTCTTCGAGTGGTCATCTGTGAACTCACACAACCTACCCTCATCCCCCACTTCGATGTCTTGCCTTCTTTTATTCCCCCGCTGCGGTGGACTCAGAACTGAGAGGCAGGCAGGAGCCACAACCAGCGTGTCCACAGGGGAGGTGGGCAGAACTACTGCCTAAAACTCTATTTTGCTCTAAAACGTTCTGCATAATTGTTCTGCGCAGTCAAACAACCCCCGCCACCTGGTTTCGCATGACATGGCAAGCCACAGCAAGTTGAGTACCCGCAGGTGGCCAACATGATACAAAATAAGCCATGGTGAGCTCTCATGTCAGGCAAACCTGCCCATTATGTTTAGTGTTGTGGGGCAATATGAAAATTCCACCTGTGGTATTGTTTGTATATACTATGGAGATGTTCTACAAAAAGTTCTAGCTATGACCTTTATTTGTGGTAGCAATGGCATAGTCACCTGTTTTGTTGAATGGAGCAGACGCATGGGCAAATGAGGTGCTCCCCATCACAGTCTCTGCAACAGTGAAGTCAAAAACTTGTAGAGCTTTCAACTGCTTAGTGCAGGGGTGGAGAACTTTTTCCAGCCCAAGGGCCAAATTCCAATCTAGGAAATCTTGGGGGGGGCACGTTCCCAAGGTGGGTGGAGCCAAAGGCAAAGAGGGGGGTCAAGCTCAGAATGCAGTCATAGCTCCATAGCTCCCACATGGAAATCATCCAGCCATAACTCAAGTATCCAAAAGTGTAGTCGGTGTTCCCCTCCGCAGAAATGTCAGGAATAGCATCTCTAAATAAAACCCAAATTTCTAATACAAAATCTCACTTTCAGATCTCTACAGCACCCCCATACAGAAATCATCCGCCCAGAAGTACAGACCCCCAGATTTCACATTTATATCTCCACAGCCCCTGCCTCCACCCCCACCCACAATGAAGAATCCCCCCACCTTCTAAGCTCACCAAGGCTTAATTTTGACCAAGTGGAATCTCAGCGGGGCAAAGAGCCACAATGCACAGAACTCCGCAGCAGAAACAGATGAAGAGCCAGAAACATTTTTGAGGAACAATGTAGAAGAACAAAGAGTTCTGAGGAGCACTGAAGAATGCTGAGGCACTTGGGAAACACAAGACAGGTCAGGAAGAGGACAGGAAACAAGCAGGCACACTCGGTCGGAATAGATTGCAATGTCCTTAATCTGCTTTCATCTTGAATTTCAAGGCAAAGACCACTTGTAGAAGCTGGAACACTTACAAAGAGTTGCACATCACATTCTGGTAAGGTCAGGCTTGAAAGATCAAAGGGAAGTGGGCCGTGCCTGAGACAGGGCATGGCCAGCCAGGGGAGGTTCGCAGGCCAGATGGAGAGACTTGGCAAGCCAGAGATTGCCCATCTCCATCTTAAAAGAATTGTTAATTGGCTACGGATTTACCTTATAACTCATTAATAGATTACTTTAAACAATTTGTATATTACTCAAACCTCAATATAGGTTCATTTTTGAGGTATTTGAAGTGTAAAATAATTTAGCATATGGTAAACAACAGCTACCCCTCATTTTGGAAGAAATTCCATTTTCAATATTTGATCTTCATTCCTTATTATAAAAACAAAAACAAACAGGTGTGCCTTTAATTCACAGCAGCATCAATTAAGTTTGGTCCTCATCATTTAAATTAAACATTAAATATGTTTCCACATTTCTCAAATTGTAATCTATTATCCAGTGTTACACCAAAGCACACTATATTAAGTAGCTCTTCTTAATTTAGTGACACACTGCATTTCAATTAGCCATCCTGAGAGTGAAGGTAATACTAAAGAATTTCCATTTAGAAGTGACCAAAATTATTGCTACTGATAAACTACTGGCTGTGGGTAGTATCCTGTACTGCCCCCATGCTAGCGGAATGGGCCACTACTGCAATAGGAAGTAGCAGCTCCTGGGAAGAAAAAAACAGAAATAAATGGCAACCCTATTTCCAGAATGCAAAGGAACTCCGCTGACCTGCCCCATTCTGGAAACGAGCATTTCTGCTATTTTCCATGCTCATTTCAGGAACTGCTAGTTTGCTGTTGTGTTAGTATATCATTGTGATATCACTGGCAATACATCAGGCAGGTGCAAAGAAATCCCATCTGGTTACCACTCATGGCCACTTGTACTGAAGCAAGATACAGGGGTTGAGAGCAGAAAAATCACTGAAAATGAAAGGGGCTTTCCAAAAAGTAGACGGAATAGCAGCAAGAAGAACAAAAGGCACAGGGAAATGGTAATTTGTTCAGCAGCGTTGAATATATTATTTTTGAACCAAATATATAAAATTGGAGAATATCTGCTTGAATCATATTTAGACCTGTCCCATGCTAAAAGATCAACTATCGCTTCAGTGTATTAATCTATCAATCAAATCTGTTAAAGCTTGCAACTCTAAAACAAAATTGCTTACAAGAGACAATAGCCATAAGATCACAGAATATACACTGTACAAGCCTAACACTGACTCATAAAAGACAGCAAGAAATATGTCTGGGATATGAGCGCATTACTTTAAAAAAAACAACCAGTATCTGTAATTCTGGATTTGAAGGCTCTGCCCACAAAGTGTAAAGCGATATGGGTGAGAAATTTGTAGAATTCTTTTTTATCCAATTCAGAAAAACAAAGTATTGGAGAAATAAGGTTACATAGCTGTGCTATTAGGGAACCATTAATATAATTTACAATGGGTCATTTTCATGTTGTAAACACTAGGTGTCACTCTGAACTTCAGAGGGTAAAAGAGACATCAACTCAGATGAGAGAGAGGGGGAGAGAAGGAAACAACGGAAGAAGCCAGTTTTGCCTACTCCAGTTGCACAGATTCTGTTAAACTTCAAAAAGATCTACAGTTACGGGGACCATTCACACATTCATGCAGTTCACCTGATTTTGCTTCTTTTCATGATTTGCCCCTAAGGACACGACCCTATGCCTGTTTAGACTGAAAACAATCCTACAATTCCCAGCATTCACCAACCAGCCATGGAGTAGCAGGGCTTTTTCTGCCTAAACATGCATAGGATTGCATCCTAAATATTCTTCAGAGCATGGATCCCAATCCACCTGAAGTTAGGGACGATGAAGGGCAAAATAAGGTGGGAACAGTCACATACGTCTACTCCTTTCATGTATTGGTGCAAAGACAGCAACATAGGTGAGGGGGACTGAATCTTCCTCTGCACGCCCCCCCCCCCCTTCCCTGACTTATCTTTACAGGCTCCATCACTTCAGCTTTCTCCCCAGCCTGGTCTAATTTCAGTATTGGGGAGGGTTATAAGCTTCCCCGATTCATGCATCTTTTCATATGCTTCTGCTTTATGAACAGGGAAGACAATGAAACAGATATGGCTGCCACACTGCATCTAGTTTGTCCCCAACTCCCATTACAAAACACTTAAACAAAATTTGTTTTAACTACTCACTTGAGTTCTATTGCTTTCAGCAGAATAGACAGTACAATCCTACACAGAGTTCCTACTGAGTTCAGTGGGACTTGCTCCCAGGTAAGTATGTATGTATAGGATTTCAACTTTCCCCATTTACCTGGGGGTAAGCCTCATTGAACTTAATGGACCTGAGCAGACATGCTTGGTTAGTCATGAACAAGTTGAATGAATTGGAGCCATTGTGACTGACAGAATATGAAAAAAAAAAATTTAGGCACGTTCTAAAACACACTTGTTTTACTTCTGAAAAGAAGTGTTCATTTTTATTTGTCATTATGCTGCTGAATCTTTAATTTTATTGGTTTTGAAATTTCAATGGTTTAAGTGTGGAATTTAATATGACATGGTAAGTTGCCCTGATGGTCTGGTTTAGGTCTATAAGCAGGATCTAAAATAAGTTAAAGTAAATATCTGCAATGTTCAACCTGTGATGGTGCATTCACACATGCAAGTCACCACTTGATATTGCATTCCTCTGCTGATTAGCCTGCATGTGCGAACAGGCTTACTATGTCATATTACCTGTGCTTTGACGGTATTTCATGTGCTTTGACACATAAATAATCTGACATCATTTCAGAGGCTCCATCTTGAATCTCACATGAAAGACATTTGTTTAAGTAATGATGAAACCCACTAAACCTATGTGGTAGGCTGACCAGATAAAATCCAGGTCAGGGCTCATGTAACTTTAACAGTTGTAGAGAAAAGGGAATTTCAGCCAGTGTCATTTGTACGCAATTAGTTCCTGGTGAAATTCCCTCTTCATCACAACAGTTAAAGGTGCAGGCACTATACTAGAGTAACCATATACAAAAGAAGGCAGGGCCCCTGCAACTGGAACCGGTGCCTTGGATCGGAGGCTTCCCGGTTCGGTTTGGAGCGGATTCCGATCCAAAAATCGGATGTCCAATTTTTTTCGGATCGGACGCCATTTTAGGTGTTTTCGCCATAGGCTTACATTGGGGGAAAGAAAGCTTTCCCCCAATGCAAGCCTATGGCGAAAACATGGGGGCGGGTGAGTGGGGACATAACTCCCCCTCCCTCCCTCCCTGTCCCTCCCCCCCCCTCACACTCCTTACCTGCCGGGATGCCCACTTCTGTCCGCTGATCCTTTCTACTGAGAAACAGGCTTTGAGGCCTGCCTCTCAGTAGCGTGCCAGGTGATGACCACCTGGCATGCTACTGAGAGGCAGGCCGCAAAGCCTGTTTCTCAGTAGAAAGGACCAGTGGATGGAAGCAGGCACCCCGGCAGGTAAGTGGGGCCCTCCCCTCCCCCCCTCGCACCCCTAAATACGACAAGCGAGAAAGATCTTGGAATTGTTGTAGATCACAAGCTGAATATGAGCCAACAGTGCGATGTGGCTACAAAAAAGCAAATGCTATTTTGGGCTCCATTAATAGAAGTATAGCTTCCAAATCGCATGAGGTACTGGTTCCCTTCTATTCGGCACTGGTTAGGCACCATCTTGAGTATTGCATCCAGTTCAGGGCACCACACTTCAAGAAGGATGCAGACAAGCTGGAGGGGGTTCAGAAGAGGGCAACAAGGATAATCAGGGATCTGGAAACAAAACCCTATGAGGAGAGACTGAAAGAACTGGGCACGTTTAGCCTGGAGAAGAGGAGGGGAGACATGATAACACTCTTCAAATACTTGAAAGGTTGTCACACAGAGGAGGGCCAAGATCTCTTCTCAATCAACCCAGAGTGCAAAACACAGAATAATGGGCTCAAGTTACAGGAAGCTAGATTCCGGATGGACATCAGGAAAAACACCCTGACTGTTAGAGCAGTATGTCAATGGAACCAATAACCTAGGGAGGTTGTGGGCTCTCCCACACTGGAGGCATTCAAGATGCAGCTGGACAACCATCTGTGAGGTATGTTTTAAGGTAGATTCCTGCCTTGAGCAGGAGGATGAACTTGATGGCCTTATAGGCCGCTTCGAACTCTACTATTCTATGATTCTATGATAATCCACTCCATGGATGACTATTTGCGTGCCACACTTGGGTGACATGGAAGTAGTGTTCTGTGGAGAAGAGTATTCACACTCCATTGAGTAGTTGTCGCTCCATCCCCTCTGTCCTTCCCACTGAATGGCTGAGCTGTTTCCTGCTTACCTTCTCAGGGCACCGCCATTCGGTGAGGAGGGGGAAGGAGAAACACAGGACATGGAGACGCACCACAGCCGTTGCCAGGGCGACGGTGGAAGCAGTGCACTGATCCCCCTCCTAGCAGGAGGTGTGATGCCTTTCTCCAGTGATGGCCATGGTGCATCTTTTGCAGTGGCCATCGCCCCTGTCATTGCAGGCGATATTCCCACTGGCTGTCACTACGGTGATAAAGCAAGGATAGGCAATGGGGATGTCACTCAGCAGCACATGAAACATGTGCCACCCCTGCCGCAGAAGCAAGAGGCTTCAGAATGGTCTCCTCGCATGTCAGGGCACCAGATCCATCAGCTGGCAAAGACGCATCAGCGCCGAGCACCGTCATCCCTATCAAGGCTTCACATGGCTTGGCGCCAATGTGTCCTTCCCCATCGGGGCCATAACAACAGGGAAATGGCGGCTATAGCAAAGCTGCCCCCTTCCCTGTTGCTATGGCCCCGATGGGGAAGGAGGGCCCCTGCACAGGCACAAGGACCTGCCCTACAGCTGTGATGAGCAGGACAGATTCCTGTGCCTCCCATCCCCAGTTGTCACATGAGAAAGGGGACGGGACAAGAAGGGACATGGAAGAATTACGCCTCCCACTGCCAAGTGGAAGGAGAGATGCTTGTGCGGCCCGTGCCCTTCTCATGTGGCGAATGAGGATGGGAGGCACAGGAACCTGTCCTACTCATCACATCTGCAAGACATATGCTTGCGCCCCCTGCCCCAACATTGGGTGCCTCCACACGAGACGTTTAAAGCTCTTTGAAGGCTCATTAAAAATTTTACCTCCACACCAGCGGAGCGCAAAACAGGCGTACAGGCGCGTTATCTCCCCGATAATGCGCATTTTCAAATGCGCGTTAAATCGCGACTTTTATTTTGCTCCGGCCGTTAAAGCGCATTTTCGCAGTGTGAACAAGCGATTTTGCGCATTAACTTCTTGTAAAGCGCTTTTTTGACATATATTAATGCGCTTCGCCGCCTCTCGCCGCCTCCCGTGCAGAGGGATTAAGAATAAATGCGCATCAGCGATAATGCGCATAATCGCCGAACCGGGCGCAAAAGCGCATCCTTGTGGAGGGGGCCATTGGCAGATGGATTTCTCCTGCAGTTTGACATTACACATCCAGCTGCAGGTGACATCCTTTGCCCCCCACCTAGCAATCCATTGGCGGGTTGGCTCGAGGGGATAGAAGGAGCTCCTTCTATCCCCTTGAGCCAATCTCCAGATAGATCATGGGGCGAAGGTAGGGGACGTGTACATCCCTGGTAACACGTGGGACCCCGCAATCGGCGGCAGCCCACCCAGGGACGGCATGTCCCCATCCCAGGAAATGAATGGAGAGCCACCGACTGTGGCGCCCCACCAATGGATGGCATGATCAGCAGCTGCCCAAGCACTTCCCGGGACAGGATTATTTCCCATGCCAATAAAGATGCAGTGGGCAAGAGCGGCAGGGGTTTCTGTTGCTCTTACCTCACCATTCTGTAAACACAGGAAATAATCCACAGAGCCTACCACACAATATGATAAGCAATGGTTGTACAGATAAACAACTCTGCACAGCATTGGTTATCTCCATTGGTTATTTCTGGAAAATAACTGTGGCATGGTTTCCCCCCAACAGACGACACGTTAGTCAACGGGGAACTATTTAAGCAATGGTTGCTTAAATAGTCCACCGTTGACTGATGTGTTTTCTGAAGTGACCCTTTGTCTTATCAGGATTCCACTTTAGTGAATGAGCCCTCATCCAGCCCATAACTCCATCCAGGCACCAGTTTAGGACATGCACGGCCTCTCCTGATTCAGATGTCAGAGAAATAGAGCTGGGTGCCATCAGAATACTGGTGACATCTTGTCCCAGATCTCCTAATGACCATAGCACTGAGAACAAAATTGTGCCATGTGGTACCCCACAGTACAACTGCCGGGGGCCAAGACACAGTCAGTCAGTGTTAATCTCTGGAACCTACCCCATAATAAAAGGCAACCTGAACCAATGTGAAACAACAGTGCCCCCATCTCACAGAGGTGATCCAGGAGGATACTGTGGTCAACAGTGTCATTAAGAATGAACAAGGTTCCATTCCACCTGTTCCTCTCCCAAAAAAGGTTATCCATCAGGGTGACTAAGGCCAATTCCATCCCCAAACTGGACCTGAAGCCGGACTGGAATGGATCTAGGTCATCAGCTTCATTCAAGAACGCGTGAAGCTAACTTTGACACTTTTATATTTGATTCCTTTCCTAATGTTCCCCAATGTGGAATTTGCCTTTATCCCACCAGCTGCACACTAGGTCAATGTTTCCATCATCTCTCTACCATAACCTCAAGATTCTATTTCTGGTCAGTCATCGCCATCTTCGATCCCATCAGTGTGTATGTGAAGTTAGGAGGGTTTGCCCCAATGTTCATCCCTTTCCACGTATGTACATTGAACCGCATTGGCCATTATAATGCCCAATCCCCTAGCATACCAATTCCCTCTAACTCTTATGATCCCTGAAATATTAATTGGTGATCTCTTTTCATCTCCCCTCCTCAATTGCTGATCATCAGTGGGTGCCTCTCAAAGACTCTTCTCCTTCTAATGACTAAACCATCACACACCAACCCGGGGGGGGGGGGAATTTTGAGGACATACTAAAATGAAAAGCCTTTGATAGTAGTCTGGAATTAGCACTGAAGATAATGGGGGGAAATGCTCAATAGGGCATGGCTTTTCATGGGCTAATGCAAACATGGAACTTTCAGATGCACGATGAGGTCCCAAATGGGAAATTGGTTAAATGACAGTCCTGAAAGATGGCACCAGTTACAGATGGGCTAAACTAGGTGAACTATTGGTGTAGAATGCTCTTGTTGAGGGTTCCAGCCAACCATTCCCATTTTCAGAATATCCCATTCCAATTCTCCCTCCCCGCTAGTGGTTCATTCCCTACCCCAAGGGTGTCAGTCAGACATAATGTCATGATCACAGAACAGGCTCAGTCCTCATTGCTCTGTTTTGGGGGTGTTTGGTTCCCTTGGGATTTGTTTTCCCAAAAGATTTTAGTACTTCTGCAAACTGAGATTTCCCCAAGTATTGAGTGTAGATTAAGGATCCACACCCAGAGAATGAATTTGGTATTAGCATAGGATACATTTTACACTTGACAGCTCTTCTTTCCATTGATATCCCATTCAATACCCCATAGTCCTAATCATTGCCCATTTGGAACCCTGAATATTACCCGACATCGAATGGGAACGTTTCCCTTCCCCCACCTTAACCTGGTCAATTTTGTTTAAATTTTTTAAAGTGGGAATGTTTTGCATTGCTGCTTGCTACTGCTATCCTCTGGCTTTTGCAGTTACTCAATTGACCTGAACTAACCTGGACCATCGCCCCCTAGTAGCGTGTTGGTATTTTTATTTGGGAACGTGTGATGCCAAGTTCTCTACCAACAACGAAACAACGGACATCTATCCTGAGTCACTTCAACCTTCTCTTCCCCTCCCCTTGTTCAATTCCTCCTCCTGCAGCCATGTGTCACTCTCTGCAAAACAATGGGGGGGGGGTTTATGTTTTTGACTCCCTAGTTTGCTTTATTTGGCAAAACTTTCTCAGTTGCGGGGGAGGGGGGAACAAGTCACGTTGCAAATCCGCCTGCCAGTGGGAGCTTGGACCGGAGCCCGGAATGTGAAAGTTAATCAGGCGAGGAGCAAAGCAACAGATTTGCAAAAGTGAGAGGGGTGGGGGTGGAGTGGAGTGGGGGGTGGGTTTGTTTGAGAGAGACAGGGAGGGAGGGACACGCGACGAGGACAGCCACTCTCCGGGAAGGATCTGGCCAGACATCTCTCCAGAGCTCTGTGCAACACGACAGCTGCAGGAGTTTACTGAGATTTCAGAAACGCAGAGAGGAGGGAGGCGTCCGGCTCCCTGGATGCCAGCTGCGCTACCCCGCGAAATTTGAAAGTGACAAGAAGGGGGACAAGAATTTTACCGCGGCTGCAACCGGTATCAACTGCAAGGCAACTTCCTTGATCGAAGAGCGATAGCTCCGCTGGAAATGTAAGTGATCGTCCACCTTTCTTAGGAGGGAAGCTGCAAGCAATAACACCTACTATCACGGCTCATGATGCGCAGTTTCGGAATAAGAAATAGGCTACAGTCCTGGTGCGCCCGGAATGCTAGGGCACTTACGATCCAGTCCTGTGCATGGACGGTTACACAGAAATCAGTCAGGTCAATGGGATTTAACTGTCTGTTTAGGGATTGGCCCCAAGTAGCTCGAACTCAATGGGCCTAAGGCTTACTCAGAAGTATACCCCATTACGTTCAGTTGAACCTACTCCCTAATTGATGTGTTTAGCGTTGTAGCCTTGATTTTAACATCGTCTGTGTAATCTAAAAAAACAACAACCCACCTCTGGTTACATCTCTTATTTCTGCTGCTACCTATATTGATTGAGCCATTAGAAAAAATGATTTATATAAGTCTTGTTTTGTTTGGTGAGTTTACTGAATTGCGCTTTGAAGACTTTTTGTTGAAAAGTGAATTATAGATGTTTAAATAAATAAATGAATAAACCAAAGTAAAAACAGGTTGAAAGGGGGGGAAATCTTTGAAACAACTGCATCATTAAGGCTGCAATCCCATACCGCTTACCCGGGTGTAAACTCCTTGAACTCAATGGGATTTAACTTCTAAGTAGCACTGTAGAGGTTTGCATTGCAAATCAAGGTAATTTAAGTGATCGGCTTGGTTTTCTCACCCATATATGCTCAATCAACAAGATGAGACATCTTTGAGTGTTTCTATACACCACAGCTGGGACCTGAGCAGGATCTACACCACTGTTTTAAAATGGTTTATAACAGTAGTGACAACTGTTGGGGCCCAGGACACACACCATAGACAGTGTTCAAAACGTTTTCAAAGTGTCATATCCTGCTTGGTGTAGATCTGTTGCAACGTAATTTGATCCTTGGCCAATGTAAAAGGAAAGAGGCGGAGAATTTCAAGGCATTGCAATGTGGCAGCACTATCTGCAATAATACAACTAGTCTAAATTTAAGATGCAGCATTTAAAGCAACGGAATTTATTTCCGAGCAAAGATGTAATAGGATCCAGGGAGGGGGGTCTGCACGAACCTGAGGGAATATCTAGTTCTGTTTCTAAGCATTTGTGTGGCTGTTTATTGAAAGCATTTTAACCCTGCTCAGGGCAGTTTACAAATCAGTCAAAAGCCAGAGAATCCCTGCCCTCGGGCGTGCAGTCCCAAAGGCAGAACACAAATGGGAAAATGGTTGGACATCAGGAAAAACTTCGCAAAGAAGGAGCTGCTGTGTGGTGTACCGCAAGGTGGCATCCTTTCCCCCAGTGCTGTTTAACATTTATATGAAACCGTTGGGAGTATGCTAATGACACTCAAATATATTTCTCTATGCCTTCAATAACAGCGTCAGCTAAGGATAGTGTGTCTCCTCTGAATGCATGCTTGGAGGCGGTAATGGGCTGGATGAGGGGAAAAAAAACTGAAGCTGAATCCAGACAAGACGGAGGTGCTTGCTGTTAAAGGCCGCAACCTGGGTTTGGAGGTGTGTCAACCGGTTCTGGATGGGGTTACACTCCCCCTGAAAGACTGTGTTCGCAGCTTGGGGGTGCTCCTGGATCCGTCGCTCCAAATGACAGCCCAGGAGTGCCTACTATCAGCTTTGGCTGATACGCCAGCTGCACCCGTTCCTAGAGTTGGAAGACCTAAAGACGGTAGTGCACGCGCCGGTAACTTCGAGGCTCGACTTCTGCAATGTGCTGTACATAGGGCTACCTCTGTGCCTAGTCCGGAAACTTCAACTAGTTCAAAATATGGCAGCCAGGTTGGTCACCGGTACACCTAGGGGTGATCATATTATGCCAGCTTTAAAATCGCCAATCAGTTTCCAGGCGAAGTACAAAGTGTTGGTTATTACCTTTAAAGCCCTACATGGTTTGGGTCCAGGTTACCTACGGGATCGCCTTCTCCCATACAATCCGCCCAGCACGCTCAGGTCCTCTGAGAAGAACTTACTACAGTCAGCCAAGACTAGGCTGACAACTGTTACCCAGAGGACCTTTTCTTCTGCCGCTCCCAGACTGTGGAATGACCTGCCGGAGGAGACTCGTCAACTTAACAGTCTTTTAGAATTTAAGAAAGCCATAAAGACTGTTCTCTTCCGGCAGGCATATCCAGTGAAATTTTAGAATGTTTTAAGGGTGTTTTTAGGATGTTTTAATGCAGTTTTAATAATGTGTGTCATGTTTTAATTAGTTTTATGTATTTTATTATATTGTTGTTCCCCTCCTCGATCCAAACGGAGAGGAGGGTAAGAAATAAATTGTTATTATTATTATTATTATTATTATTATTGTTCCTGACTGATAGAGCAGTACGACAATGGAACCAATGACCTAGGGAAGTGGTGGGATCTCCCACACTAGAGGCCTTCAAGAGGCAGCTGGACAACCATCTGTCAGGGATGCTTTAAGGTAGATTCCTGCATTGAGCAGGGGGTTGGACTCGATGGCCTTACGGGCCCCTTCCAACTCTACTATTCTATGGTTCTATGATTCTACCTTATTTGAAACAATCCCGGTTACTTCAGCGGACCCGGGTCCGTAGCCAGCCTTGGCAGGCCTTTTAAAGACAAAACTGTTTTTTGTTTATTTTTTAAAAGAGAAATGTTTGTTAAAAAAAATTGGGGGGCAGCCCCCGCTAAGCCCACCCCTGGCTACAGGCCTGGGGGAGGTTACTCCCATCAAAGTGGGTTTACAGCACCATTAGCATCCTTATATGAAGTCACAGCGAGATTAGTTATCTTATGCAGTTATTTTGGAGTAAGTATACATAGAACTGTGTGGCAACATCCCTACCTCCACTTACTTACGTCTAAATCCTAAGGTTTTCTTTCATGGCATAAGATTGGGGTGTACAATACACTTGTCCTTAAAATGGAAGTCCACCTTTTTTATATACTGGTGTGCACCATCCTAAATAGCATACGTATTTCGTGTGTGTGTGTGTGTGTGTTTTAACCGTTTATCTTAGGTGTGTGCATTTTCTTTGCCCATTAGGCTAATAAATCCCCAGAGTTTATTGTAAACACATGCTACCTTTCTTTTCATTGTTCAAGATGGATTGTTATTTGCAGAGGTTGCGGTGAACTGAAAGGCAAGACCTGGCCTGCCAAAGTCTGCCACTTGAGAGTTGTTTACCCTATAGGCTGCCTGTGACGTAATACCCCTTCCCGGGGGAAAGTGGCGCTCCTTTCAGGGGAAAATCTTCTTAGAGCGTCATCACATGAGTGGTTTGATGCACACCTGCTGTGACTGTGATCTACTTTAGACTTACTCCAATGTAGGTGTTGCTCAGCAAACATGCCTTAATGCTTACTAGGGTGGGTGGGTTGCTTTTTAATTCCCCCTTGGATATCTTTTAATTGCTCCTTATTGTCAGTTTCTTTTTCATGGGGAGCGATTCACTACCAATTTCTTTATATTATTTTATATTACAAAATAGTACGATTTTGCTTCATAAAAATTTTAA
The DNA here is from genome assembly GCA_029215795.1 of Anniella stebbinsi. Taxonomy (NCBI): domain Eukaryota; kingdom Metazoa; phylum Chordata; class Lepidosauria; order Squamata; family Anniellidae; genus Anniella; species Anniella stebbinsi. Next base: position 104,539,136 of record JARDYH010000003.1, read on the forward strand.
AAAGGACACCCTTCCCCAAGAACAGAAACTGACAATAAAGGACAACGAATTTGCCACTAATCTTGCAGAGATGTTCCTGCAACCAGGAAAATTCCAATTAAAAGCACAGGAGAACCAAATAGCTGCAGTAGCATTTTGCTGTTCACATTGGACAAGTTTCAATTGCATTTTAAGTTACACTCACAATGAGCATCATTACATGGAGGGAAATCGCATTTCCTTACCATCATTTCTCCGCCCGCACTTTTGTCCCCCATTACTCCCTCTTTTGAATTTAAAAGCAACCCACCCACCCCAGCAAGCTTTACATTGATGTGGGAAGGTGTGTTTGCCGAGCAACACCTACATTGGAGTAAATTTTATGAAAGGATCTTGGCCACAGGGCAGGGCATCAGTGGATACTAGGGTGCTATACTACTAAGTGCCATGTGGCACCTCATTTTAATTCCACTTCCAGTAGATTGCTTCAGCATCAGCAAAGGGTGGGAAATAACTGAACTACCATAACATCAAGCAAACTGATTCCAGTTAAGGTGGTCACATTTCGCAAAGTCTGTCCTAAGATTCTCCCCTGAAAGGAACGCGCCACTTGCCCCTGTGCACATGACTCATTCAGTGGGCCATTTTGATTGCGCTGCTTCTGCGCACAAGTTCAGTCTCAAAACTAATTCGGATTTACCAGGGGGGTTTATTATTATTATTTATTTGCGAAGAAGGCTAGGGGAGGCAGGAGGGGCACAGGACGCAGATGACGTTGTGAATAGGACCTGCAAAAATTCCGTGAGTGCCCGGTAACGAATGTGCAATGAAACGCTCATCTGATGACGCCCAATATGAAAAAAGATGGAAGGACACTGCAGGAAAACATGAATGCAACTATCTATTCCTGATGAAATTTGGATTTTCTGGAAAAAGTGGGCTAACAGGAGGATGGCAGTTGCAAGGAAAAGGGCCAAAACACAGAAGCAAACTTAGTTTAAAAAGATGCCCAAGTTTAGGCTGACCATATGAAAAGGAGGACAGGGCTCATGTAACTTTTACAGTTGTAGAGAAAAGGGAATTTCAGCCAGAGTCATTTGTATGCAATTAGTTCCTGCTGAAATTCCCTCTTCATCACAACAGTTAAAGTTGCAGGCACTATACCAGAGTGACCATATACAAAAGAAGGCAGGGCCCTTGCAACTTTAACTGTTGTGATGAAGAGGGAATTGCACCAGGAACTAATTGCATACAAATGACACTGGCTGAAATTCCCTTTTCCCTACAACTGTTAAAGTTACAGGAGCTCTGACCTGGATTTTATCTGGTCAGCCTAATAATAAGGCTATAAGGTAGGTAAGCATTATTATTATCATTATTATTATCCCATATTGGAGCTGGAGCTGACAAAGCAAAGGTGTGGGGGAGTTTCCCCCTCCCCTACCATCTGCACTGGTTGGCACAAGCCAGCCTTGCTTGAGAGGAAGCAGTAGATCCATTGCCCCCTCCCTTCCCAACCCCACTTTGGATTGCTCTGTCTGTCTACACTCTAACCTAACTACTGTGCCACACGGGTTTGCCCAAGGGCCAGAAACAAATGCACTGGCTTATTATGTGCCTAAAATCACCTTAATCTGCAGGAATGAGCAGGTGACGTTTTTCATGGCATGAAGATAAAGCATCATGCTGATCAGACTGTTCTTAACGACAAAACGATGGCACTTGTTTGGAACTTGGCAAACCTAGCTGGAAGTCCCCAGTTCAACTCTCATCTGAGTCATGCAGGATGAGTCTATGAATGTTTACACAGAAGTAAGTCTCACTGCATTAAACAGGAGTCACTCCCAAGTAAGTCAGCAGCGACCTTATGCTTTCTTACATGATAAGGGGTCCCAATATACACTGTGAGATTTACATCTGAGTCAACATGCTTAGAATTGAACAACAAAGGTTACTGTGTAGACTCTGAGATGCTACTGTCTCTCACCCCCTAGAAAGAAGAATTATGGCCTACCTTTCTGGACTATTACTTATGTGTATAAAATGTCTACTGATTTCTCTGTACATTCTGTAATCCATTAGTAAAATTATAAAATAACTTTTGAATTAGTAGAAGCAGTTGCTGTAGCAACTCCCAGTGAGTTTTCCAAATATGTGTTCGCAGGTATTTTTATACTTTCCTTTCCAATTCCTATTCCATCAATTTATACTTACATTCTTATATAGTGTGTTGTGTTCACAAACCATATAAAGAGTCTTGTAGCATTTTAAAAACTAAGGGTGCAATCCTATGCATGTTTAGACAGAAAAAAAAGTCCTACAACTCCCAACATGCTCCAGCTAGCATTGTTTGTTATGGTGGGAATTGTAGGACTTTTTTTCCCGCCTAAACATACATAGGATTGCACCCTAACACATTTGTTATGGCAAGGCTTAGTGGACTAGAGTCCACTTCATCAGACGTATGAAGCATTATCTTAAATCAACAGGTTTATATATACATGGGAGACGGGGGGGGAGATTATAATTAAATGCAAAAAAACCAAAACAAAACCAAATCATGACAATTATATTAAAGCATAAGGCTCCAATCATATATGCACAGAAAAATATATATAAAAATATAAAAAAACTAACTGCAGGGGGAAGGAGAAGGTAAGGGGTGTGGAGGGAGATTTCGCCAGCATAGTAGTGATAGAGCCTATCTACACTACTGCTTTATAACGGTTAATAAACCATTTTAAAGCAGTAGTGTAGATAGGCTCATAGTGGTGAAAAGATACATGAGCGCAACAACACAAAGATGTGAATGTGCTCAGCGCTTGACTTGCCAAGGAAACGGAGGGGGAAACTGTGGACACAACCTGGGGGGAAAAGATAGGAGTGATGGAGCCCTATGACTCCTTCCTATCCTAGGCTGCCTCTACAAGAGAGGTTTAAAGCTCTTTCAAGGCGCTTAAAAAAATTTACCTCTACAAGAATGGAGTGCAAATCGGGCTTAGAGGCGCGTTATCTCTCCGATTATGCGCATTATCGAATGCGCGTTAAATCGCGAATTTTATTTTGCTCCGGCCATTAAAGCGCATTTTGACTATGTGAATAAGCGCTTATGTGCATTAACTACTTGTAAAGCGCATTTTGGTCATCCGTTAATGTGCTTCGCCGCCTCTCGCCGCCTCTCGTGCAGAGGTATTAGGTGTAAATGCGCTTCAGCGATTATGCGCATAATCGCCTAACCAGGCGCAAAAGCGAATCCTTGTAGAGGGGACCCTAGGCACACATACCTGTAAGCTCCATTGAATACATTGGTACTTCTCAGTAAGTGTTGTATAGAATCAGTGGCACAGCTAGGGCCAAATGAGAGCAGCCCAGAAAGCTCCCGAATGAGTGGCAGGTGGTGGACACTGGCAAAGATGCTCTCTCTGCGTCAGCACCTGGGCATCCAAGGGTTCAGCTCCATTTGCAGCAGCCTCTTTCTTATCTCAACAAATATTTTCTAGTCAGGGGGTAGCCAGCTGAGCCTGTACATGTTCACAGGTGCTCACTGTATTGACTTTAATGCTCATTTTATTAATTAACGTATCTTTTTCTATAACAAAATGGTGGGGCTGTTTGCACAACATGACAGCCCACCTTGGATTATTTGAGGCTGCAGAATACATGTGGCCACTATTTGGAATATGCAAATCCCATTCTAGGTTGTCATATTCTGTGAACCCAGCAACATAACCCAGGGCCTGTTTTTGAGCAATGGTGTATTGTATTTAGACCACAGCAGCAGATGCAAACTCCATTTTGTTTCTGTAGTCAGTCTTAGTAAGTGGCAAATCCAATTACATTCAATGGCATTGGAGTAATCATATTTAGGATGACACTGTTTCAACGCATGCTTTATGCATGCCTACTCAGAAGTAGCGTTGAATTCAGTGGCTCTTATTCCCAGGGAAATGCATTCACATTAAGTTGAATCTAGCAGCATTTACGTTCTCCCTTAAGCAAGCAGGTTGAAGAGCTCCCTAAACACGAGTTCTGCTAGTCTAAACAGCCCTACTTAAAAGAAGTCACCAGCAGAGAGCCTGCACTTCCCTGCAAACTCACACACAGCTCCAGGCCTCCATCAGTGGGCGACGCACAACAATCCCGGCTGCTTCGGGGGGCCTGGGGCTTTAGCCCCTTCCCTCTCCCAACATCTGGGATTGCAATCACTGCTTTACCGCCGTCATTAGCAGCCGCAAACTTGCGATTCCAGCAGCAAATTGGGGTTCATGAGGGGCCATGAGTGGTGAAATCTTGCTTTAGGAGTAAGCCCCATTGCAGCTAGCGGGGGCCTTTGCACAGCATCTACGAGAAAAACCTAGTGTTTTCAATGGGGATAACCTATGACCTTCACCCACCCTTTGAAATCCGTGTGACTTGAGCATGCTTAATTTCAGCTCGGTCATGCCGTTTTCCTGGAGGGAGGGAGCTTTTGCAGGGAAAGCTTTAAGGCAAAGCGGTAAGAGAAGAGAGAAAGCCCAGGCTGGTTTAAAATCGGAGCCTACTTGCAGTAGCTCAGGTTGGATATATGTAGCTAAATGGAAACATTCATGCTAACATCTAATTGGAAACTGATTACTGGAAGGCGTGCCTTTTCACCCCATGTTTTGCAGCGACTGTAGCGAGGAATGCGGTTGTTTGCGCTGCAGAAGCGGGGAAGTCTCGAATTACCCGCCCTCAGTCTGGGCAACCCTTGGAAAAGTGGCTCACGTGATCCTGGATGCAAAGGCAGTTTTAGGGACGCATCACCCGGGAAGTAAATGGTGCGAAAAATGACTAAGAACCTTCTTTTCCTTCTTGTAATCACCACATAAGTTTTGCAATCATACACAAGTTTTTTTTAAAAAAACCCGGAACTTTAAAAATAAAAAGCCAGCCAGCCACTAGCAAACCCTGTTAAGCAGCAACTTGCACTGGAGTGAGGAGGCAATCAGAAAAGTAATTTGAGGGAAGGGGAAAATGTATCACACAGAGTATAGTAACAAAGTACAGCAAAAGCTACAAAAGTAGGAGTAAGTGAAGTTAATTCTAGTTACATTGCATGTCTCACTTGTCATTTAAGCGATTTTAACATTAAAATGTTACATAGAACAGATTTGTCTTAATTGTGTGCTGTGAAATCAGACATGTGACCAAGGCTATTTCAGATGCCCCCCCTTGGTGCTGGACATGCTCCCTGGGAGCGGACATGGCCCCTTTTTGGTTTCCAAACTATGGTCACCCTACCTTTAATTAAATAACTGCTTGAATAATTTGTCCCGCTGTGATGTCCCCTGTTCCAGATCAAAATTTGGAACACAGCTGTGGTCTTCTGCCTTGGCAGTTTGACTGAAAATGTTGGTGATGATGTGGAAATCTTTACCACATTGGATCTTGTGTACATAGGTGGGAACCCCATTGGACTTTTTTCTGAGTAAATACATTTAGGATTGTGTTGCACTACTTTGGTGGGGAAACAGGCTGCAATACTATATCCATTTGCCTGGATAAAAGCAAATCCTATGCATGTACTTGAATGCAATTCCTACTTTATTCAGGGCCTGCCTGCATATATTTTAAAGGAAAATGTCTCAAAATTAGGTTACGAGCAGAACATTTGAAGGCTGAATCAAGATTGGAGAATATCCCACCAGAATGGAGCTCTGAGAGAAGAACAAGTTCATAACACAGAAACTAAGGTTCCCCCAGACTTAGCGCAATTCCACCAGTAGTGCAAGAGCAGCATCACATGGGAAAATCGCAAGCTCTATCACACCAGCGATATAGTGCACTCTCTCGCCATGCCTGGTGTGTGGATTTGCTGCACGGTACTCCCATGACGCCGTGCCTGTCCTGCTGACACCCCGCCTCTTCCCCAGCCTTTCCTAGAACACTAAAAGTCTGGATTATTTTCCCTAAGCACATTTAATGCACCCTAAATCTTTGTGTAGTTTGAAAGGAACTGGGTCTTCAATGGATTGCATCAGGTCCTGGCAGGAAAAAGCAATTTCTCCCAGCAGCTGGCTCGAGGCCTCAGTATCAACCCCAAACCTTGCATCCCAGGCTCGACGCCTTTTAAAAATCATACAATGCCTGAATCTCTGCAGGGACAGGATTGTAGCCCCTTGATGCCCCCAAAGAGCCAGACTAAAGGGTCATTCCATTTTTGCCCAGCAGAAAGGCTGTCTGGTTGACATACTCATCTGACAGGACCTGACTGGAGGGAGAAAGAGAAGGGGAGGGGGCGGAGTGAAGCGGAAGAGTAGCTATTCAGGTGAAAGGGATCATAAGCTTGATGCACTTCTGCCTCAAAGGTAAAAAACCATGGAGGCAAACCAGGGAGGGAAATTAGGTGTGATGGAGGTCTTCGTTTGCTTACTGTCATTTTTCTGCCCGGGAATTTGTCCCTCATTACTTCCTCTTTTGAAAGAGGAAGTTAAAATTGTGCATGTGGCCCATTCAGTGGGCCATTTTGATCACGCTGCTTCTCTGACACACAGAGCTCCATCAGACAAGGGTTTGATTGCACACTCGTTACTGGGCACACATGGATTTTCACAGGTCCTCTCAAAATGTTGTCTGCCTCCCGCCCCTTCTAGCCTTCGTCGCACCACAAAAAAACCCCACCCCAGTAAGTCCAACTTATTTTAAAGACAGAAGTTGCTGCTCTCTCCTGCTGTGTGATCAAAACAACCCACTGTATGGGCCACATACACGTTGTTTACTTTCTCTTTTGAAAGACGAAGTAATGGACAAATGCGCGGCCAGAAAAGCAACGGTAAGCAAGCACGATTTACCCCTATGTGATGACACTCACAACAGGAGATAGTGGCAACTTCCATCTTTAAAATAAGTTGAACGTACTGGCGTGGTTTTTTGTGGCATAGAAAAGGCTTGAAGGGGCAGGAAGCATGCAGGAGGCAGATGAAGTTGTGAGAGGAACCCATGAAAATCGGGGAGTACCCAGCAATGAGTGTGCAATAAAATGCTCATCTGATGTAGCTCCAAGCCTGCTGCCATGGAGTATTTGAAAGGCACAAAAGCCCTATTGGGAAAAAGGTGGCAAGCTTGAGTCTGCTTGGGAGCATTGTGCTTTGCTACCCTTGTAGGTTTATCTTATTTGCCACATCAAACCTACTCAAGTCAAGATACTAACAATTCGGCAAGGCTTGAAAATAATGTATTTGCCTGGTAGAATAAAAATCACTTCAAAGATACCAGGCCAGGCAGAAAACTTCAGAAAAGTTTGGTTCTACCTCTACTCCTCCATCTAGAAACCTATTTCCAATCTCCTCCTCTGGCAGAGAATGAGAGGAGAGTGCACCAGCCTGAAGTAGGGGAGTTTGTGCACAGAGCACTCTGTGAGGCTGAACAAGCTTATGCACATAGCACTAAAACATGGTTTAACGTTACAACTGAACCAGCTGAAAATCTTCTTTGGCCACATCTGTGGTATGGCTGCTGATATGAGATGCATTGTCCACACATTTTCAGCATATTTTTAAAATGAAAGCAGAGATGCTTCTGAAGCTGACTTCTATGCCCACTACAATATCCTACAGTTTTTACTATTCTTCTGTGGAATCACAGCATACACAAACCCCTCCACTTGTTGGGAGAAAGACAAATTCCATGTTGGGCATAATTAGGAAAGGGGGAAAAGATAAACAGCCAATATCAAGAAGGAAGCAGACAAGCATGTTCAGAGGAGGGCAACGAGGATGATCAGGGGTCTGGAAACAAAGCCCTATGAGGAGAGACTGAAAGAACTGGGCATGTTTAGCCTGGAGAAGAGAAGATTGAGGGGAGACATGATAGCACTCTTCAACTACTTGAAAGGTTGTCACACGGAGGAGGGCCAGGATCCCTTCTCGATCATCCCAGAGTGCAGGACGTGGAATAATGGGCTCAAGTTACAGGAAACCAGATTCCGGCTGGACATCAGGAAAAACTTCCTGACTGTGAGAGCAATACAACACTGGAACCAATGACCTAGGGAGGTGGTGGGCTCTCCCACACTGGAGGCCTTCAAGAGGCAGCTGGACAACCATCTGTCAGGGATGCTTTAAGGTGGATTCCTGCATTGAGCAGGATGGCCTTATAGGCCCCTTCTAACTCCACTATTCTATGATTCTATGATATTGCCCTTATACAAATGTATTGAGTGACAGTACTTGGAATATTGTGTACAGGTCTGATCACCGCACCTATAAAAGGATATTGTAAAGTTGGAAAAGGTGCAACTTTTGGATCAAGGGGCTGGAGCAACTCCTCTATGAGGAAAGGTTACAATGTCTGGGACTCATTAGCTTAGAAAAAAGGCAAATAAGTGTACAAAATTAGGCACAGTGTGGAGAAAGAGGATAGGGAATCATTTTTCTCCCTGGGGCTGTATAGACAGTCTGAAAGCTGCAAGGTGGTGCTGCGTCGATTTTATGACATAGCAGCCACCACGCAGCCATTGTGGGCCTTTCCCTGACTTTTTTAACCAGAGTGAGGCGAGTACGGTGCATCCATCTATCCTCCCAATGGAGGCTATCCTGGGCGGGTGGCGACCCCTGATTGGTCACCATCCCCCTGGGCAGGGGGCAAGCCCAGTGGGCCAATGACCACCGGAAACCTCGTGCCCTCCCTCCGCATTGGGATTAGCCATCATCATCATCCCGCTGCAGAGAAAGCATGGGGTTTTGCAGCCCCCTCATTATACTAGAACCCATGGCCATCCCATGAAGCTGATTAGTGAATGATTCAGGACAGATAAAAGGAAATATTTCCCCACAGGATGTATAATTAAACTGTAATTCACTACCACAAGATGTAGTGAGGCTGACCAATTTGAATGGCTTTAAAAGGTGATTAGACAAATTCCTGGCGAATAAGGCTACCGATGCCTACTAGTACCAGAGGCAGTATGCCTCTGTATACCACTTGATGGGGGACAGGAATGTGATGGTGCTATTTCACTTAGGTTCTACTTAATGGGTTTGGCACTGTGTGAACAGAATGCTGGACAATTTGGACCCTTGGTATGATCCAGGATTACTCTTCTTCTGTTAGCACCCTGGAAGGTAGGAGCAAGTTTACTTCTTACTGACACCCTGCCTGCACATTTTTCCTTCTTCACATCTCCATAAGGAAAACAACTAGAGGCTTGCTCTAAAAACAAGAGAAAGAAAGTTAGTTTAAGGGAGAGGGTTAGAATATCCCAGGGGGAGGGGCTAGGCCTAACAGCCCCTACCACTTGTGGCTACTTAGTTAAACACAGCACAGTTCATTTAGCAATAAAAAGATGTCTGAGTGTCTTTCTGTTCTTGGCAGGGAACTGCTACTCTGTATGCTCATAAGTGACAGACAGAAGAGAGAGAGGATGGAGCTGAGATCCACAAAAGTAAGAAGGAATCTTTTTGGTCCTGTGGACCACGATCATCTGCAGCAGGACTTCCAGGATATGCTGTGCGCTAGTATGGAAAGGGCGAAGCGAAGGTGGAATTTTGACTTCTTGGAAGAGATGCCTGCAGAAGGCCTTCTGCAGTGGGAAGAACTGCAGGGCCACGAGGTCCCCACCTTTTATCACACCTGTGTGGTAGGGGAGGCTTGCCGACCCCTGCAATCCATGAACCGGGTTATAGCCAAAGAATACAAAGCTCACCAGATTGGGAAAGTATTGGAGAAACCTAGGCCTGCCCCAAAAATGCCAGGGAAGAAGAATCTGGCAGGAAAGAAGCGGAGGCAGAGGTCTTTGACTGGTATGTAAAGATTGTATTTTCAGCATATGTTTGTCATTATCAGAGAGCAATACCACATTGTAATGACAGCATAAAACAAAGAAGATGCCATCCATATGTCAAGTATATGGAAATACAGAAAGCTACAAAGGAGAAACTGTTCCTCCAGTTTTGGCATACGTTTTAAAATGGAATCATGAGGACTAGGGACTAATGGTAAATTTGTAGATCAGAGTCGGGACAGTTCCCTCCATCACCTTGGCACACACAGCAAGGAGACGTATAAATGGTTCCACATGTGATGCCAAATAGAAATGTGAAGGCCTAAGCCCGTGATCCTAAACCTGTTTATTAGGAAGTAAACCCCATTGAACACAGAGTGATTTAAAATTTAAAATATTATTCATAGGTTTGCACTGTACTTTTTTCTCCAGGAAAGGGTTCTAGCTAAGGATGTGTATCGTATTGGGTCTGATGTCCGATAACAAACCAATAAGGTCGTTATTGGACATCCAATGTCCAATAACAATAATTTCCTTAGGTGGCCTATCTGATCGGGCTCGATATCCATATGTCCGATCAATAGTGAACATATCGGATTTTCGGACCGCCATTTCTGGTGTTTTCCCCATAGGCTTGCATGTGCAAGTCTATGGGGAAAAACACTGGGCTGGCACTCCCTCACTCCCCCTACTCACGCTCCCTCCCCCCACTCGCACTCCTTACCCGCCGCCACCATCCAGCGCTGCCACCCGCTTGGTATTGCTAAACAAGCTTTTCAGCCTGTTCCTCAGTACAGATACGCGCCGAGTGATGTCATCACTCGGCGCATAGCTGTACTGAGGAACAGGCCGGAAAGCCTTTTTCACCGTACCAAGCAGGCGGCAGCGCTGGATGGTGGCAACGGCAGATAAGGAGCGCAAGTGGGGAGAGGGAGGAAGTGCCGGCCCAGTGTTTTTCCCCATAGACTTGCATTGGGGGAAAGCTTTCTTTCTCTCAATGCAAACCTATGGGGAAAACACCAGAAATGACGGTCCATAATCGGATCTGATCAAATCCAGGTACCCCCTGATAATTTCAGCCGTGCACATCCCTAGTTCTAGCCTAGCCATTTGCCTGGCATCCTAGTTTCCGTCTGTGCAGGGAGATTTATTATATGGAGAAATATTCAGCTGTTTGAGACAGGATCTACACTACTGCTTTAAAACATTTTATAACAGTAGTGACAACTCTTTGGGCCCAGGACACAGAGCTCCATAGACAGTTTTCAAAATGTTTTCAAAGTGTCCTATCTTGCTTGTTGTAGATCTGGCAGTCTCCACCTTCAGTCTGGGCAGTGCTACAGCTCAGATGCAGGTTGCCACATCTCTTATTTCTTCTTTCACCTGAAGGCCTTACCATGGATGTTTATGATAATTACTGGCTTCGTTTCAGTTGAACATGTTTCTTATGCTCTTCAGCAGGGTCATCCATGTACACCTTATCCTCCATCAGAAATTGGTGCTGGAATAACTTATTACATTTTCTTTGGAAATTTTACAGAATTCTAGGGACCTTGCCAATGGCATTTTTTTCTGGAGCAGATCCAAGGCTTCAGCTGCTAGAGCAATGTTGGCTGTATCCATTGCGAGTTGAATTGCATGGGATACTGAAGGTTAAATGATCATGGGGAACTGCTTTTTCACCAAGTTCAATTCAATGTTGGTTTCCTACTTTGACAATTTGCCACTGCTCGCTGATTGGGTAGATGCTTTTTCTTTGTAATCCTTAGTAATTTTGCATGAAACATGTCTGTGTCTATGGCAGTAATTATTTTTCTAATATCTATCAACTGCCAGCAAAGACCCTCTTGGCATTTAAAGAAAGCATGTCATTCCCCCCAAGATGGTAGCATTTTATTCTCAGCTGTCCTGCACAGAAGCCCTGTTTATAATGAAACTATTCACTCAAGGTTAGTTCACCTCAAGATATAATTGTATATGCTGATGTTCCTTTCTAGAGGTATATTTGCCACATGTTATTAGATGTTAAGTGTTTATATAGCAACATCAATGTACATATCACATACATATGCAAAAACATTTTTATTATTTTAATATATATTTTCCCCTCCTCATACCTCTTCCCTTGTGTGTTGTGTCTTTTTTAGATTGTAAGCCTGTGAGCAGAGACTGGCTGCATTCAGACAACACAATAATCAACTGGGGGGTGGGGGAAGGGAAACAATCGTCAGTTGTATTGGCTAACGTGTTGTCCGAATGCTGCCATAGTCAACTCAGCGCTGATCCTAATCCACACCAAGATTGATTATTTATTACCATGTTGTGTGGGGAGTACCCCCTAGATGAACAACTGTAAAGTTGATTATTACCCCACCATTGACTATCGTGTTGTCCGAATACAGCCACTGTCTTGTTTACTGGTTGATTTTAAGCAGCTCTGGGAGCTTTTTTGGCTGAGGAGCAAGATAAAAATACTTAAAGTAATAAGTTAAAAAAATGGTCTTCTAGGAAGCTTATTATGTAAATTCTGGAAATGTGTGAGGAAGAGTTGGAGGAGATGAAGGTATATAGTATTCAATGCTACCATACAGTTGTAGAGGCCTCTAATTTTAAGTCCCATCAGAAATGTACATATGACATGATTTGTCAGTGCCAGCTATTCATTGTTGGCTGAGCACAACTCTTTGTGCATGGGAAGGGGTCCATGTGTGATGAGGTGCAAGATTCAGCTTCTCAGCCTTTGCCTAAGAAAATTAAGCCCGTTGTGGGCAACGCCTTATGAAATCCGTGAAGCGAGCAGGATAGCTGAATATGATTTTCAGTGAGGGAAGGGGAAATGTGAATTAAGTTCCAAGCATTGAACCTTGCACCTCCCAACAACTAAAAAAAGAGAATAAAATATTTACTAATTTGCATAATTATGCAAGTTATTTTCCTAATGTATGCAGGCCGAAGGGCTGTGTCCAATGTTAGTCCTACTTAGAGTAGAGCTCTTGAATGAATGGGGTCTTAAGTTAGTCATGATTAACATAAGTCCCATTCATTTCAATGGGTCTGCTCTAAGTAGGATTAACATTGGTTATTATAACCCAGCAAAGTTTATTGCCGCAGACTTTTTATTTTTTTAACACAACAGTACACACAGTCCTGTTGGTATTAGCCAGTGTTGTATGGGTAATGTTAAAAAGTATTAGGTTTGTTCTTTCTTGGATATTAGGAAAGGTTTTCGGACTTTCTTACTGAGAGCTATTCTATACATTTTTCCATCATTATTTCAGTCATTATTGTATAGAAGCACTATTCAATCATTACTTCCTCCACATGATTAAATACTGGTTCCGCCCTTCCCATCACATCCCCTGCCAGCCTCAGGCACTGACCATGTCTTGATGGTGTCACGTCTGCGCCCCAAGGCCTTGAAAGCCGGCATTGGCGCTTCTTCCCGTTATCTGCATGGAAAGGAGCGTGAGTGCGGATTTTGTGTGAAGGAGCCACTGCTGCCCCCCCACACACACCCATGCCCCCAAGCGCGTGTGCTTGGGGGGAGCCTTTTTTGTTTCTGGTTCTTTTTAATCTGTAAATGCTAAGCTTCATATTTACAAATAAATGGGGGGGAGGAACGGGGCTCTCCGGCTCTGCACATTCACCCCCCTTTTTAATTTATTTAAAATGTATTTATTTAAAATTATGGTCCATAGAGGCGAGGAGGTGGTTCAGTGACCATTTGGCTCATTGGTCCACCCCCTCCCCGCCCAGCCTATGGGACCAATTAGGGGTCGCCATCGGCTGTGGCATGCCTCCGCAGCAGCTCCGGAGCAAAAAACATTGGCGTAAGTGCCTGACTTTTTTAAAGCAGAGCTTTGAGGGTTTGCCCCTGGATGGCTTTGTGATAGCGGCTGCATCATATAGATTCGCCACTCTGAATCCACCCGGGGGCAAACTCCTCGTCAAGATGTACCCATTGTCTGCAGAGGGGAAGCCTGCAGAACATATTTAAGCTGTGCCCATGAAATGGAACTTTGATCAAACAGGAATCCACCTCACTGGGGACAATCCAATCATATTCTGCCTTCTTCCCCACCTCAGACCTTACCCCAATGTGAGAACAGCATGGGGTTAATCACATGGATGAAATAACAACTTAATAGAGGCTACAGTAAGATGGTAAAATAAAATGTTAGGATTCTTGGCTATCACTTCAGTCTACAGGTGGAGTTTATTACCCACCTCTCCCTCTGGATCGAGGCAGGGAATAACTCCCTGTATGTAGTAAGATAACACATTAGGAAAACACTGAATCATTATGTTATATTAATTTTCTCCATTGAGGAAGTTTTGGTTTGTTTGTTTATTTGTTTATTTGTTTTTATGGGGGGGGGGGAGTTTTTCAAAATTATGAGAGTTTGAAGTAGTACTGTCCAGAATTCCGCCAGATAATTCTGCGTGACGCATAAGACTTGGAGCTGCCACATTGCACTTTGCCTCCTTGCACTTACAATTACTAATTGTTCACTTTTTGTTTGGTTTTTCTACAGATTATTACACAGCTAAGAAGCCGATCAAACTGGATATGCAAATGCCTGTCAAGAAATTGGCTTTCTAGAATGGAGCACCATAGAATGGATTTGCCCCCTGCTGTTTTAAAAAAGGAGCTGCCAGGCTTAGACAACATTTTGAAAATGTGTATTCAAATAACAAATACTTTGGCGGCTCACACAGAGGAACACATTTGGGAAAATGAGAATGGGAAGTTTTGTAACAACAACGAACTTACCAGAAATCAGTTAGGGCAAATAAACTCAATGCGCTTTTTTAAAGGGCTACTCTTAAAAAAAAGCTGGTAATCAAGTAAGAAACAGGTGAATTGTAGCAACAATAGCACCTCAAAGGATATCGCTAATCAGAAAATGGTCAGCATAAGAGAAAATGGTCAAAATACTATGTATGAACAAAGCGTGAGCATCATTATATGGTCTTGCATGTTGTATGATGTTTGGTTGTTGTTTTTACTTATTTAATATAGTGACTTTCATCTTGGTATGATAATCACTAATGTTAACTGAACTTATTTGGGGCATTTAAAAATTGAGTATGCATACTAAATACTTAATTTGGTTGGTGTTAAAGTTTGCCTGCTTAAAGCTCCATCAACAGGGATTGGTTTGGTAGGTGTATTTTCCCTGTCACTGTTTTGGGAGATGTAAACTAAAACAAAAAAGGCACAAGACTCCCTTTGGGTTTGGTGTTAAAAGAGGGTATTTGATAATTATCTGTTCTACAGACAGATTTCCTTCTCATTTCAAAACGATTCTGGCACCATTTATTCCAAAAGATTGTCCTCATATGTATTTTCGAAGAATATGTGGTGCAGTCCTGTACATCATTCTGTGTACTTGAGATCTGTTTAACTCAGCTGGACGTAAGCACACATAACTGTGCAACAACACAGCTCTGATTGTGTATGACTACCTAGACGAATTGGTTCCCAAATCTCTTGACCGGGGAAATAAATGGCTGCATTCGGACAACACATTAGTCAATGGTGGGTCGAGTAGCCAACTCACAGTTGGTTATTTTGTGGGTACTCCCCACACAACATATTCCTACACAACTGTGGGTGGTTGGGGCTGGCGTTGAGTGGACTAATAGTCAACCCAGCATTTGACTGACACAGCCCCCGCCCCTCTCCCCACCCTCCCTCCTCCCTCAGTCCTCCCAGTTCTATCCCAACAGCCTCTGCAAGTTGCACCAGTGGTAGCAGAGTGGCAGCCGCTGCTTTGGTCGCTCTTGCTGCCTGCCTCTGTGGGCTTGTGTTTTAACCCACTCACCACAGGTCATTAACACACTCACCCCTCCACACAACACTTTAAACAACTGGCTTTGAGCTAAACAACTTGCAAGCCAGTTGTTTCTCTCAGTTGCTTAACTGAGCGGAATAGCATACCATCAGTAGTTCGTGAGCGGCATGTTACCCTCCACACAACACAATAAGCAACACAACTGAGGATTGTTTCCACCCCCCAGTTGCTTATTGTGTCATCTGAATTCAGCCTATAGCTCCAGCTGCCAGCATGAGTTGTTAAACAACCTAAAGACACTTCATCCTTTGGTTGTTTGTCTCTGGGTTGTTCAGCTTGACGTCCAAACCTGGAACTCTGACTTGTCTCTGTGGAGTTGGAACCAAGGGTTAACTGCTCCCGCTGGAAGGACAAGCCAAGCAGAAATAATCAAGCAGCATGAACCAGCATGCAAGCTCATTCACAACAACCCAGGGTTTAAAAAATTTGACTTCATCAAATTGCACTGTGAAAATAAGCAAAAATGTCAGAATTAATCCATGAAACCTAGGGATCGTGTTCTACTTTAATTGTTGTCTTTGCAATACCATGAAGTCACTGGGTTTGAACAAATGAGCATGGTGATACTATTTTATAGTGGGGGGGTTAGGAAAGAGCTTTTTTAGATAACTTTGAATGGTGTGTGAGTTTTAGTGAAAAAAAATCTTTGCTACTATAGCTCCTTGGATTATTAAATGAAAATAGAATATATCTGACTGACACTATGTTGAATCAGTTGGACTAGAGCTTCTTCAAATGGGTGTCCTGTCTATGAAATATTGTGCTACTTGTATCTTCTGTCCTCCTTCAGAGAAGGAAACAAGGTAGGCCAGAACTACTAAGAGAGAAATCATTTTGAATAGTGTTGAGCCCTTCATAATTTTATACAGCTCTGAAGAATTCTCCAAAGTTCAATTTGTTATCTGCCCCTGAAAAGTTTAGTTTAGTGCACATGAGAATTCCATTCATTAAATCCTTTTAAATAAACTCTGTATATTAACACCCTGATCCTGACCACATTTACCTGGAATTAAGTCCCTTTCTTGTCATGACACATACTTCCAAGTAGGCAGGCATCCAAATATGATTGCACACTTACTGGGGAGTAAGACTCATTGGATTCAATGGAACTTGTAAGTCATCATGGGCATGACCAGATTGGATACATTAAAATCTTGAATGCTAATGTTCAAATAATTTGTCAGCACTTTTTGATTTCTGTCAGATAGGACAAGTTTGGAGAAAGTCTCTATAAAGTATGCATCAGGAAAAGCTATATTGCAGTCAGACATTTTCATGTTATTTTAACTGATTCATTGCAGGACCTTTCTGAAACTGATAGGGATGATTTCTCTGTTACCCAAAACAAGGTTCAACCCACTATTGTTTTTAAATTTCATTAGCCCCTGAAACATGTGGACAATTAAAGCATCATTGTACTGAACAACTGATGTGGAAAATTGAAGACGAACCTTATAAAACAGGCTTTCTAGAATATTACAAATGCATGAGTAAACTATAGGAATAAATTGGTTTGGGAGGATTGCCCTATTTACAATGCTTTTTTAAAAAATGTGTTTACTCAGCATTATTAAGCCATGTTGAGTTCAATGAGATTACTCCCTCTAGTAAATGTGGTTAGTTTTGTAGGCTTTGAAAGTTTCAGAAACTTGATCCAGATCTTACAAGCTGTTTTCTCTCTCCCTGCCACCACCCCCAGACCAAAAGGACAGTGATTTTTTTTATTCTGGACCGAGTATAAAGTATACATAAATGCTCTGAATGATAGATACATTAAGTAAAGATTTTGTATTTAAAGAGATATTACATGCAACATTTGATTCAATATTTTCTCCATGCTTCTAATATTTAGTTGCAGGAGTGAATGTCTAGCCAGTCCAGCTCTAGTAGAGCTCAGTGTTTCCTGGTTAAAATCACAGCCTCAAGTAAAACTAAATTCAGAATTATTGTCTAAAATTTAGTGTCCATAAATTGGGGTACAATTTGTCATTATCCATTAAAGGCAGAAATATGAAAATCTACTTAACTGTTTCTGGTGCTGAAGTGCTCCTTTTGGTATTGCACCAGAATTTCTCAACAACATGGTCTCTGGCTTCTGATGATGACCATTACAAAGGAAAGGCGTGAGGGGGCAATGCGTGACATCTGCACAGGGGTCTACACATTTGACCTGGGCTTGGCAGCCAACCATCTTTTCCAAGCCAGAGAGGCTTGGCTTTCTTTTCTTTTTTTCTTTTTTGTATTTTTTTTATTGTGAAATTAAAACAAAACAAAAGGAAAGGAACTGTATATTGTATCGTATTGTAACTACATTTCAATGCCTGCACATAAGAATTCTACATAAACTTCAACAAAAGCAGACCAAATATCTATATGAGGACCCATTCACAAGTATATCCTACCTGTTCAAACACTGAAAGTTTTGTTAAATCCTAATCCACTGTATTATATGAAGTGAGTCTTTATCATTCCAACATTGTAATATCAGTCTTTTAGCTGTCAAAAAGTCACAGAGAATCCAGTTGTGCTGTCCGTGCACTAACTTTCAGGAAGCAGATAACTGAAGAGGGCATGTAGAGCAGTAAATCTTAAAGAGTATTCCAATATAAGGTTTATCCATATAATAACCTCCTCCTAAACAGAGGTGATTTGGGGCATTGACAAAACGTATAGTTAAAAGAAGCATTATCTATATTACACTTAACTGACCCTTATTAAAGAGATGTTGTGGCATCCAATAGACACAGAACAAGAGATTTTGCTGAATTAGGTAAAAAGCAGCGATCCCTTGAGTAAGCAAAATGGGACAATCCAGTTCCCTATTCCATTCCTGTTTAAGAACAGTGTATCATATTCATTCACCAATAATAAGTATTTATAATCATGGATTATGACTGATCGACATCAATAAATGCTTCCAATAGCGAGGGAGAATCTAGATTATAAAAAATGTTGCTCTTGCAAGTATTGCCATTCAGCCATAGCAGGCAAATCATATTGGGCACGCGATACCAAGAATGACGAAAACTCATCAGCACCCACTAACTGATCCAAGGTAAAAATCAACTGATTCACATCTGACACAAAACATTTTCTTTCCAATTTTTAAATCTGGATTGCCCCATAGAGTCTATTTAGCATGAGAAAATGGATCAAAATGTAATTGATGTGACATTATACCCCACATGACTCTAACAACAACTGTGGGCAGAATCCCATCAGTTTTAATGTGCTGAGAACCTAATGCCATCCCAAGGTGGAAAATCTGATCTAAGTACAAAAGACCAAAATGTTGTACAAGTCAATAGGCCTGATGCTAGGAAGCAAGATCTTGAAAACCAAACCCACCTTCTTATTTGGATGATGTTTCCTTTTCAAGGATATTTATGATAGGGAGGCTAGGCTTTCTTACTTCCGGCTCTACAGAGACAGGTCTCAGCAATGGTTGAAGGCTGGATCAGAACATCTAACTTCAGGCAATGGATTTCAGCAGAACTGCAGCAGTCTATATGTGTAAACTCCATTTTGTTCAGTAGTGTGTGTGTGTGTGTGTGTGCAGGGTATGGCCATTACTTGCTATTTTAAAAAATAAAATGTGAACAAGCTTGTAACAATTAGCTTGACTGTCATAAATAGCAGTACTCTCAGATGGCCTACTAACTTCTGACTCCGCCCAGGTTTCTGGCAGCTTTTCAAAATGTCCTGGCAAATGCTTCAGACATCTGTGACGCAATGCCAAGTAGCTGTTTTGTCTGTAGAGATGGAACGGAGATTAGGAAGCTGGTTAGTGATTAGGTGATTGGCTGCATGTTAATGTGTTCGTCACAAAACATAGAGCGCCATACCTTCTGCTCCAATAACCTGTCAGAAGTAGGGTCGAACAGAATATCCCCAGCCTCTATTTGTTCTCCGTCTCCCTGGGAAATCCTGTGGTCGTCCCCCCCTCCGCCCCCGGGAGTCTCTGTATGTTAGGGTGACCAGATTTTGGAACCCAAAATCCCGGTCCCCCCGCCACCCAAAACAACCCCCCCACCAAAACAACCCCCTCACCAAGCCACCCACCCCCACACGTCACTTCCGGATCCGGCCCTCTCCCGTCCCTTCCGCGCGGCCTCTGGCCTCACGAGCCCGGCAGCGGTGGTGGAGGACCCGGCGGCGGGGGACCCGGCCACCCCAGCAGGTAAGTGCCCCGCGCCTCACGCTCCTTACCCACAGGGGCGTCCGCTTCCCTCCGGTGCTCGAATCTACTGAGAAACAGACTTCGCGGCCTGTCTCTCAGTATCGAGCCAGGTGATGACGTCATCACCCGGCGCGCTACTGAGGGACAGGCCGCGAAGCCTGTTTCTCAGTAGATTCGAGCACCGGAGGGAAGCGGACACCCCTGCAGGTAAGGAGCGTGAGGCACAAGGGAGGGCACTTACCTGCTGGGGCGGCCGCTTCCCGGGCTCCTCCGCCACCACCGCCGCTGGGTCTACCACCGCTCCTCGCTTGCTGCCACCGCCACGTGACCCCCCGCCATCCCGCCACCCCGGTTTGCCCCCACCGCCCCCCGGTTGGGCCTGTTCGCCCCAGGTTTCCTGGTTAGGACCGGGAAACCCCGAGCCATCTGGTCACCCTACTGTATGTCATGTGAATGCACAGGGACCAGCCAGGGGCGATTCCAGGAAAAAAGCCTGGTGTAGAAATGGCCACACTTACACACCAGGAGACTCCTAGAAGTTGTCAGTAGCATGAGCAGATCCATTCCCTTTCTTCCTCTGTCCTCCATTTTCCTTGTGGGGGGTGGGGGTGGGTGGGAGGCATTATCAGTGAACAATGTTTCAACCTGTTCTCTCAGCCATAGGCTTGGCTGATAGACGGAGCAGTCTGCCTTATGTCTGATGTCTCCCCTCTTGCCCCCCACCACCCTACCCCACCTCTGTAGCCTCAACTGCCATAAACACTCTGTATAAGGCCATTGATTCCTGTCAGGCAGTTTGGGTTGTTTTTTTGTTTGTTTTTTAAACATCATTTTGTTTTCATTCTTACGTTTATCTACTTTGACGTCCCTAAAGCGTCCCCTGAGTTTGCAGAAGCCACTGTCGTATTTTTCATTGGTGCCATTTCATTTCCAAACCAATGCTCAACCACCTGATTTTGTTATTAGAGGGAACAGGTAAGACCTGCAAAATGTTGCAATGCATTCTCTCTCTTTCCAACTTACATTCAACAGTCCATGGCTACCTAGCATGTAAAACCCTCAATAGGTTTGCTTTTAAAAATAATGTTTTGTACTTCTGCAAAATTTGGAGTTCACTTGAATATGGTGACCTCCTCCTTGTTCCATAGTGACTCTATTTTGGATACAATCCTGTTGGCACTCATCACCTGAGTTCGCTATTAGAGAGAGTGATGATAATGGGCCTAGAGCTTGGGCAGTAATTCTTGGTGTGAGAGTACAGCTATTATAAGTACATAAAAGTGTACCTATTTTCAGTTGAGGAATGACTAACAGTATTGATAACAGATTCTGAGCTATAGGCCAGATCTACACCAAGCAGGCTATGACACTTTGAAAACGTTTTGAAAACTGTCTATGGTGCGTGTCCTGGGCCCCAACAGTTGTCACTACTGTTATAAACCGTTTTAAAGCAGTAGTGTAGATCCTGCCATGGAAGCAATGGAAGAAGGGAATTGCTCATTTTATAACACAAGCAGCACTGGAAGAGGGAAAGATTCCCTTTTCCACTCTCCATGTTTTCCTGATTGAAGTCAAACACACACACACCCCTCCTGGGCTGCTCTTGGTCCCACTGGCAAAAGAGAGAGGTACTCAGAGCGTACCTGTTCTTCTCCTCCCCTCCCCTCCCCTTCCCCCCCAGTTGGGATAATAGTAGTTTGAGAGCAATTTCAAATGACTAGGCTCCACTTTGCCTGGTGCTATTCCCCCAAATCAGTCTAGTAGTTCCCTGCAGCAGCTTGACATAAAGAAAAAGACACTGGGGAATCCAATCACCTATGTTCCATGCCGTATCTAATTTGGCCGTCAAAAGTGAGAAGGGTACAATCCTATGCATGTTTAGACAGAAACAAGTCCTACAACTCCCAGCATTCCACAGCTGGCAGGGGAATGCTAGGAGTTGTAATTCATTTTTCCCTGTAAACATGCATAGTGTTCTGCTTAAACGTAGGAAAGTCTTTACAGTTTTTCTCCAGGAGAGGTCACTGGTCTGATGCTTGTGCTGTTTTGAGATTACGTTAGTAAAACTAAAGCCAAAGCCATTCAGGAGGCATTTTGAAATGTATGTCTATCTTGTTTGGTAAGAGAAACTGAATTATCTCTGAAATTTACTCCTGATCTAGAAGAGCTATGCAGCAGTACAGGAAGGGCAGGTGTCTCCTAAAATCATAGAATAGTAGAGTTGGAGAGGGCCTATAAGGCCATCAAGTCCAACCCCCTGCTCAATGCAGGAATCTACCTTGAAGCATATCTGACAGATGGTTGTCCAGCTGCCTCTTGAAGGCCTCTAATGTGGGAGAGCCCATGACCTACCCAGGTAATTGATTCCATTGTCGTATTGCTCTAACAGTCAGGAAGTTTTTCCTGATGTCCAGCTGGAATCTGTCTTCCTGTTATGTGAGCCCATTATTCTACGTCCTGCACTCTGGGATGATCGAGAAGAGATCGTGGCCCTCTGCCGTGTGACAACCTTTCAATTATTTGAAGAGTGCTATCATGTCTCCCCTCAATCTTCTCTTCTCCAGGCTAAACATGAACAGTTCTTTCAATTTCTCCTCATAGGGCTTTGTTTCCAGACCATTGATCATCCTTGCTGCCCTCCTCTGAACACGCTCCAGCTTGTCTGCATCCTTCTTGAAGTGTGGTACCCAGAACTGGATGCAATACTCAAGATGGGGCCTTACCAGTGCCGAATAGAGGGGAACCAGTACCTCGCACGATTTGGAAGCTATACTTCTATGAATGCAGCCAAAATAGCATTTGCTTTTTTTGCAGCCACATCATGCTGTTGGCTCATCTTCAGCTTGTGTTCGGCAACAATTCCAAGATCCTTCTCGCTTGTAGTATTGCTGAGCCAAGTATCCCCCATCTTGTAACTGTGCATTTAGTTACTTTTGTAGTTCATCTGTTCCTTAAGGGATCCTGGAAAAATAACACTATTAGTTTCCGTAAACCATGAGGAGGGAGAAGGCAGATCAGAATCTTCTGGTAGATCTCTAGGTGATTTTTAGGATTTCTGACTCCCAATAACCACTAAAAAAACAATTTCCTACCACAGTTTGTCTTTTGTCAATCACTCATAGAATCATAGAATAGTAGAGTTGAAAGGGGCCTACAAGGCCATCAAGTCCAACCTCCTGCTCAGCACAGGAATCCACCTTAAAGCATCCCTGACAAATGGTTGTCCAGCTGCCTCTTGAATGCCTCTAGAGTGGGAGAGCCCACGACCTCCCTAGGTAATTGGTTCCATTGTCATACTGCTCTAACAGTCAGGAAGTTTTTCCTGATGTCCAGACGGAATCTGGCTTCCTGTAACTTGAGCCCATTATTCTTTATTCTGCACTCTGTATTTGAAGAGTGCTATCATGTCTCCCCTCAATCTTCTTTTCTCCAAGCTAAACATGCCCAGTTGAGCCAAGTATCCCCATCTTGTAACTGTTCATTTGGTTTATTTTTCCTAGGTGAGAAGTTGGCATTAATCCCTATGAAATTTCATTCTGATGTTTTCAGCCCAGCACTCCAGCCTATCAAGATCACTTTGAAGTTTGTTTCTGTCTTCCAGGGTATTAGCGATCCCACCCAATCTTGTGTCATCTGCAAAATTTCCCTGCACCTCCTTGTCCAAATCTTTAATAAAAATGTTGAAGAGCACAGGGCCCAGAACTGAGCCCTGTGGTACCCCGCTCATTACCTCCCCCCAGTGTGAAATGGTACCATTGATAAGCACTCTTTGAGCCCGATTCTGTAGCCAACTGTGGATCAACCTAATAATTGTTCCACCTAGCCCACTTTTCACTAGTTTGTGAATCAGAATGTCATAGGGCACTTTGTCAAAAGCTTTGCTGAAGTCAAGGTATACTGTGTCCACAGCATTCCCACAGTCCACAAGGGAGGTTACCTGATCAAAAAATGAGATCAGATTCGTCTTACAGGATTTGTTTCCCAGCCTCAGTGCTCCCCACCTGTCCAGTACCTTTAATCAGGTCTTTTTGCAGCTCTGCTAGTCAATCTTAAAGCTGCAAATGGAGTGGATCTATAGTAATATATATGCTGGCCATCCCAGTTCTATGGCTCATTAGTTGTAGCAGATAATTGGCTCCACTCACTTAAAAAGTTGTTTGCATCTAGTTTCCCAGCCACTATTTTGCACCTGGCTGTGGTTGTTGGATCTTGCAGTCCTAGTAAAAAAATGAAGTCGATTCCACGAACTTGATGCCTGCCCACCTGTAGCTTAAAACATGTTGAGGTATACTTGAACTCCTCAAGAGCTACACATGAGCCAGAGTTTGACCACCTCTGAATTTGGAGGTGGTGGGTCCTGCCACCTAGCCAGGATTCTACTCTCCTGACATATTGTATGCATCCGACCTGTTCCCTCCTGAGTATACCTTTCCTCCCAGGGAATCCTCTGGTGACATAGCCTTGTGTCAGCTAAAGACACATTTCTATGCCAACTCCAGGCTTCCACCAGATTTGCAGCCAGCTGCCTTCATTTTTGAGACGTGGGAGTGAAGGGGGAGAAACAGGGATTGAGGTAGAGCTCAGGATGTGATTAAAAGGATAGCAGGCGGCAAGGTGAGACATCCATGAGACAAGGCACTTTAGGCTGCCTTGGGGTCTAGTGGGTTCTTCCAGTCCCCCAGTTGTACTGGGTTTCTCTATAGGGGTCCTACACCTCTTCCTCTAAGGAGGTTTCCCCAGGATCTGGGCCAGGTAGGATTCTGGCACCATCCCGCACCCCCAAAGGACCTCCCCTGGTTAGGCATCCAGAACTGTTTTTGCAGAATACTTACAGTGCAAGCAACGAAGCATGTCAGCGGTAGGTTCCCAAGGCAATTTTTCTGAATGATACATTTTCCAATCTATTACTTATTGGAGTTGCCAGTATTTTCATCTCCCTACATTTGAGGTGATGGTGGTAGTGCAGGAGCCAAGAGGGAATGGTGAAATGCAAGGTGAATGGTCTTGGGTGCATGTAGTTCCTGCCAGTATGCCACGGCGTTGATCTGCTTCACTGTACAGAAGAGACCTATAAATTGAGCACCTTGTTTGCGGGATGGCCTTACACTGCAGGTGGTAAGTCGAGGATAAGTAGATCTGAAGCCTAGGAGGTGTTGGAGGGCATGCCAAAACCAGGAGGTGCACGTGTTTCCTTGCAGGGATGAAGAGGGAAAGGTACTGTAAACTGGCAACAAAAGAGGAGGCAAACCGGGGTGCTCCAACAAAGGAGAAGAGAAATTTATTGTGCTCAATGCGTTTCAGAGATGTCTCCTTCTTCAGGAGCTATAAATCAAACAAATAAATTAAAACTTTTAATTTATTTGTTTGATTTATAGCACCTGTTTCCTTTGCCAGATACAAGAAGTCCAGTCAGAAGAGATGCTATTGAAGCAAGTCTGCTGTGACCTTGGCTCTGGGGCTAGGTCCACAGCCTCCTGCCAGGCTCCCCCCAGGGACAGGCTTTGTGCTCACTCTCTTGTGAGGCTATGCCGCTCATGGAAGCTGGCTAGAGAGCTACAATGGCTGCTTCACCATAGAAGGCAAAGCTCTGTCTAGGTATAGAATGCAACAGATCTAGCTAGATGAATATAACAGTGAGGTGGTTCCAGGCAGAAGGGAGAGGGAGGAATACTGTTCCTGGAAATGTGGATTAGGCACCAGAGCAGGAGAGGGATCATGTGAACTCTGCTGGGCTTACAGCTGTGCAACAGTGTGCCTACCATGCTCAGTCCCACGACCAATGGAAACCAGCAACTGGGTGTCCAAATTCAAGGGCTGTTATAGACGGCAACACAAAATGCAAAACGATCAATGGCTTGGAGCTGGACTGAGAATGTAGTAGGACAAAGGGATCAATTTCTTGTCTCTGGGAATGAAGGGAAACCCCAAAGCAGTTTCTGGCTACCTGACTAATTTAGAGGTAGCTGACTATTACAAAGCCATTATGCTTCTGAGAGACAGTTAGGTAGATTGTGGGATGCCCCCACAGTGCTTTAACTTGCTGGTCTGTTCTGGGGTGAAGATACTTTGGGGCTGCACCATGTTTACCACCAAGGTTCTGCACTGGCCAATTTAAAGCTATTCTCTTGGTTGTCTTGGCTGCATGGTGACTTCACAACTCATAAGGCACCTGCATTTATCCAGAGTTCCCAAGCTTACCACAGTGCAGCAGGCAACTCCTTTTAATGTAATCAATAGGGACACACACATGTCACTTAGGTGATAGCTTCCTTGCTTCCATCCGGGACTCTCTTGTTCCTGGCAGCCTCCATGCCTCCTCCTCCTCTTGTAGCCTTTTCTGAAACAGAATGGATACTGTTAGGGCAGGGATGGACAGCTATAACTCCAATCAGTCCTGTCCATCATAGTCAATGGTGAGGGATCATGGGAACTGTAGGCCAAAACATCTAGAGGGACACAAGTTGCCCACCCTGTGCTAGGCTGATGCCAACAGAAAGATAAGGCACAAACTACATATGTGCATAAAACCATTATACACAAAAAGATGGACTAAGTTAAGAAGAGCAACACATGAGTGGTTTTAGAGGGAAGAAGAAAGGAGACTGCTCCTAATAAAGGAAGCAGAGGGCAATATGTGCAGGGTAAGTACTTCCCCATGGAGGCACAAGTAGTGGCTCTGAGAGAAAGAACAAGAAGAAATTAAGGATCTCATCTATGCCAATGGCAGAGGCGCAGAAGGGCGTTCCCATCGCAGTTTTGCTGTGATTCAGAGATTCGTCTGGTAATTCAAGATACTGGGACTGTGGTTGTAGTTCTTCACAAATTATGGCTGACTAGGTATCCTGGCCCTCAAAGTACACTCCATTAAGGACACAGATGATGGAGGATAAAAGCTGGCAATGCCTTGTGAGGTCCCCTGGAGCCATAACTTTCTGAGTACAAAAATAATAAAATTGACCAGTGGTAACAGTGCCTTGGCATGAAGCTTTCCTTGAGGGCTGTGGGTGGCTAATCAGGAGTTGCCTGGAATGGCGTGGTCAGTTTAGAGATTGAGTAGGAGGTCTGACTCCCATGGAGGAGGAATAGAGGCCCCACCTGGTGTGAATGTCAAAAGAGGACAGCCTGTATTTCCCTGTATATCTAAGCTTTGATCTTACATACTTGACCTGGCTCATGTGGAGGTTTCAAAAATCAAGGCATTAGGAGTATACTTTAAATGACAACAAAACTGAGTTCCCTAGTAACAGGGGAAACCAAAGGAGCTGAGAATCCATGGGGTCTTGATCTTTTAAACACCCGTTTAGCTCAGGGTAAGTAAGTGCTTTTCAGAAGCAGAATGAATGCTAACAGTCTGGATAAAGCACATACTGAGTTTATAATGCAATCCATAGCCCTGTCTCTTTTAACCCAAAGCAAAGGTTTGGGAAGGAATCCTGCTTCAGAAATCCTGTTTTGTTGAAACTAAGCAAATGCCTTCTGCTTCTTCATACATCGTCATACTCTCCCCCACTTTTTTCTAATTGTCAGAGGCCCCATGGTGACCGTTGCTGAAGAAAATAATCCCCTTCAACAATCGCACGGCACCATAGCAACCAGGACGTCAGCGTGAGACAGCTGCAGGTTTCCATCCTAATTTCTGCCTTTCCTCAGGATCGGAAGCATTTGAGGTGAGCAGGCAATGTGTGTGCCACAGGAAAGGAGCACCGTGGACAAAAACGACGACAGCAGAGAGCGAGCGAGAGATCCCTCAAGATAGGCACTGCAAAGGTAGGGTGCGTACGCGAGTGGCATTGGTCTGTTTGCGTCAATGGAACATTATGAACGCTACATTTTGTACCTTTTTTCCCCTTTCGTTTTGATGCCAGCTGTCCCCTGGGAAGAGGGTGATTGGGAAGGTAGGAACACAATCCCAGAGATTAATGAAATTAGTGATCCCCCAGTGTGGTGATGGCTTTTGAAGACATGCAGAGCAGGATTCATTAACTAGCTGTCCCCCAGAGACCCTGCTGCTCTCCATGGTACTGCAGGACTTCCCTTTCTTTCTTTCTTTCGTTCGTTCGTTCGTTCGTTTTTAATGGGGGAAATCTCTTCTAAAAAGGTGGGGGGAGGGGCAAGCGGCACATTACCCTTCCCCTTTATTTGTTCAAGGCAGGTTTCACTGAAATGGGGTGAGTCTTGCTCTAGGTAACATTGACTGCTGGTAATGATTGCTTAAAACAGAGGGTTGGAAATAAAACGTTTTCTTGGGATGGACTATTCGTATTGCATAGCCAACTGGCAGGTTTGGTTACAGGTAAATTGTTTAAATAAAAAGAGAGAGGAAGAAGACAGTCTAGATCATTAAGTCCTGGGGGGGCAGGGGACGACGACACATGATCCGATTCCTATGTAATTGATTCCTAGAGGTTGAAAGGTGATGCGGGCCGAAAATGAGCCTTGAACAAAACATTATCATTTTCTCTTTCCAGGGAAAGAATGACATATTTGACACCCTTTTAAACCTCAGTTGGATTAATGTCCCGATGTGGAAGATTTCAGAACCATGAACACACTTTTGATCTCCGGTATGATGAGTGTCCTTACAGCCAGAACTCCTAATGGAAAACCCAGGTGAACTGTGGATTATGCTTAGAAGCAGGTATGATTACTTCTTGGTTCTTCATG
Source organism: Anniella stebbinsi (assembly GCA_029215795.1). Taxonomy (NCBI): domain Eukaryota; kingdom Metazoa; phylum Chordata; class Lepidosauria; order Squamata; family Anniellidae; genus Anniella; species Anniella stebbinsi. The sequence continues at coordinate 104,567,559 of JARDYH010000003.1, forward strand.
CTTGACAACGGTATAGTCTCATCCTTTGGAACAAAAATCAGACTTGTCTTTGAATGTGTTTTGGGAGGATAAGCACTGCTAGGCTGCTTTTAAAAATCCATCCTGGGGGGCCTGCACAAGAAAAGAAAAAGTAGAACATTTCTTCTGTTTAAATAGAAATTGGTTCCTTAAAAACATAAGAAAGGCACTTTTTCCCAGTAGTCCCTAATGTTATATTTTACTGAGTGCACGTGTGATTAAAAATAGTACAGATAATTTTGATTTAATATATAAATATTACATACAATGCAACCGCTGATGTGATCACCACCCACCCACTCGTTGCCTGAAAAATGCATCTTTGTGTTCCATGGTTGCTATTCTGTTCTTCCTCTGTTGTTCTTCTGTTCTGATAAGGGAAATTTGCATGGAAGAAGCCCCTGTTTCAATCTCTGGCATCTCCAGTTAAAGGACCTCAGGTAGCAGGGCTGAAAAGGGATCCCTGATGGGGAGAGGCTGCCACTCAGAGTGGACAATACGGGGCTAGATAGACTAATAGTCTGACTTCATATATTCATTCAGTACTGTGGCTGGCATGCTGTTGCAGACAACTATGCACGCAGGTGGCATTGCAGCACCTGAGCAGAATTGATGATGATGATGATGATGATGATGATGATGATGATGATGATTTTCAGGGCCAATTACCCTCACAAGGCAGCTTACAATATTATAAAACATGAACATGAATATACAATTACAAACACACACACACACAGAGCAGCACCAAAATCTGAGCACCACACTTCAAGAAGGATGCAGACAAGCTGGAGCGTGTTCAGAGGAGGTCAATCAGGATGGTCAGGTGTCTGGAAACAAAGCCCTATGAGGAGAGACTGAAAGAACTGGGCATGGTTAGCCTGGCAAAAAGAAGATTGAGGGGAGACATGATAGCACTCTTCAAATACTTGAAAGGTTGTCACACAGAGGAGGGCCAGGATCTCTTCTCCATCATCTCAGAGTGCAGGACGTAGAATAATGGGCTCAAGATACAGGAAGCCAGATTCCGGCTGGACACCAGGAAAAACTTCCTGACTGTTAGAGCAATACGACAATGGAACCCATGACTTAGGGAGGTGGTGGGCTCTCCCACACTAGAGACATTCAAGAGGCAGCTGGACAACCATCTGTCAGCTATGTTTTAAGATGGATTCCTGCACTGAGCAGGGGGTTGGACTCAATGGCCTTATAGGCCCCTTCCATCTCTACTGTTCTATGATTCTATGAAATGATTTTTAAGCAGCAAATGCAGATTAGAATATATGTATCGTCAGGTGTTTTTTAAAAAAAGCCAGCAGTGATGACGCCACACATATTTTCCTTGTAGAAGGAGATCCAGAGGTGTGGGGCCACCACCAAGAAAGGCCTATTTCTAGTACCTATCAGCCTAATGATTCTTGCTGGTAGACCAGAGGGTAGGGCCCCTGTCACTGACCTTAATGCTTGGCAGGCTCATTCAGATGTAGGCAGTCTGTCAGGCAACATGGTTCCAAATCTTTTACAGCCTTAAAGGCCAAAACCAACACTTTGAATTGGGGCTAAAAACTAACAGGCAGCCAATGTAAATAATACTGAATAGGAATAATATGATCCCAGCACTTGACTCCCACAAGCATTGGAGCTGTCACATTCTGTACCAGTTGACGTTTTCTTACAAAGCCAATGAGTCGCTGGAATTTGTGCTGAACTTCCAACAAATAATTTATTCTCATTATAAGGGCCCAAATAGTGGGGAGCCACTTGTGAATCTACTAGTAGATGATATCCCTAGTGAAAGGTAACCACCCAACTAATTTACCTTGTAACTTGTCTTAGAAGAGTTTTCAGGTTTTCAGGGTTCCTTCTATGACCTGGAGCCCTTGAGCAACTCCTTGATGATCTTTTGCCTCCTTAAGAGTCCCACCTTCCTCCCTTTACCTTCTCCTTCCCAATTAATATGGGGTTTAGGCTGTAGACATGGGGTGAGATTTAGACAACAGAACTGAGTGATATAAAGGCATTAAAAAAAAGTTGCAAAACGCAACTTATTTTACCCTAGCTGCATTTCCAGCTGCTACTTCCTTGTACACACATCTTTTCCTGCTCTTTCCTCTCTGGTTCTCTCACTCTTTTCTAGGGTGACCATATGGAAAGGAGGATAGAGCTCCTGTATCTTTAACAGATGCATAGAAAAGGGAATTTCAGCAGGTGTCATTTTGTATGCATGCAGCACCTGGTGAAATTCCCTCTTCATCACAACAGTTAAAGCTGCAGGAGCTATACTAGAGTGGCCAGATTCAAAAGAGGGCAGGACTCCTGCAGCTTTAGCTGCTGTGATGAAGAGGGAATTTCACCAGGTGCTGCATGCATACAATCCCCCTCCTCTCCATTTTTATCCTCACAACAACCCTGTGAGGTAGGTTGGGCTGAGAGTCTGTGACTGGCCCAAAGTCATCCAGTGAGCTTCCATGGTCAAGTGGGGACTAGAATCAGATCTCCCAAGTCCCAGTCCAACACTCTAACCATTATACCGCACTGGCTCTATATATCAGGGAAATAGGTTGAACAATTCAGATCCCACTTCCAAGACAAATTTATATACGATTGCATTCTCTATTACATCACTGGAAATGGAAAGATCTTAACACCTTCCCAACCACCCGGGTAAGTCCCTACATTCTCTTGCCTGGCTGTTGGGACACTCTGGGTTATATCCAATGTTACGCTCGTGGAAAAATTACTAGTGTTTTCATTGTTCTGCTAGTGGTTGTATAACTGCTAACAAAATGGTCACAAGCAACACCTAGACTAATGAAGTTGTAATGAGTTGCGCAACACCTTAGGGAACACCAGGATGGCCCTCCCATGAAGTGATGAGTATCCCCCACCTCAAGTGGTGACTCTGGAAGGGAAGGGAATCTTGTATGCCCTACTGTCAGGAGAACCATAGGTCCAGGTGCAGTTGCTATTCTATGCCTCCCAAAGTGTGGCACAGGGCCAGTGGCCGCTCTGGAGAGCTTGCTGAGAGCCACCTGATATCTTGCTCTGAGGACCCCTTAGAGTGAGGCATTGGGTGGGTAGACCCTCTGGACAACTGCCTGGCCCAATGGCCTCACTCTGAGGGGGTCATTTGTGAGAGCGAGGCATTGGCAGGGAAGTGGCCCCGGAGATTGTCTGTATTGCTCTGGGGGCCACCTTCCTGCCAATGTCTTGCTCTCATGAAGGACCCCCTCAGAGTGAGGTATTGAAGGGAAGGCAAGTGGAGGAAGTCGGCAGGTAAGAAGGGGAAGAGGGGGAGGGTCATGCTCCTTCCCCCCCTTGCACAGCAGCTTACACCCCTCTTCACCCCTCCCCACATAGCAGAACAGCTTATTTTTCTTCCTCCCTGTGAGGCAGCAGCACTTGTGTTCCTTCTGCCCTCCTCCCGTAATGTGGCAGCAGCTCATGGTTTCCCTCCCGCCCCCGCACCCCTAGGTAGTGGCGGAGGCTCACGCTCCTTTCCCTGCACCCCCTTGCAGCAACTCCAGCTCCTCTCCCCCAACACTCAGTGGTGGCAGAGCCACAGCAGCATGTCATCTGCTTCAGGTGGTAGAAGGCCTTGGGCCAGCCCTTTGCAACATCTTGTGGAACTGGAGCTTGCCTTCATAGTGTCACTTTGCTGCCGCTTTGCTGCTAAACCCCGCGGTTTCACTGCTGTGGGGTGGCAGAGGGTAATACTCATTGCAGAGGCAATACAGGCTTTCCAGCAGTCATTCAGTATGTCAGGCCCACCCCCTGCCCTCTGCCTGGCTTCCAGCAACCAATCAGTGGCTGCCATCTGCTGCAGAACACCCCAGTGAGAACTGTGGTGCCTTTGCTTCGAAGGGAAAAGTCCCTGGCTTTTTAAACACGGAGCTTTGGGGGAAAGTCTCACGGTGGCTGCATGGCAGCCGCTGCATTGTATTTCTGATGCAGCACCACTACGGAAAGAAGACATTTGTGCAACAACTTGAGCAACAGCTTGTGCAATTACTTGTAAAACGCCTTGTGCATTGGCCCCAATGAATAGCCCAAGAATCAAAGTATCGGATTTGACACTGGCCTAAGGATGACAAAGGGGCTTCCGCAAGCAGTAGAAGCTTCTTTGTGCTAGTGGAATGACACCATTGGATACAACTTTGTCTCAACTGCATGGAATCTTGCACAGAACATCTCCATCATGATCGCTATCAGTTGGCCACATTTTTAAAAATTGTGCTACAAAATGGCTGAGATTTTAGAACGTTCCCCTTGAAATGTAGTTTTCACTTGAATCCATTTTTGTGTATCTATAATATACTTACAATTTTTCCTTCTGCCATTATATATAAGATCAACATTTCAGGGAAATAAACAATCTGTAAAATGTTCATTGAATCCTATTATTTTGCCTCAACTATATCTTCAGTAGCAATTTTTAACATGCTGATATAAAAGCATATATAAAAACAACTAGAAATCATAAACAGTTGTTCTAAGGTAATATCCGGTGCTATTTTTGTAGCTGCGAACTTTTCATTGTTGCTCTGATTACACAATATGTGTATCTTTCAGTTTTAATTGAGATTCAGTGATTTTGCCAGCCATTTTGGATTTTTAAATGCATTGTCACAGAAGGTTGGTTTACACAACAAGGTATCAATAATTTAATTTTCTACACGTAACTCATTTGTTTCTTAACATATGGTGTATGGATTTTATGGTGTTGGCCAAAATAAAGGTTTGTTGGTCACCATTTTGTAATTTTTCAATTTAGGCTGCTAAAATCCCTGTGATATATGTTTGGCCCAATATTAACATGCCTACAAAATTACAGTACACTTGCTTAAACAGTGTGTTAACATTTATTTAAGCTTAATTGATTAATTTAGGATGTTTTAGGATGTTTTAATGATGTTTTAGGATGTTTTAATGCAGTTTTAATAATATTTGTCATGTTTTAATTAGTTTTATGTATTTTATCATGCTGTTGTTCCCCGCCTCGATCTAGATGGAGAGGCGGGTAAGAAATAAATCGTTATTATTATTATTATTATTATTATTAATTTGTTAAAATTAGTTTTATGATTGTATTTTGAATTTATTTTATTTTTTGTCTTATGACTACATGACCACTTTTGGATCTCACTTTGAGCACCACTCTTGTATCTTTTGATAAAAGGCGGTCTTAAAATCTTTTAATCCATTAATAAAATAAATAAACGTTTAACAATTTTTTATTAATGTTTTGAATTGGCTGACTGAGAACATTTTCTTCGTACGAACCACATATGGTATGTGGGAGTGAAAACACAGTGCTTAAAGTAAGGCATGCCCTATGGTCAATGACACTGAATTGTTAATGATAATGTTGATGGAACTAAATGTCCTATAAGTTCCACTGAAGAAAGATGTTTCATGCTTATGAATATGTCTCTAAAAGGGGATAAGTTTTGCCAGAGCGAAATTAGGTGCCTTTGGTGACTCAGCGCATAATAGATTCAGCTCAGACTACAATAGAACACAGAAAGTCATGTCTCTAATTCTGACATTTAATGTATACATGAACTCTTCTAATGATAAATATAGATTCTTGGTATCTATGCAGTACAGTCATATGCAGAACTACTTAGAAGTAAGTCCAATTAAATGCAGTGGGATTTACTCCATGATAAATGTGTATAAGGTTGCAGCCTTATATATAGATTATCTATATTTAAGGATCTAAGTGACCCCTCAGCATGCTAGAGGCCTCATGGTGACATCACTGTCTTCTCAGCATGTCACAGGTTTAGAGCAATCCACTGCAGGCCTGGCAGCGGCTTTTTTGTGCATGCTCTGAGGTCTCCAATGCACCAACAAAGTGGCAATATCCCCTTACCATTGGAGACATGCTGGAGGCCTCACCTCATCTGAACCAAAAAGAGGGGTCACTTGTGAATCACTGAAAAAGAGGACATGCATCACTAAAAAAGTGGGCAAAGCCCCACAAATTTGCATAAAATGTATATATGCTAATTTTTATGTATAAACACCATTTTTTAAAAAATAATTAGTATGATTTAAATAGAAATACAATACATCTCAACACAGTGTGAAAGACCATGCCCAGGCGGCCTGTGTGCCTTGCAGAAACTCCCTGACCCCCAGAACTCAGCCCTGGAGAAGACTAGTACATTGGACTGAATGCAGAAAGGGCACAATCTAAAGCTCTTATACACGTGTTGTATTTCTCTTTTTCATTTAGATAAAGTGCCATGTACACTGAATCTGATGGAATAATAATAATAACAACAACAACAACACCTCCTCCTCCTCCTCCTCCTCCTCCTCCTCCAAGGGCCCCAATTCCTTTGCCCCAATATAGCTAGGCTTCCATGCAGATATTCATAGCTGAATAAGGAATAGTTGGATAAAGAATCTGTGCATACTTCCCTAGCCTAATCCAGTAGCAGCTGGGGTTACACATGTATAGCTCTTTTGTTAAAAGCTTGATCCCACCAATTGACTCTTTGGCAGGAGAAGGAAGGGGCTGGATTTGGTTCTTCCTGCTCCCTCTTCACCACCACACAGCTGATCAGCTGGATTCCAGCTTATTAAAACACATACACACAGCCTTAGTTGCTATATCACACTCTGACCCTGTTCAGATGACACACTAAACCATGGTGGTTAAGCATTTTCAGCTAAATGTTACGGCTTAGCGTGCTGTGTGAACCATTCCTAACCGTGCTGGCTACATAACCTCGGTTTAAACTCGCTCACTAACCATTTGCTGCAAAAGGGTTAGCTGCCTAACCGTGGCTTAGCGTATCGTCTGAGCAGGCCCTCTGTTGGATTGGGGCAGCAGATTTGCATATTAGCTGGGTTTCATCTAGTGTGTGTATAAAGGCAAATTCTGTTGGGTGTACTTCCTTTTTCATTTTGACTAAAAATTAAAGTTTCCTTTGACGAAAAATTAAAGTTTCCTTTGACTAATAATTGGGCCTTCTCTCTCTCCATACAGCCCTTTAAAGCAAAGACTGACTATGTTGCTTGTCCGTGACATGGATCACAGCGCTGCTCCTGTTCTTACCCCAACATCAGGGCTGCTGCTACAGAACAACCACCGTGCAGAAACCTCTAACCCTCTGGCAAGCAATGAGATGGCTGCTTTACCCAAGGAACATGGGCTTGAGAAAAACAATACTGCCTCACGGTACGAGTTGATGCCAGGAGAAATCATTGCCTCCAGTCTGCTTTTGGGAGCTTTGTGGTTATGTTCCATCTTTGGAAACTCCCTTGTTTGCCTGGTAATTCACAGGAGCAGGAGGACCCAATCTACGACCAACTACTTTGTGGTCTCAATGGCCTGTGCAGACCTACTCATCAGTGTAGGGAGCACTCCCTTTGTGCTTCTTCAGTTAGCTTCTGGGAGGTGGACACTTGGAAGCATGATGTGCAAGCTGGTGAGATATTTTCAGTATCTGACACCTGGTGTCCAGATTTATGTGTTGCTTTCCATCTGTGTGGATCGATTCTATACTATTGTGTACCCGCTGAGTTTCAAGGTGTCCCGAGAAAAAGCCAAGAAAATGATTGCGGCGTCTTGGATCTTTGATGCTGCTTTGGTGTCCCCAGCCTTCTTTTTTTTCGGATCAGGCCGGGACAACCATTGCAGCTTTTTCCCACCATATTCTTGGGATGGAGCTATGTATAGCATCATCCACTTGTTACTGGCTTTCCTGATTCCATCCGTTCTCATCATTCTCTTTTATCAAAAGGTAGTCAAATATATTTGGAGGATTGGTACAGATGGTAGAACCATCCGGAGGACCATGAATATCGTTCCAAGGACAAAGGTGAAAACTATCAAGATGTTCCTCATGTTGAATTTACTTTTTCTACTCTCATGGCTCCCATTTTATGTGGTTCAACTTTGGCATCCACTTGAGACAGACTACAGAAAGAGCTCCTTGGTTTTTATGTCGGTCACTTGGATATCCTTTAGTTCCTCAGCTTCAAAGCCTACCTTGTACTCTGTGTATAATGCAAATTTCAGGAGAGGAATGAAAGAGACTTTCTGCATGTCCTCCATGAAATGCTACCGAAGCAATGCATATACCATCACCACCAGTTCAAAGATAGCAAAAAAAAATTATGTAGGGATCTCAGAAATCCCTGCACCAGCCAAAAGTGTTTCCAAAGACACTATATATGATTCATTTGACAGAGAAGCAAAAGAGAAAAAGCTGGCTTGGCCTATTAATTCAAACCCACCAAATACATTTGTCTAATTCAGCCCTTTTACTACACTTGATCTTAGCCAAAAGGCCAAGAAACGATTCAGCCCTTTTATCAACAATTACATACAATCAGATCAAAGAACTTTATCTCTGTCTATTGACATGGCTTGCAGGGGGTTGAATATAATTTCACAGAAAGAATAAATGTTTATTTTATTAAATCCATTGATTGTATTGTATACTGAATTTTTAAAAACTTAAGTATGGCCTGCTTTAGAACAATTGTCCTAGTAGGTATGGATGCATAATCGTTTCAACGTTTCACTTAATTTTATTTTGTAAAAACAGATAAATTACTGCAGGTCAAACCATTATGCACAAATGAGGGTAAATCCACTAAGAACAACTGCAGCATAACAATTATTTTTGCAAAATTTAAAAACAGAACTTTTGTGCTCCAACTGTCCCTATTTAGCAGGAACAGATAGTCTCTGTGACGTGTTTTAATTGTTTTTGATATCTGCCTCTGGTAAAACACTCTCCTTCTTTTGTCCCTATTATGCCTTTGGGGGATCTGTTGGAGATGCCTTTAAGATTTTGATGGCATGCACACTCATGGAGTGTTATCACACAGGGAAAAATTGTGTTTGCTTACCGGCGCTTCTCCGCCCGTGCGTTTGTCCCTCATTACTTCCTCTTTTGAGCCGTTTTGATCGTGCTGCTTCTCCTGCATACAGCAGGAAATAGTGGCAACTTCCGTCTTTAAAAAATAAGTCAGACATACTGGCGTGGTTTTTGTGGCATGAAGAAGGCTAGAAGGGGCAGGAGGCATGTGGGAGGCAGAAGAAGAGCTCATGTACTTGAGCAATTTGGGCCTCAGCCTCCCAGCCCTACCCAAAATCTTTACAAGTTTATGGGCGTCATCAGATGAGCGTTTTATTGTACGCTCGTTGCTGGGCACTCACGGATTTTCGCGGATCCCTCTCATGACGTTATCTGTGTCCTGCGTGCCGTGCACCTCCCACCCCTTCTAGCCTTTTTCATGTGACAAAAAAACACCCCAGTAAGTCTGATTTATTTTTTGAGATGGAAGTTGCCACTATCTCCTGCTGTATGCAGGAGAAGCAGCGAGATGAAAACAGCCCACTAAATGGGCCATGTGCGTGTTGTTTACTTCCTCTTTTGAAAGAGGAAGTACTGAGGGACAAACGCACAAGTGGAGAAATGATGGTAAGGATTTTCCCACTGTGTGATGATGCTCAAAGTTATGAGTGGAGAGTGGATGCATCTTGACTGCAGTGCGTAAGCTTGTAAATGCACACGGAATTCCAGCACACTGCTTTCTTACCCTCACCGCCATAACCACCTATCTTGACAATAAATGTTGCTGACATCATTTGACCAGCAGATACTCTTTTAAGTAAAACCAGATCTATTGTGAGTTTAAACATTCTTAGGAAACTCTTGTAGTCAGTTTACTAACACAGCCCAGTTCAGAAGACAGTGCAAGACAGCCTTCAGAGTGGGCAATGGTCTTAATGTGCACAAAGGTATTACCAATATGAAAGGATCCCAGTTTTAATTTATGAATGTTGGAGGTTATGAAGAACGTCTTGTCCACTTTGCCCTTTACTGACATTTCACATGTCCAAACCACAACATACTTGATTCTCCCCGTGCATTTTCAGATGTCATTTCCCTACACTACCTCCTCCTGGAGTGAACGGATGCCACTTATTCAGGAGAAGGTAAAGGACACTTAGAGGCTAGGCCTAAGCCTGCCCAGTGGCCACAGTCAGTCATTATAAGTGGAAACACTTCAGCACATCTACATTAAGACCACAGCTGGTTTAATAGCCGTTTCCTCTCCTTGAGGTCCTCTAAGAATTGCAACAGTTGTGTGATGGAGCCCCTGTGGTGTATGCTCTGTAGCATAAATATATTTTTGTATATTTATGATATGCTCTGGTTACTACCAGGCTATGGCCAAACATTTGGCTGCTCAGTTCAAATCGCTATGTAAGCTTCAGTGCTCCTCACTTCTGCAACTCCTGGCCTTTTCTCTCCTCTTTCCTCCCGCTCTCAGCCTCCCCTCAGTCTTCTTTCCTCCCTCAGTCCCCTCTCTCCTAGCCCCTTCCTTATTCTACCCCCCCTCCCCAAGGCTTTCTGTCCTCCTTTCTCTAGTGTGCCATTAGATGGTTCAGCCATTTATAGCTAGATGTTTCACCACTACCAAAGTCCTTAGTACAGGGATAGACAACATGGTGCCCTCAGATGTTTTGTACTACACTTCACATAATCCCTGGCCACTGAACATGCTGCTGGGACTGATGGAAGTTAGAGCCCAAATATCTAGTGGGTGCCAGATGGGTCTATGGTCTGATCTGGCAGGGCTCTTCTTGTGTTCTTAAAATATAACTTGGGCCAAAGTACTTATTCAGTCACACATGAATATATCCCTTACACAGGCTATCAAACATCTCCTGGGTGTATTGTGCCATTCCCCTGGCCAGGGCATGGCAACACAACTTCTCTTGACATTTCAATATGTGACAGCATCATGATTCAGACCTAAACAGAGTCTCCTTAGAGAAGTATCAGGACATCCTGTAAATCATTCAGCAGGGGTTGGGGGGGGAGGATAGGGGACAATATTGTTTCTACTACTGAGCACATGGGGGGGGGAATCATTCCCCTCTCCATAGACAGGACACCCTTGCAGGGCTGGGAACTGCAAACTAGGGTGGCAAGGCAGCATGGACAGGTCGTTGTAGCTTTAGGCGTTGTAAAAAAAAAGGTGTTTTGTCAGTTGTGATCCAACTGGGCAATCCAATGTAGTGTCAGACTATGACTGGGGAGACCCAAAATCATAGAATAGTAGAGTTGGAAGGGGCCTATAAGGCCATCAAGTCCAACCCCCTGCTCAATGCAGGATCAAATCCTCCCTCAGTCATTAAATTAATTAGACAACCTTATCGTAATTATACTCTTTCTCAGCCTAGCATACCTCACAGGGCTGTTGTGAAGACAGAACAAAAGGGATATATGGCATGTTGAGGATGGGTGAGGGGGGGAAATGCAACAATTATCACAGGGACCAGTAAGGTCAAAAACACAGGGGGGGGGGGGGGAGTCTGAGTTTCAAATGTACCGTATATTTCAACTAACCGGCCAATTATTGGGTTGCAGAATTCTTAGACACGTGTAATGCGTATTAATTTCTTATAAAAGGGGGTCATAGAATTGTAGAATAGTAGAGTTGGAAGGGGCCTATAAGGCCATCGAGTCCAAGGTATTCCACATGCCCCATAAAGAAAGACAATATTTTTAAAAGGAACTGCCACACAAACTTTGCCAAATTTGGAAAGTGGTTGCTTAATATTGTGAATTAATTCCAGAGGTAACAAATAAAAACCAGTGCAAGTCATAGCAGACAATTGCCTTTTAAAGCTATTCTGCAGTTTATCTAATTATAACAAAGTCATGAAAAATTATACTAAAACTCTTTGTGATTATATCATCCCATTATCCCAGTTCTAAAACAACCACTTTCTTAAAAGTTCCTTCTACTAACATGCTGGTTTCCAGACTGGCAGTGTAAGGTACTTACAGAGACATCTTATCTATTAATGGTATAGAATCTTGCCTATTTACTATTCTTTCCAGTGAGGAAAGGAAAAGATGTCAGTTTGGCTAGGACTGAACTCTCCCACAGGTTGTAAAGTGGGGAGGGTACTGAGCAGGTTGGGTACTGAGAAAATTCCAAAGAAGATCAGATGTTATGGGGCAGGGAACCCAGACATATTTTCGGAAGTAAGGAAGCAGATAGGGAAATTAAGTTTAGAGGGTTGAGAGTTAAAAGCCAAAGAGATATATATACAAGATCTAGATGTTGACTCCCCAGTCTGAAAGCTCAGGAGCTTGGTGCTTCTGTGACATAACATAAGAGAAATCTCCCCAGTGCTTGGGCCCTTCAGAAACTTTGGCATCATTTGGATGTAATGCTAAACCATGATTTAGGATTATGAGAAGAGATCCATGCGAGCCTTGTACTTGCCTGGCTCCAGAATGCCTGCAAGAAACAGTTTAGAAGCTTTCCCTTCCATTTTAAACAAATCACGGCTTGTCATTTCATACGAACCTGACAAGCTGCAGCTAATCTTAACTATGGCTTGTTTCAGCAAACCATAGCTATAAGGAAATCACATGCATGTTTAAAAGATTTCTACTTTTAATGCCATGTCAGTTCTGGCACCAGAAAGGTCACTATGGGCAGCGCAAAATATGCAGTACACACAATCCTTTTCTCCACCCTTGTCCCATTGGTGTGGGCCTTTTACTGGCCCTTCAATAAAACACAAACACACACACACACACACCAAAAATGGTTGAAGTCACATCTACTTTAATACAAAACAACAACAGGACAGACATGGGTGTTACAATAATTTAAGTATTATTTTTCAACAGCAAATACATGTGAGTGACAAATGCATCAGGGTTGAAGAAACCAAGACTTTCACTTTCTGGTGTACAATGTTATAGGCAGACTAGAGTCTACAGGACTTCATGCATCCAAAGTCTTGGATGGAGTCAACCAGTTATATGCACCCATTCACCATTCTCCACAAATAGCCTCTGCCCCTTGTTCACCCTTTAATTTGCATACAACACTGCGAATGTGCTCAATTCAGCAAAAGTCAGTGTTAGAGCACTTGACAGAACACTGCTATTCCTTTTTTTCTCCAGCTGTCACCCAGCCAACCAGGTAGGTGGGAAATGGCATCTCCCTCACAAAGCTGTTCCTTGACTGCACTGAGCAAGCAAGCAAGCAAGCAAGCAGTCATTGGTGTGTGATTCAAATGACAGCATTAGCAAGCAGGCTCCACGCAGGCACACAATTATACAAGCTTAAGAAATCTAAAGCAAAAGGATGCCTATTCATAAAGAGCCACCCCAGCAATTCATTTTTGACGTTATTTTGCTACGGTTCAAATGGGCCATCTCATTTCACAAGATGATAAACCCTTGAATCAAGTCGTGAAAGACAGAATTCATTCAGCAGGGCAAATTAATCAATGGCTGGCTAACCTGCAGCATGGGAGCCTGGAGCAGCAAAGGCAGTGGAAACATGCCTGAACATGAGCAAGATGCCTCGTGGGCCTGAATATGGCATAAAACAGGGGGCTGATTCCCTATCACTAGCAGGGATGACATTTCCAGGGCATATTTGGGGCCACCATGTTGGATGCATCCCCCACTCTGTGCTTCTTAAAGCAGACTGGTCCTATGCAGCCTTGATCTCCACACTCTTTGCCAATATGTGGACAGTGACATCACCTCAAAGGAATTAGGATGAACCAGGGTTGCCAATGCAGCTTGCACCACACCAGATGGCTGTGGGAGAATCCCAGAAAACATCCTCCTTGACACCTGGCTGACTAGGAACAGGAGAGGGCGGGAGGCAATGCTGATTAGGCTGCCTTGTAATTGCAAGAGCACAATGCCCACTCTTCTGCAAGCTGATTGGATAAAAACAGGGATCATTTTGAGTGCAAAGTAAAATGCACTTCCTACTTTGACCCAGAAAAAAAAAAAACCTACACTGAACACCATTCCCTGGCTAGCAAGAGTTTGGAGTACTCAAAGCATTTCACATACATGACCTCAGGCATATTTACAATAAACCAGAACAAGTAGGCCAGTATTTTTACCCCAAATTGCAGGTGGAATGGACTTGCCTAAGGCCAACAAGCAAACTCGTGGCACAGGTGATGTTTGAACCATGGCCTGGTTCACAGGGTAAGTTCTTAGCCACAATGCCACGCTAGCTCAGAAACAACAGAAGTCTAAAAAGGAAGAGAGTAGCCATTACATATTCACAGCCTAGTATGGGATAGAGTGATTACCATTACAACATGCACCACGGACATCATATGCATAACAAACCACTTCAGGTGAACAAAATCTCAGACTTCACTGCACATGTTTGCTTAAAGAATCACTATCTTGAGTAACGAACAGAGAAAGAAAACCACTAACCATCAGTTTTAAAAACAAGTCACAGCAAACATTTCTACACACGTGTATGTTGCAATATCTATATTAAAATAACTGGGTTAGAAAGTTATAGATTTAATTCTGCCAGTTTGCCATCAAATTCTTTTGGTAATTCTTTTCAACAGTCAAGTTCTTTGCAGAATCAGAACTGGCTGACATTATCACCAACAGGAAGATTAACACAAAGATAACAAATCACTGCTTTTTCTTATTCTTTTTTAAATTTCAGCTTGTTTTTTTTAAAATATCAACCTCTGTCTCTGTTGATCGAGCTTCACCCTGAAAAAGAAATTCAAAGATAGCTGTAAGCTATGGTTACAGTTATGAGTTCAGCTGTCAGCTAAAACGTCTAACATACACCTTTTATGGACAACACTGAAATATATGGCATACAGTGCTGGTAAAACCTCCGTTACTGTTCACGTGGGGGTCAGGGGAGAGAAAAGAGGTGAAAGAGCCCTTTGCCTGCCTCTCAGTTTGTGTAGGAGCAACACTATCTTGTTAGCACTTCAGCCTTTGTTCATTTCAAAATGCAGCCCCGTCAAACTCTAGTTGCTGACCAGAGATCTATGTCTTACGCACAATGCCCTCCCACTTAAAAAAAGCAATCTGGTCAAAGTGATTATGTATGAATGTTACTTTAGGCTTTGAATAGAAACCTTGCTGGACAAATTAATTTTAGATCCAATCCTATGTATTATTGCAGAAGCAAATAAATGGAAAAAATAAGACATCACCACAAGATCTTAAGGCAATAGCTTTATATCACAACATGTAAGGCTGGTTCATACAAGTATGCCACACTGAATGATTACTTGGCACTTGATGACTTCCACTGAAAAAAGCATTTGGGTTCTTTTATCTGGCCTTTTCAAATCGTAGCACTCAAATCCCTCCACCACCCAAATGTCTTCATTTTTTATTTAGGGAATTTGCATCCTACTCTTCCAGCAACAGCCTCCCATATTGGCTAACAAAAATAGAAGCACAGTAAAATATTTTATCAGCATAAAAATGGGATAAAACATAAGGAGCCAGATAAAATATATAAAAACTGGAGCACAAATGCCTGAGCACATAAAAAGTCAATCACTTGGCACTAAGACACCAGGTGAGTCTTCCTGAGGAGGCTAATCCAGAGTCAGGGTGCCATAACTGGGAAGCCCATACCATGGGTTACTGCTCACCTCACTTCATACAGTGATGGGTAACCAGACAAGCCCCAGCCCGGGGCAGATCTTAGTAGCTATGTAGGTTCATGTGGGCAAAGATGGTCCTTGATGTACTGTATACTTAAGCCATTTTTAAAACATTTAAAACAGCCAGATTTCAGCTGGACATCATGAAAACCTTCCTTACTGTTACAGCAATACAACAATGGGACCAATGACCTAGGGAGGTGGTGGGCTCTCCCACACTAGAGGCCTTCAAGAGGCAGCTGGACAACCATCTGTCAGGGATGCTTTAAGGTAGATTCCTGCATTGAGCAGAGGATTGGACTTGATGACCTTATAGGCCCCTTCCAACTCTACTATTCTAGGATTCTAAAAAAAAAATTTTTAGAACATTTTCTAGGTCCTGTACAAATATTAAAAGACAAGGTAGTCCTTGCCTGCAGGCACACAATCTAACAGGCAAGGAAAAATGAATGGGGAGAGAAGAAAGCAAATACTGGAAGAGCTGATCCTTCACCATCGATGGGGCCAGGTCTGTCTCCCCCATGCCATGATGTCCTTTCCTGGGAAGCAGAGGAGCAGCTTTCCACTGTCCCTTGGTCTCCTTGTCAGTGGCAAAGACCAGAGTGTGACCCTTTTCAGCTCTGCAGTCTCAGGGCAACATTTAGGGCTTGAAAGGTTAAAATCAGCACCTTATTTGGCCAGGAAGTGATATTATTATTATTATTATTATTATTATTATTATTTACATTTATATACCATCCCATAGCCAAAACTCTCTGGGCGGTTTACAAAACTTAAAAGATTGAACATTAAAAAGACAATATACAAAATTTAAAACCATAAACATAAAACACCTGACATTTAAAACATTTTAAACTGTTAAGCCTGGCCACAATGTCAATCAAAACCTCAACTTGAGCTGTTAAAATGCCTGGGAGAAAAGATAATGGCTTATGACTTCAGTGTAAGTACAACTACACACACACACACACACACACACAAAACCCTCAGCTGCTCTGCATATACAAGCAGTAATCGCTCAGTGTGGCTAAATTGTATCACTACATCCTTGCAAGGTGGAAAGGATGTGACTAAATGTTCCCCCATAGAAAAGAAGTGCTGGACTTGGACCAGGGAGATCTGGGTTCAAATCCCTACTGCCAGAACCAGAAAGGCAAAGCCAATCCATAGCCAGCAAGAAGCAGTATCCCTAGATGCTCAACCCCACTGCGTAAACCTAACCCAAAAGCCCAGCCTATTGACAGGAAGAACCTTTCTTGCTGGTTGGCTGGCCTCCTTTGGCCACAGCTGGGTGACTGCCAAGATGCTCACTGTATGATCTTGAACTAGTCCACCCAGCCTACCTAACAGGACTGCTGCGTGGATAAAAAAAGAACAACGACCATGTGTGTGCCTCATTATTCTGCTGATTTGCACTTGGAGTGCTGGCTGGCAGAACCACATTTATGTTCGGAACTTTTTCACATTCTCATTAATGTTTACACAGTATGGCTCCAGTTAGGGTTTGTTCTTTTTAACAATTGTTCTACTGTGCCTGGCATCTGAGGAACCTAGTGTCTTGAGGAATGCTAACGAGTGTCCTTAACTACCCTTCTCCATCCTTAAATACCTGCTCACCCCCAAAGCTGCTAAGAATTCCATCCATGGGTACTCACAGGCACTGTGGTTGTTTGCATCTGCCTTTACAGCCTTGGCAATCTTGGCCGAGTTCTGCTGGGGCTTGCTTTGCTCTTCGCCGCTTAGTAGGGCTTTAATTTCAGAAGGGATTTTCCCCTGATCCATTGCCATGCACCACTGCTTGTACTGAAATACACAGAAAGCACGTATCAAAGAGCTGGAGCACGAAAGGAGAGAGGGATCAGATGCCTGCCTGCCTTCCAGCGTGATCCCTGGAGAGTTCTACTGCGCATGTGCCAGGACAGAACTGGAGACGTTGACACGGGGTGGGAAGGGTTGCGTGGAACTCGAGAAAGTTTTTATGCCGGCAGAGGTATTGTTTGAAAGAGCGTGGACACTGCCTGGCAAAACCTCCGAAGCCAGAAGGCTAGAACTTCTGGAAATAGCTTACCCTATATAGAAGAAAGGTCATTTTCTGCTCTCTTTCACCATCTCCAGGGACTACGACCATGAGTCAGCAAAGTGCACTCAACAAATCCACAATGAAGTAGCAGGACTGCAGCTCAATTCCATGTATTTACTGCTATGTATATGGTGCACATCTGCATACCGCTACCAGTGAAAACATAGGTGGCAGGGAAGGGTAGAAGTCCCATAGGCAGGTGTCAATTTATACACTACTGAAAAACAACCGGGAGTGGAGGGTAGAGGGTAGACACAATGCTGATGTCCCATCCCCCATCACATATTACCCATATTAATCTCCCAGACAGCAGGTAGACACAGGCAGCCATTTATCCAGTGGCAACGTCGCCGTCTGCATGTAACCACTTGGCATGCTGACTGTCTTGAGTCCACATGGTTGATCCCTCACCACTCGTTCTACCATGCATCTGTACTTGATATGTAACAAAATCGTTCTTTACTACTTGGCAGAATAAACTACCTTGCCGTGAGAGAACGCACCCTAGGAATTACTCAAGTAATCTTTATGGATTCACAGTGTTATCCTGTCCATTGGTGAAGAACTTTCTCGCATGCAGGTGTGTGACCAAATAGTTGCCTCCTGGCTGTAACCACCCTTATTGACATCAGAGTAGATAAAGAATAGCTCAAAGACAAGGTTTTCCATTCTTTCAGTTAAAGCTTCTAATCAAAACACAAGTCAAAGGAAGGTTAAGGTTAAAAAGAGAAAAGTGGATTACCATTTCCAGCTCTTCTCTAAGAGCACAGATTGCTCGCTCTCTGCTAGAAACCAGCTCCTCCAGGTACTGATACCGTAGCTTCTTCCTCGCCCGGCATTCCCTTGCACTCTGCCGGCTCCTCTCAAGTTTGGCTTTCAAATCTATTTTAGCTGGTTTACGACCCCGTTTACCTGGCTTTTTAACTTTGCCTCCAGTTACCTAGAAAAATGGCAGTAAATTTCACTTCAATAAAAGGGAGCAGAAAGCAGATTTTCCTAGAAAACTGTTATGAAATTTACAACAAGACTGAAAAATAAGAAGCAGAACTGAGTTTGAGAGCGAGACAGTGCAAATCTGTTAAGCGATTACTTAGCCTTGCCTCAAGCATATACTGTTTTGTCATTTTAGCTAATTCTAGTTAGCCCTTGGAAGGAAGGATTTTAAGAGCCCTTCTGCTACGACTATGAAGTACAACAAGCACTTGCATTATATCTGCCTTACATATTACGCAAAACAATATTACGCTTAGTTCCAACTGAATTCAAACTCCTAGTCAATAACATGCCACTGCCTCATCTCAGTCCTGATTTAGAGCACTCTGAGAAAAGACAGACAAGCACTGTCTGGCCACTCTGGAAATAGCCCGACTGCAGTCAGTCCAAAAGTAGCTATTCTTTGCAAGGGTTGGGCTTTTGAAGAATGGCTTTGCAAGTGAACAGTGCTCTTTGGCTGGCTCCCCATGATGGCACCAAGAAACCTTCTCTGAGCACCTGCCCCCCTCCACCTCACTCCTAAAGTAAGAGAGTCAATGCATTTTAAAGATAATTCTTTTCCTCAGAGTTACATTCCTTGCTCACAATATGCATATGCCCACACACTCCTCTCTTAGTGTTCGCCAGGCTCCCTGCCCTTCCCAATTTTTATTTTATTTCAATTTTTTTAAGTATTGTTATTATTCATCATCAGGAGGCCAATATGCTGAAAAGTGAAGTGCCAGTCTCCAGAGCCATCATTACTTTCAAGAATGCTGCTGGGCCTCTTGTGGACCACAGACCACTCTTTCAAAATAAACATGGTGGGCTGCTACAGCTCAGCGCTTCATTTATTTATTTTATTCACTCTGAAGCGTGCCCAGTTGCTCAGAAAAAGGAAAAAGTTACGCTGGGGTGGGATGGAGCGTCCCGCAAAGCTAGAGGGGGTGGTGGGGAGCAAGGGGGGTTGTTTTAATGTACTAAGTACATGTACGTATTTTGCCTGCGGCTTGGGTGTCTATTTCTCTGAGCATTACCAATTCACCTTCTGTGCAACAGATATTTTGTTCTACATTATGGAGGCAAATATGTGATTTGGCATTTGAGACTCAAACTTCACCTCTGCCTCGTACTCAATTTCTTGGCCAGATTACTTGTTTCTGAACGGTTTGCCTTCTGTGAAATAAGTGTTGGAAGCAAAAACTGTGGGTTCAAAACAGTAATTCTGTCTTTTGGAGCTCCCAACCCCAAAAGGCATTTAGGAAAGTAGCTTGGCCAAAAACCTTTTAGTCTCAACAGCGTGCCTTCTGGGAAATGGGTGCTTTGTGATCAGCCATGCCCACTATGACAGCCATTTTGTGAAAGTGCACACAACACTCTCTCAACATTAAAAATCTGTCTACTGTCCACAAAAGGTTGGAACCACCTGTGCTAGAGCAACGCATGCAAGCACTCGGTTCCAATTTCATCTTCAAATTTGAACTCCCTAGATGAAGTAGGGCAAACCACTATTTCAATCCTCCCCTCCAAAATCTGCAACATGTGGATAATAAAACTGACATGATCTTACAAAGATGTTGTTAGGACTGAGATTAAACATGCAAAGTAATCTGAGCAGATCCTGTGTAAAAATACTATGCACTATTACGATGCTAAAGGAATTTCAACATAACAAAAGAGTGCATAATGCGTATTTTGATAGCCATTTCTCTGGTTCAGTTTATTAAATATTAAGTTATATTGAACAAATAATTAGCCAATTAAGGGCATTACCCTATGCAGTACAAACGATCTTTACATAATAGTTTTATACTTCTTTTGAGCTCTGTGATGTTTTACTGTTTATTGCCAGTTATTTATATGATGTAAGTATTTGTGATGTTTTGATGTTTACCTTTAAGACGTATGTGCTGTGTGATTTCAAATACAAGGTTGCTAAGTATGTAAGTCTAGTGAGAGAGTGGAGAGAATGTGAGGTGAATGCTGATTGGCTGGTAGTTCAAAGGTCTGGATTGGTTGATAACAGTGAGGGGAGGAGTTAAAGGAAGCAGGAGAGAGTGTCTGTGTGAGAGAAAGTTAGTTGAAATTTGGGGTTTGTCTGTGGAGGGTCTAGATTTAGTGTAGGAACAACATGTTTTGTTATTTTGGGGAACAGAGTGAAGGGAGGAGAGATAGTGTAGTCTAGAAGGAAGAGCAGGCAGGGTTGTATATAGAACTGTACTGAAACAAATAAGCTTGAACCTGATGAAACCATTATGCTCTTTAACTGCATAACCTTACTTGTTGTTAATAAATGTTATTTTTGTTTCACACTGGAGTGTTTTGTGATGTATCCAAGATAGGGTACAGGATCCAATGGTGGCAGCAGAAGGGAAGGTACGAGTATAGAGTGCTGGGCTGGGCTGCTGTGAGGCCAGACGAGATGGCGACTCACAGAGTCAGTGGGCAGCATTCTTACAGCCATACCCCTTGGTTAGGAGCCTTTGGTTTTATAAGAGAAATAAAGGAAGATCATGGGGGTGGCATCACACACTCCACCTCATTATTTGATTCTAGTAACATGCACTTATGTCTGTTAATAATAATACTTAACATTTACCTAGCCCTTTTAAGACTCTTCAAAGCACTTCACATACATTATTGTTGTAATCCTTATGGTAATACTGGCAAGGAATTATGAGAAGCATCAGGTTGGGGAAGGCTGAGCAAGTGCATGGCAGAGGCAAGATTCAAGCCAGAGATTCCCACATTCATACAGCCATGCTGGCTAGGAATGATGGGAGCGGAAGTCCAACACATCTGGAAGACACCAGATTTGAGAAGGATGGTTCAGCCTCTTAGAGTGCAATCCTACACGTCTACTCAGAGGTAAACCCCACTGAGTGCAATGGGAGGTAATTACAAATGCATATAGAACTGCAACCATAGTCTGCTATCCTATTACTCTAGGAGTAGGCAATCTCTAATGCACTCAGGATGTTTTCGATGGCAATAATTCCCATAATTCCTGACCACTGGCATGCTGACTGGGGCTTATGTTCTCCAGATGTTTGGAGTGATGAGGTTGCCCACCCCTGTTACATCTACTTACCTGCTAGTAAGTACCATTGGCCCTAATACTACTTACTTCAGAGTAAACAATTTTACTCTGTGCAGCCCAGCCAAGACGCTGCATTTCTGCAGCTCATGTACATCATTCCTTAAAAATCCATTCATGAATCAATTTAGCCTGTGAAATGATAAAATAGAGTGACCCTATGGAAAGGAGGACAGGGCTCCTGTATCTTTAACAGTTGTATTGGAAAGGGATTTTCAGCAGGTGTCATTTGTATGCATGCAGCACCTGGTGAAATTCCCTCTTCATCACAGCAGTTAAAGCAGCAGGAACCCTGCCCTCTTTTGTATATGGTCACCCTAGGCAGGGCTCCTGCCGCTTTAACTTTTGTGATGAAGAGGGGATTTCACTAGGTGTTGCCTGCATACTAATGACACCTGCTGAATTTCCCTCTTCATCACAACAGTTAAAGATGCAGGAGCCCTGCCCTCTTTTGAACCTGATCAAGAGGGCAGGGCTCCTGCAATTTTAACTGTTGTGATCACCAGGTGCTGCATGCGTACAAAGGACACCTGCTGAAATCCCCCTTTCAATACAACTCTTAAAGATACAGGAGCCCCCTGTCCTGCTTCCCATGGGGCTGCCCTAGATAAAACGACTGCCAGCCAGTAGTACAGCCCTATCACGACACGCCCACCATCCACTTACTTTGCTGTCATCCATCTGTGCAGCCCAGCCACCAAGAAATTATATTAGGTCAATATAGATATATAGAGATATATATCTATATCTCTCCTTGCAGAAGCCCCTCTCCCACCCCTAGAGCGGGCCCAGGCAGTCCGGGGACGACACTTCCATTTCACGCCGCTTCGCACTTCCTTGTTTTGAACCCCTTCCCACTCTTGCTGCGCACCACCCAAAGGGAGGAGAGGCGGCCGGCCTGATGCATCGTGGGGATTGTAGTTCCACGCCTACCTCTGCGTAGCCAAGCAGGGTAAAAGCCCCGCGCGCCGGAACTACAACTTCCATAAAGGCGCGTGTTTCAGCCGCGTAATAACTTCAGCTATTCCGCCGTGGTGAACCAGAGAGAGAGAGAGAGACAGAGGCTAGAGCGACACACCATAGACATAAGCAATGATAGAGCGGCAGGCACCATGGGCCCAGTTTTTAATCTGTAATGGTGCCCTTCTCTCCGTGGTGTCATAAAGCGCCGGTGGAGACAGGCGCACTCGCCGCCTGCCCATTTGCAGCTACGGAAGTATTTGCCAATATCCCGCGGCGTGTTCCAGCCCCCGCCTTGCGCTTCAGGTTCAGGCCTGGTTCTCCAAAGGCGTTGCTAGGACACAAGTGTGCATACAAAACTGCATGCGCTTATTTATATCTAAATACGCAAATTCAGAAGTGACGGCTAAGAGTCGTTTAAACGTCCCAGAAAGCAAAGCCAGCCCATTGTGTTCTCATCCGAACTGCCTCAAATGAAATAAACGTTTCAGTTCCTTTGCACTGTCCCAGATCATCCCAACCCCTAGTTTCTGTTCAATTATAATTGATTTGCGATAGTTTGAGGGGGGGAGACAAAGGGGGGGGCTGGTAGCACACACCTAAAAATGGCAGCTTTCCCACCAAAACTGAGCTTCAAAAGTTAGACCAGGTGCTAATCCAAAATAAAGCCAAGAACAAATCAGAGGGTCACTCACTTTATTCCCAGTTCCAGCCCAGTTCCTGCTCCTAAATTTAACCAATTCCTGATAGATTAATTATCCCATTTCTCATTACCTCCATAAATTAAGTTTAAAATAAAGTTAAGTGGTTTACAATTCCAGAGGTGGGAGGGAGGAACAGATACTGGGTCAAAATGTTGTGTAGGGAGTGGGAGGGATGGAGGGTAGGGCAATAAAGGTAAAGAAAAGGGGGCAAGAAAGATTAGGAGGGAGTGGTGGAGAAAGGCTGAAAGGAGGGAATGAGCAGTTTTGGGGACGGGGATCAGACGAGCCAGGCTGACGAGAGTGGGGCGGGATGCCGGGACAAAATAATAATGATATACAAAATTCTGTCAGTTATCCAAAGAACTACTAATGACATATTAAGAACAGAATATAATTGTATTTTAATGTAAATCTTAACAAAATATATATTTCATGTTCAATGCACGCACAATTCTGAATAACGGCTTGTGAACTTGTGCCGTGAACCAAGCATTTCCGAGTATATATAAATCAAATTTGCAAGAAAAATTTCTTTCACCAATAAACCTTTTGAATAAACTAAGATAATTAAAACTTGAAATTCTTTTTCTAAACGTAGTTGTTGTTTTAAGGTTGTTCTGCACCATACCAGTAACGGTGGCTCAAGCAGAACGCTCTTTCAGTTGTCTTTCTAGAATCAAAGACGTCTACAATGGCCCAAAACCGATTGGCAGATTTAGGTTTACTGTCAGTTGAGGCTGAATTAGCAAGAAAATGCTATTTTTCTGAAGTTATTGATTTATTTGCAAATTGCAAAGCTCGTGAAGCTCCACTGATATAAATATGATACAGTAAATTTCGCAAAATGCAACTTTCCTGAATCCAGTGTTTTAAAAATGTAGCTTTTTGTGAGTGAAGTTTTAATATGAAGGTGTGATGTAGAACGGACATGTTGGTGGGCATTAAAAAAACATTAAAAAATACTTAATGAGCAGTTTGAAAGGGGGGGGCACACACTTCCCATCTGGCCTGGGCATATTACCAGCTCTGCACAGCCCTGCTTCTCACCCACCAAGTGCTACTTCAGGAGCCTGTACTGAAGAGCCGGGGCTGGGCCAGGCACTTCCCCCCCTTTGTCGGGTCTGTTTCTGGGCATGCGCAGAATCCCTCCCCTTCCTCCCTCCCTCTTAAGGGCAAAGGCTACACACTTGCTTCCCCCAGATTCTGAGAAAACAGCGATATCAAGACGGAGTGCCTTTGAGCATGTTTGGCCCCTCAAAGTCATGCTGTTGTATCTAGTTACATTTTAAAACCACGCAGAGGGTGGGAGGAGACACCGCAAATGGATGCAGCCCATTTATGTGGGTTGTTTCCTTTTATGTGGAATTGGTTTGACTGCTCGAAACCAACCTTAGGAGTCGGGGTTGTAAAAGACACGCAGCAGCCACCAACCTGTGCACTCACAATGGCTGCCAAAGGCCAGTAAATCTGGCTTCCTGCCCAAGGCATGCTGAAAGTTCCACCCAAGGCATGCTGGGAGTTGTAGGTGTAAACTTAGGTTTTGATTAAAATCTTTAAAAATACTTAAAACCCCAAAATTCATGATTTTAGATTTTTCTGGTATATTGTACAGCCAGACCTATCACTGTGTCAAGTTTCTAACTCGTCTTGAAGTGGGTAAACATTTCCGGACATACTTTCCGCTTTATAGTATAGAATATTAAACATAATTTTTCTACAATTAGTTCTTCACAGCCTCTGCGGTTGCTGGCTCTTCTTTCTTGTTCCATAGTGGCAACCATAAATGTAATTCTGGCAACAAGTAGGACAATGACCATAGCAATACAATTTTTGAAAAGAGAGGCAAAGAAACCCTTTTCAAAAGAGTGCATGGCTGTCTTCTGTTGTAGGCTGGGAAGGAGGGCTTGCTATAACACATGGCCAACTGCTCCTCCCTTGCCATGGGTACAAAAGGATGCACTTACACTGCATCTGTCTGTGGAGCAGGAAGCAAAAAGGCAGAGTCTCTCTTCCTACTAGCAACAATTATTGGCATCAACTCCAAGCTAAATTTATGGGCCCCTGGTGTTGTTACGCCTGGGCCCATGAGGCTGCAGCCCCAAATTTGTTTTCCAGAAGCCTGGATTTATTCCACAGAGCCCTGAGTGTCCATTGGTGCCAACAGAAGGTTTCTTCCCCAGCTTAGGACACAATCTTATGCATGTTTAGACAAAAAGAGGTCCTACAATTCCTACAATTCCCCAGCCAGCATGACTGGCCTTAATTGCAATGCAGGGAACAATGTTCATGGGGGATAGTAACTTGGGAGGGAAGGATTAACTCTCCCCTTCCTACATGCTGCAACATCTTCCTCCCCGCAAGAAAATATTCCCCTGCATGGAAATTAAACTGAGAGAACAATTCCATTGATTTGGAATGATCTGGATAAGGGGCAAATTAATTGAAAACTTGTTTCCTTTGAGATGATTTGGATGAGAAATTAATTGGCTGGCATTACCTCCTGTGAAACTGAAATAAATCTTAGTAATTATTTCTAAATTTGCATATATAGATTAAAATTAGCATATTTATATTTCATGCAGATTTGTAGTCCTGGGTGCCAAATATTTTAATTGCCTAGCAACACCCCTGCCCTTTTATATGACCAGAGCAGCTCGGCTAATGACAGCCAGAGATTCTTTCCTTATATAAGGAAATATGACTTATATATGACTTATATAAGTCATATATGACTTATATAAGGTCAGCTCAGTCAATGACTGCCAGAAGGTTCACAACCCTACAGTAAAATATCTTGGTGTGTTAAAATATACACTGGGAGGAAAGTTGAGTTTTTGCAAAGATGTTAACAAGAAAGGAGGAGTGCATCAGAAAACACTAATTCTATGAAGAAAGAAAAGGGACAAAAGTCAACCTTACTTCAGAGCCAACAAACAAAACTGAGCATTACAATGTATTTCATTCAGGGGTGTCATGGCCATGCTGATATGTACATCTGGCACACAAACAACAGGGAATTATTGCTGCTGAAATGGTAATTGCAGAGGTACCGAGAAAAAAGTGGGTGGGTCATGTGAAATTCATGAAATACTTGAGGTGAACTCAGAGAGCAGAAGTATTAGTCACTTCAGTGGTGTATGCTTAGTGTGACTTGCTTTGTACAAGTGCATTGTTCATTCTCAAGAAAGACTCAAACACATGCCCCATCTCATAGCTGGATTTTTATTTTATTGTTCTACAGATATTTCTTGACATGTTTTCACTCCTTTGGCCTACGCAGAGAAATATGTCAATATATGCATACCTATTCCAGCCAGAGAACACACTGTGGTCCATGAATGGCTCTTTCAGAATCAGTGCTTGGGATGTGTTCACAGCTATATTTTAAAACAGAAAGAAAAGAAGGGCAATATGAAAAAATGGCACTTGCAATTGCCAGCACATTTCAACAGTGTGCCTTGGGTGTGCCTTTGAGAACCAGAACTTTGAGAGCATAGTTGATAGCTATACAAAAGCCTTAAACCATAGTTTCACTCCACAGGAATGCTGGAAATTGTAGTTCTCTGGAAGGAGCAACTACAATTCCCAGGATTCTTTGGAGGGAAGTCATGATAGTAAAAGCTGATATATCTTTAGGTAGATATACCCTGTGAAAGAAGAACATAATATTGCTCTTGAACATGTTGTCAAAACATGCTATGCATTTTTATTCAGTTCCATAAATTTGCTATGTGACATTATGAAGTTTTGGCAGAATTCCTTGATCCAAGTCAATATTTTGGAATGCCCCGGGTTAGTCACAGGTCAGACTATCCCAAGGCTTATATTAGATTGGAAGGACAAATGAGGTTCTAGAAACTACAGGAGTTTGTCGAAGCTATATACAAAAGCACATGAACATGAAAGCCTATATTCTACATCCAGATTCTTATTCTTAAGAGTCCTACCCAATACAAATGTTGTAACATGAATTGTGCACTTATTGTTGCTAGCAAAATATGTCTGTGTAGGTATATCGTAGCAACATTTTACAAGAGGAAATCGTCTCTTTTTGTGGTCATCCAGCTGACTCAGGGTGCCTCTACAAGAGCGATTTAATGCTCTTTCAAAGCGCATTACCAATTTTACCTCCACATGTACGAAGCGCAAATCTGGGGTTGAAGCACTTTTTCTGTCCAATTATGCGCATTATTGAATGTGCGTTAAATAGCGAGTTTTAATTTCCTGCGGGAGTTAAAGCACCTTATGACCATGTAAACAAGCGATGCTCCGTATGTAAACAACTTTAAAATGTGTTTCATTCAACCGGTAATGCGCTTCACCTCCTCCCGTGTATAGGGATTAGGCGTAAAAGTGATTGGGAGAAGATGCGCATAATCAGCCAACCGGGCGTCAAACCGAAATCTTGTAGAGGGGACCTCAGTCAAAGTTAGCCTTCTTTAAGTTACATTCATTTCAGCAGAAATGCACTAAGCATGCACTATATTCTCCCTACTGAAATCAACATGACTTGCAACTGCTTACATTTGGCTGGTTTGGGCTCATTGTTCACCAACTCTCTACATTTTTGACAGTTACCCCTAAGTACAATTTGAGTATTTTAGAGCATAGGTTGGGCTGCATGTGGAACATTCTCAGCTCGATTTACACTTGTTTGGAATTTTTTACCCTGGAAAAAAGTCTTCTAAATGATCCTTCCTCCTAGGAACTACAGAAGGGATTATCATCACTTTCTCCTGCTTTAGGGAAGCCGTACGTTCGTTGTTTTGTGACATCAGGAGCTGGTCTGAATCTTGCCTCTGTCATGGACTCACTAGGTGGGCTTAAGCAAACCACTCTCTCTGTCTTAGCCCCCCCCTCCCCATCTGCAATATGGGAATAATAATACTGGTTTGTATTGTATGATTATTGTAAGGGTTATGAGCTTCTTCACAGGAGTGATTTATTAGGCCCCCTCCACAAGGATGCGCTTTTGCGCCCGGTTCGGCGATTATGCGCATTATCGCGGAGGCGCATTTACTCCTAATCCCTCTGCACGGGAGGCGGCGAGAGGCGGCGAAGCGCATTAATTGATGTCCAAAAAGCGCTTTACAAGAAGTTAACGCGCATAATCGCTTGTTCACACCGCGAAAATGCGCTTTAACGGCCGGAGCAAAATAAAAGTCGCTATTTAACGCGCATTCGAAAATGCGCATTATCGGGGAGATAACGCGCCTGTACGCCCGTTTTGCGCTCCGCTGCTGTGGAGGTAAAATTTATAATGAGCCTTCAAGGCTCATTAAACGTCTCGTGTGGAGGAGGCCTTACATGCTCATGATTGGTCATTCATGGAAGTTTGTGAGTCCTTTTCATGATGTCATGAACCTTCGATGCCTCTCACGCTGTTTCCAAGCAGGGAACTGTCATTTTATAAAACCCTGAAAATGCAGTAATAAATGGAAAATGCACTATAAAACATTGCCTTCTGTTGGTAGTAGAATGTAAACATATGGGAAGGAACTGGCAAAAACAAGGTGGAGGAGCATGTGTATTGTGCTGATGATCATTACACCCGCGAAGATTCCAGAAGACAAAGCCCCAGTAAGGCTGCAAGAGTTTTGCTAAATGTGAAGAAGCCCTACATCTAGCTAATGCATGTTAAATGCTCTGAACACTTGAAAGCACTGTACATATGTGAAGCATTATTAGCAACCTATGCTCTGCACACTAAGGCAAGGGGTAAAGACTGACATCCTGAGCAAGCCCAGAAACAAATCATCAAGAATAAATGTGGGCATACAGAGGAGGTGAGTGACAACCAGTTCTCTGCCATTCACTCGCACCATCCTTATGACCATATTTGCATACATGTTCTCACCATCTGGAGGGCATTTTGCTAGCCATAAATGCTAATTCAAATGTCCAACTCAAGCTATTAATTATCAAATGAATTGATTTTTCACTTTCATTTAAGAAACACAGGGGAAAGAAGTGTTCCTTTTACTGAATGGCTTCTTCCCCGCTCCCCTCAGTCTTTATACAGCAAAGCTACTTATTAACCAAAAGACCTTGTTACTATAATATCCGGTGTATAAACATTAACCAAAGGAGCAATGGGCTACAACAGTGGCTCCTGACCTTTCAGATTGAACAGTTTGGCAGAAAGCCATCACCAGCCTGGAGTGCCAGCCGACCACGGTGCAGACTCAGTAACCAATTAGATTAGATAATTTCCTCGTATAAAAATTAGGAGCTGCATTATACTGCATCACATTATTGGTTCTTATAGCCCGGTATTGTCTACTCCAGCAAATCCCAAACTTTTGCTTGGGCCATAAGGCAACATGAGCGTACCATGATATATAAATTATTTAAGGGCACAATCCTCTATGAACTGCCCTGGGTGATCGCAAGGCTCTGAACTCGGAGATTTACGAGTATCCTATGCAGAATGGCAGGCATATCATGCGTGCTGTCCTGCATTTAAGCTAGATGGGCTATTTTGTCTGTTTAGCAGCAGCTTCGAGGACGGGGGAAAGGAGGTTGGGGCAGTCATAGGTAGGCTGACCATATGAAAAGGACAGGGCTCATGTAACTTTAACAATTGTGGAGAAAGGGAATTTCAGCCAGTGTCATTTGTATGCAATTAATTCCTGGTGAAATTCCCTCTTCATCACAACAGCTAAAGTTACAGGCATTATACTAGAGTGACCATATACAAAAGAAGGCAGGGCCCCTGCAACTTTAACTGTTGTGATGAAGAGGGAATTTCACCAGGAACTAATTGCATACAAATGACACTGGCTGAAATTCCCTTTTCTCTACAACTGTTAAAGTTACATGAGCCCTGTCCTCCTTTTCATATGGTCAGCCTAGTCATAGGGTTCCTCGTATAGCCGATGCCCCAGTCTCCTCCATCCCCAACCCCAGGAATGCCCGTTTTCCATCTCCAATGCTCCATTTCCAAGCGTAGAGACCTAGCCAGCACGGAGAGAACCATGCCAGCTATGCGGGGGCGTGGAGTATGGTTTCTGGGCTCCGAGGTCAGAGCCCTGTTTCTGACCTTGGAACCCATAAACCGAACAATCCCATGTCCCCCCCAGATGCATAGGATTGCTGCCTAAATGATGTCAGACTCCTATGAGTCCAAAGCACCTGTACACAGATGAGGCTGCCCACTGTGTCTCTGCATGATTCTCTGCTCTAGCTTCACCTCCTTCCAATCAGCCTCTGCTGTGAGAGGATAATTCAGTTTCATCACTGCATCAGGTGTGATTGGATCATTCAATCACTCTCACTATAGGTGCACATTAGAATCACTCCTGGCAATGCCTGTTGGAAAAGAGATGTTTTCAGCAGGCGACGAAAAGCCGGAAGTGTTGGTGCCTCTGCCTAATTTGTAGTGGTAGAGAAAACCTGATGCATGCAAAGCATGTGTTGCACCACTGAGCTATGGTGCATTGTTATATCCCCCTTTTAATATATGGCCACGAGGCAAAGGATGGGGAATGTTAGGCACGGCGGCTGCTGCTACATCTCCTTCTAAAATGTGACTATGGTAAACTGCCTACAATACAATAAACTCAGAAATGTTGGAAATGTCACTCAAATTTCCAAGTTCTTTTACAATGCCCCCCCCCCAATGCTTTTAGCAGACAGATGGCAACTCAGTTGGTAACAAATGCCACAGTATTTATGTCCTTTAAACCAAATACAAAATAAAGATGTACTTGGAAATGTCAGGTAGTGGGTGTATGAATAATGTAACCATGAATCAACCTTACACATGAAACTAGAGTGTTATGGGATACTTTTGCTAGTATTAGACAAATTTTCAGCAAATTGCAGTAAAACAGGCTGAAAGAATGGTAGGTGTACCCTAAAGCTTTTATGCTAATTTATAGACAGGTCCTCTTGGTGACTTCAGCCTCATGTGCAGCCCTGTTCTGGATGGGATTGCACTCCCCCTTATGGATCAGGCTCATAGTTTCAGAGTGCTGTTAGAGCCAGCTATATGTCTGGAGGCCCAAGTCCGGCACAAAGCACCTTTAGCTGCAGTGGTAGCTAAACCACAAGACTTCAGGCTTGTGGTGTCTACGTCCCATCACCACCACCACCAACTGGAACCTGGTGCAAAAGACTATTAGAACTAAAGAATTTTGAGACCAGGAATTTGTTTCTTATATAGATCCTCATGTCATTTGGAATAATATTCCTTTAGTTATTGAAACATATACCTCAATGTGAGATAGTTATACCTATCACTGCCTTGATGGCTTTTTATCAAGTAGTATATAAATGTTAATAAAAGTAGACATGAGTTCAATGTGGCCTATTCCCAGGTAACTGAGTATAGGGTTACTGCCTTAATATTTTTAAGATAACAGGATTAAAGGAGGTATTATTAAAGCAACAGTTCATACCTCATAGGCATTTTAATGACACAAAAAGTGGGATTTGCTTTCCCCCCGTCAGCAACGCGGAAAGTAAAATCTATATTGGATAGAATCACATTTGATGTACAAGTGCTTCTTATTCCATGTTTCATTTTGCATTAACATCATTCACATGTGCACAGAAACAGCATGAGAAAGGCTTAAAAGCATTATGGGTAAGTTTCATATGCAGAACTGCTCTAATTCCAGATATATCTGTATGGGTTGCTTTGCCCAAGCATGATCTGAAATGTAGCATTGTGGGAAGGGGGTAAACAATTTTCCTGTACAGTTTTTCCAATCCCAAATAGTAGGTTTGGGGAGTGGGTGGAACACAAAACTATTTGAGATCTAAATAACCCCATCCCCCAAACCTGCTATGTGGGATTGGGAAAACAGTGCAGAATGGTTTACCCCCTTCCCACAATGCCACACAGCCACAGAAGAAAAGGAACTGTTGGGAGTTCCAACCATGAATCTTCTATGGCTTACCTACCCTATTTCTTCGATTCTAAGACACACTTTTTTCTCCATATAAACGTCTCTAAAAATGGGGTGCGTCTTACAATCGATGGCATCTTAGAATCGAAGAAATACGGTAGTTTGGTCCTGACTATCTGTTGTCTCCATATAGAGAGCACATGCTCTCTTGGTATAGCTATGCCCCCAGGTCTACATGGAAACGGTATGAGAAGCACTTTCTGGTTAGATCTGGATTTTCATGAAATCACTTTGGTCTGTCAGTGGCACACGAAGCAAGAAAAGCAGAGTATACATGGCACTTGAAACCTGCTTTCACAGATCGCATGGCACTTGAAACCGTCATACTTCAGGGTTGAGTGGGCAGAATCCACTGAGTAGAACTGAATGTCATCGACCAGTAGGTGCTGCTCAACGAATGAGCGTGGCTTGTTTCCCCACCTCTGCCCCTGCTCCCATGCTCAGGGAAGTTTAATGGAAGTGCTGAAAAGTCACTGTAGTTTACCCCACACCACTCCCCTCTCATCCGCCACTGGGATATTGTGAAAGGTTGAAAGAATGCTACTGGATTTGATGGAGGGGATTTAATGGGGGGAAGAGGCATCCCCCCCTTGACCAGGTTGATGTCAGATCACCAAAACCCCTTTAGGCACACCCAGGATTTAATGTGGGAGAACAGGCACACTGCAGCGGAACTGTGTTTAAGGAAATCAACACATTAAAATGACTTTTTGGAAATGTGCCTTTTCCAGAGGGAAGCTGCGGGTTGCTGTAGATTGGCAACAGCGTCATCTGCCATGCAATAGGTACAATGATATGCTCCAGAGTGTGCGTGTTTGTCTTCACTTTGAGTCTTAAGCCATTAGCACTCTAGCTTACATTCAGCCTGTTTCATTGGCCGCATCTTCCCAGTATACCAAGAAGCAGAGTGGGCTCTACAGTGCCAGAGACGGCACTCAAGAGGCCTCCACAGCTCACTATTCCACAGTGAGATTAGGGCCTTGGCTGAATCACCAGCTCTCTCCACTGGAAAATCCCCAAGAGTGTTCAGAAATCCATTGAATTCCATCAGTCTCCTGGGGCAGACCATCCTAATGGATCCACCACATCTGCAGGAACGAATACTGTGAGTTCAAATCTCACCAGGAAATGTTGACCATAACAATGGGTTACTTGGACATCCACCCACCTCATTTTCAGGTGACTTATCTCACAGCTTGGAGCAAAGATTGGAGCAAAGATCAAATCAGTTTGGGCCAGTGATAAATTGAGACAGCCCCATGTTTGCCATGGAGGCCATGAAGTCCTGAGCTCCAGAAGCAGCATGGAAATTAAAGCCATCCAGAATCACTGTCTTGAGTTTCTCCAAACCACCCATGAGACCATCTCCGCCAGCCTAATCAGGGAAGCTGCTGGGCAGCAGGGTGGGTGGTACACCAGCAGCACCCCCAATCTACCTCTATGGACCAACACCAGGTGCAGTCCCACTACAAAGTGGAGTGGTGTGCTGATGAGAGAGATGGAAGTTTTGTAAACCATGGATGCTTAAGATATTGGAGTTAGCGGAGATGGCAAAACTTACTTCATTGATGAGAGAAAAGTCAGTATCTAGGTTTTTAAGGGAATGGAAACCTCTTAAAGACTTTGTGAAGGGACAAGAAAAAAATGATTTGTTTGTCTGTGGATTCAATGAATGAGAAATGGTTAACATAAA
Source organism: Anniella stebbinsi (assembly GCA_029215795.1). NCBI lineage: Eukaryota > Metazoa > Chordata > Lepidosauria > Squamata > Anniellidae > Anniella > Anniella stebbinsi. Next base: position 104,601,479 of record JARDYH010000003.1, read on the forward strand.
AGAAAGTGGGGAAATTGATTTACTGTTTATAAGTAGGAGAAAATAGAGTTGATTATCTTTGCTGGGGAGAAAATCTGAAACTTATTGTAACTTGGTGGATTGTTTTTGTGTGTGTGTGTATTGTGTCGGATTGTTATTGTATTGTTATGTAGAATGTGTGTGTTTTAGCTTGTTGATATTTTGAAAATAATTTGTTTTTACTTGTAAACCATGGTGATTCCCCCCCCCCCCCGCCCTTGGCCCTCCAGCCTGCATTGAGTACCCCAGGTGGACAGAGCCAAGTCAGGTCACCCCTCTCCCAGCTCACCCACCAAAGTCTCAGTAATACATGCCAGATCAGCCTTCTCAGCCACGATTAAATCTTAAATGAGTGTGGTCTTATAGCGGACTGACCTGATGTTGAATGGACGCACCACAAGACAGGTATGCTCAGTGGATTGACTTTTCATAGGCTGGGTTCGGACGACACAATAAGCAACAGTTGATTAATTAGACAATTGTCCATTGTGTTGCTTTTCGTGTCATCTGGTGGGAAGTGGACAACTGACTGCGCTATACTCTCAAATTAAGCAACGGAGAATAACAACAGGCTGCTCCATTGCTTATCTGGAGACCCATTGTTTATTGTGTAATGTGGCGGGCTCCATTGTTTAATTTCACGTGTTGAGCGTGCCATTTCGGAAGCCCATACTGTCCTCTAGCAGGAGCAGCCGAAAGCGCCCCAGCTGATCCTCTACAGCCCGCAGAACTTGCAATGGCTGATGGAACAGCCCTAGGAGGAGGGCAGGCAGAGCAAGTTCCAGCCACTCCATGGGGGCGGGGCAACATGTCGTCTGGGGAGTACCGGCAGCATAATGTACTGCGAGTTGCCTGTGCCCCCCCCCTCCGTTGCCCAAAGTGTCATCTGAACGCGACCACAGATTCCAAATGTGTGTAAACAGGCTGCTTGCCTTAAGAAACTGGGGTTAGCTTGCGGCTCCATGCTTTATCACTGTGTTGTCTATGGAAGTACTATTAAATGGCAGGCAGTCTGGTATGGGTATTGAGGTTACATTTTGTGGGGTGGGGACGGTGGGGGTTTAAAGGAAATAATAAATGAAAGATGAGAATCCAGATTTGTATGTGTAAAGGAAAGCCAAGTAGGGGTAAAAGGGGGAGGGGGAATAACAAGAAACCAAAATCAGGAGGGATTTTGGGGGAAGTATGATGAGAAGCTAAAGAAAAGGGGTGGGGGGGGAGATGGCATATCAACACAGCATCAGATAGACGAGGTAAGACTAGTGGAAGAAGAGTCGCCACGACTCCCTCCTGCCAAGAGCTCTGCTTCAGGCTGCCTCAGAGACAAAGCATTATTCACAGAGGAGTCCAATGCGAATTCTCCCCCCTCCCGCCCTCTCAGGGCTTGTTAGGTTCAGATGCCTTAAAGCATTGCGGATTTCACGTGTGCGTGTCCGAGAGAAAAGGGGGGAGACGGAAAGACCGAATTGGGGGGGAGCATGAACGAGAGAGGGGGCAGAGGGAGAGAGAAGCTGGCAGTGATCACCCCCCCCCCCGCCGCCTTGCCTCCTCTACACCCGTCCCTCCCCCCTGCTCCCCGCCTTCCCGCAGGCTGAGTTCATTCACTGGGATTGGTTTCAAATGACGCCATCTCTTTATTTTTACACCCATGACCTCATCCAAGCAGCGGCAGCAGCAGCCTGTAAGTTTACTGACCAGCAAAAACTCTTCTCTCGCTCCTCTCCTCCTCTTCCTCCTCGCTTGTTTTGTTTCCTCCATTCAATTATTACGCCTGTTTGTTCTCTTTCTTTAACTAGACGGCAGATTTTTTAAATCTATCGGTAGCACTTTTTCCCCCCTCTTTCCTTTCCTTTTCCTCGTCCCCTTCAAGTCATCTTCTGCGGGGAAGAAAAGGGCTTGGGACGCTCCCTCCCTCCGTCCCTCTCTCCGTCTTTCTCTTCTTTCTCTCGCTTTTCCCCCTCCTCCCCGTTCTCAGCACCTTTTTTTACCCCCTTTCTCTGAAACGGAGGGGGGGGGAAACTACCCCACCCCCGGGAGAATCCGAAGCACAGAAAAATTCCCCAGCGGCTTTGAAGAAGGGAGATTTGAGAGTGTCTGGCAAAGTGAGAAGAGGCTGGTGGCAGCTCCTAGTCCTTTTAAAACCAAGGCAATTTAGAGGGGAAAAAGTAAGTGTTTTGGAAACAGAAAAGGCAAAAAGGCAAGGCAGGAATGATTGGGGGGGGGAGAGAGTTTTGTCCTCTCTCTCCCCCCCCCCCCATCCAATGCACAATGCTCCTCTAGGGTAGGACCTCGAAATCACATGGGATGGGCTATTAAAAAAATGTTGGTGTCTCTCTTAAAGAAAATATGAAATAAATAAAAGATTCTCTACCCCACTGGTGAAACACAAAACCGATCCTGGAATTCTTAGTAATTTCTTCACTTTCTCCATTGCTGACTTGAGTGGAACGCCTCCCCTTCCTCCTTTTAAGAGTTGTGCTGTAAAATAGGTTACTTTATTATTTCCCCCGATGGCTAGGTTGGGGAGGGGGGGGGGGAGTGAGAAAGTAGTTATATAAAAAGATCTAGGGTGGTGGTGGTGGTGACAAATTTTGTCGCTACTGTTAGTATTGTGTTTATAATCTCATTTTCATACCATCTCTGTTTATTTTATGTTCTCCAACTGCTTTTGAGGTTTGATTTTTAAACGAAGATTTATTTATTTTTAACCCAGCCAAAAGTGTTTGCCTGCTGTCCCTCTGTTGGGTCTCACATAGAACAGGAGAGTATTAGCTAGGTAACCAGTGTCAGGCACTTTTAAAAACAAAGGGTTAGATGCCATGCCATTTTTAATGCCCTTTTGGTTTTCACATTTCCAGCCACCTGTCTCTCTAGTTTTAAATGTTTTACTTCAAAGATTATGGGGTGGGAGGGAGAGAGACACGGGCACGTAGTTATTTGCAGTATTAAATCTTTTGCATAATAAAATGGGCCAGGAGAAGGAATAAGTTCCAGAAATGCACAATCATCTTGAAGATAATGAATTAAGTGATATTTTACTGATCATCTTAGTGGTGTTGGTTCCTGTATAACACCTTTATCACTGCATCTTCATGTGGTTGGAAACTTCAGTTACTGAATGTCTCCCTGTCAAAAAGACAGGAGATCTTTCCTAGGAACCCTCCTTCTCCCCCACCCCACCCCCATTGAACATTACTAATTCTGGCTACCCATCTTTCCTCATAAACTAGTAGAGCTCTAAATAATTTAAATGAAGTGCTACGCATATCTAGTTCCACTAAGGGACCATCCAGAAACATCAGAATATTTTTTAGAAAATTCAGTGTGCACAATAAAGGGAAATGTTTTAGGGAAAGTGTTTACATTTGTTTCCTTTCCTTTTTTTTCCCCTCACAGATTGGTTGATGGTTTAAAAATGTTGATAGGTCCCGCTGCAAGTCTATTTTTCATAAAGAGCAAACTACCTTGGCTTGTTGACATTTTGCTGAGTTGGGTATATTCCATTGCATAATCTGACCCACACACATTTTTTACAGCCCTAATCAGATTTATTTAAAATGTTCTTGAGTTGTTAAAAGTCTCACTTCTCAATCTAAATGTATTTGCTGATTTCAGTACACTTTGCTTCCCATTTGGTATGTTTCAGATTGTAACCTTTGCCATGATTTTTTCATAATACTTAGGAATTATACTAATAGATGAGTAACTTATGAACTAAACTTGGACAAATCAAGAGTTGAGGAAAATGACCACATACTTGTAAGTATGTGAGTGTTTATCTTGAGAGCTGTGGAGTAGTTCAAAACTGTGTCAGTGACCTAACAGCATGATAGAAATCACATTATTAAAAGAGAGAAATCATGTCTGATAACAGACGGGCCTATTGGTCCCAGTAATACATTTGTTCAACAGAAATGTGTCTAATATTCTAGTGTTGGAAACATGGAAGCTGACATGATGCATTGATATAATGTTGGATTTGGATATGATATATCTTGATTTAACTCTCCATTGGTGTATTCCAAATGTACACCAGTGTACTGTGTACATGGTTGTCATGATAGAGAAAGGTAAAAAACATATTTCTGTGGCCATGGCAATTGGGCGTACCCATATATGCATCAACATACAGCTCAAGTGAAAGTTCTTCATGCGATTATAGGGTATGCTCTGAAAGGATTGTGTCTAGACTAGACTGTGTGAACCAGTACTTAGTATTGATTCTTATTTGAGTGGCGATCATGAGAATGGAAGAGGGAAGGAAAGTATGAAGAAAAGGAATGAAGAAAAGTTGATTACAGGGCAACATTTTTCAAATCAGGAGACTCTTCAAGTACTATTGAACTGACACCATAGAGCTGGAGGGGGCCTTGTAGGTCATCCCCTTGCTTAGCGCAAGAAATCCAAAGGTAGAGCATTCCCAACAGATGGATGTTCAGCTTCTGTTTGAAGGCCTACTGTGAGGAAAAGTTACCCCACCCTGCCACTCAATCGGGTTCCATTTCCAAACTGCTCTTACCATTACATTTCTCCCAATGTTTAGCTGAAATTCACCTTCCTCTAACTTAGATTGCAGCCCTATACCCAGTTTCCGGGGGGAGTAAGCCCCATTGAACATAGTGGGATTTAATTCTGCATAGACATTAATAGGATATAGGATTATACTGTTACGCACATTGGATCTTCTGTATGACAGCCCTTCAGGCATTTGAAAATTACCTTCAACTGTCCCCATCCCCTAGTCTTTTACTCTCTAGGCTAAAACATGCCCAGTCTCTTCAGTCTTTCCTCATAAGACTTGTTTTCCATATCCCAACCATCTTCTGGAGCCCATTCCTCTGAACCTGTTTTAATTTGTTTATATACTTCTTAAAGTTCAATGCCCAGAACTAGACACAGTACTTCAGATGGGGTCAGTCTAATGCAGAATAAAATTGAACTGTTACTTCTTGTGAATTGCGAACCCAGAATTCTGGGTTGTTGAGGGAGAAATAACATACAGTTAAAACCCATATTTTGTTCTTAGGTTATAACTCTGGGTTGTTCCTCCCTCAAAAACCCAGGGTTCTGAACTCATATGATCTATATATATATATGTTGATGCATATATGGGTACGCCCAATTGCCACATGACAGTTCTTCATGCAGTTATAGGGCATACTCATATCTGAAGTGATTGTGTGTGGACTATAGCTGACTGTGTGAATCAGTGTTGATTCTCAAAGAATCATGGGGAGCTTTGTCAAATGTTTTGCTGAAATCAAGATTAATTACTTCCACAACATTATCACAATCGACTGAGCTGGTAATCTGACTTTAAAAAAAGAAAAGAAATAAGATTAGTATGGAAGGATTTATTCTTGACAAATCAGTACTGGGTTCTACTAATCACTGCATTGTTATCAAGATGCTTACAGATTGGCTCCTGCAAGCGTCTTGATAACAATGCAGCAGTCAAAAGAATGGCTGAAACACTTTAACATAATACACTGTGGGTTGAAGTTATTCCAGACATTTTAATCTAACATGGTATGGTATCATCCAGAGTGTGCTTGCTCCCCTCCACCATGCCTCACTCTTCTACTTTCAGCTAGGTTTGCTAAACAGCTGTTTGCCTGGTTGCCTCTGGCAAGTAAGAATTGGTTCCAGGTGACCAGGTAGCAGGGAAATTTAAAATGCACTCTAGAGAGAGTTTGTTCTGTACAACAAGACCTATAAACTTGTATGTGTATGATAGTCTACTAATTGGCTATTAACTGCTGTGAACTTATTTGCAAGGCACGTTTCACCCAAAGTGTAGCACTGTATCAGAATAACTGGTTGCAGTTTCCCAGTGCTGATTTTTTGTGCTTGTGTCCCATAGATTCAGTCTGTTCTTCATTGTCGTGAGTGGTCAATCTGAAAAAAGGTACTACATGATTTGATAGATGGTGAATATGGTCACAAGGATCTTAGAGTTGGGGTAATAGCTACAATACAACCGATGAAAATTCATTTCTCTTTTATATAGAAACTGAAGAACACGGTGGGAGGAAGGAATCACCTGCGGTTTTTTGTTTTGCTTTTAACTTTCCAAATTAGTTGTTACCAAACATTAACATCTTGGACTCACCAACCCTATTCAGTTGTTCAAAAAGGGTTAAAATCAACATGCGAGGGGAAGGAGCACTCTGGCCCTCTCCCTCGCCATGTTTGCAGCCCTCTACTCCTCATAGAGGGTGACTCTCTGAAGAGGAGAGTCTCCTTTATCTGTGGGGGGCTCTCCACACAATCGACAACCCTGATTTTTCATTGTTCTCAGTGGTGTGGAGAACTGCTGTGGGGGCTGTCCTCTTCAGACAGTCACCCGCCACAAGTAGAGGGTGACGAACATGATGAAGGAGAGGTCCGGAGCTGGAGCACTCCCTCCCCATGTGTGTAGATTTTAACCCCTTTTTGAATGACTGTATAGGGCTGCTGTTGCCTGGGCTGCTGCTAACTGAGCAGAAGCTGTTGGCAGAGTAAACATAATATAATGCAGATTCAGAAGGACTTTCCAGGAGTGTTTATTATGCCACCTGTGCCACATATAGTATCCTGTGGCTTCATATAAATTGATGGGACATCCCTTCTCACCCTGGTGTTTGGAACAATTTAAATTACCTTGTTTAAACAAAATTCAGAATGCAGAACAGGGGGCAGTAATAACATTATTTAGCATTTTCTGTAGCTAATTTCAAGTGATAAAATTGCTTCATGTATATATGCCAGTAATCTTTTTAATAATGACGTATGCTAAGCTAGTGTTATTATCCTGGTATGTCAAATGATGGGATGAAACTGAGAGAAGAGTGCTAAAGTCCTCAATCTATTTAGCAAGTTGATGCCTGAGGTGAGGGGTGCACTGGGGACTTGGCCTCTCATTCTTAGCCACCACATTACACCAGCTCAGTACAGAGAAATTCAAGAGATGTTCTGAGTTTGGGAATGCCTTCCCTGTGGCATGCCCTGAGCTGGATGATACTTTCACCCTGGGATTGTAGTGGGATGGGACTGCGATATTGAAATGGTCCTGGGGTTATGCATCCTCTTGTTCCACACACTGTGGGGAAAAGTCAACAAATGAACCATGAGATCCTCCGTTTACCTGAATGAGGGATCTCCCTGCCCTGCTGGATAAAACTTGCTTGCAGGGGAAGAAAGATCTCACATTCAAATAAATGTGGAATCTCTTGTTTTATTTATTACCTTTTCCCTTTAGTGAGGGAACAGGAGAAGATTGCAGGGCAGAAGGAATTCAATTAAACTGATACCAGATACAAAATGTCCAGCACATTTCTTTTCTTTTTAAAAAGTGTGTAGTTCATCTCTGGAACTCACTGCTTCAGAATGTGATAAAAGCTAAAACAATTGTGTGTATTTAAGGGTTTAGCAAATTAACACAAGGTAGATATTTCAGTGACTGTAATTCAAATATTAGGGCATGAATTGCCTTGTTTAAAGCTGCCTACACTTTAATTGTGAGGGGATAGGAATGAATAACAAGGGGATAGAATTTCCCATTAATGCCTCTGAGAGTTGGCTATTGTTCCATACAGGATACTGCTGGTCTAGGAGTGCTGTGACTCCTACATTAGTTGCTCTGGTGTCAATCCATAGTCATGTTATGGTTATAAATAAGTTTGAGTAACCTTGGCTTGTATATAAATAGTATGCCCCCATATAAGTGGAGATAGCTAGCCTACTTGTTTAGTAATAGAAACCCAGTCTGTTGAGCTAGCAAGTTGTGCCTCATTGAAATGTTGCACATTCATTTGCAATCCTAGAAAACTGTACACAGACTTTTGGGAAGTAATAAGTTCATAGTTCTTTAACAAGAAATGACAATGAAGACATCTTCACAAATAATGCCAACCATTTTTATTAGCTTATGTTTTGAGAGGGCACACTTGGTGAAATTGAATGTGTGAGACTTATTCCTAGCCTGTTGGTTGGAATTCATTCTCAATATTCACAGTTTCAGGGCAGAACACATCAGTGACATTATTTTACCAAGCAATGGGAGACATGGCTTTTCCTCTTTAGCACCTCTAATTAATTTGGAATGAAATCACTGAAAGCTGAAGTAGCATAGAATCAGCTGTGCAACAGTCAGGTAATTAAATTACTTTTTCTTTCTTTCTTTTTGGTGAGAGGACTGATACAGGTTTATACAGCCTATTCACTAAGTTTTTATTTGTCTTATGAAAGAAACTCTTTTGCCAGAATTGTTCCTAGCCCATTTTGAGATATGGGCACCTAACATAGAGGGTCACTTTGTATTTAATTTGTTATGCGTACATGTAGAATGTGCCAACCTGTGATGGCAGGGCATATGTATCATTCAAATATATTAATTGGAAAACTGTGATTGCTTGGTAGCTTTTGTGTAATGTGTGAAATAGCCTGGAAACTCCCTCCTACTACAGGGTTCTTTTTTTTACACTTGATGGCCACATCTTGGCACATTAGAGTTGATTTACACTGTGAACTCATTTAGAGAATATCTTAGCTTAATAAGCCGCTTCTGCCCCTTCTTCTCAGCACTATGAAACCCCAGAAATCTTCCATTAACCACAGTCCCCCAGTACATCTGAACCAGAAAACTACAAAGCTCAGAACAAGCCAGGATATTAAACCAGCTTCAGACATTGATTTCAGCTTGTTTTGTGTGTGGGGGAAAAAAACTCATGCATACCTTAGCTTAGATCTGATCTTCTGAACTGGGCCTATATGTGGCACACATTTGCCAGTGTTTGGTTTGGTAAATATATAACTTTATATGTATTTGTTTGATTTATGTACTGTGCTTTGACAATGCTTCTAGGGCAATTTATGAGTCATGGTTTCCTCATGCATGTTCTCAAGTGATGATGGATACATGTCTCCCCTTAACACTGTATGTGTGTTCACCATGGCAAACACCAGTGAGTGTGAAGTGATTCTAAATCCTGCATATATCCATCCCCCTTCTCAACTTCCTAGGCTTGAGTCTGCCCTGAGTTTTCTCAGTCATTTGTTTTGCTCATTCTTTTACCATCTTCTTCCTGGACTGGTTTCCTAAATGTGGACATTTTGGATCTTAGGCTCTTATTTCCACAGAGGGTTTCCTTGCCCACTGCCCACCTTTTCTTGCTCACCTTTGTACCAAGTCCATCACAGATATTCACCTCTTTCTCTTCTCTCCCCTTTCCCTCAGCCACTAGCCCTGATGCTCAGACTCTGTGCCCCTTTAAACCTCATCACATCTTTCTTGAGGGTATTGACGTCCATTACAAGTTCTGAATTCACAATCTTATGTCATGCTATCCTGTTATGCTTTGTGTCTTCATTTCTTGACTATCTGTGGGCACATTTAGGCAGCCAAACTGTACGTAAAATATTTCTCAGCCTCTACAAAAGTCAGCCTGAGGTAGCTGCCTCAAATCCCTTCTCTCCCTCACGCATAACAACTTGGGAGCTAGTTCTATGTGGTATAATCCCACATCACTAATATGTGTACATGAATAACACAGAAACACAAATGTGACTTATACAAGCAACATCTCACCCCCGCTTCCCAGATGGGTGATGTTCTTGTATCCTCCTCCCCACCTCACCTGTGGGCTGGAAACCAACTCATTGGAACACAGCCAAGAGCCCATGCAAGATGGAAAAGGACAGGAAGTCACTGATCTGCATCCGCACAGCCAGCAAGGGAGCCCGTCATACTACTACCCATTTGTTTTATGAGACAGGCGCTCCCACAGGCTACCAAACGCAGGACCTAATAGGCTGCAGCGCTTTCTGCCTGGGCTTTCTGCCTCTCTGCCTTTTCCAGGTCCGCATTCTACCATTGTGTTGCAGCCACTCTCAACTGAGCTCGATGGAATCCCTCCTCCCCAGGTTTAATTTACTGGCCTCCACTAGCTTGGCCTTGCCTGCCTGTGTTGCAAGGAACTGAAGGGTAGAGTTAGATGAGGCAGATGTGTGCAGCACCAAGTACTGTTGCTGCTCCCAGAATGGAGGTACTTGGGTGTGGTTGTGCTGCTGCCTGCTACTACCTCTTTGCCTTACGAGGAGGCACTTCTGTCCTGTCCTGAGCTTCGCCTGTGTGGCTGGAAACTGAAAGTGGAGATAGCTGAGGCAGGCGCAGCATAGCATAGCAGCTGCTGTTGATGTTGCTCTCAGAATGATGTCATGGCTGCAATCAGTGGGGTGAGGACAGTTGCACCCTCTTGCCCCTATGAGTGGATGCCCATTTTTCTGGCATGTTTCAACTGGTTTATTTTGTGAGTTGACATAGAAACTCCGTTGAAAGGTTGCATGTCAGTGGTGTTGAGAATAGCCGTACCTCCTCTCCCCAGATGACATGTCAAGTCAAAAGAGGGGCGGTTCGCAAGGAGGAAGGCGTGCTTGGCTGCTCCCCCACTACTTTTCAGTTCCTTTCCTCCCCTGCAGGTTTCAGGTAAGCGGCTTACCTTTTATCTGTGGACAGAGGAGTTTGGTATGATGCTCATATCTAGTCAGAAAGGATCCATTGATGGATGTGTGAAAAGTAAAATTCTAAAAAGCAAAAGTAAAATGAGGGAAGTTTCTGCCATGCAACCATTCCTGCTATTAGTTTGCTTTGCGGGTGATGGTTTATTGGCGGCTGCCGTTAGAACTCCCTAGCGGAGATCTTTTTGGCCCTTTTTATATTACTTTTCCCTCAATGACTGCAGCAGGTCCACGTTTGTGGGGAAGGGCAGAGAGAAATGAGGCTGGAGGCCACGTGCAAGAGAACAGCATTTGTGTTCTCCCTGTGCTCCATTTGTGGTTTGCTCCTGAGCCAAGAGTGACCTACTCAGAGTTGGCTCTGAAGAGACTGGCAGACTTCCATTTTGTGTCTCTGTGAAATGCTCGTGTAGATTTTTAATAACTGAGCTGAGGTTTAAGAAGAAAGTGGGGGGGGGGGAGAGCAGAATAAAAGTTGTAATTAGTTACAAAACTGAGGTTTCCCACCACCACCTTTGTTCTACTCTGTAACAAGTTGTGGAGAGTGATTTTCCTCTAAGACATAGCATCTCTGTCTTTATTTTCTCCCACACTCCTCCTGTGTGTTTTCTCTTGATAACAGAGCAGCTGATGTTCACAGTCCATTTGTAGGATATGGCATGAGTCACTGGATGCCAAAACTGTCTGGACACAAACTTTGACTAATGGATTTACAAATCAGCCAGCCAGTAAGATATCCTTGAAAGTGTCGATTTCTAGTATCGTTAGGCATTAGATCAACTGCAGGAATGTAAATATTGTTCTGTTTCCTTTGTATTTGTGGACTGCTTTGTATACAATAAACTATAGCCCAGAACAAATTCAAGCAACCTACCTGGCTGAGGTAAAGAAGTTTTTTAAAAAAAGTAATGAGAAACCTAGAATTTGCTGTTTGTTTTTTGTTTGTCATCTTTGGATCACATATTGCACAAGAGCTTTTTTTTTAAAAAAAAATTTTAGATTGTCTGAAGGGCCACTGGATACTGGGGATTCCCCCTGTCCGAGGTCAGAGACAGTGCTCTGACCTCAGAAGGGGGAAATTGGAAATCCAACCCCCCAACACTAACCCCTGTCAGCCAGCATGGAAAGAACCGCACCAACTGGCCTGTGAGGTTGGAAAATTGATGTCAGAATGGAGGAAAGGGAGCGTTCCAGTGGGCGGGGAGACCAGAGAGGCCAAGACATGAGCTATCCTGAGCCTCTTCCAGCCTCCTTTCTGCTTCAGAAGTGCCGTTGCTAGATGGGCAAAAAAACTCCATCTAACCAAACATCAAAGGTGAAGATCACCTCTGCTGCTCCTCCTGCCCTGCCAGTTCAGCCTGGCAAGGTATTGGATATATGGAAAACTCCAGGTTCGGGGGCTTCTGACTGGCAAGGGTGCAATGCGTAGGATTGCAACCTGAAATATTGTGATGTAATTTTCTCCTTCCAAGAGCTTTTTGCTTAAAGGGCAGATTTGGCCCAAGTCTGCATTAAGGTGAATCGTTTGTATGAACAAATGTCAACCTTGCCTTCAATTTCCAAAATAAGTACTTGAAAAAAGGATTTCTGGAGGAAGCAAAGATTAACAGTAATGTTACAGCAATATTGATTATTGGAAGCCCACCTTTGGGATGTGGTGGCTTATAAATTTTAAATATTAATAATATTTAATAAATATTAAATATTAAATAAATAATTCTATTTCAAATAAATTTGGAAGCTAATATGGTTAATTTATATTGCGAGCATATATAATGCACAGTAGTGTTTTGCTTATTAATCCTGCTTCAGCGAACTGAAATTGCTATATAAGATAATTTGGGACTCCACCACTAAATAGGATTGCTATATCTCAAGGTTTGTGAAGTTTCAAGATTTTAGCAACTTCAGGGAAAGCTCTTCAGAGTGATGGGAAGGGGATGGAACCAAGGGGACAAGTTATTTTCTGCTTGTTTGATAATTTCTACCCTTCATGTTAATCAAACTCCAGCCCTGATGGCCCAAGCAAACCAGGTGCTTTCCCTGACCTACCAGGAACTATCTTCTCCTCCAGCTGGCACCAGGAGGTTCTCCCCTATCCCACCAATTTCCAGCCTTTAATCTGCTGGGTGCTGTACATCTGCTCTTAAGCTCCACCCACTGAGCCTTAGGGTTTGAGCCTCACTGCCATTGGACATTAATGGCCTCATTTTCTAACTTTATATTTTATCAATCAATAACACTTGGCTTCAGTGAATCTTTTGCTGTCCTACTTGTTTTTAGTGCCAGGTTAAAAGGTGGCATCCCACTTGTTAGATCAAGAAGTGTATGAACAGGTGTCCTTCATCAAAAGGGATTTTAATAGGATTTGGCAAAATAGGTTTGCTCTTCATGCCAATTAGTTTCAGTTGTGCTTGCCCATCCTCTCCGCGCCTACCCATCAACTTCTTGGTGTTTATGTAATAGCAGAATCCATTATTTTTTCCTTTTATAGAACCCCCTTTCTCCCTGCTCCTTTTCTAGAGTTATAAGTGGGTTTAAAATGGAGAAGAGGAAGGGACAGTTGTTTGCTAGTTTAAAGTTAATTTTTGATTATTTGTCATAGGTGGCAGCTCTAGCACCAATTACTTTTTAACAAGGCCATATCCTGAAATGAGCAAAGGCTGATTGATCAACACAATTGGCTCTGCTGGCCAACTCACTTTTCTATGAGCTGAGCCACAGGCAAAGGCCTTTTTAATCCTATGCTCCTCTTCCGCAAGGACATCAGCAGAAAACGGCTCTTAACAAATTTTCCTGCTTCAGCTACTTAGATTTAAACTGAGTTAATAGCTCAGTTTCGGAAGAGAAAATCCTAATAGGATTTCTATTATTGTTCACACTGAAGTGGAAGGTCAAGGCAGAGACTCCTTGGCCTGTTTTCAGACTGCAAAGTAGAAGTGTATACATAGAAAGCTCTGCCAAAGCGTCTGTCATTCCGATTGTGGGGTGGGGAAAGAGAGAGGCGAGGGTTAGAGATCCACTGGACTTTGAGGTTGCTGTTTTGTCACTTCTGGCTCAGCTTTTCTGGCTGGGACCCTGGCATTCCTGTTCCAATTGTGATGGGTGCCTTGCCATTTTTTTTCAGCACCTCTGAGGTTAAGTCCACATGGTCCCTAACAACATGTGTGCCCATCAACATGTCTGTGCCTTCATCTGATGGATCAGATCCTGCAGAGTTGTTTTGTTTCACCAAAAAAAAAAGTGGCAATGCACAATGTTAACTGTGGCTCCAGAGCTGCAGTCCCATGCAAAGTCAATTCACACATTCAGTTCCCAGTCATCAAATGCATAGTAATCAAGCAATATGTGTGCTTATATGAACCATACCTCTTGTATACTATACGTATAGTATAGTATACAAGAGGTATGGTTCATATATAGTATAGTATACAAGAATAATTCACACTATGCATCTCTGTTTTGTAATACATGCTTAGTCATATTTGTTTAAGAAACTGGTTATGTTAAAATAGCCTTTTAGCCTAAGCAACTTGATCACTTTGATCTAATCCTCCTTCTGCTCATATTGGTGTGATGGGATTACACAGTGGAATGCAGCCATGTCAGATTTGGATATGAGGAAATGCCCAATCTGTAGTTTTATGAAGAACTAAATTCTATAGAAAAGCAGTGAGGAAGTTTTGTACTCTTCTCTGGCTGGACTTTGCACCAGTATCTCAGTTGCACCAATTGTTAATGAGCAATGTACAGCGGGAAGCCTTCTGTATGTATTATTGAAACTATTTGTTATTTAAAAAAAGAAAAGAAAGAGGCTGGTGTTTTTAGCCCCATTAAATGCCTTTCTTATGATTCATAATAAACAATATTATGCTAATTCTAGAAGAGTAGTTGTATTAGTATGTTACAGGAAAAAATAGTCTTGTGGCACTTTGAAGACAAACAAATTTATTGTGGCATGTGCTTTCATAGGCATGAATTATGAAAAGTAGACATTTGTACTTCTGTACAAGGGATACAAAAACCTGGTCTGCACATGTTCGAAGCCATAGTTTATTTAACTCATGGTTCACTCATAGCCCTACCAAGAATTTGTCTGGCAGATGATTGCACAAACCACAGTTTGTTTTCTCAATCCCTGAGTTGTTTGGTTCCCTCTTGTTTCACCTATTTCCTCCCATTATCCAAAATACCCCTGCAGAACTGTACTACTAGCATGTAGAGCAGCTGGATTTTTACCACTTTTGCCTGCTACTTCTATAGCCTGGCGAAACAACCCATGAACAACTCACGGTTCTGGGTTCACATTCAACAATAACCTAGGGTTTAAACAATTTGGAGTTCACAACTCAACGACAAACCTTTGGTTATCTTTCTGGGTGTTAGTGGTTAGCAAACTGGTTTGTGAGTATAGCTGGGTTCGCATATAACCTTTCAACTGGGCTATTGTGTCATCTGAATCAGGTCAATGTGTCTCCTAAACGGGATAAGATATTTTCACTCCAACTAAGCAGCTGAATGTTGTTACACATATATTCCAAGGCCCCCTGATTATTAAAAGGGAAGAATAATCAGGGGACCCAAACTGTATCCCAAAATGGTTAACATACTGCTAGATAACCAGGAAGCCAAAATTTGGTACATAAATAATTTAAACTATGCTATTAGTAAAGTCAGAAAAGGAATATTTTTACATGTAAATGGCAAAATTTGGGAGATAATTTCAGCTGAAGTCCCAAGACCCAGTTAAAAAACAAGAGAAACAAAGAAAGCAAGGAGGTGGTGGCAGATGTTACAGTTTTAGAGCCATAGCAAGCAATTTAGAAGTACCTTCACCACATTCAACCGAAGCATACATTTCCTCTTTCCAGGGCAACGTTTGGGAGGAAAAATGTTCTGTAGCTTTTCAGGGTCTTTTCAGTTGAATGGGAAAAGTAGTCTGTGAGTGGTTTCAATTGGCTAGCACCTGTAACATCCCCCAAAAGCCTCTCCCTACCCACAGGACAATTTTACAAAGGTTTTTTGTTTTTTAGTTTTCAGTTTTTACGCAATATGAGATGAAGGATAATTGTATACATGAACATGACACTGAATTTAAAAAAGAATTTAAAAGAAAAGCCCTTCTCACCTGAAACTTGAAAAATCCAAAGAGTGTAGCAGCATTCAATTTGCTAGCACAGGTAAATGCAAGGTAAATTGTGAGGCTGAGCTGAAGTCAGATATTATATGTTTAGAACTGGTAAAAAAAACAAAACCTCCTAGGACTTCCTTCACACCAGCCGCATCAAGGGCCCTTCTCCCCTCATATAACAAATATTCTGAGGAACTGAAGGAGGCAGTGCATGTATGTATGTTCATGTGCACTTTAATCTTTATATGTACATGTAGTTGGGTCTTGTGTGGGTTTGTGTGATATTATGTACCTTTTAAAGACAGTGATAGAGAGGTCTCTTAAGGTGGGATCATGGCTGGCATTAACCACCAGTGCAGATGTCATGCTCAAAAGGCCCAAAAAGTGATGTGTGGGAGGAGGTTGTGCCAGATTGAGGCTGGCTCCTGGTTTGCTATCTGGTTTGTATGGAGAGTGTGTTGCACTGTTTGCAGCTAGCCTGAAACATCACACTCTGATCTTCTCTGCTTCAGTCTTAGTTCACATATTGCTGCCTGGTTGTAGATTATAACCTATTTTATAAATAGGTTATTTATTTATTATCATCCTTGGGAAAACTCAGCAATTCTTTTACCTTGTGTGCAGTCTTCCAAAAGGTGGAAGAATTTAGGAGAAAGCAAATATGCATTAAATACTATAGGAGAGGCTGATTGGGATCTGGAAACAAAAGTCTGTGAGGAAGACTGAAAGAACTGGGCATGTTTAGCCTGGAGAAGAGAAGATTGAGGGGAGACAAGATGGCACTCTTCAAGTACTTGAAAGGTTGTCACACAGAGGAGGGCCAGGATCTCTTCTCAATCATCCCAGAGTGCAAGACATGGAATAATGGGCTCAAGTTACAGGAAGCCAGATTCCGGCTGGACATCAGGAAAAACTTCCTGATTGTTAGAGGAGTACGACAATGGAAACAATTACCTAGGGAGGTCGTGGACTGTCCCACACTAGAGGCATTCAAGATGCAGCTGGGCAGCTACCTGTCAGGTAGCTGCCCAGCTACCTGTGCCTGACAGGTAGCTGGGCAAGCACAGGTAATTCAATTAAATTCCTGCATTGAGCAGAGGGTTGGACTTGATGGCTTATAGGCCCCTTCCAGCTCAACTATTCTATGATTCTGTATTTGGCCGATATCCCATGCAAATGTAATTCTGTATGCAGCTTTCATAGTGACACTCCTGGTTTAAGACTATATTCCATTCTGTGAATAGATATGATACAATCAAATAGTTTTTTTAAAAAACAAATGTTACCCAAATGCATTGTAACTATTTTTAGGCCTACTGTAGTGTATTAAATTACTGGGTTATGTTTTCATCATTAGGAGTCATTCTTTATATTTACTTTGGCCTTTAATCCATTGCTCCGTACTTGTTGAATATATATACACATACATTGGCCTTTAGACCTTTGCTCTGTTATATATATTCGATTTTACAATTTTCCTCTTTCTATAACAATTCTGGGAACTGAATGTGGTGAAATTGAAAACAGGCTTAATGATACTTTTAATGACATAACTATGACATGACCTTGAGCTAGGTGGTGATGTCATTCAGCTGTGAAATCATTCCTTTCGTTTGCCTTCGGCTCTCAAGCTTACTTTTCTGTCACCACCTTTGTTTTATTGCAATACAAATGGGTAATTAAAAATCCTGAAGACGTTTGCATGTTTTGCAATGGCCTGGTAATTTCCGGGCCCTTCTCCTGCTACTTCTCATTATGTGCAAAAAGGGAAATTCCTAGCAAGCTTGTACTTATAGTGACATTCATACATGAACTTCCTCCTTCAAATATGTTTGCATATATCTGGAAGTCTTGAAATTTCACAGTATTTTTTTCATGAGACCTCTGTATAACTTAACTCCTTCCCATCTGCTGTTACAAGTCGTTCCTCTTTATTTTTAATCAGTTCAGATTATAAAGCTGTCAGGATCTCACTGGAGATCTAAGTGGCTTCTCCCAAATCTAGAGTGTGGGTGTTCATTGTCCCTGAGATCATTTGCTAGAGTTGGAAGCTGGAACTAGGACAAGTGCTTGAGCCAAAATCTGAGGTGTGGCAGGCAGAAGGTACTCCTCTGTTGACCAAACAAGGACAGAAAGCAATGTATTCTGGATATTGCCCATCTCATTCGCACCAGCATCTGAAAAGGGTTCTGAGGCTTCAGTACACAGTGTTCCAGGTGTACAAACTGCAGGCAATGCAGACATTATGGTGGCATGTCAAGTCCTAAAGAATAGGAAGATGAGGACTATATTGAGCTCAGAATAGGTGGATGAGAGGGGGGTGATGAACAGTTTGATCCATTTTCTCATGCCAAACTAACCATATGGGGAAATCCAGATTTAAAAATAGGAAAGGAAATGGTTTTATGGTGGACTTGGACAGATAGAATGGTTTTTACCCTGGACCAATTGGTGGGTGCAGATGATGAGTTCTTGTCATTCTCAGCTCTGCACAATAAATTTAAATTACCTGCTGCAGCTGAATGGCAGTATTTGCAACTGCAACGTTTGTTAGAATCTATATTTGGCCCAGCAGCGTTCACTGCTTCAGAATCTCCTTTGCAATTGGAAGCACTTATTGAGGCTGACTGGGTAAATCGGCCCACAATTCATGTTTATAAATTCTTATTATCAGTGAATAAATATGATACAATGGGGCTTCAACAGGAATGGAATAGGGAATTGGAGTGTCCCATAACCAGGTCTGAAGCCAGATTGAAATGGATCTAGATACTCCATCTCATCCAGGAATCCCTGGAGTTGGGAGGCCACCATGTGTTTCAATACTTTGCCCAAAAATGGAACATTGGAGACTGGCCAGTAGTTATATAATACGATGGGGTTCAAGGGGGTCTTTTTCAATGTGGGTCTCACCACTGCCTCCTTCAAGCAGTTGGCACCCTGCCTTGGCAAAGGGAGGCATTAACCGCTCCAGCCAGTCCCCCTCTGGCTGCTTTTATAAGCCAGGAAGGGCAAGGATCTAATACACTCGTGGTGGCTCTCACTTCTCCAAGGATGCTGTCCACATCCTTGAGCCGTATAAATTGAAAGTATCCAATTACACTGGACAAGCAGGTGCCAGAGTTACATCCACTGGGTCAGTATCAACTAAAGCATCCAAGTCAGAGCAGATCCGAGCGATTTTGTCTGCAAAGGGCTAGGCAAATTGGTCACAGCACGCTGTTGAAAGGTCTGAATTCTTCTCTTGGGGGCAAGGGTGTAAAAGGCCCCTGACCACCCAGGACGGCTCTTTGCAGACACAATAGTGGCAGAAAAATTTTTTTTTGCTGCCCGTGTTGCCATGGAGTAGGCCTTCAAATAGGCTTTAGCCCGTATTTGATTAGATTTGCTCCGTGTTTTCCGCCAACGTCGCTCTAGTCACCATCTCACTCGTTTCATCGCCGCCAACTCCCTAGAAAACCAGGGGGCTGATGTGGCTCCACTTCATGACAGAGGATGCTCAGGAGCAATCGTGTCCACTGCCCGGGTTGTTTCTCCATTCCAGGGATCGACCAAGGCTTCAACAGAATCACCTACTGAGGCAACAGGAAACTCCCCAAGAGCCATCAGAAAACCATTCGGATCCATCAGCCTCCTGGGGCGGACCATCTTAATCGGTCCTCCACTCCTGCAGAGGTTTTGAGTACCAGCAAGTCCCACCAGGTAGTGATCTGTCCATGACAATGGAGTTGTAGAAAGTTCCTCCACTCTCAGATAACCATCACCCCATCCAACACAGAAAACAAGGTGCAGAGTGTGCCCAGCAGCACGAGTGGGGCCAGATACCATTTGGGACAGACCCATGGTTGTCATGGCGGACATGAAGTCCTGAGCCACTCCCGACAGGGCAGCCTCAGCATGGATGTTGAAATCCCCCAGCACAACAAGCCGAGGGGACTCCAGCACCAACCCCGAGACCACCTCGGCTAACTCAGGAAGGGAGACTGTTGAGCAGCGGGATGGACAGTACACCAACAGAATCCCTATTCTGTTCCGGGCACCCACCTTCAGATACACACACTCAAACCCCGCAGACTGTGGGACAGGGCACCTTGGTCAGGAGGATGGAATCCCTATAGACCACTGCCACTCCGCCCCCCACCCCCAGGCCTTGTGTGCTGCTGGACAGAGAACCCTGGTGGGCAAAGCTGAGAGAGATTACCCCCCCCCCCCCAGCTTCATCGAGCCAGGTCTCTGTGATGCAGGCCAGGTCGGCATGCTCATCCAGGATCAAGTCCTGGATAGCAGATATTTTACCCTTCACTGACCTGGCATTCACCAGCAGCACTTTCAGCCCAGGGGGGTCTGTTGCCAAGACCATCCAGATTATTTGAGTTGGGGGTGGGGAGACAGTTTAGGGATAGCCAACACCCTATTGCTGTTCCCTCTCTTATTAAGGTGTAGCTTCCTCTGCTCTGTATAATGGTGATGGCTGCTCCCTGACTCCCATCACCTCCCCCTTTTCCTGGAAGGCACATCCTTGCTACTGGCAATAATAATAATAATAATAATAATAATAATAATAATAATAATAATATATTTCTAACCTGCCTCTCACTCTGGATCGAGGCGGGGAACAACAATAAATACAAATACAAAGACCATAAAATAGATAAAACATTAAAAACAAATAAAATCTAATACATTATTAAAAACATCTTAAAATTCAAGTGGGTAGGCCTGCCGGAAGTGATCACGGCTCTCTTAAATTCAAGAAGACTGCTAATTTGTCAAATCTCCTCCAGCAGGCCATTCCACAGCCTGGGAGCGGCAGAAGAGAAGGTCCTCTGGGTAACACTCGTCAGCCTAGTTCTGGCTGATTGGAGTAAATTCTTCCCAGAGGACCTGAGTGTGCAGGGCGGATTATATGGGAGAAGGTGATCCCGCAAGTAACCTGGACCCAAACCATGTAGGGCTTTAAAGGTAATGACCAACACTTTATACTTCGCCCAGAAGCTAATTGGCAGCCAGTGGAGTGATTTTACGACTGGTGTAATGTGGGCACACCTAAGTGTACCGGTGACCAACCTGGCTGCCATATTTTGAACTAGTTGAAGTTTCCGGACTAGGCACAGAGGTAGCCCTATGTACAGCACATTGCAGAAGTTGAGCCTCGAAGTTACCAGCATGTGAACTACTGTCTTTAGGTCTTCCAACTCTAGGAAGGGGCGCAGCTGGTGTATCAGCTGAAGCTGATAGTAGGCAAAGCCAAAGCTGAAAGCAAGCAGCCCCCTCCTCCCTTCTGAGCAGGGGGACAGGTCCTCACCCTCATATGCCCCCGAAGTGGCTCCCCCTTCAGCAGCGACCCCACAACTGGTGTTCCCGCCCCCGCAGGGGCCTGCCTTTTATGGCCCAGCTCCCAAAGGTGTTTGCATCTGGGAGTGGGGTGGTGGTGGCCTTGGCTGGACCCAAGTCTGCAAGGAGGCAGAAGAGAAGGTCCCTAGCCAGGCAGTAGCAGCAGCAGCAACAGGATGGAATGTTGCCTTGTAGCACTGTAGAGCTTCCTCTCCATGCAAAACGCAATGGTGACTTCTCCCTGCTCTGAGTTTTAGAGGAGCTGGGCCTTACTGGGCCTTATAGGCCTGATTTACCCCTAAAGCTCCAGTTTCTGCAGTCTAAATAAAGCTATGGACTCTAAATCTAGAGTCAGTAAAGTAACAAAAAGTATGTGTGCCCATGTATTTGACAGGAAGCTGACGTAACTTCCTTGAAGTTGGTGCGGTGTACCTGAGTGTACTGTATTGTTAGATTGGGAGTAGGCCTCAAACAGTGGTCTTCACTTGTATTAAGCAAGCAGGTTCAATGTCCAGGGGCCAAAAGAATCATAGAATCATAGAATAGTAGAGTTGGAATGGGCCTATAAGGCCATCAAGTCCAACCCCCTTCTCAATGCAGGAATCTACCCTAAAGTATACCTGACAGACGGCTGTCTAGCTGCCTCTTGAATGCCTCTAATGTGGGAGAGCCCACCACCTCCCTAGGTCATTGGTTCCATTGTCGTACTGCTCTAACAGTCAGGAAGCTTTTCCTGATGTCCAGCTGGAATCTATTTTCTTGTAACTTGAGCCCATTATTCCGTGTCCTGCATTCTGGGTTGATCGAGAAGAGATACTGGCCATCATCTGTGTGGCAACCTTTCAAGTACTTGAAGAGTGCTGCTATCATGTCTCCCCTCAATCTGTCTTTAGATAACTCCAGTCCAGATCTCTCAGTTCAGTCATTTGCTTCTTCAAGGGAAGGGAGCAACAGAAGGGGAGGGAGGGAGCATGCAAGCCCTGAGATCTCACTCCGTTCCCACTGGGAGGGAGAGTAAAAGCCAAAGGGCTTCTGAGCTCCTGCTTTATTCAGTTTCCCCTACTTTCTCTCTTTTCTGTCGCACCTCATAATTTTTCCAACTCTGTAGTATATTTATACTATATGCTTGCATGCTATTTTGCTTCTTCTTGTTAATATCCTTAGTAGTAATTCCAATATATAAATTTTATCTTGCTTGGGGGGGGCATAGTTTTGTGTAGTTAATAGGGCTGTGAATGGACACCCCCCCCCCCCATCCAATCTGGATCCTGATCTGTCAGATCTGGATCGGATCAGGCCCCGATCCGACTCGGATCCGGATCCGGTCACAGCCCTAGTAGTTAAGTGTGCAATGGTATGGTCCTTGGGCCCATCATCTGGCACCATTGGACTTAAATTCTTTGGACTGCCCACCCCCTTTCCCCCAAATAGGATACCAGCTGTGGACTTGCATTTATCACTAAGTCTTGAGCAAGTCCTCATAGCTTAGGGGGAATTGCCCTGAGGATTTCCCTGGGATTCCCCAGGTGTGCTTCCATGGCTGATCTCCTAAGCAACACAGTTGCCTGAGATCATTCATAGTCAAAGGATTTTGCCCTTAAGAGAACTCCGTGTGATGTTGTATGTGATTCGTGGATTATTTTGTTCTTTTTCATGTAGCTGTTAGTAGATTGTTGACTACCCCTAGGTATTGTATCTATTGAGGGAATTGTTAACTTCAAAGAAAAATAATTTGGGTATGTAGTAACCCTTCGATTTAGTAATACTTTGTTTGTTTAAAAATGAGCTGGCATTCTGAGCCCCTGGTATCCAGAATGACGGAAGCTTGGATTTCCTTTTCGTGTAGGGATTGTGTCAGGCTGGTGAACTTTGAACTTTTAAAAATAGTGTCTTGTCTGCTGCTGCTCTGCCTGAAAACAGGAAAGCCTTTTTTAAAAATGAAATCAAAACAATTGTGTATAGCATTTGGTTTTGGCAAAGATTAGGCAAACTTTCATTTGCCAACATGTCAGTAATTGAACAAATAGAAAGAGGCGATTACACCTGGAAGTAATTAATTGCCCCAGGTGAGTGGAAGATGAAGAAAAGAAACTGGACATAAATCAGCAATGTGTTCACACGGAGCAGTCAGGGCAGAAACTTTAATAAACAGTGAAACCACTTTAACATAGGAACGAAATGTGGTTTATTTACAAACTTAAGTGCAAATGTGGTTAGTTATGGATATGATGTGAAGTGGTATTTTTGAAAGGTGTTCATGGTGACAGCAATCACTTTCCAGGGCTGCTATTCAGACATGCCATGCTGATGCAAAGGCTTGCAAACTGGGCTCTAGTTTCCACAAAGAGCAGATCACGTAATTAAATGGTTCCAGGATAGTACCATTTGAAATTAAAGGTGGAGGATCATGTGATTGAATGTTCCCTGATTTTAGGTCAGCTGTATTTAAGCATTTACTTGAGGGAACTTTTCCATGTCTGTCTGTTTGTTGTTTGTTTGTTTGTTTGTGGAACACTTCTGCACAGTGGACATTTTGGGGACATGCAGACCCTCCCACACTTCCCAGTGAAAGGAGGAACACTTTGTGTGTTGATGACTGGGGTTAGGGGCAGAGTAGCAGTCCAGCAGTGTGGCCTGGTAGATCATGATGGGCCAACACAATCCAGATTCAAACGTGCCACAATATAAAATGGGAACTAAAAGTGCATCAAGCAGATGATAAACACATTGAGGCAACTTTCACACTACACAGCAAGTAAAATACTTGTTGCATATGTTGCACTTAATTCTTACAACAAAATAACACTTAAAATGATGAAGCAGGGATTACCTAGTAATGGAATATCTCCCACGTGGATTAAATCCATAGCACCCCTCCACTTAGAAATTAAGCAATGATTCCCACCTGTCATAAGCAAACTGCAACCAGAGAACATAAACACGCTTTCAGGGGAAACATAACAGCCCACTATTTGTTTTGCCTCCTCTTGCAACACATCACAAAACATGCTCTTTTTAGAACAAAACAATGTGCTCTTTTTAAAAACAGGACCCCCACCATTGTAATGGGCAACCTTTCCTTATTTCTTCTTTCCTTGGAACTTGGCATTGCCAAAAGTTTGGAGATCCAGTGTGCAAACAAGTATGTATTACCTTGCCATGTATTTCATGTGAGGCTTATCCTAGGCTTTTGCTGTAAGCATGGACAAGGCAAGAAGGCAAAAAAACCCACAGAGACAAAGAGCTTTTCATAGCTTCCTCCCGAAAATCCATCTGTTTTTGAGGGTGGGTTTTCTCAGAGACAATTATGGAAAAATATGGTGGTCCTAGCCAAAATGAGCCGGTTGGATAGTAAAAGGGTATGTTATGTAACACCCAGTTCACACAGAGCAGTTGGCTTCCCTTTGCGCTGAGTTCTAGAGCACAACCAGTGATTCCGTTTCTAATAATTTAAAATTTTAACTATCTACCTTTCTTACTACTGCTACTGAAGTTTTATTTTAATTTCAAATCTTTCTTTGTTTACTTTTGTTCCCATATTATGGCAGAAGCTTTCGGGGAGCATTCTAAAAGAAATGGGGGTGGGATGGGGAAGTAAATGGTTCAGTAAAACTGTTAGTTTACAAATAGTTGCATGCTTATATGACATACTCCAGCCGAAGTAAAGGACTTGAAAGGCCTGGTTTGTACACTTACTGGGCTGTGGCCCTCTTCATGTGGTGAAAATTCTGGTATATTGAGAAGACTGATGGTGATAGTTGACACATTTTTGTCCTAAGAGGGTGGTGTTACGTAACCCATCTTCCCATTGACAGAACGAGGCACCGCATTTTTCAGGGAATTAACATTCAGAGATACGCAGTGTAATAACTCGCAATGTTATTTGTTTTTAACTTCCTAATAACGTCATGTCAGAACATCGGCACATTCCAGGGTGATGTGTGTCTGGTCAACTCCATGACCCCCTAATGATTCTACGGAGGTGGCTTTGTTGTTCTGGTGAATATTAAGTTGCTGTCATGGTTTTCATTTTACTTTATATCAGTCGTTTTCAAACTGTCAAGCCAAACTTTTCATATTGACATGTCTGATGAGGAAACCCTGTGCATCTGCCAAGGAATTTGTGTTCTAGGAAGCCCTATTTGGTTCCCAACGGTTTGGTTTGTTGCAGTGAACTGGGAGTGTGGTAGAACACTCAGCACATGGGTGCTTCCAGACGATGCTGATTTAGTGCAATCACCCTGCCTCATTCATGGCATTTTACAATGGGGCTCCAGATGTTTTATTCTCTTTGCAACCCTCTTTGTTTTCTACGACGTCTTCCAACTTTTTTTTCTTGCCACAGAAAAATCCATTAAAGAGGGAAAGACAGAACAGCTGCACAATGTTGTTTGATTGATAACTGTAAGAGCCCTCTGTTTGGACACACACCCTTACTGATCTACTTATAGAGGGCCTGCCAAGCAGTTTCAAAACTACCACTTAAGGGGGGGGGGGGAATCCATAGTTTTTTTAGGGAGCAATCCTATCCCCCCCCAGACAGCTGGCTCTAACCACGCTGCTTGTCCCCTCCCATTCCTACCTGACACGGAGAGAACTGCACTGACTACCTTTCTGCACTCAGAAAATGGAGTACGGAGATGGGGGAAAAGGGTGTGTTCCTGGGATGGAGAGGGGAGAAGGCTCTGGGGCAGCTACGCTGTGAGTTCCCTGTGGCCACCCCAGCCTCCTTCCTTCCCTCTCCAAGGTGCCGCTGCTAGACGAGCAAAATTGCCCAACTAGCAGAAACACAGGCCGGCTGGAGCATGGAGGCGAAGATCCCTGCGTTGAATTCTCAGCAGCCTCCGTGTTCGAGGGCTGCAAGGGATCCTTACAATTGCGCCCCTAAAGTGTTTTCTTCCTTGTGTAGAAATTAGTTGTTTTTAAAAAGTGAATTAGGAAAAGATTGCCTTTGATGGTCCTTCTCCTCCCTTCTCCTCTACACACAGCAAGATCATGAACAGGATTTTGGCTTTTGCGCTCTCACTCTCGTTGTACTCTTCATCATATATAGAAAGAAACTCCTGAACCTGGAAGATACCACTCCCAAAGAAAGTATTCAGGGGAGATCCCACATCTCAAGATCACCTGCACTAGGCATTAGCCTCCATTAAGAGCAGCAGGGGGAAGAAGTGAGACCTACAAGCCATAGCCCCTCTCCCAATTCTTCTGTGTGTGGTGGTGAAGAGGGAGAAATATCAGTCCAAAAGGGCCACAGAGGGCTAGAAAGAACGTATTTGGGTATGTATTTTTACACTACTACAACTTTATTTTTTCCAGAAAGAACAGCCTGTATTTGGCCTGGGGTTTCATATGCCTGTTTAAACATTTCTAACTCATTAAAAATTGACTATCCATTTAAAAAGTTCATAATTTTTTTGCCTGCTTTTTGTGTTTTTTTACTGGCCAGGCATAAACTCCAGTCCTTTATCCATATCCAAGCAGACTGGCTGGCGGCCTCATTAATGGGTCTGATCTTCTGCTCATTGAAGCCAATAGAACAGCTTCTATTAGGATTGGGGTGTGTGTGTGTGTGTGTATTTGAGAGAGAGAGAGAGAGAGAGAGAGAGAGAGAAGGCCCTGAATGTCTTTGAATGTGAAAGCTTAATTCTGTTCCAGAGAGCAATGTGTGAAACGCGAAGGAAACCTCACTCCATGGTCTTTGTTGTATTCTCTACAGTTTGTTAATTTTAGAATATGGATCGTGTTGAAAGGAAGTTGCAGTATTCTTGATCACTGGCAAAATGCCCATCATTATGGTGTGTGTATGTAGGTGTAGGAAGGGTTTGGATATTGCAAAGAACCCAGCAGAGCGCAGGATATTTTTGCATGTCCTGTGCATAGGAGGCACATTCCCCACTTTTCCAGAATTCCCGTCAGTGGAGGATGGAGAGTTAGGGGTAGAGAGTAGGTATGGCTCTCACTGCAAATATACCCCAATGCAGCACTTTACTCTCTCCACCTGCAGAATGAATGGCAACCATTATCGGGTGTGGTGCAGGAGAAAGCAAAAGGCTACCCTCAAAACACCTTTTGGGGTAGAAGTTAAATCTGCTCCCTTACCCAGCCCCCTGAGAATGAAGGGTACTCCTATTGGCATAGCCCCACTCGTTCGCCTGCATAGTGTATCTGGATTGTGAGTTCTGTTCCTTGGTTATACTACAGTGTGATAGAATTTTGCTATTTCCAAGGTTCTCCAGTGGTGTTCATATGGATCCATTTTTATTGTCAGAACCGTTCTGTGAGGTAGGTTAGGCTGAGAGATGGTGGTACGGCTCTGACTGCAGGAGTTTGGTAGAAGAGGACATGCAAATGTGTGCTTCCCTAGCCGATTCCACTGCGTTGCAGCTGAGGCTGGACCTACGCATGTAGCAGAGTGGGGTGGAGAGACCTGACACGGGACCATGAAGTAAAACAGCAGATGAAGGACAGCTTGGAGTGTAGAAATAGTGTACTCCGCTCCTCTGCTTTGTCTCTTCGAGAAAAGAAGCTCGAGGAGGGAAGTGCAGAGGGGAAATGGCATCCAGGAGAAAGATTAAGGTCCCCAACTTGCCATTCCTCTCTTCCAATTCATGTCCTTCCCCTGACATCCATCACCACCTTTTAGATCATGGGTGGGCAACGTGTGGTCCTCCTGTTGTTTTGGCCTAAAACTCCGATCATCTTTCACCATTGGGAATGCTGGCTGTAGCAGATGGAGGCCAAAACATCTGGAGGGCTACAAGTTGCCCATCCCTGTTTTAGATGTTTCAAGACCAAAGTGTTTTTGTCTAGATCTCCATTAAACATCTAGTTCGGCCACTAGGATGAGGGAATATATGAAGTGGAGAAATTAAGTATCATTAAAAAAAATACATGGTTTATAGCAAATGAGAACTTCATTGTGACTACAGGGGGAGGTGAGGGGGGAATGAGATTGTGGTGTGCAAACTCTCAGACTCTGTCTTATTTGTTTTTGTTTTTCTTTCTTTCTGCCTCTTGTTCCCTCTTTCCATGTCTCAACAGGCTCCTAGTCCACTCTAAAGCCGATGATGTGGGAACAAAGGTAAAGAATGATGTAATGGCAGGACCAGCCGAAAAGCATCTTTTGTTTGAGTTGTGAAATGGCTACTCTATAGCCTAGGATGAATCGGCTGTGAGGGCTGCTTTGTGGAGCAAGCCCTGTATAACCAGTACATCAACTGGAAGCCAGTGAAGGCATTCATCTTTGGAGGACCCTCTCAATTGAAAATGGGTCTAACTTTTCTCTTACCAGTCACTACCAGTATGACCTCATACACTTTTGAGTACAATGGAATGGCTAAGCCTTTAAGTGCATAGCCATTACATCATCTTCATCATCGTTGCTGCAAATTGGAGAGGAAGGCAGTGGCTAAAGAAGGGCCTCTGCTGTTGTCATGGCTGATGAGATGAATGGTACTCGACTCATTGTTGGCGAGAGGCTGGTGGCTTTGTTGGAAAGCGGCACGGAAAAATTGCTGCTGATTGACAGCCGCCCCTTTGTGGAATACAATACGTCGCACATCTTGGATGCCGTGAACATCAACTGCTCCAAGCTCATGAAGCGGAGGCTGCAGCAGGATAAAGTGTTGATCACCGAGCTCATTCAGCATTCTGCAAAGCACAAGGTAAAACAGTGGTGGGAGGTGATGGGGTTTCCTTTCTCTTTTCTTTTTATAGTGATGTTCTATAGGGAGCACCAAATTAGAAGACCAACGACAAAAGTACACATGTACAACTCCGGATGTATTCATTATGATTAGCCACGGATCATATGCACCTTTAACTCCCTGGTGCAAATTTACCCCTCCAAACCTTTACCATAGCTAAGGTTATGTTGACACCAACCTTCATCATGTCTATTGCTAACAATGGATTACTATTAATAATGGAGAGGTTGCGATATTATTGAAACACGGGTAATCATATGTAGGCTTGATGTTTTGTTCATCAAATCATTACACTACTATACAAATTATTATTATTATTATTATTATTATTATTATTATTTACATTTATATACCGCCCCATAGCCGAAGCTCTCTGGGTGGTTTACAAAAATTAAGAGATTGAACACTAAAAAGACAATATACAAAATTTAAAAACATAAACATAAAACAACTGACATTTAAAATATTTTAAACTGTTAAGCCTGGCCACACTGTCAATCAAAACCTCATCTTGAGCTGTTAAAATGCCTGGGAGAAAAGAAAAGTTTTGACCTGGCGCCAAAAAGATAACAGTGTTGGCGCCAGGCGGGCCTCATCAGGGAGATCATTCCATAATTGGGGGGCCACCACAGAGAAGGCCCTCTCCCTTGTTGCCGTCCTCCGAGCTTCCCTCGGAGTAGGCACCCAGAGGAGGACCTTTGATGTTGAGCGTAGTGTACAGGTAGGTTCATGTCGGGAAAGGCGTTCCATCAGGTATTGTGGTCCCAAACCACGTAAGGCTTTATAGGTTAAAACCAGCACCTTGAATCGGGCTCGGAAACATACAGGTAGCCAATGCAAGCAGGGCAGAATCGGTCTTATATGTTCAAACCTTCTGGTTCCTGTTACCAATCTGGCTGCTGCATTCTGCACAAGCTGCAGCTTCCGAACCGTCTTCAAAGGCAGCCCCACGTAGAGCGCATTGCAGTAATCTAACTTTGAGGTTACCAGAGTATAGACAACTGAAGCCAGGTTATCCCTGTCCAGTTGATTTGTATCAACTGTTTGTTATAAAAAATATTATTAAAACGGTATTAAGCAGGTTATGTTTAGTTAATAGCAAATGCTGGTTATAACTAACCATGGATAAAGTTGTTGCTGATACAAACCTAAAGCTAGTAGGAGAAATTGAGCCCACTTCCAATCTCTATATCATTGTTAGGGAATCAGAAATATTATATGTGCATTGGCCCCTAATGTGATATTGCATCCTAATTTATTTATTAAACTTAAATTCCACCTTTCCACTACTAATAGTGCCCAAGGCTGCTAGCAACAATAAAATACAAGATAAAATACAAAAATATAATTCAAATATAAAAGCAAACAGATCAGTAAAAAAGAAACAGCACCCACCTGTTAAAACCTACTTCAGCATCAGTTTAAAAGCCAGAAGCCTGTCTGAATAAAAATGTCCTTGCCTGCCAGTGGAAGGACAGCAACGATGGAGCTAGCCAGGCTTCCCTTCGCAGGACGACCTGAGTTTTTTCAAATGGTACATCCTGAGAGGTGACTGGAAAATGGTGCTGCTGACCCTTTAATTTTTAGAATGAGCAAACATAAGCGTGTGCTCCCTGTCATCCCTAACTTGCACATAAATAGCTAGCTGTTACCTTCAAAGGTACATTATGCATCTTTAAAAGTCTAAAACATAATCAGAATATTGTGAATATCATGAGGTTTGATCTATCTCCTCCGTAACAACAAAAAGCCCAGTCCTTTTCCAGCTTCACTGGCCAGGTTATCTAAAGGAACGCCTCCTCCCATATGTACCTGCCCGGACCCTAAGATCATCTACAGGGGTCCTTCTCCATGAGCCCCTGCCAAAGGAAGTGAGGCAGGTGGCCACTAGGAGGAGGGCTTTCTCCGTTGTGGCATCCCGGCTGTGGAATGAGCTCCCCAGACAGGTTCGCCTGGCGCCTACTTTGTACTCTTTTCGTTGCCAGGTGAAGACCTTTTTATTCTCCCAGTATTTTAACAGTTAAATTAACTCAATTTTAATCCTTGCTGTTTTAAATTTGTATTTTAATCTGTATTAATTCCTGCTGCTTGGTTTTATTCTGCTTGTGTTTTTATATTGTATGTTATTTTGTGTTTTTAGATTGTGGCTTGTTTTATATTTTTAAAATGATTTCATGGTTTTAATTTTTGTGAACTGCCCAGAGAGCTTCGGCTATGGGGCGGTATAAAAATGCAATAAATAAATAAAATTTGCATTCACCTTTAGAATGTTGTTGCTGTGCTCCCAAGTGTCAGAAGGGTAATGTACAAAATCTTATATGGATTTAGGTTTTGTTGATGGTGGCTTCATAGAGATGTTTCACTTCTCTGCTGGACAGATTGTCTATCCTTGTCATCAGCTCAGTATTAAAAAATGTACTTGCTTGACCTGATCCAAGTCAAGACACATATTCTGTTTAGTATTTCAGTTCAATCCTACACCAAACTAGCTTGTTGTTTTAGCATGCTCTGTTCATTTCCTGTATAGGATTTGCTGCATGCCTGCTATGTAAATAAATTTGTTGTCATGTAAAATTAAAAGTAGCATCAAAGAATATCAGGGATGGAAACTTCAACAAATTTTGCAAATAACTGTTTAAAGGTTTAGGTTGCAATCTTAGACACGCTATCAGGGAGTAAACTGTTGAAACAACAACAAAAATACTTTGAAGTAGAGATATTCAGGGATTGCACTTCTGATCACAGGTCTTAAAAGCCTAGAACAACAGCACTGCCAGCTTTTGCTTTTCGCAAAACACCAGATAAACTCTAGCTTAGAGGAGAGCAAGCAAAATTGGGTGGAGGGCTGAGGACACCCCACACAACCTTTTGTGGGCTGAATGATATCGGGCAAAAGGGGCATGGACTTATCCTCTGACATCATTTGAATGATCCCCTAGTGTGTCTGCTGAGAACTAGCTTCATTGTGCATGGGCCTTTTCCCATTGGAGAAGCCTACATGCAGCGAAGCCACTTCATCTGCTCCTCACTATCTGCCCCACACTGTTTGCCATTGGGGAGAGATTGCGGGGCAGGCACCAGCTCAGTCCTAGAGACTTCACCCACCTGATGGCTTCCCCAAAAGTGAAAAGGCACAGTGCAGATAGTTCCCCTTCTCTTATCTCTGATTATAGAACAGAGATAACGCTTGGAAACCCTCCAGGGGCTTCCAAGCCCTGCCCCCTGAAGGCATCCTGGTTGGCTCTACAGGCTGGTTTAGGGCCACAGGCAAGACGTTGCCCTCCCCTGCTCTAGTTGAAGGGTATCAAAACACTGTTTCATTTAAAAAATCTGGTGTAAATAATGAAAATTAGTTTCTGTTTTCTTTGGAATGTTATTGTACCATCTAATGCAAGGACAAATAAATATACAGTGATGACAAAAACCAAATAAGAGAAGATGATTATTATGAGTCAGAATACTAGAAATAAATAAGATTTTTACCCTGAAAATGTATTAGATCTTTGTTTTTACCTTGGTTATGTTTGATATTTCCTCTTCATAAGTTCCAGGTTGAAATTGATAGCAAGCAAGAAGTGGTGGTATATGATCAAAACTCAAAGAATGTGGCATCTGTCTCTTCTGACTCTTTTCTGAGTGTCCTGCTGGGAAAACTGAAGAGGAACTTCAGCTCTGTTCACCTGCTTGCAGGTAGGACCCTTGGAAGCCACGTGAGTCTGGCATGCACAGGACAGGGCATATAATGTTGGCAACATTCTGATGCAGACATTATTGATCCAAGGTTGTGTCTCTGCCCTACTTTTAGCATGGAAGGAAATGCTGGTTCTTGTATCACTGCTTGTAAATCTTTTCCCATTATGCAACCTGAAAATGTGCCTAGAGCCAGGACACAGAAAGGTAGTGATTTGCTCTGGTGCATGGAAAGGTGCCAAGATCTGGATCCAGTGTGATTGCTGATGTGCCCTTTCCACTACTGTCCCAACACCTGGGAGAATCAGTGGGATTCTCTGGATTCTGGATTCAGGATTCCGACAGTGACACAAGCTGTCTGCTCTCACTGGCAGAAGGACTTACTGCCGTGATAGAGCACTCAGTTGGATCCAGATAATAGACCAGTGGGAGCACACTATTCATATTCTCCTTAATCTGTTTTGGTCCCTGTGAAGTTGACAATTTAAATCTCATACTCAGGCAATTCAGATTCTGCACCGAGAAGAGAAAAAATCTTCAAGCTGTGTAAAATATGTACATTTGCATATTTTTTTCTTTATTTTGAGTAATTCATTCTGCCATTTTTATTATTTGGAATAATTTAAAGTATTATTTCAATTTGTATCCTGCTTTCTACACACTACACTCAAGGTGGCTAACAACAAAAATAAAAGTTATAAAAATACGTAGCATTATGAACACTAAAAAAAAAAGATCAAGATCAAACTGATAAAAACTCAGAACAGTCAAAACCATAAATATAAGACAGCTGCCTAGTTGACATATATCGTGTAGTAAAAGAGGCAGATTAACTTCACAGGCCAAAGGCTTTCCTAAATAAAAAAGTCTTTGCTTGGCAGTGAAAGGATAGCAAGGAGAATCTAAGTGAATCTCAACAGGCAAGAAAGTTCAAAGCTGCGTGTGGCGCAGTCCTTGAAAATGTCTTCTCTTCTCATTCCATTTGTCATGACAAGGTCCTGCATACGGCTGTGAAGGCCCACCTCCAGTTGCTGGCAATATTATTCAGCCACACTTTCAAGAACATCTTTGCAGCCTTAAGGTCTAGAAACGTGGTGGTGGTGGTGTTGTTGCTGATGAAAGCGGAGATCCTCCGGAAGCTGAACTCTGTACCCTGTGCCACATTGCACACTCTTTTCTTTGCTCCCACTGAATCATGGTATATGCAGAGTCTGATTTATAGCCAGTGACTCCAAATTAATTAGCATCTTGCAAATAGCTAGTTACTCCAGGTTGATTAGTATTTGTTTTTCTCTCTGACTGGATGTGCAGCGGCCTCGTAAAGTTGCCTCACCCACCTTTCCCATGACTTTATTATTAACCAGATAATAATAGTTCACAGTTCTGGAAACAGAACCTCTAAAAAGTGGTTGTTGGAAAGAAAGATAAGGAAGAAGTAACAGGCGCTAACTTATGAATTGTTGGTTGGGTGAGTAGTTGGAGTCTTTTGTGAAATATTGAGTAAGCTATTCAGAAAAGATATCTATCTTTATAATGCATAACTCAATTAAAACCAGGCTGTCTTTAATACTGGTGATTTTTTAAATTCTTCATTTCCAGTAGCCTTGGTTTTCTTACTTACGTAAGAAAGTAACTTGCAGAGTAAACAGCTGTTATCTTTTTAACACAAGGTTAGCAAGTAAAAAGGAACAGCTATTACGCAAGCGAAGTGATACAGTGGTGTGTAGAATAAAAAAAACGGTAAGAAATGAAATATTAGTAACATTTCATTTCCTTCTTGGAATGCCCTAAAACCATGAGCTTACTCTGTATTGGAAGTTTTCTTCTGTTTCCTTGAATATTTTTAAGGTATAGATTAGCCAAAGCATATGAAAAGTACTGTGTGTGAAGTCTAGCTTGCCCTCTTCTCTTTGGAGAAGTCGATAAATGTTATCTCAGCAAGTTGATGACAAACTCTTAACATGTTTGAGTTCAGGGGTCAGTGCACTATAGGAAAGGCAGTGGTTGGGAGCAGGTGAGGTCCAAAGTTTTATTTCAAGGCAGCCTCTGGTTCATTTACAACATTTTTAAAAAGTATTTAAGAACATGGAAGAGAGGGGAATATGTTTCGCCAAATAATTGTTTCCCAACATTTATGCAAAGTGTCCTTTACCTGGATTTCTGTAAGGTGTTCTGTACATTTTCTCCAGCATAGTTCCATGGTTTTGAATGTTATCTTTTTAATGCAAAGAAATGCAGCCAAATTAAGGCTGGTTGTAGAATAAATCTGATAAAAGGAGATTCTACACTTCCAGATGGTAGGTATGGGATATCATTTGACTGTACATATATAAAATTCTCTGCAGGTAGTAATTCTCAGTTGAAAGAGAGGTTGTTTTCAAAACAAAAACAAATGTTCAAGTCATCAGTGGTGGCTAAATTGCAGAGCGTATAAGGGTTTTAACCTCCTCTTCAACTACGGCTGCCAAACCCACTGAGGCTTAGACCCTGAGACATGGGGATGGAGAGTCTGGAAGCTAAGGGATGCTTCATCATAGTTCCAGAGCTATTGCCTGCTTAGATGAGATATAGCCCAGGAGCACCTGGTGAGTCAAGAGGGGTGAGCATTGCTGTTTATGGAAGCTCAGTATAGAGCCTGAGGAACAAGGGAGCTGAGCCACACAAATCAAGCAAAAAATAGCCTGTCCTCTTCGTTCCATTCATTTACCCTGAGATATTGTAAGAAGGATGCTAAACCCATAGAAATGCTAAACTCTGAGACCTGGAAACCCTACTCTGAGGGTCTACAGGGAATGCACCTGACTCTCAAGGTGCGGAGCTAGAAGCCTTTTTATACCCCTAACTGTTTCTAGCATGTTCTGATCTCAGTAGCTTTTTCCTTTCTGTTTTTGTGGAACAGAGCGACAAAGAGGAAATGCCTATCAGGGCATTAACAGATTTTGACAACACTTCGGAAAGACGTAGCAATCCAGTGTTGGAAAACAGCTAGCAGGAGAGTCTTGAGGTGTCTCTTCAAAAACAAAAAACAAACAAACCTCAAAGTTTGCCAAGTTTCACCAGATTTTGCTCTCTGCTTTGACAGGAACTATTTGTTGAGCTCCCAGACTCCACTCCCTGAGTTTCGGGGTCTGAGCTCAAGACACCTGTCACCCCTGATGTGCTGTCAATGGCAAGTGTAGTTCTATTAAGATGTGACTTATCTTCCCTGAGGAGAGAGCAGAATAGGCTGCAAGCTACATTTCCCTACCTTGAGAGGAGCAGGAGATAAACGAACAACTAAGCTGTGAGATCCCTCAGTTACTTGACTGAGTGAACTCTGATGACCTTCAAGAGATTAAACCATCTGAGGAGACTGCATGTTCAAACAAACATGGGATCTCCTAATTTGATCTTTTGCTTTTTTCACTGGTGAGAAGAATTGAAGAGCAAGTAGAAGAAATGAAGAGTTTGATGCCCGCGCCTCAACTCAGAGAGAAAACACTTGTACATATTCACCACAAGGTGTGGGCAGTTGGGCTTGTACAATTTTTTTGTGGACTAGAAACTCCTATAGAAGTTTTATGCTATTGACTCATACAGCCTTGCAATGACAAAATGTGTGCTGAATTACCTTTGGCTTAACAGTTAAGAACATCTTTTAGCCCCATGTAACGAGACAGTCTAAAGGGTTTTATGAGCAGAGAGCCAGGAGCAAAGCAGGAACAAAACTGACTATGCCACCATCTCCAACTGGAAGTCCTCAAATATACCATTTGTGAATCGCGCCTATATACCACTCTTTCAAATATTGCTAGTGTTGTTTGGTCTCCAATCCATTTCATTATAGGCAGTGAGCTTTTAACTTTCTAATTTTATAGTATCAGTCTTTTAGCAGTCAAGAGGGTGCAAAAAATCCATTTATGCTGTCCATGTGTTACATTCCAAGAAGCAGGTACATAATTTAAGAGAACATGTACATCAGAAAATGTTAAAAAGCTTTCCAATACAAAGTTTATCTGTCCAATGACTTCCTCCCAACAGGAGGCAACTATTGGGCATTTCCAAAACAGATGTTGTGGTGTGCAATAGACCCGAAACAAAAGGTTTTGCTGAATAAGACCCAACTGGAGGTCCATGGATATATCAGATACCAGAGCCAAAACAGCAGTTCTTTGAGTAGACAAATTAGGACATTTCTATTCCCTGTTCCATTCCTGCTGAAGACCCCATATATCGTATTTATTCACTGATAAGTATTTATAAACGTGATTTGTGGTCAGCTTTAATAAGTGTTTCCAATATCAAAGGAAGACTCCAAGGCAGGAAAAACCATGGGGCTGAATCTAAATATGGCAAATTGCAAGTACTGCCATTCAGCTGTAATAGGCAATTCAAATTTATCTCTCAAAGCTGAAAATAGCAAAAACTCATCATCAACACCCAATAATTGATCCAGAGTAAAAATCATTCTGTCTGTCCAGGTACGCCACAAAAACATTTTTTTCCAATTTTTAAACCTGGATTTCCCCATAAAGTCAATCTGGCATGGGAAAATGGGTCAAACTGTAATTGGCATGATATTATATGCTATATATCTCTGACCATCAAGATTGTGGAAGGAGCTCTGTCCACCTTAATATGCTGAGAACTTAATGCCATCTATTTGGAGAGTCTCCAGACAGGAAGATTCCAAAACTGAACAAGGTGGAAAATCAAAATTAAGTGGAAAAGACCAAAGTTTGGTACAGATAAGCCTGATGTATGGCAAGAACTGGAAAACCAAAACCATCTTCTTTAATTGGAAGTTGCATCCTTTTCAGAGATATTCTTGGTGGAGAGGAACCTCTCCCCCCCCCCCCCCAAATTGTGAAACAAAGTTTTTTGGAAATATTTGCCAGGTATAAGTGAGGGGATCCCATTATGACATAAACAATCCGAGGTATAGTATTCATCTTAAGTATATTAACCTTACCCCATGAACTCAACTTTAAAGATGCCCATCTCTTTATAGCTAGTGAAATATTAATTTGCATATTTAGATTTAACTTGATCATTTGAGATATGTCTCTAGGAATAATTATTCCTAAATAAGTAATATATAACCATGGTCAGCATCTAGTTTTAAGGGAAGGGTACTTTGAGGAAGTGAAAGTTGGCTCCCAAAGACCCACCATAGCTACCTAAAATAGACAGTTGGGCACATCCCTGAACCATCACTCTGTCCAAATGCTCCTTTCTCCTCTGGGTTAGCCATGGTGGGAGAGGAAATAAGGGCTCCCTCAGTTATCAGGATCTCTAGTAAATAACCTCTGCAGTATACTGACACATAAAAATGGTAACACTGACACTAAAATTGAGTAATACTTAAACCACTTCAAACGCTGGTGTTTTTATGTTGCACATTCTTTTCTTTTTTGGAAAACACCTCTAATAACCATAGTAGATTATAGCTCTACTAGTGGGCATGGAGTTTTACAGAGTTCAAGCAGACCAATCCCTGCCCCAAGGATCTTATGATCTAAAACAGATTCTTGATAGAGGATAGAGCTATATACCTTTTGCCATAAAGGGTAGGAGATCTATTATAGTTGTACTGAGTTCTTAATATCTGGCACAAAACACTTCAAATAAGTATAAATAAAATCAACCTTAAAGTTGCCACAGGTGCCAGATGAATCATAGACTCATAGAATAGTAGAGTTGGAAGGGGCCTATAAGGCGATCGAGTCCAACCCCCTGCTCAATGCAGGAATCTTGAAGGCCTCTAGTGTGGGAGAGCCCTCCACTTCCCTAGGTCATGGGTTCCACTGTCATACTACTCTAACAGTCAGGAAGTTTTTCCTGATGTCCAGCCGGAATCTGGCTTCCTGTACTTGAGCCCATGCTTGGAGCCAGATGATGAAATCCCACCCGACAGAAGAAGTAAAATTAGATTCTTGTTAATATTTGAGGACTGGTTTTATTAAGTGTATGGATCATGATTGTTTATAGGATTTTTTTCTGTTTGATCTTAGGCCTAAAATAACAAACTTAGAACAGTTGTTAGTGCATAAGATCCATTACTTGCTTCTGAATACTGTTCCAGTAGAAAGCACTCCCTATATCTATAGTCTATGAGTTTTAGGTGCCAGGTGAATTATTTTACTTGCCTACTCTTTTTTTAATCCAGTTTACTGTGCTTTTACTAACTGCCACTTTTAGAGTTCTTAGTGCTCATAGACACAGAGGGTTTTTTCCCTGTTGCTGTTTTAGTTCATCTGTTGTTTTATTCTGTATGGTGTGTTTTATTGGTCTATTTAGATGTTTTAATGTGTGCAGTAATATTTTAAATGCTGATTTGTAGACTCCCTTGAAAAAGTGTTGATGTGGGACATAAATGTATTAAATGTGTTAGAGGAACCTGCATGGTGTAGTGGCTAGATTGTTGGGCTTGAATCAAGGAAACCTGGGTTCAAATCCTGGGTGACCTGGATCTAGTCGTCTCTCATCATGTTTAGTAGCATTCTAGACAGAGTCTCTTTAGATGTTCTTAAATCACAGGGAGCAGCAGTTGGAAAATGGTGCAAGGGTTTTTTTGCCCTGCTTTCTCCTTTGCTAAAGTTTAATTTACACCAAAGTAGGACTTAGCGATTGTGTAGAAAAAGCAGTATATGTTTTGGTCCCAAATAGCAGTGCCAGAAAAGTGATCTTTCTCCCACAGCCCAGATGATCAGCTGGGCTGTGGGGAAAGTGGGTTGGGCTCACGAGGGCCATGGGTTGTACCCTAGTTTTTAAACTGATTTTAGTCCTGTTGGTTTCATGGAGACCACATTGATTAAAATATTATTACTTGAAAGTTTAACTGAATGCTGGACTGGTGAATGAACAGTAAATTTAATGCCAAATGTACTTCGTAGCCTCAGTTCTCGACTCCCGAAAC
The DNA here is from genome assembly GCA_029215795.1 of Anniella stebbinsi. Classification (NCBI taxonomy): domain Eukaryota; kingdom Metazoa; phylum Chordata; class Lepidosauria; order Squamata; family Anniellidae; genus Anniella; species Anniella stebbinsi. Next base: position 104,640,753 of record JARDYH010000003.1, read on the forward strand.
GAGCCAATTACCGTCAGCCATAACCATAATGTGAAGCCACCAGCATTACAGTTAGGGCTGATCGTAACCATACCAAAATAAACGTTTGCTTACCAGATGAAGTACTACCCACACAATGAGAGATTGTGGTGGAACCAATGCTGACATGCACAATTTATGAACCAGTTCTGAGGTTTTTAGTGAAGGCCTCGTTCTGTCCAAAGGTACTAGGTGGCTGCGTCAAACTGAAGCACATCTTAATAGATATTGGACAAAAGGCAATTGAGGTTCTAGGTGCATATTGGTGGTTGGGCATAAAATGTATTTATCCTTCTTAACCATTAACTTAAATTGGTGCTATCAAAACACCAAAGATCTTAAACGGGAAAATTTGAAAAAGTCTATGAATGGGCTTAATGCTTAGTTCTCATCTTCCTTCTTTTCTCTTTTGCTGGGGCTTCTCTAGAGAAGAATGGTATGGTTGGTGAGGCGGGATGAAGTTTGCTACTTCTTTGGTGTTGAGAATTCCTTTAAGAAAAGCGATTGTGCCTTTTGATGATCATAGTACAGATACGGTGTTTGATGGCACGCCATTGTGCTTTGATCATAGAGAGTCTTTAAAACCAGCCACCACATTTTTAAACCCACCATAGCAGCCAGATAATTAAATGTGATGTTGGATCTTGGCAAACATCTGCGACTGGAAGTGGGAGAGAGCCTGGTTTTCAAGAGCAAAGATCTGGGAGGTATTTGGTTTCTGCAAAACAAAAGCAATTTGGGCTCTCTCAACCACAAACGGCTTTTGGCGCCTTAAGTTGGTTTCATAGAAACTCCCATCTGAGAATTGTAGCCACAAGTAATAAACAAGCCAGCACTGGAAAAATTGCATGCTGTATTAACATGGGGAAATATCCAGAAACCACCAACTAAATAAAACAGCTGGATGTCTGTTAGCTGACACCCTCAAGTTCCATTGATGAAAATCCTCACCGTTCTACAAGCTAACAAAGGGAGCTGAGGATATTCTCAGTCTTTAAATTATCCCAAGTTTAGACATACAACTGCATCTGTTAATTTGCAAACGGGCCATGTTCCAAGAAATGGACAGCATAGTATAATGAGCATTTTAATTTAGATTTTAAACATTTGTCTCCATGCTGGAATATATCATGTCTACAGCAGAATTGGTCTTCCATTCTATTCTTCCCCAGCTGTTTGTGATCTACCATTTCTTTTTGTATTGTTGTTAGCATACACTAGAAGCAAGCAGTCAGAGGTACTTGTGCAACATTTGGAACTTAACAGGTGCTGTTTGGCTCTCTCAGTTACCAATGATGCATAGTGAGGGAGATGTGAAGAATTGGTAACTGTACCAACAGAACTTGCTGGTAGGGGGAAACAGTGGTTATTCAGCCACTGGACATTTGCAGGGAGAGCCAAGAGGGGTGCAGTTGCCCCCTGGGTGAACCATAATCCTTGGATTCCCAGCTTGCTGGCTTGCTTCTTTTTTTTTTTTTTAACAAAAAAGAAGCAAGTGTATGGCTGTAGAACCCAAGATACAAGGCAAAATGTTCAGGCACTATTCTTCCGATTTGTTTTGCGAGGAATTAACTTGCTCTTCCTTTTCAATGTTTTTTGCAAATGAATGAAGTCATAGCAGTTACTGACCCTGTTCAGACGACACACTAAGCCACAGTGATTAAGCATTTTGAGCTAAACACTATGGCTTAATGTGTCGGGTGAACCATGGCTTAGCTTGTTGTGTGAACCATTCTGAACCATGGTGACTATATAACTACGGTTTAAACACACTCACTAACCATTTGCTGTGAAAGGGTTAGCAGACTAACCATGGCTTATAGAGTGTTGTCTGAACAGGATCACTGATATTTAGGAAAGCAGAGCTAGTCAATTAGGCCAACAACAACAAAAGTTAGAGTGTCACACCTGCTTGCTGGAGAAGAAAATCCCTGATTCATTTTTTTCTTTTATGGTAGAGAAATTATTACTGAAAACAATTCAGCAATCCAGGGTTTTAGTGTAGCTGGGATTGGGCAGTAGTGTCTCTACCCAAAAACAAAAGATAATTCATGATCTTTCTAGTTCAGGTTTTATTTCAAAAAAATAATTCTGCATTTGTAAACCGTGCCAGTGCAGATAAAATCTATTTTATTATACTTATATTGTGTGTGTGTGTGTGTGTGTGTGTGTGTGTGTGTGTGTAGGGGGAGCTATGGCTGAGATAGCATGGGTTAAGCCTGGTGGTGTCACACTCATTTTAATGCAGGGGTAAGGGATCTCTGGCCCAGAGGGTTCCCCATCCAGTCCAATAGATTCTTCTCCAGGCCCTTCCCCCTCTCCTGATCAACATTTTTCCTTCCGGGAGGGGGATCAGGACATGGGGAGGAAGCTGCTGTGATTCAGCCCAGTTTACTGATGAGGGTTGACTTGCTTGCTTGGGAGGAGAGATGCAGAAGCTTGAGATGCTCTTTGAAAATGCTGCAGAGTATTTCAGCCCTGCTTACTTCTGAATAGGCATGCATAAGCCTTGTCCTGCTTACTTCTCAGCGGGCTTAAAATGGGTAATCATCACATTATAGCCATGCCCACTTTGCCTTCGGCCATGCTTACAGATGGCACCCAAGACTTTTTCCAGGTTGGAATTTGACCCTTCGGCTGATAAAGATCCCCCACCTTTGGGGTGATGTGTGACAATCCTGTAGTGTAGTCCAGTGTTGTTATCAAGTCTCCTGATGTGTTGGGTTTTTATAGGGAAATGCTGTGTGTGTGTTTGTGTGTGTAAGTGTAAGAAAAAGAGAAAGAGAATGAAGTTGATTGTAGCAGCAGTAGAATTAACTTAGGGCAGAAGGGAACCAGGGAAAGAACTGAGGGTTTCACAAAGGGTGGAAAGGCATCGTCCAGATACCAGCTCTATCCACTGAGAAACAACGGCGATCAGTAGACTTGATGCCCAGGCCTCACCACTGCTCAGTCTCCAGATCTACCAGAAATTGTAGACCTATTGATGCTACTGGTGTGTACGTTTTATTTATTTAACATGTTTTTAAGTACTGCCCTTAATCTTATTGTAGCAGGGTGGTTTATAAAACGTTGTTGTTCTTCTTTTTGTTGTTTTGAAACCTAATAGAACCAAAACACAAGACACACAAAATAGGCAGTAACCCAACTTGACTTTATAAAGCAATTTAAAATGCCCGGGCAAATAAATAAGTTTTGACTTGGTGCCAAAAAGAATATATCGTTGGCATCAATCACACTTCCATGAGTGATGCCACCTCCACAGCAGAAAAACTCCATGAGTAATCCAGCCTGCCCAAGAAAATAAACACCCTACTGAATTCCTAATGGCTCTATTACTTCAGAGCTCAGACAAGTCAATCACCGAGCAAGTGGCCACATTTTTGAACTTGGCCATTTCTATTAGATCCTGCGTGACTAATAGCTAAACGTTTGCTCAGTCCTTTTGTATGTAACTTTTGGTGTGGTGGAATGGTCTATTGACTGCAATACAATTCGTTGTTGTTGTCACTGAGAGTGTCTTTGTTGTACCTTCGTGGGATCCCACATGCTATCACTAAGGATGACGTCGATGCCACACTGTATACTGCAGACAAACCATAATATTTTTGTGAGCCTGAAGTTCCTACAATCCCGATGTGCCGATTGTGGCTCAAGGCGGAAGGAGCGTTCCCCGATCGCCAGACCAAAAAGTACTCGTTTTGCATGCCTTCTCAGGGCTAATTAAGGCCAGCATTATGTTCATACAATTGGTTTCATTAACCATAGTTAGCCCAAAACATAGTTTGCAAACCTTTTAACGATAGTGTTCAGCTATGACTTGGCATTTCTAGTGAAAATTGGTGCACAATCGAGATTCACCATGGTCAGTTTAGAAAAGGGGAAATGAATGTGCAAGGGAATTTTTTTTTTCATTATCTTAAATGAAGATTGTATCAGCCATCTTGATATTCTGTAATGAGTGATTCTGTTGTTGATCTGAGAGTTCTCTCTACTAACCTCTCACACACCTGCACACTGCTCTCTGTGTGTATTTTAACTACAACATCAAAGTACTACTATAGCATTAACATCATTTAGACTGAGTCACAGTAAGACTTGGGCTCTTGCGCTCACCCCCCCCCCCTCCTTAAGCATGCCTACAAGGAGTTCAGAAGCCTTCACTTCCACTTTAGCTCAACCACAGTTTCTTGTGACATCTGAGCCCTAAACTATGATTGACTATAATTTGTTGAAATCATGGGTTATGAAGCTGTCTTATTTCAACAAAACATACTTACTTTGGACATAACACTAAACTGCTTTCAGTGCCCTTGTGACCATGCCAGAGAGGACGGGGAAGTGTGTGAGCCCAGCACTCACACAGACTTGGACTCATAATGTTAAACCATGGTTTAGCATTATGTACAAATGCAGCCAATGTTTGACAAACACCCTAGGGACACCATAAAAACATCCAATACTTCAGGCTCCTATATGGACTGATTACCCAGTTATAGATGTTTGCATCTGAAATAATCTTTCCACAAATTGTAAACGTAATGTCTACACCCAAAGGCTTAATGGAAGTATATTACCATGGTTAGGTGATTGGGAACATCCTACAAATAAGCACACTCTGCCCCCCATCTCCCATGGGCATCCCTCTCCTTTTTTTGTTTTGATGCTAGCTATGGTTAGCATGTTCTCAGCTTTTTGGCTAACCATAGTTAGCCCAAACCATAGTTTGGAAACTGTCTTCTAACCAGGATTGCAGTACTTGCAAGAGAAGCAAAAAGGGGAGGAGTGAAAGCATGCAGTTGAATGTTCAGGAAATGCTGTTTGCACCAAGACTGCGAATTCAAATTTGAGTTTTACATTTGTTGTATGGTTTCAAGTTGAGATTTGAACCAAGGACTTGTACATGAGGCTTAAATCACCTTTGAGCCTCATTTTCACTATATATGTAATTATTTATGCTGAAGAGGAAAATGGAAGACAGCCTTTTGTAATGCCAGTGAGCATTCTGGGCAGTTTTGGTTTTAGTTTAATAAATATGATACGTTACTTTTTATTCTTCAAAGTTCTTTGTATACATTATATTTTTGTGTTTTGATTGATTTGCTTGTTGTCGTGTTGTTAGCTGTTTTGAGTGCCTCAGATTATATTAAGCCAGAAAGGCAGGGTATAAATTATCTTGATCGTATTCTTACAACCCTGCAAATTAAATTGTATTGTTTTCCCAGTTTGCAATTGGGGCACTGAGGAAGAGTACCTCATCTAAAGTTACCTGGTTATTTCATCGGAGAGATTATATTTGAAGAGCCATTTTGCCACCCCAGCAAAGCTTTGAACTGTGAGAATAATATACTGAGCTGATTGCACTGCTCCTCTGTTGCATGTTAAAGGCTCAGGCCTCTGTCTTACAGCTTGCACTCATCACAAATTATGTGGGGAAGCACTTTGTACCGGGATAGCATTTTGTTCTAATTCTCCAGAAACAGTACGATACTGATAGATCTTTCACAAGTAGATTGAGCCCACTGTAAGTGCTGAAGTTGTCATAGGGCAGGGACCCTCTGAACCTTTTATGGGCCAGGTTTACATGTAGGCCTGGCTTTTCTGTGACAGTAGTTTCAAATGCTAGAGAGAAAATGCTTGTTGTGCAATTCCACATGAGGTTGCACGAGCCCTTAAGCAACTCGAGTGAACAGGTCTTTGGGTGAGACAAGCTTCCTCGTGTGGAAGAGATTCTCTGTTTGAGGCTTGATTCTATAAGCGGAAGCTTTCTTCCAAAGGCACAAGAGGATTTTGTGATCATGACCAGTAGTTGTGGGGTATGCTTACGTGTGTAGGGAAAAACATGCAGGCTGATGCTGTTGATTTGCCTTCTCAAACATGAGAGAAAAGATATATTTTCTCAAACAGTGGGCAGGTTGCATGAGCATCGCCTCATTTCTTTACTGTCCCTTACTTGATGATTGGCCCCGAACATGTGCACAAATTCCACGGAAAAGCATTGCATGTGAGAAATGCTACGTAAATTCTATAATGGGGTGATTCAAAGATGGTATCCAATGATTTCATGTACATGGTCTGCAACTGGTATTTAAACTCCCAAAAGGTATTGTGTGATGCATCACAATACCTTCCTACACTTAAAGCTGAAGTTTGAGTGGTTGTTTCCTTCAGGTGGATTTGCTGAATTTTCCAGTTGTTTCCCTGGCCTTTGTGAAGGAAAATCTGTCCTGGTGCCTTCTTGTATTTCTCAACCCTGCTTACCTGTCTCCAACATTGGGCCAACTCGGATTCTTCCTCATCTTTATCTTGGATGCCAAAGGGATGTTCTCAACAAGGTTGGTGCTTTAAAATGTGATAGTGCTGATAACTGTCTCAAAATACAATTATTTTTCATGGAAATGTTCGCCTACCTCTTAGTTTGCTCTCTTTTGGTCTCAAACTCGGTTGATTTCGCTTGATCAGTAATACCATCATTTAATCCATTCATTGTATTTTTAACGTGCCCAATAACAGACATTCTTCTGGGTGAATCAGAAGAACGAAAAACATAAAATACAATACAAAAACTAAAAACGCTAAAGTGATAAAATACAAAATAACAGTCATACCGCTAAAGCAAATTACGTTGCACTTAAGTAAGGCATCTCTAGAACAAACGTTCTTTATTCAATTATAAAATTATTTTTTTAGAACAATCCTTTAGACAGCCCAACATTTTGGACTGGAAACAAGCCTTCTTCAGGAGCTATATCAAAATAACACAAAACATTTATTAAATATATACGAAAACTATTCTGGCCATTGGAAACAATACCCTACTTTTTCAATTGTAAAAATGTGAACCTAAACTAACATGATATACTTTCTTTACGTGCTCTGCATATTTTCCGAAACCTGATTTTATAATGAGAACTCTCATTTAAAACAAATGAAAAAACTTTTATTACATTCACTTGACCTACAACCCCCACACAACCTGCCTAAATGCTTCCTTATATACCGTCTGGAGCTTAGCCGTATACATTATTGAATTCTTCTGGAGACAAGTTTACATTTTGCTCTTAAAAGGGGATACCCCCCTGTAACTAATGTTTTACAAAATTCTTTTATGTCACGTCATCCTGCCATGTACTGACCTGTATCAGAAGGCTAGTTGTTCAACGTCTGTTATACAATAATTTTCGACACAAATGTGTCTTGGCGTTTTCTTGCCTGAGAATAATATCTTAGTGCTGCGTTGCCAAGATAAGAGGCAGCTGGTCTTTATTAGTATTTCTAGTAGACGCTGCCTTTTGTGATCTTTTAGAAAAGATCCTGTTACTACTTCTTGTGAAGGTAATCTACAATTGTAACATATGAAATGAGACTTATTTTTGATGACTGCAATATTCTGCCACGCCACATCCTTTCTAGCCTGAACTGCTAGGATACAACCTGCAATTGAAATTGATCTGGATCTTCCCAACCCTTCTTAGCATAACAAAAAGAACTGACACATAATGCAAAGATCTGTTTCTAAGGTTTGTAATTTCCCCACTCCAAAGACTCATTTAGTCCTTTTGGTGCCACGGTTTTAAGAGACAACACCCTCAACTACCGTTGGTGCTTTTGCCTTCTATCACGTATCTCTAGAACAACACCAATAGCATTCGCTTGCATGAAGGGTTTTTCAGTAATCCCATAGTGCAAGCTAATGCTATTGGCATTGTGATAGAGGTCCTTTACACTAGTGCAATATAATTTGCGTTAGCAGTATGACACTGTAGGATACTGCCCCATCTATATATGAATGAGCGCCATAAAATCTACGAAACTAAACTCCAAAATGTCTGCACCTTGTACCAAAAAAGAGAGCAGCAGGGGTGCCAGACGAGCTTCCTTGTGGAGGATATTCCATAAATGGGGCACTACAACTGAGAAGGCCCCTCTTTTGTAGCCACATGCTGGAGGGCCTCTGAAACATGGCCTAAGGCTCGGAACAGGTATACACAGGAGGAGACGTTCCTTTAGTTACTCTGGTAACTAGCGATTTAGGGATGTGTTGGTCAACACCAACGCTTTGAATTGGGGCTGGAAACAGCTTGGAAGCCAATGCAGCTGACAAAGCCCTGGCATCACATGATCACATTGACCGCTTAGCCCAATCTGATTTAAAAGAGGGCTTTTAACCAGCAACACTGCTTTCTAGGAAAAAGTACTTTTAACCTACAGAGTGAATGGTATGATAATACAATGCTACAATGAAATCTATTGTATCATCACTTCCACAAAAAATAATTGAAAAAGGTGTTATTTGACAATACCTAAAACATTTCTGGGGGGAAAGCAATGACTAGTTTTGGCTCCATTCCAATAATCTGTTAATAAGATTCTCTTTCGTATATTGATGTGCAAATGGTGACTTTTCTAACAGTTGATGTTGGTTTTCTTTTTTGTAGGAGCTGATGCAGCAGAATGACATTGGTTACGTATTAAATGCTAGTAATACTTGCCCCAAGCCTGACTTTATCCTGGAATCCCACTTCTTAAGAGTGCCTGTAAATGACAGCTTCTGTGAGAAAATTTTTCCCTGGTTGGACAAGTCTGTGGATTTTATAGGTAAAGGTTTCAGATAACATGATGTCTCTCTTAAAAGAAACAAACAGCTGCGCCAAATAATTTAGCTCCATGAAATGTTTTTCAACAGGAACTTATGTACTGTGAAAGGATTCTCACATTAGCCGCAAAATGTGGTTTTATTGTACTAATTTTTCTCTTCTCACCAGTATTAGATTTTAAAGATTTTTACACCAAATCTACACAAGATGATTTACAAGGCTTAGACACACTCTTGCAGAAATTCTTATTTACACAGTACTTGTGGGCCCCACCCACCCATTCCTCTGCACTGGTAGGAACATCAGCAGGTGACACAAGCTTGTTCAAAGTGATGGCTTACGTGTATGATGGCTTGCTATGGAGATTGCCCAATGTCAACTCTTCACTGAAAATACTAGGGATGTGTATCGTATCGTTAAAATGTACGATGATGATACGATAAGGTCATTATCATGCATGTATTTAATTATGATACGATAGAAAAACCTACGATAATCATCGGAGACGATAATTTTTGGGCGCTTTTATCGCTTTATGGGACTGCCATATAAATATACCTATAACTTCTGTATTTTAAAGATTAGAGGCTTGAAACTTGGTCACAGTGCTTATGGGGTATGCCTAAGTATGTGTATGAAATTTTAGATCGATCCCTCCAACCCTCGATTTTATGAATTTTTTAAAGATTGTTTCCGTTCTGACAGGTCTGAGTGAACACACGTGGCGAGCTGTCATTCTGATCTGTCAGAACTGAAACGATCTTTAAAAAATTCATATAAAATCGAGGGTTGGAGGGATCGATCTCAAATTTCATACACATACTTAGGCATACACCATAAGCACTGTGACCAAGTTTCAAGCCTCTAACTTTTAAAATACAGAAGTTATAGGCATTTTTTCTTTAAAAATAGGGCTGCAAAAAATATTGTTTTTTCACAATAATTATCATGAAGACGATAATTTTTTGGTCCGAAATGACAATAATGATAAACGACAGTATTTTTTGGTGTGCACACCCCTAGAAAATAGTATTCAAATGGTGTATGTCAAGTGTGAATTTGGATAGCCACGTACTCTACTCATGTTGAGACCCTTAGGCATCAAGAAGTGGGAGGGATGGTGGCAGCCTCTAGAGCTGGGCCCCAGGATGAAATCTAGTTGGCCTGAACACGTTTTACATGTTGCGGAAGAAGCAAATGAGAGCAAAGAAGAAGAGCAGTTGAGTTGCTCATCTCTTTCCATACTTCCAGGATACCATGAAAGTGTGCCTTGGGATATGCATAGACAGTCAATGTGGGGACAGTTCTTATGTCACAGGAAAGAGGCACATCCTGCCGCTCCCCGCCCCCCCCCCTTTGAACATTATCCTGGAATTGCAAAAAAAAAATGGGCACACAAGTCTCTTCTTGTTTCGACCCCTCCACTTGTCAACATGCAAAGGTACTGAGCATCCAACTTATGCAAATTCATAAGTCACCTTAGAGACATATTTGGTGTGTAGTGATTACTCATACCCTCAGAGTTGATTAGGAGAAATTCCAGTCATATCCAACTGTATCATTCTGCTTTCTCAAAGATGTAGTAGAAACTAGGTTCCAATCTATGTGGAAGAGGAGAATCCAGCTACAGTTGTGTAAACGCTTGCACAACGGAAAGATTCAGTGGTGCTCCGCTTCCATTGGATAGTGCCCTTTGTAATATTACTATCTCCCTCTTAAGATCTTAATGAAAGAGGCCCCTCTCTTCTTTTGATGCATTTAAATGATACGTCCTCCATATTAGGACTGAATTTTACCCGAGAGACATTATTCCGATCTCCTTGGCAAGTACCGATAAAAATATACCGGATCTGATCTGGATTTAGTCAAACCTAGAGTAGGCCAATTGAAATCAATGGGACTTGAGTTAGTCATAACGTAAATCACATTTATTTCAGTGGATCTACTTCAGGTATGTCTAAATATGCATCCAAGCTACTGCATATCTACGGCTCTTGCTTTAGAGGAAGGCTATTATCTTATGGCTCGTCAGAAACATGTGAAAGTGTTTTACCCATAGGAAGCCACTCTTGCTCTCCTTTCTTTCTGATGTTTTCTGCTCCCACAAACTAATTCTTCAGAAGTCATAATTGGCCATAGGAAAAGTTCTAAAATCCATTATTTGTAAACTACCTGTATGAGGCGAACCAACATATCATCTAAAAAGTGTAAGGTTTCAAGATTTCCAGATCCCTTCATCCAGGCAAGATGTTACAATAGGGTGGAGTGGGGTGGGAAGCTGATTTGATGTTGAAGTCATGGATGGCATTTGCATGATCACAGTCTTGGGTTGGGATGGGAGAGGAAGGTTCAGCAGACATTCAAAAGGCTGTAGCAGGCAATGTGATGGCTTCAGGTTGTACCTGGAAGTGCCCCTAGGGCTGCTGAGGTCAAGAAAGGCAGGAAAGTTTGGTTCCCCCATTTTTGAAAATGTTAAAGGAGCCTGTGTGCTTCCTCTAAGATGGAGACATTTCTGAGCAACAACTAGATTTTATATTTTCCCTTACTTACAGAAAAAGCAAAAGCCTCCAATGCTCGTGTTCTAGTCCACTGTTTAGCTGGAATATCCCGCTCTGCCACCATCGCCATTGCTTACATAATGAAAAGAATGGATATGTCGTTAGATGAGGCCTACAGGTAAGAAAGAGAACTGGTTTTCTTGAGCAAATTGACCTGAAGGGCTCATTGCAGATATTTCCAGCATGACTTCCATCTGATTGGGGCACAGCTCACCCGAGGGCAGTTTGCTTAGGAACTATGCCCTGAGATGGAAGAATGCAGGCCCACCTCTCTCTTCACTGGGCCATGCTGTCTCCATAACAGTGTTTGTGTATATGTGATATAGAGGCCATGGAACTACTAGCACTTATATAAAAAACCTGCTATGAGTCACAGTTCAAACTTGTAACATTTTTAAACATACAGTTTGGGGGAAACGTACAAGAGACAATTTCCAAAGCAACTCTCCTCCCTGGAGATACTACGGTGCTACAATGGTGGATGTATACTGATCTGTCAAACTTCTGGCCCCTGGGCTGTATGCTGCATCTCCAAGATAGTGCAGAATTGTGCAACTTGGATGCCTAATTTGGCTGACTTGAAAACATTGCTTTTATTTTTAGAAAAACGAGTTTCTAGTCCTTATTATTGCATCTTTATAATTGTAATGTATATGGTTGTATAAAGATATACTGTATCTTTATACATTTGGCAATGTGTGGGAAAAGTCTGATGAAATTTCAAGTGTCATATGGGTTCCAGCGGTCAGGGAGAGAGCTTTGGAACTCTGCAATAGTTTCTTGTCCCTTCCTGTCACCATTAAAACAAGAAAATGCAGAAAAATTGTGCTTCGTTATTAGTTTATGCGATGCTTCACGCTGTAATGTTAGCAGAAAAGACTGATCCCTGCCCCAAAGAGCTCACAATCTAAATTACTGAAGTGATGAAAACAACAGAGAGAGGTAAGGGGAGAGAGAGGGAGAGAGCAGGGTGACAGGTCTTCTTAGAAGTTTGATTTTGAGGGAGGGTTTGAAGGTGGAGGAGAACAGTGGTATCACATAGTATTCTGGGAGGGAGACTCAGCCTTAAGGGGCAGCAGGGAGAATGAGCAGGGGTTGTATGAGGGAACAAGAGAGGATAGATTTGCTTAATTTGTAGAATGTATGTCATTTTCATAATGGGTTACTTTGGCCCAGCCTCATGTGCAATACATGGGGCCTGGCCAACCTCCTTATGTCACATGTATGTAGAATTTAATTCTAAAGTCACAAGCTATCTGATTAACTTTAAACTTCTGTTTAGATTTGTGAAAGAGAAGAGGCCGACCATTTCTCCCAACTTCAACTTCCTTGGCCAACTTCTGGACTTTGAGAAGAAAATAAAGAGCCAGAGTGGCCAAACAGGTCCCCTTAGCAAACTGAAGCTTCTGCATTTGGAGAGGAGCAGTGACCATGGACTAGGAAGCGGACACAGCAGCAGCGGCCTCCTCTCCTCTCCTCAGCTCTGTGCTACCTCTACATCAGAGTCTGTGGAGCAGACGCCCGTGGAGGCTGGAAACCTGCCAGCTTCCTCTTTGCTATCGCTAGAGGAGTGTCCCTTGGTACAAGGCATAATTGGACTAAATGTGTCCTCGGACAAAGTCGAAGACAATAACAGACTGAAACGGTCATTTTCCTTGGATATCAAATCTGTATCATGCGTGGCAAGCAGTCACTGTGTTGCTGCTTCTGGACAGGGGTATCCCTCCTTGGAGGACACATTAGAATATTACAAGCATTCAGCCACCTTGGAAGGAGGAAGCAAATTATGCCAGTTCTCTCCTGTTCAGGAGGTTTCAGAACAGACACCTGAGAGTAGCCCAGACAAAGAGGAAGCAAAGCTTGCTGAGAAAACCCAGAATGCCTGGCAGCTGGACAGCCAGAGCAAATGGCAGCACTTGGGGAGAACGGCTAGCGCCACCCAGAGGTCACTCTTGTACCCACTGCACCGAAGTGGCAGTGTGGAAGACAATTATCGAACAAACTTCCTCTTTGGCCTTTCCACCAGTCAGCAGCATTTGGCCAAGTCTGCAGCTGGGCTGGGCTTGAAGGACTGGCATTCGGACATCTTAGCCCCTCAGGCTTCTGCAACCGCTCTAACCAACAGCTGGTACTTTGCGACAGATACCTCCCACTTCTATTCTGCTTCTGCTATATACGGGAGCAGCAGCGCAGCCTACTCTGCCTACAGCTGCAGCCAGCTGCCCACGGGATGTGAGCAGGCCCATGCGGTGCGCAGGAGAGAGAAGCATGGCGACCGGGGAGATTCCCGGCGGAGTTGGCATGAGGAGAGCTCCTTTGAGAAGCAGTTCAAGCGAAGGAGCTGCCAGATGGAATTTGGAGAAAGCAGAAGGGCGGAGAATAGGTCGCGAGAGGAACTTGGGAAAGTGGGCAGCCAGTCTAGCTTTTCAGGCAGCATGGAGATTATTGAAGTATCTTGAATTTCTGTTGCAAGATTTTACATCCTTACCTCCTGTGTAAAGGAATTCCCTGTAAATCTGAAATGTCAAGAGAATGCAAGATGTGCAGCTTCAGTGTGAAGGAAGTTCACACACACACACACACACACACACATATACACACACACACACACACACACACAGTGTGTGTGTGTGTGTGTGTGTGTGAGTGCATTTGTGCGTGTTTGTATATTAAAAAAGGAATTAAATAAGTCTAATACGTGCAATGGGCAATCAGCTATTTTCTCCCCTTGCCTGTTCTCACCACCTTAAGGTGGAAAGGGCGGCTATTTCACAAGGTTTTATTTCCCAGTGAAGCAATTATAGGCAAAGAATTGCACATCCTTACTGTATTTAAGGAACTTTCCTTTGTAAGCTAGACAAATTCATTGGGGGTCTATTGAAAGATTCTATTTAAAGCTCAGCTGCATACTTGGTGTCATCCACCACTGTCTTCAGCAATGCAGCTGAACCTGAGACTGAGCCAGAGTTTGAGGTGTAGGTCCTGTTTCCAGGCTGAAAATGTAACATAATATTCATACTGCTCATTGCTGGGCCGAAACCAGTATATCATTAGTCTACACTACACACTGCTCTTGATCTTCTCCAAAAGGCCGAGAAGCGATATATCATTAGTCTGGATAGGCTGAATGCCAACTTTGTGGGTTGATTTTAGATCACTCAAGCTGAGAAGCTTGGACAGTTTTAACTTATCTGTTAATGAGTAGATGATGAGTCCTACTAGTTTAAAGAGTTGGTGGACTTCAGGTTGTCTACACATACATACTCTCTGGTTGGCATCAAGGATGGCATTGAATCTTTCTGGTCTCCAGTATGCCTGTGTCAGAGTCGCAGCATGTGTGCTATGTGAGTGGCAGATGTGTCTTGAAAAATTAAGCCACCCTGTTAAATTCTCACCACCAAAACAAATTAGAGCCAGTGACATAGTCCTAGGAAGAGAGGATCCAACAGAATTCCCTGACAAAGCATCACCAAAGTACAATCCCACCCGACTGAGCAAACAGGAAGGTGGGAGACAATGCATGCCTACATTTACAAGGGGGATCCCTGCCTATTCTCAAAGTTGATTGTTCAAATTTATTTATTTGAGCAAGTGGGGTGTGCCCCAAATTCTATCCCCCCCAAAACTATGTTCCAGACAATAAGTGTTATTATGGTTTAGGCACTGAATAAGACTGCAGGAACATGCATTGTAGGTAGATATGTAAGATTTTAGGATAGATTGCAAAGTTGGTTGATAAGGGCCATAAGAGAATTAAAGGTGGCAGCACCAATTGGTGACAATGCAGGGCTTTGTATGGATTTGCGGGGGTGGGGGGGGTGAGGCATGAGGCATGGAGGCATTAAAAGGGATGAAAGATTGGCTGATGTCGTGTCCTTCAGCTTTTCCAGAAGATGTAGTCGCGTTGCCTTCAGGAATTTCTTTTTGCTCTCGAGAGAAGGCGACACTGGTGTTTACACCCTGCTCTTTTTCTTCTAGAGGAGACAACTCTATTCGTTCTGACCTCAAAGTGTGTTTGGTTTTAAATCTAGGTCCAATGGGAGAGATCTCTACCCCACTTTTGTGTCATGTACTCTGTTTTCAGATGAGAAACTGAATATGTTTGATAGTCAAATTCTGGTCTAATTCAAGTCCAAAAAATAAAATATGAATACAGAAAGTGCTGGTGTTCAAATGGTAAAGCGGATACAGTTGTGAAGGGTACATGAGCATTTCAATTAACCACAGAAGAAGGGCTCCTATTCCCTCCCCCCCCCCCACACACATTGCCTTGTAAATACCCCATTGACTACTGCTATTGCCATATATTTAGTTTGTCAGATAAACCCAGGTGTTTTTTGTACTTCAGTTCAAATCAAAGCACAAGCTGGCCTCGGCAGAAAAGGGAGGTTGAGAAGGGCCTATGGCACATTCCTGTCCATGCCACAAAGATTTTGGGAAAGTGGAAGAGAAAAAAAAACTTGATTTATCACTATAGGGTGAAACAATCAGGAGTTTGCAGCACACCACATTGACCAAGTGGTATCAATCCCAGTTGTGTGTGCTTATGACTCCAAATGCCATTGGAGATATCTTACCTTCAACCTCATTAAGACCCAATTTCATATATGGTGTGGTAGCTTCATCATGTATGGACTGAACATGAGTAACTTTGGGATCAAATAACTGCATGGGCCATAGTGGATTTTATGAGAAGTAACCATATCAATACTAGACCTTCCTGGGGACAGTGATACAGCTGAGAGCTGATATAAACCAAAACCAGGAAATTCCCAGTTCTAATCTTACCTCCATGATCTCACTAAGATGAGCTATTTCAACCTTAGCATCCAACTGCAATATGGGTACATTACTCCCTACCTTACAGGGATTTCTTCCTTGTAGTCCGACACGATCTACCTCTCCCCTGTGATTCCTTTATCACTGAAGCATGAAGGGAGTCTAGCTATGAAAAAGTAATGCCTATACCACATCTAAGGTTAATTGGCTTTGAATTTTATTTTATTTTTGGCCTTTTTGTATTAGTGGATATTCCAATCTCCAGACTGCCGTTCCTTTTCGGGAGACCTGCAGTACTAACCAATATTAATTGCAGCATTAATACCATTACTGAGTCAAGTATTATTGGACAAAGTCCAGGCCACTAAGGAACACGAACTCCCAGCTGTCAATCCAGAGCCAAGTGAAATGTGAAGAAAGACTATGGGGTGGGATGGTAATAGCACTTCAGTACACTCTGCTTTGAAAAGTCCAGGTGGAGGGCTTCCAGCTCCTGGCAGAATACCTGGCCCCAGCCCGGAGTCTCTCTCTCCCCCCCCTCTCCCTCTCTATATAGATACATACATACACAATACATATATTCCCTTTCAGCACTAGATACAGACAGTCCAGAAGAGAGCAGGCATGTCATATGTCCTTTATTAATATAACAAACTTAATCAAAATAAATATTTCAAGTAAAGATTAAACACTGCTTGAGAGGAGCATCTACAGCACACATTGTAATGTAATTCAATGCAAGACTCATCAAATTGGTAAAAGCTGCTTTTCAACAAAGGAAAATATACACCTATCGTACCTTGCATAAAGCTTTTAATAAACTGCTCAACCATCACCAATTCCCCGTTCACCTTCTATCGTTTTCAAGAGCCAAGAATAGAACACATATTTAGCTCGCAAACTTTTATCTTTGGGGAAAACATAAAACACTGACCGTTCCTGACACACTCCTGCAGATCTGCTATGGGATCCCTGAAAATTCTGGGGTATGTTCTAGAGTGCAGCAGCTTCTCACGAAACATTGGATGGGGCAACTGTAATCAGCGGTCCTATGGAAATGGAGATTACAACCTAGGATCACATCCCAAACGCCACCATGTTTGCACATTGTAGGACAAACCAAACTGTTTCTTCATGAGAGGCTCAGAGTTTTGTCAAAAAAAAACCTCCCATGTTCCATGCAGTACATTTTAAAAACCACTGCTCTAGGTAATGTAGGGAGTGAATTAGCTTGCATCCAGAGGTGCTCACGGAGTTCCCAATCTACTATGTGAATCTGCACATAGCAGCTGCTTCCGCATATCTCTCTCTCTCTCTCTCTCTCTCTCTCTCTCTCTCTCTCTGGATCAGGATGTATGTGTCTACTGTTTGGGAAAAGATACCCATCTACCTGCCCCTTTTAGGAGAAACTAATGGCCCTGAAACCATACCTAGTTCTTTCTGCACTTGGAAATAAGAATCCATACTAGTATATCTGTGCATGTGAATCTATTTTTTTTTAGTCACAATGTTACCTGAGAAGATCATCCCCTGAAGAGGTCTTTCTCCTCACACTCAGGAAGGAAGTCCAAGGTTTTTACATGAAGATCTTCAAACAGCAAGGCTTACCCTAGGCTAGGAGTGCTGAAAGTGTGAACCTCCAGCTACTGCTGGGCTGCAGCTCCCACCAACCGTAGTCAGCATTGCCAATGGGGAGGGAGAAAGAGTTCCAGTTCAACAACACATGGAGGGCCACACTTTCCCTATTCCTGGCCTAGACTCAAGAGTTTGTTCCTTGTGGCAGGATCTCACACCCCAGGGGAGTGCCTGATGGGCACTGTGCCTGGGGAGATGTGCTGATCACGTATATCAGATCCATGTAATTGCCTCCACCCCTGTGTTATGAGTATTTTTGCACACTCAGCAAGAAGTGGTTCCTTCACCACTGAGTGGGTGTAAAATAAAAGACTTCAAACATTTAGGTATCTAGAATTCCGAGAGCCATAAGGGACAGACTTTGCCAGTCTCTTATTCATTATCTGCTAATTAATTCCCTTCCTTTCCTACCAGGCATCTGTTCTCCAGTGGCAATCTCAAAATTAAATCCTACCACATTTCTTCTTTTTCGATTCTACTCTTAAGATTCTTTTCTCAAACTAAGTAAAGATGGGTGTATAAACAAAACTTATCATGCTTTTCTTCCAAGACTTGGAGATAAGAGGGAATTCTGGTGGTGTGCCAGTTCCAAAATGGATAATTTGACAGTCTAAGGACTCCTCAGGCCCAGCCAGCAGAGACAAGGACGTAGCGAAAACAACACCGATTCCTCCAGTGGAGTAAGCAGCTGTAGGATACAGCAGGGAGTTTTTTCACACTGGGGAAAACAGAGTGGGAAGAGTTCAGTTCTGTATTCATGGCAAGTGCTACCAGCACTTTTGTGACTTTGTTCATTTTAAATATGTAGAGCAAATCTTGCTATAACCTCACAGACCATATAATTCTAGTTCAACTGCTAGGAACAACAAAGTTCCAAAGCTGCATTGAAACTAGAGTAAGACATATTCAAAGTAACCAGGGCTTGCCCCCAAACAGAGACTATAAAGCAGCCATCGTTGGAGAGGTACATCAAACCCAACTGCGAGTGGCTGATGGCATTTTTCATGGCACAGCTCCAAATTGCCTTAGGAATAAAGCATATGACCTCACCTTTCCCTGCTTAGCAGCTTTTCCAGCTTTTTTTTTTTGGGGGGGGGGGGGGACACAGACTTAACATGTCCCCTATTCTGGAGAAAATAGGAGTTCCCTCATCAATCCTGGTAGGAATCATTTGGCAAAGTAAATCAATATAAAAGGGGAGTTGTAATTGTTTCATTCAGAAAGGCCTCTGAGGAAAGAGGCAGTGAGAAAAAAGGGAGACCAATCTAACCTATATCCTTTCTACATGGGAGGCCCTAGTTCTGGGGTCTCTGCACAGCTGTGTCAGTCACACAGCTGAAGCAGGTACTCGTTTGACAGCCATATAAAGTCAGCCCATTTTAAAACACACACAAACCTCAAGGAGGGAGAGATTGACTAGACCTCAGAAAGGAAACTGTTGACACAAAAGCCACATTACATTAAGCTAGGTAGGTTTAATAAGCCTGCTTCTGGCTTTACACAATCAGTTATAAACAAGCAAAAATGTTCCAACGCTAGGGAATGTAACACCTAGCTCTTAGTAAGATAAACTGAAAGAACAGAACACTTTTGATTTTCTCCCCTAAGAGAACCAGACTGTCCACATCTAAGTCAGTCAGTCAGTCCAATCCATAGTTCTATGCAGACACAACCTAGCTGAAGTAAAAAAAAATAGGGGGGGTGTATTAAAAGAACATCGGTTTTCAAACTGTCTTACAGGGGATCTGTATTATGGGTTCTCAGAAACTTAACAGGGGTTCCTCAATGAAGTGGTCAATAATGTCGGACAAGGTTCCCAGACAGACAGCTTGTCCATTATTACCAATCTTCCCTTGGAACAATGCATGGCCAGAGAAATGTGGGCGTTCTTTCCATTTACAAGGGAGGCGATGTGGAGTCTTGGCCCATATTTTGTTTTAAAACTTCCTGTCCTCAGTGAACCTTTTTCACACCCGTTTGTCAATAAGGAACCCTTACATCATAATTACAGAATTGCTGTGTGGATCCTGGGCCACCCTAGGTCGGCTGGGTGCCACCTAGGCTTGCTTGGCCTAGTGGTCCTTCTGATCCAAGTGAAGAGATCTAACTTTACAGCATCACTAACAATTCATAGAAGCTCTACCTTGCAAGGGAAAACTAGCAACGGTGGTGAAACTCTAGCAGGCAGTTTGCTGCTGTGAGCAATCTACTCACAGAGGAACCCAGGAATCCTAAAAAACATAACTGGAAAATCACTGCTTTAGAACATGCCCCAGAATCCCCTGCAACTTGAAGGGTTCTGAGGGAGACACCTCAGTAAAGAAACCTATGTGGAAAGAGTTCCCTGAAGGCAAAAGGTTTAAAACCACTGCAGTACTGCAATGTTGTGGAGCCAGAACTCTGAATCTTGTTAAAGCAACATTTTGCTTGGGGGGGGGGGGGGGGGGAACGACAGTTGATGTTAAGTAGGTGGAAGCACAAAAGAAGGTTTTTACAAAAAGACTCCCAAGTCGTGCTTTCTTCCAACCTGCTGGGTTTTAAACGACAGTCCCTGCAAACCAAGAGCACACTCTTCCTACCACATGTGCTGCTTCTCTTCTACTCCCTCTGGATAGTACAGTATATGCCAAGGATGTTCTTGATCAAGTACAGTCCATGAAAAGGTGAGTGAAGGCTTCCATGGAGAACTACAATTTGAGCTCCCTGTCAGGTTTCATACTAAAAGGCTCCAGTCTCTCGCTCTCTGGCAGCAGGCTATTCAACCTCTCCATCAGGGGGATGGTCAAGTCAATGCCCATCTGGATGCGTCGGAGGATGGCAGACATTTCGTTCACCTTCTGGATCTGCTCGGCATACTTGGCATACCTTTTCTGGCGCTCCTGCATTAAACTGTAAAGCGTTTCTACCGAAAGATCCATCTATTTACAAAAACAGGAGAAAGAGGATGATCATGTTAAAGGTCATCTTTCGGAGGAGCAAGCCTTCAGCCGGCATTGGGCAAAGCCGCAGAGGCTCACAAGCAGTAAGTTCAGCCTTTGGAGAGGGGTCAGAAGAGGTGGTGAGTTTAACCCCTTAATCCTCATTCCTAGCTGAAACAAAGCTACGTACCTGTAATGGCTCACAGCCCACAGCTAATCTTGCCTTTCCAGCTCTCCTTCCTGAGGGCCAAATTAGATGTAACATTATCCACATCTTTAGCTCGAATGTGCTTGCTTTTTTAAAAAATGAAATATTTGGCCGGGGTGGGGGGGAGGAGAGAGAGAGATACAAGCTGGATCACGACCATGGCATAGGGAGGGGGAGAGAGGGGGTTTGAAGCCTTTGCTCCCGCCATAGACTGGGTCAGAACTCGCCCAGCCATGCCATTGATAATGGAGGAAATCTCCAGAAGGTGAACAACCTGAGCTTTCCTCCCATCGTGAATAGCAGGCACAAGGGAACGTATTTTAAAAGGCAAGAAGATGAGAGCTAAAGATGTGAACGACATCACATGTAGTAGAGCATACTCCGTTTATTACCTTTGCCTTTTTCCTCCCTTCACAGTAAATTCTGGGGCAGAGACCTTTCCTTTTTTTCCCTTTTGCTCTTGAATGCACTGTTGTATTATTATTATTATTATTATTATTATTATTATTATTATTATTACAACAACAGGAGAGAGAGAAAACCTTCTGGGGCAACAATTGGCTCATCATAAAGAACTTCTCAGCTCTTATCTCCACAGAACCACTTCCAATAACTTTGGAAGCCCTCGGTGTCCATACTTGTGCCTTAAAATATACAATGACCTGATGATGCAGGGAAGGTTAGTCCTATTCCAAAATTTCAGAAGCTGATTTTGTAAAACAATCACCTCCTCAACAGAAACCATTTCTTATTTTAACCTTCTTGGGGTAATGCATTTTCTTAACACTGAGTTGGGATGAATCTCTAAACAGTACTTTGAAGACTGAGACAAAAAATGTACTCAAAAACTCAAAGTACACACAGGTAACTTAAGAAACCACATAACCTTGCTAAGTATATTGGGCTCATGACTCTTAGATTTCTGGGAACTTTTTCTCTAAATTAACGTTTGAGATACACATACCAGAAAAGGCTTACTTTTTAGAATATAACCTTTCTCTGTATGAGTCACTGTTTTGAATATGCCTCTAGATTATGAGGAACTTTAGCTCGAGTAGAGATATAACTGGCAGACTCCCCTGAGCACAGGTAATTTTGTTGTGTCTTGATATTAGGAATGATTGAATTATGAAATGCAGCTGGAATGACCAAACTGTAGTGGAGGCTTGTTTGATTGAAGCAAGCAAGACCACAGAACATTATCATGCTAAGATGCCCTGGGCAGTCTCCTCTGTGAACCACAAATTATTTAATTTCATTCATTTCTTGCAGTTTGGGAAGTACTGACAGAAAGAAGGTGCTGTAGATGTGGTTTATGACACCCCAAAAATCAAAAATCTAAAAGACAACATATACAAAATCATATGCAACAAGAAAAGAGAAGGTGTAGTCTACTAATTAATTAAAAACAACGCAAGTGATCTTTATCTTTTACTTCTAAAGGACCTAGACAAGATTTACAATTGTACATTCTTGCTATGAAAATTAGTATCCCAGAATATCATACATTTCTCAGTGCTGCTTCTGTAAAATGATAAATGCTTTTGTTGACCCAACCCAGGCTCTACATTCAACACTGCCATCAATTTTAATACAATCATGACATGCCCAATTTTCCTACCTTCGATTTTTCCAATATATATATAGCTATTAGCACTGGAGCCCCACCCAGAAGGTTACTCACCCAGACCTTATCATAGTTTTTCTACTCAATATCCCAGCAAGTTCACTCATACCATCTGTGGTGTGTTGGGAATATGACCTTCTGTAATATCATTTTCCTTTTCTAACTCCTGCACTCAAAATTTTTTGGACCAACTTCCAGTATAACCGACATGAATAAATACTGCCATAGAGCATAGAATCATAGAATAGTAGAGTTGGAAGGGGCCTATAAGGCCATCAAGTCCAACCCCCTGCTCAGTGCAGGAATCTACCTTAAAGCATAGCTGACAGATGGCTGTCCAGCTGCCTCATGAATGCCTCTAGTGTGGAAGAGCCCACCACCTCCCTAGGTCATGAGTTCCATTGTCGTACTGCTCTAACAGTCAGGAAGGAATCTGGCTTCCTGTAACTTGAGCCCATTATTCCAAGTGCTGCATTCTGAGATGACCGAGAAGAGATCCTGGCCCTCCTCTGTGTAACAACCTTTCAAGTATTTGAGGAGTGCTATCATGTCTCCCCTTAGTCTTCTCAAGGCTAACCATGCCCAGTTCTTTCAGTCTCTCCTCATAGGGCTTTGTTTCCAGACCCCTGTTCATCCTTGTTGCCTTCCTCTGAACACGCTCCATCACGTACTTAGTACCTAACACATAGGCCAACTTCTCCTTAAGTTAGTAAGCCTGTGTCTAGGCTATACCACTTCCAATGCTCAATTAAGTGCTCTTTTATACAAATAAAAAATTCCTCCGTGCTGTGGATCCATGTAATAGTTGTTCCATCTAGCCCACTTTTAGCTAGCTTGCTGATCAGAATGCCATGTGGTATTTTGTCAAATACCACATGGCATTCTTGACTTCAGCAATATATCTTGCTGAAGTCAAGATATATTACGTCCACAGCATTCCCACAGTCCACAAGGGAAGTTACCCGATGAAACAATGAGATCAGATTAGTCTGGCAAGATTTGTTCTTGACAAATCCATGCTGGCTTTTAGCAATCACTTGTTGTGTGGTTTTATATGACAACTAGTTATGTTGTAGCTCCTTAGTGCAACTTACACTATGGTACTGCTCTTTTTATATTTATTTTAAAACCACATAGCTGGAGAGATCACAATATTGAGAGAGTAATGATAGCACAAAACAAATTTGCAATTAATGTACATGAATTGTAAACATACATTTATAGCAGGGTATCAAAGGAGTGATAAGCATGTTCATTATTTTACTTGCTTTTCTGAATTAACTCCATATGTGCCGCCATGGCCTCAAACACCAGGCCTAGACGAGCCCACCCCTCTCAGGACAAGCGCCACCACTTGAATAAGCCTGAGGGAAGGGTAAAAGATGCACCACTTTTCCCTTATAGCAGAGGGGAAAAGGGTGTTAAGGGTTTTGAATAAGGTTCTCCTGTGAGTGTGTTGGCTGACAGGGTAATGATTTGTGTTTCTTTATTATACTTATAGAGCAGGTTACAAAGCCAAGCTGACACATGGTTTGTGGTAGCAAAAAATATAAAAGAAAACGTTTATTGTTGTTAACAGTTCTTTCAAATCAATTTAATACCTGCCTATTCTTACACTTCTAATAATTTACTAATAATCCTAAATCTTAATAATCTCCTCACACACTCCTGACTAGATCACACACAGCTATCTTCCACACAACCACCCTCCACCCACCCAAGACAATAAAGGAATAAACTGAAACACTCCCTCACCCTATATATATACTCCTCCCCCTCCCCTTTCCCAGCATCATCAGCCACTCAGTCCAACATTCCGCACTCTCCAGACATACTAAACCAGACATACCTAAGGGGATAGAAATGTGGGGTATCGTCACACAGGGTATCAAAGGAGTGATAAGCATGTTCATTATTTTACTTGCTTTTCTGAATTAACTCCACCAAATTGGGGTTGGTGTGTTTTGTTTTGTTCGTTTTGTTTTTAAAAGGAATCAGCATGTAATTGCAATAATTATTATTCATTTCATAGTACCATCAATGTGCATGGCACTTCATGAAAAACAGCTTTCCCCAACCTGGTGCCCTCCAGATGTGTCAGATTTGGGGAAGACTGCTGCACATTTGTGATTTATTGCCCCTCAGAATCTCTCCTAAAGTAAAACATTTTTTTTAAAAAAAAAACCACACCAAACAAACCCAGAATTTCAGCTGTTAGTCATTTATAACAAATTCATGGCAGGCCAAATTCCTGCTTCCATTATTTAAAATTGTGTCACTCAGCAAATGATCTCTAGCATAAGTCTCTTATTCACAGTTGGCAGGAATATTCCAAACCCTCTGAAATCATCCATTCCTGAAACAACTGACCCTCGTGAAAGTTCAGCTAGTCTCATCTTCCACTGAGCGGAGTGATCAGGTCTTGTGTTTCTCACCTAAGAACTACGAAAAGGCTGTATTCCTTGCATGTATGCTAGATGCTGTTACAGGATTGCATTTCCACCATCAGACGATGTCCCATCCCATTTAGAAGCTGTACGAATAAAATTCGACACGTGAATGGAGAAGCTCTAATGGTTGCCTTCATATAAACAGAAGCCCAATGAGGGAATGGTGAGCAAAACTTAGTTTCTGCAGTTTGATGGAGTAAAAATGCTTATAAAAACCCGCTCATGTCTACTCATGGGAGCAGAAACGTCTACTCATGGGAGCAGCAAGCTCATACAAGCTTGCATGAGCAACTTGCCATTTTCCAGTTCCCAAAAGGGAAGGGCAGCATCTTGTGCCACTTCCATGTTGCACAGCTCAAGCAAGGAGGCTACTTGCACAGCCTCAGCACATCATCGGAACGGACCCCAACATGTGCTTCCTCCACACTTCTGGGGCTAGTGGAAAAAGATGTACACTCTCCCATTGTGGGGAGAAAGTATGCTTCTTCCTATGGGGAATATTGGGTATATGCATCCTCTAGACAAGACTTCTAAAGTGGAGATTGAAAAGCATTTTTGCTCATTGTCCCATTAACCTTGAAAGTTCTCAAATTCAAGATCGTCATTTCACCCATGGAGTCTAAGCCTGTTTTTTCCCATCCTGGAGCTGCAACGATCACTTTCCCCTGTTCTTTCTTGTGGCTTCTTCCCTTTTCACCCATGGAACAAAGGAAAAACAAACAAACAAACAAACAAAAACATTTTTTTTAAAAAACACAGTAGAGCAAGACATTCTGCTGGGTGTGGAAACAATTTAAGCCTTGTGCAGAAGTTTCCATTAAAAAATAAATGAATTGAGCTTAATAAGCTCTGTATGCAGGATTTGGCCTGTAAAGTGCAGCATGGAAAACAGACCACCAGCAGGTCAACTGTTGCATGGGATGGAAGCAAACCTAAGCCAGAATTTCAAGACTGATTGTCCCACCTAATGAGAGACAGGGCTGCAGAATGGAAGCCAATTGGGATTCTTCCAAAACCTTGTATGCCTCATTAAACAGAGCAACATACGACTCCGATGTTTTGACAGGCTTACTCAAAAGAAGTGCCTTGGAATGCCTCTACAATGTGGAATGCACTCTACAATGTGTACCATGGACAGAGTGCACAACTACAAAAAATAGCAACTAATGAGCGAGAAATTCACTGTTCTTTTAATTCTGCAGCTCACCTTTTGATGAGGGTGGATTGCACAGAGTATCTTAAACACAGTTTTCAAGAGTTACAAGAGTTTTCCAGTCTCCACTGTCTCTCAGTTGCTTTCCAATCCCAGCTTAAAGAGGTGGCAATGATCTGCAAGCCCCTAAATGAACTGGCCTGAGCAGATCAAAATCATTTCCACATCCCTATATTTCATCACCGCTGCTAGAGGTCAGCCCGGAAACCCCCTTTTAAACTTTCCATTTAGGCACCAGGTCAGGAGCACAAGGGGGCTCAGAAAGACACTCCGAGGTAGAGATGTAAAATTTCTGGAAATTTTGAAGCCATGGAAAAAAATGAAAATTTTGGGGGAAATTGGGGGGAACCATTTTTAAATTTATTTATTTTTGCACTCTTACAGAACTGAAGTCACTTAGTTGTTTTAGGACAGCTTTCCCCAACCTGGTGCCCTCCATATATTTTGGACTTTAGTTCCCATCAGCCTCAGGCACCATGGCCAAAAATCAGAAATACTAGGTATTGTACTCCAAAACATCTGGAGGGTACTAGGTTGGGGAGGGTTCCTTTAGGAACATAAAGCAGCCTTTATGTTCCTCTAGTTATATTATATATAAGTTGGTTTGCTCATAAAATTATAATAAAAACTTTAAAAAGTAAACTCAGTAAATTTGTAATTATTGTCTGAATAGACTATATTTTAAAATTTAATGTACCAAACTGGATAATTTTATCAGCAAACCAAGATATAAATAACATAGTTTAAGTTTATATTTAATGTCTGACCAAAGGGAACATTAATAAGGATTCCCTGAAATATCTGAATCATCCTAGAACCTAGAAGAAGCAGGAAGAACGGGAGGCAGAGAAAGACTGGTGCACAGCACCTCTTCCTGTTTGTAAGGATGTTTAGGGAAATTCCCAAACCTGCTCCTATTTGTGGGCCAAAGCTTACGGAAATCTGATCTGATGGAAAAACTATCGAGATTATATTTAACTGGGACTCAGTTTAGGAATGATAAGAAACCATATTTAATTTAAGAACCTTTGAGCAATCTCAACCTGTTATGTGAAGAGTGACATTCATTTTTTGTCCATTTTGAAAGGTGGTGTCTAGTGGTAGTGTCAATCCCATGCCTATGTTACAGGAACCAGGCGAGTTTCTTTTAAGTAGAGAGGGTTTATTTTGGCAGCAGCAGATAAAAGGTGTTATAGCTGAAGCAGTATTACCTTGTGGTGAGGTCTGTTTGGGAACTTTATTAAACACTGGCAGTGAGTTCTATAGACCTAAGCCTCAAGTTATTATTTTTTAAAAAAGAAAAGAAAAAAAGAAGGTATAGGTGGGATAGCCCAGATGCTGATCCATTGAATTTGGTGACAGTGGTGGATGAACCTACGGTGTTTTTTCAAGTGGGAGTTTTAGAACTACATGTATTTACTGCTATAGCATCTAACCAGAACAAGCCCCAGAAACACAGGACTCTGTACAACAAAATCCAAACTTTTCTTCCATATTACAATATGTTGCATCTACTCACATGTTGGGAAGCTGAGAATGACTTGGAGCATCCCTAAATATCTATCTGTAAAGGAATGGAAGAAATAACTATGCTGGGAATCTTAAGAGAGAGGATTAAAAAAACTATTTGCCCCTTTGCTTCAATATTTCTAGACATTTTACATCTCTAGTCCTTCTGTAAAGTGTTCTTATGACACAGTTTTTAGAAATCATTTCAGGGCTGGGGGGAGTAAAAGTTGAGTAACAGTATATAAAATTGTTGTCTTGAATTCCAAAAGAAAATATTTCATACTCCAGAGCTGTTCAACTTTCCCAGTTTTTCAGAAAATAAAAAAAACAAATATGGGGGAAACTCCCACACACACACACACACAATTTTTTCCAGGGCTTTTGCCCCGGCTTGCATATTTCTTCTCTTAAGGAAAGCTCCTTTAACTCTGGAATTCCACTTTCCCAGGACACTCAGAAGGGCTGAAGTCTGTTCATATTCCAGGCAGCAGTGAACCTTTTATTTGAATGGGTCAAGATTGATTAAATTCTGTATCCATTGGGAATTTTGATGAGATGGAGTATAAATCAAATTAAATGGATAGAGAAAATATCCCAGCAATTCGTCTACAATTCTGGCTATGTCCCACCCCCCACAACTGTCTTCTAGGCACAATTCAATGTGCTGGTTTTGGCTTGCCAATCCTTTAAAGCCTTGTGCCAAAAATATTTTGGAGGCCATTTTCGTATTTTATTACTTGCCTCACAACCATTAGAGATCAGCAGAGATTGCTTTCTTGACTGTACCATCTGCGTGCCAAATTTGAAAAGCAAGGGCATACAGAGGTGTTCTTGGAGGCTACCCAACAATCATGGCACACTTCCTAGAGATCCGTCAGAGCTTGGATACTGCTCAGAACTGTAAAACGTCCCTCTTAGGCTGGCGTTCACTAGCCCTGGATAAGCATAATTTCATTGGACATTTTGTTTGATTTGTGAAGTGTGGGGGTGTTTTCAAACTTACTGTAACTCACTCCAAGCCCTGGGAAAGAGGAAAGGCAACAAAATTAACTAATACTTAAAACAAATGGAAGTTGGCTAAAGTCTAGCCCCTAGATCAGGAGTAGGCAATTTTTGTCCCTGATGTTTTGGCCTACAATTCCCATCAGCCCTAGCCAGCATAGCCAGTGGTGTGGTGTGGGATCATAGGAGTTGTAGGCCAAAATATTTGGATGGCCACAAGTTACCCACCCCTGCCCTAAGTTGCCCACCCCTGCCCTAAATGGGTATTCTCCGGTCCTACTCAGATAGTAATTTCTGGACAGAGGAGGCAAAAGCAGTAGCAAAGCCCAGGTTGATCTCTGCTCTTGACCTTACCACATATGGAAAACAGAATTTGATGTGCACTGGTAATGCATTTGTGTGCATGCAGAAACTCTGGGTACCCATATTCTATCCCCCAGATTGAAAGGCAGCAGGGAGACAGACTATGAAGCAGACTTTCCCAACCTGGTGCCTTCCAGGTATTTTGGACTGCAACTTCTAGCATTTCTGACTACTGGCCGGGGTGAATGGGAATCGCAGAACAAAACATCTGCAGGCCACCAGGTTGGGGAAGGGGTGTTATACCGCCAGGAAAATGTCATGTGCTGATCAGTACAAAACAGCTCAGCTCAAAAGTTACCTTCTCTACATGTTAAGGCAGAGGATGCCTGTCAGCCAGAGACTCACTTCCTGTCACAGCATTGACCATTCTCCAAAAGGTAGCATCTGAACTTCATTTGCCTGACAATGAAAAATACGCCAGGCAAGCCAATCCACAGCCCACAACACGCAGGAGACACAAAGCCAGCCAGGAAACCTTCACCCCGCGCCGTCTGCCACTGAGGAGTCAGAGTAGATTGCAAATAGCGTTTTCCTGGAGGGCTACCAAGCAGACGTTTGAAAAACAGATGCCTTTCATCTACACTTACTGCCTCTCTTAACCCAAATCCAATGCCTTCTCTTCCACTGACGTAGCTTGTCTTGGCCACAACATAGTACAAAAGACTTCACTGTAATGGTAGATTTAGACAACCAGCTTCTTCCTTCTAAAGAACTATCTGACAGAACCAGGATTATTATTTATTATAAACAGGGCTGTGCACATGCTCTAACTGCACCAGAATATATCAGTTACTAGGGATGTGTATCGTATCGTTCAAATGTCCGATAATGATCCGATAAGGTCATTATCGGACATCCGATTAACGACAACGATAAACATTCCAGGAGGCCCTATTTGATCCGATCCAAAATCCATATGTCCGATAACTATCGGACATATTGGATTATCGGACCGCCAGTTTAGGGCCTGCCCTCCCTCCCTCCCCCCTCGCGCTCCTTACCTGTGGCTTCCTGGCTGCCGTCCGCTGTCCTCCACTGCTCCGGACTACTGAGGCTTTGCAGCCTAGTTCTCAATAGAGCGACGACACTCCAGGTGACGTCATCACCTGGCGCGCCGGCACTCTACTGAGAACTAGGCCGCAAAGCCTAGTTCTCAGTAGTCAGGAGCAGCGGAGGACAGCGGACAGCAGCCTGGAAGGTCGCAGGTAAGGGGGGGACCCCTCCCTGCCCCCCTCACGCTCCTTACCTGCGGCCTTCCCCGCCACCGCTGCCAGTCCGTAGTACTGCTAAACAGGCTTTGCGGCCTGTTCATCAGTACAGAGAGGCGCCGAGTGTTGACATCATCACTCGGTGCCTCTCTGTACTGACGAACAGGCCGCAAAGCCTGTTTAGCAGTACTATAGACTGGCAGTGGCGGCAGCAATGGAGGTGGTGTGTAAGGAGCGCGAGTGGGGGAAGGGAGGGAGGGAGGGAGGGCCGTCCCAGTGTTTCCCCATAGACTGCTTTCTTTCCCTCAATGCAAACCTATGGGGAAAATACTGTTATCGTATCGGAACTTCCGATATTTATCGGATTTCTGATCCGATCAAATCCGGGTACCCCCTGATATGATCGGATCCAAAAAAAAATTATATTGGAATTTCCGAGAACAATACGATAATTTCGGCCGTGCACATACCTATCAGTTACCAGGTTCGCATGTAATGACTGTTACAATTCCTAGGCTGTTTATCTAGCAGGAGCAAGCAAGTATGCTGCTCCCGCATGTTCGCTACCTCCGCTTTCATATAACAACCCAGGAAAGCCCCATTCCTGGGTTGCTATTATGACATCCAACCCAGTAACTCTAGGCTGTTTAGGGGTTAAACAACCCAGAAATAACCCAATAGCAAACTCTGGGTAACTCTGGGTAACTCTGGGTTAAGCTGATTATTCTCAGTTTCTTAGTCCTAGTTCCCCCCGTTTCTTATTCAAAAATTCAAAATCAAGTTGCATCAGCAGTCTGCATAAGGAACTGAAATTATATACCCCTGCACCCGAAAATAAGCTTTGTATTACCACATACACATTTCCATGACTTGGAGACTGTCCTCTTCAAGAGGCACAAGCATTCCCACTAGGGCTGTAAAATGTCAGTGTAAATGGGAAAATAAGCAATATTTACCTTTTTTGTGCGCTCTTACAGATCTAGAATAACTTTGTTGTTTAGGACAACCTTTCCCAACCTGATGCCCTCCAGATATTTTGGACTTTAGTTTCCATCAGCCTCAAGCAGCATGGCCAATGGTCAGGAATACTGCGCATTGTACTCCAAAACATCTGGAGGGAAGCAGGTTGGGAAGGCTCCTTTAGGAACATAAAGCAGCTTTTCTTTTCTATACTATGTAAAACTTGGCTTGTTCATAAAATTAACATTGTAATTTAAAACTTTCAAAAGTAAATTCCGTCAGTAAATTTGCAATTTCTGTCTGAAAAAAACCTATACTTTTAGATTTAATATATCAGACATAATCATTTTATGAGCAAAGCAAATGATGCATCACATATTTTAGGTTCCTATTTAATGTCTGACCAGAGGGAACTTCAGCAAGTACTACTGGAAACATCTGAATCATCCTAGAAGACAGAAGAAGCAGGAAGAACCGGAGGCAGAGGAAGACTAGTGCACAGCATCTGTTCCTGTTCGTAAGGAAGTTTAGGGAAATTCCTAAAACTGTTCCTGTTTCTGGGGTGGAGCTTTCGGAAATCTGATCTGAAGGAAAAACTATTGAAACTGCATTCCGTTGGGAACAACTCAGTTTAGGAATAGTAAGAGAACACATTTAATTTGAGAACTTTTAAACAATCTCAACCTATTGTTTGAAGGGTGACATTTCATTCACTTTTGTAAAAAAAATTTTTGTTAATGAACAACTTATTTTTTGTTCATTTTGAAAGGTGGTCTCTAGTGGTAGTGTCACTCCCATGCCTATGCTATAGGAACCAGGCTACTACTGAGTTTCTTTTCAATCGAGTTTATTCTAGTGGAAGCAATTAAAAGGTTTTATAGCTGAGGCAGTATTCCCTACCCATGATTTCTAATTGGAACTTTATTAACAACTGTAGCAGTGAGTTCCCTGGAACCAAGGCTCGAAGTTAAAAAGAAAAATAGGTGGGACAAACTCACATGCTGCTCTGTCACATCTGGTGACAGGGTGGAATAACCTACAGTATTTTTTTTTCATGTGTGGGTTTTAGATTTGAACTACATTAACTTACTGCTACAGCATCTAACCAGAACAAGCCCCAGAAGCAGGATTCCCCAACCTTTTTGACCTGAAGGCACATTTGGGAATTTGAGAAACTGCTGTGCACACCACTACAAAATGCCTAGGATCGCCCTTTGGCATTTACCTGTCATGCCTGTGGATCTTAGGTTGTGCCTTCTTCAGCAAAAACTTTTGTTTCATATCTAGTAGACACAGCAGTCTCTCTTTAATAAGGGTTTGTCTAATTCATTTAGTTGCTGGCAGTGCAATACACCGAATGCTTCTTTTAAACATCTGTTTTGGCAATGTCCAGTAGTTCCTTCTTTTTGTGTGGAGGGTATTGCACAGATAAATTTTGTACTGGAGCAGTCTTTAATATTCACTGGTGTACACAATCTTTTAAATTATTTTCCTGCTTCATGGAAATGAACAACTGGTCAACATAAATGGATTTTCTGTGCCCTTTTGATGGCTAAAAGTCTGATATTCCAGCACTGGAAAGACAAACACTCAACTTCTATAATGCAATGGATTGAGGATCTTACAGCACTTTCAATATTTGTACAGGTGGCTACTTATTTGGATATTTGGTCAGCTTTAGTTGAAGCCTATGTATAATTGCTAGAAGGCTGCATGCATTTCATACAAATCCATATATGTATATTTCAAAAATGGGAAAAAAAAAAACAATATACAAAATATCTGTCGGGTGCCTGTGGGCATTACAAAGATGTGGTGGGGCAAGGGCGTGGCCTCTTTTGGCCTTGGTGCCTTTAGCACTAATGTCTGAAGGAGTGCCTGCTGGCACATTTGGCCAGCAGTCAAAAGTTACCTAAAAGCAAAAAGTTACCTTTTTACTGTTATGCCATGTAAACTCTGAATTCCTTAAATAAAATTCTTTTTTTAAAAAAAAAGCATCATCGTCATCATCCTGTCCCTGGGGATCAATTTCTACTCCCTTATTCCTGGGCCCATATAAATTGAGGAATTCTGAACCATGCCTAAATAAAGGGGGCTCTATTCTATTAGTGCAGTCCCTTTAAGGCTACTTTTCAGCAACATTTACACTGAGATATTCATCCAAAGCCTAATAATCAGATGTGGCATTATTAATACGTTTTGGAGGCACTTGAACTTCACCTTAAACCCTGAAGCATCGCATTTGCCCTCTGAGGAGCCTTACTCCCAGAATAAGGGCTCATGCAGAAACAAAGGAGGCTACTTCTGAAGAAAGTAACTTTTACTCTAAGAGTAAACCTGTTCAGCTACAAGAGTGAAGCGTGCCTCTAATTTTCAGTTTGCCATGGCTATCAGAGGTTTGGGAAATGCTGCCTTACATGAGATCTGGAGGAGGCAGGCTTGAAAAGACAAGATTTAGAAAGTATATGAATAATGTCAAAGCAAGAAGAGGAAATTGGGGAGAGTGTGGTACATTAATTTCCTACACCCTGATATTACAGCTTATAATCTCCCAAGTCCCCTTCTTCTGATAATAACAATACATTAGTCATCTTCAGAAATCCTAGTTGCAGACACAGCTGGAAAGCTGTTGTAATGATAATTTACCATCAAGTCGAATTCTGGGCTTATTCCAACGCATCATGATGACTAATCATTCCTTTCCTCCAAATGCATTATTTATCCAAGTTCTGTCCTGCTCCCCCCCACACACACACGTCTTTCATGTATATGCACATCTTTGAAGACTTTGATTTCTAAAGCTCTAACTGACATAGCAGTGTTCTTTATGAGAATTGTATCGCTTTCAAGTTTAAAAGATGTTTATGTAAAACGCATTAAATGCTCTTAATTTTGCAAGCTTTTTGATTCTATTGATGCTAATTCCAATTCATCCGTTCAGCTGGCAGCTGTGCTTTTCCAACAAACTCAATGAGTCCATCACACCAGTTCAGACATGTTGACTCCTGTCATTAAAAAAAAACATTATTTTTTGATCGCATTGCATTTATATCCCGCCTTTTTTCCTCCGAGGAACCCAAGGCAGCGCACATAATCCTCCTCCTCTCCATTTTATCCTCACAACAACAACCCTGTGAGGTAGGTTGGGCTGTGAGTCTGTGACCGGCCCAAACTCACCCAGTGAGCTTCGATGGCCAAGTGAGGACTAGAACCCAGCTCTCCCGACTCCCAGTCCAACACTTTAGCCCTCACACCACAAAGGCAAAGAATAAGACGCAGAAGCTGGACGTTATACTAAAGAGAGTGTGGAAGAGGGGCGGCACTAGCTCTTCCCCTCTTCTAAACTTTCCAGTGTGCACCAGACCCTCTGAGTGAATGACCTCCTGAATGTGTGATTTTGCCTCATCGACGGATTCTTTGTGCAACCGGCCATTCATAACTGGAGGATGTCTCCTCCACCTGGACCTTCCAGCACAGCCACCTTTTAATTAACTATATATATGAATAAACGTAACACCCAACAAAGCATACTTTGCGTCACAGCATATGCCTCTAAGATGATTTCTTGTTCTATGAGACGAACACAACAAATATTTAACTACGAACGAGGCCATGAAACCATACAACCAAAAGCAACATAAATTACAACAACCAATCAAAACTCACAGCACCCCAAAATTAAATCACAGGTTTTAAAATTGAATGCCCAGATTACATAATGTATTTAAAAGGCTTGGGTGGGAAAAAATGTCTTGACCTGGTGCTGAAAAGCCCACAAGAATGGTGCCGCACAAACCTCTCTGGGAAGGCTGTTCCCCAACCGGGGTGGGGGGAGAGGTAGCCACTCCTCTCAAAAAGCCCTCCCCCTGCTTGTATTAATAAACACCCTTTGAAAAAACACACCTGGTGACAAGAAGCACCCTTTAAAACCAAAAGGTTTTAAAGACTGATAACTGATGAATCAACAACAAAGTGCAGCCATCCTGGCTGAGGATGACGTGGGGCAGTTTTAGTCCAACACCTGGAGGGTACCAGATGGGGAAAGGCTGGGGGACTTCAACAGCAATGTGCATCAGATCCATACTGACAAACTCCAACTCAGAGAGGGTTAAAATTGGCACCGAGGACAGTAACAAAGTATTTTACGGATGAAGCAAAGTCCTGTTTGAGAATGCGCTCAAGTAACATTTTTAGGATTCTTTATTTAGGCTGCTGTCTGACAAATCTAGAAGCATGTACTGAGAGTGGTGGGTGAGCTCTACACAGCCAGAAGTTTCATCAGCTGTTCCTGCTACTGAAGAAGCAAGCCACTACCTGCAAACAGGTCATAGTTAGTGCACATGCACGTCTGGCAAGCTTTCCAGTGCAAAGCAGATACGCAATCACAGCATGGTTAACAAGCCTTGGTCGCTTGTTAACTCCATCGCGCATGCCAGACTGATTGTTCTAACCACCCTTTCTGGAGCAGCTTGCGATGTTGTCCAAACCCAGGTGGCATCGACTGTTTGATGGGGCAGAAACCCTCAAATAGCTCATGGGTTGTTGTTGAATTATTTGAGGGTTGCTGCCCCTCCCCTACTCAAATAAGCCATGCCACCCAAGCTCAGACAACACATCGAGGCTAATTGGGGAAATCCAATTGGTATGCACAGCTGGGGGGAAAAACACCATGGCTTATTTCCCTCACTGCAATTGGGCAAACCAGCCCAGTGCCAGTGACTGGGTTCAGACAACATGATAACGCACGATGGGTTAAATAATCCATTGGCTGAATTCGGACGACACAATAAGCAACTGGGGGTGGGGAAACAATTGTCAGTTGTATTGACTATTGTGTCGTCCGAATGCTGCCATAGTCAACTCAGCGCTGATCCTAATCAACACCACAGTTGATTATTTATTACCATGTTGTGTGGGGAGTACCCCCTAGATGAACAACTGTAAAGTTTATTGTTACCCCACCATTGACTATTGTGTTGTCCGAATTCAGCCACTGTGTATTATTTAACCCATTGTGGGTTATCATGTCATCTGTCTGAGATTTTCTAACCCATGATGGGTTATTTGCCTGAAATAACTCACTTTGATAACCCATGGTATGGAGTAAGGGTTATTTAACCTACTGTGGGTTATCGTGTTGTCTGTTGGGCACCGTGGATTATTTTGTTTGTCTATAGATTCAGGATTTTATAGCTGCCGCCACTCTATAAACCCTTGAAGGTTTGCAAGATTGGGACTACAGTTCATGGACAGCCTCCCCTAGTTCGGAGGTACCCAAACCACCTTCCATATCCTGTGCAATTTCACCTGGGGAGGGAAAATCCAGGATGCATCAAAATGGGAGTGGCACAAATAAACCTTTGGAAAATAAGCAAAAATAAAGAAAACAGCCCAAAATGTGCACTTCCCTCACAGCCTAAAGGAAACAATTGTGCAGGTTAACATTCACGCAAATTTGTAATTGCGCGAATTCACATTTGTGTGAATTTGTGCCTGTACACTCTGAACACCAATATGCTCAGTTTGTTGGTCAGTGGCTTAATCTCGTCTCACTTTCCATACAGAGAGATTCATTGATTCATGGTTAGTGAGATTCAAACTTACATATCGTTAGCTGAACGGTAAAGAGGATTCACTGCTTTTCTTGAATGACTGCAGTTATTTCATGGTGTGCTAAATCCCAAATGAGATGAGAACCATTAACCCCACACACACATATGTTTGGGTCAACAAATAATTTTGTGGCCAGCTAATTACACAAGGTTTAAACTTCTCTGCAGATGTTGGTGACTCAGATTACTCATATCCAGCAATTTCTTTAACTGCCAACTTTTTTAAAAAAAATTAAGCCTGCTATTCCTGCTTCCGCACTAGATCTTAGGACTGTTTCCCTATATTATATGCAGCAAAGCTGAGTGCAAGTAAAGGGAGACAAAACAGGGAGGAACAGCCAATCCCAGCTCACTGGAAAGTGAGCCCATATGAAACACAGGTTTGCAAACCTGTGTATTCATGGGTGGGTTTTTCTGCATACATAGATTTGTATATTTATGCATTATCAATAAATACTTATGAAATGCGCATATATATATATATATATATATATATATACATACAACTTTTTCAGGGAGTTGAAGAGGGAAGGACAACGACTGGAGTGCTGATGGCAGAAAACTCAACTTATATCCGACACAACACGACACAGAGAACATCTCCGTTCCTATGGGGTGGCAATACATGCAGCGAAGAAATCTTTCTTCTCTGCACGCATTGCATCTGCGAATTCACGTCCAGCAGAACGGTTCAGGGTGGTGAGGGGTCTAATCCAAGCACCTTCCCCCCTGAACCCGATCTTAGAGCCTTCGGTAGTTCGCTATGATGCCTTTAACAATCATCTCACAGATAAAATCTCTCGGATAAGAGCCGACTTATATGCCGTCATTATAGCAGAGGCTGACAATGAAGTGTCCAACGACTCCGTGAGTAGAATTACACTGGATCAGTTTCAGTTGGTGAGTACTGAGGACGTGGAGAAGCTGCTTGGATGAGTGAGCAGGACAACTTGCCCTCTCGATCCCTGTCCTTCTTAGCTGGTAGCCCAGAGAGGAGATGCAATTAGATTACAACTGCAATATATTATTAATACATCTCTCAGGGAGAGGAGTTTTCCATCCTGTTTAAAAGAAGCGGTGGTCCTGGACCCCCTGGACCTTAATAACTACAGACCAGTATCAAATCTTTCGTTTCTGGGCAAGGTGATCGAGAGAGCGGTTGCCTTTCAACTCCAAGCAGTCTTGGAAGATACAGATTTTCTAGACCCATTTCAAACTGGCTTCAGAGAAGGATACGGAGTTGAGACAGCTATGGTTGCCTTAATGGATGATCTACGCTTGAGTTTTGACAGAGAGAGTGTATCCCTGCTGGTACTTCTGGATCTCTCAGCGGCTTTCAATACCATCGACCATGGTATCCTTCTGGAATGCCTGAGGGGATTGGGAATTGGAGTCACTGTGCGTCAGTGTTTCTGGTCCTACCTCTCGGGCAGGTTCCAGATGGTGATGCTTGGGGATAGTTGCTCCTCAAAGAAGGAGCTGTTGTATGGCATACCACAAGGCGCCAACCTATCCCCAATGCTGTTTAACATCTACATGAAACCACTGGGAGAGATCATCTGGAGGCATGGGGTGGGGTGCTATCAGTATGCTGATGACACCCAAATATATTTCTCTATGCCTTTGACAACAGCGTCAGCTAAGGATAGTGTGTCTCCTCTGAATGAATACTTGGAGGCAGTAATGGGCTGGATGAGGAAAAACAAACTGAAGCTGAATCCAGGTAAGACGGAGGTGCTTACTGTCAAAGGCCCCAACCTGGGTTTGGAAGTGTGTCAACCAGTTCTGGATGGGGTTACATTCCCCCTGAAAGACTGTGTTCGCAGCTTGGGGATGCTCCTGGATCCGTCGCTCCAAATGACAGCTCGGATAGATGCGACGGCCAGGAGTGCCTACTATCAGCTTCAGCTGATACACCAGCTGCGCCCCTTCCTAGAGTTGGAAGACCTAAAGACAGTAGTTCACATGCTGGTAACTTCGAGGCTCGACTTCTGCAATGTGCTGTACATAGGGCTACCTCTGTGCCTAGTCCAGAAACTTCAACTAGTTCAAAATATGGCAGCCAGGTTGGTCACCGGTACACCTAGGAGTGACCATATCACACCAGCTTTAAAATCACTTCACTGGCTGCCAATTAGTTTCTGGGCGAAGTACAAAGTGTTGGTCATCACCTTTAAAGCCCTACATGGTTTGGATCCAGGTTACCTGCAGGATTGCCTTCTCCCATACAACCCACCCCGCACACTCAGGTCCCCTGGGAAGAATTTGCTACAGTCAACAAAAACTAGGCTGACAACTGTTACCCACAGAGGACCTTTTCTTCTGCCACTCCTAGACTGTGGAATGCCTGCCGGAGGAGATTCATCAACTTAATAGTCTCTTTGATTTTAAGAAAGCCTTGAAGACCAATCTCTTCCGGCAGGCCTACCCAGTTGAATTTTAAGAGTTTTATTGGTATTTTAATAATGTATTAGTTTTATGTGCTTTTAATCAGTTTTATGTATTTTGTATTTGATGTTGTTCCCCGCCTCGATCCAGAGGGAGAAGTGGGTAAGAAATTATTATTATTATTCTAGTAATTATACATAAGCTTCAACAAAAGTGGACCAGCTATCTAATTAATTATCCATTTAAAAGTGGAATCTATAGCCCCTCCCCCATTCAAATATTGAAAACATTATAAGGTCTTCAATTCACTGCATTATAGGAAGTGAGCATTTATCCTTTTCAATGTTGTAATATCAGTCTTTTAGCTGTCAGTGCAGAAAATCCATTTATGCTGATTATTCATTAATTTTCAAAAAGCAGGTAGATAATTTAATAATAATAACAACAACAAGAATAATAATAAATGTATTTCTTACCCGCCTCTCCCTCTGGATCGAGGTGGGGAACAACATTCAATACAAAACAGCATAAAATACATAAAACTGATTAAAAATGTATAAAAATAATGAATTATTAAAAGATATAAAACTAATACATTATTAAAATAACAATGAAACATCTTTAAAAGAGAACGTACATTAATGAAGACAGTTCCAGTACAAAATCTATCCATATAAAAACCTCATACTAAAAAGCCACTACTGAAATTGCCAAAATCTATGTTTAAAAGAAGCATCAGCTGCACTGCACAGCCAGCAATTAGCCAAATTGCGCAAACCCTTAAAGAGATGTTGCAATGCCCTATAGACACAAAATAAAAGATTTTACAGAAGATGTAACCTAAGATCCATAGACGTGACAGGTGTAGTGGCCAAACCAGTGATCCATTGGTTAGGCAAAATCGGACAATCCAGTTCTTTATTCCATTCCTGCTTAGAGCCCTGTATATTATTATTATTATTATTATTATTATTATTATTATCATTTACACTTATATACTGCCCCATAGCCGAAGCTCTCTGGGCGGTTTACAAAAATTAAAAGATTTAACACTAAAAAGTCAATATACAAAATTTAAAACCATAAACATAAAATAACTGACATTAAAACACTTTAAAACATTTTAACTGTTAAGCCTGGCCACAATATCAATCAAAACCTCAACTTGAGCTGTTAAAATGCCTGGGAGAAAAGAAAAGTTTTGACCTGGTACCGAAAAGACAACAGTGTTGGCCCCAGGCGGGCCTCATCGGGGAGATCATTCCATAATTGAAGGGCCACTACAGAGAAGGCCCTCTCCCTTGTTGCCATCCTCCGAGCTTCCCTCCGAGTAGGCACTCGGAGGAGGACCTTTGATGTTGAGCGTAGTGTACGGGTAGGTTCATGTCGGGAAAGGCATTCCATCAGGTATTGTGGTCCCAAACCGTGTAAGGCTTTATAGGTTAAGACCAGCACCTTGAATCGGGC
The DNA here is from genome assembly GCA_029215795.1 of Anniella stebbinsi. NCBI lineage: Eukaryota > Metazoa > Chordata > Lepidosauria > Squamata > Anniellidae > Anniella > Anniella stebbinsi. The sequence continues at coordinate 104,681,265 of JARDYH010000003.1, forward strand.
TCGGAAACATACAGGCAGCCAACGCAAGCGGGCCAGAATCGGTCTTATATGTTCGAACCTTCTGGTCCCTGTTACCAATCTGGCCGCTGCATTCTGCACAGGCTGCAGCTTCTGAACCGTCTTCAAAAGCAGCCCCACGTAGAGCGCATTGCAGTAATCTAACTTGGAGGTTACCAGAGCATAGACAACTGAAGGCAGGTTATCCCTGTCCAGATAGGGGCGTAGCTGGGCCACCAGCCGAAGTTAGTAGAAGGTACTCCGTGCTACCAAGGCCACCTGAGCCTCAAGTGACAGAGGACCCTCAAGCTACAAACCTGCTCCTTCAGGGGGAGTGCAACCCCATCCAGAACAGGTTGAACACCCTCCATTCGGTCAGAGGAACCCCCCACTAACAGCATCTCAGTCTTGTCTGGATTGAGTTTCAGTGTATTAGCTCTCATCCAGTCCATTGTCGCAGCCAAGCACCGGTTCAACACATCCATCAGCATACTGATGACAACGCACTCCAAAACTCCGGATGACCGCACCCAACGGTTTCATGTAGATGTTGAACAGCATGAGGAACCCCATACTGGAGAATCCACAGGGCAGAGCAATGTTCCCCAAGCACCACCTTCTGGAGCCGACCTGTCAAGTAGGAGCGGAACCACTGCAATGCAGTGCCACCCACTCCCAACTCAGCCAGTCGTCCCAGAAGGATACCATGGTCGATGGTATCGAAAGCCGCTGAGAGATCAAGGAGAATCAACGGAGTCACACTCCCCCTGTCCCTCTCCCGACATAGGCCATCATACGGGCGACCAAGGCTGTTTCCGTGCCAAAACCAGGCCTGAAACCCGACTGAAATGGATCCAGATAATCAGTCTCATCCAAGAGTGTCTGGAGCTGGCCAGCAACCATGCACTCAAGGACCTTGCCCAGGAACGGAACATTTGCCACCGGTCTATAGTTATTAAGACGAACATTGGTGATAACAGATTAACGCGTTTGTTCACGTATTCACATCTTTCATTCCAGATAAGTAACATTGTCAAAAAACATTGGCACTTGATACAGAATATTCCGGGGTGTAGGGAAGTTCCCAGAATCGGCTGGAAAAGAACTAGCAACCTACATGATAAGACTGGTACATTCTGACCTGGAAAAACCTACTCGATTTTCTCCTTCCACTAGAGGGCACTATCAGTGCCATGGTTGCACCATATGCCCATTAGCTTTAGTGATTAAAGAGTACGAAGATCCCATTACTCATTATACATATCAACTGAAACACTTTTCAAATTGTGCCACTAAACTGGTCATATATGTTATTATATGCCCATGTGGTTTATTATACATAGGAAAAACTAACCGCAGGATTCGCACAAGAATTGGCGAACATCGATCTAAATTAAAACATCGGATTTTGGAGGCACCGTTGGTGGAACATTTTGTGGACAAGCAGCACAGATTTGATGATTTTAGATTCTTTGTGATTGATGTCATTCAGTCACACAAGTACAACTGGCAAGACTATGACAAATTACTGCTACAGCTTGAAGCCAGATGGATTTATAAGCTAAATACCGTGGCACCTCTGGGGTTAAACCAGAACCTTGATCTAGCCCCGTTCCTGTAATCTTTCCACTATATGGGATGATGGTAGTTAACTACCGCAATTAAGCCAAGGAAGCCTGACAAGCAGTATTTATTGAGTACAGCTGGTCCAAGGCGATAGCAAACACCCAGGAGCAGTTCAAGGTAGTATCTAATGGGAGACAGGTCCGTAAGGTAGTATCTTTTAACAATTAGGATAACTCATGGGATAAGGGAAATAGACTAAATGTTTCCTCTTTAACTAAGCAGGTATCTGGAAAATAATATGAAATTATATGTGAAGGTCCCAGTATCTAATACCTGCTTGTGAAAGCCTGTTGCCTACATGGGGGTGAGTGACTCATCATATTAAGAGGTATGAGTGGGGAGGACTCATGGTTTCAATAACACAGGTGTGATAAGACTTCAGTATGTCAATTGTGTTTACAGAATGCTCAGCAGTAAGAGAAGTTTCTGTAGAAGAGTTCGAAACGAGACACTACCGGATACTCGTTAAAGCAAACATCCTCTACTGTTATATAACCAATTAATGTTACAAAGTGAATATCAAATGCTGTTATAAATTTGAAAACTTGATAACAAATGTTGTTTATGTATTTATGTAGCAATATTATTTGTTCAGTAAAAGTACATGAGAAAGTGGAACCACCTGTTGTTTTTGAGTCTTATACTGTGAATATAACTGTGTTTTGAGGTTTATTAACGTGGTCTCACTACTGCCTCTTTCAGACGGTCTGGGACAACTAGCGATAGAGATAGACCATGGGTCGCTTTCCCCAGCCAGCCTTAATAAGTACTTCCAATAACGGCCGAGACTCTGATGGTATAAAACCAGCTGGGCCAAACCTACATCCTAACAAATGCTGCAACTGCAAGTATTTCCGTTCAGCCATAGCTGGCAAATCGTATTCGGCACGCAGGATAGAAAACAACAAAAATCCCCAGTCGATCGAAAGTACAAATCGCCTTGCCTGTCCATGTCCACCACAAAACATTTCTTACCAATTTTTAGATCTTGATTGCTCCATAGAGTCAATTTAGTATGAAAAATGGATCAAAGTGTAATTGATGTGACATTATACACCACATATCTCTAACAATAGGCAGTGTTGGAGAAACCCTGTATATTCTTGTATGCCTAGAACCTAACGCCAACCATTCCAAGACAGAAACTGGACATGAAGATTCCAAGGAAGAACATCCAATGTAAATGTGAAAGACCAAAATTCAGTACAAGAAAACAAATAAACCCGATGGCATCGAGTAAGATCTGGAAAACCAAAATCCACCTTCTTTAATTAGAAGTTACATCCTTTTCAAAGATTATCATGGCGGAGAGAAACTTGAAGCCAGCTACCGTATTTCCTCGATTCTAAGACGCACTTTTCCCCTCATATTTACGTCTGTAAAAATGGAGTGCTTCTTAGAATCGATGCTGTCTAAGAATAGCCAGATTTCTCCAGAACCGCCCCATTCCGCGCCGCCCCAGGGCTCTTTTCCTTCGATGTTGCCGTTGCTGTGGTTGGTGCAGCTGCAGCCCTCCTTTTTTTGTGGTGTATTGGTGAGGAAATGGAGCGGCTGCCACGCGCAGCACGGGGCGGGTGACGAGGCGGCAGTGGCCTCCCCTTGGTTGATTCCTTTCTCCTCAGCCCCTCCATTTCTTCCTCCTCCTCTGCCTTCGTAATGTTGCCTGCCCCCCCCCACCCCTGGACAGACTGAGGGGCCGACAACAACAGCAACGACAAAAGCAGCGCCTGGCCAGGGGCATGAGGAGGGTCGCCCGCGACGGGGCAACGAAGAGGGGAGGGAGGCGAATCTTGGCCTGGGGCGACAGCTGTGGTGCAGTGGATGAGCCAGGGAGGCCGCTGTAAGCGGCGCTGGCGGCAAGGACCAGGGCGGCAATGGAGGTGAGTGGGGAAGGCTGTTCCTCGCTGCCGCGGCAGCAGCTCCTCACTGGCAAAGGCCTCCCCTGCGCTGGCGCTAGTGGACCGGGGTGGTGCTGGCGGCGAGGATCGTGGCAGTGCTGGTGGTGAGTGGGGAAGGGAGGAGGGGGACTCATGCCCGGCCTGGCCCAGCAGGTCCCCGGGTGGCGAGTTGAGGGGGGGGCATGCACAGCCCTAACGTATTTCTTCAAATCTAAGATGCACTTATCCCCAGTATTAATGTGTCTGAAAATGGGATGCGTCTTAGCATCGACGCAACGCTTTTTTCCTGACAGTGGCCCTAAAATTAAGGTGCGTCTTAGAATCGATGGAGTCTTAGATTCGGTGAAATACAGTAATTATGCACAGTGCAAATCTATCTGCGGATGTTGGTGACTCAGATTACTTATATCCAGCAGATTCTTTAACTATCCTTTAACTAACGCCAGTCCTTTTCCAACTTCACTGGCTGCCGATCCAGGTCCGGGCCCAATTCAAAGTGCTGGTACTAACATTTAAAGCCCTAAACGGCTTGGGGCCAGGATATCTAAAGGAACGCCTCCTCCCATATGTACCTGCCCGGACCCTAAGATCATCTACAGGGGTCCTTCTCCGTGAGCCCCTGCCAAAGGAAGTGAGGCAGGTGGCCACTAGGAGGAGGGCTTTCTCTGCTGTGGCACCCCGGCTGTGGAATGAGCTCCCCAGAGAGGTTCGCCTGGCACCTACTTTGTACTCTTTTCGTCGCCAGGTGAAGACCTTTTTATTCTCCCAGTATTTTAACAGTTAAATTAACTCAATTTTAATCCTTGCTGTTTTAAATTTGTATTTTAATCTGTATTAATTCCTGCTGCTTGGTTTTATTCTGGTTGTGTTTTATATTGTATGTTATTCTGTGTTTTTAGATTGTGCCTTGTTTTATATATTTTAAAATGATTTCATGGTTTTAATTTTTGTGAACCGCCCAGAGAGCTTCGGCTATGGGGCGGTATAAAAATGCAATAAATAAATAAATAAATATCAACTTGATGAAATGATATTAATTTGAATAAAGCCTGAAACTGAATTAATCACCCTCTTGCTCCTGTTGAGGAAATTATAGATTTGTGAGCCAAACCTGTCTCATAAACAGGTTCTGGACAGGTAGCCAGACTGTGAACTTGACCTTTCAGAGGTTAAGGCAGTGAGGGATACAAACATGTACTTTAGTAACCCAGATAATATGACTTTGCTTAAAGTGTGAAGAATGTTAGCTTTTCCCTGCTTTGGCCTCTTAGCAAGAGTACTCCACCCTGCCGAAATAGATAAGAAGTTGTTTTCTCATTTACTCCACCCTGCCATAAGCAGAGTGCAGAAGAGTGATATGAAATTGTATCAGTTGTTTACACGTGTGTATAATGATGTAATCAGCTAATTGCATAATGCCGCAAGCCTATAAAAGTGAGTCTCTGACCATGGAGTCTTAGTCATACTCTTGACATGCTCTAGAGTACTGACTCCTTGCAAATTGCTTGTAATAAAGATTCTTATCGAAGTGAGACGCACTCTTGAGTGACTTTGACCCCCACTGAAAGATCCGATGGGGGGGGGGGGGAATTGGTTACCAAGGGTATCTCTCTGTCTTTTTGTTCTCCCACCATGTTGAAACCCTTTTTTGCTGAACTTGGGCATGGTGGAGGGAAAAGGGAGTGGAATTGACAGCTTCATCATCCAATCCTGCTGATCACTCCAACGTTAATGTGTGTATGTTTAAAAATGAGAAATTAATAGCACTTTGCATGGACTGGATTTCCTGGGGAAACTGATTTTTTAGAAGTACCTTGAGAGTAAACGCCTGCACCTCTGCCTCTGAAATTAGCCACAGATGACTACCAACAGCCCATCTGTAAGGTCCCCAACTTCCATGTACGTATCTTGAAAAATGAGAAAGTTATAACAGCCTGAAAACCTGAACTTTAACACTTCTTTGTGAGTAAATGCCAGCAGCAACGTTTCTGAAATTTCTCAGACATGACTACTTACGTGGCATCTGCACTGTGGCCAAGTTTAATGTTTCTATCTTTTATAATAACAAAGTTATAGGCATATTTTTCCCAAAATTCAAGACTATAGAGGAAAATAGGCATCTGATGCTCAAATCAGAGATCTGATTCTTGCATCAGAATTGGATCCGAAGCATTTCGAGGCAAGTCCAAATCGATCTGAACTGACTCAGGTCTGCATCGGAAGTTACGATTCCGATCTGATTCTGGAGGGCCATGCACATCCCTAATATATAGCACTAAATAGACCCAGGTTCAAAGCTGATAGCCAGCTGCAAACATGAAAACTTTATTGCTAATCAGCAGCGAAGGGGGATGTTACTGCAGAACAGGAGATGGGGAAATTGTCCAGTTTACTTTCCTCCATGCTGAAGCTTTCCCAAAATGGCATATGGAGCTGAGCTTCTTCATTCTCATGATTCACATTCACCCCCAACCCCAATCTCTCAAATCTAGGGTTCAAGAGGGCCAACCTCCTCCCCTCGCACTGATGCTGAATTGCCCTCAACATTCTCTGGGCCCTGGAAACCACCAAGTGTGGGTCCCTGCTGGGCTGGCTTGGAGTTTTCCAACTTTCCTTTTAATTTGCCAACTCATATGCTTCTGCCTATCTGGGGAGACCCCCTTGAATAGGGATTACCACCTCCTGTTTTTGGGTGGCTCCTTCATTATCAAACTGACAGACACCAGATCACTGCACTTGATGTTCAAGAAAGATGTTGAAATGACAATGCTGTAGGAGACAGAAGAGAGGATATTAAGAGGGAGCGATTGACCTGGGGGATTTAACGCAGGTTACTGTTGGTGGTGAAGACAAGATGGCAAAGGAAGCCAGAGAGTTCTACTCAAATGTTCATCTTACAAGAACGAGGATGGAACTTCACGGTCATAAAGACATTGCAAGAAATACATTTTCTTTTAATCATGTTAACAATGAGATGCTACAGGCTGGAAAAGTGAAGGCTGCAAGTGTAACCTCTATAGAGCACATGGTTTGTCCTCACTCCGAGGGAGGGCTAAGAGACGAAACAATTCAAAAAGAGAGTCAGTTTGTTCTGCTGGAAGCTGAATGTTAGAAGATTGTTGTATAATTATGGGCTCTTATCACCTTGTATAAGGTAAATTGAACTGTTATTGTGTACAGTAGATTTTGGGGAAACGGGGAATCATTTTTGCATACTTGATATTTGTCATAATTATTTTATTATTGCAGGGCTGGTACGTTAAACAACAACGTTGAGTTACAAATAGGGGATTGCCCTGTGAATTCTACAAAAGGGACTTCCGGAAATACTCAGCATCTGGAGATACAAAAAACACTCGGGACTGGGCTACAAGCAATTCGTATTTTTGTGTTTGGACACTGAAGGACTAATTGTGGCTTATTTCTGTAATTTGATGCTTACCAAAGACATACTTTGTTCAGGCTGTGCTTTTTGCAAGTTTATTCTAATGAAGCCCCATAGGACCCACACGAGTAGAAGTTATACAAGCTGAAGGAGATTTGGTTCCTTCTTGCTTCAAAATGACAAGAGATGTTAAAGAGACTTTTACTGGATCCCCTTTCCTCTTCCATACCTCTTTGATCCGTTTGACTAATGCATTCTGGTCAAAGGCAACTGCTTCTGCACACTGATGAAGGTGGTCTTGGTACCGGAGGCAGAGCTGTAGAACTTGCTGAGAGTCCAGTTTCTCCAGTTTAACGTTAGTAGGAGATGTCTGCCCACTGAGCAGGCCTAAAAGAAAATCGACAATAGAGGCAATTACTGAAACTCATTGCAGAACTAGCAAAGGGATCAGCAGGGCCAAAAGCAAAAGATATTTAATTGTTAATACTCTTAACATTCCTGACTGAAGTCTGTCTGTCTCGCTCTCCCTGTCCGGGGGCCATTTAACAGATTCATCTTTTTATGAGGGAATATTGGAAGTTAAAACTAATATATGGGCAGTGAAGCAGCATATAATTTCATAGAGGCAAACCCAGGAGCAGCTGAACCACTTCCTGACACATGTACATTGTAGGATATACACATCTGCAAATGTACTTGTCGCGTGTTTGGGATGTGTGGTGGTAACAGGACGGTTGTAGTGGCCTGGCTTCTCCTCCAATATTGCACGCCCTATCCCTGAACCTTCAACTTTCACTCATAGGTGAGTTAAAGAAACGCACTGGGGGGGGGGGGGGGGGATGGGGACGGACGACCACTCACAGGTCATGTTCTAATCCAAAGATCAGGAGAAACAAACTTTCAGTGTAGGTCCAAGACTGTAAACACACATGTGCAGAGTGCCTTTCGCTCACTACTCAGTAAACATATGCACTTAGCTACTGGCTATTCAGGGATGGACTCAGAAAGTGTGACTTGCAGGCACATGAGATCTGACATCTCTCATTTGGATTATCAATGCACTGGGTTGGGCATTTCACATTTTCTCCACCACCACCCCTCCCGACACAGTTTTGAATCCTATCCTGTACATCACATCAGGCTTGTGTGCCCTCCAATGTTTCTTGAGAAAAGAATAAAGCTGAGCTCACAGACAAATCACTTTTCTCTAGATCCGAGGCTATGCCCTGCTACAAGATTTTTAAAAACAAAAATACATATACTAGCTTCATATACTCCAAAACATACTTTACATTTTAGGTATCTTAAATTATGACTTTACACTTAAACAACTGCTGACATCTTCTATTTGTGAGTCCAAGCTCACAATGGCAACCTCAGCTGTGCTTCAGTTTTCTAAAAACTTTACCTAATCAACACAGATATTGCCTCGACTCACAACTGAGTCATCCTGTATACTCAGGGGCGGTGTGGCCACATTCTCCAGGCTTGGGAGCAAAACAAAAGTCCACTGTATACTATGCAAAGACCCACCCACTAGGACAGGACCAAAACCAGAGGACCATTTCAGAAAAAGGGTTGTCAGCATTGAAATGAACTTTTGATTTTAGTAATTTTTCAGGTGCTGCTGCAAAACAATCTGTTATTAGAATGATACCCAATTGGTTAAGGTCGTCCATGTGTCCTGTATTGCAGCCGTATCCTCACAGTACGTGTGTTTTATTTGCTCTTAGTGACATCACCAAATAGGAAGCTCTGATTAGCTATGGAGCATCATGACATCATCATACCCAGTACATGATCCCTGATAGGCTGACATCTTTCAAGGAGAAATTAAACAGAAAAAAGTGATGAAGCAAGAGGGGAAAACAGTGACTGAAGTTGTAAAAAGCCATGACAAGGGCAGGGTTTAGGTTTGGGGAGTCTCCCCCGTAATTACTACTTTTGAGATGAAAAGCAAACGGGAGTACATTTATTTACTTATTTATCTATATTTGATTTGTACTCCACCTTTCTACAAAGAACAATGGCACTCAAGGTGGCTTAGAATCATAAGTAAAACTTAAAGCAATAATAAACCAAATGCATTAAAACACAATGACACACAACCATAACAGAATAAAAACTGCATCCAAACCAATAGACTCACTTACACGCCAAGCCTGCTTGAATAAAAAGGTCTTTGCCTGAACTGATGCAGCCCAACCCAACATACATTCAAGGTTAGAATCTCACCCATTTAAATGATCGAGGCCCTGATAGTTGCCTATTTGGGTTGTAGTGTCAATTTCTTAATATGTTTTGGTAGTGTCAATTTCTTAATATGTTATCACCATCATGTTTATTCTATTTTGTCAGAGCGATTTTTATTGTATTTTATTGTACCTTGAGCAGCAGTCTCTGGACAGTGTTTGACGATTTTTAAAAATAAAATTACACATTTGCCACTCAGCTGGTAACTACTTGTTATTCATGCAAAAAATAATTCAGTTATGAACACACTTGCTACTGGAAAGATGTGATTAAATGCTTGAGGGTGCAATCCTATGTGTTGTGCCCCAATTATTGTAATCCCCCGAATTAAGGGGCTGATGATCCTCCTACATAGAGCAGGAGCAGCAGCAGAGCAGCAATCTTTGCCTCTCTGTCTTCCCTCCTTGCATTTGCTGCTAGATGGGCTTTTTTGCCCATCTAGCTGGAGCACTTCAGAGGGGGTGGGAAGGAGGTTAGATCACTCCTATCCTGGCCTCTCTAGTCTCCTTGCCTCCCCAGCCAAGGTTGAGTTCCTGACCTTGGAGAGCCACTGACAGATTTCTTTTCGCATTGGTTGAGAGGGGAAGGTGGCCTAGCTCAGATTCCCATCTCTGAGCTCAGCACGCTGTATCCAATCCTGGATCAGGGAATCCGAAATATCTAGGGGCCATAGAATTGCTCCCTAATTTCTCTTACTTAAATGCTCTTACTTTAAAAAAAAAACTATTAATACTATCAATACTACTATTAGTGATTAGCTGCTTTGCTCCTTTTTAAAAAAAGAAAAAGTCTTTCCAAGTTTTCCATTCTACTTGTAATGATATTCTGGGAGGTAGAGGCAACATGGGTGGCTGAACTATAATAAGAAAAATGCATGAGAGAGATCTGCTAACAATCATATTTCAGATCCCTTATATTTCCCTCTCCACTTCCCCACACATTCAGCAGTCATAAAGCCACCTCACTCTCGCACAACTCCTCTCATCGTTTACTTACAAAAGGCAGAATTAACTTGTTTAGACTAGAAACAAGTGGGCTGCAAGAGAAGCGCCAGCATGCCACAAAATATAAATTATGTAATTAAAAGGCTCTTGTGAGCCCACCCACAGAAGAGGATCCCTGCTCTGTCACTATCACATGATAGACTGTTCTGCCCTTCTCTCCTTCTGATCAGTCCCTGCTGGCATCCATAATTCTGCCCCATCTCTACGTAAGGCCTGAAATGCAAAATCAACCAACCTTTGAGGCAGGTACTTGTACCACCCTTCCAATCAGGAACCATGCAGAGTGATCACTTGCTCAGAAACACAGGGCAGGCTTTCCAAAGAGCAGCTAATTTGTACTCTACACCCCAGTTCACACATAGTAACAACCCACAGTTAACAAACGGCGAGGTGTTGAGAAGATGAGCAGGAGCAACTATGCATATTGGTTTAACCATGGGTTCAAACTCTAGGTTGCTTGACCCCGAATAACCTGGAGTTCCAGGTTTGGATGTCACAATGCACAACGCAGGAACATCCCTGATTTATCTATCATGGCGGGAGCATTCAGGCATGTAAGAACCAGCACACTTCTGCCTGCTCATTTTCTCAACAACCCACAGTTTGTTAATGGTGACTGAGTTCGGACAGCATGATAACCAACAGTGATTTAAATAGTCAACAGTGGCTTAAATAACCCACCATGGGTTATCGTGTCATCTGGCAGGATTTTTCAAACCCACGTTGGGTTATTTGGCCAAAAGTACCAACGCAAAGAACCAAGACTGTGCAACATTGGCTATTTGAACCACTGTTAGTTATCATGTCATGTGGAGGGCACCTTTTGGTTATTTTCTCGGCCACTGTTGGTTATTTCGTCAGCCACATAGTCGCTTGGCAAGCGTGGTCAAAGTGGCTGCTGCTGCTCTAGTCTAGCCAGCAAATTCAATTCCAAGATCTGCCTAGCAACAGACTGCACACACAGCCCAAGCATGCCCATGGAATGCTCCTCAACTGTCAAACACCCTCACCGTTCTGTGGTTCAGCCAGCACCAGCTTGCCCTCTGCTGTTGTCAGGCATCACGTTAGCGGGGAGTTCTGTTGGTCACTCATACGCAAAACATACTTGGGCTTACAAAACTGTCTCAAAAGTATATATATAAAAAAAAAGCAGGGGAAAATGTAACTGATCCAGTTGGCTATGACCTTGGGTCTAACAGCATCTCATTGCCCCAGATGCCTCCGTCATGTTTTCATATTTCTGTTTATTCCCATTAGCTTTCTAGTGTGGCACGGGTGACCCCTGACCACAGGGTGCTAGGTACGAAGTTGGGCACAGTCCAGCAATCCCTCGTGAAGATATGAGCATCACCCCCTTTTCAGCCCATCCGTGATCTCCCCATCCACACTTGTTGGGTATGGTGTTTTCATGTTGCCGCCTCCTCCTCCTCCACCTCCCTACCCGGGCAACTTTGGGCATGGTCCCGCCAATTTAATTGGGGTTACAACCCCCTGTCCCTTTTCCCAACACAGCCACAAAGTGCGCCCCGCTACCTCTACCCCCCATCCCTCTTGCAAATATGCATAACACTGTGGAGGGATGCTGCATAGGTGGCATGGGCTGACACTACTTTCACTCCTTAACATTAAAAGTTAATTTAGTCTCTGTTATATTGCTTGGTCAGGGACCTCTTTCCACCCACACCGCCTCGCATCCCAGTGTCCCACAGCTATCACCAGGTCCCTAATCAAGACTTCCACACTGTTGCTGAAGATCCTTCCTGGCAGATGACCCTGGAAGCTTCTCAGTACCCCAGGAGCTTCCCACCTTCACCAGCATGGATCCCAGCAGCTTGGATTCCTCGCAAAGCCAGGCCAAGGGCCTGGGATCACAGTCCCTGTTCTCAGAAGACCCACTCTAGGGGCAACCTGTTCCCAGTCAAGAACCATTCAGCTCTCCAATGCAGTATCCCCCGGAGGCCAAGGTCAGACTTAGAGCTCAGTACTGGTCAGAAACAGAGGTGGGCACGTTCAACCATCTATGGAGCAGCCCAGAGGCCCAAGCTATCCTGGCCACTATTAAATATGACAACCTCTACCCTGGCTCTCCAACAAGATGAGTGCACCAGATCGGTGGCCTCAGAATAGCAATCCAGGAGGCAGTATGGAGAGGCCCCCCCCCCGAGATGCACGCGGAGCTGGAAGGGAGCCCTGAGATGGCCCCTTTTGCCCCTGAATTGGGGCACCAGGTCAATGAGGACGAGGAGTAGCAGAGATCAGGGTACAGACTTCTGGACCTCGACTGGTGCGTACTGGAGTCCATTCACACTCTGGGACACTAGCCCCTGATCTGGGTGGCCAGATGGAGCGCGTTGTCATCAGGGAGCCATTTCAGGTGGAGTCACCTGAGCTGTCACCATCCCAGGGCAAGCTTCTCTGCATCTTTTAATAATATATTAGTTTTATATGTTTTTAATAAGTTTTATGTATTTTATGCTGTTTTGTATTTAGTGCTGTTCCCTGCCTTGATCCAGAGGGAAAGGAGGGTAAGAAATAAATTTATTATTATTATTATTCAGTCAGCACAGTGATGAAACTTTCCAGGGCTTCACAGGGACAGTGAAGGAGACATTTGATGATGGAAGCACAAGTCAAGGGGTATCAGCCATGGCAGAGGAGCTGGAGGAAAGAGCAGAAGAGCAGGACACAGGAATGAGTGAGCCAGAGTCCCTCAAAGAGGAGCCGCCATCAACCAGCAGCAGCAGCGAGGAGCAACCACCCCCGCCTTGGGATGATTACCCACTGACTAATGCCCAGAGGTGTACCAGAATGTGCAACAAGCGTAAAGCTGCAGGAGGTGAGAGACTTGGTCATGGCCAAATGCATGGCGGAGGATGAAGAGAGTTGGCGAGACAAGAAGCAAGTACCGACAGTCTGGTCAGTGCACATGGCCACTCAGAGCATGGACGGCTGTGCCCAGGCTACCTGGGACTCTGGAAAGTCTAGGCGCACAGGCCTGCATGAGCATGGAGAGGCCGTGTGCATGGCCATGGCTGCCTCTGACCGTGTCCTGGAACAGCCCCTTTAGGGATGCACCGCTTCTGTCAAATGGAAGTGCTCAGAGCCTTAGCCATGGCCTTCCAAGGGACCGTGCATGAATGCCAAGCGCAACTTCCTTATATGCCTGGCTATGTATGGTTACATGCCACCACAGCAGTACCTGCCTGCTGCCCCAGCCCTGGATTTAGACCCCAGGACCCTCCGGCACTACCCCTGGGCTTCGAGATGCCAAGGCCTGAAGACATAAGACCTCCAAGTGGAGAGGGGAATGATGCTCATAGGGCTGGACGCTCTGGAAGCTTTCATAAGCGTTGCTGCGCCATGTCAGGGCAGAGGGCTGATGGAGGTGAGAAATGGGCATCTGGCAGAGGAGGCCCAAGAGAGTCCTTCTCAGAGGAAGTGGACTAGCTTCACCCCACCTCACCCCCACCTCCACACTGTGCTGCCGGGGCTGCTATCTCATGCAGTTGCTCCAGCACTTGGGCAGAGCAGCTGGACAAGTTGGCAGGCCAGAGGGGCAACCATGTTGCCAGCTTGCAATGTGTCTGCAGGGCAGCATTCCTGGCTCTCGTTTCTTCCTCAACCCCTGGTGATGCCAGCACTGGATTTTGCAGGACGGGCCCCATGGGTCCGCCGAGGGCTTTGCATGCTTCTCCATGCCCACTGTAGGCGGCAGAGAATTCTGCATGAACGAGGCTTGTCAGGGCGCCTGAGGGTGGGGTCACGCGCTCCCTGGCTTCCCCTGGCACTTCTGTAGTCCTCCGTCTTCTCTCTCCCCTATCACGAGTGCTGCTTTCCCATGCCCAGCGGGCTCGTTCGGCCAGTAGAGCGTGCGCAACCTGACAGATGCTCTTGAGCGTCACCTGAGACACTGTCATGTGGTGCAGACTCCCAGCGCACCTGAACCCCCAAAGGGCGCCCAGGGAGTGCCTGAGCTGGCCTCCTGTCCAAACCTCCCTTCTGCTGGGGCTGCCACTCTCCCCGTAGTCTCCCTCCTCCCCTCTCACTCAACTTATGGCCTGTGAAATTTTCCATGAGGCTGTTCGTGTTCTGAACGAGCTGCACCTTGCAGACAGCATCAGGGTCAGGGATGAGGAAAAAAAAGGTGTGTGGATTCCGCACACTCGGCTTCCTGCACACGGTGAGGACAACTCTATCCATGTGCACATCCTTGTCCCCACCCCCTGCACAGAACGACAAATACTACAACGGAAAGCAATACTTCAGGCAACTGATTTCTACGGGTCTTTATTATAGGTTTAAAAATTAATATGCAAATATTCAGGGGGCATAGTAGAGTAAATTCAGAATGGCCTCCACAATCAACAATTCCATTTCCATAACTAGATATTTCTATGCCTGAACAGGTTTCAAATTCTACATGTTCTTTCCTTGCCCAAACCTCCCTTATTATGTAGGAATACTTGTGCCACACATTGAGCCCAGAAGGGCCCCCAAGGAAGCTCACAATGATAAAATATTTCTCACACAAAATTACAATTTAACAAAGCTCAACAATCAACAAACAATCACATCAAACCAGCATTTGATAAAATGAAGAAGTATTTGCTTCACATGACCAAAAGCCATCATTGTGTTGCTCTTCACATTGCGTGCATATGTGTACGTAGGGTTAAGGAAACTTTTGCCTACAGGCCAGGTTGAAAGATTGCCGTCGCTTATTTAACTATACTCAGGGCAAAAGGGGAAGCTACTGAGGTCTGGATTGAGCTATCAGGTCACCAGCTGCCCATCCTTGAAATTTAAGTGTCATGAACTGCAGGACAGAATCTACTGGAATCTGACTTAAGCCAGGCTGGTTCCAGGATATACACTGTCTCAAAAAGAATAATGCAACTTTAAGCAGGGAACTCGGTGTAACAGTTATGCTGCTATGTAGAAGGATAACCAAAAACATCCTTCATCTTTGTCTATTTATGTTCTCAAAGCTATCTATCGATCTACATCTTTCTCACACACATGTACAAAAACATATATTAAGTTTACATCAAACTGTTCTCCTCTCCTCCCACATTCCTTTTCTTCTCCCTCCCTGCTATCCTCCCCCCCCCCCCCCCGCCTTCTCATGTTGTGCTGTTTGTGTGGAAAAAAACAGAGGCCCAGCTCTTGCCAAGGGTGATCTCAGCTCATGCTTATTTGGTGATATGCAGGAGAATTTCACTCTAAAAACACTTACAGTTTCAAAGCCCCCAAGGTTATGGGCGGCCTTTTGCTGCCTGCATTTGTTGCTTGCTTTCCTGTATTTATTTTTGTTTGATGCTGCACTCATGCAACAAGTCATTAAAAGGGAACATTATATATATATATATATATATATATATATATACACACACACACACACACACACACACCCCTTTGGGACAACGGCACAAACCTTCCGGAGACTCTTTCTTCCTACACAAAAAAGAAGGACATTGTTTCTCTTCTCAAATGGAATGTATGGTCTTGGAGCAAGGAGGTAGTCAAAAATACTATGTAAAATTAATCCTGAGATTAAAATTATTAAAAACATCTCCCTCTCCAACAACATTTTTCATAAAAGATACTAAACCAAAGTCATTTATGTAAGTACTGAACAGAGTTACCATGTCCCTAAAGAAAGAAAGGGCAAAGAAAAAGTCAATTCGGTATTTGCACATTTAAATGACTATAAACATTTAAAATTTTGGCCAGAGGCAGAATGGCAAGCAAGCCACATAATGCTTTTCATAGCTATCATAGAACAGTAAAGGGGCCTATAAGGTCATCAAGTCCAACCCCCTGCTCAATGCAGGAATCTACCTTAAAGCATCCCTGACAGATGGCTGTCCAGCTGCCTTTTGAATGCCTCTAATGTGGGAGAGCCCACCACCTCCCTAGGTCATTGGTTCCATTGTCGTACTACTCTACATTCAGGAAGTTTTTCTTGATGTCCAGCCGGAATCTGGCTCCCTGTAACTTGAGCCCATTATTCCGTGTCCTGCATTCTGGGTTGATGGAGAGGAGATCCTGGCCCTCCTCTGTGTGACAACCTTTCACGTATTTGAAGAGTGCTATGATGTCTATCCTCAATCTTCTCCAGGCTAAACGTGCCCAGTTCTTTCAGTCTCTTCGAATACGACTTTGTTTCCAGACCCCTGATCATCCTCGTTGCCCTCCTCTGAACACAGTCCAGTTTGTCTGCATCCTTCTTGAAGTGTGGTGCCCAGTAAGAAAAATTAGATATTTTTTGTAGCATTCCCTCTACCCTATATCAGCAAATTTAACTTTTCTACCAAGTTCATCAAGTCTTACAGAAATTCTGCCTACAGACTGTTCTGCCACACATGAACTGTGATCATTGCCTCCTATTAAAGATGACCTCCATCCTTATTGCCTAAAAGTGAGAAGATCCTAGGCAAAAGCAATGAGAAAGAATTGCAGAGTGGAAATCACATAGAAAGGTACAGATTGAATTTTATATTGAAAGAAGACAGAAGCTATCTTGGCTGAGATGCTGTTAGAAAAAAATGTGTGGAATTTCCAGCAAAAGTATATACGTGACTCAGCTTAAGTTGGAAAATGGTCAGTTTTAATCACAAGAGCTGATTTGGCAAATATCCAGCTTATTTCACAGGAGCTGAAGCATGCAGTGATTCCTGAACCAGCAATTCCAGGTGAACAAAGCTGATGAGAAACAAAGAGGCTCGGTGAGAAGGGAGAGATCCAGAAAGGCCATGGAGCTCCAGGTCCCTCTGTGGTGATATCAGCATGTTTAAGAAATTTTCCAATTGGACTTGTAACAAATGAATAGTCAATAGATATCTACAATCAAGATGCAGCCAAGATGGCAGTAAAGCTGCATATGGGACTGAGTCATGCACACAAATGTGTGGGCAGATGGTGAGCCCTCCATGGGCTATGAGACACATATATATTTTTTGAGACACAGCAACAAATGTCAAGATTTTTGGATTTTTACAGAGGAATTCATGAGTGCTCTAAACAGCAAGACCATAGCGATAGATAGATAGATAGATAGATAGATAGAGATTACCTCAGGCCTTTTCAGTGCAGTAGGAAACTGAATTTATTTGGGAGAAAAGAAGTAATCAAGTTTAAGTGATCTTGGGTCTGTGTATCTTCTAATACACCTGTAAGCATTTTAAAGAAAAGTTTGAAGTGTACGGTAGACCTGCTATTGAATCAAAGATCCAAAACTGTCCAATTTATTAGCTCTTTGTGGTTGCTATACTGTTAACATAGATTTGCATGTTGACTTCAATTTCTCTGCCTAATGTATTTCTACCTATTGAGCATTTAAAGGAAAAGTTACAGATGTTCCAAGATGATGCCAAGCCCTTGGCTATGCCCTGATGGAGCAGGAACTATGAGAGCAGCTATCTATGAGAGAGAGAGAGTTGTGCCAAGATGAAATCCCATCTATGCAAATATCTGAGTGATCCAAGTCTCATTAGCAGTACTCTGTTATGGTTATGTAAAGAGAAATCCAGGCAACTTAGAAAGCACGGCCAATGCTATTGAAAGTAGGTGGTCTTTGGAGGTCTCTGGAAGACCGTCCCTGAAAGGCCAAGAGAGGAAACGACAAATATGGGTCTCATATTTGTGCCAGAAAGTCTTACTAACTTTAAGATTTTCTCTCTATTTCCCCCCTTCTGTTTGCTTTCTTTTTCAAGCCTGAGAAATAAAGATTGCTGTCTGTATCTTCAACATATTAACCCCCTCCCTTCTGAACAAAGTTGCCTGCTTGTATGGCCTTGTGTAAAGAATTTCAGTCTACGCGCTTCCCTTGATCTGAAATGTAACATTCATAGTCTTAGGAGGTCGTGGCATATTTTTTTTTTATGATTCCAGGTGCATCTGTAAATATAACCTCCATCCAAACCTTTTCCGGCTCTGGCTTCCCCTATTGGCTGAAGGGGAGAGTTTATCTGAACCAGCGAGTATGTTGTGGTTCTGTCATACTGCACAAATCAATATACTGGATTATACATCCAACTAAGGTGTGAAAAGAAAGTTCTTTCTGGTGTGAGTCTTTTCTTGCCCATTTAAAACAAGAAGAGATCCAGGAGGCTGTGTTTTTCCAACAGAGACAACATGGTAACCGGGAGTTGACAAACTTCTTAGGAGATGCACTACCAACTGAGGACAGCAGGACAGTGTGACTCGTTCACTGCCCTTTAAGGCAGGGTGCGATCCAGTGGACTCTTCTGCTGGGGCTTAGTGGGCAGGATTGGTGCAACTCAATGGGGTTCTGCTACTGATCAGAGAAGAAGCTAGAAAAGTAGCTCTGGTGTGACTTGTGGTTTTGCCCCTTGTAAGCAGAGCTACGATCCAGACAGCTTTGTTCCTCACTTCCTGATTGGCTGGGCTTGCACATTTCCAAAGTGTTTCTGCCCTCATAGAGTTCGTGTGACTTTGTGAGTGTTCTGTAACTAAGTCTTTCTATCCAGAGAGGGTGTGTGACTCTCTGTGTAACATTTGCGTTTGCTCATCTTGTATTGTTATAACTCTTTGCTACTCCCGTTCCCCAAATAAATTCAATAAATTCTTATGCTTGCTTCACAAACTGGTGCGCAAACGCAAATGTTACACAATGGCTCAATTCGGACGACACGATAGTCAGTGGTGGGGTAATAATCAACTTTACAGTTGTTCAACTAGGGGGCACTCCCCACACAACATGGTAATAAATAATCAACTGTGGTGTGGATTAGGATCAGCGCTGAGTTGACTATGGCAGCATTTGGATGACAGAATAGTCAAAATAACTGACGACTGTTTCCCCCACACCAGTTGTTTATTGTGTCGTCCGAATTGAGCCAGAGAGTCTCACACCCTCTCTGGATAGAAAGGCTTAGTTACAGAACACTCACAAAGTCACACGAACTCTATGAGGGCAGAAACACCATAAATGTTAGATTTCAGATCAAGGGAAGCACATAGACTGAAATTCTTTACACAAGGTCATACAAGCAGGCAACTTTGTTCAGAAGGGAGGGGGTTGATATGTTGAAGGTACAGAAAGCAATCTTTATTTCTCATGGCTCGAAAAAGAAAGCAAACAGAAGGGGGGAATAGAGAGAAAACCCTAAAGTCAGTAAGACTTTCTGGCACAAATATGGGACCCATATTTGTCACCAGAACTGGATGCAATACTCAAGATGAGGCCGAACCAATGCCGAATAGAGGGGAACCAGTACCTCGCGCGATTTGAAAGCTATACCTCTATGAATGCAGCCCAAAATATCATTTACTTTTTTTGCAGCCACATCACACTGTTGGCTCATATTCATCTTGTGATCTATAACAATTCCAAGATCCTTCTCGCTTGTACTATTGCTGAGCCAAGTATCCCCCATCTGGTAACTGTGGATTTGATTTCTTTTTCCAAGGTGTAGAACTTGGCATTTATCCCTATTAAATTTCAGCCCAGCACTCCAGTCTATCAAGATCACTTTGGAGTTTCTTTCTTTCTTCCAGGGTATTAGCGATCCCACCCAATCTGCAAATTTGTCATCTGCAAATTTGATACGCATTCCCTGCACCTCCTTGTCCAAATCATTACTAAAAATGTTGAAGACCACTGGTCCCAGGACTGAGCCCTGCGGTACCCCGCTTGTTACCTCCCTCCAGTATGAGAAGGTACCATTCATAAGCACTCTTTGAGTCCGATTCTGTAGCCAACTGTGGCTCCACCTCATTGTTGTTCCATCTAGCCCACTTTTAGCTAGTTGGTGAATCAACATCTCCATCACATACTTAGTACCTAACACATAGGCGAACTCCTCCTTAAGTTAGTAAGCCTGTGTCTAGGCTATACCACTTTCAATGCTCAATTAAGTGCTCCTTCATACAAATAAAAAATCCTCCGTGCTGTAAACTAGATGCTAGGCATAAGAACATGAGTTAGTTTTCTCTGTGCAGGGATTTATTTTTATATGGAGCAATATTCAGTTGTGGAAGTCCTCAGTTGCAATCTGAAGTGGTAAAGTTCAGAAGCAAGTTTACTATCTCAGCAAGAACTACAGTACATGAACACCCAAAATGCTACAAGGACTTGTGCATCCTTGTCTTCCATAGTTAACAACGGCATCCAGCTATACACACTGCACACACAACAAAGGTAGTGGACTTGCACGAATTCTCTGTGTATGTAGATTTTAAGCAAATATATTTTTGTTTGCATCAGACTTTGAAAGTAGAGGGAAAAGCTGGACAGCATGGAATGGTCAAAGTCACAGATGTGGTGACCAACTTTGATGGCTTTAAAAGAGGATTAGACAAATTCATGGGAGGATAAGGCTAACAATGGCTTCTAGTCATGCCGGCTAAATACTATCTCTGGGATCAGATGCAACGTGTCTCTGAATACCAGCTGCTGAGGAACGTGAGTGGGAGCGCACTGTTTGCCCACATGTTCTACTTGCGGGCTTCTCATTGGCATCTGATTGGCCAGTGACAGGATGCTGGACTAGATAGGGCCTTGGTCAGAGCCAGCAGGGCATTTCCTATGTTCTTAAATACTAACATACCTCGCTTGTGTATCAGAAAGCCATTTGGCAGGTTCTTGTAAGACGTTTCATTTTTATTGAAAAGGCAGCAAAGTAGATGCGTCATTTAATCAGTTAATTTAAATTCTGGTGGAATGGAATGAAAAGCAGCATCACATGTAGCAGAATAATTCATACTGTTCACTGCAGGCTGACTGTCAACATGAATGCCTGTTTAGGGCACAGGAATGGCACAAGGCGGCTGCACACAACCTCAAAGGTTTAATTAGCACCACAAAAATGTGGTAGAAGATTTTTCCATCAACCTGTTTCTCCCTTTTGCCATCTGCAAAGTGAAGAACATGATTGGTATTTTGACAGAACAAGCAGAGATAAGCACATTACCTACAGAGGACAAGGAGTGACGTTTCTTCAGTATAAGGCTGGCGCCAACCCTCAGCAGTCTGAAACACCAGCCAATATCAGACCTGTACATTGCCTTCCATGGCACAGGGGCCACGTTCAGACATCACTTTAAGCCAAGATGGATTAATAAACTATTTTGAAAATAAGCTACTGTTATCTTCCACACAATCAGACAAAGAAGCTACTCTGCATAGTTCATTAAGCATAATCTGTGCGTAATCTGAGTCATCCCCCTGCCAAATCCTGCTGCAGCCCTCTCCCACCCCAGCAGTGCTGCTGTTTCGCCCATGGACAACATCGCAGCAGCCTGTCTTAATCTTCCACAAGATCCCAATGAGAGGGAAGAGGTTGATTTAGTGTTTCCAGTAGGGTGTGCAAAGTGGGTCTTCTCTGCCTCAAAATTTGAGCCACAGCTCTGTCAACGCAATTCTCTGCCCCAATTTTGGAGCTGCTCCCCTTACTCTGCCCTGTTGGATTACCCGTCGGAGAACCGCCTGTTTTCAGATAACCACTCTAGTCAACGGCAATTAGTCAAATGCTTACAGATCCTTCCTTTTTAAAGATAAAGAAATTAAACCTGGTACGGTGATAGATCTTAAGTAGGTCTTTAGACATATCAAATTTGGAGCAGATCCCTTCAAGCACTGAATTTTTAGGATTTGTTTTTTAAGTTTGTGGTGTTAAAATTAATTTTTTAAAAAGAAAATGCTATCATTTTTAAAGATAAAGAGATGAAAGTTGGCATGATGATAACTCTTAAGTAGGGGTTTAGGTATGCCAAGTTTGTAGCAGATCCATTCATTCCTTGATTTTTTTAGGAACTTTAAAATATTTCTTCCTTATCCCCCTTAAACAGACACACACACACATTAACCCCCCCTGCACATTTATGGAGGAAGCTTTTATCCTTTACTTTGCTGATGCAGAGCTGATAGCTCCACTGCTGCTGGTGAAAGTTTCTACTCCAGCCTTCTCCAACCTGGTGCCCTCCAGATCTATTGGATGGAGCCCCCCCCCTCGCATTGGAAGCTCAGCCAGCAGCCAATAGGAGTATAGTCTAACTGAAATAATGACCCTATGACTCGCTTATTCACTCAAAATGCCAGCCAGGAGCAGTTTCACACTGTGGATGATTGACTTCGATGAGTCCGAGCAGAAACGTGCTCCCTCTCCCAAAAGCTTGCAGGATGAGGAGAAGGGCGTCAAAGTAACAACAGCCAGCTTCCCCTGACATGCAAGGAGGCTAAGACAAGGCAGGGAGGAGGGAGGGGGAGGAGGGAGCCAGCCAGCAGCCAGCCAGACACTCACACACTAGCAGGTTTGGATTTTTTTAAAAGTTTTTTTGGTGGGTAAACACAGCACACTGGGAGTTTTAACAATTTTAAGAAGGAGAGAGCTCAGAGCTGACTCTGGCTGCAAATCTCTCTCTCTCTCTCTCTCGCACACGCACACACGTGTTTTTCACTAGAATGATTGACAGGCAAGGAGGACAAACACTGTGATTGGAGGAGGGAACAGGAAGACAGTGTGGCTAATGGCTATTGGTTAGCCACAGATGTCAATATACCCCCACCCCACTCAGTGTCTTCCAAATATGGAGACACACACACTGACGCCTGAAAACCAGTCAGATAATTTCGGAGACTTTAGAAGCTCTGAGTGCGCACGTCCCTGATCCGAAATAATTCTACTGTCTTACATGCAGGCAATAACCGCTCTGGAAGATAAAATGCACCACGGATGTTCACAATTTTCGGGTAATTCCTAGTTTCCAGCATCACCCTGATAAAGGGTGGCGGATCTAAAGTGCAGGAAGTATGCAGGCTTGGCACCAAACTTCATACACAGCCTCCCCTTGTCAGGAGGCACCTGATGCACCATCAAACCCCTGTGCAATTAATAATATTTATTTATTTATTTATTTATTACCCACCTCTTTCTTTGGATCGAGGCGGGGAACAACATTAATGCAATAGTACAATATAAATCAAATGCATAAAACTAAAAGAGCATATAAAACCAATACAATATCAAAATAACAATCAGGACATCTTAAAATTCTTAGGTTTAAAATTCATCTGGGTAGGTCTTTATAGGTGTCTTAAACTCGGAGAGAGTATTAAGTTGACGAATCTCTTCCTGCAGCTTATTCCACAGTCGTGGGTTCGACAGAAGAAAAAGTCCTGTGGGTAACAGTTGTCAGCCTAGTTTTAGCTGACTGAAGTAAGTTCTCCGCAGAGGACCTGAGTGTGCAGGGCAGATTGTTTTAAAGGTAATGACCAACACTTTGTACTTCACCCGGAAACTAACTGGCAGCCAGTGGAGTGATTTTAATGTTGGGGTAATATGCTCACCCCTAGGTGTACCAGTAACCAACCTGGCTGCCATATTTTGAACGAATTGAAGTTTTTGAACTAGGTACACAATGGTAACCCTATGTACGGCGCATTGCAGAAGTTGAGCCTTGAGGTTACCAGCACGTGAACTACCATCTTTAGGTTCCCATCTCTAGGAACAAAACCCTGGGTGCACCAAAAAGCGGGTGGTACATCTAAACCCTTGGTGATTTTCAGGATAAGGAACAAACTTCATACACAGCCTCCCCTTGTCAGGAGGCACCCAATGCACCATCAAAACCCTGTGCAGTTACACACAAAGCAGTGAAAATGGAGTGGCACAACTAAACCCTTGGAAGTTTGCAGGATCGGGTCCAAACTTCATACACAGTGTCCTTCAGCAGGGATGAACACAAGGCCCCCTGAACACTCTGTGCAGCGATGAAGCCCTGTGAGCGAAAGCACCTTTTAGCCCAAAGGGGGTGGCAGCTATAACTCCATGGAGATTTGCAGGAGGGGGACAAAATTCCACACACAGCATCCCCGGGCAGTGATACACAGAAGGCAAAATGACAATCCTGCGCCGCTGCTGCTGCCGCTGAACTGAGAGGGTGTTTGACACTTGGGAAGGTTGCAGAGGAAAGGCCGCTGGGGAAAGGGTTAGGGCGGGATCGGGCTGTGAGTGCAACAGCCGTTAGGCAGACCATGAAAACAGAGAGCTGCTGGCTGGAGGAGAACAGCAGCAGTGGCTTTGACCACGCTTACGAAGCCTGTATCCAGCTCCAGCTGAGAGCCCCCCTCCCTCCTGCTACCAACTGTTGCTGCTGAGGCAGTCGGAGGGAAAGGAAGCAGCAGCCAGGCATCATCCCTCCATCGTGCCTGGATCTGTATGAGGCTATGAGAGGGAGAGGAAGCAGCAGCCCTTCCACTATGTCCATGACCTTCTGAACTTTGCAACTAAGTATCTAGTGCCTAAATTTGCTTTTTTCTCCTCCCTCCCAATCCCCTTTCCTTTTATGTCATGTTTTTTATATTGTAAGCCTGTCAGCAGTGACTGTCTTAAGAATTGTTTTTGTAAGCTGCCTTGAGAGCCTTTTTTGGCGAAAGGGCGAATAAAAATGCTATAATAAATAAATAAATAAATAAATAAGCGATTCTGCAGGCGACCAAAATAACCCACTGTGAACACTACATGACATGATAACCCATGATGCGTTAAATAACCCACTCTGCAGAGTTATCAGAGTGGGTTATTTTGGCCAAATAAGACATCACGGATTATTTAACCCATCATGGGTTATCATGACACCCAAACCCAGTCAGGTGAAAAAGCAGCATTATTTGCACATCTTGTACACAAAATTGTGATTTCATGTTAGCAGTTTCCATTGGCTTTAAACACAATATATATTCCCCTATAATAATAATGCTTGTACTTGATAGGTTTAAACACATCTGTTTGATGCTACGCACACTTATCTAGAAATAAGTGGCATTTGAATCAATGGGGCCGAATCAGAAAGTGTCCAGCTTGAATATCATCTCTGCCATGAACCCATTAGGTGATCTTAGCCAAGTCACTCCCTCTTAGCCCCCATTGCAATATTGTGGGTTATCATACTGATTTACCTTACAGGGTTATTGTAAGGGTTACAACAGGATAACGCATGTGAAGCGCTTTGAACACTTGAAAGCACTACACAAATGTTAAGTGGTGATGATTTATTAATTTTCGAACCAGGCTAGAATGAGTCAGTGGTCTGACTCCGTATAAATCAGCTTCAAATGTGCAAAGGGGGCACATTCATGCAACATCCGAGAGGAAATGGGGAATACGACAGCTGAACAGGGCCACAGAAGGAGGACATACTATCAGTACACAATCCAAGTTGCTGTAGACCAGACAAAATTATAATCCAGAAATTCAGTGGAGCCATCAGTATAAGAGCACATGTCCCTTTCCTCAACTTTCTGGCTTGAAGCTGGACACTGGCTATTGCCAAGTGGCAGGCTTGCCCTATTAACTGTCAGGGGTGTTATGAGTGATGAAGCTTTAAAGAATGTCTGGAATGGAACATTCACTCCAATTGGCTGGACATTCCAACATCTCTCAAAAAGATGTCAGCTGGTGCTGCAGAAGACTTTGCAGCGCCAAAAAGCAAGCAACCCACAAGGTGAAAAGCTGCATCTTTAAATAAAAACACAGTTCTGAAGAGACAGATCTTTTAAAAAAGAAGCATGACATAGATTTTGCATATATTAATAAGGGTACACCATGCAATACAAATACAGGGTGGCCCAAAAATAGGTATACAGCCCTCCCATCAACATTCTAAACAACTGTATACCTACTTTTGGGCCACCCTGTATGTGTTACGTTGCAATCCTGCAAGGCTACATATGGGAAATCATTGTTTGCATAGTTGGAGGTGTCTGAGGTTTCTACCACAGCCACTTGCATATCTGAACATGCAAGTTGCTTCCAAGTTTAGAGTCAGCTTGCCTGTTCAGCCATGCGGGCAGATAGATCCAAAGACACCTCCAGCTGTGTGCAAGATCCTGCCCCCACTCATGACCACAGCCTCCTTGCATTTTTAGTGACTGAACACCTGACATTCGCTTGACTCAATTTAAAGTTCATTTGCACATTGTCCAAAGCGGATGACTTCTCAGTATACAGGAAGAAGAGCAATACTTTCATTAGGACCAACCAAAATGAAACAAAAAAGTGTGCAAGTAGGTGTCCAAGTTTTTCCTGTTGCAGTTTGGTTGGTCAAAGCCTAATAAACGGTATTGCTCAGCTGTAGATTATAGATTTTTCGTTCTCATGGACCTGCATGGCTATCTTTGTTTTTCTATGAAGAAAGAGCGAAATTCCTTTTCAGAGTGGAATAATGCACTACAACCTATTGTTTGAACTAAATACCATTTTTAAAGGGGGGGAGGTGTACGGGAGAGTTGTTTCATGGCAATTAGGCACAAAGAGGAGGAAGCCGGTGTGCCATTCCATTTCAACCCCATCAGTTAGTTGGAGGCAATACGTTAGTCTTTAGTAGATTCACCTACTACCAACTAAAAGCAACAAAAGCAAATCGGTAGCCATTGTAGCACAAATTATATGATCAGATGATACTCTGGCTGCTGCATTAGAAACCAATTTATGCTTTCAAACACTTCGGAAAAGCAGCCCCACTTAGATCCTGTTCATGCTAATGCAATTGGGAGGTAACCAGGGCTTGAATGCCCGTGGCTAGGTCTGACGGTGCCAGAAAGGCAAGCCAGTCAATGCTGCTGCCCCCACCTGGGCATCCAGAATGAGTCCTAGACCCAGAAGCACTCCCAGGCTGCATATCCAATTCTTAGCATGGAGTGCAACCTCATCCAAAACAGGATGAACACCTAAACTCAGATCAACAGAAGAACCCCTTCAACTAGCACTACCTCTGTCTTGCCTGGATGAAGTTTCAGCTGTCATTATTGAAACCTATGTTGCTCCTCCTCTCTGAGAATGCAGGAAAAGGCGCAGTAGCCCAGGCCCAAAGTCTCTCCCTGTCTCTGTTAACCATGGGAAGGAGCCTCAGAAAAACCACGTGAATAATATTTCTTCTTGG
This sequence comes from Anniella stebbinsi, assembly GCA_029215795.1. Taxonomy (NCBI): domain Eukaryota; kingdom Metazoa; phylum Chordata; class Lepidosauria; order Squamata; family Anniellidae; genus Anniella; species Anniella stebbinsi. Next base: position 104,708,333 of record JARDYH010000003.1, read on the forward strand.
CAAGCAAACAAGCAGGGCTGAAAAGCCAAAACTAGTAGATACATATGAATAAGGGGGAAAGAACTGTCTGTGGCCATGTCCTCACAAAAGATTGCTGCTCCTTACTGGAATCTGAGAGTTGCTTCAATCTCATTGCCCTAGGAGCTGATTACACAAAGGACATATGAGGGCACTTTATACCCAGTCAAACCATTGGCCCATCCAGCCCAATATCAGCCTGACTGGCAGCAGTTTGCCCAGGATCTCAGAGGAGGTCTTTCCAAGCCCACCTCTCCGCTATCCGAGTGGAGATCAAAACTGGGAGCTCATCCGTGCCAAGCATGTGCTCTACCACTGAGTTGCAGCCCAACAGACCACGATGCCTCCCTCATTTTAACTCCCATTTTGAAAAGGAGGAATTTTTTTTCACTAGGACGTAACGTTATAGGGACCCTGCCATCCCCATTGTCGACCTTGGCGCTTGCTGTTCTACTGCCACCTTCTTGGATCCTTACCTGGCTCCTTATAGATTCTCTTTGAACGTGAGCTGTTCTTCGGAGCACTTAAAATGGCACCGCAGTGTATGAAAAAGGCAGTGAATTGTGCCACCTGTTGGAAACAATATTAATCTCATACACAACATCGTTCAAATGGCTGCACTGGATGTGGAAAATCAGAATAAGACTCAGGAGTGCCAGAACGGATGCCTCTGACGGGGAGTCCTACCTTGCATGACTTGTACGGTTATGAGGTGCAGCGGTTAACTGTATGGAACACTTCATTACATTCCTGTAGCCTGCGTATTAAAATGCCGCTTTTGGACTAGACGTGCAGTATTTAAGGGCTGAACTAGGCAGGGCATTAACCTTTTGTGCTGCAAATAGCAGCCATGTGTGTGTTGAGGAATTCGGGGGGGGGGGGTTGGAGTGATAACGCTCTCGCTCTCTCTTTCTGGGCCAAGGAAACTGCTGTTTTCATTCCAAAACTGCTGTTTTCATTCAAAGGAAGTCTCCATTGGCACAAATGGGAGTATCACTTGAAATGCAAATGGCAATTTTTGGCAAGAAGAGAAAGAGTTAAACTTCCACCCTCCACAATCCAGAGATTGCTCAGGCTTCCCGACGGCTGCTATTACATAACACCCAGTTAACCTAATGTTTAGTTTGGCCCTTGCTGGTGTGCTTGCCACCACTTACTCCATGTTTGACTAGGAGACCACATGATGTTGCCACGTTCCACCCCGACCTCAGCAGTCTTTTAGAGAACCGTGGGAATCAACCATGTCTCTAAAAACAATACTCACACTGGATGGCTGCCAATCTAGGCCCATGTTTCAGCTCTTCCTTTACCTCAATCCAACCAAGGGCCATCAGACAAACGACATCAATGAGCCATAGAAATCACCATGCCTTGATCACTCAAGTTTGATAAGGAAGTCTGCAAACTTTTAGGGAAAGGATTTTCCTTCATTTCTAGATCTATAGTCTTTAAGGTGATCTCACAAACCCCTGATACTGGGCACAGGACATTACTTCTGAAATACATACAGGCCTTTGGCTAAAACCTTGGCTTGTTATTTCAAGTCAGTATCCAAGTTTCACCCTTCCTGACTTAGGAAAACCCTAACAAGTCCAGCCCTCCACCACCACCTTTCCCTGGGTCGGCTGCCTTGTTAGGTCGCTACGAGCTCCTTTCCTGGCCCTAAACTGTCCTCCTGTATGATCAAAACAGTCCAACCAGCGGCAAACACAGGCTTCTGCCTGCCTTGCTCTCCATGACAACTGGGAAGCTCACCCAATCCCTGCCAGAGGCTTCTCCCCAAAAGACCCTTACTGTGGCGATTTTCAAGATTTCTGCTACAAGTCATGTTTACTACATTAATTTGTCTGGCAACCTTTTTCTATTCAAAATCATGTCTGAGAGAGGACAAATAGCACAAGACACTGGACCTCATGGATGTGTCTGGGAAGGCTATTTCATGCAACCTCTCTTATGGAGAGGCACCACTACAAAGGAGGCCTCTCTCTGATAGCCACGTGCCTCACTTTGCCAGGCAGGGGCACCCATTAGAAAATCTGAATGGATGGTCAGGCCTTCCTGAGGCAAGTCTGATTCTCTGTCCCAGGTGTTCAGAGACTTTTCAGCCCCAAAGTCTGCATACGACGACGGGTTAGGGGCCATGCACACACACCTACCCACCAGCGAAGCTGATACAGATCGCCCTTTCCTCACTGCTAGCAAGAGAGCAATGCGTATGAGTATCTGTTGGGAAAGGAGGGAAGAGCCCACTCCACCCCCTCCCGACAGATCAGATCACTCCTTCCCCAGAGATCCTCCTCCAGACTGCTCTTTCCTCGCTCTCTGTATTGCTGATGGCAATGGAACAATCAGCTGGGGAGGTCAGGACACCTGGGGAGCTGCAGTTAAGGCTTTGGAGGGCTGCAGGCTGTGTACATCCACTCTAATTATTATTATTATTATTATTATTATTATTATTTATAACCCACCTCTCCCTCCAGATCGAGGCGGGGAACAACAACAATATAAAACACAAGAATCACAAAACAGTTTTAAAAAAATTAAAAAACAAGAAAAAATACATCATTAAAAACATCTTAAAATTCATCTGGATAGGCCTGCCGGAAGAGAGCAGTCTTCATGACTCTCTTAAATTCATGAAGACTGCTAATTTGTCTAATCTCCTCCGGCAGACCATTCCACAGTCTGGGAGCGGTGGAAGAGAAGGTCCTCTGGGTAACACTCGTCAGCCTAGTTCTGGCTGATTTGAGTAAGTTCTTCCCGGAGGACCTAAGTGTGTGGGGTGAATTATTCGGGAGAAGGCGATCCTGCAAGTAACCTGGACCCAAACCATGTAGGGCTTTAAAGGTAATAACCAACACTTTATATTTCGCCCGGAAATGAAGCGATTTTAAAACTGGTGTAATGTAATGGTGTAATGTGGTCACCCCTAGATGTACCGGTGACCAACCTGGCTGCCATATTTTGAACAAGTTGAAGTTTCCGGACTAGGCACAAAGGAAGCCCTATGTACAGCACATTGCAGAAGTCAAGCCTCGAAGTTACCAGCGTGTGCACTACCATCTTTAGGTCTTCCAACTCTAGGAAGGGGCGCAACTGGCGTATCAGCCGAAGCTGATAGTAGGCACTCCTGGCCATTGCATCTATCTGAGTTGTCATTTGGAGCGACGGATCCAGGAGTACCCCCAAGCTGTGAACACAGTCTTTCGGGGGGTGTAACCCCATCCAGAACTGGTTGACACACCTCCAAACCCAGGTTGGGGCCTTTGACAGCGAGCACCTCCATCTTGTCTGGATTCAGCTTCAGTTTGTTTTTCCTCATCCATCCCATTACCGCCTCCAAGCATTCATTCAGAGGAGACACACTATCCTTAGCTGACGATGTTGTTGAAGGCATAGAGAAATATATTTGGGTGTCATCTGCATATTGATAGCACCCCACCCCATGCCTCCGGATGATCTCTCCCAGCGGTTTCATGTAAATGTTAAACAGCATTGGGGAAAGGATGGCACCTTGTGGTACACCACATAGCAACTCCTTTTTTGAAAAGCAGCTATCCCCAAGCATCACCATCTGGAACCTGCCCGAGTGATAGGATCGGAACCACTGAAGCACAGTGCCCCCGATTCCCAATTCCCCCAGGTGCTCCAGAAGGATACCATGGTCAATGGTATCGAAAGCTGCTGAGAGGTCCAGGAATACCAGCAGGGACACACTCCCCCTGTCAATACTGAGGCGTAGATCATCCACTAAGGCGACCAAAGTGGTCTCAACTCCGTATCCTGCCCTGAAGCCGGTTTGAAATGGGTCTAGAAACTCTATCCACTACTATAAAAGGAGTCCACAAATATGGCTGCTAAGTTGCTTGGGGCAACCATAAATTTAATCCTTGCAACTAGTTCTGAAAGCCTCTAGCGTACCCTGCCAGAGGAGTCACATTTTTAAAGCCATCATCAACACTGGGAAGCAGAGTGCACCTCTGCAAAATGGCACAAGGCTGCAGCTTATGCTGAGCCACAGCATCAGTGCCATGGGACACGAAAGGGTGGCACATATCCTCAAATTGTCTGTCACTCCTCCCTTCTAAAACCTTCTAGCTGGCTTGCAGGTATGATAAGGAATGCACTTGGCTGCCTATGGAGGAAGAAGCAAGAAAGCCAAGTCTTTCGGGCTACTAGAAACAATGGTTGGTTACCATGATCAGCCAAAATTTGTGGACTCCCACATAGTTCCTAGAGAGAAGATCTCTGCACTGACATGGCCTTATCTTTTTCCTGGAGCTCCAACTTTTGTTAAGATTTAATATTTGCTAAGAGACATACTTACCCATTTAAACCATTCATTATTTTTTCAACCACACTCCGACTATGATACTCCATAAACATAACTGAATCTTCTACCTATATTATATATTTTAAGTTGTTCCATACAAAAAGTTCATGTAAGTAGCTTATGGTGCTTCCAGATGAGGATTTTATTGTGCAATCACTCTTCTTCATTTATGGAATTTTACAGGGCGTCCAGGTGATGTCACCTTCAATTTATAATCCTCCCATGTTTTCCCACTGCTTTTTCCATCTTTTTTTCTTCCCAGTAAAATGCGTTAAGAAGGAAAATACGGAATAGCTGCACAATGTCTTTTGATAGGTGATGCCAGGACCCCTCTGTTTGGAAGCACCTTTAGGCTGCGATCCTATGCTCATGGGACTTACTTCTGAGTTGACATGTATAGGATTGCCCTGTTAGTGTTTTAAAAATAAATAAATAGATTCTCTAACCATAAAGATCTGGCTGCAGTATTTCACTATAGCCACCAGATGTCAGTATATACTGAGAGTCTTATTGATACCTTAGCCAATGAAAGCGGTTTTCCACACTGTGTTCTAGGGATCCCTTGGGTTTCCTTGGACACTTGATGGGGAGCCCTCAATGAGAAGATCACTAATGGCAGATACACTTCCCTAACGGACAGGTTGCCCACTGCTACCACTCTTTCCATGTCACATGCAACAACAGGAGCACTTAATGTCTGCTTCCATTCACACAAGCAATACAAATGGGCAACATGCGAGTTCTCCTGGGTGTGAACAAGGACATGCAGCAACACACTCTTGTTTCCTAGGAAGTATTAAGTTAACCCAAAGCCTAGTGGAAGGGTTGCCTCCTCACTTTGCAGAACAGAATGACTGTAGTGCTTATAGCAAACATAACTCTGAACAAACTTCATGTAACCAAGTTTTAGTACATCAATCACACAAATAATTACCTTTTTTATCCAGTTCTCTCTGTTATTTTCCAAAAGTATAGCAACTCAGCAGTGCAAGAATCAGGAGTATATTGAAACACAAAGGAACGGAAGGTGGGGAGAATAATCCTAAACTTTTTCCCCCCATGTTAACTTTGAGAAATATCTTACCTTTCAGAAGGGGCTGGAAAGTTGGGATTTCCTGCAACTTGATGACATCTGGGTCATTGCTGACATTCCGTGATGACTGGGTTCCTTGTGCCACCACCACAATATCATCCATTTTAGCTCGTTGTTTAGCTGGTGATGGGGATGCTGGAACAGATAAACAAAGTAAGAAGCAATATAAATCCACCACTAAAATTATGATCCCTTCTCAGCACCATCGCTTGATTTTTCAAAATTTCAGTATTTTTCAAAAACCCACTTACTTATCGCAACAGGATTCACTGAGAAAATAATACATTCTTCATATAATTTCCATATAATTAATTCATTATCAACACATTTTGGTTCTTGTTTGTCCCTGTTCTAAAATGTTCACCTGTTAGTATCTAAGGACCAAGTCACACATGCATATGCTTTCAGGTGGATTCCTGCATGGCGCAGGGGGTTGGACTCAATGGCCTTATAGGTCCCTTCCAACTCTACTATTCTATGGTTCTATATACATAACTTGGCAAAAGTTATCACTAGACTGACTTGCAGCTGGATGTGTAACCAGTCTCCATTAAGAAAAATATCGCATCTGAAGTGGAACTAAAATATGATCATTCTATTGGTAGTTGTTGTTTTTTAATCTCTCTCTGTACTGCCACCACCTTCACCACCACCCGCTGGTCTGGGAGCACAGGACAGCAACTCAGTTAAGGTGGGGAGAATGGTCAACAGCAAGACAATGAGCCAGTTCGTAGCTTGAGGGCTTGTCTAGAGCCATTTTTGTTACTTGAGGCTCTGGTGGCCTAAATGGCATGGAGTGCCTTCTACCAACAAACTTTGGTTGGAAGCCCAGCTACGACCCTATCTAGCCTTCAGTAGGTTATGCTCTGGTAACCTTCAAGATAGATTACTACAATGTGCTCTACATGGGGCCGCCTTCGAAGATAGTTCAGAAGCTGCAGCTTGTGCCAAATGCAGCAGCCAGACTGAGAACAGGGACTAAAAGGTCTGAATGTAGAACACCAATCCTGATTCACTTGCACTGACTACCTGTACATTTCCAAGCCCAATTCAAAGTACTGGTTTTGACCTATAAAGCCTTACACAACTCAGGACTGCAACACCTGACAGAGTGAGTGCCTCTCCTGGTGGGAACCTACCCATCTGCTACAACATACAAATGAGGCTTTCTTCCAGGCGCCTCTTTTGAGGGAAGCTCTGAGGTACCAATAAGGGAGAGAGCCTTCTCAGTAATCCCCCACACACACCAAATTATGGAACTTTTTCCCCAGTGAGGCCTGCCTAGCACAACACTGTCATCTTTTTGGCATCCAGTTACGACTTCCCTCTACTTCCAGGCATTTACAATAAGGTTTTTAACGGATCCTGGGACTTAGTATTATTGTTCTGGTTGATTATTTAAAATGGTTATATTTTTGTAAGTAACTAGTTTTATATTATGGTATTATATTTTATTTTAGGGTTTAAATCTTTGTAAACCACCCAGCAAGTTTTGGCTGCGGGGCAGTATACAAATAAATGCATGAATGCATGCAAAAGAGGAACGTCAAATGCTGCCCCGTTTTGCAATCAATCAGACCTAGTCGATACATGCAGCAGATTGGGTAGTAGAGAGAGTTACACCAGTTTAAGATGCAGGCTGGAGATGCATTTTTCTTTTTACTATTCCGTTTGTGTCAAGCTTCCTACAAGTAAAAAAAATTGCAGGCCTACGAGGATGATGCTGTGTTTCCATGCTGTGCTAGTTTTCTATTTGCAGGAAATGTTTTGTGTATGTTTGACACGGGGCATAATTGCAACATATAATTTACCCCCACCTGCAATCCAAAACGGCACAGCCTAGTCTACTATGCCACCTGATTCTCCTGAAAGGCCTTGACACAATGCACGATTAATTTACGGGATTTGTTCCCGCAAGATGCTATGATGGGTCACTCTCTTTGGCTATAAAGGGGGATTAGAGGAACTCATGCAAGCATCTAGCCTCTATGCAGAAGGCACCGGTCCGTGCGGAGGAGCCTCCTAGCATGTGAGCCCCCAGCTGCAGCAGCCTGCAGAAGCCTGCAACGCGCACACAGGCAGGTTGGCCACCTGAGCGAGCGGCACGAGAGCCGCGGCTCAGACCCTGGCGCTGGGGAGGAAGGGGGTACCCACCCACCTGAAGCATTCGAGTCATGGAGCCGGCTTTCCGCATCGGCGCTCTGCTCAGCCCCCATAGTAAGGTCACGGGGCTTGCTACGGAAATCCCGGGCTGGACAAACGCTGGGTTAGCACCGCCTGCGCCGCCGAGTTCAGACCCACCCACCAGCCCCGCCGCCGCCGCCGCCGCCCAGCTCAGCAAGGCACATCCTGGGGCTTGCACGCGTCAGAGCAGCTGGCTGGCTGAACACGCAAGTCACAGGCTTCCGGCTTCCCGGCAGCCAGAGAGTTTCGGTTCCCGGGTCAGGAGAAAAAGCCTCGCCCACAGAGAAAGGAGGAGGGGGGGGCGCGGCGTCGCCTCCTTAAAGGCGCAGCGTTGGAGCCTTTCCCAGAGGACGTTGGCAGCCCCACGGGCGGCAAGTTCACCGCTGAGTTATGGAGTAGTGTAAGATGACCCTGTGGAAAAGGAGGACAGGGCTCCTGTGTCTTTAACAGTTGTATAGAAAAGGGAGATTCAGCAGGTGTCTTTTGTATGCATGCAGCGCCTGGTGAAATTCCCTCATCATCACAGCAGCGAAAGCTGCAGGAGCCCTGCTCTCTTAACCAGATACAAAAGAAGGCAGGGCTCCTGCAGCTTTAACTGCTGTGATGAAGAGGGGATTTCACCAGGTGCTGCATGCATGCAAATAACACCTGCTGAAATGCCCTTTTCTATCCAACTGTTAAAGATACAGGAGCCCTGTCCTCCTTTTCATATGGTCACCCTAGTAGCGCTACTCCCAAGTCAGGACACTTCGCGCTGCAGCTTTCCCATCTGATCTGTTCCTGTTTGCTCGGGCGTCAATCCCATTGAGCTCAATGGGACTGACTTCCAAGTCGATCCTCTTAAGATCTGCCGCTTCAACGGCGGCTGGCAATAAGTCCCATTGAACTCCCGAGTCAACCGGCAGAGTTGGGGTCTGCAGAGCTGCCATCGTTTCGGATCGCGCTTTTAACTCTTACTGGGGGTGGGGGGGAGGATTCCAATGGATAGAATGGGTCTTACTTCTCTTAGGAAACACGCACAGCAGCAGGCTCGGGCAGTTTCCTTGACTACAGTCAGTGGTTTCATGCCTGGCCGTTTAAATCGGTTCCCCTCGCTCCTTCCACACCGCCTTCATTCACTCCGTCGTCCTTTAACGCAGCTGCAGCCTCCAACGCTGCCGCCGCCGCCGCCTCCTCCCCCAAATTCTGGGCGGAGGAACCGCGGAGGAGCCTCCACGCACCAGCATAAGGAAGCTGGAAGTTTTGCAACTTTTTCGGTCGTCTCTCTCACTCCATCTGAGGCGGAGAAGCGTTTGAGGTAAGCCCGGATCTGCCTGTTTTAGCACTTCGGAAACGAACAGCCTAAGAATGTACATTGATGGTGCTATATAAATAATAATGATGATGATGATGATGGTGGTGATGATGTTTATCTCGAAGTAAAGCCCATTGAGTTCTTTCTTCTTATTGAGCATTCAGAGCGCTGCAGCCTTAAGCTTGGAATTGAAAAGAACCAGTGGAGGCTGGTAGCCCCTATTTTGGTGGGGCTGTGAATCCATTCTGGATTTCAGTTAGAACTAGCAAGCTGCTCAAGGTGTTGAATCTATTTTGGGGGGTAGTGTTCAACACCGTGGATAGCTCCTTTTGAGTTCTGGCTGGTTCTGACTGAAATCCAGAATGGATTCACAGCCCCAGTGAAATAGGAGCTACCAGCCCCCACTGGGAAGTGCTCTACCGCTTCTTGGAACAACAGGAAGGAGATCCGGATTGCAACGGGTCTCTAGGATCCTGGGCGGAGAGCGGGGATTTATACTTTTGGCAATTTAACCATAACCCCAATGGCAAGATGTTCTGAAGCCAATCATGTTGCATTCGTGCTAATTCTTGCTTCTTTTCCCTGATGTTGTAGTTCCTTCCTTCTAAAATAGAGATCCTGTTCCTTCCTTTAGCATCCAATAATTCCAATTGGAGATTCTGGAAATACCAGAACTCTAAGTAAAAGTCTACCCAGGCTGTCTATTTTGGCAAGGCTTGGTTTGTGCCTGGGCATAGCTTCATCCTGCAGCTTTTTCAGCGGTATCCCTCTGCCCTAAAGCATATGGAGGAGTAACTGGCAGCCTGCAGTCAAATAATCAGCTGATTGGTTCAAATCAGTGTATGAAATTCAGCCCCTCCGCTCATTTCTGGGTCTTCATGGGCCCTCTTAGGGTCGCCATGGCACAGTGCCACACACAGAAGGCAGCAGATGTAGAATTCACATGGACTGTGCTGGCTGGGGCTCATAGTGGTTGCGGTCCAGCAACATCTGGAGAGCCATACATTGCCCATTCGTGCATTAGAACTAAGCCCCCTCATGTATTAATTGGGTGAGGGCACTAATAGAAAGGGGCAGGGGGGCACGCTTATGCCACCCCTGCAGTCACACAACCTCATCCCCCAACATCCATGCATTGATGTGGACTTAGGGAAGGGAACGCCCTACGCACTTATTCTTTTGTTTGCTTAGGCATTCACAGGAACTGGGACAACCCCAATCTCATGGAAATAAGAGGCCTGCCTGTGTAGGCTTCTGCTCAGACGGGGCAGCGCAAAAAAGCAGCATGAGCCTGGCCTGGGGCCAGAGTCTTGGTCCCATTCTATGAGCGGACCCCCTTCGTGCATATAATGAGTGGGGGGAGATGTCTCTAGGAACCCTCTTCTCCATTTTAGCTCCTTCTCTTCCCTGCATGGTCCCTCTTGTACGGGGTTCTTCATTTGTGGACCTTCCTTCCTTCAACATCTTGTCTCCACCACCCACTCTTTCCTTGGCCCCTACTTTTCAGGCCACTTTACCCCCATTTCCCATCTCATAAGTAGTCATACCGCCCTACTGCTCTCTCCCCTCTGTCCATGACATATTGCCCCGTCTGCTCTCAAGAGTTTCTTCCGAGTTTTTACCTCAGTTTGCTGCTTCCACTGACCTTTTCCTCAAGCTTTCTTCTTTACTCCATGCTTGAATTACCAGGGGGGCAGAGAGGATCCAGCCCCCCCTTATCTTTTGTGCTGCCCCCTTTAGCTATTGTTTTTCAGAAGGCTAGGGACGACATAATATGGTGTGGGGCTTGTGCGGGGCCAGCAGCAGGTAAGCACTGCTGGGTGCCTACCAAGGCCCATATCCCAGCAGGGCCCCCAGGGCCAACACCTGCTGCTCCTGCTTCTTGCTGCCTCCACCTTTTTACCTGTTCCCCCTAAGCAAGTGAGCAATAACAAGAGTGAAGAGATGTGCCTTGCTTTCCGTTGGCTGTGTGGATTGTGCCCAGAAAGTAGGCAAGCAAATGGTTACTGGTGACAGAAGTAGGAGGAGGTGGCGGCTCCCCTCAGAGAGGCGTCCTATTGAGGGCATCCTGCCCAAGATCTCTCCCAAAACCTGGAGCAGGCATTGGGCAAGTAAATTTCAAATCCAAACACTTCTTCATGTTGTTCTTTCTCAGTCTATTATCTCCTCTGCATCCTTCTCTTAGACTCTGTGCCCCTTGTCAGCTTCCCTACATCCCAGGACTTCTCCCCCCACCTCAGCTACCTCCTGCCTGAGCTCTCATCACAACCAAAGAACGTCCTCTTTCTTGGCAGGAGTTGTTCTGAGCACTGCATTGTTCCTTGCGCACTTGAACATTCTGTGCCACTGCACCAGCTCACCCAGCTTGAAGCTTGACCGACACCTGTGCAATACAACACAGATTAATAACGTTCAGCTGTTCTTAAAAATTAAGAGTCTTCTCCTGCCCGTAAGTTCACAGTATAAAAGAACAGATGAAGCTGCCCTTAGTGTTAAGTAACTAGAGCGTCCTCATGCATTAGGGGAAATAGCTTCCAGATCAGGGGATATTGTTCTTAAAATGACTTGAGCCTTGATTCCCCCAAACGACCAGAAAATTATGTATTCATAATAGTGTGCTTCTGTGTATGTGTCAGCATTTGTATATTTTTTAATTCTCAGCATTAAAGTAATGCTGTGGTATTTTTGAAATGAAGGTGATATATCAACGCAATCTTATCTATTATGGAGAAAGCCTTTAAGCCCAAATCAGCCTCTTTTCTTAGCTTTATGCGGTGTGAGTAGTTCTGTGACAGAAACCTATTGACACACCCAATGTTCTGACTCACCATTTAAACATTATTATTGTCGTCATCAAGGAAATGTACTTACAGATTGTTTAATAATATGGAGTGATTGGGTTGCATCTGGGGGCCCTGTTTGGTTTGGTTTTTCCTTGCTGGCAGGGCTCTGGTTCCCTTGATAGTTTTTTGACAGGTAGAAATTCAACAAGCAAGCTTTCCCTACATTTATGGGGCAGAATTGCATAGAGTTCAGCTGTTAAAAAGCCCAGAAGCCCTGCCGGAAAGGTATACGGGAAAGCAGTATATTTTAATAAATATTTTTTAAACCTAGTCAGACCTGAACACTTATAGGTGGGTCTGTTCGTGTAAGTATCCGGCAATTTGTGATAAGAAGGTGCCACTTTGCTCTGATAGATCATTATTTTCAACCACTAATGATGATGATTTTTCAACCTCATGGCAAGATTTCGAGACTCTAAAAAAACAAAATATAAGGGTGGACCTGCATGCCTCTACTTTAGCAGAATATTGTAAAGTATCACACACCCCTAGGGGATTGAGAATCAATAAAAGCCCGGGTTTATTTATCTCCAATCAGGAATTCCAAAATAAGTGGGCTGCTATTCTCAGTAAATGTTCTTTTGATCTCATGCTTTTACTAATAGAAAAATCTAATTCAGAAATCGTTAAAATAGAACAACTTAAAACTTTTCAATCTAACTTTTCTGAGCAATTGCCCACTCAACAATTTGAGAAGAAAATGGAGGCTCTTGATCAAGAATTACTCATTTATCGGAACATTCTTAAACAACTTAGTCAAAAAATTCAAGAGGGATGAACTGGACTACATCAATGAATCCGTTTATCCATGGCTTAAAGTCAGGTCCACCCCACCTTCATCTCGCCGGGTTCGATTTCGGGAACTATCAAGTTTCCCCTCGGAAACGGAATACAGTGATGATCAGGGTGAATCGCCTGATACCTCCAGCAAGGAGGATTCATGTTTCCATCAACAACTTTTTTCTCACGAAGTCGTAATCCCCTGCCATTCAAATTGAAATCACAACAGAGGTCTTCAGCGTTACACAGATCCCAGAAGAAGACGAGTCTAGTTATCAACTTACCTTCCTTTTCAGTATCAGAGGAACACATTCGAATCCTAAACAAAGGACTTTCTTTTGTACCCACACTAAACTACAACCCATTTAATGCTAGGATAGACCTGTTTAAACTCATACATCTAATAAAATTAAAACAATTTTTCAGTGACTCATCCACTTTTGATAACACTATGCTCCAAACACACTCCAAATTTGTTCCCAATGTCTCCAATCCCAGTATAGTGACATTTGAAAAAGTTGTTTTCTGTGATCTGTCGAACCTGGGACACCATTCCAATTTCAAATGGCAGAATTTATCCAACAAAGAACGAGACGTATTAACCTCATTGGCAGCTAATAAAAACATCTTCAAACCTGCAGACAAAGGCGGTGCTATTGTCGTCGTACTTGATAAAGCACATTATCGTCAAGAAGTGACCCGACAACTTTATGATTCAACCAATTATTTACCAATCAACAAAGACCCCACGGGGACATTAAATTAGTCATTAGAATCCTCGTACAAGAAGCTCTAGCTTTAGGCTATATCACTAAGGACGCAGCCACTTTTCATATGGTTACCCTAGCTTTAGCTGCTTGATTCCTGTGTGCCAGGCAGCTATAAAAGGCATAGGAGCAGGGCCACAAAAAGGTGGCAACTGTCCTCTGAAATATGTCGGAAGGGGCAATAAATTGCAAAGCATATGACATGGAACGAAGGAAATTCTGCCAAGCCTTGTGGAACCTGTTCTTCCCATAGAGTTCACAGCGCCAGTATTTGTCTTCCTCCTCCAATTCAAAATGCAGCATACTTCAAATGGTTGCAATTAGCAGTAACTTATTTTCAATAAATTAATGCAACTAAGTGGATTTTTCCCAATCTTTTCCCTAAACCCCGCTCTTGCGCTTTTAACAGCACTCCTTCTCAAACAGAAATGTAGCAAACAAAGCTTTTCCTGGCATGGGGGTAAGAGGTGGGAAAACCGATCACCTGCTTAATTTCTCTGGGCTGCTGTTAAAAGCCTGAAAAAAGTGGGGACTATTGCCTGCTGAGAGCAAAATCAGAGTCCTGTTGGCAATAGTAGGTGAATGCAAGGAAGCATAGACAAGAGAACTGGCGGAGGAAGGGAGCAGGAGACACAACAGCTACGGCTTTGCATACTACCTCACAGTGGCTGAGTTCAGATGACACTTTAGGCAACGGAGGGAGGAATAGCGTACTGACTATGCGTTATTTTGGCGGCGGCGCGGGAGCACCCGCCACACGACATGTTGCCCCTCCCCCTGTCACGCGGCTAAAAGTCCCAGCATCCTTCTGGCCTGCTGCGTCTCCTCCCTTCCCACCTCTCTCAGTCTTCCGGCCGTATCCCAGCATGCACCGCAAGTTCGGTTCGGCTGCTCCGGACGACGAACTCTATGGCCAAACGGAATAGTACACGGAGAGAGGGGGGTTCCCGACACACGGCACTTTAAACAACGGAGTTCGAGATAAACTACGTGCAAGCCCATTGTTTTTCTCCGTTGTTTAAGTGCCCCAAATAGCATACTGTCAGTTGAGTGTGTGTTGTGTGTTGCCCTCCACACGACACAATAAGCAACACAATTATTGTCTCTCTTCCCCCCTCCCCCCCGGTTGAATATCGTGTCATCCGAACCAGGCCAGTATTTAAGCTGTAGGCATTATCTCTGGGTGAGAACCCCACAACCCAACTCACAGGGGTCAAGCTCTACCACTCCAAAGAAGAACACATTTTTCTGCTAGAAATTAAATAGGTAAGTTCAAGAATCATGAGTTAATGCTGTACACAACCATCTTGGTTAATGTTTATGGGCCACACTAGTATGTTCTTTTGCCTTTTTCTCCTGCTTTTTCTGTCCTTTTCAGAGGTATTGCTGTTGTTTTGGTTGGCTGAGCTAAACTGGAAAGGGATGGAGAGAAGTTGCACTTTTATTTAATAATATTTATTGTTAATTATACTTGGTATCTGAATGCTGAAAACACATTACATGCATCATCTTCTTGTAATCCTTACAAGAGCCTTCCCACCTATATAGCAGATGGGAGGGCTGAGGCTGGGAGAGAGTATATTGCCTTGTGAGTTCATGGCAGAGGCAAGATTCAAAGGCCCTTGGACTAGTATAACTGTCCTAGCCAATAGAGTATACCAATTCTCAGTGACAATAGACATTTCAGACAAGCGTTCCCCTTGACTTGCAAACTTAGGCTATTACACTGTTGTAGGGTTTTCATGTAGATTAGGTATTTATCCCTGGTGGTTCTGTGCAGGCTCTCTCTCTCTCTCTCTCTCTCTCTCTCTCTCTCTCTTCATAGCAACCCTGTGAGTCATCTTTCAAATTTGTGCAATTGCCTACTGACACTTACCCTTTTACGTCACATAGCACTAGAACCAGGGTGGCCAACTGGGGGGTTGTGTGCTGGATCAGTCCTCTGAAGCAATTTTATTTGGTCCTGGCAGGTTTACCAAATTCCAATCAAGCTGTGGTAAAACATTTGCCCGCAATTTCATTCATAAGGAAAAGAGAAATGTTTCTAACGTGTGTGTGTGTGTGTGAGAGAGAGAGAGAGAGAGAGAGAGAGGTGTCCATATTTCATTGCTATCTTTCTAAGTCTTGGATTTTCTCTGTTTTCTAATGCTCCATAAGTGTGTCACCATTGGTAGCAACTATTATGAGCCTGACTGCTTGATATTGGGGGAGGGGGGCAATTTTGTGGAGCAGAATACATTTCCAGGCTGTGGAGCTCTGTCAGCATAATTATGAGTCTCACTAGAGTCAGCCATCCCCGCATTAGACTAAAAGAGTGAGATTACTGTAATGTTTTCTTTTGCATGAGTGTAGGGTGAAATAAAGAGACGAGACAACATATTTGGATTTAAATATGGGCCACATTTATTAACTCAGATCTGCAATAAGGGAAAACCTAAGCGGGCATCTCCATAATGGTTTCCTACGGAGCCGTCCTAGGAAAGGGCAAGCCATTCTTGCCCTGTGGGGTGGCGGCTGCCATCTCGCCACTCCAGGGGTTTCCATTTGGGTAGGGAGGCCTTCCTGCGTCGCTACCCTCGTGCCACACGGCTCCGAGGATGTGAGTAAGATTGGCCTCAAAGGTAAGCCTTAACCTTTCAGCTGTTGCCGCACGGCTCCCAGCCTTGGGCTTCAGGCTCTACCCTTCACCACAACAGTGCCTGAGAATGCTTACCAGCCTCCACCCACTCTAGATGCCCGCGCCTAACCGCCACAAGGGGTGACAAGCGTCCGCTTAGTCGCTCCCCCCCACACTACCTAGGATTACCTCGCTCAAACACCGCTGCAGATCTGATAAGAAAATGTCATTTCCCCTGTTGGACAAATGTACTCCATCCTGCCTATACAGCTCCCTCCTGTTTTGCTCTACCTTGGGATGCCGCAGGCTAATGTCGCCATGCTTAACCAGATCCTTGTAAACTTCTGTATTCACCCTTCTCCAGGCCTGCTCCAACGCCTTGGTGTCACCCCCTCTTCCCCACTTGATTCGTGGGAGCATACAGGACCATATGATCTGGACACCCGGCCAACACATTCGCAGGCTCTCAAAATCAGCTCTTATTTGCCATATGAGGGCCTTGCCTTTCAGCTGCCCCAAATCATTGCCCCCAAGATGTATGAGCAAGATCTGCGGCCGAGTCACGACCCGCTGCTGGTGCAATAATGTGGGAAGTAAACTTTCCCACCGCATACCACGGTGTCCCCACCACTGAATGTCAGCGTACTGGCTCAGCCCAAGTTGTAATCCGTGACTCGACGTGGCAGCCCCCACCGCGCCCAGGCATGGCCGAGCGCGGGTCTGAGGGCACTTGTGTCATGCAGCAGACTATACTCCTCACCAGTATTGTCTACCTTTGCTGAAGTATTGTCAGGTTCTGGTAATCAACCTTCAGAACTCTAGGGGTCACTCTAGAACATAACAACAGCATTAGGTCTACAAGCAATTAGTGTATTTTGGTACATATGTCAATTGGAGATAGGGGAAAAACCCAAAGGAATTCTTTGTTGGGAGTGTTGCCCAGCTGTCTTTTGGAAAAGAGATTTCCACAGAAAAATCCAATTGTTTTCAAGATACCCACCTCCTAAAGGTTTTTCAGAGGTTATTGCCTGTGTGGTGAGAATGTGTCCATTGCCTATCTGGCTTAGGTAACCTGGGTGGGGCACTTTCTCACCTCAGTGGGACTTCAGCCCAGTGAAGCCAGAACATCCGGGATCTACTGCAAGAATTCTTCCCCCAAATCTGGCATTGAGCAGTTGGATTAAAAAAAAGTGCTATTGGTTTACCTTATTAATAATATAACGTATTTAATTGCCACAAACCTAGTAGATGACATGTCATATATGGTGGTCAAATGTACTAGAGATATCAGACTTGCTTTGGGATATTCTGGTTGTGAAATTGGGAATAACAAATGTGAAAAACTCATCAGAAATCTTGAAACAAATATGATATTTGAAATACAGTGATTTTTAAAATAATGATTTTTAAAAAATTCCTTTGAGATGCACAGTTCTCATTCAGATATAGAACATAAAAATGCAATTGAAAGCAAAGCACCAACAGTTGCAAAGTTTATTCTACAGTGAGAATAATGGCTCCTCTCAGCTCCTCCCCTTTCCGTACTGTTCTCAGTATCTCCCCAACACTAACACCCTCCAAGAGCCCTCTCCCTCCATTCATTACAAGGATAGCGTGTAAAATTGCTAAGAGACTGGTACAGTTCTAGGTCTCCTGGAATGGAGGGTTGTTTTGCTTTTTTCCCCCTGAGACTTGAGCAAATATCACTATCATCTTTTCAACTATGGGTTGAGATGGTAGATGGGTGTGGAGAGTATAAATATAAATACACCTTGGAAAGTAATGTAAGATAATAACTGCAAGCTGTTCACCAGTTCTTGTGCCCTGTAAGCTTCCTTGAACTTAAGACTTGCTTCCAAGAAAACATGCAGAGAATTGTGCTGTTAATCCATATGCCAGCCAATGTGTGCAATGTATGTGTGCCAATGAAGCTTTTGTCTGAGCAGCCATAGATCCCTGGTGTATGAGTATTGTGAACTGAAATGGTGAGTGCACAGTTTTATCACACTTGCAGTAGGAAGCTTGGGCATGTGGAAGCCTATAGATATATTATGTTTGCATGACCAATGTCCCAATGGAATTGTTCTGGCTTGAAAGTAGGAACATCTTGCATACAAAATGGATTGAGAAGCAAATGTCTGAGGAGCTGATATATACCTGTTGTTTTATAAAAGCTTCAAAATGAGAAGGGAACCTCTGCCCCATGAAGATCCCCCATCTGCAGAGGCTTCCTGGATTCCTCCAGGGGAGAGGACTTGGCCTCCAAGCCCTGCCAACTAGAAGAAGCCCCTAACAAGCATCCTCCGCTGAGCCAACAGCTGAAGTGCTCCTCCAGCTCAGTCATGATGGTTTCACTGTGTGCAAGCTGCTGGGGGTGCCCACTCACAGCAAAACAAGGCCCCAGGCAATACGCTGGCTACACAGTGTGTTGCCCAGGAACCAAATGACATCAGGCAGAGACCAGCCCCACACCCATTCAGTTGCCCACCCCTGCTCTAAAATCATCTTGCTTTCACTGTTGCACGAATGTCGTTTGAAGCTTGCACAAAATTTGTTTGTGCTGTGACCACACTTGGAATACTGTGTACAGTTTTGGTCACCACACCTAAAAAATGATATTGTAGAGCTGGAAAAATGCAGAAAAGGGCAACTGAAATTATCAAGGGACTGGAGCATCTCCCCTATGAGGGAAGGATTACAACAGCTGAGATTATTCAGCTTGGAGGGAAAAAAGGAGGCTGAGGGGAGACATGATAGAGGTGTACAAAATTATGCATAGTGTAGAGAATGTGGATAGGGAGACATTATTCTCCCTCTCCCATAATACTAGAACCCAACGGAGTCTTCTCATGAAGCTGATTGGTGGAAGTTTCAGGACAAATAAAAGGAAGCACTTCTTCATACAGCGCATAGTTAAACTCTGGAATTCACTACTACAAGATGTGGTGATGGCTACCAATTTTGATGGCTTTCAAAGGGGGCTAGATAAATTCCTGGAGGAGAAAGCCGTCAATGGCTCCTGATGGCTAAGTGCAACCTCCATTATCAGAGATAGTAAGCCTGTATACACTAGTTGTTGGGGAACATGGGTGGAAGGGTGCTGTTGCACCGTGTCCTGCTTTGTGGGTCCCTGGCCGACAGCTGGTTGGCCACTGTGTAAACAGAGTGCTGAACTAGATGTACCCTTGGTCTGATCCAGCATGGCTCTTGTTATGTTTGCTTGAACTTCTCATGCTACATATTGTTGATACTTAACGTGTTTAATATAGATAAAATTCTTTTGCCATGAGGACTGATTGAGATGTAATTGAATAAAGATTTGGCACTGGAAGATTTTGATTCCTGCTTAATCTTAATAATTTAAAATATTGTTATTTAAGAATGGCCTTGCTAGGTCAGACTAAGGGCTGACTAACCCAGCATTCTGTCTCTAATAGCGCATAAGCGCATTGACCGTCCCCTAGTATTTTGCATACAGGTTCCATTTAATTCAAGCACATGAATTTGGTTTGTAAGAATGTAAGAGAAGCCTGGGAGGAACATACATTCATATCACAGCTCTCATGCTTCCTACCTGAAATTATGCTGGGGGCAGCCCCCAGGACGTTCTAAAAGTAGCGTATGTGTTGGGTGTCAGGTGCTTCGTAGACAATTCACAGGGCTGGCCCTGTGAATTGTAGACTGAAGACTTGGCAATTTGTCATGAGAAAATGTATCTCTGCTTCTCTGTTATGTGCTTATCTCAAATGGTAGGCCGAAGGCCTTGAAAGTTCTCTGGGAATTAAACTATGTTTTGCAAAGGTGGGGGCTATCTTCCTCACACTGTGGCGTCATCAGAAGAGGTTGAACCGTGCCGCCCTGTTGGCACGTGAGTTTAGATTACAGGCCTGAAGCCCTGTCCATCAAAGTAGCTTAGAATTGCCCAGCCTCCACACTATAATACCTTTGTCCTGAGAGTAATTCCTTTGCTAGGAATTATCTCGTCAAACCTCTTGCTGCTTGTGTGCTATTCTGCTGTTGTGAGTTTCTATCTGATTTAGAATTGTATGAGGCACTCTGTACATGTTCTGTTGCTGTTTAGACTTGGAACTTCTACGAACTATGCCATGAAAAGTGCACTGTGGCTTTTCATAGATTTGGACTTGTGATTACTGTTCTGGATTCGTGTTCTATAGCCTGCTGTCTCCCTCCATGGAGCCAAAGTTATGGGCAGAGGGAGGCAGAAGCTGATTGTTGCTGTTCTACAATTCTGTGTGTTTGGGACCTGTGATAGGACCTTCCTCAGAGCTAAAGCTACGTGAATTGGGAAGGCTCCCTAGGTCGAAGAAGTTCAGTTCCTGACGTCTTGCTTCGGTGATCTGCTCAGCGTTCCCTGACAGGCTGAGTCTGATTTAGTTCAAGATAGTCTTACCTTCTGTCTGGAGGCTTTCCGTGAGTGTCCCTATGTTCCAGAGGATTCCAGTGCAGTGTGGCCGCTCCTGCCCTCTAAGGACTAGGATTAATCTCTAAATGTCTACCCCTGAGTGAGTGCTGTTCGCATTAAGCCATTCTACCTGAAAGCTGTGTGGTCCGTATTCAGCTTCAAGTGTGTGATTGCAGAAATGAAACCGTCATGCTTTGAATTCCGTGTGATTTACAATAAAAGAAATCCCACTGTTATTGTTGTGTATCAGTGTGCCTAAAGTCGTGAGCAGAAGCTTGGAGAGTTAGCCAGAGTCACGACAGTATGTGTTGTACAACTATGCCAAATGCTGTTCCCTCAATGGAGCTTGCCTTATTCCAGGAGTGAATTAACTATGGTCCTCCAGATGTTAGACTACAACCCCCATCATCCCTGATCATTGGCTGGGCTGGCTGGGGCTGATCAGATTAGGAGCCCAACAACATCTGGAAAGTGGCTGGTTCCCCACCCTTGCTTTCTATTGCTTTAAATCTAGGATCTATCAAACTCAGCATGATCTACACCAGGGGCGGAGAGCCATTTTGGACCTAAGGGCTGCATTCCCTCATCTGAGCCTGCATGGTAGTGGTGGAGGGGGGCAAAGGCAAAAATGTGGCTCATTTATGTCAATTATATCCCACCTTTCTGCCAAAATCTAGCGCTCAAGCCACTGCCACCCCAGTCTCTTTCTCACACACACACTTTTTTCACCTTATTTTCTTTCTCTTTTCGTCCCTCGCTGCCCACCACCACCACCAGCACTTAAGCCTTTTTGTAAAGTCTAATTGCTGCATGCAGGGCTGATATGGCGGGGGGGGTGGGGGGGAGTTAGTCCTTCCCTTCCCAGCAACAACACCCTCTTGAAAATGCCCTCCTAACAAGTAAGCTATTTAAGAAGCATGCTTGGTGGGTGGAGTAGGGGTGAGAGGGGAGGCCCCAGGGCTAAATGGGGAGGCCCCAGGGTCTGCATCCAGCCCAGTGACTGGAGGTTCCCCACCCTTGATCTAGACTGACAGCAGTTCTCCAGGGTCTTAAGCAGAGACCTTTCCTAGTACAGCTGCCTGAGATCTGTTGAACTGGAGAAGGGAGGAACTGAATGAGGAACCTTCTGCACCCAAAGCACTTGCTCGCGCACCGAGTTATTGATCTCTCCTTTCCAATCTAAGTTTTATTCTGTTGCTTTAGTTGACATTCGTAATTTATTTTTTTTAATTAATCATAAATTGATATTAATAAAAGGTAATTGTGTTTGTAACATTAAATGCTAATTGATCACTACATTTTTCTACAGGAACGAATGCAAGCAATGCAGCTTTCTTAAAATTACAGTATCCTGAATGCAAATGGCCCTGGTGGTAATAGAAGAATCGTAAGGAATAAGTAACGGTTGAGGCAAAACAATGTCTGCCAGAATCACACGGTGCTTTGTTTCCATATTAGTGTTTTGCGTCATGCTAAAGCCGTCTCAAAGTCAACGTTGTTCCACAGAGAAGATGGAGAACATTGCCATCGATATCAGAGCAGCCCTTTCTAAAGGCATCCGGGGGACAGATCCAATCCATACTTCATCTTCGGAAGCCTGTGCTAATGTTTGCTGTTTTGGGGGGGAAATAGCAGGTAAAAACAGTGAGTGCCTATTATACATTTATGACTTACTCATTTATGACTTACTTCTGAGTAAACATGCCTAGGATTGCACTGCTAAGTCCCACTGTGTCCAATGAGGCTTACTCCCAAGTAACTATTTTTTATTATTATTTAATTTAAAGCATTTCTTGACTGCTTTTCAGGGCAGAGGCCCTCACAAGGTGGCTTACAACAATAAAATACATAAAATATTAGCAATCAAAGATTAAAAATATTAAAAGCAATAGAACATGATTGCAATAAAACAGCAATGAAAACAATAAAACTGACAATAAAACCAGCAGGAACTATTTGTAGGATTGCAGCTTTAAACTGATTTAACAAGCTTTCGTGAGATGAGAATGACAGAATTCTCAGGACTTTCGCCAAACTACATTTCCCAGGATTTTGGGCAGGGAGTCATGACAGCTAAAACCGATATAAAGCCAGGGTTGTAATCGAACCAGGGCTCACAGGATCTAAGCACTGGGACCTTTGGATTGGCAGGAATGCTGATGTCATCTGCCAGCCCACTCAGGCTTCCCTGTTCCCACTGAGTTTAGCTGCAATCCTCATAGAGGCTGTGGCGGGGGGGGGGGGGGGGAATGGATTTTCCAAGCAACGATATATTGCTATGATCTATCCCTGTTGCAATACAAAGCATTTAGGGGCAAATGGACTTGAAGGGTAATTAAGAGCCATTCACTTTCAAAAGACTTGTTCCTGATGCTAGAACTGCTCTGTTGATATGGATTCGCTGCCTATATTTTTGGACTCTCTTTCGGAGTGTGGCTATGTGGTTTGTCATGATAAGTGCCTGCACTTCAAAATGTACCACTACACCAGTGTGTAAAACTGAAATAGGCTTATAGTGTTGATATATATGTTGACTGCACTTATAATGAGCTGGGATGGGTTAAGATAGAGCTGATTGTCAATACTCGGAGCTCAATTTTTGACCTCTCCTGCCCCCACCCTCTTCTTCCAAACTACATGCAATTATTCCCTATATCTCTGGATATTGTTGGTATAGAAAAGTGCTCTTCAAATATATGACTGTTTTATTTCTTTCTGCAATTTAACCTTTAATATATCCAGGAACAAGTCTTTGAACTTTGCTTGGACCCTTACCCACTCCCAGAATGTCACCAAATCCTGAGTCCAGACTAGCACATCATAGAGGATACATGAATTTAAGGGCTGGATCAAACACTCGCATGAGCGGAAGTCTGCACATGCAATGAGACTCCTCAATCCTCTTCTCCTGTCTGCAGCCCACCACACCCACACTTACCGTAACTGCTCTAGAGGGTACCCCAAACCTCTGGTTCTCTACTCTTGGCAGAACAACACAATTGGATACAACCCTCAATCTCCTTCTGCTTGTTTTGGGATTCTAAGCAAGGAAGCTCCCCTCAGCACTTGTCCCCAGTGCAACTGGTATGTGGTGGTGGTGGGCCAAGGGAAAATGGAGAATCTCTCAGCAGGTCCTGACTTGTAAGGAGAGCCCTGCTTAATCAGGGCAAGGCCCAACTAGTTGAGTATCCCGTTTCCAACTATGGCAGCTAAGTCATTCCATGAAGCTTGTAAACAGGGCATGACAGGAAGAGCCCTCCTCCATTTTTTGCCCCACAACAGCTGGTTCACGGAGGTCCATAGTCTCTTAACATAGAGGCTCCATTTAGCTACCATGAACAAGAGCTCCAGGGTGTTATAGGGGATAAAGTATTGGGCTCTCCCATGGGAGATTTAGGTTCATGCCTGTACTGCTGTGAAGCTCCCCTGATGTCCTTGGACGAGTTCTCTGTTTCTCAGCCTACCTTATCTCATAGAGTTGTGATTATAAAATGGGAGAAGTCCCCATATAAGCTGCCTAGTGCTCCTTGGAAGAAGGTGGGATAAACATATGATAAAAATGTGAATAAGTTTTTCTGAGCTTCTTCATCCCGTCAGCCTTGGGTTGGGAATGATGTCTAAACACTGGCTTTGGTAAGGTAGTAGGAGAGGCAATGAATCTCCAACTGATATTATGCTATTATACGCTGTGGCACTGCTAAAAGCATAACACAGGCCTAGTTTTCACAGAAGTTGTGGGTTGTGTTCAATCTGGGGAGGGGCGGGCACATGATGGGGCATTCTTCCACATTAAAAAAAATCCTTGCACATAGGAAACTAGCATGTCAGATAGAAGGATAAGCTATAATCCTTCTCTTTGACTAATTTTCTATGTACATGGGGTTTTTTTCTGTATAGAGGATCATCAATTATGTGTTTCCCCATCTGCTCTCTGAAATGTCAGAGCCCAGCCAACTCAATGAGAGCTACCACCTCAATGAGAACAAAATGTGTTGCTGTTAAAATGCACTTAGGGTATGTGTTTGTTTTCCAGCCAACAAGACCTGCAACTATGTCATCTTTAATGCCAAAAGGAAAGGCAGTTATCCAAATTGCTACCAGTTTCATTATCCCATTAACGAAACCTGCCCAGTGAAACAAGCTTTAGGTCTGGTGACCTACAGAATGATAAAAGGTAAATGATGATACAAATCAGTTGATTGATTTCTGAGACACTGTATTTGTGGAATTCTGTATTTATTCAAAACATACCTAACTAATTTCCCAACTGCTCAAGATTGCTTACAACATGATTTAATACCCAAACAAACATAATAAATAATAATAATAGTGACCTGGTTTACATGTAGTGGCAAATCATGGTATAATCAACCATTGAATTGTGGGTGGTTGTTACATAGGAACATGGAACTATGGGTTGTTAACCACGAATAATCCACAAAGGGAACCCATTATTTGTTGTTGGGTTGTTAAGTGTGTATTATTTAAACCATGGATTGTTGTTACATGCTAACATAGAATCGTGGGTTGTCCTTAGATTGTTTCATCAGGCTACAGAGGCAGCAGGAAAGAGTGGTAAAAAATCTCAGCCTCTTTACATGCCAGTACTGCAGTGCCATAAAGGCAGTTGGGATACAGGGAAGGGGTAGGTGAAGTAGGAGGGGAAAGAAACAACCCAGGGACTGAAAAAACAATCCATCATTTCTTTGATTGTCTGCTAGACAAACTTTGGCTAAGGCAATACTTTCAAACCAGGACAATACTAAAATATTAAGGGCAGGTTTGCACATAATGTTAAGCCATGGTAGGAATTGTTGAATTCTGGGTTGTTGTGATGTGTGACAGGGCCACGCTAACAAACTATAGTTTGTTAAACATGAACAACCCAGAAAGAACCCATGGTTTATTGTTGGGTTGTGAACTCTGGGTTGTTTAAACCATGGGTTGTCATTATGTGCAAAAAATGGGAAACCTAATTCTTGGGTTGTTTCACCAGACTACACAGGTGGTAGGCAAGAGCGGTCAAAAACCTGGCCACTCTACATGCCAGTACTACAGCACTGCAAAGGCATTTGGGATACAGGGAGGGAGCAGGAGAAGAAAAACAAGCAATCGTTTGTTTGATCGTCTGCCAGACAAACTGGCAGACGATCAACAAACTATAGGTTAGCAGTATGTGCAAACCAGGCCTAAAATTCAAAATTCATCTACCATAGGCTGACCAAATAAAATCCAGGTCAGGGCTCATGTAACTTTAACAGTTGTAGAGAAAAGGGAATTTCAGCCAGTGTCATTTGTATGCAATTAGTTCCTGGTGAAATTCCCTCTTCATCACAACAGTTAAAGTTGCAGGGGCCCTGCCTTCTTTTGTATATGGCCACTCTAGTATAGTGCATGCACCTTTAACTGCTGTGATGAAGAGGGAATTTCACCAGGAACTAATTGCATACAAATGACACTGGCTGAAATTCCCTTTTCTCTACAACTGTTAAAGTTACATGAGCCCTGACCTGGATTTTATCTGGTCAGCCTAGTCTACCAGCAACCATTGAACTCGCTTTCTCATGATGTTCACTGTGGTTTTAGTTACAGCAGGCTGGTCTGCAAAAGCTCGCTTAAAAAGATGGGCCTTACAATGCTTCTTAAATCTCAACAGGAAGACAAATGGCAGCCTATGTCTTGAGCCTCATACAGGAAGCACTCTGTTTCTTCCCACCACTGATAATTTCAGACGACAGTGTCCTAAGCAGGCCTTTACTTGCCCACTGCCTGTATTTTTTTAAATGTACAACCTGCCTTAACTAGACCCTTCGGGTTCTCAAACATAAATCACTAATACAATAAAAGCCATCCAAAAGCCCAGCTGTCAGCACCCTACAACCAATAATCCAAATAAACAGGAGTAAATTAAAATCACTTTATCCTAAACAGGAATGTCAGAAGACCATTGTCCAAGGTAGGCTGTCTGAGGAGGGATTTCTAAAAGATGTGAGAGTGACGGAGAAGACCCTTCGTTTCACTGTCATGGTCATGCCTCCAATGATGGAGGCTCACAGGGCGTGGCCTTCTCTGCCGATACTAAGGCCACAAGGGGCAACATGAGAGAAGGTGGACCTTCAGAACTGAAATTGGCAGGGGAGTTCATGCAGGAAGAAGCATTAAACTTCCAGCTATCTTAATGATTAAAACTTGGTGGGAAACAGACAGAGGGGTTTGTAACCTAAAAAGTGTCTAAACATATTTTTAATAAATAGTTTTAAGTGTAGTAGAAATAATTCAGACACCTACACTGCCCTGAACAAACAAAACAGTTTTGTGAGTTTCCAGCCTGTTAAAAAAATGTGACATGTAGTGAGCATCTCTTGGTCACCCACACACTTTCCTCCTCCAACTTCATAAAGGTGTTCATTATTTTTAAGGAATTCTCTATTTAGAGTTTTGGCAAGGTGTATAAACAGATTAAACATACTTGTGCTGCTTGTTAAAACATTTTTTGGGGCAGGCAGCCTGCCTGAAGCACAGAGAAAATCAAGATTGAGCGATAACCCAGTGTTTGACTTGGAAGACATGTACAAAGGGAAAACAAAAGATCACCACAACGAAGTACTTCATAAGATGCATTATGATGTGACTCACCCCCCCCCAGTAACGTAAACAAATATATCACGCATAGTCCAGTCAAAGGTAAACGCTTTTAAGCCACGCCGATGCCTGTAGGACACAGTGAAGAATGACGATGATGAAGCCATGATGATAACCCATTGTCAAATTGGTTCATATTTGCAATTTAGAGACACCCTCACTTACCTCTGAGTAAACGGGATGAGACTGCAAGTCTCCATTGACAAATACAGGCTAATGATCTTATAATAAATTAAGGGCCTTTCATTATAATGTCTTGTTGTGGGGAGACTTTTTTGCTGAGGTATCATGAGAGAGGGCCTTCTCTGTGGTGGCTCCCCAATTGTGGAATGATCTCCCCGACGAGGCCCGCCTGGCGCCAACATTGTTATCTTTTCGGCGCCAAGTCAAGACTTTCCTCTTCTCTCAGGCATTTGGCAATATCTGAGGAGCCTGGGTTTCTTTTGTTTTGTTTTTGTAGCTTTTTGAAGTGTTGAAGTGGTTTTTAAATGTACAGATTGTGTGTATGTTGTATGTTTTTGCTGTTTTAATTTTTGTATATTGTTTTTAATTGTTTTTAATCCTATGTAAACTGCCCAGAGAGCTTCAGCTATGGGGTGGTATACAAATGTAATAAATAAATAAATATCTTTCTCTTTTTAGACACACCTTCCTCGATCAAGCCCTCCCATCCCATTGTGAATGGGAACTTTGTGACTCCACAAGCTGCCATATTTGATCTTCACAGTCCAACCAACCGTCCACATGGGTTGGGTCCTTCACAAAAATCCATTGCCTCTAAGAAGATGGATATCTTGGGCCATATAGGGAAACACTTTGATAAGATCAGTGGACGCTCCCAGGATCCCAAAAATGAAAGTGGAAACAGTTCGGGGAGTGTGGATTCTTCACCAATGCATGAAAGCAGCAGTTCATTGCTCGCAAGTATTGCTAATACTATTCAGCACATGCCCATTATACAGCCCACAGTTAAACTGTCTGTTGTTACTGCCGGCACCCAGGCAGGTACTGCTGCGGCTGCACTAATTTCTCCCATATCTCCTAGTAATGCTACAGCCACCAAGTCTACCACAGCTTATCATGAAAATACACCTCTGGCAAGTGTGATTCCAAGAAGTATCCCTGTTCTCCAGCCATCAACCACTTCTGGAACTAGTGCCAGCAACCTCAGCTCATTGCCTTCTAGTCTACCCACTCATATTTCCTCTTCTTTACATGATGCCCATTTTAGCAATGGGCAACAAGGTTCGGAAGGCAATATCTTTGACGGAGTTCCAGACACAAAAGGTGCCCCTTACTTTGGCGATAAAAGCATACTTCTTGCTGCGTTGCTTTTCGGGGTGATGTTCTTTGTCTTGGCTACAGTGCTGGTAGGTAGGAAGATGCTTGACTCTCTTCAGCAAAGGCGCTACACTAGACTGGATTACTTGATAAATGGCATGTATGCCAACATGTGACAGAAGAGGAACATCAAGAGGTATCTGGGTGGTAAATCCAAAGCTGGCTGGCCATTTGTAGGCCTTACTGAAAAGAAGATGGATTGAATTTAACAGAGTGGAGGACATGTTCGCTTTCTTATGAGGCCAAGTCTAAATGTTACACTCACTTTGTGATGTTTAGAATTCTCACATAATGTGTTTGTTTGTGATGTATCACATGTTAAGTTGTATGTTAAGGCTCCTGCTTTCCATCTCAGGAATTCTGTGACAGATTTGGTGTGCAAACCTACTCACATGGTAAGTGTAACATTTACATTAGGTTCATGTGGAACTAGTTATTTGTTTGCCAGAGCAGTTTATGTAGTGGGCAGAGTGGTAAATCTTGCGGAGACAATCTAACCCTCTTTCACTCCACGGTGTGTCGAAGTCATTTGTGTCATGATGCGCTCCCTTGAGACTCCTTTTCACCTTTCCCTATAAAGGATCCCAACCATGAACACAGTCGGTATACGGCTGCCCGTGCTGTGCATTATTTTTCCATTCCGTTCCCACCTCTGGGCGCCACCTTTTACTCTCCCCCTGGTTCTGTGATTCACTGACCCTTCTTGGTCTCACAGCAACCAGCTTCGCACTCTGGGCTCCTTTTGATTCTCCTCTTACTTTACCACTGCCACCATTTCACTCCGTACCTCAGTACCTCAGGTACTTAAAGAATCTAATCCAGTGCGAAACAAAATAACATTTATTTAACAAGAAGTAAGTTCACGCAGTTTATCGATCTTGTGGTTTCATTTGTTTCAATACTTTGCTGTTACAATAAATATACCTTGTATCCTTGCCTATTCTACCCTCTAAAGTCAAATCTAACTCCTCCTGCTACCTCTTATTCCCGAAATAATAAAACACAGACCCTACCCTGTTCTAACTTCTTCAGCAGACTAACCCCAACTCTCACTACCATCTGTCAACTACTAACTGCTAACTTCCAACTGATTTTAACTGATATTCCCCTTCACATCCTTGAATCCAACAGCCAATCAACATTCACTCCCCACATTCCATTCACTCACTCCCACTCCCAAAAGAATTAACCACTTACCAGCCTTACCATACAAAGTCCACACAACATTTACATCACAGGTAAATAGCATAAGACAGTGAGATCACAGTTTGCCCAAGCACCACAGCCATCTTAGTTAAGGACAAGCACTGCAGAAACAGAAGGTAAAACTTCATTTTGAGTTCAGCTGCCTCTGCCTAAAGGGATATAGTTCCACAATGCTGTTCTGTCCCCTGTTGGGTTCAACTACTGGGTGGGGGGCAGGGGGCGGGGGGCGGGGGGGAAGTATGCCACATTGCAAACAACACAAATAGCAATATCACACTTCACTTTCACACCAGCACCCAACACAAGGTACCTCTAGACAGGCGCATTTCTCAGCAGTGGCTTCAGAGTGGCAGCAGGTGATCTACATGACACAACCACCACTCCAAAGCCATCCGGGGCAAAGCCCCAAAGTTTCGCTCTAAAAAAACTGGGTATTTTTAAGCTTGGAGCGAGGCGATGACGGTCTGTCGCTCTTGCCCCAGAGCTTCTGGGAGGCGTGCCACAGTCTATGGCGGCCACTGATTGGTCACCATGTGCTGGGTAGGGAAGGACCAGCGAGCCATAAGCTTGCTGCACCACCTCCATGCCTCTGCAGTCCCTTGTTTATTTTTTAAAAATTAAAGCTGGGGATTGGATATTCTGAGCGGGAGGGAGCACCCCGTTTCCCCCTCCCTTGTTCCCCCTCCAATTTAGCTGTAAATGCAACCCTTCACATTTACAGCTTTTTAAAAGCCTCCAAAGCCCGCAATTGCGCTCCTTCTGCTGTAGATGGGTGGATGGAGTGCCAATACTGGGGAGGGGAGGTGCCACCTCGCGCTGCTGCCGCACTGCTGACCTGATGCCTTCAAGATGAGATAAGTGTACAGAGATAAGTGTAATGCTTAGACTTGGTCTGAGTCAAAATGGGGCAGAACAAAATGCTTGGACTGATGAGAACTGAAGTTCAAAACATCTAGAGGGTACCACGTTGGGGGAGTCTGATTTAGACAGCCTTTTCCAACTTAAAAATTCTGTTCAGTTTCTGAAAACTATACCCTACAGCTGTTTTATTGTATTTTGTAATTATATTAAAACACAACAACAAAATGTATTTTGATAATTCAAACGGCTTATTGCTATTTTTAAAATACTTTTGACATAATTATCTGCTCAAATTCTTGGTACAAATCGTTATAGTTGAAAGGAATATCAAGTGTCATCATCATCATCATCATCATCATCATCATCATATTTATTTATAACCCGCCTCTCCCTCCGGATCGAGGCGGGGAACAACAACAAATATAAAATACGAAGACAACAATAGATGAGATATTAAAAACAAATAAAAACCAATACATCATTAAAAACATCTTAAAATTCAACTGGATAGGCCTGCCGGAAGAGAGCAGTCTTCATGGCTCTTTTAAATTCGTGAAGACTGCTAATTTGTCGAATTTCACAGTCTGGGAGCGGTAGAAGAGAAGGTCCTCTGGGTAACACTCATCAGCCTAGTTCTGGCTGATTTGAATAAGTTCTTCCCAGAGGACCTGAGTGTGCGGGGCAGATTATATGGAAGAAGGCGATCCCGTAGGTAACCTGGACCCAAACCATGTAGGGCTTAAAGGTAATAACCAACACTTTATACTTTGCCCGGAAATTGGCAGCCAATGAAGTGATTTTAAAATTGGTGTAATGTGGTCACCCCTAGATGTACCAGTGACCAACCTGGCTGCCATATTTTGAACAAGTTGAAGTTTCCGGACTAGGTACAAAGGTAGCCCTATGTACAGCGCATTGCAGAAGTCAAGTCTCGAAGTTACCAGCGTGTGCACTACCATCTTGAGATCTTCCAACTGTAAGAAGGGGCGCAGCTGGCGTATCAGCCAAAGCTGATCATAGGCACTCCTGGCTGTCGCATCTATCTGGGCTGTCGTTTGGAGTGACGGATCCAGGAGTACCCCCAAGCTGCGAACACAGTCTTTCAGGGGGGTGTAACCCCATCCAGAACTGGTTGACACACCTCCAAACCCAGGTTGGGGCCCTTGACAGCAAGCACCTCCACCTTGTCTGGATTCAGCTCCAGTTTGTTTTTCCTGCAATGAGAGGCTCCTTCAATTAACCATCCCTGGTAGATTCAGTGCCATTCTCCCTTTAAAGACCAATTGGAAATTTAAAAAAATTAAACTTTCTCTGGACTACTTGATTCATCAGCTAGCATTTCCTAACTTCCAGACTAAATCTGCTGTACTGCTACTTGAGTTTGTTGCATATCTGGCCATCAGTGATTTCACAAACAGTTTGATCTATACTAATACCTTTGCCCAATAGTGAAATACCATGGTGGGTGTGGCTGGTCACAAGGCACCATTTCACAGAAGGCACACTGGTGTGACTAGAAGATTTTTGGCCAAGTTACTTTCCTAAATTCAAGGCAGAGGTAGAGTCTCAATTCCAAAAGACAAAACCACTCTTTTGAACCCCCTCCCTTTTTTTGCTCCAACACTCATTTCACCGAAGGCAAACTGTTGAAGCTCAGAGGCAAGTAACTTGGCCAAGAAATTAAGTGTAAGGTAGGTGGGGTCTGAGTCTCAAATGTCAAATCTCTTATTTCCCCTGCACACATGATGAAAATACTAGGGCTGTGACCGGAGCCAGATCCCGAATCCGGAGCAGATCGGGCCAATCCGGGACAAGCTGGGCCTGGATTGGATCGGGCCTTTATTGGGCTGGATCCAGATCCACTCTGGGTCTGTGCAGAGCCCTCCCTCCCTCCCTTCTCCCAATCACCCTGCTTACCTGCAGCCACCTCCACGTCATCCCGCATCATCCTGCCTCCTCTCTGTGGGCCATTGCATTTCCTTGTTGCGGCAGGTGATGACGTCACCCACTGCAACCAGGAAATGTGGCGCTCTAATTGGTTAGAGTGCCGCATTTGCCGGTCACGGTGGGTGACGTCATCACCCGCCGCATCCAAGAAATGCGGCAGCCAACAGCGAGGAGGCAGGATTATGGCAGGACGATGGCGGAGGAGGCAGCAGGTAAGCAGGGCAATTGGGGGGAGGGAGGGAGGGAGGGCTCTGCACAGACCTAGAGCAGATCCGGATCCAGATCCGAGGTGGATCGAATTGGGCCCGATCCGGACCTCCCAAATCGGTATCCAGATTGAATCGGGGGGTCCGTGCACAGCCCTAGAAAATACTCATTTCACAAAAAGCAAACCAGTGATACTCAAAGAAATCGACCCACAACCTAAGCCAAACTTACACATACAAAACCGAGGCAAAACATCACAGCAAATCAGCCCCTTGCTCCCCACCACCCTCAGCATACCTTTTTATTTTTTTCTGGGTGGCTGGACATGCGTAAAAACAAAGTTCTGGGCTGCACTCAACCACCATTTTGATTTTCTTAGAGTGCCTCGGGGGCCCACATGAGGCCCAGGGGCTTTCTTGAAAATAAAGATGGTGCTGAAGGTTGGCACTTCACTTTGCAGCGTACCAGTCTCTCAGTTTAAAAAATACGAAGTGGAAGAGAGTGCCCACAGGTTCCATGTTGGAGACCTCACGGTATCATCTGAATTGTGCCTGTGTTTATCAGCATATGTCTATACTAAATACATTTATTAAGAAATGATGCTATTCTGTGAGTGGGGAAGTTTTTCACAACCAAATTTTTCACAACCAGTACAACCACAGCTACCCTATTTTGTTGTATTCCAAAATCCATAGTAATGTAATACCTTTATTAAGCCAAACGAAAGGTCACAAAAATGTACAAGCATCCAAAATCTCCCAATTTATTTGGGAAGATGCTACAAAAAAGGGGCAGGGGTGTTAAAATCGTGGTGTCTACATAACGACAATCTTGGAATAGAACATGGGAGGAAGGGTCCGTAGACATTTAAGTAAGGCTTTGGCCGGTGATGTGATGGTTCCGGGTTTTCCTGGAGCTGCTCCTAAGTCTGCTGGGAGACAATTTTAGATGCTATACTATGCAAATAATATTTTTTAAAAAGTAAATCTAGATGCCAAATTTGATAGCTTCGCCTAATACTTGGAGGGAATGAACCCTTAAGAATAAAGTCCCAGCTTTGGGTGAACACTAGAGGGCAGCCAGGATTCAACAAACATAAGCCTAGGGAGTAAGGTCCATTAAACTTAGTTGCACTCACTTGTAAATAAATATGTATGAGACTACCTGTGCACTACCAGGGAGCACAAATTTGAACTGTTCACTCTGTTAATAGGAAGAGTAGCCATGTTACTCTATGCACAAGTAAGAAAGATTGATCCACCATATATAAGGATAGAAGGGCAAAAATAGGCTGACCATACGAAAAGGAGGACAGGGCTCATGTAACTTTAACAGTTGTAGAGAAAAGAGAATTTCAGCCAGTGTCATTTGTATGCAATTAGTTCCTGGTGAAATTCCCTCTTCATCACAACAGTTAAAGTTGCAGGGGCCCTGCCTTCTTTTGTATCTGGTCACTCTAGTATAGTGCCTGCACCTTTAACAGTTGTGATGAAGAGGGCATTTCACCAGGAACTAATTGCACACAAATGACACTGGCTGAAATTCCCTTTTCTCTACAACTGTTAAAGTTACATGAGCCCTGTCCTCCTTTTCATATGGTCAGCCTAAAAAAAAAGGCCTTCTGGGTCAAGCTAAAAGCTATGCTGACCAGATAAAATCCAGGTCAGGGCTCATGTAACTTTAGCAGTTGTAGAGAAAAGGGAATTTCAGCCAATGTCATTTGTATGCAATTAGTTCCTGGTGAAATTCCCTTTTCATCACAACAGTTAAAGTTGTAGGCACTATACTAGAGTGACCATATACAAATGAAGGCAGGGCCCCTGCAACTTTAACAGTTGTGATGAAGAGGGAATTTCACCAGGAACTAATTGCATACAAATGACACTGGCTGAAATTCCCTTTTCTCTACAACTGTTAAAGTTACATGAGCCCTGACCTGGATTTTATCTAGTCAGCCTACAAAAGCTCATGGAGCCCAGAGTTCCATTTCTAACAGTGACCAGCCAGATGCCTTTTAAGAAGCTCACAATGGGGTACAAAGGTGATGGCCATCCTCTGGTTTTGGTCTACAACCGTGGTGTTCATTCGTAAGTGTTGTTTACTTATGCTCATGTCCTCAATTAACCAGATAGGACCAATTCTCACAAATGTGTAAATGTACATTTTTAATTAATACTCAATTGTACTGTAATGTGGGAAAAGCTACTACCAGATTTCCGACTCTGCTGGGCCCAATCAGCAGCTCTGCTTGGCTAGGCAGCAGTCACTGGCAAACACTCTACTCTCCAGCTCAGACAAGCTCCAGGCATCCCCCAATTAGACGACATACCCCGAGCCAGTTCCCATGTGACCCTGTCTTTTGACTAGTGGGAGCTGCTGCAGTTCTCAACCATTTTCTTCATTTAAAATATTTTATTTCTTTATTTATTTACTGCATTTTTATACCGCCCCATAGCCGAAGCTTTCTGGGTTTACAAAAATTAAAACCATAAAACCATTCAAAATATAAAACAACGACAGGATAAAAAAATAATGTAAAATACAATATAAAACACAACCAGGATAAAAACCAAGTAGCCATGCAGAAATTGATAGGGATTTAAAATACAAATTTAAACAGCAGGTTAAAAATAAAAAATAAAGAACTGCAAAAACACTGTGAAAATAAAAGGTCTTCACCTGGCATCTAAAGAAGTATATTCCAGGCAAACTTCTCTGGGGAGCTTATTCCACAGCCAGGGTGCTACAGCAGAGAAGGCCCTCCTTTTTACTGCCTTTTGAGGTGAAGCCTCCTCAATCAAGGTGGTTTACAAGATAACATTTTAAAACAGCAACATATCCAATACATTTAAGTTAACAGCCAACAACAAAAACTACAATGTATAAAATATGTACAGGCCTCCCTTAATTTAAAAGCAAATGGAAAACCCCAAGGTTTTAAGGCTTGCTTACAAACTTTATATAAAACATTCTGGGATTGGGATGGAAACCTACGGTTAGGGACTAAGCAAAGCCATTTTATCTGTAAACAAAGTCTAGCACAAAAATATGTTTGTTCACCAAAGGGATACAACTTTTTTTAAATGGCTGAAGGGAATTAAAAATGGCCTTGCCATTTGGCAAAGAGCCAGGAGCCTGGGGAGCTGTATTCACAAGCCAAGAACAGTTGTGACTGCTCCAACCAATCACAATAGCAGCAACAGTTTAATGCATAGCAGCTGGGCGTTGCAGTCTTCCAACCCTATGTATGGCTGAGGTTTTGCAGGGCTTGGATTTCCTGCACTGGTGGAGGTGCAAGTTGTATTGGTATGAGGGGTGCGTTTTGTGACTCATGGCCTAGAATGGTGTGTGAAGTAAAGCAATCCAACACGTATTATACCTCTTTCAACCCAGTGCAATTACTGCCACTAATTTGCTTTACTGATTGCTACTGTATTTCACTGAATGTAAGACGCTATCAATTGTAAGACGCACCTTAATTTCAGGGCCACCAACAGGAAAAAAGCTTGGCGTCAATTCTAAGACGCACTTTAATTTCAGCACCCCTTCCCCCTCCCCACTCACCTCCATCGCCGTCGCCCGTCCTCGCTGCCGCCGCCGCCGCTGCCGCTGCTCCGCACCCTGCCAGCCTCGGCCTGTCAAGGCATCATTCCCAGAAACGAGGTGAGCGTTGCCAGTGGCGCGGAGCAGCGGCGGTGGCAGCGAGGATGGGCAACGGCGATGGAGGGAAGGGGGGATGGTTAGGGCCCTGCAAGTCCCCTCTCCCCCCTCACCTTGATCGCTGCTGCCTCAGCCTGGGAAGGCTTCAGTACTGGGAAGGAGGCCACGGCTTGGGACTTGAGGGAGTGCCTCTCCCTATATATGCCTGCCTGAGATTTGAGATCTATTGGAGGAGCCCTCTTCTGCATCCCACCAATGCAAGACATACATTGTGGTGGGACATGGGAGAGGGACTGCTCTGTTGTGGCACCCCAGTTGTGGAATATACTTCCCTTGGAGGCCTGACTGACGCCGACACTGGCTTCATTTCGGTGCCAAGTTAAAACATGGCTCTTTATCAAAGCCTTTGAGGGCTAAATTCTCCATGATCACACATAGTTTTAATTGTTTTAATTGTTTTTAATTGTTTAACAATTTAATACTTTTTTAGCTGTGTATATTTATGTTTACATTGTTCTGATTTTATCTGTATGCCACCCTGAGATCCTGGTGATATAGGATGGGATACATTTTTTTGTTTAATAATACATAATAACGGTTTATTATGGCATTGACGACCATTGGGGCCCAAGACACATTCCATATACTGTTTTCAAACTGCTTTCAAAGTCTTATATCCTGCTTGGTGTAGATCTGGCCTAAGAGTCTGTGGAAGGGGTACCAGGAACTGAACTTTTTACCAGGAGGAATTAATTTTTGAAATCTTGGTTGATGGAGGGGTTTTGTCTAGGATTAAAAGATGATGAAGAGAATGTCTGGGACCTAAGTTTCTTGCCACTAGTGGTGAGTGCAAAAATGAAGCATACAAGTGGGAGGTCTGATTGCAGATTCTGGGTGTAGGACCCGGACCCTTAACGAACGATGCTAATGAGGATGAATGTGTTTACTGGCAGTGGTGCTGCTTTCCCATTTTAGGCCTCAGGATGGCCAGTTAAAAGGGTGTGTGCCTAGGATGGCTTGATTATTTATTTGTAACATTTATATTGGGCCGAATCCCTGGACCTGAGGTGAGCTGGGCTGATTCCACCTGCCTCGGGCTGAATCTGGAGTAGCACAGGGCTGGCTCAAGGCACCCCAAGGCATTGAAATCTCAGGACACCTCGAGTCGATTCGGGTGATGCAGGGCCACTCCCCCATACCTGGCCACTTGCCCGGGAGCCAGTGCAAGGCCGGCCATGAGTCCAGGTGAGTCCATTGGACTCACCGGACTCATTTCCCTCTCCCTCCCTGCCCTCCCTGGCTTCTCGCTGCTGGGGCTTACGTGCAAATATGCCCTCCTCCTTAGAGCCAGGCTGCAATTTAAAGTTATCATGGGGGCTCTTTGCTTTTAGTATATCTATGGCCACAAATGGTGGCCATAAAGGGAAAATGGTCCGTTATGGTCACCATAGTTTGCAGCCATAGTTATACTAAAAGTAAAGAGCCCCCACAATTACTTTAAATTGTAGCTTGGCTCTCAGGAGAAGGACGCGTTTGCAGGTAAGTCCCGGTGGCAGTGGCTCTGGGTTGGGGCCTTGCTCCCAGCAAGGGGAGTCGGGAGCGGGGAGTCAGGACTCCCGGTTGGCTTTGCTGCTGGCATGCAGAAACCCACTGGGGGGGGGGAATCTCACCTCAGCTATGGTGCCAAGGTAAGGCAGGCACCCCCCGAAGCACCCCAAGTCAAATCAGGGCCATTTCGGAGGCTCTGAAATAGCCTCCGAGACAAGTCGGGGGAGCTGTGCACAGACCTAATTCATATACTGCTGAATATAATAAAACCTCTCAGTGGTTCACAACATTAAAATACAATATTAAAGCACAGCATTAAAACACTTCCAACAACAATAAAAAGTCAGTAAAATGGAGTAGTAAAATGGAGTGGCATAATCTATTTACTTAAGGCCCAGGTAAAGCCTGGGTGATCAAGTGTGTCTTCAGGAGGCATTTAAATGATGCCACATTTTCTGCCTTCTGAGCTACATGTTTTCCAAATGGTGGGTGCCACTACAGAGAAGGCTTGCTGTCTAGGTACTTCATGGCGGCATTCCGTCAATTTCAGAATGACCAGAAAGAGCTCCTCTGCTGATCTTAAATGTCTCCTGGGTATGTATAAGAGAAGGCAGTCTGCTCGGTATCCTGGTTCCAAGTTGTTTAGGATTTTACATGACAGTAACAGAACCTTGTATGTGGCTCGGTAACTAATAGGCAGCCAGTACAGTTCTTTTAACACAGGTGTTATGTGGGCTTAGCTGGGTGTCTGCACTAGCTTCAGCTTCTGAACCATGTACAAGGGCAGCAGCACATACAGCGCATTGCAGTAGTCTAATTGTGAGGTTACCAGTGCATGAAACACCATGGTTAGGCTATCCAGGAATGGGCATAGTTGGCATACCAACCAAAGATGGTAATTGGTGCTCATGGCCACTGAGGCCACCTGGGCCTCCAGTGACAGGGATGTATCTAGGAGAACCCCCAAACTACTGACCTGCTCCTCAGAGGGAGTGCAACCCCATCCAGAACAGGCAAACACCCCAATTCCTGGACCTGGGAACCGGTGATTCAGCTTCAGTTTGTGGGCCCTCATCCAACAAAATGCATCCAGGCACCAATTTAGAATGTGCACAGTCTCTCCCAATTCAGATGTTACATAGAAATGGAGCTGGGTGTCATCAGTATGTTGGTGACACCTTGCACCAAATCTCCTGATGACCACTCCCAACAGCTTCATATAGATATTAAATAACATTGGGGAAAGGATGGTGCCCTGTGATACCCCACAGTTCAACTGCCATAGGGCAGACATACAGTCTCCCAATGCTATTCTCTGGAACCGCCCCTGCAAGTATGAGTTGAACCATTGTAGAACACTGCCTCCCACTCCCAACTCATGGAGGCGGTCCAGGAGGATGCTGTGGTCAACGGTACCAAAAGCTGCTGAGAGTTCAAGAAGTAGTAACAGGGTCACACTTCCCCTGTCACTCTCCTGAAGGTCATTCATCAGGGTGTCCAAGGCTGATTCCATTCCAAACTGGGCCTGAACACAGACTGGAATGGATCCAGATAATCAGTTTCATCCAAGAGTGCCTCCACTCTCTCGAGCAGCACC
This sequence comes from Anniella stebbinsi, assembly GCA_029215795.1. Classification (NCBI taxonomy): domain Eukaryota; kingdom Metazoa; phylum Chordata; class Lepidosauria; order Squamata; family Anniellidae; genus Anniella; species Anniella stebbinsi. The sequence continues at coordinate 104,747,694 of JARDYH010000003.1, forward strand.
TTACTCAGAAATGGAGTATTGCCAACCAGACAATAGTTGCCATAAATCTCTCAATCAAGGGATGTTTTTTTTTTCCAGGAATGGTTGTACCACTACCTCCTTCAAGGCTGTGGGGACCACCCCTCCCCACAGAGATGCATTCACCACTCCCCTGATCCATCCGGTCAGCCCCCCACGGCTAGCTCGAATAAGCCATGATGGGCAAGGGTCAAGAGAGTGTGCAATTGTTCGAAGAGATGCAAGGAACAGATGCATAGTTATAATAGTAAATATGCAGACAGTGAGACATTTGCATATATCCAGAAGTCCCACACCTGTTACAGAGAAGTAGGACCCCCCCACACCTGTTATTTGCAGCAAAGATGACAGCCCATGTATATCTGCTTTATTGCCCTGTTTGTCAAAGCTTTTATTTGACATAGCGTACCCAGGAAAACTGGACATGTTAGAGTCAAGAGAAGTATATGTAAAACATAGTGAAGCTGAGCTCCTCAATAACAGCACAGAGCTGGAGAACAGTACTGAAAGAAATAAAGACAATGCAGGAGCAGCATTCCCCGCAGGGGGTGGCTATTTACTCTAGAAACAAAATGAGGAAGAGGAGGAGGAGGACATAAGAAAGATGTCTTGGTGGGTGTTTATTTGTTTACCTTCCCTTACAGTAGTAGAACTCAGGGTGATGTTGAGAGGTCGTGGGCTCAGGCCAGGTGAAAATAAATGCTCTTTCACACAGTGCATAGTTTATGGAATTCACTGCCACAAGGTTTACTAATACTCACTAGACTACCAACTTTGCGAAAGATGCAAGTCCATGGAGGATAGACCTACTATCCATAATCTCTAGAGGCAGTATCCTTCTGAACAGCAGCTGTTGGGGACAATCAGCAGAAACCGCCCACAATTTTCATTCTGGCTAATAATAATAATAATAATAATAATAAATGTATTTATTTATTACCCGCCTCTCCCAACGGATCAAGGCGGGGAACAGCATTAAACACAAAATACAAACTGATTAAAAGCACATAAAACCAATACATCATTAAAATACCAATAAAACACCAATAAAACACTTTAAAATTCATCTGGGTAGGCCTGCCGGAAGAGATCAGTCTTTATAGATCTTTTAAATTCCTGAAGACTAGTGAGTTGGTGAATCTCTCCCAGCAGGTCATTCCACAATCTGGGAGCGGCAGAAGAGAAGGTCCTCTGGGTAACAGTTGTCAGTCTAGTTCTTGTTCACTGTAGTAAATTCTTCCCAGAGGACCTGAGCGTGCGGGGCAGATTGTATGGACTAGATGTTTGGACAGTGCTGGACAAAAGAGAGCTTTGGTCTGATCCAACAGGGCAGCTCATATGTTAACTCTATACTCCCTCTCTGCTTTATGTTCACATTAAGTATTTATTTTTAAATTTATTATTACGTTTATATCCTGCCTTTTTTCTTCTCCTAAGGAGCCCAAGGTGGCTTACATGATCCCCCCTCCTCCCTATTTAACCTTGTGAGGTGGGAGAGGCTAAGAGTGGTCCCCTCTACAAGAGTTCGCTTTGACGCCCGGTTGCTCGATTATGCGCATTTACAAATAAGCGCATTTACTCCTAATACCTATTCACGAGAGGCGGTGAAGCGCATTACGGGTTGTGTGAAACGTGCTTTAAAGTTGTTTACATGCAGAGAATCGCATGTTTACATGGCCATAAGGCACTTTAACTCCCACGGTAAATTAAAACTCGCTATTTAACGTGCATTCGATAATGCGAATAATCAGAGGTAAAAAGCGCCTGTACTCCTCATTTGCACTCCGCTCTTGTAGAGGGAAAATCAGTAATGCACCTTGAAAGAGCTTTAAATCGTTCTTGTAGAGGCACCCAGTGACTGGCCCCAAGTCACCCAGTGAACTTCATGGCCAAGTGGGGACTAGAATCCAGATCTCCTGAGTCCCAATCCAACAGTCTAACCACGACTACACTACACAGGCTCTCAAGTGTTGTGTCAGCCTGATAGAGAATACATAGGCTTATAACTGCAATATCACCAGCTGGATCAGCATCTGCAAGGGTATGCAAGCTTTTGAGTTACAGATATTTCAGTGCCACTGTGGGGCTTTCAAGAAATCAAGGAATGATCCCAGAAGAAGCGCAGTCACTGTAAATAGGGGAGGTTTCGTAGTTGAGGAAGTGGTAGAGTTCCCTCTCAAAAGCAAACATTTTTATCTGACCTCACTATCTCCTAGGTTGCAAAATCCAACAGCTTTACACTGAGGTTTGAAAAGAGATGATGGAATTACTTCGAAGCACGCACAAAGCTAAAACTCAAGAGGTATTGGGCTGTTCATAAGATCTAAAGTACATATGGCATGAAATTGCCTATAACTTCCCCCAGGTCTTCTTTTTTTTTTTAATGAAAAACAACCACGGATGCTGCAGCCAGATATGTAGAATAAGGTTGCATGGGAATGGGGTGCTTCCCTTTCCCCGGCCAATGTAATTTCTTTTCAACATTTCTCACCTCATGCTGCTTGTCTTTGCAGAGGAGATGATATGGGGAGCTGCATGTTTTTTCCGCTGCAAGGATTTATTTTGTTTTGTTTATTTATTTCTATACTGCCCAATAGCCGAAACTCTATGAAACAGTAAAGGGTGAGACTTTCTTGGCTGGAGGATAACAAATTAAACACCGTCTCTCCTGACTTCAGCCAAAGAAAAAGGTATACAGAACTCCTTATTAATATATTATTCAGCCATAAGGTGGAGGGAACAACCGTTTGTAGGAGCCCAATTGAAGCCCTTTGGATAGATTGTGTATTGCAGATTGCCTTTTGGCTTTTTCTTGTTCTTTTCTCATTCTCAGTGGTCTGAAATGAATTCTAACTTCAGGGAAGGTCAGGAAGAGTTACATAATACCAAACCAACAGGTTTTGTGAATGGCTGTGAGATGTTGTAGAATCATCCAGTCATGTTTTTTGTCATTTCTACATGTGCTTTTCATTTACATCAATGGGGGGTCCAAACACGGGTAATTTATATTCTTTATTTGATAAAGTAATTGATCAGTTTGCCAAAATGAAAGCAAGGAAAAAGTAATTCAAGTAAAGCTACCTGTGTAAATATTGGATGAGTCACAAGTGGGACGTTGCAATAAAATGTTCGAGAGTGGAGCTCCCCCACCCACAGTTACTCAGAACTCTGTGCACACTAAGTTCCCCCCCACCTTCATTTTTTTTTCTTGGGGAGGACTGGGTGGACATTCATGTGTCCAGTCCCAGCCACATTACGATTTTGCAGTGATTTCTCCATTGATTTCTATGAGCAACTCTCACCTTTTCATCCCGGGGGGCTGTCTATGCACGGTCAAAGCCCCACGGTGACTGTGAATCTGTGCTGCATCAGTTATATGACACAGCCACAGATTCAAAGTCACCACGGGGCTTTCCCATGAAGTTGCGCAGAAAAATAGTTGGTGACTTACCCTGACTTCTTTGGTGGGACCGCGGTCACCCTGACTCTTCCTCTGTCTGACCAATCTGGGGGACAGTCCTGGTGGAAGGCAAACGGCGACTGATTGCTGGAAAACAGAATGAGGGTAGGTGGGGAGGCTCCAGTACCCGGATGACCACCAGAAACCCCGTGCTCCCTCCTTGGCATTGGGATTATGTGGCACTACCCCAGGTAAGTGAAACCATGGGGTTTTGGGGGAAGGTGGAGCCAACTTGGCACCATGAAGATAGCCCTTGGGAATATTTAAATAGCTTTTTCTCAGTGTGAATCAGGAAATGACCACTTCCCCATACAGTGGCATAGTTTTCTCCTAGCTGTTTCTATATAGCCATGCCTCCTCCTCCTCCTCCTCCTCCTCCTCCTCCTGCTCCATTCCATCCCCCACCCCCTGTCAGTGTATAAAAGTTCAACAGGGAGTATTACAGTGTAATGATATCAATAAAAGTGTTTATTATTTGATACACTGTAAATAATTGTTAGTTAGGTAATTATCTTTACATATTGCTTCACATAATTGAAAGCAGTCACTGCACATCATTTAGGTACATATACCTGAGTGTGTTGTGTCTGTACTGAAGTTGCACTGAACTCAGGCCTTTGACAATCTTTGTCTGGGAATGGGTGACCCTTGGCCCCATGTGAAACAGCAGCTCAGTTGTAATTTCAAAACAGACTTGAGGACATATAACACACTGCAGTATGAATCCTAGCAATAGTAAAAACTTTAATGTTAGCAGCCAGGACCTTGTTATCTAAGAAGATGCAAATAATATTTTTAGTGTTCTGTACTTTTGATTTGTCACTACAATGTGTTACAAAGTGCTGATTGTATCGTTTCCTATATTCTTGCAAGTGCGTGCCAGGAATTATGAGCAGCAAATGCCTATAAATCTGTATGAATTTGTTTTGGAGCTTTGCGCTGAGAAGAGAAAAAACTGTTTGGGGGAAAAGAGAGTATAAATGTATTGTTCAAAGGCAAAATCTCTTAATATGCAGAGATTAAATAGGGATTTTGCTCTGTGAAGCTCCTTTGGGATAATCTTAAAAGTATTAGATTTTTCACAACCATTGTAAGGAGAAAGACAGCAAAAGTTGCTTTAACTGAGGAACCATGGAGCTAGAAAGTAAATGCCCTGGAAACTGTTTTACAAGATAGATCTATTCAGGCCTAGTCAAGCATTGTCTCATGATCTCATCAGCAGAGAATAATTGCAGGAGGGCGGATTTCTGTTGAACATTAGGAAAAACTTCTTAATAGTAAGAGTAGTTTGACAATGGAAGTCTTCAAGGAATGCTGGAAGTCTTCAAGGAATGGCTCTAGCGCTACATGTCCTCTAGTTTTAATTAATTAATTAATTAATTCAATTTCTATACCGCCTAATAGCTGAAGATTACTACCTCTAAATGAGGATTCTCTAGCTCTACATTCCCTGCAACAAGCAGGGCTTTGGACTACATGGTCCTCTCCAACTCTGATTCTATGAATCACAGAATTGGAGGGGGGCTTGTTACAGTTTATACAAATATTGCAATTGTACACTGTGATACATTCCATGATACATCCCCTGATGGCTATGTGCTACCTCCAGTATCCAAGGCAGTAAGCCTATGTGCACCAGTTGCTGGGGGAACATGGGTGGAAGGGTGCTGTTGCACCGTGTCCTGCTTTGTTGGTCCCTGGCCGACAGCTGGTTGGCCACTATGTGAACAGAGTGCTGGACTATTTGGACCCTCGGTCTGAACCAGCATGGCTCTTCTTATGTTCTTATAATTACAAAGTTGGATTATTATAATGAGCTAGGGCTGCCTTTGAAAGGAAAAGAAAAAAAAAGAAACTGAAATAGGTCCAGAATTTGGTGATCTATTATTTGAGCACAGCATGATATAGGGATCATATTACATCAGTTGCTTTTAAGATTCCTCTGGAACTTACAACTTTGCTGGTTCAAAAGGCTAACAGATGCGACCTCTAGCACAGGGGTATAGAACTTCCGGCCCAGGGGACAAATCCTGCCATCCTGGGGTCCCAGTCTGGCCCTCCAGTGTTCCCCACATGGACCCACCGTGGTGTCCCGGCTTTTGTTTAGCTTTTCCTCATTCTAAAATGTTGAAAATGTCTCAATTTAGCTAGCAGAATAAGAGCTTTAAACTAAAATATGGTGGTATTTTGGGGCCCACCCTTTTTGCCTCCAGCCTTCTTTTTCTTGCAATGAAAACCAGCTCTCCGTTTTGCCCCTAGCATTGTTTATATGTACATCATTTACTTTATACATCCACAAGAAATTGGAAGGTAAGTAATAGATGGTGACAACATAGCAGCAGAAACCAATATGAGTCCAATACCTGAGTTTTCCTTGACATTATGGAAATGTATAGAGCTGTTTTTTTGCCGTGCTTGGTCCAAGATAGAAGAGCATTCAATTGTTTCCAGGCCTGTGGAGGTACATTTGAACTACTTTAAGTGTGATTACGTCTGTCTTCATGCCTAGACACTGGGTTTATTCCTGAATAAACATGATTAGTAAGATTTCATTGTAGAGATAAATTTCCACAATTGTTCCTGTCTACAAAATACTAAAAATAAATGTAACTAATTCTTCCATTTTAAAAGCTACAGTGCAAACCATAATTTGGACGTATGTTGTTGTACGTTGAATTCCATTAGAGAGAAGAAAGCCATTTACAATTGTTGTTTAAAAGGGATTCACATTATTCTTAATGGGCTCCATGTGCTGAATGTTCTTGAATATTTTGCAAGCTGAAACAAAACAATGTTACAGGGTTTGGTGGTTAAAACTTGATCTCTTTACAACAAAAAAGTATGTTTTGTCAACCAAGTTTAAACAACTTCATATACAGTATATACAATATATATATATTGTCCGGATGTTTTAATAATTTAATTGAATAACTTAGCCATTGAAAAACAGTTGCTGACCTTACATAGAACTTGGCATACGCTTCTAGTCAAAATTTATCTCTCAGGCTCGTATGTTCCTCAGACTCCTATTAGGAGAAGCCAGTTAGGAGAAGCCCATCAAGAAGAAGGCAAGCCAGAGTTTGGATGTCAGGATACGTTGTTTAGCCTCTCCTGCTGGCAGGAAGGGCAAGCAAGAGCAATAGAGCTGTGAGGAACACCACACGGGCTCACAATTGTTCTGTGTGAACCAGACCTATATGTTCTGGGAGCTGCTCTGAGATCATCAGAGGGCCTTGCATGGGATAAATGGCAGGGTGCTTGATGGCAGGGTGCTTAACCCTTTTTCTGTCATTGGCTTCTCTCCTAAACTCCCCCTCCCCATTGCCTTTACCACTCCAGAGTTCCAGAGCTGCAGTGCGTGTGGTCTGCCTGTTGCTTTAAGACACATGCCTGGGTTGCTGTAGTTGCTCCTGTTTCTTAGGGTGAATGTGGGTTTTCGCCGTTATCGATCTAGAACTGGTCAGGGTTTGTTAGTTTGTCTGTATGAATAGCTCAAGCAGTTGCTAAACTGTTTGGCATCTATTCATGAATAAAGAAGGTTCTTGAAGTTACCAAGACTCCTACTGCTTCTTCAGCTTATGGCTGACAAGTTGGAAGGCCATTTCACACAGAGTACAAACACACAGAATGAAACAATGAAATGCCACATTTCCCATGTACCGCATTACCCATGTATACCTCTCAGACATGGGTTTGGAACCCCATGAGGTGCGGAATCAACTGTGAAGAGTTTCAGGAGAAAGAGGTCCTTAGCCTAAGCCAACCCCTGGGTTTTTGTGAATATAAAATGAAGTCCATGTATACAACTTGAAGCTTCATGGAGGGTGACCAAATGCCAAGCTCTTATATCGTTAATAGTTGTGTAGAACAAGAAATTACATTCTCAATGTCACTGCTTTGTCCACAGAGTTGCTCAGGCATGGTAAAACAGTTGTTGTTTTTAATTATTCCAGATGAATAAATCTAGAGTGTTTTTACAATCATTAATACAGGGCAATCACTCCACCTTTAAAATACCTTTGGAAGGGAGAAAAAATGCCACTTTCATTCTATTCACATTGCATTAAGGTATAAATAAGTTTTAAATTATCTTTTGTGTGGCTTCCTAGAAATTCCAGCTAAGAACAATATTTTACATGAATGATTCTAGCATTCTAAATACCTTTATTTGGAAGTAAGTCCCATCAAAGCCAATTGGCTTAATAAATATATGCATTCAGAATCGAGTGCTAGCTTCCATTTTCAAAATCTTCAGGAGATAAATCACTAATGATTACATTTGTAGAATCCCATTGTCTTAAACGGGTTTATTCCATGCAAAGTAATTATTGGTTAATCATTTCCTTGATCTTGTGTTACCAAAATTTACCCTTGTGCCAGACTCATCAGATAAAGATAAAAATCCACTTTGGGGCTTTGGCCTGCGGTGGGATGGGTGACTACATGTGGATGTTGTCTGCTATGGATTATTCACATTATAGAAGGCAGGATATAAACAGCACAGCTATACAGAATTGCCTTTGTGATAATATTCTTTTATTGTTACAATAATAGGTCAGTATGCAAAGCTATAATCATTCATACATACCGCTCGCTACAATTGGCAGCCAATTTTCAAACAGTGAGATTTAACTCGGAGGTTGCAGATCCAGGTATGTGCACTATCCAGTGGTTGGGACTCTCCATCATTTTGCCCTCTTCTTTCTCCTTATATTGATTTTTCAGTTCAACAGGTCTCATTTGAAACTGCTCTCCATTGCTGATATGTCAGTGTATTGTCTTTCCAGGGGTACCTCTAGATGGACTGTTTCCATCGATATGGCTTCACACTGGCAGCGTTTTGGTTACATGACGCAGCCGCCAGTGCGAAGTCATCTAGGGGCAAAGGCCCTTTGCTCCGATTAGTGCGACTTTTTGGGAGCGGAGCGGGCAGCCCAGGAAAAGAGGGTGGAGCAGCAGCACCGCCTCCGTTGTCCTTCCCCCAATTTTGATCAAAACAAAACAAAACAACTTATCTTACCAGCGAGGAGCCAATGCTCCCAGCCGCCCCTCCAGCTGCCGGCGGGCTGCCGCCCACACAGCGCTGTCAGCAGCTTGAGGAAAAGCCGGTGTGGTGCCCCTCACGTGTAGAGGGACGTCTGGGAGCGCAAACGCACCTTGCGCCAGGGGCCACAGCTGGTGCAACATATAACCGACGTTGTCAAGAGGGGACCCAGGTTTTGCTCTTTCCTGCATCCTTCTTGCAAGTCCACAGCCCAGCATTTTATCACAAGTTCACCAACTGTCCAGGTCATGTTGTCAAATGTTCAGTCTTTGGCATACCTTGCAGCACTGAAATTGTTCTAAGGCGTTGGGAATCCCACCCTTTCCCTCCTTAGTTCACAGCCTACCGGAAACCACCCCCATCTCCCATATCTCTCAAAGACATTTGTTGCGCTAGACTTGTAATCATTGGAATTGTATGTCATATATATATATATATATATATATATATATATATTTGCAAGAAAAGTCCAAGAAAATTAGCACAATTTGGAGGTGGTGGGAAGCAACAGGTAAACATATATCTCAGAAGATGGGAATCAATAACCATGTTTAAAATTCTTTATACATTTAGACATTCATAAAAAGTCCAGTCTCAGGCCTAACCTTCTTCAATGTGCCATTACTAGAGAGTGTTTCTCCACTACTTTCAAAGCCAAAACATGCCAACCACTCACTCAAGAGTTCCTTAGTTGTCCTCCCAACTCACCAGAGAGTAAAAACATTTACCTGAATGACTCAACAAATCTGCCTTTCTGGGAGGAGAGATGTTCATCCTAAAATCTGAAAATCTATTCAACAGCCTTTCCACATTCACTTGGGATAAATGTCTTTGTGATCTTTGCAATCTCCTACTCTGGTCCTACAAATGATCAGCATCACTCTCTTTGGAGTAGTTTCAGTGTAAGACTTTGAACCTCTAAGCTATTCTACTCATGAGTCAGCTGTAATCAATAAAAAGGCAGGAGATCTATTTTAAAATCAATCCCACTTCCTTTGATTTTTATTGAGATGGGATTGCGAAGGAGGTAGGAAACTGTGGTGGAAGCAAGATAAACTCTCACATGTACGTATTTTTTATATTATGTCTGCAAACACGTGGCCCTGGGATAGCCCTACAGTGAAGCATAGGCAACGGATTTGGGGCACTATTAAAAAGGGGTGAAATTATCATTCACCTTATTTATTTTATACCTGACAGGTAACTTTAAATCAGGAGTGCTGAAGTTCAGAGGCCAGCCAGCTAAATCCTGCCCTCTCTTCCCACTCACCATTGCTTGGGGCTTTTGAACACACACACACGGCCAACTCCAAAAGGCTGCAATGCCTCTCCAAAGGCTTTAGTTACTTTCAATAAGAGCTTTAAGCCAATACAGGCTTGTATTTGGGGGGGATTTTGGTCCCAAGATAACAGAAGTAGAGTAGGAATGGCGAACTGACAGCCTGGGGTCGGGACATAATCTGTCCCGACGTAACACCACGAGCACCCTCCCTCCATTTTCTACCTTAGCTGCTTTCCCCTAGATAAGCTGTGGCAAAGAGCTTTTACAGAAAGATACACATCAGTGTGGATAGCAAATATGTTATTGGTAAAGTCATCCTCTTATATACTTCAGTGGCCTAATATGCTTTATCAAAAGAAGACGGGGAAGGTGTTAAGGGACCCTTGGCTCTGCCACTGCTGACACAGGAGTGAGTTGTGAAGCTGACATTGTTTGTCTAGTAACCTGGGCCTCCTCCACACGGGGCGTTTAATGAGCCTTGAAGGCTCATTATAAATTTTACCTACACACGAGCGGAGCGCAAAACGGGCGTACAGGCGCGTTATCTCCCCGATAATGCGCATTTTCGAACGCGCGTTAAATAGCGACTTTTATTTTGCTCCGGCCGTTAAAGCGCATTTTCGCTGTGTGAACAAGCGATTATGCGCATTAACTACCTGGAAAGCGCTTTTTGGGCATCTTTTAATGCGCTTCGCCGCTTCTCGCCGCCTCCCGTGCAGAGGGATTGTGAGTAAATGCGCCTCCGCGATAATGCGCATAATCGCGGAACCAGGCGCAAAGGCGCATTCTTGTGGAGGGGGCCCTGCTCAGTGCAAAATGGAGTGGGTGGGCCTTTACCGTGGGGGCTACTTGGTAATGCAATATCCTACGCCATGAGACTTGCCTATCTGTGCTTATTTAATCTTTAGAATAAAATGGCTATTCTACTTGGGCATTTAGGAACTGAGAGAGGCAGGGGATAGTATCTTGTCTTTCATGCTGTTATTAGAAATGTGTGAGATTTCTATGTATTTGGTTGTGTTATTGTGCTTATTCTCATTTATTTAATATTGTTAGCTGCCTTGAGGGTGAACATGGGTTTATAAATGAAGTTAATAGATGCTTTAGGAGCCTTTCCTGGCCAAGAAGGTATAATGTTAAGCACTAAACAGAATGAGTAATACATTTTAAACATGGCCCCTATCAAATACATTGTCTTCTAGAATGACAGATGGGTTACCTACCTTGAGGACTGGGTTTCAGACTTGGGGTTCCTTATGCTGGAAACTTCTTGGTGGAGTTGGCAGACATTCTTGTAAGTGTGGGTCTGTCCCAAGTATACAATGTGCATGGGGGTAGGGAGGGTTGGTTTTAAGTGCAAAAGGAGAGTTTGGATGAAAGGTACTGAACCCTCCCCAGTAACCCTGTCTTAGGATCTTTTTCCACAGCTAGAGTCACATTCAGTTTTGGAGGTCAGCAGACCACAAGGAAGACAGACCGTGGGGAGGGAAGCCATGGCTGGGAAGAGGGTTCTCAGTCCTGTTCCATTTTTTGCTCTTAAAGGCGACTTTACCACTCCAGTTTTATAGGTGATTGGTGCAGGCTGGGGCTCCATCACATTTAGGATTATGGCACGCTCCTTTCCACTTTGGGTGCTGTGGACTCACATGACGTCGTCCTTGTCCTGCACTATTCTCACTTTTTTCCTCCATTCTCGCGGCTTATTTTGTACCTGGGAAAGTCCGTTTCATCTTGGAAGTGCGCAATAAAACCCAAATGTAAACCAGTAAATCCGCTTCTGTGTTTGTGGTTGTGTCTTGAAGGACGTTTTCAGCGAGGAAAGAATAGGGCGTGCTTTTAATCGGCCAGGGCAGTTTTACAACTTACTTCCACCTTTTCATCTTTGGACACCTTAGGAGTTGGCAGGAAGGTTTCAGGGCTCCAACTCCTTTTTTTTAGCTTCCTTGTTTTGCTGAACCCTTGTCCTGTTGGAATCACAGAACTTCACCCTGACTCCCATCCACCTTAACCTTTCAAACCACTCTGATCCTTCCTCATACCTCCATTTCTGTCTGCTTCCATCACCCTTCCAAGTGCCTTATTAATCTTCCTAGTGGTTCTCTTCTGTTTTGTGTAATTATTCTTCCTCCTATATTGTCCTATATTATCCTATATTATATTATCCTATATGGCTGGAGGAAACATTTCCTGGTGCTAGTGAATTTTGTGTTCTAGTTCCTTTTACTGCCTGAAATCTTCTCAGGCAAAGCAGTTTCATACAAAATCAAGCCCACAGGATGTTTCCAAGGAGACCTGATTTGCAAGACAAAAGGCTATCCTTTCCAGTGAATCATGACCAGCGAATTGCTAGCCCTGTCCTTGGCAACAGATTAATATCTGAAAGAACTTAGAAGCAATCTTTCGATCTGACAGGAAGAGAACACAATGTAACTTTGAAATAAAACTGAGCTATGGAATGTGTGTGTGAATGTAGTATGACTTGGATGTAAATACAGTTGAAGTCAATGGGATTTACTTTGGAGTAAGGGAACCAGCCATCTCTATTTTATGAACTGGAGATGCTCAGCTTTGCATGATCAAAGGAAAGGAAAAGGGATCCTTCACAAATGCAAAGAGGTGGAAGAGCGCACTGGTGAACTATCAGCAAAAGATGTAAAGAGCAGGGGAATTAAAGAAAATCTTACAAAATCAAGGGATGAACTGATCTGATTCAAACTTGGCATGCCGAAAGCTCTCCTAGAGTTTAATCTCTTTATCTGTATAAATCACGGAGATGTAAGCACTTTGGTTAATTTGCATTTTAAAAATTCCTAAAAATCAAGGCATGGACCTATCGGATTCAAACTTGGCATGTGGAAAGCTCTACTTAAGAGCTCTCAAAATCCCAAGTTTCATCTCTTTAGCTTTAAGAATTACACAGATGTAAGCATTTTTGTACATCCTAATAGGAGCTCCAATGAGCGAGAAGGGAAGGCTGCTGCGTCCATCACAATGTCCAATGAACTGGAGGGGGATGGAGAAGGGGCTGGCAGTGTGGGGCAGGCGCAATAGCAGCGGGAGAGCAAAAACAAGACTCCACAGGTATAGCTACGAATAGTGAAAGGGAGGAGCACTTGCAGTGCTTCTGAAATGGAGGTAAAAAACCCGGGGGGGGGGGGAGGGAATTGGTGTGATGGAACCCTTAGTCATTGAAACAACTACATGCCATGTGTCTGTTTACCTCTACTTCCCTTTTCCTCCCCTTCCTTTGTTGTTTCCCCTCTGTCAAATTTTAGACTGTAAATTCCTTGGAGGCAGGGACCTTTCCTATTATATTCTGTAAAGTGCTATAGGCACTGATGGCGCTACATTAAATAAAATAATTATCTTCTGTCATCGTATCTACTTTGGCCACAACTTACCAATAGTGCATGAACTTTTTGATGAGTCTCAGGCTGCCTCTACAAGAGGCATTTAAAGCTCTTTCAAGGCACATTAAAAAATTTACCTCTACAAGAACGGAGTGCAAATCAGGCGTAGAGGCGCGTTTTCTCTCCGATTATGCGCATTATTGAATGCACATTAAATAGCGAGTTTTATTTTGCTCCGGCAGTTAAAGCGCATTTTGACTATGTGAACAAGCGATTCTCCGCATTAACTACTTCTAAAGCGCATTTGAAACAACCGGTAAGGTCACTCAGCTCTGAGAAAACCCCCAGGATTTAATAGCCTGGTATTCTGTTTCCTTTACTAGTACAATTCTCTATTCTCCTCTGGCATCAAGGCCAAGTTTCCTGGGCCACAGTTGCCCTTCTGCTTTCCTATTGAATGGTCTTACTTGATGCATTTGCTTAGAAAGAACTTGTACACCTGGAGAGAGAACAATTTGCCAGCCCTGGTAAAGTGCCTACTGAATCCCAGAGCCGGGTTCCATACAAGGAGAAGCCCTGTTTGACTTGAGAGGAACTCACTCTGTAAACTCCCACGTGAGCCATTGGATCTGAGTCTAAGAGAAGTGGCTACTTTAAAGGCTCAAATTAATACACAATATTTTGAAATGTACTAGAAACTTTAAAGAGGAGCCCCATTGGCAAAGCTTCAGTCCAAATCTGTTTTTAACCAAAATTGTGGTGGCTCTGGGATCCCTAATACTGGCTTGGTCATTTCAACATCCCACAGAGTGACTAGGGTTTGGGCAGGAGTTCCAAAAGGTAACTCCCCAAGGATTCTCTAACACCCCCCCCCCCCTTAGATTCCATCAGCCTCTGGAACAGAACATTCCAATAGAACCACCACCCTTTCAGAGGAAAGAAGCAGCTGCAAGCTCACACCTCCTCACCAGGCAGTGATCTAAGTATGACAAGGGAGTCAGATGTACCTGGGTCCCCATCCTCTGGGGTTAAAGAAGTTGGCTGCCCATTGTATTGAGTGGCATATATAATGACTATAGCTTTGCACACTGACCTGTAACTGTAACAAAAGAATATTATCACAAAGACAATTCTATGTGGTTATGCTGTTTATATCCTCCCCTCTGTAAGGTCCCAAATGCCAGGTCTGATAAGTCTGGCACAAGGGTAAATTTTGGTAACACAATCAAAATTGGAGCCAAATTTGACAGTAGCTGTGGATAGGAGTGTTCTTATTGATGACGACAACATCTTCCTGGCCCTTGAGAGAGACCAATTTCTCCCCACCATCATCATTTCAGCAATTCAGACAAAGTCAGCATTATTGTCCATAATCAAGTCATAGACGGTAGTTGTGTTATTGTAGGCCAACTTTGTATTTAGCAACAGTATCATCAGAATTGACGGCATATTGATAGGGCACCTTAGGTTACTATGGCTGCTAAGGCCTCCTCCACACGAGACGTTTAATGAGCCTTGAAGGCTCATTAAAAAATTTACCTCCACAAGCACGGAGCGCAAAACGGGCGTACAGGCGCGTTATCTCCCCGATAATGCGCATTTTCGAACGCGCGTTAAATAGCGACTTTTATTTTGCTCCGGCCGTTAAAGCGCATTTTCGCGGTGTGAACAAGCAATTACGCGCATTAACTGCTTGTAAAGCGCTTTTTGGACATGAATTAATGCGCTTTGCCGCCTCTCGCCGCCTCCGGTGCAGAGGGATTAGGAGTAAAAGCGCCTCCGCGATAATGCGCATAATCGCGGAACCGGGCGCAAAAGCGCATCCTTGTGGAGGGGGCCTCTGTGAGCGAGAAAGGAGATAGGGTTTAAGTATCTGGCCTCTATTACCCTTCCTTGGCTCGTCAATCCCCCCTCCCCATTCAAAGAACCACAGCCCCAAGCATATAGCAAATCAAGCTGCAGAGCTAAGACTAAAATTAATATTACTATGGAATAATTACATTGGTTATTACATGGTTGTAAGGATTATTGAGGAGATACGTGTGAAGTTCCTTGTACATGCTAAAGTAAATACCTAGGTGATATGCATTTATTTATTCATTGTTAATCACCTCCTAATGTCTGCAGATCAAGAACTGGCGTGGTCAGTTTTTCCTAGTCAAGAGAAATTCTAAAACAACTGTACAGGCTGGTTTCTTTTTTTTCTTTTTTCTTTGGAAGAGTGAGAATATTGGATATATTGTGATTTTTTTTAAAATGCTATTTGTTTATAAATACATAGCTTGAGCACAGGGTTGGTTCCAAAGCCTGCCAAAGCAGCACCCTTTTTAGCCCTGCAAGACTCCTTTTTGCCAGTCATTTTTAAAAATGTAAAGCATTTTCTCTGGATGGAACAAGTATAAGGAGGAATTGATGGAATTGAGGCTACTGTTGAAAAGGCCTGTGACAAAACCTACATATTACAGCTTTGTTTAATTGTTAGATTGCTGTTGACAACTGAAGATTCAATGACAACCATTTTTGGGATGAGATACAGTATGCCTGTGTTTGCTTTCCATATTTTTGCAGGGAAACAAGACCAGAAAAACCTTGGCAGAGACTGATGTTGCAAAAAGTAATGTGATTCATCGGGGACAAAGGGAACAAGACAGTGTGCAACTCTGCCAGCGTAGTGGCATGAAGATGGTAAATGCACCCTAAGTGCAGAAATGCACCTTGCATTTGAATGTCTTATATATACGGTATTCACAGACATTAACGTTTTCTAACGCTGTAATATTGTCTTACATAAGAACCTTCATATTACACATTTTGAGTGAGCAAAACCTTGTCTTAAAAAGCATTTCATTCATTCCAATTGATAAAATATTCCCCCCCACACACACACTATTTCCTCAAATTTCCAATTTTTCCATTGGAAATTCTTTCTCATTTGTTCTCTCGTTTTCACATTTCCAACCCCTTTCATTTCAGATATTAACAACTGACAGTGTAATGCTGCAATCCTAAACAATTCACGTGAGAGTAAGTCCCACCAAATTCAATAATCATGCACACCATTAGAGGCAATAATCAGTTTGCAAGTTAAAATGAAGTATGTCATGACCCTTTTATTGTTTGAAAAATAAGAACATATAGCATTTATGGATTTGACATACATGATCCCTGTGGCCCTTACAACAACTCTGCAAGGTAAGCCGGAATTCTTGCACTTGGGGGAGTGCTCAGGCCTGGGAATAATGGTCTTGGCCAAAGGGCCCCCCCTCCCTGATGACTGTGTGGCTGAATCAAACACTGCCCAGCCCCCGTCTTAAATCCATTCCACTTACAAGGTAGTGGCAGCAATTCCCAACAGGGAGGTAGAACTGCAGCCAATTCTGGCTCTCTGCTTAGAGTTACCTGTACTTCTGAGAAATATATGTTTTCTCTCATTTGGATAATTCGTAGTTATGCTCTAAAGCATTCTCTTGAAAAACAAAAGGAGCAAAGGATCCCACAGTGGTGGGTCAAAATTCCTACGGAAGAAGGCAAATGTGTGGATGAGTTGCCGATTCGTGTATGCTGAATTCTGCGAGGCCCCCTCGCGTTCCTGGCAAGCTGGCCGGCTGCCTGCCTCTGCCCAGAACTTGTGCACAGTCAATCTCATAATGCAAAGCCGGGGAATGAACCATCGCGCACAGACACCAAACACAACCCATTTCTCTCTCCCCGCCTGCCCGTCCGCCTCTGCCAGCGTTGCGCCCGGGCTGCGCGTCCACCTGAAGGAAAGCTGTTGCTGCTGCTGCACTCAGCCTCCTTTGTGCTGCTGCTGCTGCTGCTGCGCTGGCTGTGTCTGGCCATGGAAGTAGTTCCGACCATTCCCAGGTCCAGGGTGTGATGCTGCCGAGAGCCGGATCACTTTATTAAAGAGGGACGGAGGGAGGGAGGGAAAGGAGTCCCTCAGGAATGCGACAAGGGCCTGTGTTGTTTTCTCTTCCCCTGGGGAAGGTGTGCATGGAGGGGGGCGGCGGCGGCGGCGGCGGCGGCGGCGGCGGATCACAGCCTTTCCCCACCGTGTTTTAGAGTTCCTCCTGCTTTGGGCAGGAGAGGGAAAGCGGCCGCTGAAAGAACAAAAGTCCCCCCTCCTCTTCCTTTTTCTTTTTGCATGTGCATATGCATGTGTGGATACATTGGCAATAGGAGGAGACGGTAGAAGGGGAGGGGGGTTATTATTATTTTTGCATTCGGGAATCCGGGAGGCGGCGGCGGCGGCGGCAGCGGCAGGAGAAGAAGGGGGGCGGAATGTGTCCCTGCGCCTCTCCTCTCTCTCAGCCTCCCAAAGAGGAGGAGGAGGAGGAGGAGGAAGGAAGGAGTTGGAGAGGAATTGCCTGAACAGCCTTTTAGGTTGAGGAGGAGGAAGAGGCGGCGGCTGGGGCAGAAATGGAGGACCGCATTTACCTCCCCCCTTCTTTTCGCCTGGGCAAGGAGCTGGAGGCGAAGAAGTCTTTATAAAAGCAGCAGCAGCAGCAACAACAAAGAGGAAAGAAACATTTTGCGGCAGCTTCTTCCTGGTCGCCTCTTAACATTTGTTATTTTGTTACTGCTTCTTTCTCTCCCCCCTTCCTCCTGAAAGTATGAGAGGGCGGCAGAGGTGGTGGTGGTGCTGCTCCTCCTCTTCTCCTCAGCCTCCTTCTTCCCCAACGCTACGACCCCCTTCTCCTCCTCCTCCTCGCCGCCGCCGGTGAGAGCCAGAGAAGAGAAGATGGGCGCCGTCCTGAGGAGCCTCCTGGTCTGCGGTTTGTGTTCCCTGGCGAGAGGTGAGAAAGGGGCCCCAGCAAGGAGGCCCGAAGTTGTTGGAAGAGCTTAAAGAAATGGGGCTCTTCCCCCCCCCCCCCCCGTGTTGTGTGTGTGCGTGCGTATCTTTGGAGTGAGGGGGAGAGAGATTAAGGCAGAGAGGCCTGGCTGGGCTGCTGGGGAGGGGAGAAGAGGGGCCCGCAGGAAGGGGGCAGACTCTTTTCCCCCCTTTTCCTTTTACAGGCTTTGCTTTCAGGAACTTCCACAATTCCCCCAGCATCGAGGCCCGCTGCCAGGATTTTGCAAAGTGGGAGAGAGCCTGCCAGTGCAGTATGTGTGTGTTGAAATATATAGCCTTGCTTAAGGTTCGATTTCATAGATAGATAGATCATTGCTTTTATTTCTCCCCTCCCCCCAAAATATACTCACCGTTTTTATCTGTTTTTGTGATGCTTGAGGAATCTCAGCTTTGTAAAATTATTACCTAGAATGGACCTTAAAGAAATTTCTGTCCATTGTCTCCCTCCCCCCTAAACAGCGATGCTTGTTTACTATTAATATTGGTGAGGTCTCCAGGCTAAGCGTATTCAGGATAACAGCCTTAAAGGTTCTCAGTTTGGAATTGTTCATTTGACTTAGTTTCTGATCCTAAATCTATTTACTTGGAAGCAATCCACATTGAAACTTGTAAGAGTAAACATGGTGAAGTTGAGTCTGGAAGTTGTAATTAAGCAAATAACCACACTTTACATTGTTACTGGAGTGCGATCCACTACACATTTATTCAGAAACAAGTCCCACTGAGTTCAATAGGATTTAGTCCTCTGCAATTGTGTGTGAGAGACCTTTTAGACTGCAGTTTGGAAAAGTCGACTTACTGGACCTGTTCAGACAACACGCAAAGCCATGGTTAGGCCACTAACTCTTTTGCCGTAAATGATTACTGAGCATATTTAAACCATGGCTATGTAGCCACCATGGTTAGGATTGGCTCACACAACACACTAAGTCATGGTTCACAAGACACATGAAACCATAATGTTTAGCTCAAAATGTTTAACCACCCTGGCTTAATGTGTTGTCTGAACAGGGTCACTTTGATTCCACTCCTGAGTTCATTTATTTGGGGGCATAAGTTCTGATGAATGAAACAAATGAGATTGACAGTTTGATCCTAACTATGCTTACTTTGAAGTAACAATAAATAACAGGGTAATATGCTTTGCAAAAGGGTAAGAAATAATCAATGTTTCAGCCAAGAACTGGATGCAAGCAATATTTTTTGTTTACATGCATACAACACACACACACACTGGGCAAAGTATATATATATTTAAAATTTTCAGTCATATGCACCAACATAATTTCATTTTGGGCAAGAAGAAAAGGCTCCATCAACTTTAAGGAAAGTTTGTGTTTAGTTTCAGAGGCCTGATTGGAGGAAATGCAAGCCAAAAATAAAAATAGGGTGTAATAGTCTGTTTGTTCAATATTTTATTTAATTATTGTTCCCCCCCCCCCCCATTTCCTATATCTGTGGTTAGTGGAGTCTTCAGATACTGTACAGCTGATTTATTGTAGCTGTTTCAAATACTGTTTTGAAGAAGTACTTCACATCTATCTCACATCTATTTTTTACTGTTGTGGAAGGAGACTAATGCTTCTAGTATTTGTGTGCACAAAAGACTCCTGTCTTGATTTAAGAAAAAAACCCTCTGCCAACATTGGTTTGTTTTGATGAAAATGTAGGGGAGTTGAACTGGATTGGAAGGAGCCCTGGAAAGCCAGTTGATTGATAATCTCGGGACAAAAACATTCTTCTATTCTAAGCTGTAGGCATCTGTTTGCCATATTGCATCCTCCAAGGAAAGTCGTATACATATTTAAATGCATGATGTAATACAGAATATTCCATTTGTGGAAGGAAAGTTGATTTAATTGGAACTCTGATTTTCAGAGGAACAAAAGTAACATTTGGTTTAACTTTTTTCCTGCTTAAAATTTAATCTAGTTCTGCTATGTTCCATAAGTAAATATCCTGGTCTAAGTTACATCTGAAGAAAGAGTACAAAAATCAGTAAGGCCATGGAACAAATTCTTCTTTTTCCTACTGTCATATTATACTTCTGTATTTCTGTGAATTGTCTCACACCATCTGATGCCTTGTAAGGAAAATGTTTCTAAAGATGGTTGGCCAGTCTTAGATTTTTATTTCTCTTTTTTTCATATTAGTGCCAAAGATAAAATATTGCTTCCAAAACAGAATGATTGGGAACAATCCACCTGTAAGTTATGCTTTATGTGCCTCATTGGAATTAATGGGAGCTGCACAAGGGATCAGTTTTCCTTTGCTTCCTTTTATTGAAAGGAAAGGGTAGGGCTTCTTGTGCAAGCGTAGTTGAAATGAATGGCAACTGTGCAAAAACACGTTAGCTTTTCCCCCTGCAAACTGGTAAGTAGGAAAGCAATTATAACTCTCACTGAAGGCTGGAAGAAGGGGTAGGTGGAGATGCCCTAAAAATGGAGCAGCGTGCCTTCTTCCCTTGAGGTACCCAGTACACCTGTGGAAATCTCAACAGCCATAGGAACACTGCTGGTGTTATTCCTACTAGCAAAGTGGGATGTGTTTGAGTTGGCCGTGGCTCCACTGGAACTAAAACCTTGTCACTCTCCTGACATGCTCTCAGATCAGGCCCGCAGCCTAATTCAGGCTGCTGTAGTTATTTTCCCTCCCATGGTGTTCAATGGGAGGATTTTTTTAAAGGCAGAGATCTGGGGAAAAGGTGAAAAAAAGTTGCCCTCTCACTCTGACTGGAGTGAATCAGCAGGGTTCTTTGAAAGCCCAACCACCACCACCACACGCATACTTAAGATTGCTCTGTTGTTCTCCTATGGAAGTCTTATTGAAATGAGTGGGACTCCATTATAGCTCTTGTGTAGCTCCAATTCATTTCAATGGAGGTTAAGCAGGAGGATTTTCTGGTGGGTTCTGTCCCTTCTTTCTTCAGAGTTCACTTAGTCTTGCTGTTCAGTTTTTTATCTGGAGATACTCTTCCGTATATTACTGTCCCATTATTTCTATTGGATCTTGGTATAAGTTCAGATGAGGATAAGAAGTAGAAGCAGTTGAATTCTGATTGTAATGTGCCCTGTTTCATTTCTTCGCAATAAAAATAACTCATGTGATGTAGATTGGGTCTTTAGATTACAGAGGACTTAAGAATTCAACAAGTCTTTAGGTTACTAAATATCTGACTTTGGGTGGAATACAGTTAGCTCCTCCTGCCTGTCAATGAAAAGGAAAGAAGTACACATTCCCTCTCCTCTGCAGCCCCCTGTTGCCCTCAAAATTTCCACTGTAGGGTTTAGGGACCCTACAAAGCAGATTTTGAGAGGCCACAGGGGCTGCGGGAGGAGAAGAGGTGATATTTTGTGGGAGCAGAAGAGTCCACTGTGCTGGGTTACCTTTTAGTTAGCATATTGTAATAAACTATAATATGAGGATCATGTAAATAACAATAATGTGTAGCGGATAGAGCATTGGAATTGGACTGGACAGACTGGATTTCAAATCCCACTTGGCCATGAAGTTCATTGGGTAACCTTGGACTGGTAACCTTGGACTGGTAACCTTAGACTAATCCCACATCACAGGATTAGGGGTTGGGATATAAAATTGGAGGGAGGTGCTGAGCTCCTTAGATGAAAGGCTAGATACAAAAGTATCCTTTTGCAATATACTGATAGGGGTACCAGTTTATACAGTCTTGGTGAAAATGTAACTACAGAATTGCTGTTTCAAAAGCAATGCTAGTAATTTAGCCATTACATATTTTAAATACAGACTACTGGGCATGTACTTGCCAACCAAGAACAAGTTTCTTAGACAGTCAAACGTTTTAATTGAAGTCCATTTGAGCAATGTATTTTCCCAGACTCCAGACGTCAGAAAATAGGTTAGAATGCTCTTTGTGAGACCTACTCTTTTGATGGTTTACCTGGATGGAAGCTCCACAAGAGTTCAGTGGAACTTACTTACTCTCAAGGCTTCAGTATGCAGATTTTTGCATAAATTCAAGAGTTGTATTAGTTGTAGCAGCAAAAGCTGTCTGGTGGTATCTTGAAGACTAAACAGATTTATTGTTGTGACATAAGCTTTTGTGGACTAGAACCCATCTAATATGGGGCCTAGTTCACTAAAGCTTATGCTGTTAGTCTTCAGCTTGTTCATTTTTTCATTCTTTCCACAGTTACTTCAAGGGCCAAACTACATGTTACTTTGAAGATGTAGCTACTGAGCTGTGACTGACTTTCTTTCTTTCTTTCTTTCTTTCTTTCTTTCTAGACTAAAGTAAGTGCAGGGACCTGATCCATATCAGGACCATATCATTGGGTTGTGGTGGTAGGGGGACTATAACCCTTTGCCCTCTGATAAAGTCTGGATCAAGAGTCCCATGCCTGCATTTTTTCATTGCCAATAAATGATCCATAAAACAAAGTACCTAAAAATTACTCCTCCCCCCGCAATGTTAGGGTCCCAGTACGGGTCAGGTCCCCTGAATTTACTTTAGGGTAGAAGACAGGTGTAGCTGCTAACTACATATTCAAAGTAACACGTAGTTTGAGTCTCAGCCCCATGGAACAATATAGGATTAGAATCATAGAGTTGGAAATAGTATTATAAAGTTGTAAAGGGTCTCACTTAGGTTATCAAGTTCAAACCCCTGCTCAGTGCAGGAATCCAGTTTAAAGCATCCTTGACAGTTGGCTGTCCAGTCTTTGCTTGAATTCCTTCAGCAATTCTTTCAGCAACTGAGAGGCCACCACCTCCCTAGGCAGTAAGTTCCTTTTTCTGCTTGTCCTGCCTGTTGTTCTTAAAACATGGTGCCCAGAACTGGACATAGTGTTTGAGATGAGGTCTGACCAACACAGAGTAGAGTTGGTTGAAGCAAATTTCTTTTGCCTTTTTGGCAGCCACATCACGCTGCTGACTCATATTCAGCTTGGGATCAACTACAACTACAAGATCCTTTTCACACCTACTGTTGCCAATCCATTCATCCTCCATCTTAAACAAATGCATTTGATTTCTTTTTCCTAAATGAAGAACGTTGCACTTGTCTCTGTTTAATTTCATTGTGTTATATCTGCCAAATTTTCTAAGCTATTAAGATCATTTGGGATTTTGTTTCTGTCTTCTAATGTATTAGCTATCCCACCCAAGTTGTTTTTCATGCATAACGTACTATTGCCAGGGACCTCCCATCTTATACATGTCAAACAATCAATCAATTATTTATTATGGTCACACACCAGCAAAATCAATATAAAACATAACAAAAGTTAGTTAAAAAGTGACATGGAAATAAGATACAGCTTTGTAGACTTCCTTCTCTCAGGAGGATTGTAATATTTTCCCCTTAATTTGCATTGATGTCATAAAAAACTTAAGAGACCCTTTCAGTAATACAGGAGGACACATCCCTTAAACAAATTAATACAAAAGTTATGGAGTTACTGCCAGAAAAGGCTGTTAATAATGGAAAGATTAGCTTCTTTCTGCATTCCTTATACATGTTACAATGCAAAAGGACATGTTCGACAGATTCTATTGTTCCAGTGCCACAGGGGCATATCCACTCATTAACCGGGATTTTACTAAACCGTCCTTCTAGTAGTGCTGATGGCAACACATTAAAGCGAGCAAGGGTAAATGCTCTTCTGTACTTTGGGATGGTTAACATATGTAGATATGAAGCTGCAGCGAGTCTGTAGTTATTAAAGTTATTATAGAGTAATGGAGAACAAGATTTGTTAGCAGCAGTTCTTAAATGCTGTAGATCTAGGTCTATTAATCTTTGAACAACAAGAGATTGGGCCTTCTGAAGCCCATGGTTGCCCACAGCTTCCACAGAGAAGCCTAGCCTAAGTAACTTCTTCTCCATCTCTCTTATCCAATGAGTGACACAGGGATCTGAGAGCAGTAAGGATAACTACCAGGGACTGCCAGAACATGTAACTGTAGCCGCCATTTAAAGGCATCAATCCATGCCTTGCATTCAACTGATCGAATACCCACTTCCAGGTAAATAGCTGTGTTCCCCACACAGGAAGGAAGGCCCAGTAATTTCCTAAGAAATACAGACTGGACTCTTTCAATTTGGGCATTAAATCCCAATATCCAAATAGGAATACCATTGGTAAGTTGGGCTAGAGTCTTAGCTTTGTAAATTTGGATTGCAGAAGGGATGAATTGACCACTTTGCATAAAAAAAACCTTAGGATCAGCTGCTGACTAAAATTTGCTGAACCAATTGCCTGCCTTCTTTGTTCAGACCAAGCTCCAGTGCTCTGCATTTGTATGCCTAGATATTTTATATGGGCAACTTGCTTAATGATATTACCATTTAAAGTCCATTTGTATTTCTTCCGAGCTTTAGAGAACTCCAGGACTTTCGACTTACTATAATTGACAGACTATTCTCAGAGCAATAAGTCCCAAATGCAGAGACTAATCGGTTTAACCCAATTCTAGAGAGTGATAACAGTACGGCATCATCAGCATACAAAAGTAAAGGTATCTTGGTATTGAACAATTTGGGAGCATGTGAATCAACACTATGAAGATAAGAAGCCAGATCATCTCTACCTAAAAAGCAGAAAGTATGTGTGTGTCACGTATGTCCAGAAATGTTTACCCACTTCCAGACGAGTTAAAAACTTGACACGGTGACACAGTGATAGGTCTGGCTATACAATGTAACAGAAAAATCTAAACATATGAATTTTGGGGGGTTAAGTATTTTTAAAGAATTTAATAAAAATCAAGTCTTATTCTTTCAACTCTCAGCATGTCTTGGGTGGAACTCCCAGCATGCCTTGGGCAGGAGGCCAGACTTACTGGCCTTTGGCGGTCATTGTGAGTGCACAGGCGGGTGGCTGTGCATGTAAATGAATTATTACCAGGGAAGAGGTATTCTGTTGGCTCTAGATAGGGTTGCATTCCCCCTTAAGAAACAGGTTCGCAGTCTGAGGCTGCTTTGTGACCCAGCTCTGCTGTTTAAAGGCCCAAATGACATGGGACCTGAGTATCTGTAGGCTATCCATACAAGTCTGTCTGTCATTTAAGATCTTTACTGGCGTCCCCACCTTCTGAAGTTAGGTGGACAGCTACAGAAGAGAGGCCTTCTAAGTCGTTGGTACCCAGTTATGGAACTCCTTCTCTAAGCATGGTTTCCATGCCTCATCATTATCTTTTAAGGGCACCTTTTTTTGATGAAGATGAGCATTTTAATAATAATAATAATAATAATAATAATAATAATAGCGTTTTGTGGGATTTGCACAAATGCACACTTGTGCAAGTGTGAATTTTTGGAAGTGTGCATTTGTGCAAGTTCACAACATTGAACACGAATGCAAGTTTGGGAAACTGCAAAATTTCCTGAGTTTTGTGTTCCTGTTTGCGTTCAGGATTGTGAATGAGGTATGTTCATATAATTTGTGAAAAGGAATGAAATTGTTTTATGTCCCTACACTGCTCACTTCCAGATTACATGACTGCAATGTGCTTTATGCAGTACTTAGTACAAGTGAGAGCAGCAGTGATCAATTCTCGTGATCAATTCATGTTAGAAGGAACTCAGGAGGATGCAGAGAGACTTCAGATGCTGTTGCGTATGCACCCTGCATCCAAAGGAGTTTTTTAAAAAATTATTATTTATTTAAAACAACATTGCTGGAATGAAATTATTTCTCATTGTTCTTGGTAATTTAGATTTCAATAGCTTGTCTGTCACATTCCTTTTAAAAATATTTTTGTTTAGTATACAATAATGATGTTTCAGCTTTGCATGAATTCTTCAAATCCAGTAATCTCCTTGTTAGCGCTGATTATTCTAATACTGCTAATACCTCCAAATCAAGAGTTTGTTTATGTAACACCTTAACCTTGTGAACCAATTCTACTTTGGTCTTATATCTCCTTTACAATATGCTGACTTATTAATAGTAATAATCATTTGAAAGTAAGCTTGAGGTACATTTCAAATAGTATATCCAATCAGCATCAGTTCAGATCTTTACCAATTAATTGAATAACCAGACAGATTACCAAACTTATTAATCAGCTGCATCAATACCCGCACAGCTGGTTGAAATTTAGAAATAAACAATAAAAGATGATCAGTGTAAAGAATAAGTTTAAATTCAAAACAATCATGGACAAATCCACGAATACTGCTATTCTGTCTACTAGCACAAGCTGGATGTTCTAAATATAAATCAAATATTAAAGGAGAAAGTGGACATCTCTGTCTGGTTCTTCTCTGAAGTGGAAAAAAGCCAAAAGAAATCTGTTAGTTATAACATTATCTCTTGAAAATGAATATAAAATTCTAATCCACTTCAAAACCTCTAAAGAAAAACCAAATTTAGTCAAAGTAGCAAAAATAAATTATTAATAAATTTTATCAAAGGCTTTTTCAGCATCCAAAGAAACAATGGCAGCCTGGTCCATTCTATCACTATTTCAAACAATCAGATCCACAACTAATCTGTCAGCCCCCTTGTCTATGTTTGATAAATCCTACCTGCTCTGTTCAAACCAATGTTGTAATAATTTATTGAAATAACTTCTTGAAACTATCAGCTAAAATAGCAGCATTTTAATATCTAGGTCAATTAACAAAATAGGCCAGAAATTAGCACAATGAGTATGATTTTTACTAGGGATCACAGTGATATAAGCATCAATTAATGAAGAAGGGAGAGAGCCCAATTCAAAAATATTGTTGCCTAGACGATGTCCTTTTGGAACTAACAAGTTGGAAAACATTTTATACCATTCAGTTGGAAACCCATTTATGCTATACGATTTCCAGTCCTGCTTTCACTGTAGCATGTTTTAAATACAGTGCAGTTAGCGAATAGTCAAGCCTATAGCTGGTTAGCCAAAGCGGTTCAGGTTACAACAGCAGTGGTTAAAATCCAGGCAGAGGTCAGAACACAGGCAGTTTGACAGACAAGAGGAACAGGCAGCAGCATAACAAGCAAGAGATCAAACACGGTAAATCAGTCAGGTATGTTACACAGTCCAGAAGCAGAGTTGTTAGGCAGTCCAAAAGGTCAGGCCAGATTTACACCAAGCAAGATATGGCACTTTGAAAACGGTTTGAAAACTGTATATAGAGTGTGTCCTGGGCCCTACAGTTGTCGCTACTGTTATAAAACGTTTTAAAGCAGTAGTGTAGATTCTGCCCAGGAAACGGCATCACTCACAGGCACAGGTCAGGAGGAAAGAAGCAAGGCAAAGCAGGATGGACCAAGTTTTTCCAATACTGGCTGGATTTTCTGTGAAGGCTTTTAAGCCCAAAACCTGCTGGAGCTCACCCAGAGCTCAGCTGCCGTAATCAAGTCTCTCATTCCAGACCTTTACTCCCGAGGAGTCACTTTGTCCTGAGGAGACCTTTTCTGGAGGCAAGCAGTCCTTTGTAGAGGAGCCTTACTTGCCTGTCACTGGAGGCAACAATGCTCTGGAAGGTCAGGGAGTTGCTCTGCCTCAGAGGCAAAATCCCTTTCCCCTGACAGAAATGGTCCTGCAACCATCTCCCTTGAGGGCTCAAGCTGTGGGTCTGGTGGCAGTCCCTGGTCTGGGCTGCCCTGGGTTTCAGGGGTCTTCCTCTGAGGAGGACTCCTCCAGGTGGCGCATGACATTTCCAGTATTCATACTCAGAATTGCTTTTGTAATTTTCTCCACACCTGAGAGAGCTGAAAGGAAATGCCATTGTCAAGAATCCAAACATGGGATATCAAAATGAGAAGGAAAAAAAAATCCCTGTCTCACCTGCTGCTTCATTATCCATATGAATATTATTAATAATGCTAAGATCAGTTAGTTCCAACTTTCTTGATGTTTCTTGATGTTGTCAAAGCATTTGAAAATGATTTTTTTTAATTTCAAGCCCTAGAATATTATAATTTGGCACTCCAGTTTATTAATTAGATTAAGGCGAATTATTCAGTTCCTTCAGCTAGAATTTTGGTTTATAGAATCATTGGCTAATATTCTTTTTCACCATGGTGAAAGTTTACGGTGTTTTGGCAGGTGCGACTCAAGTTAAAATCACATTATATGCTGATGATATAATGGCATCTTTGTCTCAGTTGGAGCTTTCTTTACCTAAGTTGTTTGAGTTAGTTGGGAAATGCAGTGCCATTTCAGGTTATAAAATTAATAGATTGAAAATAGAAATGATATTGGTAAATTTATCAAGACAAGAAGAGACAAGTATATACACCTGTATTTAGGAGTTAGATTGTATTTTGGAATTGTGGTTTTGAAGCTGAAGTATAGAACCACTATTGAAGCACTATTGAAGCTAACGATTATGTGTGTCACTGAGAACAATAAACTAAAATGTGAGGTTTTTTTTTAAAAAAAGACGAATGTAACTCTTAGACTGATCCATATTTTAAGAGGTCTTCCTATCTTTATATTTTCATCTTATTTCAAGCTAGTTAATAAATTCTTCAATTTTTAAATAAATTCTTCAAAAAATTGCTTTGGTAAGGACACCCATCCAGAGATTAGTATTACTATTTGGATGTGTTAAAAATTTGGCTTCTGATGTGGAAATGGTTCAATATTCAATTTCATTAGCTCATTTAACAATATACTGCAATTGGAAAAAAGTGCTAGCCCTGACCTTGGATGAATGGTTGATTACTTTGAATTGTGTTTGATGGTTTTAACTTTTGCGAACTGCTCTGAGAGCTTTGGCTTTGGGGTGGTATAGAAATGCAATAATAAATAAATAAATAAATAAGTGCTAGGTGAAGTTCAGCCTGTTATTTCAGACTTTTAATGGCATTTGATTGGTTTTATGATACATGATATTTTTTATGACAATTGGTTGATTTAAAGCTTTACTGCACTGCCTCAGTTGATTATTTTTTCTGCTTTTCTAGGGGAAGGTACTCATATGAATTATGTGGATATAAATGAGTTGTATTTTATGGAATGACACTGAACAGAACCAGTTGCAATAAATCATGTGTAAAATGGTAGTAAAAGTTGGTTTCTCCTAAATTTCCCCCTCCCTCTTTTTACTGGGGAACTGAGAACAATAAAGCGGATGGGGTGACAGTTGAAACTGAATGAAGAGAAAACTGAAGGAAATTCTGACAACACAGCTAACTAGGCTGGATTGATCTAAATCACAGCAATTTAAATCATGATTTAAATTAAGTTTCTCAATTTGGATTTTTTTTTTTGAGTAAGCGCATTTCCTTCACCCAGGACCTCTCAAAGCACTTAAGTTGAGTTGGGGGTTTGCTGTATAGTAAGAAAAAGTATTTACTATGAACAGTATGAATCATTTAGCTCTTTAGTAATTTTGACTTTGTCACCCTCCCTTGAGCTCTAACTGGCTGCTCTAAAAATTAGATCATACTGGTTTGTAAATAAATAGAACCTTTATGTAATCTAAAGCCATGACACGGACATGTCTTTTGTATTGAATATTACGTAAGGAGCATTTAGTTCAGTGGTACACAACCTGCAGCCTGGGGGCTGCATGTGATACGCTTCCAAGGCCTTAATTGGGGCCTCCTGAATGCCACTACCCACTTGTCACCAAATTTCCCTCCTGCCAATTTCTCGCCAATTATACTGTTGCTACCAGTGATACAGATAGCTATTTCCAGTGAGGAAAGAGTGATTTGTATGAGGGTTTTTGAGGGAGGAAATGGAAAATCTTTTGTATAGGTTTGCTTGGGTGAGAGTGGAGAGGGAGAGAAGGCTCTCTGTTTCCACAGTACAGATCACTCTTTCCCTGCTGCTGCTAGCAGTGAGGAATGAGAAATCTGTATCAGGATCACTGGGTGTGCGTATTATGCATGTGAAGTCCCCAACCCAGGTCACTAGCATCACATCTGGCCCACAGGGCCAAAAAGGTTGTGCATCCAAGCCTTAATTGAAGGCGAAGGCTTAAATTCTATGCACCCCTCTTTGAGTACAAGTCCCACTAAACAAAGCAGAACAAAATAGACATGGATTAAGTGTCCAGCACTTTTGAGAAGCAAGATAGTGAGCGAAATAGTGTTTCTTGCAAATATACTTTTAAGGAGAAAGGTGCTCAAATGGGTGGTTGCTCTGCTATTCTAGGCACTCTTGAATGATAATGATCATCTGGATTCATTTCATTCTGCTTTCTGACATGGGTTTGGCACTGAAATAGTTTTCACATGGCTGCATTTGTTTTGGTGGGTCACAAGTTGTGCAGGTTTGGCCTACACTATAATCTATTTAAAACTGTTTTTATTGAGAAGGGGAAAATCATAGAAAATAGGATAACTTTAGAAATAGAATAATGTTCAAAAACTGAAACACGGTAAGAAAGATGTAGAATCAGTAGATCATTAAAATGGGGCTTACAATGCAATCCTATGCATATATACTCCTGGAGAGGAAAGCTCCATTTGAATTCAGTGAGACTTAATACCAGGTAAGTGTGTATAGGATTGCACGCTGAATTTACTTAGGTTGTAACTAAATGCAAATGATATGCAGCACATAGGACTGGAAACTCTGCTTACCTTCCTGCTAAGTAAGAGTGTATGTGTAAGAGACAGAAACTCTTGTTGACTATATACAATTGCAAAACAATTGCCTTGCTAGAACAGGCAAACACCTACCATTCTTTTTCCAACTGTGATCAGCCAGATGCCTCTTGTAGCTCATTAGCAAGGCATAATTGTGATGACCATCCTTCCTATATTGTTATCAGAAGTATACTGTCTCTGAACATACAGGCTCCAGTTACCTTTTTGGGTAGTAGCCTTTTACAGGCGAATTAGCCTGTGAATTTCTCTAATCAATATTGAAAGCTTCCTGGAGCATCTTACAACCAGTCAACAAAATCCCAGTGACCATTGTGACATCCTGTGGCAAAAAATAACACAAGTAAATTATGTGTTTGTGAAGAAGTGCTTTTCGTCTGGTTGTCCATAATGCCAGTTGGATGTATGTTTCCTGAGTTCAGACTTGCTATAAGGCTAGATTGAAGTATAGATGAATAGGATCCCACTTATTTCTTTAGAAAGCTAATAGCTATGGTTATTGTTAATATCTACAATGTATTAAGTTATTGGTCACTTCATATAGTTTTTTGTTTATTGAATTCTTAATTTGTGCATTAATGTATTCCTGGCTTAATTTCTGGTTTCTCTTATTTCAAAGCTTCTCCACTGTTGCTATATGCAAATCGGCGTGATCTACGATTGGTGGATGCTGCACAGGTAAATGAAAATGCTACAGTTGTGGTGGGTGGCTTGGAAGATGCGGCTGCGGTGGACTTCGTCTTCATTCATGGCTTGATATACTGGAGTGATGTAAGCGAAGAAGCCATTAAACGAACAGAATTCAACAAAACAGGAAGTGTGCAAAATGTGGTTATTTCTGGGCTTTTGTCACCTGATGGGCTAGCTTGTGATTGGCTGGGCAAGAAACTCTATTGGACAGATTCCGAAACAAACCGGATTGAAGTTTCCAATTTAGATGGATCTTTGCGAAAAGTTTTATTCTGGCAAGAGTTGGATCAACCCAGAGCAATTGCCTTAGATCCTGCAAGAGGGTAAGTCTATTTTCCTTTTAAACTTTTTCGTGTGTGTTTGTCAGGCAACTTTTTCTTGTTCTGTAGAGATTCCTAGAGAAAGATAGATTGCAGCAAGTCATTACAACATTAATAAATCAAGTGGGATTTATTAAAAACAGGCAGGGGGCTGATGATTTTAGATTAGTTGTAGATTTGATAGCTTTAAATAGAGAAAGAACGGACCAGGCGGCCATTGTCTCCTTGGACGCTGAGAAGGCCTTCAACAAAATTCATTGGAAGTTAATGAATGCGACATTGAGTAATTTTGGTTTTCCAATAAATTTTTTGAAGTGGTTTAGAATTTTATATTCGACTCCAAGAGCAAGAGTTATGACCAATGCTTGGTTGTCAGTTTTTTTCATGCTTGGGTGAGGTACTACGCAGGGATGTCCGCTTTCCCCATTGATATTTGATCTATGTTTGGAACCCCTGGCTTGTACAATTAGACAGAAACGAATATCCATGGGTTTGTGCATGCTGATTTAAAATTTAAAATTATTCTTTACAGTGATGATCTTTATTGTTTATTTCTAAACTCCAGGCATCTATTCCTGCTTTGATGGAATTGATTAATACCTTCGGTGATCTGTCTGGTTATTCAATTAATTGGTCAAAGTCTGAATTGATGCTGATTGGAAATAGCATATCTTCTAGTGTGTTGGCTAATGGTCAATTTCGATGGTGCCCTGATTTTATTACCTATCTGGGAAAACTTATTCCAAGAGATTTATCTCAACTGATCATAATAAACTTAAATAACTGAATAGTGAGATTGCACGAGATATAGGCAGATGGGCACCATTAAAGTTGAGTTTGTGGGGTAAAGTCAACACACTTAAGATGAACCTTATACTTCAAATTCTTTATGTTATGCGGGGGATTCCTTTACTTCTGCCTGGCAAATATTTTCAACAACTCACTGCTCTGTTTCGTAAATTCTTCTGGGGTTCTTCCCTACCTCGAATATCTTTGAAAGCATGTAGCTTCCAGTTAAAGAAGATGCGTTTGGTTTTCCAGACCTCGCTTTGTACCATTGGGATTATCTATTGGCTTGTACTAAGTTCTGGTCTTCTCCTGTTCCCTCAGAACTGCCACCATGGTCAGTTCTGGAAGCCTTATGGTTAGAGCCTCTTCTCAAATTTATTTATTTATTATTACATTTATATACCGCCCCATAGCGGAAGCTCTTTGGGTGGTTTACAGAAATTAAAAGATTGAACTTTAAAAAGTCTATATACAAAATTTAAACCATAAAACATAAAAACGACTAATATTTAAAACATTTTAAACTTTTAAGCCTGGCCAGAAATTCAGTTAAAAACCTCAACTTAAGCTGTTTAAATGCCTGGGAGTTTTGACCTGGCGCCAAAAAGATAACAGTGTTAGCGCCAGGCGTGCCTCATTGGGGAGATCATTCCATAATTGGGGGGCCACCACATAGCAGGCCCTCTCCCTTGTTGCCATCCTCTGAGCTCCCCTCAGAGTAAGCACCTGGAGGAGGACCTTAGATGTTGAGCGTAGTGCACGAGTAGGTTCATGTTGGGAGAGGTGTTCCATCAGGTATTGTGGTCCCAACCCATGTAAGGCTTTATAGGTTAAAAAACCAGCACCTTGAATCAGGCTTGGAAACGTACAGGCAGCCAATGCAAATGGGCCAGAATCGGTTTTATATGTTTGAACCTTCTGGTCTCTGTTAACAATCTGGCCGCTGCATTTTGCACAAGCTGCAGCTTCTGAACCGTCTTCAATGGCAGCCCCACGTAGAGCGCGTTGTAGTAATCTAATTTGGAGATTACCAGAGCATAGACAACTGAAGCCAGGTTATCCCTGTCCAGATAGGGTCATAGCTGGGCCACCAAACAAAGTTGGTAGAAGGCACTCCGTGCAACCGAGGCCACCTGAGCCTCAAGTAACAGAATATTGTTTTTTTGCTGCCCTCATTGCCCCTGAATACAGCTTACCATAGGCACTTTCCAGTGTTTGATTGCCTCCACCCAGAGTTCATCTCCATCTGCACTTAAGCCGTCTCCTATTTGTTTCATCACTCTCAGCAAATGGATAGCACTCGGCTCTCGTCATGTTAGAATAAGTAACCCCCCTCTTACAATTTTCGCTGCTAGAGAGGTGTGGTGTACAATATCACGTCATTTACAGTTTGATCCATTCTCCCACGCAAAATTGACTTTATGGGGAAACCCAGATTTAAGAATTGGAAAGAAACCGTTCTTGTGGAGGACATGGACAGATTAGATGATTTTTACTTTGGATCAACTAACAGGTCCAGACGACATGTGTATTAAATATAATTTACCTACTATGGCTCAATGGCAATGTTTGCAATTGCAACACCTGCTGGAATCTAGGTTTGGTCCAGCTGCTTTTACGGCCTCAGAGCGTCCAGCACTATTAGAAACACTGAACTGACGCGTTGATCCATGACCCATATATATAAGTATTTGTTTTAAATGGATATTGTATTTATAACCTGTGTTTATGCTCTTTATGGTTTTAAATTTTGTATAATAGTTATTTAATGTTCATTGTTTTTAATTTGTAAACCGCCCAGAGAGCTTCGGCTATGGGGCAGTATATAAATACAATAAATAAATAAATAAATAAATAAATATCATACCCATAGTTTAAGACAGGATTGGAATAACGAATTGGAGTGACCTGTTTTGCCTAACCAATGGATTGTTGCCCTAGCATCTGTATCTGAAGCTTCTATGGACCTTAGGCTACGTCTTTTTTGACAATAACAAAAATGTTTCGGGTGTATTGGACTCCACAACGGCTTATCAATAAGGGTCTGTCTAACTTGCACAATTGTTGGAGATGTAATGCACCTAGTGCTTCTTTAACTCATATGTTTTGGAAATGCCCTGTAGTTGCCCCTTTTTGGGAGCAAATTATAATAAGGATAATAAGCTCTAATATGGAACGATGTGCATGTCCTCCTAAATTACCTACTGGCTTCTTGGAAGTTAACACATGGTCCATGCAAATGGATCTTCAGAGCCCTTATGACAGCTAAAAGATGCTGGAAGGACAGATGCTCACCTGCCATAATGCAATGGATTGAAGACTTAATAGCACTGTCAACATTTGAATGGGTGTTATATAGGCGCAACTTGCGAGTGGATGAATATATGGATATTTGGTCCACTTTTCTTGAAACCTATGTATAACTCTCCCCCCTTTTTTAAAACGAATGGTACACTTGATGGAAAAATGACAATATTCCCATATATGTAATGTGGTTTTTTCTTTTTCACGATTTATTTTCTAGTCTGTTTTGTTTATATTCACAGTAAAAAGGGGGAAAAAGAAATATCTTTCTTGAGAGATTGAAACCAACATAGCCTCTCTGCCTGTTTGCAAATGCATTCCTGTGCATAACTATAACACTAGCCATTCTCCATATGGTTTTAATCACAACTCATAAAAGTTAGTGTGGGCTACAAGATTTAATGGCTTCCATGAAATTGTCATTTTAAGTGTTGCCAACAGCTCATTAGTAACATTTACTGGGCTTCCCTCATTCCCCCCCTCCCCCCTTGTATCTTCATCTTGTTCTTATTCCGACACTGAACTTTTTTTGACGGGTGAAATTCCAAGCTGGTTAAATCCCACAAAGATGATGTGAAATGACCTATTGTTGTGCATGTTTAAATAGGGCTGTCACAAGCATCCACTTGGGTCTGTGAGGGCAGTGAATCCCCCACCCCCGGCATCCAGACCCAACTGGACACGACTGACGGAAGAGCAGATTCACGCCCAAGCACTTTGGAGCCCCCACAAGAGCTCGGTGCAGGTCTGCCCTGGCTTCCAGGGTTTTGCCCCTTCCCCCCCCCCCCAGCTGCGTTAATGGAAGTCATTTTCCGTTGCATTAAGAGGGCCTTTAAGGCCCCCATTGGAGCGGAGAAGGGGAAAGCGCACTCCAAAAAGTGTACAATTCCCCCTGCCTTGGGGGAGGGCTGGAGTAATGATAGGGCGAGCACTTGCAGGGCGAGCGCTTGCCGATTTCAGCAATCCATATCTACAAATGCTTACCAAGTTCAGTGAACTTTGTGTGCTGAGGATTCATAGTGATTCTTTTCAGCTGAAGAATAAGATTCTTAACCTCAGATGGTGATGTAACTTGTTAATGCACATAACAGTGCTATCATTGTAGTGAGTTTGTCAGTGAGCAGAAATGTGGACTTCACAGAGTTCCAAAATGCTGCTAGTAGACCTGTGTAATTTACCACAATCAGTAGATTTTAGCAGGCTTTAACTGACAAAAGTCTGCCTCATTTCTTATACGGGCCTCTTACAGTTATCTTACCCTTTTTTCCAAAGAGTCTTATCTTTAGATGAGCTGGGAGATTTTCACTCCTAACCAGGCAATGGAAAACGCAATTAGCTTCTCAAGCTGGATGCTTTGGGAACCTGTGAGAGGGGGAAGGGATGTAGCCTGTCAGCTCCTGAGAGGGAGGTAGGCATCTAGCGGAGGAGCTTATAAGATCCAATCCACAGCCTTTGTGCTTTGTTCTCTCTTCAGGGGACAATGGGCATAATCAACCTGGAGACCTTTTGTGGAGACGTGAACTTTCTTTGCATGTATATATTCGGCATCCATTTTCTATCAATAAACTGTCATCTTTTTGCACAAGTGGCTTGTTTCATCTGATTGATGACTGAGACCTGGCAGAACTAGAACCCAGATCTAAAACAATCATTTAAAATATTACTTAAAAGCAAGCACCACATATCTAAATAGAACTTGCTTTCAAGTAAATATGCTAAAACATTGAGAAGGCTTTATGCCTTGCATTGGCTATTCATATCAGTGTTTCCATATTTTTTGTATTGCATTCCATTGTGTAGGTTGCTACATTAAGAGGTGCTGATTATGGAATGCAAATAATAATTTCTGGAAGATTTAACTTTTATATGTAGTACCTCTCCTAATTTACAAAAACAGTGTGCTCTAGGGATGTGTAATTCTGTTTCTCAACTAGCTGGAAAACTATTGACTGACAAGATTTGGAGTTTGTGTTCCTCATTCATGTTTCTGGCCAAAGGAACCAAAAGTGTCGGTTCCCTCCCTTCCTCATAGAGGATGGATCTATCAGTGGTTGTTTGTAATTACACAATAAAGAACATCTAGAAATAGGGCCAGTAGTTCTAGTATTATCCAAGGTTTGTTTAACCCTCAAATAACTCATGAAGTCTGGGTTCACACAACGCAACAAGTAGTGATGCGCCCTACCACATCTTGCATATTCTAAATGGTGACCATTGCACATATTGGAGCCCCATGGGGTTAATTAATCCATGGTGGCTTATTAAGACATGTGAACTGAATCAGTATGCTACTGAATACCAGCTGTTTGGAGCAACACTGGGGAAATGTTGTTGTCATCCTTCTTCCTTCTGGATTTCCTAGAGGCATCTGGTTGGGAAGTGCATGAAGCTGGATGTTGAATTAGTTGAACCTCCAATCTGATCCGTCAGAGCTTTCCATATATTCTTGGTTTTTCTTCTATTTTAAGCATGCTTTAAATTTTATTTTGTACTTACATGCAGAACACACTTGTGTGTGACATACCTTTGGCATGGACATATTCTAGCTGCTGCTGAAGTACTGCTGAACCTCCTCTGCGGCCCTTTACCCATTGTGAACAGCAATGAAGAGGAGCTTGGCTGGCTGGCTGGCTCACTTGCTCATTGCATGTCCAGGGGCACTGGAGGTGGACAGTAACGATGGGTTACAAAAAGAAACTATACCACAGAGGGCTGAATCGCTCCGTTCATTATTGAATGCCACCAATTGTCTGCCCTGCTGCCCATGTTGACACCCCCTTCCGCCTGAATCCTGTTGGTGTAGGCTTGTGGTTTGTAGTGAAGCTGGTTCGCATTTTTGAGTGATGTGTTTTTCATGGATTCTGAATGAGTTCTCCTCTGAGGAGCTAAAGTTCCCAGAGACTGATGATGCCATCCATAT
The DNA here is from genome assembly GCA_029215795.1 of Anniella stebbinsi. NCBI lineage: Eukaryota > Metazoa > Chordata > Lepidosauria > Squamata > Anniellidae > Anniella > Anniella stebbinsi. The sequence continues at coordinate 104,785,265 of JARDYH010000003.1, forward strand.
CAGGAGACGTGTGGAAGAAGGGGCCATTTGCTTCAGAGACAGAGACTGAGTGACACCCCCCCCCCCCCCCGTCTCAGAGAGCGTCATCACCTTAAGGGGAAAATCAGAACTGCTCCTTTAAAAAGAAGTTCCCAACTCCAAAGAAGGACTCCTCAAGAAGAGGGAACTCCTCAGGAGCAAGGCTTGTAATATAGGGCAGCTGAGCCTTGGGTGAGGCTCAGGGAGCTCTGATAATATAAATCTGCATGATTAGTCTAGCCTTTGCTGAATACATGCAGTTTCCTGAGCTCCTGTGCCTGATATCTTGCTTCCCTGACCTTGACTCGTGTTTGGACCTCTTTGTTATCTAGGGTGACCATATGAAAAGGAGGACAGGGCTCCTGTATCTTTAACAGTTGCATAGAAAAGGGAATTTTAGCAGATGTCATTTGTATATATGCAGAACTCTTTGTCACAACAGTGGGACGCATAACAGTTTAGCCTGTGAGAGCTGCATCTGGGGCCAGGGGCTGCACATGTGTGTGCACACACTGCCCCCTCACATATATCTACACAAACACATTCTCAACCCCCTCCACACACATCTACTGCACTGCACAGGGATGAGGAGGCTTAAACTTCCCAGTCCTGCCCACTGAGATCTAGGGTTTGTTGAAAGCTTCTCTCAACCTCCAGTGGAATTGCTGTTTCCCACCGCGGTGGAGAAACAGCTAATTTGCAAAAAGAGTTGATTTCCAGCAACATCACTTTGCTGGTGCAGCTCAAGCAACACCAAAACAATGTTCAGCTGATCAGTTAGACTGTGGAGGAAAGCGGGCAGGGGCACCATGGTTCTGTGGGGTTTGCACCCCATTTTAAAGTATATTGTAAAAACAGCAGCACCAAAGGCAAGGCTTCGATACCAAGACTGAAATGAATATGAGGCTATTTTATTGCAAAAAATCCAACAGGTACACATTTTGAGCTTCCATGTTCTTTAAGAAGCTATAAAATCATAGAATTGTGGAGTTGGAAGGGACCACAAGGATAATCTAGACCAGCCCTCTGCAGTGTGCAGGAAACCATTTAAATCATCCATGAGAGGTGGTTGTCCAACCCTAAAAACCTCCAGATGAAGAACCCACAACCTCCGTACATAGACTGTTCCACTGTTGTACAGATCTTACTGTCAGGAAGATTTTCCTTATATTTTATCGAAATCTAGGTAGGTGTAACTTATACCCATTTATTTCAGTCCTAATTTCTGTGGCAATGGAAAATAATTCTTGACCATCCTCCCTGTGGCACCCTCTTATGTACCTGAACACTGCTAACATGTCTCCCTTCAGTCTTCTTTTCTCCAGACTGAACATCCCAAGTTCTTTCAGCCTGACCTCATAGGGCATGCCCTCAAGTCCCTTTGTCATCTTTACTGCCCTCCTCTGAACCTGCTCTAACCTGCCAATGTCCTTCTGGAAATGCGGTGCCCAGAATCGTACACAATACTCCAGGCATGGTCTCACAAGTGCTGCATAGAGAGGAATAAGGACTTCACATGTCTTTGATACAATGCTACTTCTAATGCAGCCTAGAACATCTAGTGGCTATGTCACACTGCTGACTCACGTTCAGAGTGCTGTTGATGACCACACCCAAATCCTTCTCTGAATTTTCCTAAGGGTAATACATTTTTCCTCCCTAAGTGTAATACCTTACAGTTCTCCCTGTTAAAGTACATTTGTTTGCTGATATTTTTTAAAACAATTTTAATTTGAATCTTTTAATGTAAACTACTTTGAACAATGCTTTTCTTGTGAGCTGGAATATAGAAACTGTACATTGCTTTCAATGGAACATAGTTACAACTATCTAGCTTCCAAATCGTGCGAGGTACTTGTTCCCCTCTATTAGGCACTGGTTAGGCCCCATCCTGAGTATTGTGTCCAGTTCTGGGCACAGCACTTCAAGAAGGATGCAGACAAGCTGGAGCGTGTTCAGAGGAGGGCAAAGAGGATGATTAGGGGTCTGGAAACAAAACCCTATGAGGAGAGATTGAAAGAACTAGGCATGTTTAGCCTGGAGAAGAGAAGATGGAGGGGAGACATGATAGCAGTTTTTGAATATTTGAAATGTTGTCACACGGAGGAGGGCCAGGATCTCTTCACAATCAACCCAGAATGCAGGACACGGAATAATGGGCTCAAGTTACAGGAACCCAGATTCCGGCTGGACAGCAGGAAAAACTTCCTGACTGTTAGAGCAATATGACAATGGAACCAATGACCTAGGGAGGTGGTGGGCTCTCCCATACTAGAGGCCTTCAAGAGGCAGCTAGACAACCATCTGTCAGGGATGCTTTAAGGTAGATTCCTGCATTGAGCAGGGGGTTGGACTAGATGGCCTTGTAGGCCCCTTTCAACTCTACTATTCTATGATTTAGAGCCAAAATATTCAGAGTCAGGCTCCAAATCCTCCAAAGTATTTATTTTATTTTACATTTGGATAAAATGCCAAGATGTGGCCTAACTTTGAATGTTTTGGCTCCCATATATAAGGATGGATTTTATATTATAATATAACCAATTATAAACATGTACAAGATATTGAAAGTAAGATTTGTTTAGCAAATACAACATTCAGAAAAACTCATATTCTGACTTATGCAAGTAATTTAAAAGTAATATTTTTTACAAGCTCAAAGACCAGAGAGCTTTGGCTATGGGGCGGTATACAAATGTAATAAAATAAATAAATAAATAAAAAGGAGAGAGAACATATATTTACTAAAGCTCAGTGTTAGGTTTTGTTAAATCAGTACATCCCTATTTGTCTGTTTCACGTATTGTCAGGCATCTTTCATTCCATCATCCTGTCATTGATGGAATCAGGTTTATTTTTCCAGAATTTCATTCTACTTGCACTAATTAATTAATGCAGATTAGTTCTAATGCACATTACCAAATGGAGATTAGCGCATTTGTTCTATGCAGTTATTTTGCATATTTTGTCAAATATTTGAATTTCAGTGTATTCATAAATGTGAAACAAGAGTATTATGGTTATTCACAGAACTTCGTGTTCCATGTTACCAATTCAGAGTTGATGGTGACAACTTTGTTTTAACTCAGAAATTGTGAGAGTTTGGTAATGACTTAAGTCGTAATATCTGGACCCAATCTCTTATCTTTCCTCAGTATAGAGAATTAATTTAAAATGCTGGTTACAATATTAATTCTGCTGTTCTATTACTAATATAATTCTGCTGTGATCTTCAATGGAAATTGTACATAGGATGTGTGTAGTTGCTTCTTGGCTATGGAACAGGGTGGGAAGCTGGAATTGGTAATCTGGTTCTGATTTAAGCAAGTTTGTTTGCCCCTGACATTCCCTTTTGAAGTTGAAACAAATGGTGTTCTTAGTTGGAGGCTTTGACAGGATCGGCTGCTAGTATGTCTCCTATTAGGGCGTGTGTGTTGAGAGATGAGGGGGGAGAGAATACACACACTTATTTGTGTGTATTTGATTCCCTTCTCTTACTAGTTTTTTCCTCCAGATGTCTTGTAAAATCTTCCAGAACACTTCACTTAGCCACTATTGAAAGCCACGTGTTACTTTAAGAAATGTGACACTGTTAGTGAGCATACATATGACTGAAATATATACCCATGTTGTTGCTCTATAGCAGAGGTAAGCCATAAATGTTTTGGACTACAATTCCCATTAGCCCCAACCAGCATGATTAATGGTCAGAGGTTTATAGGAGTTGTAGTCCAAAACATCTGGAGGCCACCAGGTTGTCCTCTCCTGCTTTATAATTTAACCCTAAGAGTTTTGTGTTAAACTTATCAGAAGCACATACCTTTTCCTGGTAACATGTCCCATTGCACAAATACTATTCAAGTTGACACCTTGGCTTTTGCACTGAAGGCTTTTTTTTAATTGGTTGATGTTTTGAAGAAATTATTGCCTTGCAGATAAGTGATTAGCTATTAAGGGAGAGAAATAGCAGCAAAACTAATTATTTTCACTAGATCATTTTCTATTTGCGAGACTTCTTGAAGAGACCCAAAAGGCTAAGAATGAAATGGCTGGAGCTAAGCCAAGATGAATCAAAACAAATAATGGCCATGTTCTCTAGAATGAATGATAAACCAAGATTCAGCAGAATCCTGGCTTATGTGAATGAACTGTCTGCTGATGCGCATAGCCCATTTGCTCCTGCGTTGCTCTTTCCTGCTAGCATGTCATTTAAACAAACCAGAGGGGGTTGTTTAGTGTGTCATCTAAACAGGAAATCCTTGATTGTTACCCCTTTTACAAGCCTGGATCATAAACCAAGAACAAATCCTGTTTTGCAGTTCTGTCTTATAAAGTGAGCAGCATGCCAGTCCCCCCCTTTCTAGTTTGTTTAGGAGGCACAGTAGCAAGAAGGAGCAAATGGGCCATGCAATAGGGGAAATAATGCAGCATTGGTTCTCTCCACCTCCACCATGAGTGCCAAGTAATTAAGGTAATCACTTGACTGGGATTACCTGAATTAGCTGCACCCCATTGTGGGTGGCCATGTTGTCTAAACCCAGCGCATCCACAGTACATTTTCACCCACCCTACAACCTCTACTGCAAGCTATGCATTGAAGGATGGGTGAAAATTCACTATGGATGTGCTGGGTTTGGATGATATGGCAAGCCAAGATGCAGTGCAGATAATTAGGGTAATCCCAGTCCTGTGACTGGCATGCGCGGGAGTGGAGGAAACAACAGACGCTGCGCTGTTGCCCCGCTAATCGTCCAAATCCAGACTTTAAGTGAATTTTGAAAAAACAAAATTCTTGGAGACACATGGTTACCTTACTCAATCTATTGGATGGATTCACATAGGGATATGGAATATGTTACAGGAGAAGATGATGGGGACAGAAAATGGTTGTTTTGACTTTGCAAGGAGAGAAAAAAAAGTTTGATACTGACATTTATGGGCTGTCTACAGCTAGTTGGAAAACAGTCTTATGTTACTGGCATGAATTGTATTAATTTTACCTTATTTTTGCTCCATTTTATGGAACCCTTGGCTGAGTGATCTGAATCGCATGGGAAAGATTCACATTACTGGCTATGTAGTTGTCTCTAACAGCTCCATAGAATTTCACAGTGATGTGTATGAGAAATTGAAGGAAGCCTAAGAATTGTATTAAATGTCTTAATACTCTCCCACTTCCCTACACACGCCACTTTGTTGTGTATATCTTGCCACAAGTTTAATGAAACTAATTTTCCCTAATAAAGCAAACTGCAAGCAACCCCATTAGCTTATCCTTTATATTTTAAATTCCCTTTTTGATACTTGATGATTTTCATTCCCAAGTAGGCAGGTGGGCTACTGGTTTTTAACTGCTTAGATACAAAGTTTTTGTTGTTCGTCTATTAACAATGGCTGACAATTAATTTAGCACAAACAGCATCTCTTTAAAGTTCTTTTCAGCAAAGGATCAGAACAATTATTTTTCTTATGATTTCAGGTTTGGTGAAATTTGTTGATAGTAATTTTGTTTTGATCCTTTGCTGGCAATAGCTTTAAAGAAGGAGATGCTTTTTTGAGAAATAATCTTGAATCCATAGGTACCAATTCTTCCCTTTTAAGGTAAACAAGAAATTGAATATCTTTTAAAAGAAACTGAAATCACTGGATCATTATCTATTCTTAATCTAAAATGTTCTTATACCAAAGAGATACCTTGCTCTGTTTACTTAATTCTATTTTAGCCAATACTCTCCCTAATTCTTTACTCTCAGGGTGGATTGATTTAAAACAATTTTGCCACTCATAGTTCTTCATACATTTCTTAAACAATGGAAGGAGAGAGAAGGAGGCCGGAGAGGCCTTGGATAGCTTGTATCTCGACCTCTCCAGTCCCTTTCCCTCCCTACCCACCAGAACGCTCCCTCTATCCCATCTCCGAGATAACTTTTAAAACCTTGGAGAGGCAGCCAGCACAGTTCTCTCCATACTGACTGTGGGGTGGGTGGGTGCTCATTCCCAGCTCCAAGGTTGGAATGCTGACTCTGACCTCAGATTCGGGAATCTGAAGTAGCCTGTGCCCCCGCCCCCGGATGCTGTCTAGGGTCCATAGGATTGCTTCCTTAGGGTACTAAGGAGAACAGCAGGTTCTCATGGCGTATGTAGCAATAAGTGACCGTAGAAGAGCAGAGAAGGGAAGTGAGGGAAAGGTCATGATTTGTAGGCAAGCTATGTCATCCTGTAAAAGAGTGGGAGCAAAAGCATACAGTAAGCTATCACATACCATGTTCAAGTGCAAAACTATAAAAGCAAAGGAAAAAATACTGGGCAGCATTGCTCCCAATAGGGAGTCACCTCTACTAGCAGAAAGAGCCATAACACCTAGTAACGTTTGTTCTTGCAAGCTTGTAAGTTGTGTCCTATTCTAAACTTTGTTAACTAGTAATGTGGTACCATCATCTTTCTGTAATTGCCTGAAATATATTTACTTTTTGCTAATAAATGTTTTAAAATGCAGCATAAATATACATGCATACACTGATGAAGTAAATGTGTTATTTATTTATTTATTTATTTTTAATTAATTTTTTTTCTAACCTGCCTCTCCATCCAGATCGAGGCCAAGGGTGAATAACAAGCTATGAACTTTATTCCCTTTACTAGGCAGGATTGAAGGGACCTGTTCTAACAGGGACACTGATGTTTAAGTTTAAAGACTCCAAATTTTTGAACCAAATACTTTCCCCTGCAGTGTAACTAGATCAATTGCATATTATTTCCCTGTTTAGCACTACTTCCACCTCCCTCCCCTTTCTCTGTTGTCTCCTTTGTTTTGGATTTTAGATTGTAAGTTCCTTGGGGCAGGGACCTGTCACCTTGTTCTCCTGCACATGTGCATCAATAGTGCTGTGTAAATAATAATAATGATACTGATGATGCTGACAATAATAATAGCGCTCCCATGTGCTGTTGCATTTGCTTGTAGGCTTGTTTTTCAGTGCAATAACTCTGAGATCAGAATTAGCAACTCTACTGCCTAATCTTAACTACTGCGTGCATGCCATCAAGGAAGGATTAGAATTTCCTCCACAGCAATTGTGGAGGGAGGGAGCTCATCATTTCTTAATTTGTGGTAATCCCTCAAATTTGCATATTTAACCAGAACTGGTGAAGACAAAATACTAGATTTAGAAGGATTTCTGGATCTGATCCAGCAAGATATATTATTACAGCCCATTCAGAATTAACTAACTGATAAATTATTGGGTATTCTGTTGTTATTGTGAAGGAACGAAAATATTTTATGAATAAAATAGTAATACTTGTAATCTAACCACTTCCACTTCATAAGAAAAAAAGGATTTATCTACTAGTAGTTATAATAATAACCCTGTGATGACTAAAGCAGTGCAATGTAGTAGGTTTACCTCAAAACAACGTCCCTCTGTAATTTCTCTTGAGGGTAAAATCTAAGTTGAATGTTACTGTTAGTTCTTGGAGTATTTGGTCTTTGCAGTCATACTGTTCAAAGTGTCAACAAGTGTTTTTGTACAGATAATATAATAGGGTGGAACACAGAACAAATACTTCATACTCAAATGAGTCATCTTACAATTATATCTGAGTAAAACTGCATCTTCCTTAAGTAGGCCTACAATATACTTTATTTTATTCTTTTAAGAATATCATAGCTGGCTTTTCAGTTACAAATAACAAAGCTGATAAAGACCATACCAATCAAAATATTAATGGCAATTTTAGCTGATAGATTACAACAAGTTATTACAACATTGGTCAGACCGGAACAGGTGGGATTTATTAAAACAGGTAGGGGGGTGATAACTTGAGATTAGTTGTTGATATGATAACTTTAAATTTTTGTAAACTGCCCAGAGAGCTTCGGCTATATAAATGAAATGAAATAAATAAATAAATAAATAGAGAAAGAACTGACCAGGTGGTCATTGTCTCTTTGGATGCTGAGAAGGCCTTTGACAAAATTCATTGGAAGTTTATGCTTGCCACATTGAGTAAATTTGGTTTTCCAATGGAATTTTTAAAGTGGGTTAGAGTCATGACCAATGGTTGGTTGTTGGATTTTTTCCTGCTTGGGTGAGGTACTAGGCAGGATGCCCTCTCTCCCTACTGATATTTGATTTTTGCTTGGAACCCCTGGCTTGTGCAGTTAGACAGAGTTTGTGCATGCTAACTTAGAATTTAAAATTATTCTTTATGCTGATTGTATTTTATTGTTTATTTCTAAACTCCAGGCATCTATTCCTGCCTTGATGACTCTGATAAACACCTTCGGTGATCTGTCTGGTTACTCAATTAACTGGTCAAAGTCTGAAATGATTCCGATTGAAGATAGTATATCTCCTAGTGTGTTGGTTTATGGACAATTTCGATGGTGTCCTGATTTTATTACTTATCTGGGAATCCTTATTCCCAGAGATATACCCCAATTGATTAAAATAAATTTGAATAAGTTAATTGAGGAGATTGTACATGATATAAACAGATGGACACCATTAAAATTGAGTTTGTGAGGTAAAGTCAACACACCTAAGATGAATATTGTACCTCGAATTCTCTATGTTATACGTGGGATTCCTTTCCTTATACCTGGCAAATATTTTCAACAACTTAATGCCTTGTTTTGTAGATTATTTGGGGGTTCTTCCCCACCTCAAATATCTTTGAAACTCATGCAACTTCCGATCAAAGAAGAGAGGGGTTGGATTTCCAGACCTAGCTTTGTATCATCGGTCCTATTTATTGGCCTGTACTAAGTTTTGGTCTTCTCCAGCTTGCTTAGATATGCCACCTTGGTCAGTTTTGGAATCCTTATGGTTAGGATGGTTTCCTAAATGGATGGCACTCGGTTCTTGACATGTTAGATTAAATAATCCTCCTTCTACAGTCTTGGCTGCTAGAGAGATATGGTGCATAGGATCACATCAAGTGCAGTTTGATCCATTTTCTCATGTAAAATTGGCTTTATGGGGAAATGCAGATTTAAAAATTGGGAAAAAAATGTTTTTGTGGGGGACATGGACGGATAAGGCAATCTTTACTTTGGATCAATTAATAGGTTCAGATGATGGGTTTTAGCCATTTTCTGATTTGCGTGTTAAATATAATTTACCTGCTATGGCTGAATGGCAATATTTACAATTGCAACATTTGCTGAAATCTAGGTTTGGGCCGGCTGCTTTTACGGCCTCAGAGCCTCCACTATTCGATCTACAGGTATAAACAAGAAACTTGTAACACATAACAAAAATATCCCTTTGTGTTGGATATACATTTCAGAAAGTTGAGAGATGAGTTTTACACCAAGAGAATTAAAAATTCAGAAACGTGACTTGAAATTAAACTTACTCTTTAATCATGATAGTGTGTCTCTCCAGAGCAATCTTTGAGTGACAAGTGATTTAACATGTGAAGCATTTGTATTGATAAAAGAAATGAATGGGAACCATGTCGGCAGAAACACATACTGCTTGGTTTACCTAGTTTACTTTTAAACCAACTTTCAGTTGTGTAGCCTGATGGGATATTCCAATTTTTCACTATCAGGAATATAACAAACTCTTTGTGGAATATATTAATCAAATCTTAGCTTAATAAGCCAAGACATAAACAAGCTTCATGCACCAAATTTTCATCACAAAGGAAATTGAGAAACAATATGTGAGCAGATTTGTGAGCAGAGGAACAAATCAGGAAGCTGCAGTTAACTACTGTTTCCTTGTCACATTATGAAGAAGGACACTATGATTAATGGCTTCCGAATAAGATAGCCCGTGAAGCCATGGTTTAAAGTTGACTTAATATCCTGGATTGTTTGGAAATCTCTAAACATAGTTCCTTGATCCAGGTGTAACAGGTAACTATAGTTAACTTAGGCTTCCGGGCTAGTTTCCCTGCTCACATGAAGGGAGGAGTGAAACAGGGGCAAAAGGCTCATTCATATCTCTTTTTATTAAGCCAAGAGTTGATCATCCAAACATGGCATTAATGTTATGTTAAATCTAGGGAAGATGGCAGTTTAGTAGGAATTTAGGGTCGTAGAGCTCAATAAGAACATCTTGAGGCATAAAAACTTTCAGAACACTTGAGGTCTTTTTTGTTATATTAAAACAGGATTAAAGAATTTGAATATGTCAGACAAGAACTATTGGATGTGGTATGACACTGTCCCCCTGATGTTGTGATTGACATTATTAGATCCTGTAACATCTTGTACATGTTGTCAAAGTAGATATGGGGACAGAGCTGGCATCTAGATTTGTTATATGGTCTGGTCCTTTTGTTTATATCCTCCTTATTTGGCCAATTGTTTCTAGTGAGTATCTCTTGAGATTAGTGTGCTGTCTGTAAACAAGTATAGGCCTGTAAAATGGAAGTATCATTGTAAGCGATGGGATGTAGCTCATTGATTATATATTTGAATAGTTTTGGCTGGGAGCTGTAGGTGAGAACAGGTGGTGGTTTGTCATTTTTTCTCAGTGGGTATTGTAGTTTGAGAAATGCCTGATATAAATTCTTAAGTTCTGAGTCTTTATTCAGTATGTCTGAACAGAAAGAATTTTAATGTCAGGCTTGGCTGTGAACAATAGATTTTTTGTACTAAGTGGAAGCTAGGTCAGTAGGCATCTGATATAAGGTGGAGAAACAGGAGCTGAGAGTGGTGTTTTAAGTCAGCCATAGTGACCATGCTTGTTAAACCATAGTGCAGGGTTTGCATGTAACAACAACCCACAACTCAACAACAACCCATTAACCTAGTTCACATGATCACAGCGGTGTGTGAGCGACAGTGGCCCAAGGGTTATCTGAGGGTTATTTCCTCCTCCAACAAGCCATCCCACCTGAGCCTGGATGACACCACAAGCCACGCCTGGGCGGGTGATTAGGCAAATGGTGCCTGGTATGTGCCACAGCTTAAACAAGTTGCTGTAGCTTGTTTAAGCCACAGTGATCATGCAAACTGGGCCATACTCTGGGTTGTCATCATGTTATTTAGTTACAACTGCCATTTGTAACAGAAAACAAGCACCTAAAAGAAGGTGAAGGGAAGAGAGGGAACAAACCAATCACATTACACAAGTTCTTTTTTCCCTGGCTCCCCTCTATTTCCTTTTCTTTTTTGCCAAGCCGGTGGAATCTTCACTGTTTGGATTGAAGTGTGTTCCTCAACCTATTCTTTACTTTCTTGGACTGGCGAGGCTCTTCTCTCTTGTCACTGCAGAGCTGCTGCATTGGATGTTATTGCTTTTCTCATTCCCCACAGTGAGCTGGAGGATAGGGGTGTGGGGGTGGAAACAAGGGTGACCCAGCAGCTCCTGAGTGATGAGGGAGGAGAAGGAGGAAACCCCCATCCGAATTGTCCAGCAGCTGCTTTCTCTCAGGGGCAGGGCAGCCAGCATCAAAGGAAGTGGCTAAATAGTAGGCCCATAAGGCAGAAGGAACAGATAGTGGAATGGGTGAATGGCAGAATAAAGTAGAAACAGCAAAGATGCTGCTGCAACCAAGCATCGCAGCAAGCAATTTTTCAAGTGCTGCAGCAGCTGGGTCAGGCTGACAGGGAGGGAGGCTGGCCCCAATCTACTGCTCCTCCCTATACACCATGTGAAGGGTCGGCCCTGGATGTAAGAGACCTTCCACTGCTATTCACTTCAGGGAGGTTTCTTGGTCTGGTTGAACCGAAGAAAACCAAGGTGAAATGATTTGCAACTGTTACTCATAGTGAGCCCAGAAAAGAAAAGAAAAGAAAAGAAGGCAGTGGTGAAGGAACAGCTGATACAGTCACGTCAAGCGGAAATGCACGTTCCGTCAATTTAGACTACTTTGGCTCTTCTGTCACTGCCTCCCATGTTATCCTTGCCAGTTCCTGTCCTGGACAAAATGCAACATATTCTGGATTTTCACTTTTATGGACAACATGCAGGTTATTGGTTTCACATCTGAAGGGGAGACCAGGGAGAGATCACTCACCCAGAGCAACATGACCCTGGGAAGAGCCTGGGAACCTACAGCAAAGGGACTAACTGCCTCCCTTGTCTTGTGGATGATTCCCTTGCTGTAGGCTTCCAAGTTCCTGCATGATCTCACCAGAGTCGTGTTGCTCTAGAGACTACACCTATTTTGATTGTTTCAGATGGGGAATGGATTGGAGAGAATTTACCAACCACTGGTATTCTAGTTCTACATCTTAAGCATTGGATCGTTGCTTTCCCTGGTCTGAAGACACAATTCTCTAGGGGGACAATTCCTGCCACTGTTGTGTGTCTGTTGTATATCATTTGCAAGGGGGATCGAGACTGTATCAATGACACTGTCCATATAGCAGGTTGCCACTCCCACAGTGTCATATCCATGGACCTTCTGATGCTGATCCCAGTACTTTCAGTTGCTGGGTGAGACTCAGCCACTCTGATGGTTTTGGTACTACCCACCTTGATTGCCTTGGTGCCTACACCCCCAGTCGCCACTGTAACAACAAGGCTTATAACAATCCTATCACCAATGTAGTTGGTATAGCCATCATTGGTTCAGTTATTGGGGATGGGGGCCCTTCTCTCTGCTAATTCTGGAAATATTAGTGTCTACACTTGTGGCACAAGTCCAGTCTGACCTACCGGCTTCAGTATTAACTGTCCCTGTGAATGGGGTTTCACTCCCATTCACCTTTGTATTGAAAGAGGCAGAAAATTCTACAGCAGTGACGTTGGTTAAATCTTCCATGGTCCTCATGGACCGAACATTGGTGCTTCTCGAGGTCCAATCTTATCACTGTTCTTGGAGGTGATGTCATCACTGCCCTGAAGAGAACATCAGGGACCAAATCCCCAATGGAAAGCAATAGGCCATATTCTGAGCAAATAGCCATTGGGATTATTTGTTCTGGAGGTTAAATTGCTGCCTTTTTTCAGTTGGTGCACTTGGATTTATCTACCCTGTTGGTGTTACCAGTTCTTATGCTCAGAAATTTTGCACTATGCTCCAACCTCAACATGTTTAGAAAACTTTATCAGGGTGTCACTTCTGATGATCACCTTTTAGATGCCTCTCTAATCCAGTCTACTTCAACCTGCTGCTGTGGAGACATGTGGGATCACAGCTCCCTACCGTTTGCATGCTGGCTGGAGAAGATGGGAGTTGTAATACGACACATCTGGAGGACTTCAGCTTGGGGAGGGTTGCTTTAACCATTGTGGTAGGCTCAGGATTCATGCTGCATAGGCCCCATAGGAACAGGTATTACACATCAATGCACTGGAATTGCTCACAGTGATGAAAACCCTTTGTGCTTTCGAGACCACCTGAGTTGGTTGGACTGTGCAGGTGCTTAAGATCTATGTAGCCACTGTGTGGTACATAAATAGGGAGGTCCTCGCTCACAATCCTGGGCTTCACACTAGATCTTTCAGAATTGTGCATCTCATCACAGTCTATCTGGTGGTAGATGAACTCTCATGCCACAAATTGATGTTTTTTGCTTCTTAGTTTGTCTAATGTATATTTCACATTTCATTCAAGGAGTTCAAGGCGTCATATATGATCCTCCTGTTCCTCTCCTTTTTATCTTCACAACAATCCTGTGAAGTAGGTTTGACTGAGAGTCGGTGATTTGCCCAAAGTCACCTAATGTCCTCCTTTGGCTGGGTTAGCCTCAGCCATAGAGCCAACTAGAGAGCAAATCTGATAGCAAGTCAGCAAACCTGATAGCAAGCCAAGCACTTTATTGCTATATCGTGGCGATGGTTGTGGAGAAGTTCTAGGAGAGAGGTTTGTCCTGACTCAAAACCTACGTATAGTATAGAGAGGGGAGTTTTTCAGCCTATGCAGAATGTGCAATCCCCACCTTCAAGAAAATGATAAGCTATCAAGGATTATCCACCACCACACAACAATTCATCCCTCCTTCTCTCTCTTTTTTCCATCTGAGACTTTCAACGTCCCATGTTAAACTGCCTTCAATATTCCATAGATCCTGGAAGTCACTGAGCATAAGAGCTCATTGGGCCTTTTCTTTTTCTTAAAATTTGTCCAAAAAAAGCCTTCTGCATTCCTACTAAGTTCCTTGCGTATACAACGTCTACTACCTTAATTTTGGGTGGTCCTATTTCACTTCCAAATTGTTAGGCATGGGACCACCCAAATGGTATCTGTGGAGATGGATGGATGATAGAGCCTTTTTAACAGTGACACCATTTTTATGGTACTCTTTGCCTAGTTACATCCAATAGGTTATTGAAAACTTGGTTTTGAATTCTGATTTTAATGTGTTGCCATTGTTTTCACTGTATTATTTCTTATTAATTGTACTATAGCTGTATTGTAATGTGAGTCTATTCATTTTTATTATTTGTATTCATGGAAGCCAGTTTGTAATCCAGAAAAGCAGTGTAAAATCTTAATAATACTATGTAGTATATAGCTCAGGAAGAGAGATAATCCACTTCAATGTTATTTACGTCTTCCTTTTGATTGAAAAATGTTCCTGATGAGTATGGGAAGAACTGTTTGTAATATGTGTTTTCCCCTTCTTTTTTAAAAAATAATAGGTTCATGTATTGGACAGACTGGGGAGAAGTGCCAAAGATAGAGCGTGCTGGGATGGATGGCTCGATCCGCTCAGTTATAATCAACGCAGACATTTATTGGCCAAATGGATTGACTTTAGATTATGAAGACCAGAAGCTCTATTGGGCAGATGCTAAACTGAACTTCATTCACAGATCAAATTTGGATGGTACCCATCGGTAAGAGTTGCGATTGGCATTTTAAAAAATCATTGTGATTCTCCCCCCCTAAACAAATACAACAGTGCTTTACAAGGTGATGAACTAATCAGAGCCCTTGACTGCTGCGTTTATATTTCATTAAATTTCAGATGTTTGAGTTTAGAAGGATAATTTTGTTTTTACCTGCAAATGGATATCAAACAGCTATTTGCTGAGAATCCCAAGAGGAAACTTCTTAACTTGTTTTGTTCCGAATTGAGACTACTTTAATCTTCACAAAATGCAGTTCTTCAGAGACACCTCTATACTCTATAACCTGGGATTTGACTGCAATGCTATAGTAACAATATTACCTGTTTCAGAAATGTGTTTGAATTCCTTACTTTGTCTTGAAAATTTTTCATGTGTGTGTGAGCACACACATACGCTCGCACACACTCTGAGAGATAGAGAGAAACTTATTAAATGCACAGAACAGATAGTAGTGTAAGCTTGTAAGCGGGAGTGCCCTGATTAAACTGGGTTTCTTTAATGTGTTAGATTCCAAAGAGCTTGGGAATGCTTAGTGGAACTTTATACAGTTTTCTTTGAATAGTAGATTCCCATGCCATAACACAAACAGGTTTTGAAATCCCCTTCAGTTTGAAAGGATTATTACCATTCAGATGTCTGTTGGTAGGACTGGGCTGTTGTTCAGGAAACACAAGGTCAAAGACACAGCTACACATATTTTGGTCTACTGAGATAGCCAGCCATACTGAGATAGCCAGCCATACAGAAGGAGGCATTTTTCAAGTGCCTCCTTCTGTGATTTGGAGGCACTTGAAAAATGGTGCAATCCCATGCCTTCTTCTTCTAATCCCTAGTGTGATGGAAGGGGATAATCCCCACCTTTCTTGCCAGATTAAGGCTGCAATGCCATATACACTGATCTGTGAGTAAGGACTTCTCTGGCAACATACATAGGATTGCACTGTAAAAGATATGCCGGCTACTGGGAAGCAGTTGTATATGTAACCTCTTATCCAAAGCAGTCTGAGCGTAGAGATAGTTATATTATTATGTTTGGTTTTACTATATTTAATATTTTCTGTTATATTTGTGTTTAATTTAGAATGCTTTGGAAGATGGGTGGGGTGTAAATTATGGTAATGTATAATAAGTGTAGGATAATTATAGAAACACCTAGGAAAAGGCACTTAAAACAATTATTTTATCATTTGTTTTATGTGCATTGAAGTAGAGAAAAAATTAGCAGTATAAAAATGCCCTTACATCCTATACCTTTCAGTTATTGACAGTGTTGGGGGAAAGAACAAAGAAATATTTCGCTTAACAAATTGTACTATTGTCCTCTTTCTGATGAGAGCAGAACTCCGAACTTGAGTAATGGGTACCCTTTAAATCAGCCCTCATGTAAACAGAAAACTGACCACATGCAGGACACAAAATGATAGCCTGCTACAATACAAATTGCAGGCTGAGGGTGGTTTCTCTTGTAATTATAAAAGAACCATAGTTTGCATACTTGTGGCTTGTTCAGTTTGCTTTTGACAGCTGATCTTTCTTTTTAAATTGTAAGTGAGTTTGCAGCCCAAATATATTTGAGCTATACAAGATTATACTGTGTGTTGGATTACCATTTTTTTAAAAAAAGTTATATCAGAAAGACCACTAAATTCATGGATGAATAGTACAGGCCATCACATGTATTGAGGATAGACAACTTCTGTATTCTTGGGATGGGGGCTCTCTTGACAGTCGCCTTGGTCTCATACATCATGGCTCTTCTTATGTACTTGCCTTTTTATGAGTAAGGGGAGCATGTTAGAAGCATGTATGAGTAAGGGGAACATGATGGAAGAAAATCATGCACAGTGTGGAAAAAGTGTACTTATCTCAGAATATTAGAACCTGAGAACATCTAATAAAGCTGAATGTTCAAGACTGGCAAAAGGAAGTATTTTTTCACACACACAACACACAGTTAATTTATGGAACTGACTACCACAATATCTGGTAATCGCCAACAACTTAGATGGCTGTAAAGATGATTAGACAAAATCATGGTGGCCAAGGCTATGAATGGCTATTGGTCATGATTCCACTAAATGCCAGTTGCTGAGAAACAACAGCAGGTGAAGACTAGTGCCCTCACATCCTTCTTGTGGACTTCCCATGGGTATCTGGTAGGTCACTGTGTGGAAACAGGATGCTGGACTAGCTAAGCATTTGGTCTGCTCTAGCAGGGCTCTTACGTTAGGCAGAAAGAGAGGGCCTTTTTGTTACAAATTGCTAGGATTCTGTGGTAAGATACAGAGCGAGTTCGGACAATGCCATAGTCAACCATGTGTTAATAGTCAACTCCATGGTTAATTATTTAGGAGGTACTCCCCACATGATATGATAATAATCAACTGTGAGCTGACTATTAACTAAATGTGTTTCAACTATTAACTAATCCTGCCCACCCCCATCCCCCTTGTACCAGGTCCCCCAACTGTCGGTGCCTGGTGGCATGCCTAAGCCCACATGGGGCTCTCCCAGCAAACTGAAGCCACACTCTGCTCTTCCTGCTCTGTTGCGCAGCCGTGCTTCTGGAACGTTCCTGTTCCGGGCTGGGGCACTGTGATTAGCAGTTCCCCATGTGTTCCCCGGGACGTGCACCTTCTGTCTTTGAGTGGAAGGATTTCTCCAGCTTTAAGTGTCAAGCTGCAGGATAAATCCTTCCACTCCCCACCCCCGATTGCCACAAATGGGCTTGGAAATTGGGGTGGGTGGAAGGATTCCTCCTGTGGCTTGTCTTTTAAAGCTGCAGGAGAAATCCTTTGCATGGTAATGGGAGGATGGCTTGGGGATGGAAGCCACTGATCATGGCACCCTGTCCCACCCAGTGACGGGACATCCACATCCTGGGGAGCATGTGGAGTCCGATCATGGTGCCCCACAAAGGGATAGGACATGTACCTCTGGGGAAGCATGGCCGTGCAACGGAGAAGGAGCAGAGTGCAGTTCCTGCTCATTGGGGGAGGCACACCACCAGGTACTGACCCCCTTGCACTGATACATGTCTGTGGAGCCCCGCTGGGCAAGAGCGGCAGGGGTTTCTGCCACTCTTGCCTCACAACTCTGTAGGCATGAGTCAATCGAACCCGCCACATGACACAATAATCAACACTTGTGCAAATAGTCAACTCTGCACACCTTTGATTATTTGTGTTGCTTATTTCAGGGAAATAACCAACCGTGGTGTAGAAAAGACATCAGATGACACAGTAGTCAATGGATGACTATTTAAGCAATGATTGACTATTTAATCAACCATTGACTATTGTGTCATCTGAACCCGGTCAATAGCAGACTCAAAAACCTGAATGCAATTTTTATAATACCTTCAGTTAGATAAAAGTTAGTTTCAATCCATTCACACTTCTTACATTCATTCAAATCCGCCAGTGTCGGAGCAATGGAACATGATGGCCACCCTAGATCATATTATACCTAGAAGCAGGAGGTGCGCTTGCGCCCAGGGGTTTTCATGTCCTCAGAATTCTACTGAGTCCGGTGTATCTTAAATACTCTTTTCCCCAAGTCGTTGCACAATGTGGAAAAATATGTTCTTTGACTATGGCTCAATTCGGACGACATGATAGTCAATGGAGGGGTAATAATCAACTTTACAGTTGTTCATCTAGGAGGCACTCCCCACACAACATGGTAATAAATAATCAACTGTGGTGTGGATCAGGATCAGCGCTGAGTTGACTATGGCAGCATTCGGACGACACGATAGTCAATACAACTGACGATTCTTACCCCCACACCAATTGTTTATTGTGTCGTCCGAATTGAGCCTATGTGTCTTGTTTCTTTTGGAAATTTATTTTTCCAGTGTTAAAGGACATTACCTTCCTTAGAAGCCTGAACTGTTACTTACATAGCTTCACCTGTTGGCAACATTCCTGAATTATATGGCCATTGCCTCAGGTATTGGGCTTATCTTGGAAGTTCCTCTTTCTATTGTTTTTTCCAAACACAGCTAATTAACTACATTATTGTTCACATTTCACAATCAACTGTGCAATTCCGCATTCAGCTTTGCATATACATTTATTTGCTTTTACAAATTTTCCTTCTGATAACTTCCTACGTTTCTCCTGGTAACTTTCCTCCATTTAAACCACAGGAACCTATTCAGTCAAAGGGAGGCATTATATGATTTTACATGACATTAGTGACCTCCCAAGTGCTTTCCTTAAGCAGGGGTTCTTGGTGTCTCTTCATTATTATCTTTAGGCACCTGGCAAAGTCTATTTGTCCTCTTGTTTTTTAATGGCATCGGAGTTGGCCTTTTAGACATATATGATCCCTTTGGTTTGTTACTGGTTTGTGAATTATATTGACTTTTATGCTGCCTGGTTGTTATGTTTTTAGTATTAGGATATTTTCTTATCGTTTTCCACTGCGAACCACTTTGAAATATTTGTTTAAAAAGTGACATAAATACTAATACATATAAATGATTAAATCTTATGCATTTTGGGGATATGCGAAAAAGCTTGGCATAGTTGCCAGATCTTATGTGAGAAGTGGAGCTTAGAAGCTAAACTGGTACCTAGCAGTGCTTTCTGATAGGGATGGGGGATGGCAGTTAGTAAGTCAAGGGAAGGTTCTTGCTGTGCCTCCTGTCTCAGAGGCACAATTTGATTGACATGGTGGGGAGTAAATAGCAAAAGGTTTAAAACCAAACAGGAAATAACTGGTCCCTTATTTTGAGACCTTGCCCCTGGAAATCCTAAGAAGAAGCTTAGAACCTTTAGACTTGGCTAATCCTACTTAGCTACTATTTCAATAATGCTACATAAACTGTAGTCATCAGGCTGCCTGCATAGTTGTAACAATATTAAGATTTTACATTGTTCATTAGTGTGCCAGGGACTAATGAATCCTGTAACGTAGGTCAGTGTTCCCAGAGTTGTTGTGAATCAGCAAGTGTGCTCATGCACACTGCCTGGAAGCAACTAAACAACCCAGGGATGGCTGCTGTGATATGTGAGCAGGAACCCATCGGGGGAGAGACAAGCCAGAGTTCCTGGTTTACAGATCACAGTAAACAACCCAGGGACAGGCCATCCCAGGATTATTTAGCTGCTTGCACTCATAGCATCCCTGAGTTGTTTGGCTGCTCCCACTTATAGCGAGAGCAATTGGGCAGCATGTACCAATCCCTCATTCACAGCAACCCAGCATTAAAAAAATAACTGGGTTGTTGTGACATGCAAACTGGGCCACTGTATTGCAGATGGAAGGGTTGAGTCTAGAAGGGTGGCTACCCTAAGATTACAAGTGAGACATGAAATCATGGCACATAGCTTACATATCTGTTACGTTGTACCACCTATGTGGACCGTTGTAGCATGATAATGGGAATAGCTTCTACATTGAAGCAGCAGCTGAAAGGGAAATAGTATAAAGAGATTTGTTTTGATTGTAGGTATCTTCTGGGCTGTGTGTAGCTTGGCGATGTGGGATTCTGGGAAACCTGAGTCATGATGCTGGCATTGATGGCATTGCTTGTCTTTGTAATAAGTTCAGCATGAGGATGTTAAATGCCACTTCTGTTCGCAGAATTAATAAGGGGTCCAGATAGACTTGCCAAGTGGCAGCGAAGGTTGTTACATCCATACACCGGAAACTGGTGGCTAGAGAGGGGTATATATTTTCACTCCGTTTTTAACACACTATATTTTTTAAGAAGTCATGATCTCACACTTGCATTCGTTTCAGTGGTTGTAAGGTTGGGTGGTGTTTGGCTAGACGCTATATTTAAATTTCCTAAAAGACCATGGCACTGTCCTCAGACTAGCAATTCAAGTGATTTGAAACACAGGAAGGAAAAGGAGGGAGATTTCACTAGTCTCCTGGTAAGAGTAAGAGGAGGAGGCAGCATATGGAAGGAAAAGAAAGTGCTTTGTACCTGTAATGTTTATAAGTCCATTTTACGTTTTCTGTTAGTTCTATCATGGCAGAATCAGGAGCAGTTCCAAAAGAGGTTTTACTTATGACACAGTCTCTCCATAGCTTATATCTGGTAGATAGACATGACAGATTATTTTTGGACTCAGCTGAAATACTTTTTTTTTTTCTAAAGCCAGACTTGCCTTGAATGCTTCTCTGCATTTTCCTGGGTCCATGAGGAATTGTAGACTATCCTCTCTGCATGATTGTGCAAGTAACCAGGCCCAATATTCCACCATGTTAAAGGGGTAATTGGGGTGGTGGTCATTCTAACATTCATAATTGGAAGGGTGGTCATTCATAACATTCATATATTTGGTAAGGATATAGAACAGCGTTCCCCCCTCCTGCTGCCCTCCAGATTTTTTTAATTATTATTTATTTATTTATTTCATTTCTAACCCACCTCTCCATCTAGATCGAGGCGGGGAACAACACCAAATATAAATATAAAACAATAAAATAGATAAACCGTTAAAACAGATAAAAACAACTACATTATTTAAAAACATCTTAAAATTAAACTGGATAGGCCTGCCGGAAGAGAACAGTCTTCACGGCTTTCTTAAATTCCAGAAGACTGCTAATTTGTCGAATCTCCTCCGGCAGGCCATTCCACAGCCTGGGAGCGGCAGAATAGAAGGTCCTCTGGGTGACACTCGTCAGCCTAGTTCTGGCTGACTGGAGTAAATTCTTCCCAGAGGACCTGAGTGTGCAGGGCGGATTATACGGGAGAAGACGATCCCGCAGGTAACCTGGACCCAAACCATGTAGGGCTTTAAAGGTAATAACCAACACTTTATACGTCGCCCGGAAACTAATGGGCAGCCAGTGGAGTGATTTTAAGATTGGTGTTATGTGGTCACCCCTAGGTGTACCGGTGACCAACCTGGCTGCCATATTTTGAACTAATTGAAGTTTCCGGACTAGGCACAAAGGTAGCCCTATGTACAGCGCATTGCAGAAGTCGAGCCTCGACGTTACCAGTGAGTGCACTACCATCTTTAGGTCTTCCAACTCTAGGAAGGGGCGCAGCTGGCGTATCAGCCGAAGCTGATAGTAGGCACTCCTGGCCGTCGCATCTATCTGGGCTGTCATTTGGAGCGACGGATCCAGGAGTACCCCCAAGCTGCGAACACAGTCTTTCAGGGGGGGTGTAACCCCATCCAGAACTGGTTGACACACCTCCAAACCCAGGTTGTGGCCTTTGACAGCAAGCACCTCCGTCTTGTCTGGATTCAGCTTCAGTTTGTTTTTCCTCATCCAGCCCATTACCGCCTCCAAACATTCATTCAGAGGAGACACACTATCCTTAGCTGACGATGTTGTCGAAGGCACAGAGAAATATATTTGGGTGTCATCAGCGTACTGATAGCACCCCGCCCCATGCCTCCGGATGATCTCTCCCAGCGGTTTCATATAAATGTTAAACAGCATTGGGGAAAGGATGGCACCTTGTGGTGCACCACATAGCAGCTCCTTCTTTGAAGAGCAGCTATCCCCAAGCATTACCATCTGGAACCTGCCCGAGAGATAGGACCGGAACCACTGAAGCACAGTGCCCCCGATTCCCAATCCCCTCAGGCGTTCCAGAAGAATACCATGGTCGATGGTATCGAAAGCTGCTGAGAGGTCCAGGAGTACCAACAGGGACACGCTCCCCCTGTCAATACTCAGGCGTAGATCATCCACTAAGGCGACCATAGCAGTCTCAACTCCGTATCCTGCCCTGAAGCCGGTT
Organism: Anniella stebbinsi; assembly: GCA_029215795.1. Classification (NCBI taxonomy): domain Eukaryota; kingdom Metazoa; phylum Chordata; class Lepidosauria; order Squamata; family Anniellidae; genus Anniella; species Anniella stebbinsi. Next base: position 104,807,777 of record JARDYH010000003.1, read on the forward strand.
TGAAATGGGTCTAGAAAATCTGTATCATCCAAAACTGCTTGGAGTTGGGAGGCAACTGCCCTCTCGATCACCTTGCCCAAAAACGGAAGATTTGATGCTGGCCTGTAGTTATTAAGGTCCAGAGGGTCCAGGGAGGGCTTTTTTAGAAGCGGCCGTACTACCGCCTCTTTTAAACATGTTGGAAAACTCCCCTCCCTGAGAGATGCATTAATAATACATTGTAGATGTGATCGAACTGCATCTCCTTCCTGGACAACAAGCCACGAAGGACAGGGATCGAGAGGGCAAGTGGTCGTCCTCACTTGTCCAAGCAGCTTGTCCACGTCCTCAGTACTCACCAACTGAAACTGATCCAGTGTAATTCCACTCGCGGAGTTACTGGACACTCCATTGTCAGCTTCTGCTATAATGATGGCGTCTAAGTCGGCTCTTATCCGAGAGATTTTATCTGTGAAATGGTCATTAAAGGCATCACAGCGAACTGCCGAAGGCTGTAAAATCGGGTTCGGGGGGGAAGGTGCCTGAGTTAGACCCCTCACCACCCTGAACAGTTCTGCTGGACGCGAATTCGCAGACGCAATGCGTGCAGAGAAGAAAGCTTTCTTCGCTGCACGTATTGCCACTCCATAGGAACGAAGATGTTTTCTATGTCGTGTCTTGTCAGATATAAGTCGAGTTTTCCGCCATCGTTGCTCCAGTCGTCGTCCTTCCCGCTCCAACTCCCTGAGTTCTTCAGTATACCAAGGTGCCCGATTAGGAGCGGGTCGGAGAGGACGTTTGGGGGCGATCGTGTCGATAGCCCTAGTTAGATCTTGATTCCAACTGTTAACCAGGGCTTCTACAGGATCGTTGATGATACCAGCCATAGAACCCTCTAAGGCTTTCTGGAATCCAAGAGGATCCATCAGCCTTCGAGGGCGGACCATCTTAATCGGTCCGCCACCCCTGCAGGGGCGGGTGGTAGCCGTGATACTAACCCTGACCAGAAAATGGTCTGTCCATGACAACACGGAGGTATTTAGCACCTCCGCCCACAGATCTGACTGTTCGGAACTGAAAACAGCATCGAGAGTGTGACCTGCTGAATGTGTAGGTCCAGAGACCAATTGGGATAGGGCCATGTTTGTCATGGATGCCATGAACTCCCGAGCTGCACCTGACAAACTGGTCCCAAATGGGATGTTGAAGTCACCCAGGACCAAAAGCCTGGGCGAATCCAACACCAGCTCCGAGACCAGTTCCGTGAGCTCGGCCAGGGAGTCTGATATGCAGCGGGGTGGCTGGTACACTAACAGAATCCCTAGTCTATCCCTGGTCTTCAGACTCAGGTACACACACTCGATGTGATTCAATTCACGGACAGGAAGTCTGGTCAGGTTAAGATTATCCTTGTAAACCACAGCTACTCCGCCCCCCCACCCACTTTCCCTCACCTGCTCACTGACACAGTACCCAGCTGGGAGGGCCTGGACCCATGTCGGGCCACTGTCATCTCCCAGCCAGGTCTCTGTGAAACATGCCAGGTCGGCCTTCTCATCTAGAAGAAGATCATGGATGATGTTTGTTTTATTTTTAACCGACCTGGCATTACATAGGAGCAAAGAGAGGTTTTGTGGGTGGCCTGGTTCGTTCTCCAAGATCCCCGGGGTAGCAGGGCGACTGGAAGGTAAGATAGGTGTTAGATATCTATCTCTCCTTCCCCTGTAACGGCATTTCACCCTGCTATCGCTATATCTCCCTTTGCCCTGCACAACACAAATTGCCACTCCCTGACACCTTCTAACTGCCGTTCAGCTGGCTCCAGTGTTGTCACTCCAGCCTCTGTTCAGCCCGGGCTTCTCAGAAGGAGGGTGAGGGAGGGGAAGGCTACAATGTCCTGTTTGCCTCTTTCTTTCCTCCACTCCGGTGTTATCACTCCAGCCTCTGTTCAGCCTGGGCTTCTCAGGAGGAGCGTGGGGGAGGGGAAGGCTATGATGTCCTGCTTGCCTCTTTCTTTTCCTCTCCACTCTGCTGTTGTCACTCCAGCCTCTTGTTTGAGATTACAAGTCCCAGCATTCCTGACCATGGGACATACTGACTTGCAATGATGGGAGTAGTAGTCCAACACCTTTGGAGGGCACCAGGTTGGGGAAGGGCTGCTCTAAACAACAAAAAAAGAGAATTAGGTGACCCTAAGTTGTTCGTCATCAGTTTTCCACACCCCACAGTCACCTCTGCATATCATATTCTCCATCCTGTCCTCATGGTTTATTTCATTTGCACTTTCTGCCTCCTTAACTCCCAATTTCCCTGCTTTTTAGTGCTTGGTTGAAAACTGTAGAGCCTTAATGTTGTTTTGTAAACCATAGGTTTTTTGTTTAATGAATACATTTATCTCTGCGTAAGACCTATGGAACTTAGTAAAATGTCTAAGTAAACATGCATATAGCAAAGGAAGGGAGAACTTTAACCGCATTAATTATTTTATTCTTTGTACTGGAATATAAAATATCAAAATATCTGAATTTTTCTATTTTATCTTCTCTTTTGCAATGCATAATTGGTGTGACACCCTCTTCCCGCCTTTGATTGTATTTGTATATTGTGTATGTAGGTAGAATCAATGTGATGGTGGGTGGGGTGGGTGATATATTTTGTAATGATTAGGAGTTGTGGAATTAAGATGGTCTATTTGGGAAGTGATACAATACTGGGCTGTGTGGAGGTTAATACTGGAAGATTTCTGTAAGGACATTTTGTTGCACATATTCTATGTAAAAATGTAAAGCGTTGAAAGTGTAGTGCTTATTATCTTGAGATATTGTTTACAAAATTGCAAGTTAGCTGAACCACTGGGATATGGCAGTTTTTTTTCTTATCAACTGCTTTATTTTGTGATTAATATTTTTCCAGTATATTATTACAAACATAAACATTTCTTATAGTAAAATAGTGTAGAAAATAGTCTTTCTTGCAATGGACAAAAATATCCTTTTTTACTTTTTGCCTCTCCAAATTTGACAAACCTCTATAGTTGGGAGAATGTGTGTATTTGTTTTTTTACAAAAAAACTAAAGTGTTAGATACTGGTCTGTCAGGTGTCATTCCTCTAATTGCTCTAATTGCTGTGGTGAGTGCAGCCTGCTCCCAAATCCCCCTCATTTAGTATTGCTTATGGGAGGCAGTAGGGCAACCAGAGTTGTCTTGAAATGTTTCATCAAACCCCATGGGATTTTAGCATATGATAGGCTAACTCTATTAAGCAAATGGTGGGTTCATTAACCCACCATTTGCTGTGCTCGAGTGGATATGAGCAAGTGCCTTGCCTCCCATGCACTCCTCCCACCTGCTTTTCATCAAGAACCTATGATCAGCTGGGTCATAGGTTCTTGATTGGGACATGCAATCCTGGAGCACTGAACAACCCAGCAGTTAGCCCAACAGCAAACCATGAGTTAATTGCTGAGTCTTTTAGCTCCTACGCTAAACAACCCAACACTTTGGGTTCGCATGTCATGCTTAGGCTGACCATCTGAAAAGGAGGACAGGGCTCATATAACTTTAACAGTTGTAGAGAAAAGGGAATTTCAGCAGGTGTCATTTGTATGCAATTAGTTCCTGGTGAAATTCCCTCTTCATCACAACTGTTAAAGGTGCAGGCACTATACTAGAGTGACCATATACAAAAGAAGGCATATCACCAGGAACTAATTGCATACAAATGACACTGATTAAAATTCCCTTTTCTCTACAACTGTTAAAGTTATATGAGCCCTGTCCTCCTTTTCAGATGGTCAGCCTAGCATGCTCAACATACTACCATCTGGCTGATTGTAAGTTGTTGATTAAAAGTGGAAGTGCAGAGTGCATGGAGAGGCTGTGCTCTGTCTCACTTCTGTTTGTGCACAGCGAATCATGGATTAATTAAGTTGCCATTACATGTGAAAAGGGTCTATGAGTGAGTTTAAGCAGTACACAACCCACAAATCTTATATTAACATGATTAAAATGTATAAGAAATTTATTCATTTTCTGTAGACTGATTCAGGGGAGAAAAGTCTAACAAGCATTTCTTTTCTAAATGGCTTGTAGATGAAACATACGCATTCTTCATTTGCTTTCCATTTCCAGGCAAGCTGTAATTAAAGGATCCCTTCCACATCCTTTTGCTCTGACATTATTTGAGGATACACTGTACTGGACTGATTGGACAACTCGCTCTGTCCTGGCCTGCAACAAATATACTGGGGGGAATCTACGAGAAATACATTCCAACATCTTTTCTCCCATGGATATCCATGTGTTCAGCCAACAGCGGCAGCCCAATGGTGAGTGCTGGTTTGTTTTCCCCATTGCTAACTCCAAGTTGGGACTGAGTTGTAGAGTTCTCCATTGGCTTTGCAGAGTGGAAGAGAGCATTTTAGATGCTTTCCTTGGTAAAAATGTATAAGGCAATTCATTAAAATTATATCCCAAGAAAAATATCACACTGAATCTGGTTAAGAAACTTAACCTATGATTTGATATTAGCTATGATTTAGTATGATGTCGGAAGTGACAAACAGTAGTGACAAAACCTTCAGTTGGTCAGCAAACAAGGTTTCTGAGCCATGGTTAGTGCCTTGAATTGATAAGTCATAGTTATAGCTCTTGTTTTACCTTTGGAGGGCACTGACCCTAGAGATAAGCATATGAAAAACAAAAGCAGACGATCAGCTCAAAATTATGGTTTGCCTGGGTGTTCAGAAGTGCAAGCTATGATGTAGGTTCTAAACTATGTTTAACACAATATGGCTTAGTGTGATGATTAAACTGAAACATTTTGTGTTCTTGATTATGGTATGTTTAACTTAAAAAATGAAGTTGTTTTTTCTTTAGCTATACCAATACATTTTTAATCCTCTTTTGTAAGTTGTCAGTGTGCCACGCCTTTGCACAATACAAATTTTGGCCTTTTGCTTGCCAGTTGTTTTCTCATAAGCAAAAGCTTTTGTAATGCATAACGACTTCCATGGTGTTTCACAAGAAACTGCGCTGAATCACCAGCTGATATCCCCTTACAAAGTTTTTAAATGTTGATAGTAGCATTGTATTTTCCTCTCCCTCCATTTAGACTTTCTCATGAACAGTTTCCCATTCATATAAATGTACATACATGCAATCCACTTTTTACCATTGTGTGGGTTCCATCTTACTCCTTTTGATTGTTTTTGCTGCCATATTTCTTTTACCTGAGATACTTCTGTCTCTTGATATGGAAGGTAATGCTATTGCCATCATTGGGAGAACTGATCTGTGTTGTCTCTGTATTTGACAGCTACAAACCCCTGTGGATCTAATAACGGTGGCTGCTCCCACTTATGTTTGATGTCTCCTGTTAAGCCCTCGTATCAATGTGCATGTCCCACAGGTGTGAAACTCCTTGAGAATGAAAAGACCTGCAAAGATGGTAGGTTATGGTTTTAAATGTTATTCAGAAAATAAAGTTAAAACTGCTAAAGAGACCTGCTGGCATTATTGGATAGTTTTGTCTTTCTGGCAAGCATGCCACTATTCAGGTCCAATATGTGAGTCCGTGCCACTTTAGCGCATACTATAGCAATGATTCTCAAACTGTGAACAGGATGCAAGATAACCTGGAGGGATGTGTATGCAAAATTCTAGGGAAGAAGAGCATCTGTATCAAGTAGAGCCAAAAACACTCTCCTCCCAGCAGCAAACGTTTAGCGTAGTAGTATATGGCATACATGGGATTTGGGTGAGGATTTTGTGTGCTCAGATGCCAAAGAGATGGCTGGAAAAGAAGAGTAAGTTCAGGGGAGGGGGTGGGGGCAGGGGCGGGAGAGAGAGTTGGGCTCAGATGAACATGAGAAACATTGTGCACCACCCATTCCCTCATACCTTTGTGTGCTTTTGTCTTTAGTCCAATGAGTTGCAAAGCAGGCAGCAGGACTGTGCGGGAGAGATGGAGAGCCATATAGGCCTAACATTATGCCATTATTAGATTCATAGGGCTTCCTGCTATTACCTGGGTGTGTCATAAGTATCCACTGACTTAATAACCAGGTGGGTTGTCACCAATAATATACAAATATTGCTAAGGGATGAAAATGCATTTCATGGAAGAAACAGACAAGCTGGATGAAGTCTTGTGTCCTAAAGTTGGATGAACATTTATTAGAGATATGCTAACTCACTGTTTACAGTATTTACAAGCTATTTTTCAACATAGGTTTACCAAATAATAAAAATAGAAGTCTACAAAACTGAATTTAAACCATGTTAACAAGTGTGAAACTAATTAAACTAGTAAAAGTAACAATAAAATATTTTCGGTTTCCCAATGTCTAGTGGATGTTTTAATCAGTTTTCAGGAAAAGGTAAGGAAAAAAGACAAAACAAGTTTGCCAAGGAAGAAAAATAAAGAAAAGGTTTGGGGGGGGGGGGTAGGGGTGGAAATCAGACCTCCTTTTTTCTAGTGCTTTTTGGACCTTCGCATCTTTAGTGCTGGCTTGCTTGTTCTAGCCAAGAAGGGCAAAAGGGTTGCAGGCTACTCCAAGTACCTGAGTGCCAGGGACAGTTTTTTTATATAGGGTGGTAGTGGGGTTCCCCATCAGAGCCCACATTCTCTCTCCCTTCCCCAGGCTTCTACCTCCAGGGCCAAACCACTTGTTTTGCACTCCAGTCACTTGTGTTCAAATCAAGTCTCCCTTCTGTGACTTCCTGCTGCTGTGAGTGCACACACATCTCTCTTCTGCCTGTGGCTTGCCTCATCAGTTGTCTCCTGTGGAACACACTCCAGGAATGAACTAAAAAAATACAGACTCCAAGACAGGGTCTTCTGGTGGAACACTTTGCAAGATTTCCTAGTTTATTTTATTCCTCTTTGGCTTGGAGGTTTAGTAAACTGTTCGTTTAGTAATAGAGCCTTTCTGATCAACCCCCAACTCCAGCCAGTCCTGGTGCTCACTTTTTAAAACATCTGCAAGCACCTGCTTACTGCACTGTCTAATTGCCTCTTCTCACTCAGTCACTGGCCTGGATCAAAGCAGCAGCAATATGAAAAAGCATCAATTGTATGTAGGCACCAGGACTCTGGTCTGATTCAAAGAGAGAGAGAAAGCGAGAAAATCCAGTGAGCCAAACTACACCTTACTTTAAAGATGTAGGTAAAGAGGTAGCAATGTCTTTTTTATTTTCATTTTTTGCTTGAAACCATGTGCAAGGTGCCGAATTTGAATCAGGACCTAGCATGGAGGGGGTGGATTAAACCTTACTAAATAAGCTTTGTTTAAAAAAAGAGAACATATAAGTTAATAAACAGTAATCATATTTAAAAAGATTTCAAGGAGACATACTTTCAAGTTAGTATACATAGGATTGAAACAGCCTGGGGCACTTTCCTCCTGAGCCCACTGTAGAAGTAATTCAAGAGCCATGAAGTCCCAGACAAGCTCAGAACAAATAGGTGGCAATGCACGCATCTTAGAACAGAAATAACAGACTTTACTCAAGACAAATCAATGAATGACTGGGAGCCCTAGAGGGCTGCTAATGTTAGCACAGAATCTGCAGAGGAGTTCCCGAAGACCGTGACAGTCAGACAGCCACAATACAGGGACTCCCTGAGCAATTTAATTATGTACATTTTTTAAAAGAAAAGACAAGACAATTCCATTTGGCTCAACTCCAGCTCATTTGTTTGCAGGTTTGAGCAGGGTAGAAGCCAGTTTTGGGACTACTAGCTGACCAAGTGCCAGGCTGTTTCCTCAGAAACACCGGCGAACAGAAAGGCCAGTCACATAGGCCAAATCCCTTCTCTGGAGGCAGATGGCATTTTCCAACATCCCTGGAACCTGTGTAAAATGTCACTCTCAGAAGCAAACAGAACCACTTGGCTTTCAATTCTCCTGAACTTTGGCAAGAAGCTTGTTCAGCCAATTCACCATTGGGAGAGGTGAACTGGCTACTATTATTGCATTATCATAGATATGATCAAACAGCACTTGGGACAAGTCAGGCAGGTTCAACCACAGCTGGTTGAGTTTTGTCATCAGAACATGCCCTACATTTATATCCAGCATGGATTGTAGCATCTGGGCTTGTTTGTCATTGGTCTTGGCCAGCTTCTGCATGCACATGAAGAGGGGGAGCAGCACCCATCCCCAGCACTCTGATCAAAGCTGGATACATATCCAGTAACTGTGATAATGGCAACTTGAGAGTAAAAAATAGTCTCCATCCAAGCTAGGAGGTCCTCTGCATCCTGGGAACTTAGGCACTCTTCAGCTGGGCAAACTCCAGAGGCTGCTGAAATCTCAAATGTCCCTGAACCATCCAAATGCTAGCAGTAGCTGGGGCTGTCATGCTCTGCTGATTGCAAGAAGACTTCCACCCAGTTAGCCATCATAAAGGATGAGTATAAACCCATTTCAAATTGGGCCTCAGCCTGGTTCCGTAGCATATCCTGAAGGAGTTGGAGGCAGATCAAGGTTAGATTATCTTGAGGCCTTTGTCATGAATGGTGACAGTTCCCTTCTTGGCGTTTGTCTCAAAATGGATCTCCCGTTCTGGCAAGATCTTCCCTTCAGACATGAATTTATGGTGCAGTTTTTCTAGAGCATCACTGCCATTTGAAATCACTGCCAGATAGCCACCTCCTTGGGAGTGGGCAACCATGTTAAGCAGCTTCTCAGTCTTGGCATAGAACTTGTACTCGGGACAGCTTCCAGCCTATGTGATGGCAGAACCTCCTTCTCCTCACAACTGTGGGCAGCCCACATATTGTTTGTAAAAAGTTTATTGTTTATAGCCAGTGGCTATAAACGGCTATAAACAATCAATACGGATCACTGGTAAGGCCCTGAAAATACTAGTAATAAAGATTTAAACATTTGTTTAAATTAAAACAGAACTCCCCTCCGCTTTTGTTACTGGTATTGTTTAGAGAGGCCCCTTTTTGTTGCAGCTAGTGCAAACAGAGCTACTCTATAGCTGACGAATTTGTGTCTGTCAGCAGCCATCTAATCTTAAGGTCATCTGGTAGGTCTTCTAACCAGATCTGGAAAGGGAGAATAAACTTGACCCTAGAGGAGCTATATAAAGGACAATACAAAATATGGTGCACCACATCTTCGATTTGGCCTGCTCCGTGTACACAGAATTGATCCCTTGCTGGCTTTTCAGAAAATCTGCCAGCCAGATATTCAGTGGGCATCACTTGGAATTTAAGTTGGGTAAAAGCATGCCTTATGGGAAAAAAGGTTAATTCCTTCAAGTAAGTGGCCCTTTCATGATCTAGTAGCAGACTGACAGTTCTTTATATATTCAGAATCTCTTTTACCATCTTCACCGAAGATTATATCGTGGATCTTACAGACAGATGCATGCCGAATTGTCATTGCTGGGAGTATCAAATAGCTCTAATAATAATAATAATAATAATAATAATATATTTATTTATTTATTTATTACCCGCCTCTCCCTCTGGATCGAGGCGGGGAACAACATCATCACAAAACACACAAAACTGATTAAAAATACATAAAACCAGTACATCATTAAAATACCAATAAAACACCAATAAAACACTTAAAATTCATCTGAGTAGGCCTGCCGGAAGAGCTCAGTCTTTATAGCTCAGTCTCTACATCAAACATCTGCAGAATTGCACCCAACCTTCTCTGCTCTGTAGTTCCTGAAATCACAGTTTTGCTAATGGTGGTCAGGCATAACTTTTTCCAATACAATATTATGGATTTGTATATACATGCTTTTAGAGAAGGAAGACCCAGTTCATCCTTAATAGTGTGCCAGGTGTGGTATGTGCTACTGCCAGAAGCAGGCGCAAAAACTTATTTTGAATTATATCAAGTTCTTCTCTGCAGTGGCTACCCCAGATTGTTGCTCCATATAGGAGCTGAGACACAATCTTAGCAGTGAAGACTTTTAATATTGGTTCTACCAAGCGGTGGGCCTCAGTATAATAAAGCTTCTTTGTAGGCCCCAACGAATGAGCAGCTGAAGATGTAATTGCTTCAAAGTGAGTATGCCATAGGGAATTTCCAAAAAAAATGTTGTCCTAAGAATGAGCAACACTATTCTACATTATGTCCCTCTAGTGGCTATTTATGCTCCTTGTACCTTTTAGCAAACACGACCACTTTAGTCTTACTATAATTGATAGATAAACCTTTTTGCTTACAATAAGTTTCAAATTTAGTAAGCAGTCTTCTCATACTTATTTGAGTCAGGGAGATGAGGGCCATATTATCTGCATCAAGCAGAACTGCTGGTATCTTCTGTTTCCCAATGGCGGGGGGGGGGGGATGGGACGAGGAGAAGAAGAAGAATTCCTGAGTTAAGGTGTTTGTGTAAAAATTAAATGACTATGTTGGCAAGATGCAGCCTCGTTTAAGACCCCTTGCTGTGGGAATGGAGTCCAAAAGGGAACCAGTTCGAATTTTAATATTAGTGTTGGAATAAATCTGCTGTATAAGGAGTAACAGAAATTTATCTAATGAGCTAGCATCTAGTTTTTTCCATAAGTGCTGTCCATCTATAGAATCAAAGGCAGATGATAGGTCTACAAATGCAATAAATAAACATTTAGGTGAACCATTTACCATTTACATGTTTTGAATAAGATAATTAAAACAAAGCACTGATCAATTGTGTTATGCCCCCTTATGAAAGCCAGCCTGCATTGGTGATAAAATCTGCTGTTTTTACACCCATTGTTCTAATTTATCTAGAAGGTGTTGTGCATATAGTTTAGCAGGAACATCAAACACGCTTATTGGGCAATAGTTTTGGGAATCCCATCAATCGTCATTCTTATAGGTTGGCACTACAGTACTAAGCGTCCAGTCAGCTGGCAATATTCCAGTTGAATTAATTGTGTAAATAATGTTGCCAAGTTTGGCACCCATCTCACTGGGGCAGCCCACATGTTGCATTTGCACCAGGAGGCCCTAGCTCTACCCAGGCAGTGCAAGTGGTGGGGAGGACCCCGTGCAGACGCAGCAGCCTTGGCCTTGCTAGATGGGAAAAGAAAACAGAAGCATGCATGGAGTGGGTGGCTGAGTAGCAGCTCCCTTCCTTTCTCTGTGAGCTGCGTGCCTTTTGTTCTCTGCTGCAATCCCAACCCAGATCAAAGGCCCTGTACCTGGAATTTATGTTGTCAAAATTTGATCCATTCCAAAAAAAAAATCTGGACCAGGACCACAACAGTGGGGAAAGAGTGAAAGCTCTCCTACTCCCTATTGTAGAGTCCCACTGCAGAACCTGTTCCTTGTGCTTAATTTTGAGGAAAGTCCAAAAGTATGGTGTAGTTTGATGCAGGCACAGAACACGCCAAGAAAGAGAGCGGCCAAAGCAGAGGGAGAGAAAGGGAGAAAGAAGTCACAGGCTGTGTGAGAGTGTGTTTTTGTGCACAGAATGTGTGTGTTTTATGTTGAATCAAGAAGAGAGCGAGACAGGCTGCTACTTTCGCTGGAATTGAACCTGGGATCTGGAGACCAGAGAAAAGGAAGTTGGTAGTTCTTTTTTAACTTGTAGGTTTTCATTTCCCCGCTGCTTACCTTCCCACTCTCAGTTGATTTCTGTTGCCCAATTTCCCCCTCCTGCTTGTTGTTGCTGTTTTGCTCCTCCATTTACACCAGGGATAGCAACAAATGCCCCACGGACTGCATGCTTAAGGAATTAAGGGGAAAAATGGCACTATGGAGTGCTATAAGAGTCAGATTTAGTTTGTTTGCAAGCTAAATTTGACTCTTGGGGCACTCCATAGTTCTCCGTAGTGCCCATTTCCCCCTTAATTTCCCCCTCCACTGCTGCTGGATTTGAGGGTGCAACAGGTGCAGACTGCTGATTTTTAAAGGTTTTTTCGGGGGGGGGGCAGAAAAATGTGGCTTCAAAGGAGTGCTTTTGTGTGCCATGACGTTCAGAAATTGCCTCCTCCCCCCCCTTCCACCCTGCTCTCAGTATTTTGGTCAAATCACTTGCCTCTTTGTGGTTTCTGCTAGTTGGAGCTGAAAAAATGTGGGTTAAAAGGAATGGTTTTGTGTGTTGTGTTGCTCAGTCCTCACCGCTCTCTTGCCAGTCAGTATCTGGATCATGTTACTTGCCTGTTTGCCTTTCTGAGGAATGGGTTTCTGTTAGAGCTCAACAATGTTGTTTCAAAAGAGTTGTTTTGAGAATTGTGATGCTGAGACCTCACCTCTTTCCCTTGTCAAGAAATTGATGAAGTGATTGGCCTTTTAGTCTTGGTTTGCTTCTCTGTAAAATGGGTTTCTGTTGGAGCTCCGCCTATTATCCCAGATTTTATCTATTGTTTGCTGCCCTACCCTACACCCCACCAGCTGCCATGTAGCTTGCTAAAGGGCAAGACCGGGTCACGTGTGCATGTTCTATCACTTGATGACTGTAGCAATGTGCAATTAGAACTTTGGAATCATCTCAAATCACCTCAACTTCAATAGTTTTAAAATAGAGACTGTTCACACTTTTCAGTTGTAGGTCATCAAATGACAGCAATGTTGAGACTCTAAAACAACAGACAAATTAATTTTTGAACAAATGTCAATATTTCACTTGGGAAAATACATAGCTTTTAAAGTCTTGTCTTGTAGCATTTTTCAGAATGCACCACCTACTTCTCAATATTACATCACCCTTTTTGCCAATTTCAGTTTTTCCCTCTTTGTTTTATCATAGCTATATGAATCCATCATAAGCTTCCTTAAAATAACTTGTCTTGTATATAAAGCAATTTTTAAAAAAATACCAAAAGGCTGTAAACTGAGCTTGCAAAATTTGTCCAACCCATGCGCAAAAATGTTTTCCCACATCTTACTGCATAAGCTACTGATGCATCAGCTAGTATTGTTGTTATTGCCTGTCTAAATAGATTATTCCAGGCAAGGGGGATGAGTACCATTCTGCACAGCTAGTTTCAGCTTCTTCTTTTAAAAATAACAATCTTTCTTTATAAAATAATGTAAGTGATGTCATCTGATGTCATCTAGAGGCCTAGATTTGTCAATTTTCTGTCGTCTGTTCCCAGTTGTCACTATAAAAAGCTAATGGAATAAAACAGAGCCATGGGTGTTGTTATGATGTGGCCCACCTGAGCAGGCGCCCCAGACCTTCTGAGGTGTGCCCCGGATCTTCTCAGCAGCCCTAATTGCCATCATCTACTTTAATACAAGCCTTGCAGTTACTAATGAAGTCTTAGGACTCCCTCCGCCAGCAGACTAGTAAGGAGTGTAGTGTGAATGCATCAGCCTTTTAAACTAGAGGGGAGACTACCACCTTTCCTTCCATTGCCTGCTGATTGTTTTTCTTTCTTTCTCTCCCTACTTTTCTGCTCTTACATGCTCACAGCTAGGAGCTTGCTTGCAATTTTTGAAGTGGGAGAGCTCCGTGTGAAATTCTGGTATTTCACAGAGCATCTGATTTTACTGCCCCAAACCTAGAAGCTTTGGCTTCTGCAGAAATTTAGTAGCGTCAGCATAGCAGAAGATTCAATTGACCTCCACAAACTTCTTTCTCCCCCTTCATTTTAAGTTCTCCTAAATAGCTGCACTCCTCAATATTATTCCACAAAGGGGGTTAGGACTATGTGACATCATGATCAAGGAAGTGGTAGAGCTCTTAAATAGGTTTTACAGTTTTAAAAAAGCAAGAAAAAGCCCACAGCCACTTTGCTCATATAATTAATTAGTGCAATCCGTACAAAATCTCCACAACTTCCTAAATTCCTCTGAACAGCTACCTCCCTGAAAGGCGACACTTGGCTCTGGGAATTCCCGCCCTCCATTTCTAATCACACTTCTTTTCTTCTGTCCCCTGTCTTCTCTTTCTCTTCTTCATTTCACCCAGAGCATATCTTGGGGAATTCTCAAAGAGAATTCTTTTTGGTAGGCAAGAGACGTTCTGAACTGTATTTGACTTTATACAAAGAAATAAGAGGGCTTGTTTTTATCCCTCTCCTCACCTAAGTCTTCGAGAAAAGTGGATTCACATGGTTGCAGAGGAACAAATCTGGGTTCTTTTGTTTGACAGTTATCATGCTTCCTTCAGTATCAGAGGCAGTATGCCTATGTACACCAGTTGCTGGGGAACATGGGCAGGAGGGTGCTGTTGCACTTGTCTCCTGCTTGTGGGACCTGGTCAGCAGCTGGTTGGCCACTGGCGAACAGAATGCTGGATTAGATGGACCCTTGGTCTGATCCAGTATGGCTCTTCTTATATTGTAATGTCATTAACCAGCCATAGGAAGGGCTGTAGCTCAGTAGTAGAGCACATGCTTGGCATGCAGAAAGTCCCAGGTTCAAATCCCTGTTATCTCCTGGTAAAAAGAAAGAATCCTACCTGAAAATAAAACGGTCTTCACTTAGTGCCAAAGCACCAGGCGAGTCTCTCTTAGAAGTTCATTGCACAACAGGGATGCCACAGCAGTAAAAGCCCTCTTCACTTCCTTTGGCAGCGGCTCCTAAAGAAGGACCACTGAAGCTGATCTTAGGGTCCTGGCTGGTAAATATGGTTACATGGTCAAACTTCGCACTTATATAGTGCCTTGGCATTGACAGATGATCCATGCAGTCAAAGGTGAACCTAGCTGACTCCAGTAGAATAGTTTCCATGATGACTAACTTGTTTTATTTATCTATTTCATTTCATTTCTATGCCACCCAATAGCCGAAGCTCTCTGCACGGTTCACAAAAAAACTTATTTATCTTTTCAGTTTATAACAGAGATAACATTCTTGTGTGTTTCTTTTTAAGCACACCTTAGAGGTGTGAACAATAACTTTTCCCTCAGGTTCCTGTTTCATCCATTCCAGAAATATTCAGCAAGGAGAAGTAGAAGATTGCATGGAATCACTGTAATTCTATGTGAATCTATTCTTATTCCTGACATAACTGAGTGGACACTTAATTTCAGTTTCGACATGTTTTCAAAATGACATTTAGCAGTGGATGTCTGATTATTAGTTGAATTGGTGGTTTAGAGAGAACCATCAAGTTCCATAGAAGAGGTTGGACAGCTTTATGTGCTTTCAGCAGTTTTGGAGTTGACTCAAGTGATCTTTATGCTTTTTTTTAATCCATTTTTTTTATTTTTTCACACACAACACCAACAAAACATCCACAACAACACACTAAAAGAGGACAATATACAGAGTTACAGTGGATTCCCGATTTTCTCCCCAGCAAAGACATGAAAATATATGTTTCTTGCAACTAAACTGAAGCAAGACAGATTTCCCCTCTCTCTTTTACCTTAACCCTTACTTCTTATTCGTTGAATCCACAGATAAACAGTTCATTTTTTTCTTGCTCCTTCACAAAGTCAATAAGGAGTTTCCATTCACTTCTAAATCTATCTGTTGACTTTGCTCTAATTATTAACATAAGTTTTGCCATCTCCGCCATATCAAATATCTTCACATCCATTCATCCATTGTAGGTAATATTGTACTTTTCCGTTTTTGTGCATATAGCAGTCTCGCTGCCGCCATCATCATATTTAACACTAGAGTTCAACAATTCTTTTTCATCTGATCGTCCGTTAGTCCCAGAACAAAGTATTCCGGTTTCAATTGTATGTTGATCTTTAATATTTTTTGCATTAATGAATGAATTTGTATCCAAAAGGTTTTTATAATAATAATAATAATAACGATTTATTTCTTACCCGCCTCTCCGTCTAGATCGAGGCGGGGAACAACAGCATGATAAAATACATAAAACTAATTAAAACATGACAAATATTATTAAAACTGCATTAAAACATCCTAAAACATCCTAAAAACATTCTAAAAATTACACTGGATATGCCTGCCGGAAGAGAACAGTCTTTATAGCTTTCTTAAATTCTAAAAGACTGTTAAGTTGACGAGTCTCCTCCGGCAGGTCATTCCACGGTCTGGGAGCGGCAGAAGAGAAGGTCCTCTGGGTAACAGTTGTCAGCCTAGTCTTGGCCGACCGCAATAAGTTCTTCCCAGAGGACCTGAGCGTGCGGGGCGGATTGTACGGGAGAAGGCGATCCCGCAGGTAACCTGGACCCAAACCATGTAGGGCTTTAAAGGTAATGACCAACACTTTATACTTCGCCCGGAAACTAATTGGCAGCCAGTGGAGCGATTTTAAAGCTGGCGTAATATGGTCACTCCTAGATGTACCGGTGACCAACCTGGCTGCCATATTTTGAACTAGTTGAAGTTTCCGGACTAGGCACAAAGGTAGCCCTATGTACAGCGCATTGCAGAAGTCGAGCCTCGAAGTTACCAGCGCGTGCACTACCATCTTTAGGTCTTCCAACTCTAGGAAGGGGCGCAGCTGGCGTATCAGCCGAAGCTGATAGTAGGCACTCCTGGCCGTCGCATCTATCTGGGCTGTCATTTGGAGCGACGGATCCAGGAGCACCCCCAAGCTGCGAGCACCCCCAAGCTGCGAACTTGCTCTTTTACAAGTCCAACATGCACGATAAAATGTTGCTTCTTGCTCTTCACATTTCCAGCATGTTCCCAAGCCCCCCCTTATACATTCTAGCTAATTCTTCCATCCAGACACATGGCACTATAATGTCAGACTTAATTTTTTGGGTGGGTACTCAGTATTAGGTTACTAGCCATTCTGTTGAAAGAGTAAATGTTACAATTTGAAAATCAAAACAGTATTAAATCTTAGAATTTGGCATTTTTTATTTTTTGAAATTTACATATTTTCTTACTGGCATCAAGGTGAATATATTAATTTATTTTCTGAAGTGACCTATAGATGTCAGTAAGGTGAGATCCAGACTACAGAGGTCTACAGTAAATGAGGCTGCTACTTGTGGTCATTTTAAGGAGCCTGATAGTATTTTAAGATCTACCAATCGTACTCACCCACAGGGTAATGAGACTGAAAGTATAGTAAATAGAGGACACAAGCAGCAATGGGGGAGGAGAGCGGAGGGCTTTGTAATGAAAAAACAATTTCATAAGCTGATTAGTAGCAATGAATGGATGCCAATTATAAATAGCAAGCTTGGCAATTTCAAAGTTGTAGATGAGTGATTGTCAGCATAGCATGCATAGTTTTTTGGGTTGCTAAAATTTATTAGTGAATTAACAGTTTTCAGTGTCTGTTTTTTCCTTAAATTTTAACAATGTAAGGATACTAAATGCTATAATTTTTACATAATAAAACACTTAATTCACATTAAGTGTGCTTTAATTTCCCCCTCAAACATTTTAGATGAATAATACTTTTTATTATTTAGTTTTAAACTTCTTTGTTTACTAAATACAAATAAAATAAATATACTTAATTAGATCACACTTTAGGGCAGCCTTCCCCAACCTGGAGCCCACCAGATGTTTTGGAATACAACTCCGAGCATTCCTGAGCATTGGCTGAATTGATTGGGACTGATGGTAATTGAAGTTGAAAGCATCTGAAGGGAGCCAGGTTGGGGAAGGCTGCTGTAGGGCATCAGAAAAGTTTTCAATTTGAATTTCCCTAAGCAGATTAACCTAATTCAACATTTTCTGGAAAACCCGAATCACTAAACACAAGTTTGGACCTGGAGCAAAATGTTGCAACATACTTATGTCTCCTAACGCGAGTGCTCTTTTTCAGGATTGTAGCCAACAAGCCATGCCTTTCCAGAATAATCGTTCATTCCTCCTCATTTTCTGTTTTTTCTTTTCCAACTGACATGCAGCATTTCATAGATAGTGAGCATGGGGGCGGAGTTACCCTCTAAGGTGTTTTAAGAAAAGATTTATTGTAGTTCTGCAAGCCTCAAGGTTTCAGCAAGCACCTTATACCTCCTCCTTGTTTCTCAGTAGTCCCATTTTGTCTTCAATCCTGTCAGTGTTCACGACCTGAACTTGCTATTAGAGAGAGTGTTTTTGTTCTGTTATTGGAGAAGACACCTGTATAAAGATTCTCCTGAATGCCACTAATCTAGAATTTAACATGTGCATAGAAGGCCAAACACTAGAACTGCCTTTAGGATTGGGATGATTTAAAGAGGCACGGTAGTGCCTCTTTAGTTAAGGCCCAACCGGGAAAGTACATCCCACCATGATAAAGGGGTATTTGGGGGGTGGGTCATTCTAACATTCATAAAATCAAAAATGTTTCACCAATCTTCTTGAAATTTACATGTGCCAGAAAGAAATGGTGGTTTTACATAACCTGAAAATTTCAAGAAGATTGGTGAAAGATTGAGGGAAGGAGGGCAGTTTAACATAGAAATAAAACCTCTCTCTCTCACTGTGATTCCTGAATTTGGGCTGGCGAGATTTGTCTCCATGATTTTTGAAGTAATTAGATCCTTATTAATTAATCCAGTGGTGGTGTCTTCTTCCTCCTTCCTTGTAGTTGGTGGAATAGCTTTTCTTTTTTTAAATCCCCTTCGTTGATTTTTAATTAATATTTATTCATTACATTAGTGTATATGGCAGCCATTTTGAAAACACAACGTGACACATGCTCAGTAGCGTCTGTCTCCCCCTCCCTCCTCCCTCAGCTAGATTGGAATGTTGAAGGAAAATGGCTGCCTCCTAAAGCATAGACATGTCCTCTCAGAAGTAAGTTCCATTGAGTGTGATGGTCTTACTCCCAGGTAAGTGTGTAGGTAGACTGACCATATGAAAAGGAGGACAGGGCTCATGTAACTTTAACAGTTGCAGAGAAAAGGGAATTTCAGCTGGCGTCATTTGTATGCAGTTAGTACCTGGTGAAATCATCTCTTCATCAAAGCAATTAAAGGTGCAGGCACTATACTAGAGTGACCAGATACAAAAGAGGGCAGGGCCCCTGCAGCTTTAACTGTTGTAATGAAGAGGGAATATCACCAGGAACTAATTGCATACAAATGACACTGGCTGAAATTCCCTTTTCTTTACAACTGTTAAAGTTACAGGAGCCCTGTCCTCTTTTTCATATGGTCAGCCTAGTGTAGGGGATTGTAGCCTTTTAAAAACTGCCTGGAACCTTTGCCAGGAGGAGTGAGAGAGAGATGCTACTTAGAATTTCCTCTCCTTTACAGCACAACAATCCTACAATTAACAACTTGCTTACTCTGTGTGTGTGTGTGTGTGTATGTGTTCTTTTATTCTTCATTTGATCATTGCTGCTGCTTGATTTTCAATTCAATCCAAGGTATGTCTACTCAGAAGTAAGTTCCATTGAGTGCAATGAGTCTCACTCCAATCACTAGCTTGAAGGGGTGTGTGGATTTTGTTATAATTTTCTCTGGAGCTCTGTGCCAAGTTTGAAGCAGATCCGTCCATGCCATGATTTTTAGGATTTTTTTTAAAGGTCAAACTCAAATCTCTTTGGGGTCTAGGACCTTGAGCAGTAGAAGTTTTAAAAAAAGAAATTAAAGATGAAGAAATGAAACCTGGCACCATGATACCTCTTAAGTAGGGCTTTAGCCATGCCAAGTTTGAATCCAATCCATTCATCCCTTGAACTTTAAAAAATTCATAAAAATCAAGGTATGAACAGATCTGCTTCAAACTTGGTATGGCTAAATCCCTACTTAAGAGCTACCATGTCAGCATGGTGTAACATCCTGGCTGACACTGGCTTGACTGTCAACTATATAATATCCGGTCATCCGTTACATAAAGTCATTAAATTCATTAAACAAAAAACCTACAGTTTACAAAACAACATTAAGGCTCTTCAGTTTTCAACCAAGCACCAAAAAGCAGGGAAATTGGGAGTTAAGGCTCACAAGCCCTAATGCCACATCCTCCCTAAGGAGGCAAAAAGTGCAAGTGAAATTTTCATTCTCCCAAAGCAGATAAACCATGAGGACAGGATGGAGAATATGATATGCAGAGGTGACTGGGGGTGTGTGGAAAACTGATGATGAATAACTTAGGACCACCTACTTCTGTATTTTTGATTAGAGCAGCCCTTCCCCAACCTGCTGTCCTCCAAAGGTGTTGGACTACAACTCCCATCATTGCAAGTCCGTATGTCCCATGGTCAGTAATGCTGAGACTTGTCATCTCAAACATCTGGAGGGCAGCAGGATTGGGAATGCTGTCTGTGAGGTAATCATCTTAAAGTAGTAAGCCAGTACAAAACTGTGTGTTAACTTTTAATCAAAATATATTTGTTTCTTTTTTTCCCCTCTCTCACCCTCACAACAGCCCTGCAAGATAGGCCGATGCTAGGCCTGTGAGGTAGATTTAAAACAAATTAAATTTGCTTCTCTCTCTCTCTCACTCACCCCTGATGCATGGCCAGGGCCGCCATGATTTTCCTTGTCCCCGCAGAAAATGAAAACTACAACTCCTGGCATGCCTTTTGCTCTGGTGCCTCACTTGTCCAATGGGAGTCCTGCCACTGAAACTCATGGGAACTTAAGTCTGGCTGAGCCATTCCACACCGGATTGTGCAATTGGTGCCTGTAGGTAGGCTGTGAGGGAGTTGGCTGGCTGACTGATTGACAGTTAGCTCAGTTATTGCCATTGGCAGTGGGCACAGAGCTGCGCCCTCCTTCCCCCGATGGTGCCTAGTGAAAGAGGCAGCCAGCCCCAGGCACTCGCCCTACCAGATGATGGCCACCAAAGCCTGATAAGTCTTCCCTCCTGCCCAAGGCATGCTGGGAGTTGTAGGCATAAGCCTAACTCCCTGAATAACGTGTTAATCTTTGAACACCATCTGAAGTGTGGTGGGAGACAACTGGAGAGTTGGCCTTCTTAGTTGTGGCACCCTGCTTATGAATTTCTTTTTCCCGGGCAGGCTGGCCTAGTGGCTGCATTAATGGCTTTCCAGTGCCAAGTGAATATTTAATTTTTTCCCAAGACTTTTTAACTTGATGAGATTTTTATGCTGCTTTTTCCCTGTCATAACTAAACCACAACATTCCAAGACAGATGCAGGAATTACTGAATAAAGTTTATGATTTTGATGTAAAAGCCTGACTATACCATTGAAACAGAAGACTGAATGGAGGAATGACTGATAGCTGAGACAAGAATGGAATAGTGGATGGGGTTAGTGGAAGTTGGAGAAAGTCAGGTAGGAGAACAAAGACAGTGAGAGGTCAGGAAAGTGGGAGATGAGTTAGGATGGAGAGATATAGACCTGGTTTTCACATAGTGACCTGGTTTGCTAACCCATGCGTTATTTAAAATCAGCCATTCTACATGCCAATACTACACCTCCCAGCATGCCTTTCCCGGCCCACAGGTGCCCGCATCCTCTGAGAGGTGCTAACCTCTTGTTGCTGGTGCTGCTCATTGTTAGAGCGTTGAGGAGTAGCATCGCTGAGGAGGGGAGGGGAGTGCCCAGCTCCGGCCAAGTCTTGCTGGGATTGCCTCAGCCTGTGTTTCTCACCCATCAGGTGCTCCGTTAGGAGCCTGTACTTAAGGGCCAAGGCTGGCCTGAGCACTTGCACCCTTCATTGGGCCTGTTTCTGGGAAGGCATAGAATGCCTCCCCTTCTCCCAGATTCTGAGAAAATAGCAATATCAGGATGGAGTGCCTTTGAGTATGTTCAGAGTTCAGCCTCTCAAAGTCACACTGTTGTATCTAGTTATGATTTTAAAACCACACACAGCGGATGGGAGAAGGCAACACAAATGGCTGCAGCCCATTTATGTGGGTTGTTTCCTTTTATGTGGAATTGGGTTGACTACTTGAGATTGACCTTAGTAGTTTGGGTTGTGAAAGGCATGCAGCAGCCACCCAGCCATTCATTCACAATGGCTGCCAAAGGCCAGTAACTAAGTTTGGCCTCCTGCCCAAGGTATGCTAGGAGTTCTGCCCAAGGCATGCTGGCCGTTGTAGGCATAAGCCTGGGGTTTTTAATTAAATTCTTCAAAAATACTTAAAACCCAAAATTTTGTGTTTTTAGATTTTTCTGGTGCATTGTATAGCCAGACCTATCACCATGCCAAATTTCAAGTTTCTAACTCATCCGGAAGTGGGTAACATTTCTGGACATACATCTCACACACATACTTTCACCTTTATAGGTAGAGATATATTTCCTGAACATGATTGCTAACCATTCATGCCTTGTAACAATTAAAAGATTTCCTGGATTAATAGATTTCATATAAGTCACTTCCTGCTGGTTTTATTGTTGGCTTTATTGTTTTAATAGCTATTTATTGTGAACATGTTTTATTGCCTTGAATATTTTAACTGTTTTTATGTATTTTATTGTTGTAAGCCGCCTTGTGAGGGCTTCCGACCTGAAAGGCAGCCAAGAAATGTTTTAAATAAATAAATAAATAAATAAAAATGTCCCACTTCCTTGAGGGTGGGAGTGAAACCTTAATAAGTCCTGGTAAGAAATTTTGGAAGAAATAGAAAGCTGACATACAAAAAAAATATAACCTACATGTCAGTCAATGAATAATGTAGCGTTAAAGGTATGCAACACTATATACCTATACTATATATAGACTTCTTGCATGAGCTTGCATGTGGGAAACCAAGTTCAAATCTTGCACAAGTATGAAGTGCACTAAGTGGCCTTGGAAAAGTGACAGATTGCCCTCTGACATCTCAATCCATTTGATAAATTTATTTATTACATTGTTATGAACCTAAAATGGGATAAATGTCACATGGGTTGCCCTGAGCAGAATAACTTTGCATTAATTAACAGGATAACTTTGCATTAAGTTTTAAAAATACAAATCTATGCAGGTGCCATGGAATTGCTGCTATTAGCCCGAAGGACTGACTTGAGGAGGATATCTTTGGACACTCCAGATTTCACTGATATTGTTTTGCAATTGGAAGACATTCGGCATGCCATTGCTATTGACTACGATCCTGTAGAAGGGTACATCTATTGGACCGATGATGAGGTGAGGGCAATCCGGCGCTCTTTCATTGATGGGTCTGCTAGCCAGTTTGTTGTCCAGGCACAAATTGCACATCCTGATGGCATCGCTGTAGATTGGATTGCCCGAAACCTTTATTGGACTGATACTGGTACGGATCACATTGAAGTAACAAGGCTTAATGGGACTATGAGGAAGATCTTGATCTCAGAAGACTTGGAAGAACCAAGAGCTATTGTTTTGAATCCTATGGTTGGGTAAGACATACTATTTTATTATAGGGGTTTTAAAAATAATAATTCGAATATCATTTAATGGGCAGAAACATATATCTCAGAAACATACTTCACAATTCTACAGTACTTCAATAAGGGACAGGAAATTGGAGGCCTCAGGGCTGATCTATTCCTCAAAGGCTACTACCTCGCCTTTAGCATAGCCCCTGATCCCACCCCAAACCCAACGTACTATTATGCATCTAACCTAGGCTTCTCCAGCCCTATGCCCTCCACATCTTTTGGACTTCAACTCTCATCAGCCCTCTCCAGCATGGCCAATGTCAGGAATGTTGGAAATTGTAGTCCGAAACATCTGGAGGGTACCAACTTGGGGAAGGCTGATCTAGCCATTTTCTCCTAAGCTGAGACACAAGCAGAGAGCTCTCATACTGTGTGAACCACAGTAGAGGTTTTGGTCCCTTATTAAGCCCATTAGCTGCTCCGTTATAGTGATCACAATAGAGAAATTGTTATGACTAGCTGAAGTGCGTAAAGTAAACTAAAGACCTCCTAAAGATAAAGACAAACAAACAGCCCTCTTCAGAAGCAACTCGGCTTGGGTTTCCTGGGAGGTTTGCCAAAATGATTTTAGCTGTCAATCAGGCAGCAGCTTGTTGACTGAGACAGCAAAAAAGAGAGGAACCAGAAAAGCCCAGCTGACTTGATTCATAACATCTGGTTACAGAATCACCAAGTCATTTGTACACTGTTTCTCTTGAATGTTTCTAGTTCATGGGATACTATTGTGTGTCCTCTTTGTTTTCACTAGCTCTCCCCAGCAGTTGAACAGTTAGTAATATTGGTAATCTTTTTGTTACCAGTTTTGGATATTTTGACCAGTTTTTAAATTGCTCTGGTCCTTCTTACCGGTCGATCTTGTTGACCATGTGTTAGGTGCAATATGACATCTGAATGTGACCTACTTACGTAATCTATGGCTGGGTGGCGTAGGCAACACAAGGCCCATGGGCCATATGCTTCCCCCATTTTTTAAAAAGAGATTTTATTTTATTTTTGAAGGTGTCCGTAGTGGCTGTGGAGCACCCAAACAGCCAAATTTCGCTTATTTGCAACAAACTGGTTTGCCCGCCCCTAATCTATAGTTTCTTCTTTTCCTTTCAAAATGTGCTAAACAGATGCAGATGTAGGTTGCAACTTGTAAACATTAACTATTGGTCTATTTGAAATAACAAATTTGGATTTCTAAGAAATCTCTTCCTGATCTCTCTTGTCTGTTTAAAAATGGAAAGAGGGAACTGCATATGGATCTTGATTCATCTCTTGCAGTGCATTGCTAGTGATACTTTAATGGGGTTCACTGTGCATGCTCATATATTATAGACATTTATGTGAATTCCATGGCAGATTGCTATTGGGTTTCGGTTGAACTACATTCCACCTCTGCAATTCAAATCTATAACAAGTTGGCTTTTATCAACACATACCCACACACACGAATCCACAAATGGTGTGTTCTTTGTGATGATAGCATTTTACTGTACCTTATCTGTTTATCTTTCAGCTACATGTATTGGACTGATTGGGGAGAGGTTCCGAAGATTGAGAGGGCTGCATTAGATGGATCAGACAGAGTTGTACTCGTGAACACTTCACTTGGTTGGCCAAATGGATTGGCACTGGATTATAATGAAAACAAGATATACTGGGGAGATGCTAAAACAGACAAAATTGAGGTGTCTTATATTCATTTTTACCTATCTAAAATTCAAGATACTTCCCTGAGGCAGGCTATCATGAATTTGTGTTGATAGCTCAGTAAGCAGCAACTTGAAATGGCATTTAGGAACAGAATGAGCTACTGGTGAATTTTGGTATTAGTATCCTCTGCTGACTTTCTCTGAGACTTTAACGACTATCTAAAATTCTACATTATTTTTCATGGTCTATTGAATAAAAGGTCAAAGTTGGTGAGTTAGACTGAGTGCTTTAAAACAGAGTGTATTGAGAAAGGAATTGTTATATAGTGCCATCAGGAATAGAAACACATAGCTTTTACTAGTGTAGCTGTTTTGAATGTTTTCATCAGCTTGGATTTCTAGTCCTGAACATTACAGTTTCATATTGCTTAGTCTTTCTGTTCACAGCTCTAGAGACTGAAATGACTGCAAATCCCACATTCCCTGGGATCGGATGACACATTAGTCAACCATGTGTTAATAGTCAACTCCACGGATGACTATTATCATGTTGTCTTGGGAGTACTCCATAAATATCCATCTGTGGAGTTGACTATTAACACATGGTTGACTATTGCTCACCTCTCTCTGCCCTTCCCATTGAATAACGGCTCTGGTTCCCATGGGAATCCCCTTTCGTGCCAGGCTGCTCCACTGTCAGGGCCCAGTGTGAAGGGAGAGTCTCATGGGACATGCGTCCCTGGGTGGGGCACCGAGAACATGGAGGGTGGGGCTCAAGCTGTCAAGATGCTTGTGCCCCGCCCTCCCCGTTCTCAATCAGCAGGAGAAATCCATCCGTGCACCCCCTCCTTCGCTCAACAGAAAGTGGTAGAGAATGGGGGCACAAAGATCTTTGCATTCCCCATCCCCATTCCCCCAAAAGTGGTGGAGAACAAGGATGGGTGTGCAAGGATCTCCCCTGCTGTTTTCCAACCACAGGAGAGATCTTTGCGTTCCCTGCCCCCATTCTCCCCAGAGAACAAGGACAGGGGCGCAAGGATCTCTCCTGCAGCTTGAAAGCCACAGGAGAGATCTTTGCGTCCCCCATCTCCGTTCTCCACCACTTTGTGTTGAGCATGGGGGGGGGAGGTGGATGGATTTCTCCTCTGGCTTGACATGTGGCTATTGGGGCAGAGGGGGGGATTTCTCCTGTGGTTGGACATTGCAGCCTCAGGAGAGGTCCTTATATCCCTCCGCCCCGATCTCTGTTTGTGCACATCTTGGGAAGCACGGCACCCCGCCCCACCCAGGGATGGGACGTGCACATCCCGGGAAGCTGCAGATTGCGGCACCCCACCTAGGGACGGCATGATCAGCAACTTCCCACGTGCTTCCTGGGATGGAGGACTCATGCCTACAGAGCCCCACTGGGCAAGAGTGGCAGGGGTTTCTGCTGCTCTTGCCTCGCGACTCTGTATGCGTGTGAAATAGTCAACGGAGCTCACCACATGACACAATAATCAACAGTTGTGTAGATAGTCAACTCTGCACACCATTGATTATTCCTTTGGTTATTTCTGGGATATAACCGACCGTTGTGTGGAAAAGGCTTGCCAGACGACACAGTAGTCAGCGGTGGACTATTTAGGCAACTGTTGACTATTATGTTGTTTGAACCCAGTCATTGTCTTGTAATTCTAAAAGTAATTCTATTTAGTAGAGACGGGAAAGCTTTCCTGGGATAAACTCAAGAGATTTTCTCAGTTCTTGCAAAGGCTCAGAAAAATCATTGTCATCTCAGGAGCATTCTTTCTGCTGACATAGGAGCGAATGGGCCTATTAGTTCTTATGGGGATGGAAAAAGAATTTGGCAGCCTTAAAATTTTACATCTCCTTTGAGTCAAGTTTTTAGGAGTCCCTGAAGTAATTTTCCAAGTCTGGCTCAGGAGAACTTTACCAGCATCCTACTGCTTTTAGTCATTTGTATACTTGCTTCCTACAAATGCTACTTTTACATGTGAAACAGTCAGCTTGCTCTTGCTACATTCGTGGCTTAATTTTAGGCCCTGTTTTCCCATATACTTATTGGGATGGCGGCTGCTTTGTCCACAGTTGCTTGCATAGCAATCAGGAAGCATGAAAGTTGTTCTTCCATCTATTTGGGTAGCTCTGACATTGGGCTTAGCAACTATAGGCCCAGCTCCTTGGAAGATATGATGGCCGTTTTACGATTCCTTGCGAATGTGGATGCAGCAGCCACCCTGCAAAGTAGACATATAAAGGGGTCTTAGAATACACCTTTTTGTTGGTTAAGCCAAGGCATTATTGTGATGGAAGCTTTTGAGGAGCAAGTTTAGACGATAAGGGCAAAAACTTTAAAGCAAATTTTAAATCAGAATTTGTTTTACCAAGATCCCTAGGCTGGGAACTCAGCATTATTATTATAGTTTGCACCATTTCAAGTTCAGTGTTTTTGTCCAAATTGTGATAGGTACTAGCAGCATGGGAATAATGTACATCTGTCACTACCTCAGTTCTGATGTTCCTACTGTCTTTGGCTCTTAACCATAGAATAAACCCAGATGCAATGCAGAATTACTGGGAAACACAACACAGTTATTATCTTGCAAAAAGAATATATTTTACCCAAGACAGTCTGGATACCTCTTCCAACAGGAATGGGTAGAATGTTGTTCTCCAGATGTTTTGGACTTCAACTTCCAGAAGCATGGCCAATGGTCAGGAATTCTGAGAGTTGAAGTCCAAAGCTTCTGGAGGTCTTTTTTCAGTCCGACCCTATTTTACAACATTAAGAATGCTTATGCCTCTTAGGTTCTATGGATTTAAAGGATCCTGGATATCATCATCATCTTCATGTTTAATGATATTTTTAATGTTTAACTGTACATGTTTTAATTTGTAAGCCTCCTTGAGTCTCAATATTGGGAAAAAGGTGGGATATAAATACAAATAACAACAACAACAACAACAACATTTAAGGGAATGAGCTGAACAGTACTAGGATTAGCAACCTCTCTGGCCTCCTTGTTTTCTTGATGTGGATAGTACTGTTCTGGGATTAGCAGAGAAACACTCAGTTCAGATGTCAGGATGGGTTAATTAATCCACGATGGCTTAATTAACCCATCATAGGTTATCGTGGCACCTGGTGAGAGTTTGGCTTATTGATGGCTTATTTGGCCAAAATCATCCACTCTCACAGTCTGCAGAGTGGGTTATTTAATCCATCGTGGGTTATTGTGTTGTGTGGAGGTCACCATGGGTTGTTTTTGCTGGCTACAGAGCTGTGCAACAAGAGCAGTCAAAACAACTGCTGCTCTGCTTTTCACTGGCTTATTGATTAGAAGCATGTTAAAGGGTCCAAGCCAGCAGAGTAGAGGAAGTAGGTGATGAAGTTTGGTCCTGATCCTGCAAACCCCCATGGTGTTACAGGCATCTCCTGCTTTTTGGTGCACCTAGGATTTTCACTGCCTTCACATTAGTGCTGGGTTTTTGTAGTGCATTGGGTGCTTCCTTAGTAGAAGAGGTAGGGTGACCATATGGAAAGGAGGATAGGGCTCCTGTATCTGTATTGAAAGGGGGATTTCAGCAGGTGTTATTTATTTATTTATTTATTTATTGCATTTTTAAACCGCCCCATAGCCGAAGCTCTCTGGGCGGTTCACAAAAATTAAAACCATGTATGCAGGCAGCAGCTGGTGAAATTCCCTCTTCATCACAACAGTTAAAGCTGCAGGAGCCCTGCTCTCTTTTGTATCTGGTCACTCTAGTATAGCTTCTGCAGCTTTAACTATTGCGATGAAGAGGGAATTTCACCAGGTGCTGCATGCACACAGGTGACACCTGCTGAAATTCCCCTTTCGATACAACTGTTAAAGATGCAGGAGCCCTGTCCTCCTTTCCATAGGGTCACCGTAAGAAGAGGCTATGTGGCTTGGTCTGATCCTGCAAACCCTCAGTTTTTTTTAGGCAGCTTGCTGTTTTCGATGCACTTGGAGTAAATGCCCAGGGATTTGGTGGTCGATCAGGTGCCTCTCGACTAGGAGAGGCTGTGTGTGGAGTTTGGTCCCTATCCTACAACCCCCCCCCCCAATTTTCTAGCCACTTCCCCTTTTGGGGGGCAGTCAGGATTTTCCCTCCTTGTTGAGTTTTCATGCAGGGGTTTGATGGTAGATCGGGTGTTTCCTGACTGGGGGAGGCTGTATATGAAGTCTTGTCGTAATACTGCAAGCACCTAGTGCTTCAGAGGTGAAATAGCGCCACTGCTTAGATGGGAGGATTTCAGCAGGGCTGGTTGATGAGTCAAGTTATTAGCCCACGTGTGGCAGAGGATCGTGGGCTATTTAAAAAATAAGCTACTGTGATTTTTCTCATTCAATTTACAATGCACAGTCTACATTAAAAAATACCCTGCTTTCTTTGGTTGAGGTATATGTTATATTTATGTCAGAGATGAAATGTCTTTCAGTAGTGAGGGAAGTGGTAGTTGGTACCCATGACAATTTTGCATTGTTGTATCCTCTAGGAAATATATTTAAAATGCAATATCTAATAATTCTCCAGCATGTACATAGAATGATATGGCTTCCAAAGGCTTCCAAAGCTCCATAATAAATAGCCACTCTTTTGCTTCCTAGAATGCAATATTACTCAGATAATAAGCTTGCTGCATCACCAGAAAAAAGGAGATGCCTCTTTCAAAGCCAGATGTTGCATCTTGATTTTTTCCTGCTGCATATGTGTATCCCCCCTTTTCCCCTTTCTTTAAGCTTACTGATTAATGCTACATGGTTGAGTAGGCCCCAGATAATAAAGCATCAGCAGGGGCTAATGGAGACTGGTGGGGGGTTCAGCGGGGAGCTTTTGTTCCCATTTTATCTGGCAGCCTGCAGCAGGCAGAGAAAGGCTGTGTCTCAACAGCTTCCTCATTTATCTCGATCAGGTTCCACTGCTGATAAACGTCTATTGAATTGGATGGCTGCTATTGTGCTTACCAGTGGGGAAGATTTCTCATTGACTTGCCATGAGGTTAAAAATGTATGATTTGCTTTGTTAAATTGCCTTTATATATTTATTTATTCCCTGCTTTAAGGTTAATATGGGGTAGGGTGGGTTTTCCCCTTTGGGTGAGGTGGTCACGTGCACTACCTATCTTAAGACATTAAAAGCTATATTAAAAGCAAGCTATATCTTCCAACTGGCTTCCTTGTTTTGAGCATATGCTTTGCTTTAGTTTTTCCTTTTATCTATCCATTTTCCTGCTCTCTATTCTTCCCTCGTTCAATGAAGACAAAAAACACACTAACACCTACTAGTGGTGAATTTTGGAAAGGCTTCATTGCTTCCCAAAATAGTATTAGCCATCGCCTACTAATTTTCAGTGAAATTTGTAGTTTTGTCATGTGATTTCTCACTGAAATATCTGAATCTTGCAGGCTGATGCTAAAAGACAAAATATGTTTGCCTCCTAAGCATTTGTAATTCATTACTTCAGGGACCTCCCTTACTATAAAGCTAACAGATAACTATATCACACATGGGCAGGCAAATCTATGTGTGTCACAGAAGTTAAGCTCAACAGGGAGTTGCTGCCAATCTGGCCCCTCTATGATACATATGTATGCAAACCATTTTTTAAAAAGTGTTCACAAATCAATTGTTTAAGTGTTCTCTTAAAGTATCTTAATATTCCTTTTAATATATAACTGAATGTGTGGATGAGGAATCAGGATTGCATTGCTGCACTATGAGACTGGAGAGATGAAGGGTGGGGCAGGAAGGCTCAGTTCCAATCTGCTTTCTCTCTCTCCTCTCATACATTTGTGTGTACATTAATATGAACATTGCACATTGCTTATAGCGCACAGCTAAACATGTAATGAATGAAGTGGCCTGGTTGTGTATAATGATCAAGAAAACAAATCGGGAGAGGGGAGTGTTGTTATCACAAGAGTGCTCCATTTAATATTTTTGTGCTGAGTTGGAAGCCTGCAATTTTGTTTCCTAATTTAAAAGTCTCTAACGCAAGGTAGACTGTTGTTTCCTGAGTATTGTGCCATGAGAGTATTGTGCCATGAGAGGGATGAAATGTGTTTTAAAAATGAAGCTGTTCCTTTGGTGCTTCTACCAGTCTGTGTTCCTGTACAGCACACTGTTATTTTTGAATCCTGACTAACCGCACAAAAAGATGGGGCGAGAGGCAAGATGAACTAGGCTGCCCCATAGCTGCAAGGAAAATGCCTGCATGCTGTTCTGAGGGTGCGAGCTGGTTAGGAAAGCAAAGATAACATTTTTTTGGAAGCTAGGCTGAATTGTACCTCCTACTCAGCTACAGTGCCAATCAACAACCCTTTTGCAAAAACACTCCCCCCCCCTCCCAAGTATGTTTGACTTTCCGCTTCTTTCTCAGCGATTGTGACGGCTGCTGCTGCTGCTATACTAGGCTGACCAGATGGCTCGGGATTTCCCGGTCCTAACCGGGAATCCAGGGGCGAACCGGCCCAACCGGGGGGCGGGGGGGGGCAAACCGGGGTGGCGGGGGGTCACGCGGCGGTGGCAGCAAGCAAGGAGCGGCGGTAGACCCGGCGGCGGTGGCAGCGGAGGAGCCCAGGAAGCGGCCGCCCCAGCAGGTAAGTGCCCTCCCTCGCGCCTCACGCTCCTTACCCGCAGGGGCGTCCGCTTCCCTCCAGTGCTCGAATCTACTGAGAAACAGGCTTCGTGGCCTGTCCCTCAGTAGCGCGCCGGGTGATGACGTCATCACCTGGCGCGATACTGAGAGACAGGCCGCGAAGCCTGTTTCTCAGTAGAGCTGCCGCCGGGTCCGCCTCCGCCGCCGGGTCCTCCACCACCTCCGCTGCCGTGCTGCCGCCGGGTGCCCCGCAGGCTCGTAAGGCCAGCGGCCGCGCGGAAGACGCGGGGGAGGGCCGATTACGTCACTTCCGGATCCGGCCCTCCCCTGCCTCTTCCGCGCGGCTGCTGGCCTTACAATCCGGCGGCGGTGGTGGTGGCGGCGATGGCAGCAGCAGCAGAAGAGAACCTGGTACGGTAGGTCCGGGCTGATGTTTTTTGGGGGTGGGTGGGTTGTTTTGGGTGGGGAGGTGGCTTGGGGGGTTTGTTTTGGGGGGGTGGCTTGGTGGGGGGGTTGTTTTGGGTGGCGGGGGGGGGGAACCGGGATTTTGGGTTCCAAAATCTGGTCACCCTATGCTATACTATACGGACTACTAGGAAGGGAGTGCTGGTACTGCAGCATAATTTGATAAATTGCACATTTGCATACTCAGCACCATAAAAAAAAAGAAAATGGCTTCCTTCCTGGAGGGTTTGCTCCTCGGAAACTGAACATGATTGTTGTTTTTACAGAAGGAAAGGTATAGCCTTTGTGAGCCGAGCAGCAAAGCTAACCCTGATCCTTCCAACAGGAATGGGTTGTTAGGGCGCCCAGCCACTGCGGTTCAGTTTTTCCTTCCACCCTTGCTGCTTCACAATGTCCTCTCTCCATCGTATGGGATCACAAAATTCAATTTGCCAAGCTGGAGCAGTGTATTCCCAGTGCCTTCAGGTGGGTTGGGGGTGGGAGGCTTCAGCTTTGGGATGGTTCACACATGCAGCAGAACTGTTGTATGTTCTGCGTGTGATCCCACAGCATGTCTGTCTTTCACTCCCAAGGGCTCACCAAGATGTAGACTTAGCTCTGCATGTTACTTCTACAGTAGGGACAACCTGTAAGACCATTAAGTTCAGACTCTAAAATGATCTAACTACACCATTGACAAAGCAAAACGTAGGCCAGCTAAGTGTGATTTGGATTGCAGCCTTTTTGTGACTTAAGCACCTTGAAAGAAGGGGGAGGGATGACATTTACAGTTCATTTCTTTTCCTTCTTGATTATCATCATGCAAAAAAAAAATTGGAATAGGATGGGGCAAAAGAAAATAAATTTTGAATTATTTGGAAATTTGAATTAAAGGTATGCCTTGTACGAGTTTGTTGGTATAATTCTTCAAGATTTACAGTACAAACTTGTGTATGTTTACTTGCAAGTTCAATGGAGCGTCTTCCCAAGTCCCAGTATGTTCAATGGAGTGTGCATAGAATTACAGCCTTAGCTGCCTCCCTAGGGTCTCTGTAAATTTAATCTACACATAGGGTAGTGGAAGCATCTTGTATCTAGTACACACGTATGCGATGTGTGCACATAGGAAGGAACCAGGCAATGTACAACAGGTCATTTTATATTCTAGGAAGGCTTCTTTTTAACTGTAAGACAATTCTTTTCCCCAATCATCATATCTTATTGATTTATTTTATTACATTAAAATTTCACTTTTCCTCTGGGAGCTAAATGTGGGTTATATGATCCCTCACATTTTCATCTTCACTACAACCCTGTAAGGTAGGTTGGTCCAGTCACCACCTATTATTGTAAGGTCATCTAGTGGGTTTTATAGGTGGGTGGAGATTTTCTTTCCTACTCAGACACTACTTACACTGGCAACCACAGGACAAAGACCTTCTTAAACTTTAAATCAATATGGGTAAAAAAAAAAGTATTCTATATGTGGAGTAAAACTTTCAGTATGTGTAACTTTACATACAAGCACCTATCTTAGTCAGTGAGATGTTGAAGATTGGGGTTTTGCAATCCAGACAAATGCAGGAGCATTCATCACAATTTTCTTTTTTAAAAAAACACTAAAAGCTGTTTAAAACTTAAAGTCTAAAGCATAATTAGTTCCATAATTGGGGTGCTGCTGCCCTATCTTGAGTGCTCACCAGCCTTACATCTGTAGATGATGAAACATGTAACAGGGCCTCCAATGACAACCACAAATTATAAGAAAGTTCATCTGGGAGGAGGTAGTATTTCAGGTATCCTGGCCTTGAACTGCTTAGGGCTTTGTTAGTAAGAACCAGCATCTCGAATTGGGTATGGAAAAAAATTGGAAGCCAGTGAAGCAGGTCCAGGACTGGTATTATAAGGTGCGTAAAACTCACCAGATAGCAATTGGGCAGCCATATTTTGCACTATATGTAGTTTCCAAACACTTTGACGGGCAGCCCCACATAGAGCACATTATTGTAATCTAAGCAAGAGGTGAATAAAATATGGATCACTGCAGCCAGATCCTCTTTTCCTAGGACAAGGCTCAGCTTGCACACTAGGCAATTTTGGCCATCTCTACCACTTGGCCTTCCAGGAGCAGGGTTAGATCCAAGAGCAAACCAAAGCTGCATACCTGGTCCTTTAGAGGGAGTGCTACTCCCTCCAAAATAAATTGTATTCCCAGTCTTGGTTTGCCTTTGCCTAATGACCAACTGGAGCTTTGCCTTGTCAGGTTTGAGCCACAAGTTGGTTAGCTCATTCCTTAACTGCTAGTATCTTCTAGTAATATTGGCTAAAAGAAGAGTTTTGTGTGTGTGAAGCTTAGTCATCCCAGCAAGTAAGGTTTAGCATGTAGTGTGGTAAAGCTACATCTGTTTTCTGTTCTAGTCTATATTCTTGCTGTGGTTTGAAGGATTTAGGAGTAGCCTCAGAATGTGAAATCCAACCGCACAGTGGTTAAAACCAGCAGTAACTATTGGAGACACTGGCTAGGATTTAGTAGCTTTCTTGCACATTGAGATTTTTCATTTTTATTAAAGAAACAGTTCTCATGATTTCTTGTCCCACCAGAACTCCTTATTTAACTCCTTTAAATAGGGCATACGAGTATAAAATCCAACATATGTTTGAAAAATTTTGACGTTTCCCTATACAATCTGAGAGTTGATTGTGCAATTAGGGCCTACACATATGTCAAATTCAGATGTTATGCCTGTGCTTGAATGTCCAACAAGGCTAGATGACATTATCTCATGTTCGTAGGGAGAGACATAGGAAGGAATTATCATCTAATATGGACCAATT
This sequence comes from Anniella stebbinsi, assembly GCA_029215795.1. Classification (NCBI taxonomy): domain Eukaryota; kingdom Metazoa; phylum Chordata; class Lepidosauria; order Squamata; family Anniellidae; genus Anniella; species Anniella stebbinsi. The sequence continues at coordinate 104,842,424 of JARDYH010000003.1, forward strand.
AAGATCTGTCAGGGGAAATGTCCATGTTTAATTCAATCAACTTGGACTCTTTATTTTGTGTAATTCAGTGCTTACGTAGAATTTTTGCTGTTTTAGGAAATTGGGGATTCATGGGATTAAATTCCTAACTTTGTTCAGAAAGCTGAGTAACAGCTTGGTGGTGACAATTCTGACATAAGAGAGACTGCATGAAGAGACGATGAGCCTGTTCTTTTGATTTCAGGAGTGGAGGGGAATATATTTGCCAGGATGTTTTCAATAATTGTCTGTCTCTTTTACCACTAGATTTTTTTTAAACAACCATTAATAGTCATAGTACTTGACAGAGTAGCATAAGCAAAAAAGATCAGTCTAAGCAAAAACAGGGAGGTGGTTGATTGTTCTCACATGTACTCTCACACTGTTTCTGCTTGCAAGTTGTTCATTAGTTATGTCTGCAAGTTGTGAGGCAATCCACAATTCTTGAGGGTAGTTGTGCTTTCAGATGATCACCAATGAATTCTGAAATGTAATATGGATTTGTAGCTGTTTCTGCAAAAGATATGATGAACTACCAATCAAAAATAAAAAGTATATTAGAAAGGGGGGACATAGATGCCTTTCTCATGATAGAGGAAAGGAATACTTTGTTGTTTTATCCTCATCATTGTGTTAGCTTTTTCTTAACAAGTTGCTTATTTTCTCTTATTTTTATGAAGAACTAAAGCACAATAGCTAAAGGTTTATAGTTTTAGTCATGTCTTTATTAGAATGAAATGTGATTTGTCTTTTGATGCTGTTATAATTTGTCATGGCCTTTGGGGATAAAAAAATGGACTTAGGTTTACATGGGAGTTAGCCCTATTGAATGCTATGGGGCTTACTTCAGAGTATACATGCATATACTCCTGGTTAGATGACCTGGAGGAATTTCAAAACAAACTGAAATTTGATGTGTAATTGTAGCTTGACCTCTTGAACAACATACTAAAGGTTCCAAATAATCCCACTTGGGTAACAGCTGCCATTTTACAAAAATGTTCTTGGACTAATAGGATTATTCTGTAAATCTGTGTTTTCCAACCTGTTGAAACGTTTTTCTCTCCCAACCTCTGATTTAAAATTGAAGGCACATTTCACTTTTTATATCCGCAAGCATTTATTTTTAGTGTGTGTAAGTATACACACCCTGCCTGAAACAAGCCAACATTCTGCACGAGTCACAGTACTGGGAGGTACTTCTGAAGGGAGGAAGGAAATGCAGGATAGCAATTAATGCAGAGATATAACATACAGCTCCTTCTGAAGGCAAGTAATTCAGCTACACCTCCGTATCAGGGACGATTGAATGCTCCCAATCACATCCACAAAGATGTGGCAAAAATGCTTACCCACAACAGAGGCTGACTGCAAAGCATGTAGAGACCCACAGTTTGAGAACTACTAGTCTAAATTGATGTCAATGGCTGTAATGCAGAAGTTGTGTTCTTTCACTCAAACTAATTTCATGCATATGTGGCATGTTTTTGTACCTGTGAAGGTCATGAACACAGACGGAACCAGCAGGAGAGTGCTTGTGGAGGACAAACTGCCTCATATTTTTGGTTTCACGCTATTGGGGGACTATATTTATTGGACAGACTGGCAAAGGCGAAGCATTGAGCGAGTCCATAAGCAGACAGCGGAACGGGAGATCATCATAGACCAGTTGCCTGATCTCATGGGCCTGAAGGCGACGAATGTCCACCAGATAATTGGTGAGTGTCTTAAAAATCTGAACTGAACACTACAAGGCAGAGAGGCTGTTTTTCTAATCAGTTGAAAAGGAATAATTTTAAATTGAGATATCTTTATATATTAGTAACCATTTAAAGCACGGGTGTCTAACCTTATTCAGCCGGAGGATTGACTTCAGTTTTGTAGAAGCTCTTGGGGCCCCATTCTAGTGGAGGATGAGGCTTAAGGCCAAAGGGACGGAACCACAATACTAGCATATTTTAGTTTAAAACCCGTACTGCCTGCATTAGGAAAGTAATTTCAACCTTTTTGAATGGGGGGAAAATCACAAAATCTGGAAAACCACCAAATGGTCATGTAAAGGGGGCTAGGGCTAGGGGAAAGGAAGCATGGCCATCTGGGGAAGTCCAGAGGACCAGTTTGGGATTGCAAGCTGGCCAGATTTGGCCTATAGGCTTGAGGTTCAACACCCCTGACTTCAAGTAAGGGAGTGGAGACTTGAATTTTAATCCATGAGGATATGAAGACCCGCAGCTCAGCCACCTTTGAATATCGTGTGGAAATAGGCATTGGTTGAACATGATACTGATCAAGTTGGGCTGTGTGCTGAATTCGTGTCTTTAAAATTTAACTTGACATCTATTTACTATGTGTACATGTGTGTGTGTGTGTGTGTGTGTGTGTGTGTGTGCTTATTCCCTTCCTTAGGAGTTACATACTGCATTTCAGCTCCCCCAAAGTGGAAAATGACCCAATAAATGACCCAATAAAATGCAACAATAGTAATAGACGAAAACTAAAATAGCATAAAATGATAGCAAACAGCAGAAAATATAGTGTAAAAGTAACAGAAAAAATAGCAGATGAAAATCATCAGTCACAAAATATAAAATCAGAAAGTCAGATTTTATCAGACATTTTTTTATCAGAATAAAAAAGGTCCCTCTGGCCAGGTTATTTCTGGTGAAACATGTTTCTTGATGCCACTTAGGCATGCAAGGTAAGGGCCAGTTCTAAGAGCTGCAAGCTGTGACTCTAAGGAGGGAATGTGACCCTATCCAGACCACAGATTGACTGCTATCCATCCCCCAGTCCGATGATCCACCTTCATTTTCGACACTTGTCTTTTAGGCTATCAAAGCTAATGATGTTAAATTGGCTTAAGCATGTAGCATGCATGCTTAAGCCAATTTAATGTTGAATGCATGTAGCAAAGCAGAGTGGGGGAAAACAGCTCCCAATGAGCCAATGAGCTTTACCATCTAATTTTTAAGAGTTTGGTAGGCTCCTTTTCCCCATCTTTTGTCATCAGTACTTGTGAACCCTACATGAAATTAAGGGGTGTTGGTCATTCGTTTCCTTTTGTGGAAGTAGGCAGTGCTATTCAAACTAAGTTAGATGTGTAAGTTAGAAGGTTGGTGGAAAAATAATTGGGACCCAGTTGGATTTGTTCTTATTTATTTAATTTGTGACTAAATGAGAGTCATCTCAATACTCATATAACATTGGTTCTTAAATTTAATTGTACTAAGAATCACATAAATGGCTGTTTGTCTCTGGTTTTATTATATACATTATACCATAGTCATATAGGAAGATGGCAGCTGTCATATTTTGCAATATGGGGGAGAGTTTGAAAATCAGTTTTCACTTGGCAGTCTGAAGTTGTCCAGTCCAGGAACATGTGCTTAATGTGAGTCTGCAGATCATGTGGGGAAAGTGCAAGGGCAGAGCTAATAACCCTTGAGGCAAAAATTATGTTTCTATTAGTTTCACATTAGAGAACACTGTTAAAAGATTTTGTTTATGTTTCCTTAGGTACAAATCCTTGTGCAGAGTCCAATGGGGGTTGCAGCCATCTCTGCCTGTACAGGCCTCAGGGTTTGCGTTGTGCCTGTCCCATTGGTCTGGAGCTCATCAGTGACATGAAAACTTGCATAGTCCCAGAAGCTTTCCTACTGTTTTCCCGCAGAGCAGATATCAGGCGAATCTCTCTGGAGACGAATAACAATAATGTTGCCATCCCACTCACAGGAGTTAAAGAAGCTTCTGCTTTGGATTTTGATGTGAGTGACAACCGCATATATTGGACAGACATATCATTAAAGGTAATGTAATCATACAATCAACAACCTTTGCCTTAAAGTACCTGCATACTGCATGGACATTTTATTAAGTTGACTGAAGGGAGTTTTATCAAGCTGGATAGTTTCAGGGCCAGACCAAGTTGGCTGTTTCAGGCAAAGGGGGCTGGCTCAATGCTGGGTGTGTGGATGCATTCACTACTCTGTTCCCCTCAGAGCAGGGCAACCCGATGCAGCACTGGAACTCCCCGCTCTGCCAGTATGTGGCCAAGGAAGGGACTAAATCTTCATCAGTATTCCCTGGTAAAGCCCATACTTTGGGCTTTACCAGGAACAGGCACAGAGAACCCAAGAAACATCCACATCGGCCAGAAGCAAAGCCTGAGACCTGATTGACTAGACAAAAGGGAGAGCAGGATGCCAGGAGTCAACATATTGAGCTATCCAGCAATTGCAAAGGGGATACCTGCCAATTATTCTAGGAGTTGATTGAGAATATACTTTTGAGTTTATTTACATTTATTTATTATATTTCTATACCGCCCAATAGCCAGAGTTCTCTCAGTGGTTCTCAACAATCTAGACACAATCTGAGAGGTGGGGGTGGAGAACCTGTGTACTAAATGCAATGCTGTCAGAATGATCATTGTAATGATTGCTTTTTCAGAGCAGGGCAAGTGGCTTGACCAAAGGCAACATTGCATTTGTCAGTTCTGGATGTTTTGCCAAAATCTGCTAAATGGATCATAGTACTCTCTAAATTTTTGTGTGTACTGTTTTTCTCTTTCCTCACCCCCACAGACCATCAGCAGAGCATTCATGAATGGTAGTGCCCTGGAGCATGTGGTTGAGTTTGGTTTGGATTATCCAGAAGGCATGGCTGTGGATTGGCTAGGGAAGAACCTGTATTGGGCCGATACAGGAACAAATCGCATTGAAGTGTCAAAGTTAGATGGGCAGCATCGTCAAGTTTTAGTGTGGAAAGACTTGGACAGCCCTCGGGCATTGGCATTAGATCCTGCTGAAGGGTGAGTTGTTCGCTTTCTTTTATGTGTTGAGCATTTAATCCAAATCCTGAATCTTGTAAGGATCCTAACATTTGGCCTATAAATACTGTTATAGATGAATACATACGGTGATATGCTGTTATCCTTCTAGCAAGGTTTCTTATTATTGTGAGATTTCTTGTAAGAACCCTAAAATTTGGCTCTAAATGAAATAGTTTAAAAATACTATTATTATTTTTAGTTGACCTATGTTTTATCATTCAATTTGGTGCTCTTGTCTGGTTCTGTTGAATTTGGTTTTACGGCATTTCATGTTTTTATTTATTGTTGTGAGATTTCTTGTAAGTATCCTAACATTTGGCTTATAAATACTGTTATAGATGAATACATACGGTGATATGCTGTTACACCAATCCCTATCCTTTAAGCAAGGTTGTCTTCAATCCCCATGCACAGAGAGCAAAAGAGAGTCTAGAGCAAAAGCTATAATTTACCTGGCAACAAATAAACTATACCAGCTTATTAAATCTTCACCACATTCTGTAATATAAAAAGAGCATGGGTTTCTTTATTTTTTTTAAAATCAATATATTTGATTTTAAAAAAAATCAAGATTTTGATGGACATCAACAAGAGCTATTAATCTGAGTTGTTCATGTAGGTAACTGAATCTAACCTCTATCCGTGTACATATGGATCTATTTTTCTCAGGTATTCATTTTTGAAATAAGTCTTCTTTCAAAATTATATTCAGTCATGGTTCTTGCATGGCTGTGATTATTTCAGTCAGACTTTCATAGATAGCTTCTTGATGGATTTTGCCCTAAATTTTTTATTGTGGCATCCACATACTAACTGCAAACATTAACAGTTGGAAAAAGGTAGTGTCATTTGTTGCCAGGTTCTATAATGAGTTGTGGCACCTGAAGTTTTATTAATTAACAAAAAGTAAATACTGCACAGAACATTGTGTTGCCTGGTTGTTGCAGTTTTATTTATTTATATACCTCCCAACTGGCAAGTGCCCTTGAGGTGGTTTACAATCATATCAGCAACAACAAAATAACCAATAAATAAATAGAATAAGAATATAACAATATAACAATCAAAATAACACAATATTAAACATTAAAATAGTCAAAAATATTAAAAACATTGAGGAGCCACAGTAAAATTAATGAAGAAAGAATTTAAAGGTTAAATTACTACTTAAAGAGGAAGCTCTTAACCTGGCATCTAATACAGTGAATATGCCAGGCGGATTTTCCTGGGAAGGGCATTTCATAGATGGGGGACCACTGCAGGGAAGGCTTCTTCCTTATGGATGATGGCACCCAGGAAAGAGCCTCCAAATATGATCTTAGTAATAGACCAGGAATGTATGGGAGAAAGTGTTCCTTCAATCAGACTGATCCTGAGCAATTTAGGGCTCTAAAGGTAAGAACCAGCACTTTGAATAAGACCCCAAAAATTGACTAGCAACCAGTGCAGTTGATGCCAAATGAGAGTAATATGTTCAAAACAGCCAATCATCAGAAAGCAGCCTTGCTGCTTTATTCTGCACTAATTGAAGCTTCTAGACCGTCTTCAGAGGGAACCCAGACGGAAGGTCACCAGTGCATGGAGAAGTTTAGCCGGGTTATCTCTGTCCAGGTAGATTCAAAGGCACTTTATGCCACTGAAGCCTCAAGTGACAGAACTGGATCTATAAGCACCCCCAGACTATGAACTTGCTCCTTCTGGGGGAATGCAATGCCATTTAGAGCAGGTTGAATGCCACTTAACTGGACAGGTGAGCCACCTGCTAACAGAACCTCTGTCTTGTTTGGATTGAGTCTCAATTTATTGGCCCTCAGCCAACCCATCACCAATTCCAAACATTGGTTTAGGATAGTCGCTGCCTCACCTGCATTTGATGAAAAGGTGAGGTAGCTTGGAGTATCATCTGTGTACTGATGGCATTTCCCTCCTTGCCTCTGGACAACTTCTGCCAATGGTTAATATTTTAAAAAATGTTAGGTGTTAAAAAGTATGGGAGACAAATAGAGCCCTCAGGGATGCCACATTGGAGTCTCCACAAGGCAGACCTATAGTCTCCCAGAACCATTTTCTGGAACTGGCCATCCAAATAAGTATGGAATCACTGTAAAACAGTGTCTCCAATTCAGACAACCTCTCCAGAAGAATACCATGGTCAATGGTATCAAAAGCCACTGAGAGGTCTAGGAGAACCAATAGGGATATACTCACCCAACCAAGGCAGTCTTCACCCCGAAACTAGGCCTATAACCCAATTGAAAGAAGTGTCTGAAGTTGGCTAGCAACCATCTGCTCGGTCTCCTCGACCACTGGCCTAAAATTATTAAGATCCTCAGGATCTAGCATTGGTTTCTTCAAGACAGCCCAAGCCACTATCTCCTTTAAAGAGTTTGGTATTTGGCCCATCATTCAAAGAAACATTTACCATTTCCTTGAAGCGCCTTGAAGTAATCAAGATTACTGCAATATCCATAGGTAGCTAGATCCTCATCTTTAAACTGTGCATAATTAGTCCAAATAGGAAAGCAAGTGTTTCTACACTAGAAAGTTGAAACTTTTTCATTCAATTCCTAGTCCTGCCAAAAGCACATGTGTGTTTTGGAGTGCTATGATATCTGCCTTTTCAGAAACTTTTGGTGTCAATAGTAGTTTGCACTGTTCTTATCTCGTGTATAACTTTATAAATCAATATATAGGACAATAAAAATAAAAAAGTTGACCAATAGACAATAACCAATAGAAAATCTTAACCCCCAGGTCAAACATATCTAACAAAGCTGGTGCCAAGAAAACTGTGTGCCTTTTCCCCCAATAATCCGACGGTTTATGCCAAAACGGATTTTTCTAGAGACTAAATGCTTACCCACCCCCCTCAAACCCAACTCTGGGGCATTTAAAAGCATGCTGTTTACATTACAGCATCTGGCCTCATAGGGAAGAATCTAATAGTGTGCTTACGCTATTGCCGATTCCTTTCTGCGCTACTGAATCTCTTCCACAAGTGGTGGGTCCCACAAATTCCATTGCATAAGCAGGACCCACCACTTTAATAATAATAATAATAATATTTCTTACCCACCTGTCTGTTTGAATCGAGGTGGGGAACAACAGTAAATATAAAATATGATAAAATACATCAAACTGATTAAAAACATGGTACACATTATTAAAATAGCAATAAAACATCCTAAAAACATCCTAAAATTCCACTGGATATGCCTGCTGGAAGAGATTAGTCTTTATAGCTTTCTTAAATTCTAAAAGACTTATACAAGGGAGATTTAGCACTGCCTAGAGGAAGCCCTGAAAGCTCCGCCAACCTGCCTCCTTCCAGAAATGAGTGTTTCCACTCATATTGGCTTGCCCAAAACCATTAAATAGCCATTGCACAAGTGGTGGGGGCTGCTTGCACAACAGAATTCGGTGGGGGAATAAGGGACCCATTGGATTCTGCCCTTAATGTTGACCCTGTCTTTAGTGGCAGCTTCTCTGGACCAGAAATAATCTCTTTCTTTTCTGGACCCTGTCTTGACAGTCTTATCAAGCAGCTTGCCAGCAAACTGCAGGTGACTTATCTCTAGAATCCGTTCCTGTACTACATATCATTATTTTGGCTAACTTCTTCCTGTGACATCCAGCTGACAACACACACACCTAAAACCCAACTGAAGGGCTAGGGGGATGGGTGGACTGGCAGGTTCTCTCCCAAGAGCAAAAGGTGACCTTCTTAGAGCTAGGTGGGGAGCACACAGTTACTCAGCTCTTCCTGCTCTGCACCTGCTTGCCCTATTCATGCTTCACTCAGCTCCTCAGTCTGTTCACTGGAAAATACTTAGAATCACTCAGTGGAACTATTTTTGTTCTCCGCCACTGTTTCCCTGCCCAGATGTGTGTTGGTACTTGCCTATCCTCCAGGCTTAGCCTGCTCAGAGCTGCCTTGCCAATTTACACCTCCTCTTTCAGACAAAGGCATAGCTGTCAACCTGTATTTTTAAATTGTGTAGTATTCTTATCTGTGGAATGTACTCTGACTCAGGTTCACTGATAAGGACTAAACACTGCACCCAAAGCCACTTCATTCCCTCAAGTGAGGCCTGGATTGGGCCCAGGCTGGTGTAGCTAATTTTCCCTCATTGTTTTCAATGCAGAGGATTTGAAATAAAATGATCCACCCCCAAGTTTGCCCTAGCTGGTGTGAGTTGCTTTGCTATTAGCAAAAGGAGCCCACTTCGGATTGCAATGCAAGATATCTGAAATAGTCAAGAGTGAATGCTAAGAAGTAGATTCACACTGCTGTTGTATAACACATATTATTTAAGAGAGTAAACAGTAATTTACCACATATGACAGACCTGGTAAAATGCAATAACTCATTTTGGAATCTTGCTCTACATTGTTTTATTCCTACTTAAGTAAAAGTCTTCTCTGTTTAACTGGGAATGCAACCATGGTTATTTTGGTATATTAATATTTTGCAGCTTCCAAATTTGCCATATTGCACACTCATCCTTGTAAGTGCCATTGTGCACAGTTGTCTCTTAAATGTTAGGCAGGGTAATACTCAATGGTAGAGAGAACACCATATTACCATATGAATTATGCCTTCCCTCCCAGAAGATCAGAGGAACATTTTATTCCTTACAAAAGCTTGTGAGGAAAGTTTGTAAAAGGAAGAATTACTTTCCCCAAGTTACCTAGTGAGCTTCATGCCTGATCAGGGATTTGAACCAGGGTCTCCCTGGCTCCAATTCATTAGCCTATGATTCTAGAACTGGAAATTTCAGGATCAAATCTGGACCTTGGATGAATATGTTTATTTAAAACATGTTAATACTGCCTTTCAGGTAAAGATTCCTGGGGCAATTTACAATAATGTTTGGCTTACAGTTGCTGACCCTAACGATGTGTGGAGGGAATAGTGCCTGTGGCCATGGGATTTGTCAGAAGTTCTGTTTCGGAGGAATAGGGAGACCCTGGCCCATGGCCTGCTCCCCTCCATAAAATTCCAAGTTCTCCACATTTGTTATCTCACCATTTCTCTGAAAGCTCAGATCAATGCAGATGGAGTTCCCATTTTATCTTCACCTTGTACTGTAGGTTAGGTTGGGAGATTGTGAGGTACCCCGGACCACTGAGTGAGGTTCATGGCTAGGTGAAGTTTCAAACTTGGAACTCCATTATACACAGTGCAGGGAATATGATTCATTTCAGTCCCTGTCTGAAATTTACTTTTGTTTGCTGAAATAATGTTTTAAGTTTTATAGTTCAGATCTATTATTCCTTTTTATTTTACATTTATCTGTAGGTTCATGTACTGGACAGAATGGGGTGGAAAACCCAAAATCGATAGAGCTGCCATGGATGGTAGTGAACGTAGCACGTTGGTGCCAAATGTGGGACGGGCTAATGGGCTGACAATTGACTATGTTAAAAGAAGATTGTACTGGACTGACCTGGATACTAATCTGATTGAATCTTCAAATATGCTAGGTAAGTTTTAATTGGTTTGTATGTCGAAGCTAGATTCTTCAAGTCTGCTGAACTCGTGAGATGGGGACTGGAGTTGTTAAAAGATTGCCAGCTCCAGTAAACCCTGTCCACCTGCAAAGGTCTCCCTCTCAGGACACCTACCTGAGCCATTCCTTATTGACTTTGTGTTTCTTGGCAAAGAGCCTTTTAATGGTTGCGATTGTCCCCTGATTTTTGTGATTGACTGGTTCTGTTACTGGTTTTGCTTCTGTTACAATTGTGCTCAATATTTTATTTTGCTGTTGTTTAATGCAGCAATAAAGAACTCCCAGCCCACAGGGCAAATCCAGCCTGCAGAGGCCCCCATTTGGCCCAAAGAGGCTCCTTGGATTCCTCCAGGAGTCTGGGCATGGTCTCCAAGCCCCGCCCCCTGGAGGAGTCCCTGCGGTTATCTCTGAGATTGCATGAGCAGATGCAGTCCTTAGGCTGAAAAATGTTCACCATCCCTGGTTTAGAGAAATGTTAGCATCAAAGGTAATGTAGCAGTTCTGTCCTATACATTTACTCAAAAATAACTCCTCCTGAGCACTGGGGTTTACTCTCAAGAAAGTGGTATAGGATCGTAGCCTAAATTAGTGTGTTTTCAAGTATTTGTTCTCAGTTTTTGATCTTTAATTTTGTAGAAGAATATGATAGCAAAGGATGTTTTGTATAATGATGATAAAAAATTAGTGTGTGTGTGTGTGTGTGTGTGTGTGTGTTTTGTAGCAATGAAAAGTTTTTTGCCCAATAAAGCACAATGGACTTTGGCCGTTTCTTATTTCATTTGCAATGTTTCAAATAATGAAACTTTATGCATCAGTATATACATGGGGAAAGAAATGAGTTCAGGGTGGGTTAAACTACAGATGTATTTGATTAAGACTGTCCTTCCCAAGAAGGTTTGATTTGTAGTGGGTTTGGGCATCTTGACGTCTTCAAATCTCCCTGTACTTACTATATATTCTACCTTTCTTTCCATTTATTTTTTTAAAAAAACAGGCCTAGACCGTGATGTTATAGCAGATGACTTGCCTCATCCATTTGGTCTGACTCAATATCAGGATTACATCTATTGGACAGATTGGAGCCGACGTAGCATTGAACGTGCCAACAAGACCAGTGGCCAGAACAGAACCGTCATTCAAAACCACTTGGATTATGTGATGGATATCCTAGTCTTCCATTCATCCCGACAAGCAGGCTGGAATGAGTGTGCTTCTAGCAATGGGCACTGCTCCCACCTCTGCTTGGCAGTGCCTGTTGGTGGTTTTGTCTGCGGATGTCCAGCTCACTATTCTTTGAATGCTGACAACAGAACATGTAGTGGTAAGCCATAAACACAGATGACAAGTTGGGTGTTGCAAAGGGCAAAGGAGATGACTATGTTTTTGTGGTTCAGACTTGGAGTGCAAACATTACTGTAAAGTTTTAAATCCAAACCAAAATTATCTATAGCTCCAGTGACACAGACATATGCTACATAATGGTCCATTTCCACCTGTAACACAGGCCCTTTCCACACCAGGCAAAATGCCTGGGATGGCCCCTGGCTGCTCCCTGTGTGTCCAAATAATGCACAAGGAGTCCCAGGGGGGGAGGGGGGCATGGAACCACAAAAATCCCAATTCTTCTGCAGTCGTGGGACCGCAGAAGACTGTGCCCCCCCCCCGCCTGGGTGCTGCTGTGCTTACACGTGAGCAAACACAACAGCAAAATGGGCCCAGAGCCGCACTGCGTGGCTACGGACCCATCGGGAGGGAGTGGGGCAATTTCGCGCAGGGTTTTTTTCTGTCAGTAACCTTTGTCGCTGGAGCGCAACTGCGCTCTTCTCTGTTAAAATAAAAATAATTGTTAGTTTGTGAATCAGAATGTCATGGGGCACTTTGTCAAAAGCTTTGCTGAAGTCAAGATATACTATATCCACAGCATTCCCACAGTCCACAAGGGAGGTTACCCGATCAAAACATGAGATCAGATTTGTCTGGGAGGATTTGTTCTTGACAAATCTATGCTGGCTTCTAGTAATCACTGCATTGTTTTCAAGGTGTTTACAGATTGACTTCTTTATAATCTGCTCCAAAATTTTCCCAGGGATGGATGTCAGATTGGTCTGTAGTTCCCAGGTTCCTCCTTTTTGCCCTTTTCGAAGATAGAGACAACATTAGCCCTCCTCCAGTCATCCGGCACTTCACCCGTCTTCCATGATTTTATAAAGATTATAGACAGTGGTTCTGAGAGTTCCTCTTCCAGCTGGGCCTGGAGATTTGAACTCTTTAAAAGAAATTAGGTGTTCCTTGATGATTTGTTTATCAATCTCAAACAGCAATCCTGCCCCTTCAGCTTGTACTTCACTTTTTCCCGGGGTGGGGTCACAGACCCGCTTTTGGGAGAAGACTGAGCCAAAGTAGGAATTGAGCACTTCGGCCTTTTCTTTGTCATCTGTTACCAATTTGCCATCTTCATTAAGCAGTTGAACCACCATTTCTTTCCACTGTCTTGTACTATTCACGTATCTGAAGAAAGCCTTTTTTATTGCTTTTAGCATCCCTCGCTAGCCTCATCTTGTTCTCAGCTTTAACCTTCCTGACACCATTCTGGCACTTCTGTGCTACTTACTTGTACTCTTCTTTTATAGCCTGGCCTTCCTTCCACTTCCTATATGTATCCTTTTTTATTTTCAGGTCATCTCTAAGCTTTTTGTGGAGCCACACTGGTTTCTTCTGTTGTCTATCTTTTTTCCTTGTTGCAATTGTTTGTAATTGTGCCTTTAAAATATCTTTTTAAAAAAACTCCCACCCATCTTGGACTCCTTTTCTCATTAGGGTCTCTTGCCATGGGACCTTACTTAACATAGTTCTGAGTTGATTAAAATCGTCTTTCCTGAAATCCAGAGTATGCATATAGCCTCTTGCTCATTGTTGCACAGGGGGCCTGTAATTCTTCCTCCTCAGGCTGCCCTCTAGTCTCATCCTCCAGTAGCTGAAAGCAGTTAAGTAACTCTAATAGTTCCACTGGTGCAGAGTGTCTTCTACTTCCTCTGCTCCAAACTGTCACCCTTTTCCATGGAGCTTCCTCTTCGTTGGCTTTCCTCATCTCAGCATTCTCCACTTCTGCTTCGGCTTGCTGTTGTTCTTCAATCTCTTTTGCTTCTTGTTGCTGTTGCCGTTCCACCGTTCTGTCTAAGAATTCTTCGCCTTCTCTTATTCCTTGGAGGGTGGACACTTGCTACTCAAGTACTCTCACTTTTTCTTCCAATATTGCAACCAGCTTGCACTTGTTGCCGGTGTACGCCATGTTGATGTCATGCAGGAACACAGACATTGCACACATTTTGCAGGTCACCACCACTAGAGACTCCTTTCCATCCATAGTCTCCATTTCCATTCTGCCTTCCTGATTGTATTGAAATTGCCTGTACTTTGTCCTGTCTTCTCTGAAGCTGAATAACAAAGTGCCCCTACTATATGAAGGTATCTTACGAGAACACAATTTTGTTAGAGACCTCCCCTGCCAAACTCTCCCGTCAAGCTCCTGTTTGCTCTCCCTGTTTGCTTGCTCTCTGGGAGCTGGCTTCCTAATGTACCTTCTAGTCCAGCTTGGGCAGCTTCCTCTGCTCTGCTCTGCTCTGAGTCAGGAAACAGAATGAATCTCCCTGTCTACTCAGCTGCTGAGAGCAATCAGGCCACACCCTCTCAGGCCCAGCAGCAGTTTTTAGTAGCAGTTTTTAGGACACATTCCTTGAATCAGCACTCAGAAGCACACCCCTCCAGGCCCAGCAACAGCTCTCGGGACAAACCCTTTGAATCAGCACTCAGGAGCACATGGCGAGCACACAGCCACTTTGAATAGGCAGCCTCCTGGATTTCCTCGAGGCCTCACTCCTCTTTGCCTTGGTCTTCCACTACACTCCCCCTGTCAAACTTCTGTTTGCTCTCCCTGTCCACTTGCTCTCTGGGAGCTGGCTTCCTAATGTACCTTCTAGTCCAGTTGGGGCAGCTTCCTCTTCTCTGCTCTGCTCAGCTAGGAGTCAGGGAAATAGCTGCAAAACTCAGTAATTTTTGTATAGCTCTTTTTCTAAATACTTTGATACATGCTATACATCATCTCAGTAATCCTTACATTAAGTGCAGGTCAATATTATTATCAGTATTATTATACCCATCTTGTAGATTGGGGTGCTCAGAGAGACTAAGACTGGGTTCAGATGACACATAGTCAATGGTTGATTAAATAGTCCATGGTAGACTAAATAGTCCACTGTTGACTATTGTGTCATCTGTTGGGGGAAACCATGCCATGGTTGGCCATTTCCCTGAAATAACCAACGCAAATAATCAACTATGTGCAGACTTGGTTATCTGCACAACCGTTGATTATTGTGTCTTGTGGTGAGCTCCATTGTTTATTTCCCATGCCTACAGAGTGGCGAGACAAGAGTGGCAGAAACCCCTGCCATTCTTGCCCAGCAGGGCTCTATAATCCCGTCCTGGGATGCGCTTGGGGAGCCGCCAATCATGCCGTCCCTGGGTGAGGCACCACAATTGTTGGCTCCCCATGCGCTTCATGGGACGGGGACATCCCTTGCCCCCATCCCCGCTATGGAAGGAAAGTGCTGGTGACTGGGGACAAGGAACACTAGGAACTCCTGCCGCTGCTTGAGAGCAGCAGGAACTCCTAGCATCCCCTATCGCCAGCACTTTGCAGCAAATGGAGGGTGGGGTTCAGGAGGAGTGCATCCTGCATCCCGCCCTCTGTTTGAGCATTGTTGCTATGCCAAGGGCGGGGGGACGCTGTCAGGAGAGACTTTGGACAGCGTCTCTTTACACACTCGGCACAGGAACAAATGGGGGAGGAGATGTTGCTGAGTGATACCGTTCCCTGTCAGGGGATGGTATCACTCCGCAACACCTTCCCCATATGTTGCGAAGGCAAGGGCGTAGAGAGACGCTATCAGACAGTGTCTCTCTCCCCCCTTGTCCTCACAACACATGGGGAAGGAGGTGTTGTGGAGTGATACTGTCCCAACGGGATGGTATCACTCAGTAACACCTCCTTCAACATGTGCTTTGAGGGCGGGGGGACGCATCATGGATGGCATCAGGCGAGCTTCTCCCTTTGCCATGCTGGGCTACCATTTTGGAAATGGTGTCCCCATTTCCAAATGGATAGCCCAGCATGGCGGAGGGAGACACAACAAATGTCAGAGAAGCCGATGGGGCCATAACAATAAGGAACAGGGCAGCTATAGCAACAAGGAACAGGGCAGCCATAGCTGACTCCGCCCCACTCCTTGTTGCTATAGCTGTCCCATTCCTTGTTGCTATGGCCCCTCAAAAAGGATGATGCAGGGCAGAGCAATCTCATCTCCTGTCAGGAGATGAGATGATTCTGTCACTCATTGCTGCGGTGACTGCTGTGGCACGTCTTTTGTCACAGCCGTAACTAGAAGGACATGCGCTGCGTCTCTCCCTCCCTTCCACCCCTTCTCACAGAATGGCAGCGCCCCAATATGGGTTTGTTGTTGGCTTATGAATCCTGGCATGTTTCAACTAGGGGTGTGCACGGACCCCCCCGGATCAGGACCGGATCGGGACCTCCAATTTTGTTCCGGATCAGATCGGAACAAAATTGGAGGTCCCCTGGATCGGATTGGACCCAATCCCGATCCAAAAATCGGATGTCCGATTTTTGCATCAGCTGCCATTTTTCCCCATAGTCTTGCATTGGGGGAAAGAAAGCTTTCCCCCACTGCAAGTCTATGGGGAAAAATGGTGGCGGGGGGTGAGTGGGGGCTGAACTCCCCCTCCCTGTCCCTCCCCCCTCGTGCTTCTTACCTGCAGGGGCCTTCTGCTCCCTGCACCATTGGACGGCAGCAGACGACACCGGCAGATAAGCCCCCTCCTCCCGTTCACGCTCTTTACTTGCCGGGGCCGTCCGCTGCCATCCGCTGCTGCCCAGGCAGCAGCAGATGGCAGCAGATGGGCCCCAGCAGGTAAACCCCCCCAGTGATCCTCCTTACCTGCCGGGGCGTCCGCCACCTTCACCTGCCGTAGGTCTACTGAGCACTAGGCTTTGCGGCCTAGTCGTCAGTAGAGCGCCAGGTGATGACCACCTGGCGCTCTACTGAGAACTAGGCCACGAAGCCTAGTGCTCAGTAGATCTATGGCAGGTGAAGGCGGTGGATGCCCCGGCAGGTAAGTGGGGGCCCCCTCCCTCCTCCTTACTTGCCGGGCCGTCTGCTGGCGCCCGCTGGCATCCGCGAATGGCAGCGGATGGGCCCCGGCTGGTAAGCCCCCTCCTCCCCCTCGCGCTCCTTACATGCCAGGGCTGTCCGCTGCGGACAGCCCCAGCAGGTAAGCCCCCTCCCCGCATTCGCGCTCCTTACCTGCCGGGGCTGTTTGTGAACGGCCCCGGCAGGTGAGGGGTGCAAGTAGGGGGAGGGGGTCCGATCTTCCGATCCAACACGATCCGGGTCGGGTCCTTATCGGATCGGATTGGATCGGCCGATCAAGGTGCTGGGGATCAGATGGATAGTATTTTCCGTTTTCCCCTGGATCGGGTCTGGATCGTGGATCAGACCCAATCCATTGCACACCCCTAGTTTCAATACATCTAACCATAAACCTCAGTTGGAAAGCTCTCCCTTTCATGATTTGTTTTCCCACTTGTGCCAGCAAGGAGCAAAGCATTATTGAACAGGCCACATGCATGAGCATGCAGTTTGTTGACATAATGGTTTATTAACCCAGGATTCCTGGCTTATTGTTATATGTAAACACAGCCATTGTCTTGATGTAGGACATCGGGCAAGTCCATGACTATGAAGTCAAATCTGAATTGAAGATTTGGATTCATAGTTTTTAATTACTATGTTGCATTAGCACTTAATACTAACGTCATGTTTTGACATTGTAAAGTAAATTGGCCATTATTAAGTTATATCCAGATCAAAGAAGATATTGTTCAAAATATGTGCATATAAAATAATCTATATGTAGCCCTGTTTTTCTGCAAAAGACTATTGTCAATTAAAATGACAAATAGGAAATAGTTGTAAAATGTTGGGGTGGAAGGTGCTATGTCTGTGCGTGAAGATAAGTTCAGGATTTGCGTATATATATTCTTTTGACACACTCCTATATTAACTTTTTCTTAACATTGTATCATTGCTTGTATTTTTAGCTAAGAAAATCTTTGGTAGGCTTTGTCAGAGACTGTTAGTGTTAGTGATGCCCAGCCTCAGAGAAAGTCTGAGGTTATTTTTTTCTGCTTCTGAAAGATCAGGACCCATCTGTGCTTCCTTCCCCTTTTGGATGCAAATTCTCCCCCACTTCACCCTTCCACTGCTATTTTTAATCATTGTTAGGGATTACATCTGCATAGTTATTAACTATGGTTAATGTTAACTGGGGCCAGAAGGAAGGATTTTAGTGGAGGGCATAATCCCATGATGGCCCATTCCCAATCTCGTAATTATGGTTGAATTTACTGACATGTTCGCGCTAACTGATAGAGGGATAGATCAGAACTGCACACTCAACTACACACAAGAAACAAAAATTCTTAAAGCTCACATCTTTGACTTGGAAAGAATTAGGTAAATGAGGCAGTCCATTTGTCAGATGAATATATATTTTGTTGTAAAAAAAGAGAGCTGGGATTCATGGAAAAATTGTTGAGTATATGAATATGTATATAAGGACAGAGGTGACCAGATGCAGAAGGGGGGCTGGTAGTAATGCCAGCTACAGAAACTCCACAACACACATTCAGTTAGTTAATTTATACTCAAGGTATTATTATAGCAGGCTAGTAAAATCTTTTACAGGATATCTTTTGTGAGATTTTTACAAGGGTGCCCTAAACTTTCTTTAATAGCTTGGATAAGTGGCAAACTTGTTTAGTACAAATGTATTTTTCCCAATTAATAATTCAGGAGAATTATTTTAGAAAATAGTATTTCAAGTTCTATTCTCCCCCAAAACACATCCTTTATCAGTTCCAAATATAATTTTAAATAACTGCAATTTCTTTGAAACTATCTCTGTTCTATATGTATTATAACTTGATGTCTTACTTTTTTGGTTGAAATAGGAATGGTAAAATTTGTTCACTTCACATTTTAATGCAAGGTCACCTAATTCACACTTCCTGAACCAATATATGAACCAAACAGCAGTTATACTTTCATATTCAGAACTTTTCCAAATATTGTGATGTAGTTCTTCAAACAAAAACCTCTAGAAAATTGTGTAGATTAGGGAAATGTGTGCCCAAAAATACATATAGTAGTGAAAATAATATACAAAATGCACTTTTGTAAAACGGGGGAAATAGTGTACAAAAATTTATATATTAAGAGAATTGTGCACATAAACGTACATGCATTTTGTCCCATCTTTTTTTTAAAATCACAACCTTATGTGTAAATGAATTTAACATTAAAGAGATAAGAAGCTGAGTAAAATGGAAACTGACAGATTTGTCTATCCCTGGTTTTAAATACAGACAAGGTTTTGTTCTATGGGGGCATTGTTGAGCATTGGCAGAGTTTTATTCAAAAGGTCTGAAGCCTAAAGCTGATTAGCATTTCTCGTTTTTGTGCTTGTATTTGTATTTAAGCCCCTACAAGTTTCTTGCTCTTCAGTCAGAAGAATGCAATCAATCGCATGGTGATAGATGAGCAGCAGAGTCCAGATATTATCCTTCCAATCCACAGCCTTAGGAACATTCGGGCCATTGACTACGACCCCCTGGATAAGCAACTGTATTGGATTGACTCACGGCAAAATGTTATCAGGAAGTCACAGGAGGATGGCAGTCAGGTATCTAAGCATGGGTTGTTTAGTTTTGCAATGAGGTTGGGAGAGAGAGAAAATGAGGAGGAGGAGGGCTCTGTGAAGTGGTAATCAGGTTGTATGTATTTTATTGATGATGAATTTTGTGTAGTAAGAGTCTATGGGAGTAGTTGCTTATTATTATGTGAAGGTGTTAGTAGGAATATCTCAATTTTGGGGGAGGAGGTTGGATTCAATTTCAGATCTACCTATACCCTAGTTTTGTAATTCTTTGGAGATTCAGCCAAAATCGTATTGTAGTGTTGAGCGCACACATCCCATAATAAATAGTAAAGCACAACATTGGTAAACCTTGCTTTACATGTGGCATTGCAGCATGTGTTGCATCTTTCCTGCTCCACCTCCTTGAAAATGAGCATAGGGTCATTTTGGAAATTTTGAAGCATAGAACTTTGTCCTAAATACGTATACTAAAAAGCAGGAAGCACCTTGGAGGGTATTAAGAAGTAACACCAAGTGCTAAAATAGAAAATATGAGGGTGTCCCATTTCCTATACTTTCCAAAAGTGAGCTAGCGCATGGGTGGATATATGCTTTCCCATTATAAGACCAGCACACGGTTCTCACAGCAAGCTCCTTTTTTGGATATTATGGTAGAAGTATAAAAACGAGAAGTGCTTCTCATCTGTTTCAGTACTGGCTATAACTGATGCATTCATTTTATTAAAGCTATTGCTTCAGCAGGTTAATCCTGTATTGTGTTCCTGTACGCTAACTTCTAAACCCCTCCAGGGTTTTTTCTTTGAATCCATCTATTTCTTGTCTTTTCACCCTCAGAGCTTTACAGTTGTGATGAGTCCAGTTCCAAACCAGAACCTAGACATACAGCCATATGACCTGAGCATTGACATCTACAGTCGTTACATTTATTGGACATGTGAGGCCACAAATGTAATCAATGTGACACGCCTGGATGGAAGGCTGATGGGTGTGGTGCTGAAAGGTGATCAGGATAGGCCCAGGGCCATTGTCGTGAATCCAGAGAAAGGGTAGGTGGAGTTCGAAATGGGAAATGCATGCCTAAAGCTCAGTAACTAAAACTCCAGATCCTGTTTTGCTTGCTGACAGTTTTCCAGTCTTTTAACTGTTCTCTGCTGGATCATAGGGCTGGATCAAGAGGATTGTGTATACTGTATGCTTAAAAATACATTCTGCACCATGGTAAGCTATATGATAACATAACTTTAATTCTGCAACATTTTGAAAACTAAGCACATTTAGGTACTTTTCATAATGTTGGACATTTTAATATTTTGCGTAATTCAGCTTTTGCATGGGTAGAAAGCAAGAAGTTACTCGAGGTACTGAGGCCTTCTGGCCATTAGAATACTAGGGTGAGAAAGAAACAAAGTGTTCCAAATATCAGGCCAGGGCCATGCAGGTTGGCTTTTCCATTCCTGTGATGTAGACTGGGCTGGTGGTGGTGGTGTGTGTGTATGTGTGTGTGTGTGTGTGTGTAACTGCGGCAGGGTCCTTAGTTCATGCCTTCCCTGGTCTTCTTTGTTAATTTGG
Source organism: Anniella stebbinsi (assembly GCA_029215795.1). Classification (NCBI taxonomy): domain Eukaryota; kingdom Metazoa; phylum Chordata; class Lepidosauria; order Squamata; family Anniellidae; genus Anniella; species Anniella stebbinsi. Next base: position 104,863,151 of record JARDYH010000003.1, read on the forward strand.
AGCTCTCTGCTTTTCCATGGGATATGTAAATTATCAGTTCCAATATTAAAATGGATCGACCTGCATTGCATGGTTTTACACAGGTCCCAACCATTCACCTACCCAACCACAATCAAATTAAAGCTTATATTGGTGTCTCTAGAGCACAGAGTAAAAATCATGGATCCTGGTGCCTACCAGCACCACTACACTGCAAAAAATTGGATTCTCTTGACTTTTACAAGGCATTTCCGCAAAACTACAAATAAATGATGTCATCATGTCCACAGATTTGTTCTGTAATTTGATTGTAGTTTGGGGAAGATTCCTTGTAAAAAAATCATAAAGTTCCATGAGGAGCTGTGCTTTGAATCCATGTTATTGTGCCATGTCACTACTGGAAAGCACACGGTCCTTTATTTTCACATGTCGGCAGTTGTGACCTGTTATTTGATGGTGAGAGAGATCCTGTGTCAACTCGTAGTACCACAGTGCATAAACATTTTTAGTGTAATTGCAAGGTAGAAAGACTGGGACAAATCCAGAATTGGTTGGCTCTGTCTACCATTAGCTCTAGTTTCACCTACCATTCGCTACCCTGGCTGCCACCCAACCAGTCCAAATCAGTACCAGCATTGTAGAGTGCTGGTCAGGCTTCTCTATATGTTCCAGATGCACTCCATGGCTGCTTTGTCATGAGCTGTTTAGTCTGGAATTCTCATCCTTCCTTCATCCATCCAGATGAAATTGTTACCAGTCTCTTGCACTGCAGTATTTTCTATGTTGTCCTCTCATGTATTTTCAGACTAGATTTATAGAAAGTTTTTTGGTTTTTTACATAAAATGTAACTGCTGCACCAGTGTGGAGTAGCAAATCATTACTGAAGCTTTTCAGGGCTACATTACCTTTAATCAGAAGCTTCCCTCTTTGGTTTCTCTGCCACTGATGTTTTCATATTGAGGACAACCACTGTTACTGGTCAATACTAATGAGTTTCATCAAAAGTAATCAGTTGATATTCACCACCGTGGGGCATTGGATGTGTCCAATCCCCCCCCCCCCCAATAGTTTTTGTGTTAGATACTGCTTTTGGAATGTGATATCGTTAAATATTTTGTATGTTAAACTGGATTAATCCTAAAATCAAATCATGTTTTTATTTCAAGCTAGGTCTTTAAAGGAGTCCGTTAGACTCTAATATCAGATTGATGCTGTCAGAACAAAAGGTGTTTTTATGAATAATTCAGTCACAAAGATGTGGAATCTTTGTGGGTTTAATGGGAAGAGAGGAAGGAAAACATTCTCCGTGTTTTGCAGGTACATGTATTTCACCAATCTCCAGGAGAGATCTCCTCCCAAAATAGAAAGGGCAGCATTAGATGGAACGGAACGTGAGGTTCTCTTTTCCAATGGACTGAGCAAGCCTGTAGCCTTGGCAATTGACAGCCAGTTGGGAAAGCTATTCTGGGCAGATTCTGACCTGCGGCGAATTGAGAGCAGTGACCTTTCAGGTAGAGTAAACCCACTTTACTTTTTAATAATTAGATGGCAACCAGTGGCGTTCTTTTCACCCTTTCCCCCCCAAAATAATCAAGGTCTAGCCTGCAACATGAGTAGACTTAAAGTGGGAATGGGCCATGGGCACCCACATCCTATCTCACTTCAAGTCTATTTGTATTGCCAGCAACTGCTTGCCTAGACTTGTAAATGTTTCACAAATGGCTAGGAGTGAGTGCATATTCCTTCTTTCATTCCAGTCTGTGGGTTTCTCTTCATATTTACATTGTAGTGGCTTTGCAGAATGTTTCACTTGCATTACTGCTGTTCTCTAAGCATATAGGAATAACCCTGCTGGATCAGACAATATATCTAGCCTAACATCTTGTTTCCTGTAGTGGCCAGCCAGATGCCCCTGGGAAGGCCACAAGCAGGGCATGAGTACAACTGCTCTCTCTCTCTCTCCTGTTGCTGATTCCCAACAGATGGTCTCAGGTGGCATAATTTATCAAAACTTCAAGGTGCTCTTTAGCACCTACATGAAACCACTGGGAGAAGTCATTCAGGGATTTGGGCCATCCGTATGTGACTGTCATCCGTATGTAGATAACATGCAGCTCTACCTCACTTCTCCACCTGCTAGTCCCAGGGAGGATCTCGAAATCCTGTGCAGGTATCACAGTTGGGATGGATGAGGGTAAACATGATGAAGCTTAAGCTAGATGGGGTTGCAATTCCCCTGAAAGACCAGATATGCAGTTTGTGAGTTCTCTTGAATCTTTACACTAGCTATGGAAACGCAGATGGTGTTGGTGGCTAGAAATACCTTTTACCAATTTAGGCTGCTTTGTCAGCTGCATCCTTGTCAAGAGAAAGCAGAATTTGCCTCAGTTACACATAAGCTGATCACATCGTGTGCACTTTACATGGGGCTTCCTTTAAAGACAGTTGGGAAACTTCAGCTGCTAGAATGCTTGTGTGGGCCAATTATTCAGAACTTACCAATACTGTACCAGTTACATTGGCTTCTTATTCATTTCTGTGCTCAATTTAAAGAGCTTGCAGCTGATTTACTCAAGCAAATTTCTGGTTTGTATGTAATAACAAGCAAGGTTCTTTTAAAGTGAGTCTAAATGCTTACAGAGTCCTTCTCCTGGGTTCACAGGAGGAGGAAAAAGGAGGAATACATGAGCTTGAGGCTTTACTTAGCTTTATTCTGCCACGTGCAAATTGCACTAAACCATGGTTTAACATTATATGTAAACCAGCTCATTGACTAAATTAACAGGTCTGACAATACTAAAATCTCCATTTGAATCAAGTATTAAAACAGTACGGAATTCTGTAACACCGTTTTCCCTGAAGTTCCATGGGAGACTTGGTATGTAATTTAGCTCCAGCTTCCAAGAACAGTAGCAACCCACGTACACAAGGAAAATGTATTGGCACTTTTCACTTGTTCAACTATTTCTGTCTTTTCTTTTCAAAGGTGCCAATCGGATAGTTCTAGAAGATTCCAACATATTGCAACCTATAGGCCTGACTGTGTTTGAAAACTGGCTCTATTGGATTGATAGGCATCAACAGATGATAGAAAAAATTGACATGACTCGTCAAGGAGGACGTACAAAAGTTCAGGCTCGTATTGCCCAACTCAGCGATATTCATGCTGTTAAAAAACTCAACATGCAGGAATATAGTAAGTACCATGCAGGAATATGGTAAATGTCATGCAATATTATTTGAGAAGGGAAACTGAATAGCCCATTGAGCTCATAGTTCAGAGTTACTTCTCATAAAACACACTATTTTCAATCCAATTGAGCAATCTCTTGCAAACTCACTATCCTGGTTCAAGAGACCCTTTGGTTCATTAGGCTGGCTCATGAAATAATCTGAAAGCACAAAAACAAATGTATAATATGCAGAAAATAATTCACAATTAAGTGATTCAGAGTGCAATCCTATGCACTTTCAGACAGAAGAAAGTCTTGCAACTTACAGCATTCCCCAGCCAGCCATGCTATCTAAACACACTTAGAAGTTCATGTTTCCATCCTGTTGTGTTAGCGCTGATTATGAAACATTTTTTTGTTAATAAGTCTCTCTTGTTGGATCCCAACCAGGAGATTATTTGTTTGTTTATTTAAAAAATATTTCTATACTGCCTGTTGGTTTCAACATATTCAGGTAGTTTACAATGATAAACCTACAATATATATGATGTATAACAAAACAATTCTACAATAAAATTAGTGGCATGAATTAAAAATTATAAAGACATGAGTAAACAAATACTGAGGGGAATAAAGAACTTTTCACTATATACCTAAACTATAGTAAGGTGCATATGTTTTATTTCTGTGGAAGGATATTCCAAACAGTGGCTGGCACTACAGAAAAAGCCTTCTTCCTTGTCATCAGATGGACATCTGCAGGATGTGGCACAACCAGAGCATGGGGTGGAGGCTCTGATGATGATCACAGCAGTCGGAAAGATTTCTATGGGAGAAGGTCTTCTCTCAGATATCCTGATCTTGTTATTTAAGGCTTTATAGGTTAATATCAAACCGTTAAACCTGCCTTGGTAGCAAATTGGCAGCCAGTTTTATAGACTGTTAAACTCAAAACTCAGGACAGAGCATTAAAGGAGGATATTGAGGAGAAGCTCAGTCATAAAGCTTGTGTGTTGCTTGCAAAAGGTCCCGGTTCAGTCCCCAAGATTACCGGAATAGGGCTGGAAAAGACTACTGTCTGAAACTCTGGACAGCCACTGCTGGTAATGTAGACCAAGTTTGTGGCCCTCCGGGTGTTTTGGCCTACTATTCCCATCATCCCTCACCATTGCCTATGCTGGGTAGGGCTTATAGGCCAAAACAACTGGATGGTTGCAAGTTGCCCACCGTTGTTTTAGACAGTACTAAGTTAGATTGTCCAATGCTCTGACTCTCTATGAGCCAACCTTTTCCAACTTGGTGCCCTCCAGATGTTTTGGACTTAAACTCACATCGGCTCCAGCCAACATGGCCGGTGCTAGGAGTTGTGATCCAAAACATCTAGAGAACACCAAGTTGGGAAAGGCTAGTATGACGTAACTTCCTACATTCCTAATATTGTATATTGAAAAAGCTTCCACTGATGTCCAACATAAAAATGGAAATGAAATAATAAAATTAGGAATCAGTTTTTGATAAAACATGAACGGAATCACAAAACGTTGAGAAATGATATTGCAGATATATTTGGCTAGGCAGCACTCTTCTTACGGACATGTTAACTTTCTCTTAAGTATGAAGGGAGCACAGTGGTAAATTTAACAGCTGCTGATTCTTGAGCTGACTTTTGCTCATCATGTATCTTGGCTTTTAATTTATTTATTAAAATATATCTATACTTCCCTTCAGTTACAAATTCACATAATAATTTAAAATACAAATTTAAAGCACTTTTAAACCAAAGAAAAAGTGTAAAACCTTGGAAACAAAATAATAGATACATTGGTACAAGAAAAATAATCAACTCGTACTAGTAGTCATAGAAAGCTAAGCCAAATAAAAATATCTTCACTGACTCCCTCTCTGCTTGCTTTTTGGTGAGCAATCTTATTCCCTTTGGGAGGAAATTTCACAGATGGGGTGCCACCACAGAAAAGGCCCTGCCCAGGTTGCCACGAAGACAGCCTCATTTAGTGGTGGATTGAGGCAGAGCCTCAAATGACAACTGTAACATACAAGCAGGTGCATTTTGCACCGTCTGCAGGTTGCAAATGCTCTTTTGGGGCATCTGTGCATACCAGGCAATGCTGTACAAAGGCACTACCTGGATCGAGGCTGGATCGAGGAGTATTCTCAAACTGAACATGGCTCTAGTAGAAGACCTAGTTTCCTCTTCTTTACTCCTCATAACTGTTTCCAAAAAGAATAGATCAACTGGAGTTCTTCTTCACGATCTCTATACATCACACATATGGTCTTTGTGCCTGTGTGGAGCTTCTATTCAGAAACTTTCTGTAGCTGAGGAATTTGGGGGTGGGGGAGACCTGTCCTCACCATCCTAATGCATCCCTAGCAGGCTCCCATTTGTTCTCTCAGTTCTTCTTCAATCGCCATTGTGGCAGCATCGTTAGGAACATTTTTGTCCATTTGGCCTCCATGTACTTTATTGAAGGGTTTTTTCTAGTTTTCTGCTATCATTCTTTCTTTCTATCTAGTTTGTATTTTATTTGGTTGGTTTTGTTACAATTTTTGTGATTGTTCGACACCTTGGGATGTTTGGTTCTAAAAATGTGTCCAATGTGCTTCCACCTACTGTTGGACATTTTCTTTGTCTGTTTTGTCTCGGAGAGAGCCACATTGTTGAAGCTTGTGCCCCACTGCCAATCTTTCAGCAAGCAGGCCTGCTGTGGAAGAAAGCTTTGGAGGCATTGAGGCACCGACAGGAAAGATGTCCCAAATGCATTTACTTAAGCAGGTGCCAGTTGAGCTAAATGCATCTCACAAGAAATGCAGGTGTTGGAATCTCATTCCCTGTTCTGGCTCTAGTCATGTGCCATATGAATCCATATGAATCCACCTACACCTGGATGATCTCTGACTATTTCAATGGCAATCCAAGAAATTGTCAAGTCCAAAAACATCCTCAGATCCACAGAGGAAGAAGAAAAAGAAAGAATCAAGGAAACCATTAGACGGCAGTTTTGGTGATCCCAGCTTCACCTCCACTATTAGACTCCCCAATACTGATGGCTACATCAGTACCAAGGCAGGAAGTAAGTCAGGTCACTTTGACATTAGAAGGCGAAATTAAAGATCCTACTCTGCGTCGGGATTGTGAAAGGTGAGATTCGACTAGATGCTCTCCATATTGTTGTCTTCGCTGTTGAGAAGAATATTGGCACTGACAGCACTCTCCGCACTCAGTTGATTCTGATACTCACTAGTAGGAGCTTGGAGAAAGATTCCACTGCCCATCCTCATTATGGCATGCTTCTGATCACCTGTTCTGCGTGGGAGCAAAATGCAAAATGGCCTCTTCCTCTTACTTGGAGGAATGGCATGGCAGACAGAATTGTGACTACTACAACCGAATCTTGGTGCTGTTTCTCCTCAATACTGGAGCGCCTCATCTGCATCACTGTCCAGGCCTCCTGCAGATGACAGTTTCCTGTCTCTTCCACCACTGCCATTATCAAGACCATTAGTGTCTCTGTCTCCTGGGATCCCACCACCAGTCCCTTCACAACAAGCATACAATTCCTCCACTTCCTTGTGATCTGCTGCTGGCCAATATCTCTTCAGTGCCGACTTGGATGTCAGTAACCCGATGGCATTCTTCACCTCGCTCAGAAATGAAGGACTACCAATTGGATTCTGCTTCTGTCTCTTCTATAGTGCCATCAGAATGGATGCAGCAGTGGGGATTCAGGAGGGCATATCTCTGTTGGAGGACATGGGTCACTTCTCTACAGTGGATACAGCAGTGGGGATTCAGCAGAGCACATCATAGTAAAAAAGAAGAAAGATTATTGAAACATGGATAGTATGGGCAGCATTATTCTGCCCCAGGAACCTCCAAGTCAAGAGGAGTAGCAATAATATTTTCAACTGTATTCTCATTTCAAAAGGAGAAAATGCTCAGAGATCCACAAGGACGATTTATTTTCGTAAAAGGATTATATGGTAACAAAGTATTTACCTTTGCTTCTATTTATGCACCAGATAAAAAACAAATTAAATTCTTAAGGGACGTTCTTAAAAAAAATGGATACATTTAAACAAGGAGGAGTTATAATAGTGGGAGATTTAAATTGGGTGCATACAGAAACTCTAGATAAGAGAAGCAACTAAGACAGAAAAGCCTTGGAAGGCCAAAATAAACTAGCAAAACTGTTGCAAGAATTTGGTTTCATTGATGCGTTGAGAGTAGATAATCCAACGAAGACAGATTTTATATATTATTCACATAGACACAATACATATTCTAGAATAGATTTTATTTTATTATCAACTTCTTTAATGCAAAGTATTGTAAAAGCAGAGATTGGTATATTGAAAATATCAGATCATTCACCATTATGGGCAGCAATCAACTACTTATATGTGAAAGTTTAATAGCATCCTATTAACTAAATCAGAATCTAGAAGAATATTACAAGGAGACATACAGAATTATTTCAATGAAAATATGACTGAGGGAATGCCAAATGCATATAATATGCGATGTGCTAAAAACCTGTAGTGAGGGGTCAATGTATACAAGAGATGAATACGTTAAAAAATAATGTTAACGAAGAAAAACTAAAAACACAGGATGAAATACGAAAATTGGAAGCAAAACATAAAATAACAGGATCCAAAAGGATATATAGAGATTTAACAAGCCAAAGCAAACAGCTAGAGACTATTGAATTAGACTCTATAGCAACAAAGTTATTATATGTAAAACAAAATCATTATGAATTTGGCAATAAGAATTCAAAATTGCTAGCACATACTTTGAAACAGGAAAGTTCTTAGTTATTTTAAATGAGTGTCATATGATGGGAATATCACCTTGAATATTTTTTTGAACTGGGGAGAGGTAAAGCTGTGTCTTGCCATGGTTTTTTTTTTATTAAAATAATGGTCTGTAGAAGGTAATATTACCTATTCTCACAGACAACAAACACTGTTTTGATGTTATAGTAGTGGCTTAAGGGCATTGATTTTGCAGCTTGCTTGGGTCTGCTTGAAGAAAAATTTGTCAAGTGAATTTCTAAAATGAAGTGTGGGGTCTTAAACCTGTCTGGATGTCACACAATTTATCCTCCATTATCCCAGACGTATGACAGCTGATGGTGATAACACAGTGATGAGAGTTATTCTGCACATGGTCAGAGGTTACTTCACATTTCTAAGAAGGAGCCATGGCATTAAAAATAGGTTCTGATACTAAAGTCTGACAGGTCCTTGTTCAAATTAAACCCTTATCTTTGTCTATATGGCTGGAATAATGTGTTCTTCAGGAACTGATTTTACAAGAGGAAGATTGGTACTGGTGGGCAAGCTGATTTCCCCTGAGGGTTGTTTGCTGTTATTAGTCTTCTTATTGGGAGATCTCCTAATCATTCCCTAAGGAGCCCTAGAGTTTCTTAGAACATAATTTGAAAGCCAGTGATGCAGGCAGTCTTTGATTTTTTCTTTTTAAAACGATTTTAATACATAAAGTATACTCTCCCTCTCTTATTTTGCTTTGCAGGACAGCACCCCTGTTCCCAAGATAATGGTGGCTGTTCGCACATTTGCATTGTGAAAGGTGATGGAACCACACGTTGTTCTTGCCCAGTGCATCTTGTCCTGCTTCAGGATGAACTTTCTTGTGGCGGTAAGGCTCCTTGAAGGCACCATCATTTCCACCTATGTAAATCAATAGTTCTGACATGGAACACAGCCAGAACATGCCAGTTGTATGTGATAATATGATGCTATAAACGATTAAAAGACAGGAGAAACAGGTTAAGAGGAAGACTGTTATAGTAGACACTGAAGCATTTGGAGCAGGATGAGGGGAGTGGAGAGGATGCTTCTTTCTTTCTCTGCATCATGAAATCTAAATTCTGCAATCTAAAACCATGCAGACAAAGATTAATTCTGCAAATCTGGCCTCTTTTACTATTTGTGTAATTCACTTTTGCTAGTGAAAAAACTATTCAAGCCACTGAAGCCTTGACTCCTACCATTGGAATTCTTTCTCAGACAGCCCTTTGGCTTCTGAGATTTCAGCAGATGATTTGCTCACAAACACTTTCAGGGATATCTTTACAGTCATAATGGCTAAAAACCTGCTTTTAAAATAATTGTTAGGAAGCTGAATTCTTCACTTTTTCTCTTGTGTAATAATTCCAACGTGCACACAGCCCTCCTTATGGTCCCTCTGCCATTCCATCTTTAAAAACTACCAGACAAAAGGATTTCTGAGTGAATCCTTACTACTCTATTGAATTAGAGGAGAAGATTGTGTTCTGATAACATGAAAACTGTTTGAATTACCTCTCCCTGTTTTTAAGACCTATATCCTAAATTGTCCTGTAATTCAGCCCTTTAAGACAGTGCATATTCTAGTAGATATATGAGTAACTTTTCACTTGATTTCACAAGGTACGTTTTTTCCTCCGCAAGGATTCCTGAAAATTCGGATTGTCCTTTTTTGGAAGCTTATCCAGGCTGGAATTCTTGTTAGTTCAGTGGAAAACCAGTGGGAGTGCCCTACTCCACCACACTCAAAATGTACATGCAATGCAGATGTTCCACACAGATATCTGTTTGCAAGGAGGGCCAAATAGCATAACCTTCCTCACCCTTTTTGTAAAGGAAGAATTGAGCAGTTCCAGCTTATGCTTCTACTATGTTTTGAGTGTTGTTAGTGCTTTCCCCCTCCATCTGGGTAAGCATCTGTACTTGGCCAGGAATATACCTGATTTTCAAGGTCTCTTAATCCATACTTAATGGTCTGGTCCTGTTGTAATGCAACTGATCTCTTAACCAAGGTTAAGAGTGGGCTTTCACATTCCTCCACCTCCGTCCCTCTCCAGTTTTAATTTGGCATGCCCTTCTTTTTCAGCACTGCCTTCTCTTTAACCAAGGTTTATCATTATGTCTGCACCAGTACTATCTAACTAATTGTTTTAACTAATTCCTGCTAACCACTTCATACCCTAGTTTCAAACTCAGATTAAATTGGGAACCCCTACTTAGTGTTAACATAACCATGACTAAAGCCCCAGTGCACATGTGACTCTAAAACAGGGTTGAGATTTATATCTGCACTGTCTCAACCACGGAGGCGGCGGGAGGCATTTGCAGTAGAGATGAAAGGAGGGTGGGCCTGCTCTTGACCTCTTAAGCTTTGGTTTCTTGCTGCACTCTTGAGGCTTCATTTTTAAGGGTAGTTTAGCATTTTCCTCTGTGTCTCTGGACCTTATTGTCACAGTGAGGAAGTGGAAGTGTTTTGATGTATTATAGCTGATGTGAATGGTGTTACTACTGCATGTGAATTAGTTAATCATATTTGCTATGGAAGCTGGTTAAGTACAAGACAGTTACATACTTGAAGAAAATAATCTAGGCATGTTTTTCTTAGACTTCAATCCTAGACCAAAAAGAGGTTTACTTGTGGTTTTTGTTTTGTTAAAGAGAGAGATAAATCTCCACACTGGCTTAGTAACTGTAGTTCATGTTAACTAAGTACGAACAGCTGCGCTGAGATAGCAGTAGTTGACTAGAAGGAACAGGGGTGTGGGGGAGAGCCTTTCTAAAACAAGCATAACTGCATGCAATTGTAGAAAGCGCATAACTAGACACTGAGTCACAGTGCATCCATCTGCTGTACGTTATATTCCTTTTAATGTTTTCATTTAAAATTATAGTAGAGCATTGGAATGTGAGCTGTCTTCATGAACAGAACTGGATTGCACTAAAAGCCATGCCCTACATGTCCAATTGAAATTTGAAGACATAATACGGGGCTTACTATTGTACCAGCCAGAACTGGGGGTTGGGGAGGTATCCTTTTTGAGATTTGGGTGTACATTTCTTCTTCACAGTGACTTAGACCCTTGCAGACTTGAGAGACTGCCGCTTTCCTCCCTGCCCACATTGCCTCTAGCTCCCAATTCCCAAATGGATAAAGAAAAACACTTTGAATATATCACTTTGCGTGTTGTGCGAACTGGACTAAACGGACTGTTACCTGGTGTGCGGGTGTGCAAGTCGCTTGAAGACTGCTCTTATAGTGGGAAGCAGTACATAAATTTAATAAGTAAGATCAGATCAATCTTTGTGTTCTCCTTTCTCTATGCGTTATGACTAAGATGAAAACCCCCCCTTTACTATGGTTTATACAGATTGGGGTGCCCAAGCCAAAAAAGGATCAATTTATTAAAGCCCGCCCACCCTTCGCTAGTGTCCCAATTTGAATTAGGCCCCCTGCATTGGCAATTTCCCTGTACTGAAAGCCAGAACCATGCAAGAAAGGTAATGTGTAGCTTGAGTCTCAGTGTGTTTATTTCTAGGAGGCTAAACAAATCTCAAAATGGAATGCTTATAGGAAGTAGTGAAAGGAATTCCTATTAGCACTGGGTACAGTCTAGTTAGATGAGTAGAAAATATACAATTCATTATACGAGACCAAAGTACTCCCTCTTCCTAATAATCCCCAGCAAAGCATTATGTAAACATATACTTCTCTGGGATAAATATTTCCACAAGATATTCCATACCTTTGTCTAATGTTTTATAATTGCTCATTATTTTAATTAATATAGTATATTGTATAGATAGACATATCCTAAAATACTGTTTAAAGCTCATATATTTTCAGTATATTTTCCCATGCCCCCTGGCGTAGGAGTAGTAGACCATGGTTTTCAATTCACACCCATGTTTGTGTAACTAAATGGTCCAGTGCATGTCAAAATAGCATAGCAATAGACTGATGAATGTCTCATCATCAAATGAAGTGGAGAGAGAGAAAGTGTGCACAAGCAGATGTTACAAAAAGATTTGCAGTGAGTCATTCTGTCCTCCAATAGAATAAATATTCCCTTCCCCATTTAACTGCACAAGTTAAAAACATAATATACATAGCAAGAGTAGCTGGAAAGGGCTGCAGGAGAGGGAATGAGCCTGCTATCAGTATCTCCTTAGGGATAATGCTGGGGGGGGGGGGGAATGACATAAATAGGTCCGTTAGTGGTACTACATTGTGACTGTTCCATTTCAGTCTGGTTTTTTTTAAACCTTAGATGGATGAAATCATGAAGATCCTGAGATACACACACTGGAGATAGAGCGTATTCTGTTGTGTAGGTCCCGTAGTTTAGTTTTGGTTCTGTGCTAATGTACAGCCAATGTTCAGTCGTTGCAGTGGGAAGAGGTAGAGGTTAGTGTCCTCCAGTGCATAGCTCAAACAAAGCCTTCGCTTCTGTTTTCCATAGATGTAACTCCTACCTTCCCATAAAGATTTGCCGCTTGATTGAACATTTACTTATTCCTTTTCCATCCTTCTGAGAAAAAAAAAACCCTTTTTTGTAACAGAACCGCCAACCTGCTCCCCGCAGCACTTCACATGTTTCACAGGGGAGATTGACTGCATTCCTGTAGCTTGGCGCTGCGATGGGTTCACTGAGTGTGAAGATGCCAGCGATGAGAAGAACTGCCCTGTGTGCTCAGAGACCCAGTTCCAGTGTGAGAGTGGGCAGTGCATTGACAGCGTCCTTCAGTGCAATGGAGAACCAAATTGCCAGGATAGCTCGGATGAAAAGAAATGTGAAGGTATTAATGAATGTTTTCAACACATGGCATTAGCTGCTTAAGGGTGGGGATAGAGTTGGAAGTGAAGGAGGAGTAAAGGGACAATTTTTAACACAAGCTGGCAATATTTGTTTCAAACAATGATATTGGAACGAATTGTCTGTTCTAGTGTGCTGCAACTAATGCTGCATATGCTCTGCACGACAACAAAACATTTAATTCTGTGCCCAGGAAACTCTGTTTCAGTGCTAAGAGAAATTATCTGCAATCTCTAGAAATCTCCTAATTTGAATGAATTTGTATCGCTTGCCTTCTGCTATTTTAATTCTAATTTTGTTTGTAATTGGGAAAGGCAAGGAACTTCACAGGGTACAGCAACATTTTTCCTAGAGGGGACAAGGGTATCTTTGAATGGATTGCTTCTCCCACTTGTTCTCATAGGCGGGGATGATACAAATCAGATTTGTGCATGCTTTTTTATGTGGGAGGGAGCCCCCACCCAGATCTAATTCTGCCTAGCTCCAAGGTACAGCGCATTGGCTGAGTGCCACGATATTTCTTCCATTTCTGATCTGTTTCTCCCTCAATTACCACACAAGATTTAGTCAAGGTACAATACTTGCCAATAGACTCTAAGAAGCAGCAACAACTGTAATTCACCCTGATCAAGTAGGATTTATTCATCACAGATAGAGAGTAGGTAATCTGAGATTATTAGTGGATTTGATAATTCAGGGAAAGATCTGGCTGTAGTAATATCACTTGATTCAGAGAAAACATTTGACAAAGTGTTCTGGCAATTTATTTTACAACCCTGTCAAAATTCAGACTTGAATAAAGAATTCTTTATTCTTCCCCAAAGTCACAGGTGTTGTTCAATGGAATCCTTTCAAGCTCATTTTCTTTAGAAAGAGGTATACAACAAGGCTGTCCCTTTTGTCTGCTAATATTTAACCTCTGTCTTGAACCACTGATATGTACAATCAGAAAAAGTAGGGATATTTATGGCTTTTTATATAAAAACACAGAGTACAAAACACTTTTGTACTCAGATGATACGTTGTTTATCAGTAAACTTGAATCTTCTATACCAGAATGAATAAGATTCATTTATACCTTTGGGATACTTTCCAGAAATACTATCAAACTGAAAAAAATCTGAACTAATGCCACTGGGCCATAGCTTACCTTGGGAGATGAACATTTCATCTAGTTTATTTCCAAAATGGCAATTTCACTGATGCCCAGAGGTCATAGTTTACCTTGGGATATGAATCTCCAGGGATGTTGTCCAAATGATTAAATTGAATTTAAGCCTTCTCTCAGTGCTAATATCCCTCGACCTGGAAAGATATACTTCACTCACATTAATCATCTCAGGAAAAATTAGCACATTTAAAATGAACATACTCCCAGTCATGGTATATGTCCTTTATGGTATACCTACATATATTCTCAAGCTGTATTTTCAAAGTTTAAACATGGTATCTCAGAACTTTCTTTGGCAAACTGCCCCACCTCAATTTTCTCTGCAGTGTACCAACGTTAGAAGGAGGCTTCAACTTTCCGTGTTTAATTTTTTATCAGAAGGTATTTCTCCTCTCTTGCACAAATAAATGACAGCTCCTTCCCTTTTGATAGTCTTAGAAAGTGCTTTTTTAACACCTTCTTTTAAATGGATGGCACTGTGTTCCACCCACATAAACAAGGAATTATTGTACCTACAATTCTGGTAGCTAGAGAAATGTTATGGCTCATCAATTCCATTTTGGGCCTGTCCAGACAACACACAAAGCCATGGTTCGGCCACTAACCCTTTTGCAGTAAAGGGTTAGTGGGTGTGTTTAAACCATGGTTATGTAGTCATCATGGTTAGGAATGGTTCACACAACCTGCTAAATCATGGTTCACGTGACTCGCTAAGCCGTAATATTTAGCTCAAAATGCTTACCCACCATGGCTTGGCATGTTCTCTGAACAGGGTCTTTGACTCATGCGTACATATCAAGGTAATTCTGTGGTGCAATTCAGACTTGAAAATAGCTGAGCAACCCCTCCTCTGGAAAAGCTAGACTGAATGTGGAATCCATAACAGACTAATAGGATGGAAGGGTGGGTTAACTGTCCTGCCTAGGTCAAGTCCCATCTTGGCCCCTGACCAGAGTTTGTAGTGAGTCTGAGTCACCTGATGGTGAGCTGACCAAGGGAATTACGGCAGTCCAGAAAAAAGCATGGATCTTGGGAAGAAGCTGGAATAAAATATGGTGAAGCAGTCCAAGGGCAGACTTAATTCTGGGAGCAACATCTAGCATGGTTCCAGGTGTCAGAAGCATGCGGGGGGTGGGGGGTGGGTTGGCCTTTCGGTGTAGGAAGCAAGGTCAAGAAGCTGGATTGTACAGGGCTGAGCTGAATTCCAGCAACCAGCAGACTTTAACTGATAGCTGATATAACCTGGTCTCCCAAGCCTACCTGCAACAAGTTTGTCTAGCCTTCAAGTCCTTTATACTCCTAAGGACCCTTTTGCTCCAGGGAACCTGGTCCTTTGGCCCTTGAGATGCGTCCTTTGTCACCAGGTGGCTGTTTGCACGAGCACCTTCTGCCGTCAGCACTGTCTGAGGCTGGAAGGTGATTTGACCTCTGCCATCACAGGTGGGGCATTCACAACAGATCCTTCCTCATCCTCCTCTGTAGAAAAGCCTGGCACAACTTCTCCTGCAATCCTGGGAATGTCCAGGCTGTTGCTGGAATCAAGAGGCCCTGTATGCCTCATAGGGTCTTTAGATTCTGTGGCAGCTGGATCCTCATCCAGGAGGAGTCATTCTGGGTCAGACCCGGGCCAGGCATAACACCTCCCATTTGCAGGGTTTAAACATCTACCTGCTAGGGCCCAATGGCAACATTCCAATTAAAATAACTATTAATGTCCATATATAGCCCTTTAGCTTCAGAACCTCCAGTTTTATTGGAGGAACCTGTTGCTTCATCATAGCTGACCAAACCTACAATTGATATCTATAAGCAGCTATTGGAATGCAATAAACTAGCTGTCTAAGATTTCAGGGGGTAGTGGAGAACGGAACTGGAGTGCCCCATACATTCATTACAGTGGAAAGTGGATTTAGTCTCTGTGCAATCTGTCTCTCCAGACTTAAAACATTGGCTGATACAACAGAAAGGACATTTTCTCCACGCCTGGCTCGCCTGGGCACGAAAAAGACATTGCGGGTGGGGGTGAGGAGACAGGCTGAGACTGGGAGCCACCCATTGGTGGGCTCCCTGGTGGTGTCACCACGGTGGGGAGGGGACTGAGCGAGTATTTATTGTACTCACCCCTCCCCGCAGCCTCTCTCTTCTTCGTTTGCGGCTCCCTCCCTCCCTCCCTGTAGGCAGTGTGGGTTTGCTGGTTGCTCAATAGGAGGGCCAAGTAGGAATTTTTTGCTCATAATCTGCTTTATGTTTTGAGTCTTTTTGCCTACTTCACACTGTAAGACAGGTAAGGAGGAGTAATTAGGTTGATCTAGTTAATACGTTTCGGTCACAATTTAAAGGCAGGTTTGGGCGGGCATCCGGAGCGGTTGTTAGGGTCGGTGAGCATTCACAGGCACTGTTGTTGTGATGGGTAATGCCTGAGGCTCCCAGCTTGTGAGCTTTATGGCTGCAGCTGGAGGGATAAGGGTTACTTTTGAGGCCAACCTTCCTCACCCACTCGGAGCTAAATGGTGCGAGGAGGGTCGACACCGGAAGGCCTCCCTACCCCAAAAAGGGTAAGCCTGTGGGGCGGCGAATGGAATTGCGCCACTTCACAGGTGGTGAATGGCTCGCCCAAATAAAGAGTTGGATGCCAGCATAGGTTTTCCCATACTATAATAAAGTGGCCCTGTTTTAAATCCGTTTACATGTCTTGTCTCGTAATTTCACACACCCCATTTCCCGCAATAGGTATTCTGCATATATTGGACACCTTGAGGCTTTTCAGAAAGAGATTATCTGTTTTAGCCTTATGCCGGTGTTGTGGCACCAATCATGCTTCTTTTGACTATGTGATGCAGTGGCCTCTTTCTAGCCAGACGTATTTTATGCATCAGATTTATGTTAGAAACCTTGTTGAAAATGGCAGATGTTCAGGCACTCCAACATTACATACCCATGGTATGAAAGTTGTCTGGTGGTCAGTGTAAATGGGTTCCGTGAGTCTTCATGATTTCCAAGAGACTTGGGCTTCAAGGATAAAAGATGAGTCTCCACCACCTGTTATTCAGTGGACTGATAGCTTTTCCCAGAAATGTATATGGACATTTTGATTGCATATGGTAACTTGAATGTGTAAATAACTTTCAGTTTTCAACTTTGCATTGTGAGCTAAACTAGGCGATTTGTGGCTGCAGATGTTGCAGGTATCAAAATGTAAACTGCAATTTCACTCCCCTTCTTCTCCCCCCCCCCCCGTTGCCTTTCCTCCTCCTCCTCCTCTTCTTCTTGTCTCATTTCTTCCTTTTTCCTTTCCTTTGTGTGTTCTCTGTTATTTATATAAAAAGTTGAAAAACTTAATAAAAGCTAATAATAAAAGGGGTCTTCCCCCTCAAAGAATCAGGAGGGGTGGCAATGTTTCTACTGAGGAATCCAAGGAGAAGGCCCTCCTCCTATAGCTACCTGCCTCACTTCCTTTGGCAGGGGCTCACGGAGAAGGACCCCTGAGGATGATCGTAGGGTCCAGGCAGGTACATGTGGGAGGAGGCGTTCCTTCAGATAACCTGGCCCCAAGCCGTTTAGGGCTTTGAATGTTAATACCAGCACTTTGAATTGGGCCCGGACCTGGCCTGACAGCCAGTGAAGCTGGAAAAGAACTGGCATGATATGGTCTCGTTGGCCAGTCCCCGTTAACAGTCTGGCTGCCCTGTTTTGTACCAGTTGAAATTTCCGAACCATTTTCAAAGGCAGCCCCACGGATAATGCATTGCAGTAATCCAGACGAGAGGTTATCAGCGCATGGATAACTGTAGCTAAGCTATCTCTGTCCAGATGAGGGCGCAGTTGGTATATCAACCTAAGCTGATAAAAGGTGCTCCTTGCCACTGAGTTCACCTGTGCCTCAAGTGATAGTTCCGGATCCAGGAGCACCCCCAAACTACAGACCTGATCCTTTAGGGGGAGTGCAACCCCATCCAGAACAGGGTGAACATCACCTAGCCGGACAGACGAACCACCCGCTAACAGTACCTCCGTCTTGTCTGGATTGAGTCTCAGTTTGTTGGCCCTCATCCAGTCCATTAGCATGCCCAGGCACTGATTCAGAATCAACAGGGTCACCCTCCCTCTGTCCCTCTCCTGGCACAGGTCATCCCACAGGGTGACCAAGGCAGTTTCCACTCCAAAATCAGGCCTGATGCCCGATTGAAATGGATCTAGATAATATGTTTCATGCAAGAGTTCCTGGAGTTGTCCTGCAACCACCCACTCGAGCACCTTGCCCAGGAAGGGGATGTTAGCCACCAGCCCATAATTGTTAATGGCCTCCGGGTCCAGGTTAGGCTTTTTAGGAGTGGCCTAATTACCATCTCTTTTAAAGAGGCTAGTACCACTCCCTCTCTCTGGGAGGCATTTACAACCTCCTGGACCCAGCCAGCGATTCCCTCCTTATTTGATGTAATAAGCCATGAAGGGCAAGGGTCAAGCACACAGGTGGTCGACCGGACTTGGCCAAGCACCTTGTCCACATCCTCGGGCCTCAATAACTGAAACTCATCCAGCAAAACTGAACCAGACAGTGCTCTGAATGCCTTTACTAGTGGAACTACATTAAGCGTAGTGTCCAATTCATGATGAATCTGAGCAACTTTATCTTCGAAGTGTCATGCAAACTCGTCACAGCTTGCTACCGAGGGTTCCACTATCTCTTGCCCTGGCCCAGAATGTAGCAGGCCACGAACCACCCGGAACAGCTCTGCTGGACAACACTGAGAAGATGCAATGCTGGTGGAAAAGAACTGTCTCTTTGCCACCCTCACCACCACAGAGTAGGCTCGTTAGTGAGCTCTAACCTGTGTTCGATCAGACTCAGCACGAGTTTTCCACCACCTCCATTCTAGCCGTCTCCCCTTGAGTTAGTAGTCTGAGAAATGCTTGATTTAAGACTTAGTTGTAAGTCGGTATCCAATGAATCTGAATAGATATGGTTGTATCTTAGGTCTTGGCTGTAGACAATGAATTTTGTGGTGTGTTCTGGGTGGAAGCTGGAAGCATGTATGTATAGCGCTCAGTGGGTTTCCATTATAAGGTGGTGGTTATATGTCCATTGCATATAGTTGTACAGTAGTGTTCAGAAAGTGAACCTGTTGCATGGACTAGGCTCGGATTGATGATGGTATGAAAGGCGTGTTGGAACTTAATAACAATAAATCTAATCCAGTGTTATGACTATCTAGAGGGGTCCATGCAAAATTCTTCCTGTAGTGTTGACATGATGGATGTTTTCTGTCAGTACACTGTCCAATGGTGTGCTGGGAAGATGATAGTTATGCATTGGTGCACTGATTAATAACATGTTGGAAGTATTCCTTAAGTTCATAGACAGCAGGAAAAGGCCTCTAGGTCACAAGGAGTTACAACTGGCTGGAGCCAGTTTATGCCTTAGTTATCCAGACAATTGGCTGATTTTACAGCTTTCAAGAAAGTTATTGTCTAAAACTCACAACTCTTCCTACGTAATGTAAGTTCAAGGGAAAACAGTTTTAACTTCTCTGAAGAATCCAATATTTTCTTGAATCTCAGGATGCTAATCAGGCCTCTCTTTCAACTCAGCATTCAGATTATTCATCAGGTACCTCTCCCAAGAGAAATTCTTACAAATTTACCCCATTTTTCCTGTGTTAAAAGTAAACAATCACATGGAAATTCCCAAGGCAGTCAGTAGTGGAATAGCATCTACATAGATCTCCTTAGCAGGAGATCTACAGAGAGCAGACGCAGCTCTCCTTGGGACATGGGTTCAAGACCAATGAGGGAGGAAAATAATATTCTTGGATTCTTCAGCAAGGGAACTCTCTAGCTTCTGTAGGTTTCATGGGAGCAAAGCCCTGAATGAAGCTCAGAGGTAGCAATTGTGGAAACAATTGTATACAGGATGCTTCCATTCCAACCCTTTTCTACTCCCAAGTGTGTTTTGCAATTATTGATGGCCTCCCTATTTACTCATCGAAGCACTCAGGTGACCCTGCAATGCAGTGCTCATCATTTATTGTAAATCAGTAAAATATTTGTTGGGTTTCATATCCCCTTGACAGGCAACAACAAGGGTCCACATTGCTTACAAAAGAGTAAGGTTGGGGCCTTTGACAGCAAGCACCTCCGTCTTGTCTGGATTCAGCTTCAGTTTGTGAATATTTATTTGCTGTTCTTCTGTTGTTCTGTCTTTAAGAGTTCTAATCCCTGCATTAGCATGAATAGTTGAGTAAGTTTAGAGTAATCACTGATTTTGCACTTTCTTTGGCCGTCCTTGGTGTCAGTGAGGAGCAATCCCTGGTGGGCGAAAGGCTGGGCTTTGGCACGTGGGGGGGGGGGCAATGTCTAACTCTTGATGGAGGGGCCATGCCCTCTGAATCCCCACTCAGAAATAGTATTGTGTTGTTAAGAGCGAGCATACAAGCAACTATTGCTGATTTCATCTAGGACCGTTGTCCGCATGATATCTCTGACTAACTACCACATGGTATCTTGCATTGCCGTTAGTGCTCTCCCCCCCATAACAAATGAAGGGCTTGCCCACCTCTTAGTAGCACTGTTTAGTAAACTGTCTTTTGTCATCTATATCAATCAATCAATCAATTTTATTGCGGCCAACAGGCCAGAAAAATCATCCATATCAGTTGTGGTTTTTTGTCTAACATAAATACAGGGAGCCTGCAACTGCTTTAGAAAGGTAAAGGGATTGAAGAGATGGGGGTGGGAGGGAGGCATAGGTTGAAGACAGCAGTCAGTGAAGTTGGGGGCAGTGACTACTCCAGTGATAGATAATATTGCAGCTTGAATGTCTACTGCTAACCCCCCCCCCCCTTCACCATTTTCTGAGGGGATGGTTGGAAGACGAAGTAATGGAGTAGTGGGCAGTTTGACACACCAGAGGGGACATATGGAGAAGAGGAAGGAGGGTGCTCAGGTGAACAAAAGGCCAGTGCTGTTGCACTCGCAGGGAGGCAGAGCGGTGGGGCAGAAATGGGGAGGCTGAGTAGGGGTGGAGGGTAGTGTCACACCAGCAATTGAGTCCCATGGCTCTTTCTAGCACTGACTGCAGGTGGCAAGGTCATTTTACTGCTCAAACAATGTTCCAGTGGGAAGTGGGTGTCCCAAGAGGTGGGAAATATTATTCTGCTAAAACCCAGCTTCAAGGGAAGGTTTTAATCGGGACAATACAATACAAGCATTCCCAGAAGCCACCAAAGATTAATAGACAAATAATTAATGGTGAATAGGCTGCTGACATACTGAAGCTTTGCCAGCAGTTACCCGCCATTCCATGCTACAAATGCTCCAGGGGTATGCACTGGGAAACAATCCATGACCTGCAAAAACAAGCCATGTCGCGCTTGATCACCTGGTGGTGCTACTGTGGCTTAGCATGGATAAAAATAACCCACTGTGGCTTAATTAAACCATGGGCTGTTGTGTCGTGTGAACTGGCCCATGGTGTCTGCGTGATCGCAATCTTGAGATCGATTAGGGGAGGAAGGGCCTGCAGACATTCAAATAAGACTCTAGGGAGTGAGTGGGAGGAACAACCCCATTCAAGAACATCTTCTGTCAACTGTAGAAAAAGAACGTAACACGTTGTTCAATATTCTATTTTCTCTTTCTCTCCTCCCTGCCCTTGACTATTGGAAGCCTTTTCAGTGCCCTCCCTCCCTCCCTCCCTTCAGAGGCTTCAGTAGGCATTGTTCACACATTTCCAGGACTATCTTTATGGCCAAAAGTGATAGAAATGGTGAACGCAGAGATTCTCTGGAAGCTAAATTCTGTGTTGAACACTGCATTCTGGTCCAGAGGCTCTTTTATGTGTAAGGAGTGCTATCTATCTCATCCCATTTGACAACTGTTTCTCCCTCTTCTTCTTCCTCTGTGATTTTGCTGAATCATCTGGTAGAGGAACAGCTAGAAACGGAAGCACATGAGTGAGAATAAGGACTTTTCTCTCCCAGGTGTGCAGTGGTTAGGCTTTTAGGTAGCATAAAATAGGATAGGGTACTGATTTCTGAGATTGTTGAGAAGGCTCCAGAGAGAGGAGATTTGGTTCTTCATGACACCTATGTATTCTTTCTGTCCCACTGCTAAAAATAATAGTCACCCAGTGGGTCCCAAAAAATATCTATCTTACATATTGTTCAAGTGTGATGTTCAAAAATGTAATGAGTTCTCCTGCTTTAGAACTCTTTAAAACTACAAGCGTTGATATTATTTTATGCTGCATATTTAGCTTGTTGTTTTGTTATTCCTGTCATTGACTAATCACGGATTCACTTTCCCCTCCTCCAGTGCTTTGTTTAACAGATCAGTTCCGATGTGCCAGTGGGCAGTGCATTGGGAAAAACAAAAAATGCGACCACAACTTGGACTGTAGTGACAACTCTGATGAGCAGGGATGCTGTAAGTACGAAAATTTAAACTTAAATATTACGCTGCAACAACTATTCCAGCGCAGGTCATAAATGATCTTGCTTGTGGAATACAGGAGATGAAGCGTTTGCTGTGAAGCACTGCTACGTGCCTGTGGCATACAGACTTCATCAGAAAGTCTAATGCTGCAACTGCACTTTTTACTCTACCCACGTCCATGTGCAGTGGAGGTTGCTGGCCAATCTGACTACTGGAGCAGAGTGAGAATCAGCAGAAGTGGAGCCAAGGGGGTCAGCATAGGTGGAGTCAACTACAACTCCTTTTCTACACAACCTCCTCTATCCATGTCACATAACTGTTCTTTAAAGCATAAAGCAAAGGAGCATTTAAAAACAGGGGATTTGACCACTGAAGCACACACTTCCTAAAGACATGAAATCTGACAAGCCACAACCAAAACCAACATTTTTTTCAAACGTGGATTGCACTTAAAAAAAATTTAAATGGTCCCCAATCATCATTAATGGCTTTGAAAAATATCACCAAAACAGTGACTGGGTCCCTACAACACACTAACCCACACTCATTGGTTGAATGTGGGGTTTTGTTGAATCGTGGGTTGTTCATTGAACCATGGGTTAGTATGTTGTCTGAACCCAGAACATTTTCTGCAAGGTTGTCCTGTTAACCGTGCAGTGGCATATTTTTCTCAAACAAGCCACCTTGAGAGCCCATGGCTTATTGTTGGCTTGTTTCACGGTGGTTAACAAGCCATGCTGCATGGTTAACAAGACACCCTGCGGAAAATGTCCTGAGTTCAGACAACACGCTAACCCGCAATTCAGCAACAACCCACACTCATCCACTGAGTGTGGGGTAGCGGGTTGTAAGAAAAGCCACACTGACTAGATGATGAAGTCACTTTGTCTGTAGGTTCAGACAAGTCCCAAGCTGGAACGCTGGAAGAGCAGAAGAAATCTAGGGTTTCTTTTGGTTAGCCCAATCAAGTTATTATTACAGCTATATGGATTTTGAATTTTGAAAAAGATGAAATACTCCCCCAACCCCCAGATAATTGTTTTTTTAAAAAATACAAATTACCCCAATCCCCATAAATTGATTTTAAAACAGTACAAACAACCCTACATCCCAGAAATTGCTTTACCTAGTGTGCCCACCACTCAGCATCCCTGGAGTGGCTACTTGCTGATCATTTTATTATTTATTTATTTATTTATTTTATTCAATTTATATACCGCCCCATAGCCGAAGCTCTCTGGGCGGTTTACAAAAATTAAAAACATTGAACATTAAAAACACGATGTACAAAATTTAAAACCATAAAGCATAAAAACAAGTTATAATTACAATATCCTTTAAAACAACAATTCTGGGTCAAAGCACAACAACACAAAACCCTCATCATATGCTGTTAAATGCCTGGGAGAAGAGGAAAGTCTTGACCTGGCGCCGAAAAGATAACAATGTTGGCGCCAGGTGAGCCTCATTGGGGAGATCGTTCCATAATTGGGGGGCCACCACTGAAAAGGCCCTCTCCCTTGTTGCCACCCTCCGTGCTTCCCTCGGAGTAGGCAAACGGAGGATGACCTTAGATGTGGATCGTAGTGTATGGGTAGGTTCGTGTTGGGAGAGGTGTTCCGACAGGTATTGTGGTCCCAAGCCATGTAAGACTTTATAGGTTAGAACCAGCACCTTGAATTGGGCTCAGAAACATATAGGCAGCCAATGCAAGCGGGCCAGAGTAGGTCTGATATGCTCGAACCTTCTGGTTCCTGTTATCAATCTGGCCGCTTTGCACATAATGTCTGAACCCAGGCTGCTGAATTGCTTAGGGACTAAACATCCTGGGCATTAACCCAGCGATGAGCCATGATAGTAGAAGAAACTTCACTTTGCAGCACCAAATAAATTCACATATGCACACCACTCTCTCCCTTCCTCCTTCCCAATTTGCAGACTCACTCACTTATTGACTCAGTCGATCAAATTACGTTTAAAATTGCTCTCAGCTTGTGGCATGGTGTCTCCTCTGCTCTGCCTAACTCCGAACAATACGGAAGGAACAAACCAACCACCAGTCAGTCCAGCCTGCTGCCTGAGAAAAAAGAAACGTAGCTGGTTTTGAGACTTCTCTGGCGCAGCAGTAGCAACCAGCCTGCCCACCCAAGGTCTTTGAGCTTTGTTCCTATGCCGGGGGGGGGGGCACCCCTCAAATGGCCTACTCGCTTGGGAAGGAGGGGTCATATCCAACTGGCTGGTTCAGGCTGGACCTGAGTTGAGGAACTTCCCTTTTTCCTTTTTGCCAATTTGTGGGTGTGCAAGCCTTCCAGGAAGCCCAGTGTGCACATGCACAGTTCCAAAAATGAGCTACAGGCCAGAAGTTCCTTCCTCCTGCTCCCAGCAGCAGCTGGCACAATATTGCCATATTGTAATTTCCTGCTCAATCATCCTGGCAGACAAGGTCATGAAAACTTTCCACTGCAATGGATGGTGATCATCCATTCTCCAGGTTGGTGTGAGGAAGGCATCCCACAATGGGTTATCTCCCCCTATCGCCCAGGAAAAAGCAGGGACCATGTGACTAAAACTTTTGAGTATTCTATTGTTCCCAGGCTCCTCCTTGCCAGTTCCGTCCCTGCTTTTTGTCCAGGACAGAAGAGCTATCTCTCGTCTCCTCCTACTCAAAACTTCTAATCTCTTCAAACTCTGATTTTTTAAATCTTCCTTACCTCTTTAAATCTTCATCTCCTCAGTAATTCCTTCTCCTTTAAAAAAATTAATAAATCCAAATTATTTCACCAGACATTATAAAATCGAACCTTCTGAATGGGAGCATCTCCATGGTAAAATAATGTGCTCTAGCTCTTACTTTCTTCATCTAGCTCAGTGGTCTTCAATTGGACCAGACCTAAGATGCACCTCAGGCTCCCAACCTGCAACATTGGATCCACTTTCACAATTTCACAATTGCCCAACATAGTGACAACACCTTTCCTGCAACCCCATCTGGACTGATCTTTTATCTTATTTATTCACTAGCTGATATGCCTAGCGTTGCTCGGGTCCGTGAATAATGTTTATAACATTTGTTTGATAAATAATAAATTTCTCTGCACCTTATTCATCTTTAGATTGGTTTTTTGTTTGTTTGGTTGAGTTAGTAAATTGTCTTGTTAGATTCAATGTACAATTGTGTTAATAAGAACTGTATTTTAAATTAGAACTTTGTGATAAACCACATTTTTTGTTTTACCTGAAATGCCTACACCTCCCATTGTGCTTTGGCCGGAGCAGCCGTCTAAACGTCAAAAACAATCAGGACACACAACACCCTTTCTACCAGCTAAAAGATGCAAACCTAAAAATATGTTTTCAAAATAGCCCAGATAGCTGAATAATATATAGTAGGGAAGCGGATGTCAGTGGACGTGGGGAACTGTTGTATGCATGTGCTCTAAAGTTATTATTATGAAAAAAGGAAAGCAGCCAGAACATAGGCCAGTGTTAGGCCTGTGAGTTAACTTTTAAACAAATTACATTCATTTCTTTTTCCCCTCTCTCACCCTCATGACAACCCTGCAAGGTAGGGCAGTCCTAGGCCTGTGAGGTAACTTTAAAAAATATTGAATTAGTTTCTTTCCCCCCACTCTCACTCTCAACGCATGGCCAGGCCTGCTTTGAAGCTGTCACCATGATTTTCCTTGTCCCCCACAGAAAACAAAAACTACAACTCCCGGCATGCCTTTTGCTGTGGTGCCCGGCTTGCCCAATGGGAGACCTGCTGCTGAAGCTCATGGGAAGTGACGTGTGGCTGAGCCAGTCCACACTACACTGAGGGAACTGGCTGGCTGACTCATGGGTAGCTTGGCTGTTGCTGTCGGTGACAGGTCCAGAGCTGTGTCCTCCTTCCCTTCTATTCCTGATGGTGCCTAGTAACCAAGGCAGCCGGCCCAGGCACTCGCCCTTCAGGCCCAGGATGGCGAGCTACTTCCAGATGATGGTCGCCAAAGCCCAATAAGTCTTCCCTCCCGCCCAAGGCATGCTGGGAGTTGTAGGCACAAGCCTAGCTCTCTGAATAACGTTAATCTTTGAATACATCTGAGGTGTCATGGGAGAGCAGGTCTTCTTTGTTGTGGCACCCTACTTAAGGATTTCTTTTTCCCAGGTGGGCTGGCCTGGTGACAGCATTAATGACTTTTAAGTGCCAAGTGATTTAAAAAAAATAAAATTCCAGGGCCTTTTAACTTGAAGAAATTTTTTATGCTGTGGGTTTCCCCCCCCCCCCCCCCTGTTAAAACTAATCCACTACACTCCAAGACACTTGCAAGAATTACTGGATAAAGTTTATGATTTTTATATAAAAGCCTGACTTTACTATTGAAACAGAAGAGTGGATGGAGGAATGACTGATATAGCTGAGGCTAGAATGGAAGGGGGGGATGAGTGACAGTTGGGGAAAGTCAGGTAGAAGGAGAACAAAGACAGTTAGCGAGAGGTCAGGAAAGTGTGGGCTGAGTTAGAACTGAGAGACAGTGACAGTTGTCACTACTGTTATAAAGCACTTTAAAGAGGTTTATAACAGTACTGACAACTGTTGGGGCCCAGGACACACTCCAAAACAGTTGTCACTACTGTTATAAAGCCTTCTCCCGTACAATCCGCCCCGCACACTTAGGTCCTCTAGGAAGAACTTATTCAAATCAGCCAGAACTAGGCTGGCGAGTGTTACCCAGAGGACCTTCTCTTCCATCGCTCCCAGACTGTGGAATGGTCTGCTGGAGGAGATTAGACAAATTAGCAATCTTCATGAATTTAAGAGAGTCGTACTCTCTTCCGGCAGGCCTATCCAGATGAATTTTAAGATGTTTTTAATGATGTATTTTTTCTTGTTTTTAAAATTTTAACTGTTTTGTGATTCTTGTGTTTTATATTGTTGTTGTTCCCCGCCTCGATCCAGAGGGAGAGGCGGGTTGTAAATAATAATAATAATTATTGTTGTTGTTGTTGTTGCCGATGCTGCTCCTCGATAGAGCATGAAGGAGTAGCATCACCAAGGAGGGGGAGTAAGCATCTATCAGTGGACATGCCCAGCTCCAGGCAATCCTGCTGGGATTGCCTCGTCCTGCACTTCTCATCCATCAAGTGCTCCATCTGGAGCCTGTACTGAAGGGCCGGGGCTGGGCCGGGCACTTCCCCCCCATGTCAGGTCTGTTTCTGGGCATGCGCAGAGTGCCTCCCCTTCCGCCCTCCCTCTTAAGGGCAAAGGCTACACACTTGCTTCCCCCAGATTCTGAGAAAACAGCGATATCAGGGTGAAGTGCCTTTGAGCATGTTTGGCCCCTCAAAGCCACGCTGTTGTTTCTAGTCACAATTTTAAAACCGTGCAGAGGGCAGGAGGAGGCACTGCAAATGGACGCAGCCCATTTATGTGGGCTGTTTCCTTTTATGTGGAATTGGGTTGACTGTTCGAGACCAACCTTAGGAGTCAGGTTGTGAAAGACACGCAGCAGCCACCCACCTGTGCAGTCACAATGGCCGCCAAAGGCCAGTAAGTCTGGCCTCCTGCCCAAGGCATGCTGGGAGTTGTAGGCATAAGCCTGGGTTTTTATTAAATTCTTTAAAAAATACTTAAACCCCCAAAATACATGTTTTTAGATTTTTCTGGTACATTGTACAGCCAGACCTATCACTGTGTCACCGTGTCAAGTTTCTAACTCATCTGGAAGTGGGTAAACATTTCCGGACATAAGTGACACACACATACTTTCCGCTTTGTAGGTAGATATGACATAGTCGAAACTCTCTGGGTGTTTTACATAAGATTAAAATAATTTTAAAAATATACAGTATTTAAAACCATAAAAACATACAGTATACACAAGAACGTACATCTAAAAACAACTATAAGCTGTCAGCCAAACCTAAAAACAGATCCGTGATCAGACGCGTCCCACCAGTTGAAGAACACTAATCTAGCTAATCTTACTTACCTTCATTCGTAGAGAAACTGAAGCTGTCCCCTTTCAAGAGTGTCTCTACAATTATTTATTTATTTTATTTTATTTATTTCATTTCTAACCCGCCTCTCCATCTAGATCGAGGCGGGGAACAACACCAAATACAAATATAAAAACAATAAAATAGATAAACCGTTAAAACAGATAAAAACAAATACATTATTAAAAACATCTTAAAATTAAACTGGATAGGCCTGCCGGAAGAGAGCAGTCTTCACGGCTTTCTTAAATTCCAGAAGACTGCTAATTTGTCGAATCTCCTCCGGCAGGCCATTCCACAGCCTGGGAGCGGCAGAATAGAAGGTCCTCTGGGTAACACTCGTCAGCCTAGTTCTGGCTGACTGGAGTAAATTCTTCCCAGAGGACCTGAGTGTGCGGGGCGGATTATACGGGAGAAGGCGATCCCGCAGGTAACCTGGACCCAAACCATGTAGGGCTTTAAAGGTAATAACCAACACTTTATACGTTGCCCGGAAACTAATGGGCAGCCAGTGGAGTGATTTTAAGATTGGTGTTATGTGGTCACCCCTAGGTGTACCGGTGACCAACCTGGCTGCCATATTTTGAACTAATTGAAGTTTCCGGACTAGGCACAAAGGTAGCCCTATGTACAGCGCATTGCAGAAGTCGAGCCTCGAAGTTACCAGTGAGTGCACTACCATCTTTAGGTCTTCCAACTCTAGGAAGGGGCGCAGCTGGCGTATCAGCCGAAGCTGATAGTAGGCACTCCTGGCCGTCGCATCTATCTGGGCTGTCATTTGGAGCGACAGATCCAGGAGTACCCCCAAGCTGCGAACACAGTCTTTCGGGGAGGGGGGGTGTAACCCTATCCAGAACTGGTTGACACACCTCCAAACCCAGGTTGTGGCCTTTGACAGCAAGCACCTCCGTCTTGTCTGGATTCAGCTTCAGTTTGTTTTTCCTCATCCAGCCCATTACCGCCTCCAAACATTCATTCAGAGGAGACACCTTACACCTCCTACCTCAGTAAGACTGGGGACAGATTTCATCACATTCTCCTCTCTCCAATAAGATTCAAAAGGCATCAGGCTGTAGAGTAGCTCTGGAAGGCTCTAGAATTCAAGTTGTTATAACGGATATTTGCTATTTCTTGATTTGTCTCCTTACTTTTAGACACAACTGAAGAACCAGCCCCACAAGCCACGAATACTATAGGTTCTATCATTGGTGTGATTCTCACAGTTTTTGTAGTTGCCGCAATGTACTTTGTTTGCCAGAGGGTGCTGTGCCCACGCATGAAAGGGGATGGAGAAACAATGACCAATGACTATGTTGTGCATGGACCAGCTTCTGTACCTCTGGGCTATGTTCCTCACCCAAGCTCTCTCTCTGGATCGCTTCCTGGTTAGTCAACAGTCTTACAGGCATTTCTGAACTGTGGTTTGTAGAATATTTTCTCTGTTAGGAAGTTTTTCATAGTTATACCACTGCACTTTTGCTGGTGTGTAGCAACATAGCAAATGTTTCTGCTGGCTTCCCAGTTTGGGCAATTGGTTGGAAGTGGAAGCAGGCAGCACAACCACTTTATTCTGCTCATCCCCAACAGCCCATGGGTTGTTTAATCCATGGGCTGTCATTACACGCAAACTGGCCAAATGTCAGTATCATGAACGCAAGAGTGCTGGTAATTTCCATGCTTCCTCACATTAAACTGCTCTCTGCAAGATTATGTCAACTCTGCAAGATGATAGCTGGGCTGTGTGTATTAGGCTGCATTCAACCAACACAATAGTCACTGGTGGGTTAAGAGTGAATTCCATGTTGATTATCGAGAGGGTACTCCCCACATGACCTGATTATAATCAACCATGGTGTGGATTAAGGGCAGCATTGAGCTGATTATTAGTCAACAGTGTGTTTGATTGACACTTACCCCTCTTCCCCCCCAAGTCCTCCCACTGATATCCCATCAGCCATTTCGAGTTCTGCCAACTGGAGTAGAGTGGCAGCTGCCGCCTTGGTCGCTCTTGCCAGGGAACTCAGTAGTCGCCAAAAATATCCAACTGTGTGCGATGAAATAGTTAACGGTGTCGTACAAACCCAGTCTTAGTCTTTGCTAATACATACCAAACATATGTATCAACTTTGCACAAAGTCTGAGATGACAACAAAAAACATAACTATTGAACCTGCATAAATTATGCACATATTTGCCTGCTTGATTGTACTTTACTGGAAAACTATAGTCTCTTAAAAAGGAAACAAACGAACAAACCCACAGGGACTAAGCGCTGTGCATACGGAAGATGGACGGCTTGCCCAGGCCCCAAATGGAAGAAGGGAACTGGCCAGGAAGTGTATGCATTCTCATAGCCCAGTTTCTTTCCCCGTAGGACCCTTTAAGCTATCAGGCTGGTTGTCCCTTCACAGTTTAAATTGTCTTGACTCAGTTCTCTTAATCTCATCTCAGCCAATACAGCTCTGCTGGGTTCTCTTGCCTTTCGGTTCCATAGAGTTTCTTGGCAAAAGGAAAGACATCCAGGAGGTAACCAGACCTTTAACCTGTAAGGGGGGATTGCCCACGCGCCAAGTTTAAAGGATTGACTCTAGAGAATAGATACCCTTCAGCATGCATTTTCAGAGTCCCAATTCCTACCACTCCCCCACCCCCCAGCCAATTAAATGTGGGGTAACTGGGATGCACATCCCAGTACAGATGATAGTCTGTTTGCATTTCATTGCTTTCAATGGAATGCACATTCAGATATGCATCCCGTTTGACTCTCCCAGTGAAAGCAATGCAGTGCAGTTAGGCTGTACATTTGGGTACTTAGTCCTACACAAACTGTAGATTTTTTAAACTTAGTTTTTGCATTTCTACACTTGTCTTTTACCAGTGATGTTGCTGCTCCTTTCCCAACATCATCCCCACCCTTCATAACATTTGTAGACAGAACTAGTCCTCTGTGGGTAATTTTGTAAAGTAAGCGAGATTAGTTATTCCTATTAGCTGCCTCATAATATGGAAAACCCATCGCCACTATTAAAGATTGTTTATATATATATGAACTTTACTACCCATAAATACCCTTGACTGGAAATCGCGGTTGTGCATGTCTTAAATAGAAAATTCTTTCTCTTTTAGGAATGTCCCGTGGCAAATCTGTGATCAGTTCATTAAGTATTATGGGTGGAAGTAGCGGACCTCCGTATGACAGGGCTCATGTTACTGGAGCATCATCCAGTAGTTCTTCAAGCACAAAGGGCACTTACTTCCCTCCAGTAAGTCACAAGAAACCATTTTGTCTGTTGACTGCACAGTTCAGCCTAGATCTGAAAGCTTATTGGTGAAACCTGTTCCCAGTAAAAGCAAGGGAGATGCATAGAGCAATTCTGTCTCCCAGTTTGGGGTTCCAAATATCAGAATGTTCAATATATCCTAAGCCTTGCCAGAATCATGGGAGGAGTGAGGGAGGAGTGGTGGGGCTGATCCATTTCCCTCCCATAGTGAGTAATGGGAAGGAAATTATTTATGTCAGGTCCAAGGACAGCATAAATTGATCCCTGTGATGGAAGCAGGGTTCTCCAATGCTACACCCACACCGTGTTCCCCTTTTGCCTCCCCTGTCTTCGGAGCTCCAAAATGTCTGCAAGGTAAGGGATGTGGGGGGTGGGGATCTGAAAATGGCTCTCTCCCTTCGAGAAGAGATCTTTCTCTCTGCCCTTGGAGGGGAAAATCCAGACAATCTTATGGCCACTGAGATGCCTTTCTAGGAGCTACAGGATTACAGCCTAGGTTATTGTTACAAAATCCAACAAAATGAGAAGCCCCGCAAAGGATGCCAAAATAGCGATAGGGTAAGCAAAAAGGCGTTTTATTTCACAAAAATAAACAGCTCCAATGCATTTTGGGCCACATGTAGGCCCTTCTTCAGGGAAATCTATAGGACAATGTATAAATTCTATATTACAGAATTTAAACATGTCCCTGTATTTTTAAAATATGTATATACAACATAATTACTCTAACAGTACAGCTGATTTTTAAAGTTTCAACCTCTGCATAACCATAATATATATTGAATGATAACATAACTCAGGAATAAACAAACTCACTCCGTGTGACCAAATCCAATAATGTTTGCTCTTCAAACTCCAGTCTCGTGTGCTTTACTGGATCAGGAAGAGGCAGCCAAGCCATTATGTGCGGAAATCCTGATTGGAAACAAGGTCAAGAAACTCATTAAGGCCAAAGGGAGTAACTGAATTGAACTCAGTATCCACTTGGTTTCTTCCCCTCCCCCCCCCAAAAACCTTATCTATTTTTTATAAAAATGGGTTATATTGTTTTTTAAAAAAATATTGCTATATCTAGTCTTTTCTTCTTTGTTCATTGCTTTGGGGTTTCTTAAATAGGAATGTGATTTATAAAGTTATTAAATAAATAAATGTTCTACATCCTTCAATTTTGCTCCCAGGACACAGTCTGAAGGTGCATGATGCAGGCCACCTTGAAATTCTACCATGGACGAAAAGCAGGACATAAATGAAATCTAATAAAAGGACATACCCATAAGGCTACAATCCTATACATGCTTACCTGGGAGTATGACCCACTTAATTCAGTGGGGATTACTTCTGAATAGACAAGCCTAGGATTACATTGTAAAAGTAGTAAAAATCGGTAGTATATATAGAATGAACTAGTGCTTACTTAATGTTTAAGTAAATATTGCCTTACTACTGTGTTTTTAAACTGTCACAATTCTGTTAAAATTAGCTCTCTCCCCACACTTCTCTCTCTCTCAGATTTTGAACCCTCCTCCATCACCAGCTACTGAGCGTTCACATTATACTATGGAATTTGGTTATTCTTCAAATAGCCCTTCTACCCATCGATCATACAGGTAATATTATTAGCATCCATTAAAACTCTTGTGTAGCCTTGCAAATAAGTTCGCAAGGCCTACATAGGCCGCAAACATTTTTATTATTATCCTGGGATGATCTTGAGATGGAAAATGAAATCAGGGAGGCATTGAAATTAGGAAGTGTTGTAATAGGAAACCTGTTAACCTTATATGAATCATTTACAACTCTGTAGTAACCTGTTTAATTCTGTCATTTACTGGTTAACTAGTTGTTCAGATATCTCTTACTCAGCTGCCCCGTCTTGTCAATAATACCTGTGTTTATGCAATAATATCTGTATTTCTGTATTCTCACTGTCTAATGACGATATTGTGGGTATATAGGTCTAATAATAATTGAAATTAAGAACTGATATACATTATAAAGGATTGCGTACCCCAGCTTTGAGATATATTTATATATACATTAGTGGTTGTGTGCCTTATGCACTCCCGCTTTAATCTTGACTTTGACAACTACTGTCTTCCTTCTCTGTTGGTTTATAGGCTCTGTGCTACCTCCAGGATCAGAGAGGTGATAGGCCTCTGTTACACCAATTGCTGGGAAATACAAGTGGGAGGGTGCTATTGCACTCCATGTCCTACTTGTGGGTTTCTCATGGGCTGCTGGTTGGCCACTGTATGAACAGAATGCTAGTCTAGATAGACCTTTAGTCTGATCCAGCATGGCTCTGCTTAAGTTCTTAAGAAACAAAGAAAAAGAGCCTGGCAAAGGTCTCCTCCCACTTCGCAAAACTTTTCCTGTCAGGTTGCCTGGAGGCCATCCTGGCTCACAAGAACAGACAGGTGGCTGTTTACAAGTTTGTTTCTGTGCTGTCAGCTTTCTTAACCGAGGCAGCCTATATTCCCAGCTTTGTAACCCCATGGCCTGCCTTTAGGATGCTCTGGATGGTCTTTTGAGGTTCACGCACACGCTAACAAACTTCCTGAGCCACCACTGAAATGTAGAGCAGCGCAAATGAATGAACAGGCTGCTGAGGTACACCTCCCTTGGAGAAATATAACTTGTCCAAGTTTGTTTTACTGAAATTGCATGCAAAGCAATCCGTTGTTGTTGTTGTTTTGTACCTGTTTGACAAAGGGCTTCATTTTGGAGGCTATAGGTGGCTTCATCTTAACTTTTCCGCTCCAGTTACAGGCCATATAGTTATCGGCACTTTGCTCCTCCCACCACACCATGCAGCACAGATGTCTGTGACAGCGACTACGGCCCCAGCCGTCGAGTGACGACAACAGGGGGCAAGGCCTATACCCGTGATTTGAACTATGATTCTGAGCCTGTGCCCCCACCTCCAACACCGCGCAGCCAGTACTTATCAGCAGAAGAGAACTATGAGAGCTGCCCACCATCTCCGTACACGGAACGGAGCTACTCACATCACCTCTACCCTCCGCCCCCTTCTCCCTGCACGGACTCTTCCTGAGAGACCCCCTCCCTCCTTTGACTGCCTCCATCTCGCCAGTGGACAGACTATTTGTCCCCATCAAGAGGAGGGAGGACGTGTGTCAGGGTATAGTGTGTACAGATAAAGTTTATTAAATGGGTTGGGTGGGGGATACTGGAGATAACTTGTACATAACTGTGGGGAGAAAAATTGTTATTTATATATTTTCCTAAAACAGAGTTTGCTGCTTTGTGCCATAAGATTTTTTTTAAAATTGTATACAAAGGGTTTTTTTTTTTATTTTTCCAAATGGAACACAAGAAGATGCCTTAAATCAGTGAAGTGACTGAGCATATAGGGAAATGGAAGGACTAGGGTGTGTCGCTGTTCAATGAGCCAAATACCAAAAAGAGGAGGAGGAGGAGGAGGAGGAAGCTTTTTATCATGGAAAAGGATGAAAGGAA
Source organism: Anniella stebbinsi (assembly GCA_029215795.1). Classification (NCBI taxonomy): domain Eukaryota; kingdom Metazoa; phylum Chordata; class Lepidosauria; order Squamata; family Anniellidae; genus Anniella; species Anniella stebbinsi. The sequence continues at coordinate 104,898,298 of JARDYH010000003.1, forward strand.
CCTGTCATGAAGCAGCATCTATAAATATCTGCACAGAGCTGAATAACCTCTTGCATTTTTAACTTTAATGGGCGAGCAATTCAAATTAAACTTGAAGAAAGCTGTCAGACAGATAACTAATGGTACACAAAGGGCTTTGTCTGCTACAAGAATAACAGTGAAAACACTTTTGAAAATGGCACCTTTTGCTTAATTCATGTCTCCTGAAGTAGCTCAGTTGCACCATTTTTTGCAACCCTTTGTCCCTTTCTGGGAGTTTCATCACTGTGTTGGCTGTGGTTTTGTATCAGGCTGTGAGGTTATTATTATTATTATTATTATTTTGTGGGACTGTTCACTTGGCATTTGGACCTTGTTGAGATAGGGAGGGGGCCCAGCTGGGACTTGCACATTCCTTCCTTATTCTTTCTTGCAGGGTCAGGAAGATCCTGCATGCAAATAAATGTGGGGTCTCCTGATGTCTTTGTTACCTTCTGTCTGCAGAGGAAGTAGCAGAAGAGGGAGGGCACAAACCTGAGGCCTTCTCCCTGCCTCACCTCAAGTAAAATCCTGGAGAGGAGAGGAGAGGAGGAGAGCAAAGAATGGACAGACCCTTTGTGAAGATGTCAGTGTGTGTGTGTGTGTGTGTGTGTGTATGCGTACACATGTGAATGTGAGAGAGAAGTCTTTTTTCTGCCAGTACAATAGGATGATGTTCTCCTACCAGGTCAGTGATATTTCCATGATAAGGACAAGGGTAATTATACCTGAATAACTTTTGCTCCCAGCTCTTCAAAATGTTTCAGTGCCCAAAAAAGTTGTATTTTTATACCACATAATAATAATATAGATGGCATATTTATAAATGATTGAATTTAACTTTGAATTATTAGTTTAATGTAAATGAAATCTTATATTCTTGCAGTACTATTCAGTGTGTAGTAAATATCATAGTATACAATTCATATATATTAAAATGCTACTTTTTATTAGGAAGCATTTAAACATTTTTACAGTCAAGATGCTTTCTGAAATACTTCTTCCTGTTGGTGCAGTGTTCATGTTCAATAAGCCAGTCTTTACAGTATGACTTCAGCATGTTGCTTCCTCTTATGTGGCAAAACTTCAATTTTTAAGCCCAAACCGCTGTGAATGTCAGTTTTTAAAGTTATTCTTTGCCAAAGTGTTTTGTTAACCTTATGTATTGTTTCATTTTGTCTGTACCCCTTCAGTGATTTGAAAGGGATGCCAAGTCTTCATTTATGAGAACCAATATGTGAAAATCTAGAGCATGCAGCTTTTTTGCTATTTGGGCCGTGAGCACCTAAGCCTTTGATGGAGGCATTCCTGACATTCAGCCTTTTGGAACTTACAGCTATCATAAAGTCTGGCAGAAAGAGCCGGGGGGGGGGGGGGATCAGCATTGTTACACTGATTCTACATGGATGTCAGGAAATGTTATTGCCTTCACGAAGAGCTGCTTCACATATTATGTAGCAATCAGGCGTTGCTAGACAACTGAGAGATTCAGGGCCCAGGCCCATAGGATGCAAATCTGCATAAAATTTGCATATGCTAATTTATATATCTATATGCACATTGAGAGATAATGTTTATGATTTACTTAAATTTCATAGAAAGCAAAGCCAGCCATTTAAGAGGGTCTTACCCTTAAAGGATGCCTAAAATATGGAAAATAATAAGTTAAATTCGGGGGGGGGGGATTCAAATAAATAAACAAAATTCAAATCACCTAAAGTAAATTATTCACTTAATTTGCTCCCTGTCCTAGATCATCCCAAATCAGTAGTTCCTCTTCAGTTACAAGTAAGGATGCAACCCCTATACATGTTTAGATAGAAAAGAGGCCTACAACTCCCAGCATTCCCCAGCCAGCATGGGGAACAGCTGGCTGGGGAATGCTGGAAGTTGTAGGCCTTTTTTCTGTTTAAACATGCATAGGATTTTCCCTTAAATTGCAATCTCTTCCCCACCCCACCTCTTTTTCTTTCCTGCTTGGAGGAAAATTACCCCTACCCTATGCAATTCAGTTTAGAAGAAAGGTTCTGTTGGAAGTTCCTCCCCACCTGTATATTTAATTGCTATGTGGTTTGAGGGGGCAATTCCAGCCTATAGGGAGGGGAAGGTTAATCCTTCCAACCCCAACTGTAATTCTTCTTGAAAATCGCCTCCATCAAAGGCAATTAAGGTGAAAGAAAGAAATCTTCCATTGGCATCAATGGGCACTCAGGTCCCTGGGCCAGGAACCCAGACCTAGCAATGCCCCTGGTGGCAATCTTATCAGATGTGATTGCACCTGCATTACATAATTATTTACTGAACTAAACATGCAAACCATGAAATTGAGATGGATGTCTTCAAACAATTGGTCATACAGTGGGCAGTTGCAATTGGCCACACCTTGGTGTCTTGCAACTGCGTATTTCTGGGTTGGAAATTTGTGGACTCAATGCTGGCCTGCAACTCCCTAGCCAGCATAGCCAAATGGTGGGGATGATGGAAGTTGCAGCCCAACAACATTTAGAGGACCACATGTTCCCCACCCCTGGTGTATTTGGAAACACAAGTCACCTTTTCATACTTGATTAGCTGGGGAAGATACCAGTGTAACATCAGTGTAGCCACAGCATCCATAATTGCTATGTAAAGTATGGAGCAGTTCTTACTTGTTACCTTGCCAGTAGCGGTTAAACATTTTCAGGCTCCAAACATTCCTTCCTTTTGAATCTGTACATTTTGGGCTTTGTTTGTTTTCTGTTACATTTCAGTCGTCAGAAGCTCATTTTTACTTCAGCTCTATGGGCGATCATGGCATTTGGAAATCTAATGAAAATGAACTGTTTGCCTGAAGACAACCAAAAAGACTTGAATCCCAATCCTCAGTGTATCAAATTGGAAGTAAATTTCATTGAGCTTAATGAAATTTACTTTCAAACAATTGTCAGGATTGCAGCACACATTTTGAAATCGTTCTCGGGCTTCGGGTTCAAAGGCCAGCTTGCACAACATTTGCAAGAGTGTTGGATAGCAGGAGCTTCATTTCAGATCCTTGACATTCTGTAGTTGTCCATTTGGCTCTTTGGACAGGAAAGAATTCTATGGGGGTCTCCTGGAAAAAAGGATATGTTATAAGCAATAAGGAAAGTCCCCCACAATACCCAGCGTGTGAAGAATATTGAAAGCTGAACAGACGCTAACATGCTGTCAGGATATGACGGCTTAGTGCTGTTTACACCATTCTGACTGGGAGTTAGCATGCATAAACTTGCACTGGGGAATTCAGAATATTGCATTGCTTTATCTCAATCCAAATGCTTGTACTGCATCAGCAACAATCTTTTCTTCTTGCAAAGTATGCGTTTGTGCCAATTTTTGTTATGAGGTGGTTGAGCTTATGCCGTGGTATCTTCTTTCTGTGACAGAACCAGGGTCCCTTGCCTCCTATGCAGATTCATTTAGAAGAATTAGCTCTTTGCTTTTGGATGATAGACAGCTGTCAATTTCAGGGGTGCACACAACGCAAATCCTGGAAAGAAAGTAGCCTAACATTGGCTTATGCCAAATGCTAGCTTGACTCAAATCAGTAACATTTCAACAGGGTAACCTGTTTCTCATATCTGTAGGAATTGTACTCTAAAACAAATCAATCCTAAGGTTAAGTTACTGTTGAGGAGAAGCAGGTGTTCTAAGCTTGCTCCACCATTAATACAATGAAATGGGGTGTCCTGGGTAGTCATCTTGCACAATTTCACTTGCACGATTTCACTTGCAGCTGTGTAATGCAACTTTGTCTTTTTCCTGTAACATAACGGGCCTGTTCGTAAATCATGCTAAGCCACTATGGGTTAAATTAACACCCCGGACTTAGTGGCATGTGTGTGGGTGGCCATTTTGAATATTCAACCTATGACCACAGCTTATCTTGTTGTGTGAAACTGGCAAGGGCGAGTCCCTGGCGTGGTTAACAAACCTCATGACTCGACAAGTTGTGGCCCTTTCTTGAATAGGTAAATTGGTGCCCCCTGGTGGCTTTCTATTAGCAGTGGGTGCCATGGCTCATCATGACTCAAATAAGCCACAACGAGCTTTGAGGGTGCACTCCCAATTTTTTATTGTGCCTAATGTACTTTTGCGTATAACATACTCATCAGAGGCAGTAGTCCCTTCTCGTCCACTGAATGAGGAGTTACTTTTTCTTGAGAACACAAAAAGTCAAGGTAGCCACATTGACCAAAAGAAAAATGCTAGTATCCACAATACTTTTGTGAGGCCAATTCAAAGGGCACAAAATACTGTGCAAGAACTTGAAAGCTTGCACAGCATTTTGTGACCTTTAAGTTGGCCTAATAAAGATATTATGTATTTATACTTCAGTACTTCAGTATTTTCCTTCTGGATTTTTTTCTCTTGGTGGGCAGCATTTCCTCTGGGTTCTATTGCTCACAGTTTTGTCCAGCTGTCACATGTGATTTTTATGGGGGATGCATGAGTTTGTATTCACTCCACCACTATGTGAAGACAATCCTTGATTGGACACATACTGTTCCACGTACTTCAGAGGTCAAGTGCTCACATTTTAAGACACGGTTGTCTAACATTTACCATGGTATTCAATTGCATGACTATTACAGGAAGTCCATATACCTTCTTAGAGGAATAAACTATCCTGATTTCAGCTCTTTCTAATCTTCTCTAGAATGATAAAGGCCAACAGTCTAGTTAATGTTGCTCTAGTAAATACATTGTAGAATATTTACCAGAAAAACAAGCTTTATGCTTGATTTTATAGCCACAAAAACATAGGAATGTTTAATTTGGTTTGCAGCAGACAGTTTCTATCAGAAAAGCAAAAATCCCAGAAATACTGTTTATTGCATCTGGAAACTAATTTTAAACAAGCAGAGTTTTGCGCCTGAGCCATCTTCTTTCAGTGTTAGAGTCTATTTTTTGGAAGTTTTGCTTTAAAATTGTTGTGTTCTAAAGGCTGGGGGATACATGATGACAATCAATTAAGAATGCTAGCTTTTATTTTAAGAGATTTCAAGTAAGCCCTCTGCTTTTAAAAAACCAAATGGATAGTGGAATAAGAATAATGGATTTTGCTAAACATAAAATTATGTTTCAATTTTTCTCTAATGCAACTGAGATAAATTGAACACAATTACAAAACATTGCATACCAAATTACACTTCAGAGCACAATTCAAACTAGGTATGTTTACAAAGTCCCACTCTTAAGGGGGCCTATAGGTAAGTATGCATAGGGATTGTAGCCTTAAGCACTTTTGAATTCCATTAATTTCAGTGGGAGAGAGATGCACATATTTAAATCTTCCCCATTGAAATCAATGGGACTAAAAGAGCATTTTTGGCCTATACACGTACTACCTTAAATTCCAGTTATATTTGACGTCAAAGATTGAAAGTATCTGTTAACAGAAATGGTTGGTCTTACTCAAACAGCACCTGAGGTGTTTGCAGCTAAAATTATAAACCTAAAAAATCTATTTGTAAATATGCATGATCTGAAATTTATTTGCTTATGCTGTTGTTTCAACCTCTGGTATTTTGATCCCAAGTCCTGAAAATTCTTCTGACCAAAGTCAGTGCAATATACATTAAGGAATTTGCCTGGCATCCATCCCAAACCTTAAAGACTAGATGCAGTGTATACTGTGGTGCTGTATACGTTAGCCAACCAGGGGAAAAGGCAAGATATCTTCATATATAAGGAGGATACTATCTAGCATAAGCTGAACAAGCCTTGTTTGCAAGTGAAGGATCTGGTGCTGCTTTTAGTCTTTTCAGTGTTCTCATTTTTTGTAATTTTTAATCTCTTCCCTTTGTTGTTTTTTGTTTAAATCCAGCTAGTGTGTTAATAGAGTTTTGTACAATGGTGCTTTGCAAGGATGTCTTATAATGACCAACATTTGGTCAATCCCTACTCACTCATTCACTAACACTTGTTTTGTATTGTAAAATAAAAGTGATTTACTTGCAAGCTGTATATAACTTTGTACAAAGTTCCCCACCCTTTTTTTCAATATTACCATACATGGAGTTGTAACAAATAAAATGTTGATTTTTTTATAATAAACTTGAGTGGAAAATAAATTTTGTTCATTCTAGTGATCGTATGTAGGGACTTCGATTTAAACGAACAAAATTGAAAGGGCAACATGATACACAGAGAGCCAAATTATGAGAAGTGTGTATCATGAACACCTGTGCCTGAAGTGTGTACTGCATCAGACTTCAACCTCATTGATCCCTCAGTTCTGCATTGCAACTTGGGAGCAATAAAACAAGCTAAATTTGTCTATAAAATGGAGAGGAGGACATGGACCATGTAAGCTGCCTGGGTTCTTTGCAAGAGGGGAAAAGGGGCTATAAATCTCAACCTATAAAGTGGAAAGTATGTGTGTTTTCATTTATGTCCGGAAATGTTTACCCACTTCCGGATGAGTTAGAAACTTGAAGTTTGGCATGCTGATAGGTCTGGTTGTACAATGTATCAGAAAAATATGAAAGCACAAACTTTTGGGTTTTAAGTATTTTTAAAGAATTTAATTTAAAAAACTTAGGCTTATGCCTATAACTCCCAGCATGCCTTGCGTGGGAGGCCAGACTTACTGGCCTTTGGTGGCCATTGTGAGTGTGCAGATGGGTGGCTGCTGCATGCCTTCCACAACCTAGACTTATTAGGTTGGTCTTGAGTAGTCAACCCAATCCCACATAAAAGGAAACAACCCACATAAATGGGTTGTGTCTATGTGCGGTGCCTCCTCCCACCCACCATGCATGCTTTTAAAATCATAACTAGACACAACAGCATGACTGAGAGGCTGAACTCTGAACATGCTGAAAGGTATCTTGTCCTGATAGTGATGTTTTCTTAGAATCTGGGGGAAATGTGTGTGCAGCCTTCACCCTTGAGGAGGGAGGGGAAGCGCTCTGTGCATGCCCAGAAACAGCTACAATGAAGGGGGCAAGGGCCAGGCCCTGGCCCTCCAGTACAGGCTCCTGATTAAGCACCTGTTGGATGAGAAGCACAAGCCGAGACAGTCCTAGCAGGACTTGGGCAGAGCTGGGCACGTCCACTGACATCCGCTTACCTCCACTCTTTGGCGATGGTACTCCTCGATGCTCTATCGATGAGCAGCATTGGCAATGAGAGAAGAAAAGCACCTCTCAGAGGACTCGGGCACCTGTGGGCTGGGAAAGGCATGCTTTCCTCTCCAGTGATAGAGATGGAATGCTTTCTGGGCTAAATACAAGGATGTATTTTTGCATTTGAGAAAGCATACAAAATTTTGATGAATGAAAGATCAATCTCCTTCATTGGTAAATGTAATAAAGTGCTAAGATGTTTCAAAGCACAGGTCATTGTGTTCTACAAGAAAGTGCATTCTCTATAGGGATAAACAGAGCTACCTTATTAACCTGAAGAAGTAGATTTGGGTCCATAGAGAAACTCTTCTTAACTATGGGAGGTTGGAAAGATAGATCAACTCCCTTCGTATTTGGTATTTTAATACCATCCCAATTCTCAGTAGTTGGCTTAGGGAGGGAAGCAGAGGTTTCCCTTTTCATAACAGATATAAGAGTATCTACATTATTTGAAATTCTTTTGAGCTCTTTATAAATATTTTTAAGGCCACCAAATTACATTGCCCTGCTAGAAGTGCACTGTCACGAAGAGAAGTAATAGTCTTACTTCTGGCCAACGAGACCATATTACGCCAGTCCTTTTCCAACTTCACTGGCTGCTGATCCAGGTCCGGGCCCAATTCAAAGTGCTGGTACTAACATCTAAAGCCCTAAACGGCTTGGGGCCAGGATATCTAAAGGAACGCCTCCTCCCATATGTACCTGCCCGGACCCTAAGATCATCTACAGGGGTCCTTCTCCGTGAGCCCCTGCCAAAGGAAGTGAGGCAGGTGGCCACTAGGAGGAGGGCTTTCTCCGCTGTGGCACCCCGGCTGTGGAATGAGCTCCCCAGAGAGGTTCGCCTGGCACCTACTTGGTACTCTTTTTGTCGCCAGGTGAAGACCTTTTTATTCTCCCAGTATTTTAACAGTTAAATTAACTCAATTTAATCCTTGCTGTTTTAAATTTGTATTTTAATCTGTATTAATTCCTGCTGCTTGGTTTTATTCTGGTTGTGTTTTTATATTGTATGTTATTCTGTGTTTTTAGATTGTGCCTTGTTTTATATATTTTTAAATGATTTCATGGTTTTAATTTTTGTGAACCGCCCAGAGAGCTTTGGCTATGGGGCGGTATAAAAATGCAATAAATAAATAAATAAATAATAAATTAATATTCTCATATCTGCTCCCACTTGCATGGTTATTAGTAGTAGTATTTCTGGTATGTGGTTGCTGGAGCTCAACACTTTCAGTTTCTAAAACATCAAATCTATTAAAAGTAGGAATTGTAGGTTTACTGTCATCTAATACTGACCTATCAGATCTAAAAAAAATTTAATTTTAAGCTGTTTGGTATGAGGGGGAGAAGACTAATTAGAATTACTTTGGGAACGCTTTTTGGAACCCATTTCATTTAACATTCAAATAACAATTAAAATATCCAGACCTAAGTATATATATGAGTACATATAATCAAACACTAAACCCCCAGGAATTAAATTTTCAAACAAACAAACAATGCTTTAGCAAATATTTAACCTAAAATCTGTTCGTTCGTCTGGAGCCTGCAGATCCCAAGTGAAATAATAAACTAACAGGAGCACAAGAGACAGAAGGACATTCCCCCACCATATAAGAAGGAATATAGTTATAATGTGGATGAGGCAGACCAGTTCTGCCTTAAGTTCCTGATACCAACGGCTGTGTAAAATTTGCCTCTAAAAAGCTGCTTAATAAATCAAAGGTCCCAAAGAAAACCTCAAACTGAGGCTCAAAACTAAAATGAGCAAAAGTTCTTTTTATTTCTCTCCTAACTCCTCGAGGCCTCTTCAGGATCACTTCCTTTCACTCCACAAACTGAAATTTGTCAAAAGAGTATCACAGCTTTCCAAGTACACCTTTCCTGTCCAGCCCCCTGTAAATGAGTTAGGCATGTTCTCTTCTTGGTCAAGGTGTAAACGCTTTAGGGCAGTAATAAACTCGTTGAACTGCAATTCCAAAGCATCAACCAGATGACCCAGGGGTGTGTGTGTGTGTGTGTGTGTGTGTGTGTGTGTGTGTGTGTGCAGTTGGACACAAAATGTGCAGTTGGGAAAAATAATGTGCAGTTGGAAGTCTGATAATGTGGGGTGTGACGAGGCATTTGTGCAGTTGGAAAATTTGCTTTAAACCCCCCGAGATGACCTGCTTCCTGGGAGCGACGAACAGCTCTAATCTCATTTGAAAGGAGTTCAAGACAGCCAAACTAAACCTTTTCTGCTCCTCTGTCACTTTGATGAGATGATGCATTATGGAGGGATTGTGGGGAGTGAGCAGTATATTTTGCATAAACACATTTTAAGAAAAAAACGTTGGTTCTTTGAAGGGCAGGCTATTGCCCAAAAGTTGAAAGTGCCTGGCACATGCTCTGGTTCTACATCTGTAATGAATAGCGCCCCTTTTGTTATCAATCATGGTGGTATATATAAGAGATCTGTGTGAGAGAGAAGTACTGGGCAGACCCTGTATTTGGCAAGGATATAGAACAGTGTTCCCCCCTCTTGCTTCCCTCCAGTTGTTTGAGGTTACAACTCCCAGCATTGCTGACCATGGGACATACTGATGTGCAATGCTGGGAGTTGTAGTCCAACACCTTTGGAGGGCACCAGGTTGGGGAAGGGCTGCTCTAAACAAAAAAAGAGAAGTAGGTGGCCCTAAGTTGTTCATCATGAGTTTTCCACAACCCCACAGTCACCTCTGCATATCATATTCTCCATCCTGTCCTCATGGTTTATCTGCTTTGCGAGAATGAGAATTTCACTTGCACTGTCTGGCTCCTTAGAGAGGATGTGGAGTTAAGGTTTGTGAGCCTTAACTCCCAATTTCCCTGCTTTTTGGTGCTTGGTTGGAATCTGTAGAGCCTTAACATTGTTTTTGTAAACCGTAGGTTTTTTGTTCAATGAATATTTATTAAACATGGATTTCTGTACTGTGTGTGTAAGTCATTTCAAGGCTGCTTTTTTGCAGCAGGAAACAACCTATGGATTTAATTATTCATCATCATCATCATCATCATCATCATCATCATCATCATCATCATCTATGGATTTCTTAAAAGGATCTCCAAGCTCCATAATTATCCCTCCATAATTACACTCCAGCATGTCCATTAAAACAAGGAATAAAAACACTCCATCCTCTCCTCTCTCCCCACCCCATGACATGGAGGATTATCATGGATTTCTAATTTGTCATACAACAAAGCAGATTTCACATAGTTTAATAGTTGTTCCCATTTCCCAGAGAACCCTGTTTTTGCAGGGAAAGGGTCTGAATTTTTGCGCCCTTATCAAACTACCATTATTATTTCTTTATTCAAGGGCTGATAACATGGTCTTCGGGCTATTATTTCCCATGGCAGCTAACAGCACCGGTCTCAGCTCTCCCACCATCTGAGGCAGGAGAGAGCACATGTGCTGCCTTCACCCATCATTGCTGCCACAAGGTACAGAAAGGAAAGGCAATGAACTTTGATCGCTGTCGTCTAGCTTTCAAAGTCTTTGAAGCACTTCTAATTGTTTCAAGTATGATATAATTAATATTGTCAGAGGTAGGCTTAAGAGTTCCGTTTTCCCAAGCAACTGGAATTCTCCCAAGACATTTCAACAAACATTAAAAGGGGATTCATGTGCAATGTTCTTAAATCTCTCCATTCCTAGGGCTGCAATGTTCTTATGGTTTTTCTAAGTTTTTGCAATGTTTTTAGCTACCTAGAAAGGAGAACTTCAGAAATTGCAATTACACCATGAAAAAAAATGATGGGGTGAATTACATAGTACAATTCTTCCTGGACTGTATCACTTCTGATTGAAGGTAGGGTCATCACATATTTGAATGCTCACCCACATAAAATTTGGCTCACACACAGGAAATTGGACAGTCAGCTAGACTAAGCTAAAATCCTGTCCTTGATGTACCAGATTTTGCATCTGCAAGGAAATTTTCATATGGAGAAATATTAAAACAAATATTCAACCCCTCACCTGGTCTGAAGTGGTCCAGTTCAGTGACGCCAGGTGATTCTCCACCATTGTGTGTTTCATCCCTCCAAGTGATGCAACAATGAACAAATTGTAGCTGATAATACTTCTCTTTCTGTGCACTATTAAAAGTCCATCGCTCTAGGGACTCTTCCCAGACTGAACCCATCAATCCTACATCCTCAGACCCCTTTTTGGCCCACTTTATGTTGTTATTTTCCACTTACACCTTTACAAATGCCTCACGAAGAAAAGTATTAAGAGACGTTCTGCCTAAATAAGGCATCATCGAAGTCTGTTAAGCAAAAGAACTAGAATGTCACAACAGAGCTGGTGTCAGGTTGGTCTTCTGTGGGCCTCCAGCACCATACTAGTGGGTCCTCTTGCAAAATGAAGATGGCAGCAGCCTGTCACTTCTCTTCTTAGTGCCTAGCTGAGCATGCATCCCCCAAATAAATGTACCAGGCCAGATGGTGGCAACAGGAAGGACAGGTGGAGGGGCTCAGAAGCTTAGAAGGTTAGGTGGCTGCAGCTGCCACCATTACACCAGACTGCCTATGGGCACTGGGATAATGATGATGGCAAAGCTGCTTCACCCGATTCTTCTTTGTTGAGAGGAAGAAGAACAAAGGGGGAAGGAATGACAGCATCAGCCCCAGCGTGCCTTCCTTGGCCCCTGGATGCCGGCATTTGCCCCACCATGCTGAATGCTGACACTTGGCCTATGTCGAGTCTGCCATGACTAATGTAATATACTCCAGCCTCAGAAAACATTGGACAGAAATCATTGGACATGCACACGAATAACCATGCCACTATTGAAGCGACTAAGAGTGCAACCCTATGCATGTTTAGAAAGGGAAATGTCCTACAATTCCCAGCAGGCCCCAGCCAGCACAGCTGGATGGAGGGATGCTGGAAGTTGTAAGACTTCTTTCTGTATAAACATGCATAAAATTGTGCCCCAGCTCTTTTAAAGTTTTTGAGGGGATGATTTCCCTGTTGTTCCACATTCCAAACAACTACTCCAAATTAAGGAACATCTTCTGAAAGACACGTTCTTTCATTATTCCACATCTTCCTCATCTCGTAATCCTAACGCTTTTTCCTGGAAATGACGAAGAAAGTGAATCAGTGAGGTTTGTACAGTTCTGAATATTTTTGATTTCAGTTCACAGTAGAGAAAGAGAGTCATCCGAGTAGTAAGCAAAGAGACCCAAATACATATTGACATTTTCATATAAATTAATGCACAACTTGTAACACACCACCACACACAATCTCTAGGAGACATCCTGTTTATTTATTTATTCTTAAAATTTAGATATTGGAGGGGTGGGCAATTAGCAACCTATGGACTAAATGAAGACCCCTGGTCTCTAGTGTGGCCCCACCCTAACCCACTGAAATTCAATGCCATGACACAGACGGAGACAAAAACATTGTCAGCAAACCACAACAGAGACTAAAAAGGGAGACATTTTGGTTGTAAACAAACTAAATTTGTCCCATTTCAGCCTCCGTTGCAACTCGCTGTCAAAAGTCAGGGGCAAACTGCCAATGTTTTTTTGTCTCACACTGCCAAATTCCAGCAGCACAGCAGTAGGCAGGTTGCCTGACAGGCTGGAAATTGACCTCCAGACCCCTCAAAGTTGCCCTGATATTCCACCTTATTTGCTAAAAAAAAACCATCAAGGCAATGTACAGCCATTTTAAACAATATAACCTTAACATAATAAAGAATAAGAACAACAAAACCAGCAAAATGTTATAACATTAAGACAACTAAATAATTTAAAAGACTAAATTAAGATGTGTCTTCACAGCCTTTCTAAAAGCCAAGTGAGTGAGGGCCAATCACAGTTCTTAAAGGGCCCTGCATAGTCTGGGAACGACACAGGAGAAAGACCTTTCATGCATACCTGACAAACGAGCCTCTGTGGGAAATGGTGCCCTCAAAAGAGCCTCTCGTGCAGAACTGAGCAGGTTCACAACAAGAGCAGTCCCTGTGATAGTCCAGCCCTAAGCTGTTTAGGTCTTTAAAGGTCAAGACCGAAAGTTTGAATTGAGTTCAGAAAGCATTTAGCAACCAGCACAGGTCTTTCAAGACACGTGTAACATGCACTGGTTAGCACCAGAGCAGCTTCTCATGTATTTAGGAAGGGCAGATAATGGTAAGGCATTAGCTGAGGTCCCTATATATAGGCCCCTACTTAAGCTTTCCCCTGCCAAATGGAAATCTCTACCTTGCCCACTATGTTAATATGGCCAATAGTATGGCACCTATCCTGGGAAAGGGGGGATGAACTCTCAGCAATTGCAGATTGGCTACTGATCCTCTCAGATATCTGTTGGAAGGTCACTTGGTAGTAGGACAAGCACTGTAAGCTAACCATAGTATTTGGCATCCTTTGGTATTTCATTTTAAGATATCCAGCCAAATAACGTCAGCCAAAGGCAGGAAAACTGACAGCACAGATGATCTTGGCCAAAACACTGCCTTTATAAAAGTCATATATGCAAAGCTAAATTTAGCAACACCATTCAAATCAGGAACCCCAAGTTGGGAAGATGATAATTGGATAACCAAATATGCCAGGCATATTCCAGCCCTAAAGAGATTTCTCCCAGGTATGATCTACTTACAGATCTGGTTGCAGACAGAATTTCCCAAATTTTCAGATTAATTTTCAGATTAATTTTGATTAACCTTGGACACAACGCTGCCTTGATTGGCTTTTCCTTTCCAAGCTCACCCTTTTGAAATTCATGATGGCTCTTGCAATGAGTCACTTCCCCCACCCCCCACTACTATTGTGAGCAGTCCCAAACTGCTCTTGATTCTATCTGCAAAACTTATCCTTGTCCCTTTATGTCACTGTTATTTCCAGCCTCACACTGATGCTCCATTTGAAATCTTTTTTTTATCCTGTAGAAACCCAAAGGCTTCAAGCTCTCAATCTCCAGCCAGTAACACGCTGCTGAACTCAATCATTTTGGTTCCTTGCTATCTAGAGGTAGAGTTCAATGCTGCTCAAAATCTCTTGGTTACAGTTTTCCAATCTACAAAAGGACTATTTAGATCTTTACGTCTTATACCAGTTTAACTCTCATAAGAATATAAGAAACATGCTGGATCAGAGTAAGAGCTTATCTAGTCCAGCATTCTGTTCCAACAGTGGCCAATCAAATGCCATAGCACTCTCCTGCAACTGGTATTGAGAGGCAGACATGCTGTTTCTGATTCCGAAGGTAATGTATAGCCACCATGACTAATTGAGAGAGTTATCTCCATGAATTTGTTCAACCCCCTTTTAAATCCATCTAAGTTGATAGCTGTCATCAGCAAGCTTGTTCAGAATTGTCACAGAAGTATTGTTCTCAAGATTCCCTTAGGGAAGGAATACTTATAACTCTTTTTTAGTTCGTAGTGTAGCTAAACTCTTAACATTTGAAGGGGCTCATGAAAGCATGTCATGTTGGAGTAATAATGCAGACAACTGTTTGGCCTTCTTTCAGAAGGCCAAAGTTGATATCCATTCCGGAGAACACAGTACCCAAGCATTCCCACCTCTACAACAGCGGGGCGATAGGACCAGCCGCATCAGCTCAACATTCATAGATCAATATGGTTCAGAACATGTACAGAAAGGGGATCCATAAACAAAGGAAGTAAAACCTCTTACCCATCCACCTTGGCTACAGATCCAAGGGCTGAAATTTTCCTTGATGTATTTTGTTCCAAAGCCCAGCACAATGTTCATGGGATGGCTGTCCATAGCAGTGAGTCTGGTTGTGACTTCCATAGCAAAAGCAACTTTGGTGCTCTGAAGTTGGCCCTCACAATCCATTGCCGAATCTACAATTGTTTCCTCTACAAACTGGTCAGTGACTTTCATGAAGAATGCATAGGACATCAGGTCTGAGATACACTGAGAAAAAGTCTTATCTTTTTTCATCTGAAAATGGAAAGTAACACATTTGTCAGCGGGAGCAAACAGAGGAAGCATCCCCCAACCTAAGGTCATCCAGGTGATATCGTGGTTGAGAAAGGGTTTGAACAGGTCCCGGGTTCTCAGGTCCCGGGTTCTATACTTTCAGCAAGTTTAACACTGTCTTTTCGTGGTACAAATATGCTCGTTAGATGTCCTAAATTAAATGTTAAATGTCTCCACACATACACCTGCTGACTGCATTGGTAAGAACAGATTTGTGTTATTCCCTCCCCCCCACCCCACCCCATGACTTTTTGCAGTCCCCTTGTAGATGGGGTTCTGTGAAAGGGATATCTGCTGCTCTGACTTGAACCAAGTCACAAAATGCACACTGCATGCTCAACCTTGTGGCATAAAAAAACCCAAATTGTTTTACTCTCATTCAACAGTTGTAATTATCTATATCAAGGATAGCCAACTTCTGTGTTCTTGTGGGGGGGCACTCTATTCTGCAGATAAGGGACCATGTAAAATAGCCTTGGGAGTTTGATGCAGTCCCCGGACAGCTATGCCTGATCTATCTGAATTCAGGGGAAGGATTTCTTCCCCAAAAACTTCTCTGAAAAATCTATGCTTCTCCCTTCCCACATGTTCAACAACCTACACAATATTTTAGAAGTGTAGTCTAAAAAAGACTGCACTAACATGATTTCACAAAATTGTAAATGAATAAAAGCAAAGGAACAGAATAGAAGCTTCTACCGTGTAAAGCTTTAGGATTCACTACCTATAAAAAGCAGATCAGAGAGTAATAAGTGCCTACCTTTTCCTGCAGTTCATCTCCTGATTTTCTTAACAAGTCAACTATTGTGTCAATTAGCTTTGCTTCCTCATCTAGTGAAAAACAGGTTAAAATTAGTTAATTTTCTGGTCTAGCACAGAAAGTAAAATCATCAATAAATTCATTAAAATAATCATTTTGTAAGCTGCCACAGGAAACCATCAATAAAAAGTGTTGATCAATAAATAAAATACAGCTATAAGTATTTATATAACACTTTCCCCACGAACTTCTCGTATATTATCTCTGAAACCCTTACAGGTGGTGGTGGCCCAGCCCTACTGGCAACTGCCTCAGTCAAAGGATGATAGCCATCATTAAGGATGCCGAAGTAGGAGACACAGAGATCAGTATGCTGATGATTCTCAGCTCTATTTCTCCTTGTTGTCAGAGTCAGTTGGGGCAGTGAAGGTGCTGGACCAATGCCTGGAGGCTGTAATGGGCTGGATGAGGGCGAATAATAAACTGAAGCTGAATCCTGATAAGATGGAAGCTCTGTGGATTGGTGGTTCCCGAGTTTGGGAATTGGGCAAGCAACCTGTTCTGGATGGGGTTGCACTCCCTCTGAAGGAGTAGGTGCATAGCTTGGGAGTACTCCTAGATCCATCCTTGTCCAGGTGGACTCTGTGGCTCGGAGTACTTGGGGTCGGCTTTGGCTGATCTGCCAGCTACAGCCTCTACTGGACAGGGATAACCTAGCCACAGTAGTCCAGGCGCTGGTAACTTCCCAATTAGACTACTGCAATACACTCTATGTGGGGCTGCCCTTGAAGACGACTCAGAAGTTGCAGCTGGTGCAAAATGCAGCAGCTAGTCTGCTCACCGGAACATCCCATAAAGACCATATAACACTGGTCTAAAAAGAATTGCATTGGCTGCCTATATGTTTCCAGTCGGAATTCAAGGTGTAAGTAATGACGTTTAAAGCCCTAAATGACTTGGTAACTTGGTACTTGAGAGAGTGCCTCTCCCTATATATGCCTGCCCAAGATTTGAGTTATGTTGGCACCCTGCTTGTGGAATACCCTCCCCTTGGAGGCCTGGCTGGTTCTGACACTGGCTTCATTCAGGTGCCAAGTTAAAACATGGCTTTCTCTCAAAGCATTTGAGGGCTAAATTCTCCATGGATATACATCATTTTAATTGTTTTTAATTGTTTTATTTTTTTAAAAAAATCTTACCAGTTTTAATTTGTTAATGATTTAATACATTTTTCACAATGTAAATTATTTATGTTTATATTGTTCTGGTTTTATCTGTACGCCGCCCTAAGATCCCAGTGATAATAGGGCAGGATACAAATGTTTTAAAAAATAAATAAACCCATGGGAATACCATTCACTGGCAAATTCTCATTCAGCCCCACTGAAAAACAAGAGAAGTTTCCAGTAGACTGGCACGCTCCTTAAAAACAAATCCTGAGAAACATATAATATATTAAGGACCTCTCTCTTTCTCTCTCTCTCTCTCACACACACACACACACACACACACACGTTCTTGTATCATTTATGTATTCATAAATGCATTGCATCCATTCTTTTTTGCATCTTGTATTACCATTGGATGAGCTGATTAGTGGGATGGAACCATTTCGATTTTCTGCCTTACACATCAAAATGCCTTGAGAAGGTCCTGCTTACAACAATTGTATAACGTAGTTCCAAACTGTGCTAGCCACAAAGAAGCAACCTGTCCAAAACTGCAAACAATCGAGCATTGGAAGCACCACAGGTGCATGGTAGTACTTTCTGTCGTACCCCTAGAAGGTCCCTGCCCTCGTAGTAGTCTTAGCTCCACAGCACACCCTGCTGGCATTTCCAGTGTGGTGTTAGGATGCCAACGCTGCTTTCCTGAGCACTTACGGCCAACAACACTTATTGATACGTGCAGTTCCATTCTGCCAAAGTATGAGATGTATAGCTGAAATGCTTATGATTTCAGAAATTATGGGGAAAGGGAACTCAGACAGAAAATACAAAACAAGCATTGTTCCTACACTAGCTGATAAGGCTATATATACTTCACCCATCTTTTAAATTTTCTTTTAATTTTTTTTTAAAAAATATCTATTTCTATTCTTTATACCAGGTCATTAATAGAGTTCTGTGGAACACTAGGCACATCCTCAAATTCTTACCAGAGGTCCCTCAGTTACAAGTTTAGCAATAGCAGAAAGCTTTGCTGGAAGATATATTGTTTATCATAGATATTCCCATCATGCACTATGGAGCAGCAGTGAATGTTGGTCACATTCAAAAGTACAGACTTAGTTTTTGTGCAGAACAGTAGTAATGCCCAAGAAGCCTGGCCAGCTTGAATGGGCTCTAAAAGATGTGCTGGAATCCCCTGCAGGATGCAGGGATTGTGTGGCAAAAACGCAGCAGTCCCTTTGCAGAGAAATCACTGTGGAAGAGGTTCCCGGAAGACAGAAGTTACACACACACACACACACACACACACACACACAACGTACACGGAGCAACATACTACAGAAAGAAGTTCAGATGCTAAAGAAAACCCAAGGTACCTTTTCCATCATTTTCTTCATGTACAGGTTTGCTGGCTGATCCACCGTCATCTTCGATGCTCACAGCACGTTCCAAAGATTTGAATCCTGTCTTTTCAGGGTAGGACCTAGAATTACCAACTATTCTGGCAAGGCTGTCTGCCACGAGAGAGATGTCTGAATCATCTATTTTTAAGAAAAGCAAAGTCAGATAATTCCACAGCCAGTATTCATTCAGCTAATGCTGCATTCAGGTCTATTCACGTTGCCTCACCATCACAGGACACAGGTAAATTCTACTAGACATGACAGAGGGAGACAAATGTATCATTGTCATTTTTCTAATCTAGTTTGGCCCCAATGTCTTGGTAGGTCAGGACAAAAGCCACAGCCTTTATAAAACTTTGGCACTTCTGGGCAAAGACACAGCAAAGCTTCCTTTGCAAGCACCATGTACACACACACACAGAGGGGCCCTGTATGGGGAGTGGCCATCATTCAGTAGTAGAGCACATGGCTTTGCATGTCCAAGGTTCCCTGGCATCTTCCATTTTTAAAGGATCTCCGTGCTAAGGAGTAGTGCTAAGGACCCTGGAGCCCTTGGGGAGACATTGTCATTCAGAGAGGACAGGACTGGGCTGGTTGAGCTAAATGTCTGATTCCGTCTAAGCCACCGCCATGTGTGTTCAGACAGAGCATTTCCTCTAAAGTACTGGGTGAAGTGGAAGATTGAAATGCTTGCTTAAGAACCTCAGAGAGTCCTGCTAGATCAGACCAAAAGCTCACCTCGTCCGTCCAGCATTCTGCTTTGCTCAGGGGCCAATCACAGGCCTCCGGGGAGCCCCTAAGCAGGGCATGGAGGGGACTGCCCTCTCTCTCTCGCTGAGTCTCTACAGTATCTGGTATGCAGTGGCAAACTGTCTCTGCACATGGAGGTCCCATATTGCGATTGCAACTAGTCTCTATTGGCGGACCTACTCCTGTCAAGACCACACCCCTTAAAAAAGGCAAAAGAGTAGCGCTAAAGGCACAGGTGTGGATGGGAGGGACATAGTGGGCTGTACACACTGAAAATGCACAAGATCCCCCATTAGTATGGAAAGTCCACTGCAATGCCACTGGCAGATGACAATGGAAAAGGACTGATTTACAAGCTCCTGGAGCCGTCTGTTTGGAAGCACCCAACGTCGCCAGTGTTGAAATCAATAGAAACTGAAAATGCTTAACTTCCTTAAAATGGATTTCTTTTATTGCATTTGGCTTCCAAAATACAATAAAAGTATTTTCATGTATTTTAATTGTTATAGGGGTTGGATGAGCCACCTTAGAGAGAGGCTCTTTTAAGGTCAAAGCCGGGCGAAAAATCTGCCAATCATCAGCCATGAATATGATCATCAGCCATGAATATATTTCTCTATGCCTTCGACAACATCGTCAGCTAAGGATAGTGTGTCTCCTCTGACTGAATGCTTGGAGGCGGTAATGGGCTGAATGAGGAAAAACAAACTGAAGCTGAATCCAGACAAGACGGAGGTGCTCGCTGTCAAAGACCCCAACCTGGGTTTGGAGGTGTGTCAACCAGTTCTGGATGGGGTTAACCCCCCCCCCCCCGAAAGACTGTGTTCGCAGCTTGGGGGTGCTCCTAGATCCGTCGCTCCAAATGACAGCTCAGATTGATGCGACAGCCAGGAGTGCCTACTATCAGCTTCGGCTGATACGCCAGCTGTGCCCCTTCCTAGAGTTGGAAGACCTAAAGACGGTAGTGCACACGCTGGTAACTTCAAGGCTTGACTTCTGCAATGCGCTGTACATAGGGCTACCTTTGTGCCTAGTCCAGAAACTTCAACTTGTTCAAAATATGGCAGCCAGGTACACCTAGGGGTGACCACATTACACCAGTTTTAAAATCGCTTCATTGGCTGCCAATCAGTTTCTGGGCAAAGTATAAAGTGTTGGTTATTACCTTTAAAGCCCTACATGGTTTGGGTCCAGGTTACCT
Source organism: Anniella stebbinsi (assembly GCA_029215795.1). Classification (NCBI taxonomy): domain Eukaryota; kingdom Metazoa; phylum Chordata; class Lepidosauria; order Squamata; family Anniellidae; genus Anniella; species Anniella stebbinsi. The sequence goes on from JARDYH010000003.1 coordinate 104,918,751, forward strand.
ACGGGATCGCCTTCTCCTGTACAATCCGCCCCGCACACTTAGGTCCTCTGGGAAGAACTTACTCAAGTCAGCCAGAACTAGACTGACGAGTGTTACCCAGAGGACCTTCTCTTCCATCGCTCCCAGGCTATGGAATGGTCTGCCGGAGGAGATTAGACAAATTAGCAGTCTTCATGAATTTAAGAAAGTCATGAAGACTGCTCTCTTCCGGCAGGCCTATCCAGATGAATTTTAAGATGTTTTTAATGATGTATTTTTTCTTGTTTAAATTTTTTTTTAACTGTTTGTGATTCTTGTGATATATATTGTTGTTGTTCCCCGCCTCGATCCGGAGGGAGAGGCGGGTTATAAATAAATAAAAATACTATTATATGTGATTAGGACATATATGGAAAAAACATTCCACCTACCTTGCACCTCTGCTGGAAAGGTAGGCACACTTCCAACTCCCGCCTGTGGTATGTAGGCATGTCCATTAACGGCATCCTCACAGTAACTGATTGTGTTCTGGGATTCATCATTCACTTGTGTTCTTAAACAAGAAGGAAGCAGGTGTTTCCAGTTGGCTCTCCTCCTCCTCCTCTTCATCTTCTTGTTTTTCTTTGTTCTTTTGAGAACAGGTGGTTCTTGGCTCTCAGGAGACAGGCCTTTTGGGCTGGCCGCTTCCATGCTCTCTGCGCCTAGGGGTGATCCCTCTCGGCCTTTGGCTTCCCTTTTTAAAAGTTGCCCATATTTGCTGGCAGGCAGCCGGCGCTGGGCATAGGCCATAAGCACTCTGTATTCTGTGCTGGTTCTGTCCACATCATCCAAAGGGATTTCTTCCATAGTGGAAGAATTGGCCAAATTCATATCACACCTGCAACGATAATACTCCTTGTTAAACTTTACTAGGAATCCCTGGTCCCCTCTACAAGGATTCGCTTTTGCGCCCGGTTAGGCGATTATGGGCTTGGGACCACAATATCTGATGGAACGCCTTTCCCGACATGAACCTACCCAAACACTACGTTCAACATCTAAGACCCTCCTCCGGGTTCCTACTCCGAGGGAAGCTCGGAGGTCAGCAACAAGGGAGAGGGCCTTCTCTGTGGTGGCCCCCCAATTGTGTAACAATCTCCCTGACAAGGCTCGCCTGGCGCCAACATTGTTATTTTTTCTGTGCCAGGTCAAAACTTTTCTCTTCTCTCAGGCATTTGGCAATATCTGAGGAGCCTGGGTTTGTTTTTGTTTTTGTAGCTTTTTTGGGCTGTTGTAGCGGTTTTAAAAGTATGTGTGTATTGTGTGTATGTTGTATGTTTTTGCTGTTTTAATTTTTGTATATTGTTTTTAATTGTTTTAATCCTATGTAAACGCCCAGAGAGCTTCAGCTATGGGGCGGTATACAAGTGTAATAAATAAATAAATAAATAAATAAATAAATATCTTACTTATAGTTCTAATTTCAGTAGCTTACAGGTGCTTCCAGACAAGCCTTTTGTAGAGCCATCACCCTGCCACTTTTTACAGGGGGCCTAGACAACATCATCTTCAACTTGTAACCTTCCTGTGTTTTCCTACCACTACTTCTATCTTTTCCATTACTACAAATATTCTGTTAACAAGGGAAAGACAGAATAGCTGCACAATGCCTCCTGATTTGTAGTTCTAGGAGCTCTCCATCTGGAAGCACCCTAACTTTCGAATTATAATGCTGCAGCCCAAGGCTGGCCCTACCATTAGGCAGAGTGAGATGGCTGTCTCAGGCAGCAAATTTGGGGTATCACGAAAGGGCAGCAAATTGTTAGTTAAATACATTATTATTGTATTTTTACTGTCAAAGCTGGGGAGAGGTGCTTTGGGGATTTTCTGCCTCATGCCTGGCTTTGGGTATTAGGCATCTTGACTTGAGTACTTCTCCTTTCCACCCAATTCCAAGGAAGCCATTTCGGTGCTAAACTGGTGTCTGTCAGCAGTAATGGACTGGATGAGGACAAACAAATTGAAGCTTAATCCAGACAAGTCAGAGGTGCTCCTGGTCAGTCGAAGGGCAGATCAGGGAATAGGGATTCACCTTGTGCTGGATGGGGTTACACTCCCCCTGAAGACACAGGTTTGCAGCTTGGGTGTACTCCTGGATTGAGCCCTGAGCCTGGATGCCCAGGTTTCGGTGGTGGCCAGGAGTGCATTTGCACAGTTAAAGGTTGTGTTTCAGCTGCGCCTGTTCCTTGAGGTGTCGGACCTGGCCACAGTGACGCATGCCTTAGTTACATCCCGTTTGGATTACTGTAATGTGCTCTGTGTGGGGCTGCCTTTGAAGAGTGTTCGGAAACTTCAGTTGGTTCAAAGAGTTGCAGCCAGATTGTTGACCGGGGCTGGCTACAGGGAGCGTACAACTTCCCTGTTAAAACAGCTCCACTGGCTTCCAGTCTGTTTCTTGGCACAATTCAATGTGCTGGTTATGACCTATCAAGCCCTATACGGCTCGGGTCCAGGTTATCTGAAAGACCGTATTCTCCCTTACAAGCCTGCCCGTCCTCTGAGATCTTCAGGGGAGGCCCTTCTCTCAGTCCCACCACCATCACAGACATGCCTGGTGGGAACGCAGGAGAGGGCCTTCTCGGTGGCTGCCCCAGGGCTCTGGAACTCCCTTCCCAGGAAGGCTAGACTGGCTCCCTCCCTGGTGTGTTTCCGGAGGCAGGCTAAAACTTTTTTGTTCCGTCTGGCCTTTATGTGTTGTTTATATATTGGATTTTTTAAAAAATGTATTTGTATTTCAAATGTTTTTAAATGTTTTAATATTGTAACATGTTTAATTATTCTTTTATTTTAGTATATCTCGATCTGTTTTAACTGTACATGTTTTAATTTGTAAAGCTGCCTTGAGTCCCACTATTGGGAAAAAGGTGGGATAATAATAATAATAATAATAATAATAATAATAATAATAATAATAGGCACCATATGCTGCTCCATCAGAAACAACAAAATTCCTGCACAATGGTTAACTGGTGTTGGGGTTGCAATCAGGGTTGGTCCAATCTTTTTTGCTGCTTGAAACAAAGGACAAGACACTCCCTGTCTCTCCCCCACCCCCACCCCCAGTATTCCTTCTATAGAAGCTCACCAAACAAGTTGTTGATTCTTACTTCAGATGACAAATGGGGGACAGAGCAGCATCTTCCATGGTACCTGAGAGCAGCAGGCTAGCTTAGGTGGCAAAGGGGGGGCACACACAGTTCTGTCCTCCCATATTTTACTGCCACTCACCCCATCCCAAGTATCCTCCACCTGGCTTCCTCACTCACTCTGCCTGGTTGTAATGCTGTGCAGTTGAGAGTGAGTTCCATGAGACTTACTTCTGAGTAAACATACATAGAACTGATCTTTAAATCCCATACCAGATTTCTGGGCACCATCTCAAATATATATAACGATTCCCATTTGACATAAAGCATACATTGAAAAAGTGGCTAAATGCAGTTTACAATTCCTTAAGCATCCCGATTGTGAGTACAAATTCATACATTTCAACCAACCCTACTTACTGAGGATAATCCTTATATGTCTGTCTCTCTCTAGTATTCCCCGGTCCCTGTTTTGACTTGTGGGGATCGGCTGGAGATGCCTTTTAAGGTTTGATTAATGTGTACCCGTACACATTACAATTCTTTAGGTCTCAGCCCCCTCTCTGGCTCATTACGAATTAAATGTCTGATGGGTATTGGTGGATGCATCGTGACTCTAGTGCAAAGGCATACGCGTGCATACTCAAGGGCACAAACAGCTTCTCTTCCATCCTTCCATAACCAGTCATCCAAAGAAGTAATGTTGAACGTGAGTCGCAAATTTAATTGCAAAATTAAAATGCATTCTGTTCAATATTCATTGGTGTTAATAAATTATGATGAAGAAGAAAAAGAAAAAAAGCAGTCACCATACATTTACTAACATTCACTAACCATACATTTTTTAACAAAGCTGTTGTGGAGCAAAATGACCAGCAGGCGGCAAAGATTCTTCAGCAGTGCATAATAATGAGAGGAGGGGGAGGGAGAAGTAGCGATTCATATACAGAAATAAGCCTGTTGCAACACAAGAGTACACATTTCCCACTTCAGTTTGTGAAATTTCAGAGGGATGGTTTGTGCTGTTATCTGTGGAGGGTTGTTTCTGGTAACCTTTTGCGGTGTGATGAATTTCCTTCCCCTTCCCCTTCCCCTTACTGATAGCTCAACCGAAGGCATAGAATCATAGAATAGTAGAGTTGGAAGGGGCCTATAAGGCCATCGAGTCCAACCCCCTGCTCAATGCAGGAATCTACCCTAAAGCATCCCTGACAGATGGCTGTCCAGCTGCCTCTTGAATGCCTCTAATGTAGGAGAGCAAATAATGCTTTTTTGGAAACAAATCCCACTGAGTCCACTTACCAAGGGTTGGGAAACTTGCGGCCCTCCAGATGTTTTGGCCTACAACTTCCATCAGCCCACACAATTGGCTATGCTAGCTAAAGCTGATGAGAGTTGGAGGCTCACACGCTGCCCATCCCTGACCTTACTCCAAGGTGTGTGCAGAGGACGATTACCTAGGGGTGGTCTATACTATGCTGCTTTGCCTCCTGATCCACCAAAATTGCACAGCATTGCTGCTGCGAAGCACCATAAATAGGGTTACAGGGCAGGAGTGACTGCAAGCTATCCAAGCTGGGGAAAATGAAAGTGCCATTGTCAGATGGCAGTAACAGGCAGCAAATATCAAGGGGCCGACAACCATTTTTGTTGTTGTCTTCTGGAAACTCTACGCAACTTTGAACGCATGTAGCAGCACATCTGCACTGTTACGGTTCATTGAGTTGACGTTATTCATCATACCTGCCCTCACTTTCATTCTCCAGACTTTAATCTCGCCCATGGCTGCTGTTAATTGGCTTGTCGAGCCCACCCACCCCCTGCCCTGCAGTGCATTTCCACACCTACCCTTCACTGGGATCCACCCCTAACTATGCCCACTCTCTTAATCCAAACTGAAGCCACCACTGAGAGGCAACGAACATCCATGGTGGCATCGGGGCAATGTAAAAAGTCATGGGAAAAGGACACACTGAAAAAGTGCAGCTTTGCAGGGAATACCCCAAGTGGCTGCAAGTTGGCAACTGCATCATATAAACAACGAGGTGCAACTGCACAGCTACGACAGGGTATATAGAGTGTATACACAAGCCCTTAATGATTGTCTACTTTTGTCTTTTGAAATATCCTAGATTCTGTCTGAACGGCAGTCACAGGGCAAAAATATCCCTTCTTGGTTTAACCTTCAATCCTCTATACAATCCTCTGAATCGTGTTTTCTCCTTCATCCACTTGGTTTCTCTGCTTTCGTTCTCTCTTCCTACTTCCTCACCACCCTACATAGATTACACTTGCAGGGCTTGGGAGGCTCTCTTGGCCACTGCCATTCCCTGCCACCAGCTTCCTCTTTTCACTAAACAGGAAGGTCAAAAACTCATGACTGAGGTCTACAAAGTGCAAGGAAACAGTATTCCCCATGTTGTTTTGACGGTCAGAAACATCTATTGCCAAACACATCTACTAAAAAATAAGACCAGGTTTGGACAAGTTGACAAGAATGACATAGTTCTACAGCTATTTCTTTCCTTTCAAACTTTAGGAGACATATGTCAGGATTTTTGGTAACAAATCCGGGCAGTGGGGGGGAATTATGAAATTTGAAGAAAAATCCGGATTTTTCCATCCATTTTTTTCATCTCCTTTAAAGGTAAGGAGATGAAACTTGGCACCATGATAGTTCTTAAGTAGGGCTTTAGCCATGCCAAGTTTCAAGCAGATTTGTTCATCTGTTGATTTTTAACATTTTTTTTAAAGTTTGAGGTTTTAAAATTAATTAAAACAAAACAAAACACTAGAGCCATGTCCTTCAAACTCAGGTTGTCAAACCTCCTCTTTGGGGTCTTGCACCTTGAGCAGTTTCAGCCCTTGGCTAAAACTGTGCTTGCCCAGCTTGCCCAGCTAAGTAGTGCTGGGCAAGCATGGCACTTTTCCTGTTGCAGATTTGGAGGGCAGTCAGGCACCTGGAGCTCAGCAGAGGTGAGCTGTCCACAGATCATAATGTTGGAAAGGAGAGGTCAGTAAAAGCAGCCCATAGGGCAAAACAGAATGGGCCAGAGGCTTTTTTCTCAGAGTTCCACATCATGGGTGATGAAGGGTCATCTTTAGACAAAAACTCTCAGAACCAACAGTGAGGTGTCAGTCGAGAGAGAGGCTCTCATCTTTGCAGATGCCCTGTTGCTGCAGTTGTTACAACCTAGCATGTCATTGCTTCACTACAACTTTCCTTCCACTTCACTTCGTTCACTTGTGAGCTAGGCTCTGTCTGCACTATTGGCGTGCAATGCAGAATGTTTGAAGTGTGTGTCAGAGCAAATTAGATAGATTTGCAGCTTTGGCTGGCTGGCAATTCTCTTAGAGACAGAGTTAGACTGAAGACACAACTCAGAGATGTCTGTAGCTGAGCCCTTAGAGGCTGGCATGCCACACAGAGCCTTTCAGGAGTGTCTCAGAGACCAGTGTTGTTGCAGGCAGAGGTGGCTGGCAGTGGTGGTTTTTAAAGTAAGAGTCACCAGATGTGACCAAGCAATAAGCTGGCACCCTTTCCCCTCTCCCCCCGGCCACAGAGTACAAGTGCGCAGCCCGGCTGGACTGTTGGGAGACTTTGGAAGAGGGAGGGAAATTGATTGTTTGAGGCTGGAGGCCTTGGTTTGGTTGCCATGACTTAGAAAAAGAGACAACAGAGGCTGCACAGACAACCCAGAGACGTCTATTGTAACTTAGCCCCACGGTGCTGGCATGCAACACAGGGCATTAGAAAGAGGTTCTCAGAGTTGCATGTTTGTGCAGGAAGTAGACAGGAATTCAAAGTCTGGATGTGAAAAGTGGTGCCAATGCAAAAGCTTTGAGAAGCTAATGTACATAAGTGAGAAGTGTGAGTGGGTGAAGTAGTGTCTGCCACCCACAACACCCATATACAAGTTTTAAAAAAAAATTGAACTTTAAAAATAAAAAAGCCAGCCAGCCGGCCAGCAACAAACCCTGTTAAGCAGCAGCTTACAGCAGAGTGAGGATACAATCAGAAAAGATATTTGAGGGAAGGGGAGAATGTATCACACAAAGTATAACAACAAAGTATAGCAAAAGCTACAAAAGTAAGAGTGAGTAATGTTCATTTCAGATACATTGGATGTCTCACTTGTTATTTCAGTGATTTTAACATTAAGCTGTTATGTAGAACAGATTTGTCTTGAGTGCTGTAAAATCAGACATGTGTCCAAGGCTATGTTCAGGTGGACACACACCCTTGGTGCTGGACACGCCCCCTGGGGGCGAACATATTGGTGGTGACGCCCCTTGGAAGCCAACCATGTTGTTCTCCTTTTTGGTTTCCAAAATATGGTCACCTACATTATAGCTGTTTTGGTACTGTTACATGTTTTGAAACTAAGCTTATTTGTATACTTTCAGAAGTTCAACTGGTTTTGGTGGGGTGGGGGAAAGCAATGAACTGAGTAAGTTAATGAATAGACACGTATCCTACATTTTAGGCGGGGGAATCTTACAAGACCACTTAGAATAATTACTTCTAATAGCAAACTTGGCATTATGTTATTGTATTTTGTTATTTTAAGCCTTGCTTTTTGGACTCCCCAGAGACTTTTGGCTACCGGGCAGTGTAGAAATGCAATCGCTCATTCAGTGCCAACTAGTAGGGCAGTAAAGTAATATCATCCATGGGTTCCAGGAATTCCCACGTACATTGAAAAATTATTTTGTGGTAAAAAGGAACACACACACACACTCACACACTCACAGGCCCTTTCCACAACAGGCAGTTTGCCCGGGATGGACCCTGGTTGCTCCTTGTGCAGCCGTATGACACACAGGGAGTAGCAGGGGTGGGGGTGGGGCGGGCATGGGACTTTTCTCAGTTCCCCGGAACCAGAAAAATACCGATTCTTCCGCAGTCCAGGGAAGTTCCCAGGACTGCAGAAGAATGTGGCTGGCCACTCCAGTGCAACTGCACTTACTCACTAGTAAGTGCAGCTGCACCGATGCCCACGGAGCTGCACTGCGAGGCTCAGTGGCCATCAGGAGAGAGGGGACCATCAAATTCGCCGTCCCCAGGATGACGGGGGGAGGGCCCCCCGGATTGTCCGCATTTTAAAAATTTTTTAAGTATGTTTGCGGTGGAGCAGTTGTGCGCTCTCTGTGGATCCTCTTTTTAAAAAAATAGCCACTGCATTGTGATGTGTACAGGAGCGATGAACCTGGAAGTGGCTACTTCCGGGTTTGCCCGCTTCCTGCCCTCTCCACCCCTATGGTATGGAGAGGGTCACACACTCACACACAGCAGATATGGAAAACTCTCCTATAGGGAAAGAATCTTCAAAATAGTTCAAGGTTCTGACAGGGATGAAAGGGAAACAGGTTGCCCTAGAGATATGTAATGTATGAAAACAATAAAGACAGTCAATGGAAGATGGGAAGCTGCCTTCTACTGCGTCAGGCCATTGGTCCATCTAGCCCAGTATCATCGACATGACTGGCAGTGTGTTCCAAGGTTTCAGGTAGGACTATTTCCCAACCCTACTGGGAGATGCTGGGACTGAACCTGAGACCTTCTGCATGCAAGGCAGGTTTCTCTACCACCGAGCTAACATTGTTTCCTAATAACACAGCATTGAAGCGTGAATAATAAAACAACATAGCTTAGGAAAGTCAGTATGTGCAAATAAATCATAACAGGCCTTCCTAAATAAAAATGCCTTCAATGCATAAAGTAGCTCAGAGAGGCACACCCAGAGAGAGAGAGAGAGAGAGAGAGAGAGATGGTGGAGGTGGGGAGAGAGCTTGGTAACAGTGCAGAAAAGATTAAGGGAGACCAGAGAGCAAGGTCTGAGATCATAAAATTCAGGGGAAATTCATAGTGGTGAAGGCAGTTGTTTCGGTAATCAGACCCCAGACTTTTTAGAGCTTTCAGCATAATGCAAGCACCTTAAACTGAACAAATTGGTAGTCAGTGTAACTGGTATAGTATATAGAAACCAACTGCCAAGCTCCTGCCAGCATTCTGGCTGTCACATTTTGGGCCAGAGGTCCTTCTCTGGGTGTCCCCACAAAGGAGGCCGCCTTTTCTATGGTGGCACCCTGGCAGTGGAATGCCCTCCCAAGACAAGCTCACCTGATCACTACATTGTGGTCTTTTCAGCACCAGGGGGGTGTCTATATGTTCTGGAAACCCCGAGGTGGCTCCGTGGTGGAGCTGCATCGATTATATCATTTCATAGAATAGTAGAGTTGGAAGGGGCCTATAAGGCCATTGAGCCCAACCCCCTGTTCAGTGCAGGAATCCACCTTAAAGCATAGCTGGCAGATGGTTGTCCAGCAGCCTCTAGTGTGGGAGAGCCCACCACCTCCCTAGGTCATGGGTTTCATTGTCATACTGCTCTAACAGTCAGTTTCTGTTGTTTTTAAACCTGTTATTATATTTTAAAATCTTTAAACTGTTGCTGTTTTCTACTTTGGCTTTATTGTAGTACTGTAGTTTTAAACTTTTAAAAGTTTTATATTATGTTTTATCAAGCTGTATTTTATTGTTTAAATTGTTGTGAACTGCCCAGAGAGCCTCGGCTATTGGGTAGTATAGAAATGTTGTTCTAAATAAATACATTTCCAACTCCATATAGCCAGCATTGGGGTAATCCAGCTTGGATGTAACTGAATCCAGGTGAATTTTCTTTAGCTAGCGCCGCAGCAGCTGGTAAATCAGTCAAAAATGCTAAAAGACACTTCTGGTTACCAACATCACCTGAACATCTATAGATAGTGACAAATCCAGGAGAACCCCAAGCTGCATATTTGATCTTCAATTCTGGAAAACAGATAGTATATCTTCATCCAAATCAGCAGGATCCCCACTTAGCACCACTTTGGTCTTCTCTGGATTAAATTTCAGCTTGTTTAGTCTCATCCATACCAGAACCACCTCAGTTCAAAGTCTCCAACCTCACATTCAAGATTAGTTGGTGGAAATGTGAGGTAGAGCTGAGTGTCATCAGCGTATTGGTGACACTGCAGCTCAACCCCCTAGTTGATCTCTGCCAGGAGTTTCCGAGGGAACCCTGCAGCACAAGATAGGTCAAAGTCTGTGGGACAGAGCAATCGTCCCCCAGCATTGCTTTCTGGGATTGATCTTCCAGAAACGAGCAAAGCCACTGCAAAACTGTGCCCTTAAGCCCCAATATGGAGAGCTATCTCAGAAGGATATTATTATTGATGACATCAAAATCTGTGACTTTCCTGCTGTCTAGCCCCCAACAAAGGTCATTCACCAGGGTTAGGGGTAGCCATATGCTAAATTGGAACAGATCAAAATAATCAATGTCATTCAACATCACCTGGCATTGAGAGGATGTGATATGTACCATGAATTTAAGGCCAGGTTATGTGATGCATTACCTCTTCCCTGTGCCCCACCCCTAACTTTGGAATGGGGGACAGGCCTGTGTCAATATGTCTATGTCACACATGAAGAAGCATGGTTCAGGAAATGTGGCCCAATCAGGTTTCCCGGACCTCTGTACACTGATTTATGAGAGATGCATAGCCATTCATATATCCTTTCCACACGTTATAGCATCGGTGGTTTGAGCAACTGTGATATGCGAAGCAGCCCTGTGCTTTCCAGCATTTGAACAAGCTGAAAGAGTTCAGAGCAGAAGAGGTCTGACTTGCAAAAAGCCCTCGAGGCACAACGCAATCACCGAAAAATGTGCTTTTGAAAGAACACAGTGTATGGATTTCTATGTGTGCCTCTCCCTTATTTATTTTTTAAAATGCTGATCTGGCCATTCCTGTAGACATATGTAAAATGGCAGCGCCATTAAGAATGAAAAGTGTTTATACAACGCCATGAGTGTAGGTGTCACTCCTGACAGGAATAGAAGCAAAGAGATGGGGCCCTGCTCTGCAAAGGCCACAACTGTTCAAAGACAGCACAGGAAGGGTGCGAGAGACAAGGCTCATGAAGCAGGAAGGTGGTCAACTGCAGTTTCCCCTCCCCTTCCACGGGCCCACCCTTTGCTGCCTCTTCGCCTTGTTTCCCCTCTCCGTGTTTCATTCGATCACGGTTGAAAAGGAAATTAAATGGATTATTCCAAAATTGTACACCCACCATGATCAATTCTTAAAAAACAAACCCTGGTTGTAAAGTGCAAACTTTTTGAAACACATTTGGACAAGTGCACCTCTGAACACTTAACACCTCAACCTCACTTCAGTCTGTTACATGCATAGTAGGCTTGGCCCAATTGACCAGGAATGACTCCAGGCTCCTCCCAGATAGAGAAATAGCACTGTGTGCACCATCTCTCGATCTTCTCAACCCAGCAAATTAATACAGCAGCCTAAACATATCTAAAATAGCAATACATTCCAAATGACGAATCAGGCGACACAATTTTGCTCCAATAAAATAAAATAAAATTTAAAAATCCTATTATTTACAAAGTTCGGAGCTGTGTGCCAATCCTCATGTAGCCAAAACAATGGAAGCTTCAGAAGGCCTGGGGGAAACCCAAGATTAGTAGTATTACAAAATTGAGAAAACCCATCAGGGGAGAACCCCTCCCCCCCCACCCCCCCACAGAAAAAGCCCAATGAGATCTGACCCTGCTCAGCAGCCACAGACAGTTGTGTCATTTCAAAACGAACAGCAGGTGTGGCTGCCTACAGGGCACGGAGTTGGCCCTGCTCCGCCACCAAGCCCTGCAGTATCGCTGCTGCGGGGTGGCAGTGAATAATGCATGCAAGTGTCAGGTGATGCACATTGGGGCATAAACCCCCCAACTTCAAGTATAACCTGATGGGGTCTGAGCTGGCAGTGACCGAACAAGAAAGAGATCTTGGGGTCGTGGTGGACAGATTGAAAATGTCAAGCCAGTGTGTGGCCGCTGTAAAGAAGGCAAACTCCAGGTTAGGCATTATTAGAAAAGGAATTGAGAATAAAACTGCCAGCACCATACTGCCTTTATACAAATCTATGGTGCAACCATACTTAGAATACTGTGTCCAGTTCTGGTCACCACACCTATTCTAGAGCTGGAAAAAGTGCAGAAAAGGGCATCTAAAATGATCAAGGGGTTGGAGCACCTCCCCTATGAGAGAAGGTTACAATGGCAGGGGTTGTTTCACTTGGAAAAAAGGAAGTGGAGGGGAGACCTGATAGAGGTGTGCAAAATTATGCATGGTGTGGAGAATGTGGATAGGGAGACATTTTTCTCTTTCTCCTACAATACTAGAACCCGGGGTCATCCCATAAAGCTGATTGGTTGGAGATTCAGGACAAATAAAAGGAAGTATTTCTTCACATCGTGCATAGTTAAACTCTGGAATTCACTAATACAAGATGTAGTGATGGCCACTAATTTGGATGGCTTTAACAGGGAGGTGGATAAATTCCTGGAGTAGAAGGTTACTAGCCCTGATGGCTATGTGCTACCTCCAGGATCTGAGGCAGTAAGCCTTTATGTACCAGTTGCTGGGGAACATGGGTGGGAGGGTGCTGTTGCACCATGTCCTGCTTTACTGGTCCTTGGCCAACAGCTGGTTGGTCACTGTACAAACAAAGTGCTGGACTAGATGGACCCTTGGTCTGATCCAGCATGGCTCTTGTTATGTTTTTAATCCCCACTGGGGGAGGCAGTATAGGCTTTCTGGAGGTCATTTGGCTTGCTGGGCCCATCCACTCCCCTGGCGTCCAGCAACCAATGGGAGGTCACTTCCACCTGGGAATGCCCCCGGTACAGTGTCAGAGTGAGAACAGATGGTGGAAGAGCTGCCCTGACGTTGCTCAGGCAGGAAAAGTCTGGGTAAGTCCCTGACTTTTCAGCTGTGAATCTTCAGCTCTTTGCCCCAGGTGGCTCCGAATTGGCAGCTGTGTCATATAACCGATGCAGTGCGGATTCAGAGCGCTATATGCCATTTGCAAGGGTGGGTGGAGCCTGGCAGGAGGTTATTGGTTGTCCACCCCTCTGGAGTAGCCCTTCCCCTCTCTCGGCGTGAAATGAAACCCTTCCTCAGAAGTTCAGAAGTCTGCATCATTGGAGACCCCCACCCCGCAAATCAGTTATGTCCCTGTAAAAGCAACAGTAACACGTCTCTCATTTGTGCATAGTCTGGGAGAGGGGATTGAGTGTGTGCATAGGCATCGAGTAGAAAGAGCAAAAAGATTTCTAGGAAGCACATGACAAGACCTTTTCCTTCCCATGTGGAGGGACTAATTGATCAAATGTCTTTTGTCAGAACTACTCACTGCACACAGGTCACCCGTGAATGCTTTTAGAGGAGTCTAAGCACCCCAACATGCAGATAAAATTACTGTGCTCTCTCATCCCCTCTGTTCTTTCTTAATTTATGTTTCATTGCAGATCTTGTTACGAAAAATGTTTTTCAAGAAAATACAATTTTTATGAAGTCTTAAAGTTCCTCTCTTTTTGGTGGGAAAGAATGGACTCCTGCATTGTGTGAAAAACCACTCACAATTCTCTGTATGTCAGTACTAATCTTTCTGTTTCTTTCAATTTACAGAAACTAAAATGAAACTATTAGCAACCAGCTCCTTGGGTAAATAGCATGCGCCACAGCTTCAAGATGGTGTATCTGCTGTACATCTGCTTAATGGTACAAAGGGCAACTTCTACTACTTTACAAGTTTCCATGGGTGATGTAACCTGGTACTAGGTTGTCCTGTGCCATATAACACCTCTTGTTTCTGAGGTATGAAGTATCTCACTGCCATTATATCTAGTTAGAGTTGCCGACTATATTTCTGGCTGGGCATTTTTTTAAAAGTAAAAACAGACACAACCAATAAAGTTGGTGTCTCTTGGATGAAATTGTCCAGTAAGCTTTAAAAACATTTCTACCAGGATTCATAAGCCAAAAGATAGAGAAGTGGTGAAACTGGAAGATCTACAAAGACTTGCCAGGTGATGGAACTGGGACAGGAAAGGATGAGAGACGGACAAGAGCTTCGGAGGTCATTCAGAGGGGTTGAAGGAGCAATGCAAAAACAGCGTAGCAGATTGGTGCATCAGAATTGTGTTGCTGCCATTTCTTATAAAGCAGGGGAGGGAAAGTGGATTTCAAGTACAGCATTTGAAGGCTATTGGGGGGGGTGCGCATACGGTGGGGGAGGGGAGCTAAACTCATTCCCATCCACTTCTCCCATATCCAAACTGCACTGCTTCTTTCCAGATGCTTTTCTCCCAGTGGGATCTGAGAAGACCAGAAGAAACTCCCTGGAGGAGCAGAATGGCTGGATAGAAGCTGTTTTGAACCTCTTTCAAGCAAGGCCAGATCAGTGAGTCAATGTTGAGATGCAGCAGGGACCCTCCTCTGGGAATGCACAGCAACAGAAACCCTGACTAAACCTAGGGGATGTCTGCATGTGGGGAAGCACTGCAGTGGCTGCAAATCTGCGCTGTGTCAGTTAAATGATGTGGCCACAGAATCGCAGCAACTGCGGTGATTTCCTGTGAAGCTGTTCATTGAAAAAGTCCGGGACTTACCCTGACTTTTGCAGTGGGAGCAAGGTCAGTACAGCTCTTCTGCCATCCGACCTTGCTCGGGGCTGATCCGCGGGGGCAATCCTGGTGGAATGAGACCAGCGATTGGTCACCTTCCACCAGGAAGAGGGCGGGGGCTGCTCTAGTACCCGGATGACTACTGGAAACCCCATGCTCCATAAGGAAAACTGGGGGGTTTGGGGGTAAGACAGGGCCTTAGAGAACATAGTTCCAGAGCAGTTAATCATTTATTTATTTAAAACAATTATATCCCACCTTTGGTTTTACCTTTGTTATCTTAAGGCAGCTAACAAAGATAAAACCATAAATTAACAATCTAAAAACCACACAATCCAGTACCAAACCACAGTCAATCAGCTTGTAAGGAATAACAGAAAACAGCAGCAAAGAATGATACAAAATCCTGTCTCCATTAAAACCAGCAATTTTGGATTATAGCTCCTTTCATTAGAAAGCATGCAATATTATGGAGAGTTTTAGTTTTATATACTGTACATGTGGTGGTGGTGGTGGTGGTGGTGGTGGTGGTGGTAAGAATTGTAAATAGTGAGGTCAGAAGGAAACAGCAACAAGTGACTGTCTTTATAATACTCTAGCCACGTCTGGGCAAGTGGAAATGTTGCAGCAGAAGAAACATATCTAGCAAGTTTTCCAGCAGTAAAGTGACAAAACACATAGTTTGGGATAAGCTACAAGTTTGATCATTTTGTATTTCCACGTATCTTTTTTTGCTTATGCAGTATCTGCACTCCAGAGGCATGACTGAAAACCCCTACCTAGCTCAGCTAAATGCAAATCATTTAAGTTCAAGAAAAATGGCCTGTTAAAAAGACAGCATTCAGGCTTAAGCAAACTTAACACCCAATTCGTAATCCAGTATATCTAAAACTTTGGGTACTTACCTTTGAATAAGGTTGCCCAAAAAGCCTTTCCAAAGGTGTATCTTGCACTATCACTTTCCTTGTTTGAAAAGGTAAATGTTTTATTCTCTCCTCCTCCCTTCAGCTTTACACAAGACTGACATAATTCAAGTAAAAGAGCAAAACTAATTCTGGATGTCTTTCACTTCCTCATTGGAACTTCATGCAATTAAGGGGTGGGGCCAATTGACCCAACATGCTAACAGACCTCTGCTAAAAGAAACACACCCAACAACCTGCTATTATTTCAAAGTCATTCTGTCTGTGCTTGAAGTCTGTCTGCACTGTTCATTCATTCATTCATTCATTCCCTGCACCAAATTGTAATGTTCGAGGGTCATCTTTGAATGTTCAAGGACCCATCTAATGAACGACCTGTTTCCAACAGCGCCCAGCCAGACCGTTCTGGGAAGTGCATAAGCAGGACATGAAAAAACCGCACCCCTTGCTGTTGCTTGAATTCCTGCAACTGGTATAATAAAGAAGTCTAAACTGCCTCTGAAGTTGGAGGTTCCACTTGTCTGTTATGGTTAACAATCACCAATAGATCCATCCTTCATTCATTTGTCTATTTCTCCTTTAATACCATCCAAGGCAACAGCCACTGTCACATCTTGCGACATTGAATTTTATACGTTAACTATATGTTGATGGAAGAAATACCTTCCTTTTTGTTAATCTTGAATCTACTGTTTATTAGAGCCTATCTACACTACTGCTTTAAAATGGTTTATAACAGTTTTAAACCGGTTAATAACTGTTATTGACCGGTTTAAAACTATTACAAACCGTTTTAAAGCAGTAGTGTAGATCGGCTCTAGTTTCACTGGGTGACTGACTGCCAAGCTCTAGCCTCCCCCAACCTGGTGCAATACCCGACATCCTCAGCCATCCATCTAACACATCTGGAAAACACCAGATGGGGCAAAGCGGCTTTAGCACCACACCTCTGTTATCTCAACCCCAAATGTGCAGCAAATACTAACACCATTTACTAAAACAAAAAGGACCCCATGTTCAGCCCCCACCCTGTTAGGCCTTGTTTAGCTTACCACATGTGACACCTTGCTCATTCAGCCTGGGCTGTTGCTGGTGAGGTGGAAAAATGCTCCGTGTAATGGCAACAGGGGACAGGGCAAATAAGCATGTGAAAGAGCAGGGGGATTTTCTCACATGGAAGGAAAGACAAAGGCAAAGTAAGTCGTGCAGGATCATGTCCTATCCAACAATCCCGCAGAAACAGTGTTTGGGACGGTGCATAGAGAAGACACGTCGTTTCTCAGTGCATGGGGCATTTCCCCAATTTCCTGCTCTACAGCCTCTTCCATGCCTGAGTTTTCAAAAGGCCCCTCTTCCAACTCTACTATTTTATGATGCTATGATAAGTAGGAAACAAAGCACTTGAAGCAGGTTCTGATGGTGCTTGTTGCTGCGTATATGCAACATACACACACACACACACACATCCTGGAGTCATGAGGCATTTCTTACCCACTGCAACCCACAAGAATGTGTGGTAAGAGCCTTGTGCAATGGTTTGGCCACTTAAGGGAAGTGGTATACGTTTGGCCAGAACTACACTGTGGTCTGAGATCCAACAATGCCTCACAAAATATGGTTTAAAATTGGTCTTACCACAGAACCAGTGAGGGGGAAGAAAGTTACCTCACAGAGGTCAGAATGTGCTTGTTCAGATTGTGTGATAATAACTGCTTTTAGCACAGATTCACGGGTGTTACATCTCCATTTCCCTCAATAAACTCATAGGGAGATTGCCAGTTGTGCATCCACAGGTGGCAGAAATGTGACTTCTCCGCCATTTCCCACCCCATGAACCCTGATGACATTCCTAAATCAGGAACAAAAGCGCCCTGCATTGCCCCCTTCCTTCAACCAGAATTGAAAGCAGGTGATACGTACTGCTCTGTGATAACCCAGCCCAGCTTTGCGCTATGGGAAACCCTCTCTTCCTGTCTTCACACAAACTGTTCTTTCAGATTGCATGGGCTAGCAAAATAAAGTGTTTTTCTTCTGAGACTGCCTCTACAAGAGAGGTTTAAAGCTCTTTCAAGGCGTTTTAAAAAATTTACCTCTACAAGAACGGAGCGCAAATCGGGCGTAGAGGCGCGTTATCTCTCCGATTATGCACATTATCGAATGCGCGTTAAATCACGAGTTTTATTTTGCTCCGGCCATTAAAGCGTATTTTGACTATGTGAACAAGTGCTTATGCGCATTAACTACTTGTAAAGTGCATTTTGGGCATCCGTTAATGCGCTTCGCCGCCTCTCGCCACCTCTCGTGCAGAGGGATTAGGTGTAAATGCGCTTCAGCGATTATGCGCATAATCGCCTAACCAGGCGCAAAAGCGAATCCTTGTAGAGGGGACCTGAGAGGAAAATAAAACAGCTGTGCACCTACAAACATGGTTCTGAGGTAAATTCTACTTTAGGTGGGAGAATATTCCATTATATTCCAAATCCCAATATTATATTACAGTCATATAAATCCAGACTTTATATGTAAACTGCTGCTTGAAACCAGTCTTTAGTTCTGGCAAGGCCAGCACTGACACCTAGTGGTCAAAAACATTCTAACGGCAATCAAACTCTTAGTAGGATCACAGTTTTGAGAATTCCAGGTTAGTAATTCCCTGATTTTACCACAGAGGCAAACCAGTAGCATCAATCCCTTTGCTAAAATAAGCTGTGACATATTACCTGTACTGTTATAGCTATACATAAAAACAGGTGTTATACATAGTGGGGATGGAATTTGATTATATCCAAGGGTGGTACTTTGAATCAAAGAGGATCATCAGACCAGGGCGGGGGGGATCGCATTTCCTTCCCGTCACTTTGCCTCCTGCTTCTGTCCCACAATAGGGATGAGCAGCTTTCTCTTTCTTCACACAGGAAAGAGGAAACAAGCAATGATCATGTGACCCATTCAGTGGTCATTTTTATCATGCTGCTTCTCCTGCACACAGCAGGAAATGGTGGCAAGTTTCATTACAGCCCCCCAAAAATGGATTTTCTGGGTCTTCTTTCGTGATGGAAAAACAAGCAGAAGACGTGGGAGGCGGATGGCATCGTCAAAAGGACCTGCGAACATCCAGTAACGAGTGTGCTATAAAACGCTAGCCTAATGATGCTCTAACTAAGATCTTGTTCCCCTGCACCAAATGATCTTTACCCTCCTTCCACTGAAATGGCATCAATATTGAAGGATTTCCAATTGAGTAGCAGAATATTTCCTTCTTACAGGAGTCCTGATTACTGTCCTCAGGCAGTCATTCATGTGGAGAAACTTACTATATGGACTGGTGGGACATGGAGAGGCAATCTTCCCAATCCCCTCTCCATTATACTTAGGGGGAGAAAAACTTTAATTGTGCTGTCATATAGCCAAGGATGCATTCTCTCAGGTTACCAGAGGAGGCGATAAAGAGCACCACACGCTGTTGTAAAGAAAATACTGGAAGGCTGAATAAAAAGGTTGTCGATAGGAAGACAGGCCCCCCGTCTTGATGGTGGTGTGCTCGCACTGTGAGGCCTCGGGCACCCGCACTTGTGTTCCTTCCCAACATCTGCATGCGAAGGAGCGCGAGTGTGGAGTTGCTGCCCCCACACCAAGCACCGGGGGGGGGGGGGAAGGAATGGGGCAACCAGGGGGGAGGAATAGAGGGATATGCAGCACCCAAACCTGGCTCTCCTCCCTCTGACCTCCCTCTCGCTGCCCCATTCCTCTCCCCCCGCTTTTTAATTTTTTATCTGTTAATAAAATAAATAAATCTGTAAATAAAATGGGGAGAGGAATGGGGCATCCAGAGGGAGGTCCATGGGAGGAGAGCCAGGGAGAGAAAAAAGGAAGAAAATAAAAATAAAAAATGGGGGGGGGAGGAATGGGGCAGCCAGAAGTGAAGTCAGAGGGATTTGATGTTGAGTGGGGTTTACACTGGAGGAGCGAATGTGCACCGCAGCACAGCTCGGGCACTGGCACTCCTGCTTTAGTGTTTTGTTAAAAAAAATTGTGAGTCAGAGCTTGCTGGACCACCCATCCCATCTGTCCCAGTGATAGCACCCAATCAGGGGGCACCATTGTCCCAGCCCTGCCTCTGCCGTAATATTGGAGCAAGGCGACAGACAGCAAATCTGCCTCTGTGCCGTGCTCAGTGGAAAAAGTCAGGGTACATGCCTGACCTTTTTAAAGCGGAGCTTTGGGGGTTTGTCCCTGGATGGCTTCGCAATGGCGGCTGCATCATGTAGATTACCTGCCACCACTCCGAAGCCACCGTGGGACAAACCGCTTGTCAAGATGTGCCCAGGATGGTGTCAGACTGTTTGTGAAAGACCAGAGATAGAAGAACATGGTGTCAGAAGTAAAACTAGGGTGACCAGACGTCCGGATCCCCCTGGACAAGTCTGGAAAAAGGGAGGGCAAATTTGAATCTGGGGGGAAATTTTAAAATATCCCCCAAAGTCCAGAAAACTTGGGCCTCTCCCATGCCATCCGGGCCTTGTTCTTGGCTAGTGCGGTTGCGCTGGCCAAGAACAAGGCCCTGCTCGGCCGGGGAAGAGGCCGGAATGACACGCACCCGCACTTCCGGGTGCGCATCGTTCCGGCCTCCTCCCCTCTGTCATCCGGGCCTTGTTCTTGGCTAGCGCGGTTGAGGAGGAGGAGGAGGAGGAGGAGAAGACAGACAGACAGAGGAGGAGGAGGAGGAGGAGAAGAAGACAGACAGAGGAGGAGGAGGAGGAGGAGGAGACGGAGGAGGAGGAGGAGGAGGAGGAGGAGGAGAAGAAGAAGAAGACAGATGGAGGAGGAGGAGAGGAAGAAGAAGACAGACAGAGGAGGAGGAGGAGGAGGCAGAGGAGGAGAGAAAAGAAGGAAGCTGCACCAACAGCAACAGAAGAGGAACCAGTAGGAGCAGCACCAGCGTTCAGCGGAGGAGGATTCCCTCAATCAAGGTCTTTTTTAGGTGTCACTGACTTCCTCTTCCATCTGATTTCCTGACTCTCTGACTTAGTTCTACCTATTGATACAAACGTGTTGTCTGTCGGGCTCAGTGGACTATTTTGCAGGGTTGAGTGGACTATCACGGCTGGCTACAGAGTCCCCTGGCAAAAGTTACCAAAGCGGCAGCAGCCACTCTAGTCCAGCCAGCACAACTCACAATGGCTGCTGGGATAGCACCGGGAGGAGGGAGAGTGGGGAGAGGGGTGGGGGCTGTGTCAGTCAAATGCTGGGTTGACTATTAGTCCATTCAACGCCAGCCCCAACCACCCACAGCTGTGTAGGAACATGTTGTGTGGGGAGTACCTGCAAAATAGGTGGATCTACATTGCTGCTTTAAAGCGCTTTATAACAGTAGTGACAACTGTTGGGACCTAGGACACACTCCAAAACAGTTGTCACTATTGTTATAAAGTGCTTTAAAACACTTTAAAACAGCAGTGTAGATCCTGCCCAAGTGTGAGTTGGCTACTCAACCCAACATTGAGTAATGTGTTGTCTGAATGCAGCCAGTGGCATAGTTCGGACAACACTTTAGACAACAGAGGGGGGAAGAGGCAACCGTCAGTTGTGTTGCTTATTGTGTCATGTGTCGGGTGACACACAACGCATACACAACTGATGGTACATTATTAAGCAACAGGGGGAAACAATGGGTTGCTCCGTTGTTTTTCGGAGCCCCGTTGTTTATTATGAGGCCCCGACTTTCAGCCGCACGACGGGGGGAGGGGCAACGTGTCATGTGTCGGGGGCACTCCAAAAATAATATCCGGTCCATTGCCTCTTCCCCCCTCCGTTGCCTAAAGTGTTATCTGAACTAAGCCAGTGTTTCCCTGGAGTGAGCAGTATACCACAGACAATGTTGGGGATCCCATTATTCCACCCATCCCATATGGAACTTAATCCTAGCAACGTTTAATTAGAAGCCAGACTCACTGTGAACTACTCTCAAGAAAGTATGCATAGGATTGGAGACTCAAAGCCTGAAGAGTTATTATACAAAGAAGCAGTATTTATACTTGACAAAGCTTGAATATTCCCCATAAATTATTACAATGCAGTAAAGGATACAAGTATTATTTTGATTAATAACAGAGTTTTGGGAGCCTTGAACAGGAAAATCTAACTACCTTTGAGCTCCATCACACCAGCGATTTAGTGCAGTCTTGTCATGCCTGGTGTGCAGATTTGCAGCACGGTACTCACATGACGCCATGCCTGTCCTACTGACACCCCACCTCTTCCCCAGCCTTTCCTGGAATGCTAAAAGTCTGGATTATTTTCCAGAAGTGTATTTAATGCACCCTAAGTCTCCATGTAGTTTTAAAGGAACTGGGGGCTTGAATGGATTGCATCAGGTCCTGGCAGGGAAAAGCGATCTCTCCCAGCAGCCGGCTCCAAGCCTCAATATAAAACCCAACCCTTGCATCCCAGGCTCTAAAGCATTTTTTAAAATCATATAGTTCCTGAATCTCTGCAGAGACAGGATTGTACTCCTCGATGCCCCCAAAGAGCCAGACTAAAGGGTCGTTCCCCTTTTGCCAGGCAGAAAGGTGGTGTATTTGAAGTATTATTCATCTGACAGAGCAAGGAGCGAAGGAGCAGAAGAGAAGCTATGCAGGTGAATAGGATCTGAAGCTTGACACACTGGTAAAAAAATGCGAAGGCAAACCATGGGAAAAATTAGGAGTGATGGAGGTCTTTGTCTCCCTGTTACAGAGCAACCTGCAGGGATTCTGGATCAACATACACCATAATAACAATTGAATTTATTAAAAGATATTTACATGTTAATTCATCCAAGTCCTAACCCCCAAAGCCCTTTCACAAATCAACACATTTTAACATAAAAAACAAACCCACACATTTGGTATATTCATTAAACCAATCCTGGCAACGTTTCATAGAAATATGGAAGACTCAATTGAGTTTGAAACCTTCTTTTGTATGAACTCCCAGTTAATCCAACTCAACAGTCAAATAATAAAATGTTATTACACTCTCCAATTGATAAAATAGAGCACAATCACACCCTTCAGTTCTCAGAGACACTCCTCATTTTGTAGATAAAATAATTTAGTAGAAAGTCCTCTCACCTCCATCTTCGAAGAGGGGAAACCATTTTATTGCTGAGCATTAGAACATTTTACTACTCTGTAGTAGTCTTAATGACTGGCCTGCACAACCTGCAACCCAGCTAGCCAAATGGTATCCATCAGGAATTGAAAGCTAGATACTTTTAAGTCCCATGGATTTTATTGAGGGAATTAAGCACATATTTTAAATGTTTTCCACTAAAATGAACAGGATCTTGTTGCACCTTACAGTGTAAGGTGCCACTCAGAAGTAAACTCAATGGCTTCAATGGAGCATACTCTTAGGTAACTGGTATAGGATTCGGAGTCGTCATCTTCTTCTTCTTCTTCTTCTTCTTCTTCTTCTTCTTCTTCTTCTTCTTCTTTTTATAGTCAGAGCTAGCTGGCTAAACATGTTCTCATGATTCATTTCTACAATAAAATTGTGCTTCTTTCCAAATCAATGCGTTTAGCATCAGAGCAACTGCAAACTCCATTTTATTCCTGTAATCATGATGGTCTTATTATTTTAAGTGAGTTTAAAATGCAAAACAGCACATGCTCAATGTATTCCTTGGGGGTGTTTTTGTTTTTAAATCAGGGTTGGCAAACAATTGTTTGTGTTTTGCTCTATTATAACAGGAAAGTCAGAGCTTTGCTACATGAGGGATTTGATGTGTTCTCATCATTCCTTACTCATAGTTGTTTACAGGTCCTTTAACTGACATTGCATTTGTAAACAGCACTTTCTGCAGGTTTTTTTAGAGCAGGGAAAATGAGGTATTATTTCTCACTGGAGAAAGAAAGCGTGGTTTCTTCTTGTGTATTCGCACTATTCTTCTATATCACAGGGCCACCTAGAGGTTAAGTAGTGGAAAAGCAGGAAAGGAAATGCTCCTCTTATACGACTAGAATCGCAATTCTGTGACAAAGCCAAAAATAGACATGGCCAATTTGTTGAGGAGGGGAAGCAAGAGAGGGCAAATGCTGCGAGCGTTTGTATTAGCAATCAGTCCAGTAGCAACCCAGGAGCTGAAGAAATACTCACACACCAAATCTTGTGTATAATACAAGTTGTTTTACTCGTGGTCCAATATATACAACAGCACAACAGTTTCCATCCAGATATATGTACAGTCCTTCCACAATTCTCTCCACGTCCAAATACACACGCCTGACATTAAACTAAGGCTCACTTTTATACATTTAAACATCAGCCCAGCCCATCTTAATCATCTTATCATATTAGACACTTTGGCAATAATCAGGATGACCTTTCCAGTTCTGTACATAAAAAACTCTCTCTCAACCTTATTGCCTGCAGTTGGCTGATCTGTCCTTCAGGCCTCTAAAACTTTCAACCAATCCACTTAGATATGGAATTTTCCTCAACACCCCTTCAAAATTTGAAGATCTAAGTGGTCTAAAGTTTTACCTCCTCATTCAGCATTTCAAAACCCTAACATTTTAGTTATCTTGGCATTCTGAAATCCCATTAATGGTTCTGTAAATATAACTGCTACATTCTTGCTAGACTCACAATATATTAATTTAATTAAACCATCTTCCACATATTGTTTAACATTTAGATACTTGATTGCCACATGCTTGGTCCTAGCTCTAAACATTTGAGCATTTGCCAAGGCAATGCAAGACTGTGAGTCGTCATAAACACTCACTGGCAATGTACAAACAATATTTACATCTTTTAACAATTGTATAAAAAATTGTAGTTCTCCGCAGGCGCTCGAAAGAGATGCATACTCCGCTTCACAAGTAGAAGTTGCTTCCTACTTTTCCAAAATATCAATGATTTATCAAGCAGAATAGCCATGCCACTTGTGGACTTCCAATCTGTAGGGCTTCCAGCCCCAATCACTGCCAACAAAGTTTTCTATTTGGTTTTAAGACATGACAGTGTTAGACACAGATTTTAAACGTCCTTTTAAACATCTTAAACACACGTCTAATACCAAACCATGTAGCCACAGTAGGCTTTACAACCTGTTGACCCAAATGTTCATGCTGCATGCAATTGTCAGCATGCGCATTCACTGGCTTAAGCAGATTCACATTTTTCTGTTTCTGACCCAAGAAAACCTTTTTCCATTTCTCCTTGTGATTTTTCACTTTACTCTCAGGTAAATGCTCACTTTTCCAAGGTCCCCTCTACAAGGATTCGCCTTTGCGCCTGGTTAGGCGATTATGCGCATAATCGCTGAAACGCATTTACACCTAATACCTCTGCACGAGAGGCGGCGAGAGGCGGCGAAGCGCATTAATGGATAACCAAAATGCGCTTTACAAGTAGTTAATGCGCATAAGCGCTTGTTCACATAGTCAAAATGCGCTTTAACGGCCGAAGCAAAATAAAACTCGCGATTTAACGCGCATTTGATAATGCGCATAATTGGAGAGATAACGCGCCTCTACGCCCGATTTGCGCTCCATTCTTGTAGAGGTAA
The DNA here is from genome assembly GCA_029215795.1 of Anniella stebbinsi. NCBI lineage: Eukaryota > Metazoa > Chordata > Lepidosauria > Squamata > Anniellidae > Anniella > Anniella stebbinsi. The sequence continues at coordinate 104,943,862 of JARDYH010000003.1, forward strand.
AAATTTTAAAGCGCCTTGAAAGAGCTTTAAACCTCTCTTGTAGAGGCAGCCCAAGTGACTTTCCAGTTCAGCACCTTTTGCTGACTGCTGTTTGCAAGTAACAACACCTTGTTAGTTACACCTTACTCATCAGTAAGCTTGCTTTTGTTTACCTGATTCCAACAATTTTTCCTGCTCACAGGAAACCCTTGTTTTAGCAACCAACTTTGTTATGAGTTACAGGAACTTCCTCAAAGCATTCCTTTTCATAACTGAACAGACATACTATTTCCCCTTCAAACCCAAACCTCTCCGGTGGAACTCCTTTGTTCACTCTCTCAGATCGCCGTAACTTACAGGGACTTTCCTGCTGGCGCTGGGGTTATTCCTTTCCATTGCTCTCCATGGGAGGCGGAGTCGCGCTCCCCTCCTTTGGAGTCTTGGCTCCAGCAGGCTCTGACATCGCCTGTTTAACCCTTTCCGACTGTTTAACCCCTTCATTCCTTTCATTCATTGAGTAATGCAATAACACTTCCGGATTTGAATGAACTCTTTCCCAGTTTTGCTCCTCGAAGGTAGCCGATCTTGATATAATAATCTTCCCATTACCAATATAGAAGTGCCAAGACTTATTGCTATAACCAAGGAAACGTGCCCTTATAGCCTTTTGATCTCCTTTTAGCCTTTGGCTCTTAGGAACGTGAACATAAGCAAATGATCCCCACACCCTTAAATGGGCAAGGTTTGGTTTCTTCCCATGCAACACATGGAAAGGCACACTACTGCTTGCTTCTGACCATGTCCTGTTTAAGAGGTAGTTTGCTGTACTGAACGCTTCTGCCCATAAGTTTGATTCTGCTCCTGAATCGATTAGAAGAGAATCTTTAACTGTTTGGAGCAATCCATTCCTGCGTTCTATTGCACCATTCTGCCACGGTGCATGTGGATCAGAAAATCTATGAGTTATACCTTGGTGTTTAGCCCACGTTTTAAACTCATTACTGGTAAACTCACCACCTCGATCCGTCTGAATTTGCACAACTTGCTTCTTAAAGCGTTTCTCAGCCCACGTCACCCAATTTGTGAACGTTTGAAAAACCTCAGACTTTTTCTTAAGCATGTACACCCAGCTAAATCGTGACTTGTCATCCAATATTACTAGAACGAATCTAGCACCCCCTACACTGGGTTTAAATGGACCTACTTCATCCAGATGCACTAATTCAAACACCTCATGAGTAGACCTATTACTTTTGCGATTAATAGGCAAAACCTGGGACTTGGATAGTTTACACACTCGACAATCGAGAAACCTATTACACCCAGCGAGTTCAATGCTTTTGCAATTCTCAGGCATTCTCTTAAGTACCTTGACACTACTATGTCCCATCCTGCGGTGCAGCAGATGGAGACAATCTTTGTGGCTCGGAACATTTGCAATTTGGTTTACACATTCCTGAGTTTCCATCTCAAACAACCCATTCCTGAGCACACCTCGAGCACAAACTGTTTCATTCATTTCAACCTGACACAAGGACTCTTTGAATGTAACCACGTATCCCAGCTTTGTCAGGCTTGCTACTGAAAGCAAATTATATTCTAGGCTTTCCACACACAAAACCTCGGGCAAAGACCTATTCAAACATGGAACATAACAGTTGCCTCTCCCACAAACCCAAACCTGTTTTCCATCTGCTAAAGCCACAGATTCATGAGATCCACTCCGGAGCTTATCGAAAGCTTTGCGATTCCTCCATATAGTTACACTGGATGCCGAATCCAGGAGCCATATATTCCTCCGCTCTTTGAATTTCGTCTCCCTTGCCACCGAAACGAGTTGAGCACTGCGTTGCTCATTTCTCTCATTTTCCCGGTCTCCCTTGGAGTAACGATCCTGTTGCCCCTTTGAGGCTCCTTTCGACTGGGTTTTAGCCTTACAATTCCTCTGAATATGGCCTTTCCTCCCACATCGAAAGCACTTTCTCCTTTCCACGGCCATGGCACGTTCTCCTCCGTCAAACGGTAGGCGCTTAGTCTCCATTTTAATTTGCCGTCTTTTCTCCCCATGCAATTCATGGGCGACACTTCGCTCCCCTCTCTCCTCCGTCCTTTCAATCCACTTTTTCTCCTCTTGCAACAGCCTGCTTGTTACATGCTCCAGAGTGAGATCGGTCTGCGGCATTGATTCAAGGCTCATCGTGAGAATATCCCGACTGGGTGGGAGTGAGCTTAGGATTATATAAATTTTATTCTCCTCATTGAAGGGTAAATTCACCTCTTGCAATTTTGAGAACAACAATCCCAGACTTTGGAGGTGTTGTGAAATCGAACCTCCCTCCTTTAGATGGGTACGGTAAAGTTGTCTAGTCAGGCTGATTTTGGAACTGGCGGTCTGCCTTACATAAACATGCCTCAATTTCTCCCAGCATTGTTTGGCGTTTTCATTGCGAGAAATGTCCATTAATTGGCTGTCTTCTAAGCTCAGGACAATATTTGCTTTTGCTCTTGTAGCCAAAGCTTCCCATGTCACTTCCTCGTCTACGCTTAGACCCATTGGCATGTCTTCTGCAACAACTTGCCAACATCCATCGCGCCTCAGGAACATTTCTTGTTTGAACGACCAGGTTTGATAATTCTTTTCGTTCAGTCTTTCCATGGGAATCCCACTGATCAAGCTAGTCTGCGTCATGTTTTCCAGCTGGCTTACACACTCAGCTCCACACTGGCCAGACACACTGCTTGTCTCCGATTCCTCTCCAGAACTCTCTGAGCTTTCCTCTCGTTTAATCATCTGATTTGGAAACCATAATTCATTGGCTCATCAATTGGACTCCTGAGTATTTAATAGCCTCCTGGCAGGATTCTATTGCCCCACGGCTGTGCTCCAATGCCCTCAGCCTGGGCCCATAACCCTGTTGAGGAGGGGAAGCAAGAGAGGGCAACCCAGGAGCTGAAGAAATACTCACACACCAAATCTTGTGTATAATACAAGTTGTTTTACTCGTGGTCCAATATATACAACAGCACAACAGTTTCCATCCAGATATATGTACAGTCCTTCCACAATTCCCTCCACATCCAAATACACACGCCTGACACTCACAGTAGCCATTAAACTAAGGCTCACTTTTATACATTTAGACATCAGCCCAGCCCATCTTAATCATCTTATCATATTAGACACTTTGGCAATAATCAGGATGACCTTTCCAGTTCTGTACATAAAAAACTCTCTCTCAACCTTATTGCCTGCAGCTGGCTGATCTGTCCTTCAGGCCTCTAAAACTTTCAACCAATCCACTTAGATATGGAATTTTCCTCAACACAATTAGCCGCCTCTTGTACAAAAGCCCTAAAAGCAATTGTAAAGCATGGAATGGCAAGAAGGGGAGAAGAGAAGCTTTAGTTGTGTGCTTTACAACTGAGGTAATATATAATGGCCATCTAAAGGAGGGGGCACCATTAAGTTGAGGGTTGTTCCTTACAGGGTTGTTCCTTACAGCTTTGAGTCTCAATGGGGTTTGGTATATTTCCACCACTAGATGGCAACCTACTTGCATGACCCATTTCTCACACTGTAGCCCAAAAAATCTTGTGCCATTATAAAACTTTTGGAAATGGTTGCTGGGTTTCCTCGAATGCACCAATTAAAATAGTTCTTGGGTTTCCTTAGACCATGGCACCTTCATTGAATGAATATCAGGAACTGTGTCAAAACACACAGATTTCCTCAAGAAACCCAACTTTACCACTCAGCTCTCCTGCCCTTTCTCTAATTAAACTTCACAATAATTAAATAAGGAGAAAATATTTTACCAGAAAAATGAGGACAGCTGGAGCATGTGGCATAGATTCATGTGGGAAAATAGTGCCCATATAGTTTCCCTTGTGGGAAAATAGTGTCCCTCCAATAGTGAATGCAGGTGGTGAATCCTGACAGTGGGCTCCATCACACCTAACGTTTTCCTGGTTTGCATCCATGGTTTCCCCCTCCGTTTCCTTAGCGTGTCAAGCGCTGGGCACTTTCATGTCTGTGCATTGTTATGTGTCTTTTCACCTGTATCAGTACTATGCCAGCAAAATCTCCCACCCTGCCCCCTAAGTTCTCCTTCCTTCTGCAGTTAATTTTTTTATATTTTTAATATATATATTCTGCGCAAATGCAATAGTACAGCAACCTGAAACTGTGCAATTACAGTAAAACAACAGTGCTTTCCCCAAGATCATATTAAACAAAATAAGTGAAGAGAAAGTATTACAATTAGTTTTTGGAGAAGTTTGTGGTCAATGTTGGCATGGCAAGGAGAAGCTGACATTGTTCTGGTTAGGAAATCTCGACATGCCTACTCAGAAAAACCATAGAGTTGAATGGAACTCAGTCCCAGTACGGGCAGCGGCAGCCCCGCTCACCTTCTCCATGGGGTGTTCGGGTGACCTCTCTCCCTTCCCCTTCACAGCTGAGCAGTTGAGCGGAGAACCATCCCACTGTCCTCTTTTGTCAGCGAGACCACCCTTCGACACACACACACACCAAAAAACAGGATGGTCCGATATCAAACAAGGACAGCAATGCATGGGAGGGAAGAGCAGCTTTATTGCACACGGAGGGGGAAAACCCAACTTTCTCCACTTGAAAATAAGGTGGAAAATGGAGGGGAAGAGGCAGGATGAGCACAGGACAGGGATGATATCATGTGAGAATTGCGCTACAAAAACACATGCCAGGCATGGTGAGAGCGCTCAGAAGAAGCCAAAATGGAGAGGGGGCAGCATGCTCCGTCGAAATCCAAGTTTTGTAGAAGTACAAATACTCTTGTGGGGGGGGGGGGAATCTAAGGGGGAACTTCTCCGAATCTGCCCAGTATGTTGAGCATCAGTTGGAAAAGAAAAATGGAAAATCACACAATAAATCAAATTATTCACTCACAGTGTGGACCGAGCTTCATCGTGGCTTTACAATGTGCATAAAAGAGATACATTTTACAAGTCAAACAGTGGATCAGCCACCTCATGTTCCAGGTGCTTTTAAATGTAATTTAAAATGTATTCTTATCCATTTATATATTAAACACTTTTCTTAGTTTTAAATGCTGGAAATATTCCAAAAACCAGTTGCAAAAATATTATGGCTGTTTGTGCTTTAGTGAAGTCATGAGTACTTGCCAATCAATGTCATCTAGAGTTGCCTTTGTGGACATTTGCAGAATCCCCCCTTCAGAATTCAGGGCTGTAGAGCCTTGGTAGGCAGCCTTATTGGGCCCATGGCCACATTTGGTGATTTGAGAAACTATCTTGGGCACTTGCATAAAATGGCTGCCATGAGAAGCAGTGCTAGTCACAAAGGACAAGTAACGTGCCTTAAAAAACTTGAGCACAAGACAGAGGTGGGGGTCTGAGCCCCCAACACACTAAACAAGTCCTTTGAACACACAGGGAGAGTTCAGACGACACATTAGGTAACAGAGCAGGGAATAGCACACTGATGGTGCATTATTTTGGCAGCGCCTGCCACACAACATGTTGCCCCTCCCCCCATCACGGCATCCTTCTGGGCTGCTGCTGCTCCTCCCTCCCTCCCCCCTCCCCCCTCCCCCCTCCCTCAGTCCTCCGGCCCTATCCCATCATGCACCGCAAGTTCTGCCTGCTGTATAGAAGCAGCCAGGGGTTTTTTGGCCACTCCTGCCAGGGAACTCTATGACCGACTGGAATAGTACACGGAGAGAGGGGGATTCCTGACACACAACACTTTAAACAACAGATTTGGGGATAAACAACTAAGCAGCCCATTGTTTTTCCCCGTTGTTTAATTGCCCAAAATAGTGTACCATCAGTTGTGTGTGTGTTGTGTGTTGCCCGACACATGACACAATTATCAACACAACTGACGGTTGATTCCCCCCCCCCCCCCATTGATTATCATGTCGTCTGAGCTGAGCCACAGTTTTCAGCACCACTGGAACACTATTTCACAGAAGGCAAAAACTCTTTTGCTCCCTGGCCAACTCATTTCCCCCATCTCTTTCTCTCTCACTGTGGATCACCACTCATACACTCTTCCACATGCTGGCTCAAGACCCACAGACATGCTTTTTCGCTCTCTTTCTCTGCCACACACAGGCACCATATGCCCCAGCCAGCCAGGCAGCCTCCATCCATTCACACACAAGCACTCCGTGTATCCATCAAACATGTGTCCCTCCCTCCTCCTCACTGCAAGCACACATAGAAAATACACTCCCTTCCATACCCTTTCCCTCTCTTTCTCATGCATTTAGGCCTTTATCACATGTACCATTTTCCCCCTGGATTGCTTCGGCAGGTTCCCCCTCCATTTCCTAGGCGAGTGTAGCCTTTTGAATCACACGTGGTCGGTTTTGCTCCGATACCTCAGCTCAGCCTGTTGAACTTGCCTGAAACGGACTTTGCCGGTTCAAGGTTAAATCGAAACAGACACTAAAGGCGGAGCACTCAGGGCGGAGAACGGGAACCACGTCATGCGAACCCAGCGCTGAAGAAGTGGAGCAAAGCCGACATAGGTGTGCTTAAAATCGCCTGTGCGATAACAGCCTTAAACATACATTCACACATTCCCTACCCATTTAAACATACAAGTACCTAACCCTTCCCACACCTGGTTGTTCCCAGCTGGCTTCGACAGCCCCCTCCTTGCTCCCTCTCCCCTCCCTAGCCCCTTCCCCTCTCCCCCCCTACTGCTCTCTTTAGCTACTCTCACCCCCCCCCCATTTATGAGATAATAGTGACAGGAATCCCTTTTCCTTCCCCCCTTTTTTGTTTTGGTGGCTGGGTGCATACACGGCAGAGAACAGCATCGGCCTTCAACCACCCGCCATCTTGATTTCCTAAGAATCTCTCTGAGGCCCATGTGTGGCCCAGAGGCATTCATGGAAAGTAAAGATGACAGCAGCTGGAGACTCTTACCTCGCTTTGAACTGGCCCCAGCTGCCAGTATGAAAGCTGTATTCTTATTTTTTAAACAGTGGGTGGCGTAGGGCACCTCACTGGACAACAGGAAGCAGGTCTCTGGGCGCACATTCAGGTACCTTCAGGCTGCCTACCCTCACTGCAGATGAAAATGTATGGTTTTGGAATGAACACAGTGAGGCTGATTGCAGCCCAGCTCCACTCCTATACAAATGCTATGAGTGCCTCCATCCTAACTTTGTCCAACTCATGAAATGCCACATAAAATGTTAACATAGATTTTAATAAGCACATGGTGGTGGGTGTCTTAACAGCCTAGGCTGACCATATGAAAAGGAGGTCAGGGCTCCTGTATCTTTAACTATTGTGATGAAGAGGGGATTTCACCAGGTGCAGCATGCATACAAAGGACACCTGCTGAAATTCCCTTTTTTGTACAACTGTGAAAGATACAGGAGCCTTGTCCTCCTTTTCATATGGTCACTCTATAACAGCCATTTCTTGCTAACAGTGACTGCTGTGTCATTGATATCATTAAGGCAGATTAACTTCCTGAACATATGCTGAGATTCCCAGTTCATTTATTTGAATTTGCTGTGAAGAATTGGCGTAAAGGGTGTGAGTATGTTGAACTTGGATAAATGCAGTCTTTCTGAGTTTCAGTGGAGGAGGACAACTAAAACCTTCTGGTGTAGATCACAAGTGTTTTTACTGGCTGCTTTTGGAGCAGCCCAGCAGGAAGATGGATTTTAGAAGATAAAGCTCTTCCTTTCCTGGGCATAAAGTAATAGGAAAAGATTCCCATGTTTAGTATGAGCATTAAAGACACATAAACCAGGGTAGGTGTTGTGTTTTTTTAAATGTCCCTGGCAACCCTACTAACTCATAGCACAAGAGAGGAAAGATAAGAGAATTTCAGATCACTGGTTATTTCATTGCGTTAATTTTATGCACTGGTCTAGCGTGGGCATCTGGATATACTCTGAACTTGTTCTAAAAACATGATCGTGAGTTTCTATTACAAGCTCTAGGAAATCTTGACCCCTAGGACCAGATGGGTTAACGTTGCAATGCAATTGTATTTCTTAATGTCATGGTTGCTGCCGGCCAGGTGCTGGTCAGTCAGAAGTCCGTGCCAGTGGCTTTTCTTCCCCCGCTGCCTTTCCCATTTTTGGATCACAATCATACAACCCCCCCAGATGCCAAGCTGCTGAAGCTCATTTCCCATCTAAGGCATCTGCTTCTTTGGCAACTTTTGTGGGCATGACTGGAGGGGCGCGTGTGCGTTGTATAGCCTTTTACATAAGCCACACTCTTTGATGGCTGGACTGTTGCTGTCTGGGAAAGGGAGTCATTAAACTTCGGAAGTCAAGAAAGGTGTGAGGAAATCTTTTGAGATGGTGTAATGAGAAGCGGTGCTAGGATACTAGAAGCTTACACTGAAGGGCAGTTTATAAAATGTCCAAAATAAAGAGGAATCTTCTAACAGAATGTTCAGCCCAAAGTAAGACCATGTTATCACAGCATCTGGGATGTACCACTTCAGACTGCAGGTGTGAATGCATATGATTGAATTCATGTAGAGACTATGCACTGGACTAGAACCCATCCCACTTATATGCTAGTTAGCTGTGCAGAGGCAAATGTTATGGGTGTCTGAGGGAGAATTCAATTGTATGAGCCCTCACCTATAGCCCACCCATTGACTCCATAGGGTCAGAATTTTTGCTGTGTCCATCAATGTGAGAGGTGAGCCAGAGTGACTTCAAGCTGTGCAGAAAGCATGGCCTATGCAAAGTGGATCGGATGGCTGTTGATTTATGGGCTCTGCTTCTTGGATTTGATATGGATTTTAACATTAGACACCAGGGTGGTGCAGCGGCCTGAAATAATTGCATTGCTTGGTGAGCAAAGGGTAGACGGGGGTGGTTTTGAGAAGCTTTGGCAGCTGTTGAAAAGAAAGCCTTTTCACCGCGTGGTTGTGTGGGAGGGTGAAAGGAAAGGAGGAGAGAGGACCACCAACCTGACCATGCTCCTTGACTTTTTTGAGGGGACACGTAATGGTATTCATATCTCCTCCATGAACTTTCAAACGCAGAGGATTTTTCCACATTACACATTAACTAGCTGCATCTTTATTAGTGGAGCCACAGTATTTCCAGATAGGGTTTTTATAGCCACTTCTGCTTGTTAATAAGGACAGATCTAAACTACAAAGTTACATAAAAGTTTGTAAAAGTTTAATTGTCATGGCTTCCCTAAATAATTTTGAGGATTCTAATTTGAGAATTCTGCTAGGATGGAGACAGATTACAAGTGGGCTTCCAGATGGAGGGTTCCTAGGTCTACCAACAAAAAGCTATTCCACCTTTTCCTCCTCCACTGATTCTTTTCTGGTAAGAAAAAAAGATCCAAGAAGAGGTGGGAAAACACAATGACATCTGAATCCCATGTAAAACTGTGTGAATGAGGCAGGGTGATTGCAGGATTAAAACACAAGCCTCATCTGGAAGCACCCCAAGTGTGGTCTGAAATGCATTTTCAGGAAAATGAATGAGTATGCAGACCACGTTCAACACGATCACGATCATCATGATTTCATTAATTACGGTCACAGGCCAGCACCAACACAATAGATATGCTGCATTTATTTTCACCCTGAGTTATGAATGAGCTGAGATTTGAACTGGGAATTTTCAGTTCACAACACATTGGCTCAATTCAGACAACACAATAAACAACTGGTGTGGGGAAAACAATCGTCAGTTGTTTTGACTATTGTGTCATCCGAATGCTGCCATAGTCAACTCAGCGCTGATCCTAATCCACACCACAGTTGATTATTTATTACCATGTTGTGTGGGGAGTGCCCCCTAGGGTTAGTGTGAGAGTTAGGGTTAGTCAACCCACCATTGACTATCGTGTCATCTGAATTGAGCCATTGACTTATCCTCTATGCCACTCTAGTTCCCTGAGGACAATGTCAGATATCTGGTTTAATAGCCATTCCATCTTCTCACACTACCTTGGGAGATGGAGCTCTGCGAGGAGGGTGAGAGATTTCACACTTTCTGAGAACAAGTCTTCCATTCAAATCTCAGCTCAGCCATAAATTCACTAGTAAGCTTCTAACGGTGAAGACAGAAAGGTGGTTCACACCAACCTACCCAAGCATGCATGCACAAGGTGGTAGTGGGGCTATGCAGGCTAGTTGTACCCCCCCCAGCCACCATCGCCCATGGCAGAAATGCTTACCTGCTGTTTGTACATTCAGATGGTGTGGGAAAGGACTCTCTATGTGGACTGATGTACACACATAGAAAGCCCCACACCAGGAGGTACTCTGGCCCAAGTAGCCTCTCTCCTTGCATGAAGACTCAGGCACGCAGTTTGGGTATCCCTTTGGACTCGGCCATGAACCTGGATGCCCAGGGCTTGGCGGTGGCCAGGAGACTGTTCGCACAACTGAAGCCAGTGCACTAACTGTGCTTATGCCTAGAAATGTCTCCTCTGGCCATGGTCATGCATGCTTTAGTTACATTTTGTTTGGACTACTGTAACGTGCTCTGTGTGGGGCTGCCTTCACAAACTGTTCAGAAACATTAGCTGGTCCAGAGTGCTGTGGCCACACTTTGACTGGGTCTGATTACAGGGAGCACGCAACTCCCTTGTTACAACAGCTTCACTGGCTACCAACCTGTTTCCGGGCGGAATTTAAAGTGTTGGTTATGCCCTATACAGCTTGGGAACAGGCTACCTGAAAGACTGCCTTCTCCCATGCGAGTCTGTCCAGTCCTTAAGACTTTCTGGAGAGGTCCTTCTTTCAAGACTGCTGCCTTCAGCACCCCAAGTGTGGTCTGAAATGCATTTTCAGGAAAAGTAAACACAATCACGATCATCATCATCATTTCATTTGCTATGGTTACGGGCCAGCACTTCACAGTAGCAACATGGAAGCTATGCTGGCCACTTGCCAGGGGGAAAAAAGAGAGGAAATGCATCACCAAAAAGGGGACATGGATTTGCATAAGACCCACAGACATGCCTTTTCTCTCTCTTTCTCTGCCATGAACATGCACCATATGCCCCAGCCAGCCAGCCTCCATCCATTCACACACAAGCACTCCGTGTATCCATCAAGCATGTGTCCCTCCCTCCTCCTCACTGCAAGCACACACAGAAAATACACTCCCTTTCATACTCTTTTCCTCTCTTTCTCACACATTCAGGCCTTTATCACACATACCATTTCCCCCCCAGATTGCTTCTGCGGGTTCCCCCTCCGTTTCCTAGGCGAGTGTAGCCTTTTGAATCACACGTGGTTGGTTCTGCTCTGATACCTCAGCTCAGCCTGCTGAACTTGCCTGAACTTGCCTGAAACGGACATTGCCCATTCAGGGTTAAATTGACACTAAAAACGGAGCACTCAGAGAGTGAGAACAGTGCAAGGGGGACGACGTCATGCGAGTCCCAAGCTGAAGAAGTGGATCAAAGTCACGGTGAGTGTGCTTAAAACCACCCGTGTGATAACGACTTATGTTTAAATTGGGCTTAGACTGGAGACAGGCCTTCAAAGACAGGATGTCTTTAACTAGAGGTCTGTCCTCTGTAAAGTAGGACACCTGAATGGGAGCCACGCAGCCCACTTTTCTGTTTTTAGGGACATCACGTCTCCAAACATGAGCCAATTCATTAGCCAACCGCAGATTAGACCTATCTTCTATGGAAGCACGTAATTCTTTTAAGAAAAACTGCTGTCTAAGCTAAGGTCATTCCATAACTTTAATTAAGTGGTGTGAAGAAGTACTTTCTTTTGTTTGTCCGGAATGAACCGTAGATCCATTTCAGTTGGGCAGACCTGACATTGTATTATGGGAGGGTAAAGCCCAGCATAGCTCTTTGATGACTAGCAAGAATAAATTATGCAAATTTGGAAGATGAAAGGTAATTTGTTTGACTTGTATGAAATTATCTAAACTAGAATTCAGATCTTCTGGGGTGGGGGGAGGAGGGGGAGGAAGGTCATACATAGAGCACATTGGTCCATCTGTACTGTTTTTCCTTTGGGAACTCAAAAGTCTTCTCTTGCACATGACATATACAAGCACCTGGCTTATAGCAGCTTTCTCCAACTTGGAGCACTCTAGTTGTTTTGGACTACATCCCCCAACATTCCTGGCCATGCTGGAAGGGGCTGCTGGGAGTTGAAGTCCAAAACATTTTGAGGGCCCCAGGTTGGGGAAGGCTGGCATAGAGGCTATCTTTGAAGTGCTCAATTCCTACTTTGGCTCAGTCTTCTCCCATAAGCGGGTCTATTACCCCCCTGGAAAAAGTGAAGTACAAGCTGAAGGGGCAGGATTGCAGCTTGAGATTGATAAACAAATGGTCAAGGAACATCTAATTTCTTTGAACGAGTTCAAATCTCCAGGGCCCGATGAACTGCATCCTAGAGTAATAAAGGAGCTGACAGAAGAACTCTCAGAACCACTGTCTATAATCTTTATGAAATCATGGAAGATGGGTGAAGTGCCGGATGACTGAAGGAGGACTAATATTGTCCCTATCTTCAAAAAAGGCAAAAAGGAGGAACTGTTACCCAGAGGACCTTCTCTTCTGCTGCTCCCAGACTGTGGAATGACCTGCCGGAGGAGACTCGTCAACTTAACAGTCTTTTAGAATTTAAGAAAGCTATAAAGACTGTTCTCTTCCGGCAGGCATATCCAGTGTAATTTTTAGAATGTTTTTAGGATGTTTTAGGATGTTTTAATGCAGTTTTAATAATATTTGTCATGTTTTAATCAGTTTTATGTATTTTATCACGTTGTTGTTCCCCGCCTCGATCCAGACGGAGAGGCGGGTAAGAAATAAATCGTTATTATTATTATTATTATTATTATTATTACACAAAATTGGGTGGGATTACTAATACCCTGGAAGACAGAAACAAACTTCAAAGTAATCTTGATAGACTGGAGTGCTGGGCTGAAAAAAACAGAATGAAATTTAATAGGGATAAATGCCAAGTTCTACACCCTGGAATAAGAAACCAAATGCACAGTTACAACATGGGGATACTTGGCTCAGCAATATGACAAGCGAGAAGGATCTTGGAATTATTGTAGATCAGAAGCTGAATATGAGCCAACAGTGTGATGTGGCTGCCAAAAAAGCAAATGCTATTTTGGGCTGCATTAATAGAAGTATAGCTTCCAAATCGTGCGAGGTACTGAGCACTGGTTAGGCCTCATCTTGAGCATTTTGTCCAGTTCTGGGCACCACACTTCAAGAAGGATGCAGACAAGCTGGAGCGTGTTCAGAGGAGGGCAATGAGGATGATTAGGGGTCTGGAAACAAAGCCCTATGAGGAGAGACTGAAAGAACTGGGCATGTTTAGCCTGGAGAACAGAAAACTGAGGGGAGACATGATAGCACTCTTCAAATAATTGAAAGGTTGTCACACAGAGGAGGGCCAGGATCTCTTCTCAATCATCCCAGAGTGCAGGATATGGAATAATGGGCTCAAGTTACAGGAAGCCAGATCCCGGCTAGACATCAGGAAAAATTTCCTGACTGTGAGAGCAATACAACACTGGAACCAATGACCTAGGGAGGTGGTGGGCTCTCCCACATTAGAGGCATTCAAGGGGCAGCTGGACAACTATCTGTCAGGTATGCTTTAAGGTAGATTCCTGCATTGAGCAGGGGGTTGGACTTGATTGCCTTATAGGCCCCTTCCAACTCCACTATTCTTTGATTCTAGGGTAACATGAGAAGTCCATACTACCGCTTTTCCCCATGGCAGCATCATCCTAGTTCAGGGGTATCCTACAATGCATATTCAAACAAAATGAGAATTTATCCTTCCTTGTCACTTCCTGTACAAGTTGTGAGCAGTTGGAACAAGATGTACAGCAAATTATAGTTCCCAAGTCAAATCCTGGTCTTTTATATTTCTCTTAAAGGTTAAACTATTCCCACAGACAACTCTATTGAAAGTAGTAGGTCTCATTTTGAATACTTCTCTTCAGGTAAATCTCTGATCCAGCTTCCAGTGGTTAACCACTGATACAGGAAAAGACATTCAGTGTATTCCAGAAGAGTAGCTGTCTTAACTCTTAAGTCTGCTGCAGGAAGAACAGGAGGAGTCTGGTGGCACCTGAAAGACTAACATGTTATTTACGGACTCTGATGAAACAGGCACAAGCTCACAAAGCTTGGGCTGGAATATATCTTTGAGGTGCCACAAGATTCCCTAATGTCTAGGCTGACCATATGAAAAGGAGGACAGGGCTCATGTAACTTTAACAGTGGAAGAGAAAGACACATTGAGCTCCATCACACCAGTGATTTGTCACACTCTTGCCATGCCTGGTATGTGTTTTTGCAGAAGACGTCATCCCTGTCCTGTGCTCATCTTGCCTCTTCCCCTCCATTTTCCATCTTATTTTGGAGAGGGAAAGTCTGGTTTCCCCCCCCCCTCCATGCACAATACAGCCACTCCTTGTCCAATATCAGACCATCCCGGTTTTTGTTGGGTGTGTATGTGTTGAAGGGAGGTCTTGCTGACAAAAGAGGAGGGTTGGGTGGTTCTCCACTCAACTGTGAAGGGGGAGGGAGAGAAGGCACCCAAACACCCCACGGAGAAGGCACGCGACCACCGATGTCCGGAACTCAGTCCCATTCAACTCTATGGTTCTTACTCCTGAGTAGGCATGTCTAGATTTCCTCATCAGAACAATGTTGGCTTCCCCTTGCCATGCCAACATTGACCACAAACTTCTCCAAAAACTAATTGTAAAACTTTTCCTTCACTTATCTTGTTTAATATGATCTTAGGGAAAGCACTGTGTGTTGTTTTACTGTAATTGCACAGTTTCAGGCTGCTGTACTATTGTATATATATGATTAACTGCAAGGAGATGGAGAAGGTAGCAAGTGGAGCAGGAGATTTCGCCGGCAGAGTAGTGCTACAGGTGAAAAGATACATGACCTGAAATAGCGCAGCAATGCACAGACGTGAAAGCACCCAGCGCTCTACTTGCTAAGGAAACAGAGGGGGAAATCCCGGATGCAAACTGGGGGTGGGGAGTAGGTGTGATGCAGCCCGTGGACTTGAAGGCCCTGTTAACAGAATTACTGTTATAGGGCACAATCCTTAATAAACACTGATCCGCCATAAAATTCTGTGAATGAGATAGGGTGATCGCAGAAGAAAACCCTGCTTCGGAAGCATCCTTGGATTGTTCCATTAAAGGCTGCAAGTGGAAGGAGATTGCATGCTTGAATCCTGCCCAATGGGTTTATGTCCCTGTGTCTAGAAAGCAAGTTTATCAGGGAGAAAGCTTGGGCTTAGCTTCTTGTTTGATAAATCACTTTTCTATATGCAGAAGTATTATGTGGGAAACTTTCATTTCATTTATTATATTACTATACTGCCCAATAGCCAAACCCCTCTACCACCAGCTTGGGGGTTCATACACCAAACCCCAGCTTGAAGTGGGCACAATTTAGGAAAACCTTTCCACTTGCTTGTACTAATGTATAAGCATTCTCTGAGCATTCCTGGGTTTCAGTCTCTCTGTAACCAAACATCATTGCGGACATTCTGCTGGTCTGGATAGGCAATGGGCCACCAGTTCTAGAATACTAATCATTAGTGTGTACTTAAACTTGTCCGAGAGAAATCCTGCACCACCAGATGTAAGGCAAAGTGATCTAGCAGACCTAATTTTCTTCCTATGGTCATAAAATTGGATCTGAAGACCAGACGTGCTTCATATCTATTTTTATGACCTTAGGAAGAAAACATGTATCAAGAAGCTTGGAACTTTCCCTATGTGGGTTACAGTATGTGGCCTCCTTCCATGGACCCTATCTATTCCTAGCTGATGGATTGACTTGTTCCTAGTTAAATTTCTCTCCATGCTAACAAATGATTCTTTCTTAACATCACCTTCACATCTGTGACCCTAGAGGATGGGACGAAGAGAACACTGTGTCTGTTAATAGCCTTATCAGTCATGAATTTGGGAAGACTTCCAGCTTCCTGGATAGGTACTTTTGAAAACATTAGTCCATGTGAAAAAATAATCAGGAAGCTGCATAGAAAACGAATAGAGTGAGCTTTGTTACTGCATCATTTTTACCTATGGTTTTACTAACCTGAATCTGAGAGACATGCCCTGCTCAAAGAGGCTTGGGGTGCCTCTACAAAAGTGATTTAAAGCTCTTTCAAGGCGCATTACCAAATTTAACTCTACAAGAGCGGAGCGCAAATCAGGGGTCCAGGCTCGTTTTATCTCCGATTATTCACATTTTCGAATGCGCATTAAATAGCGACTTTTAATTTACTGCGGGAGTAAGAGCGCCTTATGTCCATGTAAACAATTTTGTGAGGAGGCGCATTAACAATCAGATGGTCTTGATGTCATGCATAGAACTGCCCTTCACTGGGAAAACCTCACTTTTTCATTTAGTTTTATTTCCTGTCTCCTCCTGGCGACTTCCTCCTTGTTCTCCATCTCTCTGGATGGAAGCTCCAGGAAGACGAGACCCAATGTTAAAATAAATAAAGTTTATTTTAACTCCCTTGATGGAATATTTCGTTCATGGAGACACGGGGCCAGATGGAGGTGGTTTCAGGAGAAGTAAAGGAGGTAGGAAGGATGTGCAGATGCGTGCATAATTAGCAATCAACTTAGACATATCGGCCTCGCGCTTCTTGCTGGGTTTCTGACATGAGCTCTGTGTGTGTGTGTATGTTTTACAACGGTTGAGCTCGCTGGGAAGAGGAGGGGGAAGGAATGAAGCAGCATCCCCCTGTCTGTTTTGGCGTGTGTGTGTGTGAGGCACATTCCCATTTACTCCTGAGCAGTTCACTTGAAATGGCAATCGGGCGAAGGCGGGGGGGGGGGGGGGAGAGGCAGCCCTGACTAAAAATAAGTTGTCAAAGGGTGCTGGAGGGGGAAACTAATGGGGCACATTCCCATTTACTCCTGAGCAGTTTTGGGAGGGGGGACAACTTCAGCTGGCGGCGAAATTGGAGGGGAGAGAGGTAGTCAAACAGGTTAACCACATCATTCCCGGCAGGTAACCTAGGTAACCAAAGGCTGGAGATTCTAGTAGGTGGGGAGAATAAAGGGTGCAAAACCTGTTTGGACAGTTTCCCGGGACAAAACGCATTACTTTCAGCAACATTTGCATGCATGTCAACAACTTTAAAGCGAGTTTCATACAGCCAGTAATACACTTCAATACCTCTTATATAGGTATTAGGCGTAAAAGCAATTGTCAGGAGATGCGTATAATCGGGGAACCGGGCATCAAAGCAAAATCTTGTAGAGAGGGCCTTGGCTGTAGAGTTTAGGGTTCTCAGCTTCTGATAGCAGAAACATACTCTTACATCTGGAAATGTTTGATTTGAAGGTGTAAGAGGACACTTTCCCTATCTTGGTGCCCTCCAGATGTGTTAGACTACAACTCCCAGCAACCCCTAGCCAGCTGGCTGGGGGTTGTAGTCCAACGCATCTGGAGGGCATCAGGTTAGGAAGGCTACACTAGAGCAGGGGTGGGCAGAAAAGAGTCCCCAGATGTTTGGGACTTCAACTCCCATCATCCCTGACCACTGTCAATGATGGCAGAGGCTTTGGGGAGTTGAAGTTCCAAACATCTGTACATCTACCTTCTACTCACCTCTGCCTTGGAGATTAAATCTGGCCAACTCCAGAGAATAGTAAGGGGCTCCTCTGCTGCTCTAGGGGCCCACTTCTCACTTTGGACAAGGCACCTGAAGAGGCTAGAAGCAACACAGCCTCACGTAGCTTCAGCACTCTGGTCTTTGCATGTTAAAGGTGCTCACAGAGGGTGCCTTGTTGAGAACTGCCAAAATCCCATAGCCAGGATTTTGTCTGCCCCCATTTTTTATTAATAATTAAATGAAATTATTTAAGGGCTTTAAACAAACTATCAAGGTGGTGAAATATTTACTTTCTCCACATTTTTATTTACCTTTCCCACAAGTAAAAATATTTACTTTCCCCACATCTGGAGCAATTCACACTGAGATGCAGTAGGTTGTTACCTCTGCTGAGCATGGGCGACTCCATTGCATCGGAACATGCAGAGGCGGAACTGGTTCTTGTCAGAGGCAACCACTTGGAAGGAGGCATCCCAGGAACCTTTTGTTGCTTCATTTAATTTACATTCTCATTAGTGGGCCCAAACACACACTTTGGGAATAACTGTGTAATGCCACTCCATCTGTTCACTGAGCCAATCAAGATTAATTATTTCTTCTAACAACATTGCTCAGGCTGAGAAGCCAAGCTCAAGGCTGAGGCTTTATAGGGCCAAGTGAGCACCTAGTGGCTTGTTTTGTCACCTGACAACAGCAGACTTAATATGCTGCCATACTTCTTCTCAGAGGATTTGTTCCCTCTTCTAGAAAGCTGAGATGTGGTACGGAGAACGCAGTGCTTAGATGAGCTTGTCAACAGAGTTCAAGGGTTAAGACACCTGGCAATGTCTAGCTGCTATACTGTGGCCATAATAACAATTTTCAAAGGGATGAAAATGGCAAAAAGAAAACATCCTGACATTTCTCCCCTTCCCCCCCCTGCCATACCGAGGTGGCGTGAGCAACGTGACCGAATTTGACCACTGCCCACCCCCAGCACCCCAGCCCCAAATTCTTTGCCCTGCCTTGTGAATACAAATCCTTAGTGGATTTATGTAGCATACCTAAATAATAACTTCCCTCACTAGGATAATTAATTCAGCTTTGACATTTGTTTCTTGTTAAATTGTTATACCCTTTTGACACAAACAAAATCCTTGCCTCCTTTTCCCTCCCAAACGAATAGGGTTTTTGAAATCAAACAAGGCTTGACAATCTGTAGCAACTCGCTGTCCAACATACGCTACTATCTTTCTCCATTTGATTAGTAAAGAATAACTATATCAGTACCCTATTCCATTCAAAGCCCTTGGAACAGAGGTATCGATATTTTGATATAAGCAGAGCAACGGCTGCGGAATGAGCATACAGATTATGTGAATCCTTCCCAGTTATTTCTGCAGATGTTGGCATCATGTGTTCAGAACTTTTATTTTCCTAAAGCAAAAATATGATGCTTCTAAAAAAACTTAAGTCTAAGTCAGTCCATTGGTGGTGGGAAGGAGGAATGCCCTTTCACAGACCACAATGGGTTGGGCAAGAGGAGGAAGTGGGGACAGCAAGCAAGGAACCGCTGTCTCCCCAGACTTCCCAGTCCTGGTAATTTTTCTCTGTCTTTGAAGACCACTACAAAGGGGTGGGGTGGGGGTTAGTTGGGGTTTACCATGCTGCCTACATCTGTTTTCCTCTTTACCCCTCTGTAGTTATCCACGTGACGAACAAGCCTATCACCTAGTATGCATGATCATCCCAAAACACAGACTCAGCTGCATGGCACACCTGAGGCTGGATAACCACCACAGGAAGGATGATATTGCCGGGCTGAATATCTAAATCAGCACATCAGTTTTCTATGATTTCTATATGAATACCTGAGCTGTTGTATGACACTTTGATCCTAATCGTTTTAAGCTCACTTCCACAACTCTAAGGGTCAGAAGCCTTATTTTAAGGGGTCCTTCAAAAGAGAGAGAGAGAGAGAGAGAGAGAGAGAGAGATTACTTTGGCCGTTTCTACAGCATAGGGGTGCACAGGTGGGCAGGCGGGGAGGAAGGGAGGGCGATCCCGGAAGTACCTAATACACACCATCGGCGCACAGGGACCAGCCGGGGGCCGTCCCAGGCAAACAGCCTGGTGTAGAAACGGCCTTTGTCTTAAGAAACTCTACAAATAAAATAACGCAATGAACTTTCCACATTAATTAGTGCAGGATTTCTATTAAATCAAAATCAGCAATTCTCTCCAAGATAAGCAGGAACTACTGAACTGTTTCAGTTTGCCAACAGCTGATGGCACTTTATATGGAGTTACATCCGTTTGCTTTGGCAAGGATGATGGCAGGCATGCAGAAGATGAGAGAACACTTTGCTCCTGGCTATTCTAGCAACAGAGTCTCTTGACAGAAGCCTCTGATTAGTGGTGACCAAACAACAAAAAACAGGTAAAGTCTTGTTATAGGGTTGGCCCTCCTCCAGTATGATCCTTGGTGGCTGGCAAAGGGAATTGTTTGGCAGTTGCGAGTGGAATGAGATGCTGTGGGGATGTGCATTGCAAGGCAAGAGGCTTTAGCCTCAGGCCAAACACTGAGCTACTGGGAAAGGAGACTGTGGAGCAGTGGAGACATTGTTGATTGAGCTATAGAAAGAGCCATTTATGGCCTCTTCCCTCACCTAGGCTCTGGCCAAGCCATTTCTTGAATCCTCCTTCCCCTTCTGGCAGTTACATGGCAGGTTGGTAAACAATAAGATCCTCCTCCTTCATTATTTAATCTCAAGGGAGGCTGCTGACCTGGTGGGTATTAGCAAGATCAGGACAGATGAGAAGAGTGGGTCTGTTTTGTCCCTATGGGGCATTTGGGCCAGCAAATGCCCCATTGTTGGAGACTCCAAAATCTGTCAAGGCAACGCTGTTGAGCTAGTTAGAGCTTTCAGCAGCTACGGATACTGTAGGGTTGGGGCTGGCCAGACAACAGCCTTATGGAATCTGTGTTTCATTGGAACCCTGAAGTGACAGGCTCATTCCAGGAATTGGAGAGGAGTATTAGAACCAAGCCTTCCTTTTTATGCAAAAATCCACTCATTCCCTCCCCCCCCCACACACACACACTGTAGTTTCCTTTTCCAGCAACCTCAGTTAAAGGGGAGGGGGGGAAGCTTTTAAGCAGTGTGTGCTATGTGCAAATGACAATCACATAACTATTGTGCAGTTTCCCATCCCCTACAGATTCCCATCTCTGGGAGCTGCCATATCTGTTCTTGACTGGTGGGCTCCATCGCACTTTTTTTTCTGGGTACGATCCGCGATTTCCACCTCCAGTTCATTAGCGTGACAACTGCTGGTCTTTTTCACGTGCTTTTGTTGTTGTGCTATTTTGCCGTTGTTTAGTTTCTCACCTGCGCTGGCAAAATGTCTTTTCACTTGTTCACTCTCTCGCCGTTATTGCGCATGCCCCATCCCACCCCGCCCCTTTTCCTTCCCCCTGCAGTTCATTGGTTGTTGTGGTTGTGATGGACATTGTGATGGATATGGGCATCCCCCTCGCTCTGGTTTTGTGATCTAGCATTTTAGCGATTTAGGGTTTTATTGGCTGGGCGCCAGATGAGAGAGCAATGAGAGTGGGATTGGAGCAGTGAATTGACATGTCCCAAAGCAGAATGAGAGGAGGAATTAAAGGGCATGCTGGAGGAGAACCGCCCCCGCCCTCCTCTTTCGCCAGCAAGATTGCCCCTCAGTGAATATGCCCTCACAAAAGTGGGACATTCTGACATAGAGCGAGGGCGGCAATGCCCTGGGATGGAGGAGCTGTTTTATCCAACATGGAGGAAAAAATACCACACTTTCCCTGCCCTAGAAGAACATGGAAAATGGAGGGGAAGAGGCCAAATGAGGCCAGGGACAACGCTGCGTGAGGATCGCGGGGCAAAACAGTAAACAAGGCAGGACGAAAGTGCGATAAAATGCTGGTGTGATGGAGCTCAGTGTCTCAGGTGGTGATCAAATGAATGAGAGTGAACAGGGTGAAGTTGAGTCCAGTCAAAAAGGATGTTTGTAAGATGCCTTATTTCCCTCAGATCTTAGAGGGGACAGGTTTGCCTGTGATTGGTGGATTATGTTTTTCCCATCTGAATAAGTATGGAGCCTGGGGAAATCATTTGATTCAGGTGTGTGTGTTTTTATAAGCAGGTGTCATGCCAAGAGTGCCTTTTATCAGCTTTATTTATTGTGCAAGTACCACCCCTTCTCAGAGAGAGTAGATATTGCTATGCTGATCTTGAAAGTCAGACCCTGCACTTGGAGCCTGTCTTTATTTTTTGTACAGTGCCTAGTAATTTTAGCCACATTATTTTATTTATTTACTACATTTATATCCTGCTTTTCCTCCAAGGACCTCAACTTGGTTCTTCCTCACCACTCCATGTTATTCTCACAACACTGTGAGGCAGTTTAGGCTGAGAGAGATTGACTGGACCAAGGTAGGCTGGGAGGCTGGTGGCTCCTATTCCCATGGAAATCACTCTGGGTTTCAGTCAGGACTAGTCAGAATTCTAAAGAAACTATCCAAGGTACTGAACTCTATCCTCAAAAAGAGCACATTTACCAACCCATTGAAATAGCCATCAGTCTACACTGCTCTAACCAATACTCCACGCTGGCTGTCCCATTGTTGTGTGAGAATATTATTTGCAGTTGCCCTTGAAACAATTCTGCTGTGCATCTCTTTGTGAATGTTGCGCTATGTAAGCATACATAGCCAGTATTATATTAATTACATGAGCTGCCAGTATGCTTCTAAGCGCAATTCATAGTGCTGGTTTTGACCTGTAGATCTCTTCATATCCTGGCGTCCACCTCTCCCTTTATTAGCCTCTATACCATTTATGTTCTTCTGCCAGGCTCTGTTTTGTATTCTATGGGGATTGAGAACTGGGGCTGTAGGAGCAGGACCTTCACAATCTTTAGCCCAAGGGTATGGAACAATTATTGACCAATAGGAGCTTTCCTTGCTTTTCAAAATGACAGCAAGGGAAACTTTTTTTGAAGCAGGGATTTCACGTAGCAGGTAGGGGTAAAGTACTCATAGATGCTGTTTTCTGGCATTTATAAAATATCTGTGGTTTTAAGTGCTATTTTATATTTCAAGGCCTCTTTGGCATAAAATGTTTTGTTTAAATAAACAAACTCCTGAAATTAGAAATTCTGGAACATGGGAAGGACCTGAAGGCAGGGACAGTGGTGGAACCAGGAGTAGAGCCTAAGGGTTTGGTGGATCTAGGTATTTATTCAATTTCGTAGACTGCTAAAAAGGCTGGAAGAAAGCAACCTTGCCCCCTTGCTTTTCAGATTGGTTAGACACCCTATTTATAACACTAGGAATAGCTACTGGCAGCAGGTTCCAAGAGGTCACATTTTTTCTGCCCCCAAACTCAATCTGTGTATACAATTTCATAGTATGAGTAAGAGAGGAAAGTCATGCGTGGACTTCTTATTTCAGGTGAGAAGGTATCTAAGGGCAGCAGCACACCTAACTTGGCAGAGGTGATTGTTGGATGTACATCAATGTTTCAAATTCATAATGTTGACATGGCATTCATCTATGTACAGACGTCTAGAAATTTTAATTGAGCCAAGGTTTCCAGACACGTTTATGAGTATATAAATTGAATTCCACACATGCAGGAAACACTGTTAGTCCTACTCACTACAGGCAATCACATGCGTAGCTATTTTAAAGCCCAGACTAAATGGGCACTTTCTTATCTCATCCTTGGGAGGAGACAAGTGAAGGCTCTTCCTTGGTAGATCAATGAAAGAACTATTTAAAAAAGAAAGTAAAAACAACAAGCAAGCTAGGGATTAAATCAGATGATTGGGTACAGTCAAATACAATCTCAATTGAATGTTTGGGAGGACATCCCTGAGAGACCATCCATGCAAAAAGCCAAGCACCTTTTCATCCCCAAAGAGATCTGCATGTAGAAAATAGGCACCTGTATGTGGATTTCAGGAACCACATATGCAGAGTGGACATGAATGTACAAGGGCATTGCAATCCACATCCAAATACAATACCAGGCACAGCATATCTCCCCAACTGCACATTGTCAGGATGTGAATCGGGATATACATCCCTTCCCAGGGTGTGGGTTAGTAGTGGCACACTATAACTAATGTGTAAGACTAACTTTCATTTCATCCGTTTCTTTTCTGCATTTCAAGACCACAGTCTTGCCAAGGCAGCTGGCAGCATACAAACAGTACAAACATATTAAGAAAATTAATTAATATGAACAATTTTAAATAAATCCAATGTCAAGAAAAACAATGCAAACTTATCAATAAAAACATACTAAATATGAACATGCTTAAATAAAACCACATTCAATAAAATACATTTTCAATTAAGCTCGCTCACTTCCAGTCTGAGTCTGAGCAGGGCTCTAAACACATCTCAAAAATTAAACTTGCACCTTCTTTACAAAATACTTTTTGATATAATGTCACAAGGGAGGGCAGAAGCTGAGCCCTTCTTCTCCAAAGACTCTCTTCTTCCAGAAGAGTTTGGATACATGGAGAAATCGCCTTAACAAAACAAAAGGTGCCTGCCCTTTTTTTTACTTGATAAAGCCAGAACTGTCTGGTAGGTAGAACAACTTCTGTTCTACCTACCAGACCCCAACATTACATTAGAAAAATTAAACATAGAAGAGTAAATCAATTTGAACATCTGTCAGGCTAGCTGATCCCATTTTTAAGGTCTTTCAGTGCTAAACTGATGTTTTTGTGCATCTTCAATGACCTGCTAGGTAGGTGCCCTGCTTGCCGCCTACTAGTTCAACTGATATATTCATAAACCAAAAGATATGATGAAGTCAGCATAAGTCTCTGTCTCTTTCATTTCAAAAGAAACTGGACCTGTAAAAAGCTGCCCTGGAACTTCCTATCCCTGAGGGAAGACAGGAGCTTTAAATAATACTTACTTTGTTAGAACCACCTGTCAGTCAGCTGCTTCCCTTTCCTCTGTGGAAGGATGAAAAGTGATTGTTAGGAAACTATACATACTGAACAGCTTTGGCTACTAATCAATTACCTCAGGCTAACAAACCATCTTTATAAGCCAGCTTGGGATCTGCTGCTGCTCCTGTACCTCTCCGCCCCTCTTCCTGCATTTTGAGACACTGGGAAATTCTTAGGCCCCACAGTGTCTGTGGGATTTTTCCTGCATGTTTTGCAAGTAATGCTGCCTGTTATAAATGTCTTGCATTGTACTTTGGTTCGTTCGGTTGTTTTGTTTTTGTAAAAAAAGAAGAAGAAATAAAAGAGGTATTGTGCTTTGTTCTTTTTTGTGAAAACAGAAATTAATTAGAGTGAGTTGTGACCTCCAACTGCCTAGCACTTACCTGTACTTGCATACAAATATTCTCTGGACCACTTTTAAGGAGAATCACAAAGTCCTCTGAACTGTTTGTGCCTTGTGACTCTGTTGGGTTTGCTGCTGTTGTTGTTGTTATTATTATTATTATTATTATTATTATTATTTTAAACATTTATTTCAAGAGTTACTATAGTAGTGTTTAAGGACCAAACTAGACCTGAAGGGGGCAGCCATGTTTGTTGTTCATGACCCTTTCCCATTCTCAAAGCCAGAAGCCAGGACCAACATTGATCTATAAATCTGTGTGAGTGTATGTATAACATTAAACAAAAAACCTACGGTAAACAAAACAACGTTAAGGCTCTACAGTCTTCAACCAAGCACCAAAAAGCAGGGAAATTGGGAGTTAAGGCTCACAAGACTTAAAGCCACATCCTCCCTAAGGAGGCAGAAAGTGCAACTGAAATTCTCATTCTCCCAAAGCAGATAAACCATGAGGACAGGGTGGAGAATATGATATGCAGAGGTGACTGTGAGGTTGTGGAAAACTCATGACGAACAACTTAGGGCTACCTACTTCTCTTTTTTTTGTTTAGAGCAGCCCTTCCCCAACCTGCTGCCCTTCAAAGGTGTTGGACTACAACTCCCATCATTGCAAGTCAGTATGTCCCATGGTCAGGAATGCTGGGACTTGTCATCTCAAACAACTGGAGGACTGCGGGTTATAATATGCAATACGATATGCAGAGGTGACTGTGTGGTTGTGGAAAACTGATGATGAACGACTTGGGACCACCTACTTCTCTTTTTTAGGGCACATCATGTTGAGAGTTGCAACCCAACACATCTGATGGGCACCAGGTTGGGGAATGCTGTTCTAGAACAAGGGCAAGCAGAATGTAGCTCTCCAGATGTTTTGGAATTCAACTCATAAAAGCCCTTATCAGCATGGGCAGTGATCAGGAATGGTGCAAGTTGATGTCCAAAACATCAGGGTGGATCTATTTTCTGCCCACATCTGTTCTAAAGTATGATGTTTCCGGCATTATGATATGTGATCAATCAAGGAACTACAAAAGAGCTGCATCATTTTAAATGCAACACACCTGGAGAGCACCAGGCTGGAGAAGGTTGGTTTACACTTGAATCCTATACATGTCTTCTCAGAAGTTAGTGCCACTGAGTTCATTAGGGCTCACTCCCAAGTGGTATAGGATTGCAAACTAATCTCATTTGAAAGGAGTACAAGACAGCCAAACAAAATCTTTTCTGCTCCTCTTTCACTTTGATGAGAAGATGTAGGCCTTTATCACACCTACCTGTTTGCTTATGTGGGTTCCCCCTCCGTTTTCTATGCGAGTGTAGCCCTTTGATAACACGTGGTCGGCTTTGCTCCGATACCGGCGGAGGAGGGGAGAAAACGGACCATCCCCGTTCAGGGATATTTCAAAATAGGAAGGAAAAAAGGAGCACTCAGGGTGCGAGAACAGCGCGAAGGGGGACGACGTCATGTGAAAGAATTGGATCAAAGTCGCAGCGTGTGTGGATCAAACCACCCGTGTGATAAAGGTCGTATTGTGGAGGGATTGTGGGGAGTGAACAGTATATTTTGTATAAACACATTTTAAGAAAAAAACATTGGTTCTTTGAAGGGCAGGCTATTGACCAAAAGTTGGAAGTGCCTAGCACATGCTCTGGTTCTACATCTGTAATTAATGTTGTTCCTTTTGTTATCGAGCATGGTGCTATATGCGAGATCTGTGTGAGAGAAAAGTACTGGGCAGCCCCTGTATTTGGTAAGGATATAGAACAGTGTTCCCCCCTCCTGCTGCCCTCCAGATGTTTGAGATTACAAGTCCCACCATTCCTGACCATGGTAACTACTGAATAGAAATGCTGGGAGTTGTAGTCCAACACCTTTGGAGGGCACCAGGTTGGGGAAGTGCTGCTTTAAACAAAAAAGAAGTAGGTGGCCCCAAGTTGTTTGTCATCAGTTTTCCACAACCCCACAGTCACCTCTGCATATCATATTCTCCATCCTGTCCTCATGGTTTATCTGCTTTGGGAGAATGAGAATTTCACTTGCACTTTCTGCCTCCTTAGGGTAGATGTGGCATCAAGGCTTATGAGCCTTAACTCCCAATTTTCCTGCTGTGTTTGGTGCTTGGTTGAAAACTGTAGAGCCTTAACGTTGTTTTGTAAACTGTAGGTTTTTCGTTTAATGAATTTCATGGTTTTGTGTAATGGATGACCGGATATTATACAGTTGACAACCAAGCCAACATCAGCGAGGGTGTTATACCATGTTGACATCCAATATAAAATCAAAGCTAGTGATTTTAGCCTCCTCCCATATGTGCCTGCCCGGACCCTAAGATCATCCTCAGGGGTCCTTCCCTGTGAGCCCCTGCCAAAGGAAGTGAAACAGGTGGCTACCAGGAGGAGGGCCTTCTCTCCTGTGGCACCCCAGCTGTGGAATGAGCTCCCTAGAGAGGTTTGCCTGGCATCTACATTATACTCTTTTAGACGCCAGGTGAAGACCTTTTTATTTTCTCAGTATTTTAAGAGCTTATCTGCTTAATTTTTAACTTTGTTGTTTTAACTTTGTTTTTTAATTGTATAGATCTCTACATTGCTGCTCAGTTTTACCCTGGTTGTGCTTTTATACTGTATTTTATATTATGTTTTTACACTGTTCTATGTATTATATTTTAAATGGATTTCACAGTTTAATTTTTTGTGAACCGCCCAAAGAGATTTGGCTATTGGGCAATATAGAAATGCAATCAATCAAGCAATCAAGCAATCAATCATAGTGTCATGTGTTGCACCCACTTTTCAAAACAATAAATGAGCCCCAGAAGTTCTGCTCTCTCACTTGAATTCTGAGGGGTCTCATTTGAACTTTTCAACAGCCAGTGTCCAGAGATAAAAGCTTTTTATGATTGCCTCAGGAATAGGAAGCATTTCATGTTTTGTGTCTGTATTTGGAGATAACTTGAAAAATTGTTCTACTGGAATTAAAAAACCCTGATTAATCCTGGAAGCACACAAGATGATACAGGAAAATATCCTATATTAGAATAAATTACAGTTCACTATGTTAATTATTAGGGGTGTGTGCTCCACCCTGAAAATCCGAGGGTCCGTTGGATGTCCAATGAAGCTCTGAGTTTTCGGAGCAGAGAGGGGATAGTTTCAAAACCATCGAATGCCCGCGGTGCGGAGATGTACTCATCGAAGCTCCTTTCCATTTTTGGATAGCCGCTTCATTATAGCCTAGGAGAATTAACCAAAATGAGTACATCTCCATCATTTTTAAATATAAAGAGATGAAACTTGGCACTGTGGTAACTCTTAAGTAGAGATTTAGCCATACCAAGTTGGAAGCAGATGAGTTCACACCTTGATTTTTAGGAATTTTTAAAAGTTGGAATAAACAGCCCATTATAGCGTATGGAAATTAACCAAAATGCTTACAGTTCTGTTATTTTTAAAGATAAAGAGATGAAACTTGGCAGAATGGTAGCTCTGAAGTAGGGATTGAGCCATACCAAGTTGGAAGCAGATTGGATCACGCCTTGATTTTTAGGATTTTTTTAAAGTTCAAACTCAAATTGCAGAACACAAGTTTTTTTAAAAAAAGAAAATGAAATTAAAGATAAAGACATGAAACTTAACAGCATGGCAGCTCTTAAGTGGGGCTTTAGGCATGGCAAGTTGGAAGCAGATCAGTTCATGCCTTGATTTTTAGGATTTTAAAAAAAATCAAGGCATGAACCAATCTGCTTCCAACTTGGCATGGCTCAATTCTTGCACAGGCTGCATTTCTATCCCTAGATATTTACTCAAAGTAAGACCCATTGAATTTCCTTGGATTTTGAAAAGCAACATACTTGCTTTTAGATTAGCCAGTCTCAGCACTCTATGTGTGCTATGAATGCCTGCTCTGTCTGTCCCTATAGTTTCCTGCAAGGCCCAGCTTAGGGGAGGCCAGTAAATTAAACGCAGGAGTGGAGGGTGGGATTCCATCAAGTTCATCTGAGAGCGGGTGCTGTAGAACATGGACCGTCCAGGAGTGTTGGGGCCGGATTTCTGGCAGACCCAGCCGAGCAACTTTATGGCCTGTTACTCCCTCCATTTGGTATACCACAGCAACATCTGCCATAAAGCAAATGGCCACATGAGAAGTGTTATTATGGTCTGCTACTTTGTTTGTCTTTAGTAGTCTGTGGTACAGACCTCTTCAGAAGGGGGAATAGTATTATGTGGTTGGGGTCAGTCTAAATTATCTCCAGGGGTCCCTTACTCAGTGCCTCTGATCTCAAAGAGATTGAGAATTTCCCCCAGCTCTGTTACTCATAAAGTTAGGCCTGTTGAAATTAGATTTTATAACATAAGCAGGAAAACAGCGAATGCCCCTTTTAACTTGTTAAACCAATGAAAACATGTCACACAAGAAGTCTTAGGATATGAATGGTTTATAAAGAAAAGTAAATGCAAAAGAACATCAGATACAGAAGTGAAATGTGAAACATTACTATTGTTGTTGTTGTTATTATTATTATTATATTTATATTTATATTTATATTTATTTGTATCCTGCCTTCTGCCCAATGCTGGGCCTCAAGGCGGCCTTACAAAATTAAAACATTACAGCTAAAGCCTATAAATAGAAATATACAAAAGTTAAAAATATAATTAAATACATTTCAATATTAAAACATTTAAAATATATAACGATTTAAAAGTCCAAGGTATAGACAGAAGTCCAGATTATTTGCCAAAGGCCTGCTGGAACAAAAAAGGGGTTGCCTGTCTCCAAAAACACATCCAGGAGGGAGCCAGTGTGGACTGCAAGGATTAGAAAGAAAATATATGTGTACACTATGCAAAATACACGACAGGTTAACTGTTTCTAAACCTTATTAGAAAAACCGTGTGACTAGGCCGAAACCAATATTGTAGGCCCAGAAGCACTTTGAAAGGTTTCAGAATTGTACACCTGATCGGGTCCGATCCACGATCCAGACCCGATCTGGGGGAAATGGATAAAATTATCCTGTTTCCAATCCCCGCATCTGGATCGTCCGATCTGATCCAAACCAGTCAGGAAGGACCCGATTCGGTTCGGATAAAATCGGAGGATTGGACCTCCTCCCGCCCCTCGCACTCCTCATCTGTGGGGGCAGCGGATGGCCCCAGCAGGTAAGGCGCATGAGGGGCAGGAGGCGGGAGGAAGCCCCCACTTACCTGCCGGAGCAGCCACTTCCCTCCAGTGCACGGATCTACTGAGAAGCAGGCTTCGCGGCCTGCCTCTCAGTAGTGCACCAGGTGAGTGCACTGGAGGGAAGCGTACGCCCTGGCAGGTAAGGAGTGCAAGGGAGAGGGAGGGGGCTTACCTGCTGGGGCTCCCGCTGCTGTCCGCTGCCACCCACTGGTCATATCTACTGAGACACAGGCTTCACGGCCTGGTTCTCAGTAGAGCGCCAGAACTAGGCCACGAAGCCTGGTTTTCAGTAGATTGGACCAGCAGACGGCAGTAGACGGCAGCGCGCGCCCCAGCAGGTAAGAAGTGCGAGTGAGGGGGAGGAACAGGGAGGGGGGAGTTAGGTCCCCACTTACCTGCCCCCATGTTTTCGCCATAGGCTTGCATTGGGGGAAAGCTTTCTTTCCCCCAATGTAAGCCTATGGCGAAAACAGCTAAAATGGCATCCGATCCGAAAATCGGAAGTCAGATTTTCGGATTGGAATTGAGTCCAAACTGAACCGGGAAGCCTCCGATCTGATCTGATCTGATCCAAGGCCTCGGTTCCGATCCCGGTTCTGGTTCCAATCCCGGTTCTGATCCGATCTGGTTGGGCATGCACATCCCTACTTAAATTTACACCGGCCCAAACTAATTAAATGAAGTGTTTGAAGCTTTCAACTTTGTAGCAGTATGGACCAAACTCTTAGAAAAAAGGAAAGGAGCACTGTGTGTGTGTGTGTGGGGGGGGGGGGCAATGTATAGCTCCCTATTCCAAGGTGAGATCTGAAGACCAGGTTTTCATGGATCCAGGGACAAGATAGCCCAAAATACTCTCAAAGCCAAAGGAAAGCATGTTCCAAAAGAGAAAAGAGAACTCTTCTTCTTCTCTCCAAAGGGATGCAAGGAGCAGGCTGAATCTGCTTCTCAGAAAGCCAGGCCTGCTAATGAAGTAAAGTTTCAGTCCCATTCAATTCCAATGCTTCCTTGGTGTTGGGTCTGAAACCAGGCTGCCTAGTGGTTAAACTAAAACCCAACAGTCATAATAAGGAATAATAACTAAGTGAATTCCACGAAGGCTAGAGGAGGCAGGCGGCCATTTTATTTTCAACATTCTAATCCAGCTGAGGCAGGAGGGAGGGGGAGAGTGACACTACTGAGCACATGTCGCACTATTCTTGAAGAGAAGGCCTCTGCATTGACTTGAATGAGATGAAAAAATATTCATTAAAAATCAACTGAAGGGAATTTTGAAAAAAGAAAAGCTATCCCACAAACTGCAAGGAAGGAGGAAGAAGACACCACTACTGGATTACTTAGTAAGGGCTTATTCTTTACAAAAATCCATGACATAAATACTCAGAAGTCATAATTATCAGAATCATTCTTATTCAGAGAGGGTTTTTTCTTTTCTACTTTAAACTGCCTTCCTTCCCTCAATCTTTCACCAACCTTCTTGTAATTTTCAGGTTATATAAAACCAACATTTCTTTCTGGCACAAGTAAATTTCAGGAAGATTGGTGAAACACTTTCAATTTTATGGATGTTAGAATGACCCACCCACCCCCACCACCGAATTACCATTTTAACATGGTGGAATGCTTTCTTCCGGTTCGCTCTTAACAAAGGAGGCATGACTGTGCGTCCTTTAATGTATATTTATTAAACAAAAAACCTACGGTTTACAAAAACAATGTTAAGGCTCTACAGTTTCCAACCAAGCACCAAAAAGCAGGGAAATTGGGAGTTAAGGCTCATGAGCCTTAACACCAAATCCTCCCTAAGGAGGCAGAAAGTGCAAGTGAAATTCTCATTCTCCCAAAGCACATAAACCAGGGTGGAGAATATGATATGCAGAGGTGACTGTGGGGTTGTGGAAAACTGATCACAAACAACTTAGGGCCACCTACTTCTCTTTTTTGTTTAGAGCAGCCCTTCCTAAACCTGGTGCCCTCCAAAGGTGTTGGACTACAACTCCCATCATTGCAAGTCAGTATGTCCCATGGTCAGGAATGCTGGGACTTCAGGTAATATAAAACAAACATTTCTTTCTGGCACTTGTAAATTTTAGAAAGATTGGTGAAACGTTTTCAATTTTATGGCTCTTAGAATGACCCTCCCCCCAATTATCACTTTAATATGGCGGAATGTGTTTTTTACTGACGGCCCTTAACAATGGAGGCATGGCTGTGCCTCCATTAATGTGTATGTGTATGTGAGAGAGGTTGAATTAGAGGAGAGCCAAGCCCCCTTACTTTCAGGGCTGTCCCCTAGATACTTTTTGTAGAAGGCCACAGGTGAGTGTGACGTGATTAAAATTGAAGGGAGCCAGGAGGTGCTATTTGTGGACATCATTAAGAGCTGCTAGCTTTCTGCCCGTGTGTGTGTGTGTGTGTAATTTTGACATCAAGAACAGTGCACAGGCAAACTTTCCACTCGCTTATCTCTCTGAACTCCATCACTCTTTTCCCCCTGCCTGGGAAACTCCATTTCTCCCTGCCTGGCTTCAACATTAGAAGTCAGCCTTGCTGCAAGAGAAAAACAACAGGTGTGATGGACCATGGACAAGTAGGGTGGGAGAGGGGTGAAACCCTTCACTCGCATGCCTTTTTTGAAAGTAAAATTAGATTCTTCTTCTATCTCCCACTTTATGCATCAACACACAGGCATCAGTGGCTACTAGCTTTGATGGCTATATATTGTCTCCAGTATCACTGTCCCTCAATACCAGCTGCTGGGGGACACAACTGGAAGGGTACCATTGCACTCATGTCCTTCTTGTGGGCTTCACACAGTGACCGTCCTGCTGGCCACTTCGTGAACAGAGTGCTGGGCAGGATAGGCCTTTGATCTGATCCCTCAGGGCTCTTCCTTTGCTCTAATGACATGTGAAAAACAAATGTGGCTGCCCATGTGATGTTTAGTTTTGCCCCAAGAGACTTGAATGATGAACCGGGAAGTCCCAGTTCAAACTTCCCCTAACCGTGAACTAACTATGTGGCCTTAGGGAAGACCCTTTTCTCTCAGCCGGACCCCTCCGACTTCAATATGGGAATCATAATACTTACCATAAGGATTTATGTGAAATATTTTGATATAGAATGTGACATACTTAAAATGCTAAGCACTAGGACCACACATTCTGCTTGCTTGGTAAACACCTAAAAATGTAAGTTGTGAATGTTGTGAAGTGTAACATACGCAAAAGAGACAAGTTCCCACCCTGTCAAACCTACAGCCTAAATTTCAACAGTAGAACTGTACTGTGGAAAGAGTTGGGTGGGGAATAAAATAAAAGAGGTTAAAGAGGAATGCAAAGACAGCAGCAGGAGCAGACGAGCCTCATTCTCTCTTTTTTAAACCTTAATTCTCACATTCTCACCTCTATTCGGAGCAAGAAAAGACATAATTTTTGAAAGGTCATTCCCCTGGTGAAAGACAATTAATGCTCATAATCTGTTGGGACCTTCTTCTTTTTTCTCCTCAATACATTTTAGTCTCTTCACACACTTATATCCAGGGCTTTGTTCTCAGTAGTGAAGAAAAGAAAGAGAAAAAGAGAGAGAGATG
Source organism: Anniella stebbinsi (assembly GCA_029215795.1). Classification (NCBI taxonomy): domain Eukaryota; kingdom Metazoa; phylum Chordata; class Lepidosauria; order Squamata; family Anniellidae; genus Anniella; species Anniella stebbinsi. The sequence continues at coordinate 104,977,649 of JARDYH010000003.1, forward strand.
TTGAAACAGTCCATTGGTATGCAAGGGGAAAAAGTCATCATAGTCTGGAAAACTATTTCTGGAGCTGCCTGAGTTTGTTGTAATGAAAGCCTTAACTGCGGTGAACTTTCAACAAATGCCTGCTGCGATTTCAGACTGGATGCATCCAAATGTGCCTTATAGTACATATCACTATCTGTGGAGAGGAGACAATGGAAAACATTCCTCATTGTGTTTTCTATTTCACAATTTCTGTGCAGAAGAGGTTTCTCTACCAGATGATTGAAAGATTGTGAATATTAGACAAACCAGCAGGAAATAGACATTATGGCTAAGGAAAATAGGGAGATGACACAACGGGAACTCAGTTTTGTTCTGCAACTTGTATAAATTAAGCAACTTCAATCCATTTGCCTGACTTCTCTTATTTATTTATTTATTTATTTATTTATTATTTTTGCATTATTTTTTACAACCCTTAAAGAGTTGCTTTTAAAAACATATTTTTGAAACAACAAATCTCCCTCCTCAAAGCCAGTATTCTCAGGAAGCTGAATTCTGTAGTCAATCCCACATTCTCATTCTAGCCCATCTCCAGTCCACACATAGCTATGCATAACTAGCTACATCAGAAAGTGGATTGAAATGCATATCCTTTTGAAAGAAGTGGAGTGTGGTGGGTAGAGAACATTTGCATTTGGATGTGAATCTGATATGCCTATGGTCCGGAGGACACTTCTAACACAGGCCTTCACTGGATTGGGGGCCTGTGCGTTTTCAGTGCTTGCTCAGAGTTTTCACTCTGCTCATATGCTTTGGCTTTGATACAGTATTATGAGCTAAAAGTAATTCCATTCTCCTTCCATTATCAAATATTCTAGGGTGACCATATTTTGGAAACCAAAAAAGAGGACAACATGGCCGGCCCCCAAGGGGGCGTGCCCACCAACATATCCGCCCCCAGGGGACATGTCTAGCACCAAGGGGGTGTGCCCACCAACATATCCGCCCCCAAGGGGCATTTCTAGCACCAAGGGGGTGTGCTCACCGGAACATAGCCTTGGTCACATGTCTGATTTTACAGCACACAATTAAGACAAATCTGTTCTACATAACGTCTTAATGTTAACATCACTGAAATAACAAGTGAGACATCCAATGTATCTGAAATTAACTTCACTCACTCCTACTTTTGTAGCTTTTGCTGTACTTTGTTGCTATACTCTGTGTGATACATTCTCCCCTTCCCTCAAATATCTTTTCTGATTGTATCCTCACTCCGCTGCAAGCTGCTGATTAATAGAGTTTGCTGCCGGCCGGCAGGCTGGCTTTTTTATTTCTTTTATTTTTAAAGTTCAATTTTGTTTTGAAACTTGCTAAAAATCAACAGATGAACGGATCTGCTTGAAATATGGCATGGCTAAAGCCTTACTTAAGAGCTATCATGATGCCAAGTTTCAGCTCCTTATCTTTAAAAATGATGTTTTTTAAAAATAATAATTTTAAAACCTCAATTTTTTTTAAAAAATCCTAAAAATCAATGGATGAACAGATCTGCTTGAAACTTGGCATGGCTAAAGGCCTACTTAGAATCTATCATTATTAGGGATGTGCACTGGATCAGATCCGATCCATGATCCGAATCCGATCCAGGGGGAAATCGGATAAATTATCCGATTTCCGATCTCACCGCTGGATCAGCTGATCCAATCTGATCCGCTCTGGAAAGGTTTGGATGGATCGGCGGATCGGCAGGCGCCCGCTGGTGCCCACTGCCGCTTCCATTGGCGGGCGCCACCGGGCGCCCGCCGATGGAAGCGGACAGCGGGGGGGGGGGGGCTTCCCTAGTGGGGCTGTCTGCTTCCATTGGCGGGCGCCAGTGGGTGCCCACCGATGGAAGCAGACAACGGGGGCAGGGGGCGGCGGACGGGAGCAGACGGCCAGGAAAGGTAAGCAGGGGGCAGGGGGGCGGGGGGGGCGCAGTGCGCTTACCTTTCCTGGCCGTCCGTTCCTGCCCGGCGCTGGCTGCTACTGCGAGCAAGCTTCGCAGCCTGCTCCTAGGTAGCGTGCCAGGTGATGACATCACCTGGTGCGCTACTCAGGAGTAGGCCGTGAAGCCTGCTCGCAGTAGCAGCCAGCGCCGGACGGGAGCGAACATCCAGGAAAGGTAAGCAGGGAGCAGGGGGGAGGGGGGGAGGGGGGCGCGCGGTGTGCTTACCTTTTCTGGCCGTCCGTTCCCGCCCGGCGCTGGCTGCTACTGCGAGCGGGCTTCACGGCCTGCCCGTAGGTAGCGTACGTGGTGATGATCAGGTGATGATGATCAGGTGATGATCACCTGGTGCGCTACTTAGGGGCAGGCCACGAAGCCTGCTCGCAGTAGCAGCCAGTGGCGGACGGGAGCGGACGGCTAGGAAAGGTAAGCAGGGGGCAGGGGGCAGGAGGCAGGGGGGAGGGGGTTTACCTCCCCGGGGCCATCTGCTTCCATCCGCAGGCGCCAGCGGATGGAAGTGGACGGCCCCGGGGGGGAGGGAGTTAGGGCCCCCCTCACCCACCCGCTGCCATTTTTTCCTCATAGACTTGCATTGCAATGCAAGTCTGGGGGGGGGGGGGAAATGGCAGCTGATCCAAAAAGTTCCGATTTTTGGATCGGGATCGGACTCGATCCGGTCTGGGGGGCCTCCAATTTTGTCCGATCCGATCCGTGACAAAATTGGAGGTCCCGATCCGGGTCCCAATCCGATCCGGGGGGTTCATGCACACCCCTAATCATTATGCCAAGTTTCATGTCTTTATCTTTAAAAATGATGTTTTTTAAAAATAATAATTTCAAAACTTCAAACTTTAAAAAAATCCTAAAAATTAACGAATGAACGAATCTGCTTCAAATTTGGCATTGCTAAAGCCCTACCTAAGGGCTATCATAGTGCCAAGTTTAATCTCATCTTTAAAATTGACATTGCTGTAAGCATTTTTGTTGTTTCCCATTGACTATACAGTTGCCCTTTGAGTGGGAGGAGGATGGGAAAAATCCAGAATTTTCTTCAAATTTCATAATTTCCCCCCTTCCCAGATTTCTTACCAAAAATTACTGACACGTCTTGTTTTTTCCTAACATATGGTCACCCTAAATTTACTTTAAAATATTTTAATTACCAAATATTGTGGGTAGGCCAGTCGACCCACCCATAGTTACGTTTGGGAACACCGTTTTGCACATTTTCCCCATAGGGGCATAGTTTTGGGGGCATACTTGATCTCCCTCTTCTCTGTTTTAACTCAAGCATGGCACCATCCTGCAAGGGGGCAGGCGAGGGGGGCTTGCCGACTCCTCTACGTTTGGTTCGCCTGGCGGTCCTGGCTGGCTGCGGGCATCTCCCCAAGGCGTTCTCACAAGGCCCGCAGCTTCATCTCCAGGATGCCCTGCTCCAGAGTCGTGCCGGCTAGTTTGAGCTCCTCACACTCCTCCTTGAGCAGGCTGCCGGCCTTTTGAAGGCAGTAGTTCATGTCCACGTAGGACTGGGTCAGCTGGTAGAGGTGTTCCCGCTTTGCCTCTGGGTCTTCATTTTTGGCTGGGGTGGGCAAATCTTCGCTGGGCTCCGCCAGGAGGGCAAACACAGGGTCGTTGGGTTGGGTGCATTGGACATCCTCGAGAATATGTTCCATGTTGGGGGGGCCCAAACCTTCCCTCCAACTGCCCTTCCAGTCTGGAGCCCCAACAAAGCTCCCCACCAGACTCCCCCACCCCTGGCACGAGCCCCACCCCTGATACCTACTCCTTGCATGAGCCCTGACTCCAGTCCCTTATTCCTAGCGCAACCCCCATCCTGCAGGCCCAGGCATGAGCTCCTCCCCAAACCACTGTATCCCAATGGACTCCTGCCCTTCGTCACCTGCCACAAATGTGCTGGTCCCTTTGCCCAAGGTGCATTGTGGTTTGCAAGAGAGCTGGTGTTGTGGTTTGAAAATGATTTCTCCATTTCTGTGTGTTCAGCTCAACCATAACTCATGAACCACCATGAGTTTTGCCACTGATTCAATATTTCATATTACCACATAAACATCAGTATTTATTTAATGTTGTTTTCAAGGCATGAAAAACACACATCCAAAACAGGGAATGTCTCCCCTGCAAGGTTCCGAGATTCTGTCATGTGTATTTGTATTTCTTCCGATGCCAAGGGTTTTTTAGAAACAAGATAAATCAGATATTAAAACCACTGAGATTGCAAAAGTGATTGAAGTCGTGCCATACACAAAAATAATTTATAGCAGTCATCATTGCAGCCTGACCTACTTATTATCTAAGGTGGAATCTAGGCTTCCTACCAAATACTTTGGCTACAAAAGGCAGGTTTCTAGCCTTCATTTATCATAGAAGGGTGTAATGTAACCAGGGCGGAGGGGGACAACTTATGGCCTTCCAGATGTTTTGGCCTACAATTCCCATCATTCCTCACCATTGGCTCAGCTGGTAGGGCTGATGGGAGCTGTAGGCCAAAACGTCTGGAGGTCTGCAAGTCTATCCCTCATGTAATCATTTTGAAGTATAATGTAAGCTGGCTCCTAGTATGCCCTAAGAAATGGTGCTGCTTGTTCATCTTCCGACCACACTTAAAAACGCTAATTGGAATTCCCACACCACTAATAGGCTCACATTGAAAGAGGGTGAAGAAGAAGAAGAAGAAGAAGAAGAAGAAGAAGAAGAAGAAGAAGAAGAAGAAGAAGGACTCACTTGTGAAAGTTGCAAAACTAAAACAAATTGGGATAGGTGTTAAAATATTGTGGTTCCAGAATCTCTGAATGCTGCTCAGAAAACGTTGGTCTGTTGTGCTTTTGATGAATCTACCACACGTGCATCCTGGACCAGGATGTTTTTGATTCCCTGAGCTGGAAAAAGTGCAGGAAAGGGCAACTAAAATGATCAAGGGACTGGAGCATCTCCCCTACCAGGGAAGTTTACAACAGCTGGGATTGTTCAGCTTGGAAAAAAGGAGGCTGAGGGGAGACATGATAAGAGGTGTGCAAAACAATGACTGGTGTGGAGAATGTGGATAGGGAGACATTTTTCTCCCTCTCCCATAATACTAGATCCCAACAGGGTCATTATCCCATGAAGCTGATTGGTGGGAGATTCAAGACAGATAAAAGGAAATACTTCTTCACACAGCACAAAGTTAAACACTGGAATTCACTACCACAAGATGTGGTGATGGGCACCAATTTGGATGACTTTAAAAGGGGGGTGGATAAATTCCTGGAGAAGGCTATCCATGGCTACTAGTCCTGATGGCTAAGAGCAACCTCCAGTATCAGAGGCAGTCGGCCTAGATGTACCAGGTTGGCCACTGTGTGAACAGAGCGCTGGACTAGATGGACCTTTGTTTCATCTCGCATGACTCATCTGATGTTCACGCTTACATCAGGATGCAGCCTTCTGCATTGCTTTCATGCTTGTACTACTTTAGATCTTATGTGTCAAACTGTCCTTTTAATGCTATCTAATCTTGTGATATCAGGTGTGATCTAGTGCACAACAAATGCAAAAATGGCAAAATCTTTATGAGAAGAGCCCTGATGCAGTATGGTTTAGTCCAGGGCAAAATGATATATTATGTGAGACATGATCCCAGTATATACAGTAGAGCATACACAAAGCCCAAGGAAGGGTGAGGTGGGTTCAGAAAACTCTTTAATCAGGCACTGAGATCCAGCTGAAGGTGGTGGTGCTTGTTCTGGGCTACAAGCCCAGAAAAAATTAGGCTAATTCATAAATTATGGTTGGAGTTCTTCTGGGTGGAGGGAGAAGCATGCACTGTACCAGGGCCTGAGATCCAGGACCACCGTCACAGGCTGCAATCACATTAAAACAGGGGGAAATGAGACTACTTACAGAAACTTAGTTCTTTGAATCTCTGTACCTACCTCTTGTCCAGATCTTGAGATTTGCTGGAGTCCATCTGAAGCTGTGTTGGAACCAACAACATTCTGAACAGAGTATTGTCGGCTCAGCAGGCCCTTCTCTAGAACACACACACACACACACACACACACACACACACACACACACACAGAGAGAGAGAGGAGAGAGAGAGAGAGAGAGAGAGAGAGAGAGAGAGAGCTGATGCAGTGAAACCTGAACACAACACTTTGGGAGATGGAAGAGTTTTGTACTTCCCAGTGTGATCTGTTCTCTCAGGAACTATGAGTCACAGAGCTCTGTGCACAATCGAGATGGAAGGATAGCTGGTGAGAGGCTCAAACCACCAAAATAATCAATGACAGTGGAAGTCAGTGCAGCTGATCGGATTTACAGAACCAAAATACATGTGAAGCCTCCATTTTACACGCACAGAGAGTGGTGCAGCTAGGACTGGACCTTGGGGCTGAAGCCTCTCAATCCACCCTTTCCCCCCCCCCCCCAATACACGAATAACCAGGTGTAGCAGGGATCAAGGCAGGGGCAAGCATGGTCGTGGGCATGCTGGGGTGTAATTTCAGAAATGTAGAAGATGTTATTTCAGAATATATATATATATATATATATATATATATATATATATTCTTTCATGACTCATGAGGATGTATGCATGGGATGGGATCTTTACATGTATATGTGTGTGAGGAGGGGCATGTTTCAAGTTTGTACATGAGCCCCAAATTTATGCTTGGCTCCTAGGATGCTTATGTAAACGTTCCTCTGTATCTTCATCAGGTGTCCAGATCTTGTGAGATGTGCTGGAGCTCAGCACTGTGTTGGAACACAATGAACAACATTCTGAACTGTGTTCAGCGCTACCCGCCCAAGCCTTCTAGAACAGAGACCTAAACTCCACCTTACTTTAAAGGCATACCTTGCAGCCCCATCTTTTTTAAAGTAAGCACAGGGCCACATTTTGGATTGGGACCCTAGCATGGGGTTGGGCTTAGGGGGGCTTTAACCCTTTGCCCTCCCCTGTGGCCTTATCCAGATCGGGGTCCTTGCACCTGCAATTTATATTGTTAAATAATAATCCATTAAAAGACCAATGAATCACATTTGACAATACAAATTACAGACACAGGGACCCTGATCTGGATGAGGACCATGGGGGGGGGGGGGGGTTAAAGCCTCCCAAGCTATATTCACAATTTGGACCACATCTCCTGCATTTACTTTAGAGTAAGTACAATCCTAGGCACATCTACTCAGAAGTAAGTCCCATTGAGTTCAATGGGACTTACTCCCAGGTCATCAGGTATAGAATTAATGCCTAAATGAGTTAGGCCTCTGGTCTCCAGAATGTGTAGAACACAAAGGGTAAGTAACTTGTGGCCTGCCAGATGTTTTGGCCTACAACTAGACTGACCATATGAAAAGGAGGACAGGGCTCATGTAACTTTAACAGTTGTAGAGAAAAGGGAATTTCAGCCAGTGTTATTTGTATGCAATTAGTTCCGGGTGAAATTCCCTCTTCATCACAACAGTTAAAGGTGCAGGCACTATACTAGAGTGACCATATACAAAAGAAAGCAGGGCCCCTGCAACTTTAACTGTTGTGATGAAGAGGGAATATCACCAGGAACTAATTGCATACAAATGACACTGGCTGAAATTCCCTTTTCTCTACAACTGTTAAAGTTACATGAGCCCTGTCCTCCTTTTCATATAGTCAGCGTACCTACAACCCCTTCACCATTAGCTATGCTGACTTAGGGCTGATGGAAATTGTAATCCAAAGCATCCACAACTCCCCATCTCCACCCCCAGACATAGGAGGACTGACACTAGATCCCAGGGGCAGAGAGCAGTGTCTAAAGGGCTTCTGCCTGTGTGCACGTACACAATTAATATACAGATATGAAGTACTGCACAGAATAGAGCTCTGGGCTCACTCACCTTTTCCCACTCTGCATGAAATCTTAAATGTCTGCTAATGCGATTAATATATTGGGTAAAGGGGCTGGTTAGAAAGGTGTGGAGACACTAGAATGAAGATGGCCATGAGTTTGACATGCTGTGTGTATGCTTGCTTAGGGAAAGACACAACCTTTTTTATATTAAAAAATTTATTGAGATGATGTAATTACAAGCATTTAAAAATTATTTGCAACTCACTGGCCCTGAGAAGAGGCATTCTTGTTTGCTTTGTTACATTCATTCAGTTCAATCCCTTAACCCCACATCTTGAAGAAAAAAAAAGAGCCAACATCAACAGACTATAATTTACTTAATAAGAAAATAAAAAGATTTTTCTTCTTTAAAAAACACACACAGTACAACCATTTCATTCTTAATTTGCATATGGCTGCAGCCGTTTAGAGAAAAATGATAAAGAATCGTATTCTCAGCCCATGTATGAACTTAGGGTTGCTTGCAATGTTCAGTTTGCATGGGGAACCTCAAAGTGAGTTCCTCCCCAATGTTTTATGTTTTAAGAGCAGATTTCCTATGAGTTCTACCATCGCCTGTCATAGGCTGCTGCTGGTGGGGCGGGAAAGCACAGAATGTCACGACAGGAGGAAATAGTTACAAATGAGACCTACTGTTGCCATTTTCACTGGCAGCCATCCATTAATCATAATGTCTACTTTGGCCCAAAGGAAACAAAACTTTGGATTAGATTCACGAATCTGAAAAACATACTGTTCCCGTTGTAATTTTATCTCGCTCTTCAAGAGCCATTGAATGAAATGTTCTTTTTCCAGCTACCACACTCACAGAAATTCCTTCTAGACAGATCTATGATCACACGGTTCATAGATTAAATTTGCCTAACACAGTCTGGGCTGCTTGCATTATTATTATTAATAATAATAATAATAATAATAATAATAATCTGAGATCCTTCTCTTAGAGGTCTATCCTTTTAGAATTGAAGTCTCCTTTAAAAAATTTTTGGAATGGTTTGCATTTGCTGTGACTGGGTGGTGCATAGGCTTTTTTCCGGGAAGAATCAGGCAACTACAAACAATGTAAGAATTTTCAAAAAACGAACTGCAAATTCAAAAACAATTAAATGGAACTGGAGCCCTTTGCAAATATATAAAGCAGTTAATTTGAAACTTGTGAAGTTAATAGTGAGTAGGACTTCAAGGTTATTAGAAATGATTCCCTAAAACAAGTTGGTACTGTTGCTCCATCGGTAGCTATTTAGGAAGCAACAGCTTTGCTGGGACTGATTTAAACGGATACTAAGTGCTGAGCGTCTCCTGGCTAATGTGTGCTGGCTATTTAACTGGCCAATGTATAGTAACAGCAAAGTAAAGCAATGATCGGTAGCTATGGGGACTTCAGGGGGAAAAGAAAACGGGTAGGGTGAGCTACCTCTAGAGAAGAGTGTTGAGCAAAGAATGGGAGAAGCAGTCACTTACATGTGTGAGAGAATAAATGTGTAAAAAATTAGTTTCTTTCCATATGCTGTATTTTCAATATAAAAAGTTTATCTCTATCAGTAGTACATTTCATTTCACTATTAAACATTTTCTAGAACGAAAAATCCAAGATGTAGGACTTTGCCAATTTTCTTAGTGAATACTGCTCTGAAAACCTATGACTGACACTGATAAAAACAAACAAACAAACCCACCTATCTAATAGCCTGGTCTGTGTCCATTAGTTGATCTTACCATGCAAATTCAGAAACAGGTATTAGGTTCAACATCACGAGAATCTCAAGCTTAATTCTCTGGTGAAAGGAGCAGATTTCTAGCCATTAAGATTCAGGAGACAGGCTCGAAAGAGCACAGTGAAATGTCAGAAACTAGAAGGGTGGCGGAGCAGGATTTGCAGTGATGGAGGAGGGTGAGAAATAGGGCTTCATTATTCAGCGTAACTCTTTGTGATCCCACCCCCCACTTTTAGAAGCAGAACACATTATGAAAATTAAGAAAACAGATGCAAGTATACTTAATTTGCATACCAGATTGCGGTGATAACACATCATATTTCCTGATACAGTTTAAGTTATTGTGGCACATAATGTTGATTTCTTGAGCATAACATATACACAACCCTGTCAATGGCTTTTATAAAGTGTAGATGCTGTCACACAAAGAGCATTCTGTCATCATGTGTACACATGAACATATAAACTCTACAAGGAGTAAGGTATTTTGTGGTATAGAACCATAGGATAACATACTGCTTTCAGCATAATTTAACAACCTTCAGAGGAAAGGAGCTTATTGAGGTTTAAAGAACTAAGACTTCCCACCTACAAAAGGCGCATACAAAACTCCTCTCACCCTAAAGGCAACAAAACTAACCTGGAGCTGCAAGAAGCTAAATCATTTAAACTTAACAGGCCAAGAATGCTAGATCTTTTTATTAAAAACCACACAGGAAATGCTTAAGATGGCCATAAAATGGCAATGTTGCACTTGGATAGAGCAGAGTAAAACAAAACCAATGCAGAGATCAGCCCAGAAATTCAATCTGTGGTTTTAGCACATATGGTAAGGTTGACATTCCCTCAGAGAAGTGTAGGCCACTCCTGAGGAAGCTTCCAGAAAGGCCAAACTGCCATTTTGAAGGTTATAAACTCTTCCTTCTCTTTTTATGATCGACCATTTCTTCCACCTCTAAGAGAATTGGCTAGCACAAAAACCCAACCTGTGTTGTTCAAATGAAAATACCCTTGTGATGCTTGACAATTCCTGTCCAGCAAAAATTTCATCGTGTCAGCGTTTTTTTTTATTTACACTTCCCTTGAGCTAGAAAAGTATGAAGAGGTCTACTGTATTTTCATAGAGTTTGTCCTATTTTTCATTCCCGCACTACTGAGTGCTTGGATTAAGTCCATGTGCTTTGGGAGTTATCCAACACGTCCAAGACCGACCTAACACCAGCTCAAAATATGCCAGTCAGATCTCCCAGACCTCTAGTCAGCACTTCTCCCCATTTCTTAAACCCCTAATCATAGACTGCAATCCAAGACCTTTTACCTTTGTGACAAGAGTGAGTAAAAGCAATTTAGGTGGCTGGAGACATTTTCAGACCCCTCTTTGTTCCTATGCTGGGATCATATATCCTATTGTGATACTCTGCACAGAAAACAGTTGTGCTACATTTCCATAGGAAAGCCTTCAGAATAAGCAAACACATGAAGCTTTGCTCTACAAAAGTCATTAAAAAAGGCCAAATGGTGTGTGTGTTAGAGATAAAAAAAAAACCACCAAGCCAACAAAACAAAAAACGAAAACCAAAGACACCCCAGGGCAAGGGAGAGTTTTAAAACCAACAACGTAATAGTGCTATGTTTCTCTCTCTCTTTCTTTCTGAAATCCTACTGCCAACACCACCCTTGCCTATCAATTTGTTTTGCTAAGGTGCTCTGGGGTCCTGCTGGGTCTCCAAGGTAAATGCTAAGTCCTGGGGTTTCGTTTCACACATGAATGTGCCTCCATACAGACTGCTCTTCCACAGACCCAAGTGAAGCAAGGGAACTGGTTCCTTCAGCATCCGTCTTCCTGGTATATTTGCTCATCCAGTTCCTGAGATTCAAGATGCTCCAGGCAGTCGGTGCGACCGCTCATAATCTCATCTGGGGTCTTCATGAACCTATAAAAGCAAGTAACATACAAACGTAATGGGACTGGGTTTCGTTCTTTGTGTGCATTGGAATATTTTAGGTTGTTTTAGACTTGTATTTGTGCTCACAATTTCCCTGCCTTCTCCCAAGCTACACTCCATGAAGTAAACTAGGGACCAGAAAATCGAATAACTAGGGAGCTGCAGGTCAGCAATGTGCGCTCTCAGCAGCTGCATTTTACTCTACAGCAGGGTTGGAGAACTTCTCACCTTTCAGGTATTGTTAGCTTTGCAAGACCAATGGTCAGGGATGTTGAGTGTCAGGTGTACAATGACATTTAGAGGCCCACTAGTTCCCTAGCTCTGCTCTGTAACATCGACTTTTGTTGCAGTCACACTTCATGTATGTTGGGTGTGCAGCTCAGGTATTTGATGCCTAAAAATGCAACCTGTCTATTTCCAGAAAACAACCTCCTGTGAGAACAGTAAGAACCAAAAGAATTCTGAAATAGTATATAGATAGATAATACATAACTAGCTGCTATTCCATATATATATATATATATATATATATATATATCTCAACCTGATTAATAAATAGAACAAAGCAGTTTGAAATAGTGCAGCAATTATCTTCTGAGGGAAAGGGGAGTTGCTCAGTGGAAGAGAGCATATGCTTTGCACACAGAAGGTCCCAAGTTCAATCCCTCACTAGGTAAAGGACTTCAAAAGTAGAGACCAGGAAAATAGCTGCTGTCGGACATAGTCATTTTGAGCAAGATGGACCAGTAGTTCAATTTGGTATTAAGCAGATTCATATCTTCATTTTTTTAATCGAAAAAAATGCAATCTTCCCTATTTGTCTCTGGCTTAGAGTAGGTAGCAACTTGACCAATGTAACATCTAAGGACAAAGTGCCTTGTTGAGATGATGGAGCTGCATGTGTAGCCCTCATAGTGCTCTCAGGGAAGACCTCGACAATTATGGATTTGGGGATCTTGGATTCAGGGCAGTAAACTGGCAAAACCCTATCAGGTGCTCAGAAGTTTGTTTTTAGATAGTTTGTTTTTTATTTATTTATTTTTATTAAAACAGTTATATCTCACAGTTCTGATGCAAAAGCATAATTCAGGGCATCTTGCAACATTTAAAGATTAATGTTTCACAAAAGCCACAATATAACACAATCAACCAAGAAGACAGGTCAACAGTTAAAACCAAATCCTAAAACCATTATCTGCCACATCCACCAATAATGAAATGGTCTTCAACGATAAGCAAAAAACAGAGAGGAAAGGAGCCAAGAGCACCTCACAGGGCATATGGCATTCCATGATCCACTGAGAAGGCCCTCACTCAAATGTGCTAAGATCCTAGATGGAACCCAGAGAATGGCAACTCCTGATCTTAAGGAGCAGGCAGGATGATATGGGAGGAGGCGGCCCTTAATGTAGCCTGGGTTTGAACTGTTTAGGGTTTTAAAGGCAATTGCCAACAATTTGAATTGTGTCCAGAAACAGATTGATAAGCGGTGCAGTTGTGAAAGATTGATATAATATGATCCCAACATCTTTGCACCTGCATTCTGGACCAACTGAAGACTCTTCAACGGTGGCTTCATGTGTAGCATCTTGCAATAAACCAATCTGGATATAACTTAGGCATATGTTACCATGGCCAGATGTGACCTTCTCATGAATTGGCAAGGTTGATGGACCAGTCTCAACTGGTCAAAGGCACTCCTAGTCATTCAAATGTAAAGCTGAGTTCAGGAGCACCCCAGACTGCGAAAGGATTCTTCAGTGCGAACACTACCCTATCGAAAACTGGTTGAATCCCTTTTTGGAAGTCTGTCTTTTTCTGGGCCAGGAAACCCCTTTCTTGTCTGAATTAAGCTAGCTGTAATCCAGCCATTTACCGCCTATAGGCACCGATTCAGAACAGAGCTACATGTCATCCACATATTGGTGACAATGCACTCCAATTCCTGAGATGATTTCTTCCAGCAGCTCCATGTCCATGCAAGACTCGAGGGGCAATATCAATTGATGCAAAAGACATAATAAACTAAGAGCCAAGACGACAAACAGGAGTTTCCCAACGCCACTTCCTGGAACTGACCCTGGAGGAAAGACTGTAACTATCCTAAAATGGTAACTATCCTAAAATGAAAATCCATTTCATCTAAGAGCTCCTAGACTTGAGGTGTCACCACATGCTTGAAAACCCAAGAATGGCAAATCTGAGACTGATCAGTATTTATTCAATGCAGTGGAGTCCAGAGACGGCTTTTTCCAGAGAGGTCTTACAACAGCTACCTTAAAGCTGGATGGAACAATGTCTTCCTCTAAGGAGGTGTTCACCACTCACCTTACCCACTCAAATAAGGCTCCCCTTACTGTTTTAATCAGTCAGGATGGGTAACGGTCAAGCATACATATGGCTGTTCTCACAATATGAAGGAATCTCAGTAGAGAAACAACCATTCCATTTTATAACTTCCTCCACGTTTACCCATAAAGTATTTTAAAAAAGAAATTCCCCCAAAGAACAAGAAGAATGAGGAAGTATTACCTGAACAAAAGCCTTTGTCCTGGCTCCTTTCTGATAATATTTAGTTTATAGTAGTGGCGCAATGCTCTAGACATTTTCTCATATGTCATATTTGTTCTGTTCTGTTCATTTCAAAGTAAAAAAGAAAGAAAAGAAAAGCATTAAGCGGGAATTACATCAAAACACTAGATGGAAAGGGTTAGGCCCATGTTCCCCTTTGGTTTCTTCTCCTAATGACTTGTCAAACAATTTTGGAAAGAATTGTATCACTCTATATAATAAAAGTCCCAGCTCTCAGCATCCTGTCACACTCTAGAGAAGTCTGGATGGCACTACATAGACCAAGGAACTAGAAGTGAGGCTGTATTGATTCTCAGAAGCTCTCATCACTTCATTTTTTTCCTAAATAAGTGAAGGCAACCAGAACCCTTGCAGAAAAGTGAGACCATAAGCAAAGGCTGATCTAGTCCAGCATTCTGTTCCCATCATGGCCAACACGTGGGAAACTTGAGGACACTGTTGCCGTGAGGGCAAAACCTGCCCTCTACCACCAAAAGTGAATGACATGGCCCCACCACCAGCAGACCTTCTGGGGTAGCAGATGGACTCTACTGGCTCCTCCAGCCAAGATTTATGCAATATACAAGCTCTCCACATACCCTTTGCTCATGATACTGATGAGCAAGGTTAGCCCAGTGCACGCCCCTTTCCTTTCTCCCATACACTACACATGGATGAGTGCCTTGCATTCAGTAGGGAAGGCAAAACCACTAATTTCTAAGGTGCAGACAAGGCAATTGTCTTACACTATCAAAACATCGATCATCACGACCCTTAAGTGTGGAGGGAGAGTTGACTATTGAAAGGACTCTTGGGGGCACAACATTTCTCTGTGTGCTTTGTGTATATGAACACTTCTTCTTCTTCAGCAAAACCATTTCCCCTCTTTTTCTCTCCCCCCCCCCCCGGCCCCCAGGCCTCCATTTAACATTCCTGGGTTAGTATACAAATGCTGTAAGTCAGCAACACTTGATGTACCAAAGCTTGGTTGCTCTTTACCTTATGGTTCCCCCACAGCCGAGCCAACCCATTAGGATCCACTATCCGAAATATTTTGGATTCCCTGTCCTCCCATCTGATGAAGTTTTCGTACCGGCTGTCTGACAGCAGTTGATAGACATAATCCCAAAGGAGCCTGCAGTCTGTGAAGAGAAGGACACAAAGGTTTTCAAACGACTCTTGCCTCGAATGAATTGGGCAGTTTGTTACATGAGGTCACCAGGCACCAGGCAGTTTGTTACATGAGGTCACCAGGCACCTCTTGGAAATGAGCAGGGTATGAAGGTGATGGCCTTCGCCTGCTATTGATCTCCGCATTTTGTATGCAGGATTAAAAGTGGGGCTGTGCAACAAAATGTGGCGTTGTGGAGAGCTTCTGTCCGGGATTCCAGTCACCCTGTTCTTCTGTCAGTCAGCATTTTCCCAGGGATGGATGTCAGACTGACTGGTTTGTAGTTCCCAGGTTCCTCCTTTTTGCCTTTTTGAAGATAGGGACAACATGAGCCCTCCTCCAGTCGTCCGGCACATCACCCGTCTTCCATGATTTCGCAAAGATAATAGACGGTGGTTCTGAGGTACATCTTGTACTTCATCTTGTATTTCATCTTGTGCCACCACATTTATTCATTTAATTTTGTTGATTTTATTTGTATTATTATTGTTATTAGCCTGGAGAAAAATATTTTATGATGAATTTAATTAATTAATTAATTAATTAAATATAACCTAAACATCTTGACTTTGAGACTTTTGGCATAAGCACCAACATACCTATATACTGTCCTCTCTCTCTCTCTCTCTCTCTCTCTCTCTCTGTTTAATGTAACTTATGCTGTATCTTTGACCTTCCATTCTCTCTCCGTACTCATCCACTTCCACCCTGTTGTTGTTGTTATTTATTTATTACATTTATATACCACCCCATAGCCAAAGCTGTCTGTGCAGTCTCAGTTAAGGGCACAGAACACGGGTGGGCAGCCCTTGGAGACCTGTCACAGGTGAAGACAAAGAACAATGCCAGAAAGGGGCTACCAGTAACATGTATTTGGCCTTCAGCTGCAACCTGTGGTAGTAGGTTCCACAGTCTAATTAAATGCATATTCATATATTTTATGAACTGTGGCTGATGACTCAGACATGGAACAAAGGCAAGAATCTTTTTATTCAAAGCGATGAAGAGGAAGTGATGTTTTAGGACCTAAAGCCAATACATAGTGTTAAAACGGTTATATTTAGCTTGCAAACAAGCTAAAAATCAACACTTTCAGTGCTATGGAGCACTATGGTGCATTTTGCCACTGAATTTTGGCAGCAAATCAGGTATTATTATTATTATTATTATTATTATTATTAATTTATTTTCAAAGTGTGGCTCATGGGGAAGCACAATCCTGCAGTTGTCCACACCTGCTTTAAGTGTTCCTGGGTTCAATGAACATGGTGGACCCTTTCCCCACTTAAGATCTGGCTTCAGAGTTAAGGTGTATTAGCTAAATCACACACACTACAAATTATTGCTATACCAATATTCCATATGCATGTCTCTGACACTGTGCTCCAACTCAACATTTGCATAAAACCTGTAAAAGCACTTGCAATTACTACAGAGCTATTAAGCAGTTAAATACCTTCCCTTTTGATAATTGGATTGAAATTTTCCCCTGGTAAATACTCCAGATCTTTAATTAAAGGTCTAACAGATTACTTAGATTTTGTTTACATTCCCCATCCTCCCACTTTAGTGCCAGTGTTTTGAGATAAAGAAAGCAAAAAGTTGTTCCCCCGTTCTTCCTACCTGACACTACTGAATTGTACAGTGCAGAGGCATCCATGATGAAAAATTCTGAATTGTGGTTCAAGATGCTGCAAAGCCAATATAGTGTCAGATATTAAAGGCACGATTTTGCTTTTGTAAAGGGAAGGAGTGAATTTCACATGCATCATTTAGGTGGACTGCTGCTCCTAATTAATTTTAAAATCTCTATAATGCATAGCTACCCATTGGACCCTCAAAGGGGCTCATGCCCATTTGCATGTAATGGCGGGAAATCATGGGTTAATTAATCCATGATTTGCCAGATTGTGTGCTGCTGCCATTTTGTATACGCAAACCTTTGATGGACTCAATTGGAGGTTATTTCATGATGTGCAAACCGACACTATGGGTTAATCATGGTTAAACAACCCACAGTTAATCTAAGAACTAATTGTTAATTAACCCATGATTTGCTACCATTATGTGCAAGCCAGGTCAATATGAACTAATACAGAGAATAGATCATTTAAGAGAACAATCCTACAGCACCGAGACAACATTGGGGGGAGGGCATAGGAGAGTTTGGATTCCTGGCTCTGAGGTCAGAGTCAGCTCTCTGACTTCGGACCTAGAAGTCCGAGCTCCCCGCCTTCTCCCCCTCACAGCCAGACTGGAGAGAATCATGCTGGCTGCCTCTCTAAGGCTGGAAAAGCAACTTCAGAGGGAAGGTAAAGGGTGCATTGCCGTGAGTGGGGAAGGGGGCTTGGGAGGCCTCCCTACGAGGAGGAATCCTCTGGCCTCCCCAGCCTCCTTCCCTCCCCATCCCCAATGCCTCAGATGGGTGAAAAAGCCCGTCTAGCTGACATGCTTAGTGGGAGGAGCACAGAGGCGAAGAGCACCTCTGCTGCGCCTGCTACACTGCATGGGATGGCTGCAAGCTTCCGAGTTCAGAGGATTATGGCCATCCCTATAGAATTGTGCCCTAGGACATTAAAATCCATTTTCTCTTCAAACAGACTAAGCGGCCATAGCGACATAATATCAAATAAGACACTTGCTCTCAAATCCAGCTCACAAAAGTCCGGAAGGAAAAAATAAAAGCTTTCCCTAATTTTCTAGTGATAAAGTAGAACTTGTAAATGTTCTGCAGGAGTGGATTTCATAATCAAAGTCAATGCATGATTTCTGGGATCAGGGAGTTTCACCTCAGATGGAGTTGACACCCAAGCTAATGGGCATTTATTATTTTAATTCGCCAGGGAGAAAGTGGGGTGGGGTTACATAAAAGGGTAGATTATAGGCATGTGAATATATTGCAAACACCCATGTGACTATACTGAAAATTCCTGCTTTATCTGTATCGTTAAAATCATACTGACTCTGGCATCTCCTCTGTCTGGCGATCTGAGAAGTCCTTCCCATGCTTTGGAATGGCCAGGATAGTGGTGGGCAGGGCCACTCCTAAATGTCCTGTGCTGCATGGTAGAGCTTGGTCAGCTCCGTGGTTTTCTGAGGAGCTGGGAGCAATGGAACAGCAAGGGACATGGCTGGAGTGATTGTGAGACGAACCTGTAACAATAGCAGATGGGCCAGAGTGCATTTTAGGACTTACTTCACAGCAGTGATAGCGGTGAAAAGATGTTCTCCTCTGCCACTGCTGTGTCTATATCATATTGGCCAGTCTGACTTGTTCCCAGTGGTTAATGGCAGCCTTCCCTAACCTGGGGCCCAATGGGGTCCCAGAGCAAACATATTTAGATGGCCCCAGGCTGGGGAAGGTTGGGTTAGGGGCAGTAAAGATCATTGAGTTATCATATGTGAAGCACCTTGAACATTATTATTAATATTATTATCACTATTGTTAACTCACAGTTGAAATTGGAATGATGGGAGGAGGAAGCACAGAATTGCTTTGCATAAGGTTCTAACAATCAGGGAGCATGGGAACTGAAACGCACCACCATGAAGCACCAAAGATTAAAAGATGTAGCAGAAGTAAGTGCTGCCTTGTTCTTTATTGTTTGACTACGACTGGCTCCAGCCAAGTTATTCACATCTTGCTTGGAACCCTGGAGCCAAAATCAGCAAACAAGGAGCAGCTTCCCTAAGCAAACAGGTCTTTCCAGTACAGCTGTCTTGTAGCATGTTCTCCACTTCTTGTCCTTGGATGACTGTCCTTAAGCATACTGCCCTGTACAAATTCAGGATAATCTGAAATAGGAATCCTTAGCATTGAATCTGAATCCTGAATCTGATTAGTATTTGCATACACTCGTGGATGCTAAATTATGTGTCCATATGATTCTGTCCAAATAGTTCACATTTTACTTGTGGGCATAATCTAGCCAGAGTTAAATATTTTTAACTGATTGATTTCAATGACAGCCAAGCTCGTGTTTAAATTTCTCCTATTGTAATCAATCGGACTAATGCACCACTGGAGATCCAAGGCTGGATCTAACAGCTTTATAAAAGATGGGGATACTTTGGCATTGGAGGAGGGGTTACTCTTTCCCCTATGAAGTTTCTTCAGTCTAAATTACAACCCCCTCCCCCCAACTATATCCATATATTTTCTCTAATGGGTCAAATAGTGTGTGTGTGTACGTGTGAGAGAGAGAGATTAAGAAAACAGAACCAGGGCAAAGGCTTAATTCCCGTCCCCAGTGCCATGGTCCAGGTCCAGATTTAATTCCACCCCACCCCTGGCTGCATTTGGACTAAATTAAAAGAGAGCTGCAGATTTAATCATCTGATCACGTATCTCTAACGTTTCATCTATTCCGGCTTTTAAAAATGTCAAATTGAATTATGCCCTATATTTGTCAGAATAATTGGATAGAAAAAGAAGCTTACATGGAGATTTCCTACAATAGGACATTATTATATTGTGGTTCCATGTCTTTCTTTTACATATTAGAGAGAACCTTTCCTTAAGGTAAGGCAGGTAAGGCTCCTTGTTTGTTTGCCCAGCTGAACAAAATTCTTAGCAGTTAACGACTGGATTTGGACGACACAATGACCTATGACGGGTGAAATTTTTTTATTATTATTTAATTCATCATGGGCTATCATGTCGTCTGTTGGGTATTTTTAAATCGTCAATGGCTTTTTTTTCTCAAAATAACCCACTCTGATAACCCATGGTCTGCAGTAAGGGTTATTTCAACTAGCATGGCCTATTACATTGTCTGGTGTTCCACAGCAGCTTAACAAGGGGTTTAAAAGTCACCTACAGAGTTGCTTGGCGAGAATGGTCGAAAATGCTGTTGTTACTCTGTTCCAGCTGGCTGATCTCTGTTTCTGAGATCTGCCTAGCAACAGATTGTGCCTAGTATTAAGCAAGCAAATGAAGCCAAACAAGCCGCTTTGTATGCCAATACGCAGCTTCCGTTTATTTCAGTCTTGTTACTTTGCTGCTTGCTGGCTGGGGGTGAGGAAAGGGCAGGCTAGGACAGTTGGGCTGCAGGAGAGAAATACAAGGTAGGGACGTGAAGAGAAGGGAGAGGAAGAGGAAGGGGTGGGAAGGGAAGGAAAGGAAAGAGTAGCAAGCAGTTGGTTTCTGGTCACTTTTCTGGGAAAAGGAAAGTTGCGCAGTTATCCAGTAGAGCATTTGGTGGCTCCCCATGAGGAGATCCCATGTATAAAATTTTGCACCATTCCAATAAATTGTCAAGAATTTAGAAAATGAAGGATTTTCTTTTCTGGTCACTTTTCCATGAAAAAGAAAAGCCGTGCTCCCCATTAGAGTCCCAATGTCTAAAATTTCACCCTATTCCAGCAAACTGACAAGGAGCTCCCTCCCCACCTTTTGATGCACATGGGCAGGGATAAGGGTATGACTTTGGAAACTTGCAGTGCAGGGGGTGCTGGGATTGGGTTTCCAATGCAAAGGAATCTGGGATACCATCTTGCGAAGCAGGAGGACAGTAGAGGGAGGAGGGGCAAGAGTGGGGAAAATAATCTATGCACAGTAGCTTATTTGTCCAGTCATTTGAGGGATAACAGTATTTTATTAACCCATCATGGATTAAAGTGACATCCGAACACAGCCAATCTCTGATTTGGAATCTATAATAACCAGATTTAGCTGGGGGAATCTTCTCATGCAGTATGAATTCAAGCAATCTTGTAATTCTTTTCTGTGTTTATCAAGGAAATGACCCCTCTTTGCACGAAATATTAGAATTCCCTTTTCAGTTTCACTTGAGTATTGTTTTATTTTAAAAAGTCAGCAAAAAGTGTCCTTCAAATAAATTTGCCTTATTGGCCAGAACCCAAAGAAGCCTAAGAAAATAAAACAAAGGTAAGTTCACAGCGTTGGCTGCTTCCCCTCAGGAGTGGGTGTTCACTCCACAGTCGTATCTTCTCCCCCTGCTCCCCCTTCCTTCTTTGTGACTTATCGCATTATACTTAGAAACCTTGATTTTACTCTACAAAAAGTTTTACGTTTGGAGAGGGCTGGGAGCATGATGCTAACTTAGGAGGGTCCATAAATACGCCAACGCTAAGGGCCTTAAATGCTGGTGATAGCCAGTGAAGATGGTTCCATTTTCAGTCCGCTGTTGGACTGAAGTATCAAAAGAACTTCGATTACTGGTAACTTCGAGGCTCGACTTCTGCAATGCACTGTACATAGGGCTACCTCTGTGCCTAGTCCGGAAACTTCAATTAGTTCAAAATATGGCAGCCAGGTTGGTCACCGGTACACTTAAGGGTGACCAAATAACAACAATCTTAAAATCACTCCACTGGCTGCCAATTAGTTTCTGGGCAAAGTATAAAGTGTTGGTTATTACCTTTAAAGCCCGACATGGTTTGGGTCTAGGTTACCTGCAGGATCACCTTCTCCCGTACAATCTGCCCCACACACTCAGGTCCTCTGGGAAGAATTTACTTCAATCAGTCAGAACTAGGCTGACGAGTGTTACCCAGAGGACCTTCTCTTCTGCCGCTCCCAGGCTGTGGAATGGCCTGCCGGAGGTGATTCGACAAATTAGCAGTCTTCTTGAATTTAAGAAAGCCATGAAGACTGATCTCTTCCGGCAGGCCTACCCAGTTGAATTTTAAGATGTTTTAGATTTTATTTGTTTTTAATGTTTTATCTATTTTATGGTCTTTGTATTTATATTTATTGTTGTTCCCCGCCTCGATCTGGAGGAGAGGCAGGTTAGAAATAAAATAAATAAATAAATAATGTCAGTGGGTACCCAAAATAGATTGTTTGGTAAAGCAGAGAAGTAGTGCTTTTTTTTTAAAGTGTTTTAAAGGATTGTATCTGTCTTCAATCAGATCCATTAAGACTCTGTACCTCGGAGTGATACAGATAAAGCTATACCTTGAAATTATGGCAACTGTATATAACATGCTCATCAAGAGTCTGCTTTCCAAGCAAGAAGGAAGAGTAACATTCACAATCTAAGGAAGGGACTATAGCAAAGTGGCAGAATATGTGATTTGCCTAAAAAAGCTTCTAGGTTGCAGGATTAGAATGAAAGTTCTCCTGAGATCTAGGGAGAGCCACAGCCAAACCATTTAACAATTCCAGAGCAATTGTCTTAACTCAGTGACCTGGTTTGCACAACACAACAGCCCACCATGGCTTAATTTATTTGCAGGGGGTCTGTGTTGTGCCGGGCACCCATAGGCACCATTTTTATATAGCACTCACATGGCCCAGGTTGCCATGGCTTGTGTCATGTGAACCCAAGCGCCAAGTTTGTTTGAAGGTTAGACAAATCTCAAATAACTCTAAAAGAAGCCATGGGTTATTTGAGGGCTGTCTAATCCTCAAACAACCCCTACTACCTGAGCTCACCGAATTAGGCAACTATGGCTAGACAGGTGCCATGTAAAAATGGCACTAGTGGGCGCCCAGCAAGACATGACAGTCCCCTTCAGTAACCCATGGCAGGCTGTTCTGATATACAGACTGTAAGGCAGCTTCATGTCACTGAATTTACTCTTCCAGCTATGCTACATGAACTCGTATAACATCACTATTTCAAATATTTCAAAGTGTTAATGGAGCAGAACAGTATTCTTGACACCCTCCTATTAACAGAACCTGGAGAGTACATGGTAGTTCGGACAGAGAACCTCCCCAGCAGCTTAGCAGATAGTCATCCACATGCTTTTGCACTTATCAGCTGTAAATAAAACAGCAATTTGTCACTCTGAATGCAAAAGGTCACTCAGGATAATGTAGGCTCCCCAGTGATCAGTGTTTGTGTTTAATTGCTTGCGTAATCGCTTTACCATGCACAGAACAAATGTTATGAGCACACCGATCAAGTCTCAAGCTTGCCAAAATGGTGGTGCTCGTTAATCCAACATGTGAACGCTTAAAATAAGGTTTTGTTTGAACAGAACATCAAATTCAGATAGTTCATAGAATCTAGCTCACTTTTGGGGACAGTCCCCCCCCTTGTTGGTGGCCCTTGTATAAGTACCGTTGGAAGCTGCACTTTCAGGTGGCTGTGTTTACAAGGAGATCCCTCTGCGTACGCAATTGCTGGGATTCTTGTAGAAATCATTACTGTGCAAAACACAGCAGCCACTTATACAGTCCTCACACGGGGCACCTTTGCCCGAGGGCAGCTTAGCCACAAGCCCTCCAGCAGAGCCAGGCATTCCTTAGGTGCTCCTGTAGGAGCCACTGAAAAGGGTGATGTGGCTTTGTGTTCGGCCAGAAGAAACCTCCAGAAAAATCCCTAACTGTGAAATAATCTTCTGCAGATTAAGGCGGAGTCCAACACCCCTGCGCACGGACAGAAAGTACGCCTGCTCTTGCATGGCTGGCTCTCCAGTTTCTGCTCAGCTGCATTCCCTATACTGCACTGGATACTGCTCTGGAGAGTACCCTGATCTTCAAAAATGGCTTTTGGGATATTTATGAAAGGCTGAAGTGGGAAGGGGAGGCCAGAACAACCCTGGCGCATATGTGGTGCTCCATGCAAAGATGTTCAGAACTTGGTCAGTGTTGTTACCTAGTCAACTTTTAACTAGCATGTACTAGGAATTAAACCCCAGTGAACATGGCAGAATGTTTTCTGAGGAAATATGCATCCAGCTTTGGTTTTTGAGTGGCATGGTGATGTAATAAACAAACAAACAGCACTGTAAGGTTTTGCTGTTATATCTTCTTCTTTTTAGAAGCTGCCAACTGTTTTAGATCTTCTTCATTGTTAAGGAATAGAATATTTTCCCATATGAGCACATAAAATGTTTCCTACCATCATATTTATTTACTTATTTATTGCATTAATATCCTGCCTTTTTTCCTCCAAGGAACCCAAGGCGGCATACATAATCCTTCTCCTCTCCATTTTACCCTCACAACAAAAACAACCCTACACCTCAGTATGTGTGGCAAAGTTAGTAAGAGGCTAGCTGGAATGGTTAAAGTTTCTCCTGGGACCGCTTGATTAAATGTGTCCGTGGGGGGGGGGGGTGGATTTTAAACAGCAAGACCTAACTTTACTCACTGGAGCTGAAAGGTAAGGGCGGTTAAAGGCAGACTTGTTTATTTTTGTAAGGCTACTTTAGTTCCAGTCTGTTACTGGATTGGAAGGTGACATTAAATTCTTAAAGATGGTCTTTCCTTCTAACAATGGGTAGCAGTTTTGGTTCATTAAAATGAACCAAAGCTGCTACTCATTTCTTGAGTCACTTCCTTCAGTAACTCAATAAAGCAACTATATTGAGGCTTGGCTAATATGCACCATTTATTTCAAGTGGCACTGCCCCCTTTCCCCCCAGGTTCTTTTTCTTTTTTTACTGGCCTCGCTCTGGGGCCTCCCAACCAACAGACATTCAGCCGGTGTCAAATGCACTAGAGCAGGACTAGTTAGGAAAGTGGACTGGAGGGGGAATGGGATCATGCTTACATTCACTTCTCACACTTGTGAGAATGGGCCCTGCATGCATAGAAGTGGACATATGTAGGGTCTGTATGCAAAGCCTGGAACTTTGGCCATGCTAGAGTTCCTGATTATGTGGACACACCCTATGCACATCCACTCGTGTAAGCATAGAGCCCAGTCTCAATTTCTGCTGAACCCATGGAAATGAAGGGCTGGAGCCAGCCGCTACAACTGCTCCTCAACGCCATGCATTCATTTACTGTGTGGACAGGAAGTGAGAAGAGGGCTAATGTTCTATTTGAAATGCGGATCATTTCAATGAATTAATTCATACGAATGAGCAACAGTCCTCTGTTTTTAAATGGCGACACACCTAGTAATGTGCTGAAGTAGATCTTGGCCATGAGGACTTTAACAGGGCTAGTAGCCTTCATTCATGTGGAACTCCTCTACTAGTTAAGTATCGCAGGTCTGATGTTAATGCCTGGTTCAGAGCTCTCGTAGTATTGACAGCCCTAGTCCCGAAACAGCCCACCAGTTAATTCTTAGCATTGAGTTGAACTTAAAAAACAAATCAGCTGTTGGCCAGCAACGCTGTTTTTGGAATGGCTATTGGTACTGCAGATCCCCATTGCTATACCAATCTGATTTTTTCTACCCTATGGGTTCCTTCCAGTGAACGATTTATTTGACCATTGGTATATATTCTTTGTTGAGGGAGGGAGTATCAAGAAACAGTAGTCTGACTCTTTTTGCAAAATTTTGATCACATTTGTTGTACTCCTGCAAGAATAGCTTGCAGGGGAAGGAATGGCAATTCAGCTGGGCAAGGAGAGAGCATTATTGGGAACCACTTGGGAAGGCCAGTATATCTGATAAGTCTCTGAGTTGGTTCTGACAATATCAGCCCCTCTCGCTTTCACAAATAATTCTGCACACAAGCTGCACAATGGGAGGGGAAACAACTCGGGGAAGTTCAAAATCAGAACGTTGCTACTAAATTTGAAAATCTGAATGTTGATTTCTGAAGAACTTGAAAATTGGAAATGTTGCTATTTTTACAGTTCATATATA
Organism: Anniella stebbinsi; assembly: GCA_029215795.1. NCBI lineage: Eukaryota > Metazoa > Chordata > Lepidosauria > Squamata > Anniellidae > Anniella > Anniella stebbinsi. The sequence goes on from JARDYH010000003.1 coordinate 105,003,444, forward strand.
GACATGGGCAATTTCCTGTGAGATTTGTGCTTCTACATTACATTCACTGCTCACACAATTATTGGGACTGAGATTATTGGGACTGACTCTGTGATCCCTGCTCTTGGGTCTCTTCTGCAGCAGGGGATCACAACACGGCAGCTGGAGCTGCACCTAATGAACACAGAATTTTGAAAATGGCAGCCCTGGGTCAAATCCCCTGCCCTGTACATTTATCTAGTTCTACCTATGCCATATCATGACACCATGATAAAGTTCCCTTCCCTGCTTCCACTCCATTTTACTGGGAAATATGGAAATGCATAAATGTGGGGAAATGTACATTGTCATGATATCAGGACACTCAGAAAAAAGGACCAGGTGGTATCTAAGGCTGGGGAAGTGTGACATGGAAGCCATGACAGGCAGCAAACCCATTTCTCTCCAAATGTCTAGTTCTGCCCTTTGCAGAGTCAAGGCATCCCTGACAGCATCCCTGTGGCCTGCATAGAGCCCTCGGAAGGTCTCTCCTGCACAGCCTGCCGTGTCGTAGCCACCCCCACCCAACATTCCCACTGCTGATTTGCAGCTGCTGAAAAACAAATGGTCTTCCCCAAGGACTACTGCTGCAATGGACGACGCTCCAGCAGCTGCGCGCTCTATGGTTGGTGCTTTGGGCATGGCTGCTAGCGCAGTTGCTAGACAACGCTCTTGCAGCTGTGCTCAGAGGGCCGACCAAATATGGCATGGCTCCTTGAGTGTCGTCCAGCACCAAGAGGCCAGGATTCCCATGGGTTTCCTAGGAAACATAGTAAAGAAAAGATCCTGTTGCATAAACAGACCCTTTTTACACCTGGTTTCTCGGGTGTGTGTGGGGGTGTTAATTGGTGGTGTGTGTGTGTGTGTGTGTGTGTGTGTGTGTAGAGGGAGATATGTGTATATATGTGTGTTATTATGTTTCTATGTGCGTATGATGGGGGGCCACTTGTGTCAAAGAGTGTGTGAGAAAGGTGTCTCTAAGAATGACTATGATGTGCGAAGGGTGCGTTTGTGTTACCCCACCCACCATAGTGTTGCCCAAAGTCAGCCCAACCTACTTATGAAATCCCTGAAGGATTCCTCAGCCAGCAATGCAGTTTTTCACCCCAAAACATTTGTCCACCTCTGCTTTACAATCACAACTCCAGCCCTGTTGAGGCATTCGGGAGAATATGTGTGACAGCTCAAAGTGCTGACATGCAGCCCCCCCCCCCCCCCCCCCCCCCCATACAGAGCTTGCTGTGTTGGACCAGCAAAGCATGAAAGGGAGTTGAACTTATGTTCACTTGAACATGAGTTAAACCCTCAGGGCAACGATGGAGCCTGATTTATCGTCATTCCCAATTACCCTGAGAGTTCTACTCATGTTCAAGCAATTACAATAGAACAGCCTTCTAGACTGTCTTCTTTATAATCAGTGTACAGTGTTTATTAAATTTAATGTGCTTTATAAAAATATTATTATTTAATACTACAGATTAATTAGAACCCTTCTGCGTTTGTACTGGCAGAACAAAGATTCAGATTACTCCATTGTGGGTTCAGTCCAGGCAAAGAGTTAAACATTTTGAATCTCCATTAGATTGGATGGAATATAATTAAGCACATCCCTCTCCCATTGAAATCAATGGGACATAACCTGGGTCGTGCTTACTCCTTGCTCTCATTTCACTTCTTGCAATGTTAATTTTGTCTGCTAGAAAGTCACAGCATTTTAGCATTTTGTGAGTTAGTTTCTGACTGAAAAAACACCAAGACAGATTAATCATGTTCTGTAGGCCATTATTCTGTCAGAAAGATCACCCAGGAATGTATTGATTTGGCTTTTGAAAACAAGATGCTGGGGTTCACAATAAGGTAATTGTGTTTATTTTCCAGAAAGAAATAACTGTTGGTATTATTTTTCTAAAATAGAGCAGAAATGGGATGGGCAATTGGCATCCCACAGCCAGAGGTGGTCCAGAACATGTTCGTTTGGCTCTGGTGGCCTCCCCCAACCCTGAATTGTAAGAAATAAAGATTCTACTACAGTTTAAAAGCGAACTCAGGTAGTGAATGCTATTAGAAATGGAGCCAAAACAGGGCCAATGAGAAACAAGAGGGAGGAATCAGTATATTTCCGTGCACTTTGACATACACTGAAATACAAAAGGTTTTAGAAGCCTACTGCATGCTTTGTGGCCAACCAGGAGCCATGAAATGCTGAGCGTTGGGGAAGGAGCATAGAAAATGGTGGGGAGCTCCTGAAAAGTAGTCCAGAGGAGGCCACGGTTGTTTGGATGGCTGGAAGGTTATCGCTCTTGATAGGGGATGAGGATAAACTGCAATATTCTGTTGAAGGTGCCAGTTGTTTATATGCCATTTGCAATAAATGAGTGCCTGTGCCTGAGAACAGTGAAGTCCTTACTGCTAGATTGTGCCACATGTATTACAGAACTGACTGCTTCAAGTCTCTGGGCCACTATCTGGGGAATTCAGTGGTCCCGAAGAATGCAAAAATAAGCCATCCCTGGATACATCTAGAATGGGTCATGCTAGATGTAACCAGGTATATCCTTCCTGTATCAAAAGGATCAGGATCTGGTACATGTATGCGCACATCAAGAACATATTTCCACTCCACATGTTGTGGTTTGTTGTTGGAAGCTCGGCTGCAAGCACTTGTGACCCTTTGGATTGAGGTTTAAGTCTAAAACCACGTGCCACGTAAAATTATTAAGGCTGCATCGACATCAGTTCCCTTTCGTTGCAACTAGTACCGTTCTGTTCTTCATGCCATGTTTTCTGTCCTTTTGCTTCATGCTTTGAGTGTTTGGAAAATGTGACTTCATATTGCGAGGCTGCCATATGACTGCCTTCATTTACACTATAAAATAAGTAAGCTCATAAATGAGGTATGCCCAAAGAATGAGTGTGCCTGAAGCAGACTGTCCAAATTAACATGGGATATAGAGTGCTTCCAGGCCAGGCTTTTAATGTGCAATCATCTTGCCTCATTCATAGAAGTTGAGAGGGCATCCTGGCAACATCACCTTCCATTCATAACCCTCTTGTGTTGCCCCACCACTTCTTCTGCCTTTTTGCTTTCCACATAAAAATCTGTTAGGAAAGAAAAGATGGCGCAGCTGCACCGGGTCTTTTCTTTGGTACCACTAGGAACCCTCTTTCTGGAGTCACCCGTAATTCACCAGGAAATTGCCCTGTGCAAGCCTCCACACACACACATCCTACTGGCCAGGTCTGCCACGGTTAATGACAACCTACATCTTCCACAGTAAGGGACCTGCAGCGTAGTCCTAATAGGGCCACTTCTGAATATGCTACATTATCCCTGCCACTGGTTGCTCTTTGGTCTTGGACAAGTCACACTTTACCTCAACTTGGTATTCACTTCAATAATGCTGGCTTATGTTCAACCTGTGGATTTTTGTGCCTGCCCAAGACCTGAGTTCTGTCAGAGGAGCCCCACCATCGTGAGATATATGCTATGGTGGGACATGGGAGATGGCTTTCTCTGTTGTGGCACCCCAGCTGTGGAATGTCCTCCCTCTGGAGGCCTGACTGGTGCCAGCACTTGCTTCATTTCAGCACCACGTTAAGGCAAGGCTTTTTAAAAAAGCCTTTGATGGCTAAATCCACCAGTCTGCACACTGTCTTGTTTTAATTGGATTTTACTAAAATGTCATATTGGTTTTACTATATTAATGGTTTAATTTGTTTTAGAATTGTATATTTATTCTGTTTTATATGTATGATTTTATCTGTATGCCGCCCTGAGATCCTTGTAATATAGGGCGGGATCTACATGTTTTAATAAATAAAATAATGTCCAAAAGAACTGGAGAAACCCACCATGTATAGCATTAACATTTTTGCTTGGAAAAGCATGTGGTTGATTCCAAAGAAACATACATGATCTGGAACATATCACACTAACCTGCTATCCTTCCAATTGGCATTGCGTGATCTTCAGGAGGGGAGACAGAGACCATGATGTGGTTCATGTATGCTAACTCTTCCCGGTGGGACAGGTTGATGGGCTTCACGTCTCTGTGCAACCCATCTTCAGACAACCTCGAGGCTTTGAAATCAACAGAGTGCCTGGGGTTCAGTATCAAAGGGTGCATGATGGGGCTGGGCATAAGCTGGATCACCCTGATATTTTCTTGGCGAGGACTCGAAGGCTTCTGGAGCCCTTCAGAAGGGGTTGGGCAGTGGTTGTTCTCAATAGGAGACACTGAGAGAGGGTAAGTCTCCTGGTGATTGTTTTCTTGGTGGTGTCTTGACCCCGAGAGCCTCTCAGCCGGTGAGAGGCGACGAATAGTGTTCTCCAATGGGGATTTTAATGACCGCTGCTCAGGCTCTGGTGAAGGCCTGTGGTTAGAATTGATGGGTGATCTAGAACGATGCAAAAGTTCAATAGTAGGTGGGTTGTGATGGACTGGGTCTGTTGATTGTCTTGAAGGTCTCTGGACAAAAGTGTCTGGAAAGCACAGAAAACAGAAAAGAAAACAGTTGTGTATAATGTAACAGGTCCAATAAAACTATGATCAACCCTTGCAGCCGAATGGGAGCCTGTATACGAGATGTGACCCATGAAGCAATTTTATCTGGCTCCTGTTGGCCAAGCCAAAGTTTAAACATTTTGCCCATATTTGTTCTCCTAAAGGTGAACAAAAAGTCTCATAAAAGTTATCTATCAATCCGTTCAGTTTTTCATCCCATGAAAATGGCTCCGTCCAGCCTGACTACCAGCTCTTGCTTTTTCGAAGTTCTGGGCTTGCAGTTCTCTGGCTAAAGTCACACTTGCAAAGACACAAGCTAGATAGGTTTGCTGTTGTTCTGAGCTTATGTGGTGGCTGAGTCGGGCCAAACAAGGCAGAGTTAGTTAAGACAGAAAGACAATATAGTGGGTTGGTAAAAACAGATGCTTAAAAAAAAATCCAAATAATAATAATAATAATAATAATAATCTGATTTTAAAAAAATTACATTCCCCCCCCCCCCCCCCCCCCCGGCCTAATAATGATCAAACCTTACTTTGACCTATCAGTCATGGGCATTTTGTTTTGTTTTTTGCAATGCTGGAAAGAAAAAAAGAAAAAAAGAAAATTGTTCAGTGTGCATCTTCCTGTATTCTCATACTAAGGCTGCGATCTTATTGCAACAAAAGGGAGAGAGAAGCGGTTCTCGGAATGCTGAAATGCTTTAATGTTATATGCCCAATGCGTTTCGGCCTGTAAGGTTTTATCTAGAAGGCCTTCATCAGGGGGTTGATAAGATAGGTCTGTAGAAGTTTCTTCACAAAATGATAGTCTCTCGTGATGTTCACTGGCGACTGAGAACCGCTTCTCTCTCCCTTCTTTTGACTTTAGTGGATGCTCTCCTCCCTTTGGTTTTTTGCAATTTTATAACCACTTATTAGGAGTAAGCCCTATTGAACTCAATAGAACATATTTCTGAGGAGACATGTATAGGATTGTGCTGTTAACCTCAAACTGTCATGGGTGCTGGTGATAAGAAAGACCCTATATAGGAATATTTTAAAGACATTCCCTCTATAAGTAAAAAAGGAAAGCAGGGAAAATATATACAGTTGGCCTGTTCAGACAACATGCTAAGCCATGGTTAGGCTGCTAACTCTTTTGCAGCAAATAGTTAGTGTGTTTAAATCATGGTTACGTAGCCACCATGGTTAGGAATGGTTCACACAACATGCTAAGCCATACTGTTTAGCTCACAATGCTTAACCACGGTGGCTTAGCATATCGTCTGAACAGGGTCAATATATACAGTGAGACAAAGGCCTGGTTCACACAACACAATAGCCAATGGTGGCAGAATTTATCTGAGGGGGCTCTTGTGTTGTGCCAGGTGTCCAAAAACACATTGGGGGGGGGGGGCATGGCACCTGCTGGTACACAGCTTGCCATGGCTTGTCATGTAATGCCAACTCAGGCAGCAGGGATTACTTGAGGATTAGACAACCCTCAAAGAGATGCTAAGCCTATTTGTAAAAGTGAAATGGGGTAAATAATACTCTATTTAGTTGTAAATTAAGATTGCTTAATAGTCAGATGTGCACCATTGTTCAGGAAATACAGTATATGAAAAAGTTTCAATGGGAAAGTTGATTTAAATCAATGATTTAAATCGGCCTTGCCTGGTGAACTGCCTCTGTTTCTGGACTCTAGTTACCAACTTTACCTTGTCACCAAGTCTAAATCTGTCCTTTCGCTTCCTCCACCGTGTTTGATCCCAGGTTCTGTTTGGAACTCTGCATTTGGGGCCGGTCTTGCTACCCAAGCCTGCCTGTGACCAACAAGTCCTGTCCAGCCCTGCACATAGCTTTGTCATTGCATTTGGGTCACAGACCAGGTTTGGACTAAGCTAATGCTGGACAATGGAACCTCAAATCTGCCACCTGAGGTTTTGCCCTGCCTTGTCCTAATGCATATCAAATTGGCAATTATATTTCCTCTTTCTCTTCCTCAGTCCATGGATACTACTACTTTTGTTTAGGTTCTCTTCAAAAAGTATAGAGTGGTTTCTTTTGTCCATTCTCTACCAAGCCCTGCAAAGGACTACGAGGCCCTTAGAGTGCTGGGAAAATGGGATTCTACCCACATCAGCTCAGTGACCTTCGCCTGACTCCATGCCCACTCATCAGGCTGTCTACCTCCAAAGACATCTTGCCAGCAACCACCAGCTTCCTTGTTCAGGCTGAGGAGGAAGCGACATTGGTGTGGATTTTATGATTCACACGCCCGAAGTCATAAACAAGAAAGGTCTGTCTTTGTTTGACTATTGAGGTCAGTAATAACGAAATGGGCACAAGGAAGTGAAACCATTCCCTGTCTGTGGTGACTGAACATTTTAAAATTGGATTTTAAAGAAACCTTTAAGTATATTTTAGACCTGTGCTTGGCACCAGGTTAGTCAGTAAGTGTGAACAGAGCAAAACTCACATTCCTTCCAGCAGGTCTGCTAAAATAATGGGCATGATTCTGGGGCTTAACCTGGGTTTAAATCTAAACTGCTTAGAATACTGTTCATGCCGCATTCGTCCTGGAAGATGCAAATAAAGGCAGGGACTACGGTGTAGTTCTCCATAGGAAAAAAAACCCTTCCACATAGAAAACTACATTCAGTGCAGGTGCAGAACTGATATGTGGCACCACACAAAAGCCACAAAATAGACCTGGAGGAGGAGGAGGAGGAGGAGGAGATTTCTAGTTTAGACATCTTAGTGACATGGTAATTGTCTATATGGAGGAACGTTCAATCATGTGAATGACATAGACCTGACACAGATTTACCAAGTCTGTGAGAATGAGGCCTAGGGCCCATTGGCCCTGCCATTAGGTAGTGTGATGCCTCCCATCCCAGGTCTGGAGATATCATTAAAGGGCAGCACAATTGTTTATACTTATATTTTCACCACCACCATCAAGGGATGGCGGCCATTTGGATTTAATGCCTCAGGCATCAACATGTCTTGGGCTCTCTCTGCAAGCATACCTCAATAGATCAATGTGGAAGTGCTGTGTGGATGCTATGATTTACACGATCGCAGGGAGCTAGAACAAGTGTCATGACAATTGCAGACATCACGGCCCATACAATGAGGTGCAAGCTTAAGGAAACTGCTCCTTCTTGTCACAAGCCCACAGGTGGGCCCATACATTTCCAAGATGCTCATGTGGGAGTGACCAAGAATTGAGAACCATTTATAAAACAAGTCGTTAATGTTATTAAAGAACCAACTGAGTTCACATGATAGCATATTTGGACAAAAAATTAACCTTAGGTAAAATCTTCATTTTAATAACCGCTATTCTACCAAACCAGAAATGTTTTAATTTTCTATATATCTGTAATTTCTCCCCTACCTCTTTTCTTAACCTTTCGAAGTTAAGTTCCTCTATTCTTTCTAATTCTTTATCTATATTAACTCCTAAATATCGTATTATATTTTTATGCCTTAATCCTAACTTAGCTTTACATTTCTCCATCTCTTCCTTGTTATAATTATACAACATCATTTCTGACTTCCCCCAGTTAACTTGTAATCCCGTAATTTCCCCAAATTCTCTCAAATGCTTCTGAATCATCTCCCCACTTTCTAGGGGATCTTCTAGTGTCAATAATGTATCATCCGCAAACATATTCACTTTAATCTTGTGGTTTCTTCCTATCCCCTTTAATCTTCCATCTTCCCTTATTATTATGATTAATGCTTATTGTAATGGGGATAAAAGAGTTAGGATAAATAAAGGGTTATGGTATAAGGCTCCAAAGAAAGGAGGTTTAGGACTTCCGAATATTAAGAATTATTATATTGCTAATCAGTTAAGATATATTATTAATGGTATTTTAGGGGAGGAAGATTTGGAATGGTTGGAACCGCAAACAGCAGAGGTAGATTGTAAATTGGGAAATATATTCTTTACTAAAATGCAAAAGAAAGAAGTGAAGGTACTGGACAACCCATTGTTGGAAAATATATTAGAGATCTGGGAGAAGTTTAGAGGGAAGTTGATACCAGGAGACTCTCCACTCGCCCCAGTTGTAGTAGTGGGAAACTTCCCAAGGGTATTAAAAGCAGAGATAGAAGCGAGACTGAAAGATCAAGATATAATTAAGCTAAGGAATTGGATGGAAAAGATGAAGGATAGTGAGCATATTAAAGAGTTGTTTAAAGGACAAAAGATAGCATGGTTCAAATGTTTACAATTGGGAAAATGGACTCAGGAATGGAGGTTGAAAAATAAGAAATGTAGAAATAATACTAAATTTGAAGATTTAATTGAACTAAAAGGAAAAAAAGAAGAAGCTGGAGCTAAGAAAGGGCTGATTAGTGAGATATATAAAATATTGATAGAGGAGGAATTTCAGGACTCACTTAATGTTATAAAAGAGATTTGGGAAGAAGACGTAAAGGGTAAAATTAATGATGATAACTGGGAGAGGATATGGAAAGTAAGAATGTTAAAGTTGCTGTCGATTAGAATTAAGGAGAATTACTATAAGACAGTTTGGAGATGGTATCTAACACCTGTAAGATTTCACCAGATTGATAAAAAAGTGTCTAAGAATTGTTGGAGGGGATGTCAGGAGGTTGGGACCTATTTTCATATGTGGTGGAGCTGTGAACATGTACAAAAATTTTGAGAAAGGGTTTTTAAAGAAATAAGTGATATAATTGGAAGTAAATTGGAATTAAACCCAAAGTTAGCTCTACTAGCAATATGGGATAGTGAGAATGAGCATATAACTAACAGAGAATTGGTAAACAACCTCCTGGCACCGGTTAGAATAATCATTGCTAAAAATTGGAAAGGGCAAGGAAGCTACACAATAGAAGTTTGGTATAAAGAAATTTGGGATATGGCCTTGAATGATATGTTGACATGTAAAATGAAAATAAAGAGGGGAATGTCCAGTAAGAGTGATTTTGGAGAAATATGGAGTCCCTTTTTGGAATATGTTTTAAGATCGGGAAAGGGACAAACACCTTCAAAAGAATCGTTAAAATTTTGGAAGGAGGAAGAATGATCATGAGAAGGTCTCGGGGGGGGGGGGTGCACGGGGGGATTGTTGGGGGTTGTAGTTTGTTTTATATTGTGTATGTTTTATATTGTGTATGTTTACTGTGTTGAAATTAATAAAAATTATTTTTTAAAAAAATGATAGCATATTTGGCTTGAATCACAGAATTCCAAACGATCATTCTTGAAGCTAATTGGGTGGCCTTGGGCACTATTTTTTAAACTAGACTACTTCCATGGGGATGTTGCAAGGACAAAATGCGATCACTCCATATAGACTGTCTTGAGGTCCTTGGAGAAATAATGGGGATGCAAATGGGAGTAAGAAAACAAAAAAGATTACAGTTATTTGTATTACGTGGGGCTGGCCTCAATGACTCTGGATAAGATTTATAGAAATTTCAATTTTGCTCAGAAAAGCAATGGCAAAAAATAATAATTCAGGAGGAACAGAAACTAGGAAGAAAGTAAATGTCTAACTCTCCTTCTTTCTCTATCCTTGTGTGTGTTTTTTCTGGATCAGGTTTCTTTATGTGCAAAGATTTTCACCTTACACATGCATCAAGTGTACTGCAACATTTGCCATATGCATGGAAATAACATGGAAAATATGTTGACGAGCTATAACTTCATCTTATGGCTAATTAAAAGATTTTGCTTATGATATAGGTGTGTAGGAGGGCCTTTGTTAATTTGGTCCAGAAATTATAATGAAGTGATGTGTCTCACTGATGACAAGATAGGGTTCTGTGTTGTATAAGCAAACAGAACCTTCCGCCCAGAAACAGAAGAGCAAAGGCTCACTCACACAATCACATGGCCATTGTTTTTCCAGCACTTCCGGACGCCTTCATATGATGAGTGTTGTTTATTTGTTTGCCATGAGCTGACGGTATATGTTTTACAGACTGTACACACTGAGTCACAGCAGTTCTTTTTATACTGAACAAGAAATAACCTGTGTGGAAACGGCAATGAGCTACCGCAATGATGATGGTGATCTTTGAATCAGCCCTCAGCCAGCTCTCTTCCGACATGGCTGGGAGGCAACCTGAATGCTGTTATTAGGCACAGCATACACTACAACGTAGCCTTTCATTCATTAAAATGTTTACACAACTTTACTCTATTCTCAAGTCTCATCCTCTCATGAATTGTCAGGCCCTATAACAGGGGTGGGACAACTTTGGGGATTCAGGGGGTATTTTTGCCTCTCCCCATGGGCCACACTCTGTGGGGGGGCAGCCGAAAAAATGGCTGTTTGCTGTCAGAATTCAGAGCACTTTAGCACTCTGTGGTGCTAAAACATTTATTTTGTTTGGCTGCCATCTGCCAAATTCAGCACAGGGGCAGCAGCGGTTGCCCACCACTGCCCTATAATAAAGCTGGTACCATCTAGAAGAAAGGACTTCCCAGTTTCGGAGCACATTCACAGTAATAGCATTACATAAAAACTTGGATCTTTAATATCATAATACCTACATGGCATGGCATGTGCACTTAGTTACAGGGGATTGCTTCCTGCTCTTACAACCTGTTCTTGCTCTTATAAAGTACAAAGAAAACATTGTACTTTTTCTTGTGAGTTTAACTGTAGGCAAACGATGTATTACACTTCACTTAAAATTTGGTAGGGCAACAGGGGCCTATGAGTTGCCAATCTTCAGCACCTGTTACAGGCCAACCATTGAGAATGCTGCTGTATGTCCGAGAAACTGGATAGCCTCCAGTTTCCAGATTGGAAGTGATGCAACAAGACGTTTTCTCTGAGGACTGGTAGTACTGCTGACCCTCTTTGTTGAATTTGATTGGCTCATTCAATCCTGGCAGATGCAGAAATGCAGCCAAAGCACTGCTCCCTCCCCACTGAGGCAAAGTCAGAACAGTAGATCACACAGAGGTGCAGCCCACAGCCTCCTTTGTGGGTGGATGCTTTCAGTTCACAAAACCCTTGAATTGTTTCAAGATGCTATTTCTTGCAGCACACCACACATCCTCTTGTGCTACACGTCTCTGCCCCAGCACATACAGTCTTGGGAGAGACTGCTCCCCAAAGTAGGAGAAAAATAGTTACCACACTCAACATTAATTTGTAAAGTTAAGCCACAGACGAACTGCCAGCTAACAAATGTACCAGCCCTTTTCTCGTACGGCCACTCATTGTGAGACAATTGGAGCAGATACATATCCACAGAACCCAATGAAAAACTACCAAAACAAACCCCCAAGAGGCAGCTCGCTGCTATATTTAGCTGTGCAAGTTCCTCCAGCAGGCACCGGATGACAGGAAAGAGGCAGCGCAAGTGAGTCAAAGTCCACACAAGAAGCGCTCATTACCTGACTGTGAACACTTGGCACAAAAGGCTTCCCTCATTGCCCAGAGTCTGTGGCTGGAAGCAATCCATAATTAAAACAAAATGCTCCTCCTCAGCTTTTAATTTCTACCAAAAGAGGCCTTTAAAAAGTGCACAGCTAAAAGCTTAATTGTAGTGGCTGGAAGCAAATCTGAAAGAAAAGGTTCAAAGGACAAAAGTATTCACCCAGTGCTTGGGGAATACAATAAAAGAGGCTAAACTATAACTATCTGGGGTAGGGTCAAAGCAATGTTGAGGGTGAGCTTGGCAACTCTAACTGCTATTACACAAGGGAGATGCAGAGTGCGTTAATACAGAAACCAGCCTGCCTTCTTATGGGATGTGGAGATGGGAAAGTGGAACTATGCGTAGCCTTGACATCTTGCTAAACAGGAAGGGGTTCTTGAGGATCAGGATAACAGGTAGATGTATGTGATTGGGAGATTCAGTGGCTTGATCAAGGCAACTTAGGTTCAAATCCTCGTTTTAGAAATAGGGGTCCCTGGATGACCTCAGTCCAATTACTGCAGCACTATTAATTTATTTTTAAATTATGTTGAGGCCCCCTTGAAGGGTGGAATCCTCTCAAGGCAACACCCCATTGCACAGAGGGCTTTCCTCATTGCCCCTTATTTATGTATTTAATTCATTTATATCATAGAATCATAGAATAGTAGAGTTGGAAGGGGCCTACACGGCCATCGAGTCCAACCCCCTGCTCAATGCAATATCTTGTATTTCCAACACAAAATGGTACTCGCATGTTATTTGCATGAAGGGCATTACTGGCAATTCCGTTGATGCCCTGATTCTATCACTTATTTGGGGATAATTATTCCCACAGACGTATGTCAATGATTAAGTTAAATTTAAATAAGTTGATTCATGATATTTTACGAGATGTTGATAGACGGGCATCCTTAAAGTTAAGTTTAGGGACAAAGGTAATACACTTAATACCTCGAATTGTTTATGTTATGAATGGAATCCCCCTACTTATACCTAGCAAGTATTTTCAAAAACTTAATGTTCTGATCCGTAAATTCTTTTGGGGTTCTTTTCCATCAAGAATATCCCTGAAAAGGATGTAATTTTCAATAAAAGAGGGTAGTTTTGGCTCTCCAGACCTTGCTATATACCATCGGGGCTTATTTGCTCACCTGCACTAAATTTTGGTCCTTTCCACTTAGATTTGATTTTCCACCTTGGTCATTTTTGGAATCATCCTGTCTGGAGTCTCTTTCCAAATGGATGGCATTAGGTTCTGGGCATATTAAAGTAGAAAGAGCCCCCACCCACAAACTTAGCAGTTAGAGATGTGTGGCATATAATGTCATGCCAATTACAGTTTGATCCATTTTCTCATGCCAAACTAACCATATGAGGAAATCCAGATCTAAAAATAGGGAAGAAAATGTTTTTATGGAGGACTTGGACAGATAGAATGGTTTTTACCTTGGACCAATTGGTGGGTGCAGATGATGAGTTCTTGTTATTCTCAGCTTTGTGTGATACATTTAAATTACCTGCTGCAGCTGAATGGCAGTATTTGCAACTGCAACATTTGTCAGAATCTATATCTGGCCCAGCAGCATTCACTGCTTCAGAATCTCCTTTGCTACTGGAAGCACTTATTGAGGCTGACCGGGTAAATCGGCCCACGATTCATGTTTGTAAATTCTTATTATCAGTGAATAAATATGATACAGTGGGGCTTCAACAGGAATGGAATAGGGAATTGGAGTGTCCTATTTTATCGAAACAATGGACCATTGTTTTGGCATCCATATGAAATATGTCAATGGATCTCTGGTTAAATCTTATTCAGCAAAAATTCCTGTTTTGGGCATACTGGACACCACAGCGTCAGTTTAATAAAGGTTTGTCTAAATCAACTAATTGTTGGAAGTGTCACACACCTAATGCTTCTTTTGTTCATATGTTCTGGAAATGTCCAATAGTTGCCACCTTTTGGGAGGAAATTTTCAGTCTCATGAATTTTGTATTAGAAAGCTCTTTAATATTTTCAGATTTACATGTCATTTTAAATTACGTAACACATTGTGTATTCTTCCATACATTGAGCACGGTGGTTTGTAAAGAAGCCTCACTACACAAGTGCTTGTTTGTGTATAGGCAGTACAAGCAATCGGGATATCTGGTTGTGGGGGTATCCCAATTGTGCATGCAAAGCGTGGGCTTCAGATCATTGCCAAAGTGATGTTTTGCGTGATCAAACAGATGTTTAACATAAAAGGGACTTTAAGCACAGCACACTCCAATGATAAAAGGTTAATTCACACTTTATATAGATAGGGTGTTTCCCACTAGTGTTTGGAGCTGAACTAGAAAGCTAAACTAGAATTGTCTCCGTGGTGTGCCTGTTTCCTAGTAGGCTGTTTCTCACTGGATAAGAGAAGTATTAGATATGCTATCTCATGGGCTGATACAGCCAAGGTCAAGTTCTGACCATAAACCTCATTTTCCATATTATGACAGAAGCGAAACAAAATTCAGTTATTTTACTACATATTCTGGTCTTCTTTGGTTCTCTTAGTTATACATTTTATAACTAATGGTACAATTCTTAGTTCAATCTTAGAGGAGTGGTTTAAATATGAAGCCACAAGCACAACCAAATAGCCATAATGTACAGGGTTATTTCATTCCACCGCACCACACAAAGTCCTTGTATAACAAAGTGCTTCTTATGAACAAAGAGATATTTGTTGTTACCTTCATCATGATTTTGATGCAACATGACATCTGGCTGAGCATGGATAGAGTTCCCCGGGTGGAAGAAAGGTGAAAACAGCACATGAGAATTCCGTTGCTTCAAGATATGCTGAAGAAGCTCATATAACACATCACCTGAAAGAGAAATAGCCAGCCCAAGTGAATGAAATGCTACACAATACTAGAAAAGTCAAAAGCATGTTCCTATAGAGGCAGCTACCTTCTGTGGGGGCCATGCCACTTCAGACTACAGGTGGGGGCTCACATGGTGAAATGCTTCTTCATACAAATATAGGACATTACTTACTGTGTATTTCTGTTCTCCATGTTTCATGGAGGGCATTCAAATACTTTAGGAGTAGGGTCATCCCTTTAAATGGAAGTAGGATCCCCCAACTTTGATTGCTCTGGAAGGGGAGGAGCCTATATTCCTGTCAGTCTGGGATGGATTGGAAGAGAGGAAAACACTCCTCAACCCATTAGGCTTTTATTTGATATGGCCTTTAAGGCACCAGAAAGGCGAACTGAGAAGGATAGGATCAGGTAGTAGTAGGATACAGTAATAGAGATGTAGAAATATCCCCTAGGCCCTTAGTCTCCAACCTTTTGGGGGTGGTGGGCACATTTGGAGTACTGTTGTGGCTGCTCACAAAATGGCTGCCATAGATGGTGTGGTTGGAGGTGGGGCTTACCCATTTATAAAATGGCTGCCATAGATGTGTGGGTTGGTCACAAAACATCAATTACCCAGAAGCCAAACTGGTGAGACTAAAAGTCTCTTGACTTGTACAAGGCGGAGGTTAAGTCTGAGCTCCAAAACACAAAACCACTCTATGAACCCTAATAAAGATGGTGCTGGAGGGTGGCACAGTTAAACACAAAACAAAATCTTAAGAAATAAAATAGAAAATCCGGAGGACAGGGAGCCTGCCAGGCCCCACATTAGAGACCTCAGCTCGAGGCACCACATTAGAGACTCAGCCCTACGGATCCTCCCCTATCTCCCCTACATGCAAGGATGTGGCAGGAGCTTGGGTGTTGGGAGGGCCCCCAGGTAATAACGATGGGCAAAGTGGCCTCATTGAATCCAAAGATACACACGGGTGTGCTTTTGTTCTGAGAGGCTAACATGCTCTTGGTGGAGTTTGCCACTAAGCTGTGCCTCTCAAGAGTTGTCCGCACATTCTTGTGGCCCTGGCTCTTGGGAAGAGAACAGTTTAGAATGTTGTTTAGACATGGGAATAGATACACCCATGTTGCCTCAGCTGAGCTTAGTGAACACACTTGTTCCTGAATGGGAGGGCTCTGAACTGAATTTGTTGTTGTTGTAATGGATGCAAAGGAACTTTCTGTGGTATATATATAGATTTCTGTTAGGTTGACAGATGCCAGAAAGTCATGCTTTTATTTTATTTTATTTACAATAGTTATATACTGCACAGAGGACCTTCTCTTCTGCCGCTCCCAGGCTGTGGAACAACCTGCCGGGAGAGATCCGCCAACTTACCAGTCTTCAAGAATTTAAGAGAGATATAAAGGCTGATCTCTTCTGGCAGGCCTACCCAGTCGAATTTTAAGACTTTGTTAATATTTTAATAATGTATTAATTTCATATCTTTTTAATTAGTTTATGTATTTTATATTTTTTGCATTGATGTTGTTCCCTGCCTCGATCCGGAGGGAGAGGCGGGTAAGAAATAATAATAATAACAATAACAATAACAATAATAATATCCAAGAGAGAAGGCTAGGGTTACGGTTAGTGGGAATGCTAGGCTCCTTTTCCTGACTTCTAGCTGGCAGGATTTCTTTTAGTATGTGGTTCTCACCCCAATGAGAACTAAGTCAAAGATAACTCTGATGTGGAAATCTGAAACCTCCAAAAATCATTTTGGATCCTCAAGTGCTTGAAGGTTAGAAGAGACATGCAAACACAGAAACTGTTTCTCTTGGTGTGCTAGTTCTTTTAAAATTTAAAATGTATTGTATGGTTGTTGTTTTTCTTTGTATAGTTCACTGGCTTAAACATCTTACAACTAAACATATGAATATATTTCCTCATGGAATACAATTTGTGAGTTACTGGGTTAGGATGTGGTGTCCCGAATAATGATAGACGTGGCCCTGGGAGGGAGCCATTGCCTCAGGTGAGCCCCTGCCTGCAGTCTGAAGTACTACAGGCATCACATTTCAGTTAGTAATAAGCCAAAATGATCTCCAACTGATGCAATTATCTGGTCAATCCCTCCCTCGTTGAGATCTTGCAACATTAGGTGCGCCTAGCTTATTCACTGACTGTACTGCAGAACACTACTTGTTCCACGTTTGACACAAGCTATTTCCAGGCACTTCATTTAAAGTGGATTTGATCATCATTAGTCAGCTGATTCAATTATAAGCTCATTATGTTAATATGGAGGTATATTACACGTGCATAAAAGAAAGCTAATGACTATTAGTTTGATTTACTATTCCTTTAGTTAATTTAGTTAAACAGCCATGGCTGATGTTGCTTGTATTTCCATTGCAGGAACCTTACCCACATTTGGACAACAGTTGAAATTGTATCAGTGAATACATTACTATTTTGGGCAACCAGCAGACTGAAAGCTGACGCCCACATTTAAACGACAGAATATGCACACATTCTTCTTCTTCTTATTATTATTATTATTATTATTAATTTATTACATTTACATACCGCCCCATAGCCGAAGCTCTCTGGGCGGCTGACAATTGTGAATGGCACTGGCATGTTTGACTGGTCATGTCTGCCCCCAGTGAGAGCAGAAGTAAGTTATTTCAATAGTCACCTCCTGCTTCTGTTCATAGATACATCTACCAATCATAACTGATGCCACTGTGTACACATTTTCCCCATTAAGCTTGGATACCATTCATACCAGATTTTAAAAGGTGAATGAGCTCTGTTTATCACACCTGCCTGGACCTTCCCCACAGAGATGCAGTCTGGTTAAAAGTATTATGGAAAAAGTGTAAAAAGCCAACAGCAACAGTGAAAGAGAAACAGGAGTCCCTCAGAAATGATGTCAACCCAATTTGCACTATCCCACAAGGAGTGGTTGCTACTTCCCAAATGACCAGACATCACCCACATGGGATGTTAAACACACTTTTAAAGCCACCAGGTTCACAAGTCGTTTACATGGGTCCCCTACTAGCATGGGAGCAACCACAGTAACAACAGTAGCTACACCACTCAGATTATGGGGTCTCATTTTGTAGCAACATTTAGTAGCATTATGAACAGAGTCCAGATCTTTTTTCCCTTGCCTTCCTTATTCATTCTACCTTATTTGTTTTTTCTAAGCTGTATTGATCACATTTGTTTGAGTCACAGGAATCAGCGTAAACAGAAATGTGAAGACAATTCAAACGTCGTGTTCAGACAATTCAATTGTTAAGACAATTCAAGCGACTCATTATGTTTAGCATGATGCGAATGAACCTAGCATTCCCACTTCCTGGTCTTGCACACTTTCCCCTCCCCTCTCCTCTGTAGTATGGCTGTGAAGAGGAGCTTGGAAGCTTCTGATTCTACTCTTGTTTAATCAGTTTGTGTCATTCAAACTGACAAAATATGGTTTATGGTAACCATGGTTTGTTTGAAACAAACTGACTTCAAACCAGGATTACAACCCAAATTGAATAAACATTACAGGAGTTTGATCCTTTCGCAAACCGAATCTCTGATAAGACTTTGTATGCCTGCTCTATACAGGGTGTGCATCTCATTGCCCCCTTCTTAGTACATGAGCTAGTCACCTGAATGTGGAGACCTGTATCGGAAATCCTCTTTGGTCAGAAGCAAGAGCGCTTTACCATTCATCTCAAAAGTGTTGCTTTCAATTGGTCTCAATGAGAACTCCTTTTCAGCCCACTTCAGCCACTGGGTCACATCATCCCTGCTCCAGTAAACAGGCTTTAACCCTGTAAAGAAGACAATGAAAGAACAAACAAAAATCAAGATCTTCCGAAATGCACCAAGGAGATGGAGAGCTCCATGCAGCTATTCCATTTTTTCCCTCCTTAGGGATTTTTTTAAGATTAAAAAAAAAAAGATTGAAGAAGCGGTGGGAAAATATGAGATGGCTATAAATTGGAGATGACATTGGCTGGATGTCCCCCTCCCCATATAATTCTGAAAATGAGGCGATTACACCATAAAAGCCTCATTTGTAAGTACCCCAAGTGTTAAGACCATATCTCAAAACACTGGGATCCCACTATTTGTGGAGTGTCAGATTCTATTAAATAAAAGATTATTTTCCTCACCAGAGCCTCATGAAGAAAGTTTTGAAATTATGAATGAAAAATTATAATGTAGGAACATGAAGAGAAAAATAATTTAGAGCAACGTTTCAACTTCTGCTCTTCACCTTTAAAGCATTTTCAATTTTTATCCGTTTGTCCTTCGAAATATAAATGCATGAAAACTTTTACTATTTTTTGTATTTTACTGTTTTTTTGACAGGGGCTACAGCTCCCATTTTGACCATAAATTCAATTAAACACAAAATTATTTTAATTTTAAATATTGTGTGGACCTGCAAAAAAATAAAATGACAATATAAATGAAGCAGAACAAGAGGTACAGGTTCGCTTTCCAACCCACATATGAACTTCTTTGCCCTGATTCAACAAAGGAGATCAGTTGCTGGATCAGATCGAGTTGATTGTCACATCCCCTGCCCTCTCTCCCCCCTCAGTACTCCGGCTGGTATCCCATTAACCATTGCAAGTTCTGCCAGATGGACTAGAACAGCAGCTGCCGCTTTGGTCGCTCTTGCCAGGAGACTCTGTAGTCACCCAAAATAACCAACTGTGTGTGATGAAATAGTCACCAGTGTCCAACACACGACACGATAACCAATGGTTGTTCAAACAATCAATTCTGCACAGCGTTGGATATTTGCGTTGGTTATTTTGGATGATGTGAAAAAGTCCTGACAGGTGACACAATGACCCGCTGTTGACTATTTAACCCACTCTTGGTTATTGTGGCGTCTGAACCCAGTTGATGTCTATCTGCACTTAATTACTTTATTGTATGGTTGTTTTTATTTGTGTAGCTTGCTGGCTTAAGTATCTTATTAGTAAACAGCATATAAATATTTTAAATATATATTTTCTCACTGTATACCAGAGATGCACATCTAGTATGTGGATATGAATTCCAAAAGAAAATTCCCTAAACCCAAATCGCTGTAATAGTTTTATTAGGCGAACTCTGTGTAAACTTTTGAGTTCTGTAGAACAAAAAGGAGCCAGGGTAAGGGGGGGGGGGAGGAAAGAGTGATATTCAAGCCATGGAGTTTGCATTTGTTACAGTCAAGATGGAAAGTGGGAAGAGACTGCAGATATTCACAGTGGGTTCTGAGATGGCTTCAGGCTGCTCCTGGGACTTATGGATAGGTCCCTGCTGCCAGGAGTTTACAATCTAAATTTAGACAGTGACGGAGGTCATGAGGGGAAAGTGAAGGGGGAGGCACAAGTAATGAAATGGGTATGAACAAGCATATACATGAATATGCAGCTAAAAATAACGTCTAGGGGTATTACTCCAATGTTTTTGATATACATTTCAATATAGCTGATTTCACAGCTGTCCCTCTAACAAAACAATATTATTTTATATCTGCATGATAACATCTCTATTTCTGAGCTAAAAGACTATATAGCCACATTTGGTATTGACAGTAAAATAAATGCTGTAAATGGTACCTCCCCTCCCCACTTCCAAATATCTCCCCCCCCCCCCACAACAAACAACCCCAAACCTTTTCGTTTTAACATTTCTGGAAATGTTCATCACTAGCACCAAGGAAGGAGAACTTCTGCCTTCTACAGACAATTACACACCTGACAATCTGCCAATATAAAAAGAGATTTTAATTCTGCCTGTTGTGATGGGCAGTTACTGGTAGTTGTACTTGCAAAATAGAGAAGGCTTTGGTTTCAGGTTATTATTCCACAGACACAATGTTCTCAGCTGTGGGAAAGCGCCTGGTCCGGAAACTTCAATTAGTTCAAAATATGGCAGCCAGGCTGGTCACCAGTAAACCTAGGGGTGACCACATTACACCAATCTTAAAATCACTTCACTGGCTGCCAATCAGTTTCCGGGCAAAGTATAAAGTGTTGGTTATTACCTTTAAAGCCCAACATGGTTTGGGTCCAGGTTACCTGCGGGATCGCCTTCTCCTGTATAATCCACCCCGCACACTCAGGTCCTCTGGGAAGAATTTACTTCAATCAGCCAGAACTAGGCTGACGAGTGTTACTCAGAGGACCTTCTCTTCGGCCGCTCCCAGACTGTGGAATGGCCTGCTGGAGGAGATTCGACAAATTAGCAGTCTTCATGAATTTAAGAGAGCCGTGAAGACTGATCTCTTCCAGCAGGCCTACCCAGTTGAATTTTAAGATGTTTTTAATGCTGTATTAGTTTTTATTTGTTTTAATGTTTTAGTTTTTTTGTGGTCCTTGTGTTTATATTTATTGTTGTTCCCCGCCTCGATCTGGAGGGAGGGGCGGGTTATAAATAAATTATTATTATTGTTGTTGTAAGGAGTATTTTTCCAGATGCACTGGTTGCCAATCCATCTCTCCAGGCTCAATTCAAACTGCTGGTATTAACATTCAAAACCTTAAACAGATTGGGGTTAGGCTTTTTATTTCATTTTTTAAATTGATATATATATATATATATATATATATATTTCTTTTTTTATTTAGTCATACATATACATTATCAGTGCACCTATAGACAACACAATTAGAATATTATATCTATTGTTAAATGTTGTTAGTTAGTCCGTTCATACACCAAATTAATATCTACTATGCCAAAAATCCAATTGGTTAATTGGAGGCCCATCTTTTCTATTCAGTTCTAAACAAAATGTTAAAAATGGGTGCCAAGTTGCTACAAAATTACTTCTCTAGCCATACAGAAACAACTGGATAGTTTCTCCACCTGAGCGGCCAACCATATTCTATCCAGATATCTCTGGAGTGGAAGTCTTTTGGTATTTTCCAGACTTTTAGCAATCTTGGTTCTCGCAGCTCCTACTAGCATCACCAACAATTCTTTATGACAGTCTCTCAATCTCCACTAAACAATGAAAATAGTAATAAGGTCTCATTTGGAATTACCCTTTGTACTGTTACATTACTCAGCCATTCTATTACTTCCTGCCAGAATGGTCTGACCTTCAGATAGAAGATACACATAGGTTCATAGTGTTTCCCTTAAACCACAATTTCTCCAACACATGTCCAATAACTCATTAATAATTTTATGTAACTTCTTTTTAACAAGTTCTTATAAAAATGCTTAGCTGAATCAGATCATAGGGCCAACTAGCATTCTTTCCCCAATAGTGGCCAAATGGATGCTTCTTGAAACCTACAAGCAAGGTATGAGGATGATGCCCTTAAGCATCTGATACCCAGAGATATATTGCATCTGAGCTTGGAGGGTTCATTAAGCTATCACAGATAATAGACTTTGAAAAGTTCATCCTCTATGAATCTGCTTTCTAAATAAGATGCTCTTGCAACATCTTGTACATTAACTATTTTCCTTCATTTATGTCATGCTCCATTTTCAATTATGATTATTTTCAGTATGACAAAGAGAGGACATTATTCAGGGTGAAATAATAATAATAATAATAATAATAATAATAAGAAGAAGAAGAAGAAGAAGAAGAAGAAGAAAAAGAAGAAGAAGAAGAAGAAGAATAACAATTTATTTCTTACCCGCCTCTCCGTCTGGATCGAGGCGGGGAACAACAACATGATAAAATACATAAAACCGATTAAAACATGACACGTATAATTAAAACTGCATTAAAACATCCTAAAACATCCTAAAAACATCCTTAAAACATTCTAAAATTCCACTGGATATGCCTGCTGGAAGAGAACAGTCTTTATAGCTTTCTTAAATTCTAAAAGACTGTTAAGTTGACGAGTCTCCTCCAGCAGGTCATTCCACAGTCTGGGAGCGGCAGAAGAGAAGGTCCTCTGGGTAACAGTTGTCAGCCTAGTCTTGGCTGACTGCAGTAAGTTCTTCCCAGAGGACCTGAGCATGCGGGGCGGATTGTATGGGAGAAGGCGATCCCGCAGGTAACCCGGACCCAAACCATGTAGGGCTTTAAAGGTAATAACCAACACTTTATACTTCGCCTGAAAACTAATCGGCAGCCAGTGGAGCGATTTTAAAGCTGGCGTAATATGGTCACTCCTAGATGTACCGGTGACCAACCTGGCTGCCATATTTTGAACTAGTTGAAGTTTCCGGACTAGTCACAGAGGTAGCCCTATGTACAGCGCATTGCAGAAGTCGAGCTTCGAAGTTACCAGCGCGTGCACCACCATCTTTAGGTCTTCCAACTCTAGGAAGGGGCGCAGCTGGCGTATCAGCCAAAGCTGATAGTAGGCACTCCTGGCCGTCGCATCTATCTGGGCTGTCATTTGGAGCAACGGATCCAGGAGCACCCCCAAGCTGCGAACACAGTCTTTCAGGGGGAGTGTAACTTCATCCAGAACCGGTTGACACACCTCCAAACCCAGGTTGCGGCCTTTGACAGCAAGCACCTCCGTCTTGTCTGGATTCAGCTTCAGTTTGTTTTTCCTCATCCAGCCCATTACCGCCTCCAAGCATTCATTCAGAGGAGACACACTATCCTTAGCTGGCGCTGTTATCGAAGGCATAGAAAAATATATTTGGGTGTCATCAACATACTGATAGCACCCCGCCCCATGCCTCCAGATGATCTCTCCCAACGGTTTCATATAAATGTTAAACAGCATTGGGCACCTTGCAGTACGCCACACAGCAGCTCCTTCTTTGCAGAGCAGCTATCCCCAAGCATCACCATCTGGAACCTGCCCGAGAGGTAGGACCGGAACTACTGAAGCACAGTGCCCCCGATTCCCAATCCCCTCAGGCGTTCCAGAAGGATACCATGGTCGATGGTATTGAATGCCGCTGAGAGGTCCAGAAGTACCAACAGGGACACACTCCCCTGTCAATACTCAGGCGTAGATCATCCACTAAGGCGACCATAGCAGTCTCAACTCCGTATCCCGCCCTGAAGCCAGTTTGAAATGGGTCTAGAAAATCAGTGTCATCCAAGACTACTTGGAGTTGAAAGGCAACCGCCCTCTCGATCACCTTGCCCAAGAATGGAAGGTTTGATACCGGTCTGTAGTTATTAAAGTCCAGGGGATCAAGGGAGGGCTTATTTAGAAGCGGCCATACCACCGCTTCTTTTAAACATGATGGAAAACTCCCCTCCCTGAGAGATGCATTAATAATATATTGTAATTGCGATCTAACTGCATCTCCTTCCTGGACGACCAGCCATGAAGGACAGGGATTGAGAGGGCAAGTCGTCCTCCTCACTCGTCCAAGCAGCTTGACAACGTCCTCGGTACTCACCAACTGAAACTGATCCAGTGTAATTCTACTCGCGGAGTCGCTGGACACTCCATCGTCAGCCTCTGCTATAAAGGCATCGCAGCGAACTGCCGAAGGCTCTAAAATCAGATTCAGGGGGGAAGGTGCCCGGGTTAGACCCCTCACCACCCTGAACAGTTCTGCTGGACGCGAATTCACAGACGCAATGCGCGCAGAGAAGAAAGCTTTCTTCGCTGCACGTATTGCCACCCCATAGGAACAAAGATGTTCTCTATGCCGTGTCTTGTCGGATAGAAGTCGAGTTTTCCGCCATCGGCGCTCCAGTCGTCCTTTCCGCTTCAACTCCCTGAGGTCTTCCACATACCAGGGCGCCCTGTTAGAAGCAGGTCGGAGAGGATGTTTGGGGGCGATCGTGTCGATAGCCCTAGTTAGGTCCCGATTCCATCTATCGACCAGGGCTTCTACAGGATCGTCGACGATACCAGCCATAAAACCCTCCAAGGCTTTCTGGAATCCAGAAGGATCCATCAGCCTTCGAGGACGGACCATCTTAATAGGTCCACCACCCCTGCAGGGGTGGGTGGTAGCCGTGATACTAACTCTAACCAGAAAATGGTCTGTCCATGACAACACGGAGGTATTCGTTACCTTCGCCCACAGATCCGTCTGTTCAGAACTGAAAACAGCATCGTGGGTATGACCCGCTGAATGTGTGGATCCAGAGACCAATAGGGATAGGCCCATGGTTGTCATGGATGCCATGAACTCCCGAGCTCCACTTGACAAACCAGTCTCGAATGGGATGTTGAAGTCGCCCAGGACCAAAAGTCTAGGCGAATCCAACACCAGCTCCGAGACCAGTTCCGTGACCTTGGCCAGGGAGTCTGATAGGCAGCGGGGTAGCCGGTACACTAAGAGAATCCCTAGTCTATCCCTGGTCTTCAGACTCAGGTACACACACTCGATGTGATTCAGTTCACGAACAGGAAGTCTGGTCAGGTTAAGATTATCCCTATAGACCACAGCTACTCTGCCCCCCGCCCACTTTCCCTCACCTGCTCACTAACACAGTACCCAGCTGGGAGAGCCTGGGCCCATGTCAGGCCACTGTCATCTCCCAGCCAGGTCTCTGTGAAGCATGCCAGGTCAGCCTCCTCATCTGAAAGAAGGTCATGGATGATATTTGTTTTATTTTTAACCGACCTGGCATTACATAGGAGCAAGGAGAGGTTCTGTGGGTGACCTGGTTCATTCTCCAAGTTCCTCGGGTTAGCAGAGCAATCGGAAGGTAAGACGGGTGTTAGATATCTATCTCTCCTTCCCCTGTAACGGCACATCGCCCTGCCACCGCAAATGGTGTGTGTAGAGCAAATGGTGTGTGTAGAGTGGGTTCTAGATGCCACCTCTGACATCTTCCATTAAAGACAGATGGTATGACTAAATTGACCAAAAGTATTACTTGGTATAAGGCAACTTCATATGTTTCTCTGTAGTTAAATTGAGGAGGGACAGTAATACAGGCTCTCCAAGAAGGGCATGTATACCTGCTCCAGAACTGCTTACTCATGGCGATGTTTCAATAGGAGGGCCTACTCTAGGCTGACCATATGAAAAGGAGGACAGGGCTCATGTAACTTTAACAGTTGTAGAGAAAAGGGGATTTCAGCCAGTGTCATTTGTATGCAATTAGTTCCTGGTGAAATTCCCTCTTCATCATCACAGTTAAAGTTGCAGGGGCCCTGCCTTCTTTTGTATATGGTCACTCTAGTATAGTGCCTGCACCTTTAATTGTTGTGATGAAGAGGGAATTTCACCAGGAACTAATTGCATACAAATGACACTGGCTGAAATTCCCTTTTCTCTACAACTGTTAAAGTTACATGAGCCCTGTCCTCCTTTTCATATGGTCAGCCTCACCTACTCTGTCTTTCATCAAGATGCCTCTGCTCATCAAAAAAGTGCAGTAGTTTTCAAACTGTGTTCCAGGGAACCCTGAGATCCCTCAGAGGTTTATCAGGTTAACAGCAGGCAAGCTTCCCTGAAAGAAAGACAAGAAAGTGTCTTTCTTCCCTGAAAGAAAATGGCCTCCATTGCTAATTGTTGTTTGCAATTTGCAGTTGCACAAAATTGCTGGAGATGGTCTAAAGGCATACCCTTAGGTTGTTTGTTTGTTTATTTATTTATCATTACATTTATATCCCACCCTTTTCCCTCTTGCAAGGAACCCAAGGTGGTTTACATGTCCCCCTTCTCTCCATTTTTATCCTCACAACCCCCTGTGATGTAGGTTAGGCTGAGAGTCAGTGACCATTCTAGCTGGAATTAGAACCCAGGCCTCCCCAGGCACAATAGGTCTGGTCAGCACTGTGTGAACAGATTGTACACCCCTGAAGACTTCCCCCCTCTAATCCTCTGTAACTTGTATGGTTTCCTCAGGAGACAGGTTGATGGGGGAAGAGTTGCTTGAGGATTGAAATGGAAATCCCCGCTTGAGAGAGCTGACCAAAGAAAATGCTGTGATACTCTCAGTGAACAAAATCCTGTTCAGACAGGATTAATGTGAACAGACAGCTTTGGCTATTGAGCAGTATAGGAATGTAATTAATTAATAAATTAAATAAATGTTTTCTGGCACATAAAGTGTGTGAACTTTTTTTTTTAAGGCAGAACACTCTTAAAAAACCTCTACAGAAGTTCCTATCTCATGTTGTTTGCCTTTGTTCAGGTGAATGCCCCTGGGAGAGCAGGAAGAGGGGGGTTCTACTTGTGTATTTGATCTAAACGGATACCTAGATTTTTATATTAAACCTGCATGAGTGGTGTGGACATACACGTGCAGCGCTTTACTAGTGATAATTAAGTTATTTACTTTAAGTACTTGTAATAATTAAAGCTTTCTCTCCTTCAGAAAGGAATTTCTCAATAACAGTGACTAATTTCTTGCAAATGAACTCTACACCTTTTGAAAGCGATAAATGACCAAGCATTAGCTAGACCCAAGATTGCAGGGAAACTTCACACCTTTTCAGCCTACAAACTTAATACCAGTCCCAGGGTTGCAAATTGTTCTGTTGGCTTCAAATCTGACGAAGTGGTCTGTGGCAAAACCTTTTGCAAGCTGCAAACCCAGAGACAAATTTAGTTGCCCTTTGGTTATTTACTTTGGCAAGGCCAGGACACGTTTTTACTAGGGGTGTGCATCGGATCGGATCCGATCCACGATCCGAATCCGATCCGACCCAAAATCGGGAAAATCCGATCCGATCCGATCCGATCCGGACAACCTCCGATCCGATCCGATCCGATGAGGTCCGATCCGGATCGGACGCCATTTTGAATGCTTTTTCCCATAGCCAAGTATTGTTTTACAAAAAAGCCTATAACTTTTTCATTTTTAAAGATAGAAGGATGAAACTTGGGCACATTGTAGACTGGTTAGGGGTAGTTATCTGTGAGAAATTTCAGAAAGATTGGTGCATGCATTTTGTGGCAATTAATTTTTTAATAAATACCCAGGAATGCCTATAACTTTGTCATTTTTAAAGTTACACACATGAAACTTTGCCACATTGTAGGGGGTACCTTGGGACCTATGTGTGTGAAATTTCAGAAACGTAGGTGCTTGTCTTGTGTGGCAATTAATTTTTAGAAAAATGGGTAGTAGTGGGGTAAATACAGTTATGCCTCCCATTTTTTTATTTTTGAAGATACAAACAGGAAACTTGGGCACATTACAGGTACCACTTGCCTTGATATGTGTGTGAAATTTCAGAAACATTGGAGCTTTCCTTGTGTGGCAATTAATTTTTGAAACAGTGAGGAAAGAAACACCTATAACTTTGTCATTTTTAAAGTTACACACATGAAACTTTGCCACATTGTAGGTGGTACCTTGGGACCCATGTGTGTGAAATTTCGGAAACGTAGGTGCTTGCCTTGTGTGGCAATTAATTTTTTAATAAATACCCAGGAATGCCTATAACTTTGTCATTTTTAAAGTTACACACATGAAACTTTGCCACATTGTAGGCGGTACCTTGGGACCTATGTGTGTGAAATTTCGGAAACGTAGGTGCTTGCCTTGTGTGGCAATTAATTTTAGAAAAATGGGTAGTGGTGGGGTAAATACAGTTACACCTCCCACTTTTTTATTTTTGAAGATACAAACAGGAAACATGGGCACATTACAGGTACCACTTGGCTTGATATGTGTGTAAAATTTCAGACAGCTGGGTCCAGGCATGTGGTGGCAAGGTATTTTTGAAACAATGAGGAAAGAAACGCCTATAACTTTTTTATTTTAAAAGTTAGAAGTCTGAACATTGCTCACTTTGTAGATGGGTTAGGGGTAGATATGTGTCAGAAATTTCAGAATTATAGGTCCAGGCATTTGATGGCTATGGAATTTTTAAATTACATGTTTCAAAAAAATTTCTACAGAGGCCAGGTCTTCCCCTCCCGCTTCCCGCGAAGAAAAGGAAACACTCTCTCGTCTCGATCCCTTTGATCCTTGCTAGTAGTATCCATTACAGGGCTCGTGTTTCCTTTCCTACTTTCACTTTTCAAGCAGAACGGCTGAGCCTAGCTGAGTTTTGCAGCCATGCGTGCAAGGAAGGATCACTCTGGTCTCGATCCCTTTGATCCTTGGTAGTATCCATTACAGGGCTCGTGTCTGCTTGAGTACAAAGTGAAAGCAGACACGAGCCCTGTAATGGATACTACCAAGGATCAAAGGGATCGAGACCAGAGTGATCCTTCCTTGCACGCATGGCTGCAAAACTCAGCTAGGCTCAGCCGTTCTGCTTGAAAAGTGAAAGTAGGAAAGGAAACACGAGCCCTGTAATGGATACTACTAGCAAGGATCAAAGGGATCGAGACGAGAGAGTGTTTCCTTTTCTTCGCGGGAAGCGGGAGGGGAAGACCTGGCCTCTGTAGAAATTTTTTTGAAACATGTAATTTAAAAATTCCATAGCCATCAAATGCCTGGACCTATAATTCTGAAATTTCTGACACATATCTACCCCTAACCCATCTACAAAGTGAGCAATGTTCAGACTTCTAACTTTTAAAATAAAAAAGTTATAGGCGTTTCTTTCCTCATTGTTTCAAAAATACCTTGCCACCACATGCCTGGACCCAGCTGTCTGAAATTTTACACACATATCAAGCCAAGTGGTACCTGTAATGTGCCCATGTTTCCTGTTTGTATCTTCAAAAATAAAAAAGTGGGAGGCGTAACTGTATTTACCCCACCACTACCCATTTTTCTAAAATTAATTGCCACACAATACAAGCACCTACGTTTCTGAAATTTCACACACATAGGTCCCAAGGTACCCCCTACAATGTGGCAAAGTTTCATGTGTGTAACTTTAAAAATGACAAAGTTATAGGCATTCCTGGGTATTTATTAAAAAATTAATTGCCACAAAATGCATGCACCAATCTTTCTGAAATTTCTCACAGATAACTATCCCTAACCAGTCTACAATGTGCCCAAGTTTCATCCTTCTATCTTTAAAAATGAAAAAGTTATAGGCGTTTTTGTAAAACAATACTTGGCTATGGGAAAAAGCATTCAAAATGGCGTCCGATCCGGATCGGACATCTGGTCCGATCCGATCCGACCAGCCTCCGATCCGATCCGATCCGACCCCCCAGGTCCGATTCCGATCCGCTATCCGATCCGATCCGGGGGGTCAGTGCACATCCCTAGTTTTTACAGCCCTTTTTGCCACCTCTCCTTCCTCAGTCTTCTTGTATGCAGAGAAAAATAACAATAGCAATTAAAACATAATAAAGGTTTGACCAGGATAATTTTCCTGATTTTTATTTTCCATTCTTGTTCTTCCAGCCATGTCTATTCCTCAGGCAGCTAGTGGAGAATTGAAGACTGAATTGTGTCCTACTGAAAGTAGGGCCACCTGACAAGCTGCTGAGATGCCTCTGTAAAAAAGACTGCAGCAGCCGAAGCACTGCAATTTTAGCATCCTAGTTGTGTGATGTACCGTTTTGGCTGGGCTAGTCTTGAACCTTGAGGCTAAACTGAGCTCATCCTAAATTACACTGAAAGACCCCCCCCCCACACTTTGAGAAAACCAGTAGAGGAGGAGACAGCCATTCTTGCTTGTTGCATGAGAGAGGCATAGGAGTCAAGAAAAAAACAAGGACTCCCCTTTCCTCTCTCCAGAGAAGAGAAAAGGGATCCAGCAACAGCTTTGATACTCACAAATAACATCAGAAAAATGCTCCAGACAGACCAGCCTATATTATCCAGACTGTAGATTCCACAAGCAGAGGGTAGCAGAAAACTATGTCAGGTACATTATATGAAATTTTTTGGCCAAGGCATATATTGAGCAGAGCAAATCCACACAAGCTATGCCACTGGAGAGGACCGTCCACTGGCTGTGCTATTCTGCAATTCCACATGAGTGCAGAAACAACATAGAAGTGGGTGAAGAATTCACCTTGCCAAGTATGACAGCATCTCTACCTATAAGGCGGAAAGGATGTGTGCATCACGTATGTCTGGAAATGTTTACCCACTTCCAGACGACTTAGAAACTTGACACGGTGACACAGTGATAGGTCAGGCTGTACAATGTACCAGAAAAATCTAAAAACACGAATTTTGGGGGTTTAAATATTTTTTAAAGAATTTAATAAAAACCAAGGCTTATGCCTACAACTCCCAGCATGCCTTGGCAGAACTCCCAGCATGCCTTGGGCAGGAGGCCAGACTTACTGGCCTTTGGCGGCCATTGTGAGTGTATAGGCGGGTGGCTGCTGCGTATCTTTCACAACCTGACTCCTAAGGTTGGTCTCGAACAGTCAACCCAATTCCACATAAAAGGAAACAACCCACATAAACTGGCTGCGTCCATTTACGGTGCCTCCTCCCGCCCTCTGCGTGGTTTTAAAATCATGACTAGATACAACAGCGTGGCTTTGAGGGGCCAAACATGCTCAAAGACACTTCACCCTGATATCGCTGTTTTCTCAGAATCTGGGGGAAGCAAGCACACAACTTTTGCCCTTAAGAGGGAGGGCGGAAGAGGAGGCACTCTGCGCATGCCCAGAAACAGACCTGACATGGGGGGGAAGTGCCCGGCCCAGCCCCAGCCCTTCAGTACAAGCTCCAGATGGAGCACTTGGTGGGTGAGAAGTGCAGGACGAGGCAATCCCAGCAGGATTGGCTGGAGCTGGGCATGTCCACTGATAGCTGCTTACATCCCCTCCTTGGTGATGCTACTCCTTCACGCTCTATCGAGGAGCAGCATTGGCAACAAGAGGATGTCTCGGAGGATGCGGGCACCTTTGGGCTGCCAAAGGCA
The DNA here is from genome assembly GCA_029215795.1 of Anniella stebbinsi. Taxonomy (NCBI): domain Eukaryota; kingdom Metazoa; phylum Chordata; class Lepidosauria; order Squamata; family Anniellidae; genus Anniella; species Anniella stebbinsi. The sequence goes on from JARDYH010000003.1 coordinate 105,034,891, forward strand.
TGCTGGGAGGTGTAGTACTGGTATGTAAAGTGGCTGATTTTAAATAAAGTAGGGGTTAGCAAACCAGGTCACTATCTCTCAGTCCTAACTCAGCCCCCACTTTCCTGACCTCTCACTAACTGTCTTTGTTCTCCTTCTAACTGACTTTCCCCAACTGCCACTCATCTTGCCCACCATTCCACTCTAGCCTCAGCTATATCAGTCATTCCTCCATCCACTCTTCTGTTTCAATAGTAAAGTCAGGCTTTTACATAAACATCATAAACTTTATCCAGTAATTCTTGCATCTGTCTTGGAATGTTGTGGTTTAGTTATAACGGGGGGGGGGGGGGGAATCCGCAGCATAAAAAATCTCATCAAGTTAAAAGGCCCTGGAAAATATATTTTTTTAAAAAAATCACTTGGCATTTAAAAGCCATTAATACAGTCACCAGGCCAGCTCTCCAAGGTGCTACAACTAAGAAGGCCCACTCTCCCATGACACTTCAGATGTATTCAAAGATTAACATTATTCAGAGAGCTACGTTTGTACCTACAACTCCCAGCATGCCTTGGGCGGGAGGGAAGACTTGTCGGGCTTTGGCGGCCACAATCAGGAAGTAGCTCTCCATCATGGGCCTGAAAGGAGAGTGCCTGGGCTGGCTGCCTTGGTTACTAGGCACTATTGGGAGCAGAAGGGGTCACAGCTCTGGGCCTGTAACCGACAGCAACGGCCAAGCTATCCATGAGCCAGCCGGCCAGCCAGCTCCCTCAGTGTAGTGTGGACTGGCTCAGCCAGGCTTCATTTCCCATGATCTTCAGCAGCAGGACTCCCATTGGGCAAGTTGGGTACCACAGCAAAAGGAATGCCGGGAGTTGTAGTTTTTGTTTTCTGTGGGGGACAAGGAAAATCATGGTAACAGCATCAAGACAGCCCTGGCCATGCGTTGAGGATGAGAGAGAGAGGGGTGGGGAGAAACTAATTTAATTTGTTTTAAAGGTACCTCACAAGCCTAAGACTGCCCTACCTTGCAGGGTTGTCATGAGGGTAAGAGAGGAAAAAAAGAAATGGATTTAAATTTGTTTAAAAGTTAACTAGCACTGGCCTGTGTTATGGCTGCTTTCCTTTTTTCATAATAATAACTTCAGAGCACATGCATACAACAGTTCCCCACATCCACTGAGATCCGCTTCCCTACTATATGTTATTCGGATATCTGGGCAATGCCGGGTCTATTTTGAAAACATATTTTTAGGTTTGCATCTTTTTTAGCTGGTAGAAAGGGTGTTGTGTGTCCTGATTGTTTCTGAAGTTTAGACGGCTGCTCCGGCCAAAGCACGATGGGAGGTGTAGGCATTTCAGGTAAACAAAAAAAGTGGTTTATCACAAAGCTCTAACTTAAAATATAGTTCTTATTAACACAATTTTCCATTGTTTCTAACAAGACAATTTACTAACTCAACTAAACTAAAAAAAGCCAAACAACCTAAAGATGAATAAGTTGCAGAGAAATTTATTATTTATCAAATAAATATTATAAACTTTATTCATGGACCCAAGCAACACTGGGCATATCAGCTAGTGTGTGTGTGTGTGTGTGTGTGTGTGTATATGATTCTTGGCTAGAAATATATATATATATTTCTAGCCTTTATGACTGAGAAGAGAGGCTCGAAAGTGTGTGGGCATTGCCTGATGAAATCCTAGAAGCCAGCAGGGTTACTGGATAAGATTTCTCCCTGGATACAGGCCAGGGCTTTAATGCCCTACAAAGTTCCTTGCCCCTCCCCAAAGCCTGCAGAAGCAGCTAAGGATATTTGCTTGATGAGCATAATTTATATAAATTGCAGAATTTCAGCTTATCTTAACACAGCTGTTCATTTAAGCACAGTTGACACTCTGTCCTGGCCATTTTTTTTGTCCCGGCATTGCTATTAGGCATATTTCATGCAATTCAAGTAAACATGACAAGGTAATCTCCTTAAGTTGGCTCGTCCTGCCTCCCATATCACATGCTAAGTCCGGCCTCCCTTTCTTTTCTGGAGTCAACCATGATGAAGCAATAAATTTGCACCAATGTTAACAACACTAAGCACAGTTAACCACTAGGAGTTTCCAACCCCTCTTCTAACCCTGGTTGCAAACTCTGGCTTGAACTAACCATGGCTATCACTAGCAGCTTCACCATGGTTGGTGCCAAAAAGGAAAGGGAGAGGAAGTTTATTAGAGAGAGGAGTGAAGAGAGCCAGAAGAAGCGTGCAAGCCTGCTGACTCCTGATCTCTTGACTATGGTTAAGAGACAATTACCTGGGGCGTGGCCAAGCAGATCATGGAGTGAGTCGCAAATCCTTCATCCTCCGAAAGAAGCAATGAATTAATTGTAAATTCCCTATCTTAAAAGCGTCCTCTGTTGCATTTAAGTCTGCTATGGAGAGGGGGAAGCTTGCCAAAGAGATTGCAGCTGGAATGAGATTTATGGCTTTATAACCGGCTCGGCAGAAGGGAGGAGACGGACCGACAGCTTTGTAGCAGTGCTGTGAAGGTAATTAAAAGACGTATTTATGATTGCGGGCTGAAGGCTGTAGAGAACAGAACGATTGCTAGCATTCAGAAAAGAGACTTTTAAGACTTTTAAGCTTTTAGGCTCTGAAAGATTGCTAGCTGTATAACGGTCTGGCTGAGAAGCCCGAGGAGAAACGAAACTAAAAAAAAAAAAGCCGGAGGGAGAGAAAGAGACTTTGATTACTGGCTAGAAGTGGCTTGTGCTTATCGGATAGGCTTGAAAGGTGGATGAGCAAGAAGAAAATAACTTCTTGGAGCCGAACTAAGGGAGATAAGCCGTCCGATAGAAGTTTCAGGCTTGTCCGTACTGACAAAATGGCGGATAAGGATTCTGAAAAGCCAAAAAAGCAATCCCCGAGTCATGCCGGAAATGCTAGTTCTAAGATTGGAACTAAGCCAGGAGCAATTCCTAAAATAACCACAGGGAGGCAAGCTGACCCAACAGATGAGTTGCTTCAGAATTTTCAAAAAATGTTGGATCTGGCAATATTAAAGCAAGATGGAAATATTGAGCAGGCTTTACTCAAACAAGAAGATCGATTGGCAAAGAGGATTGCTGATTCACAGCAGCAGCTTTTAGCAGGACTCCAAAAGGTGGAGAAAGAGGTTGGAGCTTTGCAGGAAGAAACTGGAGAACTAAAGGTTTTATACAAGAAGCAACAGGAACAGCTAACGCAACAGGATTTACGGCTTATAGCGATGGAAGACAGGAGAGCAAATCTACGCATAAGATCTTTTGGGGAGAGGCAAGCGGAGACCCCTAACAGTATAAGAGAATTAATTTTGGCATGGGCCAAACAGTTGATGCCACAGGAAGATTGGAGAATGGAAGATATTGAGCGGGCCCATAGGGTTGGATTTGGAAAGTCAAGAGAGCTCCCAAGAGATATTATTGTGAAATTTGCTAACTACTATAAAAAAGAAAAATTAATGCAAGCAATTAGAAGTCAAGGTCAACCGACGCTTCAAGCAACACCAATTGAGGTTTTCCAGGATTTATGCCCTCAGACCATCCAGTGGAGGAAGAGCGTTAGAATATGCACAGGGGCATTGAAGATGAAATCGATCTCCTATAATTGGGGATACCCAGTTTTCTTGAGGTTCAAGTGGAACGGGAAGCAGCAAAGAATAACATCTTGTGAGCAAGGAATCGAGTTGTTGGAGGAGCTGGGCATAATGGATGCCACATCGGTTGGAGAGGAGAAGCAAGACGAAGGCGCGGCAGGAGGGAGCAATGAATAGACTTTAATATATTGTAAGAGAGATAGGGAGAAGAGGAGACTTGGAGGGGAGGGTAGACGTCATTCCGGAATGTTGGGCCGAGTTCCCCCCCCCCTAAGAGTTCTAAGAAGATTGGGACCAAAGCCCAGCAAGCTGGTGAGGAGGGGGGTGAATTGGGGGTGAATGTGGGGGGGAGGGTTAGGGGGGAGGGGGTATGTGTTACACAGAGGGAGACCGACTTAAAGACTTGTGTGAAAGAGAGAGATGGAAAATAAACTTAGATTGGCAACATTGAATGTTAAAGGGCTAGGAACGGTAATTAAAAGAAAGAGGATTGAAATGTTATTAAAGAAAAAAAAATAGATGTAATTTTTTTGCAGGAAACTCATCAGGCCAAAGATGGAGTTAATGAGCTTCGAATGAGGGAGGTGGGCGTTTATGAGAAGGCATATGGAACTTCGAAATCGAGAGGAGTGGCAATAATAATTTCAAAGACATGTGGTATAACTATTCAAAGTGTAAAGAGAGATAGCAATGGAAGGTTTCTTATTATGTTCTGCAAGTTGGGAGAAGAGGAATATGTATTAGTGAATGTCTATGCTCCAAATGGGAAACAAATGGATTTTATCGATGAAGTATTTAACGGGTTGGGAGAAGTGGGTAAAAAGCATATTGTGATGGCTGGTGACTTTAATATGGTACTAGATATAGGGAAAGACCGGGATAACATACTAAAAGATACTAAGAGGGTGGGGAAGACAGAGTTAAGCAAATTAATGGAAGGGAAAGAATTAATGGATGTGTGGAGAGCTTTAAGAGGGGAAGAAAGGAAATATACTTTTTATTCACAGAGATTTAAGAGTTATTCAAGGATGGACCACATTTTTGTATCAAAAAATATGTTACCCAAAATTATAGATTGTGATATTGGAGTTATCAAGGTCACTGACCACGCGTTAATGACAATGGACATGGAAACCAAGAAAGACTATAGACAAGCGAAGAGATGGAGACTGGATGTAAGGTTGTTGAATAAAAAGGATATAATGGAGAAAATAAAGAAAGAAATGCAGGAAATTTGGGAGATTAATGAAAAAGAGAATAATCGGCAGGACATATTATGGGACACAATGAAAGCTGTAGTAAGAGGGATTTGTATTAGGGAAAGATGGACATTAAAAAAACAACAGGAAGCTCAAAATAAAAAGATTGAAGAGGAGATAAGAAGTTTGGAAGAAAAGTTAAAGGAGACAAAAGATAAACGCCTAACAGCCCAAATTCAAGCTAAGAAAAAGGAACTAGAGAAAGAAGAATTAGAACAAGTTCAAAAGAATTTGCTGTATTTAAAAAGAGACTTTTTTGAATATAGTAATAGGAACTCAAAGATGCTGGCTAGATCCACACAGTTGGAAAAGGCTAAGAATATGATAGGGACAATAAAGGATAAGGCAGGGAATAGTTGTAATTTAATGAAAGATAAATTAAGTATATTTAAGGACTTTTATAGTGAATTATATACATCAGGATCGGGACCGCAAGATAAGATATTGGAATATGTAGAGAGGAATTGGAAAATAAAATTGCAGAAACAGGACAGGGATTATATGGAAGGTTTAGTTACGGAAAAAGAGATAGAGGGAGTTATTGATAAACTAAAAGGAGGAAAATCACCGGGGATGGATGGTTTGGGGTCGGAGTATTATAAGCTTTTTAAAGGAATTTTAGTACCAAGATTAAAGAAATTATTTAACACTATAATAGAAGGGCGGAAGACTCCGCCATCATGGGATCATTCCCTGATTATATTAATTCCGAAACCAGGTAAGGATTTAACGGATCCCGCATCATATAGACCAATTTCCTTAATAAATCAAGATTCAAAGATTTTTACAGCAATATTGGCAAAAAGAATGGCCACATTTATTAGTAAATATATTAAAAAAGATCAGTGTGGATTTATTCCGGGTAGGCAAATGTCTAATTTAATGGGTAGAGTATTAAATATAATTAGTATTATAAAAAAAAGGAATTTAAAAGCAGGTCTGCTAGCATTGGATATATTCAAAGCCTTTGATTGTGTGGAATGGCCAGCACTCAAAACAATATTAAAAACATTTGGGTTTGGAGATTGTTTTATGGGAGTGATGGATAAGTTGTATAAAAATAATAAAGCGGAAATATTGGTTAATGATGGGTTAACACAACAGATTACACTAGCCCGAGGAACTAGACAGGGATGTCCTCTTTCACCGATCTTATTTGCAATAGTAATAGAAATTTTGGCAAATGTAATAAGGGAAGATGAAAGAGTGAAGGGGATAGGAAGAAAGGAGAAGATTAAAATGAATATGTTTGCGGACGATACTTTATTGACGGTAGAAGATCCCCTAGGGAGTGCTGAGGTGATTAAGAAACATTTAAGAGAATTTGGAGAAATTACGGGATTAAAAGTAAATTGGGGAAGTCAGAAATGATGTTATTTAATTATAATAAGGAAGAGTTGGAAGAAGGTAAGGATAAGTTGGGTCTTAGACTTAAAAACATAGTACGTTATTTAGGTATTAACATTGATAGAGATTTAGATAGGCTTGAGGAACTTAATTTGGTAGCTTTAAAAAAACAAGTAGGGGAGAAATTAGAAGTATATAAGAAATTAAAACATTCTTGGTTTGGTAGAATAGCAATTATTAAAATGAAGATTTTACCTAAGATTAATTTTTTGTTTAGAATGTTACCAATTAAAATATCAGATGTAGAGTTGAAAAGTTGGCAAAATATAATCAACGCATATTGTAATGGGGATAAGAAAGCTAGGATTAATAAAGGGTTATGGTATAAGGCTCAAAAGAAGGGAGGTTTAGGACTTCCAAATATTAAGTATTATTATATAGCTAATCAGTTAAGATATGTTATAAGCTGTATTCTAGGGGAGGAAGATCTGGAGTGGTTGGAGACGCAAACTGGGGAAACAGATTATAAATTGAAAAATATTTTCTTTAAAAAAATTCAAAAGAAAGAATTAAAGGGACTGGACAACCCTTTGTTGGTAAATATAGTGGAGATCTGGGAGAAATTTAGGGGGAAGTTGATACCAGGAGACTCACCACTTGCCCCAGTGGTAGTAGTGGAGAATTTCCCAAGAGTGTTAAAAGTGGAGATTGAAGCGAGATTGAAAGATAAGGAAATAATTAAGTTAAGGAAGTGGATGGAAAATATGAAGGATAATGAACAAATTAAAGAGCTATTGATAGGTCAAAAATTTGCATGGTTTAAATGTATACAATTAGGGAAATGGACTCGGGAATGGAAATTGAAAAATAAAAAGTGTAGAAACAATACAAGATTTGAAGAATTAGTAGAGTCAAAAGGTAGGAAAGAAGGAAAGGAAATTAATAAAGGGTTGACTAGTGAGATATATAAATTATTGATAGAGGAAGAATTTCAAAATTCACTTAAAGTAATAAAAAAGGTTTGGGAAGAGGACGTAAATGGAGAAATTAAGGAATATAACTGGGAGAGGTTGTGGAACGCAAGAATGTTAAAATTGTTATCGATCAGAATTAAGGAGAATTTTTATAAGGTATTGTGGAGATGGTATCTAACACCGGTTAGATTTCACCAGATTGATAAAAAAATATCTAAAAAGTGTTGGAGAGGATGCCAGGAGGTTGTAACTTATTACCATATGTGGTGGAGCTGTGAATATGTACAAAAATTTTGGAAAAGGGTATTTAAAGAAATAAGTGAAATAATTGGAAGTAAAGTGGAATTAGACCCGAAGCTCGCTCTACTAGCAATATGGGATAGAGGGGAAGAGGACAAAAACAAGAGGGAATTGATAAACAACCTCCTGACTCCTGTTAGACTAATGATTGCAAAAAATTGGAAAGGACAAGGAAGCTATACAATAGAAGAATGGTATAAAGAAATATGGGATATGGCTTTGAATGATATGCTAACTTGTAAAATGAAATTGAAAAGGGGAATGTCCGGTAAAAATGATTTTGGGGAAATATGGAGACCCCTTTTGGAATATGTATTAAGATCGGGGAAGGGACAAACACCTTCAAAAGAGTTGATAAACTTCTGGATAGAATAAAAGATTAAGAGAAGGTCTCATGGAGTGGGGGTGCACGGGGGGGACTGTCGAGGGTTATGTATGTATTTGATGTTATTATTATGTTGAAAATAATAAAATTATTTACAAAGAGAAAAAAAAAAAGAGACAATTACCTCACAACATAATTTGTCACAACTAGAATGTTTCATAGATATTGGTGGAAATGCTGACTTGCATCTTGCTGTGGTACTTTTTTGCTCAGTTCCTCAGCCCAGTCAAGGTTCCCCTCCAAAGTACTAGGATACATTAATCACTCCTGTGAGGACACTGTATAAAAGGAGAATGTGTGCCAAGCAGCACAAACCCTGCTTAGCTGTTTCGTGGAAGGGTGTATAAAGTGACAAATTATGTCGTGAGTCCTATTCCACAGCTGCTTTGCCATTTCTGGGCTCTTCAGATTGGGCATTCTGGAACTGGGGCCAGTACAAACTTACCATTGATTATTCAATGGGCGATATGAATAAAGGGAGGACAGTAGATACGAGGAGTGAGGAAAGGTGATGGTAATGACTGAGAGAAGCAGACAATAGCAATTTAGGTTATGAAGCCTCTAAAACTCTGCAGAAAAGATACAATAAGCATTCTTAAAAATGCAAAAAGGCATTAAAGTTGGTAACTTCAAAGCATGAGGATGAGGGAAGAGGGGGACTGTTATCTACTCTGGAGGAAATTAGCCTGCGCTATTGCTCTCATATGCATATAATTACTTCTAAATACCTATGGATCCAGCTCAGCCTACACATACCTGGGCGCATGAAGCGGCTAGGGATGCCACGAGCGTCCAGTTGGGGGTTTGAGTTCAGCGGGTTCCCACCAGCTCAGCCCCCTGGACTGAAGTTCATGGAACCCCATGCTTGCCCAACTCATTAAACCATTTATGCCTGGAATTTTGTATAAATGGACTTCTTTACTGACACCATTTACATGAAATGGCAATTTACGGAAAAGGCCAAGCTGCCAGTCTGTGCAAAATACAGCTCAGGGGAGCAGTGGGATGCCACATGCCCGCAGACCATGTGGCGAACAGGGATGGCCAACTGGTGGGGATCCAGCAAGCGGTGCAGATAGGGAAGCCTTGCTAGACTCTACCCATAACCTGTCAGGTTCTGCATTCGCTCCGCATTGATCCTTCCCAATATTCTACAAGGGCTCCTCTCCTTAGCCTCCCAACCCCATCCTATTTTTGCTTATGACCCTCCATCAGATTCCTGCAGGCTCCTCCTTGTTCTGCTTGTCCTGCTTAATTATGGTGATACTCCCAAAACACAGCTAAATTCTATGTCAGTACTTTGTATCTGACCATTCCCATTTGCATTTCATACTGTTCAGTGTTTAATTTCTCCATTTCTATAACCAGAGGGGCTTCAGTTCTTGCTTAGGCACAGTTTCTTTTTTTCCCACTGGACATTTTCCTTATTTGGGCATCTTACGAATTCTAGCCCTGTTGCTTTCCATAGGGATATAGTAGGATGATGCCACAGTAAATAAAATGAGCCATAAATAAATAACATTTCTCTCTCTTAAAAAAAATGGATCCCATTTAAGGACTTGAGAAAAGCATATTGATTGTAAAACATTGGAAGACTCAGAGCCCTTGCTATAAGGAAATAAATCTTCCAAACCTTGAGAGGTGAAACCAAGTACTGGTTCCTGGAAGCAGCAACAGCCCCTTTCTGGAACCAGAGTGAAAATCCCATGTTCCATCAACCCTCCCGACCTGCTGACATAACACATGGCTTGCATTTGCTGATTAAGTGTACAAGCAGGACTCTAAATTAGCTCGCTGGGCAGTGATCGCCTGCTGATTAATGAAAGCTGAACATGTTGCCAATTTAAAAAATACAAAGTTGGAAGACAAGAAATTCAACTCACTCTCACCCCCCTCACCCCAAATCTACTGGCTAAACAAAGGAAAAGTGTGTTCTTTCTTCTGTAATTAAGTCTTTCTTAAAAATGCCAGAATTTACAACAGAAGGAACCCATCCTTTCCCAGTATTAATACAATGATATATAATCCTACGGGGACAAAATAGTAATGGACGAAAAATATTAATAAATCCCAGAGGGATGGCCACATTAGCCTATTGCAGCAAAACCTGCAGTTGTATAGCAGCAGCATTCATGGAGTAGAACTCCCTCCTTCATATGCACGCTACTCTCAGAGCAAAATAAGTGCCACCAACAGAGCTGCCCTGACTATTAGGCAGCATGAAATTTGCCACCATGGGTGATAATAAGTCCATCAATGACGACTAGTCATGATGGCTATATATTACTTTCAGTAGTATCAGAGGCAGTATGCCTCTAAATACCAGTTGTTGAGGAACATAGTGGGATGCTCTGCTTATGGCATATTTATTTATTTGATTTACACTTTGTCTTCTCATCAAAGAAACAGTGCTCAAGAAGGCTAACAATCATAAAAACATTTTTTAAAAAACAACAACTGTATTTAAAAACAACAATAAAACAAATAATTTAAACACACATTAAAAACACACAAAAAAATACAAAATAAAAACAGCACCCAACCCAACAGAGCATTTTACAAGCCAAAGACCTGCTTGAACAGAAATGTCTTTGCCTACCGACAGAAGGACGGAAGAGAGGAAGCCAACCTTGCCTCTCTTGGCAGTGAGCTCCAGAGCCTGCGGGCAGCCACAGAGAAGGGCCTCTCTTGTGTCGCCACGAAATGTGTCCCTGACAGAGGTGGCCATCAGAGAAGGGCTTGCCTTGATCATTTAAATCCTAGGCAGGCTCATATGGGGGAAGGTGGCCCCCTATGAGTAGCCCAGTCCCAAGCCTGCTTGTGGGCTTCCCACAGGCCTCTAATCGGCCACTGCAGCAACAGAATACTGGACTAGATAGGCTTTTGGTCAGATCCAATGCACAACCCTTCTTACCTCTAGTGACACTTTTTGGGGAACCCTTAAAGGACAGCAAATTGCCCATTGTTTCATTTATTCATTTCATATTTTGACCACCATAGGAAACGCTATGTAGGCTTTCTTCCTCAGACACCAAGATATTCAAAGTTCCAGATGTTTCTGAAGGCTTTGAACTAGGGGGTTGGTGAACTCACCCTGTGTGCACCTCAGCGGGCTCTCACCCTGCTGCTGCCCACCGGGCCGTGCGAGCCTATTCTGAGGTTCAGCTTGCCCTGGTGAGCGAGAATTCGCACCTTTATCCTTGCATAAATGGGACCTTTATAGTCACCATTGACACAGTGGGAGGAAGTGCATAATTTTCGGAGGCTGTGGTGGGGGTTAGGTGCACAATTGTGGCACAAAGGGGAGGGCAGCTGCTGAATGCTCTATGGGCCTTGCGGGCACTTGAGCGGGGGCCATGCTCACACCTAGAGAACCCAACTGGGTCTGAGCCGGGAAGCAGGGGGGTCTGCTGGACTCCTGGACCCAGTCAGATGCTCGAGATAACCCTACTTTGAACCTGTGCTCCTTAAAAGTCTCTCCCTGCATCTGTCATAGGAGCCAACTAAAAATAATCCAACTGAAATAGAACAATACCTTAGGCTTAAAGTTGCTCTTTTGATCCTGGCCAACATTTTTAAGATTATTAATCCCTGGACGGGTGCAGGTGTTCAATGAGCCAGCTAACTGCTTATGGCTGCTGTCTACCTTGTGAACAGTATAACAGTATGAAGAAATATACTCAAGGCAGTCAGGGTGGCTTCTTCTATGAATGACACATGTTTGGGATATGGCAATTTCCATTTACAGAAGCAGCTGGGATGTATGAGAAGTTTGTTTTTGCAAAACATGTGAGATAGAAGCTCTGGATGCAAGCACAAGCATGGTTCCGCTGAAAATATGCGTAAGCTGTTGAACATGTGCTCACATTTGTCTAGTTCCAAATTGCAATTTGCATGAATCTCCTAATTTGCACAAATTTCCACACTGAATCAGTCCTACTTTAGTCTAGGGAGGAAAGTTGCACAAATCTCTCATTTAATCGCAGTCCAATCACGCAGAACAAGCAGCGATCACAAACACGAACGGGAATTGGGTACCAGATGAACAGCAAGATGATGTTTGTCGAATCCTGGCAATCTTGAGCATCACTCATTCACCCATCCCTAAAAAGCAGCCACAAAACGTTTTATTTGCAGGAATTAGCTTGCTGATCTGAACCAATCCAGTGACCAATTAACAACAGCATGTGAAAATGTAAACCACGTCTATTACAGTTAAAATAATCACACTATTACTGGTAAGGCAGCTGGGCAGGGTGGACTTGAGAAGACGTCTCATAAAAGTCCCCCACCCCAATTCGGTTATTGTAAGTTTTGGGCTTATTCAACTTTTAAGCCATCTCACATACAGGGTGGCTTGAAACCATGGTGTGAGTTTGACTTTGTGGTGCCAAGTCAGTCCATTGGTCCATACACCTTGCTCTGATATGTTCTCATCAACAGTGGCTCTATAGGGCCTGTCTTATCACCTGTTACCAAAGAATCGTTTAACTGGAGATGCCAGGATTGAATTCTGGATCTTTTAAATGTGCTTGACTTCTAAGATATTGCTCCTCCTATACAATAAGATCAAATCTGACATAAGGAAACTATTCCAGGTTAAATGATTACACATTTTTAATCCCAAGATCTGAAGTTTTTTGAGTATAAGCCTTGGAATCAATGCCACCACCAATAATAATAATAATTCTTCTTTTTTTAAAAAACCTGAGGGTTGTCTTAATTAAATTATCAAATTTCAATGATCAAAGGAAAAATAAAGTATTATCATTATTATTATCTCTCTTTTTTCACTCGTGGTGGTTTTCTAGATGGACATGCTTTGCCAAGTCATGCTGTCTTTTACAGATTCAGGAATTTCCTGACGATTGAGCATGTTTTAATTATGACTGCTTTCTGGATGTTGGTGTGGATGTATTTTGGTAGGCCCAGTTTCTGAAGGCTTTCTGTATAGTTTTTTGATGTGAAGCCAGTGACTGATGTGACTAATGGAATAATTGTAACCTTTTCCTGTTGCCATAGTTCTTTAACTTCCGTGGCCAGTGGTGTATATTTTTCTCTCTTTTCCTCTTCCTTTCCTACAACATTTTTGTCATTAGTTATTGCTTTGTCAATGAGGTGTGTTTTTCTTCTTTGTCTATAACTGTTATGTCTGGTTGTTTGCAAGGTACTGTCATGTTTCTAAGCCCTTCCGCTGCAGTGTGAGACAATTAAGAAGTCTGCCAAGTAATCCACAAAACTTTATTCAGCAAAAAAAATCTCTTCTCACCTGAAGAGAATCTAAACTCTAGGAACTTTCTTCTAGGCAAAAACTATGCTAACTAAGTGTGACAATTGTCTTTTCAACAAAAGGGAAGGGCTTTTCTTTAAGTTCCTTAACTTCAGAGAGGTTCCCTCTGAAGAAGCCTTTGGAAGAAGCTAAGTGAGTTGATCGGCTCTCGCCTTCTTTTAGCTCCGCCCATTTTACTCTGCAGAGGACTCTGGGATCGGTCAACTCAGAAGTCCCTTCCCCCTCTGAGGATTGCTCATATCTCACAGACTCTGAGTTATTAACGTTTTCACTGATAAGGTCTGGTGAAGGTTCATCCATGGCTGGTGAAGAGCCTGGGAAAATCTCCTCCCCCATTTCCTGTGTAGACTGGTACATGTCTAGTTCTGTTTCAGAATCTGATTCTGATTGATAGCCTGAAACTCCTTCCAGCACACTAAGGGGAACAGGCCTGATCACAACAGGTATTGTCTTGTCTGTATGAATTGTTCTGTCCCAGTAGATTTTATGATTGGCCTTTTCCATTATTGGTGCAGGTGAGTATCATAGGCGTGCGCAAGAGGTGTGCTAGGTGTGCCCAGGCACACCCTAATATCTCAAGCAATAAGCACCTAATTGAGGGGGCCATTGAATAGGGATTCAGCGGGGGATCGAGATGCAGCCAGAATGGTCCTCCGGCTGCTCTGCTGCCACCACCCCCAACAGCACACCGTTGCTCCTGGTAGCTGGAGCAAAAATAAATTTTGCCTTGTGAGCCCCTCCTCCAGCCAGTGTCACCACAAAGCCCCACCCATGCTGGGCTGTCCTGAAGTCAGGCAAGCCGAATGTGGAGTAAGTCATCAGTGTCTACAGTGTGTTTAATACATTAATAAAAGTAATGTCCTTTATGACTGAGTATTCAGTAAAAGTTCACCTTTTTTAAAAAATCCCTGGATGCACACACCCTAATGAAATATGCTGCGCACGCCTATGGTGAATATGTATAATATGGTGTGGGTTGTTTGATGAGGTTGAATTTGATGGCCAGTTGTTGGTGAATTATTTTTGCAGCTGTATTGTGTCTATCCATATAGTCCATTCCTGCCAGAATTTTATATCCTCTTGTTACATGGTCTATTGTTTCTTGGAATTGATGACATTTTCTACATTAATCTGTTGTTACACTATTATCTTTTATGATGTATTTTTGGTAGTTCTTGGTTGCTATAATTTGATCCTGTATGGCTATGAGGAATCCTTCTGTTTCAGGAAATCGCTCACCCTTCCTGAACCATTCGTACGATTGTTCTTTGTTCATTCGTGGGTTTTGTATTATGTTGTAATGCTTCCCATGGAGTGTTTTTTGTGCCCATTTTTCTTTTTTCTCTGCAAGTGGGTGGTTGTGTTTGGTCTTTGTTTTGTAGAGCTAGGTTGAGTGGGGTGTAGCTTTTATCTGCTTTTACTATGGCTTTATGAATGGGGGTGTTTTTGGTGTGAAAGAATTCTCTGAGTGATTTTATCTCTTCAGCATGAATTGTGTCGATGTCCAGCAGACCTCTTCCTCTTTCTTTCCTATTAATTGTTATTCTTTCACTGCATGAATTGGGATGGAGCATGCAGTGTTTTGTGAGATTATATTTATTTGTATCCTGCCTTTTTCCCAATACTGGAACTCAAGGTTGTGATACAAGATTAAAAAATATACAATTAAAACATATAAATAGAAATATACAAAAATGAAAAATATAATTAAACCATCTATAGTATTAAAACATTTAAAAGATTGAGAAGCAAATGACGATTTAAAGAAATCTAGCACATTAATAAAGGTAGTATAGCAAGGAGGGAGCCAGTCTAGCCTCCCTGGGAAGGGAGCTGGAGCCTTGGAGCAGCTACTGAGAAGGCCCTCTCCCGCATTCCCACCAGGCATTCCTGGTGGCAGGACTGAGAGAAGAGCCTCATGTCCAGGCACAAGCAGGCTTATAAGGGAGAATCCGGTCTTTCAGATGGCCTGGACCCAAGCTGTGTAGGGCTTTATAAGTACTGAAATGTCTTTGACTGAACCAACTCTCCTGCTTTTCAACAGCACAAGAGTAAAATAACCAGTCACAACAGAGAATTGGTTGTTTCTCAGACACTGCAAAGTTGGTTGCAAATCCAGTGATTTCAGTCATGCACACATAGTGAGATATCATTTTAATGGAGACTTCATTACACACTTAAAACAGGAAAGAGAGAAATCAGGGCAGAATCATTCCTCACAGCCACTATATCCAGAAGGGTGTGCCTCATGATCAGGACACAACTACTTGCAACATGACATCTGCAGTAAGACGAGTGCCCGGGGAGGGAGGAGTTCACTTAGGGTCACAGTGGCCCTTAGTCGTCCAAGTCATACCATGCTGTGACAGTAAAATAAGGAGAGTGGATAACCATATGACTTATGCTTGGGCAGCCGTGTGCAGTAAACAGCTGCCTACTACAGGGCAGGGGAAAATCTGGTTGGCATTGGTCCCAGTTATAGGCTTAATCCACCACTGGTTCTCTTCCAACCAGTTTTCTTGGCTTAATTCCAAGTATCAAACTTTGGGTGTACGTTCTTGCCTTCCCTTGATGGAGTTGGCGTAAATTCTTGCTTTCAGTGTTCTATTCCTTGCTTGTGCACAGTGGAGTAGTTAAACAAACAAATCACTTGCAGATACTGTTGGCTATAGTCTTGTAGCCCCAACTCTCCTCAATAATAATGATTTAATTCCACCCCTCCCTTCTCCTTCTTCTTCTTCTTCTTGAAACACATATGAACACATACAGAGTACTTTTCCCTGAGCAAGCACACACACCTTGTCCCTATCTATGGAGGATCAAGAACAGGATTTCCTCCCAAAGTGTATGGTAGAGCTTTTACACAGGCCTGAATCCCAATTCTTTTCTTTTTAGGAATTAAGTACTGCCCCCACCTCCTTTGACTGACTTAGGAGAATACAGTTATCGGCACCCACCTATTTTTTTTTAACAGAAGTGTACAGCTTATGGCAATACTCTACAAACACTGGTGATCCTTTTGCTAAGTTTCTGTACCTGATTGTGAAATATATCTATCCTGGCTTTCCTTTTCACATATGCTTCTAGTAGGAGTTGTGTGCCCAAGTTTTGTGCAACACATCATGCTTACTGTGGCCCTAGAAACTGTGGTACTCATCAACCGTGTCTAGTTCTGGTTGGCATACTGACAATGTTGTTTTTCCAGAGGGCATTTTGGCTTAGTGTCAACTTGAATACATGCTTAATTTTATTGTTGCTAGTACATTTAATCCTTTTGCATGCCATTTTTTGATTTATTTGTTGTAGTTTTAATTTGCTTTTATTGCTTTTGTTGACATTGTTGTCAACCAGCTTAAGAGCCCTTGATGAGCTATAAATAACAGTCCCCATTATCTCTCCAGATCGATCTATCAAACAACGGAGTAATTACCAATGGACAAAACAAACGTGAAATGCTCATGGTCCACCTGCACACTCAAGCTCCCCCCTCCCCCACTGCACTCCGCAAGTATGTGATTGACTATGATTCAAGGGCATCGTGTCTGACTATTTTTCTTTTATAGCCTTACAGCTCCAAAGTAACCCACAGTGTGATCCCCAAACCAGCTATACCAGAGCTCACCACTTGGTTCTACTTGTTCCATTCTGCACTGTTTGCTTGGCTATCAGCTGGAATAACCCTGTCCTGAGGATTCCCAGAAACTGCTTTTATAACAGACTGCAACTTGGGAAATACTTCTCAGCACTGAAGCAGAATGCACGGATGGAAAAATAAAAGATGAAAAAAAGCAGAACCATAAGGTAATGTTTAACTGCCTGCAAAGTATCACTTACATCCACCCTCCCCCACCTTAACCTTCCTACTTTCAGTATCCAAGAGAGAATAGTAACCATTAAAGTACAACACTAACTGCGCTTACTCAAAAGTAAGTCCTATTGTTTTAAATGGAACTTGTCAATGTGTTCAGGAGTGCAAACTTAGCATTTGATATAGTACATTTCATATAAGTATATCAGAAATCCTTTCAACTGGCCTGTATCATTATTCTCAGGGAAGGAGTCAAGTCTGAGAGACCAGTGGCTTGCACAAGGCCATTGTGTGAGTTCATGACTGAGGTGACTTTTAGAACAGGGACTTCCCAGCTCATACTCTTAGGCTGAAAGAAGCAAAGGAATGGGGAAATGAAAGAGAGAGCAAATAAATAAAGGCAGGCAGGCAGGCAGGCAGGCGGCAATGGTAAATGCACCCACTACAAGGGAGAGTGAGGGAAAGACACCAATGCTTTAAGACTTGGGGGTGGGGAGATCTGATTTGCCCTGACATTGTTCACCCCAGTTAGAAATGAAAGGTTTCTATGTTGGAAAGCTGGGAGGTACATGTTCCTCCAAAAGCTAAGAATGATATCCAACTTCTGGTTGTTAATGGATTTCCTATTCTCCAGACAGTGATTGGGGGGGGGGGGGGATATTTTGCCACACAAATTAACCACCCTTCAGTTGGTGTCATCTAGCAGCAAGGGCTTTCCCATTATGGACCACGTGAATTTTCTTTAGACACAGTATCACATACAAATCCATACATTAACAAATCACACACATTACATACAAAATACAAAGGGGGGAGATGTAACTTTAAACCAAGGAATATCTAAAACTTGAACACATTTTTTATTAAAACTTGTTAGGGCCAGTATTGGCCCACAGGCTGCCGTTGGTCAAGTTATGTGTCCATAAGACGTTTTGCATCTGTTGACATTCTCCATGATCAACCAGCTAGCAAAGGCTCTTATTACCCCTAATCGTTTCGCAGGGCCCCACAAACCACTGTTGAGCTATTTAGAATACTAGTCCATTACCCGTTTTAGAGTAAATGTTGCCTTAAATCCTTGGAAACATATCAAGGTCTGATTCTTCTTGCCCTCAGATGCTAATGATGAAAGCACATTTTAGTCTGTTAACTGTCATTTTATCTTATATGTACATTATCTCTTCTTTCTTTGCAAGCATGAGAGCAATGTAAGCCTAGCATAGAGATGGGAAGGCCCGGAAAAAAACCGGGAAAATTCAGGAAAAACCGTTTCCCCCTTTTTTCTGAAAATTTTTGGTTTTTTCCCTGTTTTTTTTTTTTAAAAGAAAAAACAGAAATTTTCAGAAAAAAAGGGGAGGAAACGGGTTTTTCCCGATTTTTTCAGTTTTTTTCCGGGCCTTCACATCTCTAGGCCCAAGCACAGAAATAAAAAAAACCTTCATTATCTGTGTGGAATGTTGTGGGTGGTTGCTAAAAAGTCTTGAGCAACATTCCCCTGCCCCTATTTGCAGCAGATTAGTGCGATACGCTTCTCTTTGCAAATTGTCGTTTCCCATGCTTTTGATAGACAAGAAGGCCCACTCCACCCCACCCAATTAAAATTGGAGGCATATTTTACTCTTATATCTGAATAGGGTTAGATTGTAAAAACTGTATTAAGGAGTCAGCACAGGGGCCCACTGCCTGAGTTGCTGCATGAGACACAGGCAGCATTCATTCGGATGACACTTTAGGCCATGGAAGGGGGAAGAGGCAATGGACGGTACGTTATTTTTGCAGTGCCCCCGACACCCGACACGTTGCCCCTCCCCCCGTTGCGGGGCTGAAAGTCTCAGCCTCATAATAAGCAATGGGGCTCCGAGAAACAACGGAGCAGTCCGTTGTTTAATAACATATTGTCAGTTGTGTGTGCATTGTGTGTCGCCCGACACATAACACAATAAGCAACACAACCGACGGTTGCCTCTTCCCCTCTCCTTTGTCTAAAGCGTCCTCCAAATGCTGCCACACAAAGTTCTGAGCATTCCTCCTGGAGCTAAACCCAGAGCATGCAATGAGTAGCCTCTTCTCTGACAGCATGTAATTCTGCTCCCTCTCTGAGTAATTACACCTGATGATATAGCAGAATTGCCCACCTCCAGCAAAGGCTAAGTGGAAGAAGGCATGGCCAAAGCAGATAACCATATAGAGAGGCAGCCAGCAGCCCCATGAATGTTTTGAGCTCACTGCACCCTTTAATGGAAAAAACAAAAAATCCCCCCCTTAATTTCTTCCAGCACACTGGCAGTTCTCCTGTGGCACGTGTCTGTGGAAGTTAGTTATAAGCAATGGTGAATAAATGTTCATGAGATGTTCTAATATTTTAACTCTGACCAGTCTAAGATTAAATCTTAAAAGAGTTTCCGAGTGGATTTACATCACTAAATTCAGACTACCTGAAGTCACTGACGTGTCTGTGTGAGTGAGAGGTTAACTGAACAGAAAGCACAACTCTCGCATGCCTGATAGGCTAGCTTTTCTGTGGGGCAAAGTGTAGAGATCGCATCTCTCCAACCCAAGGGAGGGGGCACCCTTTAGGTGTGCAGGGTCTACTTCAGTGCTCCCTGGAATCCCAAGGCCCACCAAGTGGACTGGAACCTGGTACACTGTAGTGGCTCAGGAAGATGGATGAAGAAGAGAAAACACATTCTCTGAGCTCATTCTCAGCCTTGAGGTTGGACTTCAGCACTAGAACTGGAGCTTGCATACAACTTCTTTCACAAAAAAACCTACTCCTCTTCCACCCTTGCTGATCTATTGCAGTTTGCCGGGAGATCACTGACTGCGTCTTCAACATTATTGTGGAAGGTGCCATTGGGGGGGGGAATCCCCCCTCTCTATTGTTCTTTACAGCTATGGCCTGAGGGTGGTGATAGTAGCCCCTGGGTGAGTGGGTGCGTGGGTGGGTGGGAACCAGACACCCATATGTTTCTCTCATGGGGCACATTTCAGCACTGGGAGCGATTAAAATCAGGGAAATGGAATAAAGCAAAGGGCTAACCCTCCTGCCCCCAGCATCAATCAAATTGTGAGTCATCTATGGATACTTCTAAGGAGGGGGAAGGAATATCTGGAGTTTATATAGCTCCTGATATCACATCTAGTTTTGCCTTAAGGATACACCCAGACTTTGCTGTTGGTTATTTAATTTACTTGTGATAAATTCCTGCACCAAACTGGCTCTCAACAAAAGTGGAGCTCCGTGTTCCCTTTTGCTAAATGACACTATAGACAAGTCAAGTATTTTACTTCCCAACTATTATCTTTTTATGTAAACGATGATTGTAATTTGCTTTGCAAACCTTGCAAATGTAATCGAACAAAGTCACGGCATTTGCTCCTAGCAATGTAGCCTAAAGAGAATAAGAAAGCTTCTACCCTTTTTCCCAGCCACGTGCAGAAAGGTCAACACCAACTGCTACAGTCACTCACAAAGAACCCCCTTCCAGGCTTCTCTCAGGATTGCCACCAAACCAGTTTGCTTGCCTATTTCCTGGCAGCAGCAGCAAAGAGCAACGAGGAAGTTGAGTGGAGAGTGGGCATCAGTGATGTGACATGGCTGAAAGGGATTCTCTGTGGCCGGCTTCGGCAGCGTCAAGCCCCATGCAGCCTTCTGACCGCATGGAAGCTTCTTTATGGCTCCTGTGCAAACAGCCCATAGTGAGCCTCAGGAGGCTGTTCACATTGAAAACTATGAGCCCATCCACATTGCCCTTAAAACGACTTATATTCTGTTTAAAAACGTGGTTTTTAAAGTCATTTCATTACGTGGTAGGACACACTGAGCAGTACTTAAGTTTCATAGTGACTGCTTCCTCCATCCTGAAAGCATACAGGGTTAATTCCTTCAGTCTTCTTGTTTCATTTTTGTTTTGCAGGCTGCTTGACCTGCCCACTTCTGTCTCCATAACTCAAGCAGCCTGCAAAACAAAAACTAAAGAAGACGAGTCAAGGAATTAACCCTATAATACACCATTGAACACTTTGAGGACGGAGGAAGCAGTCACTATGAAACGTAAGTACTGCTCAGTGTGTCCTACCACGTAATGAAATGACTTAGAAAACCCCGTTTTTAAACAGAATATAAGTCGTTTTAAGGGCAATGTGGATAGACTCTATGTTGCACCTTGGCTGACTTAGGAAGAACCCAAGCCAGCTGCTGTTATTAGGTATAATACAAGGTTCTGCTCAGGCAGCTCTCAGTCTGTGATGCCTGAATGTAGACTACAGGGTCTTCTGTTCTTTCCTCCCACGCTCTAAGAAAGTAACAAGCAATGTTGGCCAACCCACCATAGCTGTAGCTGCTGCGGTCTGACGTTTAGAAGGCCTCTATTATCTGCCTCTTCCAGTATCCTGTCTGACGGGAAGTTTCCCCTGCATTTTCCGTGGTAGGAAATTTCCTGTGGGGAAGTGCTTATCAGGCAAACAAAGAGTTCCACGGTGTAACAAAAACAGTAAGTGAAAAGCTGAAGCAGCACTTCAGTTATTTGGGAGAGGAGGTGAAGAAAACATTATTTATTATTCCGTCATTTTGGCAGAGAAGAGTTATCATTTTGACTGACTGGATCAGAGCCTGATCTGATTAACCTTTCATATCCCTGGGATGGCACAGAGAAGGCAGGTTTGAGGTGAACTAGTGGTTTCTCAATAGCTTAGAAAACACGGTCAAGTCACAGATATATCTATACTGCATATTACTAAGAACAACATATAGCTAGATTTTAATTTTAATACTCCTTGACTACAGCAGTTTAGGCGCAATTCATTCCAAGCAGTGTGAAGAAACATTCCCAAAGCAGCCAACCATACTACTGCTATTAGAAGTTTGCCATCTAGTGCAACTGACACATTTAAAGTACATCCCTATCCAAGTCTACTCAAAGATGAACCCCACTGAGTTCAACGGGTCTTACATCCAGGTAAATGGGTAAAGGACTGCATTATAATTAAAGAATGTGCTTATCTGGTTCAAAGAGTGTCCTACGCTAACCATGTAAGTCAAAATTCAAAGACATAATGTAATATGCAGTGTATAGGTGAAGAATAGACAGGGAAGTAAGTTAGCTGCAGGAATAATAGTCAAGGTTGCATTATTCTTCACAAGTACAGGAAAAGCATAGAATGATGTAATGCATGCAGAATACCGTTCTCTGAAAGCTCCGCTTTCATTACAAGGAAGAAAGGAAAGAAACTCCAACCAGAGGCAATACTGAAACAAAATAAATTGTGCATAGACCCAGGTCTTCTATCAGACCATTTCCAACTGGATAGTAAAATTCTGTCCCAGGAAGGTTCCCCTGATAAGCACATGTATAACTTTCAGAAGACAGGCAAAGCACTTCCATTAAAAAAAAAAAAAGCTCTAGAAAGTGATCTTGGTGAGCCACCTTGCAGTCTTAGTTAATAAGTAAATGAAAAATGAACTCCCTTAAAAATGAATGCTTTTTATTTGCTTGAGACTTAAACTTTATTTGTTCCATTGGTGAAGGATCAGCTGTAGCATGAAGCATATTAGGCTTTGCTTGTTCACTATATTTTATCCTGTCTGCATCTTTCCACCAAGGTATTCAGATTGGTGTAACTTCACAACACCCTTGTGAAGTAGGTTAGGCAGAGATGACCCAGAGATGACTCAAATCCAAGTCAAGCACTGTCTACCATGCCAGACTCAATAATTCTTCTCCACAGCATTTTAGATATTATTCTTGCCCTGTCTTCATTTCAAGAGCTTTTATTTTTTTAGACTGACAGAGCACCTGAAAGACTAACACGTTATGACCCAGAAGCATGAAGTGGCATGGAAACCAATTTTTAACAAATTATGAGGATAAAATAAAGCCTACGTAGCCTTTGGCTCTTTCAACAGGGAGAAGAATCCAACTACAGCTAGGAACCAGTTTTCTCCCTTCCTGTGTATGAGCTTTTACCACAAACCCACAACTTTGATTGAATGCTTGTCCCTGCAGCATTGAGGGGGTGAGGAGGGGAAAGGAAAGAAAACTGTGTATTTTAAACTCTTATTTCTGAGTTGTACTATGGCAGACATCTGATAATAACCTTCCTTCCCCTCCCTCCTTTTCCACCATCACCTTCCCTCCACCCAGTTAACTGCAGCTGTGGTGAAGACAGTCTTGTCAACAGACCCACAATGCACTCCTCCACAGGAAGTTCCAAAGATCTCTTCCTGCACAGGAAATTTCCTGTGGTCCAACAGACATTCCTCTTAGCTTTTATCACCACCTTGCATTTGTTTTGGCACACATCTGCTCTTAAGCAAGAAGAAACATAAAGATCTGGGCGGGGTGCGGGGAGGAATTACACAACTGAAGAGAGGCTACTACCGTATTTCATCGATTCTAAGACACACTTTTTCTCCCATGTTTACACCTGTAAAAATGGGGTGTGTCTTAGAATTGATGGCGTCTTGCAATCGCGGGATTTCTCCCGCGTTTTGCAGAAGGCACTAGGGCTCTGCATGCCCCCCAGCGACTCTCCCTAACGAGTCCCGAGAGACCCCACAAGGCCGGTCAGAAGTCCCCCCTCCCCCCTTACCTTGATCGCTGCTGCTTCGGCCTGGGTAGGTTTCAGTACTGGGAAGGAGGCTGCAATCTCGGGAGATCTCGGCCTCCTTCCCAGTACTGAAGCCTTCCCAGGCTGAGGCAGCAGCGATCAAGGTAAGGGAGGAGGGGGAGGGGGGACTTGCAGGGCCCTAACCCTCCCCCTCCCCTCCATCGCCGTCACCCATCCTCGCTGCCACCGCCGCTGCTCCACGCCGCTGGCAATGCTCGCCTCGTTACTGGGAACGACGCCTTGCCAGGCCGAGGTGAGCGCTGGCAGCGGCATGGAGCAGCGGCGGCGGCAGCAAGGACGGGCGGGGGGAGGGGGAAGAGGTGCTGAAATTAAGGTGCATCTTAGAATCGACACAAAGCTTTTTCCCTGTTGGTGGCCCTGAAATTAAGGTGCGTCTTACAATCGATGGCGTCTTACTTTTGGTGAAATACGGTCGTCTACTTTTCCTGATGTGGGAAATTTTACTGCAGAGGGAGATCCTGACATATCCTCTACGACATGTATGCTTAGGTGATACAGTTATATGTGAGGATTGCATCAAGTAAGCAAGTAAGAAAGTAAGCAAATGAATAAATAAATGCCTACATGTTAAAATGGGCCAACGTTAGCTAGGATGTTACACCATGTTGACATCCAATATAAAATCAAAGCTAGTGTTATGTGTTGCACCGACTTTTCAAACTAATAAATGAGCCCCAGAAGTTATGCTCTCTCACTTGAAATCTGAGAGGTCTCATTTGAATTGTTCGATAGCCGGTGTAAGAGATAAAAGCTTTTTAAGACTGCCTCATGAAAAGGAAGCATTTCATGTTTTGTGTCTGTATTTGGAGACAACTTGAAAAAAAAATTCTACTGGAATTAAAAATCCCTGATTAATTCTGGAAGCGCACAAGATGATACAGGAAAATATCCTATATTAGAATAAGTTACAGTTTACTTTGTTAGTTATAGCTCATTTTATGCTGCATGCTTTTTCTTCCTATTTGCATCTTAAAGTAGCAGACTATGATCAGGTTTGTGGTCAAGTTTCAATCTTGCACAGGCTGCATTTCCATCCCTAGATATTTACTCAAAAGTAAGACCCACTGAAAGGGAGCCTTTCAGTGGTTGCTTAGCATCTCCTGGCTGGGTGATGCCCCCTGCATTCTGAGAGCCATCTGTTGTCCACTGGCCACCCAGAGTGGCAGTCACAAGTGTAATGGGGAGGAAGTCAAGACGGAACGGGTGTTAAACGTGCGGGTGACAAGGTAGCATCCTGGCTGATTCTTTATCGTTTGGGGTGCTATTGTTATGCTGCCCAGCATATGATAAGACACAAAGTGGAGGTGGTTGGTGGGTTTTAATTCATCCTGGGCAGCAAAACTACAGACAGACTTTGAAAGGCTGGATCCAGATTTAAACTGGATGGATGGCGCTGATGGAAATGGACTTCCCCACCCCCTCCTTCCCAAGGCAGCCCCGCCTCCTGCCCCCTGAAAATGCTTCAAAGAGAATCAGGAGACCTTGCTGAATGGGGTGAGCTGGGAGGGGGGAATCCCTCAAATTCAGGTGGAGGAAGCTTCTGCAAGCAGAATCCTTCCTCTTCCAGAAGGCCCCTTTTTGTGTAAGGCTCATCCTGGATCCAACCCTAATCTTGGGCTGGCCCTTGTACTGTGGCCCCGATAGGCTCTGTACACTACCCAGCATTGCTAACGTCTGAAAAGAGTGCTAATGATCCAGTTTAAAAACAGCAACAACACCTGGGGAGTTATTTGCTGTGAGCTCCTGGTTTAGCTAGAACACAAGCCAGGCTATTCCCTCCGAGCCACCCAAGCCTGTCCCAAAGTGTGTGTTCTCCATGGCTAAGGAGCCAAATAGGCCTCTGCACAAGCCCCACTTCAAAAGTGCCTTCCTTATACCTGACCCAGAATGCTGTTCAGGTCGCTTTCTTTTCAAGAAGGTTTTGTTCACTGGAATGCCCATGCAAGGCCCCGTCATCACATCCAGCCCCATGGGACGGTATCCTTGGGCTCCTGCCAAGTTCCATGCCCCAGCAGGGGGCTCACCAGTAGCTGGCAAAATCCCCTGGCCTTCCTCGCAGGCCACCGCCTGCACATCTTCTCCCCTGAAAGAAGCTGACTAAGACAACAGAATGAAATTTAATAGGGATAAATGCCAAGTTCTACACCTAGGGGAGAAAACCAAATGCACAGTTACAACATGGGGGCTACGTGGTTCAGCAATACGACAAGCGAGAAGGATCTTGGAATGGTTGTAGATCACAAGCTGAATATGAGCCAACAGTTTGATGTGGCTGCAAAAAAAGCAAATGCTATTTTGGGCTGCATTAATAGAAGTATAGCTTCCAATCGCGCGAGGTACTGGTTCCCTCTATCTGGCACTGGTTAGGCCCCATCTTGAGTATTGCGTCCAGTTCTGGGCACCACACTTCAAGAAGGATGCAGACAAGCTGGAGCGTGTTCAGAGGAGGGCAACGAGGATGATCAGGGGTCTGGAAACAAAGCCCTATTCGAAGAGACTGAAAGAACTGGGCACGTTTAGCCTGGAGAAGAGAAGATTGAGGGGAGACATGATAGCACTCTTCAAATACTTGAAAGGTTGTGACACAGAGGAGGGCCAGGATCTCTTCTCGATCAACCCAGAATGCAGGACACGGAATAATGGGCTCAAATTACAGGAAGCCAGATTCCAACTGAACATCAGGAAAAACTTCCTGACTGTTAGAGCAGTATGACAATGGAATCAATTGCCTAGGGAGGTTGTGGGCTCTCCCACACTAAGGGCACTTAAGAGGCAGCTGGACAACCATCTGTCAGATATGCTTTGAGGTGGATTCCTGCACTGAGCAGGGGGTTGGACTTGATGGCCTTAGAGGCCCCTCTTCCAACTCTACTATTCTAGGATTCTATGAATTTCCTTGGTTCTTGAAAAACAACATACTTGCTTTTAAATTCGCCACTCCCAGCATTCTATGTGTGCTATGTATGCCTGCTCTGTCTGTCCCTAGAGTTCCCTGCAAGGCCAAGCAAGGGGAGGTCAGTAAATTAAACCCAGTAGGATTCCATCACGTTCAGCTGAGAGTAGTTGCTTAGAACATGGACCTACCAAGAGTGGTGAGGCCAGGTTTCTGGCAGACCCAGCTAGGCAGTTTTATGGCTTGATAGTCCCTCTGTTTGGTAGCCTTCAGGAGCACCTGCCTCATAAAGCAAATGGGCACAATGAAACTGTTATTATGGTCTGCCATAATAACCTCTTCAGAAGGGGGAATAGTGTTTATGGAAAGGAGGGCATGCCATCCAAATTGGTGGCCAGCACAACATCTTGTGATACTAAATTTTATAGTTAACTATGTGTTGTGTGAAGAAGAATGTCTTTTTACTTGTCCATGCATAATTTTATGCACCACTATCATGTCTCCCCTCACTTGCCTTTTTTGTAACCTAAACAGTCCGAGATTTTATAACCTTTCCTCATAGAGGAGTGGCTCCCACTCATGGATCATTTCAGTTGCTCTTTTCTAAATGTGAAGGCTCAAAATAAATTCAGGGAGAAAAGCCCCTCCCCTTTAGAATTTAAAAGAAAGTATTTATATATTGTTACCCAGCCTTTACTCCCCCAAAAATGATTTCTAAAGACAATGTAATAAGAACACTTTTAAATAATGACTAAAGATTTAAACTGTCTAGAAATAATGAAGCTTGGGGGGGGGGGGGTGTTCTTTCAATTTTCCCTGTAAAATTCCCAGCATAGTTAGTTCTTTCATTTCTTATTAACATTATTGATCTAATGTATATTTTACTGATAGACATTTATGCTCAGTTTCCCAACATGTGAGTAGAGTCACCTTTGTGAGCTCCTAACAGTTTGGGTTTGTTCTATTGGGTCCTGTTTCTGACGCTGTAGCAATCATTTAATGTAGTTCTAATCTATTCAGACAATAATTACAAATTTATTAACAGAGTTTGCTTTTAAAAGTTTTAAAATATAATTATAATTTTACGAGCATAGTAAGTTCTATATAAAACAACAACTTTAGGAACAGAAAGGCTGCATTATGTTCCTAAAGCAACCTCCCCATCCTGGTGCCCTCAAAATGTTTTGGATTACAGCATTCCTGAGCATTAGCCATCCTGCCAGTGATTGATGAAAAATGGGAAGTCTTGCTCACCACTCTCCAGTTCTCCCATATTTTCACTGCATATTTCCCTTAATATCATAAAATAGATCAAGAGGAGTACAACAGCAGTGTGTGTGTAGTGGGGAAGGGACAACAAAGCTTTACCTGGGAGAAAATCCAATAGAACTCAATGGGAGCTACTTTCAAGTGCACCTACATATGATTGCTGGTTAAATATAGGAGCCAAAAATTCCTAATGAAACCTACTTGAGTGGGATAACCACAGGCTGGGAATCATGTTTATTTATAGCACAATCCTCTGCATGTGTATACTCTCAAGTAAATCCCAATGAATTGCCCTAGAAATTACAACCTAGTTAAGGCAAATTAAGACTGTGATTTCAAGCAGACTTACAAGAGAGTAAGCATCATTTTATACATTGGGCTAACCAGGCAACAAGAAATCAGGGACCCATTGGAAACAATGAAGGTTGTTTTAAAAGAAAAAATTAACCAGGGGGAGGGGGGATTTTGGGACAAAGAAAAGGGTGGGAGGAAGCTTAAACCCTTCTCTCACAGAAAGCCATGGCCTCTAAATACACAGAGCTTCCAGAGAGAATTTACAACAAAATCCACACACCCCTTCAAGCTAGTGCATGGAAGTGAGACTCTTTGCACTGAATGGAACTTACTTCTCAATAGACATGCCTAGGATTGAAGTGAAAAACAAGCCGCAGCAATGATCAAATGAACAATAAAAGAACACACGCAAGCAAGCAAGCAAGTTGTTAATTGTAAGATGGACAATTACGTTGATCAGGAAATGCTTTTGCTTCAGCCCCCCCAACCCCGAATTGTATTTTTTTTAAAAAAAGGCTGCAACCCTCTATACACTTATTTTGGAGTAAAACCCACTGCATCCAATGGAACTTACTCCTGGGTAGATGCACGTCTTTGCTAGAGTTGGTAGCCATTTTCTCTCTAGCTGATGCAGGAGGGAGGGGGAGGGGGAGGGAGACAGTGAAACATGGCCACCATGTATCTGTTATTATGGGGTGAAAAATATTAATTAAAAATCAACAGAAGGGAATTTTTTGAAAAAGGAAAAGCATTCCACCAACTACAATGAAGGGAGAAGAAGCCCCCACCACTGGATTAATTAGTAAGTGTTTAATCCCTTTAAAAATCCTGAGCACAAATGGTCGCCAATGGGATTTATTTATTTATTTATTTATTTATGTTATTCCATTTATATACCACCCCTTAGCCAAAGCTCTCTGGGCGGTTTACAACATCAGTCCATTTTCAGGGAGAGAGGCTTTCCCCCTTTTCTACTTTACTGCCCTCCTTCCCTCAATCTTTCACCAATCTTCTTGAAATTTTCAGGTTATGTAAAACCAACATTTCTTTCTGGCACATGTAAATTTCAAGAAGATTGGTGAAAGATTTTCGAAGTTATGGATGTTAGAATGACCACACTCCCCCCCATTACCCCTTTAACATGGTGGGATGTGTTTTTTACTCATCGGCCTTAACAAGAGACTCCTGACTGTGAGTCTCTTAATAAGGTGCTGTGCAGAAAAATGTATTTGAAGAGCCTTCTGATGCGTCAACTGGTACAGAACACAGTAGCCAAACCGTTAACCAGGACTTTCTAGTCTGGAGACATTTTGCTGCTGTGAGAACATCTTCCCTGGCTTCCGGTTTGTTTCCGGGTACAATTCAACTCTCTAAACACCTGAAGCACTGTCCATATGAACCTGCTCCTCTCCTTAAGATCAACTTCTGAGGCTCTGATCAGGGGGTATGGGACTGCAGCACCAACCAGGCACTAAAGGCACAGGAAAATAAAACAGACTTTACCTGGTGCCGAAAAGTCAGTAAGGTTGGTTCCATGCAAGTGTCCCTGCAGAGGGCATTCCATAAATGAGGTGCAACTACCTTGAAGGCTCTATTTCTACCACTTGCCTAACCTATATGAAGCACTGAGCCTTCACATTTGCTTGCTATTTCATGCCCTGATTAATGCTTCTGTAGTACTCCTGGATATTTTTTTCCAGTTTCTGTACCAGACTACTTGGTTGATCTAAAGCCTCCCTTTGTCTTCTGCTTTCCAGTTAAAATCATTACCTTCCTTATTCAATCTGAACACACAACATCAACAATAGAATAATGTGCTATCCAATAGACAAGATTTGGAACAGGCCAGGGGACTCATTTGTACACATGGAAGTACCTAGGGTGAGTTCCACACTTGCTTCCAAAATCCTTACGGCCGTTTTGTTTTCCAACAGGACTTTGTTTACCCCACCGGCCACTCTTGGCTCTTCACTCTTTCCATTCTTTTGAGCTCTCAGACATTATTTCCTTGCTGGCAACTCTCTCTATCTTCCTCTCCCATTCTCAGACAGTGAAGCAGAAAGGCACTGAAAGTTAGATTGATATCCACATGAACTTCACTCACAGCAAGGCATCGCTGAAACACTTGCCATTCCTACAACAAAAATATTTATGCTTCGCCTCAAGTGTGCCTGATTGTGTTGAATATACCATGTTTGGCTTCATATTTATACCTGTCTTATTTCGTTTCCTTGGTCTATGCATACCTGTACATACCTGTCATTTCTGGTAAATTGTTACTTGTCATACACATGTGAGTGGCAGTGTGTGTAAAAACTGCAGGTTGGGCCCTTCAGTACTGAAAAACACACACAAGGGCTACCTCCACAAGAGAGGTTTAATGCTCTTTGAAGGCTCATTATAAATTTTACCTCCACACCAGCGGAGCGCAAAACGGGTGTAGAGGCGCGTTATCTCCCGGATTATGCGCATTATCGAATGCGCGTTAAATAGCGACTTTTATTTTGCTCCGGCCGTTAAAGCGCATTTTCGCCGTGTGAACAAGCGATTATGTGCGTTAACTTCTTGTAAAGCGCTTTTTGGACATCAATTAATGCGCTTCGCCGCCTCTCGCCGCCTCCCGTGCAGAGGGATTAGGAGTAAATGCGCCTCCGCGATAATGCGCATAATCCCCGAACCGGGCGCAAAAGCGCATCCTTGTGGAGGGGGCCAAGGTTTTATAACTGAAGTGAACATATTCCCCCCTTAGTTCAAATGCATTAATTCTCGTTGAGGTAGTAAATATGTCTACATGTCTGAGTTATACCACTTCAGATTGCAGGTGAGGGCTGTTATCATTCAATGCTCCTCATACAAATAAAAATCCTGCACAACGTCAGTCTAGCCTTATCCCTGACCTGCTAGTTTTCTATGTGCATAAACTATATTTTGCAAGAAGGAACATTCTCTCATGCAAACCCGTACCTGAAGTAATACAGCCAGACACAGACTGACACCTGAGCAAGAAGCTGTCTTTAGTGATACAGAGTTCTAGCTTTTGACTATGACTGCTACAAAGCAAAGGCATTGCTAGGAGGACTGATTGCTAAACTTATTGCCCATCAATATGAACACAGCCCTCCAGGGAGTTGATAAAACTCCTCTTTCTGCCTGCCTGTTGAGATTAGTGCAGAGGGGGCTGAGAAGCTTCTGGAAAGCCACACTATATACTGGTGGCCTGCATCCAGCTTAGTTGGACATAAATTGTGCAGCCTGTGCTAAGAACTGTACAGCTAATATCTTTCTTCTGCTAACGGAGATGAAGTTAACATAATATCAATGTGATTGATATGTACTTTCCAATAGTCCTGATTTACAGGGAATACTCTTTGTTTTCTGGTAGTGGTCTGTGGTACGTTACTAACCCTATTTTGCTTGCTGAGGATAGTCTGCATATGCTGTAACATTTGTTTACTTATTACCTAGCAAATATGGAGTTCCCTGTTCCATCCAATGCCTCTGCCACAAACTTGCTAGGTAGAATTAGGCAAGCCACTATTCTGTTGGCCTTTCCCCCACCTCCCTTTGTAATTAATAACACATGCTTGCCTTACAGGTTGTAAAGATTGCAGAAATAATGTATGTGATTTGCTTGGAACACTTCAAATGCGCTTAATAAATATGAACTATTATTGTCATTTATTATTATTAGGGACTGATGGCTGGCCTAGATCTTACATGGAGTTAAGTTGCTTGAAAGGAAACTGGTGGATATTAGAAGTATATACTCCAGCCTAGATACCAAGATTTCACACACTATGTTCTCCTTTCTTCAGCATAAGAATTTTAGTTTAGATAACTTTTCCTCCTTGATCGTACAAAACGTTATGGAACAACAGTATATCAGATCTCATAAAAAGAACAGAGCCTTCACGACATCCCTTCCTCCCTCTTTCCTTTCCAAAATTGCTTTAAACTGAAAGCAGTTGGAACTGAGATCATCATCATGAAAGTTAAAACAAATGTCCTTTAGAATGTCCCCACTCTGGAAAACACCTCCATCCCCTGTTGCAAGATAAGTCTATTTTTTAAAAAAATAACATTTATAGCCTCTCCTCGAAGTAGCTCAAGGTGGTCTCATGGTTCTCTCCCTGCCCATTTTATCCCCACAACAACCTTGTGAAGTAGGCTGGGCTGAAATGCTCTGAATTTTATTTCGATTGACTCATGTTCGTTGAGCCCAAGGTGCTCAGTGAACATGACTGAGAGGGAATTTGAACCTGGGGACTCCCTTGTCATAGCCCAGCAATGTAACAGTGGCTCTCTTTAGCCACTCAGCTTTATCAATAAAAATCAGAATGAAGCATTAGGAGCATAATCAGACAAAGCGTAATGTAAATAAAAAAACCCACTGTTATGCAGAAGAGTACATTTTTATTGATATATGAAACAAGTAGTAGATTAGTAAATATTAAAAAGGCCTGGAAAGATGGAAAGAATAACAGCATTTATTTTCAAAAATTTGGGCACCTCCCCCAAGTGATCCTGAGTCTGTGCAAAGTGTCTTTCCATCAAAAGGGTAGGAATAAAAGGGAGATTAAAGACAAAGTTCCTTTAATGCTGCAGAATGTGCCTTGCTTTGTGAAGGGAACCAGCTCCTGATTGTAAAAATGGAGGTATGGGCAGCGTATCTCTGAGCATGTGCAGAATACCCAAGGATGATATTCCCTTAATATAGATTACCCAAGACCCCTTTCCTAATTTTTTTAGCTCAACTCTTCCTCAAATATAACCCCTCATCAATGCAAACAAACTATGAGCTGAAATGGGTTTGTCGGTATCAGAAACAGAACTGCTGTACAGTAAAAATAATTATGGCATGTATCAGCTGAGCAAAAGGATATACTTTTTTCATGCCCTTTTGTCACTGGAGATGCAAAGCATTTTGATTTTTTTATTGCCACTGTGTCAGGGGAAGACAATTAAGAAGATGTCATTGGCATAGTTAAAGCTCGCAAAACATAAATGTCAGATAAGTTCCCTTTGGCATACCAAACAATTTATTCACAGAAGATGCTTAACCTCCAAATGGTTATTTACCGAAGTGACTTTTGCTGTTCTGGAGAGACAGATATGCTAGCAGGTGGCCGGTCTTCCTTTAAAGGGTTTTCGTATTCACGTTTTTACCGACAATCACATTTCTTTCAGGGAAGAGAAGCAGGAGGGCCCAAGAGGGAAAAGCTTTGAGGCTGCCCACAATTCTCTAATATGCCGGTAAGAGAAATAAGCTCTTCGCAAACTATACCTCCCCTCTTCCACGATACCTCACATCATACACTTGTGGCTCAACAGCAATTTCATAACTGTAGGTAAAATCAGTGCTGTGGAATAATTCAAGAAGCCACAGTCAGAAGCAGAAAGGAAATCCTACCAGATCATGGCCACAGTAGAGTATCAAAGAGGGAAAGCCCTTTAGACTAGGGGTGTGCACGGACCCCCCGGATCGGATCGGGACCCGGATCGGGACCTCCAATTTTGTCCCGGACCGGTTCGGACAAAATCGGAGCCCCCCCGGACCGGATCGAGTCCGATCCCGACCCAAAAATCGTTAATTTTTGGATCGGCCGCCATTTTTTTCCCCATAGACTTGCATTGCAATGCAAGTCTATGAGGAAAAAATGGCGGCGGGTGGGTGAGGGGGGGCCTAACTCCCTCCCCCCCCCGGGGCCGTCCGCTGTGGACGGCCCTGGCAGGTAAGCCCCCTCCCCCGCGCTCCCTACCCCCCCTGGGGCCGCCCGCTTCCATCCGCTGGCGCCCGCGGGCGCCAGCGGATAGAAGCGGACGGCTCCGGGGGGGGGGTAAGCCCCCTTCCCCGCCACTGCTTACCTTCTCGGCCCGTCCGCTCCCGTCCGGCGCCGGCGGCTACTACCAGCGGGCTCCGCGGCCTACTCTCGAGTAGCGCGCCGGGTGATGACATCACCCGGCGCGCCACCCTAGAGCAGGCCGCGGAGCCTGCTGGGAGTAGTAGGCGCCGGCGCCGGACGGGAGCCGCCGGGCCGGGAAGGTAAGGGCCCCCCTCCCCCCTCCGCGCGCCCCCTCCTCCCCTCCACGCACCCCCTCCTTACCTTCTCGGCCCGGCGGCTCCCATCCGGCGCCGGCGCCTACTACTTCCAGCAGGCTCCGCGGCCTGCTCTAGAGTAGCGCGCCGGGTGATGACATCACCCGGCGCGCCACCCTAGAGCAGGCCGCGGAGCCTGCTGGGAGTAGTAGGCGCCGGCGCCGGACGGGAGCCGCCGGGCCGGGAAGGTAAGGGCCCCCCTCCCCCCTCCGCGCGCCCCCTCCTCCCCTCCACGCACCCCCTCCTTACCTTCTCGGCCCGGCGGCTCCCATCCGGCGCCGGCGCCTACTACTTCCAGCAGGCTCCGCGGCCTGCTCTAGAGTAGCGCGCCGGGTGATGACATCACCCGGCGCGCCACCCTAGAGCAGGCCGCGGAGCCCGCTGGGAGTAGCTGCTAGTGCCGGACGGGAGCGGACGGGCCGAGAAGGTAAGCGCCCCCCTCCTCCCTCCCCCCCGCTGTCCACTTTCATCGGCGGGCGCCCGCTGGCGCCCGCCAATGGAAGCGGCGGTGAGCGCCAGTGGGCGCCCACCGATCCGCCGATCCTCCGAACCGGTTCGGAGCCTTTTCGGACCGGTTCGGATTGGATCGGCCGATCCAGCTGCGTGATCGGAAATCGGATAATTTATCCGATTTCCCACTGGACCGGACTCGGATCGTGGATCGGGTCCGATCCAGTGCACATCCCTACTTTAGACAACCCTTCCGCAATCTGGTGCCCTTCAGCATGGATTGGTCATGCTGGCTGAAAGATGATGGGAGTTGTAGTCCAACATATCTAGAGGGCACCAGATTGGGGAAGGCTGCTTTAGACTATCTGAGAGGCTTTGGGTAATTCTGAAATGCTGGCGATCGACTGTCGCTGAGTGTAGAGTCCAACGGAGGAGCAAAGAGAACTGAGGTGCTTTGTCTGTCCCGTCTCCTCCCTGCAGTGGGGATTCTGCTGCTGGCATGTGCCAGCAGGGGAATCCCCGATGATATCTCCAATCACAGATCGGCGATAGCAGCCGGGGGGGGGGGGGATGCCCTCCAATGGGATTCCTCCACGAATGGGGCTTGGCGCCTAAGTCTCACCCCCTGGAGGAACCCCAAGAGGCTGCACAAGCTAGATTCAGGTGCCCTGTGGACCAGATTAAGCCCCCAGGCCGGAGGTTCTGCACCCCTGGTGTAAACAAGCTGACCTAGATGGACCAATGGTCTCAGTAAAACATGGCTTCCTATGTTCAGAACATAGAGAACAATTTAACAGAAATAGATGTCAGTGAAACAGCCACAGCCACATGAAATCAGATTAAAAGCCTTTTATCAAGCAATGGATGGCAGACAATCAAAACATTTTCACAGAGCAGTAAACCAGATGACTGGAGAATCCTGGTTTATTGTGACCTGCTGCTTATGCAGGCTACCTCCATTAGTACCAGCTCCCCCCATTAGTACCAGCTACAGCAGGGGTGGGCAACTTCGGAGGGTTGGTAGCCCCCCCCCCCCCCCCCCACACACACACACTGCTGGTAGCACAACAGGCCATGCTGCCGGAATGCCAGTGATGAGTCAACTGTTTGGCAGGCTGTGGTGAGACCCTGTTCTGCAGAGAAATAGGATGCACAATCCAGGCACCTGTTTCACTACAGGAACAGCTATTCTGCTGGGAAACAAGGTGCATCTTGTTTCTGAGCAGAATCGTGCTTCCCACAGCAGACCAAACAACTGTTTGGTAGACTGTGGGGAGCAAGATTCTGCTTGGAAATAAAATGTGTGCTGCTACTGCACACCAAGTTTGCCAGCAGCTTTGTCTGCCCACTGCCGGGTTTTGGTGTCTCAGGGGTGGTACGTGGCCAATGAAGTAGTCTGGCAGGCTTTTCTGGGGAGATCTTTCCTTAAAATAGGTACCAACGTTGGAAACATTGTTCTGTGTTCAAGCAGATCATGAATTGAGGCAACTGTGGGAAGTGGGTCCTGCCCTTGCAAGGTGGTGCTAAGAGTGGGGCAGGAACCAATGGGTTCATGGAAAGCTGATCTCCGGCCCAGGCAACCAGGTTCTGGCAGGAAGATGATGGGGATGCCTGAACACTTTCCAGAGAAGTTATGGCTATTCACATTCAAGGAAAAGAAAAGATAATGGATATCAATGACAAGGTAAGTGAAACAGGAAGTGGGAGAGCTGTGCCCTCGACTGAAGGAAGAGTTAAGGAAGGGGCTAAGGACAAAAAGGTAAACCAGTGTAGAAGGAGGTGAAAGTATCCACAGATACAGCAGGGGTGGGGGGAGGGAGCAAGTTGCCAGGTAACGGGAAAATAACATGACAGTTGGTTTGATGGGAGGGGAAGTGAGGGAGGAGCAAGGGAAGAGAGGAGTCCAGAGGCAGCTGGACCGCCATCTATCAGGGATGCTTTAAGGTGGATTCCTGCATTGAACAGGGAGTTGGACTCAATGGCCTTATAGGCCCCTTCCAACTCTACTATTCTCTGATTCTACGGCTGACTGAAAGTCTTCATGAGAGAAAGAAGAAAACAGAAGAAGAAACAGAGAACAAGTACCAGAGACAGTAGAAGGCCAAGATCGAACAAGAGTAAGAGAGCACTGACTGTGAAGAATCAAAAAGGTCTCTCTGCTCCTGAGGGAAGGAAGTTCAATCCAGACAAGACGGAGGTACTGTTTGTGGGTGATTTGTCTGTCCAGCTAAGTGATGTTCATCCTGTTCTGGATGGGGTTGCATTCCCCCTAAAGGATCGGGTCCATAGTTTGGGGGTGCTCCTGGATCCAGAACTGTCACTTGAGACACAGGTGAACTCAGTGGCAAGGAGCACCTTTTATCAGCTTAGGCTGATATACCAACTGCACCCTTACCTGGACAGAGATAGCCTAGCTACAGTTATCCACACTCTGATAACCTCTCGTCTGGATTACTGCAATGCGTTACACGTGGAGCTGCCTTTGAAAACAGTCCGGAAACTTCAACTGGTACAAAACAGGGCAGCCAGACTGTTAATGGGGACTGGCCAACAAGACCATATTACGCCAGTCCTTTTCCAGCTTCACTGGCTGCTGGTCCAGGTCCGGGCCCAATTTAGATCATGTCAGGAGAACATTTGACTGGCTTTTGATAATCATAGATTCAGTGGTATCAGGATGAATTGTAATGTCTGTGAGTCTGTCCCCTTTTGAGATGAAACAGTCTACAAACTGCAACATATCAGTACCTGATAATATGAATTGAATTAGATCAGTAACTTGATAGTTTCGCCATCTCTCTTACCCCAGCCATGTACTGTATCTTCAAATCTCCTGATACAATGGGAAAGTCGGAGGTTGTGGAGCCTCCTGCTTGTTTGCTCTTCAGTCCTGTTCTCCCCTCCCTCCCCACTTACTTGCCATGGGAAGTAGAGGACCCAGGCACGCCACACAGAAGCTGGGGTGGTTGAGGGGTTGGATGAGAGCACCAAGCAGCAGAGGGGAGGAGCTGAGGCTGCTTTCTCTTGTTCTGCGTTGGAGACTATGAAAGGTATATGTCCAGAGCAAGAGATGGCAAACCTAGTCTTCCAACATGTTGCTTGTATTCATCAATGGGGGGGGAAATTGTGTGGATTATGACATCTTCAGCGTGGCAAAGAGGGAGGTGCCCACTGCACTGATGGAGGAGGAAGGCAGGTATTGGTTTGCTTTTCTCAACACCTGCAGAAATATGTAGCTATTCAACAAACTGCAGCACAGGACTAAGTTCCTCAATTTGTTCTACTACTCAGACCATCACAGGATTGTGCAATTCCACCTATGGAAAGTTTGCACAACTCTGGGCTGCTTCTACTGCGATTTGAAATTTAAAAGTAAGAATCGTTTTGTGGATACAAGCAGGAAATCAGGCATTTTTCTTTTTGCTGATTTTTAGAGAGATCTTGAAGGTCATCCTGAATTCTAGGAGTGTCTTGCACCATCCCAAGATCCTTTATTCCAAAAACACTTTCCCTAGCCATCCTGATTACAGTAGGTCTCAAATGTCATGAATGTCTGTAGAACAAGGAACACATTATCGAATAAAAATAAATATAAATATGAATCAATGCTATTTATTTATTTATTTATTTATTTGCTTATTTAATTTGTACCCTGCCTTCTACCAAAAATGGCACTCAAGGCGGTTTTGCAGCTCCATTCCTCAATGATGTTACATCACAGACTGGGAAAAGTTGTTTTCCTCATTTGCAAAATCAGAAAAAGTCATTCATTTTAGAAGCATAAGAACATAAGAAGAGCCCTACTGGATGAGACCAAAGTTCTAGCTTGTCCAGCATTGTGTTTCCACAGTGGCCAATCAAATGCCAATGGGAAAGTCCACAGCAGGACATGACTGCAATAGCACGTTAATACTTGTGTTCCTCAGCAACTGTTATATAGAAGTATACTCCCTTTGTTACTGGAGTAATATATAACCATCATGGCTACTGATACATTTATTTATTTATTACATTTGTATACCGCCCCATAGCTGAAGCTCTCTGGGCGGTTTACATAGGATTAAAACAATTAAAAACAATATACAAAAATTAAAACAGCAAAAACATACAACATACACACAATCTGTACATTTAAAACCACTACAACACCTCAAAAAGCTACAAAAAACAAAAACTAATCCAGGCTCCTCAGATATGTCTAATCCCCCTTAAAGCCATCCAAGTTGGCAGCCATCACAACTCCACAATTTAATTATACATCATGTGACGAAGTACTTCCTTTTGTCTGTCCTTAATTTCCCACCATTCAGATTCATTGGATGGATCCAGGTTCTACTATTATGAGAAAGGGGAAGTTTTTGTCCCTGTCTGTTTTCTCCTCGCCCTGCATCATTTATACACCACTATGATGTCTTCCCATTCTTGCCTTTTTTCTAAGCTAAACAGTCCCAAACATTGTACCCTCTCTTCATAGGGGAATTGCTCCAGCTATTCAATCATTTTGGTTTCCCTTTCCTGCACCCGCTGCTGATCTTCAATATCCTTATTGAGATGCAGTGATGAGAACTCTACACAATATTCCAAGTGTTGCCAAACTATTGATTTGTTAAGGCACTATAATATTGGCAGTATTATTTTCAATTCATTTCCTAATGACCCTCAACATGGATTTTGCCTTTTTCACAGAAGCCACACACTGGATTGATGTTCACATCAAGATTTCTATCACAACCCCAAGATCCCTTTCCTGATCAGTCACTGACAGATTAGACCCCTTCAGCATACGGTATATGTGAAGTTAAGATTTTCTGCCCAAGTGTGCATCACATTACACCTGCTTACACTGAACTGGATTTGCTATGTTAATGCCCATCTCTCCAATTTGGAGCACTATCTCTTTTTGTTTTAACCACCCTAAATATGTAGGTGTTAGTTCAGACACTAGTATCTACCCTACATCTTCTGCAGTGATAATGTGAAGTGCTATATCTTCTATAAAAGGATGCAAGCCAGTCTCCAAGAAGGAGTCTATGTTTTGGTGCTTAACCATAAGAAGATAAATACAGCCTTGTTGGATGAGATTGTTTCCTACAGTGTCCAGCCAAATGCTTCTTGAAAATCAAGAAGCAGGGCATAAAGGCAACAGGCGTACCTCACTCTTTGTTCCCCAATGTCTGATATTCAGAGGCATACTGCTGCACATCGAGGAGGCTCCATTTTAGCTACCGGGGTTAATAGCTATTGACAGAGCAGTCCTCCATGAATTGGTGTACTCCTTCTAAAAAGTCATCAAAACTAATGACCAGCACATCTGATGGCAGCAAATTCCATGGAATAATTACACAATGGATGATCACCTCAATATATCGAGACACTAACAGGTTTTTTTGCCTTCACATGCAGCCCCTTCACTCCTCCCTTCACACAAGCCGTGATTAAACCAAGTAGTCTCTAATTAACCATAGTTTCTTGTTTTGTCCAAACTGAGAAAATATTGTTACCACCTTCAGAAAAAGCCAGGATCTTAAACAAATTCTCTGCTAACCATAGTTTACCAGTTTGGACAAAATGGGAAGCGATGGTTAATTAGGCCTCCTCCACACGGGGCGTTTAATGAGCCTTGAAGGCTCATTATAAATTTTACCTACACACGAGCGGAGCGCAAAACGGGCGTACAGGCGCGTTATCTCCCCGATAATGCGCATTTTCGAACGCGCGTTAAATAGCGACTTTTATTTTGCTCCGGCCGTTAAAGCGCATTTTCGCTGTGTGAACAAGCGATTATGCGCATTAACTACCTGGAAAGCGCTTTTTGGGCATCTTTTAATGCGCTTCGCCGCTTCCCGCCGCCTCCCGTGCAGAGGGATTGTGAGTAAATGCGCCTCCGCGATAATGCGCATAATCGCGGAACCAGGCGCAAAGGCGCATTCTTGTGGAGGGGGCCTTAGAGACTAATCACAGCTTGTACAAAGGAGCTGCATATGCAAGCAAAAGGTTCATTCATATCTCAACTTATTAAACTGAGGTTTGATTGTCCAAACATAGTAGCTGCATGAAGTACTACCTACCTGTTATCTGTTCTGAATCAAGTGCCAATCAGTTTCATTCAATGATCCCAATTCCCAATGTTATGAGAAAACATTTCTATCCATTTTCTCCAAACCATGCATAGTCATACTTACAAGGCATTAATCCTGGCAGAATCTACACTATTGCTTTATAACAGTTTATAACGGTATTGACAACTGTTGAGACCCATGACACATTCCATATACTCTTTTCAAACCACTTTCAAAGTGTTATATCCTGCTTGGTGTAGATCTGGCCTCTGATTGATGCAGGAAGGAGGGGGAGCGATTAGTGATTAGTGAAATAGCATGCAATTCTACAGCACTCTTTCAATCTCCTAACCATAGACAGTATCCAATGGTGTGATTCCACAAACTCAAATGGCATTAGTCCATTGCACTACCGGTTGTGCATCCCAATTGCACAAGTGTTTGTGCAAGAGTAATGCACGACCTCTTGGGCAAGTATAATGCACAACTGTTTGCACAATGGGTTGTGCAAGAGCAATGTGCCACTAGTCACACAACTGTCCTTGCGCAAACATAACTTTAGTTAGATTCTACTCTTAGAACCTACTTACCACTAGCACAATGTCATTTGCACTAATGGAATGACACAGTTGGATACTGCTCCATGGTTAGGATATAGGAAACAGCTCCAAAAGTCTGGGTGAAAAAATACATTTACCCTGTGCCTTCCATTTTCACTCTTGCAAAAAAATGTCAGAGGGCAAACAATATGTGTATGTTCCCTTTTCTTCTTACTTCAACAAAATTCACAGAGACAAAGTTTTAAGATTATACATGATAAGGATCGCCTTGATCTCCCTAACAAAATGGATTCACAAGGAAAAATGTTTGAGCAAATACTAATTATAAAATGCAAATTCTTTCCAGACAGAAAACTTATTTTAGATCCCTAGCATCAGGGATCCAGATATAGCAGCAGTTACCATCTGGAGATCTCTCTGGTAGCTTCGACAAGCACACAGGAGAACAGATTTACATTTCAAAGACATACTACAATGACCGAAAATTCAAATGGGGAATCCTAAAAAATAATTTTCAGATTGCTTCTCTCTAACCAATTAATCCCTCTGTGACTCTTCCCCCCTCCTCACAATAAACATGCTGTTTCTAGCC
The DNA here is from genome assembly GCA_029215795.1 of Anniella stebbinsi. Classification (NCBI taxonomy): domain Eukaryota; kingdom Metazoa; phylum Chordata; class Lepidosauria; order Squamata; family Anniellidae; genus Anniella; species Anniella stebbinsi. The sequence continues at coordinate 105,076,705 of JARDYH010000003.1, forward strand.
TCTGTTTCTTGTAGCCCTCAGATTTCCTCTTACACATTTGGAAAATTGAACCATGGTCTGGCATGTTGTTTGAATTGAGCTTGTGTGTCTATGACTAATCAGGACGATTTGCTATGACTAATGTTCACAAGGAAATTTCATTGTAAGATAAGATATGCCTATAGTTTTTCCATGGTTAGCAATATTATCTGTAAAATTGGACCGAGCAGACTTAATGAAGCAGCCTGTAACCCAATCCTTTGTGTATTTATTCAGAAGGCAATAATACCATGCTTTATTTGACTTATTGCCAAATAAACATATATAATATTGCAAAATCAGATTCTCGGCATGAACTTTCTGCCAAATGTCTTTGCCACTGAGATAAAATTTTCACTTCTTTTGAATTATTAGATGTTCAGAAGTTTAATTACAGATTATGATACTTATTTTGTTTTTTCTTCCCCCCCCTAAAATTTCCTGATTTTGACAGTAATATTTTCTTACTAAAAGGTGTTTTTTCTGTGTGCTTGCAACATTTTTTACTTTAGTGGCACAAAATGACATAAAACAACCTCTATAGAAGGTCTGATTCTTCAACTACACCTTGATCATAGAGCCAGGTTTCATTATTTTATTTGGGGGGGGGGGGGAGAAAAGGTTTCTAGCCCTCATAACTGCAAATTGAAGATAAGTTGGAAGACAAGCAGTCAAAAGGTTCAGAAAAGCAGGTAAACAAAAATAAATACATTCCCATTAAGCTTTTTATTGCTAATATTTTCCACATCCACATTTTCAATATTTTTCAAGGTCTGGCTCACATTTTCCACATCGGTGAGAATAATACCGGCAGGTGGTGATCCCCTAACTAGGATTTACTGAAGAGACTATGCCACACCTGTGGTATCTGTTGGTTTCCAGTCACAATTCAATGTGCTGTTTCAGATTTAAAGGCCTATATGGCCAAGACCCATGGTGACTTGGAGAGGTGCTTTCTCCAAGAGAGAGACCGGGTTCGCACAATCACTGCAACCCACTATGGCTTATTTATTCAAAAAGCCACCCAGCATGTGTCACCATCCACTGTGGCTTTATTTAAGCCACAGTGGATGGTGCAACGTGCCAGGTGGCTGCTGAATATTCAAGCCACAACTATGGCCTGTCATGTCATCTAAACCTGGCAAGGATAGGTCATTGGCATGGTTAACAAACCACACAAAAACCATGGGCTGTTTTAGGATTGTGGGTGGTTTGTTAATCTTACTAGGGTTGGATGAATAGGCTGACCATCTGAAAAGGAGGACAGGGCTCCTGTAACTTTAACTGTTGTAGAGAAAAGAGAATTTCAGCCAGTGTCATTTGTAGGCAATTAGTTCCTGGTGAATTTCCCTCTTCATCACAACTGTTAAAGTTGCAGGGGCCCTGCCTTCTTTTGTATATGATCACTCTAGTATAGTGCCTGCAACTTTAACTGTTGTGATGAAGAGGGAATTTCACCAGGAACTAATTGCCTACAAATGACACTGGCTGAAATTCCCTTTTCTCTACAACTGCTAAAGTTACAGGAGCCCTGTCCTCCTTTTCAGATGGTCAGCCTAGATGACATGACAAGTTGTGGTTGCTGCTTGAATATTCAAAATGGCCACCTGCACACCCCACAGTGGGCTGTTTAATCATGTGAAAGGGCCCATAGGGTAGGTAGAATGCAAAAAAGTAACCTCTGTTGCATATGAAAATGCATTTTTAAAATGTAATTGATGGGGTGTGGTGGGCTACGGGGACAGGCAGTATTTGCCCAAAATTGGACACAGACTTCTTGAGGAAGCTCTGCTCCACTCATGAAGGTGGGGCTCACCTGATTTGGAGCAATTCCCTCCTCTCCTAGCAGTCCTCTATGTTCAGGAGGGTCACTCCAGAGAACCTTTTCAGCGGCATTTCAGAAGCTTCCAAGTCGTTACAGAAGCTTTGTCTTTAAAGTGCCACAAGACTCTCTTGTTGTTATTTGCAACAAACTAGCATTACTGTCCACCTAGGGGTACCCACAAAAGGCACTTTTCAGGCCATTTGGAGGATATGAGTCTAAGAAACTGCTTTATATCAAGTCGGTGTCAGGTATGGATCTTTCAAAAGCCTGTGGCCTAGGAATTTTAAAACTGGAGGTGAGGGCCTTCTGCCTGCAGAGCCCATGCTCTACCATAGAGTTACTCCTTTCCCCCTGCCCTTTGGAATGAGATGATAGAAAGGAGCTGTTTTCAAATAGGCAAACTTTGCATTAGTCAATAGTATGTCAACAGCTGCCTTTTCCAGGAAATGTGCAACCAGGGCACTCCCTCTACCCACATTAGATTCTTCTTTCACATTTTTGCATGACTAACTTCCTCAGAAAGGAAATTTCCCTCAAGCAAAACATCAGTTGCTCCTTTGATTAGTTCATCTGCTCATAACAAGGGCAACATGTGACAGAAAAAGGAGGAAAAAAACTTAATTCTCACCAGTCCCCCTCACAAATACCTACAGAAAACTTTGCTGAACGCATTTAAACCAGGTATCGCGTATGTTTTTACCTGGACTTTTCCATCTGAACACCACTTTTCCAGACATCAACAGCAATTACATTTTCTCAGGAACACCTTGCAAAGCCCACTTGTTATGTGTACACCTGAGACATTTTAAGTGTACGCTGGAAAATGCAATATACACGTACAAGCCACAATTGCATCATCTAGCTACAATTGCCATGGAGCTGTGATTGGCTACAGCTCTGTCTGTTTGGCTTTAACATAATATTTTGCCCTAAACTCAATTCAATAGTAACAAAATTAAAATCCTGTAACTTCCTTGCATTTATTTGTTATACATAAAAAGTTTTGTCGTTTGAAACCTTACGTTCTAAATGGTGTGCATGGACATGGGGAGCTCCTTGGTACTGAGCCAGACCACTGGCCTATAATATCTAGCCCAGTATGATGATATCTTATGAATGGCAGCAGCTCTCCAGGGCTTGAGACAAGCGTCAACACTCAAACTCACTGTAGGTCTTGATCTGAGGGAAATCAGGCAGAGATTTAGCCCTGTGCGCTGTCACCCAGCTTCGGCCACATGATGGACCTGCAGGAGGACCAGCCTCATTAGCAAAGGAAACTTCCTGATACAAATAAGTCAAAAGGGTGATGGCTCCTGATCCCTCTAGAACATTCTGGGTCAGGTTTGCTCACTGATTGAAGGGTCCTCCTCTCCTCGCCTTGCCACACCTTCACCTTCAGAGAAATGGTGTCTAGGCAGCAACAGTATTTCCTAGCCCTGCAGCTAAACATTCTGTTTTGGACTGGAAGAAAAGAGTGAGCGCTGATGAAAAAGAGAAGGGAAGAGAGTATAAGTGCAAGACTTGGGGGAAGATCTGGCAATGGATGGGTGGGCGGGCAGCAAGATATTTTTTATTCCTAACTACTGCCATTCCCACAGAGATTTTCCTAACAGTGTAATCCGCTGGAAATTCTCCGGCACAAGCTCCTTGTAAATTAATGGGAGCAGTGCAAGAGCAATGGCCTTGCTGAAGAGCAGTTGAATAGGTTTTCAGAATCGTCTTTACCAGAAACGTGCTGGTGAGGGATGGGAGTGGGGGAGAAAGGAAGAAGGCGAAGAAGATGCTGTGTTTCTGGAATTCACATTACAAATCACACTCCACGTTCCAGTAAGATCATAGTCAAATACACACTCTTTAACAGTAAATCCAGCACTACTTTTCAATGGCATAAAAGTATATGCCTATGTCTTGAGGGCATGCAAATCTTGAGCACTTAGGGATACACATATGATTATTTCAAGGGGAAAATGTGAGCGTTTCCTAAGTGGCTTGGGGTGTTTCACAAAAAGAACATGCATTTTTATTGTGAAACAGATACGCATGCAACTCTGTGATACAAATATAAACAAATAAATATTTCCCATGTGATGTTTGCAAAGTCTGAGAGACCTGGGGGGAGGCGGAAGCAGTTTAGGTCTGGGTTCTTTGGGTTTGTTTTTCTTTTTTCTTTTTTGTATTCAAAAGCTTTGCTAATAAAATTATAAAGGCTCTCCACCCTCACCCCCATGGAGCACTCAAATATGATCTGTTAAGGAAAGCACGGAAGAAACCTTGTAAATGGCCAGGAAGCCCCAAATATCCTGATTTATCTGTTTAGTTCATGAACATCTAAGCCGAGTTTTAACGACCACCAACCCATTTATTGCTCATAAGAAAAGTTGGAGAAAAGTTGCCCTAAAAGAAGCGGCTGGTGCTGGATGTGTGAACCAACTCCATGGAACTGCAGGGGTGTTTCAGACAATGTGAGGCCAACCAAGTATAATAATACAACAGTCATTAAGAGATGATCACGCACAGGTGAACCAGCATACAAAGACATTTTAAAAGAGACTGGAGCAATACAGAAGATTGTTTTCATGGTGAAGCAGAAACTGTTTCCTTGGACAACTTTTCCCCAGGCAAGGTTCATTTTCTCCTTCCTAGCAAAACTTGTAAAAGCCTATAAGGCACAGCTGTAATTAAGATAGGACATGGCATTAATTTATCCCAAACCCTGCAGCCATCCCATTTTCACAGAACCAAGGAGTACGATATTCATTGTACCTTAAAAATATAACATGGTGGAAGCAAGTCTTGAGTAATATATAAACTATTATTTACAAAAGGAATGGGGAGCCTTTTTTGGCCCCAGAGCCAGATTCTCTGGTGGGCAACTTTCTTGCGGGGGTGGGGGGGATGAGAGGCCAATCCAAAAGTATACAGAAGAGGAAGAATGGCACAACCAAACCGATGAAAAAAGAGAGCCAGGCTCTGTTGTCATGAGACAATCTTTTTCTTTCATCTTTAAAAAAAACCTTCTTCGATATGCACTACACGTTTCGGAGCTACATGAAAAACAAGTATAGCTACAAATTAGACAAACGGCAACTAAAAGATAAAGTATAAATAGCTTAAGATCAGACATAAAACAACACCCATATCAGATACAAAACAACCTTTTTTATAAATCCTGTGCTAACAACAAACACTACAACTAAACATTTCCACATTCACCTGGAAACACAACGACCTGTTTCCGACGAAACGATAATCAACCGGGGGGGGGGGGGGGGAACGGACAACCGTCCACTGTGTTGCTGATCGGCAGCATTCGGACGACACGATAATCAACACAACTGACGATTGTTTCCCACCCCCTCCGTTGATTATTGTGTCGTCCGAATGCTGCCAACGAATGAACGGACCTGAGGAAAAACGCACTTTACTGTAATTTTGCAGTTATTACCACAATAATAAAACAATGAAACCTAAATGCAAAAGGCTACAGCTCTTGGCTTGTTGGGCGTCCCCATCGAGGTATGTAGTATCTCAAAACTCAGTTCCTCCAACTTGGAAGCCAAGATCAGTTGAGAGCAATTTAAGTTAATCCATAAACAGCCGGCAGCCTTAATTGTCTTATTTCTGAATGATCCTGTCAACACTTAGCTGTAGCCACACCAAAGGATTTTTGAAAAGGTAGTTTTGTATCTGATATGGGTGTTGTTTTATGTTTAATCTTCAGCTGTTTTCTGCATAATCTTTTAGTTGCTATTTGTCTAATTTGCAGTTATACTTCTTTTTCATGTAGCTCCTGATGAAGGATGCTTTTCTGAAATGTGTAGGGCATATCAAAGAAGTTTATTTTTGTTTTTTAAAAAAGATTAAAGAAAAAGATTGTCTCATAGCACCAGAGCGTGGCTCTTTTTTTCATCAATCCAAAACCTAGGGGCCAAGGTCACATCCAACCCACCCCCCATTTTCTCATTCTCTCTCTCACACACACACACACACACACGCTATTCTGTCATCCCATTCTCCCCCCATGATCCCTCTCACCCTGTCCTGCCACTCTTGGTCTCCATTCACAACATTCACCTTTCCTCCAATAGTCATGGTAAGAACGCCAATCATGTCTCTCCCCCTGGCTGCTCAAATGTGGATCCTTCTTCCCACTGTGTTAGCGGTGGAGAAAAGGGAAGTGTGAGCAGAGTGTGTTCTGGGAAGTGCTTCCACAGTTCCAGCTACTCTTGTCACTTTCAGAAGTGCGTGAATAGTTTCAGAGCTGCAGAGGATTTGGGAAGCCCTGCAAGAGGTCACAGCTGCTGAGAAAGCCCTCTGCTCACTCTTCTCTTTTCTCTCATGTTAAAGCTATTAGGAAGTAACTCAGTCATGGCTATATTTCTGACACTGGAGGGTGATCCCAGAGCCTGGTTGTAGTGGTGGTGGAGTTGGGGAGGAGAGGCATGGCCTATGGAAAGTGTCATGGGTTGGAATTGGAAGACTGGCACGCTGGATGAGACAAGTGAGCCAGAGGTTCCCCATGCCTGAGTTACTACTACTACTATAATGTATCATTGAACAGTCTAAAAGCATTTCACATATATTCTCTTTTCATACGACTATGAAAAGAACTAAGGTCCTCTAGAGAATCTATGGGCCTGTTCGCACAATCATGGTTGCATGCTAGGGAATTTGCATAATTACCCTCCCTGGTGCAGCTTGCCATGTCGTGTGAACCACTGAGGCTGGCTTGCTGCTGTGGTTAACAAGCTACTCCAGTACCCTGCAACAGCCCATGGGTTCTGGGTGTTAATCACAGCAACAAACCCCCCTCACTGTGTTTGCATAGATGGCAAGCTGTGTTGGCAAAGGTATAAGTATGCAAATGCAACTGGCACCGTGGCTAATTTCCCCTTCCATGATCATGTGAACCTGGTCTATGTGTAGCTGAACCTTAGCCATTATAAAACATTAACTCTTACAATTAAAGACATATAATATTACTATCTAATTGGATTTCACAGACTCATAGAATAGTAGAGTTGGAAGTGGCCTACAAGGCCATTGAGTCCAACCCCCTGCTCAATGCAGCAATCCACCTTAAAGCATCCCTGACAGATGGCTGTCCAGCTGCCTCTTGAAGGCCTCTAGTGTAGGAGAATCCACGACTACCCTAGGTCATGGGTTCCACTGTCGTTCTGCTCTAACAGTCAGGAAGTTTTTCCTGATGTCCAGTCAGAATCTGGCTTCCTGTCACTTGAGCCCATTATCCCACGTCCTGCACTCTGGGATGATCAAGAAGAGATCCTGGTACTCCTCTGTGTGACAACCTTTCAAGTATTTGAAGAATGCTATCATGTCTCCCCTCAATCGTCTCTTCTCCAGGCTAAACATGCCCAGTTCTTTCAGTCTCTCTTCATAGGGCTTTGTTTTCAGACCCCCAATCATCCTCATTGCCCTCCACTGAATGCCCTCCAGCTTGTCTGCATCCTTCTTGAAGTGTGGTGTCCAGAACTGCACGCAATACTCAAGATGAGGCCTAACCAGTGCCAAATAGAGGGGAACCAGAACCTCGCACGATTTGGAAACTATACTTCTATTAATGCAGTCCAAAGTAGCATTTGCTTTTTTTGCAGCCACATCACACTGTTGGCTCATATTCAGCTTGTGATCTACAACAATTACAAAATCTTACATAATAGAACTTGGAGATCTAGTGGCAGTGACAGTAGGCAGTATTGGGCTAGGTGGAGCAATAGGAGATCTCACTCAAGTATGCCCATATATTTATATGACATTGAGAATCAAATGTGCTCTTCTGTATGGAATGGCTTGTCTCAAGACTACCTGGCCACCTGGATGGTTACTCTGTTCTTCTTTGATGTAGTTTTCATTTAAATCTCTGCTCAAGAAAGAGCACCATTTCAAGACAGAAGGTAAAAGACATTCCACGAATTAAATCGCTTTTTCTTCATCACACTATCATTTTGTCTATTGTTTTTAAATGTTTTAATCTTATGTGAACTGCCCAGAGAGCTTCAGCTATGGGGTGGTACACCAATGCAATAAATAAATAAATTCAGAAATCCTCAAGCACTGGCTGACAATATGAAAAGGATGACAGGGCCATGTAACTTTAACAGTTGTAGAGAAAAGGGAATTTCAGCCAGTGTCATTTGTATGCAGTTAGTTCCTGGTGAAATTCCCTCTTCATCACAACAGTTAAAGTTGCAGGGGCCCTGCCTTCTTTTGTATATGGTCACTCTAGTATCGTGCCTGCAACTTTAACTGTTGTGATGAAGAGGGAATTTCACCAGGGACTAATTGCATACAAATGACACTGGCTGAAATTCCCTTTTCTCTACAACTGTTAAAGTCACATGAGCCCTGTCCTCCTTTTCATATGGTCAGCCTACTCAAGCAACACCTGAATAAAGTATATGCAGAGCTTTGTATTACGTTCACCTAAGTAGTTGTTTCCTCTCTTTCCTCACTTCTCTCTCAAATTCCCTCCAGGTTACAAAAATGCATCTGAGTATCACAAAGATTTCAATCCGTTGAGTTTAAAATGCATTTCAAGTATGTGGCCTTCTTTGACAGGAAAGAGGTAGGAATAGCAGAATTAAGAATAATAAAATGCAACTGTGTTTGGGCTGGGGCAACCTTAAAAAGGGAGAACAAGCCAACTGTTAACATGTATATGTATATTCATTGAACAAAAAACCTACAGTTTACAAAAACAACGTTAAGGCTCTACAGTTTTCAACCAAGCACCAAAAAGCAGGGAAATTGGGAGTTAAGGCTCACAAGCCTTAGCGCCGCATCCTCATCCTCCCTAAGGAGGCAGAAAGTGCAAGTGAAATTCTCATTCTCCCAAAACAGATAAACCATGAGGACAGGATGGAGAATATGATATGCAGAGGTGACTGGGGGGTTGTGGAAAACTGATCACGAACAACTTAGGGCCACCTACTTTTCTTTTTTTTTGTTTAGAGCAGCCCTTCCCCAACCTGGTGCCCTCCAAAGGTGTTGGACTACAACTCCCATCATTGCAAGTCAGTATGTCCCATGGTCAGGAATGCTGGGACTTGTAATCTCAAACAGTTGGGTGACTGTGGGGTTGTGGAAAATGATGATGAACAACTTAGGACCACCTAGTTCTCTTTTTTTAGAGCATCTCCTCATGTTGAGAGTTACAGCATTCCAGGTTGGGGAATGCTGTTCTAGAACAAGGGCAGGCAGAATGTAGATCTCCAGATGTTTTGGAATTCAACTCGTAAAAGCCCCTATCAGCATGGCAGTGATCAGGAATGCTGCACGTTGATGTCCAAAACATCAAGATAGATCTATTTTCTGCCCACATCTATTCTAAAGTATGATGTTTTCCAGCATTAAGATATGTGATCCATCAAGGAACTCTAAATAGACTGTCGTTTAAATAGACTGTCTTAAACTAAATGAAGCAACAATGAATGAATCTTGAATACCTAATAAAGATAGTCCTTCAGACGTCAACATTAGATTTCAACACATGGCATAGGATGTCTGTTTCTTGAATATCAGATATATGGTGTTGGGGAACTAACATAGAGGATTTCTCTCATATATTCAGTAGTGTGAGATCAAAGGCAGAGCTACCATCTAATACTTTCATGCAGAAGTATTTTTTTAAATTAAAGATGAAATTATGTTTGTCTTCCCCATAACACATAACATGGGAGTTACAGTGCAATACATCTGGAGAGCACCAGGCTGGAGAAGATTGGTTTACACTTGAATCCTATACATGTATTCTCAGAAGTCAGTGCCACTGAATTCACTAGGGCTTACTCCCAAGTGGTATAGGATTGCAAACTAATCTCATCTGAAAGGAGTTCAAGACAGCCAAACTAAACCTTTTCTGCTCCTCTGTTGCTTTGATGAGATGATATATTGTGGAGGGATTGTGGGGAGTGAACAGTATATTTTGTAGAAACACATTTTAAGAAAAAACATTGGTTCTTTGAAGAGCTGGATATTGACCAAAAGTTGAAAGTGCCTGGCACACGCTCTGGTTCTAGATCTGTAATGATTAGTGCCCCTTTTGTTATCAAGCGTGCTGCTATATGTGAGATGCGTGTGAGAGAAAAGACCCTGTATTTGGTAAGGATATGGAACATAATTCCCCATCCTGCTGCCCTCCAGGTGTTTGAGATTACTTGCCCTGGGGAAACCACACTGCTTATGGTTAAACCAAAACCCAACAGTCATAAGGAATACTAAGAGAAACCATATGAACAAAAAGGAAAAGGAAGTATGAGCAAAAGCGTAGGACTTATTTAAATATTTTTGCCCCACTTTTTGCAGTATATAAAACAGCTTACATAAAGTAAAAGACTCCTGAACAAACTTAGCAGTCATAGAATAAGAGGAGAAGTCCTCTTATGGATCAGTAATTGGTTAAAGAACAGAAAGCAGAGAGTAGGAATAAATGGTAAATTCTCCCGATGGAGGGAAGCAAATAGTGGGGTCCCACAGGGATCAGTATTGGGAACAATGCTTTTCATCTTGTTCATAAATGATCTGGAATTAGGAGTGAGCAGTGAAGTGGCCAACTTTGCCAATGACACCAAATTATTTAAGGTTGTTAAAACACAAGGGGGATTGTGAAGAACTCCAAAGGGATCTCTCCAAGCTGGGAGAGTGGGCATCCAAATGGCAGATGTGGTTCAATGTAAGCAAGTGTAAGGTAATGCACGTTGACACAACCCACCCACCCCCACACACACACCTTCAAGTAAAACCTGACAGTGGCCGAACAAGAAAGAGATCTTGGGGATGTGGTGGACAGCTCAATGAAAATGTCAACCCAGTGTGTGGCAGCTGTAAAGAAGGCAAACTCCATGTTAGGCATTATAAGAAAAGTAATTGAGAATAAATATTCCAGTATCATGCTGCCTTTATACAAATCTATGGTGCGACCACACTTAGAATACTGTGTACAGTTCTGGTCACCACACCTAAGAAAAGATATTACAGAGCTGGAAAAAGTGCAGAAAAGGGCAACTAAAATGATTAAGGGACTGGAACATCTCGCCTATGAGAGAATGTTACAACAGCTGGAAAAAAGGAGGCTAAGGGGAGACATGATAGAGAGGTGTACAAAATTATGCATGGCGTGAATAATGTGGATAGGGAGACATTTTCTCCCTTCCCATAATACTATAACCAGGGGTCATTCCATGAAGTTGATTGGTGGGAGATTCAGGACAAATAAAAGGCAGTACTTCTTCACACAGCACATAGTTAAATTATGGAATTCAGTACCACAAGATGTAGTGATGGCCACCAATTTGGATGGCTTTAAAAGGGGGGTCAATAAATTCCTGGAGGGAAAGGCTATCAATGGCTACTAACCCTGATGGTTATGTGCTCGCCTGGCACCAACACTGTTATCTTTTCGGCGCCAGGTCAAGACTTTCCTCTTCTCCCAGGCATTTAACAGCATATGATGAGGGTTTTGTGTTTTTGTGTTGTTGTTGTGCTTTGACCCAGAAGGATATTGTAATTTTAACTTGTTTTTATGCTTTATGGTTTTCAATTTTGTATATCGGTGTTTTTAATGTTCAATGTTTTTAATTTTTGTGAACCGCCCAGAGAGCTTCGGCTATGGGGCAGTATATAAATGGAATAAAAGAAAGAAAAGAAAGAAAGTATCTGAGGCAGTAAGTCTGTGTGCACCAGTTGCTGGGGAACATGGGTGGGAGGGTGCTGTTGCACCATGTCCTGTTTTGTTGGTCCCTGGTCGACAGCTGGTTGGCCACTATTTGAACAGAGTGCTGGACTTGATGGACCCTCAGTCTGATCCAGCATGGCACTTCTTATGTTCTTAAAATGACCAGAAGTAAAATGTAAGATCAATATAAGATAAAAAGGGCACAATAATATTTACAAAAATCACAACAGAAATAGTACCTAGCCCCGACTGAGAGCCCATGACATATGGAAAGAGGACAATATAAAAAATGTATGATGGTATTTTTATTTTTAAAAGACAATTTTGCCTTGATACAAACAGGCTGCGCAGCACACAGCACTTTACAACTAGGAAGATATGTTCCATCCATTGCAAAGGGACCTTTTGCCCCTAAGTGCACTGTAGTCTTGATCCAAATAGGATCCTCCACACTCAGCATTTACACATGTTGTACTTTTTGTACTTAAAATAACTTGTTCTGAGTAGACATGCATAGGATTGAATTGAAAATCAAGCAGCAGCAATGATCAAATGAATAAAAGAACACACACACACACAAAGCAAACAAGCAAGGAAGTTGTTAATTGTAGAATGCACAATTGTTTTGTACAGGAAATCCTGCAGTCCCATTCCCCCAGCCCCCAGGTTCCAATTTTGAAAAGGTTGCAATCCTCTACACACTAACTTGGGAGTAAGACCCACTGCACTCAATGGAACTTCCTGAGTAGACAGACATAGAATTGAATTGAAAATCAAGCAGCGGAGTAAGAGAACACAGACAGACAGGCACACACACACACACCAGCCAACAAGAAAATAAATTGTAAATTGTAGGATTATTATTCTGCTGAAAAGAAAAGGAAGTCTTTACCCCCTCCACCCCCCACCCCCGAGGCTCCAATTTTTAAAATGTTGCAATCATCTGCATGCGTACCTGGGAGTAAGACCCATTGCATTCAATGGAGCGTACTACTGAGTAGACTGTTAGTACTGTTAAGGGAATCCACGAGGCAGGCAGTGGATTACTTTTGAGTAGACTGCTAGCACTAATAAGGGAATCCACACACACACACAAAACAAGCAAGCAAGGACATTTTTTTAATTGTAGGAGTATTGTTGTGCTGGAAAGAAAAGGAAATCTTTACTTCCAGGATTCCCCATTCCCCGTCCACCCACCCACCTACCCCAGGCTCCAATTTAAAAAATGCTTACCTGGGAGTAAGACCCATTGCATTCAATGAAACTTACTTCTAAGTAGACTGCCAGCACTGTTAAGGGAATCCAGGGGGCAGGCAGTCACTCCCCCTGGCCTCTCAATGGTCTAACCCAGTTGGAGAGGGAGAGGGAGAGGGAGGGAGAGGGAGAGGGAGGGAGGGAGGGAGGGAGGGAAGGAGGGGGAGAGAGAGAGAGAGAGAGAGAGAGGGAGGGAGGGAGAGAGAGAGAGAGAGAGAGAGGGGCTACTCCACATGCGTTCACTTAGAGAAAGTTCCATTTGTTACTATGGGAGCTTATAAATCGTATTTAAAACAAACTAAAGGGAATTTTAAGAAAATAACACCTATTCTATCAACTCTAAGGTAAAAGGAAGAGGATATTGTTGGAATTTTAATTATTTAAGCTGTCAATTTGTAAGGGGACCTCGACAAAAACTATCGCCAGCCCAGTCTCAATAACCAAAGTGAGTCTGAGAGATCCCCCCCCCCTTTCGACTTCCCTCCTTCCCTCAATCTTTCATCAATCTTCTTGAAATCTTCAGGTTATGTAAAACTAACATTTCTTTCTGGCACATGTAAATTTCAGGAAGATTGGTGAAACATTTTCGATTGTATGAATATTAGAATGACCCCTCCCATTACCCCTTTAACATGGTGGAATGTGTTTTTTACTCATCGACCTTAACAAGAGACTCACGACTGTGAGTCTCTTAATTTATATATGTCTGTCTGTATGTATATATACAGACAGACATCCAGGCACACACACACAAAACAAACGTAGACTAAAATGAGGGTTTCCATGCAATACCAATAGTCCTTGAAGATAACAAAACATTACTATATCCTATAAAGTGCTTCCTGTTTTTGTTCCTATTCCTCTGGGTAGGAATGCATACAGGAAAACCACATTTTGGCTCCTACTACATAAGCTGCCCCATCTTGCTGTCATGTTCATGGAAATGGTATCTCCCACCAGCTAGATACTACTATGTCTACAAAGCTGAAGTGTATTACCTTCCAATGGGTCATCCCAACATGTGAACAACATAAGATGCTATATGGCCCTAGAACTGGCATCCAGGACCTCTGACCTGCAATACCCCAATCCAGTCTGTGCAGCCTCTTGTGATTCCTCCGGGAGGGGTAGGGTGTAGACATCAAGACCTACCTCAAGGAGGAATCTCCTTGCTGCTATCTCCGATCTGAGATTATACTCTTATCTGAGATCTGTACATTATTCCATTACATTGCACAAAGGAGATGAACACATGCTCCCATTGTACTCTGCACATATAGAATTGTCACAATGGTGACAGTGTAAAACCATCCCTGACCTAGCCAAGAGAAAATGAAAATCATATAATAATATTCACAGATTTAACTATGCTTATAGATTTAACTATCATGCTCAACCAATGATGTTATTTGGTCTGACAACTCATGTAGGGAGCCGGTTCTAGATTTTTACACTTCTAATAAAGATCTTGTTCTTGTTTCTAACTTAAACTTGAGAGTAAGTAATCTTCCTTCATTTTTGTATCCATAGATATCTAATCTAAATAGCTATGATCTTTGAAATACATTACTTCCATTGGTGTAGAATTCAATAAAACTATACTTTTAATTATTTTAATTATTTTCTTCCCGTAAGACAGATGGGAGGCTGAGACTGAAAGTGTGTGGCACTGAATTCAGCTGGGGACTTCCACTCACTGGTTATGGCCCTAACCACTGCGTGACACTAGTTCTATGCTTTTCTCAGCTTCCCTTATTTCTAAAAGCCTCTCTGCATGACAGCTCATCCTGCATAAAACCTGTTCCTGGGGCTTACCACTTTTGACTTCAGATGGAGAAATCCTAGGTTGGAACACTCACTCCTCACACAGAGAACCACTGCACATAGACAACTGGCATGTTAGGGAAACAGGCCAAAACATGTCATGCCGGTTGGTACCCAGGCCATTCGATCATGCAATTCCACCCCCACCCCAGGGTGGTACACTCTGGCACTACGTGACAAAGCATTTTATCTAGAATGCATTTCAGCTAAACCAAGCCAAGTTATTTTATTGTCTTCTCATAAAAAAAAGTTTCCTATTTTCTGATAGACTGCAAACATTTCTGTCAGATTTGGATTGGGAAGCTCTCATTCTTGACTTTCTAACCCTCAAAACATCACCTCTGAAATGCAATCTATACAAGGCAGGACTTTCTAAACACTTTATATTGTAGTGGATGCATGTTTTATACTTTACACTCCTAATCGCTCATGAATGGGTTACTTATCTCAATTAAAATTCAGAGGGCTAATGGGCCAGATTGAATATCTTCAGGGGGCAGATCCATCTCACTGGCGATCAATTAACTGTTGCTGGCCTAGAGGGTGGTCAGCTTAAACCTTCTCTCTCCTAAACATGATAAGTCATTCTCTAGTCTTTTTTTTTTCAAGTGACAAGCGGAGGAAGGCTTTCTCTCTCTCTTCTGTCAGGAATATATATATTCCTATTGTATATGTTATTTCCTGTTGTATCTCACTAATAGCCTTGGGAGATTTCTCTTTTGAAACACACTCACATACACCAAACATACTCAATTGTCAACACAACATAGTATTTATGTATTGCGATCAATACTTGATTGATATCAGTGTATTAGGTAAAAGCTGTAATTTAAAAAAAATAGTGAGCCTTCCCACAAATGTTTTCAGGATAGAATTCTGGTTTTTAGAAATGCCTTTTCCTATGTGAAATATTATGGATAGCTGCTCTTTCTGTTGGCATGGAAGTAAAACAAAATAAAGCCTTTATCTGGCACTTAAGGCAATACAGTGGGTTCTAGGAGAGCCTCTGTGGAGAGGGAGACCATAGTCAGGGCGTCAAGAGCTTTTTTAAAGGTCTCTCCTTTGTTGTCACCTACATGGTCTGAGAAGGGCCTCAGTGGAAGATCTTAATGTTCAGGCAGCGGAGGGAGAAAACAGTCCTTAAGGTACCTGGATCTCAAGGCTTGAATGGGAGAGTTTAAAAGGTTAAAACTAATACCTTAAATTGGGTTTAGAAGTGAACTGGTAACTAGTGAGATCTCTCAAACATGACGGTTCTCACTCATTCATCTCTGACATCCTCTAATTTTTTTGGTTTCCTCAAAACAATTATGCAAAATTGAGCATTTCAAATTTTGGGGATTCTAAATTTCCAATAAATTGAGGCTCATGCCATTAAACTTAATTTTAAAACCTCTCACACTCACTATTGTTTACTTTAATTTCAACATTTGTAGGATGCTCTATAACAAAAAGATCTCAAGGTAGTTAACAATATATATATATATATATATATATATATATTAAAAAGCAGTCAAATGCACTATAAAACTTAAAAGTCAAAGAGCAGAGACTAAAACAGTAAAACTAAAGCATATCTAAACATGTGGTTCCAATCCTGACAAGCATTTTAGAGTTGAAGTGGAAGACAATGGAAGAATGTGGTGGGGACAAGAGATTGGGTTGCTAGGTAACCAGACTGATCGGCACAACAGCCATTCCAGAGTGAATATCAACAAGGCTGGTTCATAGAGACCAGCCCATCTTTGGGGAGCCACAACACTCCATGTGACCTGAGTTATATCCTCACATATTCCAACATTCTGCACTGTTGATAAATTCTCCACAACTGTAATACATTATTTAAGTGTCCTTAGGGTATCTTCAAGTGAAGAGGGTGGAGGGGAACCCTATTTGGTTATCTTCACCCACTGTGATCCCTTGGCAATACCTACTGTTAGCTGCCCTGCCCTCTATCCCACCAGGACCAATATGTACCAGCCTCCATTAGCGAGCACACCCCCTAGAATGCTGCCTGCAGTTTTCTGTAATGTGCCCAGCAATCATAAGTGGCAAGGAGGCTGTGAGTATACCATCGCTACTGTCACTGGTCTTCAGTCGGTTGGTCAGGACACAACCTCTTGTTGTTTAGGGTAGTGGTGTGCAGAAAAAAACCAGAGGGGGTGAGGAAGACAGGCATGTACAGCAATGATTCGACATGGGCCACATGTTGAAGGTTGTGTTCCAAATTTATAAAAACTGAAGACTATTGCACTAGATCAAGGATGGGTGAATATGTGCCCTCCAGATGTTATTGGACAGTAACTCCCATCGGCCTTAAATAGCATAGCCAATAGTGATGGATTATGGGAGTTGAAGTCCAACAACATCTGGCTGTGCTAGATTTTTCATAATATGGTAGAAACAGCCAAACAAATTAAGAACAGTTCATGAGCGAACCTGATGAGGGGGAACTGGAGGAAAGGGAGATTTATCCTGACTTCTCTTGATTTGCGTATTTAGAGAAGGTGCTCCTGGAAAGATAAATTAGAACAGTAGTGTGTATGAGAAAACTTTTGATTATAAATAAGTCAGGGATGGGGTAGCCATATTTAAACATAACAGCCAGCAGATAGTTGCTAAAGAGGGAGAAACCAAAAACATGGTCAAGGAGTGTCTGTGGGAAGGATATGTTTCTTGCCCCAGAGTGAATCCTGTCAGGAAGCAGTTTATTTTCATCCTGCGCGGGAGTGGAATAGTACATGGACTGAGCTCATTTGATAGCTGTTTTGAAGGGACCCGGGCTGGGATGTCTTTAATTTGTCATTCCATTATGAACTCTTTTCCCATCCAAGAAGCCTTCAAGTCAGGAAGCTGTGTCTGCCCACACAGGAAATTCCTTTGCAGCAACTTCCCCAAAAAGGAAATTTCCCTCAGAAGTGTGGCCTTTGAGCGGAGGCTGTTTGAAGATTTTTTTTGGCAACCGACCTTTGCTGCTACTTTTGCAACCAGGAATTTGGGAATCAACAGGTCCTCTTTGAGACAAGGCAAGCTGACCCCCGTTTATCCATGATTTCACACCCACAAAACTCTCCCTTTCTGCACAGACACAAGATAATTTTTAAAACAAATCCAGTTTAAACTCTCCCTCTAGAAAAGACTGCACACAGTGTTGGCTGGGATTTCAGTAGAGAAAGGGGAAGGAATAGCAGCAACAAGACTGAGGGGGAAAACACCCTACACTAATCTCCTACACTTTGAAATCAAGAACAAAGAATCCAGTCCTTAGCACAGTTACAAATTGATTGCAACACAGTTTACACATGGGCAGATGTATTTAGGATTAGGGCCAAGTTTTCCGATTACATTTTCTTAGATCTTGCTAGACAACAATTTGGAATTGGCTTTATGGGGGGGGGGGGGGTTGCATCTGCAAAATATTGTCTACTGTGGTTTTGCTTTAAATAAACGTTCACACAGAGAAACATCTAAAAAAAAGGATTCAATGCAGGGGGAGCTAGAGGAGGGGAGCAAACCTATAAAAATTAATCTCACAGACATCTTGTGAATCACTATGTGGGCAAGAGCCAAGCTTGAGAGAATAACAGATGGGTGTTTTATGAAGCACCTTAGCGAGGGGGGATATGATCAAATACACTGCCCGGACATGCAATAAGTCTGCAATTTTCCCATCTCAAATCACATCTCAAGTATCTGTAATTGGGTGTGTGTGTGTGTGTGTGTGTGTGTGTGCAATGAAAGAATAATAAGGAAACTACCTGTGATGTCCTGCAAGTTTTTGTTTTTTATATTGATTGATATAGCTTCATAATCATGAGGGCTAGCAACTTGTTTGCCCTCCTCGGGACACCGAATTCTGCCATGAATGCCACAATCTATGCTTGTATGGAAACAAAGCATACATATCTTCTCCTCACTAAATGGAATTGGAATTGCTACAGTCACTCAGAAATAAAACTAAAATCTTGAGCTCAAAGCACAATAAGGTCAGAGAGAGGCATTTCTAAAGAAGCTAGAGATTAAGCACAGTGCCTTAGACATGGAAAAAAGAGGAAACAAGAAGTAACTGTGCAAGTGGGGAATTTTGAAAAAATATATCTGCCAAGTCACTGCAGGGAAGTGAAAACCAGTGAAAAGTTAAATATTGAAATGGGTAGTTGGTTTCCACAAATGAAAGAGAGAGAAGAGCTTGAAATCCTCATAAAATAACATATCTTTACATTTTCTCATCAGAACATGCACTGAGACACGTAAAACAGGTTTCTCTACTTGCATTTTACTTCTTCTAAAATGGTTTGTTCTGATGTGTAGCAGACAAAGACAGAAAGGTGTTATAAAGGCAGGACCTCCTCAGCAGTTGCACTGTCACTATAGAACAGTCTACCAGAGTGATCCATGAAATCACCTCATTGTTTAGCTATTTGTGGCTCATATTAGAGATGTAAAAATTTCAGAAATTTTGAAGCCATGGAAAAAAACTTGGTTCTTTCCAGGTTTTCTCGGGGAAAACAGGAAATGCCCAGAAAAACTGAAAAAATGCAATATTAGCACTTTTTACAGATTGAAAGTGACTTTGTTACTTTAGGAACATAAATGCAGGTTGCTTATCTGTAACTGTAGTTCTTCGAGTGGTCATCTGTGCAGTCACACATATGGGCTCGCGCCGGCGCCGAGCTCGCTTCGGGAAACTTCTAAGTAGTTAGGATTTTAGGCGGGAACCCCTCCCCCCACCGTCCTACCGCGCATGCTCAGGGTCCCGCCTACCTCAGTTCTCTGAGACCGCTAGGCCTCACGACTAAGGCAATGCGATTTTATATTATATTTAAACTATGCGAGCATGCCGGAGTCAGCTTGACAATCAGAACAGCGATGCCAAGAGGGGACGGCGGGTGGGTTGTGTGACTGCACAGATGACCACTCGAAGAACTACAGTTACAGGTAAGCAACCTGCATTTCTTCTTCGTGGTCTCTGTGCATCACACATATGGGCGAGTAATAAGCCAACTTACCGGAGGTGGGAAGGGCACGCTGTATGATTATTGACATATTGATGACAGGACCGCTCTGCCAAACGAGGCGTCCCGACGTGCTCTAACGTCCAAGCGGTAGTGCTTCACAAAGGTGGAGACGTTCGCCCAGGTGGCCGCTTTGCACAAGTCTGGAATCGTTGCGCCATGAAGGAGCGCTGTGGAGGCGGCCTGACCCCTGGTGGAGTGTGCATTTAATGCAGGGGGTACTTCCTTGCGAAGAAGCTGGTACGACAAAGTGATGGTGTCGACAATCCATCTGGAAAGGCGCTGTGAGGACACCGAGAAGCCCTTTTTCTTTCCACCGAAACAAATGAAGAGTTGGCGAGATTTGCGAAACTCTTCTGAACGAGACTTATAGAAGGCTAGTGCTCTTCTAACATCTAAAGCGTGTAACGTGGAACATAGCGGATCGGACGATGCTTTGAAGAAGGTAGGTAGGACAATGTCCTGGTTTATATGAAAACTAGAGGTAACTTTGGGAAGGAAGGAAGGGGGAGTCCGGAGAACGACCTTGTCGCGGAAAAATTGCGTGTATGGCGGGTCGATAAGTAGAGCAGCAAGTTCTGATGCTCGTCTTGCGGACGTAATGGCAACAAGGAACACAGTCTTGAGCGTCAATAACCAAATGTTGGTTGTAGCCAAGGGTTCAAACGGCTTATCTGACAATGCACTCAGCACCAGCGAGAGGCTCCACTGTGGAATCAGGGGGCGGGTAGGTGGGTAGAGGTTGTGTAGGCCTCTAAGAAAAGCCTTGGCAAGGGGGTGAGTGAATGCCGAAAACCCATCAATTAGAGGATGGTGGACTGCGATAGCCGCTAGATAAACACGGATAGAGGATAACTTTAGGCCCGCTGAATGTAGAGAATGCAGGAAAGCGATAATATTAGTGATAGTGGCCGCCGAGCCATCAAAGTCGTTGGCTGAGGCAAAAACCTGGAAACGCTTCCATTTAGCCAAGTAGGAAGTCCGAGTAGACGGTTTTCTGGACGCGTCCAAAATGGTCCTTATGCCCTGAGGTAGGGTCAGTCCTTGCCACAGGGCAGGAGTCTCCAGGCTGTGAGGTGCAGGGTGTGGAGATCCGGGTGCAGTATCCTGCCGTTGTCCCTGGACAGGAGGTCCGGGTTGGTTGGGAGACGCCACACTCGATGGGCAGCCAGTCTGCGTAGAGGCGTGAACCACGCTTGTTGTGGCCACCATGGTGCGATCAGAATAGCGTCTGCCTGATGGCGGCGTACTCGTGTGATCGTTTTTGCTATCAGGGGGAACGGAGGAAACATGTACAGGAGGTGCTGCGACCAATCCAATAGGAAAGCATCTCCGAGGGACCCTTGTCCTATCCCTGCTCTGGAGCAGTACTGTTGGCAAACTCTGTTGGTTTGGGTTGCAAACAGGTCGATTTGAGGTGTGCCCCAGCGGGCAAAGAGGCGATCCAGTACCCAGGGAGCTAGTTCCCACTCGTGGGTTTCTCTGAAAGAACGGCTCAGTTTGTCCGCTTTGACGTTGGCGGTCCCTGCTATATGCAGGGCTGACAGTCGCATATTCTGTGCGATTGCCCAGAGTAAAATGTCTGTGGTAAGATGAAGCAGGCGCGGGGAGCGGGTGCCGCCTTCTTTGTTGATGTACCACACTACGGATGTGTTGTCTGAGAGCACTCGCACGTGGTGTCCTCTTAGTTGAGGGAGGAAAGCCTGTAGGGCTTTCTTGACAGCAAGGAGCTCCAGTTTGTTTATATGCAGGGAACTCTCTGAAGGTGACCATCTTCCCTGTATGAACAGGTCGTCTAAGTGTGCTCCCCAGCCTTTCAGTGACGCGTCGGTCGTGACGACTCTGGAGGGACCGGGATCGACAAAGGGCATTCCGTGCGATAAGTTCGATGGATTTGACCACCACAGGAGCGAGCGCTGCACATGGTGCGGAATGGTAAGTACCAGTCTGCGTGGATCCTTTAGTGGTGTATATCGACTTAATAGGAGCTGTTGGAGGGGGCGCATTCTCAATCTCGCCCACCTGACTACGAACACTGCCGCCGCCATGAGTCCTAGTAAGCGTAGGATGACGAGAGCCGTTGCCCGTGGATGGGTACTCAGTCTGGTTGCCAAACGTTGTAGAACATCCAACCTGTCCGGGGGGAGAAAGGCTCTTGCGGCAGAAGGGTCCAGACGAACCCCGATAAATTGGAGCGTTGTGGCTGGTTGAAAAATTGATTTGTCGTAATTTATTTGTAGGCCCAGGGACGACAGAAGGGACTCCACCGTGTGGACGTCGGTGGTTGCCTGATGACGAGATGGCGACACGACTAGCCAGTCGTCCAGGTAAGGGTAAACTTCGATATTGATGGACCGGAGATGGACGCAAACCGCTGCCATGCATTTGGTAAAGACCCTTGGGGCTGTCTTTAATCCAAAAGGAAGGACTGTGAATTGGTTGTTTTGAGATCATATGGTGAAGCGGAGGTATTTGCGGTGTTTGGCGAGGATGGCTATGTGAAAGTAAGCATCCTTGAGGTTGATCAACGTGAACCAACTGCCTCGTCTTAGGAGTGGTAGGATTGTAGAAAGCGTTATCATGCGAAACTTCTGGGGCTTGATGAATTTGTTCAGAGCCTGGAGATCCATAATAGGACGAAGTCCTCCGTCCTTTTTGTGCACTGTGAAATAACGCGAGTAAAACCCGCTGTTTAATTGGGATGTTGGGACGGCTACGATCGCTCCCTTGCTTAACAGAGTCTGTGTCTCCTGAAGGAGGGTTTCTGATGGAGGCGTGGTTTTTACAGTGCCCAAAGGAGGGAGGGCTTCGAACTCTATTGAGTATCCGTGCTGGATGATCCGCAGGACCCACCGGTCGGTAGTGATGGACGCCCAGGTGTGGTAGAAGGGCTGAAGCCTGTTGTATGACCGAGTGGGGCGTTGTAGGGCGAAGTCAAAGACGTCGCTTCTGCGCCTGGGGCTGCTTCGGACGAGATTGTGTGTAGCGAGGAGCGGACTTGCGCTGATGATAGGCGGATGTAGTAGTCTGTTGTTGATAGCGCTGGCCTCGATCCTGGCTCTGCCTCGGCTGGTAGGGGAGAGGTCTGTACCACTTACGGGTTCGGAAGGTCTGCGTTGGCAGCTGGCTGAACCCCATCTTTTTGGCTGTCATGCTGGCTTTGTGGATCGTGTCCATAGTGGTATCCGTTTGTACATTGAACAAACCCTCCCCGTCAAAGGGCAAATCCTCTATTTTATTTTTCGTCTCCATAGGGAGAGTTGCCGAGCGTAGCCACGCATGTCGGTGGAGAGCGACAGCTCCGATCATAGCCTTTGACCCTGAGTCTATCTGGTGTCTGGCGGTGGTCATTTGTTGCTTCGATAGCTGGGTAGCCTCAGCCTGGAAGACGCGTGCCAGTTCGCGTTGGTCGTCTGGCAGGTAGTCAGTGAGGTTTGAAATCTTTTGCCATAGAAAAAGTTGATACCTGGCCATCATGGCCTGGTAATTCGCGGTTTTCATCACCAGGGCTGCCGAGGAGTAGATTCGCCTCCCAAAAGAATCAAGTTTGCGGCCTTCTTTATCGACCGGAGCGGTATGTGACCGACCTGACTTCCCTTGGGAAGCTTCCACAATGATGGAGTTTGGCTTCGGATGAGTAGCCAGAAACGGTGCTTCATCTTCCTTAATTTTATAAAGGGCATCTAGCCTTTTTGAGGTTGGGCCCAAAGTAGCGGGGTTAGGCCAAGATTGTTTGGCAGTTTTCAGTAACGTCGGGACCATCGGAAGCTTCAACTGAGGGGTCGGTTCCGTCCGCATGACGTCATAGATGTCGCCTTCTTCCTCCTCTGGCTGTTGGGCATCTATGCCCAGCGACTGGGCCAAGCGCAGCATTTGTTCATTGAATCCACCCAACTCCATGGTTGGGGAGGCCCCTTCCTCGGTACCGACCTCTTCTATCGGAGACAGTATCGAGGGATGCACTGATGGAGCCGACGAAGTGTCAGAGGCGTAATCGTCGATGGAAGTGGACAGTTCCGAACGTTGGTATCGGACGTCGCCGGTTCGCTCCGGTACCGAGGAGGGTCGGGAGCGGTGCATACGACGTGCCGACGCCGAGAGGAGCGATGTGGAGCGGCGAGGTGGTACAGGTGGAGGCACCATACTCGGGGTCGCCCGCTGTTGTCCCGCAGATGGGCGGTAGGACAGATCTGAAGCGTGGTCCCATCCCTGGGATGTAGAGCGAGATCTGGATCTTGATCGGTGCCGTTCGCTCTGGTGCATCGGTATCGAGGCCTCGATACCGATGGGGTCCGAGTACTCCTCATCAATTACAAGGACGTCTGAGTCAAGAGGGAGAGCCAGCAGCTCATCTCCCGAGAGAGTGTCCATCGGTACCGGGGACGGTAGCGGTGGGGGGCAGGCTGGCGACTCCAGCAAGGGAGTTGGTGGACGCAGCGGAGAGCCCCGAAGCTGCTGCTCTGGAGAGTGTCGAGGTCGAGCTTGCGTCGCCGACGGGGAGCGTCTCTTCGATCCCGAAGAGTGGTCCCTCGGTAGCGAAGATGGTCGTTTCGGCGGCTTAGTTGCCTTCGGTACCGACGGTAGCGAAGACGGCGCCGACGATGATTTCTTCGGTACCGGAGTACTCGTTGGTCTCCTCGATACCGATGGCGTCGATAAAGATGGCCCGGCCTTCGGTACCGTCGTCGAGGTCGACGGTTTTTTCGACTTTTTTGTCGGTTTTGTCTTCTGCCTCTTTGGAGGAGGAGGAGACGGAGACAATGATGCCTGAGTTGTGGCCCTAAATGAGGGCAAATCAGGAGTTGCTGGGCGTGAGCGTTGTGTGGGCGGCAGCCCCTGCTCCCCAGAAGATGAAGGGCCCGGCTCCATACGGCCCGCAACGGGACGGTCAACCGCTGAAAGGGCCCTGCTCCAAAGTAGACTGCGCAAGCGATCGGCCCTGTTCCTCCGAGTCTGGCGCGAAAAACTAAGACAATGGGGGCAGGAATCTGTGATATGCCCTTCTCCCAAACAGCCCAGGCACAAAGAGTGTCCGTCGTTGAGGGCTAGTTTGGCGCGGCAGCGAGAGCAGTGCTTAAACAGCGCTGTCTGCGCCATAGGCCGCAGAAGAAAAAACTATCTAACTAACTGGTATAACTATAATGTTTTTTTTTTAAAAAAAATATTAACAACTAGAACCTAACTAACTAACAACTAACAAGAATTTGCTCTTCTTACAGGTCTCCGATGACGGAGGAAGTCTCCCGCGAGGCGATCAGCGAAGCGGTCGAAGAAGAACTGAGGTAGGCGGGACCCTGAGCATGCGCGGTAGGACGGTGGGGGGAGGGGTTCCCGCCTAAAATCCTAACTACTTAGAAGTTTCCCGAAGCGAGCTCGGCGCCGGCGCGAGCCCATATGTGTGATGCACAGAGACCACGAAGAAGAAAATATAGTTATGTACAAGTTGGTTTGGCATAAAAGTATCACATTTGGTCTATTAAAAGTATAGTGTATTCAAGCAATTATTACAAATTGAATTTACTTTTTTAAATTCAATCTCTTGAATCTCTTCCGGCACGCCTACCTAGTTGAACTTTAAGATGTTTTTAATAATGTATTAGTTTTATTTGTTTTTAATGTTTTATCTATTTTATGGTCTTTGTATTTATATTTATACAAATATAAATACCTCGATCCAGAGGGAGAGGCAGGTAAGAATTAAATAAATAAATATATTATTATTGTTGTTGTTGTTATTGTTATTATTATATTTTTACTTTTTTTAAAAAACCAACGGAGCTACAAGCTCCTGAACTGTAAAGAGTACCTGAACTGTAAGGAACTTCTTTGGTTTGACAGTTTATGAGGAGCAGGCAAAAAAACCAAAACCCCGAACTGAAGAAACCATCAACATTAGTAACAAAGAAAAATATTTATGTCTCCGCTAGTTCTCCACAGTGTCAAGCAGAGATAAAGCACCCATTCCCATAAAAAGAACTGAGAAAAACGAGGGACCAAGATTCAA
Source organism: Anniella stebbinsi (assembly GCA_029215795.1). Lineage (NCBI taxonomy): Eukaryota > Metazoa > Chordata > Lepidosauria > Squamata > Anniellidae > Anniella > Anniella stebbinsi. The sequence goes on from JARDYH010000003.1 coordinate 105,102,339, forward strand.
TGAATATGCATGAAATTTAATCAGACTCATTTTCTGAGCTATAGCTATCACTATCAGTTTCAGTCTCTGCTTCAGAGGCAAAGCTCCCTAGAGGCAGAAATGCATTTTGCTCTTGCATTTGAGAGTTGTAGTCTCAGTTTGCAACCTAGGACTTGCTTGTCCTCGGTGCACAGAAATCGTAATAATCTGATACTGTACATAGTTTTTAGAAATCATTTGGAGAAGTAAAAATACAAACACCTTGTTTTAAACATTTTATGCATCATGCTGTAGAGTCCAATGTGAGACATTGGTGCTCCTGCAGTACACTCGGAGAGATTTTTTGATAGATGTCAATATGTGTCAGCCTCAGCTTTCTGACGTTCTCTGTCAACTCCACACAGATTACAGATAACAAAGCTTTTTATTGCAATAGATCAGGTTACACAGATCAGCTTTCCAGCGCTCCTGGCAGAAGTTCAGCAGTTATAATTTTCCCAAAACCGAATAGCCTAGAAAAAGGCTCTCAACACTGTTCAAAAGACAGTTCGGAGGCTAGAATTCATACAGAATCAAGAGTCCCAGCAATGAATCTCAAATCAGAGTCTTAACGATACAAGATTCAAGGCAGGCAAGAGTTCAAGATTCCTGATAAGTCCAGGTAAGGAAGCATTCCAAGAAATTAAGAAGACATTCTCAGCAAAGGCTCTTCAGCCTGTGTACCAGCTTAAACTCAGGGGATGGGCTGCTAAAGCTGACCATCTCTCCTAACAGGGGTATCTGGCCCTAAACAATCACTACATCTGATGGGGCATCTCAGTTTGGCCCTTTTCAGTTGGCATAAACCAGGCGACACTCCTGAGCCCCCCGCCCTCCCCTGCAAAGTCTTTCTCCTGCACAGTTCTCACATTCTCAGGCTATAAATCAGAGGCCTCTTTCAAGGGTGCATCGTGCAGCTGTAGCTGATAGGCAGTATCCTCCTCCTTTGGCCTGTAATCAGAAGGGAAACTAGGCAAAGCTATGCTCCCAGGTCCCAAGCTTCCCACAACTGAACTGGGTTCCCAATCCACCTGCTCCAAGTCTGAATACGATTCCACCACAATATGTGGGTGAATACCTTTTTGTGTATATTTTAAGTAATTTTGTGGAGAGTAATAATTTGCAGTCTTAAAAAATGAGAATCTACCAATTATTGCATTCTTATCATTTCTGTCTAACATACTCAGTAAACACTGTGTCCGTTGTCCCCTATATGCTGAAATAAGCCCTAGCCCACATATGGAAATAAAGGGTTGTATATATATATATATATATATATGATATGGAATATGCACAGGCATGTTGCTCACTATTGTATTTGTGAAGAAAAGAAGCAGGAATTTATTTACTCAGTTTTTTGAATAAAGAGTAGTAGAGCCATCAGAAGAGGCCAGATGAAGCTGTTAGAGGAGATTAATGTCAGACTCGGCTAATACACCTCTAATTGGCCACTTCCATCCCACAGTATAAGATATCTGCAGAATTCAAGAACACAAGAGGCAGACAAAAAGCCTTTCATCTTAAAAACTACAAAAATATCTGATTTGAAAGGGAAATACTGGAATAAAACCCACTTCATGTATTTCAGAGAAATAAAACAAGCCATACATATTAGACAAAGAAGAAGTTGGCCTGAGTGGGACATTAAAAAAAGACTTGAAATATAAATTTTGTTCCCAGAAATATCTACTATTAAGTTGCTGTTGATTTATTTTTTCATAACAATGTTCTTAAACTCTGTTGTACGATTAAATATGATGCTGACCATGTCATAGTAGTAAAATGTTTTCTCTGGGTTCATAATGCATGCTCCCTTCTGAGAACTACAACCTGGTATAAAACTCTGCTCCCCCCTCACTCTCCCCTTCTGTTTTTTAAAGCCAGCAGCAACAAAAACACCACTATATTTTTCAAGGGAAATTTTCCTTTTTGGGTTTCTGCGTGTCTGGAAAGAATTTCCAAGGAAGGCAGACACCAGTTCCCAGCTCCATGCTTCCTGATAAGGAAGCAGATCCAGTAAAGGCAGCTATAAATAGCTGCATTTTTTTAAGTTTTAAAAATGAAGAGAGAGATCTATTTATTTAGTTTGCCCAAAGAGAGGATGGCTTTGGATCAGAAACACAGCTTTGATGCCCACCCTAGTTGTCATTTTAACTCCATTTTCTCTGTTCTTTATCCTGCCAAGTTGAATCAACTGAGTAACATAAAATCTGGTGTGGGTCTTTAATAGTGCCGGTTTTTGTGTAAGACCTTATAGCGCCAGTATTACCCTTTTTGTTTTTGGTTGCCAGCAGGCTCCATCTGGACCTCCTAGGGCTTCCCATTTACTCCCCCTCCCCAAATAGGGAAGTCCTCTTTATCTGGGAAGCATGCACTTCAGCTACTTTCTCCCATGCACTTAAGACATTAGTAAAACGTTTTAGCTCTGTCAGATCTCCCTTTTTACGTGTGCCTCAGCTACTCAGGAGACAGAACTATACATGGTGGTGGCAGGTTGGAGTCACTAGTGAAGTAGGGTGTGGATGTCCTGCCCCCTTTGGAGGACAGCTCTCTGGAGGATGATCTGGAGACCCCCCCTTCAACCAAACATCATGGAGGTGCTGCCTATGTTATGGGACCTTGAGGTGGATCAGGACCCTCTCAGGACCTTCACCTCATGACATGGTTAGACCCTCTCTCAGAACCTGAGGCAGATGCCGAGCAGCTACTTAGCCCCAGGAAGCAGAGGTGTATAAAGATTTATGCTTGGCTGGCTGCCAAATGCAGAAGTGCTCACCCAAGGAATAAGGATTCTTCATGGGTAAAAAGAATACTCATTAGCAAGTCTTTTCTCATGAGTAGACCATTCCTCAGGTAACAATGGTGACCTGCGGCTGTGCTCCGGATGGGGCTCTCAAGACTCACTGAATGGACCACTGAATGCTAGAATGCCATAGAATTCTTTCTTCCTCCATATAAGTCTTCACATTGCCTAAATTTATTTCCTAATGGTCCTACCAATTTCCCTTACGGATTTTCACTGTAGTCCATAGGCGGCCCAAACCTAATGCAAGCCAATTACATTAGGTGTGGGCCATAGTAGTAACCCTCCTTTTTTGAAACCTTGGTAGTCAAGATTCCAAGGTCCTGACCCTGAAAGGAGCCCTGTATTGAGAATTTCATATTGTGGCTTTCTCCATCACAAAACTCTGGGGAAGGGAGAGAGCTCCAACTGATGCAATTTCCCCCTCCTTGTCAATGTAAAGGAGCCCCTTTGAGTCTGAATCTGCTAGCCCTGCCTGGTAAGGGTTTCTTGAGTCAGAGGAATCAAATCCACCACTTCTTCTTGTAGTCCCTCTAGCAAGATCACAATGCATTCCCTTGTGTCTTGCGATGTCATGCAATTATTTGGAGAGTTATTCCAAAATGGGGTCATATCAGATATGCACAACTATATCAAGATAGAGGCATATCAAATATGGATATTTTGTGACCTACCAAGCTAAATGCAGCCCACTAATTGTGTATGTGGTCTACCATGGAATTGATCAACGTCCTGCTTTTCTCCTTGCTTCGGACTGCAAGAAGGGGGTTACTGAGTATCTGGCAGGCCACCATACATGCCTGGTGGGCAGTGTTTGGTTTGATGTGTCACAAGTTGTGCAGGCCTACATCATAGATAACCCATTAATGATGTGGGCCCACTTTGGCTTTAGGTTAAAGTTCTAAAGAACTTATCTGCTGATTGCATCCCTGGCCTTAGTTGAATCCTCTTTCTCTTCCCCTCCCCATACGTGATTTTCATACTTGCTTTCAGGGAATCCTTTCCATATTGTCAGACCTAGCCACAGCACTGCTGTGAGCCCTATAGCTTTAGAGCTAGAATATAATCACTATGCCAGGAGGATCCAGCCTAGGCGTTAACACATAATCCAGCAACATAATCCAAAACTATGCATTCAAAAGAGATTGTAGAACATAAATCCAATAAAATTAACCCAGTGCCAGGTAGACAAAAAGCCTGACACAGCAGCCAATTTTGAGGTGCAGGCTGAGACTGACTCAAGTTCACTTGCAAAGAGGTCAGCTTCTCTGTTAGAATTGTAAAGCTCCGTCTTTCTCTTCTCTGGACCAAAGTGGCCATGGAAGATACAGGCAGACAGATTCTTTTTAATTCCCCTGTCTGTCCTGCTCATATCTAACGTGTATGTCTGAGAGTAGAGTGTCCAACTTCATTTTATTTTTACATCATAACAATTCTGGAGGTAAGAGGAGCTGAACTTCTCCCACACTCCACCGCATCAGGATTTTTTTCTGCTAGCCAGGTTTAGACAACAGAAGTGAGCTGGGCTGTGAGAAACCTGAAGTGGCAGCACTAGGGGAGGGAAGGTGGCAGTTTATGTGTGTGTGACCGGGGTGGGGGTGGGGTGGACGTCTGCTCACTTCACCCACATTCCCCTCATGATGTCCCACCATGGACAGTTTGATTCAACCACAGGGCTGTCTCATGGAGAAGGGAGCCAGGCCACTGTCCCCGTGCCCCAAACTGCACACCCTGCTGGAACAGCTTCACATTCCAGACGATGCATGGAGGAGGCCCTCCATGCGAAGAGGAAACCCAATCACATAGTGAGGAGCAGCTATGCACATTCATCCGCTCATGACATTTTGCAGACATTGGGAACACACATGTAGCAAACACCATGGCCTAAATCCCTTTTATCCACACAATACCCTTGTGAATGGATAACGCACCAATAGGGCTTATACTTTCCCTTAATTCGTTCAAAACTGCTAGTCTCCTTCTAAAAGGGATACATACAAACATCTGCAGCATAACTGTGCAGTCCTTACTTTTATTAGCTTTATTATAGAGCCTTACCATCTCTGTGTGTGTGTGGGGGGGGGAACAAACTAAGTTCCAGTCCCAGACTAACATCTGGAAAAGAGTATTTCCTAGCTGGTGTAGGTAGGAATTGAAACTTCCCGTTTACCTTATGAAAATTGCTCTTTCTACCGTTCTTCCTGTTGCTGTCACCAGAAAGAATAACAAGCCCCAAATACTAAGTAAAAGAATGGGGATAATTAACAGATTTGCAGTTCTTAATGCTTATCTTTGGCACTAAGAACAGGGATGGGGGAGATACTTTTTGGAAAATGATCTGCCTCATTCCTTTCGTGAGACTAGAACAGTTCAGGGGAAAGGGGCCTGCAGGGGCTAGCCCCACTCAAAAATATTCTAAGGTCCTACCTTGAGTTTTCAGTCTTGGCTTTTAAAGCAATTATCTAGCCCCTTTACTTACATAGGTATAAAAAGAAATATGCAGGCAATAAACTAAAATAAGTCCCAGGGTTCTTCCAGATGGACGTACTACCAATCAAAAGACATTGTGCAGCTATTTCATCTTTTTCTCCTTAATGATGTTTGTTTGTTTGTTTGTTTAGTGGAATGTGACAACACCTGGCCCTACGTATAATTTTGTGAATGAGGCAGGGCGATTGCACACTAAAAACCTCAACTGGAAGTACCCGAGTTATGCTGGATCTAAAAGGTTTTGAATCCCATCAAGATACTGGAAGCACTTGTATTTATATTTTTGCTGTTTTGAATTGACAATGATTTCCCTTTACAACCATCAGTATTGCAAAGTTTTGGCTATGGGCCTGGAACAGTTTTTCCCCTGTTTCTGATCCTTCACCTGATTCTTGTCAACATAGGATGATTATAATGAACTCTGAGGACCACAATAGTAGATCATTCGCACAGAATGCATCTCATATAACTGACGCTTTTCTTCACAATCCTTCACACATTGTTGATTGGCATATACAAACTTTAGTGACCCATTTCCCCCCTTTTATACAGGGGAAAATTAAAAGCCAATAGGACAGAAGTCGACTCCTTATTACACGTAAGCCAGTCATTGTGTTAAGAGAAAGTGGGTCTTTGACTTTGGTCTACACGTCAGCTCTTTTCAGAGCCATGCGTCCCCTTGCCCCATGTACAGGAAAACTGGAAGTAGATGGGTTGGATGGAAACAACAAGACTTTCTTCCTAACTAATTTCCACTTGCCCCAGAATCTGCCTCTTACTTTTTCCATGGGCTTGGCAAGTGCAGTTGAAGCACGGCAGCCAGGGCAACTGGTACCGGGCCATAAAGGGCTACTGTACACATTATCCTGCAAACACCGGGTTTCCCACTACATCTACACTCAACAGGGAGCTTCATCCAATCCCTGACAAATGTGCAATACACATCTGTATGATACACATCTTCCCAACCACAGTTCCATCTCATTCATATGCTACTTGTTAGGCATATGCTTAAAAAATCTCAGGTGTTCACCTAAAACAAATAACGTATGAAGCTGCTCAGTATCCCCTGAATCCCAAGAGTTTTGAACTGGCAAACTATGTCCACTTATTTTTATTTTATCTATGATTAATTCAATTACTCCAAGCCTGTAAACAGTAATGCAACATGCCTCTTGTTACGCATAGAAATTGCCATCAGGTAAGCAATGGAAATTTTTGTAAAATGGTTGAGAATTGGTTGTTTTTCTATTCAAGCTTTCAATGTGCCACAAATGGCTATCACAGATAGTGTGTGGGCGGACAGGCTGTGTGTGGACTAGTAACGTTGATTGATTCATTTACAAAGCTGTTGTAAAGGATACCAGTGAGTATGCTTAAAGACTTGGCAATGCTATTCATGGACAGAGAGTTAAAAGTAGTTGCTGGCTTGTTCCTATCAGCAGAGGCAATAGAACAGTCTATTGTTAGCTTCTGCTGTGAGGATACATTGAACTGGTTTTATAAAAGAGTAACCTGACTGGCCAAGTCTGCCTACTTTATTGCTCAGCCATTGTTATAAAGCACTGAAGCTCGTCATCTAAAGTCTGCAACCAGACAACCAACGCCACCTGTTGACACACAAAACCTGCATTTCATCAAAACCAGGTAGACAGGGCCAGTTCCAGGTTTGGGAGAGAGAAGCCTCAGCAGCATGACCTTGCTGGTGCCTCCAATTTTCTTCCTTGTCCCTCTCCCCAACCATCCCAAATAAGTGAACGACACTGGCAAGAAGTAGCCATCACCAACTCTACTCACTCTACTACCTAAAGACAGTAGTACACCCGCTGGCAACTTTGAGGCTTGACTTCTGCAATGCGCTGTACATAGGGCTACCTTTGTGCCTAGTCTGGAAACTTCAACTTGTTCAAAATATGGCAGGTTGGTCACCGGTACATCTAGGGGTGACCACATCACACCAGTTTTAAAATCACTTCATTGGCTGCCAATCAGTTTCCGGGCAAAATATAAAGTGTTGGTTATTACCTTTAAAGCCCTACATGGTTTGGGTCCAGGTTACCTGCAGGATTGCCTTCTCCCATATAATCCACCCCGCACACTCAGGTCCTCTGGGAAGAACTTACTCCAATCAGCAAGAACTAGGCTGACGAGTGTTACCCAGAGGACCTTCTCTTCTACTGCTCCCAGATTGTGGAATGGTTTGCTGGAGGAGATTCGACAAATTAGCAGTCTTCATGAATTTAAGAGAGCCATGAAGACTGATCTCTTCCAGCAGGCCTACCCAGTTGAATTTTAAGATGTTTTTAATGATGTATTGGTTTTTATTTGTTTTTTGTGGTCTTTGTGTTTTATATTTATTGTTGTTCCCCGCCTCGATCCGGAGGGAGAGGCAGGCTATAAATAAATAAATATATTATTATTATTATTATTATTATTATTATTATTATTACTCAGCTACCAAAGGGGACTGGGCCCAGGCCACATCATTCTTCATGGCTGGCTGCTGGTGGGCCCTCTGAGGCACTGGGTCTTCATCAGTTGCCCAGGATGCCAATCCTGAGACTGTCCTAAGCACCAATGCATCCTAGTCTAATCCCACATTTTAGGCTAGAGTAAGTCTGCTGACCAGATTCTCTGGACCACAACCTTTTCAGGTGCCTGATCCCCGGCTGTGACAGCCCCACTGAGCTCTGTCTCTCCTCCCAACAATAGGTCCACCAGAGGCTCTTTATAGCCCTGGTCACTTCACACTTTATGTGGCAGCTGGTTTCACCAGGGCACCCTGCAGTAAACACAAAACATGAAGGGGAGATGCACATCCCTAAGCGCTTGATACAACAAATACAAATTCTAGTTCAACCTTGTAAATGTACACAAAAGTCACTAGTTGACAATAACAACTAAAAAAAAGTAGGCTGTCTGCCAGCCCAAACTAATGTAAGCCCTTTTGCCGCATCCACTTCCTCAAAGAACAAAGAACGAACACTTTTGCAAATGACCAGAAATTATGTGCCTGGTCATCTGAAAGCACTTGTTGCTCACGACAAATGAGTAGTTAGTTACAAGTTGGTACCTGTCACGCCACTGAGCTCTAATGAATTATATTAATCAGGAAAAGCAACTTAGGCTGCAAGATACTTTACCTGGGAGTAAGTCTCTATTGAATTGTGGGACTTACTTCTGAATAAACATGCATAGGATGGCACAGTAATTTATAAGAGAAAAATCCAAAGCAATTCACAACAGGTTTGAGATTAGAAAGTCAACAGCAACAGAAAATGGATTCCTCTGAATATGTTTGATTTAGGAAAGCGTTAAATCACAGGAGGGCAACTTGTAGGCCAAAACATCTGGAGGCCACAAGTTGCCCATTCCTGCTTTAAAACCCAGAAAGGCCCAAATCAGGCCTGGCTAAATCACTCCTGCTACTATCCGAGGCAATTCTTGCATCTACAGTCTAGGAAGGGATGGACTCTCCTCTGCTCTCACCTGAAAAAGTATTCTTATTAATCTCCAACTTGAAACCTGCAGGCCTCCTTACTCTCACTTTGAACATCCCATAGATGCCCTTTCCTTTACTAGAAAAGATTAGATCCCATCAACTGTGTCAAGAAAACAAACACACAACATATGAATGTATATCTAAGTAATACCACTAAGTAGTAAATGATTTTCAGTGTGTTGTTACAGTATACAAGAACGAAAGAGCTCCAATTGTGGGTTACAACATTTACTACTTAAGGGCCTGGGAACAGAGAGCAAAAATGGATTCTACTCCATCATTTCTCTCACCTCAGAAACTGATGATTCAAACACACTCACCTGTGATTTGGCACTACATTCTGTGCTTCTAAGGAAAAGTTTTTGCTTACCTGTTTCTGGCAAACACTACAAAGTGCCTTCATACCCTTTTTGGGCATTTCCAAGCAGCATTTGCCTCCGGGTGTTACACACACATCACACTTAATGATATATGGTAAGGGCATCTTGTACAATAGCACAAAGAAACTCAAGCTTTGGCAGCTTTCCCCAACTGGGCTGATGTGGGTGGAGCGGGGGAGGGAAGACCAGTTTGAGGGCATTGTTAGAGATAATGAGCTTCGGTTCAAATAATGTTAAGAGGGGCATGGAAGGGAACAAGGGGAAATCTAAAAATCAAATAACCCAGGAAATGAAAAACACTGTACTAAGGAGGCACATTAATGAAGTTAGTTAAGGGCTAACTTTCACTCCTTGCAACCTCTCCTATCCCTGCAACATCCCACAGATGACACTTGTACTCGTAAGAGCTCTCTTCCCACATTAGGAAGCACAGCCTAATCCATGCGGCTTTCATTTCCTCTGCAGTAGTATGGCCTACAGTGATTTTAACACATCTAAAGGGTGTTTGTTCGTTTGGTTAAAAATAAACTAAAGCCACATAAAATATATGGCCAACAGCTCAAAATGAACCTTACCAGTTGCAGCATATCAAATGGCAGGTTGTGCATAACACAGTACTTTAATGTTCATGCACATCATTTAAATGTATATGCAACCAGAGTCAAGATGCTTCCCCACCTACAGAAATACAACTTCTAAAGGCCTGGGAAGGTCCTGAATAATAGCAATGCTAGGAGGTTATATTAGCCATTTTTAAAGACATCCCTAAAAAGCAAAATAGGAATAAAATAGGGAAAATGAAAACCTGGGGATAATTCACAGTAAGTGTATGCTCTATCTGCACATAATAATCCCCAAAGCTCATTGTAGTACCAGTGAACCATTGGTGGTGGTGAAGAAGAAAATACAGGAGAGATAGCACCATGTGACCAGCTCAGGAAACATTTTGTGACCAAGTCATGAAACAAACCTATTGGAGATACAAAATCCAGAGTGCATCTGCCAGTGAGGATCAGCTTCACTTGGAGGACTATGGGAATTCCACAACCTTAAGAGATCTCTATCACATGACAAAAAAGAGCCAACGTGTACAGTAAAGAGGGAACAAATTCTCATGGAATTTGTGGGGGATCAAAAAACAACAAAAACAGAAAAGCTGCCCACATGGTAGGATTCATCCTAATTCTTCCTTCTAACACCAATCTTCTTAAAATACCATTATTGGAATACTCACGTAGGTGGGCCGGGAGTCTGATGGCATCTTCCTCCATCCTGATTGCTCGAGGCACTGGGACATGTAGTGGCGACGAGGAAGTGTAATTTGGTACCGGGCTCACTGGAGGGGTGTACGAAATCCTTTCCTGCTGTGATGGAAAAGGGGGGGGAGGAAATGTGAACTTTGGGAGGAAAAGTGAGAAAGCAACTAAAACAAGAACTATCTGAAGAAAGAGTATTCCATGACAGAGAACCACAGTCAGATAACAACATTTAAGTCTACTTCTGGTACAACAAAATCCATAACGTCTGTGTATAGGATTGCTGCCTTAGCTGACTAATCTTAAACTAGTTTTAGCGCTACTGGTTTAGGTTTGACTAAACAATGGAAGCATTATGCAGACCATAAACTATGAAGGTGGATGGGGCAGAGAGATTAGTTGCCTAAGGGAAACTGTGGCTAAACTGACACTTGAACAGGGAACATTACAGGTCACATACTTAGCCATTATATTGCACAGCTATCATCCTTTTTTCAATATTGAAACAGGCACCTATATTGATATTTTAATAATATGCAAATTTATTTAAACTTAACATTGAGGAATATCTGCACCACTTAATATAATAAAATCTCTAAGCAGTTTACCATAAATATTAAAAATCACAATTTCAACACAGTATTGAAACAATTTCCACTGCATTAACAATAACAAGCAATACAAAGAACAGTAAGATGGAACAGCATATGATTAACTGCAGTTTGTTACAAGTCAGAGAAAGCCTGGGCGAACAAGTGCATTTTCAGGAAGCGTTTGAAACACACACCATATTTTCTGCCTCTCAAACAGCATGGCAGAGGGTGTTCTACAGTGTGAGAGCCACCACTTGCAAGGCCCATCTTTGAGATATTACATGGTGACTTTCTGTTGGTCAGAGAACAACCAGCAAGGCCTCCTCTAAAGGTCTTAAAGATCAGCGGTGTGTATACACACACACACACACACACACATATGGGAGAGCAGTGGTCTGCTAGATATGTATTACAGCCTCCGCTCACAGCCTAACATTTCTATTCCCCCCCCCACACACACACACACCCTCAGCTTTCTCTGCTTCTTGGTGGGGGAGCCGTTGGAATTCTCAGTGGCCCTGCTGTCTCATAGCCAAGCTTCAGCCCATCATATCTGATGGCATGGGAGGGGGCTTCAGTCCTTTTCCCAGCTCCACTTCCCTACTTCTCCTCATTACCCTCACATCTATCATGGAGGCCACTGCTTCTTGCAGAGCTAGGGGCAGGGCCAAGTCAGACCCCCTAATCACAGTGTCCAGAATAAAGAGCAACTTTGTCTCTCTCAAATAAACCCCAGGTTCTAACCCATCTACTCTGTCTCATAGCACTCCCTAGCTAGCATCGACCTATGAAGTCCTGGCCTGGGTTCCGTTCCTTGGTCACCCTAGAATGTGCAGAATGCTAGGAACTGTTTTACATAAATAATACTTGTTTGCTAATACACAATTTCATTTATCTTCAAAAGTCTTCTATAATAACACTGCATAATTTGCTACACAGCACCATCTCCATTTCCACAGAGCACTACGTTTAATTTTTTCCTGTTTTGTTTAAAATTCTGCAGCATTGTCTTCTGAAGAAGTTATCTAAAATATCTGAAGAGCTTTAAATATACAACGATATATCACACCTCCAGCTTGCTGAAAAGGAGCTGGGAGAGTTTGCCAGGGACCATGAAAAAGAGAGATCAGCACTGAGAGTTTGTTTCTGCCCCACTTTCTGCAGGTATGTCAAGCCTCCGGCGTGATGGAGGCGTGAGCTGTGAGCCAGGGGGCTCTTGCCCTATGGCTCTTTCCTTGTGGATCAAGGATTGTGGAGAGAGGCCAGGGGAAGTGCCGCAGTTTCCCCCTCAACAGCGCAGGACTTTGATAATTCTTCAGCTGGGTCAGCTAAGGAGATGTAAGGCCTGTCAATCTATCTGGGCTCTATTCCTCATGACTGCTACATTAAAGCCAGTACTATTCCACTAGTGGCCGAATCAACTCAGCCAGCCAGGGAGCCAACCTCCACATTGGTGGCATCTGGCCAGAAGGCCTTTGTGTGCACTGTTTTAGTTGGTTGGTTGTTTGGATTGATTTTAGTAGGAATATTCTAGCCTGGGGCAGGTGTAGAAGTGGGTTTCAATATGTGCCTGGGAGATGCTATGTCCACCTGGTAATGCATCAGCATAGACTCGAGGGTTGGGAGGGGCGTTGCTGTGGTCTACAGGGATTCTATCTCTAGGCTCTCTGTCTGCCTGACTACTAATTTTGAGGACAGATTCTGCTGGTGTACTGCCTATCCAGCAGTCTCCCTGCCTAAACTGACAGAGATAGTTTTAGACTTGGTGCTGAGGACTTCCAGGATGATTGTCCTGGGGAACCTCAATATCCATGCCGAGGCTGTCCAATCTGGTACAGCTCAGGATTTCATAGACACCATGACAATCATGGGGCTGTTCAAACATGTCATTGGCCCAACACATGCAACAGGTCACCCTCTGGATTTGGTTTTCTCAGGTGATCTGAAAGTGGGGGATTTAACGCCTACCCCTTTGTTGGTGTTGACTGGAACGCAGGGCACTAGAGATGTTCATCAGATTCAGCTAAAGTGGGCTTCCCTCTGAAATGACCAGAACCAAAGCTGGGCCAAGACAAAGCTGTAGTACCAATTCATGCTTGGAGATGCAGGCATTATGTCTCCTCTCCAAAGAGCATCATTTGGTTTCATTTCTCTAAACCACTGATTATGAGTGAAGAAAGGGGGAGGCAGTGAGTGAAAGGACCACCTCCTTATCCTAGGGCATACCTTACCAGGCACTGTCCAAACATTGTGGTTTGGGGGACAGCCATTCTTCCAATGCCACCAATCTTCACTACAAAAAAAGGCCTTTAACTGGTTTTCAAACATCTTAACTCCTTAGCCCCAGCACCCATTTTTCTGTGACTTGGCAGATTTCTTGTTTTGGGACACCTCTGCCAGCCAGTTTCGTACAAATTGTCCCCCAAAATCAGGGGGGAGGGAAGAGGAAGCAAAAAATAATCACCCCAAGATTTGAGGACTCCCCCTCCGCATAAACTGCTGCACCTATCCTGGATCTTTGCAGGTTTCTTACATAGGGACATCTCTAGGCTGCCTGTCATTTTCAGAACAATATTTCACATGGAACAGAGGGGGATAAGCGCATCCTCTTTTGGATTCCCTCAAAATGTCTAGCCATCATTCTGGCATTTGGCAGGTTTGTTTCCCCTCAAAAGGAGCAACTGCCTGAAATTTTAATCTAATTTTGCCCAGAAATGAAAAGGTATCACAGTTCCCTTTTAAAAAGCATCAAAATAAATAGGCACGTAGCACAAAAAAAAAAAAAAAACCTGCACCCATTTTCTCACAGGTGGCAGGTGTAATCCCCTCCCAAAGGTCTAGTATGCCTGCAAATATCATTCAATTCGGACAAACAAAATTATAGCTGGTTTTTTTTAAAAAAAACGTGTCACTCAATGAGTGGCCCAAACCCTGGGTTTCTGAATCTCACCTCAGGGGATAACCTTCAAATTGGTCTGAGCAGAATCGGGCCACTTTCTGAAATGTCGAAGTGAGGTCTGAGTCAAATTTCAGCATGGTGCATGCCCCTAGCTAGCAAACATTATGCCAGTTTCCAGTTTTTAGTCTGAATTATGTGGGGTGAGGTGGGGTGGGATGGAGGAACTTTTCTTCCTCAAATGCCAGTATAGAAAACCTAAGACTAACTTTGATCTAATCTTGACCCCCTCTAGAAGGATTCGCTTTGGCGCCTGGCTGCCCGATTATGCGCATATTCACGGAAGCGCATTTACTCCTAATACCTCTGTACGAGAGGCGGCGAAGCTCATTACAGGACGACCGAAACGCGCTTTAAACTTGTTCACATGCGGAGAATCGCATGTTTACACGGCGGTAAGGCGCTTTAACTGCTACCGCAAATTAAAACTCGCGGTTTAACGCGCATTTGATAATGCGCATAATCGGAAGTTTAAAGCGCCTCAGCCCCCAATTTGCGCTCCTCTCTTGTAGAGGTAAAAATTTTAATCAGCCTTGAAAGAGCTTTAAACCTCTCTTGTAGAGGCAGCCTTTGTTGGAGGATTTCTCTATATTCTAAACATGGATGGTAATTACAAAACAAAATTACACCCTTTTGTTATGGTGAGTTTAAATAAAACAAAACCACAATATCTGCATTAGGTACACAACAAAACTCAGAACACTGCCATATGTTCCACTGCTGTTTTTGCTGTTTTCCCACAGTTGAACTAGCAAAATCTTTATGGTGTTGTGGAGTTTACTACCGACACTGAAAAAGACAATAGAGGATGTACTCATTTCATATATTTTAAGGGAAGCTTACATATGCATAGGCAAGATCAGACAAAAAGGAAAACACAAGCCAATGAGACGAGAAGAGAGAGAAACCTATTATTCCCATCATGGAGATAGGGGAGCTGAGACCAAGAGGTTTGCTCACCTAGCTCATCTAGTGAGTTCATGAAGAAACAAAATTTGTACTGGGAATTTCTTAATTCAGATCTCAGGAGACAATCTGAGCATCACGCTAAGCCATAGGAGAGCACAATGAGCACAATGAGCCATCATAAGCCTTGGGATGCTTGAACTGGACTGGTCCCTCTAGACCTTATGCTATATACTAGCCCTGGAGTGGGAAAATGGAAGCTCAGCTTATATGCTGTTAGAACTTGGGAGTACTGAACCGCTCAGAAAAGGTAATACCAAATGGCAAACATTGATCCCTGTATACAAGAAGCTACAGCACAGAAAATTTCCTGGATGCCCTTGTCAAAGTGATGGGGGTTCTTACAGTGATGGTTATTAAGACAACCACTAAACACAGTACTGCTCATACTTTATGAAATTGCACTACACTTTTAAACTTATTACATATTAGATATTCTACACAGGTTTTCCCCCCCATCCTGCCTAGAAACCTACTTCTATAGCCACCCAGCTCTTATAGGCATCTCCTTTATTTCCCCCTGTCCAGCTCCTACCTCTCGTATGCAGCTTCTCCCCATATTCCACTTGCCTCCTGCACCCACACCCACAGCACTACATGTTACACAGTTGCCCTCTTTTTAGTCTACATCATTTTTACCTATGGCAACTAGACACATTCCAGTGAGCAACTTATAATTTCTTCCATTTGATATTCCCAGTGCAGCGGTAGCCTGTGGCCTACACTTCAGGACCCTCTGAGCATTCATAAATCCTACTACCAATGAAACAAGAGAGACACGTCCATGAACTCTGCATAGCTAGGCAACAAGGGGCCCTCACTTCTGCAACAGCTTTCTGACTGGAATCAAAGAGGTACATCTAATGAGTGCATTCAGTGTGGTAACCCAGTAGTTGTTCTACTGACTGTCCAAGTTATCTTGGACAGTCAGCTCTAGTACTAAACAGGTGGACTATTTTCTCTTTTGCTGGTAGAGTTCAGCTTTTAGTCTCTCTTGCGGGTGTGTCTGTATCTGTTTGGCCATCATAAGGAAAAAATTATGCAACGCAATCCTAATACCCCACTGAGTTCAATAGGATTTTCTCCCACGTATGTATGCATAGGATTGCAGGAAGATATATGTGCACAGTACTGGACAGAGATAGCCTGGCTTCAGTGATCCTCACCCTGGAAACCATCTGGATTACTACAATGTGTTGTTCAAAGGTACATGTACCCTTGAAAATGGTCTGGAAACTTCTGTTCATACAAAATATGGTTGCTAGAGTACTAACAGGAACTGAGTGTTCTGATCATATCATGCTAGTACGTCAACGTCTCCACTAGTTGGCAGTCCATTTCCAACCCAATGCAAACTGCTGCTGCTTCTGATGATTAAAATCCTTCATGGTCTGGGCCCTCGATAGCTAGAGGATCATCTCTTCCCATAGATCCTAGAATAACCTCCCTGGAGAGGCCTGCCTGGCATCTACTCTTTTAAGTGCCAAGCAAAGAATGTTTTATTTTCTTAGATCTTTTAAACTAGGTTGTGGTTTTAACGATGCTTAGCTCTGTGGATGTTCCTTCTTCTACTCTCTGTTTTAATTGATTTAGCTTTGCTCTGTTTTAATACTTCAGTACAAATAATTTAGGATATTTGGAAACTTTATGAAGTGTATACTATATGTAACATGGCATACTTTTTTTTAATTGCTTGCTAACAGTACCGTCAAATCCTACTTTCTGGAAATGGTAGTACAGGGATTGCACCATTCCCAAACAAAGCATGTGCCTGACACAGGTATGGCTCCTCTTCCAGCTGAAATTCCAAGCAATACATCAGTCTAATCCCATCACCACAATATAGCAGTTTCAGAGTGTAACCAGCCTGGAAAACAGTTTCTTGCAGAACTTCACTCCAGCCCAAAGACAATGCAACTTTGCAACTTTGTGCTAAATAGTTGGATTGTCTGTAGATTCAAATCCCAGATATGGAACTGAATATCCACTAATTCTAGCCACAATTCTTTATTCGGGGTTTTGGCACGGAAACAGCCTTGGTCGCCCTGTATGATGACCTATGTCGGGAGAGGGACAGGGGGAGTGTGACTCTGTTGATTCTCCTTGATCTCTCAGCGGCTTTCGATACCATCGACCATGGTATCCTTCTGGCACGACTGGCTGAGTTGGGAGTGGGATGCACTGCATTGCAGTGGTTCCGCTCCTACTTGGCGGGGCGGCTCCAGAAGGTGGTGCTTGAGGAACATTGCTCGGCCCTGTGGATGCTCCAGTATGGGTTTCCACAGGGGCCAGTCTTGTCCCCCATGCTGTTCAACATCTACATTAAACTGTTGGGTGCAGTCATCCGGAGTTTTGGAGTGCGTTGTCATCAGTACGCTGATGACACGCAACTCTACTTCTCCTTTTCATCTTCAACAGGTGAGGCTGTGGATGTGTTGAACCGGTGCTTGGCTGCGACAATGGACTGGATGAGAGCTAATAAACTGAAACTCAATCCAGACAAGACTGAGATGCTGTTAGTGGGGGGTTCCTCTGACCGGATGGAGGGTGTTCAACCTGTTCTGGATGGGGTTGCACTCCCCCTGAAAGAGCAGGTTCGTAGCTTGGGGGTTCTCCTAGAACCATCTCTGCCACTTGAAGCTCAGGTGGCCTCGGTGGCACGGAGTGCCTCCTACCAACTTCGGTTGGTGGCCCAGCTACGCCCCTATCTGGACAGGGATAACCTGGCTTCAGTTGTCTATGCTCTGGTAACCTCCAAGTTACATTACTGCAATGTGCTCTACGTGGGGCTGCCTTTGAAGACGGTTCGGAAGCTGCAGCTTGTGCAGAATGCAGCGGTCAGATTGGTGACCAGAAGGTTCAAACGTATAAGACCGACTCTGGCCCGCTTGCATTGGCTGCCTGTATGTTTCCGAGCCCGATTCAAGGTGCTGGTTTTAACCTATAAAGCCTTAAATGGTTTGGGACCACAATACCTGATGGAACGTCTTTCCCGACATGAACCTACCCGTTCACTACGCTCAACATCAAAGGTCCTCCTCCTGGTGCCTACTCCAAGGGAAGCTCGGAGGACGGCAACAAGGGAGAGGGCCTTCTCTGTGGTGGCCCTTCAATTATGGAATGATCTCCCCGACAAGGCCCGCCTGGCACCAACACTGTTATCTTTTCAGCGCCAGGTCAAAACTTTTCTTTTCTCCCAGGCATTTAAACAGCTCAAGTTGAGGTTTTGATTGACATTGTGGCCAGGCTTAACAGTTAAAATGTTTTGAAGTGTTTTAATGTCAGTTGTTTTATGTTTATGGTTTTAAATTTTGTATATTGACTTTTTAGTGTTAAATCTTTTAATTTTTGTAAATCACCAAGATTGCTTCAGCTATGGGGCAGTATATAAGTGTAAATAATAATAATAATAATAATAATAATAATACAATCATTAACAAAAGTAATAAGAAACCATTTAAATTTTCACTGTACAAAATGTTTTCCCATTTTTATTATCGAAACAAACCTGTGTAATAGGTTGAGCTAAGAGAGAATGATTCAATATAAGGCGTAATTTCAATGATTCCCAATTCAAAGACAAATGAGAATTCTCCCCTTTTTGAAGAGAATTCCCGGTACCTCTCCACATGAGCTTCTGCCCCAGGCTTGCTTACTTCCAATCAGGAAGCATGCTTAGAATAATGACATGCACAGCCAAACTGGCTAAGCACCTCTCCACAAACATAGGGAGATTTTAATCTGTATCCCTCAAATTCAAATACAGTACTGCACCTGACAGACACATTTCCAGAGGTCTTTTACGGTGTATCAGAACACCAGTTCCTAAATCTGGCCTTCAGGTGGTCCAGAATACTGCAGCCAGACTGGAGACTGGAGCCAACTGCAGAGAGCACATGACTCCTTTCATCCTACTGATCTGTTTCCAGGCACCATTCCAAGTGCTGGTTATGACTTAGAAAGCCCTAGATGGCTTGGGACCAGGCTACTTGAAAGATGGCCTTCTCCCAGTCAAGCCTTCCTGAGTTTTTAAGATCTTCAGGGGAGGCTCTTCTCTCAGTTCCATTGCCGTCAGAGAGACATTTGGCGGAGATAGGAGAGAAGGGCCTTCTTGGTAGCTTCCCCTAGATTCTGGAACTCCCTGCTAAGAGAGGCTAGGTGGACCCCCTTTTCTCTTGTCCTTCTGCTAGCAAACAAAAGCATTTTTATTCAGGCATATATATATATATATATATATACTTTTGGCATATAAACTTGTCTTTTACTGAAGGTGTTTTAATTTGTTGACTGCTATCTATGTCTTTCATTGTTGTGTTTTTAATTATGTTTATTGGTTCTGTTTTTATATTATGCTTTAATAAAGATTTTGTTTTGTAATCTGAATTTTATTATTGTTAGCTGCCTTGAGTGCCATTTTTGGTGGAAAGGCAGGATATAAATTAAATAAATAAATTAGCCCAAAGTGAAGCAGGCAGGTGCTACTAGTGGGCTGACAGCTGGAGATGCTCGAATGGAAGTGCTGTTTGTATAAACCATGGCCTCCATATGGATCTTAAACCACCTTAAACCATGATTTGATTTCCTGGCTTGTTCTGAAACTGGTAACCTGGCTCAGATGAAACAGAAAGCTATTATTAATATTTTGCTGAGCTGCACCATGAAGAGAGGAGAGACGGGACTGCATGCACAGGTAAAAAGCTCATGCATATCTCAACTGAGATTAAGCGGAGTTCTGATCATGTTAATGTAGCCACTGAAAGTCTGGCCCAATAAAAATATATATATTGTTTCTGATGAAGAAGACTCAAAGAGGGAGCCTGATGTATCCAAACCGTTGGATGGAGCAGTTATGTAACTCCTCACAGCTGTTAGGGAGAGGTTTTCATGTATGGATGCACAGGCCAAGATAGGTATACCACAACAGTCATGTACCCATGCATGCAAACTTTCTGCATGAACTCTTAACAGGAGGGTAGATGAAGAACGTAACTAATATAGGGAAATAAATAAAGCAAGGACAAAGGACAGAATGGGTCTAGCATGCTGATGAGGCCAATTCCACCCAATGTTCTACCACGTTCTTTCAGATTCACTGGGAAGGCACTCTTAAGTATATTTCGTATACTCAAAATTAGAACCACGGGGGTGTGCAGGGAGTCATTCTTGGTGGCTGTCCTTCAGTCTTGGATTTCTCTTCTCATAGATTTTCTAAAACCTCAACCTATACATCTTCCAGAAGTAGCATGAGAAGTTTGTATTCAAACTGGGTACTGGCGAACAGAAATAAAGAGGAATACCATAAAGCAATCAGCACTCACAGCCATTTCGGACGCAATGGTCCAAAATGTCAATGAAATAAATTACCAAGGGTACAATCCTATGCATGTTTTAGACAGAAATAAATCCTACAACTCCCACATTCACCAGCCAGCACCAGTGGTTCAGTAGGCAGGGAGAGGAGGAGACTGGGGTGGAAGGCTTCTGAAGAATCCTCCTGCCGCACCAACTTCCTTCCCTCCCGCTCTGCAGAGCCCTAGCTAGACAGGCAAAAACACCTTTCTAGCTAAAATGCAGAGCAGGGGGAGCGCAGAGGTAAAGATCGCCTCCATGCTCCTCCCGCTCTGCACATATGATCCCTGCCAACCTCTGGATTTGGAGTCTGATGCGCCTGTACTCATTTTTGTTCTCCCATTTACAACAGATAAATGTAACATCGCTGACAATAGCCTACTTCCTTGACCGCAAAATGGAGACATTGCAAGATGATAACTGTTTACCAGAATGTATGTACAGGGCAACAAAGCATAGTACATCGAGCTGTCTAATCTGCTGTAAATTACTTTACTCATTCCACCCAAACCGTCCATCTTGGAATCCATCCTGTCTGCATTACTGGACCTACTCTAGGCTCTGTCCATGTCCAGGTATAATTTCAACATGTATTTATTTATTTATTTATTAAATGAATATCCTGCCCACCCACCAAAAATGATGCTCAAAGTGGCTAACAATAATAAAATACAGATAAAAACAGAATTTTCATTAAAACATTAAAATAAATAATTTAAAAACAAAACTAAATAGAAAGCAATAAAAAGAAATTAACGGCACCTAGCCAGTTAGAAACCCCTCTGACGACAAAGCAGAAAATCAAGCAGAAATTCAAAAGCCAAAGTTAGCTAGCGCCTCACATGAGCTGTGCGTACTCAGCCTGATGAGTTGGCACGCAAAGGCTTTCTTTAAAAGGTCAAAAGTTTGAGACATGCCGCTTTAGACTTCTGATCAACTTCCAGTTGTTGTATTTCAGGTCGCCAAATCTATGCCTGAACATAATACTAAAAAAATATATCAATGCATGTAATAGTTGATTCTGTAACTGGTTTAGGAAGAAGAGGAGCAAGTGCTCTGCAGAAGGTACATCCTGGGGGCATGAAGTAAGATTTGGATCACACCCTTGAGGACTCTGCAAATGAGAGCCTCTAGAAGAAGGAAGAACAGAAATGCTGGAATTTGAGCTTTTGCCCCCTTGCTGTTTTCTTTAACAGACCTTTGGTCATTTTTTTGATGCTGTTCATACAGCAGTTTGCCTCAGATGCATTGTAGGCCCAATTAAAACAAGTGTTGCAAATAAAGATTTTTTTGTTTTTGTTTTAAAGCTCTTTGGAATGGACCTCTATGCAAAGCAACATTCGGAAATAGATTAACATCTCATTTCCTGAACACAGGGAGCCAAGATTGTTTTATTGACCTTAGTGATTTCATGGAGTTCATTTCCTCCCCCACCTCACTTGGAACAGAATTTGAATCTGAAAACACCAAAGATAGACACTAATATCTCATGCCCTACTCAATTAAATTTCTCCAGACAAAAACGAAGTATGGAGGGTCTACAGGTCATTGCAAGGGAAGAAAAAATGTCTTTTGTGATTAAACTAAAATGCTACAAATAGCTGTGTCAATGAAGGCTGCAATGTTCAGTCGATTATTAATCTTTTTGTTGAACAAAAAGTTACTGTAAATTGAAAGTTACTGTAGCTATGAAAAAGAAACCAAATGCATCGTTACAAGATGGGGGATACTTGGCTACGACAAGCGAGAAGGTTCTTGGAATAGTTGTAGATCACAAGCTGAATATGAGCCAACAGTGTGATGTGGCTGCAAAAAAAGCAAATGCTATTTTGGGCTGCATTAATAGAGGTATAGCTTCCAAATCGCATGAGGTACAGGTTCCCCTCTATTCAGCACTGGTTAGGCCTCATCTTGAGTACTGTGTCCAGTTCTGGGCACCACACTTCAAGAAGGATGCAGACAAGTTGAAGCGTGTTCAGAGGAGGGCAACGATGATGATCAGAGGTCTGGAAACAGAAGAGAGACTAAACGAACTGAGCATGTTTAGCCTGGAGAAGAGAAGATTGAGGGGAGACGTGATAGCACTCTTCAAATGCTTGAAAGGTTGTCACACAGAGGAGGGCCAGGATCTCTTCTCGATCAACCCAGAATGCAGGACAAGGAATAATGGGCTCAAGTTACAGGAAGCCAGATTCCAACTGAACATCAGAAAAAACTTCCTGACTGTTAGAGCAGTACGACAATGGAACCAATGACCTAGGGAGGTGGTGGGCTCTCCCACACTAGAGGCCTTCAAGAGGCAGCTGTACAGCCATCTATCAGTGATGCTTTGAAGTGGATTCCTGCATTGAGCAGAGGGTTGGACTTGATGGCCTTATAGGCCACTTCCAACTCTACTATTCTATGATTCTAAATTGCTGCAGATTTATTTATTTTAAAGGTTCAACTCATAAAGGTGGTCTAAACATTATTTTGGTTTAATAAGCCAGGATTTCTGGCTCAAAATGTTATGTGAAACAGCCAGTGTTAGCATCTATGTATTATGGAGTCATGAAAAGCCCTGGCGCAAAAGTTTATATTTGTTTGTTTGTTGTATTTATATCCTGCCTTTCCAACCAGGAACCCAAGGTGGCATACACAACTCTCCTCTCCATTTTATCCTCACAACAATTCTGTGAGGTAGGTTAGGTGGAGAGTCTCTCAGTGAGCTTTATGGCAGAATGCAGACTAGAACATGAGTCTCCCCAGTCCTAGTCCACAGCACTCCAACGAGTATACCACACTGCCTCTCAAGTTAAAAATAATAAGGCAGCCCAATTGCTAAAATGCTGCAACAGGGCTGCTTTATTATTTTCCCTGTGCCATAAACGTAAGGATGGGCTGCAGCTCAGAGCACATACCTTGCATGCAGAAGATCCCAGGTTTCCCAGCATCTCCAGGTAGGGCTAGTAAGTCTTCTGTCTGAAACTCTAGAGAGCCACTGCTAGTCAGTGCAGACAATATTGAGCTAGATGGACCAATAGTGTGACATGGTATAAGGCAGCACCTATGTTCCATTTAGCAATATGATTAGCTAATTAGTACAGTAGTTACACGCTGCAGGCAAAAAAAAATTTAAATCTTTTGACTCTTTGACAATTAATTTAAAAAAAGATGGCAATCATGCAAAGATGGCTACAATTACATGAGCAAGTGCTTGAGTCACCTGGGGTGAAACTGAAATGGCTTTTGGCCCCTGAATTGATCTATGTTTCCACGACAACTGCAAGTCAACAATATGTGGCCTAAGCAGAGGTCATCTTACTATGAAGACTAGAACAGAGTATACCAAAATTTTAAAGGTTGTATGAGCTGTCTGGCTTTTTGACAGTCTCTGAATGTCCACCATAATGTTAGGTTGTGGCCATAGGGCAGTTCAGACATTCAACCCTATGGTAACATCCTACACATTGCAGGCAACAGGCCCAGGGAATGTGCAGGCCTACCACAGTGTGAATGAGCTCATGCTTCAACCCAGAATGCAGACTTACTTAACATACAAGCATTTCACCAATATCTGTTCTCCTTTTCTCTTCCAAAAAGGCTGAAATGTCACAGATAATTGGGCAAACTGAACCTCCATTTACTTATGCGAACACATGACAGGTGGATAGGGTTGTTTCCAAAGCCCAGCTGCGCACTCCGCTGTACATACTATTTTACGAGTGGGTTACCACATATATGAACCATCCAAAATCATTCAATGAAGAGGAGAGGGAGAGAACATACACACTGGCTGAATTCGGACGACACGATAGTCAATGGTGGGGTAATAATCATCTTTACAGTTGTTCATCTCGGGGATACTCCCCACACAACATGGTAATAAATAATCAACCATGGTGTGGATTAGGATCAGAGCTGAGTTGACTATGGCAGCATTCGGACGACACGATAGTCAATACAACTGACGATTGTTTCCCCCCTCCCCCAGTTGCTTATTGTGTCGTCCGAATTCAGTAACTCTGTTGTGACAAATGAAAACAGTGGAGAAGGGCTCGAAGTATTGTACACAGTGTAATGAAGGGCTGTTACTATGCTTTCAGAGATGGAACGTCAAAAAAATCCATGTCCAATTAGGAAGTATACAGCAGAGGTTGGGTGGAGATTCAATTAAGTTCCCCAAACTCCTAATATATTATACCAGACATGTTGACACAACTCATTTTGTCTAGTATAACGGGCTGAAAATATAACCTGAACTTTTAATTGCAGCCATCTTTGGAACATGGTTATATCCAGGAGAGATCAGTAACGATCAGGGTATACCATCATGGTGTGATATGCAAAGCAGATCTTACTTTTGCGTTGGTTTGACTAAAGATTCTAAAGGGCCACTAGGCTGACCGTTGTTTAAGCTATTGTGAAATGCAGTTCAAGTCACATCTGTCTACTTTGGTAGACAAAGTAATGTGAAGGAAGACTTTGGCAGACTGTATATGCAACAGGGAAAAGCTGCGAACAGTAGTCTGAGCCTAGATGTTTGCTAGAATAGTTGATATGTTCAAACAAAGCTTTTGGAGATTTTGCTTGGAAACAGTAAAGCCTACTCTGTGTTTGCTTCTGCATCTCCATCAATTTCTGTTCAATCTGTGATTACTATAATACAGTTGTCTAGTGTTCACCCCCTCTAAAGAGATCTAACCTGGGAGGGGTTACTGTCACCCAGCTTTGCCCTCCTGGGTACTCGGTGCGGCCGGGGAAGGGGAGGTTGCTGTGGTCTATAGAAATATGATCTCCCCCTCTAGTAGAGTGACCATATTTTGAAAATCAAAAAGGAGGACAACATGGCCGCCCTTGAGGGGGCGTGCCCACCAACATGCCCAGCCCCCAAGGGGATGTGCCTATCAACATGCTCAGTCCCCAAGGGGGTGTGCCCACCTGAACATGGCCTTGGTCACATGTCTGATTCTACAGCTCATAATTATGACAAACCTGTTCTAAATAATATGTTAATGTTAGAATCACTGAAATAAAGAACAAGTGAAACATCTAATGTACCTGAAATTAACATGTATTTTTAGTTGCTGTACAAATTTCTTTGTGGTAGATCAATAGAAAAGAAAATCTATTATTTTCCATTTTTCTAAAGAAAACAGGTCCTAGATTAGGAAAAAAATAGCTAAAGAACACTGTGGTTAGGAGGGGGTACACCAGTGCTAGAATGGGAAATATGTGGTAAGGTAAGATTAGAAAGGTACACAACAGGTGCAATCCTCTAGCCAGAAAACAAATCCTATAACTCCCAGCATTCCACAGCCAACATGCATAGGATTGTGGCCTAACCAGAAGCAAGCCTCACTGGGTTTAATAGGACTTATTCCCAGGTAAGGGTGGAGAAAGAAGAGAGAAAGAATGATTGAGCCACTGTAGCAATCTTTTCTCAGCCTATTCAGTGTGATTTAATTAATATTAAGAAAGGAAGAGTGTTTCTCTTTAAAACATTGTAACACTTGAGATGTAATATAAACTAAAGGTTTTGCTCCAGAAATAGCCTTTTGCAGATTTTTATGTGTACACTATTGGCAGAACTAGTGATAAGCACCCACAATATGGCCTCAGTTAGGGTTTAGTAGAAATTCGTATTAACTATACCGCTATCAAAATATCTAACTACAAGTTAAAAGATTACAGAGTTTACATTTTATTTATTCCATTTATATCCTGCTATTTTTCCTCCAACGAACCTAAAGCAGTGTACATAATCCCCTTCTTCTCCATTTTATCCTCACAACAACAACCCTGTGAGGTAGGCTGGACTGAGAGTCTGTGACTGGCCCAAAGTCACCCAGTGAGCTTCCATAGCTGAGTGGGAACTAGAACCCAGATCTCCCAAATCTCTGTCCAACACTTTAGCCACTACACCACAATCCACAATTCAGACATTTAATATACTAGCAATATTAAATGGATAGTCAATGTGAAGTTCAGGTTAATTCTGGTTAACCTTGTATGAATGCCTAGACAGCATAGTATAATCCTACTCAGAAGTATGCTCAATTGAGTTTACTGAACACAAAAGAACATTTGTTCACCTTTCTCTAGCAAGTGCAAACCCCTCATGTCAAGGAGGACTATACAACCACCACAACCTGGCCTCATGGATCATGTAACCAGCAGATACAGTCTAGAAAGATGCTTTCAGAGCCAAGGAGATCCAGACACAAGCAATTCAAGCCAAACCACACTACATACCCACATATTACCTTGCCACTAGTCCAAACATGGCTGCTCACATCCCTTTTTGCTGCAATACCACTTCTGTCTCCTTGCCTGGGCAGCTAGGAAGAAGCAACAGGTAAAGGTCACTGGCACTCCAATGAATATGTCAACAGTCAGTCTACCGGTCATAATTGGCTGGGCAGCTCTCTCTGCATAATCAGGTACTAGCTTACAATGGTGTAGTTAAGCAATTTTAGATGCTGAATGTCATAGTCTTATAGCCCCCTTTATATCTAAAAATGCATTGTTTCACTTCAAATGGCAGGTATATCTTCCACAATGACAACTGCTACATTCCTGATACTAGAGCAATTATATATATATTTGGTTTTGTCGACTGGGCAGGAAGACAGTGATCTGAAAGTGGGGGAATTAACATCTACCCCCTTGTTATAGTCAGATCACTTTCTACTGAGGCAGCCTTTCCCCTCTGCAAGGATGGGGGGCCTATTTAAATGGTCTGCCCCTGGAAGCTAATGGGCTCCAATGGATTCCAGAGGACTCTGGGGGATTTTCTGGCTGGTATGGCTGGTGCTCCTGTCAAAGCCCAGGTTGCCCTGTGGAATGCAGAGATGACTCGGGTGGTTGACACGATCCCGCCCAAGCGCCCTCTCAGTCTGAGCAGAGCTCAGCCTGCTCCTTGGTAGACACCTGAGCTGAGGGCAATGAAGCAAGAGGGGAGAGGGCTAGAATGCAGGTGGAGGAATATTCGTGCTGAGTCTGATCGAACACGGGTTAGAGCTCACTTTCGAGCCTACTCTGTGGCAGTGAGGGTGCAAAGATACAGCTCTTTTCCAACAGCATTGCGTCTTCTCAGTGTTGTCCAGCGGAGCTTTTCCGGGTGCTTCGTGGCCTGCTACACTCTGGGCCAGGGCGAGAGATGGTGGAACCCTCGGTAGCAAGCTGTGATGAGTTTGCACGGCACTTTAAAGGTAAAGTCATTCAGATTCGTAATGAATTGGACACCACGCTTAATGCAGTTCCACTAGTAGAGGCATTCAGAGCACCATCTGGTCCAGTTTTATTGGATGAGTTTCAGTTACTAAGGCCTGAGGATGTGGACAAGCCTGAGGATGCTTGGCCAAGTCTGGTTGACCACCTGTGTGCTTGACCCTGCCCCTTCATGGCTTATTACAAAAAATGAGGGGATCACCAGCTGGGTCCAGGAGGTTGTGAATGCCTCCCTGAGAGAGGGAGTGGTACCGACCTCTTTAAAAGAGGCATTAATTAGACCACTCCTGAAAAAGCCTAGCCTGGACCAGGAGGATGTTAACAATTATAGGCCGGTGGCTAACATCCCCTTCCTGGGCAACGTGATTGAGTGGTTGCAGGACAACTCCAGGAACTCTTGAATGAAACGGATTATCTAAATCCATTTCAATCGGGCATCAGGCCTGCTTTTGGAACGGAAACTTGTAGGCACGGTGTTGCAGTGGTTCCACTCCTACTTGGATGGCCGATTCCAGAAGGTGGTGCTGGGGGATTATTGCTCTGTGCCATAGCACCTTGGCCATGGGGTTCCACAGGGTTCTATTTTATCCCCTATGCTGTTCAACATTTACATGAAACAGCTGGGAGAGGTTATCCGGAGATGTGGGCTGAGGTGTCATCAATATGCGGATGACACCCAGCTCTACCTCTCCTTTTCATCAAACCCAGGTGAGGCAGCAGCTGTTCTGAATCAGTGCCTGAGACTCAATCCAGACAAGACAGAGGTACTGTTTGTGGGTGGTTCGTCTGTCCGGCTAGGTGATGTTTCCCGTGTTCTGGATGGGGTTGCACTCCCCCTAAAGGATCATAGTTTGGGGGTTCTCCTGGATCCAGAACTGTCACTTGAGGCACAGGTGAACTCAGTGGCAAGGAGCACCTTTTATCAGCTTAGGTTGATATACCAACTGCACCCTTACCTGGACAGAGATAGCCTAGCTACAGTTATCCACGCTCTGATAACCTCTCATCTGGATTACTGCAATGCATTATACATGGGTCCGGAAACTTCAGCTGGTACAAAATAGGGCAGCCAGACTGTTAAAGGGGACTGGCCAACAAGACCACATTACGCCAGTCCTTTTCCAGCTTCACTGGCTGCCGGTCCAGGTCCAGGCCCAATTCAAAGTGCTAGTATTAACATTCAAAGCCCTAAACGGCTTGAGGCCAGATTATCTGAAGGAACGCCTCCTCTCATATGTACCTGCATGGACCCTACGATCATCCTCGGGGGTCCTTCTCCATGAGCCCTTCTCTGTGAGCCCCTGCCAAGAAAAGTGAGGCAGGTAACTACCAGAAGGAGGGCCTTCTCTGCTGTGGCACCCCAGCTGTGGAATGAGCTCCCTAGAGAGGTTTGTCTTGTACCTACATTACACTCCTTTAGATGCCAGGTGAAGACCTTTTTATTTTCTCAGTATTTTAACAGTTCATCAGTTTAATTTTTAACCTTGCTGTTTAAATTTGTATTTTAAATCTGTACTAATTTTAAATGGCTGCTTGGTTTTATCCTGGTTGTACTTTTATCCTGTATGTTATATCATGTTTTTAAAGTGTTGTTGTTTTACATTTTTAATGGTTTCCATGGTTTTAATTTTTGTAAACCACCCAGAGAGCTTTGGCTATTGGGCAGTATAGAAATGCAATAAATAAATAAATAAATAACCTTGTAGTCAATATTCCCAGAGAAATTCTCACCTCTCAAGGAATGGAGGGGATGGAAGCAATATTAAGTTGATTGCAAGACAGCTCTGCCCCACCCATTATCCCAAAGACTTTATCCTCCCCCTTCTTCTTGTTTTAGTCCAAAGCAAACTATCAAAACTATCATGACTTGTTTCAAAGGCTCTGGCTATTTTGTGTCTGTTTATGGAATTGCTGTTGTTGTTAAGGATAGATTAATTTCTTTGTCCCCCCCACCCCCACCTACTTCCTTAAAAAGTAAAACTGTAACTGACTACCATCCAAAGTCTCAGGGATAACACAGATTCTTCTGTAACAATGCTCCACAAATCTATATATGTCTTTTTCCTATAAAATAATTGAAAGCATAGAAGAGTTACTGTCAGAAAACTGAATGGGAGGGGAAGATAAAAGACGGTGTTTCAGGAACCTGAAATCTTTTTCCTGGAAGATAAACTCCCAAATGCCTCTTCACCCCAGGAATTACAAGGGGAGTATCACTGTTTTCCTCTTGCAGCTTTCACATTAATCCCAACCTTCATCTCCGTGCTACTTGTATATCTAGGTATCAACACAGAACAACTTTCCTCAAAGATTAACCCCATTCATACGATATGCTAAGCCATGGTGAATAAGCATTTTGAGCTAAACATTATGGCTTAGCAAGTCATGTGAACCATGATTGAACCACGGTTTAAACTTATTCACTAATCTTTTGCTGCAAAGGGTTAGCGGCCTAACCATGGCTTAGCGTGTTGTCTGAACAGGCCCACTATGATTAGAAGGCTAGCCTCCTCCTATATGTACCTTCCTGGAGCATAAGATAATCTTCACTACACTGCTCATACCGCTCAGCTACAGCCCATCTTAATGGCCATGTTCTCACACACAATCCTACCACTTGGTGAGCTACCCACGATTATAAATATACCTAAATACAAATAAAGTGGATTCAAGCAAACTCAAATTTCATTCTTCAGCATAATGTAAAACTGCAACATCTGATTTTTAATCAGCTGAAGTTGAAAAGTTTATTCATCGGGTGTGGGGGGGAGTCCTGGAGGCTGTGAAACTTAGGTTGAGAGACATCAGGCTAAATTTACGACATAATCTATGGCGAGTTGCCCACGTCACATGCTAGAATGATGATAGTCACCTCCCGTAACTATTTCTGCATATGCCACAACAAGAATGCAGCACACAGTAGTTTCACTTGGCAGCAAACTTTTCCCCTAATGGGCCAGCCCACAACATGAAGGCTTTAAAGGCAGAAGGAGCCAGGTTCAAACCCTGGCAAGTCCAGTTAATGGATCTCAGGTAGCACGGCTGTGAAGGACTTTTGCCAAAGACTCTGGAGAGACACTGTCAGTCAAACGACACAAGCTGTTTAACTTGGTATAATGTAGCTTCATATTTTCCTAAAGGTACTTCATGGTATAAAGAATTAAGTAAAGCAACTGTTCTGGGAAACTACTAGGATCCTCCATGAGAAGATCAGAAATAGCAGGCAGGCAAACTTTCCTGAAAGACATTTTGACTGTTCACTGCTAATCGTCCACTACAATGTGCAAAAAGAGGCGAGACAGGCAGGTTCTAGCGCACATTCTCCGTTCACATGGGGCGAGGTGACGATCAGTGCCCTATGAGAATAGTGAATGTGCTCTCAAATCTTCCATGGAGTACGTGCAGTGGAATCCTCAGCAAATGATAATAATAATAATAATAATAATAATAATAATAATATATTTATTTCTTACACGCCTCTCCCTCTGGATTGAGGTGGGGAACAACAGCAAAAACAAATGATATAAAATACATAAAACTGATTAAAAACATATAAAAGCTAATACATTGTTAAAATATCAATAAAACTTAAAATTCGATTGGGTAGGCCTGCCGGAAGAGATCAGTCTTTATGGCTTTCTTAAATTCTGAAAGATTGTTAAGTAGGCGAATCTCTCCTGGCAGGCCATTCCACAGTCTGGGAGAGGCAGAAGAGAAGGTCCTCTGGGTAATGGTTGTCAACCTAGTTTTTGTTGACTGTAGTAAATTCTTCCCAGAGGACCTGAGCATGTGGGGCGGATTGTATGGGAGAAGGCGATCCTGCAGGTAACCTGGACCCAAACCATGTAGGGCTGTAAAGGTAATAACCAACACTTTGTACTTCACCCAGAAAGTAATTGGCAGCCAGTGGAGTGATTTTAAAGCTGGTGTAATATGCTCACCCCGGGGTGTACTGGTGACCAACCTGGCTGCTATATTTTGAACTAATTGAAGTTTCCGGACTAGGCACAGAAGTAACCCTATGTACAGCATATTGCAGAAGTCGAGTCTCGAAGTTGCCAGCGCTTGCACTACCGTCTTAAGTCTTCCAATTCTAGGAAGGGGTGCAGCTGGCATATCAGCTGAAGCTGATAATAGGCACTCCTGGCCGTCGCATCTATCTGAGATGTAATTTGGAGCGACGGATCCAGGAGCACCCCCAAGCTACGAACACAGGCTTTCAGGGGGAATGTAACCCCATCCAGAACTGGTTGACACACCTCCAAACCCAGGTGACAGTAAGCACCTCCGTCTTGTCTGGATTCAGCTTCAGCTTGTTTTTCCTCATCCAGCCCATTACCGCCTCCAAGCATTCATTCAGAGGAGACAGACTATCCTTAGCTGACGCTGTTGTCAAAGGCATAGAGAAATATATTTGGGTGTCATCAGCATACTGATAACACCCCGCCCCATGCCTCCAGATGATCTCTCCCAGCGGTTTCATGTAGATGTTAAACAGCATTGGGGATAGGATGGCGCCTTGTGGCATGCCATACAACAGCTCCTTCTTTGAGGAGCAACTATCCCCAAGCATCACCATCTGGAACCTGCCCAAGAGGTAGGACCAGAAACACTGATGGACAGTGCCTCCGATTCCTAATCCCCTCAGGCGTTCCAGAAGGATACCATGGTCGATGGTATCGAAAGCCACTGAGAGATCCAAAAGTACCAGCAGGGGCACACTCCTCCTGTCAATACTCAAGCATAGATCATCCACTAAGGCAATCATAGCTGTCCTGCCGTATCCTGCCCCGAAGCCGGTTTGAAATGGGTCTAGAAAATCTGTATCATCCCAAACTGCTTGGAGATGGAAGGTAACTGCCCTCTTGATCACCTTGCCCAGAAACGGAAGATTCGATACTGGTTTGTAGTTATTAAGGTCCAGGGAGGGCTTTTTCAGAAGTGGCTATACCACTGCTTCTTTTAAACATGATGGAAAACTCCCCTGCCTGAGAGATGCATTAATAATATGTTGTAGTTGTAGTCTAATTGCATGTCCTCCCTGGGCGACCAGCCAAGAACGACAGGAATCGAGAGGACAAGTTGTCCTCCTCACTTGTCCAAGCAGCTTGTCCACGTCCTCGGTACTCACCAAGTGAAACTGATCCAGTGTAATTCTACTAGCCGAATTGCTGGACACTCCATTGTCAGCCTCTGCTATAACGACGACATCTAAGTCGGCTTTTATGCGAGAGATTTTAACTGTGAAATGATCGTTAAAGGCATCACAGCGAACTACCAAAGGCTCTAAGATCGGCTTCAGGGGGAAAAGTTCCTGGGTTAGACCCCTCACCACCCTGAACCGTTCTGCTGGATGTGAATTCGCAGACACAATGCGTGCAGAGAAGAAAACTTTCTTCGCTGCATGTATTGCCACCCCATAGGAACGGAGATGTTCTCTATGTCGTGTCTTGTCAGATATAAGTCGAGTTTTCCGCCATCGGTGCTCCAGTCGTCATCCTTCCCACTTCAACTCCCTGAGATCTTCCGTATACCAGGGTGCCCAGTTAGAAGCGGGTCAGAGAGGACATTTGGGGATGATCGTGTCAATAGCCCTAGTTAGGTCTTGATTCCATCTTTTGACTAGGGCTTCTACAGGATCATCGACGATACCAGCCATAGAATGCTCTAAGGCTTTCTGAAATTCAAGAGGACCCATCAGCTTTCAAGGTTGGACCATCTCAATAGGTCCGCCACCCCTGCAGGGGCGAGTGGTAGCCATGATACTAACCCTGACCAGAAAATGGTCTGTCCATGACAATGCAGAGGTATTTGTCACCTCCGCCCACAGATCCGTCTGTTCGGAACTGAAAACAGCATCAAGGGTGTGACCTGCTAAATGTGTATGTCCAGAGACCAACTGGGATAGGCCCATGTTTGTCATGGATGCCATGAACTCCTGATATGCACCTGACAAGCCAGCCTTGAATAGGATGTTGAAGTCGCCCAGGACCAAAATCCTGGGCAACTCCAACACCAGCTCCAAGACCAGTTTTGTGAGCTTGGCCAGGGAGTCTGATAGGCAGTGGGGTGGCCGGTACCCTAACAGAATCCCTAGTCTATCCCTGGTCTTCAGACTTAAGTATACACATTCGATGTGATTCAATTCCCAGACAGGAAATCTGGTCAGGTTAAGGCTATCTTTGTAGACCACAGCTACTCCGCCCCCCCCGCCCACTTTCTCTCACCTGTTCACTAACACAGTACCCGGATGGGAGGGCCTGGGCCCATGTCGGACCACAGTCATCTCCCATCCAGGTCTCTGTGAAGCATGCCAGGTCAGCCGCCTCATCTGTAAGGAGATCATAGATAATATTTGTTTTATTTTTAACCAACCTGGCATTGCATAAGAGCAAAGAATGGTTCTGTGGGTGGCCTGGTTCGTTCTCCAAGATCCCTGGGGTAGCAGGGCGACTGGAAGGTAAGATGGTTATTAGATATCTATCTCTCCTTCCTCTGTAACAGCACTTTGCCCTGCTATCGCCATATCTCCCTCTGCCCTGCAGAACACATATTGACGCTCCCTTACACATGACACACAGCTGGGTTTCCAGGTGCCTTGAGCCTCTCGGAGTCTGAAGCAGCCACAGGCACTCCTCTCCCTCTCTCTCCTGGACGATGGGGTGTTTCCTTCCCTGCAGGTATTGGCCAATATGGGCTTAAGAATCCTGGTCCCAATGGAATCCCAAGTATGAAAATAAATATTTTTGCGCCAACATACTTAATCTGCCATTCTATTACCCTCCTCTCCATCACTTGTGAAGGGTACTGCATCCATGCAGAGATCGGCACTCAATCACCAGTGGACCCTGTCCAAACACTCTAGTTTTACTACTATTTCTCCAGCCAATTATGCCCATCATACAGCAAAACTAGCCCCTCACATAGGAACTTCACCACTTGAACAACTACAATATCAATAAATCACAAAGTTAAAATTAGGAATGTAACTATCACTTCATAATTTCTCAAGCAATATAAGCCAACCCACGCTTCATTTTTACCCCAGGGGATGGTATTTAATGTAGTCTGAATGCTGCAATTACCTCCAAACTGACCCATCCCTCAGGCCTCATCCCCACCTTCCCAAGAAGTAAAATGCCCAATTTTGGAAATTCTACTCTTCACACAAAGTCTAATGTCACTATATCCATGGTCCCAGTCATCCTTTGAATCTGCCATCCTGGAGTCCTTCTTCACCAAGGGAACAAATGAAATTCAAGACAGCTGCATACTGTGTAAATGTCTTGGCTATGATAACATTTATTCTGCTTCACGTAATTTGCAGGAAGCTCAGTCGGCAACTCTGCCAGAAACAGGACAATCCTGTGGAAAATAATGGTGAAGTCTCGTAATAACCGTAAGCCTTACGTTGACTGATAGTGCCTGGGGCCAAGAGAAACACCCTATTTTGCATGGGATCTTAGCTTCCCTGAATTCCTTTTTCATCATTTGGTAGGTCATCGGGTCCTATTCCCTCCATTAACTTTTAGTCTGCCTGCATCCAGATGTAGCAGAAAATGCCTCTTTGTGTCTTAATTCATTTTGGGGAGGCTGAAGCTCCCCACCCCACCCCGTTCCCCAGAGTTGTTCATGATACAGTTGAGAACCCTTAGCTAATACCCTGTACTTATGAATTGTATTAGATCTCCGTTAGAGACAATTCAGAGATTATACAGCAATTGCAGTTTGATGCGCACACACACATAGGTGATGCGTGTTGTCAATGTTCAGAACCACATAGGAGCCATGATGACTAGATGTGAGACCTAATCCTCACCAGGTGACAAGTGCCAAGGCTGCAGAGCTTCAGACTGAAGAAAAGAGTTCACATAATTGAATGCGCCTCCATATAAAATAAATTAGTACGTTCCTTTGACATAGAAAACTAAATGGCAGGCAATACAGTTACCCTAGACGTTACCCTGACATTTGTGTCCATTTTTAATGTACAGGTTATTTTACTTTATTCTCCACCTTCGACAGAACAAGTCACCCCTCCCCTCTTTCTTTTACACAGCTAAAACACCAGCACATATGTGGCAAGCACAATGCAGTGTAAAGAGTGAATTGGCCCTTCTTTTGTACACTTTGGGAAGCAGAAAATAATTCCCATCTCAGCTGGGATGCAGGCAAGCAGGGAGCTATAAGGGTTTTACTGGAAGTACTCTGTGAAATAGGCAGAAGAGGCTGTACTCTTCTGTATATGAAGAACTTGGCCAGTGGAGCCATCATCGCAGGATTTTAGGGCAAAAGTCCATGCGCCCCCTCAACAAATGTAGCAGAGCCTCCTAAACATTTGGGAGGGGAGATGAGAAGGGCTGATCATTTTTTCATAGAATCATAGACTCATAGAACAGTAGAGTTTTATTGGTGTTTTATTGGTATTTTAATTATGTATTGGTTTTATGTATTTTTAATCAGTTTTGTGTGTTTTATGATGATGTTGTTCCCCGCCTCGATCCGGAGGGAGAGGCGGGTAATAAATAAATAAATAAATATATTATTATTATTATTATTATTATTATTATTATTAGAGTTGGAAGGGGCCTGTGAGGCCATCAAGTCCAACCCCCTGCTCAATGCAGGAATCCACCTGAAAGCATCCCTGACAGAGGGTTGTCCAGCTGCCTCTTGAATGCCTCTAGTGTGGGAGAGCCCACCACCTCCCTAGGTAAATGGTTCCATTGTCGTCCTGCTCTAACAGTCAGGAATGCCTGAGCATTCAATCATGTGAGCTCCCACCTGGAGACCAAAATGACCCAGTAAAAAACCCAGGTCCATTGCCTCTGCATCAGTCCCTTCCACTATTCATTTCAATTAGCAGGTGGTTAAGAAGTGTGGTGAAGAGCGCAGAGCAGAAGGGAGAGTGGAATTTGCAGCTAGCGAATCTTTGCAGCTCAGGGCATCCGACCATGGGGAGAAAAATTGGGATGACAGGGACATAATCACTTGGGGAGTGGGGGGGGGGGGGAGAGAACTGTCCTGGCATTTGAGAAAAACAGGTATACCACCAACTCAGTGAGAACTAGGCCAAGGTAGCAACCACTCCAGAGTCAGCTCATTTACCCTACTAAGGGCAGTGCTTCCTAGCCCTGAACATGATTCAATCATTTGTGTAGCATGGGGTAGGGATGCCACACTGTGGACCTCAAATTGCTGATATGTCTCCTGGGTCCTATGTATGAGCGTTGCCTTAAAAATACAGGTATTAGTAGGGAATCAGAGGTACGGCACATCATGAAAATCGTCAAACTGTGACACCATTACCAAATCAGCATTTTTAATTTTTCTCACTGGTGACAGCTTTCAAAAGGGAGGGAAAAATAGGTGGCCCTTCAATTGAAGAATTGTAACTCTTGGCAGGACATACAGAGAACTCCTTAAAATACGCACACAGTCCTCAGTCCATTGGGAATTATGCAAGGCACTCCTCTTTAAACAAGAGAAAATTGAATATTTCTGCCTTTGACAAATGTTGGATGCTGATTCTTTTGCCTCTTAGAATAAGGTGAATAACTAAAATGGACTGACTTTTTAATCATACAGGTTTTCCTCAAAGGTAATGGCTATCAAACTGTGTTCCTGAGAATCCTGGTGATTCTCTGGAGATTTAAGGACTCGTAAAAGAAAAGATCAGTGATGATGATCCTATTTCCCTTGATTTCCTCACCACTACTGATCTTCTCCTGCAACATTCAGCTGCAGTGGCATGTTGGATGTCTTCTAGGAAAAAATGTTTAGTACATGTTGGGTAACAAGAGAGACTCAAAAGGCAGGACCGACCTGAATGCAGCCTATGGGCAAGAATCCTAGGGAGAGACAGTGAAGGAAGATAAGGGAATGTAGTAAGGTTTCTCCAGAGAAAGGGGATGGTATACTCATGAACATTTCAATAGGGAGATTCAACCTTCTTACCCCTTTTAAGAATCAAAATAGCCGAGCAACAACAAGGTAAGGATAGGATGGCACACTGTGATTTACAAGAACAGTTTGATTAAAATATGAAAACTCAATCCATTTTTTTTAAAAAAAAATACAAATTACATCCATAAAACATCAGAATATGAAGTGCATATACCATATATTGAATACTATTTCCCCACCCAATTTGAGATCAGAGAGCAACTTTTTCCATCAAACAATCAGTATCCCATTAATCGCAATACATAAAAAAAAATGGTTTCCATAGATGTTGACAATTTGACCTCGTGTGTATTTTATGTGGCAATTTGTCATCATGCTCAATTTATTACCAAATTCCAGTGGAGGGGGCCTTAGCACTTTCCCAGTTTTATGATCCTTTTACCAATGCATGAAAACTTGCCAATAAATATAATTTACGAAAAGCCTAAAAGAATAAGCAGATGCTACCTGGGTGTCCAAGTCAGACTTGGGCTTTCCCCTGAGCAGCATACCTCTGGTCTCGCTTGGTTCTCAGGTTTGCTCCTGCCTCTCCAGCTTCCCTCCATCCTTCCTCCCTCTCAGTCTGCCAGCTTCCCTTTCCACAGCTGCCAAGCTCCTGAGGCTCAATGCTGAAGGTTAGGAGCCCTGAGGGCCAAAGTACACAGTGTGATAATTGCATTGGAGATGAAGGTGTTTGTTCATTTTTTACTTTAGTGTAAATGTACATGGTCCCAATTTGGCTCAAGACAAGACCACATGAGGAGGGAAGGATTAAATGTTGACACCCACCTCTGTTTCCCCCTGAAATTCCACAAAGGGGGGGGGGGGGTTGATTAAAAAAAACAAAAAAAGTCTCAATTGCAGTCAATTAAGTATTTTTTTCTTCATTAAATCCCCCCACAGTTGTGGGGGGGGGAGGATTAAGCCTTCTGTCTTCGAGTGTGCTGGTTCCAATCCAAATCGGGACCGCATATAGTTACACTGGAGTAAAACAAACGCCAATGAGATAGTTAGAATGTGTAGTTTGGTCCTCATAAGCCAGGAGGTGGAGACTATTGGAGTAGGTAGAGGCTGGTGGAGGCAGATGGCGGCACCTGGCCGGTCAGAGGACAGAGACCGGCAGTTCAGGATGAAGCCCCATGAACATTGGGGCAGGGCCAATAGCAAATGACTCAAACTCCAGCATAAACCCCTTGCTTGCCTGGAAGCATCCAAGTTCCAGCGCCAGTTCCTTCCCGAATGGTGTTCAATCTTTTAATTTTTGTAAACCGCCCAGGGAGCTTCGGCTACGCGGCGGTATATAAATGTAAATAATAATGATGATGATGATGATGATGATGATGATGAAGAAGAAGAAGAAGAAGAAGAAGAAGAAGAAGAAGAAGAAGAATCTGCCTGAATTATGGTAGCAGTAATAACAATGTAGAGATTGGCCAAACCTAATCACATTATAGGCTACAATTATCTATTATCTACAGTGTTGCTTTTCCATACTCCATCAATAAGTATTGCTTCTAATATCCTGACACTTAATTATGGGTATGTGACCAATTTCTTTTCTTTGATGACTGTTTAACTACTCGACTGCTGTGAAATGCAAGGATGGTTCAGTTTTTTCAGTTCAAGACACAAGATCCTTAATCTCTCATCTTTTTGTTAAAGTTCAACACTCCAGGAACTCCCTTTGGATGGAATGAAGTGGGGGCTTCTTCCTCTAAAATAAAAAATGGGAGGGCAGGAAAGCTTTTTGATCAGAGACCAGACCTGCTACACATTTATACCAACTGCATGGTTGATGCCAAACAGAGCAGCTACCCATTTATTCCCTTTCCAAAATATGTAAAGCCGCTTCCCCATCATGTCCCCCACCAAAGGCAGCCAAAGACATAAGGCTTGTTCAGACGCCCTTACATCTGTTCTATATCACTGGCTGCTGCTGACAAGGCATTGGGAAATCTCATAATTCTGTAACATTGGAACAAAGGTAAGTCAACCTAGACATTGCAGGGAGGATTACATTCACAATTGTGTTTATTTATTAATTTTATTTATACCATACCTTTCTACCAAAAATGGCACTTAAGGTATTCAGTAGCAGCACATGCATAATACAATGCATAGTTAGTATTTTGCAAGTTATTTTAAACCACTTTTTCTCCCATTCTCTCTCTTACATGTGGTAGAAGGAGACCCCTTCTCTTCCCATCTGTCTGACTTCCCTGCAAAGAGATTGCATATCCAATATACATAGGCTCAGGTCACATCTTTGATTTTTGGATAATCAGTTGCACTCTTCTGTCCTATGATCATTGGATTTTATGCAATTTTATGCCCTATTGACATGCATGGATGACTGATGGCCACCATGGCAACACGGTCATGCAAATGGGCAGAAATGGAAGGCATGTTCTCAGTTCTCCCACTGTGAATAGGAGGATTTTCTGAACCAGGTCAGAAATGTCACCTAGATAGAGCTCTTTCATACATTTTACTGGAGCAAACCTGGGGCTCACTACCAAGTGCCCAGGAACAACTTTACCAAATGATCTCTACCACTTGTGAGAAATCACTGTCGGGGCTATCAAGTACTGATTTTCCTGGTTCGCATCTAACGACAACCCATCAGTTTAAAAACCAATAGGATGCCGTGCAAAAAAGAGCAGGTGCATCGCCTGTGGCAGACCCATCTCTTCCACTTTTACCCAGCAACCCATAATCGGCTCCTTTGCAGGTTGTTGAGGTAACATCCGGCCGTGGATGGCTGGGTTGTTCAGGGGCTAAACAACCAAGGTTAATCCATAGTTTGTTGTTTGGTTAACTGAGAGGTCATAATCTTTCTATTGTGCCAGCTTTGGGGGGATTTGCAGGCCATGGGGAACAATTGTCTTATTATAATGCTGTATGTGACCCAGCCTTGCAAATAAGTCCACACAAAAATCCTAGCTCTCAAAAGATTGCACAGGTCCACCCTGCCCACTCAAAGTTGTACTAGTAATCTCTAGTTTAAAGAGCCACCCTTTGTAAAAGCTGCTCTGCCTGGTTCCAAACCATTTGCCACAGGTAACTAAACAAGAGGCTGCTTACAAGCCTGATGTAGGCATGAATATTTTATCACAGAATTTTATAATGTCGCTTTACGAGTTCAAGGTCCGGTTAACCAGTGATTATCTATTTTATTGCATTTTAGTTTTGTTTGTCACTTTGGATGACTTTCCTAGGCTGACAGGCAGAGTATGAGTGAAACAAATCATCATCAGCGACCAAATCCATACCATAAACTGCAAATCAACACAATTTAACTTGAGACACCTTTCCCCAGTTTCTGCCCTTTTCTACTAGCACCAAGACCAGCTATGCATATCAATATCTGACCCCGTTTGCCTCTCCACTATCTGGACTCATGGACACTTCTAAAAAGAAATCTCATAAAAAATCTCACTAGGTAAAATTAGGTTTTGCTGGCTCCAAAATGGCACACTGTAATTAAAAATAAAAGCACATAATCTTCAGCCTGACAACACAGGGACCCTACTAATATTGAGGCTTCCCCAACTCTGATTGAAGAGTGTTTCAGTGGCAAGGGGCGGGGGGGGGGGGGGAATCATGGTGCAGTTTCTATCACTAGTAGCCTGTGCAGCAATGAGTGCCAACTTTATCAGAGAACCTCACCATCTGTGGTAGGGGCCTATTGTTCTCGGCCTAGACAAATACCAGGAGACCAGAAGCTGACCATTCCAGCATGTATTATAGCAAACTATTTACCATGTCAGCATAGATAAGGGTTTCAAAGTACATTCCTACGAACTAAATTGCTATCTGTTTTGCATTCAAGTTAAGTACTCTGTTGTTACAACTGCACTGGCCAATAAGAGCGGGGGAGGGGGAGTTACTGAGAGATTATTGCGAGCCTGAAGTAATCCAAAGCATTGGGCCTGTTTATTATTGAGTTTTTTTAGCTTCCCACTTAATGATGGAAACATCAGCTGTTGGATGCAGCTCCTATTTCTGTCCCCACCCTCCCAGCCATGCTATACATGCAAAATTCAGCGCATCTCTTAGATAGCTGGCAAAAGCGTAGGCAGGCGGAGCAGAGAAACACTGTGGATGATGTTGCTCTTTAGTCTTAGCTAGGGACATGCAAAACCTGTTCCCTTTATTTCTGCGGTACTTTCCATAGAAGGTCTGAGGAATGTTGAAGATAGCCATACTCCCCAAGCAACCCACGCACACGTGGGGGTTGTTTCCTTATTATTTTCTCTCCCCCTGCCCCTCCTTTCTCTCTCTCTCTCTCTCTCTCTCTCTCTCTCTCTCTCTCACACACACACACACACACACAAACTGATATGCATTATAGTAGTTGACTAGTTGGGAGAGCTGTGGATGGGAATGCACATCAAGAGGTTTATTCCACCTACAGGGCAGTGCTGACATATTTACACCTGAATGCACTTTTTGATACCCGTTCTGCTTCTTCCACCACCACGCCCGCCCTACTTTTCTTTGTCCCGTTTGCGCCAGGGTTTATACTCCCAGCCACCAGTTTTTCCACCCTGACAAAATTGAATATACGTAAAGTTTAAAATCAATGTCCACGCTAGTGGGACACACTGAAAATTACCACAGTGTTCCAAGCCCAGAACAAGAACGCTTCTTAGAAATCCTTTCTAACCCGAGTGGCCCATCTAATCCAGCATTCTGTTCACACAATGGCTAACCAGCTGTCAACCAAGGACACACAAGCAGGACACAAGTGCATCAGCACCCTCCTACCCATGTTCCCCAGCAACTGGTGTACATAGGTTTACTGACTCCGCTACTGGAGATAGCACATAGCTATCAGGATTAGTAGCTATTGATAGTCTTCTCCGCCAGGAATTTATCCAACCCCCTTTAAAGCCATCCAAATTGGTGGCCATCACCACATCTTGTGGTAGCAAATTCCATAGCTTACTTCACAGATGACCCCAGGTTCTAGTATTTTGAGAGAGGGAGAAAAATGTCTCTCATACCATGCATAATTTTGCATTCCTCTTCCTCACTTCTGCAGCTTTCACTCATCTGAATGTTTCCTCCAGACCCACCTTCCTTCTTCTCCTTTCAATGAACATCTACCCTCAAAAACGGATACTGTCCACTGACTCTCTACATGAGTCACTGTTCTGGGCTTGCTGATCTGGCATGGTGATGCACGCACTCAAATCAGTGATTTATGCTGAAATGCAGAGGGTGGGCACTTTCAAGGATGGGTGATTCTCCCAAACTCTAAAAAGTAAAGCTTTTCAAGGGTAAGAATGAACGGTGAGTTCAGTTTTAATTCAGAAAAGAAAATGTGCTACTGCTGTCAGAACACTGGAAAATATTGCAATAAAAATATTTATCATTCCAAAACATGCTTTCAGAGCCTCCATTTTAGCGCAAAATTGAAACTCCAGAATGACCTCTAGATTAGGCAAATGGGGCAAGTATCCTCCCTTGGCCTAGTGAGGTTTCATGCTTTGATGCATGGTTAAACAAGCTTGGATGTTCTGTCAGCAATAGTGGTCCAGAGCAGAATACATCTGGAGTCATAAAAAGGTGGAGATTGGTATGCAGAATACTTAGGAAACAGCCGAAGGTTCAGAATATGTACAACTGCCATTAATTGTTTCAGGGTTGTTATTTTTTAAAGCAAATATGACAATACTGAAACCTCAACTTGCAGGCCATGGAGAAAGACAAAACACAACCTTAAAAGTATTTGGAAAATGGGTGAGGTAACAATAGATGTTTGCTTTGTGTTATAAGCACAGTCTATTTCCCACTGCAAGAATACAATTCCAGAAGTCCAGGCATTAGTCAATGTCTGCACGTCTTCCACACTCACATTCCACACAAACCTCTCTATTGCAATTGTCCGGCTAGCAGAAGCTTCTAGAGAGTCACCAAGAGCAGCTCCATGTTGTGTTCATTAGTCTAGCCGTGCTCTTACAAAAGTGATTAGCAGATATGCTTACTGACCTATGTCACCTATCACCAAACTCAGGGCCTAGCAGGAGTCCAGAGATTCACACCCTATGGAGAGTATCCCTGGCTCTGAACTGGGTAGATGATGGGTGTTACTCCTGTCACACGGCACTTTGGAAGTGCTCCAAAGGCCTCTAAAGTCGATGGGTGAGTTCAATGGGCACCCACACATTTGGGCTGGTTCCCAAGACTGCCCAAAATCTGTGACTCTGTGGTGCAATGGAACATGAGTGTTCAGAGAACTAACTGCCAATGGGCCATGAGAAATACATATATTAAAGGCTCCAGGGAGACCAGACAATCCAGTGACAGACATAGCAGTCCACGTGGCCTCCAGGTTTTTTTTTAAGTTTTCAATTTATAGTAACTATCCCTTTTTTAAAAGCAGCCTGGTTTACAAAGAAATCTGAATGTCATACAGTTTGATGACTTGCTAGTGCCGCAGCCCAATAGGAAGATCACAGTAACGAATAAAGATATACTACAGGACTTGCTGTGTCATCTACAATGCTCAATATTAATAAATGTTATTTAACTGTTGTGTTTAATTTATTTGTTTTTAAATTAAGATTTTGCTTTTAATCTGTATTTCATTGTTGCTAGCCACCTTGACTATTTCTTGGTGGAAAGACAAGATACAAATTAAATGAATAAATAAAAACATTCCCCCACCATTTCTCTTACACAGAAAAGTAGACTCTAATTACGTACACTTAGATGTTAATGATTTACTTTTAAGAGATTACAAGTGTAGGCTTTGACATGTTTGTATTAGATACTCTTTCAAAAGAGAGACTAACACTAGCTAGAATTGAAATCTAAATAAAGTTCAAAAGTCAGATTTTTAAAAAAAGTATCATTGTTTTAATATGACCTGACCAAAAAGCAAGAACAACAAGGCAGCTTCCATCTTGCAAAGGTTTTGATTTGCAGAAATATCCAATTATACCATAGGCTGGATAATTAAAACAATGGCCCATCACAGATTTCAAGTTCAACCAGAGGAGGGGAGGAAGTGAATAATCTTGCCACACGAGCTGAACCTCCTTATTGTGCTTTAATTTCCATTCCACTCCTTGTGTTTTTCTCCCTGGAGTGGTGCCATAAAAACCTGCCAAACAAAGGCAAACTCAAACGGTTGAGCTTTCAAATTTCATCTAACACCCACATCCTAATTTTGAAAAACCATTC
Source organism: Anniella stebbinsi (assembly GCA_029215795.1). Taxonomy (NCBI): domain Eukaryota; kingdom Metazoa; phylum Chordata; class Lepidosauria; order Squamata; family Anniellidae; genus Anniella; species Anniella stebbinsi. The sequence goes on from JARDYH010000003.1 coordinate 105,147,003, forward strand.
AAGTAATCTCCTGCCACGACATCAAGCTCAGCCAATTGAAAACTTACACAACTACAGAATACCATAGTTTAACTGGATAAAGAAAGCTTACCACTGTTATAATAATCCCAATATCAAAGATCATGGCAGACTTCTTGTCCAAAGATCAATTTATTTTGCTCACAAATGAGTTACCCTCGCCCTCACCCCACCAAAAAATAAAATATTCTCTTTACCTGCTCTTTATAGAAGTATTTTTAGACTTACACTTTAGCGATTCTCTTTTCTCTTAACAGTACAGGATATAACATTCTCCTTTAAAAAAAATTGAGAACAGATATTTTCCTAAATACTTACAATTGTGTTTACCTATCATCACCATAAGGTACAGAAGGAGGCAGTGAAAATGATCAGGGAATCAAAGTATCTTCTCTACAAATAAAGGATAATGTGATTGGGAATCTTAGTTTAGAAAGAAGATTACTAAATTGGGTGAGGGGAGAGTCACAGAGATTATGCATAGCACAGAGAACTTTGTCCCCTTCTCCCATAGTAGTAGAATTCAAGGTCATCTAATAAATGCGATTGTCAGAAGGTTCAGGAATGACAGAAGAAAGTACATAACCTATGGGATCCACTACAGCAAGATGTGGCTTTTAAAAAAGGGAGAAACCCAATTAAACAATGGCAGATGGCAGATCAACCCTATGCAGACCTGTGTTCATCAGTGCACGCTAACATTAATAGACTTAGGTGCACACAATCAACAGACTGGTCCTATAGAGTTGTTAAATGGATTTTCCAGGTTCCAAGACCTTTGGATAACCAGGGCAGGCTGTTGCCTTCAAGAAGCCCTGCTTATGAGCTTCCCAGAGTCATCGGGCTGGTCAGTTCTGGAAACAGAGTGCAAGGCTAGATGGACCTCGGCCCGACTGAACAGGGCTGCTCTTGTGTCTGTGGCCAATGGCCTTCCATAAAGAGGCCACATTTTTTAAACTGCCCTCAGTAGGCAGGATCCTGCCTCCTCTCCCCTTGTTTCTGATTTCATGCTGTGCTTTCACACAAAGGTCAGGAACAATGCCCTGTTCCCTTCCTAGCTCTAAGTTTAGAGCAGGAAAAGTGTAGGGTCGCAGAGGTGAAATGGATAGCAAGGGCCAGTCAGCTGGACTCTGTGTCACCGAGGTGCTCAGAGGGCCTCAGCAATGCAGTGGCTAAACAATCCCTAGCCTTCCTCTCAATCATGGAGCTAGAGAAGGCAACTCCAGGATGATCCTTGACCTGCTCTGCAGATCCAAGGCTGGGAAGGAGGGAGGTGGTGGGCTCTCCCACACCAGAGGCCTTCAAGATGCAGCTGGACAGCCATCTGTCAGGGATGCTTTAATGTGAATTCCTCCATTGAGGTTGGACTCAATGGCCTTATAGGGCCCATCCAACTCTACTGTTCTATGATTCTAAGAAAGCTGGGGCTTATCATGTTGGGAAAAGGGAAGTGGCACACTTGCCCTTTGACGTGACACTGTGGAACCATATTCAAGAAATATGTAGTTATCTGGGAGGAAGCCCAGCTGAACCCAGTACGTCTTGATGCATAAAATGGTGGAATTCCCAATGATCTGCCAAGCTCCTCCCCATTTCCCTAGGAAACCACTGATGTCATACATTCCACGTTTAGGATTTACTATTACTACAGAGGGTATAAGGGAAGCCAGGAATTGTAGGGACATCAAAGAGGGAAATTTACATAATTCATAAACAATGGGAAAATATAATAAATTCACATATCCATTTGAATTCAGACCTTGTTGTGTGAAATTATCCAAGACCTTAACAACAGAAGAGACCCTCAACCTTGAGTTGAGTCAGGGGCAGGCCTGCTGATATGGTGGAAGCATTTCTTGGGGCAACTTGGGGAAGGCGATATGCTTCAAAATTATCATCCAACAGTGAGTAGATTCTTGCCTTCACCAATGATCTGTCCCTCAAAAAAATTCCTTATTCCAGCCTGAAATCGCATTCTGGAATCACTCTCTTTTCAAATCCTCTCTCTCTCTCTCTCTCTCTCTCTCTCTCTGTCTGTCTCTCAGACTCACTAGTCCTCCAGAGCCATCCCTATCACAAACATGGAACTACTAATCCAACGTTCTTCCATCACTTCCAGACAGGAGGGATAGGATACATTATGCTTGGACCTTAGTGCAAATTCCTATCATGGCACCTAAGTCATGTCTTTGCACCCACACAAGGATTTCAGGCAGCTCTGCCTGCCCGCAACTTTTGCTAAGCCAACGAAAACCTTGAGAGGACATGGCAAGTCTACCTGCCAAGCCCCACTGTGTTGATAAAAGCAGAATGAGCAACTAATGATGGACAACACAGTCTATGGACTGTGAATATCACAATACACTTAAATTAGCTCCCCAACTCTCTTGGTTTTATCATCAACCTTGTAAGAGAATCGTTGAAAGACACTGAGCGAGCCTCACTGAAATTTCACAATGGATTTTCTTATATTCAGATCCAATGCTTTAGCCAGCCTTCCCCAAAGACAGCACCTCTGACTTTAATACCCATAATGCTTTTATTACACATATGCTTTGCTCTTCCTTCAAATAACTCAGAGCAATTGACAGTACCCAGAAGGCCTCTCACCCTCACAGCTTAAAGGGACAGAGCTGAATAGCTTTGGCAGTAGAACTGCATCATGTTATTTCAGACCAATTCTTTGGTAGGGCAAACTTCAGTGGATCCCAGCCTCCTCTAAGTTGGGCCCCTCCAGATGTGTTGGACTACATGCTGGTTGGGGATCATGGTAGTTGTAGTCCAACACTTCTGGAGTGCACTGGGCTGGAGGAGGCTTCCCTATGGTAACTGCAGTGACAGAAGGCTCCATATTTACCTTACAGGTGTGCATTTTGTAGGCCACTAGAGCCTTTTCCAAGGGGGATGCTAACCTTCTGTCCTTTCACACAACACCCATACTTAACTTGCATGTAGAAAAACAGGAAACGTAATTCAGCCCAAGTATTTTAGCACGACAAGCATATAACTGTAATGTCAAGGATGCTACAAGAAATTAAACCACTTCCTAGGTAACGACTCTTGCACCTCTATTGTCAACCTTCCTGCATTAGTGCAATCATCAGGCCTGGCGTCTTATCACCTTCAGGAGTGGGGTGGCAAGGCAAAGTTCTGCAGCATGAGGCACAGAATCCCAGTGAACAAGCCTGACTTGGAAGCTTTTAAAAGGGCTCAGGGAGATTCTCCTGACCTATTCTAGTCTATGATTGTTCAGGGACTTTCTTGGCCGGTCTGCCTGCAGTTCAGCGCTTTGGCTACAGCCAGGTGCTGTTGCACAAACTCAATCCCATCTGAAATCCCTCCAACCCCAGGGTCATGACCTCTGGCACCAGAGCTTGAGTCCTGACTGCAATTCACAGCATAAAAAGAATTGAGTTTGCACAGTCTGAGGATTATAGCAGTTATTTCAGAACCATGAACATCCATTGCTCCTGCTTTTTAAACAGAACTGGTCAAGGTGACCATCTCCCTGAAACCATCATACAAAGTCTGTGCCCTCCATCTTTCCCGCCCAGATTAACAGGTCCAAATCTGAGCTCGTCTGACTTGAAACAGTAGCTTCAGTGATCAAAGAAGCCATATGTGCTAAACTTCCCTCTACCCACAATCTTAAGGAAATTTTTCAAAACACATACAGAGGATGCCAACACCTACCTACCTACCCACTACAAACTCTCATGCCAAAAGTATTGCATTAGGCAACTGGCAACTCAGAGGCGGACACAACAGCTGCTATTGATATATGAAGTCTTGTCTGCAGTCTTTTTCCAAGGGTGTGATTTTACTTCTTGGTGACTCAACCAAAAGCCTAAAACATAGTGCAGGGGTTGTAAAGCTTCTGTTCCAGATTATACACACACACATCATTCCTCAGAAGCTTCTTAGGGGTTCCTCCGTGAAAGGTAATAGACGGCAAGCTCTTCCACAAAAGAAACTTATTGCCAATCTTATTCTGAAGTTTTATGTGCTTGGGGAGGGAGCAGCAGGAGCAGGAAGGTGAGGTCAATTCTGCCATCATGTGAAGTGGTAACCATACTTTCAGGCCATGATTTAAACTTCCAACAAGCAAAACAGAGTTCAGAGCTGCTTATTTGCTTTCATTTTCTGTCTTCTCAAGGTAAAATTGCATGGCATGTTTAACATGTAGCATGCAGTTTTATTAAGGTTTTTTATTTAAGTATGCCCCCCCATCCCAATAGGGACCTCAGTGCATCTGCCCCCTCCCCCACAATGGTTCCCCCCCTATAGTAGTTAACATGAGTTAAAGCACCTTCCACTGGGGGGATTTTCAGGGACGGCACAGGCAAGGAGGGAAGGATTAAACCCTCCCTGCAAACTGAAGTCCTTATCTGGACTGAGCCTCCTGCATTACTTTTAAATAAAGAAAACCCTTATGAAGTGATGCACATGATGTCCTGTATCTGAGTTCAGTACTGCTATCTCTATAGCGCAGCAGTCTCTGGAGGTGGAGCCCTGGCTATAAACCTGTTTGTCAAATGCAGGCATCATATCAGACCATAGTTCGGCTTCCTTAATCAAGATTGGCTGAGATGTCTCTGTTGAGCTTTTGTTTGATCAACATAACAATGAAGTCGAATGTGTTGATTGACACGTGAGGAGGGAGTGGAGATGCTGAGTAGCCTTGTCCCTGACATTGCGCAGGTCAACTAACCTTCCCTAGCATCTACAAATGCGGTGCAAATACCTGGGGAGAGGCACCCTTTGCATGTATACCTGTATGGATAAAGGTTTCCACACAATTTGAAACCCTGCATAATCAGTGTTCCAGGTTGTGTGAAATCCTTCACATGTACAACTGTATACGCAAACGCTCTGTCCCTGCAGATGTATATTTGCAGATGCTAGGGGATAGGGCTATTGGTACATCCCTGCTTCTGTATGTGGGCAGAAAGCAAATCTGAGTTTACTGGTAGATCTCTGGATAATTTGGAGTAGATCAGCAAGAACATAACAGGAGCCCTGCTCTACTACAGCATTCTGTTCTGGGGTCACACAACAGGCTAAGCCACCCTGATAATAAGCCATGGTGGATTGGTTCTTCACAGAACAACCCACAGTACACCCAACAGACAATCGGGCTTGCTATGGTTTGTTCTCCCCCTGGTTCCTCTTCAGTCCTCCAGCCAGCTCCAGCACATATCGCAGGTACCTTTGCAGCAGAAACTGCCTTGTCTCCTTGTACCAGCCCCCTCCCTGCTCCAAACATTACTGCTTTTAGTTCAAAGTGGAGGAGGTAACATACAAGGAAATTGACAAGGCAAGCCTGCAGATCAACAAATTAGTGCACAGTTGCCAAGGACAGGGGGCAAAATATTCCTAAGGGAGAGGAGGAGTCCATTTGCGCAATTGAGTAGCAGCAAAAAAGGGGAAAATGTGAGCGCAGTAGATGCACCAAAAGATGATGGGGGAAATATCTCCCACTTGCCTTTTGCAGCTCCTTCTCAGAGCAGTTACTGCTGCATTTTCAGCTCTTCAAGGGCAGAAGGGAGCCTGTATCTCCCCTTTCTGGACTTACTGGAGCCTCAGGAAAGTGGTGAATGGGAGGAGGACATTGACAAGTGTCAGTTCAGCACTTAACAACAAGAGGATTTGATTGCCAAGTGGGAGAGATGGCTCCCCACTTTTGTATATTTCAGTTGTCAGGGCTCTTTTTGACAAATGAAACATACCAGGAAATTGACAAGGTAAGGCTACACATATCAGGCAGGCGAATCTGCGCTCTTGTGAAATAACAGGGGTGGGGGAATAACAGAAAAAATATGGCCCCATTTGCGTACCCTTAAAGGCCAGGAACATTGGTGAACAAGTGACAGTCCCTCCAAAGTCCTATTTGGGCATTGGTGGAGGGGCAGCACTAGCAAGATCACAAAGAGTGACACAGGGTTTTTTGCCACTCTTGCCTAGCAGCTCTGTAGCCGAGCCTGGCAACCCATGATAAAATTGCTCTCCTGGGTTTGGAGAGCACAACAACCCACCATGGGTATGAACAACCCTAAAACAAGCCATGGGTTCTCAGGGTAGCTTGTTTAAGAAAAATAAGCCACCCTGCAGAAAACACACTGGGTTCAGACAACACCACAACCCATGGTGGGTTGTTGTGTTGTGCAAACCCAGTCACAGTAGCCAACCAGCTGTCTGAGGGAAGCCCATAAGCAGGACATGAGTGCAATAACACCCTCCCATTGATGTTCCCCAGCAGCTGGCATGAAGAGGCATATTGCTTCTAATGCTGGAGGCAATACATAGCATGACTTGTAGCCACTGATAGCTTTATCCTCCATGAACAGGATGTCTGACTCCCAATTGTTTAACAATAGCAGCAACAAAATGACTCCTGCCACCCTAAATTTTATTTCTGGAATAACTGGGACTGGAGTTTGTGTGGAAGGACTGAGAGTTCTGTTCTGTTCTGGTACATTAAAACAAATTCCTGGGCTCAGAATTCTTTCATTCTAAGTGCCTATCATTTTGTACCATGCAAAGGTAGATCCCGCGAGCCTCAAGCCTGCCCACCCTTACCTGACAACATGCCCCAGAATCCTCTGAAATGACAGGAGTTCTGTAGCAAGTAAGCAGGAAGGACATTTTAAGCCACTGATGGAGCAAAAGCACTTTTCCCTTTCTATGGGCTCTTTTGGGAAGGGCAGGTCAAGAATCAATGAACATACAGGGCAAACGGGCAACGTTTGTTGAAAATTCAGGAGGATGAAAACAGAAAGTGAAGATTAATCATAAGCAGAAGCAATAAAACCAGACTGAAGAACATGTGAACAGATCTGTAGTCAAATATTTACTTTGGACATTATCACCCTACTGTTATTACTACCAATCAGGAAGTATGTGAAAAAGCTCTCCAAAAGTAAACACAGAGACAAGCCAGTAATTCTAATACTTTGTTGCCCTGCAGATCACTGTTCTATTTCTTTGGGGGTGGGAGGTGGAGGTGGGAGAACCCTTACATTATGACAGGAGTGCAGAAGCCTGTTTTGGTGGGGACTGCATTGCCTCTCCCTGGTCACCACCACACCGTGCCCATTCTGTATCTCTCTGTGATGAGAGTGCCACGGAGAAAGGGACTCTGCCAGCGCTGGGAGGAGTGGGGTCTCTGGCTTTCTGCAAAATGTGCTGACCTTATAGGGCCACCACGTGCCCCATGAAAGGACTCGGCCAGAGCTAGAAAGACCAGTTGTTACTCCCACTGCTGCCCGAGTCTTCTTTGCCCACATCCCTGCTGTTACCGCTGATCTGAAATCAGAGGTACCAGAGGGGATTCCCTCCGGGGGCAGGGCTTAGATGGCAAGCCCTACTCTCTGGAGAAAAGACAGGAGGCTACATGGGCCAGATGCCAGCGGTTCCCCAGCCCTGCATTAAGGTCTCTACTTGGAAAGTCACTTGAAATGCATCTGGATTAAAATTTACTCCTTCTGTACGTCAGTGAAATTGCACTGAATGTGCAGAGAACAGGGGAAGTATGGTGTTCCATGTGGGGCTGCTATTGAAAAGTCTCTGCAAACTACAACTGGTGTAGAATACAGCCACCAGGCTAACAGGGGCTGCATATTGGGAGCATGCAACTCCTCTACTGAAACAATTACACTGGCTTTCAATTACTTTCTGTACCGAATTCAGAGTGTTGATGATGAGCTTTAAACCCCTTTTTAGATTCAGACCAGGCTATCTGAAGGGCAACCTTCTCCTGTACAAACCTGCCTGACTACTTTCAAATGAGGCTCTGCTGTGTGTCTCAACATCCCCATAAAGGTATCTAGTTGGAACTAGGTAGAGAGACTCTCAGTGGCCATGGAACTCGCTCACAGAAGGAGTTCATTCCATTGTATGAAACATGTCTTGAGCAGAGAGAAGTACAGTAATAACACTCTCATTTACGGAGCTTCTTACTCTTGAGGTACCATTTTGCGAGGTATGGAAACTAGGCCTGGGATATACTGCCAATTGATTTTCAGGTCAAGGGCTTTCGATTCTGGATGGTTAAGCAGCCCCAATGCTCGGAACCAAACAAAACTGGAAACTGCCTATTTACAGCCCAGCATTAAATCACATGATACAGCTTCAAAGTATCTTTTGGGTACTATTTGGCAGGCTCCAACATCGGCATCGCTGAAGCAGTGGTATTGGCCTCTCTCTAGGCCTCTTAATAAATAGTAGATTCATATATCATCCCTGTTTAGCTCCACTAATGGAAGCCAGTAATAGCTGCTATGGTAAATCTTGAGTTTCTAGTTGATTTAAATCGCCAAGTTGCCACATTAAATTTATTTAAACACTCTGTTTTTGGCCAAGGCTGTATTGAGACTTTATGTATCCCAGATGGCAGTTTGCCTTCTAGCCCTGTTCAGGCATTTGCCTAAATACATGAGGGCTTTAAGTGGGTGGGTAGACACCCCAGGAGAAGAGTTAATGCATCTGAAGGAGTGGGCTGTAGTCCACAGAAGTTTATGCCATAATAACTGTGATAAGTGTTCAAGAATCTAGGTCATTTTTTACAGAGAAAGAGAAAAGGGCATGCAGGAATACATCTGCTGCAGTTTTTCCCATGCACCAAAATAGGGATGACCAATAGGGATGACTTAGTGGATAAAGTGGCCATTACAGGAACTCTGGGGGTAAGTGACCACATCATACTTGAGTTCTTGACTTTAAAGGAAGCAAAAGCTGAGTGTAGCCATAAGCATACTCTGGATTTCAGGAAAGCCGATTTTAATAACCTCAGAACTATGATAAGTACGGTCCCTTGGCAAGTGACCCTAATGAGAAAAGGAGTCCAAGATGGGTGGGAGTTTTTTAAAAAGGAAATTTTAAAGGCCCAATTACAAACAATTCCAACAAGGAAAAAAGATAGAAAACAACAGAAGAAACCAGTGTGGCTCCACAAAAAGCTTAGAGATGACCTGAAAATAAAAAAGGATACATATAGGAAGTAGAAGGAAGGCCAGGCTACAAAAAAAGAGTATAAAAAAGTAGCACAGGTGCTGGAATGGTGTTGGGAAGGCTAAAGCTGAGAAGGAGCTGAGGCTAGTGAGGGATGCTAAAAGCAATAAAAAGGCTTTCTTCAGATACGTGAATAGTACAAGACAGTGGAAAGAAATGGTGGTTCAACTGCTTAATGAAGATGGCAAATTGGTAACAGATGACAAAGAAAAGGCCGAAGTGCTCAATTCCTACTTTGGCTCAGTCTTCCCCCAAAAGCGGGTCTGTGACCCCACCCCGGGAAAAAGGTGAAGGGGCAGGATTGCTGTTTGAGACTGATAAACAAATCATCAAGGAACACCTAATTTCTTTGAAAGAGTTCAAATCTCCAGGCCCCAACGAATTGCATCCTAGAGTAATGAAGGAGCTGGCAGAGGAACTCTCAGAACCACTGTCTATTATCTTTGCGAAATCATAGAAGACGGGTGAAGTGCAGGACGACTGGAGGAGGGCTAATGTTGTCCCTATCTTCAAAAAGGGCAAAAAGGAGGAACTTGGGAACCTCAGACCAGTCAGTCTGACATCCATCCCTGGGAAAATTTTGGAGCAGATTATAAAGAAGTCAATCTGTAAACACCTTGGAAACAATGCAGTGATTACTAGAAGCCAGCATGGATTTGTCAAGAACAAATCCTGTCAGACTAAGCTGATCTCATTTTTTGATCAGGTAACCTCCCTTGTGGACTGTGGGAATGCTGTGGATGTAATATATCTTGACTTCAGCAAAGCTTTTGACAAAGTGACCCATGACATTCTGATTAACAAACTAGTGAAATGTGGGCTAGATGGAACAACTATTAGGAGAATCCACAGTTGACTACAGAATCGGACTCAAAGAGAGCTTATCAATGGTACCGTTTCACACTGGGGGGAGATAATGAGCGGAGTACCACAGGGCTCAGTCCTGGGCCCAGTGCTCTTCAACATTTTTATTAATGATTTGGATGAGGAGGTGCAGGGAATGCTTATCAAATTTGCAGATGACACAAAATTGGGTGGGATCACTAATACCCTGAAAGACAGAAACAAACTCCAAAGTGATCTTGATAGACTGGAGTGCTGGGCTGAAAAAAACAGAATGAAATTTAATAGGGATAAATGCCAAGTTCTACACCTAGGAAAAAGAAACCAAATGCACAGTTACAACATGGGGGATACTGGACTCAGCAATATGACAAGCGAGAAGGATCTTGGAATTGTTGTACATCACAAGCTGAATATGAGCCAACGGTGTGATGTGGCTGCAAAAAAAGAAAATGCTATTTTGGGCTGCATTAATATAAGTATAGCTTCCAAATCACACGAGGTACTGGTTCCCCTCTATTCGGCACTGGTTAGGCCCCATCTTGAGTATTGTGTGCAGTTCTGGGCACCATACTTCAAGAAGGATGCAGACAATCTGAAGCATGTTCAGAGGAGGGCAATGAGGATGGTTAGGGGTCTGGAAACAAAGCCCTATGAGGAGAGATTAAAAGAACTAGGCATGTTTAGCCTGGAGCAGAGAAGATTGAGGGGTGACATGATAGCACTCTTCAAATACTTGAAAAGTTGTCACACAGAAGAGGGCCAGGAACTCTTCTCGATCAACACAGAATGCAGGACACGGAATAATGGGCTCAAGTTACAGGAAGCCAGATTCCGGCTGAACGTCAGGAAAAACCTCCTGTTAGAGCAATACGACAGTGGAACCAATTACCTAAGGAGGTTGTGGGCTCTCCCACACCACAGGCATTCATGAGGCAGCTAGACAGCCATCTGTCAGGTATGCTTTAAGGTGGATTCCTGCGTTGAGCAGGGGGTTGGACTCAATGGCTTTATAGGCCCCTTCCAACTCTACTATTCTATGACTCTAAGCCTCAAAATTCTATAGCTTATGTATTATACATAAAATGTAAATGTATAATGTTGTTGCAATTTCAATTTGAACTTTTCCCCCTTAGGCTTTCGAGGTCAAACCAGGTGCCATCGCTTGATTAAAATATGCTGTCATTAACACTGCATCAGAAGGGGCCAAATTGGGAGCCTGATCCAGCCAACGTGGACTAAATATAGTAAAGATATTCAAACATCCAAGATTAAAAAAATTAAAAGTGGATCTTATGCTGCAAGTTAAAGGTTTATTATTATCATGGGGTTGGGAAGACGGATGATAGCAGAGTAGTTTGGACCATTAGGAAACATGCCCTGGAACTTTAAAGAAAGGCATGAATTAGGCCTATGCCATGGGTGATTTGTTTCAGTCCCATTATAATTCTGATTTAATCAAGTTTTCCACTCCATGGAGTCACTGCCTGCAAATGTTCTTTAGTACACATGCCAATGGGTATCCATCACAGTTTCGATAACTTGTTTTGACTGAAGCAATAGTTTGGGACATTTCCAGAAGTAGTAGGGGTTCCCTCTCATAATAAGATTGGAATCAATATCACACCCTATTATTGAGCAACACAATGCAGGGAGCGGGGGCAGGGAGCACGGGCAGGGAGCACCTTTACCTCTTGCTCCATACAGGAGCTTGCTCCACACAACTCTCCGTACAAGAGAGTTGGCGGGGGAAAGAGACAGAAGGGCAAGGAGAGACACACCTTTGACCCGTACATTTCCCAAGGGCCACTGGATCTTTTATCCTGGAATGCTCTGCTATGCAGCCTGCTAGGGCATCAGAGAGGGGAGGGAGAAACCCCCCTCCTCTCTTCCTGTGGCTGGAGCGCCACAACTGCCACCCCCACTGCCACCCTGGCTGGCTAAACGGGATTGAAAGGGAATAGAAGGAGGTGGTTCGGGGAGCTGAACTGGTTAACAATGGAACTCAACTAAAACTGAACTGGCTAACAATGGAAAAGGAGAGCACGCCACATGAAGGGTGCTACCACAGAGAAGGCCCTTTCTTTGGCCATAATTCAAAAGGCAGTAGCAAGGATACCTAGAAAAAAGCCTCAGAAGATGATCTTAAGATTCAGGCAGGTTCAGGTGGGAGTGAGCAGTCCTTTAGAAATCTGTGTCCCACACCATATAGGAGTAGGAAATTCCTTAAGTATAGGATAGAGGAATATAGTTTTGATCAATTTAAATTTGGACTGGAGGAAAATTAGTTTAAAGTCAGGAGAGTAGAAGCTTAATTTCATTCATTAGTTGAAGCCAATTATATTCAGAGGAGCTGCAAATTCAAGAGCATTTACTTATTTTCTTTTAGGTTGTTTTATTTCCAGCATAACACCATAATAAGGAAGCAGAGAAAGAAAATATTAAAGAGCCTTTAATTTTAACCATGAACGGTAGATTTTGTTTTAAAATTATCTCAAGCTGTTTTCGGTGCAGAGGCTACAACCTTAAACACACTTACTAGACAGTAAATCCCATTGGACACAATGGGGCCTACTTTTGAGTAAACATACATAGGACTGCGCTGTAGGCACCTATATCGAGGTTTTGTTTACATGCACACTTATCAGTTAAAAGGCAGATGATTAATTGAATGCAAGAAAAGGAATGTGAAGTCAAGTTGTGCTCTCCGAGGCCAGCATGGTAACCAGAACTTTGCAGTTTGACATATGTAACAAAAGAATAAGACGTTTTTCCTGCCCCGTCTCAGGATGTATCAGAAATTCAGTTCAGGATTTACACAGTTCGCACGTTCCAGACTGAACATGGATTCAAACATGATCTGTGGTTGAAGTGTACATTTCTGAGTTTTCAATGTAATTTGTGGACTCCAAAAATGCATTCAACAACATGCATATTTTTGATAGATGTGCATGAAAAATGCATACTTTTTTTTGTAAAAAAAGTTCCCAAACACATTTTAATCAATGGGAGAAGAATGCATGCATTTCGAAGGTGTGCACAATTGCTGTATACTGTTGAAAAAACTAGACCTGAAAATATGCATGAATTTTCATGCAAAAAGAAAAAAAAACAAAGATCACAAACTGATACGGAAACGAGACAGAATGAGTTTTAAGGTGGAATGAACGCACGTTTTGCTTGAGCAAGGAGCCAGCCTTGGCCACAAAATCATGCGTATCTCATTCAAGTTCCACAATCCTATTTACGGATATCCAATTCACACATATAGTCAGCGGCATGGTAGCCACATAAAAGAGGCAATTGTGTGGAAATGGCTCCACTCAAGCTGGTCCCACCTGATTCAGACAATTTTCACCAGGCAATTAGCAAGCCACCAAGTCAAGGTTTCCAAGGATCAAACCTTGTAATGTAGGGGTGGAGCTTGGCAGCTAAAGGATGGCACCTGACAAATCAGAGCTTGGATCTTAGTGGCACTTGGCAAAGGCAGAGGGTAAGCTGGTCAGGGGAAAGAGCCTGGCTGTGCCCGGAGCTCAATGGATGGGATGGGAGGCAGGGGCTGGAGCAAAGAGGAAGAGTTCTAAATCAAGTAGAAGATAACTTGTCCCCTTGATTCGTATCCCACACCATGAGAGCCTGGAAAGCTAACCTCCTGAAACTTCAGGTCAAGCCAGAATACCTGGCAACTCTGCTCTTGCTGTGACATGGTGCCTAAACATTGACAATTCAGCTTGCTTTTTTGGTCGGGCAGCCTTGAGGCAGGCTTACTTAAATGAAAGGCAAAGAAGCAAAACATTCCCACATTTTTCATATAAACTCCAGAACATTGGTCTGACTCCAATAAGGCAAGTCCTTCAAAGGACTGACTCCTCCAATGTGAGCCAGCCCAAACACTGAGATGATCATCAAAGGGCCTTGTGTTTGTTCATCTTCATAAGTTGGATGGGTGGCTGCACATGAGAGGGCCTTTCAGGGGTTTCCCTCTGCCTCCCCACTGCTGGCCTGGAACTATCTCCCTTAGAGGCTTATGGTCTTTATCCCTGTTGGCCTTCCAATAGGAGGTAAAGATTCCCGGGGGGGGGGGGGCTTTTAACGGCCTATTTTGCTGCTCTGAGGGAGGACCAATAGCAACATCCACTGTTTATCTAGATATACAACCCTCTTTTTTCAATTATTTAAAGTAAATTGAGACTTACTCCAAGGTGTGTATAGGATTGCAGACTATTATATTATAGACATGCAGTGAATAAGTGACTATGTAATAATGCAACTATATAATTCAGGTACTTTCTTTGTTTGTTGATGCTATTTTGATACATTTTTTAATTAAGTTTTTGCAAAGACATATTGCTTTTAAGACATAACGCTTTTTTTTTTTTAAGGAATGAAGATAATCCAAATAAGCAAGACCTATCACATTTTCCATACAGCACTTAGAAAATTAGGTGCTTTAAAAATAAATTATTATGTTTATGTTGTGTTTTAACTGCCATTTTGATCTCATTAATGCAATGTTTCCATTCAATGTTAATTTGGTTGATTTGGTTTTCTGTCTTGGGCATTTTATATAAGAAGCCTGGAATGCAAACAATTTTAATAAATGTTATATACTTGAAGATAAGTTAATCATGCAGCAATCTGAGTAGGGCAGTGGCCATTCCACCATCTTGATTTCAAAGGGCTTTTCCTCCCAAACTACATCTGTTACTCTCCAAGATACTTGTTCACTTTTGCCTTTTGTTTCCTCACTGATGAAATTTAGACTGCAAGTTCCTTGAGGCATACAGGAACAGCACAAAACAAAATCAACCACAATTGATTGTGTCTTGATTGACTGATTATTTTTGTTCAGACTGACTTCCATTCAAGGCCATCTGGCCACCCCTCAGAACATGCAGCCCCTTTGCAAGATGAGTTCTTGATTTCAAAGGAAGCAAAAGCTGAGTGTAGCCAAACGTGTACTCTGGATTTCAGGAAAGTCGATTTTGATAAACTCAGAACTATGATCAGTAAGATCCCATGGCAAGTGACCCTAATGAGAAAAGGAGTCCAAGATGGGTGGGAGCTTTTTAAAAAAGGAAATTTTAAAGGCCCAATTACAAACAATTCCAACAAGGAAAAAAGATAGAAGACAACAGAAGAAATCAATGTGGCTCCACAAAAAGCTTAGAGATGACATGAAAATAAAAAAGGATACATATAGGAGGTGGAAGGAAGGCCAGGCTACAAAAGAAGAATACAAACAAGTAGCACAGAAGTGCCGGAATGCTGTCAGGAAGGCTAAAGCTGAGAAGGAGCTGAGGCTAGCGAGGGATGCTAAAAGCATAAAAAGGCTTTTTTCAGATACGTGAATAGTAAAAGACAGAGGAAAGAAATGGTGGAAGAGGACCAGGAACTCTCCTCGATCAATGCAGAATGCAGGACACAGAATAATGGGCTCAAGTTACAGGAAGTCAGATTCCGGCTGGACATCAGGAAAAGCTTCCTGATTGTTAGAGCAGTATGACGATGGAACCCATAACCTAGGGAGGCCATGGGCTCTCCCACATTAGAGGCATTCAAGAGGCAGCTGGCCAAACCATCTGTCAGGGATGCTTTAATGTGGATTCCTGCATTCAGCAGGAGGTTGGACTCAATGGCCTTATAGGCCCCTTCCAACTCTACTATTCTATGATTCTATGATTCTATGAAATAGTCAATATTTAGGTGCTTCTGCAATCACCCTGTCTAATTCACAAAATTGGGGGTGGAGGAAAGGGAATGCAGACGATGTCTTCTTCCACTTGTAGCCTCCTACTTATGGAGGAAAATACAACATAGCTGCACAATGCCTTTGAGTGGTAGCTCTAGGAGTTCTCTGTCTGGAAGCACCTCTGAAAACTGTGTTTTGCACCATGGATGTCTCTTCAGGAATATGTGCATTCCCTCCCCCTCCCATCTGCTTGTCAGCCTTAACCAGGCTCCAGCATTACACCTGCAGCTGTGCGAGCCAAGTTGTGCACTAATCAGGATTCCCATCTTAACCAGAATCCAAAGTAGGTTTCAAACCCTATTTAGTTAGGGTCAGTGCAGATGCAATACCGGGATGGGGGGGTGGCATTCACACCAGACCGAACAGGAGAGAAGCACAAATTCTCAGGGCTGGCTTCAGGATTTACAGGGAGCCAGGTACACCTGCACCTGGCAAATGTGAACCAGGCCATGTCAGTGCCACCCCTCAAAGCAGAAAGGGGGCTTGTACAGCTAAGAGAAGCAAGCCAACTGGCAGACACTAAGAGAGCTGGCGCTGCTCGAGAGTGCAGCTGCTCCTTGGCTTGGTGAACCCAGAAGAAAAGCCCGGGGTGCGGGGTTCAGAGTAGAGAAATCAAAATAAGGAAATCAAAAGCAATTTTCCAATCCTACCGGCCATCTTCCCATTTACAAAACATGTAACAAATGGCTGAAGTGAACAGTTTTGAAATAGATAGCAAGTGGAACTTGGAAACTGTACTAGTCATAGAAAGACTCCAGGAAGTAAAGGAAGCCTTATCCTTATAGCCAGGGAAATTCTCCTTTTACAAAGACTGAACCTCCATGCCTCTTCTACAGATTCCCTATGTAACAAAAGTCAGGTTTTTTCCCCTTTCCTTTTTAAAACAACAACCACAACCAATGTCAGGCCATACAGCCAGAAGTGTTATGAAACCGAGGCTAAGGGGACAGAAGAACATTGACATATAACCATTTCCTTGAGCAGACCAATAACTAATGCTATCCAAAAGCCTTGCTGACATCAGATGGATAATGTTTCCCCACAAGTTTATCCACAATATGGATTTCCTCCCTTTTCCTCCTTTCAAAAAGTCACCCACTATTAAATTCTGTCACTGCCCAAGAAGGGAACTCTTTAACATCATGTACTGCAATCTCATTTGGCAAATAATTGTGGCCTGCCAAGAGTAACACTGAAATAAGAGTTTGTTCCTGGTTCAGGCTAGGAACATACAGATTGCCTTGATTGACTAGATCAAGGTTGCTCTGTTTATTTGTTTATTTATTTAGAAACGTCTGTCCTACCTTTCTACCACACTGTGCCCTTCAAGATGGCTTTCAAGTCTAGACTAACATTCTGTCTCCAATAGCACCCAGCTAAAGTCCTTGGGAAGCTTACACGCCGGACACTGAGTGATGACTTTCCCTGTTACTTACTCCTGGCATCTGATATTCAGAGATATACTGCCACTGTACATAGAGGCTCTATTGAACTACAGTACCAATATAATGAATTGCTGAGGATAGTGCTAATTCTAAAAACACACATACACGTAAGTGAGCAGCGGTGAATTCCATCATTAGTTAATTACACAGTCCTGAAGAAGTACTTCCTTCTGGCACTCTAAAGCCCACAGTCAACCCTCTTAATTGGGTGGTCCTAAGTACTGGCATTATAAGAGAGAAAATGTTCTCTAGCCATTCCTTCCACTATATCTATAATTTTTAGACCACAATAACATTCACATGGGCAGTGCAGTCTTAAGATCATAACAGATAAACAGTTGAGTGGTCATCTGTGCATTCACACAGATATGGGCTCTGCGCCTGAGTGGGGCTTCTTTCGGGGAAAATTCCAAAGCTGAGGCGTTTTGGGTGGAAACCCCTCCCCCTGTCATGCAACGCGCATGCTCGAAGGGTTCCCACCCAATACCTCAGTTCCTTGAGACCGCCATTGTAGCCTCTGAACCAAGGAAAAAGAAAAACAACTCCTCAGTATCCATCTTCTGAAAGACAGGCACCAAGTGGGGACAGTGGGTGGGTTGTGTGAATGCACAGATTACCATTCGAAGAACTAGTTACAGGTCAGCAACCTGTCTTTCTTCTTCGTGGTCTCTGTGCATCACACACATATGGGTGAGTAGCAAGCTCACTTACCAGAGGAGGGAACAGTGTCTACATGAGGAGGGATGACAGAACTGTTCTGCCAAATGCACAATCAGCTCATGCCCTGACATCCATCCGGTAATGCTTAACGAATGTTGCAGCCTTGTAGAGATCAGTAATTAGACCATGTTGCAGCCTTGCAGAGATCAGTAATTGGTAAAGCCCTCTCAAAGGCAATAGAGGTTGCCATTGCTCTGGTGGAGTGAGCTCGAACGGGGCCATGAGCGACAATCCTGCTATCTCATAGGAAAGCTTAATTGTATGTACGATCCAGGAAGCTAGTCTTTGTGCTGAAATCGGTAACCCATTACGGTTACCTGTATAAGAAATGATGAGACACGGGGACTTGCGAAAAGACTCCGTTCTGGACTTATAAAAAGCCATGGCCCTCCTAACATCCAACGTGTGCAATGTTCTTTCAATGTCTGCTGTTGGGTCAGGAAAGAAAGTGGGAAGAACAATATCCGGACTCAAGTGAAATGCCAAAATCACCTTCAGAAGAAAAGAAATAAGGGTGACCTCATCCCGATGAAAGGTCAGGTATGGTGGGTCTATCCGAAGTGCTGCTAGTTCACTAGCTCTTCTAGCTGATGTTACGACCACCAGAAACGTGACCTTCCAGGACAGTAATCGAAGGTTGACCGAAGCGAGAGGCTCAAACGTCTTTGAGGACAAGGCTCTCAAAACAACTGAAATACTCTAGGCTTGTACAGTAGGACGAACAGGAGGCACTAAATTTCATATACCCTTCATGAACCTCTTCGCCATAGGGTGAGAAAAAACTGTAAAACCATCAAGGGATGAAAGAACTGCCGAAATGGCAGATAGGTAAACTTTAATGGAGGCAAACTTCAGACCCCTTTCAAACAAACTTCACAAAAACTGAAGGATTTCAGGTAAGGAAGGAGAACTCATTTGAAAACTATGCAACTCAGCAAAGTTAACAAATTCTCACCACTTACGATTAGAAGAACGGAATGTCAACGGTCTCCTTGACACATCCAGAACCCTTGTGACGTTCGCTGACCACGCAACTAAAGAAGTGTCTATAACCTCCATGATGCCATACGCAGTCTGCGTAAGTCTGGGTGTCTCATTCAACCCGCCTGCTCCCCCTTGTCACTGGGTCTCTTAGATCATCCATGTAAAGGTGAAATGGTATATTTGGCCTGGTTAACTGTCCCCAAATACGGCAAAGCATTCACCCTAGCCAGATTCAACGTTCTCCCCTCCACATTTTTGGAGGGCAGATTTTTAAAAATCCCAGGGGTAAATAGATTTTGCCCGTGTAATAATACCAAGGTGGAGTATGTGTTAAATGTGAAATAACATGTGTTATTGCATTGCAGTTTTTATGATGAGGCTAGAAATGATCTGATATGACCTATTACCCAATGCCTCCCTGGTCGCTTTGGTGATCAGTCTTCTTCAGTGTAACAACAAGTATATCACCCTGCGAGTGTCAAAAATTTTGTATTTGGCGCTCCAACGCAGATCTCAAATGGCAGCCTGATATGTAAAGTGATTAATAATTGTGGGTTTTTTTCTTTTTATTTGTTGTAGTATGGTCTGTTGACTGTAAATAAAGGATGTTGTTGTTGTTGTTGTTGTTGAGGACCCGCCTGCTGCATAAGCAGGGTCGGCGTAATCGGTCTGTGTGCTAGCCTCATTAGTGGGGCTGCCGTGGCCACTATGGTGTCAGCAGAATGCAGTCTGTCGGTTCAACTCCAAGCCGTGATACAAGCTTTGTGAGAAGTGAAAATGGGGGAAAGGCATAACATCGAAAATCCTTCCACTGAGTCATGAAAGCATCCCCCATGGAAAATCTGCCTCGTCTTGCCCGACTGCAAAATGTGGTACCACCGTGTTGGACACTGTAGCAAGCAGATCTCTTTGTGGTGTACCCCATCTCATGAAGAGGTCTTGCAGAACCTGTTTGTCAACTTCCCACTCATGAGACGATCCCATTCTCCTGCTGAGATCGTCAACTACTGTATTTTCGATTCCCGTTGGATGCATGCGACTACGTCGAACTGGTGAATAATGCACCAATGCAGGATATTGAGTGTTAGGTGTAACAAGGGGATCGCCCATGTTCCCCCTTGATTGTTTAAATAAACTACCACTGTTGTGTTGTTGGAAGTGATTTGCATGCAGTTTCCTCCTACACAGCCCTCGAAAGCTCTGAGGGCTTTCTGTACAGTGCGTAACTCCAGGAGATTTGTATGTTTGGTGGCCTTGTTCAGTGTCCACCTGCCGTGAATTGCTAACCCATCACAATAAGCTCCCCAGCCCATAAGTGAAGTATCTGTTGTTATTATTTTCATTGGCTGAGGCTGGCAAAAGGGTAGTCCCTGGGATAAATTCACAATGTGAGTCCACCATATGAACGATTCCCTGACATGGAGAGGGAGCTCGAGAAAAGTCCAACGAGTGTCCTGTTCGCTATTGAAGATGCTCAGGAACCAGACTTGTAGAGGTCTCATGTTGAGTTTCACATGCTTTACCACAGCTGTGGTTGAGGCCATAAGGCCTAACAATAGTTGAACTAACAGAGCTCTGTGTTTTCTGGGGTGACTGAGCGAGTGTGCGAGCTCAACAATCCTGTCCCTTCAATCCCGAGGTCGAAATACTCCTGCCACTGAAGCATCCAACACTGCACCAATAAACTGAATTGTTCTGGAAGGCATCAGATGAGACTGATAATTGATGAAAAGTCCTAAGGAAAGGAGAAAATTCATGATGAAGTCGATAGAACTTTCGAAGCGACCTCTTGTAGAAGCAACCAGGAACCAGTCATCAAAGTAAGGGTATACCTCAACGTCTTGAAGTCTCAAATATGCACACACAACCGCCATGCACTTTGTAAAAACTCTTGGGGTTGTGCCTAATCCCAATGGGAGGGTACAAAATTTGAAAATTCTGGTCCCAATGATGAATCTGAGATATCTGCAATATCGCTTGTTGATTGAACGTGGAAGTACGCGTCGTGGAGATCGATTGACGCAAACCAGCTAATAGTGGGAGGATCGTGAAGAGAGACACCATCCAAAATTTTGTTAGTAGAAAGTAACTATTCAGAATGCGGTAGTCCAGGATCAGTCTCAGTCCTCAGTCTCTCATTGTACTGTAAAGTATCTGGAGTAAAATCCTTGGAGACAATGTTGCCAAGGTACCTCCTGTATAGCTCCCTTGTGCAACAGGTTTAGAACCTCCTGATGCACAACTGCCAATGGTGTAGTTGTCCTTATGGTACCGAGAGGAGGGGGGACTGAACACTCGATCCTGTACCCACGGGCTATGATGGATAAAACCCATCAGTGGTGATTGTCTCCCAAACTGAGAGGAAGGATGTGAGTCGATCTCAGGAAAAAATGAGGGCGCTCCATTGACCTCAATGTCGATATCAGCAAGTCAAAGATGCTGCTTCTTTCCAAAGTCGTTCCTCTTGAAAGTTTGCTTATTCCGATTATATTGCAGTGGGTTTTGCTGTTGAGCTGGTTGTTGCTTTTGGTTTGATTGGCGCTGGTGATATTGCTGACCTGAAGGGAAATGTGATGGGGGTTGGTACCATCTATGTTGTTGGGACTGTTGTAAATGTGCGAACCCCATCTTTGTAGCCGTTGTTCTGGCTTTTTGAACCAAGTCTAGAGACTCGTCGGTCTTTGCGTTAAACAAGCCTAATCCATCAAATGAGAGGTCCTCGATCCTCATTTGAGTTTCCTGAGTCAACCCTGCAGAGCGTAACCAAGTATGACGGCACAAAACTGCTGAACCAGCTAGCACCTTTGAGGAGAAATCCATCGGGTGCCTAGAAGTGTGAATTTGTTGTCTAGAAAGTTGCAAAGCCTCACTTTGGAACTTACGAGCAAGCTGTCTTTTTTCCTCTGGAAGGTGCTCCATTAACTTACCCATTTTATCCCGGAGTAGCAATTGGTATCCTGACATTGTCATCAGGATACCAATTGCTTTGATATTCAAGGCGGTGGACAACTATAAATGTCTCCCCAAGGGTCTAACCTACGACCTTCCTTATCAACTGAGGAGGTATGCTGCCCGCTTGATTTTCCCTGAGTGGCCTCCACAATAATCAAATTTGGTGTCAGGTGTTGGAACATGAGGTCCACATCCTCCCTTTGAACCCTGTACATTCCCTCCAGCCTCTTAGATGTTGGAGGCATCGACAAAGGGGACTTCCATGACTGCTTTACGGTGTCAAGTAGTACCGGTAAGAGCAGAATTGAAATTGGTCTTGAAGAGTCTGTGGCGACCGATTCAAAGACCGGATCTTCAACCGACCAAAATACAAAAACGAAAGTAGGAAGAAGGACAGAATAGAATTAGAATAGAAAAAGGAGGAAAAAAATGCCTCAACAACTATTTAGAATTGCAAACTAATGGAGAATTTCCCTGACGAAGCTGCCACAATGGCGGACGATAGAGGACTGATGTATTGGGCAGGAACCTTTCGAGCAGGCATGCTGCATGGCAAGGGGAGGGGTTCCCACCCAAAACGCCTCAGCTTTGGAATTTTCCCCAAAAGAAGCTCTGCGCAGGCGCAGAGCCCATATGTGTGTGAAGCACAGAGACCACGAAGAAGAGCCTTCGCTTACAGTTCAGTTTGTTCGGCTGCATTTATCCAAACCCTTATTTTTTACAAGTAAATAGAAGCACATGCAAATATCTGGGAAGTATTTCACAGATCATCCTTTAAAGCTTGTATTTGGGAACATGTTTGAAAGTATGAAGCTTCCTTATACAGAATCAGAACCCGAGCTCATTCTAAACCAACATTTTCTGCTCTGGCATTGGCTCTCCAAAGTTTCCAAACAAAAGGTCTTTTTCAGGCCTGATTACCAGTCTTTGAGAGGTACAGCTGGGATGTTGTTTTGGGGTCATTTTCCAGACAAGGAAGGCTGCCAGGTTTTGTTTTTTAAGGGGTGTTATTAAATATTATTAGTCTCCGCTCCCGCCTTATTTACTGATGTATGCTGCATTTTGTACATGGCATGCGTTGTGCCCACAAGTAGTCACTCAGCGTGCTGGGGGGAGAGGGGAGGAGAAGCCCAAGAAGTATTACAGGCTTGTACCACCTCCCATGTAAAAACTGAAATGCGATGGAGAGGCAGCAGTGCCCCCCCCCCCCCCGGACACACACTGGATCACCTTAGCCAGGCACAAATGGGGCTGCTGACATAGGGCCTCCTTTCACTTACCATGTTTTATGTTCTGCCAGCCTCAGTGGCTCACAGGGGCTGTTCCAAGTCAACAACATTTTCCAGGCAAGGAATGCTGTTGGGGTGCAGTGCCCAGCACTGCAGAGCAGAGGAGGAAGCAGCTGTCAACAGGATCAAGTCAGTAAGGGAGTTCGGGTCTTGTATAGGTCTGTGTGCGCATACGTGTGTACAGTCAGGTAACCGTTTTCTAAATGCTCATTCTTGACTATATGCATATGTTGACTTAATCTGTAGGCTGTAGTAACGTTGGGCCACTGAGTGGGTTCTTGACTTCCCTTGCATTGATTCATGGGCCATCTCTTAAACTAGAGATTCTCAGTAAATCCCATGTAAAATGAATACATGTTTTCTAGAATGTCTTCTAAATGCTTAATTTACTAGTATGGGACCGGGGGGGGGGGGGGGGGGAAGGAGAGAGAGAGAGATGTCCTTTTGTATAGGCCTGTCTCACCTGCTTGAGTTATGTACTTTTAGTATTTGCTTTGTGCTTGTAACACAACTGGAGTATGGACTGGTTTAGGCTGATCTCAACGATGTGGGCCAGAGTTTTCTCTTTCCTAAGTTCATTAGTAACAATGAATAGATGCCAATTGCAAATACAGTATTAGGCAAACTTGATAGCTGCAAAGTTGTAATTAATGTTTTTCAGGTGATCATCCCAAGCAAGTATGTGAGAAAATACATATATGTAATTTAAATACATATTCAATTATGCTTTAATTTTTTGCCTCAAATATTTCAAGTCACATATTTGTGGTGTATTGAGACAATAATAATAATAATATGGGGTACTTTTTAAAGCTTTGTTTGTTTGTTTTACTTATATTTAGTAAACATGCTAAATTAGATCACTCTAGTGATTTTCCAATGCAAACTGATTTTTTTCCCATTGCAAATGAACAGGAAAATTTCCAGAAAATGTTCTGGAAACTCACATCAGTGGCTGATATGTATGGGTCTGGCCTGCTCTCATATATGGCTGTATTGCTTGGCAACAGGGGGACTTCTAAGCTTTGTACCTTAGACAAGCAGGATGCTTTCTGCCACTGTGGGCTTTGCCTTTAGCACACGGCTTCAATCTCCTGCAGTGCCAGCAAAAGCTGCCCTCCAGCCAAGCCTGGTCTTTAAGAGTTGGCAAGCTAAAGCCTGGCTCCCCAGGAACCTTTAACTGGAGATACTAGGAATGTAACCTTTGCACATAGGATGTAAAAGATGTTCTCTGCCACTGAGGGGTCACATTTTGAGATCACAGACCATTTGGACAGACACCACATTTCCCTTATTTCCCCCTAGATTTCAGACGCCAAGCAAATACTGTCAAATTGACAGTTTTCAGCCTATTACTGACAATAATCAAATATTGCTGATTATTCTATGAAGCCAAGAACACATTTGCATTAAGTGGTAGTTTTCCAGTACTATTTTACTGTTGATTAGTCAGATTAGATTATCTATTTGGTATCATTTTCGAAAATGTATCAGCTGAGATCTTAGGACAGTTAATTTGGTAGCTAGTGCAAAACTCTGCAAAAGGTTCAGGCAGTAATTCTACTTCAACCACATGGAAGACTCAGAGATTGTAGCCTCATTCAAAGAACTTCATCACATGCAGCTACAGAGAGACATTCTAAAAGCCTGGCCCTGGGGCATTATACTAGTCAGGTTCCATCAAGCTTCGAGCTGGGGACTAGCATTGCGAATGGTCAGGGATGATGGGAACTGTATTTGAAAACACCTGGAGGTCACCAGGTTGCCTTCCCCTGTCCTTGATATAATGGAGCATAAGGAGTCTGCATGCAGGTCAGCAATCACTTGGATTTGAGGTGGCAATTCATCCTGGTTGGCCTTTGCTGCAAGCTGAGATGTGTTTTATATGAGGTTTGTTTTATTTATTTGTTTAGGGAATCCAAAATAGTCATAGACAGAAAGTGAGCAAGGGGCAGGGCGTAATTTTCACTAAAACATTTTTAAGCCCCATTGAGCCAACTTGATAATGTCTTAAGTAGAACAGCAGGGCACAATTTTTAAAATGAACCAAGTATTTGACAACCTTGAGGCTCAAACTAGATAAGCCATCAGAAGATCTGCGATGGATCTTACAGTGGGTTTTTGCAAGGCTTTCAAGACTTGGGGGGCTGCAAATTTGACTATAACAACAGCACTGAAAGTGGGGATGTCACTAACCCTTGCTCAGTGGGATGCTTCGCTGCAATAATAATAATAATAATAATAATAATAATAATGTCATACCGCCCATGCTGTTTTTCCGCTGCGAAGAGAACAAGAGTCAGTTGCCCACGATGGGGGAAGTCAGAGGATAATAGGGGACTGCACACACACACACTTTATTGTAGTCTATAGACCATAAAAGAGCATACAAAGACTGATTCTGATAAAAAGAGTTAAGCACCCTCTTCCCCAGCAGCGCTGCTACAACCACCTTCACAGCACCATTCGTATTTAAATAGCTTAGGGCAAGAATGGGCAACTGAAATCCCATGAGCCAGTTCTTCCCCTTGACAATTCCACCCAGTTCTAAATCAAAGTGCAGTAGAAAGCATACTAGCATTTTTACCTGGAAGGAAAAGGAAGCGCTTCAACAGCTGCACAATGGAGAGAGATTCTTAAGGTTACTGCTCTTTGGGGGTGTCATATGCAATGCCCTGGGCATGTCAGATAGCATGGGCTCTATAGCCATTAAGCTCCTATTGAAGACCTGTAAACACCTGGCCAGGAGACTATGGCAAAGCAGAACCTCCTCCAGGCAGAGAATGTGTTTGTAAAATGAGAAAAGAGCTGATGTTCTCCTTTTTTTCCTCCTGGAATCTGGACCACATAGAGCCAGTTCGCACGACCAGTGCAGCCCACTGTGGCTTATTTCAGCCACGGTGGATTGCAACACATGCCAGGCAACTTTTGCATATTCAAGCCATGACCATGGTTTGTTGGGACATGTGAACTCAGCAAGGGTGGATTGTTGTTGTGATTAACAAACTACCCACAACCCTAAAACACCCCATGTGGGTGGCTTGCCGAATTCGCCCGACACAACAAGATGCAGTCATGGCTTAAAAATGCAAAATGGCCACTCGCATGCACTGCTCAGTGTGTGAACCAGCCTATACTCTTAGTCCTGTGCATGAGCCAGTGTGGTGCAGTGGTTAGTGTTGGACTGGAAATCAGGAGACCCGGGTTCTAGTCCCTATTCAGCCACAAAGTTCACTGGATGACTTTGGGACAGTAAATTACTCTCAGCCTAACCTATTTCACAGGGTTGTTGTGAGGCTAAAATAGAGAGGAGGACCATGTACGTTGCCTTGGACTCCTTGCAAGAGGAAAAAGGCAGGATTTAAATGTATCAAATAAAGAAATAAATTGCATTCTCACAACAAGGACCACTACGTCAGCCCTCGACATTCCTAGCACAGAAAGCTCTTCCCCACCTTCTTACTTATTCTCCACTCATATTTCTTTACTTTGCAACAGCTTCTGAAGTTGGGTGTCTTACAGTAAACTGGACCAACCATAATTTTTTAAAATTTCAACACTTTGAGAACAACATAATAGCCCCTAGACAGTTTCTGAGCAGGCATAGGATGCTGCAGATCTCCTCCTTCATGGCCTGGTCTTGGAGGAGTAGATCCAACTGCGGATCTGCCCCCCGCCCCCAGCCACCACTAAAAGCTCATCAGCAGCCCCTTCGCTCCACCCCAAGGTCAGCATCACAACTTTGAGAAAGGAGGAAATGGGCATTTTGTGACCAAAACCGTGGGCAGGGAGGGGAGAAGAGAAAACATGGATCCACTGGATTCACAAGCCTCTCAGCTCCTGTGTCTGTCCACAGCAAGACAAGAGAGGTAGACAACCTCAGAGGCTTAACTTAAAATACACTGAAGGCAGAGTGGGAGGCAAGAAAAGCCTCTGTCATTCCTCCCTGAAGAGGCAGGTAATACCCTGAAACATCCGGACAAACCTGAAGACCTGTCAACTGTAGAGCTATGTGATGTTGAATTTATGAAGGAGATAGTATATACACTTCCATGCCTTACTGTGCAGAGAATAGAGTTGGACTTCAAAGATACAGAAACTATCAGTAGCATGAATAACTAACTAGGCGTTCAGAAATTTCATGTGCCCAGCCTCCCCAGTTGAAGAGAAGCTACTGTTCCAGGAACCACCACTATTCCTTTAGGGCTGAGAAGAGAACTTGGAGAAACCTACTTCCCATGGCAAACGTTCACATTCCGGAATACACAAAGCCTGGGGAAATCTCAGTTTAGAGTATGTTCCATATATGATTCAGAGAACAAAGACCTGTGTGGATACATAGTGCTGAATAAATGGGAAGGTACCGCATATAATTTGTAAAATTGCTCTGAGATAAAAGGATCCTAATAGAGAACTGAAAGGTTCCATTTAATTGGAATATACTAGATCAGAATTGCTGTTTTATTAACTTGCCTTCCAGAAAGCTATCAAGCAAAGTGGAGCCTGCTAATTTGGTTAAGGCAACCTCACCCAAGGAAAAAAAAGTGCCACCATTAATATACTACACTACCCAAATACTACTACCATTCCTACCATTGAACTAGACCAAGAATATTTCAAGTGTTGCTTCATAGGCAGCAAGATCAGTATTATTATTATTTATTTATTTTATTATTATTTTTTATTATTATTATATTGCAAATGAATAGACAGCAGTAGCCACCCAGTAAATTTTTTGGCTAAGCCATGATTTGACTGGCGAAAACAAGGAAAAAGCACCACAATCCATATGCAGAAAGAGAGACAAGTTCTGCTGCTAAAAAAAATAAAACCTCTCCGTCAATGAATTCTTCTTTAATTAGCTCGACGAGTTTCGGATAAAATCCTTCTTCAGGAGCTCAAAGAAAACATGAATTATTAAAATAACAACAAATAAAAAATAAAAGTGATGCAAGGTTGATACCAGCATGAGTAGGAGTGATTTTGAGATCACAGTTCTCAGCGGGGACGCCCCCCCCCCCCAAAAAAAAGCTAAGGGCTTTTTATTTGTTGCTATTTTAATAAGTCGTGTTTTCTTTCAGCTCCTAAAAAAGGATTTTATCCGAAACGCATCGAGCTAATTAAAGGAGAATTCATTGACGAAAATATTTTTTAACACCAGAGCTTGTCTCTCTTTCTTCATCTCTAAACTGTGATTTGAACAGGGAAGGGACTGTCTAGCCCACCAATGCCTGCCATGGTTTACACATCACTGGGACGGCACATGAGAGAAACCTGCGCAGACAACCCTACATGTAGCTCCAGCCTTAAGGCCAACGTAATATCACAGGTTTATGGATGCTCGCATGCAGATGGTGACCCTGTTCAGACAACACACTAATAGGCTGACCAGATAAAATCCAGGTCAGGGCTCATGTAACTTTAACAGTTGTAGAGAAAAGGGAATTTCAGCCAGTGTCATTTGTATGCAATTAGTTCCTGGTGAAATTCCCTCTTCATCACAACAGTTAAAGTTGCAGAGGCCCTGCCTTCTTTTGTATATGGTCACTCTAGTATAGTGCCTGCACCTTTAACTGTTGTGATGAAGAGGGAATTTCACCAGGAACTAATTGCATACAAATGACCCTGGCTGAAATTCCCTTTTCTCTACAACTGTTAAAGTTACAGGAGCCCTGACCTGGATTTTATCTGGTCAGCCTACACACTAACCCATGGTGGTTAAGAATTTTGAGCTAAATATTATGGCTTAGCGTGTCATGCGAACCATGATTTAGCCTATTGTGTGAACAATTCCTAATCATGATGGCTAGCATAACCACAATTTAAACATGCTCGCTAACAATTTGCTGCAAAAGGGTGAGTTGCCTAACCATGGCTTAGCATGTTGTCTGAACAGGCTCGGTGAGTGCAATGGAGTTACCACATGTGGTAAAGACTCTTTCAAGCATCATAATCACATTACATGGGGTGCTGGCACCACACCTAAATCCTTTTTGCTGACCTCCAAGCAGGGGAAGCACCTCTAGACAACAGATGTTCAAACTTCAACCATTACAAGTTTGCTCCACAAAAGCTAAAATACCTTCATCATTCACCATGGTTAAGCCAGCCCTGGTCATATCCTTCTCTTAACACATCAGCCTAGGAATATCGAGCTTTTCTTTTAACTTATTGGTACATCAAGTGCTCATTGAATGGAGGAGCAATCCAGAAATATTCTAAAGCAATTAATGTAGTGATGATGGGCCACAGAGTCATAACTGGAGAATGATCCAATTTTCAGAAAAATTCTGAACCAGAAGATTTTCTGGACAATAATTTCCCAATGCCCTTAATCAGGGGTGGGCAATGCATGGTCTGCAGTCAGACCCCATGGCTGTTTTTGGCCCCCTGCTGTGTATCCATCACCATCTCCAAAGCTGGGAGGCAACCGGGTGGGCAAGGCTAGTATAGTCCTTCCTATGCTAAAGATGGGCAGTAAATGAAACTAAAAGCTCAATACTGGTGTCTCTAACATGGCGCCCATGGGCCTCAATGGGCCCATGGACACCTCTCTTGGCACCCACTACAAGGCTCCCTGCCTGTCCTAGTTTTTATTTTATTTTAAAAGTGTACTAATTTTTTTAAACTGGGAAGCCGGCGTGCTGCAAAATGAAGCGCCAACCTACAACACCATCTTTACTTCAAAGAATGCTTCTGTGCCACAGTTATATTCTTAAAAAATAAAAATAATGAAATGGACTTGCCCCTCTTAGGGCCTAGCAGAACAGGCTAAGACATGTGAGAACACTTCAGACTACTGGGTAAAAGAAATCAGTACAACAGAGAGAAGGTTGCCTGCATTTTCCTTGTCTTGGGACTTTTCTTCATGCAGGAGAAGCCGCAGGCTGAGGTGATACAGTCTAGGAAGATTTACACCACATGATTTTGTTGCTGTCTTAGTTTGAGTTTGGATTGTTTGTTTGCTTGCTTTTTGCATGTGCAGATTGGTCTCCACGTGCAATGCTGTGCAGATTGGCTCTTAAATACCAATAAAGACTCATTTCCATCAGCTTAATCCTGGCCTCCAAAATCAATAGTTCTTACATTCTCCCCCCTCCCAAAAGAAGTGTTGCATCTCAGACTAAACTTTCGTGAATCTCCAGAGGGAGGGGATTACAAAACCCATATAAGGATCAGGTCACAGGAAAGACTTGTTTCTGTTTTGGGTGGGGAATAAAAGCAGAGAAAATACTTAAATTAACCAGATTCCCAAAATGGTTGGCAAGTCTTTTGGCTCATAGTCAGCTGACTTTGCCACTAACACAACAGTAATATTTGCTCCTTACCTCTCCAAGGTAAAGAGAACTCTTACACAACATAACTCTTGGGTACATATCCCAATGCAAATTAATGTGTTGCGCAAGTTAATGGAATATCCCTTCATAAATCAAGCTATTCTGTAGGATGCATTCACTGCTCTGCACCTGGGGGGGGGGGGATGCAGTACTCATTTCTTTGCCCCAAACTACACCAAGATATGGGTAATCACATCATTCCAAATAGAAGGAGAAAGGGCACATTAAGATTCTTTGGAACAGATCAGAAGCATGGGTCCACGGTGATGAATAACTGGACAAAGATGATGGGATGCCAGAAACCAATATTAATAGGGTTATCCCACAGCTGCAAGGAGGATGGCTTCCTATTGTCCTACAAACTGATTGGGAAGATACTTATTTAGCCTCTTGAATATAGAGTGAAATGTACCTCCAATTTTAATGCAGGTAAACAACAACAATGCAGCAGATATCAATAGATTGGGAAATACTGATGTTCAACCCTACTATGGTATTCACCTGGAAAATCTCCTATTTTGAATTAAAGATACAGAACTACTTCTTTTCTAGAATAGAAACTTGGAACCACATGACCAGAAAACAAACAAAAACCTTGTTTAAACAGCCAGATCTACAACCCAATTAAAC
Organism: Anniella stebbinsi; assembly: GCA_029215795.1. Taxonomy (NCBI): domain Eukaryota; kingdom Metazoa; phylum Chordata; class Lepidosauria; order Squamata; family Anniellidae; genus Anniella; species Anniella stebbinsi. Next base: position 105,177,982 of record JARDYH010000003.1, read on the forward strand.
AGAGCATCTGCTATTTCAGTTAAGTTAGATCCACTGAAATTGAACAGAACCAAACAAGCTTAATTCTAAGCATTTGGGCTAACTGGAATATTGACCAGCCGGAAGGTATTAAGTTAAAAGATCAGCAGGTATCTCGACAATTGTTCAGAGGACCACATTATTTCCATTTGTTTATGGTCTCTTTCTGATAAACTATGTACTGCATGCCCCAGAACTACATAGAAAAGATAAGGAAATTCACATTTAAGCAGCAGGAGACCAGTGAAACAGTTTGGAAGTGAAACTTTCAGATTGTACTTAATAATGCAAAGAGTAGTCAGCCCCCATAAGCCAAATATGTTACACAATGAATGTACTTGCTTTCAAACTTGATAAATGCTCAGTTGCTGCTGATCACTCATCCTTAAAATGCCACCCTTTAAAAGACGGAAACATTACATAAAATATTAGTATATCTGAATAAACCGAATTATGAACCCATTGAAACTGAAATCTGAGGTGTGAAGCAATTCAACTTGTCCTGAAGAAAAAAAGGATTAATTAAAGCATAAATCAATGAAAAAGGCATGCCGCCACCTGCATGTGGATCTTTGTGATTAAACATGTCTGGAGTGCAAAACAATAAAAAAGATTCTCAAATGTATACAGTTGCCTGCCACTTACTATGCCATTGTTCTGCAGACAGAGAAATATTAGTCTGCAGAGTGCTCATACATCCTTTAGGCTGCAATCCTATAATACTTACTTGGGAGTAAGTCCTACTGAAATCACTGGGACATACTTTTGAACAAACAAATACATAGCATTTACTTCACATAATACTACAATACAGGGTCTGAGGTAAAGATATAAAACAACTTATATGGAAAATTGACGCACTTTACATACATTATCTCATGATTCCTTAAAACAGCTCTTGAAAGGCAAGCCAGTGGTTTCATCCCCATATTGCAGATGAGAAGGTTGAGGCTGAGAACACGCTCACTAGGGAACCAGTCCCATACAGCTCAAGAGGGCTTGCTTCGAATCACACAACACCTGTTTCAACATACTGGAGTCCCAGTTCTATTGTGAGATGCAGTTCTAAGGGGACATAGATAGCATTGGACCAAGCACATAAATACAGACTTAGTACATGCCCAAAAACATTTACAAAGGAATAGTTGGTGGATATAAAAAGTTGTATACCAGAAAAAGCACTATTTTCTCTTTGAGAGCCCTTTTTGTGAAGTGCCTAAGGCCACGGACTACAAAGCCATCACTTTAAATGTTGCCATATTCCAAGAAACCTTACATATGTGGACTTATGCAAGCCACTTTAGGCTGGGAGCTTAAGTCTATGCCCACTGACTCAGAAGTCAAGTCTCAAAATCATCAAGCGTGCATAGGATTATAACCTCAATATTTCTGAGAGCAACACATTATTGATTCACAAAAACAGCACACAAATTTATGAGTACTAGATGTCAAAATACCCTTTCTGGTTATATATTAAAAGAGATGTATATCCCAATATGTTCAAAAGCAGTTTGGAAGGATACATTCCATAAAAATAGCTCACTCAAACCACACTTAGTTTGAGTATGATCTGAATTCCTTGGCCACTTAACAACTCATTTAACCCTACCAAATGTTTCAGAGAACTTGGAAGAAAGTTTCTTAATACAGGAAGAGAAACAACTTTACAGGGGGGAAACCCCCAAAGACAACCCTTCTCAACTGCTATACATTTCAGGCAACCAAAAAGTAAATTACTCAAACTGCAAATTTCTGAAGTCTTAGCACTATACTGTTTAATTAACTTTTTTTTAAAAAAGTGTTAACAGAAGTCATTTTATATATCAAACATGCTCTTTCTCTTTTGTATAGTGATCACAAAATAATTTGGTATTAACTGTCAGAATGTCACTCACATTAGTTAAAGTTACGGAAGTCTGATAGCACTGGGAAAATGTTGAACATTAAGAAGCGCCATATGTAAAACCCTGTGAACAGAGAATTATAAATCATATGTCCAATATGCTTAAAGCATGGAGCCCTTGAAATCAAGCTCCCCTCCTCCTGGGGCAATCCTCTATACATTTACTTGGGAGCCAGTCTCATTGAGCTGAATAGGGGTTACGTCTGGAGAAAATATACACAGGATTGGGTCTGGTAACGTTTGCAGCCCACTCCTATGAATGTTACTCAGAAGTAAGGCTACAACTCTCTGCACATGCCTCTGGGGGGAATCCCATTGAACAAGTGACACTTACTTGCAAGGAAACATGCATAGGATCCCGCTGCATGTCCCACTGCCCCCAATAGAGGTATCTTCCCAACCACGCATGCACAAGAACCTTCTCCAAAGAACGATCGCTAGCTAGGGCTGTGCTGCACAGGGGACATATTTTTCGAAAAGTAAAAGTTTTGCTAGATTTCGAGTTGAGAAAGCGAACACTTTTTCTTCTCCGAGTAGTACAGAAACTTCCTACCGACTCCAGACCTTCCTGTGGAAGAGATCAGCTGTGCCATAAGAGTAAAACCCACTCTGTGTTTACAGCCAAAGCTATACATGCAAGCCAACAGAAAACAAGCCGGATTCCCACCCGGTAATGAAGAGCGATCTGTGCTGATCTCTTTTAAAGAAACAAACCAAGAGAAGAGAAAGGAGCGTCACGCCAAAGCTTGAGGGGAGAATAAAATACAGCAGCAGCCGTTTGCTAATTTCCGCTCCAAGACGACTCCTAAAAGCGATCGCTAATTAAATACATAGCAATTAGACGTTTACTCTCAGAAAAGCAAACTTGCCAGCTCTAAGTAGATTTTTAAAAGAGATGTTTGTTTGTTTTTAAATGGATTTTTACCTTGATGCAACACGGGCCAGGAACCTCAGACATGTCTCCGAGGAGGAGGAAATAAAGAGACCAGGAAGTTCTCCGTTTTCTTTCTCTCCCCCCCCCCTTTCTTTCCTCTTCCCTTTCCTCTTCCTCCAAGCCCAGCAGGAATCCTTTCCCAGCCAACCGCAGGCGTTTTATGGAGAAGTTCCTCCGATCCCCTTTCCAAAACGACAAACCCGAAAGGTTTCTAGCAGATCTGCCTTGGAAGACGAGCCTTGCGCGGATCAGTTTTGCGCTTTAGATTTTAGATTTTAAAAAAATAAAAAATAAAATAAAGCCAGGGGGGCGGTGAAGCTTTATGAATACCAGGAGCTCCCCAAAAACGGAAATCGGCTCTTTCTCAGCCCGTCCCTTCCCCCTCTTCCTTTTTCTCCCTTTCCGCCCTGTGAATGTGGGATTTTTTCTCCCTTTCCTGGAAGAGAGAAACTGAAAGGCAGAACTGAGAAAAGCGCCTCTTCTTTGCTCATTGATCTGGAGAGTTTCTGGGCTGAAAAGTGACGTGAGTTCCCAGCACTGAGCTCTGCCTCTTAAAGGAGCCGGATCCACCAGGAAATTAAATAGTAGTAGTAGTAGTAATAATAATAATAATGATGCTCAGTTTACAGGGAGGAGGATCGGCTGTCACAAAAGCGCGCTCCATGGAGCAGAAAACATAACAGTTTTGGGTTTTTTTAAAAAACAACCCAATTCCGCTCCCATCTCCAACGAGGAAACGGGAAATATAACTGGGCTCGAGGAGGGAGCTGGCCTCGTTCGGGCAAAAGTCAAGGCTTGCGCTTACTTGAGACTTAAGTCCCATTGAATTGGGGGGGGGGGGGGGAGCGTTACATCCGAGCACACGTTATAGGATCGGGGTCGCGTAGCCAGACCCTGTGATTCAGTGAAGCTCCGCCTTGAGTTTAACGTGTGCATATCAGCGCAGCCTGAGATCGCAATTCTACCTCTGCTTACTTCGATGCAATCTCCATTGAACACAGAACATTTGAGTATGGCGATAAAGGGATCCGGCTATAAAGCTGCAATAATATGCGCACTTACTTGGGAGCCAGTCCCACTGGATTCGGTTGGAATACTGAGTAAGTGCCACGGTGATCCATGGGGGGATTTTACACCTCCCCCTCCAATGCATAGGATTACAGCCGCGCGGCTGTAATCCTATGCATTGGGGGGGGGGGTAAAATCCCCCCATGGATCACCGTGGCACTTACTCTACCTCGCAAACACGCACGGGATCAGCTTGGACACCGCATTTGGGAACGCAGCCTGGCTGGTTAACTCCACTAGAACAGAATGGTAGTGGCGGGGGAGGGGCTTTGCAGAAATTAAAATAAAATGCGGTGAACAGCAGGGCAGCGGTTAAAAGAGAACTGAGTGACTGAGAACGACGTTCTCTGGCGTCCAGCGAGCGACCCACGATGCTCAAAGAAAATCGGATAAAGGAGGAAAGGCGAGGGGAATGAGACAAGCGCCTTTTGTCTGTGCTCTGCTCCGGCCTGCCTCTTTAAGAGCTCCTACCAGGAAATGAGAGCTTTGGTTACACAAACGGTGCGCAGGGCGAAGCTGCCCTGTGTGCACACGCAGGCGAGACAAAGGCAGGAGGGGGCAGAGAGGCGAAGAGGGGGTGAAGCCCACACAAAACACCCCTCCAAAAAGGCGGCCTGGAAACTCTTGGGAGAAGAGGAGGTTTTGCATTTGATCTCGCAACTGTACCCAAAGTGGGGGAGTGTCTTTTTAACAGCCAGAGCAATAAATAAATAAATAAAAGCATTGCTTACATTTCCCACTTTCTCTTCAGATCCAAATACAGACATTTCCTTCCTTAAATTGGGATTCACAGCTGTTTATTTGAAATCATCTCATGTTGAAAAGGGCACTTTTACTGGCAAGGGAAACATTTAAACAGCTTAGAATGAACTTTGCTGCCTGCTTCACTGCAACTTCACTGGAAAAGGAAATGCAGTCTGATCCTATGCATGTTGACGTGGAAGTAAGCCCCTGCGAGATCAGATGGATTTACTTTCTAGCGAGATGTGCGTAGTGGGATCCTCCGCTTTGGCCTATAATTAAAAGGCTCAAGCCTAATTGAAACACGTGAGGGAGAGTAACAAAACTTCCATTGCTGTTTTCAAGATAAGTTATTACCACGGCTATACTCATACATGGGAGAACATAATTGGCAAAACATGTTATCTGACTCATCAGAAGCTATGTGAAATCCAGTCCAGAATAATTTTAGGATAACATGATTTGGTCTAGAACTCAGACCTGTGTGGTATCCATTCAATTTCCTGTACAGACACTGGAAGAAATACTGTGTCTGGAAAATAGGAGCAACAGCTTGGGTGGATGTTGGTGGTTATGAGGATGGAATCTGACTGCAGCATTTATTTGGAATAAAGTAAATTAGTGCATTTGAGGAATACACTCTTGTTAATTCAGGGCTGCTTGCTTGTAAGAGATACGCCACATCAACAAGTTGCCATTGTTGGGTTCTGAGTGCATGTTTAGACAGACAAATGTCCTATATCTCCCAGCATTCCCCCTTCCAATCCTGCTCCCAGCCAACTGAATTACCACAACTCATATCCTGTGGCCTCTAAACATGTTCCGTCCTCCTTGGGCTGTTTTGCAGGATTTTGCCCCTCCTTCCCTGCTCCTCTCCATAGCTTCCTTGTACTTATGCAAACCTTGGATTTCTTCTGAGCCTACTAATACTTCTTTTTTTTCTCAGTGGCCTGGTTTTCACTACTGTCCTGGCTGCACTCATCAGCTGAGTTTACCATAACAGAGAGTGACAATGGAAAGCTAGTATTATGTAGTAAAAAAAGTGGTCTGATTTATGTCTTACATGATAGTCTACTAGTTTGTTTCTTACTAAAATCCACCATTTTGTTTTACAAAGCAAGGTCTCATATAGCGTATATTAGTTATACGTTGTGAAAATATCTTGAGTCAGCATTTTCTTTTAAAAATGTAAGAAATGCATTGCTGGATCATATCAAGATCCTTTTGGTTCCCTCCCTCTCCCCCATTTTTTTATTTTTCTTTGCAAAACTCCCAGCAATTAACTTGTTGTCTGTTAGAAATTGCCCAGTAGTCCAGTAGTGGATGACAAACTATCTTTTGCTGTATCCACTATGCAAGATATCTTTGCATTATGGACACCATGCTGGATTTGGACCAGGAAACTATACCTCTCATAGTTGTTTGGAAGGGGGTGAGGGAGGAGATAATTCTGCTTGCATTGGACTGCATACCTTGTAGAAAGCACAGGATACAAATGTAGAGTAAATAAACTAATCCAGAACATGCATTTTTCTTTGAGCCATTTTAGAAAACAGAGTTCTCAAGGAGGCAGGGATAGCAGTGAATGTGAATTGCATGAAGACACATAATTTACATGATAAGCTTGAATGCAGTGAATTGTTTATTTATTTTAAGAAATGCACATCTCAGTTTATCTTTTTAAAGAGTCCAAAGCATCTAAGCCGGGTAAAGTCCTGTGGTCCTGGGAGAGCATAGGATTTTAATTTATTTTTAGTCCTCCTTCCAAGGCCGTAGAAACTGCTACAACCTTGGGAGGGGACTCTGTTTTCTGATTCTTCTTCCCGCCCCTGCCCCAGAAAGGTTACAAATGCAATTTTGGGGAGACAAAAAAGGGGGTGATCCCATGAGTGGGGAAGGGAGGAGGAGAGACCAGGATATGCTCTTATCATATGGCTTCTGCAGCCTCTACTAGCACAACTTCAGTAGGTGGGGGCTCAGAGACCTGTCTAGCGAAAAGGGGTTGTTGTTGTTTTTAAAAAAGGAGGATGGAGTGGCAAAAATCGCCTCTGTGGCTCCCCACCCACCCCCAGTGGCAGTAGCCCAAGAGTGCACTGGATAGTCAGAACCACTCAAGATTGTAGGCTTCTGTCTAGCAGGTGGAAACCTGATAGGTCTGTGCCCTTAGAGCTCAACCCTATACGTATTTAGCCAGAAATAACTCCTAAAATTCCAAGCATCCCTTCAGCCAAACATAAGGTTGCATCCATACAAAAAGAAAACTAAAACGGTCAAACCCATAAAAAATATGAATCTTAAAAATAACACTATAAATAGCACAGCATAAAATAATAACGCAATACAGGCATGTTCCTGTAACAAATATTCTAAGAATAGCACAAAAATCAATAAAGGGCACTTGATTTATTTGTTTGTTTAAAATTATTGTTAGGTTGCCTTTAAGAGTAGAATCTCCTCAAGGCAGCATACAAGAGGAAAACCATACAAAATATGCCACAACCCCACTAGAAGAGCCGGGGAAGAAACCCTAGCAACACCAGACAATGCCAAAGCTCTGTTGAAATACCCAAGTATTTGCCAAGCACCTAAAACATGCACTGATAGGACCATGTGAGAAGAGCGCTCCACAGGGTTGGTGTCATAACTGAGAAGGCCCTGTCCCTCATAGCCAACTACCATGTCTCTAGGGTGACCAGATAAAATCCAGGTCAGGGCTCATGTAACCTTAACAATTGTAGAGAAAAGGGGATTTCAGCCAGTGTCATTTGTATGCAATTAGTTCCTGGTGCAATTCCCTCTTCATCACAACAGTTAAAGTTGCAGGCGCTATACTAGAGTGACCATATACAAAAGAAGGCAGGGCCCCTGCAACTTTAACTGTTGTGATGAAGAGGGAATTTCTCCAGGAACTAATTGCATACAAATGACACTGGCTGAAATTCTCTTTTTTCTACAATTGTTAAAGTTACATGAGCCCTGACCTGGATTTTATCTGGTCACCCTACATGTCTCAGTTTCTGAGAAGGACTCAAAGTATGATACTGAACAGAGAGAGCTAGACCTTTATCGCACGGGCGGTTTGATCCACACCCGGCGCAACTTTGGTCCAATTCTTTCACGTGACGTCGTCCCCCTCGCACCACTCTTGCGCCCTGAGTGCTCTTTTTTTCCTTTTTCGAAATATCCCTAAATAGGGATGGTCCATTTTCTCCCCTCCTCCTCCGCAGGCTGAGCTGAGGTATCAGAGCAAAACCGACCACGTGTGATCAAAGGGCTACACACGCATAGGAAACAGAGGGGGAACCCACATAAGCAAAACAGGTAGGTGTGATAAAGGGGACATATATGGGAGAAGGCAGTCCTACAATACCTAGGCCCTAAGACAGCCTTCCCCAACTTGTACCCTCCAGAAGTGTTGGACTACAACTTCCAGCATGAAGAGCAGTCCAATACATCTGGAGAACAACAGGTCGTGGAAAGCTACCCTAACTCTTTTAGGGCTTTAAAGATAAGAAACAGCATGTTAAACTGGGCCCAGAGATAGGTAGATAAGCAGTCAACACTAAACACAATTCAATGGAAATGAGAGCTAGAGCTGGGTATTACTAAGGTCATCTTCGCCCAATTCTCCAGACAACTTGACTCAGCAGTTCCATTGTAGATGTTTAAAAGCATGGAGGACAAGATTAAGTCCTGCACAGTATTCCATGATATTAAACTAATACCCACAGGACAGAGCAATAGTCCTTTAGCACCACCTTGTGGGACCTGCTTTACAGGAATGACCAGAACTATCTAAAGTACAGTGTCCACCCGAGCCCCAACACTGTAAGGCAGCCCAGGAGGAGAAAATAGTGGTTTGTTTCGATGGGGGAGGGATTGATTGTTGTTGTTTTTAAGCCATCAGAACTCCAGGAGAATAAGCACAATCATACTTTGCCTGTCCATCTCCCAGTATAAGTCATCCACTGGGGTTTCTATCCTAAAACCAGATGAAAGGAGTCCAAGAAATCCCCCCCAATCTAGGAAACCCCACACACCCTGCCTAAGAATAACATATTCAAAGTAACTTGTAATTATTTAAATCAGTAAGTCCAAGAACAGTTGCTAGAGTATGCTTTTATTCTATAATATTTTTATTTTTGCTCTAAAGCATGACATTCTGATTCACAAACTAGTGAAAAGTGGGCTAGATGGAATAACTATTAGGTGGATCCATAGTTGGCTTCAGAATCGGACTCACAGACTGCTTATCAATGATACCTTCTCAAAATGGAGGGAGGTAATGAGCAGGGTACTGCAGGGCTCAGTCATGGGCCCAGGGCTCTTCAACATTTGTATTACAGACTTGGACAAGAAGGTGCAGAAAAGGCTTATCAAATTTGCAGATGACACAAAATTGGGTGGAATCGCTAATACCCTGGAAGACAGAAACAAACTCCAAAGTGATCTTCATAGACTGGAACGCTGGGCTGAAAACAACAACAACAACAACAACAACAACATAATAATAATAATAATTTATTTCTTACCCGCCTCTCCGTCTGGATCAAGGTGGGGAACAACAATATGATAAAATACATAAAACGGATTAAAACATGACACATATTATTAAAACTGCATTAAAACGTCCTAAAACATCCTAAAAACATCCTAAAAGCATTCTAAAATTCCACTGGATATGCCCGCCGGAAGAGAACAGTCTTTATGGCTTTCTTAAATTCTAAAAGACTGTTAAGTTGACGAGTCTCTTCCGGCAGGTCATTCCACAGTCTAGGAGCTGCAGAAGAGAAGGTCCTCTGGGTAATGGTTATCAGCCTAGTCTTGGCCAATTGCAGTAAGTTCTTCCCAGAGGACCTGAGCGTGCGGGGTGGATTGTATGGGAGAAGGCGATCCCGCAGGTAACCTGGACCCAAACCATGTAGGGCTTTAAAGGTGATAACCAATACTTTATACTTTGCCCGGAAACTAATTGGCAGCCAGTGGAGCGATTTTAAAGCTGGCGTAATATGGTCACCCCTAGGTGTACCAGTGACCAACCTGGCTGCCATATTTTGAACTAGTTGAAATTTCCGGACTAGTCACAGAGGTAGCCCTATGTACAGTGCATTGCAGAAGTCGAGCCTCGAAGTTACCAGTGCGTGCACTACCATCTTTAGGTCTTCCAACTCTAGGAAGGGGCGCAGCTGGCGTATCAGCCGAAGCTGATAGTAGGCACTCCTGGCCGTCGCATCTATCTGGGCTGTCATTTGGAGCGACGGATCCAGAAGCACCCCCCCAGCTGCGAACACAGTCTTTCAGGGGGAGTGTAATGAAATTTAATAGGGATAAAGGCCAAGTTCTACACCTAGGAAAAAGAAACCAAAAGCACAGTTACAAGATGGGGGATACTTGGCTAATCAATATGACAAGCGGGAAGGATCTTGGAATTGTTGGCAATCACAAGCTGACTATGAGCCAACAGTGTGATGTGGCTGTAAAAAAAGCAAATGCTATTTTGGGCTGCATTAATAGAAGTATAGCTTCCAAATCGTGCGAGGTACTGGTTCCCCTCTATTCAGCACTGGTTAGGCCCCATCTTGAATATTGCATGCAGCTCTGAGCACCACACTTCAGGAAGGATGCAGACAAGCTGGAGCATGTTCAGAGGAGGGCAACAAGGATGATCAAAGGTCTAGAAACAAAGCCCTATGAGGCGAGACTGAAAGAACTTGGCATGTTTAACCTGGAGAAGAGAAGATTGAGGGGAGACAGCACTCTTCAAGTACTTGAAAGGTTGTCATACAGAGGAGGGCCGGGATCTCTTCTCAATCAACTCAGAGTGCAGGACACCAAATAATGGGCTCAATTTACAGGAAGCCAGATTCCGGCTGGACATCAGGAAAAACTTCCTGACTGTTAGAGCAATACGACAATGGAACCCATGACCTAGGGAGGCAGTGGGCTCTCCCATACTAGAGGCATTCAAAAGGCAGCTGGACAACCAGGCATGCTTTCAGGTGGATTCCTGCACTGAGCAGGGCATTGAACTCGATGGCCTTATAGGCCCCTTCCAACTCTACTGTTCTATGATTCTATGATTTAAAATCCCTGAGTCCCTGAAAAATCATAACATATTGACCAAGAGGTATGTTGAATATTCAATTCATTAGATTTCCCACCTTATCATCAGCTCCAAAATCTCACTTTGGAGATTTTTGTTCTTGTTATGCCATCACATTTACTGACATACCTCTGCAAGTCAGAAAACTATATCATTTATATTATTATTATTATTATTATTATTATTATTATTATTATTATTATAGTTAAAGACCCCATTCCAACTGTTTGTAGTTCCTCATCCTTCTAGGATCAGGCTTCTATATATGAAATACTACTACTACTACTACTACTAATAATAATAATAATAATAATCTGCAGACCCTAAAAGCCTCTAGATAATTAAAAAAGAAATGTGCAATTGCCATCCTTTCCCCAATGCTGTTTAACATTTCTATGAAACCGCTGGGAGAGATCATCCGGAGGCATGGGGCGGGGGTGCTATCAGTATGCTGATGACATCCAAATATATTTCTCTATGCCTTCGACAACAGCGTCAGCTAAGGATAGTGTGTCTCCCCTGAATGAATGCTTGGAGGCGGTAATGGGCTGGATGAGGAAAAACAAACTGAAGCTGAATCCAGACAAGATGGAGGTGCTTGCTGTCAAAGGCCCCAACCTGAGTTTGGAGGTGTGTCAACCAGTTCTGGATGGGGTTACCTCCCCCTGAAAGACTGTGTTCGCAGCTTGGGGGTACTCCTGGATCTGTCGCTCCAAATGACAGCCCAGATAGATGCGACAGCCAGGAGTGCCTACTATCAGCTTCGGCTGATACGCCAGCTGCGCCAGTTCCTAGAGTTGGAAGACCTAAAGACGGTAGTGCACGCACTGGTAACTTCGAGGCTTGACTTCTGCAATGCGCTGTACATAGGGCTACCTCTGTGCCTAAACCAGAAACTTCAACTAGTTCAGAATATGGCAGCCAGGTTGGTCACCGGTACACCTAGGGGTGATCACATTACACCAGTCTTAAAATCACTCCACTGGCTGCCAATTACTTTCCGGGCAAAGTATAAAGTATTGGTTATTACCTTTAAAGCCTTACATGGTTTGGGGCCAGGTTACCTGCAGGATTGCCTTCTCCCGTATAATCTGCCCCGCACACTCAGGTCCTCTGGGAAGAATTTACTTCAATCAGCCAGAACTAGGCTGACCAGTGTTACCCAGAGGACCTTCTCTTCTGTCGCTCCCAAACTGTGGAATGGCCTGCCGGAGGAGATTCAAAAACTTAGTAGTCTTCTTGAATTTAAGAGAGCTGTGAAGACTGATCTCTTCCGGCAGGCCTACCTAGTTGAATTTTAAGATGTTTTAATAATGTATTAGTTTGATTTGTTTCTAATGTTTTATCTATTTTATGGTCTTTGTATTTATATTTATACATTATAAATATAATTAATTAATAAATATATTATTATTATTATTATTACAATTAATTTGTGTGTTTGTGTGTGTGTAATATGTATCCCTGTGGTCATAACAATTCACAATATACAGAAAAATAGGGTGTAATATTTAGCAGATTAAAAATATCAGCATCTTAGTAATGGTGAACAATATTCTTATCTGAATAAATTTGACATATTTTATCTTCTGCCACATTAAATATATAGCCTACTTCTTTAACAGTTTCTGTCTTTAAAAGCCAAAAAAATGTAGGGAACCCAGGCACACTCCAGTTACCAGGCGAGTTCAGTATGTGCTTAAATATCACCTGTTGATATCAATGAATCTTAAAAATAATTAGCTTCGGCTGACTCATGCCCATAGTTCATAGCCAAATTCAAAGACAAATTTCTAGCAAATCAATAGTGTAAGGAAACAGCAGCATGTTTCAAACTCTATTCGCTGGATGTGATCCAGCCAAAATTAAGCACATTTAAATTCCACTAATTTCAATGGGGGAGAATGAAGCATGTGTTTAATTTATTCATTGAAATCAATAGGACTTGAATGTGCTTTCCTTTGCAGGACTGTGGTCACCTTTTTTGGTCAGGGGATATTTTAGAAAAACAACGAACAACTGCATAAATGCATAAACAAATATTGGAACGCTTCCATCGTATACTAAAGTAGTAAAATTAGGTACCACAACTTCCAATAACTTGAACACACTAAATTCAGCTAAAATAAACTTGCTACATATAATTTGCAAAACTTTAAAACTTTTTATACAAATAAATCTGAAAGCCACGGGTAAAGTGGCTTTAAAGAATTGGAGCACTCCTCCATCAAGCTCATGTTTTTATATTGTTGTTGTTTTATATTTTGAATACTTGTCATGGTTTTAATTTTTGTAAACTGCCCAGAGAGCTTCGGATATTGGGTGGTATAAAAATGCAATAAATAAATAAATAAATTGCAATTTAACTAAGGAAGTACTTCTTCATTCAAAATGAAACAGGGGACAGAATTTCTCCACCTTGTTTTGTATTTCATTGCTATATTGTCTAGCAAAGGAGACAAGCAGATAGTGTATTCTCTGTTTCACCATACAGATGGCTAGCCAGCAATTAGAGAAGTTGATGTTCTACAACTCTATTTTTACAAGTATAGAGTCCTCATTCATACTGTGCTCTATTATACCACCCTTGCAGGACCACTGTGTCCGTTGACTGGGAGGAGAGGCCTTTTTTGGAAACTGAACTTCAGGACTGCTAATGGCTAGACTGCCATTATTTTAAGCTGCTGGCAATCTATGTTTCATGCAGCTCTCCTGATTGAATGGTCTTTGATACATTTATCCTCAGTTAATTTATCTATATTGTTGCAAGCATTCTCTTTTGATAGGAAAACTGACCTTCTGTCATGGCTTTTGCATAACCTGCCAGGTAAAGATTTAGGGTGACCCTATTTTGGAAACCAAAAAGGAAGACAGCATGGTTGGCCCCCAAGGGGGCGTCCCCACCAACATGTCTGCCCACCTGAACACAGCCTTGGTCACATGTCTGATTTTACAGCACACAAGACAAATCTGCTCTACATAACATCTTAATGTTAAAATAACTGAAATAACAAGTGAGACATCCAATGTATCTGAAATTAACTTCACTTACTCCTGCTTTTGTAGCTTTTGCTGTACTTTGCTGCTATACTCTGTGTGGTACATTCTCCCCTTCCCTCAAATATCTTTTCTGATTGTATCCTCACTCCACTGCAAGCTGCTGCTTAACAGGGCTTGCTGCTGGCTGGCTGGCTCTTTTATTTTTAAAGTTGAATTATTATTTTTTTGAAACTTGTGTATGATTGTCACAAGTTTCTCTACTTTAACATTAGGGTGGGTGTTGTGGGCAACAGACACTACTTCGCCCATTCAGACTTTTCACTTGTATACATTAGCTTCTCAAGGCTTTTGCGTTGGCACATCCAGACTTTGAGCTCCTGTCTACTTCCTGCACAAACATGTGACTCTGAGACCCTCTTTCTAATGCCCTGCGTTGCCTGCCAGCAACGTAGCACTAAGTTACAACAGGTGTCTCAGGCTGCCTCTACAAGAGAGGTTTAAAGCTCTTTCAAGGCGCTTTAAAAAATTTACCTCTACAAGAACGGAGCGCAAATCGGGCGTAGAGGCGCGTTATCTCTCCGATTATGCGCATTATCAAATGCGTGTTAAATCGTGAGTTTTATTTTGCTCCGGCCGTTAAAGCGCATTTTGACTATGTGAACAAGCGCTTATGCGCATTAACTAATAAAGCGCATTTTGGTCATCCGTTAATGCGCTTCACCGCCTCTCGTGCAGAGGTATTAGTTGTAAATGCGCTTCAGCGATTATGCGCATAATCGCCTAACCGGGCGCAAAAGCGAATCCTTGTAGAGGGGACCTGGGTTGTCTGTGCAGCCTCTGTTGTCTCTCTCTCTAAGTCATTGCAGCGAAACCAAAGCCTCCAGCCTCAAACAATCAATCTCCCTCCCTCTTCCAAAGTCTCCCAATGGTCCAGCCAGGCTGCGCACTTGTATCCTGTGGCCGGGGTGGGGGGGTGAGAGTGCCAGCTTATTGCTTGGTCATGTCTTGTGGCTCTTAGGCCCTTCCCACACCAGGCTATTCGCCTGGAATGGCCCCAGGCTGGTCCCTGTGTACCGATGGTGTGTATTAGGTACTTCCGGGATCGCCCTCCCTCCCTCCCTCCCTCCCTCCCTCTACACCCCTATGGTGTAGAAAGGACCTTACTTTAAAAACTGCTGCCAACCACCTCCGCCTGCACCAACACACTGGACTCTGAGATGCTCTGAAAAGGCTCTGTGTGGCATGGCAGCCTCTCAGGGCTTAGCTACAGCCATCTCTGAGTTGTGTCTTCAGTCTAAATCTGTCTGTAAGAGATATGCCCGCCAGCCAAAGCCACAAATCTATCTATTTATCTCTGACACACACTTCAAACGTTCTGCATAGCTCACAAGTGAACAAAGTGAAGTGGAAGGGAAGGGAAGGGGTAGCGAAGCAAAGCAACAACATGCCAGGTTCCAGTATCTGCAGCAACAGGGCATCTGCAAAGATGAGAGCCTCTCTCTCGACTGACACCTGACTGTTGGTCATGAGAGTTTTTCTCTAAAGATGACCCTTCATCACCCATGATGTGGAACTCTGAGAAAAAGGCCTCTGGTCTGTTCCGTTTTGCCCTGTGGGCTGCTTTGACTGACCTCTCCTTTCCCACATTTTGATCTGTGGATGCCTCTGCTCTGCTGAGCTCCAGGTGCCCGACTGCCCACCAAATCTGCAACAGGAAAGGTGCTGTGCTCACCCAGCACTTCTTAGCTAAAAATTTGAGATCCCCTTGATGCCAAGGGCTGAAACTGCTCAAGGTGCAAGACCCCAAAAAGGTGGTTTGACAACCTTAGTTTTTTTAAAAAAATTAATTTTAAAACCTTGGACTTTAAAAATTTGATAAAAATCAACAGATGAACTTGGCATGGCTACAGCCCTCCTTAACACCTATCATGATGCCAAGTTTCATCTTCTCTTTAAAAATGATGGTTTTTTTAAAAAAGTAATTTTAAAACCTCAAATTTTCAACAAAATCCTAAAACTCAATGGATGAACAGATCTGCTTCAAATTTGGCATGGCTAAAGTCCTACCTAACAGCTATCATGTTGCCAAGTTTCATCCCTTTATTTTTAAAGATGACAGAGCTGTAAGCATTTTTGTTAATTCCCATTGACTAAAAATTCCCCCCTTCCTGGTTTTTTTTTTAAATACTTCTTTATTACATGTTCTTATCCAACAACATATAAATCATTTTAATAATAACCACCAATATCGAATATAATTTCCCCCCCCTTCCCCCTCATCCCCCCCCCCCCGCTGTTTTTCTTCTGGCTTGTTTCTTTTCTTTTTTTCCTTCTTTCTCTCTCCTTTTTTCTTTCTTTTATTTTCAGAAGTCCCATAACTTTTTATATGCTTCCACCATATTTTCCCTATTTGGTTCTTTTTCATATACTCTATATATGCTTTCCAGTCCATTCTGAAGGTATCTCTTTTCTTTCCCCCCCGTAAACTCTGAGTTTCTGTGTCAATTTTTCATTTATTGCAATGTTCCATAAATTTTTTCCCACATTTTAATTGTCAACATCCTAGCTGTCTTCCATTTGGATGCTATCAGATGTCTTGCTGCTGTCAACATGAACCCAATTAAAATTTTATCTTCTAACCCTCTATTTTCTTTAATATACATATTCAGTAGAGCTAGCTCTGGCTTTATTTTGATCTCCTGATCTGTAACTTCCTCTATTTTTTGAAATACCTTTTTCCAAAATTTCTTAACCCTTTTACATTCCCACCACATATGTATTTGGGTCCCCTTTTCTTTGCATCCTCTCCAGCACATTGATGTCAGATTTCTGTTTATTTTTGCCATCTTCACTGGCGTCATGTACCATTTTTGTGCTATTTTTAAAGCACCTTCCCTTATCCTTGTTGAGGTTGTTTGGAAGGGGAATTTCTCCAATATATCTCCCCATTCCTTATCTTCCTGGATTTGCTACCAAAAATCTTGACATGTTCTGGATTTTCCTGACATATGGTCACCTATCTTGCTGAATGTCCTTTAATGGCTGGTGGCTACTAGCTTGAGTACCACCCAGTTGCTTGAATGAAACAGTTTGGCAGTTTGGATGTAACCAATGAGAGAAACATTTTGATTTTGTTGCGGCTGGCTGGCTGGCAAGATTTATTTATTATGAACATTTATATTCTGCCTCATCTGCTCAAAAACCCATCAAGGCAGTGTGTAGCAATTTAAAACAATAAAATGCTGCAACAATAAACAGAAAACCAGTAAAAACATTAAAACATTGGTAACTACACATGGCCGGAACCTTTAGGAGACAGAGGGGCCGAGGGGATGTATGCTCTTTTGAAACACTGACGTAGCTTGAAAGACTACCAATGCCTGTCTGATCACCAGGTCTGAACCGGAAGGGGTGGGAGTGGGGCAAGCTGTGCTAGAGAATCAGGCGTGAGGGACCAAGCCAGAGCTGAAAGCTGCACTGGATACACCAGAGCTGTAAGGTTGCTGGTCTTTCAGGCAAAGTCCCCATCCCAAACAGAGAGGCCTTTATCAGTCTTCCTATCTGGGAGGGCCCAATGATCAACCCAGAGTGCCTCTAGATGGGCATTTCCCCCGCCGTGGCTTTGGAGTGGCAGCAAGTGATTTACATGACGCTGCCGCCACTCCGAAGCCATCTAGGGGCAAAACCCCAAAGTTCTGCTCTAAAAAAGCCGGGCATTTACCCTAGGCTGACCAGATAAAATCCAGGTCAGGGCTCCTGTAACTTTAACAGTTGTAGGGAAAAGGGAATTTCAGCCAGGGTCATTTGTATGCAGTTAGTTCCTGGTGAAATTCCCTCTTCATCACAAAGTTAAAGTTGCAGGGGCCCTGCCTTCTTTTGTATATGGTCACTCTAGTATAGTGCCTGTAACTTTAACTGTTGTGATGAAGAGGGAATTTCACCAGGAACTAATTGCATACAAATGACACTGGCTGAAATTCCCTTTTCTCTACAACTGTTAAAGTGACATGAGCCCTGACCTGGATTTTATCCGGTCACCCTACTATTCCATACTCCTAGTAATTACCCGAGAGCAGCCTTCCCCAACCTGTCACACTCCTCCAGATGTGTTGGACTGTAACTCCCATCATCCCTGGCAAATGTGGTTGGAATAATGGGAGTTGTAGCCCAACACATATGGAATATGTTAGGTTGAAAAGGCTACCTGAGAGAATTTCAGGGACAGGTCTTGGTATTAAAGGGTGACCAGATAAAATCCAGGTCAGGGCTCATGTAACTTTAACAGTTGTAGAGAAAAGGGAATTTCAGTCTGTGCTATTTGTATGCAATTCGTTCCTGGTGAAATTCCCTCTTCATCACAACAGTTAAAGGTGCAGGCACTATACTAGAGTGAACATATACAAAAGAAGGCAGTTACATGAGCCCTAACCTGGATTTTATCTGGTCAGCCTATGGTATTACAAGTTTTAGTAACATATATCACATTTGTTAATATTATGCTTCCTCATATTTGCTTCAGATGGTCTCAAATCATCCTTTGATGATGATGATGATGATGATGATGATGAGTAGTAATATACACACAGTGCTTTCACAGACTAGCGTAGGCAAATATGACAGGTCAAAGAGCTTTCAGTCTAAATTTTGACACAGGGAAGAAGAATGAGAGACGGAAACAGAAAAGATTATTTTCACGCGAATACTAAAACAACATTATTATGGGGGAAATTAATTAGAATGGGCATGATCCAGCCAATGTTAAGCACTTTTAAGGACCGTTGATTGTAATGAAAGAATTAGGCACCTGCTTGACTCTCTTTCAATACAATAAATGGGATTTCAAGGTATGTAAAATTCCCTGGATCATGCACAATGGGTATTCTATACTTTATTTTTATTTTAAAATTAAATGCAATAAATGTTTTTTCTGCTTTTACTATAATTGGAAGCCTAAATACCCATTCACTTCAGTTTTCAATTGTTCCAAACTGAATGCATAGAAAGAAATAGGTACACTTTTTGGTACTCTTATTTATATCCTTTCATTTCTTGCCTCTCTCCCTCTTCTTTCTTTGATGGCAGCGGAAGAGCTGGTCCAAGGGGCTGTTGCTGGCAGCTTTGATTTTATTTTCCCAGAAATGCCCCAGCTGTTACATTGCCCTGATGGGGGTCCGTTTTTCTGCAGTGGCGTGGCTACATTTCCTAGAATGTATTCTGGGAAAATAAAATCGCAGCTGCCAAGAGCAGCCATAGAAAATGAAGCTGATGTTAATGAATGATTGACAAAACAAAAGGATTCTTTAAATATGAACGTGAATGGGGTAATGATACATAAAATCATCATTGCCCTAAAGCTAGCATTTGAATTAGCAGGTGAAATTACAATTAGGAACATCCTATCCTCATGAAAAGTGTCCTGAATATGGTGTGTAGGTTTTCAGTGAGACAGAAAGTTTTGCATACCTCTAAGATTGAGGGGTGGGGGGCTGTTATTTGTTCTAAGGGGCTGAAACTGACATTTTATCTATTGTGGCTGAAAGCTACGGAAGAAAGCTGCGTAAGCTAGTGGCCTTTACCATAGTACTTGATAATAAATTCCATAAGGTAGGCTGACCATATGAAAAGGAGGACAGGGCTGCTGTAACTTTAACAGTTGTAGAGAAAAGGGAATTTCAGCCAGTGTCATTTGTATGCAATCAGTTCCTGGTGAAATTCCCTCTTCGTCACAACTGTTAAAGTTGCAGGGGCTCTGCCTTCTTTTGTATCTGGTCACTCTAGTATAGTGCCTGCAACTTTAACTGTTGTGATGAAGAGGGGATTTCATCAGAAACTAATTGCATACAAATGACCCTGGCTGAAATTCCCTTTTCTCTACAACTGTTAAAGTTACAGGAGCCCTGTCCTCCTTTTCATATGGTCAGCCTACATAAGGTCATTCTGTGTGTGATGAAATATTTCTTTTATCTGTGATGCAGCTACTGCTAGTCTGTTTTGCTGGTTGATCCCAAATTCTGGTATTATCAGAGAGAGAGAGAGAGAGAGAGAGAGAGAAGTTTTCACCACTCAGACTTGACACAGTATTCATCATATTTTGGATCTCTGTCCTGGATGCCAGATCATACTAAGGTTCTTGCAAGGTTCCTAAAAGCAGGAAGAAGAGCTCACAACCCTTGGATTCATCTCAGCGACCATTTCCAATTCAAATTTCATTTAGAATAATTAAATATTGTTCTTCACTCTCTCATGACCTCACATCAGAGTTCAGAGTGCCTCATTATTTGCAGAAAATGTGCATGTGCCAATGAGAAAAATGCGAGGGAAGACTTGTTCATGATTAATCATGGATAAGAGCAAAAAGAGATCTTATCAGGTGTCCCATTTTTTAAGCTCTGGCAATTATGAAAAATACTAAATTGCCCTTGGTGCAATTTGAGCAGAAGAAGCAAAGGAAACACCAGCTCAGCAAAACAGATCTGTTAAGGAATTAGGACTGGTTTGGCTGGGAGAACTCCGTGTATTTCTAAAATAAGTCTAGTGACTTATATGGCCTATAGATGGAATGAAGAAAATCTACATCTGTTAAGTTTACTGATCCTTACTGAGGTATTTTGAGTTTCAGCTTCAACTGAAACAGCCACAAAAGATACCGATTTTGTTCTGGCCTCGGTCAGAAAACTAGGAAGAGCGTTTCCAATCCTCACAATTAGAACCGGAAGGGTAGAGTTGCAAAACTGCATGTAAGGGAAACTGAAGAGTGGAAAGCAACAGAGTGGAAATGGAAAGAGGGATAGAGTGGCCGACTTCTGGTTGCATCTGCTCTAAGTGCAAATCAGTTTTTTAAAAAAACTATATTGCTAAAAATGAAGATTTATGCTTATCAGCCCCAGAGAACGGTAGGTGTGCTTAAATCCCATTGAAAACAACTGCTCAACAGATCTTTCGTAGTTCTGCAACATCCTATATTTCTAATTAAAGATGCTGGGAATTAGAAGTGGAATTTTCTGTATGAAAAGCACATGTATACCCTGAAGTATGGTCCCTCCCCATAGGTCAGGGGCTCAGGCACATTTCTGTTTGTTGAAGTAGATAGTAAGGTTCT
Source organism: Anniella stebbinsi (assembly GCA_029215795.1). Lineage (NCBI taxonomy): Eukaryota > Metazoa > Chordata > Lepidosauria > Squamata > Anniellidae > Anniella > Anniella stebbinsi. Next base: position 105,198,848 of record JARDYH010000003.1, read on the forward strand.
GAACCAGACACAGTTGTGCTATATATATATATATATATAGGCACGCAACTACATCACAATGTGGATGAAATGCAGGCTATTATCCATACTGTGTGGTCTACGCTGGTGCTTTTTTAATAATTATTTTTTATTTGCAAATATAAAAACTCCAAAATCAACATAATACAGAAACCATACATACAAGGAATAATAGATTACATATGTTTTTTTTTTGAGAAAAAAATACTACACAGTCCAACACTATAAACACACAGTACAGATTATTTAATATTGGTTATTAGGCAGGTTTAAAGGATAATTAATGAATTAATGAATTAATGGGAGGGTAGACCCCCCCCCCCCCCATCATGGCTTTTTATCAATATTGAAGTGCACTGATAACTGTTGGGGCACATTACTTATTCTGTATACCACTTTTCTAGCTTTATTCCCTGCTTTTTATTCCATATTATCCAAAATACCAAAACAGATGTCATTATGTGCACTATGGGGTATAAATGAACACGAGGGATACAGCGTTATCATGATGGGAACATATCAGTATGACTCAAGGTCTAGATCCAGCCCAAGTCTTTGTAGGCAGGTCCCAATCGAGCAACAGAATCTACCATAGAAATTTATTCCATGCGTATATGCATGGAACAACTTATCCATTGTCTGTGTTGGGAATCTATTTTAAAGTTCATAAACTCAATAGATCTTCCCCCTTCTCCTGATGGTTAAATCTTACCAGGTTCCTCACTTAACCAGAAATTCATACCAGGGTTCAGAGCTAGTTACAAATCCTGGCTAAATGGAAAATCTAGTTAGCCTTACTTACAGTTAATATTGGGGTCACCAAATCCCAGAACAGTATCTAGTTTATTAATCTGTCATGTGGCACCTTAAAGACAAACAAATGTATTGTGTGTGTTTGTAAGCTTGTGTTTAAACTTTTGTGGACTAGATCCCACTTGATCAGATACATGAAGTAGTTAAACGTGTGTGTTTATATATATTTCCTGAGTACAGAAAAAAGGAAAGGGGGAAGATGTTTTTTCTACAAAATGAGGTCAAAAGGTCAAGCAGTGCAAAAGGCAGCATTAGGTGTGTCACTTATAGATGGAGTACAAATAAATATGGAATCCAATCAAATGTATAAGATCTGATTGGTGTGGGAGTGATCCACTCCCAAGTAGCAGCCGCTGGTGATGAATAGGCATAGAAAGATCACCTGAATAAACAAACACCTTAAGAGGAACAATTACTTTTTTAATGTGCTTGCCACACCCAGGATGTGTTGAGACCAATTTCCACAGTGTTGAGTTTGCTAATTAATTCCAAATCGGTGGCTTGACGTTGCATACTCCACACACACAAGTATGGTAACATTAAGGACTGCTATAGCATATCCTTGGAGAAACTCTAGGCTCTGAGGTTTGTGTCTGTTTGTCCTCTTGTACAGAGACCTGTTTTCACTGTGTAATAGCAGAAGAGCTATCACATTTGAAGATGTGCAGGTGAATGAGCCCTTGATGGTGGGACAGATAGAGTGCATTCAGAAAACACATTAGTCAACCGTGTGTCAATAGTCAGCTCCATGATTGACTATGGCTGCGTTCGGACAACACATTAGTCAATGGTGGGTTGAGTAGCCAAGTCACAGTGGGTTATTTTGTGGGTACTCCCCACACAACATATTCCTACACAACTGTGGGTGGTTGGGGCTGGCGCTGAGTGGACTAATAGTCAACCCAGCATTTGACTGACACAGCCCCCGCCCCTCTCCCCACCCTCCCTCCTCCCTCAGTCCTCCCAGTTCTATCCCAGCAGCCTCTGCAAGTTGCACCAGTTGTAGCAGAGTGGCAGCTGCCACTTTGGTCGCTCTTGCCACCTGCCTCTATGGGCTTGGGTTTTAACCCACTCACCACACACCATTAACCCACTCACCCCTCCACACAACACTTTAAATAACTGGCTTTGAGCTAAACAACTTGCAAGCCAGTTGTTTCTCTCAGTTGCTTATTTGGGCAGACTAGCATACCGTCAGTAGTTTGTGAGCGTCGTGTTACCCTCCACACAACACAATAAGCAACACAACTGATGATTGTTTCCCCCCCCCCCCCAGTTGCTTAATGTGTTGTCCGAATGCTTTGTAGGGGCACTCCACACGACATGTTTTTAGTCAAGTGTTGTGTGTGTTAGGGCCAGTTTGGAGTTGACTAATAGTCAACTCTGTGTTTGATTGACACAGCCCCCGCCATCTCTCCTGCCCCAGACCTCCTGTTGGTATCCCATCAGCCATTGCTGCACAAATTCTATCCCAGCACCATTGTAATTCAGAAACATCACTGCTCCTCCGGGATTGGCTTGTTCTTGGCTATGGGCATTCCTGTCCCCCTCCTCTCACTGCCTGAATCTGCCATTTGCAATGCAGTGGGGGCTCCCCGTTCCTGCACTGCCATAATCCCCCCCTTGTTTTCTGCTACTGTCGCCACCTCTCCATGCGGGTTGTCTGTCGGGCAAACCCTGTAAAGCACGCTGCTGAGACTCACCCATTTTCCCAGCCATCTGGCCTTCCCCAATCTTACCTCCCTGCCGGTTGAGATGTGAGGGTTTCACACCATTGCACCCACCGGGACACTGTTGTTCAGGGTGGCAGAAAACCAATCTCCCCTTTTCCCCTGGCGCTTCTCATCACTGCCTCCCCTGTCCTGTTTCCCGAAGCTGCACTAAATGGCCATTCCCTTGGCGCCTGCAGGCAATCCCACAGCTTGTCTCCTCTCTCCCCCACCCGTCATTAGCCCCACTCTCCTCCCACCACTGCCAACCAGCCCAGAAACTGATTGAATGACTGGAAATATTTCAAATGCTTTTTATTTTATCCTACAAATGCTTCTAGTCAAAAGGGACAAGTATGACTGTCCTTGCAAGTGAGGAATAAAGGCCACCTGTGCAGTTTGCATTAGCTAAGGCACAACTCCTTGGGGTTTTCTGAAAATGAAGTAATGGGCTGCCTCCCGCCCCAATCCAGTTACTCGTATGAGACATGTGGGTAGTGGGCCAGATCCACTTGGCTATCTTTGCGCACACTGCCATCGCCTCCGAGCGAGACGCCTGTTCTTGAGCTGGATTTTGGAGCCACAGAAATGGGAGGCAACCACTCCCACCAACAGGAATGGCTTTGCTCTCTACGCCATGTAGTGGCAGTTCAAGGTGGTCCTCAAGCAATACATCACCCCGCAATTTGCAGAAGTTGTGCAGAATGTAGCACATCACGATGACATTCTTAATGAAGAAATTGAATGAATTTGGTGCATTAGCAGGTTTTAAGGTTAATAAAGAAAAGATTAAGATACTTACAAAAAATATGAATGAGCAAGATCAAATAAAGGTGGAACAAAAGACAGGTTTGAAAGTAGAAAAAAAGGTGAAATATTTGGGTATAAATTTGACAAATATGAATTGTATGTTGTTTCATAATAACTATGTCAAGGTCTGGAATGAAATTAAGCAAGATTTAATAAGATGGGATAAACTCCAAATGTCATTGATGGGGAGAATTGCAATAATTAAGATGAATGTTTTGCCAAGAATGTTGTATTTGTTTCAGACAATCCCTATTGTAACTTCAGAGGTACCATTCAAGCAGTGGCAGAGAGAGATCTCTAAATTTATATGGCAATCCAAAAAACCAAGAGTGAAGTTTAAAATATTACAAGATGCAAAAGAGAGAGGAGGACTGGACTTGCCAAATTTGAGGACATATTTCTCTGCTAGTTGCATGGTTTGGATGAAAGAGTGGATTTTGTTGAAAAATAGTAGATTATTGGAAGTAGAGGGTCACGACTTAAGATTTGGCTGGCATGGGTATTTGTGGTATGATAAAGCTAAGGTGAATGCAGACTTTAATAACCATTATGTGAGACGAGCAATTTTGAGAATATGGAATAAATATAAACTAAGACTGTGTCAAAAAATGCCGCTATGGGTTTCATCACAGGAGGCTTTTTTTAGAAGAGATTTGGCAACTACGAAAAAATTGCTGACAAATGGTGAAATATTAGAAATAAAGGAAGGAGAGATTAAAATGAAATCAAAAGAGGCGCTACGGAATAAAGGAATTGTCTGTCAGTGGTTCTCATATTTACAAATGATGGAAAAATTTAAGAAAGATGAAAAATGGGGATTTGAGTGTACAAAATCTGAATTTGAGAAAGCTTTATGCACAAATGATAATCATGTTATCTCAAAGATATATAAATTTTTGTTAAAATATGAGACTGAAGATGAACAAGTAAAATATTGTATGATAAAGTGGGCTCAGAATTTTGGATATAACATTACTATGGATCAATGGGAGAATATGTGGTTGAGAGGTCTGAAATTTACATTATGTGCTAGATTGAAAGAGAATTTTTATAAAATGATGTATAGATGGTATATATCTCTGTCAAAATTGGCAAAAATGTATAAGGGGTCATAGAGAAGTGTTGGAAATGTGTAGAACAGGAAGGAACATTTTATCACCTATGGCGGACATGTAAAAAAGCAAAATCCTTTTGGATACAAATACAAAAGGTGATTCAAAATGTACTGAAGATAAAAATACAATTGTGTCCAGAGTACTTTTTGTTGGGGATTATAGACGAACAGTTGATGCAAGGTTATGAAACTTTATTCTTATATATGACAACGGCTGCAAGACTAATCTATGCTCAGAATTGGAAGACCGAGAAAATACCAACAGAGGAGGAATGATTGTTGAAAGTTACAGAACTGGCGGAGATGGCAAAACTTACTGCAATACTAAAAGATAAAACAATAACTGGGTTTATTGAGGAATGGAAACCAATGGTGGATTTTTTAAAAAGAAAGAGAAGGGAAGGAAATATTTGCAAGTGGATTCAGTGACTAAACTGGAAGAAAAACATCTGTTACGGGAGGGGAACTTCACTCATTATTTTGGCTTATTTTGGCTTATTGTGACAAATTATCAAGAGGAAATTCGGAAGTCCATTTTAATGTTGTTTGTTGTATGTAATTTTTGTTATTTGTGGGTGTAGGTAAGGTGTATGTGTTAAATGTTTTTTATGTTTGGAAAAATAAAAAATAAAATGTCAGGAATAATGTCAGATTTGATGTCCAGAAATGTGTAAAGAGATTGCCGGCGTGATTTCAGATGACCGAAAGCAATACTCCATTCCCCAGCCACATCAGCAGCTTTGGATATAGCATACTACCAGAATGTGATCTCTGTTCTGATAATGAAAACAAATTCCTGAGTTGAACATTTGCTCAGAGGTACTTTTGTGGTTTTGGCCACTTCCAAAAATTATGAATGGCCTGGAAAAAGCACTAGCTGAAAATTCACAACATTTTCAATGAAATCAGATGATGATGTAGAAGATGGTACTGATTATGATGATGATGGTGGTGATGATATTGTCAAATGCCTGAGAGAAGAGGAAAGTTTTGACCTGGCGCCAAAAAGATAACAATGTTGGCGCCAGGTGGGCCTCGTCAGGGAGATCGTTCCACAATTGGGGGGCCACCACAGAGAAGACCCTCTCCCTTGTTGCGGACCTCCGAGCTTCCCTCGGAGTAGGCATTCGGAGGAGGGCCTTAGATGTTGAATGTAGTGTTCGGGTAGGTTCATGTCGGGAAAGGCATTCCGTCAGATATTGCCCGATCATTCTAATGGCACTGGCGGTTAGCATGCTGGACAATACGCTCGAGTCTCCTCATTCGACGCTGAAGGATATGCAATGAGTGCTCCATACCACGGAGGTGCTGCTGGAACTGACCATTCTGTCTCTTGAGTACAGCTAGGCGGAATAACAGCAGCCGCACTGTTGTGTGGAAGAGGGGACGGGGAAGAGGGGACAAAGAGACATCAGTGCCAGCCAGGGATTGGGGGGGCAGCGCACAGTCCTCCCGCCTAGCCCAGTAACCCACCTCTGCAGCGCAAAGACCTGCTGGGATGGCGAGGTTGCCCTCTGGACCGCTCAGCATTGGGCATTCCAGAACCAAACTGTGCTGGCATCTCGGTGTCCAGAGACAGGCAGAATAATGGGAAGTTTGAATGGAACTGGGACATCAGTGGAAAATGCAACATTGTAACAGAAAGGATACACAAAACTTTGCCCTTGAAGTGGAAGGTGTACCTAGTAGGAGGTTGCGAAGCAGGGGAGATAAGGGGCGTCTGAAGCTAACATTGGGGGGGGAGTGTCCCGTACAAGCCTAGCCCAAGTGCCTCCAGTTGCAGGTACTGCTGCTCCAGCATATATCCATAGGCTTGTGTTTCTGTTTACTCCTGAGCAATTGGGGGGGACTCCCCGGGAGGCATGCCTATGTACGTATGTTTTGTGTGTATGTTGCCGATTGCAAAGGAAAGCGTGGCCAGAGGAATCAGAAAGGGATGGGCAAGACATCCCGTAAGAGCCTGTCCGAACCCATAGGCTTGCATTTCCATTAACTCCTCAGCAGTTGGGGGGGGGGACTACTACAAATGGCAATCGGGCACAACGGAAGAGGTAAACCAGGTGACCAACAGCAGGTAACCCAGGTAACCAAAGGCGGGAGATTCAGGTGGGCAGGGTTAACAAACGGCGGGAAACTGAGGGGGCAGTTCCACCAGGAAACAGGGCGGAGCTTTCGTCAACATTTCCCCATTCGAGCATCGCTATATGCTTAACTGATAATGTCATTAAATGTATGTAAACAACTTTGCATAGAGCCCATCATTCGCTTCCATGTCTCTCGTCTATAGGTATTGGGAGTAAACTCGACTGTTAATGCACATATTTGGAGAATCAGCCGTAAAAGCAACCTCTTCTAGACGGGGCCAATGTATATGGATGACCCATATGGATAGCTAGCATCTGCCCCATTGTTTAAAGTTCCATACCTAACTGCTAGCTATGGAAAACTATTGCCAGTAGTAGCCATAATATTATTTATTCCCCACCGTTTTCTTTATTTTTGCTTTCTCTTTATCTCGTCCTTCCCCAACCTGATGCCCTCCAGATAGTTTGGACTACATCTCCCTGCATTCCTGACCATTGGCCATAGTGGATGGGACTATTGGGAGTTGGAGTCCAAAACATCTGAAAAGCACCAGGTCGTTCTTTCCTTTTTAGGATTCCCCTCCACGGAAGTTAACGTTGGTTTTTCTGTATGTTTAAATACTTGGAAAATTTGGGGAGGGGAGAGAAAACTACAATAAAAGCAAGTTTTAAAGGTTGTGAGATTCCAATATTATATCATAAATGATGCACCTATCCAATTCATAGGCAACTACTTGCATGTCACAACTGGTGGTCCTGGTTGGAGATGCACCTTGAAAGTTCAAAAAGGGCTCCATGAGCATAGGACTGTGCATCTAGAGGTACATATTTCTGTACCTGCTGCTTTTGTGTGCGGATCTCCAAGTTCAGCCATAACTAAAAGAGGAATATGGGATTTCGCACCACAGTCTCAGGAAAACGGTGTCCTCAACTATTGCTTTGGTTGTGATTTGTTGTTCCTCTACTATAAATGTATTTCTCCATACACCAGTTAAAGCACAACTCGTATTCTCAAAGAGATGCCCATTTACCCGTCTAGCTTTGCCCATCCCACTACAGTAAGAGTTCTCCTAAATGTCCAATTCTCTGCCATTCCAATTTCATATTGTAAGTAGGTAAGTATGACATTTCAAATGCGAGGTTTGAACATGACACTTTACCGCAATAGTTGAGTGCTTTGGAGCTTTCTAGCAGGGCCACAATGACCCAACCCAACAGAGTTTGGAGAAATCATAGGGCTTGGTCCTGTGGTGGCTGCCTTATGTTAGTTGGGTCCTAACAGATGGCTTTTCAATGGAGGCAAGCTGAAACCTTTGCCTTCCTTTCTTGTCCAGGTAAAATCCTGCTTCTAAGAAGGCTGAACAAAAGGGGGGGAACAGATCACCTTGTTGGTTTTCCTGAACATCTCACCGGCTTTCAATACTATCTATCATGATATCCTTCTGGATGTTTATCTAGGCTGGGTATAAGAGGCCTGGTGTTATGATTGTCCTGACCCTTCCTGGATGAATGGTCTTGAAAGGGGATGTTTGGGGACTTCTGCTCCACCCCATGGCCATTAAACTGTGCGGAAGATTATCTTTCGCTATGTAAGCTCTGCTTCTCAATTTAAAATACATTACCTGAGGACAAGATATACAGAGCAATCCTGTATATGTGTACTCACTGGTAAGTCCCATTGTGTGTATAGGATTATAGCCTTAATTGTTTTGTAAAAGGTACCCTGCATATTGTGGTATTCACACTGTTTTGTAATTCTAAGGGTATGGGGAGTGGGAGGCTGTAGCTTCTCAATGATGAGGGGAAAGCAATTTCTGCATATTCTCAAAGGTAACCAATTATTATTATTTGTTATTTCTGTTTATGTTTGCAGGGGGGATGGATTTTCTGACTAATCATGGCCCAGTGTTCCCCATCTGTGAAATGGGACCAATGTCATGTGCGCTGTGCAATGACAGAGGAGTGTTGAATGTGTTCAAGAATGCTCTCATAGTCCACACAGGACAGTACTGAAGGTCTAGCCAGTGCTTCAGGCAAAATGACTGAACATCCTAGAATGTGCGCCAGCATCTTTTGCAGTGCATAGAAGTTCCTTGGCAGACAAGTCAATGTGGAAAGGATTCCCCAAAGGAAGGAAGTTTGAACACCACTGTGCTAGACAATGTCACCAAGTGTCATGGGAAGCACTGGAGTCCTCTTCACTGGGACACTTTCACATGTGGGTTAAATAACCAACTATCAGGGATGGAATCAGGGGTTCAGCTTTGGTAAACTCATGGCCTGAATGACTTTTAAAGATTCACACCAGCCTTAGAGTACAATCATTAATGGAAAGAGAAGAGAGATATAGCACTTTCAAGTCAGTAAGTAAAAAATTATATGGGAAAATAAGCTAGGTGGGCCGCCCAAGGCCACGAAGTGAGTCAGAGGCAGGAAAGCCAAACAGTTCCTGGCTCCAGCTCTCAAACCACAACAGCTGCCTCCCTGCTGACAGATGAAAGAAAGCTAATTTCCAACAAGCAGCCCTGGTGAGAGAGGGAAGAGTTAAATTAGCCCAGGGCACCATATCAAGGTCAAGGGAGGGGAGAGTAGCTGATTTGGGAAGACAAATGATGATAAATGTAGCAAGTTACGCAAGAAATATAAACTGAGAGACAAACAAGGTCACAGGGAAAGAATGGTGCAAGTTTCTTGATCAGGTAGAAAAGGTAAAAAAAATTACAAAGTAGAAAAGCAAAGAAATAATTACCTGTAAAATCAAGAGGACACTGAAATATAAACTCAATTGAAATATATATATATATATATATATATATATATTTCAGATTTCTCATTTCCTTGATGATATGAATTTCCTGGGACAGGGTTTTTAAGCTGTTGTTGTTATAACTGTGCACAAATATACAAGTAGAGCAGGAGTCACCTAGTGAGATGGTGTGAGTCTCTAAGATGGGATCCCCTCTCCAAAAGCAGCAGCTGCAAAAACATTTCTCCCATTTATTTATTTATTTATTTATTTATTTCTTAAAACATTTCTATCCCGTCCTATATGACTGGGATCTCAGGGCTGTGTACAGATAAAATCAGAACAATGTAAACAGAATATACACAGCTTTAAAAAAAAGTATTAAATTGTTAACAAATTGAAACCAGCAGAAAAATTTTAAAAGCAATAAAAATAATTCAAACTAGGTGTGACCATGGAGAATTTAGCCCTCAACGGCTTTGATAAAGAGACGTGTTTGAACTTGGCACCGAAATGAAGCCAGTGCCGGCGTCAGTCCGGCCTCCAAGGGAAGTATATTCCACAACTGGGGTGCCACAACAGAGAGGTCCCTCTCCCATGTCCCACCACAATGTATGTCTTGCATTGGTGGGATGCAGAAGAGGGCTCCTCCAATAGATCTCAAATCTCAGGCAGGCATATATAGGGAGAGGCGCTCCCTCAAGTACCGAGGTCCCAAGCCATTTAAGACTTTAAATGTCATTGCCAACATCTTGAATTCCGACCAGAAGTGTATAGGCAGCCAATGCAATTCTTTTAAGGTGTTATATGGTCTTTATATGATGTTCTAGTCAGCAGTCTAGCTGCTGCATTTTGCACTAGCTGCAACTTTTGATTCGTTTCAAGGGCAGCCCCACGTAGAGTGCATTGCAGTAGTCTAATTGGGAAGTTGCCAGTGCATGGACTACTGTGGCTTGGTTATCCCTGTCCAGGAAAGGCAGTAGCTGGCAGATCAGCCAAAGCTGGCCCCAAGCACTCCAGGCACGGACTCCACCTGGGCCTCCAGTGACAAGGATGGATCTAGGAGTCCGCCCAAGCTATGCACCTGCTATGCACCTGCTCCTTCAGAGGGAGTGCCACCCCATCCAGAACAGGTCGCTTACCCAGTTCCCAGACTCAGGAACCACCAATTATCATCTGTCATGGTTTTATTTTGTTAGTTTTCCTCCGAATAAGTAGAAAATGCAGCATGAGGATGGAGTTTACCCACAACTTTCTCATAAGTAATAAAATCCCAAGTAGTAGAAGAGTTGCCATGTTAGCCACAGAACAATACACCTGCGGTTCCTAAAAGTTTACCGTTTACTGTTGTATGGCACAAGTAGACAAAAAGGCTAGAACATCAGGCACAGGAGATAAATAGTGAACGGTGGGCATTTAAGATGTGTTATCTTCATTCTTTTTTTCTTGCAAAATAGGATTCTCTCAACTGGATCTAGAAGTGTGGGTGTTTATATATAGCATTCCCACTGTCCCAGCATCTGATGAAGTAGTACATTCTTACGCAGAAGCTCACACTACAATAAATTACTTAGGCTTTAAAGCGCCACCAAATCCCAGATTCACAAAATTGTATTTCACCTGAATGTTGTGATCTGTATTGCTCTCATCCACTTGTTATTTTCATGTCTGATAGGGGAATCTTGAACACAAATGTATATGAGGGAATGGACACAGAGAAATGTTCACACCTGGGGGAAAAAATGTAGAGATGCAGAAGCCTCTTCCCAATAGCCAGATGGACTGCACCTCGATTCAAGAGAGAAGGCAGATACTTAGGTCTCATTTAGCTTGTCACAGGGATGTGGTGAATGACTTGGTTGTTCATAATTGCCTGGTTAAGGTGATAACCGTATTAACAGTTTTGCCTGTGGTGGGTGTGACAGTTGCTTTAGCTTGACACATACCCTTTGATGTGTGTCAGCCTATTGTTATAGAGAAGCCAGACTTCTGGGAGACGGCAGACCAATTCTTTGCATATTCAGGAGTAAGTCCCACAGACTGAGTGGGACTTACTCCTGAGTAGGTGTGTGCAGAATCACAGCTTAAGCATATTTTATTGAGAAGTAATTCCACAAATTTTGGTACAACTTCTAAGCATGTATGCATTTTTTTTAATTTGTATTTTTAAAGTACAGATTAGTTGTTAATTAAAAAATACAGTTTAGTTAAGTTTTAGTTTATTTGGTTTGTTTGATGAATGAAAAAAGTCCTTTATGACCGTATATTCAATCAATGTTTACTTTTTTTAAAAATCCCTGGGGGCACCACCTAATGCGATGTGCTGCGCACACCTATGAGGGGAACCAATACCTCGTGCGATTTAGAAGCTATACTTCTATTAATGCAGCCCAAAATAGCCTTTGCTTTTTTTTTGCAGCCACATCACACTGTTGGCTCATATTCAGCTTGTGATCTACAACCATTCCAAGATCCTTCTCACTTGTTGTATGGCTGAGCCAAGTATCCCCCATCTTGTAACTGTGCATTTGGTTTCTTTTTCCTAGGTGTAGAACTTGGCATTTATCCCTATTAAATTTCATTCTGTTGTTTTCAGCCCAGCGTTCCAGTCTATCAAGATCACTTTGGAGTTTGTTCCTGTCTTCCAGGGTATTAGCGATTCCACCCAATTTTGTGTCATCTGCAAATTTGATAAGCATTCCCTGCACCCCCTTGTCCAAATCATCAATAAAATTGTTGAACAGCAGTGGTCACAGGATTACGCCCTACAGTACCCCACTCGTTACCTCCCCCCAGTTTGAGAAGGTACAAATTGCAGGTAGATATTGGGCTTCACTAAACAAGTGATTTATAGCACACTTGTGACTGGCCACTCACAGGAGTTCATGGGTTCTTTTGACGATGTTGTGAACTACTATGCCTTCCCCCAGTTATTCTGTTTTTTAAAAATCCATCTGAAATATCTCAGGATTGCCCGTCTGCAGCCAACGTTGTGCTACAAAACACCCACTAGAGGGCGCTCTATAGAGTGTCCAGATACAAAAGAGGGCAGGGCTTTAACTGTTGTGATGAAGTGGGAATTTCATGAGGTGCTGCATGCCTACAAATGACACCTGCTGAAATTCCCTTTTCTCTACAACTGTTAAAGATACAGGAGCCTGGTCCTCCTTTCCACAGGGTCACCCTAACCAGTTGCGGGGGTGGGGTGGGGGGTGGAAGCCAGTGGAGAAGCAATGTCAGGAGAAGTGGGGATGGGGGGGAATGCTCTCTCTGTTTCTCTGTGACCCCCTCTAGAAGGATTCGCTTTGGTGCCTGGCTGCCCGATTATGTGCATATTCGCGGTAGCGCATTTACTCCTAATACTTCTGTACGAGAGGCGGCGAAGCGCATTACAGGACGACTGAAACCGCTTTAACTTGTTGACATGCGGAGAATCGCATGTTTACACGGCGGTAAGGCGCTTTAACTGCCGCCGCAAATTAAAACTCGCAGTTTAACGCGCATTCGATAATACGCATAATCGGAAGTTTAAAGCGCCTCAGCCCCCAATTTGCGCTCCTCTCTTGTAGAGGTAAAAATTTTAATCAGCCTTGAAAGAGCTTTAAACCTCTCTTGTAGAGGCAGCCTCTGTGTGTGTGTTTGTGTGTGTGTGTGATGGCTGAATGGGGGTCCATAGTTGTGTCTCAAAGGATGGGTGAGGTTTGGGGGGAAAGGGCTGATAGAGAGAGCATGGTTGTTTGCACTAGCCATGTAGGGTTTTTTGTGGCAGGGGTGTGTGTTGCTACTGTGGGGTATGAGATATTCTGTATGTGTATTGGGGGGGGGAATTATTTGGGAGTGATCTTCCTATTTGAGAGAAATTAATTTGGAGGAATTAATTTTATAAGGATTTAGAGGTAATTTGGGGAAATCAGCTTCATTTGATACTGCTATTGGATGGTATAGAAATGTAATAAATGAATACATAAAATAAACGAAGCATCGACACACACCGACATTTGTCTTCCTGTTTCCAACCTATTTCAAAAATGCATACAATGGGTTGACATATAGACAAATGGGTACAATTTGAAAAAAAAATGCATTAAAATGTGCATTAAACAAAAGAGGCAAAAAATCCCCAGTATTTTTTATGTTAGCTCCCCTCTCACAAACACAAGGAACAGGGCACAAACAGACTTGTTGGTGGCAAATAGATGAAGTCCGTGGGAAAGGACCTGGCACATCCACATCACTATTTAACTTTTCAGGGAACCCTGGGGAGTGTAATTCTGTGGGAGCAGGCTAGGAAATCTCTAAGAGAGACTTCTCAGCATCCTTGTCAAACTACAAGCCCAGGATTCTTGGGGGAGGGGTGGACAGTTAAACACACCTAAAACTGGTACAAGTTTATAGTACAGATACACCCATAAATGTTATTTTTCTGTACTTTTTCTTTCTACTCAGAGATTCCGTGGAAGAAGAGCACTTTGTTCGAAAGACATGGAGAAAGTGGGATTTATTTTAATACGTATTTTGTTTCCCCACAGGATCTCATTACTGTATTGAATTTGATGTTTCTAGTGCAGCTGAAACCTTTATTGGTTTCCTCCCTGGGGAAAAGGGGTGGAAGCACAATGAGAGTCTGATGTCAACACTTTCCACTTGGTATCATGTTTATATATGAGCTCCTGATATAATTGTTGCCCACATACACAAATGCATGATTGTACTAGGAAAGCTGATTGTATCAACACCAATTATGAATCTCCAAAGATGTCCCAATTATTCCTCAGACACCAAGTTCACATGGAGCATTAATGATAGGAAGATCATGAAGAGGCATCTTTAGAGTTTACTTGGCTCCAAAGTCCCGTAGGCTGTAAGGGCCTGTTCAGACAACACGCTAACCCATGGTTAGGCCACTAACCCTTTCGCAGCGAATGGTTAGCGAGCATGTTTAAACCACGGTTATATAGGCACCATGGGTACGAAAAGTTCACACAAAATGCTAAGTCATGGTTCACATGACATGCTAAGTCATAACGTTTAGATCGACGTGCTTAACCAGCGTGGGTTAGTGTGTCGTCTCTGAACAGAGTCCAAGTGATGCATGTCAACATTCACGCTGAGGGCACCTTATCCGGGGCAGCTCAGGATTTCATGGTCTCCATGACAACCATAGGACTGCCCCAACATGCCATCGGCCCAACGCATGTAGCAGGGCATACTCTAGACCTGGTTTTCGCAACTGGACATGGAGATGGTAATCTGAAAGTAGAGGACTTTACATCAGTCCCTTTGTCCGCCCCCGGAGGCTAATGGATCCGGATGGATTCCAGAGGGCTCTGGGGAGTTTTCCGGCTGATAGGGCTGGCTCTCCTGTTGAAACCCTGGTTGATCTGTGGAATGCAGAAATGACCCGGGCGGTTGACACGATTGCTCCTGAGCACCCTCTTCTGTGTAGAGCTTGTACGGTTCTGTGGTATACCCCGGAGCTGAGAGCAATGAAACAAAATAGGAGACGGCTTGAGGGCAGATGGAAACGAATTCCTGATGGATGCAATCAAACACTGGTAAGTGCTTGTGGTAAGCTGTATTCAGGGGCAGTGAGGGCAGCAAAAAAACAATACTTGCTGCCACTATTCAATTATCGATCTGCCGCCCAGCGGAGCTTTTCAGAGTTATCCGGGGGCTTCTGCATGCTGGCCCCAAGGACATGATAGAACCATCTGAGGCCCGCTGTAATATATTTGCTAAGCACTTCCAGGATAAAATCTTTGGCATCCGCCAGGACTTAGACTCCAGTGTTATAGCAGGTGAATCTAGAGAGGTGTCCAGAGCCCAGGCTTGTCCTGTTTTCTTGGATGAGTTTCAGTTGATACAGCTCGAGGATGTTGACAAGGTGCTTTGACAGGTTCGTGCAACCACCTCTGTATTGGATCCTTGCCCCTCTTGGCTAATAAAAGCTAGCAGGGATGGAACAGCCGGCTGGGCCAGGGAAGTGATTAATGCCTCTCTACGAGAGGGAGTGGTCCCAGGCTGCTTGAAGGAGGCGGTAGTGAGACCATTCCTGAAGAAATCTTCCCTAGCCCCGAAAATCTGAATAACTATAGACCGGTGGCAAATATTCCATTCCTGGGCAAGGTTCTTGAGCGAGTGGTTGCAAGCCAGCTCCAGACACTCTTGGATGAGACTGATTATCTGGATCCATTTCAGTCCGGCTTCAGGCACGGAAACAGCCTTGGTCGCCCTATATGATGACCTATGTCGGGAGAAAGACAGGGGGAGTGTGACTCTGTTGATTCTCCTTGATCTTTCAGTGGTTTTCGATACCATCGATCATGGTACCCTTCTGGGACGACTGGCTGAGTTGGGGGTGGGAGGCACTGCACTGCAGTGGTTCAGCTCCTACTTGGCGGGGCGGCTCCAGAAGGGGGACATTGCTCGGCCCTGTGGATTCTCCAGTATGGGGATCCCTCAGGGGTCAGTCTTGTCCCCCATGCTGTTCAACATCTACATGAAACCGTTGGGAGCGGTCATCCGGAGTTTTGGAGTGTGTTGTCATCAGTACGCTGACGACACACAACTCTATTTCTCCTTTTCATCTTCATCAGGTGAGGCTGTGGATGTGCTGAACCAGTGCTTGGCTGTGACAATGGACTGGATGAGGGCTAACAAACTGAAACTCAATCCAGACAAGACTGAGATGCTGGTAGTGGGTGGTTCTGCTGACCGGATGGAGGGTCTTCAACCTGTTCTGGATGGGGTTGCACTCCCCATGAAGGAGCGGGTTCGTAGCTTGGGGGTTCTCCTAGAACCATCTCTGTCACTTGAGGCTCAGGTGGCCTCGGTGGCACGGAGTGCCTTCTACCAACTTCGGTTGGTGGCCCAGCTACGCCCCTATCTGGATAGGGATAACCTGTCTTCAGTTCTCTATGCTCTGGTAACCTCCAAGTTGGATTACAGCAATGCACTCTACGTGTGGCTGCCTTTGAAGACGATCCACATCTAAGGTCCTCCTCCAGTTGCCTACTCTGAGGGAAGCACGGAGGGTGGCAACAAAGGAGAGGGCCTTTTCAGTGGTGGCCCCCCAATTATGGAATGATGTCCCCGACGAGGCTCGCCTGGCACCAACATTGTTATCTTTTCGGCACCAGGTCAAGACTTTCCTCTTCTCCCAGACATTTAACAGCATATGATGAGGGTTTTGTGTTGTTGTTGTGCTTCGACCCAGAACTGTTGTTTTAAAGGATATTGTAATTATAACTTGTTTTTATGCTTTATGGTTTTAAATTTTGTATATTGGTGTTTTAATGTTCAATGTTTTTAATTTTTGTAAACCGCCCAGAGAGCTTCGGCTATGGGGCGATATATAAATGGAATAAAATAAATATAATAAAATAAATAAAAATAAAATAAAATAAATAAATTCCCATGGAGATTAGCTAATAGCAAGGGAGGGACTGTTGTGTACTCCCAGCATCTGTGAATTGGAGGTATACTGTCTCTGAACATGTGGATCCCATTCTTAGCTATCATGGTATCTATTGAATAAACGTATTTTCCCCTCAGCAATTGCTTTGGTCCACAGGGGTTACCTGGGTCTTAGGATGAGAAAAGTATAACACCTGCTACAAGTTCAGTGCACAAGATAACTTTATGATTATTACATTTTCTCAGATTATAACTTATACTGCAGTATTAATTCTTTATGAATGAAGCAATTTATTTTAAAAACCTACATGGGCAGGACAGTCCCATTATTTATTTGGAGTGCTTTGAGGTCAATCAATGATCTTATCCATAAATGCTTGGATTATAAATTAGGCACAATTTGACATTTCCTGAACTATGCTTGCTTTCTGCCAGCAGGTAGGAAGGGGTGGTGTTGCGTCTCATTTCTGCACACATTGCAAATAACAGGTGGGAAACATTTAGGCCACCTCTTAGCTGGTCCAATTTTTCCCCATGCTGGGGGCTTCGGATATTATATCCAGAGCCTCCCCCATTCTGTCCATGCCATGCCCCTGATCCACCCATTTCCAAGAAAGATCTGTGGGAGCAGAGTATCTGAGGTCAGAGTTTTGTCTCCAAACTCAGCAGGAGATTCCTGAACTCTTCTGTGCCCCCTGACTTAGGATAGCCCTGTTCCCTACTTTACTGAAGACCATTCCCTGTTTGACAGCCCTCCACTTGAAGGTATCCTGTCTTTGAAGGGCAAGGCCTTGAAGTTGCCCATCAAGAGCACCTACACAACAGACTGAGCAGTCTTATGGGTTGCCTGCTCACACTCTTCCCCACTGGAGTGTATTGTATTTCAATTTAAATTATAGTAATTATTTCTAATTTTGCATCTATACACCTAAATCAACATATGTAGATTTAATGCAAATCTCTATCCTCTTTAGGACTGGTGATGCATTTCCAGCTCTACTCCTGCATAAATAAGTAACAGGAGAACAGAAATACTGATATTCCTTTTCTACATATTTCAATTAGCTATTTCCCATTTTTGGTTTTGGCATCCAACATTATCCTAAGATGACTAAGGAGCAGTTTTCCATTGCACACTTGTATTCAACTTCATCTTATGGTAGGGGTCACCAACTAGTAGTCCTAGGCCAAATCCAGCCCTATTGAGGATGTTGCTGATTTGGATCATGATGTTTTCCCCAGAACAAATCAAAACATATTGTCAAGGCATTCTGAAAAAAAAACACTAGGGCAGTTGTCCACGTTTTTCATATACTAGCATCCAGCAATGATTTCCCTCCCACTCATAAATCTAAACTTAATTAAGCCTGCTATCTAATTTTCCTAAGTACTAATAATTGATTACAAACTGTGTTGCAATACTGCACTTTCAAAGGCAGGATCTACTTCCTAATCTGCTAATGAGTAAAATGTATCCATTTCTTTCCATAGTTACAAATGCAACTGTTTCATTTCAACGCGCACACACACACACACACGGCATGATTCAGGCGCCACAAAACACTTTGAAGGGTTGTTCATTTTTATGATAGAGTTAAGCATACACTCAGCTTTCCTCGCTTGAGGCTTGTCTCTACGCCCTGTTTAGCCTGGCTGTGAGTTGGCACCGAGTTGTTTATATTATGCAGCCACTAACTTGCAGCCATCACGGCGTTCCCCCCACCTGAAACTGTGCTTTTTCAAAGTCACTGACTTACCATGACTTTTTCCTTTACTCCAAGATCACCACCTTCTTTGCTCCATCCGTCAGTGGTGACCTCGCTTTGGATTGAGAATGGGGGGCATTCTGGGGGAGGATAGAGGCCCAGGGGAGGTCAAGTGATGCATAGGAAGGCCAGGCAGAGGGCAGGCTTGACAAGCTGAATGGCCATTCGTGCTACAGTGCTTTTGGCTGGAAAGCCCGCGCTCCTGCCTGCCATGGAGATTTGCCATTTCCACCCTGCAGCTGCGATGCCACGAGGTTTTGAGGGAATGCATGGCAAAACATCATCATCAAGTCACCCCCCGTGGAATAATTGGGGCTTATAAATGCTTACCTTTAGTTGCAGGATGACAATTTTTCCCAAACAATGATTGCCTTTCTGTACATTTGACCAAGTATTTTTTGTAAAATAATGGCACATTGGCATTAAACACCATGGACGATGAATCAGATTTATCCAATATTCCTGCTTTTTTATTGACAATATTCATCCATATTTAATCCATACATGGTAGGAATGCCCTCAAACAGAGCAATTTGGATCCAAATTACAAGGATGATTTTACAAATGACTGGAATTATAGTATCATGTGATCCATTAGTTTTCATTTTGGAATTATTCCGCCACCTCCTCCCAAAGCCCCTGGTAGCTTCCAGGCAAAGGGGTGGAGCTCAAGTGTTCACAGGCTGGGTAGGAAACATCTGCATGTTGTTTTATTATTTATTTATTTATTTATTTATAATATTTATATATCGCTCCCCATCCAAAGTTTTTGGAGCAGCGAACAAATAGAATTAAAGAGTAAAAACACATTAAAATACATTTTTAAAAGAAACAAAGTGCAAGTAAAACCACAGCTGGTCATTCAGGGAAAGCTTCCATGTGGAACCACCAGGAACGTGGCCGCTGATGACTTCACTAACCAGGCAGGTTGATAGGGAAGAAGACGCTCTCTCAGGTATCCTGGCCCCAAGTTATTTAGGTCCCAAGTTGTTTTAGGCCTACAGTAGGCTGACCATATGAAAAGGAGGACAGGGCTCATGTAACTTTAACAGTTGTAGAGAAAAGGGAATTTCAGCCAGTGTCATTTGTATGCAATTAGTTCCTGGTGAAATTCCCTCTTCATCACAACAGTTAAAGTTGCAGGGGCCCTGCTTTCTTTAGTATATGGTCACTCTAGTATAGTGCCTGCAACTTTAACTGTGGTGATAAAGAGGGACTATCATCAGGAACTAATTGCATACAAATGACACTAGCTGAAATTCCCTTTTCTCTACAACTGTTAAAGTTACATGAGCCCTGTCCTCCTTTTCATATGGTCAGTCTAGCCTATAGGCAGGAAGTTGACCTCCCCATAGCAGACTTAGGAGGTGTCTATATGGCCTATTTAAACCAGCATAGCTGCACAGTGCTGCTGCATTGTTTCTATGATGCAGCAGCCAACTCACAGACATATCAGGCTTTTACCCCCCAAACTGTTCTTTTTTGCAGCGTCATTTTACTGAGATTGTTTCTCTATTTATCAGTGGTGGCCTCGGTTTGGGTTAAGCCAGTGGGTGTTACTGGGTGCAGATCCAAATAAGCTCAGGAACGCAGGGCAAGGGGCAGGCTTGATGAACCAAATGGCAGCCAGCGCTGCGGTTTTTCTGGCCTGATAGCCTGTGCTCCCTCCTGCCATCTAAATGTATCATTCCTGCCTCACAGAGGCAATACTGCGGGGTTTTGAGGGAATGAGCTACAAGGTGGCATAACATGGACACCCCTATAGACAGTTATCGACTTCTAAATTTGCTCTAATCTACTGCGTCTTTTTCTGATACAAGGAAGGAAAGTAAGCAAGGGGAACTTTATCTCATCAAATGCCTCTGCTGCTAATTTTTGGAATGGTGGGTGCTATAAAAGGCACAGGAGTAGTTACAGTAAAAAGGTGACAATGCTAGCAGCAAATCAACAAAAGAAAATGCTAGTGGAAATGCAAGAGTTGTGGACTCGCTTCAAATCAGCATGTAAGTATGAGATGTATTGAAGGTTTTCTACATAAAACTGGTTACAGGGATATGCTGAAGTGATAACAATTTTTTTTTAAATTTTTTTTTACAAAACCAGAACCAAATGAATAATTTCAGTCAAAGCTAATGCTAAACCAAAACTGAACCAAAACAAAATAGTTTGATTAGTTGATTGTAAATTGCCAGCTTGGAAAAAAAACATTATATTTTGAAAGATGGCTTAGACACATCTTAAATATGATTAGCAGCTCAAGGAAACAGCACAACGGCACCAAAGCAAAGCCCAGTTAAGTCCCCGCTATTTCAACAGGAGAGTGTGAGCCCATCCTGCACTCTCCTGTTGAAATCAATGAGATTTATATGTTTTACATTGGCTTTATTGTGTCCAACATATTTTGAGCTACTTCTCAAGATTATTGAGATACTAGCAGATACTAACAGACAATCACTAGGAAGGTCTGTAAATCATCATCATTATCATAATCAATTCATTAAACAAAAAACCTACAGTTTACAAAAACAATGTTAAGGCTGTACAGTTTCCAACCAAGCACCAAAAAGCAGGGAAATTGGGAGTTAAGGCTCACAACGCCACATCCTCCCTAAGGAGGCAGAAAGTGCAAGTGAAATTCTCATTCTCCCAAAGCAGATAAACCATGAGGACAGGATGGAGAATATGATATGCAGAGGTGACTGTGGGGTTGTGGAAAACTGATCACGAACAACTTAGGGCCACCTACTTCTCTTTTTTTGTTTAGAGCAGCCCTTCCCCAACCTGGTGCCCTCCAAAGGTGTTGGACTACAACTCCCATAATTGCAAGTCAGTATGTCCCATGGTCAGGAATGCTGGGACTTGTCATCTCAAAAATCTAGATATGCAATTTGACCTGCAGAGGTGACTGTGGGGTTGTGGGAAATGATGATGAACAACTTAGGACCAGCTACTTCTCATTTCTTAGAGCATCTCCTTATGTTGAGAGTTGCAACCCAACACATCTGACAGGCACCAGGTTGGAGAATGTTGTTCAAGAACAAGGGAAGGCAGAATGTAGATCTTCAGATGTTTTGGAATTCAACTTGTAAAAGCCCCTATCAGCATGGGCAGTTATCAGGAATGCCGCGAGTTGATGTCCAAATAATCAGGATAGATCTATTTTGTGCCCACATCTGTACTAAAGTATGATGTTTTCCAGCATTAAGATATGTGATCAATCAAGGAACTACAAAAGAGCTGCATCACTTTAAATAAACTGTCAAAACCAAATGAAACAACAGTGAATGAATCTTGAACACCTAATCCAGATAGCCCTTCAGACATCAACATTAGTTTTCAACACATGGCATAGGATGTCTGTTTCTTGAATATCAGATAAAGGATTTCTCTTACTTGTTCAGCAGTGTGAGATCAAAGGCAGAGCTACCACCTAATACTTTCATGCATAAGTATTATTTTAAAATTAAGTATGAATTGATTTTTGTCTTCCCCATAACACATAACATGGGAGTTACAGTGCAACTCATCTGGGGAGCACCAGGCTGGAGAAGGTTGACTCCTATACATGTCTTCTCAGAAGCCAGTGCCACTGAATTCACTAGGGATTTCTCCCAAGAGGTATAGGATTGCAAACTAATCTCATCTGAAAGGTGTTCAAGACAGCCAAACTAAACCTCTTCTGCTCCGCTGTTGCTTTGATGAGATGATGTATTGTGCAGGAATTGTGGGGAGTGAACAGTATATTTTTTATAAATACATTTTAAGAAAAAAAACATTGGTTCTTTGAAAGGCAGGATATTGACCAAAAGTTGGAAGTGCCTGGCACATGCTCTGGTTCTAGATCTGTAATGAAAAGTGCCCCTTTTGTTATCAAGAGTGCTGCTATATGCGAGATGTGTGTGAGAGAAAAGTATTGGGCAGACCCTGTATTTGGTGAGGGTATGGAACAGCATTCCCCATCCTGCTGCCCTCCAGGTGTTTGAGATGACAAGTCCCAGCATTCCTGACCATGGGACATACTGACTTGCAATGATGGGAGTTGTAGTCCAACACCTTTGGAGGGCACCAGGTTGGAGAAGGGCTGCTCTAAACAAAAAAAGAGAAGTAGGTGGCCCTAAGTTGTTCGTGATCAGTTTTCCACAACCCCACAGTCACCTCTGCATATCATATTCTCCACCCTGTCCTCATGGTTTATCTGCTTTGGGAGAATGAGAATTTCACTTGCACTTTCTGCCTCCTTAGGGAGGATGTGGCGTTAAGGCTTGTGAGCCTTAACTCCCAATTTCCCTGCTTTTTGGTGCTTGGTTGGAATCTGTAGAGCCTTAACATTGTTTTTGTAAACCGTAGGTTTTTTGTTTAATGAATTTCATGGCTTTGTGTAACGGATGACTGGATATTATACAGTTGACAAACAAGCCAGCGTCAGCCAGGATGTTATACCATCTTGACATCCAATATAAAATCAAAGCTAGTGTTATGTGTTGAACTCACTTTTAACATTAATAAATCAACCAAAATACTTGCATCTCCCTCATTTTTAAAGGTAAAGAGATGAAACCTGGCATCATGGTAGTTCCTAAGTAGGGATATAGCTATGCCAAGTATGAAGCAGATCTGTTCATGCCTTGATTTTTAGGAATGTTTTAAAGTTCAAACAGAAATCTCTTTGGGGTCCAGAACCTTGAGCAGTACAAGTTTTAAAAATGAAATTAAAGATAAAGAGATGAAACTTGGCACCATGGTAGCTCTGAAGTAGGGATTTAGCCATGCCAAGTTGGAAGCAGATCCGTTCATCCCTTGATTTTTAGAAATTTTTAAAACTTCAATTTAATTTTTTAAATTAACTAAAATGCTTACAATTCCATCATTTTTAAAGGGATGAAACTTGACAGCATGGTAGCTCTTAAGTAGGGATTGAGCCATGCCAAGTTGGAAGCAGATCTGTTTATGCCTTGAGTTTTAGGATTTTTTTTAAACTTCAAACCCAATACTCCTCTTTGGGGTCTAGGGCCTTGAGCAGTACATTAAAAAAAAGAAAGTAAAGATGAAGAGATGAAACTTGGCACCATGGTACCTCTTAAGTAAGGCTTTAGCCATGCCAAGTTGAAAGCAGATTGGTTCATGCCTTGAATTTTAGAAAAAAAATTAAAGTCAAACTTTAAAAAAAACTATCCTAAAAATTAAGGCACAAACCGATCTGCTTCCAACTTGGCATGGCTCAATTCTACGGTGACCATTAGGGTGTGGCGTAGTGGCTAAAGTGTTGGACTGGGAGCTGGGAGATCTGGGTTCTACTCCCCACTTAGCCATGGAAACCCATTGGGTGACTTTGGGCCAGTTGCAGACTCTCAGCCCAACCCACCTCACAGGGTTGCTGTTGTGAGGATAAAATGGAGAGGAGGAGGAGGATTATGTATGACACCTTGGGTTTCTTGGCAGAAAAAAGGTGTGATATAAATGCAATAATATATTTTTTAAAAAACTGTCATGATTTCCCCAGATTTCTCCTGGTTTTTGTTCTAGCCTCAGTGTCAGGGGGGATTTTATGCAATAGTCTATAATGACCTGGAATTACACACTTTCCCTTTTAAGGCCACCGCTAGCGTGGCAGGGGGGAATGACATGCTTTCTGGAGGTGTGTCATTCTCTCCCACTGCTCCAATCAAGGTCTTAAAAGGGAAAAACGTGTCATTCCCAGACATTATAGAAAAAGGCCTGATTGGAGCAGTGGGGTGGGGGTGAGAATGACATGCTTTCCCCTCCTCCGCTCCAATTGGGGACTTTAAGGTGGCCCCAGAAAGCCATTTTCCTGCCCCCCCACTAGGTGTCCTCTTTTTTGGTTTCCCAAATATGGTCACCCTACTCAGTTCTTGCACAGGCTGCATTTCCATCCCTAGATATTTACTCAAAAGTAAGACTCATTGAATTTCCTTGGTTCTTGAAAAGCGACACACTTGCTTTTAGATTTGCCAGTCTTAGAATTCTATGTGTGCTATGAATGCCTGCTCTGTCCGTCCCTATAGTTTCCTGCAAGGTCCAGCCAGGGGAAGCCAGTAAATTAAACCCGGGGTGGAGGGTGGGATTCCCTCAAGTTCATCTGACAGCAGGCGCTATAGAACATGGACCTTCCAGGAGTGTTGAGGGTGGATTTCTGGCAGACCCAGCCAGGCAACTTTATGGCTTGTTAGTCCCTCCATTTGGTAGCCTGCAGAGTACTTGCCTCATAAGGCAAATGGCCACATGAGAACTGTTATTATGGCTTGCTACTTTGTTTGTCTTTAGTAGTCTGTGGTCCAGATCTCTTCAGAAGGGGGAATAGTGTTTTGTGGTTGGGGTCAGTCTAAATTATCTCTAGGGTTCCCTTACTCAGTGCCTCTGATAGCAAAGAGATTGAGGATTTTCCCCAACTCTGTGACTCTTGAAGTTACTAGGCCTGTTGAAAATAGATTTTATAACATAAGCATGAAAACAGTGAATACCCCTTTTAACTTGTTAAACCAATGAAAACATGCCACACAAGAAGTCTTAAGATATGAATGGTTTATAAAGAAAAGTAAATGCAAAAGAACATCAGATGCAGAAGTGAAATCTGAAACATTACTACTACTAGTAGTAGTAGTAGTAGTATCCTGCCTTTTGCCCAATGCTGGGCCTCAGGGCAGCCTTACAAAACTAAAACATATACAGCTAAAACCTATAAATAGGAATATACTATATACCATATGAAAAGGAGGACAGGGCTCATGTAACTTTAACAGTTGTAGAGAAAAAGGAATTTCAGCCAGTGTTATTTGTATGCAATTAGTTCCTGGTGAAATTCCCTCTTCATCACACCAGTTAAAGTTGCAGGGGCCCTGCCTTCTTTTGTATATGGTCACTCTAGTATAGTGCCTGCAACTTTAACTGTTGTGATGAAGAGGGAATTTCACCAGGGACTAATTGCATACAAATGACACTGGCTGAAATTCCCTTTTCTCTACAACTGTTAAAGTTACATGTGCCCTGTCCTCCTTTTCATATGGTCAGCCTAAATATACAAAAGTTAAAAATATAATTAAATACTTTTCAATATTAAAGCATTTAAAACATTTTAAATACATAACAATTTAAAAGTCAAAGGTATAGACAGAGGTCCAGATTATTTGCCAAAGGCCTGCTGGAACAAAAAAGGGTTTGTCTGCATCCCAAAACACATCAAGGAGGGAGCCAGTGTAGACTGCAAAGATTAGAAAGAAAATCCATGTGTGTACACTATGCAAAATAAACAACATCTCAACTGTTTCTAAACCTTATTAGAAAAACAGGGTGACTAGGCCGAAACCAATGTTGTAGGCCCAGAAGCACTTTGAAACGTTTCAACATTGTACTTAAAACTTAACACAGGCCCAAACTAATTAAATGAAGTGTTTGAAGCTTTCAACTTATAGCAGTATGGACCAAACTCTTAGAAAAGAGGGAAGGAGCACTGTGTGTGTATGGGGTGGGGGGGGATAGAAAGAAAGGTATAGCCACCTATTCCCAGGAGAGATCTGAAGATCAGGTTGTCATGGATCCAGAGAAACCACATCCTGCTTCACCAGAGAGCAAAAGAGCAAACTGGCCTTATGAAGATAGCCCAAAATACTCTCAGAGCCAAAGGAATGCATGTTCCAGAAGAGAAAAGAGAAACTCTTCTTCTTCTTCTTCACTCAAAAGGTCTGTGCTATAGAGGCAGCGGCCATTTCATTCACCCACCCCACATTCTAAGGCAGGAGGGAGGGGGGAGAGTGTGTCGCGTTATGAGGGAAGATGGCCGCCTCATTGACTTGAATGAGAGGTTAAAATAGTCCTTAAAAGTCAACCGAAGGGAATTTTAAAAAAACGAAAAGCTTTCCATCAACTACAGTCAAGGAGGAAGAAGACCCCACCACTGGATTAGTTAATAAGGCTCTAGAAATTATGCAAATTGAGAGCACAAAAACTCTCAACCAGGAAGTAAATTTTACAAAAGCAGGGAGAGAGGTTTGTATTCCTTTTCTACCTTAAACTGCTCTCCTTCCCTCAATCTTTCACCAATCCTCTTGAAATTTTCAGGTAATGTAAAACAAACATTTCTTTCTGGCACCTGTAAATGTCAGAAAGGTTGATGAAACATTTTCGATTTTATGGCTGTTAGAATGACCCCCCCCCCCATTATCACTTTAACATGGCGGAATGTGTTTTTTACTGATGGCCCTTAACAATGGAGGCACGGCTGTGCCTCCATTAATAAAGCGACTCACCTACATTATCTTAGTAATGAATCTCTGGTTTACTCTGTCTTTGTTATTGTTATGTGCCTTTCTTCTGAAAAACAGTTGATTCCCAGTCATTGCTAATTTGGCAGCCTTTCCACTACTTAATCAGTGGTTTTTTGGTGCTATCTAGTGGACATAGATTGAATTAACAGGCATTTTAGAAGAATATCTTTTGAGTTTTTATGCCTGCTGTTATACCCTGCCCACATGATTCGATTTATTTTTACTCTCACAATTAACACGAGTTGTTTCATACTTTTGATGTGGGCTGGGGGCTTCCTCTGCCATGCAGTCATTTTCCGTCACTTAAATTGCAATATTGGCCACTTTCCCAATTATCAGGTCCTTTCCAGCACGGAAGCAATGTAGACTATTGATTGCACAATTGCCCCGTTGCACCTATTAATTTATTTAATGAACTATTTACTTCAATAATGTATAGACTACCCTTCATCAGAAGATATCAGAGTTATGTACAAGGCATGAATAAAATGAATCATGCTAAAAACATTTAATCATAAAAGTAAAAAGTAATTTTATTCTTATCAGCACTTTACAAGCTAAGGTTTCCCTAATATACAATTGTCATGCAAGGTTACTCCTTTAGCCCAGTAAATAATAGGGCTAAACATTAGCAAAGCTCCCCTTTTCATAAAAGCTCACAATTTCATAATTGTCTAGCATTTTTTCAAGTATTTATTTTGCTAAATCATTGAAGTTTATGTGCTCCCTCTGGCTAGCAATGGACCATATATATTGGTCTGCAGGTTTTATTTTTTATTTTAAGGGATGGAATAGCACTACATGGTCCCACACAGCAAGATTATCCTCTTTTTCGACATGTTTGGGTTTTTAAAAGAGACTTTGAAATCCCTTTATTATTTACCCCCACAA
This sequence comes from Anniella stebbinsi, assembly GCA_029215795.1. Lineage (NCBI taxonomy): Eukaryota > Metazoa > Chordata > Lepidosauria > Squamata > Anniellidae > Anniella > Anniella stebbinsi. Next base: position 105,226,494 of record JARDYH010000003.1, read on the forward strand.
TGTTGTTCAAAATATAAATAACAATGTACTAAAATTCTAAATTATTAAAATAACAATAACAAAAGATAGCAGCAGCAGCTAAAATAATTGTTAAAATGCAATGTCATAAAATTACCCAAATGCAGAGTGGAATAGAAAAGTCTTCACTCCTAATAGCTAATAAAGAAGAGGCCATGCGTATTTCTTTAGGGAGGATATTCCAAAAATTTGGGGCTATCACAAAATACTTGACAAACTAACAGCTCTTACTAATGGACCAGAGAGGAGGGCCTTGGATGCCTTGGGTAGGTTCATATGGGTAAAGGTGGTGTTTCAGATAACCTGCTCCCAAACTGTTTAGGGCAGGGTTCCCCAACTTTTTGGGGCGTGTGGGCACATTTGGGCATTTGAGAAACTGCTGTGGGCACCACCAGCCACAAAATGGCTTCCATGGAGGATGTGGCTAGTTACATAATGGCCTGTTTCAGATGACATGCTAATCAACGGAGGGGTGGGGGGAAACAATCATCCATTGTGTTGATTGTCGTGTCATCTGAATGCTGCCTCCATTGCCTAAAATGTCCGAATGCTGCCGATGAGCAACACAACGGACGATTGTTTTCCCCCCTCCGCTGATTAGCATGTCTTCCAAGACAGGCCATTGGCTACACTGCAGACCAGGCTAGTCAAAAGTGAACTAAAGCTGTGGCAGACAGGTACGAAATAGTGAGGCAAGAGGCTGGTGGGGGTGAGGGGTCAGAGTTGGGGAAGAGGGGAACCGCAAGGTAAAGGGAGAGAAGGAAGAGCAAGACTAGAGGCTGAGAGAGAGGGGAAGAGGGGACGGAAAGAGCAAAGCTAGAGTCTAGGAAGGGGAGAAACAGTGAGCGAAAGAGGAAGGGGGAAGAACAGAGCTAGGCGGTGGAGGAGAAGGGGAAATAGCAAGGCAAGGGGATAGATGGAAGAGAATGAACAAGGCTAGAAGCTAGGAAGGGGGACAAAGAGGGACACCCAAACATTTCCCAAGGTTTTTATTTAAAACATTTTTTTGAAGGGAGCAAGGAGTGGAGAGCTTTATGGGGGCCATGGGAGGTCCCTGCATGCACCACATGAGGGGGGGGGCTGATTTAAGGATTTAAAGGTTCGTACTGTCCTGCTTTGGCTGTAGCAGACTCTAGCTGCGATGAAGTCAGCAAACCTTTAAGCTTTCGGTTGGTTATCTAATGGGGTTCAGGCTATAACAGAGGTGGTCTAAATCCAGAAAGAAGTTAAAAAACATAAGCAGTCAGCCAGATCGAGAGTGTCAAGGGTAAAAATCCACTTTGGTTGTAAGGCAACTCAGTTTTATCGAGCGTAATGCAGCTGCATGGAGAGGGTCTAACAGACAAAGAACTTCTCAACTGGCCATGGTGAAAAAGCAGGTATATTTGTACATCTTAGCATCTTAACTAATTAGCAGTTGGTAAAACTTTGAAGCAAAACAAAGATAGATCAAGGAAAACTTCTTCATTATATCTTATTAACAGGTGGCCCAGGTAGCAATGTCAGATTGACCTGGATGGTCAGGGTCTTGACAGTTAGAAATTCCAATTAAGCATTACAGCACATTCAAGCATATACAATATTCCAATCCCATCTTGCAGTTCACTTGCAAGAACCAAACTACATACAGAGAGGCCTACATACAGAGCAGGTATATCAAGGCTTGTGGCGTCACTTTCTCAAGCGTATCAAGCAAAAGCAGGAATGGTTACAATTACAAGAAAGTGGTCAAAACACAATAAATCAGCCAGGAACATTAGGCAGTCCAAAAGGTCAGGAAACAGAGCATCAATCACAGGCACAGTTCAAAAGACAGGCTAGACCAAATTGTTCCACCATTGGCTGGGTTTCTACTGAAGGATTTTAATCCCAAAGCCTACTGGACCCCACCCAGAGCTCAGATGCAGTAATCAAACCTCTTTTTCAAGACCCTTACTCCTGAGAAGTCACTTTCTCCTGAGGAGATATTTTCTTGATGTGAGGACTCCTTCACACAGGAGCTCTACTAGCCTGTCCCAGAATCATAGAATAGAACAGATAGCATTTCAGAGAAAGCTGCTTTAGTGGTCCTGGATTCTACCTAGCAACCTACGTTTGGCATCCAAGGCTGCCTCTACAAGAGAGGTTTAAAGCTCTTTCAAGGCGCTTAAAAAAATTTACCTCTACAAGGAGGGAGCGCAAATCGGGCGTAGAGGCGCGTTATCTCTCCGATTGTGCGCATTATCGAATGCGCATTAAATAGCGAGTTTTATTTTGCGGCGGGATGTGCTGCTGCTGCTGCTCGCTCCCCCGCTCGGCTCCTGGCTTCCCTAGCCGGCTCCTCTGGCTCCATCTTTTGCCTTCCTCGCCCGCCCCCGTCCCTCAACAGACTTCCCTCCCTCCAGCGGGGGAGGGCGAAGCAGCCAGGCACGCAGGCAGGCAATGGAGCGGAGCGCTGAGGCTGCAGCCAGCGCGCGCGGGAGAGCTTCGCGTGGCCGAAGAAGGGGTCGCCCTGCCGCTCCCCCTCTCCCCGCCGCTGCCGCCCCCACCGGGAAGGAGACGCTCCCCGTCCAGCAGTGACAACTCCTCCCGGCTCCCCTGAGCGCCCCCCCACCCCCGGTTTCTTGCCTTTGCAGAGAGAAAGGCCGGCGGAGGACTCTCGCTGCCCCCTCCGCTGCTCCCCGGCCGAGATCGGCTCCTGCCTCCGGGGGTCTTGCCTCCCCTCCCCCCTCCCCTCTCCCTGCCTGCCTGCCTCTCGTGCAGAGGTATTAGGGGTAAATGCGCTTCAGGGATGAAGCGCATAATCACTTAACCAGGCGCAAAAGCGAATCCTTGTGGAGGGGGCCCAAGCCATCATGATTACATTTCCCCACATCATTAGTACCAATTGATCATGACCATTGACTTCACCCCAGCACTAGCTACAAAGCTATCTATATTAGGCAGGGGGGCACCAGGGGGAGCATGGGGGGCAAGCGCCCCCCCAAACAAGAGCTTACCACCCCAATTGCTGGCAGAGATGGCTTTACCAGGAGGGCTCACTCAGGCAAGGGAGTCTCGGCAAGGCACTGCAAGGGTTAACAGTTAGTCTTGCCAGAAGCCAGGCGCCTGCACTGTGGCCTTTGTTCTCCTAGGTTTCTGAGAAGGGGCGAGATGGAGCCACGTGGGGTGGGCTTGTGGCTGTCTTCTGGAAGGCAAAGCTCAGCTGTTTTAGAGGAGAGAGAGGTGGCCTCTCCTCTTCAGCCCCTTAGCCCTTTCTCCCCACTCAGCAGCAGGGACAGGGAGCCAGGCAAGTCCAGATGCCGGTTGACTTCTGCTGATCATCACCTACACTTTCCAGGTACTGGTAATAGTATTTTTTATATTCCATCATGACTTGTTAGGGCTATCAGCTGTACACAGACTTTTTTTTTATGTTGCTACTAAATCCCTGTAAGATCCCAGGCTGAAATTAGGAGGGGGGGAAGAATTTGTGGGAAGGGGCTGTTTAAAGCTTTTGAGCCATTGCTGCTCTCGCCCCCCCTTGCCCCAAACCCTGCTTTTTGCCCTAACTGGGGGGGGAAACCAGAGTGGACTAGTTTCTCTCTTGCCCCTCCCCCGGTGCGTATTTGGTGGGTTGGTCGGGGATAGCTACCAGAGAATGACTTCAAAAGCAACCATGGACAACCTGACACTGCCTAGATGGTTTGGACCACAACTCCCAGTATTCTTGGCTATTGACCATGTTGGCCTGGGCTGATGGGAGTTTAAAGTCAAAACCTCTGGAGACCACCAGTTTGGGAAAGACTAGTTTAGAGGAAGAATAGCTGGCAGTGTAAACACCCGTTACCAAGATTCCTTCCTCTCTTCCAAATTGCAGCTTTTCACTTATTTTCATTTTAAAAAATCTTAAAAGGTAGAACTTTGAGGAAAACTTTTACGCTTTTACATTTTATATTGTAATCTATAATGCATTTTGTGGTTTAATTGTTGTGAACTGGCCAGAGAGTTCACAATCCTATGCATGTTTACTCAGAAGTAAATTACTGGCTTAGTTCGGACTACACTTTAGGCAGTGGAGGGGGGAAGAGGCAATGGACGGTGCATTATTTTTGGACTGCCCTCCACATGACATGTTGACTCTCCCCCTGTCACGTGGCTGAAGGTCGGGGCCTCATAATAAGCAACGGGGCTCCGAAAAACAACGGAGCAGCCCATTGTTTTTCCCCGTTGCCTAATAATGTACAGTCAGTTGTGTGTGCGTTGTGTGTCGCCTGACACACGACACAACAAGCAACACAACTGACAGTTGCCTCTTCCCCCCTCCGTTGCCTAAAGTGTTGTCCGAACTAAACCACTGCCAATGGGTATTGGGAGCTCTTCTGGGCAAGGAAAGGGTTAATGGGTGTTTTCTCGCCCCTTTTTGCTTTCAGTTCCCCCAACAGTTGTTGGGTTCAACTGTTTGTAAATATGGCCTAGAAACCATTTTGTTTTGCTGTATTTCAGTCATATTGTGAAAATGTGGTTTTAAAAAATCCTTTCCTTTTCGTGGTGCAAGTTAACATATATTCCTGGCTAAATTCCTTCTGTTTTATGGGGTATACCTTTTTCTTCTTCTTCTGAAGAATAATCCTATGATTATGTAACCCAAACTCACTCACTTACAGCCATTGATTCTTATTTTCCTGCTGTCTCAGCTTGCCTATGTGTGAAATGGGTTTTGTGGTCTCCCATCTCCCTTTATTTATTTATATTTATTTTATTTATTTACTACATTTGTATACATAGGATTAAAACAATTAAAAACAATATACAAAAATTTAAAAAGCAAAAACATACAACACACACACAATACACACATAAATTTAAAACTGCTACAACAGCCCAAAAAGCTACAAAAACAAAAACAAACCCAGGCTCCTTAGATATTGCCAAATGCCCGAGAGAAGAGGAAAGTCTCGACCTGGCTCTGAAAAGATAACAATGTTGGCGCCAGGCGGGCCTCATCAGGGAGATCGTTCCACAATTGGGGGGCCACCACAGAGAAAGCCCTCTCCCTGTTGCCGTCCTCCGAGCTTCCCTTGGAGTAGGCACTTGGAGGAGGAGGTTCATGCCGGGAAAGGCATTCCATCAGGTATTGTGGTCCCAAGCCGTGAAAGGTTTTATAGGCTAAAACCAGCACCTTGAATCGGGCATGGAAACATACAGGCAGCCAATGCAAGCGGGCCAGAGTAGGTCTTATATGCTTGAACCTTCTGGTTCCAGTTATCAATCTGGCCGCTGCATTTTGCACAACCTGCAGCTTCCGAACCACCTTCAAAGGCAGCCCCACGTAGAGCACATTGCAGTAATCCAACTTGGAGGTTACCAGAGCATAGACAACTGAAGCCAGGTTATCCCTGTCCAGATGGGGCATAGCTGAGCCACCAACCGAAGTTGGTAGAAGGCACTCCGTGCCACCGAGGCCACCAGAGCCTCAAGTGACAGAGATGGTTCTAGGAGAACCCCCAAGCTACGAACCCGCTTCTTCAAGGGGAGTGCAACCCCATTCAGAACAGGTTGAACACCCTCCATCCGGTCAGCAGAACCCCCCACTAACAGCATCTTAGTTTTGTCTGGATTGAGTTTCAGTTTATTAGCCCTCATCCAGTCCATTGTCACAGCCAGGCACTGGTTCAGCACATCCACAGCCTCACCTGATGAAGATGAAAAGGAGAAATAGAGCTGTGTGTCATCAGCATACTAATGACAACACGCTCCAAAACTCCAGATGACTGCACTCAACGGTTTCATGTACATGTTGAACAGCATGGGGGACAAGACTGACCCTTGAGGAACCCCATGCTGGAGAATCCACAGGGTCGAGCAATGTCCCCCAAGCACCACCTTCTGGAGCCGACCCACCAAGTAGGAGCAGAACCACTGCAATGCAGTGCCTCCCACTCCCAACTAAGTCAGTCGTCCCAGAAGGATACCATGGTCGATGGTATCGAAAGCCGCTGAGAGATCAAGGAGAATCAACAGAGTCACACTCCCCCTGTCTTTCTCCCGACATAGGTCATCATATAGGGTGACCAAGACTGTTTCCGTACCAAAACCAGGCCTGAAACCTGACTGAAATGGATCCAGATAATCGGTCTCATCCAAGAGTGCCTGAAGCTGGCTCGCAACCACCCACTCCAGTACCTTGCCCAGGAATGGAACATTTGTTACTGGCCTGTAGTTATTAAGATTTTCAGGATCCAAGAAAGATTTCTTTAGGTGTGGTCTCACTGCCGCCTCTTTCAAGAGGCCTGGGACCACTCCCTCTTGCAAAGAGGCATTAATCACTTCCTTGGCCCAGCCAGTTGTTCCATCCCTGCTATGGAAGTGGTTGCACGAACCTGTCCGAGCACCTTAATTTAAATCTTAGAGGAGTGGGCTTGGCTATAAATGCCTTTCTCTGTGTTGTGACATACCCTGGATAAATTGTTTTTTAAGACACTTTTTAAAAAAGCCTGATCTCTGTTGGTTCTGGGAATTTAGTATGTTGCAATTATGTAACTGAAACGCACACTTGCTGCTCTGGCACCAACTGCCAGAGCAGCAAGAACACCCTCAGAAGAATTAATCTGCTTATTCCATGGATCTCTTCCTTTTTTTTCTCAGAACAGTAGGGGGGAGGATAGAATTAATCTCTACCTTCTCCACATCTTCCTTTTTTTCTCCTCAGAGAATTAGGACAGGAATGGGGTGGGAAGAATTTACTCACAGTGCAAGCCTATTTATGTTTACCCACCATATGCAATGCCTCGTACTGTATTTCATCAAATCTAAGACATCATCGAATCTAAGGTGCACCTTAATTTCAGGGCCACCAACAAGTAAAAAGCTTTGCGTCGATTTTAAGATGCACTCTGTTTTCAGACATGTTTATATTTGAAAAAAAGTGCATCTTAGAATCGAAGAAATACGGTAGGGGAGAATCACGCTCATTGGTCGGGCAAGGATCCTTCGCTGCTGCTGCTGCTCCTCCTCCTCTGGGTCTTCTTCTCCTTCTTCTCTACCGCTGCCACCACCACCGCCACTGCCACTGCCGAATCCCAAGAAGGGGTGAGAAAGCAAGAGCGGGACAGGCAGGGGCAGGCAGAGGTGGCAGCAGGGCCCAGGTGAGGGAGGAGTGGCGGCAGTGGTGGCGGCAGCGGAGGAAAAAGCGACAAGCGGGAAGGGGAGGGAAGGGCGCGGAGAGCCGGGCGGAGGCAGCGGCCATGGCAGCGAGGACCCGCATGCACCCCCCCAGCGACTCGACCTCCCCACTCACCTCCATTGCCACCCCAGGCTGCTGACAGCGGCCTCCTCGGCCTGGAAACACGGTGTTACTATGAAGTAGGCCGCGATCCCACGCGCTGGCGGTGAGGACCAGGGCGGCGATGGAGGTGAGTGGGGAGGCCAAGTCGCTGGGGGGAGAGCATGCTGGTCCTCGCTGCCACGGCCGCTGCCTCCGCCTGGCTCTCCACGCCCTCCCCTCTCCGCTTGTCGCTTCTTCCTCCTTCCTGCCACCACCACTACTCCTCCCTCACCTGGGCCCCATTGCTACCTCTGCGTGCCCCCACCATCCCCGTTCTTGCTCTCTTACCACTTCCTGGGATTCGGCAGTGGCGGTGGCAGCAGCGGTAGAGGACAAGGCCTGGAAACGCGGCCTTACTACGAAGTTACTACTTCATAGTAAGGCCACGTTTCCAGGCTGGGGAGGCCACTGCCAGCGGCGCTTAGCAGTGAGGACTGAGGTGACGATGGAGGCCAAGGAGGTCGGTGCCAGCAGCGCGGAGTGGCGGCGATGGAGGTGAGTGGGGAAGGCTGAGTTGCTTGGAGGGGGCATGCACAGCCCCTTTGTGAAGGCTCTATGTGTGTGTGGGGGGGTGTATCTTCAACCCCATTCCAGCGCTGGAGAAATCCGGCGATTCTTAGACACCATCGATTCTAAGACACACTCCATTTTTACAGAGGTAAATATGGGGGAAAGAGTGTGTCTTAGAATCGAGGAAATACGGTATTTCTTTTATTCCATATTACAAAGGCAATGGATCGCAATTACAAAAAAACACCCAGTTTCATCAGGAGCTTCATCTTCAAAAATTTCATCTTTTGGATCTTTGGACTAGAACTTCACATGCATTGGGTTTCCTAGGTGTACAGGGCCCAGGTGTCTCAGTTTGCTCTTTCCTTACACTAAGAGTCTACCTTTCTGGTTCTGCCTGCACTAGTTCGAAAGAAAGTATTCTGTCTGTTTAATCTGTACGTCAAGGAAATGCTTGGGTAGTGACTGTACCTTTTTTGAAAGCCTTTTTCCTTACAGTAATTTGAATTTGGCTAATACATGCTATATTAAAAACAACAACCCTAAATTTACCAATATATGACTTATTTCAGAATATAGGGTTAGGATGGCAGTTTTAGTGTGAGAGGTCTTTTAGAGGTCTTTTAGAGGTCTTACATATGGGATAAAGCCCACCCACCTAGAAATATACTTTGCCCCTTCTGTGACACCCCCCCCCCCCCCGATTTTTTTTTCTGGTGCCGCCATTGATATTAGGGAATTTAGAGCCAAATGCTGTCAGTATGCTGATGACACACAACTTTATCTTCCTGTGACAACTGAATCATATGAGGCTGTGCAAGTCCTGGAACAGTGCCTAGACTCAGTAATGGGCAGGATGAGGACCAATAAACTGAAACTGAATCCTGGCAAGATGGAAGCCCTGTGGGTGGGTGGTTCCTGAGTCCAAGAGATAAGCTCATTGTCAGTTTTGGATGGGTTTTATTCCCCTTGAAAGATCAGTTTCATAGTCTGGGGGTACTCATACATCCATTACTGTTGCTGGAGGCCCAAGTGGTTATGGCAGCTCGGAATGCCTTTTATCAGCTTTTCCTGGTTTGCCAGGTATGGCATCTCCTGGACAGGGATAGCTTGGCCACAGTGGTACAGGCATTAATAACCTCAAGACTGGATTACTGCAATGCACTCTGTGTGGGGCTGCCCTTAAGACTGCTCCAGAAGCTGGAGCTAGTGCAGATTGCAACAGCTGGACTGTTGTCAGGAGCTGCCCCTTTTCAGCATGCAACTCATTTGCTGAGGGAACTACACCGGATGCCTATTTTCTACCAAGCCAGGTTTAATGTTCTACTACCAGTATACAAAGCCCGAAACAACTTGGGACCAGGATACTTGAGAGAGCGCCTTCTCCCTTGCCAACCTGCCTGGCTATTGAGGTCATTAGAGGCCATGCTCCTGGTGGTTCCACATGGACCTATGGCCTGACTGGAGTCCACCAGGAGAAGAGCCTTTGGTGTCATGGACCCATTCCTATGGAATTCCCTGCCTTTGGAGGTCAGGCAGGTGCCAACTTTGTATTGCTTCTGGCGTCTCCTAAAAACACTGTTATCAGGATTCAGTTTCAGCAGAACTCTTGTTTCTTTTTACAAATAGAACTTATTTTAATATGGTGTTGTTGTTTTTAGTCTTTCATCCTATCTGCTGTTCTCCACTCCAAAATCTTGGATGTGGAGTGGTATACAAATATTGCAAACAAATAAATAATAAACTGCTTGTGATATCTGCAACCTTCACATGGAGCAGGCAATTTACCATGTGGTCTACATGCCCATCACAAACCCAGCTGTCTGTGTGTCTAAGAATCAAATCTCCCACCATGACAAGCCCCGTCCCCCCGGATGCACATCCTCAGCACGAGATGATAATTGTTCAGCATCCAAGGAATGGATCCCTTCTAAGGGATCATTTCCTTCTTCCTCAGAACAATGACCTCTTTTCCCAAGACCCTCATTCTCCATGATGGCATAGGAGCTGCCACCCAGGGATTGGGACACTGCTATTAGGTCTCAAAAAGTCCACCAACCTCTCGGTCTCTCTTAGCTTGGGGGCTGTCCTGACGTCTTCTTTGCCACGGAGTGGCTCCGAATCTGCACAGCATCAGTTAGATGATGCAGCCGCAGATTTGAAGCCACCCCAGAGCAAGGACTCAAAAATGAGTGGCTGAAAAGTTGGGGACTTCTGCCACTCTGTCCTTGCTCAGGAGCTGCTCTGGGGGTATTCCCGGCAGATGGTGACCCCAAATTGATCGCCATCCACTCGTGCAGAGGGTGGGGCGGCAAGCAGAATGGATGCTGGAACGCTCCGCTTTGCCTTCCTCCAAGCAGCTGCCGCCACCACCACCTCCTCCTCCTAAAATAAATTATTTTCTCCCTCCTCCCCGAGCTGCTTCTTCTGCTGCCACCACCACCACCACCTGCTCGCCCTAGTCTCAGGGAGGGACAGGGGAGGTGGCAGATGACAGCCATAAACACCACGGCATGGGGATTATCTGGCACAACCCCTCAGGATTGAAAGCGTGGGGTTTGGGGGGAATGCGGCACCAAGTCAGTGCTGGGAAGATGGCCCCCAGGTCAGCCACCTTGGCTTCAAAGGAACAAACTTGTTCCCTGAGCGTTCATTACCCTGAACACATACTCATGTCTTCTGTCCAGCTGGCAGATAGTCATACATGTGGCACTCCGTGCAATACATTAGATAGCCACCAACTCTCTGCTACCTTTCTACCTTCCTAACTGTTTTTTTTAACAAATTATTGCTATTAATTGTGCTTCTTTGCTGGTCTTGTGGCCATAACAACATTTTACTTACTTACATGGAAAACTAAGTTATTTACTAGGAGAAGATGGGGAATTTATTTCTAGTTACTTACTAGTAGATGTGGAAGAATCAACTGGCCTGGCCTCCTTGTCTGGTTGCTTAACTTGCTTTATGCTTTGACAATGGGCCTCTGGGTTTCTTAAAGAGCAGCCTGATTACTGCCTTTTCTTTTAAGTGGCTGGTACCACCCCTTCTCTCAAAGAGGAATTTAAACCTCCTGGGCATAGCCAGTGTTCCCCTCCGTACTATCAATAAGCCCCTCGTTCAATTGATTTCATTTATTACATTTCTATACCGCCCAATAGCCAAAGTTCCCTGGGCAGTTTACAAAGACTGAAAACCTTAAAAACCATTTGCAGATAAACCTAAACTGCACACATACAGACACACACATGTATAAACAATTTCAAATAAACAACAATAAGAAAAATCCAGGACCTGATTAAAACCTCATTATATGCTGCCAAATCCCTGAAAGAAGAGGAAGATCTTTACGCAGCACTGAAAAGATATTAATGTTGGCACCATGTGGGCTTTGTTGGGGAAATTGTTCCACAATTGGGGAGCCACCACGGAGAAGGCCCTCTCCCTCATTGCTGCCACCCAAGCCTCCCTCAGAAGAGGCACTGGGAGGAGGGCCTTAGATTAGGAATGTAGTGTATGGGTAGGTTCATTCCAGGAGGGGCACCCTGTCAGGTATTGCGATCCTGAGCTGTGTAAGGCTTTATCAGTTAAAAGCAGCAGCTTGAATTGGGCTCAGAAACATACAGTAGAAGCAGGCCAGAATCAGTGTCGTATGTTCTGACCTTCTTGTCCCAGTTATCAATCCGGCTGGTACAACCGCCTTCAAAGGCAGCCCCATGTAGAGCGCATTGCAGTAATCTACCTTGAAGGTTACCAGAGCATAGAAAACTGAAGCCAGGTTATCCCTGTCCAGATAGCCGCACAGCTGAGCCACCAACCAAAGTAGGGGGCATTCTGTGCCACGCTGGCATTCTGTGCCACACATCTGAACCTCAAGTGACAAAGATGGCCCCAAAAGAACCCCCAAGCTATGAACCTGCATCTTCAGGGGGCGTGCAACCCCATTCAGAACAGGTTGAGTACCCTCCATCCAGTCAGGAGAATCACCCACTAACAGCATCTTGGTCTTGTCTGAATTGAGTTCCAGTTTATTAGCCCTCATCCAGCCCATTGTCACAGCCAGGCACCGATCTAGCACATCTACAACTACATTTGATGAAGCTAAAAAAATAGAGATGTGTGTCATCAGCATACTAATGACACACATATTCAGAATGGTAGGAAGCCCTGAGGGGGAGGGGGAATCTCTATAGATCACAACAACCCCCCCTCCTCCTCCCTCAAGTCTATGTTGGTGCTGCACCGAGTACCCAGGTGGATACAACTCCTCTCCATCCCCTCACCCAAGTCCCAGTTATGCATACCAGGTTAGCTAGGGTGACCATATGAAAAGGAGGATAGGGCTCCTGTATCTTTAACAATTGTATAGAAAAGGGAATTTCAGCAGGTGTCATTTGTATGCATGCAGCACTGGTGAAATTCTCTCTTCATCTGCCTCCTTTTCATATGGTCACCCTAAGGTTAGCCCCCTCATGCACAATCAAATCATGGATGAGAGAGGTTGTATTCTGACCTGACCTTCAACAGCAGCACCAACAGACCAGAGCGGAAGCTGGTAAGGCAACCAGAAACCTTTCAACTGCGGGAAAAACAAGAAAAGGGAACGGGAATAAGATGCCTGATGTCCATAACTGGCCTGAGTTACGTGAGGGGTCTTTAATACTTGCATGGATTACACAGGGGTTGTTTAATCCTTGCATAGCCCACGCTTGCCTAGTTTCCACAACTTGACAACCTCCAAGTAGGGGGTGGATATGCGAAGTCGTGCCTAAGGGTGCTATGGCTCTTCCTAGTTAAATAACCCAAGATGAGCCATGCCATATCCTGCGAACACTGCTATTTTGCGGGAGGGGGCATGTCTCTTTAAGCAAAGGTTAATGTTATCATCCTGTGTGAGTGGTGATGAAACAGCAGTTTGGAGAAGAGGGGAATTGGTTCTGGAAGCATCTTAGGATGTCCGCTGCCACCTAAAGGGCCGAAGAGGAGAGGCCAACTCTCTCTCTTCTAAAACAGCTGAGCTTTGCCTTCCAGAAGGCAGCCACAAGCCCGCCCCATGTGGCTCCATCTCGCTCCTTCTCGGAAACCTAGGAGAGCAAAGGCCACAGTACAGGCGCCTGGCTTCCGGCAGGGCTGTTAACCCTTGCCTGGGTGAGCCCTCCTGGTAAAGCTGGCTCTGCCAGCAACTGGAGTGGCAATTGGGGTGGCAAGCTCTTGTTTGGGGGCGCCGCTTCCCCCCCCCCCCCATGCCCCCCTGACGCCTCCTCTGCAGGGCTCAGTCCTGGGCCCAGTGCTCTTCAACATTTTTATTAATGATATGGACAAGGAGGTACAAGGAATGCTTATCAAATTTGCAAATGACACAAAATTGGGTGGGATCGCTAATACCCTGGAAGACAGAAACAAACTCCAAAGTGATCTTGATAGACTGGAGCTAGGCTGAAAACAACATAATGAAATTTAATAGGGATACATGCCAAGTTCTGCACCTAGGAAAAAGAAGCCAAATGCACAGTTACAAGATGGGGGATACTTGGCTCAGCAAGACTACAAGTGAGAAGGATCTTGGAATGTTATAGATCACAAGCTGAATATGAGCCAACAGTGTGATGTGGCTACAAAAAAAGCAAATGCTATATTGGGCTGCATTAATAGAAGTATAGCTTCCAAATGGCGCGAGGTACTGGTTCACCTCTATTTGGCACTGGTTAGGCCTCACCTTGAGTATTATGGCCAGTTCTGTGCACCACACTTTAAGAAGGATGCAGACAAGCTGGAGCATGTTCAGAGGAGGGCAACGAGGATGAGCAGGGGTCTGGAAACAAAGTCCTATGAGGAGAGATTGAAAGAACTGGGCATGTTTAGTCTGGAGAACAGAAGATTGAGGGGAGACATCATAGCACTCTTCAAATACTTGAAAAGTTGTCACACGGAGGAGGGCCAGGAACTCTTCTCGATCAACCCAGAATGCAGGACACGGAATAATGGGCTCAAGTTATAGGAAGCCAGATTCGGGCTGGACATCAGGAAAAGCTTCCTGACTGTTAGAGCAATATGACAATGGAACCAATGACCTAGGGAGGTGGTGGGCTCTCCCACATTAGAGGCATTCAAGAGGCAGCTGGACAACCATCTGTCAGGGATGCTTTAAGGTGGATTCCTGCATCGAGCGGGGGGGGGGGGGGTGGACTCAATGGCCTCATAGGCCCCTTCCATCTCTACTATTCTATGATTCTATGGCTAAAAGGAAAGTGTGAAGCTGCATTGTTATTGGGTTTTAATTGTTTTGTTTTGGATTTTTAATATACCCGATTTTGTTTTGTTTTAGCTCTGTAAACCACCCAGAGCATATTTGCTGATGGGTGACCATTTACGTGATCTAGTTTGGGGGGGGGGGGGGGTCCTGGTGTCGCGAATGCCTCATTTAGATTGGCCAAAGCTTCTTTCGGGGTGTAAACCCCTGGGTGCCTTATTCATACGAGCGGCCTGAGGGCCTCGGGTGCGCGCCAAACAGAACACGTGACGCCCGAGTCCACACCGATCCGTCTTGAAGAAGAAGGCGACCCTCCAGTCGCGGAGAGGAACGATGCGAGGTGGCGCCAAAGCGATGGCGCGCCGGAGCGCATCAACCTCGGTGCCTTACGCAGCTCCACGCTGCAGAAGGAAGCGGCAATGGAGGGCTAAGGCGCGGGGAAGTAGCAGCCAACGTGTCCCCGGGAGGCGGCGCTGCGCTGGTTTCCCAAAGGCAACGGCCTCAGCCTCGTCACGCCCCCCCTTCCCCGGCGCCTGGCTTTTTCGGTTTCGATTCTCCGTTGCGCGCGAGCAGCCGCCGGCGGTGGAGGAAAAGGGGGAGGCGCAGCGGGAGCTCGTCACTCGCCCGGAGAGGCTGCAGACAGACGGCCGCCGCCACCACCACCATGTCGGACCCCGCCGTGTGCAGCTTCCTCACGAAGGTCCTGTGTTCGAGAGGGGGCAGCTTGGGCTACGACGAGCTCCCCCGGGAGGTGGGGCTCCCCGAGCCGCAGCTGCGGCAGATCCTGGCGGAGGTGGGGTCGGAGCGGTTCCTGATGCGAAACGACGGGGGCTCCGCCCGGGTCTTGGCCGTCTCCGCCGTCCGGAGCTGCGTTCGGAAGGAATGCGCGGGCTGCGAGAACCTCCACCTCTGCAAGCTCCACCTCAAGGGGAAATGCAGGCTCCGGTGAGGGCGCAGAGACCCCCGGGGGCTAGCAGGAGGAGGGGCCCTATAGAAGGAGGGGGGCCGGGGCGGCGCCACCCATGGGTCTCTGGGCTGGGTGGGGCTCAGCAGAGGCAGCCCCTGCCTGCCCCGCCCTGTCCCCCTGCCGGTCTCCCAACTCAGAGGCAGGAGAGGGATGCGGAGGGTGTGCTGGTGTGCCCGTGGGCGTTACTGCTACTTGGCCTGGCCGGGTGGGGTGGGGGTTTCTAACCTCTATGCCCGCCTTCCCCAGCCTGGCACCCTCCAGATGTTTTGAATTAAAACTCCAGCGTCCCTCACCTTTGGCCATGTTGATGGGAGCTGAAGCCCTAAACATCTGGAGGGCATCAAGTTGGGGAAGCTGTTCGTGGCGCTTCCGTAAAAATAGATTTTTAAAAAAAATCAAAAATATCAGGGATATAGGGAAATGTGCCTTATCTCAGAATAGTAAGACGAAATTAATAGGTGGCATTCGACGTGTTAATATTTATTTTAAATGCTTATTATCTTACAATAAATAAAGGTGGCTCACGATAAAAGAAGTAAGTACAACTCAGAAGTAAGTCCCACTGTTCAGTGGGGCTTAGGAAATGTATTTAGGACTGGATCTTTCAGTCCCACTTAGAGAGTAAGGTAAAGCATGTACTGTAATATCGCCTACGGAAATGTAATGGGACTTTAAATAATAATAATATAACAATTTATTTCTTATCCGCCTCTCCGTCTGCTTAACTGATTTTTTCTGGGTAATCAAGGAAAATGCCTTTCCGCAATAGTCCAATAGAATACAATTAAAAGTCCCGAGGTTTATTTGTTTAAAATATTTAATATCTTATAAAAATTAAGAGGACTATTATGAGCGCAATCCAGCAACTGATTACATGCTTTTAGATCCTATTGAAACTTTTTTTTTCTGGATGATCAAGAGAAATGCCTTTCTGTAATAGTCTAATAGAATGCAATTAATAGTGCCCAGTGTTGATGAGACTGCATTGGTGTCTACCTTTGCAACTATTTATACTGATGTGTTTAAAATATGTAATATTTTATAAGAAATCAAGAGGACTATTATGAGCACAATCCAGTGATAGGTTAAGTGTTTTGAGATCCTGTTGCAACCTGTGAGATTCGAAAGTGTTTAACTTTGGTACTAGCAAATGTGCTAAAATTGACATTGATCCCTTTTTGTAACTGCTGATTTATTTCCCTATCTGCTCAGAAATAATTTCAAAATTCTAGACTCAAAAACAACCTTGCCTTTTTCAGCCCTGAAGAGTAACACCAATCTCTGGTCTCTGATTTGTTTTGGAGTAGAAACAGTTTCTCGGAACATACCATGAGCCAAAGAGGTTGGACTTTTCAGCTTAGCCCTGAGGAAGACAAATTCTGACTGGGCAAAATATTTCTCCTTAGAATTTATTTTAGGAAAACGGAATCCTGTTTTTAAACAAACCAAAGTTTGTGTCTAGACATGTTATCTGCTCTTGCACTCCTCCACATATGCATAGATACTTATTTAACATTCAGGTATAGCCACCCTTGTACTATATGTTTAACATCAAAAATGACATTTATCAAAATGGCTGCCTTCACCTTGGAACAGAAACCTAATGGCAACCCAACCATGTAGAACCTGTGATGCTCTGATGATTCATCATCTGCTGCTATAGAATATGGTGAAATTCTTCATAATCTCTTCTGTTCTGTGAATCACACAAGTTGATCTACTTTAAACTCTACTTCAAAAGTTGTCTTCTTTTTTTAGAAAGCAAAACTACTGATGAAGTCCCTAGCACATTTTTGTTGTTAGCAAATAAATCCTTATATGGATTAGGGGCCATAACAGACTATGAAGTAGGTTTTAAAAATGTCCCTTTAACCTGTGCCATTCACATTGTTCTCTTTCAGTAAAAAGGTTTCATGTTCTGTGATTTTTAAAATTCCTTTCTCATTGGCTGGATTCAGACATAATGCAATACCATGGCTTGTGCTAACCTCAGTTAAAAAACCAAATCACAGTTTGAGCTTCCAGATGTATAACAGGCAAACCGTGATTTAGTGCTTATCTACTTTAGTTTTTTGTCTGCTCACCTTTATGAATTCATTCCCATCTCCAAGATAGCAATCTCTTTGAGGTGGATCAATGGCCCTAACTGTGGTTTATCAATGGTCTGCGTTAGCACAAATGGTGGTTTGCCAACCAGCTTCAAATTGTGGTTTCAGATTTTAGTTTAGCCCTGTTCTAGCCTGACTACTTGAGACCTTAAAGTAGGCAGAGAGTCAGGGCTCTGCATGCTGCCCCTGCCCCCTACATCTCCAGGCGGTCCAGCCCCATCCACCTCAGTTTGGACCGTGCTGTGTTGAATTCGCAAGGTTTGAAAGGGAGCTTTATTGCGTTCACTTGAATGTGTGTAGAACTTGCCATGTGATTGGAGCCCTGATAACTTTTGAGGTGGAGATCTGTTGCAGGAAGGAATCAACTTTAACATAACTTAGCTTGATCAATTGTCTGCCTAAAACTTCCTACATTTGTAAAATGCATTTAATCCCGTATCGTGATCTATTTGTTATAATTTCAGGTCCATTTAGTTATAATCATTGAGATCAGGTTGGAGTGGCTTCATCACTTTGATTCCCCTCTGCCCTCCCTAAATAATGCCCTTAGTACCCACTAGAGTTGGAGGTATTTATTCTTTATTTATTTAAAGCATTTTCTCCCTGCCTTTCAACCAAAATGGCTCCCATAGAAGCTTACATACAGTCAATAAAACAGGATAGTCCCTGCTCTCATGCTTAAAGACATGATGCAAAAGGGGAAAGGGATACGGAGATATGAGGTATGATCATTTTTGCTACCAGGGGGACTTCGCACACCTATCAATTGAAGGCTTTGAATTGATATTGCATATGGCCTCCCTGTCTTTCCCACATCCTCTTCTCTTTCTTGGCTTCCTCTCACTGACTTGGTGCATACATAAGGCGAAGCCACTGTGGGTAAATTTCCCTGCTGTTTTTTTGTTGTTGTTGAGATTGTTGACAAGCCACCCTGAATGTATGGACTATTTTATAGTTGTGGGTGGCTTGTTAACCACCTGAACAACCCACCCTTACAGGGTTTGCACGTAACAAGCCACGATACACCTCCACCAATGCTTGAATATTTAAAAAGGCAGCTGCCATGATGAGAAGCCCCACAGTTAAATTCATCATTGTGGCTTCTGGTTACATGAGAATTGGATCTCTGTCTTTCTCTACCCCTAACTTTTTAAAGATGCTTGTGTTTCTCTGACTCAGGCTTTTCTTTCTCTCTTTGGCCTGTTCAGACAACATTCTAACCCACCATGGATTGCTCCAAGCTGTAATCTTTGGTGGGTTAGTATGTTGTGTGAAGGGAGATTTCTCTCGCCACCTTGGGGGGAGTACCCATGCCCACTACCCACCTGCTGCAAGATGGTTAGCGGGCTTCCACTGTGCTCCCTGTGTCATCTGATGGGTTCCCCATGGGTTTTCGGCCTCATTTTGGTATGTGTGGGGGGAAATGGTGGTGACCATAGAGTCCGCTGGCAAGAGCGACTGCCACTTCCAGCGACTTCCAGATTTTAACTCCACCTTCCAGCCCAGAAAAGATAGCCACAATTCCAAGTCAAACCAACAGTTAAAATACAGATTGCAAACCAATTGATATGGTTAAAAACAATTCAATTAACAAATTAAAATAAAATAATGATTAAAATAACAATTAACAACAACAGCCTATGCAAACCAGTCCAGCAGCAATGAGTAAATCAGCTCAAAATCATTCGCCCAAATGCATTTTGACAAAGTGCCCTTTCCCTCCCTGGTATCATGTGATCATATTAATCATCTACCTATGACAGCTTTCGATTCTTACCTTTTATGTGGCATTGTAACGTTGCTAGGAAGCTGTGCTTGCCATCAGTTTCAATTCTCATGTGAGCTGGCGGAGAAAAGGTGGAGACGCCTACTCTAGTCTGGCTTGACACCAAACAATGTCTTTAACATGGAGATATATAGATCCGGGAATGATGATGTCTGACCCTGCTGTGTGTGGCTTAGCGATGAAGATTACTAAGAACCTTTGCTCTAATGGAGGCTGCTTAGGCTACCATGAGATCCCCCCTCTCTTGGGGCTGCCAGATCACCAGTTAGGGCAGGTCCTACAGGATGCAGGGCAGGAAAGGTTTCTAGTTCGTCCACGGGGCTCCTCATGTCAAGTGCTGGCTGTGTCCCCAGTGCGGCTGTGCCTGAGAAATGAGTGTGCAGGATGCGAACACCTTCATATCTGCAAGTACTACATCAAGCGTCGCTGCTTCAGGCCTGTTATTGGCAGACGGTGAGTATAAAGGAATGAGAGAGGCAAGAGTGGTTGCAAAAATGTGTATTAACCATGAGAGAAATAAATAATTGTGGGGTCGGTCAGTAGCCTCTAGCATGTGAAGATTTGGAGGCCAACACCTAAAGGAGAAGAAACCTTAAGAAAGGCATACAAAAGTGGAAGGCCAATGCGTTTCAACTCATTCGTTCTTTCCTTGTGCTGGAAGTGCAAGTTCTGTTTGTTTAGAAGAGCAGGGAAAGATTAACTTGATCCTACGTCTTTTGCCAGAGTGAGTTAGTTCATATTAAAGTTGAAGAATATTCTAGTTATGTAAGACCCACAGAATGTAAGGATAATGTAGTAGTAGTAGTAACATTATACATTACAAAGTGTTCTTTGGCACTTGGATGGCTAACAGAAAGGGGTTCAGATGACCCCTCTGACACACAGGCATACCGTCACTCACTCACACACACACAAACACAAACATTCAACAACTGCATGAGAGTGATT
This sequence comes from Anniella stebbinsi, assembly GCA_029215795.1. Lineage (NCBI taxonomy): Eukaryota > Metazoa > Chordata > Lepidosauria > Squamata > Anniellidae > Anniella > Anniella stebbinsi. Next base: position 105,246,363 of record JARDYH010000003.1, read on the forward strand.
ATCGGTGGCCATTATCGGTGGCCATGCCACCCACTGTCTGCCCGCTGAGTGCATGTAAAAAGGTCACCTTTTGACCTATGCGTGTCTTCCATGTCAGAGGGGATACGGAGCCTCTTTTCACACTGACCAAAAGTGTAGTGGGAGGGTGTGGCTGGGCGAGGAGGAGCTGTGGCCACCCGGTCATCATGTAAGAGGTGCTTGTATGGACAACCGTAAACTATGGCGTATGTTTTGTGTATTAGAGCTCATTTTGTCAGATGGATGAAGTGAAGCTGGTTGCTGTGTATGTTCATGGCTACAGCCTCTCAATGTTTACAGAGTGGGCCCAAAGGCCAAGAAAACACAAGCGATAACAGAGCGCAAATGTCAAAATCCAACCAGATTAGCTTTGCCTGACTCACATCACAGCCATGGTTGGCAACTAGCATTTTAAACTGAGCAAGGGGTAGCAATATTGTGTCTGCCCAAAGTGGAGGTAAAGGGCTCTTTATGCCTCTGATGTGAAGAGCGTTTGAGGGTTTGGCAGAGCCTGTGCCTTAGCTACCCCAGTTGCTCACTCCCATTTGCCTGTGACCTGGCTCATATGCAAGGATGAGCAGGTGAGGTGTGTCAGAGAAGACCACTCCTGAAATTAGCCCACTCCAGGCATTTAGATTGCATGTTCAAGGAATGCCCAGAGTGGGAGGGCGACATGGCTCCTGATAATCTGGACAGGAACCTTCGCAGATACAATCTGCACACATGGGGCTCCGCTCAGGCACTCAATGCAATGTGTAGGGAAAGGATAGATCCTGTTGCCGCCTTCTACGTGCATTCGTTGAATGTGCAGTCTGAAATTGTTAGGGTGGGGAAGTGGTTAATAGGAATGTGGAGGGGGGGTGATTTTCACTAGGTTTATGGTTGGAGGGGGAAGGTTTAAACCTCACCACTCTCCATGTTGTGGTCCTAATGAAAATTACCCCCCTTGCACCTACTATTAAACTTTAAAATAAAAACTTAATGGGTTTTCTGATGACTTATTTAGTGCCACGTGTAGTTTGCTCTTTCTTGTACTCCTGCAGAACTGCAGCTGAAGAAGAGCCATGCTTATACTACAATAAAAGAGTTGTCTTTAAGGTGCTACATGGACGCTTTGTAAATTATGTTAAATTTAATTCAGATCATTTTGCCATGCTCAAGAATTGTCATTGTCTGTGAACAAGCTTATGATGAGCGCTGGGGAAATATTTCCAACCCATTTTCAAGCTCCTGGATGGGTTCTAGCACCAAACGCTTAGTGTCTTGGTGACCAGGCACCTAAGATTTTTCCTGTTGTGCTTATGAGAGAAAACGAGCCTTACAGAAGCACACACAACCAATTTCAATTAATTTTGCTCCAGTTTTCCTGAGGAGATTTTGTGTGACCTAGGGCACAATCCTATGCACTTTTTAGACCAAAAAAAAAGTTCTATGACTTCCATTATTCACTAGCAGGCATGGGGAATGCTGGGAGATGTAGGATTTTTTTCTGTCTAAGCATGCATAGAATTGTGCCTTTAAAACATTTTGAACTTGGATTGTCTTGCCTTTAACATTTTTTCATTTACCAATTACACAGCCCATTCTTTCAAGAAATTTAGGGAAGGATTTGTGGAACTACCTTATACAGAGTCTGTCCACTGAACTACCTAGCCATCATTTTCTGTATCTCTATTATTCAGTTGATGGTTTGTGACCTGCCATAATCCTAAAATGGATCAAAGTAAAGGACACACCATTATTTCACCCTCTGTTTTATTTAAGAGGAGAATGAAATAGAAAAGAAAAAAATGATTGAGAGTTGGAAGGCATAGGGGGAGAGAAAGAGAAAGAAATTTGAAAAGGTTGAAGATGTGTTTACTCTGAGTGGAAGCAATTCTCTAAAGTTAAGATTTCCAGCAGATGTCTTTGGCTGCCTCTACAAGAGAGGTTTAATGCTCTTTCAAGGTGCTTTTAAAAATTTACCTCTACAAGAACGGAGCGCAAATCGGGCGTAGAGGCGCGTTATCTCTCCGATTATGCGCATTATCGAATGCACGTTAAACAGCGAGTTTTATTTTGCTCCGGCCGTTAAAGCGCATTTTGCCTAGGTGAACAAGCGCTTATGCGCATTAACTACTTGTAAAGCGCATTTTGGTCATCCCTTAAAGCGCTTTGCCGCCTCTCGACGGCTCTTGTGCAGAGGTAATAGGCGTAAATGCGCTTCAGCGATTATGCGCATAATCGCCTAACCAGGCGCAAAAGTGAATCCTTGTAGAGGGGGCCTTTCTGTGTATCTCTAAAGACTCCTGTTCTAACATTGATATCAAATACGTGGTTCCGGGAGAAAATACAAAAAAATGCTAATACATTTTTAAGGTCCAGAAAGTTTTGTTGTTGTTTTCACTAATACCTAGGGGTGTTCTTCCAAACTATTCTTTTAGTTAAACTTTGACCTTGGTGCCTTTGGATAAACATGGCGCAGAATTTGTAACTAGGAGCAAAACTTCAACTTGTGTGTGTCTTGCCCTTTGCATCCGGTTCAACTGTGGATTGCCATCCAATTGATTCTCATGGCTAATTCCCCCTTTTCCCCCATTTTGTATAAATTAAATAGTTACATGCAGATTGCTGTGTGCTGAAATCTCAGGGCCAAATACATGTGGCGTTATTCATATGTTTCCAATAGTGTGTTTAACCTGGTGACTTTCATTATGGACCAAAAGCAACTACGTATGGCCCTGATCTGAAAGGTGTTTACAATCTGGATCAGGGCCATATGCCAATTTCCTTCTGAGAATTGCCTTCTCCGTGGCTGCTGTTAAACCCAAAGGTGCTATTTGTAATAAAGAGCCGAGCCGCCAGGAGGGAGACATGTTCAGATCGGGAGTGCGTTCTGGATTGGGGTCATTCAGGCGCTTTTACCCCAACAGGAAAGTGGCTAGGCTATGCATGCTGTTTTAAAAGCGGGGGGAAGTCACCTATGGATTGGCCCTTAGAGTATCAGGAAATGAGACTGAGTGGGAGTAGGGCTATTAATATTTATTTATTTATGCATTTTACACCAACTTTGAAAGAACTTCATTGGCTTCCTATTTGCTTCTGGGCCCAATTCGAAGGGCTTGTGCTTACCTTTAAAGCCCTGAACTGCTTGGACTCAAATACCTGAAGGAGCACCTTTCCCCATTTATTTATTGATTTGATTGGTAGCCTGCCTTTTTACCCAGAAACAGCGCTCAAAGTGCCTGGGCTTTAAAAAATTTTGCTGAGGCCTTTTTTTGGCAGTGACACCACAGCTATGGAAAGCCCTCCCTAGATTACAGCAACCCTATCAGTGAGGTCATCATAGCCCCATCCCTTCGTCTGTATAGCCCCATCCTTTTGCCTGTTTCTTAGCCTCTCCAGATTGTGGCAGAATTTGTGGGGGGGTGTGTGTGTGTGTGTTTTAATATATATAGAATCCCATTTCTCCAAGGAATTCAGGGTAGAGTACAAACTTTTGGGCTTAGTACACTGAAGAAAAGTAGGGCCCTTGGACTATGTAGGCTCTCACTGCATGTACATCCAGCTTCCCCTATATTCTAATGTCAGGTATATTTACTAGTTTTACTATGATTTTCTCTCCTTTTATCATAGGACTTGTAAATACTCACATGATATTTTTTCGGAATCTAACCGAAAAGTGCTAAAGAATCATGAACTCTCTGGCCTCAATGACGATGAACTGCGTATTTTACTTCTCCAGAATGACCCTTTTCTCTTACCTGATGTAAGTTATGAAAATACCATACAGTGATGTGGGGTGATTCCCCCCCCCCCCCCCGCCCCCTGCCCAGTGCTTAATTTTTCTGTGGAAACTTTTCCATTTCATAAGTTCATTAGTAACCTCAGTGAAAGAGAAACTAACTCTTGAAATAGACAAGTGGTTCTCAGCATATCATGCACAGTTCTTTGGGGTGCTAACATTTATTAGTGAGTTAACAATTTTCAATACCTTTGCTTTTTAAAAACATAAATGTAAATAATGTAAGGGAAGTACATGCCACTGTGTTTAAATTTTTACAAGCATTCCAATAATAAACTCCACATAACATAATATTTAAATTAAATGAAGTCTGCTTTATTTTCTCCCCTCAAATATTTCAGGTCAAATAATACTGAATACAAATAAAATAAAATGCTAAATTAGATCACACTCTAAGGCACTAGAAAATTTAACCTAATTTGCATAGGAAAATTTTCCATTGAGAGATCTATCAGGAGAAAAAATGTCTCCCATTGGTTCCAATGAGGACGTTTTTCTTTTGTTAATTGGGGTGGGCGGAGGGGGGTATTTCAGGGAACAGTGAGTGGGGACAGCTTTGATCCTCCCCTCCTGGTATGTTGTGGTCCCAGTCTGAATTGGGGCCATTTCTGCTTGCACTACAATAAAGAAAATGTTTGCCCTCAGCTACATGCTACATAATTAGTGTAATGTTTAGCTGTACTGGCCCACTTCCGTTTTAATTCCTTTCCTAATAATGGAATTTGCCTTTTTCATAGCTGTCACACATTAATGTCATGGTTTTATTAAACTATCCACCAAGACTGCAATATCTTTTTCCTGTTTAATAACTGCCAGTCAGACTCCATCCATGCATATGTAGTTGGGAATTTTTGCTCCAGTCTTACACTTCATTTGCCATTTTATTGCCCATTCTCCCAGAGATTGTTTAAAGCTCTTCATAGGCTTCTTGGGCATTATCACCCTGTATAATCTGGTTGTGAAACACCAGCTGGGGTGAAAGTCATTGCTCCGCTCTGATTCTAGATAATTTATGAACAAGTAAATCACAGTAGTCCAATACAGAGCCATGGAGGACCTCACTGCCAACTGCCTTATAATTTCCTAGCTGCTCCTAGATTCCTTTTTTTAATTGCTGTTATTCCTGCTACTTTAGGAGGAAGCATTTTTTTTAAAAAAAAGAGAGAGAGATCAGCAAGTTCACATTTTAGTTCTGGTTAGGCCATCTTGACAGAATTATTTGTTACTTTTTAATTTGTCAATTAGACCCCAAATTTTATTTGCTGTAGCTGCTGTTTTGATCCAGTTCTTCAGATTCTGCCCTCCCCCAAAACCAACACTGGCACAGTAATGTGTCCAATATCTACTGCAATGATAACTGATACAAAGATTCAGTTTCACTTCTCTGCAATCTCTCCTCCTTTATTCATCCTTTCATGTAACAGTCCAGCTGCCTCCCTGGGCATGTTTCTTGCTTCTGATGTATATTAATCATTCTGTTTACTCTAATATTTTTAGCAATTTACTGCTTACGTTCTTTCCCCCCTTTCTTTTGTTGTCAGTTTACGTTTGTTTTATCAGTTTGTGTTATTTTTGTTCTCATTTCCATTCCAAAAAGGCTTCCATACTGTATCGATGGACATTCCTGCATGTGCGTCTTCCTTTTTCTTCCTATTTCCAGGTATGCAACGCCTACAACAAGGGGGAAGGCAGCTGCACCCAGCAAGATAATTGCACCAGGCTTCATGTTTGCCGGTACTTTCTCAGAGGACAATGTCGGTTTCCCCGATGCAAGAGGTCTCACGACCTTTTGGACCCAAATGCTCTGAGGTTGCTGCTCCTAGAAGGGCTGGATGATAAGATAGTTTGGAACATCCAGACAATCTGTGATCACAAAACTGCTGTATTGTCCAGAGAATTAGGTCCATCCAAAAGTGAGTGCTTATAAATAGGGGGGCTTTGTGGCACCTGTGTTCTCCTACTCATGCCCTCTGTGATGTAGAAGCACCCCCTCTCTTCATCTTTTGAAGCTCTTCTCCATTATTTTAGGTTATTCCTCAAACTCTGGGCCTACAGCAAGTGGAGCAAAATCAAATGCTTTGAATCAGAGAGAATCCAGACAAGAGCAAGTTTTCAATATACCTACTGCCATAAAACTAGACCCTGCCCAAGGTAAGCCAATATACTTTTAGGATAGAAACAAAGTGGATTGATGAGGTCTAAACCAAATTGTCTGCATTGCCATGGCAAAGGTTTTCTGCACCATTCAGCTTCAACCTTCCTAGACCCAAGCTTGAGCTTTAATCCCAACATGCTCCATGGGGCCCACTTTTACATGTTTACTGAGCGATCTATATCATTTTATCCATTATCATTTTTATATTTCAGCCACTTACCAAAATTCAGCAAATGTTGACCATGCACATGTACATTCCAGATGAGTTTTCTTTGAGACTGGTGCTTTGCAGTGTGCCTTGTAACATAATTTAGGATTGATCCACTGCAGTTCTAATTTGTATTGACCTGGCCTTGAATAGAGAATTACAAGGGCCTCTGAGCTGCTTCTTGATGGAACAGAGTACCATGGTGTCATTTTTCTTAGGCATGGTAGGGAGAAATTATGTCTCTTGGTTTATCCCCTTTCTCTTATAGGTGCAAATGCAGCTCCTTCTACTAAATGTAAGAATACAGAGAAGGGGAAAAGTGATGAGATATGTCTGTATTATGTCTGGCGGTTCTGCAAAAATAAAAGTAAGTCTCAGTAGAGAAGATTTGGGCTGGGTTTTCATGTTGGCCTTTCTCAGGAATAATACCTCCTTAGCCCATTAGACCAACATTGTTCACATTGCTTCCAGCTGCTTTGGCCCCCAACTCCAGAAACAGCCTTGGGTGCAGCAGAAAGAGGCCTTCTGTCAGAACATGGAGGGGTGGCGGTCAAAGCAACTGAAATATAGGGACTGCAGCTCTCTGTTCCCTTACCCATCAAATTCATTGGCTGTGTCGCTTGTATTTGCTAAAAGGTTGTTCCAGCTTTTGATCTGGAATCCAGCTAATAGCCCAAGTTAGATATGTCAGTACAATTGGTTGATTGATACCAAAGAGCGGCACTGGGAACTTCTGCTCTGCTCTAAGGGTTTTAACCTATGGAGCTTGGCAATATTCCTTGTTGTTCTTTCTGCTTTAATACCATCAGCATGCAGCCACATTTTGGAGTATGATATCACTAGTATGCTGATGACACCCAACTGTATTTTTTTTATTTCCTTGAGCATTACTGGACAAGTATCCATTATGGGGTGGGTGAGAGTTAATAAATAGAAACTTAATCCAAACAAGATGGGCTTGCTGAAGGCAGGTTACCCAAAGAATGAGGTGGCAGTGGGGTTTGCCTGTCAAGGATGGGATTGTCCTTCTTGATTATGCATCCGTATAGCTTTAGATGCAGGTGGCAGCAGGGACTAGGAGCATTCCCCCCCCCCCCCCCAGCTTTGGTTGCTGAACCAGCTGTAATCCTTTTTTCCGATACGAACCTGTCTACCATCATCCATGCCCTGGTAACCATACATTTACATTACTGTGCTCAAGATGAGATGGAAAGAGCCTCTATCCCCAGGTTTTGTTCAGCTGCACTGGCTCAGTGTCTGCTTCTGAGCCCACTCCAGGGTGTTGGTGATTCCCTTTCAAGCCCAAAATGCTCTGGGTCTAAGTGATGACATCTGCTCCCAGTTGTCCCTCCCTGTTCCCTGAGAAAGGAGGCCCAGTGCTCCATCATTTGCCCAAATCAAATCAAGGAGGATTAGGAACAGAGTTTGCCTCTCTGCCACACCAGGGATTCCTTACCAAAAGAACCCCACCTGGTCACCTCTCTAATTGTGTTCTGCTGCCTGGTGAAAATGTTCCTTTTTCATTGGGCTTTTGTGGGCAGTTAATACTGCCAGTTTTAGTAAACTGCTCTGAATTGTTTCAGGTGTTTCCTGTCTTTTAACCCCTCCTGTTTTTAATGTTTATTTTGTATTTTTTTAAACCTGCTATGACAAATGGATACTGCTGCTGTTTTGTTTAGGTCTTTAATTTGGCATAGTGTATTTAATTTGTTGTAGTGTTATGTAGGGATGATAGGTTTTCATATTGTATGTCACCTCGACTGGCTTTGGGAGAGAGGTGACGGATCACTATAATAAATAAATACACATAACAGATATTAATGAAAATGGGACAAAGCTCAGGATGTGTAGTTTACCTCATTTTACCTCAGTACTCTGGGACAAAGGAAGCAAAACTACACATGGGAGAGAAAGTTGGGGAGTTGGAATTTGTCTTGCCCCTTCACATACTTGGAATCAGTAGCAGCTAGAAATGTTTAGCTACGCTTGTGTAGAATGCAAGCCTTGTTTATCTATCTGGTTTGTAAATAGCCACTTGTTTGTTAGGGTTTGGTGAGTAAGCATAGGGAAGATTTGCAAAAGGTGGTGCTCCAGTCTTTTTTCTTTTTTAAAAAAGTATGTGTGGCCAGATCAGTATCCATTTGTTTTCCAAGTTAGCAATTGCAAATAAATAGCTGGCATTGCTGTAAGGAACTTGTTAATTTGATTGCCTGGGTCAATGATAGTGTGTTAGATCAGGTTAGAACAAACAATATGCTGCTTTTCTGAACATACTGGAGCAAACCCACTGATTTTATCAGGAAATTCAGGGCCAGCTTCACAGCTAAGCAGATGGCTTTGAAACAATTCACTGATTACCGGTTCACTTTGAAACTCAATTCCAAATGCTGGTGATTACCTTTAAAGCCCTAAATGGCTTTGGGGCAAGATAAGTAAAGGATTGTATCCCTCCATATGATCTTATACTGCGATCAGTTGGGAGGCCCTTTTGCTCGGATATGATTGACAGGGATAAGTGAGAGGGCATTCTTCATTGTGGCACTGAGATTGTGGCACTCACTGCTCTGGGGGATCAATGTGCTCCCTTTTTGTCATCATTCCAATGCCTTTTACTGAACACTTTTTATATTGGCAAGTTTTTAATTTGACTGAAGTTGATTATGACTACCTCTCACTTGTTTTGGAAACTTTTATTTGTTGCTTCTGTCTGTTTATATGCTTCTGTTTCTGTTGCTTTTAACATAATTTTATCGGGTTTTAGTTGCAATGATATCCATTTTCGGCATTTCTATTAAAATGGAAAGACAGGTTCTCCTGAGGTTATGTTATCCGTTGAAACATCTTGTGATACCTTCTTTTTGTTCTCTTTGCAGATAACTGCAACATGGTCCATTACGATCTGCCTTATCGATGGCAAATATATACTGGAAATAGTTGGAAAGATATTGCCCAAAGAGAAGAAATAGAAAAGTCTTATTGTGAACCAAATATTACTAGGTATTGATCTGGTTGATCTTTCCCTCTCTGTGAAAAGTTCCAGTGGAAATTTGCATCCATCCTATGATAGAAGCTAAGCCCAAGTCTCTTTTTCCTTTAGTAAAGGAGTTACATGTGGTGGCCTCACCCTTCTTAATCCCACACATGTTGCCCTAACAACACAAAGACATGGCTATCATGTTTTTTAAAATATAATTTTCTAAACCTCGTGGAGATTATTTTGTCTCTCACTATACGTATTTACAAAATCATTTGAAAACAATTAAAGAAAACAGCACATAATCTTGAGTATTATTATGGAATTCGTCATTCCAATAGAAATCATTTCTTGGCCAGGTTCTTATCAACTGATCTAGAGTGTATAACCAATTCCATTAATAAAGCAGGCTAGTTACAATCTGGAATCTCCATGTAGGATACAGCCAAGGTGTTTTTGTTATATTGTGAAAAGCTATTTAAGTCAGCTAGCTGTTTTGTTCAATTCCTAAAGGTATTACGCTGTTAAGGTGTATGGAATTTTTCTCATGGCCAACACCATAATAAATCTGTGTGATTTCATTTTGTTCAAGCAATTACACAGATCATAGATGTCAAGTTTTTGTAATCTCATGAAAAGGCTTTGGATTGCTCACATTTTAGAAGAGCTTGAAGATAGTGCTTCAATTTAGCCATTATAGCAATATCTCAAGTCCTTTAAAACCTTGTCTAAAATTAGAAGGACACACAGCTGCACCACCCAAACCTGAATCGGGTGCAAAGTGCATTTCGGGAAGTACAAGTTGCCCCACGTGTTAGATTTTAGAAACAAAAACGATAGTATATTTCACACAAACGCCCATAAAACATGTTTTTACCGAAATACATGTTACTGGTTTTTAAATGCAGCTTGTTTTATTTTCAAGTACGCATACAGGCTTACTTTAATTTCCAGTTTATGAGTTGGTTATAATTTCCAAGTACTGGCAGAAGTTTGTGTTTTCTGACTAAGGAATGATAATGAAAGCCCTATTTCCTTCAGTCTGCAAAAGTATGCATGCTTTCCCCCTAACCTTCCCTCCCTAAAGGCCTCCATTTCGTCCAAACACTGGCATGCTTGGTGGGTAGTTGTTGCTGCAACAGAAGATTGTAGAGAAGTGCTTGCCTGGAAATGAAAAGAGAGAGGATGGGGTGGGCCAAAGATCCTCCCCCTGAATGTGAGTGGCTATTGGCTCTCTTCTGCACCCCAGTTCTTTCCATGGACAGATGGAAGGGAGCCCATTGTGGAAATGTTCTTTATTGTTTGAGAAGAAAGAAAAGCACGCTGAGCGTGTGGAAATGTTTTTCTTTTAAGTAACTCCAAGGGCCCAACATCATGGGGAGCAGGTTGGGAGACAAGCTGCTTGTTCCTCACCCCACGTTGCCTATGGTGGACCACTCTTAGGAATCAGCTTTTAAACCAGATTACGAATTTCCCAGGATGGTTGCCATGAGGCCATCGGTGGTGGGTTGGCATTCACCAATACAGAGCCTGTACGGAAGGATGTTTCAGGGGAAGCCTTTTACAGGATCATTTTCCTTGTATGGTGAGAGTACTGGAGTCAGAGTTTTTGCACAAGTGGTCAGGCAGGGAGCCATTTGTGATACACACTATAAGTACCCCAAAGGCAAGAGCATGCCCTTAGAGCAAAAACATACCCTTCTCCACCCTCACTCCTTCTTTCCAACCAGCAACAAAACCCAGACTTTTGTTTTATCTGCTTATTTATATTCCAGCTGCTAAAATGTTTCCCTCCAGCCAAATGGTGGTTGGGTATCTAGTAGCCAGCAGCCAATTATGCTAGTTTAAGCAAGAATGTTCAGCTAGCAAACTACATCCTGTTGGTGGTGGCTGAACTGTCCAGCATCAAAGAGTGGCTAGAGTTTACTGTGACTGAAGAGTCGTCCAAGTACAGTGCTTTCCCACCTCAGGCAATAATAACAGCCATTCGCTTACATGGAAGATAGTAAGTCCATCGGCTCAGGGACACAACTGGCTTAAAGACCAAGACTATTCCCTTGGTCCCAGTGTCTGGAGTGAGAAGAAGATGTTATCAGGTAATTTTGCCCCATATAACTGAGTTGGAATTCTGAGAACCCTTAGCCTGCCCCGATGGGCATAACAGCTGTGCCCATTTGTTTTAGGTTGGGGGACTTGCATCTGATTCTTGAGAATGATTGACCATAGGTTGTGCCATTGAAAGAGGATGGTGGGTGGGATGCACCACCAGACAAGTAGCTCATTAACTAACCTGCCCCCCCTTACTAGGTCCCTGTGGTTACTTAAAAAAGAGAGCTTCGGCTATTGGGCGGTATATAAATGTAATAAATATTAAATAAATAAGAGGACAAGAGCAGGGATGGGCAGACTTGAGGTTTGTAGGATCTCCTTTTTGTTTTAACAGTTTCTAGATCCACCAACCAGAACCAGGAGCAAAAGACACATGCTTAAAACTAAAGAATTCTGGCCAAGGGCCATTTGTTTTGAGTACCACAGTCCTTCCAGACAAAAATCCACTCCAGGTTATCCCAGGCTTTGTTCATCTCAGCAGTACAGTTTTGGATGGGAGGGAAGTCATTTTTTGCTGTTATTGTTAAACAATTGAGAGTCAGAAATCCTTGCTGATGTCTTGAAATTACTCAGAGATTTACCAGTAGATCTAGATGTACCTTCTGTCACCCTGGCATTAGAGTGCTTTTCTTTGTTATCTCTACCTATAAAGCAGAAAGTTTGTGTGTGTCACGTATGTCTGGAAATGTTTACCCACTTCCAGATGAGTTAGAAACTTGACATAGTGACACGGTGATAGGTCTGGCTGTACAATGTACCAGAAAAATCTAAAAACATGAATTTTGGGGGTTTAAGTATTTTTAAAGAATTTAATAAAAATCTAGGTTTATGCCTACAACTCACAGCATGTCTTGGGCGGAACTCACAGCATGCCTTGGGCTGGAGGCCAGACTTACTGGCCTTTGGCAGCCATTGTGAGTGGCTGCTGTGTGTCTTTTACAACCCCAACTCCTAAGGTTGGTCTCGAGCAGTCAACCCAATTCCACAAGAAAGGAAACAACCCACATAAATGGGCTGCATCCATTTGTGGTGCCTCCTCTCACCCTCTGCGTGGTTTTAAAATGTAACTAGATACAACAGCATGACTTTGAGGGGCCAAACATGCTCAAAGGCACTCCATCCTGATATTGCTGTTTTCTCAGAATCTGGGGGAAGCAAGTGTGTTGCCTTTGCCCTTAAGAAGGAGGGAGGAAGGGGAGGCACTCTGTGCATGCCCAGAAACAGACCCAACAAAGGGCGGAAAGTGCCTGGCCCAGCCCCGGCCCTTCAGTACAGGCTGTTGATGTAGCATTTGGTGGGTGAGAAGCACAGGTCAAGGCAGTCCCAGCAGGATTGGCCGGAGCTGGGTGCGTCCACTGATAGCCACTTACCTCCCCTCCTTGGCGATGCTACTCCTCAACGCTCTATCGAGGAACAGCATCGGCAACAAGAGGATGCGGGCACCTGTGGGCTGCCAGAGGCATGCTGGGAGAATGTAGTACTGACATGTAGAGTGGCTGATTTAAAATAAAGTATGGGTGAGCAAACCCTGACCTCTCACTAACTGTCTTTGTTCTCCTATCTGACTTTCTCTAACTGCCACTAACCCTGCCCACCATTCCACTCTAGCCTCAGCTATATCAGTCAATCCTCCATTCACCCTTCTGTCTCAATGGTATAGTCAGACTTCTACATAAAAATCATAAACTTCATTCAGTAATTCTGTCTTGTTTAGTTATGACAGGAAAAAAATTGCAGCATGAAAAATCTCATCAAGTTAAAAGGCCTTGGAATATAATAATAAAAAAACCTCATTTGGCACTTAAAAGCCATTGATGCAGTCACTATGCCAGCCTGCCTGGGAAAAAGAAATCCACAAGCAGGGTGCCACAACTAAGAAGGCCCGCTCTCTCACTAAATCTCAGATGGTGTTCAAAGATTAGGACCCCCTCTAGATGGATTCTGTTTGACGCCTGGTTAGCCGATTATGCACATAATCGCTGAAGCGCTTTATCGTAAATGCTTATACGCAAGAGGTAATTGAGTGCACAACTGGTGGCCTTACCGGTTGTTTGAAATGCGCTTTGCAAGTAGTTAATGCGGAGAATCGCTTGTTCACATAGTCAAAATGCGCTTTAACGTCCGGAGCAAAATAAAACTCGCTATTTAACGTGCATTCGATAATGCGCATAATCGGAGAGATAAAACGCCTCAACTCTCAATTTATGCTCCGCTCTTGTAGAGGTAAAAATTTTAATGAGACTTCAAAGAGCTTTAAACGTCTCGTGTAGAGGCAGCCTAACATGTTATTCAGGGACCTAGGCTTATACCTACAACTCCCAGCATGCCTTGGGCAGGAAGGAAGATTTATCAGGCTTTGGCAGCCATTATCTGGTAGTGGCTCACCCTCCTGGGCCTGAAGGGAGAGCGCCTGGGGTCAGCTGCTTCATTGGGAGCAGGAGGCTGTAGTATTGGGCCCATTACCACCAGCAACCAAGCGAACCAACAGTCAGTAAGCCCACTCCCTCACGGCCTACCTATGGGCACTGACTGCACAGTGTAGTGTGGACTGACTCAGCCAGACCCATGATCTTCAGCAGCAGGACTCCCATTGGGCAAGTCAGTCACCACAGCAAAAGGCATGCTGGGAGTTGTAGTTTTTGTTTTCTGTGAGGACAAGGAAAATTATGGTGATAGTTTCAAGGCAGCCCTGGCCATGCATTGAAGGTGAAAGGGCGGGGGGAGAAACCAAATTGTTTTAAAGTTACTTCACAGGCCTAGGACTGGCCTACCTTGAAGGGTTGTCATGAGGGTGAGAGAGGAAAAAAAGAAATGAATTTAATTTGCTTAAAGGTTAATTCACAGGCCTAGCACTGGCCTGCTACTTTAAGATGATTACCTCAAAGACATATATTTTAGGGGGCCCAAGCAATGCCAGGTAGAAACTTGAAATCTGGCACGCGGATAGGTCTGGCTGTACAATGTACCAGTTGCAGAGAAATTTATTATTTATCAAATAAATGTCATAAACATTATTTATGGATCCAAGCAATGCCGGGTCCATTATCAACTAGTCAATCAATAAAGATAATTGCCTCGGGCTTATTTCCGTCTGTTTGTGATAGAACATGATTAAAGAAGAGAACTTTGGATCTAGAAGGGATAATGATTTGGAAGATCATGACTTCATTTGAAACGTTAATCAATCTGAATAGTCGGTGCCCATACACAAGTGGACACTCTCTACCTCTCCTTTTTTCGTTTTCATAGTCTTTGGGACCACAACATCAACTTCAGGACCATGACTTCTAACGGTGCTCCAGTTCGGCGCCTGTCCACGCCATCATCTGTCACCAAACCTGCAAAATTTGTAATGACAACCAAGTGGCTTTGGTACTGGAAGAATGATCTGGGCCAGTGGATTGAATTTGGGAATCAGGTCAGTATGCAATTTGTTTGTTGGAGGTATTCTGGGGATTCCTTCTGCGGCGATGACTGGGCCTGTTCAGATAGGCTCAAGTTCAGTAGAGCCTTGGGTCTTACACCCCTCCCTCCACACAACGGAGAAAAAGCACCACCTTTATTTTGATATGAAATCTTCCTGACTTCCATGATAGAAAGAAACACCTGCACTCTCTGGGCACAGTGGAAGTTGCATCAAATAAATCTGCACTGAAAAACAATCTGGTCCTGGGTTGTTAAGACCCTCCCCCTCCCCCAGTCCTTAATGTATACTCCTTTCATGTATTTTCTTAGAGAGTAAAAGGATCTGTAGTGCTTCTCTACAACAAGGATGGAAAACTATTTCAACTATTAGGGGGCATTGACCTATATAGCTTGGAAGACAGGGTCTTTCTTAAGAATGTTTGGTCCCAGAATTACTTGTGCATAAGCAGGAGGGAACAACAATTGTGGGGCAAAGCTTCATAATAATCTGGAACAATGGGAGCCCGTTCTCCTGATAGGATTTACAGGCCCACATATATGTAAGTAAATGGCTAGTAAGTATACACAGCATACTGACATACCCAGATCTATGGGGAAATAATTTATGATTTTGCAAGGAAAAAACAAAGTTTTAAAGTAAATTGGTCTGCTTATAAGATGTTTGCAGTTGCTTTGGTCCATTAGAAGAAGGGGGGGGGGGGAAATGAAAACATTCACAGGATAACCAGAAAGATACAAAATAGTAGGGGTGTGCACGGACCCCCCAGATCGGATCGGGACCCGGATCGGGACCTCCAATTTTGTCACGGATCGGTTCGGACAAAATCGGAGGCCCCCCGGACCGGATCGAGTACGATCCCGATCCAAAAATCGGAAATTTTTGGATCGGCCGCCATTTTTTTCCCCATAGACTTGCATTGCAATGCAAGTCTATGAGGAAAAAATGGCGGCGGGTGGGTGAGGGGGGGCCTAACTCCCTCCCCCCCCCCGGGGCCGTCCGCTGTGGACGGCCCCGGCAGGTAAGCCCCCTGCCCTGCGCTCCCTACCCCCCCTGGGGCCGTCCGCTTCCATCCGCTGGCGCCCGAGGGTGCCAGCGGATAGAAGCGAACAGCTCCGGGGGGGGGGGTAAGCCCCCTTCCCCACCACTGCTTACCTTTTCGGGCCGTTCGCTCCCGTCTGGCGCCGGCGGCTACCGCCAGCCGGCTTTGCGGCTTGCTCTCGAGTAGCGCGCCGGGTGATCACCCGGCGCGCCACCCTGGAGCAGGCCGCGGAGCCCGCTGGTAGTAGCCGCCGGCGCCGGACGGGAGCGGACGGGCCGGAAAGGTAAGGGCCCCCCTCCCCCCCTCCGCGCGCCCCCTCCTCCCCTCCACGCACCCCCTGCTTACCTTCCCGGCCCGTCCGCTCCCGTCCGGCGCCGGCGGCTACTACCAGCGGGCTCCGCGGCCTGCTCTAGAGTAGCGCGCCGGGTGATGACATCACCCGGCGCGCCACCCTGGAGTAGGCTGCGGAGCCTGCTGGTAGTAGCCGCCGGCGCCAGACGGGAGCGGACGGGCCGGGAAGGTAAGGGCCCCCCTCCTCCCCTCCGTGCGCCCCCTCCTTCCCTCCGCGCGCCCCCTGCTTACCTTCCCGGCCCGTCCGCTCCCGTTCGGCACCGGCGGCTACTACCAGCGGGCTCCGCGGCCTGCTCTAGAGTAGCGCGCCGGGTGATGACATCACCCGGCGCGCCACCCTAGAGCAGGCCGCGGAGCCCGCTGGTAGTAGCGGACGGGCCGGAAAGGTAAGCGCCTCCCCCTCCCCCGCTGTCCACCTTCATCGGCAGGCGCCCGCTGGCGCCCACCAATGGAAGCGGCGGTGGGCGCCAGTGGGCGCCCGCCGATCCGCCGAACCGGTTCGGAGCCTTTTCGGACTGGTTCGGATTGGATCGGCCGATCCAGCTGTCGGATCGGAAATCGGAAATTTATCCGATTTCCCACTGGACCGGAGATCGGGTCCGATCCAGTGCACATCCCTACAAAATAGCCAACAAGCTTTGTAGGACTCTTCCTCAAGCTAGATGTTACATTGAACCAAAAGGAGCAACAACAAAAAAGGAGTGTGTTGTTTTGGGGCATGGTAGAAAAGGCCACATTTCAGAAATGCCAAAAATACAATTTCAGTATTAAAAACATTATTTCATGACTCATGAGATTGTACCAAGGGAAGGAATCGTGATATTTTTGTGGATGGGAAGGGGGTAATACAGATTTATACCGGACCTAAAAATGATGCATGGGCCCTAAAAAATATATGCTCTACCCGCTCTTTCTTTCTCACCCCTTCCCGCTTGTTCCTCCTCACTGCCGCCGCCGCCACTCCTCCCTCACTTGGGCCCTGCTACAACCTACCGTATTTCTTCGATTCTAAGATGCACTTTTTTTCAAATATAAATGTGTCTGAAAATGGGATACATCTTAGAATCGACGCAAAGCTTTTTACCTGTTGGTGGCCCTGAAATTAAGGTGCACCTTAGATTCGATGGCGTCTTAGATTCGATGAAATATGGTAGTCATGATCTCTCAGAGTAACTAATTCTATAGGGTGGTTGTGAGGCCAAAACATGTTTTTTTTTCGAAGAAAAACAAGTATAAATAAAACAAAGGAAGGTGCCTTCCTTGTAGGTGGCTGGAAAAAGCTCATGTAACACAATGAATGGGTCTTTCATGGGCAATCCACATGCATGATGTATTATGCTAATGATGTCTCACAATTTTCTAAAGATTAGGTGTTGTGTACTTGTATTTTTATAGTTTGTGTTTGTTTTGATATGCACCAGTAATCAGTTTTAATGTGTTTTAGAACTTTGGTTTGAATCTGGCTTAGTGTATTGATGTGTATGTGTGTGTGTGTGTGTGTGTATTATTTTTATTATTTTATTTCATAAAATATAACCAAAAAGTGATCAGTCACATAACAATTAATGTCTAAACAACTGTTAAATAAGAGAGGAGAATGATTAATACATTTTTGGGGGAGAAAACAAGACAAAAACAGAAAGGAATAAAAGAAATAATTAAACAGTTATACTAAATAATAAGTGTGCTGCTCAAAGCTGAAGCTGCCATGTGTTGCTGTAAGCCTGGTTGTGACATATGTTGAATGAATCTCTTCCATATAGCATAAAAGGATAGCGGTTCTGTTTTTCCTTGGATTAGACGTAAATCATGAGTTATTTTTTTCTAATACTGCCACAGACCATATATTTCGATACCATGCAGATAAGTTCAGATTGTCCAATTTTTTTCCCATTGTTGTGTGATTATCTGGCGGGCAGCAGGTAGTAAGAATAATAATAAATCTTTACATTTAAAACTTACATTAGTTCCTTGTGAATATAGTCTTTGTATATGGGTTTTGGATATTGTTTAACTCCTTTGTTTTTATAGGTTGGAAAGGTAGGGCCCATAAAGGGCCCTTGTTCAACATTTCCAATTCTTGTTTGCCTTCATAATGATAAAGCGGAGCTGCCGTAGCTGAAAGGCTTCATAATATGATGCAAGGTGTGGGAGTCCCCAGCCTCCTCCGCCTGGTTTTTTGTCATATAGTTTTAGTGCTAGGCGAGGTGCTGTAGCTTGAAATACAAATGCATTGATTTGACTTTGCCAGGACTTCAATAGTTTTGGCTGGAGGAGAATGGGGAGGACTTAGAATAAGAATAAAAACCTAGGAATCAAAGACATTTGTATTGTAGCTATTCGTCCTAAAATTTACAGATTTAATTTATTCTATATTTTCAAATCTGTAGTCATGGTTTTAATAAAGGGGCCATAATTTATTTTAAATAGTTTGTTAATTTTCCTGGGAATATAAATTCCGAGATATTTAAAAGAAGTTCTACAAATTGGTGTTTCATATGGCTAATATAGTACTGATGGTTAGGAAGCACATTGTATAACATGATGATAGATTTTTCAAAATTAACTTTTAACCCTGCCACACGTCTGAAGTTTTCAATTTCTTACTTTAAATAGGAAACGGACTGGTATGGGTCTCCCAGCATAATTATCATGTCATCCGCATACATATTAATCATGTGTTCTTCAGCCCCTCCTCTATAGCCGATTATACCTGAGTGTTGACATAATATATTAGCCAGTGGTTCCAGACAGAGGATGAAGAGGAAGGGTGACAAAGGGCAGCCTTGTTTCATTCCCCCTTCCAGAGTAATAAGTAGAGAATCTATGTTGTTGGTGCGTAGTACTGCAGTATTAGCGACATATAATTTAGAAACTGCGGTCACAGATTTGGTTCCTAACTGATAATAATAATTTAGGACTCTGAACAGATATTGCCATTCCAAACAGTCAATGGCCTTGAATATATCAAGAGAAATTAATGACAGAGGGTAACCTGTTCTAGCTGCGTCATATTTAAGACCCGTCTTATCAGGTCTGATATGTGTCTTTGAGGAATAAATCCAGTCTGGTCCACAGGAGTTAGGTTACTCACCACCATATTCAGTCGTTGGACCAGAATGGATGAAAAGATATTTTGATCCTGGTTAAGTAATGAGATTGGGCGGTAGGACCCCACCTTTGTGTTATCTTTTCTAGGTTTGGGTATTACTATTATCCTAGATGTTTTCCAGGTATCTGGGGGGCTCCTCTCCTTGCCAGATCTTAGAAAAAAGCTGAGCAAGTCTAGGAATCAATACATCTTTAATTTGGTTATATAAAAAGAGCTACTGAATCTGTCTGGGCCAGGGGCTTTATTGTATTTCAAATGTCTAATGGCTTGTTCAACCTCTTCCACCAGTATATCTCCATTCAACATTTTTTGTTGATTTTCATTAACTGGGGTAATACTGCTACTTTTCAAATATTTATCTATAAGGTCTAGCCCTGGAGAGGTTGTATGATAAAGCTGTGCATAAAAGTCTGCAAACAAAGAGTTAATTTGTATTTGATCAAATGTTAACATACCATCAGTCCTACTTATTGAGTATATTTTGGGTTTTGTTTGTTTCTTTTTCAGCGCATTTTAGAATGTTTGTTACCAGAAATGTAGTACTTTTGTTTTAAGTATATCAGGGATTTAGC
Source organism: Anniella stebbinsi (assembly GCA_029215795.1). Taxonomy (NCBI): domain Eukaryota; kingdom Metazoa; phylum Chordata; class Lepidosauria; order Squamata; family Anniellidae; genus Anniella; species Anniella stebbinsi. Next base: position 105,266,112 of record JARDYH010000003.1, read on the forward strand.
AATACCCATGGTGTTTATACTTTCCAATTCTTTTCTTTTGGCTTCTAAATCCCGGAGTATTTTTTACAGACCCAGTATGTTTATGCTTTGATTCCAGGGCTGCTATGTCTTTTAATAAATCTCGCTTAATTAGGTCTGTACGTTTCTTTAATTTTGCACTTTTGGCAACACTGACCCCTCGAATTGTAGCCTTCATAGCATCCCAAATTGTTTTAGGAGCCATGTCTGATACGTCGTTTAGCTTGAAATATTATTCTATGGCCTTCTTAATAGTTAAAGTGGAAAGTCATTTGGTTAAAAGGTTAGAATCCAAGCACCATATTGAGTGATATGGCCCTTGAGGGTTTAATGACAAATCTGTTTCAGTAGTAGCATGGTCTGGCAATATATTTGGGGAGAATGTTAGATTAAATGAGATTAGGAATCCTCGACGGAGGAACCAAAATATGATCTAACCTGGAAAAAGAATGACATCTTGGGGAGAAGTTGGAGAAATCCCTAATTCTCGGATTAAAGTGTCTCCAGGAATCAATTAAATGAAAACGTTTCAACAATGGAGCTAGGGTCTTCCCTCCCCGATATTTATCTGATTGAGAGTTAGGCTTCCTATCCAAATCTAAATTGCATACAGCATTTAAATCGCCTGCTATAACTAGTTCCCTAATTGCAAACTGAAATGGTTTCTTAAAGACCTTGACCAAAAAAGAATATTGATGCACATCCAATTTTCCCGCTAGGAATAAATGTCTTGCTGGGTCCCTTTTTATCTTATCTATCCGAAAGTCCACATGCTTTGCTATAACAGTGGCAACTCCTCGAGCATGGCTAGTCCCCATCGCTGCATATTGGAGACCAAAATCTGGATGAGATAAAAGCTTTTTCTCTAACTCTCCTGCCTTAAATGTTTCCTGCAAAAAAAAATAATGGAGGGCTTCAGAGACCCTCCACCTTTTAACCACCTCCCCCAACCCCCGAACATCAAGAGTAATTAATCGTAGGTTAGTCATATTCATGCCATGGTTGATCGTTGCGCCCAAAGCTCCATGGCATTACAACATAGAGCATAGGGATCTTGACTCTTATAATAATAACCATATAATTGAAGTAAACAGCACAAAATAATAACGTGTATCAAAATAACCCCTTCCCCCCACGTCTCCCTCCCCTCCCCCACCGTTCTGAGCCTAACTTGCTGACTGTGGAGAAGGAAATTCCACAGCTTGCGGTACAGGATGTGTCTGTTTCCGCCCTTCCGTGGCTCGAAATATCTTGGGGCCAGTTCTGTAACAATAGTGAATCAAATAGAAACCTAATATATAACATATATATAACAGTATAACAATCTGCCCTCCTTATTGCCAAGATATGAGATAGATAGATAGATAGATGGATGGATGGATGGATGGATGGATGTATGTATTAATCCCCTGCAACACATTAACTAATGTGTAAGCAATATATATTTGTATATGTATATATGTTAAATAGGTTGCTGAGGGAGAGGTTATTTCTCTGTAAGGATGTCTAAGCAAAATTTAATCAAATAAAATACTACTAATATATATATTTTTAAATGAGATAAAATAAAATGACAGGAGATATCATATAGTTAATTCATTCATCCCACATTAAAGGGGACCCAGTGATGAGATAACGTATAAGAGACTTCCAATACTCAATAACTTATCTCCTCAGTCTTCATTTCTTTTTTTCTCGTACGTGCTGATCATGATCTTCCTGAGGTTGATGGTATATTAGATTCCGGAATTTTGGAATGTTACTTGCGTTGCTTGCTAGGGAGCGGGACTGTTTTCTAACTTTCTTCTGAGGGGCCATCTTCTTTTTCAACCTCATCTCCAGATGGATCTTCTGTGATAGCTGTCCTCCCAGGAAGCTCAATTTCCAAGGTTATTAGCAGGCGAGCAGCTTCCTTCACATTTCAAGCTATTGTTCCAAGTATCCCTGGTAACTATCAACTTGAAAGGGAATCCCCAACGATACCGTATCCCAGCTTCTTGGAGTTGCAGCATGAAAGGGCAAAGCTCCCTACATTTATTCAGAGTCTCGGGGGCGAGATCTTGCATCCCCATTATTTTTTTATCTTTATATGTTATGTCTCCCAAGGAGCGTAATTGTAGCTCTTCCTTAGTGTAACATTCGAAGCGTATTATAATATCTCTGGGAGGGGGCCCTTCTTTGGGTCTAAATCTTATTGCACAATGAACACGCTCAGAATCCTGTGTATTGAAGTATATCAGTGGTGTTATATAAGCATTTCATCCCAGAAGGGGGAGCTGGGAGTCTCTGGGGAAAGGGAAAGAAACCCAGCTGTGTGTGTGTGTTCTATTTCCCCATGGCTTTGTGTGTTACTCTTTCACATTTCTCCTTTATAGGATGGAAAACACCAAGGCTCAAATTTAGGTTCTGATGATCTGGAGAATTTATTCCTAGCAGATCCAAATGGTAGTATTCATTTTGCAGCAGGCTCTCAACATTATGAGATCAGCTTTAAAGGTACTGTGCTATACTTCTATTAATGCAGCCCAAAATAGCATTTGCTTTTTTTGCAGCCACATCACACTGTTGGCTCATATTCAGCTTGTGTTCTACAACAATTCCAAGATCCTTCTCGCTTGTCGTATTGCTGAGCCAAGTATCCCCCATCTTGTAACTGTGCATTTGGTTTCTTTTTCCTAGGTGTAGAACTTGGCATTTATCCCTATTAAATTTCATTCTGTTGTTTTCAGCCCACCGCACCAGCCTTTCAAGATCACTTTGAAGTTTGTTTCTATCTTCCAGGGTATTTGCGATCCCATCTAATTTTGTGTCATCTGCAAATTTGATAAGCATTCCCTGCACCTCCTCGTCCAAATCATTAATAAAAATGTTGAAGAGCACTGGGCCCAGGACTGAGCCCTGCGGTACCCCGCTCGTTACCTTCCCCTAGATTGCCTTCTGGTGGTTAAAGAGCAGTCCCTTTGCTTTAGCAACCCTTTTCTATGAATAAAAGTGTGTGCCTCTTGGACTTACTACATAAAAACATGTATCTTCTTTTTCAAGACATGATCCAGAAAAATTTGCTTTACCAAACCCAGAGGGAGGTCCTGAGGCGCCCCAAATTTGTTTCCTCTGAAGATGTAAAGACAAAGAAAGGGTATAGCATCAACATTTTGATAATGTAAACTAAGAACAAGTGTCTGAGTTTGCTTCTCCCTCCCTCCCTTCCTCCCAATCCCTTTTCATTTTGTGTTGTCTTTTAGATTTTAACCCAGAGGGGAGAGACTGTCCTATTACTGATCTGTGTAAAGTGCTATGGCAGCCATATTTGGCTGAAGAGGGGGTAGAAATACTTTAAACATCCTTAGGATCTTTTGCTTTATAAAGCAGATTACACCTTTTATTAAATTGTCTTTGTTCGCAAGGAACTGCATCTCCCTTTGGCTTATCCAAGTTCATAATTAAATGCTTAGATCAGAGTTGGGCAGACCAGGCTTGTTGGATCTACTTTGGTTTTCTTAGTAGAACCCCAGGATCCACCAACCAGAGCCAGGTACAAAACATACACTTAGAATTACAGAAGACGAATGCGCCTGAGCACGTGCTGAGCCCCAAAAGTTTGTTTTCATCATTGGAATTGAATTGATGGTTTGAAAGGCCAGAATCCAACAGGGTTCTGACAAAGGCCAGAATCCACTGGGGAACCTACACCCCTGCTGATTCCCTGCCACCCTATCAATTCCCTTCCACAACCAGTGGGTCCCACCAGTTCTGTTGCACAAGCAGGACCCACCGCTTACACAAGGAAGATTTAACACTTCCTAGAGGAAGCCCCAGAACAAGCGGAAACATCATATTCTGGAAGGAGGCAGGTTGGAGCTCCCTTATGTGCCCCGTTAGTTTCTGCCCCAAAGTCCACTTCAGTGTTACCCTAAGCGTTTTTCATTGTTGCTGTTGTTAACCAGTTGGGATCTGGGAACTGTTCCCAACTGACTGCAATCACACAGATCTGCCAGTAGATCCTGATCGACTTTCTGTCCACTCTGCATGACATAAGCTTTTATTGCATACTTTGGAATAACCAACTGCTCTTGGCTACAGGGACTTTTCACTTGTGGTTCCAGTAGGATATTTTAGGGTGCTTGTGGTATGATAGTTACTGGCTACGCTGCCAGAAGCAAAATGGGTGCAATAAAGCAGACTTCCCCAACCTGGTGTTCTTCAGATGTTTTGGACTACAATTCCCAGCATTCTCAACTGGTGGGCTGATGGGAATTGACGTCCAAAAAATCTAGAGGGGTACTTCAGTGCCTAGAAAACAGACTCTTTCTTATTTGTGATCAGACACGGAACAAAGGGTTCAGGCCAGTTTAGAACTGAGGTCAGAGGTGGAACTTCTATGCCCCCTGCACATGCTCAGAATTTTCCAGAGGAAAATTTTTAAAAAATACTTGCATTATGATTTTTGTCTCACGAGTCACATCAACCTGCATATCATATCAGTCTCTTTTCTCAAAACAAAGCCAAGTATATGTTGTGGCTTTTCTAGCTACTGTGATCTTCACAGCCTCTTATCAAGCATGAAGTTTTCTCATCCAAGTGGCAAAGACCCATGCTAGTTTTCACTCTTGTCTCAGTAATAATTACAAGCAGCTTACACGGAGCCAGATATATTTTTTTTCTATTTTGGTCCTTCATAGTTTCTCTGGTATCTGCCAAATACAGTGAATCTTTGAACCTAGCCAAGTGCAGTTTAACAATTCTCAGCCATGTATTATTATTATTATTATTATTATTATTATTATTATTATTATTATTATTATTCTGCATGTAAACAGCCACACAGCTGTTCCAGTGTCTCCACTAGTTCCAGTACCTCTTCCAGTTTCAGTATCTTCTCCAGCTCAAGCGCCAAAATATCCTTTGAACTGGGATAGTTCAGCACTTCCTGCTATCGGGTACAAGGTAATTGTTTGATTGATGTTTGTTACTGTAAAGGTAGATTCTACCCCACTCTACCACTCCTGGTCTGGTACTCGTATGTCTCCATGTCAAGCAACAAGATTTCAACCTCTTGTTCTTGGATATGGGCAGCAGCCAGCCAGTATGATGTACTGGATACAGTGTTGGGCGCAGAGCAAGTTTCTGATCCCTAGCAGCCATGAAGTTCTCTGGGCCAGTATTTGTACCTGACCTCACAGGATTGTTGTGAGAACAAAATGTAAGTCTGTGTGCGCACGCGTGTTCAAGACAGAGACCATGTGTGTAAGCCTGGCAGGATAAACATGTAACACACAAACAACTTTGCTTATACCTTTATATCAGTCCTTTGGGTAAGTTAATTGAGGTTCCATGTTGTACAGCTGAATGGTTGAAGGAGGTGGGCTTTGAGAAATAAATGGAGAGGTGTGGGAAAAGTGGAAGGTGTTGAACATAGGAAATTAATAGAGACAGATTTCAGCACAAAACAGCTGCTCTGCAATATGTCATGTCTCCTGTGGCTTGAATAAGGTGTCTTCTTTTCATTGCACTGTTTGTGTTACTCAGCTCACCAATATTTACTTGGAACCTAGGATAACACTTTATGGATCTGAAGAAGTGGGTTGTAGTCCATGAAAGCTAATGCCATCATGAATACAGTAGCCTTTAAAGTGCCACAAGACTCTGGTGTTTAAGATGCGTTTCTGTTTTCATGATAAGAATAGGCCAATTTCCCCTGTAACAACACAGGATGTGGATGAGCTGCAACCTGCAAACTACTTGGTCCACAGAGAGCAAATTAGTAGGTCCTGCACATAGCAGCTGCACAGTTCCTTAGTTTGCAGCAGCCTGAAAGCTAAAAATTGCTGAGCCAAACAGCTACTCTTCAGGAAAAGAAGTCCAAATTTTGAGGGGAAATGGGCAATAAAGTAAGTTCCCAAAGGGGCACCACACATGGACATTTTTGGGTATACATTGATTAAAACAATGTCTCAAAAAGTGTAAAGTATGAATCAGGTTTGTCACAGAGTTCCAGTTGGAAGATCTGAGAACTGGGGGAAGCTTGGAAACACCTTTGCTTCCCTAGTACTATTTATATCTGCTGCTAGAAGCCCAAACTGTGAGAGGCAGCGGCAGCCCAGGTTTTGGCTGTTGCTGCAGCCATTTCCTCTAACATCACCCAAAGTTTCGGAAGCAGAGTAGCTGCTGGAACTGTTAATGGCCCAGTGACCAGGATTGTGGATACTTGGAAATTTCCTTAGAAAGCTGTAGGATTCCTTCCATAATTTTAAAAAAGATTTTCATGGATAAATGGGGAAGCATAATATTAAGGGTAGTATCCAGTGTCAGTCCCATATAGAGTAGACCAATTGAAATCAATCTCCCATGCATTTCAATGGATCTACTCTATGTAGGACTGAAATTGGCTACTAACCTAGGTATAAGAAATCTTAGCATGCAGCCTGATCCTATGCATGTTTACTTGGTAGTGAATCCTGCTGAACCCATTGAGATTGATACTTAAGCTAAGTAAAAGTGTATATAGGTTCCAGCCTTAATCAGAGGATTTATGTCCATGTGATCTAGAGTCCCTAACTCTACAAAATAAAAAGAACAAAAAGTGTTGTGGCACCTTAAAGACAAACACATTTATGATGGCATAAGCGTTTGTGGACATTGTCCAAATAAGAATCGGTTCTGAAACACGCTGGATGTTGCATACGTTAAGTATATTACTAGGATGTTGGTGGGTGACATTCATAGAGAAATTGTGGCAAAGAGAAAAGTAGGCGAGGAGTGGGTTGAATTGGAACCCTGTTTCCTGTGTGGGCTTCCTGGCATCAGCAATGGCAGTATTCCATTCCTTGCCAAATACAACCAGTAACCTCTCCACCTCTGAAGTAAAATCAAGTCTTGAATTTTTGGTAGCAAACCAACTGAAAATGCAGTGGGCTCCATTTTCGCCAGAGTCATGGGAATAAATGTGTCCAATGTCTTTTGTTATCTTTGGTTTTAGGCTGTTGAACTCAGAAAAACGTCTCCTGAATACACTATGATTGCAGATCTCTTTAAAAAGACAATGAGCAATTATGACATCCACAGAATAAAAAGGATTCAGAATCCATCTCTTTGGCAAGTCTTTCAGTGGTTTGTATTCATTTTATCATATTCTATCATATTATTCCAGCCAGTGTTACAAGGGGTTTCTGAGGGCTAAAATAAGCATTACATAGAGAAATACAGGGCCTGTTCAGACAATACGCTAAATCATGGGTAGGCTGCTAACCCTTTTGCAGCAAATGGTTAGTAAGCGTCTTTAAACTATTACGTAGCCACCATAGTTAGGAATGGTTCACATGACATGCTAAGCTCAAAATGCTTAACCACCATGGCTTAGCATGTTGTCTGAACAGGGTGATAATCTGCCAATCCCCCTTGAAGTATTCAGAACCGTATTTGATTGATTGATTGCATTTCTATACCGCCTAATTGCCGAAGCTCGCTGGGCAGTTCACAAAAACATATGCATGATTGAGGGGTTCCCTTCAGACTCAGTGTGCACATGTCAGCTTGGGAGTATTGCCAGTGGAGATAGCATCACATCAGGGCAGTGGAAATAGCCCTATGTATCCCCAGAGGCCCCTGAAGAGCGCTCCAGTTACTTGCTTATTTACTGAAAAGCAGCCTCTGAGGCTGTAATCAGGAGTGGGAGCAATGGGTGGCATGCTTTAACCCTTTCCCTTCCTGCTTTTCCACTCAAAATCACCCTGCCCAGAAATTTTGTCATCTATATGCAGGAATTTGGGGAATGCAATTTTGAGTAGGGGAAGAGATTGAGTAGCCACTCCCTATCTGTGCTCCTCCTCTCAAATTGGCAGGCTTCTGCAGTTTGCATTTAAAAACAACAACACAACCCCAGGCAGATTGTTCGTGTATCTCGTATGTAATGTCTAGTTTGGCATTGATAACGACACCTGTGTCTTCTGAGCTTTGGTTTAAGATCTTCTCTTCAGCTTCTCAAGTCGAAAAACAAATTGGTTGAAGGCAAAACTGGATCCTGCATGTAGTGTATTGGAATGTGGTTCTCAGCAGCAGAGGGTTGTGTGCATGCCATTCATCCATCTTCAATTTGTTACATTGATATCCTGCCTTTTGCTCCAAGGAGCCCAAGGCGTGGTGTGCATGATTCTCTTCCTCTCCATTTTATCCTCCGAACAATCCTGTAAGGTAGGTTATACTAAATGTCCGTGGCTGGCCCAAACTCACCAAGTGAGCTTCGCGGCTGAGTAAGGGCTAGAGCCTGGATCTCCTGAGTCACAGTCCAACCCTAACCGCTCCACTACAGAGACTTCTGCTGTAACTCATTGTTTGTTTCCTCAGTCACTTTTAAGTTCCCCTTCCCCGTTTTCACGTAGTTTTCCCTTTGCTGTGAAACTAGCTAAGAGAAGCTATTGGTCCTTTTCCTAAATAATAGCAATGCTGATGGAAAGAAGCATGTGTCTGAAAGTCCCTATGTATCACAATCACAATCGATAATTTGAAACACATATTACGTTAACAATTGAAATGAACACATAAAATAAAAATATTTTATTAATTAAATACGATTGCCTCTTTATTGCCATCACCCCCACAGAGTTGGTTTGATCATGTGTTCTCTCCTGTGTTCTCTCTCTGTACGTTCCATTCCGTGTGTTCTGGCTTTCTCCCGGCATTCTTCAGTATCCCCCAGTTTCATAGTAAACTAATGGTGTCTGGGAGAGTGTTCTTAGGAATGGTGGTGTCTGCTGCCTGAGTCATGCCCATGTCTTCCACAGAGAGGCTAGGGCATTAGCAGTAGCAGCAGCAGCAGCAGCAGCCATGCCACTTCGAAACTCCCTGAGGGCCCTCTGATTCCATTAGTCTCACAGGGCAGACTATCCTAATAGGTTCTTCTTCGTGGTCTCTGTGCATCACACCTATGGGCTCGCGCCGGCACCGAGCCTCACAACGGAACTTCTAAAGCCTAGCAAATTCTTGGCGTGAAACCCCTCCCCCCACCGTACTACTACGAACACTCGGGTTCCCGCCTACCTCAGTTCTTTTCTGACCGCCTTGCTGGTTGCCTCACGAAGGACTTCTCTCTCTCTTGTACCACATTCGTATTGCCTAGCCTAAAGTTCTCCTGTCCATTCTCTTCTATCACATTCTTCTCCGTTTCTATATATATATATATATATATATATATATATATATAACAAATAAATAAATAAATAAATAATAATAATAAAAAAGTACCTCTCTATTGATTACTATCCTTATTTCTGTCTTAAACCCTGCCTATAACACTATTTCTCAGCTCTTCGCCCGTAACAGGCACCGCTTCTTCCCTTGCGTTTCTCCTTTCTCTTGGGGGGTCTTCGCCAACTGATGGGACTCCGGCAGGGGCCTCTCCAAAATGGCGCAGACCGCGCTTTTTAAGAGTTGCACTGCATGCAGCGCGAAGTTGACCCTATCAGACGGCCACTCCAAATGCCTGTTGTGTTTGGGGGAGACACACGTCGTCGACGCCTGTGCCCATTGCCTTAATTTCTCCCGACAAACCAGAAAGAATAGGGCGAATAAATTGAGGGCGCTCCTGTGGAAGAAGGCACTAGAGGCAGTGGACACGCCTGTCCCCTCGAGGCGTGCTGCCGATACCGGGCCCGAGGCTGTGGGACCAGCCGAACGCCCGAGGAAAAACAAGCCCTCCCTTACCACGGACGTGGTTAAGGCGAAGAGGCATAAGAGAGAAAAATCCAGCTCAAGAGAGGGCTCGAATAAGAAGAAGAAAGAAAAGCCTTCAACATCGAAGACCCATAGGGTGCTTCCGAAGGAGACGCTGAAGGCACGGCTGATGCCGTCCACCAAGGGCATCCTCGGTACTGTCACGGTCCCCGGTACCGATGGCGAACCCGGTCCCCTCTCCCTCGACATCGGTGTCGTTACCGGTGTCATGGCCGAGACCTATGCTGCCGACGCCGACGCCTCAACAAGAAAACATCCTGACGCCGCTAAGCACGGTACCGAAGGACCCAGAACCCTCGATACCGAAAGCCGCCAGGGCAGATGCGACGCGACCTAATCACGGCGCTTTGACATCGAGGCTCCACCTCTCCTTCTCGCCGCCGGCCATGGAATCAGAGGATGTGGCATTTGATCCGCTGTCGCCCTTGGCATCACCGATGTCATCATCGATACCGCAGTCGGAAAACACTACCCGTCGGTACCGATCGCCCCCTCCTCCACTGGCTCGTGACTGGGATCAGTTTTCGGAGCACTCGGAAAGTTCGTGGACCGGTCTACCTCAACCAGAGGGACTCGCTTCTCCCCATGGGTTCCTATTCGATCCCTATACGGGGCAACGCCTGCGGGACACAGAAGACACATTCGTAGCTCCTCGGCCACCCAGGCAACCTCCATCGGCGTTGGCACCGATGCACGCAACTCCGACCGCGGAGCCGACAACAGCGCCACTTCTGCCCCTAGCGGTCTCGGCACCGTTGCTGACTCCTTCCGAAGATGATTACGTGTCAGACTCATCATCCACAATGGAGGCTCAGCCGTCATTACCATCACCAGATGAGGATGTGGGGACAGATAAGAGAGCCTCGCCCTCGGTGGAGGTCGTCTCGTTCCAAGAACTACTGCAGAGGTTGGCACAGTCCCTTGGAGTCGAAGGTCCACAACCAGAAGAGGAGCTGTCTGACTTCATTTATGACGTGATGTATGGAGAGTCCACCACTACTTTAAGCATGCCATTGATTCCCACACTTCTTCGCACAGTGAAAGAGTCATGGAGGACCCCAGCGACAATGGGACCTGTTTCCAAGAGGATAGACGCCCTGTATAAGATCCAAGAGAAAGATGCCGGATTTCTATTGCAACACCCTAAGCCAAACTCCATCATCGTGGAATCAGCACAGGGCAGGTCGTCTAAGTCGCACTCAGCGCCAATAGACAGAGAGGGCCGCAAACTGGACGGCCTCGGGCACAGAGTCTATTCATCAGCAGCACTGGGAATAAAGATTTCCAATTACCAGGCGATGATGGCTAGGTACAATTTGTTCCTCTGGGATAAAGTGGCCGCCCTACACACCCATTTACCAGACAAGATTAGAGAGGCAGCACGTATCTTCCAACAGGAAGCTATCGAATTGGCGAAACAAGAACTTTCGACGGCTAGACACCAGACAGACTGTCTCTCGAAGGCCATGGTGGCCTCCATTGCCCTTCGAAGGCACGCTGGCTCCGGTCTTCGAATCTCCCACAGGAGTCGAAGACCAGGATCGAGGACCTGCCATTTGACGGGGAAGGCCTCTTCAATACTACAACAGACACGACAATAGATAACATACAGAAAGCAAAAACAACGGCAAAGAAGATGGGGTTTTACCCCCCACAGACATATCAGCCATACAGACAGCACAGATGGGCCAGACAGCAGGCATACCAGCCACGCTTTACACAATTTCGACAGCAGCAACCCCAACAGCAACAGCGATTCTCACCCGCACCTCAGTCAGGATTCCAGCACAAGAGAAGCTATACGCAGAGTGGATTCCATCGGGCGCACGGTAGGCCTGAGACGTCCAATAAACCACAGCGTCTTTGACTCTCACCGGGCAACTCCCCGTCATCCCACAGATTTCTACCACAGACTCAGACCGTTTCACAAAGTCTGGACTACCATCACAACGGACACGTGGGTCCTGGACCACATAGAGTTTGCGTCCTTACCACCAACAGGACATCTGAAGGTCACACCACCCTCGAAAATCCTGCGCCAGGAGATCTATTCTCTTCTGCAAAAGGGTGCCATCTCCCCAGTCAAAACAACAGAACTGGGGACGGGATTTTATTCCCGATACTTCACAGTCCCAAAGAAAGACAGAGGCCTGCGACCTATTCTGGACCTGAGGTTACTCAACGAGTTTATCGTGACGAAGTTCAGAATGGTCACACTGGCGTCAGTCCTTCCTCTCCTCGAGCGCAACAGGTGGTTTGCACTGATAGACCTGAAGGATGCTTACTTTCATATAACCATACACAAATCTCACCAATGCTTTCTGTTTCATAGTGGGCAAAGAAATCTATCAGTTTCGTGTGCTGCCCTTCGGGCTAAAGACTGCTCCCAGGGTGTTCACAAAGTGCATGGCTGCAGTCTGCGCTTTCCTCCGGTCGTTGGGGATCGAAATATACCCTTACCTCGACGACTGGCTGATAGTCTCCCCCTCTCAACTGCAGACAAGGAAAGACGTCTCTACCACATTGAGCCTCCTCAGAGACCTGGGTCTTGGCGTCAACTCCGAGAAATCCATAGTAGAACCAACACCAGTCACTCAGTTTATCGGGGTACGACTGGACGCTACGGTGGGAAGAGTGTTTCTACCGGGCACAAGATGTCTGCAGATACGCCGCCTCGCCCAACAACTTCTAGACTCGGAGCAGACAAGAGTGCTTACAGTACAGAAACTTTTAGGACTCATAGCATCATCCGTGTATGCGGTAAGGTGGGCGCGACTACGTATGCGTCCTCTACAGCAGTTCCTATTGCAACACTACGACCCCTTCAGGGACAACAACTTGACCAGACTGTATGTACCTCATTCTCTCCATCGCACACTGAAATGGTGGACAGTTGACAACAACCTGAACCGTGGACTACCATTCGTGAGTTCTGGACTGTCCAGGAAAATCACCTCGGACGCCTCCCTCATGGGATGGGGGGCATACTGCGACCATCTTTCTGTACAAGGCAAGTGGTCCGTGAGGGAAAAGGGGTACCACATAAACAGACTGGAACTCTTAGCCGTACGAAAAGCCTTATTCGCGTTCAGAGACTACATAGCAGGTCACCATGTACTCATAGTGTCAGACAATATGTCAGTGGTGTGGTACCTGAACAAGGAGGGGGGCACCCGTTCGGCCACCCTGCTCAGGCTTACACTCCAGATATTCGACTGGGCCATTCCCCTACGAATACTCCTCTCAGCAGTTCACATAGCGGGGTCGGAGAACATACGGGCGGACACTCTGAGCCGCCGTTTTCGGAGCAATTACGAATGGTCGCTCAACATGAAAGTCCTCTCAATCCTATTCCAGAGATGGGGGAGACCGCACATAGACCTCTTCGCATCTGCGGAGAATTCAGTATGCGCATCCTTCTGCTCGAGAGCGGGGGATAGGAGAAGGATCGAAAGGGGACGCCTTCAACACCACATGGGGAGGAGGACTTGTCTATGCCTTCCCCCCCCTTCCCGCTAATCGCCAAGGTGATAGTATTAATACAAAGGAAGTGAGCGGAAGCCATCCTCATCACCCCGTAGTGGCCGAGGTAGGCTTGGTTCTCCCACCTTCTGCGCCTCTCCAGAAGGGAGTATGTCCAGCTACCACAATACCCAGACCTGATCTACATGGACCGAGGACTGATACTTCACCCCGACATACCCATGCTGCGCCTCACGGCACGGCGAATCCGGCGCAGTGGCAACAATTAGACCTTCCACAATCAGTACATGCCATTTTGCAAGAAGCGACAAAACCATCCACTAGGGCATCATACAATAGAAAGTGGAACAAATTTGAGCATTTTACCTCTGCTGAAGGGCTACACCCGGGTTCTTGCGGGATATCGGACATATTAGCTTTCCTTCATTCTCTCTATGAAGGAAGCCTAAAACATACATCTATAAAGGTGTACCTAGCAGCTATTTCAGCACGGCATGACCTCATTCAGGGTTTCTCGGTTTTTTCGCACCCTCTGGCAAAGCGCTTTATCAGGGGTCTGCGTAATTTGCAACCTTCACTACGACCTATCGTCCCACAGTGGAGTTTGTCGGTAGTGCTGGCCGCTCTAACAAATAAGCCCTTTGAGCCAATGGCAACCATCGACATTAGACTACTCACCCTCAAGGTTGCCTTTCTTGTAGCAATCACTTCGGCCAGACGCGCCTCAGAGCTCTGTGCCCTGATGGTTTCACCACCACATACTCAGTTTTTCAGAGATAAAGTGGTACTCAGGACTGGACCTGGTTTCCGCCCAAAAATAGTTTCTGAGTTTCATGTTAACCAGGACATTATACTCCCTACTTTTTTCCAGTCATCAAACGACCCTATCGGGGTAAGACTTCATTCTCTAGATGTACGTCGAGCACTAGCATTTTATAAAGATAGAACCTTACCTTTCCGCAAGTCGGAACGACTGTTCGTCTGTTATGGGGGTAAAACAAAAGGACAGCCTGTTTCCCCACAACGGTTTGCCAAATGGGTGGTCCATACAATTTCAATCGCATACCAGCTGGCAAAAAAGGAACCACCGGATGCACTCAAAGCACATACGACATGATCAGTTGCGACTTCCACGGCTCTGGATAGAGGAATTCCCATCCCAGAACTCTGCAGAGCGGCTGCTTGGTCCAGTGCCTCCACATTCATCACGCATTATAAGCTGGACATTCGTGCAAGGAATGACGCCTCATTTGGATGAGCGGTCTTGTCTTCAGTTCTGCAGTGACGTGTTACTCAGCGAGTCTATCCTCCTCCGGTAAGTGAATGCTTGTTACTCGCCCATAGGTGTGATGCACAGAGACCACGAAGAAGAAATGCAGGTTGCTTACCTGTAACTGTAGTTCTTCGAGTGGACATCTGTGCAGTCACACAACCCACCCACCGTCCCCTCTAGATCTCGCTTATGGTCCATGAGGTAACTACGCCACACTAGTCTTATCAAGTATGTGTATCTCCATCTATCTCGTTCGTGAGGCAGGACGGTCTCATGGAACTGAGGTAGGCAGGAACCCGAGTGTGCGTAGTAGTATGGTGGGGGGGGAGGGGTTCCCGCTAAGAATTTGCTAGGCTTTAGAAGTTCCGGTGTGAGGCTCGGCGCCGGCGCGAGCCCATAGGTGTGACTGCACAGATGACCACTCGAAGAACTACAGTTACAGGTAAGCAACCTGCATTTCATCATCCTAGAGAGGAATAGCTACTGCCAGCCTTATGTTTGATAGGAAGTGAGACACATTTGTTTCATAACAGGCAAAATGAGCAGATGAAGAAGAAAAAGGGAGGGCAGAACATTGATGGAAGACTCCTGTTCCATGGAACTAGTTATTCTTGCTTGGAAGCCATCTGTAGTGACAACTTTGACTGGAGAATTTGTGGGACCAATGGAACAGTCTTTGGGAAAGGTAAGATGCTAAAATGAGGCACCAGCAAGCTATTTGTACCAAAAGCAGAAATCACCCTCATTTCCTAGGAAGACAAACATTTCTGGGGTGAATTGATCTTATATTGATACTTTATGATATGAGTGAAATGAAAAGGATATTTCTCAGTTAAAGAAGGAGTTTGTTTAGATAGTTGAGACTTTCCTGAGGGAATGCTTCCAGTTTTGATGTCTAGAAGTTTAGAGAATTAAAATCAGAAAAGGGGTTTCTGGCCAGGCATGAAGAAAAACGTCTTAATATTCCATTCTCAACTTCAAAGAAGGGTGGTGTGAGGGCTAACTTCACCTCTGTTCTCATTTAACTTTCTCTCATATATCACTAACCTGATCCCTTTTGTGGAATTGTAAAATAGAGGCCACTTGAAAAACATAAATAGCTATTTCATAATTCTAAAGCCTTATTAAAAGAGTCCAATTGTATCTTGGGAAACTAACTGAAGTTATTTTATTGAAAGAACATAAAAAATGAGATTATTTAGACGCTAGAGTGTTTACAAGTCAGGCAAATCAGTTCATAGAATGTTTGTGCTCAGTCTTCTGTGGGAGAGTTATCTGAAATGTCTGCTGGAAAGTCTTAAGATATACAATGGGAAGTGTTTTTTCTTAGCTTTTATAATGTGAGAATAAATCATAGTCCCTGTTTGAGGTTCTGATCAATACAGTCATTGTTCTGCCTCTGCATGCTCCATCTCACTGTACGGAGCATCCAGCCTGAATATTCCTTAATGTGTTATTTAGAACACACAATCTTAGAACACACAATCCAGAACAAGCATCTGAACCAACGCATGATGGATGACAAACCACTCACTTGGGAGTTGTTTTGCAAACAACCTCCAGTATGGGTTGGTACGTCTGACAGATGATCGGGCGCACCACCAACAGTGCATTGCCTGTTTCCCTGCCTTTCCCCTTGGGCCTCCAGACAGCTCCACCTGGCGATCGCAGTTGGAGACCTTTTTCCATTTCCCCAGTCCCATTTTTGAGCAAAATTGGGGCTGGGAAAGATGTTTTCGCCCTTCCCCATGCCCAGGGAATGTGCTCTAACGTCCCCCTTTGGTATTATTTCCCTTCCCTTCATTACTGTTGCACACTTTGCAACAGCAAGTTAAAGAGTACCTGCTTGCTCCAACCGGAGCCCTGTTATCTTGCGTTTAGCAAACATGCCCTGTTTGCATTTGAGGACAGCCTGTATCTAGTCCCTTGCACTCAATTTTCAGGGTGCCCAACATGCCGTTCCCCCTCTCCTTCACGATGGCTAAAGCGGCTTCTAGTTTCACAGCTTGGATTGCAAGAACAATCTTCAGGGTTAAGTGGGGTGGGGCATCTGGTTTTTTATGAAGCAGTGGGAAGGCTGGCACGGAGAGCAGTGGCCGGCTAGGTGGGGGACCCCACCAAGAGTGTAGTCCACCCTTGAGAGCATAGGCATGGGAGAAATGTTTAAAATCACCACTTTCCAGTTCCCATCAGCCCTAGCTAGTGTGGCCAGTGGTCAGGGATGGAGGGAACTGTAGTCCAACAACATCTGGAGAGCCAAAGATGCCCCATGTCTATGTGTACCAAGATTTCAATTACCTCTCTACCCAACTTTTCTAGGGAGCTACTTTGCCAGAGATGCACAGTATTCACACAACTATTGTCAGCGCGATGCAACTTCAAAGGAGACTGCTATGTTTGTGGCTAATGTTCTGGTTGGTGATTTCACTAAGGGACATTCAACTTACAATCGTCCCCCAGCAAGATCAACTGACATGACCAACTGTTATGACAGCTGTGTGGATAAGCTGGTAGACCCATCCATCTTTGTCATCTTTGAGAAGCATCAAATTTATCCTGCATATTTGATCTTTTATGAAGAGGAAAAGAAATGTATTTTATCATAGGCATCTGAAACGCCTTTTCATTGTTGTAGGGTTTCTATCTAATTTACGTGCTTAAATCTTTTCTTTTGTAATTAATCGGATTTTAAGGAAGCAATATATATCTTCAGATGAGTCAGAAATGTATCACTGTTGACAAGGATAGGAATCATATTCTGTATTTTTATCAATTAGCTGTTTTAGGATATTGCAGGAAGAAAAGTTGATAGCTGAATAATCAAAGCTGTGAAAATTGCAGCCTTTTAGTTGTTAAATATCTTACTGATTTCATATCATAAAGGGCAAATTGAGAGTCCCTCGAATGTTTAGCTTTCAACGTATTACGATTTTTATGGATGGGTGTTCATCCATCCAATGAGGGTAGGACAAACTGTCCTACTAGACGGATATTAAATCTTCGTTGTACCGGGGACATTTGAATAGTTGTATTAATAGATACTCCCATTCACCCTGGGACAGTTCAAGTTTCTCTCACTTGGCTGATTGTGATTATTCCATTGGCCTAGCATACATTGAGAAAATTAATCCGCAGTGTCAGATCTGGCAACAGGTTTCTTCAAATTGGTTCAGCTAAACAATATAATTATGTCTCTGGCCACTATTGGTAGTTACTCATAATTATACATGCTAATCATTGGAGTTGAAGCTTTTTGGCATAAAACTTTGCTCCCAGACACTCAGGAACTTTAGTAAGCAACTGTGATTGTACGCATGAAGACTGTTTTTGGTTTTCAGTATATTTTGCTTAAAAACTATTCAATTACACTATCATGGTTATATCTATGAGAGGTGCATCTTTGCAAATGTTTTTGCACTTAGTACTGAGAAGTACCATCCCAGTAGCAACTAAGGTAACAGGGTGGGGGTGGCAATAGCCCCGGTGTGCTACTAAAGAAGGGTACATAGATGTTTAATAAGACTTGGTCATGCTTTGTAGAGAATGTTTTAATTAGTATTTCTGGAGTCTTTACCTGTATTTTGGGAGGCTTTTTCTTCCCCTTTTCAGCTTTTGCCTTAAAGTGTACTGTGCCTTAAAGTGTACAGGAGGATGGGTGGGTTTGCTGTTTGTTTTGAGGACATAATTAAAAACTAAAGATAATTAAGTGTGCTGCCATTTTTTAAAAAGCAATTTCTAAGCCACCAGTATTCTTTCAACTTTCCATTCCACCCCTTTAAAAAAAGCACAGCTGTTACACTTACCATGAGCTGTTTTTTCGTGACTTCTCCTGGAGAAGTGCCAATGAGATATGGGTTAGCTGAAGATGCCCCAGTCCAAGTACTTACAAAGCCTAGAGACGACCCCCTCTGGAAGGAAAACAAGACAAAGAAGTGGGAGGATCGGCCCACACAAGGAGACAGGGACAACATAAGAAGGGTGCCCACAAACCATTTATTGAAGCCCTGTCTACAAAAAACAGCCATGCAATAACCAGCGAGAGCTGCAAGTGAGAAAAAAAGAGCAAACCCATGAGCACAGCCAAGCCAACACGTGTAACACACATAGCAGCAGAACAAGCTTGATAGCTTGTCACAACCACTACATAACCAGCAGACGGGTGGGATTGGAGCTACTCTGGGAGAAATCACAGAAAAACAGCTCATACTAAGTATAGCTGTGTTTTCCTATGACTTCTCCCTCAAAGCTCCAACGAAGTATGGGACAGAAAGAGATTCATTAAACAAAAAACCTACGGTTTACAGAAACAACATTAAGGCTCTACGGTTTCCAACCAAGCGCCAAAAAGCAGGGAAATTGGGAGTTAAGGCTCACAAGCCTTAACGCCACATCCTCCCTAAGGAGACAGAAAGTGCAAGTGAAATTCTCATTCTCCCAAAGCAGATAAACCATGAGGACAGGATGGAGAATATGATATGCAGAGGTGACTGTGGGGTTGTGGAAAACTGATGATGAATAACTTAGGGCCACTTGCTTCTCTTTTTTTTTGTTTAGAGCAGCCCTTCCCCAACCTGGTGCCCTCCAAAGGTGTTGCCCTTACTAATGCCATTTTTGCTAAAATTATTCAATGACATCTTGGACAACAAGCCCATCCTGGAGACATGGAAAATCTCCAGGGTAATTTCATTGCCTAAATCAAATAAAGACATAGAAGAAGTAGAAAACTACAGACCAATTTCATGGCTCAATCAAGATTATAAATTGTTTACAGGAATTTTGGCTTCAAGGTTAAATGAAATTGCATCTAAATATAGTAAGAAAGATCCGTTTGGGTTCATCAAAGGCAGACAGATCTCTGACCCCATACAAAGGCTATTAAATGTGATTTTTCATTGTTCTCATAATAAGAATAGACCCTGCGCCATTGACTCCCTTGATGCATCAAAAGCTTTTGACAAATTGGAACGGGGTTTAATTCATGAACTGGGGGAGGCTATGGGGCTGGGTTCAAAATTCACAAACACTTTGAAATCTTTATACTCTTCCAATTTTGCACTGATCAGAACAAATGATCTGGATTCACCACCGATCTCAATATATGGAGGCACCAAGCAGGGATGCCCCTTAGCACCTCTTTTATTTGCTTTAAGGAATACAGATCCTTCCCAATTTATATGCAGATGATTTGGCCTTAACCCTTTCAGACCCATCCAGGGACTTACAGAAAAGATTGAAAATCATTACTGAATATGGTAGCATGTCAGGGCTGACAATCAATTAAAAAAATCTAATCTATTACCTCTGAATCTAAAGAAACTAAAGAAGAGCTCATGAAAACTACTGGTATCCCAACAAATGCCAAGAATATAAAATATTTAGGAATATATTTACCAAAGTTAATACAAAATGTGATAAAACTAAACTTTAAACCTTTACATAGCCAAATTTTAGGTTATTTTAAAAATTGGGGGAAATTAAAACTTTGACGGTTAGGGAAAGTTGCTGCTGCAAAGACAACTATTCCCCCCAAATTTTGTATCTATTTCAGACCTTGCCTATTTCTCTCTCAGTGAACTACTTGAACAGATGGCAATCACACACAATGGATTTTATGCATGAGAAGAAAAAGGCAAGATGATCAAAACAGATTCTCTATAAACATTCCAGACCAGGTGGTTTGGGCATTCCTGATTTGGTGTCGTATTATGATGCAGATCATCTCGAACAGTTAGCTCAGGTACTAATTAACCAACCCGAAAACACATGGATTGGATTGGAGGCTACCAATAACAAATTAATTGGGGGGGTACTGCTGGGGGTGGGGGAAGAGAAATACCTTGCTCCATCCTGTAGGAGTTTTTCCATGACTTCTCTGGAGAGAAGCAAAAGGAAGAAGGAGAGAAGCTGTGCTCCAGAAAGGACATCTGTCCTCAACAGAAAGAAAAAGGCAACTGGGGGAGGTGTGGTGCAGGAAGAGCCAAGGAGGTGGGGATTAGAAACTTGAGTAAGATTTGAAAGTTCTACCAATCAACAGGGAGCCTTTGGCTAACCCATACCTTATTGGAGCTTGGAGGGAGACTTCCAAAAATCCTATGCCCTGCTGGGCTGCTGCCAGCTGTGCAGGTGCAACAAAGGTGATTTTGCCTCCTGTTACATTCCCCCCAAATAACACCCCCCCCCCCGGCTACACAGGCCTCTGAGCCCATCACACTCATTTGCTGGCAGTAGCCAGGGATGGGTGATGGAGAGGCAATAGGATTCTGCAGATCCTGGCCTCTCCTCTCCCTGCCCACCAGAACACCCATTTTTGACCTCTGCTAGGTCATCAAAGGTTACTGTTGGGACTACAAAAAGCAGTTGCCACAGTTCTTTCTGCAGAGGGGGTGGCGGGAGGGATCCCATGTCTGATTCCCTCTCTCCCGAGGTCATATGGACTCAGGAGTGGAAATCCAAAATATGCTGTGGTCTCTGGAATGTTCCCCAGGGACCATAGGACTGCATTCCAATTGTGTATTCAGGACTATGTCACTGGTACGCTTCTGTTAGTTAACTATTCGTGTTTGCTTTCCCCTTCCATGTTCTTTTGATGTGTAGCTTTCTTAGCAGTCGCTCACATATTTGGCCACAAGCTTTCTTAGCAGTCTACTCACATATTTGGCCACAAGTCATCAATGGCTCAGGTATTGTTATGTGATCCAAGTGGCACAGGAAGGCACCACATTGCAGGGGTTCCCACTCCACAAGCCTAAAGGGCGAAGGGGCCCATAAAGCACCGGCTGGTACCAGAAGGAGAGCCTTGGGAAATGCCCTTGTCAAATGATGCTTGTTCCTATGAATGAGAGGTATTGCTGCACAGTAGATCCCAAAACTTCCAATTTTGTTCAGCTCCTTAAGGAAATGCTCCATTTGTACCTTGGGCCTCGTCTTGACAGCGGCGCCTCAGCACAGTGAGGCTTCCGGCTTCTGCATTTGTGCCCCTTCCCGGCATTTGCATGGAAGGCGCATAAGTGCAGAGTTGCCACGGCCACCATCATGCCGAGTGCTGGGGGGTAGGGGGGAAGGGAAGGAACGGGGCTGACCAAGGGAGGGGGGGTGACAAGGACGTGCAGCACCCGAACCAGCTTTCCTCCCTCTCACCTAGCTGCCTGGTCCCTCTCTCCCCCTCCCCCATTTTTTTAATATTTTTTTTTATTTGTAAATGCAAAAATTCGCATTTACAGATTTAAAAAATTTAAAAAGTTAAAAAGGGGGGAGGAATGGGGCAGGCAGAGGGAGGTCAGTGAGAGGAGAGCCAGGAGAAAATAGAAATCCCCTCACTCCTGTCCCAGCAATAGCACCCAATCAGGGGGCACCATTGTCCCCACCCCACCTCCATCATAATATTGAGGCAAGGTGACAGATGGCAAATGCACCTCTGTGCCTTGCTCCATGGAAAAAGTCGGGGTAACTGCCCAGCTTTTTAAAAGCGTAGCAACGAGGCTTTGCCTTGGATAGCTTCAGAGTGACGGCTGCATCACGTACACCACGTGCCATTACTCCGAAGCCCCCGCGGGGCAAACCTCCCATCTAGAGGTACCCATGGACTGTAGCAGTTCCAGTGAAATTTCCCCATACCGTTAACAAATGATGTAGTGGATATTTGGCCACAAGATGTCACACTTTCTCTAGATTGAAATACTGTTTTGCCAGTCATGACATAGAAGCGCTGCTGTTTCATGTATCTTATTTACATGGAACTGAAGCCTGCTTCATGTATTTTTCCCGACAGTTAAGAATTTCTTCTGTCCCAGTACGTGCACGGGAAAAACTGCTTTGCCTTGGGAACAGTGAAACATTTAACACACCTCTTGCAACACTGTATTAATATAGAAATAAAAAAGAATGCAGGTGGCAGCTCTTGTCAAAACCTTTTTTGGGTTGCTTGGCATCAACTACTCTTTCAGGTCCAGATTATCTTTTTTTTTTTTTTGAAATAATTTTATTATTTTCAACATAATAATAACATAAAATACATACATAACCCTCGACAATCCCCCCCCGTGCACCCCCACTCCATGAGACCTTCTCTTAATCTTTTATTCTATCCAGAAATTTATCGACTCTTTTGAAGGTGTTTGTCCCTTCCCCGATCTTAAGACATATTCCAATAGGGGGCTCCATATTTCCCCAAAATCATTTTTACTGGACATTCCCCTTTTCAATTTCATTTTACAGGTTAGCATATCATTCAAAGCCATATCCCATATTTCTTTATACCATTCTTCTATTGTGTAGCTTCCTTGTCCTTTCCAATTTTTTGCAATCATTAGTCTAACAGGAGTCAGGAGGTTGTTTATCAATTCTCTCTTATTTTTGTCCTCTTCCCCTCTATCCCATATTGCTAGTAGAGCGAGCTTCGGGTTTAGTTCCACTTTACTTCCGATTATTTCACTTATTTCTTTAAATACCCTTTTCCAAAATTTTTGTACATATTCACAGCTCCACCACATATGGTAATAAGTTCCAACCTCCTGGCATCCCCTCCAACACTTTTTAGATATTTTTTTGTCTATCTGGTGAAATCTAACCGGTGTTAGATACCATCTCCACAATACCTTATAAAAATTCTCCTTAATTCTGATCGATAACAATTTTAACATTCTTGCGTTCCACAACCTCTCCCAGTTGTATTCCTTAATTTCTCCATTTACGTCCTCTTCCCATACCTTTTTTATTGCTTTAAGTGAATTTTGAAATTCTTCCTCTATCAATAATTTATATATCTCACTAGTCAACCCTTTCTTAATTTCCTTTTCTTCTTTCCTACCTTTTGACTCTATTAATTCTTCAAATCTTGTATTATTTCTACACTTTTTATTTTTCAATCTCCATTCCTGAGTCCATTTCCCTAATTGTATACATTTAAACCATGCTGATTTTTGACCTATCAATAGCTCTTTAATTTGCTCATTATCCTTCAAATTTTCCATCCACTTTCTTAACTTAATTATTTCCTTATCTTTCAGTCTCGCTTCAATCTCCACTTTTAATACTCTTGGGAAATTCTCCACTACTACCACTGGGGCAAGTGGTGAATCTCCTGGTATCCACTTCCCCCTAAATTTCTCCCAGATCTCCACTATATTTACTAACAAAGGGTTGTCCAGTCCCTTTAATTCTCTCTTTTGAATTTTTTTAAAGAAAATATTTTTCAATTTATAATCTATTTCCCCAGTTTGCGTCTCCAACCACTCCAAATCTTCCTCCCCTAGAATACAGCTTATAACATATCTTAACTGATTAGCTATGTAATAATACTTAATATTTGGAAGTCCTAAACCTCCCTTCTTTTGAGCCTTATACCATAACCCTTTATTAATCCTAGCTTTCTTATCCCCATTACAATATGCGTTGATTATATTTTGCCAACTTTTCAACTCTACATCTGATATTTTAATTGGTAACATTCTAAACAAAAAATTAATCTTAGGTAAAATCTTCATTTTAATAATTGCTATTCTACCAAACCAAGAATGTTTTAATTTCTTATATACTTCTAATTTCTCCCCTACTTGTTTTTTTAAAGCTACCAAATTAAGTTCCTCAAGCCTATCTAAATCTCTATCAATGTTAATACCTAAGTAACGTACTATGTTTTTAAGTCTAAGACCCAACTTATCCTTACCTTCTTCCAACTCTTCCTTATTATAATTAAATAACATCATTTCTGACTTCCCCCAATTTACTTTTAATCCCGTAATTTCTCCAAATTCTCTTAAATGTTTCTTAATCACCTCAGCACTCCCTAGGGGATCTTCTACCGTCAATAAGGTATCGTCCACAAACATATTCATTTTAATCTTCTCCTTTCTTCCTATCCCCTTCACTCTTTCATCTTCCCTTATTACATTTGCCAAAATTTCTATTACTATTGCAAATAAGATCGGTGAAAGAGGACATCCCTGTCTAGTTCCTCGGGCTAGTGTAATCTGTTGTGTTAACCCATCATTAACCAATATTTCCGCTTTATTATTTTTATACAACTTATCCATCACTCCCATAAATTTATCTCCAAACCCAAATGTTTTTAATATTGTTTTGAGTGCTGGCCATTCCACACAATCAAAGGCTTTGAATATATCCAATGCTAGCAGGCCTGCTTTTAAATTCCTTTTTTTTATAATACTAATTATATTTAATACTCTTCCCATTAAATTAGACATTTGCCTACACGGAATAAATCCACACTGATCTTTTTTAATATATTTACCAATAAATGTGGCCATTCTTTTTGCCATTATTGCTGTAAAAATCTTTGAATCTTGATTTATTAAGGAAATTGGTCTATATGATGCGGGATCTGTTAGGTCCTTACCTGGTTTCGGAATTAATATAATCAGGGAATGATCCCATGATGGCGGAGTCTTCCCCCCTTCTATTATAGTATTAAATAATTTCTTTAATCTCGGTACTAAAATTCCTTTAAAAAGCTTATAATACTCCGACCCCAAACCATCCATCCCCGGTGATTTTCCTCCTTTTAATTTATCAATAACTCCCTCTATCTCTTTTTCCGTAACTAAACCTTCCATATAATCCCTGTCCTGTTTCTGCAATTTTATTTTCCAATTCCTCTCTACATATTCCAATATCTTATCTTGCGGTCCCGATCCTGATGTATATAATTCACTGTAAAAATCCTTAAATATATTTAATTTATCTTTCATTAAATTACAACTATTCCCTGCCTTATCCTTTATTGTCCCTATCATATTCTTAGCCTTTTCCAACTGTGTGGATCTAGCCAGCATCTTTGAGTTCCTATTGCTATATTCAAAAAAATCTCTTTTTAAATACAACAAATTCTTTTGAACTTGTTCTAATTCTTCTTTCTCTAATTCCTTTTTCTTAGCTTGAATTTGGGCAATTAGGCGTTTATCTTTTGTCTCCTTTAACTTTTCTTCCAAACTCCTTATCTCCTCTTCAATCTTTTTATTTTGAGCTTCCTGTTGTTTTTTTAATGTACATCTTTCCCTAATACAAATCCCTCTTACTACAGCTTTCATTGTATCCCATAATATGTCCTGCCGAGTATTCTCTTTTTCATTAATCTCCCAGATTTCCTGCAATTCTTTCTTTATTTTCTCCATTATATCTTTTTTATTCAACAACCTTACATCCAGTCTCCATCTCTTCGCTTGTCTATAGTCTTTCTTGGTTTCCATGTCCATTGTCATTAACGCGCGGTCAGTGACCTTGATAACTCCAATATCACAATCTATAATTTTGGGTAACATATTTTTTGATACAAAAATGTGGTCTATCCTTGAGTAACTCTTAAATCTCTGTGAATAGAAAGTATATTTCCTTTCTTCCCCTCTTAAAACTCTCCACACATCCATTAATTCTTTCCCTTCCATTAATTTGCTTAACTCTGTCTTCCCCACCCTCTTAGTATCTTTTAGTATGTTATCCCTGTCTTTCCCTATATCTAGTACCATATTAAAGTCACCAGCCATCACAATGTGCTTTTTACCCACTTCTCCCAACACATTAAATACTTCATCAATAAAATCCATTTGTTTCCCATTTGGAGCATAGACATTCACTAATACATATTCCTCTTCTCCCAACTTGCAGAACATAATAAGAAACCTTCCATTGTTATCTCTCTTTACACTTTGAATATTTATACCACATGTCTTTGAAATTATTATTGCCACTCCTCTCGATTTCGAAGTTCCATATGCCTTCTCATAAACGCCCACCTCCCTCATTCGAAGCTCATTAACTCCATCTTTGGCCTGATGAGTTTCCTGCAAAAAAATTACATCTATTTTTTTGTTCTTTAATAACATTTCAATCCTCTTTCTTTTAATTACCGTTCCTAGCCCTTTAACATTCAATGTTGCCAATCTAAGTTTATTTTCCATCTCTCTCTTTCACACAAGTCTTTAAGTCGGTCTCCCTCTGTGTTACACATACCCCCTCCCCCCTAACCCTCCCCCCCACATTCACCCCCAATTTCACCCCCCTCCTCACCAGCGTGCTGGGCTTTGGTCCCAATCCTCTTAGAACTCTTAGGGGGGGGGGGAGCTCGGCCCAACATTCCGGAATAACGTCTACCCTCCCCTCCAAGTCTCTTCTTCTCCCTATCCCTCTTACAATATATATTAAGGTCTATTCATTGCTCCCTCCTGCCGCGCCCTCGTCTTGCTTCTCTTCTCCAACCGATGTGGCATCCATTATGCCCAGCTCCTCCAACAACTCGATTCCTTGCTCACAAGATGTTATTCTTTGCTGCTTCCCGTTCCACTTGAACCTCAAGAAAACTGGGTATCCCCAATTATAGGAGATCGATTTCATCTTCAATGCCCCTGTACAGATTCTAACGCTCTTCCTCCACTGGATGGTCTGGGGGCATAAATCCTGGAAAACCTCAATTGGTGTTGCTTGAAGCGTTGGTTGACCTTGACTTCTAATTGCTTGCATTAATTTTTCTTTTTTATAGTAATTAGCAAATTTCACAATAATATCTCTTGGGAGCTCTCTTGTCTTTCCAGATCCAACCCTATGGGCCCGCTCGATATCTTCCATTCTCCAGTCTTCCTGTGGCACCATCTGTTTGGCCCATGCCAAAATTAATTCTCTTATACTATTAGGGGTCTCCGCTTGCCGCTCCCCAAAAGACCGTATGCGTATATTTGCTCTCCTGTCCCGATCTTCCATCGCTATAAGCCGTAAATCCTGTTGCGTTAGCTGTTCCTGATGCTTCTTGTATAAAACCTTTAGTTCTCCAGTTTCTTCCTGCAAAGCTCCAACCTCTTTCTCCACCTTTTGGAGTCCTGCCAAAAGCTGCTGTTGTGAATCAGCAATCCTCTTTGCCAATCTGTCTTCTTGTTTCAATAAAGCCTGCTCAATATTTCCATCCTGCTTTAATATAGCAAGATCTAGCATCTTTTGAAAATTCTGAAGCAGCTCATCTGTTGGGTCAGCTTGCCTCCCTGTGGTTGTTTTAGGAATTGCGCCTGGCTTAGTTCCAATCTTAGCACTGGCATTTCCGGCATGACTAGGGGATTGTTTCTTTGTCTTTTCAGAATCCTTATCCGACATTTTGTCAGTACGGACTAGCCTGTAGCTTCTATCGGACGGCTTATCACCCTTAGATCGGCTCCAAGAAGTTATTTTCTTCTTGCTCATCCACCTTTCAAGCCTATCCGATAAGCACACAGCCACTTCTAGCCAGGGATCAGAGTCTCTTTCTCTCCCTCCCTCTGGCTTCTTTTTTTTTTTATTTTAGTTTCGTTTCTCCTCGAGCTTCCCAGCCAGACCGTTATACAGCTAACAATCTTTCAAAGCCTGAAAGCTTAAAAGTTTTCCAAGCTTAAAAGTCTCTTTTCTGACTGTTAGCAATCGTTCTGTTCTCTACAGCCTATTCAATCAGCCCGCAATCGTAAATACGTCTTTTAATTACCTTCACCGTACTACAAAGCTGTCGGTCCGTCTCCTCCCTTCTGCCGAGCCGGTTATAAAGTCATAAATCTTCTTCCAGCTACAATCTCTTTAGCAAGCTTCCCCCTCTCCATAGCAGACAGAGGACGCTTTTAGGATAGGGAATTTACAATTAATTCATTGCTTCTTTCGGAGGATGAAGGATTTGCGACTCATTCCATGTCCTGCTAGACCACGCCCCCCCCCAGGTCCAGATTATCAACATTTTAGCATTTTATTGGTCTTGTTAATTTCAAAGTAGCACCATCAATACACCAGAGTTACTCAGGATGTGTTTGCATTTAATTGCTCCTCTATTACATAGCAGGTGGATAACTGTTCCAGATGCAGCACTTACAGTCCATTAGCACGAGATGGTCCCTTCTACTAAGTCCCGAACAGCAAAGGGTGGGCAGAAGGTGGATCAGGATCTACTGAGAGTCCTCTGGACAATCTGCAGTAGATGGGTTTCTTACTCATTAAGTTGTTTAAAAACAGAAAAGCTCCACCCATAATTCTTCAAAATTAGAATCCCTAATATCCAGGGTTAGTCATGCTTAGAGAAGACCCACTGAAAACAATTAGACAGATTGGGTCATTTATTTCAATGAGTCTCCTAAGCATGACTAAATCTGGATCCAATCCCTGATCTTTAGTGACTCAGATATAGATTGGCACTCTTTATTTTAAGGTCATCCTAGTGTATGGGTCATGGGGTGCAATAAGTAGTGGACTCCATTTGTGAGCCACTGATTTTCCAACAGGTGCCCCCCCTCACTATTTTGTACCTGGCTCAACTAGGGCTGCCTCTACAAGAGGCATTTAAAGCTCTTTCAAGGCGCATTAAAAAATTTACCTCTACAAGAACGGAGCGCAAATCGGGCGTAGAGGTGCGTTTTCTCTCCGATTATGCGCATTATCGAATGCGCGTTAAATAGCGAGTTTTATTTTGCTCCGGCCATTAAAGCGCATTTTGACTATGTGAACAAGCAATTCTCCGCATTAACTACTTGTAAAGCGCATTTGAAACAACCGGTAAGGTCACCTGTTGAGTGCTCAATTACCTCCTGCATACAAGCATTTACGATAAAGCGCTTCCGAGAAGATGCGCATAATCGGAGGAACGGGCGTCAAACGGAATCCATCTAGAGGGGGTCTAGGTGACCTCATAAGACTAGTAAAAACAAAGAAGATGCCACAAGCCTGATATCTGTTTATATCTGCATTAGAGTAAGAAAGGAGTGTGGTAATACTATGTAAGTTTGTTCAGAACAAAGTCCAACTGTGATCAATGTTCTTGTGAAGAAGTAGCCTGCATATAGCTGTTGGTGTTACGTAACATTTAACTGTGTGTGGCCTTTTATGAGATCCAACAACATTGTTAGATTCTGATTGGTTGAAGATTCTAGCTAAGTGGAAAAGCCTGTGTGATGTTTTAGAAGGACTAGGAGAAGATGAATAGCAAAACCTGAATATTGAGCTACTCTTTTGCTGTGGGATAACCTTACTTGGCTAATGAGTAGGGAGCAGGTTGCTCTTTTATGCTGCCAGGAGGAGGTTACATGAGCCGTCAGTGAACACCTAGATAACTTGTCCAAGCAGCCAGAAATACAACAGGAGGAACTTTGGTACCATAGGAAGATTGTACTCAGAAGCTGGAACTTTTATACATATATTTGACTGGGTGGACATTTAGGGATTTTGGCCTGAGGCTTGTACCAAATGTCTCTTGAGTCCTTAAGAATTGTCATTGAATTATCTTGTGAAAACCCCAAAGTAAATATTTGTAATCCCTTATGTGTAAAATGTGCTTTTAATGAATTAACTTGGTTAGTAATTCACCTTGTCTTCAGTATTAGTGCCCATCTCACATCTAAACCTTTTATAACAGCTACTAAGAGGTTTTAAATGTATTCTAACAGAATTGATGGCATTGGAAAAAATTCAACTTGGGGAACCCTGTGTTTAACATGGCAGCAAATTCCTTATAACATGAAATAGAAGCATCTCTGCCTATAAAGCGGAAAGTCTGTGTGCGTCACGTATGTCCGGAAATGTTTACCCACTTCCACATATGGTTCTGCCTTCATACTGTTCACCCAGACAGGTCTCTGTGTACAGGGATCAGAAAAAAATCTAAATACATGATTTGGGGGGTTTTAAAGTATTTTTTAAGAATTTAATAAAAACCTAGGTTTACGCCTACAACTCCCAGCATGCCTTGGATGGGAGGCCAGGCTTACTGGCCTTTGGCGGCCATTGTGATTCCTAAGGTGAGTCTCGAGCAGTCAACACAACTCCACAGAAAAGGAATCAACCCACATAAATGGGCTGCATCCATTTGCGGTGCCTCCTCCCACCTGCCACGTGCGGTTTTATATTCATAACTACAGTAGATACAACAGCGTGGCTTTGAGATGCCGAACTTTGGACATGCTTAAAGGCCTGATATTTTCTCAGAAACTGGGGGAAGCGCACACACTTAAGAGGGAGGACAGGGAAGCACTCTGTGCATGCCCAGAAATTGGCTCAATGAAGGGGGGCAAGTAGGTGGGCCAGCCCTAATCCCTTGGTGGGCAAGAAGTGCAGGTCCGGGCAGTCCTGGCAGGACTTGGCTGCAGCTGGGCGTGTCCATTGACAGCTGTTTACTTCTCCTCCTTTGCAATACTCCTCCTCAATCCTCTACTGAGGAGCAGCATTGGCAGCAAGAGGCTGTCTCAGAGGATGTGGGCACCTGGGGGCCGCCAAATGCATGCTGGGAGGTGTAGTACTGGTATGAAGAGTGGCTGATTTTAAATAAAGCATGGGTTAGCAAACCAGCTCAGTATGTGAAAACCAGGCCACTATCTCTGTCCTAACTCAGCCCCATTTTCCTGACCTCTCGCTAATTGTCTTTGTTCTCCTTCTAGCTGACCAGATAAAATCCAGGTCAGGGCTCATGTAACTTTAACAGTTGTAGAGAAAAGGGAATTTCAGCCAGTGTCATTTGTATGCAATTAGTTCCTGGTGAAATTCCCTCTCCATCACAACAGTTAAAGGTGCAGGCACTATACTAGAGTGACAATATACAAAAGAAGGCAGGGCCCCTGTAACTTTAACTGTTGTGATGAAGAGGGAATTTCACCAGGGACTAATTGCATACAAATGACACTGGCTGAAATTCCCTTTTCTCTACAACTGTTAAAGTTACATGAGCCCTGACCTGGATTTTATCTGGTCAGCCTACCCCAACTGCCACTCACCTTGCCCACCATTCCATTCTAGCCTCAGCTATCAGTCATTCCTCCATTCACTCTTCTGTTTCAATAGTAAAGCCAGGCTTTTACATCAAAATCATAAACTGTATTCATTAATTCTTGCATCTGTCTTGGAATGTTGTGGTTTAGCTGTAACGGGGGAAAGCACAGCATAATAAATCTCATCAGGTTAAAACGCCTTGGAAAATAATTCATTGCAGTCACTAGGCAAGCCTGCCTGGGGAAAAAATCCTTAAGCAGGGTACCATAACTAAGATGGCCTGCTCTCCTGTTGTCTTCCACCACACCTCAGTGTTCAAAGAGTAACACACTATTCAGGGATATAGGCTCCAGCATGCCTTGGGTGGGAGGGAAGATTTATCAGTCTTTGGCAGCCATCATTTGGAAGTGGCTCGCCATCCTGGGCCTGAAGGAAGAGCGCCTGGAGAGAGTAAAGAAACTAATTTAATTTGTTTTAAAGTTACCTCACAGGCCTAGGACCGGCCTACCTTGCAGGGTTGTGCTGAGGGTAAGAGAGGGAAGAAAAGAAATGAATTTACTTTGTTTAAAGGTTAACTTAGGGTGACCAACTGTCAGGATTTCCCCGGATTTGTCCTGGTTTTTGTTCTATCCTGGGTGTCCGGGGGGATTTTCTGTAATTTTCTATAATGTCCTGGAATGACACGCTTTCCCCTTTAAGGCCGCCATAAGTGTGGTGAGGGGGAATGATGTGCTTTCTGGAGGCCCCTATTGGATCAGTGTGGGGGGCAGGAATGACATGCTTTCTGGAGAAAGGTTGCTTTCTGGGGCCTCTGGAAAGCATGTCATTCACAACTGCCACACTAATGGCAGCTGTCAGTAGCATGGCAGGGGGAATGACACGCTTTCTTGAGGCCCTGGAAAGTGCACTTTCCCGCCCCCTGCCCCTCTGGGTGTCCTCCTTTTTGGTTTCCCAAATATGGTCACCCTAGTTAACTCACAGGCCTAACACTGCCCTGCTATTTTAAGATGAGTACTTCGAAGACATATTTCTTTGGGGGCCTGAGCAATGCCAGGTAGAAACTTGAAATTTGGCACATTGATAGGTAAGGCTATACAATGTACCATAAAAATATAAAAACATGACATTTTTGGTTTAAAATATTTTTAAAGAATTTAATAAAAAGCTGAGGCTTATGCCTACAACTCTCAGCATGTCTTGGGTGGAACTCCCAAGCGTCTTCTCTTGCCACCAGACTATGACACATGACCAGTACAAATTGCTATTATTCCTTCAGAACATTCCATAAATAAAAAAATTTCAGCAGGAGATGTTGAAAATTGTTTTATCCTCTATGTGGCTCCATAGCAGTGGCATAATGCATCTAGCACCATAAGGTGGCGGACTGACCATTTAACTAAAAAAATAATAATAAAAATGCCATGTTGTGTCTTCAGAGCACAGGTATGTCAGATAAAAGGCCCAAGTCACCAGTGGCCTTGACCATCCTGGCTTTCTGCCAAAACCAGTTAAATGTACATATACAGTAAATTATGCCAATAACGTGTTCTGAGTTCTGGCTGCTTTCCTGTTTTCATAATAATAACTTCAGAGCACATGCATACGACAGTTCTTCATGTCCACTGAGATCTGCTTCCCTGCTATATGTTATTCAGGTACTTGGGCAATGCCGGGTATATTTTGAAAACATATTCTTAGGTTTGCATCTTTTTTAGCTGGTAGAAAGGGTGTTGTGTGTCCTGATTGTTTTCAAAGTTTAGACAGCTGCTCCAGCCAAGGCATGATGGGAGGTGTAGGCATTTCAGGTAGGGATGTGCACTGACCCCCCGGATCGGATCGGATAGCAGATCGGAATCGGACCTGGGGGGTCGGATCGGATCGGATCGGAGGATGGTCGGATCGGATCGGACCGGATGTCTGATCCGGATCGGACGCCATTTTGAATGCTTTTTCCCATAGCCAAGTATTGTTTTACAAAAACGCCTATAACTTTATCATTTTTAAAGATAGAAGGATGAAACTTGGGCACATTATACACTGGTTAGGGACAGTTATCTGTGAGAAATTTCAGAAAGATTGGTGCATGCGTTTTGTGGCAATTAATTTTTTAATAAATACCCAGGAATGCCTATAACTTTATCATTTTTAAAGTTACACACATGAAACTTTGCCACATTGTAGGTGGTACCTTGGGACCTATGTGTGTGAAATTTCAGAAATGTAGGTGCTTGTCTTGTGTGGCAATTAATTTTTAGAAAAATGGGTAGTAGTGGGGTAAATACATTTACGCCTCCCATTTTTTTATTTTTGAAGATACAAACAGGAAACTTGGGCGCATTACAGGTACCACTTGCCTTGATATGTGTGTGAAATTTCAGAAACATTGGAGCTTGCCTTGTGTGGCAATTAATTTTTGAAACAATGAGGAAAGAAACACCTATAACTTTGTCATTTTTAAAGTTACACACATGAAACTTTGCCACATTGTAGGTGGTACCTTGGGACCTATGTGTGTGAAATTTCAGAAACATAGGTGCTTGCCTTGTGTGGCAATTAATTTTAGAAAAATGGGTAGTAGTGGGGTAAATACAGTTACGCCTCCCACTTTTTTATTTTTGAAGATACAAACAGGAAACTTGGGCACATTACAGGTACCACTTGGCTTGATATGTGTGTGAAATTTCAGAAACATTGGTGCTTGCCTGGTGTGGCAATTAATTTTTGAAACAATGAGGGATTCATTGGACAGCACTTGCCCATAGGGATTCATTGGACAGTATTTGCCCATAGGGAATCATTGGACAGTACTTGCCCATAGGGAATCATTGGAAAGCACTTGCCCATAGGGAATCATTGCATTGCACTTTCCCATTGAGAAATACAGTTATGCCTCCCACTTTTTTATTTTTGAAGATACAAACAGGAAACTTGGGCACATTGTAGACTGGTTAGGGATAGTTATCTGTGAGAAATTTCAGAAAGATTGGTGCATGCGTTTTGTGGCAATTAATTTTTTAATAAATACCCAGGAATGCCTATAACTTTGTCATTTTTAAAGTTACATACATGAAACTTTGCCACATTGTAGGTGGTACCTTGGGACCTATGTGTGTAAAATTTCAAAAACGTAGGTGCTTGCCTTGTATGGCAATTAATTTTAGAAAAATGGGTAGTAGTGGGGTAAATACATTTACGCCTCCCATTTTTTTATTTTTAAAGATACAAACAGGAAACATGGGCACATTACAGGGAACACTTCACTTGATATGTGTGTAAAATTTCAGAATGATAGGTCCAGGCATGTGGTGGCAAGGTGTCTGCACACACCACTTTGAAGACTGTAGAAAATTTCTCCTGTAACGATCCTAGCGAGAGAGAGTGATCCTAGGCTCAGCCGTTCTGCTTGAGTAAAAAGTGAAAGTATCAAAGCAGACACGAGCCAAGTGCTACTTTGTTTCTCCTTTTGTAATGGATACTAGCTCAGTTGCAGCCAAGCGTGCAAGGATCAAAGAGATGAGAGAAAGTGTTTCCTTCTTCTTCCCGGGAGGCGGGAGGGTGCAATTGACAGCCCCAGCCTCTGTGGAAAAACGTTTATAACTTTTAATCTAAAAAATTCGTAGCCACCAAATGCCTGGACCCAGCTTTCTGAAATTTTACACACATATCAAGTGAAGTGTTCCCTGTAATGTGCCCATGTTTCCTGGGTATTTATTAAAAAATTAATTGCCACAAAACACATGCACCAATCTTTCTGAAATTTCTCACAGATAACTGTCCCTAACCAGTGTATAATGTGCCCAAGTTTCATCCTTCTATCTTTAAAAATGATAAAGTTATAGGCGTTTTTGTAAAACAATACTTGGCTATGGGAAAAAGCATTCAAAATGGCGTCCGATCCGGATCGGACCTCGTCGGATCGGATCGGATCGGAGGTTGATCGGATCGGATTTTCCAGATTTTGGGGCGGATCGGATTCAGACCGTGGATCGGATCCGATCCGATGCACACCCCTAATTTCAGGTAAAACAAAAAACTAAACCCGAAGCTCGCTCTACTAGCAATATGGGATAAAGGGGAAGAGGATAAAAATAAGAGAGAATTGATAAACAACCTCCTGACACCTGTTAGATTAATGATCGCAAAAAATTGGAAAGGACAAGGAAGCTATACAATAGAAGAATGGTATAAAGAAATATGGGATATAGCACTGAATGATATGCTGACTTGTAAAATGAAATTAAAGAGGGGAATGTCCGGTAAAAATGATTTTGGGGAAATATGGAGTCCCCTGTTGGAATATGTATTAAGATCGGGGAAGGGACAAACACCTTCAAAAGAGTCGATAAATTTCTGGATAGAATAAAAGATTAAGAGAAGGTCTCCTGGATTGGGGGTGCACGGGGGGGAATGTGGAGGATTATGTATGTATTTTATGTGTTGTTTATGTTATTATGTTGGAATTAATAAAATTATTTCAAAAAAAAAAAAAAAAAAAAAGCTGAAAATTTCTATTATAAAACATGTGTATACAATTATCCTGAGTTTGCATCTGTTTTAAAAGCAATGTTATTCACAATCTTATATAGATCTGTTCTCTCCAAATCATCAATTGCAACATCGTCCTTATTGCCAAGGCTTACAAAGTGCAAGTCCACAACTGTAGTCCATTCACATTCATTTTAAAAGTATTTGTATATTAGTTTTTCCAGTGGATCGTGGTCATGATTCTACAAAGCTACACTTTGTTCTACACAACTTAACATTGCTCAATTCTATTTATCCCTCTATTGAAAAAATCACTGTGATTTTTGGAATGGCAAAAATACGTAAGAGAACATCACTCTTGCTCAGGAGTAGACAACCTTTGGGGCCTGTGGGCACATTTGGAAATTTGCAATACTGTCCTGGGCACAACCACAAAATGGCTGCCACGGGTGGGCATGGCTGGTCACAAAGGACAAGTAACCTGCTCAGAGGCATCCATGGGAAATTAAGATTGCAGCAGCTAGAGGCTCTCCCACTTCGCTTTGAAGCCATCCCAAGTGCCAGAAGGGAAATATGAAAATATCATTTAAATAAAAATGGGGAGCAATAGAGTTTTTCAGTGGGTACCAAGGATAGTGCCTGGGGACACATTGGGGCCCATGGGTACCGCATTGCCTACCCCTGCTGTAGCTAGACAATCTGTTCAGGTTCATGGCCATTTGCTTCCCTTGAGATGTATGGGAACAGAGAAAGGCAAAAGTAAGTATTTTACAAAGCCCAGAAGCAAAACGGAGTATCTGCAATTACACAGAAGTGTTGGCTATTTTGGATTTATGCAAGATTGAATACCCACAACGTGATTTGCTTATTGCCATAATAAAAGTTGATGATTAATAATGCAGATTAGAAACTTCTTGAGCAATTAAGGCTTTAAGATTTATCCCAGGGCATGAAGAGCTGTGGTCTTGCGCATTATTCGCTCAGTCAGTGGTGAATTTGGTCTCAGCCCATCACGTTCATTAAGGAGGCATCTAAAGGAGAAGTTATGAGAATTCCCTTAAAGCAGCTTCTTTTTGAATGCAGTAACCAAGTGTCATTTGAAACATTAGCCATCAGCATGTTGCTGCTTTATTGCCACTTAACACACATCAGTTCACTCAACATATGCTGTTAAATGCCTGGGAGAAGAGAAAAGTCTTAACCTAGTGTCAAAAAGATAAATGTTGGCGTCAGGCGAGCCTCATCGGGGAGATCGTTCCAAAGTTGGGGGGCCACCACTGAAAAGGCCCTCTCCCTTGTTGCCACCCTCTGAACTTCCCTCGGAATAGGCACTCGGAAGAGGACCTTAGATGTTGATTGTAGTCTACAGGTAGGTTCATGTTGGGAGAGGTGTTCTGTCAGGTATTGTGGTCCCAAGCTATGTAAGGCTTTATAGGTTAAAACCAGCACCTTGAATCGGGCTCGGAAACGTGCAGGCAGCCAATGCAAGTGGGCCAGCATTGGCCTTATATGTTTGAACCTTCTGGTTCCTGATATCAATCTGGCCGCTGCATTTTGCACAAGCTGCAGCTTCCGAACCATCTTCAAAGGCAGCCCCTCATACAGCGCGTTGCAGTAATCTAACTTGGAGGTTACCAGAGCATAGACAACTGAAGCCAGGTTATCCTTGTCCAGATAGGGGGCACCAACCGAAGTTGGTAGAAGGAACTCTGTGCCACTGAGGCCACCTGAGCCTCAAAGTTGGTAGAAGGAACTCTGTGCCACTGAGGCCACTTGAGCCTCAAGTGAAAGAACACCCAAGCTACAAACCTGCTCCTTCAGGGGGAATGCAACCCCATCCAGAACAGGTTGAACACCCTCTATCAGGTCAGAAGAACCACCTACTAACAGCATCTCAGTCTTGTCTGGATTGAGTTTCAGTTTATTAGCCCTCATCCAGTCCATTGTCACAGCCAGGCACTGGTTCAGCACATCCACAGCCTCACCTGATGAAGATGAGTGGGAGAAATAGAGCTGTGTGTCAACAGCATACTGATGACAAGACACTCCAAAACTCCAGATGACCGCACCCAACAGTTTCATGTAGATGTTGAACAACACGGGGGACAAGACTGACCCCTGCAGAATCCCATACTGGAAAATCCATAGGGACGAGGAATGTTCCCCAAGCACCACCTTCCAGAACCAACCCGCCAAGTAGGAGCAGAACCACTGCAATGCAATACCTCCCACTCCCAATTCAGCCAGTCCTGCCCAAAAGATACCATGGTCAATGGTATCGAAAGCCACTGAGAGATCAAGGAGAATCAACAGAGTCACACTCCCCCTGTCCTTCTCCCGACATAGGTCATCATACAGGGCGACCAAGGCTGTTTCCGTGCCCAAACCAGGCCTGAAGCCGGACTGAAATGGACCCAGATAATCAGTCTCATCCAAGAGTGTCTGGAGCTGGCCCGCAACCATTCCCACAAGAACCTTGCCCAGGAATGGAACATTTGCCACCGGCTTATAGTTATTAAGGCTTTCCAGGTCCAGGGAAGCTTTCTTCAGGAGTGGTCTCACTACTGCCTCTTTCAGACTGTCTGGGACCACTTCCTCTCGCAGAGAGTCATTAATCATTTCCCTGGCCCAACTGGCTGTTCCATCCCTGCTAGCTTTTATTAGCCAAGAGGGGCAAGGATCCAATACAGTGGTGGTTGCACGAACCTGTCTAAGCACCTTGTCAACATCCTCGAGCTGTATCAACTGAAACTCATCCAAGAAAACAGGACAAGGCTGTGCTCTGAACACTTCACTAGATTCACCTGCTATAACACTGGAGTCTAAGTCCTGGTTGATGCCAAAGATTTTATTCTGGAAGTGCCTAGCAAATTCAGTACAGCTGGCCTCAGATGAGTCTACCATGTCCTTGGGGCTGGCATGTAACAGCCCCCGGACTACTCTGAAAAGCTCCGCTAGGCGGCAGATTGATGATTGGATAGTGGCAGCAAGGTACTAACCGCAAGAACTAACCACTCATGTTTTCCGCTTCTGCGGCTTTTCTGGAATGTTTGGAATGGCTCACAGTGACTGCTGCATCCCATCCTAAGCACTTGTTTCCAGGCATGTCAGGCAACAGGGTTGTCGTTAATGTTTGATGTTATTGGAAGAAGGCTCAATATTCAATAGTACACCTTGAACCATAGGCATCCAGCAGGTAGGCGCTCCATGGAGCCGCACCAGCAGGAGAGCAACCGGTGTAGCTCTCTACAGAGCCCACCCAGCCCAATTGCCTCAACTTGGGGGGGGGGAGTGAAGCCACCTTCAGGTGTGATGGCAGCAGTAGCAAATGCTCCCACCCCCACAATATTTGCAGCGGCTTGTGCCCCTCCCCTCACCATGTGTGCATGGCAAATTAAGCGCCTCTCCTCCCCTTCTCTGTGCACAGCAGCGGCTGGTGCTCCCCTCCCCCCCCCAGAAACATTTCCCAGCCACTAACGAAGGGCAATTGCACCAGCCATAGAGCAAGGGAGGCACAATGGTCAAACCTGCCAATGCAATATTTAGCCTGTGCCAAAAGGGTGCTCAGGCATCCTAACTTTACAAGAAGATTGAGGATGAGGAAGGATTCCTTCAGCTCAGCTTAGTCCATTCTGATAGGCAACTTGTCTAAGCAGAATTTTCACATTCCTTGTAAGGAGGAATCCTCAATGGAAAAAGGACATTTAGGTATGCCGGTCAAAATCAACCATCAAGTGTGCAACTTCGTATGTGCCATAGTTTCAAGAAGATAACAAAATATCTTCCTGCTGGGCAGAGACATCTATCCTTCCTCTCTTCATTGACTATTGCCAAGTTCATATTTCTTAGACTATTTCTTAGAAGATAGTACTTACCTAGCAAGTTTTTGGTTGGCTTTAGATTTACAGTTTAAAGCAGCATGTATCAGTAACTGGGCAAAAACATCTCTCTGGGGGGAAAAAAGTTAAATACATAATATAAATTACTGTAATGAGAGACTATGGGAGCAGGGGAAAGGTTGCTAACCAATTAAACATAAATATAAAAAGATTCACGACTGTATTGTGTTACAAACCACATCCATTGTTCACTTGTTTGTTAGGTCCTTTAAAT
This sequence comes from Anniella stebbinsi, assembly GCA_029215795.1. Taxonomy (NCBI): domain Eukaryota; kingdom Metazoa; phylum Chordata; class Lepidosauria; order Squamata; family Anniellidae; genus Anniella; species Anniella stebbinsi. Next base: position 105,305,917 of record JARDYH010000003.1, read on the forward strand.
ATTTGCAGAACAGTAAAATAATGCTGCAGTCCAAACTCCACAGGTATGTTGCCAGTAAAAGCGGTTTTAAGAAAGGTAACTGAGGTTCAATTTACCATCACTGAAAGTAGGCAATACCAGTTTGCTTCTCCTTTCTTAGCTGCTAATAGAGCACCTGTTCTATTGACCATAGGGAAATAGGACAAGATGGGATTCACTGGCTGAAACTCTGTTAATGGTTGTATTTCTTATAACGCAATGGCAAAGAGTGTGACATGTGAAGCAAAAAGCCTATGGTTCAAATCATGCCTCAGCCAATTCACTTGGTAGCTTCAAGCAAGCCGTTTACTCTTAGCCTAATATAACTTGTAAGTAGTAATTATTTGGCTGTCCCTCAAAGTAGTCCTACATCTCGAGTAACATAATGTGAAATGCACCCTATACGTTCTTTTCTTTTTTTTTAGGAGCAACTGTTAACAACAAATTTTACTAGGGGGTCTCAAGGACCCAGAATGCAGATATGGGGTCCGTGCCATAGGACAGGTGCAAAAATGAGAGGGGGCTGAGCTGCGGGGAGTAATAGCCTGGCTTCCCAGCAGCTGACTGGAGAGGAGGGGAAGGTGTGTGTCATAGCTCAAAACTCCTCCCCAACTGGATAAAGAACCTATTGTCTGCAAGTACAATTTGCTTCAGTAGGCCCTCAGCCACTCTTGACAATGGCTGTTTTCTCTCCAGCCTCCATTCTTCATGTATTTCTGTAACTTCTCCCTGAGGACCCAACACTGAACAGGACAAAGCCAACCAAATGTTCATTAAAAAACAAACCAATGACTTTCTCACTTGAGCATTGCTCCCTCCTATTTCAACAATTTTATAGCGAATGGGATAAAGCAATTCCACTGCCTTGTCGTAATTGCCACTCTCAAACTCCACGAAGGCTTGCAAAAGAGGAAGCCCCAGTTTTGGAACTAGGTTTAGCTCATGGTCTTCGTCAGGTGCCCTAGAGAACAGAGAGGGAAATGAAAATAATCAATTGTAAGATTGATAAACCAGATTAATAAACAAAGATGAATAAATACATGAACTACTGCTGTTGTTGCAGGCCTTCATAATCCAAACTAAGGTAGAAAAACAGGACACCTGTTTAACAAAAGATCCTAGAACTAACTGCTGTAGGAACTATGTTAGCTAGACGGTCTTATTTGGTCTTGGGGAGCTTCCATCAGTGACCTATTGCATTCGTTCAGAACTCTTGTTCAGTCAGAACTCTTGTTCAGCAGTTAAATACTTATGTTGTTAATACCCGATTCATATTTTATGTGGCGAGCATGTTTGGTGTTGCCAGCATCTTAAGGCATGAAGTGGAGAGACATGCTTGCAGACACACACACACACGGAGAGAGATACCGTGTATGACGCTGAGGAGCTTTGGCCTTTCTCAGGATTTGTTGAGAACAAATTCCATTCCGTTCCATTCCTACTGAATTCCACTTCAGCAGTGTCATGCTGATGCCTCCTTCAAAAAAATGTTTGCTGGTATATGACAACTTTAAGGTCTGCTATGTGATGAGATGGTTGTTGACAGACAGCCACAATTATTACATTAGAAGATGTGCAGATAAACCAGCCCTTGGTGCTATAGTGGATGCTGCTTGGTTCCAGGATGATATTGGGATGAGTGGATGCCAGTTTGGCTAGGTCATTGCAGAAAGAACCCCTTGCATGGCACTCCTGTACTGAAGCAGTCATTGATGGTAGTGCAGGTGGTTAGACTAGCTCTAGCCTACAGACAATCTGATGCTTGGCTCTCCAAATGTTTTCGACTACAACTCCCACAATCCATAGCAATTGGCCATGCTGTTTTAGGCCAATAGAAGTTGCAATCCAAACCATCTGGAGGGCATCAGGTTGCCTATCCCAAGACACTGGGGGGGGGGGGGAATTGGCTTCTCATAACGTTGTTTGCTGCTTACTGGACCAAATCTTGGAGGGTTGTTAAGAGTTCATGAGTTGTGTTATGGTCCTGGGCCCCTAATGAAGACATCAGGATGTGAGCATCATTGAAGATCAAGATGTGATCCCTGGCATGCTTCTTTGTCAGCTGGTTTACTCCTTTCCACCTGTCACCCACTTTCACACCTAGAAGTAAAGTTGCACATATTTAAAACATCCAAACTGGAATTTAATAAGCAAGGTAAAGACTGTTTGGGCTGCAATTCCTATGCACAGTTACATGGAACAGAACCAATAAACATAGCAGGAACCTTCTTTGAGGTAAACATACAAAAATTTGGCTGTAAGTCTATTAATTAACCAGTGTGGTGTAGTGGCCAAAGGGTTGGACTGGGAATTGGGAGATACGGTTTCTAGTCCTCACTCAGCCATGGAAACCATCTGAGTGACTTTGGGCCAGTCACAGGCTCTCAGCCCAACCTACCTCATGGGGTTGTTATTGTGAGGATAAAATGGAGAGGAGGAGGATTATGTATGCCGCCTTGGGTTCCTTAGAGGAAAAAAGGTGGGATATAAATGCAACATATAAAATAAATATATAATGCTTATTATATGGAATATAATATTTACATGAACATTTAACCATTATGCAGATTCATGTCTTGATCACTCTCATGGCGTGACAGTGGCAGGGGACCTTCTTCTCTTCTGCTGCTCCCAGATGGTGGAACGACCTGCCGGGAGAGATCTGCCAACTTACCAGTCTTCTAGAATTCAAGAGAGCTATAAAGGCTTATCTCTTCCAGCAGGCCTACCCAGTCGAATGTTAAGACTTGGTTGATTTTAATGATGTATTGGTTTTATATGTTTTTAATCAGTTTTATGTATTTTATATTGTTTGTACTGATGCTGTTCCCCGCCTCGATCCAGACGGAGAGGCAGGAAATAAATAAATAAATATAGTATTATTATTATTATTATTATTATTATTATTATTACTACTATTGCTCACCCTTGCTTTCTCCCCAAGGCTTTTTGCTCCATGGGGAGCCTACTCCCTAGAACTAATTTGCAAAGATGAGGGTTATTGTTTGGGGGGGGGGAATGTGGGTGGAATCTTCTGAATGACATCTATAGTCCTCATAAGGGGAAAGCCATTTTTTACCTTCTAACTGAAGTCGATATAACATGGAGCAATTGTCAACAACATCCAGCATTGTCCCACTCAATTGGCACCTGGGAGCAATCTATAAACCACAAAGCATTTAGAACTTAGATTGGCTTCATTTTTGAGGAAAAGAGTCCAGAATGAAAAAGAACAATAGCTCCCTTATACTCTAGTTGCTTGAACTTTACACAATATCAGTGTTTACAATTTCCCCCTGGGAATCCAAACCTAAGAACACCATAAAATTAAGGATAGTTTGGGTTCCCTCCTTCCCATAACCTACTCATATGACTGCTCTTTCTCTCCTTAATTCAAGAATGGGGTTTTGTAAAAGATTAGAATGCCTTCTTGAAAGAGAGAAAGGATTTCTTTGGATTGAAAACATGATTATAAGGTGCCTCCTTGCTGATCCCAAATTGCATGTAAAACAAATACTTTTTTAAAGCATACATTATAACTCTGATATGGCCCATGAAAAGTTTAAGATCTAGAACAAAACAGGATGAAAGAAATGAAAAGCAAGATTAAGAGTAGAAGCTGCTTTCTATTTCACAGACACAGAATGATGGGAAAGTTACTTCTTGGACAGTCAAGGCGATTGCATATCAGGGGAGCAAGGATGTGTGAGCAATATACCTCCCTAAGCAATTTTTGAGTGGGTATTCTTTGAGTAGTTACAATGTGGGCCAGGTACACCAATGCAGCATGAGAGAATTTCTGATATGTGAGGAATATTAGATAATTAAAGGTTCCTATGAGCCCAAAGCATGGGGTGAGCTGGGCTGCCCACTGTGCCTCTGAACCCTTCCAGACAGCCTCTGATGGGCGTTGATAATTCTGCTACATGTGTGCATTAGAAGTGACTAGATCATTCTAGAATTCCCAGTGGAGACACACAGAACACCTCCCCACAGAGGAGACTTGCCAGTTGTATCTTCAAATGGTGCTACTCTAGGCTTGCTTCAGTCCAATCAGGAGGCACATTCAAATTAGTAATACTTACAAGGATCAGGTTCCTCTGATTGCAGACAAGTTTTCTTGTTTTGTACACTTCTAGAGTAAACCTTTTTGATGTTACAATGAAGAGTGCTTCCAAATTTAATTTCAGGGTGGGGAGTGTGCATCAACCATCAGAAATGATCAAGTCCATATAAATTATGTTGCATTTGGCAAAGGCTTTAAAAGAAAGCATAAGGCTACAATTTTATTCACATTTACAGGACAGTAAGTCTCATCCAACTCAGTTAAGAACATGCTGGATCAGACCAAGGGTCCATCTAATTCAGTGTTCTGTTCACACAGTGGCCAACCAGCTGTCAACCAGGGACCCACAAGCAGGACACAGTGCAAAAGCACCCTCTCACCCATGTTCCCCAGCAACTAGTGAATACAGGCTTACTGCCTCTGATAATGCAAGTTGCTTACCAGTAACTGTAGTTCTTCGAGTGGTCATCTGTGCAGTCACACACTATGGGCTCGTGCCGGTGCCGAGCCTCACTTCGGAAACTTCTAAAGCTTAGAAATTATTGGCGGGAACCCCTCCCCCCACCGTCCTATCGCGCATGCCTGGGTTCCCGCCTACCTCAGTTCCATGAGACCGCCTGAACGGCCCAGCACCGAGGTAGTCTTACAGAATACTACTTAAGAAGAGCACACAGTGGCATGGCGAAGACACTCATAGACTCCTAAAAGCGAAGTCTAGAGGGGACGGTGGGAGGGTTGTGTGACTGCACAGATGACCACTCGAAGAACTACAGTTACTGGTAAGCAACTTGCATTTCTTCTTCGTGGTCTCTGTGCATCACACACTATGGGCGAGTAACCAGCAAACACTTACCGGAGGAGGGTAGACTCGCTGAGAATACATCATTGTAGAATTGAAGACAAGACTGCTCGTCCGAAACTAGCATCATTCCGTGCCCGAACGTCCAGCTTGTAATGAGTCACGAACGTGGAAGCTGCCGACCATGTGGCAGCTTTACAGAGATCTGGAATTGGTATGCCCCTATCAAGAGCTGTAGATGTCACCATTGCTCTTGTAGAGTGTGATCTCAGTCCCGTTGGAACCTCCTTTTTAGCTAGGTCATAGCTGATCGAGATAGTGTTTACAACCCATTTGGCAAACCGCTGGGCTGACACCGCCTGGCCCTTCAGCTTTCCACCATAACAAATGAAGAGCCGCTGAGATTTTCGAAAAATACGAGTCCTGTCCTTGTAATAGGCCAGTGCCCGCCTAACATCGAGACAGTGCAGTTTTGCCCCGACGGTATCCTCAGCGCCCTGAAAAAAAAATCGGGAGGACGATGTCCTGATCTATGTGAAATTGTGACAGTACTTTAGGTCTGAATCCCGGCCCCGGTCTGAGGACGACCTTATCCCTGAAGAATTGTGTATATGGAGGGTCCAGCATCAAGGCACAAAGTTCCGATGCCCGTCTCGCAGAGGTGATGGCCACCAGAAACGCCACTTTCAAAGTCAATAATCGTAAATCCACCGTCGCTAACGGCTCAAAAGGTTTTGACGATAGTGCCGTTAGAACGACCGACAGACTCCACTGTGGCACTAGGGAACGTGTAGGCGGCCGTAAGTTCCGCAGTCCTCTCAGGAAACGTTTGGAAATTGGGTGAGAGAAGACAGAGTAGTTCTGAATAAGGTCATGGCTAGATGAGATAGCTGCCAGATAGACCTTTATAGATGTCTGCTGCAAACCTGATTCATGTAGGGTCACTAGAAACGATAGGATTTCCCTAATGTCACAGGACTGCGGTGAAATATTGTGTTCTCTAGCAAACGTGACGAATTTCTTCCATTTCAGGGCGTACGACTTCCTGGTGGATGGTCTTGTGGCTTCTCTCAGGACGTTGCGGACAGAAAGCGGTAGGTCTAGGTGGGCCCATCGCGTCGGATGCGCCACGCTGTCAGCTTTAGCCTTCTGAGGTTTGGGTGGCGAACGAGACCTTTGTCCATTGAGATGAGATCGCCTGTTTTCGGAAGGTGGATGTATTCCCCGTCCGCTAGTCGAAAAAGTGGGGAGAACCAAGCTTGCCTCGGCCACCATGGCGTAATCAGTATGGCATTTGTCTCTCTGAGCTGCAGAATCGCCACCACTCTGGAGATCAGTGGGAAGGGTGGGAAGGCATAAACAAGCCCTGGTCCCCAGGGTGTGCTGAGTGCATCTCCTAGGGAGCCCTTTCCCACTCCTGCCCTGGAGCAATAACATCTGCACACAGCATTGTCCGCAGATGCGAATACGTCTAAAGTTGGAGTTCCCCATCGGGTGAAGAGGGTCGAGATGGTGCGTGCGGAGAGAGCCCACTCGTGCTGATTCGAAAACTGCCGGCTGAGTTCGTCCGCTCGCGTGTTGTCTGTGCCTGCTATATGAACTGCAGACAGGGTGATCCCATGGGAGATCGCCCAATTGAAGATTATTAGTGTGAGTTGCAGTAGTTTTCTGGATCGAGTTCCTCCCTGCTTGTTTATGTACCAGACTACTGACATATTGTCTGATACAATGCGGACGTGGTGATGCGAGACATAACTCTGAAAGGTTAGTAAGGCATTTTGTACTGCACGCAGTTCCAGGAAATTGATGTGGTGTTTCTTGTCTTTGGGAGACCACTCCCCTTGCGCTGAAAGATGATTGCAATGTGCTCCCCATCCCAGAAGTGAAGCATCCGATGTTATGGACCTGGATGGGAGCGGTTCCAAAAACGGTAGCCCCATCTGCAAATTCTTTGGGATGGTCCACCAGCGGAGCGACTGAAGCAGTCGACTGGGGGTGATTACCCTCATAGTATTCCTGTGGTGAACTGGATCGAATACTGCGATGAGAAACGACTGCAGGGGTCTCATTCTGAGACGGGCCCATCGCACGACATAAACTGTGGAAGCCATGAGCCCCAACAGTTTCTGTAGGGTGACAACCTTGTGAGAGCGTGTGTCCATAATCTTTTGGGCCATCCTGTGGATCCTTATACGTCTGTCCTTGGGGAGGAAGGCTCTTCCGGATTTTGAGTCGAGAAGCGCGCCCACGAACTGTATCGTTTGCGTCGGTTGTAGGATGGACTTTTCCTCGTTCACCACTAGCCCCAGTGAATCCAGTAAGACCGTGACTGTCGCAACGTCCTTTCTTGCCTGAGACTCGGATTTGGAAACAATTAGCCAATCGTCCAAGTATGGGTAAAGTTCCACTCCCAGCGCACGTAGATAGGCGCATACGGCTGCCATGCATTTGGTGAATACCCTGGGAGCGGACTTTAACCCGAAGGGAAGGACGTTGAACTGAAATATCTCGTTTCCTATAACAAACCTCAGAAATCGTTGGTGGGGTTGGTAGATGGGGATATGGAAGTAGGCGTCTTTGAGGTCTACAAGGGTGAACCACACATTTCGTCGGAGTAGCGGCAGGACAGTGCCTAAGGTTATCATCCTGAACTTGATGGTTGACAGAAACTCGTTTAGCAGCCTCAAGTCCAGAATAGGCCGTAGTCCCCCATCTTTCTTCGGAACTGTAAAGTATCGGGAGTAGAATCCCTTGCTCGCGTCTGAGATGTTTACTCGAGTAATCGCACCCTTCTGGAGTAGATTTGACACCTCCTGCTGCAGGATGTCTGAAGAGGGAGTGAGTCTCAGAGTTCCAGTTGGTGGGGGACTTGCGAAGTCGATACAGTACCCTCGAAGGATAATTTGCAGTACCCACTTGTCCGTCGTAATGTGTGTCCATGTGTTGTAGTACGGGCGCAGTCTGCTGTGGGAAGACATTGGTGACTGAAGATGACTCGGGCCCGAGTCAAAGACGTTGTTTAAGGTTCTGCTCTTGTCTGGTACGATGTTGCCGGGTCTTATTCTGAGAGAACTGTCTTTGTTGTCTGAATGGTTGGCAAGACGGCTGGAACCGGGAATGTTGTTGCTGTTGTTGGTGCCTAAAAGGTGCCTGGCGTTGCGGATAGTATTGTTGCCTTGTCCAGCGACGTGGTCTATATGTTGAGGAAGGCGCTTGCTGGTAGAACCCCATCTTTTTGGCCGTGACACGCGCTTTTTGTATAGTGTCCATCTGCGTGTCCGTATTTGCGTTGAAGAGCCCTTCCCCATCAAACGGGAGATCCTCTATGCGTGCTTTTGACTCCTGTGGCAGGGCTGAAGAGCGTAGCCACGCATGCCTGCGTAATGCCACGGACGCCACCATGGACTTTGCCAGACAGTCAGTCATGTGCCGGGCCGAACTGAGCTCTTGTCTAGCGAGGGCTATTGCCTCTTGCTGGAAGACTTGCGCTGCTGCCTGGATATCATCTGGGAGGTGTTTATGCAAAGCGGCCACTTTGTCCCATATAAAGAGATGATACCTGGCCATAAGGGCCTGGTAATTCGCGATCTTTACCGCCAGCGCAGCCGAGGAGTAGACACGTCGACCGAATGCGTCTAACTTCCGGCCCTCTTTGTCCACAGGTGTTGTATGAGGTCTAGATGATCGTCCTTGTGCTGACTCTACTATTACAGAATTCGGTTTGGGATGTTGTAGTAGGAATCCCGCATCCTTCTCCTGAAGTTTGTACAAGGCGTCCACACGCTTGGACACTGGACCCGTCGTGGCCGGTGACTGCCATGACTCTCGTAATGTGCGCAGAAGGGTCGGCAACAGGGGCATTGCTAATGGCGAACTCGATTCCCCGTACATCACGTCATACGCAATATCTGCTTCAGGGCTGTCCGTGTCCGGAACCTCGATTCCCAACGACTCCACTAGCCGCTGCATCTGATCGAGGAAGGTGACCACCTCCACCGAAGGGGACGCCCTCTTGTCGGTACCGACTTCGTGCGGTGGTGATGGCGAGGTCGGCTGCGCTATGTTAGACGCGTCGGAGGACTCGGAGGCGTAGTCGTCATCCGAAGGTGAGTGTGACAGCGGTGCCCGGATTTCCATGACTCCCAGGGGTGGAAGGGCCGGATCCTGCGCTCGCTCAGCGTGGTCCGGTACCGAGACTGTTGCTGATGGAGGGGCTCTGGGTGGTAGTGGTGGTACAAACTCTGGACCCTCTTCATCAAGTCTCCTTCCCGTATACTGATCGTACAAGGGCTTCTTGTGGGCGAGCGGCATCTGCGAGGACCAGGATCGGATGGATCGAACAGACCCTCGATCCCAATCGCCTTCCTGACCTGGTACCCCAAACGGTAACGGGGAATGCAGTGGTGACTCCGTGGAGAGGGGGTCGAAGCCGAAGTCCCCCGGCTCGGATCCGAGCTGCGACCCCGAGAATGCAGTCCTGGATGGGCGAGCTGAGAAAATTTCCCCTTTCGATGTCGAAGGCTTGCGTGTCTTCGGTACCGATGACCGCAGGATCACTCGTGCCGGCACCGAGGTCGTCGGGGTCGAGGGCCAGGCAATTGGTATCGACACCGATGCCGGTGGCGATAGTACTTGTCCACTCATCGGTACCGGTGATGTCGTCGGTACCGAGGCGGCTTTCGGCGTGATCTTTGCCTTCTTCGGCGCAAGGCTTGTCAGTGCTGAAGTGTTGGGCTTCGACGTTGATGGTGCTTTTCTCTTCTCCTTCCCGGAATGCCTGCTGCTTCCCCCGTTTTTCGGGTCCTTTTTAGTCCGCTTCACCTTGCCCACGTCTGTGGGAAGGGAGGGCTTAATCTTTTTAGGGCGGGAGCTTGTCTCCGCCGGAGTCGAACGCAACGGCGTCGCTATCTTCTTCGGTGTCGTGCCTGGCACCGGTATCGGTACGTCGACTGTTTCCAAAGCTCGTTTCCAGAGCATAGCTCGGAGCTTATTTGCTCTATTTTTCCGCGTTTGTCTTGAAAAATTCAGACAGTGCGGGCATGTGTCCACTATGTGAGCCTCTCCTAGACACAGGAGGCATTTCGCATGCCCGTCCGACAACGTCAGTTTCGCTTTACAGCCCGAACAATTCTTAAACAGAGACGCCATCTTGAAAAGTCCCCAAGGCGGGAAACAACTAGAGGGAACTGGGTGGGTGGGGAGGAATGGCGGTTGCGTCCCCTGAGGACCCCACAAACCAACGCCGCAAGGGCGCGTCTTTGAATTTTTTAAGCTAACTATATACAAGTAGGAGAGATAGACGATAGCAAAAGATAGAAATAACAACTGTAGAATATATTAATAGATATATATAATTTTTTATTTTTTTTTTTATTTTTTTTTAGGAACAACAGATAACGAAGAAGAAGAAAGGAAGAAGAAAAAATAGTAAAGGGAAAGACAGAATCAAGTTATAATAAATCTAAGCCAACGAACGGATAAGAGAAGTCCTTAGTGAGGCAACCAGCAAGGCGGTCGAAGAAGAACTGAGGTAGGCGGGAACCCAGGCATGCGCGATAGGACGGTGGGGGGAGGGGTTCCCGCCAATAATTTCTAAGCTTTAGAAGTTTCCGAAGTGAGGCTCGGCACCGGCACGAGCCCATAGTGTGTGATGCACAGAGACCACGAAGAAGAACTGAAGGTTGCAGTTAGCCTCAGTTGACTTCTGAGTAAACATACTTAGGATTGGGCTGCGTATCATGCATATTGAGAGTAATACAAGGGCTAGCACAGCAGAAGAGCCGAAGTTCTATGCTCAGTGGGTGAGCACATTTGGCATACAGAATGTTCCTTGGAGGTGGTTTGCAAGTGGGACTCTCATTTGCCCCTATTGCTCTAAAACAGCCTTCCCAACTTGGTGCCCTCCAGATGTGTTGGATACAGCTCCCCAGTGGATTCTGGGAGCTGCAGTCCAGCAAATCTTGAAGACACCAAGATGGGATAGGCCGCTCTAAAAGGTTTCCCACCCTTGCTCTATGCATTCCTCCATGACTAGGCAAAACTAGAGTATTATACAAAAAATTAGTAAAAACTGCAGAATGAATCATACCAACATGAAAATTTTGCATAGTTTATGTAGGCCACAGAATTCAGTTTTTCTTGCAGAATTTTAATAATTTTAGCAGGGAATGAAAATTCCACTCTATACACAATATTGGAGAATGCAGATGGCATTTCTTTTGCCAACAAGGAAGCCGCTAACACTTACATGAGTGTCATAAATGGTCAAAGCAGCCTCATAGTCACCCTACAAAAAGAAAGAGGATTTCTTATTAATTACATGTATATTTGGTAATTAAATAACCTGCAATAATAGTGGCTTGACTCAGGCAACTGCTTCTTTTCACCCCTGACACATCAGACTATGAATTACCATGCACTGGCATTTAAATAGTATTGGAAGTGTTCCAAAAGCAAAAAAACCTCCAATTCTACCACCACATTTTTGGTAAACTGAAAATGCTCATTGCATTGAAAATGTGAAAGTCAAACAACAGGCTAGGCCTATCTAGTAGTATATTCCTTCTAAGTCTTAAGTCTCTAACAATTGGCTGAAATGCACACATGCACAAGAGACACACTGCTAACCTGAAGTAGACTGGAAACAAAAGTGAGTTTTCAGGCATTAGCCATGGGTCAATATCTGGGTCAATCCCTGGGTTTACCTGTTGTGAAAAATCATTCATCACATCCCTGCACTGGTGGCAGTTTGTTTTTGGCTTTTGTTTTGTTTTCCTTCTGCTCAGAGTACAAAAGTTCCTTCCCACGTGAGGGAAGAGTACTGACCGCACTTGTTCCCAAGCATGGAGAAATGCAAGCGCTCATCTGTACAGAATGATGAGATGGGCCAGTAATCTCTGTTCTTGAACAAGCCGTGAGTGAGTGTGGGAACGAAGATATTTCATATATCAAACTGAGACAAGCAACTTAAACGGAAAAATATTCAAACGGTGAAAGGATGGCTAGCAAATATTGAAAAGATTTTATCAGAAACACAAGAGATAGCTGTAGATGCATCCACATACCTTTTCAATCAAATACAAAGCCCAGTGCCAGTAATTATGGCAAGCAAGCATGTCACTATCCTGGAATGGATGAAAGAATGATGATCATAAACTAGAATCTTACCACCCTACAACTGAAAGTAGCTGAAGGGCTATCCAGAGCTAAATGTCTTGGACTGCTAGAAGAAACTCTATGCTAGGGATTTGGATCTCACAGAGGTCTGATGCAACCCCCAACATGCCCTCCGACCCCAAGGATCCCTTTTGCAACATGAATCCTTGCAACAGCCCTGTCGAAGAGGCCAGTGTTACTATTTCCATATTAAGCATGGGAAAACTGAGGCTTGCTGGCTTGCCTAAGAACATACAGCAAGTTGTGGCTGTGGCGAGATTTGAACCAGGGACTTTCCAACTATCACAAGTCAGTTTGCAATAAAAATCCAATGAGAACGAGATTAAACACTCGATGGCCTAGTTGCAAACAATAATTGATGAAAGTAGCAGCAAAAATCAACACATGGATCAAAAGGAGCAAATCAGCAAGTTGACCCAAAAGCTCTCTAAATAGAAAGTGTTTGGCCCTATTTCCAAAACCCCCCAAAGTGAGCAGTCTTAGCTGGTCATCCTAGGTAACAATTCTACAGAGTGGACGCAATCACTGAAAAGGACTCATTCACCTGCCTTATCTTGGAATGGCACGGCAATCCGAGTAGAGCCGCATTTGACAGAATGATACTGCTACATGGCATAGTATGTGGCGCAAAGCGCAACGAAGCAGGTCTTTCAGTGCGTGAGAATGTGCACAGCCCCTTCAGAAAGCTAAATAAAAGGAAGAGCGTACCTTCCAGTTGTTTTCAGTTTGCTTCAGAAATGCCAGCCCACTCTTCAGATCGGCTTTCATTTCATTCACGTGAGCTAAGGTGTGCACAGACCATGCGTCTGTCTGGTTAATAGCTAAAGCCTATCGAAAGGGCGAGAGGAAGCAATGTGCACTCAATAGCTGTTGTGCAGTCTTACTATTTGTTCAGTTGCTCGAAAAGCATTATTCAGCACTTGGCTTAGCTCCTGGGGTCAGTAGCAGGGTGGGCAGACCTTCCAAGACCCAACTGAGGAATGTTTGCTAGTACACCACTCCGAGCAGCCAGGGAAAAGGGAAAGAACCCTGGAATGAAGAAGACGGCTTGGTGAGGAGGGCAGACAAGGTACAAAGAAAGACCAAGGCAAGGTGGAATGAACAGAGGAACGAGAGCTGTATGCATGCATGTGGCCTGCCCTGCTCCTCCACGCTGCCCTCCATTCCTGGCTGTGTGAATTAGGGAAGTCAGGTCAGAAAGATCTCCTCCTTTTACCCCTTAATGGGCTAGAACTGGCGTAAGCCACCCAATTTACCACTGCTTGCTTTTCTCAGGCTAGATCTATGCTACTGCTTCATAGCGGTATAGAAGAGCACGGATAACTGTTGGGGCACAATCCACATTCCATATACCGTTTTCACAGTGATTGGACACAAAATGTAGGTCTGGCCTCATTCACTGCAAGCATACAAAACTCAAGCTGAAAACCTTTTTGTGTTCTTACCTCAAAGGCAAGCTTCTCAGCACGATCAAAGAAATTGGTTTCCATCAATCCAAAGGAGTACATGCCTTTTACGTAGCTAAACAAAAAAGATGAAAACTTTCAGAGTCAAAAAGGGATTAATTGTAGTGCTGCTGTCTTCAGATCTATTTTTAACTCTCAGTCAATATAAAAAAAAATACCATCATCAATATGATTTTGGTCTCAAATGTACCTCCGCCCGCCCGCCCACAAAAGCCATACAAATTAGACATCTGGGGTATGGTATTAAGCATAACCCCATTTTCAAGGAGGAGGAGGAGAAGAAGGTGTCTTCACTGAGAGCTTTCAGTTTTCAGTAAAACTATATAGCTGCAAAGAGGATATCAGGTCAATAATATCCCACGATGTGCAGTACACGACACTCACAAGAAATGTGTGTGCAATTTTAAAATGTATGATGCCTTTAACACACAAGTAGAAGGCAGCAGTTGACAAACTGAACAATTATATAATGCTCAAGGCACACAACTGCAAACAATGAAAATGTTCAAAATAGGGGAAGGCAAATACTTATTTATCGACTGTATAAACTTCATATAAACTCTATATACATAACTGTTGCTTGTAACAAGCTACACAGCTGAATAAAGAGTAATTTAAACAAAACCATCTATGATCAAAGGCAAACATATATGTTTTTCAAAAAAACAAACTATTTTTGCAATGCTGATGTTGCAACAAGAATTTTTTCAAAACAAACTGTTTTTATATAGCTAATATTTACAACGAAAAAAAAAGGAACAGGCTTCTGGATATCAACCCATTTTGCAAGAAGAAAGCTTCTTCAGATGAGCTGGCTATTGTAGCTGAAAAAACAAAAATGATAACAGATAGATTTTAAGTTTTAAATTTACCCCAGAGGGAGGTTACACATTCAGTCTTGTATTTCTTTATATGAGATATCCAAGTTATAAGGAATGTTGTAAACTCACCACCAACTTAAAGGCTATTGCTGTGGAAAAAGGAGGGATTCATTCCTCAAGCCGTTTAAAGAAGTTATTCTGTAGAAAAGTGTAGATAGATAGATAGATAGATAGATAGATAGATAGATAAAAACTGTAGTATACTAATAACTTTGAATCAAGTGAATGGCAAAAGTCAAACCTTGAAGTCCGGGCCAAAATTGTGAAGCCTCAGATGTGGGGATCTGTTATGTAGCTGATAGCTGTTAAGGAGTTGCAAAGGGCTTTTATATCAGTAAAGACTGATTGCTCAGGTGAAAACAGCCAAAAACAGCCAGAGTCTAACTCAACTATGATGAGTATTCTATATTGGCATTTAAGCCATTAGGCTGTGTTGAATTCAATCTGCAAATCCATTTGCTTCTCTTCTTAGCAGTAGATTGTTGTAATCACACCAATTGCAATTGTGTGTGTGGATCTGATCAGTTGCCAGAAACCTGAAGTCATCATGATGATGGGAGTAGTCAATAAAATGCTGTACTAGTGGTGCTTCTAATACATGGTGAATTAGTATACTATACAACTTGAGGAATGAATCCTCTCTTTAAGCTGGTGGTGAGTTTACAACATTCCTTATAACTTGGATATCTCATATAAACAAATACAAGACTGAATGTGTAACCTCCCTCTGGGGTAAATTTCAAACTAAAAATCTATGTGTTATCATTTTTGTTTTTTCAGCTACAATAACGAGCGTATATTTTGGAATTGCAACACAGCCAGATTTTACACTACATTTGTGGGTTTGGATGCTAGAACACAACAATGCTAATGCTAATTTTGGGAACTTTCCAGTCACCACCATGTTGACAAGGCTGTCTTAATTTTAACAATTAACATTATAGCATTATGATATTATAGCACCATCTCTCTCTTTCATTCATATTTATAAATGCATACATGTATGTGTGTGTAAAATGTTTTAGCAATAAAGAAAAGATAGGCAAAAAAACCAAACCAAAATGGGCCCATAAAACAGCAACCACCGTGAAATTTGTAATGAGTATGTGCTGACTCCTGATAGGTTCTGTTTTCTTATACCTCACGGCCCACGTTAAAAGCCCAGCCTTTTGGGGAAATGGAAGAGTAGTGCTAGAGTCAACTATGCCTGTGGAGATTGCAATTCTCTTCCCTTTTTATGAAAAAGGGGAAAATGAAGAATGAGAATGATCTGATGATGGCATTGTGTGGAAGCCCCATAAGAAGTGACTGGACAAAAGCATGATGTTCCCATACTAAACTCTTAGTGGACAAAGCACCCTTCTTATCTCAGCTTTAGACCCAATCTACAATTATGGTTAGATGTACTGATCTCAACCTTCAGCTAAGAGGGTTCATGCTTATGTAGCCACAGTCATATCACCCCCACACAAGAGGGAATATCAGCAGACTCAGGGAAATAGAAATGTTCGCAGAAGTACAAAAAATATTTAGGGAAAACCCTAAAGGAAAAGGAAACAGCCCAATGAGGATTGAGCATGCCCAATGAAAAGGAAAAAAGAGGGGGAGGGAGCCAAAAATGGACCATCCATGCACACGAGGGAAGTATCAGAAGTGAACAGGAACACTCCACACTACAACATTTTACTGCGGGTCTCACTTATATAGGAGTAAGGGTACTAGGAATACACACAATATCCTGAAAAGATTGCAGTTCCTTATTACAATGGGCAAAATCCAATTGGGGTACCTAAGCCTTCGCTGATTCTCTTGCGCCCTTCTGATTCTGTTTCCTGACTCCTAGCTGAGTAGAGCAGAGAAGAGGAAGCTGCCCCGGCTGGACTAGAAGGAATATAAGGAAGAGAGCTCCCGGAAAGCGAGCGAGCAAACATGAGTTTGTCAGGGGGAGTGTGGTGAAAGAGGAGACCAAGGTAAAGAGGTGAGAGGCCTCAAGTAAATCCAGGAGGCTGGCAATTCAGAGTTGCCATGTGCTGCTGAGTGCTGATTTAAGGGGTGTGTCCTTAAAGCTGCTGCTAGGCCTGGAGCAGTGTGGCCTGATTGTCTGATTGCTCTCAGCAATTGCATGAGCGGGGAGAATCATTCCGTTTCCTGACTCCTAGCTGAGCAGAGAAGAGGAAGATGCTCCAGCTGGACTAGAAGGAATATAAGGAAGAGAGCTCTCAGAGAGAGAGCTCTCTCAGACAGCAAACAGGAACTCGGCAGGGGAGGTCAAGGGGGAGGTCCTTAACAAAATTCTAGCACAATCGGAAGGCAGAAACAAAACAGAAATGGGGACTATGACCGGAAAGGAGTCTCTAGTGGTGGTGACCTGCAAAGTGTGTGCAGTGTTCGTGTTCCTGCCTGAGATCAACATGGCGTACACCTGCAACAAGTGCAAGCTGGTTGCACTATTGGAAGAAAAAGTGAAAGTACTTGAGCGGTGAGTGGCTACCTTCCAAGGAATAAGACAAGGCAAAGAGTTCTTAGACAGAACGGTGGAACTGCAACAGCAACAAGAAGCACAAGAGATTGAAGAGCAACAGCAAGCCGAAGCAGAAGTGGAGAATGCTGAGATGAGGAAAGCCAACGAAGAGGGAACTCCATGGAAAAGGATGGCAGTTAAGAGCAGAAGAAGTAGAAGAAGTAGAAGACACTCTGCACCAGTGAAACCATTAGAGTTACTTAACTGCTTCCAGCTACTGGAGGATGAGACTGGAGGACAGCCTGCAAAGGAAGAATTACAGGGGACCCCATGCAACAGTGAGCAAGAGGCAGAAGGTCAGTTGACCAAGGAGAAGAGTAGTCGTTGTGGGAGACTCCCTTGCTGCGTGGGATTTTAACCCAAGTATGTCGTGAAGACCCATGGACTTGCCAAGAATGCTGTCTCCCTGAAGCACAGATTAGAGATGTGACTAAAGGGTTGCCTTAGCTCATCAAGCCCACTGACACATATCCTTTTCTTCTCATCCATGTGGGAACAAATGATACTGCCAAGCGGAGCTACGAAGAAATTGCATCAGACTTTGAAGCCCTGGGAAGGAATCTGAAGAACTTTGGGGCCCAGATAGTTTTCTCATCCATCCTCCCAGTTCTTGGAAGAGGAATAGAAAGGGAAAGAAAAATACTCCAGGTGAATAACTGGCTACGAAGGTGGTGCCGACGTGAGGGATTCGAATTCTGGGACCATGGGCAACGCTACTTGGAAGATGGACTGCTGGCAGGGGACGGGTTGCACCTCACAAGGGCTGGGAAGAATGTGTTTGGCCACAGCATGAAGAATCTCATCAGCAGGGCTTTAAACTGAATCCTACAGGGGAGGGAGACATAAACTTGGAGGCAACAATGGATGAAGGCTTATGCACCATAACAGAGAGAACAGCTCCAATAGTGCCCCAAAACAGTGTTCACAACAATTTAGGAAAGAAGCCAGACTACAAAGCACATGGGTTTCAATGTCTAAATACTAATGCCCAGAGTTTGGGAAACAAACAGAATGAACTTGAACTCTGAATACATGAAGGCAAATACGATTTGATAGGTATAACTGAAACTTGATGGGATGACTCCCATGACTGAAATATAGCAATTGAAGGATATAACTTATTTAAAAAGAACAGGAGAAATAGAAAGGGAGGCGGAATCACACTATATGTTAAAATACTTATCCCTGCACAGAAATACAAGAGGATGAGCCTGGGAGCCCCATCGAGACTATCTGGATTAAAATAAATGGGGCAAGGAATAAAAGGAGCATGACAGTCGGAGTCTACTACCGACTAATCAAGGAGAAGATGAGGATGAAACTTTTGAAAGGCAAATTGCCAGTGTTTCAAGGAAATCCGACAGGGGACTTCAATTACCCCGATATCTGTTGGGAGACAAATTCTGCCAAAACAGGCCCCTCCAAGAAATTCCTGACATATGTGGCTGATAACTTTCTCCTACAGAAAGTAGAGGAAGGAATGAGAGGAATGGCTATCCTGATCAATAGGGATGACTTAGTGGATAAAGTGGCAGTTACGGGAACTCTGGGGGAAAGTGACCACGTCATACTTGAGTTCTTGATTTTAAAGGAAGCAAAAGCTGAGTGTAGCTATATGCGTACTCTGGATTTCAGGAAAGCCAATTTTAATAAACTCAGAACTATGTTAAGTAAGGTCCAGTGGCAAGTGACCTAATGAGAAAAGGAGTCCAAGATGGGTGGGAGTTTTTAAAAAAGGAAATTTTAAAGGTGCAATTACAAACAATTGTAAACAAGGATTTCTGGAATGGAGAAATGACCAGGGCAGTGGACATGATCGCTCCTGAGCATCCTCTCTCACAAAGAGGAGCCACACCAGCCCCCGGGTTTTCTAGGGAGCTGGCGACGATGAAATGAGTGAGACGGCGACTAGAGAGACATTGGCGGAAAACTCAGAGCAAACCCAATCGAACATGGGCTACAGCCAATTTGAAGGCTTACTCCGTGGCAATACGGACAGCAAAAAAACCTTTTTTCCCTACCACTATTGCATCTGTGAAAAGCCGTCCAGCGGAGATGTTTTGGGTGGTCAGGGGCCTTTTACACACTGGCCCCCAAGAGGAGAATTCAGACCTGTCGGCAACCCACTGTGACCAATTTGCCCAGCACTTTGCAGACAAAATCACTCGGATCTGCTCTGACTTGGATGCTATAGTTGATATAGACCCAGTGGATGTAACTTTGGCATCTGCTTGTCCAGTGTTATTGGATACTTTTCAATTCATACAGCCCGATGATGTGGACAGGATTCTTGGAGAGGTAGGAGCCACCACATGTATGCTAGATCCTTGCCCTTCCTGGCTTATAAAAGCAGCAAGAGGGGGACAAGCCGAGTGGGTGAGTGGAGTGGTTAATGCCTCCCTCCACCAGGGCAGGGTTCAAGTCTTCCTGAAGGAGGCGGTAGTATGACCTATGTTGAAAAAGGCCTCCTTGAATCCCGATGTATTTGACAATTACTGGTCAATCTCCAATATCCCATTTATGGGCAAGGTATTGGAGCACATGGTGGCCTCCCAACTCCAGGGATTCCTGGATGAGACAGATTATTTAGATCCACTTCAATCTGGCTTCAGACCTGGTTATGGGGCAGAAACAGCTTTGATCACCTTGGTGGATGACCTATGTCGGGAGTTTTTAAAAAAGGAAATTTGAAAGGCCCAATTACAAACAATTCCAACAAGGAAAAAAGATAGAAGACAACAGAAGAAACCAATGTGGCTCCAAAGAAAGCTGAGAGATGACCTGAAAACAAAAAAGGATACATATAGGAAGTGGAAGGAAGGTCAGGCTACAAAAGAAGAGTACAAACAAGTAGCACAGAAGTGCCGGAATGGTGTCAGGAAGGCTAAAGCTAAGAATGAGCTGAGGCTAGCGAGGGATGCTAAAAGCAATCAAAAGGCTTTCTTCAGATACGTGAATAGTAAAAGACAGGGGAAAGATCAACTGTTTAATGAGGATGGCAAATTGGTAACAGATGACAAAGAAAAGGCCGAAGTGCTCAATTCCTACTTTGGCTCAGTCTTCTCCCAAAAGCGGGTCTATGACCCCCCTGGAAAAAGTGAAGTACAAGCTGAAGGGGCAGGATTGCAGTTTGAGATTGGTTTAAAAAATGGTCAAGGAACACCTACTTTCTTTGAAAGTGTCCAGATCTCTAGGGCTTGATGAACTGCATCCTAGAGTAATAAAGGAGCTTGCAGAAGAACTCTCAGAACCACTCTCTATTATCTTTACAAAATCATGGAAGACGGGTGAAGTGACGGACGACTGGAGGAGGGCAAATATTGTCCCTATTTTCAAAAAGGGCAAAAAGGAGGAACCTGGGAACTACAGACCAGTCAGTCTGACATCCATCCCTGGGAAAATGTTGGAGCAGATTATAAAAAAGTCAATCTGTAACCACCTTGGAAACAATGTAGTGATTACTAGAAGCCAGCATGGATTTGTCAAGAACAAATCCTGTCAGACTAATCTGATCTCATTTTTTTGGTCGGGTAACCTCCCCTGTGGACTGTGGGAATGCTGTGGACATAGTATATCTTAACTTTAGCAAAGCTTTTGACAAAGTGCTCCATGACATTCTGATTAACAAACTAGTGAAAAGTGGGCTAGATGGAACAACTATTAGGTGGATCCACAGTTGGCCACAGAATTGGACTCAAAGAGGGCTTATCAATGGTACCTTTTCACACTGGGGGGAGGTAACAAGCGGGGTACCGTAGGGCTCAGTCTTGGGCCCAGTGCTCTTCAACATTTTTATTAATGATTTGGACAAGGAGGTGCAGGGAATGCTTATCAAATTTGCAGATGACACAAAATTGGGTGGGATCGCAAATACCCTGGAAGACAGAAACAAACTTCAAAGTGATCTTGATAGGCTGGAGCGCTGGGCTGAAAACAGCAGAATGAAATTTAATAGGGATAAATGCCAAATTCTACACCTAGGAAAAAGAAACCAAAGGCACAGTTACAAGATGGGGGATACTTGGCTCAGCAATACGACAAGCAAGAAGGAACTTGGAATTGTTGTAGATCGCAAGCTGAATATGAGCCAACAGTGTGATGTGGCTGCAAAAAAAGCAAATGCTATTTTGGGCTGCATTAATAGAAGTACAGCTTCCAAATCACACGAGGTACTTGTTCCCCTCTATTCGGCACTGGTTAGGTCCCATCTTGAGTATTGTGTGCAGTTCTGGGCACCACACTTCAAGAAGGATGCAGACAATCTGAAGCATGTTCAGAGGAGGGCAATGAGGATGGTTAGGGGTCTGGAAACAAAGCCCTATGAGGAGAGATTAAAAGAACTAGGCATGCTTAGCCTGGAGAAGAGAAGATTGAGGGGAGACATGATAGCACTCTTCAAATACTTGAAAAGTTGTCACACGGAAGAGGGCTAGGAATTCTTCTCAATCAACACAGGATGCAGGATGCGGAATAATGAGCTCAAGTTACAAGAAAATAGATTCCGGCTGGACATCAGAAAAAGCTTCCTGACTGTTAGAACAATACGACAATGGAAACAATTACCTAGGGAGGTTGTGGGCTCTCCCACACTAGAGGCATTCAAGAGGCAGCTAGACAACCATCTGTCAGGGATGCTTTAAGGTGGATTCCTGCATTGAGCAGGTGTTGGACTCAATGGCCTTGTAGGCCCCTTTCAACTCTACTATTCTGTGATTCTATGTTGCATAAGTAGTGGCGCCAATTCTGCTTTGTGAGCAAGATACACCACTTGCTCAACAGTGATATAGCACTTCCCAGAAGAAGCCTTGAAATAAGGGGAAGCACTTGTTTCTTGTTTGGGGCAGATTGGTGGAGCTCCCTTGTGCAACCTCCACCAACCTCTCCCATTCCAGAAAAGAGTGTTTTTGTTTGTTTCCAGTTGCCCTGGAAGCTTGTTTTTTTATCTTTATTGTTCAAAGCTATAGGCCACCACAATTCCATATGAACAGAAATAACAGACTACAATAAAAATACAGGCCAATTTTTTTTTTAAAAAAACAATAATTTAAATAATCACAAACAATAATTAAAATAGCACATTAAAATTACACTTCCCCTTTACCCCTGGAAGCGCTAAATCTTCCTTCCACAAGTGGAGGGTCCTGGTTGAAGACAGATATTAGTGGGGCATAAGGGAATCAGCCGAAGCAAAAGCCCCCCATTGGATTTTGCCCAAACATTTCTCAAACGCTGGCTTGTACTAATTTTTGCACCTTCATGATGCATAGCAAGACCAGTTAGGAACTATAATCTGATCCATCTAATATTTCTATCGGATGTTCTTGAATTTGAGCACACACTGGTAGTAGAGAGAACAAGAAAAGCAAAATTATCTTACCTACTAAGAGGGATATCCGGTGTCCAGTGAGGATAGACTCGGGCAATGGAGTCTCTCATTTGTGCCTGTTCTCCCAAGTAAAAGTAAGTGTCATGGGCTAATTTTAGGGCTAGCAAATCAGTTGGGTGGTTCTGTAGAATTTGATCCCACGTCTCAGAAGCTCTAGGGAGCTGCCTACACACGGGAAAAACCCCACAGGTTAGTGTTTATACTTGTAAACACTTGTAAATATCCATTCACTTGATTAATACCCACTCGCTGTAAGAATTGTCTTCAGGTGACCAAGCAGAGAAATTTTACTAAATATCATTCTATTTCGTTCATTTTGGGCAACAGATTATTAAACACCGCTTGTATGGGAAGGAGGTCTAGTAAATATCATTGTTGTTGCTTTTACAGGCTAGTAACTTTTTGTGGGCTTGCTCGCAAGGCTGCTTAGTATTGCTATCCATATTCTTTCTAAAAGGATATATCATGCCGTTTAAGAGTACCTATCTTTGATTACTTTGTATTCATGGTTACATTTTCACAAAATAAAATAATTACCATAGTTACCATACAGTAACAAAAAATGCCAAAGAAAACTTTTGTTCCATCCAGATACTAGGAAGTCTACAACTGGAAACTAGAATTACTGCAGATAGATGATGATGATGATGATGATGATGATGATGATAGCCAATGCATGCAAGCAATACTAAACAGGGCCAGTGTAGCCTCTTGGTATTTGTTATTATTTTCAAAGTTAATAAACAGTATGCCTTAGGTCAACGGTAGACATGAGAGAACTACTGTTTAGCAAGGGAAGAAAGAAAAAAAAACAAAACGAGAAATACTATAAAGAGGCTGGGATGTAGGCATGCAAGTGCAACATTTTTACAACAGATTATGAAGATAAGCTGCTTGTTCTATAGAATTCTAGAGAGCTAAATTTTACTGAAAAGGGAAAGACTTTCCAACTTCATTCCCTACATATCAAGGACTTACCCATTAGCAAAGAGCTCTATTGCAGACACATGTAATTTCTCCCGCTCAGTCAATGGTTGAGACTGTGAAAGTGCCACCATTTTTTTAATTGCATTGTCTAGTTTCCTGTCTAGCCGCACTGAACTCCCAGTACCAATCAGAACCAAACCATTGGCAATCACATGACCCATTACTGTAAATAAAACCAAAAGTAAAACAAAAACAAAACTTTAGGCAAAAGGTTATATAACAGGTAATTCTTAGAACTTAGAAGCTGTAGGCCAAGACTAGAAAATCTATTCGGCACCAAGGACCATACCTGAAATATTTTGCATCACATATTCAAAACCACGAGGACTACAAACTTTAACCTTTTTAAAAAAGAAGCTAAGATTCTAACAAGAGTCACCATGCTGAACAGCAACTAGAATACCCAACAAATTAATGCAGATTCAAATACAGACCAGGTTTGCACATAATAACGATCCATTGCACTGTCAATCTCGTTCTGTTCTTGGCTTTACACGGAAGACAAGAGCTCCAAGGAGGACATGTTTATGTCCTGATCTTGTATTTTCAAAGGAATTTGAGAGGCTAAGACTTTATAAAGGATGGGCAGAACCCATTATCACCACCACCGCCGCCTGAACTGTCTTCCTTACCACCTTAATATTGAAACAATCAGCAACCTAAGATAGCTGAGGCGTAACACCATGCACAGCTCTGAAAAATCTTTCTGAAATATGCATAATTTTTTTAATTGAACTTCCAGCCTGAGCAAGAATTCTATTTATTTCAAAACTTGCATATAACATTGTGAACACTGGTGGTTCTAATAAAATATCTGCTTCACCGAAACTTTCTCAATCTCTCTGTCTCACACTCGTTCACACATGCTCATAAAAGGTTGGTTTGCATGATTGAAGAGCCCACTGTGGCTTATTTAAGCCACAGTGGGCTAAGGTTTGTGCTGATGCAGGCAGGCAGTCATCGGCTATTTTGAATATTCAACACCTGGCCATGACTTGTTGTGCAAACTTGGGTGGCTGGGATATTCTATGGGTGGGCACTAAATACACAAATCCCACTCAGCACGTGCCTCAGCCACAGCGGGCTGTTTTGATTGTGTGAACCGGGTCACAGTCTTTTCTGCAAGATTTCTTTGACCAACTGTTCACATTTTAAATTACAAGAAGACAACTTAGAACAGACACACGAGATGTACTAAAGTGACCTTCCCCCACCTGGATTCCTCCAGATGTAGGTTAGGGAACGCTTAGGATGGCTTATGGCTCCCATTAGCAACAACCAGAATAACCAATAGACAAGAATGATAGGAGTTGTAGATCAAACAAAAAATAGAAGGGGACCTACAAGACAGGACAGAAAAGAGAATGTAGGGTGACCATATGGAAAGGAGGACAGGGCTCTTGTATCTTTAACAGTTGCATTGAGAAGGGAATTTCAGCAGATGTCATTTGCATGCATGGTGCACCTGGTGAAATTCCCTCTTCATCACCATAGTTAAAGCTGCAGGAGCCCTGCCTAGCGTGACCAGATACAAAGGGGGCAGGGCTCCTGCAGCTTTAACTATGGTGATGAAGAGGGAGTTTCACCAGGTGTTGCATGCATTCAAATGACACCTGATGACATGTCCTTTTCTATGCAACTGTTAAAGATACAGGAGCTTTGTCCTCCTTTCCATAGGGTCACCCTAAGAGAATGTATTCTCAAAGGTGCCAAGTTGCCAAGGTGTCATTCAATAAATAAAAAGCATTACAATAAGTTTTAAATGAATAAAACATTTAAACTGTAAAACTTTAGAAAAGTAAAACCATCATTTTAAATATTTGTAGAAATACAAACATTGATAGAAAAGGAGAGGACAACAAAAAACCATGTCAAACAGTGACATGGGACTTGTAGGCTAAAACATCTGGAGGAACCCAGATTGGTAAAGGCTGTGATAGAGACATTTGCAGTGCAATCCTATGCATGTCTACTCTAGGCTGACCATATGAAAAGGAGGACAGGGCTCCTGTACCTTTAACAATTGTAGAGAAAAGGGAATTTCAGCAGGTGCCCTTTGTATGCATGCAGCACAACAGTTAAAGGTACAGGCACTATACTAGAGTGACCAGATACAAATGAGGGCAGGGCTCCTGCAGCTTTAACTGCTGTAATGAAGAGGGAATTTCACCAGGTACTGCATGCATACAAATGATACCTGCTGAAATTCCCTTTTCTATAGAACTGTTAAAAATATAGGAGCCCTGTCCTCCTTTCTATATGGTCACCCTAGTCTACTCAGAAATCAATCCCACAAAAGACCTTGGAATTTACTACACATAAGTGTCTAAAAATGAAGTCTTATGGTACAATCCTATACATGTCTACTCAGAAGTAAGTCCCACTGAATTCAATAGGGCTTGACCTCAGATAATTTGGTATAGTATTGCAGCCTTAAAGTGCTACTTACAAAAACTAGGATCAGCTGCTTGTAATTTCGAGAGAGATTCTTCAATTCCTCCTAAACTTTTATCATTTTTCCAAGTCACGTACTGTTACAATACAAAGAATAAAAGTGATTTAGAATCTAAGGTGAGTTAAGTTCCCCTTCATTGTATCTTTAATGTGAGTAAATTTTACACACAGAAACAGATAACACATTTAATAAATTTCAACTCGTTTCTGATATGGAATCCACAGGAATATCCTTAAGGTCATTTTCTTTGTTCCATTAATAAATTCAGAATTCCTAGCTGAGTTTGATTCTGTTTCTCCAATCACTAGGGCAAGTTAGTCCAATTATTCTGCTCTTTGGGTTGCATTCATAAGGACAGTTTAGATGGATTAACACAGTAATGTCTCCCAGACATACAACAACAACTACTACTGCTAACTACTACTAACTAGGGTGATAAAAATGAGGGAATTTCTTCACTTTCAAAGACCTGCTAATGCAAAAATATCCAAGAACAATATGCTTTAAGATTCTGGGTTAGGCTGACCAGATAAAATCCAGGTCAGGGCTAATGTAACTTTAACAGTTGTAGAGAACAGGGAATTTCACCAGGAACTAATTGCATACAAATGACACTGGCTGAAATTCCCTTTTCTCTACAACTGTTAAAGTTACATGAGCCCTGACCTGGATTTTATCTGGTCACCCTATTCTGGGTTCACATCACCATACTTTAATTCACATGACCAGGAAAGTTAATCTTGAGAATATTCCATGATAGGGCAATCTCTTGGAAGTAGGCTCTGGCCCATGAAAACATATGCCACTATCAAGAGGCTAAATCTTTAAGATGCCACAAGCCTCTTTGTTTTTACTGAAACAAACTAACATGGCGACCCTTCTAACAATTATTTTCTTTTATTCCTCCCCCCCACTCCCCACAATGTATGGAGAAAAAAATCTGCAACCAGCATCCATAGAAGGTTAGCAATTAGAATAAATAATGTATTTATGCCCATTGACTTCTCCATTAAATGTTTAATTATTCCTACCTGAGTCAGTGTAGCATCATACATTTTACAGGCCTCGTTACTTGTAGTTGAAAGAACAAGTCCAGCATCTTGCCAGGCCTGCAGAAGACAAAAATACAAAATTGACTAATACAGAGATGTAAAACTTCTGGCAATTCTGAAGCCACATAAGGAAAACGCCCTTTTAAAAAAACAAAAATTGAAATGGAGTGAATGGGGTTTAAAAAATAAAGAGAAAATGAAAAATAGGTATTTGTACTGAAATCGAGCACTTTGGCCGATGTAAGCTTATATACACATTCCAAAGTACTTTTGAGCTTCAAGAGCTCCATCAGATGAGCGTTTTATTGCACGCTCATTATTGGGCACTCACGGATTTTCGCGGGTCCCTCTCACAACGTTGTCTACCTCCTGCGTGCCTCCCGCCCCTTCTAGCCTTCTTCGTGCCACATAAAAACACTCCAGTAAGTCCAACTTATTTTAAAGAAGGAAGTTGCCGCTATCTCCTGCTGTGTGCAGGAGAAGCAGCGGGATCAAAACGGCCCAATGAATGGGCCCCGTGCACGTTGTTTACTTCCTCTTTCGAAAGAGGAAGAAATGAGGGACAAACATGTGGCAGAGAAGCAACAGCAAGCATACGCGATTTCCCCCTTGTGATGACGCTCTAAGACTTGCGTGAAAATGTCCTCAAATAATACATATAATTGCATTTTTAGCTTTGGGGCTGCTCTATAGGCCTTGAAGTCACTTTCAGTAAATGTGGCAAGAAGTCATGGACAATCCTAGTTTTCTGGATTGTGTATACACACTGCCAGAAACATTTGTTTTCTGCATGCACATTTTACAGTTCTAGTGGTACACGTGTTTTGTCTGTCTCTATAAAAAAAAAACATGTGGCAAACGCTCCAGCAGCCTTTCCTGCAAGGAAGCTTGTCTTTGGCCTTCTGAGTTGTGGCATCCACCATGCAGGGAAGGCTATCAGGACTGCCAACAGGATTTTTTGGACCCAGTACACAAGTGGCTTGGTTCGGACGACCTGATAACCAACAGGTTGGTTAAGTTGTCAACTGTCAGTTGAGTACACACACGTTGGTTATTGTGCCATCTGTTGGGCAACATACAACTCACGGTTCGCTATTTTCCCGAAATAATCAACAGAGAAACACCACGGGCTGCTCCGTTGGCTACCTGGACAACTGTTAGTTCGCGTGTCGCCTGTCGGGTTCCATGGATTATTCGCCCCTGTCCACAGAGTCACGAGGCAAGAGCAGCAGAAACTTGGCTGCTCTAACCCTGTGGGGCTCCATGGGCAAGGGAGAAGAATCCCTTGCTGGCAAGCGCTTCAGAAGCCCCGATCATCCTGCCAATTGGTGGGGTGGGGTGATCAGGGCTCCTGAAGTGCTTGCCAGCATGGGAACATGCCATCCCTGGGTGGAGCATTGCTGATCACAACACCCCATGTTTTGCCAGGGACGTGCATGTCCCGAGCCATCCCCCCACTCACCCGATTCCATCTGGAGATTGGCTCAAAGGGATAGAAGGAACCCATTCCATCCCCTCCAGCTGATCCCCAAATGGATCACCGGGGGGGGGGGGGCAAGGATGTCTCCTACAGCAAGATTGGGAGGAAAAACACCTTGGTTCGAAGTGGTTTTCAAGGCTTTTAGCAATTCTAAATTAGCAATTTTAGCAATCAACATTAGAGTGTGACTGGGCTCTGGCCACACAATCAGGTTTTTCATAAACTGCAAAATCACTTTACAAGGCCTTATTTACACAAAGATATGGGAGGCTGGTTCAAAAGATCTAAAATGTACAAAAACAACAAACTCAAAGACATCCATTATGTAATGTTTCATCATCAAACCACTGCATACTCTCCAAGTCCTTATATTACTACCATCTTGCAGTAGATTCTGAACTTTGTCCACTTTGTGTAAGTTTTAACTGGGTGTGTCCTCCCATAAAAGTTGTTTCACCTTCTACACGCACGCACACACAGAGCTTTCTACTCTTATATATTAAGTCCTTGAATATGCATCACTATTATTGCCAAGATCTCCAACTCCCCTTCAAACCAATTTTTAACCTGCATGTTTCCCCTCCACTGAATTAACAGCTGCTGTGGGGTGGCAGTGTGTGGGGTGGGTAGGTAGGATTTAGGTTGGGAGGAAATGCAGAAGGAAACAACTTCCAGTATTCCTGACTGCTAGTCATGCTGGCAAAGACTAATGGGAGTTGGTCCAAAACATCTGGAGATCTACCTTCTGCCCATCCCTGTTGTAGAGGACTGCAGCCTACAGGTAACGCAAAACAATGGTGCTCCCAGATGCAGTTTTATCATACTTCATTCACAGAGTTTGAGGCAGGAGGGGAGGTGTCCTGGGCTGCCTCTACAAGAGAGGTTTAAAGCTCTTTCAAGGCGCTTAAAAAAATGTACCTCTACAAGAACAGAGCGCAAATCGGGCGTAGAGGCACGTTTTCTCTCCGATTATGCGCATTATCGAATGCGCGTTAAATAGCGAGTTTTATTTTGCTCCGGCCGTTAAAGCGCATTTTGACTATGTGAACAAAAGCACTTATGCACATTAACTACTTGTAAAGCGCATTTTGGTGGTCCGTTAATGCGCTTCGCCGCCTCTCGCTGCCTCTCGTGCAGAGGTATTAGGTGTAAATGCGCTTCAGCGATTATGCGCATAATCGCCTAACCGGGCACAAAAGCGAATCCTTGTAGAGGGGACCCTAGATGACTTGAAACCCTCCAATGTTTTCCTACTGTTCCGTCTATATTTGTCCTTTCCATAACAAGTCCGTTGAGGGAAATAGCTACACACAACGCCTTTTGATAGCACTAGGAGTCGTCCATCTGGAAGCATCCAAAGTCTTTTCTCTAACACAGTAAGAAGAAACTGCCTATTTCTGAGGCAAGTAGGCCTTGGAATTGCATTTGTTAATGGCATTTGTTCACCAAAGCCATTTCCCCCCCAGAATTAGGCTTTCCATCCAGCATCTGCTAATGTGCAAGGGCAGATTGTTGGACATTAAAGTTGGCGAATAGTTGTTACTGATTGGATTTTTTTTCACGCTGCAATTCAAATATGCCCTAATTCTAAACAACAATCACCATCAGGTCCTGCAAAGACATCTTGTGTGGCAAAGTCACAATGGCTTTGTATTTCTGTGCACTATTTAGTTGCTGCAACAACAGTTCTATTGAAGTATGCAAAAGTCAGCATTTTATTTCTAAAATAAACATTGAAGCGAATGTGTTCGCTCAAGCCCCTATAGAGATCCTTCTTTTGAACTGGAAGCCTTTCTCTATACAGGGCAAACATGCAGCGTTTGACTGCAGTTTGACTGCAGCATCGCTGGCTGGGGAGCGCTGGTCATTGTAGGGTTTTTTTCTTGTCTTAATATGCCTGGGATTCAGCCCTAAATGTGTTAAGGCTTCAATCCTATGCACTCTCACGTAGGAGCAAACTCCACAGGACTCCATGAAACTTGGGCTACCTCCACAAGAGAGGTTTAATGCTCTTTGAAGGCTCATTATAAATTTTACCTCCACACCAGCGGAGCGCAAAACGGGCGTAGAGGCGCGTTATCTCCCGGATTATGCGCATTATCGAATGCGCGTTAAATAGCGACTTTTATTTTGCTCCGGCCGTTAAAGCACATTTTCGCCGTGTGAACAAGTGATTATGCGCATTAACTTCTTGTAAAGCACTTTTTGGACATCAATTAATGCGCTTCGCCGCCTCTCGCCGCCTCCCGTGCAGAGGGATTTGGAGTAAATGCGCCTCCGCGATAATGCGCATAATCCCCGAACCGGGCGCAAAAGCGCATCCTTGTGGAGGGGGCCTTGTTTCCAAGCAAACGCAGGTAGAATCACACTTCTAACATCCTCCTTGGTACATGCGTCACTTCCACAGCATCTATCTGCATGGGGGTGGGGGTGGGGGCTACCATAATTCCAAAAAAGGGAGGTGAAGTAGGGCTAAATTACAAATATTTTGCCCTATGCCTGCTTTATAGAAAAAAGCATTTTCCAGATTTTCTCCGCCAACGTCAATCTTTGCTCACAGGGAGAAAGTTCACATTACTGGAGTTCTAAATAGTCGAAACTATGGCTGCAGACCCATATGAATAATGCAATTCTCTACGTGCCTAGCAAGAAGTAAACCCCATTGAGTTCGGTGCGATTTACACCCAGGTAAGGGTGGGCGGGCTTGTAACTCCTAGGTAAGGGCGCACAGCACTTTTTGCACGGGACGCGTTCACCCGGCGTGCACCCTTCTTTTGGCAAGCCCACCTCCTCGCTGCCACTTTACCTCGCCTTCGGGCACCCGCAGGAGCACCTCACCCCCCCCCCCCGCGCCCACATCCTACAAGCAAGGGAAGGGGGAGTTGGCAAAGAACTGCGAAAGAGTCTACTTCCAATACAGCAAACGTTTTTTGAGCTTACTACAGTCTCCCCACACAACCTGATCCGGCTATGTAGCCCCCCCATTTTCACTGCAACCCCCCGTCAGCATTCATAAATCCTGTGTGAAGCGAGCGCAACTGCCATTCCCTTCCCACTAGGCGCCCCGGCCTCTGTCACCTTGCAATCTCTCCAAGACGCCATGTTCTCCCAGGCACCGCTTCCTTTTTGCTTTGCTCGGTCAGAGCGCTGGCAGCGCCCAACCCCAACTTCCAGACTTCCTGCAGCTTCAAACCATGGGCGACGGTAATAGAAACGTGTAAACGGTCTTGCGGCGCCCCCTAATGGCTGCCTCTGGCCCGCGGGTAGCCAGTGTTTGTGGATTGGGAGCGGAATTTTGCGGAGAAGGGCATTTTGCTGGATGATCGGGATATCTATTTTAGGGACCATCTCCTCCTATATGAAGCGACCCAAGAGTTAAGGTCAGCATCAGAGGCTCAGTTGACTCTGCATCAGTGGAGGCACTAGGAAAAAAATTCAAGGGGGGGCACAGAAGGGGCAAAGTATATTTCTAGGTGGGAGGGCTGTATCCCATACCTCTAAAAGACAAATGACGGTATATCTCACACTAAAACTGCCATCCTAACCCTATATTCTGAAATAAGTCATATATTGATAAATTTAGGGTTGTTGTTTTTAATATAGCATGTATTAGCCAAATTCAAATTACTGTAAGGAAAAAGGCTTTCAAAAAAGGTACAGTCACTACACCAGCGTTTCCTTGATGAACAGATTAAACAGAGAGAATACTTTCTTTGAACCAGTGCAGGCAGAACCAGTGCAGGCAGAACCAGAAAGTGTAAGGAAAGAGCAAACTGAGACACCTGGGCCCTGTACACCTAGGAAACCCAATGCATGTGAAGTACTAGTCCAAAGATCCAAAAAGATGAAGCTTTTGAAGATGAAGCTCCTGATGAAGCTGGGTGTTTTTTTATTGCAATCCATTGCCTTTGTAGTTTGGAATAAAAGAAATAAGAGGCATTGAATATGGTGGGTAAACATTCATAGGCTTGCACTGTGTGTAAATTCTTCTCACCCCATTCCTGTCCTAATATTCAGGGGGGGGGAAGGAAGATGTGGAGAAGGTACAGATCAATTCTTTCCTCCCCCTCTCATTTTTCCTGGCCTACTGTCCTGAGAAAAAAAAGGAAGAGATCCATGGAATAAGCAGATTAATTCTTCTGCGGGTGTTCTTGCTGCTCTGGCAGTTGGTGCCAGAGCAGCAAGGTGTGTTTCGATTACATAATTGCAGCATACTAAATTCCCAGAACTAATGGAGATCAGGCTTTTTTTTTTTTTTTAAAGTGTCTTAACAAAACAATTTATCCAGAGTATGTCACAACACAGAGAAAGGCCTTTATAGTCAAGCCTACTCCGTTAAGATTTAAATTAAAGGGAGATGGAAGACCACGAAACCCATTTCACACATAGGCAAACTGAGACAGCAGGAAAATAAGAATCAATGGCTGTAAGTGAGTGAGTTTGGGTTACATAATCACAGGTTTCAGAAGAAGAAGAAAAAAATATGCCCCATAAAACAGAAGGAATTTAGCCAGCGATATATGTTATGTTGCACCACAAAAAGGAAAGAAAGGGGTTTTTAAAACCACTTTCTCACAATATGACTGAAATACAGCAAAATAAAATGGATTATTTACAAACAGTTGAACCCAGCAACTGTTGGGGGAACTGAAAGCAAAAAGGGGCGAGAAAACACCCATTAACCCTTTCCTTGCCCAGAAGGGCTCCCAATACCCATTGGCAGTAACCTGAGTTAACAAACATAGGATTGTGTGATAAATCCTAAAAACCGTCACAAACGGATTCTTAGAACAAAACTCTCTGGCCAGTTCACAACAATTAAACCACAAAATGCATTATAGATTACAATATAAAATGTAAAAGCGTAAAAGTTTTCCTCAAAGTTCTACCTTTTAAGATTTTTTAAAATGAAAATAAGTGAAAAGCTGCAATTTGGAAGAGAGGAAGGAATCTTGGTAAGGGGTGTTTACACTGCCAGCTATTCTTCCTCTAAACCAGTCTTCCCCAAACTGGTGGTCTCCAGAGGTTTTGACTTAAAGTCCCATCAGCCCCAGCCAACATGGTCAATAGCCAGGAATACTGGGAGTTGTGGTCCAAACCATCTAGGCAGTGTCAGGTTGTCCATGGTTGCTTTTGAAGTCATTCTCTAGTAGCTACCCCCCGACCAACCCACCAAATACGCACCGGGGGGAGGAGCAAGAGAGAAACTAGTCCACTCTGGTTTTCCCCCCAGTTAGGGCAAAAAGCAGGATTTGGGGCAAGGGGAGGGGGGGCGAGAGCAGCAATGGCTCAAAAGCTTTAAACAGCCCCTTCCCACAAATTCTTCCCCCCCTCCTGAGCCATGCTGTACTTGTGTTGTTGTGCTTGTTTCTTTTTTAATGTATTTTATGCAGACAACCAACACCTCTGCTGCAACAATGAGAAAGGTACCCATTTAATGGCAACATCACAATTAATGAACATACTTGGAAGGAACCATGTGAATCACATAAAACTCTATTCTACTTGTTAAGTTTCCAAGGTGCAGGAGTTAACAACAATAAGTTATTTAAATGAATAAACATGAACAGAAAGTGGTTCCCACATAATGCTAACCTGTGGTTTATTTTACTCAAGGTTAACCCATACTCTGTTGCCCTTGTCTGTCAAGCAATCAAACAAACTGTGATTTGTTTTCTCAATACCTGGGTTGTTTGTTTCCCTCCTCCATTCCCTCTCTGTATCCCAAATGTTTTTGCAGGGCTCTAGAAGACGAACTTCATGGTTAAAGAACTTGAGGGAATGGTATAGCTGTACTTCTGTATAATTTTTTAGAGCAGCAGCACCAAATACAAAAATAGCTGTAATGATAGCTAATCTCCAATAGGAAAAAGCAATTTAAGAAGAAGTACTGGCATGCAGATAGCTAGGATGATTACTTTTTACCACTCTTGCTTTCCACCTCTGTAACCTGGCGAAAAACCCACAGTTCTGGGTTCAAACATAACAACAACCCATGGCTTAAAAACTTAAGAGTTCACAACCCAAAAACAAAGCATGGATTCTTTGGGGGGGGGTATTAATATGGCCCGTTCGTACAGCAGGACAATCCAGGATTCAACAAACCATGGGTTAAATAAATCATGGGGTTGTGATATGTGTGAATCAGGTCAGTGTGTTTTCTACAGATAGTGAAGTGGAATTGTGTATCCAAGGAGATCAAGGAAAATAAAGAAATGTTGCTTCCATATGAATCCCAGTTGCTTGGGGCAACAGCTACAAGATTCTAGAATTAAAACAATCACTGTGTCTAGAACAGCTGGTGATACTGATAGGCAGCTGCTGCCCCTGAACCAACACGCTAAAGATGTATTGCCTTGTGCTGTTCCTCTTGTGGTACTCTTCTCAGTATACAATAGCTGTACCCCTTTATTTTCTGCCACCACCACTGTTGGTCTTTTGCTCAAATCCGCAACACCGTGTCTACCAAAGACATGACAATAATCTTAGTTTCTCATGCTTCTGGGATGGGAAAATTGACCTGACGTATTCAAGAGCCCCAGGACTGGGTCCAGACATCAAGAGGGAAGAGACAGGTGTGGAACCTCCCCCTCACTGTCAATGGTATCGGGACTCCATCTTGGTGAAAAATACAAATCGCTGGTCAGGTGAGCTGATGGTGGATACAAGTCTGGATGGAGGAGGCCCCCACCCACCTTGGGCCTTTACTCACATCACGATGCAGTGTGTGTCATCTGTGTGCCGTGTGCCCACATGTGCTCACAAGAACCTGAGCATTGAAATTTCCAGGCAAGATGTCCGTCTCTTTCTCTTCTCACCACTTCCCATCCATGAATGGCAACCAGTGCAGTTGAGCTGGTGTGCACGCCTTAAGAGTTCCACCTGGAGCTATCACTTCAAGAGTCAAGGAGCTAGTCCTGCAGATCTCCTTGTTCCCAGCAGCCAGCACAGTGAACTACCCACATCCACTGTTTCTCCCCAAGCAGAATTGCACCAAGTGTGTGCAACGTATTATAGCTACCACATGACCGTGCGCTATCCCCACCGTGGATTCTACACTGCTTCACTCCACATTGAGAATGGTCCTCAACTGAGACGCAGTCTGGACTTGTATGTGCAGCCTGCTCTGCTCCATGTTTTCAGTGCCTCTTCCACACTGCTCAGGTTCCCTCCTAAGACCCTCAACCTGTCCTGGACTCTGCGACCTCTCAGCTCCAGAATTATGGCGTACACATTGGTAGATATGCAGGGTCTAGAGGAATGGCCTCTCTCATACCATTATAATCCATTTGCTCTGCAAAGTGATTTCTGTGCTGAACCAAAATCACGAAATTCCAGGGAGAAGGTGGTGGCCAACATCTACTTTCGTACCAATGAGAGAATATCTCAAAAGCTGACAGGAAAACTTGATTTCTCCCATGAGACTCTGATTTTCAGACCAAGCAATGCAACCCCAATCTACCTCACACTCAATCCACAGAAAACCAGAGTAGGCACCTACATTTTTAGTCATGCCCGGGGACTGTCTTATTTCACCCAAGAAGGCAGCTTTACCAATGCCACTGGTGAGAGCTTCAGCTCTCACTATATTTTCTACCAGCAGCAAAGCCTCTCATACCTGATCATCGTTGAATATGTGCAGCTACAATGGTACAGGTTCAGCATGCACTTATATCTGAACCGAAGGGAGACTTTATTCAAATCTTTAGGAGAAAAAGATATAGAAGTTCTTATTTTCAATGGGCATTCTCCAGAGGAAGGTTTGGCCTATCTTGTATGGTTTATTCCTATGCAGCATCCCCTGCTGCAGTGTGAGTGGGATTTCCAATTGCAACTTTTTGACTCCAGGAAGCAGTACCTCCTTTGGAACAACACTTATACATACAGGAATCAGGTAAAGCATGCTGCCCGTTTCCTACCCCACTCTGTTTTATCCTTCAAACCAGCACTATACACGGGCTTCGTAGCAAAAGTGGATTGCAGAAAAAGTGGACTTGCACGTGCCGTTTTAAAAGCCAAAGTCAGCACTTACGCTTCAAAAGTTATGGAGCCAACAGTTGCCTGTCAGAAAAGTTTCTGTCATGAACTAGAAGCCCATATCCAGAAACCGAATCCTTCTGATCCTGTCATACGTTATAAAAGACAGTCAACCATTCCTTTGCAAGCAACTGCAAAGGCAGAATGTAGGCCAAGAATAGTGGTAGACATACTGTGGAAAATCTATAACCTTAAAACTGCAGGATCTATTCCAGACTGGGCAAATCCTCTTAAGCTACCCAGTGAGATAAACACATGCAAAATCATATTTCATATACCTGGAAATGTCTTATTTTATGGCTTTCATCATGTTAATTTCACCATGACAGTCTACATACCTATACCTAGAATGACATTCAGGAGCACTGATTCAGTAGTCCTCCAAATTCTAGAAAGTGACTTAGTGGCAAGCATAGCTGGAGGTTTGTTCCGGACAGTTGGTACTACTGATCGTTGGGCTTTGGATGCATCTGCTTCCTCTGATCCTGATTCCACCAATCCCCTTGAAGGAGTCCTATTTCATTGGTACTGCACCAAACGGGAATTGGACTATTCAGTAATGAAGCTGAGTCCAGGTGAAAAATGCCATCCACGCCAAGTTGACATACTCTGGACAAATTCCACAGATCCAGTTCAGATAGTGGAACCAAATACATTTCAGGAAAACATGAAATATTACTTTATTCTGATAATACTGAAGCAGCACAGATCAGCACATGCATTCCAAACAGTTCATGTTTTTCCTGGTGCTGTACCAGTGCTGAATGTTACCTGTATTGAAAATTGTGGGAAAGCCATCAAAGTAACAGAAAGATTTGTTCTATCTGGACGATGTCCAAACTGTGAGGAAATACAAACAGATTACCTTTGGACCCTTTTTTCAGCAAACTCCAAGGAAATACATTTTGACTGGGCTTCCAAAACGACAACTGGGAGGTCAAGTCCATACATGTATATGAATTCCTTTGCATTCAGATACATGGCAGATAAATTCTATATTCTTAGCTTAAAAGCAAGCACCCAAGGCAGGCCACCAGCTGTTTATAGATATTCATTTTATGTTAACTCTCCGCCTCAGATTGGAAAATGCATTATTTATCCAAGGGAAGGGACAGCATTCCATACAAAATTCATTGTCCAGTGTAGTGGATTTGAAGACAAAAATGGACCTCTTACATATAAAGTGATAGCACATTCTGATCTGACAAAAATGACTAAAATTGCTTCTCTACGGAATAACACATTTGGAACAATAGTGTATGTTGGTCATCAGCAGGAAACTCCTCCATCATTTCTCCCCACTGGTACAGCATCAAAAAAGTATGTATTGGTAATATATGTTCAAGTGTATGATACTCATGGAGCATTTTCTCAAGTAACTTTGCAGGCAACTGTGCATGATCCAAGAAGAATTAAGGCAACTGACATTGTTCTCAATGAACTACATGGTTTAATCAATGAGTTAAATGGCCCTATGCCTATTTTCCTTGGAACTAAAGATTACCTTAATATAGGTTTCCTTACATATATGATGGCTTCTGTATTAAATAATATTAAGGATTCACCAACCATTCATCACTCAAAAATTGATTTGCGGAAAACCCTCCTTAACGTGTCTGCAGGGATTCCTATGACTGACGTAGAGATGATAAATCAAATGGTCACAAGTATTTGTCAAATAACACAAGACGTTAATGAAATAAATGGGGAATCACAATTGCTTGCAGTTAGAAAACTAAGAGAAGCCAGTGAAGCTTTAAAAATGCACAGGGACAAAAACTTAGGTTCTAAGGAAACAGAAATCCTTGGCAATGGTATTTTCACTGGTTTGTCCAATGTACTGAGAGCTTCTCTCTTGGGCCATGGGGATACCAATGTAAATACAATTAAAGAAATAATTTCTGTGACAGAAATATTAGCAGACCTAATCTTACAAGGTAGAGTCCCTGGGGAACATGACATTAAAATGGAAGCCAAAAGCTGGCTCATTCACTTATGGAAGCGTGAAAAGTGGGAAGTTTCTAGAACTTTTTTAAAGCAAAGAAATTGCAAGAACTGCTTTTATCCTAGACTGAAGCAGGATAATCGCACGGAGTTACCAGCAGATGCTGTGATTTCTACTGTTCATTATGTTTTTTATGAGAATCCATTTACTTGGGTGGCAAATTCAGCAGATATTAGCACAGTAGTGATTGGATTCAAACTGGTAGCGACCAAAGCTAATGGAGACCTCACAAGGATCACCCCTGAGGTAACTGAAGTGAGGATGGCTAGAAAAGATAAGGACTCAACTACGTTTAATCTGACAATAGGACCAAACAAAAAACTCTCCAAAACGATTGGTGGCTTTAGTATTGAAATAAAGGGAAACTCCGAAGACATATTTATACAGATTCTGTGTAATATGGAAGTTACGTTCAATGTATCTATCTACCTAGGACTCAATGTCAGCTATCCTCCAATAGCATCTTATACTGCTTTCTCGGACAAGCCTCCGATACCACATGAAATAGATTTTAACATCCCTGACTGTGCAATTAAGGCTCCATATATACTTTGTCTTCCTCAGTCATTGCTTCAATCTCCAATCCAAGGCAACAGAGCAAATAAGCGGAATATTTCGGTGGTCCTACAATCACACCCAATTGTGAGAAGCTATACCACAAAAATTGTTCGCATTGCTGTTTTTACTGCAAGGTGTCTAGCCCTGGATGGAATTCAGAACCAGTGGAAAGAAGGAACATGCAGCCTTGGCCCTCAGACGAGCTGGTCTAAGATACACTGCAACTGTAAAGCAAATGCACATAGCAGAATGGCAACCAGTCGACAATTTCCAGACACTTCTATATCTGACATTACATTTTTGAGTAGCAACCTATATGTATACCCCAATCCTTTGGATTTAAACAAGGTCTTCTTAGCAGAATTTGACAGAAATCCAGTGACATTGTTGACTGTATTTTTCATTTTTGCAGGCTACATCTTCTGTATTTCCTGGGCTATGATCAAAGATAAAGCTGATTTGAAAAGAAAAAACAAAATACTGGTGTTATCAGACAATGATCCCTACCACAAAATGCCTTATGTGGTCACCATATACACAGGAAGTCAGTTGGGATCAGGAACCACAGCAGATGTTTTCATTGAATTGATAGGTGAGAACGGTGCCAGTGATGTTCATCACATAACGCACCCAAAGTTCCGAACTCTTTTTCGTGCCTCTGCAGACACCTTTCTTCTGACTACTAAGAATGATTTAGGGGATATTTTTTCCCTTCACGTCTGGCACAATAATGGCGGTTCTTCTCCTAGCTGGTATTTAAGCCGAGTCAAAGTACAAAATGTACACACTAATGAATCCTGGCTGTTTCTATGTAGAAACTGGTTAGGTCTTAACAAAGCTGATGGCAAAATAGAAAGGTCACTTGTTGCTGGAAACATAAAAGCACATTTAAATAAAAGGGATTACTTCTTCATAAAACTTGCCAAAGACTTGGAAGACACTCATATATGGCTCTCTGTATTTGCTTCAGTTGTCACTGGTTCTTTCAGTAGGGTGCAGAGAGTATCTTGTTGCTTAGCAATAATGCTCACTAATCTGCTATTTAACATCATGTTCTTCAGTAGTGAAGCAGCTAAGGAAGTTCTCTCAGTACCACTACGGTATCTGAGATCCATGTATATTGGATTAGTGAGTGCTTTTTTTTCCATCCCTTTACACTTGACTATAACAATCTTATTTAGATATTCTCAGGAGAAGCCTGTAGTACATAGCACAAGTGAGAGTGAGACAAAAGAAACCCCTCCATCTTTGTCTACAGCCCTTTTGGAAGTGGCCATTTCATCATCAGATCTTTCATTAGATATTTTATCAGATCCTGAAACTTGCAATGTGGAACAACAACACATGCCATTACCAAAAAACAATGCTAATGTCAATATTGTAGCAGACAAGGACACAGATACTATTGACAAAACAAAGAGGGCTCTGATCCACATCTTGACGTTTTTTAAAAGGCCACGATTTGCATGGTGGTGGAGATACGTTGCTTGGACAATGGTTTTTTCCATTTCTGCAGTTTCTTCATGTTTCATTATATTGTATGGCTTGACCTATGGCTATACAACATCAATAGAATGGTTTATTGCATCCATGACATCACTTTTGGAAAGTATATTTTTGCTGCAAACCCTAAAGATGGTTCTCCTCTCAGCTATGAGCGCTATTACTCACAAATACTATAAAAGCATCCCATGGATAAGCACAGAACAATACCAGGAGATGCAGCTGGTCAAAGTAAGTAGCGATGCTAAAGATTTGAGAGAGATTCACTATGAACTTGCCAGACTCAGATGCACCAAGGTTTATGAGCCTTTAAAAGAAGATGAACTCATACTCTTGAGGAAAAAAGCAAGGGCTCAATACTTAGCTTTTGTTTTTATAAAGAATATCATCAGTCATCTTATCTTCTCATCCTGCATTTTCATTATTGCTTACTCCACAGCACCCACCACTAAATTTTATTACAATAAAGATATATATAATAAATTCTCCCCTGGTCTCTCCAAAATAAATAAGCTGGAGCATATTTACATGTGGATGAACAATGTCTTTGTGCCATTGATACATAATGACTATCAACCTACCTATCTTTCAGAGTCTTGGTCCAAAATCCTTGGTTTGCCCAGAATGAGGCAAATAAGAGCACAGAAAACTGGAAAAAAGTGTTTTCATCCAGACAGCATTATAAATAATTATGTGATTAGTAAAAGCCACTGCCGTCCGCAATATGGTACTGATCCAGAAGATCAAAGTGACTATGATGGATCATGGACAATCCCAACCAAAATATCAGATTTCCATGACTTAATCAGTTTTAAAGGATTTACATACCAGTCAGACATTGGTCAGTGGCAATATAAGTCTTATGGTCTTTTAAATGCATATGGACCTGGAGGATACTCCTTTTATTTTTTTCCTGGAGAACAACGACCCAATACAACATTGAGGCTAGATGGTTTGCAAAGGAACAACTGGCTTGATGAGCAGACCTGGGCCGTGATTTTTGAGCTAACAACGTTTAATCCAGATGCTGATCTATACTGCAGCATAACTGTCATGTTTGAGACCACCGATGTTGGTGTCGTTCATGCAAGCCTGTCAGTTCATTCTTACAAACTCTCTATTTTACGGTACCAAGCCCGTACTCAGCTGCTTCTGTATGGAATTATAGTGATTATTCTTATCTTCTACCTTGCTGATGAATTTCGCATGTTACTTCAAGAAAGGATAGGCTATCTCAAAACAGCTGTTAATTTGAATAATTTTGCAATGAAGTCAACCTGTATCTTTTTTTTATTACTAATTGCACTGAAATTCAAGTTGGCTTTTACCTTGCTGGAGTTTTATCTGCTTAATCCAGAAAAATTTGTACCCTTTCATTTAGTTTCTCAAGTCGACCAGCTCTATATAATAGTTACAGGCGCTTTGGCTTTTCTTCTGGTTTTAAAACTATATCGCTATTTCAGATTCATGTACAATGTGCGTATGGCAGAAAATACTCTGTCAGCATCTTTTCCTGGGTTCATTTGTTTGACTATGATTGCAGTTCTATTCTTTTCTATGTACATGTCATTTGGGTACCTAATATTT
Source organism: Anniella stebbinsi (assembly GCA_029215795.1). Taxonomy (NCBI): domain Eukaryota; kingdom Metazoa; phylum Chordata; class Lepidosauria; order Squamata; family Anniellidae; genus Anniella; species Anniella stebbinsi. Next base: position 105,347,894 of record JARDYH010000003.1, read on the forward strand.
GGTGAATATGAGTGGAGTTACAATTCTTTGATTCATTCTCTCCAAACTGTACTTTCATGCTGTTTTTTTGGACTTAAAAACATAGATATTATAACCTCCAATAGCTGGCTGGGAATATTTTTCCTAGCTTCATTGATGTGTTCATTGATGTTTGTTTTCATCAATTTATGGAGAGTTCTAATAATCTCTACTTATATGTCGATGAAGCAACCTGTCTATGAACTACATTCTGATGAAGCAGAAGCAATAGATTTTTTGGTTCTGAAGATCCAAAGTATATGGCTTTCCATTACCCAACAGGCACCATCAGCAAGTGACAGTCACCATACCAACACTGTAATATATGGAACACCTGTGACTATGGATGATCAACAACAAAGATTGAAAAAACGGCAAGTAAATGGTAAGAACAAAGTTTACCTTTCTGTTTGAGAAAGACATTGGTAAACATAGAATAAATACCACAATATTTCTGTTCCAATCTGACCTCCACAGAGTTTTTTTTTAAAATTTGCTAACACAATCTGAACATTATTGCATTCTCCTTCATAACTATTTTCACCTCTGATGTTCCTTTGACTCCTTTCTATTGATTCTCTTTGGGATTTTAAGTAGGTACCATACAAAATTATAATGAGAAGAATAGATCCCATCTTGCCATGTTAATATTTTAATTTCATGTCATTCATCAGACCATAAGTGGATAGAGAGAATTTAATTTTTACCCTTGCTCTCTAGACTGCAGGAACAACACTCTTGAATGTATGTTGACACCAGATAACAATTACAAATAGGAACTGGGTGTGTATACCCCAAAGTAAGCTTTGGGCCATCCCAAATAATATAGCTCCAGGAGAGTTTGAGTGAACATGGAAACCCCTTAACACAACATGTTAAACTAAACGTTTAATGGAGGATAAACCTTCTGAATCAGTACATACATTAAAACCTCTTAGAATTAGTGAACTCCTCAATATTGATCACCTATTTCATCCAGTAATAGCTCTAATTCCATCAAAAGTGTTTCTATGATTGGAGTTATTAACAGGAATATGAGAACTGGCAAACACCATTTGGCCATTTAAAGGAATTTGTATAAACCATAGTGTGTAATGTGGATAAACCTGGTCTATTATGCAAAATCTTCCAGACTATAATGTTTGGCTGTATTAACACAACTGAGTACTATTTCCCCCCAAAAGATCTTCTTCAGCAAAAAAATGTTAAATGAAATTCTGCATGCTCACCATTCAGCATAGCAGGCACCCAAATTCAGCTGCTTTGTAGATGCATACGGAGAAGTAAGACTGTTTCGGAAGTTGTATCTAATTACATATTTTATTTATTTAAACATTTGTATCTTGCCCTATATCACAAGGATCTCTGGGCAGCATACAGATAAAATCATACAAATAATATAAAACAATAAATATACACAGCTAAAACAAATCAAACCATTAATAAGCTAAAACCAGTATAGAATTAAAAAACAGCAAAACCAATTAAAACAATTAAAACTATGTGCAGGCTCGGTGAGTTTAGCCATCGAAAGCTTTGATAAAAAGCCATGTCTTAGCTTCGCGCTGAAATGAAGCCAGTTCCGGAGCCATCGGGCCTCTAAGGGGAGGGCATTCCAGTTGGAGTGCCACAACAGAGAAAGCCCTTTCCCATGTCCCACCATAGCGTATGTCTCATGTTGGTGGGATGCGGAGGAGGGCTCCTTCAACACATCTCAAGTCTCAGGCAGGCATATATAGGGAGTGGCACTCCCTCACATATCAAGGTCCCAAGCCATTTCAAAGTTTCTTCCTGAAATAGCATATAAACTTTAATGGAGGGTGGGGGAATTATAATATATTATTTAGATGGTAGTTGACCCCATTCAGATTAAGACAGATTTACACAGGAACCAATGGTGGTTGTTGGAGTTATGTTAACCTGAAGCAGATATTTGTTATATTTTTGGAAACACTGTAAGAGCGTAATTTTGAAGCATATTACAGAGTTTACAGGTGATGTTATACCATTTCCCCAGCAGATTTGACCCACTTTAGTCAGTTAACCCTTGCTTTGTCACAATCACAGAGCTGGAAGGGATCTCCAGGGGATCTTCCAGATGAACTCTTATCTTATTACAATATCATATACAATTTCTTTTGGAAATGGATTAATTTGTTTTGTTTCAGTGATTATGGAATGATATTGTACATTATTATTATTATTATTATTATTATTATTATTATTATTATTATTCTGTTGATTCAGGTATAATATCAGTAAGATATTGATTGTCCAGGCATCAAATGTGATCCTTTATGATGCATTTGGGGAGGAGGCAGAGCTCCGTGGCAGAGCACAAGGGTTGCATACAGAACATCCTTACCTTAAAAGCGCTGGTATATCCCGTTAATAGGCTCTCAGCTATCTGTAATAGGAAAAACCTCTGTCTGAGACATTAGGGAACTGCTACTATAATCATATGAGCAAGGAATGGCAAGACATGCTAGCCTTATTCAAGCATTCTACCGTGTAGAGGAAACATGTGAGGAGAGGAAGTGCTCCAGCCCTGACCCCCTCCTTGTGCATTTCCATTGGGTGATGGTCTGAAGAGGAGAGCCTCATGTATCCACATGATTAAGAACTCTGATTTTCCAGGGTTCTTCATCATGCGGAGAGCCTCCACTGATACAGGAGACCATCACCCTCCACAAGCACAAGGTCTTAGACTATCACCCTCCACAAGGCAACAGATGCAACAACAGAATGGTGGAATGTTCCCTCTCTTCACACGTTCACTGTCCATGGTAAGAGATTGCCTGAACGGAGCTGTTTCCTCTTGAAAATCTAGGAGAGCTTGGACCCTGGTTGCCCAGTGATGTGCAGAATTCTAGAATTCACACAGTCATTCACTCTATGGCAGTTGGGGATATTGGAAGACAGCAGCTGCTCTGATGCAAGCCTTTTTGTCATCCTCAAGATGCGCTCCCTATTGTTTTCCCACCTCTTTGTCTTCTTCTTCTGCTGGAGCTGTTTCCAATATGCAGCAGCCATGCCCCCTTATTTACTGTTACCCCCATTGCTGGTCACCTGCTCTGACCAACAGAACCATATCTATCCACAGCGAGACGACCAACTTCGCACCTCATGTCTGTGGGGTCAGGATCCTGAGCTGCATTATTTAAGAGCTACAGGGATTGTTTCCAGAATTGGGAAGCAACAAACAGAATTGCCATCTTCTCAGTGCCACTGGTACTGGAGCTCCACCTTTGTGCACAATAGGATTCTCTGGTCAGGCCGGATAGTGCTGGGCCCTAACTTAGCCCCAAGGGACATGCATCCACCTCGTGACTCCAACCCCATCGCCATTCAGTGTATATCACCTTCCTGTACAGTGCCAGTATGCCTTCGCCGCAATCTGAGCATCGAGGTGTTTGGCCAAGAGGTCCATATCTTCCTGCTTTGGCCGCTCACACTTCCTATCCATGAGTGGCAGCCAGTGCAGCTGGGCTGGTGTGCATGCCTCAACACTTCAAGTTGGCGCTACCACTACAGTAGCCGATTGGGTAGCCCCACGGTGCTTCTCCTTCCCACCAGCTACCATTCAAATTCTCCACCACCTGCTCACTGCCATAGTGATGAACTTCACCACATGTGCACCTCCTACTTCAACTATCACCTGATGGTGCATTACACCCACCAAGGGTTATATATTTCTTCCCTCCACATTAAGCAAGCACCTCGGGTCAGCCTTAGCATGGACTTGAAGGTGGAACCCACTCTACTGCATATTTTCAGTACACATTCCAAAGTGCTCAGCATCTTCCATAAGACTATCAGCCTGTCCTGGAGCCTCCTACCTCTCAGTTCCCCAAAAATGGTCTATAGACTGTTGGATGTTAAATGTAAGGAGGTCTGGTCTACCTTCTATAATCCATATGCTCTGCAGAACAATTACTCTGTTGCCTATATTCCACAGCATTTGAGGAAGAAGGTAGTGGCCAGTGTCTACTTTTATATTGATGAGGCATGGCTTGGGGAGTTGAATGGGGAGCTAAGTTATTATAATGCTACCTTAAATCTAACATCGAAGAGTGAGCCTCCAGTTTCCCTCACTCTCAACACACAGGCAATCAAGATGGGCACATATCTTTTTAGCCGTACACAGGGACTCTATTATTCCACCCAAGAAGGAAATGTTACCGATGCCACTGGCAACCTCTCCAGTATTCACTACATTTTTTACCAGCAGCAAAGCCTCTCTTACCTGATCACCATTGAGTTTGTCCAACTGCGGTGGTACAAGTTCAATTTACATCTATATCTTAACAGGAACCGAGCCCTTCTGAGGTCTTCTTCAGAGAAAGATATAGAAATCCACATTTTCAATAGTGGTCCTTCTTTTTTACAAAGTTTAGTCTATATTGTGTGGTTTATTCCTTTGCAACATCCTTTACTGCAGTGTGAGTGGACCTTCAACTTGCAACTTTTTGATTCGAGGAAAGAATACTTCTTTTGGAATGATACTTATACTTACAGAGATCGTGTCAGAAATGCTGCCCATTTTATTCCTCGCTCTGCTTTACCTTTCAACCCTGCCTTGTATGATGGCTTTGTAGCTCAAGTAAACTGCACAAGAAGTGGACATACACCTGCTATTTTAAAAGCTATAGTCAACACTTACGCTTCAAAGGTTGTGGAGTCCACAGTGGCTTGTCTTCAAAGAATTTGTTTTATTAAGAAAGTTAAAATACAGAAACCTAATTCTACTAATTGTGTCTTAAATTTTAGTAAAAGGGTACCATTTACTCTCTCTGCTGATACACAGATGAATTGCTCAGCTCCTAAACAAAAAATGATAGTTTGGAAAATCTATAAAGTCCCAGATGTGAAGACTACTCCAGACTGGTCAAAACCTTTTAACCCACCTGGCATTGGAAGAAAAAACCTTATAAAATTAGAAGTTCCTGGCTCAAGCTTAGACGACGGCTTGTATCTCTTTAACTTGACAGTAAGATTAACCACAATGGATACTTCAGAGAGTGCGGAAGGTTCTGATTCATTGCTTGTCAAGATTGGGTCAGGGAGTCTTGTGGCTGTCATTGCTGGAGGCAATTTGCAGACAGTTGGTTCTTCCAACCAATGGACTCTGGATGGATCTTCTTCCTCTGATCCTGATGCAACCCAGCCCTTTGAAGGATTGATATTTACTTGGTACTGCACGAAACAAAAAGCAGACTATGTATCCATGAACCTAAGTGCAAATGGGAAATGTTATCCAGAACAGGTGGATTTGAAATGGACAACATCCTCTGATCCAGTTCAAACTGTGCTCCCCAAAACACTTCAGGAAAATGCTATTTATCATTTTCTCCTGGTGGTTCAGAAAGAAAACCAAACAGCTCAGGCTGAACAAACGGTACATGTGCAAGCTGGCCCTGCCCTAATTCCGAATGTCACATGTATTGAAAACTGTGGTAAGTCAGTAATACCAACAGAAAAAAAATGCCTTTCTGGCAAGTGCCTCAATTGCAGAAAATCTAGTCGACCGCTGTACTATTGGTCCCTCTTCTCAGGAAGCACCACAGAGATACGTTTTGATTGGGATTCCAAGATTACAACTGGGAGAGCTAATTCATACATAAGTATAAATTCTTTAAGTTTTATAAATGTGACAGAACAATCATATACACTAGTTTTAAAAGTGGCCATGTGGGGAAATAAGGCATCCGTCTATAATTATTTATTTTTTGTAAATTCACCACCACTGGATGGAAAGTGTGTGCTTAACGCAACCACAGGAATGGTATTCCTAACAAAATTCATTGTTCACTGTAGTGGGTTTAAAGATAAAAGCTTGCCTCTTACATATAAAGTCAAAGCAGCATTGGATATACTGAAAATTACTAGAATGTCTTCTCCAGAGAATAGTACCTTAGGGACCATCGTGTATTTTGGTTATCTATCTAAAATTCCACCCTCTTATTTACTCATTGGTGTACCCTCTAAGCAATATGCTTTGACAATATATGTTGAAGTATATGATATACTTGGAGCATATTCCCGAGTAACTTTAGAGACAACGGTTCATGGTCCATTAAAAGGCAAGCAAACAGACATTATTCTAAATGAATTACATGGGTTAACCAGTGGACCAAGAGCTCCAATAACATTTTTTATTGAAAACAGGGATTATTTTAGTGCAGGTTATTTTGTCTACATGGTGGCATCTACTTTAAATGATATAGAAACTTTGCAAAGATTTCATTCCTCTAAAACTGAACTGCGTGAAATCCTCCTAAATAGATCTGCAGGAATCCCTACAATAGATATAATGGAGGCAAACCAAATGATCTCATGTATTTTTCAAATAACACAGGAAGTCACTGAAATTAACAGGAAATCACAACTACTTGCTGTCAGAAAGCTCAAAGAAGTGAGTGAAGAACTGAAAAAGCATAGCAATGAAGACCTAGGATCTAAGGAAATAGAGATTCTTGGCACTGCTATTCTAGCAGGGTTGTCCAATGTCCTGAAAGCTGCTCTATTAGAACACAGAAATGTCCACAGAAATGGGGTTAAGGAAACCATCTCTGCTACTGAGATTTTAGCAGACCTAGTCTTACAAGGTAAAGTCCCTGGAGAAAATGAAACTATTATGGAAGCCAAAGACTGGACTATCACATTAAGCAAAGATGAAAAATGGGATGTTTACGGTGCTTTTTCTAAGAGAAAGGATTGCAAGAACTGTTTTTATCCCAGAATGAAACAGCAGGAGAATGACAGTTTACCTGTGGATGCTGTGATTTCCACTGTTCTTTATGAATTTGACAAGAACCCTTTTCCTTGGTTGCCATTTACAGATGATATTGGCACAATGGTGACTGGATTCAAAATGACAGAAACCAAATCTAATGGTGACATAACTGGGATCATGCCTGATAAAGTTGAAATGATCATGAATAGAAAAGATGAGAAGACTGCTATCTTTGAGGTGATGATAGGATGTGACAGAAAGCCGGCTAAAGCAACTGGAGAATTTAGTTTTGAAGTATACAGGAAGTCCAAAGATGTTTTCATCCAGATTGTGACAAACCTGAAGCTCAGTTTCCAGATATTTATATATCCCAGTCTCAAGGTCAGCCATCCTCCTATAGCTTCCTTTAATGCTTCTCATAACAAGCCTGTAGTACCAAGGGAAAAGATTTCCAGTTACAATGACTGTGCACTTCAGGCTCCTTATGTATTTTGTCTTCCCCAGACATTGCTCAGATCCATGTTCCAGGGCAGCAGAGCAGAAAGACTGGACATGTTCATTGTTTTACAGTCAGCCCTTTTTGCGTGCAACCAGCTAGTTGGCATTGTGCTCTTCACTGCTGACTGTTTGTACCTGAACGGAGTCCAAAGTCACTGGAAAGAAGGCTTCTGTAGCCTTGGCCCTCAGACCAGCTGGGAAAAGGTTCATTGCATCTGCACAGGAAAAAAACGCACTTCAAGGACCGCAAATCCCCAACTAAGAAGAACCTCCAATGATGACATCACATTTTTAGCTGGGAAAGTAACTGCATACCCCAATCCGGTAGATATGAAAAGAATTCAGTTAGCCCAAATTCACAAAAACCCAGTGACCATGTTGACAGTACTTTTCATTTTTGTAGTATATGTCTTCTTAGCTATTTGGGCAATGAGAAAAGATAGGGCTGATCTGAAAAGTAGAGACCATGTCATAGTTTTGCCAGACAATGACCCCTTTGATAAAGTGTGCTACCTGATCACAATATACACAGGCAGCCGTTTTGGAGCAGGAACTACAGCTGATGTTTTTGTTCAATTGATAGGAGAAAGAACGGCCAGTGACATACACTGCTTAAGGCACCCTGAACACCTGACTTTTCTTCGAGGGGCCATCAATACCTTTCTCCTGACTACTAAGAATGATCTAGGAGATATTTATTGCTTTCGAGCCTGGCACAATAATGTGGGTTCTTCCCCTAATTGGTTCTTGAGTAGAATCAAAGTGGAAAATATATACACCAAACAGTCTTGGATGTTCATATGCCAAAAATGGTTTGCCTTTGATAAAGACAATGGTCTAATAGAGCGGTCATTTATTGTTGCTCACCGAACTGAGCCTTTAAACAAAATGGATTTCTTCTTGATAAGCTTGGCCAATGATCTGGTAGATAGTCACTTATGGCTCTCTATCTTTGCTCATGTCTGCACTGGTTCTTTGAACAGACTCCAACGACTATCCTGTTGTTTAGCAATACTGTTTTGCATCCTGCTTGTCAACATTATGTTATTCAGTGCTGACAAGGATCTACAAATGTTTTCTGAACATCTACAATATTTGAGACCCATAATAATCGGAATTCAAAGTGCTTTCATTTCCATCCCTTTGCAGATGATTATAGCAGCTTTATTCAAATATGCTCAGAAGGAACCTTCTCCACAGAACACAACTCAAACTCAGCCTAAAGAATATTCTGCTTTCATGTCTGGTAATTTTAGGAATTGGAAGGAGCGTCTGCAGAAATGGTACCTTGTAGAAACTGCTTCAAAAGGCCCATGGCATCGTTTCCCAGGCAGCTCTTCCAATGGCCCAGGTTCATACAAATTGGAAAAAACAAAATGCAGACGAACAACGAAAGGTTGGGCCAACTGCACAATTTCTGAGGGTGATGCAAATGTAATTGCAACAGAAGAGGACATACCACAAGATGCCAATGACAATTTTAGCAATAATTATGTGGGAAAGGATACATCTCCTCAGATAAGACCATTGAATATTGCCAATATGCTCTTTTGTAAGAGGCCACAAATAATGATAGCAACATGGTGGAATAGATATGTTTCATGGATGTTGGCCTTGGTCATTTCTACCGTGTCATCATTTTTTATCATCTTCTATGGTCTGTCTTATGACTATGAGACATCATTCGAGTGGCTGGCAGCATCCGCTATCTCACTGGGTGTGAGTGTGTTTCTTCTTGAAGTCCTGAACATCCTTTTTTTTTCAGCCTTGAAGACGCTTTATCCAAAATACTGTGAAAGCATTCCGTGGTCAAGCAAAGAAACCTACTTAGAGATTAAGCTGAATGACATAAATATGGATGCAGATGATATGCGCGAATTACATTATGATCTAGTCAGAATGAGAGGTGCAAAGCATTATCAGCCCTTGGAAGAGGATGAAATTACAATTTTTAAGAAAAGACAGAAGATTCAACACCAAGCTTTTGTTTTCATCAAGGATGTTATATGTCACTTTGTCTTTTTGATTCTTATTTTACACATTGCCTACTCAATGGAAAACACCACTAGTTTTTACTACAATCAAGATATTCATAACAAATTCTCTCTGGGACTTACAGATGTCAATAAAGTAGAGCATGTTTACATTTGGCTGAGAGAGATCTTTCTGCCCTTGATTCACAATGGCTACCACCCCAGCTATCTTTCAGATACTTGGTCTAAAATTATTGGATTACCCAGGATGCGGCAAATAAGGGCAAAGAATACTAAAAAAGAATGTTTCTATCCACACAGTTTTATAAATAAATTTGTGATTAGTAAAAGCCATTGCCTCCACAAGTATGGCCTTGACCAAGAAGATCAGAGAGATTATCTAGAATCTTGGACAAACCCAGCCAATAAATCTGTTTCTAATAATCTCAGCAATTTTTCAGGCTTCACTTATCAATCAGTCACCGATCCATGGAAATATAGTTCCTATGGAGAACTACACACATATGGAGCAGGAGGGTATACTTTTAACATTTATCCAAAAGAACAACTGCCTAATTCTACGAAAAGAATAGCTATTTTAGAAAGGAGCAGCTGGCTTGATGAAAACACCTGGGCACTGATAGTTGAGATGACAACGTTTAATTCAGATGTAGCTTTATTTTCTAGTATCTCAGTTGTATTTGAGGTTTCTCATTTGGGTCCTATTAACACAAGCTTGTTGATCCATTCATACAAACTCCCCATTTTCAAACAGCTAAGCAAGATGGAAAAGTTTGTTTATATAGCTGTTGGTTATATTCTTGTCTTTTATATCATTGATGAATTATGTGTGGTAGAACAGCAGAGGTTAAAATACATAAAAACGGTTTCAAATTTAATTAACTTTGGAATAAAAGGAGTATGTTTGTTCTTTCTTTTGCAGCTTGCCTTCAAATTTAAACTGGCTTCTAGCGTAATAGAGTTGTATTTACTTCATCCAGATGAATTCATTCCATTTCATAAAGTTTCTCATGTTGATAAAACATTGCGGATAACTCTGGGTTTTTTGGCCTTCCTTATTGTTTTGAAAACTCTCAGGTATTCCCGATTCTTTTATGATGTGCGGTTGGCCCAGAGATCTATTTTAGCAGCCCTTCCAGGCATCTGTTCTATGGCTCTCGTAGTAGCAGTCTACTTTTTTGTATATATGGCATTTGGCTATCTAGTATTTGGCCAATATGAATGGAATTACAATACAATGACTCATTCTGCTCAGACCGTGTTCTCTTATTGTGTTTCAGCTTTTAAAGACACGGCCTTTACATCCAATAGGTTGCTGGGGGGTCTCTTTCTAGCTACATTCATGATGGTGATGATCTGTGTTTTGATCAATTTGTTTCAAGCTGTGATTATGTCCGCCTATGAGGACATGAAGCAACCTGTGTATGAAGAGCCTTCTGATGAAGCAGAAGTAGTAAATTTTCTGTTTCATAAGGTTACCAAGATATGGTATTTTGTAACCTGCAGATCAGCATCTACAACTGATACAGAACTTTTCAATAGAGTATTGTTTGGGCATCCTGAGCAAAGAAACACACAGCACCTAGGGCTCAAAGCCAGAAAAATAAATGGCCGGAAAATGGTTTATCTTGTCATTTGATATTCACATGCACAACTACTGGGAGGGGGGGGGGATTGAAAAAAACAACTAGAAGAAATAAGAAAGGGATTGCCTAATTTATGAACCAAGATTAATTTCTAATGAGGTTATTTTTCATTGCCACTATTTACATTTGCTGGTTATTCACAGCATATTATTATGGAATAATTACATTTAATTAACAGCAAGCATTCATATAGATAGTCTGGATGAAGAATGAGTATTTCAGCTCCATCCTTCCCTTCCCTTAATCTCTCTTATCATGTGGATCATGGTAAGAATAAAGGGAGGGAGAATGTAATAGAACTACAAGAAGGGGTAGGGAACAATAGCTTTATGTATGTATTCTGCATTTTAAAAGCTGGTATTTCCCCCCACCCCCGAGATCTAGTTTAGCTGAAGTAATTTCTTATCCCTTAATTTCTTAAGATACAGAAATATTTAACATTTTAGACAGAGGTATTTGTGTGAGTAGTCTTAGTTACATTTTGCCAGAAAGGAAGAATATAAACTCAAAAATAATTAAAAATGAACTGTAATTTTCAAAAGGTGTATTGCTTGTTTTGCTGTTTTTATAACATTACTGTATATTTACAGGGTGAGTCCATGACAAAACTTTGTTATTACATGCAATTGGTACGAATGAATTACATTCAAGAATAAAGCACATGTTTGCCTTTACTGGAATTTTTACCCAATATGTCTGCAAGGCTATTGTGCCGTCTACTCCACTTCAGACCCCCTCTACAAGAATTCGGTTTGACGCCTAGTTCTCCGATTATGTGCATCTTCTCGGAAGCGCTTTATGGTAAATGACTGTACGTCGGAGGTAATTGAGCACATAACTGGTGGCCTTACCGGTTGTTTGAAATGCGCTTTAGAAGTAGTTAATGCGGAGAATCGCTTGTTCACATAGTCAAAATGCGCTTTAACGGCCGCAGCAAAATAAAACTAGCTATTTAACGCGCATTCGATAATGCGCATAATTGGATAGATAACGCGCCTCAACTCCCGATTTGCGCTTCGCTCATGTAGAGGTAAAAATTTTAATGAGACTTGAAAGAGCTTTAAACCTCTCGTGTAGAGGCAGCCTCAGTCACAGAGATGGAAGGGAATTTGGAGGTCATCTAATCCACACCCCTCCTCCATGCAGGCTCCTCCTCCTCTTCCACTACCACTACTGTTGCGTAAATCGCTTTGTGGGTCTTTATTCTGGCGGGCTTGCCAATATCCAGAACCAGAATCGAAGCAGGCAAATCAGCAGGAAAACAGATTTATTATAAAATGTTGTACAACAGGTTAGCCCAGTAGGCTAACGCCACGAAGCAAGGCTAACAAAGAGGCTACTCGATGCCTTTTATACTCCTTTCTCAAACTATGAGCTAATTCTCATGGAATTCAACTCCCCTTCTCTCTCTGCAGCTCGTGTAGCTGATAAGGCAGAAGCTGCGATTTCAAGGAGACAAAACAGCAAAGAGAGGCAGTTTTGCCAGACAGTCTCGTTCTTGAGAGCAACGGAGAACATTTTTGCCTTTCAGATAGTTGATATGGCTATCGTCTTTCCTTAGTCTTTCCTTCTCCAGGCTCAACATAGGTCTTTCAATCATTCCTCATAGGACTTGGTTTCCAGACCTTTCACAATCTTGGTCACTCTCCTCTGGACACACTCATCTGGCAGTGTTCTCCTTAAACTGTGGCCCCAGAACTGGACACAGTATTCCAAATGCAGCCTGACTAACACAGAAGAGAGGAGAACTATTACTTCCTGTGACCTGGTCACTTGGCTTCTGCTAATGCGTCATAAGACTGTATTAACTTTCTTAACAGCTACATCACACTTACAGCTTATATTCCGCTTGTGATCCACTAAAACATCTAGGTCCTTTTTACTTGTACTACTACCAAGCCACATTTCCCCCCATCCCATACTTGTATCTTTAATTGTTTTGTTCCTAAATGCAGGAGTACGTTTATCTTTGTCGAATTTCATCTTGTTCGTTACAGCACAGTGTTCCAGTCTGTCCAGATTCCTCTGAATCTTGATTGTTTTCTATGGGATTGGCAATCCCTTCTAGCTTTCTGTCACTTTCAAATTTGATAACCAGCCCCTTTAAAACCTCAACATTTAATAAAAATATTGAACAGCACAGGACCTAGGACAGACCTCTGCAGCACTCCTCAGAAGGCCTCTCTCCAGGAGGATGGAGCACTAATAGGCCAGGTTCACATGATGGGGAAAAGAAATCAGCCACTGTAATTTATTTTCCTGCCCGGCATGTGGTGGTTGTACACCTTGCCACTTTCTAGATAGTCACAGACTATCTTAACAATCTCTTCTAGAATTTGACCTGGTATTGCTATCAAGTTGTCTGGTCTGTAGTTGCCAAGATCCACCTTTCCATGCTTTTTGAGGATGGGACAACATTTGCTCATCTCCAGTCTTCGGGCGCTTCTCCAGGAATTCTCAAAGATTATAGAGAGCAGCTCTGCAATAACATCTACAAGATCCTTCAGCATCCATGGATGTAATTAATTTGGCTCTAGGACTTACTCATTTAAAGTTACCAGGTGTTCTCTAACAAATTCATCTCCTTATCTACCCTGAGCTGTTTGTTCCTCCTTATATCATTGGTTTTACTTGTTACAGGTAGTATACAACTCTCCTAGTTGATGATGGCTGAGACTAGGTCTGGCCCTAACATGGACTGATGTACCCACATCAGGTGGTAGAGTGGGAGGAGCTGTGAATTGCCCTGCTTCCCCTGCCAGGAGGCCCCATGCCACCTCCAGCAGATGTTCTGGAGAACACCATCAGCCACTCTCCTGCTGTGGCCACAGAGAGTGGGCAGTGGGGCTTTCTGTAGCAGCCATTGACCCTTCCCTGTACTGCAGCTGTAGCTGGGCTCTACATGAGATTGGCTGAACTCTCATGAAACTCTTTACAAATAGGGGCTTCTGATTGGGCCAGGATCCTTACCCACATGAAGGAACTCTACAATAGTACATAAGTATGTGCATGGGCTGCATTCTCATGTGTGCCAACTACACATGGCAACAACCCATTGCACCATGTGAGCGGATTCTTCTGACCCTCCTAGTATCAAGGTACTATTTTTCATACTATTCTAAAACCTGAACTTTGGTACACATGTAGACAAAGAAATTTTGAACAACAGAATTTGAAGTGGTACAGGACATGAAGTGCACAGTTTAAGATACTGTTGCACCAGCTCGAAAGCTGACATTTAGTAGACATGGTAATAGTGGTGTCTTGGACCATGGGCTGAAGGAGTTTCATTCGCTTTACAGACCTGAGTCAGTTTCAAATGCAGGAGAGATTTGCAGTAGCAGCCAGATGTTTCTGAAAATGGAATAAAACACTCTTGCAACAGCATGGGAAAATATTCAGATGCTTCTTCACACATTTAAACTATTGGTGGAAGAGGGGGATTTCACTGGTAGCCACATATAATCTGGATTTACTAGCATATAACATAACACGGGTATAATGTGTATATACATACATAGGAAGCAGACAACCGAATACAACTTTGAACAAGAACATCAGTACAGTGAACAATTTGCCAGTACAAGTCAGAATCAGGTGTTAATACTTGCTAATTTGAGCTGATTTAACACCAGATCTTTTGATACAGCAGGTCTATGAAAGCCAGCTCTAGATCAGAGCAATGAACCAAAGCAAGAGAATCCAGTTTCTTATTATTACTCCTGGCCAAGGTTACAGTCACTCAAACCAACTTTTCCTATGCACAGTTTTTCTGAAGAATTAGTGCTAGCCATGTAATACTTGCAACGCATTATATATTTAAAATTTGCATTTAACATAATGTCACATGTGCCCCACTTTCCCAACTGGTGGGCAGTTCCAAGGACAATTGCTACAATGTCTGTTTCCTGGTAAGGAAGGGGTTACTGGAGATTTATGGTGTGTTTGTAATCAGAGCCCAGTAAGGCTCAGTATCACTGGGTACTTGCCACTGCCAATCCTGGGGGCCTCCATGCCCTTCTCCTCAATGTTGTGACTCTTTACCTGTGTTCTCCAAGTGAGTAAGTAGTGAAAAGAGCAAGAAAAAGAAGCAATAACACCTCCCTGTCTGGGGAGGTGGTCTGGATTGGGCCCAGCGGGAGGCATAGTTGACTGAACACTGGCTGGAGGGTGAGGGGCATTTGGGCCTTCTCAGGAAGGGGGGTCACTAGAAACATCTTGCTGATAGACCCCCCAACAATTCTGGAACTGCCCCTGTTTGTTAATATCAGACTATTTACAGATAAACACTTTAAGACTGGAGAAGCAGGCAAACACCTGGAAGGGCAGGACCCATCTGTAATGCAGCAGCAACAGTTCTGCAAAATCAAAATGGCTCAGCAACTCCTTCTTGCAAGCTCGATACAACAGCCAGACCTTTACTAGCTACATCCCCAACTGTTTCTTTCAAGAATGTGGTGTGTGTCATAGGTAGTAGCCACAAACCATCTTAGCCATCAGAAGCCATTCAGCAAAGCCTCTTCTGTCTAAGGACATTAACTGGGTGTTCATTAAAACCAATCAGATACACAAAATATGGTCCTTCTCTCTACCATTGACAGAACCCAATGGCATTTCTGTTACACTATTTCAGGGCTTCATTTGTGCTCAGGCTCAGCCCCAGCATCTGTTTTGAGTGTCAGGGCTCAGCCTGGAAATTAAGAGGGCCTGTTCTCAAGATCATGGAGAGGGAAATAAGCCACGGTCGTTTATTTCCTCTGCCATGCATGCCAGTCACGTGTTGGAGGAATGTGCATAAATTACCCTCATTGGCACAGCTTGCTGTATCATGTGAACCAAATGAGGGTGAGTTGTTGCCATGGTTAACAAAAAAAAGGGGGGGGAGAAGCAGGTTCTCAGGACGCTAAATTACTTTATTTCAAAGCCAAACGTGTTTCGGCCTGTGTTGTTTTTTAAGGCCTTCAGGGGGCTGTAATATTAAAAAATACATTAAATTATGTTTGAAGGGATAACACATAACTTAAATAAATTAATACATATGTTTAGAGGTTAGTTAAGGCACATTACACAAAACACTTACATATGGCCTATGCCCATATGTAAGTGTTTTTAAAAATGTATTATTACAATATGAAGGCTCTGGGGCCTGTCCACATTACACATTAAAACTTGTATAAATCATATAAAAATATTTTAAACAAAAGTATAATATACAGATTCTTACTTGATAAGAGATGTCTGCAGAAATACTCCTAACAAGATTATAGTCTCCTATGATAATTACTGGCGACTGGGAAAAATAATCATTCCAAGGCCCCCCTTATGTTCTAATTCATTTTTTTCTTTCCTTCGTTTTTTCACATTTTGGAGGGCTCTGCCAGGTGTGTCCACGTAGCAGTGATAAGTGCAAGGTCTCAAAATACGTCATTACTGCTATCCTTATTGCTATTATGTGGGAGTCAATGCTGGTAATTGCTGAGTCACAGGAGTGGCAAAAATTCGAGATCTAGTTGAAGCCACTGGGATTCAGAGTTTTTAACCTCAGGATCCATTCTATTTCCTTTCTTAATAACAGTTCATTATCGTGTATATTAAGTTTTTTCAGAGCCCAAAACTTTAAGTCTGCAAAAGAATGATGTTGTGCTGAAGAGTGATCTACTAAAGAGCACCTGATCAGTTGTTCTTTAGGCTGCTGAGGTGCTCTCCTATACGTTTTTTCAGAGGTCTAATTGTTTTGAATGAATTAGAATATTAGGAGGGCCTTGGAATGATTATTTTTCCCAGTCACCAGTAATTATCGTAGGGGACTATCATCTCCCGGATTATGCGCATTATCGAATGCGCGTTAAATAGCGACTTTTATTTTGCTCCGGCCATTAAAGCGCATTTTCGCCGTGTGAACAAGCGATTATGCGCATTAACTACATGTAAAGCGCTTTTTGGACATCAATTAATGCGCTTCGCCGCCTCTCGCCGCCTCCCGTGCAGAGGGATTAGGAGTAAATGCGCCTCCGCGATAATGCGCATAATCCCCGAACCGGGCGCAAAAGCGCATCCTTGTGGAGGGGGCCACAATAATAAGCCCAATTATTGGTGTCCTGGGGGAAGGGGCTTTATATGCATTCCTTTCAATATTAACTGGCTTTGGGAAAAATCTCCCAGTATGAAATTTGGTGAAAATCTATTACAAAACCATTAACAAAATCTGGGGAAGCTGATTCATGCCTGCGAATGAAATAGAACGGTGTTAGAATTTATCATCTCGCAGCCTCATCCTAGCAGCATTGACTGATGGCAAGTCCTATTCTTTTAAATGGGATTTACTCCCATGCAAACATACCTACACTTGCAGGATTAATTTCAGCCGGGATAACCTGGCCTCAGGATTTACTTGCATTTCAGTGGCACCAACTGCCAGATCCGTGTGTGTGTGGGTGCATAAGGGCTGGGGCTCATGAAGCACCTCATAATGAAGTTTCTGGGTCCCCAAGGCAGAAACGAATCGCTCCTTTAAGGGGGTGGGGTGGGGGGAGAAATATATTGGAGTTTGTAGACGTCACCGTCACGTGAGTGTCTATGAAAGAGGAAGTGGAGGCTTCTTTTGGATCCCTTAACACGCATACACACAAAGAGCAACATCGCGGCAGAATGCGGTGTGCGTTTCCACGCGGATTTCCCTTGAAGTAAATGTAAGTCGTGAAAGTACGTTCCAGTGAACCGTAGCTAAAATGACACTCCCCCCCCCCTTCCTTTACACGGCGCCGCCTGATCTGCTTGTATGTTTACTCGGAAGTAAAACTCATTAGTTTCAGCAGGACTTACACCACTCTCAAGCGAGGTTTGTTGTTGTTGTTTTAAAAGCAATTCCTCTTGCGTTGAGCATTAGCAACCTTTTGAAATATAGGATCTTCAAGAAGGAATTATTCCCTCGCCCTTTTCCAGAGTGAGTTCATAACCTGGAGCTCAGGCCTTGCCCATGGTTTTGAAGCAAGGTGCCTCGTTGGCCTCAAAATATGATTGTATAAAAATGTTTTTAAAATGGTCTCAGAACTAGTATGATGGTCCGCTTCACACATCATTTAGAGGCAAGCTTGGATTGTCTAGTGGGGTGTCTGAGTAAGGATGGACACTGGGCGACAAGCTAGCAAATTGCAGTGAAGAAATAGAGTGATGCACACTGGGGTAAAACAATCCCAACTTCATCTGTATGCTGATAAGGTCCTAATTGGCTGCAACTATAGAATAGAGGATTGAAGGTTGCAGTGCTAAACGTACTAGGAAATCATCTCCATTGAATTCATTGGAGCTGCCATCTGAGTAAACATGCATAAGATTGTGCTGTTGGTGTATTGCAACGCTATGGAAAAGACAAACTCCACATTTAGAATACGGGATGGAAAATAAAACTGCCAGTTTTGGAACATCTTTATAGAAATCTATGGTGTTTCCACATTTGGAGTACTATGTGCACTTGTAGTTCTACCATGTGCAGGTCTATTGTAGCGCTAGAAAAGAGTAGCTAAAATGATAAATGGTTGGAACTCTTTCGGTATGAGAAAACACTAACGTGTCTTGTGCCTTTTTAGTTTAGAGAAGGGGATGGCATAACAGAGGATTATAAAATTGTAAATAATATGCAGAGAGTCGGTAGGAAGAGGTTCCCTCCCTCTCTCCCAGTAGTGATGGGCTAGGAGGAAAATGCCTCTAGGGTGCTATTCAGATTGTATATTGTATATAGGCCTCCTAAAATGGTTGGGAGAACACCATATTGGAAAAGATGGCAGGCTGCACCCTCCTTGGCTTTAAACGGCCTATAAATTGTGAGCACCACAGACGTGTGCGGTACCATCTTGGGGACGCTTCGGCCTTTTGCACTCTGAGATCTTCGAGATGCTTCTTTCCTCACACCACCATGGAAGGGATACAGAGGGGCATTCATGGAGATGAGGTGGGGCTTTTTTATAGCTTGACCACACGTTGCTGTCCCTAGAATTTATTGCCAGAAGCAGGTCTTGCAACCTGTCCCATGGCTAGGGGGCAGGTACCTGCCACATTCCTCCCTCCCAATGCCTGTTTGTCCTGTGGCTAAGGATGTACATCATAAATCAGCAATGGAATCGAAACTTCATGATTAGTTAATTATCAATCCTGAAATCACAACTGGAATGCTAATAGTAGGCTGACCAGATAAAATCCAGGTCAGGGCTCATGTAACTTTAACAGTTGTAGAGAAAAGGGAATTTCAGCCAGTGTCATTTGTATGCAATTAGTTCCTGGTGAAATTCCCTCTTCATCATAACTGTTAAAGTTGCAGGCACTATACTAGAGTAACCATATACAAAAGAAGGCAGGGCCCCTGCAACTTTAACTGTTGAGATGAAGAGGGAATTTCAGCAGGAACTAATTGCATACAAATGACACTGGCTGAAATTCCCTTTTCTCTACAACTGCTAAAGTCACATGAGCCCTGACCTGGATTTTATCTGGTCACCCTACTAGTGGCCATGTTCATATATTTTATTGGTTGTTACACATGATTTCCTCTACTTGGCTTGTGGGGGAGGAATGGGCAGGCAGGATCTGACAGGTGTACATCAAGCTGTTCTGATTTTGTCCTCCTCTAGAGGGCAGCAGTGCTCACATTTCAGCTAGAATATCTTCTGACATTCATGGTACATTATTATTATTGGTAAGCGATGATTAATTGGTGAACTAGACTAGTTTGTGGTGGACTCTCTGCAAGAACACTGGCAACCAATAGATACTAAAGACTGATATGTTACTCTCATGCAGCAAATCTCTTCTGCTTTTTCTGCTCTGGAGTGAATTCTGTTTGCCTTTTCCCCTCAGTGGATACACATATAGCTTCTGAATCAAATACTGATTGCCTCGTGTCACCTCTGCCACCTGCTTCAGGTGGGCTCTTTAGTTTGACGTCTGTGGAACCATTTACATAGAATCGTTGAATCATAGAATAGTAGAGTTGGAAGGGGCCTCTAAGGCCATCGAGTCCAACCCCCTGCTCAGTGCAGGAATCTACCCTAAAGCATCCCTGACAGATGGTTGTCCAGCTGCCTCTTGAAGGCCTCTAGTGTGGGAAAGCCCACGACCTCCCTAGGTAATTGGTTCCATTGTCGTATTGCTCTAACAGTCAGGAAGTTTTTCCTGATGTCCAGATGGAATCTGGCTTCCTGTAACTTGAGCCCATTATTCCGCATCCTGCATTCTGGGATGATTGAGAAGAGATCCTGGCCCTCCTCTGTGTGATAACCTTTCAAGTACTTGAAGAGTGCTATCATGTCTCCCCTCAATCTTCTCTTCTCCAGGCTAAACGTGCCCAGTTCTTTCAGTCTCTCCTCATAGGGTTTTGTTTGCAGACCCCTGATCATCCTTGTTGCCCTCCTCTGAACACTCTCCAGCTTGTCTGCATCCTTCTTGAAGTGTGGTGCCCAGAACTGCATACAATACTCAAGATGGGGCCTAACAAGTACCTGAATAGAGGGGAACTAGTGGTGTAGCCCGTGGTCCTAGAATCCGAATCCCTCATGTCAGCACCACCTTCGTAGCCAGTTGTTCACTCAGAGTATTTTTCTTTCCCTTTCTAATCCTCTTCCAAGAACTGGGAGGATGGATGAAAAAACTATCTGGGCCCCAAAGTTCTTGAATTTCCTTCCCAGAGCTTCAATGTCTGATGAGATTTCTTCATAGCTCCGCTTAGCAATATCAGTTGTTCCCACATGGATGAGAAGTAAAGGATATGTGTCAGTGGGCTTGATGAGCTTTGGCAACCCTTCAGTCACATCTTTCATCTGTGCCCCAGGGAGACAACATACCTGGTGAGTCCATGGGTCTTCGTGACACTCGGGTTTCAATCTCACTCAGCAGGGAGTCTCCCACAACGACTACTCTTCTCTTCTTCTAGGTTGACTGACCTTTTGCCTCTTGCTCCCTATTGCATGGGGTCCCCTGTAATTCTTCCCTGCAGGCTGTCCTCCAGTCTCATCCTCCAGTAGCTGAAAGCGGTTGTATAACTCTAATGATTCCACTGGTGCGAAGTGTCTTCTAGTTCTTCTGCTCCTGTCACCCTTTTCCATGGAGCTTCCTCTTCGTTGGCTTTCCTCATCTCAGCATTCTCCACTTCTGCTTCGGCTTGCTGTTGCTCTTCAATCTCTTGTGTTTCTTATTGCTGTTGCAGTTCCACCGTTCTAAGAACTCTTCGCCTTCTCTTATTCCTTGGAGGGTGGCCACTTGCCACTCAAGTACTTTCACTTTTCTTCCCATAGTGCAACTAGCTTGTACGCCATAGTGCAGGTGTACGCCATGTTGATCTCAGGCAGGACCATGAACATTGCACACACTTTGCAGGTCACCACGACTAGAGAGTCCGTTCCATCCATAGACTTCATTTCTGTTTCCAATTCTGCCCCCTGCCGAACTGTTTGCCCTGTTTGCTTTCTCTCTCTCTCTCTCTCTCTCTCTCTCTGGGAGCTCTCGTCCTTATATTCCTTCTAGTCCAGCTGGGGCAACTTCCTCTGCTCTGCTCTGCTAGGAGCAAACAAACAAAGAGAGGAGCCCTCACAAGCATAAAACAACCAAAACAGGACCAGAGGGTGATGGCAATTCAATAAATGAATGTACAACACTACTCATAGTAGAAATATTTCATACAAATGTCAAGCAATGTTTTATTGGCTCATCTGAGCTTAACAATGAGCAAAAAACTACTCAATGAGATTGTACATAAACAAGTAATGAATAATATTTTAACATACAAGAGTTAATAATTGTGCACAAGTAATGCCTTCCTGAATAGGGTTTGTAATATCTTCAAAATGTCTTCCCTATTCAGGAAGGCATAAACGTTTTAAAAGGAGGCATTGACCCATTTTGAAGAAATTACAAATCCTATTCAGGAAGTAGTGTCTATTCTCCCACGGATGACAGAGTGTCTTCTATTATCTGCATCTTCTATTATCTTGAATATCACTACTCAATCACTGATGAAATGTGGAAACGGATTGCACAATTCCGGAGTTACCGTCTGTTATCTGTTATCACTTGTCATTGCAGAGCCGATTGAGCAAACATTTATATTTGTTATATGTATGTAAAAATATTATTCATTACTTGTTTATGTACAATTATTAATTCTTGTATGTTAAAATATTATTCATTACTTGTTTATGTACAAACTCATTGAGTAGGTTTTTGCTCATTGTTAAGCTCAGATGAGCCTATAAAACATTGCTTGATATTTGTATGAAATATTTCTACTATGAGTAGTGTTGTACAGTCATTTATTGAACTGCTCAGCTAGGAGTCAGGAAACAGAATGACTCTTCCTGCCCACTCAGTTGCTGAGATCAATCAGGTAATCAGGCCACACCCTTCCAGGCCCAGCAGTAGCTTTTAGCAGCTTTCAGCAGCAGCTTTCAGGCACACCCTTTAAATCAGCACTCAGGAGCACATGGCAGCTCTGAATAGGCACCCTCCTGGATTTCCTTGAGGCCTCTCTCCTCTTTACCTTGGTCTCTGCTTCCACTACACTCCCCCTGACAAACTCCTGTTTGCTCTACCTGTTCACTTCATCTGATCGCTCACTCTCTGGGAGCTCTCTTCCTTATATTCCTTCTAGTCCATCTGGGGCAGCTTCCTCTTCTCTGCTCTTCTAGGAGTCAGGAAACAATGGGGGAGGGTAAATTATCCATGGAGTGGGGAGGGGTAGAAAAACCATGATGCACGCACCTGTCACACAACCATTACCTCCGCCAAGTGCTGTGGTTTATTTACCCCTCCACCCTTAGTGGATAACTTTGCAGTCTCCCACCCTTGCGCCTGCCCATCCTAATGGGCACCTCCGTGGAAATTAGGCTGTGGCAGCTGCCCCAACTGTCCAATGAGCCGCGCAACGATAGAAAGCCTGCACTGGCAAGAGCATCACCAGAAGTCTTGGTCACTTTTACTAGTGGACTTTATGGTCGCTACCATTTTGTTTATCAGATGACATGGGAACCACTATGGATGCCTACTAACACTGCTGCAGCAGGTGAGCCACAGGCATAGGTAGATCACCCATTGTGTAGTGGGGGAACATCCACCACATGACATGCTAACCCACTGTGAATCGTATTTTGAGCGATCCATGGTGGGTTAGTGTGTCATCTGAACAGCCCTGCGTGTTTTCACAAGTACCTTGTATATTTATCTCATCAAAGGTTTCTTCTGTGCATTAGTCTTTTTTAAACTTTTAAAACATTTTTTAAAACAGTTTTAATTTTTAAAATTTATTTCCAGGAAGGAGCACTGTGTCAGTCTGATGTTATGCTCCTGGAGTTATTATACGTTCTGCTGTAGTAGCGGTTCTCCTATAACCGCCCCTCCTCTAGGTTTCCCCCTCAAGCGAGAGGAGAAGACTGTATCTATGCTCCACTAGCAGTAAATGAGTTTTCACAATGGGCTCACTGCTAAACTTCTTTATGTCTATGCACAATTGAATATTGTCACGCAAGAGTGCATCTTAGAATCACACAAGATAGATTAGTTGCCTTAACGCAGCCTTCTTGATGTATTGGGCTACAACTAACCTAGTGCCAGTGTGATATAGTGGTTAGTATGTTGGACTAAAGCCAAGGAGACCTGTATCTCCATGTAGCCATGAAGTTCACTGGTTGACTTTTAGCCCAGTCATACTTTCTTTCAGCCTAACAACATTCCCAGATCTGTTGTGAACATAAAACCAGTGGAGGCTGGTGACCCCGATGTCAGTGGGGCTCCTTTGGAGTTCTGACTGCAATCCAGAGCAGATTCATCGCCCCACTGAATCAGAGGCACCAGCCTCCACTGGATAAAATGGAGAGGAAAACCAGGTATGCTCCATGATTGCTTTCATTGCCCATCTTCTCACTTCATTCTCATTATGCATACGCAGTCGTCTCTGCCTGAATGCCTGGTCGGTCAATTCAGGCATCGTACGAACCTATGGTTAGCACATTCCGTGGTTTGCCAGCCACTTAATCATTGTTCGGTGTGAAGTCCGAATTGAGCCTTTGAGGTGGGGGGCAGTTTGTTACTGACAGGATCAGATTCTGCTATATTTCCAAGAATACTTTTCTTGGCAGGATCAGATCAGGGCAGCCTGAAAGCTGTAAATATTCTGATTGCCTGATTGCCTGCCCTGAATACCTAAATAACTAAGAGAGAATACCGTGTAGGGGGAAATCACACAAGTACTGGTATGAATTTCATTTGGTAAGATTAAATAATAATAATAATAATTTTATTACTTACCCACCTCTCCCTTGGGAGAGGTGTGCCTGTGGAAGGTCTCTCTGCAACGAATTGAAATGTCTGTTTAGGCTTGTCTGTGCAGAGTACGTCTATTTACGCTTCCTTAATATACCGACTAACTGATAAGGCCACGGAGCATAAAAGGCAACATAAAAATAAGGACTGTAAAGGTTTTCCGGAGAACGTAAGAAGTAGAGAAAACAAGATGTCTGCCTACCTTACTCTGCTGTTTCTGTCATTAGCTCCATAATGGTGTTTCCGGTAGGACCCTCCACCCCAAAACACAAGCAAGAAGCGCACACGCTTGCAATCCCAAATAAAGTACCTCTGCGATTCTTTGAGCCAGGGGCTGGATCACTCATTCATATCTCTGAGGATCCTCATAGATAGACATCTCCCCTTTCATACATGCTCTCAAACAGACACATACACACACACAGAGATGTTGGTTGGAAATAATGGGAGTCCCACATGACTGACAAAGGCGGATTTTATGCAACTTATTATGCAGGCACTTGATGCATTAGGCTGGATGTATGTAGGCTTGATTTGTGTGATCTTCTCCTCCCCCCCTTTTTAAGGGTGAGTGAAGGATCACACCCATAGGTCCAATGTGCACCACCATTACATGAACAGAGGACCATGTGCTTTCATGCCTCCACCACCACGTGCAAACTATGCTCACCTGGGCGAGTGTATGAACCAATTGTATAATGGTCTATGGCAGGGGACCCCAATGTAGTGCCCATAGATGCCGTGGTGCCCACGGGCCCTACAATGGTTCCCGCAAAAGGGGTCGCCAATGTGGTGTCTGCCCATGAACACCTAAAAATGTTTATTTCCCCCCCCCCCATTTTTTAAAATATACCTACATGGATTTGTATGAAATGTGTACAACTTTCTAGCAGTTATATATAAGATTTGACAAAGGTGTTTGTTGAAGATGGCATCTATATGCTACCTGTTCAAATATTGAAAGTGTTGTAAGGTCCTTAATCCATTGGATTATAGCGTTTATCCTTCCAGTGTGGTAATATCAGTGTTTTAGCTGTCAAAAGAATCCATTTATGCTGACCATTTGTTAATTTCCATGAAGCAAGTAAATAATTTGAAAGAGTGTACATCGGTGAATATTAAAGACTGCTCCAGTACAAAATTTATTTGTGTAATAACCTCCTCCCCAAAAGAAGCAACTATTGGACATTGCCAAAACATTTGTTTCAAAGAAGCACTAGCTGCATTTCACCTCCAGCCATTAGCAGAATTAGACAATCCCTTGTTAAAGAGACATTTTTGCTGAACAAGACAAAGCCTAGGATCCACAGACATAACAGGTAGATGCCAAGGTGGCTTTTTGTGGCGGTGCCCACAGCAGTTTCCCAAATTCCCCAAAAGGTTGCTTAAGAGTTCCATGCAAAGCCATCTCAACAGTCACACCAATCATGTAGTTCAGACCTATTGTGACTTATTTCACCACTGCAGGTAGGGTAACCACATTAAAAAGCTCCCCTTGTATTTAAAAAAATCAAAACAAAATGCCAATCTCTACTACATAAAAGATGAACATGTATGGGAGAGAAACGTTCTCCTGAAGTGCTAGTTTTTTAAGTGCAGAGTTTTCTGTACACAGTAGAGCATTTAACTCCTGGTTCAGATCTCATCTCTGCCGTGATTTTACAGATGGTCTTAGGCAAGCTGTTACTCTTCAACCTTTGCTCCCCGACAGCAATAGAGTGGTGATAATGCTCACCTACCTTACAGGGTTTAAGGAAGCCTTCCCGAACCTATTGCCCTTCGGATGTGTTGGACGACAACTCCCATAACGATAAGATAATGTAAGTAGGGGTGACCCTATGGTAAGGAGGACAGGGCTCCTGTATCTTTAACAGTTGTATTGAAAGGGGAATTTCAGCAGGTGTCATAAATGCAGCACCTGGTGAAATTCCCTCTTCATCACAACAGTTAAAGCTGCAAGAGCCCTGCTCTCTTTTGTATCTGGTCACTAGTATAGCTCTGCAGCTTTAACTGTTGTGATGAAGAGGGGATTTCACCAGGTGCTGCATGCATAACAATGACACCTGCTGAAATTCCCTTTTCAATAGAACTGTTAAAGATACAGGAGCCCTGTCCTCCTTTTCATATGGTCAACCTAATATAAGGAACTCCCTACTTCCTATGCCCCACTGAAATGTCTGTAACTTTAAAAATTGTGCATTCTTCCCCGCTTTATCCCTTCCTTCATTTCTTTGTCCTCCTTCTTTGTCTATTTTTAGATTGTAAGTCTCTTGGAGAAAGGACCTGTTCTCTCATTCTTTGTAAAGAACTTTGTCATAGATAGTGCTGTATCAATAAATATGTATATTGTATTAATAATAATAATAATAATAATAATAATAACAATTTATTTCTTACCCGCCTCTCCGTCTGGATCGAGGCGGGGAACAACAACATGATAAAATACATACAACTGATTAAAACATGACACATATTATTAAAACTGCATAAAAAATCCTAAAACTTCCTAAAAACATCCTTAAAAACATTCTAAAATTCCACTGGATATGCCTGCCGGAAGAGAACAGTCTTTATAGCTTTCTTAAATTCTAAAAGACTGTTAAGTTGACGAGTCTCCTCCGGCAGGTCATTCCACAGTCTGGGAGCGGCAGAAGAGAAGGTCCTCTGGGTAACGGTTGTCAGCCTAGTCTTGGCCGACTGCAGTAAGTTCTTCCCAGAGGACCTGAGCGTGCGGGGCGGATTGTATGGGAGAAGGCGATCCCGCAGGTAACCTGGACCCAAACCATGTAGGGCTTTAAAGGTAATAACCAACACTTTATACCTCGCCCAGAATAAATAAGTATAAAATAAGTGCTTTGAACACGCAAAAATGCTAATATTGTTTTCTCACGCCCAATTACTTTTGAGAGTTTTGTCAATATGATTTCCATAAATTTCTGAGGTATAAAAGCCATCTTTACTCTGTGCTGGCCTCTTTGATGTGTTACAAGATCAGCAACCATTTTGAGCAGATTTAGGATTGGGGACTGTCTCCCCACTTTTAGAACACAGGCTTATCTGTGTCGTCCCGTCCCCCCCAACTTTTAGAACACAGCCTGATGATGTGGACAAGACACTTGAATCAGTCCATCCCACCACATGTAAGCTTGACCCTTGCCCATCTTGGCAAGGTGGATTGATTGAGTGGGTCCAGGGGGTGGTAAATGTCAGGGGGTGGTGCCTGCTGCCTTGAAAGAGGCTGTAGTGCACCCTCTCCTGAAGAGGATCAGAGGTATTTGAGAACTACCACCCCATTGCTCATATCCCCTTTTGGGGCAAGGTGCTTGAGCTTGTGGTGGCTGGGCAGCTTCAGATGTTCTTGGAGGAAACTGATCATCTGGACCCATTTCAGTCTGGTTTCAGGCCAGGGCACAGCACTGAAACAGCCTTGGTTGCTCTGACGATGACCTACTCTGGGTGAAAGACAGGGGAAGTGCTACCCTGTTGATCTTCCTGGATCTCTCGGCATCTTTTGATACCATTGATCATGGTATCTTACTGGATCAGCTCTGCGAGATGGGAATAGGAGGCACTGTGTTATAGTGGTTCTGTTCCTACTTACAGGGCCGATTCCGGAGAGTGATATACTCTTGGGGGATTTCTGTTCCACCCCATGGCTATTAAGCTGTGGGGTGCCAAGGGCTGTATTCTATCCCCCATGCTGTTCAACATCTATATGAAGCTGCTGGGAAAGGTCATTAGGGGTTTTGGGGTTGGGTGTCATCAGTATGCTGATGTACTGAGCTCTACTCCTCTTTGTTGTCGGAGTCAGCTGGGGTGGTGAAGGTGCTGGACCAGTGCCTGGAGACTGTAATGGGCTGGATGAGGGCGAATAAACTGAAGCTGAATCCCAATAAGATGGAAGCTCTGTGGATTGGTGGTTCCTGAGTCTGGGAATTGGTAAGCGAACTGTTCTGGATGGGGTGGCACTCCCTCTGAAGGAGCAGGTGCATAGCTTGGGTATACTCCTAGATCCATCCTTGTCAATGGAGGCCCAGGTGGACTCCCTGGCTCAGAGTATTTGGGGTCAGCTTTGGCTGATCCGCCAGCTACAGCCTTTCCTGGACAGAGATAACCTAGCCACAGTAGTCCATGCGCTGGTAACTACCCAGTTAGACTACTGCAATGCATTCTACATGGGGCTGCCCTTGAAGATGATTAGGAAGTTGCAGCTAGTGCAAAATGCAGCAGCTAGACTGCTGACCAGGACATCTCACAAAGACCATATAACACCAGTCTTATAGTAATTGCACTGGCTGCCTGTACACTTCCGGTCGGAAATCAAGGTGCTGGTAATTATGTTTAAAGCCCTAAACAGCTTGGGACCTCGATATTTGAAGGAGCGCCTCTCCCTATATATGCCTGCCCGAGACTTGAGATCTGTTGGAGGAGCACTTCTCCGCGTCCCACCAACATGAGTCATACACTGTGATGGGACATGGGAGAGGGACTTCTTTGTTGTGGTACCCTGGCTGTGGAATGGAGGCCCGACTGGCACCAGAACTGGCTTCATTTCCGTGCCAAGTTAAGACATGGCTTTTTATCAAAGCCTTTGATGGCTAAATTCACCAAGCCTGCACAAAGTTTTAATTGTTTTAACTGGTTTTACTGATTTTAAATTCTATACTGTGTCAAGGATAAAAATCCAATTTGGTTGTAAGGGAACTCTGATTTATGGAGCGTAATACAGCTGTATGGAGAGAGTCCTACAGACAAAGAACTTCTCAACTGGCAGTGTGAAAAGAAAGTATATTTATACATAGTAGCATCTTAACCAATTAGCAGTTGGCAACATTCTAAAGCAAAACAAAGACAGATCAAAGAAAACTTCTTCATTATACTTTATCAACAGGTGGTCCATACATAAATCTTCTACAATGTCAGATTGACCTGGATGGTCAGCCTTCCTTATCAAGCTAGCTTATTTGTCTCACACCATACCAAAAAGATCTTGACAGTTAGAAATTCTAATTAAGCATTTCCTTCCAGTTAAGCAGTTTCAGCATTACCTCACATTCATGCACATACATCATTCCAATCCCATCATGCAGTTCACTTGCAAGAACCAAACTACATACAGAGGCCTACATACAGAGCAAGTATATCAAGGCTTGTGGCTTTCCTTTCTCAACTGGTTTTAGCTCATTAATAGTTTGATTTGTTTTTAGCTGTGTATATTTATTGTTTTATATCGGTTCACTGCCCTGAGATCCTTGTGCTATAGGGCAGGATACAAATGTTTTAATAAATAAAATAAAATAAATCTTTACATGAATTTAACTGCCCAGCTGGACAATTGTGGACCAGCACTGGGTCAGTCAAGTGCCTCCGCTCACATGCTCTTACTGTGTTCTAGACAGATTTGTTTTCATATTCACAGATGGAGTCCAGCAAAGAGCCTCAGCGTCAAGGCACTTTTGAATGTCAGCTGTGTGGATTAACTGCCCCCTACAGCTACTATGGGCAGAAACCTCCAAACGCCTACTCCGTTACGTAAGTCTATTCCTCCATTCCATGGGCCACTTACCATCTACTACCTGGCTTATGTTGGGAAGCAATAATGCTATCCTGCCATGGCAAATGAAAGCTTTAAATGATACATGCAAAGTGGCTAAGGAACCCCCATCCATAGCATCTCTCTAGCAAAGGGGCATGATTTTCAAGGTAGCTGTCTGTGTGGATGCGGTGGTGCGGAATGTGTATCATTCACTGAATTCCTTCCCTTGTCTGCTTCTTTTCATTTGCAACTTCCCCGGCTGATTTTCACCCTGCTAGATTAGATAGGGAACAGCAGCTGGTAGGTTAAGGATCTCCTGCTGCGACCTACCACTTTTGAAAATTGTGCCCCCCACCTTTGCTGCAGAGAAGGGAGGCCAGAGTTCCCAGCTTTGTGTGTGCTGCCAAACAGGTAACTAGGCCCCAAATACTTGTAGGATCTTAATTTCTAAATCAGGGGCATTGAGCCTCTTTCACCCCACAGGCCGAATTCAGATTTGGAGAAGCTCTCAGGGCCATTTTCCAGTGGTGGGCAGGGCAGAGGAAAAAGGGGTAAGCCCAAAATATCAGCATAGTGTAGCCTAAAGCTGTTACAGCCAGTAACCGTCAACCTTTTAGAGTGGGGGGGAATTGCATCAAAGATGGGGAAACACCAAGTGATTGATGGGGGTGAAGAAAGGGGGGGTGAGGGAAGTGGCCGTGGACATCTGGGGAATCAGAAGAGCGGGATTGGGACCCCAGGTGGGCCAGAGTTGACCAATGGGTCTGAGATCCAGAACGTAAATAGTACTAAGACTCTAGCTTCTTCACACACTATATTTGCAGGGGTACATCCGAAAATATGATGCACGAATGTGACCAATGGGCATTTGAGAAGGCATGCATCATGTTTTCACAGACGCATAGAATAGTAGAGTTGGGCCCATAAGGCCATCGAGTCCAGCCCCTGCTCAATGCAGGAATCCACCTTAAAGCATGCCTGACACATGGCTGTCCAGCTACCTCTTGAATGCCTCAAGTGTGGAAGAGCCCATGACCTCCCTAGGTCATTGGTTTCATTGTTTTACTGCTCTAACAGTCAGGAAGTTTTTCCTGATGTCCAGATGGAATCTAGCTTCCTGAAACTTGAGAATGTTATTATCCTGGCCCTCCTCTGTGTGACAACCTTTCAAGTATTTGAAGAGTGCTATCATGTCTCTCCTCAGTCTTTTCTTCTCACGGCTAAACATGCCCAGTTCTTTCAATCTCTCTTCATGGGGCTTTGTTTCCAGACCCCTGATCATCCTTGTTGCCTCCTCTGAACACGCTCCAGCTTGTCTGCATCCTTCTTGAAGTGTGGTGCCCAAAACTGGACACAGTACTCAAGATGGGGCCTAACCAGTGCCAAATAGAGGGGAACCAGTACCTCGCGCCATTTGGAAGCTATACTTCTATTCATGCAGCCCAAAATAGCATTTGCTTTTTTTGCAGCCACATCACACTGTTGGCTCATATTCAGCTTGTGATCTACAACCATTCCAAGATCCTTCTCGCTTGTCGTGTTGCTGAGCCAAGTATCCCCCATCTTGTAACTGTGCATTTGGTTTCTTTTTCATAGGTGTAGAACTTGGCATTAATCCCTATTAAATTTCATCCTGTTGTTTTCAGCCCACCACACCAGCCTTTCAAGATAACGTTGAAGTTTGTTTCTGTCTTCCAGGGTGTTAACAATCCCCCCCCCCCCCCATCAATTTTGTGCCATCAGTTTTGTTTCAAGAGAGCTAAGATTGGCTGTGGCTTCCTGTTGAGTGAAAACATGATGGTAAATCCAAATTTATTGCTGTGTTGCATATTAAATATTTTAACTGTCATGGCTTCCCTCAAAGATGCTGGGAATTGTATTTGATGAGGGATTCCAAAAAATCCCTGTTAGAGATTCACAATATTACAGTACCCAGAGTTCCTAGGGAGAGGAAATTAGAGTTCTCAATTCTGAAGTTTGTAGTATAGCTATAACCTTGCAGATGTAGGAACAACTTGCAAACGAGACACGGTTTTCTGCTAGCATGACTTGGATTAATTTTTCTTGAGAGCCTGATATTTAATGGGATCCATCCTATTATCCCTGGAGGGGTGGAATTCATATTCATTTGATTTGTTAGCAGCCAAATAAAAATTTCCCTATACCTTACAGCGACCCTTAACTGTTTCTCAGCTGTGTTCGAGAGCCATTGGTTTCAGGGTGAGAATCTATTTTGGTCACTGGGATCATTGAACACCTATTGCCTGCCAAAGGAAAGCAAGGGGAGCAGGTTGTACTGGGCCTTTTGGAATGCCGGAATTGTCCTTTGCAAGCATCAGGTTCATCCTGCAGAGGTCACAAAACAGCAGTGGGTTGAAAGGGGGACAGGGGAAAAGGGAGCCTTCCAAGGTGTTGATTCTAGGTGTTGAAGTAGTAAGTTGGTTTAAAGTGATTTCCCCCAAACATCTTGTAGCCAAGGCACACTTCTTTTGTGAAATAAAATTGGAGGTATTCATCAGTAGTACACCTGAAAAGGTTTCCTTACAAAGTTTGACCCTAAGTATGTTTTACTTGGAAGAAAGTCCCACAGAGTTCAGTGAGGCTTACTCCAAAGTAAATGTGCATAGGGTTGCAACCTTAATATCCGAAGTAAAAACTGCACACTGTCAGAGGGCCCTAGCAATTTACTGTTTCTGTGCAATTTACTGTTTTTAGCTTATTTTAACGATGCATTTGTTTTATGGTGTTCTTAATAAGTTGCCCTAATGATGTTGTTTGAGGGCAGGGTAAAACTCTAAATCAATCTCAGCCCTCCTGTGCCAGCGGAGGCCAAAACAGAAGCTGTGTAAACAGCCAAGGGGACTTGGCAGATCAGTTTTTGTATTCTGCACCTCAGCAGCTCACTTCCCTTTGTCCAGGTCAGAGTTAGTAGCTGACGGGCATAAGTACCAACTCTGCCAAAGCCTCTGTAGTCATTTTCACTGGGGTGGGTGGGTGGACGGAGTGTGTGTGAAGGCTCACAAGGTCTTTGCCCATGTCCCGGAGAGAGCAGCTGAGGGGCCAAATGAGGGGAAGATTCCACACAAGCCCCTATCCGGTGGGAGGGGGAGAGCTTGGTCATGTCTTTTGCCTGAGAAATCTCTGTCCACAGACGCGATCTTATTAGCCCTTCAGCCATTTGCTCCTTACAAAATGTCAAGTCCCTCTGAAGTATTAGTTGCTGCCTTCGGCTTTAAGATTAGATGTGGGAATGAATTACTTATAGAGGTGAACGTTAGGTGCTGTCTCTTTAAAGTATGGAATTATTCTTTCCTAGCCTCCTGGAAGAAAGCTATGTCATGAAGGATCCATTCACCTCTGACAAGGGCAAATTCCTTCTACTTGGATCTCAGTGCAGTTTGTGTCGCAAGCGGGTGTGTGTTGGCACAGTAAGTCGCATGTGATGCCTGCTGCATTTATATCTCTGGGGTTAGTTTTGTAGGCAGTGTCCTAGTGACAGAAAGTCAAGCTGGGTGAGAGAATAACCTCTTTGCCACCCTTCTCTTACTACTACCTCTTATGTCCTTCCACAAAATATTGTTCCATGATATGGCTGTAAGATTATTATTTTTAAATGACCAGCTCTTTGTAATCTGTGTAAGATGAAGCCCTTAGCTACTCTGCTACGCTGGCGTTTCTCCTGACAACAACTCAGGGGCCTTTCAGGCTGTAGACTCTGGCTGCGTTCTCATGTCATGGGAAGTCAAAACTCCTGGCTGAATAATCCCAAATCATTCAGAGGCCTGCCACACAGTCAGATGATTGCACACCCCTCAGTTCCAGCCAATCTCTGACCAAGAAATGCACGTACCTGGCTCTGGGGACACAGTGGAACACTTCCAATCCGCTGGGTGTATGAAGTGTATCAGCTCTTCTGGGACGGAGTGTACACTTCTTGAGAGCTCAGCTATAGTAGCTTTAGTGTTCAAGATAAATTCAGGAGATGTTCCATATACAGGACATGGAGATGTTTTTTTCTGGATTATCCTGACCTAAAATCAGGAGAACTGGCAATTCTAGTGGTTTTGACAGAAAACAGAAGTGGATCCCTGCATTCCACCCACATATCAATTAACTTGTGTACTAAGCCCATATCTGAACTACAAATGTATATTGGTTTTGTAGCATTTTTAATTAGCATGACTTCTGCAAAGAATCCTGAAAACTGCAGTTTGTTGAAACACCGAGAATTCCCTTTTAGTAATCCCAGGCACCCTCCCCCTGTGCTTTTGTTCCTAGAATTCTCTGGGGGAATAGGAATAACTATTAAAACCATGTATGTCTGTAGTACAGAAATATGTGTAGGGCTGGAGCTGGTTTAATTCTCATGACTGGCCCAGAATAGCACCAGTAGTTGCTGTTTACAACTTCTAGCTGCTTTTGCCATGCCTGGGTGTGTACGTTTGCAGGCCCAGTGCAAAGTCCTGGTCATTGTTTCCATTGATAGTGGACATTGCAAACCCTATCAGTAAACCCAATTATGTTTCTTCACTGTGGAATCCTCCTATTTCGCTTCTTCTATGATAATGATCTGTGGGTTGCTTTGGCGTGACAAAGTTTTGTAACTGCTGTCTCAAGAAGCCACAGGCTGTTTCTCTTGGGTCATGACAAGTAGCCCCCTCTTGAAGGGCTGTGGAAGCTGACTGACTTTCCCAGGTTGTGCAATTGAGAGGCCCTTTCATCCTTTCTTCTGCATGCTGAAGATTTTCAAGTAAGGGTGTGGTCAAGAGACAGGATTCCTCACTGATCCATTTCTTTCCCCACCCCCAATCTTCTGATGTAATGATTCTTGTGTTAAAGGTACTGTGGACATGTTCTATGGTTTTGGCTTGTGCCTGGAACAAATTGTATTCTCTTCACTGGCCTGTGGCAACAGAGCAATGTTAATACTGGTTGAATAGACCAGTTGTATACGTGCTATTAGGAGAGTGAGGCAGGGTGAACATTAGAAGAGGTCTGTTGGATCAGATCAAGGGTGCATTTAATCCAGCATCCTACTTCCTCCAGCAGCCAAACAGGTAGTTGTGGGAACTCTACAAGAGAGGCCTGAAGGCAAGAGGGCTGCTGTGTGATTTGTTCACGGCTGTTGGACTTAGAGATTCCATTTAGCTATCATGGCTAATAAGGGCCATTGATAGATCTTTATTCCATGAATTTGCAACTATTCTTTATCGTCTGTCCCTGCTGAGCATATTAATGGAGTTCCTGAGCAATAGGCACAACTGGAGCAAGCAAAGAAAGCCCCTGTTCTGTGGTTGTGCATAGATGGCCCTCTTTAACAACAGGGTGCAAGAGAGACAGGTAGCCAGCCTTCGCTTTGGTCCATGAAGCTGTGTATTCCATTGCTGGAAAGAGAGAGAGAGAGAGAGAGAGAGAGCACTTCTGGCACTTCCTTTGCCGTTGGGGAAGGAAATCCCCAAGTCCCAATAATCTCTTGCAGGGGAGGGAGAAGGGAGAAGAGGCAAGACTGTTTTGAGTGGTTAGGCGATGTGTGTTTCCGTGGCTAATTATATATCTTAACTAAAATCCAGCTTAAGTTAGTTATGACATGTTCCATTGCTTTCAGCTACATGTAAGGGGTTATCAAAGGAATGTTAAATCACAATTAAACCCCATTGAAGGCACGCAGGTTTGATTCTCTGGCTGGATTGAGGCCATAAATGTAAAAGCCTACACTGAAGAGTAAGTTTTCAAGTTCACATTATTAATTTCTTTCCTTCTATTTTTCAGGACTGTAGCCTTTTCTACTCAAAAAGATTCTGTCTCCCCTGTGTTAACTTACACTTAAAGGACTTTCCATTGGAAATAACGCAAGATTTGGAAAAGAAAACACATTCCAAATCCCAATCTTTGAAAAAAGCAGATTTCAAGGACTCAAAGAAAAAGTAGGGTGTTTTGACTCAAGTTTCAGGAATTTACTTCTGTAATAAAAATAAAGAAAAAGCTCTTCTAGAACCACTTTTGGGAAGATATTTGAATCAAGGGATTTAATTGCAACCTTAAGGCTGAAATTCTATACACATCTATCTGGTAGAAGGCCCCATTGAACTGCATAGGGCTTGCTTCAGAACAGACATGCACAGAATTGCACGGTAAACAAGCAAAGCTTGGAAGCAAATCAGACAGACCTGTTTTCCCTGTTTAGACTGACTGATATGTAAAACAGAATAGGATAGAATAGTAAAACAGAATAAAAGACACCAACAACAACAACAAAACACCCCAGAACCCAAGTGAACCCAAGTTAGCACTCTTGTCACAAAATACTATTTAGAGTGGTTTCACTGTGTTTGGCTAAGGGTCCATTCTTCCTCCACCATGTGGAGTTCTGTGCATATACATCAGTGCTCATATTGTACCACTTTTCATGCTTGCTATATTTATTTATTTATTTATTTTTATTTATTTACTGAATTTCTATACCGCCCAATAGCCAGAGCTCTCTGGGCGGTTCACAAGAGTTAAAACCATCAGCCATAACTCAAAGTATAAAACAAAAACAGCATAAAACAAACAACTATGTGCCACTGTTCTTCAACCATAAGAGGGGATTCATCTGACTCCTCCCCCCACCATATGAATCAGTAGTCACCATTTAAGCAGATGGAGCATGAAGCTTCTCCATGCAGCTAAGTGCTGGATTTAGCATGGGAGGAGGCTTGAGGGGCCAATTGAAGTAGATTGACCATTGCTGCAAGTATGGGGGAATTTTAACTAGGAATCTAAACCACACCTTTGACCTACAGTATGAATAGTGGACAACATTGCATGACTCCTCTATGCTTCTCTCTCTCAGCACACTTCTCAAACTTCCAATACTACTTTCTCAGCCCAGCCTGAAATGTCTGAATAAAAGCAATAGAGGGTATAAACAATTAATAAAATTTAATACACACATAAAGAGCAAATAACAGCAAGCACTTACAATACAGATTCAGTAAAACTAATGCATTAAAAAAGTGCTCGATCTGAAACAGCTGTGGCCACTTTTTTAATGCATTATTTTTACTGAATCTGTATTATAAGTGCTTGCTGTTATTTGCTCTTTATGTGTGTTTTATTGATTGTTTATACCCTTAACTTCTTGATTTGCTATTGGACTGTTTTTGGTTAAGGCTGTTTGTTTTTAAAAGCAATAGAGAACACTGTCTGGCTGCTGTATGCTACTTTCCCACCTTCAGACCAATCTGTAATTGGGAGTCTAATACCTCTGGACAACACTGGTTCTTGTAAATGACTTTGAGCTGGACCTGCTATATTCAGGGTAAACTACACTGCAGAGATGTCATCTGTCACTTTCCCCCAGCCATTGCCCCTTCCAACTTGCAATATGAGGACATTGAATTACATTTGCATTAGTAGAGCTACTTTTTTTTTAAAAAAAAGTTGCACACTAAATAAGAACTGAGTTAGAAAGAACAGAAATGGGGGTGGAACTTGGGTGCCTAGAAAACGGCAGCATGAGGTGAGAGCTCCTCAGCCTGAATGCAAAAAAGCTGCCCTGAAAAATCATAAAACAACTCAAAAACAATTGGAAAGCTCAGCCTTGGATGGGGAATGACAGCAGACAGACAGAGAACCAGATAAAGCAACATCAAACCAAGGGAACAGGATCCAAAAAATAGCAGAGAGGCTTCAAACAAAGCAGACAAAATGGCTGGCAAACAGCACCCAGTTAACACAGGAACAACAGCAATGTATGCAATTAATGGCAAAAACGTTTAAAAAGGAAATAAATCAACAACGTACTGCTTTTAAGCAAGAACTAAAGGAAACTTGGACAATGATTTTGGAAACTAAACTTGGAACTTTAAACACAAAGATGGAACAAATGGGGAAAAAAACAACAGCAACAACAGTAATTAAGATAACACAGCATGATGAGAAATTTAAATACCTTAGAAAGTAAAATGCAGAAATAAAATATAAAATGGAGGAAATTGAGAACCGAAATTGCAGATGCAAGCTGTGTCTGTGTGGACTTACAGAAGATACAGAAGGAGACAACATAAAAGACTTCTTAGCAAAGTGTCTCTCCTCCCTGGTCCCAGATTTCCCAATTGCACCAGATGATTTTGAAAGAGCTCACAGAGCTCTGGGACCAAGGAGGAAGATTGCAAACACTCCTAGAGACAGAATTGTGTGCTTTGCAAGATACAACAAAAAAGAGATCCTGCAGAAAAAACTGAGGGAACTGAAAGAAATCCTGCATAATGGCACAGCTGTAATGACATTGCAAGACTTGGCGCCAGAAAAACTGCAACCATGGCAGCAACTGAGACCCTACACATTAAAACTGCAGAAGGCAGGCGACAGATATTTTGGGGGGGGGGGGGTTCCATTTTGTCTGATGGTGCCAAATAAAGGGAACACACTAATAGCGACAAGCAGGAAAGAAGCAGCCTTAATTTCAAAAGAACTGAGACTAGGACTCCCGGAAGGGGTCTCCACTGAAGATGCAGACAGAGGAGAGGATGGCGAGGAGTCTGAAGAAGAAGGAAGCTGGGGAATCATCCACAGGAGACGTAGCCAAAGAGCTCAACCCGTATCCTTACCAAATAGACGAAAATGAATGGACAAGGAAGCTAAGGTGACATGACATAATATGAGTGGATATTTTGAAGAACTATATAAAAAAAAAAATAGATGGCACATTAATAGAGAGAAGCTAAAATCCCAGCCATTTCAGCTGATCAAAAAGCTCATTTGGAACAACCAATTACTGATGACGAAATCAAAGAAGTAATCAAAAAGCTTAAATCCCATAAAGGGATTATACAGGATATTCTCCTGTATATCCCATAAGGATATACAGGAGAATACTACAAAATATATAAGGACTTACTGAATCCACATTTTAAAATATTATATAATACTATTCTGAATGGAGCCTCCCTACCCAATACCTGGTCACAATCTAGAATAGTACTAATACTTAAACCTAACAAGGACCCAACCAATCCCGACTCCTATAGACCTATATCTCTTCTTAATGTAGACTATATTTCCTTCAATATGGGCTAATAGACTAAAAACAGTGCTAGGATCTGTAATATATCCAGATCAATTTGGTATTTTTACCAAAGTGTTACATAGCAGATCCAATCCGTAGTATATAGTATAATCAAATTTTGTAAGACATTTAAAAAATCTTTAGCCATCACGGCAATAGACCTATTTAAAGCCTTTGATTGCATAAGTGTAGACTTTCTTTCGGAATCCACAATTTAAAAAAAAAATTGGCCAAAAATTCTTTCATGTTCTGAACTCGATCTATGCAGAAACCACAGCTACATTTAGATTTAACAATTGGGAAACTTGTAAGATTGATATTCATGTTGGAACAAACCAGGGCTGCCCACTCTCCCCGTTACTCTTTACATTAGTTATCAAATTTCTGGCAGACAAATTGAGAAGTAATGCTCAAATTAAAGGAATTCAAATTAATGCTCAAACTCATTTAATCAGGTTATATGCAGATGATGTAATTTTAGTAACAGAACACCCTAAAGAAGATGCAATTGCCATAAAAAAAGAATTAGTCTTTCCAAAATGTATCTGGCCTTAAAGTAATTTTTTCTAAATCTGATTTATTATGTTATAATGTCAACCCCAACACACAATTGGTTACTTTTAAAATATGGGCATTCCCCTAGTTAACTCATATTTTTGATATTTGGGAGTCCAAATTAGTAAAAACATCAACAAAACCTTTAATAATAATTATGGTAAAATTTGGAAGTCGGTGCAAATTGACCTAAAAAGATGGAATTGTTTAAACCTTTCATTATTAAGTACAATTATGATAATTCCTACATTCACTTATTTATTTTATATTCTACCAATACAACATCTTAAGATCTGACAAACCAAAATTGAAAAAAAAAATCTTTAAAAGTAAGCAGCAGTTTCTAATCTTAAACTTTATTATGAAGCTTATCAACTTAAGACACCTCTTATCTTTTATGAATGACTCACAAGAAAAGCAATGGGTACAAATAGAAAGATTTTTATTTAAACAGATCCACAGAGTATACCCTTTATTTAAAAAGTTATCAGAAATGCATTGAAAAACCCAAATACACTTCTTAAAGCACCATTACAGGTATGGAAATCTAGGAAGGAGGGCCTCATGCCTGGAATTTCACCGATGATACCTCTTCATGGCCATCCCCAATTTCAAAGGAATGACAGACCGTAAATAAAAGAACACTAAAAGAGGCAAAATTATTT
Organism: Anniella stebbinsi; assembly: GCA_029215795.1. Taxonomy (NCBI): domain Eukaryota; kingdom Metazoa; phylum Chordata; class Lepidosauria; order Squamata; family Anniellidae; genus Anniella; species Anniella stebbinsi. The sequence continues at coordinate 105,387,896 of JARDYH010000003.1, forward strand.
AGACTAGATTATTACAAAAACGCACAACCTCTTCCACGGGATCTGTGGAGAGACAAACTAAGAAATACAAATATAACCTGGCTTCTTTGGTATCAGATTAGCACATTTATAAGAAAACTAATAATATTAAAACAGGGAACCAGAAATTTAACACAGTTTGAAACAATATTGATAAACATGGACGAAAAAGAAAAGGGACTGATATCGAGACTATATTCATTACTAATCTCAAAAGATATGGGATCACACCAAAGTCTACGTCAGGTTTAGGAAAGAGATTGGAATTTACAAATAGAAGAAGCACAATGGTCTGCTATGTGGGGTAAGTTTCCATATAAGGTCGCCTCAGCACGCTGTAGAGATATCCATAAAGTTAATACAAAAGTGGTATCTAACTCCAGTACGGCTAGCCTGCATGGATAAGAACTCATCACCACTCTGTTGGTGAAAGTGTGGACTGGTTGGATAATTTCAACACATGTGGTGGGAATGTGCAGGAGTTGCTAACTTCTGGAAACAGGTCTTTCATGAAATTTCTAATATAATTGGAGCAGAAGTTAATGCAACCCCAGAATTAGCTCTTTTACACATATTCAAAGATACCAATGAACTTTTACTAGGAAAGACTTTAATAGGATTTTTGCTGATAGCAGCCAAAGTATTAATAGCTAGATGCTGGAAAAATGCAACAGGATTGACGATACAAAAATAGTACAATATAGTATGGGAGCTTGCACTATCAGAACTAACACAAAAAATAAGGTTGTTAAGGGGACAGAAAAAAAGGGAAACATTCACTGCTGATTGGTGGGACTTCATTAAATACACAAATCAAGATGATGCAACAATACAAGTCCCAGCTGCCTTTCAAAACTTGTGGTTACAATGAATAAGGGGGGGGGGGGAGTATATTGATAATAAATTGAACTTACCTGCATGAACTTACCCTTGCCCGTCATGGCTAATTACATCAAATAAGGATGGGACTGCCCGCTGGGTCCAGGAGGTTGTAAATGCCTCCTTGAGAGAGGGAGTGGTGCCAGCCTCATTAAAAGAGGCGATAATCAGACCACTCCTGAAAAAGCCTAACCTGAACCTGGAAGATGCTAACAACTATAGGCCGGTGGTGAACATTCCTTTCCTGGGCAAGGTGCTTGAGCGGGTGGTTGCAGGACAACTCCAGACACTCTTGAATGAAACGGATTATCTAGATCTATTTCAATCAGGTTTCAGGCCTGGTTTTGGAACAGAAACTGCCTTGGTCACCCTGTGGGATGACCTTTGCCGGGAGAGGGACAGGGGGAGTGTGACCCTGTTGGTTCTCTTGGACCTCTCAGCGGCTTTCAATACCATCGACCATGGTATCCTTCTGGATAGGTTGTCTGGGCTGGGAGTTGGAGGCACTGCGCTGCAGTGGTTCCGCTCCTACTTGGATGGTCATTTTCAGAAGATAGTGCTGGAAGATTATTGCTCTGTGCCGTGGCATTTAAGCCATGGGGTTCCACAGGGCTCTATTTTATCCCCTATGCTGTTTAACATATACATGAAGCCGCTGGGAGAGGTTATCCGGAGATGTGGGCTGAGATGACACCTAGCTCTACCTCTCCTTTTCATCAAACCCAGGTGAGGCAGTGGCTGTTCTGAAACTGAGACTCAATCCAGACAAGACGGAGGTTCTGTTAGTGGGTGGTTTGTCTGTCCGGCGAGGTGATGTTCACCCTGTTCTGGAGGGGGTTGCAGTCCCCCTAAAGGATCGGGTCTGTAGTTTGGGGGTGCTCTTGGATCCAGAACTGTCACTTGAGGCACAGGTGAACTCGGTGGCAAAGAGCACCTTTTACCAGTTTAGGCTGATATACCAACTGCGCCTTTATCTGGACAGAGATAGCCTAGCTACAGTTATCCATGCTCTCATAACCTCTTGTTTGGATTACTGCAATGCGTTATACGTGGGGCTGCCTTTGAAAATGGTCCGGAAACTTCAGCTGGTACAAAACAGGGCAGCCAGATTGTTAACGGGAACTGGCCAACGAGACCATATTACGCCAGTCCTTTTCCAACTACACTGGCTGCCGATCCAGGTCCGGGCCCAATTCAAAGTGCTGGTACTAACATTTAAAGCCCTAAACGGCTTGGGGCAAGGTTATCTAAAGGAACGCCTCCTCCCATATGTACCTGCCTGGACCCTAAGATCATCTACAGGGGTCCTTCTCCGTGAGCCCCTGCCAAAGGAAGTGAGGCAGGTGGCCACTAGGAGGAGGGCTTTCTCCGCTGTGGCACCCTGGCTGTGGAATGAGCTCCCCAGAGAGGTTTGCCTGGCGCCTACTTTGTACTCTTTTCGTCGCCAGGTGAAGACTTTTTTATTCTCCCAGCATTTTAACAGTTAAATTAACTCAATTTTAATCCTTGCTGTTTTAAATTTGTATTTTAATCTGTATTAATCCTGCTGCTTGGTTTTATTCTGGTTTTGTTTTTATATTGTATGTTATTTTGTGTTTTTAGATTGTGGCTTGTTTTATATTTTTAAAATGATTTCATGGTTTTAATTTTTGTGAACCACCCAGAGAGCTTCGGCTATGGGGCGGTATAAAAATGCAATAAATAAATAAATAATAAATAAAATGAGCAAAAAGAAAAAGATTTATTTTTGTATATTTCTGTATCTTTCTAGCTTAAGTTGAAAACATCATAACAAAATGTATTATCATATTATGTATGATTTGGTATACTTACCCATGAAGTTGTGTTAAAATTGTTTGTAAAGTTGTTTTAATATTGAAAATCAATTTAAAAATAATAAAAAAGAACAGAAACATCATTTCTCTTAAGAGAAAATCTGACCTTTTTTTCTTTGAGGAAGACAGACGAATAGTCATTTTTTCATAACTTTAGATGCTCTTAACTGGCAGGGGAATCTAACACTCTACTCAGCACATATTCACCATAATCATTTTGTTACTCTGCTCAGTTTTAAAAATGGGCTTTTCAAGTAGCACAGCAATGCTTTTTTCAACTATATATTTTTTAAAAATACCACATTGATGAAAGTGTCACAGCTTTTTTAGCAACTTTTTCCCAAATAAACACTTCCAATCTACACTCCTGAAAAACATGTTTAAGTCCCTTTTTTAAAACATTTCATGGATGGTAATAGGCAATTATACTTAAATTTGCAGTGCTACCTAAATAATAGTTTATTTGATTTTTTTCAAGTGGCCACTTCAATTAATTGGATCTTTCCCTTCCTCAACAGTATGGGCCAAACAAAGTGGTATGAATGTTCAGAAAAAATGCAATCTTCCTACTAGAGTGGAAAGCCAACTGCAGTTCTGCTTGTACCTTATTGCAGAAGAGCAATGATGATTAGTGCTTGGTGTCTGTATGGACCCCAAGTCATTACATCGTCGTGCTAAAAAGTTGCTATTAGAGGAGAGCAAGAGGCATTTGGTTTTTTAACTTTGGTTTTTTTAAAATATCACCATGATTTCCTCTTGTGTTGAAAGAGACAAAAACTTGTTATACTCTTCATTAAAATTCAGTACCAGATTTTTAGAAATACTTTATTTTACATGAATAAGGCAAAAATCACACTGTGAAATTACCCTTTTTACATACATTCATCAGTCTTACAAAAGAGTTTAAAGCACACATAGATTCTGATAAAATTACAGCAGTCATATTAAGTACATTTTTATTATTTACTCCTTTATTTTCTGAACAGGAAATCAGAATGTCAAAATAAAAATGTCAATTAATGGGCATTTTAATTGTAAAAAAGACCAGGTCACTTTGTTAATGTTCTTACTTTTTCCACCTTTCAAGCAAAACAGAAGAGTTCAGCTTTTGCATTTCTGTGAACCTCATGTTTTACTAGAGCAATTTCATTCCCACATTTGAATACTACTGCATGCAGCTGCTGTATTAGTGAACTTAACCTGAGTTAGTGTTTCTATACAGAAGAGGAACAATCCCTCCTCTGTGATAAACTGCTAAATAGAATATTAATTCTTCCTCCCCCTCCAACCAGGCAAGCCTATTCATTGCCACATGCAAGGAATGTGCAAGTTCTCCTAATTTTATAAGCACAGCAGGGTTTTATTTTAAATTCCCATAGGTGTGAATGCACTAAAATGTATCTCAGAAATTTGTTCAACACCTTTTGCTAACAACCTGATGTATTTTACATAAGCTATCATGAACATATAACACCAGAATGTATTCCAAAAACAAATCTGAGACATCTAAAATGCATATGAACTGTATTTCAGATTTATACATTTGTGTAAAAGAACTATGTATCATTGATATTAATTCAATGACTATTTATTAATATGTGCTTACTTTTTGTAAAATCTCTGAACTTGCAGATCACTCCAAAAAGCACATGGCAAGATAGTAGAATTGAAGAAAACTTTTAAATATTGTTCTCTTATTGCCTTATTTCATAGCTTTAACTCAGTAGATCATTTGAAGCCAGCAATAAAAATACCTACTTGTCCATAATTCTTCAAGTAAGAGCCCACCTGCATGTCTTGTGTTTCCTATTCTCTTTGAAGCTTGATGAGGCATTTAGCTGAACCAGCTTTCCATAGGATTAAAATTAATCTGCCCTTTCATCTACCAGGGAACTAAAAGCTCCTAGGGGGCTTCCAGACAATGTTTTTAAGGCACCATCACCGTGCCTCATTCATGCAATGTTATGGGAGGTTCAGATATTATTACCCTTAACTTGTACCTCTCTTGAATTACCCATGGCTTCTACCATCTTTACTCTTGCTGCAGAAAAGCTACTAAAAAAGAAAAGATGGAATAGCTGCATAATGCCTTCTAATGATTAGCACTAGTACCCACTCCATCTGGAAGCAACCTAAATTATGATTTGAGTTCAGACTCTGCATTAAACGTTCCAACATATTACGTGCTAAACCAAAGAGGTCTCCCTTGTTACAATAATTATATTATGAAAAAGTTAAATATTATTGCTTCATTGTCTGGCTTTAATTTACCTCAAAAGCAACTAGTTTCCTCCATTACTATAAACTGTCTGGGGAATGCTGGGAGTTGTAGAACTTTTTTCATGCATAGGATTATGCCCTAAGTGTTTCTCCTGATGAAGGCAAACAGAACTTGTATATACCTTTTCTTAAATGCTGATTTGCCTCTTTACCTTAATTGTGGATGTTCCACACATTTCTCAGACCCCACAGTTTCTGTGTCCTTGGAAAGCTGGTGAAACTTTGGGAAATGGAAGATGTTCTTTGCAATAAGTAACATTTCAGGAGGTCTGATGAATACATTGAAGACAGATAGCCACTTCAGAAGCATGTAAATCAGACCACAGATATGCTACCTACATGAAGAAATACCAGTTCATATACGCCTCCAGGTGAACCCAGCCAGGTCATGGACTCAACAACACCCCACCACCATTCTCCTAAGGTGGGGGAGGGGCTGCATGCATGAAACTGCTCCATGAAGCATGAACTTGAGTTGTTTCTCTCTTCCCCTATTCCTGAGCAACAGTGGGGCTACAAGTAAGAGTAAAGTTCTTCAAAATGTGTCCTGACACAAAGCTACTGAAGTGCAAGCAGTTGGTACGTCTCAAGGGGTGCCGTCCCTCTATAAATGGTGGGGAGAAAGTGACATAGTAACTTTGCAAGAGGTACCAACAAAGACAACCCTTCTAGTATTTCATCAAGCAACCCAACATATATATTGTGCAATATGTGTAACTCATGATCTTTTGGATACTGTTCAGTAAACTGCCATGCATGCTACAATTATAACAGATTAATGATTCTTTCTGTCTCTTGAGAATTAACATATTCATAGCATTCAAATTCATTGTGCAGCGTTTTGCCATCATTAGCCAGCAAGTTTTCAAAATATTATGAAGTCACTGAAATGGAAAGGTCTCTTGTGGATTGCTAAGTTCACCATGACTGTACTGAGTCTACTATGCCATTTTAACAATAAAAAGTGTACATGGACTAGGAATGACCATTAAATCCTTGGGCTGTTTCCTACATTTCTTTCACAACATGCAGTTTCTATATAAAGGAGTCTCCACTGGTAACAACTTTTCTACAGGCGTACATGAGATCTGATCCTTGGTTCCTTTTTTCAGAGTAACCCTTGCTTGCTCCATCCCCTTCCAATTATCATTCAACAAGCATCTTAAAGAAATGTAAAATGACCAAAGAGCGGAACAAATTCAGTAGCAAGCATCAGAAAGTAAACTTATTATATGGATACAGTACATTACATTTGACAGAGTTCTTCACAAGTTCAGGTTTATTGCTGTCTCAGACCAGAAGGGGGAAAAATAGTGCAGAAAAATAAAGATCAACTACGTGGTCAGTTAGGTACTCGGGCTCAAGTCTGCTGTTTTAAAATTCTTGTAATGATAAACATGAGGTGTAACTATACATTGCGAAGACCCATCAGTAAAGACAGTTGTAGTTAGAACCGTTATCACTTTTGTTGCCCAAGACACCACATTCAAATTCTTCCAAATAAAATTCGGCACAAATAATTAAGCTACTATCCATTTTCCTAACTCAAAATTCAATACAACTAGATACAACCCATCAGGCCGCATATATGGCTTTGTCTCTTGTTGCATCTGTACTTTGGGGTGGGGTGAGGGAAGTGTCATTTGGGACGACCCTGCCTTGGGTAATTAACTGATCATTAAATACCACAATCCGTGAAGGAATGGTGCTGCACAATTCTCCCATTTCAATAGTGCTGGCACAGGAATCCCACAAACCCTGTATTATATGGGTTGCATAGTAATAATGCTGATCATTAAATTGCTTATGTCTTAATTACAAATACAGTGCAAATTCAGTGCATAGCACACCTAAATTTAAAGTTTATAGCAACGAAAGTTATCTGGTAGGTCAAATTCTTCCTATTAAAACTCAGATCAAATCCTCCGTATACTGTAAAAAAAAATTAAAAAATCAGGTTCATAACAATTGTAAACAGTTATATTAGAGTACCCTTACTCACTGGAGTACCAGCAGGGCACATTAATGGCTTTGTGATTATAACATAACTTTGAACAAGCCCACAATAGATAGAATATACAACTCTGATTTCCAACATTTTACATCTGTGAACATGTCCATATTATTGGAAATATTTGAATAGCTACTTTTGCACGGGTGTAAACACAACAGGTTAACCCAGTGTTTTCTTTTTCAGTTGTTACATAAATTTTCTATAAGCTTGTTCCTGGCAATATTTCTATGAAACAGATGAAAACTCCTATTATGTTTAAACAAACAATAGCAGCATGACATGAGATATCTTCTAACCAACTCATAACAGAAAGAGCATATATATAAACTTTAAAAACGAACCATTTCCATGTCACAGAGAAATACCAACAAATGAAACCCAAAGTGCTATGCAGCTTGTTCAGCATCTTCAATCAGACTGGTATGGGTTAAGTTCTCAATGACTTATTGTCTCATTGATTTCAAAGTTGACAGGCATCAATCATTATGAGACTCAGTTTGGGGATGAAAAACAACAACAACAACTTGTCCCCTATCCCAGAAAATGTATTTATGTGAGTTCTACCCAGAGTGCTAATTTAACAAAGCACAGATAAATAACAGGTGTAAATATGAATCTTAAAAACCTAGTTACAAGGTCACAGCTCAGTATACTTCCCACTCGTTGTGATCCTGTGGAAAGCATGCTTGCATGTTAAAAGCAGATGTCAACACCGTAACGTTACTGTCCAGGCAACACTGAGAAACTGCCCCACCTCTTCTTTTGGTGGAAAGTCAACTGTAGTGGGCTCTCTTAAGAAGTATTTTTGCTAGGTGGCACATTGACATGGGTTCGGTGGGGAGAGGGGAATGAGGAGAGCTCTCTACCACAGCCATTGCCTCATTGGCCATGGGATCTCCTATGGCTCACAACGTCTATGGCTGCACCTATAAAAATACTATATTGCCAGCTGCTGCTATGGGGATTTGAAAGTAGATTAGAAAACCTATGGTACAGACTTCCCCAACCATGTGCCCTCCAGATGTGTGGGACTACAACTCCCAACATCCCCCACCCGCATGGCCATTAGGCACCAGGTTAGGGAAAGCTGACCTATGGCACTGTTTAGGAAAGGGGCATTAGCCACTTATGTGGCAGATCAAATCTTGCTGTGATGTGCAAAATGCTAAGCTTTATAGATTCACATGGGACAGAAGAAGAAAAAGTTTATAGAGAACAATTAGGGAAAGCTTGCACGACACCCTAAGCCACCCTGACGATAAACCACCATGGGTTGGTTGTTCACTTGCTAATGTGACAGACGAATGGGCATTCTGCAGCTTTCCCTGGCTTGTTTCCTGCTCAGTCCCCCTACCAGCCCGGGGGCCTCTGTGGCAAAACTCCTTGTTTCCTCACTTCCTTTGTTAGCACCCTTTCTGCAATTCATCTGCTGGAGTTGCCGGCTACCAAGGGATCGCCCCTGTCCCTTATGAGCCCTTATAAACAGGGTAACACACTCAATTTTTTTTTAAAAAAAAAATCCAAGGTCTTATGCAATTGCACAAGGCCACCTGTCCACTGTTTAGCCTAGCCTACAGGTATGGCCCTCTTGTCAATGTTCTTGTCAATTACACTGCCTTGCTAGCAAACACCTTTTTCTTTTTTAAAGGCTGCTTCATGTACCACCAATTGGACCCACCTGAAAAACTCACCCTCTTGCAGCTCCTTTAATATCCCCTCCACTCCCTTTGTGCTTGTAGTTTCCCTCCACTGCTCTCTGTTGTTAGCTGTCCAGATATACATTTGGGTTATAGAGCAGTATTAGGGATTGGTAAATACATGCCACTTGAATGACAAAGCAGTAAAGAGGAGGGGGAAAGAATGCACAATTCATAGCTGCAAGCATTTGGAAGTGCACACTTGCACAAGGCCATTTTTAAACAAGGTTGTGAATGCCTTTGGGACATGCTCCGGTGGAGAGACTGCGAAGAAATGAGGGAGGAGGGCAGCACTAGTGAACGTGTGAGAAGTGGCAGGGTTTTTTGCTGCTCTTGCTGGGTGGCTCTCTAGCTGTTCCCAACAACCCATGGTGAAGTCACCCTGCTGGGTTCAGACATCACGACAACCCACCATGACTGATGATGGATGTGTGTGCAAAAATAATAATAAGTGGCAGTATTTTTTAAAGCTACTCATCTAAGAGTATATTTTATCTTTAAACTCTGTTTGCATTATGAAAATCAGCATGAGAGCTGTTTCTGTTTCACGGACTTGCCATCCTGAGCCTTTCCATATATAAATTATATATTCCTTGAGCAATGTAATTATGCAGCTTTCTTTTTTTTCATGATTTGTTGAGGTAGGTAATTTCATTTTTGGCAAACAATTAACCCCCCCATGTTAATTTATTTAATTACTGCCCCAAACCTGAACATTCTTAATAATAGTTCAAGACATTTTAGTGAACTTTTAGATAATACCTCTAGTTAAATCCACCAACATATAATTGGAGTTCTGCAAGCTGTTCATGTATTTTCCCCCACATTTGTCATTTGTAGTTGCAACCTGTGAAATCCTACATAGCTTCATTGGGTTGATACCAAAATAGAGTACTTGGGTATCCTACAATTTGTATTCCATACTCTTTTAACTTATTCGAAATTAAAAGCAAGGCCGCTGCAGGAAAGGGTACACCCAGAAAACAAAATGCTTGCTAGAGTGATTGATTGATTAGAATCCAATATCAACATGCTAATGCTTACCAAATACTGCTTATAAAATAGATGAAATGCAACCTGCCTACTCCTATCTGCAAGTATAAAAATCATTTTCTGCAGGAACGTTGCTTTCTAAATTTCTTGGATCAAAAATTCCAATAGAATCTTCATGCAGTTTGTCTGAACCACATACTGTCCTTATTCTATCAGGCATTGTTTAGGGCACCATATAAATCAGGCCTATTTATGGTAGGACGTGGTTTTCACTCCATAAACTGATTAAAAAATACATCTAATTATAAAAGGGGAGTACTTGGGTCTTGTGATACAAATAAGACATTTTTCATTTTAAAAAATAACTTGAAAATCCCATACATATATCTTATTGGAAGATATTGCAAGATAAAGTCTGGATGGTGATCATTAACTGAGGCAGCCTTGAGATTTTATCAAAATTAAGGAGACTTGTTTTACAATCTGAAAGGGCATGAGCTGTGATCTTATAAAATATACTATAAAGTACCACAATCCTCTTTGGAACTGGTATTGAGTAAAGACCCTTGCAGAGGATACAGGTTACAAAGCAATTCTCAAGAATACAGAGGATGTCTTTCTAGCAGGTATATTAGTGGTTGCAGTGTACACCTCTGAACTGTAGTATTGGAAGCAAGCAAATGCCTTTAAAAACAACACCATTTCTGTACACCTATCGGGTATTTTGGGTTACAAAAAGAGGCACAGTTAGTATGCAGCCACTTCAACTATTAAGAGGTTTCCTGAATACACTGCGAAGGTCTTTCATATGTACCCATCAAAAGTGTGATGCGTGAAGTTGTTCTAATAATAATAATTTGAGAAGTTCAGAGTTTCATGTATTTGATAGGAATTGGCATTGGCCATGCTGGCTGGGAGCATTGGATTTGTAGTCAAACACATCTGGAGAGCACCAGTTTGGGGAAGGCTGCCTTATGTGACAGCATGTATAAGTGCTGAAGCTCTGGCTTGGATGTCTCTGTCACCTAAATAAGTAGCTAATTATGGTACAATGCAGACTTGAGTTGCTACCCCTTTTTTCCCCAAGAGTTAAACTCTGAGCAATTTAGTATGATTGCTGCTGCAGCCAAGCAAGGCTTTTGAACTGGAAAAATGTACGTGATATAAATGATGCACTCCTCCAACTCCTATTCCTCATTTCAATGCAAATTGTATGGAAGCAGTATTCAGTGAGCTACTTCTATACAGCACTGCCATCATCTTTGATTTGATACCCAATGATGGGTTACAATCAAATTTGCCTACCATCTTTTACAGAGCTATTTTAAAATGCAAAATTTACTCAACAAGATCATGGGCCAGGATGCAACAAAACATATGTTCTATAGGAACATAAAAATTTTAGGTGAATGTTTTCTATCCTGCATGAATCTCCATCCCTTTGCATAGAAAACTGATTTTGGAAATAAGCACTTTGGTATATGTCATGGGGGAGGAGAAATCTGTTGTTTTTAAAAAAATCTGTACTATTACTGGCATGCTAAAGCCCTTATAATCCTGGACAATATCTTACAGAAATCCCCCTGAGTTCTATGGAGCTTACTTCCTAGGAGGTGTGCTTAGGATTGCAGCCTTAGGCATGAAAAATACCTCTCTCATCTATGAACACCAATCTAGTATCAAATGTGCAAGTTTCTGACAAAAGAGGGTCAAGATGTAAGGAACTAATTTAGATGCAAATAAAGGATTGGGTGTCATCAGAGGTCTATGATCTTTTTCTTCTTTTAATCTCTCTGCCCCCCTCATGCAGTATCACAATTTGCTTTTAAAACACTCAAGTTTAAAATATAGTTCACCATGCAATATGTGGAGAAACACATATAAAGCCCTCTTGGATCTTGGCCCAAACTGCTCGCTTTCTCACAGTAATGGAGATGAGGGTGTGAAAGCTTAAAAGTGCAGAACTTCAGCAATAGCGTTTGTTAGGAAGTTCAGATGTGACATGACAAAATTTTCACTGTTGCCAAATTTCAAGTCACAGCTTATTATAAAAAATTCACTTAAGTACATAAAAATAACCTCTGGCAAAAAAATGTGATATTCCACTTACCTATATTTTAGCTTCACTAATGCTTTGAGATTAAAGCACAGGAGAGTTAATTGTGCAAAGTAGTTTGCTCCCATCTATTAATATTGCTGTTGTCATTATATATCTTACAAAACCAAAACAACCTTAATACATATCCTTGTAGATTTCCTGTAGCAAAGGATGTAAGTGTGCATCAGATTCAGTCTTTTTGATTATCTGAACAAGCTGAGCATGCTCTGTGACAAGCTGCCGGAGGTCTGCCATTTTTTGCAGAAGTTTTGGGAAAAGGAAGATGTCATCAGGATGGTTGTTTTGCAAGTGAAGCTTTAATACATGCACAATGCTCTCTTGCATCTTTTCAATGTGTCCTATGTTCACAAGGCCAGGGCGATCTGTTCTCAAAAAACAAACACTTATGTCACATTACTGTACAACTCTTAAAATTTGACAAGAAATTATCTGTGCTTAAAAGACCCTTGGTGGACTCAGGGGGCTGTGTCATCAATCAAAAATGCAATATCCTGTCAAAATAGAGGCTCATTTTGCAGCATTTGTAAATGAATGTGGTATTTTAATTCTAAGAAAACTGTTTTTCAGTTATATTACCACTTTCACCATTTATCTGGTTATGGAATGTTGTGACTCACGCTATTCAATGCTTAGTTATCTTTAAAAACATATTTAGTTACCTGAAATGATTCTGCGCATGATCCAGTTCAAAGGTGCCTCTGATTTTGTAAACCCCTTTAACTACTACATTATTAACCCCTTGGGGATGGAAATGAATTTGTCCAGAAAAACTGCTGTGAACCCAGGCTCTCTTTCTTCTTCTTTAAAAAAAAGTGCATTTGGGAGAGCAATCCTATTGTCCTGGGAGAGTGTCCCATGGAACATAGGATATTTTGGAGTCCCCCTCCCTAGGCTGTGAGCACTCCTACTATCTCGGGAGGGAGATTGTGAGATCTAACAAACACTCCTTGCAGCCACCACGGAAAGAAAAGTAATCTCGTACAACTTCAGGGAGGGCAAAAAGAGGGGTGGGGTGAGGAGAGGCCAGGAAACAAATTATCCTGTGGCCTCTCTATCAAGCATCTCCGACCACTATTGGCAATTATTTGGTGGCCTCTGAGCCCATCTAGCTGCACGGGTGGGTTTGGGGAGTAGGAAGGAGGAATGGGAGGCAAAAATGCCTCCATCCTCCTCCTGCCTGCAGCCCAGCGGGGCAATGAGTTTTTGGAAGAATCCATTTAACGGGGTGTAATCCCATAGGATTATGTTCTAAGCCTCATTGCGCAGAGCTCTAAGCACTTTTGTAACTCATCCACTGGAATCAATAGGAATCAATTATTTTCAGAATGGTCATGATCCCAAAAAAGTTAAGTACTGATAAAAGGATTTCCTGAGAACTAGAAAAGAATCAGAATTATTTTGATATTTTAACTAAATACCACCAAACCCTTCAATTAACTAAAATGAGCATCAAAGTAAGTATAGCACATGGACAGCAGTCAGGACCAATAGTACTTTTTTTTTCAATTGTAAGAATATTATTTGAACTAAAATTTGTTTTGTAGAGTTAACTGTCTGTTAAATAAGCTTTGAACTGCTTAAACCAGAGTGGGGTGGGGACCTGTGGCCCTCCAGATGTTGTTGGACTCCAGCTCTCATCAGCCACAGCCAGCATGGCCAATGATGGGGGATGATAAAAGCTATAGTCCAACATCTGGAGGGCCAGATCTCCACCCTCTGGATTAAAGAGATACTTAGAAATGGAAACTATTAAGTGGGCATTGCATAATCAAATCACTCTACAAATTCTCTGTGCCATACCACCTAATGGAGATCACTGTACAAAGAACATTTACTCCAGTGGGCATTTAAAAAATACTATAGTTGTGATGGCCAATGGGAAAGTGTTTTTAGAATGCTGCACTTTTTATTTTGTTATTTTGATTCTTAGATATGTTTTTATTTGCTCTTTTTAGCTGTTATATTGTTATTTGTTTAAACTATTGTTTTATTACTACAGCTAGCTGCCTTGAGTACTATTGTATAAACTTGGAAGAAACCTGGAATGATAAGTAAATAATCATAATAGTTATCAGAAGATGAATTACCATTTAGTGAATAGTAGCTTAGGTCTTACCTCCACAACAAATTATAGCAGCTACAAAAAGTGATATGTCACTATCATCCAACTCCAATGCATTGAATTTCATTGCAAAATCAAATTTCGGCTCCATGATATCACAAAATGGCTTCCTTAAACTTTTGAGGAATTCTCGTGTTATAAAACCATTTCCATAGGCTACTAGCATCCCGTCTTTGTTCATCACAGAGGCCAACATGGCAAAAATGGCTTCATAAACCCCATATTTTAATAGGGTCACCTGGTCATTCAAATCTAGATTAGAGAAACCAGGGATAGATTTGGCAAATTCTGTAAGTTCTGTTACAGCCTCGACCGAGGTACATTGGCAGCAGTGGAAGATGCGAACTTCTGCCTCCTTGTTCTGTATTCCATTGGCTACCAGCTTCGCCACCAGTGTCTTCTCTGCCATACACAACGTATCCATATCATGGATAACAAATGGCTACAAAGAGATAGCAATAGAAAGTATCTTTAAGTAATGACTAATATACTAAGACTAATAATACAATATATCACTCCTTCTTTTTAAAAAACCTCTCTTCAGAACCTAGATTAATGTTACAATATGGAAGATGGGAATCCACCAATGTAATACTTGTTTCAAGAATATTTAGCATTTTGATAGTAATGACTCTGGGTAACAAGTAACTCTTGTTGCCTGTAAATTAGTTTACAGTTACTCACGCTTAAATCTTATTAATGATGGCGGCTTGGATCCTAAGAGACTCCTGTATTCATTAAGGGAGGGGCAAGTTCTGTCAACTCCCCCTGCAACTGCAACCCCATGTACCACATCCCACACAATTCCCAAGAGAACCACAACCCCGAGGAGGAGATGCTCGGTGGACACATGTACTGGCGGCTGCAGATGGAAGCGGGGAGGCAGGAAAGCCCTGTTCCATAAGCTTCTATTCATGAAAGGAAAGTTAGAATCCAACCCAATTGACTTACCTGCCTATAAGTGAAGGCAGGACTGTATTCAAAACTTTTTAGTTGAGATAATTGGGAAACCTATTTATTTAGCTTAACAACGTTGCTGGAGAGAATGAGCAACTGTATGCTACAAGTTTGTCTATGTGAGGAACTGATACTCCTGGAGCCTCTGGAACAACTGTACTATTGCAACAACATTCTTCCATGCATAATTTCTATTCCTGTAATTCCCCTGTGCATGAATGGAAAGGATGAACAAAGAAAGGCAAACCCTTTACAGGATTTATGTTTATCCTTTCTGCAGCTTTATATGAAAGACGCAGAAATGCTTGGCTAAATCCATCTCAACCCACCCAAATATTACTGAATTGCCTATGTAGAGGAGTTTTGTCAATTGTGAATTACAGAAATGCCCAAATGCTATATATATATATATATATATATATATATATATATATTCTAAGACCTATTGACAATAAAAAAGTCAATGGAAATTATAATGGATGTTATCTAAAAATCTGCTTGGTTTGCAAAAGTGGCTTGCACTAGCTAGCAATATGGGGTGGAAAAAATTCTACTGCGATATTGTTTTATGAAAAACTTTCCAGTTTTAGAAATGCAGTATTTAGAAATGCTAAATTTATAAAAATAATTAACAATATAATGAATGAGTACAATACACGCCAAACTAGGAACTGGAATAGGCAATATTGGCAACTTCCTCTAGTACTGAATTTGGCCAGGATGTGTTGATGGCTTTGTAACCAAAAAGTCTCCATCCATGAACAAGAGGTCTCTGTGAGCTTGGGTGAATCTGAAGATTTATAGAAGTAAAATTAAACATCAATATAAAAACTTGCCCACCACCACCACCACCCCAAAACACAAAGAGGGGAGAATTATGCATATGCATTCTTGTATAGGAAAGTAGGCACTTTGAGCAAAAGCAGAAGGCTGGTCACCCAAGCTACCTGTTTGCAGAACAATCCACATTCAAAGTGGTTAACAAGAAAATGTGCTGGGTCTAAGTTGTGCAGGAAGCAAAAGCTAAGAGGAAAGGGAGAGAGGGAGGGAGGGAGGGCACAAGGAGAAGTCTGGAGAAAAAGGGGAAAGAGAGACACAGAGAACAGACGTCCAGCAGCAGCAAAGGGGACTCAGTGCAACATTATCTTGTAGTCCAGCACTTGTAAAACACCCTATTGATTCTCTTGGAGCTCTCAGTGGCTTTCAATACCATCAACCATGTTCTCCTTCTGGAGTGTTGGAAGTACAGCATTGTAGATGTTCTGCTCCTACTTGGATAGATGATTCCAGAGGTGTTTTGCTGAAGTGTTTTGCTCTGCCCTTGGCAGTTATGCTATGGATTCCACAAGCTAGATAATAGTGCTAATTACGGGTCTGGAGTTAGCTTGTTCAAGATGCCTGACATAATTCTTAACACAGAATCTCAAAAGCTTTTTGGGGTTCTGTGTGATCCACAGACATGGCATCCTTACCAATAACAAGGAGGAAGGTTGTTATTTATATGTAGTTTCACTGTGGTGAGCTGCCATCTGTGAATCATTATCAAATTTAATTCTGACTAATAATTAGTGCCTTTGCCAGACAGCATTCCAGTCCTTAGCTGGGCAGTGAGATGGTCAATGCAGTCTCCATGGACTTCCAGCCTTTTCTGGGCCCAATTCAAAGTGATGGTATTAACCTTTTAAGCTTTAAATAGTTTGGGTCCAAGGAACATCTCCTACCTGCTTGAACCCGTAGCTTCAAAGATCCACATAACAGTTGAGATGAAGAACAAAAGATTCATTGACCAATGACTAAAAACTTCGCTCCTCTTTAATGAGGTAAAAGCTATTCAACAACAAGGCTGGAGAGATTAATAAAAACAAAAGGGTAGTAATGGGGGTTGCACCTTTCTACACTTCACAGATGAAAAGAGGAAGCCACTAGTGTGTTTGCAGCACCCCTATTATCACACAAAGAATTCCCCTTGGGGCTTCCATCCTTCTACTATTACACGTTGTGGAAATAGAAGTGTTGTTGCTGGATGCTGCATTCTTTTATACCACAGTAAGCCTGTCAAGAACTGTTTAAAAAGCAGAGAGGATGTCTGTAATTTTGGCTAGATATGCTAGAAAACCAAATCTAAAACTAAAAGGTCATAATTAACTTTCTTCAGGTGACTACTCCTAGGAAGCACATATATTTTTGTGAACAGCTCTTCAGGCATATTATTAGTATTGCTAACAGTTTCCAGTGCCTTAATTTCCCCCTTTAAAACCTAAAGAGCGTAAGGAAGCCTTCCGCAAACTGGTGCCCCCCAGATCTTTTGAACAAACTCCCATCATTCCTAATCATTGGCCATGCTGGCTGGGCTGCTGGGAAATGAAGCCCAAAACATCCGAAGGGCACCAGGTTGGGGAACGCTGGTGTAAGGAAAGTGTAAGCCATTGCCCTGATGGCATGTAACAACAGCCCATAGCTTAATTAACCCATGGGTTACTGTACCATGGGTTGTTGTTGGTCTGAATCCATGAGTATGGATTAACTGGTTTGTTCATCACAAACAACCCACAAAGAGAACCCATAGCTTGTTATTGTTTGTAAATTCTGGGTTGTTCAAACCCTAGGCTGTTATGTCCAAATCCAGAATCATGGGGTGTGCATGGGTTGTTTCATCAGGTGACAGAGGTGTCAGGCAAGAGCCATAAAAATTTGACTGCTCTAAGTGCTGCTGTGCGATATCAACTGCTCTTTTCCCTTCCATACCGGGACACCGAAATCTGCCTATCTTCATCTCATCTCCCCTCCTCCTGTGGTTTGTAGCTTCCCATGAAAGCAGCAGGATACTTTTTCAGTTTGCTTTGTGTTTCACAAGAATATTGTTCTTCTCTCCATTGAACATTCTTGACGACAAACTGTGGCTATGCTATCCCAATTTAGTTGTGTCTGTACTTTAGAATGTCCTACAACAGCAGGAACAACAACAAATTGGCAGTTTTGAACAAAGACTTGCCCCCTCTATTCAAAACTTCCATGCCTTGAGATACCTCCCCTGGTTAAAAAATAAAACATTCAGAGTAAGGATGCTCAAAACTTCCTCCCGCTATTCAAGCTGTGGGGAAAGGTGGAAGAACTGCTTTCTCTGCACTTTCTGCTGCCCAGTCTTCTCAATAACCACTTCTAGGGATCTTGCTGCTACCACATCTTGCACTGACCCGCCTTGGCTGGGATATCTCCATACCTCCCAGAGACCAGAATGGAGGAGTATAACTCTGCTTCATTTTTCTCCAGCGATGGTACTGACTCAGGTACTGCAGGCACATCCTCAGGCAATCAAGACCCAAGAAAGCCAAAGATGATGTGCTCATCTCTGCACTGATGCTGAATTGGGCATATTCAGGATTTCTGGACCAGTCCCTATGCACAGCAGGCCCAACAGACCACCTACAGACATGATATGGTGTTCACATGGTTTTCTGAGCAAATGTCAGCACAAGGCTTTGTATGTACTGCACAGTACAGGAAAATGTTGTATGGATTGAAGAAGTTCAAAGTGATTACTACCCACAAGTGCTCAGATATTGAGCCATGAACTATGCTGATCTATGAAAAGTTGGCAACTGTTCTACTGGACAAGAAGGATGTTACACCTGGGTAATGCACTGGCAGCTGGCCATAAAGATGAGTAGTTTCTCCTCTTAAGGTGGAAGTTCCACTGTGTGCTTCAGGCAACGGTGCACAGCAACAAACAAATAGATTTAGCTAACAGGATATGGGAGATAAGCCCTTCAGTAAATGGTGTAAAACATGGCCTTAGAGTCAAGGTAAATTTGCAGATTTAGGGAAACTGAGAGTATGCACTGTTATTCTAGCTCACAAGTCTCCCCCCGCATTTCCTCCACAACTTCCCCCTCCAACAGTTAGCTCCCCATTGCTCCTCCTCCAGCCTTCATTTAGTGCTAGCTTGTTCCTCCTAAAGTCATCCTGCCACCTTCATTGTAAATACACCACTCCTCTCAGTGACCATAGCTCACCGCTCAGATTTCAGTCTAAAAAGCAAGAATGGCTGACAATGCTGTACTCATCGCCATAATCTATGCAATCCTACAGTGCATCATTGAGAATTCCTCAGTGCACCCTTGAGGAATACGACAATGGAACCAATGACCTAGGGAGGTGGTGGGCTCTCCCACACTAGAGGCATTCAAGAGGCAACTGGACAACCATCTGTCAGGGATGCTTTAAGGTAGATTCCTGCATTGAGCAGGGGGCTGGACCTGATGGCCTTATAGGCCCCTTCCAACTCTACTATTCTATGATTCTATGATAAGAAGGGAATGCTGGCCTGGGACCTTTTGGATGTATTAATGCCCAATCTACTACCAAGTTCAATCAAGACAACACCGCATTGCTTATCAATTGGCTATTGTTCTGTGTTCTTCTGAGGAGTATTACCAATGTTGCATATGTTTCTGGAAAGCAGGCATGGAAGTAGTAAAGTATCACCTGAATGCCATCAGGGTTGGAGAGGGTTCATTAATGCACTTTGCAAGGCCACAATATACTGACTTAGAAGAACATGCTGGAGAATGGTCTCCACTGTGGAAAGGGCCAGAGTGGTCATGGCAAGATGCACCATGGCACAGCAACTGATCTTTGATCTCTCCACCACGTGCTGCTGGAGCCTGCTGTGAACAGAAGCTGTGTGGCTTTCTATGACGGAGCTAGATGAATAGGATGGTGCCCGCTTCTGCGGCAGTTTCTGAATTATTTTTGAGACCATCACCAATGAAATTGGACCCATAATCCAAGGCAAGAACAGAAATGTGTTTTGTCATTTCAGTTAAAAAAAAAAAAAGGAAAAAGAAAGCTGGCTTCTTCTAAACTTTCCCTCAACCTTGGATCCCTCCTGCTCAGCACCATCTTTGGTGCTGGCGAATCCACAGCCTGTGAATTATTTCAGGAAACAGTGTGAATGCTTAACAAACTGTACCTGGCTGACATGATAAAGTTGAGAGATGAGAAAAAAGTGCCACAAGGCTTCAGGGAGCTCGGATTCCTTGTGCAAGGGTGGCTGTAGGTGGATTCTTCCCATAGAAGAATTCTCACTCCAGAAGAGTACTATAACCCCAAGTGTTTCTACAGCACGGTTTTGCAAGCACTGATAGAAGCAAAGGGCAGATTCCTGGATATTTATGCCAGTGTTTTCAGCAGATGCTATGGCACAGATATCTTCTGGAATTGGGTGGCCACAGGCACTTTCTTCAATGGTTCCCGGTCTGGTGAATGGTATACCAGTACGTCTCTTGATCCTCAGAGACCAGGCTTTGCCCTTCAGATGTGGCTTGTGGCACCTTATTGAGCACCATTACACACAAACAGAAATATTTCAACTACTACCATATCAGGGTGACACAACCAGTAGAGAGAGCATTTGGTTGGCTCAAGTCTTGGTGGCAATTGCTTTACACACTTTTGGATGTTCACAAAGACATTGTGGGAATCCTTGACAACATCTGTGAATCAAGGGGAGATGTACTCCTGGAGGAAACCCCCCAGCTTCCAGGACCAGGTAATGAGCACTTTATACCCAAGCATCCCTTACATGTTCCCCAACTTGTACATAGTTGTCTGAAATCTGCATAAGAAAAATCAGCCAGATAAAAATGACTGCAGGGAAGG
The DNA here is from genome assembly GCA_029215795.1 of Anniella stebbinsi. Lineage (NCBI taxonomy): Eukaryota > Metazoa > Chordata > Lepidosauria > Squamata > Anniellidae > Anniella > Anniella stebbinsi. The sequence goes on from JARDYH010000003.1 coordinate 105,408,471, forward strand.
AGGTGTGGGCATTGGGGTATTGGGAGAAAGACTAACCGATATGTAAGGTAAAGGTGGGTCCAGAGACTGAACGGACTTGAGTGACGGGAATGTTGCCTTGGAAGGGTTACTGAGAGCCCACCTCCTGCTTCCCCCTGCCATACCACTGCTATACACACGGTGTTATGCATTCCTAACAAAGGCTCCTGGGATATGGGTTGGGAGCCAGCAAGGCCTGCAAAGGAAAGCAACCCATGAATTGGAAAAAAACAATGCACTTAATTGTTTGGTGGCCGATTCATGGGTTAAGCCAACAACTCACAGGTTAATTAAACCATGGGTTGTTGTTAAGTGTGAATAGGATCATTGAGTTATGAAGTCTCTCTTTTACACTCAAGTCCATTGGAAAATTTTCTGATTCAAATGTTATTTGGATAACCCACATCACTGGCATTATCCTGTAGATTTTTTTTTACTTTTTGCTTTGAACAGCTGAACCCTATGAACAAAAATTACAATCTGCTGTTGAAAATAGCCCCTTTTCAAAATCAGTTTGCCATATGCCACGAGGGATTATTTAAAAATAAATTCCTAATCCACTTTGAGTTCATAGAATGCACATTTCTTTGCATCCCGGTGGAAATGCTGTACTTGTAAACTCACCAGTATGTATAAACAGCCATATCATACTGACTTATTAAAAAACTATTAATGAAGCCTTCTAAATACAGTAGTTTAATTATATACAATGCCCGTGTAATTTCATAGTTAAATTACTAACACAATATTTAATTCTACAAGAAAGCACTGGCATCTTTAATGCTGCAGGGGGAGAAAGAATCAGTGGAAGAGCTCACTAATAATTCCAATAGCAATCATTAGACTTGCCACCTTAAATGGTAAAATAATAATTCAAAGTCCCCTTTCAAGCTCAGAAATTCATTTTTTATTTTGCTTTTTGCAAAGCTGTGGTGTCATTTCACGCCTTTTTTAATTGGATGTTGTGAAATTTTGCTGATTCTCAGTCTGGAGGATATTGCAAACACCAACAGAAACCCTACTTACAATCAGGTTTTCAGTGGCTTACTCGTTCCATGTTAAGCGTCTATGCGACTTCATTCAAAAATCCCCTTCGAAACTGTTAGGTTTAATTTTGTTAAATGGAATGAAACACTTCATCATACTTTTGTTAAAATCACTAGAACAGGTAGATCACGGTTCAATTTTAAAGACAACTTTCACTTAATAATTTCTAAAAGCCAGCCTGATTATTTCCCCCTAGGCTGACAAAGAAGCTCATTTCAAAGCCAATGGTCAGACACAAAGAGGAGCTTCACTATTCCCAGACTTAGGCAATAACATGTTTTAAAAGGTGTAGGGGGGATGCTTAGGGCATGATCCCGACAAAAGGTAAGCACTGCAATTCCAACAAAAGTTAAGAAGACAAAGTCTTCCTCTCCTAGTGCCAAATGCATTCTTCTACCATTCCTTTTAACCTTTCTCTCTCAGCCCCAGTTCAAACCATCTAGCCTAGCATGGTCACCACGTAAAACTGGCTGAAGGGTGCTTTGCTAAGGGAAAGGACTTGGTGGGCTTGTTACAGCCTATAGACCTTATTTTGTCTATTGATCTGTGGGCCACAGTACACATCGGGCAGTGGGCTGCGGTGTGTGCTGGCCACCGTCGTGTATATTCAAGCCTCAGTGGGTGGGCACTAAGGCTTATCATATAAACCTGATGAGAGTGGCTTATGGGAAGGTTAAACAACTCTCACATAGCCCAAAAATATCCCATGGGTTATGCAAGGATTGTTTAACCCTTTCATAAACCATCCTCACTGGGTTGGTACAACACAATAAGCCATGGTACTTGCTCCATGCAGCATGAATATTCAAAATGGTTGCCAGCATGGGCTGCAAACCACTGTGGGTTAAATAAGTCACAGTGGGCTGCAGTGATTGTGTGAACCTGGTCATCTTTTGTAAAGCTTACAAGTAGCTATAGATGTTGTGTGCCATAAGACTGCCTAGTTACAGCTCCTTACTTCTATGCAAATGTATAAATACATTTGGCTGACCAGCACCATTAACTCAACATGCCAGATATTATACAGTTCTAGCTCTTAGGAAACCTTTCATCACAAGTGTTCAAGCTATTTGTGTTTTTGCACTTACCACTTTTTAAAGTATCTAGAGCACATTGGTTTTAAGTACTGTTTTTATACTACCCTTTTAATCTGTGTGGTTTCAATATTTTTCTTTTAATTTATTGCATTGTAATTTTAACTTTTTGTAAGCCGCCCTGGTAACTTATTGAAAGATAGGGTGAATAAATCATTAAAATGAGTAAGAAAAAAAAACAATGGTGTTGTCGTGTGATTAAAGAAACTCTGACCGATCATTGGTTAAACAATTATTTAATTAAATCTACATAAATGTGTGTATCAATAAACTGATAAGTTTTGAAGAAAAACATACTCCTTTGTTTTTGTTTATAATCACGCCAACTTCACAAAAGAGGCATTTCCTACTGAGAGAGAGAAGAAAAAAATGCCTCTGCTAATATGGCAGTTTTTGTATGTGAACCTCTTGTCTTATATGTACGTTAGCTCACCATCTGCTCAGTTCACTTTTTAAAAATTCTATTACAGTAAATACTTACTGGATTGTTACTGTTTTTCCCCGCAAGTATGAGTCTGGCCTTGACTTTGTTCATATTAAAGTTTTTCAAATATGCTTCATAAATTCTCTTGGCAAGTGATTTAAGATCAGCGATTTCGGAATTTTCAATACAATGTTCACCTGTTAGAATTTCAGCTTTCAACTTTGCCTTCTCTGATCTTGGCATCCGTCCAAATCGAATTGCTATGGGGAAAACATGCATTTAAAGTAGAACAACAAATATATTTATATATTTGTTCTCTGATTGTGGACCTGATCTTAAGCGTAACTGTGCAAGCACATCAGGATCCCAGCACCAACTGCATTAGGACTAGACCAGGCCCATACATACAACCCACAGGCTACCTGTCTGTTTATGACTCCTTGGGGAATTCAGAATACCCAGTTTGTGTCTCTTTCCCACATCTTTGTGGGAACATCTAAGGTCTACTTAAGTATATCAAAATGCATTGATCAATACATCTGCACGAATTACCCACTCCTTTGATTCAGAGATACATAATAGAATTGGCATCCATTTTCTAGCCTTTTGACTTAGTGCTTAGTGACCTCCTTAGTAATTCCTTAACTGGTATGAATTGCTGGAAGAGTAATGACAACCTGAGGTAGAAATAGAGAAGGTGTGTGCAGAAGGGAGAAACAACAACACAAAAATAGAACGGGGAGAAAGATGTGGGTGCAGAGCCCATAGAAAAAGAAAAAGAAGAAGGGGGGAATAACATTAAGGTGCAGTGTGTTGTGTAGATGAGGAGGGAAATGATAGTTGAGACATAGACATGCAAAGAGATTTGGGGTGGGGCTGAGGATCATGCTATGGGATACAGAGAGAAAAGAGAGAATAACCAAGGAATGGTGTTGCGGAGAGACCCTGTTGGTAGAGAGGTAGAGGGAAGACAGAAGAGCAGAGTTTTTCATTGTAGTGTTCAGTATATGAATGGTTTAAGACGGACTAGAGGGTTCTGTTCCTTTCACTACTTCATGTCATAGCAAGGAGTCAAGGTTACTGTGCAGCTCACTAAATCTAGAATTGCTCAATAAACAAAAACATTTTTTGCCTTTTGACATTCAAATATCCCAATATGAGGCTAGATCCAAAGAATGGTAAATGGAAGGAAAGCAGCATTGAACCAATGCTGGCACAAGAGTCCATTTACATTCTCATACTACAAACTGTGCAATAGCTAGGGCTAGACCACAGGACACACGTCCAGGACCTTGAAGTCTAGGAGGAGCCCTATGTGACCCCCTGAAAAGTCATGCAGTGGCAAGAATTCATCTCTTCTTTCTTCCAACCCACTGCCTAAGGGAAATGCACTGGAGGGCTGATTGAGGCTGCAGCCCTACAGTGCAACATTTAAAATATGTTTTTCTTTGGTAACATTTGAGTAGCACTGAGCTGACCAGTCAGATGCTACCTTTGGAGGAACGTGTCCAGTGGCGGCACTGAAGCAGCAGCCAACACTCTGCCACTCCGTTTCCCTCATTGGTCACACAATCACAAAGGAGGCATCTGGCTGGTAACTTTGAGGAGCAGTGAACTGAACCAAAGGAAAAATACTTTTAGTTAACACTAGCTGATATGCCCGGCGTTGCTCAGGTCCGTGAATCACGTTTATAACATTTATTTGATAAATAATACATTTCTCTGCACCTTATTCCTCTTTAGGTTGGTTGTTGTTGTTTTTAGTTTGGTTGAATTCGTAAATGGTTTTGTTAGAAACAATGGAAATTGTGTTAATAAGAACTATATTTTAAATTAGAGCTTCGTGATAAGCCACATTTTTTGTTTTACCTGAAATGCCTACACCTCCCATCATGCCTTGGCCACAGCAGCCGTCTAAACTTCAGAAACAATCAGGACACACAACACCCTTTCTACCAGCTAAAAAAGATGCAAAACTAAAAATATGTTTTCAAAATAGACCCGACATTGCCCAGATATCTGAATAACATATAGTAGGGAAGAGGATCTCAGTGGATGAGGGTAACTGTTGTATGCATGTGCTCTGAAGTTATTATTATGAAAAAAGGAAAGCAGCCAGAACACAGAATGCTTTATTGGCATAATTTACTGTATAATATCTACATTTAACAGGGTTTGGCAGAGAGCCAGGATGGTCAAGGCCACTGGTGACTTGGGCCTTTCATCTGACATACCTGTGCTCTGAAGACACACCATGGCATTTTTTTAGTTAAATAATCTTGAGTTTGAATTAACCATTTGCACTATAGTAAGTGCATACATAAGTGAAGACACATAGAATAATAAAGCCGCTGATTAAGAGCCAAACCGCATGTAGTTTGAATTGTGGTTAAATAGCATGCTTAAGATTGACCATACCTCTTTCTTAACAAAAAGCAGCTGTGGGGACCCAACTGTGATCAGGGCTGTAGCAGGAGAGAATTTAACTCCCCCACCCACCCATGCTATTTTCCTGGTTTCCTTATGGTGCTGGTGGCATTATGCCACTGCTATGGAGCCAAATAGAGGATAAAGCAATTTTCAATATCTTCTGCTGAAGATATTTTATTTATGGAATGTCCTGAAGGAATAATAGGAATTTGCTCTGGTCATGACCATGAATTATAGTTTGCTGGCAAGAGGAGATTCTTGGGAGTTCCACCCAAGGCCTGCTGGGAGTTGTAGACATAAGCCTCATTTTTTAAATTAAATTCTTTTAAAATACTTGAAATCCAAAATTTCATGTTTTTAGATTTTTCTGGAACATTGTACAGCCAGACCTATCAGCGTGCCAAATTTCAAATTTCTATCCAGCATTGCTCAGGCCCCCTAAAATATATGTCTGTGAGGTAATCATCTTAAAATAGCAGGCCGGTGCTAGGCCTGTGAGTTAATCTTTAAACAAATTAAATTAGTTACTTCCCCCCACCCTCTCTCACTTTCAACGCATGGCCAGAGCTGCCTTGAAGCTGTCGCCATAATTTTCCTTGTCCTCACAGAAAACAAAAACTACAACTCTCAGCATGCCTTTTGCTGCGGTGCCTGACTTACCCAATGGTGGTCCTGCTGCTGAAGCTCATGAGAAGTAAAGACTGGCTGAGCCAGTCCAAACTACACTGTGCAATCGGTGCCCATAGGTAGGCCTTGAGGGAGCTGGCTGGCTGACTGATTGTTAGCTTGGTTGCCGCTGGCAACAGGCCCAGAGCTGCAGCCTCCTGCCCCCGATGGGGCCTAGCAACTGAGGCAGCTGGCCCCAGGCACTCTCCCTTCAGGCCCAGGAGGGCGAGCCATTACCGGATAATGGCTGCCAAAGCCTGATAAGTCTTCCCTCCTGCCCAAGGCATGCTGGGAGTTATATGCATAAGCCTAGGTCCCTGAATAACATGTTAATCTTTCAACACCATCTGAGATGTGGTGGGAGAGTGGGCCTTCTTAGTTGTGGCACCCTGCTTGTGGATTTCTTTTTCCCAGGGAGGCTTGCCCAGTGACTGCATTAATGGCTTTTAAGTGCCAAGTGAGGAGGAGTTGTTGTTGTTGTTGTTGTTGTTATTATTATTATTATTATTATTATTATTATTATTTTTCAAGGCCTTTTAACTTGATGAGATTTTTTTATGCTGCATTTTTTCTGTCATAACTAAACAAGACAGAATTACTGAATAAAGTTTATGATTTTTATGTAAAAGCCTGACTATACCACTGAGACAGAAGAGTGAATGGAGGATTGACTGATATAGCTGATGCTAGAATGGAATGGTGGGCGGTGTTAGTGGCAGTTGGAGAAAGTCAGTTAGAAGGAGAACAAAAACAGTTAGCGAGAGGTCAGGAAAGTGGGGGCTGAGTTAGGACTGAGAGATAGTGACATGGTTTGCTAACCCATGCTTTATTTAAAATCAGCCACTCTACATGCCAGTACTACACTTCCCAGCATGCCTTTGGCGACCCACAGGTGCCCGAGTCCTCTGAGAGGTGTTTCCCTCCTCTCATTGCCAATGCTGTTCTTCAATATTGAGGAGCAGTATTCCAGAGGAGGGGAAGTAAGCAGCTTTCAGTGGAGCCCAGCTGCAGCCAAGTCCTGCCAGGACTGCCCCGGCCTGCACTTCTTGCTCACCAAGTGCTCCATCAGGAGCCTGTACTGAAGGGTCAGGGCCGGCCCACCTATTTGTCCCCCTTCATTGAACTGATTTCTGGGCATGCACACAGTGCTTCCCTTTCCTCCCTCCCTCTTAAGGGTGAAAGCTGTGTGTGCGCTTCCCCCAATTTCTGAGAAAACAGCGATATCAGGACAGGGTGCCTTTGAGCATGTCCAGAGTTCAGCCTCTCAAAGACATGCTGTTGTATCTAATTATGATTATAAAACCACACATGGCAGGTGGGAGGAGGCACCGCAAATGGATGCAGCCCATTTATGTGGGTTGTTTCCTTTTCTGTGGAATTGAGTTGACTGCTCAAGACTGACCATAGGAATCACAATGGCCGCCAAAGGCCAGTAAGCCTGGCCTCCCACCCAAGGCATGCTGGGAGTTGTAGGCATAAACCAAGGTTTTTAGTAAATTCTTTTAAAATACTTAAAACCCCAAAAATCATGTTTTTAGATTTTTTCTGATCCGGACATACATGACACACACATACTTTCTGCTTTATAGGCAGAGATGCAGTGATATGGGGCTGCAGCTTGGATTGGCTGGCCAGCCACCCTCATGGCGGTGCTTTTTTCTGGCAGTGGGCTGGGAGGAGGAGTGGAGAGGTGCTGAGCTGAGCTGCCTTGCCAAACCAAGGTTAAAAAAAAGCAGGGCTTACACAGCAAGACTAACCAGGGGAGGGATGGTGGCCCCAGACGGCCCCTTACCCAGGGCCCCCTCAACCCTGGCAGTTTCTCTGCACTTGTGCAAAGATTGCACAGGCTCTTTTGCAAGCAGATCATCATCTTTGGATTTAGTTCCATATTTTTGGACCAAGGTGTGACATAGTCCTTGCGTGGGCAAAAAAGGCCTTCCATTTATGGATCCACCCTATTTTGCTTTAGCAGTGTACTTATGTAAGCTTTCACGCTGCTTTAGAAACACAGAACTATTCATGGTGAAAATTATGGTCACTCTTACCTACCGTTATGAGACATTCCAACTGAAAGGCACTTTTGAAAACGACAGTATTGGCACTTATTACGATTCTTTTTCTGAATCTTGCAGTTGCGATCACATCTGTCATAGATAAGTTTTAGTCTGATTGTTCGTCTAAAAAAGCCCTGTGGAAAGTTTGAAAAAACAAAACATTATTACACGCTAAAAGGTTACTAAATTTTAATTGCATTGATAAAGCTGCAATCTTCAGTGGAACTTACTTCCAAATAAGAATGCCTAGAGCTGTGCTATACTTTTTTCCTTTTATTCAGCTATATCTAGGAGTAATAGTAAACAAATATTATGTAAATATTAAGCATAATGCATTGTAGAAGATTCCTTCTTGCTCTGAAGAACATATCCCTATATGTTTTATAGGTAGATAGATGCATATTTTTCAGTTTTTTTAAAAAAAGTTAATACTCTCGCTGAACAAAAATATTTTTTCAGTTTATCTGTACAACACTACTACACAAAAGGATATTTTAAATTTCATTTGATAATTAGGACCTCTTCCATCATTTCCAGACCCACCCAAAAAAGGCCATGAGTGGATCCAAAAGAATCATGGGCAGATTTTCATTAGCAATGGGGCTTTTCAAATCCCTTGTTTGCACTGCCCCCAATACATTCCTGAAAGTTATAGAACTTTCCAGATAGGAATCTGACAAGTGTGTGAGTGGCTGATTTGGAAATGAAAATGGCTAAAGCTCACTTTGGGTTCTCCTTGGAACTTAGCCTAAGGCTGGTTTAAGACTGATGTAGGAGCAACTGCTAATGGGAACAGTAGCAAACCACCACCACAACCCCCCCCCCCCTCATATATTACAGTCCTTAAAATACTGATGGGTGCCTATCAGTACCACCCTTCACCACTGGGTAATCCCACTGCTACCACCAAAATGTGAAAGATCAAGCCTTCACTAGATTATCCTACTATTATTAACATCAATATGTGGAAGGCACCCCACATCACTTACACCACCTCCATTATTCTACACCCCTTTATTTAAAATACTCATTTTACCTAGGAGAGCTGGTTATTAGGATTTAGACAAACAAATTAGAGGTACATGTATAGTAAACAAGGACGTAGGCTCAATTCGGATGACACAATAAACAACTGGTGTGTGGGAAACAATCGTCAGTTGTTTTGACTATTGTGTCATCTGAATGCTGCCTCATCCACACCACAGTTGATTATTTATTACCATGTTGTGTGGGGAGTGCCCCCTAGGGTTAGGGTTAGTCAACCTACCATTGACTATCGTGTCGTCCGAATTGAGCCATAGAGTATTATATTAAAAAGATACAAAACAAGAAAGCTTATTAAGTTATAGTTACTGTTACTTTAAAATAAGGCTTTTATGTTGTTACTGTTACCACGAAACAGGTTAAAGAAGCTAGTTCCTAACCCAAACCAAACTGAAGCTAGTTCTCCTATCAAGCTCTACCCTAGTTAAAACAGAGGCCAGGCAATGAAGGCTTGAGATGTAGACTTCCATATGGTAAGGTTTGACTTTCACCTGGAAACTTCAATGCAGTTTACCAGACTTCCCTTAAAGTACTCATTCTAGTATGGCAGCTTGCTCTGTATTCAGACCTTCACAATTCAGACCATGGCAATTCCTGACTTCTGCTTTTGGAGACTTCCTCTCTGTACTTGCTGGCCTTCAGTTTCTGTCTTGCCTGCTGCCAGATTGGTTTCTTGGTCTAGGTGCTGTATTCCTTGGGCTCTTGACCTCTTCTGAAGACACTTAATAACACACTCTTCCTTGTCGCTCTTCCCTGGTGACACTCTCAGAAGAACTCCCTCAGATATGTCTCAACAGCTTCTTATATTTGCTCTAGTAAGAATCCTCCAGCCAATCAACTCTGGTGTGGTCATCCTTCTATCACGACATCACTTCTGTTCATACTCAAGATCAATGGGCATATTTAGAATGTTTCACTATCTTCCAATCAGGTGGTACCAATTTCAATCCAGCCATGCTCTAAAACAGAAATCTGTCCTAATGGGGGGCGTGGTTATGATCGAGTCAGGGTAAAGTCGCAGATCTTCTGTCCTCCTTAAAAAAGCTATGAATTAAGCACTAATTCCTTATCGTAAAGACTAATAAAAGGCATGAAATATTGTCTGGAACTGAATAATTGCTGAAGGCGATCTGGAAACGAGCGAGAGCTGGCCGGAGGTTGTTTACTGATTGCTGCAGTAAAAGTGAAAGTGACTACGTGATTACGGAGAAGGAGAGTCGCCATTAATGAGGTAATTTATGGACTTATAATAACACAGCTTGCTTGACTTAAAGGATTAACAGGCATTATATATAGACTGGAAGTGAACAATCTTTGAAGGGGGATTTGAGAGTAGCAAGAAATTGCTGATTGTTGGCTGTTCCGGCTGTTCCCTTTGTTCCGGCTGGATGCAAAAGGGGTCTAAGGAGCGAGACGCCATTAGTGGATTGATTTATGGACTATAATCGGCAGATAGCCTGTTTATGGCACACTTGGAGGGAGTTTGAGAAGAAGTTAAGTTAACTCCCAGTGAACTGAAGTATTGGCTGCAACGTAGAGACATAAGTGAGAGGCCTCCAGGCAGAAGAGGGAGGAGGGAATTTTATGAAGAAGCAGAGACGGCAGAAGCCCTCTATTCCCACCCCCGCCTGGGTAAGACCTGTAAGAGAGAGAGGATCAGATCGATTGTGGCATAGGCTGACCCGAGTGGAAATGCCGGACAAGCAGACTGGGAAAAAATCTCCCGTTAAGGGCTCTGTTTCTTCAGAGCCAGCTGCAATTCCGAAGATACCCAGAGGAGGGCAGCCAGACCCAATGGATGAATTAAAGGATGACATAAAAAACATGCTTATTGGATTGGAACAACGTTTGGCGAAGCGCATTTCAGATACGCAGACCGAACTCATGGAGGGTTTAAAGCAAGTGGTGATGGATGTTGGAGTGCTCCAGGCAGATACTAAAGCTCTGGCGGGAGTTTGTAAGAAACAGGAAGTCCAGCTCTCTCAACATGAACTACGCCTTATCGCTATGGAGGATCGAGACAAACGGGCTAATATTCGCATTAGAAAATACCCAGAACAAGAAGGAGAGACTTTAAAAGATTTAAGAGATACTATTTTGACATGGATAAGAGAACAACTTCCAGATGAGGCCTGGGAGGAAGCTGATCTTGAACGGGCGCATAGAGTTGGTTCTAAGCGTAAAGGAGTGCTTCCAAGGGACATAATTGTTAAATTTGCAAATTATTATAAAAAAGAAAAATTTATGCAGGCAATCAGACGACAAGCTCAACCAAAGATTCAAGCAACAGCAATAGAAATTTATCAGGATTTATCGGCGCACACTGTCCAGTGGAGGAAGAGTGTCAAAATTTGTACAGCAGCATTGAGGAAGAAATCGATAACCTACAACTGGGGATACCCAGTATTTTTGAGATTCTTCTGGCAAGGGAAGCAAGAAAGAATAACATCGTGCGAGCAGGGAATCGAGTTGTTGGAGAAGCTGGGCATAATTGATGCCAAGGATCTGGGAGAAATAGTCCAAGTGGAAGGAGCAGTTGGAGGTTCCAGAGATCAACTAGAAGGAGCGGTTGGAGGTTCCAGTCAATGAAAGGGATTAGAGGGGAAAGGAAAAAAAAAAAAAAAAGGAGGGGAGGATCGGACTTTGCTCTGTGGGTTGGGCCGTGTTCCCCCCCCCCTGAAGAGTTCTAAAATAATTGGGACCAGAGCCCAGATGGGGGTAAAAATGGGTGTGTGGGGGGGGGGAAGGGGGGGTATGTGTATCACTGACCGAGACCAATTTAATGATGTGGCTGGAAGTAAGAAATGGAGAATAGATTGAGATGTGCAACTCTAAATGTTAAGGGGCTAGGAACGGTGGTTAAAAGACGACGAATTGAAACATTGTTGAAAAGAAAAAAAATAGATATAATCTTTTTACAGGAAACCCATCAGATAAAGGAGGGGGCTAATGAGTTAAGAATGAGGGAAGTTGGAGTTTATGAAAAGTCATTTGGTACTTCTAAAGCAAGAGGTGTGGCAATAATAATATCGAAGAAATGTGGTGTTAATATTCAAAATATAAAGAAAGATAAGAATGGAAGGATCCTTATAATTCACTGTACGTTGGAAGAGGAAGAATTTGTGCTGATAAATGTCTATGCTCCAAATGGGAAACAAATTGATTTTATTAAAGAAGTATTTAATATGGTGGGAGATTTAGGGAAAAAGAATATTGTGATGGCTGGAGATTTTAATATGGTACTAGATAAAGGGAAAGATAGAGATAATATAATAAGAGATAGTAGAGGAGAGGGTAAGACAGAATTAGCTAAATTAATGGAGAGGAAAGAATTAATGGATGTATGGAGAGTTGTAAAAGGGCAGGAAAGAAAATATACATTTTACTCACCTAGATTTAAGAGCTATTCAAGGATTGATTATATTTTTATATCAAAGAATATGGTACCTAAATTAATAGATTGTGATATTGGAGTAATAAAGATCACAGACCATGCTTTAATGATGATGGATATTAAGTTAAAGAAGGATTATAAACAAGCAAAGAGATGGAGAATGGACGGAAGAATTTTTAAAAATAAAAACATAGTTGATAAATTAAAAAAGGAATTGCAGGAAATATGGCAGATAAATGAAAAAGGAGTTAATTCGCAAGGATTATTATGGGATACGATGAAAGCAGTAATAAGAGGGATCTGTATTAGGGAAATGTCCACACTTAAAAAGCAACAGGAAGTACTTAATAAAAAGGTTGAAGAAGAGATAAGGAGTCTAGAGGAGAGACTGAGACAGTCAAAAGATAAGCGATTATATGCCCTAATTCAGGCTAAAAAAAAGGAATTGGAGAAAGAAGAAATAGAACAGGTCCAAAAGAATTTATTATATTTAAAGAGAGATTTTTTTGAATTTAGTAATAGAAATTCCAGATTGCTGGCTAGATCCACGCAGTCAGAGAAGGCTAAGAATATGATAGGGACAATAAGAGATAAGTTAGGGAATAGATGTAATGTAATGAAAGATAAATTAAGGATTTTTCAGGAATTTTATAAAGATTTATATACTTCAGAGGCGCTTTCACAAGAGAAGATTCGGGAATATGTAGAAAGGAATTGGAAAATAAGACTGGATGATCAAGATAGGGAGTGTATGGAAGCCTTGGTTACTGACAAAGAAATTGAGGGAATTATTGGAAAACTAAAAGGAGGTAAGTCTCCGGGGATTGATGGTCTGGGGCCGGAATTTTATAAAATATTTAAAGATATTTTAATACCAAGATTAAAAAAATTATTCAATAATATAATAGAAGGAGGAATGACCCCGCCATCGTGGGACCAGTCCCTGGTAGTATTAATACAGAAGCCAGGTAAGGACTTGACAGATCCAGCGTCATATAGACCAATATCTTTAATAAATCAGGATGCAAAAATATTTTCAGCAATTATGGCTAAAAGAATGGGTACATTTATATTTAAATATATTAAAAATGATCAATGCGGATTTATTTTAGGTAGGAAAATGCCGAATTTAATTGGGAGAGTTATAAATATAATAAATATTATAAAAAAAAGAAACTTAAAAGCAGGATTATTAGCTTTAGATATTTTCAAAGCCTTTGATTGCGTGGAATGGCCAGCGTTAAAAATAATATTAAAAACATTTGGGTTTGGACATAAATTTATGGGAGTGATAAATCAGATGTATAAAAATAATAAAGCGGAAATAATGGTTAATGATGGGTTAACGCAACAAATAATACTAGCCCGAGGAACTAGGCAAGGATGTCCACTTTCACCGATTTTATTTGCAATAGTTATAGAAATTTTAGCAAATGTAATTAGGGAAGATGAAATATTAAAGGGGATAGGGGGAAAAAATAAGATTAAAGTAAATATGTTTGCGGATGATACGTTATTGACAATAGAAGATCCCCTAGAAAGTGGGGAGATGATTCAGAAACATGTGAGGGAATTTGGGGAAATTACAGGATTACAAGTTAACTGGGGGAAGTCTGAAATGATGTTGTATAATTATAACAAGGAAGAGATGGAGAAATGTAAAGCTAAGTTAGGATTAAGATATAAAAATATAATAAGATATTTAGGAGTTAATATAGATAAAGAATTAGAAAGAATAGAGGAACTTAATTTTGTAAGCTTAAGAAAAGAGGTAGGGGAGAAATTACAGATTTATAGAAAATTAAAACATTCTTGGTTTGGTAAAATAGCGGTTATTAAAATGAAGATATTACCTAAGGTTAATTTTTTGTTTAGAATGCTACCTATTAGAATTTCAGCAGCTGAGCTTAAAAATTGGCAAAATATGATTAATGCATATTGTAATGGGGATAAAAGAGCTAGGATAAATAAGGGGTTATGGTATAAGACTCAAAAGAAAGGAGGTTTAGGACTTCCTAATATTAAGAATTATTATATTGCTAATCAGTTAAGATATGTTATTCATGCTATTTTAGGGGAGCAAGATATGGATTGGCTGGAATCGCAAACAGTAGAGATAGAATGTAAATTGCGAAATATATTTTTTACCAAAATGCAGAAGAAAGAATGGAAGGTACTGGACAACCCATTATTGGAAAATATAATATCGATATGGAAGAAGTATAGGGGGAAGTTGATACCAGAAGATTCTCCGCTAGCCCCAGTTGTGGTAGTGGGAAACTTCCCAAGAGCATTAAAATCAGAGATGGAAGTGAGACTGAAAGAACAAGATATTCTTAAGCTAAGGAATTGGATGGGAAAGATGAAAGATAGTGAGCACATTAAAGAGTTGTTTAAAGGACAGAAGATAGCGTGGTTTAAGTCACTGCAACTGGTAAAATGGACAGAGGAATGGAGGAAAAAAAATAAGAAATGTAGAAATAATACCAGATTTGAAGATTTAATTGAACAAATAGAAAAAAAAGATGAAGCCAGAGCTAAAAAAGGACTCACTAGCGAGATATATAAAATTTTAATAGAGGGGGAATTTCAGGACTCACTTAACGTTATAAAAGAGGTATGGGAAGTAGATATTAGGGAAAAAATTAATGAAGATAATTGGGGGAGGATGTGGAATGTAAGAATGTTGAAATTATTGTCGATTAGAATTAAGGAGAATTATTATAAGACAGTTTGGAGATGGTATCTAACACCTGTAAGATTTCATCAGATTGATAAAAAAGTGTCTAAGAATTGTTGGAGGGGATGTCAGGAGGTTGGGACCTATTTTCATATGTGGTGGAGCTGTGAACAAATACAAAAATTCTGGGAAAAGGTTTTTAAAGAAATAAGTGATATAATTGGAAGTAAATTGGAAGTAAACCCGAAGCTAGCTCTACTAGCAATATGGGATAGCAGTAATAAGCATATAATTAATAGAGAATTGGTAAACAACCTCCTGGCGCCCGTCAGAATAATGATTGCTAAAAATTGGAAAGGGCAACGAAGTTATAAAATAGAAGATTGGTATAAAGAAATTTGGGATATAGCATTGAATGATATGTTGACATGTAAAATGAAAATAATGAGGGGAATGTCCAGTAAGAGTGATTTTGGAGATATATGGAATCCCTTTTTGGAATATGTTTTAAGATCGGGAAAGGGACATTCGCCTTCAAAAGAATCATTAAAATTCTGGAAGGAAGATGAATGAATGGGAGTAGGTCTCGGGGGGGGTGCACGGGGGTAGTCGAGGGAGTTAGTTTGTTTATATATCATCATGTGTATGTTTGTTTGTTTTGTTGAAAAATGAATAAAAATTATACTAAAAAAAAAAAAAAAAGAAATCTGTCCTAATTTCCCTCTCACAATGGTAACACCATGTTTACATTGTATATCTCCTCTGGCTCAAGTATCGTAAATGATACACATTTTCCCTTTGTACAGTTAACCGTTACCATCAGTCCTTGTAACATAACAGTCGCATATATTAATTTTTTATCTCAAGAAAATCAGTTTCTTCACAGTGCCCAAACAGGCTGCATTTTGTTGTGAGGCTATACTGGAGTGTTGACGTATTTGAGGAAGTAGATCTTTAGTATTTTTTATCAGAGTATTGCAGGCAGTTTTGAATGGGTATCGCTGCTCATGTTTATCTTCCATCTACTATCACTAGATCCCACTATCCAGTCTTGCAGGGTTTTTTATTGCCTTTTTTTAAAATTGCAAAATCTGTTTGAACTGAAACAACCATTGAACAGAAATGTGTACTCACACCATGGAAAGTTAAACCCCTCTCAAACCAATTTCAGGTCTCTTAAAAACTATTATTCTGCCTCAGGCCTACTTAGAACATGAATCTGGTACTTTCAGAGCAATCACAGCATACCGTCCATAGAATCTTACCACCTTTCATGTTTTGATAACTGGGTGATCATGTACAGAATTGGGACATGTGGAAATTCACATTACCGTGATTTTGATGCAAATCTTTTAAGTGCAAGGGGCCAATTCTCATGGGGGCTATAGTGCGGGGAGGGGTGAGTTTAACTCTTCCCTCCCCAGCTGCTAAAGCAATAAACATTGCCCCTTTCAAGACAACTGACCGTAGGAAAACAGAGGAGGGTTTCCCCCTAAGGCTACTTGCCATACCATCTCTCTCTCTCTCTCTCTCTCTCTCTCTCTGTGTGATTTGGGTGTTGCTATTGCAAGAATAGCTGAGGAAGTAAGGTTTAAACCTCCCTTTGCCATGAACTCCAGCAGTGCTGATAAAAACACCTCCCCTACACTTAGTATTGATGTTTTTAAATCCACAGACAATGCTGCACAGTTCACTCTGGGTTTGATGGGACTTACTTCCAGGTAAGCATACATAGGATTGCAGCCTAAGATTATAATATTTGGTACATTTACCTGGGAGAAAGCCTCACTGAACACAGTGGGACTTGCTTCTAACTAGACATGCACAGGATTACTCTAAAGGGGAATGACAGGATCCTGGTTACTACATATTTTGGCGTGGTTTGGCCTTGCCAAGTTCATGGACCTCTGAACATAGCCAATACTGTTCTAGCGACTCGTATTAGCTTGATGTCAGAATTCAGAGGAGGCATATGTGCCAATATGGAAGAACTCTTCAAATATAAAAATTAGACCTAATGATCTTATCTTTCTCTGTGCTCTCTATTAGCTATACATCTAGAATCACCTCCAAATACTTTAGACTTCCAGCTTCCAAGTCCTTAGCTTGCTTTGCTATTAAGTCGTTCCTTATTTTACCCCAGTCCAAATCTGCCAATCAGTTGCCAGCAAAATTCTTCCAATACTCATTTAACTAACTCTTCCACACTGAAGTTAACAACTCAGAGCATCAAGGGCTATCCCTCAACCCACACGAAGATCCAGTCCTGCTGAAACTCATTACAACAGTGCCAAAATATGAACACACTGAGGAATGCCAAGAATACTTTTATTTACACTGAAGCCACTGTATAATTTACAGAAGTCTCAAACAAAACCACTTTCAAATGCAACCAACCTCAAGTGCTTTCTAAACCAAGAAGCTCTACACCTATTCCCAAATGATTACTTAAAATAAGACCCTTTAGTTAATATAATTTTATAATTTGAGGTCTTCAAATAAAAATGAGTACAGGTAGCAACATCTATTTAGTTATTCCCTGTAGGACCAAAGTTATTTTTCATCTAAATCATGATTTACTCTAAAGTTTTAGAGCCGATCTACACGCTAGGTTTTTAATGTTTTATAAGGGTTACGAAAACTCTTTCGGCCACATGATGCACTCCCTTGAACGATGTATACCTGAGGTTTTTTAAAATGCACTTCAGCTATATACAATGGTTTTACTTTTAATAAATCGTTTTAAGTAAAATAATGTGTCTTTCCTTACCGTTTGTGATTCATGGGGGCAGTGCTTCCTTTACCGGTGCCCAAATGCTTAGCAGATGATTGGTGGGGAAGAAAGAGGGGCTAAGGAGGAAGTGGGAGAATGAACTACAACACCCACAGTCCTTAGCCCTATACTCATTGAAAGCTAGAGATTGAAAGAGGAACTAAGGAGGAAGTGGGCGACTGAACTACAATGCCCACAATGCTTTGCCCTAAACTCACTGTAAAAACGAAACAGAAAGAGACAGGGCAGAAGAGTGTGTGACTGTACACACCGCTTTGAAGACAGAAGAATTTTTCTCCTGTAACGTGAGTACTCCTTAATGTGGCCTAAGATGTTTTAGAACACACCCATTTGGAACGTTTTAAAATACTATTTAAAATGTTCCAAGGGACTGTGTAGATAGGCTCTTAGTTAATACTAAAAAGCTACATATAAAATAATCCCTCACTGCAATTCTAAACACATTTGCTTGGAAGAAAGACACATTGATTTCAATAGAGTTTATTTCTAAGTAATCATGTTTGGGATATGCAGGTTGCTTACCTGTAACCGTAGTTCTTCGAGTGGTCATCTGTGCATTCACACATATGGGCTCTGCGCCTGCGTGGAGCCTGTTTCGGAAACTTCTATAGCTAAGGCAAACGTTTTTGGCGGGAACCCCTCCCCCACTGTCTACTGACTCCATGTTCCCGCCTTTCTCCTCAGTTCAAAGAGACCGACTTGCTGGCCCCATAACTAGGAGAGAAACTGCTCGGTATCGACAGTACATTTACATCGACACCAAAGCGGGGACGGTGGGTGGGTTGTGTGAATGCACAGATGACCACTCAAAGAACTACGGTTACAGGTAAGCAACCTGCATTTCTTCTTCGTGGTCTCTGTGCATCACACATATGGGCGATTAACAAGCTAAATTCCTGGTGGAGGGTAGGTGTAGATCAATGTTCCCTCACAAGACAAAGAAATTGCTTGCCCCAAATTCCAGTTTGTCCTGGTACAAACAATCAAGTGGTAGCATGTAATGAAGTTAAAGGACTTATACCAAATAGCTGCCTTACATATCTATTTATTTCATTTCTAACCCGCCTCTCCATCTAGATCGAGGCGGGGAACAACACCAAATATAAATATATTAGCAGGGGATCGACAATCCCCTGCTAAAGATACGGACTTCGATGCACTGCACATCGACTTAGCTGTTACTGGACCAACGAGTTGCAAGCCCTTCAACTTGTAGGGCAGTTTAATAGCATGTACAATCCACTCCACGAGTCATTGCTACTCTTGCGTCTTATGGAATTTGTCAGTTCTAGCCCTGTGTGGAAGCCCAGGTAGGGTGCATCAATACTGAGGCAGCTAATTCACTCGATCTGCGTAGTGTTGATATAGCCATCAGAAAACAACTTTCTAAGAAAAATAATGTGATATCTGAAGGTGCCATTGGTTTAACTGGTTTCAGTGTCAGAGATTGTGGCATGACAGAGAAACTCCATGCCAGAATGAAACACCTAATTAGAGGAGACAGATTTGTAATGCCCAGAGGAACCCCCTAACAATGGGGTTGGTGCAAAAACACGTAAAGCAGTCAAATACCTGCATATTGACAACTATTTTAGCCCTATAGTGTATAGGGGGTAAGTGTAAGGACATCGTTAAGGAGGCTGAATGGGGCTTGAGGGCCTGAAGATCCATGTATTTAGAAAAGAATCCCATTGTGCAGTATATGACTTCATTGCAGGCTGCATGAAAAAATGGAATCGACCTCATGTCGAAAGTAGTTACGGTATTGGGATACCCCATGCCATGGGTCTGAGCATAGGCAGGGGCATAAACTATGGGGGGAGGGGGGTAGCGGGGGGGGGCAATGTCCCCACTGGGATTTCCCAAAGGGGCAATGCCCAACCAAGTAACATCAGTAAGCTCACAGCCTGACTTACAGATTCCTCAGTCAGTCTCCAGTTGTCTGTATTCTTATGTGTTTGGGCGCAGTCTAAATTACATCCAAGCACATCCTGCTTCCTCATCAGCTGCCCAGCAGATCTCCTTGCAAGACAAAAGCCACTCTCCTGTTGTGTCAGGGTCAGGCTCCCCCAGATTTATTTTCTTCTACCCACTCAGGCGCTGTAAGACAAAAGATTGCCCATTTAGGAATTACAGTCTGGGCACATCTTGACGAGAGTTTTGCCTCCGGTCGGGGTGTATCCGGAGTGGCAGCAGGTCATCTATATGATGCAGCTGGCATCCCGAAGCCATCCAGGAGCAAATCCCTGAAGCTCCGGTTTTAAAAGTCGGGTACTTACCACGACTTTTTTATCTTCGGAGCTGCAGCGGAGCTGATGGTAACCCAATTGGTCGCCATTGGCTGATATCTTCAGAAGTAGAGTGAGCCACACCTGTCTAGGCCACCAAGGGGTGACTATGATGGAGACTGTGTGGACTACACAATATTAATATTATCATACCACAGTACTCATGGAATGAGAAGAAAAATGAGGGCTGCAAAGACATTCCCAGTTGAACAGGAAAGTGTTTGTATGAGGACTTGAGATGGAGGAGGAAGTGGGAAAGCGCATGCCCCGTAGCAAATAGTCTGTGCAAGTACACCAATGTAGGGTTGTTAGATCCAGGGTAGTCTGGATTCTGTGTTCACTATGAGGCCCAAAGAGCTCAATAAATTGAGTCGTCATCTTGCCTTCAATAGCATTTCCTTTTAGGAAGCCACCAGAAGCCAGTTGTCTAAATATGGGTAGATTTCTACCCCTTGAAGGCAAATGAATGGAAGGAGCAGTGCCATACATTTTGTAAATATTCTAGGGCAGGGCTTTATGTGTCATCAGAAATTTGTGATTCTGATGTACGTATGGAGCCATCTCAAATCCAGAACAGGTTGAAGAGATCTGTAGAGGAGTGGGCCAAATATTAAATCAGAGAGTGATATAGGTCTTCCAAAGGAGGCTCCACTCTGTACAGCTACCCCATCAACAGGCGATGCAGAAGAGAGCAATGTTGAGTCCAACTGAGAGATCTCTAAGGATTGAGGGGAATCAGGTTTAGTTCTATGATTAAACCCATCTTCTCCAAGCTGAACTTTTTGACACCCCACAGAGTGGGTCTGGAAAGGAGAAGAGCTACGTGGACGTACTGACGCATTCACGACGGTATCATGAGGCAATGGTTGAGCCCTGTGGACAGGTCACAATGACAGTGATCTTGGTAGAGCTAGAGGGAGTTGCAAGAAAACTTCATCCAGTGGCAATCACGATACCGATGGAGCTGCTCAGTATCGAGAAAGGCGTATGTAACAATATAGGGGTTGGTATCGATGCCTGGTACGGGAGTTACGGACCCATTGCTAGAGGTGTCCCTCTTATAATTGATGCCAATCTCTGTACTGGTATGGCATTCTCGGGGGAGGCAACCCAGTTGAAGTTCTGTCCCTCTTTTTTTTTTTTTTTTAAACAGGGACCCGAGAATGATGCCCCTAGACATTACAGGCATAAAAAACTCTCTCTGTTGAAATCATAGCACTCCAATTGTAGCAGCTCTAGGGAGCAGCCCTGTAATTGGCAGCTAGCCTGTAATGGCTGTGCTAATTAACTTGGTGGGGAGATGTCTACTTCAAGCTGCATGTTAGACGTCTCTTCTTGGTACCAAGAGATTGGTACCAAAAGAGGCAGTTTAGTCTCACCCTTTGATGTCGATTCTGCCTGCTAGACATCTCATCTGGGTGTCAAAGCTGCACGTTAGACATCTCATTTTGGTACCAAGAGCTCTGCACCGAGGAGCTTGGTACCATGGCGCTCGGTACCATGGCGCTCGGTACCAAGGAGCTCGATACCAAGGAGCTAGGTACCATGGAGCTTGATACCAAGGAGCTCGGTACCAAGGAGCTCGGCACCATGGAGCTCGGCACCATGGAGCTCGGCACCATGGAGCTCGGCACCAAGGAGCTCGATACGAAGGAGCTCGGTACGAAGGAGCTCGGTACCATGGCGCTCGGCACCAAGGAGATCGGCACCAAGGAGCTCGGCACCAAGGACGTCGGTACCAAGGAAGTCGGCACCAAGGAGCTTGGTACCAAGGAGCCTGGTAGCATGGAGCTCGGTACCATGGAGCTCGGTACCATGGAGCTCGGTACCAAGGAGCTCAGCACCAAGGAGCTCGGTACCAAGGAGCTCGATACGAAGGAGCTCGGTACCATGGCGCTCGGCACCAAGGAGATCGGCACCAAGGAGATCGGTACCATGGAGATCGGTACCAAGGAAGTCGGCACCAAGGAGCTCGGTACCAAGGAGCTCGGTACCATGGCGCTTGGTACCGAAGGAGGCAGTTGAGTCTCAGCCTGTGATGTCGATTCTGCCTGCTAGACGTCTCATCTTGACATCGAAGATGCATGTTAGAAGCTCCAGTATCGCGAGCTTAGACCTCGGTACCGAAGGAGCCAGTTAAGTCATCGCCGCCAAAGGGGCCACCCTCAGTATCGGGGGGGGGGGGGCTAACAGGTGCAGAGGAGTTGGAACCTGGTCTCTCTCTAGCTGTAGAAACACAGGTAGAGAGTATCCAGATGTTGGAAGATCGGAAGGACCTATGGTTAGGGTGGGGGTCCGAAGACACTGAGGGGCTCTCATCCATAGAATCGCTCCAAGCGATCAGTCCCCAGAAGTCCTATGTACCCTGGCCTTCTTAGATATCCCTTTCACTGTAGAGACAGCTAGGGAGCGTCCAAACATTGGACGATCGGAATGACCCATGGTCAGAGTCAGGGTCCGAGGACGCAGAGGGGCTCTCCTCCGTAGAATCGCTCCATGCGATCAGCCCCAGAAGGCTCCTGCCTTCTTAGATATCCCTCTTGCTGTAGATACAGCCTGGGGAGCGTCCAAATGTTGGAAGATCGGAATGACCCTTGGTCAGAGTCAGGGTCCGAGGACGCAGAGGGGCTCTCCTCCGTAGAATCGCTCCATGCGATCAGCCCCAGAAGGCTCCTGCCTTCTTAGATATCCCTCTTGCTGTAGATACAGCCTGGGGAGCGTCCAAATGTTGGAAGATCGGAATGACCCTTGGTCAGAGTCAGGGTCCGAGGACGCAGAGGGGCTCTCCTCCGTAGAATCGCTCCATGCGATCAGCCCCAGAAGGCTCCTGCCTTCTTAGATATCCCTCTTGCTGTAGATACAGCCTGGGGAGCGTCCAAATGTTGGAAGATCGGAATGACCCTTGGTCAGAGTCAGGGTCTGAGGACGCAGAGGGGCTCTCCTCCATAGAATCGCTCCATGCGAATAGCCCCAGAAGGCTCCAGCCTTCTTAGATACCCCTCTTGCTGTAGATACAGCTAGGGAGCTTCCAAATGTTGGAAGATCGGATGAGGCATGAAGCGGCCATGTCTCCAGTAGATCGAGGAGCCTGTGCCATAAGTGTAACAATTGTCTGGAAGAAACCATGGCTTCTAGAGCTTTTATCCACAGACCTGGCGCCAAGACGGTTATCTTTTCAGCGCCAGGTCAAAACTTTTCTCCCAGGCATTTCAACAGCTTAAGTTGAGGTTTTAACTGACTTTGTAGCCAGGCTTAACAGTTTAAAATGTTTTAAATGTCAGCTGTCTTATGTTTATGGTTCTAAATAAACATAAGACAGCTTCGGCTATGGGATGGTATATAAATGTGTAAATAGTAATAATAATAATAATAATAATAATAATAATAATAATGTAGCAACAGGTTTTGATGACCTGAGCCTCTCCCAAAACAAATTAAACAGAGAAAAGTCTGTCTACTGGGGAAGCTTGCTGACGCACTTAACACATTTTGAGAAGGGGCCTTAATGGCTGTGCGATCCCCCTCAAAGCGATCCAAGATCTCTGGAGAATAAAATATCTAAGAATATAATAACAATAAATTATATTGTTTTAAATGTACGTGTGTACGTTGTATGTTTTTGCTGCTTTAATTTTTGTATATTGTTTTTAATTGTTTTAATCGCACGTAAACCGCCCAGAGAGCTTCGGCTATGGGGCGGTATACTAATGTAATAAATAAATAAATTAATTAAGACTAAAAATGAACTAAAACAAAGTAAAATAACTAAAAACCTTAGCACTCTAAAGCTTTCTCCTCAGGAGAAAGACAGAAGTTCCCAACAAGACATCCTTTCAGCAAGGCGGTCGAAAAAGAACTGAGGAGAAAGGCGGGAACATGGAGTCAGTAGACAGTGGGGGAGGGGTTCCCGCCAAAAACGTTTGCCTTAGCTATAGAAGTTTCCGAAACAGGCTCCACGCAGGCGCAGAGCCCATATGTGTGATGCACAGAGACCACGAAGAAGAACTTAAGTTTCACAAATCAGCTTTTCTCGATGAGACCTAACTGCTGTTACTTAAACATTATTTTTTACTTTTTACAAAGCACTGCTAATCAGTAACATAGTTTAAGCATTGAATATTTTGAGAGTACCTTACAACCTTCACAGGCATGAACTCCATAATGGTAACCTGAAGCTTTATCTCCACATATTCTACATTCAATGTTTAATGTTGCATTGGGTGGTTCATCATTGCTACTTGGGATTGTGGCAAGATTCACAGATGAAGAACTTGATGCTGGTGAAAGAGAGCCTGAAAATAATAATAATAAAAAGTTATTAATAGCAAATTCTATTATCATTGAATAATGCAGGTTGCTTACCTGTAACTGTAGTTCTTCGAGTGGTCATCTGTGCAGTCACACATATGGGCTTGCGCTGGCGTCGAGCCCCCTTTCGGGAAACTTCCATAGCTAGCCTAGCGTTTTTGGCGGGAACCCCTCCCCCCACCATCTCATCGCGCATGCTCCGGGTTCCCGCCTACCTCAGTTCCCTGAGACCGCAATGGCCTCGCAACTCAGGTAGTGTATATCTACTGGAGCATAGCGACCCGAGAACCTTCTGCAGACAACAGCGTTGCAGAGAGGGGATGGTGGGTGGGTTGTGTGACTGCACAGATGACCACTCGAAGAACTACAGTTACAGGTAAGCAACCTGCATTTCTTCTTCGTGGTCTCTGTGCATCACACATATGGGCGAGTAATCAGCAGTACTTACCGGAGGAGAGTGTGCACGCTGGAAGTCAATGGCAGATGGACGAGAGGACAGCCCTCCCGAAGGAAGCGTCCTTGACCGCCCTCGTATCCAGTCTGTAATGCCTCACGAACGTAGAAGCATTTGACCATGTCGCCGCTCTACAGATGTCCGGAATCGAGGACCCGTGCGAAAGAGCAGCAGAGGTGGCCTGTCCCCTTGTGGAATGCGCTGTGAATGCGGTTGGTGGAACCTTTCGTAGCACCTGGTAGGCGAGAACGATAGTGTCCACAATCCAATGGGAAAGACGTTGTGCTGAAACCGCTAGTCCTTTTGTTCTGCCTCCGTAACAAACAAACAGTTTATCGGTCTTACGGAACGATTGTGATCTGTCCTTATAAAAAGCTAACGCCCTTCTAACATCTAGGGTGTGTAACGTAGAACAGAGAGGGTCTGCAGGTGTCTTAAAGAAAGTAGGTAGAACAATATCCTGGTTAACGTGGAACAGGGAGCAAACTTTGGGAACAAATGAAGGTCCCGGCCGTAGAACTACCTTATCTGGAAAAAATTGAGTGTAAGGCGGGTGAGCCATTAAGGCGGCTAGCTCCGACGCACGTCTAGCCGACGTGATAGCAACGAGGAACACGGTCTTTAGAGTTAGTAAACGGAGGTTAACCGTGGCCATAGGTTCAAAGGGTTTTCCTGTGAGAGCAGTTAAGACCAAGGACAAGCTCCATTGAGGTGTAATGGAACGTAGCGGAGGGAACAAATTCTTAAGGCCTTTCAAGAATGTCCTGGTGATGGGGTGCGTAAAAATAGAAAAACCATCAATCTTATCATGGAATCTGGAGATAGCTGCCAGATACACCCTGAGCGACGACGACTTTAGTCCCGTTGAATGTAAAGAGTACATGAAATCAATGACCCCAGAAATGGGTCCCGTGGAAGGGCTAAAGCCCTTCTGCTCAGCAAAGGCCTGATACCGGTTCCATTTTCTCGCATACGATTGCCGAGTGGACGGTTTTATAGAAGCCTCAAATATGGCCTTCAATTCTGGTGGTAGCGTGAGTGATTGCCAGTTGGTTGAATTCTCCACGCCGTGAGCTTCAGAGACTGTAGGTCGGGGTGCAGGATCATGCCGTTGTTTTTGGACAGCAAGTTCTGTGGCTTCGGGAGGTGCCAGAACTGGTGTTGCGCCATGCGGCATAGCGGGGTGAACCACGGCTGTCGTGGCCACCATGGCGTTACTAGAATGGCATTCACCATGAACCTGCTGGCTCTGGCTATTGTCCGGGCTATCAGTGGGAATGGCGGAAAAATATATAGGAAGTCTCTGGACCAGTCCCACTGGAATGCATCTCCGAGCGATGCAGGTCCAATTCCTGCCCGAGAGCAGTAATTTCGGCAGGCTGCATTTGCAGAGGTCGCAAACAGGTCCACGTCGGGAATGCCCCACTTCTCGAAGAGGATCGCGAGAACATCTCTGTCTAACTCCCATTCGTGGGTGTCGGAGAATTCCCGACTCAGGGTATCTGCTACTCCATTGTCGGTCCCGGCAATGTGGAGTGCGGAGAGACAGATGTGGTTGCGCATTGCCCAATGGAAGATGCGTAGCGTTAGGTTTAGGAGGCGGGAGGAGCGTGTCCCTCCCTCCTTGTTTATATACCAAACGACAGTGGTATTGTCGGACAGTACCTGAACGTGATGCCCCCGTAGCCGAGGTAGGAACGCATGGAGGGCTCGTCTTACTGCTAGGAGTTCGAGAATATTGATGTGAAGGGTCTTCTGCGCTCGAGACCATTTTCCTTGCATTTTTAGATCTTCGACGTGAGCTCCCCATCCTTCTAGGGAGGCATCTGTTGTGAGAATGCAAGTGGGCTCCCGTTGATGGAAGGGGAGACCCTGCGAGAGATGCGCCATGACGGACCACCATTCGAGGGACGGAATGACATTCGGCGGAAGAGTAAGTATTGTGCTGTGAGGGTTTAGCTCTGGGTAGTAGGAACGGAGGAGCACTTGTTGAAGAGGGCGCATGTGTAATCGTGCCCACCTGACGACAAATACTGAGGAAGCCATTAGTCCCAGTAACCTGAGTACTGCAAACGCTGACGTTTTTCGCTTGTGGCGGAGACGGGTTGCAAGTGCTTGAATTTTTTGTCTGCGTTCTACAGGGAGAAAAGCTCGACCCAACACGGAGTCTAGCGACACTCCTATAAATTGAATCTGTCTTGTTGGTTGAAAAATTGACTTTCTTGTATTTACTTGTAGGCCGAGATCGGCTAGGCAGGACGTGACACTGCGAACGTCGTCGAGAGCCTGAGAGTGGGAAGTCGACACGATCAGCCAATCGTCGAGGTAAGGGTATATTTCGATATTTCGCGATCTGAGATAGGCGCATACTGCCGCCATACACTTTGTAAATACACGTGGCGCCGTTCGTAGTCCAAAAGGGAGAACCGTGAATTGAAAAGCCCGACCTCCCACGCTGAAGCGTAGGAACTTTTGATGCTCCCGATGTATCGGTATGTGAAAGTAGGCGTCTTTGAGGTCTACGGATGTGAACCACCTGTTCCGTTTTATCAGGGGTAGTATTTGCGCCAGGGTGATCATGCGAAACTTCTTTTGTTGTATAAATTTGTTTAGGCGTCTGAGGTCCATAATTGGCCGGAGGCCTCCGTCTTTTTTTGGAACCGTGAAATAACGCGAGTAAAAACCCGCTTTTTTCATTTTTTTGGGGACTACAGTAATCGCTCCTTTTTCCAAGAGGGTGGAAATTTCTTGGAGAAGAGCTACAGACGGCTGGGTGTGTCGCACCATACCCAGAGGGGGATGAGCTGTAAACTCGATGCGATACCCTTCGGTTATGGTTGACAGGATCCAGCGATCTGTAGTAATACGTTTCCATGCCGGCAGGAAGGGTAGTAGCCTGTTGTAGGGGTCGTCGAGTTTCGCAGTCGGTGTCGCCGAGTCAAAGACGTCGTTTTGCGCCGTAGTCCTGCTTACGTTGCTTGGCAAAACGAGGGGACGGCTTCCGCGATTGGTATGAGGATTGTGGTTGTTGCGGTTGGTAGCGCTGGGAGCGCTCCTGCTGTTGGCGAGGCTGGTACGGGAGTGGACGATACCAGCGACGCTGTCGCGGAGCCTGTTGATGTTGTTGTTGTGATGGCACACTCATCCTTTTGGCGGTTATTTTCGCTTTATGGATGACATCCATCGTAGAGTCAGTCGTAGCGTGAAAAAGACCTTCCCCATCAAAGGGGAGGTCTTCGATTCTGGACTTTGTCTCCGCTGGTAGATGTGATGACCGAAGCCACGCATGTCGACGTAAGGCAACAGCAGCCATCATAGCCTTTGCCGTGCAATCAGTTTGGTGATTGGCAGTAGCTAGTTGCTGCCTAGATAAACGTGCAGCTTCTGCCTGGAAAACCCTGGCCAGATCGCGTTGGTCATCTGGCAGATAGTCCGTGAGTGTGGAGATCTTGTCCCACAGGAAAAGCTGATACCGGGCCATGGTGGCCTGGTAATTAGCTACCTTGAATCCCAGCGCCGCAGAAGAGTAAACTTTTCTGCCCACCGAGTCCAGCTTCCTGCCCTCTTTGTCTGTGGGTGCAGCATGCGACTTCCCCGTCCGACCTACTGATGATTCTACTACAATAGAATTTGGCTTGGGATGCGTAAATAAAAATGGAGCGTCTGCCTCCTGGATTTTGTATAGTGCATCCAGCCGCTTTGACGTAGGGCCAGCTGTAGCTGGATTCGGCCAGGATTCCTGTAAGGTCTGGAGAAGAGTCGGGACTACCGGGAGTGTAGGCTGAGGAGTCGGGTCCAGATACATGACGTCATATATTTTATCCTTCAGTGGCTCCTTCGGTTGTTGCAAGTCAAGGCCAAGTGATTGAGCCATACGTTGCATCTGGTCGGAGAATGCCCCTAGTTCCAAGGAAGGGGACACTCTGTCCGAACGTACTACCTCGTCTGCAGGTGATGGTGCCGAAGGTGGAGGTGATGGAGCCGAGGATGTATCCGATGCGTAGTCCTCTATCGATGTCGGAGAAGGTTCCCTCCGTGTCGGTAACGAGGGCTGCGATGCACGAGAGGATATCTGCTCCCTCGTTGCGACGGTGGCAAGTCGTTTTCCCGTATACGGGTCAAAGCGGTACTGCTTTTTTGTACGCCGATTGGGTGCAGAGCGAGCATAGTCGGAATATGCATCCCAATCCTGTGACTTAGAGCGCGATGGCGAGTGGGACCGATCGACATCGGCTCTCGATGTACGAGATCGAGGCGAGGGTGGAAGATCGCGGTCATTGTCAGAGTCCAACGAAATAGGCCGCTCGGTATCGAGGTGCTCGGTGTCGAAGCCAGGTTGATCCCCGGAGTCGATCTGATCCAGCGTTACGATGTCAGAGATGTCTAACTGTGAAACGACATCTATTGGTGTCGAGGGCGAACGACGCTGTCGAGGGGGCAAGGAAGTTGCCCTATCTCTCGGTGTCGAGGCATGCCGAGTGTCTGTCGGTGTCGGCGTCGAAGACGGCGGTACCGGGGTCGATGCCGGTCGAGCAGGTTGCGGCGTCGAAAGCCTCAATAGTTGTGGGGACGGCATCGGTGCCGGTCGAATGTCTCTCGGCGTCGAGGGACGCGGCTGCTGCTCCGACGCCGATGTCGAAGGTTTTCTTTTCTTCGGCTTCGATGTCGAGGGTGACCCCGAAGCCGGCCTCTTCGACGTCGATGGCGCAGTCGTCGACGGTTTCGATGCCGAAGACTTTGATGATTTTCCCTTATGTTTGCTCGTCTTCGGAAGATGAGATTTTGAGTCTTTTTGTAGGGGTTGGGTTACCGCTAGCGGTTCCAGACCCCGAAGCCCCTGAACCGCTGCAGACAGAGAAGCGGAGCCGGGCGAAGCTGGGTCCGAGCGACTTAGTGGCGGCCGCCTGCGCTCCCCAGATAAAGTGTCTGACGACGTGTCATGAGATGACCTGGGCAACTCCTTCTGTCTATCGACGGCAGAAAGAGCGCTGCTCCAAAGCAGACTTCGTAGCCTGTCCGCTCGAATCCGGCGAGTTTGGCGGGAAAACGCCATACAATGGGAGCAGGTCTCCACAACGTGGCCTTCGCCCAAACATAACAAGCAAAGGGAGTGCCCGTCTGTAAGGGTCAACTTTGCCTTGCACTTTAGGCAGTGTTTGAAAAGGGCTGCCTGCACCATAATAGCAGCAGGCGCCTAACAAGATTTTAAAACTACACTAACTATGCTATAACTTTTTTTTTTTATTTTTTTTTTATTTTAAACTAACAGGAACTACTTACGCTAAGCTAACTAATCGACTAATAACTATTTTCTTATCTTTTTCAGGATATACGACGATCAAGATCTGAGGAAGTCTCCCGCGAGGCTATATCACCAGCGGTCGAAGAAGAACTGAGGTAGGCGGGAACCCGGAGCATGCGCGATGAGATGGTGGGGGGAGGGGTTCCCGCCAAAAACGCTAGGCTAGCTATGGAAGTTTCCCGAAAGGGGGCTCGACGCCAGCGCAAGCCCATATGTGTGATGCACAGAGACCACGAAGAAGAACTAACAGTGAGCTCATTCTCCATGTGCCTGTCCTATGTAGCCAAAGCTGCACTATACATGCACAAGAGGAGGTATATCAGTTTGTGAATGAAAGAAAGTGGCACTTAAAAACAAACGAACAAATAAACAGATAAATGCTTGATAGGAACCTGTGAATATGCTGAATAGCAGCTGAGCTTTCCGGGGGGAGGTAAAGTGGGGTAAAAAAAGGATCTAAAAAACCCAAAGCATCAGCAGGCTACCAATTAAGTCAACAGCTAAGGGAAATTTGACTCATGAATGTCGTGTCGGTTGAAAACAAAACCGAAAGAAAAGAAAAATGAAATGGGAGGCAGAGGAAAAGAGGGAATATACTTGCTCAAGCCCCTGATAGTTTATAGTAAGTATCTTGGAGTGGGAAGGGAATTAGGGTTGGGAATGTGTGCTTAACCTATACCCATAAAAACACTCAGTTTTGAGGCTGGCAACCTTTGGGACAGCCAACAGGGGAAGGTCTGGGGTAGAGAAGGAAAAACAAGATGTTTGTTTTTGTAGCTTTTTGGGTTGTTGCAGTGGTTTTAAATGTATGTGTGTATTGTGTGTATGTTGCATGTTTTTGCTGTTTTAATTTTTTGTATATTGTTTTTAATTGTTTTAATCCTATGTAAACTACCCAGAGAGCTTTGGCTATGAGGCAGTATACAAATGTAATAAATAAATAAATAAATAAATATTTATCCTTTCCCAACTCTTGAAACTCACCCCACACCATGTCTGGAGCCAGTCAGTTACAGGAGCACTCCTCTTCAGAGGTTGGGATAGGGAAGAGAACCATAGAGCTGCAAGGGACCTCAAAGGTCATCTAATTCAGGAAATCCACCGCTACAGCCTCCCTGGTAGGTGGCAATCCAACCTCTGCTTTATGCATCTGTTTCCCATCAAACAGTTTGTGCCATTGGGAAGTTCTAATATTTAGTCAAAATACTTTTTCCTGTAATTTGTACCCATTGGTTCAGGTCCTATCCCTTGGAGCAACAGAAAACAAATTTATTCCATTTTCTATTTAATTTGCCCCATCATCTATTCTAAGGTTCCACTTGTAATGTTGAACTGCTCAACTACCTATATTCCAGAAGTTATCAATACAGGTCATTAGAAAGCTAAAAAAATAACATAATTTGGGGAAATGAGGATGCTTAATTGAGAAGTATGATGTAAACTGGTAGTCTTCACAGTTTTCAGATCTAGGACTCATTTTTAATCCTAAACTGCAACATGGAACCCACTTCATTTTTGGTTTTGAACCATATATACCCATTTTTTCATCCTCTCTTCAGTGACCAAATGTAATAGGGGCAGGGCTTCTAAATAGCTGTGTAGAAGAAGGAATTTACATAGATGCAGCTTACCATGGGCAGCATTTAGCAAAATGTATTCTGCTATACATAAAGGAATTTACACCTCCATTGCATCCGGTCATTCCTTTCTAGCTTTCACTGCCTTTCCTTCTCTCAAAAAGAAATCCACAACAAATAGTGACACACTATAGCAAGGATGGGGGGTATCCTCTGCCCACAGGCCAATTTGCCCTACCGTGCTGCCCCATCTGGTCCTCCCTGCTCCTCTAGCAGGTGTCTTAGCTCCACTTCATGTGGGCTTTCCCCAATTAGAAAATGATTTCAAAACATTTCCAAACTTTGTAAAGTTACAGCAGTAACCACTGACCATATTCTAAAGAAGCCTATTATTTTCCACAAACTGCAGAGCGCTTTGGAACCAAGAGCACACACAACTATATTTCCAAAGGGACCCAGATACAAATGGTCTAATTTATGTTTCACCTGAACAAGATACAAAATGAAGCATTTAAACCAGTCTGATCTTTAAGTGCTACAGTTCGATAAGAATTACAGTTCTTATATAATGGGTCTATACGTCACTTTACCCTCTCAGTCGATCATTTGCTTTGTATAGCTTATAGAACCAAATCTGAAATCATATTTCAGTAATATAGAAAATCTGGTTTATAAAACTACAAATGCAGTAAGACAAAATAAAAAGTTGTTGCTATAATTGATAAAGGACATCTGAATAAATCCACTCTAGATAACAGTTCTTACCTGCAATGACTGATCCATCAGAGCCAGGTCCATTTCCCAGTGACTGGAAATCTGTTACGCTTAGTGCTCCTGAACTATCCCCACTTATAGATCGTGTGAGTTCTTTTATGTTCTCCATATCTTGTAAAAATTCTTCAGATAAAGGACTATCAAGATCCTCATCCTTTAAGGGAATGAGAGAGCAAAGCTGGCTTTCTGTGTCTACCATTTCAGCGAGGCCAGGTATGTCAGTTAGCATTTTTGGATGTCTGAAAAGAAAACAAGCAATGCAAAATGAGACATTTATTTTTATCTGTATTACTCTACTCAATTTAACCCTATGAGATAGCTGAGGCTGTGTAACCATGGCCAGGTTTGCACATCACTTTAAGCCATGGTGGTTTATTGTGTCATCTGCGAGTTGTTTTCTGGAAACACAATTGCTTATTTGGCCAAAATAAGCCACCCTGCAGTGAGGGTTATTTAAACTATCATGGCTTATTGTGTTGCCTGGCACGCCACAGTCGCTTAAAGAGTGCTTTAAAGATTGCCCTCAGAGTCGTTTGGTAAGAGTAGTCAAAACTACTGCTGATCCTCCACTCCCACTAGCAGATCTCTGTTTCCAAGATCTGCCTAGCAACAGATTGCGCTTAGTAGCTTCAACACAGTTAACAAGCCCAATTCAAAGCAAGCAAAAGAAGCCAAACAAACCACTTTGTATGTCAATAAACAGCTTCCTTTTATTTTTGTGCTGTTATTTTGCTGCTGGCTGGCAGTGATGGGGAGGGGAAGGCTAGGACATTGGAGCTTCAGGATAGGAATAAAAAGAGGTGGGATGTGAAGGGAAGGTGAAGCGGGGGAGAAGCAATAGGAATGAAAGGGAAGTAAGCGGCTGGGTTCTGGTCACTTTTCCATGAAAAAGGGAAGTCACAGAGTTATCCAGTACAACATTCAGTGGCTACCCATTTTGCTCCGTTCCAGCAAACTATCAAGGTGTTAGAGCCTGAATTCCCTTAGGCATGTTTAGCCTGGAGAAGAGAAAATTGAGGGGAGACATGATAGCACTCTTCAAATACTTGAAAGGTTGTCACACGGAGGAGGGCCAGGACCTCTTCTCGATCAACCCAGACTGCAGGACACAGAATAATGGGCTCAAGTGACAGGAAGCCAGATTCCGTCTGGACATCAAGAAAAACTTCCTGATGGCTAGAGCAATACGACAATGGAACCAATGACCTAGGGAGGTGGTGGGCTCTCCCACACTAGAGGCATTGAAGAGGCAGCTGTACAGCCATCTGTCAGGGATGCTTTAAGGTAGATACCTGCACTGAGCAGGGGGTTGGACTCGATGGCCTTATAGGCCCCTTCCAACTCTACTATTCTATGATTCTATGGTCACATTTTCATGAAAAAGGAAAGTCATGCAGTTTTCAAGTACAGCATTTTGGAGGATCCCCATGAAAAGACCCAATGTATAACGTTTTGCCCCATCCCAATAAACTGTCAAGGAATTAGGGCCTCTAAGTCCCTTTTGGTGCACATGGGTGGGAATAAGAGTTTGACTTCGAAAACTGGCTGGGAATTGGATGGCAGTGGTGGGAGGAGGAAGTGGGAGCAGGAAGGAATGCCTTAAGGATTGGGGCACCGCTGCTTGGGTGGGGCTGGGAGGAGTGGAACAGTGGCTAACATTTGACAACCGTGATCTGGCAGAGATAGGAGACAGAAGAATATGCCACTAGCATGATACAGGTCAATCAGAGACCTGCAGATGATGTAGTGGTGGTGCAGGGGATACTGGGATTTAATTTCCAATGCAAAGGAAGCTGGAGGACTGCAGAGGGAGGAAGGGCAAGAGTGGAGAAAATAAGACACCTACAGTAGCTTATTTGTCCGATCATGTGGGGGATACAGTAGCTAATATACTACTTTGAGTAGCTTATAAACCACCATGGCTTAAAGTAACGTGCGAACCAGCCATAGTCTGCTGAGTTTCCCATAATCAAACCTAACGTAGCTACAACCCTACAGTATACAATGGTGACTGATATGGTGAATCACATTTATTTTATTCATATTAAGCAACAGGAATATTTATATTATTGTTCATTTTTTAATAATGTTTTTATTAAAGATTTTCATATATTTGACAACCATAGACATTATAGTGTAATATATTATGAAATGGTATACACCCTTCCCTTCCCCGCAAAATAAATAGATAACAAAAAGAGAAAATATATATACATTGGAGTGAAGCTTATTCCCCTTCTTCCCTTTTTAAATTCTTTTTTTTAAATAATTTTATTAATTTTTAACATATATATCACAAAAAATAAACACAATACTTATAAACCCTCTACAACCCCCCGTGCTCCCCTTCCCCTGAGACCTTCTTACTCTATTATTTTATACATTTTTCCAAAATTGCATTGATTCTTTTGAAGGTGTACATCCTCTCCTCTTTTCTAAAACATATTCTAAAAATACTCCCCAAATACTTCCAAAATCATTCTTTTTAGTTAATCCCATCTTAACTTTCATTAAACATGTTAATCTATCATTAATTGCAATATCCCACACTCCTTTATACCATTCTTCTATACTAAAATTCCCTTGTATTTTCCAACTTTTAGCTATCATTAATCTCGCCAGTGTCAGGAGATTGTTTATCAATTCTTTTGTATTATTATTACCATATTCTTTATCAAATAACCCCAATAAAGCTATATTTGGACTTGCTTCTACCTTCTTACCTAATATCTCACTTATCTCCTTAAAAACTCTATCCCAATTTTTTTTAACATATTCACAAGTCCACCACATATGGTAATATGTCCCCACCTCCTGACATCCCCTCCAGCAAGACTTTGATATTTTCTTATCTATCTGATGTAATCTTACAGGGGTGAGATACCATCTCCAAATTATTTTATACTGATTTTCTTTTATCCTTATTGAAAGTAACTTTAAAGTTCTTGATTTCCATATCTTTCCCCGTCTGTCCCCATTAATTAGAATTTTTAAATCCTCTTCCCAGATTGTTTTCAAAATTTCTTGAGGCTCATCCTCCTCTAGTAATATATATATCACTCGTCAAACCTTTTTTACTTTTATTTCCTCCCTCCTTCTCTCTAGCCTCAATTAGCTTTTCAAAACTTGTTTCCTTTCTACACTCCTTATTTTTCTTTTTCCATTTTAGTGTCCACTGTTCCAATTGCAAACTCTTAAACCATAAATTTTCCTGCCCTATTAAAACCTCTTCTATTTGCTTTTTATTACTCAATCTCCTTACCCAATCTTTCACTTTGATTATTTTTTTCCCCTTCAATATCCCTTCCAATTCTCCTCTCAGGTTACCTGGGAAGTTTTCCATCAAAACAACTGGGGCCAGAGGGGAAATTCCTGGCATTAATTTCTTCTTATATCTTTCCCAAATTTCTCTAATGTTCCTGAAGATGGGATTTTCTATACCTTTCAATTGACTCTTTTGTATATTACTAAAAAAAACATTTTGTAGCTTTAGCTCTATTTCTCTTATCTGCGACTTTAACCATTCTAAATCCTCTTCCCCTACTATACTATTTATAACATATCTTAGTTGGTTCATTATATAATACATCTTTATATTCGGAAGACCTAAGCCTCCTTCCCTTTGAATCTTATACCATTTTGTTTTATTAATTCTTGATTTCTTATCCCCATTACAATAGTTATTTATCATAGTTTGCCAACTTTTTATTTCTACATCTGTTATTTTAATTGGTAACATCCTAAACAAAAAAATAACCTTTGGTAATATCTTCATTTTAATTACTGCTATTCTACCAAACCATGAATGCTTTAATTTCCTATAAGCCTCTAACTTCTCCATTATTTGTGTTTTTAACCTACTAAAATTTAATTTCTCTAAACTTTCTAACTCTTTCGTAATATAAACTCCTAAATAACATATTATATTTTTAACCTTCAGGTCTAATTTTAAACTACACTCATCCCTTTCTACTTTATCATAATTAAAAAGCATCATATTAGATTTCCCCCAATTTACCTGTGGCCCTGTAACCTCTCCAAATTCCCTCAAATGTTGTTTTATTTCTTCTATGCTTCCCCCCGGATTTTCTAATGTCAATAAAGTATCATCCGCAAACATATTAATTTTTATTTTTTCCTCCCCTCCTATCCCTTTCAGTCTCTCGTCCTCCCTAATAACATTTGCCAACATTTCGATCACAATTGCAAATAATATTGGGGAGAGAGGATACCCTTGTCTAGTACCTCGGGCTAGGGTAATTTGCTGTGTTAAACCATCATTGACCATCACCTCGGCCTTGTTGTTTGCATATAGCTGATTAATCACTCCCACAGATCTTTCTCCAAAACCGAATATTTTTATAATAACTTTTAACGCCGGCCATTCCACGCAATCAAAGGCTTTAAAAAATCCAATGCTATCAATCCTGCTTTTAAATTCCTTCTTTTAATAGTATTTATTATATTTAATACTCTCCCTATTAAATTTGGCATTTGCCTTCCTGGAATAAATCCACATTGATCCTTTTTTATATACTCATTTATAAATGTATTTAGTCTTGTTGCCATAATTGCAGTAAATATCTTAGCATCTTGATTAATTAAAGAAATAGGTCTATATGAAGCTGGATCCATCAAATCCTTATCAGCTTTCGGTATTAATATTATCAACGAATGTTCCCACAATGGCGGGGTCTTCTCTCCCTTTATTATATTATTATATAATTTCTCCATTTTTGGTAATAAAATTTCTTTAAATATCTTATAATATTCCGGCCCCAATCCATCCACTCCTGGAGATTTCCCTCCTTTCAGTTTGTCAATAATCCCCTCTATTTCTTTTCCCGTCACTAATGCTTCCATATAATCCCTATCCTTATCTTTTCATTTTATCTTCCAATTTTTTTCTACATATTCCTGTATTCTCGTTTGTGGACTTGCTTCTGAGGTATACAATTCCTGATAAAATTCCTCATTTTTTTTAAATTTATCCTTCATTAAATTACATTTTCCCCATTTTATCTTTAATTGTCCCTACTATGTTTTTTTCCTTCTTTGATTGCATTGACCTTGCCAGCATTTTAGAATTTCTATTACTATACTAAAAAAAAATCCTTTTCAAATATATTAATTCTTTTTGAACTCTTTCTATATCCTTACTCTCTAGTTCTTTTTTTTTTGCTTTGAGTTGGGCATTTATATGCTTATCCTTATTAGTTCTAAATTGTTCCTCTAATTCTTTAATCTCTTCTTCGATCTTTTTACTATGTGCCTCTTGTTGTCTTTTTAATTTGCACGATTCTCTAATACAAATACCTCTTACTACTGCTTTCATCGTGTCCCATACTATCCCCTGCGAATCTATCCCTATTTCATTTATTTCCCATATATTCTTAATTTCCTTTTTAATTTTCTCCACAATATTTTTATAACTTAAAATTTTTGTATCTAATCTCCATCTTTTTGCTTCTCTATAATCTTTCTTAATTTTAATATCCATACTCATTGCTGCATGGTCTGAAACCTTAATTACATCTATTTCACAATCCATAATCTTAGAAAGCAAGTTCTTTGAAACAAATATATAGTCAATCCTGGAAAAACTCTTATATTTTGGTGAATAAAAGGTATATTTTCTTTCTTCCCCTTTTATTAATCTCCAAGTATCCTTTAATTCTTTTTGCTCCATTTCTCTTGCTAGTCCCGCTTTTCCTATACCTTTTATATTATCTTTATCTTTCATTTTATCCATCACCATATTAAAATCTCCCGCCATTACAATATTTACATTCTTCACATTCCCAATGTTACTAAACACTTTATCATAGAATTCCGTTTGCTTTACAGTTGGCGCATATACATTAACCAAAATATATTTTTCTTCCCCCAGGAGACAATGCATTATAATATATCTTCCCCCCACATCCTTTACCACTTTGACAACATTAAATGCACATTTTTTTGAGATTATTATCGCAACACCTCTTGCTTTAGAAGTCCCATATGCTTTCTCATATATTCCCATGTTCCTCATTTTAAGTTCATTTCTTCAATCTTCTTTTTGATGCGTTTCTTGTAGGAATATTATATCAGCTTTCCTTTTATTCAATAACCCTTCAATTCTCTTCCTTTTGATAACACTACCCAGCCCGTTTACATTTAAAGTTGTTAATCTTATTTTATTTTCCATAACTCCTTTTTTAATTTACCCTTTAGGTCTTGTAATGTGTCACATTCACCCCCCTTCCCTCCCCCCTCCCCTCCCCCCTCCCCTCCCCCCTCCCCCACATATATCTCCCACTTCCCCCCTTCCAATCCCGGGTCACCCCGAGCAATGGTTCTTCTTCCCACCTTTTTAGAACCTTTCGGGGGGGGGACGGCAAACACCCAACATGGAACCCAAACAGAACCCCCTCTCCCTTGCTTCTATTATTATTGCTCTTTAAACCATCTCTCAGTCACAAACTGCTTCCTCCAGCTGCTCCTCCTTCTTCTGTATCTTTTCCTTCCTCCATCAGACCCAAGCTCCTCAGCAACTCCATTCCCTGCTCACATGATGTTATTCTCTGTTGTTTCCCCTTATACGTAAATGTCATGAGGCAGTCTGAAGAATCTTCCTCTGAGGAGGAAGAA
Source organism: Anniella stebbinsi (assembly GCA_029215795.1). Taxonomy (NCBI): domain Eukaryota; kingdom Metazoa; phylum Chordata; class Lepidosauria; order Squamata; family Anniellidae; genus Anniella; species Anniella stebbinsi. The sequence goes on from JARDYH010000003.1 coordinate 105,447,452, forward strand.
GGGGCAGAAACTGCAGCTTTACCCATTCCCCAGGACTTACCGGAGGAGGAGGAACAGCAGGGAGGTTCCTCAGAAGAGCCCCAGGAAAGCCACCCTCTCCCACCCCCTGTTTCTAATGAGGAAGACTCGGGGCCTGAAGGGGTTTGTCCAGTAACTCCCCAGCAAAGGCAGCAGCTCAAACGGGTGGAGAAAGCTAAGCCCACAAGGCGAAGCATGAGACTGAGAAAACAGAGCACAGCTGACGCAAGCCTTAAGTAAGATAACGAAGAAATTGCACGCAGCTGTGAACAGGCTCAAACAAAGTATATAAGGGGGAGGAGGCAGAAGCTAAGATTCATTGAGAACAACTGATGTATTCAGTTCTTGACATCTTATGTGATCTTGGATCAGAACCTGTGTACTGAACACCCGGCTGACTGTTGCTTTGGACCCTGGACTCTGGAAACCTGGTTTGACCTTTGGCTTCGACAACTGGACTGACGGAACTACTGGCGTGACCCTGGCGATTGGTAATTGGATTTTCAAACTGCAAATAAAACCCTTTAAACAATTAAGGCCTGGCATTTTTCCCAGACATTCTTAGATAAGGGAGTTGGCAGGCTTCCTAGATCAAGCGTAGTAAATACGACAGTAAATCTCAAAAATACTGGATATTCCCAGCTATAAATAATTGAGTTCTTGCGTAGAATAGTTGTACACAACTTCACACTCTTCCTCCATTGGATGGTCTGGTAACAAAGATCCTGATAGATAAGTATTGGTGAAGATTGAAACATCAATTGCCCAGCACTTCTGATAATTTGTATCAATATCTCTTTTTTGTAAAAGCTGGCAAATCTCACGATTATGTCTCTTGGGACCATCTGACTTATTTTAGGGCCCACTCTATGGATCCTTTCCACGTCCTCTTCAGCCCAAGATCCCTGGGGGGCAAGCTCCATAATCCATTGCATGACTTTTCCTCTCAGATTCTTTAAATTTTCACCTTGCTGCTCCTGAAAAGATCTAATGCGTATGTTCATTCTTCTGTCTCTGTCCTCCATAGAAATTAGACGTAAGTCCATATCTTGTACCATTTCTTCTTGCTTCTCTAACTTCTCTTTATTTTGCCCAATCTGTTGCTTCAATGATTCATATCTATCATTAATCTTTTGAAAACTGCTTTGTAATTCCAATTGAGAAGTCTGTACCTTTTTCACCTCTAGCATAATCTCCAGCTTCTGTTTATCTAACATGCCTTGAATGTTAGCCTGTAATGCTTCCAAGGACATTGACTCCGTTTGTGGTTTCGTTGTCTTAGGAACCGCTCCTGGCTTCGCTCCATCTTTATTATTCCCACTTCTGGTAGTCTGTGGTCCTGCTTTCCCATTCGTCATAGCTGCAACTGAATTTTCTGAATTCTTTCTAATCAGGCGAGACCAGTTCCTGTCCAAGGGGTGCTCTTTCGCCCTTGCCCACTTCTTTAACAAAGTTCCTTTACTTTTCCCCCCTCTATCAGACATCAGACATTCCACTAACAATTACAGCGTTACGGCTCTCTTTTAGCTTTTATTAAAGCCTCTGCTGATTAATTCCTTGGCATATATTGCCCAGAAGCCTCCGTAAGTACAGATTCTTCTATAATTATTTCAAATTGTATAAACAGAGAGATGCTCCAGTCCCGGCTTGGCTGCTCTCTCAAATCGTTAAAATGCCAGGCAGCTGATTTATCTACCACCTCCCAACTGTCTTATCTTTTTTCTTTAATCATTCTCGTTGTCAGCTCTTAACTTGACTCACAGTTTGAAGCTTTCTTGATTGGGATAATTAGCTTTTTCATTAACCTCCCACGGGACAGAGACAATCTCCGTCCGTCTATTCCATGTCCGACGCTCCGCCCCCTTTTTAAATTCTTGATACTATAAATTTACTAAAACTATATTCTATATCAGAAATTTCATACCATTTATATAGTTCATATCTCCTTAGCTATATTTGACATATATGTCAGTGACTCAGAATCTATTGCATGTAAAATAAATTTCCCCCATATATCATTAAATATTAGTGGATCATCTTTCCCTTGTAGTACTCGTAACTTATGCATTATTTTTTCACAGATTACAGTAGACTGTGGCACAATTCGAACGACACAATAAACAACTGGTGTGGGGGAAACAATCGTCAGTTGTTTTGACTATTGTGTCGTCCGAATGCTGCCATAATCAACTCAGCGCTGATCCTAATCCACACCACAGTTGATTATTTATTACCATGTTGTGTGGGGAGTATCCCCTAGTTGAACAACTGTAAAGTTGTTTATTACCTCACCATTGGCTATCGTGTCGTCCGAATTGAGCCCATAGGTTTCTATACCATGCCTCTTCATCAAGATAATCCAAATTTTCCATTGTTGTACTATTGTTTGTCTTGCAGTTGCTATCAAGAGAGTTACTAATTGTTTGGCTGCAATATATTCATTTTTATTATAGTACAGGGACAATAAGAATAATTCTGGGATAAACTGAATATGTTCCTTTGTTATCAGTAATAGTTCCTGATGTACCATATGCCAGAACTGTTTAACCCGCAGGCATTCCCACCAGAGGCGATAGTATGTACCTCTGGTGGAAAATCCCGTCCAGCAAGCAGACTTCCCATCTGAGGTGATGTGAGCCATTTGCACTGCAGTTCTATACCATCGATGCAGCGTCCTTAATGCCTGTTGAAACTGATTTGTAAGGTTTTTGTACACAAAGCTGATTCCATTGGCTATCCGGTTATATTAAAGCCAAAGTCTGTCTCCCATACCATTTTCAGTCCCTGTAGAGAACCTGTTTGTACTTCAGCTAAGGTATTATACAGATATGATACAATTCCCTTCCCTGTAAACCCAGTTGAGAGAATAATTTGTTCAGTTGCCGTTAGTGGCCTAGTAGCATGTAATTTGGTGACTGGGTCCCGCACTATGTGCATTAATTGTATTTCTAGTATCCAATTTAAGTTCTACTGTTGTACCTTAATTTTCAGCTGATCTATCGTATAAGGAGTGTTATGTATATAAAAAGTCTCTTAAACGAAACAGGCCATAATCTGCCCACTGTGCTATTTTTCTTCTCAACCCCTCATCTAGTAGTCTGGAATATGTTTGTAATGGAGTCAATGGAGAGCACACTGGTGTTAATTTGGTCTGCCACCATTTCGAAATAGTAAAAGTTGGTACTGTATATGAGTTTTTAATTTGGCGGATATCTCCTATCTTTATTATTCTGTGAGGTACTGCCCACATGGGCCCCCTCCCCAACATCTCCTGCTCCAATCTAATCCTTTTCGTGTCTCATTATTATGAATCCCAATTGTCTTAATTGAACTGCTTCATAATATATCGATAAGGAAGGGAGTCCCCAACTTCCACTGGCAGTTTTTTTTATAATAATATTTCATTGCTAATCGAGGTGTTTTGCCCTGAAAAATAAATTCATTTATTTGCTTTTGCCACTTTCTTAACATTTGAGGCTGGATGAGAATGGGGAGGACTTGGAATAGGTATAAGAATCTTGGAATCACTTTCATCTGAATTGCTGCTATTCTTCCTAAAATTGATAATTTTGACCATGGCCTCATATTTCGTTTCAAATCCTTGATTAATGGTTTATAATTTAAGTTAAATATTTTAGCCATATTACGTGGTGTTTGTATCCCTAAATATTTAAATGAAGTACGACACATTGGAACCTGGAGGGTCCTACACACATTTAGTTGCTGATGGGGAGGTATATTAAAAACATAATAATTGATTTCTCAAAATTTACTTTTAGGCCTGCCACTTGTGCAAAAGATATCAATTCTTATTTCAATATTGATGCTGATTGTTCCAGTTCAAATAGCATCACTATCACATCATCCGCATACATATTCAGTAAGTGTTCTTCACCCCTTCCCTGGTAGCCAGTTATAAGAGTGTTAGTACATAAAACATTAGCTAATGGCTCCAGGGAGAGGGCGAAGCTACTCCCCTTGCATGACTGGAACCTGGAGCCACAAACTGGTCACCATAATATGAGTGTGTAAATATTCTTCCTGCTTTATATATTTCCTGTAAACCAATAATAGAAGATCTTCGAGCCCTAAGAAATTCAGAAACTCGCCTCCTTTTAACAACATCTCCTAAGCCTGACACTAAGCGTTACAATTGTGACTTCATTCTTTCCCATGTTTAGTTGTTATGACATGATTGTAATTACTGCTTAGGTAGAAATCCGATACACCCCACCTAATTTCAATATAGTACACTCCATTATCATAACTAACTATATTCATATTGACAATCAATCTCCACTCCCAATTTGCAATAAATGCAATCTCATCCCTATAGACCCTTCCTCTTCCCCCTCCCCTCCCCTCAAGCCCCAGAAGAGGGTCAGAAGCCAAAGCTAGTGACCCGCAGTATAAGACAAGCTTATAACTGCCCCCCATTGGGCTCGTACAACTTCGAGAAAGCATCTTCATTTTCTTCACGATGTTACTTCCTCCGTCCCCCTCCCCTCTGTTCTCTCCCCCTTTCTCTCTCTCTTTTTTTAGCCTCACCCTGCATTTGATTGCCCTTAATTAAATCACATTACTAGTTCCATACTTGGGTCTTAACTTATAGGTTATCTATTCTTACGCTAAGAATTGTACTTAACATATCTTAACAATTTTAATAATACTGATAATGATCATACTTATTATACTATAAAATGTCTCATAAGTCTTAGTTGGTTGACCTCAGTTCTTCTTTCCTTTGACTATATTACATCTAGTAATCCTCAAGTTTTGTTGATTCAGTGGAGCAGAGCTGGCACATGATTGCATTTTTCTTCTTTTTTGTGAGTGTGCAGAGCTTCTCCGTGTATCTCCCATTGGTGCAACTTCTACCAACTCTTCTTCTTGCAGTTCCTCCTCTGACCATGGCATGCTGAGTCCCAGCAGGGTTAAGATGTGAGCCATTCCTTTTCTATTAGTTGCTTTTTGATGGGTACCGTCTATTTCAGTATGAAGAGAAAATGGAAATCCCCATCTGAATCTTTGTCCTGCCTCTTTCAGGAGGTCTGTGGCTGGTTTAAACCTCTTGCGCCTTCTCAGTGTTTCCCCACTGAGGTCTTGAAGAAATAAAATGGTGTTCCCTTCATGAGTAATTGGTGCTTTTTCTCTCAAGGCTTTAGAAACGTCATCTCTGGTGGTAGAGTTAAGGAATGCTATTATTATATCCCTTGGGGGAGCTGAGTCTCTAGATTTTGATCCCAGGCTTCTGTGAGCTCTTTCGATGTCTGCCTGGGATATATTAACTTCTGGAATTATTTCTCCCCACCACTCCACCAGGAATTGCTTTAAATCACTCTGACCCACTGTCTCTTTCATGTTTCTAATCCTCTATTTTCTTGATCATCAAGGCGCAACTGTATATCTCTCTGGCTATTAATAATTACCTTTAAGGTGTTGGAGTTACGGATCCCAAGGTCTAAAGCTTCTCCAGCGGTTTCTTCCACCTCTCCTACTCTTGCAGCCAAAGTTGTAAATTTATCCTCGAGGGATTTGAAGTTCTTGTCCCATTTCTGCAATAAATCTGAGTCAATATTGGAGAGTTTAGCTGTCACCGCCTCCATTAATTCTTCCATGAGTGATGCCATCTCTCCTTTGCTTGTTTTCCTGGAGCGGGTCTCCATCTTAGCTCCAGACACCGATGAGACGTTATCAGGAATCCAAGTTTCTAACAGCTTAAAGTAATGAGTTATTGCACTATCAGCACTTCCAGAGAGTCTTCTAAACATTCCCCCACAGATCCTTCAGAAAGGCAGCCTAAATGAAGGCTCTGTTCTGCTCTGATGATGATTTAAACATCGGAGGGGAGGGGAGCTGCAGAGGTCAGCGTCTGAATTCAACAGCCGCACGCTGGTCATGATACATGATGTGAGAGCACAACACAAGAGGCAGGCTGATGGGATTGCCTTGGGAATTCATGGGATTGCCACCAGGATCTTGGAGGAACCTAAGGCACTTTCTGCATGGATAGTGTGCATGTCTGTGTGCATTTTATATATGGAGGCAACAAAATTATTACAGTGGGAATGGCTTAAAAAATGTCACCCCCATAACACCAATAGCACATTCAAAGTTTGATACACAACACTCAAGTGTGAATCAGCACCTCCACTTGAACCTGACATGGCCATGAACTGCCATGCTGGTTCAGACCAAGGGTCCATCTAGTCCAGCACTCTGTTTACACAGTGGCCAACCAGCTGTTGACCAGGGACCAACAAAGCAGGACATGGTGCTACAGCAACTGGTGTTACCTCATGTGTGAGGCAGCCCAGACAACCAGACAATTCAAATTTTTTAAAGTTACCATCGTGTTCGTGATGCTCTGCAACTAAATTTATTTTATTTTTATTTCATTTATTACATTTATATCCCACCTTTTTTCCTCCAAGGAACCCAAGGAGGCGTATATAATTCTTCTCCTCTTCATTTTACCCTCACAGCAACAACCCTGTCAGGTAGGTTGGGCTGAGAGTCTGTGACTGGCCCAAAGTCACCCAGTGAGCTTCCACGACTGAGTGGGGAAGAGAACCCGGATCTCCTGACTTCCTGACTCCCAGTCCAATACCGCTACACCACACTGTCTCTCTAAACAGCTCTGGTTGAAGGTTTGCTTAAATGCATTTTTAACCTTCTCTGTAGCATTTATTGTTCAAAAGTGTGATGCATAGGCTTGTGCAAAGGGTGTGCCCAGGTACACCCTAATGTCTCAAGCAATAAGCGTCAAATTGAGGCGACCATCGAGAAGGGATCCAGAGGGGGAATCCAGATGCAGCGGGAAGGGTCCTCCAGCTGCTCTGCTGCCATGCCAAAAACCCGCTGCCTCTGAGAGAGCACCATTGCTCCTGGCAGCAGGAGCAAAAAGGAATTGCTGTGCTGGGAGCCACACACCCTCGGCCACTAGGCCTCTGCTGGAGAGGCTGTGCCAGCTGACCTCATGCCAACAGAGGCACGTCTTTGTCACCCAAGCAGTGGGAACGGCCCTCTGGCTGCTCCACTGCTGCCACCCCTGACAGCTGCTGGAAGACTCTCTGCTTGGAGCCATGCTTCATAGAGGTGAGGACGGCCCCCGAAGGCTAATATCACCTCTAAGCCCCTCCTCTGGCCAGGGTCACCACAAAGCTCCACCAATACTGAGGTTTGAGGAGTGTCTCCTCATTCCCCCCCCCCCCCCCACAATGGCCCTCCCACAGTCAGGCAAGCCGAATATGGAGTAGGGTATCAGTGTCTACAGTGTTAAATAAATTAATTAATAAAAATAATGTCCTTTATGATGGAGTATTCAATAAATGTTCACCTTAAAATGTTTTTTTTAATTCCCTGGGTGCGCACCCTAATGAAATGTGCTGGGCACGCCTGTGGTGTGATATGCACCCATGGTAACTTTGCCACTGGGAGTCCCAACTTTTTTATTTTAACCCAACCATCCTCTTTCTAAACTTTCCCCCTGGATTCCATGATTTCCAGTACTTCATCTCTTGTGATATAGGGCAGGAGCATAGTCCAGTAGTAGAGTGGTACTGAGAGGATCAGCCTCACTGGCATGTTTGAGTATCTCCTCAAGTTTCCATGTTCTCTGAGAAAACATGCAACATATTTGGAAACAAAACAGAAGAACATTAGTTGTCCTCCTTCAGGCTATATGACAAGAAGAGTTCCTGCCCTTTGTGCAATAGTTAAGAGATCTCAAGAAATATACAAATATTAACTCTGTCAGATTCCTAATGCAATCAAATAATCCATCACACACCCATTTAATTGGTAATCCTAAATTCCTAATGAGGAAAGCTCTATGTCAACACACTGCCACCACCAGTAAACACATTAACATCCATTACGTTTAAGTATCTACACCCAGGTATGGCACACAAAACTCCTCTCGCACACCACACACCTCATGCTTCAACCATGGAGAGGGGGAAAGCATAAGTCAAACCAGAAACTACCTTGTTTTGTAAGAAAAATCTTCCCCAAAACTAAGGTATTAAAAAGGACTTGTTTTTCCCCTCTGTTACAGAGGGGCAGGGGGAATCATCCGCACATTTGCAGTTTATCATTTATGGGCAGTTCCCCACCATCACCGCCTTCCTTCTCCAATTTCTCCTGTCTTCCCCACTTTTATTCTTTTTATACTTGGCTAGTTAGGGCTTGAGGACAATTATAAGGGCTTTTGCCTAGTCTTGCTCCCTCATTACAACAAATTAAGCTTACATCGTGTAGAAGTTAGTGGATTTGAAGGGACTTAACTCATTAATTGAAATGCAGGGGGGGGGGGGTGCAGTTCCACAATCTGCTATTAGGATTCCCAACTCTAGCAATAAGAATGACATAGCAAGTTTCAATAGAGATTTAAGAAAAAAACAAATTTCAAGCTGTTCCTTCCAATACAATACAATTCCCAGATAATCAGAAGTGTTATTCCAGACTCTTATTATCTTTACACCTTCAAAACAAAACAACTCTTAACCCCCCCCCCCTCCACACACACCTTGGCTCTCTTATTATTCATAATAACAAAATTGGAAGGTGGCAGTTAGCTTATGGATAAAATAAACTGAAGACAGCAGAGTAGTTTGCATCCTGTGACAAACATACATACGATGGCTGATAAAAAAAAAAGTACCTACATAGAAGGCATGGCTGAGAATGCTAAGTTTATGGTGCCATGTGATGACAGCCCTCAGACCAACTGAGAACTCTGCTCTCTTGATTGGGCAATGCTCTTCCAAAGGAATATAGAATTCTCCGAGTATTCCACAATTATGCAACTCCTTTTCTTTGGAGACCCTGCCAAAACTTTCCCTTAATTTAGCTTTCTTTCCCTCCCTGTCCCATGGATCCAAGGTAGGTTACAATATTTTAATCTTATTTTAATAATAACAATAATTCTGTCCAATATAGTCAGAAAGACATAAGAACATAAGAGGGGACATGCAGGATCAGATCAAGGGTCCATCTAGTCCAGCATGCTGTTCATACAGTGGCCACCCAACTGTTGACCAGAAACCCACAAACAGGACATAGCACACCCCACTCATGTCCCACACCAACTGATGTAAATAGGCCCACTGCCTCTGATACTGGAGGTAGCATGTAGCTATTAGGACCAGTAGGCATTGATAGCCTTCTCCTCTAGGAATTTATCTAACCCCCTTTTAAAGTCATTCAAATTGGTGGCCATCACTAAATCTTGTGGTAGTGAATTCCATAGTTTAACTATATGCTGTGTGAAGAAGTACTTCCTTTTATGTGTCCTGAATCTCCCACTAATCAGCTTCATGGGATGACCCTGGGTTCTAGTATCTTGAGAAAGGCAGACAAATGTCTTCCTATTCACATTCTCCACACCAGACAAGGTTATCCACCAAGTTTCAAAGCCTAGCAGAGACTTGATCTAGTCTCTCCAATATCCAAGCTCTTATCTATCAAATTCAACATCGCTGGCTCTAGCAGCATAATTAACCATTTTATTCTTTTTACAAAATTTCCTCACTGGGCTGTTTTGTGGTTTTCTCCCAGAGTTTGTCCCCCCCCCCCCAATTTTTTTTGTACTTCTGCACAAGACAGAATAGCTGTACAGTGATTTTTAATAAGAACCACTAGGAACTGTCCATCTGGAAGCATCTATAGTGACGCGATTTTCCAGCCTATAACTAAGATATGAAAGGGTGCCATATTGATGCCATATGTGTGGAACACTGGCTGTGGCCACAATGTGGGTTTACTTATTTTTTTTTGTCTTTTCATATAAATGTACAGACAAGAGAAGAACTATAAATGGAGAGAGGAGAATCAATTTATATGGGCATTTAAAAAATCCAAATAACAATATATTCATATTTAAACTTACATAATCTCAAATAACAAAATCTACTGAAACATTTTCAGTGACATAGAAATTCAATGACATTCAACGACATTGAATTCATTTCATTTTAGGAAAATCATAATTCAAAGTGCTCCCATGTGGTTGAAAGGAATCCCAGGAACTTCAAATTCCAATACATTATGTAAATGCTTCATTTTTCAAAAACAAATCTGCCTTCTTTGACTGACAAGGTTTAAATTGAACACACACGTGCACAAATCCCAGATCCATAATAACCAGTTGGATATCAGCATGGTCATGTTCTTTTTCCAGTTATTACCAATCCTTGCATCAGTAAGATGATCAATTATTTCCTGCTCTATAACCCCCGCTGCGTGACAGACAACATGGTAACCCACCTTAGTTAAAATAAGCCTTACTGCAGACCATGGGTTCTCAGGGTGGCTTATTTGGGGGGAAATAGTCCACCATAGGGGGGAAGCATCCCACAGACAACACACTAACCCATCATGGGTTGTTTGAGAAAATAAACCATTATGGGTTGTATGTTGTGTGAACTCAGTCAAATACGATCATTTCTTAATATTATGCAACTGAACACCTCTATATTAATATTTTACTTTGGTTTATACAAAAATCCCAGGAGCTCCAATGGATTGTACAGCTTCACATATTCACAGCCTTCTCTGGTGTCCTCTGTGAAAGATAAATCTCTCTCTCTCTCACACACACACCGTGAGGACCCTATGAATAGGAAGCTTCTCTGCTTTGTGCTTAAAACAAATCCAGTGCAGTTGTGGTGCTGTTAAGTGAGGTTAAAACCTGTTATTTCCCTTACAGAGTATATTTCAGAAAAAGATTATTCCAGAAAAGCTAAATAGATCAAGGAGAGAAATTAATGCCTTTAGTAAAATTAAAGAGCTTCACCCCGATGAATAGAAATTATTTGTCCCATGGTAAAGTAATATATGTCTCTATGCTGTAATGCATCTTTTGTATGTCCCCGGTCTAGAAATATACATTCATATGTTAATAATTACAATCAAAGAGTTACAAGGGATGTTTTAAGAGCTATTAATATCCTTACTAGGCCTGTTTCATAAACTGAAAATTGTATGCCAGATAATATTTTGTAGCAATTTACAGATGTGTACATCAATACAGACATTTAAAAATGTACTCAGAGGTAAAACAATTTGCATTGTATTGCCGTTGTAACTCATTACCAAGACTATTAAAATATAGTTTCTTCATCAAATGAGATGGAAATAATTTATTCATAGTTAAAAAATATGTTTGTACAAAAGATATCAAAATGGAGACTCAGATACTATATTTTAATAATATAAAAATATAGCAGGTACGGCTAAAGATTAATCCCACTCAGTCCCATGGGTACACAACACAAAGTCCAAGTTGTGTGGTCAAACTTTCTACACTGACAGACTTACAGCTAAGTCCATTATGAGGGTAAAGGTTTTCCCAATGGTAAGCAAAACTACATCTCATCCCAGAGCGTTTCAACAACGCATTAGAGCAAATATGTGTAACGAAGCACCCACTTAAAAACAAATGAACCCAAAGCTGGCAGGCTTTGATTTTGAGCAGAAGAAGGGTTCCGGATGTGTATTTACCCTATAAATAACAAGTATGAATCTGGAATCCTGCAGGAAGAAGAAAAAAAGCAGATAGAAGGTAAATCTGAGCAGAAAACCCCCTGCTCCACCAGTCCTCTGCTCAGAAATGCAGCTTCCTGCTGCTTTCCAGCTTTTTTAAAAAGCTAGGACATCATTTACATGCATTTGCTTGCAATCTGTAGTTTGATCCTCAGGTTTATATTCTGTAGTAGTCACAGCTGTGTCTTCATACGTTTGTAGTAGATGCTACCGCTGCCCTGTCTGTCTGCAAAGAAACTGATAAGGTTTTGTGAAATTTTGTGCAACATGCTGTGGGTGTTTGCTTTTTTCCTTCAAATTGTAAAGCTTCATAACAGTTTTGTTAGATGCTTCAAAATCTACATGTGTGTAGAGGATGGGGATGAAGCAGCAGCTATTCGGGAGGGGGGAATGCCCCACAATAATATGAGAGTGATAGACCACTGACATAGATAGCTATAGACCAAAACTAAATGTGCCTACCCTACCCACCCTGGGAGGCTGCACAGAGTTGCTTTTTACTTACATTTTCACAATATGTTATGATGAAGTCACCCCCCCCTCCGATTCTTTAGAATATGGTCCCAAAAGGGGAAATGCCTCCCCCCCCCAAACCCACTTAGCCATACATATAGAACTCTCGGTCACTGAGCTAATTAGCCAATCACAATTAAAATAATGAACCTTAAGAATGGGAGAATACCCTATTTGAGCATTTCTACACTAGTGATTTATTACACACTCATGATTGACCACTCATGGATGTTTGCGGGTCCTTTACACAATGCCATCAACCTCCACGATATCTCCTGCACTTTTCTCCCTTTATCTCACTTTCAAAAAGATTGTCAATAAAGCAATAAGGGATATTAATACGCTATATCAGCAGCAGCATCTAGTGGCTGTATAATGAGACATATAGAATTTACCAAGAGAGGAAGTCTTTGATTCTAAGCATGTGTCCACCCATGTAAAGGTGCCAATCTATCCCGCAAAGAATTCGGAAGCAGAAACCCCAGTAAATTGCGGGATAAAAAGCCTGGTGTGGTGAAGCCCTTTGTTTGCTTAGGAAGGATTTAATCACATGGACCTTTCCACTGGAAACAGAATCAAACACATGTAACTGGGTTCGAGATTACAGGCTTTACATCTGGAATGACCACTCAATTCATTCTGAGTACAAAATACAATTCTATTCATGGCATATTTTAATTCTTAGATGGAGAACTGGCAGCCCAAACACCTCTCCACAGAATTCAGGCTTTTAAAAAAGCTTCCATTGGCACCAATGACCCTTTTTTAAAAAGTCTGATTGCTGCTGGGGCAGGAGAAGTGGGCAATGGATTGAACAAAAGCTAATAAAACCTCAATCTTAAACCAAGTAAAATGTATGTCCTGTTGATGACAAGTTCGCCTAAGCAGGATTTGGGAGTTGCATTCTCCCTTAAAGAGCTCTTTCTTGTCTTAGGAGCAGATGCTTTTGGAGTCCTTTGTGTCTTTGGATGTAGAAGAGGAATCTTGAGCCTTTAACTAAGTGTAGTTGAAGCACCATCTACACCTAAACTTGGTAAAGAGGACCTTGCCTTACTGACTGATGTTTATTGCAAAATCAAGGCTAGATTATCATACTATATGGTGCTACCTTTGAAAAGTACTGAAACCACACATATATGGTAGCATTACCAAACCAATCTTAAAATAGCTACATTGGCTACTGGTTTGTGTCCTGGACTCAGTTCAGACAATTAGTTTTGACCTTTAATTCCCCAAGCAGCTTAGGTATCGGAAGGACTGTCCACTCTCATGTGAACATTCTGCTTCACTGAAACCATCAATGGAGGCCCTGCCCCAAGTACACCACTTTCAGGGGCAAGGTGGATGGAAGGAAGCAGGGCCTTCTCAGTTATGGTACCTCATATTTGACACATGCTCCCCAGAGAAATTCAGTTAGCACCATCTTTGTATACATTCTTTTCCCTTTGGTATTTCCTGGTGGTTGCTATTAAATTACTCCGCTCTCTGACTTGGCTGGGATATACTTGAATGAGGAAAAGACAGGGTATAAATCTCTCTCTCTCTCATACATACACATCCACACACACACACTTCTTTACAGCCACAATTGTGCATGTTACCATGCTATTATTACCATTTTTAAAGGGTGTGATTTATCCTTGATGGTAAAAGAAAGAAATGGGTATTTGTGGTGGCATGTGAAAATGGAGTTCTCCGATGCCTTCACTGATCACAGGAAAGGCTTCAGTTTACAAGAATCAACCTGCATAATGAACCCACGATTTGCCAGGTTGTAAGCCACACACAATTCGAATATGCAGCCTCTGAGCAGCCTGATCACAGGTTGCTTTGTGACATGAAAACTTGGACACATTGGACTGTTTATGGATTAAACAATCCAAAGTTAACCTACAAATTGTTTGATTTGTCTACTTTACATGAATGCTCCATCTGGTTTGGCCATGGTTAGCATTTCAAATAGTAGCTTTCAACTTTTCAAACTCAGAACCATCTTTAGCCCAAACATACATTTGGGGACCCACTACTTAATCCCCACCCCACTCTCCCCACCCTGCCAATACAGTCATTGCATTGCTGTTGCAGTCTACCTTAGGTCAGGCTGTTACTCAAGAGTGGATACTATCTCAACAGTTGAAGACCATTGATTTAGAAGACAAGGCGCTTGCCATTTTATGCATGACAGAAAATCCTGCACAGACAGATTGCAACCTGTAACTGTAGTTCTTTGAATGGTCATCTACGTGTGATACAAAAGGGCTCTGTGCCTGCACAGAGCCTCAATTCAAGAAACTTCTATACCTGAGGAATTTCCATTCAGGTGTAGATCCCATGTGTGTGATTCACAGAGACCATGAAGAATGGATAATTTCCTGAAGGCAGTGAATGCACTGTAGTTACAAGCATGTGAGAACTCACATAAAGATGTTCCTGTCAGGCTCTAGGCTATCTTGTGTCAGAATTGTGAAAATAAGAAAAGGTTTTCTAATCATGAAATTGAGATTGACGATATATCTGCTGAGAGTGACTTTGAATAGGATATAATGATTTTGAAATGGAGAAATTAAAGCACTTTCTTTTAGAAAACATTAAAATGTAAGCTAAGATGTAAAATGTTGCAAAGGCAGTATTTCGCTGGGTAGTTTATCCTCACTGAAAAAGCATTGATGCACACCCTGCTAAGCAGTTAGTTGTGCTAATTTTGTTTTCTTAGCTTTGTGGCTACAAGTTCTCTTTAATGTTAGCGCAAAAGGGTGGTAAATTTCTCATGAAAAAATGTACACTGATGATTGTTCTTAAATTAGTTATTCTGAAATGTACACTGATACACTCAACTTCTTTTCATGTAGAGAAAATGGAGCACACAGTGCATTAAGATATTGTGATTGAAAAAGAGGTTGGGGTGGGCAATATTTTGTCCTAGCAGTTATATACTAATACTACACTGTCTGATAACTACATAGTGGCTTAATTCGGACGACACGTTAACCAACGGTTGTTAAGTTAAACAACCGTCAGTGGGTTAACCAAACGTGTTGTCCGAATTCAGCCACACAACGGTTAACCAACCCATGGTTGTTTAAGTTGCAGTTTTAAACAACTGAATTAAACAACTCGCTTGCAAGTTGTTTAAAAGTTAGTCAATTGACTAACGTGTTGTCCGAATTCAGCCACTTGAGGTGTGTGGGTTAAACAACTGAGGTGAGTACGTTAACACAAAAGACCATAGAGGAGAGCGGCAAGAGCAGCAGACAGCGGACGGGAGCTCAGGCTCGGATGAAACAGATCGCTGGTTTCGCCGCCATAGCAACCAGGACGCCCGCCTCCCCCACCAGGCAGCCGGCACAGAGTTCAAAAAGGAGCCAGCTCCTGCAAGCACTCACACAGGGTGCCCAGTCAGCTACCCAAACGGACAGGGAAGCGCACCAGAAGGGCAATACGGCAAAGGGGGAGACGGAACATGCAACAACCCCAGGCGCCCTGGAGCAAGGGGCAGCCACCCCCACACCAAGAGGGAGAACAACACCCCATCCAAAGTAGACCCCCCACTGCACCGCCACCTCCACCCTCGCATCACCCAGAAGGACGAGGGCAGGGGAAGCGGCGACCAGAGAGCCCCCCCCCTCATCCGCCCAACACGGCTGGACAGTGAGCCTTTGCCAGGCCCCGAGAATCCCGTTGGGGAGCGTCGCACCCGTGTGGAGGTGTCCCGGGTGCGTGAAAGCATCAGTGCCTGGATCTGGTTGCGCTACCCCCATCCCGTGTGAGCGTCGGCTGTGGAATCCCATCTCTGGATTGGCATCTCTCCCTGGCCGCCTCTCCACCTCCTCCCCTTGGCACGTTCCGTGCTTGGCTCCCTGGGGGTGTGGCATTGGCCATCCCCTCTTCACCGCTGTGCCTTCCAGCCGCCGCCTCCTCCCTTCCCAGGGGCGCCTGTCCTCTCCGTAGGTTCTGTCCTGGCATAGTGGTGCCCATGTGCCTTACTGCCCATGTCTGATTTTCCTGCTGAATAAAGATTCCCAACCGCCCCACTCTCGCCTTCTTTCCTGTGTGTGCGGGTGGCTGCTCTGGGAGGGAGGTGGGAGGGAGCTGGGGGAGGTGGGTGACTCTCGCAAATGCCAGGTCTCCCGTATAGGGTGGGCGGTGGTGGCTCCCTGGGGTGTGGGTGCCAACATTTGGGGAGCATTGCTGGTTGTTACTCTTGTGTAGGTGCTGCGGTTCCTCCTGGCTGCCTCTTTGCCCGAGGCTGCTGAGTTCCGCCCAGTGACTGAGGCGGCCAATGGGGTTTGGGAGGCGTGTCCTGCATCGGCTTCAATGGCGACGGCCATGGTTTTCGGCCACAGTGCCTTCTGGGATACCTGTTGGAGGACTAATAGGGTTTGGTAGGCGGGGAAAATGGCGGCCGAGCTGTCAGTCAGAACCGAGTACGTTATTAACCACCAGGGTGGTTAACTTAACTTTGCATCCCCTGCTGCAGCGTGTCGTCCGAATTGAGGCCGCCTTTTTAACACACTGTCAGTGGGTTAAGTCCTCTCAGTTGATTAACGTGTCGTCCGAATTGAGCCAGTGTCTGACAGCAGGTGAAATAGAGAAACATTTGCATTTGAAAGACCAGGATTCAAGGCTCTAGGGACATTCCCCCCCCCCCTTGTGAAATCTGGAAAAAAAAGATTGATTCTATCCCGTGTTTTTACACATCTACTCTTCATCTTTTTTCATGATGCTTCCATAAACAATTTCAATATATTATGGTTCTCTTCCATTATTTGTAATCTTTTGGGTCCCAAATCGGGCAAAAAGTATGGAAGTTATAGCCCCAAACTCTTACACCAATCAGGCACAAAATTCCGTTCTATGGTTTTGCGAACAGAAGAGGAATAAAGAGACTGACAAATGTAGTTTGGTGAACTGAGGCCACTTTTATTTAACATCTCAACATTAACCAGATCTGCAAGTGCCAGTGCGGGGAACTAGCTTAGTAATTTGTAGGCATCAGGCCTATAATACAAGAGCAAGCGAAACCCTGCCCAAGGGAAGGGCGGGTAAAAGCCCTCTCATATCCCCAAGACACATTTTGCATGTGCTCAAGGGTGGCCTTCCCAAGTCATTCCCTTCTGGTGCCCCACGACTCCAGGCAAGTGAGTCAGATTAGCCACAAGGACAAGCCATATCCTGCCCAGGGTCCCACAGCCCTGAGCAGTAGGACGAATGTGTCCTGCCAAAGGAATTACAGGGAATTTTGCAGAGAAATTCTAACCTTAGGTCTGTGGGTGCTGCTGCTTATTGCCTACAAAAAAGATCCAAAAATTACAGAGGTGTTGTCACAAAATGACAAATGCCTTGCAGCCTATAAACTCTTATTTAAACATCAGTGATGGTGAGATTAAACACCTAATTCATACCTAACAAGAGCTGATGTCT
This sequence comes from Anniella stebbinsi, assembly GCA_029215795.1. Lineage (NCBI taxonomy): Eukaryota > Metazoa > Chordata > Lepidosauria > Squamata > Anniellidae > Anniella > Anniella stebbinsi. Next base: position 105,464,951 of record JARDYH010000003.1, read on the forward strand.
TTCTGAGAGCACATACTTCCTTTCTCCATAGTCAGAACACACACTCATTCTGGCATTAACATTTCAGAAGGCACAGTCTATATAGAGAGAGAGGAAGAGAGACACGTTTTTCTTACTGGCTATTCAAGATGTGTTTTATTATGGTCTGTTAAATTTGTATGCTGTGCAATGGAACTGGAAAGAGTTGTAGCTCTCTGGAGAAGTTGTTTTCACCCCTCTAATCTCATGTTCCAATAAACAGAGATTGCTGACTGCCCTTGAAAGAGTAGTTAAATATTCACTTCTTGTTTAGGACTTTTGACCTTCGACAAAAATACTAGCTTTAATAAAGATTCAAATGCAGCATTCTGTGTGAAATATAAAAAGAGGTTGTTTACTTCCTCCCCCTTTGCTACTTTTTAAAATAACAGCAATTGTGTGATTGTTCTTAAAAACTATGATTTAGGGTGCAACCCTATTCACATTTAGAGAGAAAAAGTCATGCAATTCCTAGCATTCCCCAGCCAGCATTGCTGGCTGGGGGATGCTGGGAGTTATAAGACTTTTTTTCTGTCTAAATTTGAATAGGATTGTGCCCTTGGTCTTCAAATTATGCTGAATCTCAGGTTTACCCAGATTCTCAATTTAGAGATAACTTCTTATAGAATCATAGAATAGTAGAGTTGGAAGGGGCCTATAAGGCCATCGAGTCCAAACCCCTGCTCAATGTAGGAATCTACCTTAAAGCATCCCTGACAGATGGTTGTCCAGCTGCCTCTTGAAGGCCTCTAGTGTGGGAGAGCCCACCACCTCCCTAGGTCATTGGTTCCATTGTTGTATTGCTCTAACAGTCAGGAAGCTTTTCCTGATGTCCAGCCGGAATCTGGCTTCCTGTAATTTGAGCCCATTATTCCGTGTCCTGCACTTTGGGTTGATCGAGAAGAGATCCTGGCCCTCCTCCGTGTGACAACCTTTCAAGTATTTGAAGAGTGCTATCATGTCTCCCCTTGAAGCTTCCCTAGAGGTTTTACTTCATTATTTTTACCTGATTATCTACAAAACTGTTCTTGAACTCCTGCTAGCTTAGTCCAATTCTAATTCTTATCTCCTTTCAAAGACAACTCAATAATACTTCACTTCTGATTAATATCCTGCCCCCATTTTTCACTGCTACTAAGGACTAATAAAGACATAACAATGTCCATCAAGATGGGTTGTTACCCATTACTGATTCCCATCTAGGAAATCTACACCATAAATAGAAATCTGCAACATTTGCTTCCCACCAAACTATGTTAAAGTTTTTGGAGCATGATTCTATAGCAAAGTTGTGGTCGATATGCAAAGATGCATGCATTATCAGAGCTTTCCTTGCGGTCTCTGCAACAGATGTTCCCGCCGTTGAAAAGAGAAGCCACTGTTTCTCTTTTCAGGAGTAAGAACTGCAGCAACGGAAACAGTGAAATTCCAACTACATGGCAGATTCTCCCTCACATGTCCATTTCACTTCTTTAGACTGTGACCATACTTTCTAGGCATGGAGGAGTCATATATCACATGCACACATTATATATTCATCTGAATTCAGATTCAGGGAATTATGTGGGTGCACTGATACCCTCACTGGACAGTATATCTGAACGAACTCTTAGTGGACTGTGAAATTTCTTATTTAATCATTTGTAAAGCAAATCTTTCTAGTACTAGACACTGTCTTAGCTGCTCAATATCCAGCACAACCAATATCCATGAGTCTCATTCATAGCAGCACTTCAATATCCTTCCGCTCAATCTACTCTTCTCCCCCCCCCTTGTGTCAATCTTCTCTCTCAGCTGTTTTCTCCCTCTCACATAGGGGAATGCCAATGCAGCCCCCTCCCCACTGGGCACTCCAGCCTTCTCCCGGCTCTCTCTGCATCTGCACAGCTGCAGCCTTCGCACCATCTGCAGCCTCCCTCACGATTCATTACAAAATACAAACAGACCACAATTATTTGCAAGTTGAAAAGCTACAGTAGAATAGACATCTGTTTCTGGAAGAGACTGAACAAGAATGAATTCTTCTTGGTTGAGGAGAAAAATGGTACTGTGTCCTTTTACTGTTATTCTCTATTGCCTTTCCCTTAATGTTAATACATTAGACAAGAAATCACATATTTAAGACAAGAATTCACATGAGAACGTTTCTTCCTTGTTTATTTATAAGAATATGTTGAAATTGGTTAATAATTCCCAGTTCCTTAATTGCGCGAAAGTTTGAAACAGAGTTCAATCAGTAAATTAAATAAGAACCTAAAATGCCCCGGTACACCAAAATAAGCTTTGGATATCATATAACTCTTAGCATATAACTCCATAATTGGGGGAGTGTCTCCTTCAAGATAAACAGTAATTCTCTCCAACAAAACCTGCAATGTTTGCTCAGTACACATTGTGATAATCCCATAAAATTGTTACAAACAACGAACTAGATGTATGAACCCCTCAATAAGCTTTGGGACACCCCAAATAAAAGACCAGCACATCCAAGAGAATGCTCTTTACACAATGGCATTGGATAGAATCCAGCTTTATGCTTTCTTTAGTTGCCAAGGCACTGTCAAGTCCCTATGACAATTATAGAAAAATATATTAAAAAGTATAAGGAACTGGGGCAGTATGCCCGCAATAAGCTTTGCCTTGGGCATGAAGAAAACATTAGGCCAGATGTGATTCAATATCATCTTGCAGAGCATCTTCTCCTGGATATGTGGGACTACAACTTTGAGTGTCCTAAAGCTTATTGTGGGGTACTTACATCTAGTTTCTTATTTTCTACATATTTTGGCTATAATTGGTGTGGTCAGAAAAAGGAGAAACAGGTTCTCAGAATGCAAAATATTTGTGAAAATAAATATTTTACATCCTGAGAGCCCGTTTCTCCTTTTTCTGACCTGTGTTGGATGCTCTCCTCCTTTTGTTTTTGTTTTATAATTGGTGTGAGCATAAACAAGTGACAGTGACCAGGTTTGGATGATCGCGGGGGCAAAATAATTCATTGTTGGTTCTTTCCCATCCCCACAAGTGCCAGTTGCGTGACTGCAATTTATATAATTACCTGCGATGCAGCATGGGTAGCTGTGTTGTCTGAACCCTGTGTGTGGTGCTGGCTTCATACCCACCAGTCAACCCAAGAGTTGTTGTACAGGTTGTGGGATGGGTACGAAGCCATCCCCACCGTGCCGGGTTTGGATGCCACAGCAGCCTGCACTGCATCATGGGTAATTATGTAAATCGTGGTCATGGGAGCAGGGAAAGAAACAACAATAGGCTCTTTCACCCCACGATCGTCCGAACTTGGTCAATGTATTGCAACCAAACAAAGCGTTGTACTAGATGTGATTCAATTTCATCTCCTAGAGGACACTCTTTTGTGGGTGTATCATCTGAGATGGCCCAAAGCTTATTTATACCTCCAATTCCTTATGTTGCACAAAAATCATAGTTTGAATGAAGAGAATTGTTTTATTGGAGGGCGTTATTGTTTATATTGAAGGGAACAGTCCTCCAATCATTAGGGTATCTTATTTTGATGCATATACACCTTCAGCCCTTAGTTAGTATACTGATTGAGCTACTTTTTGAACGTTCATGCAATAAGGAACTTGGAACTAGCAACCAACTTCAGTACTGTGTCTATAAGCATTATCTAGCACATCTGCCTTGAAACTATCTTAAAACAATTTACAATAAACAGGTTTTGCCGATCTCTCAGTAAACCAAGTAAGGATGATCTACCCCCGCCACATAGTTTACAGTGAATCTATTCACTCAGGGCAAATAGCTGTTGCCCCAATGTAGGAAATGTACACAGTTGCTATAGCACTCTGCTGTATATTCCTCACTGAGAAACAAACAAAACAGAGCACGTTGAAGGGTGAGGACAGGACTGGCAATTCCTTCTTAGGATGGGGTTGAAAAAGTCTTGTATATAATGTCCTGCTTGTATAATATAGAACTGGGTATCTCTCCCCTCAACCCACTTCCAATAACAATGTAAATTACATTTAGAAAAACATGGCACCTGACACAAAGAATCCTTTCAACTCTAGAAGCACAGACTCTGAGTGAGTCAGCAATGGAAAAGGGCTCTGTGCGCATGCTCAGAGGCAAGCTTCAGCAAACCTGCTCTTTCAGTTAAAAATAATAACTCATCAACACATGATATGCAGGTTTCAAGTTCCAGGATCAAACTCCAGTTTCAAAACAAGATGTTACTACCCAACACCAATATTCTATGGCTCAGATTAAATCCTGACTTTACTTTCTTTTTCTTATATTTTAATCCATTGCTAAACCAAGAATCAAACTCTTGAGCTCGTGTGTCCCACTCTCAAAACAGACCATTATATATGAAAATAAAATTGTGTCAACTTACATCTCCTGTGCAATCAAATTTATCTTTGGTAGTTTTGTTCCCTAGTATTTTAAATAAATTTTCCAAAATGAATTGCAAAATATACAAAATGGAAATTTTACTTACCATTTCTGATAGACTCTTGGAAGGCTGGAAATGAAAACTGAATCCATAATATGTTTCCCCTCCATTGTGTAGGCACACTTGTTTGTTACTGCTTGATTCACCATGAATTCTGGACCCCTGGTATTTCCACTTAAAAAATAATAAGAGAACATCAGAAGACTAGACCATGGGGAGAGGGCTGAACTGTTGTGATGTTGCTAAATGACACACAAAAAACCCTGCAAATAGACTGCTCCTTCCCCAATATTTAACAGAGTACGTCCATTAGCATTCAAACTAGCAACCCTAGATAGATTCTGGGGGGAAATCATTCTAAACCAGCATGTAAATTCTTTGTCCCTTCTATCAAGACATCAAGAGTAAGACCCCTTCTACAAGAATTTGGTTTGACTCCTGGTTCTCCGATTATGCACATCTTCTCGGAAGCGCTTTATGGTAAATGACTGTAGGCAGGAGGTAATTGAGCGCACAACTGGTGGCCTTACCGGTTGTTTGAAATGCGCTTTAGAAGTAGTTAATGCAGAGAATCGCTTGTTCACATAGTCAAAATGCGCTTTAACGGCCACAGCAAAATAAAACTCGCTATTTAACGCGCATTCAATAATGCGCATAATCGGATAGATAACGCGCCTCAGCTCCCGATTTGCGCTTCGTTCATGTAGAGGTAAACATTTTAATGAGACTTGAAAGAGCTTTAAACCTCTTGCATAGAGGCAGCCTCTGTTGATTTTTATTCATTTGCACAAGGCTTTGGTATAGTTTCAGAGCAAAGTGCAGACTTCAAAGGTCTTTGTAAGCACACCCAAGGTATATTGATGTTTTATAGAAGTTTTAACTTAATATTCTCCACTGTAAATACCATTCATACTTGATAGAATTAAATGGATTAAAACGTGAGTTGGCCATTTGTGGTCCTCCAGATGATGATGGGAGTTGCAGTCCAACATCTTCTAGGAGTGATTGAAGGTGCAGTCCAACAAGACACAGGCCCCCTCTACAAGAATTCGGGTTGACGCCTGGTTCTCCAATTATGCGCATCTTCTCACGATCGCGTTTACACCGAAATCCTGTAAACAACATGCAGTGAAGCGCATAACCGGCAGTATGAAATGCACTTTAAAGTGGTTGAAATGCGGCGAATCACATGTTTACATGTTCATAATGCGCTTTAATGGCTGCAGCAAATTAAAACTTGCCATTTAATGCGCATGCGAAGATGCACATAATCGGAGAGAAAATGCGCCTCAACCCCTGATTTGCGCTCCGTTCATGTGGAGGTAAAAATTTTAACGCACCTTGAAAGAGCTTTAAAACGCTCTTGTAGAGGCACCCACAGTTGGATATAGTCCATTGTAAGCAGTCATTTTTCTTCTCTGTTTAAAACTTGTAATAATATATACTAATACACAGGAGATAACTGTTCACCACTTTTTCTTCCTATGCATTCTCTTTTAATGGAACCTTGAAAGCTTTTTCTTGCAGACGTGTTATGACTTTTCCAGATGGCCCTGCTTCTACGCAGCCTGATATACGAATTAGTCAGTTAAGCTTTCCTCACCACTTTATCTCTATGCCAGAAAACATTTCATTTCGTCTACTTCTGTGAATCAAGCTCATGTACCTGGATAAATATTCCAACCTTTCCTCATATTTACTCATATGTGCACTGTTGCTAGAGTTGCCACTCCCCACCCTTCAGCTCCAAGCCCTAGGCCTTAACAGCACACTGGCTTACAGAAATGAAGTGAAACTTTTACTGGCATGGAGAAAATGTCATGGGGAAAGCTCCACCTGCTTAATATCTGCATATCAGTCTGCTGTTAAACACCCAGGACTAGGGCCAGGAAAAATTATATCAACCCAAGCAAAGAACACATTAGGAGCAAATGTAGGCAAAGACTAGAATAGGCTGACCATATGAAAAGGAGGTCACGGCTCATGTAACTTTAACAGTTGTAGAGAAAAGGGAATTTCAGCCAGTGTCATTTGTATGCAATTAGTTCCTGGTGAAATTCCCTCTTCATCACAACAGTTAAAGTTGCAGGCACTATACTAGAGTGACCATATACAAAAGAAGGTAGGGCCCCTGCAACTTTAACTGTTGTGATGAAGAGGGAATTTCACCAGGAACTAACTACATACAAATGACACTGGCTCAAATTCCCTTTTCTCTACAACTGTTAAAGTTACATGAGCCTTGTCCTCCTTTTCATATGGTCAGCCTATACTTCTGATGATGAGAACGGCACAGTGCCCCCCAGAAAAGAATAACTTATTGTGTGATGTTTTATTATTTATTTATTTATTTATTTATTACATTTGTATACCGCCCCATAGCCGAAGCTCTCTGGGCGGTTTACATAGGATTAAAAACAATTAAAAACAATATACAAAAATTAAAACAGCAAAAACATACAACATACACACAATCTGTACATTTAAAAACCACTTCAACACTTCAAAAAAACAAAAACAAAAAAAAAAAAACAAAAAAAACAAAAAAAAAAACCTACAAAAACAAAACAAAACAGACCCAGGCTCCTCAGATATTGCCAAATGCCTGAGAGAAGAGGAAAGTCTTGACCTGGCGCCGAAAAGATAACAATGTTGGCGCCAGGCGGGCCTCGACAGGGAGATCGTTCCACAATTGGGGAGCCACCACAGAGAAGGCCCTCTCTCTTGTTGCCGACCTCCGAGCTTCCCTCGGAGGAGGCACTCGGAGGAGGGCCTTAGATGTTGAACGTAGTGTTCGGGTAGGTTCATGTCGGGAAAGGCGTTCCATCAGGTATTGTGGTCCCAAGCCGTGTAAGGCTTTATAGGTTAAAACCAGCACCTTGAACCGGGCTCGGAAACATACAGGCAGCCAATGCAAGCGGGCCAGAGTAGGTCTTATATGTTCGAACCTACTGGTTCCAGTTATCAATCTGGCCGCTGCATTTTGCACAAGCTGCAGCTTCCGAACCACCTTCAAAGGCAGCCCCACGTAGAGTGCATTGCAGTAATCTAACTTGGAGGTTACCAGAGCATGGACAACTGAAGCCAGGTTATCCCTGTCCAGATAGGGACGTAGCTGGGCCACCAACCGAAGTTGGTAGAAGGCACTCCGTGCCACTGAGGCCACCTGCGCCTCAAGTGACAGAGATGGTTCTAGGAGAACCCCCAAGCTACGAACCCGCTCCTTCAAGGGGAGTGCAACCCCATCCAGAACAGGTTGAACACCCTCCATCCGGTCAGCGGAACCACCCACCAACAGCGTCTCAGTCTTGTCTGGATTGAGTTTCAGTTTATTAGCCCTCATCCAGTCCATTGTCGCAGCCAGGCACTGGTTCAGCACATCCACAGCCTCGCCTGATGAAGATGAAAAGGAGAAATAGAGCTGCGTGTCATCAGCATACTGATGACAACGCACTCCAAAACTCCGGATGACTGCACTCAACGGTTTCATGTAGATATTGAACAGCATGGGGGACAAAACTGACCCCTGCGGAACCCCATACTGGAGAATCCACGGGGCCGAGCAATGTTCCCCAAGCACCACCTTCTGGAGCCGACCCACCAAGTAGGAGCGGAACCACTGCAATGCAGTGCCTCCCACTCCCAACTCAGCCAGTCGTGCCAGAAGGATACCATGGTCGATGGTATCGAAAGCCGCTGAGAGATCAAGGAGAATCAACAGAGTCACACTCCCCCTGTCTTTCTCCCGACATAGGTCATCATACAGGGCGACCAAGGCTGTTTCCGTACCAAAACCAGGCCTGAAACCCGACTGAAATGGATCCAGATAATCAGTCTCATCCAAGAGTGCCTGGAGCTGGCTCGCAACCACCCGCTCCAGGACCTTGCCCAGGAATGGAACATTTGCTACTGGCCTGTAGTTATTCAGATTTTCAGGGTCCAGGGAAGATTTCTTTAGGAGTGGTCTCACTGCCGCCTCTTTCAGGAGGCCTGGGACCACTCCCTCTTGCAAAGAGGCATTAATCACTTCCCTGGCCCAGCCAGTTGTTCCATCCCTGCTAGCTTTTATTAGCCAAGAGGGGCAAGGATCCAATATGGAAGTGGTTGCACGAACCTGTCCAAGCACCTTGTCAACATCCTCGAGCTGCACCAACTGAAACTCATCCAAGAAAACAGGACAAGCCTGTGCTCTGGATACCTCACTAGATTCATCTGCTATAACACTGGAGTCTAAGTCCTGACGGATGCCAGAGATTTTATTCTGGAAGTGCCCAGCAAATGTATTACAGCGGGCCTCAGATGGTTCTACCATGTCCTTGGGGCCAGCATGTAAAAGCCCCCGGACAACTCTGAAAAGCTCCGCTGGGTGGCAGGTTGATGATTGAATAGTGGCAGCAAAGTATTGTTTTTTTGCTGCCCTCACTGCCCCTGAATACAGCTTACCATAAGCACTTACCAGTGTTTGATTGCATCCATCAGGAGTTCGTCTCCATCTGCCCTCAAGCCGTCTCCTGTTTTGTTTCATCACTCTCAGCTCTGGGGTATACCACGGAGCCGTTCGAGCTCTACACAGGAGAGGGCGCTCAGGAGCAATCGTGTCAACTGCCCGGGTCATTTCTGCATTCCACAGATCAACCAGGGTTTCGACAGGAGAGCCAGCCCTATCAGCCGGAAAACTCCCCAGAGCCCTCTGGAAACCATCTGGATCCATTAGCCTCCGGGGGCGGACCATCTTAATGGGTCCCCCACCCTTGCAGAGGGGAAAAGCCGCTGTAAGTCTAAACCTCAGCAGGTGGTGATCTGACCATGACAGAGGGGTTGATGTAAAGTTCCCCACTTTCAGATCCCCATCTCCATGTCCAGTTGAAAAAACCAGGTCTAGAGTATGCCCTGCTACATGTGTTGGGCCGATGGTATGTTGGGACAGTCCCATGGTTGTCATGGAAACCATGAAATCCTGAGCTGCCCCAGATAAAGTGCCCTCGGCATGAATGTTGACATCCCCCAGAACCAAGAGTCTGGGGGACCTCAACAGTACACCAGAGACCACCTCTGTCAGCTCAGCTAGGGAGTCTGTTGAGCAGCGGGGTGGGCGGTACACCAACAGAATCCCTAATCTGTCCCGTTGGCCCAACACAAGGTGCAAACACTCCAGACCAGTAGTCGCATGGACAGGGAGCCTGCAGAGGGGGATGGAATTCCTATAGACCACAGCAACCCCCCCTCCCCGGCCCTCAAGTCTACCCTGATGCTGAACCAAGTACCCCGGTGGGCATAACTGGGAGAGACTAACTCCTCCCTGCTCTCCCACCCAGGTCTCGGTTATACATACCAGATCGGCTGCCTCATCCACAATTAAATCGTGGATGAGGGAGATCTTATTATGCACTGATCTGGCATTTAAAAGCAGCACCCGGAGGCCTGAGGGCTGGCTGATAAGGCAACCAACAAGCCTGTGGGTGTGAGGGGGACCGGAACAAGGCACAGCCATTAACTGTCTGGGCCTTGTTTCCCTAACCTGGCAAGTCCTCCTCACAACGCCATATCTCCCTCTACCCGTCACTACCCTGATTGTGCTCCCCTCAGATCCCCTCACCTGGCCCTGTATCCTCCCTCCCAGGCACATAGCTCAAGCCTGGGGAAAGAGGAAAAAACAAAAAAAAAAACAAAAAACAACCAAAGACAAAAACAGAAAGCCGGCAGGCAGGCACACTCCTCCTCCTCTCCTCCTCCTCCTCCTCTGGCGGCAAGCCTCCCTCTCCTGCAGGTTGATGGCTTTCCCAGGCCCCCTCAGCCAGCAGCTTAAATATCCCTCCCAGGAAGGGAGGGGGACTGATGTAATTGTCCACAGCAGCTGGCTCAGTACCTGGGAGCCTGGTCCTGCAAGGAGTGGCAGTCTGCCAGGCTGAAATCCTCTAGAGGCTGGTGGTGGTGGTGGCAGCAGCGAGGCCAGGAGGCAGGCAGGCAGGCAGGCAGGCAGGCACACTCCTCTCCTCCTCCTCCTCTGGCAGCAGGCCTCCCTCTCCTGCAGGTTGATGGCTTTCCCAGGCCCCCTCAGCCAGCAGCTTAAATATCCCTCCCAGGAAGGGAGGGGGACTGATGTAATTGTCCACAGCAGCTGGCTCAGTACCTGGGAGCCTGGTCCTGCAAGGAGTGGCAGTCTGCCAGGCTGAAATCCTCTAGAGGCTGGTGGTGGTGGTGGCAGCAGCGAGGCCAGGAGGCAGGCAGGCAGGCAGGCAGGCAGGCAGGCAGGCAGGCACACTCCTCTCCTCCTCCTCCTCTGGCAGCAGGCCTCCCTCTCCTGCAGGTTGATGGCTTTCCCAGGCCCCCTCAGCCAGCAGCTTAAATATCCCTCCCAGGAAGGGAGGGGGACTGATGTAATTGTCCACAGCAGCTGGCTCAGTACCTGGGAGCCTGGTCCTGCAAGGAGTGGCAGTCTGCCAGGCTGAAATCCTCTAGAGGCTGGTGGTGGTGGTGGCAGCAGCGAGGCCAGGAGGCAGGCAGGCAGGCAGGCAGGCAGGCAGGCACACTCCTCTCCTCCTCCTCCTCTGGCAGCAGGCCTCCCTCTCCTGCAGGTTGATGTTTTATTATGCTGTTGCTTGCTCTAAGGCTTAGTGATAGGATGGATTAGAAATAGAGATGTAAAATATCTGGAAATTTTGAAGCCATGGAAAAAAACTGTTTTTTTCCGGGGGGGTTTGGAAAAAACAAATTTTCGGAAAAATGGGGGAAAATGCAATATTAGCACTTTTTACAGATTGAAAGTCACTTTGTTACTTTAGGAACACAAAATGTAGTTATGTACAAGTTGGTTGGCATAAAATCATCACATTTTGTATATGAAAAGTATAGTGCATTCAAGCAATTATTACAAATTGAATTTACTTTTTTAAATTTTTTTACCTTTTTTAAAAACAAACAAACAAACAAATGGAGCTACAAGCTCCTGAACTGTAAGGAACCTCTTTGGTTTTGCCAGTTTATGAGGAGCAGGCAAAATTTTTTTTAAAAAACCCAGAAGAAACTATTAACATTACTAACAAGGAAAATTATTTATGTCTCCGCTAGTCCTCCACAGTGTCAGGCAGACATAAAGCACCCATTCCCATAAAAAAAACTGAGAAAAAGGGGGACCAAGATTCAATGAATATGCATGAAATTTAATCAGACTCATTTTCTGAGCTATTATCAGTTTCAGTCTCTGCTTCCATGGCAGTGCCTCCTAGAGGCAGAAATGCATCTTGCTCTTGTATTTGAGAGCTGTAGTCTCAGTTTGCAATGTCGGACTTGCTTGACCTCAGTGCACAGAAATTGTAATAATGTGATACTGTACATAGTTCTTAGAAATCATTTTGAGAAGTAAATATATAAACACCTTGTCTTAAACATTTTATGCATCATGTTAAAATAAAACATTCCTTAATCTGTTTTTTCTTCATTATTTTCAATTTTTCCAATTTTTCAGGAAAAAAACCAAAAAAGGCTTCAGAAAAAAGTTTTTTTCTGAATTTTTCTGGTTTTTTTCTGGGCCTTTGCATCTCTAATTAGAAATCGAAATAACTGTATTTCTAAATCTGAAATCATGCAATACTTCCAAATACAATATTTACAAGTGTTCTCTACAAATCTCCATTTGTGCTTTACTCACTTGCAAATCTTGAGAGCTACAACTTAAATGTATGCATTACTTGTGTTGCTGTGTTTTATTCATTACACATCTTAGATACACCAGATAGGTTTTGTAATGTGAATAGCATGCATCCTGGTTTCAGTTAACATGTATTTACATCACGCTAGCAAAAATATAACTTGTCAGCCACATCTAAACCACTATCATAGAAAGGCTAACCTTCTAAGAACACACAGATAACTCCTATTTAAGAAAAAAAACATTTTTTGTCATAAAACTGTGACAAAACTAGGAATCATTGTATACAGAAAACAAATAGTGCAATAGGTTCTCAATTTTACAGGTTTACTTTTCAAAAAACGTAAGTAAGAACTATTAATAGCATTCTAAAAGTCCAAACATCTCACAAATGTAGTAAAAAATTAAAGATAAATACATTCAACGTTTTCTTCTGGTATTATGTACACAAGCAGAATAATGTCATAATTTGTCTTTGCAGTATCAGTCACACCTCTAAGGTAGGCATTTCATTTCCATATATTAAAATGCTCGTTTTAATATAAATACACACCCAACCCACAAGTGAGTTAAAGTAAACAATGACCCGAATAAATCTACTCCCTTACACACTCATCCCAAAGGGAAAAACTCATCCTTAAAACTCATCCTTAAAAGGCAAGGGAGCAAACGTTATAAAGTGTAAAATTCTAATGTAACAGAGTATGGTTATATTTAAATGAATTCCTAGTACATATTAAAGAAAATACTGGAAATGTTTATTTTATTTTTTGCCATTACTTGCAGCTCAACTTTCTGTTTCACATCTGATTTAAATCTCAGCAGGTAAATGAATAGAGATTAACAATAAAGTGTATTTTGTAGCAAAGTTTTCTGCCTGAAATTACACCAAAACACCCTATAAACTTTAGTTTAATGAAAATCCTACATCCATAGTGATAACTGGCACACTGCAGGAAAAATATACATATATATTGTCCCAAGTGATTAATAAAAAAGACGCTATTATTTAGGCATTATGAAATCAAAAGTACAATACCATCACTACTCCACCTCCACTGTTATAACCTTTCCAATACAGAACTTGGAAACTCAAAATATTTAGAAAGAACGGTAAGGGTAAAAGGGCAATAAATAGTTAATGTTTAAAGGTTAAACAAGCAAGCTTAACACACTCTATCCCTGCAAACCCACAGTTTCAAAATTCCTGTTCCCTCTTATTACTGCAGCAAATGAGATGCACAAGTAACTTGGCAAGATTCCTCCTCCTATGTCCCATGATAACTATGGCACACTTTCCCAATATGGAAAGAGGTTGGGTGAAGAAAGAGACTATGCAAGGTACTTTGATCATGGGAGGCAAGAGAGAGACCAAGGTCAAAATCAGATTCACAAAACACATTTTCCTACTGGAAAATGCATAACAAGCAACTGAGTACAGAAAAATACTAATAGAAGTATTATTTCCATCTGTAAACTTGATCTTGTGCACATGTGCTTGGAAGTCAGTCCCACTGAACTTGATGGAAATAATGTCTAATCAACCTTTCTAGAAAAAGGTTCCTAGTAAATCAATTTATACCTATAATGTGCAGTTCTACCTACCAAAGTAGTTCTAAACTCAATTATGAATTGAAAACTCATAAGTGTGTGTGTGTGGGTGGGTGTGCACATAAAATAATAATTATAAACTCTTGAATGCCATTTGAAGTTTTTTTCAAAAAAATAAAAGAAAGAATTAATCAAGTCACCCAGGAGTTGTAGGAGCACGGTTATTGTTATTCATTGATCTTCATGAAGATGAAAAGAATTGCTTTTCAAGATACAGAATACAGATGTAACTATAGAATGCATCAGTCTACCTAATGTACTTTCATGTCCTTTCAATGCTCCGGGACACTTTTAGGACTACACTTCCCAAGAATGCTTGGGAAAAGGAACAGGGGAAATAAGACAGCTCTGCAGGTCAGAACACATTTTTCTTGTCAAATCACAGAAATAAATCCCAACTTTGGCAACATCAAAGCTCTAAGGGTGTGGAAAAGTTTCAGCTATTCACACCAGCTATACAACATTACTTACACCAACAAGCACTTAAAGGAAAATAACAATACTGTCATCAGCATGAACACAATCCATTATCTCTAACCAAGAAAATACTACATTCAAATTCAACAGAAAGGAATTGCTACCTGGCAGAAAACTTTTCTTTTGCTCTATCCTTTGTGTGTTGGCAGAAATGCCTTATTGGATCTACTTTAATGGCCCTTTACTCAAGAATTTGTAGACAGTTTCTATTTTGCGACACACACATACAGTAGATTGGCTAGGAAATATAATACAGAAATCCAAAGGTGTGATAATGCGCAATTAACGTATAACATCACCCATCACCACCTGAACTTCTGATTTATAAGTCCTAACGCAGAACAGAATTCCCCCACTTCATCTGGATGAGGAGTTCTGTGAAACTCAAAAGTTTACATAATCCTACAACTAGGATGAGTTCGGATGACACTTTCAGCAACGGAGGGGGGGAAGAGGCAACTGTCTGTTGTGTTGATTATTGTGTCGTGTGGGGGGGACACACAATGGACAGTATATTATGTAACAATGGGGAAAAACAATGGGCTGCTCCATTGTTTAATGCAGACCCATTGCTTATCATGAGGCCGGGACTTTTAGCCGTGCAATGGGGGAGGGGGCAACATGTTGTGCGCTGCAAAATAACGACCCCTCAGTTGCCTTTTCCCCCCTCCGTTGCCTAAAGTGTCATCCGAACTTAGCCCTAGTCTGGTCAGTTAAAAATATATTATCTACCTATTTTGTTAGCCTCTTACAGTTATACCCCATCATTCTTTCATGTTGGAAAGCATGGATGTGGGTTACTACGTTTTATCTTCACAACAACCCTGAGAAGTAGGATAAATTGAGAGCGTGTGACTGGCCCAAGGTCACACATCGAGTTTCATGACTGAGCGAGGAATTGTTCTCTGACCTGCCCAGCTAAAGCCCACAGTGTCACTACTGCATAATTCTGGCTCTTTATCAATAAGCATGGTTTGAGAGGCCAGGAATGAGAATCCACACTTTTACCACTGCTTGAATCAAGCTGATAGGAGTAGGTGGGGTCATTAGACCTTGTTAACTAATCCTTGTATAACTGAATAGCTCTGAACACTTTAAAAATGTGATATAAATACTAAGGGTTGTTAAGAGGCATTGAATATACATACTTTGAAAAAAATACCTTTGGAACATTTCTCCCTCAAGCTGTTATAGTATTTATATAGTGCCATTGGAGCATATGGCACCTGACAAGGTTATAAGCAAAAGAGAACGATCCCTACTGCAAGCAGTTTATAATATACATTTACATAAGCAGGTTGTGGGATTCAAAGAGAGAAAAAGAGAAGCAAGAACAACGAATAAAACAGTTATGTACGCTTAGGTGTCCTTTCAGCTGGGAAGGCAGAATAAGGAATTAAACCCAGCGCACAAACTTCTCTTCCTCCCATCCGGCACACACCAGGGTTGCCCATTTTTCTTCTGGCAAGGACCCTGGTGCTTTCTACAGCCTTGGACAGGAGTTTCAACGCGTACAGCTTTATTCAAGCTGGAGACGAAGTTTCCCTTCAAGGGCTACACCTGTTGAATTTCTTCTGTCATGGAAGCAGTTTAACGTGAAGGAGGCTTTGCCAGGGAAAGAGGCACTAATCACAATATTTTATGACACAACTCCCCTTTCCCATCCTACCTATTCTCTGTTCGTATGAACATGTAACTGCCACCCAACAGAGATGAGAAGTGATAAAGAAGAAGAAGGTTAAAAATTTAGGGTACTTCTGGGTAGAAAGGCTCCTAGTACTAAACAATCAAGACACTGTGCAGCTATTCCATCTTTCCCCCCCTCAACTGACCTTTTCTGGCAAGGGAAAGACAGAAGAAGTGGTGGGACGACATGGGAGGGCTACAAATGGAGGATATGGATCAGAGCTCCTGTAAAGCTCTTGTGAACCCACAGTAAAAGTCTCACCTGGAAGCATCCCTAATCTGGAGAGTGAAGGAGCTGACCCTGTCCCTGACCTGACAGGCAGAAATTCAACCAGTGCAGGGGCTTTCCCAGGCAGGAAATGCTGCACCGATGGTAAGTTTCACTCCTTGCACTTCCCTTTCAGCAGGCTGTTCAAGGCAACAGAAAACCTACACAACCGCCACCTTACCCTTGGTGGTTCCTCCTCCATGCATCTTTCGTACAAGCAAGTGGAGAAGGAAGGTCACACACACATACACACCCCATGTGTTGTTCTTTCTCTCACTGCCTGCCCTCCTTGAACTAGCCTTGACAGGCCGTGGTTTAATGAGTAGAGCCTCGCCTCCCTGACCCTGATGAATCAACCCAAGGAGGAAAACCCTCACCTGTTGAACTTCATATCTAAGGAGCTTTTAAAACAGACACAGAAGCCCCGAACTACGGCAACAAAAGCAGCGTTAGGAACTCTCTGTTTCTCACACACACGGACACAGCACAGTAAACCTCCCCCCCCCTACGCCCCCCTCTCATCCCTGCCCCTTCCTTCCTTGCCCCTTGGGGCATCATCGCTTGTCTCTATAGACGGAAAAAAGAGGGTTCGGGAGGGGACGGGAGGGGGCCACACTCACACACACACCTGGTCCTGCCGAGCGTCGAGGCGGCGGCGGCGGCTCCTATCGGCTCTCGCAGCCCGAGAAACCGCCGCCTGGAGGGTCGGAAGCGGCGAGAGCCCTCAGAGCGGCACAAGGTCCCTGCCTGGCCGCAGGCGCTGCACTCGGTCAGGTCGGAGTCCTTCCGCCGGTGAGCGCCGCCGTCGCCAGGCAGGCAGGCAGTGCGGGAGGGGGGGCCTCTCGCGCGCTCCACACACTCCCTCAGTCAGTCAGTCAGCCGGTGGTTCTTTCTCTCTCTCTCTCTCTCCCCCCCCCGCGGGAGGCGTCGTCTCCACGACCGGTCATGAGGGGAGGGGGGGCCGTCGGACTCACACGCCACCTACTTTCGTCCCCTCCACGTAAACTCACCCTGGGGCGGTCGCTTAGTGACAGAGGTACCGGAAATGAGGTCGCGGTGTGTACACACACACACACGTCCGAGGCACACGCCCCTACACACCTCCTGCCACGGCTGGCTGTTATTGGATGAGGAAGGAGGGAAGGGGGGGAATAGGGGGAGGGGTGGCCTGAGGGGAGGCGGGACGGGGGCTACTAGGAGTGACACGTGTGTGTCTGCGCCCCCCCCCCCGCACTCCCGGGTTCCCTAGCCGAACAGGCGACGGTGGCGCCCTCCCCCCCTCCGCCAGCTGAACGGGAAGTCGGAGGGAAAGGCCTTCTCCTCGTGTGCCCCCCACCCCCCTTCACGTCAGTGGGGTAAAGCTTCCCTGGACGTGGAGATCACCCAGCCACCACCGGCCCTTCCCAGCAGTCAGGCAGGTCGAGCTATGAACAGTCCAGGCCTTGGCAAAGCCCCCCCACCCCCACCTCCACCTCCACGCGCACCCCCACCTCCACGCGCACCCAGGGTGGGGTTTGGGGTTTTTTAGTGTGCAAGTTGGGACACAAAATGTGCAGCTGGGGAAAAAATAACGCGCAGTTGGAAATCTGATAATGTGCAGTTGTGAAAGAGAAATAATGTGCTTGGCTTGGGCGGGGGTGTCTGACAAGGCATTTGTGCAGTTGGAAAATTGGCTTACCCCCCCCCCCGCGCACCCGCCCACGCGCCCCACCTCGCCCCATGGAACTACGACGGCGAGGGGGCGAGTGACAGATGGGACACGGTTAGGCGCCCACACCCGCGTCGCCCTGCGACACTCCCTGAAACCCAGCCTTGGACCGCACACCTTGACCTTTGCCCACAGCAGGTGTTCCTTGACAGGAAGCCTCATTGAATTCGTTGGGAATACAGGTGGTTGGGAGCAGGCTGAACGGGCTGCATGAGAGGAAGTCGAGAGGAAGCTTACTCAATGCACCCAATTCAGGCAGGAGTTTTAAATTTACTTTGCCCAAAACGAAATTACATTCATTTTTGGGGTTTTTTAAAATCTGTGTAATCAGGGTTATTGTCTGAAGGAAACCCATGCATGTATTGTGGGTGGAAAATCATTTTGCTGTATTTTTCCCAGCAATAGGGTATGGAGTGGGGGTGGGTGATGATGCACATGCTTTTCCCAGGGGAAAAAAAGTATGGCTTGGCGTGTATGGGGATGTTGGAGGTGAGGCCAGCATGCGTAACTCTCTCCCCACATTTAGCCCTCTCGTGTTCTTTGGTATTGGGTTTTTCTTTAAACCAGACTGTTATATAGGTCTGGGGAGAATATTAACTTTCTTGATACTGTTAGGTTGCACATATATCAAATGTGGCTTATACTTTTTATTTTCTAATTAATTCAGTAATCTTTTTCGTAATACGTTTTCTACTCAAATGTCCACAGTTGTGTTTGCATTCATTTTTAGATTACATTTTTTCAATCTGTCGAAGTTTGAGGCCCTCTCATTCTGAGGCATTCAGTTTTATGTGATTATTTCTCAGGAGCACCAATGACCCCCCCTAGATGGATTCCGTTTGACGCCTGTTCCTCCGATTATGCGCATCTTCTCGGAAGCACTTTATCGTAAATGCTTGTATGCAGGAGGTAATTGAGCACTCAACAGGTGACCTTACCGGTTGTTTCAAATGCGCTTTACAAGTAGTTGATGCGGAGAATCGCTTGTTCACATAGGCAAAATGCGCATTAACGTCCGGAGCAAAATAAAACTCGCTATTTAACGCGCATTTGATAATGCGCATAATCGGAGAGAAAACGCGCCTCTACGTCTGATTTGCACTCCGTTCTTGTAGAGGTAAATTTTTTAATGCGCCTTGAAAGAGCTTTAAATGCCTCTTGTAGAGGCAGCCAATATTTCTGGCCAGGTCATTCATTCCATACATTCAGTAACCATTGCTATCACTTATTAATTGAGCTAGTATACAAGGTAGCAGACCGAGGCACACATTCCTTTGCTTTATAACAAAAGATTTAAAAGTTTCTACTGTGTTGACAAACTGTTGTCGTTCCTATTAATTAAATTTTTTCAAATCACAACAAATGCCCTTAAAATACTTTGCCTTGTGGCAATTTAATCTCAAATATTTCCAAGAGCTGAGCATCTTCCTTCTGCATCTCTTCTCTGAAATCTGATAGTAATACTCACCCATCCATTCTATTTCATGAAACGTAGGCATACTGGACTGGGCCTGTGTTTATGAAAAGTTATGCACAAAGCATTATTTTAAGTTTATCAGCTTACTATTTAATAAGCTGTCTATAGGTTATTAAAAGCTTGATTCATTTATTGAAAGTTTAAGATTATTTACACTTGGCCCTTCCCTAATACATGACCTGCAAAACTACTTCTTGGGCTACCTGCGTAGGCAGAACTGTTCCTTATTCCACCCTCTTAACTTCTTTTGGTATTTTAAATTCTCCTTGTTGCAAAGGATTATCTCATGTTCCCTGAGCAAGTGATTAATTGTGGATAGATCATGCTTACTCTGTTGTTGTTTAATTAAAGCAAAAATGTTTTGCTTTAATTTGGAATTTAATATATTTGTAAATATATTGTTAAGCACTTTGGGGGATTGTTTCTTGAAAAGCAGGGTATGAATTGAGAAAACGAATGGGGCTAATAAGATTTTAATCTCTTTGCTTTGATTGCTTCTGAATTCCATGCCAGTGGCGTACCTGGAAGTTCTGTGCAACATTCAGGATAATTTAAATGGGCAGAAGTGGTGGTTTGTTTAGCAACACATTTATGCTTACTAGGGAATTAATAAGTTATAAAACCAATGTTAACTATATTTTCATTTCAATAAACTAACCTGAAAAGGCTGCAGATATTAAAAGAATACAGGAGTTAGTCACAAAAAAAGTTCTGCCATTATAACCTTCAAAATTTGCTGCTTATGAAATCAACACCTTTTGAACTAATAACATGAAATCTGGCATCCATAATCTATCTGACGAGTTCTAGAAGTGCACAAAACCTACAACCGATCAAATACAAATTACCACAGATATGGTAAGTTAAAAAGTGCTGAAAATTGGCACATTGATTTGTATTTTTTGCTTGAGCTGCAGCTTGGCATAACATTTTTTTTCAAATTCTGGAGAAAACTACTGATGCACTTTAGTCTGGCTTGTGGAAGAGTTGTGCCTTTCATTGGTTTGGTAAAATTCTAAGCAGCAACTTAAAAATTATAAAGATTTTTCTGCCCCATAAAAGCCAATGTCTGCAACTGCTGGAAAAGTTATGTTGGGCTTGCTCAGTGTTTCTCTGAAGTTAGAATACTACCAGAACACTCCATGGTTTTGAATGCCACTGTTCCTGCCAGCATTCTAACCATGTGAGATGGTAATAGGGAACTATCAACTAAGATAGGATGAGGTAATTTTGAAGGCTCAGGGAATCAATCTCATTGATGAAGAGAGGGAGGAAAAGAAAAAGGCTATGCTGGAATCTTGTGTATGCTTACACAGAAGTAAGCTATTCTGAACATGCAGAGACATTTGTACACTTCTGCTGAGTTAATGACTAGTTTGTGTTTTTTTCTTCAGAATACTGTAATACATTTCCTTTTTAAAAACCAAAGAAATTTATCAATGATAAATCTGCTGATTTAAGGCCTGAGTTAAGGTTATCTCACGTTAGCTGAAGCTTCATAAAGGCAGGAAATTAGAAACTTAGGCTGATGCCTTAACAGATGTGCCCCATAATCAGTAATGATGTGCAATGTCACAAATCATGCTTGCTTACAAGCAACAAATTGGCCTAGGTCAAGTAACAGAAAGATATCTCTTGCAATACAGCATGGTTCAGCTGCCTCATAAAGCAATACAACATGGGGCATCTTTGCAGATCTCAGGCACTCCATCCTCCCCATTTGGATTTGGGCTTGAAAGACCTAGGAAAAGTGTGGATCCATGGAAGGTAAGTTGTAAACAAGTACAATTTGCGACATTGCACAACATCATCATTGATCAAAGGACACATCGCTTAAGGCATGAGGTTTTTTCCTGATTGGGCCCAGAAGGAGAGGCGAGTAAATGGGCATTGACAACAAGTAGTGAGGAAGAGGGAAGGGAGACCCCCTGCAGCACCTTGCTCAAGAAACCCCACCCCCAACCTGCACGGCTTCTGAGTATTGAATGCTGGAAACACACAACACGGTTAACTATCTTCTTTTTGTCCTGCTTGTGAGTTTCTAAAAGACATGCACTGTAATTCTGGAATAGATAGACCTTGGTTTGAGCCACCAAGGCAGTTTGTGTGTTCTTGTGAGAGCTTATTGTAATTAGATAGTCAGGATTCATTACTCAGAGCTCCATCAGACAAGAGTTTTATTGCACGCTTGTTACCAGGCACTCACAGACTTCCGCAGGTCCCTCTCATGACATTGTCTGCCTCCCGTGCGCCTCCCACCACTTCTAGCCTTCTCCACACAACAAAAAAACACCCCAGTAAGTTCGCGATTAAAATGGCCCACTGCATGGGACACATGCACGTTGTTTACTTCTTCTTTTGAAAGAGGAAGTAATGAGGGATAAATGTGTGGGCAGAGAAGCGACAGTAAGGGAACACAATTCTCCCCCATGTGATGACGCTCTTAGGAACACTGTAGCTACATTTGGTTTTGCATCACTCATATTACAGTAAAGGTGGGAAGCTTCAAAACAGGTCTGGCATTCTATTTTGATAACAACACAACACAATTCCACTGCATTCAGGAGCAAATGCAGTAAGATTTGGACTATAGCCTAATTCCTATCTGCTAGTAACTTCTAAGATTTCATGTATGTCAGAAAAAGTGTGGCAAAGTAGAGAGACTGTTTTAACTAATATATAAACTGGCCTCAGCCATGTTTGGCTCCCCCTTGTAGGCACTGGCAATAGTTACTGCAGCTGCTGAGGCTGTGTATTGCCTCAGTGTATTGCCAGAGTGCCCACTACAGGGGGTGATGACAAGTGAGGTCAATAAGCAGGAACAGAGTGCTTAGGTTAAACTAATTCCAACTTTATTATTTTCTAATCTAAGGTTATCTTATTCTACTACTGGTTCCCAATCTAAACATGGAATATGTAGGTGAAAACCTGCCAGCATGTGTATATCACCGTAAGTGGATCAGGATATTAAAATTGGCAGATATATCTGAAGATGAATTTAGAGACATTGTCACAGTATTCAGTTCTTAGTCCTGGCATAAGATAGCCTTGCAAGTTACAGTCTAGTGACACCTTAAAGGTGAATAGATAGATTAGATAGTACAATCCTAAGCATGTCTACTCGGAAGTAAAGTCCCATGGAGTTCAATGGAACTTACTACCAGGTAAGCATACATAGGAGCCTTTTCCCACCTGGTGTATTCCAGATGTTTAGACTTGATTCCCAGCAGGCCAATCAGTGTGGCCAATAGTCAGGGATTATTGGAGTTATAGTCCAAAAGATCTGGAGGACACCATCCTGGAGAAGGCTGGAATATAGGATTGAAACCTTATTGTCTTCAGTAAGGCAGTGCACTCTCACCATGCCTGGTGTGTGGATTTGCAGCATGGTACTCACATGACACTGTGCCTGTCCTGCTGACACCCCACCTCTTCCCCAGCCTTTTCTAGAATGCTAAAAGTCTGGATTATTTTCCCTAAGAGCATTTAATGCACCCTAAGACTCCATGTAGTTTTAAAGAAACTGGGGGCTTGAATGGATTGCATCAGCTCCTGGCAGAGAAAAGCGATCTCTCCTAGCAGCCAGCTCCAAGCCTCAATATAAAACTCAAACCAAAAGTAACTGGGGGCTTGAATTGATTACATCAGGTCCTGGCAGGGAAAAGCATCTCTCCCAGCAGCGGGCTCCAAGCCTCAATATAAAACCCAAACCTTGCATCCCAGGGTCAAAAGCATTTTTTAAAACCATACAATGCCTGAATCTCTGCAGAGACAAGATCGTACTCCCTCGATGCCCCCAAAGAGCCAGATTAAAGGGCCGTTCCATTTTTGCCTGGCAGAAAGGCAGTCAGGTTGAAATACTCATCTGACAGGACCTGACTGGAGGGAGAAAGAGAAGGGGTGGGGGTGGGATGGAGTGGAGTGGAGTGGAAAAGCAAATGAGCGAAAGAGCAGCTATTCAGGTGAAAGGGATCATAAGCTTGACACGCTTCTGCCTCAGAGGTAAAAAACAACAACACGGTGGCAAACCATGGGGGAAAATCAGGTGTGATGGAGGTCTAGATCAAAAATTCCCATAGGGTCAAGTGGTCATGAAATGCAAAACAAACAGTATGTGAACATTCTATGTAAAATTTAAATATATACAAGATAAGCACAGTGACTATTCACAACATCAAAGTTATAGTATAGACTTGGATCCTAAGTTGTTCCACTGTTCTCATAAAGGGGTGATATCTGCCATTTCCCTCTCCAATTGCAGCCCCTGCACCATATCCTGTCTCTTCCAAAAGTTACCCCACTCTTAGGAGCAGATTTGGGGGAGGAGGGAGCTGCAGAGGGAAGGAAGAGGAAGGAAAGCCTTGCTTCCTACGTGTTTACTGAACATGGAAGTAGGATCCCAGCCATAATCTTCATAGCTTTGCTGTGATGATTTAACACCAATGGGCCTGTTCAGACAACACACTAACCCTTTTGCAGCAAATGGTTAGTGAGCGTGTTTAAACCATGGTTATGTAGCCACCATGGTTAGGAATGGTTCACATGGTACATTAAGTCATAATGTTTAGCTCAAAATGCTTAACCACTGTGGCTTAGTGTGTTGTCTGAACAGGGTCTGTAAGTGGGAAAAGAAGCCATGGTCTTAATTGATCCATCTGAAGAGGAGGGCTCTAGTCTAAAAAAGGTATTATAGTTAAATTTGCTTAGAGCAGCTTATTATTAAATCTGGTTCAAAAGCCTCGGCAGTGCTTAATGAATTCTACTGTTGCTGGTGTACCAATGTATTTTCTTCATTCAGAGTAACTTCATGTGGCTGGAGTGGGCATAAGACAGACACAGTGAGTGCTGGAGAATAATTTATATGCAGTTTCTTTCATGAGGGAGTAATTGTACAATTGATGTGGAATATTCAAGTTCAAAAATCATGTTTGAAGCTTGCTGAATGGCCTTGGGCAAGTCATTATCTCTGGGCTTAGCCTACACCACAGGAGCTATTCAGAAGTTAAAACAAAGTACTGTAACCATGCTTGACTCATTGGGATAGAACTGAAAAGAAATCTAAGTAGGTGCTAATAATAAATGTCACAACTTGTGTTCAACTGCTGAATGTGCTCCGTAGTTTCTGAATTTCTAAGATTGCATGGCAAATAAATGCTTGCTAACTGTGTCTGTGAAATTGCTTATACATGGTTTTTAATGTGTGAATTATATTGCATCAGGATATACATGGGGGTGGGGGTGTTGCACAACTTTCTAGCCCCAAGGGCAACATCTGGGGGTGGGGGGGTGGGAGATACACATGTGTATACATGTGCACACTCACATCCACAAATTTAATTCTTACCAATTTGCACATTCTCTCACCAAACATACAAAGCAGAGTTCAATTCTCTGCATCTTTAATTGATAAGTAAACCCCAGTGCAACAGCTTTTAGGCATGCAAAGTTGATTAACTGGGGTCTGGGGAAAAGTGGGTGGGGGCTTCACAACTCATAGCTGCTTGTAGGCTGCAGGTTGTATATCCCTGTGCTATGGCTTGCTTTTATTTTGCAGATATACATCATTTATTTATTTATTTATTTATTTATTACATCTTTATAGCACCCATCAGCCGAAGCTCCCTGGGCAGTGCGCAATTAAAAACTGTAAAATATAACAATATAAATGTAAACATTATAAAGTTAAAAAGGCAGAGTAAAACGAGCTACATTAAAAATCAGGGAAAGCCTGTGTAAAAAGGTATGTCTTCAGGAAGCATTTAAAAGATGTAATGTTTTCTGCCTCCTGAACCGCACGAGGGAGGGTTTTCCAGAGGGTGGGTGCCACTACAGAGAAGGCCCGCCACCGAAGTTCTGCATGGCGGCATTCCGTTCGTCTCGGAATGGCCAGTAGGGCCGCCTCTGAGGATCGTAGTTGTCATCCAGGTTTATATAAGGGAAGGCGGTCTGCTAGGTATGCTGGTCCCAAGTTGTTTAGGACTTTGTGGGATAACATCATAACCTTGTATGTGGCTCGGTAGCTAACAGGCAGCCAGTGCAGTTCTTTTAATACAGGTTTTATATGAGCAGAGCAAGGTGTCCCCGTGAGCACCCTAGCTGCTGCATTCTGCACTAGCTGTAGCTTCCGAACCACACACATGAGTAGCCCCACGTAGAGCGCATTACAGTAGTCTAGTCATGAGGTTACCAGTGCATGAATGACCATGGCAGTTGGATGTCAGGTGCTTCATAAACAATTCACTAGGCTGGCCTAGTGAATTGTGAGTTGTAGGCTTGGCAATTGTTGTGAGAAAGTCTGTCTCTGTTCTGTGCTTATCTGTAGCTGCTGGCCGAGGCCTTGAAGGTTCCTTGAGAACAAGAGTATGTTTTGAAAAGGTGGGGGCTATCTTGCAAGATGTCTCTCACATAGTGTCGTCATCAAGAGGAGGTTGAACTGTGCCGCCCTGTTGGCACGAGTTTGGATTACAGGCTTGAAGCCCTGTCTGTCAAAGTAGTTTGGAATTAGCCAGCCTCCATCCTACATAGCTACGAGCAAAAGGGGGAGGCTCTTTCTTAGGAAACATCTGTTTGCTGTTCGACTGTTCTACTCATGTTTGGGATTCTATCTGGTTTGGAGATGTTGGATGCACTCTGTACATGTTCTGTTGCTGTTTGGACTTGGAATTTCTAAGAACTATGCCATGAAAAGTGCTCTGTGGCTTTTCATAGATTTGGACTTGCAGATTACTGTTCTGGATTCG
The DNA here is from genome assembly GCA_029215795.1 of Anniella stebbinsi. Classification (NCBI taxonomy): domain Eukaryota; kingdom Metazoa; phylum Chordata; class Lepidosauria; order Squamata; family Anniellidae; genus Anniella; species Anniella stebbinsi. Next base: position 105,491,022 of record JARDYH010000003.1, read on the forward strand.
TGTTCTATAGCCTGTTTTTCCCTGCATGGAGCCAAAGTACAGGCACGGGGGAACTCAGAGGCTGATCGTTGCTGTTCTGGAATTGTATGTGTGTGTGACCTGTGAGAGAACCTTCCTCAGAGCCAAAGCTATGAGCAGGGAAGGCTTCCTAGGTCGAAGAGGTTCGTCCCCTGACATCTTGCTTACGTGATCAGCTCAGTGTTCCCTGACAGGCTGAGTTTGATTTGGTTCAAGAAGATCTTGTCTACTGTCAGACCTCATGCGTTTCTGTGCTGGGGTTTCTCCTTTGAGTTTCCCCGTGTTCCTGATGAGTCAGTGGGTGTGGCCACTCCTGTTCACATGGGACAGGGGCTAACTCTAAATGTCTCCCCCTGAGTTGCTGTTCACATTAAGCCATTGTACCTGAAAGCTATCTGGTCCGTCTTCAGCTTCAAGTGTGTGTATGCAGAAATGAAACCGTTATGCCTTGAATTCCATGTGATTTTACAATAAAAGAAGTCTCACTGTTTTGGAGTGTGTCAGTTTGCCTAAAGTTCGTGAGCAGAAGCCTGGGGTGAGCTTGCATCATGACAGTATGATTCCTAACCAAAGCCAAAAACTGCTGGGTCCAGATTCTCAAGCTGGAGTTTCCCCCAAATTCAAAAAAGAATTCCCCCCCCCTCCACCACCCAACACTGCCGCATCGTTCTCGTTAATTTGGACTCCCTGAGAATGCACTTTCGCTTTCCCTTCAGAGGGAGTAGAACCCCATTCAGAACAAGCAAACACCCCAATTCCTGGGCCTGGGAACCACCAACCCACAAGGCCTCTGTCTTATTGGGATTCAGCTTCAGTTTGTTTGCCCTCATCCAAGCCATAACTTTATCCAGGCACTGGTTCAGAACGTGCACAGCCTTTCCCGATTCAGATGCTACAGAGGGATAGAGCTGGGTGTCATCAGCATACTGGTGACACCTTGCTCCAAATCTCCTGATGACTGCTCCCAATGGCTTCATATAGATATTAAATAACATTGGGGAAAGGATGGTGCCCTGAGGCACCCCATAGTTCAACTGCCATAGGGCAGAAGTACATTCTCCCAATGCTATTTTCTGGAACCGACCCCGCAAATATGAGCTGAACCACTGTAAAACAGTGCCGCCAACCCCCAACTCACGGAGACGTTCCAAAATACCCTGGTCGACAACGGTATCAAAAGCTGCTGAGAGATCAAGGAGTAGTAACAGGGGCGCACTCCCCCTGTCCCTCTCCCAAAGAAGGTCATCCATCAGGGCGACCAAGGCTAATTCCATCCCAAAACCAGGCCTGAACCCAGACTGGAATGAATTCAGATAATCAGTTTCATCCAAGTGCTCCTGCAGCTGAGACGCCACCACTCACTCGACCACCTTGCTCAAAAATGGGGTATTGGTGACCGGATGATAGTAATCATAACTCTCTGGCTCAAGGGAGGTTTTTTTCAGGAGTGGTCGCACTGCTGCCTCCTTTAAGGCAGCAGGGACCACCTCATCATGCAATGATGCGTTCACCACTCCCCCGATCCAGTTGATCAGCTCCCCACGGCTAACTCAGATAAGCCATGATGGGCAAGAGTCAAGAGAGCATGTGGTGGGTCAAACAGATGCAAGCGCCTTGTCCACATCCTCAGGCTCCAAAAACTGAAATTGATCCCACAAAACAGGCTAAGACAATGCACTGGACACCTCAGCAGACACTGAATCAATGGTGGTATTCAAGTCAGTGTGAAGGTGGACAATTTTATCCTCAAAGTGTTTTGCAAATTCCTCACAGCGAGCCTCCAAGGGTTCCAATATTGGATTAGGTGGGTTAGATGTAAGTAACCCCCGTACCACCTGGAAAAGCTCAGCTGGATGACAGCCTGAGGATGCGATGGAGGAAGCAAAATAAACCTTCTTTGCTGCCTTCACTGCCACGCAGTAGGCATGATTGTACACCCTTACGCGTGTTCGGTCACCTTCAAGACGAGTCTTATGCCACTTACGCTCCAGCCGTCTTCTGACCTGTTTCATTGCCCAGAGCTCCCCAGTAAACCAGGGAGCCTTCTGAGCTCCACAATGTCGAAGTGCTCGGGAGCGATTGTGTCGATGGCACAACTAGAGTGACACAGGGGATGCATTTGGATGACATTTTAGCCAACCTTGCCCTCATAGACCACTCCACGGATGACTATTTGCATGTCGCACTTGAGTGGCATGCAAATAAATCCTCCGTTAAGCGGGCTATAAGGGCGGGGTTGATTATTGCTCTCCCCACTCCGACCTCCCCACCGAATGGCGGTGCTGATTCCCCTTACCTGATCAGGGTGCTGCCATTCCATGGGGAGTGGGGAGTAGCTCCCCCGCCTCCTTCTTGCTGCAGGGGCGGCTAGATCTGGGGACAGGTCTCCAGGGGATGGTATCTTTGCGCAGCGTGTGCATCCCTGGTTTTGGGGGAGCTAAGTGCGGGGAGAGGTGACGCTGTCAGCTCTCTCCACACTCAGCGCTGAAACAACTGAGGATGCACGCTCTGCATAGGGCTATTATCCCTGTGCAGCGTGCACGCACCCTTTGGTTTTGACGCCAAGGCCTGAGCTCCGGCCATGGCATCGAAACTAATGGGCCTGTCACAGTGCCCCACCAAGGGACAGCATGACTGGCAACTCCCCAAGCACTTCCAGGGTTGGGATTATTTCCCCTGCCTATAGAGCCCTGCTGGGCAAGAGCAGCAGGAGTTTCTACCACTCTTACTTCTTGACTCTGTAGGCAGGGGAAATAATCCACGGAGTCTGACAGACAACACAATAATCAACTGTTGTACAGATAAACAACTTTGCACAGTGTTGATTATTGGAGTTGGTTATTTCGTTGCAATAACCAACCATGGGGTGTTTGTTGCCCCTCAGACGACACAATAGTGCACGGATCATGTAAATGATGATAGAGTGCTTGAGTTTTGTGCTAGACTATCTTCCCATTGCACTCTTGTATGCTGGGAGCAATATCCAGGAATATTAGATTTACTTAAATGCAGTACTATTAGTATTTCTGTGTCAACTAAGAATTATTTTGCTCACTGCCATGAAATACATCTCAGTAGTCAGAATGAGAACTGTGAATATGTAATAATAATAATAATAATAATAACGATTTATTTCTTACCCGCCTCTCCATCTAGATCGAGGCGGGGAACAACAGCATGACAAAATACATAAAACTAATTAAAACATGACAAATATTATTAAAATGCATTAAATATTATTAAAACTGCTAATTTTTGTAGTAATTTGTGAGAGAAATCAAACCAGGCTTTTCTGATTAATTTTTCTGTTTCTTATAAAATGAAAAACCAATTAATAATTTTTCACTTTACATGTCTCTTCTTCCCCCTGGTGAGCTATTTCAATATTAAGCCTTTTTTAATGAATTCATGCAATCATTTTAAATCATTTTATTGTTTCATTTTTGCTCTGTTTTGCAATTTTAAAAGTTTAAATATAGGAATAAGTGGCTTGGGCAAGCCCAGAGTCCCAGCACCCTCACCATTTAAAATGGGCACAATAAGCCAACAGATGTTTACAGTGCAGATATTCTCCACGTCTCTACTTTGGCATTGACAACAACATGGAATGACTCAGAATGATTATGGGGAGGATCTGGATCATGTTCTAGTCCTTGATTAATTCATGGAGGAAGACCTCAAGTCAAGCTGACCCCCACCTTTGCTCAGTTGATGTGTTATGCTGGAACAACATAATAATATCAAATTCTCTCTATGCCTTTTCTAGCCTTCTGGATAAGATCAAGGAGCAAACAGAAAGTTGAGGAAGGAACTAGAGGAATGGCTGTCCTTGATACTGACCAAAACGGAGGATTTAGTGAATAAAGGATGTTTTTAGGATGTTTTAGGATGTTTTATGCAGTTTTAATAATATGTGTCATGTTTTAATCAGTTTTATGTATTTTATCATGTTGTTGTTCCCCGCCTTGATCCAGATGGAGAGGCAGGTAAGAAATAAATTGTTATTATTATGATTATGATTATTATGATTAAAGTGGAAGTTACGGGAACTCTGGGGCAAAGGGACCACATCATACTTGAGTTCTTGATTTTAAAGGAAGCAAAAGCTGAGTGTAGCCATATGCATACTCTGGATTTCAGGGAAGCTGATTTTAATAAACTCAGAACTATGATCAGTAAGATCCCATGGCAAGTGACCCTGAAGAGAAAAGGAGTCCAAGATAGGTGGAAGTTTTCTAAAAAGGAATTTTAAAGGTGCAATTACAAACTATTCCAACAAGGAAAAAAGATAGAAGACAACAGAAGAAACCAATGTGGCTCCACAAAAAGCTTAGAGTTGACCTGAAAATAAAAATGGATACATACAGGAAGTGGAAGGAAGGCCAGGCTACAAAAGAAGAGTACAAACAAGTAGCACAGAAGTGCCAGAATGGTGTCAGGAAGGCTAAAGCTGAGAAGGAGCTGAGGCTAGTGAGGGATGCTAAAAGCAATAAAAAGGCTTTCTTCAGATACGTGAATAGTAAAGACAGAGGAAATAAATAGTGGATCAACTGTTTAATGAGGATGGCAAATTGGTAACAGATGACGAAGAAAAGGCTGAAGTGCTCAATTCCTACTTTGGCTCAGTCTTCTCCCAAAAGGGGGTCTATGATCCTCCTGGCAAAAATGAAGTACAAGCTGAAGGGAAGGACTGCAGTTTGAGATTGATAAACAAATGGTCAAGGAACATCTAATTTCTTTGAATGAGTTCAAATCTTCAGGGCCCGATGAACTGCATCCTAGAGTAATAAAGGAGTTGGCAGAGGAACTCTCAGAACCACTGTCTACTATCTTTGTGAAATCATGGAAGACGGGTGAAGTGCTGGATGACTGGAGGGGGGCAAAAAAGGGCAAAAAGGAGGAACCAGGGAACTACAGACCAGTCAGACTGACATCCATCCCTGGGAAAATTTTGGAGCAGATCATAAAGAAGTCAATCTGTAACCACCTTGAAAGCAATGCAGTTCTCAAAGAACTCAATATGAAATTGTTGATCTTGTAACCATAATATGCAACATGTCCCTAAGCTCAGCCTCTGTACAAGAGGGCTGGAGGATGGCCAATGTAACACGAGTTTTTAAAAAGATACCCGGAGGGGATCTGGGAAATTATAGGCCAGTTATTTTAACATCTGTTCCAGGTAAATTGGTTGAAAGCAGTATAAAAGACAAAATTTGTAAGCATATAGAAGGACAAGTCCTTCTGAAAAAGAATCAACACGCTTCCACAAAGGCAAGTGTTGTCTCACTAATATTTTAGAGAGAATGTCAATAGACATGTAAACAGGGGCAATGTAGTGGACATTGTTTACTTGGACTTCCAAAAAGCTTTTGGTAAAGTCCCTCGCCAAAGACCCATGAACAAACATAGCAGACATGGAATAAGGGGAGAGGTCCTCTTATGGATCAGCAACTGGTTAAAGAACAGCAAGCAGAGAGTAGAAATAAATGGTACATGGTACAATGGATGGAAGCAAGTTGTGGGGTCCCACAGGGATTGTATTGGGACTAATTATAATTTATCTGGAATTAGGAGTGAGCAGTGAAGTGGCCAAGTTTGCTGGTGACATCAAATTATTTAAGGTGGTTAAAACAAAAAGGGATTGTGAAGAGCTCCAAAAGGATCTCTCCAAGTTGGGAGAGTGGGCATCCAAATGGCAGATGCGGTTCAATGTAAGCAAGTGTGAAGTGATGCACGTTGAGACAAAAAAAACCCAACTTGAAGTATAACCTGATGGGATCTGAGCTGGCAGCGACTGACCAAGACAGAGGTCTTGAGGTTGTGATGGACAGCTCGATGAAAATGTCAACCCAGTGAGTGGCCACTGTAAAGAAGGCAAACTCCATGTTAGGTCCCCTCTACAAGGATTCGCTTTTGAGCCTGGTTAGGCGATTATGCGCATAATCGCTGAAGCGCATTTACGCCTAATTCCTCTGCACGAGAGGCGGCGACAGGCAGCGAAGCGCATTAACGGATGACCAAAATGCGCTTTACAAGTAGTTAATGCGCATAAGCACTTGTTCACATAGTCCAAATGCGCTTTAACAGCCGGAGCAAAATAAAACTCGCTGTTTAACGTGCATTCGATAATGCGCATAATCGGAGAGATAACGCGCCTCTACGCCCGATTTGCGCTCCGTTCTTGTAGAGGTAATTTTTTTAAAGCACCTTGAAAGAGCTTTAAACCTCTCTTGTAGAGGCAGCCTTAGACATTATAAGAAAAGGAATTGAGAATAAAACTGCCAGTACGATACTGCCTTTATACAAATCTATGGTACTACCATACTTAGAACACTGTGTCCAGTTCTGGTCACCACACCTAAAACAATATTGTAGAGCTGGGAAAAGTGCAGAAAAGGGCAACTAAAATGATCAAGGGACTGGAGCATCTCCCCTATGAGGGAAGGTTACAACAGCTGTGATTATTCAGCTTGGAGAAAAAAAAGGAGGCTGAGGGGAGACATAATAGAAGTGTGCAAAACGATGCCTGGTGTGGAGAATATGGATAGGGAGACATTTTTCTCCCTCTCCCATAATACTAGAACCTGGAGTCATCCTATGAAACTGATTGGTGGGAGATTCAGGACAGATAAAAGGCATAGTTATATTCTGGAATTCACTACCACAAGATGTGATGATGGCCACCAATTTGGATGGCTTTAAAAAGGAGTTAGATAAATTCCTGGAGGAAAAGCCTATCAGTGGTTACTACTCCAGATGGCTAAGTGCAACCTCCAGTTTCAGAGGCAGTAAGCTGGTGTACGTTAGTTGCTGGGGAACATGGGTGGGAGGGTGCTGTTGCACTGAGTCCTGCTTGGGGGCCCTGTTTGAGAGCTGGTTGGTCACTGTGTGAACAGAGTGCTGGACTAGATATACCCTTGGTCTGATCCAGCATGGCACTTCTTATGTTCTTACTAATTGACAGCTGATCATTTGGAATGATTAGTACTGAATTATTTCTGACTGCTGATAAAGTGCTGTGATTGCATCTAAAGGAACGCTGAGGCTTGTGCAGAACTTTAGCTAAGCATTTAGATCAGGGTTAGGTGACCTTTTTGGGTCCATGGATACATTTGAAAATTAAGAAACATTCCTGGGCACTATCACAATATTTCCATCATGGGAGGTGTGGCTAGTCACAAAGGACAAATAACCTGCCCAAAAAACTCGAGTACAAGGCACAGGCGGGGTCTGAGCCCCCAATACATTGCATAACTGCTTTGAACAACAGTTTCCAGCACCAGCAGAAACCTATTTCACAGAAGGCAAACCCTTTTGCTCCCTCACCTGCTCCTCTGCCAGCCAACTCATTCCCCCACCGCGTCTTCTCTCCCACTCTGGATCATCCCCATAAATGCTCCCTCTCCAACACATGCGTGTACACACCCCCATCCTCTCTCAAACACATGCCCCAGGTAGCTATAATACATTGGTGCCTGTGAGCACCATGATGCCTATACCTGATTTAGGTACTAATGAAGTCATATTGCCTCTCCATGTGTTTTTATTTATTCATCTCTCTATTGCAGTTTCATGTGAAAAATTAATTGTGCTGTTTCAAAATTAATGCTTCCATCATTACAAATGGGCTAATTAGTAACTTGTAAACTACCATCTTTGAAGTTACATCGTGGTGCAATCCTATAAATGTCTACTCAGAAGTAAGTCTCAGTGATTTTAGTGGCGATTATTCCCAGGTACGTGAGTATAGGATTACAGGCTAAATTGCATTCTTCCAGAGCATTTTAATCACTTGAACACCGTTTTCCACTAAGTGGAATGACAATGAAGGTAGAGGCCACACACTGCAGAGAGATTAATGTACTCTACAGGGGTATGAATCCGCCACAGCACTGTTGAAGTGCAAACCCCAACAGATTCCCATTGAGGTCATGCAGACCTTGACAGGAAAATGATTCCCTTTCCTTGATTTATATGCAGGACACTGTCCTTGATCTTTTGAATCCAGCCTCACATATGAAAGCTGCTTGACTTGGTTGGACATTTTCTTATTTTCATAAATCCTGTACTTCCACAGTATGTTTTACCACTCCATTACAGCACAGTAAACGCAAGTATTTGGTTCATATCTGTTAATGTGGGATACATGAGTCTTCCCATGTGAACTTATTACCTTGCAAAATAAGTTGCCTTAAGCAGCAAGCATTTGTTCATATGAAAAGAGATGACAAATGTGGCTCATGAAATAATAAAAAAAAATTGAGCTACAGCAAGGAAATATCCTGAATTATTTTTTCTATAGTGTATACGTCTTGTTTATTATTTATTTATTAAGTTTTGTACTGCCCAATAGCCGAGGCTTTCTGGGCAGTTCACAATTAAAACCATAAAATACAACAAATCAAAACATAATATAATTTTTTAAAAAATACCATGCAAAACCCAAATAAACCCAGCAGCAGTTATAGTCTAGGGAAAGGCTGTGGGAAAAGATGTGTTTTCATGAGGTGTTTAAAGGATGTTACTTTTTCCACTTCCCGAACCACATGAGGGAGGGTTTTCCAGAGGGTGGGTGCCGCTACAGAGAAGGCCTCGCCGTCAAAGTTCTTCATGGTGACATTCCATTCATTTTGGAATGGCCAGCAAGACCTCCTCTGAAGATCTTAAATGTTGCCTGGATATGTATAAAGGAAGGCGGTCTGCTAGGTATCCTTGTCCCAAGTTGTTTAGGGTGTCACAGGATAATAACATAACCTTGAACGTGACTTGGTAGCTAACAGGCATTACATGCTTTATGAAATGAGGGTAAAGTAGCTTTGGTATCTTAAGAATGCATACTTTAATCATTAAAGAGTAAGATTAATAACTACTTAAAGTTGCCCTTCAGCAATCATAAAGAAATCAGTATGATGCTTCGTCACAAAAAGGAAACAAAACCAGAATGATAAAGACAGGTGACAGTTATGGATGGGTAATAATGGATGTCAGTTTGACTTTTGTGACAAGATACCTTATGATCAAATGTGTTGCACTAGTCCACACTGCTATTCACTACTATAAAAAAATGCCTTTAGACCAGTACTTTGTACTCCCTAAGCAGCAGAAAGTTCCAGAGGCAGCCACAGGATCAGTTTCCTTATGAGGAGAACATATTGGCGTTACTGGAGACTACTGAAGTGTTATTAGAATATATGGTTTTGTGAATTGCCCAGAGAGCTGTGGCTGTTGGGCAGTATAAATGTGCAAGGAAGTAAATATGCAGAGTGGGTGGGCAGGCAGTGGTTGGTGGGGGGAAGCAGGTAAGCACCTGATCCCAAGTATGATGACCCAGCAAAGGTTTTAGGAAATCTTGCTCATATTCGTATAGGTTGAAATCTTTTGCTGTTCAGAATTTTCATCAGTAGAACTCCAATGGAAATACTTTAATGGGAGACTTGCCAGTGAGATACTGTGGCAAGGCAGTGGTAAAGTTCCACCCTCCCTTCAAAGACCCTGGAGTGATGTTGTGCAGCCCAGGCCATGCAAGTTTACTCAGAATTAAGTCCCACAGAGTTCAATGAGGTTTACTCCAAGGGTTCCAACTAGGTGTACATCACCACGGTTAAAGCTGCAAGAGCCTTGCCCTCTTTTGTACCTGGTCACTCTAGTATAGCTCCTGTGGCTTTAACTGTTGTGATGAAGAGGGGATTTCAACAGGTGCTGCATGCATACAAAGGACACCTGCTGAAATTCCCTTTTCTATGCAACTGTTAAAGATACAGGAGCCCGGTCCTCCTTTTCATAGGGTCACCCTAGGTAAAAGCTGTATGTAGTTTGGTCAGAAGTAAGGCCCACTGAGTTAAATGTTACTTCCTAGTAAGTGCATTTGAAGTGTTCAAAGTGCTTATGCATAAACGGGGGGGGGGGGGAAATAAAAGCAAAAGTATTATGTAGACTTTATCTCAATAATCCTTAGAATATTTCTGCAAGGTAGGATGAACATTTCAATGAGACATACAGGAACCCATTAAGAAAAACAGGGAGGGGGAATCCCCTCCACCTTAGTGGCAGGCATAGAAGTACATACCTATAATTGTAATTGAATCATGTTCAGGGGTCCAAGAGGAAAAAAGAACAAAAATTCATCTCTAAAATCAAAACCCAAAACTATTCCTCAAATGTGTAACCTTGATACTTTCAGAATGCTTGCTCATGTCAAGTGGATAATCCAGATTGACCCATGATTAAGGAAAGCTTTCTCCCCAACATTCCTCTCTACCACTTCAAATCTGAAGGGCAGGCTTCCTTCCTTTGCCTTCCTTCCCAGAGAAGTGAGATTAATCAGGGTACAGGGGCAAACCTCCCTAATATAGTACCTCTGGTTGTTTTAACTACAACTCCTATCAATCCAGCCAGCATAGACAATGATTCGGTATATGGGAACTGTTGTCCAAAATATCTGGAGGTCACCAAATCGGAGAAGACTGGGCTAGGCTCTAGGAAGTGTGGAATCCATCCTTTGGAATCCCAAGTTCAGCTAGCCACAAGGAAATACCCACAAAGAAGACTTCCTTGTTTAAAATATTTCAAAGCTTTCCCCATCTACCAATGCTCTTGGCTGCTGCAGTGTTTTTGTCTTGATCTTAGGTCAGATGTTTTTGGAAGGGCTATAATAGCTCAGTGGTAGCCCACCTGCTTTGCATGCAGAAAGTCCCAGATGCAGTCCCAGCATATCCAGGTAGAGCTGGAAAAACTCTTGGCTGAAACCCTGAGGAGCTGCTATCTGGAAGTATCAACAGTAGTGAGCTACATGGGCCAATGGTCTGACAGTAAGACAGCTTCTTATTTTTAAAAATCGTTATAGGGTATTTGATCAGGTGAAAGTGATTTTTTAAATGTAGCATTCTTTTTCAGTAAGTTACTTTTTGAAAGCTTTGTATATTTAAAAGTGAGCAAACAAATTTCATATTATAAAATAAATCAGAAACAAATATAGAAGTAACATCTGTGTCATATTGCTGAACCACATCTTTGCGATGCTGTATGAAAAGGATATTGAAAAAACATCCTACCTAATCGACCAGTAGGTGTCTCTGCACACATATCAAGTGGACTGATTTGTAGCTGCTTTAGTTCTGAAATAAGCACTTCTGCAGGAAAGAGTCCATTCATCTTGCTCATGTGCCTTTAGCAGCAGTCTGAGATGTAGAAATTTAGAAATGGAAGCTTTTCCTTGGATGAGGACAATGGGATTGGGAAAACTTTGCCTATAGCAGTGATGTGTGATGAGCTGCTGCTAAAGGCACAGGAGCAGAGAATGATTGAAAAAGGTGGCATTCATTGCCCAGAAAATGGGGACAACAGAGAAGGGAGGGGAAAAATGAGTGCAGCTCACCAGACCTGTATAGTGGCCTGCCAGTTGCTTGATAATCAAACACAGGGTATGTATCAAACATGTCAAGTTGACTACATCATAAAGCCTGGTGGATTACAAATGGTGCAGGCATGGCAGAGGCAGATATAGCAGTTTAGAAATGTGATCACTTCACCCGGGCTGCAAACTGGGCATTGTGTAAGGCCAGCATCTCAATATACACTACAGACACAAGGTCACCAAATCAAATACTGGCAACATCCACACAGCAACTGTAGCAAAACACCTTTGTTGGGACTAACTGAAAGTTACAAAGCTGTGATCCTCATGTTTCATGGAGCTTTTCTTTAGTGGTTATTACACAAAAGTCTGTCCATGTGTGTGGGAAAGAAATGTGTTGGTAAATGGCCTGATTGAGGCTCATCTGCTGATTCAGAAGCTCTTTGCAGATTCACCATGCAATCCTACACATGTCTACCCAGAAGCAGGTCCCATGGAGTTCAATGGGGCATACTCCAAGGTAAGCAGGTGTAGGATTGCAGCCTGTGTCAATCACAAGAGATCTTGGGCAGCACCAAAGGACGCAGGGACAAAGAAATAATGCCCACCCTCTTTTTGAAAATATAAAATGCCAGCAGTTATCTGGAACTCCCTGTCTAGATCCAGCCCTTGTATTTCAGCCAGGCTGACCACTTTAATCCAAAAACAAGGGCTCTTTTTGCTATTCATGTGACTGACCGGTGAAGAAATAGATTCTTTCTTGGCTGTCTATACACAAAACTCTTGTCTATTGCTTCTCTATTTCCTGAATAATCAGCCAACAAGTAAATGCTGCTGAAAGTGTTTTGAATTGCAGGTGTTATATACGAAGTACAACCAGGTCCACTGGGAGATTAAACCTTCTATTACACATTACTTTAAAAAAATTAATAAAATTAAAATGGTTATAGTCTGCTTTCTGACAGATCGTAGTTCAGAAGCCAGCATGGAAGAGCGAATGGATCCTTCAGGAAGAGAATAGCCATTCGCAACGGTCTACATGTCTTTCCAGATGAGGCTTTTATTGGGTCACCAGTCTGCCTCATTTCCCTGAGAGAATTTGGGAGCTAGACATTGTTGTCTTCCCCTCATAGCCCTCCTTTATTTTCCCACTGTTGCGTCTGTTTTTTTCTCTCACTATGAAAAATCCGTCAAGCTCACAGCCAGGTTACTTCAAGGAACATCTTCCGTTTTACCATCCTCCCAGGCCACTGCAATCTTCAGGGAGAAGCCCTGTTGTCCATGCTGCGGCCTTCAGAGTTCCATTTGGTGGTGCTCACCCTTGCATGAGCTTATCGAGACAGGCTCGTCGAAATAGATCAGACCGTCTCTATGCTATTCTTTGGAAGAAGGCATTAGCAGCCATGGATACCCCAAGTACCACCCTGTCTCAGGCTTCTCTGCCGCCGCCTCTTCCTTCGACCATGGAGCGATCGGCTCTACCCGTAAGCTGCTAGACTCCATTAACTCCAGCAAGCTCACTTGCCATTGATAAGGCAAAAAAGCAGTCCAAAAAGTCTAGGTTGCTTAAGCCTTTGAAGGATCTGCAGAAAAAGAATAAGTCTAAAAATCTGGAAGTATCAGTCGGCACCATTCCATCGGTATCGACCGTCTCGGTACCAACGACTCCAGTACTGGTGACTCTGGTTAGGGCTCGTGTCTGTACACCAGTACCAACCTCGCCAGGCCCCTCGATACCGTTGGATACTTTGATATCAGAGGGCGAAATACGCAACTCTTCGCCTCCGAGAGTGGATACTCCTGGACAACCACCTTTACGCTCCAGAGATCCTTCTTCTCACCACTACCATCGCAGTGTCTCGAGAGACTATCGTCGATTCCGATCACGGTCCCGCTCTCCCTTGCCGGAATGGGATAGATACTCTGATTATTCTGGCCGCTCCTATGGTTCTCGATGTTGGCATGCCTAACCCTCACCCATCCTCACTGCCACCGCCACTGCTGCTCCGTGCCGCTGGCAATGCTCGCCTCGTTACTGGGAACGATGCCTTGCCAGGCCGAGGCGAGCAGCGTGGAGCAGTGGCGGCAGCAGCAAGAACGGGCGACGGTGATGGAGGTGAGTGGGGAGGGGGGAAGGGGTGCTGAAATTAAGGTGCATCTTAGAATCGATGCAAAGCCTTTTCCCTTTTGGTGGCCCTGAAATTTAGGTGTGTCTTACAATCGATGGCGTCTTACATTCGATGAAATATGGTATGATGGGAAGAAGAATCTATTCTTCCTCAGCACTTGGACTTAAAGTTGCGAATTATCAAGCTATGATGGCACGTTATCAGCTGTTTTTGTGGGACAAAATGTCTTCACTTATAGCATACTTACCTGATGATCAACGTGAACTGGCACATGCCTTCCATAATGAAGCTCTAAGGCTTTCAAAGCAGGAAATCCATACTTCTCGACATCAGACCGATTGCACGTCTAAAGCAATGATTGGAGCTATCGCTCTATGGTGCCATGCCTGGCTTCGCTCAGCTGGTCTACCTCCAGGGACTTGGTCTTGTATTGAAGACCTGCCTTTTGATGGAGAAGGCCTTTTCAATGCTTCCACAGGTACTACTATGGATACCATCCAGAAGGCTAAAACTACCGCTAAAAAGATGAGTTTTAACCCACCTGCTCAAACTTCTCGCTACCGTAAATTGTTCCGTACCCCACCGTACCAACAGAGACAAGTTCAGGATCATACGCCTCGGTATCAACCTCCAGCAACTCACCCCCAATATCACCAAAAGAAACAATTTCAAGCTCCGCAATTTCGACAAAGCCATAATAAGTTGGATGCGGGCCAGAAGCGGCATCTTTGACTTGAGCCCTCCACTTGCTCTGGACTGTCCTGTGTTCAGAGCACTTCTGAAATTTTTTTATTCTGCTTGGACGATGATAACAACAGACAGCTGGGTTTTATCAATTGTAAAAATAGGTTACATGATAGAATTCGACGTCCTTCCTCCCACTGGCACTGTCAAGATAACAGCGCCCTCGGAGTTGCTCAATCTAGAGACCCTTTCTCTCCTTCAAAAAGGGGCGATCCTAAGGGTTCTCCATTCAGATCTGGGAAACGGCTTTTATTCCCGTTACTTTACGGTACCGAAGAGGGATGGAGGACTTCGTCCAATTCTGGACTTACGAGATCTCAATGACTTCATTGTGACAAGGAAATTCCGTATGATCACGTTAGCTGCGATCCTCCCTCTTTTAAAGAAAACTCAATGGTACACATTGATAGATTTAAAGGATGCCTACTTTCATATAGGGATTCACACTGCGCATCAAAGGTACCTCCGGTTCGTCATCGGTACCGAGATTTTTCAATTTTGTGTTCTCCCTTTGGTCTCAAAACTGCTCCAAGGGTCTTCACAAAGTGTATGGCGGCAGTGTGTGCCCGCCTGCAGACACAAGGCTTGGAACTTTACTTATATTTGGACAACTGGCTCATTATCTCCCAATCTCGGATACTGGCAATGAAAGACATCCAAGATGTCAGGGCACTTCTAACAAATCTAGGTCTTCAAATCAGCTTAGACAAGTCGACTTCAATGCCAACGCATGTAATCCAGTTCATCAGAGTTATCCTGGGCTCACAACAAGGGTGAGCCTTCCTGCCCAGGGATCGGGCAATTACCATCTGAGACCTGGCACTGCGGGTGATAGAGGCAAGACAAGTTTCAGCTTTCACGATTCAAAGACTTCTCTGCCTTATGGCTGCAACTGTGAATGTGGTCCACTGGGCAAGACTCCATAGACCACTTCAACAATTTCTGCTTCTCATGTTCGACAACACCATGAATGCTCTAAAGGTCCGGTTGACCATACCAACTTCACTGAGCCCATCGCTGCGATGGTGGACAAACCTTCACAATCTACTGCAAGGGGTGCCTTTTGTTTCCCCAGATCCGACGAGATCGATCACGACAGACGCATCGATAGCAGGTTGGGGTGCTCATGTAGGCACACTAAGGATTCAGAGTCGTTATTATTATTATTATTATTATTATTATTGTTGTTGTTGTTATTTATAACCCGCCTCTCCCTCCGGATCGAGGCGGGGAACAACAATAAATCTAAAACACAAAGACCACAAAATAGATGAAATATTAAAAACAAATAAAAACATCATTTAAAACATCTTAAAATTCAACTGGGCAGGCCTGCCAGAAGAGATCAGTCTTCATGGCTCTCTTAAATTCATGAAGACTGCTAATTTGTCAAATGGTTGACTGCAGAGAGCACACTCCATATCAATATGTTAGAGTTGCTTGCAGTACAGAAAGCTCTTCAAACATTCAAACCCGATTTGACAGGGCACCATGTCCAGATTATATTGGACAATACCACAGATTATATTGGACAATACCTGAACAAAGAAGGAGGAACTCAATCACTTCCTCTTCTCATTCTAACTCTACAAATGCTCAAATGGTTTATTCCCAGAAACATGGTGTTATCTGCCATTCATATCGCGGGAACAGACAATGTTATTGCAGACGACTTAAGTCGCAATTTCCGGGACACTCACGAGTGGGAGATCTCTCAGTCTCCTTCGAAGGATATTCCACCGCTGGGGCACTCCACTAATCGATCTGTTTGCCACTCACAGCAATGCAGTCTGCGAGACATACTACTCCAGGACAGGAATAGGAGCAGCTTCTCTAGGAGACGCTTTCATAACACCGTGGACATCAGGCCTCGTGTATCTGCTTCCTCCATTCCCCCTGCTCACCAGGATAGTGACTAAACTTTCCAGGGGCAGAGCGAATGCCATTCTGATTGCCCCTTGGTGGCCAAGTCAGGGGTGGTTCGCTCCACTTCTCCACTTAACCAGAGCAGAAACTTATCGTTTGCCTGTAATTCCAAACATCATATCCCGAGATCAAGGACGGACATATCACCCTGAACTAAGCACCCTCAGGTTGACAGCATGGCAAATCCAGCAAGATGGGACCATTAAACCTCTCACAGGGCCTCACTTCGGTTTTGGAGGCTGCTAGACAACCCTCTACCCGAGCGTCATATAGCAGAAAGTGGGACAAATTTGTACGTTTTGCCAATGTGAATGGGTTCGACCCAGTCTCTGACCCAACTGAGAAAGTATTATCCTTTCTTTATGTCCTAGTTGTTGCTGGTCTTAAATAGACGTCTATAAGAGTCTATTTAGCAGCTATCTCAGTTAGGCATAATATGCTTCAAGGCTTCTCTGTTTTTACCCATTCTTTGTCAAAAAAGGTTTTGAAAGGTTTGAGTAATTTAGCTCCTCCAGTGCAGCTAATTGTACCTCAATGGAGTCTTTCATTGGTGTTAACAGCGCTGTCATCTAAGCCCTTTGAGCCTCTTGCAACTATTGATCTGAGACTCTTGACTTTTAAAGTGGTCTTTCTGGTGGCGATCACGTCAGCAAGAAGAGCATCAGAGTTGTGTGCCCTTCGAATTGACCCACCATATACCCAATTTTACAAGGATAAAGTTGTTATGAGGCCTGACCCTTCTTTTGTTCCTAAGATGGTGTCAGATTTTCATGTTAACCAAGATATAGTTTTACCCACCTTCTTTCAGGACCCCTCAGATTTGATAGGCTCCAAATTACATTCCCTAGATGTCAGAAGGGCACTTGCTTTTTATAAGTCTCTGTCGCAAACATTTCGGGAATCCCAAAGACTCTTTGTGTGTTATGGAGGTCATAAAAAGGGACATCCTGTTTCTTCTCAGAGACTTTGTTTGGATATCTTCAGCATATCAGATTGCTGGTAAAGAACCCCCAGAATCTTTGAAAACACATTCCACTAGGGGACAAGCCACTTCGACAGCATGGAATCATGGAGTCTCTATTCCAGAGCTTTGTAAAGCTGCTACCTGGTCTACGACATCTACATTTGTTAACCACTACAAGTTGGATGTCAGAGCTAGACAGGACTGCAACTTTGGTCGAGCAGTACTGTCTGCTATTCTACAATGAGTGATCTAGCGAGCCTATCCAAGTTAGCTTGTTATTCGCCCATATGTGTGATGCATAGAGACCACGAAGGAGAAATTAAAGTTGCATACCTGTAACCGTAGTTCTTCGAGTGGTCATCTGTGCAGTCACATAACCCACCCACCGGCCCCTCTTTGGCATCACTATAATTTGAATGATGTCAAGAAACTTTTCTCTGTGCATTCAAAAAAGTTTTATTGATTCATAATTTTATCTTCCACTTTGGTTTCGAGGCCAGACGGTCTCAAGGAACTGAGGTAAGCGGGAACCCGATGGAGCATGCACAGTACAACAGTGGAGGAGGGTTCCTGCCAAAAGCTTAGCTATAGAAGTTTCCCAAATGAGGCTCGGTGCTGGCGTGAGCCCATATGTGACTGCACAGATGACTGCTCGAAGAACGACGGTTACAGGTATGCAACCTTAATTTCCCATGGGATGGGGTGGCACTAACGTGATAGGTAGGCTTGTGTGCACCTTGGAAAACTGAGCTTAACTGGCCCTGAAATTAACCCCTGGCTTAGTTTCAGGATAGCATTCAAAAATGTGTCCGTTTGATGTAATACAGTCCAGAATTCTACCATTTCCATCTTATTACCTCATTCCTGGGTAACTGGGTAATATCCATCCAGAATAGCAGTGATAGACAAGTCTTACTCACCATTGTATTGGAGAGGATGTGGGGTCCGGGGAGTCTATGTTCACATGTGGTGGGGCTGTGAACGTGTTCAAAGATTTTGGACAGAGATTTTTAAAGAAATTTCCATCATACTGGAAACAACAGTAATAAAAACACTGGAATTGGCGTTACTTGATAAATTTGATGGCCCAAACCTAACTATATTACATAAAAAGCAAGCTGAATATCTCCTAATAGCAGCACGTATGTTGATATAGCTAAATGCTGGAAGGAGGCAAAAGGATTAAATAGGCCCCCTCCACAAGGATGCGCTTTTGCGCCCGGTTCGGGGATTATGCGCATTTTCGCGGAGGCGCATTTACGCCTAATCCCTCTGCACGGGAGGCGGCGAGAAGCGGCGAAGCGCATTAAAAGATGCCCAAAAAGCACTTTACAGGTAGTTAATGCGCATAATCGCTTGTTCACACAGCGAAAATGCGCTTTAACGGCCGGAGCAAAATAAAAGTCGCTATTTAACGCGCGTTCGAAAATGCGCATTATCGGGGAGATAACGCGCCTGTACGCCCGTTTTGCGCTCCGCTCGTGTGTAGGTAAAATTTATAATGAGCCTTCAAGGCTCATTAAACGTCTCGTGTGGAGGAGGCCATAGAAGAAAGTGGTACGTTATAGAATGGGAAATAGCGCTCTCCGAGAAACTCACTCAACGTTTGAATGTACTGAGAAAGGAAAAAGTCAGTATTGCTACGGAATGGTCGTGTTTTATTACACACACAAAGACAACAGCGCCAACACAGGTTCCATCTGCTTTTAATACCTTATGGTTACAATAGTTTCTGTGGAGGAAAAATAAATAACAATAATTAAAATAGCCTCCCATTAATTAATTAATCTTTAAAACTGCCTAATAACCAATGTTAATACTGTGTGTTTATAGTGTTGGACTGTGCAGTATTTCTCAAAAACACACAGATGTAATCTATTATACCTTGTATGGTTTCTGTATTATGTTAATATTTAAGTTTTTATATTTGCAAATATTAAAAGAAAAAAAAAGGTCGCAGGTTGTGCAGACCAGCCACTGAGCCATTTTTATTATTACATTTATATACCGCCCCTTAGCCAAAGCTCTCTGGGCAGTTTACAAAAATGGCAATAAGTAAGACGTTTATGCTAGCTCCTTGGGAAGTATACACTTGTTATAGGTTTAGCCAGCATGTGTCCTACCAAGTCAATCACAGGCACCACCCACCCCAAGCCATGTATTATGGGCTGGCAGAAGCTTAATAATCCTCCTGCTTTTTATCTCTTAGGCAAGCAACAAAACCCAGTAAATTCTAACCCCGGGTCAGCTGCTGTGCATGGTGGGCTTGTATTCAGCTTGGTGGGTTTCAGGTTGGGCAGGCCTGGATTAAACCCTGCATTTTTAATAAACAATCATAATAAATGCCAGGCTTGATAGAGGGCAGAGGGCCATCCCCCCCTCTTCTAACTAGTTGAACAAGTTGCTAAAATGTTGCTTAAGCATTTCCCAGTCTTTCCATTAGAGGCAGGCAAATTTCCAGGAACTGATCCAGATTTCACACCTGGTCAATTGACGAGCTTCAAATAGGGCTGTAAGGCAAGTACCATTTCCCTCACAGACTATTTGAAATAAACTTCTCCCCCCCCCCCCCCCACATACACACTTTGGCAATCCCCACCACCACCACCATTTTGCAAGCGGTTTGTAGCAGTTACGTGTGAAGCTGCTTTTGTGCACCTATTGTTTTCGTAAAATGGGCTTGTAGGCATTGGTACTTGAAGACATCCACTCACGAAATTATTTTCAAAACCGAGCAATGGAAGTTCCTTGTGCCTCAGCCTCCTAGACTACACAGGCCTGGCAGAACCTAGATGGTTGGGGCTGAGCTGTGGTTGTTGGTACACCCCTCCACCCTCTTGCAAACACTCGCCTCCTCATCTGTGTCGTCATGGACTGCCTCACCTGATTGAAGGGAGAGGCCGCCTTAATTAACCTCCGTAGCAGGGAGCTTGCATACCCAGTCTTTCACAAGTCTAGTGCTTCCACGCTAGGGCAGGATCTACACTACTGCTTTATAAAGGTATTGAAGTTGAGGCCCCACATCATAGGGAGCAAGAGAGAGAAGAGCAGGTAAAGGAAACATCAGGGCCTGCTCCAGTTTGGCTGCCCCTCTCCTGATTAACTGACATCAACTGCTCCTGTGGGAAGGAAGAAGGAGTGAAGGAGAATCAGACGAAGGGTAAATCAGGGCCTGCTGCAGTTGAACTGCCCCTTCCCTGGGAGATGACAGGGGAGGCAGGCCCATTCCATTAGCCCTGCTGCTGACAGTCTACCTGTTCTTTTCCTCTTCCCTCCCTATCCCTTTTCCTTGGGTGTTGTGTCTTTTTCAAATGGAAGCCTGCAGGCAGGGACAGTCATTTTTGTAGACTGATTGTAAGCTGCTCCATGAACCTTCATTGGCTGAGAAGCGGAATGAAAACACTTTCAATAAACAAGTCTTCTGATTGTGAATTGTTATTTATTATGAAGACCATGCAGAAATGAAGAATATGTAGTCACACTGTTCATTCTCAGATCATTACAATTTCATCTGAATTAAATGATATGTCAGACTCTTTAAAAGAACCATTTTATTGCATTTCTGAGATGAATACACTTTCTAAAAATATGTGTTAGTTGGCAGTGACAGTATGATTTAAGAATATAAAGTATTTTATAGAAAAAATTTGCTTCATATCCACATACAGGTTTACTGTGGTGAAATCTTGTATGGTCATGTCTATACTATAGACTGAAACAGATTTAAAACTCATGCCTCCTCCCCCCCCCCCCCCCCCCCCGGGGAACTGTAGCTCTACGAGGAGGGCAATGGCTCTCTATCAGGGAATTCTGAGCACCTTCCCCAAACTACAATTCCCAGTATACATTTGGGAAGCAACGACAGCAATGTGGTAGAAACCTGTCTAAGTTTGCCGTCTCTTCGAGGGGGATATCAATTTTCTGGCCATGCAGCAAAGCTGCTCCTCAAGGAAGGCAGTAGGTTGTATAGTTATCTCCTGATTGGGGCAAAATCACTACCCTGAAACCACACAACCTACTACCTCACCCTGCCAGAGCGCTGGATGGTGTTTATAACTCTCTGCTGGCTTTTACTTCTGCAATTCAGAGGGATAGTCTTGCACGAAGCGATGCAGAAGGAATAGTTGGAGCGCAACGCATGGCTGCAGCAATTGGCTCGAGCCGTGCCTGGCAGTGTCAAACGGGGGCCAAAGATATGACTAGGCCATGCCTGTGCTTGGTGCTCCTGGCCACTCTCCAAGGGCTGCATTGCAGCACCAGCACCATGTGACTCCAGCTCTCCTCCCTATCGCCACTTCTGTCCAGTCTCTTTCCCCATTGACCCCCTGCGCTTCCTCCAACCTCCTTTGTTAGCAGCACTCTATCCCTCCTCCAGCACCACTCCTGCACAGCTATTCCGGTGGGATTTTCTCCTTTGCGGCCCCAGTCTGTACCTTGCCTTTGCTGCCTCATCCTCTGTGGATAACCCCATGGACCTTCTCCTTGTCCTGAGTTGATGATGCTCAGTGACCGCTGCCAAGTGGATCTATTCTTGCCCCCACCCTTCCAATGTAGATTTCTAATGGCTAATCCGTTCTTTTGTGATTTACACTTGGGGAAACTTATGATCTTTGAAAACGCCTTGTGACATTACTAAACAAAGGATTTCCCCTCCAGTTATTTTCTGCAAAACATCATAAAGAATTCCACTCGGTTGTAATTAGCCAAAATTTATACAAGAGACCACCTCATGTACAGCTCAATTTAAGAAGACTTTCTTTGGCTGGTATGTTATCCCTTTGAATCATGTCCTTGACTCAAATAGCACAATTGACCAGTACAAATAGAGACAGAATAATCCTGTATATGTCTACCCAAAAGCGAGTCCCATGGAATTCAATAGAGCTAATTTCCCAGGAAACTGGGTACAGGAGTGCAATCTTAGTTTGATTTAAGGCTCAAATAATTGATCAAACGCCTCACTCGCCTGTCCTTTTGACACATGCATGTACCACACATCAGTAATAGTTGGATGTTGTTTCCCAATACAGTGAGATGTCCTACGCCGTTATCACAGCCACTTCAGGAAAGACAGTAGATTGTATAGTTATGTGACAGGCAGGGTATAACCCTAAAACTATACAACCTACTACCTCACCCCAAAGGACAGTCTGACTCCGATACAGATGAGGTTCAGCAACTCCTAGGATTGCATTTCAGTAACCTGAAAGACAAAAACAAACCTTCTAGAGAAGAGTTAATGGTTCTGCATTTTGAAGCAGCACATCTTGTTACCTAATCAATACACTGTTAATTGAAAATGCAATCTATGTATGTTCACTTATATGCAAATCCCTCTGTGTTAATTGGGGTTTACTCCCAAGCTAGTGTGCGTAGGGTTGTAGCATTAACTACAGTGGAGTCGTGAAGAATACATATTGAGTGTGTTTTAACTTTTATATCACAAAAGTTGTATCATTATGGTGACTGCCATATAAACAATGCTGGTCATGATCCTGCATTGTTGCGTGTGTGTGCTAGCCAGGGCATGCAGCTGTTGGGAGTGTCCCATTACCGTCCCATTACCAAGGAAGGCTGGGGGGGGGGGTGATGGTAGCTTGTTCGCTTACTGGAGGCCGCAGGGGATGAGGGACCTGCTTCAGAATCCTGTCAAGCCTAAATCATCATTGTGGCCACACAGTTTCCCTGGAGCTCTGTGGGCCTGTTGTGTAACCCCCCCTTCTCTTCACGGTGCCATCTTTCATCTCGTTGAGACCTCACTTCTCTGGTCCATCCTTATCAGCCTATCAGAGGGCAGTTGATAAAGCTCTGGTCATTGTGATGCCCCCAATACAGAACGTACATCTATAACCAACGTAACAAATGATAAACATGTACATTTACTTGAGAATAAGTTCCTCTGAACTCAGTGAGATTTGACCGTGTATAACTATGCAGACACTCAGGTTACCCAGATGTAAGAATATGTTGATTTAGGAGCCCCCTTCCAGATAGAACTAGAAAAACATGTAAGTCATGTTTAAATTGTCTTGGAACCAGCACTGAAAGCAGGAGGAGCCATTTATGTGGCATTACACAAGGTAGGCCAACATGTTATTACAAACACTGGGTGCTGCTGAAAATACACAGCCTAATATTGAATTCTCTCTTCCCACTCAATAAGACATAACTTAAGTATTTAACCTCCCTAGTGAGCTGACATCATTGTACTGATGTTTCCTGCCAGTGATGTAGGGCAGGGCCAAGGAAACGATGCCCTCCACATGTGTTGGACTACAGCTCTCACATCATGTATCGGAATTCATAATGGGAGTTGTAGTCCAACACATCTGGAAAGTACCAGGTAGGGAAGGTTAGTTCGGAGTAATGACTTCAGGATACCAAGTCAGTTAAATTCTATGTTATTCATTGAGTGTATGTGTATACCATGACATGGAGTTGAAATTTCTGTTTCTGATAATGTATAATTTAACCCACAAGTGTGTGTATAATTTTTCACATAATGGATCTGATTATTTGGGGTTCACAGAGTAGGGATGAGGAACCAAATCCCCTCTGGAGGCCCCCCGCCCAACAGGATGTCAACAATGGGCAGGGCCTTGCTGGTGAAGTCGGGGCAAGGCCCCTCCCCCAACATCATTGGGTCCCTGGCTGAAGTGCTGATGAAGCTCTTCTAGTTGGTGCTTTGGCTGGGGAATGGGTTTGCTCGTCCTTTGTTGACTGGAGTGCTATGTAAGGGAAATTCCCTTTGTTATCTCTCATCATAAGTTGGAGGTAACAAGGGGATTCCTCTCCTTGCCCGTTCCCCAAGTCCATGGTAGCCTGCAAACCACAGATGGGGTTTGGGGAGGGAAGTGGGCAGGGCCAGATGGGGAACCTCCCGGGCCAGGCTGGGCAGAGCTTCCCCATTCCAACCTTAGAGGTTGCATCTATATTATACACCCCCAAGTCTTAACATGCAATAGTCTTTAGAAAAATAATCTTAGCAATCATGAATGTTTCAGTGTTAAGAAGAATGCATTCTGTTCAGAAAGAACAGCAAACATGCATTAACATTGTAGGAGATCCACATGGGTATTCAGAAGACAAATCTTCTATCTCGGATTCTCTGCCTGTAAAAAGCAATACTGAATTGCTTCACAGGTGAGTCATAAGCTCCATCATACAGACTTAGTTTTAACCCTGTTTGTCCTGTGGTTGTCAACAATTAAAAGGTTTGGCTACATTAATGCTTAATGTGCTTGTTATGAAACGTTTTGCTCAAGGGTGAAAACCAATTACTGTTTGGTTTTTTTAAGTGCTTGTAAATTTATTTTAACTTGTTAAAAAGGCTGCTTAATAAACCAGAACGACATGTAGAGTCTGTCTGAAATCTGTTCTACTGTAGGAAAGCTGAGACTTCTTCCCAACCTTATTTCCAACTGTTTCGGTGCTAAGTGAACAACGCCCTTTGCTCTTTGGAAGATTGGAACAGATGCTAATAAATACCTCAACAGTTTCTCCTTAAAAGGCACCAAGCCAGTTATTTCTATTATGTAACAGGAAAGACGACAGTTTTAAGGTAGGAGAGGCGTACAATCCAGAGGCTAGCAACTGCCAGGATCAAGAATTTAATAGAACGTTGTAATTATAAAGGATATAAATAGGACTGCCAATTTTTCAATTACAAAAACACCAGCCAGTGGCAGCTTCCACCCCACTTTTCATCTGGGTTGAAGCGGGGTGGTGGTGGTGGGGTTCAATTGGGCTTTTCCCATGGCTATTTAAATAACGCACACAGATATATTAAATGCATCTGTGCACTTAACATCACATCTGGTTTGGCCCTTAGTTATGAGTAGGGCAGGCTTAAAAGCTCACAATGGTATGGTAATATGTAATAACAGGCCTGTCTCCACTGCCTTCTGGGTTAATCTGAGGAGGGCTGAAGGTTACTGGCATCCACCCAGACAAAAAACTGAAATGCGGGGCCCGTGCTGTGGTAATAACCTGCTCACCTGCCTTCTGGGAAACTCCTGCAAGTAAGCCAGCTCCTCATGTTCTGGTGGCTGCACTTTTTCTGGATCCAGCCTATGAGAGGCAAGTGACCAGTTACATCTGCTACCACAACCAGAGCAGCCTGGGCCTACCTGTTCAGACTTCGAAAGCTCCCTACAGGCAAGAACAGCGGGAGGGGCTTAATGTCTGACTGCTTTTCTACACGAGGCTGTAGAAACTCATAGATCAGTATTCTCCAACACACAATAGGCTACAAAATGTTTTAGAACAGTCTAACACTGAAGTACTGATTGATTTTATGACTCGGGATGGATATTGGGACCGCTGATACAAGGTCTCTTGATCAGGCCTCAGAGAACAAACCCCAGGCCACCAGCCCTCTATAGCTCTCCGACGAAGTGTGATGTCTCTCTAGGCCCTGAAATTTCCTTAATCAATACTATGATTAATTCTAATATCAATAACCTTCAGTTAATATCATGAAAGGATCAGAAAACAGTGAGGCTGAAATTAATAGCACTGTGGCCCCAGTATCAAATGACTCGCAAAGGGTTAATCTGATCCAGAAAACCACCTTATGTTTAAATGGTGCTGTGCAGTTTGACCCCTCAAGAGATCAAATCACATTAGATTGCTTTTCCTGACAAAACAAGACTGCAGGGAGCTCTCACTTCAGTGCATCTCCTGGAACATCTGGATGGTCCAACAAAAAGACAGATATTTGCTAGCACCTCTTTTATTCAATCGATGTCTTAATGACATAGTTTCCTTCTTATCTAGTCCTGATTTCTCCCCACCTCGTCTAAAGGACAGGAACATCTCAGTGTTATTATATGCGGATGATGCTGTTCTCCTGTCATACATCCAGGTGGGGATGCGTAGGCTTCTAAGAGCTTTAAATTCTTATTGTATGAGAGAAGCCCTTCAGGTCAACTATGATAAAAATTAAAATCTTAGTTTTTGGAAAAAGGAGGAAGGAATACTGATGGCAGCTAGATAGCCACCTGCTTGACCAGGTCAAATATCTAGGAGTGACATTCTAAAGTTCAGGGTCCTGATCTGAGTATTTGAAAACAACAGTCTTGACAGCTAATGCAACTGGCAATGCTATCCTTCACTTTGCAGCAGGACCAGGTGGAAACATGGTAGCCCCCTTAATAGAGCTATACAAAGGTAAATTACTCCCCCAGATTTTATATGGGGCACCTGCCTGGGCACATGCAGATGTTACCTCATTGGAGTCAACGCAGCATAAATTCTTATCCAGAGTACTCGGGGTACCTAGATCCACCTCCAAGGCCATTGTTCGATTAGAAACAGCTTGTCATTCAGTGGGAATGCTTGTCCAAAAAGCAGCCATCTTCTTTTGGCTAAAGATAGTGTTTCAACTGGTCCTACCCTTGGTTT
Source organism: Anniella stebbinsi (assembly GCA_029215795.1). Taxonomy (NCBI): domain Eukaryota; kingdom Metazoa; phylum Chordata; class Lepidosauria; order Squamata; family Anniellidae; genus Anniella; species Anniella stebbinsi. The sequence goes on from JARDYH010000003.1 coordinate 105,517,561, forward strand.
TATCAGCATATGAAGATATGGGGAGAGTACCATGGGCAGACAAGATAAGCATAGCTATTTCTGAGTTGGGCTTTTCGCAAACATACCTACTTGTGAGGGGCTACGATAGTGCCAGGGAGGAGATCCTTAGAAGGCTGCATGATGTTGACATCCAGACAGCAATGATCATCGCTGCTGGGAGTCATTCCAACATGATTTATAGAAGTATTATTGCCTTCCCAGGGAAGGTCCCCCCGTACTTGACTTCTGTCACCTCATATGAGCGGAGATGGCTTATGACTAGGTGCAGACTGAATTCACTCCAGCTGATGGAGATAAAGACACGCTATAGGTCCCCCATAGTGTGAAACCAGATTGTCCAGCCTGCTGTCTCAAGGTAGAGGACATGGTACACTTCCTAGCAGAGTGCCCATTGTATGCAGAGCTGAGGAAGCAATATTGAGCCCTTAATAGTTGGGTCTGATCACAACTCCCCTATAAGCATTACTTTAACATTATTGGCTGGTACAGATTACTATATGTCATATAGGACTGCCAAGTTTGTCAAACGGGCTCTGGAGAAACGGAAGTCACTGGCAGCCATAAAAGACTAAATTTATCAATATAATATGACATGTTAGCAAATATTGTCCAGGATTACAAGATGTTTTAACTTGCCCTTGTTAGCTATTTTACTATGTATTTTGATATTCCCTCTGGCTGAGAGGAGTTTTTATTGTGTTTCTGTATGCGCATGGCCCGTCTGGCTAATAAGCAATAAACTGTTGTGTTAATCCACTGTAGCTACTTTTGATTTCGTTGAAGAATTGAGATCCGAGCAGTACATGAAGAGCACGTATTTCCCTGCTGTTCTACTACATAACCTCTGGATGGCATGGCAGAACAACGCAAACATATGAGTGGAGACAGCGTTCCATCTTCCACTGCCCCCAAAGTAGATTGTCTGTGTTTTTAAAAGACATTTAAAAAGTCATGGGGAAAACAATGATTTGATGCCGGCCTGCAATCGTATACCCACCTACCTGGGAGTATGCATCATTGAACTTACTGGGGCTTATTTCTGTGAAAATTCTTATAGGGTTGCACTGAAAGTTCTGCAGACGCCCTGTAAAGAGTAAGTTAAGTTTATTTTAGAGTAAACAACGAGTGTCGGAGCAAGAAAAAGTAGCCACCGTAGGAGAGAGAACCACAGAAGGAAGGCACCCTTGGTCAGCAACTCCTCTTTCCCTGTATGTTTGCCAGGCCCCTGGCATCAGTAACCAGTATCCTGATGCATCTGCTAGGTCCATGTTCCCTGGCAGGGCCCAGTGGGGTCACTCCTGTCCTCCTGCCACCCCTACCATGGGGCCTTTCTCCAGCTGCCACATGGGTCCCCCACCAGCACTCCCCACATCCTCACTCCAGCATGTGGCAGCATTTCTACATCTGCGGCAATGGTCCGCATCCCATTTTGGGTGATCTCATAATGGTGGGTGTCAGCATAGATGTTTATATGAAAAATGATGAGGCTGTCTGGGTGAGCAACAGGCAGCAGAAGCAGCCCTGGGTGGGGCCTGCAATGGTGGGGGCGGCAACGCTGGTCAGGACCCAAGTTGGCAGCACCGGGCTGAGGAGCCATTCCGGTCTAGTGCCAGTCCTGCTATCTACAACTCCGCTTTCCTTGCCTGTAGGAAGGGAGCTTTCATAGTTCGACACAGGCAGGGCTGCTTTGTTCATGATAAATGGAATGTGCAGCAGCCCCCCAGCTCTATGAGGTCACAAGGGGTTTCACAGATGGGAAGCAAGTTTGAGTCTCAGGCTGTTAGAGCAGAAGATTTAAATAGGCTGCAGTTCAGTTTATGATAAGCACTTTTAGTTCTTACTGATGTGTGTATTGGAGAGTGAGATAAAAGTATGGGCTTAACTCAAATGGAAATCAGCGGAAAACAGAAGTGCTTAACTTTGGCTGGATTGGAGCCGTAATAGTTTTCCATGACCCTTTTCCCGTGTCCTTACCAACTGCTTTGCTGCGTTCGTTCCAAAGGGCTTTATGGTGGTGAAATGTGGCCTACACAGCTGAACAAGGCAGCCACGGCAAGGACTCATGCTAGAGTGTGTTTCCATGATCTCAATGGGAGGCAATGATGGCTACCAGATGGTCTGAGCACAGAAATCGGGACCAAGCCAGCTTTGGGGATGGACAAGAAACCTGGGAGAGAGAGAGATGAGACACATATTGGGGAAGAAAAGTAATAATCTGAAACAGCAATTTCAATCAAAGGCTTACGTCTGGCATTTGACAAAAACAAAAACCAAGAGTGAGGAAGGTTTGGGCAATGTTGTAGAAGCCATATATCTACCTTTTGGTTATCCTTTGTCAGTCATGAATTAATTTGGTCCTGGGATTTACGAAATATTTTACTTTCCCCATTTTATCCACGTTAATTAATGGTAAGCCCTGCTGAGTTCCATGGGACTTAATCCCTGGTAACAGTGATTGGGATTGCTGCCTTAGCATTGCTAATTACATGAATTGCTATTTTCATATGTATTGAATTGTTACCAAACAACATCCTAGTAGTAACAAGTGGCATCACTCCAGCACTACAAGAAGTAAAATGAAGTCCGGCATGCAAAACCTTGGACTTGGGGAGCCCAGAGAGAACAGGGTCTACTTAAGTGGTGCTCGAATGCTTGAGATCCAGCCATCCAGCACACGGGTGGAGAACCTGTGGCCCTCCAGATGTTTTGACCCGCAACTCCTATCATCCCTCACCACTGGCAATGCTGGCTACCACTGATGGAGGACCTGAAATTGCCCAACCCTGATCTAGAAAGAAGGACGGCGGCTCTGTAAGGCATTTCCCCAAAGAGCGCTCCGTGGAACCTGACAGCAATTCCGTTGCACAGCCACCACTGCTGTTTTCCATTTGCCTTCTGTAACATTCTGCGGCTCTTCAATGGACTTACTGCCGTAGGAGTGTGTGTCTTTGACTCGTACAATAAAGCTTTTATCCATGTAAACCTTCATTTATGGAGTGAAAAGAAGGTTCTGAGGTATCAGAAAGCAAGCAGATCACTGCTGCCCTGGGCCTCCTCCACATGAGACGTTTAATGAGCCTTGAAGGCTCATTAAAAAATTTACCTCCACAAGCACAGAGCGCAAAACGGGCGTACAGGCGCGTTATCTCCCCGATAATGCGCATTTTCGAACGCGCGTTAAATAGCGACTTTTATTTTGCTCCGGCCGTTAAAGCGCATTTTCGCGGTGTGAACAAGCGATTACGCGCATTAACTGCTTGTAAAGCGCTTTTTGGACATGAATTAATGCGCTTCGCCGCCTCCGGTGCAGAGGGATTAGGAGTAAAAGCGCCTCCGCGATAATGCGCATAATCGCGGAACCGGGCGCAAAAGCGCATCCTTGTGGAGGGGGCCCCAGTGTTCAACAGTGTGCAATTCTCCATGTCAATTACGCACGATGCTTTTGCTGAGAGCTCCAATTTTACATAAGCAAAAGCAACAAGGGAAATGTTTTGATGATCGGCCAAGACAAGCACTGAAAAATGGAGGCTCACCCTGAACTAAAGGCTTAATATGCTATTCTACGTTTTGCAGGGTTCCTATTCAGAAGCTGCTCCCAAAGAACCTTCTAATGGCACTTTAAAGAACACGAATCCCAATCTGGCTAAGGGCTGCGTGTGTGTAGCCCCAGCTGTGTGTCTGGTGAAAGCACCAATCAGGTGTGAAGGTGGAGTGTGTGTGTGTGTGGGGGGGGGATAAACGCAGCCCCAGGCCTGAACACGTGAGCCTACCGCTGATTTGCTGACTAGGACAAATCAGTTGTAAGGCAAGAGCTATATAGATGCCGACCACCTCATCCAGCCAATGATACACATGCAGAAACAGACACGGTACAGCTACCCAATTTTGTCGGGCACAGCTCAAAAGGAAGGCATCCCTTCCCTCTCTTTGGCTTTCAGAAAAGGCCTGGGCTCTGGGTTCCTACATACTGTTAAATGACACCTGTGGAGGCTAGAAGCACAGCAGGAGCCTTTGCTCACATTATGGAAGAGCCTCCCAAAAGAAGCTCTCCGATGTCCACAGTTTTAGTCTCCTTGACTAGGCTCCTCCAACCCACCCCCGATTTAAAGTACAGCTTTGTCAGACAATGTTTAGCTCTATTAACTACATTTACTATTTTAATTTCTGAACTCTTACTTGTTTGCTTATTCTATGTAGTTATTTTCATGGATGAGACAAAGTGCCTCCATTTGTAGAAGGTCCCTCCATTTGATTTTTGAGGATCACCCCCGACCCCCCCTCCCACACTTACATCACAACTCACCCCATTCAGCAGGGCCTCCTGAGTCTCTGTGTAGCATTTTTTTCCCCAGGGGGCTGGAGTGGCTCTGCCATGGGAAAGAAGGAGCAGGAGGCTCCACTTCCATCACCACAGTTGATTCAGCTGAAATCTGGATACAGCCCGCAGCAATTCGCAAAAGTCCTGGATTTTACTTTAAAGAAAGCTGGAACAATAAACTAACGAAAGAAAAAAAATAGAAAAAGAAAAAAAACTGTGATTAGTGTGTGTCAATTCTTCTCAATTGAACTAGTTTCCCTTTAAACTATTCATACCCTATCACCCAATGGGGTGGGATGGGGTGGAAGGAGAGGCAACTTTCTCAAAAATTAAAATAAATAAAACGAGTGCAGGTGGTCCTGTGTGTGTGTGGCTGTGTGTGTGTTCTGGATTACTATTTTCAAGGAACAATGATCAGATTTCCAAGCTCTTTCCTTTCTTCCCTCCCTCTGTTTTTTTCCTGAAAGCTGTATGTACATTGTTAGTGCTAGATAAATAAATAAAAAAGAAAAAGCCCCAATATTGCAGCATAAAGTCCAACCACTTCTCCACCTAAGGGGGAGAGGGAGAGAGCAGGAATCAAATGAATGTTGATTTTTACTGGTAAGGTGTAAGAATTTATGAGATGTAGCAGTAAATGTCAGAAATGTTTAGTACTGTTTTCATGGCTTGTTTGTTTATTTATCAGATTGACTGATTTATATTCTGCCTTTCAACCAAAAATGGCACTCAAGGCACAGATTACATTCAAGGTATTGCAACCATTCTTTGCCTATAGGAAATGAGGATGAAATTTGGGCATTGACTGAAGTCACTCAGTTGGCCTTGGTATTTATTTGTATCTGTCAGAATTTTCTGGTATTTCCCCTCTTGGCCTTTTAAATTCAGTGACTTATACAACATATATTAGTAATAATATAGGACATATAGCATTTTCCATGTTTTTCTAGCATGTCACAATTATCACAATGATCCTTACAATCTGCAATGTAAGCAAGTATGGTTAGCCTAATATTATTACTTCAGATGTAGACTTTGAAGCTGAGGAAAAGCCTAAGGAGATCTAGTGAGTTCACGGGAGAGAAAAGACTCAAACTAGGGACATCCTGATTTCTAGCCACTACGCTACACTAACTCTTGCAAATTCACAAACTATTGTGAATAAAAAATTGCAGTCCAGAATGCTTTCTTTCTAATAATTAAGATAACACATCAATCAGCACTATCCCCACAAGGACCACTAGGTGTCATAAACCAATCGTGCAAACAAGTGAAGAGCAATTGGATGCCCAATGCAGTAGTATGCTATCTCAGCAAAAAGCTGTTTAGACATGAAATCTGTTTAAATGTGTAATGACACACATATTCTCTCTCTCTCTCTCTCTCTCTCTCTCTCTCTCTCACACACACACACACACACACACACGCACGCACATAATCGAGGAGCATGTCAAATTGCTAGGCTTCATCAAAAGTCCTTTTTCTAGCCTACAACCATGTACTTCCATACATCATTATGAACTGCTAAGTGTGCTAAAACCTACTCTGCAAGGAAGATAACCAACCCTGATGTTTAGTGCACAACCATTTCATGGCACATCACCTCAGCACACAACCTGGGACTCGTACGATCCTTTGGGATGCTGCAGGGGATTTTAGGTTGCACCTCCTTTGGGGAATATGTACTGTACTGAATCACTGCAACTCCTTAGGGTGCTGCCATCAGAGGCAACGGCCTGGATTGCTTGTGAAAACAGGAAGACGCTCTTTTGTCTTGGGGGCACTGTCCAGCCGGGCCAATGTTGTCCACTCGAGCTGGCGTTGGCTGTCCAAGGGGTCAAGCAGGAGTCTTTGTTGGCCCTGTTGCCAAGGGACCTTTGCAATCTTCCCCTGGAGGTGCTGGAGATTGAACCTGGGATATTGCACCACTAAAGTATGCCCCTGTGCTCCCGCTATATAGTCTGGCTAATCCTGTTTGTTGTGTTTATTGCCTTTAGGAATCATGAAATTAGCCTTATGTTAGCTGATCCAGGGCCAATCTGAAGATGTGTAAAGGTACCCAATATGCTATGCAGTTCTGTGGTATAACACAATGGATCCTAAGGACCGGCTCACATGTTAACCTGTCAATGAGGAAGCATGTGGAACTCAGTCTCTCTCTCTCTCCCCCACCCCTTCCTTCCTTCCCATTATAGCAAATGCCAAGCCAGCTTGAGAATGTTTCCAGGCATGACCCTCTTCCCTTGCTTCCTCTGATGCTCTGGCAAGGAGACAGTTACCATCACTAATTCACTCTCCGCAGAAACAACAAGCTTTATTGCCTAACTGCATTTTTCTGACCAGTCCATATTTCTCCTGCAAGGGCTGAGTAATTGTTATTTCTCTTCTCGCAGAGAGACAGAAATGGCAAGGCAAAAATGAAGACAGCTATAGAGGCGCGTCATCCATATAGTGGTGACACCAAACTCCCAAACCCTGAATGAGCTCCCCATATGGTTTCATGTTAAATAGCACGGGGACATGACAGGACTCTGAAGATCTGGATAATCCATTTTATCTAGAAAAAAATGTAACCAAGAAGACACCACCCAGTTCATCACCTTGCCCATGAATGGAACATTCAAGACTGGTTGGAAATTGTCCAAATCGGTGGGAAGGTTTTTCCCCAATAATGTTGTTATCACAACTTCTTTCAAACATGCAGGGACCATCCCTTCCCGTAACAAGGCATTTATCACTCATTCTACCCATGTAGCCAGTCTGCTTTTATTAGCCAGGGCGAGTATGAATTGAGTACGCAAGTAGTTGGCTTGACCTCCCTAAGAGTCCTTTCCATCTCTGAAGTTGCACAAACTGAAACACATCCAGTTTAACTGGACCAGATGTACTGGGTACAGATCTAACTACAGCATCCAAATCAGAATGGTTATGAGTGGCTTTATCAACAAAATGCCTGGCAATTTGGTCACAGCAAGCTACTGAGCAGCCCACCCTGTGAGCCACAATGTAAAAGACTTGGAACAATTCTGGCCAGCTTTGGGGGATGCCATGGTAGTGGAAGTCATGGGGAATTTTATCCTGGTGCAGAGAATGTTTATCTGTATGCAAATTGAAGCTTACACACCCAGGGACAGGACATACAGCAGCCATCATGCCAACCACCTAGGCCATTTCCCCATTCCAAAGGTCAACCAGGGCTTCTACAGTTTGTGTGCCAGGAAAATCCCCAAGAGCCATTAGAAAACCATTTGGATCCATCAGCCTCCTGAGGCGGACTATCCTAACAGTACTCTTGTCTCTGCAAAGGTCTGTGCTGCTGATGAGCATCAACCTGACTGGGTACTGATCTGTCCATGACAATGGAATTATATTAAGTTCCCACCCAGCAACAAACAAACAAACAAGGTCCAAGGTGCAAGGGTAGATGTTTGAGGCTTATGGGAACTGAAATCGAAAACACCTGGTGGGCACTAACAGAATCCCTATCTTCTTTCAAACACCCAACTTCAGAATAACACCCAAAACCTGGTGAAGGCTAGATGGTCAAGGCAATGGTATTCCAATAGATCCATGATCATATTAAAATGGCCTGATTTGAGGTTGGCCCTATATGAAGCAATCAGATTGGATATTTTAAGATACAGGAAGGTTACCTCTGCCAAATGTACATTATGAGGTGATTAATAGGCCCCTCTTTGGAGGGGTCGGAAGGGGGGTACGCCCCAACTGAGCCAGTCAGATTGGACAGTCTGTAATTATAGACACCTTTCCCCAACAGCTGCTGCTGGTTTCATCCATATACCTTATGATGTATGTATTAGTCTTGAAAATAGGTTTTGGGTGGGTGGCTGCAACCTCCTAAACGTCTCAGCAGTTGTAAGACTGGCAGTTTTGGAGAGGCCACAACTTATGTAAGATGTCCACATAGTTAAACCTATTCTACCTGATGATGTCAGTATTTTGACATGGGCTCTTGGACTATCTCTCTTAAATGCCAGGTCAGCATGTTCATCTAATATCAAATCCTGGAGCACAGATGCAATTCCCATTAGCCAGCCTGGCATTCAGCAGCATGACTTTAAATCTTGCTAAAAGCCACACAAGTTACCAAGCCTGGTTGACACAGAGGAGGCCTTGAAAGAATCTCCACATGACCAGAAGCCTCTGGTGTGCTGTTATCTCCCACATTACTACCTGCTTGCCTACCGTTCATTCACCAGCAGCAGCATGGGATTCTTTTTATAGCCGCAAGAACAAGAAGGATGCAGCTATCAGAACCACAGCTCCAATAGCCAGCTGACAGAATCTGTATGTGAAGGCTCTTCTGAGGCTTCAGTGTGAATCAGGCATTACTTGTAAGTCAATGTACTTGGGATCAGCGTGTCTTGCTTCCAAAACGAATGCTTAAGTGAGCACTAGCAGTGAAAATGCAGCACATAGTTTTGAATGGTTAGTTCCAGAGTCTAATATTCATATTCAACCTTGTTAGTGTCTAAATTAGCATCTTAGGTATAGCAAAGCTCTGAAATCATCGTTCCAAATATATTTCGATCCATAAATATCAGCTATTCTGAATCAACAAGCTGTGATAAAAACTATTATTCAGAGTCTAAAGTTACTAAATCAGCATTTTAATACCCCCTCCCAAGAACTGCTGTAATTGTATCAAAACACAGGCAATTTATGGCAATGCAGCATTATTACCTTTCACTTATTTTTCTGTTCATCCTAACGTGAAGATTAGGGCTGGTTCAGAAATAAGCTGAACCGTTTCTAACCAGAATCTGAAAATAGCTCAGTTCATCATTTCAAAGCCAATCCAAGCTTAACAGGGTTCCTCCTATGAGTACCCAAAGCCACTCAGCATTATTCAAATATGCTGTGATGGAACGATGCTCTACCTGGGCACCTGGGAGAAAGAAGAAGGCTTCGTGGCTGCTGAAACACAAGGACTACAGGCACAGGCAGTAGTGGAAGGGGGGGGGGGGAAGGATGACTTCCCATGGCTGCTTCTGGCAGTGAGCAGCCAAAATCATTTTGCTGAACTTAATCTTAGCCCTAATCCAAATCCAAATCAACTTAAACCCAATACAAAGCAATTCTGCAACCTCATTACATGATGTAAAGATTTTCCTCTGAAGGCTTTTTCTATGGTATATACATACCTTGTAATTTCCCATTCAACTGTTAGAACCAATATTTTCACAAGTAAACACGTGTTGTTTCCCAGCAAATCTCATATCCTGTTTAAAACAAACAGAAGATGTACGTGTTGCTAACCAGAGAAATACTTGCAATTGCGACTGTAGAAAAACTGGCTAAATATGGATAATCCAGCAGGGTTTTCTAATCAAATGATTCATGTAATCTATGGAAATTACTTTACATAAATTAAACAACATTAAAACTGCTTAAATAGACATTTAACGCCCAGGATGATAGTTCTGGGGGACGTTGACATACCTGTTGAGGACATTGGATACAGAGCAGCTCAGGACTTCATGGTCATCATGACAAACATGTCATTGGCCCTACACATATTGTAAGACACACTCTTGATGTACTTTTTTCTCAGCTGGTGATCTGAAGATGGAGGATAGGCTTTCAGGGGCTTTCCCCTCTGCAAGGGGTATAGGCTTTCAGGGGCTTTTCTCCTCTATTAAAATGGTCTGCCCTTGAATCCCAGTGGACTCTGGTGGATTCCAAAGGGCTGTGGGAGATTTTCCAGCTGGTATGGTTGGCACTTCTGTTGATACCCTGGTTACTGGAGATGTTCCAGTGGGAGGGGTTGACACAGTGGCCTCGTTCAGAAGACACCTTAAACCACGGCTTTTTGCCTTATTTACCATGGTGAAAGCCATGGTTTAAGGTGTCTTCTGAACAGGCTCAATAGCACCTAAGTGCCCTATCCCTCCCTGGGTAATACATCTGAGTATTGGTATACATCTGAGCTGAGGGCAATGAAGCAAGTAGAACAACAGATAGGACGCAGGTGGAGGAAAAGCCATGTTGACTATGATCGAACACAGCTTTGAGCCCATTATTGAGCCTATTCTGTAATGGGGAGAGTGGCAAAGAAGTGTCTCTTTTCCACCGCCATTGCATCTTGACAGTGCTGCGCTGCAGAGCTTTTCTGGGTGGTGAGGGCTCTGTTGCAATCTGACCCAGAGAAGGAGATGCATGCTGTTTACCAGTTTGTGCAACACTTTGAGGATAAAGACATTCACAGCTATCACAATTTAAGGCTCTACAGTTACTGCAATCCCAACAGTGGAAGTATCTGTATCCATCCAGCTGTGTTGGATGAGTTTCAATCGTTGAGGCCTGAGGATGTGGACAGGGTGCTCGGTCGTGTCTGGCCAACCACTTCTACGCTTGACCCTTACCATTCTTGGCTTATTACATCTAACAGGGAGGCATAATTCATTCAATGCTGAAGGCATGGCTGAGTTACGTTTGATAGATGTATGATGCATGCTACATCCTGTGGAATGGGATTATCCTTCTTTTCATCCATGCATCAAAATTGCTTTAGGTTATATTATTTTTGGTCTCTTCCTCTCTATTTCAATATGTGACAGCATGTGATATTGATACAATTGCTATCTCAGACCATGTTCCGGTTCATTTGGGAATTAAATTGCCCAATTTTGTTAAGCTTTTTGGCACTTGGCACGTGAACGTTTCAGTTCTTAATGATAATAACTTTAAAACACAGATAGCTTCTGAACATAATGAATATTGTAAGATTAACAGAGGTTCAACCACATCTTGCGCTACAGAATGGGAGGCATCTAAGGCATAAGTAAGGGGGAGAATTATTGCATATGCTTCTTACAACAAAAAGATTAGGGTGAGATAGGATGAGATTTTGGATAAAGCAGTGAAGTCCTCATTAAGCGTCTCCCAGAACTCTATTGAAGACTACAATGTCCTAAATATGAAACAAATAAACTAATCTCAACATTAATCTACAGCAGAATCCACGTTGACTTGTTTGTGTCAGAGGTACTGGGAAAGGGGAGAAAGGCTTGGCCAGATTCTGGCATTTTGATTGAAAGAACAAATAACTCGGAATTGTATTCCACTGATTAAAGATGTCCACAACAATGTATACACAAACCCAAATGATACACATTTAGTATTTCAGAAATTTTATTCTGAACTATGTAGGATGGATCTTTGAATCAAGAACTTGATTCGGATTTGCTCCTTCCACAGTTTGATTTGCAGCAAAAGGAACTACTTGCAATAACTTTGCAGGTTATGTGTGTTATTGAGAATATAAGGAATGGGGAAGCCACAGGGCTAGGTAGGTGGTTTTATAGAATGGTATAAGGAGGGCTTGAATTTGTTGACTCCTGAGCCTTTTTGTGTTTATTGTAAGGCTTTTGAATCAGGAAATTTACCAACATTGTTATATGATGCATATATTTCTGTTTTTCCTAAACCTGGTAAAGATCATACTGACTGACTGTGCAAATTCGGCAGCAGTTCTTTCACTTGATGCTGAGAAAGCACTTGAGAAATTACATTGGCAGTTTATGTTTGTGACTATGGAAAAAATGGCTTTCTGGAGGGATATTTAAGATAGATCAGAATTTTATATCTCTCTCCTGTGTCACAAGTGATGACAATTTTTTTAAAAGTTTTTAAATTTTGGTCATGGAAGGGCACAAGGCAGGACTGCCCTCTTTCTCCCTTGATATTTGATTTACATTTGGAACTCTAAGCAGAGCAGAGAAATTCATGAGTTTGTGCCTGAACAGGTTCACTATATAAGGGTTTTATATGCAGATGCCATTGTTATTTATCGATAAATTAGAGTCATCTATGCCAAAATTAACAAGATTAATTGACACTTTTTGTATACTTTCAGGTTATGCTATCCATTTGTCAAAATCTGAATTAGTAGATGGTATTAAGATACCTGATGTAGTTACTAAATGACAATTCCACTGGTGTCCAGAAGCTATAATGTTTCTTGGAATATAGGTGCCTAGACATATTTTCTCAAATAATTAAATTGAATTTAAACATATTACAGGCAGAAATATCTCTTTATTTGGAAAGATAGACATCACTTAATTGAAGTACTTGGAGAAAGATTAATATACTTGAGTTTTTACTATGGGTAATTTATGCATTGCATAATATTCCTTTATTTATTCAGCAAATGTATTTTCAAAAACTCTGTGCAGCGTTCTGGAAGTTTATTTGGGGGATCTCCTCTCTGGTTTTCATTTAAGAGGATGCGGCTGCGAATTATGGAGGGAGGATTTGATTTTCTGGATCCCAGTTTATATCATACCAATGATTGGAAGGTATCTTTTTTCAGTTAATACTCCTCCATGCGTTGTTTAAGAGTCAAACTATATGATATCTAGTTTTGGTTGGATGGATGGCTCTATAACCCAGGCACATTAAAAAGCAAGGAATGGCTCCACCTGCAATTTCGGTGACTATAGACACATGGCCTATAATGTCTCATCAGCTGCAGTTTAACTCCTCTTCTCATGCTAAATTAACTTTATGGGGGAATCTTGATTTAAATAGAGAGAAACAGCCTTTTTTGTTAAGGAATTGGGTTGATAGTGGAATTTAAACTTTAGATCACTTAATGGGATCAGACAATGAGGTTTTGCCATTTTCAATACTCGCATCACATCATCTAGTGCTTGGTGGCAATATATGCAATTACAGCACCTTCTGGTATCTATATATAAGTCATCAGCCTCAGCACTTCCTGTACTGTTGGAGGAATTAATTGGAACTTTACAGAAAATTAAGCCTACAATAGTTGATTATAAATGTCTTTTGGAATGTAATAAAGTGAATGTTCAGTATGTTGGAGGGCAATGGAATAGGGAACTGGAGTACCTTATACAGCCCAATCAATGGAAAGTTGCCTTAGCTTTCATGTGTACTATTTCTCTAGATTTAAATGGAGGTTGATTCATCACAAAGTTATGTTTCATGTATGTGGGACTCCACAGAGGTTGCTTAAGAAAAAGTGGCTATCACTGCTAGATGTTGGTGATGTAATGCTGACAATGTATTGCTGTGGCATATGATGTGGGCATGTGGCTTCTTTCTGGTTGGAAGTTACTTCCCGCAGAGAGCTTCGGCTATAGGGCAGTATAAAAATGCAATAAATAAAATAAATAAATAAATAATAAATTTTGTTCTAGAAAAATCTGTGATAATTGCAGATGCACATGAGCTTTTAAATTATAAATAGTTGGATAGCAAAAGTGGACTCTGAGAGCCCTAACAGTTGCAGTTTGTCTCTAATTGCAACCCATCACTAGTCTTTTTGGGACACTGTTTCTATACTTCTAGCAAGACAGATTTAATCTTTAATATTATGGAACCTCAAAAATATTGGAAATTTTATCTTGGTACAGAGAACTCTTATATTGTTCAGTATGCAAAATCAAGCTTATGATAAATTACAGGATTTGTGTGTTTATGATAAATTACAGGATTTATGATAAATTACAGAATACTGTGCTCTTCCCAAGAGCATTTAAATTTCTTAAAGGAACTCTGGAGCAAAGACTTGGTACTTCCTGGTTTAATTCATGGCAATGCCTCAGATAATCTTCAGTGCCAGATTACAAAACAAGAGACACTTGTGTGTGTGTGACACAAAATTTTGCATCAATTACCTTTGAAGGTGAATAGTTGTACTACGGATAGCTGAATCAGTCTGTATCCAGCCTATGTCAGTTCCAGATATATTCAATCATAAGTCTCTTCAGTCCAATTTCCACATCAGTCTGCAATCATTGTCCTCAACTTAGTTGTATATCAGGGAGCTGAATAGGCTCTGCAATGTGGGAGAGGATGTTCAGGAGCAATTGTGTCAACATGCCCTGGTCAACTCCATATTCCACAGAGTGAGCAGGGCTTCGATAGGAGCACTGACCATACTAGCCAGAAAATTCCCCTGAGCTTTCTGGAATCCATTCTGGACCATCCTACTAGGCCCTCCCCTGCAGACAGGAATAGTTACTCCAAGACTAAATCGTAACAGGCAGTAAAGCTGACCATGACTAAGGAATAGATGTAATCTCTCCCATCTTAAGACCACTATCGTCCTGTCCAGTAGAGAAAACCAAATCCAGTGTGGCAAGCTACATGTGTTGGGCTGATGACATGTTGGGGCAGCCCTATAGTTGTCATGGCAGCCCCGAAATCCTGAACAGCCCCAGCTGCCCCAACATGGATAATGAAATTCCCAGAACCATCATTCTGGGAGTTCTCAACACCACATCTGAGATAACCTCCCTCAGCTCAGGCAGGGAGAGTGTTGGGCAGTGGGGTGAGTACTACACTAAAACCATGCCTAATCTGTCCTGGGTGCCCAACACAAGATACAGACATCAAGCCTGGCATTCGGACAGGAAGCTTGAGGAAGGAATTCCTATAGACGACAGCAACACGCCCTCCCAGGTCATGTAATCAATTCTGGTACTGAAATAAGGACTCATGTGGGCATAAGACTGAGACAGACTAAGTACTACCCAAGTCATGTTTCAGCAATATATAACAAGTCAGCTGCCTCATCCACAATCAAATCAAGAACGAGAGAGATCTTATGATTAACCAATCTGACATTAACAACAGCACTAGCAGACTAGAGGGCAGGCTATTAGGCCCCTTCTAGTTTGGGTGGGGAAGACCAGGATAGGTAAATAGGCACAAAATGTGTGATAGCTCTTCTCCATACCTGGCATGCCAATCCCACTACACAATACTTCTAGTTTCCATTTATTTTCTCCCAAACAAATGAATGGTTGCTACTCACGTCTATGTGGAAAAATAAAGTAAAACCTCTCCTACACCCCTCATTCTAGCTAGTCTCACTTTCACCACAGACACACACTGTTCTAGCACATTGCAATTTTAAAAAGAAACAGAACCCTATATGCTTATAGATGTAAACGGATTTTCAGTGGCTGGGGTCACCAGATAAAGCAGGTTTAGATAGCTGTGACTTCAATAGCGCTCC
The DNA here is from genome assembly GCA_029215795.1 of Anniella stebbinsi. Classification (NCBI taxonomy): domain Eukaryota; kingdom Metazoa; phylum Chordata; class Lepidosauria; order Squamata; family Anniellidae; genus Anniella; species Anniella stebbinsi. The sequence continues at coordinate 105,532,917 of JARDYH010000003.1, forward strand.
AAGTTGCTCCACCCTATTACTGTCCTCCATATAATTGCTGCCATTCTGTGGAGTGCCGTATGTGCATGAAAGTACTGGGGCCAATGCAGCCATGCATCCAAGTGTGCAATCCAACTATGCAATGTGCAGATCCCTTTAGCTAACATCTCTGGAGTGCAATATTAAAGGCAGAGACCCTCATTATTTTTTTAGTCCAAGCCCTCCAGCTAATAGCTCTTTATTAACACAGTGCATCAAAAAGATACCAAAAGATTATCTTTAGGATTCATGGAAATCATTGTCACTCTTTTAAACTTGCTGGATAAATAATCTTGCAGGCTGATGGTATGAGCTCCCAGATTATGAAAAGAATATTTTTTGTGATTACGTGACACAATTCTGCAGGCTTTTCCCTTTTCCTGCCATGAGAAGCTTATAGATCTCCCTTTTGTACATTTGTTTGTTCTAAGCCTAAAACGGTATTTGAGAACGAATGAATTTGGTCCAATACAATGACGTAAAATGGGTGTATCGGCTACAGGTGGAAGGGCTGCCTCAGTGACTCTACATCAGCCTTCTCCAACCTGGTGTCCTCAAGTTGTTTTGGACTACAGCACCCATAACCCTATGCAGGCTATGGCTTTATGGGAGTTGTAGTCCAATACATCTAGAGGGCACTTGGTTGGGGAAGGTTGCTCTACATGATTATTGCTGGACTGCAAGTTGTCAGTGTCCCTGCAAACTACTGCAGGTAGCAGTGGGAGCCATTGAACAGCTAAAAGGAGTGATAGAGAATCTCTACCTATAAAGCTGAAAGTATGTGTGTAGGGGGGGGGGAAGGGATGTTTACCCACTTCCAGGTGAGTTAGAAACTTGAAAGTTGGCACACTGATAGGTCTGGCTGTGCAATATACCAGAAAAAAACTAAAAACAAAATTTGGGGTCTTAAGCATTTTTAAAGAATTTAATTTTAAAAAACCCAGGCTTATACCTACAACTCCCAGCATGCCTTGGGTGAGAGGCCAGACTTATTGGGCTTTGGCAGCCATCATCTGGAACTGGCTTGCCATCCTGGGCTTGAAGGGAGAGCACCTGGGCTGCCTGCCTTGGTCACCAGCACTATTGGGAACGGGAGGGAGGGGGTCACAGCTCTGGGCCCATCGCTGATGGCAACAACCAAGCTAACTGTCAGTCAGCTGGCCGGCTCCCTCAAGGCCTACCTATGGGCACCAATTGCACAGTGTAGCATGGACTGGCTCAACCCATGAGCCTCAGCAGGACTCCCATTGGACAAGTTGGGCACCACAGCAAAAGGTTAACTCACAGGCTTAGCACCAGCCGACTACTTTAAGATGATTACCTCGTCGACATATGTCTTAGGGGGCCCGAACAATGCCGGGAATATCAGCTAGTATATCAGTATTTAATGTTATCGCACCCTTCAGTTTTGATATACCTTGGCAGTTTGTTGCTCAGAGATAGAACCCAACTGCCAATTATTGAAGAAATACTGAAGAAAGAAACAGCTATTTCGAAGTCTAAGACGAAGAAAGTTCCCGACGAGGCAGCTGCAATGGTGGTCGAAGAAGAACTGAGGGATTGGGCGGGAACCCTCCTGCGCAGGCACGCTGGGTAGTGGGGGAGGGTTCCCGCCCCAAAATTATTATCAGCTATAGAAGATTCCCGAAGCGAGCCTCCGCGCAGGTGCGAAGAGCCCATATGTGTGATGCACAGAGACCACGAAGAAGAAAATTGCATTTCTACCTTTGACCACTGTTGGAAGAGCAAGGTGCCCTCTGGGAATATAGAAGTTTGCTGCTTCCACTTCGGGGCCTTCTATAACGACTATGAGCAGAAGCCAGATCCTAGAAACAGTAACTATTTCTCATGAGCAAACTGTGATTCCTGGAAATAACAAATCTCTTTTTTGGAAAGTGGTTGTAAAGTTACACCATTCTAATTTTCTGGTTTGTTGAACTAGTCACCAGTGCTTTGTTAGTAGAAAAAACAATGCGGTTGACAACAACCACAAAAGTGACTCAGTCCATGACTACATGCTGAGTAATGGTCTATAACCACAACGTTACAAGCACATTTTTAGAATGTAATGTGCAACAGTGCAATGCACAGCAAATAAATCAATGCTTCATATACATTTTTTTTGCAGTATTTAAAGTTTTACACAAAAAGTAAGCTTTTGAGAGATAAAAAGAATACCCTACTTTAGTGGTCTTTCCTATTTTTTTGCATCTGTCCACAGCCCCGTTATGCTGCTGCCGCTGCCATGCTATCTGTGGCTTTTCCCCCCTCTTCAAAGCATCAAATAGAGCAATGGCTACATTAGAGCATCACCAGGAGGGAAAACGGCCTTCCCCCATTGCCCTTGTTCTGAATGGGAGGAAAGAGAAATGTGTACCATTGCTGAGGCAACTAGACTGATGCGCCCTCACAGCCAAATGCAGATGTGACTCTTCTGCCCTGCCCTACCCAATAGGATATGTAGCTGGTTGCAAGGCGACATGGGCCCAGCTTCTCCCCCTACCCACGACACCTTTCTTCTTGCAATTATTCATACCTTTTTGAAAAGGGATGCACAAATTGCCGAACAGAGGAGATCTTGACAATGTCCAGCGTGTTCCCATCCATTCAGCTCAGCACTAAAGCAAACTATACTTAAGTCAATGTAGCTAGTGGTGTTAGGACTTCAATCCATTGCATTATAGGTGAGCTTTTATCTTTGCAGTCTTGTAGTATCAGTCTTTTAGCAGTCAAGAGGATGTGAAAAATCCATTTATGATGACCATGTGTTACACTGCAGAAGCAGGTACCTAATTGAAGATAACATATACCGTACATCAGAAAATGCGAAAGAGCTTTCCAAATGCAGGTTGCTTACCTGTAACTGTAGTTCTTCGAGTGGTCATCTGTGCAGTCACACATATGGGCTCGCGCCGGCGGAAAGGGCCCTACTCCAGAGCAGGCTCCGCAGCCGGTCAGCTCTATTCCTTCGGGTTTGTCTTGAGAATTTCATACAGTGGGAGCAGGACTCGGTAATATGGCCTTCGCCCAAACAACCCAGGCAGAGCGAATGTCCGTCTGTGAGGGCTAGTTTGGCGCGGCAGCCAGAGCAGCGCTTGAAGAGCGAGGTCTGCGCCATAGGCCAAGGGGGGGGGGGGGAATTCACTAACTAAAATATTATAACTCTAAAACTTTTTTTTTTTTTTTTTTCCAATAAACTATTAGAACTAGAACCTAGCTAACTAACTAACAATTATCCGGTTTTTGTCGTTCTTACAGGTCTCCGACGACGGAGGAAGTCTCCCGCGAGGCGTTCAGCTAAGCGGTCGAAGAAGAACTGAGGTAGGCGGGACCCCGAGCATGCGCAGTAGGACGGTGGGGGGAGGGGTTCCCGCCAAGAATCCTAGCTAGATAGAAGTTTCCCGAAGCGAGCTCGGCGCCGGCGCGAGCCCATATGTGTGATGCACAGAGACCACGAAGAAGAACATAAAGTTGCAGGTAATTATGCAAATTGTGATCACACATGCACGGCGACGCGTGTGGAGGAAGAAGCCATGTTGGCTTCTTTCACTCCCACAATTGTCCAAATGCTGCCACTGGATCCTAAATTGGTACTTCCTTTTTCTAAATGAATGCAGCCCCTGGGATGGTGCCTTACCACCAAGCTCATAGTGCATCTCTCATAAAGAGACAAAGACAGAGCAGCATCAGTCTGTGTCTCAGTCTCACTACCTAGATGGCAGCTTTAAATTGAAGTGGGCAGTGAGGACTATGTGTCATCAGAAACACAAAGCCCCGGACTTATAGTGGCTGAAATGCCCAGGAATTCCTTTTCGCATTGACAGCGTGGGATAATAATACCTTCCGGAATCTCAATTGTCTCAATAGCCTCATGGAGACTGACTAGGGTTTGGCGTGAGATAAAATTACAACTAGGAAAAAAAGGGAGATAAAATGCACTCGGCATCCTATAAAATCACCATCCCATCCAATAGAAAACACGATGCTGGTGCCTCCTGAAAATAGCGGCAACTGTGGATATGATGTGAGACAATAAAGTACAAATTTAGGATGCCTGAAATGTAAAGTATCTGGAGTTTTAGTGACATGAGCCCATTTTATTTAGTTGCCATGTAGCACCTACTTCTCAAAATGGACACAACATTGGATTTGTGGGTATAAGACTCCATCCTCACTATCCCATCTTATCCTGAAGAGCAGTAGGAAGAGCTACTGCTTTGTTTCAATTGTATGGTTCTGTGTGGTTTTAGAAGAGAAAAGTTACTGTCCTATTCTGTCTCGCTGTAAAAAAAAAAGGTTTCTGAAGGCTCACCTGTGGGGGGGGAAAACGTTCTTGATGGGGTGGGAGATGTTTGGGGTGGGGAAAAGTTCAAAAAGGCAGCTCCTATTGAAAGAATCTCAGAAGCACTGAGGCAGCAGGATACAGCTTGCTTATAGGATTGTTTTATGTGGAAATGATTGGCCTAAAAGTGTAACACACTTGGTCTCCTTCACTGAAAGACTAGGGTAAGGGTGTCCTGACCATTCACCAATACTCAAAGCCAGCCCTTGGGGTGACTGATCATATTTGCCTAGTGGTCATCACTCTGGTATACTGAAATGGGCAGGAGGGAGGTTAGATACTTTTCTCCTCATCTGACAGTTAATAGTGAGTAAGAGTTGCTTCTTAGGTGCTTCTCCATGGTTAGGGAAGGTACTGGATATGGGCAGGTGGGTGAGCATTAAAATGAAAGAGGGCACCATCGTGCCTTTGTTATACAAATTCTGAAAAATACAATTTATCGAAAAACATCAACTCGGTATACAGCACTGATGAAATAGGTGGTTTCATATTTTGAATTATTAGGGAAGAAATTGAAAATAAAGTGGCAATGCAATAAACCACTGAACAAATCCCGCCAGACTAATCTGATCTTGTTTTTTGATCAGGTAACCTCCCTTGTGGACTCTGGGAATGCTATGGACAATAGCTGGCCATATGTCAGGAAGAAACAGGATGTCCGGATTTTTGGTAACAAATCCAGGAAGGGGGGGGGAGTTATGAAATTTGACGAAAAATCTGGATTTTTCCCATCCTCCCCCCCGCCACAAAGCGCAGCTCTACTTTATAGTCAATGGGAATTAACAAAAATGCTTACAACTCCGTCATTTCTAAAGCTAAAGATATGAACCTTGGCATCATGATAGCCCTAAGGTAGGGCTTTAGCCATGCCAAGTTTGAAGCAGATTCGTTCATCGATTGATTTTTAGGATTTAAAAAAAAATTCAAGGTTTTAAAATTAATTAAAAATAAACATCATTTTTAAAGCTAAAAAGATGACACTTGGTATCATGATAGCCCTTAAGTAGGGCTTTACCCATGCCAAGTTCCAAGCAGATCTGTTCATCTGTTGATTTTTAGGATTTTTTTTTAAGTTTGAGGTTCAGGTTGTCAAACCTCCTCTTCAGGGTATTACACCTTGAGCAGTTTCAGCCCTTGGCATCAAGGGGATCTCACTTGTTTAGCTAAGAAATGCTGGGCGAGCACAGCACTTTTCCTGTTGCAGATTTGGTGGGCAGCCAGGCACCTGGAGCTCCGCAGAGGCAAGGCGTCCACAGATCAAAATGTGGGAGAGGTCAGTCAAAGCAGCCCACAGGGCAAAACAGAACTGGCCAGAGGCCTTTTTCTCAGACTTCCATATCACGGGTGTTGAAGGGTCATCCTTAGAGAAAAACTCTCATGACCAACAGTGAGGTGCCAGTTGAAAGAGAAGTTCTCATCTTTGTGGATGCCCTGTTGCTGCAGATGTTGGAACCTGGCATGTTGCTGATTTGCTTCACTTTGTTCACTTGTGAGCTAGGCTCTGTCTGCACTGCTGGCATGCAATGCAGACCGTTTGAAGTGCGTGTCAGAGAAAAATAGACAGATTTGCAGCTTTGGCTGGCTGGCATGTCTCTTAGAGACAGAATTAGACTGAAGATGCAATTCAGAGATGGCTGTAGCTGAGCCTTGAGAGGCTGGCATGCCACACAGAGCCTTTTAAGAGCATCTCAGAGTCCAGTGTTGGTGCAGGCAGAGGCAGCTGGCATCGGAGGTGGTTTTTAAAGTAAGAGTCACCAGATGTGACCAAGCAATAAGCTGGCACCCTTCCCCCGGCCACAGGGTACAAGTGCGCAGTCCAGTTGGACTGTTGGGAGACTTTGGAAGAGGGAGGGAGATTGTCACTTAGCCGCACAGTGCTGGCATTCAACGCAGGGCATTAGAAAGAGGGTCTCAGAGTCATGTGTTCATGGAGGAAGTAGACAGGAGTTCAAAGTCTGGATGTGAAAAGTGGTGCCAACGCAAAAGCCTCAAGAAGCTAATGTATATAAGTGAGAAGGGTGAATGGGCAAAGTGGTATCTGCAACATCCACCCTAATGTTAGAGAAACCTGGTCTGATTTTGTTGGTGGGGACACCCCCTTGGGGGCCGACCATGTTGTCCTCCTTTTTGGTTTCCAAAATATGGTCACCCTAGTGGACATAATACATCTTGACTTCAGCAAAGCTTTTGACAAAGTGCCCCATGATATTCTGATTAGTAAACTAACTACAAGTGGGCTAGATGGAATAACTATTAGGTGGATCCATAGTTGGCTTCAGAATCGGACTCCAAGACTGCTTATCAATGGTACCTTCTCAAAATGGAGGGAGGCAATGAGCACGATACCGCAGGGCTCAGTCCTGGGCCCAGGGCTCTTCAACTTTGTATTACAGACTTGGACAAGAAGGTGCAGGGAAGGCTTATCAAATTTGCAGATGACACAAAATTGGGTGGGATAGCTTATTAGGAAGACAGAAACAAACTTCAAAGTGATAGGCTGGAGCACTAGGCTAAAAACAACAGAATGCAATTTAATAGGGACAAATGCCAAGTTCTACACCTTGGAAAAAGAAACCAAATGCACAGTTACAAGATGGGGGATACTTGGCTCAGCAATACTACAAGCGAGAAGGATCTTGGAACTGCTGTAGATCACAAGCTGAGTATGAACCAACGGTGTGATGTGGCTGCAAAAAAAGCAGAAGTATAGCTTCCAAATTGCACGAGGTTCTGGTTCCCTTCTATTCAGCACTGGTTAGGCCTCATCTTGAATACTGTGTCCAGTTCTGGGCACCACTCTTCAAGAAGGATGCAGACAAGCTGGAGGGGTATCAGAGGATGGCAATGAGGAAGATCAGGGGTCTGGAAACAAAGCCCTATGAGGAGAGACTGAAAGAACTGAGCATGTTTAGCCTTGAGAAGAGAAGACTGAGAGAAGACATGATAGCACTGTTCAAGTACACAGAGGAGGGCTAGGATCTCTTTTCAATCATCCCAGAGTGCAAGACACTGAATAATAGGCTCAAGTTACAGGAAACCAGATTCTGACTGGACATCAGGAAAAACGTCCTGTTAGAGCAGTACGGCAATAGAACCAATTACCTAGGGAGGTGGTGGGCTCTCACAAATTAGAGGCATTCAAGATGCAGCTGGACAACCATCTGTCAGGTATACTTTAAGGTGGATTCCTGCATTGAGCAGGGGGTTGGACTCGATGGTCCTTATAGGCCCATCGATGGGCCAGCCTCGATGGGCCAGCTCAAGTATTCTGTGAATAAGAGATGTTAGGGCCAAACAAAAGGAGAAGGCTGTTGCCCTCATGCAGCTTCCGTGACGCATCAGGGTGGCTTCCTGATAGAAACAATACACTGAAGCAGATGGATATGGGCCCACAAATATGCTCACCATGGCAAGCATTTCCTTTCCCTTTGGTAAACACCTCCTCTGAAGGCCAGTGGGATGTTGAGACTTGCCCCCATTTCCAAGCCTGGAACTCTTTCTCATGCATAACCTCACAATTAGATTACTGTAATGCACCCTACATGGGGCTTCCCTTGGACCTGTTCAGAAACTGCAGTTGATACAGAATGCAGCAGATAAGATGCTCAGTGGAGCCCCTAGTTATATACATAGCTATCAAACCATTTTCAAGGTTTTCCTATTGACTGACAAAGCTCTAAATTACTCTGAACCAGGATATCTAGCCAACCGTTTCCCATTATATATACCCAGTTGAACCCTGAGATATTCTGAGAAGGCCTTACTGATCTTTTCGGCCAACCACAACACCAAGCAGTGATACGTAAGTGGGCCTTTTCAATGGTGGCACCCACCCTTTGGAACACTCTTCCACAGATGGGTTAAAAGGCAGTAATGGTGGCAAGTTGAAACGCCTCTTGAAAACACACCTATTCTCATAGGCTTTCCCTGACCTGTAAGGGACTTTGTTACCACCTGTTGTTATCATCACAGAAGTGTAATATTTGTACATATTTTTAATGTTTTAATTATTATTTCATCTGGGCTGTTGTATTGTTGTGCATCTTAATATAAACCACTTAGGAATTTTAATATCTTGAGCATTATTGAAGTATTTAAATGCATGCATGTTTGAATGAAAGTATGATGGTTGTTGTTTTTCAAAAAACATAACTTTAAAAATATGGAAAACAAAAAGTAGTAGTGGCAACTTCAGGGTGAAAAATACATTAAGATGGCAGCTTCAAACTGGGGTCAAATAAAATATGGAACCATAATCATCTGAAGCTTTTCTCTTTTAGAAAAGGACATTAAAATTTATTGCCCTGGGATAGATTTTTCTAATCAAATGTGCATGGTTTTTTAATAGGCAATTTTATCATGGCTTGTATGTAGATGAGCCATGCTGTGTTTCCAATATTTTAAAACTAAATATTGTTCTCAGTCAGGCCTGCCCAAAAACTTGTGACCCACTCAGTTCAAAACAGTCCACCAGTGGCTCAATAAACCTTCTGGTTTTGACTTGCCTAGGACTGCGAAAATAGTCAAACACGTTTCAGGTCATAACATATGGTTGGTGGGCAGCCTCTGGCTACTTGGGTCATGTTGGCAAAAGCATTGCGAAGGTGATAGTGCCAGTATAGGGACAGTTTCTGTAACCAAGAACAATTAGTGCTCTGTTTAAAGGAGATTAATTTCTCCTTAGACAGCCATACATTTCACCATTGGGTAAGTTATAGCAGCCAAAGGTAACAGCCTAAGGAAGTGCGGCACCTGACAAATGTTTTAAGCTGAGAAGAATGAGAGCTGATTGCATGTGGGGGGAAAAGGTAATCTTTTTGCCCAAATTATCCTATTAGCAGTTTGTTCCCTTAAATCTGCCACCCATCAGTTTCTGTCAATGCAATTTCCCCGCATGGCTACGTGATAAAGGGGCAGGCTTCCAAGTGAAATACATACTTAATAAGGCCGCACATTTATGCGGTCTCTCTTCTGCAACGCAAAGCCTGGATTAGTCAATGAAGCTTTCAAACCGGCTGACACGAAAATGAGTGCTTGGCAAGGGTGGTGGACATCTGTTTGCCGCAACTTTATTTAGCCCCTTGGACATTCCCCAGAGGAACGGCATATGGGTGGTTCTGCCATACCACACCACAACAACTGTAGACGGAAGGGAATGCAGACGGACAAGCAAAGTGTTTAAAATAGGGAACATGGCTTTTGTGCAGGAGAGGAGGGCGGCATAACAGGTGTTATGTATATTAGGAACTTCTGTTACACATGGACACAACTGCCTGCCCTCTTCCCCCTTACCCACAGAAGTTGGATGGGTATTTCTGTGAAAGTCAGACAGGATAACCTCACAATGACCTCCAATCTGGCACACGGCCATGAGCGAGGATTCTGAAGGACTGTTCCTCAGTGCTACAATGATTAGATTTCTTCCCATGATACCGCCTCTGTTTTTGCTCAGTAAACCTTACTGATGATGGTTTTGAGAATAAAGGCAGATAATGGGAAATAACAGCTGATCCCTATGTGAAAATGGGCCATAAAATTAACAAGATTCTTAACATCAAGGTAGTTTCTGTTCACTCTCCAAACCAGAAGGTGGAGGCATGCAACAGAAAAGTGGGGGGTGGGGTGGGGGATGCTACACTCACATTTTAAAGAAAAAGGCATCAAGCTCGAAGCAATCAAATTCAGACTAAAATAAACTTCTTGCATACATTGTTAGACTGCATTTATATGCTGATAAAATTTATGTATTAATTTGTGTTGATATACTGCTACACATCTGAATCGTTTTTTGGCGCAGTACTGAGAGGAAGAAATTCATTGTATGATGGACAAAGAATGTCTGTGATGTTTGTTGTATTTTAAATTTTAAAATGACTGGAGGGGTGCAAGTCTGGAGCAAGCAACCATACCTCAGGCCCCACCCCGGAACATTTCATATTATGAGTTACAAGTTTTAATCAGTAGATTAATCTACTAAACCTTTCACTCAGGGGTGGGGAAACCACGGCCCACGTGCAGCCCCCAGAGTTATCAGACTCTCTTTTACTTTTCCTTCCCTGCTGTTGCACTCCTTCCACATTTCACGCCCCTGCAACGTCTTCTTCTATGATCTAGACCCAAGTGCTTCCTTTTTCACAGGTGTACATGTTCGCACACATATGAGAGAAAGAGCAATGTAAGTGGGGGGTGGGGTGGAAAAAGCCGAAACTACAGGGGGGAAAGTGGGGTTGTCTGTGCGAGTTGAGAGACAGATTTTAAAAAAGTAGATACAGGGAGGTGGGGGGAAAGTCCCTTGAAAGGAATCTTCAGAAGTAACTCTCTCTCTCTCTCTCTCTGTGCGTACTCATTAAAAGTGCATAATTCACTTTCTAAATTGTAGAACCGCTCATCTGCCGTTTTCTGGATTTCCCCTCACAGATCTGTCTAGCAACAGGTGGCACTAGGATAGTCACAAAGGATATCTTTGGTTTATTAAATTGTATAAACCAAGAAGCTTATTTCCTTCAACAACTCACAAAAGCACCGATATTGAGGTTTGGCAACCCTAAATCATACTAATACTATGATTCTATGTATGTTTATTTTGGAGATTGTCTATCTGAATTCAGGGGAACTTACTTCCAAATAAACACGCATAGTATTGGGCTGTAAGTATTATTATTAAAATATTGTTAGTAGAATTACTGGTGATCTCATGTTTGCAAAATTTCTCTTATACCTATGGTATGGGATTGTATCAAACTAGTGCCTTTTTGCAAGAGTAATAAAGGAAGGAGAGCTGGTTCCAGGTTGTGGTGGGTTTTTGTTTAAGAGGATTATCAGTGAGCTCTCCAAATCCCTTTAATGTGAAAACAGAAGACACTTTAGACTGTACATTAGACTGCCCTTGAGACTGTACAGAATGTTCTCTCTTACCACTGAATAATCCCATACAATTTCAAAACATCTGAGTTTATGGGAAGTTTAATAGACTGTAAGAGAAAAGGCTGTTACTTTGAGACACCTCCTCCTTTCACTTATTTATGAAATCTATGTTTGCAGATTCCAGCTGCTATTGGGCATAGGAGATTACAGACCATGCGTGGCTGTGCCACCACACCACCTATATATTAGGCCCGGTCGTGAGCACCTTTTCTCAGGCCAAGCGCCACCACTTGAATAAGCCTGAGGAAAGGGCAAAATAACCCTACCTTTCTCCTCTCTGCAGGGGAACAAGGCGAAGACTTTGGGAAATAGGTTCTGCTTGTGGATGTTGTGAGCTAACGTTTTGTTTAGGTGTATCTCATTAATACCTATGTTGAAGCCGGTGAGGAATCCGAGTGGACACGTGGTTTTATGTAACAAACCAAAGAAAAGTTTATTGTACATGAACAGAACTTTGTTATTGTCAATGTAAACCAAACCTGCTTATTTCATTTAATATCGCAACCATTCTAGTCCTTTAGTAATATAACTCTTTTCACTCATGTATCTCCTGACCAACAACTACCCTTTACTCTCCACAAACCCCTCCAACGAACAACCAACTCTCAAAGCCCCTCCCACACTCTCTTTTCTAGCGTCACTAGCCACACCCACTCAGTCTAACATTCCAAACTCTCTAAACATACTAACCCAGACATACCTAAAGGAACAGAAATGTGGGGTATCGCCACAGTGGCATTTGAGAAAGGAAGATGGCATGGGGACCAATGGTGGGCTCTAGCAAACTCCTGACCCTGCCCATTGCTGATCTGCTGTTGATGACGGCGACATTATGTTGGGTACAGTTGGCACCTTTTCTTTTTGCTGATGTGATTTTAGGCTGCTTTCCCACTTTCTGGCCTCTTGCAAAGTTCGCATTTCTGTTTTAGAAAATAACGTAAAAAACAGCAAAAAAAAATGGGACAAGGAGTGGATGGGGGTATGCATGCAATTAAATATCACAAATCCAGCAGAAAGGAAATTATCTCAATGCTGAGAGGGCAGAACAATGTCCAGACCAATTGCCAGTGAAGCACAGAGTATAAAAACATTCCAGCCTGCACAAAACCTCAGATACAGGAGCTCACTTGCTGAACACTGTTGCAAGGAGACTGCAGGTAATATTCAGAATGAATCACAGCTGGTTTGGATGCTCTAATGGAGAAATAAGTTAAGAGGCCTCCCTGTAATATTTGCCTGTCGCCAGCAACAGATTACTGCCAAAAGAAAAGAACAGTTGGTGGCATCCACCCAGGGTTGGCTTCTCATGTTGTGTGGGTCTGTTCTTCTTCCAGACACTGTAAAGTTGCTTGTTTAAAAACAGCCAATCGCAACAATAAAAAGGCTAAAACACACACACCAATTTTGTATTCCTACTGAAATGTCTTTCAAGCTGCGCTGTTTACTTTCTGTTTCTCACAGTCTTCATTAGTTATCAATCAACTACAAAATGGCGGCCAGAAAAAAGTAGACATTTTTTAAAGCCTCGTCAAGGAACTAGACAGAAAAAGGAGAAATATAACCAAACGAGAGGCAGTTAACTTGTGCTTGTTAGTATTAAATAGAGATTAATATTCTATCAGTCCCTCGGTGATGGTCTGCATGATTACCTATTTAACTTAGGTTGCTCTATCTATGCTGCTTTAATTTGAGTAGCTTCATATGTTCTACCATTTTCATATAGGCATTTTGAATCATGGACCAAACTGATCCGTGAGTATATGAAAATTTCCTATAATTTAGCATGCATTGCGTATATTCAAGACAAGCTAATGACAGTTATTCAGGTTATTACAGTACACTTCAGACACAATTTTTTTATTTGATTAATTGCCTGCCCTTCAACAGGTTCCCAGGGCAGCTAGCCACACTGGGAACAATCCTTCGGTGTATGGTAGAGGGGAGAGGCGCACACCCCACCCTCAGGTAAGGATGAACTAGGTGTTAGTGGAAACAAACTTCTGTTTGATTTTCCCCTTTATCTTAAAGAGCACTGAGAGGCTAAAGCACTGTTCTCTTCTTCCTCAAATGTAACTTTAAACATGATCACTAAAACAACAAATGCACTTATAAACATAGAAAGGTGCCTTATACTGGGTCAGCCTATTATTCTATCATAGTATTGTGCACTCTGGCTGGCAGCAACTCTTCAGGGACTCAGAGGGTGGTATTTTCCATTACTTGCTATTTGAGAGCATCTTCACTAGAGATACTAGTGATTGAACTTGGGGCCTTTTTCACACAAGGCATATGCTCTGTCACTAGCTGTGGCTCTTCCCCTGCATAATCAAATATTTATGTACTCTAAACTAAATTCTGTCTAAATTAATCCAGTGGCTGATCATGCTGCATGCTTTATCAGTGAAAGCTGACAATAGATTAAGGAAACCATTAGAAGTTAAAACAAAATGTAATTCTGTTTTCTGGAAAGATCAAATACCTTACTAAAAACCCTGATTAGGAAAAGATCATTATACAAGGCATCATAGAAGGAGGAGGAGGAGGAGGAGGAGGAGGAGGCAGTATTTATCAGACAAAAGTGGAATGAGTTGGACCTGGTAGTGAGACAGAAGGACACTGCAAAATTTTGGAATATGGTCCACTCTGGTTTACATGCCTCTAAAGTTGCATTTGGAAGTTCAAATCCCTGCAATTACATGGCAACAGTACTTTGAGGGTATTTTTCATGGTCCTGAGCCACCTGACGAAGGTTCACCAAGCATAGACCTCCCGGTCTGGCCAGCAGTGGCAACTCAGGAGATCAGTTGTCTATTAATGAATCTACTAACAGGTAAAGCCCCAGGGGAGATATGCTCCCCGCTGAACAGTTCAAATTTAACTTTACTTGGTGGGCCCCAATTTTGGCTAAACTGTTTTCGGACATCAATTGGTCAGGAACTATCCCTGATGGGTGGCAGTCTAGTATTATTGTTCCCCTGTACAAAAAGGGCGAGAGAACTGACCCTAAAAATTATGCCTTTTGGACATAGCGTCAAAAGCGTATGGAAGGTTCCTACTGAACAAGCTTCAACCTTGGGCAGAGGAAAATGATGTTCTAGCTAAGGCGCAAGCAGGGTTCCGCCAAGGGAGAAGCACAATTGACCAATGTTTTGTGCTCAGCCACCTGATCCATAAATGTTTGAGCCAACCAAAAGGAAGCTTGTATGTGGCCTTCGTGGACTTTATTTCTGCCTTCGACTTAACTGACAGAGACCGCCTTTGGGATAAACTCTCACATACTAGCATAGACATGCGTTTACTGTTTTTGATTCAGAAACTTTACTTGTATATTGACCTACAAGTGCGGATAGGCTTGTCTGGCTCTTTCTCTCTGATAAAGTCAACACCAGAAGAGGTATTAGGCAGGGTTGTTTACTGGCATCTTTCCTGTTCAATTTCTATGTGAACAATTTGGTTTCTGATCTAAGTGCCCTGGACTGTTTCCCCCCTTCTATCGGAACCAGAAAGATTCAGGTGCTGCTATATGCTGACGATATGGCCCTCATATCCACTACTCAGGTGGGCCTGAGGAGATTCCTAAGTAGACTAGGCAAGATTTGCCCCAGCTGCTGAGATCATACAGAATAAGTTCTTGAAAGAACTGCTGGCACTCCCCCCTAGGGTACCCTTCCCTTTACTAAGATTGGAAAATGACTTGCCTTCCATTACGGCAAGAATTCACAGGGCAATCATACTTTATGGGAAAAGACTAATGCATTTTGATGGAAGCAATCTGGCGAAACAATGTTTCACAGAACAGTTTGCAAAGGTGGATGGGCTTGCAATTAGTTGGCACTGTCACATTCTTGTTTAGAGGATGCTCAAATTCTTCTGGTCCACAAGGATATATTTTTTTAAATCAGAAATAGAATTTTTGAGGCAGGTTTCTATGAAAATGCACTTGCTAGCCAGCAGCAGGCCTTCCCCCCATGGTTTAGCCATATTAAGAGAGAACAGTACTTACCACAGTATTTTCAAGATCTGACTTTCCTCGCTCTCAGAAAGGCCTTTGTTTTCAAACAATGCCTACACCCTACCTGGAGGGGAAGTATACAAGGGTTCCCTACATCCAGCAGACATGTATTTGTGGTGCGGGGGAGGTGGAAGATGTAATACATTATGTGTTATGCTGCTCCTTGTATAAAGATATTAGGGATCGTTTTCTGGGAGATCTTCTGAGAATAAGAGCAGGCTGATATTATCTGTGATCTGTTAGTAGATCATAGAAAAACAATTACAATCAAGGTTGCAACGTTTGCTGCAGCGGCTCAAAAAATCCACCAAAATTTTCCAAAGAAATCAGGTGTAGATTGCAGAGGGGACCACCTACTATAATTTACTGTTATTATTGTTACTAGAGCTTCTATCATTTTTCAACAGTATAAATCTCACCTTTTCTCTCAGTTTGGTTCTTTTATATGAATTCTCTCCCTGTGAGTTTGTAAGAATTTTGGTTGTCACAGAGACATCTTGTTTTATGGTTGTTGTTGTAACGGCCTTTGTGCTATACACAAATAACATGTATCTACAGAAGTGGAAAGACCCCCCAAAAGTCCATGTTCCAACCCTTTGAAAAACAGGCAAGCACATGCTACCGATTAGACTTTGTATACATGTCAAATTTCAGGTTTAAAAATTCAGCTGTTTTGCATTATTAGTAGGACAGGGTTAAAGAAGAGTTTGGTTGAGTTAGGAAGTTGGTCCACCTTCCTATATATTAAAAAACAACAATGTTAGAGTGAAGATGGATTCAAATACGGAAAACTAGAAATATGGAAAATATATCTACATTTGTGTCACACTGATAGCAATCCCAATAAGACTTAAGAACAAGTGTGCACAACTTGTAACTCGCATATGGTGTGCTGCCACATGCTTAAAAGTGCCAAACAGGCTGCAACATCTCAGGTGTATACGTAAAGAAAGGCAATGCAAAAAAAGAGAGGTTTGGGAGGCAGAAATGGTTTTTAGATAGGTGATGGTACAGCTGCAAAATGAGAGGGGAGCAAAGTCTTGTGACATTGGAGCAAGGATTTTGGTTGTTACAGCTGTGATCTCTTGAGGAGCTGCCTGCACACCACAAAAGATCCAGGAGATACACCTCAAAGAATTCCAGCTGCTGAAGAGTTGTTTGGCCCTCTTTAAACACACAATGTGTCCCTGTATGTTTATGAAGTATCTGTTTCCTTTAATCAGTATTCCTGCAACATTCCATCTCACTCCAGAAGTGCTGGCAGCAGGTGGGAAAACTGTGAGCAGTTCTGTCAAAATCTAGAGCATTTGCGAAGCCTCAAATGCGTACACAGTGCACTCAAAGACCACAGATCATCTGTAAAACCTCTAATCAATGCCATGTTGATTACAGCTGTGCATTGTATTTGTTATTAAACCCCCAAATCCTTTAATACCGCCTGGAACAGAGTTACGTTACAAAACCTGAAACATGACCCCAGTTCATGGAAAAGTTCACTGAAGGCCAAGACTCTCCCAAGGAAAGTTTGCTTGATTCTCTTTCTCTCTCCCACTGCCTGCGTGTGTGTGTGTGTGTGTGTGTGAGAGAGAGAGAGAGAGAGAGAGAGAGAGAAAGAGAGAGAAAGACAGAGCACGGTTGGTCCCATCTGAGGCTTGATCTGACATTTATCTTTCTTCTCAGGGTCTTTGGGAAGAAGAGTAAAATCTCAGGGGGAGGGTTCAGAACAAAAAGAGGGAAAGCTGTTTGCAGCATAACTTGGTGAGAGCTTCTGTTCTTTGAGTCACTGACATGTCCATCAGGGTTTACATCTATGGGACTAGGCACAGCCAGGTTCCTACCTTGAATGGACAGCTGCCATCCTGTGCTCTAACCAGAACTACTAGGCCCTATGCCTACTTGCACCTAAGTACCACCCTTTATCTCCCCAGCTACTCCCAATGAATCTTGTGATCAGGGATTCCAGTGCTCTGGCATATATGTAAGCGGGAAAAAAGAAGTTGTGAAGTTATGCACACTGTAGACTAGAAACAGAGGTTATTTCTTGTAAAGATTTTATTCAGAGGTTTCAGTGACAACTCACCATACCTGTTGAGGTATATTTTGCACAAACCATGATCCTCCATGCCAAAGACAACACTCCAGCAAAAACAAAGTGGACAGTCAACTACCTAGCAGGCCACAGAGCATGTGCTTAATGTGCGAGCATTGGCTTGGTGTGGCACAAGCTGTGCAGTTCTGTGGGACACTGTTTTATTGTTTCAATTATTTATATGTTTACATTTTCTTGCATTTCCCCCCAAATCCTCCAACATTTCACAGGAGACCAAGGTGGCAATAACAGCACTGTCAGGTGACAACACATCCCTAGCTGGCTGCACTCAGATATGGCCCCTATCCCTATGATTACCAGGGCAATCTGGAAAAAAAGTTGTGAAACGTATCACAAGGGGGAAAACTGTCACAACTAGATTGTGCTGGGTTGCGCCTACAGTAAGATTTCATAGGGAAAAGGAATGAAAGGTTGTATTGCTGTCCCCAAAGAAACCACATTAGGTTCAGAAACTTAAAATTAGCCACATTCTAACTATCAACAGGGTTGAAAAAGCAAGCAGTAGCCCACAGTGGCAGTTTGATGTTTGCAAAGTATTGAAGTTACCATAACGACCTAATGTACCTTTTTATACAACCCTTTTTTCATAATCATCTATGTAAGCACAGTTGCCTTGACAACCAAAAGAACTGCTTAATATGTCAACAGCAAAACCAAAAAAGTCTGTCTTGCATTCCTTAAAAATCAAACTTCCTCTACAAGTGTGAAATTTTGAAACAACTTGCTTCTTTTGATTATTCCCAGATATATGTATATTTTTTCAAGAAAGAAAGATACAAATTCAAAATTTGGCAAAAGGTAGTTGCAACTATCCCCAACCTAAGCCCACTTGGCAGGAGTGGATTGTTTCTTAGCCTCTTTAAACTTGCAGAGCACAACACTATCCCGGGGGGGGGGGGGGGGGGGAACAACACACACATTTGCCAGTGTAGCGTGATACCCCTTCACCTGCACAAGTGGAAAATCTGACTAGAATTAGGGATGTAGTAGTGGGTGAAGAATGAAAGTTCATCACACCTTGATGATGGTGTAACGTTATGCCTATGTAACTTCAAATACATTCCTATTGGAGATCACCCCCAGTTCCTTCTCTCTCTACCTCTACAGCTACAATAAAGGACAGGATTCCAGCTAATTCAGGGATATGATACAGAGAAAAATAGAACACAAGATCTCATGTATCATGGGGCTACATCACTTAAAACGACGAGCATACAAGTGAGGACTTTGGCAATAGGGCACTGGGCACAAACAAGGAACCTCATCCATATATAAAAAACGAGGGGTCGATGAAAAGACTTGTTCTCCCAGCCCCTTTGCCTCGGGGACTCCAGCTACCCCCACGAGGAATCTCAACGCCACTGCTGCAATTGGAGCTACAAGGAGGGCAAAGAAGCCCATAAAGGTGGGGCCTGTGCTGCAACCAAGGCAAAGTGCCTTGCAGGACAAAGACCAATGGAATTGACATTAAAAGGCCTTGGCGAATAAAATGGCATACACAATAGCAAACACAGCGCCAGGTGACCCTCAGGGGAGGGAATTTTACAACGGCGATACCATGCCAGAGAAGGCCCATTCCCTGTCAGCCACCTGTCTCGTGAAGGGGTGATCTTTTGTAAACCATCATCCACAGGTACAGCACTCTCAACTAAAGCATCCATATCCCTGCAACTAAGGGAAACCCTGCAATGGTTTAACAGAGGAGGCACGCTGCAGGGTGAGTATACCCTGCGCAAAAAGGAGGGGGGGCGTTTGCCACAAACACCCAAATGTCTGAAAGTTCTCACCTCCAGGTAGGACAGGAAAGGACTCCTGCTCAAAACCTTGGAGATCTGCCGTTGCAGACAACATTGAACTAGATGGATCAATCCTATGTTTTTACTAGTTTCTGATGACCTCCAGGCTCTCCACTCTGATCCACCTACAAACAGTAACTATGGATGCAATACAATGCCCTATAGATCAGGTCCGCAAGTCTTGCTACAATGCCTACGTTCTCTCTTCCTAAACACAGAGATTGTGAGGACTACAGCCAGAAGAATGGTCAGTAGAGCTGGAAGGACGTCTGGTTGGCAGCATTTTTTCTCAGTCTACCATCACTAATGAGCACCAACCCTCTCCCAGGAACTGCTGCTTATTACCATCCCCATGTTTTTCTTGTCTTTCCACAGTCAACTAGGCAGCCCTTCAACAAGCACAAAGACAATGTTGTCCACCTCCATTGCCAAGCAAATACAAGCAAGGAAGCGTGTTCATTTGTGGTGTCGCCAACTTTATTCTCCCACAACTACTGTGCTTTTCTAAAGTGGATGAGGAAAATATAACAGATGTAGAGATACCCAGCATGGAGAAACGATGATGAGGAAAACTGTATCTGTTGCTCCCGAGTGCCTGTCATGCAGATTTCACTGACATGAGCAAGTGTGGTGTAGTGGCTAAAGTGTTGGACTGGAAGTCGGGAGATCCGGGTTCTAGTCCCCACTTGGCCATGGAAACCCACTGGGTGCCTCTGGGCCAGTCACAGACTCTCAGCCCAGCTTACCTCACAGGGTTGTTGTTGTTGTGAGGATAAAATGAAGAGGAAGAGGATGTATGTCACCTTGGGTTCCTTGGAGGAAAAAAGGCAGGATATGAATAAATAAACAAACAAATAAATAAATAATAAAAAACCCAAAAAGTTGGCAACCTCATTTTTGTGGTTTTCTTTCAGAATGCACTCCACCACCACGACTAAGTGCTGCCCCTGTCTTAGCTGGGTCTCTGTAGGTGTGGTCACCATCACATAGGTAAATTGTCCCCTCCTTGTGATTCACCTCCAATAACTTTACAATGGGAAGGGGCAGTGGGTTCTCCAACTCCCTACTACCTCATCCAGGCTGAGAGCCAGCATCTTCTCCACAGTGTTACCAGTGAAGCCTGAAGATATGTGATGGGGCAGAAATCACAGGTCTTCTGGGACATCTTTTCAATCAATGAAACCATTTTTGTCAAAAGATCTAACCCACCGATTAACTAAATCTGCCAGCCTAATGGAAATCGATGGGATTCGGTTAGCCATTAATGTATCATTTTCCATTGTATTCAATGGTTGTAGCTAACCCACACCTTCCTATGTCCAAATAGTGCTGCAAAGAAATTGTCAAGGCGTGGTTTGAGCTACACTACAGCTTTGTTCTGCAATTGCCACTCTTCCTAAATAGAGAAATGTGCGACGAAGGTGGCAGATATTTGAAGCAAAGCATTTTGAGCTTCGTCTTTCATTTGTTAAGAATATATCAAACTGCCTAATCATTGGTTCAACTATCTAAACTTTGCCTAAGCTGAATGGCAGTGGCTCTCCAGTGACTCGGGTCCCTTCTACAAGAATTCGGTTTGACACCTGGTTGTCCGATTATGCGCATCTTCTCGCAATCGCGTTTACGGCAAATCACTATACGCGGGAGGCGGTTAAGTGCATAACTGGTTGCCTTACCGGTTGTATGAAACGCGCTTTAGAGGCGTTTAATGCGGAGAATCGCTTGTTTACATGGTCATAATGCGCTTTAACGGCCGTGGTAAATTAAAACTCGCTATGTTAGGCGCATTCGATAATGCGCATAATCGCATAGAAAAAGCGCCTCAACCGCCGATTTGCACTCCGCTCTTGTAGAGGTCCAATTTTTAATGCGCCTTGAAAGAGCTTTAAATCACTCTTGTAGAGGCAAGGAACTTTTTCAGCCCAGCTACCTTAGATCCCTTTTATTAATAGAAGAGGCCAGGGACTGAACCTGGGATCTGATGCATGCAAAGCCTGCGAAAACCATTGGCTAGACAGCCATCTGACAAATATGCTTTCAGGTGGATTCCTGCATTGAGCAGGGGGTTGGACTCGATGGCCTTATGGGCCCCTTCCAACTCTACTATTCTATGATTCTATGAATAGCACTGTGAGACAAGAACTCCACTTCCCATCAGCCTGCCTTTGACCTTTGGGGTAGAAGAGTTGGAAGCTCACTGATATGGATATAAGGAGGCTTTGGCTCAGGAAGTCTCATGCTCTTTTGGACTCTCCAGTTAAGAGCTTTAGTAGATTGGATTGAAAGAAGTTTGAAACTCTGATCCCTGGAAGGCTTGCTACATTTTGTAGAGTCACCAAAGCTTGGACTGGAGGCCCAATCTGGGGAGGAGGGGGAAAGAGACCTGCCACTCTACTAAACTTACAACATTGGAGTTCAACACAGAGTCGTTTGTAGATGTGAGATACACGTTCTGAACAAGAGTGGTGACACCGATGCCCTAGATAAAAAGAAGAGAAACTGTCTTTCATTTGACAAAAGCTTCTTTGCTTGGTCGCCTAACAGGAATTCTTGCTCATCACAAGCAACCACACAAGTGACTATTCATAAGCCTGATTTTTGTGGAGCTAAATTCAGCATTCTCTTGCAGTCCTGAAATGAATGTGTTAACTTCACATTCAGAAAGAGTGTTTGTTGCCTTTCATAAGAAAAGCACTAAAGCTTGCCAAGTACAATAAAGCCAAATGAAGGGCATTCGTTTGCCTTTTGTCAATATTTTCATAGCAACAAACAGATCAAACCTAAGATATTCCAGGGCTTTTATTTTGTACATCAAATATGCTTTAATATATTTAATTTCAGAATGAATGCCCCATGAACTAGTTTAGCACAACAGATTTAAACCAGCCATTGCTGCTTACCTCCTTGGCTCCTTTCTCCAGAAATAAGACACTTTCTTTCCCCTTTAAGAATCATAGTTTCATTCAATGTAATCAGCAGCGTAAATTGCACTTCATACATTTTTGGCCTCGTGGTTATTACATTATTTCTCTCTCCACCCATGGGGGGGGGGAGGCTAACACTTCATACATTGACAAAAGCTTATGTCATAAAAAAACTGTTAGTAATCAAGTTGCCATAGGACTTTTAATTAATTTCTTTAACTGCCCCTGCCCTATCACAGTACAGCAGTCCAACGCAAAGAAGAGGTGAAAGTCTCCCTTGCATGGAGATAAAATAATGGGGAAACCTTGACCTGATCAATGTCTATGTGCAAGACCACTGTCAAGGCCAGTGGCTCTCCTAAACAGAAACGGTCAAAGCACGGTGACAGAGAAGGAAGAGGAAAAAGAGAGTGCAGTTCTACATCTACCCCAGCCTGGCCCTTTTTTTCCTAGTCTAGAAGAAAGGGGTCAGGCTGGATGACAAGACTTCCCAGTGGTCATGAAGCAACCACGGAGCATTCCATTCCGTCCATTACTCTGAAGAAAGCACCATTAATTTTATTGTGACAAACTTCCAAGTTAAGTACAGTTAGGATGGCAGCATTAAAACAGGCAAAATAAATGATCTGCTTCTTTCCTTGTACGGACTGCTGTTGGAAAAAAACATTCTTTGTAAACATTAACTCATCAATTTTACCACACCTACAAAAAAAATACAGCATCAGATTTCTTGACATCTCCCCTTTAACTATTTTTTCTACTGGAACCAGTTCTGAGTTTTACCTGTATAAAAGGAAAATAGTTTGCATAAATTCAGACTCTACACTCCTTGCTGTTTTCAGCAATAAGTAATAGTGTATATACCAAAATGCATCCCATCAAATGCTTGATAACCTTTCCACTATTACAGTCTCAGGTAGGGTTGCCAAAGTTATTATCATGCCTTTAGTGGGCCAGCATATGTGGATAGGAGGCAACGGCATCTGGCTTCAAATTGTTCAGGCCAGAATGAGAGATTACACGGGATTTTGTGGGGTTCATGATAATTAGACTCTTATGGGATAGCCACATTTCTGCCAACTCTGTGCAAGCCTTTAAATGAAACTGGAACCGAGTAGTAGCATTTTTCCATGAACAACTCCTGCATGATTTAAGTAAACGGGGAAGAATTCAGTTACATGGATAGTTCTCATACAGTTGGCACTTCCCTTCCAAAAAGGGCACTGATTCTGTAGTTGGGACTGGTGCAATTGCTCTACCCACATGACTGGGTCATTTAAACATCCTGGGAGCCACCCACAGAAAGACAGTTCACAAATGGGCGGGGTACCAAGTACTAGAATAGCTTCCTATATACATTTACATGATCGTTTAAAAACAAAGCAATTTATGCTTACCTAGTCTCATATACATCATGTAATAATGGGACTTGAACTGGCTTGTTATACGACCATTGTGGCAAAAAATATGTGGGTACCAAGAACAGAGCCAACATATATTCAGATCTCCTAAAGAAAAAGAAAAAAGGGAGAAAGAGTTATGTTTATTTTGATCCCCCCCCCCTTTTAAACTATTAACAAGAATATTGGTATTGCCTTATCGGTCAAGAATAACTATTCCACCTTCTCT
The DNA here is from genome assembly GCA_029215795.1 of Anniella stebbinsi. NCBI lineage: Eukaryota > Metazoa > Chordata > Lepidosauria > Squamata > Anniellidae > Anniella > Anniella stebbinsi. The sequence continues at coordinate 105,556,672 of JARDYH010000003.1, forward strand.
GTGATGGCTCCCCAATTGTGGAACGATCTCCCCGACGAGGCCTGCCTGGCGCCAACATTGTTATCTTTTCGGCGCCAGGTCAAGACTTTCCTCTTCTCTCAGGCATTTGGCAATATCTGAGGAGCCTGGGTTTGTTTTGTTTTGCTTTGTTTTTGTAGTTTTTGAAGTGTTGATGTGGTTTTTAAATGTATAGATTGTGTGTATGTTGTATGTTTTTGCTGTTTTAATTTTTGTATATTGTTTTTAATTGTTTTTAATCCTATGTAAACCGCCCAGAGAGCTTCGGCTATGGGGCGGTATACAAATGTAATAAATAAATAAATAAATAAATATCCAGTCCAAATTTTCAGTATTCTAAAACTAGAGAGCTAGTGCAATGCCGTGGTTTGAATGATCAACAGGGTTCAAATCCCTGCACAACTAAGAAGTTTGTTGCGTAACCTTGGGCAAGTTCCTATCTCTGCACCTAACTTACCCTGTTGAGAGGAACTAATGGGATGCTGTATCAGCTGAATTCTTTGTGCCAGTCATCAATCTGGAAGATATAGGAAAGATAGCTGCACTTGAATTGATTTTTTTCAGTGAGGACATCTGAAGAGCTATGTCAGATAGAGGTAACAAGAGATGAAGTTCCAGCCATATTGACAAATTATCATTAACTCCTCACTGGTTCTATGATGGCACCTACCCAAGAGTCATTAAAGAACTCACAAAATGGCTAACCTTCTTAAAAAAGCACACAGCTTGCCATTGACGCTGGCTCCCATGCCAGAGGATTGGAAAGTACCAGCACAAGACTGATTTTTTAAAGAGGGATATGGTGGATCCAAAGAATGACAGGACAGTTAGCTTAACATCCTTTTGGGGAAAACTGCTAGAACACATGATTAAAATAATATTATTAAGCATATGAAAGAACAAGTCTTACTGAGAAAGAAACAGCATGGTTTCTGCAAAGAGAAATCCCAATTCACCATTTTTTTTTTGAATGCTTTGAGATTGTCAAGAGGCACATGGACAGGGTGGGTGAACAGTTTTGGCAAAGAATGGAAATAAGCAGCAGGGTCCCCCAGCGAACTACTATTTAACTTGTTTATAAATGATCTGGAGTTATAGGTGAGCAGTGAGGTTTGACACCCGGTTGGCTGATTATGCGCATCTCCTCCCAATTGCTTTTACGCCTAATCCCTATACATGGGAGGAGGTGAAGTGCATTACCGGTTGTATGAAACGCGCTTTAAAGTTGTTTACATGTGTAGCATCGCTTGTTTACATGGTCATAAGGTGCTTTAACTCCCACGGTAAATTAAAACTCGCTATTTAACGCACATTCAATAATGCACATAATCGGACAGAAAAAGCGCCTCAACCCCCGATTTGTGCTCTATTCATGTGGAGGTAAAATTGGTAATGCGCTTTGAAAGAGCTTTAAATTGCTCTTGTAGAGGCACCCCAAGTTTGTAGATGACACCAAATTGTTCAGGATGGTAAAATCCTCGCACACTGTGAAGAACTCCAAACAGATCACTCCAAAAGGGTAAATGGGGAACAAAATACAAAAAATGGCTCAGTGTAATTACATGTAAAATGCTGAAAATTGGGGCAAGCAATTTTGACTTCATATATACATGAATGGGATCTGAACTGCTAATAATTGACCAGGAAAAAGTTGTGGTGGATAGCTAAATGAAGCCTCAGTGTGTGACAGCTGCAAAAAAAGGCAAATTATATGCTAGAGATTCATAGGAAAGGCACGGCAGATAAAACTGCCAGCATCATCATGCCTTTATATAACTGCTGCGCATTCACACTTCTAATATTGTGTACGGTTCTGCTGTCCAGAATGGTATCATAGCTCTAGGAAAAGTGCAGAAAAGGTCAACTAAATTGTTCTGCAAGCATCTGGAGCGCTTTAGTTTAGAAAATAAATATGAAAGGGTGGCCATGAAAGAGGTTTATAAAATTATGCATGGTGTGGTAGAGAGACTGTTTCTCACTCTCTCCTAACTTTTGGTTATGGAATTGACTGCCACAAGATGTAGTGATGATGACAAGTGGGAGCCACAACAGGCTGTTGCAGTGTGTAGTGGCCCTTTTCACTCTTCCAGCCAATCGCTCGTGCCCGGCTTCACAAGATCCCGTTCCCCTCCCATTTCCAGCTTTCCACCCCGACTCCCTGCAGCCAGCCAGCATTCAGTTCTTATTGGGAAGCTGATGTTTTACAAATCTACAAAAAAAAGAAATAAGACAATACTTCATGACATCCATCCTTCACTAAATTTACCGAAAAGGAAAAGAGAAAAACAATCACGTTGGAACTAACAACGCATATGGCCGAAGTGCATCTTGAAACTTATCATTTCAATAGAATAAAACAAACTCCATCTTTAAACGAACCAATCTGTTTTGGTTTTTGCCGCCCCTCTCTAATCCACACTAAGGCCTAATCCACATCATGCCTTTATATAACTGCTGCGCATTCACACTTCTAATATTGTGTACGGTTCTGCTGTCCAGAATGGTATCATAGCTCTAGGAAAAGTGCAGAAAAGGTCAACTAAATTGTTCTGCAAGCATCTGGAGCGCTTTAGTTTAGAAAATAAATATGAAAGGGTGGCCATGAAAGAGGTTTATAAAATTATGCATGGTGTGGTAGAGAGACTGTTTCTCACTCTCTCCTAACTTTTGGTTATGGAATTGACTGCCACAAGATGTAGTGATGATGACAAGTGGGAGCCACAACAGGCTGTTGCAGTGTGTAGTGGCCCTTTTCACTCTTCCAGCCAATCGCTCGTGCCCGGCTTCACAAGATCCCGTTCCCCTCCCATTTCCAGCTTTCCACCCCGACTCCCTGCAGCCAGCCAGCATTCAGTTCTTATTGGGAAGCTGATGTTTTACAAATCTACAAAAAAAAGAAATAAGACAATACTTCATGACATCCATCCTTCACTAAATTTACCGAAAAGGAAAAGAGAAAAACAATCACATTGGAACTAACAACGCATATGGCCGAAGTGCATCTTGAAACTTATCATTTCAATAGAATAAAACAAACTCCATCTTTAAACGAACCAATCTGTTTTGGTTTTTGCCGCCCCTCTCTAATCCACACTAAGGCCTAATCCACACCAAGCAGGATATTGCAGTATGAAAGCGGTCTATAAAAGGCAGGAGCCACACTGCTGCTTGATAGCAGTATTGAAATGCACGGACAACTGTTGGGGCCCACTGACATATACCATATACCACTTTCATACCGCTATATCCTGCTTGGTGGGGCTCCAGCCTTTTATATACTGCTTTCATACCACTTTCATGGTGCAACATCCTGCTTGGTGTAGAAGAGGCCTAAATAAAGTAAGTTTAAGCATACAATTTCTCAAACTTTCAAATGCCATTCAACAACTGACGGGAGATTTTATCTCTTTTCACGTTATACTTATAAGCAGAGCTACTGTCGTTAACTGGGATGTTCTGGGGTCCCCCTCAGTTTTTTTCCTAAAGTGTTTTTGTACTCCTGCAAGCCTCAGACCCTGAGTCTACTAATACCTCCTTTCTTGTGTGCTGATGGTGCTGCTTTCTCAACAGAAGCAACGGCAGTCACCCAGCGACATTGGAAATAGAGGGAATGACAGATCAATGAAACCTTTATGTACTTGGATTGGGTTGAAATGCCTCCTCCCCTAATTTTGCTACTCCATTAGTAATTACCAAAATGGGGTAGCCATTTCACTGATTTCTGAGGGGAAACGGGCTTATCACCAGTGGCACATCCTGTATTCTCAGCAGCTGCAATATTTTGCCTGAAATTCCTAGGCAGAGGGCAAGAAGTATTACCCTCAATCTGATTTATTTAAGGGATTTGTACCCTGCCCTTTAGCAGCATCCAAGAGCAGCTTCCAAAATATTAAATTTAAAATTACAATAAAGCAAAGCATAGCATTAAGACAAAACGGTAAACACATCGCAGTATAAAAGAGCAGAATAAAAACCCCGAGCAGAATTAAAAAGCCCAGGAAAATTGTAAGATCTTTGCCTTGCACCAAAACGACATCAAGAGAAGCATGAGGCAAAAGCCTTCTTGGGAAGAGCACTCTACGTTGAAGGAGCTACAACCAGTAGGCCCATTTCTCTGTAGACCCAGGGGCAGTGTTAGGCATGGGCCCTGGATCTTTCGACTAGGGCCCTGGAGCCGCTCCATTGCCATCACCTGCCTTAAAACAACCCTGCCTCTTCTCTCTGATCTCAGTAGCCTTGCAGTTACTAGGAGACCCTCGGATTCACTCTGTTGGCAGACTAATAGGGAGCGTAGCATGAAGGCACCAGCCTTTTAAACAAGAAGGGAGAGTGCCACCTTTCTTTCCACAGTAGGCTCATTATTTTCATTAAGTCCAGAGCCCCCAAATCCCTAACAGCCTGATTCTGCAGGGACCTGCCCAGCCAATGGCTACTGGGCAACTGCACCTAGGCCCTGGGCCATTGTCGGCAGCGAGGCCCTGACAAGAAGAAGGGCTGGCGCATTGCATTGCCTTCTCATCTATCAAATGGAGTGTCAGAGGCCTTCCTCATCTGTTGCTTCTTCTAAGGTGGCCCAGGCCCCTTACCTTGGGGGAAAATAGAAGTGGGGTTTGCTTACAAAAAGAGCTTGAATAGGCAGCAATGTCTGAATTTGTGGCAAGGTAACGTATGGGTGTACAGTTTGCCCTAACTTGCTGGAGTGTGTCTGGAGCTCCTTGGCTCTGCAGTCACATGCTTTTTGCATGATCCATGAGGTCAGATTCTGGGTGAGTGCCTGGTCCTCCTTGGCAACAGGGATTTGCACTGGGCTAGAGAAAGGAGAATAGATGTGGGAGAAAGTTAGCAGCTTCTTGCTCTTTTGTGTTCAAAAGCCTCAATGCCTTGTGGCATCTTAAAAACTCACAGATTTTCTGTGGCATGATAAGCTTTCACAGACAGGAATCCACTGAACAGAAAGTTATTTTCTAATATGTTGCTTTTTATGTAACTGGAGAAAAGTGGTACTTGCTGAAATAAAGGTACAGGAGCCCTGACAATATCTGTTGCATTTGATCCCCCTGGACTAGCTGGCTTTTTGCCCAGATATGCCTCCCCTCCGACAGCTTCACTTGAATTTTTCTGCCTGAATCTTTCTTTTTCTGAAATTAAATGCCCTCCTCTCCCCTCTCCTTATACCCCTTTTTACAAACTGGGGAGTCCTTAGAAGCCAGGGGCTTTTAAAGACAGACACATACATACATACACACACACATTTCTTTAGAACCTGAGGCAGATGCTTTTCCTTGGGTCTTTCAGGCCCAAATCCAGATGGAAAGGATGGAGTTCCTGGGGTCAGCAAAGAGCTGTATGGCACCTTATACATTTACTGATTAATTGCAAACTGAACATGGCACACTGGCAAAGGAGAGTGTGGGTATACATTGTAGACAGGTAGCTGATTTGGGACATCATAAAAGCAGCAAATTATTTGTTATTAATTATTATTGCATTTTCTCTGTTAGGGATGGGGAGATAGGTGCTTATAGAACTTCTGTAGAAGGTAGTGCTTGTAGGAGACCAGAAACAGCAAAGCAATGCCATTCAGTCCCGAGAACTCTGTCTGGTGCTGCTGTGCTTGTTGGTGATGGAGGTAAGAAGTGAGTGAGGATTTACTCAGAAGTAAATCCCACTGTTAATGGGGGTCACTCCCTAGCAATTGTGTCAATTTACATCCTAAGAATATGAGTCTACAATGTGCCATGTACAGTTTGCAATTACTTGGGAAATGTTTAAGGTGCCATACAGCTCTTTGCTGGCGCCAGGAACTCCATCCTTTTCTTCTGGAATTGGGTATGAAAGACCAAGGAAACGTGTGAGTGCACAGGAGGCAAGTTTTAAGCAAGTACAATTTGGGACATTGCACCGTTCTGTCAAAAAAGCAAGCAAGAAGTTAATTCATTTTCTATAAAATTTTAATTATAGTAATTATGTCTAATTATGCACACGTATTTGCTTATGTAAATTAGCATATCCAAATCTGTGCAATGTTTTGTCCCATGGGCCAGAGCCCGTTTTTTTTCAGTACTTAGCACCGCCCCTCTGGTGGCAAGGCACTCAAATTCGGGCCTCTGTTAAACATCTTGGTGTATGGGCAAGCACATTTCAAGAAAAGTGGTCCTTCAGGCCAATCACAATGAAGGCAACCCGTGTGGCCCTCACTCTAAAAAGGTGGATACCTGCCATCAGGACCGTAAAACAGGACACTGGCAGAAAACGTTGTAGGATCGCGGCAGGAGAATTTCAGGGAAACATTTGTCATCTATAAGCTCCAATGTTGAGCCAAACATTTTCAGCTCAAACCTTACCATATTCAGAGACAATATGTCTGTATCAATTGGAGGCTCTCCACATGATTGATAACCCTGGAAAATCAGGGTTCTCAATTGCATGAAGACCTTCCATGATACAGGAGGATTCTCCTTTTCAGAAAGTCACCCTCCATGACCAGGAAACATGTGAGGGAGGCTGGGGGGAGCTACAGCGCTCTCTCTCTCCTCATGAGTTTACTTTCTACAGCTATAGAATGCTTCAATGAGGCATTGATTATTGCAGCAACCAATAAAAACTTGTATGAATGCATTAGCCATCAAAGAAACCAATTACCTCAGATATAATTTTCATACTGCTTCACATCAACTCTTATATCATGATGAGAAATTAAGTGGTGTATGTGGATTTGTGAAGCAATCCAATGAATGGTGGTGGTGGTGGGCATGGAGAGTGAGAGCTTTTCTACACCAGGCTGTTAATCCGCTGTATCTACTTTCTGTCTTGCCACAGAATTGAGATCTGAGCACTATGTGAAGAACATGCCCTTTCCTGATTTTCTGTAACATAAAAGAAGTGGAATAACGTGGGGGGGGGGGGGGAGCATTTTCTTTTGCTTTTACAAATAATAAAAAAAAACCTAGCTGAAAGTGGTGTTTAAAAACAAAAGCTAAACTAGAAGCTCACATCATTGTCTAAAGAACCATGAGTAGAAAATGATGAGCGCATAATAAATAATCTCATGTAGAAAAGCCCTGAGTTATTTGGGATAAACCAGTGAATTTCATAGCTGAGTAAGGATTTGTACCTGAGTATCCTGCAGCCAATTCTATGCTACGCATTTTTCTGAGGAAAGAACCCAATTCCTTTGCTGTAATTAATATACACTATACCAGGGATGAACCCCCACCTGAATATCCTCATCACAACTGGTGGCTTAAAAACTGGTGACTGGCACCAAGTTTGCTTGAGAGATGGAGACAGTTTCTAGTTATCCCCTGTGCTGCTGCTGTGTACAAGGCTCAGCCTGGGCCAATCCTTCCTCTTCTTACATCCTTTTCTCCAAAATCTGGAGAATCCTACATCATCAACTTTATTTTCTTCATGGGTTTGAACATCTTTATTCTTTCCCTCTCTATTTCTTTTCTTTTCTCTCCGCCCATTTTAGCACATTCAGCATCCCTTTAGTTCTTTTTTATATATACATATGTCTTCCTTCATTTGTCTCTAGTAGTTTCCAGAGCTGGGAAGGCTATGAAGTAGTATCAATATGAAGAATGGTCGTGAAACTATACAGAATATGCCTTTCCCTCATCACTGGAGGAACCATCAATGGCTGTAATTTCCAGGAAGGCTTGAGTTCTTCTGGCAGATCAGTTCAGCACTGCCTGGAAACAGAAGGATATCTGGATACATCAGCAAGGGCAGAGTCGTCTCTAACCACCTGACTCCTAGAAAATTTGGAGGGCGTAGATTCCTATGGATTCCTATGGATTTGAAAATGGATCAGATTTATTTTTCTCTCTCCACCTATGCCTGATGAAGTTCATATGGATTCAAAAGCTTGCAACATTTTAACTTATCACATGTTGCAAAACTATTATGTTGCCTATTCCCTCTTCCACTCTTTTCAAAGTTGTTATGAAGTCCAGAGGGAAACAGGATAATGCAAGTTAAATAAGGACATGTTTACAACAGTGACTGCTTATACTGAAGATAACCAGAACATGGCAAGCTACCTTCAGAAAAAAACAAATGTTTTCGTTTTGATGGCGGGAGTCACTGTTAAGTGTATTCAAAGGAAGCTGGATTATACTGATGTAAATACATGAGTACATTCCAGCAAATGTTAGTTGTGATCGCAAACCAAATTCAGAGGAAAAAACCAGAGTGAGACTTAACTGCATTTAAGCTAAGCTGCATTAAGTTGTACTGATTTAAATGAGATTCAGCCATGACAGCTTTTGCTGGCTTGTGCCCATTATAACCAATTTAATTGTTTATAGGGCTAACAACTGTTTTCTTTTATTATTTTCAGTTGATTTCACCAACCATCTTCTAAGAGATTGATCATTTGATTAATCAAGCTAAATGCGAGTGTAATTACACAATACCAGATATGTAGGTTCCTTTCTGAGATACTGAAGGGCGTATAAAATGTCTTACAATTTCACTACAATCCTGTATCTATGCAGAAGTAAATCTCACTGAATTCAATGACGCATACTCCTAGGTAAGTGTGTCTGAACATACTTTGCAGGATTGACACTCACTGTTGGAAGGAAAGTCACTTTAAATACTTTCTCTTTAATTCCCTATTATAGAAAACATGCCAGAAATAAAATAATGTTTTTTTAAAAAAACATGTTTGTCCTTACATTGCAGACTACTGGATTAAAATAATCTTTGCCAATTAAAATTTGTTTCCACTGATCGACTAGAGCATTAGTTGATTAATCTGGCTAAATATATTAAATCTTACAGCCCCAATGCTTTTGCCTTCTTAACGATTAAGCTGCCATTTGTTAATATCTTTAGCAGTTCTGAAAATGTTAACTGTTATGCATGCCAGATAATTTTGCTTGCAATCCCTTCTTCTTTAGAAATTTAACTGCTGACGCCAATAGGCCACGATTCCAGCACAACAGACAAGCCAACATACATTACTGGCAAAAGGGGCCGAACATGATTAAGCAAACCTTTCAATTAGAAACTGTGGAAAATAATATTATTATCTGATACTCAGGTGTTCCTTTTTGTTGCTTAGGAAACATAACCACTTCCACTTTCGAGTAATGACATTCACAAATTCTTGCCCGGATGAAATGGCTTTTCAATACATCAACCCTAGGTGGTCAATATTAAACCTGTTTTAGGTTTTCCCAAAGCGCTTTTTTCTTTGCATGAGTAATCTTTTAAAATGTCTGACACTTTGAAGAGCAATATGAAGACAAAATAATGTAGGAAGTGCTGTGGTTGATGAGACCAAAGACTTCTATCTAGTCCAGCATTTTGTTCCACAGTGGTCACCCAGATGCCTATGGGAACGTCTTTCCTCAGTTACTGCCAGCTCAAACCCCATCAGCATATATGTGAAGTTAGGATGTTTTGCTCCAATACATATCATTTTACCCACAGCTCACCACAGCATGTGGCCATGGGGGGGCAAAAAGGTTGCCCACCCCTGCAATAGATGCATGCTAGCAATTGTGCCATCACTGTCCATACAACACTTAGAATTGTAATGGAGAAATTACAGAGGGGCTTTGCCTCCATTGCAGGAGGTAGAGCAGGACTTTGACATAACCTATATGCCACTTTTCCTGATTTGACCCACTATAACTCTCACAGACGCAGCTCCTATAAGGTAAGGCCTGGAAAAAGCCAATGTGGTGTAGTGGTTAGAGTATTGGACAGGGACTTGTGAGATCTTGGTTCTAGTTCCCACTTGGCCATAAGAATATAGAAGAGCTATACTGGATCAGACCAAGGGTACATCTAGTTCAGCATTCTGTTCACACAATGGCCAACCAGTTGCCCATGGGAAACTCACAAGTAGGACATCAGTGCAACAGGCTATGAAGCTCACTGGGTAACTTTGGGCCAGTTACTGACTCTCAGGCTAACCTACTTCATAAGGTTGTTTTGAGGATAAGAATGGAGCAGAGGAAGACCATGTGAGTCACTATCTCTCTCTCTCTCTCTCTCTCTCTCTTAGACAAATATCTCCTCCACTGGATCATTAGAGGCTTATCATAAGAACACAAGAAGGACCATAAAGGATCAGATCAAGGGTCCATTTAGTCCAGCATTCTGTTCATACCATGATCAACTGGCTTCCTGTGGGAAACCCACAAGTAGGACATGAGTGCAATAGCACCTCCTGGTTGCGTTCCCCAGCAACTGGTGTACATAAGCATACTGCTCTGGTCCCGAAAGAAGAATATAGATAGCCATTGTGACTGTTAGCCATTAATAGCCTTCTCCTCCATGAAGTTGTCTAATTCCCTTTGAAAGCCATCCAAACTGATGGCCATCACTACATTTTATGGTAACAAATTTCATTGTTAAACTCTGCACTGTGTGAAGAAGCCCTTCCTTTTATCTGTCATGAATCTCCCACCAATGACATGGAATGACCCCATTAGGTTCTAGCATTGTGAGAGCAGGGGGGGAGGGAAATCCCTATCAACTTCCTCCACAACACGCATAATTCTGTATATCACTATCATGTCTTCCCTTATTCACATTTTTTCCTAAGTAAATAGTCCCAAATGTACCCCTTTCTTCAAAAGGGAGTTGCTACAGCCCCTTGGTTGCCCTTTTGTGCACTTTTTCCAGCTCCACATTGTCCCCTTTTCGGTGTGGTGACCAGAACTATATTCAGTAGTGCAGGTATGATAACACAATAGATTTGTATAAGAACAGTATATTATTGGCAATTTTACTTTTGATGCCTTTCCTAATTATGCTTAATATGGAATTTGCCTTTTTCACAGTGGCTGCACAGTGGGGCAACATTTCAATCGAGCTATCCACCACAACTCCAAGTTCTCTTCCTTTGTTAGTTACTGCTAGCTCAGATCCCATCAGTGTATATTAGGGATGGATGAACTTACTTACCTCCATCCATGCTGTGTGCCACTCACTGAACTCCTGACGGACAGCCACTCATTTGCTGTGCCGACTGAGTTACTGAGCGATGCTAGCGCCCCCCCCCCAACCTGGCATGTGGTGCACAGCCGCCCAATCTCTCACTAAGCCGCCATTTTGCAACAAAATGGCGGTTTCGGTTTTTTCCATAAATGTAATGTTGCGTAAATAAAGGGGCCATTCACACATTGCATTTACCCCCCCCCCCCCAAGTTGTCATTTTTTTTACAAAATGGTGGCTTGGCTGACCACCAGGGACTACTACATTTGTCTGTCTAGGCCCATGCTGAATCGGGCAAGAGCAGCAATCCATGGACTGGAGTCAAGGGAGCCAATGGGGGGGAAGACTGCCAGGGAATTTTTAGCCCCAATGTGCATCACTTCACACCTGCTTACACTGAACCAATTTGCCGTTTTGATGCCCATTCTCCATTTTTTTAGATATCTTTGCAGCTCTTCACAATACCTTTTTGTTTTAACAAATCTAAATAGTTTATTGTCATCAGCAAACTTTGCTACCTTGCTTCTACTTTCAGATCATTTAAGACTAAGTGTAAAAGCACTGTTCTTAATACAGATGCCTGTAGGATCCCTGTGTTTACATCTTTCCATTGATGGAATTTACCATTTATTCCTACTCTCTGCTTTCCATCCTATAACCAGTTACTGATCTATAAAAGAACCTCTCCTCTTATTCCGTGACAGCTAACTTCGCTAAGTCTTTGCTGCAAGACTTTGTCAAAAGCTTTTTGGAAGTTCAAATAAACAACATCTACTGTATCACCCCTATTCACATATTTATTGATACTCTCAAGGGTTGTCTTTAATAATGCTTTCCACCAATTTACCTGGAACAGATATTAAACTAACTTCCTTGTAACAAAGTGAAAGCAGACACGAGCCCTGTAATGGATACTACCAAGGATCAAAGGGATCGAGACCAGAGTGATCCTTCCTTGCACGCATGGCTGCAAAACTCAGCTAGGCTCAGCCGTTCTGCTTGAAAAGTGAAAGTAGGAAAGGAAACACGAGCCCTGTAATGGATACTACTAGCAAGGATCAAAGGGATCGAGACGAGAGAGTGTTTCCTTTTCTTCGCGGGAAGCGGGAGGGGAAGACCTGGCCTCTGTAGAAATTTTTTTGAAACATGTAATTTAAAAATTCCATAGCCATCAAATGCCTGGACCTATAATTCTGAAATTTCTGACACATATCTACCCCTAACCCATCTACAAAGTGAGCAATGTTCAGACTTCTAACTTTTAAAATAAAAAAGTTATAGGCGTTTCTTTCCTCATTGTTTCAAAAATACCTTGCCACCACATGCCTGGACCCAGCTGTCTGAAATTTTACACACATATCAAGCCAAGTGGTACCTGTAATGTGCCCATGTTTCCTGTTTGTATCTTCAAAAATAAAAAAGTGGGAGGCGTAACTGTATTTACCCCACCACTACCCATTTTTCTAAAATTAATTGCCACACAAGGCAAGCACCTACGTTTCCGAAATTTCACACACATAGGTCCCAAGGTACCGCCTACAATGTGGCAAAGTTTCATGTGTGTAACTTTAAAAATGACAAAGTTATAGGCATTCCTGGGTATTTATTAAAAAATTAATTGCCACACAAGGCAAGCACCTACGTTTCCGAAATTTCACACACATGGGTCCCAAGGTACCACCTACAATGTGGCAAAGTTTCATGTGTGTAACTTTAAAAATAACAAAGTTATAGGTGTTTCTTTCCTCATTGTTTCAAAAATTAATTGCCACACAAGGAAAGCTCCAATGTTTCTGAAATTTCACACACATATCAAGGCAAGTGGTACCTGTAATGTGCCCAAGTTTCCTGTTTGTATCTTCAAAAATAAAAAAATGGGAGGCGTAACTGTATTTACCCCACTACTACCCATTTTTCTAAAAATTAATTGCCACACAAGACAAGCACCTACGTTTCTGAAATTTCACACACATAGGTCCCAAGGTACCCCCTACAATGTGGCAAAGTTTCATGTGTGTAACTTTAAAAATGACAAAGTTATAGGCATTCCTGGGTATTTATTAAAAAATTAATTGCCACAAAATGCATGCACCAATCTTTCTGAAATTTCTCACAGATAACTATCCCTAACCAGTCTACAATGTGCCCAAGTTTCATCCTTCTATCTTTAAAAATGAAAAAGTTATAGGCGTTTTTGTAAAACAATACTTGGCTATGGGAAAAAGCATTCAAAATGGCGTCCGATCCGGATCGGACATCTGGTCCGATCCGATCCGACCAGCCTCCGATCTGATCCGATCCGATCCGACCCCCCAGGTCCGATTCCGATCCGCGATCCGATCCGGGGGGTCAGTGCACATCCCTACTATAAATATGAATATACAAAAGTTAAAAATATAATTAAATACTTTTCAATATTAAAGCGTTTAAAACATTTAAAATACATAACAATTTAAAAGTCAAAGGTACAGACAGAGGTCCAGATTATTTGCCAAAGGCCTGCTGGAACAAAAAAGGGGTTGTCTGCATCCAAAAACACATCAAGGAGGGAGCCAGTATAGACTGCAAGGGTTAGAAAGAAAATACATGTGTACACTATGCAAAATACACGGCAGCTCAACTGTTTCTAAACTTCATTAGAAAAACCGTGTGACTAGGCCGAAACCAATGTTGTAGGCCCAGAAGCACTTTGAAAGGTTTCAGAATTGTTCTTAATACTTACACCAGCCCAAACTAATTAAATGAAGTGTTTGAAGCTTTCAACTTTATAGCAGTATGGACCAAACTCTTAGAAAAGAGGGAAGGAGCACTGTGTGTGTATAGGGTGGGGTGGGGATAGAAAGAAAGGTATAGCCACCTATTCCCAGGAGAGATCTGAAGATTAGGTTACCATGGATCCAGAGGAACCACACCCTGCTTCACCAGGGAGCAAAAGAGCAAACTGGCCTTATGAAGATAGCCCAAAATACTCTCAGAGCCAAAGGAATGCATGTTCCATAAGAGAAAAAAGAAACTCTTCTTCTTCACTCAAAAGGTCTGTGCTAGAGGCAGCGGCCATTTCACCCACCCACCCCACATTCTAAGGCAGGAGGGAGAGCAACGCTACTGAACGTGCCTCGCGCTATGAGGGAAGCATTGACTTGAATGAGAGGTTAAAATATTCCTTAAAAATTAACCGAAGGGAATTTTTAAAAAACGAAAAGCTTTCCACCAACTACAGTCAAGGAGGAAGAAGACCCCACCACTGGATTAATTAATAAGGCTCTAGAAATTATGCAAATCGTGAGCACAAAACTCGGAAACCAAAAGTCATTTGACAAAAGCAGGGAGACAGGTTTGTGTTCCTTTTCTACCTTAAATTGCTCTCCTTCCCTCAATCTTTCACCAATCTTCTTGAAATTTTCAGGTAATGTAAAACAAACATTTCTTTCTGGCACCTGTAAATTTCAGAAAGGTTGGTGAAACATTTTCGATTTTATGGCTGTTAGAATGACCCCCCCATTATCACTTTAACATGGCGGAATGTGTTTTTTACTGATGGCCCTTAACAATGGAGGCACGACTGTACCTCCATTAATCAAAGCTAGTGTTATGTGTTTCACCCACTTTTCAAAATAAATTATGGATTATGGCTACAATCACATACAGTGTATACTATGTACCTTTATCTTGGAGTAAGTCTCGCTGATGTCAGTGAGACTAACTTCTGGTTAAACATGTATAGCCTATCCAGAGGTGTAGTCATATTAGTCTGCTGCAGCATAAATAATGACGATTCTTGTGGCACCTTAATTTGTTAGTCTTTAAGGTAACACTAGATGCATACAATTGTGCTGTAAATTGATAATTATTTCAAAAACAATAGGACACATTCCCACAATTGCTATAATCCCATCTGAATTTTTTAAAAGAGATTTTATTAATTCAAATAATCACTAGTTAACATGATGTTCATTTTATAATATTAAAAATATCCTTGTAATGTAATATACAATGGCAAAACACACACACACAAACCCTACCATGGAAATCAGCATAAATACAAAACCTGAAGGACCTCTTTAAAAAACATTGAATATGATGTACATGAATGAATCACGGGGCATTTTCATGAGAGAACGATGCAAAGCGGGGGGGGGGGGGGAGGAGAATTGGGAACCCTACACTGCTGATTATGTTGGTTCTTAGATCTGTTTTACATCAGATTTATTTATTTATTTATTGTTACATCTGTATGCTGCCTTTTTCCTCTTGCAATAAAGTGTATTTACTCAGAAGTATGTCCCATTAGGTTCACTGGGGTATATTCCTAGGTAAGCGTGCAGAGGAGACAATTATGAGAATTTATTATGAGACAATAAATAATACCTAAATTCAAAGACCACTTGGCTCCAAAAGATATCCCCTTCCTGCAACAGCACTCTAAAACTATTTATATAAGTCTTTCTCTCTATCTTTATTCTTCTTTGGCTGGAGCCCAAAGGACCATGAGCTAAATCAGGGCTTTTCTGGCCATTCTTCCCACTAAAACCTTTTATGCCCTACCCTCCATCAAGCTGAGTTGAGGGACCTTGCAGAGCCCTGTGCGATGTAATGCAAGGGGATGAAGGTAGTGTGCAGAACCAGTGACCATGGAGGGGACAGAAGTGTTTCTACTCTCACATGAGGTTCTTTGGATCCCAGCTAATTTGCAATTTGGTGTATCCACAATAAATAAACTGGATGTTATCCAGCCAGAAGTTGAGACTTTTGTTTAGTTCTATTGATTTCAATGGAAGTATTAAATAAACTTGGCTCTCTCTTACTAAGATCAATAAAACTTAAAGGTGTACATTTTTGCTAGATTCTGTCCTGTTTTCTCCTTCTCAGGACTGGTTCAAGCTATTTAGCTGCATTAGGTGAAAATTAATTTTGCTGGCCTAATTTGGGGAGGGGCTGCAACTGGGAAAACACAGGAGCAGAGCACCCAGGACACCTCAGTACAAGTGATCCTTGGGGTGTATTGTGCTCTCCTCTCTAGAGTCTTTACAACTGAAGTCCCTTTTCTCTGCTTCATAAAACTGAATTCACTGCACTTCAGATCTTGCAGCACCAAGGATTTGCAGGAAAAGTGGAAACTGTGTGCTCCCTTGAGGATTCTTACAATCAGCCTGAAACTTCTACAATTCTCTTGTCCCTAGCATTTGTTTGTTCAGCCTGCTAGGATGGGCCAGCATGCCTTTCCCACTGGCACGAATCAGCAATGGCTCAAGCAAAACTGGAACATGTTTGCATTCATATTAAACCGTAATCTTCCCCCTTCAATTAATAGATTCCCGCACCCAGTGCTCCGCAAGATTTTACAACATGGCATGGCTGACCACTGAAACGCACAGGCAATTGTAAACAAAAGTGAAATCAACTATCTATAATCCCAAGATTTAGACCTTTTCATCAAGACAAACAGGTCATTTTTCTGAATCTGTTTATTTGGGAGTTTACATTTTATTTTAGAGACACCAAACTGTAAATACAATAGAACTAAGAAAGTAAATAAAATGCCAATACTTTTAGTACTCTAAGAGGGTCAAAATATAAAAGTAAATTGGTACTGAACACCTTCCATTTAACAAGCTCCACTGGAATTCAAACTAGGCTTTAAGGGCTGCAATCGTATACTAATTTATCTAGGAATAAGTCCGACTGAACGGAGCTTACTTTAGAGTCACAGCAGCAGATTTTGTTATATTTTCTAGCAATCAGCATATCATTTTAGCAAATACATCCCTCTCATAAGTAGACATGTATAGGATTGGACTTTCGAAGAAATAAGTCAGTGGTGCTTACTTGCAATTAAACATGCTTAGCATCACATTGCATGTGATTAGGGGGAAGATGACTTAGCTCACGATTAGCGACTGCTTTGCTATCTGCAATAAGCCAAAATCAATGAACATTTATAATTATGCTACTCACTATGACTAAGAAAGCCAGCAGTTTGTTGAAATGAATTGAACATGCAATAACAAGGGCAAGACTAGCACCGTACCTTGGCCTTCATTCCTTCTGACTTGCTCCAACTTTCCCCATGGCTCTACTTTCCCTCTGCAAATGACTCAAGTTATAAAAGCACAGTGAGATGCATAATGGGCTGCGTGGCTGAAATGGCTTCCGGAAGGAGGATGCAACTCTAAGCTGCCACCCCCAATTCTCCCCAGCCCGGTCAGCCACCCCCCACCCCCCGCCCAGTGACACTGAGATGGACATCCACAAATAGCTGGGAAGTTATATTAAGAGACTGTCTGATGTCCTGCCAAGGTCTCTGGTAGTCGTCCAGAGTCCAGAGGTCAGATACTGTTTATTTCGAGGGAAGATGGGTGCTTTGTAAAGCGTCCAATCTATGCACTACTTTACTGTACAAGAAGGCATCTGAGAACACAGCATAACATATGCAAAATAAAGGTGTTCTTTTACAGTTCCACAGCCAGGACTGGATTAAGAGATATGGGACCAGTGTGTTCTTAAACAGGTTTTGTGTAATGATTTACTGATTTGACATATTTGCATTCTGATTCTCCCTGGACTGACAATATCCAACAAAAAAGAAACATATATTTTTATTCTTCTTTTTTAAACTAGGGCCCCTTGCAGTTTTTCTACATGAGATTGTTGATCGGCTGTATCTACTTCCGGTTTCATTGCAAGATCCGAGCACTACACAAGGAGCATTTCCTTTCCTGTTTTCTGCTATGTAACCTCTAAGGGGTACTGTGGCTTAGTGAAACAGCACCAAGAGGAAATCACACCTTTTGCTTGCACAATAAAATGCCACAATTCCCCTGCGCTACAAAATTGCTGAAAGTGCTGGGTAGACACAGAAGCAAAACCGGAGGGTCATGACATCATCTAAAGAACCCGTAAACAACTGAGGGTAGGGAATAATGCGTGCATGACCAATGCCTCATGTAGAAAAGCTGCCCTATTCACGGGTGGGGGAGCATGGGGAGCATTTCAGCTACTTTGGGTCGGCAATTATGAGGTTGGGAGAGCAAGACATTTACTGGCACTCCTCACTGCTGTTGTTGGCTGTTCTCTCTCATTTCCCACAAAGTCCCTAGAACATGACATCACCATGTAAGGATCAATCTGGGAGACATATATGGAATTTAAGATGGAGGCCAGAAGCAGCAAGGAACCAGGGAGTGCTGCTGAGTTTTGTACCTCCTGTTGTTGGGGAAAAAAACCTCCCCCCACCAAAATGCAAAAGAAGGGAGGCCATTTCACAAATGTAAAGTTCAGTCCAATCACCATTTTAAACAGAGAAAAACTGATTAGAATCTATTCATTCCCCATGTCCACACATCTGTTATGTAGGAGGGAATCCACCGTGGCCACAATGGAACTTTTTCCTCCCCTTTCCTTACCTACCTAAGCTGGTGCCAAGCACACTGCAACACATTTGCACATTCATTCCAATAAGAGTGCCAGACCCAAATATAAATTTAGGAGTACCTGTGAGATGGGACAGCCCAATGTAGGATATGATGGTCCAGTGCTCAGTGTTTTGCATACAGAAAATCCCAGGTTCAATCCCTGATATTTCTGGGTAAGAGAAGTTCAGTTGAGAGAGCTGAAAAGCCTCTGCTCGATGCTTTTGAGTGGTTCTAGCTAGATGGAGTAAAGGCCTGATTTAGGCCTAAAGCAGATTCAAATGTTCATTCAGGTTGCTCATGCTTTCTGGGGGAGGAAAGGCTTCAATTATACTTGTAGAGATTCCTTCCTGCACTCAAGAGTTGTGCAATCCTTGCGTGTAGGAGAGGAGGGGATTGTGACTAAGAAATCCATACACACACATGCAACTCCTGCTATTCTCCATAACAAAGAACATTAAATGTTAATTTATAAACCAAAGAAAATGATAAACAAAGAAAAATCCATAGTCTTTGCAGGGCAACTATTGTTAAAACGAACAGTCCAAAAGAACAATACTAAAGTGCATGGGAAAATTTGCAATGAAGTGGTCATCCACCCACCCACCCACAAGTTTTCCCTAGGCTATGCAAAACTCACAGAAAGCTTTAGCAATTCAGTGAGAGGGTAATAGGACACTTGGGATATTTCTGTAATAGTTATAAACACACAAGTAGAGCAAGTGGGAGGTATATAGGCACACTGGCAGGCAGTGCTACTTCCAAAGTAGCACCAACCCAGCACCTGAGATGTAATAATAGCCAGCAACAAACCTCTTATCAGCCTTGCCAGCCAGCTCCAAAACTCAGAGCATTTTCTGCCCTAGAGCTTCATCACACCTCATCCACCCACCTGGTTTGCTTCCCCTTTTAACTCTCAGGCAAATGCATGTCAAGCTTATGACTCCTTTCACCTGAATAGCTGCTCCTTTACTCCTGAGGTCCTTTGCTCTGTTGCTCTTTCTCTCCACTCCACCCCTCCCCTTCTCATTCTCCTTCCAGTCAGGTCCTGGCAGATGAGCACTTCAACCAGACAGCCTTCCTCCCGGGCAAAAATGGAACAGACATTTAGTCTGGCTCTTTGGGGGCATTGAGGGAGTACAATCCTGTCTCTGCAGAGATCCAGGCATTGTATAATTTTTAAAAAAGCTTTGGAGCCTGGGATGCAAGGTTTGGGTTTCATATTGAGGTTTGGAGCAGGCTGCTGGGAGAGATCGCTTTTCCCTGCCAGGACCTGATACAATCCATTCAAGCCCCCATTCCTTTAAAACTACACAGAGGTTTACCGCAGATTTAATGCATTTAGGGAAAATAATCCAGACTTTTAGTATTCCAGGAAAGGCTTGAGAAGAGGCGGGATATCAGCAGGACAGGCACAACATCATGTGTGCACCATGATGCAAATCCACACACCAGGCATGGCGAGAGTGCACTAAATCGCTGGTGTGATGGAGGCCCTAGATTAGGCTGACCATATGAAAAGGAGGACAGGGCTCATGTAACTTTAACCATTGTAGAGAAAAGGGAATTTCAGCCAGTGTCATTTGTATGCAATTAGTTCCTGGTGAAATTCCCTCTTTATCACAACAGTTAAAGTTGCAGGGGTCCTGCCTTCTTTTGTATACGGTCACTCTTGTATAGTGCCTGCAACTTTAACTGCTGGGATGAAGAGGGAATTTCACCAGGAACTAACTGCATACAAATGACATCGGCTGAAATTCCCTGTTCTCTACAACTGTTAAAGTTACAGGAGCCTTGTCCTCCTTTTCATATGGTCAGCCTACTCTAGATTCAAAACTGTGCACACTGTTTTTTTCATATCGACTGGGACTGTTCTTTCCAGCCTCAGTATATGGCTTCAGATACTTTGCACAATAACAGCCTGATTAGTCATTAAATAAACACCTAGAAACATCAAAAGAGAGAGGTCTCCCTTTTTGCATGACACAATGGAATACCATGGCCCATAACCCTACATAAGCCTATTCTCTTGCCCCGCTCAGTCAACAGGTTCTATGAAATACTCAAACCTATGAACCCTAATCCAAAGGAAGTGTAGAGTATGAATTTTTAAAAAAAATTAAAAAAGAAAAATAGCATGAGCAATTTCATAAATGTGTCACCAAATAAACTTATACGCAGCTAAATTTATGTGTTTTTAAGGTTTAGGGCTAATGTTTCTAAAATGCTGCATTTTTATAATGGATTATAATTGTGCCAATTGAAGCTGCCTTTAAGTGGGCTTAGCAATCAATACCACCATTTATAGACCAAAATAAAAGCTTTGGTTGTAGTGCAGCACAAAAGAGAGAGTCAATTACTAGGAAACTGGCTTTTGAGTTATGTAATGGGAAGCAATTTTTAACATTTTAAGGAAACCGCCCCATTGTCTAGACTGGAGATGAGAGACAAAATCCTCATTGGCAGTCTAAACAATATCATTCTTTCCCTAAAATGCTACAAATTGTTTGCCTTTATGTAAATTGAATGCAGTCTTGAAGATATTTGTATATGTTAGGTAGGATCTATCACCAAACATTAGATTTTCTGGTGCCTTTAAAGAAACATCGTGGGTTGAACATAATACCCATTACTTTTCTTAGCAACATAACAAGGTAAAAAATAAAGATGTATTACCTTTTAGTGTTCATGCAGCACACAAAGCATGTGAACATTTTATTAACCTGTTTTCCTTGCCACCAAAATTTCACCTAAAATTAAATTCAAAGCCAATGAGAGGATCCACTCCAGGATAACCATCTTAAGGATTTAAGACTGAAATTCAAATAAATTTCCTTAAGAGAAAACATCTCTTGGGGTAAGAGTGGAAGGGCTCAATACATTCCCAGGCAGTCACTGAATTCAACCTAAAATGAAATTCAAAGTGAATTTGTCAATTCAGGCAAAACATCAGCGGAATTTCAAGAGAAAAGTTAAAGGGTCAACTGCTTTCCCTGCATAGATCAAAGTTTAGGAACAAACTGTATCAATGATCAATAGTGGTCATGATAAAAATTAATGAAAAATATTAACTAGTTAAAGTTAAAAGTTAGAGCCTGTAAAATTAACTTAAGTTAAATATTTCCATTTTCATCTAGTTACCAACAAAGCAGGATACGATGCAACAGCACCCTCCCACCCATGTTCCCCAGCAAACTGATACACACAGGCTTACAGCCTCGGATACTGGAAGTAGCACATAACCATCAGGGTTAGTAGCCATTGATAGCCTTCTCCTCCAGGAATTTATCCAACCCCCTTTTAAAGCCATTCAAATTGGTGGCCATCACTACATCTTGTGGAAGTGAATTCCATAATTTAACTATGTGCTGTGCAAAGAAGTATTTCCTTTTGTCTGTCTTGAATCTCCCACCAATCAGTTTCAAGGGGTGGCTCCAGGTTCTAATATTTTGAGAGAGGGAGAAGAATGTCTCCCTATCCACATTCTCCACACCATGCATAGGTTTGTACACCTCTATCAGGTCTCCTCTTTTTTTCAAGCTAAACAATCCCAGCTGTTGTAACCTTCCCTCATAGGGGAGATGTTCCAGACCCTTAATAATTTTAGTTGCCCTTTTCTGTACTTTTTCCAGTTCTATAACCTTTTTTTAGGTTTGGTGGCCAGAACTGTACACAGTATTCTAAGTGTGGTCACATCATAGATTTGTATAAAGGCAGCATGGTACTGGCAATTTTAAAGGCACTAGATCTTAGTCTCAAGGTTCTTATTTTCTTTATTTATTATTACATTTGTATACTGCCCCATAGCCGAAGCTCTCTGGGCGGTTTACATTTGTTCTTTCAGGCAGGGAAGGGGTCAAAACAAGCTCCCTGCAGCTGTTCTTTTTCTGGCAGAGGTATGGGCTAGGTTGGTCTCCTCCTGCATTTCAAATACATTATCCTTGGATGCTCTGTCGTTTTAGCAACAATTTTGTTCCAGTTTTGGGTTTGAGAGTTATGAATGCTAGCCTGCTTCTAAACTGAGGAATATTCATCTATAGGGAGCAATCTTCATTTAAATGTAGATGAAGAAATAGATGCAGCATTCTGATGTGGAAACTAGGGATGACCCAGAATAGTCCCCCTAGTCATTGCCCCACTTGCAGACAGTGAAAATGCATGTGTGTGTATGGCAAGTTTCAGAGAACAACAAAATGGAAGTGGAGAAGGCAAGCCAAAAAGGCAGGCATTACTGGTAGTGACTCTCCTCTGGAGACCTGACAGCTGCCATTTTTATTTCCCACAAGTCCCACGGGAATGGTGTTATATCATCAAATGGCATTTGTGGAAAATAAAAAATCGCAGCTACCCAGAGGAGCACTATCACTAGTATCAGTGGCAAAACAGGCAATGGTAAAAGAAGATAAGCTGGGGGCATTTTCAGAGCAACTTTGCCCCCAACCTTTGAGCCAAATTACTTCTAGCTCATTCTTAATAACACAACTACAGATTTTCTGGAGTGGATTAGTCTTTTAAAGAGCTGGTAGGCTCAACATTATTATCAGATCCAGATTTAGACGTATTTAGAGTAGACTCAATGTAATAATGGGACTTAAATTGGTCATGACTAATTTAGGTACCACTGATTTCAATAGATCTAATAAGAAGAGCCATGATAGATCAGGCCAAGGGTCCTCTGTTCACACAGCGGCAAACCAGCTACTCTAAGTATGACTAAGTCTGGATCCAACTTTGAATGTGCAAGATGATGTACAACTACTGCAGATGTATGAGATTCACAATAATATCTGCACTGCTAAAAGCACAAACCTCATTTTTCAGATAAATGTCCAGAACATTATCATATTAGACTACTGAAAGAGAAAATGGGCTCAGAATTCACACACAACTGTATACATTTTGTCTAGTCTCTAAATATTATCCTGCATTCCACTAAGTGGCCATGTTTACAAAAAGGTTATATATGTACTCCTAGGCCTAATCCACACCAAGCAGGATACAGCACTATGAAAGCTGTATGAAAGTGGTATATGGTATGTGACAATGGGCCTCATGCACTTCAATACCACTATAAAGCAGTAGTGTGGCTCCTGCCTTTTATATACTGCTTTCAATCATGGTGCAATATCCTGCTTGGTGTGGATTAGGCCATGGTTGCTCTTTTCTGATCTCATGTCTATGCAACAATTTGCCCTTTGGCCTTGTTAGATGATTCTTTGCTCAGTAGATATAACATTCTGGTAAAACACAAAGGGTAAGTTCAGACGATCACACTGACGGCAGCAACCAGAGTGGCTGACCCTCTGCCCCCACATGTCCTGTGTGCAAGCACTATTTGCATTATTCCCTGTGCTGCAGCACAGATTGGCATGTCATCCAAACTGCATGTCGTAGGTTGTAGTATGAGTTTGATGCCCCACACGGCACGCTACTTTTGACAACACGCCAACCCGTGCTGCAGCATGGGGAATACTACAAAGGGTGGGGTGGGGTGAGAAGCCACTATGCTTACTTCCTTGCTATGAGCAACTGAGCCCAGACTTCAGGCTCCATCACACACACCTACTTTTCCCCCCCTGGTCTGCATCCGCAATTTCCCTCTCCATTGCGTTGTTGTGCTATTTCAGCTCATGTATCTTTTCACCTTTATCACTACTATGCCGGCGAAATTTCCTGCCCCTACGTTCTCCTTCCCACTGCAAATGTATGTATACTTTTTATTTTTGTGCAAATACAATAGTATGGCAAGCCTGAAACTGCATAATTACAGTACATCAACACACTATGCTTTCCCCTAAGATCATATCAAATAAGGTAAGTGAAGAGAAAGTATTGCAATTAGTTTTTGGAGAAGTTTGTGGTCAACATTGGCATGGCAAGGGGAAGCTGGCATTGTTCTGGTCAGAAAACCTAGACATGTCTACTCAGGAGTAAGAACCACAGAGTTGAATGGGACCGAGTCCCGGGCACAGTGGCCTCGCTCACCTTCTCCACAGGTGTTTGGGCACCCTCTCTCCCTCCCCCTTCACGGTTGAGTAGTTGAACGGAGAACTGCCCTCCCTCCAAAACGGGATAGTCCAATATAGCGCAACGACAGCAATACATGGGAGGGAGGAGCGGCTCTATTGCTCATGGAGGGGAAAAGCTAGACTTTCCACACTCCAAAAAAACAGAGGGGAAGAGGCGAGATGAGCGCAGGGAAGGGCAACATTATGTGTGATTAATCGCTGGTATAATGGAGCCCTTCATGTAAAATATGCACATGCGCACTTTTTTCATGTAATACAAGTAAACTGTATTACACTGGAAAAAACATCCAACTCATCCCCAAAACCTGAAATGAACATGATTTGTATGAAGAAAACCCTTTGAGAATTGGGTTTGCAAGAACCTTAAAAATATTTTGCTATCCCAAATATTCATACTGTGTTTTTTCATGATGATTACTGATTGGCGGACATGGTGTCCTCTTCTTTGTCAGCTTGCTGCACACTTATGGGCATGAAAACTGCATGAAATCAGGCCCCTCCAATGGTATTATATTACACTTGTTTGAGATTTGTAACACACACACACACGTACGTAAAACGCTTAATTTTGATAGCACAGAATCTTACTAGTATTCTCTTCTCAACATTTGCCCTTGCTCATAAAAACTGTGACAACACAAACAATGCAAAAGAAAGAAGCAAGGAGTAATTGTACAAATGCAGAGTAGATGTTTATGGAATTTACACCCTTATTTAGGCCCCATTTGCAATATTACAGAAGATGCAGGGAAGCAAAATACACAGCGATTTGCATTTCCTGTTCCTGGTGCTTCTCTGCATCACCTGAAACTGATCTTGCACATCCTCATTCCACACACCTTCCCAGAACAGAGGAGCTATGCTAGCTCCATATCAGCTGTAACTGAGGTTGCAGGGAACTGAAAGTCAACTGCACATTTTGTCTATAACAGCTCTGCAATCATTTATGCGTTAGCACCTGCTGAGAAATAAGTAGTCATAACCCTCACGCTCCACGAGAACTACATTCTCTAAGGATCACAGCCTAGCTTTAATTGTCCTGACACAATTATATTGCACGAAGAGTTTGTGATTATAAGGTCTTTTCTAAATATGTAACAGAATGTAATTTCTTTTAGCTTCTTTAGGATATGTGTTTTTCCTCACAAACCAATTTGTGGAGCTGAAATTGCATATGCCTTACTACAGAGACTTGCTTTATGCTATACAAGACATTCTCTAAACATAGCAAATTATTCCATGTCAGACACTGCCTGCAATAGGTAGGACAACTTTTCAGGTACCATATGACATCTGAGAAAACGTTTGCTTCAGTCGCATCCTTCCTTTAAAAAATTAAGAATTAGCACATATTTTCAATGCCCCCCTTTTTTTGGTGCTAGAGCAGCAGCAGGCATACAATTCCTACTGCATGTTCAGCAGAAGGTATTTGTTTTATTGATTTATTTAACCAGGCAGCATATAATTTGAAACAAATAAAAACTCCATATGAAACATTAAAAGCACAGAAGCAGCCATTAGAGTCAATAAAATCCAGCAGAGCTATGAAGACAATGCTAAAACTAGTCATATGCCATACTGGAATGCCTGAGTCAATTAAGAAGCCTTTGCCTGGCCCTGAAAATATATCAACGTTGGAACCAGGCAAGTTTTTGGGGAGAGGGTGTTCCAAATACAAGTACCTCACCTGCCATCACCTGCCTAAGCTCAGATGGTGGCAAGAGCTGGAGGTGGCACTCTGTTGATGAATGGTTCATGTGGGAACAGGCAGCCCTTCATGTAGCCAGGTCCCATGCCACACTGAGCATTTTAGAGAAAGATTCAGTAGCATATAAATGCTAGTGAGCCACAAAAAGTTCTTGAAAAGAGCCTGTGCAAAATTTTGCACAAGAGCTTGCACCCTAACCCTAACCAATGAAGAACAACTTCACTAAACCTGAGGTCAGAAACTGCCCCTCCATGAGCAGGAGAGGCTTTCTTCTAGAGAAATTCAGATACTCTGGATTCAAGCCAGAGTAGGTTTGTGCTGAATTTTCACTTGCAAACCTTTCAGGGCAAATATGGAGCTTTTACTGTGATGGTTTCATCTTGTTTGTACCTGTTTGCAGGCTGATCATTCCCTGATTGACAGCTTCTTCTGCACAATTTATTTTGTCCTTCAATTCTGTCTTCTTCTCGGGAATAACAACATGTACCCTATCAGATGTGGCTACATGACGATGTCAATGAACGCCAGTGATCCTGTTCAGTCAATACTCTAAGGCTGTGTTTGACTATTTAGGGGGTACCCTCCACACGACATAATAATCAACCATGGCACTGAGTATTAACACTTGGCTGAGCATTGATGATCCCAGCCACAGCCCACCCACCCCTCTGCCCACCCCACCGAGTTTCCCATGAGAATCCTCCCCCCACTGTCAGTATCTGGCACTGCTGCACTCTCCCCCTCCCATCCCAACGGTGGGGGGGACCCGGCATGAAGGGGGATTCTCATGGGACATGCCATTCCTGGGTGGGGTGCCATGATCTGCGGCTTCCCATGCGCTTCCCGGGACGTGCACAAATGGAGATCAGGGCAGAGGGGGTGTAAGGATCGCTCATGCGGCTGCAATATCCAACTGCAGGAGAAATCCCGCCCTCCAAATTTGCCTCCTCAAGAGGCAGTAACCTCAACTTCTGAGGCAGAAGGGGATGCTGGGCCACCACCACCTAGCCCCCAAGAACATGATAGGACAGTGTTCAGGTGAAAGTGTGCTCACTTACTGAAGAGAACCAGTCACAAATAGGGCTCTCCTCATGAGGAGGACATCTGATACAAGCCTCTAATGTGATGCAGTTGAACCTCGGGTCGGTCTCTGGTAGCTCTGGCTATATTAGCTCTCAGTTGTAACTCACGCGCTACTGGAAATAATGCCTTCTCTTCAGCTTTAGTCGCTAATAGTATAGAAGAGTAACAAGGAGAGGAGACAAGGATGAATGGAAGGCAACGCAGTTAGAGATATTTAGGTTTTTTAATGCAACTTACAGCGAGAACAAACTTTTTATCTTCAGTAAATTTGAGAAAAAAATAAGGCAACAGGACACGGACATCAATCTTTCTAAGTGTTTGGGAAGTAGTATAGTCAAACATCCAAAAATAGATGCACAGAATTTTACTGCTTTGTTATTACAGGTGTGCTTAATTTTGCATTCATTGAGGAAGACCTAATTCTATGGCTTTGTTTGGGGGGGAGAAGCTTTCCACACACATCCGGATGGATGTCTAATGCTGCCTGATTGGCACTGGGAAACATAATTGGATGATTAAGTGTACATGAAATTATTTGCATATCTAAGAACATTTGGCTCTGTGAAGTAATAGTAATGGGATGATGATGATGTCCACAAATGTATCTAGTTCCTTTTCAGCGTTTAAACAGGTAGAACTGGTTTGTAAGTTCTAAAATTCTGGTAGGGTTCCTTTTATGTTAACCATACATTTCCTCATGGCCCCAAACTACAACAATATTAACACAGACACCAAGAAAAGCACACTTACAGAACCGTGAGTTGTAACTCAAGGCAGTTATAAACTAACAGACAGGCATGTGAGTTAAACTGCTTACAAATTTAAGTTCTCATTGGTTATTTCCCCCCCAAATATTTGACACAATACTCAGGACAATGTATAAACAAACACTACAAACAGTTAGAAATGATTAGAAGTTAAGAAGGATTTATCAGTTATTGTGGCAGCGATGGGAGACTGGTATGACATGGCTCATTTGCTTTTAGCCATCTGACTTCCCCCTTTAAGCATATTTCTTGCCATTCTGGAACATCTGGCCTGTAGCATCATGTTAATTTCTTTTCCCCCAATTGTGATATTATATAATGGAGGAGTTACCATTGAATTTTTGCCTAAAGTAGAATTCAAATCAACGTCAAAGGTCCTTTTGGTGAAGAGTTTGGATAAGATTAGGGAAATTTCTCAGGGAGATCCTGCATATTCCTCGGTAGCCACCAGATTTCACCTATAGCAAAATTTGGACATTCCTTCTTAGGAGAAACATGTGAAGGGTTTTGCAGTGAGCCCCCCCAAAAAGTGCATTAGTAAGACCAGTAACATTTGGGGGGATGATTTTATAGGGATGCCTGCCTTTAGCTCATTTTAATGTAGTGGATATTTCATGTTGGTTTTAATGTTTTACTGTAAACTGCCCCGATAACATGAGGGAAACAATCTAAATAATTAGTAAATTAAATAATAAGCTAAATATGCTTCCTGTTAAAGATGAACTGCCAGCCCATACTCTATGGCAATCCTAAATCGCTCCTACTCCATAACTGCTATACACGTTTATTTATTTATTTTCTAAAATACATTTCATCGAATAGAAACCAGGGTGGTGTACAATAGACTTTTTTTAAAAAAAAAACCTAAAAACAAATTACAAATTATAGATACAATAAAACAATATTCTTCATAAAAACAACAGATAAAAGGGCAGGAAAACTACAAGCAGACTGAGACAATATAATCCTCTAAAATGCCATGGTAAATAAATTGAAAAGTCTGTACTGGTACCAGAAAAAAATGTGTTTAATTAATACATTTCTATACTGCCTATTAACTCAAGCTCTCTGGGCAGTTCATAAGACAATGGTTTACAAGTGTAGTGTCAGTGCTGATAATGCCATAACACCACAGAGGTTTTACCATTGTACACTTCCAAAGAGAATGTAGCCACTAAAACCTATTTAGTCAGAGCTACCAACCAAGGTATACTGGGACTTAATAATTTTGTGAAAGGACTAGAGTTTCCTAACCGAAACATTCTCAACAACATACCCTTCTAACAACTCTTTCAAGAAAGCTATGACACTTAAAACCAGTTTATAAATTTCAAACCTTATTAAATTGCCTTATTAAATTGGGTGGAGAAGTAGCCATATTACTGTCATAAATTCACCAGCATATGAATTTATAAGATATACGAACTTTTTAAAGAGTAGGTTTTGTGGATTCAAAATGGAAAGAATACCAGCATGTGGTATCTTGTATCACTGTAAAACTCTCACCTATGCATTTTTCTTTCAGGAATTTAAATTGCCACAACTTTAATGCCCACACGAAATATAATTAGAACTATTTTATACTTAGTATAACAGAGTAATGGGGATATCAAGTGACTTGCCAAAGGTCACACAGGAAAGTGGTAATAACGCTGGGAATAGAAGCCTCATTTCCTGTCTTCTGGAGCTGTGGCCAAAAGGCCCACCTTCCTGTATAGGGTACCATGTAGGACAGACATATGTTTTCTATGTCATTAAAGTGTAAAACTTTTTTTTGCAAGTCCTTTCAACAACTGGATGCAGCCAATTAATTTAAAAACATAATTCCGATTATTTTAGACCTCAAACAATATAAGCTATGATACAAATGAGGTTAAAGTTTACTCTGAAGATTTAGAAAGATTGTATCCAAAACTCAGTGACAGTAGAATTATGATTTGTCATATTGGCATACTAAAAGTATATTTACAAGGTAGTTCCTGGATCCAATCTCTTAATCATACTGTCATGTGACTAAGAACCTCAGAACTGGTCTAGCTAGATGAAGGATAGGACCACACAGGTAGAGATAATTTTTATTCTTAATGGATCTCTTTGAATCCTGTGAGAAAAAAATAAATGGTCTGCAATCGAAGGCCATTATCACACGTGCGGGTTTAAGCACACTCACGGCAACTTTGCTCCACTACTTCAGCGCGGGACTCGCATGACGTCGTCCCCCTTGCGCTGTTCTCGCACTCTGACTGCTCCATTTTTAGTGTCTGTTTCGATTTAACCCTGAACGGGCAAAGTCCATTTTAGGCAAGTTCAGGCAAGTTCTACAGGCTGAACTGAGGTATCAGAGCAATACGGACCATGTGTGATTCAAAACACTAGATTCGCATAGGAAATGGAGGGGGAACCCACAGAAGCAATCCGGGGGGGGGGGGCGGAATGGTACGTGTGATAAAGGCCAAGGACTGGGGATGTGGAGGGAGGGACTTTCCCTAGACACTCATGCTAAGTATACCATCAACATGCTGGCTGCCCCTTTCCTGTGATAATGACAGACAGCTACACTGACAAGAACAGGCTTGCTCAGGCATCAAAAACAAGAAGAGCTCCTTTGGGCTACTGTAAATTGCAAGTGAGCTTGTTAGAGAAGCAGACCTGGGCTGAAGCAACAGGTTTGCATGTGGGAAATGCAGATTTAAATCACCACTTACTAAAGAGGTTTAACGGGAGGAAGGTAAGTAAAGAACGTTGAATGGGGCTGGGGGGGGGCGGTGGTAAGAGAGAGAATGGGAAAATTAGTTTTGCCACTCACATTTTTCCAGTTCCTTCAAGAATTTCATTTACAATAGAAATATTTATTTTATTTATACCCAGCCTTTCCAACCCACAATGGTGCTCAAGGTGGTTAAAAATAAAATACAAATTAAAAACCTTAATTAAAACCTAATGCAAAACATTAAAAAAAAACAAATAAAGAAAAAAAATAGCATCCAACCAATTAGAATACGCATCAGCAACAGACCAGTTTATACGCATGAATAAAAACAGAGAAAGGATGACAGAGAGAGGCCAACCCAGCCTCACTTGGCAGGGTGTTCCAGAGCCTGAGACTGTGAAGGCCCTCCTCTCTTGAGTCCCCACCAAACATGCCTCTGATGGGACAGAGACACGTCTGGGGTGGTGGAAAGGGGGCACATTAGCGGTCCACGTCGTGATGTGTGCCCCTGGCCATCTACCACCAGTGCCCCTGGCATGCAGGCCAGGAAGGGGCATCAGTTAGCAGGTGGGCGGGCTAATTACAGGGCACACACCCTATGCCGCCCTATTCAAGTGAGTCAATAAAGTCGTGGCCAATCCCAGCTATGCCTGTGTGTTTAATTTGTTCTTGTTCCTTGGCCAACTGGACCCAACTAAGCGCTGCCCACACAAGACAATAAATTGTATTAAGACATCTTTTGCAGCCTGTGAAAAAGTGATCTATAGTTGGAAACAATTAAGAAAACAAGCTAACAGGAGTAGAGAAACTTGTTTTCAATTCGTGCAACCCTTTAGTTCTCTGTAGTTCACCTGATGAACCCATCTGCCATTGTCCTTTGGCACCAGAACATCCTGTCATTCAAACCCTCTCTCCTCTCACTATGTGCCTGATCTTGCTACCACTGCTTAAAGGGAGGGAAAGGTGCAATGTGCTTGGGGTGTGGTGGGGGACAGGTAAGAGATGGCCTTCGGAAACAGGAGAGAGTAGCAGAGAGACCGGGAAGAGAGGAGCAGAGAGTTCTTCTCTGAATTGGATTTTGATCTGAGCTAGAGGAGAATTTCAAAACATGAAAAGGTCACCTTTCATTTAAATGATATTTTATGAGCCCCTAAACCTCAGCTCCAGGAAAACTTTGCCAGCTTCCCTATTAATCACATACATATCACTGGTTCCACCTTTGATACTACACATGGTTCTACTGTAAATCTGAGCTATTTAATACATTGAGCAGAGCCAGCTGATATACACATTTATTTGGAATTTCTAACCCTATATTTTGGTTGAACAAGCAACCCTCAACACACCCACCCACAAAACGGAATATTAAGTTTAAAAACAATGTAAAACAACACCAAAGCATCATGAAAAATGTCCTACTGCATGCATACACATGCAACACTGGGCCAGATTAAGGCCAGCTGATGCCCTAAGCACAGCCCAATAATGGTGCCCCCTTGGCCTTTCCATTGCTTAGCTGGCAAGACATTAAGACTCAGTAAGTGCTGAAGGTGAAATAAGACATTAGAAACTCAGTTTTCTTCAAGGCCATCATCCCCCACACCAGAACACACAACTATATTAAATATAAACTGCTTTTTTATTATATTTATATATTCCTTAAAATTTGATGGCTACAGCTATAGTACCGGTACTCTGTGATGCCCCCCTTCCCTTGGTGCCCTAAGCACAGGCTTGCATTGCTTAATGGTTAATCCAGGACTGGAGCAACACAACACCCAGCCATTCTGTGGAATGGAAAGTCTGTGCACACCTCTTGATCCCTATCCAGCCTTCCTTTCACCTGGATATACTAGAGCTATGAGTAGGTCCTGATCATAAAGAAATCAAGTACCAGATTTCTCACCTACAACCTGGGTACAGTGACACACCCGCAATAAAGGAAGCAAAAGGGTCTACTGCACCCAAAGCCCATTCTTCTATGCGTGGGCACTGCGGCGATATTTGGGTCGTGCTTTCCATTGGCAGCACAAGCACCGGAGTTGGCAACTGCACTGACTCCACCAGCCAGCCAAGTGCTTTCTCAGGCAGGAAGATCTCAACAATCCTTCTGATTGTCTTCAGGGAATAGACAAAGCACTATACCAGAGAAATAAACAAGACAGAAGTGAAAAAAACACTTTGCTTATTTACAATACATTTGAAAGATGTCCTTATATATATTCTTATATATATTCTTAAGCACATTCCGCATTTGCTGAAAGAGGAATAAAATTCTGTACCCAAGCGATCCAAATTCGGTAACCAAGAATTCTATGGAAATTGAGGAAATTTACAATATTTTATTTGATTTTTCTGTTTGGGGGAAGCAATAAGGAGCTATGCATGGCACTGAAGTGCACCGCCAATACCTGGAAATTTTATTCACCTCTATCTGCCTGGAATTGCAGCTGACACCCACTTTAAGTATACTGTTGCAGCTGTAAGGGGCTAGAAAGTGCAGGTTGCTTACCTGTAACCGTAGTTCTTTGAGTGGTCATCTGTGCATTCACACCTATGAGCTCCATGCCTACGCGCGAGCCAGGTCGGTAACTGTTATAGCTGAGGAACAACATTTTTTTGGTGGGAACCCTCCCCCACTATTATACTGTGCATGTTCCATTGGTTCCCGCCCATTCCCCAGTTCCTTAGACCACCTAAGAGGCCTCGAAACAGAGGAAGCAGGCCAACCTCAATATCAACATATGATTAAAGAGACACCGAAGCAGGGATGGTGGGAAGGTGGTGTGAATGCACAGATGACCACTCGAAGAACTACAGTTACAGATAAGCAACTTCTTCTTTGTGGTCTCTGTGCATCATACCTATGGGCGAATAATAAGCTGACTTACCGGAGGAGGGTCAGTGTATTGCTATAGGACAGACGCCAGAACTGCTCTTCCAAAAGCAGAATCTGATCACGCTTATAATGCTTCACGAATTCAAGCATAAGTCCTGAATCGGACCTCCCCCGCCAAACGCTGTGGATGTAGCCACAGCTCGTATGGAGTGAGCTCTAACATGTTGTAGTAACTCCTTTTTTGCTATACTATATGCTAGATGAATGATCTGCACTAGCCATGAAGCAAGTCTCTGTGAAGACACTGGTTCACCCTTACGTTGTCCACCATAACAAATAAAGAGTCTATTTGTGGAGCAGGTGATCTCTGATCCGGACTTATAAAAAGCCAAAGCCCAACGTACATCGAGGGAGTGCAAAGCTGTCTCTATCCCTGAAGCAGGCGACGGGAAGAAGGTTGGGAGAGAAATATACTAGTTGATATGAAAGTCATATGTTACTTTCAGCAAAAATGCAACATCTGGGTGGTATTCATTACCGAATCCGCCATGCTGTTAACTTCAGAGTTATTAGATCCTGATGGAATACCCTGCCCCGATCCCAACATCTGATACTCCTCTTTTGATAGGCTTAGAAGGAGGGCACACCACGGTTGCCCGGGCCACCAAGGCATCATGACTATACAGTCTGTCTTGTCCCTTCTGATTTTTGCTAGGATCTTCAAGATCAGTGGGAAAGGGAAAGGGGGAAAGAAGTACAGTAGGTCTCCATTCCATTGGAACTGGAAAGCATCTCCTAGAGATGCTAGTCCTATTCACCCTCTGGAACAAAATTTGTTGCATACTGTGTTGTACTCGGTTGCAAATATATCTACTGTCGGGCGACCCCACCTCCGATAAAGTTGTTGAAGTACTTGAGGGGAAAGCTGCCACTCGTGAGATGTCGTGTTTGAGCAGCTCAAATTGTCTGCTATCACGTTGTCCACTCCGGCTATGTGTATAGCCGTAATATGAATGCCTCTCGGTATCATCCAATCGAAGATTTTTAGTGTCATGGTAATCAGCCCAGACAATCACGTCCCTTGTTTGTTCAAGTGCCATAGGACAGCTGTATTGTCTGTCAGAAGTTGTACATGTTGTCCTCGAATCTCTGGTTCGAATGCATGGAACGCCTTCCATACAGCCAGAAGTTCTAGTTGATTTATGTGCAGGCGAGCTTCTTGTGATGTCTACCTCCCTTGAATGCGTAGGGATTCGCAGTGGGCACCCCAGCCTGTGAGTTAGGCATCTGTGGTGACGGTACAGGAAGAAGAGCAACTGAGGAAAGGGAGACCTTGAGACAGGTTCTCTTGTTTCATCCACCATCTCAGTGAGAATGCAACGCTCTGCGGTACTACGAGATAAAATTTCCTTGCATTCGCACCAAAAGCGAAGATCTGAAGAAACCAGTTTTGTAGATGGTCTCATTCTCAACCGTGCCCATTCAACCACAAAGACTGTTGCTGCATATTCCCATGTAACTTCTGAATTGTATGGGCTTTGGTGGCCCAGTGTCGATAAAGATGTCCGACTAATTTGATTAGGGAAGTCAGTCTGTCTTGAAGTAAGTAGGCACGACCTTTTATTGAGTCCAGAAATGCCCCTATGAAGTTTATGCATTGTGCAGGGCGTAAGTTCGATTTTTTGTCGTTCACATATAGACCCGGTGCTGGTAATAGTCTGAGAACGAAGTTGACTGTTTTCTCTAACAAAGGTCTCGATGAACTCACTAGGAGCCAATCGTCGAGATACGTGTAAACTTGTATCCCTCGAAGACGGAGAAAGGTGCATACGGTCGCCATACACTTTGTGAAAACCCTTGGCGCTGTTGCAAGTCCGATCGGGAATGTTATCCCCAATGAGAAAACTCAGGAAGTGATGATAGGAAGGGTGAATTCCTACGTGAAAAGGACAGGTTGCTTACCTGTGACTGTTGTTCTTCGAGTGGTCATCTGTGCAGTCACACATATGGGCTTCTGCGCCTGTGCGGAGGCTCGATCGGGAGAACTTCCATAGCTATTTGTTACATTTAGGCGGGAACCCCTCCCCCGCTGCCGAGTGCACATGCGTAGAGGGGTTCCCACCCGATACCTCAGTTCTTCTGAGACCCCCATAAGAGGTTCAGGCTGAAGTAAACCATTATGATATCCCATGTTAGGTATGGCACCCTCCAGAGGGGATGGCGGATGGGTTGTGTGACTGCACAGATGACCACTCGAAGAACAACAGTTACAGGTAAGCAACCTGTTCTTCTTCGTGGTCTCTGTGCATCACACATATGGGCGATTAGCAAGTTCACTTACCTAGAGATCGGGAGGTTGGTCCTAGGTGCAAATAGATGAGAGCACAGCCCTGCCAAAAGAACAGTCCGCTCGAGACTTAACGTCCAGATGATAGTGCTGGGCAAAAGTAAGTGGTGTGGACCAGGTGGCTGTGCGGCAAATCTCCGGGATCAACACACCTCGTTGAAACGCAGAAGATGTGGCGACTGCCCGCGTAGAATGAGCTCGTACTGGAGCTGGTAGTTCAAGCTTCGCCAGTTGGTAAGCTAGAATGATACACTGGACCAGTCAGGCTGCCAAACGCTGAGAAGAGGCTGGATGTCCTTTTCTTGCTGTGCCGTAGCAAAGAAATAGGCGCTTGGAGAGGCGAAATGACTCAGCGCGAGCTTTACAGAAGGCCAATGCCCTCCGCACGTCCAACGTGTGGAGCGTCCATTCCAGGACTGTCACAGGGGCTGAAAAGAACGCTGGAAGGATGATATCTTGATTGACATGGAAAGTGGAAATAACTTTCGGGAGGAATTGAATGTCCGGCCGGAGGATGACCTTGTCCCGATGAAAGATGAGGCAAGGTTCGTCAATCCGTAGCGCGGCCAGCTCACTTGCTCTGCGCGCTGATGTGATCACGACCAGAAAGAGTACCTTCAGGGTAAGGAGTCTGAGGTCGGTGGTGGCGAGCGGTTCGAAAGGCTTTGAAGTCAAGGCTTGGAGCACAACCGATAGACTCCATGCGGGATGGAGGGGTTGTCTAGGTGCAGTGAGGTTAAGGAGGCCTTTATGGAAACGTTTAGCTAATCGATGAGAAAAAACTGTTGACCCTTCAACTTGGTCATGTGAGGCCGCAATAGCAGCCAGGTAGACTTTAATTGAAGATAACTGCAGACCCTTGTCAACCAACTGAATTAAAAAGGACATGATCTGTGAAATTGAACAAGTGGTGGGATGAAAACCGTTCTGTGAGGCGAAAGCCAAAAAGGCCTTCCATTTTCTGGCGTATGAGGCTCTAGTGGATGGCCTGAGAGCTGCATTTAAGACGTCCTGGATTCTGGGATTTAGTAGGGGGGCGTGAGCCTCCATGCTGTGAGGTGGATGGAGTCCAGATCTGGGTGGGTCATCTGTCCGTGTTGTTGGGATAGGCGATCTGGTGTGGACGGGAAGCAGAAGTAGTGACCCTTGGATATGTTTAGGAGAGGAGCGAACCAGCCTTGCCTGGGCCACCAGGGAGTCAGTAGGATGCAGGTTGTTTGGTCTGCTCGAATCTTGGCTAGGCTCTGTGATATGAGCGGGATCGGCGGAAAAATGAAGAGATGGTCTGACCAGGTTTTGAGGAATGCATCTCTTTGAGAGCTCTGACCGTAACCCGCTCTGCTGCAGAAGAGATGGCATATGGCATTGTCTGCCGTTGTGAATAGATCGAACGTGGGGTGACCCCAGCGGCTGCACAGTGACTGGAGAGTGTGGGGGTGGATTTGCCACTCATGGGTTAGAGAAAGTTGTCGACTGAGTTGGTCGGCAAGGTGGTTGTGGCGACCTGCAATATGGATGGCTGTCAACGTGATGTTCCTGCGTAAACATCAGGTCAGGATGTTGATGGTGAGCTTTGCCAGGGCCAGTGACTTGGTGCCGCCGTGTTTGTTGATGTAGTATACTACCGTGGTGCTGTCTGACGTAATCTGTACATGAGAGCTGTGCAGATATGTTCGAAAGCTCTGAGCACTTTTTGTACTGCCAGAAGTTCCAGGAGATTGATGTGCGCCATCTTCTCTCTGCCCGACCAAGTGCCTTGTACCTGGAGAGTGTTGCAGTGAGCTCCCCATCCCACGAGGGAGGCATCTGTAGTCTCTATCCTGGTTGGTGTTGGGGGCAGGAATGGGACACCGTAAAGGAGGTTGGAAAGGTGAGTCCACCATCGGACTGACCTTTTGACGGCAGGTGGAGGCCGAAGCGGAGTGCGCCTGGAATGTACTTGTGGGTGGAAGACCCTGGTGAACCAGAGTTGCAGCTGGCGCATTCTGAGGCGGGCGAAAGGGATGACCATGGTTGTCGCCGCCATATGGCCTAGTAGGCGCTGAACCTTGATAGCTGGCAGTCGTGATTGGTGCATGAAATGAATGGCCAGGGATCGTAGAGTGTTTGCCCTGTCCCTTGGGAGATAAGCTTTCCCTTCTGTTGCACTGAGGAATGAGCCTATGAAGGTTATAGTTCTTTGTGGCTCGAGCGAGGACTTTTTTAGGTTGATGAGGAGGCCTTGTTGGTTCAAAAGGGTGATGACATAGGCGACGTCCTTGGCGAGTTGAGAATGAGATGGACCCACGAGAAGCCAGTCGTCCAGATACGGGTGCACCTGAATTCCCTGCTTTCTGAGAAAGGCACAGACAACCACCATACATTTGGTGAAGACTCGAGGCGCCGTTGAGAGGCCGAATGGGAGCACCCTGAACTGAAAAGAGTGGGGGCAGATGGCGAACCTGAGAAAACGTTGACTTGCTTCGTGAATGTCGATGTGGAAGTAGGCGTCCTGGAGATCGATGGAGGCAAACCAGGCATGTCGTGTTAGCAGGGGAAGAATCGTAGTGATTGACGCCATGCGAAATTTCTTGGTGGTGATGAACGCATTGACGTCTCTGAGGTCCAAAATCGGGCGGTGTCCTCCGTCGGGTTTTGGAATGGTGAAATAATGGGAATAAAACCCTTGATATTTCTGCAGTGGTGGGACAGGTATGATGACGCCCTTGTCCAACAGATTTGCAACGTCTGCTAGGAGGGGTTCGGAAGGGCCTGTTGTTTGGAAGACCCCAGATGGTGGTAGGGTGTCGAATTCGATATAATAGCCGTTCCTTATGACAGAAAGGACCCAAGTGTCTGATGTTATGTTTTCCCACACTGACAAAAACGGAGCCAGACGGTTTCCGAAGGTTGTGTGGGAGGAGGAGTCAAAGTCGGCGCCTGTCGCCATAGTCACTCTGTTTGCGCTGAGAGCGAGATTTAGAGGACGAGAAAGATTGTCTCTTGAATTGCCGCGAAGGTTGTTGCTGCTGCTGAGGCTGCTGTTTGTACGATGTCCATTTGCCTTGGTATCTGTTTGAAGACGGAAACGGCTGACGCGCCCAGTGTTTTGCTCTGGAATGCTGAGGGAAGGTGGTAAGACCCATCTTCTTGGCTGTCATCTTGGCCTTTTGGACCGTATCCATGGCACTGTCTGTTGTGGAGTGGAACAGCCCAATGCCATCAAATGGTAAGTTGTCGATTCGCGTGCGAGCCTCCTGGGAGAGGCCTGCGGATCGGAGCCAAGCATGCCTTCGTAAGGTGATGGCGCTAACGAGTAGTTTGGTGCCACAGTTGGTTTGGTGCTGTGCAGTATGTAGCTCCTGTTTAGCCAGGCATACTGCCTCAGTTTGGAAAACTCTTGCAAGTTCTCTTTGATCGCCCTCAAGGTGGTTACAGAGGGATCCCATCTTCTCCCATAGGAAGAGATGGTAGCGTGCCATGGTTGCCTGATAATTGGAGACCTTCAAACTGAGCACCACGGTGGAATAAATCCAGCGTCCCATTAAGTCTAATTTTCGTCCCTCCTTGTCAACTGGTGCCGAATGTGTCTTTTGGGAGCGTCCCTGTGAAGCTTCCATGACCACTGAGTTTGGCGGAGGGTGAGTGGCTAGGAACTCCGTGTCCTTGTCCAGGACCCTATATATATTTTCTAGGCGTTTTGATGTTGGCGCCAGTGAGGCCGGGGTTTTCCAGGCCTGATGTACCGTTTGTAGTAGGGTCGGAACAAAGGGGATGGCTACCGTTGATGCGGCTTTGGTCTGAAGGACATCATATATGGTATCGATGACCCGTTGCTCAGGTTGGCTTGTTTCTAGTCCCAGGGACTTCGTCATGCGCTGTATAAGGTCTGAGAAGGAGCTATAGACATCTGAGGGTGAGACTGTTTCTTGAGATGCTACCAAGTCATCTGGGGATGGTGCGGTAGGTGCCGCTGAACCGGAAGACGAGGAGTCCGAATGATAGCCATCTGAGTCTGACTCCGAACGATACTGTTGTGCATCTCTTCCAGGCTGGGAAAGCTGAGACGGAGAGGGTATGGCTCTCGACACCATGGAAGATGGCCCCGATGGGAACGCAGAAGGTGCGTTGTGTTCTATAGGTGGCTGAATCTGCCACCGATCTCAACCAAGTGTAACACCTTAGGGCTACGGAGCCTACCATGGATTTTGCTTTGCAGCCGGTCTGGTGCCTCGCTGTGTTGATCCGTTGGCGAGGAAAGTTTAACTACTTGTGACTGAAACATTCTCGCTAATTCCCTCTGATCCTCCGGGAGGTAGTCACACAATGAGTCCATCTTCTCCCAGAGAAACAGTTGGTAACGAGACATCATGGCCTGATAGTTAGCCACCTTCAGACTTAACGCAGTAGAAGAATACATATATCTGCCTAGTAAGTCCAGCCTTTGCCTCCAGCATGAGTCTTTTGAGAGCGACCTTGTGCCAATTCCACGATGATGGCGTTGGGCCAGGGGTGTGCAAATAGGAAACCTGCGTCTTTCTCTTGAATTTTGTACATAGACTCCAGCCTTTTAGAAGTAGGAGCAGTCATTAATGGAGTCTTCCAAGACTGTTGGACTGTCTGTAATAGTGTAGGTAGGATGGGGATCGCTACTGGAGCTGGAGCTTCTGAGTATACTGCATTAAAAACAGGATCATGAACCTGTTCCAAAGGTTGCTGTATCTCAACCTCTAAAATTTAGGTCATTCTTCCCACCTGGTCTACAAATGTACCCATATTCTCTGATGGTGATGCTCTCTCCTTCGATCCAACTGTCTCATCTGGAGAAGAAATCGATGGAGGCACTGAAGAAAAGGAGGATGAATCGTCCTGACATTTTTATTTATTTTTTGGTTAATATTTTTATTTCAACTTAAAACAACATAATACAACATAAACTACATACAATACAATACACAACCTACATGCCCCCGTGCTCCCCTCCCCCCAGGAGACCTACTTTTATTTAATTATACATCCTTCCAAAATTGTGAAGAATCTTTTGAAGGTATTTGCCCCTTCCCCGATCTTAATACATATTCCAATAATGGACTCCATATATTTTCAAAATCATTCTTCCTGGATATTCCCAATATTTTTATCTTACACGTTAACTTATCATTAAGTGCCATATCCCATATTTCTTTACACCATTCTTCTATTGTATAAATCCCTTGCCCTTTCCAATTTTTAGCTATCATTATTCTGACGGGAGCCAGGAGGTTGTTTATCAATTCTCTCTTACTTATATTCTCATTTCCTTTATCCCATATTGCTAGTAGAGCCAGCTTTGGGCTTATCTCCAGTTTACTTCCCGTTATTTCACTTATTTCTTCAAACACCCTTTTCCAAAATTTTTGTACATGTTCACAGCTCCACCACATATGGAAATAAGTTCCAACCTCCTGACATCCCCTCCAACAATTCCTGGGCACTTTTTTATCTATCTGATGGGATCTTACCGGCATTAAATACCATATCCATACTGTCTTATAATAATTCTCCTTAATTCTAATCGACAAAAGCTTTAACATTCTTGCATCCCATATCCTCCCCCAGTTGTATTCATTAATTTGTTCCTTTAAATCATCTTCCCAAATCTTTTTAAGAGAGTCTTGATATTCCTCATCCTCTATCAAAATTTTATATATTTCACTGGTCAAACCTTTTTTAAATTTAATTTCTTCCTTCTTTCCTCTTGATTCAATTAAATCTTCAAATCTTGTATGCTTTCTACATTCCTTATTTTTCCTTTTCCAATCCTGTGTCCATTGTTCCAATTGTATACATTGAACCAAGCTACCTTTTGCCCTATTAATAACTCTCGGATTTGCTCCTTATTTATTATTCTTTTTAACCATTCTCTTAATTTAATAATTTTCTGTTCCCTCAGTCCCCCTTCCAACTCTGCTTTTAAATTCCTTGAAAAGTCCCCCGTTACTACAACTGGGGTAAGAGGAGAAACTCCTG
This sequence comes from Anniella stebbinsi, assembly GCA_029215795.1. Taxonomy (NCBI): domain Eukaryota; kingdom Metazoa; phylum Chordata; class Lepidosauria; order Squamata; family Anniellidae; genus Anniella; species Anniella stebbinsi. The sequence goes on from JARDYH010000003.1 coordinate 105,598,530, forward strand.
GTATTAACTTCCCCTTTATTTTTTCCCATATCTCTAAAATATTTTCCAACAACGGGTTGTCCAGGCCCTTCAGATCTTTTTTTTGCATTTTAATAAAAAAGATATTTTGCAATTTAAAGTCTTGTTCCCCTGTTTGCGTCTCTAACCATTCTAAGTCGTCCTCCCCTAATATACTATTTATAACAAGTCTTAATTGATTAGCAATATAATACTTCTTTATATTTGGAAGTCCTAAACCTCCTTTCTTTTGAGTCTTATACCATAGCACTTTATTAATCCTTGCTTTTTTATCTCCATTACAATAAGCATTAATCATATTTTGCCAACTCTTTAACTCTGCTTCCGTTATTTTAATTGGTAACATTCTAAACAAAAAATTAATCTTAGGTAATATCTTCATTTTAATAATCGCTATTCTACCAAACCACGAATGCTTTCATTTTCTATTTACCTCTAATTTTTCCCCTATCTGTTTTTTCAAACTAGCAAAGTTAATTTCTTCTAACCTATCTAAATCTTTTGCAATGTTAACTCCTAAATAGCGTATTATATTCTTAAGCCTCAAACCTAGTTTAAATTTACACTCCTCCATTTCTTTCTTGTTATAGTTAAATAACATCATTTCCGACTTCCCCCAATTAACTTGTAAGCCAGTAATCTCTCCAAATTCTCTCAAATGCTTCTTTATCACATCCCCACTCTCAGGGGATTTTCTAACGTCAATAATGTATCATCAGCAAACATATTCGTTTTAATCTTTTCTTTCCCACCTATCCCTTTTAATCTTACATCCTCCCTTATAACATTTGCCAAAATTTCTATCACTATTGCAAATAAAATCGGTGAAAGTGGACATCCTTGTCTAGTTCCTCGGGCTAAAATAATCTGTTGCGTTAACCCATCATTAACTATAATTTCTGCTTTATTATTTTTATACAACTGATCTATCACTCCTATAAACTTATCTCCACACCCAAAAGTTTTAACATTTTTTTTAAGTGCTGGCCATTCCACACAATCAAAGGCTTTAAATATATCTAGTGCTAACAATCCTGCTTTTAAGTTCCTTTTTTAAATAATATTAATTATATTTAAAACTCTCCCAATTAAATTAGGCATTTGCCTTCCTAAAATAAATCCACATTGATCTTTCCTAAGATATTTATTTATAAAAGTACTCATTCTTTTTGCCATTATTGCCGTAAAATTTTTTGAATCTTGATTTATTAACGAAATTGGTCTATAGGAAGCTGGGTCCGTCAAATCCTTATCTGGTTTCGGGATTAATATAATCAAAGAATGATCCCATGATGGCGGGGTCTTTCCTCCTTCTATTATACTATTAAATAACTTTTTCAATTTTGGTATTAATATTGCTCTAAATGTTTTATAATATTCCGGCCCCAAACCATCTATCCCCAGAGATTTCCCTCCTTTTAATTTATCAATAATTCCTTCTATTTCTTTTTCTGTAACCAAACCTTCCATATAATCCCTATCTTGTCTCTGTAATCTTATTTTCCAATTCCTCTCTACATATTCCCTTACATTAACCTGTGGACCCATCTCTGATGCATATAATTCACTATAAAATTCCTGAAATATATTTAATTTATCCTTCATTAAGTTACATCTATTCCCTGTCTTATCTTTAATTGTCCCTATCATATTCTTAGCCTTTTTTGACTGAGTGGACCTGGCCAGCATCCTAGAATTTTTGTTACTATATTCAAAAAAATCCCTCCTCAAATATAGCAAATCCCTTTGAACCTTTTCTAGCTCTTCTTTCTCTAATTCCTTCTTCTTAGCTTGAATTTGGGCAAACAGGCATATATCTTTTGTCACTCTTACTTTTTCCTCTAATTCCCTTACCTCCTTTTCTATCTTTTATTTTGTGCTTCCTGTTGTTTTCTTAGGGTACACCTTTCCCTAATACAAATCCCTCTTGCCACTGCCTTCATTGTATCCCATAAAATCCCTTGAGAGTTTTGTTCTACTTCATTAATTTCCCATATTATCTGCATTTCTTTTTTTATTTTTTCAACAATAGTTTTATTATTTAAAATCCTCGTATCCATTCTCCACCTCTTTGCTTCTCTATAATCCTTCTTCATTTTAATATCCGCTGTCATTACTGCATGATCGGAGACTTTAATAACCCCTATAGCACAATCTATAATTTTGGATAACATATTTTTTGACACAAAAATAAAATCTATCCTAGAATAACTCTTAAATCTTGGTGAGTAGAAAGTATATTTCCTTTCTTCCCCCTTTAAAACCCTCCAAACATCCATTAATTATTTTCCATCCATTAATTTGCTTAAACCCGTCTTCTCACCAGTCTTAAGATCTTTTAATATATTATCCTTATCCTTTTCTTTATCTAATACCATATTAAAATCTCCTGCCATTACAATTTTCTTTTTCCCCATTTCTCCCACCGCAGTAAAAACTTAATCGAAGAATTCCATTTGTTTCCCATTAGGAGCATATACATTAATCAATATATATTCCTCCTCCCCTATCATACAAAAAATTATTAAAAATCTACCGACTCATCCTTCTTCACTCTTTGAACATTAATACATTTTTTTGAAATTATTTTCGCTACTCCTCTAGCTTTGGAAGTACCAAATGCTTTCTCATATAAGCCCACATCCCTCATCCGAAGCTCATTTATACCCTCCTTTGATTGATGAGTTTCCTGCAAGAAAATAACATCTGCTTTTTCTTTTTTTAATAATGCTTCTATTCTCTTCCTTTTTATAACAGTTCCTAGCCCTTTAACATTTAAGGTTGCCACTCTTAATTTATTTTCCATCATGCCTCACACAAAGCTCTATATTGGTCTCCCCCTGTGATACATATACCCCCCTCCCTTACCCTCCCCCCCACACTTACCCCAAACTTCACCCCCCTCCTCACCAGGCCCTCCTGGGCAATGGCCCCAATATTTTTAGAACTCTTCGGGGGGGGGGGGAGAAGCGACCCAACAATCCCAGAGTGACAGCTGACCCTCTCCTCCCTTATAATATTCCAACGCTTCCGTGAGAGAGCGAGAGATCTCCAACTTCACTCCATTCTCGCTAGGCCACTCCCCCGTCCTGACATTCTTCAACAGATTGTGGGGAGGATTCAGGTCTGGCTTGACGTGTGTCATCCCGCTGGCTTGACGCATCCCTTTCCTGGTGAACAGGAGGCGGCGGGAGAAGGCGCTCCGTCGGTACCGATACTTCCTGTTGCCTTGCTGGGACCTGAACCAAAGATGTGGTCATGGTCGGTACCAGAGGAGGCCTAAAGTCATCATTAGACAGTCTTAATAACGAGGCTGATGGTTGATGGCACTCACTTGGAGCGGCTGCCCCTAGGTAACGTGTACGTTCATAGTGACGATCTCGGTCTCTGCGGTAGCACCAATCATCCCAATCGTATTGCTGGTGGGAGAAAGCATAATCATATGTGCAGTCCTATTCTCTATTAGGAGATCTGGACCGGGTTCTGTAATATTGATGTCTATTGTCGTAATAATTCCCGCTGTAAGCGGAGTATACGGAGTCCGGTGACCAATGTCAATGATGAGGACTCCTCGGTACCGAGGGAGCTCACGTCTCACCCAAGGGTGCCGATTGCTTTAAATCACTCCTCTGCATTGAAGTCGCCCATGGCACAGTAGATACACTAGGGGCTCTAGATTCTTCCCTCGGGGAGAACTCACATATTTCCCCCTCCAACACTGTCGATACGGGTTCTATCTGAATATGCAGAGCAGGGTCTGTATCCAAGTCTAGTGGGGGTTCCATTGGCTGTGGATGGACTATAGGAGATATCACCAAAACCTGTGGGGTTTCACTTGTATTCTTAGTCTTTTTGTCTTTTTTATAAGTTCAATAGGATGTTTAGAAGATTTTGATTTTTTTTTCTGCCACTTTCAATATGAGACGTAGAGGCTTGAGGGGAGTCATTTAACATTGACATGGTTCGAGGATTTTGGTCCACTGCTTCTAGAGCTTTCTGTGATGTTCAGCTGCTGTAGAGATCCTTGTATATAAAAGATTGTAAGTAATTGTTTATAAAATGCCAAAAGTTCCAGGAAAGAAGTTAAATAGACTCACAGTTACGTTGTAACCGGGTAAGTATAAGGGGGGAGTTCATGTGTGAGTGCTGATTAGATAGTGGCGGGGGAGTGCCTGGATTCGCTGGCTGTATGAGAGTGGGAGGAGTTGGAGAAGAGTGTGTGTATATATGTTTTTAGCTGACAAGAGCAGAGAGAGTGTGGGGGGGATTTTAATTGAGAAGGGTCTGACTAGAGCTAAGAAGAGTCTGCGTGCTTGGTTGTTTTGGTAGAATTAGTTGGAGGGAATACCTAGAGAGGGATAGAGTAGCAGGAGAACCTTGAAGACTCTATTTGAAACGTTTTAAGAAAAATTACTGACTGAAACCATTAAGCATTGTGCCTGTAACCAATACGCTGTTGAACTAAAGAAACCATCAAGCTTTTGTTACCTGAGCAATCATCTTGATAATAAATTACATTTAATTATATCAACTGATGTGGTCATTGAAGCATACCTGAGGAAGGTACTGGTGGCAGCGGATAGAACGAAAGGGGATTGAGGGCTAGGGTGCTGGGATGTAGAACTGTGGGGCCTAAAAGAGTAAAAGCGAGACAGAAGTAGCAGCAGTAAGTCTAAACCCTCAAACACGTCATAAGCACAGGGGGGGTTGAAGTAAGCCCTGAGTGCGAGTGGCGTAGACAGCCCTGTTGTATAGCCCGGTGAGTGTCACGGCTGCAGGCAGGGCGTCACACTTTCCTCCAGAGTTCAGCCTTAAGAAGGTTTGCTCCGTGTTTCCTCATTTGTTTAGTAAATGATAAGCACAGTGAACATGTCTCTATATCGTGGGACTCTCCCAAACAGAAAAGACAGTTGGAGGAAGTTCACTTCCACAGCGTGAGCACTTACAAAATGGTGCTTTTAGGGCCATGCGAACCGGCCGCGAAGAAAAGGGGGCTCCAAGGCCGCAACGGCGGTTTAGAGAGAAAAAGGTTTAAGGAAAAAACAAAAAAACAAGATTTTTTTTTAAAAAAACAAGAAGGTAATTAACAGAGAAAGTAGTTATTTATCTAGAAGGACGTTTGACTCAGCAGTAAAGGTTTGTACTAATGGATAACGTTCCTGACGAGGCGGCTCACTAGGCGGTCGAAAAGGAACTAGGGAATGGGCGGGAACCATTGGAACATGCGCAGTATGATGGTGGGGGAGGGTTCCAGCCAAAAAACCATCGTTTCTCAGCTATAATAGTTACTGACCTGGCTCGCGCAGGCGCGGAGCCCATAAGTGTGATGCACAGAGACCATGAAGAACTAACTTTAACAAAAAAGAAAGAAAACAACCTATAGTTATTTCAAAGCTAATTCCTGCTCTCAATTTAACATCCTGCAGTTCATGGAACTGGGGTATATAGATAGCCCTTGTAATACAGGCCTATTTATACACATACATGGACAATGTGTAATTTCATACAAGAGATCTATTAAAAGTAACTTCCACATTTCAATTCGGAATCATTCTTTCATATTCAACAACATAGGTTTTTGCAGAACAGCACCTACAGAAAGATAGCCGGATCTTTGTGGGTGGATCTGGATGCCCACACAGAAAGGATGAAAGGATTAGGGTTTAGGAAAGCCAGAAATAGAATATTAATCTTAATATTACTGAGGTACAGCACCTGGCACCGCCAATACAGTAAAGAGCTTTTATTAGCATATACTATACCAATGCCTGAGGACAAAAATGTGATCAAAGCAGTAGATGCTCTGAAACTGGATTATTATTGAGCTTTCTTTTCTTTTTACAGAGGACCCAACTTTCCTTTTTTAATTAAAAACCAAATTGACATGAAACTAGAGTCCCAAACTGACATGTTAAGATGGTATTTTGGAAGTGTTTAATACAAAATTTCATACATGTCATACATCATACCCTGACATGGACTGAGAAGGATTATTCATACGTGCATATACATTAATGTCTCTCATAATTCACAAATGTATCTTGATCTGCACCTATGGATGGACCTCATCAGATCTAACAATACGCAGAATTCTCTCATTTGTCATTTGACTTCAAACCCAGTGCTTTTTGCTGGAGTTTGTACACACATTTACTGCAGTCCGTACACACATTCAGCTATCAGTCATCAACTGCAGAAAATTCAAATGATATACATGTGCCTATAACTGGACTAGGAAATTTTAGGGAGTCCAACTGAGACCATGTGGCGCTAGTAGACAGTTACCTTCATTAGTATAATTCTAATAAACTGCTCTGGAAGTTCTTCCAGAGGATGGTATATAAATCTTTAAAAAAAACAAAATGATGAAGTAGTGGTGAAGGATAAATCATTTGTTATATGCTCAGAGGTACTTTCCCTATAACTTAGCTCTTGAATTGAAAACAGAATCCTTGGCTGAATCCTGGTGAAGTCTTGACAAATTAAGTTACGGAAAGGAGGAGACAAAGGAATCTCGTCCATAACAAGGAAGACATGGGGGGACAGACGCAAAACCAAAACATGCTTTTGTGAAGAATTGCTGTGGGGAAGGAATGGGCCAGTTGTGTGGAGGGGAACAGAATGGGCCAATTTGCACATTATGGCAACCCACCATGGCTTAATTAACCCTCAGGGCGCCACAATTCATGCCAGCTGCCATTTTGAATATGCCCTGAGTTAGCAGTTGCCATGGCATGGCTTATCATGTTGTGTGAACATGGGAAACAGGGGTTGTGTGGAGGTTAAACAACCCTTGCATAACTTTAGAAAGACCATGGCTTGTGCAAGTCTTGTTTAATCCTTGCACAACTTTGCCCACCTGGGTTCGCATGACAGACAAGCCATGGCAATTGCTATCTGACATTTGCATATTCAAAATGGTGGCTGGCACATATTGTAGTGGACCCAATGGTTAATTAACCCACAGTGGCTTGTCTTGACATGATCTGGTTGTAGTTTTCTTGCAACAGGTGTGATCATTAAAAAGGGAATGCTGAGGATTAAAAATGTGTGGGATATATTACATTATTATTAAATGTGTGGGGACTGGCAAGCTACAACTGCTCAGTGGTGAGGGGAAAGAATTCTGCATATGCTCAGAGACATCCTTTATTTCAAGGGTTGTAGAATTCTATACTAGCCATGCCCAAATGTTGCAAACTGTAATCAAATGCATAGATGAGCCAATGAACAATTGCTGAATTTAACTGTGAACTCTTCCTTAGCTGGCTGCCTAATGAGCCTTAAACCCAGGGATTGAGGAATCTGGGTTGTAGTTGCTATGTAGTTACTACCCCTATTAATTTCAAGTAGACTTACTCCCAAGTAAATGCACATAGGATTGCATTCTTAGCTAGATTTGCCCTAACACCATAACTTTGTTTCAAATATCAGAATAACTTTTGTTCAAACTCTCTACCAGAAAAATACTAGTCTACTCATGCAGGAGCATGGGTAGAGTGAGCTCTACCACTTCAGGCTTCAGATGTTATTATTTTAATGTGCAGAAAGAAATGCTTCCTACTTTCCGAGACAGGGGTTTTGTTTTGTTTATGCAGGGATACATTTAACCAAGTGCCTCTGCATATTCAGTCTAAAGTGAAGCAGCCCGTTCTACCAGCTCAGGACTCTATCATCTGCTTCCAACCTCAGTATGCTACATTTGAAGGCCAGGAAGAGAATAAAGGGCTGAAGGATTAATAAGCTCTGAGAAGAAAACAAGGTTAGAAATGAGCTACTTAATGGTCTTAACGTAGAAAAAGAGAGAAGATTCCACTCCTTCTCATGATCATTGTATCCCCTCCCCCTGCAAAATGAGGCTTGTTCTTAGGCCTACTCAAATGAGGCCTACTCAGATAGGCGAGAGATGGTGGTCTGTTTCCAGTAATGGAGTCTACTGTGTGTATGATCTGAAGCCTGAGTGACCTGGCTCCAGAATTAGCCAGCAGCCGAGTCCAGTAAGGAATCGACTTCAGAACAAGACATCCAGCCTATCTGAGGGCAGAGCAGCTGACAGGTCACATTTGAGTATTTGCTATGTGTGGAATCAAGAGGTTATCTTGCTCTCCCTTCTCCACTCAAGAATCTTAACCAAACTGGGGCTAAGACCACCATCGCTATCATCTGGAAAGAAACCCACAACAGTAGGCTGACCAGATAAAATCCAGGTCAGGGCTCTTGTAACTTTAACAGTTGTAGAGAAAGGGGAATTTCAGATAGTGTCATATGTATGCAATTAGTTCCTGGAGATATTCCCTCTTCATCACAACAGTTAAAGGTGCAGGCACTATACTAGAGTGACCATATACAAAAGAAGGCAGGGCCCCTGCAACTTTAACTGTTGTGACGATGAGGGAATTTCACCAGGAACTAATTGCATACAAATGACACTGGCTGAAATTCCCTTTTCTCTACAACTGTTAAAGTTACATGAGCCCTGACCTGGATTTTATCTGGTCACCCTACACAACAGGCCCCAGTCTGAAAGAGTGTACAAGACCATTGTCTACATTACTCTTGTGTTCTCCACCTCCATGCAATCTTAAACTTCATATTTTTTTGCTACGTCAAAGCCAAATTGGATAATCTCTTAGGACACTTACTGTGATCACAGAGTATAGTTGCCAGGGTTGGGGAGCGCCATCCTTGCGTGCTCATGTGTCTTCACCAGAGTTTGAACATCGGACATTAGCAAAAGCATGGGGAACTTTCTTCAGCTTGACAGCCACATCCCCTATGATTCATCTCGGGGGGGGGGGGGGCACGCTACATGCCATGGCATGTGAGATAAAGATCTTCCGACTGTTAAAGGCACAGTTACGAGAACTGATTGAAACTTGGCAAGGCTATTGTGAACATATAGTCACATGAATATTACTGCTCATATCAGTATTCAATATGAATGGTTCTGTGAAAGAGTGAGGGAGAAATGACATAGAGAATATGTTGCACATAAAGAGACACACAGATTCATGAATGTATGTAAGTCTCAATGTGTATGTATTCTGATGTGTTTCCCCCACCCCCCAGTAAGTTACTATTGCACTTGTAAAACTGGACTTGTATATTTCAGGATAGTTATTTAATTACATAACTCTGCTGTACTGCTCTATCTATGCATATATTAAAACCACTGGCTGGTAAAGATGGGTGGACACATGACGTTCAAGTTCACTGAGTATTCAGTGAATACTTCCTCATTGCACCTCATTTGCATTCCCAAATGCAAGCATCTTTTTTCCCCCACCAAGAAAAATGTGTATTTTCAATCAGGAAAAATGGCTCATTTTTAAAAGTGTACATTTTTTCCAAATTGGAAAATATTTTTTTTTAATATGTATATTTTCCCTGATCGAAAATGTACATTTCCCCTCATAGGGTAACATGTGAAAACTAAGTCTGCCTATGCACAAGTGCAGACTTTCAAACACGAACCTAAGTTTGAGAGATTGCAAAAATTTCCCAAGAACTGCATTCCTACTCATATTCACATTTGCTAAAAGGACATGTCTGCATGATTTGCAAAGAGAAACAAAATTATGGTACATCCTTATGTGGCAGGTCACTAGAGCAGTTCTAGGTGGCCAAGTGGTCAGAAAGTTACTTACTGTCCTACCTGGATCCCAAGTACACCTCATCATACATTCCTAACACTTGGTGATGAACGTGCAGCTCCCAAGGACCCAACAGAAAAAAGTATATTACAAATGCATTTTAAAGATCTTTTCTAAATCTGAACCTAATTCCCCACTCACACACCCTTTTTTATTACAATTCAATTTAAAACATTCCATATGCAGATGTCAATTCTGAAAACAATTTCTCTGTCATCGTCTTCTTCTCCAGCTGTGCAAACTGCATTATTTTCTTTATATGTATTTTTCTCCCCCTGAGAAAGGATCTAGTAAGACAAAAAAATAAGCTTCTGTTTTGGGCTAAAGGAGGCAATCTCACAATGATCCAAAGGTGTTATAGGAAAATTCAAGGTCTGGCAAACAAAAAGCCCTAAGGCTTTTAAAAAGGAAATTCCAGGCCCAACCCTGTCAATCTTCAAGTCGAGTGCAGGTCTGCTTATTTATTTCAGCGCCAGTTTGGTAGGGTAAATATGCCCTCACAGAACCTGTAAAGCCTAGAATGCAAGACCAAACTAGATATAATAGGAGCAGTTGTATGCATTTCAATCTGGATCTGTCACTCATAACCACATAGAAAACAAGGGATGTAGGTTGGTTTGGCAAGCTATTGACCCTGAAGGAATTGTTACACATAATGTATGGCTCACGCAATGCTGCTGTATTTGTTGGCATTTATATCTGAGTACATGTACATATTGGCCTGAATGCAGAGTTCTGTGCTTTACACATTTAATGGAATGAATGGTGACAGCAAGGATTGTATTGATGAGTTTCTCAACATGGGTTCTACAGCTCTGCCACTTCTAGAGTGCATCATGCATGCATTCTACTGGGCACAACTTTTTCCTTATGCACAACAGGTTCTTTGGATTGCAGCTCAAATATGACATGCTCTGTGAACAATATAATGGAACTCAGATTTTAAGTAACATTTGATGCTGTTTCATGCAGTAATATTCATTACTTAATAGCTCGCATGTGTAAATGAGTCCCTACAGATAAGCACCACAGAGTGTTGATATCACTTTTATCACCTCAAAAAAACGCTCAAAAAACAAAAATACAACCCCCCCCCACAATGGTTTCCGAAGCTGTTGCTTTACAATTCATCTATGAATCAAGTGGACTGACGTATAATGCATGCACAGAACCAGTCCCAAGATGTCATACACTTCTTTACATCCACTTTCAGCAAACCTGTGAACCCTGTCACACACACCTCAAGCTAGATGCAATGTAGTGTTTTTCCAAGGATGGATAAGCCTGTTCTAACTCAACTGATATGTAGGCAATGCAATGCGCATGATGCAGCACTCGAACACAAAACGAATAATGACCCCTAGCACATCCAGGTTGTAAATTTATAGATTGAATTATTTTAGAAGATGATACAGTTTAATTTATAGATTTAATTTTTTTTTAATTACACACACACGTGTACACACACACACACACACACGAACTGTGAAACATTTTGGTATAAAACACCAGCTTCAGTCACGGAGTATGTTACAAAACCACTTTTAAACTGCACCAGAACCACTTATAAACTGAACCAGTACAGTTAAGGGTGCTATTTATAGAACTGAGTGGAAGAGCTCTCCTGAAAATATTTAAGGAGCACTTGCCTGACATTCTGCATAATGAAACACATGCTAGACCGTGGTCTTTTCATAAGAGGGAGAAATAGGCTGGCAGAGCAACTTTAATGAAGATCTCTGTGCAAGCAGTTGAATGGAGCCTCCAAGGGAGAAAGATGAAGGAGGCAATGTTTATTGATGAGCTAAAATCTGATATCAGTGTAAAGGAGATGAAACAAATCATGATGTTTATTAATGTGGTTTGATTGCCTGTTGAATACAGGTGCTGATTGTTAATCCAGCTTCCTTCATTGAGGTTTGGCCTGATTGGTTCTGGCTCAGCTTATAAGTGGTTTTGTACCATACTCTTATATTTGACTGAAGTTGGTGTTTTAGACCAAAACATTTCACATTTTTAAATCTGTTTATGTACCGTGTGTGTTGGCATGTGTGCTTCTGTTTATATAATTTTAAATGTATAAAATTATAAATTATAAATTTGAATTAAAAAAATTAAATCTATAAATTTATAACCCGGAGATACTGCTGGTGACTATTTGTTTCGTTTTAAATTTGTTCTGCTATTTACCTGGGACTGGAAAAACAGGAGAGACTTTGGAGCCCTGGGAAACACATGCTAGTGGGTCTGCATTCTTAAATGTGGTGGGACACTAGATTTGCAGGCCTGATCTCAAATGTAAAACATATAAACAATATTGCAAAGATGTTCAAATGAATAAGACAGATGGGGCAAGGTTACATGTATTTGAGGATGGAATCCTTTGATCGGGTAAACTCCCTTGTGGACTGTGGGAATGCTGTGGATATAATATATCTTGACTTCAGCAAAGCTTTTGACAAAGCACCACATGACATGCTGATCAGCAAACTAGTGAAAAGTGGGCTAGATGGAACAACTATTAGGAGGATCCACAGTTGGCTACAGAATCGGACTCAAAAAGTTCTTCTCAATGGTACCTTCTCAAACTTGGTGGAGGTAGCGAGCAGGGTACCATAGGACTCAGTCCTGGGACTAGTGTTCTTCAACATTTTTATTTATGACTTGGAGGTGCAGGGAATGCTAATCAAATTTGCAGATGACACAAAATTGTGTCGGACAGCTAATAACCTGGAAGACAGAAACAAACTTCACTGTGATCTTGATAGGCTGGAGCGCTATGCTGAAAACAACAGAATGAAATTTAATAGGGATAAATGCCAAGTTTTACACCTAGGAAAAAGAAACCAAATGCACAGTTACAAGATGGGGGATACTTGGCTTACCACAAGCGAGAAGGATCTTGGAATTGTTGTAGATCACAAGCTGAATATGAGCCAACAGTGTGATGTGGCTGCAAAAAAAGCAAATGCTATTTTGGGCTGCATTAATAGAAGTATAACGTCTAAACTGTATAAGGTACTGGTTCCCCTTTATTCAGCATTGGTTAGGCCTCATCTTGGGTACTGTATCCAGTTCTGGGCACTACACTTCAAGAAGGATGCAGACAACCTTCTTGAGGGAGTTCACAGGAGGGCAACAAGGATGATCAAGGGTCTGAAAACAAAGACCTATGATGGGAGACTGAAAGAACTGGGCGTGTTTAGCCTGGAGAAGAGAAGATTGAGGGAAGACATGATAGCACTCTTCAAGTACTTGGAATGTTGTCACACAGAGGAGGGCCAGGATCTGTTCTCGATCATCCCAGAATGCAGGACATGGAATAATGGGCTCAAGTTACAGGAAGCCAGATTCCGGCTGGACATCAGGAAAAACTTCCTGACTGTTAGAGCAGTATGACAATGGAACCCATGACCTAGGGAGGTCGTGGGCTCTCCCACACTAGAGGCCTTCAAGAGGCAGTGGGACAGCCATCTGTCAGGTATGTTTTAAGGTGAATTTCTGCATTGAGCAGGTGGTTGGACTTGATGGCCTTACAGGCCCTTCCAACTCTACTATTCTATGAAATGCATGAATACATGGAAGCTAATGGAACTCACTGCATTATTGAGTCAAATATGTTATAGAACTGTAGCATTGGATTTCACTATATGAATTCTTTTTGCTCACAGGACTGCTTACCTCAGCTAAACCAGGACGTGGGCCGATTTCCCCAACATTGCTACAGCCTCCTGCACCTTCCCAAAATCTGCTCCACTGGGCTGGAGGAACCCTGGTGAGCAGATTTCTAGGGGCTAGAGGGGGAGGAGAGGGAATTACAGGGTCCTACTGCATGAACAGACTTCTGCTAGCCCAACATTGTCTTCTGAACGTAAATTGCTTGTAAGGATTAGATTGTCCCTTACATGTTTGTCTTAACAATGTACCAATAGCTGGGTCCAGATATCTCATAACATATATAGATATAACTGTCTTTGATAACTAAAGTTGTTTTATTTCATAATAAAAGTCCTGAATCCAACTACGTAGATTTATGTTGCTTTGATTTCAATAGGCCCTTAAGTACAGAGATATCGGGGTGCATCATAAATTGGTTATCCTTCCTGTGACAGTAGGTAATATATCTTGTGCAATATAAATAAAGTCAATTCAAACCAAAATACTAGCAAAAGTGATACATTTCCCAATGTATTTTTTAAAAAAACTCCTCCAGCAGTGCAAATAGTCTGAGACCCTCATTGTTCACAGCTTCCTCTCCTTGCTCCTCCTTTGAGGGAGAATCTGTCCCTGTCAAGGCCCCTCCTCGGTTGCCACAGTGTGGTTTGCTTTTCCTTCTGTGCTTCTAACAGTCCTGTTCCACCTTATTGGTAACGATAATAATACATCCTATGGGAATTATCTTTCAGGAAATGTTTTTCTCTCCCCCCCCCCCCCCCCCGCTACCTGACAAACACACAATTTTTAATACCTAATTGTGCTTTAGATGCCTGAGAAGTATGGGGGATGTTCTAAGACACTTTCTTCTCCCTTCCCCTATGGGAAAAATCAGGTCCATTATATGCTGCTTCTATTTTGCCCATGCAGAAGTGGATATAGTGACAAAATTTAATTTTGGATATATACATTCAGAAACAGAAAGCAAAGAAAGCCACATAATGTTACAAGCAGATTTCCTCTTCTAAACAGCTTTTGACAGCCAAACTAGATATGATGGCAGCAGATCTATGAGTTTAAACCTGAATGTACCATAATCACACATAAACTGGGGACCTGGGGTCTGATTTTAACAGCAAAATGGATGCACAGGTGAGGAGTGAAACCCCTTATCCTTTGCCATTACCTTCCTGCAGATAGTCTTCCTAAACACTGGTGTGTGTGTTTTTCAACCAGTCTCACTTCTGACATCTGAGTCTGGCTGAGGGTACATTTATCTTGGAGGCTAAAACACAAGCCATGTAATGTTTGGGATCTGGTCCAGGAACTTGAAAGTTAAGTTTGACATAGCACAGAGTGCCACATTATATTGAACACACACTGCTAGTAACATGGGGCCACTCCCACTGAACTGCCATGATCTTAAGCGACTATTTTAGAAACTGTCTGGGCCAGCTTTCCTACATGACCACCTCTACCTATATGCTTGAAGATCAACTATGAATATTGTCCTAAGTACAGTATCTACGGATCCAACCAGGTTGTCGGGTCTCTGTGACAGCCTTTGGAATTCTCTCCCCCCGAGAATATTCAAGGCCCGAATGCCTTTATCTTCTGGAACTAGCTTTTATTCTAGCTGGGCTTTGGTGGCCAAGGGGACAGAAGAATAGGGCACAATAATTAACATATGTTATCCCTCCCTGAGCCCTTGGGATGGGGTAACTGAGAGTCTAATCAATTAAACAGTAAAAAACCCAGTTAAATCTATATTTGAATCAAAGCAGTATAATAAGTTGCTTCAGATTTCTAATTTCAAAATTTCTTTTATTAACTTTAACAATAATTTGCTGCCATATTTTTAAAAATGATCTAGGGCACTGATTCTCAACCTAGATTACCCAGAAGTAATCTAGGTGGGTTGTGGGGGGGTTATAACAATTACTGAGAATTCGCTTAATTAATAATACTACTGCAAGTTTTTATTCATTATCTTTGTGTTTTACTGTTACTGCAGCAGTAAAATTTATACTTAGCAACATTATTACAAATTTCTAATTTTACTGTGTCACATACAGTGATAACAAAAGCTTTAATTTTCCTATTTATATCTCGTATGATTTGACCTTTACATCTGAAAAGTAGTATCCTCATGAAAATTCCAAGGAAAATGTGTTTGAACAATGAAATAACAATTTACATTAGAATATTTTACCGAATTAACAGTATCTTGTAGATCATGTGACTGAATAAGGTAACTCAGGGGTGCAGAACCTCCAACTCGCAAACTTAATCCCACAGGGCACCCAACCCAGCCCGCACTGCTTCTTGGGCGTCCTCCAAAGGACGAAGTTCCTCCAGGCACCAAGCCCCATCCCCTGGAGGAATCCTCTTGGAGAGCATCCTCTCCACTGCTATTTCCAATCTCCAATCCCACTGGCACATGTAAGCAGCACAACCCCCACTGTTACCTCACATCAGAGATGGCACTGGAGAGATGAGGGGCCACATGTGCGGGGAGTCACCTGTGCCAGGGAAAGCGGTTGCTTTGTCCCCACATCTCAGCACGCCTCCTTTTACAAAGCCCACCCCGCCTCCTTCCCCCTGGAAAGGGAAAAGGACCAGGAGGGGTCCGCTAAGCTGTCTGACCCCCTTGCTCCTCCATCAGAGAAGCAAAGGGAACTCAGCTACTTCTCCTCTGCATGCCTCACCTCCTTTCCCATTGTGGGAAGGAGGCAAGATATATAAAGACAGTGTAGAGCTGACCTAGTCTCCGATGCTCCCCAGCCAGGTTCCTGGCCCAAGTGCTAGGTGAAGGATCCATGCAGGGCTTGGTGAGAAAGCAAATGATGTTAGACTGAAGTGGCCATGCCCACCTGATGTCATATGACCCTGGGGTGGGTGGAGGGTTATTTGTTCCACACACACACAAGTAGTTCTGCATCTCATTTATCTTTTATTTCTATGGGCAGTAGCTGTGAACATCACAGTAGTAAGAACTACAATCTTCTCATCTACCAAGGTCTGGTACCAATTACTAGGGATTTGGAGACCCTGTATAAAAGACAGTGTCTATTTGTTTTGGAGTTTATTTTGTGATTAAACTGTCAAAATGTGGGACAAATGCAGAGGTGAGTTGATTTTTTAAATGGTGCTTTAATGAATTATGCAAGAAAAGTGATAGTGCAAGTTTGTTTTTTCAAAATGCTAATCGATCTCAGCATTGTAGCCAATCTTAATTTTTTAAAAAAATCATGCTGAGCTAAACTGGTCACTACCAATATTTCATTTCAGAAGATGCTGAAGATAGGGAGTTGTTGAGACCTCTGTGTATATGCTGCTTATAGTTTGGATTTTTAACATTATTTTGCATTTAAAATGTTTTAAAATGTTCTAAATATTTTAAAATTGTACTATGTTTAATTATATTTTTAATTTTTGTATATCTCTGTTTTAACTGTATATGTTTTAAATTGAAAGACGCCTTGAGTCCCAGTATTGGGAAAAAGCCGGGATATAAATAAATATAATAATAATAATAATAATAATACTCATATGTATTCAGAAACTGAAAGCAGACAAAACCCACAGAACTGCTACAAGCCTACCATATTCTCTATTCAGTTTAAAATATAACTTTCACCTGTGTAAAACTAATTCATAAGCAGCAGCTGTTCACAACAGGTACTCTAGTATTACCAATCTGATTTTTTTTTAAGTGTTTCAGATCCATCCCAGAAAAGAGGAAAAATTTGGGCAAACATCCAATCTTATTTCATTCTAGTTATATTTGTCTGTCTACTTATGGTTGTGGTCCTAAATATACTCTGAAATCATTTAAATGGTACTTGCTTCCAAGGAAATCTGCAGGAATGAGTAAAATTAGAGCATATGAGATCTAATCTTGACAATTTGAAGAGAAAATAGGATCATTAAGAATATATAACCCAAAGCATCGAGCTGATCAGGAAAACTGTTGTGATGTACAAAAACAATTATTGACTGATATGCAGAAAAATATTTGAGTGAACTACTCTCTAAGGAGCAACTCGATGTTACAGTAAGGCCACATTCAGGTGTTCCTCCAAACAATAGAATGAGCCATGGGTGAGGTTTGCAATCCATGTTCGGAGGGCTCATTCAAATCATACTTTGCTGGTACAGATATAAGGACTGTTTACACATCACAGCAGTATTAACCCATTTTTGCAAGGTTAAACAACCAAAAGTTAACCTAAGAACAAACTTTGGGTTGTTTAATCCACAAAGCCCAAAGCATCTGGATTCAGACATCATGCTAACAACCTATGAATGGGGATTCATAAGCTGTTTCTGAAATCCAGGAGCAGCTCGCATGCAGCACATGTCTCCACAAATCATGGATTAAATAACCTAAGATTTGCCACCAACTGCTGCCACGACAGGCAAACCAGGTTATGATGGCCAACTACAGTTTGATAAAACCACTAGTATGTATTATATTGTGGAAATGATGAGAACTGATGCCTATGGTTCATTTCCAATCCTCTAAAGTATGGTATGCAGCAACCTTCACCAACCTGGTACCCTCCAGGGGTGTGGATTACAACCCCCACCATCACTAACCTAGGGTGGCCATATGGAAAGGAGAACAGGGCTCCTGTATCTTTAACAGTTACATAGAAAAGGGAATTTCAACAGGTGTCATTTGTAGGCATGCAGCAGCTGGTGAAATTCCCTCTCCGTCACAACAAAGCTGCAGGAGCCCTGCCCTCTTTTGTATCTGGTCACTCGAACAATACTAGAGAGCTCCTGCATCTTTAACTGTTGTGATGAAGAGGGAATTTCACCAGGTGCTACATGCATACAAACATCACCTGATGAAATTCCCTTTTCTATTCAACTGTTAAAGATACAGGAGCTTTGTCCTCCTTTCCATATGGTCACCCTTCCTAACCAACATGACTATAGAATCATAGAATAGTAGAGTTGGAAGGGGCCTATAAGGCCATCGAGTCCAACCCCCTGCTCAATGCAGGAATCCACCTCAAAGCATATCTGACAGATGGTTGTCCAGCTGCCTCTTGAAGGCCTCTAATGTGGGAGAGCCCACCACCTCCCTAAGTCATGGTTTCCATTGTCGTACTGCTCTAAGAGTCAGGAAGTTTTTCCTGATGTCCAGCCGGAATCTGGCTTCCTGTAACTTGAGCCCATTATTCTGCATCCTGCACTCTGGGATGACCGAGAAGAGATCCTGGCCCTCCTCTGTGTGACAACCGTTCAAGTATTTGAAGAATGCTATCATGTCTCCCCTCAATCTTCTCTTCTCCAGGCTAAACATGCCTGGTTTTTTCAATCTCTCCTCACAGGGTGACAAGATTAGGCCCAGGCTCCCTGGTTTGGTTTCTAACTCTGATTTAGATTCAAAGGCTGAGCTACAAGACCAGCTGGGACAGGTGGCAGGCGAGGAGACAGGAAATTCTCCAAGACTCCCAAGTGTCAGCGAAGAACTTTCCCTGGAGCTTTTCAAGCAGGAGGACCAGGTTCAGAGTCACACACACATACGGGAATCCAGACTCTATTGGAGGGAAAGGGGGCACAGGAATTGACAGATGAGAAAGCCCGAGGCCAAGTTAAGTGGAAGGCAGCTGAGAGGAGGTGGGAGGCATTCTGCCAGACTAGCTGCCTAGTAGAGCTAGTCTGATCAGATACAAAAGAGGGCAGGGCTCCTGCAGCTTTAACTGTTGTAAAGATGAGGGAATTTCATCAGGTGCTGCGTGCCTACAAATGCCACCTGCTGAAATCCCCTTTTCTATACAACAGTTAAAGATACAGGAACCCTGTCCTCCTTTCCATATGGTCACCCAATCATCTATATGAAGCCGCTAGGAAGAAGTCATAGGAGATTTAGAACAAAGTGCCATCACTATGCTGATAATGCACAGCACTGTCTTCCTGTGACATCTGAATCAGGTGAAGCTGTGTGTGTCCAAGATCAATGCCTAGACTCAGTGATAGGCTGGATCAGGGCCAATAAAATGAGGCTGAATCCTGGCAAGATAGAGACCCTTGTCTAAGTGGTTCTCAAGACTGGGAGGTAGGCTCATTGCTTGTTCTTCTGGATGGGGTTGCACTCCCTCTGAAAGATCAAGTCTGTTATCTGGAGGACACTCCTGGATCCATCTTTGTCACTGGAGGCCCAAGTTCCCACAGCAGCTCAGACTGCCTTCTGAATTAATGCTTGGAGGTGGTAATGGGCTGGATCAGGAAAAACAAACTGAAGCTGAATTCAGACAAGACGGAGGTGCTTGCTGTCAAAGGCCCCAATCTGGGTTTGGAGATGTGTCAACCAGTTCTGGATGGGGTTACACTCCCCCTGAAAGGCTGCATTCACAGCTTAACAGCGCTCCTGGATCCATCGCTCCAAATGACAGCCCAGACAGATGCGACAGCCAGGAGTGCCTACGATCAGCTTCGGCTGATACGCCAGCTGTGCCCCTTCCTGGAGTTGGAAGATCTAAAGACGGTAGGCTCGACTTCTGCAATGCGCTGTACACAGGGCTACCTTTGTACCTAGTCCGGAAACTTCAACTAGTTCAAAATATGACAGCCAGGTTGGTCACCAGTACACCCAGGGGTGACCATATTACACCAACTCTAAAATCACTTCACTGGCTGCCAATTAGTTTCTGGGCGAAGTACAAAGTGTTGGTCATCACCTTTAAAGCCCTACATGGTTTGGGTCCAGGTTACCTGCAGGATCGCCTTCTCCCATACAATCCGCCCCGCACACTCAGGTCCTCTGGGAAGAATTTACTTCAGTCAGCCAAAAGTAGGCTGACAACCATTACCCAGAGGACCTTCTCTTCTGCAGCTCCCAGACTGTGGAATGGCCTGCGGAAGAGATTCGCCAACTTAACAGACTGTCAGACTTTAAGAAAGTCATAAAGACTGATCTCTTCCAGCAGGCCTATCTAGTTGAATTTTCAGTTTTATTGTTATTTTAATAATGTATTAGTTTTATATGTTTTTAATCAATTTTATGTATTTTATATCTGTATTTAATGTTGTTCACCGCCTTGATCCAGAGGGAGAGGCGGGTAAGTAATACATTATTATTTTTATTATTATTATTATTATTATTATTATTATTATTATTACCAGCCTTGCCTGGTACACCAGCTACAGCCTCTCCTGGACAGGGATAGCTTGGCACAGTGGTACATACACTAGTAACCTCAAGAGTAGATTACTGCAATATACTGTGCATGGGGCTGCCAAGGTTAGTCCAGAAGCTTGCAGCAACTGTTTGGAGTTGCCCCTTTTCAGTATGTAACACCTCTACTGAGGGAATTACTATACTGGCTGCCTATTTGCTACTGGGCCAGGTTTAAGATTATGTTATTGGTGTATAAAGCCCTAAACTACTGGGGACCAGGATATTTAAGAGAGCGCCTTCTCCCTTACTAGCCTGTTTCGGCACCAAGGTCATCAGTTGAGGCACTCTTGGTGGTTCCGCATGGACCTGCCTGCCTTGCATTGGCTGCCTGTATGTTTCCGACCCCGATTCAAGGTGCTGGTTTTAACCTATAAAGCCTTACACAGTTTGGGACCACAATACCTGATGGAAAGTCTTTCCCGACATGAACCTACCCGTACACTACGCTCAACATCAAAGGTCCTCCTCCAGGTGCCTACTCTGAGGGAAGCTCAGAGGACGGCAACAAGGGAGAGGGCCTTTTCTGTGGTGGCCCCTCGATTATAGAATGATCTCCCCGATGACGCCCACTTGGCGCCAACACTGTTATCTTTTCGGCACCAGGTCAAAACTTTTCTTTTCTCCCAGGCATTTTAACAGCTCAGGTTGAGGTTTTGATTGACATTGTGGCCAGGCTTAACAGTTAACATTTTAACTGTTTTAAAGTGTTTTAATGACAGCTGTTTTATGGTTTTAAATTTTGTATATTGTCTTTTTAATGGTCAATCTTTTAAATTTTTGTAAACCGCCCAGAGAGCTTCGGCTCTGGGGCGGTATATAAGTGTAATAAATAATAATAATAATAATAATAATAATATCAGGGGCCCTTTTTTGCCCCTGCTTAACCATCTTGAATAAGGTCCCCTCTACAAGGATTCGCTTTTGCGCCCGGTTAGGCGATTATGCGCATAATCGCAGAAGCGCATTTACACCTAATCCCTCTGCACGGGAGGCGGCGAAGCACATTAACAGATGACCAAAATGTACTTTACAATTAGTTAATGCGCATAAGCGCTTGTTCACATAGTCAAAATGCGCTTTAACGGCCGGAGCAAAATAAAACTCGCTATTTAACGCGCATTCGATAATGCGCATAATCAGAGAGATAACGCGCCTCTACGCCCGATTTGCGCTCCGTTCTTGTAGAGGTAATTTTTTTAAAGCGCCTTGAAAGAGCTTTAAACCTCTCTTGTAGAGGCAGCCTAAGATTCCAAGATAGTCCACTGGATGCCTGATGTAAGTCTACTGCTAAGGTCGTGGTAAAGTTTATGTATATGCTTTTATTCTGCCAGATCGTTGAGTTTTAGGCTGCTGGGATCTATAATGGCTTCTGAATATCTGACTCTCTGCCTTTGAAGACTACTCAGAGGCTCAATTTAGTTCAAAACACCGGCAAGGCTACTAACAGGGACCAGTAATCGGGATCACATTTTGCCAGTGTTTAAAGAGCTCTGGTGGATCTCAATCTATTTCTGAGCACAATTCAAATTTCTGTTACTTACCTTAAAAGCATTCAAGAACTTGGGAGATAGAAATATGTGGAACATCTCCTCCTACATCAGTCTGTCTTTAAATTAAGATCTTCTTCAGAGGCGCTCTGCCATCTGAGGTGAGCTGTGTGATAACCTGTGATGGGGACTTTTCCATTCTGCTATCCTGCTTGTGGGACTCTCTCCCCAAGCAGGATCGCCTGGTACCTATGCTAATGCTTTTTTAGGTGCCACGCAACTACCTTTTTATTTTCCCAAGCATTTAATAATCTTCAATACACAGTAAGGTTTAACGCCTGTCTGTATTGTTTTAACACAGCCTGTTATCTGTAGTTTTAAGTGCAGTTGCTTTATAGTTGTTTCACTTTTAACTTTATTGTTGTGCACTGATTGAAGAATGGCATGAATGTCTTTGAAATGAATAGATATTCCCTTCTATTTTTGTAAACATGATGTTTTTCTCGTTTTAACGTTGTGTGTTTTTTTAATGTCTTTTTTGTCACTGTAACCACTTTGAAGACCTTTTGTCAAAAAGTAAGAATTTAAAACTTAAGGTAGTTTAAAACAACTGACAATGTAATATGTGAAATAGCCCTTTGGGTACTGCACACTGTTGCAAAGTTAATCATGAAAATACCTGCCTGTTATTCATTCAGACCACACAACCTCTTTCCTCTTTGAACGTGCTTTCTTCCCATTACTGAACATCTTACATTCTACAGTTGGCTAATAGGATATAATTCTAACAAAGACTATAGAAGCAGCATTCTCTAAAACCACTTGGTGGGGGTTGGTTTAAATTAATAATAATAAAAAATAGCATAGTGATCAATTATTCAAAACACAAGTCGAGGCAGGCATTAGCTCAGAAATTGCACTGGGCCCTTTATATTCACATACAGGCTTCATACATCTGTGCTTCAATTCTTGGTTTACAGTAATTAATAAGTCCTCTCAAAGCCCAATCAATGGGTAGACTCAACAGCTTTGGGTTAGGGTCTGGGACTGGAATGTACACTGGCCTACCAAAACCTCAAGTGAGCATCAAAATTTGCTGACTTAAAACACACACAGATGGAAAGCAAATATATTCTATGTATTATATCAAGACATTGAATCACTGGAAAATTGTAGGAAGGTTCTAAAAACTCTTTATATACAACAAACATGCCAAACGTAATTTCAAAGAAATAATTCCATGGCCTTCTGCATATTAGGCCGATTAAATGCAAAAATGTAAAGGCTTTTATAAGTTTACTTTGAACTTTATATTCATTTATGACTTTTGTGTAATGCAATACCTTCTGAACAAAAATAATCATCACTTCATGAAATCACTCTCCATAGCATCATCTTCATCTCTACTTGCAACAACTGTTCCGCATTATATATGCACACCTTGCTTTAAAATACCAAGGGGGAGAGAGATCAGCAGAAAAGGAATTCCACACACACAGCAGCTGGGAGAGGAGGAGGAGCGAGAAGAATTAGACAAGGGACACTATCCCCTGGAAGTGTTTTTTTTTTAAATCAGTGGATCTTACTTCCAAGTAAGTTTACTTAGGACTAGGACATTAAAGTGAATGGCATTCTTAAAACTATGAAGTACGATGAAGACCTATTTGACAAATAAGCTAGATGATGTGCATTTTCTTCCCTGTATAAGAACTCTGCCTTTTAAGCTGAACTACTTTGTTTGTGGCAAAGATCTGACTACTTTATCAAGAAGCTGCAGCTAAGGAGATGAGATGGGCCAAAGGCATGTATATTTGTGATGCAAGCTTGCTGATTAAAATACAGCTAATTAAACAGAAATTTTTCATTATTCTATAATGAGTTACCAAAAAAGCTTAGAACTGTCTTTTGCTAGAAAAAAAGGATGCCAAGGTATGTGGATCACAGACATGCATCTTTACGAACTATAATTTACATACACTGGAATATGGTTTCTAAACTTTTGGGCCTCAAGGTTGACATGATACCTTATTTTGCAAGCCTGCATACTGATACACCCCATCCTAAGCAGCAAGTCTTTAGGGTAATGAGATTAATAATGGCTTTAACTTTTACCCCAAAACATTTTCAGGGCAAAAAACATGCTATGGTTTTGAAGGGATGTGAAATGCCTCTGAAATTCCTCCAACAGCTCTCCTTTTTGGAGCCTGTTTGCAGCCTGATTTTGGAGCCTGTTTGCACTCTATTTATGAGGTCCATTCTCAATCACTTGTCAGTTAGGGATCATGAGGTCAATGTGATGGCATCACAACATCACAGCGAATTAGATTTTATACCGCTGAGACAACCAGACTAATGCAAGGTGTCTTAGTGCACTGCACTGCAACTACTACTTCATTGCCTGCTCTCTCTGAGAGCAAGATGGACACGCACGCCTACATTGTGGAGGTAACCAGACCAATGATCCTAGTTTGCTGTGTCGTATAGGCAGGCAATGTAACTGCTGCAGCATGCCAAGAGAGGGATGCATCAGCTTTGTTATCTTGGCAATCGGGGTGCCCCCAAAGAACATTTTCATGTCCTTTCAAGTCCCCTGAAAAAAATGACAAAAGACAGTCCTTGCTTTATAGTGTATGAATGTGTTTGCAGAAACTCTTATTAAGATACTTTTTCTAATGGTATTCCTGAATTCCTTTGATTAGAACAGCCAAGGGAGAATGAGTTTAACCCAAACTAGGATATTTATGAACTTGAAACAGGAACTACTGTTCACATTTGAAAATCCAAAATAATAATAATAATAATAATAATAATTTCTTTGTAGCATCAATAACACAGCTCTAGACAGACATCATCTGTCTAAGGTTCTCACATCACACTAACCCATGGTGTGTGCCAGGCTACACTGGATAGGTGTGTATGCAAACCACCTACTGTGCTGCCTTCAGACAATCAAGCAAACAAGCTACACAGAGTAGTTTATCTCACTCACACCCTCACCCCTCCTCCTCCTCCTGTAGCCCTCCCACCCAGCTGGGCAGGTATCCCAGCTTCCTTTGAATGGGAATAGAGATTGCTTGAGAGGAGCAGAGTGGCAGCAGTGTTTTTGCCAGCTCTTACCGAGGCAGATCTGGAGGTGATCTCCCATGCTGTGTAACGGACAACATAATAACCCACCATAGGTAAAATCACACTTAGTGCAGACCATGGGTTCTCAGGGTGACTTATTTGGTGGGAAATAACCCACCATGGGGGTGGGGAGGGGAGACAACATGCTAACCCATCATGGGTCAGCATGTTGTGTGAACCCAATCAATGTTTAACTATGGTGCGTTTTCCTGAATCATAGTTACATGATACATCTAAATACCTAATGCAAGATTCAGGATTTTCTGCCAAGCAGGTGGTAAAAACCATGATTTGAAGGAGGAATGCAAGCATGGTTTCCATTCACCATGGTTAAGTGTTATATCTACATCAACAAACCATGGTTAGGCACTTTCCCCTCTTTGATCCATCTGCTAATAAGGTAATAAGCAGGTCTCACTGTTATCTCTTTATCATGTCCTCTGGGACGGGGGCACAATTTAGCTCAGTGAGCTAAACCATGTTTTTACCGTACATTTGGGAACTTAAATAAAGTTAAGGCAACACTTATCAAGCATTATATCTGCATCAGGCCAATTTCTATGCTTCCAAAAAGAAGCAAATCCAAACAAATTGCCAGAAGTACGATAGTCAATATATTAGGAAATAATGACAATACTGGTCTTAGATTCCCCCCCCTAAATAATGCAATACTTATGACTACAAAAAAAAGGTCTGCATGATTTGACTCAAGTTCTTCTGACACAACCATAAGTTAAAAACAGAACTCTATCATGATTCGACTAAAGCAACAAGAAGTGTGGGCAAATGGATGCAAATCATCCAAGGTTCACATGCTCTCTTCTTCATAAAGTGATATATGGATTTTTTTCCAAGAAATTATTGTGAGTGAGTTGTATTTATTACCCTTCTTTTCCAATACACAGTCCCAAGATGAGTTACAAATGAACAAAATTCAGTATATATATTTTTTAAAACATTGCAAAACCTTCCATAAAATCCAGCACAATTAAACCACATCATGACAGACCGAATTCCGCCTGAAAGAGAATAGTCTTCACCATCTTTTGGAAGGTAACCAAGGATTAGACCAAACAAACCACCTGGGGAAGCAAAATCCATAGCCATGGCATCACAACAGAAAAACCTGCCTCTCTATAATGGCCAGCCTAACTTCTGAAAGCCATGACACACAGAGCAGGGATTCCCTAAGAGATCCAAGAGTGGGATGAGGTTAAAATAAAAGCAGATGTTCTACTGAATAGGAAGAATCCAAGCAAATTGCATGGCACACCTAAACATATTTATTCAGAAGTTACACTGATTTTAATGGGACTTACTCCCAGGTAAGTGTGTATACGATTGCTGCCATCATGTCTTGTTCCCACTTATGTTTTTATTCTGAAAAGTTGCTAAATGAATCTTAGATTTTCTTGAAAATAATAATACCAGTTTGAAGAACACCAATTTCTCAATCGTATCAATGTGACGTTTAATCTGCCTAAAATATTAGTATCATCCATTGGCTTGACTTTGTGTTTGGAGATGCTAGAGGGACATAAAGGCCTAACACAAGGCATTTCTCAAATGTCAATCTAGCAGTTCTAGCTTTATATCTTCTAGCTGTTCAATGAGCATTTAGTGCTTTATAAATATTCATAACATACCAGTTCCTATACATTGTATTACATCCTCTTCAACAAGGATTTCTTGCCATTTTAATCTCTGGTTAGTCTATCTGTGTGCATAAAGAGTAAATGAATGCAATGCACAGAATGCCATCTGTCTGCTGCAGTAATACTCAGGTCACATTTCCTGTTTTCCTTATATCTACATTGTATATATTTGTGATATTGGTGTTAATCCAGGTTTCCATTTTAAAATACGCACATTTTCTCTGGCCTGAACAATCAAACAAGATTTTGGCCTAGTGACTAACAGTTTTTAGAATTCAGCCTGATAACATAATAAAAATAGTTATTATTACCGGTAGATCTGGGTGCAAACGGGATGGAATGAAGATGCCATTATAATGTGTTTCTAAGAGGAAGGGCTTATTATTCCAGACTCTGGTCATACACACGTTGCTATTGGTAGCACGTCCACTCCCTGTCTATATTCTTCATCTCACCATCCTGCACTTTCCAGGTAGAAAGTGTGACCTATCACAATTCCTCTGTTCATCTGAATTTGGGATCTCCCTGTAACTATTATCTATACTACAAGAAATCCTACAGATATTAACATGTAACATTCCAGACAATTGTTACTGAACAAAGTCCATCCACAACAGCAAGGATCCTGTGAATAACACTGAGAGGCTAATTTAAAATAGGTTATTTAATCAGTGCTTTTGCAGAAAATATGGATAATGACATAAATACTGCTGTTGTAAAACATTTCATGTGTTTTTGAAAATATCTATGATATGCAATAACGCATTCCATTAATTTATCTTAAATGATTGTGGGGACTTTTGTGAGTATATCGGTACGCGTATGTCAGCATATACTTGTGCGTTGGGAAGGGGGAATTTAGTGGAATGGTCTGCCGGAGGAGATTCGACAAATTAGCAGTCTTCATGAATTTAAGAGAGCCATGAAGACTGCTCTCTTCCAGCAGGCCTATCCAATTGAATTTTAAGATGTTTTTAATGATGTATTGGTTTTTATTTGTTTTTAATAGCTCAACTATTTTGTGATTTTTGTGTTTTGTATTTGTTGTTGTTCCCCGCCTCGATCCAGAGGGAGAGGCGGGTTATAAATAAATATTATTATTATACTATTATTATTTTGCTGTCTCTGTGCACATTCTTTTGCAAAAAATAAAGGAAATAAATTATTAGGAAATCTTCTAAAAGGTATGCCCACCCTAATCTTGCCTTTTTCAAATAGGCAGTATTGGTTGTGTTTATTTTACTAACACTTCAGAAATGAAGGCTCTTAGACATCCATGCCAGTCTATCATCGATGTATGCAATTAATTATCCAATCATAATTCCTTCATTTCTGTAATCAGTCCAGGCCTTATTTTATTTTCTCTCTAGTTGCGTCTCTGTTTTTCACATCCAATACTTCGTATAAAATATTGTTGCCCCAATCTAGTTAGGAATATAGTTATGTGCACAGAAACAAGATTCTGGACACGTATCCCTAACTTTCGCATGCAGTTCCCCCTGTATACGCGGAGCCCTTTTTTAAAAAAATAAATCCTGGGCATCAGCATTTAGGAGACAAAATGTGGGTCTGGATTCAGTGCCTCCTCTCCCCAACCAAATAGCTGATACGTGCTTTGGAAAAGGGTGACACCACTTGCAATTCACTGTATTGGGGTGTTTCACTGAAATTTTATGCCCAGATAGGTAAATCCATTTATTTAACTGCACTATCATTAATATAATGGTGTTCGGAACTGCCCTATTTATCCAAATTATAGGTTTAATATTACTTTTTACCTTTTAATATTGAATCCCCTCCCACCTGGTACTTGGGAATAGAAAAACCAGAAATATTAACTGATTTTGTATACCACTCATTTCCTTGCCAAACCAAATGAACATTTATTAGTATCCCATTCTAAATCTAAATATCATAAAAGTATCTACGCACACATGTAATAAATAACATATACTGTAGGTGCACCATGATCATAATTTCTGTCTTAGAACTTTCTAGCATTCCGTTCTTAAATAGATTATGTAGAAATAAAACTCATTCAATTCATTAGGGCTTACTTCACTGACTTGGCTTAGGACTGTAGCCTTTGCAACCGCTTTCTTTACAATGGCATGAAACTTTAAAAATTGCATGAGAGTAAATAATCTAATAAATACATCTATATTTATCTCCTACAACAGTAGTACACCATAGACAATATTTTATATCTTACTAAATCTAGTTCCTCTCATATCCACAAAAATTGCCAAATTTAAAATAACAATGATTTTAATTATGCTTTCAAATGTGATCGTTTTCCTTAAATAGTTATTTTTCTTGACATAACACCAAACAACATGGCAACATAATTATTATGATTTAAAAATTTTGGACATGAGCAACGCATTTTATATTGTATAATTTTGCTACAAGTTGCTGACATTACAAATGCTAAAAAGTGGTAGAGATTTAAGAATACCTAAACTGCTATTAGGTTGGTTTATGGATGGCATAGGCCCTTCTTGAATGACACTCTGAAGAAATTACAATTTTTCCCAAAGTTACACTCCTTTGGTCTCAAGATGATAACTGTATTATCTGTTATAGATACTACTTTCCAAATGCTATTTGTATTTTAGATTATGTGATGGTAAACAGTTCTATGGAAGAGCTACTATATAGCTACTATCTCTGTACTGGCTAGCATCTTAGCTTAAAAGAACATCTGCACAAACTAGATTTTACTACTTATTTTGTACTTATTTACAATTTCACAATCCTACTTAAGTTTTTAAAAACTTGAACTTAATAGATACAGAAGCAGATATACCAAAAGTAATTGTCCGCATTGACTAAGCTGACACCTTCCAGGCTCGAAAACTAAAAAAACACAAACCTATACAGCAAGTAAAGTGTCTATATCAGACAAAAGCACATCAATAAAAGTACTTTTTTGTTTCTCTCCATATGTATATTTTAAATGGCAGTATGAGTAAAACTAAATATATTATAGGATTCTGCTTATGTATAGTACTAATATATCCAAAGCGTGCAGGCTGTATGCCAAATTGGCTGATTGTCAAGTTCATCAAAAGAGCATCCACATCCACACGTTGTTTTGATGTATACATTGCTCTCCACTAAAAAAAATTACACTTGCAGAAATGCTTTTGTTATGAATAATTAAAAAGTATATATTATGAGTGCTTGTCTACCCAACGTGTATGAGTAGTGTGGCAATATACTTCAGATCATTCTAGATATTTTACAAAAAGAATTTTCAACTTGTATTTAGAATATTGATCATCAACGCATAATCCCTCTCCTCATCAAACAATATATGATATACATATGCCTAAATACATGCTGCTGTAGTTCTAAGGAAATTGATTATTGTCATGAAATTGTTACTAAAAACATAGTTCTATGATACTACCACTTCCTAAATGCACACATATACTCCCTGCCAACACAATAAGCGAGTACAACCCCTGATGCACTTGAAGTTCCCAGTGATGAGAGTGCATTAAAGTCAGAACATGAACTATACAATTTGATTTAGTACGATAACTGCATAACATGCAATTTTGTTGAATACATAGGATCTATAATAACTGTAAATCGTTTATATATGCATACACCCACACAATGAAAGGAGAAGGTGGATAGTAAGAAAAAAAACACCATTCATGGAAATAACTTCCGCGAAATTAGTACTAGCATGAAAAGCACAAGCCCTAAAACACTGACATTCAACAATAAACCATGCATTCAACCTTTATCTGCTTTTTAAAAATATGAGTTTGCTGGTTTTAAGACAGGTTGGCAGAGGGAGGAATGGAAATGAAGGGTACATGAATTCAAACATCAAGGACGCTCCACCCTTAACTTAAAAACAGCATTTTTAACAGCTGTACTGAAACCTGGATAGGCTGACAAAGATCCTGGTGGTTAGGTGGCCTAGCTAAGTAATCCAGCGGCTATCCACTAATCCCCAATTTGAACCACCAAAACTTCATATTCCTACTTGGCAATTATTATTCTGTACATTCACACTACTGCAGATCCTAATAAACATGCAATATTGCCACTCGATTATCCGAAGAATCTAAAGGAAGGAAATCCGTTCTTACGCGAGGAAGTGCCGAAATCCAACGGTAGGAAGCAGCAGCTGAGAGAGGGACCCACCGGCGTGTTCACCTTGCGGCTCTGCGGTCTCCTGCGAAAGCAGATGGAAGACACTCCGGGATCTCTGTGGCATTCCTTGCTTTCGCCAGCGCAAGCAGGCCTGCAGAATATGGGAAGGCGGCCCTTACCTAGCAACAACGGGCTCCAGCGTCTCAGCCACAGGCTTCCCCACTGCCACCACGACTCCCCTGGCTGCCAGCTCCCGGCCATAACAATAGGAGGAGAGGCAGAGAGGGGTGGCATGAGAGAGAGAAGGAAAGACACTGCGAGGGAGGGAGGGAGGGAGGGAGGGAGGGAGGGAGAAAGGAAGGGGTGGGGGGAGAGAGAGAGAGAGAGAGAAGGAGAGAAGCGTGTTAAGCTTGTCTGGCAGTTAACAAGTCTTGAATGAAGAATGTTAGCAAACAGACCAACAGCCTGCCTGATGCATGCTAATGCCCCCGGAGTCGCCACTGACAGTGTGAATAATTCAGCAGGCCGGGAAGGAAAGCAAGCAAGCCTCGAGGTGGCTTGCAGAAAAGGTGTATTTCAACTTTTCTCTTCACCCATTTTGTACAACAAAATGGAATCATCAACATGATGATGACTGTAAGCCGCCCAGAGAGCTCCGGCTATTGGGCGGCATAGAGACGCAGTGAATAAAGAAAGAAAGAATAAATAAATAAATCAGTACAGAGAATTTCCCCCAAACTTACTCAGTTTGCAGTGAATGCCCCCTCCCCCCTGCTTCCAGCACCCATTTGATCGCCTTTTACCTTGAAGATGCCACCTGACCCGGAGATAACTTTTACTGCACCAGCCCCTAATTTTGTCTTTAAAATGGGGGTGGGGGTGGGGGGGAAGAGCAAAGAAACTGCCAGAAAACTTGGGAGCTTGAGGGGTGACAACAAATAATCATTATTTCCACTTCTGCTAGACTCACTCTTACAAAGTGATACTACAGGTAAAAATGACGGTGGAGGCTTTTCCCACGTACTAGAGATTCCGAGTACTTTAAAACAAAAGCAAACTCCAAAGATGGAAAGGGTGAAAATCCCAACCTCGTATTCAATAAGCTAAAAACGTGAAAATAACGAATTCTTCTTTCCATGGCTTACATGTGAATCCTGATTCATCCCTTGATCGAAATAAACAGCAAGGTAAATAAACACATCCAAGGTGGGATATTAAACCGCAGCTTTTCCCACACGCAGAGTTGCAGATCAGACTGCAGTTAATGAGGTGGTGGGGGGGAATAGTCCAAGTATTGGAGAACAGTTAAAAATACATGGGGGTGGGGAGGAAGAGACGATCCTATTTGCAGATTTTTTTAAAAAAAGTTATCAGAGGCCGTTTGAAGGGGAGGAAGTCTTGGTGGCCAAGCAGGCATGCAAGCAACCTCGCCTCCCCCCCCCCCCCCCGGCCCGATTCAATATCCCTCAGGAGCGACTCGTGCAATCTGGCCAAAAAAGAGGACGTGAGCAAGCGAAACAGAAAGGGCTGGGAGATGATGATGATGAAACAGAAGAGGCCCTGCGTGAGCAGGCGAGTGTTCGTCCTGCGTACGTACGCACCGCTCTCGCTCACACAGCTTGGGCTCGTTTCCCTTTTCTTTCCCCCCCCCCCTCGTGCTTGTACGCGCCCCCACCCCACCCGCCGCTGCCTCCGCCGCGATCCAGCGCAGCTATTCTTCTCGCAGCACAATGCAGGCTTGTGTCTATGACGGGGGAGGGATGGTGCGGCGAGAGTGGAAGAGAGGAAGAATGGAGACTGGGGGGAGATGCAAGTAGAAGCATTCTCACGCGCGCGCGCGCGCTCACACACACAACGTACCCGTATGTTTTATAAAGGCATTTGGGTTAATTCAACTTTTGAAGCGCCTTCTCCTCTCCCCGCCCGCTCGCCTCCCCCCCCCCCCCCACTAGCGCCAAGAGATGAAAACGCGCCCAGCGCGCACAAAGCCAAATTGGAAACTCGCTCCCATCTTTACAAATCACTGGATGTAGGTTTTCTACCGCCAAGCAGTCCAGAAACACCGTCAGAAAATGTATTGGGGGGGGGGGGGTGAGAGAGAGAGAAGAAAAACCAGGGCAGTCCTTAGCTGAGGAGAAGGAGGGGGACGAGAGGGAGGGGGGAAGGGAGAGCGAGATAGGAGGCGCTTGGAGATTTTGTTCTCTCCTGCCCTGCCTTCCCAAGCAGCTGCACAGCCAAAGCCCAGGCTACTTGGCCCTCATAACTGTCTTGGCACCGAGTCAAAAGCTGATAAGCATTTGGGCGAGACAGGCTCAACTGCTGTGCTGGAAGAAAAACAGCTGCCATGATCGCTGTTTGATTGAGGGCGCTTTTACGCGCGCGCGCACACGCCTGAGGAACCCGCCTGCACAGGAGCAACGCAATCTCTTTTTCTTCCAAAATGTCTACACGTTTTCTTCCATTCCCCCCCCCCCCCCGTGGGTGGGTGTACACACTACGCAGACTTGCTTCTTCTCTTCCTCTCCCCGCCTGCCATCCATAACCTCGAGCAAGCTCGAGGAATCGTGCCAAAAGCCCGTTCCTAGTTACCAAGTTAATTTTTTCTAAGTCCCTTTGATACTTCCCCCCCATTCCTGCGGACCGTGCAAGCAAAGATAATCCGTCCATACCTTAAAGGGGGGGGGGCATAGCGCCAGCTATTTATTTTTCGTATTTGCTTTTTGTTTTTGGAAGAGGATATGCACACATACTCTTCTCAGACTTGCCTAACTTTTGGCTTTTTCCATTTGTGGCCGATCACTGTAATGCAATTGTAAAACAACTTCCTGCCCCTTTGGCTCAAGTTCGAGGCGCTGCAATGCTACGTTCTCTGCAAAACGTCTTTTCCCTCTTTGCCAAAGAAGCATCCTATCCCCCCCCTCGCGCGCGCAAAAACAAAACCTCCCTTCCAACAATTTGGGGGAGGGGGTGGCGTCGAAGACTCCCAATATGATTTTTTAATTTTATTTTTTGTCGATCGAACCTTAAGAACGTTGCGCAAGAGACGTCTGTATCGCAACTGGATAAGCGGTGTGCTTTTAAAAGGTGGGGTATTCTAATCCGTGTATGCCTTTACTTTTCAATTTTAAACGTGCCTCTTGGTAGTATAAGGACTGATACTGTATTGTGTTGTATTTGATTTGTAAATCTGTCACTGGAGAGAAGGATAACACTTAGTTACCCACCTAAGGCTCTGGAATCCTTTGTGTCTTCTGTAATCAACAAACTAACCTGCATCTCTTATGTGTGGATGGACGGAAGGAAGGAAGGTCAGACAGACAGATCTATGGCTTGCTACATAACTAGCTAGCTGTCTACAGTTGAAGACATATATTCTAAAGTGGTTTGAACGCACATTCTTGGCTTTCTAAAGCATTTGTTTTCAGGGTAGAGAATGTGCCCAGCAAACCACTTCCATCTCACTTTACACTATGTCTGTTTCCCCCCCCCCCCCCGCGCATTTTATAGCTAGATATATTACACAATATGAAATCCTCTCAACCTTGGATTTCTAATGAAAGTATTGATTTAAAGCCTCTCGAAAGGGGTGAGCCAAACAGGAAGATATAAGGCCTGCACAACTTCTATCTCTCTCATAGCAACAGCAGTATTTCTTGGTATGCCTGTTTTGGCATGCATCAGCCTTGCTACCCATCCAAATGTCCTTTTGCGTCACATCTCACCATTTCAATCAACCAATTGAAATCCCACTTTCATATTATAAATATAGGTTGATATTTAATTTTTCCTTGTATTGGTGCATTTAGAAACTAGTGTATTTTATAAGCTCCCTCCAACACATGCACAAAAACCTCACAATGCCATAAACTTGATATTCCTCAATGTGCATTTTTAAAAGGGTTACCTTGAAAGATTCAATCATAAAATCTCTTATTCCTGTAAGGTACTTTGCCATGAGGCATATATAGGCATTAACAGTGCAATTCTATGTAAGTCTACTCAGAAATCCTATTTAATTCAATGGGGCTTACTTCCAGGTAAGTGTGTAGCCTCAGAGGAACATTAGGCTGAATTTGGCCGACATAATAAGCAACGGGGGGGGGGGGGGACAATCGTCAGTTGTATTAACTATCGTGTCGTCCGAATGCTGCCATAGTCAACTCAGCGCTGATCCTAATCCACACCACAGTTGATTATTTATTACCATGTTGTGTGGGGAGTACCCCCTAGATGAACAACTGCAAAGTTGATTATTACCCCACCATTGACTATCGTGTTGTCCAAATTCAGCCTTAGTGTTGCTTTTGCTTGGATGCATATTGCAGGTAGTTCAGCCATCATACTTTTGGCTCAGTCTTCAAATTTTGCTGTCCTTACTATGACAAATATTTGCCCTCTATTTCCATGTGCAAAATTCTCCTTAGAAATAGTCTTTTGTTCCTGATAATATCAACTGGAAGATTTATTGACTTGAAGAAGTTAAATGCAAAGTTTATCTTAATCGCAAGACACATTTCCTTTGCAATGATGTTGCTCACTAAGTCTTCTACTTGACAACTCACTGGAATGCAAACTTCCAGCTGTCCTTTTCCCCCCCTTAGCTTGGCTAAGGCTAAGCCAAACGTTATTTTAAACAAGCAAAGCTGACATTGTAACTAGTTCTAATTCAATGTGCATCCTAACTAACAGCATAGAAAAAGCAATCCGTTTGCTGTAATGAAAACTACAGCCTCATAGTATTTGACTGTGCGCATAGCATCTACCTACAAATATTACAATATATGACAATAATTTCCCTTTTCAAACCAGACTTTTCTTAGTTTCTCCAGTTTTTAATGAGGCATTCAAGAAAGTGTATCTTAGCAAATTCGGTTTCCCACAAACTCGGCCTTGACTCATCTATGCTTTGGTGTGTGACTCTTGAGTATTTTCTTTCTTTCAAGATTGAGAGCATCCACAAGTTTTTAATATCTTTCTTCATGATGTGAAAATTGTTTGATACCCTTTAACCACATAAAAAATCACTGTCATATATCCCTTTTCCTGAAGCACAGACATGAATAATCATGAACCAACCAAGTGTATAGCAGACTATAAAATATTTCTTACACCAATACTTTTACTGCACTTCACAGATTATTGAAAGTGATAGTATTATCTTAAGTGATACTTGTCTGCAATTGACAAATTACAATTTCAGGTGCATAATTTAAGTTTTGCAAATGATTGCCAGAATATTTTAAGCATTTTTGTACATGATAAAAAGCAGTTATTTCATTATATCAGCAGCTGAATTGCAAAAATAGTATAAAAGTATAGAACTTATCTGCCTCAGACCATTTCATAACCCATTTGTAGAAGTCTCATATATACGCATGCCTTATTTGTTGATTAATTTTGGTCAGTTTCATTCTGTGACATAACCCATCCAAATTGGGTAGCAAGATGAAAATATGAAACCTACCCTAATGAATTAACACTTTTACTTTTTCGAAAACCACAATAACTTGAATCATCTTTTAGTTCTTGTTTTTATTTAATCATTATGGCTTAGAGTTACTCAGATTTGGTTTTATTCAATGAGAAATAGAAATGCAAAATATACATTCATTCTAAACTATTCTACCAATTTTATCACTTGGAATTAACATCTACATTTTGTATCACTGTGGAAAGTGAAAATAATGATCAGTTCCCTTTCAAACCAATATTGTATGGTATTAAAATTTTAAGAAGATGAACAGAGTATTTCGTACACATTTACTTTAAGAGCTTCATATTTTTTTAAAATCCAAGATTGCCTGTCAGTCTTCCTGTCTGTTTGTGATCAGTTTTCTTTTTATTGACACAACTGTTTTGCTTACTAATGGAAGAAAATTCTGGAAAAACTTGAACTAGTCTAGAAAAAAACCCTCATTCCCTATTCCATAAATCAAAAAATGTAAGTGGGGGGGAGCTTAATTCCAATATGGCAATTAATAAGGCAAAATAAAATGTAATAGTTTTAATAGTTAAATTTTAAGTGATATACAAGGGCATTTAATACTGCATTACCTACCTATGTTTATACTTGCACATGAATACGGTGCTTATTCCCTTAAGTAACTCATACCTAGTGGTAAGACAAACATCAAGCATTCATCCCTATTGAGAATAACAGTGCAATATGTAAGACCAATGCCTTCTCTCTTTCTCTAGCTATAGATAGATTGATGCTCACAATGCAGTGCGGTATTTCATAAAAATATTCCTATCCATAAAATATGGTCACAGTCCACCATGAAGTTGTCACACAAGTGCCATTGAAAGCAATGGGACCAGCCTAAGAGCACAGTAGTACTCTTGTGCAGCTCTCATTCATTTCAATGGGGCTTGTCACCCATATGTTTTAACAGTGATGTTTCATAACAAATATAGCACTGAACTGGTAACCCTATGAAATGAAACTTTAGAAGTAGAAAAAGATTGCTACCCCAACCACCACTCATTTCTCCACCAAGAAAGCATTAAATAGTGCACTTAATTATCTGTTTCCAACAAATATACTAAAACACAGAGTATTATTGAGTGTTTTCTTTCCTTAAACAAGAAAAAAGGGTCAACACAGCTGGCTTCAGAATAGACAATATCAACATCTTGCTCTTATGCCATGTTAAACAATGAATATTAACAGCTCTCCCACAGAAGCAAAACTCAGAATTAGGGATCTAATATGCAATAAAGTTTCACATGTGCTCAATGCTGTTACATGTTGAATATTAATTTCACTGTTTTTAAAAGAGTGATTGTGTGTAGCATAGAACTGAGATTAAAAAAATAAACACATGGGTGACAACATTTTAGGTTTAAGAGCACATTTACATTTTCATATTACTTTTTGAAAAATTGATATTACAGTAGATTAAACCTACTGATATTTAAGAGAGTCAATTTTATGCTTTTAATACATGCTATATTTAGGAGTGATGGCATTTGCTGTTATTTTCTGAGTTACTCCATTAACTTTTAAAAGAAGAAAACAACAATATTTCCAAAATACTGTATGGCAGTCCCTTAAATGACATCTGAGATTATACTAATATTTTAAAGATATTTCAAATCAATTAGGTAAGGGATATTAAACATGCATTTGTTTACAATGATACCTTTCAAAGTAGGCATTTGCCTTTCTCACTGTTTGTGTGTGAAAGAAATTTGGGCCCAAAAATTCTTGCACCTATTCAAAAGCAAGTAACCCTTTCTACAATATTCATAATTTCTATGCATTTAAAGGCGATAAACATGCTAAAATACTTGACAAGTACTTTTTTGCCATCATTTTAACATTTGAAGCTCAGTGATCTAGAAATTTTAATTTTATTCCTCTTTCTCTGCATAACCTATAAAATATGCCTTCATTCATATATTAGCAATATCTCCTTAGTAAATTTTCTGTCATATCCCTGCTAATAATGACCCCTGTCCCACAGCTTTTGGAAAGTTAGAAATTGGCAAGGAATTGAACTTTTGGGGGGCCAAATTCCCTTTCATTTTCTCCACTAATTTAATTTACTTTTAACCTTCTTTTCAAAAGGATGGGCTTAGAATCAGTAGTCATATTTTAAATGTATTAGGAAGCAGTTGGCTACCTTGTTTTGCTTTAAGCATTTAAAATATGTATCCATTGTACTTTAATAAGTGAACTATGTTCAGAAAATTTCCCAAAGCTGCAGATTGTAAAATGATTTTTCTTCTCAAATTTGGAAAGGAAATTCCCATTTTAGACCAGTGTGTATTGTATTTTAACTGTAAAGTCAATTGTGATGTGTTAAAAAAAACAATTATCATGATAAATAATATTAATTATGAAAGTACAAAATTCTGAAGTTTTTAAAAATGGATCCATTAATGAAGACTTGATACTAATAATATTATACACTAAGATTATATTTAGTTGTTTTTAAATAACAATCTTATATTCCTGTTTCATGATGCTTTAATTCGAAAGTTTGTGACTGTAAACTGAACGCTTTTTCTTGTGGTAAAGCCCCATTAATTTCAGTGGTCTTACTCTTGTGTAAGTACTTATAAAAATGTTGACCTACAATTAATTATATCTGGAAAGAATTAAGACATTTATGAGTACCCTAACCATAAAAAGAAAATGTACAGCAGTGATCCCAATGGGAAAGATCTAAGTATTCGTATTTAGAAGTACTTAATTCTGGCAGGATTGTGACCACATTTTTTTAAAACAAAAAAATAATAACTGATGTGCCTGTAGAGTTTTTCTGCACAGGTAACTTCAAAACCACTTTTTGATCAAGGAAGCAAACACTGAACCATATCTAATAAACACTCCAAATATTTTATATCTGAATGTGAAAATTATTTATGTTTTTTCTTTCTGTTATGTTATATGAAATATTTTTTTAAAAAAAACATATGAGAGCCTCAGTTATCATTACAAAATATTGTGTGGGGGGTTCTAAAGCCTTAATATTACTTTCTGTCATGCTGGTCAGGAAATAAGCCCTCTTGCAGAGGTTGTGCAGAGTCATATACATTATATATATATATATATATATATACACACAATACATGCCCATATTATATGAAAAAATACCATAACTACCTTATTGTATAATGAATGCACTTATGATCTTATATGGTAGGAATGAGGGGAAAGAAAGAACATAAATGAACAAACATTCTATTATTTTTTCTCCAGACGCCTAGCAAATAGTAATTTCAACCAATTGATGCTCTGGTCTAACCTTGGATAAAATCTCTCATTACAAAACTGTTTGTCCTCTCTTTAAAACAATGTAGTTTTAAACACGTTGGATATTTTAACAAAAATATCATATAGTTACACAACCTTAAGGATTATAGCTATTATGGGAACACTTTGTTTTAATTGGGGAGGGGGCAGCAGGCTGTCACAGTTTAACATTTGTTAGGATGCAATCCTATGCTCACTTATCTGAAAGTAAGTCCCACTGAATTCAGACTTACTTCTGCGTAGATATTCACTGGATTGCACTGTTAGTTAATCAAAGGCAGATGATTAATCAACTCATATCTACTCATAAGTCCCACTGCATTAAAATGGAACTTGCTCTCAGATACACACGTGTAGAATTGCAGCCTTAGTGATCAATCAGATTAATCAGTTAATTACCTAAGCCTCAATATAGAAGAAGATATTTAAGGTACAGCTATTGAAAGTGTGATAAATTTTAATTTAATTTAATAAAAAAAGCTTTTGGTCTAGCCACTGTTAGACAAAAGGGCTATCCTCAGTGTATATATAATAATTTCCAGATAGATAGATAGTTAGATAGATAGATAGATAATACAAATTCTTTGAAAACAGTGAAGCCCTTCAAGCTCCATCGGTGTTGTGGAAAATCCCAAAGTAGAGAATATGGTGAAATAAGCTTTGGCTGAGGACTGTCAGTTTTTGTCATTTGTGGTTCCATCAAGGAAAATGATGAATTGTTTTACCCTGAACTTCAAATTATCTGCTATTTGAAGAAAGCAATTTTAACAACACAACTCTAAACATACCTACTCACAAGTAAGTCCCATTAGGCAACTGTGTACTAGATTGCAGCCAAAACTGCTTTTCCTTCATATTTGGCACAGAAAGCTGGATGCCAGAGGCTATGTGGCCAGTACAGTGTAGTGCATTTCAGTTTTAGCCCCACTGATATCTACCAATCAAATCCAGTAAAGTGTGTGGCTCCAAAAATAATTCTACATTACAAAAAAAATAAGTTACAGGACCAACAGTATATATAGGGCTTAACCAAAAGCAAAACAGACAGTCCTTTGCCTCAATGAACTTAGCAGGGATAGGGAATTTGTGGCCCTCAAGATGTTTTGGCCTACAACTTCCATTATCCCTTGCCATTGGCTTTGCTGACTAGGGCTGATGGCAGTTGTAGTACGAAATATCTGGTGAACCACAAGTTGAACATTCCTGGTTAACAGTAAACTATTTAGCAAAATACAGTGAAACAAAGGACCACCCTCAACTTTGAAATAGCTTTAATCAAATATGATTTCTTGGCTCACAAAACAAATCTGATGACACGTTTATCGCCTGTGCAATACTTTTTCTTGTTGTTGCTAATATTGTCATGTATACCTTCTGTTATCCCAATGACTTTTGTGATATACAGAAAACAACATTCATCAGACTTGGAATAGATTTATGAAAACCACAGCAGAATCTTCAGACACCAGACAGCTAGAAAGGCACCAGGCTGCCAAAATATGCAGATGTCTAGGAACACAGGTATCCAAACAGTAGATTTTATTTGATCTTATTTGATAGCCAATCATGCAAGAGGTAAGTGCTTGTAAGAGCCTTTGATATCAGTTGGAGAAAGCTAAGTATTTCCTTAACTTTTGCACTGAAGTTAATATGACTTTGGTGTGCTTAACTTTGGATCATGCTCATGAGATTCTGAGGACTTGTATTCTAGAAAGTTTTATAAGGGCACAATCCTATTGGATCTGCCCTGGGTACTCGAAAGCCTCTGTACTTGGAGGCTTACGAGTATCCAATGTGGAGAAGGAGGCATCTTGCACCTCCTGTTCTGCATTTTAGCTAGTTGGGTGATTTTGCCTGTCTTGCGGAGGCTTCGGAGAAGGGGAGGGAAGGAGGCCAGGGCAGCCATAGGATTTGTCCATGCCCCTAAGAACACCACCTTTTCCCCATGTCTATGTTCCCTTAAGCGAGCGTGGAGAGTTAGCCAGTGTTGTTCTCTCCACGCTGGCTACAAGGAGGTGGGGGAGGTGAGCACTGTTTACGGGCTCCAAGTGTAGAGCCCTGTAGACGAGCTTGGACCTAGGACACCAAACAATCCCTTGAACCCCAAACATTGTCTAGGGGACATAAGATTGCTCCTTAAATTATATAATTTCATTACTACCAGCCCCACGGCCTTGAAACATGGAGATTCCTCTGCCTCTGCACTACTGCAGAATTATATCCCAGGGTACATATTC
Source organism: Anniella stebbinsi (assembly GCA_029215795.1). NCBI lineage: Eukaryota > Metazoa > Chordata > Lepidosauria > Squamata > Anniellidae > Anniella > Anniella stebbinsi. Next base: position 105,640,435 of record JARDYH010000003.1, read on the forward strand.
CTGTTGACTATAAACAGGAACGTTTTTCTAAAGGGCTTAAAATGTGCTATTACCTACTGAAGTGCAATACAAAGAAATGTGGTTTTAAATCACTGTTTTAAAAAAACTATTAAAATAGTTTCTTCTAGATTATGTATGGCACATTAACTATAGTTTTATAAGAATAGCAAGAGCTAGATTTAACTTTATTTAGTAGCAAATTAAAAACATGCTTAGTTCCTCAAAACTAGCACAGCTACTTTACTGCTAAAGCCACAATCTTTAGCTTTTTCTTCCAGCCCCACAACTGAAATTAATAGGAGGACTACAGTACAAGAAAAACATCGTAGTGTTCTTGCAAAGCTTCTATTTATTTCAATGGAACATGCTCAGGACAGCTTCTCAGTGGATTACTTTATTACCTTCCATTTACAGTACAGGTAAATAAATGCAGTTGGCAATTAATTAAATGCCAAACCTTACCTCAAACATTAAGAAGGCCCGAACTGATATGTAAATTCAGAATCATCATTTTCATAGCACATCTGCATACAGATTCTAAGTGGTTACTTCCACACTTAGGAATTGCCTTCTTTCAGAGATCTGGGGGAAAAAATCTATGGCTGAATATTTTCTTGGAGCAGTGCATAAATTTCCTGATATGAACATGTGTTTAGTAGCCAGGGATGAAGTTGGTTCTTTCTTGATATTGCCTATATTTAATTAGCTTAATTTTTTTGGCAGCAATCCTATACATATTTACAGGTGAGTAAGTCCCATTAATTCAATGCGGCTTACTTTTGAGTAAACATATAGAGGGTTGCATTGTTAATGTTGTTAAGCCTTTCAGAGTAAATTTGCAAAGGCTCATGCTGTTAAGGCTGTATCTGCCCAGAAGCCACTGGAGATAGAAATCTAATTATTAAATGTATTAAATTAATTAATTTTAAGAAAATGTCTTGTATCCAAAGGTCCTACTGTAAGGATGATGATACCTCCACTTCTGCAAGAAGGGAAGGGGATCACTGATTTTCACCCAGTCAGGGGCTTCACTGCACCTTCCCAGGGTGATTCAACTATCTCCCAACACACACACAGAAGTCCCTTTTTCTTGTGAAGCAGAATCTTTGGAACCAAGCTCTCCACAGCAGAAAGAGAAAGCCTCATTAGAATAAAATCCACTCTCCTTTTCTTTGCAAAACTTCAAGTGACTTTGGAGTATGGTGCCTTGGAAAAATTACAACCAATCAACTTGTAGTTTAGATATCCATAAAAAAGGAAAAGGGTGTTGTCTACATACATCATGTGGAAAGATAGTTGAGCTATCAGGCAAAACTATTCTGAAGTAAACACATTGCAGCTTTTCCAAAAAAACTAAAAAAGACAAGACCTCTCTATTTCTCAACAAAAAGGATGCCGTGATATTCACACTTGAAAATTCTAGCATTTCTCAAAAGCACACTTTACCAAGGAAGGTCTGAGTAACTGCAAACGAACTATTGTATATTTTCATCATCCTCACCAGAAAAAGGTGTATTATTATTATTATTTAAAACAAAATAACTTCTTTTCTCTGTATTTATCTACATACACCACTTGCTTAGACACTTCATGAATCTGATTGATGTTTATTCATCTTTAGGGTCCCACATTGTTGTTTCTGCTGGCATAGACTAACATGTCTACATGTCTGGAATTTATTATTACAGAATTATCCTCATGCAAATACATTTTGTGATCTGCCCAGACAGCTTCAGTTATTGGGCGGCATAGAAATGCAATAAATAAATAAAATGTATACTCGCCACTTTCTTGTTTTTAGCAGCTGTGTTATTGGTAATAAAAATATTAAATTCCAAGAAACAGCTATATAAGAAAGTCACCAAAGGGATTAAAATGGTGACTAGCAAGTTTGTCCGTCATATGCAGAGAGCTCAAAACATACACACACACAATACATCATTTTGGTGCAGGGATCTTATCTGTATATATCTTGTCTGTGATATGCTGTGTTACATCAATATTCTCCCAGAGAGCTTCAGCTATTGAACTGTATAGAAATTAAATAAATAAAAAATATATATTATAGCAAAATATATGAAGGACTGTCATTTTTCTAAAAGAATGACTCACATCAGCCATATAAGGATCAGGTTCTTAAAGGCTTTCAAAGGTACACCATGTAGTTCTAACCACTGTAGCAATGCTGAAATAGAGGGAGCTGGTACTGGATAAAAATACATTCACATCACAACTTTCTTTTAAGAGTAGAAGGATTTTTGCTAGTTCTAAATGTTTTTAATTATTATTTAAGCATTCTTGTATTGTAAACAAACATATTACACAAAATTACCCAGTATCTTACCAAAAAGTAAGAAAAACTTGTTACAAACCCAAATTCTGTGGAGAAGCAAAATAAAACAGTTATATTTCACTGGCTGAGCTGAATTTAAAAAACCAAGTTGAGAAATTGCCTCTAAATACAAGTATCAAGTATTATTCAGTTTTATATTGCATATATCCAAGGAAATACTTGTCAGATATATTTTACTCTCCCTTCATATGTGAAACTTAATCCCATTTATTCAGAAGCTGTAATACTGTGAAAAGATGAGGGATAAAAAGGTTAGCTCATAATATATTTAAAGTATGTGTTTCATGTTCTCTCAACACAACAAATTCAGAGTACTATCAGCACTTAGTGTCATAGGCCATAAGCCTATTTGTGTATGAATTCCCAATAATATTTAAGTTGATTGCTCTCCTCCAAGAGAAATTACTAAAATCAAACTCTGTTAATAGACTTACAAATGATTTATTTAAAAAAAACACCAAAACCCACTTTTATAATAGAGTACATACAACAACTAACAGCCAGAATTTCCATTACAACAAATAGGTAGATTGGCTATAAGACAATATAGGAAATAACCAAAATGGAGTGAGCAAACTTCCATAGACTCCAAAGTGCATTGGTTTACAATTCCTCCTATTATGTTTTCTGTCCATAGCATCTATCAAATATACTGTGGCTGCACTGGGAGATAGATATGCACCATACTATCGGTGAAAATAAACACTATTCGTAGGCAACCCATATTGTCCCAGTACAATTTTTAAAATTTTGCCAGGATCCTCCACATTTCTGCATGCACAGCAAGTTCTAGCTTATAAGGCAGTGTAAGCATAACAACAAAGGCATTAACTACAGGTATTCTATTTCAAATCAATGAATACTGCCAAATGGAATAATCAAGCTTTTGATGGCTAGTGCTTGGCGTAACAAAATTTGGAAAGAAGAGTCAGCACCACAGCTCTACCCCCGAGAGAGATTATCACTGCTTGGAACAAACACAGAAGAACAAGATATTAAACACCAAAACAAAAAGTGAGTTTTTATGTAGATTTGCATCAGCTGTTTTATCACAGTGCAATTGCTATCTGCACTGGAGTTTACTTATGTGGACAAATGAAAAAGTATGTAAAACTGATCATGATATAAGAACAAAATCTGACAAGACAATATCAAAAGGATCCCATTCTTACATTCGGTATAATCCCTAATTATTTTACATAATTTGTTTAGAGTAGAAAATGACATATGTTAAAAGGTTTAAGTCATACTATATATTGTTATTTTAAAAATTAATGGGAATTTCTTTATGAACAAATGGTTTCTTTTTCTAGGGATTTTAATTCTCTGTACTGTGTCTAAGGAGAAGAAATAAATAGATGTAGCTAATATGAAAACAAAACTATTTCCTGTATCAAGAATTAAGAAGCAAAAAAACATAGTTATCTAAAACTGCATTTTAGCTGTTCTGCAACTAAATAAAATAATTTGGCTACAACACGAGGTAGACAGTAAACCTCCAGTCCATTTATATATCACAGTTTACGTCATTCTCATAATTTTCCGTACTGTATCTCAATAGTAAGATGTTTTCCTTATAGTATGGTAAGGGCCTGAGAAGGATGGCTTTGCATGGAATGTTAAAATTCAATAATTTTATTACAAATCTGCTGAGGAAATGTCAGATTCCATTTCCCTGACAGCCAGAGTATAATATCTTTGAAAGACATTTTTAGATTTAGGGCTTTGATGTTTCTTTCTTGTTTTTTGTAATTTTTAACATTTCAGTGCAACCAAAACAAATTATTATATAATTTCTCATATTGGACAATATACAGTGAATAACTCAACAATTAACCACAACTGATCTAGCAATAATTGTGAAAAGTAGCTATGTGAGAGATTCGAGGAAATTTAAATAAAAATGTACTTCAATTTTGTATGTGCAAATGTTGGTATTAAAGAGTTTTAAATTAAGTAATCTTTATACTCTTCCTTTCTATGCTAGCACGTGCCTAAATTAGTTCTCCATTTTGTGGTGGCCCTCTGAGAGCAATTCCTATTGAGAAGTGAACAAAGGCCATAACCTCTGGGTCAGAGTGTAATGCAGGAAGCATGACCTCCTCTTTGTTCAGATCAGCACTGTTTACTTTGCCTAAGTAAAGATCACCAATACATTAACTAAAGAGGATTAAAAGGGTCATATCCCCAGGGATATAGCTCAGACAAGTGGCAACGCTCCTTGGCCACCAAAATCATTTGACTTTTTTTTTAAGTTCACACAAAAACATTCCTTAAGTGGTTTATGAAACATGGAGAGTGATAGAAATAACTGCATTTTAAAATTGTATTTAATTTTTTTGTGATCACCAATTCTTAGTATATTTTAATATAATTTTCTATTTTCTTATTTTTCCAAACACAAATACAAAAAATTAGAGCAACTTGCAAGAGCAACTAGCACACATATTTTAAGACACTTATTACATATATTGTATTAGAATATATAATTAGAAATAGGACTAATTTTAAATCAAAGATCTTTTAAACACGGATCACTGATAATATTGGTTACATTAGCAGTATTCAATGCTCTTTGCATGACAATACAGCTGATAAAACAGTTCATTTGGTAATGCATAACCTCTATGAAAGAAATCTTTTGGGGCCTAATTCCAGAAATCTTTTTGTGCAGGGTATCAATGCCAGGTGCAGCCTGATATCTAGAGATGAGATAATCAACAAGGCTTAAGCATGTTGAGGTTTTCTGAGTTCCACTTCAAAGCTTGGTCTGCCTTATCTGCATTCCCAAATGGGAAAACTGCACATTTGGGACTGCATTTTTTAAAGTGTGCACCCCATTTGAACTTTCCCCCCATTGACTAAAGCATGAAAATGCACACACACACACACACACACATACACACACAGACTTGTATATATATATTTACATACACATGTATTGAAATGCACATTTTTGTAATGAGTGTATTTTGCGAACATGATTGCATGCTCGGGAATAAGTGTATTTTGACCAAAAATGTTTTTGCAAGTGCGAACAAGGCAACTTCTGGCCAAAAATGATTCATAACAAATTTTCCGTACATCCCTAGATGTTCCTCAAGACCCTGCAACTTGACAAATCCAGGCATACCTGGGTCAGGTTATTGCTTGGCCCACAATTGCAATGCTGCTGTGATAGTAGTGAGCAGGTTCAATAATCCCTAGCCACACTTGCAGTGCGCTCTGTTTAAGTTTAGCAATGTTGCTGCAACAGATAGCGCAACAAATCTGAGCGCTGTGGGCCTGCTGTTTCTGACTGGGGACTGTTGAAATTGCTCCCTCAGTTACAGAAGGAGCAGGGCTGCTGGACTGTGTGGTCATGAACTCCAAGCATGTTTAGGGGTTTTGCTGGGGCGTCCGGGCAGAGGGCAGAGCAGCACCTAGATGTGCTAGACAGCGTGGAGAGATTTTGGATTGGGTCTTTAGTGTAATGAAGTGTTTGCTTCTGAATTATAGAAAGAAGGCTGCATGCTAAAGGCTGGATGAGAAGAAAAACTTGACCTACGTGCTCCAATACCCTCACTTTCTCTGGCATCATACGGAAGCTGTTTCAGATGAATGGGGATGGTAGTCATATTGAATACCAACATTCTTGTTTTATTAAATTGACAAGAAATAGTAAAGAGAAAAGATTCAGCAGCTCTATTTTGTTTATTTAAAACATTTCTGTACCAACCTTCAATTTAAAAAAAATCCAGGATGGTTTACAGCATAAATACACACTCCCCAAGACGGTAGAGAAGTTAATTTTGGTCTGAAAGGCGGTAGATGCCCAACAGTTTCCTCTGAAGATAGTGCAAGTATTCAGTGCTTGACCTGACAGGGTATATATCCATAAGGAAGAGATTTCTGGGCTCAATCCACCAGAATGTTCCCTCGGACAGGTCCCATTTTAAATTAATGGAGGAAGGTACCTTTATAATTAACATATCTTTGACATGTATCTACACCATGTTTCCTCAAAGTTGGCGCTAGAGCTTCCCCACAAAATCAAGATATGCTGATAAAACAGGATTTGCCCAGACTCCAATTAGGCTGGCTTCTTCTCCCACAAGTGACAGGCTATAAGAGGTAAGAAATAACCCAGCCTCTCTCTGTTTTAATATTTCACATTGTGGTTTCACTATTGTAAGATTTTTCCCATAGAGAGGCCAGTAAAATTACTTCTCTGTATGCTTCTAAACTTTGCATATGATGCCACTTTCTGTTCTGCATACCCACAAAAATCAGATTAAAAGTGTTCTCAAATGGCTTCATAACAAAACAAAACAAAAGTTATATGTATAAATGTATCTAACTAAATTAGAGCTGAATTGAAGCATTTGCCCATTGTTGAAGTGTAGGAAATGCAGCTCCTGCCTTGTTTAATGCCCCCAACAGTGGCCATGATTCCCTGGTATCCATTCAGGCGGTGGCAGTGCATTCCACCATTCAGAATGAAGACAATGGGAAACAGGAAGCATTTGCCCTCAGTGATGTTTTCTTGTTGCCAAATCTGATTAGCTATGGCATTGACTGTTCACTGTTTATATAGCCTTCCCCCCCATTATAAACTTACCTTAATCCAAAAATGGATTTCAGAGCAGAAAACATTTTAAAAATTCAGATCTTCAATAAGATGATAAAATAACAAAACTTTAACAATACTCTAAAATTGAGAAAAATAAGATATATTTAACCAGCTGAAAATACAATGCATTTAAAATACCAAGGCGAGCATAAAGGTTCTGAAAGGAATATTGTATTTGGACCACATATACCTCCCTAGGGAGGTTGTTCCAAAATCAGGGCACCACCACAGGAAAGGCCCTACCTTTTTACATGCATCCTTTGATTATTTTAATGCACTACATGCTTGCCTGAGATCACTTAATGACTGAGAAGTAAGTCCTAATCTTTTGGGTAGTGGTGGGGCATGAATGCCACAATTACACATTAAAAAGAATCAGTGTTTGCTAAGCGGTTTTGGAGAACAATTACTATTCCCTCCCAAAAGAAATGTTCATGTCAAAACAGGCCACGTATGAAAGTTTGGTTCATCCCAAATCTCTGCGTTGGATCCAGATTTAGTCATACTAAGTGTAGGCCCACTGAATTAAGTTAGACATAACAATTCCTATTGATTTCAATGGGCCTACTTCAAGTATAGAATCAGAGTTGGAAAGGACCTTGAAGATAATTAATTCTGATCCCTAGCTCAAGCTACAGCATTCCTGCTAGATGTTGCCTAGCCTATGCTTAAATATCTCCAGCAAAGGAGATCTCACCATCTCCTGAGATACACTGTCCTACTGTTGAAGAGCTCTTAGTAGTAGCAGCCAACCCACATTTTACCATCTTGTCAACAAAGGTATGATGGAAAACCTTGTCAAATGCTTTGCTGAAATCAAAATGTACTACATCTGCAGTATTTCCATTATCTACCAAACTATTCGTTTTATCAAAAAAAGAAGATAAGGATGGGCTGGCATGACTTATTCCTGACAAACCCATGTTGACTCTTAGGGCATGTCCAGCTCTGACTTGGATTTTATCTGGTCACCCTAACATAGCCAAACTGCCTCCAATACTGGAGATGGCATACAGCCATCAGGACTAGTAGCCATTGATGGCTAGATTTGTGGTCTGATCTCGCAAAGAGAGATCTTCTTATGTTGATATTATTATTGCCCCTGGAGACAATTGTAGGCTGACCATATGAAAAGGAGGACAGGGCTCATGTAACGTTAACATTTGTAGAGAAAAGGGAATTTCAGCCAGTGTCATTTGTATGCAATTAGTTCCTGGTGATATTCTCTCTTCATCACAACAGTTAAAGTTGCAGGGGCCCTGCCTTCTTTTGTATATGGTCACTTTAGTAGAGTGCCTGCATCTTTAACTGTTGTGATGAAGAGGGAATTTCACCAGGAACTAATTGCATACAAGTGACACTGGCTGAAATTCCCTTTTCTCTACAACTGTTAAAGTTACATGAGCCCTGTCCTCCTTTTCATATGGTCAGCCTACATTATAGCAAGCATCATAACACCTGTATTGGATTATATTTCATGACATTATAGCTAAAACACACACACCCTACTTTCAATTAACAATTTACAACAGTTAATGTCATGGTGTGGTTCACCAATCTTTCGTTGTTATTTGCTCTTAAAAAGCTTAGCAATGAGCAGTCTCACAGTTGATACACAGGTTTTGTCAGAGATCTAGATCTTGTTCCTCGAGTCATTGGTTATATTTTTGGAATATCACATTTTGTTGGTAGCAAAAAGTAACTTTCTCTCTCCCCATCTGCCTGCCCCCAAATCATATATTCACTCACTGTCATTACAAGCGCTTTGTGGTCTGTGACTGCACACAACTGCTGCTATCACAATGTTTAAAACCTTTTTGAACATGTTCAATGGGTTACGACTTTGGAGGCTTTGTGTCCCTCTGCTCTGCCACCTTTCACCAGCATATTAATATAGTCCCTTAAGGCAAACAGTGGGAAATGAAAGAAGGCGAGAGCCCCCCTCCATTCAAAGAAGAGCCACAACGCTTCGTTCTTTTGAAGAACGTCTATTTATCTAGTTCTTTTAAGGCTGTGCACTCCTCCTCTCCAGTACTGGAAGACACATTTGCCCTGAATTTAATTTTTTAAAGTGCAGTCGCCTAAAGCCATTCCCTTTTAGCAAGGCTAATTCCCTTTCACCAATTGCATGTGAACTGAATAATAAAGCAAACCTGGAGATGATCATAAATGCTGATTTCCAGAATGGGATAGGCCACAAAGCTCCCTCTGCAAGCTGTGCTGACCTGCTACATTCTGGAAATGAACTTTTGCTTCAGGATCCGCTAGCTTCCCATTGTGCTAGTGGTGGGTCATGCTTGAGCATGGGCAGTGTTAGATATTGTTCAATATTTGCAGCTTCTTTCAGTTGATTGATCTCACCAACATTTAAGTAACAATGCCTAATTTATTCTTACTGCTTTTGTTACAAGCGAATAAATAGTTCAGAAATTAAAAAGGTGAATAAAAACAATCTGCAGTGTATCAAAGAAATTTTCAGTCGCTAATGAAGATAGATGTTTCTGGTGTGACCTCAAGTCAGTTACTGTATTATATATAATAGGGTATTTAATTTAAAATGGTTTGTAGGCATGTTTACTTGGAAGTAATTCCCACTTATCTCAGTGGGATTTGTTTCCAAACATGTTTGCTTGCAACTGCAGCCTTAGTTCTACAAAATGAACAACAACCTCATTTCAAGGAAGTAATCTGATTCATTGGTTGGTCAATCCAGCGGGAAGGGTCATTTTAAACACCAAATTATTTTTATTTGCTGCTAAATAGAACTGATTACTTGTACCCTTTCAAATTAAGGTGATCTTTTGTAAACACAACAATTCCAAATTACTTCGCTATTTGATTCAAGTTTTACATGAAGTTCATTTTAAAAGTTTAAATCATAGGTGACTCAAGATATTCTTGTTTACGCCTTTATTGAACCTGTTCTAAGCATATTATATTGCTTGCATTTCATAATCAACTTCATAGACGTCAGTTAAAACTCACACTACCATTAAAAATATTGATGGAATTGCCCTTGTGTGCAGGGTACATCAAACATCATGAATGAAATTAAGATTAAACAAAACTGGGTAGGATACTAAGATCTTAGAAGACAGAAACAAAATTCAAAATGATATTGATAGGTTGGAAAACTGGGCAGAAAATAACAGAATTAAATTTAACAGAAACAAGTGTAAAGTTCTTAATTTAGGAAAAATAAATCAAATGCACAAGTATAAAATGGGGTTTAGCAATAGTACGTGTGAAAATGATTAAAAGAACATAAGAAGAGTCATGCTGGATCAAAACAATGGTCCATCTAGTCCAGCACTCTGTTCACACAGTGGCCAACCAGCTCTCGACCAGGGATCCACAAACAGGACATAGATGCAACAGCACCCTCCTACCCATGTTCCCCAACAACTGGTGTACATAAGCTTACTGCCTCTGATACTGGAGGTAGCACATAGTCATCAGGGCTAGTAGCCATTGATAGCCTTCTCCTCCAGGAATTTATTCATCTCCCTTTTAAAGCCATCCAAATTGGTGGCCATTACTACATCTTGTGGTAGTGAATTCCATCGTTTAACTCTGCGCTGTGTGAAGAAGTCCTTCCTTTTATCTGACCAGAATTCTCCTACCAATCAGTTTAATGGGATGACCCCGTTGGGTTCTAGTATTATGGGAAAGGGAGAAGAATGTCTCCCTATCCACATTCTCCACACCATGCATGATTTTGTACATCTATATCATGTGTCCCCTCGGCTTTCTTTTTTCCAAACTGAACAATCCCTCATAGGGGAGATGCTCCAAACTTTGCATGCAGAAGGTCTGGATGGGAGACCACCTGGGAATCCCATGTACACCACCTTGAGCTCCATAATGGATATAAATGCACTAAATAAATAAAAAATAAAATCAAAGAGCAGGAACGTAACACTGCTCTTCAGAAACTCAGTCCTCTACACTTTTTATTCGATTTCAAAATTCTACTCTGACGTTCCACTAACAACTTTTTTCTTCAATAAGCCCTTTAGTTTAATATAGGCCAGGACTTTGTCACTAATATCTATTGATGTTTATGTAGTGAATGGAAAACAATAAAAAAATAAAACCTCTACTGCCCAGCATGTTCAGTGCGTCTGTCCCCATGCATAATTTTATGCACCTCTATCAGGTCTCCCATAAGACTCCTTTTCCAAGCTAATCAATCCCTGCTGTTGTAACAATCCCTCATAGGGGAGATAGACCAGTCCCGACCAGTCCCCTGATCATTTTAGATGCCCTTTTCTGCCCTTTTTCCAGCTCTACAATAGCTTTTTTAGGTGTCGTGACCAAAACTGTACACAGTATTCTAAGTTTGGTTGCACCATATATTTGTATAAAGGTAGCATGATACTGGCAGTTTTATTCTCAACTAGCTGATACACCCAGCATTGCTCCGGCCCCCTAATATATATGTCTGTGAGGTAATCATCTTAAAGTAGTAGGCCGGAGCTAGGCCTGTGAGTTAACTTTTAATAAGTTTAATAAGTGAGTTAACTTTTAATAAGTTGCACTCCCCTTGAAGAAGCGGGTTCGTAGCTTGGGGGTTCTCCTAGAACCATCTCTGTCACTTGAGGCGCAGGTGGCCTCAGTGGCACGGAGTGCCTTCTACCAACTTCTACGTCCCTATCTGGACAGGGATAACCTGGCTTCAGTTGTCCATGCTCTGGTAACCTCCAAGTTAGATTACTGCAATGCACTCTACGTGGAGCTGCTTTTGAAGGTGGTTCGGAAGCTGCAGCTTATGCAAAATGCAGCGGCCAGATTGATAACCGGAACCAGTAGGTTTGAGCATATAAGACCTACTCTGGCCCGCTTGCATTGGCTGCCTGTATGTTTCCAATCCCTATTCAAGGTGCTGGTTTTAACCTATAAAGCCTTACACGGCTTGGGACCACAATACCTGATGGAATGCCTTTCCCGACATGAACCTACCTGAACACTACGCTCAACATCTAAGGCCCTCCTCTGAGTGCCTACTCCGAGGGAAGCTCGGAGGTCGGCAACAAGAGAGAGGGCCTTCTCTGTGGTGGCCCCCCAATTGTGGAACGATGTCCCTGACGCGGCCCGCCTGGCGCCAACATTGTTATCTTTTCGGCGCCAGGTCAAGACTTTCCTCTTCTCTCAGGCATTTGGCAATATCTGAGGAGCCTGGGTTTGTTTTGTTTTGTAGCTTTTTGAAGTGTTGTAGTGGTTTTAAATGTACAGATTGTGTGTATGTTGTATGTTTTTGCTGTTTTAATTTTTGTATATTGTTTTTAATCCTATGTAAACCGCCCAGAGAGCTTCGGCTATGGGGCGGTATACAAATGTAATAAATAAATAAATAAAATATTACATTTGTTTCTTTTTTTCCCTCTCACCCTCATGACAACCCTGCAAGGTAGGCTGATGCTAGGCCTGTGGTAACTTTAAATTTGTTTCTTCCCTCTCTCTCTCTCTCTGCCCTGATGCATGGCCAGAGCCGCCTTAAAGCCACTGCCATGCATGCCTTTCACCGTGGGGCCTGACTTGCCCACTGGGAGTCCTTCCGCTGAGACTCCCGTGAAGTGAAGTCTGCCTGAGCCAGTCCACACTGCACTGTTCAATCAGTGCCTGTAGATAGGCCGGGAGGGAACCAGCTTGATGACTGGCAGTTAGCTTGGTTGCCATTGGCAATGAGCCCAGAGCTGCAGCCTCCTTCCCTGAGCAACTGAGGCAGCTGGCCCCAGGCACTCTGCCTTCAGGCTCAGGAAGGCGAGCCACTACCAGATAAGCCTGATAAGTCTTCCCTCTTGCCCAAGGCATGCTGGGAGTTGTAGGCATAAGCCTAGGTCCCTGAATAACTTGTTAGTTTTGGAAAACAATCTGAGCTGTGGTAGGAGATAACTGGAGAGCGGACCTTATTAGTTGTGGCACCCTGCTTGAGGATTCCTTTTTCCTAAGCAGGCTTGCCTAGTGACTGCATTAATGGCTTTCCAGTGCCAAGTGAATATTTTATTTTTTCCCAAGACCTTTTAACTTGATGAGATTTCTTATGCTGCTTTTTTTGTCTTTTTTTGTTTTGTCATAACTAAACCACAACATTCTAAGACAGATGCAGGAATTACTGAATAAAGATTTTTATGTAAAAGCCTGACTATATCATTGAGACAGAAGAGTGAATGGAGAAATGACTGATATAGCTGAGGCTATAGTGGAATGGTGGTCAGGGTTAGTGGCAGTTGGAGAAAGACAGGTAGAAGGAGGACAAAGACAGTTAGTGAGTTAGGACTGAGAGATAGTGACCTGGCTTGCACATAGTGACCTGCCTTACTAACCCATGCTTTATTAAAAATTAGCCACTCTGCATGACAGTACTATACCTCCCAGCATGCCTTTCATGGCCCACAGGTGCCCAAGGTCTCTGAGAGGTGCTTCTCTCCTCTTGTTGCCAATGCTGCTCATCGATTGAGCATCAAGGAGTAGCATCATGGAGGTGGGGAGGTAAGTGGCTGTCAGTGGATGTGCCCAGCTTTGGCCAAGTACTGCTGGGACTGTCTCGGCCTGCGCTTCTCATACACCAGGTGCTCCTTCCTTGGACTTGTTTCTGGGCATGCACAGAGAGCTTCCACTTCCTCTCTCCCTTCCTCTTAAGCGTGAAGGCCACACACGGACTTTTCCCAGGTTCTCAGAAAACAGCACAGGATGCCTTTGAGCATGTTCAGAGTTCGGCCTCTCAAAATCACACTGTTTATCTAGTTATGGTTTTAAAAGTAAGAATACCGGGTAGGAGGAGGCACCCATTTATGTGGGTTGTTTCCTTTTATGTGGAATTGGACTGACTACTCAAGACTGACCTTAGGAGTCTGGATTGTGAAAGGCATGCAGCAGCCACCCATCCATGCACTCACAATGGCCTCCCACCCAAGGAACGCTGGGAATTCCACCCAAGGCAGGCTGGGAGTTGTAGGCGTAAACCTAGGTTTTTATTAAATTCTTTAATAATACTTAAAACCCCAAAATTCATGTTTTAGATTTTTCTGGTACATTGTACAGCCAGACCTATCAGCGTGTTAAATTTCAAGTTTCTAACTCATCTGGAAGTGGGTAAACATTTCTGGACATCCATGAAACACACATACTTTCCACTTTATAGGTAGAGATTCCTTTTCTAATAATGCCTAACATGGAGTCCGCCTTATATTTGCATAAGGGGAGTATGATCTTGGCATACTCAATGACATTTTCATTGAGCTGTGCACCACAACACCAAGATCTCTTTCTTGGTCAGTAACTGCAAGCTCAGATCCCATCAGGTTATACTTGAAGTTGGGGGTTTTTTGCTCCAACATTCATCACTTTACACTTGCTTACATTAAACCGCATCTACGATTTGGATTCTCACTCTCCCAGCTTGGGGAGATCCTTTTGGAGCTCCTCATAATCCTTTTGTCATAACCACCTTAAATAATTTGGTGTCGTCGGCAAACATGGCCACTTCACTGCTTGCTCCTAATTCCAGATCATTTATGAGCAAGTTTAAAAGAATTGGTCCCAAAGTGTATCCCTGTGGGACCCCATTATTTACTTCCCTCCATTGGGAGAATTTACCATTTATTCCTACTCTCTGCTTTCTGTTCTTTAACCAGTTAGTGATCCATAAGAGGACCTCTCCCCGTATTCCATGACTGCTAAGTTTGCTCAGGAGTCTTTGGTGAGGGACTTTATCACAAGCCTTTTGGAAGTCCAACTAAACAGTGTCCACCACATCACCCATCTACATGTTTATTGACATTCTCAAAGAACTCTAAAAGGCTAGTGAGACAGGGGCCAGATCCATGCCAAGCAAGACATAGCGGTATGAAAGCAGTATATAACAGGCAGGAGCCACACTACTGCATTATAGTGGTATTGAAGTGCACTGACAACTGTTGGGGCCCATTGACACATACCATATACTGCAATATCCTCCTTGGTGTGGCTCCTGCCTTTTATATACCACTTTCATTCCGCTTTCATACCGTTATATCCTGCTTGGTGTAGATCTGGCCAGGATTTACCTTTCAGAAGCAGTGTTGATTCTTTTTCAGAAGGACACATCCTTCTATATGCTTACTAATTTTATCTTTATTAAAGCTTTTAACCAATTTACCTGGAACAGACATTACAGGCCTGTAATTTCCCTGATCCCCCCAGATCCCTTTTTAAAAATTGGTGTTACATTGGCCATCCTCCAGTCCTCTGGTACAGAGGCTGTACTTAGGGACATGTTGGAGTTGGAGTCAACCACAAGCTGAATATGAGTCCGCAGTGTGATGTTGCTACAAAAAAGGCAAATGCAATTTTAGGTTGCATCAATAGAAGTATAGTAGGGTGACCAGATTTTGCAAAACAAAATCCTGGTTCAAATGGCCGCCCAAAGGGGGCGTGCCCACCAAAGCAGACCCCCCCCCCAACATAAAATTAAAAAAATGTAAAAGGCCGCCCGCCATGCAGCCAACAAGCAGACGCCACCCCCCCCACCCGAAACAAACCCCACCACCAAGCCACCCTCCCCCAAAAAACCTGCCCAGACCTACTGGGTTCTCCGCCGGCGCTGCCGCTGCCGCTGGGTCTGCCGCCACCGGGTCCTCCACCGCCGCCAGCACCGGGTCCTCCACCACTGCCAGGTCCGCCGCCGCCGCCAGGCTCATGAGGCCAGGGGCTGAGCGGAAGAGGCGGGAGAGGGCCAAACCCAGAAGTGATGTAATCGGCCCTCTCCCGCCTCTTCTGTGTGGCCTCTGGCCTCCTCGGGGTTTGTCGCGATGGCGACAAGCCCCGAGGAGCCTGGATGTCGGTGCGGAAGAGGCGGGGGAGGCCGACATCACTCCTGGAATCAGCCCTCCCCAGCCTCTTCCGTGCGGGCAGCCGGGCTCCTCGGGGCTCCTCGCCATCGCGATAAACCCCGAGGAGGCCAGAGGCCACACAGAAGAGGCGAGAGAGGGCCGATTATATCACTTCCGGATTTGGCCCTCTCCCGCCTCTTCCACGTGGCCTCTGGCCTCACGAGCCCAGCAGTGGCGCCGGAGGACCTGGCGGCGGTGGAGGACCTGGTGGCAGCAACGGTGGAGGACCTGGCGGCGGCGGAGGACCCACCATCCAGGCTCCTCAAGGCCCGGTTTGCCCCCGCCGCCCCCCAGTCGGCCCGGATCGCCCCAGTTTTCCCGGTTAGGACGGGAAACCCTGGGCGATCTGGGCACCCTAAACTATAGTTTCAAAATCATGAGAAGTACTAGGTCCACTCTATTCTGCACTGGTCAGACCTCACCTCAAATACTGAGTCTAATTATGGATTTAAATAAATCGGAATAAGTTCAGAAAAGGGCACCAAAGATTATCAGAAGGCTAGAAACTAAGACCCACAAGGAAAGATTGAAGGAATTGTATATGTTTAGCCTCAAGAAGTGAAAATTGCTGAGGGATGTATTATAGCACTATTCAAGTACCTAAAGGGTTGTCAGAAGAGGGCTGCAACCTGTTCTCTGTCATCCAAGACTGTAGGACATGAAACAATGGGCTTAAGTTACAAGGGGGCAGGTTTCTATTGAACATCAGAAATAACTTCTTAACTGTCAAAACAGTCAAACAATAGAATCAACTGCCCAGGGAGGTGGTGGGCTCTCTGTCTCTAGAAGCATTCAAGCACAGCCATCTGTCAGGGATGCTTTAAACTGGATTCCTGCACTGAGCAGTAGGTAGGCCTCAATGGCTCAAATGGCTCTTCCAACACGATTCTAAGATTTAGTTTTGAAATATTCTCATTTATGTATGCACAAATGCATACTAACAAATATGGAATACTTTTAAATGTTAGCAGGATGAAATTCTGTATGCAGTGAATTAAGACAAGATGAAGAGGGTCTCAGCTACATCACCGGAAAAGGGTCAACATGTTTCTCTTCTTTAATGATTCCACAAACTACTTCCAGTACTTCATATATTCTTATATATGAAGACCAGGAAGCAGGCAGGCATAATGTTCAAGTAACGTTAGAAATCAAGTTGTAATTTAAATCTCTAAAGTGATAAAATATGAAATATATTTTGTATTGCAAAATTTATATTTTGCAGTCTTTCTATATATCTCAGCCTATAACTAATTTTTGAGAAAATGTGTTATACAATTAAAATGCAATATTGATGAAAATTATGGCTATTACATGTTTATGTGGTACAATTAATAAGTCATAGTTTATTTTAATAGAAACCTACTTCAGTATCAAATAATTAAATTTTATGCACTAAGCATATCTAGTAAAGGGAAGTATAAATAATATTGTATATTCAGCAATCTACAGCACAGCAAAAGAAACCTATAATTCTTCAGTTTAACAAACATATCCTTATTTCAAGTATTAATTCATCATTACAGTTTTATTAATATGTTAAAGTAATTGCTTGAAAAAGTACTCATACTAAATCCATTTTCTTAGTTTTTAAAAAACAATGACAGCTCAACCTTTGATGAATAACAAATATATTATGAATATTGTTCAAATGTATATTCATTACTTATAGATAGATCAAAACAATTGGCTTACTATCATTTTAAATTCCAAAAGGGTTACTAGTATCACAGGCTTTGTTAGTAACTGTTGCAAATGAACAAAAACAATTACCTTATTGAAAATAGCATGCACTTTTCTCTCCATTTATCTGCTGGGATGTAGGATATTCCTGCCATTTATCATCCTAAAACATAAAATGATGTGAAGAGGGTTCAGCACACTTCAGTGTCTAGCTCAAATAATTTCTTAGAGCATTTATACAACCTTGCTGCAATCCAATGCCTAAATCCTACAAGAATCAATGGGATTTAAGGATCAGTTATGCAATTATAGTTAATGGATTTCTATAAACTTATATATGCCTTTGCTTCTTCCAGATTGCTAACTCCTACTTTATGCAAAGAGATACAACCTGCCAAAAAACAGCATCCACAATAAAATGCAATAATTTACATAATTGGCTTAAGCAATGTAACAGGATTCAACTTAATATTTTATGTTGAGACCTCTGCCTAAGCCCCAAACCTTTAATATACATTTCTCCAATTCATCTGGATACATTTGCAAGAATATACTGATAACTAATGGTACTAGAAAGAAGCATATTTAGCCACGGGGATGGCTACAGTGTATGAAATAAATAGAGAATTTGACATTAAAGGCATCTGCCCTGGTAGATCTTTGTAATTTATGCTTTTATGCTTTAGAGTACCTCTGTATCCCATCATAATCATTCTGTCTTTGCTTTTTAAATCCAACAATCAAGGGCTGAAGAGCCTGTAGATTTCAAGGGGTTTGCCAGCTCCAGACAGACTGTCCAAACAGATATATGCAAAAAGTTATTTGAGGTTACCTTGGAAAATAGTCAGCAAAGCTAATATGGGGTCAAGACTAATGGGTTGCCTTGCGATCACCCCAGTCCTGTATGAACTTCTCCCAATACTTCCTGGTTACTTCATAAGTCAATCACACATCATATAAGAAGTCTAGAGCTTTTTAGATTTACTGGCAGTAATACTTTATAATATACCTAGCTTCTCTCCTAAGCCAGCATTCTTCGTATAAGAATCTCTTTTTTCTTTTTGGAAGAATTGCTACCGTCCACTTAATTTATATACCTGCCCAGACCCTAAGATTGGCTTCAGTGGTCCTTCTCCAGGAGCCCCTGCCAATGAAGTGAGACAGGTGACTACTAAGAAGAGGGCCTTTTCTTTTGTAACACCCTGATTGTGGAATGCCCTCCCCAGAAAGGCTTGCTTGGCACTTACACTATGGTCTTTTCAGTGCCAGGTAAAGACTTTATTTTCCCAGGTGTTTTAGCCTTTCAGTTTCTGTTGTTTTAAAATCTGTAATTGATTTTTAAAATCTTTACACTGCTAGTTTTTACTTTGATTTTATAGTGTAGTTTTAAATGTTTATACTATTTTTTTCTGGTTTAAACTGTGAACCCCTCAGAGAGATTTGGCTATTGAATGGCATAGACATGTAATAAATGAATAAAACAATCTCAAGATAATAAATTCAATTTAGCAAAAACAATCAAAAACCCACTGTGTGTAGAAATCAGAAGTGGCTTGAAGAGATCAACAAAAGCCAAAAATGCAAAATAACAGGTAAAAGAAAAGAAAGAAAATTCCTCCATAACTGGTGTAGAGGCCACCAGCGCTTATACAAAATGCAAACTATTCCTGTACTATGTTCTTCCAGCAATGCATCCAAACGACTAGTTGCCTCATGGAGCTGATCCTGACATCTTGTGAAGCAAGCATAACTGTAAAGTTCTATATGGCCTTTAAACCAAAAATTAGAATGGGAGGAAGCTACTTTGCCTACAGAACAGGTTGATCAACTTTATCCACACACCCCTCCTGTTCCCATGAACTGCAAGGAGGAACATGTGAGAAATGTTTTGCAAAGCAAATGGATTTTTTAAGTCATGGCAGAAGTTCTTCATCATGCTCAAAATGGATGAAATTTAGAAAATAAAAATGTTATTTAGACTACATTTCTATATAGACTGCAAATTTGGAGATGTTCCATTTGTAGCAAAACTAAAAAATACTCATTTTAAAAATGCTGTTATGTTCCTGCTTCTCTAAATATATTTACTGTGTTTGGAGTAAGGGTAATTATGAAAAAGCCTCATTATTTTGCCTGTACACCTTGGAAAAATCTCACCTCTAGGATTTGACCCATCAATTATATACTTGCTAAACAAAAATTCCAACAATAATAAAATGCAGTTATTTTAATTCTATAAGATAATCTTTTAAAATGGGACAACTGGCAACTTTACTAGAATTGAAAACATTGTTATAATTGTTGTGATGTAAAACATCTCTATAGCAGGCCATTTTTTAATTTACATTTATTGGACTACAAAAGTGTGTTATAAAAGAAGACAAATAAAAGCAGTAATCCTAAAACATTGATTAGGGAGTAAGCCCCACAACACACAGTAAGACTTGCTTCCGGGCAAACATATATAGGATTGCACAGCAAATCACCACGAAAGTATTTGGTACCATATTGCTAAGCCTTGTCTGTTATTACAGTAAGTGATTATTGAGGTGTATATGAAAAATATTATTTGGTTAATGAAAAATCCATTTAATGCATTTTTCATTTACAAGGCGGAACAATTATCCTCCAGAATTTCCTAACATATAATAAGAGTATATGTAATTTCATTAAATGACTGACATCATCCGTTGTTCACATACTTGAAAGTAAGCCCCACAAAAATCAGTGGGAATCTGTTAAAAGTAATTATCTCAAGGCTGAGGTTGCATAAGCCTTCCCTAAACTATATTTCCATTTTAGAACTCCCTGCATTCTTGCAGGTTCAAACTATCCCTCTAACTTGTAAAATTAGGGGTGGAAGAGAGAAAGCGCTCATGCAGTCTGAAAAAAAGGGGCAGGGGGTCAAAATCTGATCACGGGGCAGAGCAGGGCTGTTGTCCCACACCAAGGGAAACAGGAGCAGGGCCATTTTTTCGTCTCGCCAGGATTTGTTTCAACTTGTTTTCAATACCCATCTATTTATTTTCATGTTAACTTTGGTATAAGGATTTATCATATAGTTGGTTAGAATTCTTTATCTGTGTGTGTGTTTTAAATAGAGGAAGCAGCCCTGGCACCTTCCTTTCCTTGGCAGCCTGTAGCCCCGCCTCAGTCTGCCGCTTCCTCCATCCAAGCTCTCCGCTAACCTAAAGCGCAGCAGCCCTAACCGCTCACCTGGCACTGGTCCAGGCATTCAAAAGCAAACGCCGTTTGCCCCCCCCCCCGTCTCCCGTCTCCCCCCCCCACACACACACACCGTTTCTCGCCTTCTAACTCTCCGGTCGCCCCCCCCCCCCCCACTGGAGCTCAAATCGCTGCCTTCGTTGCAGCTTCTTCCACCTTGAAAGGGCACCAAAGCGCCGCTTTGAGCGTGACATCATCCCGGCCATCCCTGCTCAGACGGCGACGCCTTTGCAAAGGTGGTTTCCGCCTTTGCCAAGTGAGACTGCAGATCTGGGGGGAGGGCGGCGGAGGGGCTGTCAACGGAGGGAGGTACAAGGCTTCTCCCCAAAATGCTCTAACAGACAGTCAAGACTCCGGTAAGAAGGGAGTTCCTTCCACACTGCAACATCAACAGACTGGCACTAGCGGAATGGTACAGGCAGCTTTCAAATCCTGCAACTGCGGGGGGGGGGGGGGACGAGCGAGCGCGTAGGGCTGCATTTCCCCCTATTATTATTCTTATTATTTTTCAGGCTGCAGCTTCAAAAAAGCGAAATTATTTTGATTATAAACACGTGCACACACACCCTACCACACACCTCTCTTTTTGTCAGCCTTATGACCCCCCCCACACCATTTTCTCATCGTCTCCATTTTGAAGAGGCTTGAAAATAATTTCCAAACACAACTCGACTATTATTTCTCAGGTTTTAAGTTTTTATTCTTTTTCCAAACATTAAAAAAAAACCATTTAACACATACACAATACATACACCCACAATACAACAAAAACAAGGACACACTAAAAGAGGTATTCCTCAACTGCATCCTGCTCATTAAAAAACAAAAAAGGCACACCATACCTATGGAACACATGTTTGATGGGGGTAGTTCACATCTCAGGATTGGGGGAGGGGAGAAAAGGGACTATAGTGCTCCCCACACACTCCAACCTAGGAGCAATCATCTTAATTATCCCACTGCAGCAGACGTTGGCTGGCAGAGCCCTTTTCGACACTGGCAAATTGCTCTTTCCTATGAAAGGTCTTGGGAGCGCAGACTAGACAACGGCCATGTTGTCAGCATGTCCCTCTACCACCCTCCTGCCCTGGCCTTAGCATCGGGTGAGAATCTGGCAGGCTGCCAAGTCTACTGTCACAAGGCTGGTGTCAGTCAAGGGCAAAGGAGCCCTCCCCCATCCTCCTCCTCCTCCTGCACACAAACAAACATACTCTCGCATGGTTGTAGGCTCCCCCACCCCTTCTTCCAATTTTTTTTAAAGAAACCCCCTCCCTGAGCACAGTCCAAATCCATGTGCAAGTTTGGGTTCTTAACTGGAGTGCCGTTGGCGTCATCGTGATCAGGCAAGCGGGCTTTGGCCGATAATCAAGTCACTGACGACAAAAACACACGATTCCCTCATTCTTTCCCTCCCTCCTTCAGCACAATAGAAAACACAGACATCATGGAAATGGTCTAGTCAGAATAGGCATGGGCCCTGCTGTAGTCGCAAACCAAAAACTGTTTGTTAGTTAGTCAGTTAGTTAGTGCATTCAGCCATAGATAAAGGAGGAGCTTGTATGTGTGTGCACCCACACGTGTGCACATGCAAGATACACCACCAAATGTCACACGCAAATGAAGGGACAGGAGACCCTCGCTGCCCATGTTGATGCTTTTCTACAGGATCAACACAGCTTTGCCTTGAAGTGCCATAGGACAGCTTGGAGGCTCATTAATAATTGGGGACAGCTTTCCATTCCCATATTTAAATTGTGGAGCATAGTATGACTAATTAAAAACCAGAAAACTCTCACTTCCCCATTCACAACCGAGAGAGAGGAGGAGGAGGAGAGAAAAGTTCTCTGAGTAATCCAAATATCCAGAAAGCTATTTAACTCCCTGTCTGCTGGGAACCGTGGTGTAGTGGAGCCAGGCCTTCCAGGGATGCAGCACCTCTTCTTTTTTCTTCTTTTTTTAAGCAGGGATGTGAACATCATCTGCCACCGCTCTCAGGATTCCCTGTTCCTTCTGAGCTTAGCTGCAATCCTCACTGTAGCGAGGGGGAAATAAAATTTCGCAGCAACCATATATTGCGCCTTGTTATAATGGAAACTATTTCGGAGCGCCCTGCCGTAAATGAGCAATTAAGCCCCAATAGCTTTATAAAAGACCTGCTCCTGGTGGAGATGCAAACTACTAGACCTGTTTTGCTGATATGGATCAATCCAGCTTCTTGATTTGAACTCTCCTTGGGAGCGTGGCTGTGGGGACTGTCATGATGAGTGCCTGCACTTCAAAAGTTACTACTACACCGCTGCCTGAGAATACACATAGACTGAAAGATAACATGCTCTGTTTCACTAACAGTGTGTGTGATATATCACACAGATTAACATGGAGAGATAACATAATAATTGCCTTGTTGATTAGGATGAGGTCCATTTATTCCAGGATTACATTTGAAACACTGCCCAGTCAGTTATCTCTAGGTACTCTGAAGTAGGGCAATGAAGTGATGGCCTGTGTTTGTTGTTTGCCATACCCACATCATCTGACATGTAGAGATATCCTGCCTCTCAATACATGGAGGTTCCATTTAGCTCTATCATGGCTAATGGCTGTTGACAACAGCCCGGACGTGACTGGCTCTTATATGCTATATCCATGCCATCTTGGTAAAATAACCACTACAACTGGGTTTCATACCAGTGTTTCAAGGAAGTGTGATGTAGTAGCAATGGAGGAATTCAATTTCCTTAATATCTGTTGGGAGACAAATTCTGCCAAAAGTGGCTCCTCCAAGAAATTCCTGACATGCGTGGCTGAAAACGTTCTCCTACAGACAGTGGAGGAAGGAACTAGAGGATTGGCTATCCTTGACTTGATACTGACTAGTAGGGATGATTTAGTTGATAAAGTGGCTGTTACAGGAACTCTGGGGGAAAGTGACTACATCATACTTGAGTTCTTGATCTTAAAGGAAGCAAAAGCTGACTGTAGCCGAACGCATACTCTGGATTTTAGGAAAGTTGATTTTAATTAACTCAGAACAATGATAAGTAAGGTCCCATGGCAAGTGACCCTAATGAGAAAAGAAGTCCAAGATGGATGGGAGTTTTTTAAAAAGGGAAAAGGCACAGTTACAAACAATTCCAACAAAGAAAAAAGATAGAAGACAACAGAGAAAAACAATGTGGCTCCACAAAAAGCTTAGAGATGACCTGAAAACAAAAAAGGACACATATAGGAAGTGGAAGGAAGGCCAGGCTACAAAAGACAAGTACAGACAGAAAGCGCAGAAGTGCAGGAATGACATCAGGAAGGCTAAAGCTTAGAATGAGCTGAGGCTAGCAACAGATGCTAAAAGCAACAAAAAACCTTTCTTCAGGTACAAAAGACAGACAAACATGGTGGTTCAACTATTCAATGAAGATGGCAAATTGATAACAGATGATAAACAAAAGGCTGAAGTCCTCAGTTCCTAGGTTGGCTCAGTTTTCTCTCAAAAGTGGGTCAATGACCCCCCCTGGTAAAAGTGAAGTACAAGCTGAAGGGGCAGAATTGCAGTTTGAGATTGATAAACAAATGGTCAAGGAACACCTAATTTCTTTGAACGAGTTCAAATCTCCAAGGCCTGATGAACTGCATCCTAGAGTAATAAAGGAGCTAGTAGAAGAACTCTTCAAATACTTGTAAGGTTGTCACACAGAGGAGGGCCAGGATCTCTTCTCGATCGTCCCAGAATGCAGGAAATGGAATAATGGGCTCAAGTTACAGGAAGCCAGATTCTGGCTGGACATCAGGAAAAACTTCCTGACTGTTAGAGCAGTACAGCAATGGAACCAATTACCCAGGGAGGTGGTGGGCTCCTCCACACTAGAGGCATTCAAGATGCAGCTGGACAGCCGTCTGCCAACTATGCTTTAAGGTGGATTCCTGCATTGAGAGGGAGTTGGACTCGATGGCCTTATAGATCCTTCCAACTCTACTATTCTATGATTCTATGAGTCCAACCTGATACCTAGTTTGGAAGGAATTTGGAAATATCTCTAAGATAAACCCACGTTTTTATTCCCCTCCCCTCCTCCATACATATTGTCTCCCCCCCCTTGCAAGGAACCCAAGGCAGTTTACATGGTCCTCCCCCACCCCCCAAGGATCTGTCTTCACAGGGTTTTTCCTGGGGCTTAGGTATGTTGTCAGGTCTTTTGCAGCACATAACATCATGGCCAGCACGAGCCATACCAGCTGCTTCCACCTCAAAAATTTACAGTACCGCAGTTCTTTTACTGCGTTCTGTTTAATTGAAGCGTCTCCCGTGCGCTTGCTCTGCAATGTGCCCTCGTTCCTCCACATTAAATCCTGGGCCTGTTTGTGACCTGTATGTGATGCGGTCAAGGGGTGGGGCTGCCCCTTCCTCTCTATCACTCCTTTTCCTAGCCTGTTCCATTGAGAGCTATAATTAGGTGCTGCCTTACCTCACTTCTGCTTCCCTGTTATGTTAATTAGTTTCTCCGATGCTGCTGCATTAGTTCGCTTCTCTGATGGTGTGGTATTTAGCTTCTCTGATGTTGTGCTCATTAGCTTGGAGTAAATAAGGTAGGAAGCTATAACTCACTAACAGTTTGCTGGAAATGGGGTGAAATTGGGGGTGGTGGGGTGCTCCAAGGGATGGGGCTGCCCCTTCCCCCATCACTCCTTTTCTTAGCACTGTTATTTAGCTTATCTGATGCTGCCTTATTTCACTTCTTTGATGCTTTGTTAATTAGCTTCTTTGATGCTGTGTTAGTTCACCCCAATCTATATCCAAAACTGCATTTCTGGAGGGAGCTTTTATTTTTTACTTTGCTGTTGCACGGTTGTGCATCTCTGGTTTATAAAAATAGAGATTTGCTAGATTAGTTCCTTCCCATTCCCATTTATACAACATAGCAGTGGGAGCCTGGAGAGCGGGGATAACAAGCCTCTCTCGTTGATGACTCTGGTTCTACCCCAACCTCACCAGGAAGTATGTTTTTCTTGGCTCTGAAAAACTGGGTTTTAGGGCTGGCTGGCTCCAGCATGTAACACTGATGGAGCAGAGCCGATTTCATCATACTGCAGTGAATAAGAGCAATGCGCTTTCCTCTCATGCTTGTCAAGATAAGGCCCATTTTACCTGTTAGAAACTCCAGTTTTATTAGATAAACTGAGATCCAGGTATGTTTGAGGGCTTTTCTGCACTGAGGAGAGACTTTCAGTTTATAAATTCTCCTCCAACAAAAGAAATGAGATTGGACAGGAAAAGTTCTTGTTATGGTAGTTAAAATCTGAGTTTGATAGGGAGGATCGGAGGGACTTGATTTTCCATTTGGAGAAGAAGCAAATCCCCAAAAGGGAGTCTTGGAATTCAGTATTCACCCTTAAAATGGAGTAATTCAACTCCAGAGGAGGGAAAGCAAAGGAGGATCATGGGATGATTTTTCCAACAGAGGAAGGACGCACAAAGTCGTTGGCTTGGTATTGGTATGCACATCTTCTCGCAATCACTTTTACACCTAATCCCTATACACAGGAGGCGGTGAAGCGCATTACCGGTTGTATGAAATGTGCTTTAAAGTGTTTAAATGCAGAGAATCACTTGTTTACATGGTCATAAGGCGATTCATCTCCCGTGGTAAATTAAAACTCGCTATTTAACACGCATTCGATAATGCGCATAATCGGACAAAAAAAGCACCTCAACCCCCGATTTGTGCTCTGCTCTTGTAGAGGAAATTTTTTAAATGCGCCTTGAAAGAGCTTTAAATCGCTCTTGTAGAGGGACCCTAAGCAAGTGAGGTAGGAAGACACAACCACTGTGCTGGGCTACAACTTGCACAGTTCAGCCAGAGCATAGCTATGGCACCAAGATCCAATGCCCAGGCTGTGGAGAAGGTGCTTTTGCCTCACCGTGTCTTGTGACGTGGTGGTGGAGGAAGGGAGTAAAGGACGAAATAACCACCCTTACCCATCCATGCCATTTATGAGGTTGAATACGAAGGCCGGTTCCCTCAGGTGATGACAGATAAAGCCGATTGTATCACATGAGGAAAATTTGGAACTGGGATCCTTCCATCATATAGGGTTTCACACAGCAGTGTGGAGGCGGGCAAGGCAAAACAATAAATGGGTGGGACAGGAGGCCATTTGCTGCCACAAGTGGGAGGATGCAAGCAGAATAAAACAGACACTTAAAAATATTGGTTTACAGAGGAGGTGGCTGGTGACCCTCTTCTGAGGGAAAGTGAAGGGCTGGCACTACTTCTCAATCAGTGGAAGGGCCACTGTTCTTTCTTAGCCTTGGGAGCAGAATTAATTTGGCCTGATATGAGAAAACACTCCTGGAAAGACTCTCCGGGGAACGGTGGAAAGACACAGATAGGCGTCCCAAAATGGGGTCCCACAATGTTTTACATTCTCTTTCCTCCATAACAGAAAGCTTGAACTGCTTGGCCCACCAGTGAAAGGACATGGCGAGACATGGCCCTTTCTCCTCAGAAATTAAAAAGAAATTTCTAAAAAGAGAGGTGGTGGGACTCAGGGCTGTGAGGGAATCTTCCTATTCAGCTCTATATCTATGGGGACAAGTTCAGGGATGAGAACAAGCCATTGTTAATTCTTTCTTATTTATGTATTTTGGGCTGCATCCAATATTAGTCCTATTTAGAGTAGACCCATTGAAATGAATGGGACTTAAGTTAGACTAACGTTGAATGCAATTCTTAATCTGCCACTGCTGTCATGTGGGATATATATATATATATATATATATATTTGTAAATAGTGAGCTGGACATGCAGGATACAATAAATAATATGTGTATTCTCAGAAGTACTACTCACTGTTGTATAAATATTACTTTGTTCTTTGCAGAAGGGGCATGGCTAAAGATAGGAGGGGTTGGCTCTAAATGTGCATAAATACAAAGGGAGCAGAGCTACAAGACACACAGTGCCTGCAATAATTTCTTTTGACTGAAAAACTGATTGACTCAAACATCGATGAGTTGTGTGGATGTTTTTGCAACACAAGCCTAAAAGGTACAACTGTCTTATTTGAAAAAAATATGACTGCATCATCTCTATAAGCTGGAAACCATTTGTTTCCATGGAAATAATTGCTTGCAGCAACAGGTTCATCAGCTTGTATTCACCACTGAATTTGCATGCTTTAGATTTTTTGGAAGTTGCTCTATTTACATTAGATACATACATCTTTGCAATATCTACTTTTCTATGCCTGAGTTCTCATCTTTTGTCCTGACTGACATCTGATACAGAAATAACATTTTGTTGTTATATTAAAAAAAAAAATGCTACGAATGAGAATGTTTCAGAATGCAAAGTTTTTACATCGTCAGGTGCTTTTAACAGTAATGTATTAAAAAACATAAGCTACACAATGCATCACATTGTGTAGTTTTATTTATTTATTTTGCAAAGCTCAGCTTCCACTTTTAGAAAGACTAACATCTTTCTAATGATACTCTCATGTATATCTTTTAATAGAAAATACATTTTCACAGCAATTGCCCCAAACTGAGTTCTTCAAGACCCAGGATCAATAAAGCCTCTCCAGCAGAGATAAACAGGTAACATTTAAATAAATAATGAGGCAGATCTCCAGTATCCTTGAGCTTCAGGTGTAAAATCAACTCTCATAATGAATATTGTGGAACCTCCCTTTAACTTCTTTAGTCATAGATCAGACTCCCCCAACCTGGTGCCCTGCTACCACACCCATCTTTCCCAACCAGTACAAGCTGTATGGAGATTGTGGAAGTTGTAGCCCAACATATCAGCAGGGCACCAGGTTGGGTAATACTGTCATAGATTGTAATCTAAAGTCAAGCCACATGTGACATGACCAAATCTCCTGAGCTTCAGGGAGCTGATAATTTGATCAGGGAAGCTTAAATGGAGGGGCGAAGGTTTAACCCCACTGCCCAGGCTGTTTCTCTCATTAAAATCCCCCGTCCACAGCTACTACTAGCCTTGTTGAAGAAGTTCATATTTCCCCCCTCTACCTTACTGATGCACGTTGAAAAATACAATCTTTATGTGGTTTATGATTATATCAAGAATTATTTTGTGTTTTACATAGAGAGCTTTTATACAAGAGGCTCATCATTCCCTGCTCACAGTTGTTCATGGGTTCTTTAGACAACAACATGACCCTCTAGTTTTGCTTCTATTTGTAAATAGCACTTTCAGAGAGTTATTTTACTGTAGGTATAATGGGATATTATTTCTAATGGCGGAAGTAAGCATGATTTTCACTTGTGTATTTCCTCTATTCCACTATACCACAGTGCCATCAAGAGGTTAGGAGCAGAAAAGCAGGAAAGAAAATGTTTCTTGTGTAGTGCTAAATACCTCAATACTGTGATGAAACTAAAAGTAGATGCAACGGATTAACAGCCTAGTGTAGAAAAACCTCAATTCCTGGCCAAAAAACAACTCCCTCCCCACAAACACAATATATAAAATACACAATCACGTTAATTTTCTTTCTGTCTCTGTTTGTAGTATTTTATTGATGCATACAAATGCACAAGTGCATTGTTAAAACATTGCACATCGTTGAGAGAATTGTCCCTGTATTTTAAATTAGTCATAAGGACCATAGCCTGTACAATTTTATGAGAGAACATAAGCTAAAGAGACTGACCTGGGCATTCATGGATTTCCTCCCTGCCATCAACAGCAACACCATTAAACTCTGGATTCTGGAGGTGAGCCACAATTCAACGTGCTGCTAAGCAGTTTTAAATACACTGATTTCAATGATACTCATAACCATTCCTATTCTTCTGCCCACACTAGATGCATGGAAGAAAAGACTGGATAAACCTGAGCCAGTGTAATGTAGTGGCTAGAGTGTTGGACTCGAAATTGGGAGATCCGGGTTCTAGTCCCCTTTGGGCCAGTCACAGACTCTTGGCCCAACCTACCTCACAGGCTTGTTGTTGTGAGGATAAAATGGATAGAAGGGGGATTATGTACACCGCCTTGAGTTCCTCAAGGAGGAAAAAAGGCATGATATAAATGTAATAAATAAAGTTCCACAAGAAGCAATGCAGTGCATCGAGGGCCATTGCATTTCAAGTTGAAGCTGAACTGAAACTATTTTCTGTAAGGAAGTGCTTGGAAAAAGCCATTGACTGGGTGCTTCCAGACAGAGGTCTCCTAATGCTTCTTAGAAGGAATTATGGAGCTATTCCATCTCCCCCCCCCCTTAATGGATTTTCTGCATTAAGTAAAAAGATGGAAAGAAGTGGTGGGAAAACAAGGGAGGGCTACACATGGGAGCTGATGATGTCTAGACCTCCAGCAAAATGCCATGAATGAAACAGGGTGATAGCGCCATAACAACCTCGTCTGGAAATCCCCTCTCTGATAAAATAATCCATAAAACAACTTAGAAGGAATGCCGTGTTAGTGAGTTGCATAGACGAGCGATATCCCTGCCTATAGTTACTAATCAACGGAGACACGTTGGCTGCCCTCCCTACACTGGAGGGCTCTGTCCCTACAACCCAGCCTAGCCTTGGAGCATGCTTTCCTGTAACATAGCTTGGAAGTATCTGAGGCAATGCTCAGGGAAAGGAGATGTCTCATGCCATGGGCACAATGCCTCTATCATAACATCTTCCACACTTTGGTGGGAACACACTAATAGATGGCTTCAGCCTAAGCTGTTTTCATGCTTGTTACAGCAAAACCTTCTCACAGGAATGAGAAACTATTTCATTACCCTTCTTCATTCTGCTTCTTTTGTGGCCAGGGGTTCAGGAGTGAGTGAAGAAACCTACGGACCAGTGTTTGGTGAGAAGTGGAACAGGACGCCAATGTAAAAGTACTTGAGAATCCAAGACCCAGCAATTTCCATCTCTCCCCCACTTTCCGCTGCCCTGCATTGTCTTTCCGAAGTTGCATGGTAAATACCAGCCAACAGGTTTGAAATTGCTAAAATGTTCTGCTTGAAAACAAGTATACCAAGGAAAGCTTAGGGTTTGTTGTTGTTGTTCTTGTTCATGTGTGAAAAAGGCTTAAAGTATTTCAGATCAACAGCTCCTTTTGTAGTGGTGACAGGTAAAACCCGGCAGATAAAAATCCAGCAGAAACATGCTAGTGAAGGTTTTTAATCCTAAAACACAATCCAGCCAGAATTAAACAAATTTAAATCCCAATGAATTCCAATGGCAGAAAGTTAAGTACATACATGATTATCTCCCTTGAAATCATTTGGACGTAAAAGTATTTCATTTTGGCTGGATCATGCCCCTGATGTTCACAATTGCCCTGGGAATGGTATGTTCTGTGTTTTCATATGTCAATACCCTTTGTATGAACATTTCTTATTTTGCTGTTTGTTCCAACTGCTTTTTGGAATAATATAAGGAATAACACCAATGCAACGCACTCTTTTTGCAATGGTCGTTTTCTGCTGCAATAAAACTTGAATTAATTGTTCCTTCTAGGAAAAAAAAGGAACAAACTATCATTATATGGTGGTGGTGGTGGTGTCGCCATGACACACACAAACACAGATTCTATGTCGCCTAGCCTTTCCCCCAAGCAGACTGCCTAGAAATCCTCCTAGGTTTCTCCCTTCCCTTCCCCTCCCACGCTTCTCACTGCTTGTTTTCTGCTGCCAACCAACTGCAAGGAGCGTCCTTTGTTATTCTCCTCCTCTGCCCATCGGTTATCAACACCATAAAAACTACAGTTTGGCACTGGCGGCCAGACGGATATGCTAATTCCAGAGCCCCCAGTTGTAGCCTTGGCATCCAAATGGCCTCTGTCTGCAACTTCACCTTCCATTCAGCCTTTTTCAAAGAGCTTGGCAACTGACAGAACCTGTCTGCCTGCAGTGAATTGGATGTCTGTTTTTTTGTATATTTTCTTTAATGCTCCATGCGGCTGTGAAAATAATATATATTTCTATTCCAGTCTATTAAACTGTTGCTTTAGATTGGGGAGGGGGGAGGGGGAGGGTAAGCACAACAAATGCACTGATTAAAAAGGCTGATAATCTGCATAGCGTTATTCACTGTGTAATAAATGCTATCTGGCTGGTGCCCTAAGTGCTTCTACAGATACTGCTGTATGTATGCATGCCTTATTATTGTTGTTGTTGTTGTTGTTGTTGGGCATGATTTAACAAAAAATAGTCGCAACTATGGAGAGACAAATTTGCCATATAATGAGTCAGGCCAAGGAGCTCAGTTGGCAGGAGATCACCTGGATCTTTCCTTCCCAGACCCTTTTAACTAGAGAAGCTAGAGGTTCAGCATGGGACCTTCTCATTCCCTCCAATGTTCCCTATATGAAAATGGGGGTGGGGAGGGGGAGGTTAGGGATCACCGGGTACTGTATTCTCACAGTAAGCACTGTGGCCTGAGCTTCCGTCCTCCACTTGTACATTCCTGAAGGCACTTCCCTGGCTGTTGTATATTAAAGTGGCCATAACCGTTTACTTGAACTCCCGTCCCTGCCAAGCCACCCCCACCTTAGGGTTGCAGAACTCACCCTCTAGCATGTTTTACGAACTCTCGTTAGACAGGACCTCACAGTTCTGACGTTTTGATGACTTCTCATCTCTTTACACAGACTTTCCCAGAACTGTGATCCAGCCAGATATTGTCTATAGCGCACAGTAGAGTGTGCAGTTTTACTGTTGATTAACTTTTTATTGTGTTGTCTTATCGTTGTATTTTATTCTTGTTTTGATGGCATTATATTTTATATTCACCGCTTTGATACCTCTGTGGAAAGCAGTATATAAATGTGAGTAAAAAATAAAATATAAATTTAGCAATAAATCCTATTGAAACCAAGGGCACCATTTGGGGAAGGCCAGGGAGCCCCACCATCACGTTTCAGAATATATCATTATTCCCTAGTAGCATCTGTATGTTCGGATATTTTAAAGTATACAAAAGTAGCCACAACAAAAGACCCTAAATAAAGGATAATGTCATTTTTGCAGTTCAGTCTTGACTATGAGGATCAGACCTTTGAATCTTGCTATAAATCTTGTTCTTCCGTGAAACCCTGCCCCATTGAAATCTGAAATGGCTCAAGTGATTGTAAGCAAAGGAACAATATGAACTCATGACTTAATAGCTCCCAATTTTAAAGAGATTTATATGCAACTAACTGGATTGCTGTTATAGTAGTAGCAGTAGTAGTACAGAGTAATCAATGAAAAGGTTGCTTTGCAAAAAGAAAAAAAGGAAAGGAAAGAAGACAAGAGTCCCTGCCCCAAGAGCTTGCAGTCTCAATTTCCAAAGGTGGATTTGAGCAAATACATTTATACCTAATTTGAGTTTGTTTCAGTTTGGGTTCAGGATTAAAGGCCAAAGACTTAGTAGAAAAGGTGGTTACTGGCAGGAATTTAAGGAGGGATACATCTATGTTTATGGCTGGATGTCCATGTATGGATAAGAGAGAAAGAGAAGGAGATTTATTATTTTAAGGAATGATAGTGTGAAACAATTAACTTTGCAAATCAACTGCAATACACAAGGATAGTTTGGAGCATTAGGAGCCAATATTTGCCAAGAAAAGCTGCTTCTGAGGTGGGAGCATGTACAGGAAAGTTAACACGACTTGAGAGGGAAATATGATGTATTTATTCATATGTATGACAAGTTTACATTGGACAATTAATATCCTCTCCTTTGCCTCAAAAGTCATGAAGAATGAGAATGATTTTAAGGGGAGAAATTTGAGAAAAAAGATAGTGATGTCTATGTTTCAATCACAGTTAAAGATTTCTTTTGATCTGGTGCCACATATAAAGCTAGTTAGAAGGAGCCCCCCCCCCCCAGCTATGTTTGTGATTATGAAAATATTTCAAACCACAGAAAGCAGACATGGCTTCAGATATTTATTTTTAAAAAGCACACTTTTAAAGATAGTTTCCCACTAATCTAAGAAAGATGCTAATACCATTGTGAGTTTGGACTGTTCTTTAAATGAGTATATAACAATCCAGTTCTGTCTAAAGCAATCTCCCCCAGCTGGTGTCCTCCAAATGTGTTCAATGCAAATCTCACCTTTCCCAGCCAGTTTGGCCAATGAACGATGTCTGGAAATGAGCGGAGTTACAGTCCAAGAGATTTGGAGGGCACCAAGCATGGGGACATCTGGTCTAAAGTGTCACCTGGTTGGAGTCAAGGATTAGACAAAAGAGTCATGCAGCAGAATCCTACACAGATTAATTCAGAGGTAAGTCTCTCTGTGTTCAATGGGGCTTACTTCCTGGAAAGTAGGTATACGATTGCAGCCTAAATCTTCCTTTAATGCCTGTGGCTGTTCCTTGACTTAGGGTGCCTCTACAAGAGAGGTTTAAAACTCTTTCAAGGCTGATTAAAATTTTTACCTCTACAAGAGAGGAGCGCAAATTGGGGGCTGAGTTTTAATTTGCGGCAGCAGTTAAAGCACCTTACCGCTGTGTAAACATGCGATTCTCTGCATGTCAACAAGTTTAAAGCATGTTTTGGTCGTCCCGTAATGCGCTTCGCCGCCTCTCGTACAGAGGTATTAGGAGTAAATGCGCTTCTGCGAATATGTGCATAATCGGGCAGCCAGGCGCCAAAGCGAATCCTTCTAGAGGGGGTCATAGCAATTCACCTGCAGGGTTGGGGTCTCAGACCCATTGATCTGTAATGTGTTATGTTTGAACAAGAGGGAGGGAGAATAAAAGCAGTTTCCAGTTTGAATGGGCAGAGAGAAGTAGGTACACCGAGAGTGGAGAGCTTCTAATTGGAGTTAGCAAGAAGCTGGAGTACTGCCTTAGCGGAAGGCGAAGTGTAACAGAAGCTACGTAAGTTCTTTGCTAGGGAATTTGTTGCCAGCTATAGGACTACATGCATGGCATGTGTCTTATAGATTAAGCAAACATTTGAAAGGATCATAATTCTTAAGTACCAAATTCTGTAGCACTGCCTCTGGAACTTTTCACTTCTCAAAAGCTTATAAAAATACAAAACGCCATTTCAATGCAACTATTACAACAGCCCATGAAATATTCTGCACCCTGTACTTTAGTTTGAAAGAAATTGCTACTAAATTTTATAACAAAGAGAAGCACCAATAACTCACATGAAGTGAAATCTAGCAGGACGTCTTCCTACACAAGCTCTATGGTGGCTTGAGCTGGCCTTGGATAGAGAGAACTGGCTGCCTCAGGCTGCAGATTTTGGGAAGTCGCGAAAGGACACCAAATTGTTATCTATTTATTATTGTTGTATTTTTACAGCCAGGGAGGGGAAGAGGAGCTGGCGGGATTTTCTGTCTCAGGTGTGAAGATAACTTGGCCGGGCCTGGACTGAAGAACTTGGCCAGGCCTTGGCAGTGCTCCTCGTTCAGGAGTGGTGTTGTCTGCAAAGAGAACTTCTAGTGGAACGCAGTAACCAAAATCAGGTATATAAAATGTGATCCAAAGGAGATCAACAAGAGATCTCCCTGTGTAATAATGTGAACTGAAATCAATTGTAGCATTTAGCACACCTTCTGGCCCATTGCAGCCCACCAGACATAACTTGCCTTGTTATTATTTTAGTGCAATTCCAGATGGGAAGCACTAACAGGAGGTTTATGAAGCCTCTGGTGGGTAACCAAATAAATAGAGCTTGGTAGGCCAGGCCCCATGTAGCAAACACAAGGAAAAGGTACGGTGGTAAGTGAAAGCTTCCAGAATGGTTATTCATTCGCTGTTTGACAAAAAGTAGTTGGGAACAATAAACTTCCCATCATACCTGAGTGTTTATGCTTGAATTACATGTTTAGCTTTTGGCTGTTGATAACGATGAAAATATTCAGATCTAATTTCAGAGCATGAGTCCATTTAAAATGTGTATTTGAAATGTTCCTTTCTTGTCCGCTTAGATTCCATCTAGGGCACATTGTGACGAACTGATTGCCCCACGGTGGTTTCAGAGTGGTTGCAGGAGATCTACATGACACAGCTGCCATCGCGGAGCCTTCCAGGGGCAAACCCTGAAGCTCTGCTTTTAAAAAGGCGGGTACTTACCCCGACCTTTTTCCACCGAGCAAGGCACAGCGACGGATTTGCTGTCTGTCGCCTTGGTCCGATATGATGGCGGAGGTGGGGCCGGGTCAATGGCGCCCGCTGATTGGATGCTATTGCTGAGACAGGGGGAGGGGCAGTCCAGCGAGCCTCCGACTTGCTGTAAAATACAAGAAAAATATTTTTTTAACAGAACACTAAAGCTGGCATGCCGGTGCCCAAGCTGCACAGCTGTGCACTTTTGCTCCTCCCGTGTAAACCCTGCTCAACATCAAATCCCTCTGACCTCCCTCTGGCTGCCCTGTTTGTCCATCCTCACCCGTTTTTTATTTTGGTTTTCTCCCTTTTTTTCTCTCCCACTCTCCTCCCACAGTCCTTCCTCTGGCTGCCCCGTTCCTCTTCCCCTCATTTTTTTTAAAATCTGTAAATGCGAACCTTTGTATTTACAGATTAAAAAAAAAAAATCAGGGGAGGAAGGAACAGGGCAGCCAGAGGAAGATCAGAGGGAGGAGAGCCAAATTCAGGCGCTACATAACCCTCTACTCCTCCCCCCTGGCTGCTCCCTTCCTCCCCGCTGAACGGTGGCAGCCATTCCGCACTCGCGCTCCTTCCCATGCAGACGTTGGGAAGAAGCGCAAGTGCGGGAGCCTGAGGCCTCGTGGCGCCAGTGCAGCACCATCAAGACAGGGCCCTAGTCACACAAGTAAATGCCGAGAAAACCTTAAAAAACACACACAAACACACAGCTATGACTACAGCAGCATGATCATTATAGTGTCATTTAATACATTTCTTTAAAAAAAGAGTGCATAATCCCCGTTTAAATCCTGTTGATTTCAGTGGGATAAAAAGTACACACTCGGCACTCCAACGGACAACCGTGAGGTTTACAGGTGCATAATATTGGTGGGATCAGACCCACCTTTATTAGAACACCGTATTCTCATTGTTTTCAAAACAACCATTATTTTGTATTGTGACTATTTCAAGTCAAGTATATGTTATTTCAACAATTAGGCACTGACTACTGTCACTATATTATTATTATTATTATTATTATTATTATGCATTCTGTTTTATGAACTATTATAAACAACCAAATAGGTTCTTTCTGAAGGAATTTATCATCTGAGTTTCAATCTCATAGCTATGAAACAACATTTTCCAGCAAAATCTGTGCCTCCTTTCATGCTCAATTTCATGCCTTCAGTCCTCCATATCTTATGAGAATGTGTTGTCCATAATGTTATAGGGGATTCTCATAGGTTAACATTTAGCCCTGTGTGAAAATGAATGTTATGGGTTTATTGGGAGAAAGAGAGATAGAGAAGAAACAATTGATGTATTATCTGATATCAGTCTGTACGGTTAATCGATGAATAGAAGACGATGAGAATTGAAATTAATATTGATTGGGATTACATGTAGATCTGAAAGTAAACTCTTGGGGGTGGGTTACATTCCAGTGATATGTGGAATGGATTTGGAGGGGGAACGTGTTGTTACTGTGATGTTCAGCTGCTGGGAGAACTGTTTATATCAATAATTGTAAGTAGTTGTATATAAAAAGTAGGGGTGTGCATCGGATCCGATCCACGATCCGAATCCGATCCGACCCAAAATCGGGAAAATCCGATCCGATCCGATCCGATCCGGACAACCTCCGATCCGATCCGATCCGATCCGATGAGGTCCGATCCGGATCGGACGCCATTTTGAATGCTTTTTCCCATAGCCAAGTATTGTTTTACAAAAACGCCTATAACGTTTTCATTTTTAAAGATAGAAGGATGAAACTTGGGCACATTGTAGACTGGTTAGGGGTAGTTATCTGTGAGAAATTTCAGAAAGATTGGTGCATGCATTTTGTGGCAATTAATTTTTTAATAAATACCCAGGAATGCCTATAACTTTGTCATTTTTAAAGTTACACACATGAAACTTTGCCACATTGTAGGGGGTACCTTGGGACCTATGTGTGTGAAATTTCAGAAACGTAGGTGCTTGTCTTGTGTGGCAATTAATTTTTAGAAAAATGGGTAGTAGTGGGGTAAATACAGTTACGCCTCCCATTTTTTTATTTTTGAAGATACAAACAGGAAACTTGGGCACATTACAGGTACCACTTGGCTTGATATGTGTGTAAAATTTCAGACAGCTGGGTCCAGGCATGTGGTGGCAAGGTATTTTTGAAACAATGAGGAAAGAAACGCCTATAACTTTTTTATTTTAAAAGTTAGAAGTCTGAACATTGCTCACTTTGTAGATGGGTTAGGGGTAGATATGTGTCAGAAATTTCAGAATTATAGGTCCAGGCATTTGATGGCTATGGAATTTTTAAATTACATGTTTCAAAAAAATTTCTACAGAGGCCAGGTCTTCCCCTCCCGCTTCCCGCGAAGAAAAGGAAACACTCTCTCGTCTCGATCCCTTTGATCCTTGCTAGTAGTATCCATTACAGGGCTCGTGTTTCCTTTCCTACTTTCACTTATCAAGCAGAACGGCTGAGCCTAGCTGAGTTTTGCAGCCATGCGTGCAAGGAAGGATCACTCTGGTCTCGATCCCTTTGATCCTTGGTAGTATCCATTACAGGGCTCGTGTCTGCTTGAGTACAAAGTGAAAAGTGAAAGTAGGAAAGGAAACACGAGCCCTGTAATGGATACTACTAGCAAGGATCAAAGGGATCGAGACGAGAGAGTGTTTCCTTTTCTTCGCGGGAAGCGGGAGGGGAAGACCTGGCCTCTGTAGAAATTTTTTTGAAACATGTAATT
The DNA here is from genome assembly GCA_029215795.1 of Anniella stebbinsi. Taxonomy (NCBI): domain Eukaryota; kingdom Metazoa; phylum Chordata; class Lepidosauria; order Squamata; family Anniellidae; genus Anniella; species Anniella stebbinsi. The sequence goes on from JARDYH010000003.1 coordinate 105,678,997, forward strand.
TAAAAATTCCATAGCCATCAAATGCCTGGACCTATAATTCTGAAATTTCTGACACATATCTACCCCTAACCCATCTACAAAGTGAGCAATGTTCAGACTTCTAACTTTTAAAATAAAAAAGTTATAGGCGTTTCTTTCCTCATTGTTTCAAAAATACCTTGCCACCACATGCCTGGACCCAGCTGTCTGAAATTTTACACACATATCAAGCCAAGTGGTACCTGTAATGTGCCCATGTTTCCTGTTTGTATCTTCAAAAATAAAAAAGTGGGAGGCGTAACTGTATTTACCCCACCACTACCCATTTTTCTAAAATTAATTGCCACACAAGGCAAGCACCTACGTTTCCGAAATTTCACACACATAGGTCCCAAGGTACCGCCTACAATGTGGCAAAGGTTCATGTGTGTAACTTTAAAAATGACAAAGTTATAGGCATTCCTGGGTATTTATTAAAAAATTAATTGCCACACAAGGCAAGCACCTACGTTTCCGAAATTTCACACACATGGGTCCCAAGGTACCACCTACAATGTGGCAAAGTTTCATGTGTGTAACTTTAAAAATGACAAAGTTATAGGTGTTTCTTTCCTCATTGTTTCAAAAATTAATTGCCACACAAGGAAAGCTCCAATGTTTCTGAAATTTCACACACATATCAAGGCAAGTGGTACCTGTAATGTGCCCAAGTTTCCTGTTTGTATCTTCAAAAATAAAAAAATGGGAGGCGTAACTGTATTTACCCCACTACTACCCATTTTTCTAAAAATTAATTGCCACACAAGACAAGCACCTACGTTTCTGAAATTTCACACACATAGGTCCCAAGGTACCCCCTACAATGTGGCAAAGTTTCATGTGTGTAACTTTAAAAATGACAAAGTTATAGGCATTCCTGGGTATTTATTAAAAAATTAATTGCCACAAAATGCATGCACCAATCTTTCTGAAATTTCTCACAGATAACTACCCCTAACCAGTCTACAATGTGCCCAAGTTTCATCCTTCTATCTTTAAAAATGAAAAAGTTATAGGCGTTTTTGTAAAACAATACTTGGCTATGGGAAAAAGCATTCAAAATGGCGTCCGATCCGGATCGGACATCTGGTCCGATCCGATCCGACCAGCCTCCGATCCGATCCGATCCGATCCGACCCCCCAGGTCCGATTCCGATCCGCTATCCGATCCGATCCGGGGGGTCAGTGCACATCCCTAATAAAAAGCCATAAAAGAAGGTAAATATGAGAACAGTTATGTTGTAACTAAGTAAGAATAAGGGGGGGAGTTTATGTGTGAGTGCTGATTGGATGGTGGCGGGGGAGTGCCTGGATTGGCTGGCTGTGTGAGAGTGTCTATGTGTATATATTGAGGGAGCTGACGAGCTGACAGGGGAGTTAGTTAGTTAAGAGAAGGGAGTAGAGTTAGTTAGTAGGAGAAAGAGAGTGTGAGGGAGAGTGTGATTAGCGGATAGGAAGGACCAACGTGTTTTGTTATTTTGGGGGAACTAGTTTGTGGGAGAGAGTAGAGAGTAGTGTAGAGTGGGTAGAGTAGGCAAGATAATTAGAACGTTAGAGTTTCTATTGTCAATGTTATAAGAAGAAAGTACTGAAACCATAAAGCATTGTGCCTGTAACCAATACGAGTCTATACCTGAGGAAACCATCACGCTTATTGACTTGCATATACTTCTGTTAATAAATCTTGTTTATTTACAACTGGTGTGATCATTGGAATTGTACCTGAGTAAGGTACTGGTGGCAGCGGACATAAGAAGGGGGATTTGAGGGCTAGGGTGCTGGGCTGTGGAGCCGTGGGGCCTAGAAGAATAAAGGCGGGACGGGAGCAGCAGCAGTAGCCCTAAATTCTCAAACACGTCATAAGCACGGGGGGGTGGGGGGTGGGGTTGAAGTAAGCCCTGAGTGCGAGTGGCGTGGACAGCCCTGTGGTGTAGCCTGGTGAGTGGCACAGGGACAGGCAGGGCGTCACAGTTACGTATAAAGAACATGAAACTGATGCCTCTGTTGGCACATAAATAGTACCATCCGCAAAACAAGGAAACACACACAACCTAATTTGACCTGGAATTACTTGCTATATCGGTACAGGTAGCAATTTTGTGATGGATATTATTAATCAGAGGGTAAGGACGATACATATGAACACCAACAATCCCAGTTGGATTTCATGAAAGTCGAAACACAGGAGGAATAAGAACATTGCTTCACCTATAAATAGAGCTGTCCACCAACAAAAGGATTTGTTGGTGGACAAATAAATAAATTATCATATTGCTAGTCCTTCAACATAAGCATCTTTTTGATTAATGGAAACATAAGGTAACTTACAATTTAGCAAACAAAAGCTACTATTATTGTTACAAGGAAAAGCCGTATTTTAATATTTTCTTTGCCAGACTCAAGAATTACAGTTATGCAACACAACCAAAATATCCCAAATAAAATAAAGATTGACCTTAACTATAAAATTCTTCAATTAAAATTAGTCTCCATCACACACTAGCCTACTACACCTACTCAGAAGTATGTCCCATTGAGTTCAAAGTGGCTTACAAGTAAGTGGGCATTAAACCCCACTGAACTCAATACTTCTGAATAGGCATGTACGCAAATTGCATGTTGTTTAATGTATTAAATCTTGCAGTTCTAGCTATAACATAATTTCTCTCTCTCTCTCTCTTTGTGTGTGTATGTGAAATAAAAAAGGGATTTTTAAAGAGTAATAATAAATACAGAAAATCTACTTTTCAGTAACAAGACTGGATGCTTGACCTCCCCCACACTAAAATAGCACAAAAAACGGATGGGTTTATTTGCATGGGTGATACAAGGTTTTAAAATATGTAAATGGTGCATGTTCCTAGGCGGTGGCTGGAAGAGGGCCTAGTCGAGACAGTGCAACACAATAAAGCAATTGTACCTGAACATTTGTTTTGAGCAATGTTGTTTTTCAGCCTGTGCAGCTGAAGAGTTAAAGACACAGTTTGAATTCTAATCCGTCAATGAAAGGCAGTGCCAACCTGGCAGCAATTCACATATTCAAATAGGTTTCCATGGCCATTTCAAATGAAGGCATCAATACGAGATTTAGCAGGGTTTCACTAGTTTACAGATACAACCTTCCTATCAAGAGAAGCCACTTACTGGAAAACAATCTGTATTCTGTATCAAGTAGATTCAGAAAAGGAGAGTCAGTGCTTGCATTTAAATGGGGGCATTAAACACCAGGCTTGACACATTTTTGATGGATCTGTAAAGAAAATCTCAGGACTACCAATTTTCGACACAACTATGGGATGAACTTATTTTTGCCACTGAAACTGATATTCTCATCAACCCAGGAGAAAGAATGCGCTCTGACATCAAAAGCAATTCAAAATACATTTCAAGTCAAGCCTAAATACTTTTCAAGTTAAGCAGAGTTGCCAGCATTTAATAGGTTAGCATCTTGCCATGGTATCCCTTAAGCTGTGCAACATTCATACTTTCAAAATGCGGGTTTCTCTTTCAAAGCCTTTTCCTTGATCTAAAATTAAGATTCAGTCATGTTTAAAAGACGTGGTTGTTCCCCCAACCTTTTCCAAAAACCCTTTATATCAAACACAGGGAAACCAAGCGCCATCATTACATCAAGACCACAATGTTATTATTATCTTTCTCATACGTGCACATTTTTTTTTAAAAAAAAGGGTTCTCTGAATTAACGCGTGCATTAAATGATGTACATTATTTATCTTCCCTGTTAAGATTGAAACACTGCTTTCCCCACCCAACCCCCTACATAGCTAAGCAGCAACCAGTTCAGGATGTAAACCTGCATGAACTAAAATCCATAGTGACAACAACAGCATGGAGATTAAGCGCCTGCAAAGCTGCCAGTGAAAATGACAAACGTGGCCTTTTATTCATCTGGGTTCTTTTCTCAAAAGGGAAGAAATGTAAAAAATACAGATCTATACAGGTAAGCAGTGCCCTCTCACTGTCTCTGGATGTAGTGACATTCAAGCAGCAGCTGATTAGTATGGGCAAAAGGAAGGAGGAGTGTGGAGGAGGAGAGGCACAGAGGGAGGGGGGAGGGGAGGGGCAGGGAAGCTGGCATCAAGCCATGTCCTCCATCTTAGTCCCAGCTGGTACCAAGCTCCCAAAGAACAAAGCGACTTCAGACTGCGCCATCATATATTCATGGCCGAGAAGAAATATACAAACCAGCCCGTTTGAATTCTTGACAACCATAAAATAATGGTGCAGAGGCCTGGTGATTTTTTTTCCAGCCAGCCTCCACTGACCTATAAACCTTTGTGACTGGAACAAATGCAAATCGAGCTGACTTGCTTCACAAGCTACTAAAGGGCATTCAGGCTGAGTTGTGTCTAACAGGCTAACAATAACCCACTGTCCCACCCATGCAAAACACACAGTCTGGGCAGGGGGGAACGGCTTTAGAAAAGCACTTGACTGAGACACAAAACCAGAGAATGTTACAGAGGAACAGCCATCTTTCTTCATCTGCATTTCTTTGCATCAAATGCCTTGAGACTGCATGGGCATGCAAGAAAAAGACATCAAAGTGCCCAAGTATGTATTCAAGTGCAGCTTGATAGCATGAGAAATTCCAGAAAGAAAATCCAAATTCAATGGAGGTGTTGTTTTTAAACTTGCGTTCAAATATGAAGTAATTCAAGGAAACCAAAATATATAAGAACGGTACACATGACTGCCCTCCACATGCTCAAGGAATACGTGTAGGGGGCCTCATGGTCACATAAGCTAGCCCCACCACTGCTAGAAGTGTGTGCTGCTTTGCACCTCTTCTGATGAATATCCATTGGCAGTTCATGAGAAGGAGGTCCTCTGTGGGCCCAGATATATGCCTGGAGAGCTTCTGCCTGTGAGGCTGGAACCTGCCCAATCAGCGTTCCTCCTTGAATGCAAGAGCTTTCTGCATGTACGAATGCATGTGCAGAGATTTCTTTCTCATGTGTTTATCAAGGGAGAGGGAAGCAGCACATGTTACTTGTGGTGGGCAGAACTAGCCCCATGCATCCCAACATCCCCCTCCACACATTCACTGAACACAGGCGTGGAGGGCTTCATGTATACTCCTTATCATTGTATGCCTTCTTGTGACATATATTCCAGTTTCATAGAGAGCCTATGTGTGGTTTGAAGGAAGACTGGTAGTTTTAACCTTCCTAGTGAAAGGTGGGGGTAGGGACTGAAATAAGAGCTGGAAGAAGGCTACTTATTACAGGTGGAAGCTGTGGCTGCCATCCAGTATATATCGGTTCATTGTGGAGAGCCCCATGCTGCCACTGTAGAATGAAATGGAGATCTCTTTGGCCTTGTAGGTGGCGAACTTTTGTTTTTCTTAGGCTTTATTCTCTCTCTAGTTTGTTTTTAAACTGTTAGATTAGATTGGTTTACTTATATAAGATTGCTTTCGTTGTATTGAATTACTGATATATTTATCATGTATTTACTTATTGGCACTATAGTTATTTGTAACTGCAATTATCCATGCTATGTTTCTGAATTCTTATATTCATTGTTGTTCATTTGATACGTTGTGATCTGCTTTGAACGCAATCTTGTGGAAAAGCTGCATAAAATAAATTAATGAACAATCAAATGAATAAAGTATCTTTGTCCTGCGAGTATTGCTCCTCCAACTCTAGCACTCACAGACACTCAAAGGTCTCCTGCTTGTTTGAGCAACCATTCCCTGTTGCTATGTCTTATGCTAGGAATTCTTGTGGGTGCTCTTATTACCTTTTTATAACTCACTACCACAAGATGTGGCGATGTCAACTAGTTTAAATGGCTTTAAAAAAGGATTGGACAAATTAATTGGGGCAGGCTTTAAATGGTTTGGAGGTGTAATAACTGAATAGAACTCCCCATATAAAGGTCGGTCTCTACCTCTGAACACCAAATGCTGCAGACAAACAAAAAGGCCATTCGCTTCATGTTCAGCTTGTGAGCCCTCAGAGGCACCTGGCAGCTATATGAATGCTTGGAGGAGGTAATGGGCTGGATGAGGAAAAACAAACTGAAGCTGAATCCAGACAAGACAGAGGTGCTTGCTGTCAGAGGCCCCAACCTGGGTTTGGAGGTGTGTCAACCAGTTCTGGATGGGGTTATACCCCCCTGATTGTGTTCGCAGCTTGGGGGTGCTCCTGGATCCGTCGCTCCAAATGACAGCCCAGATAGATGCGACGGCCAGGAGTGTCTAGTATCAGCTTCGGCTGATACGCCAGCTGCGCCCCTTTCTAGAATTGGAAGACCTAAAGATGGTAGTGTACGCGCTGGTAACTTCGAGGCTCGACCTCTGCAATACCTCTGCCTAGTCCGGAAACTTCAACTAGTTCAAATATGGCAGCCAGGTTGGTCACCAGTACACTTAGGGGTGAGCATATTGCACCTGCTTTAAAATCACTCCACTGGCTGCCAATTAGTTTCCGGGTGAAGTACAAAGTGTTGGTTATTACCTTTAAAGCCCTACATGGTTTGGGTCCAGGTTACCTGTGGGATCGCCTTCTCCCATACAATCTGCCCCGCACACTCATGTCCTCTGGGAAGAATTTACTACAGTCAACAAAAACTAGGCTGACAACCGTTACCCAGAGGACCTTCTCTTCTGCCGCTCCCAGACTGTGGAATGGCCTGCCGGGAGAGATTCGCCAACCTTAACAGTCTTCCAGAATTTAAGAAAGTAGTTTTTATATGTTTTAATCAGTTTTATGTATTTTATATCATGTGTTTTTAACGTTGTTCCCCGCCTCGATCCGGAGGGAGAGGTGGGTAATAAATAAATAAATAAATAATTGCTGGACTAGAGAAATTTTGGTTTTAAATTTTTTTAAAATCCCTCTTTTCTAAAGCTCCAGGCAGTTTACAGAAATAACAATTAAACAAGTTAAAACACAATATAAAACCATACCAAATAAGAAAACATTCCTATGGAAAAAGAAAAAAAAAGAAAAAAATCTAGACAGCAAGGCTACTAAGAGCCAACCAACTGGAGGAAGGAATAACTTCTGGGGAAAGGTGAATCCAGAGCTTCAGAACCATTGCGCCAAAGGCCTTTCTTGCTAGTACTTGACAGTTCACGCCTCATGTAGAGTTGAAACATGAAGAGGGCCTGATTAGATGACAGGAACTGGTGTGGAGACTGATATGGGGAGAGTCAGGGTGACCATCTATACTAGAGTGACTAGATACAAAAGAGGGCAGGGCTCCTGCCGCTTTAACTGTTGGGATGAAGAGGAAATTTCACCATATGCTGCATGCATACAAATGACACCTGCTGAAATTCCCTTTTCTGTACAACTGTTAAAGATATCGGAGCCCTGTCCTCCTTTTCATAGGGTCACCCTAGAGTCAGCCTTTCTCTGAGATATTTGGGGCCTGGATGTGAAGGCCTTTAACAGTTAACACCAGTACACCAGTACATCCTAGCAGCCAGGTGCTGGTGTTCACTGTTAAACATTCATATAGAAACCCACTAATATTTTCACAGCACTGGATATTTATTTCACAAGAACTCCAAAAACAAAAGACAGGAAGCTTTGGGAATAATTATTTCACCTAGGCTGACCAGATTTTGAGACCCAAAATCCCGGTCCCCCCCATCCCCCCCACATAAAACAACCCCCCCCCGCGTGCCCGCGCCCCCCGCGCGGCCCGTCCCCCCTCCCGCCCCCCCTGCCCGTGCTGCGCCGCCCGTGCGCCCGCGCGCCTGCACCCCCCGCGCGCCCGCCCCCCCGCGCGGCCCACCCACTCCCTTCGCCCGTGCTGCGCTGCGCCGCCCGCGCGCCCCGCTCGCCCCACGCTGCTCGCGCCGCCCGCCCACCTCGCGCTCCTTACCTGTGCAGGCCGCGTCCGCTTCCCTCCAGTGCTCGGAATCTACTGAGAAACAGGCTTCACGGCCTGTCCCTCAGTAGCGCGCCGGGTGATGACGTCATCACCCAGCGCGATACTGAGAGACAGGCCGTGAAGCCTGTTTCTCAGTAGATTCCGAGCACTGGAGGGAAGCGGACGCGGCCTGCACAGGTAAGGAGCGCGAGGCGCGGGGCTCGAGGCGCGGGGCACTTACATGCTGGGGCGGGCGCTTCCCGGGCTCCTCCGCCGCCCATCGCCGCCGGGTCCTCGCTTGCTGCACCGCTGCGTGACCCCCCGCCACCCCGGTTTGCCCCCCCCGCCCCCCGGTTGGGCCGGTTTGCCCCTGGATTCCCGGTTAGGACCGGGAAATCCCGAGCCATCTGGACAGCCTAATTTCACCCAATAATATGGGACATATGCAAGTGCAGAGGAAGAGGGCCTTCTTTTCCTGCTGAAAAGCCACGTTCAAACCACCACTACTACTACAGCTTGGTAAACTACAGCTTTCCTTTGAGGAGAAAAAAAGCTCAGGGGTGGGAAGATGGTGTGAGGGGAAAGTGTTAAGAAGCGTAATTCCCCCCCCCCCCCCCCCGTACCAATCTCTCCTTTCAAACTGTAGCTTCAATGCTGGCATTTTATAAAACAAACAGAAGAATGGAGCTAGTATGTAGTTCTCCCAGGGACTGATATTGACTTTTGCTCAGCAAAAGCCAATGGGGCAAGAGGAAAGGTTTGCAGTCCACCCTTCCCAAGTCCTCCTCACTGTGCCTTGGATGTTATGCTTAAGTGGAGCTGCCCCACCAGTGTGTATGCAGGATCTCAGTGACTGTAAGGATAGCAGAAACCAATGTAGGCCATAAGTGGGTTCATGGAAGGCAGCAATTCTGAGGAAAGACAAACAGCAAATTAAAACCTTGGACAGAGCAAAGAAATGAAATAAAGGAGAGCAGCCATTTTAAAAATCAATGGCTGTAGTAAGAATTATACAGTTTTATTTAAGTAAAACAATTCCATCATCTGTGGCATCATTTCATAAAGTCTGAAACAGCAAATATTCTAGTGAGCCCACAAGCCTGATCCCAGATTAAAAGGCAATTGGAAATGGATCACAGATATAATGATACCCTGTGTATACATCATCACAGAATAGGCTCGCCTAAATAGTGCATTTTGCATATAGTCCTGGGATCAGCAGAGGGTGGACGTTTATAGAGTTCCCACTCTTATCACTTACATTTTCTCTCAGTGGAAGTAATGTCTGAGCAGGTTTTCCCTCTCTCTCTCTCATGCTATGAAGTGCAACATGAGAAAGTATTCATTCAAAGGCAAATGCCCAATAGCAAGGGTTATTTTCATAGCCTTGACTGGTATGTGTACTGGTGAACTGACCTAGGCTCAATTCGGACGACACAATAAACAACTGGTGTGGGGGAAACAATCGTCAGTTGTTTTGACTATTGTGTCATCCGAATGCTGCCATAGTCAACTCAGCGCTGATCCTCAAACACACCACAGTTGATTATTTATTACCATGCTGTGTGGGGAGTGCCCCCTAGGGTTAGGGTTAGTCAACCCACCATTGACTATCGTGTCGTCTGAATTGAGCCCTAGACTCTTTTGTTTTGAGTGCTATGCTCAGCAGCAGCAGCAGCAGCTGAATCAGATAAGCAAATAAGAAATCTTGTGCCCTCTCCATGTGACTCTTCTTTGGCTTCTGCACCATGCTCTAAAATCTCTACATACAGCATTCAGAAAATGGGAAAAGTTGAGGACAAGAAGAGGCAACGACATAATAACACCAAAAGTAGCAAACACTGGACAACATCTGGATGGGTCTGCCACAGCTACCAACTGTGGTTTAGCTATGGATCAACCTAAGAATGCAAACATCAGGAACTCTTCAATTGATTTCCAATTATAGTCATTCATTGTGGATTAATGTTGGCAGCCTGTTGTAATTGCTCTGCCCATGCAGTCAAACACAACATACTTCATACATTGAATTAGACATCTGAACATGAGAAATAGTAGCAAGCGTGGTATAGTGAACAAAGTGATGGTCTTAGACCAGGGAGACCTAAATTCATATCCTCACTCAGCCATGAAGTTCCCTGGATATCTTTGGACTAGTCACTATCTCTCAGGCTAGCCTTTCTCACTATGTGGGGTGGAGGCAGATGGGATGAGAAAGGAGAGACTATGGCTGAATTCGGACAACACAATAAGCAACTGGGGAGGGGGAAACAATCGTCAGTTGTATTGACTGTCGTATCGTCCGAATGCTGCCATACTCAACTCAGCGCTGATCCTAATCCACACCACAGTTGATTTTATATTACCATGTTGTGTGGGGAGTACCCACTAGATGAACAACTGTAAAGTTGATTGTTACCCCACCATTGACTATCGTGTCGTCCGAATTCAGCCTATGTATACCATCCTCAGCAGGTTGCAGGAAGGACAGGATAGAAATGCAATCACATTTTTATTCTGATAGGTTCTGTGGAGGGGCTGGAGTTGCCAATTGCCCAATCTAATACTACTGGTGATTGTGTTTTATGGATAGTAATTTAGCCGTATCAATTTATTATAAACATTGGGTGTTTTTAATTGTATTTGGGGTGCTTTATGTGGTATCTTTTTAGTGTAGAAGGACAGAATGTACATTTCATAAATTTAATATACTGGGCTTGGGATACTTCCCCCCATATTCACTTCTCCTGATCTCCCCCCCACCCCATTAGTTCAGATCAGCCATCTGGCCTGCATTCAAAACCAAATTTCTTTTTGGGTGGTACCTCTTCTTCAAAATTTGCTCCCCAAAAGGAGACTCAACAGACATACTCAGTTGGTGCTCTGTACAAAAGCAATGAATTCTTCTGCTAGGCTTCAGGCTATAGGATTCTTAGTTTTAAATGTTGCCTCTTGTGCTTACAATGGCATTTTTGTTCTTATTGTCTCAGAGTTTTGTCCTTTTTTAATGTTTTTGTATTTCATTGTTCATTTGCAAAAATGTTCTGAGCAACTCTGAGGCCCTTAATTGGTGTAAAAGTGAAACAGAAATGTAATAAATAACAATTAAGTGAACTCAACACACTTTTATACTGTCAAATTTAATTCAAGTTAAATTATGCATCACAACACTGAGTTAGATTTCTTTAATTTCCATCTGTTAGCCTTGAAATCAGTAGTTTAAACAACACCAGTGTACAGAAAGGAAAGTATTTTTTTAAAGTAATACTTCTTAATGTTAAAGGTTTTTATTAAATTATTACATTTACAAATGCATTCCGGTGTGCTTAACTGATCCTCTGGCTGAACAACACTTCAAATATGTGCACCTGGGTCCATTCGTATAATGGTTAAATTCTTTCAGTTCAGATAAATGCAGGTGCCTTTGCAAAACAGGCAGCAATAACTCTTTGTTTAGCTTTCAGTTAGGAAGACAGGACTCAGCAAACAGTTACGGTGTCACAAGGCCACTCACTGTGGAATTTTCCAGAGAATAATGTGTGACGTAACGCTTAACCTGCCATCTAAGCTGAACTGAACAGTACTAGGATTCAACCGAGCGTCATGTCCAAGCCCTTGTGCTCCAGGCAAAACTAAAATAAAATTTGAATGCTGTACCCACACCGCCCAAGATCAATATTACTATTACTTCATACTGTCACTTAAAACACAGTAGCTTTCTTTCCATCCATATAATTTTAGTATTTAGTTATTAGTAACAATCCAGTATATAGTTAGGTACATTCATGAACACGAGTTTCACTGAGCATAAATGTTCCTTACTCTGCTGGGTTGTGGCCACCATTGTTTTGCATCCTCCACTTCCTGGGGGATGTTTCAGGGACACATGAGGTCAAATCCCTTGTGAGGTAAAAGAATTGGAGACCTATTGTGCCTTTTGGCTTATACTCTTTATTTATTTACAAATGTAGAGGTTGCGCAGGTGGGAGGCATGTATTGGTGTAAGCAATAGTAGTGCTAAAGCAACATATAAGTATAGCACTCAGCAGAAACATCTTAGCATCTTCATCAACACTTGTTTTATTTTTGTTCTCTGGCCAAATTCAAGATGACAACCCCCCCCCCCCCACACACACACAATCCCATTAGCCCCTACCCAAGCAAGTGGCATATGGTACAAACTAATCATAATCAAGTGTCAGGCTGTACAGAAACTTAGAGAAAGGGGCCATTTTGTTTAATCAATGACCTCGTTCATAATACTATCACTCTTCTCACACACTATGTTTAGGGCATGTGAACATGCACACACACACACACACACACACGTGTGTGTGTGTGTGTGTGTGAGTGTGAGTGTGTGTAGGAGAAGCAGGCAGGGCTGGCCCTACCATTAAGCAGAGTGAGGTGGTTGCCTCAGGTGGCAGATGCTGGAGGTGTTAACAAAGTGCTGTAGGAGAGAGAACTGTGTGGCCTGCCCTGTGCTTCCTAAGCTAGCCTGCTGATTTCATGTGCTGTGGAGGATGCTGTCCCATTGTAGGGTGACCAGATTTTGGAACCCAAAATCCCGGTCCAAAATGGCCACCTAAAACAGCCGCCAAAAGGGGGCGTGCCCCCCCAAAAACATTTTTTAATTTTTTTTTAAAAAGGGCCACCCGCCTTGTGAGATCTGAACGCTCCCGCCACCCCCCCACCTGAAACAAACCCCACCACCACCAAGCCACCCCCCCAAAAAAACACAGTGAGGGGGGAGGGGGCTTACCTGCTGGGGCCGTCCGCTGCCATCCGCTGGTGCCCGCGGACAGTCCCAGCAGGTAAGAAGCGTAACGTGGGAGGCGGGAGGGCTCCCCCACTTACCTGCCAGGGTGTCCGCCTCCCACCTCGTGCTCCTTACCTGCAGGGGCGTCCGCTTCCCTCCAGTGCTCGAATATACTGAGAAACAGGCTTCGCGGCCTGTCTCTCAGTAGCGCGCCAGGTGATGACACCATCACCCAGCGCGCTACTGAGTGTCACGCCGCGAAGCCTGTTTCTCAGTAGATTTGACCAGAGGGAAGCGGACTCCCCTGCAGGTGGTGGCAGTGGGGGGGGTCCCCCACCCGAAATCCCACCACCAAGCCACCCATCCCCTCCCAAAACCCATCCCGGACCTACCGGGTCTACCGCCGCTCGCCGCCGCCGCATGACCCCCGCAGCCCCGGTTTGCCCCTGCCGCCCCCCGGTCGGCCTGGATCGCCCCAGGTTTCCTGGTTAGGCCCGAGAAACCCCGGGCGATCTGGTCACCCTACCAGTGTTGGAGGAATACTCAACAGTCAACCAGATGGGTTTTGTATATGGAATGGGAGGGGCTCCATCTTGATCTTTGTCCCAGGAAGCGCAATGCCTTGGGCTAGCTCTTTGAGCAGCTCCCACCCATTATGGTGTCAGCAAGCTGAGCCCAAGCATGTATCAGACCTTCTGAACAAACTTTGCACCAGGGCCAGCATCAGGAGCCAGCATGGTTGGGTATCCACTGAAGGCCATGCCTCAGTCAAAAGCCCTTCGGTTCTGCTGTTCCTCTCCCTTGGTGTTGCCACCTGCTTGTTTAATTCTCCTCTGGCCCAGAGTGGGGGATGGGAGATAGGGAGCAGTGGGAGCTAGGATGAGGAGCAGTGGCGGCTGGGCCCTGCTTACTCCCCTTCTATTTCCCTGGCAAGCTGCCTGCGCAGACAAGCTGACACACATGCAGTTCATACGTGTTTAGGGTCCATTTACTGAACAGCCTACTGATTATGGGTCAGTCACTGTATCTCTGTCCACCCATCCCAACTAATGTGTTTAGTCATTCCGGATGTTTTGGATGAAGAGTTAGTAGTACACAGCAGGGAATAATACAGTTAGGTCCCCTCTACAAGATTTCGGTTTGATGCCTGGTTGGCCGATTATACGCATCTTCTCCCAATTGCTTTTACGCCTAATTCCTATACATGGGAGGCGGTGAAGCGCATTACCGGTTGTATGAAACGCGCTTTAAAGGTGTCTACATGCGGAGAATCGCTCGTTTACATGGTCATAAGACGCTTTAACTCCCGCGGTAAATTAAAACTCGCTATTTAACGCGCATTTGATAATGCGCATAATCGGACAGAAATAGCGCCTCAACCCCCGATTTGAGCTCCATTCATGTGGAGGTAAAATTGGCAATGCGCTTTGAAAGAGCTTTAATTGCTCTTGTAAAGGCACCTTTAGATATAGTAATACAATTGTACCAGGCAAACACCATTATGACAACTCAGAACCAAGGATGCTGTTAACGACATTAGTTTTCTCAAGACGATGCCCTTCAAGCTGTCCATGCTCACCGCTCATTTCCCCCCCTCTTGGCTTCCATTCACCTGGACCATATTCATGTGCCAGCTGGTATTTCCCCTGCATTTCACATATTGAAGATAAACCAACACACTCTGCCCTCTGCCTACTTTTACACAAATAGTCCCTAATATAAAACAAACATATGCAACTGATGATCATACTTGTTGTGATGTGGCTTGCTTGTGCCAATAGCTATTTACGGAAACATACATAGTTATCTATACTCTTACTAAGGAGCAGTTTAATGCATCCGTAGATCTAAGTTTCACAAATATTAGCTGTACCAAAAGTGCTAAATGTTTTTGTACAATGATCTACCTTTGTAATTTCAAGTATTTGCTGTTAGCTGCTATTATCAGTTAAACCAGGGATTCCCAAACTGTATACCAGAACATAGTAGCGTGCTCTGACAGAGGCTGGCATGTGTCTCAAAACATTAAGCCACCATTGTAGATGAATCCACCACTCTATACCCATGTGAGAAGGTTCCACCATGGAGCACTGATTCCCCCCTCCCCCCCTTACTAGTGACATCATCCCGAAAGAACATGGATGCACCAGGATTCTGTTGGATCATCTACACTATGGGTGACTCCCAGAAATATTGCCATCTCTCAGAAAGCATGTTAATCTGTCCCTGACTTCATAGGCAAAGTCAAAGACATTATGGCATTGCCTATATATTTATAGTGTGGTGGGGAGGGCAGAAATAACGCTGCCAGAGCTCACCTCAGTCCTACAGGCACTGGATTATGGTGCATTTAACATAGTGGCTTAATTTTCAATGGAAAACAATAGAACACAATAGCAGCTAATCAAGAAAATATATACATCTCATGCTGAGTATGAGTGAGTGAGCCTTTGTTTTAATTGGGGGAGGGGACCTGTGCTCCAGGTTACAAAGGTTTGGAAAACACTAGCTTAATACTGACTCCAGGGTAAAAAAAAATCACCTTTCCAGACCAAGATCATGTATATTCTTGCTGACAGTGTGAGGTTCACAGTTGCAGACTTGTTTCCAGTCAGCCAGAATGCTCCACCTCACATAATTTCCCCCTTTTCACAATTTCCCTGCATATTTTTACTAATGATCGAATCTGCATGATGGAGGACATTGTTTGGACACCTCACAGCTTGTTTCCTCTTCTTCCAATTAAATCTGATCCTTCACTGAATATGCATCATTGGATTTGTAAATGACAAAGTGTTCCCTTCAAGTGCTAATAAATGCTTTACTCAACGGAGGGGGAGTAAAAATTGCAGACAATAAAATCAAGTTTGGAATTAACTACTTACAAATGGGAGATGAACCCATTGACCATCATCAGAAATGTCTAACAACAAAACAAAGTATCACCAAATCAGATACTATTCTATTCCTTTTTACAGTACTCCTCTGTGTCTTTTAAAAATCTTTTTAGTTTAGCAGAGCATCTAAAAATCTCATTCTCTCATGTTTTTCCTCCATAAATAAATTCACAAAAGCAATACTACTCACCCCACATGTTCACGGTTGAGACCATGGCTGCCTCTACACGAGAGGTTTAAAGCTCTTTCAAGTCTCATTAAAAATTTTACCTCTACATGAGTGGAGCGCAAATCTATCCAATTATGCGCATTATCAAATGCCCGTTAAATAGCGAGTTTTATTTTGCTGCGGCTGTTAAAGTGCATTTTGACTATGTGAACAAGCGATTCTTCGCATTAACTACTTCTAAAGCGCATTTCAAACAACCAGTAAGGCCACCAGTTGTGCGCTCAATTACCTCCCGCGTACAGTCATTTACCATAAAGCGCTTCCGAGAAGATGCGCATAATCGGAGAACCAGGCATCAAACCGAATTCTTGTAGAGGGGGTCTATGTTGCTTAAAATCCATGGAGATGTTTAGGGGCCCATTTCTTATTTTGGATGAAGGCACGACTTTATTGGAGGGACTGGGAGAAAATTGAGACTGGGATGAAAGGGATGAGTAACCAGCTGCAAAAATGAAGTGTTTTGCAGATGGGGGAATTTCAGAAGATGTGGCTTTTCCCATCACTGCACGACAAATTGCATCTAAACTCCCTTTTTAAGAAAAATGAACACCAACAGAGCTTTTCCTTTTATTATTATGCAACTCAACTGCTCAACCCCCCCCCCCCCATGTCTTGGGCTGCATCTATTAGACGAGGTTGCATTAGTGCCTCGTTATCCAAAATCCCGCAATTGCGCTCCTCCAGGGTAATACCCACAGAAAGGAGTGCAAATGCAGGTTTTGAAGGATGACAGGGCTGCTGCCATCCTTAGTGCCCCCGTTCCTGCTCCCCCGTTGTTTCCCCCCTCCTCCTCCCAATGTCCGAAAACAAACGAATCGTGAAGTGGGTAGTCAGTTCCTTGCCCCCCTCCCCCCCCGAGTTTTGGGTTTTTTATTTATAATCCTCTAATTGTGTGATTGCACAATTGTGCGATTCTAGAGAGGCACAGAGATGAACTGCCACCTCCCCACTTTCCTGGTGCACCCAAAGTCCATTTGTATTTATTTTGGTATCATTTATTTCTATATTGAAGGGAAGCTCCTCACTGCGGAGGCAGTCCAGCGGCCATCCCGCTTGCTGGACCAGCCCCTCCCCAGCAGATGACACCCAGTCAGGGAATGCCATCGGCTGGGAGACGCCTCCTCCACAGCTCTGCAGCAAGGTGACAGACGACATCCCCTCGTTCCAAGGGGAAAAAGTCACAGTGAGTCCCCGACTTTTTTAACCTGGAGCTTTGGGGGTTTGCCCCTGGATGGCTTCGCAATAGCGGCGCTGTCATATAAACGAGCTGCCGCCATTGCAGATCCACCCCAGGGCAAACCCCTCGTCAAGACAAGCCCTTGGATGTTATATACAGGAGTAAGCCAATGGGGTTCGAAGAGGAGACTTCTGACAGAACTTCTGCTGATGTTCATAACTGAAAAGGTTCAAGAGCCCTGTGCTTGTATCTTTACTTGGCAGAAAGGGTGGAGGATGGATGTCTTGGGACAAGGGGGATAGGCAAGGAGGCAGAAGGAAAGCCCCTGGCAGACAGATTGAACTGCTAACTGCCTATCCCTAAAGAGCATTGTTTTGCGGAGAGGAGAACTCCAGATATAACTCCAAATACGTCAGCTATGCAATAGTAAAAAGCCACCATAAAATATGCCACAGATGGTGTTTCTTCAGACTCAGGCCTCCTCCACACGGGGCGTTTAATGAGCCTTGAAGGCTCATTATAAATTTTACCTACACACGAGCGGAGCGCAAAACGGGCGTACAGGCGCGTTATCTCCCCGATAATGCGCATTTTCGAACGCGCGTTAAATAGCGACTTTTATTTTGCTCCGGCCGTTAAAGCGCATTTTCGCTGTGTGAACAAGCGATTATGCGCATTAACTACCTGGAAAGCGCTTTTTGGGCATCTTTTAATGCGCTTCGCCGCTTCCCGCCGCCTCCCGTGCAGAGGGATTGTGAGTAAATGCGCCTCCGCGATAATGCGCATAATCGCGGAACCAGGCGCAAAGGCGCATTCTTGTGGAGGGGGCCTCAGTCTACTCAATAATTCTACTCAAAAAAGGGCTGCGTACTTGGATAGTTTGCCTATAGCTGTGATAAATAAATATGAATTAACAGAAAAAAGCCAGGAGTTTATTCATTTGGGAGCACCCAACTGTGTATCAGAAAATACTTCAAACACTAATTGAAGAAGAAGGTGCAGCAGACACAGACACTGACTCTGTCTAAAACACAAAGGTAAAATTGATAAGATGAAGAGAGAGAGAAAAGGGTAAAGATTAACTCCCCTGATCTTTTGAGATTTTCTGGAGCAAATTTCAAATTGCCAAGATATTAACAACAATCTACCTCTCAAGGCACATGTAATAAGGCCAAAACAGACATTACTTTGAATGTTTAGACAGAAAAAATCCTACAACTCCCAGCATTCCCTAGCCAGCATGTCTGTGTTTAGCAGTTATATTGCTCTTCCCCCCATTTTTATTGTAATCCACACACTTGGATGACCCCAACATGGCACCCATGGGTCTCTAGTGAGCCCGCAGGGATGTCCAAATGTATCCACAAAGCTTTCCACTCCCTGCCACCTTCAAAAAAAATTTAAATTAAAAGAAAACCCTTGGAAATATTAGGGTGCCAATTTCTCCTTCCTGTTCCTGAACCTGCCTCTGATTAGCTCTTTGGCAGGCAGAGAAGGAAAGAATTGCCTGCCCAATCTTCTTCCAATCTTTCTGCTTCTCTCTCTCTCTCTCTCCCCCTCCTTCCACTTCTAGCCTCTCGTCTTGCTATTTCTCTTCTCACACCTCTTTTCATCATTGTTTCTCCCTCCTCCTAGCAGTTCTCCGTGAGTGATTTATTGCACGCTTGTGACTGGTTGTTCACAGAAGTTTGCAGGTTCTTTTCATGACATCATAAACCTCCAATGCCTCTCCTGTCATTTTCAAGTGGGAATCCTCCACTTTATAAAACCCTAAAAATGCAGTCATAAATCAAAATTGCACTATAAAACAGCCCCATCTGCTGATGGTAAAATTGAAATGAATGGTAAGGAGCTGGCAAAAACAAGGTGGAGGGGAGAGCGCGTGTATTCTGCCGATCACTAAACCCATAAAGACTCCAGAAGTCAAAGGCCTGATAAGGCTGTGGGATTTTTGCTAAAGGTGGGAAAGTGCCTAGCCTCACTTTTTCTCTCGCTATATCCCTCTTTCTCTCAGTCCCTACCTTTGCTCTTTGTCTCTCCCTTCCAACCTCCTTCTCTTGCTCTTTACACACACTACATCTCTTGCTCTTCACATACACTACAGTTCCGAAGTAATTCCATTGAGTTCCAGGTAAGCATGGATAGGATTGCAATGTTGCTATTTGTTATGCTTCTGAGGTCAAATATGTGGATTGGATTTGGAGTTCAGACTTTTCCTCAGTTTGTGCTCAGTTTCTTGGGTGAATTTCTTGTCTTTTGAGTAGCCAGGCCCCCATGGCAGCCATTATTTGACTAGCCACATCCTCTCAGATACTCATGGTAGAGGCAATATAATATTTACGAGGGTGCATGTAGTGCAGCCCTCTACATAACTGTACCACATCACAATGCATATGGGAGAGAATTTGTTAAAAAAAGACCCCATAGCACAATCTCCAGTCATATAATAATGACAATGACCATGGCATTTGTATGGTGCTTTTGAGTGCTCAAAGTATTTCACATACATGATTCTGTTGTCATAGGTACTATTTAACATCTATATGAAGCTGCTGAGAGTGGTCATTAGGAGTTTTAGAGCAAGGTGTATACTGATGACAGCCAGCTCTATTTTTTTTGTAACGCCTGAACCAGGAAGGTTGGGCATGTTCTGAACCGGTGCCTATGTAGCAAAATACGTATTGTAGTGTGTAAAATCGATAATAATAATAATAATAATAATAATAATAATAATAATAATATATGTATTTATTACCCGCCTCTCTCTCTGGACCAAGGCAGGGAACAACTTCAAATACAAATGATATAAAATATATAAAACTGATTAAAAACATATAAAAACTAATAAATTATTAAATTACCAATAAAACTCTTAAATTCGACTGGGCAGTCCTGCTGGAAGAGATCAGTCTTTATGGCTTTCTTAAAGTAAAAGGGACTGTTAAGTTGATGAATCTCTTCCAGCAGGCTATTCCACAGTCTGGGAGCGGCAGAAGAGACAGTCCTCTGGGTAACAGTTGTCAGCCTAGTTTTGGCTGACTGTAGTAAATTCTTCCCAGAGGATCTGGGTGTGCGGGGTGGACTGTATGAGAGAAGGCGATCCCACAGGTAACCTGGACCCAAACGATGTAGGGGTTTAAAGGTAATGACTAACACTTTGTACTTCGCCCCCTCCCCTGCAAAGGTCCTAGGTTTTGGGAACTATCATGCGGCTCAGTCTACAAATGCAAGCTGAGTTTGGTCCTCTGCAGGGATCCACCAGGACCAAAAAGGACTGGATTTTCCCACAACAGACAACCCTACTTAATTAAGGCCACTTATTGAGTACATGACAAAGGGAAGACTGAAAATGGGAGCTTCCTGGTTCATAACTTGATCTCTTAGCCACTATGTGGCATCGTTTTTAAGCTAATACACTAGGAATTCTTAGTTTTTCAAATGCAGGGAGTTTTTGATGTGGGAGCACTTTCAAACACCACTTTCCAGGGTAGTGCAGTCACATGAATGGCTGAATCTTGTATGAGCATGACAATTTCATTGTTACGTTTCAGGGATTTTACAGGATTATTCCTAACATCTGAAAACTCAGGACCAATTCACACTAGTTAATTTCTACATTCAATTATCTATGTGGGTAGATGAACTTGTGGGTAACTGACCATTGCAGTATTTGTACTAAGCCAAGAGTAATCTCTGGGTTGGGTCCAAAGTTGGTCATCTACTAGGGGAATGAATTTCTGCTCCACACTGTACTCCTGCCACGTCCCCCTGAAACTGGCTTCAGAGGTCTGCACAGGGAACTATGGAAGAATGGAAGAGAGAACAGGGAAGTCCCATTGCATCAGTAGAAGATGCATTGTGCCAGTAGACTTTCACTCAGGAGACTGTTGAATCCCATCCTTAGTGATTGTAATCGCACTTTTTCCAGCAGTAATGATCATGGAAATAGTTCCCAGGGGGTAGCACGTGCCTAGTTCAACACGTGTGATATGTACCCAATTACATTATTGTGTGGAGCAATCCAGTAATGTGAACCAGAGTTCTTCAGATAACTATAAACTCTTTAACCACAAAACCGTCCAACAGTTTATCATGTTTCACGTCAGAGATAGCACACGTGTCTTATGTGGAGTTATGCATATTCCCTAAAAGTTAAAAGTCAGGTTATAAACAATCATACGGTATAAATGTTAATTCTGCAATTCTCAGCATATTACTTGAGAACAAATCCCACTGAATTCAACAGGACTTACTTCAGAGTAAACATAATTACATTAACAACAAAAAGAAGAAGAGCCAGTGTGGTGTACCAGTTAGAGTGCTTGACTGGGACTCAGGAGATCTGGGTTCTACTCCCCACTTGACCATGAAGCTCACTGGGTGACTTTGGGCCAGTCATTGACACTCAGCCTAACCTACCTCACAGGATTGTTGTGAGGATAAAATGGAGAGGAGGAGGATACTATGTAAGACTCCTTGGATTCCTCGCAAGAGGAAAAAAAGGCAGGATATAAATGTAATTAATAAATAATAATAATAATAATAATAATAAATAATAATAATAACAGCAACAGCAACAATTACAAAGAACAAACAATTACTGAACATTGTCATTGCGCTGAGATTTTCAGTCCCACAAGGAACAAATAAAGAGCCTAAACGACATTACTCTAAATCTGTGTCTAGAACTATGTCTTTTGTTCATTTTTACTCTTGAGTAGGTGCAAGGCCCCTGCTCTGGGTCTTAAAAGCACCCCCCCCCCCCAAACCTACATACTAAGGTCCTGATTCAAATCAGGGGTAGGGACTGCATCTACTCTAGAATAAAAATGAAATAAAAGATGTAGTTGTTAGACAGATTTAAAGGAATAGTTAACTCTCTTGGCCTTTATAAAGGGTGTGAAGATGCATCTTTTCAAGTTAGCCTTTTAAAATGTATAGTTTTCCCATTTTAATGTTTTATTATTTTTAATGTGCTTCTTTTTATTGTTTTAAATGATTGTATACCACATTGATGGCTTTTTAGCAGGTAACATAGTATATAAATGTTAATAATAAACAATATGTAATGTTTGTTTTGGGCCTAAAATTAAATTCTATGTATCTAATTTTCTTCTTCTCTGTTTCTGATAAAGTTTGATATAATTTCAACTGCTTTCCATGATTGTTTTCTAAACAGATAACAATTCTTATTTTACAATTAGTTATGACATATACCCTGGCTGCACATTATAGATTTATGACAAATTCTAAAACATAGTTTTCTATTTTGCATCTTCACCACTGTTACAAACTGAGTTGACATTTTCACTGAGCTATCCACCATGACTAGGGTGACCATCGGTCTGGTTTTGCCCACAAAAGTCCAGAAAAATGGGGGGGGGGAATCTGGGTCCGGGGGGAAATCCTTTGTTTGGGCCCAAAATTGGGAAAATTAGCCTCCAGGAAAGGCCCAGTTTGGCCACTTCCAGTTTTGGCCCTCCGAGGCCTGCTGAAGCCAGATCCATGGCAACAGCCCTCTAAGACCCCAGAGCTGACTTCAGCAGGCCCCGCAAGGCCAAAACCGGAAGTGCCCAAAGAGGCCAGTTGAAGCCAGCTCTAGGGTCTTAGAGGGGTTTCACCATGGCGACTGCCCTCTAGCAACCCGGACCTGGCTTCAATAGGCCTCAGAAGGCCGAAACCGGTAGTGCCCAAAATGGGTCTTCTGAGGCCTGCTGAAGCCAGCTCTGGGGTCTTAGAGGGCTGTTGCCATGGCGACCGCCCTCTTGCAACCCGGACCTGGCTTCAGCAGGCCTCGGAAGGCCCGTTTCGCCCACTTCCGGCCTTCCGAGGCCTGCTGAAGCCAGATCTGGGTCGCTAGAGGCCAGCTCCTCCCCCACGCCAACCGGGCCTTGTTCTGGGTCGGCACAACCGTGCCGGCCAAGAAAAGTCCCAGATTGACCTGGGGAAGAGGCTGAAACGATGCTCGCTTGCACTTCCTGGAAGTGATCACAGGCAGTTTGGGAGTAGTCTTTTTCAGCACAGACGGTGATGCAAACACAGTATGTACCTATATTTTTATTCCCCCCTGTTCATGGTATTCTTTAAAATTGTCTTATGGTTTTTCCTCCCCCTTTTAGACTAAATGCTTCAAACTTGCTTTGCTCGATTACTTAATGTTTTTTGACATCAGGATCCCCCCCCCACCTCTTTCCCTGTAGATTTATAAGAAATTACTGCCTCACCAAAGCTTCATATACTTCCCAAAATGAACATCATGGCAACAGAGAGACACACCTGGTCCCATGTATCAGGTAGAGAGGGTGCAGGGAGTTGACTTCACCCTTCTCTGCCAGAAAATATACCTATAAGAATTTTGAAACTAAGATCTGGTGCCTGCGTTTTGTTTTTCCCCTCCTCCCTCTCAATCCCTTTTCCTTTTGTGTTATGTCTTTTAGATTGTAAGCCTAAGAGAAGGGACTGTTTTATTATTAACCTTTGTAAGCTGCTCTGGGATACTTTTTTGGCTGAAGACCAGGGTAAAAATATTGTAAATAAATGTATCTAACAAGCAGAACTTATACTGTTCCTTCTGTTAGCATGTTTTAAGGCTGCAGTGTTAAGCATGCATACTTAAGTGTAAGCTTTATCAATTTCAGTGGAGCTTCAAACCAAACTTGTTTAGGATCAGTGGCTAAAATAGGTTTCCTGCAGCTTAAAATGACATTCTAGTCATAACAGACACTAGCCAAAATTGTTTCTCAAAAGTTGTAAAAATGTAATTGCCTTTCAAAGTACTAGACAGGTTTAAGGATTTTTTTTGCCACTTTCAGACACTTGCAGCCTGCGTTTTTAAAGTGATAAAAATACCCCCTCTCTCCCCCCCCCATTTTAAAATCCTGACAATACAAAAATAAATGCAGTTCATTGTGTAATTTATTGGCAAAACATATTAAAATGATTACCTCTGGTTTGTTGCTTTTCCTCTCTGGCTTAACAAACTGAGTTGCACACAAAAGTCCAGTTCCCTTCCCTGCTCCCTTCAAATGAGTTTCTTTACCACCAGTTTGCATTTGCTTGTATTCAACACTTTTATGCTCCATTAGGTTTGTGTTGATGCAAAAAGACCAGGGAGGTACAGACGGGTCCCATATTGCCTCACCCCTGTGTTAAGAACCTGAGTAGGCAAATTCCCTATTCTCTCCATTCTGTCCACTTTTCTCCCCACACCCAACTTGACACAGCAACATGCCTTCTTGTTAGACCACTGCGGACAGAGGTTGGTTTTTAAACTTTTTTTAATTTACATTTTCAAATGTATACATTTCTGCTTACATAAGGACCCCCCCCCCAAGTATGTAGAAAACACTACCATTTGGGGGTGACCCTGCTATCAACTAACTACATTATAAGCTGCACTATAACAAAATGTGCTCTAGATAGTTAACAAAATAAAAATAACTAGTAAAAAGCAAGAGCAATGCAATAAAAATACAATACAATAAAATGCAGCATTTAAACATCTGTCTATCCCAGTATTTCTTCTAAAGTAAGTGGGTAACATCCAAAATAAGCCCTATTTAGTGTAGAGCAATTAAAATGAAGGGGACGGTTTCCTACATTTCATTCATTTCAGTGGCTTTAAGTAGGGTTTATGTTGAGTTTTACCAGTTGTCCTTAAAATGCTCAGGGAATTAGCAGAGAGGAAACACTGGCATCTATTCTTTAATGTGCTACCTCCAGTATCAGAGGCACTAAGCCTATGTTCTCCTATTACTGGGGAACATGGGCAGGAAGGTTTTGTTGCACTCATGTCCTGTTTATGGGCTTCCAATATGCAGCTGGTTGGCGACTGTGTGAACAGAATGCTGGACTAGATGGACTTTGGTCTGATCCAGCATGACACTTTTTATGTTCTTCTGCATAATTCTATTTGGGCCATTTCTTCCCACCCCACCCTATGCGCGCATGAAATTAACTGCTCAACAATTCCAAAGGGTGAGGGTTCTATCCTTAAGAGCGGCCTAAAAATACTTTAACATAAAAATAATTTTTTAAAAGGAGAGGAAGGACAGGTGGATGTGGGGGAGCATAGCAATTAACTTAACAGGGATGGAAAACCTACAGAAGGATACCAGTAACTTGGGGTCTGAGAGTGCACCCAGTGAGTTCACCATAGTGCTTTGAGGTCTTGAAGCTACAATTGTGCTTACCAGTCTACATAACTGGCAGGGACTGCTTGGAGAAGCTCACAGCCTTTACTACCTGTAATTATGTGCTGGGCCTGGGACATGGGAAGGTTGCCAGCTGACTGATGATCAAAAGAGTTTAATGTGAAATGGGGGGGGGGGGGTTTGAGGGATCAATCTCCTGTTTTAGCCCCTTTTTCTTTGTTACTTTGCAGTGCATACATAGTTACTAAGGCTACAATCCTATATACACATTCCTGGGAGTAAGTCCCATTGAATTCACTGGGTTTTACTTGAAAGTACCCATGTATAGGATCACACTGTAAGTTGTTATAAAGCTTTCTCTCCCTCACTGTATGGCTGCCTCCATATGTACATGGGAGGGAGATGGCTTCTCCCCCTACAATACAATTATCTAGAAAACAACAATGTATTATGATATCCTACAGCTGCTGCCTCTTTCTGGGAACGAGAGAGAATTTTTATCTTGTGCAGCAGCAGGTCCCACTCTTTCTAGTTGCTGCAAGGAGCTTTAAACTGTTCCAGAAAAAGTGGGGGGGGGGGGTGAGAAGCGCCTTTGGCTACCTTACCAATGGTGGAGTAGGGCAGGACCTTGCAGCCAAAGTTCAGGGGCCCACAGAAAGGAGCAGATAATGGGGAAGTGTCAAACAGGTTTCAGCACAGTGCTGGCAGGAGAATGCAGGGGGGCAGAGCAGGGCTGAAGATGTTTGCCACAGCGTCATTCATTTTTTTCTTATTAAAACAAAACCAAACATCTTATGGCCGGGGACAGCCATGTGGATGATTACAGATGCACACTGTATTATTCTTTACTTTCAAACTATATTACCCTTTTCCACAACAAAATTGTGCTTAGGCCCATGGAAATATAAGACATTTTGTTTCAGCTGGCTTGTGGCCTGGCTATTGTTTGATTTTTATATTTTGGGGCTTCCCTCTAGATGTTGGGGTCCCCCCACCTGCCCCAGGAAGGGCCGGCAGGTGCTTTTTATTGTTTGCTGGTGTTTAATTGTTATATTGTTTGATTGTGTTTCAATACTGCTGCTTTAGGCACTTTGTAGTACTTTGTTGAAAGTGCAGGATACAAAAGTTTAAATTTATGAATGAGAGGAAACTAAGAATACAAGTGGGGTAAAACTGATAAATTTCATCAGGCATGCATTATGGGGGTATATTTATTTGTTTATTTATTGCCTTCTTTGTATTATAAAATAATCCCAAATTAGGGTACAATCAATAAAACACAATAAGAGATTCTCAGTCTGATTGCATGTAATGAGAAACTATGGTGCCCCCCCCTCTCGCCACCATGCTCTGAATATGCTGGCAGGGGTTGACAGGGTTAGCCTGGGGCCTGGACATGTTGGTGGGCACACCCCCTGAGGGGGCCGGACATGTTGGTGGGCACACCCCCTAGGGGGCCGGACATGTTGGTGGGCAGGCCCCCTGCAGGATGGCCATATTGTCCTCCTTTTTGGTTTCCAAAATATGGTCACCCTAACCATGACCCCAAGATCTCTAATAGTCTAATAGTAACAGAAAAAATCAATCAATATTAAATTACAACTGCAAATGTGTGAGTGCAGCATAGCGTGGCTTGGCTTGTTTGAGTGTGTCTTGGATCTCTTTGGGTCTGAAAGCCTCTTTCTGGAGCACACCTGCTGATTGCATGATCCACGAGGCCAGGTTCTCGTGGGTGCAGAGTCCTCCTTGAAAGACAGGAGGGACTTGCACTTGCTAGAGAAAGGTGAACAGATGTGAAGAAGCCAAGGGACCACATCCACTTTGTTAGATGGATGCTTATCCTAAATTGGCAGGTGTAGGTGTATGTGTATACCCCCTGGTATAGAAAAGTGTTTGGGTGTTGGAGTCTGCGACACAGTCTAGGACAAAATTGTATGAATAAGCCAAGTTCTCACCCTTTTATTCCATATTAAATAAACCACAATTAGTGTTAAGTTCTTCTTTTGTATTTTCAATCAGCAATACTGCTGTTGTAAATTGTCACTACACTTACCTTAAGCATTATACAATACTGTCACAGTCTGTACTTTTTGCACTTGGTTGCAATTTAGCCTATTTTTTCCCTTTATTCTTGCACAACATTTCATGCATTGGATGATGTGGACTGTAGGCCAGGAAAGAGTATTCTGCAATAAATGTGTTAGCCTTAAAGGAGCCACAAGACTCTTTGCCCACATTAAATGAGCTAACCACTATACAGACTGTGTTCTTCTCAACACAGTATAATATAACTGTTCATGAAATAACATTTAAATAGAATTTCTAAGCAAATACATTCAAAATTATGCAGTCTACCTTCTTTCTCACCCATCCAATTGCATACGCATTATATTTGCATATTGACTGTATACAGTCAATAATTAATGTTTTTGTTTATTAATTAACCAACATTATGTTGAAGTCTCAGATCTGACCATTTATCAGATACTCGCATTATTATCTTTGTACCTCGCCCTTTGTGCACAGGGTTTAGAGTGGAGTTGTAGGTCTCTTTGTGAGAGAGGTTGTGCTAATAGATTATTGACATGTCCCAATCCATCCACAGAACTTCAAACCTGGGACATGAAAATGAGGTTGAAGTCCAGCAATTCAGTAATTACACAGCATTTCCACAATAAATTCTATGGCCTGCTAAAATGTAGATGAGAATTGCATGGATCCCAAAGGGAAGACCAGAGAACCCTTCAAACATGATCCTGCAGCCATGAGAAGGTGGTGGGGATTTCATAGAAACATTATAGAGGGGCTGATGAAAAAGTTAATGTGATCAAGGAGATGTGTTTGCCCTCTCTTAAACTATAGGTTAAAATCTTCAGGTCCGGGCACTCTAACAATTTCAGTGCACCAGGCATTCTTGGGACTTAGAAAAGCTTAACTTGAGCTGGAATGCACCTGTAATGGTTTGTTCTGCAGTCATAGGAACATAAGAATCGCCTTTCTAGGAGATTACTGAGGGAGTGGAAGGTTGCAAGCGCAGTAAACCAGACCACAGCATCACATGTATGTACCGTCTGATGCTGGCAGTAGACAAAAGATCTATTTATATGATGAGAAAGGGGTCGTCAAAGACAACGGAAGGCAGGGATCCTGAGGGTAAAATAAATCATCCGATCACAAAATAGCTCAAGCATCTTGCTCTTTCAACAACTGTACTAATTCAGTCAATCTAGTGATATTCTGAGTCTGCTGCATAGAAGCTTGAAGCCAAGAGAGGACAAGGAGATATGTTTGTCTGGCCCAACAAGACAGTAAAAGATGCATCATGGCCATCAAATGTTGTTAATGAATCTGATAAGCTCCACAGTTAAAATTGTGGTACCCTTTTATTATAAAAGCTAAGAATGTCAGTCTTGCTGTAACAGAAATTGTGGTGGGAGCATATGAGGCTTATTATCTTATAGAAGAATTCCTGTAATACAATGGATCCTTCCATTGGATCCTTCCAGAAGCAGTAAGTCTCCGTGCACCTTGCACACAGAAGCACAATGCACCTGCCCTCCAGATCGTTGTCAGTAGCTAGGTTCCCCTACTGTCAGGCAGCAGAGGTAATGTTGGCACCTGTAGTTCAAAATATCTGGAGGGTATCTGGTTGCCCACATGGGTGTCGAAGTTTCTTATCAAGAACAAAAAGAACATATAGGTTCTAATAATGACCTGGTTCCCATGACACGACAGCCCACCATGGCTTAATTTCCCCATGGGGGCTGTTATGTCATGTTGGGCACCTGTAGGTGCCATTTTTTCATGGCAACCATGGGCACCTGGCTTGCCGTGGCTTGTCATGTCATGCCAACCCAGGGGGCAGGGGTTGTTTGAGGGTTAGACAGATTAACCCAGAGGGGGCTGTCATGTTGTGCGAACCAGGTCAGTGTGTATTTTGATTAATCAATGTTCCTTCAAAATAAAGAGATGTTAAAAGGAGAAAGTGTAGTTTGGAAAGAAAATAGGAGCTTTACCCAGGGATGTTAGAAAACAAAGGTTTTTGCTGCTCTCATCAAAACTCCTTTTGCTTTCCACAAAAACTGTTAGATGTTATTTTCAAGGGAATCTGTAGTCCCAGGTCTTATCGATTTTACACACTGTATTGAGAGTTTTCTTTATTGGACTCCCAAAGAGAGTGGTAGAGGATGACAGCCACAGCGCAGTCCAACTACATCCATGTTTTCTGCAGTCCCAAGTGGAGGATGAGTGTCATTTTGCCAGTCTTATTGAAAGGCTTTCTGTTTCTCTCGGGGGGGGGGGGGGGTAATTCAGATTTGTTACATGAGGAGCACCTTGAAATTTGACTTGGAATAATTTGGTTGAGAGTCTACTCCAGCTTTCTCCAATTTTGGGATGATGGGACATCTTGAGGGCACCAGGTGGGGGAGGTTGCTCTAGTCTTTCACATTTTAAATCCACCTTCCCCAATCTGATGCCATGCAAATGTTTTGGGACTTCAACTCCCATCAGCCCCAGCCAGTATAGTAATGAGCAGGAATGCTGGGAGCTGTAGTTCAAAACATCTGCAGGGCACCAGATTGGGGAAGACTCTTTAGATCTTGGGAAAAGACAGACAGAAAAGGGGAATGTCTACTTTTAATTTATGAAGTACTGTTTGAATGACTTGGTGAAACATGTAAGTCTCAATTCCTTTGGAGAAACAGGTCTTTTATTTTCCATTATGTACATGCACAAGGAAACTCCTGGTCACTGATTGGTTTACATGTAACATTTTCAAACTTAAGTAGCAATAAATTATCCTTTGCTTCTATACGTGCATCCGTGCATTTGTTTCTAATGCAGCAAAACTTTCCAGTGCTAGCAAGGACCCATAAGAGAAGTAGGGAGGGCCCTTGGATTTGGAGCTAAGGTATGAACATACAGAGTGGACTTATTCTGAGTCAGACCACTGGCCCATTTAGTTCAGTTCTATCAACTGTGCCTAGCAATGGCTCTCTAAGGGCCAGGCAGGGGGATCTTTCTCATCCCTGCCACATGATGAGATCCTTTAACTGAAGTTGCAGGGGATTTGACTCTGAATACTATGCATGCAAAACACAGGCTTTATTGATTTGTTACAAACCAGCCTTCCGCTAAAGACCCCAGACAAGCATGCATGGCTCTCCCCCACTTCAATCCTGAGAGGAAGATCAGGCTGAGAGGTAATGCCTGGCCATGGTCAACAAGTGGGTGGCGAAGTGGGGGGTTGAACCAGGGCCTCCTGTAGGCTGACCATATGAAAAGGAGGACAGGGCGCCTGTAACTTTAACAGTTGTAGAGAAAAGGGAATTTCAGCCGGTGCCATTTGTATGCAATTAGTTCCTAGTGAAATTCCCTCTTCATCACAACAGTTAAAGGTGCAGGCGCTATACTAAAGTGACCATATACAAAAGAAGGCAGGACCCCTGCAACTTTAACTGTGGTGATGAAGAGGGAATTTCACCAGGAACTAATTGTATACAAATTGCACCGGCTGAAATTCCCTTTTCTCTACAACTGTTAAAGTTACAGGAGCCCTGTCCTCCTTTTCATAGGGTCAGCCTAGCCTCCTGGCCCTGTCTTGAGGGTGCTGCAGTGCTGCCGCAAAGGCCTCCAACTATGGCCTTGGCGCTCCTTCCCATCATCTGCACAGGAAGGAGTGGAAGTGCAGAATTTCCTGGAAGGAGCCGCTGCTGCTGCGCTGGCACCAGGGTGTGTCCATGGAAAGGCGCGGAGTCATCATTCAATGGGCTGTTTATGCCGGTTAGGTGTCGTTCCATGGGCAGCTCGGGCGGCACGTCGCGGCTCAAGCTTTTTACATTTTATTTTATGATTTACTTTAAATGCGCAGCTCCACATTCAACGCGCTGGGCCACCCCTTTGGTTCCCTCTCCCCCGTTCTTTCATTTTGTTTACCTTTATTTTTTTACTTTACTTTTTTTTAAAGCGATGGTAAGCAGCCGTTTGGCTCACTGGCCCGCCCCCTCCCCTCCCCAGCTGATGGCGACCACCTCCGATGCAGCTCCAGAACAAGGTGACAAAGGGCAGATGCCACCGTCGCCACCTCGCTCCAAGTACAAAAGTCAGGGTAAGTGCCCAACCTATTAAAACCGGAGCATTGGGGGTTTGCCCCTGGATGGCCTTGGGATGGCGGCTGCGTCATATAAATGATCTGCCACCACTCCGAATCCACCCCTGGGCAAACCGCTCATCAAGATGTACCCTCTTCACTGCCACACCCCATTGGCTCCATTGTTGTCTTGTAGTTTCCACCTTGTACTGTACAGACTAAATATGTATGAGCTGTGAAGTTCCAGTTCAAATTTCACCTCAGCCAAGATTTTTTTAGATGGCCTTAGGCAAGCCAAACTCTGCAAAATGGGGATGTTAATAATATTATAAGATTGCTGTAATAATACCTGAGATAATCTTTGGAAAGCGCTTTGAACACCAGATCGATAGATACTGCATCTGTCTGTCTATCTATCTATCTATCTATCTATCTATCTATCTAATCTCAATTTGTTTTCTAGATGCGGATGCTAAGGGGGGAAAGGTTTCACAGGCTACAATATGTGGAGTAGAGTGAGTTGTTTTGTAATTCTGTGTAGTTTGATGTATCTATTCTTCAATAAAAACATTCATTTGGTTCAGGTTCAGGTTCAGTTTAAGAGACAGGACATCTGCTTCTTCCTGAAGGATTCTTATTAGTTACTGTTGAATAGAAAAGGAGGTAAAGCCAACCCCCCCCCCTTCCACTGCCCTGTGTGTAAGAATCCGAATTTCCTTAAATATTTTTGTTGTTGTTGGGAAAGTGATTCACGACAACATCCTTTTGGATTGAATATTTACTTCATATTCTGCATCATTTTTGTATCTATTTTTTTCAAGTGGATTTATGTTCCTTTAATGAAAAGAATTGCCAGTTTAGCCAGGGATTAAGCATAGAATTTTTAAAAAAAACATCTGGATTTCCTCTGGCTAATTTTGTGGCCACAATGCAGTGGCTCTGGGGAAAAAAAGAATTGTCTGCAAGGAATATTTTCCACATCAATTGGTCTGCTCAGGAACCTATGAACCCCAGCTACAAAGCCACTGTGCATGGCAGATACTGGGTTCTGTTCTATAGCATGTTCTAGAAGAGGGAGAACCAGGTTTTCAGGGTCTCACCATCACCATTTGTGACACCCTATGCACTATCCTTCACCCACACATTGTAATTTAGGCTACTTCTCATTGGGACAACACGGCTCTGCGTTGTTCTCCCTGACATCTAACTTTTAGTGTATTTTTATTTATCTTAAAATCATAGAATCATATAACAGTAGAGTTGGAAAGGGCCTATAAGGCCATCGAGTGCAACCCCTTGCTCAATGCAGGAATCTACCTTAAAGCATACCTGACAGATGGTTGTCCAGCTGCCTCTTGAAGGCCTCTAATGTGGGAGAGCCCACCACCTCCCTAGGTCATGGGTTCCATTGTCGTGTTGCTCTAACAGTCAGGAAGTTATTCCTGATGTCCAGATGGAATCTGGCTTCTTGTAACTTGAGCCCATTATTCCGTGTCCTGCATTCTGGGTTGATTGAGAAGAGATCCTGGCCCTCCTCTGTGTGACAACCTTTCAAGTATTTGAAGAGTGCTATCATGTCTCCCCTCAGTCTTCTCTTGTCCAGGCTAAACATACCTAGTTCTTACAGTCTGTTCTCATAGGGCTTTGTTTCCAGACCCCTGATCATCCTCATGTCCCTCCTCTGAACCACCTCCAGCTTGTCTGCATCCTTCTTGAAGTGTGGTGCTCAGAACTGGATGCAATAATCAAGACGAGGCCTAACCAGTGCCGAATAGAAGGGAACCAGAACCTTGCACGATTTGGAAGCTAAACTTCTATTAATGCAGCCCAAAATAGCATTTGCTTTGTTTGCAGCCATATCACATTGTTGGCTCATATTCAGCTTGTGGTCTACAACAATTCCAAGATCCTTCTCGCTTGTAGTATTGCTGAGCCAAGTATCTCCATCTGGTAACTGTGCCTTTGGTTTCTTTTTCCTAGGTGTAAAACTTGGCATTTATCCATATTAAATTTCATTCTGTTGTTTTCAGCCCAGGGCTCCAACTTATCAAGATCACTTTGGAGTTTGTTTCTGTCTTCCAGGGTATTAGCGATCCCATCCAATTTTGTGTCATCCGCAAATTTGATAAGCATTCCCTGCATCTCCTCATCCAAATCATTAATAAAAATTAACGCGGTACCCTGCTTGTTACCTCCCCCCAGTGTGAAAAAGTACCATTGATAAGCACTCTTTGAGACCGATTCTGTAGCCAACTGTGGATCCACCTAATAATTGTTCCATCTAGCCCACTTTTAGCTAGTTTGTGAATCAGAATGTCATGGGGCACTTTGTCAAAAGCATTGCTGAAGTCAAGATATACTATATCCACAGTATTCCCACTGTCCACAATGGAGGTGACCCAATCAAAAAATGAGATCAGATTAGACTGACAGGATTTGTTCTTGACAAATCCATGCTGGCTTCTAGTAATCACTGCATTGTTTTCAAGGTATTTACAGATTGACTTCTTCATAATCTGTTCCAAAATTTCCCCAGGGATGGATGTCAGTGTAACTAACATCCCAGTGTTACATTTGGCGATGAAGGTGGGGTCCAGCTGCAACAGTCAGACTGACTGGCCTGTAGTTCCCAGGTTCCTCCTTTTTCCACTTTTTGAAGGTAGGGACAACATTAGCCCTCCTCCAGTCATCCGGCACTTCACCCGTCTTCCATGATTTTGCAAAGATAATAGACAGTGGTTCTGAGAGTTCTTCTGCCAGCTCCTTTATTACTCTAGACCCCCTCTAGATGGATTCCGTTTGACCCCTGGTCAGCCGATTATGCGCATATTCGCTGAAGCGCGTTATCGTAAATGCTTGTATGCAGGAGGTAATTGAGCACTCAACTGGTGACCTGACCGGTTGTTTCAAATGCGCTTTACAAGTAGTTAATGCGGAAAATCGCTTGTTCACATAATCAAAATGCGCTTTAACGGCCGGAGCAAAATAAAACTCGCTATTTAACGCACATTCGATAATGCGCATCTCCTTTTCAACAAACCCAGGTGAGGCAGTGGCTGTTCTGAATCAGTGCCTGGGCACGGTAATGGATTGGATGAGGGCTAACAAACTGAGACTCAATCCAGACAAGACGGAGGTACTGTTAGCGGGTGGTTCATCTGTCCGGCGAGGTGATGTTCACCCTGTTCTGGAGGGGGTTGCACTCCCCCTAAAGGATCGGGTCCGTAGTTTGGGGGTGCTCTTGGATCCAGAATTGTCGCTTGAGGCACAGGTGAACTCGGTGGCAAAGAGCACCTTTTACCAACTTAGGCTGATATACCAACTGCGCCCTTATCTGGATAGAGATAACCTAGCTACAGTTATCCATGCTCTCATAACCTCTCGTTTGGATTACTGCAATGCGTTATACGTGGGGCTGCCTTTGAAAATGGTCCGGAAACTTCAGCTGGTACAAAACGGGGACTGGCCAACGAGACCATATTACTAGGGTGAGCAGACGCCCGGATTTGTCCGGACATGCCCGGGAAATGGGGAGCAAATCCGCATCCGGGCGGAAAAACTGTTTTGAGGGGCCAAATCCGGAAATTTAGCCCCCCAAAAGGGTGACCAGATGGCCCTGGGGCGATCCGGGCCAACCGGGGGGCGGCAGGGGCAAATCGGGGCGGTGGGGGGTCATGCGGCGGTGGCGGGAGGCTGGTGGCGCGAGGCACTTACCGGCTGGGGCGTCCGCTTCCCTCCAGTGCTCGGAATCTACTGAGAAACAGGCTTCGTGGCCTGTCCCTCAGTAGCGCGCCGGGTGATGACACGGCGCGGGGGGGGGGCGGCGCGGCACGGGGGGGCGTGGCGCGGGGGAGCGCGGCGCGGGGGGGCGGTGTGGCGCGAGGCATGCGGGCAGGGGGGCGGCGCGGGGCGGGGCAGCGCAGGCGCACGGTGGGGGGGGTTGTTTTGGGTGGGTGGGGTGGCAGGGGGGGGTCCGGGATTTTGATCCTTAAAATCTGGTCACCCTACATATTACGCCAGTCCTTTTCCAACTTCACTGGCTGCTGATCCAGGTCCGGGCCCAATTCAAAGTGCTGGTACTAACATTTAAAGCCCTAAACGGCTTGGGGCCAGGTTATCTAAAGGAACGCCTCCTCCCATATGTACCTGCCCGGACCCTAAGATCATCTACAGGGGTCCTTCTCCGTGAGCCCCTGCCAAAGGAAGTGAGGCAGGTGGCCACTAGGAGGAGGGCTTTCTCCGCTGTGGCACCCCGGCTGTGGAATGAGCTCCCCAGAGAGGTTCGCCTGGTGCCTACTTTGTACTCTTTTCATCGCCAGGTGAAGACCTTTTTATTCTCCCAGTATTTTAACAGTTAAATTAACTCAATTTTATCCTTGCTGTTTTAAATTTGTATTTTAATCTGTATGAATTCCTGCTGCTGGTTTTATTCTGGTTTTATTTTGGTTGTGTTTTTAGATTGTATGTTATTTGTTGTTTTTGGATTGTGGCTTGTTTTATATTTTTAAAATGATTTTATGGTTTTAATTTTTGTGAACCGCCCAGAGAGCTTCGGCTATAGGGCGGTATACAAATGCAATAAATAAATAAATAAATAAAATGATCGGATGTTTAAAGCGCCTCGGCCCCCAATTTGCGCTTCTCTCTTGTAGAGGTAAAAAATTTAATCAGCCTTGAAAGAGCTTTAAACCTCTCTTGTAGAGGCAGCCCTAGATGCAGTTCATCAGGCCTTGGAGATTTGAACTCGTTCAAAGAAATTAGGTGCTCCTTGACCATTTCTTTATCAATCTCAAAGTGCAGTCCTTCCCTTCAGCTTGTACTTCATTTTTGCCAGTAGGATCATAGACCCGCTTATGGGAGAAGACTGAGCCAAAGTAGGAATTGAGCACTTCGGTCATTTCTTTGTCATTTGTTATCAATTTGTCATCCTCAATGAGCAGTTGAACCACCATTTCCTTTCTCTGTCTTTTACTATTTACGCATCTGAAGAAAGCCTTTTTATTGCTTTTAGCATCGCTCGCTAGTCTCACCTCGTTTTCAGCTTTAGCCTTCCCAACACCATTTTGGCACTTCTGTGCTACTTGTTTATACTCTTCTTTTGTAGCCTGGCCTTCCTTCCACTTCCTATATGTATCCTTTTTTATTTTCAGGTCATCTCTAAGCTTTTTGTGGAGCCACATTGGTTTCTTCTGTTGTCTTCTATTTTTTTTCTTTGTTGGAAATGTTTGTAACTGTGCCTTTTAAATTTCACCCATCTTGGACTCCTTTTCGCATTAGGGTCACTTGCCATGAGACCTTACTTATCAAAGTTCTGAGTTTATTAAAATCAGCTTTCCTGAAATCCAGACTACGCGTATGGCTACACACAGCTTTTGCTTCCTTTAAAATCAAGAACTCAAGTCTGATATGGTCGCTTTAACCGAGTGTTCCTGTATCTGCCACTTTATCCACTAAGGCACTTTCTACACCTACGAGCGTAGGGGGAAGGCCTGGGGATGATCCCGGACGTACCTGCTTCCAGGATAGTCCTCCTCTTGCTAAACTGGAAGTCCTGGCTTCCTGCCGGTACGTCGCACCATCACGCCTGCCATTTTTTTCTCTAAAAAGCATCTGGAGAGCACACTTGTGCTCCATCAGACAGGGAAGTGCATTTTTTAAAAAAAAAACACTTAAATCGCCCCCCCCCCCATCCAGGAGATGGCGAACTTGCTTCCCCCCTTCCCCTGATAGGCACGGAGCCATGCCACAAGTAAGAGGGCACCAGCCAGGGCGGGCACCCACACATTCAGCGGTCTTGGGATGTTCCTGGGACTGCAGGAAGAATCGGGTTTTCCCAAGGATCCCTTATCTGGGGGAAAACCCATGCTCATCCCCTCCACACTTGGGAGTTCCTGTGCATCATTTGCATGCACAGGGACGACCCAGGGACGGTCCCGTGTAAAAAGGCTGGTGTAGAAATGGCCTAAGTTATCCCTATTGGTCAGTATCAAATCAAGGATAGCCTTTCCTCTAATTCCTTCCTCCACTTTCTGTAGGAGAAAGTTATCAGCCACACATGTCAGGAATTTCTTGAAGGGGCCACTTTTGGTAGAATTTGTCTCCCAACAGATATTGGGGTAATTGAAGTCCCCCATTACTACTACATTGGATATCTTTGAAATACTGGTGATTTGCTTTTCAAAAGTTCCATCCTCGCCTTCTCCTTGATTGGGTGGTCGGTAGTAGACTCTGACTATCATGTTCCTGTTATTCCTTGCCCCATTTATTTTACTCCAGATGCTGTCGATGGGGCTCCCAGGCTCATCCTCGTGTATTTCTGTGCAGGGATAACTATTTTTAACATATAGTGCAACTCCACCTCCCTTTCTGTTTCTTCTGTTCTTTTTAAACAAGTTATATCCTTCAATTGCTATATTCCAGTCATGGGAGTCATCCCACCAAGTTTCAGTTATACCTATGAAGTCGTATTTGCCTTCATGTATTAAGAGTTAAAGTTCGTTCTGTTTGTTTCCCATACTCTGGGCATTAGTATATAGACATTGAAGACCATGTGCTTTATAGTCTGGCTTCTTTCCTACATTGTTCTGAACACTATTTTTGGGCACTATTGGAACTGTTCTCTCTGTTATGGGACATAAGCCATCATCCATTGTTGCCTCAAAGTTTATGTCTCCCTCCCCCATAGGATTCAGTTTAAAGCCCTCCTGATGAAGTTCTTCATGCTGTGGAAAAACACATTCTTCCCATCCCTTGTGAGGTGTAACCCCTCCCTTGCCAGCAGTCCATCTTTCAAGAATCTGAATCTCTCATGTTGGCACGACCTTCATAGCCAGTCGCCCACCCAGAGTATTTTTCTTTCCCAAAAAGGTTCTCTCCAGTACTACAATCTAAGAGAAAATAAACATCTTGGGAACTCCATCCTACTATTTCAAGAGTTTCCCCTTTCTCAAGGGGATCCATGGAGAGAATCAGTTTTGAGGTGTCCCTCCCCCAGAACCCGTTGGCGGGAAGCATGAGAGATGAGCTGTAACTAGCAAAAGATCTCAAGGAAGTAAGTCTTGCATGTCTAAGTGGCCAGCAGGGTTTGCCTAAATAAACATCTTAAACAGGAAGTTTCTGACTGTGTGAAATATATGAAGAAACACCCAGAGATTGGGGTGGGGGAGAGAGAATTTCAGTAAGACTGCCAACATTTCTCAAGTGGGGATCCATATATACCTAGTACATATTTCAGGAACAAACTTAGAATAATAAATTCATTTTATATCTGGCAAGGTTTGGAGATATCAGCCTGAAGTATTTTGAGCCCAAACTTATAATTCAGGCTAGTGCAGATTTGCATGTTTATGATTTGGTGACCAAAGCATGAAGGGGGGGGGGGATTGCAGGTGCAAATGAATCACCACAAAAATCAGTCACCTATGATGCAGAATGTTCGTTTCCTCTCACATCCCCCCCCCCACAAAGACCACAATTCAGCTGCCAATCATGAACTGTAGATAAATAAATTGATCTATATGCAGAAGTGGCCAATCTGCAGTCATTAACCTCTTAATTCCCTTTAACAAGTTATAGCATACTAGCCCAAATAAAAGACGGCTGCTTCATTTGGCTGGAAACTAATGCCAGATGTAATACAGACATCAGATCCAAATCTAGAATGTAAGAAAGGCAGGTGCGCATGCTGGATGGGATAAATAAGTTGGGATGCTATGATCATCATAAAAACTAGTTACAGGTCATAGATCAACAAACTAAGATCCCCTCTACAAGAATTCGGTTTGACGCCTGGTTCTCTGATTATGCGCATCTTCTCGGAAGCGCTTTATGGTAAATGACTGTACGCGGGAGGTAATTGAACGCACAACAGGTGACCTTACCGGTTGTTTGAAATGCGCTTTAGAAGTAGTTAATGCAGATAATCACTTGTTTACATAGTCAAAATGTGCTTTAACAGGCTGAAGCAAAATAAAACTCGCTATTTAACGGGCATTCGATAATGCGCATAATCGAATAGATAACGCGCCTCAACTCCTGATTTGCGCTCCGCTCATGTAGAGGTAAAAATTTTAATGAGACTTGAAAGAGCTTTAAATTTCTCGTGTACAGGCAGCCTAATAAACAAACAATAGCACTGAATCAAGAGATAGAAGCTCCAAGCAAAATTTGGCTAAAGCAAACTTCAAGGCCCATTTGGACAAGTCCCATTTAGGTAAAATCTCTTTAGGAGTTCCAAGGTTTGTTTAAAAAAAAAAAATCAAGAATAGCTCAATTTGCAGAATACTTTCATGTTTTTCTGTGTTGCTGCTGAATCTTATATTAATTAGAACATTGCGACAAAGCTGGAGGATTCCAACCAGACGAACCATCTGAAGCTGATTGGGGGAAGTTGAGAGAATTTCAGTAAAAAAAAAAAAAAACTCAGAGTGAAATTTCCATGCATTTCTTGCCAGGCAAGAACTGACATTCCATGGGAGATGGGAGCAAAGCCAAGAGTGAATGGCCTAGTCAACTTAAGCGACTTCTATATCTAATCTGAAGGAAGCATGACTGATTTGAGCTGGCTCATGAAGTCCCTGATAGGGAGTTGCCATCTACTTTGCAGATGGAATTGCTTGTATTTGGGGTTTGTAGTTTGAAACAGAATTGCTCTTTAAATCTGGAAGGCTAATTTTTATTCTTTTTCTCTAGATCAGCTTCCACCTGCCCTTACTTATGAGTAACAAGTTGCGTATGAAACCATGCTTATACTAGATGTAGAGAGATCTTTGCATAAGCCCTGCTGGCTGAGTTCACATGACATGACAATCCACAGTTGGGAGTTGAATATTCAGGATGTCACCCATCGGCACCGCAGGTCATCATGGCTTAAACAAGTCATGATGAGCTGTGGCATGGCGTGCCACAGCTTATCCCCATTTTGTAGTTGGGGATAAGCATTAAACCTTTGTGCTAGTAACACCTGTGAAGGATGAAGTAGGAAAAGGGCCCATCTTGAACCTGGTTAGCTTGGCTTCTTGGGGGGGGGGGGAATATAGGTCCCTGGATGTGATTTGGAGACATAGTGCTCCCTTGGGTCCCGCACTCTAGAGGCAAAACCATCCAGGGTCAGGAAGGAGGACAGCTTGTAACTTGTGTCTGGAAGGCAGTCTTTGTATCTCCCCTGCCTGAGAAATGCAGACACTCCTGAAACAGAGATAACTTGCCTGTCTTCCCAGAGGAGGAGATGCCAAGGCTATATTTCAGGCCAAAAGGTGAAGAAGTGGGAGAGCATCCAAAATAGAGCTACGAATTGAAGAGAAATGTCTCAAGATGTTGGAACAAAGGTTTTATTTGTAAAAAAGCTCAACGCGCTTCAGCCTAATTTTAGCTTAAGGGCTTCTTCAGGGGGTTATAAAAACATCTGCAGAAGTTCCTGTAATATTGTATCTTACTCAATTCAGGCAGACATTTTTGTGGAGGGACAGGAAGAAGGAAGAATGTAAGCATATTATTCCCACATAACAAGAAAGCATTGGAAGCCAATTTAAGGATAGTATTCCCCCCCCCCCAATCTTTATAAATGAAACTACAATGCCTTATTGTCATGTTTGTATTATTTCAAGTAAATACATTTCAGATAAACATACATATCACAATTGTTCCATCTGCATGAGGCAAAATAAGAAACTGGAGTAGCCCCTTGTACTAAAATGGTCATGCACTGAAGTGGGATTAACTTTTTCCACTTCAAAATGTGCACATAGAGAAATCTCTAGTTAGCCCTGAGAACTTGGTGTCACAGCTGTTGACTATGTACAGCCCATGGTATGTTCCGATGCCTTGCCTTGATCATTATGGGTGAATACAATCAGCTCATCACAAAGTTAATGTGGCTACTTCATGAATGTGTCCTAATGTGAGGTGAAGTGCATCAAAGTCAGTCATGGGTATCATAATACAGATACCCATGACTGACTTTGTCTTTTCCTGTGCTGTTACTCCATCTCTACTTACTTACTCATTATGTTGCTATTGAGTATGGGTGGGCAATTTGTAGCCCTCTAGATGTTTTGGCCTACAACTCCCTCAGCGTTGGCTATGCTAGCTAAAGTAGATGGAAGTTGTAGGTCAAAACGCCTGGAGGGCCATAAGTTGCCACCTGTTATGAAATAAAGACCTATCCTTCCCAGCATTGCTACAGTCACTATTTCTCAATGCAAACTTTGGGTGCCTCTACAAGAGGCATTTAAAGCTCTTTCAAGGCGCATTAAAAAAATTACCTCTACAAGAACGGAGCGCAAATCGGGCATAGAGGCGCGTTATCTCCCCGATTATGCGCATTATCGAATGCGCGTTAAATCACGAGTTTTATTTTGCTCCAGCCGTTAAAGCGCATTTTGACTGTGTGAATAAGTGCTTATGCGCAATAAGTACTTGTAAAGCGCATTTTGGACATCTGTTAATGCGCTTCACCGCCTCTCGCCGCCTCTCGTGCAGAGGGATCAGGCGTAAATGCGCTTCTGCGATTATGCGCATAATCGCCTAACCAGGTGCAAAAGCGAATCCTTGTAGAGGGGACCTTAGAAACAATTACAAACGGATGCAGAAATAGGATGAAACAAATTTAAGACTGGAAAAATTAGAAACTAAGGGAAATCAAAGTTGACCGATTCATCCATCCCTGCTAAGAAGTAAGTCCGACGCAATTGACAGGGTTCTAGCCTTAGGCCTCCATCACACCTAATCCCCCCCTGGTTTGCCTCCGCATTTTTTTTTTTACCTCTGAGGCAAAAGCGCATCAAGCTTACGATCCCTTTCACCGGAATAACTGCTCTTTCGCTCCTTGGCTTGTTAGCTCTTGGCTCCACTCGACCTCTCCCCTTCTCTTTCTCCCTCTGGTCAGGTCCTGGCAGATGAGCACTTCAACTGGACCGCCTTTGTCCCCAGGCAAAAATGGAACGACCCTTTAGTCTGGCTCTTTGGGGGCATCAAGGGAGTACACAATCCTGTCTCTGCAGAGATTCAGATGTTGTATGATTTTAAAAAATGCTTTGGAGCCTGGGATGCAAGGTTTGGGTTTTATATTGAGGCTTGGAGCCGGCTGCTGGGAGAGATCACTTTTCCCTGCCAGGGCCTGATGCAATCCATTCAAGCCCCCAGTTCCTTTAAAACTAAATGGAGGCTTAGGGTGTGTTAAATGGGTTTAGGGAAAATAATCCAGACTTTTAGTGTCCTAGGAAAGGCTGGGGAAGAGGTGGGGTATCAGCAGGACAGGCGCAGCATCATGTGAGTACTGTGCTGCAAATCCACACACTAGGCATGGTGAGAGTGCGCTAAATCGGTGGTGTGATCTTGCCCAAGTTAAACCACCTTTGTCCTTTGATTTAAAGCAATTAAATGTTTTCATTTATATCACATGCAATTTATTTGCAAGCCAAAGGCTGTTAATAAAATCTATAAAAAATTACAAAATGATAGAAATAAAAACATTGGAGTAATTCAACAAATGATGAATCTGAACTAAAATACAACTAGACCTTTACACAAAGAATCATATTTACAGTTAACTAAGGCAAAAACTGCAACCTGCTGGGTCACTCGACTATCCTAATCAGATAGCAGGTAACATGTATGTCTTAAAGCAACCCAGATATAATAACCATCGACATTGGTGAGGTCTCTTCCCAAAAAGCACAGTTTTAGTTTTAGAATAATATATTTGTAGTTTTTCTTCAAGACAATATTCAGTTAGCCTCGACAAACGTCTTCTCAATCCAACAAGTGTTACGATACTAACACCGTGTCATCAGAATATAGAACAGAAATCCTGTGGCAACCAACTGAGGGAGAGAAAACTTCTAAATCAGTTAATTTAGGTACTAAATCATTTATATTAAGTTAAAAAGAAAGGGGGACAGAAGACAACTTGTTTGATACCAGTGATCCCTACTCTCACTCTTGCAGTAAGATCTGTTTGAAGCTCTTGGAGCAAAACCAATAAGCAGTTTTCGACATTTGTACTAGCCAATTTATACCATAGTCTGTATCTGTGTATGGAATCAAAAGCAGCAGTCCAACCTACAAAGGCTGTATGAACAAATGCTTTGTAGGGCTCACTATACTTTTTCTTTCAAGATATTGAAAAGTCAGTGATCAGTAGCGCTTAGCCCTCTTCCAAAACAAGCTTGTTCATGATTACTGCTGTTCTGTTCTTCCCAGACTTCAAGTTTATGTAATACATATTTTCCATACAACTTAGAGTCTATATCTAAAAGCCTTAATGGATGGTAATTTCCAAGGTCTTGTCTGTAACACTTTTTAAAAATATAGGTAAAATAATACTTTGTTTCCATCCATGGGGGAAAATTCCCGTTCTATTAATATGTGTGAACAATCTCACCAATAAAGAGACCATCAGTCAGGAGAACTTTTATATATTTCAAGCGGTACTATATCTTCTCCTGAAAGATATGTTATAGGCTTTCTCATGTCATCAATAGACACTCAGGACCATTGAGGAAAATCATCCACTTCAATGGGGTAGGGAGCTCTGTTCTTCCTAGGTATAGATCCAAAAACCTTACTGTACTACATTATCCAATCCTTTTCTGGAATTTGGGCAACCATTAAGGATCTGTTCTTTCCTAAATCACTGGACACCAGATTCCACAATCAATCCTCCTTCCTTTCTTTAACAGCCAATGCTAATTGGCACCACAAATATTCTGCACTTAAATCAAGGGGATGTAATTGTCTTAACTCAGGCTGGTTTATGCCCCAACTATGTACGTGTACGTGCCAATTTCTAGGTTTCTGTTTGAATAATCCAGTTACTGAAATTGATAAACACACACACACACACGAC
Organism: Anniella stebbinsi; assembly: GCA_029215795.1. Taxonomy (NCBI): domain Eukaryota; kingdom Metazoa; phylum Chordata; class Lepidosauria; order Squamata; family Anniellidae; genus Anniella; species Anniella stebbinsi. Next base: position 105,723,022 of record JARDYH010000003.1, read on the forward strand.
AAGTATTATTATTTTCTAGGGGTGTTATTTGCTCATTAAAAAACAGGAATGTTCACCGTATGATTTATTTTCATCTTTTAAAAAATACTCTATCCAGCTTTTTTAAACATTAATTTCTCTTTTAATTTATAAGCTATTGAATTAATTTGAGGCTATTGAAACTGAATATAATATACATTAACAAAAATATTTCTATAGAAACAGAAATTAAATTTAAGATCATATATACATGTATCTGAGAGTAAATCCCATTGAACTTAATATGTCTTACGTCTGAGAAAAGGATTGCACTGTTAATGTTGTTAAGCCTTCTTAGGTTGCAGATATACACATTTCCCTGACAGTAACCCACAGTGGGTTTATTTCAGGGTACGCATGCATAAAGTCATACACTCTTGGATCTGCCCAGAGTAACTTTCACTGAACAAGTTTATAGGGTTTTTTTTAAGTAATATCAAAAATGTTAGACTAAACTTGACAAAAAAGAAATATTTTCTGGAGGGCAAGACTATGACTATGTGTTTATTATGTGATGGAGTAGATATAAAATTGTAAATGAACAAGAATTCTAAATAGCAACAGATCTCAGGAATACAGGATACCTGTTCCTGTTTCAGAGCTGCAAAAAAAGTCTGAAAGAAATTAAAATCGTGTATATGGACTATTTTCAGCTATATCTACACGTTGTGAATTTCTGCCGTACAGCTGGTCCTATTTACATTTATTCAGAAGTAATCTCCACTCGATCTAATGGGATTTATTCCGACTTAAGTCTGCATAGGACTTAAGAATTGTAAAACACTCTCCTGAAATAGAAAACCTTATAAAAAATGTAAAATAAGCTTTTCTGCAAAGGAAAGAAGCCGCTTAACAACTAACCGAAAGTTTATATTTAGTATTTACTTAATTTTTTCATAGTTGTTTCATAATATGCTGCATGGACCTCTATAAGAATATCTTACATGAAGAGGAATCTGTTCATGTAAGTGTTGTGGGAATATTTCAGGTATGATCATAACAATAGCTAGTGATAACAACATTTAAATGATTGAGAAACTAATATTGATTTCATGCTTCTAATAAAAACATGTATCTGTTCTCCTGTAAGATAGAACCAGCAACGTACTAGCTAGATGTGTTGAGCCTCATCATAATGAACTTTGGTCCACTAGCAACTATATGCATTCTGTATTGTTTTAGTTTATCTTGACCTCCATCATTCATATGTGGCGCCTTTCTCTGTTTTGACTTAGAGACAAGTTACATCATTCCTATGTGCTACCCTGTATTATTGTAAACTTTCCCCTGGTACAAAGGTGATTCTGTACAAAAAGCTAGATATGCTAATTCTGATGTTTCCAGTTTCCTATATAAGAGTGATAACCTACCTGCGGGATCGCCTTCTCCCGTACAATCCGCCCCGCACGCTCAGGTCCTCTGGGAAGAACTTACTGCGGTCGGCCAAGACTAGGCTGACAACTGTTACCCAGAGGACCTTCTCTTCTGCCGCTCCCAGACTGTGGAATGACCTGCCGGAGGAGACTCGTCAACTTAACAGTCTTTTAGAATTTAAGAAAGCTATAAAGACTGTTCTCTTCCGGCAGGCATATCCAGTGTAATTTTTAGAATGTTTTTAGGATGTTTTAGGATGTTTTAATGCAGTTTTAATAATATTTGTCATGTTTTAATTAGTTTTATGTATTTTATCATGCTGTTGTTCCCCGCCTCGATCTAGATGGAGAGGCGGGTAAGAAATATATATTTATATTATATATATATATATATATATATATATATTATATTATTATATTATATTATATATATATTATATATTATATATATACTTAATTCAGTCAGAGGTCTATCTCTGGCTCCCTCAGCTGATGTGTCTTCTTCAATAAACCTACCTTTAAGAAACCAATACGTGAGTATCTTTGGTCTCCACTGTAACTGAGTCTAGTTGCTTGCATGAATATAACTCCTTTGATGTTATTGGGTGGGATGTCACTAATCTATGGGAGGTCCCTTCCCCATCTTAAGGTTATTCATCCCTAGTCTACATTTAGGCCAGTTACTGTATCAAAGCATTATAAAGAATTAAAGTAAAGATCTTTCTCATAAGGGATCTGTGACAATAAATGACCCCTTTCTCATAAGAGGGAGTCATAGGCCTCCCTGGGGGACTCAAATTCCTGCCACAGTAAGATATCAACTGTTATGGAAAGCTTCATCACTAAAAGGAGTGCCAGAATTTGCACTGTTTGAAACTCAGATGCTTAAAAATCAAGGTGCATAGGTCTAAAAATACTAGACATGGTTGTCGACAATATCAATAGGCCTTTACGTATGATGCTGTATGTGCAGATTACAAATCCCTCCTGCCCTCATTGATGACTTTTTAGGATATCTCTGATGGCTAGGGTTGCCATACGTCCTGGAAAACCGGGAATGTCCCGATTTCCAGGTGATTTTGAAATGTCCCGACTGGCTGGGCAAGAATTCAGGATTCCCTGTCCAGCCGGCTGGAGAAATTCCAACCTCCAGAATGGTGCCTTGAGCCTGTTCAGCAGAGCAGCAGCAGCAGCAGCAGCAGAGAAAGAGACAAGTTAATTTGCCGCCTTTTCCAGAGTGCTGCTGCTCCTCCACAGGCTCAGCTGAGTCACTCACTGTGACTCACCTTTTTGTGCCTGCGGCTGCATAGAAGAAAAAGAACAACAGGGAAAGACGCACATGCTCTCCTCAGGCTGCCTGAGTTTGGTGAGTTTGCCTATTTGCATTCAGAGCTTTGGAGGAAGAGCTGGGCAGAGACGCTGTGGGGAAGAAAGAGAGGGGGGAGGGAGGGGAAAAAGAAAAGTCCCTCCCCAAAACATTCCCTTCAAAAATCCACCTCCTTAGATTTGGGATGCAAGCCTCAAATCTGTTACTTGGAAGTAAGTTGCAGTGAATGTAAGATGTCTGGTTTTACAATTGTTGACGTTTTAATTTAAAATTGCGCTTTGCAAAAACGTGAAGTAGCTTTCCTGTTATGTGTGTAGAAAAATATTTCTCAATTAAAAAGGAGGAAAACAAAAACATTACTTTGCAACAAAGCACAACAGCAAACTTTCATTTTAACTGAATAAAATACAGTAAAGGAAATTTTCATCTGGATTTTAAAAACAAAAAATATACATATAATGGTACGATCCAGCTACTATTAAACATTTTTAGCTACCTAAACTTATGCATGTTTAATTAGAAGTCATTTCCACAGAACTCACCGAGACCTACTTCTGAGTGGACACACAGTAAGTCCCATTGTCTGCAGTGGGGCTTGCTTTCAGGACAGGTAAATGTGCTGGGTTGCTCAGACATAAGTCCTACTATGGTTCAATGGGTCTTACTCCCAGGTAAGCATGCATGGAATTGCAGCCTTAAAAGTGCTTAACTTTGATTGGATCATGCCTTAAGTTTAATTTGGGAAGTGTGTGTGTGGCCTTTTAAATATGTATAGGAAAATCAACATTGTTGTTGTTGTTGTTATTTACAATTCATTTTGATCTCTTCAGTTAGTGCCACCGAAAAGTCCATATTCTGCTAGAGCCACCACTTGAACACAAAGTAGATGGCTACTTTGGGGTTAAAATATATATTTTAATATTAATATTCTTAATATCCTATGGTAACTACTTGGGCGATTGGGGTGGGGGTAAGTCTCCATATTGAATTCTCCTCTAGCTTTTGAGAACTAGTAGAGAAATGTAATTTAGTGTCTTTTTTATTGCTTAAACTGTTGCCTATTATTTATTTGCAGATGCTTAAATACTTTAGGCTGCAATCCTATGCATACTTATCTGGGAATAAGTCCCATTTAACTCAATAGGATTTATTTCTGAGTAGACACACATAGGATTGCTGCCTAAAGTAAAGGATAGCTTTATGTCTTTCCCTAGACCTTTACATATTGCTCAGGTTTTAAAAACATTCTAGCCAAAATAAATAAATAAACTGTCCTGGTTTTGTGGATTCAGAATATGGCAACCCTACTCTGACCCAGCAACTTAATTTTTGCTATTTTCTGCATTCCTATTTAGAGAAATTACAGCATATAGATAAATTAACATTACATCTCCATCAACTCTTACAAGGTGGTAAAATTTTGTGTTGTACACTTATTTAGATTTCTGCTAAGTAAAAACACTTTAAATGCTTCAAAGCTAGACATAGTTTTCTTACTTTTGTTATTTCAAATACTACTTGGTGCTAAGGCTGAATTATTTTAAGCTACAAGTTAAACAGAAATGGGTTTGTTTTATTTTTAATTCCAAATGATTATTGCTTAAGCATGCACTTAAATGCAGGAGTTAAGTCTATGTGATATAGAAGTGATTAACTTTAGCTGGATCATGCTTTGCATTTGTAATTGTCTTATCTGCATTCTTCTAGTTGAAACTCACCCCCAGTTGCAGGAATAAAACAAAGGCAAAGCCTGCTGATTGTTAGTTAGAACATTAATATAATGTTCTAACTAACATTATATTAACACAGCTGTAATATTAATTAGTAATTGAATGAAATAGCAATAACAACGCTTATCAAAAACGAAGACCTCAAAGAAAAAGACTAATCAGCCTAAACTTTCAAGATGACCTCTCAGTCCAGGCAATATGTAATTTGTTCCAATTGATGTCATTTACACTTATTAAGTTATTATGTCAACAAAGCACCTCAACACATGTGTACTTTCCCCCTCCCAACAGAATCCTATGGCCTGATCTAACCATATTTCCTCAGAGGTAAACGGCACAGATTTCAATGACATTTAGTTTCAGGTAAGCTTGCTTAGGAATGCTGCCTAATGTGCACCTATTGATACATCAGAAAAGACATCCTCTCTAAGAGGAAATTCCCCTTAACTGAGGCTGACATTTATGCATACTGATCAATTTTAAAAGCAAAATGATAAACTACCCCCTCCAAAAAAGCTATTAAGAAAAATGCATCCCCCCTGCAAATGAAAATAATAATAATAATAATAATAATAATATTTATTTGTAGCCCGCCTCTCCCTCCGGATCGAGGCGGGGAACAACAACAATATAAAACATAAAAATCACAACAGTTAAAAAAATTTAAAAACAAGAGAAAAATACAACATTAAAAACATCTTAAAATGCAGAAAGATTCCTAGTTATATATCTTGTACATGCTATATAACCTTTGTAACTCAAGTCAGTCTTCTTGGGAGCTGCAATTCCCACCCCACCCCCTGAACAGATTCCTGATGAGGTAATGTCATTCAAAAGAGACCAAAATGCTACATAGGGAATGCAGCTTTCTTGGCCCTGATCTGAACCTCCACAATTACATATAAACGGGATAGCTTAACTCCTTTGACTTTCCTTCTAGAAGTGCAGGTTCTCAGTAACTCAAGACATTAATATTTTAACATTTCAAGTGAACCTCCAAAAACATCCAATTGAAAGGACTTTGACCTGGGAGGCTCTGTCATATGATGAATGGCAAGTATGTTTCTCCCCCATTTTTGTCTGGGCCTAGCAAAGGAATTGAAGGATGCTATACTGTGTCTACTCTAGGCACAATACTGCCGATAGGGTAGGACCTTCGCTGTTTCCCTTATTCGCATCTTTTGGACACCATCTCCAAGGTCAAGGTTCTGTTTCTCTGATTACTGAGAGAAGTTCTGCCTTCAATAAATCTTGAATCAACAGACTATGTATTCAGCAACAACATATTCAAATTCACCCTTGGGTCAAGTGCAATTGAAGATCTCTGGACCCTGTCATTAAAATTGGGTGGGGTTTTGGAAAAATGGAAGTATTTCACTACAATGGTCAGAATATTTCCTGGGAAAGTGAAGAAAGCACCGAGAAGCAAGATTTTTTTAGAAGAAATGGGTGAAAATGTTCAAAATCAGTATAGTAGCTAAGATGCATTATCCACCCACTATATCAATGTGTAAAGTAAAACAGTGATTTTGCTAACAGGATCTAGCTAGTATTTCCCCCATAAATGCTCTTGTATGTGCATACTATTATATATTCCTATTTTCTAATCAGCACAATAAATTTCAGAAACATGCTTAATCACCTACTGGGAATACAGTTTATGTTGTAGGTAACATTTCAAGGAAAAACATCAGTTATCTAGTCACAAAGCTATATATGAGTAGAGATACTTTACAAGAATAAAAAGCCTTTCAAAATCTTATTCTAGAACTTCTAATTGAAAAGAACATTGCTTGAACAAAACAACAACAAGAACAACCCAGAACAGATTAATTATGGATTATGAAACATATTCCTTACCTTTCATGTTAATCCTGGATAAGAATCATATTCATTGGAACCTGGAAAATCTACTTCTATTGCTTTCATTCTGCATTAAAACAAAATAAATGTTAGTTTGGAAGAAATTGTTCTACCATGCCAAATAAATCACAAAATGTAATATGAAATAGGGGTGATAGTTCCAATTAGGCAGCCACACCCCTACCTTTAAAAAAGCAAAATTGATAGCAAAAGTTTAATGCAAAAGAATAACAATGATGTTATTCCGCAATTAACACATTTGTCCCATTTTGCTCTCAGTCTCACAAATTAGTCACAAATCTCAGTCACTTTTTGCTTTGAACACAGTTCAGTTTTAACCAACTCCAGAATTTTTTTTGCTTACAACGGCCTTATTTAGTGTCAGTAACATTCTGCCATCAATTTTGCAAGCAGCCCAAACCATGAAACTGTTTAAAAGCTAGAGAGGCCCAACCATATAACTCCATTTTTAAAAGCTTTGGAACAGTTTACTGTTCTATGGATGTCTACAGACACGTGTGTGTGTGTGTGTGTGTGTGTGTGTGTATGGGGAATGATCTGCAAATTGTGCAATCAATGAAATATTAGAAGTTGTAGAGAAAACACAGCAGTGCAAAAGCATCAAGATAAATGAACCACTTGTCCTGCCCATCTGGAGTCTTACACTTACAGGATACATGACAGCTATCTCAGATACATGCGCACCAGGACTGAGGAACAGTAAACCCAAGATTCTTTGCCCTTGTTAACTTACCTTGTATATCAAAAACAGGCTTAGTGAAACTAAAGCTGTTGGAAATCTCAAATCTTTTGTCCACTATAGTCTCACTTTGTGCCTACTTTTTTCCATTTTGCTGCCATCTGCTGGCAACTAGTGCCTTCTACACTGAAAAATTGCAGTGTATAAAATTAGCTTACACAATGATCATACAGTACAAATATGTAACCCCCCCTCTCCCCCCATACACATTCTATGTTTTCATGGCCAACCAATCAGACACTATTACAGTTCTAGGTCATATATTTTGAAATACAGCAGAATGGTTACAGAGGTCAACATCTGACTTCTCTTGGCTCTGCTTCAGTGTGGAAAAGCAGCATTTGTAAAATGCATTATTAGGCGTCTTCATTTCCAATTCAAACTGTGAGCATTTTAAAATGGTGAGGTGTTAGTTTAGGCTGCCTTTTGAGATTTCCACGTATATTGCAAACATATTCACAAGAAGACTATTATTCTGTGGGACTTTGGGGGGAAAATGAAGGCTGGAAATAGACAATTGTTATTTTTTTTTCCAGATAGCTGAAGGAAGTTTGGAGAAGAATTGCAGCTTATGGTAGGTGCAGTTTTGCTTCCAGTAAACAGTGGAGCAAGGCACCAGTGTCTACAGTGTTCAATAAAGAAATGAATGAAAATAATGTCCTTTATGACTGAGTATTTAATAAATGTTCGCCTTTAAATGAAATCCCTGGATGCACATCCTAATGAAATGTGCTTTGCATGCCTGTGATGCAAATCCAGTGTGGGCTGAAGAGTTAATGTTGAAAGAGTGGCTTGCTAAAACCACCAAATTATTTCATGGCAGAGATCAAATTCAAACCAGAGACTGCACAATTCAGAGCTCAGCCCCATTTACACTTAAGCCCAGCTGACATTTTCAAAACACATCTACTGAGTGCAGTGGGATTCGGTCCATTGCCCCTGCAGCTTGTTTGGCAAAAGGCGTGAATGGCGCCCTATGCTTGTACAAGTGTACATGCTGTGTATGTGCAATCATCCAAGCAGTATGGGCAATAATGTTGGCTGGGGATGATGGGAGCTGTAGTCCAACATATCTAAAGGGGAAGGCTGCCATAGGGCACAGTCCTGAGTGCTGGCTCAAGACGTGTTGCCTCCTGATGCAGAGCTCTCTGCCAAGGCCAATAGTTTTTATAAGTCTTGCTGCCCCATTCAGGCTTGACTTCATCTGAATCATTGCATTGGCTGCCTGTACATTTTCAAGCACGATTCAAGGGGCTGTGTGATAGAGTCTCCCCTTCCCTCAAATATCTTTTCTGACTGCAAATCTTTCACTGGATTACAATAGTCTCAACTTTCCTAACGTTTAACACTCTTTCCCCATCATTTTTCTCATATCCATACTCACAGATTCAGCATACTGTTACCATTGAACAAATGAAGCAGTGGACAAGTGCAGAGAAATCTAGTACAACAAACTAGCAACCTAGCATGCAGGAAGAGTATAAAATATGATTACCCTGCAAACATTAGCCATGGAACAAAATGGACTAAAGGCTTGTTGTAGTCACTTCTCGCCTCTTAGCTTGTTTCAACTTCTGGTTGATCAGTGAGAAACTAATCTAACAATGTGTTATTGTATCTCTGATTCATTAGCCATGTGAACAAGACCATGGTCAATACAATACAAAGATAGGCCAGAACAGATGCCCATTATTACAATGCTAGATAAGGATCTTTCCCTCCTTTTATCCAAGTATATCCTGAATTTACATTGCCTTAGTGTGCAGAGAACATGCAACCAGCAGGTGCTCTCCAGAAAGATGCTTTCAGAGCCTAGGAGATTCAGACACACTCAAGCCAAGCCACGCTACACACTCAAATATTACCTTACTTGGACAGAACAATTCTGGGACAAATCAATACTTTGCAATCAACCAGACATGACTGTCAAAAACAACAAAGAAAAAACACACCTACCTCAATGACATAACAATACCTAATGACAAAACTGTTGCAGAAAAGGAAGAGTTAAAGAGAGAAAAATATATACCACTGGCTATGGAAGTTAAAGAACTATGGTAACAGGAAAAATTACAATCATTCAATTAGTTAGAGTGATCATATGGAAAGGAGGACAGGGCTCCTGTATCTTTAAGAGCTGTATTGAAAAGGGAATTTCAGCAAGTGTAATTTGTATGCATGTAGCATCCTAACCCTAACCAGTACCTCACACGATTTGGAAGCTATACTTCTATTAATGCAGTCCAAAATAGTGCTTGCTTATTTTGCAGTCCCGTCACACTGTTGGCTCATATTAAGCTTGGGATCTACAACAATTCCAAGATCCTTCTCGCCTGTAGTGTTGCTGAGCCAAGTATCCCCAATCTTGTAACTGTGCATTTGGTTTCTTTTTCCTACTTGTATAACTTGGCATTTATCCCTATTAAATTTCATTCTGCTGTTTTCAGCCCAGCGCTCCACTCTATCAAGATCACTTTGAAGTTTGTTTCTGTCTTCCAGGGTATTAGTCATCCCACCCAATGTTGTGTCATCATCATCACCATCATCCACACACACCTCATACTCAGGCAATAAAAATTAAAATCTACACACCCCTACACAATCACTCAAAGTGTGTGTGTGTGTGTGTGTGTGTGTGTGTGGGAAACCCCACACCTTCCCCAAGGCAATTAAAAAAAACAAACAAGCAGTCAACCCAATTCCACATAAAAGGAAACAACCCACATAAATGGGGTTAATTTGCAGTGCCTTCTCCCACCCACCATGAGAGGTTTCAAAATAATAACTAGATATAACAGCGTGACTTTGAGAAGGCGAACTCTGAACATGCTCTGATATTGCTGTTTTCTCAGAACCTGGGGAAAGTGTGCACGTGGCCTTCACCCTTAAGAGGGAAGGAGGAAGGAAGGGGAGGCACTCTGTGCATGCCCAGAAACAGGCCAGATGAAAGGGGGCAAGTGCCCAGTCCAGCCCCAGCCCTTCAGTACAGGCTCCTGATGGCGCACTTGGTGGGCAAGAAGCACAGGCCGAGACAGTCCCAGCAGGACTCTGACAGAGCTGGGCATGTCCACTGACAGTCGCTTACCTCCCCTCCTCGGCCATGCTACTCCTCAACGCTCTATTGAGGAGCAGCAGCAGCAACGAAAGGAGGGAAGCGCCTCTCAGAGGACATGGGCACCTGTGGGCCACCAAAGGCATGCTGGGAGGTGTAGTACTGGCATGTAGAGTGGCTTATTTTAAATAAAACATGGGTTAACAAACCAGGTCACTAGCTCTCCATCCTAACTCAGCTCCCACTTTCCTGTCCTCTCACTAACTGTCTTTGTTCTCCTTCTACCTGACTTTCCCCAACTGCCACTCATCTTGCCCACCATTTCATTCTAGCCTCAGCTATCAGCCATTCCTCCATTCACTCTTCTGTTTCAATAGTAAAGTCAGGCTTTTACATAAAAATCATGAACTTTATTCAGTAATTCCTGCATCTGTCTTGGAATGTTGTGATTTAGTTATAACAGAAAAAACAACAATGCAGCATAAAAAATCTCATCAAAAGGCCTTGGAAAATAAAAATAAAATATTCCCTTGGCACTGGAAATCCATTAATGCAGCCACTAGGCAAGCCTGCCTGGGAAAAAGAAATCCGTAAGCAGGGTGCCACAACTAAGAAGGCCTGCTCTCCAGTTGTCTCCCACCCAGGGACTCAACTTACACCTACAACTCCCAGCATGTCTTGGGCAATTTAATTTGTTTAAAAGTTAACTCACAGGCCTAGCAACTGGCTATTTCTTTAAGATTATTACCTAGCAGACATATATCCTAGGGGCCTGAGCAATGCTGGGTATATCAGCTAGTAAAGATATAAAATGGCAGCTGCCCTAGGGTTCTATGAAGGATGCTCAGGGGTTTCATTTGGCCCAATTTCAAAGCAAACCAACCTGATTTGCCCCTCCCAGAGTAATGTATGGATTGAGACACAGTTATCCTTTGGATTTCACACTTCTCCAAACTAAAAAGAAAGTACATATTTAAAAAGCATATTGTATAATAAAATATGTTCTATACATACTCTGAGAGAAGATAAGTTCAAAAATACATATTTTTAAATACAAATTGTTGTGCAAATAATGGGCAGTATTCAATGCTTCCACTTGCTCCTCTGCTGGTTTGAGACCCACCAACAAGTGCAACAAGAAGGTGACACTTCCCAGAGAGACACCAGAAATGTTTCTAGAATTGGACAGATCAGCAGAGCTTCCTCCTATAAGCTCTGCTGATTTGTTCCATTCTGGAAAAGAGCATTTTCCATGGTTATATATACAACACCCATGTGGGAGTATCAGTTCATGGAAATGGCAACACCATATGATTGCGATTTGCCAGGGTCCCCATACATCCCTCAGGGACTCAAGTGGAGCAAGTATAGCCTGATTCATGGGCACATACCAGTGCATCTCGCCAAGCCCACCTCACGTCCCACTTCCAGTAGCTTTGCTCCAAAATGCTGCTGACATCAGGCTCAAATATAATGACATCAACCACTTCAATAATGGGCAAAATAAATATTGGCATAAGCTATTAATATTGAATGCAAGCTAATGTAGCTCAATTGGAACACTCGCCCTTTTAGCTCTTTGATTAATAACTGGTCAAATGTTACGACAGTTGACATGCTGGGTGTAAAATGAAATAAAGGTATCTATTTTTACTGAAATGAATCCATTAAAAAAATTAATGTTACTGGAAATAAGTGGCTTTTACACTCACTTAAACATGGCACAGAGACAGAAGCATACGATAAGCAGAAAAATTGCGATTGCCAGAACCATTAATATTTTAAAAACCACTGCACTGTTGGGTGGGGATGAGGGGGTGGGCAGATGAATGGATTAAAAAGAAAATGCCTTACATTGTCTCCATAATAGCACATCATCAGAGTGCTGGACTAGAAAGCATAATATATTTCTCATTTGAACTGCTATTCCCAATAGTTTATGACTATGTGGTGAGCACATACTTTGCATGCAAAAGATACTATGTTTGTTCCTTGGCATCTCACATTAAAGGGTCTCAGGAATGTGACTGGCAAAGACCACTGCCTACGACCTGGCCTAAAAGTATATATAAATTCATTAAACAAAAAACAAAGCACCAAAAAGCAGGGAAATTGGGAGTTAAGGCTCCCAAGCCTTAACGCCACATCCTCCCTAAGGAGGCAGAAAGTGCAAGTGAAATTCTCATTCTCCCAAAGCAGATAAACCATGAGGACAGAATGGAGAATATGATATGCTGAGGTGACTATGGGGTTGTGGAAAACTGAAAAGCCATCAACCTGCAGAAGAGGGAGGCCTGCTGCCAGAGGAGGAGGAGAGGAGTGTGCCTGCCTGCCTGCCTGCCTCCTGGCCTCGCTGCTACCACCACCACCACCAGCCTCTAGAGGATTTCAGCCTGGCAGACTGCCACTCTTTGCAGGACCAGGCTCCCAGGTACTGAGCCAGCTGCTGTGGACAATTACATCAGTCCCCCTCCCTTCCTGGGAGGGATATTTAAGCTGCTGGCTGAGGGGGCCTGGGAAAGCCATCAACCTGCAGGAGAGGGAGGCCTGCTGCCAGAGGAGGAGGAGAGGAGTGTGCCTGCCTGCCTGTCTGCCTGCCTCCTGGCCTCGCTGCTACCACCACCACCACCACCAGCCTCTAGAGGATTTCAGCCTGGCAGACTGCCACTCCTTGCAGGACCAGGCTCCCAGGTACTGAGCCAGCTGCTGTGGACAATTACATCAGTCCCCCTCCCTTCCTGGGAGGGATATTTAAGCTGCTGGCTGAGGGGGCCTGGGAAAGCCATCAACCTGCAGGAGAGGGAGGCCTGCTGCCAGAGGAGGAGGAGAGGAGTGTGCCTGCCTGCCTGCCTGCCTGCCTGCCTGCCTGCCTGCCTGCCTGCCTGCCTCCTGGCCTCGCTGCTACCACCACCACCACCAGCCTCTAGAGGATTTCAGCCTGGCAGACTGCCACTCTTTGCAGGACCAGGCTCCCAGGTACTGAGCCAGCTGCTGTGGACAATTACATCAGTCCCCCTCCCTTCCTGGGAGGGATATTTAAGCTGCTGGCTGAGGGGGCCTGGGAAAGCCATCAACCTGCAGGAGAGGGAGGGCTGCTGCCAGACGAGGAGGAGAGGAGTGTGCCTGCCTGCCGGCTTTCTGTTTTGTCTTCGGTTTTTTTTTTTGGTTTTTTTTTACCCTTTCCCCAGGCTTGAGCTATGTGCCTGGGAGGGAGGATACAGGGCCAGGTGAGGGGATCTGAGGGGAGCACAATCAGGGTAGTGACGGGTAGAGGGAGATATGGCGTTGTGAGGAGGACTTGCCAGGTTAGGGAAACAAGGCCCAGACAGTTAATGGCTGTGCCTTGTTCCAGTCCCCCTCACACCCACAGGCTTGTTGGTTGCCTTATCAGCCAGCCCTCAGGCCTCCGGGTGCTGCTTTTAAATGCCAGATCAGTGCAAAATAAGATCTCCCTCATCCACGATTTAATTGTGGATGAGGCAGCCGATCTGGCATGTATAACCGAGACCTGGGTGGGAGAGCAGGGAGGAGTTAGTCTCTCCCAGTTATGCCCACCGGGGTACTTGGTTCAGCATCAGGGTAGACTTGAGGGCCGGGGAGGGGGGGTTGCTGTGGTCTATAGGAATTCCATCCCCCTCTGTGGGCTCCCTGTCCATGCGACTACTGGTCTGGAGTGTTTGCACCTTGTGTTGGGCCAACGGGACAGATTAGGGATTCTGTTGGTGTACCGCCCACCCCGCTGCTCAACAGACTCCCTAGCTGAGCTGACAGAGGTGGTCTCTGGTGTACTGTTGAGGTCCCCCAGACTCTTGGTTCTGGGGGATGTCAACATTCATGCCGAGGGCACTTTATCTGGGGCAGCTCAGGATTTCATGGTTTCCATGACAACCATGGGACTGTCCCAACATACCATCGGCCCAACGCATGTAGCAGGGCATACTCTAGACCTGGTTTTTTCAACTGGACATGGAGATGGGGATCTGAAAGTGGGGAACTTTACATCAACCCCTCTGTCATGGTCAGATCACCACCTGCTGAGGTTTAGACTTACAGTGGCTTCTCCCCTCTGCAAGGGTGGGGGACCCATTAAGATGGTCCGCCCCCGGAGGCTAATGGATCCAGATGGTTTCCAGAGGGCTCTGGGGAGTTTTCCGGCTGATAGGGCTGGCTCTCCTGTCGAAACCCTGGTCGATCTGTGGAATGCAGAAATGACCCGGGCAGTTGACATGATTGCTCCTGAGCGCCCTCTCCTGTGTAGAGCTCGAACGGCTCCGTGGTATACCCCAGAGCTGAGAGTGATGAAACAAAACAGGAGACGGCTTGAGGGCAGATGGAGACGAACTCCTGATGGATGCAATCAAACACTGGTAAGTGCTTATGGTAAGCTGTATTCAGGGGCAGTGAGGGCAGCAAAAAAACAATACTTTGCTGCCACTATTCAATCATCAACCTGCCGCCCAGCGGAGCTTTTCAGAGTTGTCCAGGGGCTTTTACATGCTGGCCCCAAGGACATGGTAGAACCATCTAAGGCCCGCTGTAATACATTTGCTGGGCACTTCCAGAATAAAATCTCTGGCATCCGTCAGGACTTAGACTCCAGTGTTATAGCAGATGAATCTAGTGAGGTATCCAGAGCACAGGCTTGTCCTGTTTTCTTGGATGAGTTTCAGTTGGTGCAGCTCGAGGATGTTGACAAGGTGCTTGGACAGGTTCGTGCAACCACTTCCATATTGGATCCTTGCCCCTCTTGGCTAATAAAAGCTAGCAGGGATGGAACAACTGGCTGGGCCAGGGAAGTGATTAATGCCTCTTTGCAAGAGGGAGTGGTCCCAGGCCTCCTGAAAGAGGCGGCAGTGAGACCACTCCTAAAGAAATCTTCCCTGGACCCTGAAAATCTTAATAACTACAGGCCAGTAGCAAATGTTCCATTCCTGGGCAAGGTCCTGGAGCGGGTGGTTGCGAGCCAGCTCCAGGCACTCTTGGATGAGACTGATTATCTGGATCCATTTCAGTCGGGTTTCAGGCCTGGTTTTGGTATGGAAACAGCCTTGGTCGCCCTGTATGATGACCTATGTCGGGAGAAAGACAGGGGGAGTGTGACTCTGTTGATTCTCCTTGATCTCTCAGCGGCTTTCGATACCATCGACCATGGTATCCTTCTGGGACGACTGGCTGAGTTGGGAGTGGGAGGCACTGCATTGCAGTGGTTCCGCTCCTACTTGGTGGGTCGGCTCCAGAAGGTGGTGCTTGGGGAACATTGCTCGGCCCCGTGGATTCTCCAGTATGGGGTTCCGCAGGGGTCAGTTTTGTCCCCCATGCTGTTCAATATCTACATGAAACCGTTGAGTGCAGTCATCCGGAGTTTTGGAGTGCGTTGTCATCAGTACGCTGATGACACGCAGCTCTATTTCTCCTTTTCATCTTCATCAGGTGAGGCTGTGGATGTGCTGAACCAGTGCCTGGCTGCGACAATGGACTGGATGAGGGCTAATAAACTGAAACTCAATCCAGACAAGACTGAGACGCTGTTGGTGGGTGGTTCCGCTGACCGGATGGAGGGTGTTCAACCTGTTCTGGATGGGGTTGCACTCCCCTTGAAGGAGCGGGTTCGTAGCTTGGGGGTTCTCCTAGAACCATCTCTGTCACTTGAGGCGCAGGTGGCCTCAGTGGCACGGAGTGCCTTCTACCAACTTCGGTTGGTGGCCCAGCTACGTCCCTATCTGGACAGGGATAACCTGGCTTCAGTTGTCCATGCTCTGGTAACCTCCAAGTTAGATTACTGCAATGCACTCTACGTGGGGCTGCCTTTGAAGGTGGTCCGGAAGCTGCAGCTTGTGCAAAATGCAGCGGCCAGATTGATAACTGGAACCAGTAGGTTCGAACGTATAAGACCTACTCTGGCCCGCTTGCATTGGCTGCCTGTATGTTTCCGAGCCCGTTCAAGGTGCTGGTTTTAACCTATAAAGCCTTACACGGCTTGGGACCACAATACCTGATGGAACGCCTTTCCCGACATGAACCTACCCGAACACTACGTTCAACATCTAAGGCCCTCCTCCGAGTGCCTCCTCCGAGGGAAGCTCGGAGGTCGGCAACAAGAGAGAGGGCCTTCTCTGTGGTGGCTCCCCAATTGTGGAACGATCTCCCTGACGGGGCCCGCCTGGCGCCAACATTGTTATCTTTTCGGCGCCAGGTCAAGACTTTCCTCTTCTCTCAGGCATTTGGCAATATCTGAGGAGCCTGGGGTTGTTTTGTTTTGTTTTTGTAGTTTTTTTGAAGTGTTCAAGTGGTTTTTAAATGTACAGATTGTGTGTATGTTGTATGTTTTTGCTGTTTTAATTTTTGTATATTGTTTTTAATTGTTTTTAATCCTATGTAAACCGCCCAGAGAGCTTCGGCTATGGGGCGGTATACAAATGTAATAAATAAATAAATAAATAAATAAACAAACAACTTAGGGCCACCTACTTCTCTTTTTTTGTTTAGAGCAGCCCTTCCCCAACCTGGTGCCCTCCAAAGGTGTTGGACTACAACTCCTATCATTGCAAGTCAGTATGTCCCATGGTCGGGAATGCTGGGACTTGTCATCTCAAACACCTGGAGGGCAACAAGATGGGGAATGCTGTTCCATACCCTTACCAAATACAGGGTCTCAAACACATCTCTCAAACACATCTCGCATATAGCAGCACGCTTGATAACAAAAGGGGAACTATTCATTACAGATCTAGAACCAGAGCAAGTTCCAGGCACTTCCAACTTACCGCCCCATAGCCCAGAGAGCTTCGGCTATGGGGCGGTATACAAATGTAATAAATAAATAAATAAATAAATAAACTTTTGATCAATATCCTGCCCTTCAAAGAAGCAATGTTTTTTTTTCTTAAAAATGTATTTAAACAAAATATACTGTTCATTCCCACAATCCCTCCACAATACATCATCTCATCAAAGCGACAGAGGAGCAGAAGAGGTTTAGTTTGGCTGTCTTGAACACCTTTCAGATGAGATTAGTTTGCAATCCTATACCTCTTGGGAGTAAGCCCTAGTGAATTCAGTGGCACTGGCTTTTGAGAAGACAAGTATAGGAGTCAACCTTCTCCAGCTTGGTGCTCTCCAGATGTGTTGCACTTTAACCCTCATGTTATGTGTTATGGGGAAGACAAAAATCATTTCATACTTAATTTTAAAATAATACTGATACATGAAAGTATTAGGTGGTAGCTCTGCCTTTGATCTCACACTGCTGAACAAGTAAGAGAAATCCTTTATCTGATATTCAAGAAACAGACATCCTATGCCATGTGTTGAAAACTAACGTTGGCGTCTGAAGGGCTATCCGGATTACCGTATGTATTCAAGATCCATTCATTGTTGTTTCGTTTGGTTTATACAGTTTATTATTTAAAATGATGCAGCTCTTTTGAAGTTCCTTGATTGATTACAATGCTGGAAAACATCATAGTTTAGTACAGATGTGGGCAGAAAATAGATCTATCCTGATGTTTTGGACATCAACTCGCGGCATTCCTGACAACTGCCCATGCTGATAGGGGCTTTTACAAGTTGAATTCTAAAACATCTGGAGATCTACATTCTGCCTTCCCTTCTTCTTGAACAACATTTGCCAACCTGGTGCCTGTCAGATGTGTTGGGTTGCAACTCTCAACATAAGGAGATGCTCTAAGAAATGAGAAGTAGCTGGTCCTAAGTTGTTCATCATCATTTCCCACAACCCCACAGTCACCTCTGCATATCAAATTGCATATCTAGATTTTTGAGATGACAAGTCCCAGCATTCCTGACCATGGGACATACTGACTTGCAATGATGGGAGTTGCAGTCCAGCACCTTTGGAGGGCACCAGGTTGGGGAAGGGCTGCTCTAAACAAAAAAAGAGAAGTAGGTGGCCCTAAGTAGTTCGTTATCAGTTTTTCACAACCCCACAGTCACCTCTGCATATCATATTCTCCATCCTGTCCTCATGGTTTATCTGCTTTGGGAGAATGAGAATTTCACTTGCACTTTCTGCCTCCTTAGGGAGGATGTGGCGTTAAGGCTTGGGAGCCTTAACTCCCAATTTCCCTGCTTTTTGGTGCTTGGTTGGAAACTGTGGAGCCTTAACATTGTTTTTGTAAACCGTAGGTTTTTTGTTTAATGAATTTCATGGCTTTGTGTAACGGATGACTGGATATTATACAGTTGACAAGCAGCCAGCATCAGCTAGGATGTTACACCATTTTGACATCTAATATAAAATCAAAGCTAGTGATATGTGTTGCACCCACTTTTCAAAATAATAAATGAACCCCAGAAGTTATGCTCTCTCACTTGAAATCTGAGGGGTCTCATTTGATTTTTTCAATAGCCAATGTCCAGAAATAAAAGCTTTCTATGACTGACTCATGAAAAGAAGCATTTCATGTTTTATGTCTGTATTTGGAGAGAACCTGAAAAAAAATTCTACTGGACTAAAAACTCCCCAATTTATTCTGGAAGCACACAAGATGATACAGGAAAATATCCTACATTAGAATAAGTTACAGTTTACTATATTAATTATTTTAGCTCATTTTATGCTACATGCTTTTTCTTCCTGTTTGCATCTTAAAGTAGCAGATTGTGATCATGTTTGTGGTCAAGTTTCAAGCCTGCATGGGCTGCATTTCCATCCATAGATATTTACTTAAAAGACCCATTGAATTTCCTTGGTTCTTTAAAAGCAACGTATTTGCTTTTAGATTTGCCACTCTCAGCACTCTGCGCGTGCTATGTATGCCTGCTCTGTCTACCCTATTGTTCCCTGCAAGGCCCAGCCAGGGGAGGTCAGTAAATTAAACCAAGGGATGAAGGATGGGATCCATCAAGTTCAGCTGAGAGCATTTCCTGTAGGACATGGACCTAACAGGAACGGTGAGGTCAGGTTTCTGGCAGATCCATTTAAGCAACTTTATGGCCTGATAGTTCTCTGTTCGGTAGCCTGCAGAAGCCTCATAAAGCAATGGGCATATGAACACAGTTATTATGGTCTGCCACTTTGTCTTTAGTAGTCTGAGGTCCAGACCTCTTCAGAAGGAGGAATAGTGTCATGTTATAGGGTGACCACATGGAAAGGAGGACAGCCATCCAAAATGGTGGCCAGCACAACATCTTGTGATACTAAATTCTATAGTTAACCAGAATTGTACACAATATTCTAAGTGTGATCACACCCTAGATTTGTATAAAGGCAGTATGAGACTGGCAGTTTTATTTTCAATTACTTTTCTTATAATGCCTAACATGGAGTTTGCTGCCTTTACAGCTGCCACACACTGGGTTGATGTTTTCACTGAGCTGTCAACCACATTCCCAAGTTTTTTTTTCTTGTTTAGTCACTGCATGCTCAGATCCCATCAGTGTATATGTGATGTTGGGATGCTTTGCTCCAGTGTGCATGCTTACGTAGAACTGTTGTTTACAAATGCTTATGTAGAACTGTTGTTGCCATTTTGATGCCCATTTTCACACTATGGAGAGATTCTTTTGGAGCTCTTGGTAATCTCACTTCATTTTAAAAACCCTAAATATTTTGAGGTCAGCAGCAAATTTGGCCATCTCACTGCTCACTCCTATTTGCATGTTGTGAAGAAAGTGGATAGGGAGGCAGTTTCTCCCTTTCTCATAATATTAGAATGAGGGTGGAAGTGAGCAGTAACGTAGCCACGTTTGGTGATGATACCAAATTATTTAGTCTTGCTAAAACAATGGAGGATTGTGAGGAGCTCCATAAAGATCTCTGCATACTGAGAGAATGGCCATGAAAAGGGCAAATGCTGTTCAATGTAAGCAAATGTTAAGTGATGCACATTGGGGGATCACAATTTCACATATACACTAACAGGATCTGAGCTAATTAGCGGTGACTGACCAAGAAAGAGTTTGGAGCAGGGGAGGTGGACAGTTTGATGAAAATGTTGATCTGGACGCTGTGAAAAAGGCAACCTCCATGTAAGGCGTAATTAGGAAAAGAATCCTAATTCTTGAAGACTAATATGAAAAATAGTAGGTTCTCTGATTTGCACTTGATGTATGTGGATTCTTTAATCTTACTATAGTAAAAATAACATATTTTAGTTTTAGATTCATGACTGTATTAGCAGTAAGTTATTTGGGAAACAAATGTATTAGGAAGTGCAAAAAGTGAGTGTATTGCATCATTTGTGACAGCTCTATTCATACATAGTTTATGGTATGTAGTAAGTAAAGAACAAACCTAAGGATGCCTTTCTGTGTGTATATATGAAAGAGGCAGGCACACAGACATAGATAGTGGGCCAGGCCTAAATTTCTAGCCTAATCTATCTTACAGGGTTGTTGTGAGGGTAAAAGTAGCACATGCCATACACCCAAACATTACCAAACATTTGTTTTACATTTCTGTGAAAGTGAGCAGCAGAAGAAACTCACTAGATGGTTTTGAGCCAGTCATAGACTCTTAGCCTAACCTACCTCATGGGTTTTTGTGGGGGGAGATATGGCACTTGAAAGAATGATCAGTCTAGGGCTTTCCCCTTCCTCCTTACTAGAGAAGCTTCTTTGCAACTGATCAACTAAATGGAGTCTGAACATCCTCTTATATCACTACATCTGACCCAGTACCAAGAATAGCCATGTGGGTGTTTAGAAATATTGCTCAATTTAATTTTAATCTATCCAGGTTTGGATTTTTATTTTTATTTTTTTGCTCTAAAATAGCCTGTGGTCAATGAATCCTATATTAAGCCTGTCAAAGATGTTGGTACTGGAGATAACAATACACAATAGTTTTGTTCAACCTGATCAAAAAATATTAGAAAAGCTAAGAGAATTCAGAATGTCACTGACTCTTCTACCCTACAGGGTTGTTGTGCTGATAAAATGGAGAATTATGTAAGCCACCTTAGGTTCCTTGCAAGAGGAAAAAAAGGCAGGATATAAATGTAACATTAATAAACGTATTACTACTTCTACTAATTATTATTATTATTATTAATTATAATAACAATGAAGGAATAAAATTCTTTAAAAATCAAATACATGGATTTATTTTTTTAAAAAAAGAGGGGGGAGCTTAACCTCTTACCTTACAAAAAGCCTTGGTCCCTAAATACACAGAGCTCTCAAAGAGAAGTACAGCCAAATCCAAACACCTCTTCAAGCTAGTGGAATGGGAATGAGACTCATTGCACTCAGTGGAACTAACTTCTGAGTAGACATGCCTTGGATTGAATTGATATGAAAATTAATGATCAGCAGCCATAATCAAATGAACATACACACATGCAAAGCATGCAAGCAAGTTGTTAATTGTAGTGTTATAGTGCTGTAAAGGAGAGGGAATTCTCACTCACATCTCTCCCTCTCCGCCTTCTAAGGTTCCAGACTGTTTTTTTTAAATAAAGGCTACAATCTTCTACACACTTACCTGGGAGTAAGACCATTGCATTCAGTCAATGGAACTTACTTCTGAGAAGAGACTACAGCACTGTGTTTGCTAGAGGAAGCAGCCATTGTAGCTGACCCAGGAGGGAGGGGGGGAGACTCTACTGAGCGTGTGCCATAATCAAAATGGCCACCATATTTCTTAAAGAGGCACAGCTTTAATTTAATAAAATCCACTTAAGCTAATTTTTAAAAAAGAAAAACAGTTCCACCTACACTACAACGGGAGGAAGTAGACCGTGCCATTGGATTAATGAAAAAGGCTCCCTGAAGGTAAGGACAGCTGCGCAAAAATGGTCGCAAGCCCTGAGTTCAATTTTCAGTTTTGGATTCAGGGGATTCTTTAATATTTTTACTTTAAACTGCTCTCCTTCCCTCAGTCTTTCACCAATCTTCTTGAAATTTTCAGGTAATGTAAAACAAACATTTCTTTCTGGCACCTGTAAATTTCAGAGAGATTGGTGAAACATTTTCGATTTTATGGCTGTTAGAATGACCCCTCCCCAATTATCACTTTAACATGGTGGAACGTGTTTTTACTGACTGTCCTTAACAAGGGAGGCACTGCCGTGCCTCCCTTAATACACACATACATACATACATACATACAGGGGTATAGCTAAGATATTTTTAAGTGCAAGCCTAACGACATATAAAGTGAATTTGACACACAGATATTTGAAAACACATGTATCATAGTTATGCACTCACCCAAAAACCATGATTAGCTCTAGCAAATTTCAAATTATCAAGATTTTAACACCAATCCATCTTCCACGGCACAGGTGCTAAAGTTCTTGGGGCCAAAAGGGACATTACTTTAAAGGGCACAATCCTATGCATCTTCAGACAGAAAAAAAACCCTATAACATGTGGGAGAGCATTCCAGAGGGTGGGTGCCGCTACTAAGAAGGCTTGCTTCTGTGCCATTACCTAATAACATGCTGTTGGTTATCTCAGGGGTCAATTTGGTGCACATAGGGGAAGGCAACTAGATATCCTGGTTTTCAGTTTTTGGGGGGGCTTTGAATGTCAGCAACGAGACCTTGAAGATGGCTCAGTAGCTAATAGGCAGCCAGTGCAGTTCTTTTAACACGGGTGCAATATGTGTATAGCTAGATGCTCCACTGAGCATTCTAGCTGTTGCATTCTGCACTAGCTGCAGCTTTTGAACCAGGCACAAGGGCAGCCCCACACAGAGTATATGACAGTAGTCAAATTGTGAAATTACCAATGCATGGATCATCATGGCTTGGCTATCCTATCCAGAAACTGGTGTAGGTGGCAAACCAACAAAAGTGGTAATGGGCTCTCCAGGCTACAGAAGTGACCTGAGCCTCCAGTGACAAGGATAGATCTAGCAGCACCCCCAAATGACATATTTGTTCCTTCAGAGGGAGTGCAACCCCATCCAGAACAGGCAAGTACCCACTTCTTGGACCTGGGTACTGCCCATCCACGAGTCTCTGGCCCCCTCCACAAGGATGCGCTTTTGCGCCCGGTTCGGGGATTATGCGCATTTTCGCGGAGGCGCATTTACGCCTAATCCCTCTGCACGGGAGGCGGCGAGAAGCGGCGAAGCGCATTAAAAGATGCCCAAAAAGCACTTTACAGGTAGTTAATGCGCATAATCGCTTGTTCACACAGCGAAAATGCGCTTTAACGGCCGGAGCAAAATAAAAGTCGCTATTTAACGCGCGCTCGAAAATGCGCATTATCGGGGAGATAACGCGCCTGTACGCCCGTTTTGCGCTCCGCTCGTGTGTAGGTAAAATTTATAATGAGCCTTCAAGGCTCATTAAACGTCTCGTGTGGAGGAGGCCTCTGTCTTATCAGGACTGAGCTTCAATTTATTTACCCTCATCAAACCCATCACTGCATTCAGGCACCAGTTCAGGATGTGCACGGAATCTCCTTATTCAGATGTCACAGACAAATGGAGCAGGTTATCATCAGCATACTGGTGACATCTTGCTCCATATCTCCTAATGACCACTCCTAATGATTGCTCCCAATGGCTTCATACAGATATTAAATAACATTGGGGACAAAATTGTGCCCTGTGGCACTCCACAGTTCAACTGCCAGGAGGCAGAGATACTGTCACCCAATGTTATTCTCTAGAACAGATCCCGTAAGTAAGAACTGAAACAGTATCCCAACTCCTAACTCATTGAGGCTGTCCAGAAGGATCAACCATGATCAGTGGCATCAAAAAGTAACCGGGTCCCAGAGACGAACATCCATCAGCGCAACCAGAACTGTCCAAAACAGGTTTGAGGGGTCCCTTGTCAAAAGTGCTTTCTGATGGGCCCATTTCCATGTTAGTGAGCCCAGTAAGCTTACTTTACAGTGGCAGAGACAACAGCAAGAAGACACAGCAGAGCTGTGAGTCAATGCTGGATGGATAGGAGGCAATATGTTCATTTCTCACAATACCCTAGAACAGCCGTCCTCAACTTGGTGTCCTCCAGGTGTGTTGGACTACAAATCCCAGTATCCCCCATCCAGTTCTGGGCAATTCTGGGAGTTGAAGTCCAACACATCTGGGAGGCAACCAGTTGAGGAAGGCTGGCCCAGAGCAACACAGTCAGCTTTTTAAAGGAGGGACGAGGAAGGCCGTAGTAGGTCATCCAAGGTGCAAGGATCCTGGCAGCTGCCGAAGGATACTATGTGCTGATAGCATGCCTGAGTAGCAGCAAAAGAAACAAGTTCATTCTTCCTCACCAACCTTTGTACTCATCACTGAAACCTGTTCTGGGAAAGGCTGTTCCTAGTAACTATGACAGCAGACAGGTACTGTCTGGGTTATGGGGTAAATGCTAAACAGAATGCAAAGGCAAGTAGATATCTTAACTTTATCAGCTTAATGGTTGTTTGGGTGCCAATGTTTGTCCGTGCTCCATTAACCATTTTCATTTTAAAAAAAATATGCTGAAACTTCTGGTTGTACAGAATTGTATCATTTGTTCAAATGCAACACAATGTGGCCTGTATTGGAGTCCTAATTCATGGGACCATAAACCCTTTCTTGATCCCAAATGTTTGTGAGAAATTTCTACACGTTAATTGGCACTGAAGCAGATCTTGAAAATTAACTTCAAAACCTCATCATGCAGTTTAACAACAGAAAGTCAGGACATTATAAGTTTCCAAATTAAATAAAGGAAAAAACAAAAAGCAATTTAGGTAGGAACCTCATCAATCTTATCTTGTAGTCCCAAATCTGTTAGCTAGAGTTGATAATCACATTTATTTATTTATTTATTTATTTAATAACAGTATGTACCACTTACCATATCAAACGATATTCTAATGGCTTACAGAAACAGATTAAAATGCATCATAATAAATACAAAATCTCATCAGTTAAAATGTAACATATTTTAAAACAAACATAAATTCACAAAAGTTAATAAGCAGACTAACTGGGGAACACAATCATTCAGGAAATGCTTGCATGAAGAGATGGGTCTTCAGCAGGCAGCTAAAACAAACCATTGCTGGCATCTCTGAAATACTGAGGGCATTCCATCAGGCGAATGCCACCCCGGCGAAGGCCTGCTTTCAGGTTGCCGCCAGATGGCAATCTGCAGGTCATAGTACAACCAGCAAGGCCTCCCTCCTCCAATGATCTTAGCGATCACACAGGTCTCTATAATAGGGAAAGCGATCTGCCAAGTAACCTGGCCCCAAGTTATTTAGGGCTTTATATGCCAACAGCAAGACTTTGAATTTGGCTCAGTAGCTAATAGGTAGCTACATCCTGCTGGAATGTACCACTTCAGAATACAAGTATTTTATCACATACTTGAATAGCATATATAACAGTACAGATAGATAGATAGATAGATAGATAGATAGATAGATATTTCAAAGCAATATTCCTTCTGTTCTTCTATTGCCTGCCCTGTATCAAAGAAAATTAGATAAGCCTCCAGCATAGGGACTGCCATTTTGTTGACATTCTGTAAATGCTATGCATATTGACCACCAATCAAAACCATAATTTTATATTAAGGCCAACCCCCAACCTGGTGTGTTTTAGCTGCCTGTTAAAGACCCATCACTTCACCCAAGCCTTCCCTGAATGATTGTCCGCTAACGCCCCTAGACAACACTGCACAGGTTCTTGTAAACCATCCAGATCCTGACCCATTGCATTCAGAGTAACCACACTGCAAAGCTGTAATATGCTAATATGCCACTCTCTCTCAGCCCATTCCAGCCTGCAATATGGGGACATGGAATAGCATTCATGTTGGAATTTGCATTAGCAGGGCTTTTTTTTTTTAATTCAATGCTTCACACCAAAGAAGAACTGAGTTAAAACCAGTTCTTCTCTTTGATGCTAACTTGGGGGGGTGGGGTGGAAAATTGTGCTCCTGACAACCAAGCACCATTGTCTTTAGCTCAGGGTGAAAAAACGCCCTTTGCAATTTATGAACCTGGCCTACTTGAAAATGTAAGAACTTTAATAGAATGCTCAATTTCACAATGGAGCTGGTTACAGGCAGTGCGGAAGGAATATATTCGGCAATATCTACTGCCTGGATAGGCAGCTAAGATCCCTAGTGAAAGTGTAAAGGCACCCCAAAATCCCCCCCCCCCGAAAAAAATAAGGGTAGTGATTTACTAAGGATAGCACTGTCAATGAGGAATAAGGACAGCTGGAATCGATTTAATTACACATTTTAAATTTGCGACCCAAAATTGTTTGTTGCAATGAATGTTTGCTCACAATACATTGCATGCTCAGTACTTATGCAAAGGTTTACAGTTACTCTAATTTCAACTATTATAAAAAGAAAGGAAAACAGACCACTCAGCAACAGCGACATCCAGGCATTTCATTCATGGCAAGCACACTTGAACCATAGGCATGCGCAGCACATTTCATTAGAGTGTGCACCCAGGGATATATTTTTTTAAAGATGAACATTGATTGAATACTCAGTTATAAAGGATATTATATTTATTCATTTATTTATTTATTAAACACTGTAGACACTGATGCCCTACTCTGTGTCTGGCTTGCCTGTAACCATGGAAGGGATGTTGCAGGTGTGTGTGAGGGGGGGATGAGGAGCCGCTCCTCAAGCCCTCGCATTGGTGGGGCTTTGGGGTGACACCGGCTTTCTCATTCCTGCTGCCAGGAGCAATGATGCTCTCTCGGAGGCAGTGGTTCTTCGGTGTGGCGGCAGAGCAGCCAGAGGGCCATTCCTGCTGTGTCTGGACCCCCCTCTGGATCTCCACTCAAAGGCCCCCTCAATATGGCACTCATTGCTTGAGACATTAGGCCATGCCTAGGCACACCTGGCACACCCCTTGTGCACACCTATGACTTGAACACATGTCATGTGACAGACAGTTGGGGAATTAGCTCCTGAAAAATTACTTTGCCTGCAGTAAAAGACAGACCCCTGGTAACACTTTCAAGAAACAAAATCCTATCAGCACTAACTGACCCCCCCCAAAAGTGTGAAATTGTTTTGAAGTTGGGATTCCCAGAGTCTATTTAATGAGAACTATCAGAGCCCATGAGAAGGTAGCATAGGACTCCATTTTAATTTAACAGTTATAAAATGCAAAATAATGTCTATTTTCTAAGATGTATAAGAATTTAAGACATATAAGAATGATGTATTACTATCCATTATTAAATTAACAGAGGAGAATTTTGAAGAGAATTTTGTGGGAGCAAAATTTGTTTCAGTTCTAGTGGTAAAAATCAGTATGGTTGCATCTTCCTTGGTGTTTGTCATTTCTTTATATGAGAGCCGGTGTGGCAGACCAGGAGACCTGAGTTCTACTATCCACCTGGCCACAAGGTTTCTCTGTATGATCCTGGAACAGTCACCACTGCTCAAACCTCACCTACCTCGCAAGATTATTGGGAGGATAAAACCATCCCATAAATGTAGGGCTGCCCTGAACTTCTTGGAAAAGTGACAGAATATAACTGTGATCAAGAATAAATGACAAGACGAAATGACAAACATCAGTCCAACAAGCTTATTTTCCTGTCTGCCATCTGATGTGGTAACAATACATAGTCACTTTATCATAAGGCCAATTGTAATACTTGTTTAAAACACCATGCAACGGATGGAGCTTTGGCGTTTTCCCAGTTTTATATGCTGTTGCATGGGAGTCATGGCTAAAGTAGTAGGTGGCTTAACTTCTTCAGAAAGTCAGCTTCTTCCTTCCTCTTTTGAACCAGAAAGCAGAAAGGCGCTGTGGTTTCTGGCAAATGCACTGTCAACTCAAAAGGCCAAATCCCAAAGGGATTTTCTTTAGCCCCTTGTATTTGGATAAGATAGCAGAGTGTCCAACTTGGGAAATTATAGGAAGGGAAGTAACAGAGTAAGGGCCACTGAACATGTTTTCCATACTTTCTCAAGTTACCTAGGTTCAGTTCAAACCCTCCCTTGCAGAAACTTTAATATAACCCGAAAATGGTAACAATAAAACAAAGGTAAAAACCAACCACAGTTTAAAATCCCAGTGATTTCAATGAGGAGGGATGTGCAGTGTATGTTTAACTTTCCCATTAAAATCAATGGACTTTTAAAGTACTTAACTATTGGTAGAATTGTGCCCATAATTCTTTAAGAACCTGAAGCATTTATAGGTTAATGTCCCATACTGCAATAGCCTGACAGCTAAACCAGACAGTACAGTAGATGTACAAGAGTGATATGTATATTTGAATTATTTGACTTCTTTAAAAAGTGCAGAAACGTGAACTGCCAATCATTTTCCCACTAGAAGGTGCAAATCTGCACCTTAACTTGACTAAAAGGTTTTTTTAAAAAAATAATAATTGCATGCATGCTAGAATTTGAACAAACAGAAACTTTGAGGAGATCATGTTTAGAGACCTATGAGGCACTTGAACCCTTTTTATTTGATGCAAGGAAAAACGGTTCCATTCCTACTTAGAATCCAGAAAGGAGAACAGGAAAGAGCTTCTGAGCTCCATAGAGATTTGTTTTTTTATTTGCTTACAGGACGTGGCAAATTTAAAAACTGGCTTTATTTTTCAGTATCCTTAAAGGACCTAACATTCCTGCCCCCCTTTCTTTTTGGCAGGCAGCTCTAGCTGGAACTTCGAGTCCAGCCAAAATAGACAATAAAACAGTCAGGAGGCAGAACGCCCAAAATGCAACAGCATCAGAGTCCAGAGCCTAATCCTTCCTTTCCACCCCCACCCCGCTTGAACATGAGTTATACAGGAAGACATTTAAAAAAAAACACAGGAAACTTATGTCCCGAAATGAACTCTTCATATGTTAAAGCAGCATGAGAACTTTCAGGCACACTGAAGTTAAAATATTTCAATGAGAACTTTTAAAGAAATCCATATGTTCTTTCATTTGTTTCTTTTGAAACATACACACACACACACACAGCTTCTAAAGGAAAACATCTGAATGCCATAACTATTCCCATATTTCCAACTCAGCACAGCGTGGAATCTGAATAAACAGTATTTTTTATATTGAACTTCTTCAGTTTACCTAAGTGAAACATACTGGTTGATTTCTCCTTATGGGGGTAGCTATTTATACTGGCATTTAGTGAAGGAACCTGGCCATGACACAGAATAAAATGCAGGTGCTGCTGCGGCTTTAGGCCTACAAGGAGAGCCTTGCTAGAAGTCCATCTAGCCGAGCATTCGCAGCAGTGACCAGCCAGGTGCCTTTGGGAAACTGCCTAGCGGGGGAGGAAAGTAATGGCCACCTTCTGTTTGTGTGGATAAGTACTTAGTTTTGACTGTTTCAGCCTTACTGCAAATCAGCTGAACTGGGTGACATAACCATGGGTTCTACGGTTACGAAAGAGGGTGGTCAGTGTCTTTTGATGCTTCCTTTCCATGTTGATTGTGATTTTATAAACTCCTATCATATGTACACACTGCAGGGGTGAGAAATGTGCAGCCCTCCAGGGGGGTGTCTATATGCTGGGAAAGCCCCGTGGTGGCTGTGAATCTCTGCTGCATTGGTTAGACGACGCAAGCGCAGCTTCACAGACACTGCGGGGCTTCCCTGTGATGCTGCAATTTTAAAAAAAGTCGGGATTTTACCCTGATTTTTTCAAAGGGAGTGATGCCAACGTGGCGTTTCCATCACGTGACATCGCTCTGGGGCCAATCCGAGGTCAATCTGGAGGCAAAGCCTGGTGGAAGGCAACCAGAGATTGCCCCCCTTCCACCAGGAAGAGGGCAGGAGTGGCTCTGGGACCCAGATGGCCACCCAGAAACACCGTGTTCCTGATGCTGCCCCAGGAGAGGGAAAGTGTGGGGTTGAAGAGGAAGGTGGCGCCAACCCAGTGCCGTGAAGACAGCCCCCAGACGTTGTTGGACTGCAGCTCTTACAACATTTATTAGTCATGCTGGCTGGGGCTGATGGAGGAGGTCCTATTATACAACCGAACTGGTCATCACACACACACACACACACACACACACACACACACACACACTTCTTTCTCCCCCACCCCCACAAAAACAGCTTTAAGCGGGGGCTTTGCGAAATGGAGATGAAGGAAAGTTGTACTTAACCCATTCCCTGCTTACCTGTACTCTACTCCAAACTATCTCTCCACCGACCTCAGCCACTTTCCTCCCATTTGAAATTCTCCACAGAAAAAAAGCAGTATGTGTGGAGGGGAGAAACTGAAGGCTTTTCCATTCCAAGGGCTCCATCACACCTGTTCCCCCCCCCCCGATTTGCCTCCGTTTCATAAGTGCTGCAAGCGCCCCTCCTTTTCACCATCATAGCTATACGATCTTTTCACTTGTTTGCTCTGCTGCTGCTATTGCACATGCCCCGCCCCGCCCCTTCTTCTTTCCCCTCCAGTTCATTGGTTCTTGTTGATGATGGACATTGTGATTGATGTGGCAGCCTTCCCCCCTCCCTCATTGGAGCTCCTATGGGAATTAACCCAAAGGCTTACATCTGCGTGATTTTTAGAGATAAAGAGATGAAACTTGGGCCTTTGAGAGCTCTTAAGTAGAGCTTTCGACATGCCAAGTTTGAATCAGTTCAGTTCATCCCTGGAGTTTTTAGGAATTTTTAAATTTCCCCCCCTTAAAACCTTTCCCTGATAGTCCATCAATGCAAAAATCCACCTGTTTACATTTGTGAAGGATCGATTTTCCTTTACTTTGATGATGCTAAGCTGTGCATCTCCAGTTCATAAAATAGAGTTTTGCTGGTTCCTTTAGTCAGGAGTAAATCCCATTGATTTCAACTGCATTTTCATCCAAGTCATACTAAAATCCGTTGCATGCTTACCTTTGGGTAAACCCCATTGAATGGAGCGAGACTAACTTCTGAGTAAACAGAAGTAAGACCTCAGAAGTAAGCATAGGGTTGCAAAGCACTTCTTTCCAGTTTGCTGTTTTAGACTTTTTAAAAAAACAACTTCTGAGTTACCACACTATTAAAAGTCAGTTCTATACCTGTTTACCAGGAAAAAGTGCAGAAGATGTCCTGGAGGTTGATGGCATCATGTAAAGGACCCGTAAACTTCCGTGAGTTTGCGGAAGCAATAAATTCATAAGCATGCAATAAATTGCTCATGTAGAGAAGCTCTAAGGTTCATGTATTTGAAAAGAACATATTTCATTAAGTATTTGGGATCAAAGTATGATTTACCAGAAAGTAAATTGTGGTATTTCTTAATAATTGTGATATTTTTATGATGCAATGGCATAGAAATTCCTAATTTGTGGGATCCCCCATTAAGGCTGTAATTTTAAGCATGTTTAAGAAGGGTCTCTATATCAGGAAGGAATACAGTGCAGGAAGTCAGGCTGACTTCCTGCACTGTTTTTTTTTTTATCATATGAAATATTTCCACAAATCACTCCTACATTTAAAAGTAGGAAACAGAGCAAATATTTGTTATATAGCATATTTGACGTTTTCAAAGTGCCACGTTTCCACTCATAAATCCTTAGAACTAGTTTATAAGGCCAGTCAGTATTGTTATTACTGTTATGATACAGGAAATAATGGCTTGTACAATGGTGCCCCGTGAGGTCATGGCTGCAGAGAGATTAGAACTGGAGACTGACACTTTTGGGGGTAGATATACATACTGTGAGGCAGATATGAGTTCCTCAAACCCGTGTTTGTCTTGTAATGTGGGGGAAGAGATATTTGAAGAGACAATCAAAGGTATTTAACCTTCTTCCCCCTATTTCTCTTCTGCAACCAGGTAGCTTGCGCTTCACTTTCCTCCAGGCAGGATCCAGGTTTGGAAATAATTCTAGCAGGGGGAGTGGGAGTGGGGGAAAACAATGGATGGGGAAGAACCAAGGATCCTTATCCTGCCTGTTGATTTTCCTTCCCAAAGACCACCCAGCACTGTATTCTCCTCACCCCAGCAAGCACATGATTCCACATCACTGCCAAGGCCACAGCCATGCCATTACACAAGCGTTAACATCCTTAAGACAGACCTGGGGGCTATTCTACATGGAGTTTTTACTCCGGTTCTATTTAAGGAGACCGTACTTTGGAAACCAAAAAGGAGGACAACATGGTTGGCTCACAAGGGGGCTTGCCCACCAACATGTTTGGCCCCAGGGGGCATGTCCAGCACCAAGGGGGGGTGCCCACCTGAACATAGCCTTAGTCACATGTCTGATTTTACAGCACACAATTAAGAAAAATCTCTTCTACATAATATCTTAATGTTAAAATCACTGAAATGAAGAACAACGTATCTGGAATTAACTTCACTTACTCCTCCTTTTGTAGCTTTTGCTGTACTTTGAAGCTTTTGCTATACTCTGTGGTCCCCTCTACAAGGATTCGCTTTTGCGCCCGGTTAGGCGATTATGCGCATAATCACTGAAGCACATTTACACCTAATACCTCTGCACGAGAGGCGGTGAGAGGTGGCGAAGCGCATTAATGGATGACCAAAATGCGCTTTCCAAGTAGTTAATGCGCATAAGCGCTTATTCACATAGTCAAAATGCGCTTTAACGGCCAGAGCAAAATAAAACTCGCGATTTAACGCGCATTCAATAATGCGCATAATCGGAGAGATAACGCGCCTCTACGCCCGATTTGCGCTCCGTTCTTGTAGAGGTAAATTTTTTAAAGCGCCTTGAAAGAGCTTTAAACCTCTCTTGTAGAGGCAGCCTTAGTGATACATTCTCCCCTTCCCTCAAATATCTTTTCTGACCTGGGGGCTTGCTGCCTGCTGGCTGGCTATTTTATTTTTAAATTTCTTTGTTTTTTTTCCCTTGTGTATGATTGTCACAGGTTTCTCTACTCTAACATTAGGGTGGGTGTTATGGGCAGCAGACACTATTTCGCCCATTCACACTTCTCACTTACATGCATTAGCTTCTCAAGGCTTGCACGTTGACACCACTTCTCAAATCCAGACTTTGAACTCCTGTCTACTTCCTGCGCGAACACGCAACTCTAATACCCTCGCTCTAATGCCTTGCGTTGCATGCATGGGGCTAAGTTACAACAGTTGTCTCTGGGTTGTCTGTGCAGCCTCTGTTGTCTCTCTCAAAGCCTCTGTTGTCTCAAACCAAAGCCTCCAGCCTCAAACAATCAGTCTCCCTCCCATTTGCAAAGTCCCCCGACTGTCCAGCCGGGCTGCGCATTTGTACCCTGAGGCCGGGGGGGAAGGGTGCCAGCTTATTGCTTGGTCATATCTGGAGACTCTTACTTTAAAAACCACCACCACCATCAGCCGCCTCTGTCTGCACCAACACTGGACTCTGAGACGTTCTTAAAAGGTTCTGTGTGGCATGCCAGCCTCTCAGGTCTCAATTACAGCCATCTCTAAGTTGTGTCTCCAGTCTAACTCTGTCTGTAAGAGATATGCCAGCCAGCCAAAGTCACAAATCTATCTATTTATCTCTGACACGCACTTCAAACGTTCTGTATAGCTCACAAGTGAACAAAGTGAAGTGGAAGAGATGGGGTAGTGAAGCAAAGCAACAACATGCCAGGTTCCAATATCTGCAGCAACAGGGCATCTGCAAAGATTAGAGCCTCTCTCTCAACTGACACCTCACTGTTGGTCCTGAGAGTTTTTCTCTAAGGATGACCCTTCATCACCCATGATGTGGAACTGAGAAAAAGGCCTCTGGCCCATTCTGTTTTGCCCTGTGGGCTGCTTTGACTGACCTCTCCTTTCCCACATTTTGATCTGTGGATGCCTCTGCTCTGCTGAGCTCCAGGTGCCCGACTGCCCACCAAATCTGCAACAGGAAAGGTGCCCTGCTCGCCCAGCACTTCTTAGCTAAAACCTTGAGATCCCCTTGATGCCAAGGGCTGAAACTGTTCAAGGTGCAAGACCCCAAAGGGGAGGTGTGACAACCTGATTTTAAAGGGTATGGCTCCCGTGTTTTTTTTTTAAGTGATAATTTTAAAACCTCAAATGTTTTAAAAAAACCCTAAAAATCAATGGATGAATGGATCTGCTTCAAATTTGGCATGGCTAAGGCCCTACCCAAGGGCTATCATGGTGCCAATTTTAATCTCTTTATCTTTAAAAATGACAGAGCTGTAAGCATTTGTGTTAAATTCCATTGACTATAAAGTAGAGCTGCCCTTTGGGTGGGGGGAGGATGAGAAAAATCCAGATTTTTTTTCAAATTACATAATTCCTCCCTTCCCAGATTTGTCACCAAAAGTCCTGACTTGTCCTGGTTTTTCCTGACATATGGTCACCTTCCCATCTAGGCTCCTGAATTTGCTTAGCTCCTAGCCTCCCCAGGCTCACTCACTAGACTGTTCATTACAAATTTTCTTCCAGATAAGCATAGAGAAAGAGCTACATATAATCCTAAAGGAAATTAATGGCACATTTAGTCCCAAATTCACTGCCAACTAAGCAGCTGGAATAAACGGTAACGGGAAACATAAAGAAATGTAAATTACCTATAATGAGAAACCAATATGTACTTGGCTTGGGGATTTCAAGTTAAATGTACAGATATGCTCTGGCAAAGCCCCAGCTCCCAACGGAGCACAGGCCTCAAAATGTTTTGAGTTCTGTTTTTAATTCTCAAACCCAGGAGATTTAAGTGGATTTGAAATAAGGCAAAACAATATTTGCCCATCTCTATGCCTATTTATAAGGCCAGTGGCTGTAGATTGGGGGTGGTGAATATGTGCCCCTCATCAGCCAACTGCAGTTAAAACTCTGAATACGTTTCTGTCAAGAACAGAACCTGTCCAAACATATAAGCCTTCCTGTTTTGTTTTTTCCTTCTTCTAAAAAGTGTACTTGGTTCTTCTCATTTATTAAGTAACTAGCTGATATGCCCGACGTTGCTTGGGTACGCGAATCATGTTTATAACATTTATTTGATAAATAATACATTTCTCTGCACCTTATTCATCTTTAGGTTGTTTGTTTGTTTTTAGTTTGGTTGAGTTCGTAAATGGTTTTGTTAGAATAAATGGAAAATTGTGTTAATAAGAACTGTATTTTAAATTAGAGCTTCGTGATAAACCACATTTTTTGTTTTACCTGAAATGCCTACACCTCTCATCATGCCTTGGCCGGAGCAGCCGTCTAAACTTCAAAAACAATTAGGACACACAACACCCTTTCTACCAGCTAAAACAGATGCAAACCTAAGATTATGTTTTCAAAATATACCCAGCATTGCCCAGATATCTGAATAACATATAGTAGGGAAGCAGAGCTTAGTGGACACGAGGAACTGTTGTATGCATGTGCTCTGAAGTTATTATTATGAAAAAAGAAAAGCAGCCAGAACACAGAATACTTTATTCGCATAATCTCTACCTATAAAGCGAAAAGTATGTGTGCGTCATGTATGTCCAGAAATGTTTACCCACTTCCAGACAAGTTAGAAACTTGACACAGTGACATAGTGATAGGTCTGGCTGTACACTATACCAGAAAAATCTAAAAACACGAATTTTGGGGTTTTAAGTATTTTTAAAGAATTTAGTAAAAACCTAGGTTTATGCCTACAACTCCCAGCGTGCCTTGGGCAGAACTTCCAGCATGCCTTGGGCAGGAGGCCAGACTTAGTGGCCTTTGGTGGCCATTGTGAGTGCACAGGTTAGTGGCTGCTGCGTGTCTTTTACAACCCCGACTCCTAAAGTTGGTCTTGAGCAGTCAACCCAATTCCACATAAAAGGAAACAACCTACATAAATGGGCTGCATCCATTTGTGGTGCCTCCTCCCACCCACTGTGTGGTTTTAAAATGTAACTAGATACAACAGCATGACTTTGAGGGGCCAAACATGCTCAAAGGCACTCCGAATCTGGGGGAAGCAAGTTTGTAACCTCTGCCCTTAAGAAGAAGGGAGGAAGGGGAGGCACTCTGTGCATGCCCAGAAACAGACTCGACAAAGGTGGGGAGTGCCCAGCCCAGCCCCGGCCCTTCAGTACAGGCTCCTGATGTAGCACTTGGTAGGTGAGAAGCACAGGCCAAGGCAATTCCCAGCAGGATTGGCTGGAGCTGGGTGCATCCACTGATAGCCGCTTACCTCCCGTCATTGGCGATGCTACTCCTTGACACTCTATTGAGGAGTAGCATCGGGAACAAGAGGATGTCTCAGAGGATGCCAGCACCTATGGGCTGCCAAAGGCATGCTGGGATGTATAGTACTGGCATGTAGAGTGGCTGACTTAAAATAAAGTAGGGGTGAGCAAATCCTGACCTCTCACTAACTGTCTTTGTTCTCCTACCTGACTTTCTCCAACTGCCACTAACCCTACCCACCATTCCATTCTAGCCTCAGCTATATCAGTCAATCCTCCATTCACTCTTCTGTCTCAATGGTAGGGTAACCATATGTCAGGAAAAACCAGGATATGTCAGGATTTTTGGTAACAAATCTGGGAAGGGGGGGGAATTATGAAATTTTAATAAAAGTCCAGATTTTCCATCCTCGCTCCACCCAAAGGGCAGCTCTACTTTATAGTTAGTGGGAATTAATAAAAATGCTTACAGCTCTGTCACTTTTAAAGATAAAGAGATGAAACTTGGCACCATGATAGATTTAAGGAAGGGCTTTAGCCATGCCAGATTTGAAGCAGATCCATTCATCCGCTGATTTTTAGGGATTTTCTAAAGTTTGAGGTTTTAAAATATTTTTTTGAAAGAAACTGTCATTTTTAAAGAAAAAGAAATGAATTCTGGCACCATGATAGATCTCAGGTAGGGCTTTATCCCTGCCAACTTTGAAGCAGATCTGTTCATCCATTGATTTTTAGGAATTTCGTAAAATTTGAGATTTTAAAACATATATTTTAAAAAACCACTGGAGCCATGTCCTTCAAACTCAGGTTGTCAAACCTCCTCTTTAGGGTCTTGCACCTTGAGCAGTTTCAGCCCTTGGCATCAAGGGAATCTCAAGTTTTTAGCTAAGAAGTGCTGGGCGAGCATGGCACCTTTCCTGTTGCAGATTTGGTGGGCAGTCGGGCACCTGGAGCTCAGCAGAGCAGAGGCATCCACAGATCAAAATGTGGGAAAGGAGAGGTCAGTCAAAGCAGCCCACAGGGCAAAACAGAATGGGCCAGAGGCCTTTTTCTCAGAGTTCTACAAAACTCTCAGGACCAACAGTCAGGTGTCAGTCGAGAGAGAGGCTCTCATCTTTGTGGATGTCCTGTTGCTGTGGATGTTGGAACCTGGCATGTTGTTGCTTCGCTTCTCTACCCCTTCCCTTCCACTTCCCTTTGTTCACTTGTGAGCTAGGCTTTGTCTGCACTGTTAGCATGCAATGCAGAACGTTTGAAGTGTGTGTCAGAGAAAAATAGATAGATTTGTGGCTTGGGCTGGCTGGCATATCTCTTAGAGACAGACTTAGACTGAAGACAGAACTCAGAGATAGCTGTCTCAGAATCAAGTGTTGGTGCAGATGTAGCTTAGTCCTGAGAGGCTGGCATGCCACACATAGCCTTTTAAGAGCATCTCAGAGTCCAGTGTTGATGCAGACAGAGGTGGCAGGTGGCCACCTCTGTGCACTTGTATCCCAGCCACAGCCTGGCTCGACTGTTGGGAAACTTTGGCAGAGAGAGAGGGGGGATTGTTTGAGGCTAGAAGCTGGAGATGTCGGCTGGCTGGCATAAGACAGAGAGAGGCTGAAGGCAACCCAGATTCACGTGTAGCTTGGCCTAGAGGCTGGCTTGTCACCCAGAATATTTTAAGAGTGCATCAGAGTTGAGCAGGTGTGCAGGATAAGAGGAGGTAGAGGCGGCTGGCGGTAGAGTTTTTTAAAGTAAGAGTCACTAGACATGACCAAACGATAAGCAATACCCCTAGCCACAAGTGTGCAGCCTGACTGGATCATCAAGAGACTTTGGCAAAGAGAGAGGGGGGGGGGAGAGATTGTTTGAGGCTGGAGGCTTTGGTTTGGCTGCAATGACTTAGAGAGAGAGAGAGACAACAGAGGCTGCACAGACAACCCAGAGACACCTGTTGTAACTTAGCCCTACGGTGCTGGCAGGCAACGCAGGGCATTAGAAAGAAGGTCTCAGAGTCGCGTGTTTGTGCAGGAAGTAGACAGGAGTTCAAAATCTGGATGTGAGAAGTGGTGTCAATGGGCAAGCCTTGAGAAGCTAATGTATATAAGTGAGAAGTGTGAATGGGCGAAGTAGTGTCTGCCGCCCATAACACCCACCCTAATATTAAAGTAGAGAAACTTGTGACAATCATACACAAGGTTAAACAAACACTGAAATTTGAAAATAAAAAAGCCAGATAGCCAGCCAGTAGCAAGCCCAGTTAAAAGCACAGCAGTTTGCAGCGGAGTGAGGATACAATCAGAAATGATATTTGAGTGAAGGGGAGAATGTATCACACAGAGTATAGCAAAAGCTTCAAAGTACAGCAAAAGCTACAAAGGGAGGAGTAAGTGAAGTTAATTTCAGATACGTTGTTCTTTATTTCAGTGATTTTAAAAACTAAGAAGTTATGTAGAACAGATTTGTCTTAATTGTGTACTGTAAAATCAGAGATGCGACCAAGGCTATGTTCAGGTGGGCACCCCCCCTTGGTGCTGGATCCACTCCCTGGGGCCAGACATGTTGGTGGGAATGCCCCCTTGGGAGCTGACCATGTTGTCCTCCTTTTTGGTTTCCAAAATATGGTCACCCTAGCTGAGGCTAGAATGGAATGATTGATGGGGTGAGTGGCAGTTGGAGAAAGTCAGTTAGAAGGAGAACAAAGACAATTACCGAGAGGTCAGGAAAATGGAGCTGAGTTAGAACTGAGAGATAGTGACCTGGTTTACACATACTGACCTAGTTTGCTAACCAATGCTTTATTTAAAATCAGCCACTCTACATGCCAGTACTACACCTCCCAGCATGCCTTTGGCAGCCCGCAGGTGCCTGCATCCGCTGAGAGACGCTTCCCTCCTCTCATTGCCTATGCTGCTCTTCAATAGAGGATTGAGGAGGAGTATTGCAAGGGAGGGGAAGTAAGTGGCTGTCAGTGGACATCCCAGCTGCAGCCAAGTCCTGCCAGGACTGCCCCAGCCTGCACTTCTTGCCCACCAAATGCTCCATCAGGAGCCTGTACTGAAGGGCCACCTACTTGCCCCCCTTCATTGAGCTGATTTCTGGGCATGCGCAGAGTGCTTCCCTTTCCTCCCTCCCTCCCTCCCGCTTAAGGGTGAAAGCTGTGTGTGCGCTTCCCCCAATTTCTGAGAAAACAGTGATATCAGGACGGGGTGCCTTTGAGCATGTCCAGAGTTCGGCCTCTCAAAGACATGCTGTTGTATCTAGTTATGATTTTAAAATCGCACGTGGCAGGTGGGAGGAGGCACCTCAAATGGATGCAGCCTATTTATGTGGGTTGTTTCCTTTTATGTGGAATTGGGTTGACTGCTCGAGACTGACCTTAGGAATCACAATGGCCGCCAAAGGCCAGTAAGCCTGGCCTCCCACCCAAGGCATGCTGGGAGTTCCACTCAAGGCATGCTGGGAGTTGTAGGCATAAACCTAGGTTTTTATTAAATTCTTTAAAAATACTTAAAAAACCCCAAAATTCATGTATTTAGATTTTTTTCTGATCCCTGTACACGAAGACCTGTCTGGGTGAACAGTATGAAGGCAGAACCATATGTGGAAGTGGGTAAACATTTCCGGACATACGTGACGCACACAGACTTTCCGCTTTATAGGCAGAGATTTACCACTCACTTCCATCTCAAACTGGCAGTCAAGGCACACTAGTTGCTGACCAGGGAAGTAACCTATTCACCCACTGGTGTCTGTGCAGGCCTGATAAAACTGAATGAGGTCAGTGGTATATTTACCATATTTATTTAAATCTCATCTTGCTTCCCGACAACAAGCCTCTACAGTGGCTGACAATACGCAAAAATTAATTCATAATAAACAATTGTTCTTCTTTAAAGGCAGTGGTGATTTATGACTGCTCTGACAGGACAATGATGGAAAATGTCCCCAGGTTTTTGATTAGCCTTCTCCAACCTGGGGCCCTCCAGATGTGTTGGACTAACTCCCATTATGGCTATGTTGGCTGGGAATGATGGGGATTATAGTCTAACACATCTGCAGGTCACCAGATTGGGGGAAGTTTCCCTTAGATGTTGCTACTGCTGTGACTGCTCCAATTGCTGATCTCTGAAGGTCCGATGGTGACCATAGCGGAGAATAGCCCCTCATATGTACTACCCAGAAACCAGTGCCAGGTAGAACCATACGTTTTGATCCCTGGTGTGGGTGGAGCATCTCCTCATTGGGCAGCTGGACTGTCTACAGCTCTTGGCTCTTCCTGGTGACAGGGGGCTTGATGATGGCTCTTCGGAGGAACAAAGATGGCAGTACTTCCTAAACTTTTCTCTACGATAAACCAGCGAGTGATTTATCAGTACTGATGGAACAGGCCTCTGACATTTCACAGGTGAAAATAGGAATAGGCTTGTAACATCCTAGTTCTAATACCAAGGATCACTGCCTGAGCCCTGGGTCCCAACATTTCTGTTGTTAAGGCTGACAGGCAGCTGATTGGGAAGTTTCTGCTTTGTATGTTTCTAGTTTGTCCTTTCTGGGTTATCACAGAGTTCCCAATATTGCCATTACATGTTGCAGAGGGCTCCCTTTCTGGGGTGGGAAGAAGGTAAATCTAGATCTACTGGTAGATCTCTGGAAGATTTGCAGCGGTTCAGCAAGGATTTTTGATTCCCAACTGTTTAGCAATTGCAACAAAATGACCTGAAAGAAGAAAGCTTGGAGTAACCAGGAGTGGGTTTATGTGTGGAAGGACTATGAGATCTGTTCAGTTCTGGCACTCAAAACAAATTCCTGGGCACAGGATTCTTTAATTGTAAGTGTGTCTTTTGCACCTGGTTCCAATTGATGGATATTGGGATTCTAGTTAAAATACAAAGCCTGCCTAGCCATGTTCTATTCTTCCTTTTATATGTTACATTCATTCACTCTGCCCTGTCCTCCACTGGTTTAAAAAACAAAAGGGTGTTTGTTCTTCTGGTTAAAGATAGACTTGGGGAGGGGGGACTCAGAGTTGTCTACAATATGATAACTGCAGTTCAAAATATGCCTCAGCAGCTCCACTGTGCAACATGTCAGGTTGGACTGTTCATGATCATGCATTTACCTATATGCGTGCAAGAGAAAAGATGCATCTATTACCTATTCAGAAATTGGACTATTTGAGACAATTAGGAGGAAGCTTAATTGTGAAAAATGGCAACAACTGTAGCAATTCATGCTAACAAAATTTGAACAAGATGTCCCAATCTAGGGACATAATAAAGACACTAATTTACGAGAGACCAGAAAATCAGAATTGGTAAAGAGAGACTGCTGGGCTGTATGCTGTATGCTGTATGCTGCTGCCTTTCAAGAAAGTTCACTCTTCCAATGGCTACCTCCACAAGAGAGGTTTAATGCTCTTTGAAGGCTCATTATAAATTTTACCTCCACACCAGCGGAGCGCAAAACGGGCGTACAGGCGCGTTATCTCCCGGATTATGCGCATTATCGAATGCGCGTTAAATAGCGACTTTTATTTTGCTCCGGCCGTTAAAGCGCATTTTCGCCATGTGAACAAGCGATTATGCGCATTAACTTCTTGTAAAGCGCTTTTTGGACATCAATTAATGCGCTTCGCCGCCTCTCGCCGCCTCCCGTGCAGAGGGATTAGGAGTAAATGCGCCTCCGCGATAATGCGCATAATCGCCGAACCGGGCGCAAAAGCGCATCCTTGTGGAGGGGGGCAATGATGATCTCATTAATGACCTTCTGAGAAGTTTCCATTGAGCTCCAAGGGTTCTCTGGAATACAGTTTGAAAACTGCAGACTCACTGAATTAAGAACTTTCCACATATTAGGTCTTTAACCAAATTTCTGTTG
Organism: Anniella stebbinsi; assembly: GCA_029215795.1. NCBI lineage: Eukaryota > Metazoa > Chordata > Lepidosauria > Squamata > Anniellidae > Anniella > Anniella stebbinsi. Next base: position 105,764,989 of record JARDYH010000003.1, read on the forward strand.
ATGCTCTGGTTATATCAGACTCTCAAGACTTCAGGGAGTTAATGCAGTAGACACATTCTCAGAGCATAAGGAGACAAACTTTTTCCTTTTTAGAGTTCTGTACTAAATATCAGGTGCAGAAATCTAGGAAATAATAATAATAATAATAATAATAATAATAGAAAACAGTGTAACAACAGGCCTATGCAGGAAATGCCAACAGTTCCAAGAAACAATAGATGTAAAATTCTGGCAGGAAAGGACTATACAGACAGACACAATACAGCTGCAAAAATAATTCACCAACAACTGGCCATCAAATTCAACCTTATCAAACAATCTACACCATACTATACATACTCATCTGAAACAATCTTGGAAAATGCAGATCATAAAATATTGTGGGACAGAACAATTCATACCGACAAGACAATACCAGACATAACGGTCATAGACAAAAAAGAAAAACACACATACGTCATCGACATAGCAATACCGAATGACAAAAATGTTGTTGAAAAGGAAGAAGAAAATATATACACCACTGGCCATGGAAGTCAAAGAACTATGGCAACAGGAAAAGGTCACAATTATCCTGTTAGTCACCTCAGTCACCGGCATCACATCAAAAAATTATACAGAAAACCTTCAGAAACTGGGCCTACCAAAATACATCCACACCAACATCCAGAAAGCAATCATAATTAAAACATGCTCAATTGTCAGAAAATTCCTGAATCTGTAAAAGACAGCATGACTTGGCAAAGCCCGTCATGTCCATCTAGAAAAACCACCACGAGCGAGAGAGACAATAATAATAATAATAATAATAATAATAATAATAATAATAATAATATATTTCTTACCCGCCTCTCCCTCTGGATCATGGCGGGGAACAACATTAAATACAAAACAGCATAAAAGTGTACCGGTGACCAACCTGGCTGCCATATTTTGAACTAGTTGAAGTTTCCGGACTAGGCACAGAGGTAGCCCTATGTACAGCGCATTGCAGAAGTCGAGCCTCAAAGTTACCAGCGCGTGCACTACCATCTTTAGGTCTTCCAACTCTAGGAAGGGGCGCAGCTCCTGTGCACCTCCCGCCCCTTCTAGCCTTCTTCCCGCGACAAAAAAAACACACCCCACTAAGTCCGACTTATTTTTAAAGATGGAAATTGCCGCTATATCCTGGTGTGTGCAGGAGAAGCAGTGGGATCAAAATAGCCCACTGAACGGGCCACGTGCAAGTTGTTTACTTCCTCTTCTTAAAGACGAAGAGGAATGCAGGGGCGGAGAAATGACAGTCAGGAAATGTGATTTCCCCCCTGCGTGATGACACTCCTGTTCCAGTTTCACTGGAAATTTATGCTGTACTTCGTGGATTTATTTTTTGTGAATTGCCCAGAGATCTTTGGGTATTGGGTGGTAATAAAAATAATTTTTTAAAAAATAGATCAGGTTGTTTTCTGAATAGTCTGGAGACAGGTTATTCTACGGACAGCATCTGCCAATATGTCACTAAGCTCCAATCAACTTCTGAGAGCCTGCTTCATATCCCTTCATATTTTACCTTTATGGTCATGGCTCTGGAATGGACCCGTCCTGACATGATTATTTTGAAGGTCCTTCAGGGAAAATGCTGGCTGGCTGATGTAGTGCAGCCTATGCTGCTGTGTTCTGCCTTTGGGTGCTTGCGTAACTGTGTGCGTTGTCATTCTTCCAACAGAAATGTTTCCACTTTTGATAAGATTCATTACTGGACTGCTGGGATATCTCTGCTTAAAATGTTGCATTGTAAATACTGGAAAAAGCATGCCCCAAGACCTCACATCTTCCGAGTAAGTTCCTATGCTACTATTATCCTTTTTTTTAAAAGTTCTTATAAAGCTTTTTAAGCAGTCCTATAACTAAAATCAAACTTGATGCAACAAATAACTTGATTCTCCAGTAAAATACTGAAGTTTTTGACTCAGATAACTGGAATCCAGACAAATGTACCTGTTCCGTTCTAAACTAAGCAGCCACCAGTGTGAATACCAGTACAGTCAGAACATCATCTGAAGTATAAAACTAAACACGCAAGCAGAAAGTGTACTCGTGGGGATAGCAGCAGATTAGCAGCCCTTTTAACGTCTCCATACCTGTGTTGGTCATGATAAAAATACTGCCAATTTAAAAGGAAAAAAAGAAAAGAAAAAACAACAACATTCCTGCAGATAGGTTTTGGGGTTAATTACATACAATTCAAGGGCTCATTACGCATGCTAAAATGTTGGTTTGGGAAACAAAAGGAGCCTTCATTTGTTTGAAAAAAAGTCGAGCCTAGACTATCAAAATTGCATGACTTCGCTCCCATTTTTTCCCTCCTGCTGGACTTCTTTTCCTACTCTAGACTCTTACACACGCACTGAGCCCATAACCCCAATTTCTGTTGAGAATTCATAATTAAACAGCAAACGCTTCTCAGTTTCTCCAGCACCGTAGAGGAACTCCTCCCTGTAATAAGCTCCAATTACTGGCCTTCGACTGCAGCTGATGAAGGATTATCGTCTCCCTCAGCTATGGGGAGCTCTCCAGTCTAATCTTCAATTAGTTCAATTCATAGAGCATGCTGGCAAGGCCAGCCACTAGGTTTCCCACGACTTACACAAATAGCCTTTCTTTCACGCCCCCCACTCATCCACTCCCCCCCCACCCCAAACAATGCACAGATGGTCTAAGGACTGTCTGTTGCAAACTTCATTGCATCTGGCTACGAAACCCACCTAACGCACAAGCAGCAAAACAAAGAGGGGGACTCAGATGCCTGACAGTACCTACTTGTTTCAGTAACAGCAGGCCTTTCTTTTTGAGAGAGGCAGAGACCGAGAGAAAAGTTATTCAAGGAGTCAGAAAACAGGTGGATAAACAGAAACAACAAGAAGCAAATCTCTTAGGCCAACACTATAAATTCTTACTTCTAGACACTTGCCAACGAGTCTGGAGTAGCCCTCCAAAAAGAATGTTATCTTGAAACAAACATCTTGATGCGCTCCTTTCAACTGAAAAAAAGCCAGTACTGGGATTACAGCTTCATTCTCCATCCTTGTCGGTCCTGTCACATCATCCCCATGTCTCCCCCAAACAATGACAGGATACTAAGACACAGCAGAAGTAGCCCAGGACATGTTTTCAGCCTTGACTCTGAGAACCAGTGTCCGGTGAATAGAGCCCTGGTCAGTAACTAGTTTTCATGGGGTGGGGGGGCACTTTGGGAAATGACCAAGCCATCTCTTCACACACACACACACACACACACACACACACACACACACACACACCAGTGGTCTGCCAGCAGGTTCTGTTACCACAGGTGTCACATTCTTTGCTAGCAACTGGTGGGGAGTTGGCATTCCTTAAGGGATTCAGCTCAGCTATCTCCAGTAGACCACTACTGTAGAGTGTTTGGCTTGGACAGCAGAGATTTGGATTCAAATCTCTGCAGAGCCACAAAGTTCACTGGGTCATCTTGTGCGGATCACAGTTCTCAAGCTAGCTTACTCCCCTGGATTGTTGGGAGGATAAAGTGGAATGTACACCTTCTTGAACTTCTTGGAAGAATTACAGTTACTGCTATTTTCTGCTTATGCAAGACAAATTGTTGGCGAGTACACATTAATCTTATGCCCCAAACAAACCCTAACATCTCCCTCAAATAAGTAAACATCCTTGATTTCCACGCTGCTTACTTCCAGGAAAATGTGCTTAAGGATGCAACTTAGGGCGTTTAATGTAATGGCTGAATGCATTTTTTAAAGGACAAAAACATGTAACATTTTAAGGGTGATAGTGACTGTGGTTACCATCTGGCAAACACAGGAATGCCAATGTGTATACGAGTGAGAACCAGCTGGGACGTGGTGTGGGGGAGAGAAAGGGATGGGAATCACTGCTCATATGCATTCTCATTTGAATGTATGCAAATTTTAAATTGAGATTCAATTAAAAAACACAGACTGACTGTGGGGGAGGTTCAAAAGTAGGCTGACCAGATAAAATCCAGGTCAGGGCTCATGTAACTTTAACAGTTGTAGGGAAAAGGGAAATTCAGCTAGTGTCATTTGTATGCAATTAGTTTCTGGTGATATTCCCTCTTCATCACAACAGTTAAAGTTGCAGGGGCCCTGCCTTCTTTTGTATATGGTCACTCTAGTATAGTGCCTGCACCTTTAACTGTTGTGATGAAGAGGGAATATCACCAGGAACTAATTGCATACAAATCTGGCTTCCTGTAACTTGAGCCCATTATTCCATGTCCTGCACTCTGAGTTGATTGAGAAGAGATTCTGGCCCTCATCTGTGTGACAACCTTTCAAGTATAAGAGTGCTATCATGTCTCCCCTCAATCTTCTCTTTTCCAGGCTAAACATGCCCAGTTGTTTCAGTCTCTCCTCATAGGGCTTTGTTTCCAGACCCCTGGAAACTTGTTGCTTTCCTCTGAACACGCTCCAGTTTGTCAGCAACCTTCTTGAAGTGTGGTGGTGCCCAGAACTGGACACAATACTCAAGGCGAGGCCTAACCTGTGCCGAATAGAGGGGAGCCAGTACCTCGCGCGATTTGGAAGCTGTACTTCTATTAATGCAGCCCAAAATAGCATTTTTTAAAAAACCAAATTTGCAGCCATCTCACACTGTTGGCTCATATTCAGCTTGTGGTCTACAACAATTCCAAGACCTTCTCGCTTGTATTATTGCTGAGCCAAGTATCCCCCATCTTGTAGCTGTGCATTTGGTTTCTTTTTCCTAGGTGTAGAACTTTCATTCTGCTGTTTTCAGCCCAGCACTCCAGCCTATCAAGATCACTTTGAAGTTTGTTTCTGTCTTCCAAAGTATTAGTTATCCCGCCCAATTTTGTGTTGTCTGAAATTTTGATAAACATTCCCTGCACCTCGTCCAAATCATTAATAAAAATGTTGAAGAGCAGAGAGCCTAGGACTGAGCCCGGCGGTACCCCACTTGTTACCTCCCCCCAGTTTGAGAAGGTACTATTGATAAGCACTCTTTGAGTCCGATTCTGTAGCCAACTGTGGATCCACCTAATAGTTGTTCCTTCTAGTCCACTTTTAGCTAGTTTGTGAATCAGAATGTCATGGGGCACTTTGTTAAAAGCATTGCTGAAGTCAAGATATATTATGTCCACAGCATTCCCACAGTCCACAAGGGAGGTTACCCGATCAAAAAATGAGATCAGATTAGTCTGACAGGATTTGTTCTTGACAAATCCATGCTGGCTTCTAGTAATCACTGCATTGTTTTCAAGGTGTTTACAAAGTGACTTCTTTACAATCTGTTCCAATATTTTCCCAGGGATGGATGTCAGACTGACTGGTCTGTAGTTCCCAGGTTTCTTCTTTTTGCAGTTTTTGAAGATAGGGACAACATTAGCCCTCCTCCAGTCGTCGGGCACTTCACCCGTCTTCCATGATTTCGCAAAGATAATAGACAATGGTTCTGAGAATTCTTCTGCCAGCTCCTTTATTACTCTAGATGCAGTTCATCGGGCCCTGGAGATTTGAACTCATTCAAAGAAATTAGGTGTTCCTTGACCATTTGTTTATCAATCTCAAACTGCAATCCTGCCCCTTCAGCTTATACCGTATTTCACTGAATGTAAGATGCCATTGATTGTAAGACGCACCTAAATTTCAGGGCCACCAACAGGGAAAAAGCTTTGCATCGATTCTAAGACACACATTAATTTCAGCACCCCTTCCCCCTTCCCCACTCACCTCCATCTACCGCCAGCGCTCGCCTCGGCCTGGCAAGGCATCGTACCCAGTAACGAGGCGAGCATTGCCAGCAGTGCGGAGCTGCAGCAGCGGCAGCAGCAGCAGTGAGGATGGGCGATGGAGGGGAGGGGGGAGGGTGAGGGCCCCGCAAGTCCCCCTCCCTTCTCCCCCTCCCCTTTTACCTTGATCGCTGCCGCCTTGGCCTGGTTCCCAGTAACTACGCCTTGCCAGGCTGAGGGGAGCATTGCCATCGCCCATCCTCGCTGCTGCCGCCACTGCTCCATACCACTGGCAGCGCTCCCCTCGGCCTGGCAAGGTGTTGTTACTGGGAACCCAGTAACAATGCCTTGCCAGACCGAGGTGGCAGCAATCAAGGTAAGAGGGGAGGGGGGACTTCTGACCAGCCTTGTGGGGTCCCTTGGGACTCGCTAGAGTAAGTCGCGGGGAGGGGGGCATGCAGAGCCCTCCCATCTCCTGCAAAACATGGGAGAAATCCCACGATTGCAAGGCGCCATCAATTCTAAGACGCACCTCATTTTTACAGATGTAAACATGGGAGAAAAAGTGCGTCTTAGAATCGATGAAATACGGTACTTCATTTTTGCCGGGGGGGGGGGGGGGGTGGGTCTTAGACCCGCTTATGGGAGAAGACTGAGCCAAAGTAGGAATTGAGCACTTCGGCCTTTACTTTGTCATCTATTATCAATTTGCCATCCTTATTGAGCAGTTGAACCACCATTTCTTTCCTCTGTCTTTCACTATTCACGTATCTGAAGAAAGCCTTTTTATTGCTTTTAGCATCCCTTGCTAGTCTCAGCTCATTCTCAGCTTTAGCCATCCTGACGCCATTTCGGCACTTCTGTGCTAGCTGTCTGTACTCTTCTTTCGTAGCCAGGCCTTCCTTCCACTTCCTATATGTGTCCTTTTTTGTTTTCAGGTCATCTGTAAGTTTTTTGTGGAGCCACACTGGTTTCTTCTGTTGTCTTCTATCATTTTTCCTATTTGGAATTGTTTGTAATTGTGCCTTTAAAATTTCCTTTTTAAAAAACTCCCACCCATCTTGGACTCCTTTTCTCATTAGGATCACTTGCCACTGGACCTTACTTAACATAGTTCTGAGTTTATTAAAATCAGCTTTCCTGAAATCCAGAGTACGTGTGTGGCTACACTCAGCTTTTGCTTCCTTTAAAATCAAGAAATCAAGTATGAGGTGGTCACTTTCCCCCAGAGTTCCCGTAACTGCCACTTTATCCACTAAGTCATTCCTATTGGTCAGTATCAAACATCTCTAATCTGTGCTCCAGGGAGACAGCATTTTTGGCAAGTCCATGGGTCTTCACGACATATTTGGGTTTCAATCTCACGCAGCAAGGGAGTCTTCCACCACGACTACCCTTCTCTTCTTCTTGGTCAACTGACCTTCTGCCTCTTGCTCACTGTTGCACGGGGTAGCCTTTAATTCTTCCTCTGCAGGCTGTCCTCCAGTCTCATCCTCCAGTAGCTGAAAGCAGTTAAGTAACTCTAATGGTTTGACTGGTGCAGAGTGTCTTCTAGTTCTTCTGCTCCTAACTATCACCCTATTCCAAGGAGTTTCCTCTTGTTTGGCTTTCCTCATCTTAGCATTCTCCACTTCTGCTTTGGCTTGCTGTTGCTCTTCAATCTCTTCTGCTTCTTGTCCCTGTTGCAGTTCCACCGTTCTGTCTAACAACTCTTCACCTTCTCTTATTCCTTGGAAGGTAGCCACTCGCCGCTCAAGTACTTTCACTTTTTCTTCCAATAGTGCAACCAGCTTGCACTTGTTGCAGGTGTACGCCATGTTGAACTCAGGCAGGAACACAAACATTGCACACACGTTGCAGGTCTCCACCACTAGAAAGCCTATCTACACTACTGCTTTAAAATGGTTTATAACAGTTTTAAACCCGTTAATGATTATGGGGAAAGGGAGGAGCAGAAGACGAAGTTGAACAGGTGAGAGTGCAGACCAGCAAACGTAAGTGGTAGGGTCCAGTCATGCTGAGGGGATTACTTGTCCACATACAGACACACACACACACACACAGGTCCCAGAAATTCAGTGCTGGTTCTACTTCTGCTTTTACTCCACAAAGCAGTTATCTCCCTCCCCCCTCAACATTCCCGCGCACCGCGTTATGAACTCTCATACGCTTTCATGAGCAAATACAAAATATTGTAGAAATAAGTAAATTGAATTTTAAAAAAACCCATTCCAACAACTGCAGTAGAAAGGCAATAAGAAAAAAGCATCCTCTAAAATATGGAGCCTGTAGTGTTTTTGCACAAAAGGTTGCTAACACATGTTTTCAGGAACACTTTTGGGTTACCTAGGAGCCTATCTACACTACTGCTTTAAAACGGTTTAAAACGGTTCAAAACAGTTTATAACAGTAGTGACAACTGTTGGGGCCCAGGACACAGAGCTCCATATACAGTTTTCGAAACGTTGTCAAAGTGTTGTATCCTGCTTGGTGTAGATAGGTCCCTAGTCCCCCTCCCCCCCTATTTTCTGTTAAATGCCCTTTCTCCCTCAGTCTTCAATCAAACTTTCTGAATTTTTCAGATTATATAAAATAGACATTTATTTTTGGCAAGTGCAAATTCCAGAAAGGTTGGTGAAATCCTTTCAATTTTATTAAGGTTAGAACAATCCACCCCCAATTTCCATTTAACCTTATGCAACTCTTATTTTACTGATCACCTTATCTACTGGAGCCACAACTATGGCTCCAATAATAACAACATTGCATTTAAACTTCTGCTGTGAAGATGGAGGTTGCAATGGTATCATGGGCACCTATTGGACTGGGCTATAAAGAGTGAAGTCAGTTCCCAACATTCAGTCACACTCTAATTCAGGGATCCCGACCTCCTTGGACCCATGGGCACATTTGGGAGTTTGAGAGACTGCTGTGGGAACCTCCACAAAATGCCTAATCAATGGATTGCCACTTCAGCATCCACCTGTCATGTCTTTTGAGCTTAGGCTGCGTCTTATTCAGCAAAAATGTTGGCTTTGTGTCTATTAGATACCACAACATCTCTTTAATAAAGGATTGTCTATTTCAGCTAATTGCTGACATGGAATACATGTTATGCTTCTTTTAAACACGTTTTGGCAATGTCAGTAGTTGCTTCTTTTTGTGGGGAGGTGTTACACAGAATTTTTTTGTACTGGAAATCTTTAACAACCACTGGCGTACACACCCTTTTAAATTATTTAGCTGATTCATGGAAATTAACAAGTGGTCAACATAAATGGATTCTCTGCACCTTTTTGACAGCTAAAAGACTAATATTACAACATTGGAAGGATAAACATGCACCTCCTATAATGCAATGGATTGAGGATCTTACAACAATATTTGAACGGATGGAATATAGACGACACCTTCAAATGGATACTTATTTGGATATTTAATCCACTTTGGTTGCACCCCATTATAAGTGCTAGAAAACTGTATGTATTTCATACAAACCCACTAAAAAGGGGGAAAATAAATATATAAAATAATATATATATATATATATATTTTCAGGTGCCCATGGGCACCATGTTGGAAACCTGTGTCCTAATATGACCAACAATCAAAATATTAGGGTGAAACTATAAATTTTATTTATTTGTTTATTTATTTATTGCATTTTTATACCACCCAATAGCCGAAGCTCCCTGGGTGGTTCACAAAAATTAAAACCATAACATTATTCAAAATATAAAACAACAACAGTATAAAAACATAGTATTTAAGAACACAAGCAGGATAAAACCAAGCAGCAATATAGATTTAAAATACAAATTTAAAACAGCAAAGTTAAACATTAGACTAATAAGCTGTTAAAATACTGAGAAAATAAAAAGGTCTTCACCTGGTGTCTAAAAGAGTATAATGTAGGTGCCAGGTGAACCTCTCTTGGGAGCTCATTCCACAGCTGGGGTGTCACAGCAGAGAAGGCCCTCTTCCTGGTAGCCACCTGCCTCACTTCCTTTGGCAGGGGCTCATGGAGAAGGACCCCCAAGGATGATCTTAGGGTCTGGGCAGGTACATATGGGAGGAGGTGTTCCTTCAGATAACCTGGCCCCAAGCCATTTATGGCTCTGAATGTTAATACTAGCACTTTGTAATATGGTCTTGTTGGCCAGTCCCTGTTAAGAGTCGGCTCTCTGTTTTGTACCAGTTGAAGTTTCCAGACCATTTTCAAAGGCAGCCCCACGTATAACACATTGCAGTAATCCAGACGAGAGGTTATGAGAGCATGGATAACTGTAGCTAGGCTATCTCTGTCCAGATAAGGGCCCAGTTGGTATATCAGCCTAAGCTGATAAAAGGTGCTTCTTGCCACTGAGTTCACTTGTGCCTCAAGTGACAGTTCTGGATCCAGGAGAACCCCAAACTACAGACCTGATCCTTTAAGGGGAGTGCAACCCCATCCAGAACAGGGTGAACATCACCTAGTCAGACAGATGAACCACCCACAAACAGTACCTCCGTCTTGTCTGGATTGAGTCTCAGTTTGCTGGCCCTCATCCAGAACAGCCTGGGTTTGATGAAAAGGAGAGGTAGAGCTGGGTGTCATCCACATATTGATGACACCTCAACCCACATCTCCGGATAACCTCTCCCAGCAGTTTCATGTAAATGTTGAACAGCATAGGGGATAATATAGAGCCCTGTGGGACCCCATGGCATAGGTGCCACGGCACAAAGCAATAATCCTAATAAAGATTAGGGCCTAGTTCCATCCCTTGCTCATTCTGAGGCAATGGCCTCAGCAATTAATAAGAAGATGGGATGTGAGGTTAGAGTGGCCATCCAAGTGGCATTGTTGAAAGAACTGGAACATTCCATCCCTCCTTTTTTCAAATCACCAAACTTTAGCTTAACAATAACAACACCATTTATGCATAGAAATTTAGAGTGCTCGAAGCACCTGCCATATATCATGTTAGCAATCCATAAAGCAATCTTGTAAGATACAACATTGGCACTTTATAATACTTGGTATCTATCTGGCTTCTTCTGTTGGGCTGTTTAAACACCTCTTTTTTTAAAAAAAAAACACCCACCTCTCTTCGCTCTGGGATTGTTGAACTGATATCACTCTTCTACTTTTTCACTCCTTCCCCCTTCTTTTGTGTACACATTGCATTTTAGGGCAGTGCCTTGTTGTTGTATGTGTTCTGCACAGTATTTTTATTCCCATATTACAGATCTAGGGACAAGGTGACAGACCAACAAACCAGAGATGGCTAAGCCAGACTTAATGGGGTTCACGAGTCATGAGCCTATCCCATTCACAAATCAAGCAGTATGTGGGGTAAGGCCATTTCTACACCAGGCTGTTTGCCTGGGATGGCCCCTGGCTGGTCCCTGTGCTCCGATGGTGTGCATTAGGTACTTCCGGGATCACCCTCCCTCCCTCTACACCCAGGGACTATCCCAGGCAAAACGCCTGGTGTGGAAAGGGCCTTACTTTAAAAGGATGTTGCTGGACCTTAAGAACATAAGAACCATGCTTGATCAGACTGAAGGCCTATCTAGTCCAGCATTCTCTTTGCACAGTGGCCAACCAGGTGCCTATGAAAAGCTCACAGCAGGGCATAATTGCAATGGCATCCTCCCGTTCATGTTCCCTAGCAACCGGTATTGAGGGGCATACTGTTTTAGATACTGGAGGCCACATATAGTCATCATGACTAGTAGCCATTGATACCTGGATCTTCCATGAATTTGTCTAATACCCATTTAGAGCTGTCCAAGTTGGTGGCCATATTGTGGTAGTGAATTCCAGAGTTTAACTACGGTGTGTGAAGAAGACTTTAACTAGTTACCAATCCATAGCAGGACTTCTGTTATCCCATAACTGCTAAATTTGCTCAGGAGTCTTTGGTTAGGGACTTTGTCCCTGTTTCAATCTTGCTGCAGCAATGAGTTGATTCATTGGCTCTATGATCAAACTAGATATGGCATTGGTGGGCATGAGGCTGTCCTGTTCACATATAAAGAAATGTGTGTGTGTGAGTGTGTGTGTGTAGGAGGTGTGTGTGTCTTACTTTAACAGTGAACGGTATGTATGGAAGAGGAGCTCTGAGCACTTCCCCTTCATGTCCCTATGATTGACTAGAGGGCTGGGAACTGACCAATGTAAGGCCCTAAAAAGAAGGGGCTGGGGATGTCCCTGAAAAATGCCAATCAGCTTAACATCGCTTCCCAATAAATTGGTGGAAAACATTCTTAAAGACAAAATTATTAAGCATATAAAAGGATACGTCATGCTGAGGAAGAATCAACATGGCTTCTGCAAAGGTAAACCCTGAGCCTGTCTACACTACTGCTTTAAAACGGTTTATAACAGTTTTAAAGCTGGTTTAAAACTGTTATAAACCGTTTTAAAGCAGTAGTGTAGACAGGCTTCCTATCTCACAAGTCCTCTGGAGTTCTTTTAGAGCATCAAGAAGCATGTGGATCAGGGTGAGTCAGTTGACTTAATGTGCTTGAGCTGTCAGAAAGCTTCTGACAAAGCCCCTCACTAAAAGACCCCTGAGCAAACTTAGAAATTCTGTGATCATTCATGAGGGGCAAGGTTGAGAAACATGAGGTCACTCAAAGCATACTAAGCACATCATGTGCACATCTTCAGGCTCCACAAACTGAAATTTATGCAAAACCACATAGGACCAAACAGTACTCTGGACACCTCCATGGATTGATCTGTAACAACTGCAGCATCCAAGTTGGGGGGGAAAAAGTCATTGTTTCTTCCATTTCAAAATGTCTAGAAAACATGCCCCCGTGTGTCATACTCCATCACCATTAGGACCAGATTTTAAAAGACCATGAACCGCTCTGCTGGATTACTTTGAGAATAGGCAGTGGTGGTGGTGCCAGAATTACTACCCCAGGCCAGCATCACTGCCCTTCCTTGTGTTCAATTTTGTTCCCTCTGAGTTCCTTCTACTTGCATTCTACTTGTCTCTGAACGTACTGCATTGCTCTCAGTTTAGGTATATACCAAGGAGCCAAATGGGTTCTGCAATACAGGAGAGGTTGTGCTAGGGCGACCCTATGGAAAGGAGGACTGGGCTCCTGTATCTTTAACAGTTATATCGAAAAGGGAATTTCAGCAGGTGTCATTGCTATGCATGCAGCACCTAGTGACATTCCCTCTTCATCACAACAGCTGCAGGAGCCCTGCCCTCTTGACCAGATACAAAAGAGGGCAAGGCTCCTGCAGCTTTAACTGTTGTGATGAAGAAGGAATTTCACCAGGTGCTGCATGGATACAAATGACACCTGCTGAAATTCCCTTTTCTATACAACTGTTAACGATACAGGAGCCCCTGTCCTCCTTTCCATAGGGTCACCCTAGGTTGTGCAGGAGTGATCATGTCAACTACCAGAGTTATTGCTGTATTCCACAGGGCTTTGACAGGAGTACCAGTCTGGAAAGTCTCCCAGAGCCCTCTGTAACCATCAGAATCCTTCAGCCTCTGGGGGTTGACTATCCTAACAGCTCTCCCACCCTGACAGCCATTGCTAGTTTAAAACTCAACAAGAAGTGATCTGACCATGACAAGTAACAGATTGTAAAATCTGGCACCAGTTCAGACCACTATCTAGTCACAAGAGAAAACCAAATCTAGCGTGTGTCCTGCCACATGTGTTGGGGTGATGACATGTTAAGACAGTCTCACAGTTGTCATGGAGCGATGAAGTCCTGTGTGCCCTGGATCCAATGGCCTCAGCATGAACGTTGAGATCCCCCAGACAATCATCCTATGGGTTCTCAACACCAAATCCAAGACCACCTCTGTTAGCTTAAGTAGGGAGAATACAGGCACCCCCGAAGTGGCTCCACTCCAAAGGGGCAACCCCACAGGCAGCCGGTTTTACAAGCAGATGGTATGGTGCTCTTTCCCAGCTGTACCACTTCAACTTCCTTCTGGCCACTGTTCATTCCAGAGGCTTGCACCTCCAGAGAGCTGTAGGCTGAAGTTCCTGAGAGGAAGATGGAGCTAACACTCAGAACCAAGCCAGGTCAGTACAGAATAGCACAGTATTCTAGTATAGTGCAACTTCTGCTACTGGTGGATTTTGCAACCCAAATAAAGAGAACATTTTGCAAATTTGGCAGGATGTCTGCCTTTTACTGGATTCCCTAATACCCTTGTCTAGGAAACAACAATGGGTAAGAGACACAATCTGGTACAGAAGCCAAAACGGTCCATGTACAAGGCCAGAGTTTAACACTAGTCACAAATCCAGGCTTTGCCTCCAAGTGTTGCACTTTATTTTCCTCCCTATTGATGCATGGCAGCCCATTCCCTATTCATTGAACTGGCTGCTAATCAGTTGTAATAGATGACCTCATGTGAAAGGAAGAACAACCTCATGGGAATTATTTCATTTTGCTGCCTTGTATTGCTGTTAGCGGGGGCAGGGGCGGGGGCAGGGGCGGCCAGAACAGGACAAGGGTTTACTAGTCCCACATGCACACCAGGTTATCTTAGAATAAAAGGGGACCATACCCTTCTTTGATGAAGGAAAGATAAAATAGTTCACTCACAATATTCTTGCGTATAATTTGCAGGTACAGTGTAGAGTTTCAAACAGGGTTCGTTCAGCCCATTTCTTTGTGTTCTGTAATACTGGCAGGAGAGAGAGCAAACACGTGTCCTTCCAGCACACAGGGTCTAGGGGAGCAGGGAGAAAGGAGAGGAGCAGGAAATCACACTGTAAGCTATCAGAAGCTAAGGCTGGCTCTGCCCCAAATTTCCATGCATTAACTAGGTGACTGCAACACTGCCCCCTTCCTGCAACTTGCAGAGGAGGTTTTATTTTATTTTACTTATTATTTATCATTACATTTCTATCCCACCTTCCTTCCTCCGTAAAGAACCCAAGGCGGCATACAGCCAAGGCTCCACTAGGCTGACCATATGAAAAGGAGGACAGGGCTCATGTAACTTTAACAGTTGCAGAGAAAAGGGAATTTCAGCCTGGGTCATTTGTATGCAATTAGTACCTGGTGAAATTTCCTCTTCATCAAAGCAATTAAAGGTGCAGGCACTATACTAGAGTGACCATATACAAAAGAGGGCAGGGCCCCTGCAGCTTTAACTGTTGTAATGAAGAGGGAATCTCACCAGGTACAAATTGCATACAAATGACATTGGCTGAAATTGCCCTTTCTCTACAACTGTTAAAGTTACATGGGCCCTGTCCTCCTTTCCATATGGTCAGCCTATGCTCTGCTCCATTTTTATCCTCACAACGACAACCTTGTGAGGTACATTGGGCTGAAAGTCTGTGACTGGGCCAAAGTCACCCAGTGAGCTTCCATGGCCGAATGGGGGCTAGAACCTGGATCTCCTGACTTCCAGACCAACACTCTAGCCACTACACCACACTGCAATATTCCCAACAAAATCTCTGTCTGAAACGGTTCATAAGTCTGTCACATCCCCCTTTGGGCTAAGTTTGCATGGACGTGGTAAACTTGTGCCTGGAAATGGACCACTCATTTAATACAGGAAATGGGAGCAGGGAGGACTCCGGCTCCCTCTACAAGGATGCGCTTTTGCGCCCGGTTGTGAGATTATGCGCACTATCGCGGAGGCGCATTTACGCCTACTCCCTCTGCACGGGAGGCGGCGAGAGGCGGCGAAGCGCATTAACTGATGTCCAAAAAGCGCTTTACAAGAAGTGAATGCGCATAATCGCTTGTTCACACAGGGAAAATGCGCTTTAACGGCCGGAGCAAAATAAAACTCGCGATTTAACGCGCATTCGATAATGCGGATAATCCGGGAGATAACGCGCCTCTACGCCCGTTTTGCGCTCCACTGGTGTGGAGGTAAAATTTATAATGAGCCTTCAAAGAGCATTAAACCTCTCTTGTGGAGGTACCCGGACTGCTCCTCCCAAAAACCAAAAACCAAACCTTACCTGCACATAGAAAGTAGCTTGTCAGGGGGAAGGCAATGCCGGAACTCTTCTCCCAAACACGTTTATGCATGTAGATTTTTTTCTTCAAAATGGAGGAGTATTCAGTCATGCGAGTCCCTACCTGCAATCCGCTGTGGTACAGAACCAAACCCAGACCCAAGCTTATTACTTCATGGAGAACTGGGCCTCTTAGCTGTGCATTTTTCCTGACAGGGAAGAGGCTCTCACCCCATTTTAATTTCAGTTTTCAAGCTTTATGATTTTTTATTTTTTATTTTGAAACGGGGTGACCTGAAACTGTACAGTTTGTTATGCAGGGCAGTGACAGAGATCTATACAGGAGCCCTGAAATGCTAAATGGTGAATTACTTGCAATGCTTTTACTGTTGAGCTATAGAGAAAGCTGTACTGAAACGGTTTCCTTCTATGGAACAGTATTGCTGCTGTTTTTTTTGGGGGGGGGCGGTTTCTCCATAGCTTTCCACGCCAACTTTGCCTGGGGCCACTACTTTCATTCACACGAAACAAAGGACCCTCTGAATGACACATTCATTAGTATGTGAATGTTTCACTTTTCCCCACAAAGTAAACAAGGTCATGTGCAGACTTTGTTCCTTATAATGAAGGAAAAGACTGACTCTCACACACATTTTAGGTTTCCCACTGGAGAAGGCCTCCACAACTTGTGACCCACCACACCGAATGCAGCCGAACTGCCATGTATGATCGCCCATTGATCGCGTCCACACACACACACACACACACTCACAGGTTTTGCTGCCGCTCTCCATCACAATTCACATCTGTGGACTGCATTTCGCTTGATGTTCACAAGTTGTGCAGGCTTGCTCTGAAAAAATAAAAAAGGGGCAATATAGAAGTCAAATTCAATATCAAACAACGATTTTTACTCTGTTGTTTTAAAAAACATAAAACAGTTAAAAACTGTTGTTTGTTTTGCTGTTTCCATTAAGCAAATCAAAATGTTTAAAATACCCCCCCCCCATTTTTTTTTCAAAACCACATTGGGTTGGATCCAGACATTTTCATTTTTAAAGACCTAATGAAATCAGTAGGACTTAAGTTAGATGTGACTATCACAGAATCATAGAATAGTAGAGAGTTGGAAGGGGCCTCTAAGGCCATTGAGTCCAACCCCCTGCTCAATGCAGGAATCCACCTTAAAGCACCCCTGACAGATGGCTGTCCAGCTGCCTCTTGAATGCTTCTAATGTGGGAGAGCCCACCGGAATCTGGCTTCCTGTAACTTGAGCCCATTATTCCATGTCCTGCATTCTGGGTTGATCGAGAAGAGATCCTGGCCCTCCTCTGTGTGACAACCTTTCAAGGATTTGAAGAGTGCTATCATGTTTCCCCTCAATCTTCTCTTCTCCAGGCTAAACATGCCCAGTTCTTTCAATCTCTCCTCATAGGACTTTGTTTCCAGACCCCTAATCATCCTCGTTGCCCTCCTCTGAACACGCTCCAGATTGTCTGCATCCTTCTTGAAGTGTGGTGCCCAGAACTGGATGCAGTACTCAAGATGGGGCCTAACCAATGCTGAATAGAGGGGAACCAGTACCTCGCGCGATTTGGAAGCTATACTTCTATTAATGCAGCCAAAATAGATTAAGTCCCATTGATTTCAGTGGGTAATAGTGAATAATAAAAGTATTAAAATGGGCAACAGTTTGTTTCTCAATAAATGTGGTGAATAACAATTGCAATTGTCAGGGTTGTCAACTTTGTGGTCCTCTTCAGTGGCATATAAATGTCAATTATTGGATTAGCTGCTCCAGAGTAGAGTCAAATCCCAGCTTTCCTAAATCAGGAGGCATGTCCATACATTTATTTAAACAAACTTATCATGGAAAATCTTCCACTCTCTAGACTCTGCAATTCTGGGAAGAAAGTTTACAGTTTCAAAGACTGGCATGCATGCCCCTGGAAGTATCCATCAACATGCAAAACAGATAAGATGCTTGTCATCATGAAAAACAGAAAGTCCCAGGTTCAATCTCTGGTATCTCAAGCTAGAAGAAGGATTTGATGGCAGATGATGGGAAAGGCTCTGAAAAGCCACTGCCAGTTAGAATAGACATTACTCAGACACATAGGACTTGTCTATATACTCTATATACTCCATCAAAATTGTGCGCTGTTGTTTATTTGATGCAGCCGCCAGCTCAAAGCCACATTGTGCTATTCACTGCGAAGCTACGCATTGTCGATGTGTCGTTTTACCACAACTTTTTACATTGCTCCGATGTCACCAACCTTGTTTGTTTCTGTGTCAGTGGTGGCTTCCATTCTTGACCATTCTTGAGGGTGTGACCATTCCTGAAAAAACGTTGCTGGGCCAGTGAGATCTCAATAACTATAAGCCCAAAGATGCTCAAGCACAGGCTGCTGACCAGATGACATTGTTTTTGTGAGTCCATTTCAATCAGGGTTCAGGGTTCGTTATGGCACCGAGGCCTCGTTATGGGACTTGGTCACTTTATAGAATGACTTCATTAGTATATCTAGCTATGGAATCATACCTAGCATTTATCCGAGGTTATTAGGCTTCCTAATCTCCAAGGTTCCTGTTTAACTCACCTTTAGCTTTCTATAAGATCACAAATTTCAGCATTATATGGTCACGTCCCCGCCCCCAAATTCCCACTACATTGACCCACTCTTCTTCCCTATTGGTTAAGGGCAAGTAAAGGACAGATGAGCCTCTTCCTCTGTCTCCTGAAAGAGGAAGTTACCAGCAAGGTATGGCAGGGATGTCTGGGCTTAGAAGAGTTTGTCTCCCAGCTGATATCAGGGTAGTTGAAGTCCCCTATCACTATTAATTCTTGATTAGCCTTTTTTCAGGAAAGCATCATCCATATCTTCGCCTAGGTTTGGCAACCTGTCCTAGATTCTGCCTACTATGTTATTTTTTTTATTTCTCTCCCCGTTTAGTCTTACCTACATGCTCTCCACAGGGTTACTATGTTCATTTCACTTTCTTGAATTTTGTGCAGGTGTACACATTTTTGGCATATAATGCCACTTGTCTCCTCGCCAATTCCATTTCGAAGAAGTTATATCCTTCAATTGCTACATTCCAATTATGGGAGCCTTCATGTGTATGTGGACTTCGTATGTGTACCCCAGTATGCCATAACATGTGGTGGATTTGGCAATTGTCTGGATCCAAGAACACAGTCTGTGGCAAAACTATATGATCACGGTGACTTTGGATAACGTTCTTATTAGAAGAACATTTTTAAGCAGGATCCAGTTTTATATTTCATTATTTGTTATCACAGGCCAGGACTGAAACCTGTAAATTCAAAATGCTCACAGCTTGCAGACCGGTACAATTCAGCCTCTCTACTCTTACCAAGTGGGCTTGCAGAGGAACCCTGCAGGATGCCCTACTAATCATCTGATGCAAAAGAGTTCCTGCTGAAGAGATGGCACTTGCTTTGTTTTACATGTGCCCCATCTAAAGCCTTTGTATACCCTTGGAACAAAGGTCTAACCAGCCTCTAACTGGGCACTGTGCCATCTGAACAGATGGGTGGAGAAACGTGGGCAGCCAGACGTTCATGTCTGTGAGTTCAGGGAGGGTATTGAGAGCAGAGTTAACTTGCTGCTATTCACCATGAGCCTTCATGACTGGAGGCTGAATCCAGACGGAGACAACCAGCCTTGTGATTTTAATAAAGGGAAAACAAATTCAGAAGCCAGCTGAAGTTGAAGTGCATGCTTGTTGACTGAGAATGGGAAGACCTAGGAAAGTCCAAGGCCTCAACGAAGAAAGAGTTTTAGAATTATTTTGGGCGAGCAGGATGCCTGTCTTTATGAGGGGAGATAAATGTGCGTGTACTGATAGCTGTATATTAACTAGGGTGTGCATGGACCCAAAAAATCAGATCGGAATTGGAACCGATGCCTCAGATTGGATCAGATTGGATCGGAGGCTTTCTGGTTTGATTCGGAGCCAATTCCAATCTGAAAATCAGACATCCGATTTTTGGATCGGACGCCATTTTAGGTGTTTTTGCCATAGGCTTGCATTGGGGGAAAGAAAGCTTTCCCCCAATGCAAGCCTATGCAGAAAACATGGGGGCGGGTGAGTGGGGACCTAACTCCCCCCTCCCTGTCCCTCCCTCCACACTCGCGCTCCTTACCTGCCGGGGCCGTCTGCTGCCACCCGCTGGTCCCTTCTACTGAGAAACAGGCTTCGCGGCCTGCCTCTCAGTAGCACACTGGGTGACATCATCACCCGGCATGCTACTGAGAGGCAGGCTGCGAAGCCTGTTTCTCAGTAGAAGGGACCAGCGGGCGGCAGCAGACGGCCCCGGCAGGTAAGTGGGGACCTCCCTCCCCCTCCCCCCCACTCGCGCTCCTTACCTGCTGCCTTCTCGCTGCCGTCCGCTGCTTCAGTACTACTGAGAAACAGGTCTTGTGGCCTGTTTCACAGTAGAGCAAGGGCGCGCCGAGTGATGACGTCACCCGGCACGCCGGCGCTCTACTGTGGAACAGGCCGCAAGGCCTGTTTCTCAGTAGTACTGAAGCAGCAGGTGGCAGCAAGGAGGCAGCAGGTAAGGAGCACGAGTGGGGGGGGGGGAGGTCCGAGGTCTGATCCTCCAATCCTTTCCGATCCGGATCAAGTCCTTTCAGATCGGATCGGATTAGATTGGATGATCCAGCTGCAGAGGATCAGAATGGGATAATTGTATCTGATTTTGCCCAGATCGTATCTGGATCATGGATCGGTCTCAATCTGCTGCACACCCCTAATATTAATTGTATTTCTTATAGGTGTTTTTATGCTTCAAGCATATTGCCAGGGCAGAAATCATATTTTAAGGGCACCTTAGAGCTGCATTGCATCAGCCAAAGGGCCATTTGAACACAGAGACACATTGTTCCCACCTTTACAGGAATCTTGTCTAGTGAGTGCTTTTCTACATGAAGTTTTAACAAGTACCTTTACTGAGGCTTCTGCTTCTGCATTCTTTACGGGATTAAAATCGGCTTCCTTTACACATGTTTTTCCCCCCTGAGGGAGGATTCTTTCTTTGCCTTTCTATATTTCCATTACGTAACCACTAAGTGGTGCTGTGTTATACTAGAATTGCGCAATTACTTGAGGCTCTTAAAATGCCACTGAGAAAAAAAACTAGACTTTCCCCATTAGGAAAAACAAAACAAAACATGTTAATAGTTTCAAAGCACAAGAGAGAACTTGGTGGGGGAGGGTGTCTTGTAAAGGACCTGCAAATTACCATGAGTGAGGAAGCATAAATGCATAATGAAACGCTCATTAAGTAAGTTTCTAAGAATCTGGCAATACAGGTGCCATTTTCACACAGCTGGTATCTGAGGATTACTATAAATCTGCCTATAAAACCATATGGAAACTGGTGTATTCCAGATGGATTTCAACTCCCATCAGCCCCAGCCAGTGTGGCCAGAAATGCTGGCAGTTGTAGTCCAAAACAGCTGGAGGGCACCAGGTTGGGGAAGGCTGCTATAATTCTGTAGCGGTGGAGCAGGATCATGCCCACCATCCCTGCTCCCAGCTTCCAGGCAGTTGGTGTCCCTTTGTGAAGAGAGCCTACGCACATGCGACATATATGCTCATAGACTCTCTCTGCACAATCGGGGTTCTTGAGCAATGTTCCAGATCAGATGGAGAGAGCCTTCACATGTGCACAACATGTGTGCAGATAGTTTCTGTTCACAGGGGGGCACTGAGCAAGTCAGGAGCAGGGACATTGGGTGATCCCTGCATTCAGGAAACCTGTTCCGGAGCCATGTGAAAACGGCTAGTGATAGGTGCGGCAAACAGGTTTGTGTCTTATTGCAACAGGATCCTCAAATGGCTTTTTCTCCTGTAGCACTGGGAGAAAGTAAGCAGATAGACTCAGAGAAAGCAGGAGGGGGGCTGAGGAAGTTGCTCCCGGGGGAGGGGGGATCTGGCCAGTAAGAAGCAAGCTTGTTTCTAGCTGCCCTGCCACCGCCGCCACCCCCACCCCCCTGACTGCAATTCTCAGGCACACTTGTGTGTGAAAGAATCTTGAGAACTGACATGATATATTGTATATATGCTACACATACACCATTATAGCTTTCTTTTCTGAATGGGTGAAGGCAAGCTCATACAGCACGTACTTTGCCCTGGTAGGCAAAGAGGGCAGGGAGCGGGCAAAACATAGGGCTCAATCACACCTACTCCCCCCCCCCCGGTTTGCCTCTGTGATTTCCACCTCTGTTTCATTAGCGCCTCAAGCTAATGGTCCCTTTCACGTGGGTTTGCGGTATCAGTGAAACCTCCTTTCGCTTGTTCCTCTCCCACTCCACTCCACCCTGCCCCTTCTCCTTCCCCCTCCAGTTCACTGGTTGTGACATTATGATGGACGTGGATGCCTTCCTCCCCTCGCTCTGCCTTTGTTGTCTAGCGTTTTACCGATTTAACATTTCATCGGCTGGGTGCCATTTCTGCAGGCAATGAGGATGGGGGCGGAGCAATGAAAGTCTGTTCAACCAACTCAGCACAAGCCCATTCGTTTGACACGGCGTGCTGGAGGAGGAGAATGCCCCCGCCCTCCTCTTTCATCAGCAAGTCCTTCCTACAAAGCACACGCCCCCAACAAAGGACATTGCACGAGGGCGGCAATACATGGGGTGGAAGAGAGCTGTAATCCTGCTTGGAGGAAATAAGCCAGCCTTTCCCTGCTCTAGGACAACCTGGAAAATGGAGGGGAAGAGGTGGGGTGACTGCAGGAGAGGCATGACGTCATGTGGGTACCGCACTGCAAAACAGCAAACCAGGAATGACGAGAGTGCGAGAAAACGCTGGTGTGATGGAGCCCTAAGAGCAACTGTGTGCTTGTTTCTGCTTTGCTAAAGAGCAGCCGTGTGTGTGTGTGTGTGTGTGTGGATCCACATTCGAAATGCAGTACAGGTCATGTGGGGGAAGAGAATGTAATCCTTGGCCCTGCAAAGTCCGGTTCTGGGTTCCCTCTTCCTCTCCCAGCTGCTCTTTGGCAAAGAAAAAACACATTTACAATTGCTAATTGCATGCTTAGCACAACATGACTTTGACTCTAATGGTCAAGACCGCCCGTTCACTTGTGAAGGCTGTAATAAACATCAAGCCTTCTTTTTATGCTATGTCTCTCTTCACTACCGTTAGGAAGGTCAGGACAACTTCCAAAGGACTCCCCGAAGACTCCCATCCAGCCCCTATATACACTTAGCTTCAACAATGGTACAGTATGAGGTGCTCCCAGACTATCCATTGCTGGTTTTGCATAGGCCAGCTTGAGACTGTGGTGGGGAGATTTATGTTTGTGGCAGCCCAGCAAAGACCAGGGCCAGATTTTCACAAGGATGAGCGGTGGCTCAGCAGCAGAACATCAGCATTATAGGCAGAAGAAGGTCTTGGGACTTGCTATTTAAGGTGTAGAAAATGGTTCCAATGATAAAATCAACAGAAGAGAAGAAAAATATGTTTTTGTGAAACTTTAGAGCAACAAACAACCAGATTCCCTATTGAAAGTGCTTTAAGGTTAAAGATTTATTCTTGCAATTATTATCATCACATGCTTTCCTTTCCTTTTCTCCCTTTTTGTTTTCAAATGCAAAATATAAGTTTTTCCAAAGATCTTTTTTAAAATGAAAAATAAAATAAAAATCTACTTCCTGCATCCCACTTCCTCCGAGGTTATATTTGGCATTGGATGGACCCAAAAAGGCATTCAGAGGGCAAATACCGTTCCATCTGGATTTATGTTATATTCTTTCCCCTTCAGAGTCTCTCCCTCTCCCTCGCCCTCCCCCTTACTTCAGCAGCTGCTCCTGCAGTCTAAACTTGAATGGAAAAGCTAGCAGGAGACGAAGCTCCCTTTGAAGACCAAGCCAATGCCCTCCACCCATTGGCATGTGGGTGCTCTCTTTGAAAAGCTCCTTTGGCAGCCTCTCACAAAGACCAAAGGGGGGGGGAGCCGTTTGAATGGGAGAATCACCTCCGTCTTATCCACGACAGACATCACAGACAATTGACTGCCCCTCCGACAGCTCATTCGGATTGAGTTATCTCCCCCACTGGCTCAGTTTTGTTGTCATTGCAAACTGATTCCAAACCTGTGTACACACACACACACACACACACACCAATAGTGTTTGGGTTGAAGTTACTTATTTTACTGTTTTTTTAAAAAAAGAGTTGATTTTTAAAAAAAGTTTGTCATAATTCAGCCTACTGTGGTTAAACTGAAATATCAATCACACTGTGCCCGTTTCTACATCAGCCTGCTTAACCGGGACCATCCCTGGGTAGTCCCTGTGCATGCAGATGACGCACAGGGACTCCCAAGGGTGGGGTGGGGTGGGCACGGGTTTCCCCCAGGATAAGAGATCCTAAGGGAAACCCGATTCTTCCCACGGTCCCCGGGAATGTCCACCATCACCATCATCAAACTCCTACGAGTGGAGTTGTGAAAGCATATTGCAAATAGAGGTGCCTCTGAGCTCCACAATTAGCTGTGTCATAGGACTGGTTGATTGCAGGATATTTTGCAGATCCATTTTGGAAATGGTGACAGGCCCGTGTTGTAAAAATCTGAACAGATCTATGATTTTCACCACAAAACATGTCCATTTCCCCTGACACGCATCTTACACGCATCCTACATATGTTCGCTGACATGCACACCCAAACCGTCCACACACAGCACCCCAAAGGCCCATTCCCCACTGCCTGTCCATTGTATCCATTTCTGCAAAAGTCAAGCTGCTTGCAAGAGATTTGGTGGCACAAGAACTAGGAGCTTGTCAATATTGCCAATGCTCCTTCTCCAGGTCAGACTCCATTGTAACCAGGAGTGACTCATCCAGGTGTGACCTTGGCACACCTGGAGAGTCAAAATGACCATATAAGGGAATGATAGAAGTGGAGGGACGTTGCAAAGCATCTCTGGGTACAAGTAAAGTAGCACTTGGCAATGCAATGCCACGTCTGGCCACTACTCGGGTCTACTCAAGAGTAGCCGTAGCCGGAAATGATGTTTTTGGGGCTGTAAACCAATGGGATGAGGGCTAATGTCATGTGACATCTGATGTATAAAAGTACTTGTTTGAATCTTGGCGGGTGTGACTCTGGAAGGCAGCGAGAGCGCCCAGTGGTCACCTATTCTGCGCAGAATAATAAATTAGTTTCCAAAGCTTCAAGAGGTCTTTCATCAAGTGCTTCATATCTGGACTTTGGACACTTGGGAATAGCATAATTTATGCAACACCCGGATTTCAGCATAGGCCTCAAAAGGCATGAAATGAAGCCGCCTTATGCTGGAGCAGAACATTGGTCTACCTGGCCTTGTCTTGTCTAGTCTGACTGACAGGGAGCCTCCAGAGTCTGCTGCCTGGTCCCATTTTTTAAAATGGGAGATGCAACTGGGGCTGGGCTATGTCCCCTCCCCAGGCTTCAGGCCTACCCAAGAACTCCAGGTTCCTTTACATACCAGATGACCTTAAGTGCTTGAAGGGGCCTACCAGCTATGTGGCTCTATTGGGCTGTCTCGAACATCAGTTCCCTACTTATTAGAATAAAGGGCTTCAAGAAAGGCCACTTTAGCTAGCGAGGGTACAGCATATTGGGAGGCATCTTAGTGGCCAGTCACCTTAGGTAGACCATTCATGGTCTGCCTACAACCTTCCCCCTGGGGTGGTCATGTGCCCTACTTTACAGAAAACAGTCCTCTAATCCAAGCCAACCTCTATTAGAAGGTCTATCCCGCCCAAGCCTGGTTTAAAGATAAGGGCACTTATCTTTAAACTTATCTTGAAGTTGTCCATCAATTGTTAAGTACTTGGACAGCAGACAAACAAGGCACACAGGTCACCTTGTCATGGTCTCCCCACTAGGGTGCAATGTCTTGCATGTCTATTTAAATTATAGTAATTATTCCTACATTTGCATACATTTGTATGCAAATCTCATACAAATCTCTGTCCACTTTTGTCCTTTTTTTGTGGTGATACATTGTCTTCTGGGGCAATATGTAAACTGGCCAAGTCAGACTCACTCTGCAACCAACCTTCAGCAAGTAGTTCAAAGGAATAGGAGGTAAAGATGGCCTGATCCAACCAGCTAGAGCACAGAGTACAGCTAAGGCCAAAGCGCACACCTTGTTTTAAAGCAAAATTGTGCTCCCCAGAGCTCCTGGGACTGCAATTTTGCTTTAAACCAAGGTGTGTACTCTGTGCACCTTGTCTTAAAGAGAAATTGCTGGGTTTTGGCGGCTGCTGCACCACCACCACCACATTTCAGCAATGGGGCAAAGGCAGGGGCCACACAAAAAGGCCAGGGAGTGGACATCTGTCCTGGACATGGCTCACAACTGGCATAATACAATAAAGGTCCCACTTTCCATGCTGGGAAATACCGATCAACTTCAACATAGCAGTGGGCTATGTGTAGGGCTATGTGTAGGGCTATGTGAAGGGCTATGTGAAGGGCTATGTGTAGGGCCCACAGAATGCAGCATATTCTGCAGCGCAACTAATTTATCACGTAATGCTCCTGGAAGACAATCTGGATGCATGGTCTCCATGCAATAATTTGAAAGAGTTACACTTTCAGATTTTATATAGCTGGCACTTAATGCAAATAAAGATCTTCCAAATTTAAATAACAAAGCAACAGGAATCCTCCTTTTGCACAGTGTTGGGGACACTGTAAATAAAAAGGAACAAATTGCATGTTGGTGACGTGTCCACCTAGTGGTGGTGAGATAGATGGGAATGTAGCCAAATTTTATAGGTAGGGTTAGCTGAAAGACCAGGAAAACTCCCTATTGCAAGGGCACACTAGAACCAAATATAGGCTGACCATATGAAAAGGAGGACAGGGTTCATGTAACTTTAACAGCTGTAGAGAAAAGGGAATTTCAGCCAGTGTCATTTGTATGCAATTAGTTCCTGGTGATATTCCCTCTTCATCGCAACTGTTAAAGTTGCAGGGGCCCTGCCTTCTTTTGTATATGGTCACTCTAGTATAGTGCCTGCAACTGTTGCAGTGAAGAGGGAATTTCACCAGGTGCAAATTGCATACAAATGACACTGGCTGAAATTCCCTTTTCTCTACAACTGTTAAAGTTACATGAGCCCCGTCCTCCTTTTCATATGGTCAGCCTAACCAAATATCACCAACACACTGATTCCATTGATTAAAATTTATGCTTATACATTAAAATAGGTGGACTCCAAACATCCAACTAAAGCTTTAGTTTGTTTAATCTACCAATCAAACTGAGTAAAGTTTGCAGTTCTATGTTTTTCCTAGCCATACAACAGCCAAGTTTAACAGCAGACTTCTTCGGCTTCCACGTGACTCTCATCCCTCCACGCTTGTAAACTGTGATGCAAGTTAGTGCATCAGTGATGGGTAGAGGAAGAGGCATTTTTCAAATCAAATATGACTGCAGGAGATTGATGATCAGAGCCCCTTTCATTGTTATTTGTCCAGTGGTAAAAAGCAGCTCCCCAGCACCACACACACAACTGGATCAGGTCAAGGGGGAAAGAGTAGGTAAGGCTTGGCAGATCACCCACTGTGCAGTATATTTTCTCTTCCATGGCTTGTAACATCTCTCTCTCTCTCTCTCTCTCTCTCTCTCTCTGTGTGTGTGTGTGTGATTTGCACAGGAATTTGCAAAATGTTAACCTCATCATGACACGGCCTGAAGCCAAATAACTCTCCCCACCCCTACCCTTTGTAGCCAAGAAAAAGATGTCGAGAGCTTTAATCCTGATCTCCAACGCCATGGATAGTTTGACACTCAGAAGTGTCTCTTTTTCTCCTATTCAGTCTGAGAAAGAGTTCTGTGTAATTAGAAACATTGCATGCTACGTTGTGAATGTTAGTTGGTTCTCATGAAGTTACTGTTTTACAGACCTAATGCATTTTTATAACAAATTGATACACCTATCTGATTCTGCCTCAAAGGGCCTTCAGTGGGACAGAGACGTTTAAATCAACCAATGGTTCAGGTATATACAGCCTCAGATAAATTAGCAGTGTTGTTCTAATGCCGTGTCAAGAGAAGCCCAGAGCTTCATGTGAGCAGGATCTCAACAGAACACTGCCCTATTTTCAGAGCCAGAACAGTATGGAAACCTAGGAAGGAGCAAGACACCTAGTTAACTCTTCATTTGTGCAGACTCCCGTGGTGTCGAGTCGAGCAGCTAACAACACACCCATCCTGGGATAGGGAATCAGGATTTCCAGATCCACAGGGACTTCCTTTCTCAGCATCTTTCTAGTACTTTGATTTGATGAACAGAATGCAGAAAATAAACCACCCAGATAATGCTCAGGAAAAGGACACGATCTTGATAGGAAGCAATTCTTACTGATTCAATCAGAACTGAATTAATCAGAACATAGTTTAAAAAAAAAAAACCAAGAAAAAGAAAAATAATTCAAAAATGGTCCAGTCATCTAGAGCCAGCTCCAAAAAGTTAACCAAGTATATGGAGGGTGGTGCTAGTGAAGCGGAGCAGAGGAATATACAACAGCAACAGAAAGAGTAGAAAGCATATAGCACCCTCTTGTGGGGAAATAAAAACTCCACCTAGAAACCAGTTTTGAGCTAAAAAGGCCCAACTGGTTGTCCCTCTTCATAAGAAGATAATCCAAGTTTCTGCTTGCTTCAGTTCACCTTTTCCTTACGTGATCCAACTCTTTCACATGTTAAGGGACACACAACCAAAATGAAACATGGGCCATGTTCGGATGACACTTAAGGTAACGGAAAGGGGAATAGGCAACTGACCATGCGTTATTCTGTCGGGACTCCCCACATGACATGTTGCCCCACCCCCGTTGTGTGGCTGCAGTTCCCGTCCAGTACGTCAGTAGTCAACGCGCACTTGAGTGGCAGCTCGCCCGCCTTTTTCCCTCCCTCCCTCCTCCCCCAGGCCTCCGGAAGCTAACCCAGCACACACGGCAGCCCAAAATCCATGGCCGCTGTCATCTCAGCAGCAGGAAAACACACCTCTCACACCCCATTGGCTAGTGAGAGGCAGTGGGCGAACCTCTCCCTTTCCGGTCATAGCAGCAAACTTCAGCCGACTGCCCATATATCCGATATATGCCCCCCTCCCCATTCATGCCACCCGCTCCCACTTTGCCTACTTCCCTTGGCCCTCCACACCCTCCATGCCCCTTGATCGCTGCCTCCTCACTCGCCCAGTCGCCTTGGCGACACCATGCCTGCCCGACTGCCCGCCAGGCCACCTCTCCCCATATTCACCTGCTTCTCTGGAAGCCTCCGCTTCCCCAAGCCTCCCACAAAGGCCAGCCAAAGGGCCCATGCGGGTGACAGAGCCTGACGCAAGCCCACCCCCAAATCCCCTGGGCTTCATCAACCAGCCCTTCCTGCTCCCAAGCAGCCCGGATGCCACCCCATGTGGCCCCTGAAGTTCACACAGTAAGTATGGGAAGCAAAGGCAGTTTGGGAAGCCTCTTTCTTCATCAGCCACTACAGAAATAGGAACACGGCCACTGGGTCATCAGTCAGAGCACTGGGTCATTAGTCAGCAAGGCAGGCCACCCTCACCCTGGGCAAAGGCGGCTGCTAAGGTGCAATGGTTAGGGCTTCTCAGAGCCGCATTGCACCTCCCTGCAGGAAGGCTTGCAAGGGGGTGGCAAAGCCAGTCTCCTTACGTTTACTCCAGTTCTGATGCTCACACAGGGGGGTAGTGCACCCAGATCCACTCCCTGATCCTTTGACACCCCCACACCACCACTGCCCGTGCCCCATACTCTCCAGCCGGGCAAGGCTGTCGTCACCCGGGCAAGGCAGGTCAGGATGATCCTCCACTAACACATCCCCACGAGACTCACAGATGTTGTGCGGAATGCAGCAGCACACCATGATGTCCAGCAGACTAAACAGAGAGCGCCAATGTGCCTTCAGGCAGCCGAATGCATGCTCCACAGGCAGCCGGGCATGGCTGTGATAGTAGTTGAACTTCTTCTGCAGGTGTCCGGGGCTAGCGGTAAGGGGCCATCAGCCATGGCTGAAGGGCAAATGCTTGCTCAGCCAGGACCAGAGGGCCCATGGCATGCCTGCAAACAGAGGCTGGCCCAGAGGAGGAGAAGCGCCCTGTCGCCAGCTTGTCCGCTAGGGGAGAGTTCCAGAAGATGGCTGTATCATGGCTCCGGCCAGACACCCCCGCAAACACATCCAGGAACTTCCCCCTCACGTCCACCAGAACCTGAAGAACCATGCTGTAGTAGTGTTTGCGGTTGTAGTAGTTGTCGCTCCATGAGGGGCCCCCCAGGATGCGCACATGCATGGAGTCCAGCACCCCACCGCCCGCGGAAAGCTCAGGGCCCAAAAAACATGCATGTTCTTCTTCTTGTCCCCTATTCGGATGACATCATTGAGGTACAGCTCGTTTAGGACCCTCATGGTCTCCTGGAGAATTTCGCAGGCCGTTGACTTGCCCACCCTGAAGATGGTGGAAAGGAGCAGGTAGCCCACGTTGAAAGCCAGTTTGTCAAGGCAAGCCAGCAGGAAACTGGAATAGACGCTCGCATCACAATGGATTCTCTCCACAGAATTGGGGTGACTTCAGCCAACAGCTGCTCAAATGTCACGCAGGGCATCCGGAAGCTGCCACGGAAGAGCTCATCATCCCAGTTCTCTAAATTCTGCAACTCTCTCCAGACGGCTCCAGTCCAAGGAAGGACCCAGTGGCGGATGGTATTGCACTGCTCCAGCAGGTCTTCACCCGTCAGCAGCATCGCGATCCTGTCCGGGATTTCCTCTCAAACCAGTCTCCTGATACTCCATCAATGCAAAATTCCACCTGTTGGCATTTGTGGAGGATCTATTTTCTTTTACTTTAATAATGCACACCTGTGCATCTCCAGTTCATAAAAACAGATCTGCTGTGGTCCTCAGGTACATGGGCTCCTTCCCCCCCCTCCCCCCGGCTTTGTTGTCTAGTGATTTACAGATTTATCTCACTTTCTATGGGTAATGAGAGTGCAGTTGGAGCAGTAAAAAGTCCATTCAACCAACTAAGCACAGGAGGAGGAGAACCGCCCCACCCTCCCCTTTCATCAGCAAGACTCCATTCAAAGCACACACACCCAACAAAGGAAAAAGCGAGAGGGCAGCACTCTATGGAGGCTGAAGGGCACATTGAATCCACTTGGGGAAAATAATCCAGACTTTCCCCGCACCAAAATAATATGCAAATGGAGGAAAAGAGGTGAGATGGGTAGAGGACAGGGATGACATCATGTGTGTTCCGCTCTGCAATACCAGATACCAGGCATGGAGTGAGTGCGTTAAACTGCTGGTGTGATGGGGAGGGAAAAGAAGTGCTATCCTTAACCAAACAAAACACAGTGTTTCCAAAAAAGTTAAGGTGTACAACATATATAGAATCCAAAACAGGCAGAATGGCAACCAAAACAATCTGGAAAGGAGACTGGCAAGGAGGGAACTGTTTTGGATTCACACACTGGGAACATTGGTACCTAGAGGTTTAAATGAAGAATGTAACTGGGCACTTGCTGTATAGCATGTATTTTTAAACCTGGTACCTATTGGGAATAACGACATAAGTATTTTCAGCTTATCATGGTTACTCTTGATTACAGGATCTACTTATTTGATTGACAATTACCTATAAGTATGGGCAACATACAGGATAGTTAGCAGCTGAGGTCAATTTATATCAGCTCATGCAGCAGGAATATATAAAACCTTCATTACAATATATGAATGAGATTGCTGCATTGAAAAACGGAGGTTAGGAGTATTTCGAGAGCACTAGCTGTTGGTATGTAGTTAAAAATATCTTATATTCTAAGGGTTTTTTACTTTGTGACTGGGAAAGATCCAGTAGAGAGATAAATAATTAAATTTATCACTTGCAGGCTTTCGCTGAACTGGGGGAGTGTTGAAATTCGTATTTCTTTTCTTGATATGGTCAGGCAGCCCCCGTGTTCAGACTTAAAAACAATTCAACTAATGAGCAGCTGGTGCCCGGTAAAAATATCTTTTATTTATCCTCGTTTATATATACATTCTGTATCCTGTATATGTGTGTCCTGTAATCTGTTAGTGTAATTTTTCATTAGTGTTTGTATATTTGTTTTAGAAATTTAAAGGCCACTGAGGAAGACCGACATCGTCGAAACGCGTCTGGCCTGCCTCTTTTTATAAATTGGTGGAGCAATTTGCTTTAATAATATTATAGAGAACTCTTTATGTGTATAGCAAATTGCACCAATTGTATGTGTATATATTTGTATAAAATATAATTTTAAAAAAATATTTGTTGTACACCTTAACTTTTTTGGAAATACTGTGATGGGGAGGGACACAGACATTTGCTACATTCCCCCCCCCCCAGCTCTCCATATAAGGAAAACAGCAGGATGGGGAGAGGGAGACAAGGGGGTTGTTTTGGGACTGACAGCTGTAACTTCCAACCAGGGAACAACTTTGTTAGGCCTCTCCTTTTTACTTCCAATCATACAGCTTTGGGAGGGATGTGGGGGGAACTTAACACAGGCAGTAACTGTATTTTCATTTCCCCCAAATGCCAATCGATAAGTCAGAAACATGTCTACTCAGAAGTAAGCGTGAGCATCATATCTATTCGAGTAAGCAGGGCAAGTCTCTTCATGACTACTCAGAAGTAAGCAGGACAAATTTCTGAAGGAAGCAGGGCCAGGCAGCTTTCACCCCTGGCCCCTCAGCCTTACAGGGAAAGGCTCTTATTCCTGATCAGCAGCTGACTGGAGACACTGAGAACAAGGAGCCTTTTTCAGTGCTAAGTTGGGAAAAGAGCTCCCCTCCAATCAGCTGCTGAGTGAAGATAAGACTATTAGGGTGACCCTATGAAAAGGAGGACAGGGCTCCTGTGTCTTTAACAGTTGTATTGAAAAGGAAATTTCAGCCAGTATCATTTGTATGCATGCAGCACCGAGTGAAATGCCCTCTTTGGCCTTTACCACACCTACCCTGTTTGCTTCTGCAGGTTCCCCCTCCGTTTCCTAGGCGAGTCTAGCATTTTGAATCACACATGGTCGGTTTTGCTCCGATACCTCAGCTCAGCTTGTTGATCTTGCCTGAAACAGATTTTGCCTGTTCAGGGTTAAATCGAAACAGAAACTAAAAATGGAGCACTCAGGGCATGAGATCAGCAGGAGGGGGACGACATCATGGGCACTGAAGAAATGGATCAAAGTAACAGCCAAAGCTACAGGAGCTCTGACCTCTTTTGTATGTGGTCACTCTACAAAGGAAGGCAAGACTCCTGCAGCTTTAATTGTTCGGATGAAGAGGGAATTTCCACCCTTGTCTACACCTGCTGAAATTCCCTTGTCTATACAACCGTTAAAGGTACAGGAGCGCTGTCCTCCTTTTCATATGGTCACCCTAGGCATGTGGGAATCTACTGACTCCCCACAGCCTACATCATGCTTCCCCAACACGTCCTCTCTGGCTGGTGGTACAGGGAGGGCAGGGCTCCACATCTTTATTAAGGTGGTGCCTGCCAGCAACTTCTAGCTGCATGCACAACCTTCAGGCAGCCTCGGAGTGTGGCTGCAGGGGCTGCGGGGAGAAGGTGGGAACTGGTCTGGAAACTGCTACGGCCTCTTCTCCCACTGCTTAATGTAAAGCTCAGTGTTGAGCTAGGGTTCCCTCTCGGAAACAAAGAGCGAGAAGGACGCCTTCACCAGCTTTCTGACTGAAACTCTACCAGGAGAGGGGGAATCTGGGAGGTTTAAAAGAAAGTAGGGATTTATGGTTGCACCAAGCACTACTCTGTGTGTGTGTGTGTGTGAGAGAGAGAGTCCCACAATACATAAAATCATGAGCACAAGAAATGTGGCCACACACTCCGAACTTTCAACACCCCTCTTGTGCTATACAGTGTGAACAAGCTCTACAGTGTGCATTTTCATTTACTTTCTCGATTAAGTGTTATCCATCCACCCACTCCATCATGGATGAAACAGAGCTCCATCACACCAGCGTTTTATCACCCTTTCGTCCTGCCTTGTTTACCATTTTGCCCTGTGATCCTCACACAATGTCGTTCCTGTCCCGCAGTCATCTCGCCTCTTCCCCTCCAATTTCTGTGTTTTCCTAGTGTGGAGAAAATGTAGTATTTTTTTCTCCATGTGGGGAAAAAACCACCCTTCCATCTCCGTGTATTGCCGTCCTTGTGCTATGTCGCAGAAGGACCCTTCTTGGGGGCGTGTGTGTTGAAGGGTGGTCTTGCTGACGAAAGAGGAGGGTGGGGGCAGTTCTCCAGTCCGTAGAACTGCTCAAGTGCTCAACTGGGAAGGGGGAGGGAGAGAGAGAGAGAGAATGCAAAGACCCTGCGCAGAAGGGAGCCTCAACGGCGCTCAGCCGATGAGAACCAATGAACTGGAGGGGGAAGGAGAAGGGGCGGGGCGGGGCGGGGCGGGGCGGGGCGGGTGCAATAGCGGAAGAGCGGACAAATGAAAAGAGATTTTACTGATACAATGGCGGTACCAGGAAGACATGTGAAAGGGACCAGCACTTGATGCAATAATGAAATGGAAGTGGAAACCGCAGATTGTACCTAGGTGTGATGGACCCCTTAACATAAAACGAAAACATAGTTTTGTTTTCATCCTTCAGAACTCCCTAATCCCCACACCTGTCCTCCTGAAATGTTGCAGGTTCCTTACTTAGGGGCACCTCCTCAATCTATGCATATAAATTGCCCACAAAATCATGATGGTGCCAAATGAGGGTCCCTTAGCCCAGGCTCTGCCCAGTCACTCTTACCTACCCCCACCTGATGAGCACAGTGTACCTGAAACTGGTGACTGTGGCATTTTCAAGCAGGAGCCAAGCTCTCACTGAGCTCTGGAGCACTAGGCTTGGCAGCTGGTGGATGCCTTTTCAAATCCACAAAACGCAATGCCTGTTGTGGCATCATCATAGTGGGTGTTGCAGTTGTGTGTGTGTGTGGGGGAATCTAAGGTAGCGCCTGCCTGCTGTCCAGTCTAGCGCTCTGGAACTGAGTGGGTGTAGAACGGAGGGAACAAGGGGGAGTGGATGGAAGCCGCATGGATAGGCAGCGATTGCTGGTGTGTGTGCGTTCCGCTGCTCCTTCCCATCCACTGCCTGAGACAAGAAGTTCACTCAGCCTCATGGTAATGGCAGCCCGGAATACTGCACAGTTCAATTCGCTATGTCTGAATACAACTAAACTGCTTCCCAGCAAGCCACAAAATGAAATGTCCAATTGGTGGGATTCCTCGTCCCACGTCTATTCATGATCAATTCTTGCACCTACCAACTAGCATCCGTGGGCCAAACTACATGTTATGCAAAGGTATATATAACCTTCTGGTTTTTTATAATTAATCAACTGCTGTCACATCAGCTTTTGAGAATTAGGACTGCAGTGTGCAAGGAAGAGAGTTGCATCCCTTCCTTCCCCAGCCATGATCAGGATGAAAATCCACCCCCCCCCCCCATGGCTATGAGGCATGGGCTGCCTCTACACGAGACATTTAAAGCTCTTTGAAGTCTCATTAAAATTTTTACCTCTACAAGAGCGGAGCATAAATCGGGAGTTGAGGCGCTTTATCTCTCCAATTATGCGCATTATTGAATGCACGTTAAATAGCGAGTTTTATTTTCCTCTGACCATTAAAGCGTATTTTGCCTATGTGAACAAGCGATTCTCCGCATTAACTACTTCTAAAGCGCATTTCAAACAACCGGTAAGGCCACCAGTTGTGCGCTCAATTACCTCCTGCGTACAAGGATTTACGATAAAGCGCTTCAGTGATTATGCGCATAATTGGCTAACCAGGCGTCAAACAGAATCCATCTAGAGGGGGTCTTAGAAAAAAGTTCCCATTGGCCCCAATGAGAACATTCCCCAGTTAAGCCTCATGGCTGGGCTGCAGGGGGATTTTTCATTCCAATCATAGCTGGGGAGAGAAGGTTCCGTCTCCTCTTCCCGGGCATTCTGCTCCCAATAAAATTCACTCCCCCCCCACATCCCCAGCACTAACGAAAGAGAAATGGAAGATGTGGCCACACACTGCACATTCAAGATGGTACCCTATTGTGCCCATGCACTGGCAGGACCCCCCACTTACATTAAACTAACCCCAAAACGAGCAAAAATGCTTATTTCCACAATGGGCAAGTCGAGGGAATTCACAGAAACATTTCCGCTCATTCCTGTGGTTCTTTTTAGAAGCGCAAAAGCCCTGTTGCACAAGCAGTTGTTCCTGTGAGTGCCACAGAGCTGGCGGAAGCAGAGTGGGCCTGTTGAAGACTGCTGTCACTGTACCATTCAGTTTGGCCCTATGACATCACTAACAGAGCTCCTTCCTAGGGCTTCTCTACGTTCAGCAAAAATCCCACAGCCTTACCAGGGCTTTCTCTTCTGGAGTCTTTGCGGGTTTAACGATTGGCACAATTGTTTTTGCCAGTTCCTTCCCATATGTATCAATTCTACTGCCAGCAGATGGCACAGTTTTATAGCATGATTTCCCTTTATTACTGCATTTTCAGGATTTTATGAAATGACGGATTCTTGCTTGAAAATGGAGGGAGAGGCATTGGAGGTTGATGACATCATGAAAAAGAATGGAAAACTTCCATGAGTGACCAATCACGAGCATGCAATAAATTGCTCGTGTGGAGAAGCTCCTTGTCTCTTTAGCATTTTGCAACTCTTCCTTTGATTTGGTTTAAACATATAAGGTGTGTCCACACACACCTTATAACTAACCTAGCATTGGGGATGATTGAACCACCTGTTGACTTGATGCTGGTATGTATGTGTGTTCAGTAAACTGTGATCCTGGGACTGGGTGAAGATCTGCAGGGACTACACTTTGAAAGTTACATCTCTCTTTTATTTGTACCAATATCAATCAAACCGTATCGGAAATTCTACCACCCAATTCAGCTTCAAAAACATTCCAGTATGAAAATCCACTAAGTTTAAAAATCCTAGATCAGGGAGATACCATCCCTCCTCCTCCAGCCCTCCATGGGCCAAATGACATGTCAGAGTGTGGCCATGCCCCCAATTAGGCTGACCAGATAAAATCCAGGTCAGGGCTCATATAACTTTAACAGTTGTAGAGAAAAGGGAATTTCAGCCAGTATCATTTGTATGCAATTAGTTCCTGGTGATATTCCCTCTTTATCACACCAGTTAAAGGTGCAGGCACTACACTAGAGTGACCATATACAAAAGAAGGCAGGCCCCCTGCAACTCCGCAGTAAAAAATGTTGGCCACTTACCCCGACGTTTTTTCCCTCAGGAGCCTGCACAGCCGATGGCGATAGCTGATTGGTCGCCAAGGGCTAAAGGTGGGCTGGTTCGGGCCCCGTGCGTCCCTCTCCTCCTCCCCACATTTTATACAAACGGGGGAAGGAACAGGGCAGCGGCAGGGGGAGGAAGAGAGGGACCCACCGCGCCCAAACCAGCTCACCTCCCTCTGACCTCCCTCTGGCTGCCCCGTTTCTCTCGAGTGCAGAGTTGCCGCCACCGCGCCAAGCACCCGGGAGGGGAGAGGAACGAGGCAGCCAGAGGGATGCGAGCCGGTTGGCGTCCCCCCCCTCTGGCTTCCCCCAGCCTCTCCCCTCCCCGGTGTTTGGTGCAGCTGCGGCAGCAACTCCGCACTCGCGCGCCTTCCCGTGCAGACGCCAGGAAGGACTGCGGGTGCAAGGGCCCAAGGCATCCAGGCGCCCAGGCGCCACTGTCAGGATGGGGCCCCTGTGGGAGGCGCAGGGTTTTTCTTTGCTGTGGGCTTATAAAGAGGTGAACGCACTTCTGGGGCAAGAGGAACTCCTAACCAAAGGACACACGGCATCTAGTTTGCTGGTCTGATGGGCTCTCCAAAGAGAGGAAAACGATAACCTTGGTTTGTGAGGTGATGGCTGAGTAGCATCTTGGAACTCCAGAGGAAGAATATCCTGCACACTGGGAGTGAAAGAAAGAAGCATTGTTGAAAGGGGAAAGGGGAACTAAGCGCATCCTGTCAAAGGAAGCCCTCCGATGAGTTACTTACTGCCATTTCAATAGAATAAGGGGGAGACTGAGCAGATGAACTGCGGTCACTAAAGGCACAACTTGACATGAGGAAATCTGCACTCAGATCCCCCATGGTATTCTGAGAAATGAACAGCAGCAGCAGCAACAGCAGAAGGATATGTGATTTCGATTTGATCATTGGTAGCCCCTGCCGTCGCCACACTGCCAAGTATTTGTTGCATACTGGAATACTTGCAAGTACCAGTGTCCAACCCCCATATTTTTTTAAAAAAAACACCACAGGAAAAAAAACCCATAGCATTGACTCTAAGGGCATCTCTACGGTCCCCTCTACAAGGATTCGCTTTTGCGCCTGGTTAGCTGATTATGCGCATAATCGCAGAAGTGCATTTACGCCTAATCCCTCTGCACGAGAGGCGGCGAGAGGCGGCGAAGCGCATTAAAGGATGTCCAAAATGCGGTTTACAAGTAGTTAATGCGCATAAGCGCATATTCACACAGTCAAAATGCGCTTTAACGGACGGAGCAAAATAAAACTCACGATTTAACGCACATTCGATAATGCGCATAATCGGAGAGATAACGCACCTCTATGCCCCATTTGCGCTCCGCTGGTGTGGAGGTAAATTTTTTAATGAGACTTCAAAGAGCATTAAACCTCTCGTGAAGAGGCACCCTACATTAATTTGCCTTTGGGGGAGATTTTGGAATGCATATATAAAATGTTGTTAAAGTTCCTAACTTTAGGTAATAAATGTTACTACTTTTGAGTTGCAGCTAGCCCAGTAATGATCAAACTTGATCCCCCCCACCATGAAAATCTTCTGGGGACCACCAACTTGGTGGGCTTCTCTAAACAAGCGATTTATAGGATGCTCATGATTGGCCACTCGCAGAAGTTTGTGGGTCATTTTGATGAAGTATGAGAGCCAGCTTGTTGTAGTGGTTAGAGTGTTGGACTGGGTTCTAGTCCCCACTTGACCATGGAAGCTTACTGGGTGGCTTTGGGCCAGTCTCAGCCCGACCTACCTCACAAGCTTATTCTTAGGATCAAATGGGGAGGAGGAGGATTATGTATGCTGCCTTGAGTTCCTTGGAGGAAAAAAGCAGGATATAAATGTAATAAATAAATAAATAATAAACCTCCTGCATGTCTCCCGCTCCTTCCCCGGTTATTCTGTTTAAAAATAAACTTGGATATCCCTATTCTTCTGAAATATCTAGGGATTTCCTACCATGTGCAGCCAAAGTTGTGTTATAAAACACCCACTAGAGGGTGCTGTCCCATTCAATATGATGAGGAGGGGAAGTTCTCAGTTGCAGACCACATGACTGCCCCTCTCCTCCCATGTAATTCAGCTCTTTACAATTGTGCAAGAGAAGTAGGAAGCAAAGCACAAGTAAGCGAGTGCGATTTCCCTTTAATCTAAAGAAGCCATGTGTTCCCCATGTGAGCATGCAGAGATCATTGCATGAAATTACATTTGACAAGTCCCCCCCACACAAAGCCATGCACAGAGAACCATCCTAAGAAAGCAGTACCTCTTTCAGTGTCCTCTTCTTCCCATATCGCATTGGGAGGGTGATGGGGCAATGAGGTGCAACCACACCACCAAGCCAGCATGGATCAGTGAGGGTAACCAGCCAGGAGGCATGCAGTCTACCCAGGTTTGGTTGTTGGGAATGAAGATACTGCCTGGCCCTGGATTCCATCCAACCCCCTTGCCCAGAACATTGCACTGTCCCCAGGAATCTCACATGAGGTGGGAAACAGCCTGAGAATCACTGAGCTCATCTGTAATAACTCCAACCAGGTTCATTGTAAGATCAACCATTCTGTTAAATAGTCTTGATATTATTTTTGTAGGCATGCAGCACCTGGTGAAATCCCCTCTTCATCCCAACAGTTAAAGCTGCAGGAGCCCTGCCCTCTTTTGTATCTGGTCACACTAGCTATACTCCTGCAATTTTAACTGTTGAGATGATGAGGGAATTTCACCAGGTGCTGCATGCATACAAAGGACACCTACTGAAATTCAATTTTCTATGCTACTGTTAAAGATACAGGAGCCCAGTCCTCCTTTCCACAGAGTCACCCTAGTCAGTATCCTGAAAGAAGGTATGGCTGAAATTTGTTGCAGATCTCACCATTCCACCTCACTCGCCCAATATTCTGCATTCATGCAGGACTGTTGAACCTCTTTCAGCTGAGGGCCAAATTCCATTTTGGAGGAGCTTTTGGGGGCTGCATTCCAGTGGTAGGTGGGGCTGAGGGCAAAAGGGGACAGGGCCCAAAATGCAGAATAGCGGCATATTTTAGCTTAAAGCTCTTACTGCCAGTAAGTCACTAAGCCTTAGGGGAGGCATTTCAACC
Source organism: Anniella stebbinsi (assembly GCA_029215795.1). Lineage (NCBI taxonomy): Eukaryota > Metazoa > Chordata > Lepidosauria > Squamata > Anniellidae > Anniella > Anniella stebbinsi. Next base: position 105,805,173 of record JARDYH010000003.1, read on the forward strand.
TTTTCGGATGGGGGAAACTGCACAAAACCAGGGAACCACCCAATCATTGGCAGCTGGGGGAAGGGGGTGGAACTAGGAAAGGGACATGGCCCTCTGGAAAACCCAGAGTGCTGGATTGGGATCCAGGTGGGCCGCGTTTGGCCCAATGGCCATGAATTCAACATCCCTGCTTTAATGGGAACAAGAAACAGAAGACAGAATAGGGCTATGCACACAGAAAAACTGGCATGATTCTTAATGGAATCACAAAAGGTAAGGCACATTAATAGAAGTATAGCTTCCAAATGGCGCGAGGTACTGGTTCCCCTCTATTCGGCACTGGTTAGGCCTCATCTTGAACATTGCGCCCAGTTCTGGGCACCACACTTCAAGAAGGATGCAGAGAAGCTGGAGGAGGTTCAGAGGAGGGTAATGAGGATGATCAAGGGTCTGGAAACAAATCCCTATGAGGACAGACTGAAAGGGCGTTTAGCCTGGAGAAGATGGAGGTGGGGCATGATAGCACTCTTCAAATACTTGAGCGGTTGTCACACAGAGGGAGGGACAGGATCTCTTCTCGATCAACCCAAAATGCAGGACACGGAATAATGGGCTCAAATTACAGGAAGCCAGATTCTGGCTAGACATCAGGAAAAGCTTCCTGACTGTTAGAGCAATACGACAATGGAACCAATGACCTAGGGAGGTGGTGGGCTCTCTCACACTAGAGACCTTCAAGAGGCAGCTGGACAACCATCTGTCAGGGATGCTTTAAGGTAGATTCCTGCATTGAGCAGGGGGTTGGACTCGATGACCTTATAAGCCCTTTCCAACTCTACTATTCTATGCTTCTGTGCTTCTATGAAGGAACTGTTTTATCCCAATGCCCCGTTATTTTACCCTATATAACATACTGCCCAACATGTCATTGAAGAAAATAGGGTAGGGACATTGTTGCACACTGGGTTCACCCTTACTAGGGTGACCATATGAAAAGGAGGACAGGGCTCTGGTATCTTTAACAGTTGTGATGAAAAGGGAATTTCAGCCAGTGTCATTTGTATGCATGCAGCATCTGGTGAAATTCCCTTTTCATCACAACAGTTAAAGCTGCAGGAGCCCTCCCCGCTTTGGTATCTGGTCAAGCTAGCAATACTCCTGCAGCTTTAACTATTGTGATGAAGAGAGAATTTCGCCAGATGCTGCATGCATACAAATGACACCTGCTGAAATTCCCCTTTCTATGCAACTGTTAAAGATACAGGAGCCCTGTCCTCCTTTCCATAGGGTCACCCTAACTAGTAGTAGGTGATTCGGAAGCTTCCTCTGCTGTGGCTTCTTAACACACAGACGTTGTCATGGTGTCGCAGTTACAGAGTGGCAAGTATGCATTTTTCTCTGACTGGCTGTACTAAGAAAGCCAAGACGAAATAAACCCAGTATAAATAAATTCAAGTCTGTTGATGGCCTCTAGATGGCAGTGTGACCTCATAGGTCGTGAACACAGCCTCCGGGTGGAACAAGAACATTGGTGTTCGCTTGTCCTCGCCAGAGGGCGGCCCCTCCTTGCCACCCCACCCCGCTCCCGCTACAAATGATCAAATTATTTTGGACTCTTTGGGAAATGAGATTCTTTCCGTGCTCTCTGTGTTGGCCATCTCTGCTCCTGTGACAATCCTCTAAAATCTCAGTCACCTTTTCTTCATTCATCCAGGGCTATTTTAAGGCACTCATTTAGGCTTGATGGACCAAACAAGAGACTCTTTCAGCGTGGGTCTTTCTTTCTTTCTTTTTTTTAATTTACTGTCACCCATCCCTACCTATGCCACAAAGTCCTATATTCTAAACACTGATGAGGGAAAGGAAAATGGGATCCCCCTAATATTGCATAAGGGTCACCAAAGCTCTGTATGCATTTGAGAAAATGCTATAGAGAGATGGGGAACAAATGAAAGATAACAGAGATTACAACATTAGTTTGAAAAAAAATGTTCATTTTGGCACCTCAGAAGAAGCTGACAAATGATATACTATTGCATATCTGACCTTCAATCTTCTTCCTTTAGGAACTACAGTACAGAACATCACCGAGGGTTAACCATATATATAAATACATTTATGTTTAACACGTTAATTGATTACATTCCTTGGATTAATCAATCACTTCAGTTAATAGATTTTTTAAATATTTTAATGTTTAAATTGATATTAATGAGATAGAAGTGCTTAATTTGGGCATGTTATTGTTTATTATTATTATTATTATTATTATTAAACACTTATAAAGCACCTACTGTTTTCTAAGGCCCATATAAATATTGAAAGCCTGCAGGCTCATCATCTGACAGACACAACCCAGGAACATGAAGGAGGGATCAGGAGGGAAGAAGAAAGCAAGCACTGGAGCAGCAGGTCCTTCTCTTAATCTTCGACCCCCTCTAGATGGATTCCGTTTGATGTCTGTTCCTCCGATTATGCGCATCTTCTCGGAAGCACTTTATCGTAAATGCTTGTATGCAGGAGGTAATTGAGCACTCAACAGGTGACCTTACCGGTTGTTTCAAATGCGCTTTACAAGTAGTTAATGCGGAGAATTGCTTGTTCACATAGTCAAAATGTGCTCTAACGGCCGGAGCAAAATAAAACTCGCTATTTAACGTGCATTCGATAATGCGCATAATCGGAGAGAAAACGCGCCTCTACGCCCGATTTGCGCTCCGTTCTTGTAGAGGTAACATTTTTAATGCGCCTTGAAAGAGCTTTAAATGCCTCTTGTAGAGGCAGCCTTCTTGCCTCGAAGGTCTCCCTGGGAGGCCAAGGGGGGGGTGCAGCTTCCCAATGGCCCTTGCCTTTGGTCTCTTGGCTGGTGGCAGAGGCCAGAGTGTACCTCTCTTCACTTCTCCAGTGCCAGGGCAACAACAGCAACTGCAGTAATCATAGTGGTATTCACTGTATATTCCATAATCTTCTGCCAAGTATTTTATAACCATGCCCAGGTTTCAGCAGTGTCCAGGAGTGTGTTTGCACAGCAGACAATAGTGTGCCAACTGGGCCCATTCCTAGAGACATCTGATCTGGCCATGATCACACATACCTTAGTTATATCCCATTTGGACTATTGAGACAAAGTCTACCTGGGGCTGCCTTTGGAAATTATGTAGAAATTTTAGCGATTAGAGAGTGCTGCAGCCAGAGCGTTGACCAGCTCACTGATTACTGGTCTGTTTTGGGGCAGAATTCAAAGTATTGTGGGGGATCTTTGCGTTGCTGCATTGCTGCTTGGCTTCCACAAAATCCTACAGCATTGCAGCTGCAAGGTGGGAATGAGACATCCTAATGGCAGGAGGAAGCATGAGCTATCCAGCCAGAAAAGCCATAGCGACAGCAGCCATTTGGCTCCTTGAGCCCAACCCCCTGCCCCCTCTTCCCACGCTTATCCAGACCTACCCTGGGCTTTGAGCCACCCCCAGAAACGTCCACTGGCTCAACCTGAACTGAGGCCACCACCAACAGTTGGAGGAAAGAATGTGGTGACCTTGCAGCAACTTAAAAAATCCTGGTAAGTCCACTGGGAAAAAGTGCAGTTTCAGAGGGAAAAGCCCAATGTGGCTGTGAGTTAGTGGCTGCATCATATAAACACTGCAGCACCACTATGCAGTCAGGACAGGCTGAACAGGGCGTATAGACAAGCCCCTAGTTATGACCTATAAAGCCCTATACAATTTGGAACCAGGCTACCTGAAAGACTGCTTTCTCTCATATGAGTCTGCTTTGGTCTTAACATCTGCACAGGAGACCCTTTTTTCCATACCTTCAATGCCTTCAGAGGCACATTTGGTAGCAATGAGAAAGGGGGACTCCTCAGTGGTGACTCCCTCATTGTGGAACTTCCTGCCAAAGGAGGGCAGACAAAGACCACTTCATTCAAGCAGATCTTTGGTCTGTAAGCGGGTCTGTGTGGTTGGGAGCTGATTTTGTTCTGTTGTTGCTGAGTTTTTATTGTATTTCAATGCTTTGTTTTTATTATTGTTTCGTTTATGATTGCAAGCCATCTGACGTGCCATTTGATTGAATCCAATCAAATAAATAAATAAATAAATAAATTCTAACCTTTGATCTAAGCGTCATAATTCCTCTGTTGTTACATTATACAGAGATCCTCAGTCTTCCAAAATTATCCTATGCAGTACTATTGTGTTTCCAAATTCCTGGTTGGAACAATGAATAGAGCATCATTACCATGTGCTGACAAGCCACACTGGTGTGACTCATGCACTGAACAAATGATTTAAATGACTGGAACGTAGCAATTGAAGGCTATAGAATCATAGAATCATAGAATAGTAGAGTTGGAAGGGGTCTACAAGGCCATTGAGTCCAACCCCCTGCTCAATGCAGGTATCTACCTTAAAGCATCCCTAACAGATGGCTGTCCAGCTGTATATTTTTAACACAGAAACCAAGGATTGAACACCGAAGCAGCAGAATATTATTGAGCAAAGTTCTAGATCATAAGCTCCTTGTAGTCAGGGACGTGGTGTGTTTTTTCCTTACAAAACTCTGTGACATATGAAGTACATTGATGGCACTGTATTATCATAGAATCATAGAATGGTAGAGTTGGAAGGGGCCTATAAGGCCATCGAGTCCAACCCCCTGCTCAGTGCAGGAATCCACCTCAAAGCATCCCTGGTTTTGCACCAACCCCGTTGTTAGGGGTTCCTCTGGGCATTACGAATCTGGCTCCTCTAATCAGGAGTTTCATTTTGGCATGGAGTTTCTCTGTCATGCCACAATCTCTGACATTGAAACTAGTTAAACCAATGGCACCTTCGGATATCACGTTAATTTTCGTAGAAAGTTGTTTTCTGATGGCTAGATCAACACTACGCAGATCGAGTGAATTAGCTGCCTCAGTATTGATGCACCCTACCTGGGCTTCCACACAGGGCTAGAACTGACTGATCCGGAAGGAGAGGCGGGTTATAAATAATAATAATAATAATAATAATAATAATAATAATTAGGGGTGTGCACGGACCCCCCGGATCGGATCGGGACCCGGATCGGGACCTCCAATTTTGTCCCGGACCGGTTCGGACCAAATCGGAGGCCCCCCGGACCGGATCGAGTCCGATCCCGACCCAAAAATCGTAAATTTTTGGATCGGCCGCCATTTTTTCCCCCATAGACTTGCATTGCAATGCAAGTCTATGAGGAAAAAATGGCGGCGGGTGGGTGAGGGGGGGCCTAACTCCCTCCCCCCCCGGGGCCGTCCGCTGTGGACGGCCCCGGCAGGTAAGCCCCCTCCCCCGCGCTCCCTACCCCCCTGGGGCCGCCCGCTTCCATCCGCTGGCGCCCGCGGGCGCCAGCGGATACAAGCGGACGGCTCCGGGGGGGGGTAAGCCCCCTTTCCCGCCACTGCTTACCTTCTCGGCCCGTCCGCTCCCGTCCGGCGCCGGCGGCTACTACCAGCGGGCTCCGCGGCCTACTCTCGAGTAGCGCACCGGGTGATGACATCACCCGGCGCGCCACCCTGGAGCAGGCCGCGGAGCCTGCTGGTAGTAGTAGGTGCCGGCGCCGGACGGGAGCCGCCGGGCCGGGAAGGTAAGGGCCCCCCTCCCCCCTCCGCGCGCCACCTCCTCCCCTCCACGCACCCCCTGCTTACCTTCTCGGCCCGTCCGCTCCCGTCCGGGGCCGGCGCCTACTACTACCAGCAGGCTCCGCGGCCTGCTCTAGAGTAGCGCGCCGGGTGATGACATCACCCGGCGCGCCACCCTAGAGCAGGCCGCGGAGCCCGCTGGTAGTAGCTGCTAGTGCCGGACGGGAGCGGACGGGCCGAGAAGGTAAGCGCCCCCCTCCTCCCCCCCCCGCTGTCCACTTTCATCGGCGGGCGCCCGCTGGCGCCCGCCAATGGAAGCGGCGGTGGGCGCCAGTGGGCGCCCGCCGATCCGCCGATCCACCGAACCGGTTCGGAGCCTTTTCGGACCGGTTCGGATTGGATCGGCCGATCCAGCTGCGGGATCGGAAATCGGATAATTTATCCGATTTCCCACTGGACCGGACTCGGATCGTGGATCGGGTCCGATCCAGTGCACATCCCTAATAATAATTGTATAAGACGCAAGAGTTGCACTGACTCATGGAGTGGATTGTACTTGCTATTAAACTGCCCTACGAGTTGAAGGGCTTGCAACTCGTTGGTCCGGTAACAGCTAAGTCGATGCGCAGTGCATCGAAGTCCGTATCTTTAGCAGGGGATTGTCGATCCCGGACTTATGTAAGGCAGCTATTTGGTATAAGTCCTTTAACTTCATTACATGCTACCACTTGATTGTTTGTACCAGGACAAACTGCAATTTGGGGCAAGCAATTTCTTTGTCTTGCGAGGGAACATTGATTTACACCTACCCTCCACCATGAATTGAGCTTGTTAATCGCCCATATGTGTGATGCACAGAGACCACGAAGAAGAAATGCAGATTGCTTATCTGTAACCGTGGTTCTTCGAGTAGTCATCTGTGCATTCACACAACCCACCCACCGTCCCTGCTTAGGTGTCGATGTAAATGTACTGTCGATACCGAGCGGTTTCTCTCCTAGTTATGGGGCCAACAAGTTGGTCTCTTGGAACTGAGGAGAAAGGCGGGAACATGGAGTCCGTAGACAGTGGGGGAGGTGTTCCCGCCAAAAACGTTTGCCTTAGCTATAGAAGTTTCCGAGACAGGCTTGGGTCCCTGTCGCAATCTTTTCTCAGGCATATTCAGTGTGATTTAATATTAAGCAAGAATCATAGAACCATAGAATAGTAGAGTTGGAAGGGGCCTATAAGGCCATTGAGTCCAACCACCTGCTCAATGCAGGAATCTACCTTAAAGCATACCTGACAGAGGGTTGTCCAGCTGCCTCTTGAAGGCCTCTAATGTGGGAGATCCCATCACCTCCCTAGATAATTGGCTCCATTGTCGTACTGCTCTAACAGTTAGGAAGTTTTTCCTGATGTCCAGTCAGAATCTGGCTTCCTGTAACTTGAGCCCATTATTCCAACTCTGGGTTGATTGAGAAGAGATCCTGGCCCTCCTCTGTGTGACAACTTTTCAAGTATTTGAAGAGTACTGTCATGTCTCCCCTCAATCTTCTCTTCTCCAGGCTAACCATGCCCAGTTCTTTAAGTTTCTTCTCATAGGGTTTTGTTTCCAGACTCCTGATCATCCTTGTTGCCCTCCTCTGAATGATCTCCAAATTGTCTGCATCCTTCTTGAAGTGTGGGGCCCAGACCTGGATGCAATACTCAAGATGAGACCTAACCAGTGCCAAATAGAGGGGAACCAGTACCTCATGCGATTTGGAAGCTATACTGTTATTAATGCAGCCCAAAATAGCATTTGCTTTTTTTGCAGCCACATCACACTGTTGGCTCATATTCAGCTTGTGATCTGTAACAATTCCAAGATCTTTCTCGCTTGTAATATTGCTGAACCAAGTATCCCCCATTTTGTAACTGTGCATTTGGTTTCTTTTTCCTAGGTGTAGAACTTGGCATTTATCCCTATTAAATTTCATTCTGTTGTTTTCAGCCCACCGCACCAGCCTTTCAAGATCACTTTGAAGTTTGTTTCTGTCTTCCAGGGTATTAGCGATCCCACCCAATGTTGTCTGCAAATTTGATAAGCATTCCCTGCACCTCCTCATCCAAATCATTAATAAAAATGTTGAAGAGCACTGGGCCCAGGACTGAGCCCTGTGGTACCCCACTCATTACCTCCCCCCAGTGTGAGAAGGTACCATTGAGAAGAACTCTTTGAGTCCGATTCTGTGGCCAACTGTGGATCCACCTAATAGTTGTTACATCTACCCCACTTTTCACTAGTTTGTGAATCAGAATGTCATGGGGCACTTTGTCAAATCTTTGCTGAAATCAAGATATATTATGTCCATAGCATTCCCACAGTCCACAAGGGAGGTTACCCAATCAAAAAATGAGATCAGATTCGTCTGACAGGATTTGTTCTTGACAAATCCATGTTGGTTTCTAGTAATCACTGCATTGTTGTCAAGGTGCTTACAGAATGACTTCTTTATAAGCTGCTCCAATATTTTCCCTGAGATGGATGTCAGACTGACTGGTCAGTAGTTCCCAGATTCCTCCTTCTTGAAAATAGGGACAACATTAGCCCTCCTCCAGTCATCCAGCACTTCACCCGCAAAGATAATAGACAGTAGTTCTGAGAGTTTTTCTGCCAACTCCTTTAATACTCTAGGATGCAGTTCATCAGGCCTTGGACATTTGAACTCGTTCAAAGAAATTAGGTGTTCCTTGACCATTTGTTTATCAATCTCAAACTGCAATCCTACCACTTCAGCTTGTACTTCACTTTTTCCAGGGAGGTCATAGACCCACTTTTGGGAGAAGACTGAGCCAAAGTAAGAATTGAGCACCACAGCCTTTTCTTTGTCATCTGTTATCAATTTGCCACCCTCATTAAGCAGTTGAACCACCATTTCTTTCCTCTGTCTTTTACTATTCACATATCTGAAGAAAGCCTTTTGATTGATTTTAGCATCCCTCGCTAGTCTCAGCTCAGAGCTCCATCACACCTATTTCCCCCCCTGGTTTGCCTTTGCATTTTGTACCTCCATTTCAGAAGCGTGCAAGCACTCCTCCCTTTCACCATCATAGCTGTACCAGTGAACTCTGTTTTTGCTCTCCTGCAGTTGTTGCGCCTGCCCCACCCTGCCCCTTCTTCTTCCCACTCCAGTTCATTGGTTCTTGTCATTGATGGACATTGTGATGGATGTGGCAGCCTTCCCCCCTCGCTCATTGGAGCTCCTATTAGAATGTACAAAAATGCTTACTCAGTGTAATTTTCAGCAATAAAGAGATGAAACTTGGGATCTCAAGAGCTCTTAAGTAGTGCTTCCAGCATGCCAAGTTTGAATCAGATAGGTCCATGCCTAAATTTTTAGGAGTTTTTTTAAAATGCAAATTAACCAAAATGCTTACATCTGTGTATTTTTTATAACTAAAGAGATGAAACCTGGCATGTTGATAGGTCTCAAGGAGAGATTTTGGCAAGCCAAACTTTTCCTTTCCTTTGATCATGCATCAAATAGAGATCAGCTGGTTCCCATTGATTTCAACTTCATTTACATCCAAGTCAGACTAAAATCCCATGCAGGTTTACCTCTGAGTAAACCCCATTGAACAGACAGAGATTTACTTCTGAGTAAACAGAAGTAAGACCTCAGAAGTAAACATGGGGTTGCGGAGCACTTCTTTTCAGTTTGTTGTTTTAGACTTTTAAAAAAGCTTCTGAGTGACCACACTATTAAAAGTCAGTTCTATACCTGTTTACTCAGAAGTAAACAGGTATAGAACTGACTTTTAATAGTGTGGCACTGTTTCAGCACTTCTGTGCTACCTGCCTGTACTCTTCTTTTGTAGCCTGGCCTTCCTTCCACTTTCTATATGTAACCCTTTTTTTGTTTTCAGATCATCTCTAAGCTTTTTGTGGAGCCACTTTCTGTTGTCTTCTATATTTTTTCCTTGTTGGAACTGTTCATAATTGCGCCTTTAAAATTTCCTTTTTAAAAAAACTCCCACCCACCTTGGACTCCTTTTCTCATTAGGGTCACTTGCCATGGGACCTTGCTTATCACAGTTTTGAGTTTATTAAAATCAGCTTTCCTGAAATCCAGAGTACGCGTTTGGCTACACTCAGCTTTTGCTTCCTTTAAAATCAAGAACTCAAGTACGACTTGGTCACTTACCCCCAGAGTTCCTGTAACGGCCACTTTATCCACTAAGTCATCCCTATTGGTTAGTATTAAGTCAAGGATAGTCGATCCTCTGGTACCTTCCTCCATTTTTTGTAGAAGAAAGTTATCAGCCATACATGTCATGAATTTCTTGGAGGGGCCACTTTTGACAGAATTTGTCTCCCAACAGATATCGGGGTAATTGAAGTCCCGTCGGATTTCCTTGAAACACTGACGATTTGCTTTTCAAAAGTCTTCTCCTTGATTAGGTGGTCGGTAGTAGACTCTGACTATCATGTTCCTTTTATTCCTTGCCCCATTTATTTTAATCCAGATGCTCTTGATGGGGCTCCCAGGCTCATCCTCATGTATTTCTGTGCAGGGAGAAGTTTTTTTTACCTATAGTGCTACTCCGCTTCCCTTTCTAGTTCTTCTGTTCTTTATGAACAAATGCTCTTCAACATTTTTATTAATGATTTGAACGAGGAGGTGCAGGGAATGCTTATCAAATTTGCAGACAACACAAAATTTGGTGGGATCACTTATACCCGGGAAGACAGAAACAAACTTCAAAGTGATCTTGATAGACTGGAGCGCTGGGCTGAAAAAGATACCAAATGCACAGTTACAAGATGGGGGAATACTTGGCTCAGTAATAATACAAGCGAGAAAAATCTTGGAATTGTTACAGGTCACAAGCTGAATATGAGCCAACAGTGTGATGTGGCTGCAAAAAAAGCAAATGCTATTTTGGGCTGCATTAATAGAAGTATAGCTTCCAAATTGCACGAGGTACTGGTTCCCCTCTATTTGGCACTGGTTAGGCCTCATCTTGAGTATTGCATCCAGTTCTGGGCCCCACACTTCAGGAAGGATGCAGACAATTTGGAGATCGTTCAGAGGAGGGCAACAAGGATGATCAGGGGTCTGGAAACAAAGCCCTATGAGGAGAGACTGAAAGAACTGGGCATGTTTAGCCTGGAGAAGAGAAGATTGAGGGGAGACATGATAGCACTCTTCAAGTACTTGAAAGGTTATCACACAGAGGAGGGCCAGGATCTCTTCTCAATCATCCCAGAATGCAGGATGCGGAATAATGGGCTCAAGTTACAGGAAGCCAGATTCCATCTGGACATCAGGAAAAACTTCCTGACTGTTAGAGCAATACGACAATGGGACCAATTACCTAGGGAGGTCGTGGGCTTTCCCACACTAGAGGCCTTCAAGAGGCAGCTGGACAACTATCTGTCAGGGATGCTTTTAAGGTGGATTCCTGCATTGAGCAGGGGGTTGGACTTGATGGCCTTATAGGCACCTTCAATCTCTACTGTTCGATGATTCTATGATAATACAGTGCCATCAATGTACTTCATATGTCACAGAGTTTTGTAAGGAAAAAACACACCATGTCCCGACTACAAGGAGCGTATGATCTAGAACTTTGCTGAATAATATTCTGCTACGGTGTTCAATCCTTGGTTTCTGTGTTAAAATATACATTTTTCAAAATTCTTCCTCTTGTGGAATCTTCAAAAATATATCATGTATCTTGAGTCAATGTTTCTACATTCATGTTCTTACTTAAGAGCTGTGAATATTGGGACTCTGGTTGGCTTAAAGAAACATGATAATCAGTTGGATGCAAAATGATTAATCAGACTGCTGAGATATTTGCTTCTCAGGGAAGACAATTGTTTATCACTTTATGGCCCCACTTAATGGCCCCTCCCGAGCTCCATCACACCAGCATTTTATCACACTCTCGACATACATGGTTTGTCGTTTTTCAGCACAGCACTCACGTGACGTCGTACTTGTCCTGCAGTCACCCCACCTCTTCCCCTCCATTTTTTGTGTTTTCCTTGAGCAGGGAAAGTCTGGTTTATTTCCTCCATGCGGGATTAAAGAGCCCTTCTGCCCTTGTGTATTGCTGTCATCACACTATGTCTTTTGTTGATGGTGTGTGCTTTGAAGGGAGGTCTTGTTGATGAAAGAGGAACGTGGGACAGTTCTCCTCCACCGGCACGCCATGTTGAACGAATGGGCTTGTGCTGAGTTGTTTGAATGGACTTCTGCTGCTACAAAATGCTTACATCTCCCTCGTTTTTAAAGCTAAAGAGATTAACCTTGGCACTGTGATAGATCTTAAGTAGGGCTTTAGGCATGCCAAGTTTGAAGCAGGTCCCTTCATCCATTGAGTTTTTAGGAAATTTTAAATTCCCCCCTCAAACCATTCTGCCCCCATAAACACACACACACACACATACACACACATACACACACATACACACACATACACACACATACACACACACACACACACCCTCTGATTCTGTGTTAATTCATCCTTGTGCATTTATGGAGGGAGCTTTTATACTTTACTTTGCTGTCGGCTCTGTCCTGCACCCATTTTGCCTCTTCTCCTCTATTTTGCATATTATTTTGGTGTGGGGAAAGTCTGGATTATTTTCCCGAAGTGACTTCAATGCACCCTTAAGCATCCATCTAGTGCTGTTCCCTCCTTTTCCCTTGGTTGGGGGCATGGGCTTTGAATGGAGACTTGCTGACAAAAGGGGAAAGGGGAGGGCGGGGCAGTTCTCCTCCTCCAGCACTCCTCCATGTCAAACGTTAGAATGGACTTTTTACTGCTCCAACCCCACCCTCCTTGCCCACAGCTCCCTCATTTTTAAAAATAAAGAGATGAAACTTGGGATCTTGAGAGCTCTTAAGTAGACCTTTAGGCATGTGAAGTTTGAATCTAATAGGTCCATGCCTTGATTTTTAGGAGTTTTTAAAATGCAAATTAACTAAAATGCTTACATCTGCATATTTTTTTATAGATAAAGAGATGAAACTTGGCATGATGATAGGTCTCCAGGAGAGCTTTTGGCATGCCAAGTTTAAATCAGATCAGTTTATCCCTTGAATTTTTTAATTCCCCCCCTTAAAACCTTTTCCTGATAGTTCACCAGTACGATCTTCCACCTTTTTGCATTTGTGAAGAATCGCTTTTCCTTTCCTTTGATCATGCGATTCATAAAAAGAGATTGCTGTCATGATGGCGCGCCATATCTCTGTTCCCCTGGTCATTGTCACTGAGTGAAGGGGTGGAAGCTGAAGTCCTAAAATCCTCTGACTGCCCTTGCGCAGGTGTTGAGTTGCGACTGCAGAGTCTCATCAGTGGATTCCATTTGCCCTCCCTCCTCATTGATGCACATCCCCCAAGGGACGGCTGAAGTGTTTATTTTATTTGCAATATGCATATCAGTCTCCCCATCCAAAAGGTTTCAGAGCAGTGAACAACAAATAGAGTAAAAGAATAAAAACATTAAAATTACTATTTTTAAAAGAACAATGTTCTGATAAGTAGTTTTGCATGATGAGAAAAGGTCAGAAAGGCAGAAGTGGTTTAAAGCAAGGGTGCAGAACCTATTTCAAGCCATTACGGGGAAGCTCTTGGGGGCCACATTGCAGTGATGGGCAGGGCTGATGGCAAAGCGGGTGGGACAAAAGTACCTAACATACCTGCATATTGCAGCTTCAAGTACTGACTGCCATTAACTAAAAGCCTTAAGAGAGGCATTTCAACCGTATTGAAGGGGGGGGGCAGGGGAAAACTGCGCACCCCCTCCCAAGGCAACCACCAAACAATTGGTGATTGGGGGGAAGGGGAAGGGGCGGGGCCTTTTGGGGTAACTCTAGATGGCCATTCCATGTTAAAAAGTTTCTTCTTATCAAAATGCCCATCTCTGTGGTAAGGTCAGTGTGAGGAAAATACCTGCATATTTGAGGGTTCTCAAAAGCAACAGTACACATTGCCGGGTGTGTGTTGTGTGTGTGTGTTTGTGGTGTTGTTGTTGGTGTTAGTGGAGGCTGGCTTAGGACAAGGCTATCCCCAAATACACTAATTCTATTTTCTTTTTCCTATACGAGTGAATGGCAGCCATTCGCTTTTATAGGAGAAAGCAAAGGGATGCTCTTAGGGACACCAACAGGGAGGGAGCAACCCTTGTGACTTCAGAAAATAAAGTACTGGAGTCAGGTTCCTGTGCCACCGTGCCACTGTTTCATGGCCTTCATTGAACTCAGGGAGTGCGCGCCGAGAAATGATCTCACAGCCACCTGCGTAGTCCACCTCCAGTCTTTGAATAGCCACAACCTGGGTTCCACTTCTCCCTGGGATATTAAAGGATGAACATGGAACTAGATGCTTGGAACTATAGATGATTTAAAGACAGTGCAGTGGTAAGAGGGCAGGCTTCTGGGCCTCCAATAGCCCCTCGGGACAAATGGCAGAAAAGCAGAAAACACTGCAGAAGACTCACTGAGGTGAAAATTAGAGGCATTGCATAATTTTGCTCAGCTGGCGGAGTTCAGAGATTATATTCTGCACCTTTCTTGGTGTAGAAAATCTTACTGCAAAGTGTCAATTTGTTTTTAGCACAGATGACACATGGCCCTCCTCCTCCTGTACAAAATGGAATCAAGTGTGGATACCTGGGCAGGATCTACAATGCTGTTTTAAAGTGCTTTAAAGTGCTTTATAACAGTAGTGACAACTGTTGGGGCCCAGGACACACTCCAAAACAGGTGTCACTACTGTTATAAAGTGCTTTAAAGCGATTTAAAACAGCAGTGTAGATCTGCCCCTAGAGAGAGGTTAGCCTGCTACTTAGACAAAACATATGTAGACACAGACTTTGGTCAGCATATGAGGCATCATGAGATATTTCTGAACCAAAAATTGTATGTAGCCATGTTAGCCAATGAGAAAGTATCTGGGGGGGGGGGGGCAGCTTGGTAATTTCTTTATTAGGATCAACCAATAACTAAATACACATATTTACACAGCCATTGGATGGTTGGAAAATAAGGGATTTAAGGCTGCTGTTAATTGATTTACCCATTTCAAAAGTGCTCCCTGATTAATCTGGGACTCAGACTGTTACTTAGTTTATTAAATACAGATACATGCTTGTATGTACCTCTTCAACATGGCACTCAAGGGAGCAGTGGGGATGAAAGTTGTGTTAGAAGTGTTCCCACTTGGGTAGGGCAACAGTTGAGGGTACGTAGGCACCCCCCCACACACACAAGAAGAACCTTGCAGCATTTTGCAAAATTGAACATACTAATTGGTTTGAAATCCTACTTGTACCAGCAGAGATCCATGTTGCTGTACTGTATTTCTGTCATATTGATACTGTCCAGTCCCTCCAGCCTGGATAATGTAGGGGGGAGTTTCCCTGCTCAACTTGCAGGTCACCCAGGCCTTGACTGCCAAGCTTCTTGTGTTGTAGTTTCTTTTTATTGTTAAAACACTTGCATGAAGGGACATGACAAATACTATAAAAATTAGGGTGGCAATTACGGTGTTTATAGTCAATTCATCATTTGATTAGATCAACCAGTTAAAAACCGTTTGACTAATTGAAAACGATGCTCTGATGAACTGCACAGGAGATTTAACTATTTTACAAACCATGTTAATAAAAGTACTCACAAAAATGGTGGATGGTGGTAGGTGCCATCTTAGAAATGTCTTCCCCATTGTCTCCACATGCTTTCAGAGATGGCGCCTGCTGCGACAGCTACACGCATCATTTCAAGCAAGGAGGGGGGCGTTGATTTCTTTTAAAACTATGTTTTTAGTCCCATGTAAATGTGAAGTCCAGCCCTATACATGTCTATTCAGAAGGAAGCCCCACTGAGTTCAATGGGACTTTTTCTTGGGTAAATGTGTATCAGACTACAGCCTCAGTTGCTAAATCAATCACTTAAAACTCATACAAGTTATCGACTATAATTTCTTTAATGTGGTGATAGCCTTGAGAATAACGGCTTAAACTTTCAAAATCAAAGGAAGAACCTTTTCCCTTCAGTAGCTGCTTTATTCATATGGAAACATAAAGCGGTTACTTTAGTAGTGAACAGACATGCAACTATTATTCGAGGAATAGCCCGATCCTGTCTACATGTCTACTCAGAAGCAAGCCTCCCCAGGGCCTTACTTCCAAGTAGGCGTGTATGGGATTGCTTGAAAATTCGAGGGACTTTCTTCTGCGTAAACGTGCACACGATCGGGATATTGGTTTTGTTTTAATGGGATGGCAGCCCCAGGGCGTCGCTTTTAAATGCATTTATATGTCTTTTAAGCGGTGAGAGTGAGGAGGAGGTGGGGGTAGCTCTGTTGAAGATACACGCACCGTGGCAGAACCTGTAATTATCTGTGAGCCCCCTCCCCCCCTTTTATGTATTTGTATCCCCTTAAGCGTTTCTGAACGGAGCAGATGAGCAAAAGTTGAAAAAGCATAAAGCAAGCGAGGCGAGCGAATGAGGTATGCGTGCGAAGTGTGTGTGTGTGTGTGTGTGTGTGTGTGTGTGTGTGTGAGAGAGAGAGAGAGAGAGAGAGAGAGAGAGAGATCCTCCTACCTGGAGCTACAGATCGCAAGATACGTGGTGTTACCTGTGGAAGTCAGAACAAGTAGAAACGCATTGAACGTCAAGGCTGCGGCGAGCAAGCGATCACGGCCAGAGCCGGCGCTGGCGCTGGCAATTTTCGAGGCTGCCTTTTGAAAATGCAACACGAAAAGGTCCCCTCGCTCTTTTTCTCCCACGTCGGGGCTTTTGTGGGGGCCACCGTGGTTTTAGGGGACACTGATTGACGGGACGCTGCTGCCGAGCTCGTCCGCCGCCTCGCCTCGGCGGGGGCTTCAGCGCCACTCCCCGCGGGGGCTTGATCTGCGGAGACCCCTCTCGCCTGCGGCTCTCGCTCTGCTCCCCCCCCCTCGGCCCCCGCACTATTTCATTTTATATGGATCCCTCCATGCCCTCCTAGATCATGCACAGAAACTTCCGAAAGTGGATTTTCTACGTGTTTCTCTGCTTTGGAGTCATCTACGTCAAATTAGGGTGAGTACGAGATGGTCTCCGTTGGGGTTTTTTTTGGGGGGGTGGGGGAAGAGAGGAGATTTTCTGTGTCAACAATGCAACATATTGCGCCCCGAAGCGTCCTGCTCTTCCCTCCAGCATATATGGGGAAAGGGCGACGGTGACTTTTGGGGGGAGGATTGGGGGTCGAGGGGTGGGGAGCCGGTGGGACGGAGGGGGAAATCCGGCTTGATGTCGCTTGTCCCGGCTCCGTGTGCCTGGCTTCAGTGGCGGCAAAGGGGCTCGCGGACACAAACCTCCCATCGATCCGCTCCAAGGAATATCGATTTTTTGAAAGCGTGTAGGCGCTGGTCACGTGATCCCAGCGTGGTGAAAGACATTCGGGTGTTGTGCTGGTTGGAAGCAGCCAGACGACGAGAGCGAAGATGTCGCGCATTGCTGATTCCCCCTCCGCCCCCTCCCCGCCGCCCTATTTAGAAACAGCGACGCGCAGGACTGGCAAATCATATTGGGGTGTTTTGTGCGGTTTCCTCTATGCCGGGCCAGCCGACGCTGCTGCAGAGGCTGCGCTCCTGGACGCAGGTTTGTCCCCGAGCCCAACGCTCACCCGACGGGGCCCCCTCCCGAGCCAAGGCGACCCCGCCCGCCCGCCTTGTGGACGAGGCTAGAGGGCTCCCCCGGCAGCCAGCTCTCCGGTTCGCCGAGGCAGCCCCCGGCCGCTTCCGCGGCGCCTCCGTCGCTGCGCTCTAGCCCTCCTTCGGATCGGCGGGGGCGGGGAGCCCGGGCAGGTCTCCGCAGCCACGCAGCCACGCCCCCGCGGGGCCCCGAGGCAGCCTCTGCCCGGGCACGCGGCGGGGCTCCTTCGGTTCCGTGGGGGGGTGGCGGTTCGAGGACCGTCGAGACGGCCCGGCCGGGACTGGGCTACCCAGGCGCCTAGCCCGCGAGCCCCAGCCCCATGGCAAGGGGGCGGGCGCGGCGAGCCCTCGAGGGCTGCGGTCCTGGGTGGGACGCGGCGCTAGACTGGCCCGGCCTCGCCGAAAAGGCCTCGCGTGGGTCGGGGTCGGAGCCGGAGGGAGGGAGGGACGGAGGGCCCGCCAAGGCCGGCCGCAGGTTGCTCCGGGGGACACGCGGGGCGGCGTCGGCGGCTGGTGCCGCCTCCCTCCCTTCCTCCCTCCGCCCGGGGCCCGACGCCACCCACCTGCCCAAGGCCGTGGCGTTCAGACAAAAGCCGCCTCGGGCGAGGGGGGCCTGGCTGCGGGGGGTGGGGGGCGCCCCCCCGGCCTGGCCTGCCAGGCCCCCCTGCCGCCGGGCGGGGCCGCTCGACCTCGGCGACAGGAGGCGGCTTTTGGGGGACCCAGGCCGCACGGGATGCCCGCGGCCCAGCTGGGTCTCCCTTCCCCGCTCTGCGCCCTTCCGAATCCGGCCTGTCGCACTAGCCCGCCCGGCCGCCCGCCCGCCCGCGAGTTGTCTGTCCACATTCCTTCGCTCCAGCCGAGTTCTTACCTGTTGAGCCGCACGCGGCGAGATCCCGGCTTCCTATTCGCCCCCCCCCCCCACAACCCCTCCTTTTCTTGGCATAGCTGCGGGATGATTCCCCCCCCCCTCCTCTCCACTCTCGCCTTCTCCCGATTTCCGTCGAGAAGGCGCAGGGGGAGTCGCGATCTGCCAGCCCCGGGGCCCTTTAAACAGGAGCGAGTCTGGGATTTGTGGGGGGGGGGGAGGCGAGACCGCAAATCCCTTTCAACTGGGATGCTGATGCCTCTCTCTCTCTGTGTATTTGCATTATTATTATTATTATTATTATTACTATTATTATTAATTACATTTATATACTGCCCCATAGCCGAAGCTCTCTGGGCGGTTTACAAAAATTAAAACTTCGACATTAGAAATCAAGATACAAAATTTAAAAGCATAGCAGCATAAAAACAGACCACATATAAGAACAGTGTACATTTAAAACAGCTGCGAACTCTCAGCCAGGCCTAAATGGAGTTCTGGGATCAATTAAAAACTCCGTATACGCTCGTATTTTGCCCTTGCGTCTTTTGTCTTTGGCTCGAACCTATTTTGTTTTCAGTAGGGCTGGAAGATCCGGGACTGCAGGAATCATATTATTTAGGACACGCAGCATGTTTTAGTCAATTACAAAATCAATCGTGGTATGTTACAACAAACTTGTAAGGTAGGCCAATCTTAATAGCCCCATAATTGCAGTCACGTGGCGGGCTGCACTGTTCTTGCGGAGAGCGCAA
Organism: Anniella stebbinsi; assembly: GCA_029215795.1. NCBI lineage: Eukaryota > Metazoa > Chordata > Lepidosauria > Squamata > Anniellidae > Anniella > Anniella stebbinsi. The sequence goes on from JARDYH010000003.1 coordinate 105,824,057, forward strand.
TGGCTTGCCTAGTGTTACTCTGAAACAATGGCTTGCCTGGCCTCCATACGTGGTAAAGGCGACATTAGAATCGGAGACTTCCTGATTCGTGCCTCACTCTAGAGCCTAGACTGCTGCAACCTCATGCAAGTTGCCTCAGGATTAGCTCCCATCGCAGTTGACTGGACTCACCAGGCTGGGCCATTGCGATACAATCCCTGCAAGGAAGTTTCTTTTGTTGACTTAAATGACATGTTGATCCTCTGCATCTTTACATCCGTGGGGCTCCCTGCTAAAGTAAGGCTGCAACCCTCAGCACAGTTACTCCTTCACTTCAGTGGGACTTCTAAGAAGATCCACATGGGACTGAGCTGCAAGGATTGCTGCTGATCTTTGCATGTTTTTCTCAAGGGGAGGTTCTCCTACGTTCAGCGGGGTTTGCTGGGTGGGATTGCAGACTTCAGCGGTTTCTGTGGGAGAAGGCCATTTTTGCAGGAGATGTTGGCTAAGGAATAAAGCATTTGATGATGTGACCCTTGACGATGGTGCGTTCGAAACTTTGCAGCTGAGTGTGTGAAGCGCTGTCCGTAAAGGTTCCGAATTTGGGGCGATATCAGCTGAACCTTCTGTCTCTGCTAGGAAAACTGGGAATGGGCCATTCTGTGCAAGGCTCACTTGGCATTGCATTGCTCAAGGGCCAAACATGCATGGGTGACCCAGACTTTTTGGGAAAGAGCAAAGGTGAGCTTCCCTTTAGTTACTGCTATGTCTGGTTGTACCTAACGCAGGGCAGGAGGACCAAGAAGAATTGAACATATGACCCAAATGCCAGGTTTTCCTTTAAGAGACACTAATGTAAGCAGCACCGACTAGCTGCGAACATCAAAACATAAATGCCTATTGGATCAGTCATCTTCCCCACAGAGACCAGTGAGGTGCCTTCTCCCCTTGTTGCTCCCTAGCAAATGATACCCAGAGACCTCTGGACCTGGAGGGCTCCGTAGAGCTGCCATATGCTTCACAGAACCCATCCTCAGTTAACCCCCGTGGCTTGACAACTAACCTTGAGGTCATCACCATATCTTGAAACATGAATTAATTACGAAATCCCTATTAATTGAATAGCTTTATAAATACTAATCGTTTTACCAAACCATGCACACCTCCCAGATCTCTTGACCAGGCAAGTGGGGAGGGGAATGAGGGAGGGGGAGAGAAAAGGCTGACTGGGTGTTGAAGTCAAGAAGTCTGCATAGTCAGCGTCTTAAGATGAAATGAGAGGCAGAGGGGACTCCAGACATTCAAATTAGGTTCTACCAGGAGCTGTGATGGTTTCAGGTTGCAACTGGGACTTTCCCTCGGACTGCTGGGAACAAGGAACAAACAAACAATGATTGATCCCCCTTTTTGGAAACATGCAATCCAGCTGTTTCTCAGAATTAAGCAAAATGCACAGGTTCCCTGGGAGGTGGAAAACTAAAGTAGAAACTAAAGAGTTTTTATACTAGCAAAGTTGCCTGAAGGACTTCCTTTTGTCTGTTCTGAATCTCCTGCCTATTGGATGTCCCAGAGTTCTAGTCAGACAGAAGGAGAAAAATGCCTCTCTATTAAATTTTTCCATACTTGGCATAATTTTATAAGCCTCTATTATGTCTGCCCCCCACATCACCTTTTTATTTTTGAAACTAAAGTTACTTACCTTATTCATGTTTGGGATTCCTCTAGGACTCCTGCCACATCAACGCTATTGTGGCTATTCTGTGCAGTATAGGAATAATATCTGTATGGTGTTGATTTATCTAGAAGGAAGTTCTCCTAGAATTAAAGATGCTTTAGGTATGCTACCTTTCACCTTATTTCACTTTGGTTGCTCTAGAGCCCATAACTATCACTTTCCTCCCCTCTTAAATACTTTTCCAGGCAGGTCCTATCTATATTTACACAGAAGTAAGTCATACTTGTTTCAACTGGGCTTATTTCCAAGTCAGCCATCCAGCCTGTTTGTACCTTTGTTTGGATGTAAGTCTCACTGGGTTCCCAGAAAACTCTTTATACTTGGGAGTAAATCCTATTGAAATCAATGGAATTTAAGATGCATTAGATCATACCACTGATTTGGGTAAGGGAGATTATGTCATGCATACCTACTCAAGTACATTCCATTAATTCAATAAGATTTATATCGGGTAAGTGTGCGTATGGATTGTAGTCTTATTCACATATCCCATTGAAATCAGTTGGGCATAAAAGTGCATCACTGTGACTACCATGCCACACCTCCTAGAAAGTTGAGGTCAGTGGGTACTCTTAACAGGGACTTTTGTGTAGCAGCACCCCAGTTGTGGAACTCTCTCCTCAGGGAGGCTTGGTAAGGCTAGCCCCTCCTTTAGCATTCTTTAGGCAGCAGGTGAGCATAATACTATTCCACTGAACTTTTAATAGCTAGTGCCACTCTCTGTTTTTATTATTAAAACACCATTAAAAAGTTTTAGATTTTTGGATTTTTATGTATTGTCTTTTTTGTATTGCTTTTATTGTACATCACCTCAGATACTCATTGAACAGAGGGGCAATCCAAAAATATTCTAAATAAACATCTGTAGTGTTGTACCTGTGATGGACCATTCACATCTGCATGCCATCCTTTCATGCTGCAATCACTAATATGTGAGCCATCCAGGATAATTTTCTGATAAGATAAGTGCCAAATTCTTTCTTTGTCCAGAGAAAGTTTCGCTCTCTTCTTGCAAAGTGCAGTACTTACTAAAAAGGCCATGGAAGGGAAGGACTGAACTGCCTGTACAGCTTACAGATGAAGATCGTTTATTCATGGAAGGTATAATTCAAGAAATGAGGATGGCCCGTAAACAATTCGGAGCCAACTGCTGTGAAAATTTGGCCTGCAATCACTAAAGAAATGGTCTGGGCAAAATTCCTTCCTGTTCATCCTCATCACATTCTTCAAGGCAGCAGATAAAAATGATGGATGCTTTCCCCTAATTCCGTTTCATGCCATGGTAAATGGATACACATGCCTGCATATCACTGGATTATCAACCCTTGGTGATTTGCAGCTGAATGTGTGAATGGTCACTGTTGAGACAGAGCAAGCACTCAGTTGTTTATATCTTAACATCTCCATGAGTATTCTCAAAGTCTTTGACAATCAAAAGCAAGGAATTGCACGAAGTCAATACAAATCAGACAATCGAGATCCCCACCTGGTCTTTGGATTTTTTTCTCTACTACTGGCAAATGATGTCCATGTGTGCCAGCAGCAAAGATGGTGAATGAAAGCAGTTCCATCTGTGATGCCATATCTGGGATGGTTCATTCTTTCACACATGCAAGTTTCTGGTTGATCCTGCACCTGACTCTGTGAACAAGCTGTAACAAAGCTAATATTTTTGAGGTTGATAGTCAGTTACATTGTTGAGGTGGAGAGGTGGGTTTTTAATGTGATACCAGAGACTTGAATTTCCCAAGTGTTACAAAGCCACACTTCAAGTGGTTCCTCTCTCTCTCCCCTGTTTTATTCAGTTCATCATAGGCATCCAGCTGCTGCCATGCAAGTCCTGGCTCCTACTGAATCCACAATATTTTTTCTCACTGCCACTAGTTCCCATCCATCTCTCATTAGGCCAGGGAAGAAGTGGAACAGGGTTTTGAGGTCAGATGGTACGGCATGAATCCCAGCACCATCTGGTGGATGATCCACCTTCTAACCTTGAAACTAGCTACTGCTAGCCAGGGCAGAGGCTATTTTAGGCTGAGAGATACGTACAAGGACAATAAGCTGCACCAACAAATAGTAATATAGATACAATGAAATGTCTTTTGCCACCTTAAAGACTAACACATTTATTCTGAAGCTTGGTCTCTATAGTCCATTTCCGTAGTTCCATGAAGTGATATCCAGCGGTTCAGGTATGGTACATCTAGGGATGGTGGGGAAGATACGTCTTGTCCAAACAGATGATAATTAGAAGGCTGACCCAGACTTGCATGTCCAACACTTAACTTCTCTGCATATGATTACTGGCAATTGAATGGGTAAACTTTCTCCATTGAGCATTAACTTAAAGTTATATGAATGTTTTCTCTTTGCAAAAGCAAGTCATCACTCAGTGTTATAGTACTTGAGGGATGAATGTGCAATATCTGGACTAGCCCTTAATTTGTTTAATTTTTGTTGTTTATTAATTAATTTTTTATAGAGACCATGAAACATGCACACAAAGAAAAAAGAGGAACTTGAAAAAATGAACGCTTATCAGGCTGAATATGACTATAATATGAATTCCAAGATACAATAACATTATCTGTGGTTTCCTTGTCTGTTGTATACCTATTCTGTGAATAGCATCTCTTAATTTTTCAGCAATATATAAGCCTTTCAATACTCTTGGAACTTAATCAATGGAACTTAAGAATGTGTCCAACGTTGGGTCCATACAACACAATTTTAGCACATATTAATAAACTCATAATCAATAGTTTTTGCCCTTGACTCCAATACCAAATGGTGACAATACATGTATGAATGAGCCATAAAAGACAGAACACCTGTATGACCTCAGGCACACTACTTTGCAAAGGAGACAGATTAAAGCCGCCTGTCAATTATCAAGAAAACCAATCGGGTATCAAGAAATCAAATAATGTACACGTATTTGTGAACCAGCTTTTGTTGCTGAATGTGCAAACTGACAAAAGTCTTGTATTTAAAGTCTTGTGAGGCGATACAGAAATTCTTAGTTGTGATACAGCCACACATGTAAAACATCCCTTGAAGTCCATCAGGTGAGGAACAACTTTGTGTGGACCAGCCCAGACCTTCAGCTAACGATACCATCCTATGGAGTGTACTTGTTTCTGGGGAGATGCCTACCTTTCTTGCATTCACACTTTACCTGTTTAGGTGTGCACTCAAATGTGCAAAGCAGCCCCCAGTTGGAGGGGGAGGAAGAAGAAAGAGTTCCTATCAGGTTGTATACCAGGGCTACCATGACCAAGTAAGTTGCTGCAGGAGCTACATGGGGTGGGGGGCGCTAAGAAAAAATCTTTGCAAGACAGGGCAGAGTCTCCCTCGCACATTTGAGCCTCCCTCCCTCTCTTGCTGTTTCTGAGAGGGGTTTTTTTTTGGTGGGGGCAAACAGAAGCATGGAGAGAGCAGAGGAGCAGCAATACAACAATAGAACCAATTACCCAGGGAGGCCATGGGCTTTCCCACACTAGAGGCCTTCAAGAGGCAGCTGGACAACCATCTGTCAGGGATGCTTTAAGGTAGATTCCTGCATTGAGCAGGGAGTTGGACTTGATGGCCTTATAGGCCCCTTCCAACTCTACTATTCTATGCTTCTATGAAGATGGGGGATACTTGGCTCAGGAATACTACAAGCGACAAGGATCTTGGAATTGTTGTAGATCACAAGCTGAATATGAGTCAGCAGTGTGATGTGGCTGCAAAAAAAGCAAATGCTATTTTGGGCTGCATTAATAGAAGTATAGCTTCCAAATTGTGCGAGGTACTGGTTTCCCTCTGTGCTGTTCTCCCACACTAGAAGCATTCAAGAGGCAGCTGGACAACCATCTTTCAGCGATGCTTTAAGGTGGATTTCTGCATTGAGCAGGGGGGGGTTGGACTCGATGGCCTTATAGGCCCCTTCCAACTCTACTATTCTATGATTCTATGATTGCTTTGTGTTGCTATTACCAATGACCACAAGGAGCATTCAGAGCAGCCCTAGACAGATGAATATTGATGAATCGCCTTCTCTTTCTTTAACAACAAATGTACAGAAGAAAGACAGAAAGGCAGAAGCTTCAGCGACAGCGAGAGACTGAGCCTGAGCCTGAGCATACCTGTCGAGGGGGGGGGAGATGGAGGGGGCAAGCGACCCCCCCAACAAGCACCACCCCAGTTGCTCGACTCCTGGTGTAATTGCTTGCTTTCTGGGACAGCTATCGGCCAAGAAGGCAACGGCAGTGGGGGCAGCCAGGGCATGCAGGGGGGTTGATCTGGAGCCAGAACTTCCAAGTCTGCTTGGTCAGCGCGCTCAGCTGGGCAACGGCTTCGAGACCTCGTTGTCATGGCGATTAATTAACTGGAAGAGCACGTCCCACATGGCTTGTTCTAGAAAGAGGTGGGGCAGGGTGGGAAGGTTAGGAAGGAATGGCGCTGTGTGCAGGCAAAGAGGAGGGCGAGCATGGGCCAGGCAGGCCAGGCTTCCCAAACAGTGAGTGAGCCAAGTGAGTGCCAAACAGTGAGCACTGCCAAGGCCTGTCTTGCTCCTTCCTTTTGACATCCCTGTGGAGAGAGATCCAGCTGAAGAGGAGAAGGAAGGAAGGAAGGAAGGAAGGAAGGAAGGAGGAAGGAGGGGCGAGGAGGGACTGAGGCCCAGGTCGCTGCCTCAGCTTTTCCTGCTGCCAACTTTGTGCCCCGTTTAAATCAAGTACGTTTTAAAAGATTCCCCCCTTCTTTAAGTTATGGCTATCTTACTTCATTCCTTAAGACAGCCTGCTGACTTAATCTAGCATTCCATTTATATTTATTTCTCTCCCTCCTAATATTGTTCATCAGGAAAATACTCAGCACATTATTCAAATCTTCTGCACTGAGGAACATTTTATTTACCTGTTGGGTTTTTGTTAACCCACTTTTGCCTTCTTGTGAATTGAATCTGGTTGGTAGAATATTTCTCTGCTGGTTGCAAAATGCTTTTTGAGGTTTTTAATGTTCATCACATTGTCTTCCTTTATATTGTTTTATTGGGGGGGGCATGTTGTATTTTGGTATCACTGTTTTGCCCAGTGTATAATAGTTCTGCTAAAGTTTTATTGTTTAACCTTTGCCTATCTGGCCAGCAAAGTCTGGGCAGGAGCTGGGGGATGGGGGAGGCAGTTTTGAGAATATCACTATCATCATCATTATCATCATCATCATCATCATCCTGGTGTGAATGTATTGCTATTTTTTAAATGTTTCTTGCTGCTGCTGGTGGTTGCTGATCTCCTTTGGCCATTTCTGGGTGTGTAGGGGATCATTTTTCTACAGTGGTGGGAAATTTCCCTCAGCACAAATACTTTTGTTTTAACAAAACCCATTCCTATCAGAGCCATCTTTTCCTGGAGTTGTGACTGAATAAGGAATGCATTTAAGTCTGTGCTGCCACATTGTGTAAAAAAAAATATTGGGGCTTGGTGTATGTGATTTGTAGACTGAGCAATTCTTGTGTGTGTGTCTGTGTTTGGGCCTAGAATCCATTTTGTTTTGATGTATAATGTATCCCAATTATATTATGAACATGTGGTTTTAAAAATCCCTTTCTTTCCTTTTTGTGGTGCAATTTAACACATATTCCTGGCTAAATTCCTCCTGTTTGATGGGGTACTTCTCCCCTTAAACATGTGATTATGTAACCCAAACTCTCTCACTTGCAGTCATTGACTCTTATTTGCCTGCTGCCTCAGTTTGCCTGTGTGAAATGGATTTCTTCCTTTCCCACCTCCCTTTGCTTTCAATGAGTAGGCTCTGCCACAAACTGCTTTCTCTGTGTTATTCTGGAGAGGTTTCTGTGAGGGGGGTGATCCCCTTGGCTCTGCCTCCAGTGAAACCACTTTCCGCCCACCAATCTAACTTCTTTAGATCTACATATTTCTCCATTCCCTCTCAGCGAGTGACAATCTAATCAGCTGGAGGTGGCTATAATTTAGATACACAACAACATGCATCGGACTCCCTAGGTGTACAGGGCCCAGGTATCTCAGCTTGCTCTTACTTTCCTTGCCCTGAAAGCCCTTTTCCTTACTGTAATTTGAATTTGGCTAATACATGCTATATTTAAAAAAACCCTAAATTAATCAGGATATGATATATTTCAGAATATATGATTAGGATGGCAGTTTTAGTGTGAGATATACTGTTATTTTTCTTTCAGGGATCTTACCATGTGGGACACAGCCCGCCCACCTAGAAATATACTTTGCCCCTGCTGTGTCCCCTCCCCCCATCTTTTTTTCTAGTGCTGCCACTGGTCGATTCTTTAGCAGCCCTGGGAGAGAGAGGATGGTCCTTCATTTCCCCAAACAATAGCGCGTGAAATTGACTCGGGCTGCTAGACTGGTGGGAGAAGCAATTATTCCCTCTTTCATCGACCTTTGGAAAGACCCCCCCCCCTTTGAAACCATATCCTTTTGACTGCAAGGATGCCTCTTTTTCTTTCTTCCCTTCTCTTTCGCCCTTCCCCCCCCCAAGACGTCCTTTTCCGTGCAGAGGAGGGGATCACGAAAGGTGTTGCTGCTGCACCCCCTCCCCCCCCACCTTCGACCTCCCCTTGCTCTTTTCTCTCTTTTCCAGGGCTTGGTCTCTCTCTCTCTTTCCCCCTCCCCCCTCTTCTTGGATTCGCGTTTTAGGAAGGGTAACTTTACCGTATGATTGGCCATTTGTTACAACCCGAGGCTGATAAAGAGAGTGGGGGAGGGGAATGGGGAGGGGAGGCCAGTAAAATAAGATTCCCTTCTATCACCATCATCATCATCATCATCACCATTATTATCATCATCATTATTATCATCATCTAGATACTATTAATTTATATTCCTATTACTGTACATACATAAGAATTCTATTCGGCGTTATCAGTGAGCAAAAGAACAGGTCCCTGTCTTGAAGAGATTACAGTCGAAAGTTGATAGCGCAAAAGATAATGCAGGGAGGGGTGGGGCCATAAGAGCAAGAGAGGGAAATGTGAGGAAATGTGAGGCTTGGTTTCACTTGAGAAGGAGGAAGCAGGGGTGAAGCTGTGGACTTTACGGGGAAAGTGGGTTTTGAGGAGGGATGAATACATTCAGCATTTACTGGATGTTGACTCTGGACCTAAAAATAGGCAACCGTTTTGGGACGGAAGCGGGGTAATGCACAAAAGCGATCCGTTAGGATGGCTTAAAATTATGAACATTGTTAACATTGAACACTGCTATAGCACTTGCAGTGTGCTTCACTGCATTCTCTCCACGACCCTTACAACAACCTTGTAAGGTAGGTCAGTATGATCTCAGTATTGCACACGGGGCCGGGGCAGAGGGAGAGAGGCTCCTCCAGCCTCGGGAGTAGATGGCTGGAGGCGAGAGATTTGTTGCAAGATTTTCGGGCTAGCGAAGACAGGCTTGCGCAAACTGGTCCCAGGCATGTTTACCGAGAGAGTAAGCCCTCCTGAGTTCAGTGGAGCCTTGCGTGCGTCCAATAACTGTCCGTAGGAAGGCAAGTTCAGGCTCTGCACACTTAATGACAAGCCGCACTAAATGGAATCGTATTTACTTCCGAGTAAATAAGGAGAAAGTCGTGATCTTAAACTTGACTGCATTCTCTTGTTCTGGCTATCTTGTTGAACATGGCGAAGAATAAAGTTTGATTCATGATCATAAAAAAAGGTTTCAACCAGAAAAGCCCATTGTCCTTCTGAATTTAAAGAGTCTTTTCCTCGCTTCAAGATCTGCAGCCTTGAAAAACCTCAACACTTTTTCTCTTGGAATTCGAGTTCGGAGGCCCATGTGGAGCGCCGCTACACACCGATCCCTCCCTTCGGAGCATCAAGAACCAAATGCCCTGACTGTCCGCCTTAGCTTAATGGCATGTTGGTTATATACATTGAGCTCATCTGTAAAATGGCAGATCTGATTATAATCCATTAACGCAAATTTCACACCTCTTTTTTAATCCCAGCACTTTAACAAATCTCAAAATATTCCAAGACGGATCTTTTCTTTAAAAAGCCAAGATTAAAGACCCCTCTCAACATGTTTATGCTAGCTGACATTCTAGCTTTAAGATGCAGATTTACACATATTATTATTCCACCCCGACACGTGATAACGGTTTTGTGGGGATGCGGTCCATTAAGGGAGCTCGAAGGTCTTCTTTCTGAGGTGGATTTCGTTTTCTCTTGTATCGATATACACACTTTAAGCAAAATGTTAACAATAAGCAGGTATAGGCAAGCTTCCCGAAAGCGATGCAAAAGCCTTCTTTTCCGAAAGGGATCTGTTTGATCCGATCCAGTTTCGAGAGAAAGCTTTCAAATAGGATGTTGCAGCCTGAAAAAGTCTTCAAGTTCTTCGTTTTGCAGATCACTCTATATTTTGATGCGAGTCCATATTTCGATTCAACTCCTTTGTCTTCCTAGGATCAATCCAGGATACCAGCATCACAGACGCACCCTCCTTTTCTCTCTGCTAGGAGGTCAGTTCGAGGGAAAAGAGATTTTAAATACCTAATTGTTGCAATTCCTTCACGTGGATTTGGGAAAGAGGCAGAAGTGCCATGAAATGACCTGTCTTTCGGTGACAACTGTTAGAAGGGAATTTCGCAAGACAAAACCTGGCATTTCAACTTACCCCAGGACAGTTTACACAAAATCGAAGTGTTTCTAACGTGTTGCTTTATGTTTAAGGAAAGCACCAGCAAATGAATTCGTTACAATAAGGACAGTAGGTAAATACAGCCCTGAAGGCAAGTAGGAAGCCGCCAAGTAGAATATCGAGTGTAATTTGCCCCCAGATAAATTTCCATCAACCGCTTGGGAGGACTCTTTGGGAGAGGCTTGTACACGCAGGCCCCCCGCCCCCCATAGAATGCAAAGTCTATTTAGGAGAAAGAAGCGGCTGTAAGACGTAGTCCAGCGCTGGGCGAAGGGAGAACCGAGCGAGAAGCTGGGTATACCACGAACGAAATCCGAAGCTATCCCGATGGGTTGAGCGATAGGAGCGTCAAGACGGAGGGGCCGCCCTGCCCAGAGCTCTCATGGAGTTCAACAACTGAGAATGGAGGAGCGTTTTCTAGTCTGAGACCACTTAATAAATCAATCGGGGTTGTATGTAACTCTAGACTAACGTGAGTATCTGGGGCCATTTCACTCGAGTGTGTCAATCTCTTTATAAGGCGTCAAAGATGCAACTCCTAGGACAAGTAAGCAATTCACAAGGCAAACCTATACAATGCCCGCGCAGGAAGAAGCTTTTTTGGGTTTAATGGGATGTACTCCCACGTAAGCATATGATTGTAGTGTGAGAGGATGCAATCTCCTACACCCTGACCTAGGAATAAGCTTCAAATCAATGTACACCCTGAACACTACGGAGGAAATCCAACGGAACTCAATGAGACTTGCTTCTGAGTAAATATGCTTAAATTTGCGCAGGTAGGATTCAAGACTTTCTCTCTTCCCCAAGTCAGAGATTGTAGACTTTACGCAGGAAAACGGTGAGTTCTCATTTCTAGGGTTGAAAACAATTTTATACAAAAATCAGCGTGAGACTCCCTGCCTGATCCCCACGGTTTGTTCCCTGCACAATTTGCTGCGTTTCCCTGTTCTATTGGTGCAGGACTTGTGCAAATCTCTCACAGCCATCCCCAACCTGGTGCCCTCCAGATCTGTTTCAATACAACTCCCAAGCTGGCTAGGGAATGCTGGGAGTTGTAGTTCCAATACATCTGGAAGACACCAGGCTGGGGAAGGCTGATGTATCATACTGAAATCCTTCAGCACAGGGGTTGGGAACAGGTGGGCTTCCAGATATGGATGGACTGCAAACCCTATCATCCCTGACCATTGGTAATGCTGACTGGGATTGATGGGAGTTGTAGTCCAGTAACATTTGAAGGTCACAGGTTCCCTGCCCCTGGTTGTTTTTTTTAGCACTGCTTCAAAGTACAATCCTATACATGTATACGCAAAAGTATCTCCCTTTGTCTCTATATAAAATTGCAGTCTTAATCTCTCCCATTGACATCACTGGGGTGTAAAGCCCAATCCTATGCCTATATACCTGGAAGTAAGTCCCACTGTGCAGAATGGGTCTTATTTCCAAGTAAGTGTGTGACTCGCTTATATGCAGGTTTATTCCGAAAGGATTTCCACCTAGTCTCACAGAAGTGTGCCATTATAGGATTGGAGCAGGATGCGTCGCATTGGCTGGATGGTATCCCAGGTGAGGGCTGCAGAGATTAGTAAAACCATTCCCAAAGGATGGCACTTTGCTTTCAGCTTAAAGGGCTCTTATTGACACATCTTTTAAAAGGAGCAATGGACTTTGCGATGAGCAGGGGAGTGAGAAATATTTGACCAAAATTCGTAACACCTCTCTCGGATTCAGTCTGACAGGATTGTTATTATTATTATTATTATTATTATTATTATCATTATTATTATTATTATTATTAATTATTGCATTTATATACCGTCCCTCTCTGGGCGGTTTACAAAAATTAAAAACATTGAACATTAAAAAAACCGATTCACAAAATTTTAAAAGCATAAAAACAGATTATAAATACAATATCCATTTAAAACAACTATTAAGCTAAGAATTTGTTTAGGAGTGCAGCTCTGTGGCCCCATCCTATGCCAGCTCACTTCAAATGCCCAAGGAAGCTGAAGAGGATTGCATAATTATGATTGATTTTAGTTCATTGAAGTAGCTTACATACTTAACTGAATGTTTAGTCTCAGTAGGATTTTTAGAAATATAATTATTCCTTTAGCGGGGCTTTTGGGCTCCCTCTTCAGGGGTATGTTGCCATAGATCATCCTTTCCTCCTCTTAACATAGTGCTAAAAAGCACCTCCTCCATCTGCCTTGTTCACACGTGTGCAGCGTGTTCCTCGCTTGAAGATTGTGTCCTCACATCTGAATGATCCATCCGCGTATAGATGAACCATCACCCCATTTCCCTAGCAAATACTGGTCTTTTCTAAGGAGCAGGTGCATTCACACAACCGCCTTTCCTACCAATTTGAAAGTCATTCAGGAGTATAGCCAAAATTGCAGTCAAGCTCGTAGGTTCTATCATCTATCTATCTATCTATCTATTGTTTTTCTTAACCGTCTGTCATCAAAAAGATACCGGGGCAGTGTACAAAAGTATGAATGAAACGAGTCAGGCAAAAGTATAAATAAATAAATAAGAACAGGCAATAACATTTGGCCCTCTAGGAACTTTCCAATTCAAATACTGGCCCAAGATAAATCCCATCACTCTCAGCCAGCATGGCCAATGGTCAAGGATTATGAAAATTGTAGTCCCAGATAGGTTAGAAGAATAAAATACCAATTAAGAACATTTAAGGATGAAACGAGATTTGAACCAGGGGCGATTACGGTCCCTGAAAATGTTTTACTTGCTAAGCCCGTTTTGGATAACAGGTGCTAGACTGAGGAAGGCTTGCTAGACGGACCCCTGGAAAACGAAAGCCCATGAGGGAACCCTACTTGTTCAAGCGCCTGTTGAAGGCTGAGAAAGTCATGTGAGGAAATGTATCCTGTTGGATGTCTCAGTTGCCTTGGGAAAAGGTACCAGAGCAAAGGTTTGCTGCACGTTTGTCTCTGCCGAGACGTTTCTGACTTCAGAAGCTTTATTGTGGCCGCCCTAGAGAGCCCTGGCCCTGGGCCGAGAGATGGCGGCTGCAGTCCTATGTATACCTGCTCACTGGGGAGCAAGTTTGCTTTGAGTAGCCCAGTGCTGTGAGCTAGGAAGCGGGACTTCCCAGGGGTGGAGTTTCTCCTTGGCCACGAGCAGGCAAATCTCTCAGGTTCAGTCCAGAAAGTAAGGAATGAGATAATACTGACCTACCTCTTAGGGTTGTTATGAGGATTGCAACAAGATCACGTAGATGAAATGACTTGAACCCCTTTGGGGGGGCAGGGTGGGGAGGAGGGGGGTAGTCTTAATATGAGATAGAAGAATCAGGAAGCCAGATTCTGGCTGGACATCAGGAAAAACTTCCTGACTGTTAGAGCAGTACGACAAGGAATCAATTGCCTAGGGAGGTGGTGGGCTCTCCCATACTAGAGGCATTCAAGAGGCAGCAGGACAGCCACCTGTCAGGGATGCTTTAAGGGGGATTCCTGCATTGAGCAGGGAGTTGCAAAGGATGGCCTTAGAGGCCCCTTCCAACTCTACTATTCTATGATTCTATGTTTTCCAAACTTTTTTTGAGGGGTGGGATGGAGGTGGAAACCGAGGCCAAGAAGACAACAAACTTGAGCCATGTTTCACTACTGGGTGTGTGTGTCTTTCTCTAGAGCTGTCCTGTTCAGGAATCCTGTTATTTTATTGTATCATTTAAAAAAACACACACATGGGGAACACCTCGTTATCAGTCCCATATAGAAAGAAAGAAAGAAGACAGTATATGTGTGTGGGTATATACAGAAACGTAGCCAGCACAACTGTATGGATCTTACAGAAGCTTGGATCTCATCCACTCCCTTGTACAGGCAAATGGAACAGCAGGTGGCTTCTGCTTTCTTGAGTTCCCCCAACACAGTGTATAGTTAAGCTATGGAAGGGCCACCAATTTGGATGGCTTTTAAAGGGGGTTGGATACATTCCTGGAGTAGAAAGCTATCAAGGGCTTCTAGTCCTGATGGTTATATGCTCCCTTCAGTAGCAGAGGCAGCAAGTCTATACGCATCAGTTGCTGGGGAACATGGGTGAGAGTGTGCTGTTGTCCTGATCAACAACTGGTTGGCCACTGTGTGAACAGAATGCTGGACTGGATGATCTCATCTAGCATGGCTCTTCTGATGTTCAGGCCTAGTGCCCTCCAGATGTGTTGCCTTACAACTCCCACCAGCCCCAAGTATGTAGTTGTAATTGAGCACATCTGGAGTGTGCCTGGTTGGGGAAGGCATGCCATCCGCCAGTGCCTGCGCCTTCCTGCAGCTCCGTTTGCCCTCTCTGTCCCACCCAGGGAAGAACCTGGAGCCACCGGCCAGAAGAGAGTCACAGGTACAAACGCAGCCATGCATCTCTTTGTGTGTGATCAAATTGAAAGCTGCTTTGGGGGCCAGTTTTGGCAGAAAAACACAGCATACATATAACCAATCGTTCAATACAAATGAATGAAAATGGCACCTGGCATTTTCCGTTTGAGTGGCAGCGAAGCACCAACGTTTTGCTTTGGTCCAGAGCACGATTTGGACCATTCTCACAACAGCCCAGTGCGGTAGGCCAATCGTTGTTATTCGCATATAGCAGCTGGGGGACTGAAAGGGAGGGAGGCGGGGCTGGCGCCTAGTGAGTTCAGGTCTGAACTGGGGGGCTATTACGCCTCATGAAATGTGCGGCGGCGGGGGGGATCGCTGGGATCTCTCTCTTTCCCCCTCATTTCGCCCAACGACGCCTTGGTATATTTCAGGAACTGCGCCAGGGAAGTTCTGCCCCTCCGGTGATAGCCAGCCTGATTGATTGATTGTTTCCCCTGGTTGTGCAGTCTGGAGCGACCCTTTCAAACTTCGAGGCATTTGCTAAGCCTCATATCGGTTTCTTTAGACAGTCCGAACCGGGGGGGGGGGGGAGAGTGAGGGGTAGGTCTCTACCCCGAGCGGCTTCCAATTTAAATTTCCGCAGCGGGGAGGACAAGGCGGGCGGTGTTGCCGGGAAAAGAAAACGGCGATGGAAGGCCGCGCTCTGTGCGCCTCTGCCCCGGGAGAATGGTGATTGTAAGCTCCGCGGGGCAGGGGGCCTCTCTTGATGAGCGCGCAGCCTCCGCCGGCTTGCTGGCGCGGGGTGTGGGGCCGCCGAGCCGACGCCTGGCAGCCGTGACTGCCCCTCCCCCGGGGCCGCTCGGCCCACGGCCGGTGGGGAAGGCGCTGCCGGGCCGCGGAGGGGGAGATCCGCCGCGTCGCCCCATCGCCGCCTCCCCCGAGCGGCCCCGGGGGAGGCGTCGTGCCGGCCCGCCTCGCCCAATGGCAGCGCGCAGCCTCTGGGGAGCTGGCGAGGCGCGGGGAGGCGCAGCCTGCCTGCCCTGCCGAGCCCCGGGGCGCCGCCGCCTCACTCGGCCCCCAGGAGCCGCGCGCGAACCAGCTCCCGGCTCCGGCGAGGGGAGGCGAGGGCTGGCGGCCCTAGCGGCAGCGCCCCAGGAGGACGAGGACGAGGACGACGAGGAGGCGGAGGCGCCGCTCTCTAGAGGCACACGCGGCGGCGGCGGCGGCGGCAGGGGAACGCGCCAGGCACGGCGAGGCGGCCCCCAACCCGGCTCCCCAGCCCAGCTGCACGTCGGAGCTGAACTGATCTGGATCCCAACCCGAATCCAAAGTTCAGGTCTCCCCTCCTGCAAGGAAGAAACCGCCCCAACCGGGGGGGAGAACGGAACCATTTGTGGCCCGAAGACGTCTGAGCCCAAGGACGAGACCCCCGAGACCCGGGTGCGACCATGATCCTTTTCTCCTCGCGCAGCGTTTTACTCTCCGTCTATTACCCCCAGATCTTCCTCATCCTCACTAGCGGGAGTTACCTGTAAGTACCCTTTCCTTTCCTCTCCTTTGGGAACGGGAGGTGAGGAGGGCCCTACCTCCCCTGCGGAGCAGGAGCCAGGCAGGGCCAGGGGTGCAAAGGGGGATGCTCCATGCCAGGTGACTTGCTTGGGGGGGGGGCGGAGGAGGAGGAGGAGGAGGAGGAGGAGGAGGAGGAGGAGGAGGAGAGCTTCTCCTGCGAGCAGGTGAGCTGCGGCAGGTGGGCTTGTCTCTCGAGTTGCTCCTTTGATGGACCGCGAAGTGGGCGCCTTTGGGGAAGGATGCTCGTGGCGGAGCTGTTCCGGCCGGAGGTGCTACCAACAGGTTCCCTAGGAGGAGGCAGGGGGAAGGGGGAACATGCTGCTTCCTCATCCCCCTGGGTGTGTGTTTTTGTGCGAGGGAGGGGAGTCAGCCAAACTGAACGCCCAGCGGCTTGCTCTCGAGTAATCCCGCACAGGATCCGGTTGCAATTCATCTGGAAGAAAGCCGCTGGGTGGGAAAAAGAAAGAAACTCCCCATGAATTCTTTCGGAGTTGACTTCAGCGGACCGCCACCCTTGGCACATTGGCTTGGGAGTCCCATGATTCCATGGGACATGTGTAGCTCGTGGCGGAGTCAGCCTGGATCGGGCTCCAGTCCTTTCGATTGGGCGATAGAGTTCAGAGGGATGGGGATTGTGTCCCTTGAAAGTCTAGGATTGCACCGTGCGTGTGTGGCTTTGCCCCCCCCCCCCTTTGGTGAACTGGTAGTGTGGCGCTCTTCAATGATAATATGACACGATCCAGTCACAGAAAAGCACTTTTCAGAATTCCCATTGGAGGAAGCCTATTGTTACCATCTGCGCTGAAATGTAGGGCCCCCGAATTTGAATTCTGAACTCTGCTGGCTTCTGCCCCTGTATTTGCCAACGTGCGTCTCCGAGCCTATCTACACTACTGCTTTAAACCGGTTTAAAACGGTTTATAACAGTTTTGAGAACTGTTGGGGTCCAGGACACACTCCATATACAGTGTTCAAAACGTTTTCAAAGTGTTGTGTATGCTACGTGTGTCTCCTGCGCTCTTTCTTTCGAGAAGTCCGGTGTGGTCGGCTTTGCTCTCCATCAGGCTGCTCCAGCAGGATGCTCCCTCTGCCTGGTTCAAACCGCCAAGGCGCTGGCCGCTGAGACCTCGCCCACGAGGAGATCTCGAAGGTTGGGGAAAGGAGCCCCGCACCAGCTCGCAAGTGGCGGCTCTTGGCCGGTGGGGCTGAAGCCTGGGCCCCCTGCCCCCAGATCGATCACAAGGCTGAGTGTCGCGGCTCCGAAGTGAGCCCCTGCCCATCTCGTGGGGGGCTTGCCTCGAGGGCAGCCTTCAGGCGCTCCGATTCCTGCCCGGATTTCTGGGTGCAATGAGACCCTCCCTTTGCACGTGGGCAATGACGGGGCAGCTCCCGGGCCACGGATCCGACTCCCTCTGAGTGCAGTAGACCCAGTGAAGTGAATAGGACTTCGGTTACACTAATACTGGCTACAACACAGAGTTTCTAGGAATTCTGTGGGCTGACTGTTCCCAAGGAAACCCGTGCAGGATTGCAGCCTGAGGCTGCACTCTGATGCACGCTTGCTTGTGGAAACGCACACAGGATTGCACTGCACATGAGCCAACCGCTGAGGCCAGAGTTAAACCGGAGGCTTGTCGAATGTAGCGATAATATTGCACCTACGAAAAAGAGAAATGCCATGTGTTTATGAGTTCTTGTTTGGCCTTTTGTGTGTGTGTATGTGCGTGGCAAAAGGTACGCAGAAATCCTCACATGCCTCCCCAAACCCTGCAGCGCAATACAAAACTAGCAAAACCTTTATAAATCCATACATTTCAATGGCACAGCTTCAACGCTTTCCTCCGTGCAGGCTGCAATTCTTGCATGCACACTTATCTCGGAGTAAGCCCCTTTGAACTCAGTGGGACTCACTTCTGAGTAAACAGGCAGAGGTTCCGACTAGGGAGTGCTTAATTTCTGTGGATGGTGCCTGATAATCTCCCCACGGATTATCTACCTGCGCCTATAGCTATATTTGTTGCATACTGTTTATAATAGTGTAAGCCCCTCCGTCCCTCCCTTCGACTAGTCTCTGTCTATAGCAGTGTATCTGCAGCTATGCCTTCTCTTTGGGAAAACACCCTTCATCCGCGCTCAAGTTAGAAATCGAGCCACTTTTTGGAAAGCCAAGACACACGTCTATTTCTCTTTTCTTAATTCATAATGAAATACATCTGCCCTGGCCAGCGATGTTAAAAGAAGCCTGATTTATGGAACCGCGTTGGGGTTGCGTTGCTTTGGAGCCCAGTGCTTAAACCGAATCACTTCGCTTTCAGCCCTTCACTGCGCCTCCGGGTGCACCGAGAGTCATGAGGGCGTTGCTTACGGGTGCGCCTGGGAGCTTAGCGGGAGGGGGGGTCTTTTATATATTTTTATTTTTAAAGAAAAGAACCCCTCCCCCCTTAATATAACCCTAGCCGTATTTTCTTGGGAAAAAACTTTAGGAAATGACTATCCTTACCAAGTTTTCCTTTCTATAAATAGTTTCAAGTCTTGAAACAAAAGTTTTCTCAACCACACACCAGATGCTGGTGGTTTCCCTTGCAGTGTGACATAATTATAAGGTCCAAAGGCAAAAGCTATAGAAGTATAATAATAATACGAAGGCAGCAGCTCTGGCTGATGGGGGGGGGGGGAGGGACGGGGACAGAAGCGTAGGCTTTATTTAGAGCTTCCCATTGCAGAGATTGGCTCCAGAGCGCGGATTTCTGGAGCAGGGAAAATTTGCGGTGGGTACATTAATCCTGATTTTCCCTTCCCCCCAAAATAGCCCAGGCCACCCCCTTCCCAGCTCGTCATTTGTTGTTCCGAAATGGACTGGGAAAGGCAAAGGCTCCAGCTGAGCGTTTGGTCTCCTTTTGAATCAAGCAGAGCAGAAAGGAAGGGATGGAGAGGGAAACATCCAAATCTAGAAGAAATGTAGAACCCCTTTGGATGGGACCAAATGGTCCATCTGCTTCAGCATCCTTTCCCCAACTGCAAATGCTTTCCATGGACACCCACAAGCAAGTGATGCCATTCCCCTGTTTGTTCCCAGCATCTGGGGGTCTTGGAATATGGAGGTTCCATTTAGCTTAAGGGTTATTGATAGACCTATCCTTTATGAATGTGCCTAATCATTTAAACAGCAGCAGCAACAATCCATACCAAGTGGCCGTCATCAAAACGTGTGGCTGTGACGTCCATAAGCGAATTAGGGGTGAAGAAGCCTTCCCTTTGGTTTGCCCTGAACATATTGCCAGGCAATGGCTCCGGGTGTCTCCTGAGTTTGAGTACTAGAAAAGAGAATCAAGTGTTTCAAGCCCACAAGCAATTCCACAGACCTGCCGCACTGAGGGAGACCCAAGACATCCACAGCCTGGAGAGAAGAGGCCACACTGCAGCTGCCGGTGCTCTTGCTGGAGGCTTCCTGGTGCCAGCAATGGGGAAACCATGGTGGCTTCCGTGGTTGGCCCCAGTGGCAGAGAAGGGGTAGGGAGGTGAGCACTGGGTGGGCATCACTTGAGCCGAGGGTCTGGATGTGGCTCTGGCTCCCTCTCCCATTCAGGCCCATAGCCACCCTAGAGGCTTGTGGGAGGATGAAGGGGCATGGGATAAGCCTGAGTAGATTTGAGCTTCCTTGTCTGGCTGAGGGCTCTGGCCTGCATGTTGCGCTGTCTGCTGGCTTCATGAGGGCCATGCGGTGGTGGTGGTGGAGGAGCTTTGAAGCGAAGGCCGGAGATTCTTTTAAAAACACACGTATTTTCCCTGCACGCATGAGGGGGGCATTCCCGTCCATACGGAATGACTCCTTCCCTCTTTCTATCCCTCTTTTGCTTCCCAGTATATCCTCTGTAATAAAATAGGGAGTAATAATGCCGTAGTTTCCTAGGTATCCACACAGAGCCTTCTTGATTGAGATAGTGAACGCTACCTGAATAAGGACAGGACTGCAATCCCGACACCTTCTCTGGACAGCTACTGGGGTTTGAAACTAATTTGGCTGAGCACAGGCAGCTCCTTATCCAGCTCAGGCTACTGAATGCATCTGTTCAATCAGTTGTGTTGCTGTCAATCCAAAGGAGCCCTGGGATTTGGGCTGAGATGTTCCAGTGACGTCTCTGTTATTCATTGGGGACATGATGGAGCTTAAATGTCTCCCACTAAGAATAACGGAAATGAAATGTGCAGCTCTTGGTTGGCTGGTCACAGTTCATTCTATTATGGTCCAGCCAATGCGTTTGCTGAGAAGTAAGTTCCTCTATGCCCAACAGGTCTTACTTGGCATTGGATTGTGACCTCAATGCCATTTAAGCACGGCTTGCATTTCTTCCACTGCAATCAATAGGCATTACAAAGGCATCATCTTAGCTGGATCATGCCCTTGGTTATTTATTGTTAGGTTATGTGTTCTTTTAAACTTTATTTTGTAAAACATTGTGATAATTATGTAAAATACACAATGCACAGTATATAACCATGGCTTCAGTAAACGCCATATATTGTGTTACAATACTTTCTACAAAGCACTTGCTTCCATTTTGAAAACTGATACAACTCCCTGGCCCAGATTTCCCATACATTATTTCCATGTCTAATGGAAAGTACCCAACTGAACATGTGGTGTGTGTGTGTGTGTGTGTGTGTGTTGTGGGCAAATGTACTTTTCCTGGTTTAGTAATGGTAATATTTGAAGATTAAAGCTTGGCAGAAGTTTTGTGACTATTTCCTCTTTGGGTTCTCTGGGAGAATTTTAGTATTCTGAAGGGAAGTAAATGCTTCCCCAATTACTAAGTAGGAAATTTGGATCAATTTGATCCTTTTTCCTAGATGTTCTGTGCTCTTTTCTCCTCTGCACAATTAAGCAATATATAACATTGTTAATAAATAAGAGCAATTTATTGCATCTAAACCCTACTTTCCCATTAGCAAGTTCAAGGCAGCTAAACAAATTAACATTGCAAATAGAATTTTTAGCGACACAGCATAAAAAGGGTATAATCAAGATAAGAATCTTATCCTGGCATCACATTCATCAGCCTTAAAATAGCCTAGTACATAGTCATTACAACTGAATTTATATTAATGGTAATTATGTTCTAGTCATTATTTATTACTATGCTTTTGTCCTGCTGTTTAGACCATGGGATGTAGCATTTGTGGGATCCTCACATTGGCTTTGGACAAATGCAGCAAAAGGATAATATGTGTAATAACATTTTAAAATGGAAGACCAAAACATTTTGAAACAAACCAGATCAAACACGGTAGCATTTATCTACTTTTAATGTAATAAACACATTATATACATAGGTTCTCTGCAGCTTTCATTGAAGGATGGAAGATAAGATTATGAAGGAATCATGTATTATGCATGTGTGAGTGTGTGTGTGTATAATATATATAAGATCAAAACAATAATATTCTGTGTCAAATATGACGCAGAGTTAGGCATAGTTAATCTATAAAATCAATGTGTTTAGATAAAGCCAACTCTTCAAGATCTTCTGTAAAATTATTATAGTGATTTATAAACTGCCACTTCTGCTGGCAGCAGTAACTCTGCCTGTCTTTCTTTCTTACCAATTGCCTCTGAACCAGGAGCAATAGTTCTATTTTCTCTTTGTCTTCTAGAAAGTATGTGTGACTTCTGTTTATTGAAATGAATATATTGGCTGAAGGTATTAAGTTGCCATTAATTCTGTGTTTATCACCATCAATGTATTTGATGACTTATAGCAGCTTTCCTGAACCTGGTGTCCTCCAGATGTTTTGGACTACAACTCCCATAGTTCCTGACCATTGGCCATGCTG
The DNA here is from genome assembly GCA_029215795.1 of Anniella stebbinsi. Lineage (NCBI taxonomy): Eukaryota > Metazoa > Chordata > Lepidosauria > Squamata > Anniellidae > Anniella > Anniella stebbinsi. Next base: position 105,846,205 of record JARDYH010000003.1, read on the forward strand.
ACTGGGGATGATGGAAGTTGTAGTCCAAAACATATGGATGGCACCAGTTGGGAAAGACTGTTTTGCAGAATAATGTACATCCCCACCCCTTAGGAATCGCTGAACTCCATCACACCAGCGATTTAGTGCACTCTCACCATGCCTGGTGTGCAGATTTGCAGCATGGTACTCACACATGATACCGTGTCTGTCCTGCTGACACCCTGACTCTTCCCCAGCCTTTCCTAAGCCTCCATGTAGTTTTAAAGGAACTAGGGGCTTGAATGGATTGCAACAGGTTCTGGCAGGGAAAAGCAATCTCTCCCAGCAGCTGGCTCCAAGCCTCAATATGAAACCCAAACCTTGCATCCCAGGCTCGAAAGCATTTTTAAAAATCATACAATGCCTGGATCTCTGCAGAGACAAGATGCCTCAGTGCCCTCAAAGAGCCAGCCAGACTAAAGGGTTGTTCCATTTTTTGCCCGGCAGAAAAGCAGTCTAGTTGAAGTGCTCATCTGCCAGGACCTGACTGGAGGGGTGGAGTGGGGTGGAAGAGCTCATGAGCGAAAGAGCAGCTATTCAGGTGAAAGGGATCATAAGCTTGATGTGCTGGTAAAAAAACATGAAGGCAAACCCGGGTGGGGGGGAATTAGGTGTGAAGGAGTTCTACATGTAGGCAGTGAGGGAGACAACAGAGGAATATTTGACCCTTGTAAAAGAAAAAGGAAGGGAGAAAAGGGCTGAATAAGAGCAAGAGAGTTGAATATTCCCCAAATGTAGTTACATGTAGTTAGGTTTTGTTTACTCTGAGGGTGAATCCTTCCTGTTGTGAAGGATTTGATAGGTGTTGACTGTTTGACACATCCAGCTTACAACAGCAGCAAAGACCTTTGTGATGTTAGACTCATTCTGAATGGCGAAGTCAACAGAAAGCGAACCGTTATCAGCCTCCAGTTGTGAGAGTAGCTTCATCGTGTATCGATTCAATGCTGACTTTGTCCGTTTTTTGTTGATTCCACATGCTCTGGTCATGGAACTTCTAGCAATAGGCCAAATGAAATGCACTGAGATTTCACATGTCAAAAGAGGAGGGTAAAAAAACATATACTATAAAGACTTGTCTCTTCTGGCAGGCATATCCAGTGGAATTTTATAATGTTTTTAGGATGTTTTATTGTTATTTTAATAATGTATACCATGTTTTTAATCAGTTTTATGTATTTTATCATATTTTATATTTACTGCTGTTCCCCGCCTCCATCCAAACGGAGAGGTGGGTAAGAATTATTATTATTATTATTATTATTATTATTATTATTATATTCTTTCTATTTAAGAATAGCCATGTTGAAGAAACAACCAGCATTTATAGAGCATTTTAAAGCACTGGTTTTCCATTTTTTAATTTTCACAGAACCCTTACCGTAGCCCTCTGCATGGCAGAAGATAATGGGGGAGTTCTCTCGGGCAGATGAATCTGTCAGATTTGGTTCCTCTTTGTTTCTCTTTTTTCCTTTCTTAACTTTAGTTTATCCCAAAATTTGAAAATTGAAAAAAGAAGTTCATATGAAAATTTGTTTTTGTGCACATCTCTCCTAATACATGCATTTATATACTATTTTGCCATTTAATATATATTTGCAAGCAATTTTCTAATATAATCAAATTTTGAACCTTTTATCTTTTTACTAATATATGCATTGTTGTGTGCACTTTCCTTGAATATGTGCATTTTTGTATAAAATTTTTGACTGGAGAACTGCACGGCAAATGTAGGTGAAGTGTGAATTTCAAAGGATAAGTGAGTTTCAGGTCCCCCCTACAAGGATTCGCTTTTGCGCCTGGTTAGGCGATTATGCGCATAATCGCAGAAGCGCATTTACGCCTAATCCCTCTGCACGAGAGGCGGCGAGAGGCGGGAAGCGCATTAACAGATGTCCAAAATGCGCTTTACAAGTAGTTAATGCGCATAAGCGCTTATTCACACAGTCAAAATGCGCTTTAACGGACGGAGCAAAATAAAACTCGTGATTTAACGCGCATTCGATAATGTGCATAATCAGGGAGATAACGCGCCTCTACGCCCGATTTGCACTCCGTTCTTGTAGAGGTAATTTTTAAAATGCGCCTTGAAAGAGCTTTAAATGCCTCTTGTAGAGGCACCCTCAGTTTGTGTATTGGTTCAAAACTGCAACATTATGTAAGGGGTCTAGACATACCTAGGATTTCGCTGTTAGAGTTTTTTGAGTGTATCAAAATAGGGTGATTTGGGTGATCTACTCGGATTTCAAAAAGGCTTTTGACAATATCTGTTACAAAAGGCTCCTAAGTAAACTTAGCAGTCATGGGATAAGAGAAAAGATTCTCTTATGGGTTGATAATAGTTGAACATGGGGTCTCCTGAGGATTGGGACTGGGAATTGTGCTTTATAACTTGTTCAGAAATGATCTGAAGTTAGGGGTGAGTAGAAAGGTGACCAAGTTTGCTGATAACACCATATTATTCAGAGTGGAGAAAGCAAAAAGGGATTGAAGGATCTCTTCAAAGTGGAGGAAGTGGGCAATAAAGGTAAATACAGTTCAGTGTAAGTAAGAACTCCATCACACCTAATTCCCCCCCCCCCCCGGTTTGCCTCCATGGTTGTTGTTTTTACCTCTGATGAAGAAGAGCATTAAGCTTATGATCCCTTTCACCTGAATAGCTGCTCTTTCACTCCTTCGCTCCTTGCTCTTCCACTCCACTAAAAGTCTGGATTATTTTCCCAAAGCGCATTTAATGCGCCCTAAGCCTCGATGTAGTTTTAAAGGAATGGGGGCTTGAATGGATTGCATCAGGTCCTGGCAGGGAAGAACAATCTCTCCCAGCATCGAGCTCCAAGCCTCAATAGAAAACCCAAACCTTGCATCCCAGGCTCCAAAGCATTTTTTAAAATCATACAACCCCTGAATCTCTGCAAAGACATTGTACTCCCTAATGCCCCCAAAGAACCAGACTAAAGAGTTGTTCCATTTTTGCCCGGGAGAAAGGTGGTCTGGTTGAAGTACTCATCTGCCAGGACCTGACTGGAGGGAGAAACAGAAGGGGAGGGGTGGTGTGGAGCGGAAGAGCTAATGGGCATAGGAGCGAAGGAGCGGAAGAGCAGCTATTCAGGTGAAAGGGATCATAAACTTGACATGCTTCTGCCTCAGAGGTAAAAATCATGGAGGCAAAACGGGGGGGGGGGGAATTAGGTGTGATGAAGGTCTTAGCATTCTAGGAAAGGCTGGGGAAGAGGCGGGGTGTCATGTGAGTACCGTGCTGCAAATCTGCACACCAGGCATGGTGAGAGTGCACTAAATCGCTGGTGTGATGGAGCTCTAAGTGTAAAGTGATGCACATTGGGATGAACTTCACATATATGCTGAGAGGATTTAAGCTGGTGGTAAATGATTAGGTAAGGGATGAGTGATCATGGGGCCATGGTGGATAGGTCCATGAAAACAATGACCAGTCATCCAGCTGCTGTGAGAAAGGCAAATTCCATTTTGGGGACCATTAGGAAAGAGATCAAAAATAAAAATATAATGGCCAATATCATAATGGCTTTATACAAATCTATGGTGAGACCACACTTGGAATTAGGGCTGCACACCGCTTGAGATCTGAATCCCGAATCCAAGGTGAATTGGGGTGATTCGCAGGGCTTTGAAACAGATCCGAATCAAATCAAAACAGGTTCAAATCGGTCTGAAGCGAATTGGCATGGTCTGAATATATTTGGATTCATTCAGATTGAATTGGACCTTTTTTCAAGCGCAGACCTCCTGTCTGGCTTGCAATGTTTCTTTTATTAGAGTAGAGGAGGAGGAGGAGTTTGGAGGGGGAAATTGGCTGTTAAGTGACAGCTTCATCTCCCAATCCTCCTGAAGTCTCCCAATTCTCTCCAGCAGCCTCCAATCACAATGGTGGAGGAAGGCTTAAGGGCAATCAGGAGATTGAGCTTCCTCTGTTCTTGCTCATTGTGGGTAGAGACTTGGTAGGAGAAGGATCGCTGATTTGGACTGGGTAGCTAGCCAGCTAGGTTTGTGGTTGGAGTCTTGGAGTGCGTGTTTGGTGGTGGGACTTGGTCTTTCAGCTGTCCCTTCCTCCACAGCATCTCTCATTGTCTATGTTTCGAACCACTGTGCCTGCCTCATAGGGCTGGTTTGTGCGTTTCTTGCTTTGACTCAGGGCATCAGTCATGCATTGTTATGTAATGTCAGCTGCATTTTGAATGTGCTGCTGCCATCATGAGTGAATCCTCTTCTACACCTTTATAAGAACCAGGCAGGCGCTTTATATGATGATGATGATGATGATGATGATGATGATGATGATTAGCAGTGCTGCTTACAGTGCAATAAGATGGACCCTGAAAAGATCCTCCACCTAGCCTCCTATTAAGGGGATGCCAAAGCATCTCTCACTGTCTATGTTTCGAACCACTGTGCCCACCTCACAGGGCCAGTTTGTTTGCTTTCTGCCTGCATCTCTGCCCTCCTGGTGCCTGGGGGATGTAGCTGGGCTTGGTGGTTCAATCCCACAAGCCTATGGCATACTTGCTCCCAGTGCTCCATGGCCATAGCCGCCTGCTGCCTCTCTGTACCTGCCCACATAGCTGCCTGCCTGTCTGCCAGCCCTGTCTCTGCCCATGGGGCAATGTTGCAGAGTAGCCGGATCTCGCTTAGCTCATGCCCGCATAGCAGCCTTCTACCTCTCTGCCAGCCTGCCTGACTGCCTGTGCACCTGCATAGTTCTCCAATATTACTTGTCTGGGCCCGCCTTGCAGGGCCGGTTTGTGTTTCTGGCTTTGTATCAAGAAAATCCTTGGCTCACTTATGTCATGGGTTGCTTTGCTTCCTCCCACTGCTGTGATCCTGTCACAGCCACACATGGCTCCATCCAAAGCACTGCATGGATGTGCCCACCAGCCCACCTCCCAGGGCTGGTTTGTTTTGGCTCAATCTCTGAGGCACATTGCTCCCAGCCAGGTAATGTGCATGTAGTGCCTAAGACACTTTCCCTGTTTCTTTTCTGAATGGGAAGCGCCTGCCTCAGGATATGGCAGCTTCAGAATAAACAAAAGAAAACTGAAGTAGGGGAGATTTGCACTTCAAAAACACACAGAGATTAGGGAAGGGACAGTGTGAGCTTGACACACATCTTCAAATCGCTCTTTGCTTTGAGTGGCTGCTTTGTTTCCTTGAAAAATCGTATTTTTAGCAGTGGATTACAGGAATACCACTGCAGAGATCTGTCTGAAATTTGGCACACATGAGCACCTCCATGGTATCTGCAAGGTCTCCAACTTTCATGTTTCTATCTTGAAAAAATAAAAAAGTTATAGGTGTTTATTTTTTCCAATGCTAGTCTATGGGAAAATGAAAAATCCGAATCTCGATTTGGATACGGATCCGAGGCAAGGCAGACTGGGTCTGAATCAATCTGAAGCGAATCAGGCTGAAGTTAGAAGGTCCGAATCAGGATCCGAAGCAAATCAGGGGGTCCGTGCACAGTTCTCCTTGGAATGCTATGTGCAGTTCCAGTCACTGAACCTTAAAAAAGATATTGTAGAGCTGGAAAAGCTGTAGAAAACGCCAACCAAAATAATCCAGAGGTCGAAACAACTCACCTATGAAGAAAGCTTACAGTGTTGGGGGCTTTTCAGCTTAATAAAAAGGCAGGTAAGGGGAGAGGGACACATGATAGAGGTTCATAAAATCATACATGGTGTGGAGTATTTTCCCTCTTCAGAAGCTGAATGATGGAATATTCAGGAAAGAGAAAAGGGACTCCTTCTCCACACAGCACATTGTTAAACAATGGTATTTGCTACCCCCCAAGGTGTAGGCAGGGATGGCCACCAATTTAGATGGCTTTAAAAGGTGATTGGACAAATTCATGGAGGATAAGACTATCAAAGGCTACTAATCATGACAACTGTACATGACCTCCAGAATCAGAGGCAACAGACCTCTAAATAGCAAATTGCGTGGGCAGCACTTCATTGGGTCCGGCTGGCAAAGGGATGGGAACAAATAGACACAGAGGCATAACTGGGATAATAAACTGGCCACAACTTATATTGACTCACTTGAATAGGCTTGGCGGCGGCATAGGGCGTGGATCCCGTAATTGGCTAGCCCGCCTGCTGACCGATTCCTCTGGCCCGCATGCCAGGAGCATAGGTGGTGGGTGGAAGGGCCAGGGGCACCCCATGGCACAGACCGCTAATGTGAACCCCTTGCCACCACCATGGACGTGGCCAGCTCGCAGCCCCCATGATGGTCTGGGCACCACGTTCCTGAGATCCCTTATGGGAATCCTTCCCGTGGGGGAGCAGGGAGCCTGCTCCCCCTCACCAATGGATCCAGACCAGTGCCTATCACGCCTTTGATAACATTTGGTAACACTGTGACAAATGTTATCAAATGAAGCATCCACAAAGATTTAGTCCAGATTAATTTATTTACAACGGAATTAATCTTGCAATGGGGAAGGCAAAAAACAAAACAAAACCCAAAAAAACCCTGCGCAGTCTTTGCCAATTGGTGTGCAGGCAAAATTCCTTCCCAGCCCTATTAACTGGCGACTACTTCTGCCACTGCAAGACATCTTACCGTTGGGAGTGGGTGGGGAGGTGGGTGGGTGGGGAAGTCAGCAGCTGCCATCCTGGAGCCGCATGGGAGCCTCAAGTTGAATTGGAGGCAGAACAAAGGAGCGATCTCACTCTGCTGGCTCCGCCTCTTTGGCCCCACCCCATCATTGCACTGATTGGCTCAGCAATCCCCTCCTGGGATGAAGATGCTGCTGCTGGGGCTGTGCTGCCGCAGTGGCTGTACCACCCCCTCTTTACCAGCCTTCTCGCTTCACTGCCGGCTTGCGCTCCCACCCCCACAATGCATCGCTCCCTGTTAAATGCAGGAACTTGGCTTCTGGGGTACAAGAGTGGAAGAGGAGTATTACCCCCATGCCCTGCTTGTGGTCTTCTCATGGGCATCTGGGTTGCCACCACAGGAAATTGGTGGCCGGATTACATAGATGTTTCGTCTGATCCAACCGGGCTCCTCTCCTATTCTCATGAAGGCAGTGGCCCCAGAGAACAACAGGGTTTTAAACAGGGCGAGGAGAATTCCTTGAAGATTGGAGGCTCTCACATTGTCCACACTTCTACTGCGGAACTTGTTGGAGAATAGAAGTGAACGAAAAGCATGGAGCCAGTGTTTCTTCCCCAGTCTTCCTCAACCTGCTGCCCTCCAGATTTGATGGCATCATCCCTATGGGGAAAGGTTGCAATGAAAGGGTGGGGATGATGGGAGTTGTAGTCCATCAACTCCCATCATTCTCATTGCACCCTTTCCCCATAGGGATGATGCTGTAGCCCCCTGATCATTTTGGTTGCCCTTGTCCAGCTCTAAAAGATCCTTGAGTTTGGGTGGCCAGAATTGTACGTCACATCCCAAATCTGGCTGCACCATAGATTTTGTATAACAGCGTTATGATAACAGTAGTTTTTTTTTCAAGTTCTTTTCTTAATAACCACTAGCATGAAAGTTCCCTTTTTTTCATAGCTGCTGCACACTGATTTTTCACGGAGCTCTCTCCTACCATGACCTCAGGCTCTCTTCCCTTCCCTAGTTTGCCACTGGTCTGTTTGTCACCACCAGTGTATATGCAAAGCTAGAGGTGGTTTCCCCCGCCCCTTACCCCTGTGAACAATGCAGTTATGCTGAAATGCATTTCTAACTTTTGGGGGGGTCAATTCCCCCAGTTTGGAGAGATCCTTTTGGAGCTCTTCACAATCCTCCTGGGCTTTCAGCATCTTGAACAATTTGGTGCTATTTGCAAACTTGCCCACTTCACTGCTTACTCCGAACACCTGATCATTGATCAACAATTTTTAAGTAACAAACAAAACACACCTGTTGCAGTACAGATCCTTGGGCTCCACTTCCTCTTCCAAAGACTGAATCCAGAGCTATGTGTGTGTGTGGAAAATCCCTTTGCTCATTTTAATCTTGTCCTATGACACCGTGCCTGTCCTGCTGACACCCTGCCTCTTCCCCAGCCTTTCCTAGAATGCTAAAAGTCTGGATTATTTTCCCTAAGCGCATTTAATGCACCCTAAGACTCCGTGTAGTTTTAAAGGAACTGGGGGCTTGAATGGATTGCATCAGGTCCTGGGAGGCAAAAGCGATCTCTCCCAGCAGCCGGCTCCAAGCCTCAATATGAAACCCAAACCTTGCATCTCAGGCTCCAAAGTGCTTTTTAAAATTATATGATGCCTGAGTCTCTGCAGAGACAGGATTGCACTCCCTCAATGCCCCCAAGAGTCGTTCCATTTTTGCCCGGCAGAAAGGTGGTCTAGTTAAAGTGCTCATCTACAGGACCTGACTGGAGGGAAAAAGAGAAGGGGAGGGGTGGAGTGGAGTGGACTGGAGTGGACTGGAAGAGCAAATGAGCGAAGGAGCAAAAGAGCAGCTATTCAGATGAAAGGGATCATAAGCGTAACACACTGGTAAAAAAACACGGAGGCAAACCAGGGGGGGAAATTAGATGTGATGGAGGTCTAAAGGAAAGGAGGTAGTGTGTATCATGCAGTTGATTGCTACTACAACATGGAAAGCAGGAAACAGAAGGACATTTTTTAAAACTCCTAGTAACTTTAGATCCTTTAGAAGTAATGATTAAAATAATATTAATTATTCTAGAGGTAGGTTCACTATTTCCCACCACTGCTTGCTGATTCAATGCTTTCTGGCCAGAATCGGCTGGGGAGTTAAATTGTGTGGGGTGCATGAAGATAGTTGAATTGGGAGATGTTTGGAAGGAGCTGAAAGGAGGACATTACTTTGGAGGACATTACTTGAATACCTTTGAGTCTTGTTGATTTCAGTGGCAGAGAGATCAGCATGCACTTAAATCTCCTCCATTGAAGGAAAAGAAACATCAAAGTGCATCACTTTGGCTGGATCATGCTCTTAGATATTTTTATATTAGTATGTAGCTTTTCAGCCCATGAGAGCCCTTACCAAAAACCCTAAATAGATTAGGGGCTAATTACTAATCACACACTAGCCTATGTAACAGTACACCAGTATTATTTATGGAAAAAAAGCTGCTTCCCCAGGAAGGGGATTGCAGGGTACTTAATGTTTTCTCTGCCTGCTGGTTCCCTGCTCCAAAATGCCATTAAATATCTTTCTCTCTTGCAGGGGTTCAAAATGCGTGTTTATTTTCTTGGATGGCTTAACATCGGAACATCAAATGTAGAGTGGATATTCATTAAAATGAAAAGGCATCAAATAATAAGTCTACACACATGCACATATAAAACCGCCAGACAACATTCTTTTGCAGAAGGGCAGAAAACTAAAGAGAGGCAGGGATCTTGGATGTTGTAGACATTATTTGGTCAGCCCGGTAGCTTTATGCTTATGTGGAAGCCTTCTTCAAGGATTCCAGCAGAGACAATGTTGTCTTTGGAGCTAGGGGGACTCACTTCAAAGTCTGGACTGACTGTGTGGCTTGGCCAAACTGCTGTTTCTCAGCTTCTGTCCCCTACTGTTTCTATCAGGTTGGACAAACATAGATTCCATTCCCTGCCTTAATGGAGGAGCGCCTGATGTTACGTGTAGTTGATGAAGAGCTCCAAGGAGCCAGATCATTGACCAAACCTGATATCAGCTGGCAAACACAATGCAATGCCGTTGTGAAGTCATTCTGGTCAGTAGGGTTGGGTTGCAGTTGTACTGGATGCCTTGCCTTGACATCGGGATTAGGAGCAAAGTGTCACGCCCAGGCCTTGTCAAGTTGGGAGCTGGGTGGGCTGAAGCAACCCAGGGAACAGGTGAAGAAGTCTGCACCAGCCCCAGAAGCCAGTGAAAATCCTGTGATGACTAACTGCATGACTGAAGGTGGTGCACCTGGAGCCCTTTGAAAATACCGGACTGATCAGCCCACTTCTTCGGCACTTGGGAGACCAGTTAAAGATGTTTTTACTTCATTAATCTCTTACCTTTAAAACACTGGAACTGAATAAATTACCTCAATAAATAGATTAAAATACGATGGGTTTGGGTTGTCATGATTGCTGTCAATAGGTCTATTGCTATGATTTTTCCTAAAGTGTTGCCTGACGGGGTCAAGGAGCTGACAAAAGCATGGGAGCTCTCTGTTTATCCAAATAGCCAACATCACCTCCTCCTATAAAACAACTTAAGCTAGATGGGCCTCTGGGCCTGTCTAGCTGACGTCCCAGCAGTGGATGCGGATGGGCGACACAGAGGCTGTAAGATCCTGTGGATCCACACCTTCCATTTCCCCTCCCTGCCCTCTTTTTGTCCTCCCCAAACTCTTCCAAGGTCAGTGTTGCATCCTTGGAAGAGCAGCTGCCGGCTGCTTTCTGCAATGATGGTGAGTGAGGAGGTGGGGGAACAGCTTGATCTTGGATTCCACTGCCCAAGGTAGTAGCTACAGCCTCAGCAGTGGGCAGCTGCTCTTCTATGGTCTTGGGGATGCTTTCCCAGAGACCAATGGATTGCTCTGCCCATTTTCTGTTTAATGGCTGCTGATATTCTCCTGATGAGGCAGTTCAGTACTCACACGGTATTTGCAAGTTTGGGTGCCTCTACAAGAGGCATTTAAAGCTCTTTCAAGGCACATTAAAAAAATTACCTCTACAAGAACGGAGCACAAATCGGGTGTAGAGGCGTGTTATCTCTCCAATTATGTGCATTATCGAATGCGCGTTAAATCGCGAGTTTTATTTTGCTCCGTCCGTTAAAGCGCATTTTGACTGTGTGAATAAGCGCTTATGCGCATTAACTACTTGTAAAGTGCATTTTGGACATCCGTTAATGCGCTTCGCCACCTCTCGCCGCCTCTCGTGCAGAGGGATTAGGCGTAAATGCGCTTCAGCGATTATGCGCATAATCGCCTAACCGGGCGCAAAAGCGAATCCTTGTAGAGGGGACCTTTCACTCCTAGGGGGAATAACAGCGTTGAAGTGAGTGTGACTTACCTTGGGAGAATGGCCTGGGAAAGGGGTTCCGGCATTGTGGTCCTCATCCAAACCCTGCAATACTTTCAGTTAAAAGATAGACAGACAGAGAGCGAGCGAGCGAGCGAGCGAGCAGGGGGAAACCTGATTGCAGATCTCCTAACATTGCATTTAGTTTGGCTCTGAAAATGATGGTTAATTTTATTTGCATGTCTTTGTATAACAGTTGATATGATTCAAGTGTTGGCATGTCTGAATGTGTGTAGCAAGCAAGCTTGCCACAGAAAGAGGCCAATTTTAGCTGCAGCAAATAGAGGTGGCCTTTAAAAAGAAGCAAAGGGAATTTTTTCACTGTATGTTTTAACCTCTGCCAAATCTCTGCCTCCTCCTCTACCTGCCCACCCCTAACCCAAGATTCTCTTTCATTACATTCCTTGTCAGATGAGAAATGATACTTTTAAAAAACTATGCCGGTGGGAGACAGGTCAGCTTTACAAGTTCAACATTCTTGTGATAGCTTAGGTTCTAGTTACCCTTACACCGAGCTAGGCACAGACGTTATTATGGGTTTCACTCTAGACATGACCTGAAATTTATATGTATATTTGCAACTCATATATTTGCAACACTGATATATACTGAGGGACAACTGTAATAAAGATGATGACAGTGTGAGAGGATCACCAGAGAGATGGGGAAGGAGAGAGAGAGAGAGAGAGAGAGAGAGAGAGAGAATGTGTGTGCTGGAGAGTGAAGTGAAAGAGCAAGGGGCAGAGATGAAGGGAAGGGAAGCCTAGGAGGTGGAGTGCCCACAAGTGTGCAGGGCCTCCTAGAGGATATCTTGTCCAGGCCCACTTCAAGCCTGGCAGTGCCTCTGATTTAGCTCAACCAGCCTCAAGGGGGAATGCTTCACAGTTCTCAGTATTCAGAGGACCTGGCTTACAAGGGATGCTTTTGAAATGGCGAATAACATGTACCGAGGTTCATGAGTCCTCCATAGCCAGCTATCTATCGACTTTTCCAATGACGTCTGTATCATCAAAACTCGGTTGGACATTTAGCTGGGAAGGGACTTCCCTTGGAATTGTATTTGAGAGATGACATTTCAGTAGCCTTGATGGACGACATCTCATTTTGCCAGACGGATGTGTTGAACACCGGCAAGGTTGAGATACTTTGCCCCCTTAAAAGGTGGCAGCATGGAACCCTTTGAAATAGCATTAGGGTGGTACTGAAGGGCCAGGGAAGCCGCTGTAGGGCCCTACTGTCTTGCAGCCTATAGGTCCAATGTGGCTGCAGGGCCTTCCTGTCCAACGAAGCCTCCTCCTACCGCCCCCATTCCCATAGCATTAGAAAACAGCCACGGAACAGCAGGGAAGTGGGAGCAAGGGAGTTCCCTTCCCCACTGTTCAGTTATTTCCTAGCAGCATGGGAGAAAAAATTGTGGAGAAGGGTAGGTTTAAACATCACCTTTGCTGCAATCTTCCTGCCCCTCATGCACTGGTCTGCTGAGGACTAGATGTTTAAACTTTCCTGCAATCTCCACCCCTGTTCTGAGCTGCTCAGCTGATGGAGCACCAGGTGTGCATGCCTGTCCGTGTGTGAATGGCTGCCCCCTTTGACCTCTGGCCCCACTCAGGTAATGGGAACCACAAGAGCTTGCCCATGGGAAATGTGGCCTTCAGGCTCAAAAAGGCTCCTCATTCCTGCGGTTCTCTTACAAGAACAGGAACACATAATGCAATTCATGCTTAGTATTAACAACAAATGAATTTGCTTTTATTTGCTAACATATTGGGAAGTGAGAAATAAGCATGGACTATTTATTTATTTATTTATTTATTTATTTAAACCTACTTTTAGGACACCTTTATGGATGGAACCTTTATGGATCTACCAGGCAACAAAGCATAGTATCAAAACACTCAAGTTATGGCATGTTCCCAATTCATCCGTGACTCTAATGTTGTGATTTATATTCCTGTTTTGATTTCCTAATGAGCCTGCAACACTGACTGCCCAACATCGCGATCATTTTTAGAAAGCAAATATTTATTTCCACGTCAATGGGCTTAGGAGAGCAGGCTGTGCCTCAGAAGACATGGCCCTGTTTCTACCTTTCCCACAGAACCTGCAGTTAACTTCAACTCCTTTGCTCAACAGTTACTGAAACTGACATATTCACAAAGACAAAGGGATAACAATAGTTCTCAATGAGACAATTAATTTATTTCATATAGGCCCTTTCTACACCATGGGGTGTAGAGGGCGGGAGGGAGGGCGATCCCAGAAGTACCTGCTTCCGGGATCGTCGCCTCCAAGATCATGGGCGCAAAGTCCTGAGTTCCTCCCAGGTCGTCGCACATTGTGCCAGCCATTTTTTTAAAATCCGGGAAGAGCGCAGGAGCGCTACCTGCAAAATGTAAGTCCTTTAAAAAAAACATGCGTTATCGGGGACCCCTCCCCCGCCCTGCCCTCCCGGAGGTGCCGAAAATGGTGCCACCCCCTCCCCTGATGGGCACGGAGCTGCATAGTGTGGCTCCATGCCCATTTGTGCTGCCGTGCTTACTCGCGAGTAAGTGCGGCAGCACCCAGGATGGGCAGCCACTTCTTCTGTGGTCCTGGGAAGTTCCTGGGACCGTGGAAGATTTGGGATTTTCCAGGGATCCCTTATCCCTGGCAAATCCTGTGGCAACCCCCCTGCCGGGAGTCCCTGTGCATCATTTGGACTCACAGGGACCAGCCGGGGGCCATCCCAGGCCACAAGCCTGGTGTCGAAACGGACATAGAATGTTGTTTCCCAAACTATAATGGGAGAAGAAAGCCCTTAAAGGAATCCTTGTTCTGGTTTACTTTGGTGCCTCTGCCACATGAAATGTCCTGTTTTTCTGTCTCCACACCCCAAATCATTGCAGCCTCTGATGAATGCTCCAATTGCATTTTTCAGCCATCCTGTTTAAGCCTCTGTTATTGCGGGTAACCGAAGCCCCTGTTTTGCTTTTCTTAATATTGTATAATACATGTTCCAAGGAGTATCATATCTTTAGCTGCCTAATAGCTCTTCGGCTGCTATTGTTTGTCAAACGTAATAAGAAAACCTTTCTTTGCTTTACAGCAGTACCTGGCACAGGTTGTGTTCACTGCGAGACATCTCAGGAGATAATTGAAGTGATGACTGATGCTATTTAATGCAGCGAAAGAATTTATCTCAGCTTGTAGTGGGGACAATTAAAGGTTGCTTGTGCCAAATCCGTCCCTGGCATAACTCCATTGATTTCAATTAATCACACCACTCTGTTTTCAAACTTTGTAGCTTCAGGGAACCCTTTCTACGGTGACGTGTCTGCCATAAAATCCTTGCCTGTTGCAAAGTCTTCTTGGGTGCACATTCAGATCATGCAAGGTGCTGGTCAGGCTTGTCACTAGGGTGGCCAGGTGTCCTACTTTGTAGAGAATAGTCCTCTATTTGAAGGTCAGTCAGAGGACAGTCTTCTCTTTGAAAGCAGCCTCTATGGGCTGCCCAGTTCAAGTCAGGTCTTAAGATAGAGAAGGCTGAGTAGGGCAGGGCCTTGAACTTGACTAGCCACAGTTAGCACTTGGTCAGTAGAGTGAGCACCCATAGAGGTCACAGTCTTCTTCATGCTGGTGAGATGTAATCTAAGAGGGATAGAAAACCTTCTTGGCTCCAGGGGCATATTTGTCATTTTTTGGGGGGGTGTCTTTTTTTGCCTCCTTTGTTGGATCTGTGCCCCCATCTCCTTCATCTCTAGAATTCCTTTTATGTTCACCTCCAGCAACTCCTTCCTTCTCGGCCTGGACTGTCCTTCCCACTGCACTCTGCTCCCTCCCACCACTGTGGAGTAGAGAGGAGGTGATCTGAGGTGAGAGGAGGCAAGAGGAGAGGGTTGTGAGGGTTCTGGAGGGCATACCAAGGGGTCATGGTGGGCAAAGGTGCGCCCTACAGGTGCCATATTACCAACCCCTGTATTATAGTGATTGTTTCTAAATTTGCATCTATACTAACAAATTAGCATTTGCATTTTTAGTACAACCCTCTTTCGTCTTTTGATCTCTTTTTCCCTCAATGCATAACTGGTTATCCTAGCACGGGAACCTCTAGCCTGCAGGCTGGATATGGCCCACAGGGGTTCCCCACCCAGCCCACCAGCTTCTTTCTTCCAGCTATGTGCCTGCCTACATGATCTTCAGTTAACGGGTATATGTCCATATGGTATTGGCAAAGGGACAGTGTCCTATACTGTATCTGAGGGCAGCAGGCTAGGTGAAGGGGCACAGGGCAGGCCCCATGGCACATGCAGATCTGCCCACCAACATCTTGCTATTGCTCCCCGCGCCCAAGTATCTGCCACCTGAGACACTACCTAATAGTAGAACCTGACCACTATCTGTTGGAAGCAATGCTTCCATATAGTTACATTCTTCTTGATATATACTGAGAACTTCCAACATAGATACCATGCTCTAGAGCAAGGGCATTCAACCATACTCTAGAGCAAGGAAGGCCTATAGGCCAGATTCAGCTCCTGAAATAATATTATCTAATCCTTAGCACATCTCAGGCAAGTGATGGTAATATTATAGCTGTTTGGGGGATCTACTACGTAATTTAATGTGCTAGCAAAATGTCTTTATGGGATCAGTGACAAAATGCTCCGGTCTAGCCCCTGAGCCACTGTCTAGAGAATAATATGATCCCTGAAAGGACACAGAAGTGGCCATCCTGTTCTAGAGGACCTTTTGTCTTTGGCACAATGTGAGGGAAAGTATAAATGTTCACTTTCCTTCATCCCTTACCAGTGCTCATCCGGTTTCTAGCATCTACCACAGTAGTACCAACATTTACCTCCTGATGGATCTCCTTACGAGCAATGAGGTATGAAAATGTGAAAACTGAGAATTCCGTCCTATTTTTTCGGACCATTTTGGGTGTTCCACACAAAGTGAGAATGGTGGGGATTGTTGGGTCAGTAGAGGCACTTTGACCTCAGGGGATCAAAAGGAGTCCTGGCAGTGGAAGCAAGAAAATTAGTGCTCCGGTTTTAGAAAACTTAGCTCTCTCTTTTAATCTCCAATCAAATCATTAGCTGACTAACCAAAATAATTAATCAGCATATGTGTTTAGCTTCCCCCCACGGTTGTCCTTTTAAAATATGTAATATTGTAAGATTCAAATGCAGTGTGATGTATTTATTTTGCACAGAGTTTGACTGAGTGCTTTGGAAGCTGACTTTTTTCCACCCACAATGCAATATGGTTTTTCATATCAGCCCCATCTTCGTGTCTCAGCCATGACCTACAAGGGCAACCTCTAGGCCTGAGTGGGTTCTTCTTCTCTCCCTGTACTTATTTAAGCTTTGGCCAACTTGCTCCAGCTGACAATCCGATTGCCAGTTGTGGTGGTGGCTTCTGTGATGTGGCGAGTTGCCCACTGGGAACTGGATTAAGATCATCGACGCATTTGTAATCAATCCCTTTGGCCACAAAACATCTGCCAAATGGTAACTGTATTTTTTCTCTGCTGGTCGCTACAGACGTGAACCATGTTTGGATCAATGATGAAAGTTTCCGCATCCCAATAACAATCCCTCAAACAATTTTGTTTCCCAGAATAATTTTTTTTAAGAATAAGATGGAGTAAAACCACATTATATTGTTTTAAATTCTCTTTCATGTGCTATTTTTAAGGGCATGAGTTAGCTCTGTAGGTGTATGCTTCTCTAAACCGGAATATTTGGGTTATGTGTCAGAAATGACTTTCCAAGAAGGAGGGGATGTATATTGTTGCCCTGTTGAGACTTGCCACAATGAAACAATTTCTCACAAAGATAGGGAAACGAAAAAGAAGGACAGCATGGTCAGCCCCCAAGGGCACATCCCCACTAACATGTCTGCCCCCAGGGGGCGTGTCCAGCACCAAGGGGGGGTGCCCACCAGAACATAGCCTTGGTTACATGTCTGATTTAACAGCACACAGTTAAGACAAATCTGTTCTACAAAACATCTTAATGTTAAAGTCACTGAAATAACAAGTGAGACATCCGATGTATCTGAAATTAACTTCACTCATTCCTACTTTTGTAGCTTTTGCTGTACTTTGTTGCTGTACTTCGTTGCTATACCCCTTCCCTCAAACATCTTTTCTGATTGTATCCCCACCACGCTGCAAGCTGCTGCTTAACAGGGATTGCTGCCAGCTGGCTTTTTTTATTTGTAAAGTTCAAATAAACTTTATGATTGTCACAAGTTTCTCTACTCTAACATTAGGGTGGGTGTTGTGGGCAGCAGACACTACTTCGCCCATTCACACTTCTCACTTATATACATTAGCTTCTCAAGGCTTGTGCATTGGCACCACTTTTCACATCCAGACTTTGAACTCCTGTCTACTTCCTGCACAAACATGCCCTGTGTTGCATGCCAGCACCGTGGCGCTAAGTTACAACAGGTGTCTCTGGGTTGTCTGTGCAGTCTCTGTTGACTCTCTCTCTCTCCCTAAGTCATTGCAGCCAAACCAAAGCCTCCAGCCTCAAACAATCAATCTCCCTCCCTCTTCCAACATTTCCCAACGGTCCAGCCAGGTTGTGCACTTGTACCGTGTGGCTGGGGGACAAGGGTGCCAGCTTATTGCTTGGTCATGTCTGGTGACTCTTACTTTAAAAACCACCACCACCACCACCACTAGCCGCCTCTGCCTGCACCAACACACTGGACTCTGAGACGCTCTGAAAAGGCTCTGTGTGGCATGCCAGCCTCTCAGGGCTTAGCTACAGCCATCTCTGAGTTGTGTCTTCAGTCTAACTCTGTCTGTAAGAGATATGCCAGCCAGCCCAAGCCACAAATTTATCTATTTTTCTCTGACATGCACTTCAAATGTTCTACATTGCATGCCAGAGCACTTCTTAGTTAAAAACTTGAGATCCCCTTGATTCCAAGGTCTTAAACTGCTCAAGGTGCAAGACCCCAAAGAGGAGGTTTGACAACCTGAGTTTGAAGGGTATGGCTCCAGCATTTTTTTTTAAAAATAATTTTAAAACCTCAAACTTAAAAAAAATCCTAAAATCAACAGATTAACGGATCTGCTTCCAACGTGGCATGGCTAAAGCCCTACTTAAGAGCTATCATGGTGCCAAGTTTCATTCTAAGCATTTTTGTTAATTCCCATTGACTATAAAGTAAAGCTGCCCTTTGGGTGGCAGAAGGGTGGGAAAAATCTGGATTTTTCTTCAAATTTCCCCTTTCCTGGATTTGTTACCAAAAATCCTGACATGTCCTGGTTTTTCGTGACATATGGTCACCTAAACAAAGAACAGAAGGAAGTGTTTCAGGTTTAAATGCCCCGCAAATGTTTTCACAAAGGACGTCGTTCTGTGTTGGAACCATGAGAAAAGGAAGCCCCGAGACTGAAGGCCATACTGCATAAAGAGGTCAAAATTCAAGGAACTGAGCCAGAGTTTAACTTGGGAAGTCATGCTGAGTCAGAAGGCCCAGACTGAGGCGGGACGCGTCAGCAAAACCATAGGGTGCAACCAGTCTAGCCAGCCAGCCACTATAGCATACATTACATTATCTAAACATTTTGTGTTACCTGCCCAGGCTTTATATAGCAGAGAGGGACCTCTTCAATGGAACAGGGCTAGTGTGCCCATCATGTCTAGATATGGGGATACTATACCTTGCATAGCTCCAAAACTGCAGGCATTATGATAGTCTAATCCCCCACCTCCCCAACTGTTAGTATGGCCAAAGTTGCTAGTAAGTACACACCCTACACCCAAGTCAATTGACTTTTGTTTAATATTAAAATAATACATGCTAACAAAGAAAGAAAACAATAGGTTAATATCAGTATATTCCATAAAACACATTGTTACAAGGTTACATATTATCTCTACCCATAAAGCGGAAAGTATGTGTGCATCACGTATGTCTGGAAAAGTTTACCCACTTCTGGATGAGTTAGAAACTTGACACGGTGACACAGTGATAGGTCTGGCTGTACAATATACCAGAAAATCTAAAAACATGAATTTTGGGGGTTTAAGTATTTTTAAAGCATTTAATAATGCCTACAACTCCCAGCATGCCTTGGGTGGAACTTCTGGCATGCCTTGGGCAGGAGGCCAGACTTACTGGCCTTTGGCAGCAATTGTGAGTGGCTGCTGCGTGTCTTTTACAACCCCGACTCCTAAGGTTGGTCTCGAGCAGTCAATCCAATTCCACATAAAAGGAAACAACCCACATAAATGGGCTGCATCCATTTGCAGTACCTCCTACCCTTTGCATGACTTTGAGGGGCCAAACATGCTCAAAGGCACTCCGTCCTGATATCGCTGTTTTCTCAGAATCTGGAGTAAGCAAGTATGTAGCCTTTGCCCTTAAGAGGGAGGGAGGAAGGGGAGGCACTCTGCGCATGCCCAGAAACAGACCCGACAAAGGGGGGGGAAGTGCCCGGCCCAGCCCTGGCCCTTCAGTACAGGCTCCTGATGTAGCACTTGGTGGGTGAGAAGCACAGGCCAAGGTAGTCCCAGCAGGATTGGCCAGAGCTGGATGCGTCCACTGATAGCTGCTTACCTCCCCTTCTTGGCAATGCTACTCCTTGATGGGCTATCAAGGAGCAGCATTGGCAACAAGAGGACATTTCAGAGGATGTGGGCACCTGTGGGCTGCCAAAGGCATGCTGGGAGGTGTAGTACTGGCATGTAGAGTGGCTGATTTAAAATAAAGTAAGGGTGAGCAAACCCTGACCTCTCACTAACTGTCTTTATTCTCCTACCTGACTTTCTCCAACTGCCACTAACCCTGCCCACTATTCCATTCTAGCTTCAGCTATATCAGTCAATCCTCCATTCACTCTTCTGTCTCAATGGTAGAGTCAGGCTTTTACATAAAAATCTTAAACTTCATTCAGAAATCCACAAACAGGGTGCCACAACCAAAATGGCCTGCTCTCCAGTTGTCTTCCACCACATGTTCAAAGATTAACACATTATTCAGGGACCTATGCTTATGCCTACAACTCCCAGCATGCCTTGGGCAGGAGGGAAGTCTTATCAGGCTTTGGCAGCCAATATCTGGTAGTGGCTCACCTCCTGGGCCTGAAGGGAGAGAGCCTGGGGCCAGCTGCCTCAGTTGCTAGGCCCCATTGGGAACAGGCCTATTGCCAACGGCAACCAAGCGAACCGTCAGCCAGCCAGCCAGCTCCCTCATGGCCTACCTATGAGCACTGATTGCACAGTGTAGTGTGGACTGGCTCAGCCAGACTGTACTTCCCATGAGCTTCAGCAGCAGGACTCCCATTGGGCAAGTCGGGCACCACAGCAAAAGGCATGCTGGGAGTTGTAGTTTTTGTTTTCTGAGGGTACAAGGAAAATTATAGCGACAGCTTCAAGCCTGCCTGCTACTTTTTAAAGATAGAAGCATGAAACTTGCCCACATGGAAGGTGGGTGTGAGGTACTTATCTGTGAGAAATTTCAGAAAGATTGATGCAGGCATTTTGTGGCTATGAATTTTTTTCTTTAGAAGTTCCAAAACTTCCAATACAGTGGGTTTGACAGCTAACGGGGGGGGGGGGGGAGGCAGGGGAGGGGGTGCGGTTTGACAGCTGTCAAAACTCAAACCCTCTGTTTTTGAACTTTTGGATCTTTTAAAGTAAAAAAAAACATAGCCACAAAATGCCTGGGCCTAACTTTCTGAAATTTCTCACAGATAACTACCTCACTCTCATCTGCCATGTGGGCAAGTTTCATGCTTCTATCTTTAAAAATAAAAAAAGTTAAATGGTTTTCTCTCCTCATTTCTCCCAAAATATTTTGCCACTACACGCTTGAAGCTATGCTTCTGAAATTGCTCACACATGTCAACCAAAGTGGTACCTTTATGGTGGACAAGTTTCATGTTTGGATCTTTAAAAATAAAAAAAGTTGAAGGTATAACTGTCTTTCCTCCATTATTAGCCATGTTGAAAAAATTAATTGCCACACAAGGCAAGCACCTATGGTACTGAAATTTCACACACATAAGTCCCAACATACCATCTGCAATGTGGCAAAGTTCCATATGTGGATATTTAAAAACAAAAAAGTTACAGGCATTCCTGGTTCATTTGTAAAAAAAAATGCATAGCCACGAAATGCCTGGACCTATCTTTCTGGAATTTCTCACAGAGAAGTAACGGTGACCCCATCTTCAATGTGGCCAAGTTTCATCCTTCTATCTTTAAAAATAAAAAAGTTAGACATATTTTTGTAACACAATACTAGGCAATGGGAAAACACATTCAAAATGGCGTCTGATTTTTCATATTTTTTCTGAATTTAAAACTTTTTATTTTTCAAACAAAGATAAAACACAAACAGTACAACAATACAACATTCCGATTTTTTTCCGATTAAAATCGGAGGCCAAAATATCGGATCGGGAAAACCCGGATTTCCAAATTTTCGAATCAGAATCAATATCGGATGTCCGATTTTCTCCAATTTTAATCGGAATTGGATATTGGATCCGATTCAATGCACATCCCTAGTTAAGAACATTTTGATGATGATGACAACAATGATGATGATTGGACCCTGCATGATACGCAGACATATTGCAAAACCTGGTGGTTAGACCTGGAACTGGGAGGAATCTGGTGGCCAAGGCTTGCAGAACTGTAATCTGATGGGTTGTGGGCAGAATCAGAATTTATAGTTTGGATTTTGAGTTCAAAATTTGCCATCAGAATTCAACAGTCATATTTCAGAGATTGAGATTTGACCTGAGAATTGAAATTCAATGATTTTGAATCATTTGTCTGTTCAGAAGATGATCTCTTGTTGTTTTAAACCAATGGATAAGGTTAGTATGAAATTATGCGTGTATTTGCATGTGTACACATGTCAAGATGAATGTGAGAATAAAGTGACCTTTTCCAGAGGGTCAGATGATAGATTTATGCACTGCATTTCAAATGATTTGCAAATGAGCTGTTGAATATTGTCAAGCATTACTTCCATTCTAAGTCATATATCAGTCACTGTCAAGTGCTAATTGCTGTTGCAGTCATCAGATGTCTCATGTTGATGCTGAGAATAAAATATGTGCTGAATACACCCCATTCAAATACATTTGAAGAATATTCACCATCAAAGATCACGTTAGTGAATTTTGAGGAGCAAATTCCTTTCCACTCTAGACTTAGTGAGTTTATGTGAAGATTCTTCATTTGTAGTTTATTGTAAGACTAGCTGATATGCCCGCCGTTGCTCAGGTCTGTGAATAATGTTTATAATATTTATTTGATAAATAATAAATTTCTCTGCAACTTATTCATCTTCAGGTTGGTTGTTTTTTTAGTGTGGTTGAGTTAGTAAATTGTCTTGTTAGAGTCAATGGAAAATTGTGTTAATAAGAACTGTATTTTAAATTAGAGCTTTGTGATTAACCACATTTTTTGATTTACCTGAAATGCCTACACTTCCCATCTTGCTTTGGCCGGAGCAGCCATCTAAACTTCAAAAACAATCAGGACACACAACACCCTTTCTACCAGCTAAAAAAGATCCAAACCTAAAAATATGTTTTCAAAATAGACCCGACATTGCCCAGAGATCTGAATAACATATAGTAGGGAAGTGGATCTCAGTGTACGTGGGGAACAGTTGTATGCATGTGCTTTGAAGTTATTATTATGAAAAAAGGAAAGCAGCCAGAACACAGGCCAGTGCTAGGCCTGTAGTTAACTTTTAAACAAATTAAATTTGTTTCTTTTTTTCCTCTCTCATCCTCACAACAACCCTGCAAGGTAGGGCAATCCTAGGCCTGTCAGGTAACTTTAAAATGAATTAAATTAGTTTCTTTCCCACCCACCCCTCTCTCCCTCAACGCATGGCCAGGGCCACCTTTAAGCTGTCACCAGGATTTTCCTTGTCCCCCACAGAAAACAAAACTACAACTCCTGGCATGCCTTTTGCTTTGGTGCCCAACTTGCCCAATGGGAGTTCTGCTGCTGAAGCTCATGGGAAGTGAAGTCTGGCTGAGCCAGTCCACACTACACTGAGGGACCTGGCTGGCTGACTCACAGGTAGGGTGACCATATGAAAAGGAGGACAGGACTCCTGTGTCTTTAACGGTTGGATAGAAAAGGGAATTTCAGCCAGTATCATTTGTATGCATGCAGCACCTGGTGAAATTCCCTCTTCATCACAACAGTTAAAGCTGCAGGAGCCCTGCCCTCTTTTGTATCTGGTCACAGTAGTATAGCTCCCACAACTTTAGTTGTTGTGATGAAGAGGGGATTACACCAGGTGCTGCATGCATACAAATGACACCTGCTGAAATTCCTTTTTCTATACAACTGTCAAAGATACAGGAGCCCTGTTCTCCTTTCCATATGGTCACCCTATTCACGGGTAGCTTGGACATTGCCGTCAGTGACAGGCCCAGAGCTGTGACCTCCTCCCCTTCTGCTCCCGATGGTGCCTAGTAACCAAGGCAGTCAGCCCAGGCATTCTCCCTTCAGGCCCAGGATGGCGAGCTACTTCCTGATTGTGGCTGCCAAAGCCCGATAAGGCTTCCCTCCCACCCAAGGCATGCTGGGAGTTGTAGGCACAAGCCTAGCTCTCTGAATAACGTTAATCTTTGAATACATCTGAGGTGTCGTGGGAGAGCGGGCCTTCTTAGTTGTGGCACCCTGCTTAAGGATTTCTTTTTCCCAGGTGGGCTGGCTTGGTGACTGCATTAATGGCTTTTAAGCGCCAAGCGATTTTTTTTTTTTACAGAAATATATATTTTCCAGGGCCTTTTTACTTGATGAGATTTTTTATGCTGCGGTTCCCCCCCACCCCCTGTTATAACTAAACCACAACAATGCAAGAATTACTGGATAAAGTTTATGATTTTTATGTAAAAGCCTGACTTTACTATTGAAACAGAAGAGTGGATGGAGGAATGACTGATATAGCTGAGGCTAGAATGGAAGGGGGGGGATGAGTGGCAGTTGGGGAAAGTCAGTTAGAAGGAGAACAAAGACAGTTAGTGAGAGGTCAGGAAAGTGGGGGCTGAGTTAGGACTGAGAGATAGTGACCTGGTTTGCTCACCCCTACTTTATTTAACATCAGCCACTCTACATACCAGTACTACACCTCCCAGCATGCATTTGGCAGTTCGCAGGTGCTCACATCCTCTGAGGCGTCCTCTTGTTGCCGATGCAGCTCCTCGATAGAGCGTAAAGGAGTAGCATCACCAAGGAGGGCATGTAAGCAGCTGTCAGTGGACATGCCCAGCTCCAGCCAATCCTGCTGGGATTGCCTTGTCCTGCACTTCTCACCCACCAAGTGCTCCGTCAGGAGCATGTACTGAAGGGCCAGGGCTGGGCCAGGCACTTCCCCCCTTTGTCGAGTCTGTTTCTGGGCATGCGCAGAGTGCCCTCCCTTCCTCCCTCCCTCTTAAGGGCAAAAGTTGTGCACTTGTTTCCCCCAGATTCTGAGAAAACAGCGATATCAGGGTGAAGTGCCTGTCAGCATGATTGACCCCTCAAAGCCACGCTGTTGTATCTAGTCACAATTTTAAAACCACGCAGAGGGCGAGAGGAGGCACCGTAAATGGACGCAGCCAGTTTATGTGGGTTGTTTCCTTTTATGTGGAGTTGGGTTGACTGCTTGAGACCAACCTTAGGAGTCGGGATTGTAAAAGACACGCAGCAGCCACTAACCTGTGCACTCACAATGGCCACTAAAGGCCAGTAAGTCTGGCCCCCTGCCCAAGGCATGCTGGGAGTTCTGCCCAAGGCATGCTAGGAGTTGTAGGCATAAGTCCTGGTTTTTATTAAATTCTTTAAAAAATACTTAAACCCCAAAAATTCGTGTTTTTAGATTTTTCTGGTACATTGTACAGCCAGACCTATCACTGTGTCACCGTGTCAAGTTTCTAACTCGTCTGGAAGTGGGTAAACATTTCCAGACATGTGTGACACACACATCCTTTCTGCCTTATAGGTAGAGATTCTTCTGCATTTAATCACCCCAGTAGGAGAAATCTTCCAAGCTGGAACTGTTTTAATATAAGCTATTACATTAATAGGCTCATCATTTATTTTTGTATATGAAATAAGTTAATTGACTGGTCTTGTATTGAACTTCTGGACTTATATTTATGGACAGAACATACAGTGCAATTACATAGTTTGCGGAGGCTGACTCCATTTTAGGCATCTTGACTACTGCATTTGTGTCTTGTTGCAACCACAACCTCTATGTACAATACTTCTTCCAATGCCTGACTGTCTGTGAATCAGTACATAGAGCTAGACCCATTCCTTGGGAGCTCTTTTTACTCCACAGTTCTTATTATGGTGGAGACATACTGTCCTGACATCATTACCTGATGTAACATGTGATGCAGCTGTTTAAGGTTGGATGTGTGGATTTCTCCTAAAAAAGGGAGGGCAGGAGGAGAGAAAATGGAATGAACTACTTTTACATGCACATGGGTCTCTGCTTTGAGGGCTTGTGTCACATATTCCTTTTGGACCAGGGTGGATGAGAGGGTATTTATCTGCTACTCCACCACCATGGGAATTGGTCATCACTTGGTAAATGGATTAACTAGGCTTGCGTTCTGGAGTCCCTTTTCGTTTCACAAACTAACATCATAGCACAGAGGAGTATTACAAGGGCACACTTGTGCTGTTTTCCTCAGTGTTGAATTTAAAATTTGCCTGGTCATTGCAACTCTACTTGGATGGAATCTCTAGACCCTTCCAAAGCAAAAATCAACAACAACAACAAACACCCTTTCAATGCTCTGACTTACATTCTTTCTTTCACTTGAATAGGCTCTAGTTTCGGAACATGAATACAGCCACGACGGCCAATAAACCCTTCACAACAAATAGCTACTGTGTTTCATTGCTGCCTCAATGTGCTATCAGTATCCTTGCTGCTTTATAAAGTAACCTGGGTAGTGGTTTTTTTTTTTTTTAAGATGCTATCTAAATGAAGCCAGTAGTACACCCTTCTATTTCTCTGCATTCATGCACCTTTTTTCTGCCCCCCCCCCCCCCCCCGGTCGTATATACATGTAATACACTGCAAGAAGGAATCCATGCAAAATGGGGAGAGTGGGGAGGGGGTAGGACGGCCACTCAGCTTGGATGGTTTAAAAAAACACAACGATTTGAGAGTGTTTCCCAAACATTTTGAACTCTTCCCCCTTTCTAAATGACACTGCAAGCTCCCACCCTTTTGGCTGCCATCTCTTCAACCAGCAAACACAAAGAACCTTCACACACAGCTGTATGTATGCAGTCCATTGCTCTGTGTGCAAGGATCTGGGGCACTTGTCCAACATTCAAAGCATTCAAAGAGGAGGAGCTGTAAAACAGAGCATGTCAGGCTCCCTCCAAAAACCAGCCAACCCAGAAAGCAGATGCTGCTGTAGCCATTAGTCGTTCTCACACGGGCGGTTTTAAGCACAGCTGCCTCCTCGGCTTTGCTCCACTTCTTCAGCGCTGGGTTTGCATGATGTCATCACCCTCCTGCTGCTCTCTCGCCCTGAGGTTGCAGGTTGTAGTTTCTGTTTCGATTTAACCCTCAATGGGCAGAGTCCAAAGCAGGCAAAGTTCAACAGGCCAAGCTGAGGTATCACAGCTATACCGACCACAAGTGATTCAAAACGCTAGACTCGCATACGAAACGGAGGGGGAAGCCGCAGAAGCAACGGGGGGGGGGGGGGGGGGAAGGGAATAGTAGGTGTGATAAAGCCTCCTATCTCCCATATATTCTGCAGCTCTGAGAGGATGGTGCCTTTGCTTTTGCCTGTGACAGGAGCTTCTTCCTTTCCACATGATCCCACGAGGGGTCTTGTGCCTCCTTCTTTGAAAACTGTTGGATCAGACTTTTTAATGGGAGATACGCCTATGGGGGTATACAGGCGGCTTCCAGGCAGATGACAACTAGCACTACCAATCAAAAAGCAGTGTGCAGCTAATCTGCCTTTCCCGCCTTCATCCGTTTGTTGTGGTAAAAAAAAGTTGGAAGAAGTGGTGGGAAAACACAGAAGGGTTACAAATGGAAGTTATCATCTGGACACCCTGCAATATGTCATGTTTGAGGCAGGGCAATTGCCCAATAAAAGCCTTCTCTGGAAGCATCTGATCAGCCATAGTTGTTACTAATCAGGAACAGAAGCTTTAAATGTCCTTTCTTTGCATGTGAACGGGAGGTTGAGGCTTGTGCCTGCGGATTCATGCAAGAATAAACCATGACATGTTACGTCTCAATCAGGCCAATACATAATTGTTCACTGCCTATCTAAGCAATGGTGTAATCCTGCACACAGTTATCTGGGGGTACATTATGGTGTGACTTGCTAAGCAGTAAACATGCATAAGACTGGGCTGTAAGGGTCTCTTAGCTAAAACTAAGATTTGTGTTTGTGACCATTGCATTCTTATGGATTTTAATATTTTGTTGCTCTATTCAATTCCCAATGCTAGATTCTATTGCTCTGTTTTAAGCCAGCTTGAGGACTTGTTGCTGAAATTGCATGTTTGAAAGCTTCCTCACACAACATATTCCCAACACGTACCAAATAGCCGGTCGAAAGCAATGGTTCTAGGCTAGCTAGTCTTTCACAGATGTGAGGGAGTGTTCAGTCCTCTGGCTGTGGTATGAAACTGCTCAGCTCTCTCAGCTCAGAGAGAATGAGGGTGGCCCAAGGACTGTGCCACATGAGCCGCTGAACAATCACATGTTGAACAGAACATGATTACAACCACCACAAGCAGCAGCAACTCTATCAGAAGTCTGGGAATCCACAGGGGACAAAATATACGGAGCTCCTGAGAGACGAAGAACGTTGAGATGCTGGGACTGCCTGCTGGCGGAATCTGTGCAGCTCCCAAATTGCTCTGCCACAGAATGGAAGGGAGGTGTTGGGGGAAGGACGCATATCAACTTGTTCCTGTTATATACTATAAGGCCACTTTTCTAAGCCTAACGTGGAATTATTTTTATATGCACTCTCTTTTGGTCTTGCATGCATATACTAGTCAGAATACCCACTATAGCCACTGAAACTTTGGACCTAAGTCCAAGCATTAGAACCTAGAGCTAATTCTACTGATAGCTGGATGCCAAACCTCAAATAGCAAAGGAGGCTGTAACTCTGGGAAACTTTGGATTCAGATCTAAACACTGGGGCCTAGACCCATCTTTACTGTTAGGGGCAGGGGAGAGAAAGTGTATGACGCAGCAGAACAACATTCTTAGCAGCATGTGGTTACAACAGATACCTTTAATGATCCAAAAGGACCCTTAGAGTGAAATTCCTGAAGGGCGAAGGACTCTGCCCATCTTTTGCCTACTCTACTGAAGAAGTGCGATGAACGGAGAACAGGGCCAGAATATGCAGAACGCAGGATACAATTGCAGCCATCAAACAGAAAGGGCTTCTAAACCATACAGCCTGCATGGGGAACGCTCACCTCTAGGGGGGTGGGGGCAGCTCTTTTCTGCAGCTTTCTCATTGCAAGTGCAATTGGCAAGTTGATGTCTGCATTGGCCCTGAGTTCTTTTCTATACTGCATAACCCCCCCCCCCCATATATTATATCTGAAACATTTGTCAATTACTCAGACAGCATTAGAGCCAGAGCGGGGTCTCCCACAGCTTGAGTCAGGAGAGTCACATGTGCACCTCCCCTGCGTCTCGCCCCCACTTTGTGCCACGTCTCCCCCCACCACAACTCCCCCTCCCCCCAAATACCATGTCGCCCCCAGTCTCCGACATGTGTTGCATGTCCCCTGTTGCTTCCTTCCACCTTCACCCCGCCTCACCCATCTCCCCTGCAGCCACCCATGCCACGTCTCCCACACTGCCACAACTGCGGTGGTTTTCCGAAGACCCATGTCGGATAGAAAAAGTGGCCCATGTGGCTCTTCACGGAACCAGTCAGGCCAAATGCCCGGCTCTGAGGGGGTGACGAGGTGATCTCCAGGGACACCCTTCCCCCAATGGCTGGCTCTAAGGAAGGACACCCTCAGACCCAGGTATTTGGGTCTAGGCGGCTCTCTGAAGAGCCACGCTGGCTGTTTTTTCTTACCAATGCGGCTCTTCAGAGAGCCTTTCCACTCCCTGGATTGCCCTGGGAGCATCCGTAGGGTGAGTCAGCGGGTTGATGGCTGCTTTGGACAGCTCTGCGGGTTGCTCTCCCTGTGGCATTTGCTGCAGCAGGAGAGCAGGGCAGGTGGGCCAGCCAGTTTGGTCAATGCTGCTCTCCAAAGTAGGGATGCCACAGCAGGGGAGCAGCCCAAGGGGCTCTCTGGAGCACCCACCCACCTGGCGGCACCTACCTGCCCAGTGACAACTGCAGGGAGACTCATGGTGGGAGCAGAGTGTGCAATTCGCCCCTCCTCCCTCTCTGCCACCTGAGGCAGGGGGTTCACCCTGCATCATGGGTTGGCTGGCCCAGGACAGCACTGAAATTCTGTCAGTGATCCCTTTTGGAAGACATTGAAGACGTTCAAGGCGACATTGATTGGGGAAAGGCAGAGGCATTTCCTTTACTGAAGTGGAAAGTGGACTGCGATGTACTTTTTCATTTTGATTTTTCCCTCTAAAAATTGATGACTGTGTGAGTGCCAGCTTTGGAATTTATTTTGGGGGAGGGCTTGGGCATGTCCCCCTTGATAGAACCTCTTCATCTGAAAGAGACAGAGTATGAAGACTGGTAATGGCCTCACGCTGCCCCTGACCTTGGGTGCTCTGTGCAAAGCCTAGGCAACTTTAAAAATGGTTGCCACCCCTTTATCATGGCACCTATGCCCTTGCCAGGTTGGGGAAGGGCATAGGTGGGAGTGTGTGGGCCACTGGCATACCTTGGGAATGTGTGGGCCTGCCAATGGATTCATGGAGAGGCTATGCTCATGAGAAGACACCATCTATGGAGATTGATTTCTCCTTGATCAGCCTCCAAGAGCCAAGAACTGCCAAGAACTGAAAAGCGCCATCGTCAGAAATTACATTTGCCAGAGGGAGCACACTCACGGAGAGGAGCTGACTCCTGCCAATGGTGCATCCCTGGAGCCTGGATGCATCCCGTTGCAAGCCCCCCCCATCCCCCTCGACTGAACCCTCCGCTGCTCCTGGGCAATTACACGGAGGAGGGGGACACTGAGATGTGTGTGAAGCAGTCACTGCTCCCGCCTGACTCCCTTCACGTTTTGAAATGCTAGACATACGTTTCATAATAGGGAGAGCGTAGAGAGCCTGAGAGCCTAATTATGCAGCAATTTACAAATAATCTACAATTCTGTGGCTTCATAATCACATTACACACAAGGTCGTGCTTGCAAAGGGCAAAGCCACAAGTGAGCTTCAGAAAGCTTGTGCCAAGAAACTCCTTGTGTCCCTCTATGGGTTATTCGGCACATAGAACCCCACTCTTCATAGAATAAGCAATGACTTCAGGAATACTTGAGAGAATCCTACCGTGCTTTGTCATTAGCCCTTTGCTGATGGGCCTTTGCATGCTAAGCGAGTTGTTTTAGGGCCCTGCATCCAATAGCTTTGCAATAATGTGCCACTTTATTCTTTGAACCTGAGAGTAAACAATTGAATTAGCTGACACGAATGCTGAGAGATCACTGATCAGCACAGCCAACATTTGGCACTCTGTCAGCACCCTGTGAATAAATCCTGGCCCCAGCTACACCCTCCTGGGATAAGCACTCATGTCTAATCCAATTCTGTTGCTTTTGCATGAAGTTCTGACACATTAACTAGGGGTGTGCACGGACCCCCCGGATCGGATCGGGACCCGGATCGGGACCTCCAATTTTGTCCCGGACCGGTTCGGACAAAATCGGAGGCCCCCCGGACCGGATCGAGTCCGATCCCGACCCAAAAATCGTAAATTTTTGGGTCGGCCGCCATTTTTTTCCCCATAGACTTGCATTGCAATGCAAGTCTATGAGGAAAAAATGGCGGCGGGTGGGTGAGGGGGGGCCTAACTCCCTCCCCCCCCGGGGCCGTCCGCTGTGGACGGCCCCGGCAGGTAAGCCCCCTCCCCCGCGCTCCCTACCCCCCTGGGGCCGCCCGCTTCCATCCGCTGGCGCCCGCGGACGCCAGCGGATAGAAGCGGACGGCTCCGGGGGGGGTAAGCCCCCTTCCCCGCCACTGCTTACCTTCTCGCCCCGTCCGCTCCCGTCCGGCGCCGGCGGCTACTACCAGCGGGCTCCGCGGCCTACTCTCGAGTAGCGCGCCGGGTGATGACATCACCCGGCGCGCCACCCTAGAGCAGGCCGCGGAGCCCGCTGGTAGTAGCTGCTAGTGCCGGACTGGAGCGGACGGGCCGAGAAGGTAAGCGCCCCCCTCCTCCCCCCCCGCTGTCCACTTTCATCGGTGGGCGCCCGCTGGCGCCCGCCAATGGAAGCAGCGGTGGGCGCCAGTGGGCGCCCGCCGATCCGCCGATCCGCCGAACCGGTTCGGAGCCTTTTCGGACCGGTTCGGATTGGATCGGCCGATCCAGCTGCGGGATCGGAAATCGGATAATTTATCCGATTTCCCACTGGACCGGACTCGGATCGTGGATCGGGTCCGATCCAGTGCACATCCCTAACATTAACACTATGCTATCATCATGTTACAGTGTTGGAGGTGCTGTGCTATGTTACTAGAATCAATCATCAATCACAGAGTAGAGTTGGAAGGGGCCTCTAAGGCCATCGAGTCCAACCCCCTGCTCAATGCAGGAATCCACCTGAAAGCATCCCTGATAGATGGCTGTCCAGCTGCCTCTTGAATGCCTCTAGTGTGGGAGAGCCCACCACCTCCCTGGGTAACTGGTTCCATTGTCATACTGCTCTAACAGTCAACAATTACTAATTAAAATACAACATTCTAAATGATTAAAAAAGAGCTCATCATATTTAAATGGCACTTTTAAAAAAGGGTTTTAAAAAAGGTTTTTGGGTGGTCATTTTCAGGGCTTGTCCCAGCACTAGGCAACCTGGTGCCCTCCAGATGTGTTGCACTAAAACACCCACAATTCCAAACCAACTTGATGGGAGTTGCAACCCGATGCATATGGAGAGCACCATGTTGGGGAAGGCTGCACCAGACTATATTGAGTAGAAATGTTAGATTTAATTCATGGTATGACAGAGCATTCCAAATCTGTGGATCCCATAACAAATCTTCTGTGCAATCTGTGTTACCATGTGGACAACAGTGATTCTCAAATAGTACTGAATTTGTTAACAACAGCTACAATGGTAATTATTATAACGTTGCAAAAAAACCAAGTTGCTACTATCAATTTATCATAAGAGGATTTTTTTTAAAAATGGCCCTATCATAAAGTATCATGGAGGTGAAAATGCCACTTCGTTTTCTAAACAAGAAACTAGACACTATGGCTGCCACCAATCCTGTCACCTCGCCTAGTGCAAGAACTCACATACTTGAGAGAGCACTTTCTCCCTTACCAACTTGCCTGGCCACTGAGATTGTTAGACGGCTTGCTCCTGGTAGTTCCACAATGACCTATGCCCCAATTGGAGTTCACCAGGAGAAGAGCCTTCAGTGTGGTGGCCCCCTTTCTGTGGACCTCCCTGCCCCTGGAGGTCAGGCAGGTGCCAACACTTTGTTGTGTCCAGGAAGTGTGATGGCCCGGCTTCCTCCTGGGCCGTTGTGCCCGCCATTTTCGGGGGGGGGGGTTGTTCCAGGAGGAGAGAGCACACTTGCGTTCCATTGCAAAAGGTGAGTCTTTTTAAAAAAACACACACACACACCTAAATTGTCCCCAAACCCCCTCCCTGTTATCCTGGGGTGGCGAAATTGCTGCCACCCCCTCCCCTGATGGGCATGGAGCCGCGTGGCACAGCACAAGACAGGACAGGCACCCACACCTCCCGCAGTCTTGGGACATTCCTGGAACCACCAGAAAAACCAGGTTTTCCCTGGGATTCTTTATCCTGGGGAAACCCATCTCCGCCCCTGGGTGTCCCTGTGTGCCAGGGATGCACAGGGATGACCCGAGGATGATTCCGGACAAAAAGGCCAGTGTAGAAATGGCCCTTATTCCACGAAGCGTTCCTTTACTGATAGCAATGGTTTTTTATTAGCATTGTGTAATTTTTTCTTTAGTATAATAATGCTGTTTTGATTTTTGCATCTTTTTCTGTTTTAATTCTTATGTTCACCACTTTGGAATCTGCTTCAGATATGGAGTGGTGTACACATTTTGTAAATAAATAAATAATTCATTCTCAGCATTTCCCCACTTTGATTGGCTACCACTTGCAGGGGTCAGGGAAATACTAAATGTGAAAACAGAATATTATATTTCTTTTAATATCCCCAGATATTAAATACGTCACATGCATGATGTCAGTCATCCTTACAACAACCTTGTAAGGCAGGCTAGTATTCAGATAGGCTGAGGCTGAGGTTGTAATCTGAGCTTGAAAATCATAAAGCACTAGAAAAACCTTAACTAAGATTCCTATCTTGTTAACAGGTAGTCAGTCTGTGATTGATGGAATAATTTATACTACTATTATAGACATACTTGCTCCAATGTTAATGATGACATTTTCCATATATGGAGCAGAATGGGGTTGTAGTATCCTGAGGTGGTAGACTACACCCCTGGACTTTTCTTTTAGTTGTACATTTTTCAGTGAAAGGACATGTTTTGTTCTAGGGACTCTGTTCTTCACTTCACCAAAAGAGCTGCCTTGGGTTCTTCTAATCTGGAGGGCTCTGCTCAGAGGGTCTAGTTGAGTTCAAGAGTTTTTGATAATCGAATCTGCATCTCATTCTGATGCATATAAATTACAGAGAATAACAACAAAGGTTATAAGCTTGGATGTGATAAGCTTGTTAAATGGTAACTACACCTCAAACTCTGTGTGTGTGTGTGTGTGTGTGTGTGTGTGTGTTTGTGTGTAAAGTATTTGATCCAAAACCCATTCAAGGCACTGGAAAGGTTTCAACTGACTTGGACTTTTGGTCAGGCCGTCTATATTTTACTAGATCAGTTTCAGAAGGATTCTTCCAGAGGCCTCATGGACTGAGTGAAGTTCTGGAACAGTTACTGGGACGGAAAATGTCTTCGCCTGATACAAAATATATGCTGTCCTTTCTACTAATTGTCTGTGTGTTAGAAGTTAAACCACAACAAACGTTGCTACTCTGAGATTTAATAACAGCCCCTGTGGCTCAAATGCAGAAAACTATGTGAGGCAAAGCACAGGAATCATTTCAGATCTCATTTGGGGGCATTGGAAGGGAAAGAAACATCAGTTAAAAAAACAAGGTTCTTGGTCAAGTTTGAAGGCCTCTTCCTGGATATATTAAAATGAAATGGCAAAGAAAGAGAAATAGATTTTGGAACGTTTGTTGCAAATGCTTTTTGTACCTTATGATTAACAACAATGGCGATGTTATCGACACAGGCCAGGCTCAGGCGGCAGAGTGGGAGGAGTAGTGAATGGCAGGCTCTGCCTGCCACTTGGAGCATGGCCAGGCAAAAGGGGATGCTCCAAATGCTGCTGGTGGAGAGCAACCTAAGGAGGATCCAGAAGGCAGGTGGGCTCTCTGAAGGGCTGCATTGGCTGGAAAAAGGGGCCAGCAGCACAGACCTTCCGAGAGCCAGCCAGGCACCTTTAGAGCGAGGCACTGGGGGAGCGGTGTCCCCGGAGATTGCCTGTGGGACCCTCTCAGCACCTGTTTTTCTGAAGAGCTTTTTACAGCCAATGCAGCAGCGCTAATGGGGGGGAGGTGTGGCAGAGATGGGCAGTAGACAGACAAGGCAAAGGGGAGACAGGTGGTGGGATGGGGAAGACGTGGTACCAGGGGTTGCGGAGAGATAGCAAATGTGGTGGGGGAGATGCAGTGCAATGCAGGGAGGTTGGGAAGGGAGAGCTGCAGCGGAAGTCGTGAATTTTCTCTTCGGCCTCAGGCAGCAGGAAAGGCTGGGTTGGCCCTGCCCAAGGGACTCACTGCCCTGGGCAGTGCTTGGATAGCCTCACCTGAGTGGGAGGGGCGGCATTTCCGAATCGGAGTCACTCAGGTGAGAACATTGGGTGGAAATGGGGAAGCAGAATGGTAGAGGAGTGGGGAGGGAGCAACTGGGAGGGAAGGGGGTAAGGGGAAAGGGAAATGAGGGGGTGGGGTGGGGGGAGGAAAGCAGAACCAGAGGGAGGAGAACAAAGTAACCAGTAAAGTGGCATGTGGGTCAGGAGCGAGTGGAGGGAGTTCAGGAGAGATACAGGAGCAGAGCGTGTGTGCGTGTGTGTGTGTGTGTGTGTGTGTGTGAGAGAGAGAGAGAGAGACTGGGATGCTAGAAAGAAAAGCTCATTTAAAGATGGAGAGGTAGCCAGACAAAAGGGAATTCCAGAAGGATGGGTGCAAGTGGATGGATGCTGTGGTGTCAGGCCTGCACACAACGCTCAACCTCCAATGTCAGTTGGCAGCAGAAGGACAGCATGTGTGCTGAGCTCTCCGTCCCCCACAAAGTTTAGGCTGTGCACTTCTCTCCCCCCCCCCCCCATAATATTGCATATATCTTCGCCTATCTTGGGTGTTCCCTGGTACGTAGGAAACTCATATTGGCTTCTCCCTCATTTCCCCACACTTTGGGGGAATACCTGTTTTGAAAATATTTGCCTTTGCTTGTGGCAAGGGCACGCTTCTGTTTTGAGAAAAAGAAGTCCAAAGCCTTGTTGGCACTGGCTGGTTAGACTCCATCACATTTTCTCTGACTGCCTGTCTAAGGTCCACTTTGGTCAACGTCGTATTTTCGATATATTTTTATTGCATATAAACAATGTTCCTTAAATGAAATTGTTTGGAAATGGTATTTCCTGCAAAGAGCAATGCCTTAGTGTTTCATACCAAACCACTAAATGATGACTTCACACTGCAGTTTACTGATGACTGCATCCTGCTTATGAATGGTTGGCTACATCCAATCAGATCCTTAAAGCCCCAAAATAAAAATAAGGCTATTATGAGAAGATTTAATTTTAGTAGTCCAACAAAGAATGGTCATGAGGTTCAATCTTTTTGTTGTGAGTTTAGAGGAGTCTGAAAAGCCCCTAAAATTCCCATATGTTAATGGCCTCCCATATGTTTTTCACACCTGTTTTACAACCCTGACATGCCTTCTGCTTTAGTGCCAGTTTTAGGATTTTGCAGCAAATCAGGAATCACATAGTGAAGATGACAGTGTCACGGTACCACATAGCCAATTGGATTGAGCTACTGAGAGCAACCAAAATTCACTTCTTTCCTCACTCTAAGGCTGCCTCTACAAGAGGCATTGAAAGCTCTTTCAAGGTGCATTAAAAAAATTACCTCTACAAGAACGGAGCGCAAATCGGGCGTAGAGGCGCGTTTTCTCTCCGATTATGCACATTATCGAATGCGCGTTAAATAGCGAGTTTTATTTTGCTCCGGCCGTTAAAGCACATTTTGACTATGTGAACAAGCGATTCTCCGCATTAACTACTTGTAAAGCACATTTGAAACAACCGGTAAGGTCACCTGTTAAGTGCTCAATTACCTCCTGCATACAAGCATTTACGATAAAGCGCTTCCGAGAAGATGCGCATAATCGGAGGAACAGGCATCAAACAGAATCCATGTAGAGGGGGCCTAAATGGGTGGGTGGGTGTGGGGGGTGGAGAATGCATGCCCATTGTCTAGCCAATAAAGTGATGCTCCTTGCCTTAAAGTACCGGGACAGGACATGTGTGGGATGTACAGCCAGATTCACATTCCACTGAAAGTGAGGCAGTGTGGGTGGATAGCATACACATTCTGAGATGCATCTGGATGCGGAGGACAGTCATCTACACGACTTTGTGAAGTGGTGCAGAGAAGTGACCTCTAGGTATGGGGACATGTTGCAGGTAGAAGCGTCAATGTTGGCAAACAGCCCTCCCCCCCTCTCCCTGGTTTTGGTTCAGCACGAATTTCTAGGTAATGGTCTTAGAACCTAAAGTATTTTTTGCGACAGTTTAAAAGCGTGAATCAAATCTTGGGCCTGATCTACATGGGGGATTTACTCTGGAGTGACTGTGCCTCTTACATGGCCGTGTCATGTTATATTCCCTGCTCTCTGCAGCAACCGTGGATTTTCAGGTCATAAAACCCACATTTTTGCAAAGTCGTTTGGGATGGATTTTCCCATTGCGCCAGCTTCAGTGCAGTTTGAGAGTCTGTGTGACTCCTCAACTCATGACACTGGCTTTGGTGGCAGCTGGGTGGGGCGGAGAGGGACTGCAAGGAGGAAGAGAAGGTTGGATCAGCAAAGGATGGACCTGAAGAAAGGAGGAGTTGGCTTCACCCTCCAATGGTCGTCTTTTGTTTTTCCCAAAGTGAGCCTTACACCCCCCACCCCACCCCCAAAGTCTGAAAGTTTCATAGTATTTGGAAGATTTGCCTCTGTAACATAAAAAAAACCAATAAAAGTTTTAATACTACTACACAATCTGTGATATGGTATGTAATACTAAAACAAATATCCCTATTCATATTGGCATCCCCACCACATATGTTTCCTGCCTTACATTTTTTACTAATGAAACATCAACTTGGTTTCCTCTGTCATTTTTTGCCATTAGTCCATGGCAGATCATCCAGAGTTGAATTAATTTATTGCTGTTCTAAATTGTTTGGCTAGTTTGGCTGCTTCATAATATATAATCAACTTTGGCATTGCTAGCCCTCCCATTGACAAAGTTGTTTGCATTGTGTGTGCCTCTACACTAGGTCTCTTATCTTCTCAAATAAATCTGTGAACAAATTATTGGCATCCTTTAAATTTCATGTAACCTACTAACAAAGGTAAATAAAAGAATACAAACAAACATTTGGGAAGTATGTTCATTTTGGCTGCAGATATCCTTGTTCACAATGAAAGCTTCAATTTTTTCCAATTAGCTATATCTTTTTAAATTTTATGAATGAGAGGATTACAGTTACTACTGTTAATGTAGTTAATATTGGCTATTCCCTTAATACCAAGACTTATATTAACACTTAAATATTTGACTGAATATTTAGCCCCAAATTATGTGTCTCAACTATGTGGAGATTTTAATTGTAGTAAATTCAGCTTTTTGCCTATTGATTTTGTACCCAGAAATTGGACTTCAGTTTTCTATAACTTGAAATAAAACAGGTACATTTTCAGGTTGTTCAAGTGAGATCAAGACACCATTTGTATAGAGTGATGTTTTGTTTTGAACTGCATTTATATGAATATCGTTAATCAGTAGTGTTTCAAACTGGTACTACTTTTTAACTTTAAATGGTTTGTCCATTGGCCATAATTCTTGCTTGTGATGTAGTTCTAGCTATTTTAATAAAACAAGGAGAGATGTTTAATGCATCTGTAATTTTAAACAAAAAACGCCATTCTACTATATCAAATAACGTAGTAGATTCCAAGGCTGTGTCTTGACGGCGGTGTATCAGTGCTGCGAGTTCTGGATTCCCTGTGCACCCATGCCCGTTCATGACCGTGCATCATTGCCCCCTCCCTTGTCCAGCTGACGGTGCCCAATCAGGCGTCACCATTGACTGGGGCACGCCTCCGCCACAGCTCTGAAGCAAGGTGACAGATGGCAGATGCCATCATCGCCTTGCTCCAAGTGGGAAAGGTTGGGGTAGATACATAACTTTTTAAAATTGGAGCTTCAGGGGAAAGCCCTGGGATGGCTCCACGATGGTGGCTGCGTCATATAAATGACCTGCTGTCACTGTGGATCCACTGTGGATTCCCCTTGTCAAGATGTACCCCAAGTGAAGTACCATATTTCCTCTATTCTAAGACGCACCTTTTCCCCCATATTTACCTCTGTAAAAATGGAGTGCGTCTTAGAATCGATGGCGTCTTAGATTCGCCGGTTTTCTCCAGCGCTGGAATGGGTTTGAATCTACACCCACCCACCCATAGAGCCTTCACAAAGGGGCTCTGCATGACACCCAGCAACTCGGCCTCCCTACTCACCTCCCTCGTGCCCCGGTTCTCGCCGCCAGCGCGCGGGATCATGGCTTACTTCATAGAAACGCTGCGTTTCCAGACTTTCCCTGCCGCCACCGCTGCTGCCGAATCCCAGTAAGAGGTGAGAGAGAAAAAGTGAGTCCAGCGGGGCCCAGGCAAGGGAGGAGGAAGAAGCGACAAGCAGGAAGGGAAGGGAAGGGCATGCAGAGCCGGGCGGAGGCAGCGGCCATGGCAGCGAGGGCCCGCATGCGCCCCCCCGCCAGCGACTCGACCTCCCCACTCACCTCCATTGCCGCCTTGGTCCTCGCTGCCAGCGCCGCTGGCAGCGGGCTCTCC
Source organism: Anniella stebbinsi (assembly GCA_029215795.1). Lineage (NCBI taxonomy): Eukaryota > Metazoa > Chordata > Lepidosauria > Squamata > Anniellidae > Anniella > Anniella stebbinsi. Next base: position 105,885,565 of record JARDYH010000003.1, read on the forward strand.
AGCCTGGAATCAGGGCGTTACTCCAAAGTAGGGGCAGGTGGTCCTCGACGCGCCCTCCCTGCTCCACAAGCTGCTTAGGAATGCTGCACCCCGCCCAGTGTTTATTGAGCATCCGAGGCTCTGCTTGTGCCTTCACTGCAGCCCCACCCTTTCATCCCTGCCGGTACTGGGGAGGGAGGAGGGAGGGTTGTAAACAAAAGCCAGCAATTGGGAGAGGGATTTCCCAATCGCTAGCTTTTTACAACCCTCCCTCCTCCCTCCCCTCCCCCCTCCCCAGACCGGCAGGGATGAAAGGGCGGGGGCTGCAGCAAAGGCACAAGCAGAGCCTCCGAGGCTCGATAAACACTGGGTGGGGTGCAGCATTCCTAAGCGGCTTGTGGAGCAGGGAGGGCGCGTCGAAGACTACCTGCTCCTGGGAGGCCGCTGCAAGCGGCGCTGGCAGCAAGGACCAGGGCGGCAATGGAGGTGAGTGGGGAGGCTGAGTTGCTGGTGGTGCGGGTGCATGTGGGCCCTCACGGCCGCGGCCGCTGCCTCTGCTTGCTCTGCTCGCCCTTCCCTTCCCTCGCCTTCCCGCTTCTTCCTCCTCACTGCCGCCACTCCTCCCTCGCCTGGGCCCTGCTACCACCTACCGTATTCTTCAATTCTAAGATGCACTTTTTAAAAATATAAACATGTCTGAAAACAGGGTGCGTCTTAGAATCGCTTTTTACCTATTGGTGGCCCTGAAATTAAGGTGCGACTTAGATTCAGTGGCGTCTTAGATTCAATGAAATACGGTAGTATCATTGTACGCCAAGTGAAGTAGTATCATTGATACTTTATTAATTGGTGGATCATTGATTATGTTTACAACTTTCGTTAATGTAACTGAGACTGGTATTATGAGATCTGGTTGCAAGGATAGCTGTTATCATTTTATGGTCAGAATTTAGCAGAAAGATTGGTCTATATAATTCAGCATAAGATGGATCTTTACCTTCGTTAGATACTAAGAATATTTTGGCTTGATTCCAACTGTCAGGAAGTAGCCCTTTTCCAGTCAATAATTAAAGAGCTATTTTAATACAGGGAGTAACTCCTGAGCAAAACTTTGATAACAGTCTGCCACTAGTCAATGCAGTCTTAGTGCCTAATCTCTTTTCGGCTTCTGAATACATGAAAAGCTTCATCCTCAGTTATTAAAGGTGCAATTCTATCGGGACAGTTGGAAGCCTCCGAACTTGGAGGCTTTCAACTATCCAACGCAGGGTGGATGGAGCATGGAGTGGATTCTTGTCTCCATGCTCTGGCCACCCTGCAGTTTTCACTAGATTTATTTACTTATTGCATTTCTATACTGCCCAATAGCCGGAGCTCTGTGTTAGTCACAAAAACTGGGGAGCTTTGGAGGGGCAAGCACAGTGCATAGGAAGATGCTTAAAGGAGCTTTCATAGTCTCCACCCCTTCCCACCCAAATTTATATACCGCCCCATAGCTGAAGCTCTCTGGGCGGTTTACAGAAATTAAAAGATTGAACATTAAAAAGTCAATATACAAAATTTTAAACCATAAAACATAAAACAGCTGATATTTAAAACATTTTAAACTTTTAAGCCTGGGCCACAAAGTCAATTAAAACCTCAACTTAAGCTGTTAAAATGCCTGGGAGAAAAGAAAATTTTTGACCTGGTGCTGAAAAGATAACAGTGTTGGTGCCAGGCAGGCCTCATTGGGGAGCTCATTCCACAATTGGGAGGCCACCACAGAGAAGGCCCTCTCCCTTGTTGCTGTCCTCTGAGCTTCCCTCGGAGTAGGCATTCGGAGGAGGACCTTTGATGTTGAGCGTAGTGTACGGGTAGGTTCATGTCGGGAAAGGCGTTCTATCAGGTATTGTGGTCCCAAGCTGTGTAAGGCTTTATAGGTTAAAACCAGCACCTTGAATTGGGCTCGGAAATGTACAGGCAGCTAATGCAAGTGGACCAGAGTCGGTCTTATATGTTCGAACCTTCTGGTCCCTGTTATCAATCTGGCTGCCACATTTTGCACAAGCTGCAGCTTCTGAACCATCTTCAAAGGCAGCCCCACGTAGAGTGCATTGCAGTAAACTAACTTGGATGTTACTAGAGCAAGGACAACTGAAGCCAGGTTTTTTAAAAAAAATCCTAAAAATCAAGGCATAGGCCTATCTGATTCAAACTTGGCATGCCAAAAGTTCTACTTAAGAGCTCTCGAGACCCAAAGTTTCATTTCTTTATCGTTAAGAATTACACAGATGTACGCATTTTTGTACATTCTAATCGGAGCTCCAATGAGCAAGGGGGGAAGGCTGCCACGTCCACCACAATGTCCATCAACGGCAAGAACCAATGAACTGGAGTGGGGAGAAGGGGCAGGGTTGGGCAGGCGCAATAGCAGTGGGAGAGCAAAAGGAGAGTTCACTGGTATAGCTATGATCATGAAAGGGAAGAGCGCTTGCAGCACTTCTGAAATGGAGGTAAAAAATGTGAAGACAACCCAGGGGAAAAATAGGCCCTACATCAAAGCCCAATTAGCCTTTAACTGTAGCATATCTGCCTCCTTTACCTGAAAATGCAGTTGAAATTTCCAAAGAACAGAGACAACTCAAGAAATGTTGCTGCCTGAAGTGAAGGGCAAGATGGTGCCCCCATTCCATGTACAGAAGTTGGCCAGACCAGCACCTGAATCTGAGTTCAAGAGTGCAAAGGGACAGTGCTGTCCACCGCATCGGAGGGCAGCAGGCTAGCTTAGGGGACCCAGGGCAGTCCCCACAGCACGTAGAAGTCTGTCCTCCAACACCTTGCTACCGGTCCTCACTCCAAGCATCTGGCTTTGAGTTCAATAGGGTGAACTCTGACGATGGCAACTGTGAAGAAAGTTTGCACAACTTGAGGAAGAAGCACATTGTACTCAAATGGGGGAATTTGTTCCCCGCTGCAAAAGACAAACCCGTCACTGCAAAACTGGAATCCTACCTGCTTCGCTAACCTGCCTCCGTTTAGGAGCCCTACAGGTCGCCATTCCCCAGACTATAGCCATGAAGGCCAAACACTCATTCTGGAAGCCGGGGATGCCTGCCCAGAGCACCCTAACAAGGTAAGGCATAGAAGGGGTAGTGGAGATGCCAATTGCTTGACCTGTCTCTTTGGTTGCCCCCCCCCCCATACCCCATCTTGATCCTGTGTATTGCCTGGAGTGTATTACCCAAACTGCATTGCTTTAATGCACTCCCCCCCCCCTGCAGCACACACACCTGTAAGTCCCACCCCCATTCCAACATCATGGAGGGAAGCAGGACCCTGCTCTCCAGGGAAGAGGTGGGGTGGGGGAGAATATTCAGTCCTACTGACTACTGAAACCTCTGCCCTGTCCCCACATCATGTGCTGTTGGATTGTGATCTGCTAAGAACACTTGTTCTTGCAGCAGCCTCAGCAAGAGTACACATCATGTGGCGCAGCGCTCTACAGCCCACAGACAGGCACTCAAGATCAACCACGGAGGCTGCTGGCTAACTCTCTGTAACAAATGGTATCTTGCAGGATCAGGGGCTGTCAGCTCACACCATGCAAGTTGTCTCTGCCAACAGAGGTCCTGCTCAGTCCTCAAGAGGATCCTAGAATGGGTAACAGCACGCACGTGGCGTTCTTCCCCTCTCCCCCTATGCCAGAGAAGGTGCCTGATGGGCCAGACAACACTTCGCATTGTTCCCACTACAGTATAACCTCAAACACACTTCATCCATGCATGCCGGTGCTTGCACAATGTGTAACTGACCGTGGCCACTACTTGCGGTTTTCTCTCCCTCTGCCTCCCTCTTCTCTCCACAGGCTGCTGCCCAACAAGTCTGCATCACAGCCACCATGCATGGAAGCCAGGGGCTGGCCTTCCCGCCTGCATACCATGGAGAACAGGAGGTTCCTGTCTGCTCTAAATCCAGCCGTTGAGCACTTCCCTCCAGCCATGCTACTCTACCTGTGCAATCCCATGACAGACAGTTATGCCACAGGTGCAGCAGGCCATGCTGTGCTCCAGGGCACAATGGCATTCTGGACCTTCCACCTTGCTGTCTGCCAGGGCATTGGCCAAGGCTCATGGGCCAAGCTACTGGGAGGGCTTGACAACCACTTCCGCCTAACATTGCTCAATAAAAGACCACTGACATTTGATTCAGTATCATTGACCTGCGTGCTGTCGTTATTTGTAGTCTAAGCCTAGCTAGGAAGGAATTCCACAGGCCAGCCTTACCCAGCCCATGCCCCTCCAGATAGGTTGGACTACAACTCCCATCACCCTGACCATTAGTTGTGCTTGCTGGAGTGGATTGGACTTGCACTGAGAACCATGTAAAGGAGGGGAAGGCTGCCTCAGAATCAGTAAGCATGATTGTTGCTCGGGGACATCAGTTGGGGAAAGACATGGCCAGGGATGGGATTCCAAGGCCCATGAGCTCACAGAAGAGGCAGGAGCACTGTGGAGGGTTACGTGAGGGGAGAGACTGCAAGCAGATGGGAGGGAGCACTCAGGAGGGCAGGGCATATTTTTCACACAGTCTATGGGTGGGGGCTGCCCAATCAAATCTCAGTGCATTCTTTCGTCTGCAAGCATGGGCCTCCAGTCCACAGAGATCCTGCCCCTGGTGGGTCTCCCCCTCTCCCCACCAGCCAGTTGGCTCAAAGGAGCATCCCGGCCAGGGCGGTCTCCCTGGAGTGGCTTCCTCCATCTGAGAGCCAAGTTGTGGGGCATAATCTTGGGACATTTTCTCAGGTGCGCACGCAACACCACTTGTATAATATTGGTGCCAGGAGCATGCATGTTCTTGATAGCGTGAACACACTCCTAATTGTGGTTGGTTTGATGTTTCATCCTCTGCCAGAGTGTGTGCCCTGTCAGCTTCTGCTCCTTGCTTGCTTGCTCACTCTGCTGGGTCTCACCCTTTGCAGACCCCTCTACTGCGTCATATGGTCACCAAAATGTCCGCACTGCATCAAGTTTTTGCATGAGCTGCCCCTTCTCAGCAATGGCTAGGAGAGTGTGTCTGAGGTATTTCCTGAGGTGCGGGGGTCACTTGTGTTAGTGCCACTTATCTGACCTTGGGTCCCTCTATACGACGTTGCCTGTTTCTCCGAATATGCGCTTTTTCCTATATTCGAATTTACGTCTAAAAGCGATAGACGAGAGCCGTGAAGGCGCATTCCGGGCTCCATATAGTGCACCTTACAATTGTTTATATGTGTAGATTCGCATAATAGTTTGAGCATAGATTGAGCCTTGAATGAGGAAGAGTTGAGGAAAGTACCCCCCCGGTGGCTTTTGGTACCGCCCACTGCTGCATTTCCTGCCGTTCGTTACCCCTGCCCACCTGGTAAAGCCAGTAAAGCAAGTTACATTGCAGTCTCTTCCTGTCAGATTGAAAGATCGCTTGTCTTTCAGATGTTACTCTGTTGCAAATTGGGTCTCCTTGGAAACACCCTGTGGGCTTGATTTTTTTTATTTTTTTATTTTTTTATTACACTTGTATACCGCCCCATAGCTGAAGCTGTCTGGACGGTTCACATAGGATTAAAACAATTAAAAACAATATACAAAAATTAAAACAGCAAAAACATACAACATACACACAATACACACAATACACACAATACACACATACATTTAAAACCACTACAACAACCAAAAAAGCTACAAAAACAAAAACAAACCCAGGCTCCTCAGTTATTGCCAAATGCCTGAGAGAAGAGGAAAGTCTTGACCTGGTGCCAAAAAGATAACATTGTTGGCGCCAGGCAGGCCTCGTCAGGGAGATTGTTCCACAATTGGGGGGCCACCACAGAGTTTTGTATTAAACTGCTTTGTCAAAGAAGATGTCAGGCAGTAAATGGAACTAGAACAAGAGATTCACTAGCACCAGGAAATGTGAACCACAGAGTTCAATCAGGCTTGAATTAGGGACAAAATGAGAGCACGTCCTGCGCCACGCTTCCCGGGGAGCAAGTCCCCCCACCTGCTCAATGCACCTTACTCCCGAGTAATAGCATGCAAGACGGCAGCTCAATGCCAGGAACTCTGTCATACAGAGAAAAGTTCCCCTGCCTTTTTCCAGCCAGTATCCCAGAAAGACAGAGAGAGGGAAATGGAGTAGATACGAAGCCTTAGTGGACCTCAAATACTCAAAATGAACAGCACACATCCTTTTTCCAACCCCCTTCCTCTAGCAACGAAGGGGCAATCATTCACTCATGACATCACCAGCCCTGCCCACCAAACTACGTCCACAATTAGCATTAATCCGAATGGTCAGTAGGGTTACATGACGATAATGCGCTCGAACTTCGGAGAAAAATTAAACATCGTGGTAAATCGACACCTTGGAAATGCGCAGTAATGGAGTCTATAAATTGTATAGACGTCTGATTTGCACCCCGCTTGTCTGTCCTAAATGCCATCAGAGCGAAGTCAAGGAGGCGCAAATAAGCCATCTAGAGGTACCCCTTGTCTGTTCAGGCATCATGGAGTGGGGGCTCTTTGATGGGATATCTTGCACTGTTTGAATCTTTGTTTTGTGGCTTTGTAGCATGATGCGTTTCTGTGTTTATTGTGGGCTATGTGGAGCCATTAGGTATCTGGGTTGTATTTTGTTAGGGTAATGGTGGTTTCAAACCCGTGGTGCTTCAGGACCGCGTGTGGCTGGATCACCAGAGTGGCCTACAGGAGCATCTGTGCTGTTGGCTGTAGCTCAGCCCTTGTCTTTGATTGGGTAGCCGTGCATGGGTGAGAGAGTCTTTTGCCAGGTAGGGGTCTCTAGTGGGTGGCAGGGGCTTCACTGGCTGCCTGTGTTGTGGGGTACATTGTGGGTGAGTCCTCTTGACTGGTTGCTGGTGGCTTAACTGTCATGGCTATTCTCTTCCAGCTGGCATAGTTTTTCTTTCCTAGTGGTTGCTCCTGCAGGGGCCAGTGCATTTTCTGCCAGGGTTACTCCAGCCAATATGCCTTCTAGCAGATCTCTGCACTTAAGATAGCTTTGTTATTCATGGACTTGTTCCACTCTGCTACCCCGTTCCTCAAATTTCCTACCATTTTCTTCCTGTGCTTGTAAATTCCTTTTCTCAAATAGGCTGAATGCTTTTACCAAGGCTGCCTTGACCTTATCTATAGTAACTGAATTATTCACCCATGATCCCTCCTCCCATACCTCTTGCCCTTTATGGTGTTTTTTGGAAGCATTTTTCCCCTAAATATTTGGAACAACAAGTAATTTTGCCTTGGTATTCCAGTTACTCCATGGACTTTATATAATAGTATTTGGATATTTGTTAAAGTGCCTTATATGAAAAAAGTAAAACCAATACAATCACATAGCCATTTCCAGGACCTGTGTAAAACATACCTGGCAACTTGTGGCCCTCCAGATGTTGTTGGAGTCCAATTCCCATCAGCCCCAGCCTGCATGGTCAGAGATAGCCAGTAGTTGGAGTCCAACAACATCTGAAGGGCCACAGGTTGCCCACTCCAGCCATAAAGTATATTTTTGAAAATAAATATGTAAGCAATGCTTAACCATCAAAGTGATATAATTTACCACTCAACTGATTAATTAGAATTCATTACTCTTATAAACCTGCTGTAATAAACAGATTCATTAATTAAACATCTAGTTCGAACATTATTATTTCAATAAATAAAACTATCTACATGCTTTTAACATCAAGACAAAACAGGGGGAAAAACCCAGTGTGTTGGATCCAAACTTATCATACTTAGGCCCCCTCTACAAGAGGTCGCTTTTACGCCTGATTCTCTGATTGTGCGCATTTCCCGATAATCACGTTTACGCCTAATACCTATATAAGAGAGACATGGAAGTGCATGATGGGCTCTCTGCAAGGCACTTTAAAGTTGTTTACATGTGGAGAATTGCATCATAAAATGTGGCTCGAACAAGGAAACATTGCCGAAAGTAATGCACTTTTTCCTGGAGGAACTGCCCCTTTGGGTTCCCGCCGTTTGCTAACCCCACCCACCAGAATCTCCCGTTTTTGGTTACCTGGGTTACCTGCCGGCAATCACCTGGTTTACCTGTTCCCTTTTGCCCGATCGCCATTTGAAGTTGTCCCCCCTCCCAACTGCTCAGGAGTAAATGGGAATGTGCCTCGCAAGCTTCCCCTCCAGCCCCCTTTTAAAACATATTTTCTGTCACGGCTGCCTCCCTCCCCCCTCCCTTTCCCCCCATAGGATTTGGGATTTGGGAAAAAGTGGGAGGTGTTCCTGCCGAAGGGGCGAAGGGGCAGCTCTCTTCATGCATGACATCATCACCACAGTCCACCCACTATTATCGTTAGTGCGACTTCTCAGAAGTTGATTACATGAAAAGAAGGCGCCGTAACTGTGGAGAAAAAAAAAGTAGCTATTTAACGTGAATGCGATAATGTGCAGAAACCTTGATAAAAATCGCCTGTACACCTCATTTGCGTTCCGTTTGTGTAGAGGTAAAATCATTAATGCGCCGTGAAAGAGCCTTAAAGCAATCGTGTAGAGGAAGCCTAGGAGTAGATCCTTTGAAATCAGTGGGATTTAAGTTAGTAATAATGACTAACTTGTCCTGTAAGTCTGGATCCAACTCAGTATATTTTAAATATTATACGTATTCTACATATTTTAAGTTTTTGCCACTTTTAACCAGATTCAAAGAATATTGTTACCAGATTAGTTTAGTTAATCAACATCAGCTCTACAATTATTTAATTCATTCAGAAATTAAGCCATTAATGAATTAAAGTCATGAAAATTAATGTATCTATTCAACACATAACCAATTAATGGAGCTTCAGTTTACAAACTGTTCATTAGAAGTCTATTCATTAAAGTACTGAAATCCCACACTGAAAATTTCATGATTATTCAATAATTAGTCTCTCAGTTCATCATTGTCCATTCAGACCAGTTTCTTCCAAAAGACAAAGTCTTTTTTTTTTTTTCATGATTAATATTTTTTTATTAATTTTTCCAACAAACACATACACAAATAAACAATAATATAACATACAATAACATAAAACCAATTCCCCCCTCAACTACCCCCCGTGCTCCCCCCCTTCCGAGACCGTCTCATTATCCTTCATCCTCTTTCCAAAATTTTAATGATTCTTTTGAAGGCAATTGTCCCTTCCCCGATCTTAAAACGTAATTCAAAAGGGGCGTCCATATTTCCCCAAAATCACTCTTCCTGGACATTCCCCTCTTTATTTTCATTTTACACGTCAACATATCATTCAAAGCTAAATCCCAAATTTCTTTATACCACTCTTCTATTGTATAACTTCGTTGCCCTTTCCAATTTTTAGCAATCAGTATTCTAACAGGTGCCAGGAGGTTGTTTACCAATTCTTTATTTATTACATCCTTATTCCTACTATCCCATATTGCTAGTAGAGCTAGCTTCGGGTTTAATTCCAACCTACTTCCAATTATATCACTTATTTCTTTACAAACCCCTACCCAAAATTTTTGTACTTGTTCACAGCTCCACCACATATGAAAATATGTCCCAACCTCCTGACACCCCCTCCAGCAATTCTTGGGCAATTTTTTATCAATCTGGTGAAATCTAACAGGTGTTAAATACCATCTCCAAACTGTCTTATAATAATTCTCCTTAATTCTAATCGACAATACCTTTAACATTCTTCCATTCCATATCCTCCCCCAATTATCTTCATTAATTTTCCCCCTTATATCTTCTTCCCAAACCTCTTTTATAACCTTAAGTGAGTCCTGAAATTCTTCCTCTATTAATATTTTATATATCTCACTAGTGAGTCCTTTCTTAGCTCTAGCTTCTTCTTTATCCCACGATTGTTCAATTAAATCTTCAAATCTAGTATTGTTTCTACATTCCTTATTCTTTGTGGTCCAATCCTGTGTCCATTTTAACAGCTGCAAACACTTGAACCACGCTAGCTTTTGTCCTTTAAATAAATTTTTAATATGCTCACTATCCTTCATCTTTTCCATCCAATTCCTTAATTTAATAATATCTAGTTCTTTCAAACTCGCTTCTATCTCTGATTTTAATACACTTGGGAAGTTACCCACTACTACAACTGGGGCAAGCGGAGACTCCCCTGGTATCAACTTCCCTCTATACTTCTCCCAGATCATTAATATATTTTCCAACAATGGGTTGTCCAGTACTTTCAATTCTTTCTTTTGCATTTTAGTAAAAAATATATTTCGTAATTTATACTCCACCTTTACTGTTTGCGATTCTAACCATTCCATGTCTTGTTCCCCTAAAATAGCATGAATAACATATCTTAACTGGTTCGCAATATAATAATTCTTAATATTCGGAAGTCCTAGACCTCCTTTCTTTTGAGCCTTATACCATAACCCCTTATTTATCCTAGCTCTTTTATCCCCATTACAATAAGCATTAATCATATTTTGCCAACTTTTAATCTCAGCTGCTGATATTCTAATAGGTAACATTCTAAACAAAAAATTAATCTTAGGTAATATATTCATTTTAATAACCGCTATTCTACCAAACCAAGAATGTTTTAATTTTCTATATATCTGTAACTTCTCCCCTACCTCTTTTCTTAACCTTACTAAGTTAAGTTCCTCTAGTCTATTTAATTCTCTATCTATATTAACTCCTAAATATCGTATTATGTTTTTATATCCTAATCCTAAATTAGCTTTACATTTCTCCATCTCTTCCTTGTTATAATTATACAACATCATTTCTGACTTTCCCCAATTAACTTGTAATCCTGTAATTTCCCCAAATTCTCTCAGATGTTTCTGAATCAGATCCCCGCTTTCAAGGGGATCTTCTAATGTCAGCAACGTATCATCCGCAAACATATTTACTTTAATCTTATCATTACTACCTATCCCCTTTAATCTATCATCTTCCCTAATTACATTTGCTAAAATTTCTATAACTACTGCAAATAAAATCGGCGAAAGTGGACATCCTTGCCTAGTTCCTCGAGCTAGATTTATTTGTTGCGTTAACCCATCATTAACCATTATTTCCGCTTTATTATTTTTATACATCTGATTAATCACTCCCATAAATTTATTTCCAAACCCAAACGTTTTTATTATTATTTTTAACGCTGGCCATTCCACGCAATCAAAGGCTTTGAAAATATCCAAAGCTACTAATCCTGCTTTTAACTTTCTTCTTTTTATAATATTTATTGTATTTATAACCCTCCCAATTAAATTTGGCATTTTCCTACCAACAATAAATCCACATTGATCATTTTTTATATATTTAAAAATAAATGAATCCATTCTTTTAGCCATTATTGCTGAAAATATTTTTGCATCCTGATTTATTAAAGATATTGGTCTATAAGATGCTGGATCCGTCATATCCTTGCCTGGCTTCTGTATTAAAATAACCATGGACTGATCCCAAGATGGCGGGGTCCTTCCTCCTTCTATTATATTATTATATAATTTTAATAATCTAGGTATTAAAATATCCTTAAATATTTTATAAAATTCCGGCCCCAGTCCATCAATCCCCGGAGACTTACCTCCTTTTAGTTTTGCAATAATTCCCTCAATTTCTTTCTCAGTAACCAAGGCTTCCATACTCTCTTTATCTTGATCATCCAGTCTTATTTTCCAATTTCTTTCTACATATTCCTGTATCTTATCATTTGTAACCGCCTCTGATGCATATAATTCTTTATAAAATTCCTGAAAAATTTTTAATTTATCTTTCATTAAATTACATCTATTCCCTAATTTATCTCTAATTGTCCCTATCATATTCTTAGCCTTCTCTGACCGCGTGGATCTAGCCAGCATTTTGGAATTTCTGTTATTATATTCAAAAAAATCTCTCTTTAAATACAACAAGTTCTTCTGAACCTGTTCTAATTCTTCTGTCTCCAATTCCTTTTTCTTAGCTTGAATTAAGGCATATAACCGCTTATCTTTAGTCTCCCTTAATCTCTCCTCTAGTCTCCTTATCTCTTCTTCAACGTTTTTATTACGTACTTCCTGTTGCTTTTTAAGTGTGGACATTTCCCTAATACACATCCCTCTTATTACTGCTTTCATTGTATCCCATAATAATCCTTGCGCATTAACTCCTTTTTCATTTATCTGCCATATTTCCTGTACTTCCTTTTTAAATTTCTCTACTATATTTTTATTTTTAAAAATTCTTCCATCCATTCTCCATCTCTTTGCTTGTTTATAATCCTTCTTCCTCTTCATCTCCATCGACATTAATGCATGGTCAGTGATCTTTATTACTCCTATATCGCAATCTATTAAATTTGATAGCATATTCTTTGATATAAATATATAATCAATCCTTGAATAACTCTTAAATCTAGGTGAGTAAAAGGTATATTTCCTCTCTTCTCCTTTTAATACTCTCCATACATCCATTAATTCTTTCCCCTCCATTAATTTAGCTAATTCCGTCTTCCCCCCACCTCTAGCATCTCTAATAATATTATCCCTATCTTTCCCTTTATGAATTACCATATTAAAATCTCCTGCCATCACAATATTTTTGTTCCCTAAATCTCCCCCCATATCAAACACTTCTTTAAAGAATTCCATTTGATTCCCATTTGGAGCATAGACATTAATCAACACAAATTCTTCCCCTTCCATCGTACAGTAGATTATAAGGATCCTTCCATTCTTATCTTTCTTTACACTTTGAATGTCAATACCACATTTCTTCGAGATTATGGTTGCCACACCTCTCGCTTTAGAAGTACCACATGACTTTTCATACACTCCTATTTCCCTCATTCGCAACTCATTAACCCCCTCCTTTGTCTGATGAGTTTCCTGCAAGAAGATTATATCAATTTTTTCCCTTTTCAACATTGTTTCAATTCTTCGTCTTTTAACCACCGTTCCTAGCCCCTTAACATTTAAAGTTGCCCATCTCAATTTATTTTCCATCTCTTAATTTCAACCATATGTATCCATTGATCTCGGTCGGTGAACCCCATACCCCCCTTCCCCTCCCTCCCCCCACACAGACCCTCAGTATCCCCCCCCACCCCCCTCCCTTCCCTCCCCCTACACTTACCCTCCTTTTACCCCCCTGCTCACCAGACCTCTGGGCACTGGTCCCAATTATTTTAGAACTCTTCAGGGGGGGGGAACCGGCCCAACCCTCAGAGCAAAGTCCGAACCTCCACTCCTTTACCCTTTCCCCACTGATCCCATTTCATTGACTAGCCCCTCCAACCGCTCCTTCTTCTTGGACTACTTCTCCCGGGTCGTTGGGATCGATTATGCCCAACTTCTCCAACAGCTGAATTCCTTGCTCACACGATGTTATTCTTTCTTGCTTCCCACACCAAGCAAATCTCAGAAATACTGGATATCCCCAATTGTACGTTATCGATTTCTTCCTCAATGCTGCTGTACATATCTTGACACTCTTCCTCCACTGGATGGTCTGCGGGGAAAGATCCTGAAAAATCTCAATTGCTGTTGCTTGAATCATTGGTTGAGGTTGTTTCCTGATTGCTTGCATCAATTTTTCTTTTTTATAATAATTTGCAAATTTAACAATTATGTCTCTTGGAAGCACTCCTCTACCTTTGAAACCAACTCGATGCACCCGTTCAAGATCATCTTCCTCCCAGGCCCCCTCCGGAAATTGTGTTTTTAACCACGACAGAATTGTATCTCTTAAATCTTTTAAATTCTCTCTTTCTTGTTCCGGATATTTTCTTATGCGCAGATTTGCTCGTCTGTCCCGATCCTCCATAGCGATAATGCGTTGTTCATGTTGAGAAAGTTGGTCCTCATGCTTCTTGCAAGTTTCAGCCAGAGCTCTTGTGTCTGTCTGCAGCACTCCAACATCCTTCACCACTTGTGTTAAGCCCTCCATAAGTTCCTCTTGCGTGTCTTTAATGCGCTTGGCCAAGCGCTCTTCAAGCCCAACAAGCATTTTATTTATATCCACCTTTAACTCGTCCATTGGGTCTGGCTGCCCTCCTCTGGTAGTCTTTGGAATTACAACTGGGTCTGCAGTTGGTATTTTTACTGGAGACTTCTTTGCTGTCTTCTTATCTGGAATGTCTGGCATGTTTTGCTCCTCCAGGCGCGTCAATCTCTGCCAGGTACGATCCGAACCGCGCTCTTTTGAGGATCTTACCCAGGCTGGGGTGGGAGCAGAAGATTTCTTCTGTCGTCCCTCCTTCTTTCTCATGAATTATCCCCCACCCTGTCTGCTTGTTCCTCTTGTTTACGTCAGACTGGATTACAAGTTCACTGGGGATTGACTTTAATCATCTTCTCAATAATCAGTTTTATTTCCAACAGTCTCTCCCCCAGTAACCTACTCAGCCAGTCTGCCTTAAATCCTCATTTATAAGTCCATAAATCGCCTCAAATATGGCCGCTTCACTTTCGTTTCTCCTTCAAGAGCTGACGACTCTTACAACCCCTCCTCTGTCCCTCCAGAGATCAATCAGTTCCAGAGACAATAACAGACTTTCTTTTAACAAGTTTAACCCAGGCTGGAGTGGGAATAAAGCTTCTTATAACATCACTCCTTGTTGCTCGTAAATTATCCCCTCTCTCCGTCCGTCTGGGTTCTCCTTTACTTTTTCTTTTTTTTTTTTGCCACAGCCAGTCAGCCCAAACTGCCAGTTTACTGGAGCTTGCTCATATTGTTCTATTTCAAGTCCAAAACTCTCCCCCAGTAAACTAATCAAGTAGTCTTCCTTGTATCATTCGTAAAAGTCAATAAATTACCTCACCGACGTCTTCCTTCTTTGTTGTTAGCTCGAAGCGCCTGGTTTCACTTTAACAACCATCAAGCTCTGTCGCTTTTCAGCTCCCGGTCGGATAATTAATCACTTCCAGCCTTTCCCTGTCAACATAACATGTCTTTATGCCTCTCTTGAGACTCTTCCGTAAGGAATTAGTGCTTAATTCAAAGCTTTTTTAAGGAGCACCGAGGATCTATGACTTTACCCCGTCGCGTTCATAGCCACGCCCCCAAAAGACAAAGTCTTAAGAAACCATGGCCGTGTCTTGATGGTGGCGTGTTGGCGTCTTGAGCCCTGGATCCCTGCATTTGCATGCCTTCCCGCTATCTGCACGGCAAGGGGTGCAGAACGGGGTTTGCTGGAAGGAGCCACCGCCGCGCCTGTGCACCACTGCACATCATTGTATGGGTGCCGGGGAGCATCCCCCCCTCACTTTTTAAAGATTTATTTAAAAACTTATTTTGGTGTTTATGCACCTCTCCAGTGTGGCATCCTTCTGTCATGCCGGAGAGGTGTGGAGGCGTCATTCTATGGATGTTGCTTGCATCTGCGCATCCCCCATGTTTTTTTTTAATCCATAATTTGATTACACAGAAGTCTTTAGGAGTTCATCACCATCAGCTAGCAGAAGGTAGAAGCAAAGTTCTGCAACCCACACAGTATCAGGGGCCATCAGATATCTCCTTCAAACAACAGGAAGAGGAAAAGAAAGTGGCTCTTTTTCTTCCACTGACATTTGACCTGACCCCCTCCTCTTTCCAGCCGATGGTGACCAATCAGGGGTCGCCATCGGATGGGGCACACCTCCTCCACACCTCCGAAGCAAGGTGACAGATGGCCCTCATCGCCTCACTCCAAGTGAGAAAAGTCAGGGTAAGTACACAACTTTTTAAAATCAGAGTTTCAGGGGAAAGCCCTGGGATGGCTCCGCGATGGTGGCTGCGTCATATAAATGACCTGCCGCCACTGCAGATCCACCCTGGGGTTTTAATAATAATAATAATAATAATAATAATAATAATAATGATAATAATAATAATATATTTATTTATTTATTACCCGCCTCTGGGCCGCTGGGCTGCTATGCCCTGGCTGCTGCTGCTGCTGGAAAGGGACTTATAGGCAGCACTCAGACCCAGCATCGAGCTGGTTTGCATGGAACAAGAAGTCACTCACAACCCTAAAACAGGCCATGGCTTTGGGTGTCTTGTTAACCATCCCAACAACCCACCCTGGCTGGGTTCCTATGTAATGGTAAGCTGGGGTGTCCCTTTGCAGCAGCTTGAATTTTTAAAATGTAAAATGGCCAGCCCCTC
This sequence comes from Anniella stebbinsi, assembly GCA_029215795.1. Lineage (NCBI taxonomy): Eukaryota > Metazoa > Chordata > Lepidosauria > Squamata > Anniellidae > Anniella > Anniella stebbinsi. Next base: position 105,901,660 of record JARDYH010000003.1, read on the forward strand.
GGGTTAGGGTGGGCGGCCATTACATGTGAATCAGGTTATTGGCTTTCATGGGAGGTGGAGATCCACGGTAGGAACCCTCCCTTCCTCTCACTGGCTACCACCTTCTTGGTTTCCCCAGCACCTGAACATTGTTTTATATGCTGCACCGGGACCCAGCACACCTCTCAAACATCCTGACAAGAGATAGGCAATGGCTTTCACAGGGTGGAGGGTGTGGTGAGAATTCATGGCAGGTAGAGACCCTCCTTTCCTCCCACTGGCTTACCACTTCCTTTTTTTCTTGTATGATTCTAGGCCTTGCGGCAGGAGTGGGGAGTGTGTAGGGTGACCAGATGCTGGTGGACTGCTACTCCCATGAGACCTAGCTAGTATAGTTCATGGTGAGGGATGTTCAGAGTTGCAGTCCCACAACATCTGGAGGACCACACCCCTGCCTTGAATACAGGCGTCATACTGTGTGGGAATGTCTGAGGAAACCTCTGAAGCCTTACATGCTCAGCTGATTTCCAGTGGTCAAGGGGTGTGACTTCACTTCCATGTCCAGCAACCACTTAATAAACTGTGCAAGTTTGTTTTATACATTGCTCTGGGGGCTTGTTGGGGAAGAAGCGTGGTTTATAAGTAGTCTGATAAATAAATAAAATCAAGCAGAGATATGCAAATGGCTGTAATGTGCACAATTTATGCAGGTCATAGAATCCAACTTTTCTTGATGCAGAATTTGGGATACCTTAGTGCAGAATGGAATATCTTAACCAATTTCATAGGGATGGAAGGCAATCTTTAATAAAGCTGTCTGCAGTGTCTGCTTCCAACTGAAAATATGTTGCATGCTGATTTATTGGTGTTAACAAATTATCTTTGTTTGTTTGTTAGTCACTTGGCTTTATCCATCCTGAGGCTTGTAGGTATTAAATTTAATATGTCTAGGGACAGAAATTATGTGCGTGCCTTTGTACAACCACAGTACAACAGCTTACATTGGGACCACATGGCACCTTTAGTTTAGACTGTATAAATACATGAAAGACCCATGTGGATCACCTTGCTGTTTAGCATCAGGGTGAGAAAATGTGCTCTGTGCTATGGTGTGAATACATATAAACAGCATGAAGATTTGAAGTGGCACACGGAGAATGGCATATTGTCTACTTGCCTTTCTTTGAAAGCTATAAACACTTTGGAATGTAGATTTTGACAGGGACTCTTTTGAAATTAACCTACTGAAGAAGACCAAAGTTGAGACATGTCTTGTTATTGGGACAGACTGTGAATTTTGCTGTCTGAATGTTTAGCTTAGGGTCCACTTTTTTAGACGCTGTTGTCTGATTATGGACCGGAATCATATGACTGGCATGAGCTATATACTAGTACATGAAACTTGCAATCATGTGCAGACCTCCTAGGGACTAGGGGTAAGGCCCATTGAAGACAGTGGGACTTGCTTCTGAGTAAGCACCAAAGGATTGAGCTGTAAGATTTTATTTTCTAAGCATCAATATGCCCTTGTCAGCCTTCCCCAACCTGGTGCCCTCCAGATGTTTTGTATTTCAACTTCCATTGCATGCACTATACTAGAGTGACCATATACAAAAGAAGGCAGGGGCCCTGCAACTTTAACTGTTGCGATGAAGAGGGAATTCCACCAGGAACTAATTGCATACAAATGACACTGGCTGAAATTCCCTTTTCTCTACAACTGTTAAAGTTACATGAGCCCTGACCTGGATTTTATCTGGTCACCCTACTTGCCAAGTGAATGATGCTGCAGTGAATTTTCAGCAAGGTAATGTGGAGAAAAACATTTGAACAGGGTTAGGATTCTGTAAGATTCATGTTGAACTCCACAGTATCTCTAATTCTTCATACCACAAATATTTCACTTTAATTTCCCAGGTAGGTTAGCACATCCTGAATCTATCACAAGTTGAAACTAACCACTGAAACCGGCACAAACTGTATAATACAAAGACATTCCAAATTCCCGAGTGCAGTTTTGGTTGGGAATCCATTGTTGTTCTGTAAGAAGAAACTGGGTCCCGCACGCTTCTTGGGAATTGGCCTGCAATGTTTAGATTGTATTAGCAGAGCAATGTGCCAAATGGATTAGTTATCAGATCCTCCATGAACCTGTTGTTTTTCAAGCAACGAACAATCAAGCAAAACTGAGCGATTTTCTTAATCTGCCGCTTATGCAATGCAATGAGAACGCTGTGGAATTCTTCCCCCTCCCCACTTTGGGATGGGTGAAGTTGTGAAGCATGACAAATACAAGCAGCCTCTTTCAAAAAGCACTAACTAAACCATACTTTTGGAGGGTAGCATTAAGGTATTATTTCATAATGCCCTTTCAGTGAAAGCATTCCGAACATTTCCTTTTATTTGCTAATGTTACTTCCTGAACAAATAAACACGATGAACACCTACTGCATCTATTTAAAAAAACCAAAAAAAAACCCACTGATCATTAAAACATTCTTTGAATAGTTTTCTTTAAGGTGCTCAAGAAGTAGCAAAGTTTGCAAAGGTGTTGTGAGTCCGCTTGGAAACTTTTGCCAAAGGTCACGTTGCGCAACCTATGAACCATCAAGGTTGATGCAGCCCACTAGTAGGATTGCCTTATAGTTGAGTCCCTGAGACTCAGGGGATGGAGCCTGGGAATGAATGGGTGATGTCTTTGGAACAAATGGGTGATGTCTTTGGCAACCATAGCTGATACGTATCTAAGTACAAAGCACAAATTTCATGAGCAAAAACAGAGATATATTGGCTAGCACCCCCATTATTATATCAAGGGGAACCCCAACCTACATACATCATTTCACATTGCTAATGGCTCTACTCCAACTGATTTATGCTATATTACTTACACTGCAATTATATGTCTTCCGCTGATTTAAAAGTGAGGTGTTTGTTCTTTAGGGTAAATATATACTAGAAAAATATCCTGGTCCTATGCCAGCCTTCCCTAACCTGGCTCCCTCTAGATGTTTTGGACTACAACTCCCAGAAGTCCTGACTATTGGCCATGTTGGGTGGGGCTAAAGGAAGGTGATATCCCCAGCTTGGAGAAGGCTGTTCTACAATATGATTATCAACAGCTTAAATAGACCCCAGGAGCTTCAGCCTGAGAACTGTGTGGTGCCTTTGTGTTGATGCACACATATTTACCTACGTGTGCACTAAACAAAAATGAGGGCACTATCCACTCCAAGATGCGATATCTAGACACCCCCAAGGAGAGACCTAAATTCTGAAGAATGACAACTCATGATAGGGACAGTGAATGATTAGGGAGAGGTACCAAGAAAAAGGGACTGTCCCCAGTGACTGTCAGGAAATGTCAGGAAAAACCAGGACAAGTCAGGATTTTTGGTAACAAATCTGGGAAGGGTAGGGTGACCAGATAAAATCCAGGTCAAGGCTCATGTAACTTTAACAGTTGTAGAGAAAAGGGAATTTCAGCCAGGGTCATTTGTATGTAATTAGTTCCTGGTGAAATTCCCTCTTCATCACAACAGTTAAAGTTGCAGGGGCCCTGCCTTCTTTTGTATATGGTCACTCTAGTATAGTGCATGCACCTTTAACTGTTGTGATGAAGAGGGAATTTCACCAGGGACTAATTGCATACAAATGACACTGGCTGAAATTCCCTTTTCTCTACAACTGTTAAAGTTACAGGAGCCCTGACCTGGATTTTATCTGGTCACCCTAGGGAAGGGGATATTTTTAAAGATAAGGAGATGAAACTTGGCATCATGATAGCTCTTAAGTAGGGCCTTAGCCATGCCAAGTTTCAAGCAAATCTGCTCATCTGTTGATTTTTAGCAAATTTCAAAACAAAATTGAACTTTAAAAATAAAAAAATAAAAAGCCAGCCAGCCAGCAGCAAGCCCAGTTAAGCAGCAGCTTGCAGCAGAGTGAGGATACAATCAGAAAAGATATTTGAGGGAAGGGGAGAATGTATCACACAGAGTACAGCAAGAAAGTACAGCAAAAGCTACAAAAGTAGGAGTGAGTGAAGTTAATTTCAGATACATGGCATGTCTCACTTGTTATTTCAGTGATTTTAACATAAGATGTTATGTAGAACAGATTTGTCTTAATTGTGTGCTGAAAAATCCGACATGTGTCCAAGGCTATGTTCCGGTGGGCACTCCCCCTTGGTGCTGGACATGCCCCCTGGGAACAGACATGTTGGTGGGGATGCCCCCTTGGGGGCCGACCACGTTGTCCTCCTTTTTGGTTTCCAAAATATGGTCACCCTAGGCAACAGCCAGACTCTGGCTTCCTCTAGATGATCAATTTACGCCTCCTTTACAGCGCATTAACAGTTTTACCTCTTTACAAACAAAGCTCAAATCAGGCGTGCAGCTGATTTTTATCTTTGTTAATGTGCATTTTCGAATTTGCATTTAAGAGCGACTTTTACTTTCCTCTGAAGCTACAGCGCCTTATCTTAGTGTAAACAACTTCTGAGCATTTGCATTAATGGTGATAGTGTCATGCTTTGGTGGTGATGTCATGCATGGATAACTGCCCCTTCGCTGGGAACACCTCCCAGTTGTTCTGTCTCCTCCCTCCCACTTCCTTCTTCTTCTTTGTCCCTCAGGATGGAATCTCCAGGAATGGCTGACCTAACCTGTACTGAAAATAAAGTTTCTTTTAAATCCCCTACCGGAATATTTCTTTCATCGAGACATGGGGCCAGATGGAGGTGGTTTCACAGGAAGCAAGGGGGTTGCAGTAAGGATGTGCGGATGATTAGCGATTCGCTAAGACAAATTGTCCCCTTCCTTGCTGGGTTCTTGACATTGAGCTGTGTGGGTGTGGGTGTGGGTGTGCATGTGTATGTTGTAGATCCCCCAAAAGACAAGTTATTCCTGAGATACGACTGGAATATCTTTATTCTACAAATGCTGTTAAAAGGAGAGCAGAAGCCGATTGCAAAGGAAAGCCTGGCCAGAGGAATCAGAAAGGGGTGGGCAAGACATCCCGTAAGAGCCTGTCCGAAGCCTTAGGCTTGCATTTCCATTTACTCCTCAGCAGTTGGGGGGGGGGCGACTACTACAAATGGCGATCGGGCACAAAGGAAGAGGTGAACCAGGTGACCAAAGGCGGGAGATTCAGGTGGGCAGGGTTAACAAATGGCGGGAAACTGAGAGGGCAGTTCCACGAGGAAACGGGGAGGTGCTTTCATCAACATTTCCTTATTCGAGCCTCAATCTATTCTTCATTGATAATGCGATTCTCCGCATAGATGATGATGATGATGATGATGATGATTATGCATAGAGCCCATCATTCGCTTCCACGTCTCTCGTCTATAGGTATTAGGTGTAAACTCGACTGTAGGCTAATGTGCATATTCAGAGAATCAGGTGTAAAAGCGACCTCTTCTAGAGGGGACCTCTGGTTTTGCTTGAATGGCTCTCTAGTCTTGTTTTAGCTTCTCTGTGTGCTGCAGAGACCATTCTGCCCACCTGCCTGCTTTCCTGTCTTTTCATTCCAGCCAGACTCCTCTGGCTGGCCTGTTCAGCTCAGCTTCTGCCTCTGGAGTGGACTGACCCTCCTGTAGATGTGCTCTAGTGCGCCACCCTGGCTCCTTTCCTAATCCGGCCAGAACTCCCACTTTCAGCTCTCTGCATGCTTGGATCTAGGCTAACACGGAGAGAAGTGCCACATGAAGCCCCACTGCATTTTAAAATGCACTGTAGGAGGGGCCTGTTCTTGCCACTCATTAAACAGACCTGATTCACTTATATCACATTAGGGCAATTCCTATCTTTAGTACCTGCCCATCATAAAAAAAACCTACTTGTATTTTGCCTTTTGCACAGACCTTGGTGTATATAAAACACATATTGCTTGGCTTCCTAACTGCCTTCCTGTGCAGTTAGTAAACGTTGCTGGATGCATTTGAGTCGTAGCTAATCTATGATAAGTCCAACCAGATCTATTTTAATATCATATGATATATGAAGTGTTCTTAATAGTTCAAATAAGGAAACTATTATTGCCCAGTTTGCTAGCACAGGCTGTTTCAGAGCCAGTTCGCATAAACTACTGTAGCGAAGGGGGAAATAAACACATCGTGCAGGGAGAAGAGCCTTCCGCAATGCGTAACAGTGATGGTGAGGGAGGTGGTGCTAAAAATGAACCTTAGGGTAGGAACTATCAGGGTGATATGATTATATGAGCGTCCTTATTTCTTCTATGAAATGTTGGTGGTTCTGAAGTGAAATGGGGACAAATCAATGCATAAATGTTTGAAGAAGCATGAGTATGTTCTACTCAAGTATTCATAACATTCTTCTGAGTTTTTTTAAAAATTGTGAATATTTCTAGTTGTTACTCGGTACTATTCAGGCAGTATGCCCAGCAAATCCTATCCTGATCTTTGCCCTGCCCCACCCCCCTCAATCCCACCCGTGCACAGGCAATCTTCAGTCTCACGGTCAAATTTCCAAAATAAGTGAGATTTTTTGTTGACCCTCTGAATGGGTGGCCGGCTCATCACAAAGATTTGTCCATCAGCCGAGTAGATTTGAGACAAAGGTGACTAGGCCTTGTTAAGGGACAGAACCCATGACCTCCTAATCCTATCGCATGTGTAAGAGAGCATGTGTAGTTCAATGGGCATTAGACTTGGGGGAACAATTTGGGGGAACATTCAAGCCATTCTAAGACTTGAGGAGGGTTCAAGGCAACGAAGACCCGGTTTCAGATGCTGTGGCTGCATTTTTATTTCAGCTTGCAATGTTCCAAAGTGGGTTGCCTCTGTATTCTACCCATTGCATATCTACATGCCAAAGGAAGCTTTTAACATCCTTGGTTTAGAAACTATTTTTAAAAGACAGCTATGCCCATGTTTAACCCAGTCATTTCAAAAGTCTATGACATGATCACTACTAATTGTTTAATATTTTAAGTTCTTGGAAATGCAGAACGATCACTTACAGAGGAAGCTGGGTTTTTGTTTTGTTTTCAAAGTATTGTTAAAACAAATTTTGCATCTCATTGAGAACCCCAGGGCAGTACAATGTCTGTCATCAGAATCCTATTTGCCTTTCTTTCTCTCTAGTCTCAATATACTTCTTTTTGCAACTTTTCTTAAAATTTCTCCATTCATTACAGTTCTCCCTTGTCATCTCCCATGCTTGAAACAACTCTCAGAAAGTATCGTATTTCACCGAATCTAAGATGCCATTGATTCTAAGCCACACCTTAATTTTAGGGCCACCGTCAGGAAAAAAGCATTGCGTTGATTCTAAGCCGCACCCCCGCCACAGCAAAAGCTACGTGGAAGGAAAAGAGCCCCTGAGGAGAGGTCCTCCAGCGGGCAGGTTTGTTTCTACTTCGTAGGTACGCCGCGTTTCCAGGCCAGGGAGTTACTACAAAGTAGAAACAAACCTGCCGTCCCGAGCGCCTCTCCTCAGGGGCTCTTTTCCTTCGATGTCGCTTTTGCTGTGGTTGGTGCAGCCTCTGCCCTCCTTTTGTGTGTGTGTGCGTGCTGCTGTTTGTGAGGAAACGGAGCAGCTGCCACGTGCAGTGTGGGGCAGGTGACGAGGCGGCGGCAGCGGCCTCCCCTCGGTTGATTCCTTTCCCCTCAGCCCCTCCATTTCTTCCTCCTCCTCCTCCGTAATGTTGCCTGTCTCCCCCATCCCACCCCTGGATGGACTGAGGGGACGACGATGATGGAAGCAGCGCCTGGCCAGGGGTCTGAGGAGGGTCGCCCACAACGGCACAGCGGAGGGGGGAGGGAGGCGGATCTTGGCCCGGGGGGCTGCAGTGGCAGGGGCCCTGCCTTCTTTTGTATCTGGTCACTCTAGTATAGTGCCTGCAACTTTAATTGTTGTGATGAAGAGGGAATTTCACCAAGAACTAATTGCATACAAATGACACCGGCTGAAATTCCCTTTTCTCTACAACACTTAAAGTTACATGAGCCCTGACCTGGATTTTATCTGGTCACCCTAACAGTGACATCATAATATCATCACTCTTGGATCTTCCGGGGCTGTGCTCCACTATTGGTTGGCACTTTTCAGTATCAGGGAAACCCCGAGTATGATGACATCACATCACCATGTGTCATCTTTTACTAGATGCTACCAGAAAGACAAGTATTATTGTTGCTTTATTTTGATTGTTGCGTGCCGCCTGGGTGACATTTGTGGAAAAGTGGTATAAAAGAATTAAAATAAATAAAGATTATTGGCAACTACTCATCTAGGCCTTATTTTTAAATGGTATGTTCCTCGTGCAAGATCAAACCTAGACAGAGGGTCTTTACATAGAGATCCATCTCTTTTATTTATATTCAGTAGCAGAACCTTCACTGGCAAATGGTAACCAGCTGTAAAACGGGGTGGGGAGGAGGAGGAGGAGGCTTAGGAGTAGGAAAGAGAAAAATTATCCACAAAGGCTTTTTTCAAGGGCTGCTGCTGATATATTTATTATTTATTCAGCACCATCAGCATACATATTGGCTGAATTCGGACAACACATTCGTCAATGGTGGGTTGAGTAGCCAACTCACAGTGGGTTATTTTGCGGGTACTCCCCACACAACATATTCCTACACAACTAAGGGTGGTTGGCGCTGGTGTTGAGTGGACTAATAGTGGACTAATAGCAAGTTGCACCAGTTGTAGCAGAGTGGCAGCCACCACTTTGGTCGCTCTTGCTGTCTGCCTCTATGGGGTTGTGTTTTAACCCACTCACCACACGCCATTAACACACTCACCCCTCCACACAACACTTTAAATAACTGGCTTCGAGCTAAACAACTTGCAAGCCAGTTATTTCTCTCAGTTGCTTATTTGGGCGGAATAGCATACCGTCAGTAGTTTGTGAGCGGCGTGTTACCCTCCACACAACATAATAAGCAACACAACTGATGATTGTTTCCCCCACCCCCTCAGTTACTTAATGTGTTGTCTGAATTCAGCCATTGAGTTTCATAAGCTAAAAACAGACAAAAGAATTTGCTCTGCTAAATCAGCTAAGCTGATGGCTTATTGATGAGATGTTGCTACCTTAAGTGCTGTTCTTGAATAAATAGATTATGGTTGTAATAAAATCTCATTGGAAATCAAATGCAGATACCAGGTGTTTGGTGAATATTTGGTAGTTATTCAAACATCCCAAAATCATCTGGCTCATTTTCAGAATTGAAATCCATGGAGTAGCAGTTTCTGGGAACAACTCCACCTTGGCAAAACCAGTGTATCGTATTGTCCCTGAAAGGCTATGACCAACCAGTGCAGGTTCTGAAACAGGGATATGATGTATTTTGTGTGATCTGTGGCCCTTGTGAAATATATGCTGTATTATGGCCCACTGGAGCCTGTGGATGCTCTTCAAAGGTGGCCACTCACACAGCTCGTTTCGGGAGTCGAGAACTAAGGCTACAAAGACATACATGTGATTGATGAGTCCAGAATTAGTGAGCTATGGTTGTAGCCCCTTTATCAGGTGGAAATGGTTAAAAGAAAGAAAGAAAGAAAGAAAAGAGTACCTTTCCCTGTAGCTTGAATTTAATTGTGCAGGTATAGGCTTGGGTCCTGGTTCCTTCAAAGACCACCTCATAGCCACATATAAGATTTATTGCAGTCCCGTAACTGCAGCTGGGCAATAGGAGCACCCACCCATTGTGCAACATGGTCAGGGATAAAATCAACATAAAATATTGTACAATATATTGACAACTATTAAAATAGTGTTAAATTATGGAATCTTTCCTCAGTATGGAATCACTAAGTATGGGCCTTTCTACACCATGGGGTGTAGAGGGAGGGGCAGGAGGACGATCCTGGATGTACCTGTTTCTGGGATCGTTTTCTTCTTTCTTAGCCAGGTAGCGGAAGTTCCGCTTCCCCCGGGTGTGATGCACTTGTTGCGCCCGCCATTTTTTTTGTTTTTTTCCCCATTTTCGGCCCACGGAGAGTGCACGAACGCTCCTGCGCAACATGTAAGTTTTAGAAAAAACCCACACAAAATCAGGGGCCCACCCCCCCTTATCATCCCAGGGGTGGCAAAATTGCTGCCACACCCCTCCCCTGATGGGCACGGAGCTGCGCGATGCAGCTCCATGACCATTTCTGCTGCCGCGCTTACTTGCAAGTAAGCGTGGTAGCAGCTGGGATGGGCGGCCACATCTCCCACTGTCTTGGGCCATTCTTGGGACCGCGGGAAGAATCGGGTTTCCCCAGGGATCCCGTAGTCTGGGGGAAACCCGTGCCCTTCTGCCTTTCTCCGGCAGTCCCTGTACGACATTTGGACTCACAGGGAACACCTAGGGGCTATCCCACATCCAAAGGCCCGTGTAAAATTGTCCTATGTTTTCAAGATGGTAGAGGAAAAGCCAGGGGCCAGGTTGCTCAGAGGCTCTGTGAAGGAAGCAGGTGAGGCAGAACACAATAGGTGCAGTTTCTCATTGGAGAAAGTCCCCGGTGACCATATGTCAAGAAAAACCAAGAAAAGTCAGGATTTTTGGTAACAAATCCAGGAAGGGGGGGAAATTATGAAATTTGAAGAAAAATCTGGATTTTTCCCATCCTCCCCCCCCCCCCCCCCCACAAAGGGCAGCTCTACTTTATAGTCAATGGGAAATCACAAAAATGCTTACAGCTCAGTCATTTTTAACGCTAAGGAGATGACACTTGGCAACATGATAGCCCTTAGGTAGGGCTTTAATGATGCCAAATTTGAAGCAGATCTGTTCATCTATTGAGTTTTAGGATTTTTTTAATTTTGAGGTTTTAAAATTATTATTTTTAAACCATCATTTTTAAAGATAAAGGGATGAAACTTGGCATCATGATAGCTTTTACGTAGGGCTTTAGCAATGCCAAGTTTGAATCAGATCTGTCCATCTGTTGATTTTTTAGCAATTTTTTAAAATTTGAGGTTTTATAATTAATTTCTTAAAATACCAACATTTTTAAAGATAAGGAGATGAAACTTGGAATCAAGATAGATCTTCAGTAGGGCTTTAGCCATGCCAAGTTTCAAGCAGTTCTGTTCATCCATTGAGTTTTAGGATTCTTTAAAAATTTGAGGTTTTAAAATTAGTATTAAAAAGAACAACAACATCATTTTTAAAGATAAGGAGATGAAACTTGGCATCATAGTAGCTCTTAAGTAGGGCTTTAGCCAAGCCAAGTTTCAAGCAAATCTGTTGATCTGTTGATTTTTTAGCAAGTTTCAAAACAAATTTGAACCGGCCAGCAGCAAGCCCTGTTAAGCAGCAGCTTGCAGCGGAGAGAGGATACAATCAGAAAAGATATTTGAGGAAAGGGGAGAATGTATCACACAGAGTACAGCAACAAAGTACAGCAAAAGCTACAAGAATAGGAGTGAGTGAAGTTAATTTTATATACATTGGAAGTCTCACTTCTTATTTCAGTGATTTTAACATTAAGATGTTACGTAGAAAAGATTTGTCTTAATTGTGAGCAGTAAAATCCGACATGTGTCCAAGGCTATGTTCAGGTGGGCACACCCCCTTGGTGCTGGACATGCCCCCTGGGAGCGGACATGTTGGTGGGGACGCCCCCTTGGGGGCCGACCATGTTGTCCTCCTTTTTGGTTTCCAGAATATGGTCACCCTATTTTATATGCTCAGTGGAAATACACTTCCCAGATAGAAGTCTCTACTAAACATTCAGTGTGGACCAAAGGGTGATAAAGGTGAGGCATAAAGGTCAGGGAAATACAATAGGAAACAATATGGGAGGGTGCCAAAGGGTGTGCTGAAACCATGAAGAGCTTCAATGCCTTAGGCTATAAGCCAAGCATGTGAGGACCTGTTTGTGTAAGTTCTGTTCTATACATGCACCAGGATGAGATGGCAGAATCCTGAGGTAGTAGAGTAGACTGTGGGTGCCTCTACAAGAGAGGTTTAATGCGCTTTGAAGGTTCATTAAAAATTTTACCTCTACAAGAACGGAGCGCAAATCGGGCGTAGAGGCGCGTTATCTCCCCGATAATGCGCATTTTCGAATGCGCGTTAAATCGCGAGTTTTATTTTGCTCCGGCCATTAAAGCGCATTTTCCCCGTGTGAACAAGCGATTATGCGCATTAACTTCTTGTAAAGCGCTTTTTGGACATCTATTAATGCGCTTCGCCGCCTCTCGCCGCCTCCCGTGCAGAGGGATTAGGAGTAAATGCGCGTCTGCGATAATGCGCATAATTGCCAAACCGGGCGCAAAAGCGAATCCTTGTAGAGGGAGCCTGTAAGTGGGGAAAGTCATGTTCCTAAAAGCTACCCTGTTGGGTCTTTTTTGAACACTGCAGGAAAAATTTAGCAGAACCAAAGGCAAGCTGGGTTAAAACTTTTCTTCCAGATGGGCTGGTTTTTAACTTGCATGGAAATTTTCAAATGGGGAAGCATAAAAAATAGGGTCTACTTCTAAAGCCAGAAGTAGTACAGTTCAGTTTACCACCCTAGGATCCTACTGCTTCATTTTGCCGCACGTGGGAAGACTAGACCTACGATACTGCAGTATATACAATAAATGTAAAGCTAGTCTTGTATAGCCTTGCACAAGTTGAATAAAAGCTGTATAATGTTCTCCGAAAAAATGGCATTTCTACTAACTCAGGAACATAGTCTATTCCCCAAACGATCTTGTGGATCACTTAATGAGCTTGATGTGTGTGCCAATAACTTCTGAACCCTTGCATAACTAGCACAATACAGCTGTTACTGTCTAAGCTTGTTAGATAGCAAGAAAGGATTCTCATGTAGAATGGAAATGCTATCATGAAGCCTAGTTTATACAGCTATAAGTAATTTTCACACTGTAGTAAAAATCCAATAAAATAAAATAAAATACTGCCAGTAGCAGATTCCTCTTCTGTCCTTTTCTTTGGCCCTCTGTTCTAATTTCTGTTTCCTCCCTGTATTCTGATTTTTGGTTCCCCTGTTTCTTTTTGCTATATTGTGGCCTGGATTCCCTTCGATTTCATGCCTGGATCCCGTTTTTGCTCCCCTTCTTGCAGGGGTTCTTCTCTAGTACCGTGGAAGTAAGAGTTGTCAAATATCTAGGACTGGCCTAAATAGTCCTGAAATGGATAATCTTGTTCGGCACTGGTTAGGCCCCATCTTGAGTCTTGCGTCCAGTTCTGGGCACCACACTTCAAGAAGGATGCAGACAAGCTGGAGCATGTTCAGAGGAGGGCAACGAGGATGATCAGGGATCTGGATACAAAGGCCTGTGAAGAGAGACAGAGAAAACTGGGCGTGTTTAGCCTGGAGAAGAGAAGATTGAGGGGAGAGATGATAGCACTCTTCAAATACTTGAAAGATTGTTACATGGAGGAGGGCCAGGATCTCTTCTCAATCAACCCAGAGTGCAGGACGCGGAATAATGGGTTCAAGTTACAGGAAGCCAGATTCCGGCTGGACATCAGGAAAAACTTCCTGACTGTTAGAGCAGTACGACAATGGAACCCATGACCTAGGGAGGTGGTGGGCTTCAAGTAGCAACTGGACAACCATCTGTCAGGGATGCTTTAAGGTGGATTCCTGCACTGAGCAGGGGATTGGACTCAATGGCCTCATAGGCCCCTTCCAACTCTACTGTTCTATGATTCTATGATTGTCCTGTGTCCACCATTCACTTTGACACAAATTAGGTACATTATACAACACTAGTTGAGACGACTACTAAATGGTGGGGAAGTTTGAATTTTGCAGCATGGTCCTTACCATTACTACTTCAGAATTTTAAAATATGCAAATAGGGGCCAAGGCAAAGCAAAAGGATTCGTTAACTGCTGCTGATGTCGCAGCATCTCCTAACTCCTATATGAACCTTTGTGCTTTAAGGCAGCACAAGGGTTGTGGCTCTTCGTGCCAGAAGTCTGGGAAGAAAAATCAAGTGAGGCCTAGGCTAGGGCCCTTTTGGTGGTGGTATGGCAGCTATGGAATGCTCCCTGTATGGAGACAAGTAAGCCACATCTTAGCTTTTGGAGGCAAGTGAAAAAAAAATAGTTTTATTCTCCTTGTCCTTTAAATTTTTTATTCTTATCTTTTACCTTTTGGTTTTTCCATAGGCTCCTTCAGTAATTTGGAGGGTGTGTGTGTTAGCTATTGTTCTTTGTAATATAACTGAGTAAGTATTGTATGCTATCTTGTCTCTTTCCTAAATAAAAGGCAGCTATGGTCCTATTCAGACAACATAGTTTTATGTGCTTTTAATCAGTTTTATGTATTTTATATTTGATGTTGTTCCCCACCTCAATCCAGAGGGAGAGGCGGGTAAGAAATCATCATCATCATCATCATCATCATCATCATCATCATCATACTAAGCCATGGTTAGGCCACTAACCCTTTTGCAGCAAATGGTTAGTGAGTCTGTTTAAACCATGGTTATGTAGCCACCATGGTTAGGAATGGTTCACACAACACACTAAGCCATAATGTGTAGCTCAAAATGTTTAACCACTGTGGCTTAGTGTGTCATCTGATCAGGATTAATTAATTGCATTAAATAGAAGGCCAAAATCCACCTAGCTCTTCAAAACATATACGTCCATGCAACTTGTACTTTGGGGGTGGGGCAATAGCTCAGTGGCAAAGCACATGTTTTGCCTGTGTAAGGTCTGAGTTTGGGTTTTAGAATTTCTAATTTTGAAAAAAAGTTCTTTGTAGAAGACGGTGTGACACCTGGGCCCTCCAGAAATTGTTGGATTCCAACTCTTGTCAGCCCTAGCCAGCATGGCCAGAGTCAGGTATGATGTCAGTCAAACAACAACTGGAGGGAACCAGGTCCCCCACCCTTGGTATACTGTTAGGAAATGATCTGCCCCCTTACACCTTGAAGAGTCTTTGACAGACAATATGGTAAGACAGTGAAAGGGCATCTTTTCTATGCATAAGACAGTTTCTATGTTTTCATCTGTGTACATTCGTTAACAAAGTTAATTGCACAGTATTCACCGTTCTTTGAAAATTTTGCAATATATTTGGGGAGATAAGGCAGAAAATGTTTCCAAAAATGATTTCCTATAATGAACTGATTTTTAAATGTGTGATAAACTTTTTTAAATCTCATATTTAAAAATGTGTTGCTGAACTATCAATTCAAATTCAACTTGGGTGTTCCACAAAACTAGGGAAGAAACCAGAGTTGAGGTAATATTCGATTTGTATATGATTGATTTTCCTGAGATCAAATTTCCCTTTCAACCAAATGAGTGAATTACAAGCCGAAGTCAGGTGAAAGAGCAGCACGGGCAAAACTGGAACTTTTGACTTAACCTCTTTTATCTTAAAATAAGTAACCCTGTAAATGATAGCAGGATGTCTGGTATGCAGAGAGGTGGGTGAGGTGCATATTTCCCTAGAAACACGGAGTAACATGCAAATGACCCAAAATAGTATAAGAAACTAGTTGATACGCACAATCTGTGCAGAAATTCCTCAACTGCACAGAATGGGACTATTTTCTTCAGACAAAACCCCTGAAATGATCAGTGAATCTTCACTGGAAATATATTTTTTTCTACCTGGTCTGACTTTCAACAGTTTAATGGCAAACCTAAAACCTGCTCCATACAAACAGCAGATATCATGGTAAAACTGTGCCACTTCAGACTGTAGGTCAGGCAGTGAAG
Source organism: Anniella stebbinsi (assembly GCA_029215795.1). Classification (NCBI taxonomy): domain Eukaryota; kingdom Metazoa; phylum Chordata; class Lepidosauria; order Squamata; family Anniellidae; genus Anniella; species Anniella stebbinsi. The sequence continues at coordinate 105,917,294 of JARDYH010000003.1, forward strand.
TGGGTTTTCTGGAAAATGTTGAACTGGAAAATCTTCTGAAATATTTTCCAATGCAAATTAGGTTCATTTGCATAGGGTTGTTTGGAGAGGAAAAATACCCCAGTTTGCATCAGAAAATTCTTTTTGATGTCCTAGAGCATAGCTAGGCAGCTTGTGGTCCTCCAGAATGTTAGGCCTACAGTTCCCATCATCTCTCAGCATTGGTTATTCTGGCTAGAGTTGATGGAAGCCATAGGCCAAAACATCTGGAGGGCCAAGTGTTGCCCACCCCTGCACTAGAGAGATCTAATTTAGCACATTCATTTTACTTATATTTAGTAAATAAAGCTAAAAAAGTACCCCGTGTTAATTTTTTGTCCCAATGAACTCCAAGTGTTTGACCTGAAATATTAAAGCATACTTAGGGCACAATCTTATGGGTTGTGCTCTCGATGATTGTAAGACTGCGAACTTGGAGGCTTATGATCATTCAACACAGGGCAGGAGGGGTAGAGGTGGTCTTTGTTTCTCTGGCCTGCATGTGTCACTAAACAGGCTTGTTTCTCAGTGAGAAGCCGGTGCTGTTCTTTCCATACTGGCTGCAAGGGGGGGTGGGGGTGGGGTCAGAAGGCTGACTCCAACCTCAGATTGGGAAATCTGTCTAGGGGACATAACATTACTTCCTTAATGAGATTTAAATTAGGGGTGTGCACGGACCCCCCGGATCGGATCGGGACCCGGATCGGGACCTCCAATTTTGTCCCGGACCGGTTCGGACAAAATCGGAGGCCCCCCGGACCGGATCGAGTCCGATCCCGACCCAAAAATCGTAAATTTTTGGATCGGCCGCCATTTTTTTCCCCATAGACTTGCATTGCGGGCGCCAGCGGATAGAAGCGGACGGCTCCGGGGGGGGGTAAGCTCCCTTCCCCGCCACTGCTTACCTTCTCGGCCCGTCCGCTCCCGTCCGGCGCCGGCGGCTACTACCAGCGGGCTCCGCGGCCTACTCTCGAGTAGCGCGCCGGGTGATGACATCACCCGGCGCGCCACCCTGGAGTAGGCCGCGGAGCCTGCTGGTAGTAGTAGGCGCCGGCGCCGGGACGGGAGCCGCCGGGACGGGAAGGTAAGGGCCCCCCTCCCCCCTCCGCGCGCCCCCTCCTCCCCTCCACGCACCCCCTGCTTACCTTCCCGGCCCGGCGGCTCCCGTCCGGCGCCGGCGCCTACTACTACCAGCAGGCTCCGCGGCCTGCTCTAGAGTAGCGCGCCGGGTGATGACATCACCCGGCGCGCCACCCTAGAGCAGGCCGCGGAGCCTGCTGGTAGTAGTAGGCGCCGGCGCCGGGACGGGAGCCGACGGGAAGGTAAGGGCCCCCCTCCCCCCTCCGCGCGCCCCCTCCTCCCCTCCACGCACCCCCTGCTTACCTTCCCGGCCCGGCGGCTCCCGTCCGGCGCCGGCGCCTACTACTACCAGCAGGCTCCGCGGCCTGCTCTAGAGTAGCGCGCCGGGTGATGACATCACCCGGCGCGCCACCCTAGAGCAGGCCGCGGAGCCTGCTGGTAGTAGTAGGCGCCGGCGCCGGGACGGGAGCCGCCGGGACGGGAAGGTAAGGGCCCCCCTCCCCCCTCCGCGCGCCCCCTCCTCCCCTCCACGCACCCCCTGCTTACCTTCCCGGCCCGGCGGCTCCCGTCCGGCGCCGGCGCCTACTACTACCAGCAGGCTCCGCGGCCTACTCTAGAGTAGCGCGCCGGGTGATGACATCACCCGGCGCGCCACCCTAGAGCAGGCCGCGGAGCCTGCTGGTAGTAGTAGGCGCCGGGACGGGAGCCGCCGGGACGGGAAGGTAAGGGCCCCCCTCCCCCCTCCGCGCGCCCCCTCCGCGCGCCCCCTCCTCCCCTCCACGCACCCCCTGCTTACCTTCTCGGCCCGTCCGCTCCCGTCCGGGGCCGGCGGCTACCACCAGCAGGCTCCGCAGCCTGCTCTAGAGTAGCGCGCCGGGTGATGACATCACCCGGCGCGCCACCCTAGAGCAGGCCGCGGAGCCCGCTGGTAGTAGCTGCTAGTGCCGGACGGGAGCGGACGGGCCGAGAAGGTAAGCGCCCCCCTCCTCCTCCCCCCCGCTGTCCACTTTCATCGGTGGGCGCCCGCTGGCGCCCACCAATGGAAGCGGCGGTGGGCGCCAGTGGGCGCCCGCCGATCCGCCGAACCGCCGAACCGGTTCGGAGCCTTTTCGGACCGGTTCGGATTGGATCGGCCGATCCAGCTGCGGGATCGGAAATCGGATAATTTATCCGATTTCCCACTGGACCGGACTCGGATCGTGGATCGGGTCCGATCCAGTGCACATCCCTAATTTAAATGTTCTGTTACATTTCAGGTACTGCAAACTGTTGACATATTAATAATTTTAGCAACTCAAAGAAATGAGCATGATATATTGGCAACCACTAATTTATTTCAACAAAGTTCAGTACTCTTCCACTATGGTTGTTGGGGTGCCTTCAGTTTTGCTATAACACTTTATTAGTTCCATTTCGCTCTGAGATAAATACGTATTTCAATGACAGATATGTATTTTCTTATAATTACCTGAAAAACATGAATTAGAACTTTGAAACTGCCAAGTTTCCCTAATATTGTATTTGCAATTGGCATACCTTCATTTTACTAATTAATTTATGAAATGGAAAATTTTCCATGAAAAAACAAAGCACTAATTTTTTTTCTGGAAAAAAAAATCCACCCCCATCATGGACGTCAGACCTGGCCCAGCCTATTGTGAGGCTCAAGGGAAGAAGTCACTGCTGCTGCCTCCCTTCCCCGGCTGAGGTTGACTTGTCACAAGACATCGGATGGGGGCGGGTCTTGCAAGTGGGGGCAGTGGGGCTGTATGCTGGGAGAACAGGCCGCTGATCCAGAGAGCCCCGCCAGTCTCTCTCTTGGTGTAGCAAATGCCATGGCCGGAGAGCAGCTGGTGGTGCCCTCAAGAGCACCACTGGAGGTGGTAGAAGCCCTCCTGGTCGGGATGGGGGTGAAGCAGCGCAATTCCCCGCTCTTCCCTTTCTGCTGCCTGAATCGTGTGGAGTGGCTAACTTGTGGCCCTCCGGATGTTATGGTCTACAACTCCCATCACCCTCACCATTGGCTATGATGGTTAAGTTGATGGGAGTTGTAGGCCAATGCATCTGGAGAGCTGCAAAGTTGCCCATGTGTGCGTGGAGAAACCACACTATCAAATGTTTCCCTATATTAAAAAAATTAAACAATTCTACAACCCTCCCCACACATGGAATACTAGATGTTGTGGGAAAGGATTTTAGCTTGGCCTTCTTTCTCCCTGGGATGCTGATTTTCTGAAGTCCTGAGTGAAAATCAAGTTGTTTTAAATAAGAAGCCCCCACTTAGAGTGAGGTTCACTGTGAGTGCATAAGGGGGCGAAAGCAGGGAGTGGAATGGGCCTTATCGGGACTCTCATGCTGAACATGACGATTCCGTGATGCCCTAACATGTATGGAAACCAGGTGGCATAGCCTCAGGGAGCGTCAACTGTTCATTGCAGCTATATATCTCTGCCAGGCCTGGGTGGAGAACAGGCTCCAGGCCAAGGATTCTATTCTTGTCAACCACAATTTTCTCATTTGTATTTGTTTTTCCTGAGCCGAGTGATGAAATGCATCAACTGACTGCCGTTGCTAAGATATGTTGCTATGATCACACACCCTTTCTAATATGTAAATCAGGGATAGCCTGGTTGCCTATGGGATGGATCTGGTAGGTGAAGTGATTCTCCCCTCCACCAGGTCCTGGACATCCCGTTCAAAATGTTAATCGAAGCACTGTTTCTAAAAACCGTTTTAAACAATCTTATTTTCCTCACATGTGTAACTGTGGGCTAACTCTTCCCTCACAGCTAGGTGTTTATTTCAATCTTAGAACCAGTTGGGGGGAAATAGGAAAAAAAAGAGGGGTTGTGGAGGAAGGGTTAAGAAGCCTCCTCCTGTTGCCTCTTGATTCTCCCCTGAATATGTACCCCCTAATCCTGTATTGACATTGCATGGCAAACACAAGATTGACGACCCCATGTTTATTACTTCTACCCTTAATGTCAAGTCTCTTTGTGTTTTGTATGTAAGGGTGCCTCTACAAGAGGCATTTAAAGCTCTTTCAAGGTGCATTAAAAAATTTACCTCTACAAGAACAGAGCGCAAATCGGGCGTAGAGGCGTGTTTTCTCTCCGATTATGCGCATTATCGAATGCGTGTTAAATAGCGAGTTTTATTTTGCTCCGGCCATTAAAGCGCATTTTGACTATGTGAACAAGTGATTCTCCACATTAACTACTTGTAAAGCGCATTTGAAACAACCGGTAAGGTCACCTGTTGAGTGCTCAATTACCTCCTGCATACAAGCATTTACGATAAAGCGCTTCAGCGATTATGCGTATAATCGGCTAACCAGGCATCAAACGGAATCCTAATACTCTGGCTAGTCTCCCCTAAACCTAGTCCTCACTTAGGTTTTGCGTTCCGTCTTGTGATACTACATAGCCTCGGGGACTGATCTTACAAAAAGATGAATTTTAGGACCAATCTACACCAAGCAGGATATAACACTTTAAAACGGTTTAAAATGGTTTGTTATAAACCATTATAAAGCAGTAGTGTAGATCCCTCCTTATTTTCAGTTGTATAGCCATTGTATAGCCATTAGTTTTAAAAGAGAAGTAGTTTCCTGATGTCAGTTTTTAAATAGATCTCAAGTACGTTCTCTTGCAACAATGTAGTCCATGGCTCTCACAAGAGAGTGGGACAAAAAAAAGGGGGAGGGAGAAGCAGGTTCTCAGGATGCTAAAGTACTTTATTTCAAAGCCCTTTAACGCGTTTCAGCCTGTGTTGGTTTTTTCCAGGCCTTCTTCGGGCCTTCTACAGTGTTATGATTGAAGGGATAACACATAGATAAATTAATATATATGTTTAGAGGATAGTTAGGCACATTGCTACAAAGGCCTCTAGGCCCATATGTAAGTTTAAAAAAAAAAAAAAAATCATTATAATATGAAAGCTCTGGGGCCTGTCCACATTACACATTAAAACTTGTATAAATCATATCAAAACATTTTTAACAAAAGTATAATGTACAGATTCTTACTTGGTAAGAGATGTCTGCAGAAATACTCCTAACAGGATGATAGTCTCCTGCGATAATTACTGTCGACTGGAAAAAATAATCATTCTAAGGCCCTCCTTATATTCTAATTCATTTTTTTCTTTTTTACTCATTTTTGGGGCTCTGCCAGGTGCTTCCATCTTGCAGTGAGAGTTAAGAAAGAATTGTTCACCCTTTCTCACTGCATTGTACAGTTGTTCCTAACAAGAGTGTTGCTGCTTTTGAATATATGTCACATCATGCAGCAAATTCCATGGGCCAGGATAATAGTCCTTATAGACCACAGTCCCATTCTTGTGTGTCAAATTGTATATGCCCTGAGTCCAAAATTGCTTTCAAAACCATGCTTCCTCAAAGCTATGAACAACATTCTGTAATGTGTAACATGTAATGTTGACTTCTAAAGATTTTTGTGGGTGAACCCATTCAGAAACAAACTACAAAGTTGGTTTCAAACTGGTGGGATGCTTTTGGGTGCATGTAGGGACAAAGGCCTACGCCTGCCTTCCACAAGAGAACATTTTTTAGCTTCAAGTCTTGAAGTTAGATTCATGTGGGTGGACCTGTTGACTTCAAACAACCATCGTGGTAAATGTTAGGGGCTGCTCTTGCAGATTCAACAGCAACTTTAAGGTTACTAAAGAACATTGTTGGCCAAGATTACCTTATTAGGATTAAGAATTCTTATATTATTCAGTCCTAGGAAGGTGCAAAAAATAACAACAACAACAACAACAACAACTCTGTTTGCAGGGACACTAGTTTTCTTCTCGGTACAGGATACAAATTTTGTGGCAGATGGATCACATTTGTGGAGAGATTTGTTTGTATTCAGAACAGGATTGATTGTTTAGGGGGACATACTCACTGTGGAATTTATGCATGCAGCCCCTGGTTCATATTAAAGGTTCTGGGTTGGGTCCAAATTAGATCATATTGGAATATACCCACTGAAATAAACAGACTTAGTGAAATCATTGACTCCGGTTTGGAAGAAGTCGTCATGGCCTCTCCTTCCCCTCCTGCGCATGTTGTGTGCGTGACCGTGATTTGCATAATTATTTGTGATGCAGCGCAGGTTGTCATGTTATCCAAACCCTTCTCACCCACCCCATAACCCCTACTGCAAGTCGTAGGTTGTAGGGTGGGTAAGAAGCTACCCCCATCACTGTGCCACATGTCAGGTTCAGATGACACAGAAACCTGAACTGCATCGTGGGTAATTCTGCAAATTGTGGTCATGCGTGCAGCTTGTGCAGGGGTGGGGAGGCGAAGCCACGATGGTCGTCGTCTGAAAGACCCTGTTGTTAACTGAGGTCCCATTGATTTCCATGGTCTACTCTAAATATGACCAAATCTGGATCCAACCAACTATATGAGTGATGACAGCTAGAGCTATCTCTCAGAGCTATCTCTCAGAACAGGGGTGGGCAACCTTTATTCTGTCAAGGGCTGTATTTCCTTGTGAGTTATCAGCCTTTGTCTGCATCCCCATTCCTTTTATAAAATAATCAATGTGGTGAACAATGTGAGCAAAGATTGTTTCTCACTTTGTCATTATACTAGAGCAAGAACCTTTTTCTGTCAAAGGCTGCATGTTGGTAGCGAGTGGGGAGGAAGTGGGCAAGGCCAGAGTTAGAAGTGGCTGGATCACCCTTTTTTTCTCTCTCTCTCTCTTTCCACATAGTGGGCTGTTGGGGAAGGGACAGATCCCTTTTGCCAAAAGTGTGAACTGATCACACTCAGAGGGCTTTGGAAGTTAGGCTGAGGGCCACATACGGCCCTAGAGCCACAGGTTCTGCATTCCTGTCCTAGATCAATGAGAAGTATCAGATGTTGAAGGGGTATGAAGATAAACCCGGGCTGCCAAATTGAGGCCTTTCCTCTCCTCTCCCAAGTAGCTCACCAAGAAAGATACAAGATTGGGAGAGGAGTGAACCCACGTGTGTGTGTGTGTGGTATCATATCCATGCTGATTTTTAGCTACAGGGACACGGACTGAAGCAGTCTTGTGAATGCCAACCAGAACATTCAAAAGTTTGAACAAATCAGATTTCACATTTGAGCACAGTCACAGTTTTTCACAGTTGAAGCTCACGATAGAATGACTGGATGTCAGCTGAGGCTGTTTTAAATATTGTGGCTACCACATGCTGAGGTGGTTGTGTGAATGGGCCTTGAATTTCCATTACTTCACTTTAGAGTGTACATTTTTTTTGTTTACATCTCAAGGAAATGCTCCCAAAAAATAAATTTTCTCTTCCAATGTACCTCAGAAATGATGTTCACTGCAGAGGACACATGAGCTTGGATATTCAGCTCAGAATCGGAGCCACAACTGGGATCGCCCCACCGCAGTGCGTTATGAAGCAGGCTTATTTGATTTCCATTTCATCGTTATGTGTGCCAACAATGATTTCTTGAAGCCTGAAGTGGAAAACAAAATTGAAAGCATAAAAACATATGCAGATGAAATCTAGAGCCATAGAAGTGTTGGCCAACTGTCGGCAACTTATGTATGCTCAAAAATATTTACTTAGGAATTCTCAATTAAATAAACCATCCAGTAGTGAGATCCTGTTTCAGATGTGTCACAGTGTCGCCACAAAATATGCAGCAGCTCTTATTCACAAAGATCCCATTATAGGTTTTTTAAAAAAGGATATCTGCCATTGTAGAATAGGTTTTCAATGCCGTGTAAAGGGATTTGAGCTGAGCAGCTCCCCTTCTGTTAATGGGATCTGTGGGCGGCTAATTCCCTTCAGTGCACGCCTAGTACACATTCCTTCTCCTCTGTGATTGAAGTTTTCTGACAGATCGAAGTAGCATCCCAGTAATCCCACAAGAACCCATTGTGTGTACCAATTAAAAGGAAACACCAGAATTCTGGCTCAGTGACTAAATCAGGCCACTTGTCTACCTAGACTGGGACATTCTCCTCCAAGTAACAGCCAACCTCTGGGGTATCAGGCTAGATAGCTGAGTACCTTTCCCAGTACTGGGACCTTTTAACTGGAAATGCCAGGGATTGACCCTGGCAACTTCTGTGTGCAAAGCATGTTTTCTACTACTAAGCCACAGCCAATGATGCAGCTAAGTTATTTTGGAATCTGGATGGAATGGTCTTATGGGGGATCCCTTTAGAAACACACAAACAACAAGGTGCTAACCTTAACCAAAATCCTCAAAACGAAAAAAGAAAGAAAAAATATGTAATAAATTTTAATACTAATAAAATATATTTATCACAAAAAAACACTATTCAACATATATATGTATAATAACAAAGTAAAAACAAAGCCCTTATGATTCTGGCCAAACGCATTTTGACAAAAGTGTCTTCAGTGGCCCAATCACTGAAAATAAACAACAGAAATAATAAAACATTTAGTAGTGCCTCAGATGGAGGAAAATTTAGTCTTTTCCAATATGTAATATAAGATATATTTTTTAAAATGACCCACCTAAATTGTTTGAGTACAACAGGGCTGATTTAAGTATTTCCCAAATTATGGGATTGTATCACTCCCCAAATTGGTGTGTATAGTACACCCTGGAATGAAAGATATATACAGAAAAAATATTTAAATGCCCAATTATACTTTAACTTCACAGGAATGTACATCAATTTCCACCAAGAGTAAGTTAAGAGATACTCACAAACTTAATTCACTGGCTTCACTGCTTGTAAATGATAAGGTACTGCCCAGATAAACCCTTGACCATCAGGCTTTCATTATATACCCAATTAGCAGGCTCGTTATGTATATCAGCTGTGTTCACAGCTTTAGAAAAAGCTAGAAATTGCTCCCTCAATCTTTGACAGGCACACATGATAATACACACACGCGATGAGAAACCAATTCAGCTGAATGCTATCAAATCAAACAAATCACAATTTACAAAATACATGACCAATTACAATCCTCATTAAGTCCATTTGGCATTACTGTTCTGAGTGTGAAAATCCAAAAGAGTTCTCGTTTTTTCAGTCTTTTTTCCAGTTGTTGTCCGGAACCAGTCTGTCTTTCCAAAGTCCAGAATTTCAAGTCCTTTTCAGAGTGTCCCAATTCAATAAAATGTTTCACCAAAGGGGCCTGCAGTCTTTTGTTCCTGATACAGCTTTTGTGCTCGCAGATTCTTATTTTTACTTTTCTGGTGGTCATACCAACGTACACAAGTTTGCAAGGACATTGAATAGCATACACAATCCCCCTGGATTCACAATTATACAGAACCTTTAAGATATATATTTTGTTGTCCTGTGGGTTTGTAAATTCCTTGACTCTCATGCAATTTTCACAGATGCTGTGAAATTGGGAATTTAAATATTTTTTCTGTATATATCTTTCATTCCAGGGTGTACTATACACACCAATTTGGGGAGTGATACAATCCCATAATTTGGGAAATACTTAAATCAGCCCTGTTGTGAAAAACTTCTGCCTGGTACTCAAACAATTCAGGTGGGTCATTTAAAAAAATAAATAAAAATCTTATATTATATTACATATTGGAAAAGACTAAATTTTCCTCCATCTGAGGCACTACTAAATGTTTTATTATTTCTGTTGTTTATTTTCAGTGATTTTGGGCCACTGAAGAAGACACTTTTGTCGAAATGCGTTTGGCCAGAATCATAAGGGCTTTGTTTTTACTTTGTTATTATACATATATATATGTTGACTAGGATCCCTTTAGAAAGCCAGGTGTATTTATTCGGTGGTGAAGCACAAAGCTAACATTTCTTTTTGCCCTCTCCCCTCCAGAACCACCATTCCATGCTTTACAATTGTTCCTATATTGCTCAGATGTTAGACTGAAACAACAACTGTTTGCCAACCCTGATAATGATGACAATAATATTCTAAGCATTTTTAGTTTTGAATTTTAAACTCACTTAAATCATAGCACCTACGTGAATACATGACTACAGGAAGAAAAGGGAGTTTACTTCTGTCTCCCTCAATGTTGCCAGTCTCTGGGTTGTCATTTGGGGGGCCCTGTGCTGTGGGCTCCTTGCAAGAGGGCTGCATTTTGGATCTAGAGTATTATTTATTTGAAGAAGAAGAAGAAGAAGAAGAAGAAGAAGAAGAAGAAGATTTTTTCTTACCTGCTTCTCCCTTTGGATCGAGGCAGGGAACAACCTTAGTACAAATCAAATACATAAAATCAATTAAAATAGCATATAAAACCAATACAATATCAAAAGAGCAATCAGGACATCTTAAAATTCTTAGGTTTAAAATTCATCTGGGTAGGCCTGCCGGAAGAGACTAGTTTTTATAGCTGTCTTAAACTCGGAGAGAGTGCTAAGTTGAGGACTGAGATAAATTTTGATGGGATTATTTAGTAATGAGGCCTTCTATTATTAGAAAGGCAATTAGCAGAGAAAATTAAAAGGCAAAACAGAATGAACGTTTACCAGTCCCACAAGCACAGAGGCTATGTTAGCACAATAAAGGCGACTATCGTTCTTCAGTGGAGCAAAGGAAACAGTTTTACTCACAAATATTCTTGCATATACAATGCAGGTACAGTGTAGAATTTCAAAAGGAGTTTGTTCCGTCCATTTCTTTGTGTTCCATTACACTAGCAGTAGTGAGACAGAAAAACTTGTACACAGTGCTGGAAGTTGGGGAAGGGGGAGGGGAGGGGAGGGGAGGGGAGGAAGTGAAGGAGTCAAAGGAAAAAAACACAGGAAACGACATTGTAGGATATAGAGCTCCTAAGGCTAGCTGGAGTCAACATTCCCATGAACTAACTAACTGCAACACTGCTCCTTTCTACTAATATTGAGATTGCAATATTCCTAGGCTGACCAGATAAAATCCAGGTCAGGGCTCATGTAACTTTAACAGTTGTAGAGCAAAGGGAATTTCAGCCAGTGTCATTTGTATGCAATTAGTTCCTGGTGAAATTCCCTCTTCATCACAACAGTTAAAGGTGCATGCACTATACTAGAGTGACCATATACAAAAGAAGGCAGGGCCCCTGCAACTTTAGCTGTTGTAATGAAGAGGGAATTTCACCAGGAACTAATTGCATACAAATGACTCTTGCTGAAATTCCCTTTTCTCTACAACTGTTAAAGTTACATGAGCCCTGACCTGGATTTTATCTGGTCACCCTAAATATTCCCAACAAATTTGGAAGTTGTTGCTGAAGTGAAATATCCCAGGGATTGTAAGGGAAGCAAAAGGATGTGCTGATGATACTAGACAAATATTTTTTTTTCAAAGCAGGAGGGGCTTCTGTACATCACTTCCTGGGACAGTCATTTCCAGATAAATTTATGCATGTGATTAGTCAAGCTGTGTTGATGGTATCATCTGTCCCCTTCACCATCAACTCTTTATGGATTGGACAAAGCTCATAAGCCTTAGACCTTGAGCTCCATCACACCAGTAATTTAGTGCACTCTCGCCATGCCTGGTGTGTGGATTTGCAGCATGGTACTCACTTGATGCCGTGCCTGTCCTGCTGACATCTTGCCTCATCCCCAGCCTTTTCTGTTTTTTCCTAGAACATCTGGATTATTTTCCCTTAGTGCGTTTAATGCGCGTTTAATGCTCCGTGTAGTTTTAAAGGGATTGGGGGCATGTGCTGTGATGGGAATCTTGCAGTTGGCTTGAATGGATTATATCAGGTCCTGGCAGGGAAAAGCGATCTCTCCCAGCAACCGGCTCCAAGCCTCAATATAAAACCCAAATCTTGCATCCCAGGCTCCAAAGCCTTTTTAAAAATAATTCAATGCCCCAGTCTCTGCAGAGCCAGGATTGTACTCCCTGATGCCCCCAAAGAGCCAGACTAAAGGGTCGTTCCTTTTTTGCCCGGCAGAAAGGCAGTCTGGTTGAAGTGCTCATCTGACAGGACCTGACTGGAGGGAGAAAGAGAAGGGGAGGGGTGGGGTGGAGTGGAAGAGCAAATGAGTGAAAGAGCAGCTATTCAGGTGAAAGGGATCATAAGCTTGACGCACTTATGCACAGAGGTAAAAAAACGCGGTGCATTTTACCCGGGGGGGGGGAATTAGGTGTGGTGGAGCTCTTAGATTTACCACCAATTTTGCCTAAAGCAAAAGGTGAATTAAGAGTTTCCTACTTAGGAGAACTGCTAAAGGAATTCTGAGGGAAGTAAAACAATTTTCATAAGACTAATAACTTTTATCAGAGAAGGGGATAGTTCTGTAGGGACTGATGAGAGGTGCATGGTATCTCTGCCCTCTCTGTTTTTAAGTACTATTTTTCTCTGTGCTACTTAACGATTTTGTGGTAACACTGTTTATGTTTGCCATTCCAGCAGCTATAAGAGCTGCTTTCCACTTTGCGTGACAGCTGGGACACACCAGCGTTCCCTGAAGAAAATTAGCCTAGTTAGGGCTAATTTTGTCGTGTTAAGACTAATTTTATGTTAGCCATATATAAACCAACATTTCCTGCAGAGAACACAAAATATGTTTGTAAGAAGTGCATTTCCAAATACTTTAGGACATGTATTGGAAAGTGGCAACACAGAGTCATACCAGTTCCTATAACACTTCATATGTTTCATGTAAGGAATGCAGGTATGCTACATGTAAAGAACACAGGTATTTATCACACTATTTGGGTCCTCAAGATACCATAGATTTAGCTGGTTAGATAAAATGCATTAAAAAAATCCAGCTGTTAACATGGAGACCTACAGGAAAATCAACGAACTTCAGATTATAGATGGGAGATCGTGTTTGAAGATTTCCTGTGATAAATTGAAGGTGAAATTGTCCACGTAACTGTAAGTGCTTGTAGGAAACATCACAGTGGAAGTTGGTGGCCCCAATATCAGTGGAGCTGTGATTGCAGTTCTGGGTTTTAATCAGAACAAGACAGGACTCTAAAGGAGCTATCCAGGATGCTGAACACTATCCCCCAAATGGGTTCATCTCGGATATTGCCTGCAGAGATCTGGCTGATTCTGACTGAAACCCAGAATGGAAGTACTGCCCCCACCAAAATCAGAGTCAAAATCAAAATGCTTTGCAGCGTTTCATGTTCTTTGTCCCCGTATATTTTGTAGATAATATAAACCACCTGAAGCTGGGGTCTGGGTGTTAGGAGAATGCAAAACAGAAGTAAAGATACCTTGCCTCGAAAGGAAGAGGAACACAGGCTGAAGCAGAGAAGAACTCTGCATCAGTTTTACTTTTGACCAATATCTGTTCTCTATCTTTCTCTATGGGAAAATACCACACTTGCATTTTATGGCTATTTGTTTTGGAGATGGAGACGGAGCAAATAAAAAGACAGAAAATTGAAAGCACCGAGTGATTAAAGTTGCAAAAAATCCTTCAGCCATCCCATGACATTTCCCATATATATATATATATATATATATATATATATAAAAGCTCCTTGCACACAGAAAAGTGATTTGTTAGGGATGGGGAATGGGGGAGGGGAAGTATGGTTAAATCTTTTTCTGGATATGCAATCGTTATATGTTCAAAGAGGTCTTTTTGCATAAGCACGAGGAAGTGTTCAAACATATGATTCCCCTGTCTGCACCTTGAATTAGTACAGTCTAACTGGAACTTAACCGTTGTGGAGCTTGGCTCTAATTTAAATAGGTGAGGGTTTTTTGTTTTGTTTTAGGCTAATCCTATGCATGTTTAGACAGCCCCCCCCCCCCACCTACCGTTTAGCTGGCTGGGGCATGCGGAAAATTGTAGAGCTTTTTTTCTGTCCGGTCTACCTCCGGTGGCTGCTTTTTCGCAGTGTACTATGGTTGGCTGTGGCTTAGTGCTTTGCATGCAGAAGGTCCCAGTTTCCATCCCCTGGCAGCATCTCCAGGTAAGGATGGAAAAACTGCTGCCTGAAACCCAGGAGAGCCCTTACTGCCAGTCAGTGTCAACAATACTGGACTAGATGGACCAAGGGTCTGACTCAGTATAAGGCAGCTTCCTACGTACAATACATGATACAAGAAGCTTGAATAACATGGCATTCAGCACTTCCTATGATAAAAACAAAGATGCTACATGATGGGGAATGATTAGATGGCAATACCAAAATGCAGCATGTTAATTTGTTTTTCAGCCATCATGAAGCAAAACGCTCTCAAATCCACTCGCAGATGTAACTCAAATTTGCCAAGGCCCAAATGTGCAACATATCCCATTAGAATGTGTGACAAACAAAATGAGGAAGCCTGCAAGGAATAGTTTAAGTGGAAGACCAAAATTATGTCAGGCACGTTTATTTAATATAAATAAAGAATTATCCAAACCTCAGTCTCCTGACTCAGCATTTCTGCTGGCAGTAATTTATGGTAAACATTCAAGAGTCAGATAAAAATGGAGCTGGTAGGATTGTGCTGAAGGAGGATCACAGAATCAGAGAATTTTAGAGTGGGAAGAGACCTTGAACATCAGTATCCCTGAGAGGTGGCCATCCAGCCTCTGTTTAAATACCCACAGCAAAGGAAAGCCCACCCCTCAAGGCAGTTTGCTCCAGTGATGAACAGCTTGCGCCATTAGATATTGCCTAATTAGTCAAAATTTGCTTTCTTGCCATTTTCACCCATTACTTGTAGACTTGGCCTTTGAATCAAAAGCCAACAAGTTTTCTCTTCAGATATTTGAGGATAGCTATTATGCCTCCACTTAATCTTCTCTACTTCATGCTAAACATACCCAACTCTTTCAACTGTGCCTTATAGGGTATGGTTTCCAGACCCCTCACTATGCTGGTCACCCAGCTCTGTACATGCTCTGGTTTGTCCCCATCCCTCTTAAAATGTGGAAACAATACTCCAGCTGCAGCCTGACCAGCACAGAACAGAGTGGAATGACTGGAGATATCTACACCAAGCAGGATATAACACTTTGAAAACGGTTTGAAAACTGTATATGGAGCTCTGTGTCCTGGGCCCCAACAGTTGTCACTACTGTTATAAACCATTTTAAACCGTTTTAAACCATTTTAAAGCACGAGCAGTAGTTGTTCTACTCCAAGTCATATTGGGGTGTGTGTGTGTGTGTGTGTACGTGTGCTTAAGGAACAGAATAGCTTATATTTTTACATACTTATCTGATGGTTTCTATCTTTATAAGTACCCCAAGCAGAATATAGCAAATCCTTTCAAAGTGCCATTGATGAGCTAATAAACAGGAGGACAAGTTCATATGGAGCAGGCAGTGCTGTGAGAACCCTGCTCCCAGATTGCTGGGGCCTCAGCATTCAAAACCAGCACCTTGAATTATGCCTGGAAATGAATTGGGAGCCAGTGACATTGCCTAAGGAGAGGCGCTTGACCTCTACATCCTGAGGGTGGGTGGAAGAGTTTGCTTCTGAAGCTTGTCACTTGCATTTTGAGGAAACTAGACATGGAATGACTGGACAGCTAAGCTCCAAGTACCTTTTCTACACACAAAAGTCTTTTGTGATTGACAGCTGCCTCCTCTACAGCAGCACCTTCAGGGCTAAGTCTTGCCTGAATCTCTGCATTCCATTGCGGTTTTGTGCATGAGCCATCATGAAGTGTACTCTGTTGGCACTCATCATGAAGTGAGTTGATCAGCAAATATTTTTGTATTATGTTAGTCACTGAGAATGGCATTGCAATTATGCTTTGTGCAGGGCTCTTATACTTTGGAATTTGATCTGATTGCCTGTAAAAGAGACACAAAATTTATTCTCCCTGTGTTCTCTGAAATAACACAGGAGAACAGGAAGTATTACATGGTTCCAAAAGCTAATGGCTAAGAGCCTAGGCTGTGAACCAGCCATGAACTCACTAAGAGGCCTTAGGGAAGCCACTTCTTTCAACCGCCCCCCCCCCCCATCTGAAATATAAAAATACCAGTACAGGCAGAACAATTCTGTTCAGTTCAGGAAGGCTTTGCACTGGCATTTGCAGCTCTAAGAGACCCAGGCAACCCGTGTGAAGGCCTCTCGTCCTGGGGTGAGAAAGTATGGTTCTAAGGGCTCCTCAGGGTCGTTGGCGGTGTGGGAGTCTGCTGGAGGATCCTGCTCCCCCTGCATGGAGATCCCAGATTCCAAAACTGGGCAGGACTGAACCCTGACAAATTAAGTGATATGATTTATGCAAAATGCTTTGATCACTCTAAAGTAGTATATCAGTGCTGCTGCTATTACATTAGATGATGATGATGATGATGATGATGGAGGAGGAGGTCTGGCCTTATAAGTATCCTATATCACCATAGCATGTTTAAGGGGGCAACACTTTCGTTTCACATGAAGATGTGAGAGGCCAAATATGCACATTTGTCACATCAAATGAACCCTGTTCAAGCATGTTTCTGAATGTGCGAGGGTTTAAAGTGGGTAGAGGGTTGAGGCTATGCATGCTGGCCTCGGCCCCTACTTCTCCAGGTTCCTGATCATGCAGAGAGTTCTACTCGTGTTCAAGTGAATGCCAGAACTCCTTTTCAGAACATGCCAATTCAACACAGCAATGTGCCAGTGCACTCTGAGACAAAGGGGACAGAGCCAACGTGCACAGCCCAACCCCCTACCTACTTTAAGCCCCCCCCCCCACGCCTTCCGGCAAATGCCTGAACAGGGCTGTAGGGACTTGGAGATGTGAATGAGTTATCAAAGATGCAGGTAGTGTTTTATTAACATAAAGCACTTGCAAGCTTTAGATTAGAGCAGGGTTGGGGAACCTGTGGCCCTCCAGATGATGCCAAGTCCAATCCCCATCAGCAACAGCCAGCATGGCCAATGATTAGGGATGATGGGAGTTGTAGCCCAGCAACATCTAGAGGGCCATGGGTTCACCACACATAGAAGTCTTTTATTCAGTCCAAGTTGTAATAACATGAGTCTTCTTTTAGCAACCTGTAGTAAGACAGAGGTCTCTGCCTTCCAGTCCCAGAACTTCCTGTTCCCCTTCTAGATTCTGAGTCTCTCGACTTAACCCCATTACTCACGATGCTGGTAAGCTGGTTTCCACACGTGGAGCAGAATGCAGTGGTAGGACACTGACTATGGCAGAATAGACTGTACTACTTCAGAGGTGGGAAAATCACATCTTTGAAAAAAAAAATGACAAATCTAAAATTAGAACCAACCAAAATGGAGCAAAATAAGATGCCAGGTTTCAATTTCTCCAGAACTCTTCAATGGTAGTACAAAAAACATGGGATATGGGAAAGGAGGAAAAACAAGAAGTAGAAAGATTAGGCCAGATGGTCCACATTTAGGCCCAGTCTCAAGATAGAGACTGAAAACTGAATGGGTGCTGCAGGCATTGGTTACATTTAGCATTCTGGGTTGAAGAATCAATAGCTGACCCCAATTTTTAAAATTTAAAATCTGTTTTTATCCTTAAGTGGAATGCGTGGGTTCCTTGTTAGGCAAAGGAAAACAGTAAAGAGAAACATGGCAGTCTTTATATTAGCAAAGCTAGAGATTAATATTAGGTAGTGCTGTAGGTAAAAGATAAATAAATAATTGAAGCAAATTGTGTAGTATCACCCAGTGGCTGACAAATTGTGTAGCATCGCCTAGTCACTGGACAGACTGGAACCCTTAAAATGCAGAATTCTTTTACAGTACAAGCAAGCAACCTACCTGTGAGTAGAAGTATAGCACAGCATGGAAGAGACTGACCTGGGCCTTTTTCTATTGATGTGCTAGATTTCTACTAGTATGGTGGTTTTCTTCTTTCCCCCCCTTTTACATAGGGGAACAGTAAAGAATATAATCCCCCCCCCATCTGTAGTCTGAAGTGATGCAGTCCATTCTGCTATCTCAGGAATCTGCCACCTTATTCTGTTTCATGTATCTATACCTGCAGAACTTCCATATTGCCTCATATACTCTTCTTGTTTTCAAATATATGTATTTTGTGGTAAACCTCCATGAACAATTGATATTGAAAGGCTGGAATAGAAGTAAAAACAATGCTTTGTCAGCATTGGGGGTCAGCTTGCACACTCAGCTGTGAGGCACCAAGTACTTTCTCTGCACTGTGTGAACCAGCCTTTTGCTTGGTCTGATTGTAGAGAGTGTGATGCTACAGAGAGGCCAGTGTGGTGAAGTGACAGGGAAAGTGTCCCAAGGACATATGAAGTTGCATTATACTGGTTCATCAAGCTCAGCATATGGCCGTTTGAAACCTCAGGCTACATAAGACACCCCCCTCCCTTTTGTTTTTTAACTAAAGGGATTTTTACCTGGGGTTGAGGATAGAACCTGGAGCCTCCTGCATGCAAAGCATATTCTCTGCCACTGACCTCCGAACCGTTTTCTAGCAGGGAGGATACAGAGAGTCTAGTAGGTCCAGAGATGAGTCTCAGGTAAAACTGGATGAGCAACAGCAGCTGCTGCTGCTGCTACCTGGAATTTTAGAGATTAAGAGCTTTTCTAGATGAGGCTTTTATTGTGCGCTGGGCATACCTCAGTTGTGGAAGTTTACGGGACCTGTAGACATTGCTATTTCCCAGCACTTTCTTGGGTTTTTTATGGACAGGAAAAATGTGGTATTGGGGGAATATCAATACCAAACCAAAACCACCCACCAGTGTAAGTGCACCATTCCACTTTATTTCATGAAGTATTAGGGGAGGGGGTCACCATCTTCTGCTTGGCTGCACATGCCACCTCCACCACCAATTCACTCGCCTGTGTTGGCCTTCTCTGCCGTTTTGCGTGTCTCCTCCCCAAAGCGTTTCCGCGCATGGGAGGGTGGTGGTGGATGGTGGCACTTTTCAATAGGAGCAGAGCTGCTGGTGCTCTGCAGTCGCCGCCGGCTAGCTTGAGACTAGTCTCAAGGGGCAGCAGCAGCAGCAGCAGCAGCAGCAGCAGCAGCAGCAGCAGCAGCAGCAGCAGCGGGCTTATGACTCAGCTGGAGGAACAGTGAGTGAGCACACCAGCCGTGAAAGTGGCAGCAGGTGAGGGGCAGCAAGTGTGAAACGAGCCCAGCCATACTCAGCTGCTCCATGCGCTCGCTGTCGTCTGGGTTGGCAGTGCTCTTCTGAAGTTGCATGACTGCTACAGGGTGCTTCTACAAGCCGATCCGCACAATACACCTGCAGCGCTCCCTAATCCCTTAGAGGTATTTTTAAATATAGATATTTAAATACAGTATGTAAATCTATTAAATAAGAAAATAAATACATACCTATGTAATCACAGACAACGTTGAACATATGCAGCCCCTTTCTGCCCAACCTCCTCCTCCTTGAATGTATGCACAAATGAGAAAATTGTTGATGCTTGGTTTTACAGGGACAATGCTACCTAAGCACATTGAGGGTGCAGGGAGCATACTTTTGAAGTTGTGCAGGTACTGTGGATTGTACATACCAGTGGCCAGGGTAGGGATGGGAGGCAGTGGAAATGGAAATGAAAAGTTCTGCAACTCCAAATGAAACTTTCATTTTGTGCCTGCCCTCAGAAGTTCATGCCAAGAGAGAGGAGGGGCTACACCAGAAGGGGTGGACAGTGGGCAGACAATGCTGCTGAAGTCTGGAAACATCCCACCAGGCTCCACCCACCAGTGTAATGGCAGGTAGTGGTACCTACTGTAGTGTTACACAGCAAAGGGAAAACCCAACAACAGCTGTTTAAAGCGCATCAAAATTCAGCACACAATCCAGAAGCCAAAGCAGGGTCTCCTTCCTCAATGCTCCATGAACCTTAGAGCTTTTCTAGATTAAATGAGTTATTTCGCTAGCAGGGTGCAGATGTGGAAATGGAGAGTACAGAAGGCTGCAGCAAGTGAGAGGACTAGGCAGGATCAATGCAGGACCTTATGAGGCCCCCAAATTCCAGGATTCAATGTAAGAACGAGTGTTATAATAGTTTATTCCCAGCTCTTAAATGCCTAAAACTGCTGCTAGGGAAAGGGGCCTAAAATGGATATGTTTGCATTTTTCTATAGCATTTCACTAATTATTCATATATTAATTCACAAACAGTACAAACATTCAAGGCCAGCTCCAGAGAATAGCCAAATTCCAAAATGCCAAGAATACCACCATTTTCACTATGCACAAAGCACCAAAAAGTTTAGAGTTCTTACAACAGCCGGAGCACTTCCTGGTTGAGGGGTCCCATTGAGGATACCTTGCTCCAAAGCCCCCCCTTCCCAATCCTGGAACTGGTGCTACATAAATTGTCTTGTGTTTCATAGATTGTTCTCTATGGCAGGCTTTCTCTTTCTGTTTTTCATTTGCTGTATGTAGTTAATTGGGTGGTCAACCTGAAGCACAGGGTCCATAACTGGTGAAGGCGGTGAGAGCTTGTGGTGAGCCTTGACAGGGGCGAGAGCGGTCTTGGGTCTGGCATAGAGTCTACTTTTTATAGTTTCCACTCCCACACTGCACGGCTGGCCGTTCGTCTGCTCAGGAGACTAATGGCAAAACCATTGCAAGGCTCAGGGGCTGCCTATAGACTAGGGTGGCGCATCTTCCTGGTTTAGACTAAGAACATAACTAGCGCCTTGCTGCGGTCAGCATAAGTGTCCAACACATTAAGTATCTTGACTCTAACAGTAGCTAGCTCCCCCTTTGCCAGGGATAGGGTGAGATTTAGACCTATAACCTTAAAATATGAAGAGAGCGTTAACCAATGATGGGATCCGGATTTCATTGAAGTCAACAGCAAAGCTCCCATGAATTTGAATGCAGCTGGGTTACAATGTTGGAAGTGTTTATCATGGAGAGACAATATACTGCAGTACCCAAAAGCTTTCGTGAAAATTATAAATGTATTTTATACCTATTGGAAAATGGTTCTTTTACTTTTACAAAATGTTTGAGATACTTTTGTAAAAAGCTCCAAACCATTTTCCTTGTCTGAAAAATATGACTCCAAAATTTATGCTCGCAAGCTCCTATTAATCATTCAGCACCTCATGTTTATAATAATAAGCGTGAATGTTGGTCAAATAAAGTCATTCTCTGCTTTTGTGGTTTAAAATTAGAAGGGAATGAACTGGTTTGAAAGCATTCTGCAGCAAGGCGGAGCCAAGAGCCACTCTTGGCTCAACGTGCACTTCAATTATCAAGATTTCCAAAAATCCAAATCAAGTTTTAATATCTGTTTCTCACATCTCCTCACTTCCTCGTTTGATTGCAGACAGAAGCTGAAAGTGCCAATATTTTGTAAGACAGATTGCACATGTGGTAACTCTGGCCCAAGTGAAACCAGGCATTACCGAAAGTCATGCGAGGTTTCCAGCCCAATTGCCAGACCAAAGAGGTTGGGATAAGTGTGCATAATTATAGGAGCCATCTTCCAGCCCTTTGGCTTGTAGCCCACTGCCTTGTCCAGCCTGCTATGCTATCAAGGAATCAGAATTAATGGCTTCCATTAGCTCTAATGCCTCGTTTCTGCTTTTCTTCAGAGCTTTGTCATCTGTGGTGGCTTTAGGAGCAAACATAATCTGCAACAAAATCCCTGGCTTGGCCCCACGGCAACGAGCAATCTGTCAGAGCCGTCCCGATGCCATCATAGTGATCGGAGAAGGGGCCCAGATGGGAATCAATGAATGCCAATACCAGTTCCGATATGGCAGGTGGAACTGCTCAGCACTGGGAGAGAAAACAGTCTTCGGTCAAGAGCTTCGAGTAGGTAAGGGATGCCTTACAGTTATGTTGGAGAGAGTTTGTTTTGGGGCTTTGCTTCCCACAGAGTCATGGACTGTTTATTTATTTATTTATTACATTTATATATACCGCCCCATAGCCAAAGCTCTCTGGGCGGGTTACAAAAATTAAAAACGTTGGACGTTTAAAAACCAATATACAAAATTTAAAAACCATAAAAGCCTAAAAACAAACTACATGTCATTTAAGACTGTCCAGGGGTCAGTTAGAAAGCTCAACATAAGCTGTTCAGTGCCTTTGTAAATCCACAGCATTTGGTCACGTCATACACAGTAGTACATGTACTAGTTAGAATAATTGCAGTTCTTTTTTCTGTTCTGACTTAATTTTCTTATTACAAGGCAATGTGTGATTTACCTGAGGGTGGATTTCTTCTTAGGAACTTCCAAAGATGAACATTTTAGAAGATCTAGGTAGGTGTAAGTTTAGAAGATCTAGATAGGTGTATGAAACTTAGACTATTTGTGGACATTTAATCAATGACATATGAATAGAGAAGCAATAGATCAGAAGAAAGAGGAAGTAAACAGTGAACACGTGACCCAATCAGGGGCCATTTTTATTGCACTGCTTTTCCTGCACACAGCAGGAACTGGCGGCATAGTCTGTTTTCAAAAGAAAATAGAAATCAGATTTTAAGGGGGCCTCTTTTGTGACGGAAAGAAGGCAAGAAGGAGCAGGAGATGCATGGGAGAGAGACACCATTGTCAACAGGACCCGCAAACATCCGTCATTGAGGAGGAACGAGCATGCTATAAAAGGCTTGCCTGATGACATGCTTGGGGCTTTTCCACACCATAGGGGTGTAGAGGGGGGGAGGGAGGGGCAGCGATCCCGGAAGTTCCTGCTTCCGGGATCGTCGCTGCAATGCACAGGAGAAGTGCCATGACCCGGGCTCCTTTCGGGCCGTCACGCCCATCATTTTGTGGTTGCGGGCGGAGCAAAGACGAGAGCTTTTGCGCTCCATCGCAAAGATACATGTGTTTTTTTAAAAAAAAAAAAACCAAAGCAGGCCCCCACCCCCCTCCCTGCCATTCCAAGGGTGATGAAATCGCTGCCACCCCTCCCCTGATGGGCATGGAGCCGCGCTGTGCCCCTTTCTGCTGCCACGCTTACTCGCGAGTAAGCGAGTAAGCGTGGCAGCAGCCGAGATGGGCAGCCACATCTCCTGCGGTCTCGGGCCGTTTCCGGGACCGCGGGAAGATTTGGGTTTCTCCCAGGATCCCTTATCCCGGGGGAAACCTTTGCCTATCCCCCCCCTGCCCCGGGAGTCCCCGTGCATCCCTTGGACTCAAAGGGTCCACCAGGGCTATCCCAGCTCAAAAGGCCAGTGTAGAAACAGCCTTAGTTTCTTAAAGGGCACTACCCATCCTTTTTGGGATAAGGGTTACAAATGGACATCAATTCACATATGTATATTAGAAATATTCCTTATTCTTAAATTCTTAATTGCTCTAGCTCTCTGACCTACCATTGTCATTATTCTTTATTAGAAGTATTGATGGTCAAACTGCCTGGGCTCAGTAAACTGACTGATTTCCACAAAAGTATGGACATAATCAGGAGCGCAGTGGGGATGTTTCAAATACCCCCACCACATCCCAACCCCTTGCCCCCTTCAGTTACCTGGCCTGGCCTAAAGAGGCCTGGGAAGTCTTCTCCCCAACCTCATTCCTCCCTCCTTGCTCCCTGCCTGGAATATTAGTAACCAGGGCAACAGTAACCTGACCCTGGGAGATGTCATTTTCAGCACCTGGTTCCTTGGTGCCTGGGCTATTCACATTTTCGGTGCAAGGATAGAGAGTGCGAGGAGGGGAGAGGAAGGTCCTTCAGCTTATCTCTCCCATGTTTTTCCTCCTGCAGCCACCACCATGCCAGACCAGGCAACTGGGAACAGGGCAGCAGGGCAGGGTTGGAGAATTCTCCTTCTGCTCAGTTTGGGATAGAGATGATCAAATGTATTTTCTATCACACACACAGAGGCAAAGCGTCAGCCATGGAAGGCCCTGGCCACAAGGGCTACAGCCAGCCCTCTCCCCAACCCCACTTACCAGCCCAGGGGCATGTGAACACGGTGGAGGGGTTGGAGCGATTGGAGTTGCTGCAGGCCACTGAAATGGGTGAGAATTGGGGCTTTGGGCCTCCACATTGGCCCCTAAACAATTTAATACGCTTAACAAAGTGCTCATTCAAAGAGACAAATCCTCCTATGCTGCAGTGCATCTGAACCATCTATGGAGCATGTTAACATGGAAAATGTCACATGTGGCCCAGCCTGTCCACAAATACAGTTGCAGAGATATATCTGCAGCAGTGACGCCTGTAAACACAGAAGACCTGACAAGGTGCAGCCCCACGGATAGGAATCGCAGACAGCTCACTGCAGATCTGTGGGCGTGTTAAGTCATGCGTTACTTCTGCCATGTAATTGCAGACACACATGTGCCTGAGGACAGCTCAGAAGGTTTTGACTGTGAATAATGGAATAATTATAGAATTATATGCCGTTCTGGAACATTAGAATTGTAGGCAGAAATAGGCCTGAATCATTTATAGAATCATAGAATAGTAGAGTTGGAAGGGGCCTATAAGGCCATCGAGTCCAACCCCCTGCTCAATGCAGGAATCTACCTTAAAGCATACCTGACAGAGGGTTGTCCAGCTGCCTCTTGAAGGCCTCTAGTGTGGGAGAGCCCACCACCTCCCTAGGTCATGGGTTCCATTGTCGTATTGCTCTAACAGTCAGGAAGGTTTTCCTGATGTCTAGTCGGAATCTGGCTTCCTGTAACTTGAGCCCATTATTCTGTGTCCTGCACTGTGGGATGATCAAGAAGAGATCCTGGCCCTCCTCTGTGTGAGAACCTTTCAAGTTGAAGAGTACTATCCTGTCTCCCCTCAATCTTCTCTTCTCCAGGCTAAACATGCCCAGTTCTTCCAGTCTCTCCTCATAGGGCTTTGTTTCCAGACCCCTGATCATCCTTGTTGCCCTCCTCTGAACACGCTCCAGCTTGTCTGCATCCTTCTTGAAGTGTGGTGCCCAGAACTGGATGCAATACTCAAGATGAGGCATATCCAGTGCCGAATAGAGGGGAACCAGTACCTCGCATGATTTGGAAGCTATACTTCTATTAATGCTGCCCAAAATAGCATTTGCATTTTTTGCAGCCACATCACACTGTTGGCTCATATTCAGCTTGTGATCTACAACAATTCCAAGATCCTCTCATAGTATTGCTGAGCCAAGTATCCCCCATCTTGTAACTGTGCAATTTGGCTTCTTTTTCCTAGGTGTAGAACTTGGCATTTATCCCTATTAAATTTCATTATTTTTGTTTTCAGCCCAGCGCTCCAGTCTGTCAAGATCATTTTGAAGTTTGTTTCTGTCTTCCAGGGTGTTAGCGATCCCACCCAATTTTGTGTTGTCTGCAAATTTGATAAGCATTCCCTGTACCTCCTTGTCCAAATCATTAATAAAAATATTGAAGAGCACTGGGCCCAGGACTGAGCCCTGCAGTACCCCGCACATTACTTCCCCCCAGTGTGAGAAGGTACCATTTATAAGCACTCTTTGAGTCCGATTCTGTAGCCAACTGTGGATCCACCTAAGTTGTTCCATCTACCCTACTTTTCACTAGTTTGTGAATCTGAATGTCATGGGGCACTTTGTCAAAAGCTTTGCTAAAGTCAAGATATACTATGTCCACAGCATTCCCACAGTCCACAAGGGAGGTTACCCAATCAAAAAATGAGATCAGATTAGTCTGACAGGATTTGTTCTTGAAAGATCCATGCTGGCTTCTAGTAATCACTGCATTGTTTTCAAGGTGCTTATAGATTGACTTCTCTATAATCTGCTCCAAAATTTTCCCAGGGATGGATGGCAGACTGACTGGTCTTTAATTCCCAGATTCCTCCTTTTTGCCCTTTTTGAAGATAGGGACAACATTAGCCCTCCTCCAGCTGTCTGGCACTTCACCCATCTTCCATGATTTCGCAAAGATAATAAACAGTGGTTCTGAGAGTTCCTCTGCCAGCTCCTTCATTACTCTAGGATGCAATTCGTTGGGGCCTGGAGATTTGAACTCTTTCAAAGAAATTAGGTGTTCCTTGATGATTTGTTTATCAATCTCAAACAGCAATCCTGCCCCTTCATCTTGTACTTCACTTTTTCCCGGGGTGGGGTCACAGACCCGCTTCTGGGAGAAGACTGAGCCAAAGTAGGAATTGAGCACTTCGGCCTTTTCTTTGTCATCTGTTACCAATTTGCCATCTTCATTAAGCAGTTGAACCACCATTTCTTTCCTCTGACTTTTACTATTCACGTATCTGAAGAAAGCCTTTTTATTGCTTTTAGCATCCCTCGCTAGCCTCAGCTTGTTCCCAGCTTTAGCCTTCCTGACAGCATTCCGGCACTTCTGTGCTACTTGCTTGTACTCTTCTTTTGTAGCCTGGCCTTCCTTCCACTTCCTATATGTATCCTTTTTTATTTTCAGGTCATCTCTATGCTTTTTGTGGAGCCACATTGATTTCTTCTGTTTTCTTCTATCTTTTTTCCTTGTAACAATTGTTTGAAATTGTGCCTTTAAAATTTCTTTCTTTAAAAACTCCCACCCATCTTGGACTCCTTTTCCCATCAGGGTCATTTGCCATGGGACCTTACTTATCAAAGTTCTGAGTTTATTAAAATCGGCCTTCCTGAAATCCAGAGTACGTGTGTGGCTACACTCAGCTTTTGCTTCCTTTAAAATCAAGAACTCAAGTATGAGGTGGTCACTTTCCCCCAGAGTTCCCGTAACTGCTACTTTATCCACTAAGTCATCCCTATTGGTCAGTATCATGTCAAGGATAGCTATTCCTCCCGTTCCTTCCTCTACTTTCTGTAGGAGAAAGTTATCAGCCACACATGTCAGGAATTTCTTGGAGGGGCCACTTTTGGCAGAATTTGTTTCCCAACAGATATCAGAGTAATTGAAGTCCCCCATTACTATTACATTGTATTTCCTTGAAACACTGGCAATTTGCTTTCCAAAAGTTTCATCCTCATCTTTTCCTTGATTGGGTGATCGGTAGTAGACTCTGACTGTCATGCTCCTTTTATTTCTTGCTCCATTTATTTAAATCCAGATACTCTCAATGGTGCTCTCAGGCTCATCCTCTTGTATTTCTGTGCAGGGATAAGTATTTTTAACATATAGTGTGACTCTGCCTCCCTTTCTATTTCTCCTGTTCTTTTTGAACAAGTTATATCCTTCAATTGCTATATTCCAGTCATGGGAGTCATCCCACCAAGTTTCAGTTATACCTATCAAGTCATATTTGCCTTCATGTATTAAGAGTTCAAGTTCACTATGTTTGTTTCCCATACTCTGGGCATTAGTATATAGACATCAAAGTCCATGTGCTTTATAGTCTGGCTTCTTCCCTACACAATGATGAAGACTATTTTGGGGCACTATTGGAGCTGTTCTCTCTGTTATGGTGCATAAGCCTTCATCCATTGTTTCCTCAAATTTAACGTCTCCTGCACCCATAGGATTCAGTTTAAAGCCCTCCTGATGAGGTTCTTCATGCTGTGGCCAAACACATTCTTCCCAGCCCTTGTGAGGTGCAACCCGTCCCCTGCCAGCAGTCCTTCTTCCAAGTAGCGTAGCCCATGGTCCCAGAATCCGAATCCCTCACGTCGGCACCATCTTCGTAGCCAATTGTTTGCCCAGAGTATTTTTCTTTCTCTTCCTAATGCTCTTCCAAGAACTGTGAGGATGGATGAGAAAACTATCTGGGCCCCAAAGTTCTTGAGTTTCCTTCCCAGAGCTTCAAAGTCTGACGTGATTCCTTCGGAGCTCTGCTTGGCAGATGTTGGACTGAAGTCCAGTGATCCAAGTTGGCAAAAGCTCACTGAGCTCCACGCTCCTTTGACATCCCTGATATAAGTTGAGCCTAGGTAGAGGCACAGTTTAAACACTCCAACAACAGACAACCAAAGGCTACTGCTCCAGAACTCTAGTAAGACAGACAGCATCCCAAAAGGTTTTAAGAGCCCAAACTCAGCTCTCTGTCTCTTCCCATGTCTTTTCCAGTCTCTATTTCAAAATGGCTGTTGTATCCTTTGTTCCCATTCACACAGAGACACCCACCTCAACCTTTCCCCCTGTCTAGAGATGGGAAGGCTAATGATCGACTTCTGCAATGCGCTGTACATAGGGCTACCTCTGTGCCTAGTCTGGAAACTTCAACTAGTTCAAAATATGGCAGCCAGGTTGGTCATATTACCTGACTATATTACACCAGCTTTAAAATCTCTCCACTGGCTGCCAATTAGTTTCCGGGAGAAGTATAAAGTGTTGGTCATTACCTTTAAAGCCCTACATGGTTTGGGTCCAGGTTACCTGCGGGATCGCCTTCTCCCATACAATCCGCCCCGCACGCTCAGGTCCTCTGGGAAGAATTTACTACAGTCAACAAAAACTAGACTGACAACCGTTACCCAGAGGACCTTTTCTTCTGCCACTCCCAGATTGTGGAATGACCTGCCGGGAGAGATCCGCCAACTCACCAGTCTCCAAGAATTTAAAACAGCTATAAAGACTGATCTCTTGTGGCAGGCTTACCCAGATGAATTTTAAGTGTTTTTATTGGTGTTTTATTGGTATTTTAATGATGTATTGGTTTTATGTGCTGTTAATCAGTTTTGTGTATTTTATGTTGATGTTGTTCCCCGTCTCGATCTGGAGGGAAAGGCGGGTGATAAATTATTATTATTATTATTATTATTATTATTATTATTATTATTATCCATCTCCTCTGACCATCACCTGAGCTTCTTGGCCTTTCTTAGCTTCCATGGAGACACGTCTCAGATGCTTCTAGATAGGGATGTGCAAGCATTTTGTTTCTGATTGCAAATTATGTAAATATGTCTCATTCACAATGTTAAATGCAAATGTGAGCAGAAGTGGGTTTTTTTAAAGAAATGTTCACAAATCTTCAAATCTGTGTTCGTGTTAAAATTGCTATTTTTTTAAAAAAAGTGCACTTTGAAATGCACATTTTTTAAAAAATATGATTTTCTCATACTTTAATCAATAGGGGAAAAGTGTGTGCTTTTGAAAAATATGCACAGAAATGCATACTTTCCCCATTGGAATTAGCTGAAAGGCAAGTCAAAAACAAAACAAGCCTAGAAGTGATTGTTGGAGAATTTAGGTAGGCTCAGAAATTGCTGGTTCTCCCATGCTTACTTCCAGATTATGATTTTATGATGCCATTGTGATGCCTCATCCACAGAATTTCCCAGGGGATTCAGATATCATCATTTCCTAATGATAACCTTCCTGTGTTTACTCACTGTTTCTTGTCTCCAACCCTGTTTCTTTCTACACACACACACTCACACACACACACACAGTGAAGGCAGAAAAGATGGAACAGTTGCACAATGCATTTGATGAGTAGGGCTAAGAGCGCTCCATCTGGAAGCATCCTTTCTGAATACTATGGCTATTAATAACCTTTGTCAAGCCCCAGATGCTGGCCAAGTATTGCCTCTGAGCAATCTACACTGCTCACAGAAATTTGCTAGGAAGAAACCCATAACAACAAAATAAATGCATGGTGGTAATCGACTATTGGAATAACCAAAAAGTTAAGGTTTACAATTTTTTTAAAAATATATTTTATATAAATATGTCCACAATCAAATAGAGCAATTGATATACACATTCAAATTTCTCTTCAGTGATGATCAAGCAAAGCAGGCCTCCTTCATTAATTTATAGAGCAATTTGCTTGATCATCACTGAAGAGAAATTTGAATGTGTATATCAATGGCTCTATTTGATTGTGGACATATTTATATAAAATATATATTTTAAAAATTTGTAAACCTTAACTTTTTGGTTATTCCTTGTTTGTGGTTTTTGGTTAAGGCTAGCACCTTGTTTTGTCTTTGGTAATCGACTATTGTCATGGTAAAATCTGTTACAGGAACCATTATGATACCCTATCACACCCATTCATGGATTTTAGTATCTATTTTTCTGGCTTTACTCGATTATTCTCCAAACCTTGGTTTGGAGGATCTGAAAAAAGCTGCAAGCTCACCTGCTTCTTCCTTCACACTCCTGCTCACTTGTACATAGCTTAACTTTCAATTTGCAGGTAACTGGTTTTCCATGACATCAGAGTCAGTAAACTCTGATTATTTACTTCTATTTAAAATATTTTTATCCTGCCTTATAATAAAAAATATTTTCAAAGCAACTCACAAATTAGAAAAGGATAATTTATTTATTTACATTTGTGTGCTGGACCATAATAGTATATTCCCTGTATTAATGCACATAAAACTCTACAATTACAAAAAACAGAACTGTAAATATTAGGGGTGTGCATCAGATCGGGTCCGATCCACGATCCAGACCCGATCCGGCCAAAATCGGATAAAATTATCTGATTCTGATCCTAGCATCTGGATCATCCAATCTAATCCGATCTGATCTGAAAGGGCCCAATCCAGATCGGAAAAGATTGGGAGATCAGACCTCGGACCTCCTCCACCCCTCCACTGCTGCCCACTGCCATCCACTGCTGCCCGCTGCATCCGTACTACTGAGAAACAGGTCTTGCGGCCTGCCTCTCAATAGCGCGCCAGGTGATGATGTCATCACCTGGCGCGCTACTGAGAACTAGGCCGCGAAGCCTGTTTCTCAGTAGATTGGAACAGCGGATGGCAGCGGTCGGTAGCGAGGAGGCAGCAGGTAAGGAGCGTGAATGGGGGGAGGAGGAAGGGAGGTGGAGGTCTCCTGTTACGTATCAGCATCCTGCGCTGCCGTCCGCTGCTTCCGGACTATTGATAAACAGGCAGGTAAGGAGCATGAGTGGGGAGGAGGGGGAGGGCCCCACTTACCTGCCGGGGCACCCGTTTCCGTCCGCTGGTCCCTTCTACTGAGAAACAGGCTTCGCGGCCTAGTTCTCAGTAGAGCGCCAGGTGATGATATCATCACCTGGCGTGCTACTGAGAGGCAGGCCGTGAAACCTGTTTCTCAGTAGATTGAAACAGCGGATGGCAGCGGATGGAAGTGGGTGCCCCGGCAGGTAAGGAGCATGAGTGGGGGGAGGGACAGGGAAGGAGGGAGTGGGAGTTAGGTCCCCACTCACCCGCCCCCATGTTTTCGCCATAGGCTTGCATTGGAGAAAGCTTTCTTTCCCTCAATGTAAGCCTATGGCGAAAACACCTAAAATGGCATCCGATACGAAAATCAGACGTCCGATTTTTGGATCAGAATCGGCTCTGAACTGGGAAGCCTCCGATCCGATCTGAGGCATCAGTTCCGGTTCCGATCTGATTTTGGGGGTCCATGGTTTCAGGTGTCTTCTGAAGAAGGCCATAATCTACAAACCTTGTCTCAGAGGCTGGTCTGAAGTAGTGACCCCCGGCATTGGTACAAACTCTCTAAGTCTTTGCCTGGCACCAACTATTATGAGTTTTAGGTGCTCTGTGAAAACAGTTTTGTTTGCCTATGTCTCTTAATAATGGTAAATTGTTGTTGTTGCTCTTGTTTTCATATCTGTTGGCTGTGCTTCAGGTTTTATTTGCTTGTTGTTGCTTATTCTGCTACTTCTAAAGAGCTTTGTTGCTTGAAGAATATTTACTAGGGGTGTGCATGGACCCCCCAAATTGGATCGGATTCGGAACCGGCTGTTGGGCCTTCTTCCACCCTGAATTACATTTACCAAAATATTCACCAAGTTCGTGAACTTGTTTAGAGAACCCAAGGAACTCCTAGAAATGTCTGTCTCGATTGATGTGGTTCTTGATGGTTTTTTATGGTTTAACCCAAACTCAGACTAAACACGGCCATTTCAGCTGTGTTTTGGTTTGAGATTGTAGGTTCATCTGAAGCTAAAGCAGAAGGTTAAATAGAAGGGTATGAAACCACAAGAGCATTAATATATGGAAAGGAGGGGTTCATGAACACCTTCAGGCAAAATAAGTGGAATGTAGAATATGCATTTTCCAAATCACGTTATTAAAAGAGTGATTTAAGTTGGAGACACTCTGTTCTTCTACATTTGTTGATCATCTAATGGGCAGCCAGCAGCAGAGTGACCATACCTCTGTGGTAGAACACATGCTTTGCATGTTGGAGGTTCCAGAGTGATTCCTTGCATCTCTATTCTAAAGGAGATAGCCACACTGGGGAAGGCCTTCTCCCCGAGACCCTGGAGACCTGCTGCCCTAATGAAGCCAGAGCCTTATGTACACTGCTAAAAAAAATTCTGCACATAGGCAGCACATCAAATGTGCATTTCTCTTATTTCACATCAATTTATGCTGCATATTTTATTATTTTGTATAACGTATTCTAGTTTGGGACAGAGGGATACTAAGAATCCTGAGTGCCCAACCCCAATCACCCAGCAAGTCTTATTCAACCACCTTTTGACTTTGGAGGTTTCAGCAAGCATTACCCCATACATTTTGAATAGCACTCCATTTCATCTCCACACAGACACCCTGCTCCCAGCAACAACCAATTCTCAGTATGATGGCATCACACCACACATTTCAGATTATTACCATGCGGAAAAGAGGTGGAGGCACAGGGCGGCAACTTTTAGTGACTGCCATCCTTCTTGAATAATGTCTCAGCCTACCATTTCATGTCTGTCGTCACAGCCACAAGAACTAGAAACCCATGCTATGATTCAAATGATTAGAGAGAAATTAAAAGAGAGAAAAAAGAGAAATAGAAAGACCTAAACTCATTCAGACCCTAAACTGATTCACTTTTAATTAATGTGAAAAATTGTTCATATCTTTTTCCTCTCTGTTCTTTTGTCTCTTTCTATTATTTAAAAAAATATTATTAGTGGTAGTATCTCCCTTATTATTGTTAGTGGTAGTATTTCTCACTCTTGGCGGTTTTTCTAGATGGACATGACAGACTTTGTAAAATCATGCTGTCTTTTAGTGATTCAGAAATTTCCTGACTACTGAGCATGTTTTAAGTATGACTGCTTTCTGGATGTTGGTGTGGATGTATTTTGGTAGGCCCAGTTTCTGAGGTTTTTCTGTATAGTTTTTTGATGTGATGCCGGTGTCTGATGTGACTAACAGAATAATTGTGACCTTTCCCTGTTTCTGTAGTTCTTTAACTTCCAAGGCCAGTAGTGTATATTTGTCTCTCTTTTTCTCTTCCTTTTCAACAACATTTTTGTCATTAGATAATATTATTATTTACATCTCTATACCACCCCATAGCTGAAGCTCTCAGGGCACTTAAATGACGTATTTTTGGCACTGTTATTTAGCGATTTGTTAATGGATACCATTAATGTTAGGTTGACACTATGTTCATTTATTTAAAAAGTCTGTGTATTTATTGTGGGGAAACCTGTGTTTTTAATACAGTAAAACACTGGAAACAGGAAACTCGGCACTTTCAAAGTTCTTATAGATGTTCTAATAAAGAGGACAAACTAGATGATTTTTAGATGCAATGCAGAGGAGCACTAAGCTTTACAACACCAGAAAGAACTATATTTAGAATAGGGTTAAGGACTGATATGGGAGGAATCCCCTGTCCTGCTGGTGCCGGAACACTTCCCTTGCTGTAAGGTTTCCCCTGCCAGTAAGTAGTTTGAAGGAATGCAGCAGACTTCACTGGAAAACGTTGCAGGGGGAAGAATTAGCTCCCTAATCCTGATATGAATTGGGCCCCCAGCGATTGCTCTTCCAGTGTTTTTGAAGGCATGAGATCTGGTCATGGTTCTCCTGCCGTTATATCTAGTCTGACTCTATGGGAGAGGCTGATTGAGGAGTAGACACAAGGACCAAGAAATATATTTTGAAAACATACAGGGAAAAGGTTAGTAATCCTTATCAAATGGGGATAAGCTCCGCCCTCTTCTCCACTGGATGCCCACCCATCTGTGTCTTAGGGTCCTGGTTAATAGAATCTTGGCATCCTCAATTCATGTATTCATTCTGAACATTCAGAGTAGCTCCTAACATAGAATCATAGAGTTGGAAGGACACCTTGGTGATAGTCTAGCCCAACCCCTCCTCCATGCAGGCTCTGCGATGCGATGCAGCTACAGCATCCCTGACAAATGGATAACCAGCATTTGCTTAAATACCTCCAGGGAAGAAGTTCCACTGTTCCACTGCTGAACAACGCTGATCATTAGAACATTTCTCCTAAGATTTTATTGAAAACTGCTTCCCTGCAACTTCCAACAATTGCTTCTAGTCCTACCCTCTGGAGCAACAGAGAACCACTCTGCTCTGTCTTTTGCCTGACAGCCTTTCCGATACTAGAAGATTGCTATCAATGTGTCCCCTTAATCTTCTCTTCTCTAGGCTCTTTCAACCATTCCTCATGGGACGGTTTCCAGGCCCCTCACAATCTTGGTCACTATTCTCTGAACATGGTCCAGTTTGTAGAACGATTACTTCCCATGATCTGGACACTATGTTTCCTTCCTTTTGTACAGCCTAAGTTTGCATTAGCTTTTGCAGCAGCTGTATCGCTTTGCTGGCTCATATTCAACTGGTGATCCACAAAGATACATTTTGAAATGTTCTTCTGCCAAGCCAAGTCTCTTCCCACACCCCATCCTGCACCTCCAAGGGGAAGGGGCTATAGCTCATCAGCAGACAACATGCTTTGTATGTAGAATGTCCCAGGTCCAATCCTTGGCATCTCCCTGGCTTAAAGGATCTCCGGTAGCAAGGCTGGGAAAAGCCTCCACTTGAGATCTTCCAGTCAGACTAGAAGGTCTCTGTAAGAGCCAATCTAGAAAAGACAATGATTGAATCTCCCATTGCTTTGCATTTTGAATTATATCGAAATCTGGATCAAGACCATGGTGTTAGGAAAGGAGAGGAGCTTAACCATTTTGCCACACCATTTTCCTGAAGAAAATCATGCATACACCAAATGCAAACACACACACACACACACACCATGCTATTTTATGGACAGTTTCCTCAACAGGGGTGTGGGTGTGGGTGTGATTTTCATTATGAAAATGGTGGTGGTAGGGAGAATGGTTAAACCTTCCCTCCCTAGTCCTACAGTTCCATTCTGAATCAGACCCTCATCAGCCAGTTGAGTTCTGTGCTGTCTTGTTTAGTTTGGCCCTAAGGCAACATCATCTTGTTAAAGCAATGGAGAGGGGCTTTAACTCACAGGAGGGCTGTCTTGACGACGACTCATTGACGCCGTGAACCCTCAAACCGCCCGTTTGCGCTCCTGCAAGACTGCCCACATGCGAAGGAGCGAGCGCGGGGGGGGGGGTGTATCAATGGGAGGGGGGAGGGGCCACTCTGCTGCGACTTCTCAAGCCGGTAGGGAGCTCTGGCTTAGCTCCTCCGGTCGCCCCCCCAACCCCATAGCTTTCCATGGAGAGCAATGGTTCTCCAAGCAGCCCTCCTTCTCCCTACCTTGTGCAGCTTGAGTTCCCCAACACAGAAGCGGTCCAGCGGCCATTTGGCTCAATGGGCCACCCCCTCCTTCCTGCCTGGCCGACAGCGACTAATGCCTCCACTGCAACACTGGAGCAAGGTGACAGACACAGATGGGTCGGCATCGCCTTGCTCCACAGAAAAAAGTCGGGGTAAGTAAGTCCCTGACTTTTTGAATTTGGAACTTTGAGGAAAAGACCTGGGATGGCTCTGCAATGGCTGCTGCATCATATAAATGCCCTAGTGCCACTGTGGAGCCACCCTGGGGCTTTCCCTACATAGAGACACCCCCTGGTAGGGTGCATGCTTTGCCTGCAGATGAGCCAGGATTCAATCCCAATGAAAAGGATCTTATAACAGGGCCAGGAAACTTTCTCTAATGTTTGCATTGTCACTGATATGTGAGATTTTTTGTGTGCTATTTTTTCCCAATGCACTGACGTTTGTGCACAATGTTTCCTTTGCTTTTCTATGCATTTCATGGTAACAGAACGGCCTCACAAAACTGGAGAAGTGCAAACGCCAAAGGCTAATTGCATTCCCGTTTGCGGGAAGTGTGGATTTCCCAGACCACTGTCTCCCTATCCCTAGAGCCTCTGCTAGTCAGATTGGCGTGACTATTCTTTAAGTTAAAGGAAAGGCCAACTGGGGTGAAAAAACAGGTATTATACAACGAATAGAACCAAAGTGCTTCTGAAAGAGTGACTAAGTCAGACTATGTCTAAAGATACCAATTATCCATTTATGTGCGTAAAGAAGGATCGCTGTTGAATTATTTCAGCCACATTGCAACAAGCGCCCGGTAGCCAGCAAGTTGGGGCAATGCTATGATACACCATCTGATGGAATGGCAAGCACTGCTCTTCTTTAATTGTCCTTGAAGCAGTAAATCACAGAAAGCCATACAAGCGGTGGAATTCCATCTTTATCGTCAGGCTGCTTGGAAGCAGAAAAAAGTGCACTTACCAAATAGTTCACAGAGAGAGAAGAAGCCAAGCTAAAGATTAAGGCAGTTCAGATGAGATAAGATAAAGAGGAGAGTTTTGCTACTGCAAAGAAGGCAAAAGGCGAGGTAAACCTCCAAATGGTGCCTAAGAGAGAATGAGAAGTCCAGGATCACACACACACATTTTTAGAGCAGTACAGTCAGTTTGGAAGCAGTCCCACCACATTCCATTCAAATATTTTTTTTTCCTCTCTAGGGCTGAGCTCTGGAAAAAAATTATCTGTATGTTTGCAACAGAAGGTGGCTCTTGTCAGCCCTGATTGCCTACTGTCTGTGATGCCATGAACCACTCCTCCCCTATACTCTAGAACAATTTTGGACTGCTCTTATATATAACACTTCATGGTACAGACCATACTTTCATAGAATCATAGAATAGTAAAGATTGAAGGGGCCTATAAGGCCATCAAGTCCAACCCCCTGCTCAATGCAGGAATCTACCTTAAAGCATCCCTGACAGAGGGTTGTCCAGCTCCCTCTTGAAGGCCTCTAGTGTGGGAGAGCTCACCACCTCCCTTGGTCATTGGTTCCATTGTCGTATTGCTCTAACAGTCTAACTTTGGATGTAGACGATCCCAATCTCTGGCATCTACAGGTAGTGCTGGAGAAGACTCCTGTCTGAAACCTATCCCAGCCAGCAGTGCCAAATCAGGAATGCTGGGAGTTGCAGTCCAGAACATTTGGAGGGTAACAAATTGGGGGGAAAGCTCATGTTAGACAGCATAAGCTAGATAGACCAATGATCTGAACTTACTATAAGACAGCTTCATACATTCAAATGACTTTATCAATAAATGTTGGAGTATACAGGAAGATGACATTGATGCCAAATCATTTTATACCACTGTTTGGAAATGTATTTTTAATTGTAGGAAATACCTTCAGCAGGAAAGACTATGTGAGACATTCCCTGATACATTTTGTTGTAACATTGGCAAAACCTGTTTTGAATGGGATAGCCAACCATTGGTCCCATCATGGCACCCATTAAGGCCACCAATTTGTGAATGACTGATTATGAAGCTCTGTACATATCAGCCCCTTCACACATTATATGTGTGATGAGGTCCTGACGTGATTACTTGGGAGTGTAGCCATGCCACTGGGCCCGTCCCATGGCCATGTCGTTTCCACTGGCTCTGCATTAGGCATGGACACCTGTAGGGGGAAAGTCTCCTCACACAGCCTCTATACACATAGTCTTCTCCAGGAGCTAGAACCCTGATCATGCAGGCTCCCAGAGAAGCCTACACACCTAGAACTCTATGTGCATAGGTTTCCCCCCAGCAGACATCTTTGCCTAATGCACAGAGATTAGGGACTAGGGCTGGGGGAAGCCATGCACATTCAGAGGCAGGGGCAGCCGTGTAGCCCCTCTCCCTGCCTAAGGATTTTTTCATGCTTTTAACATGGGAAATGGAGTTAAGATAATCCTTATTGTAGCTCTTTATTACCCTGGTAAAATACATCAGCAATAATTTTCTATTATGTCAGGGTAATGTTTATATATTATTGCACTTTGGAAACTGCAACATCCAGAATAATTTTTTTTCTTTTAAAATGGATTCATGATATTCATTCATTTATTTATGACATTTCTATGCTGCCCAATAGCCGAAGCTATTCGACATGTATTACTTGGGCGTTACAGTCAAGAGGGGCAGTGTATTTTTCAATAGCAAATTGTTCACTAATTTGAGGTTCACTTCTTGGGCTTTCCTGGCCATTTTTGTGTGCCGCTCCATCTCCTTTTCACTGTTCTTACAGATGCGAAATCGGTTGAGATTCTACCCATTTTACGAGTAGGCTTAAAAATCCATCTTCACTGGTGGAAAATGGTGGGCATAATTTGAACATATAATACATAGCTCAGGGAGTAGAGAAACCTTTGGAAGCAACTATCATGGAATGCATTTCACAAGTCCTATATAATATTCCATCTGTTTTACTGCCCAATAAACCAAATGATTTTATTGTGCTCAGTGGTTTCACTACAGCAAGGAAATAGAGGAATCTGCCCTGATGGCAGCCTGGATCGAGGCACACAATGGGCATCAAAGTTTATGTAATATAGTGATAATTATTACAACAATTACATTATAGTTTTGTCCCCCCATGTGTTTTCCAAATGGCAACTGAAAAGCCAGTTTTCTCAGAGGCTTAGTGAGGGCAGCTGACCAAATAGAGTGGCACCCATACAGCTTCTTACTGGCTCTGTGCCTGCAACCTTATACAATGGAAATTCAACAACTGAATAATGCTGGGGGCAGAGGAGAAAAGTGGCAAGATGTGAAAGTGGCCCTAACCAGAACAGAAGATTTCTCCCAACCCCTTAGAAATGTAGCCACAGAACAACTGAGTTGGTTGTGCCGGTAATAGTAAATATAATTGGAACAACATTTAATAAGAAAGATCTGTCTGTCTGTCTGTCTGTCTGTCTGTCTGTCTGTCTGTCTGTCTGTCTATCTATCTATCTATCTAACCATTGAGAGAGAATACAATGTTGTTGTGTTATAAAAACCTAACCAATGAGTTTGGTTTATTTGGTATTGATTATTTTGGGTATTCTTCTGAGCAAACCAATTGCGTGTGGGTGGGCTGGTAGCGGGGAGGCAGGAGTGAAGCAGGAGGGGAACACCAAGGGCATGTCTTAAACACTTCCCTAACAAAAACGGTGATAGCAGTGGCAAAACCTATGGAGGTTCATGAATAGGGTTGAACTGAACACACAATGAGAATGCCAGCCCCCTGTCAAACCATAACCCTCCTTGGGCAAAAGGACTGTCATATGTGTGGCCAGTGAGGGTAGGAGCCCATTGGGATGAACACATGACTATGTTGAACCACAAGGCTCAGCAGTCATGAGTGTATCCCAAAGATATGTCTCAAATATATCAGTCAAATATAGCAGCTTGAGTGCTTGCCCAAGGCGTGTTTTGGTTTAAGAGGGGGGGGGTGGCCTTATGATTGAAAAAATGATTTCCCAGCTTTTATGTTTCAGGTCAACCCTAACTCATGAACCACCATAGGTTTTGCCACTGATTTTAGATAGCATGGGGGACAAGATAGAACCTTGAAGGGCACCCCAGGCCAGTGGCCACAGTCTTAAACAGGAATCCCACAGTATCACCTTCTGAAATTCCCCCTGCAAGATAAGAGCCACTGTAAAACAGTTAACTCCAAGTCCCATCCCAGACAGACAAAGACTGACATGCAATAGTATTTCATATTTGGCTGTATTTGATAGTTGATACACAGTGCTATTGAGTATCTGATTGATAAACATACAAGGCATTTTGTATATGGCCAGTTATATAGTACTTCATTTTTGATACCTGAGAAAATCATAAACAAGCAAGAGATGTTAACTAGACTAATGGTACAATCCTATGTTCGCTTATCTGGGAGTAAGTCCATCATAGCTCAACGAGGCTTATATCTGAGTGGACATGCGTAAGATTTACACAGTGAAGCACTTGACTTCCTTTCTTTCTTTGGTAAAAATTCTGATAGGGAATCCAAATAAACATTTTTAGCTATATATTTACATATATATATATATATATATATATATACATATGAACATTTTTGTCCAGTGGGCCTTTGCAGCTCTACAGCCTAAATGAATGAATGAACGAACGAATCCCTGCATCCAAGAACATTGACAGGTTTCTTCTGGGAGGTAAAAGAGGGCCAAAAACAAATCTCTTCCCTCTAGTCTAGTCACACATGTCAGGTAGTTGTCAGATTTCCTGAGAGACCTCGTTCAGCCCTTTTTGAAGCTAATTAGGCCAAACTCTCTGAACTCGGGTAGATGAAGAATATTTTGCCTTCAGCACTTTACTGTGTTCTGACATGAATCGAAGCTGCAAAAGCAAACCCAAGCGAAGCATGCAACATTTCTATGTCAAGGCCTGCTTAGAATATTAATATTCAAGTCTGGATGCCTCCCCCCCTCCAGTATCATAAGGAAAGGGCAGGTCCCAGCAGCAAGGAGCTTACAGTCTCAGGTTCTGCAAGTGGGACCTGTAATAAAATGTTGCACAGTGGAGATTTTCTGTTCCAGGCGCTCCATTGCATTTCCTGCCAGTTTTCCCATTTCCTCCCAAAGTCAGCGTTCCTTGCCCACTCAGGGGGAGTCTACACAGTCCCTTGGAACGTTTTAAATAGTATTTTAAAATGTCCCAAATAGGTGCGTTCTAAACATCTTAGGCCACATTACTGAGTACTCACGTTACAGGAGAAACAGTCTTCAGTCTTTAAAGGGGTGTGTGCGGTCACGCACGCTTCTGCCCTGTCTCTTTCTCTTTCGTTTTTACAATGAGTTTAGGGCAAGGCATTGTGGGCATTGTAGTTTAGTCACCCACTTCCTCCTTAGTTCCCCTAGCTTTCAATGAGTATAGGGCTAGGCATTGTGGGTGTTGTAGTTCACTCACCCACTTCCTCTTTCTTCCCCACCAATCAACTGCTAAGCATTTGGGCACCTGTAAACGAAGCACTGCCCCCATGAATCACAAACGGTAAGGAAGGACACATTATTTTACTTAAAACAATTTATTAAAAGTGAAACCGTTTTATATAACTGAAGGGAGTTTTAAAAAACCTCAGATATACAACGTTATAAGGAGTGCGTCACGTGGCCCAAAGAGTTTGCATAACCTTTATAAAACGTTAAAAAACTAGCGTGTAGATCGGCCCTGAGTGTGGTCAGCCCTCAATGGGCTGATATTTTGTGTGTGGTGGTGATAGTTAGATACTCCTGGAGGTTTTCGTTCTAAAGGATTTTTAAAACTTCTGCAAACTTATCGAGTTCCCTACCAAGCCTACTTGTAACAACTTTTTGTGAGGATGGTGCCATCTTGGATACATAATAGGGTGACCATATTTTGGGAACCAAAAAGGAGGATGGCATGGTTGGCCCTCAAGGGGGCGTCCCTACCAACTTGTCCGCCCCCAGGGAGCGTGTCCAGCACCAAGGGAATGTGCTCACCTGAAAATAGCCTTGGTCACATGTCTGATTTCACAGCACACAATTAAGACAAATCTGTTCTACATAACATATTAATGTTAAAATCACTGAAATAACAAGTGAAACATCCAATGTATCTGAAATTAACTTCACTCACTCGTACTTTTGTAGCTTTTGCTTTTTTTGTTGCTATACTCCGTGTGATACATTCTCCCCTTCCCTCAAATATATTTTCTGATTGTATCCTCGCTCCGCTTCAAGCTACTGTTTAACAGAGTTTGTTGCCGGCTGGCTGGCTTTTTTATTTATCAAAACCAACAGATGAACAGATCTGCTTGAAACTTGGCATGGCTAAAGCCCTACTTAACATCTATCATGATACCAAGCTTCATCTCCTTATCTTTAAAAATGATGTTGTTGTGTTTTTTTTTTAAAAAAAAATTAAAACCTCAATTTTTTTAAAAAAAATCTTAAAAATCAATGGATGAACAGATCTGCTTCAAACTTGGCACAGCTAAAGCCCTACATAAGAGCTATCAAAATGCCAAGTTTCATCTCTTTATCTTTAAAAATGATGTTTGTTTTTTTTAAAAATAATTTTAACCCCTCAAATTTTAAAAAAATCCTTAAAATCATTGGATGAACGGATCTGCTTAAAATTTGGCATGGCTAAAGCTGTCCCTGGGCGCTATCATGGTGCCAAGTTTCATCTCTTTATCTTTAAAAATGACAGAGCTGTAAGCATTTTTGTTAATTCCCATTGACTATAAAGTAGAGCTGCACTTTGGGTGGGGGGAGGATGGGGGGACAAATCCAGATTTTTCTTCAAATTTCATCATTTCTCCCCCTTCCCAGATTTGTTACCAAAAATCCTGAGATGTCCTGGTTTTTCCTGACATATGGTCACCCCAAGACAAGCACTAGTAGAATTGAGGTTGGTATAGGTCTATGTATGATAAAAAGACAATTAGCACATGCATTAACTATATTGAAACGTCCACTTTTAGGTCCTATTTGCTTTTCAGAATGCTCAAGCCTTCGCTTGTGGCTGCTGTGTTGCTGAACTCCCTTCCCTACAATTACAATTATGATAGGGTTGGTCATCTAGTCCAGTTCTTTACATTGAGTGGGAAATGAGAAACATAGAATTAAAATTCACAGTGACATGTGTTGCATCCTTCCTTTCCTTTTCTCTTCCTCAACATGCATCCTATTTAGTCAACCATATGTTCTTTAACCCCAAAACACTGGATGGCATATTTACAAAAGCTGGTAAGAAAACCACCCGTTCACAAATACAACCAGAGCAAGGCAACATAAGGCAAACAGACACCAAATGTAGGCATTTTGTAAAACGGCATGTTGATGTTATTCTGTTTGTCTCTTCAGTTTAAGCATTTGTGCAGTCTTTTGTAAAATAGATAGGCGATTTTGTTATACAAAAGCATGCATCAACTGTACATTGACACTATATTAAACAAAATAAAATATAATTTGAGTCATATATTATGGTAGTCAAAGAGATGTGTATATACTAGGAGGAGGGCCTTCTCTGCTGTAGCACCCCGGCTGTGGAATGATCTTCCCAGAAAGGTTCGCCTGGCAACTACATTATACTCCTTTAGACGTCCGGTGAAGACCTCTTTATTTTCACAGTGTTTTAACAGCTTATCAGCTTAATTTATTTTTGATTTTTAACCTTGCTGTTTAAATTTGTATTTTAAATCTGTTATCAATTTTGGCATGGCTGCTTGTTTTTTATCCTGGTTGTGTTTTATACTGTATTTTAAATTATGTTTTTATACTGTCGTTGTTTTATATTTTGAATGGTTTTTATGGTTTTAATTTTTGTAAACCGCCCAGAGAACTTTGGCTATTGGGCAGTATAAAAATGCAGTAAATAAATAAAATAAATAAATAAAAACAGCTATACTACAACTATGCAGAAACTAAATGAATCTTGGAGTAGGATGTCTTGTATTGAATTGTGTCCATCCACCAGCGGAATGGATACTGCTGGCAGAACAGATTCCCCCAAACCTGCTGTGGAGGGTTCCTTGGATGGAACCTTGTGTGACTTTGGATGTAACTTTATGTTTTTAAAGGATTGGGGCCTAAAGGTTAAGCATTTTACGTCTGCAATCTTATACACTCATACCTGGGAATAAATCCCATTGAAGTCAAGGGGGCTTAGGCCTAGGATTGTGCCATAAATATTTTTTATGTATTTATTATTTATTACGCAAACTTGTATACTGTTTTCCAATAAAATTATCAAAGTGGTTACTATAACAATAAAATACAATAAAACAATCAGTGTTTAACAATAA
This sequence comes from Anniella stebbinsi, assembly GCA_029215795.1. Taxonomy (NCBI): domain Eukaryota; kingdom Metazoa; phylum Chordata; class Lepidosauria; order Squamata; family Anniellidae; genus Anniella; species Anniella stebbinsi. The sequence goes on from JARDYH010000003.1 coordinate 105,960,834, forward strand.
AGCTGCAACTATAGTGGCTGCTTCACATCTCAGGAAAAGCCTGCATAAAGAGACAGTTCTTAAGCAGAAAGATCAAAACTGTAGACACCTAATGTAGGGTGACCATATGAAAAGGAGGACAAGGCTCCTGTATCTTTAACAATTGTATAGAAAAGGGAATTTCAGCAGGTGCATGCAGCACCTCATGAAATTCCCTCTTCATCACAACAGTTAAAGGTGCAGGAGCCCTGCCCTCTTGATCAGATACAAAAGAAGACAGGGCTCCTGGACCTTTAACTATTGTAATGAAAAGGTGCTGCATGCATACAAGTGACATTTGCTGAAATTCCATTTTCTATGCAACTGTTAAAGGTACAGGAGCCCTGTCCTCCTTTTCATATGGTCACCCTAGTCTAATGTCAATGGAGAATGGGTTCAAGAGCATGTTGTAAGCTGTGTTTTTTTTTAACAAGCCTTTATCCTCTATATGAATCTGACTCCCACCCACCAATATCTTATTAGTACAAATGGAATAATCACAGAAATCTTGAAATGATTAAGCAAAAGTACCTCAGTTCTTATACTAAAATTGGGGACATGTACTAACCACCCTACTAACCACCCTATGGTTAGTCCTCAAAAACTCTTTTTACTTCCCCAAAAATTCCTCACATGTTTCTCCTGAGAAGGAACATCCAATAGCACCTAAAACAGGGGTGGGCAGGAAAAAGATCTCCAGATGATTTGAACAACACCTGTTGTTCCTGACTGTTAGCCATGCTGGCAGGGGCTTCTGGGAGTTGAAGTCCAAAATTTTTTTTGGAGATCTACCTTCTGCTCTCTCCTGACCTAAAATTATTGGGACCGAGCTAGATGATATGTTAAATTTGTGATATCATTTAACATGTCAATTTTCCTACTTTTGACTAACAGCCAAGAAAGGGGGCACCAGGTTCCAGGATTATGGCATGGTGGGAGGGGAGGGCTAACTTCTGTTGAGATCCCAGAAGATATTTCCCCACCTCTGAAGCGGCCATTTCCACTGGGAGAAAAGCTGCTATTGGCACCAATAGCAATTCCACCCCCCCGGAGTGAACAGGAGGGTTAACCCTCTTTCTGCATGCTGATTCCTGCAGTGCTAGGCTGACCATATGAAAAGGAGGAAAGGGCTCATGTAATTTTCACAGGGAATTTAAAATTTAAAAGGGAATTTCAGCCAGTGTCATTTGTAGGCAATTAGTTCCTGGTGAAATTCCCTTTTCATCACAACTGTTAAAGTTGCAGGGGCCCTGACTTCTTTTGTATCTGGTCACTCTAGTATAGTGCCTGCAACTTTAACTATTGTGATGAAGAGGGAATATCACCAGGAACTAATTGCATACAAATAACACTGGCTGAAATTCCCTTTTCTCTACAACTGTTAAAGTTACATGAGCCCTGTCCTCCTTTTCATATGGTCAGCCTATGCAGTGCTGATCCTGACTATCATGGCTGTTATTTAAAAGGGAAAAAATAGCCAAAAAATAGAATTACACATTGAATGTATTGTCTAGTTTGGCCTTCACTTCAGGCAAAATTTGATGGGAACAATTTATCAGCGTGTCTTCTTGCACGGAGTTTATTCTCTAGGCCCAGCCTTTCAATAGGTCATCCAGTACTTGTAAAAGGCATGATACCAACATGTGACGAATAGACTACGTTGATGTTTTCTGTGGGTTTCTTGCTGGATTATATAGACCCCCCCCCCCCATGACCGAAGTCACTGTTTTTATTTCCCTTGTAAGTACTTGAATATTTTGGCCAGGTGGGACCCTCCACCATCTTGAAATGTTGTCATGGGGCAGCCCTTTTGTGGGCAACCTTCTGGAGTCCACACGCCAGTGGTGGGTGGGGCCAAACCAAAAGTGAGTGGGACTATATTTATATATATATACACACACACACACAACACACACAACACACAGACATACAGATGCCCCCTCCCTGTGGAGCAACTATGCTTGAAAAAAGCTTCCAGTTGGCTGTGGGAGATGAGGCAGCTGGGCATGGGGGAGGCTGGGTGGGGCACCGTTTCCCTGTCTGTGCTTTAGACAAACATCCTTTAAATATGTTTCCAATAAGGGAACTTTAGGAGCAGTCCCATTCCACTATTCCCTAGGGAAATAAAAAGAGAAGGACAAGGTGTTATAGAATTGCATAAAACAATTTCAGATTGACTTTGGGTGCCCCTAGCAGGAAAAAGAAAAAGAAAAAAGAATTGTCTGTATGAATTAGACTATAGGCAATCACAGTATTATGGGTTCTAGTCTTAATTTTCTTAAGGGAATTATCACTGCTACAACTAGCCCAGAAATTCACCATGAATGCTTTAGAATGTCATTGGCAATAACCGGAGGCAGCTCACCAGCCTCTTATGGTAACCTATCAGGATTACCATAAGCAGCTCACCAGCCTCTTATGGTAACCTATCAGGAACTTGATATAACCTGTGATTACAAAAGCAGGATTTTGTCAAAGGATGTCACAATATATGGCTAGTGGATTCAGCTTGAGGGGTCATAAGTAGTTGATATGCCCAGCATTGCTCAGGTCTGTGAATAATGTTTATTACATTTATTTGATCGATAATAAATTTCTCTGCAACTTATTCATCTTTAGGTTGGTTGTTTTGTTTAGTTTGGTTGAGTTAGTAAATTGTCTTGTTAGAATCAATGGAAAATTGTGTTCATAAGAACTGTATTTTAAATTAGAGCTTCGTGATAAGCCACATTTTTTGTTTTACCTGAAATGCGTACACCTCCCATCATGCTTTGGCCGGAGCAGCCATCTAAACTTCAAAAACAATCTGGACACACAACACACTTTCTATCTTTGAATACATCTGAGGTGTTGTGGGAGAGCGGGCCTTCTTAGTTGTGGCACCCTGCTTAAGGATTTCTTTTTCCCAGGTGGGCTGGCCTGGTGACAGCATTAATGGCTTTTAAGTGCCAAGTTATTTTTTAAAATATATATTTTCCAGGGCCTTTTAACTTGATGAGATTTTTTATGCTGCGGTTTCCCCCCGTTATAACTAAACCACAACAATGCAAGAATTACTGGATAAAGTTGATGATGTTTATGTAAAAGCCTGACTTTACTATTGAAACAGAAGAGTGAATGGAGGAATGATTGATATAGCTGAGACTCAAATGGAATGGTGGGCAAGATGAGTGGCAGTTGGGGAAAGTCAGTTAGAAGGAGAACAAAGGGCTCCATCACATTTAGGGTCATGGCACTCTCGGAGTCCGTCCTTTCCACTTTTGGTGCTATGGACTCACATGACGTCATCCTTGTCCTGCACTATTCTCGCTTTTTCCCTCTGTTCTGGCGGCTTATTTTGTACCTGGGGAAGTCTGTTTCATCTTGGAAGTGTGCAATAAAAACCCAAACGTAACCCAGTAAATCTGCTTCTGTGTTTGGGGGGGTGTTGGGGGTTTTGTCTTGAAGGCCATTTTCAGTGATGAAAGAATAGTGCGTGCTTATAATCAGCCAGGGTAGTTTTACAACTTATTTCCTCCTTTTCATCTTTGGACACGTTAGGAGTTGGAAGGAAGGTTTCAGTGCTCCAACTCCCTCTTTTTGGGGGGTTTCTTCCTTGTTTTGCTGAACCCCTGTCCTGTTGGAATCGCAGAACTTCACCCTGACTCCCATCCACCTTAACCTTTCAAACCACTCTGATCCTTCCTCATACATCCATTTCTATCTGCTTCCATCATCCCTCCACGTGCCTTATTAATCTTCCTAGTGGTTCTCTTCTGTTTTGTGAAATTATTCTTCCTCCTATATTGTCCTATATTATCCTATATCATATTATCCTATACGGCTGGAGAAAATAATTCCCGGTGCTAGTGAATTTCGTGTTCTAGTTCCTTTTACTGCCTGAAATCTTGTCAGGCAAAGCAGTTTAATACAAAATCAAGCCCACAATGTAAATACAGTTGAAGTCAATGGGATTTACTTTGGAGTAAGGGAACCAGCCATCTCTATTTTATGAACTGGAGATGCTCAGCTTTGCATGATCAAAGGAAAGGAAAAGCAATCATTCACAAATGCAAAGAGGTGGAGGAGCGCACTGGTGAGCTATCAGCAAAAGGTTTAAAGAGCAGGGGAATTAAAGAAAGGGATGAACTGAACTGATTCAAACTTGGCATGCCGAAAGCTCTCCTAGAGACCTATCACCATGCCAAGTTTAATCTCTTTATCAGTATAAATCATGCAGATGTAAGCATTGTGGTCAATTTGCATTTTAAAAATTCCTAAAAATCAAGGCATGAACCTATCGGATTCAAACTTGGCATGTGGAAAGCTCTACTTAAGAGCTCTCAAGATCCCAAGTTTCATCTCTTTAGCTTTAAGAATTACACAGATGTAAGCATTTTTGTACATCCTAATAGGAGCTCCAATGAGCGAGGGGGGGGAAGACTGTTGCATCCATCTCAATGTGTATCAACGACAAGAACCAATGAACTGGAGGGGGAAGGAGAAGGGGCGGGCAGCGTGGGGCAAGCGCAGTAGCAGCGGGAGAGCAAAAACAGACTCCACCGGTATAGCTATGATAGTGAAAGGGAGGAGCACTTGCAGCGCTTCTGAAATGGAGGTAAAAAACTCGGGGGGGGGGGGAGTAAGTAATAGTAATAGTTTGTTTGTGTAGCAAAAGCCATTACAATAAACAAAACTCATAAAGAAAATAGTACAAAAACCAAGAGCATGTCACACATCCATTTAAAACTATGATAAAACCTAACACGTAGTTCATAGAATATAGTAGGGGTGTGCACGGACCCCCTGGATCGGATCGGGACCCGGATTGGGACCTCCAATTTTGTCACGGATCGGATCGGACAAAATCGGAGGCCCCCCGGACCGGATCGAGTCCGATCCCGATCCAAAAATCAGAAATTTTTGGATCGGCCGCCATTTTCCCCCCCATAGACTTGCATTGCAATGCAAGTCTATGAGGAAAAAATGGCGGCAGGTGGGTGAGGGGGAGGGCCTAACTCCCTCCCCCCCGGGGCCGTCCGCTGTGGACGGCCCCGGCAGGTAAGCCCCCTCCCCTGCGCTCCCTACCCCCCCTGGGGCCGTCCGTTTCCATCCGCGGGCGTCCGTGGGCGCCCGCGGATAGAAGCGGACAGCTCCGGGGGGGTAAGCCCCCTCCCCCGCCACTGCTTACCTTTTAGGGATGCCCGCTCCCGTCCGGCACTGGCGGCTACTGCCAGTGGGCTCCGCGGCCTGCTCTAGAGTAGCGCGCCGGGTGATGTCATCACCCGGCGCGCCACCCTGGAGCAGGCCGCGGAGCCCGCTGGTAGTAACCGCTGGCGCCGGACGGGAGCGGACGGCCCTCAAAGGTAAGCTCCCCCCTCCTCCCCTCCTCCCTCCTCCCCTCCGCCCCCCCCCCCCCCGCTGTCCACTTTCATCGGCAGGCGCCCGCTGGCGCCCGCCAATGGAAGCGGTGGTGGGTGCCAGCGGGCGCCTGCCGATCCACCGAACCGGTTCGGAGCCTTTTCGGATCGGTTCGGACTGGATCGGCCGATCCAGCTGTTGGATCGGAAATCGGATAATTTATCCAATTTCCCACTGGACCGGACTCGGATCGTGGATTGGATCTGATCCAGTGCACATCCCTAGAATATAGCACCTAAGAAATAGACTACTGTTCTAGTAAACCCATAGACTCCAACTGTCTTTATTCACAGTGGAAAGTAAACTACTGAGACTAATTTGTCTCTATTCTCAGTTAGGCTAGAGCTTCTTCTTCTTTTCTTTTCTTTTTAGTAACCCAAGACAAAACAAATATATTTGCACAATTCGAAGGGGTTTTTTTTCCAAGGAAAGAGAAGAGCATAGAAAGTAAACTCAAGGTACATAAGAAGATAATGCTAAAAGTAAAAAACAAACAAAAACGGTCCCCATAACTGGGTATGATATAATTGATGCATGTTGTAAATTCACTTCTGCCATGCCTTTGCTCTTGTTGCGAGAGAGCAAAATGTGTACACTGGAGACAGCCGCAGAATGTAGTGTAGAAGAAGGACAAAGATAGCCAGAGACAGGCTCATTGTATGGGGTGGGGTGGGGTGGGGGTGGCGGGAAACGTCCCTGAGATTTAGGGTAGCATGACTTCGGAAACCAAGGAGAGTTTCCCAGCAGAATGTGTCCCCTCCCCCCGTGGTGACTGTAAAGTCACTGTCCTGCATCTGAGTCCCTGCGCTGCCTTACAAGCTCTTTTTCTAGTGTATCCGTGCACCAGGACATCCTGGCACAGGTAGTGAGGAGGCATGAACATGGTCTCCCCCTCATCTCTTCCGTCTCCAATTTATTTTTCCTCTGACAATGCAGGAAGGCTGTAAGCCTGTGTCCCCCCCCCCCCACCCCGCTGCAGGCACGGCCGCTGCTCATTGTTTGCTTTCTCTTGTCCAACGACCAAAGTGGCTTTACTGCAGGCACTGTAATATTAACTACTGTTCAAACAGAAGCTCTTAGCGGGGGAGTTAGCTGGGATTTCTCTGACCTATTACTCAACACGATTTTCTGCAACAACACGTTTTTGTTTGTTTTTCGGGGATTAGTGGCAATATTCCACATACTACTGACACAAAGAAGCATAGGTTTCATACCAAAAGGGGAAAAAACAATAACCTTTCAGTCAACCCTCTCTCTCTCGTCCCCTTTTAAAGGAACCTACATAGATTTGATTGCTAGAGATCAATATGAATATTTATAAAATGCAACACTAAAACAATAGGAATATCTATTGCCCACAGCAAACGAGAGGGATATGAACCATCGTCTATGTTGCAGCCATTTCATATCATCAGTTCCCAGAAGCAGGGACCAGCTGTATCAGTTTTGTATCGATATTAATAATATGGACCAATGGAAAGGTGGGAAATGAATGAATGAATAGTACTTTAAGACTGCAATCCTAGACACATTTTCAGGAATCCCTCCAAAAGACATGAAAATATCCCATGGGGATTTGGGTGTTTTGTTTTAAAAAGAATCCACATCAGCCCAGAGCAACAGTATGTGGGTTTCAGAGGAAAGGGGAGAGTATAGGCAATGCAGATTTGTTTACCTTCATGGATATCAGATATCGTTGCACAATGAAATCTGATTGGCTGTGTGGGCTTGGGACATTAATACACTCACTACAGGATCCCTAATTATCTGGGAACATGTCAAGAAAAAACCACTTTGAAGTAAAAAATGATGTCAGAGAAGCAGCAAATGAAAGAACTATGTCAGTGAAGAAGTGTGAAAAATGCCTGAAAGAGTGGAAGGAAGGCAGGCAGGTAGGTGGCTACCAGGAAGAGGGCCTTCTCTGCTGTGGCACCCTGGCTGGAGTGTGAGCTCCCTAGAGAGGTTCACTTGGCACCTACATTATACTCTTTTTGGTTCCAGGTGAAGAAGACCTTTTTATTTTCCCAGTATTTTAACAGTTCATCATCTTAGTGTTTTAACTTTGCTGTTTCAAATCTGTATTTCAAATCTGTATAAATCACTGCATTGCTGCTTGGTTTTATCCTGGTTGTGTTTTTATATTGTACTTTTATGTTGTGTTTCTATACTGTTGTTTGTTTGATACTTTGAATTGTACTTCATGGTTTTAATTTTTGTGAACTGCCCAGAGAGCTTCTGCTATTGGGCAGTATAGAAATGCAATCAATCAAATCAATCAAATCAAATAAATTCAAATCAAATAAAATAGAAGGGCTTTTGAGAACCCATTTATGCCCTTTGAAATGGCACCTTTCACATAAAAATAGAATATAATGAAAATTTGGTGTAGCTAGGCTGACCATATGAAAAGGAGGACAGAGCTCATGTAACTTTAAGAGTTGTAGAGAAAAGGGAATTTCAGCTGGTGCCATTTGTATGCAATTAGTTCCTGGTGAAATTCCCTCTTCATCACAACTGTTAAAGTTGCAGGGGCCCTGTCTTCTTTTGTATATGGTCACTCTAATATAGTGCCTGCAGCTTTAACTGTTGTGATGAAGAGGGAATTTCACCAGGAACTAATTGCATACAAATGACATTGGTTGAAATTCCCTTTTCTCTACAACTCTTAAAGTTACATGAGCCCTGTCCTCCTTTTCATATGGTCAGCCTAGGTGTAGCACTAGTTACATGGACTTGTCAAGATTTGGAGGAGGTGTAGGGAATGCTTATCAAATTAGCAGACAACACAAAATTGGGTGGGATCGCTAATACCCTGGAAGACAGAAACTCCAACGTGATCTTGATAGACTGGAGTGCTGGGCTGAAAACAACAGAATGCAATTTAATAGGGATAAATGCCAAGTTCTACACTTAGGAAACAGAACCAAATACACAGTTACAAGATGGGGGATACTTGGCTCAGCAATACGATAAGCGAGAAGGATCTTGGAATTGTTGTAGATCACAGGTTGAATATGAGCCAACAGTGTGATGTGGCTGCAAAAAAAGCAAATGCTATTTTGGGCTGCATTAATAGAAGTATAGCTTCCAAATCACGCGAGGTGCTGGTTCCCCTCTTTGCGGCACTGGTTAGGCCTCGTCTTAAGTATTGTGTCCAGTTCTGATACAGACAAGCTGGAGCGTGTTCAGAGGAGGGCAATGAGGATGATCTGGAGTCTGGAAGCAAAGCCCTTTGAGGAGAGACTGAAAGAACTGGGCATGTTTAGCCTGCAGAGGAGAAGACCGAGGGGAGACATGATATCGCTCTTCAAATCCTTGAAAGGTTGTCATACAGAAGAGGGCCAAGATCTCTTCTCAATCAACCCAGAATGCAGGCCCCTTCCAACTCTGCTATTCTATGAGTCTGTGATTTTATAATACCCTACAGTATTTGGGAAATGTTGGATGGTATGGTTGTCTTTATATTGGGGTTGCAAGCTTGAAACTGGTGTAATCAAGACATTAATTAACTTAAATTGATTAATTTGTGGACCACTTTTTCTCAGTGTCACGAAGAGTTAAGGGCACGCTTCTTTATTTTCAGGGGCTATTTTGGTTCTGGTGTGTCACTAGAATAAGCTAGAAATTATTTAAGGCAATGGGTTGGATCCATACTTCGTCTAGATCCATTGAAATCAATGGGATTTAAATTCATCTTGACTGATGTAAATCCCAGTGATTTCAGTGGGCCTACTCTAAATATGACTAAATCTGGATCCTACCCATCCTTTCTATCTTTCCAAAGATGGCCAGTCCCAATGAATGTAACTACATCTTCATTCATTCTTTCCATGAAGAACATTTGTTCTTAGCTGGGATGGGTGATATTAATAAAACGTTGGTGATAAAAGAACTGCACTGGCTGCCAGTGTGTTTCCAGTCTGAAGGCAGGAGGAGTGGTTAGGTTGAAAGCCATCAAGTGAGAGGTTCGCTTCAGGAGCACTTACAGAGGAGCAGTTGATGTTGCAACCTTCCCCCTCTGGAATGCTTTACCTACTGTCATGAGACACGTCCCCTCAGTTCTGAAATTTGCTTGTCTTCTTAAGATTCATCTCCACCAGTGTGGTGTCATGGTTAAAATTGTTGGGCTGCAACTTGAGAGATCATGGTTCTAGTCCCGAGTTGACCATGAAGTTCACTGGGTGACTTTGGGCCAGTCGCTGACTTAACGTACTTCACAGGATTGTGGTGAGAATAAAACAGAGTGGAGGAGGAACAAGTAAGCCAGTTTGGGTTCCTCGCAATACAAAAAGAGGTGGGATATAAAATCTCTTCACACAGGCTTTCCCTGAAGTGTAACCCAACTCGGTCTGTAGCACACAGTAGAGTGAATAGCTGACTAGCATTTATGTATTATTTTAGGGATATATGAGAATTTCATTTTTGCTTGCAAAACATGCAAACGTGCCCCGTTTGCAGCTCTGAATGCAAGCATGAGCACATGGCCACCAAAAATAGTCACAAATTGTGGAACACGTCCATCTCACGTCCATCTCATTCCAGATTCCCAGTTCTTAATTTGTGGAAATTTCCTCAGTAGACTGGATCAGCCCTGCTTTAGTCTATAGATGAAATTTGCACACATTTGGGGAGACTTGCGCAAATCACTCATTTGATTGCTGCTCAATTTTTGCAAGTTTCCCATTTGGTCAAAGCGAGCAGTGATCGCAAATGCGAATGGGAATTCAGCCCAAGATGAGCAGCAAGATGGTGCTTAGAGAATTTTAGCAATCTCAAACATCGCTTGTTCACCCATCTCTAATTATTGTGTCATTTTATTGTTGTGTCCTATTGTTGTTCTTGATGATAATGACATTGCATGTTTACTGCTTTGATAACTGTGTGGAAAGGAGTGTATGATTCTGAGTAATAAATAATAATAAATAAACAGTTTATAACCTTGATATTTGATGGAACACATCTCCCTGTTTATGCAGTCTCCTGAGGTGGCATTCCTCTGCACCTTACCATTGGGAGCTGTACATGATATAGAGACATGAGGGAAGGACTTCTTGTCTGTGGCACCCTGATTATGGATTGCCCTCCCCTCAGAGGTGTGGCTGGCATTGAAGTTGGCCTCGTTTCGGTGCCAATTTAAGATCTGGCTATTTACCCAAGTTTTGGACTGTAGCTTGGTCGTTGGTTTTTTGCTTGGACTGTTGCTAATTTTATTGGATTGGTTTTATGTTTGAATTGTTTTTTATTATTGCATCCCATCCTGAGACCAATTGATATAGGGTGGGTTAAAATATTTAAATAAAACTTGCTTCTTTGCTTAGAAGAAAGCCTCTGATCTCGGAGGTTTCAGAGTATCCAGTGCCCTGCTGGGTTGCTGCTGGCAGGGCTGGAGATGTGACGGAGGGAATTTTCACCTCTCTGATCTCCTTTTACAATTTTTCCCCTCTAGATGTGCCTCTGAGCCTGCCTAAAGATAATGCGCTGCCAGGGGCTGGGCAGGTCATAAGATTTCCTGTATCCCAGCTTCTCCTCTTTGCTCTCCACCTACCAGAAGGCACCTTTTGCCCTCCCCCCGAGGCACAGCTGACATGGTTCTTTCTGCAACAGCTACCAGGGGATTGTAACTTAAGAGTGCCACTCCCAAGACCAGGGCAGTGTCTACGGCTTTGGGAGGGGACTCCAGGCAATCCTATGTTCCCTGAGGCACTCTTCAGGGACTATAGGATTGCTCTGTTAACTAGAGATCAACCTGAACCACAAGAGTTAGATTTGAACTTACCCAGAGTTCAGTAGTTTTCAGAGCCTGCTTTTGGTTTGGTCTGTCAGAAAGAAGTATATGGGTGAATTGTTAAGTTCAGATACGGGAAGCTAATTTCCCCAAGTATGAGTGTTCTTTGAAGAGCATTTAGAGTTTTTGCTAATACCAAAACACGTATTTGAAGCATGTTTTTAGAATCAGGACACTAAAAACATTCAATGAGTGTGTGGAAATTTGCTGAATCAAGAAACATAAAGGGTACTTCGCTGAATTGACCAGAATAATGTATTTGTAACCGGAGAAGACATTGACTCGCCAAAAGCAAGATACAGACTGTAGGTTTAGTCACCATGACATTTCTGCTTCTGGTGTCTTTCTCCTCACAAAGAAATAATGTGTATATCGAAATACCAAGCAAGAAATGTCTTTATTCTGGTAACCGACTGTAGAACTACAATACACCCGAGCTTGAGGGGAATTTGCAGGGAAGAATCTGCAAGTGGGACAAGAGAGCTTTGCCCTTCTCTTGCCCGGTCCCTTCCCCATCGCCCTTCGCCCTCTCCTCATCCACTTTGGGATCAAAAGTAACTTGGCCTAGAGGGAAAGATTGAGGGGAAGAGTTTGTAGGCAAGAGGAGGGTTCCCAGTGGCTCAATTCGGACAACACGTTAACCAATGGTTGTTAAGTTAACCAACCGTCAGTGGGTTAACTTAACGTGTTGTCCGAATTCAGCCACACAACGGTTAACCAACCCATGGTTGTTTAAGTTGCAGTTTTAAACAACTGAGTTAAACAACTCGCTTGCGAGTTGTTTAAAAGTTAGTCAATTGACTAACGTGTTGTCCGAATTCAGCCACTTGAGGTGCGTGGGTTAAACAACTGAGGTGAGTACATTAACGCAAAAGGCCATAGAGGAGAGCGGCAAGAGCAGCAGAAAGCAGACGGGAGCTCAGGCGCGGTTGCAACAGATCGCTGGTATTGCCGCCATAGCAACCAGGATGCCCGCCTCTCCCACCAGGCAGCCGGCACGGAGCTCAAAAAGGAGCCGGCTCCTGCAAGCACTCATGCAGGGTGCGCAGGCAGCCACCCAAACGGAAAGGGAAGCGCACCAGAACGGAGCCATGGCAAAGGGGGGGAGGGGGAGACGGAACCAGCAACAACCCCAGACGCCCAGGAACAAGGGGTAGCCCCCCCCACCCCAACAGGGAGAACAACACCACATCCAGAGTAGATCCCCACTGCACCTCCACCTCCACCCTCGCATCACCCAGAAGGACGAGGGCAGGGAAGTGGCGACCAGAGAGCCCCCCCTCATCCGCCCAACACAGCTGGACAGCGAGCCATTGCCGGGCCCCGAGAATCCCGTTGGGGAGCGTCGCGCCCATGCGGAGGTGTCCCGTGTGTGTGAAAGCATCAGTGCCTGGATCTGGCTGCGCTACCCCCATCCCGTGTGAGCGTCGGCTGTGGAGTCCCATCTCTGGACTGGCATCTCTCCCTGGCATGGCCCCCTCTCCACCTCCTCCCCTTGGCACGTTCCATGCTTGGCTCCCTGGGGGTGTGGCGTTGGCCATCCCCTCTTCACCGCTGTGCCTTCCAGCCTCCTCCTCCTCCCTTCCCGGGGGCGCCTGTCCTCTCCGTAGGTTCTGCCCTGGCATAGTGGTGCCCATGTGCCTTACTGCCCATGTCTGATTTTCCTGCTGAATAAATATTTCCCAACTGCCCCACTCTTGCCTTCTTTCCTGTGTGTGCAGGTGGCTGCTCTGGGAGGGAGGTGGGAGGGAGCTGGGGGAGGTGGGTGACTCTCGCAGATGCCAGGTCTCCCATATAGGGTGGGCGGGGGTGGCTCCCTGGGGTGTGGGTGCCAATGTTTGTGGAGCATTGCTGGTTGTTACTCTTGTGTAGGGTTGCGGTTCCTCCTGGCTGCCTTTTTGCCCGAGGCTGCTGAGTTCTGCCCAGTGACTGAGGCAGCCAATGGAGTTTGGGAGGTGTGTCCTGCATAATCTAAAATGGCGGCGCCCATGGTTTTCGGCCGCAGTGCCTTCTGGGATACCTGCTGGAGGACTAACGGGGTTTGGTAGGCGGGGAAAATGGCGGCCGAGCTGTCAGTCAGAACCGAGTATGTTATTAATCACCAGGGTGGTTAACTTAACTTTGCATCCCCTGCTGCAGCGTGTTGTCCGAATTGAGCCCACCTTTTTAACCCACTGTCAGTGGGTTAAGTCCTCTCAGTTGGTTAATGTGTTGTCTGAATTGAGCCAGTGTGTAGATAGGTTCTTTATCTTCCCCCCAGATAAAGAGCCTATCTACACATGCAGGATAAAACACTTGGAAAACGTTTTGAAAACTGTATATAGAGTGTGTCCTGGGCCCCAACAGTTCTCAAAACTGTTCTAAAATATTTAAAACTGTTTTAAAGAGTAGTGTAGATAGGCTCAAAGATACTCTGGAAGGTTCCACTTTTCAGGGCACGAGGGACATGCAGATGGGATGGGACCATCTGCTCACGTATTGGGGGGGGGTTGACATTATATTTTCTAAACAGTTATGTCTTTTTATATTCCTTAATCTTATATATTCCTTAATAATACACAATTATCATTCTAAAATTAGAAGTTTACAACATTACACAATGGTATCATATATGTTCAGAACAAAGATATACTCCACTAAATCAGGCTAGCCTTAATATCAATACAATAGTAATTTAGGGCAGAATCCTACACTTATTTAGACAGAAAAAAGCCCTACAACTCCCAGGATTTCCAGCCAGCATGGGGAATGCCTTGTCCACATGCCTGGTTCTTTATGCCCTTTGATAAGAGCATTGGGTGTCCCCTTATGGCCTCATGGGCCGCTGCTGGATTCCAATACAACTTACACAACAAAACAGTTTAACTGAGCAGACTGGTAAAATACCAGTTGACTGGGAAACGGGGGACTTGGGAATAAGCGTGTACTACACAAAAGTGTACTACTATTTTGTATGGATTCAAAGAAATGACGAGCATGGCTTCCTTCTCCTCCCTCCACCTGATTTTTTTTTATTCTCTACCCCACAGGAAGCAGGGAAGCTGCTTTCACCTATGCCATCACTGCGGCTGGGGTTGCACATGCCGTCACTGCTGCCTGCAGCCAGGGAAACCTCAGCAACTGCGGCTGCGACAGAGAGAAACAAGGTTATTACAACCAAGAGGAAGGGTGGAAATGGGGAGGCTGCTCCGCCGATATCAGATACGGCATTGAATTCTCCAGGAGGTTTGTTGATGCCAGAGAAATCAAAAAGAATGCTCGGAGGCTGATGAACTTACACAACAATGAGGCTGGAAGAAAGGTATTTTAGAATAGGAATGGTCTAAAGTAGAGGGAAGGGGACCCTTTTCACTGGCAATACCTGGGATCTTGTTCTTATGGAGGTGGTAAACCTTGTCTGGGCTGTACCATTTTAGATTGCAAGTGCGGGCTCACAAGATTGAATGCTTCTCCATACAAAATAGATTCTCTGCATATATATATATGTGTGTGTGTGTGTGTGTGTGTGTATGTCAGGAAGAAAGTTTATAGCTTAGTTTCTTCTTGATATGCTGGTTTCCTATATGAAAGGATTGGTTTTAGTATAGAGAAGCATCCAATCACATGAGCCTCCACCTACAGTCTGAAGTGTATAGTCCCAACATAGGTTAACTGTCTTTGTGGAGAACTAGTCCTGGGACAGGGTCTAGGAAGGAGCCTAAAGACATTTAATCTATTTGTGCTATCAATGGACATGGTACTTCATAGAGTAACATACACAAAAGAATGGGGCCCTGCCCTAAGTTGCTTACAGTCTAAATACACAACAATCTAAAAATTGCCTGTCCATTACCTTATGGTCTGGCAGCTAAAAGTAGCATGGATTTTGTTACATTCAGCATCTGGTCTGAAAATGAGCATCTCCACCAAGAAAAACACAAAGCAGAGAGAGCAAGCCAAAACTAACACGTGCAAAATGTTACTACTGTTTTTAATCATTTTATCCATATAGTATTCTCAGTATGTCCAAAAACTATATCGGATTCTATATGCCTGATTTGAAACTGACAACCCATTTTACACATTTTGTTTTTATTTTTTCCCCATTTCCTATCTAAATTGTAAGTGAAATTTCCTTGAAGTAATGTTTGCAGTATGTAATTGGTAAAAGCAAAACAATATAGAGAAGAAGAGGTTTTCTGCCATTGTGTTTCAGCACTCATTTCATCAAGGAGCAGTAGTACTTAGATCATTTTACTTAGAAATATCATCATGAAGCCAGAGAGAATCCATGCAGGGAAAAACGAATGGTTCCAATATTTATCTGAGAAAGCAAGGCAAACAGTGAGGATTTCTTTAGGAAATTGCTCCTCCTGTATAATCTATTTAATATTAGATATAAAAGATTGACTCAGAACAAATACCCAAAACATCAGAAACACTAATTTTAATTTATGATTTTAGTCATAATCTCAGGCATCAAAGGCTCTGGACTAATCAGCAAGGCTGGAAACTTTAATTGGCTTCCTTTGTGGATTAATCAATGAATGTATGATCAATGAGGGCAAATTTAAATGGTAGGAGCTGCCAGTTATTTCTTTTGACACTGTTGTAATTCTGGAGAGCTTCTGTATTTTGGAATGAGAAAGAAAATATTTAAAATGTTATTTCCTTCTGACAATGTGACAGCTGTTGTTTATTAAACTGCAAGTTATAGTTTCTTCAATATTTCAAAAGTCATCTATATTGAAACGTGGATACTATTGTAAGACTGCCTTGAGCAGAGGGACCCAGGGGTCTTAGTCACGATGCCACTGATTTAGCTTGCCAGAAGAGAGAGGGCATCCCCTCTCTGGTGCATTTCGGAGCCGCCATTACAAACGTACTGCATTTACCCCAGCTCAGCAGGGGTCAGGTGACACACGGGATGAATGGATTTCCATGTGAACTCATAAAGTTGCTGCAACCCTGGTCCAACTCCTTAGCCTGAGCAGAGTTGGGTTCTAGCCCCTGATAAGTAGGCAGATTTATTTAAATATAATTATTTGGCTAAAAGGCAGAGGATTAATTCACTAAAATTTCTTGACTGGATTGATTTAATTGGACAGATTGGAAAAGATGTATTTATTATTATTATTTTGCTTATACTATTCTATGAAGTGTCATGTGCCTCCCATACATCTCTGGCACAAACTGTCAGATTTACTTAAGAACTCCAGTTCATTTGTCTTCTGCTTGGTTCTTGGGAATAGCTTTGGCTGATGGGCCAAATGCTAAATCCTGCCAGCATGTTCCTGACACTGACATACTTAAGTTCAGTTCTCTTCTCATAAATTGTTGGCCTATGAAAGGAACCCTATAGGATACCAGACAATCCACTTGTATATTGACTGATAAAGATGGATGTAGCCAATCATATTATTTGGGTCATGGCTAATAGCATTACCTACAAGGAAATTCTAGGTGAAGTTGAAGGATCCTGAACAAATGAAACACCTGTAAGCGTGTCAAGGAAATGTGGCAGTATTTTAATTAGGCTGTCAGTCTTTGGAGGTGGTCGGGAGCTGTTTGCAGATCTCTTGCAGAGATGAAGTGAATTGCACCTCTAGTATAAATAACAAGTCGTAAAGTTTTGTTGGTACATTCTTTCATACCAAAAACATGATTCAGCTAAAGGAATTATTCCTAATTTACAGTGATTCTAATGACAGAATTAAGCTCACAACAGTGTTATCCAACAGAAATCCGTGGGAACTAAAGGGTGCTTAACTTTGACCAGATAATGGCCCCCGTGTTTACACATGATATTGTCACAAATAACCTTTCATGAAATAGTACCAGTTCTAAGGAGTATTCTGTCTCCATAAGAAACCATGGGAGGATCATTTCCCCTCATCTTCTTTATCCCCACTTCTGTACACAGGTGCTTGAAGAGAGAATGAAGCTGGAATGCAAATGCCATGGGGTTTCTGGTTCCTGTACAACTAAGACCTGTTGGACTACGCTCCCCAAATTCAGAGAGATTGGATATATTTTGAAAGAAAAATACCATGCTGCCGTGCAGGTGGAAGTGGTACGAGCAAGCAGGCTTAGGCAACCTACCTTTCTGAAGATCAAGCAGATCAGAAGTTACCAGAAACCAATGGAAACAGATTTGGTATACATTGAGAAGTCACCCAACTACTGCGAAGAAGATGCTTCCACAGGGAGCGTGGGGACGCAGGGACGGCTCTGCAACCGTACCTCACCCAGTGCCGACGGGTGCGACATGATGTGCTGTGGGAGGGGTTACAATACCCACCAGTACACCAAAGTTTGGCAGTGCAACTGCAAATTCCATTGGTGCTGCTTTGTGAAATGCAACACATGTAGCGAGCGGACAGAAGTGTTCACTTGTAAATAACAGCAGATGTTCCAACTTGAAAAAGGACACAGCCGCCACATGTTAGAGTGGAACAAAACAACGACAGCATCATTTTGCACATTTAATTTTCTTTAGGTGTGTGTGTGTGGGGAGGGGGAACCAGTCTCTTCTCTGTTCCTTAATAACACACCCGATGTGTAACTTGCCGGCTAGCTGCTTTGACTACATTAGAAACAGGGACAATGGGATGGATTGGGTGACTTTGTTCAACCCAAGCAACTGTCTCTTTGGTTTTTCCCCCAACTGCAGTCTGGGTGTTGTAGAGTTTTGCTCTTAGATTAAGTTATACATATCAGAGACGCTGACTCCAGGGGGTTATTTTCAGATTTATAATGCACGCACGAATGTGCAAATAAGACTTTTTTCTATTAAAAAAAAGGAGAGAAATTAAACTGTTCACAGAGAAACTAAAATCACATCAGTGTTGCTAAAAAACTTATTTCTGGTAAAGGAAAGGAAAAAAACAGGTACAAGGGCAGCTGGTGGGACAAAGATGTAAAATGGGGGTGGGGGAACCTCAAGGATTTGTAAGTCAAATGTCAGAAAATTCTGCCAGCTGCCAGTGACACTGGAATCTTTTGAATGGACATTTGAGAAAGATAGAAAATATTATTTTATTTATGTTTTTAATAGCGTCAAAACAGATTCTCTAAACACTAACGGGTAGCTATGCCTTTATTCTGTACTACATGTAAACTTACTGGAACTCTGACTTTCTGATTTTTATTTTTTGTATTTGGTTCTCCCCTATGTTTTCAATGCTACTGATTTAATGGCACTCCATTGTTAAAAAGAGTTCTGTTACTGTATGCCGCTTCAAGCATGGCCTAAGGTAGAGCAAGAACAAGCTCACCATGGGAAACGGTGGGTAAAAATGCCAGTGACAACCTTCTCCTTTGCCAAGCTAACGATAACCAATTCAGAACAGCAGCCACAGTTCCTCCTCCGTACGGACTCTGCATGAGCTAAAGCAGCTAAATTTGTACATCCCTTGAATACCTTTCATATATTACAGCCACGCCCTTGGATTCATCCTATGGTATGACTGTAAAATTTAAACGGATTGCCACCTTGTGGTCAGGGGCAATTGTATAGCACTTGACACAAAATTCTCAAGCTGGGTGATGCTTTGTTTTAAGGACCCATGAAATAAACAGGGTTACTGCTGACCAGGATCAGTGGTGACAATTTCATACTGAAGACCCACTCTGTTGACCCTGCCCACATCATTGTAGGCCTTTTAACCATTACATACAGCCACGTAGTGGGATGAACCCATATGAAAGACGGTTCCACAGAATGGCTGTAATGTTTAAAAGGTATCCCACTTTATGGTTTTTATGCTTACCTGGGCTGAAGATTCTGTTTGTGTGGTGAAGGAACATGACCACATGACCACTACCTCCACCCTCATAATGTAGCTTGTATACTTGCTGTTGCAGAGTTTCCAGGTTTAGACAGGCCCTTTATCAGCTGTTTGAGAGAGATTAACGCACTCACACCATGCCAAGAAGATAATAAAAGCAACAGTAGCTGAAGTCCACATTGCAGCAGCCAATGATTCATTAGCACGATAGAACAAGCTAACACATAGCTGACAAGTTTGCCCGAGTCACTTTAAAATGACACAGGTAATTTAAATAGGGTTGACAGCGTTAAACTGCCTTTCCTCTTTCTATGTATTACACTTTTAGATGTGCATCTCAAACGAAAGTGTGTATGCAACAAATACATCTGGAAATACACCTGTCCAACTAGTACACTTGTCCAGAAGCTGTGTTTGGCTAGGGTGACCAGATAAAATCCAGGTCAGGGCTCCTGTAACTTTAACAGTTGTAGAGAAAAGGGAATTTCAACCAGAGTCAACCAGAGGCCTTCTTTTGTATATGGTACTCTAGTATAGTGCATGCACCTTTAACAGTTGTGATGAAAAGGTAATTTCAACAGGAACTAATTGCATACAAATGACACTGGTTGAAATTCCCTTTTCTCTACAACTGTTAAAGTTGCATAAGCCCTGACCTGGATTTTATCTGGTCACCCTATGTTTGGCTGCAGCCCCCTCTCAATTGCACACAGTGGCAAGTCCAGTCTTGGTGCTGCATAAGGGGTTAAATAGGCCTTAGTAAATTCAAATTTTCCCAAATGTTTGATACAGTTCACAAATTGAAAAAAGGCATACGAACATGTGTACCATAGGGGAAAGTGCACACAAAATGTGTATATTAGGGAAAGGTCCACACAAAAATGCATTGTATTAGGAGAAATTTAAAAAAAATTATACATTAGAAAAAACATGAACAAAAGTGTATATATTAGGATAAATGTCCATGGAGATATGTACACATTTTCATATGGACTTGTTGGGAGGGGGTAGAGAAATCACAGATTGATGCAGAAATGGGATGGAACTAACTTAATGCTGGAAAAATAAGAAACTCGGTGAGCTCAAGCTTGATATATTTCCAGAAAAAAATGCCTTGGAATGCAGTAGATCTGTGCTCAAACAACGTCCTCCACACTTACAATGTGACATTTGGCTTTAAACATGAAATGATATCTCCGTCTTCCTCCTTACTGGCCCTAAGACTAAATCTAGACAACTTCTTTCCAATTCTTTAACTTACCTCAACATGTGTGTAAGCACATGATAAATTGGCCATGTGTATCAACAGCAAGGAGAATTTTACTTCTTTACTTCCCCAGTGGATATGGATCTGTGGTAAAAAATCAAAAATCCTCTCACCATTTGGTTGGATGTCACAGCGAACCCACTGACTAATGCAGCATACCTTCTACCACACATTTATCAAATGGTATTTCATGTGTGGTGGAATTCTCTTTATCATTTTGTAGGATTACACCGACATCCAAACTCCTCTGGGATGAGAGCTCAACTGGGGTCGTTTGGTTCTATCTATGGGCTCAGAGAATTAACGTAAGACCACAGTATTTATAATTGACTGCTTTGTGCAGGTTATCACTCAGCACTTCAGCCATCTGTAATATTCTTCCACATGATAAGGACGTTACTATTTTCCTGGTTCCCTATCAGGTGTGGAAATGTAAAAGTCTCTGTAATACTTAAGAGGATAATAAGAGCAACCACCTTGCCGGGAGATTTTACACACACACAGAGCCATCTCATGATAAATGGTCACTTGTATGCTACAACCACTACCTTTAAGACTAAAAAAGCCTTTTATCATTTCACATATTTATCAGTGCTTTTGAACACATATCACATTGTCATGTGACTACTATGTGACAGAAAGAGCCACAGTACTACATTTTGTTACAGCATTTACATTTTGTCCATTCCAGCTAGTTCATTTGGCTAATCAGAGGCAGCTACGTTGGTATGAGCTAAAATTAATATTCAAAATTTACCACTCGGATTTGGAATGTGTAACTTCAAATATAAGATGTGAATTTGCATTTTACCTCAAAAATTCAAATTGTAATGTTTTAGACTTATTGGCATCTCTTGATTGGTTTTGGCAGCCATCAAATATGAAACCTCATAATCTGTCAGCTGCCAAATACTAAATTACATTACATGCCAACTACCAAAGATAGTTATATATCAAAGGCATAGAAAATAGTGAATTCAAATATCTTAGGATGCCAGATACAGATGTTGAATATTCAGTAAACACTTCAGTATTCAGAGAATATTTGGACAATATTTGATATAAAAAGTTTTGAGAGGAATTTCGGGAAGCAAATTCAAATTCATTGCAGCTCTAGAACGAGCTAGATTGAACTGTGATGAATATATTTTTCTTCCTTTTCTGTTCATTTGTGGTTCATCTTTTAACTTGGCAAGTGAGAGAGCATAATTCTAATTTTGAATCTTAGGACAGCATTGATTCCAATTTTAAAATTGCCATTTATGGAAATGTTAGAGTCATGCAACAATTTCTCTAAGGAATTTCCATATGAGCACCGACAAACCAATATACTCTGAATGTTCTCCCAAACATAAGAACGTTAAATGCAATTCAGTTTCATTTGTCAATAAATGACAGCCTCTGAAGGCAACACCACTGTCACACAGATAGGCAAAGTTCTCAGTACAATTGTAGCCTCCCTTTTAATTTATGAGCCCTGATGTCGGACAATGCTTCCTTCATCTCGTCAATACTTCCTAACGGGTTTTCAATAGGCATCCTGCTTCCATACACAGTCCTGTGGCACAAGATACTGTAAATATATACTAGTAGTATTTGTTGAGGGATTCAATTAAGTTATATTATTTTATATCATTTAAACGTCTACAGAGTTATTTTAAATTATTTTGAACAATACTGAAGAAGATTATATATATATATATATATATATATATATAATCTCCCACTGAAGTGGAATATCTATTATTATCCTCTCCAAATTCATTTATGCAACTTTCCTGATGATCCAAATGAATTCATCCCCTGCTGCTTGTCCATGTGCAAGCTGGAAATGTAAAGATGTGTGCACACAGATCTACTTCCCGTGAATGAATACAGGGGCTGTATGGGCAGGAGGGATGCTCCACTATAAAACACTGAAGTTAGTTCCAGGCCGGTTTCCACATCATATTATAAAACATTATCCAAAATTCTGACCATCCAGAAGTTTGGGGCAATCTTTCCCGTGCCTATATTTGATTTCAGGTGGTCACCGAACTGAAGTTTCTTCTGACAATTTTACATGAATTCAAAATGTCCTAAGACTTGCTCATATGGAGATGCAGTTTCAGACAACGGCTTTTCTGTACCAAGCAATGACTGCTGACCACAAAAAATGGGGAAGGGGAGAGAGAATATCAGATTAAAATACAAGCTGAAACCATGCCAACTTTGTATCAAAGGGCAACAAGGTTATAAATTGATTTTATTGTGGAAAATAAACTAGTTCAGCATCAAAAGAGTTGTGACCAAAAACAAATGAAAACACACTCAACTTTGACGGCTACCAATGTCATACTGTGGTTTACAGTAATAAGCAATTACGGAGCTCAAAACACTGTACATTAAAGTCTTTGGAAAACAAAACAAAACTTGAAGATTTCTTTCTTTCTTTGTGATGGTGAAGATTGATGGTATGCAAACTTTCAAAAGTGTTAAAACACGAGAGAGAGAGAGAGAGAGAGAGAGAGAGGAGGGACCCATGCAGAAACACTAACAGGCAGTCTCCTCTGAGAGTGGGTAATTTTGTTGTGCCGTTATTTTGGAAGTGGTTGAATGATACAACCACACTTGATATAGAGATGGGGCAGAGCTGCACATACCCCATGGAGACAGATGGGAAGGATGGAAGGCCGTAGCAGTTGAATCATGGAGACACACAGGGCAGTTCTACACTAAGCAGGATATAGCACTATGAAAGTGGTATGAAAGTGGTACATAAAGGCAGGATCTACACTACTGCTTTATAGAGCTATTGAAGTGCACTGACAACTGTTGGGGCCCATTGACACATTCCATGTACTGCATTCATGCCACTTTCATGGTGTTATATCTTGTTTGGTGTAGATGTGTCAATGGGCCCCAACAGTTGTCAGTGCACTTCAACACCACTATAAAGCAGCAGTGTAGATCCAGCCACAGTGGGCAACCTCTTCTGTAGGTGGAGAATTCATGTTATCAATGAAGCTTTCTGAAGCAAGTAAAGCATACAAACAACATCCCTTGAATACATGTGAATCTACAAACATCTTGGGATAAATGGATATGGGTTTTATTATGCTACACAGGTGGTTTTTCAAGGTGGGGCATTGCCTTTTCATCGGTGAACCTCCACTACCCTGGTTTTGCAGTTTTCTTCAACTTCCTCAGAAATTTCATCTGCAAAGGAACTTCTAGATTTGCTTTGGATGTGGCTATAGGTGAAATTTTGCCAATATTATCTATACTCCTTTGAATTTCTGTGCAATTTCCCAGACGTTTTATCAAAGGAGGCCCCCTGTTTGCTTTGAATTTTCCTTAGGAGTTATTTCAGAGGATGCTCTAGTCATGCCTTTCTAGTACTGTCTCCTACCCCTGGTCACAGCATCACTATTTTGTCAGGGGATATCATGAATCTTTCAGTCTGAGGTTTACATATCGAATGAACTAGGCTTTGTATGCAATCAAATAGAATCACACTCTTTGCACACAAGCCCTCTACTGCAAGATAGCTAATGGAGGCTACAGTATCTGTTAATACATACCATTTAAGCACTTTGAAGAAAGAGCATGGTTGAAAGGTTTGTTCTGTTGCTGATGAATGTTGCAAGTCCATACTGGAGTTCATGAATTTGATTTGATAAGACACTTACTTGAATACAGAACAAAGCACATGGAACTTCAAATGCAGATTTCCATTTTTTTTCTCCCTTGAAAAATCCAAACCTGTATTTAACTCTGTCAAATCCAGGCCACCGTGCTGAAACCACAGTAATTCACTCAACTCTAGGAAACGACTCCTCGTAAGCCGTTTCAGTACTGCAACCCTGAGCCCGCATTTTCTTTTTGCTCAAGACAATTTTACATTTCATATTTTACTTCTTAAAGATGTAATTTGCTTTGATTTCTAGTAGGTTCATATTCAAGCATTCTTATTCATGTACTTGTATTCAGTTTTTCTTCTTCTTTTGATTGACTGCTGACAAATGAAGCCTGCCATTGTGATATCATTTTTTATGTACTGCTCACTTGCTCCTTAGAATAGAATGGCAAGAGAGCAGACTCAGAAATGACGTTGTTGGATACTTGAGGTGTTATAGTGAATGTCTGAACATTGGTGGATGTTGACAGGCACAGATGAATGTTAACAATTCCAGGCAAATTTTGAGACTATCTGAAAATTCACAGATCAAAACCACCTGTAGATGTTTTTAAAAGCTTACCCCCCCCCCCCAAATAAAGTCAATTAACAAAAAGTTTGTCATTAGTCACTACTCACTAGTGTAGGCCTGTCCCTAATAAAGCACCTTTCACTTCATAGTGTCATACAGATTTGGTAATGAATTATAACCTTCTGAGGTTCAACACCCCCCTCCCCCCAAATGCCAACTGTAACATAGCATGTGAAAAGGGTGGCAAAAATTGGAGGAGGCATTTCTTCTCAGTCCAACAGTTTAAAAGTGGCACTTCCATACTGCAGGCCATTGGAGAGTACCTGGCTTTTTCAAAGTTGGTAATTTCCTGGCCAAAGGATCATTCAGGAGCCAAGGTATTGTTTTGTAAATTACTTCCCCCCCCCCCTTTGTAAAGATGGAAATCATTGAAATTAAGGAGAGTAAAGAGTTATCCATTTATGAGCTTGAGCCAATTGTGGCTGCTGACTATGAACACCTGATGAACGCAGACTGCACAAGTACACAATCAGAATAAATGTGTAATAGTCTCAGATGTTTGCATTCCAAGTACAGTAAGAATAGCATGATAAGGAAGCTATCTTGACAATACCTTCAGGCTTTATGACAAGTGATGGCCTGGCTCTTTTTTACAGTGGTGAATTCTAAACTGTTCCAGGGAAGCCTTTTGGGGTAGGACAGTGGCGGGGTG
Organism: Anniella stebbinsi; assembly: GCA_029215795.1. Lineage (NCBI taxonomy): Eukaryota > Metazoa > Chordata > Lepidosauria > Squamata > Anniellidae > Anniella > Anniella stebbinsi. The sequence goes on from JARDYH010000003.1 coordinate 105,985,975, forward strand.
GGTGGATGTTCCCTGGAAACTTATCAGAGGTTCCTCCATCAGAAGAACAGCAATGGCAAACATGTTTCCTTGAAAGCCAGATTGCCTGGTGATAGCAGTGTATAACAACAGTGACTTTTAGGCCATGCTCTCAGTTCACATGGTACAGCATTAAGCCCTGGACAGTGTCCCATATGAAACAAAGGCCGTTTCTACACCAGGCTTGTGGCCGGGGAGGGCCCCTGGCTGGTCCTTGTGAGTCCAAATGACGCACAGGGACTCCTGGAGGTGAGGGGGCAGGCACGGGATTTGCCAGGGATAAAGGATCCCTGGAAAATCCTGAATATTCTGTGATCCTGGGAATTTCCTGGGACCACAGGAGATGTGGCCACCCATCCCAGGTGCTGCTGCGCTTACCCGCACTTACTCCGTCAGGGGAGGGGGGATAATAATTTTGCCATCCCCAGGATGGCAGGGTGAGGGCCCCCTAATTTCCCAAGCATTTTTTTTAACCTTCACTTACCTTTTCATTGGAGCGCAAGAGCGCTCTTCCCGGATCACAAACAAAACAAAATGGTGGCTGCGACGGCCCAGGAGAAACTCGAGTCATCGTGCCTATGATGTGGATTAACGCGACGATCCTGGAAACAGGTACTTCTGGTATTGCCTCACGTCCCGCCCTCTATACCCCTATGGTGTAGAAAGGGCCTGAGTGTGCCTCTAGAACTAAGGCTGAGGAGACACTATGATTTAGCCCAAAATTCATAAAACTGAGCCAATAATTCAGGGGGAAATGGTTTAGTTAAACTTTTTTTCTCTCCAAACCATTATGGTGAGTCTTCATCACATTCACTTGAGATAGGGTGACCCTATGGAAAGGAGGATAGGGCTCCTGTATCTTTAACAGTTGTATAGAAAAGGGAATTTCAGCAGGTGTCCTTTGTATGCATGCAGCATCTGGTGAAATTCCCTCTTCATCACAACAGCTAAAGCCGCAGGAGCTATGCTAGAGTGACCAGGTACAAAAGAAGGCAGCCCTGTCCTCCTTTTCATATGGTCACCCTTCTTGAGACTAACTCCAATTGTACTTCATGGGGTTCACTTCCGATGAGAGGATTGCACTGTCCCTCCTCCCACTGCAAAAGAAGAGAAGCATGGCAGAGGCCTTTTCAAGGTTGGGTCTTCTTTCAAATCAAGGAAAGCCACTTTGGATGCCATTTTTGGTAGCAAGGTAGGACATCAGTCAAATAAATAAATAAATAAAAATAAGGATCTTTCTGGGGGGTTTTTGCAAGACAACCTTATTAAAAAAAATGTGAACAAATGTTTTCCCCCTAGTAGTACAGGTTAAAAAGTAGATTTGTATGGATTGGCACACTGTGATTTTACACTTTACACGAACCTGCTTCCATTACAGTTAAACACATCTCCAAAGAAAGGGCAGTATCATATCTTTCTAAAAAAAAAATATTTTTTTTAAAAAATGAACTGCTGGAGGAACAACCTGCCCTCTGTAAAAGTGTGTGTTTTCTTAGTTATTCAACTGACTGTTGATCAACCCAGAGTGCAGAACAGTTAAACAGTTAAAGGTGCATGCACTATACTAGAGTACCGTATACAAAAGAAGGCAGGGCCCCTGCAACTTTAACTGTTGTGATGAAGAGGGAATATCACCAGGAACGAATTGCATACAAATGACACTGGCTGAAATTCCCTTTTCTCTACAACTGTTAAAGTTACATGAGCCCTGACCTGGATTTTATCTGGTCACCCTAACCTAGGGAGGTGGTGGGCTCTTCCACACTAGCAGCATTGAAGAGGCAGCTGGACAGCCATCTGTCAGGGATGCTTTAAGGTGGATTCCTGCACTGAGCAGGGGATTGGACTTGATAGCCTTATAGGCTCCTTCCAACTCTACTATTCTATGATTCCATGATTCCATGATTCCATGATTCCATGATAATGGCAGTCTGCAGTGAGTGGCAAAAGAGGCAGCCATTTTTATGGCAATAGCATTTTTTAGTTCCCCCTACTTCAAAAAGCACATTAGAACAGGGCTTTCAGGAGTGAAAATTAATTTTACCTATTTCCAAAAATACAGCTGAACCCCCCCCCCCTGAACTTTAGATAGGTGCAACTTAGAACATGTTCCAGCATTCTCTGCCACACGCTGGAATTCCATGGCAGATGGCAGTTCAGGTGTTCTGCGGCAGGCAAGTTGATGAGGAAATGGTTCTATGTTGATCGAACGTTTGATAACCACTAGCCTAGAGGTATAACACCCCTTTTTAAAATTGCTCTATGGCAGCTTCTCATTGGACCTATGCTTTCAGATAACAGGCTATGCCATGATTAGGCTGCTAACCTTTTTGCAGCAAAAGGTTAGTGAGCATGTTTAACCAAGGTAATGTAGCCACCATGGTTAGAAATAATTCATATGACACACTGTCATGGTTCACATGACACGCTAAGCCATCATCTTTACTGCAAAATGCTTAACCACTGTGGCTGATCATGTTGTCGGAATAGCGTTGTGTAAAGCAAATTAAGGTTCCCTGATAAAAGTTGTAAGTAATGGGCCTGTAATATGAATGTTCACGTCTTGTAACACTTCATGCTTTTTCATTTTATTTCAGAGCCCATTATCCTTAACCTGAAACTTTGTATAATTAACAACAAGATGTAGTTCAAGCTGGTGTTCTCCCACTTTTGCATCTGAGCTATCAGGACTCACCAGAAAAGAACGGCCAAGCTGGATGCTGCTGTTGGGGCATGCTCAGATCCTGAATAGTAGGGCTGTGAACAGACCCCCTGATCTGATCTGGATCCCGACCTGTCAGATCCGGATTGGGCTCAATCCAACTTGAATCTGGATCTGGATCCGGATCTGGATCTGATCCGGGTCCATCTCAGCACTCCCTCCCACTCTCCCCGCACTCTCTCTCTCTCTCCCACCCCCCACTCTCCCTGCTTACCTGCTGCCTCCTCTGCATCATCCTGCCGTTGTCTTCCAGCCTTGCTGTGGGCTGTCACATTTGCTGGTCACAGCGGGTGATGTCTATCTATATACATATCTCAAATCTTCCTACAATTCTCCACCATGACCTCTTTCCTGGTTGACCTCCAGCTCAGATCCCATCAGTGCATATGCGAAATTGGGATTTCCTCCCCCACCCCCACCCACTAATCAGAAGTAGCCAGCAAGGTTTCCTCCACTGCAAATTCTGTGCTGAGTTGCAATCTGTCTGAGTTGAAAGGACTTAGAATTTCCGTATGCTGAGAGGCCCCAAACTGCTCTTATCTCACCCTGAGGCCAGTTCAAGGTATGGAGAATGACACAGACTTGGGAGCTGCCTTAGGCATAGAAATGACAAGTCACAGACTGATCTTAATCAAATGTTCTGTGAGAGAAACAGACCTCTCTAAATTCTTACCATTTGTGTAATATATGCATAAAATACATTTCTACTAGTGCAATTAGGTAAAAATGTACAAGCGGCCTGATTCAGGCAATAACTCTCAGCAAAATAACTAGAATATCAAAGCAACGATGCTCAAACATACATAATGACCAATGGCCCATTACAGAAAATACTGCTGTGGAAATTACTGGATGAAATATTTTTTTCTAGAAAAAAAAAGGAAGAAAAGAGAATGAAGAAGCAGCAGCAATGCAGAAAGACAGGTTTGCTCAAGACATCTTGTTCCAATTGATTTGGCAAAAAGCCATCTCGGCAACTCAATCTGCTTTCAAAACATACAAAACCTAAAGGGTAGATTAATAAAACGGGCACACCTCTCTCTCTCTCTCTCTCTCTCTCTCTCTCTCTCTCTCTCTCTCTGTGTGTGTGTGTGTGTGTGTGTGCGCGTGCGTGTGTGCATGCAGAGGTCAATGTCTATATACTAAGTGCTCTAGAACACTTAGCCCAAATCGGGGCTTTTCCCTCCCAAAGAATAATGCAAAGCTAGCTGAGAATAGTTGTTGCTGCAGGTGAGATGGGGAAAAGACATTGCTGAGTAACATCAGTGATGATACATGTGTGAACAGGGGCAGAAAACATTACTAGGCATGGGAGGATCTGTCCATCCTGGCTTCTCTCAGTTTCTTATTTTTTCCAGCCTTGACTTCAGTTTGCATTTGGTTTCTGAATGTTCAGATTTTGTTGTTGTTGTTAAGTTTGCATCAAAATTCACAGACATTTTTGTATACATTTCTAATGCATATATTTTTGTATCCATTTTGCCTGAGGACTGCTGCCTGACAGACTGCCACTCCCTGCAGGACCAGGTTCCTAGGTACTGAGCCAGCTGCTGTGGACAACTCCACCTGTCCCCCTCCATTCCTGGGAGGGATATTTAAGCTGGCTGGCTGAGGAGGCCTGGGAAAGCTATCGTCTGCAGGAGAGGGAGGCCTGTTGCTGTTGCCTGGAGAGGAGAAAGGGCTGCCTGCTTACTTTTTGTTTTGTCTTTCTTTATTTCCCTTCCCCAGGCTTGAGCTATGGGCCTGGGAGGGAGGATACAGGGCCGAGTGGGGGAATCTGAAGGGGGGCCAATCAGTGTAGTCATGGGTAGAGGGAGATATGGCGTTGCGAGGAGGACTTGCCAGGAAAAGGGAACTCAGCCCAGGCAGTTAATGGCTGTGCCTTGTTCCGCTCTCCCTCACACCCACAGGCTTGCTGGTTGCCCTATCAGCCAGCCCTCGGGCCTCCGGATGCTACTTTTACATGCCAAATCGGTGCATAGTAAGACCTCCCTCATCCACCACTGGCTGAGTTGGGAGTGGGAGGCACTGCATTGCAGTGGTTCCGCTCCTACTTGGTGGGTCGGCTCCAGAAGGGGGTGCTTGGGGAGCATTGCTTGGCCCTGTGGATTCTGCAGTATGGGGTTCCACAGGGGGTCAGTGTTGCCCCCCCCCCCATGCTGTTCAACATCTACATGAAATCGTTGGGTGCGGTCATCCAGAGTTTTGGAGTGCATTGTCATCAGTACGCTGATGACACGCAGCTCTATTTCTCCTTTTCATCTTCATCAGGTGAGGCTGTGGACGTGCTGACACACAAACAACAGGGTGCTAACCTTAACCAAAATCCTCAAAACAAACCAAAAAAAGAAAGTTAAGGGGAAAATATGTAATAAATTTTAATACTTAATAAAATAATATATTTATCACCAAAGAAAACTAATAGAAATACATATGTATAGTAACAAAGTAAAAACAAGGCACTTATGATTCTGGCCAAACGCGTTTCGACAATAATGTCTTCTTCAGTGGCCCAATCACTGAAAATAAACAACAAAGATAATAAGACATTTAGTAGTGCCCCAGATGGAGGATTTTTTTTGTCTTTTCAATATATAAGGTTTTTTAAAAAATAAACAACCCACCTAAATGGTTTGAGTAACAGGCAAAGGTTTTTTCCAGCGGGGCTGATTTATATATATCCCCAATAATGGGATTGTGTCACTCCCCACATTTGGTGTATATGATGCACCCTGGAAGAAATATATACAAAAAATAATAATTAAATGCCCAATTAAACTTTAACTCCACAGGGATGTACATCCATTTCCACCAAAAATAAGACAAAAGATACTCACAAATGAAATTCACAGGCTTTGCTGTTTGCAAATGGTATGCTACTGCCCAGATAAACCCTAAACAGCCAGGTTTTCATTATATACCCATTTGGTAGGCTCATTATATATAACAGCTGTGTTGACAGCTTTTAGAAAAAGATAGGAGTAACTCCCTCCATCTGTAGCAGGCACACTGATAATAAACAAACACGATGAGAAATCAATCTCAGCTGAAAGCTGTCAAGTCAAACAAGTTGTAGTTTACAGAATACATGACCAATTGCAATCTTCATTGAGTCCATTTGGCATAACTGTTCTGAGTGTGAAAATCCAAAAGAGTTCTCGTTTTTTCAGTCTTTTTTCCAGTTGTTGTCCAGAACCAGTCTGTCTTTCCAAAGTCCAGAACTTCAAATCCTTGTCAGAGTGTCCCATTTCAGTAAAATGTTTCACCAAAGGTGCCTGCAATCTTTTGTTCCTGATGCAGCTTTTGTGCTCGCAGATTCTTACTCTTACTTTTCTAGTGGTCATACCAACATAGAAAAGATTGCAAGGACATTGAATAGCATACACAACCCCCCTGGACTCACAATTAAAAAAATCCTTTAAGATATACATTTTGTTGTCTTGTGGGTTTGTGAATTCCTTAACCCTCATGCAATTATCACAGACACTGCAATGATGGCATGGGTAATTGCCCTTGGTTTTCTGGTATGTACTTAAACCCCCAATGCTTTCCCTGTTTCTGAAAGTACTGTGCACTAATAGATCTTTTAAATTTCTGGCACGTTTATAAACAAACAATGGTTTTCTATTACACCCTGGTATCTTTTGTCTTATTTTTGGTGGAATTCGATGTACATCCCTGTGGAGTTAAAGTTTAATTGGGCATTTAATTATTATTTTTTGTATATATTTCTTCCAGGGTGCATCATATACACCAAATGTGGGGAGTGACACAATCCCATTATTGGGGATATATATAAATCAGCCCCGCTGGAAAAAACCTTTGCCTGTTACTCAAACCATTTAGGTGGGTTGTTTATTTTTTAAAAAACCTTATATATTGAAAAGACAAAAAAATTCCTCCATCTGGGGCACTACTAAATGTCTTATTATCTTTGTTGTTTATTTTCAGTGATTGGGCCACTGAAGAAGACATTATTGTCGAAACGCATTTGGCCAGAATCATAAGTGCCTTGTTTTTACTTTGTTACTATACATATGTATTTCTATTAGTTTTCTTTGGTGATAAATATATTATTTTATTAAGTATTGAAATTTATTACATATTTTCCCCTTAACTTTCTTTTTTTGGTTTGTTTTGTGGATGTGCTGAACCAGTGCCTGGCTGCGACAATGGACTGGATGAGGGCTAATAAACTGAAACTCAATCCAGACAAGACTGAGATGCTGTTAGTGGGTGGTTCTGCTGACCAGATGGAGGGTCTTCAACCTGTTCTGGATGGGGTTGCACTCCCCTTGAAGGAGTGGGTTTGTAAAACCATCTCTGTCACTTGAGGCTCAGGTGACCTCAGTGGCACAGAATGCCTTCTACCAACGTCAGTTGGTGGCCCAGCTACGCCCCTCTCTGGACAGGGATAACCTGGCTTCAGTTATCCATGCTCTAGTAACCTCCAAGTTAGATTACTGCAATGCACTCTACAGTTCGGAAGCTGCAGCTTGTGCAAAATGCAGCGGCCAGATTGATAACTGGAACCAGAAGGTTCGAGCATATAAGACCTACTTTCCGAGCCCAATTCAAGGTGCTGGTTTTAACCTATAAAGCCTTACAGGGCTTGGGACCACAATACCTGATGGAACGCCTTTCCTGACATGAACCTACCCGCACACTACATTCAACATCTAAGGTCCTCCGAGTGCCTACTCTGAGGAAAGCTCAAAGGTCGGCAACAAGGGAGAGGGCCTTCTCTGTGGTGGCCCCCCAATTGTGGAACTATCTCTCCAACAAGGCCAGCCTGGCACCAACATTGTTATCTTATCGGCATCAGGTCAAGACTTTCCTCTTCTCTCAGGCATTTAGCAATATCTGATGAGCCTGGTTTTGTTTTGTTTTTAGGCTTATAGCTTTTTAAAGTTATTATAGTGGTTTTAAACGTATTTGTAAATTGTGTATATATTGTATGTTTTTGCTGTTTTGATTTTTGTATATATTTTTAAATTGTTTTAATCTTATGTAAACCTCCCAGAGAGTTTCGGCTATGAGGCGGTATACAAATGTAATAATAATAATAATAATAATAATAATAAATGCACATTTAAAGCAATTGTTCTAATGTAATGCACTTTTGAACATTATTTTCACAAATGTACATATTTGTGTGTGTGGTTTCCCCTAACTGAAATATATATATATATATATATATATATATACCTTTTTTGATTGGAGAACTCCATTGCAAAATTCAGAGAACTATGAATTTTGAAGGGCAACTGTATTTTTGTTTGAGTATTGGTTCAAAAGTACAAATTTAGGTAAGTTAGAATTAAAATTAAATTAAAATTTACATTTTAAATTAAAATGCGAGTTTCTCCCCATCCCTAAATGACCACCGCCACTGAGTAGCAGTGCAATATTTATGACTTTTACTATTTGTTTAAGACTATTTCTAACCCAACACATACCTCTCCTATAGTGCAATGTGGCTTACAACATCTAGAGCTCCATCACACCCGCGATTGAGTGCACTCTTGCTATGCCTGGTGTGCGGATTTGCAGCACGGTACTCACATGACGCTATGCCTGTCTTGCTGACACCCTGCCTCTTCCCCAGCCTTTCCTAGAACACTAAAAGTCTGGATTATTTTCCCTAAGTGCATTTAATGCGCCCTAAACCTCCATGTAGTTTTAAAGGAACTGGGGGCTTGAATGGATTGCATCAGGTCCTGGCAGGGAAAAGCGATCTCTCCCAGCAGCTGGCTCCAAGCCTCAATAGAAAACCCAAACCTTGCATCCCAGGCTCAAAAGCGTTTTTAAAATCATACAACGCCTGAATCTCTGCAAAGACATTGTACTCCCTAATGCCCCCAAAGAACCAGACTAAAGGGTTGTTCCATTTTTGCCCAGGAGAAAGGTGGTCTGGTTGAAGTACTCATCTACCAGGACCTGACTGGAGGGAGAAAGAGAAGTGCAGTGGAAGAGCAAATGAGCAAATGAGTGAAAGAGCAGCTATTCAGATGAAAGGGATCATAAGCTTGACGTGCTTTTGCCTCAGAAGTAAAAAACGTGCAGAGGCAAACTGGGGGGGGATTAGGTGTGATGGAGGTCCTTGTTAATTGTTAAAACAATCAACTAATTGTGCAATCTTATGCATGTTTAGACACACAAAAAGTCCCACAATGGGGGATGCTGGGAATTGTAGGACTTTTCTCTCTCTAAATATGTATAGGGTTGCACCCTAAATTGCTAAAATTGTTGACTCTTATTAGTCTGCACCCATGCTGGCCATGACTACCCACTCCCTTGGCCCCTCACCTGAACTGTGCAGCCCACACCCTGCTTCTGTGTCCAAAAGCTTTTTCAGGGTTCAGCAGGCAAAAGCTCTTCTCTCCAACTAGTTTTTCTCCACTGGGGGGGGGGCTGTGTCTCAGCGCAGAAGTGGGCATATCTGGCCCACAAGCCATATGTTTCCCATGTCTGTTATAAACAATTCAGTGGGCCAATAGACTAGGCACATTCCCATATGTTTGCTTAACAACTCTGTGGCTCAATTCGGACGACACGATAGTCAATGGTGAGTTGACTAACCCTAACCCTAACCCTAGGGGGTACTCCCCACACAACACGGTAATAAATAATCAATTGTGGTGGAGATGAGGATCAGCGCTGAGTTGACTATGGCAGCATTCGGATGACACAATAGTCAAAACAACTGACGATTGTTTCCCCCACACCAGTTGTTTATTGTGTTGTCCGAATTGAGCCTGTGTGTGTATGTGTTCAAGAGGGAGACGGAAACCTGTCTGCCCAATGTTAATTACATCTCTATAGCTATTGAGGCTGTGCTTTTTCAAGTAACAACAACACACACTCTTAAAATATGCTACCATTTGCAATTGAATCATTTAAGAGCGGGCGATCCTCACTGAGGCTTTTGTGCATACACAGATATGTACAAATCTGAATTTATGCCATTGCAATGGAGGAGACTGATGGCATTTTTAAATAAAATATATTCTGTAACATCTGGAGCACAGCCCGAAGGTTCCTTATGCAGGGAGAACAGCTCTGGGGAAGGCTGCAATCTTAAAACATTCCCAAAGGCACCTAGCATATTGACACGATGGCTCTTGGCATATTTATTACTTCTATTCCAGTTTAAGCCTTGCCTCATTGAACACTGGCAATGGTAGTTTAGAATAGGCACTGAAACAGTATTGCCTGAGAATCCCAACTCCCTTCACAGAACTGCAGCTCCTAGGGTTCCCTGGGGAATTACTGCTAAATTCACTTAAATCTATGATGTGGGTGTGTTAGTGCATGTAGTTTTTAAGAAGCTTCACTGATTTCTTTAAAACACTCCTGGTCATTTAAAGGCAAGGTGAAATAGAAATCATCCATACCCTAAACTTAAATCTGTGAAAGGGGAAAAGAAATATGCAATTGGGGCGTTTCAAAGTGAATAGTTGAAAGGGAAGGAATGAGGAAATGTCACTGCGGTTACCAGTTTCCCCTGCCTTTGCTATCCAATACATAATTATTACAGAACAACATTTCAGCCGTTGGGACGGTTTTAAAAAAATGTTTCTTACTCTCCACGTGTTTCTGAGTCCAGTGTGAACAGTTTCAAATAGCTCCATTCCAATAGAATCTCTACCTATAAAGTGGAAAGTCTGTGTGCGTCACGTATGTCCGGAAATTTTTACCCACTTCCACATATGGTTCTGCCTTCATACTATTCACCCAGACAGGTCTCTGTGTACAGGGATCAGAAAAAATCTAAAAACATGAATTTTGGGGGTTTTAAAGTATTTTTAAAGAATTTAATAAAAACCTAGGTTTATGCCTACAACTCCCAGCATGCCTTGGGTGGAACTCCCAGCATGCCTTGGGTGGGAGGCCAGGCTTACTGGCCTTTGGCAGCTATTGTGATTCCTAACGTCAGTTTTAAGCAGTCAACCTAATTCCACAGAAAAGGAAACAACCCACATAAATGGGCTGCATCCATTTGCGGTGCCTCCTCCCACCTGCCATGTCTGGTTTTATAATTATAATTAGATACAACAGAGTGTCTCTGAGAGGCCGAACTCTGGACATGCTCAAAGGCACCCCGTCTTGATATCGCTGTTTCCTCAGAAACTGGGGGAAGCACACACATATCTTTCACCCTTAAGAGGGAGGGAGGAAAGGGAAGCACTCTGCGCATGCCCAGAAATCAGCTCAATGAAGGGGGGCAAGTAGGTGCACTGGCCCTGACCCTTCAGTACAGGCTCCTAATGGAGCACTTGGTGGGCGTGAAGTGCAGGCCGGGGCAGTCCTGGCAGGACTTGGCTGCAGCTGGGCTTGTCCACTGACAGCCGCTTACTTCCCCACCTCTGGAATTCTCCTCCTCAATCCTCTATCAAGGAGCAGCATCGGTATGCTGGGAGGTGTAGTACTGGCATGTAGAGTGGCTGATTTTAAATAAAGCATGGGTTAGCAAACCAGATCATTATGTGCAAACCAGTTCACTATCTCTCAGTCCTAACTCAGCTCCCACTTCCCTGAATGCTCGTTAATTGTCTTTGTTCTCCTTCTACCTGACTTTCTCCAACTGCCACTATAACACATCATTCAGGGACCTAGGCTTATGCCTACAACTCCCAGCATGCCTTGGGCAGGAGGGAAGAATTATCAAGTTTTGGCAGCCATTATCTGGTAGTGGCTCACCCTCCTGGGCCTGAAGGGAGAGTTCCTGGGGTCAACTGCCTCAGTTGCTAGGCACCATTGGGAGCAGGAGGGTAGGAGACTGCAGCTCTGGGCCCATTGCCAATGGCAACCAAGCTGACCTTCAGTCAGCCAACCAGCTCCCTCAAGGCCTACCTATGGGCACCGATTGCACAGTGTAGTTTGGACTGGCTCAGCCAGACTTCACTTCCCATGAGCTTCAGCAACAGGACTCCCATTGGGCAAGTCGGGCATCACAGCAAAAGGCATGCTGGGAGTTGTAGTATTTGTTTTCTGAGGGGACAAGGGACAGCTTCAAGGCAGCTCTGGCCATGCATTGAAGGTGAGAGATGGGGTGTGTGTGTGTGTGTGTGTGAAAAGTAACTAATTTAATTTGTTTTAAGGTTACCTCACAGGCCTAGGTTTGCATCTTTTTTAGCTGGTAGAAAGGGTGTTGTATGTCCTGATTGTTTTTGAAGTTTAGACGGCTGCTCCGGCCAAAGCACAATGGGAGGTGTAGGCATTTGAGGTGAAACAAAAAATGTGGTTTAACACAAAGCTCTAATTTAAAATACAGTTCTTATTAACACAAGTTTCCATTTATTTTAACAAAACAATTTATGAACTCAACCAAACGAAAAACAACCTACCAACCTAAGGAGGAATAAGGTGCAGAGAAATTTATTATTTATCAAATAAATGTTATAAACATTATTCACGGACCCGAGCAATGTCAGGCATATCAGCTAGTTACTTAATAAGAGAGACTTCCCTATTTGGAAACCATATTTTCTCTCCCAGCTACAAGCGTACAGATGGGCTAACAATTAAAAACACCAATAGGGCCGTAGTTGCAGTGGGGATCACCCTGCCCTCACGCACAGGGTTCCCTTCCCTCACATCCTTCTTGTCACGGGGCTCAGTTTCATTTCATTGGCTCTCTCTCGGTCTCTCCCTCCACCTCACACCTCTTCAAATAAGATTTTTAACTGTCAGGATTCTAACTCATCTCAGTCCGCCAAGAACAGCTGGGCAGAGGGGCCTGCATTAAAGATCCCCCCCCCCCCCCGGTGTTGGCTCAGTCCCTCAACCAACCCTGTCTCCCGTGCAGGCACACATACCTCCTCCACTTTGCTTTAAACAGGTATGCTTGGAACTTGAACATGCACATTTCAATTTGGTGAAGTTGAAGCCAAATTTGTGTCAATGATTTATCATAGCTGTGAACGTTTGACCTTTTGCATACTGGTTTCCTCCTGGCAGATATTGTTCTATACGTCTACAGAGTGAGTAGTTTTGTGTAAGTCCTGAACCAAGCCTTTGCGACCTTAGTAATCATCTTAACATCGTATCCACACAGTCAGCAATTTTGTATCATACATAGAGTAGAGATGTATGAGAAATTTGCTCCATCAAGGATTATTATTTATTATTTTTACAGATCAACCCAATATGCGTATATTTAAAACTGTGTACAATGAATCCACACATGAAAAATGCTGAAACAGGATGGAACAAGCTTACTTTAAAAAAAAAAAATCAATCCCAGTAAGAATAAGATTGACAGGTTTTTCCATCCCTAACTTATAATAAATCCATTGAAATCAATGGAGCTTAAGTTAGTCATGCTTAACTTAAATCCCATTAATTTCAATGGCTCTACACTAAGTATGACTAAGGATACCTCTTCACAGCTTATTTGGGTCGCCTTTACTTCATTCTGACATCATTTTGTATACATGAGCGGGGTGCAGATCAGACGTGTATGCGACTTATAGCCTCTGTTAACGCACGTTTCCAAGGTGTCGATTAAACACGACTTTTAATGTTTCTCCAATGTTCAATTGCATTATGGTTGTGTAACCCTCCACTGACCATTCAGAGTAATGCTAATCGTGGGTGCAGTTTGGTGGGCAGGTCTAGTGATGTCATGAGTGAATGCCTGCCCCCAAGTTGACCACCACTTTTCCCACTTTCCTCAGGGGTGGTACTTTCAGGATACAGGGGAGGTACTTTCATCAAATTACCCACGTTCAACCCTATAGCTGTGATCCTGCTCTGCTGCAAAACTCCTCCCTCCTACTTCCTTCTTCTCTGTTCAGTAATGGCTGATCGCAATTTTCTGGAACTAAAAGTAAAGTTTCTTTTCAATACCCACTGGGATCTTTCTTTCATTGAGACGAGTGGATACTCACATGGAGCTGGTTCTACAGGAATCAAGGGGGTTGGAATAATGTGCGTGCTTCATTTTTAGAATAATGTGCGGTCCGCTAAGGCTACCTTTCCCTCCTCCGCTCCCTTGCTGGAATAACAGCTTGAAAAAAGGAAGGGAAAGTTCTTTACATGCAAGGCTGTTCCTGCCATTGAGTGCTGTTACTCAGGAGTAAGGAGCATTGAGCAGGTGGGGGGACTTGCTCCCTGGGAAGTTTAGCGCCCAAGCGTGCATAGGGCTTCGTATCTTCTTTCCCTTCTTTCATTGATTTTACTGGAAGTTTTGTGTGTGTGTGTGTGTGTGTATCGCAACAAAAAGAACACTTATTTTATTATCATAAAGCAATGCAATATCTGTATTCTACTAATGGTTACATGTGGCCAAAATCCCATTGAAAAGTGTGGTCGGAGCAGTCTGAAAGGCACAGAGCAAGTGGGGAAACAAAGGGGATTGGGCGGAACACGCTGAACAAAAGGGAACCTGCAACAATCGTATGGAAATTAATGTCAGTCCACAGATGCAACATCGAAGCCGACTCTCCCAAGTTGGGCTGTCCCCTGCTGTGCCGGTCATTCAAATGGCACTGGCAGTTGCTGGAGTGGTACCGGAGAGCAGGCACGCCACACTATACGCTCTAGTCTCCTCATTCTGTGCAGAAGGCCACGCAATCAGTAGAATAGCAAGCGGACTGGGGGGGGGGGAGAGAACATCAGTGCCATCCAGGATTTTTTTTTTGTGGCCAGCGTTCATCCCTCCCCCACACCCTCATTCCCAGTCACCCACCCCTGCAATGCAGAGATCAGGTTATGGCATGGCGAGGTTGCACTCAAACCTGCTCAGCGTAGGGCATCCCAGAACCATTGTGTGCTGGCATCTTGGTGTCCATAGACAGACAGAATAATAGCCAGTTTGTATGGAACTGGGGAAATCAGTGCAAAATGCAACATTGTAACGGAAAGGATACACAAAAATTTGTCCTTGAAGCAGCACATTTCCAAGAGGGCAGATAAGGGGAAGCTGCTACAAGCATGGAAGGGGGTTAGTCCAGTATCCAGCATCTGATTCTTGGCAGGAGCAATTTGGGGGGGGGGGGGGCGGACGCTACGCGGGTGAAAAAGGTTACTTTTACGGTTTTACAATAGGCCATCCAATGCTGTCCTGCTAATAACTATAATTGTAGGCACATCCAATGTTTAGAAATTGTACCCACATGCGAAGTCACGCGTGATCGTGATTGGACAGGCAACGGTGAGAAAATCAAGTGGGCAGAGTTCAAGAACGGCGCGTAAGTCCAGGGGAGGTACCATCAGGAGACATGGCGGTGCTTTCGTCAATTTTTCCACGTTCAACCATACCCCCCTGAACCGACTCTGCAGTGAAACTCCGCATATAAACAACAGTAAAGTGCATTTTATGATGCCCGTAATTCACCTTAACGGCTCTCTTCTAGCGCTATTAGATGTAAAGACGAATATAGGAAAAAGCACATATTATCAAAAACAGGTGCCAAAGAGACGTCGTGTAGATTCCCCCCCCCCCCCCCCCAAGTCTGGATGCAACCCTATATTGTTTTTATCTGACCACTTTCTACTGGTGAAATAGTAACACATGAACTGCACAGAAATCTTCATCCGTCAAAACAGGGGGTTCTCGCCTTTGCATGTATATTATTATGTTGGCATAACAGTTTACATCGGTGTTGCCACACCAAAGACAAGGCTTTCATTGTGCAATCGCCCTGCCTCATTCACAGAATTTTCTAGGGGGCCCATTTGTAACCCTCATGTTTTTTCCCAGTGTTTCCTCCATCTTCTTTCTTATGAGAGAGACAGACAGACAGACATTATGGAGAAAAAACGTTTTGCTGCCTGTGGCAGGGCAGAAAATTGTGTTCTCCCCACCAACTCAAGATGTTATTTTGTCACTTGAAGCACAATCTTCCATGAGTGACTTTCCCCTTCTCTAACAATAGAAATCCAATAATAATAGATTAAACAAATTAACAATTTGCTGCCCTTTTATGCCTAATAGTGGAATGGAGAGGTATTTTTCACCTTTGTCTCGGGGGGGGGGAGAGATAAAGGTTGTAGTACTGAAATCTTTTATAGGTATGCTTAACACGACACCTGCTACATGTAACATAGAAATATGGAAATATATTTCATAGAGGTAAAATGGGTACAATCTATATTTTGAAGTTTACTACTTTATAGCCTTGTTAATCATTTTTTCATACACAAAATGTTCTCAACAATAAATTAACTTTGTGGCTGTGATGCTGTCCCCTTTGGTCCTCCTTTATTCCTCTCTATAAATCAAAGGATCCCAACTATGGAACGGGCATCAGAATGCGGCTCGCTGACTCTGTGACTCACTGACCCTTTTGGGCCTTACTGCAGCCAGCTCAGTAGTCTATATTCCCCCTTCTCCTTTACTGCTGCCACCACTGAACACTGTCCCCTCCCTCAGGTACCTTAAGAATCCACTCCAGTTTATAAAACAGAAATAACTTTTAATTAACAATCGGTAAGGTTATGCAGTTTACAAAGCTTATGGTTTCATCTGTTTCAATACTTGTGTGGTTCAATACAGTTTCATTTGCAATGCTGCCTACACTACCCCCTAGACTACACTCTCTCCTCACAGTCACTCTGTTCCCAAAATAACAAAAGATGTTGTCCCTACTCTCTCTCTAGACCCTTCCACGGACAAACCCACACACTATCTGACTCAGTCTCTCCACATACATTCCCTATTGCTTCCTTTAGTTCCTCCATCTCACTCTAACTGCCAATCCAGACCTTTGAACCACTAGCCAATCAGCATTCACTTCACATTCTATTCACTCTCTCCTCCTCCCAACAGCATTATCCACTTACCACCCTTGTATCTGAAGTCCACACAGCACTTACATCTTAAATGGCAGTAATCATTAAACATTACAAACTCTTACATTATGTGTAACTGGCAATAAACAGTAAAACATCACAGTGCCCCCTTTTAAAATCTTAACAACAGACAATAGTGCACACCATAAATTACAGCTGAACACTAAAATCGATGAAAATATGCAGCCCTTAATAATTGAGAATATGTATTGTGTAGAAAAATGTGGCTTGCAGGAACTCCCTGCTCAAGGAATCCCAGACGGTGAGTGACAGTACAGAGGTTGGGAGTTGAAGATCAAAGTACCTAGAGATCTAACTTCTGCACACCCCTGCAAGGTATATCACTTTTTAAAATGCAAGGTATTGTTTTATGATTTCCATTATTGTTCAATTTGCAATTTCTTGATCTATTATTTGAAAGATAATGCTGCTAATTCTATATCTGCTTTCCCAGTAGCTCAATCTAATAAGCCAAGAAGAATTATTGATGGATCAAAGACAATGACATATCCTCTACGGGCAGGGTGGGTTTTGCCAGGAAATTTTTGTTTGATGTTATAGTTAGCCATGTTCTTGACTACTAGTCTGACACCCTTGGTCACTTTCTGTGCTGGAACCTTGTTTGCTCTGACAACTGACTGCTCCCTGAGTAAGAAGTCCAAGTTTTTGGTCAGTCACAAATCACTCCCATTAGTGCATTTCCCCATTTTTAAGTAAACAGAAAGTAGCTCATCAGACATTAATGGTTCCACTGTGTAAACAGAAGAGCTAAGAAGAATGAAACCCCCAATACGCAGCTTCTACAATGTAGGAATTAATTGTTTGGCAGTAGATCCGGGCCTGTCTGAGAGTTGCAGTCACCACTGGACAGTTGCAAAGCAAGTGTTTTGCAGGGGAGCTGCTTAACCTTTTCCCTGCCTGACATTTGTCCATGGCCATAGTGGCCTGTGGGGACCTAACTTCATCAGAGATGCACCGGATCCTCTCTCCGAGTTAAATTTAACCAAGGAACATAAGCCTATCAAACGCCTTATGTTTAGAGGTCTGGAGTTCAGCACTCACATTCTGGATTGCCGAGTGTAGCATGTGGCCCCCTCACCATTGCATCGTTGGCTATGGGCTTGCACCTTTTCCCTGTTACCCCCTCCCCCAGCTAGAGTTCCCAGATATGCATTTGCTGCATCACAGGGAAAAACAGCTGTTGAGAGGGGACGTTGGGGGGAAACACCCCATGGGGGAAGGGTTAAGCACACGCTTCCATCCCCCATCCTTCCCTACCACTTTGCAGCTGTTCAGAGGGGACTAGAATTCCCAGGCAGATGTTTGTCGCCAAACATTTAATTCGAAGAACTTAGAAAAAGAAGGGGAATCACAGTGGTGGATGATGTACAACTTGCCACTAAACTGAGATATGCTATAAAGGAAGAGATGTTTAACATGCAAAGAAATTATTTTCTCTAATTGGCAATACAGTTTGAAATGTAAAGGTTTTTGTTATACGCCCTGGTTTATTACCAATTGTATGAATTTGGTCAGCTTTTCTCAAATGTAGGATATGGTGTATGTTGCAGGAGAGGGTACTTATGCACATGCTTAACTCTCCACATTGATGCCAATTAAAGAAAATTATTCATTCCACATTAGCATAATTTTCCATGACCACTATGCTGAAAACATTGCAGAGTGCTTGGTGGACAGATTGATGATGATGATGATGATGATGATGATGATAACACCTGCCTGCCAGTGTGGTGTAGTGGCTAGAGTGTCAGACTGGGAGTCGGGAGATCTGGATTCTAGTCCCCACTCGGCCATGGAAGCTCACTGGGTGATTTTGGGCCAATCACAGACTCTCAGCCTCACAGAGTTGTTGTTGTGAGGCTAAAATACAGAGGAGGAGAAGGGAAAAGGGCATGATATAAATGCAATAAATAAAATAAAATTGAAAAATTTGTATACTGCCCGATAGCTGAAGCTCTCTAGTTCGTTTAAAACTTTGGCTTGAATGTTTGGAAAAATGATTTCTTGCAATGAAAGAAGATGACCCCACCACCAAAAGGATAATGTTACTACATTTTGCAGGCAGCAAAGTACACCAAATTTTCAAAACATTGTCTGAGTCTGAGACTGGAGAAAGTGATGATTATGAAAAGGCAAAACTAGCTCTTACCAAGTACTTTAAACCATACAAAAATATAGACTTTGAACAGTACACCTTTCGGCAAGCACACTAAAAAGGAGAGAATACTGATGAATATCACACCCGTTTACGTCATCTGGCGCAATCCTGTGAATTTGCAAACACAGATCATGAGATAAGAGTGCAAATAATATAGGGATGCTCTTCAGCCAAACTTCGAAGATAAATTTTGCGAGAACCCCAGATGACTCTCACCAAAATACTGGACACTGCTTGAGCAAATGAAATGTCAGAAACACATGCTCAGCTAATAGAACAAGGGAGTCAGTCTGCACAAATAGAAACTGCACATGCACTCCAGAAGCATTTCAACAGGAATCAGCGAACACATCCTCAAGGTGGCAATGGCAATCAATCTCCTAAAGCCCAGCAAATGTCCATGAAGACAGCACAGGCAACCTGCTACAATTGTGGAGGATCCTAAACTCACAGAGGCAATTGCCCTGCCAGAGGTACAATTTGCCACAACTGTGGAAAAAGAAACCACTATGCAAGAGTCTGCAGATCACCACAGCTTACACCAAGCATTCACAACCAAGACCAAGACCAAGCAAATGCTCTTCAGGCTGACCCTTCAGAGGTAGACAATGCATATGTTTACACAGTGTACTCTACACAAACAAGTGTTTCCAAACAGAATTGTCTACCACGTTGCCACATTTGTATACAAGGACATAAGACTGAAGTTTTGATCGACACTGGTGCATCTGTGAATGTGATGGCTCAGTGTGTATATGATGCATTTCCTCAGAAACCACCACTTCAGAACACAGCAGTAAAGATATATGCCTATGGTACCCCGGAACCATTATCAGTGTGTGGCATGTTTTGAGCCACTTTTGCTTTCAGGGGCATCACTGTTACAAGCCCACTGTGTGTGGTGGCCTATGGCAGCGATACACTGCTTAGTTACAAGACTGCTAGTGCGTTAGGACTAATTCAAGTAATACAAGAAATACGTCTTGATAGAATAACTCAAAGCCTCCAAACCTATGAAAAAATGTTTCAAGGGATTGGAAAGCTAAAAAGAAAGCTAGTAAGACTTCACATTGATGAAAATGTTCAGCCAGTGGCATTACCACATAGACGTATTCCTTTCCACATCAGAAAACTAGTTGAAGAACTAACACATCTAGAAGAGCTTGACATTATTGAGCGAGTAGAAGGTCCTACTCCTTGGGTTTCTCCAATCGTAGTTGTCCAGAAGCCTAAGCAACCTGGAAAAATCCGGATTTGTGTGGACATGCGCTTACCCAATCAAGCCATCAAGAGAGAGAGACACACATTACTCCCACTGTGGATAACATCATTGCAGATTTGAATGGGGCAAAATTCTTCTCCAAACTTGACCTTACAGCTGGTTACCACCAGTTGGAGTTCCATCCAGAGTCCAGATATATCACAACCCTTTCAACTCATGTTGGCCTTCAACGCTACAAGCACCTCAATTTTGGCATTTCTTCAGCTGCAGAGATATTTCAGAATGTTATCCATGAAGTTCTAGCTGGACTCCCCGGAGTTCTTAATGTAAGTGATGATATCCTGGTTTTTGGTACCACATCAACTGAACATGATATTCGACTTGAAGCAGTTTTAAAATGACTGCATGAGGAACACCTGACATTAAATCAAAGTAAATGTGAATTCAAAAAAACTATTTTGGAATTCTTTGGATATGTCTTCTCCAAAGATGGCATTTCGGCAGATCCAAAAAAAGTAATGGCTATACATAATGCTGTTGTACCTACTAATTCTACTGAAGTTCGCAGTTTGCTAGGCCTTGCAAACTATTGCGGCTGATTTATACCAAGATTAGCCACAATTTCACAGCCTCTCCGGGATCTCACTAAAAAAGATCAAACATGGGAATGGTCAGAAAAACACCAGATTGCTTTTACTGAGTTAAAGGATGCACTTGCAAGTGATGTAGTCATGTCATACTTTGATCCAAGCAAGAAGATGGAACTTGTGGTGGATGCCAGCCCTGTTGGACTAGGAGCTGTTCTCACACAGATTGATCAAGATGGCCACATTTCTACTATTGCATATGCCAGCAAAGCTCTTTCTCCTACAGAACAATGATATTCTCAGACAGAGAGGGAAGCTCTTGCAGTAGCCTGGGCATGCTCACATTTTCATTTATACATATATCGTTAGGGAGAGAAGCGCTCCCCGTTCGTTTTAGCAGAGTAAGCGTGTTTTTGTCCAGAACAAGTCCAAGCAGTAAAGAAATACTCACACTCCAGCAGTATCGTGTATAATACAAGTCCTTTACTGTGTTCCAATAATATATATACAGGCAACTGGTTCCTTCAGATAATTCAGGTTTTTCAGGTAGCTATTGCATAGCATAATTCTCCATCCATCAATCTCTCATTCCACCAGCCTCCATCCACAAAATCTTCAGCCTAACTTCTTCCTAACAGCCATTTTCCTATCCTTACTTATATACATATTTGCTAAACCCTGACTCAGCACACAGTCAATTACCTAACCTTCTAGAAAGATTCTCCCTATCTTCCTGACCTTTTTAACAGCATAGAAAAAAAAAACTATACTATCAGATTATTGACTGCAGCTGGCTGTTCAGTCTTCCCTGGACACTCAAAACTTGTCCAGTTCTTTATTCAACTTAAACAGAAATTTTCCCTGACACCCCTTCAAAATTGAAGACTTAAGATGAATAAAGCGGTCATTCCTTATCAAGCATTTCAAAACCTAGTTTTTCAATTAATTTGTCATGCTGATAAGTTACCAACGGTTTGGTAAACACATCTGCTACATTTTCTTTTGATGCACAGTATACTAACTTTATAAATCCATTTTCCACATATTGTTTCACATTAAAGAACCTTATAGCTACATGCTTTGTCCTGGCTTTCAACATTTGTGAATTGGCTAAAGCTATACAAGATTGTGAGTCTTCATACACTTTAACAGGTAAATCATATGTTACATTCATGTCCTTTAACAATTGCATAAACCATTCCAGTTCTCCACATGCTTCTGACAATGACACTTATTCAGCCTCGCATGAAGATGTAGCCACACAGCCTTGCTTCTTGGTTTTCCAGTGAATTAGTGACCTTCCAAGTATAATAGCCATTCCACTTGTAGACTTCCGGTCTTTGGGGTTCCCTGCCCAATCACTGTACACATAGCATTCTAAGGACTCAGTTTCAAAGGACGACAGCGTTAGACAAAGATCTAAAGTATTTTTCAAATAACGCAACATTCTTTTGACTCCCAACCAGGCAGCATTTGTTGGCTTCATAACTAGCTGACTTAAAACACCTACAACACATGCAATGTCTGCACGTGTCCACTGGCTTATGTACAACAAGCTTCCAATAACAGATTGATACAATTCAGGATCATTGAAACTTTCCCCTTCCAAGTTTGATCTGAATTCTGGTAGCATTGGACTTTGTACACCATTACAATCAGTCATCCCACATGACTCAAGTAGGTTAACAATTTTCTGTTTCTGACTCAGAAAATATTTTCCATTCCATTTGATGATTTGCATCCCCAAATAATTGCTCACTTCTCCAAGTGACTTCGGTTTGAATTTCTCCTCCAAACATTTTGTAACTTCTTGTATTTGGCTTATGGACTTAGAGGTTATTAAAATGTCATCAACATAAATAAGTACCATAACAAAACCATTACAATCTTCTCTTATATATAAACATGGATCCGCAATTCCCCTCTGAAAACCTAAGTCTTCAACTAGGGCTGCATTCAAACAGTTGTTCCAGCACCTTGCTGACTGTTTGAGTCCATATACCACTTTCTTAAGCAACCACACTTGATCAGAATCCTCGCCAAACCCGGTAGGCTTTTCCATGTAAATCTCTTCATGTAAATCTGCATGTAAATAATCAGTTCCCACATCAAAGTGCTTCACAGTCATATTATTCTTAGCTGCTAAGCTTAGAAATAATCTTAAAGTAGTTGCTTTGCAAGTGGGAGAAAAAAATTGATCGAAATCCTTCCCTTTTACTTGCAAAAAAACCTTTGCAATCAATCTTGCTTTATATCCAGCTTCACCATTTTCCAAAACCTTTTTCTTAAACACCCAGTGGCAATCCACTGATTTTTTTACCTTCTGGTAACTGTGTAGTCTCATACACATCGTGTTTTGAAAAACTTTGCAGCTCATCCTGCATTGCAGAAAACCATTTCTGTTTCTCCTGTGCAGGCAGCTGTAACACTTCCTCATAGCTTTGAGGCTCGTAATTTACCAAACAAACTCTGGCATTGTGGCTCTCAAACCCATACCTTTCAGGTGGTACGCCTTTGTTAACCCTGTCAGACCTCCTTAATTTATTAGGACTCGGTTCTGCAGACAGTTTCTCTCTATTGCTTTCCATTGGGGGCGGAGTTAAATGCTGCTCTCTGGGAGGCCCAGCTCCAGCAGGCACTAACCCCTTCTGCTCCTCCCCTTCATTTCTCCCATCCGGTGAGAAATGTAGCAATACCTCGGGTTTGAATGAATTCTTTGCCAGTTTTGCTCTTCAAAGCTAGCTGACTTGGACACAATGATTTTACCACCTTCAATGTAAAACCTCCAAGACTTTTCACTGTACCCAACAAAGCGAGCACGGATCGCCTTGCTGTCCCCTTTTCGCCTCTGGCTTTTTGGAATATTTACATATGCAAATGCGCCCCAGACTCTCAAATGAGATAAGTTTGGCTTCTTTCCATGTAACTGATAGAAAGGAACACTATCAACTGCTTGCGACCAGGTTCTATTCAGCAAATAATTGGCAGTCGAAAATGTTTCTGCCCACAAACCTGGCTCTGCATTTGCATCCAGTAACAGAGAGTCTTTCACCGTCTGAAGTAGACCATTCCTCCTCTCAATTGCTCCATTTTGCCAAGGTGCAAATGGATTTGAAAACCTGTGAGTTATTCCATTCACTTTGGTCCACTTTAAAAAATCATGACCAGTAAACTCTCCACCTCTGTCAGACTGAATCTGGATTACTTGCTTTTGGAACCTGCGTTCTGCCCATGTCACCCAATTTTTAAACGTTTGAAACACCTCTGATTTTTTCTTTAACATGAAAACCCAACTAAATCTGGATTTGTCATCCAGAATGACCAGTACAAATCTGGCACCTCCAACACTGTCCTTAAAAGGACCAACCAGATCCAGGTGTACAAGCTCAAACACCTCCCGAGAAATCCTATTACTTTTCTTATTTATAGCCCGAACCTTTGACTTTGATTGCTTGCATACTCTGCAATCCACTCCTTTGGCATTTGTTTTAACACTTTAAAACTCGTGTGACCCATCCTTCTATGCAGTAAGTGGATATAATTTGAATAACTTGGAGCATTTCCAATTTGACTTACCACGCACTCATTAGATCTCATTTCATATAAACCATTTTTGAGATACCCTTGCGCACAAATTTGCCCCTCCTTTGTCACTTCACACAGGCATCCTTTGAAAGTGACAACGTATCCTTCCTTTGTTAGGCTTGCTACGGAAAGAAGATTAAAATCGAGACTTTCAACACATAGCACATCAGGTAAATATTTCCCTAAACATGGAATGAAACAAAGCCCTTTTCCTGATACGGGAACTTGTTTTCCATCTGCTAGAGTAACTGAATCCGGAGATCCAGACCAGAGTTTATCAAACTCTTCCTTGCTATGACACAGGGTTTGACTCGACGCGGAGTCAGTGAGCCAAATTCCTTTCCGCTTTTGCTCCTTCATTTCCAAGGCTACAGAAACCAACTGAGCGTGCCGAGATCCCTTTCTCTCTTGCTCTCGCTCTCCTTTGGAGTAATGGCTTTCCTGCCAATGCGCGGCTCCCTTCGTTTGCAGTTTCACTCGGCAATTTCTCCGAACATGCCCCGGCTTTCCACAACAAAAACATTTCCGCTTCTCAACGGCCATTGTGCACTCATATAGTCCTGGCACTCCTGGTTTATAGCTGGGCTACTGCTGGGCTTTTTCCTGGGCTACTTTCTGGGCTACTTTCTGGGCCCATAACCCTGTTAGGGAGAGAAGCGCTCCCCATTTGCTTTAGCAGAGTAAGCATGTTTTTGTCCAGAACAAGTCCAAGCAGTAAAGAAATACTCACACTCCAAGTCCTTTACTGTGTTCCAATAATATATATACAGGCAACTGGTTCCTTCAGATAATTCAGGTTTTTCAGGTAGCTATTGCATAGCATAATTCTCCATCCATCAATCTCTCATTCCACCAGCCTCCATCCACAAAATCTTCAGCCTAACTTCTTCCTAACAGCCATTTTCCTATCCTTACTTATATACATATTTGCTGAGCCCTGACTCAGCACACAGTCAATTACCTAACCTTCTAGAAAGATTCTCCCTATCTTCCTGACCTTTTTAACAGCATAGGAAAAAAAACTATACTATCAGATTATTGACTGCAGCTGGCTGTTCAGTCTTCCCTGGACACTCAAAACTTGTCCAGTTCTTTATTCAACTTAAACAGAAATTTTCCCTGACATATATGGGTGCCCATTCACAGTTATAACTGATCACAAGCCTCTTGAGCCCATGTTTAACAATCCATCCTTTCAACCACCAGTTCGTATTGAGTGATGGATGCCCAAATTGCAAGGCTATAACTACAGAGTTGTGTATCGACCAGGTAAAGACAATCCAGCTGATTATTTTTCTAGGCATCCCATATTTAAAACAGCTGCCAACCACACAGCTACAAATGAAGCAGAGGCACATGTCAATTTCTTTGTCTCCCATGCTGTTCCTAAAGCTCTTTCTCTACAGACAATAGAGACTGCTGCACAAGCTGACACATGTATACAGACAATGGCTGGTGGAAAGATCTTCTGAATAATCTAGCACAAGTGACATGTGAAGCACAAGCAATCATCCAATCATTTGCTAATATAAAGGGGAACCTACCGTCACAGAGAATTGCCTCCTTCTTCGGGGTACTCATTTGGTTATTTCACGTTCTCTAGGGAACCATGCAATTGATTTGGCCCATGAAGGTCACCAGGGGGTAGTTAAAACCAAAGCACTGCTCAGAGAAAAGGTCTGGTTCCCTGGAATTGATAACCTTACTGAACAGCGTGTAAAATCTTGTACACTGTGCCAAGCAACAATCCCACAGAACCACTCTGCACCACTGCATGTTTCTCCTCTTCCTTCAACACCATGGATGGAAGTCAGTGTTGATTTCTGTGATCTCCCTGCTGGAGGACATCTTTTGGTTGTTATTGATGATTACAACTGTTATCCAGAAGTAGAAACAGTCACTACCACTTCAGCAAATGCTGTCATTCCAAAATTAGACGAAATTTTCTCCTGTTATGGCATACCCGCTGTTGTCAAAAGTGACAATGGACCACCTTTTCAAAGCCTGCAGTTTGCTCAATTTTCAGACTATCTTGGTTTCAAACATCGGAAAATTACTCCTCATTGGCCACAAGCAAATGGGGAGGTTGAGAGATTTATGAGGACCCTGAAGAAAGCCTTACAGATTGCTACAGCAAAGGGAACAAATCTGAAACAAAAATTATTTCAATTTCTCCGCAGCTACCGAACCACCCCCCATTGTTCCACTGGTGTGACACCAGCTACTATAATGTTTGGCAGACAAGTGCAGACAAAGCTACCTCAAATAGATGTCCCACTCAAGGATGCACATCTGCACCAACATGATAATAAGGCAAAACTTGCAATGAAACAGTACACTGACCAGTGTCGGCGAGCCAGAGTAGTATCATTCAAAGTGGGGGACATGGTGCTTGTTAAGAATCTCCAGCCTCGAAACAAACTTTCAATGCCTTTCTGTCCTGCATCATATAAAATCACAATGATAAATGGCACGCTGGTTATGGCACAGAGAGGTACCCATAAAATCACAAGGAATGTTTCACACATGAAACCACTTCACAACACCCCTCTGACCCAAAGACCTGACTGTGATGATGATCAGTTCACACAGAGTGAAAATCCCGTCCCATCCACCACTCCAGATCTAGCAACTCTTGGTGTTTCAGAGTTGAACTCGCAACGTTACCCAACAAGGACCAGCCGCCATGCTCCAAGCTATTTGCAGGACTATATTACATAAAAGAAACTGTTTTGTGAACTATTGAGCTAATTGTTCTTGTTTACCTAATTTGATTTGCATGTGCATTTGTAATATGTGCATTAGTTGTATATTTTCCTTATACAGTTGCAGTTTTGTTGTTGTTCAGATACTCTAACTTTATAGCTATGTTGCTGTTTTTCATATTTGAAGGAAAGGAGGGATGTAGTGTTTGTGATAGGCCCATTCTTTGAGCCAGGCCAGGATTTATGAATGACCTGCAATTAAGCACAGATAATCCATCCCAGGTTTTGTAGCAGGCTGGCAATGCAAGGCCAGTCTGCCCGTAGCTGCCTGCAAAGAAGGAGCACTACAATAAATGTCTACCACTTAAGTTTTGTGTGGAACCAGATTCCTATTTCCAAGGGTCCCAGGTCTGTGGACACAACACCTATCACCATGCCAAGTTTCATCCCTTTATCTGTATAAATTATGCAGTTGTAAGCATTTTGGTTAATTTGTATTTTAAAAATTCATAAAAATCAAGGCATGGACCTATCAGATTCAAACTTGGCATGTGGAAAGCTCTACTTAAAGAGCCCTCAAGATCCCAAGTTTCATCTCTTTAGCTTTAAGAATTACACAGATGTATGCATTTTTGTATATCCTAATAGAAGCTCCAATGAGCGAGGGGGGAAGGCTGCCAAGTCCATCACAATATCCATCAGTGACAAGAACCAATGAACTGGAGGGGGAAGGAGAAGGGTCAGGGTGCGTTGGGCAGGCGCAATAGCAGCGGGAGAACAAAAACAAGACTCCACCGGTATAGCTACGAATAGTGAAAGGGAGGAGCACTTGCAGCGCTTCTGAAATGGAGGTAAAAAACCCGGGGGGGGGGAGGGAATTGGTGTGATGGAGCCCTGAATGAGAGCTGAAATACAGGATTGGAAAATTCACATGTTATGGCTTTATCATGGACAGATCTGTCCAACTCATGACTGCCTAACCAGGGTGGGTTGTAGAAATGCCATTTAGGCAAAGGCCTCTTTGGCCAGCTCCTTGGAAGTAAGAGGTGTTATAATGTTACCTACCAGCTATGTGTAACAGAATTCCAGCGGTCCAGGGTGATGTAACCATGTAAAAATCAGGCAGAACAAAATGCCTAGCAATGGTACTGAACATCTTTGTTATGTTAGCACTTTTCATTCTGTACAGTATTGCCCCTTTTTGTAAGGCTATTCAGACTTTATTGAAGAAGTCTTCTCAACCGTTTCATGGTGATGAATGAGACGCGCTGGGGGAGAGTATCTACTGTACTGTGAAGTTAACTCCATCTTCCCCAAATGCCAGTGCAGAAGTCATCAAGGAAAAATTGGTTCTTTCAGAATTTCATCACTGCAGAATACTGGAACAGTGACGTGATATTTGTCCTTTACTTTACTTGCTTTGGAAATGAGTACCCATGATGCTCTGAGCTTCAAAAACAGCCAGGCTACCTTGCCATACCATGCCCTTGCTGCAATCCCATCAAAAAAAGACCCATTAACCCACTATGTTCTGGACACTACTGTACTGCTGCTCCTTATTTCTAGAACTGATGCAATAGCTAACTGAGTGCTTTCCAGGAACAGATTGTAAAACTGGAGTGTACAGTAAGTGCAGCAGGAATGGGCATGTGGAAGTATCTTTAAGTCATAACTGCGGATCCTTCCAGAGTTGTAGCACTGCTTCCAAACAATTTTTATCATAGCCTGGGTCTATTCCCCAGATACCTAAGTGTTAACTGGTGCCAATGGAAGATTTTTTTCCCCTTGGCTTAATTGACATACAAGGGGGGAATTTTCAAGGAGGAATGTAGCCTCCCCTCCCCACATGCTTCAACTGAAAGTATTCATTTGGGATGGTCTTGGGAAGGGTGCAAATTAGTGGAATATTTTTATTTGAGGTGATTTGGATGAGAAATTAATTGGCTGGTTTTGCCTTCTGTGAAATGAAAATCAATCCTAACAATTATTTCTATTTTTTTTCATTTATATGTATAAATTAGCCTATGCAAATTTTATACAGATTTGAATCCTATGGGTCTGGGCTTTGAATCTCTGAGGTGCCTAGCAATACCCTTGAATGTGTCCCTATCATTCAATGGCTGAACCTTCCCAATGAATGCATAAACATCTGAAATATCATCTCTGGGGTCCTCTTTCTGAATACCTGCCTTAACGTTCTTAACCATCGGTTGATCCACACAGAACAATATAGCATGTAAGGATTCTTACCTTTGATACAGTCTAGGACCTAACAATATTTAACTGGTGAAGTCATTTCTGTTTCCAAACCTGTGCTGCAAATATGCTTGGGAACTTGGGAAAGAAAGAAAGAAAGAAACAATGCCCGTATTCATGACATCAGCTCCAGCTCCATGGAAACATGTGGTGATGACAAAAACACACACACAGAGATTGCAAGGTCACAAGTCACACACTTAAAAGAACAGGCAGGAGAAAAACTGTTAGTTTAATGAATAACACACATCAGCCTCAAAAGTGAAGGTGGAAAGCAAGGAGCAACAAAGCACCTGAAGTTAAATACCCTCTGAAGTACTTCAAATCCATTTCATCGTCGAGTGAAGTACTCTAGCCAAATCCATTTCAGCGTCGAGTGAAGCCCTTCAAGAGTACAAGGTTCCAGAGGTCTCCCTTTGCAAGAAATGGGGAGAAACCACATATTGTGCCAACTGTCAGGAAAAAGATTCCATTGTGAATATGTTATTAATAGCAAAGGCCTTTCTCTCAGCTGGGGAGTTGCCAACTTTTTCCTAGAGAGCAGGGATTCATCATTTACAGGGTGGAACACCAACTATTCACAAACAGGTAGGAGGCTCGAAAATATTGCCTGTTTCATTAAGAGAAGAAGATGAAAAGGAAATGTGTGCAATGTCCAACGCTGAATAAGCGATGCCCAGCTATGATTCAGACCTGCACAATACACCTCTCTGAGAAGTATGTGCGTTTGAATGTGGAACATGTTGCACAGCTAAATAAAAGGAAGCATGCACTGCAGAACAGTTACTCTTTTCAGCATTGCAAGAAAATCGCCTGTCTACTCTTGCAGAGAAGCATCCCAACCCTATGAAGCCAGCGAGTGGAAAGGGAGAAAATTGTGAAGTCCAGGCAGGCACTCATCACGACAGTCCCTAATAGCCACACCCCCAAGAGAGTGCAGAATTGCAGGCTGCTGTGTTGATCCATATCAGCAAACCACTGGAAGAAGTTTTCATCTTCGCAAGGAGCTGGGTTTTGTTTTTTTTTTTGTAGAAATCGTGGGCCTTAATTGCTCATTCAGGACCAGACCACCCCAAAATACTTTACATTACAAGGAACAATGTATTGTTAATGTGGAAAATCATTTCCCCTCACCTACTGTGAGGATTGTAATTAATCTTAGAGGGAACAGGGAATCCTGGAGGTGGGGCTGGCCAATGATATTTGTGTCCTGCTCTTAAAAAAGAGGCAGCGCTACATCCCTGTGAGTCCTGGCTCCACTACACCAATGGTTATCACCTTGCCTTCTGCTAGTGGATCCTATGGTGATGTGCCTGGAGAACTAGAAGGAGTGACAGGGTGACATAGTCTGACCCAGCAAACCACCACCCATGCAGGCAGAGGCAGGAGAGATGTGTGAAAGGCAGGAGGCTGGCGTCATGGAGCCAGATGCCTACGGGGATGTGTATGCTCGCATAACCCCTAACCCTAACCCTATATTTTGTCCCTGAGAAAGCCAGATATCTTGTGAGTGGTTTGGGACGGCAGACGTCGGGTCTGCAAAGCTCCAATGAAGAGGAGGAAGATTGCATGCTGGAGAAAACTGGCCTGTAGCTCACTGGGTTGGACACC
Organism: Anniella stebbinsi; assembly: GCA_029215795.1. Taxonomy (NCBI): domain Eukaryota; kingdom Metazoa; phylum Chordata; class Lepidosauria; order Squamata; family Anniellidae; genus Anniella; species Anniella stebbinsi. Next base: position 106,016,660 of record JARDYH010000003.1, read on the forward strand.
AGGAGCTCAAGCATGAGGAGGAGAAAGAGCTGCAAGCTTCTCTTTAAGCGCCTACCCTCTTTGACTGAGAGGTCAGCCAGGGTGCATCTGCCTGTCTTGCCAGGTCTTCCCCATACTTGGAATGAAAAAGTGCTTTCTTGCCAGGGCCCCATCTTCCTTCTTCGGGTCTCAGTCTGAAGATGACGGAAATATTCTGAAGCCTGTCGTGCCAAAGGCTGAAAAGGCTGCCACTGCCTCCCTCTTGCACCAGCCGCCTCTATCTACCCCCTCAGTGCCAATGTTGAATATCCATGATGAAGGACATGCACAGGTATACAAAACCTTTTGGCCTGTGGGATGGTGAGGAATAAAGGGAGCTGTCTTATACTGAGACAGACCCCGATGCCAAGTCAGTTCTAGCTACACAGACTGGCAGTGGCTCTCCAGAGTTACAGGCAGTGGGGGCTGGTAGTTCCGATGTCAGTGGGGTGGTGAATCTGCTCTGGGTTTCAGTCAGAACCAGGCAGAACTCTAAAGGAGGCTCTCCAAGGGGCAAAGCAGTTCTGACTGAAACCCAGAGGTATTTCCCTGCCCCAGTGACATCGGAGCCACCAGCCTCCACATGGTTTCAGACTATAGTCTTTCTTCCCAAGCTATGACGAACATAAACAGCAGATTGCAATGGCGCTTCTACAGAAAGAAGGGTTGGGGGAAAGAATATTGAGAATGCCTTTCCTTCAACCATCCCAAAGGACCCGCTTATTTCCATTGTAGGATGATAGTTGATCAGGTTTGCTGAATTAACTGCCTGGGCAGTGGGCAGGAGATAAGAGAGCTTTAAAATATCATGTCCACCAAACATAGAAGGTCTTTGGGAAGTCTCCAACTGGCAACTGGTTTTATTTATTTATTTACACGCTCACTTAATTTAAATCCCATCTTTTGACCTGCACCAGACCAACAAGGCATTTTGGAGAGTAAAACAACTAAAGGGCCACCACTAAGACATGATAAAAATGTTAAAGCAACATTAAAAACATTTAACAATCAAATAAAACCATGATTAAATCAGCAGTGATGGCAGTAAAATCAACAAACCAGCAGTAAAATCAGATCAACCAGAAATAGATTAAACTAGCCCTAAAACTGGCCACACCAAAATAGATGTGCTTAGAATAGGATTAACTGGCAGATACAGTAAGTAATAATAGTATTTAGCATTTATGTTGGGTTTTTTTAAGTGTTCAAATAGTTTCACACAGATTATCATGCTATAATTCTTAAAACAGTCCTTTAAAGTGGGTCTCTTATCTCTCTGTGCAGAGGAGGAAAAGAGAGAGAGAGAACGACAGAGTTGAAATCTGACCTGGGATTTCCTGATTCTTAGCAACTACATTACACCAAATAAGCCAGTGCAGCAGTTCCAAACATGACACATGCAGAGCGACGTTTGGACGTCATTTCGCTGAACAAGAGCAGAACATGCAAGTTCTCTGTTCTTCCTGTTCCTTTACGATGGCATCACAACTGAAATATAGTCTTCATATTTAATCTGCCTAGGCATATTTATTTATTTTATTCCATTTATATACCGCCCCATAGCTGAAGCTGTCTGGGCGGTTTGCAAAAATTTAAAACATTGAACAATTAAAACATCAATATACACAATTTAAAAGCATAAAGCATAAAAACAAGTTAAAATTACAATATCCTTCTGGGTCAAAGCACAACAACAACACAACAACACAAAAACCCTCATCATATGCTTTTAAATGCCTGGGAGAAGAGGAAAGTCTTGACCTGGCGCAGAAAAGATAACAATGTTGGCGCCAGGCGAGCCTCGTCAGGGAGATCATTCTATAATTGGCACAAGCACCAGGCATGGAGACAATGTACCCGTCTCCCACATAAAGAGTTGATCCCTTACTTATTTTGGATATGGCATTGTGGAGGATCAGGAAGAATGAGAAACGTCCGAGTTTAGTTTTAGCAGAGCAAGGTCACAACCAAAACTGCTTGAAGATTGCAGGGACATTGCTCTGGTGTCTCAGACAGATAAGCTAGGTTAAATATCTAGCATTGGTATGAAGGTTATGTAATTGTTTGAAAACCACAAAGAATTACCTTGTACCTTACTGACAAACTTATTCTGGCGTAAGCTTTGGGGGACATAGACAACTTCATCAGCTGCATGAAGTGTTAGCAAGAGATTCAGATATGTATAGTACATCTGCTGGCAGTAGGGAAGAGTATCAGAAACAGTGAGGTCAGATAGGAATCAAATGCAGGAAGTATGACATTGGCAGTCACATTATTAACAGCTTCTTTGCTCCGCAATGGCCACTATAAGGTCAGTGACGGGGCAATATCCAAGTTTGCCCATGTGCCAGTGGAACCAATTGCTAGCACAACAGGGACCTACCAGTTAAAAAAGCAATTAGAAGCAAAAGGAAACACTTGTTTACAGAACGGGACACGTCAGTTGAGCTTGCAAAAGGAAATTCGACTGAACCGTTAGCTTTCTGTTGTGTGAGGAGTGGGTCCCACTTGGCAACAGGTCAACTGGGAGAGTACTGGATACTTGCCAGAGTGTTCTGAAAGGCTGACGTGTTCTCTCACTGGAATCTGAACATCGCCATGTCAGATTTGTGTCCATTTAATCTTCTCCACAGAGCCTGGTCAGTTTGGCCTATGTAGAATGCAGAAGGGCATTGTTGGCAAATGATGGCATGTATCACAATGGAAGACAAGCAAAGCCCTCTTCAGACCTTCTACTTATCATGTTGAAAGAATGTGTGAAGAGAGGTGCACTCCAGCCCTGCCTCTCCTCTGTCATTGCATCTGTCCCCCTGTCATTGCATCTGTGGACCACCTCCATGGAGGTGGTCCACACCATTAAGAAGCGTGATTTTCCAGGGCTCTCACTTGTGTGGCGTGCCTCTATGGATACAGAAGCTGCTCCTCTTCAGACCATTGCCCTTCACACATACAGGGCAATGGATGCAAAGACTGAAGGGCGGAAGGGCTGGAGCACTCCTCTCCTCACGTGGTAAGCAGAAGACCTGAAGAGGGCTCAAGTGAATGAACATTCTAAAAACAAATTTAGGTAAATGTCACCATTTGCAATTCTAACCAACTGATGGTTGTTCTAACATGATTCAAAGTGATTTAAGATAAGGAGACATTACTGTGATTTAAGACCAGTAGACGAGGATCTTTTGGATGACCATCACTTCTGAGGGGAAGTGAAGAACATGAGCAGAGCTGTGCAGGATCAGACAAAAGGCCTACGTAGCCCAGCATTCTGCTCCCTCAGTGGCCAACCAGCTGTCCATGGAATGCCTACAAGGAGGCCCAGAGTGCCACAGCATTCTCCAACTATTGTTTGCCTATTACCATTTCTCAGCCATCATGACTACATACAGCCATCATGACTAGCCACTGTAATAGCCTTATCCTCTGTAATGGTAGAGAGCACTTTCACAACAGCCCTTTTAGCTTAGCTTTGGAACACCCTTCCAAAGGAGATATGCCAGAGCTGAAATTTTGACTCTTTTAGAAAAGTGACATGGATATTTCTATTTTGACTGGCCAAATCTTAGGCTGCTGGGATTCCTACACTGTAGAGGTTTTTTTCTGGTTTATGATTGTGTTTTGTGAATTTAAATATTTTTGTTTATTACTAAAACCTTTCAAGGCCACTTTTTAGGGTCCAAGATCCTCTTAAGACAGCTCACAAGATAAAAACAATACAACAATAGAGATCAGAATTAATAAAAGTCAGTGACAATAACAAAATAGACTCCCCACCCCAAAGATACTAAAATAAAACCCAACTGCAGTCACAACCATCAGCAGGCACATACAAAACGTTACTCAGGAGAAGGCCAAGGAAAATAAGTAAGTCATAATGGCTTTCTAGAAGGTCTGAGGTAATGGAGCTTGATGGACTTCAGTTGGTAGTGCATTCTAGAGATATGGATCCAATACAGTGAAGGAGGGGTGATTGCAGAGGAAATGTGAGCTGAGATGTGAGGAATTCTCATGAGAATCAGAGTTGGACAGGGCCTCAGAGATAACCTAGTCCAATGTTCTGCCAATGCAGGAAATCCATGGATACACTATCCAGCTTCTGCTTTAAAATCCCTAGGAGAGTACACCACATTTCAAGGTAGTCAGTTCCACCATCAAACAGTTCATACTATCAGGATGTTTTTCCTAATATTTAGTTGAAATCCCTTTATTTGAACTCATTGGTTTAGATCCTACGCTCTGGATCAAAAGACAAAAAAATGCTCCATCATCTATGTTATTGTCCTTCAAATATTTAATATCGTTTATTACCTATTAATCATCTGTTCTCCAGGTTCAACATATCCAGCTTTCCTCATAGGACTTGGTCTCCAGGCCCCACATGATCTTCACCATTTTCCTATGAATATGTCCTAGTTTGTAGAGATCCGTCTTAAACTACAGTGCCCAGAACTGGACACAGTACTCCAGGAAAGGTCTGACCAAAGCAGGACGGTGTGTGTGTGTGTGTGTGTGTGTTCATTGAACAAAAACCTACAGTTTACAAAAACAATGTTAAGGCTCTACAGTTTCCAACCAAGCACCAAAAAGCAGGGAAATTGGGAGTTAAGGGTCCCAAGCCTTAATGCCACATCCTCCCTAAGGAGGCAGAAAGTGCAAGTGAAATTCTCATTCTCCCAAAGCAGATAAACCCAGAGGACAGGGTGGAGAATATGATATGCAGAGGTGACTGTGGGGTTGTGGAAAACTGATAACGAACAACTTAGGGCCACCTACTTCTCTTTTTTTGTTTAGAGCAGCCCTTCCCCAACCTGGTGCCCTCCAAAGGTGTTGGACTACAACACCCATCATTGCAAGTCAGTTTGTCCCATGGTCAGGAATGCCTGGACTTGTCATCTCAAACACTTGGAGGGCAGCAGGATGGAGAATGCTGTTCCATACCCTTACCAAATTCAGGGTCTGCCCAATACTTTTCTCTCACACACATCTTGCATATAGCAGCACTCTTGATAACAAAAGGGGCGCTATTCATTACGGATCTAGAACCAGAGCATGTGCCAGTTGTATAGAAAAGGGAATTTCAGCAGGTGTCATTTGTATGCATGCAGCACCTGATGAAACTCCATCTTCATCACAACAGTTAAAGCTGCAGGAGTCTTGCCCTCTTGACAGATACAAAAGAGGGCAGGGCTTCTGCAACTTTAACTGTTGTGATGAAGAGGGTATTTCACCAGGTGCTGCATGCATACAAATGACACCTGCTGAAATTCTCTTTTCTATACAACTGTTAAAGATACAGGAGCCCTGTCCTCCTTTTCATAGGGTCACCCTTCCTTTGATGGTTATTGGAAGTCCTGTTCCAAGTGCCCTCATATGCTGTGGTGTGGTGCAGGGCTACTTGGGAGTGGGCCTTTTCAGTAGTAGCCCCCTTTAGTGGAATACTGTCCACAGAGAGGTCTGGCAGGCACCTACTTTGCTTGAGTTGTTTGTGCCTACTTGCTTCCAAAGTGCAAAGGAAGAGGTGGGTCTCTAGCTGGTGCTGAAAGATAGTAATTCATTTTTTTAATAATGCATTTTGACCCATAGACCTTCCTCTCTAATTTGCTTTGAGGTAATTGGCATGATGTATATTTTATAACAATTGCTGATAATTGTTCATCCTTCTTAAAAAAATGTTTTAAGTATGACTGCTTTCTGGATGTTGGTGTGGATATATTTTGATAGGCCTAGTTTCTCGAGGTTTTCTGTAAAAAAAAAATCTATATGATGTGATGCTAGTGACAGATGTGATTAATGGAATAAAGCCTATCCACACACACAGGATAAAACACTTTGAAAACGTTTTGAATACTGTATATGGAGTGTGTCCTGGGCCCCAACAGTTGTCACTATTGTTATAAACTGTTTTAAACCATTTTAAACCGTTTTAAACAGTAGTGTAGATAGGCTCATCATTGTAACTTTTTCTTGCTGCACAGTTCTTTAATTTCAATAGCCTCTGGTGTATCTTTTTCTCTCTTTTCCTATTCCTTTTCTGCAACATTTTTGAGGTAGCTGTGTTTTTCTTGTTTATGATTATAATGTCAGGTTGATTACAAAGTATTGTCTTGTCCCAGAATTGTTCTGTCTCAGCAACATAATATGTGAGTGCATAGTGTGGCTTGTCTTGGCTTGTCTGAGTGTGTCTTGATCTCCTAAGCTCTGAAAGCATCTTTCTGGAGAGCACCTGCTGGTTGCATGATCCATGAGGCCAGGTTCTCATGAGTGCATAGTTTTTCTTGACAGGAGGGGCTTGCAGTTGCTAGCGTAAGGTGAACACACATGAAGAGGCTGCAATCCTATATTCATTTATCTGGGAGTAAGCTTTATTGAAATCAGTGGAACTTGTTTCTGAGGTTTCTTTGGGCAGGTTTCTTTGGGTCCCTGATTGGGATTTCTGTTCTCTGCACACTGGAGCAGTGTAAATTCAGGAGATATTTGTCTAGCATTGTGATAATGGGCATCCGTTCTGGCCTTTCTTTGTATTATTACTGACCATGGTCTTGTTTATATGGCTAATGAACCAAAGATATGACACATTGTTAGATTAGTTTCTCATTGATACACCAGAAGTTGAAACAAGCTAAGAGGTGCTAGTGAGAAGTGACAACAACAACCCTTTAGTCCATTTTGTTCCATGGCTAATGCTTAAAGGGTAATAGTATTTTATACTCTTTCTTAATGCTAGGTTGCTAGTTTGTTGTACTAGATTTTTCTGTACTTATCAACTGCTTTATTTGTTCAGTGGTAGCAGGATGCTGAATCTGTGAGTATGGATATGAGAAAGGTGATGAGGAAAGAGTGTTAAATGTTAGGAAAGATGAGACTATGGTCATCCAATGAAGGATTTGCAGCCAGAAAAGATATGTGAGGGAAAGGAACACTGTATCACACAAAGTATAGCAAAAGCTTTAAAGAACAGCAAAAGCTACAAAAGTAGAAGTGAAGTTAATTTCAAAATCACTGAATGTCTCCGTGATTTTAACATTAAGATGTTATATAGAACAGGTTTGTCTTAATTGTATGCTGTGAAATCAGACATGTGACCAAGGCCACCTTTGGGTGGGCATGTCCTTTTGGGGGATGGCGTTGTTGGTGGGCATGTCCCCTTGGAGGCCGGCCATGTTGGTGGGCACGCCCCCTTGGGTGGCCATGTTGTCCTCCTTTTTGGTTTCCAAAATATGGTCACCCTACTAAACCTTATTAGAAAAACAGGGTGACTAGGCCAAAACCAATGTTGTAGGCCCAGAAGCACTTTGAAAGGTTTCAAAATTGTACTTAAAACTTCACACCACCCCAAACTAATTAAATGAAGTGTTTGAAGCTTTCAACTTTATAGCAGCATGGACCAAACTCTTAGAAAAGAGGGAAGGAGCACACTGTGTGTGTTTGGGGTGGGGGGATTGAAAGGGATGTATAGAGCTACCTATTCCCAGGAGAGATCTGAAGACCAGGTTATCATGGATCCAAAGGACCACACCCTGCTTCACCAGGGAGCAAAAGAGCAAACTGGCCTTATGAAGATAGCCCAAAATACTCTGAAAGCCAAAGAAGAGAAAAGAGAAACTCTTCTTCTTCTTCACTCAAAAGGTCTGTGCTAGAGGCAGCGGCCATTTCACCCCCTCCCATTCTAAGGCAGGAGGAAGGGGGAGAGCGATGCTACTGAACATGTGACACGCTATGAGGGAAGCATTGACTTGAATGAGAGGTTAAAATATTCCTTAAAAATCAACCGAAGGGAATTTTTAAAAAAACTAAAAGCTTTCCACCAACTACAGTGAAGGAGGAAGAAGACCCCACCACTGGATTAATTAATAAGGCTCTAGAAATTATGCAAATCGTGAGCACAAATATCGCAAACCCAAAATCATTTGACAAAAGCAGGGAGACATGTTTGTGTTCCTTTTCAAACTTAAACTGCTCTCCTTCCCTCAATCTTTCACCAATCTTCTTTAAATTTTCAGGTAATGTACAACAAACATTTCTTTCTGGCACCTGTAAATTTCAAAAAGATTGGTGAAACATTTTCGATTTTATGGCTGTTAGAATGCCCCCCCCCTTATCACTTTAACATGGCAGAATGTGTTTTTTACTGACGGCCCTTAACACTGGAGGCACGGCTGTGCCTCCATTAATATTGTCATCTGAATACTATACTTCTGTTGATGCAGCCCAGAATTAGCTGTAGCATTGCAAGGTTGATTCATGCTTAGCTTGTTATCTACTAAAATCCTGAAATCCTGTACAGGTATCAAGCCAGGTGTTACTCATCATGTATTTATACATCTGCTTTGTTCTACCTTAAAGCAGACGTTTACTTTTATCTCTGTTAACATTCCTTTTGTTAGTTTTAGCATATTTCTCCAATATTTTAAGGTTATCTTGAAACTTGTTTCTGTCTTCTAACATATTAGCTACCCCTTCCAGTTTGGTGTCATCTACAAATTTATTTCATCAACCTTCTCCTCAATCTAAATCATTTATAAAGTTATTGAACTGCAGCACCCCATTTGTCACTTCTCTCCAGGCTGATGAGGAACCATTGATATGCACTGATTGGATATGATTAATCAACTAGCTACAAGTCCACCGAAAGTAGCGTCATCTAACCTACATGTTACTAACTTGCCAACAAGAATATTATGGGAGACCTTGTCAAAGACCTTGCTGAAATCAAGATACACTATGTATACAGTATTGGCTTGGTCTTCCAAGGTAGTAATTCTATCAAAAAGAAGAAAGAAAAGAAGGTTAGTCTGACATGACTTGTTCTTGAGAAACCCATGCTGGTTCTTTGTAACTGCAACATTCTTTTCTAACTGCTCACAGACTAACCACTTAATAAAAACTTTCCAGGTATTGATGTCAAGCAGTTGCCTGGATCCTCCCCCACCTCCACATCTTTGGAAATGGGGACAATGTGCCTCTCCCTCCAGTCTCCCAGCATTTCACCTGTTCTCCAAGATATTTCAAAAATTATAGAGAGAGGCCCTGAAATGGCATCTCTGTTCTTGTTAGGTCAAGCACAGATTTCCTTGTGGGAGAAGAACTTGAACAGTTCCACCTCCCTTCTGCCACCTGCAAACTTTTCTCCATCTTCTCCATTCAGTGGACTCACCATTTCCTTGTTCCTCCTCTTGATCTGAACATAGCTAACCATCTTTGTTATTTTAATATTTCTTGGAAATCTGATCTCATTCTGAGTTTTAGCTCTATTGTCACTCTCCAGATAAGCTTTATCGACCCATTTGTACTTGTCATTGGTACAAATTCCTTCCATTTCCTATATATGTCCCATTAAAATCAGTGTTCACCAGAAAGTGCTAACTGGTGAACTCAGCTTTTAATGGGACAGATATAGGAAATGAAAGGCATTTCCTCCCATTTTTCCACCTTGTTGGAATTGTTTGGGATTGTTCCTTCAATATGCTTTGAAGGCACTCCCCCCCATATTGAACTCTTTGAAAATTTCATGTGCTCAGCTTCCCCTTTCTTTAATTTCATGAACCCAGGATTATGTGGTCATGTCCACTCAAGTCCCCACTACTTTCACCCCATTAACCACTTATTCCCTGTTAGCAAGAATTGGGTTTGGGATAGCTGTTTCCCTTCTCTCTTCTTCCACCTTTGGAATGATGAAATTGTTAGCAAGGTAAGTCAGAAATGTATTAGATGTTTCATTATGAGCTGAATCTGATATCCAAGAGACATCAAGGTGGCTGAAGTTCCCATTATTCCCAAGTCTCTCCTCTTTGAAAGTTTGGTAATCTGATCTAGGAAGGCATCTTCCAGGCCTTCTACCTGGCTTGGCGGTCTGTAGCTATTATTTTCCTCTTCTTTTCTTTTTACCCATATGCTATAAAACCCTCTATGCTCTGAGTTCCGAATTTCCTCATGGATGGAATTCATCCGAATGCTACCCTTCCTCACTTTCTAGTTGACCTTTCCTTTTGAATAAGTTATGCCTTTCAAGCCCTACATCCCACCAGATTTCAGAAATGCCTATGAAATCATATTTGCCTTCCTGTATTAAGATTTCAAATTCATCCTGTTTCTGCACTGATATCGAGATAGCCATGGGTTGAACACCTCAACTGTCCCCATACTGGTTTTGACATTGTTGTGTGTTGCTTTGTTTTTCATACTAATGGATATCTGCGCCACCACCCAAATTTCACTCATATTCCTTTTCACTTATGCTCCTGTCGCGTGATGTCAGACTGTCTGCCAGGATTTCATCACTCTCTTCCACAAGATTTAGCGTAAAGCCTTCTAATCAGGTCCATAAGACTCCTATTGGTCTCAATGAAAGTCTTTTCACTCCCTCAGATGTTTGGGGGTGTTCTTGCCCAAGTGAAAACTTCAAATTCCCCACAAAATCTGCTGTTGGCAAAACTCAGTAGCAGAACATCCCCTCCTTCCAAGAAATTTTGTTAGTCTTAGGACTTTATCACACCTACCCATTTTGCTTATGTGGGTTCCCCTTCCGTTTCCTATGCGAGTGTAGCCCTTTGATCGCATGAGGTCGGTTTTGCTCCAATATCTCAGCTCAGCCTGCGGAGGAGAGGAGCAAACGGACAATCCCCATTCAGGGATACTTCGAAAGTGAAATGGGAAACGGAGCACTCGGAGCGTGAGAGCAGTGTGAGGGGGACGATGTCGTGTGAAAGACTTGGATCAAAGTCACTGCGGGTGTGGATCAAACCGCCCATGTGATAAAGGCTTTATTCAAACTCTGTGTGTGTGTGTGTGTGTGTGTGTGCTTTGTCCAGAATCCTGCAGATGTTTTGCCTAAATGGAAATTTCTGAATTTCACATTAAGTGAAATTTGGTAAAAGTCGTTGTGGAGCCTAAGCTAGTTTTAATTTTTGCATACCTTTCGAAACCCAGTTAACTCACAGGGCTGTACACTTGTGACCCACCGAGCCAAACACTGTCCACACCACAGACACAACGCTGTTTGCATCTGATGAATTCTATGAAACCTCACGCCAGAATAAATCTGCTGTTGTTTAAGGTACCACAAGACTGTTGATGATACCCTTTCCTCTTTTGGCTGCCTGCCTGGGAATCCAAAAACAGGAGGGGGGAGAGGGTTAACTAGTTGCTGGCAGGCTACAATATGGGCTGGTGATCTGCATTTACCTTGGTGCGTGTGCAGGCTTGGTTTGGAGAGTGAACGTCTTCCGTCAATGTCATGCGTGGTAGCAGGGGCCGTGGTGTTCTTACCCCAGGACCTGTCATGCGCTTGTCCCTAAGAAAAGAATTGCAGGGCTGTGGCGCTTTCATCAGCTGGGTCTGGCTTTTCCTCTTTCTTCCTGCGTGTGAGAGACATAACAGAGAACTAGCAGAGCAGAAGTAAGATGTGTTTTGTTCATTGTCTGAAGCCCTGGGGCCCGGAACCAGATAAGTCCTGATATTACGCCTGGATTGAGCAAAAATAAATCCATTTTGTTTTCCTACAAACATTTAGCCATTAAAAAAACGAGATAGAAAAAACGGACCTCACTGTCTGCCTGCCCGTCTTGTAAAGCTCACATTGTGGAAGTGTCAGTATCATTAGCTCATTTGGCCTATATTTTGCAAGCTAATGCTTCTCCTTTCATTCTCCCTGGGGACAACATGTCTGCTTTCCAAAGGCAAAAAGAAGAAGAAGAAGAAGAAGAAGAAGAAGAAGAAGAAGAAGGAAACAGGCTGAAGAAAGAAGTGAAGGAGGGCTGCCACAGAAGCGGCTACTGCTCTACTGATCCACACCTACTCTAATTCAGTGCACCCAGAGATATGTGGGAGTATTTAAAATGCCCTTAGACTCTATGGCCATGTCTGGAAGACAAACCTTTACATCCTACACATAATTAAATTGTAGAATTCTGGACTATATTTCAGACTGCAAGTGTGTGTGTGTGTGTGTGGGGGGGTTATCGCCCCACCCACATGTAAAAAGTGCTCTACATGTAATAAACTATTGTATCAGGATACATCAGTAACATCTTCTGATATACTAGCTTACTACATGGAGGGAAGTGTACCTTTAACCAGTAGTGGTACAATCCAAAATTCAATCACCATTCTGGATGCCTTCAGATGAGGCCGAGACCAGAAACTTGATGAACTCACAGTTCTGGTCACCGAATTTTGACTGAAGCCTGGAGATACACATTTCCCCTGAGATCATAACTCTCTCCTCTAATCTCTTCAGAAAGTTCCTTCCCCACCTCTGTGGCCCAAATAAACTCTTTGTCCTTTCAGTCCTCTGTGGCCCTGTCTTACTGTTCTTATTCACCATGATCACGCTGTCCATCAACTTCACTGCCCTCCACTGCTAAAAGTCTCCAACTCCTTGAAATGGCTCTACGCTTTCTTTTTTTCTTGCTGCGCCACACCTGGAACTTCCTGCCAGAGGAGACCTGCACTGTTGCTACTTCTCTGCCTTCAAATCCCTCCTCAGAATCTTCCATGAAGTTTTTGACTTGTTCTCTAGTCTTTACACAAACAAAACCTAAATCTGAACATCAGTAACTTCATTTCCATGGATCCATCACTTACTTTGGTTTCTTCCCTACCGTTGATGTTTATATTGTAAGCTCTTTAAGGCAGAGATTTGTGGGTTATTTTTCCCTTATGTACATTGATACTACTGCTGCTGCTGCTGCTACTTGATGCCTCTACATTTAATCATCTAAACTGAAACACACACCAAAAAATCTAGTGCACATTTTAAAAAAAGGACAGATAAATGCAACATGCATTAAAGTGCAATGCAGATACTTTGCAAGCTATACACAGTTGAACAGAAGCCTTGATCTCAATTACAACACTACCAGTTATGTGCCCGAAAAGAATAAGATGTAGTTGGAGACCCAATATTTCAAGTTCCCCTAATCCTCATGCTAAACATCAAAGCAGCAAACATGCCTAAAACTGAAAATCAATTCCTTCTTCAACAAATCTGATGAAAACACTGCTATTTACCTTTGCAGCAGTCCTTGTCTTTCTTCCAGACAGGTCACAGAAGGGAACCCCTTCAAATGAACCCCAACACAGCAGCAACCCAAACCTCACATGGAAAGCATTGATGTTTACTTCAATGAATGCAGCAGCACAATGTGGAAACCACACATTTTTAAAACCCAACTTTTGCTACAACTCTATAAATCAGCCCAGATGCATTTTGAAATACTTCCCAAGGTCAGCTGAAAAAGTTTTCTGCAAGGCTAAGAAAAACCCTTCAGATGAACACTGTCTTTGTTCTTCTGATTTTATATGCATATTCTCCAAGCCAGGCATGCTTTACGTGGTTTCTGGTTTCACACGGAACATGTTACACAGTTCTAATGAGCTTCAGATTTTATGCACCATGAATTGACATTGCTGCACACTGTTCTGAGGAATACGCCCAGATTGCCTTTCAAAAGCATCTCACAAGCCATCACATACCCACTCAGAAACGTACATATATCCAGGCTTTTGCACAATGCAGAGAAACAAAATGTGGGGTGCCTCTACAAGAGCGAATTAAAGCTCTTTCAAGGCGCATTACAGATTTTATCTCCACAAGAGCAGAGTGCAAATTGGGGGTTGAGGCGCTTTTTATCTCAGATTATTTGCATTATCGAATGCGCGTTAAATAGCGACTTAAAATTTGCCACGGGAGTTAAAGCACCTTATGGCCATGTAAACATCTCTGCATGTAAACAACTTTAAAGCGCATTTCATACAGCCCGTAATGCACTTCACCGCCTCTCGTGAATAGGTATTAGGAGTACATGCGCTTCTCCGTAAATGCACATAATCGGACAACAGGGTGTCAAAGCGAAATCTTGTAGAGGGGACCTAAGTTTGTTTCTGAGTGTCCACATCTTTAGAAATCTTTTTGTTGCATTCACTCTTTATACTTGATGTAAATTTCAAGAATTTTAGGTGTAGATCTACAAACATAATGGCCACACTCAGGGAATCAAACCCTGGCATAATAAGACAGGGTATATATGAGGGGCTGTCTAAACACTCAGAAAGCCCTGGGGTGGGTGAGTGGTGGTGCAGCATTGATTATACGACGCAGCTGCAATCATGCACCCACCCCGGGGCTTTCCACTGAAGCTGTGGGGAAAAAAAAGTCGGGGACTTACCAGGTTGTGCCTGGTGCAAACTACATGTTCTTCTAAATAATAATAATAATAATAATAACAACAACAACAACAACAACAACAACAAATTTCAGGGCAGCAACAAATATTTTTTTCTCTTAGACCTTACATGATGGTTTTAAGGGTTTCAGACATCTTGAATAAAAGCACTATCACAATTAGAATTATTTGGCAATTCCAGCTAGTGGGATCAGTCAATAATTTTGGTTGTGTCTTTGGCCATAGGGAGGGCAATATTTGGAATGCCTCTGACCCAGCAAAGAGCTGCTGTTGTGCATCCAGCCAGCCATTAAACCCCTCCTCAAAAATCTGTGGTTAGGAAAACACAACATGCTAACCTTTCCCTGCTGGAAATTACAGAGGGTGTAGCTTTATAGTGTTTTACTGCTTAATTGGATGTTAAACTTACTACACTAAGCTATTTTCCTGGCACTCCAATTTCTCCTTTCTGCATGTCTATATACTGTACTAACAAACTATTAAGCCACAGTTTCTGATCTGACAGATTAAACACCAAGAATGAGGAAATCGGATGGTATGTGAAATCAACAGGGGAAGTTGGCTGAACAAATATAGCTGTGTAATTTGCTTTTATTGAGCAGAGTTCATTCTTTTAAAAGTTCAATAATCAAAGAACTTAGAAACTTAATTAGACAGATTCAAGAGTGACGGAGTAGAAAGATATTTTTGCTGAATAGCAGAGTAGAAAGATATAGCAGTAAAAAAAGATGTCAGGAGGGAAACGTTGTGCTTCAATAGAGGATTAGCAAAACAAGTGTAATCGCAGAGCTTTGGGTAGGTGAAGCCACAGATGGTGGCTGCAGGCAATCCCAGTGAAGGGACTTTTCCTATTAGGGTCTGGGACTGGTAATCATCGTCATCACCAACTTAATATTATGCCAGCCACTGGCTGCAACAACATGCAGATAGACTTTCTATACAAAATATCCATTATAAACGTTGGAATAAAATAATAAAAGTCAAAATAAAAACAATTTTGCCCAGTACAATATAATCCTAAATGCTTCTTTAAAATCAATGTTTTATTGTGAGTCTCAACAAAACAAAAGCAATCAACAGAACAGAAAATTTAAACTATTAGTAAGATAGCTACAGATTTCACTTTCAATTATTACAATATTCTAAAAGAGAAAAAAATAGGTCATGAGAACTTTCAGATGGAGGGTTCGGGTGGAATCGTGTTTCCTTACCATAGATCTGCTTCTCTTCTGCATTCAAAATGAGCTGAAATTACACTGGGAAGAGAGCAGTGACCACAGGCTTGTACAGTTCAATACAGTTCAATGGGACAGCGCCCTCTAGTGAGTGTTTTATAGCGCAATTTCACCTGCACACAGCCGGAAATCCCGACAAATCCCAATATATCTCAAAAGAGTCAGGTTTTCTGAGGATTATTTTTAGAGCTAAAACCAGGAAATGGAGTGGGAGATGCGAAAGAGGCTCACGGCATCGTCAAAATGACCCATGAACATCTGTGAGTGGCCAGTCATGAGCGTGCCATAAAACACTCATTTAAGGAAGCCCTATGACTAAACTGCAGTAAAAGCAGATCAAATATACATATATAGGTCCATTTGTTATTGGCACCGGTATACAATTCGTTCAAGTGTTGTTTGGTGTTCAATCCTTGCACTATAGGAGGTGAGCATTTATCCTTCCGGTGTTGTAGTATCAGTGTTTTGCAGGTCAAAAGGGCACAAAAAGTCAATTTTCACCAACCATTTGTTAAATTCCAAGAAGCAGGGAAATAATTTAGAAGAACATATAACTTAGTAAATATTAAAGGAGGCAACTATTGGACATTTCCAAAACATATGACTAAAAGAAGCATTAGCTGGATTACATCTTCAACAATTAGCCAAATTAGAAAAAGCATTATTAAAGAGATGTTGTGGCATCCAATAGACCCAAAATAAGAGTTTTGGCTGAAGAAGACATAACCAAAGATCCACAACCCTAAATTAAATGAAAAGGATATGTTAACTGTTATATAAAGGAAGTGGTTATGGTGACCCTTTTCATTTCTTTTGCCCATAGTTTCCTTGCTGCTAAAGTATATAAAGCTATTCTAGAAGTCACAAATGGGTGGAAGTCTTTCAGAAAAAACAAACAAACAAACAAACAAAAAACAGATAATTTCCTGATTAGAACAGGCGGTTAATTTTAAAAAAATGTTTTCCAGGAATATTTTCTTTAGTCCATCATACAAGGTGTATTTCAGTATCCAGAAATATTTGTAAGCATAGTTCCAGAAAAGCACTATGCAAGGGAAAGAATTTCAAATCTTAAGGATATCTAGGTCTTTGTAAAAAGGCAATTATTATCAAGAGAATTTAGAAAGCTGCAACAGTCTTATATCCTCTCTGGCTGGTAGTCCTAATCCCAGAATTCCTGGAGGGGAAAGACTGGGATTTATTACATTTTACAAAATGGTGCATTATGCGCTGTTCCCACAGTGTTTTTTAAAAGTAATTTTCAAACTGGGTTCAGAGGACATGATAACCCATGATGGGTTAAATAACCCATTGTGAATTATTTAAGCCATCGTGGGTTATTGTGTAGTGTGGCAGGATTTTTTTTTTAACCCACAGTGGGTTATTTGGCCAAAAATCACCCACTTGATTACCCATGGTCTATAGACAGGTTTATTTAACCCACAATGGGTTATTGTGTTCTCAATTTAATGGGGGATTAAATTGAGAGTCGCATGGCAAGAGTGGTTCAGACACTTCTGTGTGACTCTCTGTATTGGAAACAGTGAAACTGGCGCCTTTCCTCTACATTGTGGGAAAAGTATATAAACCTTCCTGAGTCCCAACAGCCCAGTCAACTACCAGTCAGTAAGGGGACTGCCATTCCAGAAAAGGTCTTTACATTGGAAAACCCCATGTACAAAAAGCGCATTTATGCTGGTGGAAGTCACATTCCCCGTAAGATGCCAAATATTCGGTGGTAAAAATAAAACAAGAAAATAATAAGCTGCTTTCCCAACTCAAACAGGTGCAGAGATAAAATAACCTGGAGAGGGAGGTGGACAGCCCCCCCCAATACTCACCACAAAGTATCAGTTGAGAGTTTAATTTCTGCTGAAAACGTCACAGCTCCTGTGAGCAAAGTCAAAAGAAAGCTCTAGACCAAGGAAGAAGGGGAATGAAATCTCAAGGCTTGAAGGCAAGAAAGTACCACTTGGGGCCATGGAAGCAAGTGACCAGAGCCCTCCCTCATCATTGACATCATATAGAAATGGAAGAATTGCAGCAGAACATTCAAGACATTTGTATGCTGATAGTCAAATGTTGGAAGGACGAAAAGATCTAAACATAAGGGGATGGTACAATATTGTATGGGAAATAGCATTCTCAGAGAAACATACTCAACGTTTGCGAGTATTGAGAGAAAAGAAAAAAGACACTTTTGCCACAGAATGGTGGTGTTTTGTTACACACACAAATGACACAACAGCACCAACACAGATTCCAACTGCCCTTAACAGCTTATCGCTACAATAGTTTCTCTGCAGGAACAAAAATTAATCATCAGCATCATCATCAGCCTTCCTTCCATTTGATTTGGGATCTATCCTCCCATTTATTCATTAATTTACTACTTGTTCCTTGCATGTATGGTTTCTGTATTATGCTGATATTTAAGTTTTATATTTGCACAAAAAAGAAAGAAAGACAGAAAGAGAACATTCAAGACATTCTCCATGACAGAAATGGGCTGTGTGAGCTGAGAAATAAAGGAACAAGTAAAGAAAAGAACAGGGACTTAGAAACTGCACACAGACACTCAGAGTGAACAAATGCTGGGGTGCCCCTAAATTCAAGAGTTAGATGTTTTTGCTTTATATGTTGTTTAAACTGTTGCTTCAAGGGCTATTTTGGGCTGCATTAATGGACGTATAGCTTCCAAATTGCCCGAGGAACTGGTTCCCCTCTATTCGGCACTGGTTAGGCCCCATCTTGAGTATTGCGTCCAGTTCTGGGCATCACACTTCAAGAAGGATGGAGACAAGCTGGAACGTGTTCAGAGGAGGGCAACAAGGATTATCAGGGGTCTGGAAACAAAGCCCTATGAGGAGAGACTGAAAGAACTGGGCATGTTTAGCCTGGAGAAGAGAAGTTTGAGGGGAGACATGATAGCACTCTTCAAGTCTTTGAAAGGTTGTCACACAGAGGAGGGCCAGGATCTCTTCTCGATCAACCCAGAGTGCAGGACACAGAATAATGGGCTCAAGTTACAGGAAGCCAGATTCCGGCTGGACATCAGAAAAAACTTCCTGACTGTTACAGCAATACGACAATGGAACCAATTACCTAGGGAGGTGGTGGGCTCTCCCACATCAGAGGTATTCAAGAGGCAGATAGACAACCATCTGTCAGGGATGCTTTAAGGTGGAATCCTGCATTGAGCGGGGGGCTGGGCTTGATGGCCTTATAGACTCCTTCCAACTCTACTATT
Organism: Anniella stebbinsi; assembly: GCA_029215795.1. Classification (NCBI taxonomy): domain Eukaryota; kingdom Metazoa; phylum Chordata; class Lepidosauria; order Squamata; family Anniellidae; genus Anniella; species Anniella stebbinsi. The sequence continues at coordinate 106,035,343 of JARDYH010000003.1, forward strand.
CTATGATTTCATGATTCTATGATAACATAGATCACCCTGAAATTTATCACACATGTGAACCAAAGTGGTATGTCTAATGTGGAGAAATTTCAGAAGCATAGCTTCAGGCGTGTAGTGGCAAGGTATTTTTGAAAAATGAGGAAGGGAACACCTATAACTTTTTTGTTGTAAAAGTTAGAAGTCTGAAAGTTGCTCACTTTGTAGATGGGTTAGGGGTAGTTATCTGTCAGAAATTTCAGAAAGATAGGTCCAGGCATTTGGTGGCTATGAATTTTTTAGATTAAAAGTGACAACAACATGGAGTTTTGACAGATAAAAGAGGGAGGGGAGGCGGGGGAGGGGGGTGCAATTGACAGCCCAAGCCTTTGTGGAAAAGCTTTTGTAACTTGTAATCTAAAAATTCCATAGCCATCAAATGCCTGGATTTATCATTCTTTTTTTTTTTTTAGTATAATTTTTATTCATTTTTCAACAAAACAAACAAACATACACATAATACATAATATAAAACAAACTAACTCCCTCGACTACCCCCGTGCACCCCCCCCGAGACCTACTCCCATTCATTCATCTTCCTTCCAGAATTTTAATGACTCTTTTGAAGGCGACTGTCCCTTTCCCGATCTTAAAACATATTCCAAAAAGGGATTCCATATATCTCCAAAATCACTCTTACTGGACATTCCCCTCATTATTTTCATTTTACATGTCAACATATCATTCAATGCTATATCCCAAATTTCTTTATACCAATCTTCTATTTTATAACTTCGTTGCCCTTTCCAATTTTTAGCAATCATTATTCTAACGGGTGCCAGGAGGTTGTTTACCAATTCTCTATTAATTATATGCTTATTCCTGCTATCCCATATTGCTAGTAGAGCTAGCTTCGGGTTTAATTCCAATTTACTTCCAATTATATCACTTATTTCTTTAAATACCTTTTCCCAGAATTTTTGTATTTGTTCACAGCTCCACCACATGTGAAAATAGGTCCCAACCTCCTGACATCCCCTCCAACAATTCTTAGACACTTTTTTATCGATCTGATGAAATCTTACAGGTGTTAGATACCATCTCCAAACTGTCTTATAATAGTTCTCCTTTATTCTAATCGACAATAATTTCAACATTCTTACATTCCACATCCTTCCCCAATTATCTTCATTAATTTTTTCCCTAATATCTTCTTCCCATACCTCTTTTATAATCTTAAGTGAGTCCTGACTTTCCCCCTCTATTAAAATTTTATATATCTCGCTAGTGAGTCCTTTTTTAGCTCTGGCTTCCTCTTTTTTTTCTATTTGTTCAATTAAATCTTCAAATCTGGTATTATTTCTACATTTCTTATTTTTTTTCCTCCATTCCTCTGTCCATTTTACCAGTTGCAGAGACTTAAACCACGCTATCTTCTGTCCTTTAAACAAATCTTTAATAGACTCACTATCTTTCATCTTTCCCATCCAATTCCTTAGCTTAAAAATATCTTGTTCTTTCAGTCTCACTTCCATCTCTGATTTTAATGCTCTTGGGAAGTTTCCCACTACTACAACTGGGGCTAGCGGAGAATCTCCTGGTATCAACTTCCCCCTATACTTCTCCCATATCGACATTATATTTTCCAATAATGGGTTGTCCAGTACCTTCCATTCTTTCTTCTGCATTTTGGTAAAAAATATATTTCGCAGTTTACATTCTATCTCTACTGTTTGCGATTCCAACCATTCCAAATCTTGCTCCCCTAAAATAGCATGAATAACATATCTTAACTGATTAGCAATATAATAATTCTTAATGTTAGGAAGTCCTAAACCTCCTTTCTTTTGAGTCTTATACCATAACCCCTTATTTATCCTAGCTCTTTTATCCCCGTTACAATATGCATTAATCATATTTTGCCAATTTTTAAGCTCAGCTGCTGAAATTCTAATAGGTAGCATTCTAAACAAAAAATTAACCTTAGGTAATATCTTCATTTTAATAACCGCTATTCTACCAAACCAAGAATGTTTTAATTTTCTATAAATCTGTAATTTCTCCCCTACCTCTTTTCTTAAGCTTACAAAATTAAGTTCCTCTATTCTTTCTAATTCTTTATCTATATTAACTCCTAAATATCTTATTATATTTTTATGTCTTAATCCTAACTTAACTTTACATTTCTCCATCTCTTCCTTGTTATAGTTATACAACATCATTTCTGACTTCCCCCAATTAACTTGTAATCCTGTAATTTCCCCAAATTCTCTCAAATGTTTCTGAATCATCTCCCCACTTTCTAGGGGGTCTTCTATTGTCAATAACGTATCATCCGCAAACATATTTACTTTAATCTTGTTTTTTCTTCCTATCCCCTTTAATCTTTCATCTTCCCTAATTACATTTGCTAAAATTTCTATAACTATTGCAAATAAAATCGGTGAAAGTGGACATCCTTGCCTAGTTCCTCGGGCTAGTATTATTTGTTGCGTTAACCCATCATTAACCATTATTTCCGCTTTATTATTTTTATACATCTGATTTATCACTCCCATAAATTTATGTCCAAACCCAAATGTTTTTAATATTATTTTTAACGCTGGCCATTCCACGCAATCAAAGGCTTTAAAAATATCCAGAGCTAATAATCCTGCTTTTAGTTTTCTTTTTTTTATAATATTTATTATATTTATAACTCTCCCAATTAAATTCGGCATTTTCCTACCTAAAATAAATCCGCATTGATCATTTTTAATATATTTAAATATAAATGTACCCATTCTTTTAGCCATAATTGCTGAAAATATTTTTGCATCCTGATTTATTAAAGATATTGGTCTATATGACGCTGGATCTGTCAAGTCCTTGCCTGGCTTCTGTATTAATACAACCAGGGACTGGTCCCACGATGGCGGGGTCATTCCTCCTTCTATTATATTATTGAATAATTTTTTTAATCTAGGTATTAAAATATCTTTAAATATTTTATAAAATTCCGGCCCCAGACCATCAATCCCCGGAGACTTACCTCCTTTTAGTTTTCCAATAATTCCCTCAATTTCTTTATCAGTAACCAAGGCTTCCATACACTCCCTATCTTGATCCTCCAGTCTTATTTTCCAATTCCTTTCTACATATTCCCGAATCTTTTCTTGTGAAAGCGCCTCTGAAGTATATAAATCTTTATAAAAATCCTGAAAAATCCTTAATTTATCTTTCATTACATTACATCTATTCCCTAACTTATCTCTTATTGTCCCTATCATATTCTTAGCCTTCTCTGACTGCGTGGATCTAGCCAGCAATCTGGAATTTCTATTACTAAATTCAAAAAAATCTCTCTTTAAATATAATAAATTCTTTTGGACCTGTTCTATTTCTTCTTTCTCCAATTCCTTTTTTTTAGCCTGAATTAGGGCATATAATCGCTTATCTTTTGACTGTCTCAGTCTCTCCTCTAAACTCCTTATCTCTTCTTCAACCTTTTTATTAAGTACTTCCTGTTGCTTTTTAAGTGTGGACATTTCCCTAATACAGATCCCTCTTGTTACTGCTTTCATCGTATCCCATAATAATCCTTGCGAATTAGCTCCTTTTTCATTTATCTGCCATATTTCCTGCAGTTCCTTTTTTAATTTATCCACTATGTTTTTATTTTTAAAAATTCTTCCGTCCATTCTCCATCTCTTTGCTTGTTTATAATCCTTCTTTAACTTGATGTCCATCATCATTAGAGCATGGTCTGTGATCTTAATTACTCCAATATCACAATCTGTTAATTTAGGTACCATATTCTTTGATATAAAAATATAATCAATCCTTGAGTAGCTCTTAAATCTAGGTGAATAAAATGTATATTTTCTTTCTTGCCCTTTTACAACTCTCCATACATCCATTAATTCTTTCCTCTCCATTAATTTAGCTAATTCTGTCTTACCCTCTCCTCTACTATCTCTTATTATATTATCTCTATCTTTCCCTTTATCTAGTACCATATTAAAATCTCCAGCCATCACAATATTCTTTTTCCCTAAATCTCCCACCATATTAAATACTTCTTTAATAAAATCAATTTGTTTCCCATTTGGAGCATAGACGTTTATCAGCACAAATTCTTCCTCTTCCAACGTACAGTAAATTATAAGGATCCTTCCATTCTTATCTTTCTTTATATTTTGAATATTAACACCACATTTCTTCGATATTATTATTGCCACACCTCTCGCTTTAGAAGTACCAAATGACTTTTCATACACTCCTACTTCCCTCATTCGTAACTCATTAGCCCCATCCTTTATCTGATGAGTTTCCTGCAAAAAAATTATATCTATTTTTTCTCTTTTCAATAATGTTTCAATTCTTCGTCTTTTAACCACCGTTCCTAGCCCCTTAACATTTAGAGTTGCACATCTCAATCTATTCTCCATTTCTTACTTTCAACCACGTCATTAAATTGGTCTCGGTCAGTGAAACACATACCCCCCCACCCTTTCCCCCCCCCACACACACACCCATTTTTACCCCCCTCCTCACCAGTCATCTGGGCTCTGGTCCCAATTATTTTAGAACTCTTCAGGGGGGGGGAACACGGCCCAACCCACAGAGCAAAGTCCGATCCTCCCCTCCTTTTTTACTCTTTCCCCTCTAATCCCTTTTCATTGACTGGAACCTCCGACCGCTCCTTCTAGTTGATCTGTGGAACCTCCAACCGCTCCTTCCACTTGGACTATTTCTCCCAGATCCTTGGCATCGATTATGCCCAACTTCTCCAACAACTCGATTCCCTGCTCGCACGATGTTATTCTTTCTTGCTTCCCTTGCCAGAAGAATCTCAAAAATACTGGGTATCCCCAGTTGTAGGTTATCGATTTCTTCCTCAATGCTGCTGTACAAATTTTGACACTCTTCCTCCACTGGACAGTATGCGCCGATAAATCCTGATAGATTTCTATTGCTGTTGCTTGAATCTTTGGTTGAGCTTGTCGTCTGATTGCCTGCATAAATTTTTCTTTTTTATAATAATTTGCAAATTTAACAATTATGTCCCTTGGAAGCACTCCTTTACGCTTAGAACCAACTCTATGCACCCGTTCGAGATCAGCTTCCTGCCAGGCCTCATCTGGAAGTTGTACTTTTATCCATGTCAAAATAGTATCTCTTAAATCTTTTAAAGTCTCTCCTTCTTGTTCTGGATATTTTCTAATGCGAATATTAGCCCGTCTATCGCGATCCTCCATAGCGATAAGGCGTAGTTCATGTTGAGATAGCTGGTCATCCTGTTTCTTACAAACTCCCGCCAGAACTTTAGTATCTGCCTGAAGCACTCCAACATCCATCACCACTTGCTTTAAACCCGTCATGAGTTCAGTCTGCGTATCTGAAATGCGCTTCGCTAAACGTTGTTCCAATCCAATAAGCATGTTTTTTATGTCATCCTTCAATTCATCCATTGGGTCTGGCTGCCCTCCTCTGGGTATCTTCGGTATTGCAGCTGGCTCTGAAGATTGCGAAACAGAGCCCTTAACGGGAGATTTTTTCTTATCCGGCATTTCTTGAAGATCCACCCGGGTCAGTCTGTGCCACAATCGATCTGATCCTCTCTCTCTTACGGGTCTTACCCAGGCGGGGGTGGGAATAGAGGGCTTCTGCCGTCTCTGCTTCTTCATAAAATTCCCTCCCTCTTTCACCTGGAGGCCCCTCACTTATGTCTCTGCGTTGCAGCCAATACTTCAAGTTCACTGGGAGTTAACTTAATTTCTTCTCAAACTCCCTCCAAATGTGCCATTAAACAGGCTATCTGCCAATTATAGTCCATAAATCAGTCCAATAATGGCGTCTCGCTCCTTAGTCTCCCTTTTGCATCCAGCCGGAACAGCCAGCAATCAACAATTTCTTGCTGCTCTCAAATCCCCCTTCTAAGATTGTTCACTTCCAGTCTATATATAATGCCTTTTAATACTTTAAGTCAAGCAAGCTGTGTTATTATAAGTCCATAAATTACCTCATTCATGGCGTCTCTCCTCCTTTGTCCAAAGGAATTCACTTTCACTTTTAGGCAGCGTTCAGCAATCCAGCTCCAGCCAGCTCTCGCTCGTTTCCAACTCACCCTGAGCAATCATTCACTTCCAGACAATATTTCATGCCTTTTATTAATCTTTACGATAAGGAATTAGTGCTTATTTCATAGCTTTTATAGGGAGCTCAGAAGATCTGCGACTTTACTCTGACTCGATCATAGCCACGCCCCCTGGATTTATCATTCTGAAATTTCTCACAGTAACTACCCCTAAGCCATCTACAAAGTGAGAAACTTTCAGACTTCTAACTTTTAAAATAAAAAAGTTATAGGCGTTTCTTTCCTCATTGTTTCAAAAATACCTTGCCACTACATGCCTGGACCTATCTTTCTGAAATTTCACACACATATCAAGCAAAGTGGTCCCTGTAATGTGCCCAGGTTTCCTGTTTGTATCTTTAAAAATAAAAAAGTTGAAGGCATCTGTATTTACCCCACTACTACCCATTTTTCTAAAATTAATTGCCACACAAGGCAAGCACCTATGTTTCTGAAATTTCACACACATGAGTCCCAATGTACCACCTGCAATGTGGATGCGTTTCAAGTGTGGAACATTAAAAATGAAAAAGCTATAGGCATTCCTGGTTATTTATTAAAAAAATAATTGCCACAAAATGCCTGCACCAATCTTTCTGAAATTTCTCAACAATAACTACCCCTAACCCATCTACAAAGTTCCCAAGTTTCATCCTTCTATCTTTAAAAATGAAAACGTTATAGGCGTTTTTGTAACACAATACTAGGCTATGGGGAAATGCATTCAAAATGGCGTTTGATTTTCTGAATTTTTCCAATCTGGATTGGGTCCCTTCGGATCGGATCAGATCAGATCAGATGGTTGGCAGATCGGATCGGATCATTTTTATCCAATTTTTGGGCGGATCGGATTCGGATCGTGGATCTGATCCGATCCGCTGCACATCCCTACTTATGGGATTCCCAAAGGCATCTGGTTGGCCATTGTGCTAACTGAATGCTGGACTAGCCAGGATTTTGGTCTGATCCAGCAGGGCTCTTCTTATGTTCCTATAAATGTTGGATAGGAACACTTCAAGGCACAACCAATTAGGGAAAAAGAGTTCTAGGAAGACAAGAGGGCTGCCCATTCACTTCAGACTATGTCCAAATACTTCAGATGTATTTGGTGCTTCCCCAATGCTTTAGACTCACTTTGGAGCTTCAGATTTTTTTCTGGCTTATTGATATGTTTAAATCGCCCCGAGCACTCGATAAAAGGAATACACCAGGCAGGGGGAAGGGAGAGAAGGGAGGCATTTTGTGACCAGCAGCTGTTGCTTCCAAACTAATCGCAGTGCTTTTGGGAGGGATGTTAAAATAATTTCAGTGTTTTCATTGCTCTTTTGCAAGCTGACTCTCCTAGGAGCAGCAATATTGAAAGAGTTGTGAAATCGTTGGCCATTTTATTTTGCTTGCATAGCCTCCATATTACACTCCACACCAATTCTAGGGGCATATCAGGAGTGTATAGGGAGCGTTTAGTTGCACCAGATCTAAATCTCTCCTTTTTCCCCAAAATGCGCTCAGAATGAAGGGGAAAGTACACCAGCCTAGGAGCTAGGAAGGAAAATGAAAAAGAACAGGGGGGAGTGGGGGGGGGGAAGGAATGCCTTCCCATCTTCCACCCTATAAGTGTGAGCCCAGCTGGGCACAGAAAGTGAAGGGTTGTCCACCATGGATTCTCCCTTGCCTTCTCCATTGGACTGTTGTGTAAGCACACTAGACTGCACAAATTAAGTTGTTTAATAATAATAATAATAATAATAATAAATTTACTTCTTAACCGCCTCTCCGTTTGGATCGAGGCGGGGAACAGCAGTAAATATAAAATACGATAAAATACATAAAACTGATTAAAAACATGATACACATTATTAAAATAGCAATAAAACATCCTAAAAACATCCTACAAACATTCTATTCTGCGCTATGCATCCTATGCATAGACAATGCCCAACTAGTGTGTGTCTAGATTGCTATGTGAGTACTAGGCACTTCCACTTGCCAGGTGGTAGAGAATTGACACTTATTTCCCTCTGTTTACAAAACCTTCTGGGGCCAAGGACTGATCTACACCAAGCAGGATACAACACTTTGAAAATGTTTTGAATACTGTCTATGGAGCTCTGTGTCCTGGGCCCCAACAGTTGTCACTACTGTTATAAACTGTTTTAAACCATTTTAAAGCAGTAGTGTTGATCCTGCCCAATTCTAAAGGCACAGGGGGGCTATAGACCAAAAGAAACCAACAGGCCCTGCCACCCACCCACCCACCATGTGAGCAGAAGGTCCTTTAACTCCCACAGAGAGATATCTGGATTCAGCCCTATGCATTTTTTGTAAATCCTATGCCATTCCCTCCATGGCTGTAAGAAGAACATTTCAACACTGGGAGCGAGCAATACAAGAGTGAACCAAGATCAAACAGTAGGCAAACAGATTTAGACAATCTGCTGAAGACAAGTAAAATGGCGCTCTCGCTGGTGCCAAGCATGGCATCCAAACCACGGAAGAGGAAGCCAGAAGAGCAAGGTCTGCTGAAGAAAGAACTCCACAGACAATTGTGTATGGCAAGAGGGGAGATGGGGAAGGGTGTGTGGAAATAATTTGAAGCTGCAATTGTCACTCAGAACCAGTGAAAGGACTTGCCCCTCCCTGACATTAACTGGCAGATCATCAAGGCATGCTAAGGGTGAGCGAGAGGAGAACCCTTGCAGAAAGCAGAGATATTACTAGAAAACATTCGGTGGTGAGACTACTGCTGAGGCATAGAGCTGAACCCAATTCAAACTTCTCTGCATGCTCAAATGTTCTCCAGACCTTAGATATGTATATTATTCATGATTCAACACCATGTTATGTATTTCTCTTCCTCCGTCTGCAGCAGCCCATAATATAAAGCAGGGCAGGAAAGTGTGTCAGGGATGCTTTGAGGTGGATGCCTGCCTTGAGCAGCAGGGGGTTGGACTCGATGGCCTTAGAGGCCCCTTCCAGCTCTCCTGTTCCATGAGTCTATGATGATGTTACAACATGGACACAGATTTCTGCAAGGGGCAGGGGAGGCAGAGAGTTCTTGCCGTGAGGGTGTTGTTTGCAGCAGCATCCCGTTGTTCACCAGTGTCATTCCAACATAATAGAGACCAGGCACATCTCACCACTCATGCTCAGAAATCAAATTTTAAAAAATCTGGAGCTGGAGGGGGTGAGGCGTTAAGACTGAATCCTGATGAACGGCAACCACAGCAAACACTATGTTGTTTTAAAACATCTCTAAAACTTCCCCAAGAGGGACGGAACAAGGACAGCAATTGATTGGCGAGGGAATGCTCCCAGTAAACCGGGATCACTGGAGCATGCATAGCCTAGGACAAGAGTGGGAAACGCTTCACACCGGACAACTAGGGCCGAGCTGGCTCTCTCACAAATTGAAGCTGCCTTTCGATTGCTGCAGGAGTGATTCAAAGGTGACACAATAGAAGAAAAGGGAAGGAACGCCAGGGCTTGTCTGAGAACTCAACCGTAGGCCTGTGCTGAAAGATCTTATTCTGACGGAGCCTAAACGATGCCGACTTTACCAGTAAAAGCTGTTCCACCAGTGTGCAGAGGGCTTATAGCTGCATTCACCATGGCCCCACACAGCTCTGCAATGAAGTCATTCTGTAGCCTGATTAAAACAACATCTTCTAATTCACTTTTTGTTATAATTTACAATCTCTTTCCTTTGGCTGAACCTGCTGGCCATCCTGGAGGTGAACAAAGAGAATGTGCTAAAGTTGCCAATTCAAGGGCTGGGTGTCGGAGGAAGGCTTTTGTTTCCAGAGGGTGTATTTATTTGGGAGACTGTTCATCAAAGCCTCACAGAGCCTTGCAAATCTCCAGTTAAGTGCCTGATCTATATCCCCGTTTCTCCAAATCCTGTAGCAAACTAACTTAATTGTAACTTACTCCAATATCCTAGGTTTATTTTCCCCGCACATTAGATGATAACATTGCAACATGGTTTCTTTCTTTTTAAAACAAACAAACAAACACTACTGGATTTTGTTTAAGTATTATAACAAGTAACCCACAAGTATAAAACACAAACATGAATCAGACATATAATGAATTCCCATCTCATAGAAAGGATAAATATACAATTCGAAATACACAATTTGTTGTATCAAGTATACTTTCAAGTTACTTAAATTGCAATATGCCATTCAATATTACACAAAAAAACTTGATATTGAATAAAAGTTACTTCCCCCTCCCCCCCCCCCCCATTTTGTCTCATTCTATGGTGTTATCATTGCTAATTTAGCCATTGACCTTATTTTGATCAGCAATTCTGGAACTAAGGAAATATTTGCTGATTTCCATATGGAAGCTTACAAACTTCTTGCTGCTAATAAAATGTTGTTAACCAGCAAGCATTTTATTTGAACCTCTAATATCCTTTGTTAAATCACCCAGCTGAATAATTTCTGGGTCAAAGTGTTAACCAATGTCCTGTAATGTCTTTTATTTAAGACATTATTCTCTTCAAAAATGTTTTTATGAAAAAGTAACTCAACAGTTCATGCTCAAAATACATGGATCCCCGTGAACACACATTACCTGAAAAGTCTATTGCACTTTGTTGTGAAGAATAAATAACAGGTGCCTTTCAAAACAAGTTCAGGACATGCAATAAAGAAAGTGGGTGAGGGAATGGCAATTGTCTCTTGGTTGCCAGCTAATTAGAAGCTTGAATGAGTGTGGAACAAAAATCTGGTTGAACATTAGAGGCTGGTGGCTCCGAGGTCAGTCTGGCTGTGACTCCATTCTAGGTTTCAGTCAGAACTAGTAAAGGAGCTATCCAAAATATTTGGGGGTTCAGCACATGAAAGCCATCAGCCCTCACTGCTCAAGATCTGCATTCTTTTGCATCTTACGCAAGACATTAGGCAATATGGACGCTGAGGTGACCATTGACATAATATTTGCTGAAGTCAAGGCAATCAGTGGTATTACCTTGATAAACATCTTGAAATATGTATCCACACAGATAATTAAAACCCATATACAAGTATTGTGTAGCACTAGGGACATGCTCCCGTCCCCTGGACCAGAATGCTCAGAATTATTTTGAGATGGAAAATGAAATCAGGGAGGCATTCAAATGAGGAAATGTTGTATTAACAGGTAACACTATTACTTTGGATAAATGCATGTTTCAGTCACAACAAAGAAGTTAAATTTCTTGATGCCCTAAATGACTCTCCCCTAGAACAGTTGATTATGAAACCGACTAGTGGGGAGGTGAACCTAGACTTAATCCTAAATGGTGCTATCTGGAACTTAGATTTGAATGCTGTCAAAACCCATCGGAGACAGTGACCACAGTGCTGTCATATTTAATTTATATGTATGTGGACAATTGCCAAGGGAGTCCAAAATATTCTCATTTGATTTCAAAAAAGGAAATTTATCTAAAGTGAGGGAACTGGTAAAGAGGAAGCTGAAAGGGTTACGTCTCTCTAAAATACTTGGACTTTGCTAAAAAACACAAATGGAAGTTCAGCTATTAGGTCAGGAACGAACTCGAAATGTTCACCAGCATGGTTAATGAGCAGTGTCAAGGAAGCTATTAGAGAAAAGGCAGCTTCCTTCAGAAAATGGTTCTTGCCCAAATGAGAAGAACAAAAAGGAACACAAACTTACACAAAGGAAATGTGAGCAGACAAAAGGGGATGGAAAAAAGCATTTTGAGGAAAACATCACTCGTAACATCAAGGCTCCTGAGCAAACCTAGAAGTCATGGAATAAAAGGAGAGGTCCTCTTATGGAACAGTAGGTGATTAAAGAACACAGAGAGAAGGAATTATCCTAATGGAGGAATGAAAACAGTGGGGCCCCACAGGGATCTGTATTGGGAACAATGCTTTTCAACTTGTTCATAAATAATCTGGAATTATGAATGAATAGTCAGGCGGCCAAGTTTGCTGACGGCTCTCAATTATTTAGGGTGGTCAAAAAACACAAACAAAATAGGTACTGTGACGAGCTCCAAAAGGATCTCTCCAAACTAGACATCAAACAGCAAATGCAGTTCAATGAAAGCGTAAAGTGATGTACAGAGCTAAACTGTAGGATTTGCTACCACACGCTGTAGTGATGGCCACCAATTTGGATGGCTTAAAAAGAGATTAGACAAATGCATGAGGGAGAAGGCTTTCGATGACTATAGATCCTCATGGCTATCTACTACCTCTAGCATCAGAGCTAGAATGCTGGGAAATCCACACAGGAGGCTGCAGTTGCTCTCACATCCTGCTTGTGGGTTTGGCAGCTCTGTGAACAGAATGCTGGGCGAATGGATCCTTGGCCCAATTCAGCATTGCACTTCTTATGTTTTTAAGTACACACAGGCATTACAGTGGTGGCTCAACAAATCAATTAATGTTTCTTTGCCTCCAGCCATTACTTGAACAATTACTTGGCAATCTTACTCCTAATACATGCCCACAAACACTAGTCTCTGTGGACTTATCAGAACAAGACACCTCAAGCATTAATTGAACACGCAAAACTACATGTAAATAAATAAATACCAACCAGCCTCACTTTGGAAAGTCTAGCTATTCAGGCTGATAGCATGCCCAATTGTCTAAACCATGGGTAGGCAATGTGGTTGCCCTCCAGATGTTTCAGATCACTACTTCCATCAGCCTTGAGCCAATGGACATCTGGCCAGGGCTAATGAGAGTTGTAGTGCAATGATCCAGGGGGCCTACCTCTGGTCTAAACGTCACATCTCTGTCCCTTTTTTCTTGTTAACAATTTAGACTGCAATCCTATACACACTTACTTGGGAGCAAATCAATGGGTCCTACTTCTGAGTAGAAATGGATAGAATTGCACTGGTAAAGAGTTTAGAATTTTACAGCTCTCCAGTATCAAAGCTGATATTGTAGAACTGGAAAAGGTGCATAGAGAAGCTGGATTTTTAAAATGCAATATATAGTCATGGCAGCCATTTTGTCAGAGCACCCACAACGGTCTAAACATTCCATATGTGCCAACTGACTTGAAAAGGTTGTGGATCCCTGACATGCACATATACATGAGCAAAACATGATAAAAGTTTTTAGCTGAAAATCACAGTGCACTAAGGCAATAACTGGTTTCCAGATGTGGCAATAACAATAGATAATCAGCCAAAGATTAGAATAGTCAGGGCTCCTTAGGTCAGGTGGCCTCAACCATTTTGTATTCATGGGCACATTTGGGACTTTGAGCAACTGCTGTGGGTGCCACCACAAAATGACTTCCATAGTGGATGTGGCTAGTCACATAATGTCTGCTAAGGGGCCTGTCTAGTCAAAAATAAGCTAAAGATGGGGGGGGGAGAGAGAGAGAGAGAGAGAGAGAGAGAGAGAGAGAGAGAGATAAGACTGCCCTAACATTTTCCAAGGCTTTTCCTAAAATATTTTTTTAAAGGGAACAGGGAGGGGAGAGCTTTGTGGGTGCCATGTTGTGCCCCCCTGCCTTAGGCAATAACTAATACTGCAGTCTCTATAACAGTCTAAACCATTCCTATTATTTTAATTTGCACCAAACTTTGTTCAGCAAGCTATTCTCACAAATGGTCCCTAAAACAGAGTTGAAACCAATTTTATGTTGTCCAGATATTTTCTGAATACTGTATTTGCTGTATATTTTGTTTATATCATAGATATGTAATATTTTTTATATCTGACAGTTTGAGACCAAGGCCCTTTCCAAACCAGGCGTTTTGCCTGGGATTGCCCCTAGGGGCTCCCTGCAAGTCCAAATGACACACAGGAAGTCCTGGGGGCAGGGAGGGGGAGGTGGCCACGGGATTTTCCAGGGATAAGGCAACCCTGAAAAATCCCAATTTTTCTGCAGTCCCAGGAAGTTACCAGGACTGCGGAAAATATGGCACCACGCAGCTCCATGCCCATAAGGGGAGGTGGTGGCACCGGCTTCTCCACCCCGGGAGGGTAAGGAGGGGGTGGGGCCCCGTGCTCCTCCCGGGTTATAAGGGAGAAAATGGCATCTGCGATGACCTGGGAGTAGCCCGGGTCATCGCACAATGAGGTGTGTATTAGGGCAACGAACACAGAAGCACAGAAGCACTTCCGGGTTCACCCCTCTGCTGGCCCAAGAGGGAATACGGAGAGCTGAACCTCAAACTGGTGTCTGATGGAGAATGTATTAGTAAATAGTCCAACAAGGTTCAGTACACCTCTCCTTCAAGCGCAATAGTAGGAAATCACCCTATTTCAAAAAAGGAGCTTTCGCAGAGTTCACCCAGGATAGACTGAATGTGATAGACCGGAGTGAAGAGCTTAAATTTCAAATTCAAACACATGTTTCAAAACAGAAAATTTGCATTCAAAATGTGAATGGTGATGTTGGATATTTTGGGGGATGGAGCACATTTCAAATTTGTACAAATGTTAATTTTGGCTATGCTTGATGCTTCTTACATTTTTCAACGAACACAAAGCATGGGTTGCGAAAATGTCCTAAGACGATTCAAATGTATCTTTGAGACTCAAAATCATAAGCATAATTTAACTACTATAGCCAAATGGTTGTTGTTTTCCTGCCAAGCTTTGGAAAACTAAACAGGGAATAAAATGCTTTCAAGATCTTATTTCCCACAATCCTTTTCTATAAGCACCCACAGTCCTCCAGCATTTCCCTTTTCTGATTGGCTAATGACATCATCTGCTGTTATTCCTCTTCTTCTACGCCCTATTTTCCCTGGTCTGTCTTAGATGCAACATCTTCCTGTGGGCTTTGGATTTGATTTGTATTTTTATTGGCGAGACCTTGCAACCTTGAAAATATGAGGCTATTTCAGGCAAAAGTGCTCTTTTTTTTCTACTCAATGTTTTTTCAGAGTCTGCAGCCACACCCCTGACCTTTCCTCCAACCATACAAGCAGAAAAAAATGTGTTATTTCCACCCTGAGTGTAGTTAACAAGTGATGTAGAGAGATTGATAGGGATTGTTGGATAAAATGGAAATATATCTCCCAACATCAGAAAAAGGTTGGAGAAAGACAGAAAAGCAAAACCAACCATATCTAAAGTATTACATTTTCCACTCCTTGAATTAGCGTAGTTCCATTTCAACCAGAATAAGTCTTTTCTGCACTAAAGTTTCTTTAGACTTCCATAGGGGAGCACAAGTGTTACTAGCCACTTACGGATGTTTGCAGGTCCTTTTGATGACACCGTCCACCTCCTGTGCATCTCCTGCTCGTGTTTTTTCCATGACAATGTGTATATATATATATATATATATATATATTCTATTAGAAAGACCATGCTCCTAACTTTTCCTTTTCGATAGACATACTACTAATCTGAGCTTCACTAAAATTCTGAATTTCTGCCTGTGAAGGCATTTGAATGCTGGCCTTTCCCACCTACGTATGATGGTCTATCCACTGTATCACCATACATTGGGCTCAGAATGTTTTGTCCCCCATAATACCTCCCAATGGAGACTCATCCTGCCCAGGATCTAGCCTATAAAATAACTATCCGCTCTTCCTGGAACACCTGGGTGTTCCTTAATGGCTTTCCTTTAAAGGACTTGTAAGATCTAATGTGATTATAGTGTTGGATGATCTGCTGATGATTGCAGAAGAATTCACAGACCTTGATTTTCTCCTTTCCGTCTTGGGAAACATCCTACGCTCACCATAGCACAAATTTTACATGGTAATTTAACAGGCTGCCTCTGTCTGTGTGGACATCTGCATAATTGAAGGCCAAAGCTTAATACACAATTAGTGATAGGTTTTCAGCTGGTATGAGCACAACGCTGCAATCATGACATTATAGGGCAGTCACATATTTTGATGTGGTCTTAGTATAACATGCAAAGAAGAGATGGCATCATTTTGTCCAGCTGAAATAGTGGCAATGAATCTAAGGTTTCCCCATAGGCTGGAACAAAAATTGCTACTAAAACAAATGACTTCTTTTTAATCAGTCATTTGAATTTGCTGGAGCTGTATTCAGAGCTGCAACTTATTCAGAAAAGAAAAATTAACTGCTATTATTTTGTATATTAAAATTAGGGTTGCCAGTTTTTATTTTCACGTTGGAAAAGACATGGAGCCTATCTACACCTGCAGGATAAAACATTTTGAAAATATTTTGAAAACTGTATATGGAGTATGTCCTGGGCCCCAACAGTTCTCAAAACTGTTATAAATAGTTTTAAACTGTTTTAAACCGTTTTAAACCGTTTTAAAGCAGTAGTGTAGATAGGCTCATGGTCTGAGCAAGTAGAAATATTTTCCTGAAAAATATAAGTATCTTTGATGACATTATTGACTCAGTTCACATGTAATGGTGGGTTAATTGATTAACCCATGGCTTGTTGTTGGGTTAACTCTGGATTGTTTAACCCCTAAACAACCCAGAGTGTCCAGGTTCAGGTGTTACATTAACATGCTACAAACGGCAAATCGTAGCTTGTAAATTGAAAACGGAAGTGATGAGTGTGCTGGAAGCAGCCCGCTTGCTTGCTCCTGCCCTGCAATTTGTGGGTTAATTAACACATGATTGCCCATTACATGCGAAACAGACCATTGCTTTCCCTGCTCAGTACTTCTTCAGTATTATTTCCCTCACCACCCACAATTGTTGCTACTCCCTCTTTCTGAAGTACCATATGGCTAATACCAGTCATGGATCATATAGTGGAAGAGATCACATCGTAACTATAGCTGACATGAGATTTTGGCTACATGATAAGATTACCGAAGGCAATTAAAAGGAATGAGCATGCACTTTTTCACAAGGAACTGCTGAAAATTATGGCTGAGCTGAAAGATTTTTAAACAGAACTTTTTACTTGAAATCTGGGAGGGTGGATTTCCTGAAATGCCCTCCACCCGACTACTTTTTGCTGCCACCACATGCTTTGCAGTCCTGGTTAATCTGGTGCTAAAAGGGTTAAATTATGTATGGAAGAGGCAACTTCAAACTAAATATGGCTAATTTGATCTGGAATGGTGAAGTGACCTGAGTGAGGATTTCATATCTGAAAGCCCCCCAGATGTATATTCCAGACCCATGAGCCATGGGCATGAAGACCTTGAAGTCTTGATTCTATGCTAATTGATGCTAAGACTTGCAGGACTGTCTTAGAAGAAAAGGCGAAAAAACCCCAGTTGACTTTAAAAGAGGCTTCACAGAGCTTGTTCAAGGCCACAGTGTGCCAGCAGAGCTGAACGAGAGAACTGAGCATGCTCAGATATCCACTAGGAGAAGGAAAAAGACTGTTTTGATGTCTCGAGGTATAATCCTGCTGATAAGAGAATGTCCTTACTCAACACTAGTTGGGCAGGGGAAGTCTTAGCCCTGAGCACATGTGACACTTGGGAGGAGGTGTTTGGGCAGATATGACCAAATATGTCCGAAGATGAACGTGAGTTCAAAGAAGATGTACCAGACTCAAGGCGGTTTACAAATTAAACCATGTACAGTTAAAAACAGATAGAGATATACAAAAAATAAGAATATAATTAAACACAGTACAATATTAAAACATTTTAAATACAAATAATAATAACAAAAAACACCAACATATAAACAACGCATCAACAGAGGTCCAAGCTCCAACAGAAAAGTTTCAGCCTGCCTCCGAAAGCACACCAAGGAGGGAGCCAGTCTCGCTTCCTTGGGAAGGGAGTTCCAGAGCCCCGGGGCAGCATACCCACCAGGTACGGGCAGGCTCCTAAGGGAGAATACGGTCCTCAGAGAACCTGCTTTGCCTTTGTAGGGGATGGGGGAGTGGAGGGGTGGTTGTTCTGTGCAGAGAAAGCAGGGAGTACCATAGCCCTGGGTGGTAAGCTCTAAACCTGTCCTTCTATGCCCCCCACAGTACCAAAATAACCCCCATAACTTTGCCTCCCATGAATAGCAAAGATGGCATTTGGGATCTGCTCTACAAAAACATTTATTTAACAATGTGAGTAGTTTCAGCTCAGTTCTAATACAGGTGGTAAACAGGTGAGGTGCAAAGTTAGGCTGACCATATGAAAAGGAGGACAGGGCTCATGTGACTTTAACAGTTGTAGAGAAAAGGGAATTTCAGCCAGTGTCAGTTGTATGCAATTAGTCCCTGGTGAAATTCCCTCTTCATCACAACAGTTAAAGTTGCAGGGGCCCTGCCTTCTTTTGTATATGGTCACTCTAGTATAGTGCCTGCACCTTTAACTATTGTGATGCAATATCCCATGATAATTTTAGAAGGTGCATTATCTCTGATCTTTTTAAAAGCAAGTTTACTGGGGGAAGGCATGGAAGAAGTCCTGGAGGTTGACAGTGTTATGTAAAGGACCCTCAAATTCCTTGAGCAGCCAATCATAAGTGTGCAATAAATCGCTAATGTACAGAAGCTCTGAGAGAACTTAAAATCAGTGCACATGGAAAAAGAAGGTATTTCAACTATCTTGTGGATAGTGCATTTCATTTTCATCCTGAATCCATTGCCCGTCAGCCTCTAGCACAGGTGTGGGCAATGTATGGCCCTGCAGTCCTCAGCTTAATTTCCTGCAGCCCTCAGCCTAGTTTCAAAAATATGGGATCCATTCATACCTCTGGCAAAAGGGATCTACCTCTTCCCCAGCAGCTCACTATTGGGGGGGGGGGAGAGAGAGAGAGGGGGGGGGGGTGGCAGAAAGAAAAAGAAAAAAAATGATCCGCCCACCTTTGGCTCTGGCCTTCTTCACTCACTGGTGACATGTGGCCCCTGACAGATTACTCTCAAGGAAATGTGGCCCTTGACAGAAAATGTCTGCTCACCCCTGCTCTACAGTGTCAAAAGAAAGAGAGAGAAATAACCTCTGCTCATATTACTCACCACATTAATTGTTTTATAAAAGGGCGGGGGAATGCAGGCCAAGGCAAGGGAAGAGCAACCACTTTCAATTCAGACCCTTCAGCTTTCCTGGCAGGAGGAAGGGAGCTTTCAGGGTCCTAAAAAGGCAGAAGACGTTTCTGGTACGCATAACAAAGATCCTGACTTTTAAATGTTACACATAAGGATGCCAATACAGAAGCCAGATTAGGCACCTTTATCCCCTGCATGTACACCTTTGGCTGGCTTTCGGGTTACTGCCAAAGACAGCAAGCAAAATGATGAAACGAAGTACCCCGTTCACCTTTTTTTTTTTTTTTTTACTAAGGGTCTAGCATGTTGAACAGGGGGAGGTGCCTCGCCCTTACTACAATGAGGCAGCTGTCCAAGGATAATATTCCAAGATGAGTTCCTGCAGAGGGATGTTGGGTTTTGTGGCTGGGAAAAGCTGGCAACCGTGGACTGTGATCTGTAAAAATCTTCCTCTTGCGTCTTTTCCTTCTTGGCACACTTCCACAACTCACCCACTACTGTGTGTACAGTAAAGGGTGAAGTCTTGAGCTCTGAATATTGAAAGGCAGAGTCTAGCTTTTATCAGAGGGGGGAATGAAATGACTTGCTGTGATTCTAGATTTCCTTTTCTCATTGTATATTTATCTATGTTTAAATGCTCCTACCCTTTTCTGGACATAGCTGTCTCCCCAAAAGGCGCCAGAACGTGGAATACTTTGCACACACACACACCCAACCTGTGTCACATCAGACTCCATGGATTCTACTAAAATAAGCTTGGTGCTTGTTCTGCGATGTCTCAACCCTGCTCCCCCATTCATTTACATGTAGCAAATTAGGGCTCCACCAAAGGCCCTGGGATCAGTTAGACTCTAATTAAACTAAAAATAGAGCGTGTGGGGTGAAGACAGAAATGAAACACTCCAAGGTATTGTGGCCTAAATAACCACAACATTATGGAAATTCTCATTTAAACAACACAATAGCTACCTTAAGTTGATGCAACAGTTAAGATAAGGAGGTGTTATTCATTCTGTATTCTTATTTTATTTATGCTTCAATGAGGTTTTGAGTTAAAGGGGGGGAATGCATGAGTAAGATATTTGTGGCCTCTCAGATCTCCCAGGAATTAACATAAGGGAGCATTAGGGAGAGCAGATATTAGCCCCTGTTAGTTGTGTCCACAATACCATTTTGTATTTTTAAGATTATATTTTAGTCATTTGATAGTGAAATGCTTTTTCCGAGTGTAAGAAGGGTTTAAAAATCCTGTGAATGCTGTGCATATCTTATCTTTTCTAATATGAACAATAAAGCAGCTAAGAGAGCAATCCTATGGTCCTTGGGAGGGAGTCAAAGGGACCATAAAACATGGCAGACGTCTCTTTCCCAACCACAAGGCCACTCTCAGTTACCACGGAAATTTCCATGGTGGCTTCCTCCCTAAGTTCTGACCTCTGACCTCAGGGAATGGAGAAAGGAAGGATGTTGAGGCTGTGTGTGCCAATGGGTGGGAAGGGAGAGGCTGCAGATCCACAGGATGCCTAGTCTTTCCAGCCTCCAACTACACCCCCCCCCCCAAATGGGGGAACATTTAAATCAGTCCTGGCTTAAATGGATACTTTGCCATTGCTTACAATGAGAAGGCCAAAACACACACACAAGGGGGCAGCAACAACAAATAAAGGCCCAGCTTCCTCTTCACTTTTGCTCTGTCAGCAAGAGCCCAGAAGGGCATAATAGGGGAACTAAAGATTCTGATATCTGTGTGAGAGTACGGGCTTGCTCTCTACAGCTTAACTCCCTGGCATTGCCACTTTCACATGGCCTGGTTCGCATGATCATGGAGGGCAAATAAGCCATGGGTGCAGCGTAGGTTGCCATGTCATGTGATCCCAGCCACCCAGAACTCCACAACAGCCCATGGAGCCCAAGCAGGTGGGGGTGCCAAATAAACCACCATGGCTTGTTTCCCCTCCATGGTGAACCCTGTCCATGGATGCAAACAAGCACTTGGTTAGTAGACAGGATGGCACAGTTACTTTCCCTGTCACCAAAAACCACGGATGTGAAGGACCCACCTTCCTACATGTGGCTTGTTTATACACATTAGTAGAGTGGAGTGGACCACCTATGTCAAAAGAGCCCCCACCCCACCCGCCACTGCAAAGGTAACATTTGAATGAATCTTCTGTTGACCTGTTTAGACATATTTCTTCGTTATATGTTTTATTCCTGGAGGTTTTTCAAAGCACACAGAACAGATGCCAGTACATTGAATTCCTCACAATGACCTTGATTATACAGAGCCTAAAACTGTAGCTGCAACATAACCCCTTCCTTATAGGAAATTGAAACCAATGACCAAGTTTCCGCTGGGACCACTTGTGGTTAACAACCAATGGCCTTATTTTACTAGAGGTTCCTCACTAGAGGAATTTTATGTCTTCCTTATACTGATGCTCACTCATCATAAGGTACCTCTCAAACCGTAGGAATCCTCTCGACAGGGCAAGAATACCAATCCGCAGCCAGCCAAAGACTTGGCCAAACTGTCAGGTTATGGCATGCCAGCAGTCTTCCATTCTCTAAGAGCATTTGGAAGGACAGAGAGACATAAATATATCAGAGAGCACTTATTTAATAGAGGCTGCCACACGGTGAACCACAAAGCTCACTGAGTTGTGCCCAAAATCCTTTATCACGCTTCACAATGCCTATTGCATATTGTAACAGAAAAAAGATGACATTAATCAGAGACAGGTGTTGAAAAAAATATTGGTCCTGCAACTTCCCTCAAAGGCCCAGACTTGCAGTTTGCATGTATTCCTGGATTCAAGCCCTGAATCCAGGGCCAGACCTACGCAAAGATCAGGGAGCAGGGAGTACATGGCTCTCTTGTTCCAACAGCTTCACTGGCTACTGGTCTGTTTCCAGACAGAATTCAAAATGCTGCCTATGACCTATAAAGCCCTATATGGCTTGGGAGCAGGCTAGTTAGGACCACGTTGTCCCATACAAGCCTGCCTGGGTTTAGAGATCACTGTGGGATGCAAGAGAGGGCTTCCTTGGTGGCTGCTCCCATGTTGTGGAACTCCCTGCCCCAGTTTCAATGTATTTGCCAATTCAGCACTGTAAAATGTCAATGGAAGCTGAAGCATCAGGCATCATTCTCCAGGACACACAGGCCCAGGTTTGCAGGATGGCAGCCAGGGTGTGCAGCTGAAATGTATGCAAGATTCAGAACCTCATGGGGAGAGGCCATAGCTTAGTGGCAGAGCACATGGTTTATATGGGGATGTCCCAGGTTCAGTCAGTGGAGCCTGGTGGCTCTGATATCAGTAGAGCAGTGAATCTGCTCTGGGTTTCAGTCAGAATCTTTAGAGTTCTGACTGGTTGTGACTGAAACCTGAGACGGATTCATCACCCCACTGACATCGGAGCACAACCCTCCACTGCTTTCAGTCCTGGTCCATGGCTGGCTAGCATTATGTATGTGGCCTGGGCAGTAAGCACAGCACTCATTCCAAATGGATTTTATTTGCCCTTAGTGACATCTGCAAATAGCTAAATCTGGTTGGCTACAAAGCATCGTGATGTCATCCAGCCAAGAATCTCAGGAAACAGGACTGGAAAAGACCTCTGCTTTAGACCATGTAGAATTGCAGTTGGCGTCACAAGATTGTTCTGGGTTAAACTAACCAATGGTGTGATTCATCTGTTCACTCCTAATCTAGTCACAAACTTGATCTGATTCAGTGACTTACTGTATCAAATTGTATTATAAATCCTCAAATTCAAATTCAGATGACACTTTTGTATATATGAATATGGAAGTTTCTAATTTATTGGTGTGTTTTTGGGAAGAGCTATAACACTTTATCTGAGGCCACTGAGAAATGCTTTTTGCCAAAAAGGAGACTGTGAAATTTACAAAATATAATTTCATATGTGTCTTATTAATAAACCTCAGAATGGCTCGAAAGGCATCTTTCTGAAATGCAAAGGGATTTTTGCACTGATCCAATGGCAGGAATTAACTAGGAGTAAGCTGAAAGAAGGGAGGAGCATTTTACAAAAATCTCCATCCGAATCTTTTGGCATCATAAGAAAAATGGCAAAAAGTCAACAAGGTGATCTCTAATAATTTATGGTATCTGATTTGCTAGAATTATGCATATGGCCTGTATAGTAAACACAGTGCTCCCTCTGAGGGGATATCATTTGGCCTTAGGGTGACCCTATGGAAAGGAGGACAGGGCTCCTGTATCTTTAACAGTTGCATAGAAAAGGGAATTTCAGCAGGTGTCATTTGTATGCATGCAGCACCTGGTGAAATTCCCTCTTCATCACAGCAGTTAAAGCTGCAGGAGCTATAGTACTAGAGTGACCAGATACAAAAGAGGGCAGGGCTCCTGCAGCTTTAACAGTTGTGATGAAGAGGGGATTTCACCAGGTGCTGCATTTGCGCACTGCCTAGAGAGCTTCAGCAGATGGGCAGTATAAAAATTTAATAAAATAAATAAACAAACAAATAAATGACACCTCTTGAAATTCCCTTTTCTGAACAACTGTTAAACATACAGGAGCTCTGTCCTCCTTTCCATAGGGTCACCCTAGCAAATAGCTAAAACTAATTCTTACCATTGGTCAACAATTTGGTTGTTAATATATCATTCTCAGTAAAGCAGTACTGAGAATGATGTACTAACAACCCAAATGCGTACTAGTGGTAAGAACAATAAAAAACAGGTTTGAGTTTAGTTTTTCTACTGTGTGTTTGAATGTTCAGAGAAAACTCCTTTAGTTGGATTGAAGAACAATAATTGAAAAACAATAATTGGACTATCAAAAGCAATTGGTGGCAGACATCATAATAGAAGAGGTATTCTCCTTTCTCTCAGACACACAGGAAGGAATGCCTCTTCTGGGGCTGAATTATATGTTACTTGAAAGAGTTCTTTCCACACTGTGTGTGTGTGTGTGTGTGTGTGTGTGTCTGTCTGTGTGTCTGTGTGTCTGTGTCTGTGTCAGAGCTCTGATTTCCAGATCCAAGGTTGGAGTGATGTCTTTGATCTCGGCTTTGGGAATCCAAATTATGCAATGGCCCTTCAGACACTGTCTTGGGGCCATAGGATCATTCCTTCCTTCAATAAAGTGCTTCTGGTTAATGAGTTAAGATTTATTTTTATCAGGCACCAGCCCTACTCATAAGAATTGATCCTGACAGAATCAAGGCAACTTGACATGTATGAAGAATGTGGATAGTGATTGATGATCAAAATTCAGGACAGACCCCCCCCCCCCAAAAAAAAAGTACAGTGCGGAGCGAATCTAGAGGATTCACTGCCAGAGGAAGTGGTGATGGTCAATTGCTCAAATGACTTAAAAAAAGAATTAGACAAATTCATGATGGATCAGTCTGTCAAAAGCTAGTAGCCATGAGTTAAATGGACCCTCCATGTTCAGGTGCAGCAGACCTCTGAGTTGCTGACAAACCAGTGTTCAGCAGGGAAGTGTTGTTGACTTTATGTCCTACATCCTGGAAGCCTCTGGGTGGCCATCATTGGAAAGTGAACTCCTGACTAGATGGACCTTTGGTCTGATCAAGCTCTTCCCATCTCCTGATGACTCACATTGGTCTGGACTGCCCACGTTTGCCTCTTCAGGGTTTCAGTTCATGACTTGTTCATGCATTCAACATTCCCTTGTGTAAATAGATGTAGACATTTCAAAGCAAGGTCAGTCTTCTTTTCCTCTCTGAACACAGAGATGGTGCCAGGACTATGGATATGGCATAAGATCACACAAGAGCCTACTTGCTATGGATGGGTAGCGATGAGGTTAGCCCTATGGTGTGCCTAGATGTCTTCCAAACCCTCATTAGTCATATGGACACACTGCAAACCCCATCTTTAAAACTCAGCCTTGCTTTTAAATCAGTTCACTCTGTGGTGGAAGCCACATTTGCAGCTGAGATTCTGCTGATACTGTGTTAAGTTGGCTCCTCATAAAAGCAAAGTGAAAGAGAGAGAGAGAGAGAGAGAGAGAGAGAGAATGGAAATAGGGGTGGCAAGAAAGAACAGATATTAAGGGGAGGGGGCATATGGAAAAGAATTCTTAAACAGGATTTAATCAGATGTAATATGGATGGCCAAGAAGTGGATTGATTGCCACGTGTGGCTTCCCCCCCCCCCCCAAGCAATTCAAGGAAGTAAATGCAAACATAATGAAAGAAGTCATTTGTGTACATATGTTGAACTACATCCTCCATCATCCCCCAACGCATCTGGAGGACACCAGGTTGGGGAAGGCTGGCATGTGCCATGAAGACTAGACTTCCTCCAGCCCCTTCCACAGACTGGCACTGATGGGGAAGGAAGGGAAAGGAAGGACTCAGCACAGTACAAGTTGTGGAGCAAAGACTCAATGGAAGCGGAGGGATTGGGAATGAAGGAGCAATGGGCGGGAGTAAATAAAAGAGGAGAAAGGGCATGAGGAAGTGGTGGGGCTGGAAGCAAAACCCTTGGACAATGGCAGCTATATTGTGGAGAAAAAAGCAGCCATTCAGGGAAGGCCATTGAGAGGAGGAGGTGGGGACAGTGGAAACTAGGGTGGCTGAATTGGTTCATGTCTAAAAAGAGAGAGAGAGGTTGGGACTTATGCTGCTCGGGAGTCCAGTGTATAGGCCGGCAGGGGTCGTCATCAGTACTTAGGGCCCTTCCAGATGAGGCCTCCATCACGGATTTTTTTTCATGTGGGGATGGGACAGTTTCCAGGTGTTGCCATGTTCCCTTTGTAACCCTCACATTTTTTTTTACCACTGTTTCTTCCATATTTTTTTCTTTCCACAAAAAAAGCTATTGAAGAAAGGATGCAATGGCGGCACAATATCTTTTGATCAATGTGCCCAGAGGAACATAGGAAGCTGCCTGATGCTGAGTCAGACCATTGATCCATCTAGCCTAGTATTGTTGACACTGAGTGGCGTAGGCTCTCCAGGGTTTCAGGCAGGGTTTCTCCTGGCCCTACCTGGAGATGCTGCCAGGGATCGAACCAGGGACTTCCTGCATGCAAAGCAGGTGATTTCCCCACTGAGCTATGGCCCCTCAAAAACAAACAAACCAACAAACCCCACCACCCGGTCTGGATGCATCCTTAGTATGTGGCTGCGGTTGCTCTTTTGATGCCGTTGTGTGGAGAGGCTGTGCATTTGCCAATGCCCCCAAGAGCAGCAAGGGTCCCACTACCCTAAGAGCACTGCCATTTTCACTGTGTACCCAAGGCCCTCAGAGGCAGCAGGGGAGAGTGCTGGATTTGCACACACAGCCTTGTCCAGTGTCCTGGGGCCTGTTGAAGGTTCCATGCCCACAGGTGGAGCCATCTTTGGTTTACTGTCAAGAGCTGCTTGTCCTTTTGAATGCTTCACATAGTCTAGGACTCATCCATGATGCTGAAAACATTTTCTAAGGCTGAGCCTTGGCACAAGGTCCCCTAGGGGGCTTTTGAGGAAGGAGAAGCAGTTGGGTTGGAGTTTTTAATCAAAGCTGCATATATCCTGCACTAGAGAGATCCAAATTTGAAAGCGAAGCATATTTGCATCTAATTGAAGACTTTCAAATTATTTAGAGGGCCAATCTCCCCACACAAAAGTTGCCAGTTGTGATGGGGGAGAGGAGGTTAATTTCAAATTATCCTCCCCAATGAGCTACCCCTTCTGCAAATTGCATCCCCAACTCCTTTATTCAGGATTACCGGAGTCCTTGATTGCTAGCTCCACCCCTCTGGGTCTGAGGATCTCTTAATTGTCCACCACATGGGCTCTCTTCTCACATGCCTCTATTTGCCATCCAAAGTAATCTCACAGGACTGAAGAGCTCCCCACCGCTGCAATTCTGCCAGGGATGAAGACAACAGATGTTCCTCAAGTGTGGTGGAACATGTCTTCCACAGAATTTATTTTCAGGTCCACCCATGTTCAAAACATTTCTGCCACACTTTACAATGGATGACTGTCTTCATTCAACGTCTCCTTTTTCACCATCACCCTTTCAACACTATGGTAGCTGCCAAGTATCAGGTATGTTACCTGCACATTCAGTACTATTGCTGCAAATTGAGCATGATGTGTTTTGTTAAATAAGCCAGGACTGTGAGAGTTTCAAAAGAGTTCTTCCATTGATTTCAACGCATAAAGAACTCTCTTTCTCTCTCTTTCTCTCTCTCTTTCTCTTTCTTTCTCTCTCTCTGTAGATGATACCCCCCATATTATATTGTTGTCTTTATGGTGTTTATTTCTAGGGATGTGCATGGCCGAAATTATCTTATCGTATCGTTATCAGAAATTCCGATATTAAAAAAAAAATCAGATCCGATCATATCGGGGGTACCCGGATTTGATCGGATCCTATATCCGATAAATATCGGAAGTTCTAATCCGATTACGGACTGCCATTTCTGGTGTTTTCCCCATAGGTTTGCATTGGGGGGGAAAGAAAGCTTTCCCCCCCAATGCAAGTCTATGGGGAAAAACACTGGGCCGGCACTCCCTCCCTCCCCCCACTCGCGCTCTCTCCCCCCACTCGCGCTTCTTACTCGCCATCACTGCTGCCATTGCTGCCACCACCGCCACCATCCAGTGCTGCCACCCGCTTGGTACTGTGAAACAGGCTTTTCAGCCTGTTCCTCAGTACAGCTGTACTGAGGAACAGGCCGAAAAGCCTGTTTCGCAGTACCAAGCAGGCGGCAGAGCTGGATGGTGGCGGAGACGGGTAAGGAGCGCGAGTGGGGGAAGGGAGTGTGAGTGGAGGGATTGCTGGCCCAGTGTTTTTCCCCATAGACCTGCACTGGGGGAAAGCTTTCTTTCCCCCAATGCAAGCCTGTGGGGAAAACACCAGAAATGGTGGTCCGAAAATCCGATATGTCAGATAGTTATCAGACATATGGATATCAGCTCCAATCAGATAGGGTCACCTAAGGAAATTATCGTTATCAGTCATCAGATGTCTGATAACAACCTTATTAGTTCGTTATTGGACTTTGGACCCAATGCGAAACACATCCCTATTTATTTCCTTGTGCTGATTAGGGTTTATATTGACTCTGCATCTTTTTCTTTATATTAATTATGGTCATCTGTATTTGTGTGTGTAAGTTGCTTTGAGACTGCTTTTTGAGGTAGGAAGTGATGCGTACATTTAACACCTACTCACAGGCATTATCACACGGACGGTTTGAAGCACACCCACCTCAGCTTCGCTCCACTTCTTCAGTGCTGGGTTCACATGACATTGTTCCCCTCCTGCTGCTCTCTTGCCCTGAGGTCGCAGGTTTTAGTTTCGGTTTCGATCTATGTTAAAGTGAATCTTTCTTCTCATTGGAGGACTGTAAACCTGAAGGCATTGTGAATGTCATGCTGCCGCTAGCCTCATCACTTCCGGTGCTGCATAAATCATTATTCTGATTTATTATGACGCTCTGGGTGTCCTGCTTCTTGTCCCCATTTGTGTCTGTCATGCAATGCGAGACAGGACAGAAAGATGGAGGGAAGCATTTTATTGTTTTCATGGATGGCTGTTTTAGATATTTTTTAAACAAAACAAAACAAAAGATATACATATGTTAAATAAATAACCTAGCTATCATGGTTAACAACATTGATAGATCTACCAGTTAATTTTCCTAATCCATTTTAAAGGCCATCAGAGCTAGTAGCCACATCTTGTGGTTTCCGTTAGCTAATAAGGCTGCAATCCTATCCACAACTCATCTGGAAGTAAGCCCCATTGAACTGAATGGGGCTTATTACTGAGTCAGCAGGCCTAGGATTGCACTGTAGACATTCTATATAGAAAGACTTTCTTTTGGCAGTCCTGATTCTACTGTTGATCAGTTTTATTTGGTTGGCATCCAAGATCTAGTGTTACGAGAAGAGAACTTCTCTCTCTCTCTCTCTCTCTCTCCACACCATGCATAATCTTGTAGGCCTCTATTCTGACCCTCTCCCTGCACACACACACACACACGTCATCTTTTAATAACTAATGCTTTGGAGGGCATTTAAATTAGGGTGACCAGATAAAATCCAGGTCAGGGCTCATGTAACTTTAACAGTTGTAGAGAAAAGGGAATTTCAGCCAGTGTCATTTGTATGCAATTAGTTCCTGGTGCAATTCCCTCTTCATCACAACAGTTAAAGGTGCAGGCACTATATTAGAGTGACCATATACAAAAGAAGGCAGGGCCCCTGCAACTTTAACTGTTGTGATGAAGAGGGAATTTCACCAGGAACTAATTGCATACAAATGACACTGGCTGAAATTCCCTTTTATCTACAACTGTTAAAGTTACATGAGCCCTGACCTGGATTTTATCTGGTCACCCTAAGTTAAAGGCATATAAAGGGAGACGAAAAGAGCCATGGAGTTATTGCAGTTATGGAGATATGGATGTTCTATGGTCTCCAGTTTCTCTTTGTGGAATGGAGGATCTGGCACCATGTATAACCCCATACCCCATCTGCTGTGCAATAGGGGTGGTAGGGAGGATTGGACTGCCTGCCAAGTGGATTTTTCCTTGAAGCCATCCATTGCTCTTCAGCCTTAAGAATATCAACGTGCAAAACGGCCATAAGGAAAATGTAGTCAGGTTGCCGGAAATAATCCACATTCTTCATTTCCCTAAAATGTACAATTTATGTACATTTGTATTATTTTCCTACATGTGCATAATTTGTTCTGATTGCAATAAGTGGACTTGGGCAAAACCTAGATGGGGGAGGGACTGGAGTATTGAAGGGAAGGGTATGGAAAGGGTGATAGGAAAGCAGCTTGATTGCACTAGAATGCCTGGAAAGAAACAAGGGTCTCCACCCAGTGAACACTTGCTAGCTACCCTGACATTTCAGCCCCTTGCAGAATTTGCCATTATTATTATTATTATTATTATTATTATTATTATTATTATTATTTGGAACCAAAGGAACCAGATACTTGGTTCTTCTAGCTAGCCAGCTTGGCTTAAACCAACACAATGAGAATATGCCAAGCTTATTTTTCACCTTACTTTCACCTGTGATTTGGCACATCTTGCTCTCTGCTCATGGTGCATGCAATTGGAGTGATGTGAACTGGTTTTTTAGTAGTATTTCTGATATGGAGGATCTCAACTGAAGGTGAAGCAGAGAACAAGATGGAATTTTGCTTCTTTTGGGGGGGGCAGTTCTACAGTAATTGCTAGTAGCCTGGCAATCCCCCTGCCCACGCAGAAATTTTCCTAAATTGAGCCATGCTGGCTAAAGTTGGAGCCCAGCTTTAGATGATTAAGTTTCATAAATTGTCTCACCTGCACAAAATTTCCTATATGTGTATGTATGTAAAAGGCATGTGTGTTTTGATAGAAAACAGCTAGGAGCCTCCACACCAAGGTGAGAGAACTGGAGCACTTGGACTAAAATATAGGTGGCATCGCTGAATCCTGGTGGTAAACTAAAACAGGTGGAATACAGACATCCCTGGATTTAAAAAAAGCCTACCAAAAGGATAGGGAGGTTGCTGGCAATGATGTTGCTCTGTATACGGAGAGATCCGTATACAGATCTAGAAAATGTAGGGGGAATAAACTCTGTAGAATCATTGTGAGTGGAATTAACAGAGCCGAAAAGTAAGTTAGTGCTGAGGGAGCCAGGGCCTGCAGGAGGAGGGGACCACCATCACCCCACCCAGGGAAGAAGGGGAGCTGCCTGCTGCTGCTGCTTGCTACCATCACCCCCTCTCCCTGTTGGACTGCTGCTGCTGCTGCTGAAGTGGACTGCCACGCCCTGCAGGACCAGGCCCCCAGGTACTCAGCCAGCTGCACCTGTCCCTCTCTTGGAAGAGGGATACATAAGCTGGGGTGTGCCTGCAGGAGGTGGGGACCACCATCATCCCACCCAGGGAAGAGGGAGAGCTGCCTGCTGCTGCCTACCTGTTTGCTGTTGCTCTTTTTTTCTCCCTCTCTTCCCCCCCCCACCTTTTTCCCTGCTAGGCTTTTTCTGAGTCTTGAGCCATGTGCCTGGGAGGGAGGATACAGAGCCAAGTGGGGGGATTTGAGGGGACCCCAATCAGTGTAGTGATGGGTAGAGGGAGATATGGCATTGTGCGGAGGACGTGCCAGGTAAGGGGAATGTGGCTCAGACAGTTAATGGCTGTGCCATGTTCCAGTCCTCCTCGCAACCACAGGTTTGTTGGTTGCCCTATCAGCCAGCCCTCGGGACTCCGGATGCTGCTTTTATAGGACATAATAAGACCTCCCTCATCCACGACTTAATTGTGGACGAGGCAGCCGATCTGGCATGTATAACTGAGACCTGGCTGGGTGAGCAGGGAGGAGTTAGCCTCTCCCAGTTACGCCCACCAGGATATTTGGCTCAGCATCAGGGTAGACCTGAGGGCCTGGGAGGGGGGGGGTTTGCTGTGATCTATAGGAACTCCATCTCCCTCTGCAGGCTCCCTGTCCATGTGACTACTGGTCTGGAGTGTTTGCACCTTGTGTTGGGTCAGCAGGACAGATTAGGGATTCTGTTGGCATACCGCCCACCCTGCTGCTCAACAGACTCCCTAGGTGAGCTTACGGAGATGGTCTCGGGTGTACTGCTGAGATCCCCCAGACTGTTGGTTCTGGGGGATGTCAACATTTACGCTGAGGGCACCTTATCCGGGGCAACTCAGAATTTCATGGTCTCCATGACAACCATGGGACTGTCCCAATATGCCATCGGCCCAACGCATGTAGCAGGGCATGCTCTAGACCTGGTTTTCGCAACTGGACATGGAGATGGTGATCTGAAAGTAGAGGACTTTACATCAGTCCCTTTTGTATGGTCAGATCACTGCTTGCTGAAGTTTAGACTTACAGTGGCTTTTCCCCTCTGCAAGGGTGGGGGACTCATTAAGATGGTCCGCCCCCGGAGGCTAATGGATCCGGATGGTTTCCAGAGGGCTCTGGGGAGTTCCCTGGCTGATAGGGCTGGCTCTCCTGTCGAAACCCTGGTTGATCTGTGGAATGCAGAAATAACCGGGACAGTTGACACGATTGCTCCTGAGCACCCTCTCCTGTGTAGAGCTCGTACGGCTCCATGATATACCCCAGAGCTGAGAGCAATGAAACAAAATAGGAGACGGCTTGAGGGCAGATGGAGACGAACTCCTGATGGATGCAATCAAACACTGGTAAGTGCCTACATTAAGGTATATTCAGGGGCAGTGAGGGGGGCAAAAGAGCAATACTTTGCTGCCACTATCAAATCATCAATCTGCCACCCAGCGGAGCTTTTCAGAGTTGTCCGGGGGCTATTACGTGCCGGCCATCTGAGGCCCGCTGTACTGAATTTGCTAGGCACTTCCAGAATAAAATCTTGGACATCCGCCAGGACTTAGACTCCAGTGTTATAGCAGGTGAATCTAGCGAGGTGTCCAGAGCACAGCCTTGTCCTGTTTTCTTGGATGAGTTTCAGTTGATACAGCTCGAGGATGTCGACAAGGTGCTTTGACAGGTTCGTGCAACCACCTCTGTACTGGATCCTTGCCTCTCTTGGCTAATAAAAGCTAGCAGGGATGGAACAGCCGGCTGGGCCAGGGAAGTGATTAATGCCTCTCTACGAGAGGGAGTGGTCCCAGGCCGTTTGAAGGAGGTGGTAGTGAGACCACTCCTGAAGAAATCTTCCCTAGACCCCAAAAATCTTAATAACTATAGACCCGTGGCAAATATTCCATTCCTGGGCAAGGTCCTTGAGCGAGTGGTTGTGAGCCAGCTCCAGACACTCTTGGATGAGACTGATTATCTGGATCCATTTCAGTCCGGCTTCAGGCCTGGTTTTGGCACGGAAACAGCCTTGGTCGCCCTGTATGATGACCTATGTCGGGAGAAAGACAGGGGGAGTATGACTCCGTTGATTCTCCTTGATCTTTCAGTGGCTTTCGATACCATCGACCATGGTATCCTTCTGGGACGACTGGCTGAGATGGGAGTAGGAGGCACTACATTGCAGTGGTTCCACTCCTACTTGGCGGGGCGGCTCCAGAAGGGGGACATTGCTCGGCCCTGTGGATTCTCCAGTATGGGGTCCCTCAGGGGTCAGTCTTGTCCCCCATGCTGTTCAACATCTGCATGAAACCATTGGGAGCGGTCATCCAGAGTTTTGGAATGCGTTGTCATCAGTACGCTGATGACACACAACTCTATTTCTCCTTTTCATCTTCAGCAGGTGAGGCTGTGGATGTGCTGAACCAGTGCCTGGCTGCGACAATGGACTGGATGAGGGCTAAGAAACTGAAACTCAATCCAGACAAGACTGAGATGCTGTTAGTGGGGGGTTCTGCTGACCGGATGGATGGTGTTCAACCTGTTCTTGATGGGGTTGCACTCCTCCTGAAGGAGCAGGTTCGTAGCTTGGGGGTTCTCCTAGAATCATCTCTGTCACTTGAGGCTCAAGTGGCCTCAGTGGCACGGAGTGCCTTCTACCAACTTCGGTTGGTGGCCCAGCTACGCCCCTATCTGGACAGGGATAACCTGGCTTCAGTTGTCTATGCTCTGGTAATCTCTAAATTGGATTACTGCAATGCACTCTACATGGGGCTGCCTTTGAAGATGGTTCAGAAGCTGCAGCTTGTGCAAAATGCAGCGGCCAGAGTGATAACAGGAACCAGAAGGTTCAAGCATATAAGACCTACTCTGGCCCGCTTGCATTGGCTGCCTATACGTTTCCGAGCCCAATTAATGTTGCTGGTTCTAACCTATAAAGCCTTACACGGCTTGGGACCACAATACCTGATGGAACGCCTCTCCCAACACGAACCTACCCGTACACTACGATCTACATCTAAGGTCCTCCTCCGGTTGCCTACTCCGAGGGAAGCATGGAGGATGGCAACAAGGGAGAGGGCCTGTTCAGTGGTGGCCACCCAATTATGGAATGATCTCCCCGACGAGGCTCGCCTGGCGCCAACATTGTTATCTTTTCGGCACCAGGTCAAGACTTTCCTCTTCTCCCAGGCATTTAACAGCATATGATGAGAGTTTTGTGTCTTTGTGTTGTTGTTGTTGTGCTTTGACCCAGAAGGATATTGTAATTTTAACTTGTTTTTAAGCTTTATGGTTTTAAATTTTATATATCGGTGTTTTTAATGTTCAATGTTTTTAATTTTTGTAAACCGCCCAGAGAGCTTTGGCTATGGAGCGGTATATAAATGGAATAAAATAAATAAATAAAATTTTTCCACCCCAAGCCCAGCCAGCCAGCCCTACTGTTAGGCAGCCTGAGGCATTCAGCTCAGGAAGTTGTTTTGGGGCATCATGAAAACAGTGACTTATTATTTAATTCATTATTGTTGGGTTTATATTCCACAGGGAGAGACAGTTGTGGGATTTTGAGCCTCAGGTGCCAAAATAACTTGGTCAGTTTTGTTATTATGCAACTTGATGGGGAGGGGGTTATGCACTTCCTATCCCCCACCCCAACCCTGGCAACAAAAGCTTTGAGGGTGATTGTGGAACAAAGAAAGAAATCAGGAAGCCAGATTCCAGCTGGACATCAGGAAAAACTTCCTGACTGTTAGAACCAATGACCTAGGGAGGGGGTGGGCTCTCCCACATTAGAGGCATTCAAGAGGCAGCTAGACAACCATCTGTCAGGGATGCTTTAAGGTGGATTCCTGCATTGACCAGAGGGTTGGACTCAATGGCCTTATAGGTCCCTTTCAACTCTACTATTCTATGATTCTATGATTCTATGAAATGTTGTTATGATGAGGCATTGTAAGTACCCTCATATCAGCTGGGTGCATGTATGTTCAAATAGTTCCAAAGAACCAGACTTTCCACATGTGATGAACGGCTGTACCTCAGAACAGTTAGTAATATAGGCTGACCATATGAAAAGGAGGACAGGGCTCATGTAACTTTAACAGTTGTAGAGAAAAGGGAATTTCAACCAGTGTCATTTGTATGCAATTAGTTCCTGGTGAAATTCCCTCTTCATCACAACAGTTAAAGTTGCAGGGGACCTGCCTTCTTTGTATATGGTCACTCTAGTATAGTGCCTGCATCTTTAACTGTTGTGATGAAGAGGGAATTTCACCAGGAACTAATTGCATACAAATGACACTGGCTGAAATTCCCTTTTCTCTACAACTCTTAAAGTTACATGAGCCCTGTCCTCCTTTTCATATGGTCAGCCTAAGTAATAGAATCATATCGAAGGGACATTGTGATTTGTGATAAGCCAGAGTTACGCTCAAAGTGTGGTGGTGCTCCTGACCAGGCAGATTAAGTGGCTTTCATACTTCTTCCCTTCACATTTCCACATAGACATGTCCACTGAAGAACCGCTAAGCATATGTCAACTCCTTGCATAGAACACCTTGCATAGTTCAACTGGTGAAGTCAAGCAGGTCCGGCCTGGTTGGGAGACAGCTTGGGAACCATATGTAAGCCCCACTGAACCTTTGAAGTTCAAAGATGGGGCTCAGGCCTGAAATTTAAAATAATAATATTGCTTTCTGCTGTTCCAGAGATCATAATCACAGATGATATTTTGCTGCCACTGACTCTGGCTTTAATGAAGAGCAATTGCTTAGTCTAATCAAAAGAGAGCGAAAGCATATATTTTAAAACCCCAAAGTATTCTCACGTAATGATGCACATAGGCAGCACTTTTTAAAGTGGCTAAACTTCTTCAGTGAACAGCCTGGGTGCACCTGTGCAACAGCTGGATCTAATTTGTGGAGGACTGTACGTTTGAAGCTATTGCTGGATTTCAGGCTGGAAACGAAATAGTGCTCCGCCCTGGCATATTTCAATCCGCAAACTACTTTAACATTTCAGAGGGGAAAGAACAATCCTATTCTGTGGCTGAAGAAATCCATAGAAGATTTATGTGTTGTTGGGGAGTTTTGTAAAATTCTACCAGGAGGAAAAAAATTAAAAGAGATCACACATCCAGACTTCTTCTTCTTCTGCTTCTGCTTCTGCTGCTGCTGCTTCTGCTTCTGCTGCTTCTTCTGCTTCTGCTTTTTTAAAAACGAACTGAGAATCTCAGTTGACTGAAGGAAGTAGTGGAAAAGGAGTCTTATAAAAGTCAATAGCAGTTAGAGAGTTAGGCATATGGGGGAGGGGGCTCCAGTAGCAATGAGGTCATCTACACTGAGTGCTGAAGTGAAGCTCTATCCTCCAGTCACACAGGTTTACTTACTCATCTCAACCGTAGAAAACAGCAAGGGCCAAAGCACACCATGCTGATGATTTGGGTTGATAGCCTGCCATCTCAAACTGTTGGGATCAGGTTACCAATTAGGAGAGGCAGCGTTTCAGACCAGATAGGATTGCTCCTCCAGAGCACTTATATTTCTGGCCAACTTACTGGGTCTACACATTTAGACATAATGGAAAAATATGATTTCCTGCTATGCCATTAAGCCTGCAAGAGCCTTGGACTCCTGCTCTCCCCTGTCCCTATTTTCTTCCTCTTTCATGGTGAAGAGGAGAAAATATAAAGCTTTCACATCTGGTTTAATCAAACTACAGTCTCCATTACATCTGAACTGGGTTTGATTCTGATTGCTTCTCACCAGCTACAGTTTTTAGCATGAAATCACTGGACCCATGTTAAAAAGCATGGGAGATGGAACAGATACCTGCAATGCCCCACTGGGAAGAGCAGGAGTCTCCCAGCACCACTTTCTGGAATCTCTCAACAACTGATCTGCCTGAGGTATTTGAAAACCATTTGGGTCAGGTATCAGACCACCTTCATGGGTCTACCATTCCTGCACAGATCAGCAGTCATATTTGTTAAGAGAGTGATTCCTACCTACCAAAAGGGATGTAACCCACATGCAGGGTGCAGAGCATGCATTGGGATAGGGCTGTTGTAGCCATGGGAGCCACGGACTCCTGAGCTATCCTTATATCTACTGAAAAGGCATCAACATGTAACTATCGTCCTGAGGATCTTCACAACCATGTCCTACACCACAAGTGTTAGGCAGCAGGATGGTCCAAAGGAAAAAAGAATTCCCAGACTATCTTGTGTATCCTGAGTCAAGAACATACATTCCATATATGGGCCATGACCACAACAGACTGATGTCATCTTCCTTATAAACCACGCCAAGACTCCTTTCCTTCGTACTTTCCCCGTGCTGCTCCTGAACCAAGAGCCCAGCTGGCAACAATTAGGTCAATAGAGCCCATCCCTTCCACTGTCTGGCGAGTCCTCTGTTACACACAGCAGCTTCACCTGGCATTAAAAAGGAACCGTTTTGGTGTGTGGCCGGCATGTCTCTCTCGGTGATGCAGTCTGGGAAGTGGACCAAAACAGTTCCCAATTGCCTGAACCCTTTTCCACAGTAATGGCCTCTGCCACTCCCATCATCATATCTCCCCCTCCTAATATTCAAACCAGTTGAGGAGCCAGCACCAGTTCCAGAATCCTCCAAGCATGCAGGACACGCACCAACGAAATCTCTACCCTCACAAGTGACCAGAAACATAAAGCAGCACAGCAATGTTTAAAAATGTACAATATATAATGATGTTAAAATAATAGTAAAAACTATCCTTTCTTCTGTCCTTGTGGAAGGAACTGGGCTCATTAGTTTTTACTGGGGTGGGGCAAAAACTTTCATGCTAGTTCACCCACTATCACCGTATAAAAGCGTAGTGAGTGGTTCGCCTCCAAACCCATGGGAATGCCCTAAAACAAGGGGGAGGAAATGTTTTGAGTCTGAGGACCACATCCCTCCTCCATGGACAACTTGACAGGAGCCAGAGGCAAAAGTGGGCGATTGTGGAGGCAAACGTAGGCAGGGCATTAACTCACACAAACGTTTGGGAGCATCTGCCTGTGGAGTGCCCAAGACCGGTGCAATGATTAAAAAGGAAAAAAGCTAAAAGCAAACAAAGGCAAGGCACACCAGTAGGGGGCATGGCTGAGGTGAGGGGGGCTGGCAGTCCAGGCTGAGAGGCATGGTGGTCTGGATGTGGCCTGCAGACTACAGAATCTCCACTGTTGCCCTAAAGGCTGCCCAACGACCCAAAGGCCTGTTGGGTTACCTCTCAGGGTGGCAACGTGCCAGAAAGAGCAAGTGCCAAGACATGGGTTCCAGTTTTATAGCCTAGCCGAGACTGTTCCTTTTAGATGAGAGGCTGACTTCTTCTGAGTCATAGGCACAGGCAAAAGTCCAAACCCCAGTTTGATAGTAGATTGGTCTCCACAGGAGTTGGCTGGTCTCTTCAGGAGAAGTTGACTCCAGAGCAGTAGGCAGACAGGGCAATCCCTTGCACAGTTGTCTCTCAGGGGCCGCTGGTGGTGATTCTCAATTTACAACCTAGCCCAGGGGATGACATTTTCTTGTCTCTGATGACTACCTTGGTAGCCTGAATTCATAGGGATTCAAACAGTAGCACAACTAGCAGTTAGAATTGGTAGCAAATGCTGCATCAGGGTGTCTTTGTCTCAATGCTTGAATCCATCTGTCAGCGCTCTCTTTAGATTAAAATTAAATGTTCGGCAGACTTGGAAGGGGGAGGTTAGCCTGCAATCCACATCTCTGTGCACAATCCTTTCAAAAAAGCAGGAGTAAACTATTCAGAAGAGTTCTACAAACTTTTGCAAGGTTATGGAATGATCCAGGCAACTCAAAGTGGAATTTGCAGCTGAGGTGGAGCCAAATTACATGATCAGCAGATTCATGTAGCACAGCTCTGTTGGATTGTTATTATTATTATTATTATTTATTACACTTATATACCACCCCATAGCCAAAGCTCTCTGGGCGGTTTACAAAAAAATGTTCTAATTCAGAATGCATATTTCAAGGTTCCGCTAAACAACAACAACGTACCCTGAAAATTCACATGCCCTACAGATGAGCTCTAACCTAGCCTTCTCCCTCACATGCTATTTCTGTATGAGTTCATGTATTTTCTTTTTAATGGGAGGAGCATTCAGTGTGGCATCCTGTTCATATGGCATGCACTTCTGTGATACACTACTGTTGACCTGAAACAGGCCCTCATTCATTGGGCACCATTCCTGTGACTACTGCCCCAGCAAATCAAGCCAGCCTTCCCCAGTGCAGCTGACCCACCTCACACAGTAAAAGGCACACCATCTAGAGCTAGCCAGGGGGACCAGGAAGTTGAAGAGAAATGAGAGAAAGAGCAGGAAGGTGTAGGGTTTTCTACATACTTTACAAACCCAATTTCCTGCTTCTTAGGAGGACAGCAGGCAAGAGTGGTGATGTAGAAGAAATGCATCACAGAGCCAAGGCACAAGCAAGCAGCAGATCTAGACTTGCTTAGTGTACACAGATGTCTGGAGATACTGACCCAGGACAACCCTGGAATTCCACTTTGTTGGAGTGAAATCTAGAGAAGAAGACCAAAGCCGGTGCACTAGGAGGTCCAGAGGACCACCAAGTGAGCAAACTTAGGAACACCACCATTGTCTCTACTTTGTTATTTCCCTTATATTTTCTGCTCTCTCTTGAAGCGAGGCTGTTGCTACTATAAAATACCAGAGGCTCTACTGTGCAAAGCTCCCAGCTGATTGCTACGTGACCCTGCTAAGTGGGGCACCATGGGGCTGCAATCAAAAGGAAACTCCAGATGTGTCCCTACTTTGATGCTCTCTGGTCCTGTGAAGTGCATCTCCGGGCTCTGGCAGATGCACCCCAAATGCTTCGTCTGAAGCCTAAAGCAGTCCAGTACCACAAGAGCTGCACTATATGAAAATGCTGATCATTTAGTTCAGCTACTAATCAGCTGCAAAAGATGATGACTACCAGAAAAACCAAGTGTTATTATTATTATTATTATTATTATTATTACTATTATTATTATTATTTATAACCCGCCTCTCCCTACAGGATCGAGGCGGGGAACACAATGCAAATACAAGCATGACAAAGTTAAAAATTTTAAAAACAAGAGAAACACATCATTAAAACATTTAAAATTCATCCGGCTAGGCCTGCCGGAAGAGAACAGTCTTCATGACTCTCTTAAATTCATGAAGACTGCCAATTTATCTAACCTCCTCCGGCAGACCATTCCATAGTCTGGGAGCCATAGAAGAGAAGGTCCTCTGGGTAACACTCGCCAGCCTAGTTCTGGCTGGCTTGAGTACGTTCTTCCCAGAGGACCTAAGAGTGCGGGGCGGATTGTACGGGAGATGGCGATCCCGTAGGTAGCCTGGGCCCAAACCATGTAGGGCTTTAAAGGTAATAACCAACACTTCATACTTTGCCCGGAAACTGACCGGCAGCCAGTGAAGTGATTTTAAAACTGGTGTAATGTGGTCACCCCTAGGTGTACCGGTGACCAACCTGGCTGCCATATTTTGAACAAGTTGAAGTTTCCGGACTAGGCACAAAGGTAGCCCTATGTACAGCGCATTGTAGAAGTCAAGCCTCGAAGTTACCAGCGCGTGCACTACCGTCTTTAGGTCTTCCAACTCTAGGAAGGGGCGCAGCTGGCGTATCAGCCGAAGCTGATAGTAGGCACTCCTGGCCGTCGCATCTATCTGAGCTGTCATCTGGAGCGACGGATCCAGGAGTACCCCCAAGCTGTGAACACAGTCTTTCAGGGGGGGGTGTAACCCCATCCAGAACTGGTTGACACACCTCCAAACCCAGGTTGTGGCCTTTGACAGTAAGCACCTCCGTCTTGTCTGGATTCAGCTTCAGTTTGTTTTTCCTCATCCAGCCCATTACCGCTTCCAAGCATTCATTCAGAGGAGACACACTAGATATGGACATTGAAAGAATGCCCAGCACACAAGTAACATTATATTGATAGGGCCCATGACATGTTAGTGGCTCAGGATAAGAATCAAAATGGCGGTCTCCATGGTGATAAAAATAAACGATATAAATCACTGGTGTTTAATTATTCAACTGCTCTTGCCTGAGATGAGCAACTTCAATCTAATGATAGTGTCATCCCTGACAGAAAGAAAGAGCTTGATGAGATCATTGATGTAGGGATCATTGAGTATCAGAGGCAGAAAGCCTATATACACCAGTTGCTGGGGACCATAGGTGGGAGGGTGCTGTGGCACTGTGTCATGATTGTGGGTCCCTGGTCAACAGCTGGTTGGCCATTGTGTGAACAGAATGCTGGACTAGATGATCTTATGTTCATTGAGAAATTTACTTCACCGCTAGACCTAGCCTTCCACCCCCATGCTCGACATCAACATCTATCTTCTCAACTGCATGAAAGTTGTTGCCAAAACTAAATTACACCCATCGGCTCCTGCAATTCCATTCAATATTCAAAACAGTCCATCAAAATCTTGCCTCCTCTGCAGTGGGCTGAATGATTCCAACTTATATTTTTCCCCATAGTTGAAACTATCACATTTTCTGTCATTATTGGTTCGCTTGCAACCCGTTAGTAGCCCTGTATCCATATCACAGCATTTCCTAGACTTTCCTAAGCAGCTGCTCTCAACCCGTGTGCCTTTCTGCACCCCTGAGCCTTTAATCAAAACAAATTGTTTGTTTCTTCCTGACCACATGAAGTAGTTTGGTTTTGTGTTTGCTTTGGCTACATTGCCCGGGTTTTTAAAAAAAAGTTATTTAAGGCCAGGGGACATTGCTCAGACAACACTGTATAACTTTAAAATACACACACACACACACACACACACACACACACACAAGAGAAGAGCTCTAAAGGAAATATAAACCTTAATCCATCAGCCCAGCAAGCTTCTGTGAATTCCCAGAGGCATCCAACTAGTTGCTGCTGGAGAGACAATGCTGTACTAGATGGGCTTTTGCCTGAGCCCGCAAGTCAAAGTGACCTTTTGAAAGGCCAAATCCTCCATCTTTTCTTAGAAGTGATTGAATAGCCATTATTTTCCTTCACAAACCAAGGACAAAGAAAGCAGAGAGGAACAGAAAGTGCTTACAGATTACAGCCATGAGAATGTGTGGGCATCTTCCCACTGCTTCTTTACATGTGTGTCAAAGAATATGTATGGGGTGGGGCGCGTGGAGGAACATTAGAGATTTACAACTCAATTGATATTCAAGTTTACTCAGAAGTAAATCCCACTAAATTCAATAAGATTTATTCCTAGGTAAGTGCCACATAATTGTCTTCCTTTTAGAGATGGAATCAACAAGCTTAAAATGCTGAGTATGTTAAGCAAAACACAAATAAGATAGAGATAGACGGATAGACGGATAGACGGATAGACGGATAGACGGATAGACGGATAGACGGATAGACGGATAGACGGATAGACGGATAGACGGATAGACGGATAGACGGATAGACAGATAGACAGATAGATAGATAGATAGATGATAAAACTCTGCTCTTAATTTATGAAAGGACTAGTTGCCTGCTTCATTTGGTGCATGGATGATTATTTTAGGAGTTTGGCCTCATTTTCAGATGCTGCCTGATGTGAATCGGATTATTGCAATGTGCTATACACGGGGCTGCCTTTGAAAATGGTTCAGAAATGTCAGTTTCTCCAAAATAGGGCAGCTAGTCTATTAACTGGGACTGGCCCATGTCATCAAATTACGCCAGTACTTCTCCATCTGCACTAGCCGC
Source organism: Anniella stebbinsi (assembly GCA_029215795.1). NCBI lineage: Eukaryota > Metazoa > Chordata > Lepidosauria > Squamata > Anniellidae > Anniella > Anniella stebbinsi. The sequence continues at coordinate 106,077,923 of JARDYH010000003.1, forward strand.
TATTCATTCCTGAGCCCAATTCAAAATGCTGGTTTTATCCTTTAAAGCCCTAAACTGCTTGAGGCCAGGTTTCTTGAAGGAACCTCTCCTCCCATGTTCACCCACCCAGACATTAAGGTAATCCTCTGAGGGCCTCTTCCACTTGCCCCTACTAAATGAGGTGAGACAGGTGCCTAGAAGAGAGGGGCATTTCTAGTGGTGGCACCACTTTTGTGGAGGGCTTTCCCCAGAGAAGCTTACCTGGCAACCATATTATGGTCTTTTCGGCACCAGGTGAAACCCTTTTTATTCTCCCAAACATTTTAAGAGCTGATTTGTGTGTGGGTGTGTTTTAGTACCTTATTTCGCTGTTGGTTTAAATTTGGTTTTATGTGCTTGGATGGTAGTTTTATTCTTTGTTGTAGGTTTTATCTTGGTTTGATTCTGTATTGCTTTTATTCTTTGTTTTAATGTTTGATTTTATAGTTTTAATGCATTGTACACCATCCAGAGAAATTTCCAGATTTTGCCAAACTTTGTGAAATGCTATCTCAGAATTCTAAATTTGGGGTCCTTAGATTTGCTGGCATCATCAATGTAGTGCCAGTCATAACCTATGAAATATCATTGCATGCCATTGGTCAGAAATCAAACACCTTTCATGCCAACTGTCAAATACTTCTAGATACCAGATATTGAAAGTAAATAATGGGCCTATTCAGACAACGCGCTAAGCCATGATTAGGCCATTAACCCTTTTGCAGCAAATGGTTAAATTGTGATTATGTAGCCACGGTTAGGAATCGTTCACACAACATACTAAGCCATAATGTTTAGCTCAAAAGGCTTAACCACCATGGCTCAGCGTGTCATCTGAACAGGGTCATTATAAGATGCTGACCACAGGTATATAATATTTGGTTAATATTATGTAATACACAGGGGCGTAAACTGTGGGGGGCTCAAGCCCACTCTGGGATTTCTCAGAGGGGGCAATGCCCCCTCCAAGCAACCAGGTAACACCAGTAAACTCACAGCCTGGCTGGCAGGTTCATCAGTCAGTCTCCAGTTGTCTGTACATTCAGCAGGTTCTTAGGAGGCACACTACTGGGTTTGTTTGCTTGTTTATGCATAGATGGCCAGGGGAGATAAATTTTAGGAAATTCTTTAAGAAGAAACAATGGAGGGAGAAGAACTGCCTGGAGAGAGGGAAAGACATGGCTGGTGGACTCTACCCACCAATCATGTTTGGGCTCCAGAAGACCTGCCCTGCCAGCAGAAGAAGCTGTTCTTTCCTGCTAGCAACACAAAATTGGAGAGAAGATTTTTTTCTGCTGTCCCTGAAACACCAACGCTCTGGGAAAGTAAAGAGCCGAGAAAGAATCATGGGTTGGCTGGGCAGCTGGGGTGAGAGTAATTCCAATATTCTTGCAAAAACGAAAGAGGAATTCTGCTCCCCCTGGGCCCTATTTTAAGTAGGGATGTGCACTGACGCAAAAATCGTATCAGAATCGGAACTTCAGATTTTGTAAAGTATCGTATCGGAAAAATCGGAGGTCCATCATATCGCTTCGGATCCGATATGATACAAAATCGGAAGTTCCAATTCTGATATCGGACTGCCATTTTTGGTGTTTTCCCCATAGGCTTGCATTGGGGGAAAGAAAGCTTTCCCCCTTTGCAAGTCTATGGGGAAAACACTGGGTCAGCCCTCCCCCCTCGCGCTCCTTACCTGCCGCCGTCCCCTGCTGCCATCCGCTGCCGTCTGCTGGTTCCTTGTACTGAGAATCAGGCTTTGCGGCCTGGTTCTCAGTAGAGCGATGATGTGCCGGGGGGCATCGTCGCTCTACTGAGAACCAGGCCACAAAACCTAATTCTCAGTACAAGGAACCAGCGGACAGCAGCAGATGGCAGCGGGGGATGGCAGCAGGTAAGGGGGGACCTCCCCCTCCCTCCCCCCTCACGCTCCTTACCTTCTGCTGTCCCGCACTGCTATCCGCTGGTTCCATACTGCTGAGAATCAGGCTTCGCAGCATATCGTCGCTGTACTGCGAACCAGGCCGCAAAGCCTAATTCTCAGTAGTATGGAACCAGCAGATGGCAGCGTGGGATGGTGGCAGGTAAGGGGGGACCTCCCCCTCCCTCCCCCCACTCACGCTCCTTACCTGCCGCCACCGTCCGCTGATGTCCGCTGGTTCAGTACTACTGAGAATCAGGCTTCGCGGCCTGGTTATCAGTAGAGCCATGACGCACTAGGTGACGTCATCACCCGGCATGTCGTCGCTCTACTGAGAACCAGGCTGCAAAGTCTAATTCTCAGTAGTATGAAACTAGCAGATGGCAGTAGAAGGCAGCATGGGATGGCAGCAGGTAAGGGGGGATCTCCCCTCCCTCCCCCCACCTGCACTCCTTACCTGCCACCATCGTCCACTGCCATCCGCTGCCGTCCGCTGGTTCCATACTACTGAGAATTAGGCTTTGCAGCCTGGTTCTCAGTAGAGCGACGGCACGCAGAGTGATGACATCACCTGGTGCACCATCGCTCTATTGTGGAACAGGCCACAAGGCCTGTTTCTCAGTAGTATGGAAGCAGCAAGCAGCAGTGGGTGGCAGTGAGGGGGCAGCAGGTAAGGAGCACGAGTGGGGGGAGGGAGGGAGAGGGAGGGAGGGAGGGAGAGGGAGGTCCCCACTCACCCAACACCATGTTTTCTCCCCATAGACTTGCATTGGGGGAAACACCTAAAATGGAGGTCCAATTATCTGATTTTTTCCAATATTAATCGGATCAAAAAAGATCAGATCGGGAGAAATCAGAACTCCTGCGGCCAGCATCAGAATCGGACATCAGAAGTCCGATTTCCAACATATTATAGTTGGATTGGACATCGAATCTGATACGATGCACATCCCTAGTTTTAAGGAAACAAACATTTCCATCCCATCTCCATTTTATATGTAGCCATGTGGAAGAAATGGGGGGAGTACTACCCATTTGATTGTGCAGGGAGGGAAGAGAAGTAGGTTTTCATACACAAAGGAAATATTTATTTTTGTTGTCTCAATGAATGAATATATAACACATTTTCTATCCTCCTGCAGAATCCTCTTTCCTTGATGGAACTGCAGGCGACAATCACCACTATGAAAAGATTTCTTGTGAAAAATGTTGTGGTGTTGTGAACTTCTGAGAGATTCTATTATAATCAGCAGTGTAGGAAAATGTTGCAAAAAAATAAGATAAAGAAAAAAGAAAAAATGTGCTGAGGTTGGCACTGTGACAGCCACTGGTGAAATTTCCACTGGCAGCTCCTCTGGACTTAATGCAGAAGGTATGTTCCAGGACCAGGTTGAGGAAGCATTAACTTTCGAGGACACACCCTCAGATATTAATGTTCCTGATGTGGAAAGAAAGCCAGTAGGACGTCAGTGCAACGACACTTGGAAGAGAATGGTTGATTGACACTTTTATGAAATGGGCAAAGCATATTGTAACATCTGTTGCACAGCAAATGAAATGAGTGCTCCTCTCCCAAAAGCTCAAGGGACAGGGATGCATATGAAGCTTTTGTTAAGGCAGGCTTGTCAAATTGGAAGAAGGCTCTAGAAAGATTCCACAGCCATCAAAAATCAAATTTTCACCATACAGTTTTTAAGTTATGCAGGTGGGGTGAATGCCCATGTCACTTGCTCAGAAGGAAAACAGAAGCAAATGCAATAATAATAATAATAATAATAATAATAATATATTTATTTATTACCCGCCTCTCCCTCCAGATCGAGGCGGGGAACAACATCAAGCATAAATACACAAACTGATTAAAAGCACATAAAATCAATACATCATTAAAATACCAATAAAACACCAATAAAACACTTAAAATTCATCTGGGTAGGCCTGCTGGAAGAGATCAGTCTTTACAGCTCTTTTAACTTCTTGAAGACTAGTGAGTTGGCAGATCTCTCCCGGCAGGTCATTCCACAATCTGGGAGCAGCAGAAGAGAAGGTCCTCTGGGTAACGGTTATCAACCTAGTTTTTGTTGACTGTAGTAAGTTCTTCCCAGAGGACCTGAGCGTGCGGGGCGGATTGTATGGGAGAAGGCGATCCCGCAGGTAACCTGGACCCAAACCATTTAGGGCTTTAAAGGTAATAACCAACACTTTGTACTTCGCCCGGAAACTAATTGGCTAAGAAGGCACTGCTGAAAAGTTTATCCTCTGTAAGATATCTTGCCTGTCAGGCCTTGCAGTTCATGGCCACATTGAGGAAGGCTCAACCCTTAGTCAACTCTTGTTGCTTTGTGCTGATGATGTTCTCCAGCTGGGATTGTGGCTGGATCGTACAAATTACAAATGGATTTCACCAGCCATGAGTTTGTGAATGAATTTCTTAAAATCATGGCTCACAATGTTCTATGTACATTAGTGAGAGGGATTGAAGCAGCTGTTTACTACAGTATAATTGTGGAAGAGATGACAGATAACACCACAAAGGAGCAGCTTTCATTTTCCTTTTGCATTGCAACAGAAGGAATGTCTGTGGAGAAATTCTTTTTGGTTTTTATGAGACTGATGCTATAACTTCTGAAACTCTTTTTGCTATTTTGAAAGATGTCGCTTTAATCTTCCTCTTGATAGGTGCTGTAGCCGATGCTCTGTTGGAGCATCAACTGTAGCTGGATGCATTAGTGGACTTGTGAAGGAAGAGGAACCAAGAGCACTCTATGTGCACTGTGTGGCCCATGCTGTAAACTCAGTGGTGCAGGATGCATCAGGAAATGTTGCCCTTTGGAATTTGTATTAAGAAAGGGGAAAGGGCACTCACCTTTGAAAGATTCTTTACAATTTTGGAAAGATGTATAATATAATTGAATAAATGTAGGTCTCCTGGGGGGAGGGGAGCACGGGGGGTAGTGAAAGGGTTATGTATTGTACTTATGTTGTGTTTATGTTGTTTTTTAAGTCGAAAATAAATATATATATATATATATATAGGAAATGTTGCCTTGTGTAAAAACTTTTTGAGTGAAGTAGCTGACCTTATCACTTTAGTCAGAAGTTCACCCGAACGTCTTGCCTGGTTTAAAAACTTTCAAGTGGGAGAGGCGAACATACACTTGAAACAATTTTGCCCCACAAGATGGAATGTTAGAGCAGCTTCCTTACAGTCAGTTGCTCTTAATTAGGGGTGTGCATCGGATCGGGTCCGATCTACGATCCGAAGCTGATACGACAGAAATCGGATAAAATTATCCAATTACAATCCCGGCTTCTGGATCGTCTGATCTCGTCCGGAAGGACCCGATCCAGTTTGGATAAAATCGGAGAATCGGACCTCCTCCTCCCTCTCGCGTCACCCGGCGCGCTACTAAGAGGCAGGCTGTGAAGCCTGTTTCTCAGTAGAAGGGGGCAGCAGATGGTAGTGGATGGCCCCGGCAGGTAAAGAGCGCAAGGGGGGAGGGCCCCTCCACTTACCTGCCGGGGCGGCCACTTCCCTACGGTACTCCAATCTACTGAGAAACAGGCTTCACGGCCTAGTTCTCAGTAGAGCGCCGGGTGATGATGTCATCACCTGGTGTGATACTGAGGGACAGGCCGCGAAGCCTGTTTCTCAGTAGATCGAAGCACCAGAGGGAAGTGGCCGCCCCAGCAGGTAAGGAGCGCAAGGGAGGGGGGAGGGACAGGGAGGGGGGAGTTAGGCCCCCACTCACCCAAGCACCGCCATGTTTTCCCCATAGACTTGCATTGGGGAAAAGTTGAAGATTACAACTTCATCATGATAGGCTACTGGATATTGCAAAGGAGAGAAAAGTTAAAGTTTCAGCTCTTCAGGATGTGGTTGCTCTTCTGAGTGGGACACAAGGCAAACATCTGCAACACCTACTACCAGAATTGACAATACTGATCAAAATCAGCCTTATGATACCTGTTTCGTCATGCTCATTAGAAAGGTCGTTCTCATGCCATCATAGAATAAAGACCTTTCTGTGGTCAAGCATGGGGCAAGCCAGGCTCATTCACATGGGTCTTCTATGTGGACATAAAGAGGTCAATTTGGAGATGGATCTTAACATTATAGCTAATGAATTCATTAAAGGGGCTGTCGATATGTGGGGAAAGCCCCATGGTGGCTGCAGTTCAGCGCTGCATCAATTATACGATGCAGGCACAGCTTCGCAGCCACTGCGGGTTTTTCCCACAAAGCTGTGGATTCCGCCATCTGACGTCACTCCGGCGCCAATCCGGGGTTTGTCTCTGGTGGAACGCAACCAGCGATTGGTCGCCTTCCACCAGGAAGAGGGCGGTGGGTGGCTCTGGTACCCGGATGGCCGTCGGAAACCCCATGCTTCTTCCTCGGCATCGGGATTACCCAACACCGCCCCAAGAGAGGAGGACCATGGGGTTTTGAAAGGAGGCAGCACCAATGTGGCTCTGGACCCCTCTACAAGAATTCGGCTTGATGCCTGGTTGCCCGATTATGCGCATCTTCTCACCATCGCATTTACGCCTAATTCCTATAAATGACAGGCAGTGAAGCGTGTTACCGGCAGTATGAAACGCGCTTTAAAGTGGTTGAAATGCGGAGAATCGCTTGTTTACATGGTCATAAGGTGCTTTAACTCCCGCAGAAAATTAAAACCCGCTATTTAATGCGCATTCAATAATGCGCATAACCAGACAGAAAAAGCACCTCGACCCCCAATTTGCACTCCGCTCTTGTAGAGGTAAAAAGTTTAAAGCACCTTAAAGGAGCTTAAAATTGCTCTTGTCGAGGCTCCCTCTGTGAAGGCAGCCCCCTGGCAGCACCAATCAGAAGAAATACATTCGTTGTGGAAGAATCCTAGCAGTGCATATCCTGAATGTATTTCTTCTCCTTGGTGCTTTGTTAAGTTATCTACCCTTCCGTGCTATAACAAATGTGTTTTAATTCATAAAAAGAGTTTGTTGATTTTTATCTTGGGCTTCAACCTGGATGGTATATTGTATAGGACTATGGATGGTGGAGTAGTATGTAAACTATCATATTATTAGAATTAAAATGATTTTTTTGGTTGTTGAGTACTGGTTATTTTAATATGTGGCTTTAAACACTCTAGGGTCCATTGTTGATGAAGGATGGTTTCCTGAAATATAAACAGAAATATATACATATATGTAAACAAATAAGCCTCGCCCTCTTTCCCAGGTTTAGCCCCATGCCTCCCCCCCCCCAAGAAATCGAGAAGTCTATGCCCCTGGTAATGTGCTACTTCATATATACGCTAATGGGATCTGAGCTAGCAATGACTGACCAAGAAAGAGATCTGGGGGTTGTGGTGGACAGTTCAATAAAATGTTGACCCAGTATGTGGCTGGTGTGAAAAAGGCAAATTCCATGTTAGGAAAGAAATAAAAAATAAAACTGCCAATATCATCCTCTCCTCATGCAAATCTGTAGTGTGACCACACTTGGAATACTATGTATAGTTTTGGTGACCATACCTTAAAAAAGGATATTGTAGGGTTGGAAAGGGGAGACATAATAGAAGTGTACAAAATTATGCATGGTGCAGAGAAAGTGGATAGGATGACATTTGTCTCCCTCTCTCATAATATTATAACACAGGGTCATCTGATGAAGCTGATTGGTAGGAGATTCAGGATAGATAAAAGGAAGTACTTCACACAGTGTATAAACTATGGAATTCACTACCACAAGTTATAGTGATAGCTCAAGACAGCTAACAATGAAATGGTCCAGACACCATGACAAGCCAAGAAGTGTTCTATTAAACTAGGCCTGCAGGTTGTGGAGGAGAAACATATGGCCCATCCCCAATCCTCCAAATCATCATTTGGAGGAACAGAGAATGGGAAATCTGAATGTAGCCTATAATTTTCTTTCTTTCTTTCTTTCTTTCTTTTCTTTCTCATTTTCAACTATCAAAACAAAGATTTAGATTTCTATCCTCACCTCCTTCACTTTATGTAAATTGATTTGGGTTTATAGGAATCCTCTTTCCCAATACTATCTGTACACTAGATCAGCCTTCCCCAGCCTGATGCCTTCTAGATGTTTTGGACTGCAACTCTCCCATCAGCCTCAGCCAACATGGGCAATAGTCAGGGATGCTGGGGGTTGTTATCCAAAACATCTGGAGGGCACCAATTTGGGGACCATTATACTAGATGCATGACAGAAAGGTCATTTTCTAGGAAACGTTGCTATGGAGATCAAATGCTAAGCACTTTAAGACTGTAAAAATGCTAGCTGCTAACACCCAAATAGTAGAGGATTGTCTCAGCCTCACTGGATGGATTTCAATGGGCTTTTATTAATAAATAAAGGACAACAAATGAGACACAACTCTGTATATCATGTGGAGGAAATGAGGCCAACTATGGTGGAACTACTATGGTGGATACATTGTTTCCACTCACTCATGCAGAAAGCGATTCCAAAAGAGGTTGTATACTGACAGCCAAGTTGGCTTATGTGAATCAATATCTAGTGAGATCACAGCTCCGGGTGTCTTTGGACAAAGACTTCTAATCAAATTTAGCTGCATGCTCAGATCAGCTCATTAGGATGTTTTTCACAAGTTTTCCTCCTTTGTCTTTCCCCTTAACTGTTGCTTTCAGAGACCTCATTCATCATAAAAGCTGAGGTGAATATTCATAACCACCCAGGTTGACTAAGCCAAATGGGTATGCCAAGAGAAATGTTCACAGGCACTTGCTGAATGTGATTATTATTATTATTATTATTATTAATAATAATAATAATAATATTTCTTACCTACCTCTCCCTCTGGATCGAGACAGGGAACAACATTAAATACAAATGATATAAAATACATAAAACTGATTAAAACATATAAAAACTAATACATTATTAAAATACCAATAAAACTCTTAAAATTAGACTGGGTAGGCTTGCCAGAAGAGATCAGTCTTCATGGCTTTCTTAAAGTCAGAGAGACTGTTAAGTTTTATTATTATTATTATTATTATTATTATTATTATTATTATTATCAATTTTTATTGTGAATTTGTAAACAAAAAAATAGAGAAAATAAAAATTAAAAAAATAAACCTATACAGCTACATACTTCAAAAGCCTCAGTTTCACATATCACAATTTCTAAATAAGTACAAAAGAGAAAAAAGGTAGCATAAATTACACAGAAACGTCTGTAAAGGCAGACCAGATGTCTGAGTAAATGTCCATTTGTAATGACACTTATATGCCACTCTTTCAAAAGTTGCTAATGTTAAGTCTTCAATCCATTGCATTATAGAGAGTGTGGTTTTATCTTTCCAATGTTGTAAAATAATTCTTTTGGCAGTCAAAAGGGTGCAAAAATCCATTTCTGTTGACTGTGTGTTAGTTTCCAAGCGGCCGGTACGTAATTTGAAATGACATGTACATCTGAAAATATTAAAGAGCTTTCTAATACAAAATTTATGCGACTGAAAATTTCCTCCCAAAAGGTGGCAACTATTGGACATTTCCAGAACATATGAGCAAAAGAAGCATTAGGTGTGTGACACTTCCAACAATTAGTCGATTTAGACAAACCTTTATTAGACAGACACTGTGGTGTCCAGTATACCCCAAACAGTAATTTTTGCTGGATAAGACGTTACTGGAGATCCATTGACATATTTCATATGGATGCCAAAACAATGGTCCATTGTTTCGATAAAATAGGACACTCCAATTCCCTATTCCATTCCTGTTGAAGCCCCACTGTATCATATTTATTCACTGATAATAAGAATTTACAAACATGAATCGTGGGCCGATTTACCCGGTCAGCCTCAATAAGTGCTTCCAGTAGCAAAGGAGATTCTGAAGCAGTGAATGCTGCTGGGCCAAATATAGATTCTGACAAATGTTGCAGTTGCAAATACTGCCATTCCGCTGCAGCAGGTAATTTAAATTTATCACACAGAGCTGAGAATGGCAAGAACTCATCATCTGCACCCACCAATTGGTCCAAGGTAAAAACCATTCTATCTGTCCAAATCCTCCATAAAAACATTTTCTTTCCTATTTTTAGATCTGGATTTCCCCATATGGTTAGTTTGGCATGAGAAAATGGATCAAACTGTAATTGGCATGACATTATATGCCACACATCTCTAACTGCTAAGTTTGTGGGTGGGGGCTCTTTCTACTTTAATATGCCCAGAACCTAATGCCATCCATTTGGAAAGAGACTCCAGACAGGATGATTCCAAAAATGACCAAGGTGGAAAATCAAATCTAAGTGGAAAGGACCAAAATTTAGTGCAGGTGAGCAAATAAGCCCCGATGGTATATAGCAAGGTCTGGAGAGCCAAAACTACCCTCTTTTATTGAAAATTACATCCTTTTCAGGGATATTCTTGATGGAAAAGAACCCCAAAAGAATTTACGGATCAGAACATTAAGTTTTTGAAAATACTTGCTAGGTATAAGTAGGGGGATTCCATTCATAACATAAACAATTCGAGGTATTAAGTGTATTACCTTTGTCCCTAAACTTAACTTTAAGGATGCCCGTCTATCAACATCTCGTAAAATATCATGAATCAACTTATTTAAATTTAACTTAATCATTGACATACGTCTGTGGGAATAATTATCCCCAAATAAGTGATAGAATCAGGGCATCAACGGAATTGCCAGTAATGCCCTTCATGCAAATAACATGCGAGTACCATTTTGTGTTGGAAATACAAGATATTGCATTGAGCAGGGGGTTGGACTCGATGGCCGTGTAGGCCCCTTCCAACTCTACTATTCTATGATTCTATGATATAAATGAATTAAATACATAAATAAGGGGCAATGAGGAAAGCCCTCTGTGCAATGGGGTGTTGCCTTGAGAGGATTCCACCCTTCAAGGGGGCCTCAACATAATTTAAAAATAAATTAATAGTGCTGCAGTAATTGGACTGAGGTCATCCAGGGACCCCTATTTCTAAAACGAGGATTTGAACCTAAGTTGCCTTGATCAAGCCACTGAATCTCCCAATCACATACAAAATTCCAAAAATGACCAAGGTGGAAAATCAAATCTAAGTGGAAAGGACCAAAATTTAGTGCAGGTGAGCAAGTAAGCCAGATGGTATGTAGCAAGGTGTGGAAAGCCAAACCCACCCTCTTTAACTGAAAGTTGCATCCTTTTCAGGGATATTCTTGGTAGAGAGGAACCACAGAAGAATTTACGGAACAAAGTATTAAGTTTTTGAAAATACTTGCTGGGTATAAGTAAGGGGATTCCATGTATAACATCAGCAATTCGAGGTACAGTATTCATCTTAAGTGTATTAATCTTGCCCCATAAACTTAACTTTAAAGAAGCCCATCTATCAATATCTCATGAAATATCATTAATCAACTTTTTAAAATTTAATTTAATCATTTGACATATGTCTCTGGGAATGATCATTCCGAAATAAGTGATAGAATCAAGGCACCAACAAAATTGCCAGTTGGCTAATACACTAGAATGTATATTATTTCCAATCTGCATTATTTCCGACTTTGACCAATTAATGGAATATCCAGACAAATCACCAAAAAATGTTAATCAGTTTCATCAAAGACAGAACTGAAAACTGGAGTTTTGAAATAAATAGTAAAAGATAATCTGCATATAGAATAATTTAAAATTCTAAATCAGCATGTACAAAACCGTGAATACTGCTACTTTACCTCCAAGCATAAATCAAATATCAATGGGGAAATTGGACATCTCTGTCTAGTACCCCAAGTAAAAAAAAAAAGCAGAAAATAATTAATTAGTCCTTATTCTAGCTCTCGGAGTCAAGAACAAAATTTTTACCCATTTCAGAAATTCAGTTGGGAAGCCGAAATTAAGCAAAGTAATAAAAATAAATTTCCAGTTAATTTTGTCAAAGGCCTTTTCTGAGTCTAAAAAAATAATAGCTGGCTGATCAGTTCTTTCAGAATTTAAAGCGACTACTAACCTAAGATTATCTGCTCCCTGTCTATTTTTAATAAATCCCATCTGGTCTGGTTAAACCAATGCAGCAATAACTTGTTGCGCTCTATCGGCCAATATTGCATCAGTATTTTGATATCCACATTAATTAATAATATAGGTTGATAGTTAGCACAATTGGTATGGTCCTTGCCAGGCTTAGGAATCACAGTAATATAAGCATCATTTAACGACGGGGAAAGAAAACCTGGTTCAAAAATGTGATTATAAAGACTATAGAGCTTTGGAGCTAGAAAGCTAAAGAAAGTTTTATACCACTCAATTGGAAACCCATCTGGTCCAGGTGATTTCCCAGTGTTCATATTCATTATTGCATTCATAATTTCCTCCAAGCGTAAAGGGGCTATAAGAAACTGCCGTTGTAGTGAATCCAAACATGGAAGATTAATATTAGGAAAAAAGCCTCTATGTCTTGCTCTGATATCTCTCTACCTTTACTGTAAAGATCAGTATAGAAAAATGGTGCGTTTATATCCATAAGAGAAGTATATACTTTATCATTCTCATCCTTGATAGATGAGCTAACATTTTGATGTTTTTGCTGCTTAAGACGATGTGCAACGATTTTACTAGGATGTTCACCATTTTCCCAGTATAGTTGTCTTAAGCAAGTCAAAGTGAATTCCGCCTGATGTGAAAGAATAATATTCAATTCATGCTTAGCATTTTGTAATTCTTGGTGAAGTTGTGCAGTGGGGGAGATGGCAAACTGGGTTATGAGGGATTTCAGTTTCTTATCTATATCTATATCTATCTATCTATCTATCTATCTTTATATATATATCTCATAGGCAATGATTCGACCCCGGATAAAAGCTTTGCTAGCCTCCCACTCGATAGCGCATGTATTATTATTATTATTATTATTATTATTATTATTATTTATTACATTTATATACTGCCCCATAGCCGAAGCTTTCTGGGCTGTTTACAAAAATTAAAAGATTGAACATTAAAAAGTCAATATACAAAATTTAAAACCATAAAACATAAACCAGCTGATATTTAAAACATTTTAAACTTTGAAGCCTAGCCACAGTTAAAACCTCAACTTAAGCTGTTAAAATGCCTGGGAGAAAAGAAAAGTTTTGACCTGGCGCCGAAAAGATAAAAGTGTTGGTGCCAGGCGGGCCTCATCGGGGAGATCATTCCACAATTGGGGGGCCACCACAGAAAAGGACCTCTCCCTTGTTGCCTTTCTCCGAGCTTTCCTCGGAGTAGGCACCCAGAGGAGGACCTTTGATGTTGAACGTAGTGTACAGGTAGGTTCATGTCGGGAAAGGCGTTCCATCAGGTATTGTGGTCCCAAACCATGTAAGGCTTTATAGGTTAAAACCAGCGCCTTGAATCCGGCTCGGAAACATACAGGCAGCCAATGCAAGCGGGCCAGAGTAGGTCTTATATGCTTGAACCTTCTGGTTCCAGTTATCAATCTGGCCGCTGCATTTTGCACAACCTGCAGCTTCCGAACCACCTTCAAAGGCAGCCCCACATAGAGTGAATTGCAGTAATCCAACTTGGAGGTTACCAGAGCATAGACAACTGAAGCCAGGTTATCCCTGTCCAGGTGGGGCATAGCTGAGCCACCAACCGAAGTTGGTAGAAGGCACTCCGTGCCACCAAGGCCACCAGAGCCTCAAGTGACAGAGATGGTTCTAGGAGAACCCCCAAACTACGAACCCGCTCCTTTAAGGGGAGTGCAACCCCATCCAGAACAGGTTGAACACCCTCCATCCGGTCAGCAGAACCCCCCACTAACAGCGTCTCAGTCTTGTCTGGATTGAGTTTCAATTTATTAGCCCTCATCCAGTCCATTGTCGCAGCCAGGCACTGGTTCAGCACATCCACAGCCTCACCTGATGAAGATGAAAAGGAGAAATAGAGCTGTGTGTCATCAGCGTACTGATGACAACGCACTCCAAAACTCCGGATGACCGCACCCAACGGTCTCCCCATACTGGAGAATCCACGGGGCTGAGCAATGTCCCCCAAGCACCACCTTCTGGAGCCAACCTGTCAAGTAGGAGCGGAACCACTGCAATGCAATGCCTCCCACTCCCAATTCAGCCAGTCGTGCCAGAAGGATACCATGGTCGATGGTATCAAAAGCCACTGAGAGATCAAGGAGAATCAACAGAGTCACACTCCCCCTGTCTTTCTCCCGACATAGGTCATCATACAGGGCGACCAAGCTGTAGCCTCATTAGTTTTAAAGTACTCTGTCAATTCAGCTAGCATCTGAGTTTTAAAATTCTCATCATTAAGAAGAGAAACATTAAGGCGCCACTGGCCACTGGCCCTAGGAGTATCAAATAATTGCAATTCCAAGCATACTGGGCCATGGTCTGACACTGCTAATATGTCAATTTTACAATCTTTTATTTGATCTATCAGGGATGTCAAAACGAAAAAATAATCTAATCTAAAGCAATTATGATGAACTGATGAAATAAAAGTATACTCTCTATCAGCAGGATGTAATATCTCCAGGCATCAATACGACAAGCGAGAAGGATCTTGAAATTGTTGTAGATCACAAGCTGACTATGACCCAATCATGTGATGTGGCTGCAAAAAAAGCTAATGCTATTTTGGGCTGCATTAATAGAAGTATAGCTTCAATATTGCGAGAGGTACTGGTTCTCCTCTATTCGGCACTGGTTTCGCCCCATCTTGAGTATTGAGTCCAGTTCTGGGCACCACACTTCAAGAAGGATGCAGACAAGCTGGAGCGTGTTCAGAGGAAGGCAACGAGGATGATCAGGGGTTTGGAAACAAAGCCCTATGAGGAGAGACGGAAAGAACTAGGCATGTTTAGCCTGGAGAAGAGAAGATTGAGGGGAGACATGACAGCACTTTTCAAATACTTGAAAGGTTGTCACACAGAGAAGGGCTAGGATCTCTTCTTGATCATCCCAGAGTGCAGGACACGGAATAATGGGCTCAAGTTACAGGAAATCCAGATTCAGGCTGGACATCAGGAAAAACTTCCTGACTGTTAGAACTAATTACCAAGGGAGGTCTTGAGCTATCCCACACTAGAGGCATTCATGAGGCAGCTGGACAACCATCTGTCAGGTATGCTTTAAGGTAGAACCAGGAGGATGGATGAGAAAACCATCTGGGCCCCTTCCAACTCTACTATTCTATGAGTCTAAACCATATTCCATCATGTAGGCCTGAAGTGCCAGTCTCACAGCTGTTTGAGCCTTAGGAGGAGGTGTACTTCTATCAAACAAAGGATCTAAAACCTTACGTATCATAGTTCTGAGTTTATTGTAGCTTTCCTAAAAACCAGAGTAAGCGTATGGCTACACTCAGGTTTTGCTTCCTTTAAAATCAAGAACTCAAGTATGGTGTGGTCACTTTCCCTCAGAGTTCCTGTAATGGCCACTTTATCAACTAAGTCATCCCTATTGGTTAGTATTAAGTCTAGGATAGCCAATCCTCTAGTTCCTTCCTCTACTTTCTATAGGAGAAAGTTATCAGCCACACATGTCAGGAATTTCTTGGAGGGGGCACTTTTGGCAGAATTTCTCTCCCAACAGATATTGGGGTAATGAAGTCCCCCATTACTGCTACATCACACTTCCTGGAAACACTGGCAATCTGCTTTTCAAAAGTTTCATCCTTGTCTTCGCCTTGATTGGGTGGTTGGTGGTAGAGAGGCGGGTAAGAAATAAATTGTTATTATTATGTTATTATTATTATCATGCTCCTTTTTTTCCTTGCCCCATTTATTTTAATCCAGATGCTCTTGATGGGGCTTCCAGGCTCATCCTCTTGTATTTCTGCACAGGGGTAAGTATTTTTAACATATAGTGCAACTCCGCCTCTCTTTCTATTTCTTCTGTTCTTTTTGAACAAATTATACCCTTCAAATTGCTGTATTCCAGTCATGGGAGTCATCCCACCAAGTTTCAGTTATACCTATCAAGTCGTATTTGCATTCATGTATTAAGAGTTCAAGTTCATTCTGTTTGTTTCTCATACTCTGGGCATTAATATATAGACATCAAAGTCCATGTACTCGATAGTCTGGCTTCTTCCTACATTATTGTGAAGAGTATTTGCGGGCACTATTAGAGCTGTTCTCTCTGTTATAGTGCATAAGCCTTCATCCATTGTTGCCTCCAAGTTTACGTCTCCCTCCCCTGTAGGATTCAGTTTAAAGCCCTCCTGATGAGGTTCTTCATGCTGTGGCCAAACACGATCTTCCCAGCCCTTGTGAGGTGCAACCCGTCCCCTGCCAGCAGTCCATCTTTCAAGTAGCGTAGCCTGTGGTCCCAGAATCCGAATCTCTCATGTCAGCACCACCTTCGTAGCCAGTCATTCACCCTGAGTATTTTTCTTTCCCTTTCTATTCCTCTTCCAAGAACCAGGAGGATGGATGAGAAAACCATTTGGGCCCCAAAGTTCTTGAGTTTCCTTCCCAGAGCTTCAAAGTCTGATGTGATTTCTTCATAGATCCACTTGGCAGTATCATTTATTCCCACATAGATGAGAAGAAAAGGATATCTATCAGTGGCAACTCTTCAGTCACATCTCTAATCTGTCCTCCAGGGAGACAGCATACCTGTCGATTCCATGGATCTTTGCTACATACTTGAGCTTCAATGCCACACAGCAGGGAGTCTCCCACAATGACTACTCTGATTTTTTTCCACTGTTTAAAGAGACACAGCAGTGGCTCTGAGTCTATTGTTCACTTCCCTCTTGAAGCCTGAAAAAGAACAGGGCTTAAACTCCTTTCAGAACTGTCTAGCGTTGTGTGTGTGTTTTTTTATAACCTTTGAGGTTCAATAAAAAAATAATGAAATGTTGGCCGCTCACCTCCTGCGGCCTTAAAGCTAGCCATATCCTTGGAATTAGATAATGGGGGGGGGGGTGCACACCCCCTCCCTTCCTTCTATATTCCATTCATTCGTGGGAAAACAGAAAGCAACTCAATAAATACAAATACCTCATTGCTACACCCCAGCATTATTAACACATAGCAACAGAGTTAATTAAACTGAAGGAAGCCGTGGATACACCAATGAAGCAGAAACTCTGGTTACAACACACCTGCTTTCTACACAAGTGCTTTGCAAATTGTACATTCTAGTTTAAAAAGAACATATGTCGTTTTGCTATAGAGATTGGAACAGGCTTCGATGACATCCCAATGCCAAAGCTTTCAAATGTGATACAAAGTGTATCTTGGGGGTGGGAAAACCTACATAAATAAAATATATAGATTTTGAGGATGTTACTCAAAGACCGCAGCTTCACAAGGCAGCTTCACTTGGATATTTCTCTCACACTCATTTATTCATTGGCAACGTGCTAGTGTCAAACTTCGCCGTCAGAAATGGCTGGAGTGCCAAGTACAGAAGGAATACCTCCTCCCATATGTGCCTCCCTATGCAGGTGTGTACAACCTTTCTCTGAGGGCCACATGTGATGCTGAGCTGGAGGCCGCACAAGCCCACAGACACATAGATGCATGTACATGCAAGCGCACCACCGCGCGCGCGCACACACACACACACACACACACTTACTGTTTAAGAGAGTTGCTCCTGACACTCCTACCAGCAGGAGCACAAACAAGAGTAATAGACACTCTGGAAGCCACTCTTAGAGAGCAGGAGTCATTGAGCCCTCTGAGAGCGCTGCTAGAGCATCTTCTCAGACTCATCTAAGATCTTTGGATGAGGCTAGAGCAGAAACAAAAATCTGAAACATTTGAAAATGTTGAAAACGATATTCTGGTGTTATCACTTTACCTTCGAAACTGGAATGGATCGTCAACATTCAAAATTTGACTGGTTTGATGGGTTCAACGAAGGGCAAGATTAATATAACATTCCTTGGATGCAACTGCAAGTCATATGTTAGATACTGTCAACTACTGACTGCTATTGTATTCTGGCTGTCATAGGGATTGTATGACACAAGGATTTGTTAAACATGAGAACTTGTCCATTTTGCACCTCTGAATGTGAATGCATTTTTTGGGCAAAGCTCGCAATTTCCTGTGCTTGTGATTGCAAAAAATGAATTCATTAGAAAAATGTGCACTTTAAAAAAGTGTGTTGGCGGGTGGGGGAGAGAACGAATTTTCATGTTTTAATCAATAGGGGGAAATACACATTTGGGGTGCAGTTTTAAAAAAAACATATGCTCCCAAGTGGGTACTTTTCCAATTTGACCCAAAATAAAAAGCTCCCATTGAGAAGCGGAAACGGGGCAGGCCGAGCTTCAAGGTGGAACTTGGAGAACCTCAACAAGCTGAAGCCTTTTGCTGATGCTCCTGTTCCCACCCAACACAGATACTCTCAAATGTTGACTGACACTGCAAATTCTTCATACCTAGCCAATGAGAACTTTATACACACACATCCAAAATATATTCATCATCTAAATGTGCAACAGAGGCTTGAAGAGAGCAAATAGTTCAGCTCTTGATGAGTCCTTGATTTGTGTTCCCTTGTTCAAAGAGGATGGTCAATGTCTATTAGATGTATTTGTTTATTTATCATTTATTTATCATTTGTGATTTATGAGTTGCCCTACATCCAAAGCTCTGAGGGTAACATATAGAACAAAACAGCCATTTTCCTATGGTGGCAGCCCTGCCTTTGGAGCGTTTGGCCTATAAGGCCCTAGTTAACTCCTGACTTTTAGTGCATTGTTTTTCAGGCTTTCTACTTTGAGAAATCCCTTTTCAATTTAATTGGACTTCTGCTCTGTATTCTCTGGAAAATTCTATTTTGGGCCTCTCCATTGCACTGCATGAGCGGAGATTGACGAAGGATGAATCTGTCCATTTTGGTCTCTCTCAGGGTCTCATTTTTTCTAATCTTACGTTTGGTTCATCCCAAACTTTGAGGTTCATTTAAAAGTGCGCATGAAAATTCAGAAACATTTTTGTGCCCATTTCTCCTAATACATGCATTTTTGTACGCCTTTTTTGCCTAACTTTCACATTTTGTATCAAGCAATTTTCCTAATGTAATGCATTTTAAAACATTATTTTCTTTAATATACATATTTTTGCATATGTATTTTTTAAGTTGGAAAACACCATTGCAAAATTCAGAGAAGTGCAAATTTCAAGGGATAACTAAATGTCAGTTCGCCTAGTGGTTCAAAAGTGCAAAAGTAAATTAATTTGCATTAAAATGTGAACCAAACACATTTCTCCCCCATTCTTAGCTGGGAATGTTTGCTAAAACACACTGAACATTCTCCTTCAATTTCTTCATAAGGACTGAAATTCAGGTACCAGTTTGGTACCCTAGCTTTGTAACGTTTTATAAGGGTTACAAAAACTCTTTGGGCCACATGATGCACTCCCTTGAACGTTGTATACCCGAGGTTTTTTAAAACTCACAACAGTTTTTTACTTTTAATAAATCATTATAAGTAAAATAATGTGTCCTTCCTTACCATTTGTGATTTGTGAGGGCAGTGCTTCGTTTACCGGCACCCAAATGCTTAGCAGTTGATTGGTGGGGAAGAAAGAGGGGCTAAGGAGGAAGTGGACGAGTGAACTACAGCGCCCACAATGCTTTGCCCTAAACTCATTGAAAGCTAGGGAATGAAAAGGGAACTAAGGAGGAAGTGGGCGAGTGAACTACAGTGCCCACAATGCCTTGTCCTAAACCCATTGTAAAAACGAAACAGAAAGAGATGGTCAGAAGGGTGTGAGACCACACACACTGCTTTGAAGACTGAAGAATTTTTCTCCTGTAACGTGAGTACTCCTTAATGTAGCCTAAGATGTTTTGGAATGCACCTATTTGGAACGTTTTAAAATACTATTTAAAACGTTCCAAGGTACTGTGTAGATAGGCTCACAGTGAGTTTGGTAAGTCATTTGGGGGTTAGAATGGGGAATGATAAAATAAGAAAGCAAATAAATTAAGCAATACCATAATCTTAAAAATGTAGAAGCATTTATTTGTGAACAGAACCATGAAACAGAATCATTAACAAAATTATCAATTTCCTTATTATCAATTTCCTTACGACAAGAGAGAAAGTAGGAAAATGCCCTTTTAAGATTTGCTGCCAAACAACCATCTCCACAATCTGGATAGAAAATCCAGTACTACAGATGACACATTGGGAAAAAATCAAACAAAATTAGCATGCCATTGCTTGTGGCTGAACCCGCTATACCATTACTGGTATTTTGCTTGTGTAGTGATTCCATTGGTGTTTTGCATTACATGGCAAAACCATAGGTTCCTTTTCTAAGAAAATAATTGCTTAATGTGCCAGATGGTACATCTGGAGAAAAGAACCAGCAGCCTCAAATAATAAAAATGATAAGTCTGATGCACACTGGCCGAGTTCCTAAAAGATGACACTCTTCAAGGCATTTCTACTGGGGGGGGGGGGGGGGGGAGAGAGAGAGAGATTATTCTAACTATAGGCATAATACAGTCAAAGTTACACATGCTTAGGACCCTGTGTTTCTTTAGTATTGGAGTTAAACATATATGCTTAAGAACAGACATTCATCCAGAATGTAATCAAAAGGTCTGTGGAAGCTTTCAAGACTATCAAAAGACACTTGGGGAACAATCTATTTCCTGGTCACAATGAGCAGAGCTGTGTGCATGGGAAAGAATTACCCTAGGAGTCAATGGAGCCCTTTCCCTTCTTCTCACCAGCCATGACTTTAAGGATGACGCTGTTGCTTGGATGGGCCACGTGCTTCACTCTGCGGTTGAAGGAGTTGTCTGGTGTGTGGCCAAGGGCCAGTCAGGGAAATGGAAAGACGACAGAATGTTCCACACAGAGAGGCCAATTGCAATCCCCTCTTTGTGTGCAGTGCACCTACGTGTGAAGGCTTTGTGTTTTGGACTTCATCATTCCAACAATTAAAAATCAACTGGTCACCAATATTTCACCTACCTAGTTAATCAAAAATGTCATCAAAAATCTTATTTTCTCGTGGTCTAACATTTAGAATTGAACTGTTTTGATCTTTTAAATATCTGGAGGTACAGCAGCCTTCCTAAACCTAGTGCCGTCCAGATGTTTTGGCCTTCAACTTCCTTCAGCCCCAGCCAATGTGGCCAATGGTCAGGAATCCTGGGAGTTGAAGTCCAAAACATCTGGAGAAGCATCAGGTTGAGGAAGGCTACTTAAGAGAGAACAAATCATGGAAGTCTCATGTAAGATCATAAGAAGAGTCATGCTGGAGGAGACCAAGACCCTTGTCAAGCATTTTGTTTCTATAGTGGTCAAACAGGAGCTTGCAAGCAGGACCTGAGTGCAATTGTGCCCTCCTGATCATGTTCCATAGCTCCCACTAAATGGTCTCTAAATTCTCTATGGTTATTTAAAATTCTATTGCTCTAGGGTTGGCTATCTGATTGGCCTGACCCTTGGGGTTTTTGGATCATCCAAAGATATGGCTCAGAGAACTATGCTTGGGAGATTCTCTATAATGCATTTTTGGGGAGCCTGTGTCCCCATCATCTGAGACTCCAAATTCACTTTTTAAAGCAGAGGTTGTATTTCCATCTAATGACATAGGGATTCATAAGTCTATATTTTTATTGTGGAAAACTTTAGGAAATATAACAATTCCAGGGGAACTAGTTTCACAAGGGATTAAGGCAGCCTTCCCCAACTTCGTGCCCCCCCAAATGAGTTAGACTACAACTCCCATAATTCCTAGCCAACATGGCCAATGACTCATGATGACTAGGAATTATGGGAGTTGCAATACTACACATCTGAAGGGCACCAGATTGGAGAAGGATGGTCTAAGGTAGGTGTTCATGGTTCAGTTTATTGAAAAGACATGGATTTGATCAGCGCTACACATTTATCCAAATGACATGGCTTTTTATAAAAGGACCACAATAGGCCCAGTTCTAGGAATTTACAGTTTCCCCATTCAGGGAGGCTTTTGCAGAGCTTAGAGTTTTATCTATGCCCATCATAAATAATCACATTCCTGTAGCCCACTGATATTGCAGCTGTGGCACCACAAAGAGAGTGGCCCTTTTTGCAGGAGTAGTTAAAAAGAAGAGCTTTGAATAAGTATGGGGGGCATCCATTGTTTATGTGATGCCTTGAGTTAATGTTTTACTGTGTACTGCATTCAGTAATTGCTACTGGAAGGCAGAGTGAGTCTTCCCTTGTAATGGTTTCTGGCTAATGGTGCTAAAAGAGACTTGACAATATTGTAGCTGCTATTATCCTTTCATAGATTGTGTCCTAGATGAGAATCATCTTTTGTTTTTGTTTTTTAAACCTTTCCTAACCAATGTAAGGCTACTTTTCAATCTTAAGGTCTTTCTGATCATGAAACGCCTTGGGAGGTCTTCAACGGGATGCTGCGCCTCAGCCTGACCTGTGATAAAGCAAGTTGTATGTTGAAAAGTTTTATACTTGAAAAGCACCCATCATTACGAAGGATAAACTATGGAGGGATGGAAGGACCACACATTTCAGGCATCCTGGGTACATTCCACTGTGTATAGGTAAACACATTGCACCCTCTTCTTGAGGCTCCTGTTGGTGGAAACTGGAGCATTCACTGTCCAGGGAGGCAGGCACATTTTAATCCAAGAATGACATCCTAGTGCTGCATTTGGGATACTGCATTTCCCTCTGTCTGCATGAATAGCAGTCATGCCCACTCCCTGCCCATGGGTCGGCATTTGTGGCCAGACCCAGAAGAGATGTCACTTTGGACAACCCAGTGATGCATGCAGCACCACCATGCTGCTGGAAGGGGGCGGGGCATAGGCATTACAAGCTAGCTCCATGCCCCTCCCTTTGCAGTTGCAGTTTCTTGGAACCCACCCAAGGATAGGAGGTAGTGGGGGCTCTGCTGATCCCCGGAAGGGGCTGAGTAGGATTTTTTTTAACCTAAAAGTCTGATTGGCTGTCAGCTTTGGGATGCTCACCTACACCGTACTATCTGCTGGGGGGTGGAAAATTGGCTTATGGGATTGAGATACACTAATTAGGTTAATTGGACACAACAGGCAGGCAGTGTGGGCTGTAAAAGTCTGAGGGAATACAATGAGCACCTGGAGGCATCTTTAAGGCGAAAAGAGTGCTCCTGGTACATGGTGTCTTAGGGCTTGGGACAGGGAAGGACACCCTTTTAGGGTCCATGTGAGTCACCCACCTAGAACCTGGGGACTCGGGGTGGTGGCTCAGGAGGGCACCCCTCACACCTTAAAGTGTGCCCAGAAGTGGGGACAGCAGCTCAGCTACCTCGCCTCTAGGACCAGATCCCACACTGATTTTCACTGTTGCAGAACAGGTTATATTAAGTTAATGTTACTTAACTTAAGGTGTGACTCTAGTTTATCCAACCTTCTGTGTGCCATCTCTTTATCTTGGGGGTTGGCTGCAACTGCTTACACGGGTGGAAAAGAAGGCGTGCACTCAGGGTCGCCACTGGGGTGTAAGCTAAATCTATGGAAGCCCTTGCCCGTGTTGGTTTCTCTCCATTTGTTCCATCACATTTCAGCATGTTTGCCACTTAAAAAACATCTGCCTGAAAAATCCATGTGCAATTTTGTGTGTTTTTCTCCTGTACATTATTGTACAGTTTTGCCTACTACAAATCCTTACAGTAATGCTTATTTTTATGTTTGTTTTTACTGATATACACACTTTTCTGTGCACTTTTCCCTAATATAGGCATGGTTGTGCACATCTTTTGTTTGCAAATCTGCATCGCAAAATTCTGAGAAATGAAAATATTGAAGGAGAATTGCATTCCAGTTTGCATATGATTCAGAAAGTGTGAATTTCATAAGCTCTCAACAACATGTGAACAAAATGAAGTCTTCCTCTCATCCCTAGCTCAGCCTGGCCCTGCTGATCTGGCTGAGGAAAAGGGATTTTTACTACACCATGCAAACTGCTGAGAACTGAACCTGAATATGGGATGCTGAGTTATTTTCCTTAGTATGACATAGCTCTGCTAACTGGGTTCTGTACAATTAGCAAATATAGGTTAGCCTATATCTAGGATAGAAAGAATTTGAACATTGCAAAGAAACCAAAGGCAGAACTCTGCATACCTGAACCACCCAATGGGAACTCCGGGTTGGATCCAGACTTCGTCTTGCTTAGGAAAGTGCCATTCATTGCAATGTGTATTACATTAGCGCTAAGTAACTTGCTCCATTGATCTCAATGGGTCCACTCATAGCATGACTAAGTCTGGCACTAATCCCCTATCAGCAAGAGCCAGGCTACTTGTCATCAAGAATGGAGCCCAGGTTTGCACTAACTGCAGTACAATACTTTATTCCCACATCCCCATGCATTTGAAACCCTTTCTTCTATGTAGGAGAAAAGAAAGGGGGCAATCAATCTTATACTCAATTCCTCCTTCTGGTGATTCCAGGCATATAGAAATGCTAATGTGCCTACCTGCATGATCACATCTTACAGGTTCTGTGTCTTACTTGGTCACATTAAAGCAGCCTTCCCCAACCTGGTTCCCTCCAGATGTTGCAGACTTCCACTTCAATCAGCCCCAGCCAATGATCAGGAATCCTGGGATGTGTCATCCAAAACATCAGGAAGGCACCAAGTTGAGGAAGACTGCTGCTATTTTGATTAAATGAGTACAACGAGGTCATACAATGAGTGGCTGAGACATCAAGGGAAGAGCCCTGGGACAGTCAGAGAGTGGGCAGCTTGCTCTTTACCAAGCATCTCCAGCCTGGTCTCCACAGCAGCTTCGACATCCTCCTCCTCTTCAGCCAAAGATGCACACACCCTTGAGAAACGACTGTCCTCAGCCTGACCTACATTTCCAGCTGGTAAAGTCCTCTGGCATTCCCCACGATGTCATGAGGGAAATTGCAGAAGGCATGTTCAAAAGAAAAATATCTGTTCACCCTAACTTAGCTTCAGCATAAACAAAGGCAAACTAAACAACACAAACATGTGGAAGGAGAAGTAAAAAACAACAACAACACACACCCAGACACACACCAAACTACTTTAAACCCAGAGATGTTTCCAATAAAGATACTCATTGAAATTCAGGAACACAAAACCCCCAAACAGGGTAAAAATACCCCCCAATCTCTTCAACCTCTCTGAAACTTCTTCCCGCGCCCCAACCCCTAAATCTGTGTTCCATCATCATCTCCCTTGTACAAAAAAGTTGTGGTGGCTGTAGGAGTATGAAACAACTTTGGTGTACTAACCACCAAAAGGAACTTTCCATCTGGCAGAGGCAAGCCACGTGTTCTCCAGGAACTGAGTCTTGCTTCAGCAGTCCAAAGTGTTTTTCAGCAACAATCGTGGGACAGGCAGTCCTCCAGACTGAAGAAGTAATTTAATTTCTGGAATACACCCATAGACTGCAGATATAAAGCCACTGAGAAATAATCATGGCTGGCCCCACCCTAAGAGCCAAGCTGTGTAGACAGCAGAACGACGGGATGTAACTGTTGCTAGACTGTACCATTTCAGAATGCAGGTAAGAGAGAACCGGCATGCTATGGATGGCCTCTTTTCTGGCACGGTTGTTTTCTATGACAGGAAGACATAGGAGACATTCAAACATGTGATCTCTCTCTCTCTCTCTCCCCCTCTCCCTCCCCCTCTCCCTCCTTCCCTCCCTCCCTCTCTCTCTCTCTCTCTCTCTCACACACACACACACACACACACACTCACACACACACACACACACACACACACACACACGTATAGGCAGTGCCAGGTTCGGGTTTTGAGGCCATTGGGCAATACATTCTTAACGGGGCTCTCAGATTAACCATGGTAGACAATATTGTAAGAGAGTACCCACACTTATCCCAGATCTAGTATTGCTCTTCTTTAGTCATTACATTCTTCAGTCTTTCTTCACTGCTCCTCAGTCTCGTAAAGGCATTATCAACTGGCCCCACACTTCTCTTGCTAACCATTCCAAAAGGAGATTGCAACTCGCACGGGACATGGAAGGCAGCTCTCCACCTCATCCTTGCATAACCCACAGGGCCCGCTCTGCCATGCAGTAGTGGGGAGCAACCTGTTTCAAGCAATAACCAGGGGGAGGGTGGGGAGGGGAAAGAGAGGGGGAAGGCAGGAATTTGTGTCTGAATGATGCAGAGAGGCTTTTTAAATGTTGGCCCCAGCCAAGGCGGTACCATTTGTGCTCTGCTTCAGACAGCAAAGTGTCTCGGGGTGCCACCGGAGGAGTTCTAGGAAAGCTTTCTAGCACCCGTAGTTGCACAGACGATTCTGGCAATGCAGTGGTCATGTGCAACCACAGCTCAGAAGTCAAAGGGCCTCTCCCCTTAAGTACCAGAATGCAGGATGGGAAGCCTTCAGAGAAAACATGACATCATGAATTCCAAGCACTGGCAAGCTTCCATCAAAATCAACAGAGGTCATTCAACATTAAATAGCCATGTATGTATGCTGCTAGTTAGCTCCATGTGTAATTAATATATACATTTGCAACCTCGTGGCTTTAACAGCACTGCCCAATGGGTAGGCTGACGGTTCTCCCACCACTGTGAATTGCTGGCTGCCGAGTAGTTCTTGTGGCTGCCCAAATTGGGCAGCCCACTGAAATGTCAAAATTGGTGTAAATAAAGCAGATGTGCCATTTTCTCTGCTACGCGGGTCATATCAAAAATCTATGAATTCTGCACCCAGGACATTATTTATTTCATCCTCAGAACTTTAAAAACTTGCCCAACAATCAGAATACTTATTGTTGGGTGTAGTGTTTAAATGTCGAACAAAGATCTCGGGAAAACATTTGTCATTCATCGACATTTCTTCAAGAGGTACAAAAGTTCATGTAAAACACATACAAAGAAAATCAATTAGCTGCAAAACTAAAGTAGCAAGAAATTGTCTGCTGGCAAAAAGCAGTTTTACAAGAGTGGGGCAGACGTAATCAGAGCAGAGGCACCAAACAGGCAGCAAAAGGCCTTGTTATACACCAACTATTGTTAAAATCAATACCAACCAACATATTTTCTTTCCAGGATAAAATTAGCCATGTTATCAAGGTGAAGCAGGAAACCCTGATAACAGTGTACCCAGAGGATTAGTGAGGGCAGCAGGCCAGGCAGAGTTGCACCATTTAATTGATTTATTGTTAACCATCCAGAGAACATCACTTATTGAGAATATTAATAAATGTTAATGTTAATAAATCAATAAAATAATGTTAATAAAAACACAGGTTCTTTATGGATCTGTACTTGCATCCTAATCGTAAACACATATTAGTCACTGAGTGGGGAAACTGGACAGCAGCAGTTACCAGCAGGGGTTTTGCACAGCTTCCGGGCTGACTCATTGTAGAGCAGTCTGAGCAGTGAGAACTTGAATTTCAGCAGCATCACCCTTACAATGGTGTATTACATCTATTCTCAACCTACCTCAGATTTCACCAGTCCCTCCCTGTTTGGATCAGTTAGTTTTTATGTTGTGCTTTTCTTTCCAGTGTGTTTGGCATATTAACACAAAAATACCCTTTCCTTGAGGATCTAATCATCATAGACTTTTAAAAAACATTTTCGATAAGTAACACAAAGAAGCAAAATTTCTGGCAACAAGATTTGCCAAAATATATTACAGCTAAACATGGATATTCCAATTCATATACAATGAGCCTTTTTAAAAAGTGAAACTGTTTTTTAAAAGTTCACATTGGCATGCATTCTGAGCACAGTTCAAGATAATAAATGAGCATGCGAAATTGGGTGGGGGTGCTCTCATAGGGAGAGCACCAACCCACTTCACCCCATTAGAGCAGACTGTCAGAGAAAGCAGCAGATCTCTATTTTTATAAACTGGAGGTGCACAGCTGTGCATCAGCTAAAGAAAGGATAACATCTCCTGCACAGGTTTGGATACACATCGGGGTGAATTAACGCAGCATCGGAGAAGTTTCTCCCTACAAATGACCCCTCCCAAATAAGGTTTAGAAATCTACTCACATCACTGGCTTCACATCACTGCCTTTTCTTTCAAGGCTCCCCTTTTAATTTTTAACACCCTCCAAAAAAAAGATGCCACTGATGTTTATTTTTTCTCTCTCTTTTTCTTTTCACTTCTGTCTTTTCTTTGTTTTAGGAAGCTATGGGGATAGGATGGTTTGTGTGTGCCTCTGTGAGCCTATCTATACTACTGCTTTTAAAACGGTTTAAAACGGTTTATAACAGTAGTGACAACTGTTGGGGCCCACGACACACTCCATATACAGTTTTCAAAATGTTTTCAAAGTATTTTATCCTGTGTGTGTAGATAGGCTCCCTGTGTGCGTGTATATGGGGGGAATGGTTTGAGTGGATTTTTAAAAAAATCCTAAAAATCGAGGAATGAACAGATCTGCTTCAAACCTGGCTTGGCTAAAGCCCTAAGTAAGCGCTATCATGGTGCTAAGTTTCATCTCTTTATCTTTAAAAATGACAGCTTTTTTTTGTTAAATTACAACCTCAAACTTTAAAAAAAAATCCTAAAAATCAAGGGACAAATGAATCTGCTTCAAACTTGGCACGGCTAAAGCCCCATTTAAGAGCTACCATGGTGCCAAGTTTCATGTCTTTGTCTGTAAAAATTACGAAGCTCTGTACAGCCCTGAGATGCAGTGCCTAATCGATCAAACACGCCAAGTTGTTAAAACAGTAGGCAACACAACCAGAGAGGGGGGGGAAGGCACCCACATCTATCACAATGTCCGTCAATCACAAGAACCAATGAACTGGAGGGGGAAGGAAAAGGGACTGGGTGTGGGGAGAGCGATACCAGGAAGCGCTAGCTGGTGCAGGTGAAAAGGTAAACAAGGCAAAATAGCGCACCTATGTGAAAGTGGCCAATGCTTGACATGCTAATGAAACAGGTGGAAATCACAGATGCATACCAGGAAACAAAATAGGTGTGATGGAGCTCTCTAATCCTGATGTCTTGTACATACACTGACTAAACACACCATGGATCGTTTCTTTGCTAATTCATTTCATAGCCTCAATGTACATTGTGCCAAAAGGCTGATCACTGACAGTACCTTAGATAGTGGCTGTAATTTGAAGTGCTACCATAAGTAAGAAGTGACTTACTTTACAGATGGAAGTCTGGCATGGGTATGTAATGGCCCTGGGAGCTGGATTGACCCTGCAAAGCAATTTATAAGTCAGTTTTTATTTAATACTTTTCCTCATGTACCAGTTTTCTATATTTTACCTAAAATTCATAAAACTGGTTTTCCACCTCTGGGACGTCCAATTGTGTCAGGTTCAAATTCAATTTTGGAACCACTTTCACAATATTTGGACCACTTTTTACGTCCATTTGTACAACAAATTCCATCTTACTTAAAGGATACCAAGGATTTTATCAACAAAGTAGAGGGTATAGTCATGCCCCCTGATGCCATTATGGCAACTCTGGATGTGGGTGCCTTATACACCAACATCCCCCACGAAGAAGCGCGTACGGTAATAGAAGCAGTACTGGACAGAAGGGAGGAATTGCTACCGCCCACGCCTTTTCTAATGGATTTGACTGACATAGTTTTGGAGAAAAATTATTTCAGATTTAAAGAGCAGTTTTATATGCAGATCAAGGGTGTAGCCATGGGCAGCTCTTTTGCACCGAGTGTGGCTAACTTATTCATGGCGCACCTGGAAGAATCTCTGATCTGTAACCCACTACGTAATCCTTTTTTCACATCAATTACATTTTATAAACGTTTCACTGATGATATATTTTTGGTTTTTAAGGGTAAAGAAACCCTATTGGATTTTGTCACATGGATTAACTCGATCCATGATACTATCAAATTCACGTTCCAATTTGACAGCAACAGGCTAGCATTCCTTGATACATACGTCAATAAGATCATGGGCAGACTATCAGTAAGTGTATATACAAAAAGTACAGATAAGAACTCTCTGTTACATTATTCATCTTTCCACACGCCTCAACTTCGCCGGATGTTACCATATGGACAATATTTACGGTTAAAGCGCAAGTCCTCCTACAGCATGGACTATCATGCAGCTAGGACACATCGTAGACACCAGTTATTGGACAGAAAGTATCCAAGTGCCATCATTAAACAAGCAGAGATCAGGGTCGATATGGTCTCACGTGACCAGTTACTACAGGATAAGACGAACATAGGTGACAATAGATTAACGTGTTCATTCACATATACACACCTTTCATTTCAGATAAGTAACATAGTCAAGAAACATTGGCACTTGATACAAAATATTCCGGGATGTAGGGAAATTCCCAAAATTGGTTGGAGAAGAACTAGCAACTTATGAGATAGATTAGTACATTCTGACTTGGAAAAACCTTTTTGATCTTCTTTGTCCACTAGGGGGCACTATCGGTGCCATGGATGCACCATATGCCCATTAGCTTTAGTGATTAAAGAGTATGAGGATCCTATTACTCACCATGTGTATCAACTAAGACATTTTTCAAACTGTGCCACTAAATTGGCCATATATGTTATTATATGCCCATGTGGCCTCTTATATATAGGAAAAACCAACCGCCGGATTCGCACAAGAATTGGTGAACATCGTTCCAAATTAAAGCATCGAATTCTGGAAGCACCTTTGGTAGAACATTTTGAGGCCAAACAGCATAGGTTTGATGACTTCAGGTTCTTTGTAATAGACGTCGTTCAGTCACACAAATACAACTGGAATGACTATGACAAATTGTTGTTACAACTTGAAGCCAGATGGATTTTTAAACTCAATACAGTAGCACCCCTGGGGTTAAATCAGAGTCTTGATTTAGCCCCGTTCCTTTAATCATTCTACTGCATGGGCTGTTGGCAGGTAATCTGTAATTAAGCCAAGGAGGCTTGACAATTAGTATTTATTTAGAACAGCTGGACTTAGATGCTAGCTAACACCCAGGAGCAACTCAAACCAGTATCCAATGGGAGATAGGTCTGTAAAGTTGTTTTTGTTAATAATCCTGACAACGTATGGGATATGGGTTATGGGACTGAATGTTTTCTCTTTAATTGAGCAGATAACTGGAAAATAATAAGAACCTGTATATGAAGGTCCCAGTATCTGACACATACCCGGGAGAGTCTGTTGCCTACATGGGGGTGAGTGACTCACTATAAAAGTTATGAGTGGGGAGGACTTGTGGTTTCATCACTGTATGTTTGATAAAACTTAAGCATGTTCATTATGTTTACAGAATGCTCAATAATTAATTAGAAGTTTCTGAAGAAGAGAAGTTGAAACGAGATGATACTCGTTAAGTGAATTGCTGTTATCAAACTAAACAAATTGTTGTTATCAAACTACTGTTATCACATGAAATGGAAATACTTCTGTTATCAAACTGGTGATATCAAACATAATGAAAGTATAAATTATGTCATAAACAAACTGTTGTAAACTGCTGTTATCACATGTAATGAAAAAACTACTGTTATCAAGCTGCTGTTATTATACATAATGAAAGAAACTGATTATTGTTTATATATGTAGTAATATTATCTGTGCAGTAAAAAAAAAGATAAGAAAGTGAAACCTACTGTGTGTTTGGAGTCTTAGACGGTGGTTGCAATTGCATTTAACTTAGCTAATATTTTGGTTGACTATTTTTGTAAGTAGATGCGTGCAGTAGCATTATTTCATAACAATGGTATATTTTTGCCCAGGTTTGCTCATTAGAATTCTCTCTCATCAGAAAATTGGAAGACAGCTTCCACGCTTTATTCGTACTCCCTTTGAAGTCTTTTTAGCACAGTTCAAAGTCCTAATTCCTACCTTCCAGGCCCTAAATCGCTAGCAATGCAGGTATTGTAAGAACTGCCTTCTACCATATGAACCTGAACAAATCTTAAGTTAATTTTTAGAGGCCTTTCTCTTAGGAATAGGTGAATCTCAGTTTCATTTTAATTGAGCCTACCCAGTTCAATTTTAAGATGTTTTTAATAATGTATTTGTTTTTATCTGTTTTAATGGTTTATTTTATTGTTTTTACATTTATATTTATTGTTGTTCCCCGCCTCGATCTGGATGGAGAGGCGGGTTAGAAATGAAATAAATAAAAATAATAAATACATTTTCTTCTGCATTCAAATTTTGTAAATCTCACAAGTTTTTTCTCACCTCAATATGAAGAAATTTAGTACATTCTAATAAAAAACAAACTGAAATGAAATTCTGGTCCATCTGCACAAGCCAATTTCAATAGCTAAAGCTATTCCAAGAATGGAGAAGTCCATGATGTACTTGCCTGCCGTATAGCTGAGGAGAGAAAAAAAGAGGTGTCTTTTTATTTACCTAGGCCTACTAGATGTGTTAGTCCTTTTTACTCTGTTTTTATCTGTTCTGGCTGTTTTGCTAGTTTTCATACTTTTTATTTGATGTTATCAGTACTGTTATTTTAAATTATGTAAAACACTCTGGAAATCTTCAGACTAAACTGTGGATCATTACATTCTTGAAATTAATACATTCATGAAACATCTCTTCTTGAGTGCAATCTCAGTTTATTCTCAAGTACAGAACTGTGAAGCACTTGCTGCTGGATGGCAGCAACTTTCCTTTCCTGACGAATTCTGAGGGGAGGCAGATTAGTTTGTGAAGCAAAACATGCTTCTATTTCCCAGATAATGATTCCCAAGAATATGGAAGATGACAATCCTTGGCATAAGTGAACAGTCCAACCATTGTGTCCTCACCCATTTTCTGTTAAACATGATCACAGAAGGTTCTCACATGCAACTTGGTTTTTAAAGCTAAGAAAAAGAGACCCAAAGAATATCCATTTCCACCACACCAGAGAGCAAGAAAGACATCTGGGGATTAAACACCTCAAGTGCAAATTTCTGAAAGCTTTGGCTACTCAGCACTTGTCAAAGCATTCCAGACTTCCCCTAAGAGGTGTCACTGCCCTTTACCAAGCAAAGAACAGGCTTGTCAATACAACCCTCTGGATTCTGGGGTTTCTATTTTGCCACCTATTCCTGGGGTGTCCCCAGGGGATCCGCTAAACAAGCCTCAAGGTTTTAAACAAACAAGAGTTTAATTGAGAAGCACATGCAGAGAGAGAAAGAGCCAGCTAGCCAATTGGAATTAATAATAATAACAACAACAAAAGAACATATTTAGGAGCAGTTCATAAAAGAAAAGGTGGGGAGGAGAGGGAGAGAGGGAGAAGAAGGGCCCCCCAAATACGTCATACCTGTAAGCACAGTATTACTCCTTTCATAAGATGAAATGTGTAGGATTTGACTGCACCCTGTGAAGAGCGGTTTTCCCAACAAGCTGTTCCCAGGGTTTTGAAAAGCTATCATTCATAAAAAATTATTGAGGGGGAAGGAGGTAGCAAAGGGGAGTTCAGAAGGCCGCTGGCTTCAGTGGAAATGACAAAATAAGGCCCTCTGTAGAGCAAGCACCTGTTTTGCGGCCTCCACAATAGCTTAACTAGAAAGCTGAAGTTCTCAAACAGGAAAAAAAGGGGACAAGAAACAAATATATATCAATGAGAGCTTGTTCTTATATCAAAATACAAGTTTTAACCCACCGAAAACTGCATTATGTAGGATTAATCCACTCTAGAATGAAAGGATACCACACACATTTGCAATATATATTTGTATGGGAAACACATTGGATGGAATCCAGCCAAAGTTCAGCCTTTTTAGATTCCATTGATTTCAATGAGACGAGAGTGTGCCTGGATCCAACCCAGAGTTTAATGCTTTTTACATTAAACTACAATTAATTTTGATAGGATTGTGTTTATGTTTTTGTATGATATGAGACATCTGAAAGGCAACATACACATGTTGAAATACATTATTCATATAGCACCATCGATGTGCATGGTGCTTTACAAGGCCCATGCTCTGAGCTTTTAATCTCTGATCCACATAGGGAAGATGGGGAACACATGGCTCACCAGATATTTTTTGGAGTACAGCTCCTGTCATCCCTCACCATTGGCTATGCTGGCCAGGGCTGATGGGAATTGCAGTCCAACAATATCTGAAGGGCCACATGTTCCCCACCACTGATGTAGGGGAAAGAGTCAGAGAGGGAGGGGGCAAACAGGGAATGAATAGGTGATAGTTTCCTATTTAATACTGGCTTGTCTAGGAAAACTATCAATGTAAGTAGCAACATTTGCAAGAACATCTTCATTTCTTCAGTACAAAGCTTCAGTACACAATGTAAGAAAATCTCTACTATGTAAGATTCTAGTCAACATTTTTAGATGAACTTAACTTTCTAAAAGTTCATATCTTGCAAAGAAGGCTGTCTTTCAAAACTTTTAATGCAAATTGGAGAGGGAGTGTCCTCTCGTTAAATTCTGAGCTCTCTTAATTATAACCACAATCACACACACCACTTTTTGTACACTAAAATTGTAATTTAAAAAGTATACTGACAACTCCATTGGGTCACAATGTGAAGCAACTTCCATGGAAATATTTGCTTTTCCCAAAGATTCACTAATATTTTAAGCCTTTCTATCAGTACCTTGGACAGCACTGCAGGGACTGATTTTACCTTTATTTTTGATTCCTTGAACTTTATGAATTCAGAAGTTAAAATCTCTATTTTGATTTAGAAGTTTGAGATTTCTTGTATGTTGCAATGATATTTATAACAGAAAATTTGATCATGCTAGAATGACCCAATTAGAACAGTAATGAACTCTGATAGCTATACAATCATTCTGGAAAATTAAGGAATATTGAACACACACACACACAATTTCTGTTTGCTTTGCTTTTGAGAAATTGTAATGTATTTTGAGAATTCTGCATGTAATAAAACAGAAGTCACCAGTGAGGTTTATACAATAATCGTGTGATGGTGAGGGGGTGTCATTTGGAAATATTTCCTTATACAAAATGTATACAAAAGCCCACAGCAATTCAAGAGCTACTAAAAGGCACAGCATGCAATTCAATTAGAGAGTGGATTTATACCTTCCTAACCCAAATTAAACACACACACACAGCTAGAATTCACTCATCTATTATCATGAAAATCCAACCCCTCGTTTGCTTTTAAACAAAAGAGGGAGAAAAATGGATCTCTTTTGTTTACAAGCTCTTGAAAGCAGTAAGATTGCCACAAGACTTGATCTGACTACTCTGTTTCCTTTAAAACTTGTTAACACACCCACCCCCCTGCAAATCAGCAGTGGAGATGTCCTGTATTAATCCTCTAGCATGCAGAACATGCCCCTTAGAAGATAGAACACCACTGGAAGAGGACAAGGGGAGCTGTTGTGTTCAGAGAATTAATCTATTCTGAAAAATCAAAAGCCAGACACCCTCAATACAGTAATCAACATATTTTCCACTGTGAAAGCCCCCCCTTTCCATTTAGAACTCAAAACCTTACCCGTTATATATTTTCAACGCACAACAAGAAGTCCAAACTCTTCCATATCTGTTATTTTTCATATCAAACTCATGGGCTTGTCTAAATCCGAGTGGGCACCCTTCAGTGAAACCCCAAATGCAAAGGAGGAAAAATGGATTCCTATTCTTTTTCTTAAACCTAATTATTAACTGGATACAATTAGTAACTCCGCCACCCTGAATGGACAAACTCTTTGATTTGAGGGACAAAACAAAAATGCAATTGTGGACGAACCAATTCTTCGTCAGGATTTCATACATAGCAGAAAAGCTCCCACTTTGCATTCTATTTGAATGCTAAATATGTGGCACCTAATATTTATGCAACATGCTCACCTGGCTCAGAATTGGGACTTGTCAACATAGCTGTGCCTGGTTAGATGTCACTTCCTCCATAAAGCTGTGCCCAAGGGCTGCTGGTCTTGGGGAGATTTAGAGTATCTATACCAGGAATTCTATGGTTCAATACACAGATCATGTGAAAGCATCCCTAGACTGCACTATGGGCATATCATTTTATCGGTGTATGTAACAAATAGTTAACTGAACTTTCCTCTGTTTGCTCCAAAGTATATATTTAAAATAATATATTGCATATGTGTTCCAATAAATCCCATCCCTGTTCTACTTTATTGGAGAATGAGAAGGTATGTGTGGGAGAAGAGGGTGAGTTTGAATACTATACATTTGATTATTCTAATTTGAAGGCAAATATTTGATTTCAACTTTTTGGGAAGTGGGGTGGGGGGGACTACATTTGGGAAGTGAGGGGGGGACTACAGTAGCTTAGAATAACAGTATTTTAAACAAGACCTATTTTAGGGCACATCTCAATACCTCAACAACTGAAAGGTGTATGTAAGGAAACTAATAATTTGTTCTGATTTTTTTTTAACCTAAGGGAACCAGTTTGGGACATGGGGAGTTAATTGACCACTGTCTCTCTCGCACCCATCTCATTCATACCACATTCCACAGTGTTAGAGTTCAACAACAATACGGAATAGTACCCAAAATAGAGAGGCAGAGTCCTCCATTCTTCAGTCTCTCTTGAATTAATTAACTGGAAATGAGTTTTGTCAATGTTTTGGAAAGGCAGCGGGTGAAAAGAAACTGCTAGAATTAATCACAGTGAGAAACTACCTCTTCAGTCTTCCAGAGTTCAGAAAAAGCCCATGAGAAGCAAAATAATAATAAAAGGGGAAGTGGGCTGACTTACCAAGGGAACAAATAAAATTCAAACAAACTTCCAGTTCTCTAGAAACAGAGACAAGACCTAGGGCGGATGAACTTAACACCTGCTGCAGCAGTTTCAGCATTTAATTCACTTTGGAAAAGGTACATAATAGAAGAAGAAAATAAGATGCTAAAGAGTGTGTGTTGCTATTTAATTCACTACAATATATACACGATTTCACAAAGTTTGCAACTATACATTGTTTTTCAAATAATTCCTCAAATAAGAGGAACAACAATAGGTGGTTCTCATGAATAAGAGGTATTAGGACACGTTCCAGTCATTCCTTCTCATGTTCAACTGAAGTGGCAGCAGGCGATGTGTGAGTGACTCGCACTTACTTTGTCTCTGCTTCTGAGTCTTACAAAGGGGGAGAGATAAATGAGTTCTACCCTCACAAGGGAAAACCCTCATGTTTGCATGCAGGACACACACATCTCCCACCCATTCACACAAGACTTGTAGCCAGCTTGGAAGGAAATGGGATCATACACATGCTTCCTTTCTTGGAGCTTTAGGTGAACATCTAGAGTCCATGACTACAAATCAGCTTCTTAGATACTGTATATTTTGCATGAATGGAACAAATGCGCTCAAACATTACCCCTTAAACATAAGCAGCCAAATAGTCATACTTTGGGATTTGACGTTGACTTGGTACTTTATTCAGTCTAGAAAGGGGCAAGATAGTAGTCAATTGGTATCACTCCATTGATGGAACACTCTTTTGATTGAGCCGGGATGGTGGCAGCGTTGTCAGCAGAACAGGGAGGGAAGTGATTTTTTATATATATATAATTTCCCCTCCCATCTGCAGTCACTGCACTACCTCCCACACTCTTCTACCTCTCACACTCTTCTAAAGTGTTCCTCAACCCCCAGAGCAATTTGAGGGGGGCATAGGGGCTGCAGGGTGGAGGGGGAATCACCCAAAAATCACCTTGCTTCTTGTTTCATAGGCGGAAGCCCTGCTGGATCAAAGAGTAATCCATCAGCAAAGTGACACCCGATTAGATATAATCCTTTGACTTTATTACTCAAACAAACAAACAAACAAACAAACAATCCAAAGGACTAGTCAAGGGTTTTTATTCTGGATTGATATCATGTTCACAGCAAAACATCTTTCCTTCATAGCTACTTAAAGATTTGGCATCTTTCTGACAGACTTCAAAATTAGCTTCTGATCTTGCTGCTCAGCCTTCAATCCCATGCTCTCCAGGACAGAATTGTCAGCCAGTCCCTGCTGCTCCATCTGTGCAATGAGTTCTTGGTTTCTCTCATTCTGTTCAGTGAGGCTGCGGATTGTGTACACTGCCCACTGGCTCACAACTGTTGAATAGAGTTAAGGAATTTCTCCTACGCTCATTAGATCTGGGACAATTACAAATATTTGCATTTCACTAATTTACAGGGTAGATTATGAGCTTATGCTGTGTGCATGCAACTCTTACTGAAAAAAAAAAGTGGAACATCAAATGACCATGTGCAGAATAACAATCAATATCATTTTTAACCATAAAAATAGCTTTAGGGACAAAAGCGTTTTATAGCAACACAAAGTTAATATAGGTTCCAGAATTGTTATGCTAACACTCTACATGGAAGGAGGTTAGGGAGTGATATTAAAAGTACAATCAAATGCATGTCTATTCAGAAATAACAACTCCCCCCCCCCCCCCCGGAGTTCAATGGAACTTACTCCTAGGTACGTTTATCTAGGATTGCAGCTGAATTTACCTTGCATCAGGACATTAATCATGTTTTCTTCCTTTAATTTTCTAAAAGCTTGTTTCTATTTTAATCATTTTTGTTTTGAAGAACTACACAATAATTATTTGTTGTACATTGTTTATATACTGTGTTACTTCTGTAAAATGAAAAGTAAAAAACAAAATCTTTTTAGACCACTAAGACTACTGGTATTGTTTTTGCTAATAAGTTAATGACTAAGGTAGTCTGCGACAATCCATTCCTCTTTCATGGTGGTCCCCCTTCAAGCAAAGTTTAAGGCAAATGTTAGATCCAGGTTTAATAATTTCCATTATCATTGATGAACTATGTTCTGAGCAGTCCATTAAAACTATTTACTCAAACGCTGCAATGGAAGTGTTATGTCACAAAATATAACTGCCAACAATACACCTACGAAGAAGACAAGGAATTCTGACTCACACCGTGCAAGAGCAGAGTGCCTGTAGGGCACCAATTATTTGCTACATGTAGCTTCACATCCATGAGAAAGCTATGCATAATATACTCATATCCTTCATATATATATTTTTGCTAACTTTCATATGGCCATTTGCCTGGAGGGAATGAGAGGAGCTGTCTGGAATTTGGGTGGGGAAAGAATGCCAACTAAAATTATTAAAAAGCCTGTGGAAATTATGGAGGAGGTATCAGTCAACATGGATCATTGTTGCACATATCCTGTAAAAAAAAAATTCAAATAAAAAAACTAGTTCAAAGTTGAATCTTTGAGTGTACTAGACTATTTATTAATACTGTGCATTCCCCAAAACAACTCCAGCACAAATGCATGGAGCACTATGGAAGCACAATTGTTTTTGACCAAAGAGCTTATTGCTCAAAAATAAGATGAGTGGATAGACTTAAATCAGAGAGAAAAACAGGACAGAGAGCAGATGTAATAGGCAATCACCCCCTGCAAAGGACAATCATAGAACTACTCGATCCAAGTTCTCAATTTTGGCACCATGTTATTTCAAAAACAGGTTTGAAGGAGAACTCCATAGATTTGATAGGAAATCCCTTTCATACATACACCATTAACACACAGAACAATAAAAGTTCTGAGAAAGTTTGCCAAATTGTCAACGTTGCACAAAACGATATCCAAGATGGAAGAACCATGCCACGTATCCAACAATGGCCACATGACAGTCAGCACATTACCATCTTTTGGTCGATCTGAACATCACTATCGGAATGAAAGTACGTTACGATGTTGTTCTTTAAGTCAGATACAATGCATTAGTTGCCACTCTTTAACCTAAAAAAATATAGAAAATGGAGCTGTTTCCCATATCAATAGGCCAAATCAAATAAAACATCGAGGGATTTACTGCACCCACAATATAAACACGAGTATCTAGTTATATAAACACAAAACTGGAGAAAAAAAAACAGATGACGAACATCTATTGGTCTTCATAGCCCCTTATAAGTCTGCTACAGCATTTTACAGTTTCAGAACAAGTATGACAAATATAATGCATGGAACATTTTATTTCTCTAAACATAAAACTGGCCCCAAGATTATGTTGGAAATGTTGATGTGGTCCTTTTTCATACAAGTCATCAAGACCACAAACCCATCCTTGATGTGGAGGTGCCAGTCTGCACTGTGGCTGCTTCCATGTGATCTGGACAACCCCTCTCACCACCAAAGACTACTACATAGGGGGCATCAGCTTCGTGAACTGGCCCTCTAATTAATAATGAAGTCCCTTCAAATATTTGCAAGATCAGGTAACCTAAGTTAAATTATATTTATATATACCTTTGTGCACACTGATAGACTGTGATGGAATAATACAAATGCTAAACAGAATAAGGTTCCATGAAATAAATTATGAAGCTTCACATGGTTCATCTTATTTTCCTTTTCATACAACTCGCATATTGCCTGCCGGGGGAAAAAAGATTTGGGGGTTGGAGCTTGTTCACAGCTTTCTCCTTTCCTAATGCAACTCTTCCAATTCAAAGTCATGAATATGTATGATTGTTCTTAACATGCTGGGTGAGCCTGAGACTTCTGGATGGCTGGATGCAGACCTATACAGCCTTAAGTGTCACAGGAGATTAAAGCAAGACCCCAGTTAATATTCACATTACCCTCTTGTTCTTCCCCAAAAGACAGATAGAAAATTGAACATATTCTAAAGTCCATAATCCGACCAACATTTTAAGTACTTTATTGTATACCCAGATTTAGAGAGACTGCTTCTAAAGTTTCCATAGTTACTACAAATAGGAGCATGAGCCCATTTGTTGCCAAACTATACAAAAGAAAATAAAACACAGCAATCACAGTAGCTCCAATTTTGCAGGTTTACTTTAGATTTCTTTTTTTAAAAAAATCCCTATGTTAGTACTACATTATGGTGAACCTTGTTAATGCTGTGACAAAGTAACCATTTACTTTTTATTTAAAGCATTGTATCCCCCATGCAAAAATAGGGGGGGGGGGGGAAGTGATTTTTAAAAAAATCAGTCTAATTACATGTCTTCAACTTAAGCTACAATTATACAAACCTCACAGTGAAATCTTGAAAAGAAGTCCAACTGATTTCAATCAGACTTACTCTCTAGTTTGTACACATTCTCATTTCATGCCCAACATTAACCAATAAACACTTTTCTAAAAGCGCAGCAATGATATAGATTTCCTTTTTGTGTGAGCATTCTAAGGAAACTATAGGAAAACATGGAATTCCCCAATCTGGAATGGGGCCTCATGCCATTTTCCATTGAAAATCTCCCCCCACCCAAATTTGGCCTAAAGGTACTGTTTCCTGTAAACAACCCCTTTGGAGCAAATAAGAACTGTGAGATGGTTCATCCGCAAACTGATGCAGGGCTTCAATTCAGATTGGGAGTACGGTACTAATCGGGGCCCGTGCAGTCCTTTAAAAGAAACACTTCAGCGTTTTAAAAAGTGTGAGCAGTTTGGATCCAATACAAAGGGTGGTTTGGTAGCAGGCATAGGTGTGCGCAGCACATTTCATTAGGGTGTGTATCCAGGGAATTTTATTTTAATTAAAAAAAAAAAAAGATGAACATTTATTGAATACTCGGTCATAAAGGGCATTATTTTGATTCATTTATTTATTAAACACTGTAGACACTGATGTCTTGCTCCGCGTTTGGCTTGCCTGACTGCGGGAGGACTGTTACAGGTGAGGAGTGAAGAGATGCTCCTCAAGCCCCAGACAGAGGAGGGGCTTAAGAGGCAAGATTAGCCCTCGGGGTTCCCTCCTCCTGGCATCTTTGAGGTGTGGCTCCTGGCAGAGCAATTCCTTTTCGCTCCTGCTGCTGAGAGCAACTGTGCCCTGTTCGGGGCAACGACAGCAGAGCAGCCAGAGGCCTGTTTCTGCTGCATCTGGAGCCCTACTCAAGCCCCCCCTCCCATTCAGCATTTATTATTTGAGACATTAGGGTGTGCCTGGGCACCACCGGCACCCCCCTTGTGCACACCTATGGTGGCAGTGCTTAACCATTCCTCTGCTTGATCTTATCCTGCAAATGCCTCCAGCCATTTTTAAACTTGTTTTCCTTCCAGCTGGGCTCCAAGAACAGCAGACAACAAAACTGCTGGGGGCGGCGAGGTGTGTGTGTTCCTGACTTCAACGGCTAGTCCGCTTTTGGTTTTCAATTTTATGACTTATTTTTATGATTATTAGCATCCTGGTTTGTTATTAATTGCTCTAACCTATTAGAAAAATCACTATAAATATTTTAGAGAGTAAAAACAAATTTGCATGAGAGAATCAAAGAGTGCAGTGAGGATTAAGCACCCATTCCTACCATTGTCTATCTCCTATAGATGTCCCCTCAACCCTGTTATCTTAATAAAGACAAGTTTGGCCAACGTAACA
This sequence comes from Anniella stebbinsi, assembly GCA_029215795.1. NCBI lineage: Eukaryota > Metazoa > Chordata > Lepidosauria > Squamata > Anniellidae > Anniella > Anniella stebbinsi. The sequence continues at coordinate 106,120,155 of JARDYH010000003.1, forward strand.
CATAGTTTAACCCTAAGCCAAATTGATATAATATCCAATCAACATGACTCAATGTCAAGTATCTGTGGGAGGGAGTGGAGATGCTAACAACATGCTCTGAGGATTACAAATATGGCTGGAGCAACTCCCGTACGAGGAAAGGTTGCGATGTATGGGGCTATTTGGTTTACAAAAAATGGCAAATAAGATAGAGGTGTATACATTTATGCATGGTGTGTGGAAAAAGTGGATAGTACGTTTCATCACACCACATAGTACTGCTTATAGTTTGATTTTTTAAAAAATTATGTGTATTTAAAATGTTTTAAATATTTCAAAATTGTACTATGTTTAATTATAGTTTTAATTGTTGTATATCACTACTTGTTTTAACTGTACATGTTTTAATTTGTAAGCTGCCTTGGGTCCCAGTATTGGGGAAAAAGGCAGGAAATAATAATAATAATAATAATAATAATAATAATAGTTGATGCCCTCTCCTCCTCCCCAGCTTTAAAATGGGATTTTATAAATTCATAGAAAATAAGGCTATCAGTGGCGACTAGTCATGAAGGCTAAATACTACTCCATGATCAGAGGCAACATGCTGATGAATACCAGTTGCTGGGGGAGGCTATTTCCCTCCTGCCCTGCTTGTGGGCTTCCACCAGGCATCTGACTGGCCAGTGTGGGGAAAAGAATGCTGGACTAGTTATCCTTTGATATGTTCCTGCAGGGTTCTTTTTATGACTTGTGATGCCTATGCTATGCTGTAGCTATAGCTGCCATAGATATGTATCATGTAAAAGGGGGGAAAAGGAAAGGAGGGAGAGAAAAACGTATCTTGCAAATGGAGGTACTTGGAGGTGGGATTTTCCCCAGGACAGGACACTGAAAAATGTGGCATTGCTGGATGAAACAGGGCAGTTGGAGGGTAATAATGCATAAAAAGTGCCCTCCCACCACTTACATACACACTCAAACTCCCACTACACATACTATATCCACAACACATTTAAAAATTAAACAGGCTTTAAGGTCCTTGGTTCACCTTAGTTGTATTTGGAAACCTAAAACCATGTTCCCCAACCTGACATCCTCCAGAGCTCTTGGATTACAACTCCCAGAATTCCCAAATTGGCATGCTGGCTGACAATTATGGGAGTTGCAATCCCACAGTTTAATCTTCACTTTTGCGTTTGGGAAGTGCAGATTAAGGCAGACACATATCTCTTCTGTGCTTGAAAGGCAAAATGTCACCTCAAAACATTAAAAATAAAAAAACGATTAAAAAGATATTGGAGGGAAAGTGCCATCATGGCACCTTAGAACAAACATGGCTAAAAGCTACAAGGTACGGCACCTTTAAAAATAATCAGACATCATTTGAAGGTCTATCAAATTTGTACATTTACATGTTATAAAAGACACTCTTAACTCAAATCTATAACACTAGCTTAAAACCAAAAACAGGGCACATACATTCTTGCCACAGCAGCTGCCCATATTTTTAAGTGGCATTTTTAATAGAAACCTATAATTTATATGTAACTAAAAATCCTTTGGGTTTAAAAATGGAGAAGGAAAATCACACTCTTGGACAATGTAAAGCCAAAAACATTCCATGCCTATGATATTCAGTTTTTAAGCTATTTTTATTTCAACCATCTCCTCTTTAATGTTCTAGAGAACTTTGCCCAAATACGTAAATCAACCAAAATTCCGCACTACTGCATTTTTAAACAAAACGTTTACTTCTACATCTACTATTGCTTAATGATTTGAAATGCAACACTTACAAGTATAATTATACATACATTATTATCTGGCACTAGTATTTTAAGACCAGTCAGTATGCCATAGCTAGCAACATGCACTCTGCTGCAGTGAGAGACACCCAGGAGCACAAATTTCAGCCCACAATTCCAATGTGAATGTGAATGCTCCCTGTTCCACATCATAAGACTCATCTAAGCCCTATTCACAGATCGGATGCTTCTTTGGATGTGAATGTGAATACAAATTCCAGGGCTATCAGTTGTTATGCATCACCAGTTGACTACAACTGGATTGGGATAGTAAGTGTTGGAAATTGCCATATGCTATTCACCAACATTTCATATTATGCAAAAATTAAAGCTTTTTCATGGTTTTATTATAGAATCATAGAATCGTAGAGTTGGAAGGGGCCTATAAGGCCAGCGAGTCCAACCCCCTGCTCAGTTCAGGAATCCACCTTAAAGCATCCCTGACAGATGGTTGTCCAGCAGCCTCTTAAAGGCCTCTAGTGTGGGTGGGCCCACCACCTCCCTAGGTCATGGGTTCCATTGCCGTATTGCTCTAACAGTCAGGAAGTTTTTCCTGATGTCCAGCCGGAATCTGGCTTCCTGTAACTTGAGCCATTATTCCGTGTTCTGCATTCTGGGTTGATCGAGAACAGATCCTGGTCCTTCTCTGTGACAACCTTTCAAGTATTTGAAGAGTGCTATCATGTCTCCCCTCAGTCTTCTCTTCCCCAGGCTAAACATGCCCAGTTCTTTCAATCTCTGCTCATAGGGCTTTGTTTCCAGACCCCTGATCATCCTCGTTGTCCTCCTCTGAACACGCTCCAGATTGTCTGCATCCTTCTTAAAGTGTGGTGCCCAGAACTGGCCGCAATACTCAAGATGTGGCCTAACCAGTGCCGAATAGAGGGGAACCAGTACCTCACACGATTCCAAGAGCCTTCTCACTTGTCGTATTGATTAGCCAAGTATCCCCCATCTTGTAACTATGCATTTGGTTTCTTTTTCCTAGGTATAGAACTTGGCATTTATCCCTATTAAATTTCATTCTGTTGTTTTCAGCCCAGCGCTCCAGTCTATCAAGATCACTTTGGAGTTTATTTCTGTCTTCCAGGGTATTAGCGATCCCACCCAATTTTGTGTCGTCTGCAAATTTGATAAGCATTCCCTGCATCTCCTCGTCCAAATCATTAATAAAAATGTTGAAGAGCACTGGGCCCAGGACTGAGCCCTGCGGTACCCCACTTGTTACCTCCCCCCCAGTGTGAAAAGCTGAGAATGTATATCGTTTAATACAGCCTTTAATAAAATTACCTAGGACATTACATTCCTATAGCACCCCTTAGCCAAATAAAAGCATGGTCACGATTTAGATTTGTGAAAGAAAATATGTAAACTATATGTGTATGGCATTATCCTTCTCTAAATATTTTTACACCCCTAAATTTGCAAGTGGACTGAAAAAAATATTGTGTTCGAACACTATTTTTCTGTAGGTGCTGTTCTTAGAAATGATTGTTTGACATAATAAGTGTCTAATCTCCTTCCTAATAGCAGACATACATCTTGTCCTAAGAACATGCACTTCCAAGTGTCCCATGCTTGAGACTTGAAAGCTGGCTTAAGCTCAGTGATGGGCATTTTCTGGAGGTCAGTGGAAGAACTTTTAATATCGCACTCAGTATAAAATGTTATACAACCTTGGTAGGGCTGGAAGCTTTCACTAGTTTACTCATAATGGTAGGGGCTGGGAGTCAAAATGTCCTTGTTTACTTTTTGAGACTGTTGTTATAGAGTGCTACAACTGGGACGTACAACAAAAAGTTGCAAGGAATTCCTCACTTCCAAACAGGAGACGCCCTTTTCACAAATCCAGACAGACAGACACGGCTTCCTCTGAGATACTAGAAGCTCTTAGGGTGTCTCTTTCTCTCTCTTTTCCATTTTCCCCTTCCAACAGACACACAACATTGTATGGCTTCATGGTGTGAACTGAGCATGTTCAGTCTATGTTGGGGGTTTGAGCGATTGTATTTCTGCAAATCTTGGGAGTCCCCCCTGCCACGTTTTTTCTCAGTGGCCCCAATTTGGTTGCAGTTTTATCAGCATAGCAGCATTAGAGGGAGTGATAGTTTAAGGAATGAAAAAGAAAATATTAAGGTGGCTTGTTCTTTGAATAACATTATAGCTTTTTAATTATTACACTTTAAACTTCCCGACCTCCTTTAGACAATGAACCCATACTGATGTTATAGCAATATACAAAAATACAAAAACATTTTAATTTTAATTAATCAACTACAATATTTTAAGGGGTACACAGCCCCAAATTTTAGTCCATTCTAGAATTGAATGTAAACACATGGACTTAAATTTGAACTTCATACTCAAATCATTAAACAAATAATACTGAGAACTACTCTCAGTTGAGTTATAATAAGCCTGCACAATTTGCAAACCCAATGTAGCCTCCCAGCCATGGATTGTGGCCTGCCAAGTTCTTAGTAACTTTCCTACCTTTGTAATCCCAGACAGGCAGCAAAACGGGAGGTTTTGTGATTCCCTGGTGGGGTTTTACACATGGACTTGGCAAGCTGCAAATTGTGCAGGCTTGGCTTAGAATTCAAATGTTAAAGTTAAAACAATCCAGATTTATTTTACCCTGACTTTCTCAGGGATGAGCCAATTAAGTAAACCACATCACATCAAACATTTTGTTGTGATTTATCTTTTTATTTGTAAGCCACCATGAGTTTAATTTTATCAGAGAAAGGCAAGATGTTAATAGCCAAACAGTATTTTCTCTATAGTGTTTTGGGGGTTGCTGTTCTAGTTTCAATGCAATTGAGTTCATGCAGAAGCGCCCATCAAAAGCACTCATGCGTCTGATCACCATTTTTGAAGCTACTGTATTGTATTAGCTGCCACAAAACAGAATGACGATGATATTTCACTCCTTCAAAACTTAATCACATCCCCTGTTTTTGCTCTCCTCAGCAGCATGGTTTGTTTTCACAGCATGTGGCCTGTCTCAGGCTGCACTTTTAAGTATGAAATGCTAGTTGGTTTCCCCAAGAAAGTCTTTCCTGGCATGTCACAAAACAAACTGCCATTGTTGTAGACCATAGCAACTTGATTTCTCCTCGATTTAACCTGAGGTTTCATAAACCACAATTATACTAACCATTGCCATGAGGTCAAAAGTATTTTGAATCTACCTCTGAGATGACTGTCAGACTGAATATAATGATAGAAAATGTTCTTCAAATGGGTATATGTAAAAAGTAGCTCACATTTATATTTTCAGCGTTTTATCCAAACTAAGTGTGGATCCACAACAACGATTGCAATAGGAGAGCAAAGAGAAACCACAGGTTTTCTTTTCTCAAATGCTGCCAATTTTTGCTCCTTCTAAGTAGCCAGCTGCATGATCACCCAAGAAAGGAAGCACTGCTCTGTTCTCATCAAGTATTACCAACATTTGGGGTATTGAAAAGTTTGCCAGGCTCATGTTAACAGAACACAGAAGCCTTGCTATACAGGTCTTCCAAGTCAAAGAGCCCCTTATTTTCATCAGCTAAACATGAAATGACATATCATCATCAGAACCTTTTGCTACTAACACGCACAAAAACGTGTGTGCAATAACTAAAGGCAGTTATAGAAGAAGATCATTCTGGCTGCAATCCTCAAGCCACGAATTTTGAAGTACTTCCAGAGAGTTCTATGTGATTACTCTACAATAAATACCCTTGTTTCTCCCATCTAATACAGGAGGGGTTTTCTTTTTAGAAGAGGGAATCGGAGCAGGGAGTGATCTTGTTGCATCACAAATTAAATTGACTGAAATTAGTATTCTATTTAAATTTTTAACCAACATTTAAATTGCAGATTGACTGGGAAGAGCTGGAAGGGATTACTGGATCAACAGTGCACTAATGTCTGAAGGAGAGGAAGGCTCACGTTCCATTTCAGCTGAACAATTCTTTTTCACTCTGAGGCAAATTCATATAATACTGGCATTGCCAATGCAGTTCCCACAGGTCATGGTGCCCAATGAGCGGGGCCATGCTGCCCATGGGGCTCTCCACACATTGTAGGTGGGGGAATCAGAAATTGGGAGGGACACTGCAGCTGAAACTGCCTCACTTTACAATGCTGGGTGAGGCAGCTACACTCGCTGCTATCTTCCCAATCTCTCATGCCTTCTTAACTCACCTCCTATGTGCATGCTTTAGGTGGGTGCAGGAGGCACTGGAATTCAGGAAGGTTGCACCACCACCTGCTCCGCCGAAGATGTCAGCGGATGAGAAGAAAGAGCTGCAGAAATGCCCACAGTCAGAGCCCTAGAAGAGCTTCAGCTGCCAACATCCCCCACCCACCTTCAGCAGCAGCAGCAGCAGCAGCAGCAGCAGCAGCAGCAGCAGCAGCACTCCACAGGTCCCCCTTCTCTTCAGTGCATCCGCAGCCAGTTTAGGCTGTTGTGGCTTGGCATCCCACCTTGTCTAAGGCTGACTTGCCAGAAATGTGGAGAAAGCAACTGCAGCAGCTGCTGAGCCACAGGTAGCTGCCATATCATTAGGGAAGGATTGCGCAAAAGTATTGCACAGGGTCGCATAGAGGCCACTGCTGCCTGCAGCAGGCTGTGTGTGGGGAGACTGATGAAACTACAAGGTGGCTGCAGGAATGCACGATGTGAAGAAAAATGGAAGAAAACCCAGGCATTGGATTCCTCCCTCCTTGCTTGATCTGGGAGGAGGGAGGTTCAGCAAATGCCCGATGAAAATGGTACCAGAGACCATGCAGAGTCTGACCAAATGCACTGCTTTTATCGGCAGTTGCCCAAAATGGTGAGGCTTGTGCAGCATTCTTCAGCCATTCTCTCTTTCTCCTCCTGGATGATACATGGGATTTAACCTCCTTCTCCCAAAGAGAACATAGAAAAGCTCAAAACTCAACTGACAATTGGAACCATCCAAGGCTCAAAGTCAGGGTTGGATGTATTCTCATTCTGCTCTCCTCTGCCTTCTCAACCCTTCCGGACACTGAAATTTTATTCCTCTGATTTTGCACTCACAGCAGCTCAATCCTCAGGCTGTTTACTCAGAGGTCAGTCCTCCAATGGGACTTTCCCCCAGGTAAGTGTGCATAAGATATTCTCTCTCACATACACCACCCCATACACAATTTTTTTACTTTTCATGGGGTCTGATAAAAGTCAGATCCAATAAAATTAAACTAGATTATCTTGAATTTGCATGATTTTTACCTGCATCTTTCCAAGCCATTATCAAATTAAAGCCTGATATACTGCACAGTTGAATAGATTGGGAAACATGATCTGAGGCACAGGATACAAACACATTATTTGTACAAGAGATCCTCCTGAAAACACCAAGAATAATAGGCCTCTTCTGGGCAGTATCTAATTATGCCACTCAACTAGTGCAAATGATGTTACGCTGGTGGAAATTAGGTTCCAAATTATGCCCAAGAGAGGAATCCAACTAAAGTTAGGTTTGTGCAAAAACGGTTGTGCAAGCGGCTATGAAGCACTTGCACAATGAAAAGATTTGGTGAAGCACCGCTAGCGATGTTTGAGTTTGCGGAATGACATCTCTGGATACTGCCCTCTGTGTCCACAAAGGACTTCTGTGATTTGATGATAGCTCTGTTGACATTTCATGCTTTTGTGCCACGGCAGCACTGGCACGGGTCAGACATGTGATTTTTTTTATGGTAAGGTCTATAGACATCAAGGGAAGCAGACACTCGCACAATTGTGTGGGGCTGAAACCCGCACGATTGCTTAACTCACTTGTTTACTGACACTTTGTCACTGGGGCTCTTCATGTTCAGGGAGCTAGCTCCCTTACAAGTTTGTCTCCTTATATAAATAGTCTCAAATGCTACTGCAGGGAATCTGATGGGAAAGCCTTGTTTGAAAAGGAAGGGAGGTTGTGCGTGAACTCCTGATCAACACTAGTTTTCAGTGGCTGGGAATGTAGATTAATTAGCTCCCCAGGGAATGGTGATTACTATTTAGGAAGGAGAACTATTAAGAATAGTGAATGTGAGACCTATTTCGGGGAGTTCCTGTATTCAAGGGGCTGTTGCAGGGGACAGCAGGCAAAGGGTAGGTGATTTGGGAAGGACGTGGCATGCAAGGACTGAGTCTCTCTCTCTCTCTCTCTCTCTGTGTGTGTGTGTGTGTGTGTGTGTGTGTGTGTGTGTGTGTGCTTTAAACTAAATGATAAGCTGAACTCTGAGCCCAACCTGAAGCTAAACTGCACTTTTTCTTGCACAGGAGCAGAGTCTTCCACTAGTTAGTCCTTAAGTTCTTTTCAACCACTCAGAGATCTTTGTAAGTGCAAGGCCTGTAAGTCCTTGCTGGATCCTGCCCCCAGGTGAGATTTAGCTCTCTACTGTAAGTTTGTCATGGGCTACTCCTCATGGATTTAGCTCCCTTTGCTGTGCCCTCATTGGCTTCAGCTGCTATTTATGGATTATAAATGATCACTTGAGGTAATTTAATAGATAACTAACTAATTTCACTTACTTTTTCCTTACACAGTTGATTAACTCCCTTGCTTGCTGATGCTTTGTCACTGGGCTGAGAGCTTCGTCACTTGGGTTCATCGCACTCGGAGGAAGCCAATAAGACTTATGACATTTCTTAGACTTTTGCATTTTTTTCTCCCTAACTGCTTCAGTTTGCACAATTACCTCTTATTCTCACCCTTAACTGTCATATCTCTTCTCTTTTTTCTTTTGGTTTAGGATCAAATCTTGGGGATATCGTGGATGGCATACTGAAAGCTTTACTGGACAGTTGTAATAATTACATATTTTATACACAATATTTAAGCAGATAACTCTCACAATAAAACTGCATTCTAGGGGACATTGTAACACCTACAAGACCAACTTTGTATACACTTTTAAAACAGTTGTCTTCAACCTGAATTTTGCTATCGCTATACTTTGGTATGGATACATTCTGGAAGTATAAGTTTCAAAACTGATAGCCTTCTTACTTTCTGGTGTTTCCACTGGAATTCCACTACAATCCTAACAACACAAACATCTACTGTTCTTTCATCATAGAACTGCCTGATCTGTGAGTTGAAAATATTTCCCACCAATGGTCAAATTTAATCAAGTACCCATCTACCTGTTTATTTCAGCTGACTGATCAGATGTCTGTTGAAGTAAAAGCTTCAGGACTAGCTACAATGACCAAGTTTGGTTAGATTTAACTACTAATCCTAATGTAAAGTGACAACAATGAATCTGGGATATTCAGAAAGTTAGAGAACAAGACATAATGAAGATCAACTAGCCCCATTTGTTTTAAGACTGTCCAAAAAGATGTAGTTTCTCCACTTGATTACTACCCTTCAAAAGAAGCAATAGTAAAGTCCATTCAGCATAAGGTTAAGAGATTTAAATCTCAAATACATTAGCTATTTGCTTGAAAAAATGAAAAGGAAAAAAGAAAAACAGAATTGATGTTCTGTGATTTTTTCTCTAACACATTTGCCTAGAACATTACAATATTCTGCATCTCATAATATATAATCCATCTATCAATTTTATGCTATTCAGAAATATAAGCCAGGACAATAAACACACAGAACAAGCTATACAGCACGTTTTAAATTTTGTAGTTCAAAATGCAAACACTTAAGTTTTATTTAAAGTGTAATGGCCCTTCCTATTGATAATAAAATTAAAATGGCAATAACCTATTTCTGATGCAAGCTCTAATTTTTCCTAAAGTGGGCTGTAGAAATTACAAAGTAGGTTTAATATTGGTGGCAAAACATTAACAAATGAGCATACCAGAACACTGAAGTTGGTGATCAACTCTAGAAACTTGGGACAGAATCCAGAGGAAGTTAAAATATGCCTACATCTCTTAGAAATAATTTCAGCTGATGTTTTTTTTCTCTGGTGTGAGGCTTTAAGAACGTTTTCGAGGCACTAGGAACATTCTACATTACCCCAAAGAATTTGCATGTACAATGCCACAGTCAGCTCAAATTATGTTACAAGGAATCATGTACAAGGTTAGAATGCTATTAAAAGGATACAAGGGTTATTGTCATCAATACTGCAGTTATCCAGGATCAATGGTATGCCATCTAAGTCATAAACCTATAAAAAAAGAAAACATAGTTCATTAAACATTTCTCCTTAGTTGGTAGGCAGGTAAAGATCTATTTATTTATTAAAACATTTGATTCCGGCCCAATATCACTAGAATCTCAGGATGGCCTACAGATAAAATCATACAAACAGTATAAAACAATAAATATACACAGCTAAAAACAAATTAAACCATTCATCAAGCTGATTAATCTACCATCCTAACTCAACTATAAATAGATGTATTTCTGCTCTATAGGGACATAACCATTGTTTAGATATTCAGATATAGTGCTTAATAAGTGGCCACAAACCAGAATGTGAAATGCAGTGTTTGAAGTTAGTTTGCAAATCGTGACTTGCACAGCATTAACCATGGTTAAATTTTACACCTGCACGATGGATAACATTTCTCTAGCCTCCCTGCTTGAAAGGCAACATGCAGGTCTCACTCGTATGTGCTGAACCGGTATGTACTGGATGAGGGCTAATAAACTGAAACTCAATCCAGACAAGACTGAGATGCTGTTAGTGGGTGGTTCTGCTGCCCGGATGTTCAACCTGTTCTGGATGGGGTTGAACTCCCCTTGAAGGAGCAAGTTTGTAGCTTGGGGGTTCTCCTAGAACCATCTCTGTCACTTGAGGCTCAGGTGGCCTCAGTGGCACGGAGTGCCTTCTTCCAACTTCGGTTGGTGGCTCAGCTACGCCGCTATCTAGTAACCTGGCTTCAGTTGTCTATGCTCTTATAACCTCCAAGTTAGATTACTGCAATGCACTCTACGTGGGGCTGCCTTTGAAGACGGTTCGGAAGCTGCAGCTTGCGCAAAATGCAGCGGCCAGATTGATAACTGGGACCAGAAGGTTCGAGCATATAAGACCTACTCTGGCCTGCTTGCAATGGCTGCCTGTATGTTTCCGAGTCTGATTCAGGGTGCTGGTTTTAACCTATAAAGCCTTACACGGCTTGGGACCACAATACCTGATGGAACGCCTTTCCCGACATAAACCTACCCAAGCACTACGTTCAACATCTAAGGTCCTCCTCCGAGTGCCTACTCCGAGGGAAGCTCGGAGGTTGGTAACAAGGGAGAAGGCCTTCTCTGTGGTGGCCCCCGATTGTGGAACGACATCCCCGACAAGACCCACCTGGCACCAACATTGTTATCTTTTTGGCACCAGGTCAAGACTTTCCTCTTCTCTCAGGCATTTAACAATATCTGATGAGCCTGGGTTTGTTTTGTTTTTAGGCTTATAGCTTTTTAAAGTTATTATAGTGGTTTTTGATGTATGTTTAAATGTGTGTATATTGTATGTTTTTGCTGTTTAAATTTTTGTATATTGTTTTTAATTGTTTTAATCTTATGTAAACCGCCCAGAGAACTTCAGCTAGGGGGCAGTATACAAATGTAATAAATAAAAACATTTCCTTATTTGCATCTTCCAGGAGAAGGCCTTAGCTTTGCAAATGGTTTTCGTTGTATATCAGAATTTAGGCAACGAGCCATGGTTAACACTAATGCACTGGGGCACTTTATAAGTGTTATTGCATGCAGAATATATATAACATTCAGTACATAATACAGGGTAATCAAAGAAAAATAATGGCAATAGTTGATTGTAAACTGAAATTTTCTATATACTAAAGCAAAAAAATTAAATGCATGTGTCCTTGTCCAATATATATAAATTGGAGTGATACAGTTTATATCTTACACTCAGAAACCATAAATGATTTGAGTTATTGATCCAGGTGCAATCTCAAGCACATGATGTTTAAGAAATAGGAAATACATTGTGCCTCCAACTACAAGGATCTCAAAAGAATCTCGTACTCTAGCATCCTCTTATCAATGCCAGTATTCTCCTATCAATGCCAGTAAACACCTAACCTCCTTCTTCTGGCATGAAGAGCCAATCCTGCACCTGCCTGCACAAATGATACAGCATAGTAAAATGTTAGAAAAAAGGGTGGGCCTAACCATAGTATGGCCCGGTTCAAATGATCTGTGCTGCTGGGTTAACGAAGTGAGATTTGTGAGAGTCCTTTGTCTGCACGCACAGTCCTTTTTCTTCTCAGTGTGTACGTGCATATTATTCAGAGGTTTCAAATAAGCATAGTTTCCATATTGTCCAAACCAGGAAACTATGGCACCAGATTCAGAACAAACCAGGATCTTAAACCAGAGTTTGAAGTTTGGACAAAATAGGAAACTATGGTTAAATGAAGACTTCTTGGTTTGATTGCCATGTGCCACAAAGGGAGGAGGGAAGGGGGCAAAAGACAAATAACTTGGTTTAATAAGCAGAGATATAGTTTGTGTGTGTAGCATTGTAAAGAACATGAAATGATTCCCATAATTTTTAGTGCTGGTGCAACCTATTCCTGGCGGAAAGGAAAAGGTGAATGAGTATAACTGTGATTTCGGGCAAATCTGCACCTGCAGCCCTTTCGCAACGGAAGGCGAATGCTCCCACATGTTCCCCGTTTCCACGATCACCCCTCACGGGGCACACGTGACTGACCTTTCCCGCAATTTTAGGAGAGTCGTTGCGGAAGCACGTGTGCCCCGGTGCGGTGGATTCGCTTGTGTATCGGCAGAAGTGGGCGGGGCTAGGCAGACAGCTATGGGGCACAGGATTTTTTAAAATGGCCGTTAAGCATGTGCACAAGCGCAGCAGCATATGGGAGGATAGGAACTCCATCGAATATGTGCTCCTGCACAGGGATATGCTTGTATTAAAAAAACACATCACTCAACAGTAACACCGATACCCATGCACACGCCCCTCATAGCTGATTGGCTGTTCACTGAGCACGGAACACCCGGCAAACAGCAATGACCTCGCAAAGGGGGGGCACACCGCAAACGTCCTTTGGAATGGAAGCGAGAGGGCCAGAAAAAACGCGACAAAAGTAGTCAGTGATATTCCTGAATAAATGAGAGGTGGAGCCAAGATCGCCGCAGAATCAGGTGAACGTCATGTGCCCCATTAGTGACGACTGCAATAGAATCCTGCAATAAACGGCTGGTGTAGACTCCCCCTTAGAAGGCAAGCTGAGAAAAGACAGTGGCTGGCTGCAGTTTGGCCCACTGCAGATAAAATGCTGCCAATCTCTCAACCATGGGTAAGAGATCAGGAACAGCTGCAACCTGTGCTCCTTCAATCTTCCCTTCTCCCCTCTCCAGCATCTATTTCCATCTTGTCTTAAACCATGTTTAATGTTATGCTTTCATTGGTGTTAATCAGCTACTGTTACCATGTGCCCTGTTAAACAGGGTGGCAAGCTCTGGTTTCAAGCTTTGAACAGGAGGGTAACACTCAAGTAGAAGGGACACAAACCTGTGGTCCACTCTGAATCTCTGAACCATGGTTAAGAAATGGGCAGTGTTATGTCTGCACTGAGCCTAGCATTGTTGTAGTACATAGCAGTACTGTAACTGCTATAACCTCATACAGGTTCATGTTGCAATAAACAGGCTTTTATTACAGCCCATTATTTCAAATTAATGTTCATAACACCACCACATATTTCTGTTCCACAATGTGGGTGGGTTCTCTCCTAAGTTATGTTTATTACGTGGCTCATATAACAATTCCTCTACAACAGACATATTTTCAAAATCTACATTTAATTAGATTTATTTACTGAGGAGCTGAAGTTAAGACAGACTACTCCATTTAAGCAAAAGATCTTTTTACCGTCAGATGTCATCAATCATTGTTCCTGTTTAACTAAAGTTTTGCAAATGACTGATTTTAAATGTGCTAAGGCTCCTAGAACCAAAACAATCTCAGTGCTAAAACCCAATTTGCAACTGTCTACAGTCACATCACAATGCACCAGTTAAATCGCCTTCCCACAAGAAAATAAAAGTATAGCATTTATTTGTTTTAAACTTTCAATATGTCCAGGCATGCCAAATGCTAAGCGTAAAGCTCTCTCTTTGACACAGTAATTACTGATTCAGACAGTTTTCATTCCAAAAGGTATACATCAGAAGTAAGTCCATTTTTGATGAAGAGTTCAGTAACAATGAAAAGGGAACACGACAAGGATTGTGTGCATTTCACAAGTCTGAAAATTCAGCACATGATCTGCTGTGCTGGTAATGTCAGCTTTAATTTGAAAAACGCTGCCTGTTCCCAAACTGCCTTGATGTGAAACAGCTTCGAAGGCAGTGTTGGCTAAAATGCTCAAAAAACAGTATAGGGCAAGGCAGAGCTGCCACATCTAACTCTTTACTCTCAGAATTACTCTATCCCCTACCCCCCAATTTTTCTATCAAGCTATAGTATAGCATAGTGATTAAGAGAACAAGGGTTTCCCCCCCCCCCACACACACACATTTCACTGAGACCCCCTCTAGATGGATTCTGTTTGATGCCTGTTCCTCCGATTATGTGCACCTTCTCGGAAGCGCTTTATTGTAAATGCTTATATGCAGGAGGTAATTGAGCACTCAACAGGTGACCTTACCGGTTGTTTCAAATGCGCTTTACAAGTAGTTAATGCAGAGAATCGCTTGTTCACATAGTCAAAATGCGCTTTAACGGCCGGAGCAAAATAAAACTTGCTATTTAACGCGCATTTGATAATGAGCATAATCGGAGAGAAAACACACCTCTACGCCTGATTTACGCTCCGTTCTTGTAGAGGTAATTTTTTTAATGTGCCTTGAAAGAGCTTTAAATGCCTCTTGTAGAGGCAGCCTTAATTCTTTAACTCACTGGGTAGCCAAATGCAAGTGACTAGCTCTCAGCCTCAGAACTCCCCACCCCAATATCTCCAATTAGTAATATGGAATAATACCACAAGCGAGAAAAGATAGATAATAATAACGCTAGCATTTACTCCAGTCCAACATATATGAAGCACTTTGAACTTTTAGAAAAAGTAATATACAAGCATGAGAAATTAGCAGCCCCAGATTGCTAACCCCTTCCTCTTCTCTATTCTGTTTTCACCTAACACAACATCTATAATTTTTTACCATTTTGGTTTATAAAACTTAATCTGAAAGCAGATCACAATGTACAAAATGAAAGTGCAGATTCCAGTGGAGTTTCGGCTGATCTGGCAGATGCAACCATAGAACTGACGAGCCATAGTGGGTCTACTAACATAGCCTTTATTTTAAAACAACAGCAACAAGAAACTCATTGTATTAGGGGAGGCAAACACATTTCCCTCCTCCCCCCCCAGTGAAATAGCCTTCTAGCCTTCCTTCCTTCCTTCCTTCCTTCCCTAGCCTCAGGCAGGCCACCATATACACCAATCTTAAAAACCAAGTTGATACAGCAAAAATATAACCCATATACATACTCCAAATACTTCATTCTCATTGTCCATCACAAACTTACAAATTGGCAAGAATTACAATTACATTTTATGGTGTGTCACAAACAAAATCATTAGAAATATGCTGCAAAGATTAAGGGTGTTTTTTCTGTCACAACGTAACTGAGAGTGGAAAGCAAAGAGCATGCTGTATTTGATGAGGGGTCTCTACTGTTTTTCCTTGCTTTAAAAATAGATTTGCTTTCCATTAGGGATTGCATAAGGAACAAGGCAGTGGTCACCCTGGCCTTACCTACACACACACACACACACACACACACAACTGTATAGACAAAAGACATATAATTCATAAATTTCTGGTCATTTTGGATTTTTGGGAATATGCATATCCCTGAGTTTTACAAACCAGCTATAAACAGAGACTTCTCTTGTATTCTGTAACACTAGTCAGTTAATGATAAATTATCACAAAAGATCTGCGTATCAGGTGAACCAGCTGAAGCTCTAACAAGCAACAGCAGCTTCAAGGTTAGCCTACCTAGATTATAGAGGCACAAAGGCAGTAGTAGTAGTTAGCTTTATATATTGCTAGCTGATATGCCCAGAGTTGCTCGGGTCTGTGAATAATGTTTATGACATTTATTTGATAAATAATAAATTTCTCTGCAACTTATTCATCTTTAGGTTGGTTTGTTGTTATTAATTTGGTTGAGTTCATAAATTGTTTTGTTGGAATAAATGGGAAATTGTGTTAATAAGAGAACTGTATTTTAAATTAGAGCTTTGTGATAACACACATTTTTGTTTTACCTGAAATGCCTACACCTCCTATCATGCCTTGACTGGAGCAGCCATCTAAACTTCAAAAACAATCAGGACACACAACACCCTTTCTACCAGCAAAAAAAGATGCAAACCTAAAAATATGTTTTCAAAATAGACCCGGCATTGCCCAGATATCTGAATAACATATAGTAGGGAAGCGGATCTCAGTGGACGTGAGGAACTGTTGTATGCATGTGCTCTGAAGTTATTATTATGAAAAAAGGAAAGCAGCCAGAACACAAAATACTTTATTGGCATAGTTTACTATATAATATCTAGGGATGTGCACTGACCCCCCCGGATCGGATCGGATAGCGGATCGGAATCGGACCTGGGGGGTCAGATCGGATCGGATCAGAGGATGGTCGGATCGGATCGAACCCGATCCCGATCCGCGGATCGGATGTCCGATCCGGATCGGACGCCATTTTGAATGCTTTTTCCCATAGCAAAGTATTGTTTTACAAAAACGCCTATAACGTTTTCATTTTTAATGATAGAAGGATGAAACTTGGGGACATTGTAGACTGGTTAGGGATAGTTATCTGTGAGAAATTTCAGAAAGATTGGTGCATGCGTTTTGTGGCAATTAATTTATTAATAAATAACCAGGAATGCCTATAACTTTGTCATTTTTAAAGTTACACACATGAAACTTTGCCACATTGTAGGTGGTACCTTGGGACCTATGTGTGTGAAATTTCAGAAACATAGGTGCTTGCTTTGTGTGGCAATTAATTTTTGAAACAATGAGGAAAGAAACACCTATAACTTTTTTATTTTTAAAGTTACACACATGAAACTTTGCCACATTGTAGGAGGTACCTTGAGACCTATGTGTGTGAAATTTCAGAAACATAGATGGTTGCCTTGTGTGGCAATTAATTTTAGAAAAATGGGTAGTAGTGGGGTAAATACAGTTATGCCTCCCACTTTTTTTTTTAAAGATACAAACAGGAAACTTGGGTACATTACAGGTAACACATGGCTTGATGTGTGTGTGAAATTTCAGAAACATAGGTGCTTGCCTTGTGTGGCAATTAATTTTTGAAACAATGAGGAAAGAAATGCCTATAACTTTTTTATTTTAAAAGTTAGAAGTTTGAAAGTTGCTCACTTTGTAGATGGATTAGGGGTAGTTGTCTGTCAGAAATTTCAGAATGATAGGTCCAGGCATTTGGTGGCTACGAATTTTTTAGATTAAAAGTTATAAAAGTTTTTCCACAGAGGCTTGGGCTGTCAATTGCACCCCCCTCCCCCGCCTCCCCCTCCCTTTTTTATCTGTCAAAACTCCGTGTTGTTGTAAAGGCAACGTTGGGGACTGGCTGGGAGCTTCCCCTTGGGGAAAAGCACAAGTCCCATAGCTTGCGCGAGAAGGGCGGCGCGCGCTCCTCGCAGGTAGGATCTTCAAGACAGCAGCATCAGCATCAGGCAGACATTCAAATAACAAAGTCCAACATTGGGGACTGGGTGGGAGCTTCCCCTTGGAGGCAGCTCTGTCTCCCACCTACCCACTCATCGCAGGTGGAGAAGAAGGGGGTGCACATGGAGGAGCTGAGCACGGAGGGGGAGAAGGCAGCTTCCTGATTTACTTCTCTGTAGCAACTGCTCTGGGCAGAGAAACGGACGTTCGTGGGGAGGGGGGTTTAAAGGGATTCATTGCATAGCACTTCCCCACTGAGAAACCATACTTGCCCATAGGGATTCATTGCCTAGCACTTGCTGAAATCTTACAGGTGTTAGATACCATCTCCACACTGTCTTATAAAAATTCTCCTTAATTCTAATCGACAACAACTTTAACATTCTTGCATTCCACAACCTCTCCCAGTTATAGTCATTAATTTTTTCCTTTACATCTTCTTCCCAGTTCGTTTTTATAGCTTTAGTAGAGTCCTGAAGATCATTGTCTATCAATATTTTATATATCTCACTAGTCAATGCTGCTGTCTTGAAGATCCTACCTGCGAGGAGCGCGCGCCGCCCTTCTCGCGCAAGCTATGGGACTTGTGCTTTTCCCCAAGGGGAAGCTCCCCGCCAGTCCCCAACGTTGCCTTTACAACAACACGGAGTTTTGACAGATAAAAAAGGGAGGGGGAGGCGGGGGAGGGGGAGGGGGGGTGCAATTGACAGCCCAAGCCTCTGTGGAAAAACTTTTATAACTTTTAATCTAAAAAATTCGTAGCCACCAAATGCCTGACCTATCATTCTGAAATTTCTGACAGACAACTACCCCTAATCCATCTACAAAGTGAGCAGCTTTCAAACTTCTAACTTTTAAAATAAAAAAGTTATAGGCATTTCTTTCCTCATTGTTTCAAAAATTAATTGCCACACAAGGCAAGCACCTATGTTTCTGAAATTTCACACACATATCAAGACATGTGTTACCTGTAATGTGCCCAAGTTTCCTGTTTGTATCTTTTTTTAAAAAAAGTGGGAGGCATAACTGTATTTACCCCACTACTACCCATTTTTCTAAAATTAATTGCCACACAAGGCAAGCATCTATGTTTCTGAAATTTCACACACATAGGTCCCAAGGTACCACCTACAATGTGGCAAAGTTTCATGTGTGTAACTTTAAAAATGACAAAGTTATAGGCATTCCTGGTTATTTATTAATAAATTAATTGCCACAAAACGCATGCACCAATCTTTCTGAAATTTCTCACAGATAACTATCCCTAACCAGTCTACAATGTCCCTAAGTTTCATCCTTCTATCCTTAAAAATGAAAAAGTTATAGGTGTTTTTGTAAAACAATACTTTGCTATGGGAAAAAGCATTCAAAATGGCGTCCGATCCGCCGATCCGATCCGATCCGGATCGGACCTCATCGGATCGGATCGGAGGGTTGGTCGGATCGGATTTTTCCGATTTTGGGGCGGATCGGATTCGGATCGTGGATCGGATCCGATCCGATGCACACCCCTAATAATATCTACATTTAACAGGTTTGGGGAGAGAGCCAGGATGGTATAGGAACTGGTGACTTGGGCCTTTTATCTGACATGAAAATACTTAAAATCCAAAATTTCATGTTTTTAGATTTTTCTGGTACAGAGTTCAAGTTTCTACCCAGTGTTTATTGGGCCCCCTAAAATATATGCCTGAGAGGTAATCATCTTAAAGTAGCAGGCCAGTGATAGGCCTGAGTTAACCTTTAAACAAATTAAATCCATTTCTTTTCCTCTCTCACCCTCAAGACAGTCCTTCAAGGTAGGCCAGTCCTACGCCTGTGAGGTAACTTTAAAACAAATTAAATTAGTTTCTCCCCCCCCCCCCCCATCTTCAATGCATGGCCAGTGCTGCCTTAATAATTTTCCTTGTCCCCACAAAAAACAAAAACGACAACTCCCAGCGTGCCTTTTGCTGTGGTGCCCAACTTGCCCAATGGGAGTCCTGCTGCTGAAGCTCATGGGAAGTGAAGTCTGGCTGAGCCAGTCCACACTACACTGTGCAATTGGTCCTCATAGATAGGCCATGAGGGAGCTGGCTGGCTGACGGTTCGCTTGGTTGCCGTTGGCAATGGGCCTGCTCCCGATGGGGCCTTGCAACTGAGGCAGCTGGCCCCAGGCGTTCTCCCTCAGGCCCATGAGGGTGAGCCACTACTAGATAATAATAATAATAATAATAATAATAATAATAATAATAATAATAATTTATTTCTTACCCGCCTCTCCGTCTGGATCGAGGCTGGGAACAACAACATGATAACATACATAAAACTGATTAAAACATGACACATATTATTAAAACTGCATAAAAAATCCTAAAACATCCTAAAAACATTCTAAAATTCCACTGGATATGCCTGCCAGAAGGGAACAGTCTTTATAGCTTTCTTAAATTCTAAAAGACTGCCAAAGCCTGATAAGTCTTCCCTCCTGCCCAAGGCATGCTGGGAGTTGTAGGCATAAGCCTAGGTCCCTGAATAACATGTTAATCTTTGAACACCATCTGAGATGTGGTGGAAGACAACTAGAGAGCAGGCCATCTTGGTTGTGGCACCCTGCTTGTGGATTTCTGAATAAAAATTATGATTTTTAAGTAAAAGCTTGACTATATCACTGAGACAGAAGAGTGAATGGAGGATTGACTGATATAGCTGAGGCTAGAATGGAATGGTGGGCAGGGTTAGTGGCAGTTGGAGAAAGTCAGTTAGAAGGAGAACAAAGACAGTTAGTGAGAGGTCAAGGTTTGGTCACCCATACTTTATTTTAAATCAGCCACTCTACATGCCAGTACTACACCTATCAGCATGCCTTTGGCAGCCCACAGGTGCCCACATCCTCTGAGATGTCCTCTTGTTGTCGATGCTGCTCTTCAATAGAGTGTCGAGGAGTAGCATCGCCAATGAGGGGAGGTAAGCGGGTATCAGTGGATGCACCCAGCTCCGGCCAATCCTGCTGGGAATTGCCTTGGCCTTGGCCTGTGCTTCTCACCTACCAAGTGCTACATCAGGAGCCTGTACTGAAGGGCCAGGGCTGGGCCGGGCACCCCCCACCTTTGTCGGGTCTGTTTCTGGGCATGCGCAGAGTGCCTCCCCTTCCTCCCTTCCTCTTAAGGGCAAAGGTTACAGACTTGCTTCCCCCAGATTCTGAGAAAACAGCGATATCAGGACGGAGTGCCTTTGAGCATGTTTGGTCCCTCAAAGTCATGCTGTTGTATCTAGTTACATTTGAAAACCACGCAGAGGGTGGGAGGAGGCACCGCAAATGGATGCAGCCCATTTATGTGGTTTGTTTCCTTTTATGTGGAATTGGGTTGACTGCTCAAGACCAACCTTAGGAGTCGGGGTTGTAAAAGACACGCAGCAGCCACCAACCTGTGCACTCACAAAGGCCGCCAAAGGCCAGTAAGTCTGGCCTCCTGCCCAAGGGATGCTGGGAGTTCTGCCCAGCACATGTTGGGAGTTGTAGGCGTAATCCTGGGTTTTTATTAAATTCTTTAAAAATACTTAAACCCCCAAAATTCATGTTTTTAGATTTTTCTGGTACATTGTACAGTCAGACCTATCACTGTGTCACCGTGTCAAGTTTCTAACTCATCTGGAAGTGGGTAAATATTTCCAGACATACATGATGCACAGATACTTTCCACTTTATAGGTAGAAATATACGGTCCCCACACAAAAAGCATGGCGCAAATTCCTGTCTAATCTAACGAAAGAGAGCTCATTTATTCTCTAACCTTCATAGATCTCAGAGCCTAGGATATAGACACTTTGGCTTATAATAGATGCAACTGCAGCTTGTGGCAAAAAACTCTATTATTGGAAACCACCACATCCTGCAAATCTGCTGAAATACTTGTGGATAGAGGCTCCTTTCCCCAGGACATATGCTGGAATGGCAAAGGCTATGATGTGACACACATTTCCCTATTGAGATGGATGGCACAAGGAATTGAGATCCTTTCCCAGCCATTTCAGGAAGCCCTGTACCCACCCATTCAAAGCAGAACCTTGTCCCTATTGATTTCTTAGGATTATGCTCTCCTGGCACTATGAAACCTTTAAAGATAAAGACATATGGGGACAAAATGAGGTTGGCCTGATGATATAACCAGAATTTTGATCTCCCCACCCCTGAAAAGACATTACATATATACCCTGCCTTTCTTCCATTCAACTCAAAGCAGATCAAAGGAAGTTTTCTATCTAAACTCTGACCATCATAGGCCTTCAGCCGGTGCCCTCGGATATCTGGTTTAGGTGTCTATCAAATAAAATGATTACCAACTGACACAATTTTACCAGTGTCTTGCAATCCCATCAAAATTTAAACTGAAACATGTTTAAACATTTCTTATTTGATATTCAACATATAATAAACAACTACCTGTAACACTGTTCCATTCATATTTCAAACATTAGGTTGTCTCTTTTATAAATTTCACCATTTCAAGATAATAGATAAAACATAAAAAACAGTGTCAATGTTCTCATGTCATTAAGCTTTGCTTTCAGATGTGGCAACGTGGGAATCTACTCTATAGGGATGATAAAGGATCTATACAAAGTGATGAGGGAGAGGATAAAAGAAGAAGAAGAAGAAGAAGAAGAAGAAGAAGAAGAATTTATTTCTTACCCGCCTCTCCATTTGGATCGAGGTGGGGAACAACATTATGATAAAATACATAAAACTGATTAAAACATGACACACATTATTAAAACTGCATTAAAACATCCTAAAAACATCCTGAAAACGTCCTAAAAACATTCTAAAATTCCACTGGATATGCCTGCCGGAAGAGAAAAGTGTTTATAGCTTTCTTAAATTCTAAAAGAATGTTAAGTTGATGAGTCTCCTCCGGCAGGTCATTCCACAGTCTGGGAGCGGCAGAAGAGAAGGTCCTCTGGGTAACAGTTGTCAGCCTAGTCTTGGCCGAGTGTAGTAAATTCTTCCCAGAGGACCTGAGCGTGCGGGGCAGATTGTATGGGAGAAGGCGATCCCGCAGGTAACCTGGACCCAAACCATGTAGGGCTTTTAAGGTAATGACCAACACTTTATACTTCGCCCAGAAACTAATTGGCAGCCAGTGCAGCGATTTTAAAGCTGGCGTAATATGGTCCTCCCTAGGTGTACCGGTGACCAACCTGGCTGCCATATTTTGAACTAGTTGAAGTTTCCGGACTAGGCACAGAGGTAGCCCTATGTACAGCGCATTGCAGAAGTTGAGCCTCGAAGTTACCAGCACGTGCACTACCGTCTTTAGGTCTTCCAACTCTAGGAAGGGGCGCTCCTGGCCGCCACATCTATCTGAACTGTCATTTGGAGCGATGGATCCAGGAGCACCCCCAAGCTGCGAACACAGTCTTTCCCAGTGTAACCCCATCCAGAACTGGTTGACACACCTTCAAACCCAGATTGGGGCCTTTGACAGTAAGCACCTCCATGTTGTCTGGATTCAGCTTCAGTTTGCTTTTCCTCATCCAGCCCATTACCGCCTCCAAGCATTCATTCAGAGGAGACACACTATCCTTAGCTGACGCTGTTATCAAAGGCATAGAGAAATATATTTGGGTGTCATCAGCATTCTGATAGCACCCCGCCCCAGATGAACTGGATAATATATACACATATACACACACAGCCTGAGTCTGAAGCCAAGTTTTTTCCATGGTGTATAACTCAAAATAGGCCACCTAAAAGGATCCTATTGAACAGTTTCACAACTGAAAGATCTTCATCATTTTCTAACTATTTTGTAAAGGAATGAGAGAATGACAGTGTAGATTTTGTGTGTGTATATATATATATCTATAACATCTTGCCAAATAAAGGAAGCACAGTTTAACATACTCAAAATAAAATTACAAAATTCATTCCATGTCGCTGAACATGCTGAGGACATCCTCTCTCTTACTAGGTCATTATTGTTAGTCCTGACCCCACCACCACTTCCTTTCAGTCTATTGCCCATTCCTCCCTGTAGCTCTTCAGCATAATTCATAACTGTATTTTTATGCCACCCTTCCAACCAAAAGCACAGGGGGGGCTGCCGATGCAATGTCTCCCCTCTCCCATTTTTATCTCTCAACAACTCTGTCAGGTAGAATCGCTTGAGAGATGTAGACTGGGCCAACGTTGCCTGTGAGTTTCAAGCTGGTGTCAGGTATCTCTGTTTGGAGTACAGCTCTTCAGATTCCACGACATCATGTTGGCTCATGGCATATAGCATTTTTGTTATGTGAAGGTGCCATTTGAGCAGCCTTGGGACCAGGAGTGGGGTGGAGAAGTTTCTCTCTCTCTCTCTCTCTCTCTCTCTCTCTTTCTCTCTCGTCGTTGGTGCAATGTAGGCTTTAATTGAAAAGTAAAAGTCCAAAATGCGTCCCTCTGTAATAACACTTTACCCACATCAGTTCTGTTATACAAATGGGGCCTTAACCAGTCAAACACACAAAAAAAGAGAAATCACTCCATTTGTGTGATTTATGGGACATGTGGGGGCATCCATGATCTTATTCTTGATCTTACTATGATGTTCAAACATCGTAATTTTTAAAGGCCTAACTGTTTCACCCACATATGTGTATTTACAACTGCACATTGCAACATAGATCACAAGAGTAGTATTACAATTGCACATGTGTCATAATTTAAAACACTGGTCATCCTCAAGGTGTATGAATTCTTGAATTTCAAGAGACTAAAGGATGCCCCCTTCATGCCCCATGCCACTGATAAATCACACAAATGGGGGTGAATTCTGTTTTTTTTGTGACTGAGCTGTTAAGACCACATTTGTATAACAGAATTGATGTGGATAAAGGATTTTAACTCCCCTCTACAAGATTTCGCTTTGATGCCCGGTTGCCCGATTATGCGCATCTTCTCACAATTGCTTTTACACCTAGTCCCTATACACAGGAGGCGTTGAAGCGCATTACTGGCTGTATGAAACGCGATTTAAAGTTGTTGACATGCTAAGAATCGCATGCAAATGTTGTTGAAAGTAATGTGCTTTGTCCCAGAGGAACTCCCCAAACAGGTTCCCTCCCTTTATTCTCCCCGCCTACCAGAATCTCCCGCCTTTGGTTTCCCAGGTTACCTGCCAGGAATGACCTGATTAACATGTTCGGCTACCTGTCTCTCCCTCCCCTTCGCCCCGATTGCCATTTGAAGAGACCTGCTCAGGAGTAAATGGGAATGTGCCTCGCACACACACACGCCAAAACAGACAGGGGGATGCTGCTGCGTTCCTTCCCTCTCCTCTTCTCAGCAAGCTCAACAATTGTAAAACATACACACGCACAAACACACTCACACACATACAGCAAAATGCAAGGGGACTATATGTGAGCTGATCGCTAATTATGCACACATCTGCACATCCTTCCTACCCCCTTTACTTCTCGTGAAACCTCCTCCATGTGGCCCCGTGTCTCCATGAACGAAATGTTCTATCAGGGGAGTTAAAATAAACTTTATTTTTTAAAACTAAACAAAAAAGTGGGAAGCTTTCCCAGCGAAGGGGCAGTTCTATCCATGACATAACGACCACAGCCCGCCCACTCTGATCGTTAATGCACCTCCTCGGAAAGTTGTTTACACGGACATAAGGCGCTCTTACTCCCGCCATAAATTAAAAGTTGCTATTTCACGCGCATGCGAAGATGCGAATAATCAGAGAGAAAACATGCCTGGGCCCCTGATTTGCGCTCCGCTTTTGTAGAGATAAATTTGGTAATGCACCTTGAAAGAGCTTTTGAAACCATGGCAGGGGGGGGGGAGTTAAACTCCCCATCCTCTCTCCCCATGGTCCCAAGGCTGCTCAGGCTTCCCCTCAGCTTCTATTTGCATAGGATAAAAATTGTCATTAACTGCATTCATGCAATCAATATCACATCCACCTTCACCCTCACTGGCAACTCTTAGCTTCTTTTTCCTTATTTTCTTTTAAAGAGTCTTTGAAAACATAATTTGAGTATATTAAGATAAATGGCTGTAGAATGTTCATTGCATAAACACTCACCAAGGGATCATCTGAGGTGTCCAAACACATAAGCCAAGTATTACTATAGTCCAACAACTGAACACAAACACTGGAAATCAAGCAGAATAATATGATCTTCATAGGATCATTTTTAGGAGCTTTTTCATACATGGCATTCCTTCTACTAAGATCAAGAAGATTTACTATGTAGGAAAGCCATTATGTGTAAAGCAGACCAAATACTATTCTGTAAAAATATATATATTAAGAGAATAGGACTTCCATCATCTTTAAAAACAAACACTACCACCCATTTGTCTTGATTTATAGTTTAGCACATACCAGCTATCTTGAGTAAAACTCTGGTCACATTTTCATGTCCCTCTTTGGCTCCAATATAACCAATTAAGATCCTAGAATCACAGAATACCAGAGTTGGAAGGGGCCTATAAGCCCATCAAGTCCAATCCCCTGCTCATTGCAGGAATCTACCTTAAAGCATCCCTGACAGATGGTTGTCCAAGCTGCCTCCTGAATGCCTCTAGTGTGGGAGAACAGCATAGAGAGAAACCAGTACCTCGCGCGATTTGGAAGCTATACTTCTATTAATGCAGCCCAAAATAGCATTTGCTTTTTTTGCAGCCACATCACACTGTTGACTCATGTTCAGCTTGTGATGTACAATAATTCCAAGATCCTTCTCGCTTGTCGTATTGCTGAGCCAAGTATCCTCCATCTTCATAGAATCATAGAATAGTAGAGTTGGAAGGAGCCTATAAGGCCCTATATGTGCCAAATTTGAGATCGATCCCTCCAACTCTCAATTTTATATGAATTTATTAAAGATCGTTTCAGTTCTGACAGATCAGAATACAGCTCACCACGTGCATTCATTCAGACCTGTCAGAAAAGAAACGGTCTTTTAAAAATTCATATAAAATCGAGGGTTGGAGAGATCGATCTCAAATTTCATACACATACTTAGGCATACTCCATAAGCACTGTGACCAAGTTTCAAGCCTCTAACTTTTAAAATACAGAAGTTATAGGCATTTTTTTCTTTAAAAATAGGGATGCAAAAAATATCGTTTTTTCACGATAATCATCGTGAAGACGATATGGTTCACGTATGATATGAATGAAGATGATAATTTTTTTGGTCCGAAATGACGATAACGATAAACGATGATATTTTCTGGCAAGAATCTCTTGATTGCTGCCAGGATTTTGGTTGCCAGGAACTGGAGGAGTAATGCTATCCCCACACTAAAAGAATGGCTGTGCAAAGTCTGGGAAATAGCAGAAATGACCAAGTTAACCGAATATGGTCGTCTGAGAGCTGGAAGTCTAAAAACTGCTCATTTTTTCGATGTCTGGCACCCCTTCATTGCCTATATGAGAGACAGATATAAACAGATAGGTATAACTGTTTCTCCCTGTTATAGACTGACCAAGGGAGAAGCTTTCAAATGTACTCTCTATAACCTCTGCAATTGGCACCACTTTGTATCTTTGTTAATTTTAAAATCCATTGATGTTAAATGCTATTGCGGCATTATTATTGTTATTATCATTATGAATTTTGAAACATAATCAACCCTCATTCTGGTTTTTGGGGGCTCACTTAAAGATCTGCTGTCAGATGTGAATGAAAGATGTAAAGACTTTGATTTGATTGCAACGAACTCCTACAGTTAAACTCTAGTCATATTCTAGTAGATGACAATTCCCAGCTGTTTTTCTTTTGTTTTGTTTGGATTCTGTATACAAAACATCTAATGTATAATATACGAATGTAAAAATGTATATATTAATAAAAATAAAAATTTTAAAAATCAGGTCACATTTTGTTATCAACAGTACATACTCTTTACTTCGTTTAAAACAGTGTTCAGATTTTAAAAAGCTGAAGTGTTCTCCATAAAGAGGGTGTATAACAGTAAATCATATTGATGACTTATGCCTAGGATAGAACTCCATCTCATGCTGAGATAGCAATTCCCAAGGTTCACTTGGAGACTGAAGCAGAGATCTGAGCACCACAGCCACCCAAGTAGTGGCAATGTCCCAGAATGGCACACCCTACATCCTATTGCAATTACGATTACAGTTTCCACAAGTGATCCCCAGAAAATCGTCTGCAGTGTCATTGCTGAAAATATCTCTCATTTGACAACCTTTCATACAGAAAATGAGAACTGATGGTCTGCACTTTCAATGATCTTTCCATTACTTTTGCATTCCTATAGTTCTATTAAGAGAAGGGCAAAGAAAGACAGACAGACAGATCTGAAATACTTGTGGGGAAATAACTCCAACCTATGAATGGTTCCAATTTGCATCAAAGTCAGACGATGGCAAATTGATAGGCTCTCAACTTTGCCTCTGTTCTGCTATGTTTTATCAGCACAAAAAATAATTAAAACTATTTTCCTTTGTCCAGCTACTCAAGCAATAATTGCAACAGAAACAACAAAACCACATTATTAACACTTGGGAAAGATGTAAGTCAATGACAAATTAGAAACTAGCAAATTGCCATTGTGGGAATGAGCTCCATCAGAAGATTAATTCACATTTATTCCAAATACAGTGCTACAGGTTTTGTTATACATGGAATCCCACAGAGGTGCAGACACCCAATGACTACTTTTTGTGGTATGGATTGGCCCAAGCATTACTAGAAGTTATACTTTCACAAATGTACCTAATTTTGCTGTAATTTTTATTTATCATATGAAAAACTGTAATTATACGCATGGTACAAGGGTGCAAAGCAACCCCACGTGCCATATCATCCATCTTTCATGCCATAATTGAACATAGTGCTTTCCACCACAATTTGCTTCCAAATCAGAATTGGAAATCTCACTAAAACCAGACCTTCAATTTTAATCTGAGCATGTTGTCTGAATTACGCAAACTAAAGTTACCGCAAAGTAGAAAGTGAGTGACAGAATCAAACTGCTCAAAGTGAGCAGGCTACTCATGATTTGGCTATAATATCTGAAATGGGCCACTGATTCCTCAAACATGGCATTCTACCCCGGAATAGATAGCAACTACAATGAAAATCTATTTGTGTGTCTGTGTGCGTGTGTGTTACCTCGTTCAGCAGAACTGTAATTGCATACTAGTAGAGAAGCATGTGAAGCATTAGAAATTTCACATTGTTACCATAGTGCAAGGCTATCCAGTTTTGTTTTGTTTTAATTATTCTATATTTAAAATAAAATGATCATCTGAACTCTTTGTTATACATTAGTAGGATGAACGGATTTCACTGACTGTCAGGTGCCTATTGTTCCATCATCCGCTCACTGGCGGAATCAGATTTTTTCGGATTTCCCAAATTTGTGAAAATCTGCAGTTGCGAAAATGCACAAATCTCCCCTAAAAATGCACAAATCTCCCCATGCACATTTTCTTGCTTCAGCCTATGGGGGAAATACAAATTTTGACATGTGTTTTTAAACTTATTTTATGTATTTTTCTATGATTGAATTTGCATAGAATTACAGATTTTTTGATATTTTTAAACTTATTTGATTATGTTGCATATTTCTCTGACATCCCTATCTGTTAGTACTGTTTGTGTACTAGAAGGCCCACAAACAAAACAAGTAAAAGTAATTTGCAGACATTGTATTTTCAGAAACAATTATGCTTTTACATTTTTCATTTTTAAAATAATATATGGTTGAGAACATTGCCTGAAGACTGTTTTAAACATACCTCACATCATCTATGTTGCATGGAAAGGAAAACAATTGGCTAGGTATGTAAAATTCTTCATATTTTATATGTAATAAATATGTGAAATTCCTTCTCATAGAAATTTTAATGGAAATAGAACGTTATGCAAATAAAATGTATGAGCAAAACTCCAAAACATACTTTTAACAATAAAAAAACCTTTATGTACTTCCTTGCTCTCATGTTTATGGAATTACCATCAATATACTGTTGATCTTTACTTTAAGATTTATACAAAGTATTCCTGGATATCAGGTGCCCATGGCCCACAAAGGAACGTTTGCATAAAACAACATTTTCAACTAATTAGAAGTGCAACTACTTTCCTCCTTACATCAGCTAAACGTTAGGTGACAGCTAAATGAAGAAGCAAGAGGGTGCTATGTAGCTGAAAAAATCAGGAACTCTTTAGCCTGAACTCTCTTTTCTATGAAGCTGAGCAAGGGGTGAAACACTCCTGCAGGGAGGTGTGTATTCAAGTGTGTATTCAAGAAACTCTTCAATTACAATGCATGCGGGCTCCCGGGATAGTTAGCAACCATAGAGTGAGGCTACTACTTTAGGAAGCCCTGCCTGAGTGAGGCTAGGGCGAGATCTACACCACATGTCATATCCTTACAATCCCATAATAGTAACTGTATATCCCTCTCGCGCAGTTATACCTCATAGCATACATAATGACATCTGTTGCGGTATTTTGGAAAATACTGAATAAAGCCGAGGAAATAACATTTGGAAGGTGGTATATGGTAAGTGTAATGTGCCCAAACAGTTTTCAGTGCGTTTCCATACTGATAAATACCACTAGTGTAGATCTAGCCTAGGAAATATGAAACAGTATGGTCTAAAACCCTGAAGGTCATGTATGCAAGGTCAGATCTAGCAGCACCAACCAAATTAAAACTGTACATATTTTAAAAAGCATCAGGACGGGAAAACATCATTTTTTAGGATGCAATCCTATGCTGCCTGCAAAATTCTGTCTAGTCACATTTAGGACTGCACTCTTAATTATGCATGCATATGCTGGCCCTGAATTGATACCTGCATACATAATGAAAACACAATCACCAGTCTATGTGGAAGACTGAGAATTTCTAAACTTCTAGAAAGGTCACCATTATAGGCTCAGCATTTACTCAAATAGTTTGCCCATCCTGAATAGACCTTTTTGCCTTTGTGATGGCTCTAGACAATGGTTCCCCAATCCTATTGTTTCTGCCCAGAACAGTTATCAACGTTTACCATTGTAGGTTGATGTAATCGAATAAAAAAGGTTAATGACAACAGTAAGAAGTGTTCAATGTTTATGATGCTGGGCCATGACAGAACTTGGAAGGCAATAAATCCCATCAAGGATTCCATAATACAGGAAAATTTCAGACAGATTAAGGGGGCTACGTTTTGCATGTTTAGACAGAAAAAGCCCTACAACTCCCAGAATGGCTGGTGAATGCTGGGCGTTGTAGGACTTTTTTCTATCTAAACATGCATAGGATTGCACCCTAAATGTCCTAATACAACCGCACAGTCTTTACCCCAATCTTGTCTTCTTCCCACTTCAGGGTATCTAACATTTTCTCACACTACAGCAAGATAGAAAAGGTAATTCTGTGATAATGTAGTAAGTGAAAACATGATGAGACATGTTTTCTAATATATATTATCCTGATGTTCTGACCAAAAACCTAGCCACACAGTTCTCTGATGGCTGCTTGCTTTTTTCTAATAACTGCATTCACTCCACTAACATCTGGCAGATTTCTTGTTGTCCAAGCTGCACGGATCTTATTTAAGTAATATATCCATATTTGCCAGGCTAATTAAATTTAACATGACTAAAGTTTGTATAAATGTGTAACTTGCCCTTGTGATTTATGTGTTTGTGAAACCCATATATCTCTACCTATAAAGCGGAAAGTATGTGTGTGTCACATATGTCTGGAAATGTTTACCCACTTCCAGACGAGTTAGAAACTTGACACGGTGACACAGTGATAGGTCTGGCTGTACAATGTACCAGAAAAATCTAAAAACACAAATTTGGGGGTTTAAGTATTTTTAAAGAATTTAATAAAAACCAAGGCTTATGCCCACAACTCCCAGCATGCCTTGGGCAGGAGGCCAGACTTAGTGGCCTTTGGCGGCCATTGTGAGTGCACAGGTGGGCGGCTGCTACGTGTCTTTCACAACCTGACTCCTAAGGTTGGTCTCAAACAGTCAACCCAATTCCACATAAAAGGAAACAGCCCACATAAATGGGCTGCGTCCATTTGCGGTGCCTCCTCCTGCCCTCTGTGTGGTTTCAAAATTGTGACTAGATACAACAGCGTGGCTTTGAGAGGCCAAACATGCTCAAAGGCACTTCACCCTGATATCGCTGTTTTCTCAGAATCTGGGGAAAGCAAGCACACAACTTTTGCACTGAAGAGGGAGGGAGGAAGGGGAGACACTCTGCACATGCCCAGAAACAGACCCGACAAAGGGGAGGAAATGCCCAGCCCAGCCCTGACTCTTCAGTACAAGCTCCAGATGGAGCTCTTGGTGGGTGAGAAGTGCAGGACGAGGCAATCCCAGCTGGATTGGCTGGAGCTGGGTATGTCCACTGACAGCTGCTTACATCCCCTCCTTGGTGATGCTACTCCTTCACGCTCTATCGAGGAGCAGCATCAGCAACAAGAGGATGCCTCAGAGGATGTGGGCACTTGGGGGCTGCCAAATGCATGCTGGGAGGTGTAGTACTGGTATGTAGAGTGGTTGATTTTAAATAAAGTAGGGGTGAGCAAACCATGTCACTATCTCTCAGTCCTAACTCAGCCCCCACTTTCCTGACCTTTCACTAACTGTCTTTGTTCTCCTTCTAACTGACTTTCCCCAACTGCCACTCATCTTGCCCACCATTCCATTCTAGCCTCAGCTATCAGTCATTCCTCCATCCACTTTTCTGTTTCAATAATAAAGTCAGGCTTTTACATAAACATCATAAACTTTATCTAGTAATTCTTGCATCTGTCTTGGAATGTTGTGGTTTAGTTATAACGGGGGGGGGGGGGGGAAACCGCAGCATAACAAATCTCATCAAGTTAAAAGGACCTGGAAAAATACATATTTTTAAAAAATCACTTGGCACTTAAAAGTCATTAGTGCATTACCAGGCCAGCCTGCCTGGGAAAAAGAAATCCTTAAGCAGGGTGCTACAACTAAGAAGGTCTGCTCTCCCACGACACCTCAGATGTATTCAAAGATTAATGTTATTCAGAGAGCTAGGCTTGCGCCTACAACTCCCAACATGCCTTGGGTGGGAGGGAAGACTTATTGGGCTTTGGCGGCCACAATCTGGAAGTAGCTCGCCATCCTGCCTGGGCCTGGAGGGAGAGTGCCTGGGCTGGCTGCTTTGGTTACTAGGCAGAAGGAGAGGAGGTCACAGCTCTGGGCCTGTCACCAAAGGCAACGACCAAGCTACCTGTGAGTCAGCCAACCAGCTCCCTCAGTGTAGTGTGGACTGGCTCAGCCAGACTTCACTACCCATGAGCTTCAGCAGCAGAACTCCCATTGGGGAAGTCGAGCACCACAGCAAAAGGCATGCCGGGAGTTGTAGTTTTTGTTTTCTGTGGGAGACAAAGAACATTGTGGTGACAGCTTCAAGGCGGCCCTGGTTATGCGTTGAGGGTGAGGAGAGGGGGAAGAAACTAATTTAATTTGTTTTAAAGTTACCTCACAGGCCTAGGTCTGCCCTACCTTGTAGGGTTGTCATGAGGGTGAGAAAGGAAAAAACAAAATGAATTTAATTTCTTTAAAAGTTAACTCACAAGCCTAGCACTGGCCTGGGTTATAGCTGTTTTCCTTTTTTCATCATAATAACTTCAGAGCACATGCATACAACAGTTCCCAGCGTCCACTGAGATCCGCTTCCCTACTATATGTTATTCGGATATCTGGGCAATACCGGGTATATTTTGAAAACATATTTTTAGTAGGGGTGTGCACGGACCCCCCGGATCGGATCGGGACCCGGATCGGGACCTCCAATTTTGTCCCGGACCGGTTCGGACAAAATCGGAGACCCCCGGACCGGATCGAGTCCGATCCCGACCCAAAAATCGTACATTTTTGGATCGGCCGCCATTTTTTTCCCCATAGACTTGCATTGCAATGCAAGTCTATGAGGAAAAAATGGCGGCGGGTGGGTAAGGGGGGGCCTAACTCCCTCCCCCCCCCCGGGGCCGTCCGCTGTGGACGGCCCCGGCAGGTAAACCCCCTCCCCCGCGCTCCCTACCCCCCCTGGGGCCGCCCGCTTCCATCCGCTGGCGCCCGCGGGCGCCAGCGGATAGAAGCGGACGGCTCCGGGGGGGGGGGTAAGCCCCCTTCCCCGCCACTGCTTACCTTCTCGGCCCGTCCGACACTGGCGGCTACTACCAGCGGGCTCCGCGGCCTACTCTCGAGTAGCGCGCCGGGTGATGACATCACCCGGCGCGCCACCCTGGAGCAGGCCGCGGAGCCTGCTGGTAGTAGTAGGCGCCGGCGCCGGACGGGAGCCACCGGGCCGGGCAGGTAAGGGCCCCCCTCCCCCCTCCCCCCTCCGCGCGCCCCCTCCTCCCCTCCACGCACCCCCTCCTTACCTTCCTGGCCCGGCGGCTCCCGTCCGGCGCCGGCGCCTACTACTTCCAGCAGGCTCCGCGGCCTGCTCTAGAGTAGCGCGCCAGGTGATGACATCACCCGGCGCGCCACCCTAGAGCAGGCCGCGGAGCCTGCTGGGAGTAGTAGGCGCCGGCACCGGACAGGAGCTGCCGGGCCGGGCAGGTAAGGGCCCCCCTCCCCCCTCCCCCCTCCGCGCGCCCCCTCCTCCCCTCCACGCACCCCCTCCTTACCTTCCCGGCCCGGCGGCTCCCGTCCGGCGCCGGCGCCTACTACTTCCAGCAGGCTCCGCGGCCTGCTCTAGAGTAGCGCGCCGGGTGATGACATCACCCGGCGCGCCACCCTAGAGCAGGCCGCGGAGCCTGCTGGGAGTAGTAGGCGCCGGCGCCGGACGGGAGCCGCCGGGCCGGGCAGGTAAGGGCCCCCCTCCCCCCTCCGCGCGCCCCCTCCTCCCCTCCACGCACCCCCTCCTTACCTTCCCGGCCCGGCGGCTCCCGTCCGGCGCCGGTGCCTACTACTTCCAGCAGGCTCCGCGGCCTGCTCTAGAGTAGCGCGCCGGGTGATGACATCACCCGGCGCGCCACCCTAGAGCAGGCCGCGGAGTCTGCTGGGAGTAGTAGGCGCCGGCGCCGGACGGGAGCCGCCGGGCCGGGCAGGTAAGGGCCCCCCTCCCCCCTCCGCGCGCCCCCTCCTCCCCTCCACGCACCCCCTCCTTACCTTCCCGGCCCGGTGGCTCCCGTCCGGCGCCGGCGCCTACTACTACCAGCAGGCTCCGCGGCCTGCTCTAGAGTAGCGCGCCGGGTCACCCGGCGCGCCACCCTAGAGCAGGCCGCGGAGCCTGCTAGTAGTAGTAGGCGCCGGCGCCGGACGGGAGCCACCGGGCCGAGAAGGTAAGTGCCCCCCTCCTCCCCCCCCCCACTGTCCACTTTCATCGGCGGGCGCCCGCTGGCGCCCGCCAATGGAAGCGGCGGTGGGCGCCAGTGGGCGCCCGCCGATCCGCCGATCCGCCGAACCGGTTCGGAGCTTTTTCGGACCGGTTCGGATTGGATCGGCCGATCCAGCTGCGGGATCGGAAATCGGATAATTTATCCGATTTCCCACTGGACCGGACTCGGATCGTGGATCGGGTCCGATCCAGTGCACATCCCTAATTTTTAGGTTTGCATATTTTTTAGCAGGAAGAAAGGGGTTGCATGTCCTGATTTTTATTTATTTTATTAATTTATTGCATTTTTATACCACCCTATAGATGGCTGCTCTGGCCAAAGCACGATGGAAGGTGTAGGCATTTCAGGTAAAATAAAAAATGTGTTTTATCACAAAGCTCTAATTTAAAATACAATTTTTATTAGCACAATTTTCCACTGATTCTAACAAGACAATTTACTAATTCAACCAAACTAAAAAACAACAACAACCAACCTAAAAATGAATAAGTTGCAGAGAAATTTATTATTTATCAAATAAATGTTATAAACATTATTCACGGACCCGAGCAACACCAGGCATATCAGCTACTTTACTATAAAGAATATACAATAAGCAAGGTATGCATATATTGTAGCACTAAGCATTCCAGTGCAGAGAAGACTGATGCCTTGAGCTCTTCTGAACAAGACAATACATGAAGCAACCTATCAGAAAATTATATACTGCTTTCTTAAGTCAGAGTTAAAGCTACCAAGGTTTCATAGAGTGTTTGCTTTTTCTAGATACCTGGCAGCTTAGCAACAACAACCCCCCCACTCAAATCCGCAGCGGATGCAAACACACCCAGGTTTATACATAAGTATAAGAAATATATTAAATGTGCAATACATTATTTCAGTATCTTGAAAATAGTTTAAAAGCTCTTTTAAAAATATTTCACTTTTAAAAACATTTCCATTTTTAGTTTTGTTTTCTTTCTGGCATGCTCACTAAAAAGCTGGTCCACAAAAAGGAAAATATTGACCTACCCTGTGGGCTCTATGGGTTCACACATGGATTCCTTTCTCAGCATTTCATGACTCACCATGGAATGGGTGAACTAACCCCATTGGAAAACAAAGTTGGAGATAATCTGACATGACAGGAATGTTTATGTCTGTGATGGTCACTGACATGTGCAAAAGCCTTTTTAAAAAGTACCTTTTAGGATCAGTTAATATTCCTTCTGGTCATCATGAACATGGTTTCAGAAGTGCATAGAAGGAGACTAGAATGCACCAAGCCGTAAATTGAGGGAGCTAGCTCTTGATACTATGGTTCAGACTGAATAAGAAACTATGGTTTAAGCATTACCAATACGAATAGCTGTGTGCCTTGGTCACATAGGCTCTGTGATGTTCTACTGCTTATTGCTATAATTGTATTGCAAAGTTTGTTGTTTATGATATATATATATATATATATATATATATAGCTTAAAAAAGGTTAAGAATGCTAACAATTAAGGTAAATGACTAGGCCGAAATGTACTTACTGTTTGTGGTTATAAGTCTTAGTAAGTATAGAGTGATTAGCTGGTTGTTTGGAGTGCCTGGATTGGTTGGCTGTGTGAGAGTGGGAGGAGCTGGAAAACAGAGTGGAAGTATATATGATTCTGGCAGAGAAGAGCTGAAAGGACCGGGATTAGGGGTAGGATTATGAGTTGAGAGAAGTGTCTGATTGAATATTGAAAGAATGAGATATAGTTTTAGAGAATAGATGATTAGATAAGAAACAGCTTGAAACCTTTTAAAGGTGAACTGACAGAAACCACTAAGCTTTGTACCTGTAACTACTACATGTTTAAACCTGAAGAAACCATTGTGCTTATTTACCTGCAATTACTTGTTAATAAATTCAAGGTTAATTTCAACCGGTGTGGTCTTTAGGCGTACCTGAAGAAGGTACTGCTAGCAGCAGAAAAAGAGTAAACTGAGGGCCAGGTTGCTGAGCTGTGGTGCTGTGGAGCCTAAATAGTAAAAGCGAGACAGAAGCAACAGCAAGTAGTCGGAAAACCTCACAGGCTCCCCCTCTCTTATCTTCCAGGAACAGCCATGAGGAGATCAGACACATCTACTTCTGCTTTTAAACTTTTAAACTCATTATACCAGAACTAGAAGAACTCTGGTTAGTTTGAACTATGGTTTGTTAACAAGCCAGAATACTAAATAATGGTTTGATCCCGACATGTTTGAATAAATAATAGTTTAAAACCAGAGTTCTTTCCAAGATTGGACAAAACAAGGAAGGACAGGTTGCTTACCTGTAACTGTGGTACTTTGAGTGGTCATCTGTGAACTCACAGATATGGCTTATGCACCAGTGTAGAACTCTCACTTGGAACATTCTAGAGCTAAACAGTTTTAGGTGGGAGCCCTGCCCACCTCCTCTGTACATGCTCTGGGCATGGCTCCTGCCTGCTTCTTAGTTTCAAGTGCGCGCGCAGCAGAGGAATAAAAGAAGGTGAGGCATCGAAGCAAGGAGGAGGGTGGGTTGTGTGAATTCACAGATGACCACTTGAAGAACCGCAGTTACAGGTAAGCAACTGTGACTCACACATATGGGTGACTGAAAAGCAACAGATTTCCTAGAGGAGGAAGATGGCATGCCAAAAGCTGTATTAGCATGTGCTCTGATATCCAGGTGGCTATGTTTGATGAAGGTAGAAAGGGGAGCCCAGGCCACTGTGCTACAGTTGCAGAAGCAAAATACCTCTGAGGAAAACAGCAGAGGATGATATGGCTCTAGTCAAGGGTCCCTGTACCTGTAGGGGGGTGGGCAGGAAGCATGCCAGTTCATAGGCGAGAAGTATTTCGAGTAGTTGGCCTGTGAGAACAGCCAAAGCTGTTGATATGGCAAGGGCTGGTACTCCTGATAAAAGGGACGGTTGCCCTGAAGCACTTTCGATGACAGTGCAAAAAGCTGAGGAAGAGCCAGAGCTGGTTTCTTGTACGTGGATGCTGAGGCAAGATACAGAGGCCAGTTCTGTGTAGCTGTGCATTGAATGCTTGTTGCCACAAAAGTGTAGTACACGGGCATCCCATTCTGTTTCACCTGGCCTGTCAGGGGGAAAAGTCAGAGAAGGCAGTTGGAGTGTCCATCAATCAACTATATCATCCCGTCATAGCAAGTACAGTTTTTGAAGAAGGCCTTGGAAGCCATGCTCCCCGGAGGGCCAATAAGGAAAATAGCAAGGAAACTCAGAGAAGATATGATAGGAAGAAAAAAGAGAAAGAAGAAGAACTCTGCTCAGCTTCATGCACAAAAACATGATTACATGCATGAGTTTCCCTCAAAGAATCAAGGCAAAAGTTTGTTTGTTTACTATTAGTTTTGGTTTTATTTACGACATTATTTACAGGATGTCTTTGAGTATTAATCCTATCACTCAGCAGTTCTCAGTATGAGATAATCCAAAAGGGTGTTCCAAATCTATCTCAGAAAGCTAATATAGGTGGATTTTGAAAATAACTACTCCAAGTAAATACCAATCCCACTGGCAAATTAAAATTAAAAGACCCTATAACATACTAAGCATAATCATGTCGATCTGCTTTAAGTCCGTGAGACTCTGATCTCTAGTGTTTCAACTTAATAGACATTTCTTGAATCTTTAGTTTCCTCGGTCCTTACACACTCATAAATTAAGTGGCAACAAGACTGAAATCTGGCAGGACAGCTGAGCTTGCTTACAAAATCCACCATTTGCAACCTTCTGAAGAATGGAGACATTGTAAAGCAATCCCCTCTTCTACTACCAAGTATCACAGTCAATTCAGCAATAACCCCCTTCAAGAATATCAAAAGTTGTTGAAAGATTCAGGTTTTATTAAAATACATCAATTCTTTATTCTCATCATAATTAATGAATCTTTTAAACAGGTACTGCTTGCTTAAAATATAGATTTTTTTCCTTCATTTATACCTCCGTACGTGAACATTTAAATACACATTAAGCCAGGCAGTTTCAGATCAATTTACACATTACCTTTGTGGTACAATTGCTTCCACAAAACAGTATTGCTGTGGCCTCCTCTCACATAGCAACAGCAATGAGTAAATATACTGTAATGTGAGTTGCCCAGATCATGTGGGTATTTTCCACCGTAGAAGAAGGGGTCGTGGGGAGAGAAGAAAAAAGACAACAGGAAGTTTCCAAAGCAACTCAACAGATATGATGGGCTGGTCTCCAGTATCTGAACCCAACCCCATTTCAGATTCTTTTTCACCCCATCATTAGAACTGTACACATTGTGCATGGTAACCCAAAGTCTTCTACTTGTCTCATTGAAGCAAGCAGCTGTAGAAGGCCAAAGCCATCAGGCACACAGAATATTTTACTGCCAAGCAAAATTGCAAAGCATTTCAAACAGTTCTTCCTCAAGGGAAACTATAAAGCCACAAACATCACACAAAAAAGCCACATGACTTGCCAACAGTGAATGGTAAGCTGAAAAACACTCATTTCAGAAGAGTGGGCTATTCTCATCAATTTCAATATATATTGAATGCTGAAACACGAACACGAATTATTGGAATTAATTCACATGTTGAGCATGGCAATATATTTCCATAGCTTGAAACTAAAATTCACACTGGTTTGGCTCAGGCGATCATATCTCAGCATAAGAAGCTGAGATGTGCACACATTCCCTGCAAATGCAGCCCCTTTGCACAAGCTGAGATTAAACCAGTAAGTATCTAATTAACCACAGTTTCCTGTTTCGGTAGAACCAGATTTTTTTTTGGGGGGGGGGGGGGGAAACATGATATGAAACAAATTCAAACTCGTATTTAATTTCCCAGCTTGTTCTGAAGCTGGTAACCCTATTTTACCAGTTCAGATTAAATTGAAAACTATGGTTAATGAGAGGCTTTGTAGTTTGACTGCTGATTTCCATGAAGGGAGGAGCAAAGGGGCTCCTCCGTGGGTGGGGAAAGGCTTGTGTAAATCTTGGCTTGAGAAGCTGAGATGCAATCACTGCAATGGGACTTCTGTAAAATTTCTCAGGTACCAACTATTCAGTGGTACCTTTGAACAATTTTAATGCTGCTTCCGCTACCAATATATCTAAAATAGACCAAACCTACTTTAGGAGATACGTCCAGAATCAGCTCGATCTCAATATGCTTGGGAGAAGAAATTGAATTTCTTTGCTTAAAATATAAAAAGCAGCTGAACGGGCCTCTGAACCTGTCTAGCTAACGTACCTTTCAGTGGCCAGGGAGGGGACTGCAGAGGCCATAGGATACTGCACAACCTGGCCTCTCCTCTCCTCTCCCTTCCCCACCCACCAGCATGCCCCTCTTTCTCCCTGACTTCTCTTATGAGGTCGCAGTTGCAACCTGTCTACTAGGGTGCCATAAGATTACTCTCTTATGGATTCTTGATATCTCAGAAGAGGGGAAATCCCATGTTTTCAGTGCAGCCATAATTTACTTCATAGTTCAGGAACACTGAAGCCTAGAAATTTCAAAACAGGTTGTGTAGTAAATTTGCCACTCAAATCTTGGTGAAGTTAAGCAGGCTGCAGCCATCTAATACCCTAATACCAGTTTCAGAAATTGTATCAAGACTGTTGCAGGTAGTGAAATTATTGTGTATAACCAAGGGCTGTAAGTATTCAGTGATCCCTCAAAATACAGAAAACAAAGATTGTGGAATGTAGTACATAATTTGGATCTAGTGTTATTATTTATCTTTTGTCCTTTCCTTCTTATTTCTATAACAGACTGTATAGTAATTGAACATTATCCCCCTAAGCTTACCTTAAACCTCAATACTGCTGGGACTAAATCTTCTTTGCATTATTGAAAGGGGAGAAAGGCCTCGGGGACTAAAACACTGAAATGGACATAAAGACTTTTGCCATTCTTTTAAAAGTTTTATGAGGTCCAAGCAATTGATAACACTTTGTTCCTATTATCCTTTATGGGGAAAAATCCCTCTTTAATCACAATCCATCAGATTGTAGCTATTTGAAACCCGTTTAACTGCTCCCTGCATTTCAAATCAGAATGCTGGTCTATCTCTTTCTTGGTTTGATATAGATTGTCTGAATGCTAAGGGAATTCTGGCTAAATATTCTAGACAACACTATAAATGGAAAACAGAAGCGGCAATCCAACTTATTAAATTTAGATCCTTCTGTAGACATATTTTTTCCCAATGGAATATATCCCAATGTAAGGTTCTGGGTTCAGCCATCATGGAAAACAACGAGAGTAAATTCTGGGATATTGTCATTCATGGTTTGACTGAAGCAAGACAGATTGCAAAGGCTCAGATTTCTATTGATGATTGGACTAAATATTTTACTAAATTATATCAATTCTTCTAT
The DNA here is from genome assembly GCA_029215795.1 of Anniella stebbinsi. Taxonomy (NCBI): domain Eukaryota; kingdom Metazoa; phylum Chordata; class Lepidosauria; order Squamata; family Anniellidae; genus Anniella; species Anniella stebbinsi. Next base: position 106,161,341 of record JARDYH010000003.1, read on the forward strand.
GCTGTCTTTTATACATTCTACTGTTCTCCCTAGCTGGGAACCAGTAACTTCTTTTGTGGTCAAACATCTGATTGGTTTGATAGATTCCAATATGATCGCAGGTAAAAATTTCTTGAACGCAGAACTCTTATTCTAAGTGGTGGGTTCCTTTTACTTAGTTGAATTCATCAGGTTTAGTCCCTCCGTGGGTGGTAATCCCTTTCTTCCACAGAACTATAGACCAATTGGCGCGCTGGATGTCCCTTCTAAAATATATTCCATTTCTTTTTCTTAGCAACTTAGAGGAGTGACGTACTCTTAACAGTATTTTACATGAAGAGAAAGATGGTCTGAGGAACTCCTGTCATACTTTTGACTGTTGTTCTACTTTGTCTTATCTTATTGAGAAAACAGTTAAGAATAATGCAAGGCTTTTTGTAGTGTTTGTTGATGTATCATTAACTTTTGATTCAATTGATTGGAATTGCTTTGTCAGGCTTAATCCCAGTTATGAAAGTGTGTGTGTGTGTGTGTGTGTGCGTGTGTGTGTGTGTTGGTGCCCCTCCTTTTTGACTTGTACGCACATGACTTGATTTATATTTCTTTGAAGAACTAGATGCATTTCTACATGCCATAGAAACAGGAAGGTCAGTACTCTTTTTTATGCAGATGCAAAGGTGGTCTTTTTATGCAGATGAATGGCTACATTATCTTTGAAGCAAGGGTGGGATATGCTGGCAAAATTTTGCCAGAACAAAATCCTTGCATTTGGCAGACGCTGCAAGTAATTTCTTACCTTGTCTTGGTTAGCCTTATTCCTGTAACATAAATTTCCAATCAAACGAATTAGATGTGATTTAAAGCCCACAGCTGGGTGACAGATTTGTTCCTGCCCTGCTGCAGAATGAGTCACAGTGAAGATATTTGCAGTCTGCTTCCCAGCAAGATGTGTGAGCTGCAAAGTATCTAAACAGAGAAAATTACAATCTTATTAAAAAAAAAAACAAATTTCATAGGCATTCTAATGGTAAATTAGTTTTATTTTACAGGTATTAACATCTAATTGAATCTTACTGCAGTTGAAAGAAACACCATTAAAATCTGGAATAATCTATTCTAGTAGAATAAACAGGAAAGGTGGCACTTCAGCATTAGATAATTCTCTTTGCAGGGTCAAAGATTGCTGGAGAGACAACTGACCCCATCCAAAGGAGAGTGGGTGATGTTTGAAACTCAGGCTGCCACCTGACCTTAAAATGTAAGAAGAACTCTCTCTGCTGGATCAGACTGAAGACCTCTCTAGTTCAGCATTCTATTCCCACAATAGCTAACTAGATACCGAAGTCCACGAACAGGATATGAGTGCAACAGCAGCCTCCCGTTCATGTTTTCCAGCAGGTGCCTCTGATAATGGAAGTAATAATAGACAGCCACCATGACTCGTAGTTACTGACAGCCTTATCCTCCACGAATCTATTGAATCCCGTTCTAAGGCTGTTCAAGTTGGTGGCCATCACTAAATCTTGTGGTAGTTTAACTCTGCACTGTGAGAAGAAATACTTCCTTTTATCTATCCTGAATCTCCCAGCAATCAGCTTCACTGGAAGACCTGGGTTCAGAGGAGAAGGGCGACATTTGTGGGTTTGGATCTTGCATGTATCTTGTGACTCCCTCCACCCAAAAGAACATGCATTACACGAAATGTTGTTATCAGTTCAACCATCTAAATGGGTTGCACTGTACATGTTAAAAAGCCTATCAAAATACAATAGCTGCAGTTGCTTAGACTGATAAACCAAAATTCTAGAGAAAGCTGGCTTCTCATTCATGAGCAGCATATTTGTGCACACTGCCTTCTTACTCCCACTTGGCTCCCCCCCACACCTGAAGAAGTGGCTAATTAAGCCAGGAACTCATCAGCAAGAAAAGGCTTAGCACTGCACTCAAATCCAAGAACTATAAATCAAGTATAAATAGCGATTTGCAATTCTGACTTGTCAGGGGAGTGACAAACCAGGAGCTAGGTTTCAACATGATGATAAGGCTTTTCCTGGTTTGCTGAGCTGCTCCTGCTGCTGGTGGTGAGAAGCCATGTGGGAGTAAGAGGGCATTCATGAACGATAAGTCACTGGTGGGAGAAACCAACTTGCAATGTATATGTTGCAACTTAGTTCTTTCTGAATGTAAAAGTTTTTGGTTTAATAAATTGATTTATGTTCAGTTTCAAGCAATTTCAAGCACCTACAGGTTTCTGTAGGTGACTTTCTAAGCCAAGTCCTAAATTCACTAGTTCAATTAAGGTTAGTGTAATGACTTTCATACTGATGGTGTCCTGCAGTTAACTAACACGTAAAGGTTAAATTAATTCCGTAACATACATAAAAGGTTGGTGTGAATCTTTTTATACTGTCTGGCTAGAAAGTGTGGAAACTTTAAGAATATTAAAATATGATTTCAATGTTCTATGCTATGCTGTGTTTAATTAACCAGGTATAACAGAACTAGTTTTGGAAAAGCTTTGGTTTGGGTCCAGGTTACCTGCGGGATCGTCTTCTCCCATACAATCCGCCCCGCACGCTCAGGTCCTCTGGGAAGAACTTACTACAGCCGGCCAAGACTAGGCTGACAACTGTTACCCAGAGGACCTTCTCTTCTGCTGCTCCCAGACTGGAATGACCTGCCGGAGGAGACTCGTCAACTTAACAGTCTTTTAGAATTTAAGAAAGCCATAAAGACTGTTCTCTTCCGGCGGGCATATCCAGTGGAATTTTAGAATGTTTTTAGGATGTTTTTAGGATGTTTTTGGATGTTTTAATGCAGTTTTAATAACGTATGTCATGTTTTAATCAGTTTTATGTATTTTATTATATTGTTGTTCCCCGCCTCGATCCAAACGGAGAGGCAGGTAAGAAATAAATTATTATTATTATTATTATTATTGGTGTCAAAATTAGTAAAAGTGCTTATTAATCTCTAAACATATTGGCACTCAAAGCAATAAACACTGCTCAAGGTGAAACTTTTAAGATATTATTGTTCAATTATCTGCTGGGCCACAACTGAGAAGAAATGCAATAGATGTCTTTGGATCATATTAAACATTTTTAAAATCATATTATCTGAAAATACCCTATGGCATACCCATTTTGAAGCAATTACATCTTCAGCTGCCCGTCTATTGGGGCCTATAAAGAAACTGTACTATACTGAGGGCCACCGTTTAGTAGAACCAACATTAAAGGTCTTTGCAGCCAAGACTGTGCCCCATCTTCTATATGGTGCAGCAATCTGGGGAAGCAGAGATGAACTTGATGTCATTCAAAATAAGTTCCTTTGTCTGCTCTTGGCAGTGTCACACAGTACACCTGATGCATTATTAAGGACTGAATTAGGCCTCCCTTCTCTGAAAGCACATATACACAAATCCACAGTATTGTATTGGGAAAAAATACTGTCGATGCCAGAACAACATTGAGCAAAACTGTGCTTTTTGGATTTGCAGAATAGAGAAGGTTGGGTACAATCTTGTAGATGCTTGATATTGAACTGCTCAATCCCCCCAACAATGAAAATGCAGGACATATCCGATCATAAGATCTGAGATATTGTGTTTGGTGAACATGCCAAAAGACATTTTGAATACAAAAAAAAATGTAAATTTGCTACTTGGTATACCAAAATCAAGACAGACTATAAAAGGGCTACTTATTTGCGAGAATTAACCTTTTCCCATTAGGCATGCTTTTACCCAGCTTAGATTTCAAATGATGCCCACTGAGTATCTGGCTGGAAGATTTTCTAATAGACCTGTCAAAGAGCACTTTTGCATATGCAAATCAGGACATTATATCTTATATATAATGGACAGTATATCTTATACTGTCCATTATATAATTCACCCAGAGCTAAATTTATTCTCCCTTTCCAGACCACCTTAGAAGGCCAATCAGACGATTTTAAAATCGGATGGATGTTCGCTGATGTGGACAAATTCTTCAGCTATAGGACAGCTTTATTTGTGCTACCTGCAAGAAAGACAAGAGCGGCCTTTCTAAACCATACCACTGTCAAATCCTAAGGCCGTTAAACAGAAAAAATGATTTAAATCCTGATCATTTTATTGTACTCCTGTTTTATTGTACCAAATGTTTTTCTATTTTATACTTGTATGCTTTGTGTTTGTATTGTGATGGCCATTGGCTACAAACAATAAAAACTTGATTGACTGATTGATTATCTTATAATTTCCAAGCCAGAAGGAATTGTAGCTCTGAGGAGTAGGAGTAATAGTTCCCAAATGGCATGCTCCCCTGCTCCACCCAGAATTCTGTTGCTGCTGGAGCCTTTAAGGACTGCACCAGAATGAAAGAGTGGGGCATGGGAGAGATCATCTGCAGCCTGCATAATGCTTGCACAACATCTGTAAAGTTGGGGTATGGCAGCACTCCATTCACAGAAAATCTCACAATCTCTGATTGCTGATTACTTTGGGGGATTTGGTCCTATTTTTGTTGGATATTGACAGATTTCTGTTATGGTTTTAATCACTACTACTAAAAATAACATTAAAAGGCCAGGATTAATAGATGTGTTTTGACACCTTTCCTAAAAGCAAAGAGAGTGAAGATCAACTGTATCTCCAAGGGGAGTGCACTCCACCAGTCTGGAGTGACACCGGAGAAAGGACCCCTCTAACACCTACTTATTGAATAGGCCTCTGCAAATGGCAGTATCCTCAGGGAGGCCTTCTTCCTGGCTGTAATGACATGCAAACTGTTAGTTTCCCCTGGGGATTCTGGGACTTGTACTGATCCTTCTAGCTGAGCCTTGAGTCAGACCACAAAGTGCTTTTAAAAGTTCCCCAGATTGCCACGTGGCAAGAGGGTGCTCCGAATCAACAAACCAAACCCAAAATTCTCTTTCATGTAGAGAACCACCTGGATCCCAACCGCTGAGAGCAGTGCTGAGAGGGAATATAAAGGACTGAAGGAAATCCAAATGTCGTCTTGGGCAGGTCAAACAAACAAACAAACAAGCAAACAAACAAGCAAACACAGGATGACAAAAAAGACAAAAAGGACAAAAAAGGTTCTGGAAATTTTAAATTAAAAATTTTCTGGTGTCTCTCCCCCCCCCCCCCCCCCAACGTAACTGCCACCTGTCCACTGTTAAATATATTTCCAAGGAAAGCACAAAGTAGTACTGTCATTAAGCTATTATATTTTTAAAAGTATGGATTTCCTACTTACTGACAGCCATCTTGAGCAAATCAGGACACGCCTGCAAACACTCCAGTTGTCCAGTATTTGATGTCATTTCGCAAAGAACATCAAGAAGCCGAATTGTGACTAGCGCTTCCTATGAGAAGAAGGCTACCAGTTTGAAATCAAACAAACAAGGTTCCCCCATCCCATAAAATATTAAGCTGCAATCAAAATATCAAAAATTCAATATCTTAAGAATCTCAGTGTTCACTTTGTAAAAATGGAAATTTCTAGCCCTGTTGGCTGCAAAGGTAGGAGCAATGGCTACTGAAATCGCAAGAGCCCCAGAAGTATCTGTGTTCAAAAAAATGAACATAACGGACTACAAACTATACATCAGCAAAATGTCAGAAAACAGGCTTGTGTGGCAATACTACAAGATGTTGCAGAGATGTACTATTAAACATTTCTGTAGCGCACTGACTCAAATATCCTGATGCTTTCATACACATGATACCGTAGACTCAATCACCCTGATCCAGATATCTCATATGGGAAATGGGCTCATGCATTCCTATTCTTTTCAACAGAGGAGAAAGCTCCATGGATTCACAGGGATGTTCACATTCATTTTTAGAAACTTAAAACTCTACTGTTCTACCCAACCAGGATGGCTTACATGGTGTGCATAGTATTGCTCCCTTGAGTTGAATGGGGAAACCTATGTGCACAGGAGACCCAGAGAGCTCTAGATTAGGTATCATTTCATATTTACAACATCTGATTATAAAGCTTGAGAATCTTACCTTATCAGCCTCGTTTGCTGCAGAAGCCAGTTTCAGCACAGCTGGACATTTCTCCTCAAAACAGCATGCAAGTAATCTGGCCATTTCGTCACTCGTCACTGAAATATTTTCACTGATTTCTGATAATATTAATTCTAACAACATAGTCCTGGAAAGAAAAAAACATATTTTGCCTATAGACATTGACAGAATTTCAGGTAATGGAAGATTGCATGAACAGTGCAGCCAAAATCAGTATCAACACAGAAGTTGGAATAATCATGGCCCATGTAATCATTGGAACAGTCTAGAGCACTGACCCTAGCACTGCCGTAAACCCCAATCTGCAATATGGACCCACTTATCAAAATTTTAATATTAGTAATATTAGTAAGGTAAAAATATTCTTCCTCCACCTATTTGTGTGTATTACATAATATGTACATTACATACACATACATACTCCTTTTTATTTTATTTTTCTAGCACTCTGTCAGTATCACTCCTTCCACCTTATTTTTCCCTTTCTTTCCCCCAAATTGGTACAACCATCTTAGGTAAAGGTGGAAATTTGGCCAATGGTACAACAATCTTTAGGTAAGGTGGCAACCTAAGAACTGAGGACCAATGGTGAAGAGGAATCTTCCGATTTTTTTGCTGCTTTATTTCATTTTATAATTCTAGCAGTACTTTTGGAAAAGAAATAGCAGATTACATTTTAAATCCACCAATAATTTGATATAAACAAAAGAATACCATTGGGGGGGAATCCATTTGCATAGTTTGTTGGTTCCTTTTATGGAATATAACAAATTAATTTTTCCATATATCCATTTTTCAACACTTTAAAGAACCATTCCCTGATAGGAGGAATTGCTCAATTTTTCCACTATTAAACAAGCTGGCTGCTATCAAAAGGTTGACAATAAATCCAATATGTAATTTTAACTATGTTTTGGTGAATCAAGTGTCAAATTGATCCATTCTGAATCCCCAACTCTATTTTGGAGTGCATTAACAGCTGGATCCTAAAGGATGATACAGTAGCTCTTCTTTCTCAATTAGCCTTAATGTCCACACATATTTTCTGCCCCAAACATGGCTTCATCAAAGCCCTTATCACCTATCATTAGAAGCCAAGGAGGCATCCACTCAAGTATAGTCATCCACCCTTTTGCAATTCAAAGCTTTCTCATACTGCTGTATAATACCTGTACTCACCCCAATCAAGCATACCATTAGATTATTATTAGTTTTGGCTATAACTGCATAGGAGACCTTGTTCTGTTTACAGCTGTAGGCAATTTCATCAAGACTCCTTTTGTGTAAAATTGTATTTAAGTTGTGACTTAGCTATTAGAAATTAGAAACTCCTTTCTCTATCATAAAAGCCTGAACATTCTGCCACTCTCCTTGTCCAGGACACCAGTCTGGTCCACAAAGCAGACAATAAACTAATCCTGAGCTAAATCAATTTGGCTCCCTGCCTCATCCACTTCAGATCATGATTTTCAATTAATCACTTCCGTTTCCTAATATCAAACCTGTGGTGTAGTTCCCAAGATCTACACCACAATAAGTGCTAAACATAGTTTTTGTTATTCCTGCGCCAGGCTTTAAAGAGTTCAGTTAAAAAAAATACATATAGCATGGTTTCTGATCTCAAAAGAGTGCATCTTGCTCACCACCTATAAATTGTAACATATCCTTGTTTTGTTTGCTTTTTTCTACACTGAGTATATGTGTGAGCACGTGTGTGTGTGTGTGTGTGTGTGTGTTAGGTTAACACACACACACATCACTGAAGGCAAAAATGTTCATTATGCACTAGTTTTGCTATTGGGTGAAGCACATCTGAACTTATTTTGTGCATATCTGCTTTGTATTTCTTCTTTTCCCCTTAGCTATTAAATGATGGCACAAGTTGGACCATAAAAAACAACAGAGTGCGGTGCTCTTATGAAATCAAGGCAAAAGCATGAAATCTTGTCTTTATATTCTCTCTCTCTCTCTGTGTGTGTGTGTGTGTGTGTGTGTGTGATTCTTTACAAAGTAAGGGTGCCAACCTGGATTCTGCAACTCCTATCTAAATCCCTGCCAGTTGTGGCTAAATTGTAATGTTAACCAACCAATTTAAAACCATTACTGACATAGAAACATGTATTTAGAGATTCTGTGCCAACTATGAAACCACACAGCTTTTTTTCAAATCATGTGAACAGGATACTCTATATGGAATGCTAAATGCTAAAACCCACATTGGTTTTTGGGGTTACCTTTCTTGATTGCTCAGTTTGGCATACATGGCTTTGACCAACTCCGGGCACTTCAGCAAATGGTTGGTAACAATCAAGAACCTGAAAGGAGGGAGGGAAACTGCTCTTGGTTACAAGAAAACTGCAAAGTTAGCTTCCCCTTCACTGTATTAATTTAGTTTACACTAGCACTTTACAACAGATTGTCACTAGCCAAGTTACATTTCTACCAGTACCTGCTAAACTGTATAAGCAGTCAACAAAATTACAAATTTAACACACCTTTTTCTTTTTTTCCTGCTGCCATGCAAATGTGTCATAGGCAATCCTTTTAAATTTTTTAGTCTATCAATATATTCACTAATTACTAAATGATCAACAGTCAACTGTCTGAGAGCTTCTTACAAGCTATTATTCTATACATATCTTACATGAGAATAAGCGCCAATTTGAACACTTCTCAGTAGACATGCATAAAATTGCTGTAAACAGCATAAAGTAGACTCCTTGGGACTGAGCACATTATACAGTTATTTCATTGCGATGCAATATACCTTATTATCCTTGACTAGCAAGACCCTGCTCCCATTTACAAGTAGCAAACCTGGCTGAGGAAGAAGAGGATTGACGAGCAGAAGGGCTCAGAGTCAAGTTACATGCTATATGCAAGTGGCGGCAGGGGGTGGGGCGGAGGAGTGCAACCAAAAATGTAATTCTCGTGGCAAGATCTTTTCCATAGCACTGCTTATTTTGTGATACTACTTAATTGCATTGAGAGTTTTTCCTGCTCCCTCAAGTGTGGAATAGGTGTGAGGAAACCCACAACTTGGAGTAAGTGTTCCTAAATGTAAAGGAGAATTCAACAAAGAATGATGCCCTTTTGGCAGCATCCTTATAGTCGCAGAAAGTGCCACGGCATTTGAACAATTAAATTGAACTGAATTCTGTGATCCATGCATAGAGACACTGTATTTATATTATGCAAACACGGTCAGGCTAAGAATGAGCAGAGCCACCAAATGTGCTCTGCCCAGCTTCAGGGGAGGAGGGGAAACCACACCCATATGCTGTGCATGGTCCATTCAAAAATTAAATATTTTCATGGCTTTCTTGAGAGACAGTCCTTGTAGAATACAGCATCGCCTTGGATAATTGCTTCTACAGATGTCACGTTATCTCTTGTTGCACTAGAATTAAAGAACTTTTTTTCCCAATGGACAATAGCTCTCAAACCCTTACTTGCCCTTGGAACCTGCAACATGTGGAAGAACTGGGATGGAACAGCTGGCTGGGCCAGGGAAGTGATTAATGCCTCTCTGCGAGAGGGTCCCAGACTGTCTGAATGAGGCGGTAGTGAAACCACTCCTAAAGAAATCTTCCTTGGACCCTGAAAATCTTAATAACTACAGGCCAGTAACAAATGTTCCATTCCTGGGCAAGGTCATTGAGCGGGTGGTTGTTAGCCAGCTCCAGGCACTCTTGGATGAGACCGATTATCTGGATCCATTTGAGTCGGGTTTCAGGCTTGGCTTTGGTACGGAAACAGCCTTGGTCGCCCTGTATGATGACCTATGTCGGGGGAAAGACAGGGGGCATGTGACTGTTGATTTTCCTTGCTCTCTCAGTGGCTTTTGATACTATTGACCATGGTATCCTTCTGGGATGACTGGCTGAGGTAGGAGTGGGAGGCACTGCATTGCAGTGGTTCCGTTCCTATTTGGCGGGTCAGCTCTAGAAGGTGATGCTTGGGGAACATTGCTTGGCCTGTTGGACTCTCCAGTATGGGTTTCCTCAGGGGGTCAGTGTTGCCCCCCATGCTGTTTAATATCTACATGAAACCGTTGGGTGCGGTCATCCGGAGTTTTGGAGTGCGTTGTCTTCAGCACGCTGATGACAGGCAACTCTATTTCTCCTTTTCATCTACATCAGGTGAGGCTGTGCTGAACCAGTGCCTGGCTGTGGCAATGGACTGGATGAGGGCTAACAAACTGAAACTCAATCCAGACAAGACTGAGATGCTGTTAGTGGGGGGTTCTGCTGACTCGATGGAGGGTGTTCAACCTGTTCTGGATGGGGTGCACTCCCCCTGAAGGAGCAGGTTCATAGCTTGGGGGTTCTCCCAGAACCATCTCTGTCTTTTGAGGCTCAGGTGGCCTTGGTAGCACGGAGTGCCTTCTACCAACTTCGGTTGGTGGCCCAGCTATGCCCCTATCTGGACAGGGATAACCTGGCTTCAGTTGTCTATGCCCTGGTAATCTCCAAGTTAGACTACTGCAATGTGCTGTACACGTGGGGCTGCCTTTGAAGATGGTTCAGAAGCTGCAGCTTGTGCAAATTGCAGCGGCCAGATTGATAACAGGAACCAGAAGGTTCGAACATATAAGACCGACTCTGGTCTGCTTGCATTGGCTGCCTGTATGTTTCCGAGCCCGATTCAAGGTGCTGGAATATACCTATTTCAAATCAGCATGAACAAATGTCAAGTAGAAAAGCACAATTTTACTTCCCCCCCCCCAGTCTCCCCTTTCCAAATGCCTCTTGTAGAGATCTGTTCTTTGGCCTCTACAAATGTACTACTGGACAGAGTAGTGGTGCAAGCGCATAAGAATGTAAGAAGAAACATACTGGATCAGACCATGGGTCCATCTAGTCCAGCATTCTGTTCACACAATATCTCCATAACCACTTTCTCCAGACCATGTATAATTGGGTACACTTCTATCATTTTTCCCTTTCTCGCCATTTTCTTTAAGCTAAACAGACCCAGACATTGTAACCGTTCCTCAAAGGGGAGCTGCTCAAGCTTTCCCTTTTCTGCACCTTTTCCAACTCTACAATATCCCTTTGGGAAGTGCATTGACCAGAAGTGTACACAGTATTCCATGTCTGGTCACACAATAGATTTGTTTAAGGACAGTTAAATGATATTGACAGTTATATTTTCAATTCCTCTCCTAAGCTCCTCTGCTCCAGTTAGGATGGCACTGTTTATTTGATTAGTTGGTTATACTAATCCATTCCAATCTTTTTTTCTAAAAAAAAATAATACTTCTAATTCAAGTATTTAAACTATAGGCACAATGTTAGAAGGCACATTTCCCCTTCTCTTACATGAAGGAGGGAGTGCATGATGGACCTTGCTATAACGTATTTAGGTATTATTTAAAAATAAAGACTACTTTCCTAGAACAATAATTTTAATATGCAAACTTATGCAGAGTTATCTCTTTATGACTCATATGATTAACAAACTAATATTTATTTAATCAGTTGACAGCCCTAAATCCAAGTCCCAATGGTATGCCCATGGTGTTTCTAAAATAAATGGCTTTGGTTAGGATGAATTACAATGTAGTTCCAAAGCATTTTTCCATCCCAGACACTTTTGCAGGTTCAAAGTTTAAAATAGATAACATATGGCATCCTATATTTTCCATTCTACAGACAGTAGCTTCCAAAAGACACTGCACTCTTCTCTGCTGTTGATTAGGACAAACCAAAATAGAAAAATAAATCTGACTTCTTAAAGACTTTTCAATTTTCCAGTGCCTAAGGCATGACTTTTGAGCTGCTTGTGCGTAAAGAACAGTTTGTTTGTTTGTTTGTTTGTTTTAAAAAAGGGAAGAAACACAACTCCGAGAAGTGCAATCGGATCATTTTACACTGTAGTTCATAACAATCCCATCTTATTTCTGCTCTCTCCTCTTCCCCTGGTGAGGAAAACACATGAGTAGATAACCACAGTAATGATTATAGGGCCAAGTAGGAGAAGCTGGATAGATTAAACTTAATATTTAATTTTATATATGATTTGGCACAACATGAAATGCGCAAAATCTATCCTCAGTCAGCCCTGCAAATCATCCACAAAGGTTCCTTGCCTCCGTTTTTTATATATATTTATACACACTAGTCATTGTGATATAAGGATTGGAGGAGCTACCTTATAATTAGTAAATAATTGGTCTATCTAGCACAGTACTACCTGCTTTACTTGTTAACAACTCTCCAGGCTTTCAGTTAGGAGTCCTCCCCAGCCCTGTTACCTGAGATTATTTTAACTGAATATATCATTAACGGAATCTAGAATCTTTAGATGTGGAAAACATTCTACACCTGACCTATTCACTTTCCTGTATCACATTGGGTCTGAAATGGGGGTGAGGGAGAGAGAGGAGGAAATAGGTTCTTCAGTTCACAAAAGCTTTCCTGCTCAAGGCAATACTTACATGCCACAGGATACCAGAAAAGTGATTGCTTACAAGTATGGTCTAGATGTGCCTGTCAGCAGGCACAGTAGTTGAGCTGTCCATCTCTTTTGGGTGGAACCTAATACTGGAACAGAGATGTTTACAGCCCATTTTACTCAGTAGTTACCTCACAACCCTAAGCTCAACGTTTCCACCATAGGAAGCTGTGCAAGGATGAGATCTTTAAGATTCATGCAAGTATGATGCTTAAAAGATCTGTTGGGTCTTAAGAGCAAGGCCAAATGATCTCTGAGGAGATTGTTAAATTGATTTGTGTCTTAAAAGGGAAGCACTGTAATGTTTCCCAGATGTGTGGTCATCTGTTTGATTCACCTCAAACCTTACAATTCTGGACCTGAAGAAATCCAATCTCCCATATCTGATAAAGCCAGGATGCTCAATTTGAATGGTGTGTGTGTGTGTGTGTGTGTGTGAGAGAGAGAGAGAGAGAGAGATGGAGGAAAGAGACTTGACTTGGACTGTAATATACCAGCATATGCTATATTCTTATTTTCTGGATGTAAAGAGGGTTGCAGTCATTGACTAGGAAAAATGCATCTTTGTAATAAAACAAAGCATAATAAAATTTAGATTGAGGCAAGAACCACAACACACCAAAGTAATTCCACATCCCGGAATGAATAAAGATGATATCCTATCCTTCACACATTTAAATGTAGAACACTATGGCTGACTCCTTGATAAGAATTTTATCCAACAATTCTCAGAGACGAAGAAGGCTCTTCAACTGGGAAAATAACTGTATAATAATATCCTTGTAAAATACATTGTTAAAAAAAAGTTATTGAAAAGCTCTTTTTTCTGACAACAAAAAGTAGTGATCACAGCTAGTAATGAGTTCCACATATGTCAATTGGAAGAAATACATTATCACTTCACAGAAATATTTACAATATTTCTACACTGCTCAATATCTAAAAAAAATTCCAGAGCAGTGAACATAGGTATAAACAGTAAAAAGAAAGATTAAAAACAAATTAAAATTGTTCAATTTAAAATAAAGACTGGGGGGAAGGGGGGAGAAAGAGAAGTGGCTAGTCAGTTGGGGGGCGGCTTATCGAAATAGAGCTGCTTTCAGGAGGCGACGGAAGCAGCCTAGTGTTGGTACCTGCCTAACCTCCAGGGACAGGGAGTTCCACAGAGAAGGAGCCACTACACTGAAGGCTCTTCTCCTGGTGGACTCCAATCTGCCTAGCAACTGGTTGCACTGTTGACTATGCCTACTCCTCTCCTTTGGAGAAGCACTCTGCAATCTTTCAAAGTCTCTTTTGCCCTCACTACAATCCCCACCCATTTCCCATGGAGGGGCATAACTGTGCAGAGTTTTTGGTGTGCGTCAGGTGTCCCTCTGTTGGGAGACCATGTACTTGGAACCTCATCCCAGTCCTACAAACTTTCAAGGGTTTACAACCCCTACCTCCTTTTGATGGAAGGCGTTCTTGCTTGTGCAGAGTTTTTGGTATGTTTTGGGTGCCTCCCCATGAGGGGAATCAGTTAATGAAATCTCATTCTAGTCCTGCAAACTTTAGAGGGTTTACAGCCGCCACCCCTTTTTCGGTGCAAACAGTAGGAGATAAGGGAAGGACTTGGAAAACCAGCTTGGCAAATGAGGTGGCGGTGGAGGGGGTAGGGCTAGAGCGGGAAGGAAGGCTTTGAGAATTGGGACAACAAGGGTAGGTGGAGGATGGAGAAGTGGCTAAAAATCGATGCCTTGTAGAGAGCGGCAGAAACAGGAGACAGCAGAACACGCCCTTAGCACACAGCGGGCTAACCAGAGCCAGGCAGGTGACATCGTGATGGTGCGGATGGTGGGACATGGTTACCACTGCAAAGGAAGATGGGACGCTTGTGCACTCAGGTAGGACGACTACAGAGGGAGGAGGAGCAGGACGGAGGAAATTGCGCACAGAAGCTTATTTGCCCAATCATGTGACAGGGATATTTTGGGCTAGTTCCAAAATAAGCTACTGTGTGTAGCTTATTAATCTACCATGGGTTAAGTGGCATGCGAACCCTCCCAGTCAGTCATACCCACTTCGCAGATAGTATGAGCTGCAAAAGGTTCGAGCAGGGCATTCCACTCCTTCCTCTTTTCTGTTTATCATTTCTGTGAATATTGAGTATGCTCATTCCCTAATGGGCATTGGGGGTGGGGCTTTTGGGGGGGTTTGAGGAGATACTTCTGCAAACCTCAGGGAGCCCTTGAGCATACCAATACCACCCTAGTGTTTCTGTGTAGCTCCATTTTGGCTCCAGTCCTCTTGGCTCTTGCCGCCTGAGCTTGCTATTAGACACAGCGATGTAACATTATGTAAGAATTAGTACCTGCACTTCCTTATTTTACTCATCCCTCTTCCCTGTTGCATCTTGTCTATTGAAATTGTTAATCACCTTGAGCACACTGGCACAAAATTGGTAAATGTATTTTAAAAAAACAAAGAAATAGATAAAATTATGAAACCCTATATTTAGCTCTGAAACGACCCAGTTTACCAGAATGTAAATGAGGGAATGGTAAGGTTTCACAAGCCAGCACAAGGGGAAGTGTATTAACATCAGTCATCAATAAGAATTTTCCATGCGCAAATTTTAAAATGACCATGGGTTCTATAAGAAGATTGGAAGCCCTTTAGGAATAGATTATTTTCTTGGCGACTGACTGGTATTAACCGTATCAAGCATATTACACAGCTGTTAAGAGAACTTCCTCAGTTACTAGGTGACTTCCAGTTTAAATCTGCTGGTTTTGATCTTTAACCCATTAAATGGCCTGGAACCATAGTAATTTAAAGAGCATCTCCACCCATATAAACCCCTCCATACATAAAGATGTTCAGATGAGGCCCTGGTGCCAGTACAATCTCCGGGGCAATCTAAATATTATCCTAAAACTGTGTGTAATGTTAAACTGCGGTCCTTTCTCTATCACAAACCAATACTCGAGCTTTGGTACTATGTAACAGGGAAAAGGCAAGTGAAAGTGCTTAACCCTCTGCCTTAACAGCTACTTACCCTCTGAAACCTGGCCATGATAATTCATGCATTGATAACCTCCAGACTAGACTACAATACTGAGAAACTCAGTTGGTCCAAAATGCCACCACCAGATGGTTCTCAAGGATAGACTAGACGGAGCATATACCTCCATTCAATCTTCACTGGCTACCTATTAGTCTCCAGGTTCAATTCATGGTAGTAGCTCTTATCTTTAAAGCCCTAAATAGCTTGGGACATTGGTATTTTAAGGACTCCCTTCTATAATATCTGAATTACAGACAGAAACACAGAAGCTTGGTGCCTGTTGTGTGATCTGGCCATCACTAAACAGTCTTTTGAAAGCTTAAGGTGAACAACAGATGTCTTGCAACGTCCAGTACTAGCTATGTCAGGGAAAAGGCTCTCTCTTGCTCAGCCAGGTTGCTCTTGCATACAAAAAAACAATACATCCTCCAATGCAGCTGGGCTGAATGAACTGCTATTCTAGGGCAGCAAAATGTATGCACACTTACCTGGAGAGTAAGCCTTATTGATCGCAATGAAACTTACATCTGAGTAAATGTGCATAGGGCAGGGCTGCATACATATTATACGAAAAGGTCCCCTGTCCAAACTGGAGTCCTACTTGTGTAGTTTCATTAACCAGCCATTTTCTCTTTCACCTTCACAGAGGGGAGCAGCAGCCCAGCTTCCCAGGTGGATTCCTGCATTGAGCAGCGGGTTAGACTAGATGGCCTTATAGGTCCCTTCCAACTCTACTATTCTATTCTACCTCATGTTCCTCCACATGCACTCTGTTCAACATGACTAGTCCTGCTCCCGATCTCCATACTGACAGAAGTGGGGTGGTCACAAGGAGAAGTGTATTTTCAGTTGTGGCATCAACCATCCACAGGGAACCTCATCTGGCCCTGCAACTGTCTTCTATTACCTGCTCAAAACATTGCTGTGGTTATTATTCCTTCTCGCTGGTTCTGATTGCAAAATATAAATACATTTATCTCATTCAAATAAATGCATACAATTACCTTATTTTAACCTAACTGCAGTTACAATCCTGTGACATAGGTTAAGGTTGTGAAAGAGTGTTGTTGTTTTTTGTCAAAGGCTAAGACTGAGCATCATGTCTTAGCAATCATAGAAACCCAGATCCTCCCCAGACCCACTAAATGGGAACACAGCACAGTGTGGTGGGTTAGCCAGGAAATTGCTGGAGATAATTATGTAAACATCCTGTGGTAACTGCAACTGTAACAATAGTGGAGGGCTTTTGGAGTCTACAGGTAAAAGCAGCTACCCCTCCAAGTTAATACAGGTATGTACCCGCTTGGGGACATCCATATTCCATGACACAAAGGATGTTTTGACTATTTTTTGGTCCTGTCTCTGGAGACGCAACTAGACATTATGCGGCAGATGCACCACTGGATCGTCAAAAGGCCTACTTGAATCAGAGCGGAAGAGGGAAGAAGTAACTTTTTCTCCAGATGCTGCAGCCTGGACCCAAATCACACACAGATATGCTTGTAGCAGAAGGAAATTACATTGGGAGATAAAGTGTCATTATCTATCATGCAGCCACTTGTACACCAAGCCCGGGCGGGGTGGTTATGTGGGGAAAGTTCTTCCCAAATCTCGTGAAAATTCATCAAAACATACAAGGTTTTGTCTCACTTCCATGGCCACCTCCCAGCAGCACATAGGCTTAGGAAAAAAGCTCCCATTGATGTCAATAGGACCTTTTTTCCTAAACCTAAATGTTATGGGGGAATGAGGGGGATGTCACAGCTGGAGAGGGAATGGTTAACCCTCCCCTTCCTGCATGTTGTGACCCCTCCATTGATTAAAAAAACATTCAGTTAATGCCAATGGAAGGGTTTAAAAAACTTAATTGCCACTCTGCCTTTCTATTTTGGAGGAGGCAGCAAGAGCATATTGCTATTGCTTTGGGCAAAAGTACAACTTGTGGGATGGAAGTCATCTTTCCATTTTCCGCAGCCAATGTAGAGGGATAGTTTATCTCTTTTCCCCTGGAACATTTGCAAGAGGCAGCAGCAGCAAGATGCTGCTTTCACCTTTTACAAAATACCAGCCTTTTCCCAGGTTCTCTGCGCATGCCCTGGGACTCAAGGAAAGGAGCGTTTAGGGGTAACACAAGTAATGAATTTCGTTAGTAAGCCATGTCAAAATTTATTGACCATTGGAACAGTTGAATATGTTGTGATCTACTAGCAACAGACAACCCCCTGGCAGCGATATGCTGAACCAACTGAAGCTTCTACACTGGCTTCATGGCTGGCCCCACATAAAATGCAGCAATTATATAGGTGACTAGAGAATAAATGGTTGCAGCCAGATTCTGTTTCTCATACAATACATTTCTGGACACTGTTGCTAACTAAGCATTCTAGTGGAGAGTTGGATGCAGAGTGCCCCAAAGGTAGCTCTGTCTTCTCAGAATTAAGCCTCAGTTGGTTCACCCTCAACCAATCCAAAACTCTCATGAGGGTTTGACAACCTCAATCCTAGCTTTCTCCTTGGCATAATAGTTTTCTGTATGGAGGGAATTTCTTTAATATGATTGCCATCACAAAACCGCCCACCTGCACCTGAAGTGCGAATAACCAAGACACAGTCTTATCTCAGCAGTTGTGGTCTTTGGCAATCTGGAAGATTTCATGGTTTGTGCCCATTATTTTACCTTGGTTACAGAAGAACCAAATGAAGCTAAGTTATTCATAGTTCCCATTACAGAAGTATTCCAAGAGATATAGTTAAAATTTTATGGATTCAATTTTGCCCATTAAATTTTACCTAGCTACTGTATCAATAGACAAAATATCAGGCGACGAAACAGCACAGGATAATCCAGCCTTTAACTCTTGCCAATATAATGGCTGTCCACTGAAAGGAGTTATGTAGGTTCAGCATTACACATAAACCAAAAAAGAGAAGAGGAGACCTCACAAGCAAACTGGTGAAGACAAAAAGGACTTACTGGTACTAATAGTAAAACAATTCAGAAATTAAAAATTAAATCCATGCATGAATTTAATTTTTAATTTCTGAATTGTTTTACTATTACAGTTGTCAAACGATATTACAGTTTAAACAAGTAATACTGATTACTAAAGGAGAATCAAAGTTTATACCACCAAGGTATTAGTTATATTTTACTACATTCAGTAATTCTAAGAGAAGAGTTAGAATAATATCTTTTTCACAATTACTTGTTTTCATTTTTGTAGTGCTCTGTCCCCTCCAGTTGTGAAAGGTTCTCATACATGCAAAAACAATACTGAGGAAAAGATAACTGAAACAGATTTCATAATTCTAGAAGTTACCGTCTATTATTATTTTTGTATTAGCATATTATTCATTGCATCACCAAATATTGTATTTTGTTGTATCATCGGCAATAGTCTGTATGATCTCAGTATCAAATATTGTATGTTTATATTTTCAATATATATTTATTGCACATACAACTAGATTGTCAGTACATACTTATGAGTTTGGCTGCTTGGTTTGATTATAATAATTGGAAATTTATTTTCTACTCAGCTTGATATACTGGGCTTGCTGGGTATCAGCATATTTACCACTCTCAGTAAGCACTGAACCATTTTTCATACAGAATTAATCATTTAGTACCAGTAGGTCCTTTTTTCTTCAGCATTACACATGCCAATTGTTAAAACTGTCTAACAGTTCTAAATTCCCAGTTCAGAATCCTTAAGCCACCATTAGCAACAATCACAAAACACCAAATCCAGGAGGTCCATGGGAAATTTGCACGTAAGGGGAGAGATAGGAATGGGAGTATGCAAGCCTCTGGCCTAGCCCCAAACTCTCCATCATGGTTAGCCATCAGATCTGTACGAACCACTAGTTTTCAAATGAAAAAGTGCTAAAAAAGATTTTAAAAATACCGAACAAACAGTAAACAATAATTGATTTTGTAACATTTCTTTGCAATGTTATTTGCAAGTTGCATTTTATTTTAGTTAGCAAACAAGGCCCTTCAGAAGTGCAAAAAAGACATCTATGCATGTAGAAAGGATTCTCATTTTCTCTTTCCTCCCCCAACAGCAGTTACTTGCAAGAACTATGGGCCGCTTGCTCACAATGGAATAAGCTACTCTTACAAGAGGGGTACTAGGAAACACAATAACGCTTGCAGCTCTTTGGATCCTGGCTTTAAACATTGTCCAAACTTCTTAGAATTTAAATCATTATGAAATCCTAACTAAAAACATACTGAGAAGATTTCAAAATCAGATCCGCTTCTTATCTAAGGAGAGGAGGTTATTGAAGTAAGTATCCTTGCAAAAAAAATAAAAAATACATACACCCATTCTGATTCCGGGTATCTTCTGGAGGCTTGCAGAACAGCAAGGACAACATTTAAGTTGTTTTCTTCCTGTAGTTCTCTCACTGTTTCAGGTTTAAGGCAAGTGAAAAGAACCATGCAGCAATAGGAAATGATTTTCTCATCTTGATGATTGAAGCAATTCCTGAAAAAAGAATCAAGAGCATTTATTGTTAAGGGCTGTTTAGAACAATGTACCAGTCGCTGATGTGTAATGTACTCTCCATTTGCTTACATTCTCAGAGATCTCCCAATCACCCCCAGTTTGCAAAGTATAAAATGTAACACGTTGTTCTGTGATAATGTGTCCAAACATTTACCTGAAACCAATAAGGTTAGGATAGGTTCGACATGTTCTTGATTCTTTTGAGTTTTCCTATCGCTGGCTTCTTTTGTATATGGTCACTCTAGTATAGTGCCTGCAACTTTAACTGTTGTGATGAAGAGGGAATTTTACCAGGAACTAACTGCATACAAATGATACTGGCTGAAATTCCCTTTTCTCTACAACTGTTAAAGTTACAGGAGCCCTGTCCTCCTTTTCATATGGTCAGCCTAGCTGGTACTAACCTAAAAAGTGTAGTTGCAGTCACAGTATGTGTTATCCTTTTATATCAATTTCCTATGAGACTTTTCTGAAGCAGGGAAGGATGCAGCCAAAGATAAGCACATATAAATCCCACCAATTTCAATTAAAGTTAATGAACTCTTCCACAGAAAGAGTACTTAAGAAGTGATTAAACTGTGGCTGGATAATGCCCATAGCATTTTTCAAACAATCACTTCCTACTTTACCCTCACCACTTTGTGAAGCAGGTTAGACTAAAACTTGCTCAAGGCCATACCTACATGAGATTTATAGCCAAGTGAGCTTTATGGCTAAGTGGAGATTTAAAATGAGATTTCCCAGTTCAAGCCCAAACTCTATCCACTGTACGTCAATGCCCGCCCAGAACTCCTGCAATGAGGAATTAAAAGCAGCATAGAGGTTAATAGGATTGCAAATACTACAACAGACTAGTAGAGGAACTTCTCTGAAGCTGATGGGTTCTTTTTTAAGGATGATATATTTAAGATTTAAAATTGGGCTGTAGCATTTAGTAGATAAATTGGTTAGGTTAACTCATTTAAAAATCCCCCCAATTAAAATAAGGCAGAAGTTTTTTTTAAAGCTTGTTAATTATTTTAATACAATAACCAACAACAAAACAGCCGAATGTGACATATGCAATCTCACCCACAAGACAAAATGCCTCATTTAAGATGGTGCCTACTGCAAAATGTGCATCATCTAAAAAGCGATAAACTATGTTTTTTTTCCTTTCAGTATACTGATTTATTCATGTGCAAATTAATGCATCTTTAATCAAATATTAATCAATATTTAACAACCTACTTGTTATACAGCATTTCAAAACTCTAAATCCTAAGCTTCCAAATGCAATTCTAAATATGTCTACTTCAATGGGGTTTGCACCCAAGTAAGTGGGTGCAGGATTGCAGCCTACATTTTTAACACAGTTCTTTGATGGAATTGCTAGTGAAAGCTTTTTATCATCTGCTATCTGTTAACATTTTTGTCAAGATAACTTACTAGACACAAACATGCAAATGTGGGTGGAGAGAGAAATCAAGGAACATTTTATTTCGCTGCTCTTTCCTAATACGTATAACCTATCCATCTGCATATGTTTTAACATAAAACTTTAAGCATATAACATACGCAAATAAAGCCACACAATATAATCACTGCTACCTTGTTCTCCAAAAATGTATTCCTGCCCCAAGCATTTTAGTGCTAACAGTATCAATGAAGATTAAAATCTAACCACATAGTATTACATTTTGGGTGGGGAAAGAAGAAGGTATCTACCGATACTTACAAGAAAAGAGAAGGGAAAGCAAGCTTCCAAATCCTATTCTGGGAATCTGTGTTTCCTGTGGCAATGTTTCCAAGAAACTGGAGGCTACAACGAAAAGCTGGGGGGGGGATGTTTAATCAACTAATCATTCTGTCTCTATTGCATAGCAAGAAAACTGCCTTACAACATATCAAGGATATCCAAATAAATGTACAAGAATATAGGCCCTTAATACATAACAAGCACATTGAAGATGCAATCTTATGCACCTTTGGGAGTATGTGCGACTGAGGTCGATAAGGCTTACTCTGAGTAAATATGGATAGGGTTAATTATGATAACCACCTCTATAGTCCATAAGCTTGCTATTCACACTTTGTGATCAAACTGTGCCCCTTAAGTATGCTACCTTGTAAGTCATTGCCATTCAACTTCACACTCTCACACTCCTAACAACAACAACAAAATCAGTTTTAAATTGTCCAAATTAGCCACCCAATTATTGCCTCCTGCTGGCTTTATACAAGAGATAGAAGAGCACCTAATGAGAAAGATCTTCTCTGAATCCACGTCTCCATCGCCTCTTCCTTCTTCCTCTCACATGCTTCTTTGGCACTTCATTCTGAGTTGCATTCAGTCAGAGTTCCCCATTATATCGAAACCAGGGAACTCTGGCCCCAATGCATGTTCTCTGAAATATCCTTGATCTATAAGGGTACTAAATAAGAATGTAGTGGGTTGAGCTCTGCATATCAGAGCTTGGCAACTTGTGGCTCTACAGATGTATTGGCCTACCGGTCCCATCATCCCTCCGCACTGGCTACTCTGGCTGATAGGAATTGTAAGCCAAAATAATTCTGGAGGACCAGAAGTTGTCCATCCCATGTTCTATCCATAATAAGGTGGATTGTAAAACTAATCCCTAAGCAAGTCCGTTTGATGTATTTTATGCTGTTTTGTACTTAATGTTGTTCCCCGCCTCGATCCAGAGGGAGAGGTGGGAAAGAAATAAAATTATTATTATTATTATTATTATTATTATCATGTATATTAACTTACTATATAGAAAAATGTTTAAATATTGCTAGAACTGTTTTATGTTTTATTTTCTGCAAAACTATATTTATTGTCGATTTTCTTTAATAGGTATATTATCTGAAATTCAAAACTAGGTTGTGGAATTTCTGTTCTGTTTATTGTAGCAGAACAGCGCCTGTTTGGTACTCCCCTCCGGCTGGAAGAAATGTAGAAATTATTCCCCCAAAGTTTAATAAGGGCAGGGACAACAACAAGGTTTATATCAGGTACATTTTTGCAACTATTTTTCTACTTCCTCCAAATATTTAGACAAGGAGCAATTTCAATCAATCACATAATACATTTGTCACATTTCTGGTGACTCAAGCAAAAGAGACAGTGGAGGAAAAAATACGATTCTAATGGAGAAAAACTATTATTACAAGTTGTATGGTGTAAAATAGTAGGGTGACCAGATAAAATCCAGGTCAGGGCTCATGTAACTTTAACAGTTGTAGAGAAAAGGGAATTTCAGCCAGTGTCATTTGTATGCAATTAGTTCCTGGTGAAATTCCCTCTTCATCACAACAGTTAAAGTTGCAGGGGCCCTGCCTTCTTTTGTATATGGTCACTCTAGTATAGTGCCTGCAGCTTTAACTGTTGTGATGAAGAAGAGAAACACTTTATTTTTAGGCAGCTTGGCAAACCGCTGCCATTTGCAGTCAAGGAAGTCAACACTCTATGATCTCCCTTCTAGAAAATTGAAGACAGCATATTCCATCGGTAGCATTTGCTTTATTTTAAATGCATCCAGCATGCTAATTTTAGATATAACACGCATTATATAATTTTTCCTCCTAGGATGATATTCAGATTTTTTTTAACTTGACTTTCAATTAAATATTTCATTTGGTAAGGTAGTAGCCAAGACCCCCCCAAATAGAAAGCCAAATAATTTTTCTTCTTCTTCTTCTTCTTCTTCTTCTTCTTCTTCTTCTTCTTCTTCTTCCTATTATAATACAAAGGTGGTGGTATTGGAGGGTGCAGGAGAATACCAGCCCATAGAAGTCCCCAACATATATAGGGCACTTTTGGCAAGATTTCTTCCCTTGTTTAATGGCTGACATATAAACCATACCATTAAATATTAAAGCATAGTTAACCAGGTATTACTGAAGGGCAGCACGCTGCAGAGGGAAGTGCTGATTGCCAGGCCCTGGAAATAGTAAAGGAGTGTCTGAAAGGTGCTGAGCCAGCTGGCAACCAGAAATGCCAAGAGAGCCTGGGAACACTGCTCCTTTGGAACACACATAGAAATTTTAAAATAAGGGCACTTGAGGCTGGGTACAAAAGCAAACCTCCATCTTTTGCTTTAGCTTTCTAAAAAATATTTTCTCCAAATGGCGAAGTAGTAAGAAAAACAGCTGAAGTTAGCATTGGAAGTAATTAAGTTAATATTACATATCTTTATGTTAGAGGAATGCAACATACCATCGGTGTATATATTAACAGAATAAAAATAGGTCTGCCTCAAGGAGCTTACAAACTAAATTTCAACACTATGAACTATAAAAACAGGGAAGGGAATAACAGCTTCCCCCTCCTTCCTCCCACACAGCAATAAGGATTTTAGAAAGCCTCCACCAGAGCCCATGGGTGCTTGATGAAGCCTAATGGCACCATGGGGATCCGGCTTTTGCAGCAGGATCGCTGCTAGAGAGAGAAGGGTTAACCCTCCTGCCCCCATTGCTGTGACTGACACACTCACCCCCCCCCCCCCCCGGATCCACCTCCCCTGCAATCAGGCTTTTTAGAAGCCTTCGTTCACAACCAATGGAGGCTTTTTTTAAAGCATGACTGCAGTGTGTCTATGTGTGTATCTATTCATATATTACGATGTGTATGTTTATATATTAATAGATGAGTGTGTGTGTGTGCGTGTGTGTGTGTGAGGATGAACGGGGTCTGGCCAATCACAGGGGAGCAGCATGGCCCAACCCACCCACCGTGGGGCAATGAATGGCCCAGCTGCCTCCTGCTGGCATGCAGCCTCCAAATGTGCCGGCTCGGAACCAATTCAGCCCTCAGACTGAAAAGGGTATATACTAAACACTCCTGGCGTGGCATAGAGGCTGCAATATACTGCATGTAGGAATTTACTATATTTATCACTATATAAGAAACCAAAATCGTAAGTATTTTTTAAATAACTGACAACTTAAATACATGTTAAATAAAGTGTTTTGAAACATTGGGGGACAATGCTTTGTGTTTTTTTGTAAGCAATACATTATTAATCTTGAGGATTAATAATGACATGCCCATATTTATTTATTTATCTATCAACATGTTTCCCATTCCAGAAATTAAGTTATCAATTTAGATTCCTTTTTTCCTTCTACATGCTCTAAAACTATGTCCGCTTTTAGTAAAATAAGTATTCTAGAACCTCATGAGGCAAAAGTCCAAGGCAATTTATTAAATTTCTATTTAGCTACTATTTCAATTCTATGCTAACCAAACAGTTAACTATTGGATCTTTTTAATATTTCTAAACTCTGTTCAGCCCTCTTTACCCATCCACATTTATTCCCAATCTGACCAATATTAGTTGGCCCCATTTTCCCCCTAAACATGTACAAGCTGGGTAAGACAATAAATTAAAAATAGCTTACAACGTCACATTTATTGCTAAAATATCAAGTCATATTGTTGATGATTCCACTGAGTCATTTGACTGGTGTTAAATATCACTAAAACATAAATTTAAGGTAAGCCATACTAGAAATGTATTTGAAAGGTGGAATATAATTCCCACAAAACAAACATTTTCCCCCTTAGAGCACCTCTCTGGTGATATATCTTAACCTAACAGTAATACTTCAGAGTATTTTTAAACTCTGTGACACAAAAACAAAGAAAGCTTTGCTACAGAAGCTCATCTCAATTAGAAGTTCAGTACTCATAAGATAATACAGATAACTTGGCTAATGAGCCAAATGCATTGAATTATTATTATTATTATTATTATAATTATTATTATTTATTACATTTATATACTGCCCCATAGCCAAAGCTCTCTCGGTGGTTTACAAAAATTAAAAACATAAAAGCCTAAAAACAAACGACATATCATTTTAAACAGTCCAGGGGACAGTTAAGAAACTCAACATATGCCTGGGAGAAGAGACAAGTCTTCACCTGGCAACGACAAGATGAAAGTGTTGGCGCCATGCAAGCCTCTTTGGGGAGTTCGTTCCACACCACAAAAGCATCAAGAAATACTGCAGCGATAAGATCACTGTTACTTCTGGTTTACAAAACTAGTACAGAAAGCCAACACTATTGCTGAACATTCCCAATTCCAATTCTGGTCCCCTCTACAAGAATTCGGTTTGACGCCTAGTTGTCCAATTATGCGCATCTTCTCGGAATCGCTTTTACAGCAAATCACTATACGCGGGAGGCAATTAAGCGCATAACTGGTTGCCTTACCGGTTGTATGAAATGCACTTTAGGTGTTTAATGTGGAGAATCACTTGTTTACATGGTCATAAGGCACATTAACTGCCGCTGTAAATTAAAACTCGCTATTTAACACTCATTCGATAATGCACATAATCGGACAGAAAAAGTGCCTCAACTCCCGATTTGCACTCCACTCTTGTAGAGGTAAAAATTTTAATGCACCTTGAAAGAGCTTTAAATTGCTCTTGTAGAGGCTCCCTCAGTCACAGCTTTGCACTCTAGAAGGCTTGGGGTGGGGGGGAAATGGAAATAATTCATCCAGTTTACACAAAAAAATATAAACACAGCTGTTTTAACTTAAGAATGAACATATTTCATTAATTTTTTTAAAGTAAGGTCCACCATCACATCTTAACACATCCTTTAACAGTTTAGTCATATTGAAACAGTAGTAGCAAAGTTACAGCTCTAGGGACATCTCTGGTCAAAGAATGACTTAATCTTCTGTAACCTGTTCTTAAAGAACGTATCACAGCTCCCTCTAGTGGCAAGTTTGACTAAACAACGTCTGCTTAACCAAGGCTGAAACTAGATAGTAGCAATTCCATTTCTTTCAATCACTTATACCAATTTTAGAAGCAAACGGGTGCTGAACCCACCCCCATAGCTTGCCTTCCTGCAGGCCTACACTCAAACACCTTTCTCTCCAGCTGAGCTCCAGTACCAGAAGTGAACACAGCTGGGCAGAAAAAGGATTCAGCACCTTGCTCCTAAAGGCTCCTTTTTGAGACTTTTCTCAGTTTCAAAAATAGTTTGCCATTCAGCACAGGGTGGGATAGGGGTGGGGGGGGGGAGCTGTTCTCAGGAAGTGTGTGTCCAACATGCTCTTGGATGCATGCAACTAGTTGCACAGTTCTTTGTATAATATGTGAGGTTCACAGGCACAAAACAGATCTTGTTTTCTTTTTTATTTAGCAATATTTTACAGTAACAAATAATCACCATTCATATACCCACTGTGGATAGTCTGAGGATAGGAGAAGTTTTTACTATAGCTATGGGTAACAACTAGTTAGAATGGAAGGCTATTTTAAGGGAAGGTGGGTGGCAGGTGAGGGTTCCATCTAAGCCTTCCAAAGGGGAGGTCTGGATTGACGCACCATGGCCGAAGGGGAAGTATGAGGATGAAAACTGTGTAACTGCAAAGCTTGCACACTGAATTAATAAAACTGGTTAGTCTAATTCAGTGCAAAAAAAGGAGAGAAGCAGGTTCTCAGAATGCTGAGATACTTTATTATTATTATTCACGCCCAATGTGTTTCACCCTATGTTGCTTTTTTAAAGGCCTTCTTCAGGGGGCTATAACATCAAGAATACACTACATTGTGTTTATGGGCATAACACGTAACATTAATATATCAGTTTAGGGGTTAGACTGGCATATTGCCTCACATATTGCCTGTGCCCATATGTAAGTTTCTTAATTTTTTAATAAAAAAATACAATATGAAGGCGCTTTTCCAGGGCCCTGGAATAATTACATTTCCTCAGTCGCCAGTGAATATCATAGGAGACTATCATCCTGCTAAGGGTTTTCTGCAGACATCTCTTACCAAGTAAGAACCTATGTATTAAACTTTTGTTGAAAGTGTTTTTACATTAAAAATGTTTTATATGATTTATAGAAATTTTAATGTATAATGTGGACAGGCCCAAGAGCCTTCATATTGTATTTTTTTTTAAAAAAAAAAAATAAGAAACTTACATATGGGCACAGGCCTTTTGAGGCACTATGCCAATCTAACCCCTAAACTGATATATTAAAGTTACGTGTTATCCCCATAAACATAATGTAGTGTATTCTTGATGTTACAGCCCCCTGAAGAAGGCCATTTAAAAAAACAACATAGGCTGAAACGCATTGGGCGTGAATAATAATAATAAAGTACCTCAGCATTCTGAAAACCTACTTCTCTCCATTTTTTGCCCTGAGCGGATGTTCTCCTCCTTTGGGTTTTTAGTCTTATTCAGTGTCAGCGTGAATGGTGTTGTATATTTTTACAGCAAAGAGCAAGAGAGGGAGAGAGAGAGACTGCTGTCCTCAAGGAACTTGCAATCTGAAATAAGCAATGGAGAAGAAAATAGAGAGGGGGGAGAAGAAACAACAGTGGCAAGGAATGGGTGAGAGCTGATGCAGGTACCTTTAGTTGCAACTGGGAACAAGGATTAATGGTTTAAACCAAAAGGCCACATGCCCTAAAAAAAGCAACAGGAAAAGACTATAGCAGGGTTATTGGAAGATACTGATCAGAGAGAGAGAGAGAGAGAGAGAGAGAGCAAATTAACCACAGGTAATAAAGCAAACTTTTAGAACATTAATGAGTAAACACAGCAAGCTTCAAGCTGTCAAGAGGGACAAAATCCAGATATTGCTAACTTATCTAAATAATAGGCAATACTGTGAATTTGGTAATAAGAATTCCAAACTGTTAGCAAGAACCCTGAAAAAGAAATTAGCTGAATGTTTGTTCCAGCCTCAATATGAAAGTCAGAAATGGTGAAATGCTACATCACCTAAATGATATGTGCAACTTTCACCAAATTAATAGCTAAATATTGTTTCTAAAATTAAACTTATGCCCCAGATGACATAATATGTAAGTTCTTACAGAAAACATAACAAGAAACAGTTGTTACTGGCTAAGAACATTTCTCTCTGAATACTGGCAGAACTTGCAGGATGGATTTCAGGGAGCATAGACTTAATACCTCTAGACAGTAAACACTGTAAAACAGCTTTTGGTGCATACTTACATGACTTTTCCAATGGGAACTAGCCAAGGACACAAAGTAGAACAACAGGCCCTAATTTCTCCCATTGCAGGCTCTTACATATGAGCTACTCTAACAAATGCTACCTAAAATTGATCCATATCCAGAGGCTGTATTCAATTTCCCAATGCAGAACACAGGGCAATGCAAATTCAGGCTTTCTTAGCAGGGAAATATAGATTTGATTTGCCAGCAATCCAACAGTTCAGTGCAAACAATAACTATGTGTAACTTGGCCCTTTAGTAGTGGAGACACTTTGGCCTATGCAGGCATCGATTTAGCAGAA
The DNA here is from genome assembly GCA_029215795.1 of Anniella stebbinsi. Lineage (NCBI taxonomy): Eukaryota > Metazoa > Chordata > Lepidosauria > Squamata > Anniellidae > Anniella > Anniella stebbinsi. The sequence continues at coordinate 106,190,670 of JARDYH010000003.1, forward strand.
AATTATATTTAAACAGACAGTTTAATACAGTATTCTATGTGACATGGCCTAACTCCAGGTTTTCTTAGATGAGACGTAATGCCTATCTACACTACTGCTCTAAAACGGATTATAACAGTTTTGAACTGGTCAATAACGGTTATTAACCGGTTTAAAACTGTTATAAACCGTTTTAAAGCAGTAGTGAAGATAGGCTCTGATTAACTTGTTTCATTTCAGTCAGAGTACTGGAGTAGTTTTGGGACAGACTGTCTTGGTCATCCAGTTTGCTTCTTTCCCGCCACAAAAAAATAGTACACAAATGTTGCCAGAGTCAGCTAGAGCAAAATGTATGGCAAGATGCCTGCAGTCACTATCACTTAGCTTTAAAGCAACAAAACATTTTGCACACAGCTTAAAAGCCTTATTGCGTGTCCTGTACTCGTTGAAATGTGGAACACTCCACCAGTTTTATTGATGGTGAAGTATGAAGAACAGTAACTTTACGAGCTTTCTGCTTTGCTTCCAAGAGGAAAGTAAATTTTCAGCATCATTCCATTCTGAGACTATTACCTAAATGGTTATGCTAACAGAATGATATGTACCCTGATCAAGGTCTCTGCACCTGAAGGAAGGTGGACAGGCAAGCTTAAGGATTTTTACACAATATGCTTTCAACTATATTATTCCAATTTAGGATAGGCGACACACTTATCTGAACAATAAACATAATGTTGATTGGCCACATGTTTTTCTTGAAACAAAATTTGATTGAATTCAGTTATACACCACTTACTTTTTAAGGCTAGATGTGAATTGCACAAAAGGTAAGCCTAGGCACATTGTAGATATTGCATTTCAAAGTAAGATCATATATATCTGACTGCTGGAAGGCTTGCAAACTGGCTATCAAAACACAGAAAACCAGCTGAACCTGTGTTTCCACATGGGGAATAAACACATGACCTCCAGAATGTACATAACCATGGTGGCCCTTCTTCAAACTGCTGCAATTCTACTGATCATGGCTGCTACACATCCCTTCATGCTCTCATGGGTGAACATGTAAGGGTCTCAAACTGACAGTACTAGGCTACATTGAAATCACACTTATTTGTTCCAAACCTCGCCAGAAATATGAGACCAATGTTGTTATCTTTTTATTCTATTTGAATGAAACTGTGGCAAAGGAACCAAAAAGTTGTAGAGCAGAAGTAGGGAACCTTTTGGACCATGAGTGTGATGAGACTTTGAGGTCTCCTCTGTCCAGCCTCCTCCCTCCTCCTCCTCCTCCTCCTTCTCAATACTGCCCCTCCACCTTACCCCACCACTTACTTATATGGAGACTAAGGGTTGTATTAGCTTCCTTTTGTTTGCAGCAGTGCAAGGCTCTCCCCAGTGGCCACGCTTCTTGTATTCCAAGAAATGTGGTTGGCTGGAGGCTACCTTAGAAAGTATTTGCCCTAGAGCGGTTTCCACCCACTGCTCCAGATGAGCAGTTCTTGTAAAGGGCTTTCCCATCCTCCTCCTTCAGACCCATCTGAGTTACTTTCTCAATTCCTAAGATGAAGAGGGGAAAGCCAGAGATGGCTTCTCACCACAGATATGCAGACTCCAACATGCTACCCGGGGGGCAGGGGGGAGGTTCCTCACTCCTGTCCACAATTTAATGTCACACATACCTTGGATTTTGTATGCATATGCACACTTGTATTCCATAGTTTGCCAGAACTGGGAACCTCTTAATGCTAGATGACACTAAAGACTTCTTTAAATGAGTGATTTATAGCACACTCATGACTGGCCACTTACAGAAATTTGCAGGTCATTTTGATGACAACATGAGCCTCTGCAATGTCTCCTACGATTTTTCCTGGTTATTCCACTAAAAAATAAACCTTGGAAAACCTGATTCTTTTGAAATGTTTTGGGATTTCCTGCCATGTGCAATCAAAGTTGCACACAGCAGGAAACACCCACTAGAGGGCGCTGTCCCATCCATTTTTATGAGCTGGGAAGTTTTAAATTACAGACTATGTGGTCGGTGCTCTCCTCCCATGTAATTCAGCTTGTTTCAAATGGGGAAGAGAAGCAGGAAGCAAAGCAACAGTACGCAAACGCGATTTCTCCTTAATCTAAAGGGCCTCTTAGTTTCTTATGAAGTCAGACCATAACCCCAAGACTATAGAAGCTGGCCATCCCTCATTTAAGGTATCAAGAACAAAGTACATGTGACATTAACAGCATAATTCATATCTTCTCAGAAGTCCCACTGAGTTCAATAGGAGTTACTCCCAGTAATGTGTAGGATTGGTGCAGGTTTAATGCAACATTTTACTTAAACATGCAGGTTTTTAAAAGTGCAAATAGCATCAACTGAGAGGCTGATAATTATCAGGATCACAGCAGGCATGGAAGGAGATGTAACTCTTTTCTTCCCTGCTTTGTTCCTGAAGAAAACCCCTCCTCTGAAGCTTGTACTTGCATTGAGAATAAATCCCCCACTGGCACCAATAGCTGATGCCATTTGCATTTTTAAAAATCTGCATGCCAAATGCAAAGATGCATGTCATGTCATGCCTTATTTAGCTCTCCATCTTTACAGGAGAGGAGGCAGTTTTTTTTCATTCTGCAACACTAATAACTGCTTCAGGAATTTATTTACCTCTGTACATTTTAGTGCCCTGGGGGCTCCAAGTATAATTACTTTGAGGAACTAAATTGTACTTAATAAATTAGACATTATTGATTGTTTAAAGATTTTTTTTTTGCTGCAATCATCCCTATTGCATTAAAAACAACAGTTAATCTTCCTCTTAAAGAACATGTATTATTGTGTCAGATATTTCAGTGGTAAAAATATTGTGCTAGAGTTAACACTGTTCAATGTACCTGACATTTCAGTTAAGCATATAATCACACAACACTGTTCCTTTAAAGAGCAATTGCATAAGATCAGCAGAAAATGAAAGGTCTGAGACTAAACCTGAATTTCAACCACACTTGGTAAGCAAGAAAAATGGTGAGCAGAACCGGCCACCCACAATGAGTTATTCATGGTGTCCAGCCACCGTATTACATGACCATATGACATGCCAATTCACAGGATGTAGCAGATGTTATAAACTTATGTGGATTTATTTTTTAAAAAAGTCTAGATAGGTTGACTGCTTCATTTAATTTCAAAGCAGGTCAGTCATCTATGAAAATGAGGAATCCTAGCTTTGCTTATCAGATTGCAAGATTGCATTCCTGAAGATGGGTACTGTATGGTACCTTTTAAGTACCTTTTAAAGACAGCCTATTTTGGTCGATGCAAACAGGCACACAACTTCACCTAAAGCCCCTGCTAAGCAGCAATGAAGGGGAAGGAAAGCAGGAGAGGAGACAGAATATGGGAACATTTTACCACGTCAGACTATGTGTCCATCTAGCCCTTGTATTGTTGACTCTATCATCAGTCTTCAAAGACTCAAGTAAATGTTTTTCACATCACCTGCTCCCGAAGCCTTTTAATTAGGGATTAAACCAGGACATTCCACCCCTCCAAACACCAGGGTGGCATTATGAACCGCCCAGAGAGCTTCGGCTATTTGGCGGTACAGAAACAAAATAAATAAAATAAATAAATATTCCAAAGCAAAAGCGGAGCAAAGGCATGCAGCTCACAACTCTTGCAGTGAATGAGGAGCCAGTCTTTTAAAAGATACAGAGCCCCCCTGCTGCCAACATAAGCACTGGTTTCATATCTCAACAGAAATATTTTCCACAAGCACTTAAAAGTGTGGCATCTTCATACATGTACACCTGTAACTTCGACATCATTTTCAGCAATGCTTCACAATTAATAATAATAATGATAATAATAATAATAATAATAATAATAATTTATTTCTTACCAGCCTCTCTGTCTGGATTGAGGCGGGGAACAACAATATGATAAAATACATTAAACTGATTAAAACATGACACATTATTAAAACTGCATTAAAACATCCAAAAACATCCTAAAAACATCCTAAAAACATTCTAAAATTCCACTGGATATGCCCGCCGGAAGAGAACAGTCTTTATGGCTTTCTTAAATTCTAAGAGACTGTTAAGTTGACGAGTCTCCTCCGGCAGGTCATTCCACAGTCTGGGAGCGGTAGAAGAGAAGGTCCTCTGGGTAACAGTTGTCAGCCTAGTCTTGGCTGACTGTAGTAAGTTCTTCCCAGAGGACCTGAGCATGCGGGGTGGATTGTATGGGAGAAGGCGATCTCGCAGGTAACCTGGACCCAAACCATGTAGGGCTTTAAAGGTAATAACCAACACTTTATACTTCACCCGGAAACTAATTGGCAGCCAGTGGAGCGATTTTAAAGCTGGCGTAATATGGTCACCCCTAGGTGTACCAGTGACCAACCTGGCTGCCATATTTTGAACTAGTTGAAGTTTCTGGACTAGGCACAGAGGTAGCCCTATGTACAGCGCATTGCAGAAGTCGAGCCTCGAAGTTACCAGCACGTGCACTACCATCTTTAGGTCTTCCAACTCTAGGAAGGGGCGCAGCTGGCGTATCAGCCGAAGCTGATACTAGGCACTCCTGGCTGTCGCGTCTATCTGGGCTGTCATTTGTAGTGACGGATCCAGGAGTACCCCCAAGCTGCGAACACAGTCTTTCAGGGGGAGTGTAACCCCATCCAGAACCAGTTGACACACCTCCAAACCCAGGTTGCGGCCTTTGACAGCGAGCACCTCAGTCTTGTCTGGATTCAGCTTCAGTTTGTTTTTCCTCATCCAGCCCATTACCGCCTCCAAGCATTCATTCAGAGGAGACACACTATCCTTAGCTGGCGCTGTTATCAAAGGCATAGAGAAATATATTTGGGTGTCATCATCATACTGATAGCACCCCGCCCCATGCCTCCGGATGATCTCTCCCAACGGCTTCATATAAATGTTAAACAGCATTGGGGAAAGGATGGCACCTTGTGGTACACCACACAGCAGCTCCTTCTTTGCAGAGCAGCTATCCCCAAGCATCACCATCTGGAAACTGTCCGAGACGTAGGACCGGAACCACTGAAGCACAGTGCCCCCAATCCCAATTCCAACTGCATTCTAAGATAGGGAAAAAGCTCTCATACCCTGTGGAGGCAGGGGCACTTCACACGTCCATTTTCATCGCTTGAATCAAGAGGCAACTGGCATGTGAATGAACCACTGAAGACCAAATGCAACAGATGGAACTTTCATATTACTTCACATCACCTCAACCACAATGCTTTGCGGCTGAACCAGTTTACATAGTTAAATATTTACACCCCATATTTCAGGCTCTCTTGCCTCCAAAGCTACTCACATCAATTAAACCAAGATACAACCCATAATACAAAGTGAAACAAAAAACAAGGTAATAACCAGAAACCAGAATTAAAATCACAGAAAGTGGGATAGAGGGACCTGTGTATGTAATAAGTATGATATGCACACCAAAATGGCAATAAAGAGGGGGCCAATCAGGCTTCCAAAGATACAGAGTTTCATGAACTAGACACCACAACAGAAAAGTGCTACCCCATGTCCCATCCAACTGGACATGAAGCAGGGCCTCGGATGATGATCACAGCGGACAAGCAGGCTCATGTGAAAAAAGGCATTCAAATATCCGGATCCCAAGCCATTTAGGGTTTGTAGGTAAATAATGAGCCCTGGATTATGCTCAGAAATGAACTGAAAACCAATGCAGATAGAGACTCCAGGCCTCAACTTGACGAGCACAGGAGGAAAGGAGATTGATCTTATTCTCTGCTGTATGTTGAAACAGGCTCTGCTCCATCAGTGTTTCATGGCAGAGACAGCTGTCTTTAAAATCCAGTTTTTCAGTGCTGGGAAAAACACACTTCTGGGTGGGGGTGGGGAGGCAGAACCAACACTATCAGTAAGAGAAAAGCTTGTTACCACACCCTTCTCCACGCTGCCCCTGCTACATTGTATGAATGGGAACAGGAATGGAAAGGAACGAACGCCGCAGGTCTCTATTTTTACATACTGGAGATGTGCAGCTGCGCAAGAGCAAAGTAAAGAATAAAATCTCCCTCCAGAAATGGACAATTTTTATAAACTGAACATGTGCAGCTGTCGAAGAACAAAGTAGAAAATAGAAGCTCCCTCCAGAAATGCGCGCTTCCAGATATGGACTGGGGTCAACTAACACAGCAGAGAAGCAAAGTAAGGCAGCAGCAGAGCTATATTACAATACAATGGAAGGAGACAGGAAAAGGAGTGATTGAGGGGAGGGGCAGCCCCATACCTTGAGAGCGCCCCACCATCCCTATTTCACCCCATTTCCAGCAAACTGTCACTGAGTTATAGCCTGCTACTCTACTTACTCCAAGCTCATTAACACAACGTCAGAGAAGCAAAATAAGCAACAATAAAGAAGCACCTAATTATGGCTCTCAATGGAACAGGAGAAGGAGTGATGGGGGGGGGGGGAGGGGGAGAGCAGCCCGGCCCTTTGACCACATCATGGCTAGGTTACAGGCACCCCTAGGATTTAATGTGGAGGAACAGGGGCACACTGCAGAACAAGCATATGGATTGCAATGCAGCGGGCAGGGGGCGGGGTGCTATCAGTATGCTGATGACACTCAAATATATTTCTCTATGCCTTCGACAACAGCGCCAGCTAAGGATAGCGTGTCTCCTCTGAATGAACGCTTGGAGGCGGTAATGGGCTGGATGAGGAAAAACTGAAGCTGAATCCAGACAAGACGGAGGTGCTTGCTGTCAAAGGCCCCAACCTGGGTTTGGAGGTGTGTCAACCACTTCTGGATGGGGTTACACTCCCCCTGAAAGACTGTGTTCGCAGCTGGGGGGTGCTCCTGGATCCGTCACTCCAAATGACAGCCCAGATAGATGCGACGGCCAGTAGTGCCTACTATCAGCTTTGGCTGATACACCAGCTGCGCCCGTTCCTAGGGTTGGAAGACCTAAAGACAGTAGTGCACGCGCTGGTCACAGCCTAGTTTTGGCTGACAACCATTACCCAAAGGACCTTCTCTACTGCTGCTCCCAGACTGTGGAATGGCCTGCCGGGAGAGATTCGCCAACTTAACAGTCTTTTAGAATTTAAGAAAGCCATAAAGACTGATCTCTTCCAGCAGGCCTACCCAGTCGAATTTTAAGAGTTTTAAGAGTTTTATTGGTATTTTAATAATGTATTAGTTTTATATGTTTTATGTATTTTATATCATTTGCTCTTGGTGTTGTTCCCTGCCTCGATCCAGAGGGAGAGGTGGGTAAGAAATAAATATTTATTATCATCATCATCATCATCATCATCATCATCATCATCATCTCTTTCTTGCTCGTGGCGGTTTTTCTAGACAGACATGACGGGCTTTGCCAAGTCATGCTGCCCTTTATTGATTCAGGAATTTCCAGACGACTGAGCATGTTTTAATTATGACTGCTTTCTGGATGTTGGTGTGGATGTACTCTGGTAGGCCCAGTTTCTGGAGGTTTTCTTTTTTTTTTTGTTTAATGTGATACCAGTGACTGATGTGACTAATGGAATAATTGTGACCTTTTCCTGTTGCCATAGTTCTTTGACTTCCATGGCCAGTGTGTATATTTGTCTCTCTTTTCTTCTTCCTTTTCAACAACATTTTTGTCCTGTGGTATTCCTATGTCGATGAGGTATGTGTGTTTTTCTTTTTTGTCTATGAACGTTATGTCTGGTCGGTTGCAAGGTATTGTCTTGTCAGTATGAATTGTTCTGTCCCAGTATATTTTATGATTTGCATTTTCCAGGATTGTTTCGGGTGAATGTGTATAGCATATTGTAGGTTGTTCGATAAGGTTGAATTTGATGGCCAGTTGGTTAATTATTTTTGCAGCTGTATTGTGTCTGTCCGTATAGTCCATTCCTGCCAGAAGTTTACATCCTCCTGTTATATGGTCTATTGTTTCTTGGAATTGATGGCATTTCCTGCATAGGTCTGTTGATACATTGTTATCTTTTCTGATATATTTTTGGTAGTTCTTGGTGGCTATAACTTGATACAGTATAGCTATTAGGAATTTTTCAGTTTCTGGAAATAGCTCACCCTTCCTGAGCCATTTGTACGATTGTTCTTTGTTTATTTGTGGGTTCTGTATCATGTTGTAATGCTTCCCATGGAGGGCTTTCTGTGCCCATTTTTCTTTTTTCTCTGCGAGTGTAAGTGGTTGTGTTTGATCTTCGTTTTGTAGTGCTAGGTTGAGTGGGGTGTGTTTTTGGAGTGGAAGAATTCTCTGAGTGATTTTATCTGTTTCGCATGAATTCTGTTAATGTCCAGCAGACCTCTTCCTCCTTCTTTCCTGCTGATTGTTTTTCTTTCAATGCACGAGTTGGGATGGAACATGCAGTATTTTGTGAGTTTGGTGCGGTTGAGTTTGTTTATTTTTTCAAGTTCAGGGTATTATTATTATTATTATTATTATTATTATTACTATTAGTATCTGTCACAAAGGACCTGACAATGCACCGAAGCCATGAATACAGCTACTAAAACTCCTTTCAGAGTTACCTCCTAATAGAGCTTTACTATTGCAATCTATATATTATGTTGTGGCTTATGTAATTAAGCAGTTTAGACATTAAATAAGCTGGGTAATTAATTTTGCAAATGTGAAATTGAGGCTGGTAGTGATTTTCATACCCAAGGCCAACTGGCAAAGCCACAGCAGACCAGAGATTTGAACATCCATTGCCCTGGTCTATGGGCAATGAAGCCTTCTCCCCAGACACAGTACATTGACTCTGCATCATCTAGACCTAGTTCACTTCTAAATATGTGCAACTAGTCACGTGCAATGAATAATGGCCTTGGATAGGAATGCACATCGACTTTAAAAGACACATTAAGATACTTCAGTGGGACTCATGTGCATCTGCATGAATAGTTTGTGAAAAAGCCAGGTTTTGATTGTGGATCTTCTTAATGTACTGATCTATTTATCCACAAATTTTCAAATAGATTTTACTAGGTAAGGATTTTTCAAACCTGATGCCAATGTTCTACTAAACATCTGATAAAATTCAGACCTGGGAGCTAATTTTTCTTTAATTTTTCAATATACTTTTTCTTCTTCCATGATGACTAATTCAGTTTTAAATTGTCCTTCTGAGGCAATTTAGGTAACAGGAGCTTTACTAAGAAAATTTCTGATATGCAAGTTTAAATACATCCCAGAGGATTGTGAGGTGATTTATTGTTCCTCTTACATTCAAAACATTCCCAAATATCATTAGATATTTTAAATGTAACTCCTTGTAAAATTATTGGATTTGGTTCCTTACCTTTTCTCCTATAATTTGAACATATTTTACTGTCCAATTCAATACTGACAGGCACATGATCTGAATTTAACTTAGCCTCAGTTTTTGTGAGGGAAATCCTTTAAACATAAACCAGGGAGACAAATATATATATATTTATACTGTGTACAAAGTATAATCCTTCCTTTCCAAGTTTAAAAAACTATAGATACCAACTCCGCTGCTTTAACCAGATTAAAGTTTTGGGAATAAAATTAGTAGCTGTATCCCTAATACTAAATCTGTCCTTTGAGGACCCATGACCATTTTAAAATCTCCTGAACATCTCAATACCTTTTGCCAAATTAACATTAAAAACCTGGTGTTGATTTGTTTGGTGCATATACTGTTACTATAGTAAAGACTTTACATTCTAAATAACATCTATCCATTATCTTCCTTCATTAGCTGAATACTGAGCTTTAAATTCCCATAAGTTTCTCCCACAATAGGTGACATAGTTTTTTTTATTATTATTCTGGGCACAAAAATAACATGTTTGATTTTTATTAAGTCTACAGCAGACCATCAATTTGGACTATATGGGTTTCTTGGAGACAAACATCAGCAGTCTGTCTTTTTAACCATATGGAGATAGCCTTATATTTTACTGGATGATTTTGCAAAGATAATAGACAGTGGTTCTGCGAGTTCTTCTGCCAACTCCTTTAATACGCTGTGATGCAGTTCATTGGGCCCTGGAGATTTGAACTAGTTCTAAGAAATTAGGTGTTCCTTGATGATTTGTTTATCAATCTCAAAGTGCAATCCTGCCCCTTCAGCTTGTACTTCACTTTTTCCCGGGGTGGGGTCACAGACCCGCTTTTGGGAGAAGACTGAGCCAAAGTAGGAATTGAGCACTTCGGCCTTTTCTTTGTCATCTGTTACCAATTTGCCATCTTTATTAAGCAGTTGAACCACCATTTCTTTCCTCTGTCTTTTACTATTCACGTATCTGAAGAAAGCCTTTTTATTGCTTTTAGCATCCCTCGCTAGCCTCAGCTTTAGCCTTCCTGACAGCATTCCGGCACTTCTGTGCTACTTGCTTGTACTCTTCTTTTGTAGCCTGGCCTTCCTTCCACTTCCTATATGGATCCTTTTTTATTTTCAGGTCATCTCTAAGCTTTTTGTGGAGCCACACCGGTTTCTTCTGTTGTCTTCTATCTTTTTTCCTTGTTGGAATTGTTTGTAATTGTGCCTTTAAAACTTCCTTTTTTAAAAACTTCCACCCATCTTGGACTCCTTTTCTCATTAGGGTCACTTGCCATAGGACCTTACTTATAATATGTTCTGAGTTTATTAAAATCAACTTTCCTGAAATCCAGAGTATGCGTATGGCTACACTCCGCTTTTGCTTCCTTTAAAATCAAGAACTCAAGTATGATGTGGTCACTTTTCCCCATATTTCCCATAACTGCTACTTCATCCACTAAGTCATCCCTATTGGTCAGTATCAAGTCAAGGACAGCCTGTCCTCTAGTTCCTTCCTCTACTTTCTGTTTTAGAAATACAGAGAGACAAAGTAAAGTTGAAATAAGTACCTTGTGTAATTGAGTAAACATAAGGCTATGCAAACTAGCATCACAGTCATGGTGGCAGTAAATTGTACTATGAAGAAGGCAAAAGAAAATCCCAATTTCAAACATAAAAAATTCAGCAGGTTAAAATACAAATAGTTAATTACAAAAAAAAAAGCCAGTTTATCTTAGAGAATTTAATTCACACCGACTAGGGATTCTCTCCCAATGCAAATACAAACTTTAGAAGAGGGAGGCTCCTTCTAACTGCAGCATGGAAGGAAAGGGTGGCCTTCTCCCTCCACACCTGTTCTGAACGCATTCATTATCACTCTTCTCAGCTGATGCAATTTGCTTTTTTAAAACCTGCATGTTTAATAAATTTAATGTCACATGTAATTTGGTCCTAATTTTGCAGAGTTACAGAATTCAATTTGCTAAATGGATAATAATCATGGTTCAATCCATTAACCAGAATACACTAGAACAATATGAACATATAATTTAGGTTTGAAAAACTAATAATTGCATGTTGCCAATATACAATTCAAACAATTTATAAAGTAGATTATATAAAGTAAACAAGAAAGCAATGACTATAAAAAATGAGGTTGTGGGACCTTGCCATTCACTTCTATAAAAACGTCCATATACTCTCTCATCTGTAGAGGATGCAAAGCAAATTGCAGTTAAATCTAACCAATATTAAAAACAGTTCTTTAAGTCGCAGCACTTTGCACAGTATTTCCTTTTCTGCTGCTTTATTCATTAATATGTCTTTAAAAATAAACTCCTCCCCACAAGTCAGCCACAGTGGTAAAAGCATCTGCCAGGCATACAAGACACACATCTTCCGTGCTTTTTTATTACCAATTCCAAACTATTGGTACGCTCTGGACTTTCCTACCCACTAACACCACAATAAAAACTTAAAATAGATGTTACTGAATGAAATGAGAGAAAGAAAAAACATATCCATCCAGATAATTAACTTGGGCCACAATCCTACACCCACGTACCTAGGAGTAATCCCCACTAAACTCAATGGCACTTACTTCTGAATAGACATGTATAGGATTGCACTGTTAAAAGTTACTTCTCTATGCTTTCTTCACTGCCTAATTAGAATCAATGCACATTTCAAATTATGCCATTTAATAAGACCAGAATACATTCAGACATGTTAGAATATTTGTTCATGCCCTCATAATCTCTCTACTTTTAGGATTCAGAATTGTTGCTAATGAATGTTCCAGAAAAACACCATACCCAAGCATTAAGGAGCAAGGAGGTTGGGGAGAAACTAACAGTGCTAAAACAGCTTTTAAAAAAAGAGACCGCCACACAATTACCACCACAAATGGTAAAACCCCTGTCCTCTCAAAACAAATTCTGACGCATTATGCCTTGACCAATTTCATCCTCATTTTGAAAGGGGTTTATGTATTTGAGCCAAAATGTCTTGTCAAAGGACTTTTAGCTCAACAGTAGTTTTGGGCCCAAACTGCCTTGGTTAGTCTTGTAGACATCTATAGCAGGCAATAGATAGACAGAGGGAGTGTGACCCTATTGGTCCTTTGGACCTATCAACTTTTAGTACATCCACCATGATGTCCCTCCAGATTGCTTGCCTAGGATAGAAATCAGAGATACTATATTCCAGTAATTCCAATTCTAAATGGAAAACAGATTCTAGAAATGAGTGCTGGGTGACTTCTGTTCTGCTCTCATAGTCTTCCCCAGCATGGTGCCCTTGAATGTTTTGGACTACAACTCTCTATATTCCAGACCATTGAACAAATTGGTTAGGCCTGATGGGAGCTGAAGACCTAAACATCTGGAGGACACTAGGTTTGGGAAGGCTGTGCTATGGAATGCCACATGGTTCTATTCTATCCAACATGCTATTTAATATAATCATGAAACTATATGTCCAATGTTGTGTTATTTCTGAAAAGTATGCCTCAGAAATCTCAATTGGTTCATAAGAATATAAGAAGAGCCACGCTGGATCAGACCAGCATTCTGTTCACACAGTGGCCAACCAGCTGTCAGCAAGGGACCAACAAGCAGGACATGGTACAACAGCACCCTCCCACCCACATTCCCCAGCAACTGGTATATGTAGGCTTACTGCCTCTGATACTGGAAAGATGACCATCAAGTTGTTAACCAGGACTTGCCATACTGAACTTATTACTCCAGCACTTGAAGATCTGCACTAACTTTGTTTCATTTGAGACATAATTCAAAGATCTGGTGTCGGATATCAGGTGCTCGATGGATAATTCACAAGGCTGGCCTTGTGAATTGTGAGTTGAAAGCTTGGCAATTGTTGTGAGAAAGTCTGTCTCTGTTCTGTGCTTATCTGTGGCTGCTAGTTTCCTTGAGAACGAATGTATGTTTTGGAAAAGGTGGGGGCTATCTTGCAAGCTGTCTCTCACATGGTGTTGTCATCAAGAGGAAGTAACTGTGCCGCCCTGTTGGCACAGGAGTTTGGGTTACTGGCCTGACGTCCTGTCAGTCAAAGTGGCTTGAAATAGCCAGCCTCCAGCCTATAAAGGGAACGAGCAAAGGGGACGCCCTTTGCTAGGAATAATCTGTTCTATGCTTGCCATGAAACTCCTCGTGTTTGTGATTTTATCCGTTTGAAGATGTTGGATGCACTCTGTACATGTTCTGTTGCTATTTGGACTTGGAATTTCTAAGGACTGTGCCATGAAAAGTGCTCTGAGTCTCTTCATAGATTTGGACTTGCAGATTACTGTTCTGGCTCGTGTTTCTATGGCCTGAGAGAGAGCCTTCCCTGCATGGAGCCAAAGTACGGGCACAGGGAAGCTCCTAGGCTGACCATTGCTGTTCTGAAATTGTGTGTGTGTGTGACCTGCGAGAGAGCCTTCCTCAGAGCCAAAGTTACGAGCAAGGGAGGTTTCCTAGGTCGAAGAGGTTCGTGCCCTGATGTCTTCCTTACGTGATCAGCTCAGTGTTTTCCGGCAGGCTGAGTCTGGTTTGTGCAAGATAGTTTTGTCCTTGCCGGGCTTCATGCATCCCTGTGCAGGAGCTAATTCCTTGAGCTCTGCTCTTGTTCCTGATGAGTCTGTGTGTCTCGCTCCTGCTGACTGCTCACATGGGACAGGGGCAAATGCAGGTTGCTTACCTGTATCCATAGTTCTTTGAGTGGTCATCTGTGCAGTCACACACTATGGGCTCGCGCCGGTACCGAGCCCCATTCGGAAGAAACTTCTACAGCCTAGACTCTTTTGGCGGGAACCCCTCCCCCCACCGTCCTATTGCACATGCGCGGGTTCCCGCCACCTCAGTTCTATGAGACCGGAATTGCCTCGCAACTGAGGTAGTTGTACCATCACGTAATTACAAAAAACATGTATGTCCATGCACAATAGAGCACTCTATGATCTGGCATAAACAGCGAGGCCAAGAGGGGACGGTGGGTGGGTTGTGTGACTGCACAGATGACCACTCGAAGAACTACGGTTACAGGTAAGCAACCTGCATTTCTTCTTTGTGGTCTCTGTGCATCACACACTATGGGCGATTAACCAGCAATCACTTACCGGAGGAGGGTAGGCCCACTGTCCCTCATTGAAGAATCGCGGAGAGCACAGCTTGACCAAAGGACGAGTCCTCTCTGGCTCTGACATCCAATTTGTAATGTCTGGTAAATGTCGAAACATGAGACCAGATCGCTGCCTTGCAGACGTCCGTGGTGGAGAGGCCACGATTTAGCGCAGTAGACGTGGACACTGCCCTGGTGGAATGCGCTTTTAAAGCATGAGGTGCCTCTTTCCCTGCTAGTTGGTAAGCTAGCATAATGGTTTGAGTAATCCATCGTGCAAAACATTGGACAGACACTGGTTGGCCCTTATTCTTTCCAGCGTAACAGACGAACAATTTACTGGACTTACGAAAAGAGGCAGACCTCGACTTGTAGAAAGCGAGGGCCCGTCGCACGTCCAGTGAATGCAGCTTAGCCCCTAGAGTGTCAGTTGGTGATGCAAAAAAGGTAGGCAGTACAATGTCCTGGTTCAAATGAAAAGGTGACACTACTTTTGGCAGGAAGGAAGGAAGGGTCTGAGAACCACTTTGTCCTTAAAGAATTGAGTGTGAGGTGGGTCCACAAGAAGAGCACATAGTTCTGAACTCCGTCTAGCTGAAGTGATAGCTATAAAAAATGCCACCTCGAAAGTCAACAATCTGATGTCAATTGTGGCGAGTGGTTCGAAAGGCCTTGCACTTAACGCAGCGAGTACCACAGAAAGGCTCCACTGCGGAACTGGCAGACGAACTGGAGGATGAAGATTACAGAGACCCTTGAGGAAACATTTGACCAGTGGGTGAGAAAAGACACAGTATGTCTGCATAGGGTGATGGAAGGACGAAATCGCAGCGAGATGTACTCTGAGCGATGAGACTTGAAGGCCTGACTCGTGGAGAGAATGCAGGAAGAGGAGGACATCCTCAATCGGGCAAGTAGATGGGTCATGCCCCCGTGCACTGATAAATGTTGAAAATCTGCGCCACTTGGCCGCGTAAGATGCCCTTGTTGATGGTCGCTTGGCTTCTAGGAGAACATTCCTGATTGTTGCTGGTAAATCTAGGTCTTGCCATCCGGACGTATGCGCCATGCAGTGAGGCGCAACTGGCGTAGGTCTGGGTGTTGTACTAGGCTCCGGTCCCTGGTTAATAGGTCCGGCTGTAAGGGCAGGGTCCAGTGCTCTCCCCTGGACAGTGTTAGGAGAGGCGTGAACCACGCTTGCCGTGGCCACCAAGGGGCTATCAGAATGGCATCCGTCCGGTACCTGAGCAGTCTTGTTAGTACTTTGACCACCAGTGGGAACGGGGGGAACACATAAAGGAGCTCCGTCGGCCAGGGCGAGTTGAAGGCATCTCCTATCGAGGCGCTGCCCACCCCTGCCCTCGAATAGAAGGCGTCGCAGACAGCATTTTGCTGGGTCGCAAACAAGTCCATGATGGGGGTCCCCCACCGATGAAAGAGGATGGTGAGAATTCCTATGTGAACGGCAGAGAGCTGAATGCCGTGATCGATTGCCCAATGGAGGATATCCAGAGTCAATGCGAGGAGGGGGGGGAGATCTCATTCCCCCTTCTTTGTTTATGTACCACACGACGGTGGTATTGTCGGATATGATCCGTACATGGCGATTCGCGAGGTGTGACTGAAAGGCATACAACGCTTTCTTTACTGCTAATAGCTCCAGCATATTGATGTGGAGGCTGCTGTCTCTGGCAGACCACTTGCCCTGAACAGTCAATGTCCCGCAGTGAGCCCCCCATCCGAGGAGAGACGCGTCCGACATTAGAAGGCGTGATGGGCCGCGATCCACAAAGGGCATACCCCCTTTCAGGTTGAACAAGTTGGTCCACCACGCTATGTCGTGTCGCAAGTTGGTAGTTAGCTGCAGCTTGATCTTTTGAGGGTCGGCGGCGGGGCTGTAATGACTTAGGAGGAATTGTTGCACGTTCCTCATACGCACGACGTAGACTGACAAAGCCATTAGCCATTAGCCCTAGCAGTTTGAGGAGCGACATAGCAGTCAGCCGGGTGGAGTGTATGACGGATTTTGCGAGGGACTGCACCGCAAGAGCTCAGTCCATCGGAAGAAAGGCTCTCGCTTGTGGTGAGACAAGAAGGACTCCAATGAACTGAATTGTCTGTGTTGGCACGAGGATGGACTTTTCCATGTTTATTAAAAGGCCTAAACTGTTCAGCAAGCATATCGTTAGTGCATTGTCTCTGCTCTGGTCCTGGAGGGGGAGGCAATCAACCAATCGTCCAGATATGGGTAGAGCTCTATCCCGGACGTCCTCAGGGATGCACAGACTGTGCTCATGCACTTGGTGAATACTCGAGGTGCTGTCTTGAGGCCAAAGGGAAGGACAGTAAATTGATAAGTGCAGGTCCCAATTGTAAACCTCAGGTATCGTCGATGAGGACGGTAGATGCTGATGTGGAAATATGCATCCTTGAGGTCCAATAGGGTGAACCAGCGGTTTCTGCGCAAAAGAGGGAGTACAGCTGCCAGCAAGACCATGTGGAATTTTCTGGTGACGATAAATTGGTTGAGGTTCCTGAGATCCATTATGGGACGACGGCCCCCACCTCGCTTTGGGACAGTGAAATAACGTGAGTAGAAGCCCATGGCAAGGTCTGTGTCGGGCACTGGCGTAATGGCTCCCTTTTGTAGGAGAATAGAGGCCTCTTGAAGAAGGAGGTCGGAAGGGGGAGTGACCTGTGGTCGACCAGGTGGGGGTAGGGAAAAAAAATCGATACGGTATCCGTTTCTTATTATGTTTAGCGCCCATCTGTCTGATGTGATGTTTTCCCAAGCGTGGTAATAACGCGCCAGTCGGGTGCCAAACTGTGGGGCGATGGGAGCGAGGGTCAAAGGGCAGTCAAAGCCGCTGTTTGTGCGACTGCTCCTGCCTGTTGCGCTGCGGGCGATACCTTGGCTGGTAGGTCCTCTTCTGTGGAAGAGAAAGGGGCGGCCCTTGTTGATGGTAATGCTGTGTCCTACGTGGAAGTTGTCATTGCTGGAACTGCTGTGGACGGGTCCAGCGTCGGGAGCGGAATGGTTGCGAAGCAGAAGGAGAGTAGAACCCCATTCTCTTGGCCGTATTCTTTGCTTTGTAAATCGTGTCCACAGCTGTGTCGGTTGTCGTGTGAAATAACCCATCGCCATCGAATGGCAAGTCTTCAATGCGATTCTTGGACTCCTGCGAGAGGTTAGCTGACCTTAGCCAAGCATGACGCCGGAGAGAAACTGATCCAATCATAGCTTTCGATAAGCAATCTATTTGATGTCTTGTGGTGGTAAGTTCTTGCTGAGCCAAGCGCGTGGCTTCAGTCTGAAAGACTTGTGCAAGTTCTTTTTTCTCTTCAGGTAGGTATGTAATGAGTGCTGCCATCTTCTCCCACAAGAACATCTGGTAACGTGCCATCATGGCCTGATAATTGGTGATCTTAATGGAGAGTGCTGAGGAGGAATATAGGCGGCGCCCAATGGAGTCCAGCTTCCGTCCTTCTTTATCTGTTGGTGCTGTATGTGACCGCGAAATGCGGCCCTGCGCTGACTCCACAATCACCGAATTTGGCTTCGGGTGCGTAAAGAGGAATGAAGCATCTTTTTCCTGAATTTTGTAGAGTGCTTCGAGACATTTGGAAACCGTTCCCATAGTTGACGGGCTCTTCCAGGATTCCTGGATAGTGTGTAACAGCGTCGGTATCAGCGGAATGGCCAACGAGGTGGTGGGATCCGCATACATAACATCAAATATTGAATCGACACATTTCTCCGGTGTCTGTTGCAGATCAACGCCTAAAGACTGCGCCATCCTAAGCATCTGTTCGGTGAAATTTCCAGTTTCCACAGACAGTGAGGCACGTTTCTTCGTTCCCACTTCAGGATCTGGTGAGGGCTCAGATGGTGGAGCTGATGCTATGGAGGAAGAGTCCGACTCATAATCCTCTATGGATTGAGGGGATGATGGTGTTGGAATGTTCTGCGAACGTGTAGAAACTGGTAGCGGGGGCGTGATCGACAGGTCAGGTCCCGGTAACGATGTTGGTACCGAAGGGTCGGGTGGCGGTACCGAGACTGTGGCCGACGGCTGAGCTCGTGGCGGGAGAGGCGGCACAACCCCCCCTGGAGCTCTTAGAGATTGGCCCGTGTATGGATCAAAGTTGTAGGCTCGATGTCGAGCACCCGCATCCCGCCTGCCAGCATCAGAACAGGACATCCAGGAATGCACGGACCGATCTGAGTATGCGTCCCAGTCTCGCGTCGGTGTTGGTGAACGCGACCGGTATCGACGGGCCTCGGTCGGTGTTGGGGAACGTGATCAGTACCGATAGTGCAAAGGGGCCAAGTGGACAGACGACGCTGGTGAAGAAGGCGACTGCCGGTCCTGGACTATGGTGGATCGGTACCGATGGTGCGATGGAGAGGGTACCGAGCGGATGGACCGCGCTGGCGAAGGAGGCGGCTCTGGTTGTGTATGCCGACTCTCCGGCCTCGAGGAGCGCGCTGACAGCGATGCGTGGGGTGGCTCCGTGATCGGCAGAGAGATCGATGCCGATGGCGATGAGGCAGGCCGTGCCATCGGTACCGGTGAACGCGTCGGTACCGAGGCAGGTCCTGACGGTACCGAGAAGCATGGTACCGGCGAGCCAGCTACCAACGGAACCGAGGGACTTGGTACTGAAGAGCCTGATTTTGGCGCTCGCTTTTTCCCGGAGGGCTTAGAAATCTTGTCGGGGACCTTTCCCCCCAGCCCTTTCTTCTGCCGGGAATCCTTGGCAGGGAGACCCGATGGCTTGGGCTTCTTCGCTTTAGACCCCTGGGACGAGGTAGACTGGTCCGCCAACTTGTGCTTTTTAGCTTTGGGCGCCATAGAGGGATGCATTTCCCCCAACGATTTACTCACAGGAGCAGTTGGCGCCATTTTGGTTGTAGTTGTCTCCGATGGAGCGTTGACCGCTTCTAAAGCCTTGCTCCAGAGTAGGGAGCGCAATCGGTCGGCTCGATTCTTACGAGTTTGCCGGAGAAACCCGAACAGTGAGGACAGGTCTCCACGACATGAGTTTCCCCAAGACAAAGGAGACAAAGCGCATGCCTATCCGATAATGTTAGCTTAGCGGAGCAGGTGGCACAAGTCTTAAAAAGGGCAGACTGTGCCATAATTAGCCAACAATATAACAAGTAGAAAGTCAGAAGGAAGAGTAGAGGAATAGATAAAACGACAGTAATAAACTTTTTTTTCTTTTTTTTTTTTTATGAAGCAGAAAAAGAAGAGAAAGATCGACGGAGACGAGTCTAGACAAGAACAAGAAGGAAAACTAGAAAGGAAAAAAATCCAGAAACTGTTCTTTTAAGAGAAGTTCTCCCGCGAGGCAAATCACTCGGCGGTCAAAAAAGAACTGAGGTGGCGGGAACCCGCGCATGCGCAATAGGACGGTGGGGGGAGGAGTTCCCGCCAAAAGAGTCTAGGCTGTAGAAGTTTCTTCCAAATGGGGCTCGGTACCGGCGCGAGCCCATAGTGTGTGATGCACAGAGACCACGAAGAAGAATTCTACACGTCTCCCCCCAAGTGATTGCTGTTCGATTAAGCCATTTGTACCTGAAGCTGTCTGGCTTTCATCAGCTTTAAGTGGATGTATGCAGAAATGAAACCGTTATGCTTGAATTCCGTGTGATTTCACAAATAAAGAATCTCACCGTTTGGAATGTGTTGTCAGTTTGCCGAAAAGTTCGTGAGCAGAAGCCAGGAGTTGGGCTTGGGTCACGACAGCTGGTGATGACTTTAAAGTCTTAAGCTACTTGAGACAGCATACTGTCTCCTGTAGGAACTGGTGCACTTGGAGAAAAGCTTTGGAAGACAATCTCAGAAAGTGTGAGGCTGGTGGCACAATCTCTTCTGTAATGGCATCTAAGTTGTGCCTTCCCTAGAGACATACACTTGGCATCAAGTTAAAATCTTTTTGTGTACATAAGCTCTTCGTGGGAACTGGAACAGGGTATTATTTTCAGATACAGGATTCAATTCTGATGCTGCTTTATCAGTTTGCCTGTTTTTTTATATTAGTTATGGTTTTGTTTTATATTTTAACTGAAAGCTGATGTTAGTCTCTGAAGATTCTACTGTTGAAATGCAGGGTAAATGTATTTAACGTAAACATCCAAAACACAAAATCATCCCTTTGAACCCACAATTTTGTTCTCCAACACCTATTTTACAGAAGGCAGGCTCAAAACAAAGCACTTGGCTGCAGCTACCACTATTTTAATTTCTCAGAACACCTCCAAGACATTTTACTCTCGGAAATCAAGATGGAGCAGCTCTGTGGGCTGGCATTTTGTTTTGCAGCACACTGAACTCCCAATTATTATTTTTTTAATTAAAAGAAATCTTTAAAAGTTTTTTTAAAAAATCAAGACAGTTAGGGAGTCTGGAAGGCACCAAGACAGGTGTCTTGTGTGCATATTGATGCTCACAGACACCAAGTTGGGGACCCCAGTGTTAAATAAGTATGTCTGCCAAGCTCAGAACTGTCTACTCTGTTTGACAACTTGGAGAACGATCACCAATCAACATCTTCCTTGGCCATGAGATGTCACCCAACTGGAGCTGCTGGGGACTGTCACTTGGGACCATCTGCATACAAAGCAAGCACTCTACTACTGATCTACCATATATCCCCTTAGCTTGAAGCCTGAAGAATTAAAGAACACCTGCTTTTCAAGACAAGTATTTAGATTTTAGTCTATTGGCATAGAGACCTGTAGCACTATATAGCACAGGCACATCTGGCAGTAATAAGTGCCACACCATGTTAATTTGGAAGTCAGCTAGCACTCCCAATAGTATGATCTCATGGTCCAGAGTTGCTGAGGACCATGAAGGGAGTGCAGCAGCACCTCATGCCCCTGCACTGCCATGACAGAAATCAGCCAGAAAGTCACTTTTTTGTCTTGGTTTTGTAACAAAACAAAAGAGAGATACTTTTGAACTTAAAGACCATAGTGCTGTAGCATCACAGCAAAGGCCTCAGAACATCCCTAGCTGGAGGTGGGGTACCAGAAGAGATCCATATTTTTGAGAGTTCTGCAACTGGGAGAGGAGGTTGGGCATGTAAAGGCCTTTTGCTCACCTAACTTTCTGGTCTCTCCGTATTTCTTCCTGTCCACCCCACTTCACCTCCTTTTATTTGAGTATCTGCAGACTGGGACATGAGAGTACTGCCATGTCTTTCTTTTGTCTTATGTGGGATGGAGAGAGTGGATCTTCCCTTCCTTGACCATGAGATGTTCACAATGGCAGTTTAAGAACTCTTGTTCTGAGTTTCATGGTTTCCATCAAAACTAACACGGAAGCCATTTTTATAGAAGGATAAAAACATAATCCTTGTTTATAGGAAGTGTACACAGCAAGCTATGGCATTTAAATCTAGTATTGACAATGTTCCACAAATAATTAAATTAGTTTTAGTACAGAGGTTTGAGCATCTGTCACAATAAGAACCTCCTCCAGGTGACCAAACAGGTAAGTTATTGTAAACTGGAATCAAGTTGCCTTTTCTGCAAGTTAACCCTAGTTTAGCAATGTATGGTCAAGTAGGCAAACAAATACATTTGTAGGTTTATAACTTTTTATGGATTTATTTACAAAACTGCAGTACAAGTAACGCCCCAATATCTTACCTGTCAATAATGACTCCAGATCAGTTTCTAAGGTCTGAAGCAACTGGATCAGGTGGACAGATGCATCAATCAAACCCAAGTTCCTGTTATGAAAGAACAGTTTCAACATTAAAGTTGAGCACACTGGGAGCAAGAACAGACCAGGAGCTATAAGAGATAACGTAACCTGAAGTTCACATATTAATCTGAAATAACTAGCAAAAAGATTTGGCTGTAGGCTTCTAGGGAATATCCTTACAACTTTTCACAATGAAAATGGGAACGCTCTTTCTTAAATGTATATCCATTCTTGCCCTGCTAAGAGTCTAATATTGCCAAACATATACACACACACAAAAAAAACAACCCTACTTCAAGTACAGCTGATGGGATCTGAGTTGGTGGCTACTAACCAAGAAAGAGATCTTGGGGTGATGATGGACAGCTGATTCATGGGAGATTCAGGACAGATAGAAGGAAGGACTTCTTCACACTGCGCATAGTTAAACTATGGAATTCACTACCACAAGATGTGGTGACGGCCACCAATTTGAATGGCTTTAAAAAGGGGTTGGATAAATTCCTGGAAGAGAAGGCTATCCATGGCTAATAGACCCGATGGCTATTTGCTACCTCCAGTATCATAGGCAGTAAGCCTGGATACACCAGTTTCTGGGGAACATAGATGGGAGGTGCTGTTGCACCATGTTCTGTTTGTGGGTTCCTGGTTGACAGCTGGTTGGCCACTGTGTGAACAGAGTGCTGAACTAGATGGACCCTTGGTCTGATCCAGCATGGCTCTTATGTTCTTAAAAACACATTCATTAACTTTTATTCTTTGGATAGGAAGTTATGGATGGAGGATAGAAGGGAAGCTAGTGCATTTTTAAAATGTTGTAACAGCCACCCCACAATCTCCCCCAAAATCAAGCTAGGGACTGATTTATTATAAACAGTACATAAAATAAGGACTGTCCCAAGAATATAGGGACCTCTGGAATGTATACAATAAATTTATAATCTCAGGTTTAAAGACATCCATTCACACATGCACCTCTAGAGACTAAGAATTGCCTCTGAGCAGGCAGAGAGGTTTTTATCAATTGAAACAATTTACTCTAGTTCTGGGGTCCCCATTGTGGGCAAGCTAATTTTGTTTTATCTTCACCAGCCTGCCTTCTGGCAATGGGTGTTTTGTCACTGGTCACACCCACCATGGCAGACATTTTGTGAATGGGAAAGCCCTCCTCACAACAGCCATTTTATAAGAGCACACACGGCAGTCTCCAAATTCCAATTGTGCCACCAACCTAAAAAGATTGGATACCCATACTCTATTTATTCTCAGACAGGCAGTATGCCACAATTAACTTACATTAGTCTAGTTACTTAACAAAACAATATTATGTGTTTATAATATTTTAATATAAGCTTGCCAGTTTCCAAACAACAGCCAGCAATGGGGCTGAGCTTATATATGTCTTCCAGTAATCAGAATATTACTGCTATTTCCTGCAGATTTCTTCCCCTCAGCATCTAGAACATCAGGTTTTTACTCTACCCATTTAAAATACCCTTCTTTCTATCTCATTTGTCATAAAAAATAGAAAGTTATGGTCTAAATCAAACAAGCCTCCATTCATCGTAAAACAACTCTCTTTCTTCAAAGAGTCCTCTCCTCTGGCACTCAGGCAATGCCTGGGGAGAGATCCTGATACCCAGGAAGGAATGAACAGACAAATAAGTCAACAACATGTCAAATGTCCAATAAATATCTAACAATCATATTCTCCCATCCAAGAGCTCAAGGGTACATAAACAGAGCTGTCTAATTTTATTGCACAAGCTCTGTAAGGTAGGCTAGAAATAGACACTGTGACCGACCCAAAATCACACAGAGATTCATGGCTCAGCAGGAGTTT
The DNA here is from genome assembly GCA_029215795.1 of Anniella stebbinsi. NCBI lineage: Eukaryota > Metazoa > Chordata > Lepidosauria > Squamata > Anniellidae > Anniella > Anniella stebbinsi. The sequence goes on from JARDYH010000003.1 coordinate 106,214,656, forward strand.
CTGAATTGCTACTATTCAGAGTTCATGAAGAAGGCACTCTAGTGATATCATAACCTGATTTCATCTAGTCCAAGTTTATCTCAACTGATTTTGAATGCAGGGTTTTTATAAGATATGGAACTTTCTGTATAATAAATTTAGGAAAGCGCATAGAGCCAGAGGGCCTGTATTATCACAGAAACCATACCTCCATGTCTTCATATTTCTAAGCTTATTTGCTTTGCAGCTTTTCTCCACAACCACATGGAAATTTGAGTTCCCAGAAGTCCATATTCTGTGAATATTGTACTATTTTCTGTTTCAAAATACTGTATTTTGCCTTTCCACAACATGAAGACAAAATTTCCAAGAATAAAATGCCAACAGCCAGTCCAAATGTATGCTCCCCAAGTCCACCACCTTTTCAAATGACCTAGTGCCTAAATGGTAACAGAGTATGGGCTACCAATATACACAATTATATCATTTACCCTTTAACATACAGTTGTTAGAAACTGTGTGGGCAGTTCTATAATTAATGTTAAAGCATGCCCGTGATGAAATGTTTAAGAGGCTTAGGTGGCTCTGGATAAAGTCAACACTGCCCATATATATGATTCAACAGCATCATCTTTATGTTATTTCAGTACCAGATGAAAATGGCATGAATCCAGATGGATAAATAAAATGCTGAACAAGCGGTTATTCCATTAAAAAAAAAAATAGCCTCAGGATGGTAAGTTTTTCTGGAATCAAAAAGGGCAGTGGAAAGCAGGCCTGCTAAGCAAAGAAATGTATCTACTAAGAAAGCCTCAGACAATAATTTACTCTCCTAAAGGTAAAAGACAAAGACAAATAAAGAGTTATTCCAAATTTCACTCCCTCATTAAGCAGTGACTGAGGTCATTACTAGCATTTAGAAATTTCTAAAACTGGCAATAAGCAGCTGTCTTCTCTTACAAAAATGCACTATAGTAAATTGATGCTTGCCCTTTTCCTTCTGCAACTAATCAGAAGCAAACTTTGCCCCCCCAATAGTTTAACTCCGTTAAACAACCACGCCATTATGAAAGAGGAATTAATTTACAGGATAAGCTGATATCACCATCCCCACCTGCCTATGTGAAGAATGGAGTGGCAGCATTCCAAGGAATGTATATTCCTTAAACATAAAAATCAGGTGTTGAATTTTAAAGAGCATCGGATATCTGAAACAGACTTAAATGAAATTAGTAACAAGTTCAGCCAATTTCAAGATGACATCACTCCTATCTAACTTTGTACTATTTAGTCCTTGACATAAATGCCAGATCTTAAGCATTTGGAAACATGTTCCACCATGCTCAATGGTGCTTACCTTCCAGCAAACGTTCTACGGACTACAGCCTTATGGCCAGTTTACACAACTTCTTGCACACTGAAAACAAGTACATCAGGAAGGATGCATTGTGGAATTCTTTTCTCTAACATGCTAGCTTTCAACGTGTAGAGAATTTTCACAGCAGAGATTTAAGCATGCAACACACTACTTAGCCAGAAGTGGTATAGCACATGAAGAGCTTTACCATTTGATGCTGCTGATTATATAAATATGCCTCATGTCTCAGACATTTAAACTTTATAGCAGGGGTGCCCAACCTCCAGATGTTGTTAGACTGTAACTCCCATCATCCCTCCCCATTGGCTATGCCAGCTAGGGCTGATGGGAGTCCAACAATACCTGGAAAGCTACAAATTACCCATCCCTGCGGAAAAAACTCTCCCATTTCCCCCTTTCTAAGTATCAAGTTGTTAATTATTCTGTGGAGCCACAAAGCATTAAAGTTAACAAAGAGCAACATGCTGGCCGATTTACAAGAACCAGAGCACTCTGTGTGTCCACTGAACACACACTCCATAAAGCCAGATAAAATACATACTATGCTTGTACTTTACTATAAAATTCATAACCAAACAATGCTACACACTAATTAAAAAATACACTAGTTTACAGGATTAGCCCAATTCTCATAGGATATATTCCCCTTAGAAGTTCTCCTGCACAAAAGCCAGAGAAGTGAAGTAAAATGAAGAAAGGGGAACAAAACAAGACCTCCTATTCATTTCAATGGAACTTCCTCAGGAGACCCAGTGAGTGCATAATACCCTTACATTTCTACATTCCTCTATGACAGCTATAACCTTGCATCTTTGAAGATGTTGTATTGCAGGGATGGGAATGTTGCTAGACTATAACTCCCATCATCCCTGACCACTGGCTATGGTAACTGAGCATGATGAAAGTTGGAGTCCAATAACATATGGAGGGCCACAGGATCTCCACCCCTGATGTATTGCACTGAGAGATTAATTTTTTTTACAGATCTTCAGTGCATTCCTATAAAAATACTTTTCCCACAGATCACTTTGCTGTTTACTCAGAAAGCTGAACTTGAGACAGCTTGCTCCCAAATAAGTGTGCCTTGGGTTGCAGCCTCAACACTTACGTGATTGATAGCATGAGAAAACCTCTATAAAACATGGTTTTATTAAATAAGCATTAAAATGTTTTAGAATTTATGACTTACAGATGCATTCAAAATTGTGGGAATGAAGCAATAACGCTTCACAGTATTGGAAAAAGAATAATACTGCTTTGACTTTCCAGGTCCTCCCAGCGGTTGGAGGACTATTAAAGTGAAACAGCTGAGTTGAACAGGGATACCCAGAAGCTGGAGAATGCTGTATTCTACAACAGCCAAACATTCAACCACAAAACTAATACAAAATTCCCAGTTTGTGATTTAAGAAAATCTGGGGTTTGAAACATTTCAATATTCAGAAGAAGCATTATACATTATATTTAATCACCATTATTGATGGTACCAGGAAATTGCTCTCCTAATCCATGTCCAACCTTTTCCATTTGTGCACCCTCCCCCATCCCCCCATAAATAGACAAATGTGAACTACTTTAAATCATATAATTGGCCACATATACATGTGCATCAAATGGTGACTTGCATACATGGATATGCCATGGACTATGTATCTTAAAACATTGTATCCCCGCCCCCATCTTCTCAAAAAACCCTCAGTTTATATATTCCACAGCAATTCATCAAGTATTGTATAATCATGTCAAAAGGGTCAAATGATGTACACGTATGTATGAAATGTCCCAGCATTTGCTCCAAATTTACTAAGGTTTTCAAATATGTAAACCCAGTATCTGAACCTATCTGGATCACATGACAACCTTTATATAAGATGGGGAAGAAGAGAAGGAACTGGATTCTAGGACTTTTCCCACACACCAACAGAGGCCAAGACCTTAAGGGATAACAATTTCCTTCAAATTTTGAACAGAGCTTTGCTAGGGATATTTTCTTGGTATAGCTGTGTATAACATCAACTCCCCAAACCCAAGATAGTGAAACAGAACTATTATATTGTCACCCTATACCATTACCCACATTTGTTAAACAATCCAGGAATGTTGTTCACATTATGTCTAAATCTGGATCTCTGGCTTGCTGAGGAAACATCAGAAGAGCCATGCAAGATCAGTCACCTGTGGGAAATCCACAATTACGGCATAAGTGCAATAGCATCCTCCCATTCATGTTCCCCAGAAACTAGTATATATAGGGATACCAGCTCTGGTACTGAAAGGAGAAACAACTCAGAGTTTTAACCCATTGTTTGTTGTTGGGTTACAAGTCTGAGTTGTTTCGCCCTCAACAATCCAGAGTTCTGGGTTCAGACATCATTGCCAACAATCTAGGAATGGGGCGTTCCTTGGTTATTTAGAAAAGCAGAAGCAGACAAGCAGTCAGGAGCCAGCACTCTCATTCACTCCCAACTGCTCGCAAACAACCTATGGTTAACAAACCGTGGGTTGTTAAATCATCTGAACCAGGTCAATATTATTACCAGCCTGATCCAGAATTAATCACCTAGCACTCAGTTAGCTTGATTTTTCCTGTTTAAGTATGCAAAGGACTGCACCTTTAGAGCAGCAAATGGAATATCTATGACATACAAAAGTTATAGGAGGCCCAACTAGCAGCAGTTTGAATTGTTATTTGGCTCCATTTAAAGTTCCACCACTCTGAACTAGTTAAATGTGATGTTTAACGGTATACGAGTGTAGTCCAGACTTTTAGGGAAAGGGAAAGGGTGGAGGAATTAAAAGGAATGTATAGCTACATATCCCGGGCAGAGGTCTAGAGAAGAGGCTCCTGTGGACTACGACTCCCAGCATTCTCCAGCCAGCCATGAGGTTTTTCCTAATAGGTGTCAGCAAGAATTAAACTGTATCTTACTTTGCAAATATAGAAATGCATTTCAAAGAAAATTTGCTTCAAATGTTAAATCAGATATAAACTCAGTAAGGTGAGACAAATGAGTGTATTAAGCATTAAAAATAACTATGCAAGCTTGTGCCTACTGATGGGGGCCACAATTATACCTCATAATATTTTGATTATTCGCACACTGAACACAGGCATTCCGAAGGCATCTGAAACATTGCGATAACAGCAGCAAATGTGAATCTAGATGTGCTAGTTTACTGGTGTCCTTGTAGGCCACATTAATTTCATGAGAAGCTTTCTTCAAAATTTGCAGGAGATTTTGGAACAGGCTTTCAGTTGCTGCTTCCCTGAAATGAAAAATAAATGTGAAGTGAAACAAACAGTATCAACAGTGCTTGAATGAATGCATTAAAGGAGGAAGATGTTGTTACGCTAGGCAAGTTTTCTTCTTGTTAAAGAACTTGATAATCCAACAGCAAATACAAATTTACCTGGGCTTTGAAATAATTTACTGATGATACACAGGAACTCAAGTATTTTCTCAGGCCTCTACAAGGTCCAATTCCTAAAACTGTGAAGCCAGTTCATAAAAGTAGAAGTATTTCTAGATCTGGTGCAAAATATTTAAAATCCTTGGTGTGAAGACACATGGTTAATTATTTACAGCCACTTTCTTTCCAAGAACCATAAAAAACTTTCCCAGAAAGTCTCCAATCCAGACTATGACCAGACCCATACGTGCTTAGCAAGACTGCCATGTCACATACCTTCAGACTATGATAAGGCAACCATTTGGTTCTGGTCAGTGCCTGGATGGGAGAAAGGGACATACCATGTCATAACATTGGTCCATCTAGCTCAGTACTGCCCAGACTGATTGGCAGCAGCTGTCCAGGTTTTCATAGAGTAGTCTCTTCCCCAGCCCTATCTAGAGATATGAGGGCTGGGACCTTTTGCACACAAAGAATGTGTTCTACCACTGAGCTACACCCCTCCATGTATGCCACCTTATTCAAATGAGGATTCTGGTATGCACAATGGTGTTTCCACACTGGTACTAACAGATGAAGCATACCGTTTCTGAATTAAAACTGCAAGTACACTTACACCCAAAAAGATAAATGGGAATGAGAGGTACCCACTGAGAGACCACCTCATACACCCTGTGTTGTTTTTTTAACTCAAGCCACACTGTTGTAGTACTCTTCTTTAAAAGGCAGCTAATACTGTTGCATCTCTGCATTAGGAATGATTTCATTATCCAATCACATTCAGTGCACTAACACAGAAAAACAGGGCTGGGGAACTTGTGGCCCTCCATATGTATTAGCCTAGAACTTCCACCATCCCAACCTTTATATATGCTGGTTAGGGCTGATGGGAGTTGTAGTCCACATCTGGAGGGCCAAAAGTTGCCTATCTCTGAAGTAAAGTTATCTGCCCCAAAATAGAGGAGGATTGGAGCAAGGCAAGGCCAAAGCAGTGAATCATGCAGAGTCACAATGGGTAGACTCCTCTGCATATGAATATTTTAGGCTTACAATCCAAAGAACCATGAAACTAACTCTGTGAGTCCAAGGGGGTTTTAAACTTGTGTTTCCTGTAACAACATAACAAAATATTTTGAAACTGAAATCCAGCAGGTCAAAATGAAAAAATTAAAAGACCCACTGGGCTGCTGGAAGGCTCTTCCAAAATTCTTCTTTGAATGATTTATCATGACACATTAGCATTTGTCTCACAACAAACTGGGAAGCTAACCAAATGAAATTGAATCCGGGTAAGATAGTGTCTGTGAGTAGGTGGTTCCTGGTCTAGAAGTTTATGTATCCAGGCTGGGGTTAAAGTCCACCTACAGGTAGATAGGCTAGGGGTGCTCTTGGATTTATCTGTCACTTGAAGACCAAGTGACCTTGGCAGCAAACGGTGCCTACTACCAACTTCAGCTGATATGATCCATTCCAGGGCAGGGATAGTATGACCAGTGATCTATGCATTGGTAACTTCAAGACTGGATAATTGCAATGTGGTTTATGTGGAGCTGCCTCATTGAATTTCTTCCTTTGCTTTGGATTGTCCCTTTTGTATGGTGTTTTTTGTGACATTTAGAGATTTAAAGTCCCTGGGAAATTGTTTGTGAAAAATTTGTTGGTCTGACTTATGAAAAGAGCCCTGGTTGTTGATTATATGCAACTGTAGGAGAGAGAGATAAAATGACTAGGGAACTTAGCAGTGATAGCTTAATGATCAGTTGTTGAGGTGGATATGGATGGTGCAGGTAAAAACTATTTGGTGGTTTGATATTTCTAATGTTGGAGCGCAGTTTTATGTGTTTGATAATAGAACATTATTCTTCTCATTTGAATTTGCAGAAGTGAATGTATTTATTTGCATATCGTCCATGGTTTTGTGCTATATGCCATTTGGATTTTATGCAAGAGTGTTTTTGAATGTCTATATTTTGTTGTGTTGCAGACAGCCCCTGAAGAACTGTTCTCCAAAACTCTGAGCAAGCACATAATAAAACAGACACTTTTGTAACTCAGTCACTTGTTTTTCTTTTTGGATTGGAGTGCCTACCTGTTTTGATTTCATATATTGACCAGTTAATGTGATTAACCTCCATGTGGTGACTATGCATAGCGACCGGGTAATAAACACACTGTCCACTGTTTATCATGCTCTGCTGATTATCATGGCCATTTGTGAACTTTCTCCATAATGTCCAGTGCCCATAATGTGAACTTTCTCCATAATGTGAACTTTCTCCATAATCTCCAGTCCAATGTCCCGTACAAATTCTCTATTCATCTCACATTAACACCAGTCACACTGTAACAAACCAAAATCTCACACAACCGCCAATAAACATACAGATTTATTGCACCACTTGCTGGATTTTTCTCCTTTAAAATATTTTATCCATGTGCCAAGAGGATGTTAAAACACTTCTTTTCAAATCTTTCCTATTGAAAGCATCATTGCTAATGCTTTAGCATCATTAGAGCAAAATGAAAATCAGTCAGAAGAACCAACTTAACTGCTATCTTCCTGTAAGCAGAACGGGACAATCTCTCAAGAATTTTTCTCCATATACCACCATAATATTAAAAGACCAAATATTCAAAGTAAAATCATATTAAATTAGCCATAAAATATTTTGGCCTTCCAACAGTCTCAAGATCAGGGGCCAGCTTTGGCATGGGCCTTGTGTTCATTTAATTTGTTTTTCTGCAGCATTTATTTTGAGAAGTGTTTTTGGATATTCTAATGAAAATTACAGACTGCTATTTCTGCTTTGTTGCAAAATGATCATCAAAGTCCAGAGCTGAAAATGTTTCTGCTCTATAATCAGGATTACTTCAGATCACAGGGGACAAGGTTGCCCACATCATATTTGCCAACATGGGACAACTATGACCAATTCCACTGATTCTAAAAATTAGGACTTGGATATTGGCCAGGATCTAAAAAAGCTCCATAGACTCCCAACAAATTTCTGACTTTTTTTTCCCTGTTTTCTTTGAACGGACCCCAATCCCATAATAAGCCTCCTTGGTTTCAATAGCAGTTTGCCATAAACCATGGGATGATGCTGTGCAAGATGTTTAAAGCTCCTTTGGATTCAAATGACTAGTTCTTTGTTTCCTGTTTGTTCCTTGAGCTTTTTGTGACTAGGTGCAGCCGTAGGGAGACCTATTTTAAGTACTAGAGTACAAAGGTGCAGCAGCCAGCCAGGCAGTGAGAAAGGGGATGTGAGATACGCTGTGACAGAAGAAATAGTTTTCCTTCAGCCATGGTATATATATATATAAAAAGAACAGGAAGTAAAGCTTAGGATACCTGGCTGGGATTGCCTGCACCTAGGCTACTCAAAGCCTAGGCTACCTGGCTGGGATTTTCCGACCCCGTTTTAATAATAATAATATTATTATATTTATTTCTTATTTATATTTTATTTATTTATTACATTTGTATACTGCCCCATAGCCGAAGCTCTTTGGGCGGTTTACATAGGATTAAAAACAATTAAAAACAATATACAAAAATTAAAACAGCAAAAACATACAACATACACACAATCTGTACTTTTAAAAACCACTACAACACTTCAAAAGCTACAAAAACAAAACAAAACAAACCCAGACTCCTCAGATATTGCCAAATGCCCTCTGGATCAGGCGGGGAACAAGAAATCCTGTCTCTTCCTTCCCCCCTTTCTATCCTCCTCCCTTTCCTCGGCTGAGGGACACTGAACGAGTCGAAACCGGGAGGCTCCAACCCTCCCTCAAAGCACAAACACCCGCCCGCTGTCGGAAGGGAAGCCCCGCCCGCAACAGGAAGACACGCAAGCGCTGCGTTCAGACGCGAGCCGTCTCTTCCGCACGTCTTTGACTGCCCACCCGCCAGCCGTCTCCTCCATCCGCGAGAGGCCCACCTGTCGCCCCCCCCGCCTCACCTGTGCGCCGCGTCCCGGAAGAGGTCTGTCACCTGCCTCACGGTTGCCAAGCAACTGGGCAAGGCCGCAGCCCGCTCCTCCGCCTGGCGCCCCAGCCGCGCAGCCAGATCACGCAGCGCTTCTCCCGGAGGCGCCTCTGCCGACGACGACGCCATCGCCATCGCCGCCACGCGCGCTCCGGACCTGCTCTGGGCTTCGGCTTAGCTCCGCCCCGGACGGCGCGTCGACACAGGAACTCCTCCGCGGCAGCTCTGCCGAAGCCTGGATGGATGGCTGGATGGATGGAGAGAGCCGCTTGCGTTGTATGCAGCCGCCCTCGTCAGAGGAGGCTGGTCGTGCAGTCCTTCTTGTCATGGATGGGTGTGTGTGTGTGTGTGTGTGTTTTAAACAACTTTCCTATAAGAGACGGACTCAAAAGTTGCAGCTCTTGTCTCAGCACGCTATAAACGCCCCTGTTGAGTCCTTATTTCCTGATATCTGCGCCTCATAACTTCCTACTCTTGGAATTTATTTATTTTCAGTTAAATTCTGTGCGAGTAAAAACGAAAATCTGAGACTTTCCAACCTGCATGCATTCTACGCATGACATTTATTCTGCTCATGCAAGTCTTTAAAAAAATAAAATAATCTGAGATTTTCCAACCTGCATGCATTCTACGCATGACATTTATTCTGCTCATGCAAGTCATTAAAAAAAATAGGATAATCTGAGACTTTCCAACCTGCATGCATTCTACGCATGACATTTATTCTGCTCATGCAAGTCATTAAAAAAATAGGATAATCTGAGACTTTCCAACCTGCATGCATTCTACACATGACATTTATTCTGCGCATGCAAGTCATTAAAAAAATAGGATAATCTGAAACTTTCCAACCTGCATGCATTCTACGCATGACATTTATTCTGCTCATGCAAGTCATTAAAAAAAAATAGGATAATCTGAGACTTTCCAACCTGCATGCATTCTACGCATGACATTTATTCTGCTCATGCAAGTCATTAAAAAAATAGGATAATCTGAGACTTTCCAACCTGCATGCATTCTGTGCATGACATTTATTCTGCTCATGCAAGTCATTAAAATTGGGTGTGTCAGGCATACATGCATAGGTGTGTGCTGCGCATTTCGTTAGGGTGTGCATCCAGGGAATCGGGGCCTTTCCTACCTCCATGCCACTAATTGGAGCAATGGGGGTGGAAAAGCATGTAATCCCTCCCCTCAACACTATTGGCCCCTATTGGGTGAGTTTGGAGCAGCGGAAGGGAAAGGGGGGGGGCAGGACAGAACATTCTCCATCCAGGACCTCTGGAAATGGGCCCCGCCCACAATCCCCCCTTCCGGCCTCCTCCACCTCCTTTCATGCCTCCTGACCTGCCTGCTGGCTGCCAGGCAATTTACCGTATTTCTTTGATTCTAAGAAGCACTTATTTCCCCATATGGCGTCTTAGAATCACAGTTTTTGAATTTTCCTGCGCTTTGCACAAGGCAAAGCGTTGTGTGTGTGTTTTTTTTTCTTAGAATCAAAGCTTTTTTCTGTTGGTGGACTGAAATTAAGGTACGACTTACAATTGATGGTGTCTTAGAATCTAAGAAATAAGGTACTTTCCCACTGCGCACCTGTCCAGTGTGCAGCTCCAAATCCTAGAGCTGTGCGCTGGACAGGTGCGCGTGCAGTGGAAAAGGAACTTGCCTGGCAGTGGGAAGGCAAGATAAGGTGTGGTGGCAGCGCACACGTCGACAGATTGCTGCACCTTTCTAGGAGGTGTGAGCAAGGGAGAGGACTCAGAGGAGCGAGGGAGAGGATCATGGGAGGGAACACAGGTGCTGGGGCCTGTTTCTGGAGGTCCTGGCTGGAAACGAGCCTCCCGCTTCCAGCCCTGCCGGCCGCTGACTGACTTTAGCAGGCACCAGCCAGGGACACGCATGCCGCATTGTCAGTGTGCTGCCTCTTTAAGACCTGGACTCCAGGTCTTAAAGAGGCAGTGCACTGGTAATGCCTTGTTCCTTTTCCCAGCCCGTTAAGGAAAAGTCAGCCAGCTGGCCGCACGGGATGGGAGTGAAAGGCACTGCACCTGCCCGCCCGCTGTTGCCGATGGAAGTGGGGGGCAGGTGGAAGCGGAGCCCTCCCAAATATTAGGGTGTGCACACCAGACACACCCTGTCCACACACCTATGCATACATGCATAAACTAGTTTGGGAGTTTTCACCAGTACTTGCCCATAGGGAAACATTGGACAGTACATGCCTATAGGAAAACCATACTTGCCCATAGAAAAACATAGGGCAGTGTTTGCCAATAGGGAAACATAGGAGAGCACTTGCCCATAGGAAAACATAGCACAGTACTTGCCCATAGAGAAACATAGGATAATACTTTGCCATAGGGAAAATATAGCTCCCTATAGGAAAATCATACTTGCCCATAGGGAAACCATGCCTGCCCATAGGGAAACATAGGACAGCACTAGCCCATTGTGAAACATAGGATAGTACTTGCCCATAGGGAAACATTGGATAGTACCTCCCCATAGGAAAATGATATTTGCCAATAGGGAAACATAAGATAGCACTTGCCCATAGGGAAACCATACTTGCCCATTGGGAAACATAAGATAATACTTGGCCATAGGAAAACCATACTTGCCCATAGAGAAACATAGAACAGTGTTTACCTATAAGTAGGCTGACCATATGAAAAGGAGGACAGGACTCATGTAACTTTAACAGTTGTAGAGAAAAGGGAATTTCAGCCAGTGTCATTTGTATGCAATTAATTCCTGGTGAAATTCCCTCTTCATCACAACAGTTAAAGGTGCAGGCACTGTACTAGAGTGACCATATACAAAAGAAGGCAGGGCCTCTGCAACTTTAACTGTTGTGATGACGAGGGAATTTCACCAGGAACTAATTGCATACAAATGACACTGGCTGAAATTTCCTTTTCTCTACAACTGTTAAAGTTACAGGAGCTCTGTCCTCCTTTTCATATGATCAGCCTACTAAGGAAACATAGGATAGCACTTGCCCATAGGAAAACATAGGACAGTGTTTGCCCATAGGGAAATATAGGACAGTGCCTCCCCATAGAAAAACCGAACATGCCCATAGAGAAACATAGGACAATGTTTGCCCATAGGAAAATCATGCTTGCCCATACTTGTACACCTTCTTTCCTTGAACTATGGAAATTGTGTGCTGTATTTCTTTTCTTCATTGTATTTAGTAAACATGCCATGTGTAGCATGTAACAATCCTGTTCTAAGGTGACTGATTATAGGAACCTTTAAATTACTGGCAGGATGAATATGCCATCCTGTACTTATTGTGAGAAATGATTGCTAATGGCAGGAGAAGCTTTAATACCCCCACCCTACCTACCCTGTGAGAGGAGCATTCTGGATGTTGCAGTGGTCATTTTGTGGAGGAGCCATAATACTAGGGGAAAGTGAATGCTGAAGGTTCCAGGTTCATCAGCTTCAGCATTCCCAGGCAAAGGGATCTCAGGTAGCAGAGCAGTAAAAGACCTCTGGTAGAGCGGCAGCAGAGACAGACCAATGTCACATGTTCAGCTATGATGTCGTATGCCTTTTTATGCATAGTTCTGTCCACCCACACCTTTCTAATGGGAAACGTTCCACACCTTTCACAGGTGCTGCTGCTGCTGCTACTGCTGCCGCTCCCGCACCCAAGCTGAAAATACCTTTGCTACTTGAACTTGGATCCTGGATGACTTCATTGCTGGATTTTCTCATATGCTTGCCTCTAGGGTGACCAGATAAAATCCAGGTCAGGGCTCATGTAACTTTAACAATTGTAGAGAAAGGGAGATTTCAGCCAGTGTCATTTGTATGCAATTAGTTCCTGGTGCAATTCCCTCTTCATCACAACAGTTAAAGTTGCAGGCGCTATACTAGAGTGACCATATACAAAAGAAGGCAGGGCCCCTGCAACTTTAACTGTTGTGATGAAGAGGGAATTTCTCCAGGAACTAATTGCATACTAATGACACTGGCTGAAATTCCCTTTTCTCTACAATTGTTAAAGTTACATGAGCCCTGACCTGGATTTTATCTGGTCACCCTACTTGCCTCACTCTGCTCTTTTTCTATCCTCTTTCCTTCCAACCCTTCTACATCATAAATGCCCTCCACACGTGTTCCGTAAAATTAAATTCAGTCACATTTTCTTAACACAAGGGGACATTCAAGTGTTGCCAAAGCATAAACAAGACTGAGAGCTCACGTTGCTGTCAAAGACTGATAAGAATCAAACATTGGCCCAGGATGGGACTTGGCTGTATTTCATCCCCATACGTGCACGTTTGATACAAGAGCACACATTCACAATGGAGATAGGGTTTCACTTCCATCAGAGAACCATCTAAACCATCAAATGTGTTTTAAAACTAGGCTGTCTGTGCTTTACAGTGGATCACACCCAGATGTTGACAGCAGTCCCATTCCTCCTTCATGCTACGCTCACACTTAAAACATTTTCTTCTTTCTGTGGCATTACTGTAAAAAGGGATTTGCTGTAAGCAATTCACAGGCTACATGTCAAATATTATTATGGGGGTGGGTTGTGTGTGTTGTGGTGTGAGTATGGATGTTGATGTTGTGTGTGGATATGTTGGGTTTCTCCAGCATGGAAATTTGGATGCTGATGATCGGGATGTATGGGGCATAGAAAATAAGATGATAATCTTATTGAGGAAGTTTTGTGCACAAAATCAGGTGAAAAAGCAAACGAGAAACAAGGGGACAGCAAGTAGGCAAGGGCCCTTTCTACACCTACAGGTGCAGAGGGAGGGGGGACGATCCCGGATGTACCTGCTTCCGGGATCGTCCTCTTTCCCAACCAGAAAGTGCGACGTCCCAGCTTCCTCCCAGGACATCGTGCTGTCATGTCCACCATTTTTTTAAAAAAAAATACCCGAAAAGTGCACTTGAACTCCAACGCAAAAGGTAAGTGGGGGGAAAAATACTGCCCGAAATTGGGCCTTGCCCCCCCCTACCCTCGGGATAGTGAACTTCCTTCCCCCCTCTCCCCTGATGGGCACGGAGCTGTGTAGCACGGTTCCATGCCCGTTTCTGGTGCCTGCTTTCTCACGAGTAAGTGGGCACCCGTCGGGACAAGTGGCCACATCTCCTGCGGTCTTGGGACGTTCCTGGGACCGCAGGAAGAAATGGGTTTTCTCAGGGATTCTTCATCCTGGGGGAAACCTGTGCCCATCCCCCCCCACCTCCGGGAGTCCCTGTGCATCGTTTGTAGAAACGGCAGCAGTTTGTTTCACAGCCGTGATGGTAGGGAGGAGCAAAACGGGAGTGAACAGTATGTTTGCATCAACATGCAGCTCATTCATGATAAGCCAGGATCCTCCAGAGTTACATTATCACTGGCATACTGTGTGAATGTGGCCTGTATCTTGAAAGGTGGCCAATCATAACATGATCAAACAAAGTTTTGTTGATGCCAAAGACCCAGGTCTGATTTTCTGAGAAGAAGTGCAGAATATCAGGTTAGGGAACGGATTAAATTGGAGCTAATCCTGGAGTTCCTCAGAAACATACCAAGGAATCCTCAAGCAGAATATCAGCAATAGCAAAGATATTTCTTTAAACGATAGCGTGCCTCCCACTACTGATCTTCTCTAATGTGCAGCTGCAGAACAGAACATTGAAAGTGTTTCAGGTCACATTTACTTTCAAATGGGACAATTATGAGGCCAATAGGCTTGGCCAATGCCCATGTGTGCATTCTGTGGGCTCTAGAACATGCCCCAAAATGCTCTGCAATGTGCTGGCATTCCATGTGCTGGAGCTCCTCAGATGATGAGTGGGTATGAAGAGTTTCCAGAAGGCAGAAAGGTTGAAAGCCACTGGATTAAATGGAAGAGCTTCAGCCCAAAGTCCTGAAATATGGCCCCATGTTAGTTACCAGAGCCACAGAATTATGCATGACATGGAGATTGTGGATAGGGAGACATTTTTTCCCCTCAAAATTCTAGAATCTGGGGTCATCCCATGAAGCTGATTAGAGAAAGATTCAGGACAAATAAGAGGAAGTACTTCTTTACACAGCACATAGTTAAATTATGATATTCACTACCAATTTCACTACCAATTTGGATGGCTTTAAAAGAGGGTTGGATAAATTCCAGGAGGAGAAGGCTATCAATGGCTACTAGCCCTGATGGTTATGTGCTACCTCCAGTTTCCGAGGCAGTAAGCCTGTGTGTATCAGCTTGCTGGGGAACATGGGTGGGAGGGTGCTGTTGCACCGTGTCCTCCATGTGGGTCCCTGGTCGACAGCTGGTTGGCCACTGTGTGAACAGAGTGCTGGACTAGATGGACCCTCGGTCTGATCCAGCATGGCACATCTCATGTTCTTATTTTTCCTAAATTATAGTGAATATGTTTTACATTTTCACAATACCCTACATTGGCTGGGAGGGGAAATATTACTTTAGGCACACATCCCAAGCAGCTGGGGCACTGCTAGTGATATTTTGATACTCTGCAAACCACGGTGCATGTAACCACTTGGTAAGCTGTCATCTTTATTATACTGCTAAGTGGCAAAGAGTATTTTACCTCAGGTAAGATGCAAATGTGTGGTGAAATGGTGATCTGCAACCAACCGTAGTTGAGTGCAAAGTTAACATACCCATGGTCCTCTGTTGAGATATATGGATTCAGCAGCCAACTGCTTTTCCATTTTATGAGGTGGATCAATTGAGCACTAGCCATACATGCTGTAAATTATAGCAAATGCTTCATGGTGTTGATCCTAAATAAACAGCTGTTTATACTAAGCATGCATAATATAAGTGATGTATAAGCCGATGACACCCAAATATATTTCTCTATGCCTTCGATAACAGCGCCAGCTAAGGATAGTGTGTCTCCTCTGAATGAATGCTTGGAGGCGGTAATGGGGTGGATGAGGAAAAACAAACTGAAGCTGAATCCAGACAAGACGGAGGTGCTTGCTGTCAAAGGCCGCAACCTGGGTTTGGAGGTGTGTCAACCGGTTCTGGATGGGGTTACACTCCCCCTGAAAGACTGTATTCGCTGCTTGGGGGTGCTCCTGGATCCGTCGCTCCAAATGACAGCCCAGATAGATGCGACGGCCAGGAGTGCCTCCTATCAGCTTTGGCTGATACGCCAGCTGCGCCCCTTCCTAGAGTTGGAAGACCTAAAGATGGTGGTGCACGCGCTGGTAACTTTGAAGCTCGACTTCTGCAATGCGCTGTACATAGGGCTACCTCTATGCCTAGTCCGGAAACTTCAACTAGTTCAAAATATGGCAGCCAGGTTGGTCACTGGTACATCTAGGGGTGACCATATTACGCCAGCTTTAAAATCGCTCCACTGGCTGCCAATTCGTTTCCGGGCGAAGTATAAAGTGTTGGTTATTACCTTTAAAGCCCTACATGGTTTGGGTCCAGGTTACCTGCGGGTTCGCTTTCTCCCATACAATCCACCCCGCACGCTCAGGTCCTCTGGGAAGAACATACTGCAGTCGGCCAAGACTAGGCTGACAACCGTTACCCAGAAGACCTTCTCTTCTGCCGCTCCCAGACTGTGGAATGACCTGCCGGAGGAGACTCGTCAACTTAACAGTCTTTTAGAATTTAAGAAAGCCATAAAGACTGTTCTCTTCCGGCAGGCATATCCAGTGGAATTTTAGAATGTTTTAAGGATGTTTTTAAGATGTTTTAGGATTTTTTATGCAGTTTTAATAATATGTGTCATATTTTAATCAGTTTTATGTATTTTATCATGTTGTTGTTCCCCACCTCGATCCAGACGGAGAGGCGGGTAAGAAATAAATTGTTATTATTATGTTATTATTATTATATATGGAAGGATGCCAGGTTTTGACCTGGGGAACCTACCTATATCTTTACTAATGCTGATGCAATGGAATAGGATTGGTTTTGCTTTGACTCCCAGCCCATTCGTTCTCAGGACCCATTGCTTATCACATTGCTTGTGGGGCAAAATTAAAGTCCCCTTGTCTTAACAGGTGGGGGAGATGGATGAGCGGCACCATCCAGGAACGGGTCAGAAGGTAGAGTGGTAGCGACTCCTCCCAGTACATTGGTACTGTTAAAAATAAAAGCAGTGAACAACCCAATGTGTTCTGCACTAAACAAGAAAGGTACTTTTTAAAATACTTACATTGATTTGTACCAAAAAAGTGCTTAATGGAAATCTAAAATAAATCTCTTAAGAGCAGAGATTGGGAAGAGGGATGGAAGGAACATTAGCTTTTTATAGCTTTATAACATCAGAAAGACCCTAGAGCTGCAATCCTATGCCCACTTATCTAGGAGGAGGTCCTATTGAACTCATTGAGACTTACCTCTGAATATGTATGTATATGATTCTGCTGTTAGAAATATCCAAAGAGCAAGTGTTGGAAGTGAAAAGTGTTCCTCAGTTAGGTATTGTTTGGGAGGGGAGAAAAGATAAAAAATGGCCCATTAAAGACAAGCAATTCATTATTTCTTCCTTTACAAACAAAGTAAAAAAGGAAAAGGGTTCTCATGAGAAACTGTATGCATTTCTTTAAGAGGGCACACTTTAGATCAAGGATAGACTAAAATCTGTATGATGTTGGGTTACAAAGGTAACTATGCATTTTGATGAATACCAAAGCTAACAGATGAATAAACCTCAAGTCAATCATTAATTCATTTTACTATTTTTGAGCTTGGCTAGAGTGATTTAGGTACCATACTTCCTCTTTATTTGATATTACAAATGGTATTATATGATTTAAAAGCAAACACTTAACATTGCCTTTAAAACACGCACACACACACACACACACACACACACTGTGTTGACTTTCTTCCCACATTACACTTTGGTTGAAATGGCAAGTTACTGATCATAGTGTGTGTATTTTTAAAGCTACAAAAAGGGTTTCCGGTTCAATAAAGTAAAGAATGAATTATCAATAAGGGGATGGTAAACTTTGGCTTTTACGTAAAATGTGCTTGTGGATCAAGCACAAGGTCAAAGTAAAAGATTCAGATTAATCAAACAGAAAATGAGGAGCAATTTACTGACATCAAGCATGGCAGGCTCATAAAAGTCCAGGGGGTGGGATGGGCGCCAAAAAAAGTTTACAATTTTGTTTGCAGGCCTTTTAAAGACAAAATTGTAAACTTTTTTTTCAATTTTGTGGCCATACTGCAATTTATGTACATTCAAAATATTTCACTAAGCTGCTTCAACGGTTGTGATAGTTCTTGCCATCAATTAACAAAAATGGTAAAAAAAGAAAGAATAACCCACTAGTAGAATATCAAGAATAAGTTACAACAGAAGAATCCTTATCATAGAATCATAGAATAGGAAGGGGCCATTTAGGCCTTTGAGTCCACCCCCATGCTCAGTCCAGGCATCCAGTTTAAAGCATCCCTGACAGATGGCTGTCCAGTCTTTAATACTGTCAGTGACAGAAAGCCCATCACCTCTCTTGGCAGTTGGTTCCATGGTCTGACTGCCCTGACCGTTAGGAAGTTTACCTGATGTTCAGCTGAAATTTGCTTTACTGTATCTTAAGCCCATTATTTCATGTCCCACGATGATCTTGGATGACAGAGAACAGCTTGCGGCCCTCTTCTGAGAGACAAGCCTTTAGGTAATTCAAAAGTGCTATCTTATCCACACACACACTCTCAGTATTCTCTTCTCTATGCTAAACATATCTGGTCCCTTCAATCTTTCCTTGTAGGACTTAATTTCTAGTCATCTTTGTTGCCCTTCTCTGAACTTGTTCCAGTTTATCTGAATCATTCTTCATTGTGGTATCTAAAACTGGACACACTATTCAAGGTGAGATCTGACCTGTGTAGAATGGAATTATCACTTCCCATGATTTTGAAACTATAATTCTATTAATACAACCTAAAACTGAATTTGCCTTTTTTGAAGCCATATCACATGGCTGACTCATATTTAGGGAGGCCTCAAATGGGAACAGGTAGCCTTTCAGATAGCTGGATCCTAAGCTGTATAGGTCTTCAAGATTAAAAAAAAAGTCTATCACAGGTGAAGTTGTTTTAAAACTGGCATGATGCATTCTTCTAATCCATAAACAGAGATCCGTCCAAACTAGGGTGACCAGACAACCGGAGACCCCCGGACAAGTCCGGAAAATGGCGGCAAAATTGGGATCCGGGGGGGAAACTCATTTTTGCCCCCAAATCCAGAAAACTTGCCACCCCCTCCACCCGTCTAGGCTCCTGCTGGGTTGCTGCCATCATGACGACCCAAGAGAAGCCTGGACCACCACTCAAGAGAGGCTAGAAAAAGCCCATTGCATTACTTCCGTAATCGGCCCTTCCTAGCTCCGCCCACACTACATACAGGCTCCTTGAGGTTCATCGCCATTGCAACGGACCCTCGTGGGTCATCATGATGGTGGCGACCCAGCAGGAGCCTAGACCAGCCCAGGCATGTCCTCCACGTTGGCCGTTGGGCTCAGATCCAAATCCTCCAGCCCCATCGCGTGGGGAGGGAGACAGATCCAGCCGGCGGCGCGAAGGAGAACCCTCTCTCTCCTCCTTCCTCTTCTCTCTCCCTCCCCTTCCATCCCATCATCCACCTCCCCAGCTGATCTGGAGCGGCTACCCCCCTACAGACTTTGGGTTGGAACGCACGCACGAGTGTAAAAAAGGGATAAAAAGTGAGTTTGACTCTCCATCGTTCTTTTTTTCCTCTTCCTCCGGGTGCGTAAAAGTGGCACGGTGCGGCGCGTGGAAGTGTCAATTTGAGTAGTTCAGGCGACGGCAACTCCGTGATGGGATGCATGCGAGTGTGTGTGTGTGTGTGTGTGTGTGTGTGTTTGACCGTGGCGGAGCTGCTGCAGAAAGCTCCCCACCCCTATTCTCGCCAAGATCACCTGAAGTTTGGAGCAGGGCAAGCGGGAAAAAATAAAACAAGCTCAACTCCGATCAACCCGCGTACGCCCTTGCCAAGTTTGGGAGCAAAGCAAAAGCAGGCCTAGAAGCGCGGCGCGGGGAGGCTGCTGCTGCTGCCATTTCAGGGATTGCGGCCAGAGGCAAAGCAAGGTGGTGTTGAATTATTCTTTATTAGTGTGATTGGAAGGCTCCTTCTCCTGGAGACAGCAGAGTGGAGAAGGGGAGAGAGGAAGAAAGAGCCAGGAGGAGGGATGGGGGAAAGGCAAGATTGCTGGCGTGTGCGCGGCAGTTTCACCTGGTGCACAGGCACCACCTAATCTTCGCCCGCCGCTGCCCGTTGCAACGGCCACCACTGCCGCCACTCTCCCACCGCAACTGCCGCCGAGGCCGGGCTGACGGATCCAGCGAGGGAGAGAAGACAGCAAGCGAGGGCCACCGCCCCCACCACCCTGGCCTGAGCTCCTCTATGGCACAGCACAGGGGCACGCCGAGAAAGTTGGAGGACTTGGTGCCATGGCTGGTGGAGGAGCAGCAGCGGCGAGGAAGAGCGTGCTCCCCACGAGACTTCCGGGCTTCCGAAGTCTCCCGCTTCCTGCGTGCGAAAACCTCAGTCCTGGGAGGCGAGGCAACGGTGGTGTCGGCAAGTAGGTGGGTTGGGGAGAGCCCAGTCAGGGAGGGAGCCGGTGATTGCATTGGATTCAAACAACTATTTTTCTGATCCTTTTTTTTAATCCTCCCAAAGCTAGTCAAACGCCCGCTTGTTTTCCTCCTCCCCCCCCAGCCCTTTCACCGAAGTGGAGTGGAATTAACATAAATCATTATTAGTTATTCGGATTTGCTCCAAAACAACAGGCTGCCCAGCCCCACTGAAAGGAGTCCAGCTGCTACTTCGAAGAGATAGCCGTGCAACTAAACGGGTCTCTCCCCCACCCCACCCCCGCTTTGGGGTTTTTCCTGTCTTCTTTGCCAACCCCCCCTCCCCCCAAAAGGGCAAGGATTTCAGAAGCGGTGCAAAACAGCTGCAACTATCTGTATAAGCAGGTTACTTGTTTCAGACATTGTATTTTTTTTTAAAAAAAATGTTAGGATCTGGTGTGTTTGAAGTCAGGAAAGCTCCATGCTAATGGTCTGTTTAAAGTATTCTGACACTGTCTGGAGACCCCCGAGTCCCTGCTGTATATATATAAAGACTGTATCTTTAAATATGCCTGGTTATCACTACAGCAAAAAAAATAGTATTCAGGGTCTCATTTTTAAAATTTGTATTTTTAAAGTACAAATTAGTTGTTAATTAAAAAAATACAGTTTAGTTAAGTTTTAGTTTATTTAGTTTGATGAATGAAAAAAAGTCCTTTATGACTGTATATTCTATCAATGTTTACCTTTAAAAAATTCCCTGGGGGCACCACCTAATGAAATGTGCTGCGCACAGCAATGCAAGGGATGTGCTGCTCTTGAGAGGGTTTCCAGAAACCCTACATCAGTACATGCCCTCTTCTTACTCTCCTCACATTTCTGGTATGTTTGGGCTCTATTAATATAAAATACACTCTTCATTCTGCTGACTTCTCCCTTTCTCCCATACAACTTTTCTACCATTGGAACTCACAATACCTAGTTCCTGCCTAGTTCCTTTGCATTTAAAAACCTGATTAAAAACTCACCTCCTCACTCTGACATTCTCCAGCTCATACTACATCTCCACGTTGGCCCTCATTGTAGTAATCCTGGCTTCAAATGAAGAACTGGTCCCCAGTGTAACAGTAAGGGAGACCAATGAGAAAGCCATGGGTTTTTGTTCACCAGCATTAGTATGCTGGAGAACTAGGGCCCCTTGTCCAGAAAAAAGGCACTAGAAATACCTGGACATTTTGGGCATGGTCTTGGGTAGGATCTTGGGATTGGAGAAAAGATGTATAAGGTCAGCCACTGAGTCTTGAACTTCTACTCTCCTTGCCAGATACCTTTTGAGGAACGTTAGCAGTTCCCTGAGGAGACTTTCACTGGTTCCATTGCGCTTGCAAGACCCACCATTTGCACAACAAAGCTTTTGTGGTTGTAAATATTTATTTCAATCGATGAAGCATATCCATTCAAAACACTTCAAAAACAAATTTTAAAGAATGGATCGTATAGTGATGGGGGATACTTGGCTAAGCAATAGTACAAGCGAGAAAGATCATGGAATTGTTATAGATCACAAGCTGAATATGAGCCAACAGTGTGATGTGGCTGCAAAAAAAGCAAATGCTATTTTGGGCTGCATTAATAGAAGTATAGCTTCCAAATCGCGCAAGGTACTGGTTCCCCTCTATTCAGCACTCGTTGGACCTCATCTTGAGTATTGTGTCCAGTTCTGGACACCACACTTCAAGAAGGATGCAAACAAGCTGGAGCTTGTTCAGAGGAGGGCAACGAGGATGTTCAGGGGTCTGGAAACAAAGCCCTATGAGGAGAGATTGAAAGAACTGGGCATGTTTAGCCTGGGGAAGAGGACATTGAGAGGAGATATGATAGCACTCTTCAAATACTTGAAAGGTTGTCACACAGAGGAGGGTCAGGATCTTTTCTCAATCAACCCAGAATGCAGGACACGGAATAATGGGCTCAAGTTACAGGAAGCCAGATTCCGGCTGGACATCAGGAAAAACTTCCTGACTGTTAGAGCAATATGACAATGGAACCAATTCCCTAGGGAGGTTGTGGGTTCCCCACACTAGAGACCTTCAAGGTGGATTCCTGCATTGAGCAGGAGGTTGGACTTGATGGCCTTATAGGCCCCTTCCAACTCTTACTATTCTATTATTCTAATTTTAGTACTGTTTGAACCACTTAAGTCTTTCTTTCTCTTGATTTCAGAATAGCAGGGCATCTGTCATTCTTTTCTGCCAATTTTCTTTGATCAATTATCATTTTTTCAAAGGAAGTGTTACATCTCTCCGTTAAACCCAGACGGGCAGTTTCTGGCAAAAGTCATGCTCCCCTCTGCTGTTCTGGTGTGCCCTGATACAGAGACCTCAGCTATTCTAGCCTGCCCTACCGCAGACTCTTCAAACTACTTTGGCTACTCTTGGCACGGCAGACATGTTTTAAAAGATGAATAAATATCCTCAAGTTGAGTTCTTAGACCAAATTTCTTAATGACTATGCTGCTCTGCCGCTGCAGCTGGCTGGGCCACGAGCAGCAGCCATCACCCCAGCAGCAGCATCACAAAAAGAGATGCCTTCTTCATCTGGTAAGAGATACATATGAAGTACCAGATGAAATTAGGGGATGGCAAAGGCAAAATATCTGATTTTCACAACGTATAGAATGTTTTTATTTGATATACAAACCATAATCCTCAGATTATGGAAAAGAGACCAAATATAATTTGTTCTTATGAAATATAAAGAAAAATTCCATGCAGCTAATGGATTCCAACTATATTTTTCTGTGGGAAATTAAGTGGGGGTGGGGAGAATGCAGGCCTTTTTTTCTGTCTAAACATGCATAGGATTGCGCCCTTAGTTGTCAGACAAATTTTTCACTCCTGGTGCAGAGAGGTGCAATTTTATATTTGATCTCCAGTATGTAGCACGCTGCAATCTGTTAGAGCAAACAGTCTGTGTGAGAAATATATGAGCTAGTGTAGTAGCAAATTATTCTTGGGCACAGCGACTTCAGTCATTTTTTCAGTGTTCCAAAATGTATGTTGTAGAATCATAGCACAGCGGCTGTAGCTGAAATTTGTGAGCTACCTGCACTCATATTACATTGCTCACTGAAATGGTTGAGCAATGAGGCAGCATCAGTTATTTCCAAAGCATCCATTGAGCCTTTTGCTTAGTATCCATAGATTTTTGCCCATCCTAGAGCAGGGCAGGCTGAGAGGTGGATGGATGAAATAGAGTCAATTTTTAATTAAAACAAAAACCAGCTTTTTGTATTTCCTCAAAGTAATTACTGTAGCATTATGAAGGAATGTAACCTGTCATACATTTTTTTAAAATCACTTGCTCTTCTTTATGGAATAGCTGGTAACCTAAGCCAATCAGCTTTCCTGACTTGGTTTGTTTGTCCTTTGGATGCTATTAAAATTATGGGATGAAAAAGGGGGGATAAAAAGCCAAGCATTTGTTTGCAAATCTTCCATGGTGCTCTGCTCCATTCCATGTGAACATAACCTAAAGCAGCCTTCCCCAACCTAGTGCCCTCCAGATGTGTTGGACTGTAAATTCCATCATCCCAGCCAACATTTGCCATGGGGTGATGGGAGGTATAGTCCAATACATCTGGAAAGCACCATGTTCCCCAGCAACTAGTGTACATAGGCATATGCCTCTGATACTGGAGATAACTTATGGCCATCAGGTCTAGTACCTATTGGATGGATAGTAGCCTTCTGCTGCTGCTGCTGCTGCTGCTGCTGCTGCTGCTGCTGCTGGTTCTTCCTTTTCTGTCCTCAGAAGGCTCTGGAGAAGTGGAAGGTGAGTCCCTCAATACCTGCCCCCTTTTCAGTCTTTCCATCTGACTTTTCACACACACACACCTTCCCATATTTCTTGTTTTTAATGCTTTGCCCCTTCACAAGCTGCTATATCAGAAACACTGGAAATTACCTGATAGGCACCATTATCCATCTCGTCCTCTCTTGTCTAGTCTGACTGTCAGCAGCTCTCTGGGGGCTCAAGTAGTTTTTTCCCTTTGCCCATCACTAGCTGCCCAAACTTTTTAACTGGGGAATGCCAAGGATTGAACCAGGGGCCTTCTGCAGGCTAAGCATGTGCTCTACTACCAATCTATGGTCCATGACCACATATTGTGGGTACATTGTATGTTTGCTACCATCCATTCCCAGTTCAAGCAACCATCCATAACAATCCACACTGCCAGGGACGGCTCTTACGCACAAGCAACCCAAGCTTAGGGCAACAAAAATTTTAATATCTTCTGTGAAGTAGCATATCCCAGCATTTGTATGTGTGGATATGAGAAAGGTGATGGGAAAAGAGTGTTAAATGTTAGGAAAGGTGAGACTATGGTCATCCAGTGAAGGATTTGCAGTCAGAAAAGATATTTGAAGGAAGGGGAAACTGTATCACACAGAGTATAGCAAAAGCTTCAAAAGTAGGGGTGAATGAAGTTAAGTTCAGATACATTGCATTTCTCACTTGTTCTTTATTTCAGTAATTTTAATATTAAAAAGTTGTGTAGAACAGTTTGTCTTAATTGTGTGCTGTGAAATCAGACATGTGACCAAGGCTATGTTCAGGTGGGCACGCCCCCTTGGGGCCTGGACATGTTGGTGGGCACACCCCCTTAGGGCAGCCATTTTGTCCTCCTTTTTGGTTTCCAAAATATGGTCACCCTAGAAACGGAAAGCTCCTAGTACTACCAATGAAAAGACATTGCACAGCTGTTCCATCTTTTTCCATTACTCAAGACCAACCTTCTCATGAGGCATTATGAATCCCCCACCCCAGGTGGAAGATCTGGAAGGGTGGCAGATCCTATGCACCTTCCTCACCGCAGCAGCAGCAGCAGTGTATCCCTGTCCCCATCTCAGGAGGTCAGAAGTCTTGTGCCAGGCCTGCCCTAATGAGGTTTTTTTTCTGGCAAAAAAGAAGACAGAAAAAGTGATGGGAAAACACAGAAGGGTTGCAAACTGAAGATGGA
Organism: Anniella stebbinsi; assembly: GCA_029215795.1. Classification (NCBI taxonomy): domain Eukaryota; kingdom Metazoa; phylum Chordata; class Lepidosauria; order Squamata; family Anniellidae; genus Anniella; species Anniella stebbinsi. Next base: position 106,239,999 of record JARDYH010000003.1, read on the forward strand.
TGGAGCCCCTGTAAAATTCCATGAAAGAAGTAAGACAAGTGTACAATAAAAGCCTCATCTGGAAGCACCCAGAGAGTCAAAGAAAAATATAGCTAAAGATTTGCCTATAGACCAGAGGGAATAGTCCTGATCTCCATCACGAACAAGCTTCAAACCCTTGCGTGGTATCTTTGCCACATTATATCAGTGCTGACAGTTTCCTGTACAGATTCTTTCCTTGAGTAATTAGCCTTCAAGCTGCATGAATGGGCTAGTTTTCTATCATGAGAGTAAATTTTAGCTGACAAATTAGACAGATTCCCTAAGGCAATGGCTATGCAGTTTTGCCATCCACACTTAAAAACATGATTTATAATGGAGTCCTATTTTCTGAGCACTCCATTCTTCAGGAATGAAGACTACACAACATCTAAGATCCCCTACTTAACTTGATCATGCCAGGCTATATTTCCCTTTGTTTTGTTTTTAGAGAAAATGTAAGGATACATTATTAGGCTCTATTAGGGCCGATCTACGGATACAGATAAATCATGTGATACAGATTTCCTGGGACTGTACTATTTCAGATTTTAGGTGGGAGGATCACATGGAGCTCCATCACACCAATGGTTTAACTCACTCTCGCCACGCCTGGTATCTGGTTTTGCAGTGTGGGACTCACATGACGTCATCACATCCTGCACCCATTTTGCCTCTTTCCCTCTATTTTGCATATTATTTTGGTGCAGGGAAAGTCTGGATTATTTTCCCTAAGCGACATTAATGCACCCTTAAGCTTCCCTGTAGTGCTGTCCCCTCGCTTTTTCCTTTGTTGGGTGTGTGTGCTTTGAATGGAGCCTTGCTGAGGAAAGGGGAAGGTGGGGTGGTTCTCCTCCTCCAGTACTCCTGTCCAACGTTCGAATGAATGGGCTTTTTACTGCTTCACCCCTAGCCTCCTTGCCTGCAGCTCCCTCATATTTAAAGATAAAGAGATAAAACTTGGGACCTTGCAAGCTCTAAAGCAGAGCTTTCAGCATGCCAAGTTTGAATCAGATCGGTTCATCCTTTGGTTTTTTAGGATTTTTTTAAAAAATCCCCCTTAAACCATTTCCCTGATACTCCACCAATGCAACAGTCCACCTGTTTGCATTTGTGAAGGATCTATTTTCCTTTACTTTGATAATGCGAAACTGTTCATCTCCAGTTCATAAAATAGAGATCTGCTGGTTCCCTTACTCAAGAGTAAATCCCATTGATTTCAACTGCATTTTCATCCAAGTCATACTAAAATCCAATACATGCTTACTTTTGAGTAAACTTCTGAGTAAACACATATAGAAGTGACTTTTAATAGTGTGATCACGCAGAAGCTTTTTTTAAAAGTCTAAAACAGCAAACTGGAAAAAAGCGCTCTGCAACCCTATGCTTACTTCTGAAGTCTTAAGTCTGTTGCAGTTGGAATGTTGCATTGGTGGAGTATCAGGGAAGTGGTTTAAGGGGGAGAAATTAAAAAAATCCTTATAAATCAATGGATGAACCGATTTGATTCAAACTTGGCATGCCAAAAGCTCTACTTAAGAGCTCTCAAGGTCCCAAGTTTCATACCTTTATCAATAAAAATATGCAGATGTAGTAAGCATTTTGGTTAAATTTCTATTTTTTAAAAATCCTAAAAATCAAGGCATGAACCGATCTGATTCAAACTTAGTACAGCTAAAGCCCTCCTTAAGAGCTATCACTGTGCCAGCCAAGTTTCATCTCTTTATCTTTAAAAATTATGCAGGTGTAAGCATTTGGGTTAATTCCCATAGGAGCTCCAATGAGCGATCACAATGTCCATCAATGACAAGAACGAATGAACTGGAGGAGGAAGAAGAAGGGGTAGGTGGGGCAAGGTGGGGCAGGCGCAATAGCAGCGGAGAGCAAACATGTGAAAAGAGAGTTCACCAGTATAGCTATGATCATGAAAGGGAGGAGCGCTTGCAGCGCTTATGAAACAGAGGTAAAAAACGTGGAGGCAAACCAGGGGGGGAATAGGTGTGATGGAGCCCATGGTGACTTGAAAGCATGAAAGAGCCATTACAAATCAAACACCTGACAGAATTTTCACACCAAACCTCTCCAAACAAAAAAAAAAGACAGCTGTGTCTGCCATAAGAAAAAAATCCCAAATCCTCAAATCCATGTTGTGAATCCCTTTATTAGACCAACTCAAATATCACTTTTTAAAAAAAAAAAAAAGTGCAAGCTTTTCAGATCTCCAGCTCTCTTTGTCACCAAGATATTACAAAAAGCAAGTGGATGTGACTGGATATAGAGGGGGAAAGGCTGACTAGACATTGCAGTCCGAATGTTTGCATCATCAGAGTCTTAAACTGATATGGAGAATGAGGGATTGCAGGCATTCAAACTGGGCTCTTCCCAGTGACACAAAGGTTTCAGGTTTCAGTGCCCCTAGAACCATTCTGTTATCCTCTCCTTCCAAAAGTGACAGAAAGACATTGACTGGTTTGTGTGCTTGATGCGTGTGTCCAGTTTTGAATATGCAATCCCCAGTCAGGGTGATCAGGAGTTGGGCCATTTTGTGCGAACCTGGCCACCATGGGTTTTTTTAGGGTTAAACTGCCCACACATAACCCTTAATTAGTACTAGGGTTATGCGAGAGTTGTTTAACAATGGCTGAGTTCAAACAACATAGTGCATTCCCCAAGTGGCCAATCGAGGGTTGCGTATTCAGAATTGTGGTTGCAGGTGCCTAGCATATGCTGTGGCTCATTGTGAGTTAAATATCCCATGACGAGCTGTGTCATGCAAAACTGGCCCAAAGAGTGGAAGAGGTGGAAAAGAGGAGGTGCTCTGGCTCCGTTTTCAGCCACTCCACTCCATTCCATCCCCAGCCCTATACAAGAGACAGCAAGCATTTTGTGCTCACTGAGGATGCTCAGTCCAGATTAAGCTATTTGGTGGTGGTGGGGGGGGGGGAGTTGGCCCTCGCCTTGGGGTGTTTTTTCTGAGATTTATTTCTACAACTGCAATCCTTGGTGTTCCCCCGCTTGTGCATAAGTGGTCTCTTTTTTGGCTACTTAAGCAATGGCACTCACAGTCTGAATACTGGAAATAAAGTGAATGACAAATGGGAACTATAAGACTTTCAGTTAAGTATTTTATTGGGTTCCTCTTGATTTTGATTTAGTCTCTTTTAAGTGTTTAATTTTTAGGGCATTTCATTGTTTTCATTTACTGTTGTTAGCTGTCTTGAAGTCCTTTGAAGAAAGGTAGGATAAAAAACTGTTCTAAATAAAAAAGAAATAAAAGAATAAGTCCCAGCAGAATGCCTGCAAACCACAAAGCTAGTATGGTGGCCACAGCTTTATCTTGAGCTTTATCTTGACATAAGGGAAGCCATGTTTTGATCAATCTGATCAATCTGAATAGAAAAGGTCAGACATTGGGAAGTCTAAATGGCTGAGTAGTGACTTTTAAAAGCTGTCTGTGTGTGTATCACGAGACACCCACACACACCATGCTTAATCTGATTTGAAAGGCCTGTGGTTAAACCAGACTTCCCTTTTTCTTTCGTTCCCCAGGCAACCAGTATGTGGTCAACTAGAATTTCCTATTGGATCAACAGAGTACTCTGCACATGCTCAAGTGATTTCATGTCTGTAACCAAGTGAATAGATAAAAACAGCTGGCACGCCCAGCGAGAGTCAGAAAGGTGCTCCTTGGAAGAGGTGCATCTTCCTCCGTTGCAACGTTTCCCTTCTATCAATAAATGTGTTGAAACCTGGAAAGCATCTCTGTTGTGATTTGGGCCATGACCCTAGCCTAAACCTGTTTTTTTAAAATATCTACTGGTAAAGTCAGGATGCTTGTCTTGTTTTGCCATTGGAGAGCTAGTAAACCTGGTTAGACTTGGTTTCTAAAGAAAATGTTGCAGGGAGAGATTCCCTTTGGCTCCTCAGCGCATGTTTCATTTGTAACATTCTGACTCAAGTTTTCTGTGCACCTAGCAACAGTCTCGTCTTTGTTCAATCCCACTACCTCAGTTCTCTCTATTAGCCTTTAATCCCTGTCAGAGTTTCACCTTTGCAATGATTAGGTCACCGCTCACGTTGATTGGGAAAGGAAATGCTGGCGATCGTTGCTGACAGAAAGCTGATAAAGCTAGTTTTTAGCAGCAATAAGTTATCACTCGCAGAATCTTCAGACTAGAAGTCAGCATTTGGGGGTTATTCCATTTACTTCAGTCACAGATATTTTCCCATGCTTAAGCTATCTGACCTTTGAAGCATTCAATACGCCTAAGATGCTGTGTACAACAGCTTCCTTGTAGTGTAAAAACACTACAAAATAAACCAAAGGTTTTTGAAAATTGCAAACTGCTTAGCTAAGTATTGGGGTCTTATGCACCTTCTGTATTGTTGGAGGCTTCAAGAAGAGACACTGGACATACATTGTGCTAAGGATTTCCCCTCCTTCAGTATTTTAGGGTTCCTATAGTTCACTCAGCTCTGTGTTACCCCTCCTTCTAAATTCCAGTTTAACTGGAATAATTTCTAAAATTAATTTGCACAGTTGGAGCATATGCATTTGTCACAGTTCTTTCAGTTTCTTTGCATCCTATTCCCCCCACCCCATATACACACATTAATGTTTTATCAATGCACATATCTGTGCATTGATAAAACACTCTAAAAAGCAATTTTGATGTCATCTATACATATGTTTTCATAACGTGTGTGTGCGCGTGCACAGTGTTTTTATAAACACCCATGTTTGCTCATGGATGTTGGTGAAAAAACAACCAATGAAGTTGGCGCAAGACCACACAAAAGAATGTTGATGTGTCTGTATCCAACTGCATTCTTAGATTGTTTATCAGTGCACCCAACTGCACGCACATACACACATCCGTAAAACAGCATGCATGCATACCAAAACAAAAAACAAAAAAAACCAGCTCCACTATTGAGAGTATCATAGATACAATCACATAGATACAATTAATTTATTTTATCCTCTGCTTTTCAACAAAATTCCCAGGCTCACAAAATGTCAATAAAATAGTGTTAAAAAAAAAAAGAAACTAGTGATAGCCTTAACCAAAAACAGTCCAAAAGCAAACCAAGAAGTTAGGGGTATAAACATTCAATAAAATTTAATACACACATAAAGAGCAAATAACAGCAAGCACTTATAATACAAATTCAGTAAAAAAAATTGACCTACCTGAAGATAGGGATATAAAAATGTCACTCCCGTCAATGACGGGAACTATCTTTGGGAACTTTTAAGTCAGCCCCTACTTTTAAGAAATTCTTGAGTGTACATCAGCCCCGGTGGGTCAATTTGTTTTCATATTATCTTAAAAGCAAAAACTAGAATTCCTACATCTTTATCTGAGGCACTTATAATTGTTTTGTATGTATATTTCTAGTTAACTGGCCACCAAAGAAGACCGGGTGTCGAAACACTTTTGGCCACAGAGGTTTCAGGTCATCAAGCACTTTTTTAATGCATTATTTTTACTGAATCTGTAGCCAGTGTTAAGTGGTCAAATCGCCTCACCCCCACCAATACTTGGGTGGTTCCGAACTGTCTTCAAAGGCAGCCCCATGTACAGTGCATTACAGTAGTCCAGCCAGGAAGTGACCAGTGTATGGATAACTGAAGCAAGGTCCATCCTCTCCAGATATGGCCACAGTTCGTGTACCAGCTTAAGCTGATAGAATATACTCCTGGACACCGCAGCCACCTGGGCTTCCCCAGTTAGCTCAGAGTCTAGGAGGACTCCCAAACTGTGTACTTGGTCCTTTAGGGGGAGTGCAACCCCATCTAAGAACAGTTGTAAACCTCCATCCGAAGTAGTTGGTTTCCCCATCCACAGTACCTCCATCTTGTCTGGATTAAGCTTCAACTTGTTCACCCTCATCCATCCCAAAACAGCCTCCAGACACTGGTTCAAGAGTTCCATGGCCTCCCTGGGATATGCAGCTGGAAACAAGAGGTGGAGCTGGGTATCATCTGCATACTGGTGAAACTTGAGCTCAAACCTTCTGATAACTTCCCCCAGCAGCTTCATGTAGATGTTAAAAAGCATGGGGGACAAGACAGAACCTTGCAGCACCCCACAGGCTAACGGCCATGGGGTGGAATAGAAATCCCCCAGCACCACCTTCTGAGACCGTGCCTCCAGAAAGGACCAGAACCACTTTAAAGCTGTGCCTCCCAAGCCCAATCCAGATAAACAATCCAGAAGGATACCATGGTCGATGGTATCAAAAGCCACTGAGAGGTCCAGAAGAACCAACAGGGTTGCACTCCCCCCATCCGTTCCCCAGTGTAAGTCATCAACCAGGGTGACCAAGGCTGATTCCGTCCCATAACCAGGCCTGAAACCCGGTTGGAATGAATCCAGGTAATCAGCTTCATCCAAAACAACTTGGAGTTGTGAGGCTACCACATGCTCCAGCACCTTGCCCATGAATGCTAAATTTGAGACAGGGCGGTTGTTATCCAAAACTGTAGGATCTAAATTTGGTTTTTTAATAAGGGCCTCACCACAGCTTCTTTTAAGGCTGTGGGGACCTCATCAGACCTCAAGGAGGCACTTACCACCTCAGATGTCCAGATATTCAGCCCAGCTCTGGCAGATTTCAAAAGCCAGGATAGGCAAGGATCTAAGGGGCAAGTAGTAGGCCTCAGTCCTCCAAGCAGTTTGTCCACATCCTCAGGTTGCACAAACTGAAAGGTATCCATAACATGACTAGATGGTGCACTAGGAAGATAGGAGCAGGCTAGTCACCAGGGGCAGGGAGCAGGCTTAGCCTTCATCTCAATGGGATCCCCAAGTATACCTCTTTATTCCGCCCCCCCCCCCATATAAGAGAATGGATATGTAACCTTCTTTTCATTGCACCCACTGTGTCTGTGGCAAAGTTACAAGACCAAAGTTAGATCGCAAAAAAAGAGGTGAGACCAAGAAGTGAGTCCACTGCCCATCTTCCCCATGCTTTAATGTGGATTCCTGCATTGAGCAGGGGGTTGGACTAAATGGCCTCATAGGCCCCATCCAGCTCTACTATTCTATGATTCTATGAAATTCATTGGCTCACTTCAGACAATCCTCCAAACCATGCTTTTAAAGGAATGTGCTGTAGGCATGTAGATTTATTTTCCTCCTCCTCTCTTTCAGAGGGATTCGCTTTTCCATTCCCATGTCATGAAAACTATAGTTTGTTATGACATCTAAATCAGGAAGTTATGGTTACTGATCTTCTCCAAACCATGGTTTGCAAACCATCTTCCAACCATGGCTTCAGATCCTGATTTGGTTAGTTCTGAATGTAGCTTACACAGTTCAGATGTCACAGCAAATTGGTTATTCCAACCCAGAAATGGAGGACTGAATTTATGCTAGAGGAGGAAGCATAGATGGCCATAGCAAGTTCACGATCTTCCAAAACACAGTCAGGAGGATCATCTGAGTTTATGACATCAGCATAAGGTTGGTAAAACAGTGTGTGCCCAGAAAACCCCAGTTGTCTTTCACCATTTGCAATTAATCCAGATAGTCCCAAATCATTCTGTATAATTTATCCTTGACTTTCCATTCCTGCGAATAGGATTCCTTTTCTTTCCACCTGTGACTAGAAAAGTGCAATTCCCATCTCTTGGTTTCTAACAAACAAGCTTAATTTAGTATGATGATACAGTATGACTAATCATTGGCCAATGTTGTGAATGCCTCAAGGCCCTAGAACATATAAAACAGTGATGACAGTTCGTTGGTGTTGAAAGGATGAATTGGCAGTGTTTACTTTGCAGTTAAGTTCCGTAGGCTATGAGTCTGAAGTGAAGTGATCACAAATGATCTATGAGTCCGCATTACTAAAACACTGGCTGACTGTTCTGCTGTGTAGGGGAATTGCAGACTATTCAGATTATACTGGCTATTATATCTGACTGTTAGACTGAATCTTTTTCAGATATAAAGAAACCCCACAGTTAAGATTTAACTGGAATTTCAATACGGCAACCTCAGTTGTAGTATTTGTATGAGCAAATTTATTGTAGATGCAATGAGTGCAACCCAAAGAAAGCTAAGGCTGCACTCCTATTCCCATTTTCCTGGAAGTAAACCCTACTGAATTCCATGGGACTTACTTCTGAGTAGACATATATGAGATGTGCTGTATGTCTCTGTAATCATGGCCCATCTGTGCCCTAAAATTGCATTGGCTTGATTAAGAAGCCTCTTAACTTCTTCTAAATTTTATGTAGTAGCATAAACATGCATGTATGTTCTACAAACTCCCAGTGGTGACAGCAGGATTGAGAAGGCATCATGTGGGTCAAGGAAGTGGAAGCTCTGCCAAAGGATGTTTTTCTGCCATGTGGTGGAAACTCCTTGATATCCTCTTGAGCATTTAGCTGATCAGAACATGGATAGCATCCAGGGCAGCTGGGTAATGACTGAGTCATAGAGTGAGCTGGCCTCAAGTGACAGATCTGGAACTGAGGCAACTTCATAGCTGCAAATTCACAAGTATGGATTATGATTATGGTCCTTAAACTTCTAGAGCAAAATGTTAAAAGCTATACATCTGACCTTTCACTCTGTTCTGTAGAGTGAATTGCTTTGAGATTATAAAACTAATTTTGAGTGTGCGCAGATGATGGAGAAGTTGTGCAGTGTAAACAAAAGGTGTGCTCAGTTACAGCAACTGGTGAATTTGTTTGGCATGTGGAAAATGAGTTTCTCTTGAATGGCATCCAAACATTGGGACTTCCTGCTTCAGAAGATCCATAACAAGCAGAAAAGCCATTTTATTTCAATGAACCTGTGATTGCTCCATCATGTCTCCTCAGCAATGTTCATTTTTCTGCTTACTTTACACTGTATTTTATTTCATTTTGTGTTTTCCACTATTGTGATTGTAACTCACTTTGGTCCATGCTATATGCAATAGAAAATGAGGTATCAATGATTATCATCATCATCATCATCATCATCATCATCATCAATAACAACAAGAACAACAATTTTGTTGCCCACATTACCTTTGGGGAGGAATACACATGCTCCATGGGAGGTACTCAGTTTGGATTTTTGCACCCAGGCCTTCAGTCCTACCTACAAAATATAATTTGCATACAGGAGCCTTCTTTGGAAGTTGATTTTTGGTGGGCCTGTGATTCTGCTCTGGGTTTCAGTCAGAACCAGCCAGAACTCTGAAAGAGCTCTCCAATGTGCTGAACCTATTTTGGGAATAGGGTTCAGTACCTTGGATAGCTCCTTTGCCATTCTGGCTGGTTCTGACTAAAACCCAAAATGGAATCACTGGCTACACCTCCTAGTTTGGGGAAGGGCACCAGGTTGGGGACAGCTGGCATAGAGCCTGAGCTACACCAGTGCACCTGCATGTGTGAATGAACTCCTTTGCACTAGATGCAGAAAAGCATCATCTACATGTAACTCATCATGCTCATTCCAAAAACAGTTGGCAATATTGCCATGGTTCCCCCTGGATTGTCTTCATTTTTTCCTATTTGTCAAAATTGTCCAATTATTATTATTATTATTATTATTATTATTATTATTATTATTTTGCTTTCTCGTATGGAACGTCTCTCCTGAAATACTGCTTCCTTCCTGAATAAGGAGAGAACAAAAGGTGGAGTAGGGATGAATGCGCTGCTGTTTCTCTTATTTTATACCACTGTTGTCATGCATTGATCTTATTTGCCTGCTCTCTTGAAAGACCAATTCTGCTTTCTCAAGAACTGGCAATTTCTAAAATGGCCAACCTTTGTCTGTCTGTTTGAGATAGATAAGAGTATCTTCAGACTGTTTGCCATCCACTCTTCAGTTCCTTCCACTTCTCCGTTTCCTCAGTTGAGCACTTCCAATGAGTACTTCAGAAATATTTTGAAAGTCTTTGCCTCTAATGCAGCCATGGGAAAAGACACCTAGGCTGCCTCTACAAGAGGAATTTAAAGCTCCTTCAAGGCACATTAAAAAATTTACCTCTACAAAAACGGAGCGCAAATCGGGCATAGAGGCGCTTTAAACATCTGATTATGCGCATTATCAAATGCGCGTTAAATGGCAAGTTTTAATTTGCAGCTGGAGTTAAAGCGCCTTACCGCCATGTAAACATGCAATTCTCCACATGTCAACAGTTTAAAGCGCATTTCGGTCGTCCAGTAATGCGCTTCGCTGCCTCTTGTACAGAGATTTTAGGCGTAAATGCGCTTCTGCAAATATGCGCATAATCGCCTAACCAGGCATAAAGGCGAATTCTTGTAGATGAGGCCCTAGACTTTCGCAGTGTTCATTGGAAGGTTATCCTTGAGGAAATGTGTATTTGACAAAGAAGTCTTTGGCCGAACTACAGGGTACAGTCAGCTCAGGGCTCCTGTAAAAACTGCATCCCCATATCATCTTCTTTCTCCCTGTAACATTTAATAATGCAAAATGCATGATGTGAGATCACTATATTACACATTCCCCACCACCACCACCACATTGACTGTTCTGGTCAAGGCAGGGAAATTCACAAGGCAATGACATCACATTGCCCATTTGTGAGAATTGACCTCCTCAAAGTTCTCTGAATTCCACCTCAAACCTCGTTCAAGCTCATGTCCGTATCGGATTATGCGCTCTTTTTTGTCTTTTCACAGAAAAGTTGTATGGATTTTAATGCACCTTTTCCCCAATGTATGCATCAATTGTGCACATTTTTTTTTAAAAAAGATATGCATTTTCTCCCATTGATTAAAGCATTTTTGTGCTTTAGAGATGGTATGCTTTGAAAGATTGATAACACATTGATATCATTACGATCCTGAATAAATAGCTGCTGCTTCTCCTCTTCATGATTAACTAATCAGGAGGAGGAGGAGGAGGAGCTGTTCTTTTATTCAGGATCACTGTGAAAGCAACATAAATAAAGCCCCTCAACATTTATGTTTATTTTGTATTGGTTTGCAGACATTGTCCTATTCTGTACGCTCATGTGCATTCTGCCAAGCCACTTCGGGTCACTCTGACCAAGCCAAAGCAGCAGAGGCACATGACAATGATTGGTGCTTTAGAATAAATTATCTGGGCCCCACAAATCCAAAGGAATTTGTGATCCACAAATCAGCCAAGCTAAAATCATTTAGTCTACACAGACGGATTAAGAAGCCTACAGGTGTTGTCTAGATGAAATGCACATCTAAACAGGTTTTGCACATGCAGTCTCTTGGGGCAGTTGCTGGGGCAGTGCATACAGAGTCCCATTTGGAAAGTTGGCCACAGCGGTTTGAGAAAAGATGTGCCCCTTCCACCCCATCTCCCCTTGAGCTGCTGAATGGGACAATGGCAGCTGTTTTGATAGAGCCATGGTCAGTTTGATTGGAGACTCTTGTCTTTCATCTGCTTTCTGGTATGACCTTTCGTTGTTCTATTTTAGAAGTGCATGACTTAATTTAACTTCTGACCTCTAATCACGATTTTGGAGATGAAACCCACATTTGTGGAGCCTCAGCATGCAAGAGTTCTTATCATAAGCACCATGATAATTTTAATAGAGCAAAATTAATGCACATTCAAACCAAAGACACACTGTAGGGTGTATGGTTTATCAAATATTTGGTGGGGTGTTTTTAATGCAGCATTTTTCCACAATGGAATGGCAAAACATTCTGTTCTAATTTCTAAATGCCATACCGCTGGCCACAGTTAAGACACCATCTAGTACTTTCTGGTTATCCTTGCTTAAACACATATTGGTAATGTTCAAAACCTAAACTGTAGTTATGGAGTTATGGGGCTATCCATTACACTGATGCCTTTTTGTCATTATTACAGCTTTTGCCCCCAAACATTGGCAGTCTTAGAACAATTAAATTGCAGTATATAATTTGAAGTTACCCCTCATCCAAGGACAGGGTGGTCTTTCAGATCAGGTCTGACCAATGTGGAGAGTCTTTGAGCTCATGGATAATGAGCTGGATTAGTGAAAGAATGAGTGAGGTTTACATTGATTGTGAAAATCTTATCTACAGTACATAAGTGGTATTGTAGCCCCTGTGGGTCAAGAGACATATTTACCAGGAATCCAGCTATGGGATTTCTAACCTCAGGAGCAATTAGAATGGCTTCAGCATCAAAAGCACCTGGCATGCCAGCCAGTAATTTACTGAGGTGGGTTTAGTCCCAGCAAGAATCGTATTATGTTTCACCTTGTGCTTCATGGAGCTCATGGGGGGGGGGGGGGGGAGGAGCGTGTCCATCAGGAGTACAAAAGGAAAAAGAACTGAGAAAAGTTCTAAGAAAAGGGGCAGTTGAGGATTTCACCTGGGGACTCCAACAACCTGGAAACCCTGCGGAGTCTGTCCTATGAGAGAAGGAATTTAAAAGGTTTCTAGCCAAGCCGAGACTAGGCCTTTAAGAAGAATTGGGGCTTCTCCATATGATTGGTTTATCCCACCATTGTTCCTCTGTTTCTAATCCCCATTCAAGCATGGGTCTTTGTACCTGGTTGTAAATATCTCACTATATTCTGCTTATGATCTTTTCACTGGGTGGCAGAGCCTCTTGGAAAGATCATTGCTTTTCTGGGACAAATCCTTGCATCCAGCAGGGGTACTGTGCAATTTCCTCCCAGGGACCTGCCCCTTTCCCTCCACTCGCAGATTACTGGTTGGTGGGTTGTGGCAAACTTCTGGAATGGGTTCCGTGCTGCGCCAGCTTTTGCTCCTGTTCACAGCAGGATGGCAGGACTGCAGGTCAGAAGGTCAGTATACCGCCATGTTCTCAGGCTTCCATTCGGTAGGTGACATGCCTGCAACCCTGTCGTAACTGCTGTTGCCATTATGACTGCACCCCCAACAACCGCCCACATAAAATTGTATTTTTGCACTGCGGAAGTACACAGGCAGGAGATGGCAGGCACTCCGATGGTGCAGGTTGGAAAACTGCCACCTCTTTCCTGCTTGGAAATAACATGAGAGAAGCTGGGGGAAACAGCGGGAGAACCACAGCATCATGCAACGCGCCTGCAAAATACTGCAAAATGCTGGTGTAGAGCCGCCCTTGGAGGAAAGGGTCGCAGATTCTGACCTCTACAAGATTGCCCATTTAACAAATGGCGTGTGAGATCAGATCCATGCATGTAAATAAATCAAATCATACGTCAATGTCGTGAAATGGGCTACAAATAATTTAAAAAAAGATATCGAAAAGATGCTCCTTGCCTGGGACACCATTTGGCCTAGGTCCTACTTGAGGGAATGAGGCTTTGGGGAGGGTTGTCGTGTTCAGCTGAGGCTCTCCTCTGGTTTGACACTATGGCTCAATTTGGACGACACAATAAACAACTGGTGTGTGGGAAACAACCGTCAGTTGTTTTGACTATTGTGTCATCCAAATGCTGCCATAGTCAGTTCAGCGCTGATCCTAATCCACACCACAGTTGGTTATTTATTACCATGTTGTGTGGGAAGTACCCCCTAGTTGAACAACTGTAAAGTTGATTATTACCCCACCATTGACTATCGTGTCGTCCGAATTGAGCCAATCTCTTCTAGAGATCTGAGAATGGTTGCTACCTGCATGGCTCCAGATCCTGGCAGCTAGAAGGAAATGCCCATGTCTTTCCAATGTACTTCCTTTCCCTACCTTTGACCATTGGCTTTTCATCTATCTGCTACCCAATGAGCCTTTTGATAATATCCATATAAAATCAGTGAGAGGCTCTAGACTGCTCCTATGCATGTATGCAAAAGAGGTGATGAAGGATCCTCCATTTTATATTCATTAACTCTCCATTATACATAGGGATCAGAATGACATTTCTAGAGCCATTTTTAAAAATCTCATACTGATCTCTTTCCTCCCCACTTCAAAATTACTAGAGCAGTGACCTGTAGCAAAATGCAGAGTTAAGTTGAGGAAAATAGCCCAAATATAAAGGTAACTGAAACAGAACTATAACTGCTGGCAATATTATTTACCCTTTGTTGTAGCTTGACTTTGGCAATTTATGATATGCCATTGGCCCTGATCCAACTGGGCCCATGAAGAACAGCTGGGGACATAAGCTAAGGGAAGGGGTGCTTGGAGAAAGAAGAAATTAATCCAACACCCACACTTCTCCATTTAGCAATGAGCATGACATTTTCTGTTTTCTGCAAAGGCCTTTTACTAATGCAGTAATTCAGGCTGTCCTACTGTGGTGCCTTCATTTTTGGGAGGCCTCACCAACAGAGCCTTTTGACGTAACAATATGGAGCATAGTATTAACAGAAAAACAAGCTCAAGTGGTAATGCTCAAAATGGTGAGTTAAATTTCGTGGGCAAATTCATGGCTAAAAAAAAAATCCAACTTAAATTACTGGAATTTGTCAATAACAATGACAAATAATCTCATTTGGCTTTGTGGAATTTGCAATTATTCTAATTCAAAGATGAATTTGAAACAGATGAATATTTTCCCCTTCTCAGCATTTTTAAATAACCTAATTTACTTTCCGCCATATTATAAAGGCACAACTCACCAGACTAAAACTTTAAAACTTTAAAACTAAGTCCTAGGATATCAGAATAAAGCTGTTTGTAATTGTAAAATAATATTTTAAAACTGTATTTACTTTCCAGTAACTTGTTATTTGCAATGCCCTGTCCCGTCTCCTATAGTTAATATTTGACCAAAAAAGAAGAGGAGAGAAGACTGTAAATTAATTGATTTTGAATGCTATAAATTGCTCAAATCCTTTCCACATCAAGCAAGTTCACATATCGAAAAGAATATGTAGATACGGAAGTTGCAATTCAGAACAAAAAAAAAACGAATGAAAGAAGTAGGAGTCCTGTTCCTGAGGTGCCTTTAACTGGAGAGGCAATAGATTTAGAATGCTTATTCCTTATACTATACAGCTTATAATGTATATTGTAAATGTTGTTCAGTTATTGTGGAAAAAAAATAGTTTATTTTTATTGTTTTGTAATAAAAAATGATGCATCTTTGTGAGAAACTGTCGATCCATACAACACTTGTTTATTGAAGGGAGTTTCAGTACCGTATTGGCTCACACTTAAGTTTGATATAGTGGAAGCCTCGCATACAATTTGTTCCAATCCCTCTGAAAGAGTAGTTCCAGAGTCCTGTGGAGGAACGTTCTGTGAGGGAAGCTAGGGATTTCTATCAGAGAATTTTCAGCACCCCTGCCAAACTAGGGTGGGGGGAAGCCATACCAGTTAAACTGATATGAAACACGTATAACTTTATAGTATAGACATCAATTCAGCCTGGTTCAGCAACACCGTCACCACTTGCTTACTGTGTTCCATGTAAACTTCAAACGCTGTTCTTCCCTTTCTGTTTCTGTATAGAGCATACCCTCTCCTAGCAATGTTTCTTAACTCATTTCTTCAAACTGAGTTTTCTTCAGTGTTGACTATCAACTCTAGGCTAAAGATAGACTACACTTCTTTTTTCAGCAAGTTGAAAGTAGTGTGATAGAGGTACAATTTCCCTTGGCATTCCATAATTGTCTCTATTCACAAGTTATGCAGGTTTTTATATTGCTCCATTAACCTGCAAATCCTGTTTGACTAGAGATGCAGTGGGACAAAAAAATAATCTGTGCACTCTCTGGACAATGCCAATGATGGTTCTATCACATCACCTACCACTTCCCAAAAACTACTACTCAATTCCAGCCTGGTAAAGCTTCTCTTTCTGCTCTCTTAACCTTCCCTGTGTGTGTAGAAACCACAATACAAATCTGATATTAAATCAATTCTATAAACAGAACAAGATGTCTGAAATGTTTAATGTAAAAACATGGAACTATATTAAAGTTTACTATTTAGAACAAAAGGGTACATCTATGTGGGAATGGTATCTGGAGTCCGTAATGCCATGAATTCTTAATTCCTGTGGGTCTCACAGATACAGAATACCTAATTCTGGCATTTCTCCCATTCAGTTCTAAAACGTTAGGTCATATTACTTTATAGGAGACCCAGAAGAGGGTTTGGTGTTCTTCTTATTGTTGTATGCTTTCCCTCTTTGAACTGCAGACTCGCATGCTATATCACTAGGGTGATCACATAAAAAGGAGGACAGCGCTCCTGTATCTTTAACAGTTGGATAGAAAAGGGAATTTCAGCAGGAATCATTTGTATGCATGCAACACCTGGTGAAATCCCCTCTTCATCACAACAGTCAAAGCTGCAGGAGCCCTGCCCACTTTTGTATCTGGTTGCTCTACAGAAGAGAGCAGGGCTTCTGCATCTTTAACTGTTGTGATGAAGAAGGAATTTCACCAGGTGCTGCATGCATATAAATGACACCTGCTGAAATTCCCTTTTCTAAACAACAGTAAAAGATACAGGAGCCCTGTTCTCCTTTTCATATGGTCACCCTACATATCACCCCCCTCAGTTTCAAAAAGGGCTTGCCAAATGACATGAGAGGGTGCTGTTTCGGAAAGGTACAAAGCTCCATTAGGCACATACTGAACTAGTCATGCAGTTCTTTTGATCCAGGCCACTGATTTTTAATGGAATTTTGGATTTGACACCACAATACCTCGGCTGGGCATACAAATTAAATTTCCTACCATTCTTTTAATTCAGGGGTAACTTGTGGCCCTCCAGATGTTTTGGCCTACAACTTCCAGCAACCCTAGTCAACATAGTCAACGGTGAGGGATCAAGGGAGTTTTAGGAGAAAACGTACTGAGGACTACATATTGTCCACCCTGGCTTTAACTGGTGTTTTCCTAACCCAATTGGCTTTACTTGAAAATCTAAAATAAAAAACTACATAGACACACACAATGGAAAGAAAAGATGGCTTGAAATACCATGAGACAACCCACCATTACCACTGTAGGAGAATATATAGAGTATCAAATGATGGTGGGGTGGGACATTTTACATATTTCTTCATACCAGCTTGAGTCAGTTATGACCCAAATGCATAAGAGGATTAAGAGAGCTCCTGGTCTTTACAATGAAAATGTTAATTTAATAGCCATTCTAAGGTGACAGTAAGGGTAATGGCAGGCAAGGCTCTGATCCTGCAAATCCTTGCATGAAGCACCCTGTATCAAGTAGGGTGACCATATGAAAGGGGGACAGGGCTCCTGCAGCTTTAACTGTTGCAATGCAGCGGGAATTTCACCAGGTGCTGCATGCATACAAATGACACCTGCTGAAATTCCCTTTTCTACACAACTGTTAAAGATACAGGAGCCTTGTCCTCCTTTTCATATGGTCACTTTATCTCAAGGACCTCTACAAAATTATTAGCAAGTTTAAAACTCAGATGGAGGTCAGGGGCAACCAAGTCACACTATATATACACACACATTACAACTAGACTGGGATTGAGGCTATTGCTCCATTCTACTTCTATTTTAGATAGCTTGCTCTTTGTCCTTTAATTAAACTATAAACTAGATAGATTTGTTGAAAGGAAAGTTATTTGGCCACTACATCCCAGCCCACCCTGCCTGACCAACCCAAAAGGGCACACCGCTTCCTATGCATTTGTAGTGGAGTTTCATTTCAGAGCTCTCCTGCTTCCATCCGAACGGCAAGACGAATCAAAACCAGTATTCTGAAACAAAGATGTGCACGTTGACCACGTTACGGTGTGAGACGACCCCTCCCACAACGTAGTTCATCTCTAGCCTCAGGGTGGCATAGAAAGGGCCAATGATGGGCTTCACCTGACGAACAACACCTATGGAAAGAAGGAGGAGGAGGAGGAGGAGGAGGAGGAGGAGGAGGAGGAGGAGGAGGAGGAGAAGAAGAAGAAGAAGAAGAAGAAGAAGAAGAAGAAGAAGAAGAAGAAGAAGAAGAAGAAGATTAGTGCCATGCATATAAATGACCTCAGCTCTATATCAGTGATGGCTTTGGTTCTTCCTGCCGGGTAGTTCCGGAAGGTGGTGTGGGGGGGGGGGGGCTGCTGTTCCATCCTGCAGCTTTTGTGTGATGGGGCACCATCAGCTTCCACCTAGTTTCTCATGCTGCTTCCACCTGGTTCCAACTTTATTCCTGGAAGTCTTGATGACATGTGTGGCTAGAAGTCTATTTACTACCTTTAGCTAGGATGCTAACTGCTATTCCTTGAGAAGTCAGAACTGGCCATGGTCATTCACCACCAAGTTAGATTACTGCAATATTCTCTACATGGGCCTGCTTTTGAAGACAGCTTGGAAGCTTCATTTGGCCCAAAATGTATCTGCCTTGATGTTAATTGGAACTGGCAGATCATAATATATAACACCAATACTAGACCGACGCCACTGCTTACTAATCTGCTTCTGGGATCAGTTCAAAGTGCTGGTTTTAGCACTGAATCTGTGCCACTGATTAAAAAATACTTAATGAGCAGTTTGAAATGGGGGGGGGCACACACTTCCCATCTGGCCTGGACATATGACCAGCTCTGCACGGCCCTGGTTAGGAATGGTTCAGATGACATGCTAAGTCAAGGTTCACATGACACACTAAGCTATAATGTTTAGGATTACTATCTATACAACAACAGCAAAATAACTTTATCACACCTATATTCCCCCCCCCCAGTTTGCTTCTGCGGGTTCCACCTCTGTTTCCTATGCAACTAGCGTTTTGAATTACACCCGATCAGTATTGCTGCGATACCTGCAATACCTGCAACACCTGCGTGTACCCTTCAGACTTTGCCCGTTCAGGGATACATCGAAACAGAAACTAAAAACCCCGACCTTGGGGTGAGAGAACAGCACGATGGGGACGACATCATGCGAACCCAGCACTGAAGAAGTGGAGCAAAGTCGAGGTGGGTGTGCATCAAACTGCCCGTGTGATAACAGCCATAGATATTTATGGCTGTTTTATCGATTCCTGTGCTATTGATTGTTTTGCATTGTATAGCATTGCATTGTATTGTATTTTAGATTTTGAACTGTTCTATGGAATTTTAGTTTTTTAACTGTTTAGAATCGGCCCAGAGAACATCAGCTATTGGGCAGAATGGAAATGCAATCAATCAATCATACAATGTGTGTACATTTTAAATGCGCCTCTTCATGTATGCCATCGATGCACATGGCATTGCAGAGCAACCCAAGCAAGAGACAGTCTGGTCCCTGCCCCAAGGAACAGTGAGGTTGAACACAAACCCAACATCTTGGAGGTTTGACACATGTGGAAAATATGGGTTTTTTTCTGGAATTGCTATTTCTTTTTAAAAAGACTGGCTTGTTTCAATTTTTGTTACGTAAATAAGAATCTGATTGTTTTGTTTCCTGGATCTTGTAGAATAAGGAACAACCTCTTCCACATGTGATGGAGGTTCCAAGGGCAGTGTTACAGGTTTTAGTTTTCTCAGAAGAGAGGGGACTGGAGACATTTTGCTGTCTCTGTAATATTTGCTTCATTTACAGTACATACGCACAGCATACTGGAGGCAAACCCATGCCTTTAAGCAGATTGAGTAGCAACTAATCCCTGCACCAGGTTCTTAAATAAACCATTGCACCCAAGAATGCTTCAACTGCAGCCAATTCACAGCCCTCGCTCTTCTCCGTTTCCCGTTTCCTCAATTCAGACTATTTCTCTGCCCCTCCCCTTAGCTTTGAAGGGTGTCACCTTCCCAAATGGTGGCAGATATTACATTATTTTACAAAATCATAGTGATAGCCTCAGTTCACAGTACTCATCACATACCTTCCTAATTAGGCAATTCTTTCAAAATGTTTGCACCATTTCCTTTGGAGGGAGACCCTATGAGCAGTTATGTCAACCATTCCATATACGTTTCAAAATCTGTGCTTTTCGCTGGGGATAAACTACTGTTCACAATGGAAACCAGCCACAAACCTGGGAATAAAGCTGCAGATAGCTTTGCCTCCCATGCTGAGCACAAGCATTCCTTTTGTCCCATTATCACCTTTGGATAAACAGACTTTTCAGGTTTTCAAAATAATATAAAAACCTGCAAAACCTATCTACCAGAAGTGATAGGTGAGATGAATGTACACACTATGAACAGAAGCTCCTCTTTCAAATTGCCTTTTGCTCTGAAGAAAACCAAGCATCCGTTTTTATTTTATGACTCATAGATAGCATCCTCACCAATTCTCTTTTTATTTCCATGCAGTTTGTTGCCCTCCACAGTACACAGAATATACTGTGCTATCAGCTTCTGAAAGTCCAAAATATAGGATGACAAAGGCTCACACAAATACAGAACGCCAGCTAAGCTGAACATTTTGGTATAGAATTTCTACATTCAGTTATTGGAATCTGACAGTGGCATTTGATTTGGAAGGAAATGCACAGTTTAAGGAAGGATTATTTGATATATTTTCCCATTTAGATCTTAGCTGAGGTCATGTTTCAGAAGTGGGGAGGGCTCAACAGCATATATAGAATTCCAGAAGCAGCATTCTCCTTGCAGTTCCCTAAGAACACATTGGCTTGGGATCTGATGGGAGAGTTAAACGTTTGCTTATGCCAGCTGTCAGCACCCTGTTTTCGAATGCTGTGATGACCTTAGAGTTCTGTCCTATTTAAATACGGGGTAATATCTTCAGCATGCGGTGAAATAGCAAACTTTTCACCGCACTCATTTTGCTTGCCATATTTCATGAAAGCGCCTCTCTCTCTACACATCCTTTCCACTCCCAAAAATGTTACATCTAAGATTCATCTTCTTGGATTGATTCCACTGCCTTACAAAATTGACTTGTATTGCCAGTAGCTGAGATGGGGGAAACTCCCTGGAATGCAGCCTTTGCTATGGAAGAAAGTATTTGAAATGATTTTTCTTTGGCATTACCTTTGACCTATAACCACATCTATAAATAGGATGGGACCATTTTGCCCAGACAGTTGCTTTCTCACTCTTGCTACTCCCTTGGCGAGGAACTGGGGTGTTGCCAGACACTTCATTGTTTAGCACAATGCACTCAATCATGCCAGATCCATGACAATAATTTCCAGTATACAGAGGAATTAATAAAGAACGGGTGGCGAGCATCCCCACATCACCTTTCATTATTATTATTATTATTATTATTATTATTATTAAATACATTTATATACTGCCCCATAACCGAAGCTCTCTGGGCGGTTAACAAAAATTAAAACTTTGGATATTAAAAATCGATATACAACATTTAAAAACATAAAAACAGACAACATATAAAAACAGTGTACATTTAAACAGCTGCAAATTCTCAGCCAGGCCTAAATATAGTTCTGGGGTCAATTAAAAACTCCGTATATGCTGTTAAATGCCTGGGAGAAGAGGAAAGTCTTGACCTGGAGCAGAAAAGATAACAATGTTGGTGCCAGGCAAGCCTCATCGGGGAGATCATTCCATACTTGGAGGGTCACCACTGAGAAGGCCCCGTCCCTTGTTGCCATCCTTCCGAGCTTCCGGAGGAGGGCCTTAGATGTTGAACATAGTGTATGGGTAGGTTCGTGTCAGGAGAGGCGTTCCATCAGGTATTGTGGTCTCAAATCGTGGTAAGCCTTTATAGGCTAAAACCAGCAGCTTGAATCAAGCTCGGAAACATACAGGCAGCCAATGAAAGTGGGCCAGAGTCGGTTTTATATGTTCAAACCTCTTGGTCCGAGTTATTAGTCTGGCTGCCACATTTTGCACAAGCTGCAGCTTCCGAACCGCCTTCAAAGGCAGCACCAAGTAGAGTGCCTTGCAGTAAGGTTACCAGAGCATAGACAACTGAAGCCAGGTTATCCCTGTCCAGAGAGGGGCGTAGCTGGGCCACCAACCAAAGTTGGTAGAAGGCACTCTGTGCCACCGAGGCCACCTGAGCCTCAAGTGACAGAGATAGTTCTAGGAGAACCCCCAAGCTACAAACTTGCTTCTTCAAGGGGAGTGCAACCCCATCCAGAACAGGTTGAAGACCCTCCATCCGGTCAGCAGAACCACCCACTAACAGCATCTCAGTCTTGTCTGGATTGAGTTTCAGTCCATTGTCACAGCCAGGCACCGGTTCAGCACATCCACAGCCTCACCTGATGAAGATGAGGAGGAGAAGTAGAGCTGTGTGTCATCAGTGTACTGATGACAACACACTCCAAAACTCCGGATGACAGCACCCAATGGTTTCATGTACATGTTGAACAGCATGGGGGACAAAACTGACCCCTGCGGAACCCCATACTGGAGCAATGTTCCCCAAGCACCACCTTCTGGAGCCGCCCCGCCAAGTAGGAGCTGAACCACTGCAGTGCAGTGCCTCCCACTCCCAACTCAGCCAGTCGTCCCAGAATGATACCATGGTCAATGGTATCGAAAGCCACTGAGAGATCAAGGAGAATCAACAGAGTCACACTCCCCCTGTCCTTCTCCCGACATAGGTCATCATACAGGGCGACCAAGGCTGTTTCCGTGCCCAAACCAGGCCTGAAACCTGACTGAAATGGATCCAGATAATCAGTCTCATCCAAGAGTGTCTGGAGCTGGTTCGCAACCACTCACTCAAGGACCTTGCCCAGGAATGGAATATTTGCCACAGGTCTATAGTTATTAAGATTTTCGGGGCCTAGGGAAGATTTCTTCAGGAGTGGTCTCACTACCGCCTCCTTCAAGCGGCCTGGGACCACTCCCTCTTGTAGAGAGGCATTAATCACTTCTCTGGCCCAGCCGGCTGTTCCATCCCTGCTAGCTTTTATTAGCCAAGAGGGGCAAGGATCCAATACAGAGGTGGTTGCACGAACCTGTCCAAGCACCTTGTCAACATCCTTGAGCTGTATCAACTGAAACTTATCCAAGAAAATAGGACCACAAATTAACCACAAATCACATGCCCACACGTCTTGCACCCAAATGAAGCAATGGGCCAGGAGTGATGCTACGGGGTCTCACAGAGGACACTCTCCTGGAAGTCTGGGTGTATGGTGTGTGGTTACTCAAAGGTTGTTGTTGTTGTTATATTTATATCCCATATTCTTCCCCAATACTGGGACTCAAGGCAGTTTACAAGATTAAAACGTATACAATTAAAACATATAAATATAAATTTATAGAAGTTAAAATATAAAATTAAACCCACTATAATATTAAAAACATTTTTTTTTAAAGCAAATAATAATAAAAAACCAATACGTTGATACAGGTCAGGAGTATTCCCAAAGGCCTGCTGGAACAAAAAGGGTTTTGCCTTCCTCTGAAAGCGTAACAAGGAGGGAGCCAGTCTAGCCTCCCTGGAGCAGCCACTGAGCCTTGGAGCAGCTACTGAAAAGGCAGCATGCCTGTGATGGTGGTGGGACTGAGAGAAAGGCCTCCCCAGAAGATCTTAGAGCATGGGCAGGCTCATAAGGGAGAATACAGTCTTTCAAATAACTTGGGCCTGAGCCATATAGGGCTTTATAGGTCATAACCAGCACTCTGAATTGTGCCCGGAAACAGACTGGAAGCCAGTGGAGCTGTTTTAACAGAGGAGTTGTATGATCCCTGTAATCAGCCCCAGTCAACAATCTGGCTGCAGCTCTTTGAACCAGCTGAAGTTTCCGAGCACTCTTTAAAAGCAGCCCCACGTAGAGCACATTACAGTAATCCAATCGGGATGTAACTAAGGCATGTGTCACCATGGCTGGGTCAGACAACTCCAGAAACGGGCACAGCTGGCGCACTAGCTTTAACTGTGCAAATGCACCGGCCACTGCTGAAACCTGGGCATCCAGGCTCAGGGCTGAATCAAGACATACATCCAAGCTGCAAACCTGTGTCTTCAGGGGGAGTGTAACCCCATCCAGCACAAGCTGAATCCCTATTCCCTGATCTGCCTTTCGACTGACCAAGCACACTTCTGTCTTGTCTGGATTAAGCTTCAATTTGTTTGCCCTCATCCAGTCCATTACTGCCGACAGACAACGGTTTAGCACTGAAACAGCTTCTTGGAATCAGGTGGAAAGGAGAAGTAGAGTTGGGTATCATCAGCATACTGGTGGCAACAAACCCTAAAACTCTGGGCAACCTCTCCCAGGCTGCCTCTACAAGAGAGGTTTAAAGCACTTTCAAGGCGCTTAAATTTTTTTACCTCTACGGCCTCCTCCACACGAGACGTTTAATGAGCCTTAGAGGCTCATTATAAATTTTACCTCCACACCAGCGGAGCGCAAAACGGGCGTACAGGCGCGTTATTTCCCCGATAATGCGCATTTTCGAATGCGCGTTAAATAGCGACTTTTCTTTTTCTCCGGCCGTTAAAGCGCATTATCGCGGTGTGAACAAGCGATTATGCACGTTAACGTCTTCTAAAGCGCTTTTTGGACATGAATTAATGCGCTTTGCCGCCTCTCGCTGCCTCCCGTGCAGAGGGATTAGGCGTAAATGCGCCTCCGCGATAATGCGCATAATCCCGGAACCGGGCGCAAAAACGCATCCTTGTGGAGGGGGCCTACAAGAACGGAGTGCAAATCGGGCGTAGAGGCGCGTTATCTCTCCGATTATGCGCATTATCGAATGCGCGTTAAATTGCAAGTTTTATTTTGCTCCAGCCGTTAAAGCACATTTTGACTATGTGAATAAGTGCTTATGCGCATTAACTACTTGGAAAGCGCATTTTGTCATCCGTTAATGCGCTTCGCCACCTCTCGCCGCCTCTCGTGCAGAGGTATTAGGTGTAAATGCGCTTCAGCGATTATGCGCATAATCGCCTAACCAGGCGCAAAAGCGAATCCTTGTAGAGGGGACCCCAGTGGTTTCATGTATATATTAAATAGCATAGGGGACAAAACTGAACCCTGAGGAACTCCACAACCCAATGTCCAAGGAGTCGAGCAGAAGTCCCCCAGCACCACCTTCTGGATCTGCCCCTCCAGGAAGGAATGGAGCCATTGTAAAACAGTGTCTCCAAGTCCCATCCCAGCAAGGCAGCCATGAAGGATACCATGGTCAATGGTATTGAATGCCGCTGAGAGGTCCAGCAGAACCAACAGGGACACACTCCCCCTGTCCAGTTCCTGGTGTAGGTCACCAACCAAGGCAACGAAAACTGTTTCTGTCCCATAACCAGATCTAAAGCCAGATTGAAATGGATCTAGATAGGAATTCCTGGAATTGGGAGGTCACCACTTGCTCCAATACCTTACCCAGAAATGGAGTATTGCAGACTGACTGATAATTGTCCAAGGTCCCCTCTACAAGGATTCGCTTTTGCGGCTGGTTAGGCGATTATGCGCATAATCGCAGAAGCGCATTTATGCCTAATCCCTCTGCACGAGAGGCGGCAAGAGGCGGCGAAGCGCATTAAAGGATGTCCAAAATGCGGTTTACAAATAGTTAATGCGCATAAGCGCATAGTCACACAGTCAAAATGCGCTTTAACGGACGGAGCAAAATAAAACTCGCGATTTAACGCGCATTCGATAATGCGCATAATCGGAGAGATAACGCGCCTCTACGCCCCATTTGCGCTCCGCTGGTGTGGAGGTAAATTTTTTAATGAGACTTCAAAGAGCATTAAACCTCTCTTGTAGAGGCAGCCCAATACAGTGGGGTTCAAGGTTTTCTTTTTTCAATATGGGTCTGTCTTACCACCACCTCCTTCAAGCAGGCTGGCACCCTGCCTTGGTGAAGGGAGACATTGACCACTCCACTTACCCACTCGGCTAGTCCCCTTCTGGCTGCTTTTATGAGTCAGGAAGGGCACACATGTGGTGCCGGCTCTCACCTCTCCAAGGAGCCTGTCCACATCATCGGGCTGTACAAATTGAAAAGTATCTAATACTACTGAACAAGCAGGGGGCAGAATTACATCCACTGGGTCTATATCAATTATAGTGTCCAAGTCAGAGCAGATCTGAGCGATTTTGTCTGCAAAGTGCTGAGCAAATCGTTCACAGTAGGGTGCCAAAGGTCTGGATTCTCCTCTTGGGGGCCGTGTGCAAAAGGCCCCTGCAAAAGGTCGGGATTCTGGGTTGAGCTGCTGACACAGCCATCAGCGCTGACACAGCCACAGGAAAGCCAGCAGGAAAGCCAGCTCCAGCAAGCCCACCAATCCACACACAACACGGCAAGTCAAAGGCTCCTGGGACCAGGGCTCACACTTCAGAGGCTCACTTCTCCATGAGCCATACTAGGTGGTCTGGAGCCAGTCAGTAGCTCTCAGCCTGGCCTACCTCAGAGGGCTGTTGTGAGGATAAGAGAAAACTCAAAAGTGAAAGGAGGAAAGCATCCAAGTCAAACAAAAGAAGAGAGAACCTGGTCCTCAGGATGCAAAAGGATTTATTTATACAAAGCCCGATACATTTCGTCCTGTGTGGATAAGAGAAAAAAGTCCTGCGACAAAGAAATCTATTTCATTTCCTTGAAATTACAGTGAGACCCTATTTACCAGCGACAGTTCTGAATGAGTGGTCTCTTGCCCTGGAAAATCATTGTCTCTCATGGTGTCATTTGGGGAGAGATTTTGGAGATGCCTTGTTAGCACAAGTTGCCATTGTCCAGGTTTCAAGCTGCTCCCCTCTAGAAGATAACAGTGCAAACGTATACATGTGTGCACAGAAGTAAGCCTTATTGAGTTCAATGGGACTTACTCCCATGTGAGTGTGTATAGGATCACAACCTAAATATCTGAACAGGGAACAGATGCACCTTGACTGTAATTTATAGGTATGCAAATGCATGCATATGGAGACTCTGACTGGGTTTGCACAATAACTACAGATCATCATGGCTTATTTAAGCCACGATGAGCCCCAGCACCCATGGAAGCCATGCTCAATATTCAAGCTGCAGCCATGCTTCTTGTATCGGTTGAAGCCGGGGACCATGGGTTATGCGAAGGTTAAATAGCCCTCACAGAAAAGTTGGCCTGTTTTAGGGTTAAGTGGTGGTTGTTTAACCCTGATATAACCCATAGTCTCAGGTTCAGACTATGTGGCAAGCCACAGTTGTGGCTTGAATATTCAAAATGACTGCCGTGGTGGGCTATTTGATTGTGCAAACTGGCCACTGTGACAGTAACGGCTTTCCTTCCATCCCTCCTATGTACCTTCAGACCATTCAGACTATTTTGAACTACAACTCCCAGAATTCCTGACCATTGGCCATGCTGGCTGAGACTGATAGGAGTTGAAGTCCAAAACATCTGGAGGGCGCAAGGTTGGGGAAGGCTACTCTAGGCTTCATAGCGGTGTTGTAAGTATTGCAGACATAATGCGCCTAAAGTGGTTTGGAACACATAGCAAAAGCACTTTTAAGTAGTATTGTTGTTCTTAAGCAGTATACTTGTCCATATATTATATCGTAATATAGCCAATAATTTAGAAGAAGAGCCTACCCTCACTATAATGTGTGTCAGAAACATTACTCGGTCAGCACAGATGCCAGGATACCGCTGGTGTTAAACTTAATATTGCTAATCTCCTCAATCCTCTCCTCATCAGAGTTTCTGGTATTGTAATCAGGTGCTGAAGGTATTTTTTTGGCATGTCTATGTTGCTGTGAGATATAATTACATTTCCCTCCCCCTTGCCCCCCTTTGAAATGCATAAGCTCCTCAGGCAGTTCACCTTCATGTCTGGTTTCTGCTTGTATTTTGTATCACATAGCCAGCTTGCTAATAACCACCGCATTTTGAACTTGAAAGAGCCATTCTGGGATTTAACCCATTCCTTGCAATAACCCCCAGAACTCACAATATTCCACAGTCAGGGCCAGGCTGGGCAAAGCCAGAACTGTGAGCCACCAGACCCAATTCTAGACCTGGGATCCAGCTAATGGTTTCTGAGGTCAATGGCCTGAACTAGAAGCTGGGGCCCATCTACACGGGGGGCTTACGCCAGTGCTACTGTGCCTCACACATAGTCAAGGCACATGTTGTTCCCCACTCCCTGAAGCAACTGTGGGTTTTCAGGCTATAAAACCCACATTTTTGTAAAGTCGCTTTGTGATGGTTTTTCCTGACAGTGCAGTTTGGGAGTCTGTGTGACCTTAGCTAGTGATGCTGGCTTTGGCGCCAGCTGCAAGGAGCAGCCTGATAGGAGAAAAGGAAAGTTGTGCCATCAAAGGGTGGACGCAGGGAGAGGAATCACAGAATAGTAGAGTTGGGAGGGCTTTACTGATCATGGTCCCCCCCTCCCCCAGTGAGCCTTACTACTGAGAAATTCAGCACACTGCTTTGGGTTGACTTTTCTTTGTTTAAATCTCCATTTCTGTACTGAAACTCCGTCCCCACTAAGCATGTCTACTTGTCTTCTGTCGCACTTACTCAGCATGGAAGCAGAGAGAAGGCTGGGAAAGTAAATTGCTTTGTCTTTTATTTTAAATCTCACTTACCCGAAGGAATAGACCTGCACATGAGGTTAATGACATTCTTTTTTTTAAAGGAAGTTAGTTGATGCTGCTGTGAGACTCCACCTATAGAAGCCCAAACTAACACCATTTCTCATGCAGACTACCACGCAAAAGCAGGCATTTTGTTGTTGTTATAGTATATGACACTTCAATGAGCTGCGTGTGCCATGGGAGAAGCAATTCTGATTTGACGAAAACGTGGTTCTAACTGACTTGTGTTGAAAAGCGTCTCTGTGTAGATGGGGCCCTGAAGTGACCAGCCAGAAACATATTATTCAAACTAAGGGCTAAACTTTCTTACACGCTATGTTAAATGCATGGTGTGCACTTGATCCTTCTTCCCTTCTTCTTTCCCCCCCCCCCCTCACTTTAGGCCCTCTGGTTTGGGTTGGGACCACTGGATGTTCATGGGGGAGGGGTCAAACCTTTCTACCCAGCCACTTTCCTCCCCTAAATTCCCCACACACAGGAAAGCTAAAGAAAAATAAAGACTCCATTGGCACTAATGGAGTTGTTTTTCTTTCTTTAGCTGATGCATATGCAGACCGGTGTATTTAGTGGGGAGGTGGCTAGTTGGGAAGGTTTAACCTCCCCACAACTGCACATGGTGGATCCAATTCATATAGGAGTCTTGCGCACCTACACTAAAGTAAAAACCGGATCAGCTACTTGCCACACAGTTAACATTGCGTGTAGTTTAGCTCTAAATCCATGTGGCCTGCTGATTGCAGGGGCTTGGTGTTGAAGACCGTGTTTCCCTCCCATGCCTTCAATGAACTGTAGGCCAATGTGCACACAATCCGTATGTTAGAGTCTCCCTGCTTCAGACCACAAGGCACCCCTGACAAGAAATGAGCTGATGCCCATTAAACTGGACAATCTTATTAATGTTATATTGTTATATTGATTTTCTATTTATGTCAGGCACAATTTAGCGGGGTTCTAGATATCTCACTGTACAGTGAAATATTCTACATTGGTTAGCCGTTTCTTGGCTTTAAGCCACACCAGGGCACATAGCAGCATGCCATGTCTGCGTGATTCAATTTCCCAAGGAAAAGAAAGACCCTAATCCAGAGGATTTGGCCTGGAAGCCATTGCACAATCAAGCCATCATCACCTTGAGATGAGAGCCTGGTTGCTATTTTAAGCAGAATTTCTGAAGAATTACACCTTCTGAGCTGTAATATAGTCCAATCCCTGACCAAATTCTAAGAATAAGGCAGGAATAAGGGGGTCACTTTAATCCTTGAATATGAAGAGGGAGATTGTTTTTTTTAAAGATCATGTTATTTGTGGAAATGGACAGCCAAATGGATCGTTAAATGCCAACAGCATCCAGTTGCCAGAAGAGACAAATGTTGTTGCAGCAACTAAATCCTGGCAGTAGGAATTCAAAATTGTAATAGAACAGGGTTAACTGAAAGCAAGAGCAATTATTTCCTATTTGGTATTTCTTCTGTTTTAATTATTTTAATTACACTTAGCTCTGCAGATGCTGGTATTGTTCTGAGCTGACTCTTGCACGCCAAAGGTATTTGAGAATCTCTCCCCCTCTCCGCTGTTTTTCATACCTGTTGTCCTGATCATTGTTGAATCCTTCTTGCTCTGAACTACTGCTGTTTCAGCATCCCAAGTAAATTTATTATTTATTTGATTTGTATCATGCCCTTCCTCATAGAGTCATGACTCTAAAATCACAAATATATAATAAAATACAATAAAACATCCACACAAACCAATAACAAAGGATTAAATTGACAATAGTGATGTAACAGAACCAATCAGCCTCTATCTCAGTTGGATTCAGCTCTAATTTTGCATCCAATCCAATGTTCTATACTTTCTCTATATAGTTTGGTTATACAAGTGTGAAAAATAATTAGTATTTTACTATGTGTTTTCATAAAGCTTATTATTACAGGACGTAATTTGTGCCAGATCTTACCATACATCTGTTCTCAATGCCTAAACTGAATCTGGAACAATATGAACCAAGATCTGACAAAAGTGCCCCTGAGGAAATGCAGAGTTTAGTTCTCTCACTATTAACTATGCATGCATTCAGTTTTATTCCTGCTTCCATGATTTGATTGCTGCAAGGGCTTCCAGATCAGAGAGTGTGTTTTTAAAACATACATGAACCCAGACATCGCTTTTCATAGCTATTAAGCCCTGTCTGCCTCAAATTAGGCCTAGTACCACCCCAAACCCTACCATACTTTAAACAAGGAATCCCCACCATAATGCCATGTGTTAATTTCAGAAAATGATTAATAGTGACATTGATTTTAAGGACAAAGGGTACATTTTCTATGCATCACCTTCAGCTACATTAAAAGTTTGGACTTGAGGAAGGAGTGGGGAAGAGAGATAAAACATCCACAGTCGACAGTACTACATGAATACAGGTGGTATTACAGAACTCTAACATAGAGCACAGCAAAAAGCTTTATAATGCTTTATAATACCCAGGGCTTTAATTGGGCCTTTTTCTACAGGCTAAAATTGCATTCTTCACTGACAGCTGGTTAAAGAGGGGGGGGGGGGGGACAAAAAAGTATGTAGCAGAAAGTCTGTAAAAAGGCTGACAGAGAACAAGCCGAGGCTTCACTTCTGTTTACCCTTTCCCCTAGTTCAGCTGAGATTGAAGGCTGTAAGTGATTTCTTGAAGACTGAACTGCAAAATGGTGAGAAATAAAATAAATAAATAAAGTGTTCACATTTTGCAAATCCATTCCTAAGGCCCAGGTCAGGCTTAGCTCGGCCTGAAACTCAGGTTTAAGGGTCAGATGTAATATTGAGCATGCCCTCCCTCCCACTGTCCAGCTCCTTTCAAGACAGGTTCAGATAGAATTATTGAGACCATCACCAAACTAAGGCCCAAATCTACATGAAAACATTCGGAAGCATTTCTGTTTTTATCCGAATTTTCATGAAATCGGCTTTGATCCGTCAGTGTCACACAGAGCAAGAAAAGCAGAGCATGCAAAACCCAATTCCACTGGTCAAACTGCACTTTAATCCACCTTACATTGGGGTTGAGCGGGCAGAGTCCCACCAGTTGAAGTAAATGTCATCAACTGTGTAGATACTGCTCACATATGAGAGGGGCTTGTTCCCTGCCCCTGTCATTCCCCATTGGGATATTGTGAAAGGCTGAAAGAGCGCTACTGAAATATTTGTGAATGCTTGAAACAGCACTACTATGTTATCATGAATGGGGAAAAAGGAGGCTCGGTATTGGGAATGGGAGAACAGGCTACTGCGCTACAGTGAATGCTTGTGGATGGGAAGTAGTGCTAAGTGGGAAAGAAAACCTGTGTCCAAATGTGCCCCACTGTGAATGGGGGCAAAGAGAGAATGGGGAAGAGAAAAGGGCAGCCCCACTCCCTGACCCAGAAACAGCCCCAGGCACAGCCAGTATTTAATTTGGGGGGCTGGCCCCAGCTCGGCGAAAAACAACCCAGCGAAAATGTGCCTTTGCCAGAGAGAAGCAGCAGAATTGACAACAGTGTCACCGGTCAGGAGTGACCCCGAAGTGCTCCGGCTCTGCATTAAATCAGCCGTGTAGATTGGACTGAGGTTAAAATGAAACCTTAGATGCATTTTTGGCAACTTGGCTTTAATTCTGGCTCTACCTCTCCTTTTCATCAAGCCCAGATGAGGCAGTGGCTGTTCTGAAACAGTGCCTGAGCACAGTAATAGACTGGATGAGGGCCAATAAACTGATACTCAATCCAGACAAGACGGAGGTACTGTTTGTGGGTGGTTCGTCTGTCCGGCTAGGTGATGTTCATCCTGTTCTGGATGGGGTTGCACTCCCCCTAAAGGATCGGGTCCGTAGTTTGGGGGTGTTCCTGGATCCAGAACTGTCATTTGAGGCAAGGAGCACCTTTTATCAGCTGATATACCAACTGCGCCCTTAGCTGGACAGAGATAGCCTAGCTACAGTTATCCACGCTCTGATAACCTCTCGACTGGATTACTGTAATGCGTTATACGTGGGGCTGCCTTTGAAAATGGTCTGGAAACTTCAACTGGCACAAAACGGGGCAGCCAGATTGTTAACAGGGACTGGCCAATGAGACTACATTACGCCAGTCCTTTTCCAGCTTCACTGGCTGACGGTCCAGGTTTGGGCCTGATTCAAAGTGCTGGTATTAATGTTCAAAGCCCTAAATGACTTGGGGCCAGGTTATCTGATGGAACGCCTCCTCCCATATGTACCTGCCCGGACCCTAAGATCATTCTCAGGGGTCCGTCTCTGTAAACCTCTGCCAAAGGGAGTGAGGCAGGTGGTTACCAGGAGAAGGGCCTTCTCTGCTGTGGCACCCTGGCTGTGGAATGAACTCCCCAGAGAGGTCCGCCTGGCACTACATTATACTCTTTTCGACTCCAGGTGAAGACCTTTTTATTTTCTCGGTATTTTAACAGTTCATCGGTTTAATTATTACCCTTGCTGTTTAAATTTATATTTTAAATCTGTATTAGTTTCTGCATGGCTGCTTGGTTTTATCCTGGTTGTGCTTTTATCCTGTATTTTATATTATGTTTTTATATTGTTGCTTGTTTTATATTTTGAATGGTTTTTATGGTTGTAATTTTTGTAAACTGTCCAGAGAGCTTCGGCTGTTGGGCAGTGTAGAAATGCAATAAATAAATAAGTCTTGGCTTTCATTGTATGTTGTATTCTTAGCTCACTAGGACTTAGCCAGTGGAGGCTGGTGGCTCCAATGTCAGTGCCTCCACCAACAGAACATGTGGAAGAAGAAGAGGAGGAGGAGGAGGAAGGACTTCAGCCATAGGTGTTGGAAACATATAAAATGCATCATCTATATTCATATTTGCTATGAGTGCCTATCAGGCTCCACCCCTGGGCCTCAGGCACAGCCAGGCTTTGCCTTCTGATCCACCAGGGCCATATGCCCCAGGCCATATGCTACAAGGTGCTGCCTCTGCTCCACCAGGCTCCACCCACTAGCTCCAAGGCTCTAACCTGGCAACCCAAACTGGAAGGAGAACTTGCCAGGTAAGGAGGGAGAGCAACCTGGATAGAAAACCAAAGAGTAATACAGGCAGAAATGAAAGCAATGAAACAGAACTTGTAATATCTGTTTACATGTCAGTAGATATTGTAAATGCAAGATATGATCGTGATCTCTGCTTCGCCTCGCATCTTTCACCCAGGGGAAGTCACCAAGGGCACAACATGGGTGTTTCCCAAAGTGGCACCCACCTTGCGGAATGCACTCCCAAAGGAAATCAATAAGCCCTGCTCTTGAGAGGTGTTTTGCCATCAGGCAATGACGTTTGTATGGGCTGATCTGGTTTGCGTGAGGCATTTTCTCTTCAAGTTGGCTGGCTGTGCCATTGTACGGTTGGCTTTTACTGTCCTTAATGTAATGTTATGTTTAATTTGTTTCTAACCTGTTTGGCGGATCGGCCTATGTGAAAGGGCCTTTTCAGACAGTTGTCAAATGCCCCACCCCACCCCCCACCCCCGGGAAACCCACCTAAGAGTGGAATCTGCCTATTTTCCTGGCCAGCTGTTTAGGGGGCTCAGGGGTGGTGCTTAAGGAGAGTTGGGGGAGGCAAGAATTCCCCCCCCAAAAAAAATAAGGAACTCTCCACCCCATTGCTACACTTCTGCCATTACTTGAAGGAAAGGCACTTTTCATATATACATATATGCATTCATGTATTATCAGGATGCAGACAATCTGGAGCGTGTTCAGAGGAGGGCAACAAGGATGATCTGGGGTCTGGAAACAAAGCCCTATGAGGAGAGACTGAAAGAACTGGTCATGTTCAGCCTGGAGAGGAGAAGATTGAGGAGAGACATGAGAGCACTCTTCAAATACTTGAAAGGTTGGCACAAAGAGAAGGGCCAAGATCTCTTCTCGATCATCCCAGAGTGCAGGACATAGAATAATGGGCTCAAGTTACAGGAAGCCAGATTCTGGCTGGACATCAGGAAAAACTGTTAGGGCAGTTCGACAATGGAATCAGTTACCTAGGGAGGTCGTGGGCTCTCCCACACTACAGGCATTCAAGAGGCAGCTGGACAACCATCTGTCAGGGATGCTTTAAGGTGGAATCCTGCATTGAGCAGGGGGTTGGACTCGATGCCTTATAGGCCCCTTCCAACTCTACTGTTCTATGATTCTATGATTTCTGGAACTCTTCTACAGTTCAGATGCAGCTCTTGAGTCATCAAAGGCTACACATTTTGCAGCTATTGACATAATCTTCAAGATGCCAATAGACTAGTGGCAATCTACTGAGGGGAAAGGGGAAACATCTGATATGCAGGAGAAAGAATTCATTTAATTTATTATTTATATACAGGGTGCCCGATGGTAAAAAAAAAAAGAAAGAAATCTTAACCACAAATTAATATTTTTCAAACTTAAAATTAGTTTCCCCCTCTATGGTGTAGGCCTAAGGTAACCTTTTCCCCATTTATTTCAGAAACAATATGTTTAGGATTGAAGTTTTAATGTGAAATATACCATTAGTTTTGTTTCAGGCATCTTAACATATGGGACACATCTCACCCACCAAAATATATCCTTTGTCCCCTCAGTGCCCTCCAAAAAAAAATTCTGGTGCTACCACTGAGGGGGGCTTCGAGGAGTGTGGTGTTCTTTTCACTGGGAATGCTTTTCTTATATCTAAATCTATATTTTATTCCCAATGGCTGTATTTATGCTTTGAGCCAGTCCTTTCTGTCTTTTTTAACATTTTGTATTCAATTTGTACTGTTGATTTTCTGACCACTTTATTCTGTTTGATGTTAACCACCAATTTTATTTTATTTTTTGATGGGAAGGTGGGATATAAATTATTTCAGTAAGGAAAAAATAAAACGTCATACTCTAATATGACCCAAACAGTACCAAAGGTGGAACCATCCCAGTAAGAGAAGGCTTGATTTTCAAAAGCTTGGGTGGCAAAGGGTGCGTTTAGTCCTCTCTCCAAATACTGTCCTCAATATACCCCTTTATTTTATCTGTTATATGCAAATGGTTGCCATTCACTCCTGTGGGAAAAAAAACTAAGGTGCTGAGCTGTGATGCTGCTATCTGGGAGGGGCAGGGAACATTCTGCAACCCAGCATCATTATTATTATTATTATTATTATTATTGTTGTTGTTGTCATCATGAATTATATTTTATACTGCCCAATAGCCAAAATTCTCTGAGCAGTTAAAAAAAACCTGAAACCATAAACCACAGTATGATAAAATATAATATAAAACCATTAAAATTTAAAACAGAATAAAGCCAAAGTAAAACTCAGAGAAAAATTCAGGTGCAGTGTAAAGATTTAAAAACAGAGCAACACGTTTTAAAAGTAACATTGGAGGACTAAACAAATTTACTGACAGAGAGAGAGAGAGAGATCCTGCAGGGGGGATGCAGAGCACAGATTGCAAGAGACCTACTCCATTCCCCGGGAGCCCCTCAAACATGTCCCTCTGTCTACACAATCAGCCCCACTTGTCCCAAAGACAGGCATTTTGGTAGCATATAAATAATACAAATAAATCAGCCACCCAGTCCATCATCTTCAGTTTCAACACATTTATTTAACTCCTGTTTTCCCAAATGTCTCTATTTAAGACTGAAAGGCTAACAAGCCTGCATTAACAAGTTCCCTCTTGGCACTCAACTTGACGTTTATGCTTGATAAATTATGAAATAAACCTAGACTGTTGATTTGAGCTGGGTAGCTACAAAACGTTAAGGCAATAGCACCACCTTCAGGCACAATTATGATGGGTTATCTAATTTTATATGCAGGAGTTATTTCCCCCACCCCTAGCATATTGCCTAGCTTTTTAAAACAACATCAACAACAAACAATACAGACATGTGAGTTCAAGACAAAAATATAGTAGGATTCCTGTTATCTGAAGATCATCAAGATGAGCCCTACTCTGCAAAGTCCATCATTTATCCTTATATTTCCCAGGCCACATCATCAGCCAGATCAGAACCTAGTCCATGTCTATTCCATACATCTGTTCCCATTTCAGCTGAAGAGAATTAAGTAACCTGCTTAACTTTGGATGGTTTGCGACTCATCTGTATTCTATCCTCTTGCCTCCTTGCAACGAACAAACACTATTTCTAAAAATGTTGACAGCTTGCTTTTTTTAGAGGAATACTGGACAATTTGGGAGGGAAGGTTAAGGGCAGACTCCACCTAAGTTAAAATATTTTTGAAACCTCTGATTTAAATGGGAGAGATTTATGCTTATGCTGAACTTTTCCACTGAAATCAATGAGACTTTAAAGTGCTTGATTTCTGCAGAATCATGCCCTAAATGTTTGCAGATCAATATAAAATTTGGATTTATTGTCGGAGTTCAATCATAACAGTAACAGGACTTGTTGAGACCTATTTTAAAATATTTCTCTTTGGCTGGGTTATGCCCATATGTTTTCCAATTCTCTCCCCACACAAACTGAAATGAGTTCCAAAATCTCATACCGAAGAAGAAAAATGCTTGGTTTTTTTCCAGAAAAAAAAGCATTTTATAGAAACAAACAAACAAACAAACAAAAAACCCTTGTTATATTTTGATATTTCTTATTGTGATTTTATTATTGTATTTTTATTTCACTTGTAAGCTTCCTTGTATCCTTAATGGCAGGATATATACATAATATAAATAAATAAATACCAGACTATCCTAGTGAACCAAGTTATTATTCTCTTCGGCTCAGTCATAATGACTAAAAGAAATAAAGTTTCTCACCCACAGTCATGCCATCCATGTAGCGCTTGATGATATCAAAGGAATCCCGTAGATTTCCTTCAGTAATGTCAAAGATGATGTCTGCCTGATTGGCTGGGTAGGCCGGTGTGATGGCACGAAGGAAAATAATCTCTGAGAAGAAAGGTATTGTAAGCAAGCTGAACACGGCAATGGGGGGAGGAAAAAACATCATTTAAATCAGCATGACGCCAGGTACTGGAGCAACTACAGGTCTGAGAAATTTAGCAGAACAATAGTAAAGCAACAATATCGTTCAAGGTGTCGCCTCTTTCATCCTGAAGTGCTGCCTCAGGAAGAGCAGGAAAGCATTTCCCTGGCATTACAACTGAAGGTCTGAGAACGTGTGATTTCAGAACCTTATTCCTTGGTCTGGAACCTGCACAGCAACTACACATTTGTTACCTAGAAGGAAGCAAAATTTGCATATGCCTCCTTTTGTGTGAATGCTCTCCTACGCTATGGCACAATGGAAACATAGATATAGATATAGATATAGATTTTCTGTAGCAGTAGGTCGCTTGACTTTCAGCAATGATTTCTTTTGGAGGAGCTTCCCTGATGTTTACGTTTATGGGCTAATTCTACAGCGTAAGGAAAACCGTTTACCTTCAGGCCTTGTAAATTCCCTGAACGTAGGCAGTGAAATGACCGTGTGGGAAATGGTGTGAATTGGATCTAACACACAGTTGACATCATTCTGCCGGCAGGACTTAATGCATCGAACGGTATCCGTCTTCTCATGTCTGACACTAAGAGGAAGAACGGGAGTGGGGGGAAACATTGAGCATGAAATGGACTGTGTTGCGTTGCAAGTAAGCAGTAGGCAGTAAGTCTACTTTCTCCCCATCTCTGTCACCAGCTGCTATTGCTCCTCATCCTCTTTCTTATCATTGTTGCCTCTTGTTTGCTTGACAGGCAAAGAGTCACTGAGCAAGCAGGGAGCGGCATCTACTCAGAGCCGACCCAAGGCAAGCTGCCACCTGAAGCAGGGACCCATCGCCACCACCACCTCCTTCCTGATCTGCCCATTTTCTGATCTACTGTTGGGGGGGGGGTGCGAGAACACTCATGGATGCCTCAACAGCCCTCCCACCCGCAAGCTAGGCTAGTTTTCTTTGCATGCGTACGCACCCACGCACATCTCCCCAGAGCACCACTCATAAGGTGTTTCCGCCTCCAGGAGCCACATGGCGCCTGCCCATCGGGCAAAGTATTGCAAGAGGTCCCAGAACTTCTGGGACCTCTTGTGATACTTTGTGGACCTCTTGCGTATGTGCTGTGCGGCTCCTGAAGGTAGAAATGCCTTGTGGGCAGTGCGCTGAGGAGATGGGTACACAAACACACACAAAGAAAAGTAAGTCGGCTGACTGGGCCAGCCACCAAACAGGTGGGGCCAGCTGGGTGGAGAAGGGCATGAGCAGGACAGGGTGGGATGGAGCAGCTGCTTCTTGGTCCTGATGGCTGCCTGCATGGCCGGCCAGCTGGCCCACCATGCATAGGATGGCCATATGAAAAGGAGGACAGGGCTCCTGTATCTTTCACAGTTGTATTGAAAGGGGAATTTCAGCAGGTGTTCTTTGTATACATGCAGCACCTGGTGAAAATCCCCCTTCATCACAGCAGTTAAAGCTGCAGGAGCCCTGCCCTCTTTGGTATCTGGTCACTCTAGTATAGCTCCTGCTTGTGGGTCCTTTTTATGACATTGTCAATGTCCAATGCCTCTCCGCCATTTTATAAAACCCCCCAAATGCAGTAATAAATAGAAATCGTGCTATAAAGCAGCACCATCTGTTGGTGGTAAAATTGAAACATATAGAAAGGAACTGGCAAAAACAGAGGGGGGGGGGGAGCACATTTATTGTGGCGATCATTAAAGCTGTAATGCCTCCAGAAGTCAAAGCCCCGATAAGTCTGTGGGATTTTTGCTAAATGTGGAGAAGCCATGGCAGGAACTACACTACTGGTTTATAATGGTTTATAACAGGGCACATTCCAAATACCATTTTCATAGTGTTATATCCCACTTGGTGTAGATCTGGCCCCAAAGTGTTCACAGGTCAACTTTACCAAATGCTTGCCTCTCAAAATGTGAACACAAAGAAGAGGGAGAAAGTTCTGAGGGGACTGCAATTCCACTACATCTGAGGCAAAGGTCAGATTTTGGATAATATTTCCAGTAATCTTGTTGCTATGAATTGGAGGGAAAACCTATTCAAAATACGGTATCAATGGCAAGTAACATGAGCTGAATTAAAACTCATTTAGATTCCAGATGTTGTTGTTGAATTGCAATCCCCTTCAGCCCTGGTCATCATTGGTAGTGGCAAGGGATGATGGGAGCTGTAGTCCAACATCGTCTGAGGGTTACAAGTTGCCAACACCTGCTTGAAGTCCCAATTACTGTTGTCATCAGGCATTTTGTGTGGATGTTCTACATGTTTTTTGAAATGTGAAAGTTTTTGTAAGCTTGTTTAACAAATTGTAGGAAATAAAATTCCAGTCGATCCGTTCTGTGTTCTTCAGCTTTCTCTATTTACTCACAGAGGAAACTGATACAGAAATGGCTATTGACAGCTGCTGAGATGGCTATTATTCATTATTGATTATGGGTTCTGTTTCTCTCCCCACCACCCCTTACCTGAGTGGTTTTGCAGGGTGGGATAATATCTATCATCTATCTATATCTATCTATCTATCTATCTATCTATCTATCTATCTATCTAATTTGGGAAGAAAACACTGTAGACCACAGTTTTGTAGAGAAATGTTCACAATTCTTTTGAATGACAGCTTATCTCCTATAGTATCATCATTTCATTTATTATGGTCACAGACCAGCAAAGTTAATATAAAGCATGTAAAACATAGTTAAAAAGTGACATGATAGCAAAATGCAAGTTTTGTAGAATTCCTTCTCTCAGGAGGGTAGCAACATTTCCCCCCTAATTTGCATTGAGGTCATAAAAAACTTATAAACCTTTTCAATGATACAGGGTACAATGTCTACTATTCTATGATTCTATGATAGTACGAAAGTTGTGGAGTTACTTCCAGAAACGGCTATTGTGAAGAACGTAAAAATTAGCTTCTTTCTGCATTCCTTATACATGTTATAATACAAAAGGGCATTTTCAACAGATTCTATTGTTCTGGCACCACAGAGACATATCCATACATTAACCAGAATCTTACTAATACCATAGTAGCTGAGGGACTGATCTATGAATCAGGTTGACACCCTGCAGTGTAATGTCCTCTGCAGCCACCCGCATATACGCTATTGAGCCAAGAAGGCACAATGGATGAAGGCACAGTGATATGGCAACTTGGCAATAGCAGCTCTGGGGGCTATTTTGACAACCCATTTCCTGTGCAGCTCCTTTCCCCTGCACTAGAATCCAGCCAAAGTTCTTCCCACAATATCTGCCAGCATCGACTGTCGGAGCAAG
Source organism: Anniella stebbinsi (assembly GCA_029215795.1). Taxonomy (NCBI): domain Eukaryota; kingdom Metazoa; phylum Chordata; class Lepidosauria; order Squamata; family Anniellidae; genus Anniella; species Anniella stebbinsi. The sequence goes on from JARDYH010000003.1 coordinate 106,280,557, forward strand.
CGCAACATGTTAAAGTCTACTGACACTTTTCTTGGGGTCTACTGGGCTTTGACTTGGGTTCGGCTCCAACCCTTGCCCTGCCCAGTTGCCAGAACTTTTCGAAACCCCAAGTTGGCAACTACAGATGTTGGGGAGGAATGGTTTGTAAGCATCTGCAGTTGGTGAAATCAAGGGGGAAGATGATTGGATTTGTCCCATTTAGATCATAACTGGAAAGAAACCCTTTTCACATTTTATACTATTATAACTCTCTCTGGTCTATCCTTGGAGAGGGTAAACTATAACAGCTTATTGGAATAAAGCAACTTAAGAGGACCATGTGATTATGAAATAGCAACAACCAAAATGGCTGAAATAGTTTCCCTTCTGTTCCCTCTCAAAATGACTCTGCTACATTGGACTTGGCAATATTCATTCTTGGATTGGTGGCAAGATTAGAATAAGATATCTTGTTATTTAACAAGGCTAAAAGGAAAGTCATGGCTGAATACCAGCAGGAAGCAACCATTTCTTCAAAGGAACCATAGCTGAGATTTGGGGGAAGGGTGGGAGATGGAAAATAAGTTAAAGATGACAAATGAACACAGTGCATTGGGGCGCGGAATGACTCCGGGTGAAAGCCCCAAATCCAACATAGTAGTTGCTTTGGGGTTTGAGCTTTAGATTTTATCTAACTCCTTTGTATTACAAGTTGAACTTTTTCCAGGTAATCAAGTAGGTAGCATGAAAAATAACAACTGAGCAGGTGTTAGCAGGGAGCCAAGAAGAATGAATTAACTGCATGACTAATATGCAACCATTTCATTTCAATTACCATTCCCCCCCAGAACAGATTTTTTTATTACAATTTTTGTGTGTCTGTTGCCAGCATTATTCAACCATAACCTAAAGCCAATATGCATGAAAAACTACTTAGGATGGATTCTCATGAACAATGTTTTATCTGAATTCAAGGCACATTGAGGCCCTCCCACCCCCACCCCCACCCCCACCCCATGTTGAACCAGTCTTGCAATTAAGTTTTCAACATCTGTCCAGATCATAGCCAAGTTAAATCAATTTCTTTCCAATAAAGTTTTTACAGGATTGAGTGAATTGTGCTCTGAAGAAACAAATGGAAGGCAGCACCCATATGCAGAGGAAACAAGAGCCAAGAGGGCCATTGGGGAAGGTCTGGAACCAGGGAAGGAAAATAAGTGAACCCACTATTGATACAACATGGGTTGTAGTCCAGCGGAAGCTTCCTCCTTCCTATGCCCACCACCCAGTGGTTCCCATTGTGTTTGTTTTAAATTTATTTTATTTTATTGGCAAGATTTATAGGCAAGATTTATGGGTACAAACCCACTGGAGGTAGATTCCAAGGCAAAATATAAATAGGAATCAACTTAAAGCATTCGTTACAACCAGCAATAATACAAAATCCAGACACATTCAGCCCAGAAAGGTACAAAAAACCAATACATACGAGCAGGTAAAACCAACAGCAGCCCAATAAAACACAGTCCTTCCAAGAGACTGCAACCACATCTAAGACCAGTTGAACACCTCCATTCAGAGATACACACAATATCTTACATTTATCTGGATTAAGTCTCTGGTTGTTCACCCTTATCCACCCCATAACCACTTCCAGATAATGGTCCAAGATTTTCACTTGTCTCCTTAGGATGAGCAGATGGAAACACGAGGTAGAGCTAAGTAACATACGCATAGTGATGGCACTTCAGCCCAAATCTCCAAATGACATGTAGATAACTTAGACCAAACTTTTATTGCTTATGGCCAAAGGCCATTGCAAAAAATCAAAATGTAGTTGTTAAAAAAACATGAGGGACATGATGCAACCCTGAGGCACCCCACAGTGGCCATGGGGTGGAAATGAAGCACCCCCCCAACACCACCTTGTAATGTTTAGACTTCCCCAATTCCCAAAATTTATCATTTTATTATAATTTTATATCAACTGCTTTATCTCCGGTGCTATTCCACAGCTAGAATTAGCCCAACATGATCTTGAGGAACCTGAAAAGAGAAGGACACAGAAGCAGTGAAGAGCGGAGATGAAACAACCAAATAGGTGGGGCATGGGAAAAAAGAAGGGAAGTCATCATGGTATCAAGAAACAGTGCTTGTAAAGGAGGGGCGACATGGAGGAGCAAGTCCATCGGCATGACATCACATTTTAGTAAAGCCCACCACCCAACATTTGCCGTACATCCTCACAACTTTGCTACCCTTCCCACCATCTTGACATCCTTTAGGGATGACATGGCTATGCTCTGCCAACTGATTGGTTGGTTCCTAATTTCCTAAGGGCCCAACTGGTACAAGCTGCTTCTGAATGGCTGGACTTCATACTACTCTAATAGTGCATGTGCAAGCCTGGGGCCTACTGCAGTGTGCTACCATGGATTATGTGCACATGGTGTTCTGAGCCTCCTTCATGAGCAGATGGAAATGAGGATTTGCAACATCAGCCCCTGTCGATCTTAGGCACTTTGAATTGCCATGCCTAGTATAAACACTTGGGCAGCCTTCCCCAACATGGTGCCTTCCAATATATAGGTGCCTTCAACTGCAATCAGCCCCAGCTAACATGGCCAATGGTCAGGATTTCTGGGAGTTGTAGTCCAAAACATCTAGAGAGCACCATGTTGGGGAAAGCTGCATAGACACTTGTAGGGTGACCATATTTTGGAAACCAAAAAGGAGGACAACATGGCCGCCCCAAGGGGGCGTGCCCACCAACATGGCCAGCCTCCAAGGGGGCGTGCCCACCAACATGGCCGGCCTCCAAGGGGGCGTGACCACCAACATGGCCAGCCCCCAAAGGGACGTGCCCACCCAAAGATGGCCTTCGTCACATGTCTGATTTCACAGCACACAATTAAGACAAACCTGTTCTGCATAACATCTTCATGTTAAAATCACTGAGACATTCAGTGTATCTGAAATTAACTTCACTCCTACTTTTGTAGCTTTTGCTGTACTTTAAAGCTTTTGCTATACTTTGTGTGATACAGTCTCCTTTTCCCTCACATATCTTTTCTGACTGCAAATCCTTCACTGGATGACCGTAGTCTCACCTTTCCTAACATTTAACACTCTTTCCTCATCACCTTTCTCATATCCATACTCACAGATTCAGCACTAAACAAATGAAGCAGTTGACAAGTGCAGAAAAATCTAGTACAGGAAAATCTAGTACAATAAATGAGTAATGTAGCATTCAGAAAGAGTATAAAATACTATTACCCTACAAACAGTCATGGAACAAAATGGACTAAAGGCTTGTAGCAGTTATTTCTCACTAGCATCTCTTAACTTGTTTCAACTTCTGGTTTATCAGTGAGAAACTAATCTAAAAATGTGTCATTATATCTCTGGTTCATTAGCCATGTAAACAAGCCCATGGTCAGTAGAGGTACAAAGAAAGGCCAGAACAGATGCCCATTATCACAATGCTAGACAAAGATCTTTCCCTCCTTTTATCCAAATGTCTCCTGAATTTACACTGCCTCAGTGTGCAGAGAACAGAAATCCCAATCAGAGAGTTTAATACTTTACCCAAAGAAAACTGAGTAGCAGATAACTCAGAAGCTATCATCTCCCTATGTCCTATCATACAATGCTATCCTATGACAACTCAGGAATAAGTCCTGTTGACTTCAATAAACCGTACTCCCAGATACATATGGGATTGCAGCTTCTTCACATTTGTTCACCTTAATATAGCAAGTGCAAGCCCCTCCTGTCAAGGAAAACTGTGCACTCACCAGAACCCGGCCTCGTGGATCATGCAACCAGCAGATGCTCTCAGAACGATGCTTTCAGAGCCTAGGAGTCCCAGACACAGTCAAACAAGACAAGACAAGCCACACTATGCACTCATATATTATCTTGCTGGGACAGAACAATTCTGGGACAAGGCAACACTTTGCTATCAACCAGACATAACAGTCATAAACAAAAATGAAAAACACACTACTTCATTGACATAGCACTACATAATGACACAAACGTTGCATTAAAGGAAGAGGGAAAGAGAAAACTATACACCACTGGCTATGTAAGTTAAAGAACTATGGTAACAGGAAAAAAGTTACAATTATTCCATTAGTTAGAGTGATTATGGAAAGGAGGACAGGGATCCTGTATCTTTAATAGCTGTATTGAAAAGGGAATTTCAGCAAGTATCATTTGTATGCATGCAGCATCTGGTGATATTCCCTCTACATTACAACAGTTAAAGCTGCAGGAGCCCATCCTAGCATGACCAGATACTAAAGAAGGCAGACATACACACCCCAGGAAAGATCAGCAGTAGCAGCATCCACGCACACCTCATGCTCACTAAAGGCAATAAAAATTAAAATTTACATACCCCTGCACACTTGCCCAAAGTGGGGGAAAACTCCACATCCTCCTGAAAGCAATTTAAACAACAACAACCTCCACACACACACTTAACTGGAAGAGGGGATAAAAATCCACCCCCACGCTCTCCAAAGGCAAAATAATAATGACAATATTAATAATAAACCACCCACACAATGCAAAATAAAACAAAAACATGCACACACCCATTGCAATAAAATAATATTAAAAATACAACACTCACCCACATACCCACCCAAGGAAAAATAATAAAAATCCAGACAAGCACCAAGGCAAAAAACAACCAACAGAACAAATACACACACTCACCAAGACTGAAAATACAATAAATATCCACACACACCAGCATACTCACCCATGGCAAACCTAATAATAATTTTAAAACACACACACATGCACCACCCCAATTAATTCATCAAAATATATCAAAAATATTAAAGAAAAGTTCACTAAACAGTAGCAGCACCCAACGATAAATGAAATCACATCCAGGCAGCCCCAGCCCCGAGTGCCAGGCCAGGCTAAGACGCCTGCACTCCCGACTGGGCCAGGCCACCCCATGGGCTTGAAGTCCAGCGTGTCATACTCCAGGCCAGGCCAGACTGCCCCACACCCGGCCAGGAATGCCCCAGGACACCGGGTGAGGATGCTCCCCCACTGCGCCGCCCCATGGGTCACACTGGGTCAGGCTGCACTGGGTCAGGCTGCACTGTGCCAAGCTGTGCTGCCCGCACGCCATGCCAACTTGCGCGCCGTGCCAGGCCGTGCCACCCTGCACTGGCCCAGCACCCGTCCACCCCGCTTCCGCCTCGTCAACCCCACGCCCGCCCATCTCGCATGACCTGCACACTTGCCCGCCGCACCCTATGCCCGCCCCACCCACCCCGCAACCAGCAGCTGTGCACCCCACAACCACTCCACCTGCCTCACCTGCAGTTTGCCTGCCCACCCCGCACTCCACCCCCGCGCACCCGCTAGCCTCGCCCCACGCCCACTCCACAACGGCACACCCCACAACCGCACACCCCACAACTGCCTCATCCCACCCCACAACCCACTTGCCCCACCTGCACTGTACTCACCCCGCGCCCACCTACCTAGGGTAGGCTGACCATCTGAAAAGGAGGACAGGGCTCCTGTAACTTTAACAGTTGTAGAGAAAAGGGAATTTCAGCCAGTGTCATTTGTATGCAATTAGTTCCTGGTGAAATTCCCTCTTCATCACAAAGTTGCAGGGGGCCTGCCTTCTTTTGTATATGGTAGGGTGACCATATGAAAAGGAAGACAGGGCTCTTGTATCTTTAACAGTTGCGTAGAGAAGGGAATTTCAGCTGGTGTCCTTTGTATGCATGCAGCACCTGGTGAAATTCCCTCTTCATCACTGTAGTTAAAGCTGCAGGAGCCCTGCCCGCTTTTGTACCTGGTCACTCTAGTATAGCTCCTGCAGCTTTAACTACAGTGATGAAGAGGGAATTTCACCAGGTGCTGCATGCATACAAAGGACACCAGCTGAAATTCCCTTCTCTACGCAACTGTTAAAAGTTACAGGAGCCCTGTCTTCCTTTTCATATGGTCACCCTAATTTAAATGGAGTTTGCTTCTTTCCATGCACTTAAGCATGCTTAAGGAACGTTAGCAAGTGTTCCTTAAGCATGCTTAAGTGCATGGAAAGAAGCAAATTCCATTTAAATTAGGGTGACCATATGAAAAGGAAGACAGGGCTCCTGTAACTTTTAACAGTTGCGTAGAGAAGGGAATTTCAGCTGGTGTCCGTTGTATGCATGCAGCACCTGGTGAAATTCCCTCTTCATCACTGTAGTTAAAACTGCAGGAGCTATACTAGAGTGACCAGGTACAAAAGCGGGCAGGGCTCCTGCAGCTTTAACTACAGTGATGAAGAGGGAATTTCACCAGGTGCTGCATGCATACAAAGGACACCAGCTGAAATTCCCTTCTCTACACAACTGTTAAAAGTTACAGGAGCCCTGTCCTCCTTGGTCACCCTAAGGAAGCCCCAGCAGGTGCCCCGCGCCCCTGCGCCGCCCCCCCGCCGTGCGCCTCCGTGCCGCCCCCCCCGCCCCGCGCCCCCGCATGGCACCCCCACCCGCCCCTCGCCCCCGCGCCTCCCCCACACCCGCCGTGCGCACCCGCGCCGCCCCCCCGCCGCACGCACCCGCGCGGCCCCCCCGCCGCGAGCACCCGCACCGCCCCCCCCCCCGCCGCGAGCCCCCGCGCCGCCCCCCCGCCGCAAGCCCCCGCATGGCACCCCCACCCGCCCCGCGCCCCCGCGCCTCCTCCACACCTGCCGCACGCACCCGCGCGGCCCCCCCACCCGCCGCGAGCACCTGCACCACCTGCACCGCCCGCCCCGCCGCGAGCCCCCGCGCCGCCCCCCCGCCGCGAGCCCCCGCACGGCACCCCCACCCGCCCCGCGCCCCCGCGCCTCCCCCCACCCGCTGCGAGCACCAGCACCGCCCCCCCCGCCGCGAGCCCCCGCGCCGCCCCCCCCGCCGCGAGCACCCGCCCCGCCCCCCCGCCGTGAGCACCCGCCCCGCCGCCCCCCACCCACCGCGAGCACCCGCGCCGCCCACCCCACCCCCCACGCGCTCCTTACCTGCTGCTGCTGGGGCGTCCGTTTCCCTCCGTGCTTGGAATCTACTGAGAAACAGGCTTCTTGGCCTGTCTCTCAGCAGTGCGCCGAGTGATGACGTCATCACCCGGCGCGCTACTGAGGGATAGGCCGCGAAGCCTGTTTCTCAGTAGATTCCGAGCACCGGTGGGAAGCCCCAGCAGGTAAGTGCCCCGCGCCCCCGCGCCGCCCCCCCCGCCGTGCACCCCCGCGCCGCCCCCCCGCTCCGCGCCCCCGTGCCTCCCCCACACCCGCCACGCGCACCCGCGCGGCCCCCCCACCCGCGGCGAGCACCCGCACGGCCTCCCCACCCGCCGCGAGCACCCGCACCGCCCCCCCCGCCGCGAGCACCCGCGCCGCCCCCCCCGCTGCGAGCACCCACACCGCCCCCCCACCGTGAGCACCCGCACCGCCGCCCCCCACCCACCGTGAGCACCCGCGCCGCCCCCCTACCCCCCACGCGCTCCTTACCTGCTGCTGCTGGGGCGTCCGTTTCCCTCCGTGCTTGGAATCTACTGAGAAACAGGCTTCTTGGCCTGTCTCTCAGCAGTGCGCCGAGTGATGAGTCATCACCCGGCGCGCTACTGAGGGATAGGCCGCGAAGCCTGTTTCTCAGTAGATTCCGAGCACCGGAGGGAAACGGACGCCCCAGCCGGTAGGTGCCTCGCGCCGCCAGCCTCCCGCCACCGCCGCGTGACCCCCTGCTGCCCCGGTTTGCCCCCGCCGCCCCGCGGTTGGCCCAGCTCGCCCCAGGGCCATCTGGTCACCGTTTTGGGGGGCTAAATTTCCGGATTTTGCCCCCCAAAACGGTTTTTTCCGCCCGGATGTGGATTTGCACCCCATTTCCCGGATATGTCCGGACAAATCCGGGCGTCTGGTCACCCTAGACACTTGCCTCCACCTGCTCATGGCACTCAGGCTCCAGTTTGCAAATGTGAAGTACAACCTGAAGGGGCAGGATTGCAGCTGGAGCTTGATCAACAAGTGGTCAAGGAACACCTAATTTCTTCAAACGGATTAAAATCTCCAGGGCCCGACGAACTGCATCCTAGAGTAATAAAGGAGCTGGCAGAGGAACTCTCAGAACCACTCTCTATTATCTTTGTGAAACCATGGAAGACGGGTGAAGTGCTGGATGCGATTGGAGGAAGGCTAACATTGCCCTTATCTTCAAAAACGGCAAAAAGGAGGAACCTGGGAACTGCAGTCCAGTTAGTCTGACAACAATCCCTAGGAATTTTTTGGAGCAGATTGTAAACAAGTAGATTGCTTTGCATTGTAAAACAATGCAATGATTACTAGAAGCCACCATGGATTTGTCAAGAACAAATCCTGCCAGACGAATCCGATTTCAGTTTTTGATCAGGTAACCTCCCTTGTGGACTGTGGGAATGCTGTGGAGAGAATATATCTTGACTTCAGCAAAGCTTTTGATAAAGTGCCTCATGATATTCTGATTAGGAAAAAAGTGGGCTAGATGGAACAACTATTGGGTGGATTCACAATTGGCTACAGAATCAGACTCAGAGTGCTTATCAATGGTACCTTCTCAAACTTGGGGGAGGTAACAAGCAGGGTACCTCTGGGCTCAGTCCTGGGCCCAGGGCTCTTCAAAATTTATATTAATGATTTGGCTGAGGAGGTGCAGGGAACGCTTATCAAATTTGCAGACAACACAAAATTAGGTGGGATCACTAACACCCTGGAAGACAGAAACAAAGTTCAAAGTAAGCTTGTAGGCTAGAGTGCTGCTCTGAAAACAACAGAATCAAATTTAATAGGGATAGAATTTCTACACTTGGGAAAAAGAAACCAAATGCACAGTTACAAGATGGGGGATACTTGGCTCAGCAATACTACAAGTGAGAAGGATCTTGGAATTGTTGTAGATCATGAGCTGAGTATGAGCCAACAGTATGATATGGCAGCAAAAAAAGCAAATGCTATTTTGGACTGCATTAATAAAAGTATAGCTTCCAAATTGTGCAAGGTACTGGTTCTCCTCTATTCAGCACTGGTTATGCCTCATCTTGACTATTGCGTGCAGTTCTGGGCAGCACACTTCAAGAAGGATGCAGACAAGCTGGAGCATGGTCAGAGGAGGGCAACGAGGAAGATCATGGGTCTGGAAACAAAGCCCTATGAAAACTGGGCATGTTTAGCCTGGTGAAGAGACGATTGTAGGGAGACGTGATAGCACTCTTCAAATACCTGAAAGGTTGTCACACAGAGGAGGGCCAGGATCTCTTCTCAATCAACCCAGAATGCAGGACATGGAATAATGGGCTCAAGTTACAGGAAGCAAGGTTCCGGCTGGACATCAAGAAAAACTTCCTGACTGTTAGAGCAGTACCGCAATGGAACCAATTACCTAGGAAGGTTGTGGGCTCTCCCACACTGGAAAGCTACCTGTCAGGTATGCTTTAAGGGGGATTCCTGCATTGAGGAGGTGGTTGGATTCAATGGCCTTATAGGCCCCTTCCAGCTCAACTATTCTATGATTGTATGAAGTTACCGGGCTCAGGAAACATGAGCTGGAACTTCTATGTTTGGCGACAACTGCTTACAGTCCCAACCTGGGCCAGATCTACACTTATCAGGATATAACACTTTGGCCCTTTCCACACCAGGTTTTTTCCTGGGATGGCCCCTGGCTGCTCCCTGAGAGTCCAAATGATGCACAGGGAGTCCCCGGGGGGGGGGGGGATGGGATTTTTCTTGGTTAATTGAAACCAGAAAAATCCCCAAACTTCCACGGTCCTGGGAACTTCCTGGGATCGTGGAAGATGTGCCCGCCCGTCCTGAGTGCAGCCACGCTTACTTGTAAGTGCAGTTGCAAAATGGACACAGAGCCGCACCACGCAGCTCTGAGGCCATCAGGGAAGGGGTGGCACCAGTTTCGCCACCCCCGGGAGGGCAGGGAGGGGGGGCTGATCGCAGGCTTGTTTTTTTGAAACTTACTTTTTGCAGAAGAGCACTCCTGCACTTTTCCCGGGTATGGCAAAAAAATATAAATGGCCACCACGACAGCACGATGGCCCGGGAGCAGCCTGGGTCATTGCATTTGTCATGTGCACAGGGCGACGAACTCTGAAGTGGCTACTTCCAGGTTCGCCGCCCCTTCGCCCCTCTACACCCCTCTGGTGTAGAAAGGGCCTTGGAAAGTGGTTTGAAAATGGTATCTGGAATGTGTCCTGGGCCCTAACAGTTGTCAGAACTGTTATAAACCATTCTAAAGCAGTAGTGTAGATCCAGCCCTTCACCACTTGGCTTCTCCTTACAGTCAATACCAGATCCAGCTGTGCAGATGTAACTCCCTGGCTAGTCCAGTAATCTGTGGATTGATCGAGTCCATGTTCTTCTAAACTTCACGTGAGCTCAGGTCATCTGCTTTTTTTCAGATTTGGTCAAGATTAAAAAACCTAGATTTAATTTTTGATTCTGGAACATGGTGAGGTCCAGTATTTCTTCTTCCTCCCCAGCTCTTCTGTTTGCCCGTTCATTTTGTTGCTGTTGCCACCATCTGTCCAATTTAATTTGTGAGTCTCTCGTGTGCAGAACCCTATTTTCATTCTCAACCAGAAAGCACCTCAATGGTGCGATATTGTTATGCCTACTTAAACATTCCGGGGTTTTTTGTAACATAGAATTATCTGTCTAATATGATTTATTCTGGGCTACAGTATGTTTTTAAAGTGCTAGATTAATACATGTACTCAGTAAAATACTACAATGCATCAAGGCAATGAGCCAAGGTCTTGTGTTCCTTATTTTGTAGCTGGAATAAGGTTTATTTAAGACTTTGAAGCCAAACTAAGCTTTCGTTCTTGTCTCTAGCTTGCTAGGCCCTCATGTATAGTTGACTGTGTAGTGAACCTGTAACTACACATATGCGTCTGCACATTGTCCTTGGAGTGAAAGGGCTGAGTTTGCCACTGAGTGTGCACTTGACAGAGAGGAGCTGTTCACTCAACATACTAACCGTACTCATGGCTGAGTGTGGGTTGTTTTGAACTGCAAGTTGTTTATTGAACCACCCGTCCCTGCAGGGGTGGCGGACCTATTAAGATGGTCCACCCTCGAAGGCTGATGGATCCTTCTGGATTCCAGAAAGCCTTGGAGGGTTCCATGGCTGGTATCGTCAACGAGCCTGTAGAAGCCCTGGTCAATAGATGGAATCAAGACCTAACTAGGGCTATCGACACGATCGCCCCCAAACGTCCTCTCCGGCCCGCTTCTAATAGGGCGCCCTGGTATACAGATGACCTCAGGGAGTTGAAGCGGAAAGGACGATGACTTATATCCGACAAGACACGACATAGAGAACATCTTCGTTTCTATGGAGTGGCAATACGTGCAGCGAAGAAAGCTTTCTTCTCTGCACGCATTGCGTCTGCGAATTCACGTCCAGCAGAACTGTTCAGGGTGGTGAGGAGTCTAACTCAGGCTCCTTCTCCCCTGAATCCGACTTTAGAGCCTTCGGTTGTTCGCTGTGATGCTTTTAACGATCATTTCTCAGATAAAATCTCTCGGATAAGAGCCGACTTAGATGCCATTGTTATAGCAGAGGCTGACAGTGGAGTGTCCAGTGACTCCGCGAGTAGGATTACACTTGATCAGTTTCAGTTGGTGAGTACTGAGGATGTGGACAAGGTACTTGGATGTGTGAGGAAGACGACTTGCCCTCTCAATCCCTGTCCTTCCTGGCTGGTCGTCCAGGGAGGAGATGCAGTTAGATCACATTTACAACATATTATTAATACATCTCTCAGGGAGGGCAGCTTTCCATCATGTTAAAAGAGGCGGTGGTAAGGCCGCTTCTAAAAAAGCCCTCCCTGGATCCCCTGGACCTTAATAACTACAGGCCAGTATCAAATCTTCCATTTTTGGGCAAGGTGATTGAGAGAGCGGTTGCCTATCAACTCCAGGCAGTCTTGGATGACACTGATTTTCTAGACCCATTTCAAACTGGCTTCAGAGCAGGATACGGAGTTGAGACCGCTTTGGTCACCTTAGTAGATGATCTACGCCTTAGTATCGACAGGGGGAGTGTGTCCCTGCTGGTACTCCTGGACCTCTCAGCGGCTTTCGATACCATCGACCATGGTATCCTTCTGGAGCGCCTGGGGGAATTGGGAATCGGGGGCACTGTGCTTCAGTGGTTCCGATCCTATCTCTTGGGCAGGTTCCAGATGGTGATGCTTGCGGATAGCTGCTCCTCAAAAAAGGAGTTGCTATGTGGTGTACCGCAAGGTGCCATCCTTTCCCCAATGCTGTTTAACATTTACATGAAACCGCTGGGAGAGATCATCTGGAGGCATGGGGCAGGGTGCTATCAATATGCTGATGACACCCAAATATATTTCTCTATGCCTTCAACAACATTGTCAGCTAAGGATAGTGTGTCTCCTCTGAACGAATGCTTGGAGGCGGTAATGGGCTGGATGAGGAAAAACAAACTGAAGCTGAATCCAGACAAGACGGAGGTGCTTGCTGTCAAAGGCCCCAACCTGGGTTTGGAGGTGTGTCAACCAGTTCTGGATGGGGTTACACCCCCCCCTGAAAGACTGTGTTCGCAGCTTGGGGGGTACTCCTGGATCCGTCGCTCCAGATGACAGCTCAGATTGATGTGACGGCCAGGAGTGCCTACTATCAGCTTCGGCTGATACGCCAGCTGCGCCCCTTCCTAGAGTTGGAAGACCTAAAGATGGTAGTGCACACGCTGCTAACTTCGAGGCTCGACTTCTGCAATGCGCTGTACATAGGGCTACCTTTGTGCCTAGTCTGGAAACTTCAACTTGTTCAAAATATGGCAGCCAGGTTGGTCACCGGTACACCTAGGGGTGACCACATTACACCAGTTTTAAAATCACTTCACTGGCTGCCGGTCAGTTTCCGGGCAAAGTATAAAGTGTTGGTTATTACCTTTAAAGCCTTACATGGTTTGGGCCCAGGCTACCTACGGGATCGCCTTCTCCAGTACAATCCGCCCCGCACTCTTAGGTCCTCTGGGAAGAACATACTCAAGCCAGCCAGAACTAGGCTGGCGAGTGTTACCCAGAGGACCTTCTCTTCTATGGATCCCAGACTATGGAATGGTCTGCCGGAGGAGGTTAGAAAAATTGACAGTCTTCATGAATTCAAGAGAGTCATGAAGACTGTTCTCTTCCGGCAGACCTATCTGGATGAATTTTAAATGTTTTAATGATGTGTTTCTCTTGTTTTAAAATTTTTAACTTTGTTTGCTTGTATTTGCATTGTGTTCCCCGCCTCAATCCGTAGGGAGAGGCGGGTTATAAATAATAATAATAATAATAATAATTATTATTATTATTATTATTATTATTATAAGTTAGCCTTTGTCTGAACGCAGCATGTTTTCCACAGGGTGGGTGATTTAGCAGTGCAGCTTGTTAACCACTCTGAACGACCCAACAACAAACCATGGGTTTTCAAGGTGCCTTGTTAAAAAAAAAAGTTTTTTAAAAAAGTCACACTGCATGGTTATCAAGCCATCCTGGTTGCATTCAGACAAAATGAAAACCCACAGTTCAACAAACAACCCACAGCTCAAAACAACCCACACACTCAACCACTAAGAGTAGATAAGGTGTTGTCTGAATGATTCCAGAATTTCAGCCAGTTCTGGTTCCCTGACAAGTCTGCCTGGGTGATCAATGTGTTTACAAACACATCTGTTGCAATCCTATGTTATAGTTTTATGTATTCACCTTAAAAAGTAGGCTGCAATCCCAAGAACAGTGCAACTAGCTTTGGACTTGCAAATCCCTGTTGAAACTGAGAATTTCAAAAGCAAGTTGTGATATGACAACAAACCCATAAACCCCAGAAGACCTGCCTGAACCTCTGACATGCCTAAAGCCTACTGGATAGGCCAGTGGGGAAATGTTTCCAATGTTCTGTGTCCTCAAAATGTCATGCTAGAATAGATGCTGTCGACAAGCACAAGGAGCTAATAAAAACAACTAAGAAATATTACACATGCACAAGGCATTTAAAAAGCAAATTAGAACAAGAGGTGTTACATGCTAAAATGAAAAGCCGGAAATAAAGATGAATGAGTTAACAGTGCCAGGTACTAACAAAGAGTAAAGACAGGAAACAAAGTACAAACCTCCATGTATGGGTCATAAACCAAATCAATACTCTTAAATTCACATAATTCCGTGTTGAACTGTAGTAGATATATTTAAAAGCACTCCATTCTCTCTCATTATTCTTCCAAGGTTGGCTCTGCCCCATGTTATGTTCCATTCATCTTCCAATTTTACATGGAAAATTTCTGTAATTTATCCCAAGTTTGGCATATGTACATTTTGCTCTGGCCGGTTGCCTTCCATTTGGTCCTGTGAGTTTATTCCACTCCAGGTAGCGAAGCATTAGAGTGATTATGTTGCACATTAAATCAAAACACTGAACGGATGTGCATCGCCTCTCCCACTTTTTGTTATTTATTTCATTTATTTAATGTATTAAATGCTTCATAAGATAAATTACTCTGTTATTATGAGTATGAGTACTGTCTCTTTTCTCGCTTGTGGCGGTTTTTCTAGACAGACATGACAGGCTTTGTCAAATCATGCTGTCTTTTACTGATTCAGAAATTTCCTAACTACTGAGCATGTTTTAAGCATGACTGCTTTCTGGATGTTGGTGCGGATGTATTCTGGTAGGCCCGGTTTCTGAAGGTTTTCTGTATAGTTTTTTGATGTGATGCCAGTGACTGATGTGAGTAATGGGATAATTGTGACCGTTTCCTGTTGCCATAGTTCTTTACCTTCCATGGCCAGTGGTGTATATTTGTCTCTCTTCTCCTCTTCCTTTTCTACAATATTTTTGTCATTATTATTATTATTATTATTATTATTATTATTATTATTATTATTTCTATACCACCCCATAGTCAAAGCTCTCTGAGCGGTTTACAAAATATTAAAACATTACAAACAATATACGAAATTTAAAAGCATACAACAGACGATATACACAAAAACAACATACATCTAAAAACAACTCTGAGCTATCAGCAAACCTAAAAAATAGATCCATGATTGATTAAAATCTCTTCACGTGCTGCTAAATGCCTGGGAAAAGAGAAAAGTCTTGACCTGACACTGAAAAGATAGCAATGTAAGTACCAGGTGGGCCTTTTTGAGATTATTCCATAATTGGGGGGCCACCACTGAGAAGACCCTTGTGGCTATCTTCTGAGGCTCCCTCAGAGTAGGCACCTGGAGGAGGACCTTATATATTGTGCATAATATACGGATAGGTTTGTGTCGGGAGAGGCGTTCTGTCAGGTATTGTGGTCTTGAGCTATGTAAGGCTTTATAGGTTAGAACCAGCACCTTGAATCGGGCTTGGAAACATACAGGCAACCAATGCAAGTGGGCCAGAGTCAGTCTTATATGTTCGAACCTCCTGGTCCCTGTTATCAACCTGGCTGCCACATTTTGCACAAGCTGCAGCTTCTGAACTGTCTTCAAAGGCAGCCCCATGTGGAGTGCATTGCAGTAATCTAACTTAGAGGTTACCAAAGCATAGACAACTGAACTCAGGTTATCCCTGCCTATATAAGGGTGTAGCTGGGCCACCAACCAAAGCTGATAGAAGGCACTCCATGCCACTGAGGCCACCTGAGTCTCAAGTGACAGAGATTGTTCTAGGAGAACCTCCAAGCTATGAACTTGCTCCTTCGGGGGAGTGTAACCACACACAGAACAGATTGAGCACCCTCCATCCGGTCAGAAGAACCCCCCACTAACAGCATCTCAATCTTGTCTGGGTGGACTTTCAGTTTGTTAGCCTCATCCAGGCCATTGTCACAGCCAAGCACCGGTTTAGCACATCCACAGCCTCACCTGATGAAGATGAGGAGAGCTGCATGTCATCAGCATACTGATGACAACATACCAAAACTCCAGATGACCGCACTCAACACACTGAGTCACCAAGATCAGTTCAATGCTCCCTCCAGCTTGGTTCCCTGGCTGAGCACCCAGCTTGTCCACCCCTAAGGTCAGCTCTGCTTGGAGCACAGCCTCTGAGGAACTTTAGGTATGGCTAGAAGGTGGACTCTTTCAGATAACCTTGTCTGAAGCCATTTAAGATGCAACCCTATCCATATTTAGGATTATTAATCCTCAGGGCTGTGTGTCCGTTGTTTCAAACTCGAGAACAGTTCTTAAAACAGTGTGTGTTAATATTGACTATTCATATTCATGAGATTATCAGATGTCATACAACTGTGGATTATCTGATCCCTCTATACATCCAGGCACACACCATGAACTCTCTAATATGTGGTGAGAAGCAAAAATAAATGTGCAATGCACAGTAGAGCAGAAAGTGACTAGGGTGACTCAGAAGAGACTGATCAAGACACCCTCCTTTTGCCTCTCAGTCTTACTCTGGTCATTGCCAGCAAGTCAGGAGTTGGAGCAAAATAGAAATTGCAGTGGCCATTCCAGCAACACGACACATACTTCCTGAGTAGACGTTTCTGAGTGCCTAAGAACTTTTGTATATGAGCGGAGTCTCTTGAGGTGTGCAGAAGAAGAGTGTAGCCTGCTTTGCTTTGAACTGTGGGTGCATTTCACAGATATGCGCAAGAGCCAAGGGCGGATCTACACTGCTGTTTTAAAGCGCTATAAAGCACTTTAAAATAGTAGTGACAGTTGTTTAGGAATGTGTCCTGGGGCCCAACAGTTGTCACTACTGTTATAAAGCGCTTTATACTGTTATAAAGTGCTTTAAAGCGCTTTAAAACAGCAGTGTAGATCCTGCCTTGGTTTCATTGCCATTCTGCATGCAGGGTGCATTGCAGTTAATGAGAGTTAAATCTTCTATTCCTGGGAATAAAGACTGTGAAAATTTGACAAAAACTGCCAAAAACTGCATCTTTGATCTGCAGACTACATAATTTTGGATTTCTGTAGAATTTGGATTTCTCGAGGATGAGGGGAGAGGTTTCACAGCCCTGATGAGAAGAAGGTGCACAATTTTGTAAGGACTAACCTGAGACAAGATTGAAAACAATCCCCTTTTAGGGGGTGTCAAGGGGTGGGGGAGAGAAGACATTAGATCTCTAACAGAATGTCATACATTCAATAGAATTATGTATGGGAGCATGCAAGTGCAGTACAGACCAGTCCTAAAACATGAACATATTTGGATTTGCCCAGAAAAAATAAAAGAATCCCCACTCTTTGGTCATGCATTACTAGTTACATTTGATGGGACATATCCAAATATGCAAGATGTTCAAGAAGTGCCAACAAAATATACACAGAGTATAAGTAATAATAAATTAGGGTGTTATCCCTGGCACTAAGTTCTCTCCCTCTCTCTCTCTCAAAATACAGAACACTCCGGAAAGTTTCCTAGTGCATCTATGATCAGCACAAATTACATTTATGCCAAAATAACTTCTGCAAATGTTCCTAGTATATATTGTGATAGATTCTGCTCAAGTGGATTCCCAGCAGATTTTAGCATTTTTTTACCTTGAGTGGAGCCAGCCACAAGATTTCAAGGCCACTTTTGTCTGGTTTTGAAGGTTATCCAGCACCCTGGAAACAGCTGTCAAGATCCGGACCATCCCGCTAACACACCCAGCATCCCAGCCACCTTGGATAGCAAAGAGCCCAATTGTGTTCCATACGCTCCAAACATCCATGGAGCCTTAACTACTTTTCCGAATGCCAAGGTACATTCTGAATTGCACTGTACCTTGTAACTACAATTATGCTGCTGTACATCTCAAAATCTGCATAAAGGGGAAATTGATTTTAAGTGTGAAATTATCCTGCATTTCATTCATTGCTAATTGTAATTAAGAGACAGCCATTGGATGTGGAAATTAAACAAGTTTAGAAACATCTCCAAATCTTATAGCCCAAAAACTTATTTCCAACTGAGCAAAGGCTTAACGGTTACCAGTAGTCCCACTTAAGATGAGACACAGGTAAATCTCTTTCTCTCTCTCTCTCTCTCTCTCTCTCTCTCACACACACACACACACACACACACACAGAGCGAGAGAGAGAGAGCACAGTAAAGGCTCTATCAGAATCTCCCTGCTCTCTTAGCTGTTCACTGTAATTTATCTATATCTTGGCAAATTGGGTATGGGAAGTGTGATTAAGAGCTCTGTACCTATGACAGGGTTTGCACAACACAACAACATGGTGGGTTGTCATGATGTCCAAACCTGGTGTGGTTTCCTCAGGGTGGGTTATTTTTCATGAACAAGCCAGCTTGAGAAGCCATGACTTGCTGCTAAGTTGTTCAGGATTGCTTGTCACGACATCCAACTTTGGCACAGTGCCTTTGGCATCACTTGTTGGAAACAGCTACTGAGGCGCTCAGCAAGAGGGCAAAAAAACAGCCGGCTCCTTGCGATCTCGCTAGTGCGGCTGTCATCTGCCCTCATCCCTCTGCTGCGTGCTCCTCTACGTTGAGAAGAAATTGCACTGGCGAGTGTCCCAAAAGCATGGACATCTTTTCTAGCCTTGCACAAGTGTGCATATATGAAAGTCCACTGCTAGGAAATGTGCATAATTTTGCTCCCAGCTTTATTGCTCGGCCAGGAAATTTGAATGTTTTGAGCGATCTGCCTCACTGTTCCATAACTCATATGTATATCTGACAACTAACAAAGGAGACTGGTGGAGGGAAGCAATTAATACAAAGTGTGGGGGAGCTGAAAGCTGCTGGCGGAGCTTTTGGGATGGGTGTAATAACTGTGGGAGTACGTGAAGCAGGCTTTAAAAAAAAGGTGTTCACTAGCATGGGCAGGCCCAAATGGAGAATGAAATTAACGAAGACATTGACAAGTGGGGGATGTCAGCATGCTGGGCTAAAAAAAAAAAAAAAAGGTTGTGAACACATTACTATGTTCATAAATGCCCAGAACATTCATTCCATTTGGCAACCCAATGCAGACGGCGGGGGGGGGGGGGGGGGGGAGAGAGATATTTCCTCCAGAGCCGGCAACCCAAGTGGACCAATTGCAAAAAGGGTGCTGATGTAAGGACCAAGGAAATGTAAGGACCAAGGAGTTCTGCACCTGGGATACATGCTGGGAGCTAGCGGGGGACTTAGAGGGGAGGCCAGACTTGGCAAGCCACGGTGGTTTATTCTCATGGTGGCTTAGCATGATGTGCAAACTCACCCTATCTCTAGGTACTGAGGTGAGTAATGCCATGGTTCACTCTAGGTGAGGAGGGGAGGTTAAAGAGCCCTTTGCCTGTGGTTTGTCCTGAACAGCATAATTGAGGGAGATCCTGCATCAGTAAGGGAAGACTCTCTAGGGCTGTCCTAACTGCCTCCCAGGGGCATTGCTGGAAGACAGATAGGAAGGCTCTAGAGCCTGGATTGACACCCATATCTTACCCCAGATCACTCGTTACCTATCCTGGTCTGAAAGGCTTGGGCACTCACCAGTAAAAGTTGGTCTCTTTCCTCTTAGACACAGAGCTTATCTAATTGAGAAAAAAAGCAGGTAAGGAGGAATGTTAAAAAAAAAAGAAGCCAAATTATAAACAGGTAACGATAAATAAAATGCAAATGCAGCATGCAGGAAGTGATTTGCCATTCAAACTTTATTTTTTAAAAAATGGTAAGAAGGAAGCCACTGCCAAGGGTGAGATGAACAGCAATGGATGCCAACATGCAAGCGCTCAAAGTTGTGCAGAGATAAAGACATGGAGCTTGGCTATGAAGGTGCTGACAGCTCCACGGCGGAAGAGTTGCATCTGAATCGTCAGGAGGTGATCTCTGGGCTCTGGGCTCTGCTTCTGCATGGACACTACACCACTGTGGCTGCTCACCATTTTTGTAGTGAAAATACCCTCCTCATTCCCGCTGATGATGGAGAGCTGAATTTTATCCCCAGCAATAGTGCTGGTGGGGCCCATACGGAAAATATCAATGGGAACTTGAATGTCGGTAGGAAAAAAGAGGTGATAAGAAGTTATTTTCAAGGGCAACCTCTGGCATTCCTTATTTTCGTGACAGGGCAAGCGCTCGCAACGACTGCAAGAAAAGTGAGAAGACAAGACAAGGGAGGGGGATTAGCAACCATTCTACAAGACGGGGAGGAAAAGAGGAGGAAGTGAAAAGGGTGAAGCCAAGGATATTTTGACTCAGAACATCTTCAAGGCAACTGCCCACATATAACTAAGGAGGCTGCATTGCTCAGCGGCAGAGTTCATACTTGGCATGAAGAAGATCCTAGGTGTCTCCAAAGGCAGGAGCAAGCAAGGCTGGCACAGCCCAGTAAAGAACTCAGATAAGAGCCAAGGGCTAGCAGAATTCCAATGGCGCCAGGCAAATTTCGAAATTCCACATGGGGAACACAGAACCCCTCATCCCAGATGCTTGGCACAACCCCTTCTGAAGTGTGAAGGCAATAGTTCCCTGACTCCATCTTCCTTGAGTGTAGTCCTTTTTCTTTCATTCCACAGGTGAATGCAGTGAAACATGGTCCTTGTTACCTCATTCATTCATATGGAATGAGCAAAAGAATCGGCATCTGGTGATATATTACCTCCACCTCCCAAAAAGCTTTGGGACTGGAGAACCCTGGTAGAACTATTCACTGTAATAAGTGAATAGTTTTTACCAGGGTTCTCCAGTAGAGCTGCCAGCCAAAAAAAACTACACCCCCTTTCCCTAAGGAGAGGCTATTCTTCCGAGGCAGACGGCAGGGTGCCAATGCTGTCCTGGGATGGGGCTCTTCTCTTTGGGGAAATTAAGGGCTGTGCCCTCCTCCTCCTCCCTAGACAGAATTCCAAGAACATCACACAATTGGACCAAAACAAAAGCCCTTTAAAGTGCATAGTTTATAATGATAGCCCCATATGACCATGAATGTTTTGTCAGTATTGGGTTCCTGATAATCTCTGCTTGCGTGACTTCACCTCTGCCCTACTCGCTGCTCCACAACGTTTCTCTCTGGTATAATAAGCCAACTTGGTCCCATATAGTCATTTTGGACTATAACTCCCATAATCCGCAGGCATTGACCATGCTGGCTGGGAGATGTAGCCCAAAACAGGGCCGGTCCTCCTATGAGGTGGGGTAAGCCCCTGCCTCAGGCAGTGATGAAGCAGGAGGCGCAATTAATTCCCCACCACTCCCCACCCACAGCCAAAGGCGTCCTTCCAGCTGCTCTCCTGCCACGGCACTCGCTGCTGTGAGAGGATGCCTGGTGGGGCTGTCCGGAGCAATTGTCCTTTGGAGAGCTGCATCGGCCATGAAAGTGGCCAGTACAGCTCTTCAGAAAGCCAGCCATCATGCCTGGCTCTTCCACACCCAGGCACTGCGGGAAGGGTGCCCCAGGAGTTCGCCTGTAGAGGACAAAAACCCACCACCTGTCATTCAACAACTAAAAACCTTACAGCTCTTGCTGCATTGGAATGTTTGTCTTACAGCAGTCAGTTTAGTCTCTACATTTATTTAGACATGTGGTCTGCTTAGATTAATGTATATATTTGAAACGGAACTATTGAATCTTTTTTCTCTCTTTTTAAAATTAAATTCTTTCAATAATTATTTTGAATAGAAAGGCTTTTTTATTGGATATATTTGGATATGGTTTTTCCCCCTTTTTTGTTATAACTTATATATATATACATACACACACACACACACCTTTGCCCATTCACTTGAAATTCAGGGTTGGGACTGTATTTTCTGAACAATGATGGTGCTTCTGGGATTTCCTTGCACCATATTTATGAAGAGGTATGAAAATACAAAGAAATGCATGAAGTATCTTTTCCCTCCATGCATGCAGTTTAGAATAATGTTGGAAAGAAAAGTGGGGGGGGGATGAAAAAGCCTGTTCTGCTGATTCTGAAATATATTGTTGGAAGCAGATATATCTGTGGCTGAGAAGTTAGAATTGTTTAGAAATCATCAATCTCTTTATCTTATTGTTTGGTACCCCATAATATCCACCACACATTTCATTATGGTTTTACTTAAAACTAATGATTCCACCCTATAGCCACAAAAAGTAGCTTGTAGATACTACTGGTTTTGAAGACCAAAGTTCAGCCATGGGTCATGTACCACAAGTGGCTATTAGCACAAGTGCAATTAGCATTGAAATACCAATATACCCTTCTGGGCTCAACTGCAAGTTGCTCCTATGTATATGGGTAGAGGTAAGTATTCAGTGCAGACCTTCACTTATTACTGGGGAGCCAGCAAACCGAAACCACTAAGGCGAATCCAAATCCACAACATTCTCTTATGGATTTGCCTAGCATGTTGTTATTCCATTTCCTGATCCGTAGGTGTCACTGTGGAAGAAATCCAAGGGACTGGAAGAAGGGTGCGAAAGGTTTGGGGGGACAATTGCTGAGCTCGTAGGGCAGGATAAGATTTCCTATAGCACTAGAGTTCTAAAGAGCTTTTTCTGTAACCCCTTCAGCACTCTGTAATTATATTAGCCACAAAACCCTGAAAAATAAACATTATTACCCAAAAACAAACAAACCCACCAACCCCTACTTTTGGCTTTAATTTCTGATTATTTTAACTTACCACTTGGGGATGGGTTTCTTTTTACCCCTTTTTTCGTTATTATACTTGGCTTAATTCCAAAGCCACAGAGCTTAGAGGTTGTTGTTTTATACATGTTAAATATTGGGTTATTTATAAAGAACAAAAATCTGGTCAAACTACCAATTCCAGGGGTGGGGGGAAATGAAGATTTAACATTCATACACACGCACACACTTATATAATGATGAAGGCAATCAAAAGGGTTACTTTACATAGGAAGTGTTTCGGAAGTGCCTGCTCTAAAGGAAGTCAGTGAAGTCCCAGCCTCCAGTTCCTGCA
Organism: Anniella stebbinsi; assembly: GCA_029215795.1. Lineage (NCBI taxonomy): Eukaryota > Metazoa > Chordata > Lepidosauria > Squamata > Anniellidae > Anniella > Anniella stebbinsi. Next base: position 106,303,466 of record JARDYH010000003.1, read on the forward strand.
TCACTTGGCTTAGGGTTCATTTGTATAATGATTTATTATTTCATACCTTGGCTTCAGAATAATGTCAGAACCAGTCTTAACCAGTCTTCTTTCTCAAAGAGAGGAACTGGAATATGTGGAATGGAGCAACAAAGTGTCTTGATTGCAATTTTATGAGTCTTGAACTCATTTTTGAACCTAATTTCATTTTTGTGAAACGTCTGAGAGCATCTGATCCTCTAGCACTGTTGAACTAAATGTGAACTGTGTGTGAACTAAATGAGTGCTCTGGAGGGACATCCACTGGGAACACCATGTATATATTAAGCTTTTGGGAAGTTTGCTGAGGAAGAGAAGACTCTATACATCTGCTTCAAAAGCTAATGGCCTCTTAGGATACACTTGCAGGTCACGTAGCTCATTTGCTTCTCTACATAGGCTATTTTGGTAGCTGTGGAATTCCCTTTCAAGGGAAATCCATCTTGCCTCTGCTCTGAAGGTCTTCCAGAAGATGATAAAAATCTTCCTTTTGAAGAAGGCATTTTGGGCTGTGAATTGCTTGCTGTCTTACAGAGTTTGATTTTTGACTATCTTTGGTTCTTGAATAGTTTTTACTATTTTAATATGTAATGCTTTGTTTTTAGATGGTAAGGGTTATTTTACATTGTTAATTTACACTTTTATTCGTTAGCCACCATGAGCTCTTCAGAGTTTTTTTAAAATTAAATTAACATAAAATATCTAGTTTAGTGGTAGCCCAAAACCAAGGGGCATGTTTCCTGAATATTTTGTCTTCCCGCCTAATAATATTTTTAAGGCAGTGTAAAAGAAAGCAAATATGTTTGTTCTGCTGCACCCAAATACACACACACACACACGCAATTTGGGAATTTGAGAAAGTGCTGTGGCACCACCACAAAATACCTAATAAGTGGATCACCGCTTTAGTGTTCCCCTGTCTCATCTATGGCTCTTAGGCTGCATCTTATTCAGCAGCACCCCTCTTTTTTCGTGTCTATTGGACATTGGCCCCGCTCAGAAGACACCTTAAACCATGGCCATAGGTGTTTGCATAGGGTGTGCTGGGTGTGCCTAGGCACACCCTAATTTCCCAGGATGACCTCCACTTTCCTGCCCTTCCCCTCAAATTGGGGCTTTTAAAAGGTCGGGAAAGTCTCCGGAAAGCTGCCATTAGCATCCATGAGGGAACTACACACTTTCCAGAGACCCTGGAAAGTGCACTGTCTTACCCTCCTCCGCTCCAATCAGGGCCTTTAAGGTACACACTCTAATGAAATGAGCTGCGCATGCCTATGGCCACAGCTTTAACCACAGTGGTTAAGCCAGAAAGTTGGGCCTTGTTCAGAAGACACCTTAAACTACAGCTTTAACCACGGTGAATAAGGTAAAAAGCCTTATTCACCATGGTTACAGCAGTGGTTTAAGGTGTCTTCTGAACACGGCCTGGCTATCTGCCTTACTCACCATGGTTAAAGCCATGGTTTAAGGTGTCTTCTGAACATTGTAATCACTTTCATATGGGATTGTCTAATTTGGCTAATTACTGGCAGTGCAATACAGCTAATGCTTCTTTTAAACATATGTTTTGGCAATGTCCAATAGTTCCTTCTTTGTGGGGAGGGGAGGTCATTATACAGATAAAGTTTGTACTGGAACAGTCTTTAATATTCACTTATGGACACACTTAAATTATTCACCTACTTCATGAAAATTAACAAATGGTTAATGTAAATGGATTCTTTTCACAGCTCAGAGACTGATATTACAACATGGGAATGATAAACACTCATGTCCTATAATGCAATGGATTGAGGACTTAATAATGTTCTCAATATTTGAATGGGTGGCATATACAAGCCACCTTCAAATAGATACTTTTTTCAATATTTGATCCATGTTTGTTGAAGCCTATATATAATTGGTAGAATGTTGTATACATTTTATACAAATCCATGTATGTATATTTTAAAAGAGCAGGAGAAAACATTTGTGTGGATGTCCATGGGCACCACATTTAGGCCCCCTTCGTGGGCACCATTGGAGATGCTGACAGGTGCCATGGTGCCCATGGGCACCATATGGGGGGTGGATGAATTAAAGGCTCTCCTCTTTGCTGTCTGACATGCATCAGTATTTCAGATAGCTCACTGCATCCACAATTCGCTGCTGTTTGAGCATCTTTTTTGTTTCAAACTGATGGCCTTCTTCCCATCAACAGTGATATGACTTGGTCAATAAAATGATTATGGGTGCAATTGTGTGCCTGTTTAGACAGGAAAAAGTCATATAACTGCCTACCTTAAAGAACATAAAGAGAGCTCTGCTGGATTAGACCAAGGTCCATCTAGTCTAGCACTCTGTTCACACAGTGGCCAACTAGCTGTCAACCTGGGACCCATGGGTGAAACAGCACCCTCCGCTCATGTTCTCTGCAATTGATGTGCCAGTCTTGCACCCTAAGTCACTGAGGTCAAATGAAGCTAGTTCAGAGCAAAGACAAGTCCCTCAATGATATTGCCATGTAACCAAATCTGGAAGAAAAAGGCACAGAAGCAGCAGCTGAGCAACAGCAGAACAGTACAAATAAAGTAAGATATGAGGGAACTTTCAGGGACTATTTCAGGTTTCCCAAATCTCATTTTTTACATCAGACATATTTATGCCTTTCCAAATGCAGTATAGTGTTAAACAAATTAAAGCACAGAAAATGAAGACTGACAGAAAAGCATTTTTTTAACTAATTGCCAAGCCCCAGCCTTAATGTAAATCCAGGTTGCAATGTTTGATACCCCCCCATTATTGTCTGTGAGAGCACTGGCTTCACAACCCAATCACAGCTCGCACAGAAGGACCCCCCCCCCCAAATGGACAATGCTTGCCTACTCTACTATGAGCCAAGGGGAAGAAGGCACTTTATATCTGACTTCCCCAACCTGGCGCCCTCCAGATGAGTTGGGATGCAACTCCCACTATCCCCAGGAATGACAGGAGTTGTAGACCAAACACATCTGAAGGGTGCTAGGTTGGGGAAGTCAGATGTAATAGAAGGTGCCGTGCTTCCCCTCGGCTCAGAGTAAAGCTGCTGCTCCTATGAAGACATGGTATTCCATTCCAGACCTTCACTACAGTGCACCACAGATGACAAGGCCCAGCTCTAATTCCAGGTGCATTCTGTGCAAAGCAAGCCTCGGAGTTGTTCCAGGGGGATAAGAAATGAACACCCATGTATCAATTCTCATTCTTTCCTTGCTTTAAACTCTCCCGGTGCCCATAATTTCTAACATTAGCTCAGTACAACACACCAATCGTCAATTTCCATCTAGAAGCAAGCAACTACAACTGGGCAATGATTTCATAGAGGATCTGACTGCAAAAACTCCTTTTGGCTGGTATAAGAGATGGACAGTATACATAGTAGTTGTACTCATTGCCACTACTTCCAATCTATGTCCTATGTTTGCCTTGTTTTGTCTTGATTTAAGTTATAGAATAAACTACCTCAAGCGGGCACCATACATCAAGAGGTATGTAATGGGAGGAGGCACACCGTGTAGCTCGGCTTGTCAGGTTTGGTCTTAATAACTCTACCAAACTACCTAAAGGAATAAAGAAATGTTCTTACGTATCTCCAGATTTGCGATAATTTTCTGGACATTCCAAAGAAAGACAGCGGAAAGCACCCTGAATATTAAAGCAGGTCTCGTTGTATGAGCAGGTATGTGTTTCTGTAACACACTCGTCGATATCTGCAAAATGAGAAACAGCAAAGAGAGAGAAAAGTATGCTTCCTGTGGGTGTACACATTTGATAATAGCCTGGTTCACACTGAGGCAGCAAACCTGGGTCTGGGGGCTAGACTGCTTCAGATGGCAATGTGGAGTTCACACATTGAATATTTTTCCGAATTAAAAAACCAAACTTCAACATATAAAATAGTACATCAGAGACAATGATAGTGAGAACTCTTCTCCCTGACGTGCTTGATTTCTGCCTGAAGGAGATTTGTGCAGGAGCATATTGGACAGCATTCAATCATGTAAGCTCCCACCTGCAGTTTGAAGTGGTACAATCCAGGCTTAGGTTTATTGCATCAGAGAGAGGGAGAAAGAGAGAGAGAGAGATGGGCCAATATCCCTATGCCACAGTTTAAGTAAAAATAACACAATGCCAGCTTTATTGGGTTTTTTTTTTAAAAAAAGAGTTATCAAAGAAAGCTGGGTGATCCCTTAGTTGTACAGAAAAAGAGTTTTCTCCGTTGTAGAAATGAGAATGACTGACTTCGACATAAAAAGCAAAGAGTCTGTAGCAATTAAAAGACTAAGAAATTTATTATGGTAGAAGCTTTTGTAGACTGGGGTCCATGTCATCAGTGCATGAAGTTACCTTCAGTTGTCAAGGAAAAAAATGTTGCAAGCAGTAGGACCACACATCAATGGAATGCAGAGATTTATCAAGTAAAGTATGAAAAACACATACAATGACCATTCACAACCATAGTAACTGCTGATAAAACAGACATTCCTGATTTGCTGTGTTAATTAATATATGCAGTCCACCTGTTAGACGCTTGTCTGAACTGAGTCAAAGGGGCTGTTCATACATAATGGTAGCAAATCGTGGGTTAATTAACCCACAACGTGCCATGGCACGTACAGAGCATGTTCTGTAGTCTTTTTGATTATTCGATCCCGACTGGGCTAATTGGGGATTGCTACATGATGTCTGAACCCAAACACCATAGGTTAATTGTGGGTTAAACAATCCACACTTAACACAACGACTAATTGTCTAACCCAGGATTAACCTATAGTGTCCAGGTTCAGACATCAAATAGCAATCCCTGATTGGCCTGATTGAGGGTTGACTATTCAAAATGGCAGTGGAATGCAGCTGGTACACAGTGTGGCAAATTGTGGGTTAATTACATGCAAACCAGGTCATAGACATGTTAGTTTGAATTAAGGAGGTGCTACATAGGAGGTGACACATAGGAATTGGAGTTCAATTCCATGTGTGCGTGTGTGTGTGTATTTGAGTCCTAAACAAGGATGGCCAGAAACAAATAACAAGATGAACTGCTTAAGTATTTCCTGCTATTATCAGTGACAACAACAAAAATCCACATGCAAAACACACCGGTGGCCCCCCAATTATGGAATGATCTCCCCGACGAGGCTCACCTGGCGCCAACATTGTTATCTTTTCGGCGCCAGGTCAAGACTTTCCTCTTCTCCCAGGCATTTAACAGCATATGATGAGGGTTTTTGTGTTGTTGTGTTGTTGTTGTGCTTTGACCCAGAAGGATATTGTAATTTTAACTTGTTTTTATGCTTTATGCTTTTAAATTTTGTATATCGGTGTTTTAATTGTTCAATGTTTTTAATTTTTGTAAACCGCCCAGAGAGCTTCGGCTATGGGGCGGTATATAAATGGAATAAAATAAATAAAATAAATATATTCTTCAGGAGAAGGCATGAGATTCCTACATTCAGAAGGCCTATGAAGAGGTATTCAGATAATGAACTTTGAAAGTAACTTTGGGATAATAAATCTCCCAAAATTTTGAGACAGTTTTCAAACTCCATGAAACCTCTTGGGATCCCCCTATAAATTGAGTATTATTTGTTCATGTGTGGATTGGCCCAATAGATCCACCTAATGTTCTGTTCTAGGAGTCAACGTCTAGTGCCAAAAGATTAATCATGCATTTGGCAACTAGTATAGCCTCCCAAAAGCAAACTTGCTAGCTTGGGCCAGATTTACATCAAGCAGGATATAACACTATGAAAGTGGTTTGAAAACAGTATATGTAATGTGTCTTAGGCCCCACAGTTGTCAGTGCCCTTCAATACCATTATAAATCAGTAGTGTAAATCCTGCTTGGTATGATAGCTCACAGTCTGGGAACAAATCCCCAAACTGAAAGTATAAGATCACAGCTATCGAGTCCAACCCCCTGCTCAATGCAGGAATCTACCTTAAAGCATCCCTGACAGATAGCTGTCCAGCTGCACTTTGAAAGCCTCTAGTGTGGGAGAGCCTAGGTTATGGGTTCCATTGTTGTACTGCTCTAATAGTCAGGAAGTTTTTTCTGATGTCCAACTGGAATCTGGCTTCCTGTAACATGAGCCCATTATTCCATGTCCTGCACTCTGGGATGATTGAGAAGAGATCCTGGCCCTCCTCTGTGTGACAACCTTTCAAGTATTTGAAGAGTGCTATCATGTCTCCCCCTCAATCATCTCTTTTCCAGGCTAAACGTGCCCAGTTCTTTCAGTCTTTCCTCATAGGGCTTTGTTTCCAGATCCCCGATCATCCTTGTTGCCCTCCTCTGAACACGCTCCAGCTTGTCTGCATCCTTCTTGAAGTGTGGTGCCCAGAACTGGCCGCAATACTCAAGATGGAGCCTAACCAGTGCTGAATCTTCTGCCGCTCCCAGACTGTGGAATGACCTGCCGGAGGAGACTCGTCAACTTAACAGTCTTTTAGAATTTAAAAAAGCCATAAAGACTGTTCTCTTCCGGCGGGTATATCCAGTGGAATTTTAGAATGTTTTAAGGATGTTTTTAGGATGTTTTAGGATGTTTTAATACAGTTTTAACAATATGTGACATTTTTTAATTAGTTTTATGTATTTTATCATATTGTTGTTCCCCGCCTCGATCCAGACGTAGCGGTAAGAAATAGATTATTATTATTATTATTATTATTATTATTATTACCAGTACCTTGCACAATTTGGAAGCCATGCTTCTATGAATGCAGCCCTAAATAGCATTTGTTTTTTTTGCAGCCACATCACACTGTTGGCTCATATTCAGCTTGTGATCTTGAACAATTCCAAGATCCTTCTCACTTGTAGTATTGCTGAGCCAACTATCCCCATCTTGTAACTGTGCATTTGGTTTCTTTTTCCTAGGTGTAGAACTTGGCATTGATCCCTATTAAATTTCATTCTGTTGTTTTTCAGGCCAGCGCTCCAGTTTATCAAGATCACTTTGGAGTTTGTTTCTGTCTTCCAGGGTATTCGCAATCCCACCCAATTTTGTGTCGTCTGCAAATTTGATAAGCATTCCCTGCACCTCCTTGTCCAAATCATTAATAAAAATGTTGAAGAGCACTGGGCCCAGGACTGAGCCCTGCGGTACCCCACTTGTTACCTCCCCCCAGTGTGAGAAGGTACATTGATAAGCACTCTTTGAGTCCGATTCTGTAGCCAACTGTGGATCCACCTAATAGTTGTTCCATCTAGCCCACTTTTCACTAGTTTGTGAATCAGAATGCCATGGGGCATGTTCTCAAAAGCTTTGCTGAAGTCAAGATATATTATGTCCACAGCATTCCCACAGTCCACAAGGGAGGTTACCAGATCAAAAAATGAGATCAGAGTCATCTGACAGGATTTGTTCTTGACAAATCCATGCTGGCTTCTAGTAATTACTGCATTGTTTTCAAGGTGCTTACAGATTGACTTCCTTATAATCTGCTCCAAAATTTTCCCAGGGATGGATGTCAGACTGACTGGTCTGTAGTTCCCAGGTTTCTCCTTTTTGCCCTTTTTGAAGACAGGGACAACATTAGTCTTCCTCCACTTCACCAGTCTTCTATGATTTCACAAAGATAACAGACAGTGGTTCTGAGAGTTCCTCTGCCAGCTCCTTCATTATTCTAGGATGCAGATGTGTTTGAAACTGTGTTAATTCTGACTATCAGCTTCCCTCAAGTAAAAAAAGAGAGCACTGCTAGCACACAAGATTTTGGTACATGTGGTGGAAAATCCAAGCAACACCTTTCCATGGTAAAATAATAATTTTCAAATTAAATAACCAACATTTTTACTATACTTTAATGGCAAAGAACATTAGGCAGTTGCTTTCCTCCACATCATGGTAGGTTTGACCCTCAGCAAGGTGGGGGGAATACATATGGGGAGAAAGTAGGAATCCTCCAACAAAGAAAGAACTGGGAAGGAATATCTGCAGAATGTGGCCACCCGTGCGTTGTTGGAACAAGTTGGTCAGATCATACATCACCTAAACTGCCTCAGCCCAATTTAAAGCACTGTTTTTAACCTTTAAAGTCTTAAATGGTTTGGGGACCAAATTATGTGAAGAACCGCCTTCACTCATATCAGCCTGTCCCCACAACAACAGGGGCCTTTCTCAATGACCACTTTTGATGACAGTTAGGTAATGAGTGGGGGCCTTTTCCACAGTGGCCCCATACCTCTGTAATGGGTTGCCATTGGCAGTCCATCAGGCCTCAACATTGCAGACTTTTCGGAAGGCTCTGAAAACCTACTGGTTTGCGCTGGCCTTCCCCTGATTGTGTATGTATTTATTGTTGTTTTTAGACTGTTGTTTTTATGAAATTGTATCAGTCTGTCTTACTATTGTAAGATGTGTTATGTCATTGCATAAATAAATCTGCTTCACATGTAGCAACTTGACAAAACTTTTATAGCCACCTTTCCCATATACATTTCACTTTGTGACAGAACATTACAATGGCTCTAAAATTCTGCTTTTTCTAGACTACAAACACTGGCTCTTTCTGCTTATGAATGTCACATTCGTGCAGTTACATTTTCAACATACCTTGACAGTTCCGTGCATTGGAGGCCAATTTATAACCTGAAGAGGGGCATGTACATTGAAAACTCCCTGGAACATTAATGCACCGATAGGCACAGATATGTCCTCCAGTGGGTAAAGCACATTCATCAATATCTGAAAAGCACATTCGAAAATTAGCAAGCACAACACAGGCAATTCACTGCCTTATTGCAAGAGCTTTTCACTTAACCAGAACGACTGACTTAGAGCTTGAATAATTAACTTTGAGCTTGAGTACATGTGAAATTGACCCAGTTAAGCAACGGGTGAAATCAGACCGCAGAATCCCACTGACGTATCGTCTTGGTTGCTGGATCATAAGAACAACTCAACATCGTTCCAGACGCTAGGGGGTAATAGAGGATCTCCTTTAGCCTGATCAGTTCCTAGTTCCAGCTCCCAATCCTTCTTCTTCCTCCTCCTTCCTCTGCCTCCCCAACAGTGCCGTGCCGTCTCTCCAGCGAGGGAGCAAGTAACCCTATCTCATGCCTTCACTTATTTACTCACACAGCTTTAGGGGGTGCTTGCGATTAACCAGTATTAGATAGCCTTCTCTGATGATGTGCATACAGAGAAAGTCAGTTGATTTTAACTTCTTCTGAACTGGCGCTAGCCTGCGTTTATTGCCTCAAATACTAAATGTTATATTGCTGTGCTTTCTCTGTTACGTCACTCTCCTGTAAGTCACATCAGAGTTTCCAACACTAGTGCTGCACAATTCCAAGATACTCAGGGAGTGCCAGAAGGTTTAGGAAGAAATGTCATCTCTGTTTGCATTCCCCCCCCCCCCCATACCTGCATAGATTTAAGGCTTCTATGTGGGTGTAGCCTAAACCCAAGACGTATAGCCTGAGCTTTCCTAAATCTTTGACGGAGACACCCAACATCTCATGCTTGAATTCTCCAACCAGCAGTGAATGTTGGTGGATTCCCACAGACATTCTACTAGGAGGAACATGAACTCCGCTGGCCCAATTCCACACACAGCAAAATCTGGTGGCTACTTGCCCTTAAACTGTAATGTAGCTGGCCCCAGTGTTTAAAACACAAGATAATCTGTCATAAATAATCTCTGCAGACATTGTTACGGCCCTTTGAAGAAGGTCTAAGAATAAAGCAAGAGGCCAAAACGCTTTTCACCAATAAATTTGTTTACAGCATCCTGAGGCTGTTCTTTCCCGTTGTGAATACTTTCAGGGGGGATTTGCATATCTCTACAAACTCCACAATTCTATCAGAATCTGGTCTTTTTGAACATGCTACCTTGCTTCGCAGCTTAAGTGTGTTCTTATGCTCATTTGAAAAGTGGCAAGATTTTATAGGTGTCCACACATACCAAGGTCAGCAACACAAAGGGCTGGTTCAGACATGCTGCTCTCCAGTACACAACAAAGCTGGGACGGTGTCTGAATGGGAGGGGCCATAGCTCAGTAGTGCAGCACATATGCTTTGTATCCAGAAGTTCCCAAGTTCAGCCTCAAACCTCTTTGAATTAGAATATCCCAAGGTAGATGGTTGAGAACGACTCCTCTGCCTGAACCTTTGGAGAGCTGTTGCCAGTCGCAATACATAATGGACCAGTGGCCTTAAATCTGTACAAGGCCCCTTCATCTGGGCAGTGGGCATAATGATGGCTACTCACCTTCACATGTGATCCCATCTATGTCACTAAGCTGGTAGCCCCTCCGACAGTAGCACTGATAGGAGCCATATACATTGGCACACTCTTGGCTACAGGGATTACTTTCGCATTCATTCAGGTCTGGAATCAACAAAAATGCATGAACGCAAAGCAATATCGTTGACCCGGCTTTGATCCTATTCACTATGAACGCCATTCATTTAATTTAATAAAATTCTATTCATATCCCATCATTCCTCCAAGGAGCTCAAGGCTTCTCCCCAGGCTCCCACCCATTTGATTCTCACAACAACCCTACGAGATAGGTTAAGCTGAGAAATACACCACTGTCTTATCTGACACTGGGCAGTATCCAACGGTGTTGTTCTGCAAACTCAAATAGTGCCAGCAGAGCTTTGCCAAATCTCTCCATTAGGCAAGCGCTTGTTTAACTGGTTGCACAACTGCAGCTGGGCAAACATAACTTCAGTTAGATTCTCCTCTTCTGCATAGTTTGGGACCCGATTTCTGCTAGCGCAATATCATGACACAGGTGGATAATGCCCTCTAACTATTACACCACACTGGCTTGCAGTCCTAGACAGGCTTCCTTGGATACAAGTTCCATTAAACTCAATGGGGCTTGCTTTAAAATAAACATGTACAGGATTTCACTGCAAAGGTTGCAACTAGGCGCGTCATCAGACAGGTGGATTTTCACATTTCTCTTCCGTCGCTATGGCCTCTGGTTGCTGCCGTCCCACAATAGCAACGGTCTCTTTGCACGGGGAGAGAAAGAGGAAGCAGCAACGGCCACGTGGGCCATTCATGGGCCATTGATATCACGCCACTTTTCCTGCACACAGCAGGAAATGGCGGCACATTCCATTTTTTTTTTTAAAAAAGATGGATTAAGAGGGGTCTATTTTGCGACAGAAAACCAAGCGGACGGAGCGTGAGGCAGACGTCATCATCTAAAGGACAAGTGAACATCCGTAAGTGGGCAGTAGCGAGCATGCCATAAAATGCTAATCTGATGACGCTCTACGCTGAACTTGTGATGAAGAGCATCTTACCTTCACATGACCTCCCATCAGCTGAAAGTTTGAAACCCATTGTACAGCTACAATAATAAGACCCAGCCGTGTTTTCACATTTGTGAGCACACAGACGACCAGGGTACCGTCGACATTCATTCACATCTATGAAGATAAATAAGTCACTATGAAGATTTCTGTTTATACTCACAGAGAAAGACATAAATCAGGTTCTTTAAAAATAGATTTGTCAACATCATCTGAATGATTCAAACAATATTATGGCTTCGGATTGATCATTTCATCCTGCCTTCAGCTTAGTGGGATAGTAGTTCTAAGTTTGGCCCTGTACCTTACTTGTATTGTAGGAAACTTGGATCACATCAGGCCATAATAACAGGGCACTCCTTTCTGTGCCAGCGCCAGCATCCAGTGGCAGTATGGGAAGGGATGACATGATCAGCATAGCCTCACATGACCAGAGCATCATATGTCACTGAAGCAACATGGGACCAAACCGTAAGAACATAAGAAGAGCTGGGGTGGATCAGAGGCTTATCCAGTCCAACATTCTCTTCCCACCGTGGCCAAGCAGATATCCAAGGGAAGCTGAAATGAGGGTTCTCATGGTCCTCAGCAACTGGTATACTGGAGGTAATGTTTAGCTATCAGGACTAGTCGCCATTCATAACTTTTCTCTCCATAGAATACCAGAGCTTTTGGGCTGGCTCCCCCCCCCCCCCGCCAAATTGCCGCCCCACTCTCAGGGGCATTTTGGAGATTTTTTTAAGAGGGGCGTTTTTTAAGGGTTTATGGGGTGGGCAGACTAACCATTGCTAGCAGGGACATAGTGGCCTCCACCCCCTTTTTATTTTGAAACAACAAGGGGCTCTCTCAGTAACTGCCACCTCCCCCTGCCCCCAGAATACTTGATATGCAGCATCATTCCAGGTCATTCAGGACATTCAGCTGTCACAGGAAATGCCGTTCAATAGAGAGGACCAGCATTTTTTTTAATGGCAGCTGCCATTTCTTCCTGTGAAATTCCCAGGGACAATGCTGTGTTTGGGGCATTCTGGGGAGAAATGAGAACTAACAGCTGGCTGCTGCTGAGAGGAACTCTGTGTCATAATATTTAGAATTTTAAAGAGAGAAAAAACCACACTGTTGCCACAGTCCCAAACCCTTTAAAACTCCTTACAACAAAATAAATTTTAAAAAATCCCCCAATTTCATCCTCTTTTCTCGCAAGAATTTTATAAGCCTAACATGTTCTAAGAAAGAGATCTTCCTAAAATGTTAGTGTTACCGCCACTGTGAGACTTTAGGATAGAGAAGGTTAAAAAAAGGTAAAATAGAAAAATATTTTAAATGTATATTTAGCACCATTTGAAAAAGAAAAAAGAAAAAAAGAACGAAAGCAAATTTAATACTGCAATCCTATACATGTCTATTCAGAAGTAGGGCCCATGGGTTGGATTCAGATGACATGCCATGGTTTGTCATGTGTTATTTAACCCATGCTGAGCCTGAGGGCATCAGTTTGCATATGCAACCCCAGTATGGAGATTGTCATGTGAACCCAGCGAGTGTGGGTTATGCAAAGCTTGTTTAATGCTTACTGGGCTCTCATGACACAACAACCCCCAAGTGGTGGTTACATGTTCAGAATGGCAGCTGCACATCACAGCCTCACCATGGGTGTTGTGATGGGCAAACAGGTAAGTTACTCCCAGGTAAGTGTTTATAGGGTTGAAACCTATCTGTACACTTTTTATGATTCTCTCCTATCATTAAAAACTGGAAAAATGACCATCTTTGGAAAAAGCTATTTCCATTAAAATGTAGAATGAATGGAACTGCAATGTCTAAACTAAAAGCCCTGAGAAAATAGATCAGCTGACTATTGCTAAGGATTTTTAAATTACCAAACTATCATCTATTTAAATTGTGGCCTAATACAAGCCATCAAACAAATCAAGAGATCCGCTGATAAGCAGAGCTGCACATATCTTCTTAGGAACAAAAGCAAACGTCAAAGGGTTGGAAAGCTGGAGTAAAGAGTTAGGGTGTGAAACTGCCGTATGAATGTGGAGCCAGTAAATGTCACTTACCAGAGCAAGATCTCGTAATTGTATCAAAATAGTAGCCAGCTCGGCACTCACAACGGTAGGTGCCAGGAGAATTGATGCAAGTGTGACCTTCTCCGCAAGGCTGGCTGGGTAGCAAACATTCGTCTACATCTTGGGGAAGAGGAAAGGTTAGAAAAACAGTGTGAGATGAAAGCGTAATAGGAAAAGATCAGCAGGCATTCTGTTCAACAATGTAAAATTAGGCTCTTGCCCAGAGACTTCGCACACTGTCTTCATTTGCATGTACTTCCCAACTCACCTCACAACTGTACATAGGCACAATACACCAAGAACATTTTCCAAAGAACCCCAATACTTAGTGGGTGCTTACGTGGTCCAGGGCTCTCTTAGTGGTGGCATCACAGTTATGGAATTCTTTGCCCAGAGATGCTTGCCTCATCAGTTCGCTATTTCCAAGGTGATACATAAAAACAGGATTTCTTGGGAGGCCTTGGACTTTTGGAATGTAACCGGCTGCTGAATAACTTCCCGATTTTGGAGTTGTTCATGACCTGTCTGCTATTAGTTACTATAGCAAGACATTTTGTTTTATTATTCTAATTGTATTTATTTAGATCTATTTATAAGGCATTTCTATGCCACCATTCAGTCCGTAACAGGGTTGCTAATTTTATTAAGCATCTTGGAAGCATTCTCTGCTGAGGCTTTGTATAATAGAACGGATCCAAATTCAGGGGCTATAGCTCAGCATGAAAGAGCACCTGCTTTGCATGCAGAAGGTTCCAGGTTTGATTCCCGGCTTCTCCAGGTAGGACAAGGAAAGGAGCCTGCCTGAAACCCTGGAAAGCCACTGCCAGTCAGTGCTGACAATACCAGGCTAGATGGACCAATGGTCGGACACAGTATAAGGCAGCTTTTTATGTTCGTTATATATGTTCCCATTGGGTTACAGTTTTCACACTGAAAAATGTGCATTCCATTGAACAGTTTAGAGAATGGCACGAATTATCAAAGTCTTCCTCTGCTGGACACCACAGCTCAGACAGTGTTGTGCAAAGGCCTCCAAAAGGCTACTTTTAAAGTTCGAGCTCATTGTGCAGTGTGGCGTCACTACCCCCCCCCCCCCCAGTGTCGCTATCCGCAACTTCTCTTTCACTGCCAGCACCCTCTTCTTTTTTAAAAAAAGAGGGGAATTTAAACCTTCTTATTATTTATTTTTGTGCGTGAGTGTATATCACCAATCTATTAGCAACAACGGAGACCAAGAAAGTGTGGTTAAAATAACAAAGCAATATTGAAAACTTTGTTTATAAAGAAAAAGGTATTTAAATACAACTTATGGTTAAAGTTATTAAAATAAATATACCTCTCAACACCTCCCAGGGCAAACTAGCCCCTCCCCAAAAAAACCAAAGCCCCAATCCCCTAATCCTACCCCGGTGGAACCCCGTCCTTCTCTCCACCCTTTCTCCCTCTCCACTCCCTCTCCTTTATCCTCTCTCTCTCTCTCTCTCTCCCCTCCAAATAAAACAACCAATCAGACGACAACATTCAAACAGCTCAACTCCCCCTCCCCCCTGCTTACCATTGCCTGTAATAAAAAAAAGAATTGGCCAAAGCAAATCAAGCCCTGAAACAAACACTCAAAAACGTACAAATAAACAACAACAGAAAATGCCATTGTGTCACATGCAGCCTCTGAGCTATTCCATAGGGCACAGCTCAGGGAAGCCCTAGGGCCCCTAAAACAAGGGTGCTAATATGCAATCCTTGAGCTGGAACCGGGTGCAATTAAACTTTGGGAGTGTTTCCGTGTAACTGTAGGCAGAGATATTATTAGTCACTTGGGCTAGGGGAAGGCTTACAGAGAGTCTATACAAGGGGATCCTGCCTAAGATTTAGCAGAGTCAAGCCTGGAGATTTCCTGGAGCTTGGTCACAAAAGCGGAGGTATTTACAAAGCTTGTCTTCCCATGGCCCAGAAAACTTCCTTGAGCTCGGCCCTATAGGCCAAATACTTTAGGAATTGTTGAACATTGGATCAGGTATTATTACATTTTAGATTATGTATTACATAGCCTTAAAAGACAGACTTTGGGGATTCTGAATATTTCCTTCTAGTATTCAGGATTAAAATGAAAAAGTGAAGATTGAGGTGTTTATTGACAGCTAACAAACATGATAAATAATGGAATTCCCATGTTCAGAAGCACTATATGCCACTTAGCACCACCGAGGTATTGAGCAGTAGGGGAGGCCATCACCACCAGTGGTTAGAGTGTTGGACTGGGATGACTGGGGAGAACCAGGTTCAAATCCCTACTGAGCTATGAATCTCCCTAGGTGATCTTGGGCCAATCACTATATCTGACCTTAATCTACCTTATAGGATTGTCATGAGGATAAGATGTGTATTGTCAGGGGAAGGCGGGTAAGAACCATGCATGCTCATGGGAGGAAAGATGGGATATAAATGTAATGATTAATAAATAAATAAATCTAGCTGGGGCAGGACACTGGAGTAAATGGATGTTTGGTACTGACCAACGCATCTTGTTCCTTCTTCATTAAGATGGTAGCCTCGCCCACAATTTGGCACATTCCTATGGCAAGCGTAAGAGCCATCCGTGTTGATGCATGTCTGCCCAGTGGGACAAGGAGTATTAGCACTCAAGCATTCATTAATATCTGCAATAGGACAAACATTACATTAAAAAGGAAATGCTTCTCAATGTGCAAACACTTAAGGGGAGAAACGCTATCTTCAAAATTCTAACGGAAAACATTCCTTGGAAAAGGCACAGCATACGCAGCAGCAGCAGCAGCAACAACATAAATTGAGGACATTCTCGAGAGACAAAATGGAGGCAGCTATTCTCTCAGTACTGACTGGGTGGCTCAAGCACTTCCAAGTCAATGATAACTAGCTTTCAGGTGCAACATGCCTTACCAATACAGTTGCCTAGCGCATCTTGTATGAAGCCACTCCTGCACTGTTGCTTGGGTCGGCAACGGAAGGATCCTGGAGTATTCTGACAGATAAAATCGGGGAGGCAGTTATGAGTACCAGTCTCACACTCGTCAATATCTGGTACGTCACAAAAGAAAGAATTTGTTAGCAGAAGGTCTTGTGGAGCCATCTTGTCATGCTTCAGACACAAGCAACATTTAAGCAGGTCAGACCAAATCTGTTTGCATTGAAAGGCTATCACGACACTGCAGGCTTAGGGCAGAAATGATCCAGCTAAAATTAAACACTTTGAAGACCATTCATTTCATAGGGAGAAAGTTTAGCACACATTTGTTCTTTCATTGAATCAATGGAACTTAAAAATCCTCAACTTTCGCAGGACCACACCTAAAGTGATTTCTCCAGGACACCCACAGCCATGTCCACAGTTGAGATGGAACCTGGACCCAAGCTTTCCAGGTCCAAGAACACTTTGTACTAGAACACACTGTATCGCTAAGCAATGAATGTAAGAATAAATAAAAATAATTGATTCAAACTGATAACGCTCAAAAGAAATTCTGACTATAGAGATATTAATTTATATACAACATGTTTTACATTTGTAATAGGACAAGAGTAACCCAGAAATTGGCAGGGCTGCACTGGAGTGAGCCTTCTGTACACTTGCCACTTCCACTTTGCATCTGGTTTCTCAAACAACTCAGGAACGCCCCTTTCCTTGATTGTGCGATGTGACATGCAAACCTGGGACTGTGGGACAACCAAGCTAAAGTTTTAACCCAGCAGCAAACTCTGAGTTCAAACTCTGGGTTGTTTGTCCCTCAACCACCCAGAGTTCTGTATTTGTACGTTGCATCAAAGCGGTATGCATGCAGGCAGGCTACGTTCTCACTCACTGCTGGGCAGCCCCAACTAACTATGAGTTGTTTAACCCACAGTTCGTTATTACAAGTGAACCGGGCCATACTGTTGGGGACTTCCCCTTACTCCAGCTGGGAGGGAGAAGGGCTAAGAAGAGGGGGTTGCTGGGGAAGCTCCCTCTATCCATTGTTCCTCCACTACAAATTGAACTGTTGGGAAGTGGTAGGGTAAGGATGTAACACAATGGTGCTTAGAGTACGCATTGTCAAATGCCTCATTTTGCCCTTTATGTGACAAGCATATTTGCTATGTATATATTGGGTCTTGCCGCAGTAAACATTCTGAAGTGTTTATGGCCACAAAATGGAGCTACAGCCTATCGGAGAGGCCCCGCACACATCTCCTAGAAGGTATGGAAACAAGTCTCCTCTTCCCACTTCAAAGCGTTTACCTCTGCAAACACCAACAGGTATCTGGCAGACACGCTTGCTGAATTTTGTGTGAACTGGTACTAACAGTTAAATTCAAGAAAGCAAGATGATTTATCATCTGTAACTGTTGTGCACTTGGGCAATGATCTACCTTTCTTTTTTCCTGGGGAAAATTCGAAGCCTACCTTTGCAAAGATTGTTCTCAGTTAGTTCATAACCAGTTCCGCAACTTGTCTCGCGCTGACAGCGAAAAGATCCTAGCGTATTGATACAAATTTGTCCAATGCCACAAGAGTTGCTTGAAGTGATACACTCGTTAATATCTAGGAGGACATTAAGGTGAAAAGGTTTGAAACTGCAAATTCGTCAGACTGCCCCATCATCGGAAAGACAAGCTTCAAAGCGGTTGGAGGCAGCGAACAGCATGTATAATTAGGCCCTCAAAATAAACAAAAAGCAAAAAACAACACACAACCTTATTTCTGAAGTAATCTTTTAGAAAGAGAGAACAGCTGATTGTATTGCGCCAGCAGGAGCAGCAACCGCAGGTGCAACAGGAATTTAGCGGTTCTACAGGTAACCCCAGAAAAGAGCGGAAACGCACATTTTCAAATCAGGGCAGGTCAGTGGAGCTCCCTTCTGCATTCAGTTATGTGACCCCAAACCGGCAGACTGTAACCAACATACAGGTTGAATACTTTACTGAGAACAAGACCTTAGCCTTGCATTAAACACAGTGATGCAAGATGCATCTACAATCTTCCTCTTCAATCCGCTCCGCTTCCATTTGTCTCTCTGAACTCATGCTGCAAGAGGAGGGAGTCTTCACGGAAACGCATTGAGAATCACGTTCAGCTTTTCTCCGCTTTTTCCTGAAACCGGCTTTGGTCCATCAGCAGCACACTAAGCTGAAAAAAGGGGACGATACCCCTTCGAAACCAAAGGCTTTCACAGGACACACTGCACTCTGAAATCTGCCTTACTTGGGGGTAGAGTCACACCAGTCAAAATGAACATCATCAATGAGAGGCTTAGTCCCCGCCCCTCCCCCTTTCCCCTGCTCAGAGACAGGAAATGTATTGTGTATTAGGCATCCAAGGAAAAGAGGCGGAGCTTTCCCCCCCCTTCATCCCATCCCTTCCGTGCATGTTTGCTCAGAAATAAGAATTAAATCTCACTCCCCTGCAGTGAATCTTTCATGTATCTTTACCTCCCAGCTCTGGAATCTTTAACTAAAACTCCCAGCTCCGACATCACCTTAAAGTGCGATAGTGATATTGTGCTACATTGCTACTGCGATACAAGTTGTAAATCAAGTGGGAAAACAGCGGGAGGGAGAGGATGCAACTATGGCTGATTGCAGTAGTTCTAATGTGATGTAGAGCAGAGTAATAGTAAGTGAAAGACTAAAGAGCAGCAAGAAAGGGAGCAAGCAAGATTGCAATTGAGGGCCTTTTCAGTGGTGGCCCCTCAATAATGGAATGATCTCCCTGACGAGGCTCGCCTGGCACCAACGTTGTTATCTTTCCTCTTCTCCCAGGCTTTTAACAGCGTACGTTGAGGGTTTTGTTGTTGCTGTTCGACCCAAAATAGTTGTTTTTAAATGGATATTGTATTTATAACCAGTTTTTATGCTCTTCATGGTTTTAAATTTTGTATATCGGTTTTTTAATGTTCAATGTTTTTATTTTTTGTAAACCACCCAAAGAGCTTTGGCTATGGGGCGGTATATAAATCAGGAGTGTGCACCGGATCGGGCCTGATCCACGATCCGGGCCCGATCTGGCCCATATCGGATAAAATTATCCGATACGATCCCCTGCCCCTGGATCGACTGATCCGATCCAATCCGAAAAGGACCTGATCTGGATCGGATTGAATCAGAGGATCGGGGGCCCTCCCCCCCTCGCGCTGCTTACTTGCCGGGGCCGTCCGCTGCTGTCTGCTGGCGCCCGCGAGCATCAGCGGATGGAAGCGGACGGACCCGGGAGGTAAGGAGCGCGGGGGAGGGGCTTACCCCCCCAAGGCCATCCGCTTCCATCTGCTGGCACCCACGGGCGCCAGCGGATGGAAGTGGACGGCCCCGGGAGGTAAGGAGCGCCGGGGATGGGGCTTACCTGCCAGGGTGGCCACTTCCCTCCGGTGGCGCCACCGGAGGGAAGTGGCCGCCCCGGCAGGTAAGCAGGGGGAGGAGGAGGGGGGCCCACTTACCTGCCTGGGACGTCCGCTCCCCTCCGCTCCTGGCTGCTACTGCGAAGCAGGCTTCGCAGTAGCGGCCAGGAGCGGAGGGGAGCAGATGTCCCAGGCAGGTAAGGAGCGCCGGTGACGGGGCTTACCTGCTGGGGCCCCTCCGCTGCCATCCACTGCCACCCAGGTGGCAGTGGATGGCAGCGGATGGGCCCAGCAGGTAAGGGGGATGCGGACATCCGATTTTCAGATCGAGATTGGGTCCAATCCGATCCAGGGGACCTCCAATTTTGTTCTGATCTGATCCAGAACAAAATTGGAGGTCCCGATCTGGTCCCGATCCAATCTGGGGGGTCCGTGCACACCCCTAATATAAATGCAATTAATAATAATAATAATAATAATATGGCTTCAAAGCTCTCTAGAGAAATGGTGCTAGTGCTGGGGGAGGGGGGAAACTAAAGGGAGGACACCACTCCTTGACCACCCTTCACCAGGTCAGAACATGTCAGAGACACATCACGTAGCATGCCCATCATGCTGACTTCCATTAGGAGGAATGGGGCACAGAACCACAACGGAGCTGTTTTTAAAGGGGAAACTCACACTAAAATGACTCTTCAAAAATGTGCCTTTTGGGGAAGGATGCTGCAGGGTTACTACGCAAATGACCCTGATGTGCTCTCCCACTGCATTAAATCAGCTACGTAGATTGACCGAAGGAGTGCTTGAAGAGCAGCTCGAATATAGCCAGGACAGTGGAGGCTGGTGGCTTCAAGGACAGCGGGGCAACGTATCTGCTCCTGGTTTCAGTAAGGACTCTAAAGGAACTCTCCAAGGCCCATTGTACCTTGGACAGCTCCTTCAGAGTTCTGGCTGGTTCTGACTGAAACCCGCAGAGGATTCACCGTCCCATTGGTATTGGAGTCACCAGCCTTCACTGGGGCGATCTGTTAAAAACAACACACACATACCAAAAGCAAAGCAAACAACCATTTTCTTTACCTTCACAAGTGAAACCATCAGGCTGCAGCTGGTAGCCCATGAAGCAAGAACAGAGGACATTGGAACCTGTATCCCGACATTGCTGGGTGCAGGGACCACCTCCTGTGAAGCCAAGGAGAGTTGTGAAGGGTAAGAGTGAATGGCAGCTAGTCCTTTTCAAAGGTTCATCATGAAAAAGCCAAAGGCCAACATCAACTATTTTACCTCTGCTGCTACATTATCTTCCATTAACTGCAGGTGGAGAAAACAAATGAGGTCCTAGAAATTAGTGGTTCCAAAGCAGAGCAGAATACACCAGTCTATCAAATGCCCTTTCTACACCAGAGGGGTGTTGAGGGCCGGGGAACCCGGAAGTGCCTGCTTCCAGGTTCGTCGCCCTAATACAGGTGTCATTGTGCGACAGCCCAGGTTCCTCCCGGGCCGTTGCACTTCGCAGCTGCCATTGTTTTCTTTTCTTGATCCGTGGAGCGCACACGAGCGCTCTTCCAAAACAAGGTAAGTTTTTTTAAAAAAAATGCACACGCACACCAGCCCCTTCCTTGCCCTCCTGGGGGTGGCGAAACTGGTGCCACCCCCTCCCCTGACGGGCAGGGAGTTGTGCAGTGAAGCTCCATGCCCATTTTGCAGCTGTGCGTACTCACGAGTAAGTGTAGCTGCACCCAGGATGGACGGGCACATCTTCGTGGTCCCGGGAAGTTCCCAGGACCGTGAAAGAATCGGGATTTTTCTGGTTTGTTTTCCTGGGGAAATCCCGTGCCCCCCACCCCTGGGAGTCCCTGTGCGCCATTTGGACTGACAGGGACCAGCCGGGGGCCAACCCAGGCCACAAGCCTGGTGTGGAAAGGGCCAGAGTTTTCATTTTTCATTTAAAGTAAACCAAGGAGCTGGAACATTTCCCACAAAGAAAGGAAACTGCTAGGCCTTGCCAATGTTGCTGGTTTATACATATTGATGATAGCAACCATCCTATTCAGCTTACCTGCACAGCCAGCACTGGCAGAGCTAAGCTACTGTGGAAGGCTTATCTACTGATGAGACAATAAAATGCTTCTCATGACACAGCCCATTTGACCACAAAGGGAAGCCTTAAAAGCTTCAGAATGGCAGACTTAGGATGCAAAAAATGGACAAATATAGTGTAGAGTTGGTGCATTATAGTGGTTAACAGTGAGTTGGGAAACTCCTAACACCAATCTCACCTCAGCCACAAACTCACAAGTTGGCTTTAGACAACTCACAATTCTCTCTCTGCTTCCCACTTCCTGTTTATGAATTAGCTCACCTCTGCAGCGATCGTTAAGGTATATATCTTCAGAGTCAACTTCTACTGGTGATAGTGAATCTAAAGAAACAAACAGACATTGAGGGGTGGTGATCAAACTTCTTAAAATTATATGGCTTTTTATCCCAATAATTAGGCTGGGGCTTCTTGATTTGTCTATTTTATGAATCTGTTTTAAACTCGAGATTTATATATAACCATTTATGACAGGTGGGAATTACCACATCGAGACATCTGCCTGGCATTCTCTCCTGGTGACGCTTTCTTATGGATTACATCTCCAAGTAGTCAGATTTAGGCCTAAACTACACATGCCTCTGAAAGAAACTGGAGAGATCTATCAGAATACAAGTCTTCAGATTGCAGGTGGATGATACTATTTTCAATACATACATGCACACACACACACCCCAAACTCCCTGCACATATGTATATGTATGTACAGATTTTATATGTAACTGAGATAAGCTGCTAACAAAAATGCCTCTCAGAGATGTTTAGTCTCTCTCTGTTCTTCAAGAAGCCTAAGTATTTTTCCAGCTAGCCGCTAAACAAGGAATAACTGGCTCATCATAGAGCCTAAGGTTTTCTCAAAGGTATTCCCCATCTGAGTTAGTGTCCCCAACAGAAAACCTGCCTGCACGTTTGTCCTGTTTGTGAAGCACGTTTGTCCTGTTTGTGAAGCCAGAAAACCTGGCTTCACAAACAGGTCTCTTCAACATCTTCTCCTTCCTTCCTCCTCACCCTTGTTCTTTTCTCTGTTCTTCTAGCTTGCTTTTTGCTGCTTGGCTCATCAGCTACACCTGGCACCAGATCCCTTCTCCTTTGGGAGTGCGGCCATTACTTCCAGGTGAGGAAGGGAGGCTAGCCAAACTTCCACCCCTACATGGCCTCTTAGCAACATGGGAGCCACCACAGGAAGGGCAGATCCCAAGCTCCTAAGATGCTGTTTATATTGGTCCACATGGTCCTACACTTCCTATATATTGTTCTGGGGACCTCTGATGTTCAGTGAAAGAATCAGTCATGAAGGACAAGTTCCCATGAAAGATAGTTGGTCTCCCAATCTCTTTCTAGTATGTGTAGCAGCAGCGGTGGGGTAGTTAGGCATAACAGTCCCGGCCACTACCTCCGGTTTACCCTATGTTATGCCCCTATAATCTATGCAATGTGCAGGGGATATGTGACACATCAATGTGAAAAAAAGTGTTCTGTGAAGACAGAACATTTGAAACCGTCGTCTTACACAAGAATATATTGACAGAGCAGTATGGGAAGTGATATCTTCCCTTTGTGACTTCTCCACGTGCCGCTCCAGTAACATCTAGATGGAGGAACTACATTGGGGGGGGGGGTTAAATCATGTGGCTCCTTCCCACAGCAGCACTGTTCTCCTTGGGAGCCAGGCAGCATATACATTAAGACTGTAGCCTTTCTGCTTAGGGATTTTTGAAAAATACTAAGGTCAGTCCTGGACAGCACAAAGCCTATCTATATTCCATGAGACTTTCATGTTTATTTTGAGGAATCTCATCAATGATCTGAAATAATTCTCCTCTCTTCATTAAAAAAAAAAAAAGATTTGTGCTCCTTTACCGGGAAAAGGTATTTCTTGGTGCAACTTGTCCAAGTCTTTGTTAGGGCCATCAACAATTAAGGTATTATCGTCCCCTTCAACGCAGCAAGCTCTGAAGACCAATCCACACTGGTATCCCATCAGCAGACTCTGCTCACAGCTGTTCCCTTGCTTCTGGGCCGCCTTTCCCATAAAGCAGCAGTAGCAGCATTTCTATCAAGGCACAATTGACACATTACCAATAAGCTTTACAGTAACATAGGCCTCAGCAAAATTCAGTTTCCCTCCTGCAACATAGTTGCCCAGTGTAGTCGTGAGGTTATGTATTCATGAAATAATTCTTTCAGCATTTACATACTGCTTTTCAAAGCTAACCCTCCCATAACAACTCACAACATATTGAAAAGTCAGCATTTATTACAACATAATTGCTATCTATAAAACTATCATCTAAAAATATTATAGCAGCTGTTAAGACAATACCAACAGCATAATGTTGAATGTCTCCAAACTTACATATAAATGGGTGATTATATTATGCTATACACAATTTTTTTGGTACATAGAGCTCCATTACACCAGCGGTTTAACGTCCTCTCGCCACGCTTGGTATCTAGTTTTGCAGCGCCAGACTCACATGACATCTTCCCTGTGCTGTACCCATTTTGCCTCTTTTCCTCTGTTTTGCATATTATTTTGGGGGGAAAGTCTGGATTATTTTCCCGAAGCGACTTCAATGCACCCTAAAGCCTCCGTATAGAACTGACTTTTAATAGTGTGGTCACTTAGAAGCTTTTTTAAAAAGTCTAGAACAGCAAAGTGGAAAGAAGTGCTCTGCAACCCTATGCTTACTTCTAAGGTCTTACTTCTGTTTACTCAGAAGTAAGTCTCTCTCTGTTCAATGGGGTTTACTCAAAGGCAAGCCTGTATAGGATTTTAGTATGACTTGGATGTAAATGCAGTTGAAATCAATGGGATTTACTCTGGAGTAAGGGAACCAGCAGATCTCTATTTTATGAACTGGAGATGCTCAGCTTCGCATGATCAAAGGAAAGGAAAAGCGATCCTTCACAAATGCAAAGAGGTGGAAGAACTATGGTGAACTATCACCACTGGTGAACTATGAAGAAAAGGTTTTAAAGGAGGGAAATTTAAAAATTCTTTAAAAATCAAGGCATGGACCTATCTGATTCAAACTTGGCATGCCTAAAGCACTCCTGGAGACCTATCGCCATGCCAAGTTTCATCTCTTTATCTGTATAAATTACACAGACGTAAGCTTTTTGGACATTCTAATAGGAGCTCCAATGAGCGAGGGGGGAAGGCTGCCACGTCCATCACAATGTCCATCAGTAACAAGAACCAATGAACTGGAGGGGGAAGGAGAAGGGGTGGGGCAGGCGCAATAGCAGCAGGAGAGCAGAAAGAGAGTTCACCGGTATAGCTATGATCATGAAAGGGAGGAGCGCTTGCAGTGCTTCTGAAATGGAGGTAAAAATGAGAAGGCAAACCAGTGGGGAAAAAAGAGGTGTGATGGAGCCCATAATCAATGAATCTCTACATTTGAAAAAGTAGCTGAAGGGCATTCCTGAAACTCTCATCATTTCAGAAATATCTCTTTATTCTCTCTTCTAGGGATACCCAAAGCATGTTGAAATGTAACTGAATGAGAACTTTCCCATCCCCACTTAGTTCTACAGGCTATTGCTTCCTGCAGTGCAGTAATATCACATGATGTGCTGAAGATCCCAGACATTATAATTTTAGTTTATTAAATTTCAGCCCTGCCTTTCTTCTAGGATGAATTCAAGATGGCATATACGGTCTCCCATCCAGGCTCTGACCAGACCCAGATCTTCTTAGTTTCAGCTAGGTTGGTGCAACAAGCAACTTCAGACCATGCTCTGGAATGAATTCTGGGACAGAGGAGATTTAGGAGTGACATTTTTGGTGGCAGACAGATGTCTACCATAAACTCTTAGTTCCAGCATTAAAAAAAAGAAAAAAAACATAATGAGCTCAGCAGCTGGCAACATGGCCAATGATCAAATATGGACAGTTTCAAGAGCAAACGTCGCACTAACAATATGCAAAGGCCTGACCACTAGAGGGCTCCTGTTGGCTAAAGGACACAATTCTGACAGAAGTACATAGGAAAATCACAGAACATACAAGAATTTACAAAATGTTTTAGGGCACACATTGATTTCATGTTGTGCACTGGCCAGGCCTACATGTGACCACCAATGGAACACTATTGAGATGTGGAGCAGTATATAAGGCCCCCTCCACAAGGATGCGCTTTTGCGCCCGGTTCCGCGATTATGCGCATTATCGCGGAGGCGCTTTTACTCCTAATCCCTCTGCACCGGAGGCGGCGAGAGGCGGCGAAGCGCATTAATTCATGTCCAAAAAGCGCTTTACAAGCAGTTAATGCGCGTAATCGCTTGTTCACACTGCGAAAATGCGCTTTAACGGCCGGAGCAAAATAAAAGTCGCTATTTAACGCGCGTTCGAAAATGCGCATTATCGGGGAGATAACGCGCCTGTACGCCCGTTTTGCGCTCCGTGCTTGTGGAGGTAAATTTTTTAATGAGCCTTCAAGGCTCATTAAACGTCTCGTGTGGAGGAGGCCTAAATGACGTAAAACAAACAAACAAACAAACACCTCTCCGATGCTATACATTGTAAAGGCATATCAATAATAATAACAACAACAGGCAGGTCTTCTCCCTTTACCAATCTTCTCCTTAGGAAACTCATGGTAAGCTTCCCAGTAAACCCAGAGTTCAAGGAACACAGTTTGAAAACTATTAAGCCAGATTGAAAGAAGACAGAGTACAGTCGTGTGTCCAAGATGAAAAGGTTTTAGATCAAATAGTTCAAACAGCACCTTTGACATCTCACCTTAATGGTCTTGTCTTCACAGGTAAAATTACCCTTGTGTGAGTCACAGTCTTCTTGCTTTCTGGCAATGGCTATTCCAGTTGTGCAGTGTAGCTCCTCCAGTTGATTAAGACAGCACTGCTCCTGGGCTATGCTAAAGTAAAAACAATGAGGAAGAAAGAAACTTATACCAAATGCAGAAAGGCAGCATTATTGTCTTCATATAGCAATATTTGCCCCCAAGCCAAAACCATATTGTTAATTATCTGGTCTACGAGACATCTATAACGTATATTCATTAAACAAAAAACCTACGGTTTACAAAACAATGTCAAGGCTCTACAGTTTTCAACCAAGCACCAAATGCTTCCGAAATTTGGCAATTTGGGCAGCTATTGTCATTTCCCCCCCTCCATTGTACGAGCAAGTACTAGTTGCATTGCGCAGGTGCTGGTTTAAGCTAATGAAGCAGAATCAACACTAGCACTGCAGCAGAACTGCCAACAGTTTCAAACTCAAGCTTAACTAACCATGGTTTAGATATTCAGATATAACCAGTAACCATGTCAAGCAAAACATGCTAGTTAAGCATTATGGTTCCACAGGGTGTATCTCTCTCCCAACACCATCAGCCTATCTCCTTGAATTCACTGCATTAGTTTTCCCAGCTAACAGATACAGTCTAGAGATCAATTGACAAATTAAGAGATCTCTAAAGAGATCTCTAAAGAAACAGAATTTTGTGCTTTTATTTCACCTCTTTTTTAGATTTACAAAGAAAAGCAAAAGCCTGCATTCCTGTTCATTAAATCAATATGTAACTCCAGAACTCTCTTCAGAAATATGTAGCTCCATAACTAATAGATCTTTTCTATTATCCCCTCCAGAGGGTACATACTTAAAAGCAGCATGAATTTCCTAATAGCATTTGGAGAGTTCTTATTTTCCTTTCATTTATTTCCACAAAAAACCATTAAAAATGCAAGCTAGTTCTTAACATGAATTTCTCATTTAGTGCCCGTCCAGATTTAGCCAAAGAAATCCAATCCCTCCCATTCTCCTTCTCCTTTGGGAAATTAATATGCCCTGCAGCTGTACCTATGCCATTTGTGTAGAAATTTGGGAGTTTTCTCAAGACCACATTATGACTAAATAAGGAATTTTTCAAAGTTGGGATTTAGTATTTAGATACCAAATACAAAAAGGGAAATACTACAAAAAAGGAAATGTGTTCAAGAAACTTATTTAAAGAAATATCCTGGCCACTATTTTTACAATGTTTACAAAGAAAGTATATGTAATTTCAACCTAGTTCTTAGTATAGCTCTGAGGGGGCGGGTGGGGTCTCACATGATTGAATGTAACACACATACACACACACACACACACACACACACAGCCTCTCAACATAGAAAACTAGCATGTCATGGTTGTGGCTGAGCCTTCTCCCCAAAATTCTAGTGTGTTTTTTTTAATGTGCAGTTATGTTATTTTCTACAGAGAAGCATTCAATCCTGTGGACTTCCATCTGTAATCTGAAATGGTGCAACACAGACATAGGTTTATCAGCTCAATGAGAATTGGGCCATAATGTGACATTAAAGGAACAGCAATAGCAATAACTCAGCCCCAGTTAGTCATGGAGAGGAGCAGTGGACGCACTTCCCTGCATAGTGCACCAAACTAAATGTATGGCATGAGGCCTAAACACAAAGGCCCTGTTCAGACAACACACTAAGTCACGGTGGTTAGGTATTTTGAGCTACACATTATGGCTTAGCGTGTCATGTGAACCATGACTTAGCATGTTGTGTGAACTATTCCTAATCATGGTGGCTACATAGCCACGGTTTAAATTAACCATTTGCTGCAAAGGGGTTAGCGGCCTAACCATGGCTTAGCATGTTGTCTGAACAGGCCCAAAGTCTATAGCCACAGCAACTAATGTTTCATGATTTTTTGCCTCTCAACATTGGTTTGCTGTTAAGGCTGTAAAATCCCACAAAAGAGGAGCTTTTTTGAAACCTTTATAGATAAATTTTTCCATGCTCAAAAATGACCAAAGCAAAGCACCCTTTCAATATTATAAAACACAATTCAGTAATAAGTTAAACATGCAATAGTAACAATCAACAATTCAACTAAATATAGCCTCCAGACCAGCCTTCCCGAACCTGTTGCTCTCCAGATGTGTTGAACTACAACTCCTATCATCTTGAGTCAGCAATGCCAATGGATTAGGGGAGATATAGTCCAAAACACCTGGAGGTCACCAGATCAGGGAAGGCTGCTCTGGACAAAAAGTAATATCAACTCATAGAAGAACTACAGGAAAACAGCCTTCACAGCCTTCTTTTGAGTCAGCACCACTACCAAAGATACCTGTCGAAGTCAGGGATTGAACCTGGAACCTTCTATATACAAAGCACAGGCTCCACTGCTGA
Organism: Anniella stebbinsi; assembly: GCA_029215795.1. Taxonomy (NCBI): domain Eukaryota; kingdom Metazoa; phylum Chordata; class Lepidosauria; order Squamata; family Anniellidae; genus Anniella; species Anniella stebbinsi. Next base: position 106,332,477 of record JARDYH010000003.1, read on the forward strand.
GTTTTTTCCCCTCCCCAAATGCTAGCTGATTATTTTCTTTAAACAGTCTTCCTGCCTTTCTGAAACTCAGAAAGATAGAAAAACATTATGATTGTGTATTTCAGCCAAATCCTGTCATGACTGGGACTGACAAGCCAGGATCTTTGTTTGGACATTCTGTTTAGTGGCCAGCCATGGGGAGCAAAGCAGGACAGAACGGCCGCATTCATCAGCATGCAGCTGATTCACAATAAGCCAAGTTCTCTAAAGTTCTGCTTTATCACTCAGTGGAAATGTAGCCAATAGCTTATCCTGGGAATTTTTCATTCATTTAACTCAGCCTGAAAATAACTGGAAGAAAAGGTAGGTAATAATGTTGGGGTGATTTCAACGAAGCTGTTGATAATGAGCACGTTGAGGGTAATGAGTGTTAAATCTCTCCATCAAATCCCATCCCTGACAATTTCATAGATGTTGGGCAAGCAATATTCCAGTTTCCTTTCTTCTTCCACCCAGCCCCACTTCCCAGAAATATCTGCAAGGTGGCAATAATAATACTGGCCTACCTTATAAGGATGTTGTAAATGAAGTGCTTTAAAAACACTTGAAATGTACTATACAAATACTGAGAACAATGTATGTATTTGTTCCCTCCCAAGTCCATGTGTAGATGTGGAAGGTGATGAATGGGTGGAGGTATCAGACAGGGAAAGACAAGCCCTCTACTCATGCAAGATACCTCATAGCGTTGCAAAAACATTTCAGGGGGTCAACATGATCTATCTGCCTCCCCCACTTCCCACCCACCCCAAATGCTTCCCACAAACCACTGGCATTATCTCTGGAAGCAGAGGACATGCGCAGGTGCTAGCTTCCAGGGACTTTTGCCCATAATGATAAGATATGTCATTCAATCCCCTTCAGCCGAGAGCAAACTCTAGGTTCGATTTATTTATTTATTTATTGCATTTATATCCTACCTTTTTTCCAACCTTTTTTCCCTAATGAACTCAACCTTTACCCTTTCCCTCCTTTCTAGAAATGTCTCTGAACAAAGAAGGTACACAGGAAACTATGGACACCAATCTATATATCTACACATTCCCTTAGCCTTTCCCCGTGACTCAGCTTTATATTAAAAGGTACTGCAAGAATCCCCTGGAGGATGCACTCACAGGTCCTCCCAAGGTGTTGATTGGTCACTTTGAATTGCCATCTCGGGAAGCTGTCCAACATTTGTACTTTGAGGGTTTTTTTTTGGGGGGGGGGTGTTCTATGACTAGCTGTCAAAGAGGAAATACAAGACTAAGCCATGCCCTGGAATCCCAGCAGCCTTCCCGTATAAGCTGCTTGGGTTAGTTATTCTTAGGATTCCAATCAACTGTAATTAGCTGATTTTAAGTTCATTAAATTTCAAAAAGTGAACAACTATGTCTTAATCTTTCTCTGCTTGGTTCTTTCATGAATATATTGAATTGGAAACTAGAGTTGATTTACTTATTTTCCTGGTCTGAAGGTTAACCTCATCCATGCACTGAACTGCTTGGCAAACACACTGACCTGGTTTTTAATTTGTTTAAAGGAAGCTCTGGAAAAGCAGCTTATCCTTCTCCATGTATAAAAGCTATATGCCAGGTTATGAGTTATTAAATATCAAATAAGAGGTATTAATTCATGGGTGGTGGCAGGCTACGTCTAAAGGAATATAGAAAAAGGGTGTCTGGCAACCTGTACTACCTTGCAGTACAGGTAGGTAGGACGTACAGACATACCAATTTGTCACATGTGGTTGGCAGGAAGTGGGATTCCATTTGAGGCCTAGAGCTTGTACAAAAAAAATCAAACCCTCTAAAATACTTAAGGTAACAAGATAGTGAAAAATCGAACTGCTATTGATTTTTATTTAGGCAGGCAGGCAGGCTCCCTTCCTTTTTTGCTAGTTAGAATTAGGCAAGCTAGAGCCAAAGATGCTAACAGAAAGATAGAAAGGAAGGGGGAGAGAGAGAGAGGAAGAAAAGTTTTGGAATTGAGGAGATACAGATATACCGATTTGTCACAGAGGTCCACAAGGAAGTACATACTCTGAGTCTTTAAGAAATTCGAACCTGGAACTCAAGCAACAGAATTCAAGCACCTTACTCTCTGCAGCATTGGACAGCTCTCAGGCTGAGGCTAATCCCATCCAATCACAGTTATGTTGCAGTGCACCCATATTTATCAATGATTTGGACAAGGAGGTGCAGGGAATATTTATCAAATTTGCAGATGACACAAAATTGGGTGGGATCGCTAATACCCTGGAAGACATAAACAAACTCCAAAGTGATCTTGATAGACTGGAGTGCTGGGCTGAAAACAACAGAATGAAATTTAATAGGAATAAATGCCAAGTTCTACACCTAGGAAAAAGAAACCAAATGCACAATTACAAGATGGGGGATATTTGGCTCAGCAATACTACAAGCAAGAAGGATCTTGGAATTGTTGTAGATCACAAGCTGAATATGAGCCAACAGTGTGATGTAGCTGCAAAAAACAGCAAATGTTATTTTAGGCTGCATTAATAGAAGTATAGCTTCAAAATTGTGCAAGGTACTGGTTCCCCTCTATTTGGCACTGGTTAGGCCTCATCTTGAGTATTGTATCCAGTTCTGGGCACCACACTTCAAGAAGGATGCAGACAAGCTGGAGTGGGTTCAGAGGAGGGCAACAAGGATGTCAGGGGTCTGGAAACAAAACCCTATGAGGAGAGACTGAAAGAACTGGGCATGTTTAGCCTGGAGAAGAGAAGATTGAGGGGAGACATGATAGCACTCTTCAAGGACTTCAAAGGTTGTCATACAGAGGAGGGCCAGGATCTCTTCTCGATCATCCCAGAGTGCAGGACATGGAATAATGGGCTCAAGTTACAGGAAGCCAGATTCCGACCGGACATCAGGAAAAACATCAGTACGACAATGGAACCAGTGACCTAGGGAGGTTGTGGGCTCTCCTACTCTAGAGGCATTCAAGAGGCAGCTAGACAACCATCTGTCAGGTATGCTTTAAGGTGGAATCCTGCATTGAGCAAGGGGTTGGAATCGATAGCCTTATGGACCCAACTCTACTGTTTTATGATTCTATGATATGGAATTGCAGCTCTTCAAGCCAACCATGGTTATGTGACTCAGGGGACCTTTAGGAGCCTGGCTGGCTGTTCATCACTTCTCCAAGTGTTGTTTCCCAATCTGAGCAATTTGCCTGATGAGGTAACAGCGCAGAATGCTTTATGCCTTAGTAATTGATCCATGGTTCATCTCTAACTTGTTCCTACCTCTGGCCCTTTGGTTCCCATCTGACCAATCCAGTAGCCAGCCATCAGCCAGGGTTATGACTACACCACTTGCCTGTATCTACCACCCAGCCTCTCTATGATCACATCATCAGCCTCTGGCCCATTTCACCCTCACCTGTCTTTCCAGAATCAGGTCCTAGCTGCAGCCTGCCACAAAGCATGTCTCCAGGCCTGACAAAATCCAATCTCTCTCTTCCCTGCACCCATCCACCATAATATAAGTGTACACAAAAATCAGTAATGCCTACATGTGGGAAAACTTAAGAATTGCAAGACTAATGGTGCAATCCTAGGCATGGTACTACTCAGAAGTACGTCCCATTAAACTTGGCTATGGTGGTACTGAATTATTGCAATGCACTCTATGTAGGGCTGCCCTCAAGGCTAGACTGGAAGCTGTTGTCACAAGCTGCCCCTTTTCAGCATGCAACTCATTTGCTGAGGGAACTACACTGGCTGCCTATTCGCTATCGAGCAGGTTTAAAGTTTTAGTGTGTACAAAGCCCTAAACAACTTGGGACCAGGCTACCTGAGAGAATGCTTTCTCCCTTACCAACCTGCCCGGTCACTGAAGCCATCAGAGGGCATGCTCCTGGTGATTCCTCATGGACCTATGGCCTGATTGGAGTCTACCAGGAGAAGAGCCTTCAGTGTGGTGGCCCCCTTCCTATGGAATTCCCTGCCTTTTGGGGTCAGACAATGTCCACCTGAAAACATTGTTATTTCAAGAAGCCTTCCTTGAGTGACTATCTGCAGTTTATCAAAACTCAGTTTTATCAGAACTCTGTTTCTGTTTCTTTTAAAAGTATTTATTCTTTCAACATGGTATTTTTATTCTGCTGTTCACCGCTCTAAACTCTTTGGATGTGGAATGGTATACAAATATTGTAAATAAATAAGTTCAGTGGGACTTACTTCCAGGTAATTGTGTATATCAAATTCTCTTACCAGGACAATTTTGAAAGTTACACTATAATAACAGAGTCATCTATTTTTTTCATGCATACTTAAGGTTTTTAAAACGATTGAGAAACATGATATCCCTTTTCCCTGCCCCCACCCCCACTTTGTTTCATCTTTTTTTATTCTTCTTCAAGCAACTTCTGTGTTTTATCTGCCAACCACTTTGTGTAGGAGACAGATTTTAATGCCAATATAAATGCAAAACTTCAGAAAGTAGTGACAGACATGACTGCAAAACACATTCTTTCCATACTTAAAAACAAAACAAGCCAGGAAATCTACAATTACAAATTGAAAAGAAAAGCGAGAGGGAGAGAGAAAGAGAAGAAAAGCAAGACAACTAATATTTTCCCCAAAAAAGGTTTTCTTAAGAGTACTGCTTTTGGACAGGGTAAGGGGATCCAAGTTTTCCATTAACAATAGTAGTAGTGTGAACAAATCTCCAGGCAGTGTCTGAAACTAGGGTTTCCAAGGAAATATGGAAAACCTGTAGTAGGAGTAAAGACAGAATTCAGATCATGAGGCTTTCAAGGCCAAAAGGGTCATTTTATCCGTTGCTATAAGAACAGGCAAACAAATTGCTTTGAAGAATACCTGCATTCTTTGGAATCAGGATTTAATGGCAGAGAACTACAATCTTTTTTTTGACTCGCCCATTCATATCCGCGTGTGCAACAGCTCTCCACTGAAGTTTCTGCAGAAAGAAAAGGCAGTATGTTTAGTAAGCACTTAGCAAATGGCATGGAGGGAATTCAGTTACAACTCAATTCACTTTTCTCACATCCCATCTCTTAATCCCCTCCCAAGGAATCATAGGATCATGTCAGAGTAAAATGTAATTTCTAACCCTAATTGAAAGGACGCTAAAATTAGGAGCATGCTATGATATTAGGTGAACCTGATGGGAATATCTAGTTTACCATTTTCTCTTTCTTTCTCTAATGCACACACACACACTAAGCATCACACATCAGATTAAATGGGCTCTATCCCAGAAAAAAATCTATTAAAATTTATATACCTCCTTATCTGCTCAAAAGCCATCAAGATGTATGCCACAATAAGGCTGCAGCCCTATGAACATTTAGATGGGAATAGGTCCCATTAAAAACAGAGGATCTTACTTCTGAGTAAATATGTTCAGGATTGCATTGCATGTCTATTAGTCTTTAAAGTGCTACAAGCCTCTCTGTTGCTTCTACAATAACAGTGACTTCAGACATGACATGGGTGTTAAGGAACAGCAAATACAAGGGCAATGCACTTCCTGTACGACCTTCTAATCCAAAACAGAATCTTTGCATCTCGTTCATCTGGAGAGCAGCAGGCAGGAGAAATGCTCAAGTGCAATTCTGAATAAGGTTTACGTATCTCGGGCAACCATAAGCGTGTAAGTATAATATAAGCAGAGTCTTTGTGGTTCATACCAAAGCTTCATCTAGTCCACCATTCTGTTTCCACAGTTACCAGCTGGGTGCTTCTGGACAGCTCATTAACAGGGCAAAAAAAAAAAATGTGATCGCCCTCACTCGCTGTCTGTCCCCAGCATTTGGTGTTCAGAGCTATACTGCCTTGGAACATGAAGGTTACATTTGGCTATCATGGCTACAGGTTTCTGAGAAATCAGGAGGCTGAAGCAAAGGGAGAACCCTTCAGGGAGCTTCTTCATCTGAAGAATATGGTAAAAATGCTTTAAATAAATTGTGTTATCATGATCCTACTTCTAAACTACCTTTAAACCCCCTTAAAACTGGGAAGGGGGAAACTGCGTACACTGGTCTCTGCTGCTGCCTGCACAGATTAAAAGACGCTCCCAAATCCAATTGGGCTGTAGGCTGTAAAGGCAACATCCTTAGACAACAGCGATTCTTATGAAACCACAGGAAAAGAGGAAATCTGTTTTAAGCCCCTGCATAAGATGCAGACAGATCTTCAGCCTTAGGTGAAATGGATGAATACATATGGAAATTAAAGAACTGAAAATGACAAAGAATGGAAAATTAAATATACAGCTGACATGAATCATATGTCAAAAGAAAAACAATAAGAAAAACAATTAAGCTAAGTGCTATTAAAACAATTAAGCAGCCTGACTGTGTGTGTGCACTGCAACCTTAGTTATACTGGACTTCACATTATTTGTGGACAATGGCCAGATCTAGAAAAATAAACACTGTTAATGAGCCACCGGATTACAGACATGCTTAATATTTCATGCACAAAAGTTCACCACGCAGCAGGAACATCAGAAATGAGCCACTCTAATTGTGATTTGGGTCCAGCAATCTGACTTACTCCTGAACAGACCAAATGAAAAAAGAAAAAACACCAGAAAATTGAAGACCCTTCTTCTTTGTAGCAGGCATGCATGCCCAACTTAAAAAGCATTATACCCGTTCTTCACAACTGATGAGTTTTATTTATTTATTTATTTATTACATTTGTATACTGCCCCATAGCCAAAGCTCTCTGGGCAGTTTACATAGGATTAAAAACAATTAAAAACAATATACAAAAATTAAAACAGCAAAAACATACAACATACACACACTTCAACACTTCAAAAAGCTACAAAAACAAAACAAAACAAACCCAGGTTCCTCAGATATTGCCAAATGCCTGAGAGAAGAGGCAAGTCTTGACCTGGCGCCGAAAAGATAACAATGTTGGTGTCAGGCGGGCCTCGTCGGGGAGATCATTCCACAATTGGGGAACCACCACAGAGAAGGCCCTCTCTCTTGTTGCTGACCTCCGAGCTTCCCTCGGGGGAGGCACTCGGAGGAGGGCCTTAGATGTTGAACGTAGTGTTCGGGTAGGTTCATGTCGGGAAAGGCGTTCCATCAGGTATTGTGGTCCCAAGCCGTGCAAGGCTTTATAGGTGAAAACCAGCACCTTGAACCGGGCTTGGAAACATACAGGCAGCCAATGCAAGCGGGCCAGAGTAGGTCTTATATGTTCGAACCTACTGGTTCCAGTTATCAATCTGGCCGCTGTATTTTGCACAAGCTGCAGCTTCCGAACCACCTTCAAAGGCAGCCCCACGTAGAGTGCATTGCAGTAATCTAACTTGGAGGTTACCAGAGCATGGACGACTGAAGCCAGGTTATCCCTGTCCAGATAGGGATGTAGCTGGGCCACCAACCAAAGTTGGTAGAAGGCACTCCGTGCCACTGAGGCCACCTGAGCCTCAAGTGACAGAGATGGTTCTAGGAGAACCCCCAAGCTACGAACCCGCTCCTTCAAGGGGAGTGCAACCCCATCCAGAACAGGTTGAACACCCTCCATCCGGTCAGCGGAACCACCCACTAACAGCGTCTCAGTCTTGTCTGGATTGAGTTTCAGTTTATTAGCCCTCATCCAGTCCATTGTCGCAGCCAGGCACTGGTTCAGCACATCCACAGCCTCACCTGATGAAGATGAAAAGGAGAAATAGAGCTGCATGTCATCAGCGTACTGATGACAACGCACTCCAAAACTCCGGATGACTGCACTCAACGGTTTCATGTAGATGTTGAACAGCATGGGGGACAAAACTGACCCCTGCGGAACCCCATACTGGAGAATCCACGGGGCCGAGCAATGTTCCCCAAGCACCACCTTCTGGAGACGACCCCCCAAGTAGGAGCGGAACCACTGCAATGCAGTGCCTCCCACTCCCAACTCAGCCAGTCGTCCCAGAAGGATACCATGGTCGATGGTATCGAAAGCCGCTGAGAGATCAAGGAGAATCAACAGAGTCTTTCTCCCGACATAGGTCATCATACAGGGCGACCAAGGCTGTTTCCGTACCAAAACCAGGCCTGAAACCCGACTGAAATGGATCCAAATAATCAGTCTCATCCAAGAGTGCCTGGAGCTGGCTCGCAAGCACCCACTCCAGGACCTTGCCCAGGAATGGAACATTTGCTACTGGCCTGTAGTTATTAAGATTTTCAGGGTCCAGGGAAGATTTCTTTAGGAGTGGTCTCACTGCCGCCTCTTTCAGGAGGTCTGGGACCACTCCTTCTTGCAAAGAGGCATTAATCACTTCCCTGGCCCAGCCAGTTGTTCCATCCCTGCTAGCTTTTATTAGCCAAGAGGGGCAAGGATCCAATATGGAAGTGGTTGCACGAGTTGGGCATGTGCAGGACTTATTGCCTGTGAGGGACAAAGCAGAGTTTCCCAATCGCAGCATATGGCCAGTACACTAGGATCCAAATGAGAAAAAAGCATTTCCAGAGTCAACGCAGACCCACTGCTTTCTAGCAGATTCAGAGCTTTTGCGCTAGGAGCATGAGGCAGGGCCATGCTTCAGCCACCCCCTCACTACACCAGAGTCCTCAGAGCATACAAGGAGCTTCAGTTAGGCATGAGGGTATCCCAGAACCATCACAGCACTGCTCTCTTGCTTGAAGGCATCTGGTGTAGTAATGAAGCAATATTCGCTCCTTGCTTCTCCAGGAATTTGCAGCGTATGAAACCTAGAGGAGCCTCCAGGCTGCGCTGAATCCCTCTTAATAGGCTCCAGGGCAGCCTTCCACAACATGGTGCCTTCCAGATGTATTGGCTGAAACTCCCAACAGCCCCAGCCAGACTGTCAGGGATCATGGGAGTGGCCATCCAAAGCATTTGGAGGGCACCACATTGGAGAAGGAGGCCTGCCACACTGTGAGGGGGCTGTGACATCATCAGAGGGGGGGCAGTGGGGCCAGTTGGCCTGGGGCCCACAATTTTGAGAGGGCACTCTGATGAGGAGGTCCCCCCAGCTTACGCTACTGCCAGCCCCAGAGGGCCATATGCCGCATGCGGGGCGGGGATACATGTGCCTTGAGGTGTTGTAGAACAAGTTTAATATGAAGGTGTTATGTAGAACGGACATGTTGGTGGGCACATGGGCCCCTTGGGGCGGCCATGTTGCCCTCCTCTTTTGAAATGGGGGGGGGAGGCACACACTTCCCACCTGGCCTGGGCCTATGACCAGCTCTGCACGGCTCTGGTCATAGTGAGGGATCAGTGCTGTAACTAGTCCTCTCTACACCCTGGCCAGCCTCCCAGTTTTGCATCCCTGCCCGGGAGTTAAGCACCTGGGTGAGTTAAGAAGGTCTTTCAGGATACTGCTGCTGAGATTTCAAGTTCTCGCTGCCCTTGCTCAGAAAACCCAGCTGCTGGCTGCCCAAAGTCTGTCCCATTAGGATGCAGGCACAGAACCAACAAGAAGTTGCAATTGTGTCATTCTTTGCCTCGTCTGCTGCTCTCATTAAGTCTCTAACTCAGCTGACATATTCATCAGCCATTTTTGCAATATGCTTAACTAGGGTGACCCTATGGAAAGGAGGACTGGGCTCCTGTATCTTTAACAGTTGTATTGAAAAGGGGATTTTAGCTGGTGTCATTGGTATGCATGCAGCACCGGGTGAAATGCCCTCTTCATCAGAATAGTTAAAGCTGCAGGAGTATTGCTAGCATGACCAGGTACAAAGGAGGGCAGGGTTCCTGCAGCTTTAACTGTTGTGATGAAGAGGGGATTTCACCAGGTGCTGCATGCATACAAATGACACCGGCTGAAATTCCCTTTGTTATACAACTGTTAAAGATACCCTAGCTTAACCAGACTTCCCCAGTGTGGCAGCCGCGGGGACCCCCAACAAACCTCTCCACTCCCTGCCCACTTCAAAATAAAACATGTTTTTAACAAAAGCCTTGAAAAACGTCTGGGCAGCCCTCCTTTCTCCCCCTTTGTAGCCTCTGACCTTTGCTCTTTCTCTCTGCTCTGCCTTTGCTGTTTACCCTTTGCCTCCCAGCCTCCAGCCTCGCTATTTCTCTCCCCACCCCCTGACCTCTGCAGCTCACTTTTGATAAGCACGTCCTTGCAGCAGCCGTTATGTGACTAGCCACATCCTCCATGGGAGCCATTGGGTGGCGGCACCCACAGCACCGTCTCAAATACCCAACTCTGCTCACAGGTCCAATAAGGTTGGGGGATTCCTGCGCTTAAGTCAAAAACGAAACGGGAAAAAGAAATCCCCGCAAGTAGAAAAGTAGCATGCCAGTTACTGAAATAATTTTAGTAGGTAGTGTTTTTTGTTATTTCAGTAACTAGCATGCCACTTTTCTACGCACAGGGATTTCTTGTTCCCTCTGGAGAAGCATTCTATCATGTGAGCCTCACCTACAATCTGACGTAGTATGGTCTAGATACATGTTTACCCCTTCAGCAAGAACCTGGCCAAGGTTATGCACACCTATATTTTGTATGTGTGACATGCCTGTACTACATGTTACAGCACGGGTAGGCAACCCAGTGTCCTCCAGATATTTTGGACTATTAACTCCCATAAGCCCTAGGCAGCATGGCCAATGGTTAAGCATTCTAGGAGTAACATCTGTGTTACAGTGGCTCAATTCGGACGACACGTTAACCAACGGGTGTTAAGTTAAACAACCATCAGTGGGTTAACCCAACATGTCGTCCGAATTCAACCACACAACGGTTAACCAACCCACAGTTGTTTAAGTCGCGGTTTAAAACAACAGAGTTAAACAACTCACTTGCAAGTTGATTAAAAGTTAGTCAATTGACTAACGTGTTGTCCGAATTCAGCCACTTGAGGTGCGTGGGTTAAACAACCGAGGTGAGTACGTTAACACAAAAGACCATAGAGGAGAGCGGCAAGAGCAGCAGAAAGCGGGCGGGAGCTCGGGCGCGGATGAAATGGAGCACTGGTTTCACCGCCATAGCAACCAGGGCACCCGCCTCCCCCACCAGGCAGCCGGCACAGAGCTCAAAAAGGAGCCGGCTCCTGCAAGCACTCACGCAGGGTGCCCAGTCAGCTACCCACATGGACAGGGAAGTGCACCAGAACGGAGCCATGGGCAAGGGGGGAGGGGGAGACGGAACAAGCAACAACCCCAGGCACCCAGGAAAAAGGGGCAGCACCCCCATACCAACAGGGAGGATGACACCCCATCCAGAGGTGACCCCCACCGCAACGCCACCCCCACCCTCGCATCACCCAGAAGGACGAGGGCAGGGGAAGCAGCGTCCAGATAGCTCCCCCCCATTCGCCCAACACGGCTGGACAGCGAGCGTAGGCGAAGCCTATCCCCAAGATGCTAGAAATGCCTAGGCAATTGGTGCCTGTGCGCGACAACCAGCCACCTGCGGATGTTGTGGAAAACCAATGAAGGCATGCATAACAATCCCAAGGACACGAAGAGGCCTCGGCCACCATGGACAACAATGCCTATGCACAGGGCACATTCACAGCAACCACTAGAGCCCACCATCACCCACCGACACACATCCACACGGGACTGGGAAAGGCAGCCCAAGGCACCCACCACCCTCACCACTGAACCACACACCCGTTGGCAACATGGAGCCAGAGGGAGAGGGGGCAAGGGATGATCCGGCCGAGGACACTGGCTCACAATCCTCTGAAAAGGGGAGCAGCCAGGACCCCCAGGAAAGACGCAGAGTGCTGCACTGGTCCGAGGAGGAGATCGGCCACTTCATAGAGCTCTGGGGGAGCCTGGAAGCCAGGAGGATCATGGCCACTGCCAGGCACGATAAGCTCTACCCATGGCTAGCCGAGAAAATGCAGGAACAGGGATACGACCGCAATGGAAAGCAATGCAAGGACAAGCTCCACGGACTCAAGAGGAAGTTCAAGGAGGTCGTCACTCACAATAAAAGAACAGGCGCCCAGCCATGCACCAGGCCCTTCTATGACGAACTGTCACGCCTGCTGTTAGAGAATCACGACGTTGTCCTGGGGCACACGGCGGGCAGCGGGGTCGCCACCAACGAGCCTCCGCGCACGCATTAAAGAGCACGGCTGGACCAAGGGGTGCAACGGGAAGAGGGCCCCACCGCACAGAAACAGGAGCCCCCGCCAAGGCCCCCCCGAAAGCATCCCCCGCTCCTCCTGCCAAGAAAGTTGCGAGGGCATCATCCGCTCCTCCTACCAAGGCAGCCCCGAAACCATCATCCGCACCCCCTGCCAAGAAAGTTGCGAGGGCATCAGCTGAAGCATGGCCGGCCAAGGCAAGGCCGATGAGCCGGCCCGCAGCATCCCCAAGTCCATCGGTGCTTGTGAGGCCGCCACCCATGCTGCCCAGGACAGCCACCGCCTCAAGGAGCATCACCCCCACGCCAGCCTCCTCCAGCAGCAGCAGCCCCATGGCCTTCCTACGCCTCATCTGTGCAGACATGCAGGTTGAGGACCCCGCACCTGCCCCCCTGGTGCCAGAGACCCAGCAGGGAGAGGATGAGCCAGGGCCATCCTGTACGCGGGACACTCTCGCGAACGGGAGCGTGGCTGCCACCGTGGCGCTGGAACTGACACGGCCAGTTCCAGCACCACGCACGCGGCTAGGGTCCTTGAAACACGCAACTATGGTGCAGGGAATACCACACGGGATCCTGGATGTCGTGACGGAGACGGGGCCTGTCTCCCAGGAGGAACAAGACGAAATGGAGCTGCTCGTGGAACAACAGGTGGGCGACGTGCTCAAGCCAGAACTGTCGCCATCCCAGGAAGAGCTGCTGCATATTGATACGCAGGCTTCCGACGAAACGTACGTGGAGCTGGAGGCGATGGAGGCGGAGGCGCCGTAGGAAGTGGAGCTCGAGGCCGGGGAGGTCGTGCTGGAGCGGGAGATCAAGGGGTCCCCACAGCCGGAGGACGAGCCGATGGAGGGAGGGCCCCCCTAGAGGAGGAGCCGCCGCCACCGCATGTAGACGAGCACGGTGAGGTCGAGGCCGAAAAAGCCCGTCCCCTGACCAACGCGCAGAGATGTGTGCGTATGCACAACAGGCGCAGGGCAGACGGGCAGCAGGTGGCGAGGGAGTTGGTCTCTGTCACGGAGACAACTAGGAAGCGCATCCACGATCTGTTTACATGCATGGCGGCCAAGGAGGAGGCCAGGCGCACCAAGGAGCGCGTCCTCACCGTGTGGGCCACGCACACAGCCGCACAAGCCATGGAGGAGTGCGCCCAAGCCACACGGGAGGCAGGGAGGGATGTGCATATAGGTCTGGAGCGCCATGTCACCAGCATGACCGAGGCCATGGCCGCCACCGATGCCATCATCGACCGAGGCATGCGGGAGCGCACAGCAGCCATCGACCGCCAAACCGAGGTGCTCAGGGAGCTCGCCCAATCCTTCCTTGGGGCCTACCATGGGCCACCGCAGCCTGCGCCCTACATGGGGCCGTACGGATACATGGCGCCGCCGCAGCAACAGCAGTACATGCCCCCACCGATGGCCACACCGTATCAGGCCCCACAGTCGGCGGCAGCAGCAGCAGGTGCCTCAGGGAAGGCGGGGGGGCGGCCGGAGGGCACGTGCACCGGAGCATAGGCGGCTGCCCAAAGAGGGGCCGCGCCATCCCACCAGACACTGACGAAGAGGGAGAGGAGGAGGGGGCGAGGAGCCAGAGGAGGGGGAGGAGGAGGAGGAGGAGGAGGAGGAGGGGTGGAAAGGGCCACTCAGGACGACATGGCCTAAGGTGAGGTCGTCCTACGAGCCCCTAGATCCAACCCCCATAGAACCATAGGGACGTGCAGTTGTATACTCTCCTACACCCCTAAACACGATAGGACCCCGTTAGATAAGCGACCCTCTGGCCGCCGCCTCCCTCAGCCCGGTCTAGATGCTCAAGGCTATGTCCATCAGCATCCCAGTTGCACGCGCTGGATGCCTCTCGTCCCCGGCCCTAACTCCCCTCATTGCAGCCAGAACCAGGCATGATGGCAACACCCTACAGGTCCAATGGCCACCAAGCAGGGCGCATTGTCCGACGCCGAAGGGCCCTTTGGCACGGAGGTTGGTAACTGGGCTGGTGGGTGGTATGCATTGGTGTTAGTGTGGCCTCCGTGTCACTGATGGCTCTCCCCCTCCTCTCCCCCCTTCTGTTCTCGCCTCCCAGGGAAACTGCGCTCCCTTTGCCGTGCCATCCGTAGAAGGCGGAGGGCCCAAAAGGCACGCCGTCTCCACGCTCTGGAGGTGGCCCTGGGAGAAATAATACGTCGCATTCGACATCTGGAATGAAGTGTCCGGCGCCATCACCGTCTGAACCACGGCCAGCCGTAGGGTTTTTTGGCAGCTTGGAGGTGTACGCCCATCCCCCCTAGTCGCAGCGTAGTAATGGCCCGCTCTGCCGATTCCCCATCACGCGCCCCACTCCGGCCGCTTCCTGTCACTCCCCTCAGCCTTGCAGGTGTGCTTTAGCCTAAACAAATCCTTCTGCCCTCCCATTCCCACGCTAACGATGTGGACAGTCCCATGCTCCACCTTTAGCCCCACCTCCCTCCACCCTCCTGCTCCACCTCGCCCACCGCTCCTCCCGTCCTGCCCGCCCCCTCTCCGGCCCGCCCGGCATTTGCGAGAATGTCCCGGAGGAAGCTCACGATGGCCTGCTTGCAGGGAGCAATCCAGGCGGCCACGTAAAACCACGGCGATGCCAACGAGGAGGACCTACTCCATGCCCGCCTATGCCGGCTAGGTGAGGCCATGCCCGCGAAGCCAGTGTTCGGGGGGGAGACCTTCCGCTGGCCGCTCGGGGCGACGGAGGCTGTGCCTTGTCTCCGGGCCACCATCCTGCCACTGGTTCATCCCCGTGCAGCCTCCACATTGCTGGTGGGGACGTTGGCTGAAGGCACGGCCGAGGGAGCCCTGCCCTCTCGACGTCGGCCAAGCTTCTTGCCGAGCGTGAAAGCATGCGCCGCTTGGTGCTCCCCTGGACAGACGCCGTGTGGCATGAGATGCAGGACTTGGAGGACTGGGACGACAAGCGCTTCCGTGGGAGCTTCCGCATGTCTCGCGCGACATTCAAAGTGTTGGTGGCAGAGGTGACCCGTCCTACAGCGGGAGTGTACAAATATGCGCAGATGTATTCCAGTCTCCCGTCAGCTCGGCCTCACACTATACAAGCTGGCGTTCAACGTGGGCTACTTGCCCCTGTCGACCATCTTCGGGGTGGGCGTGTCTACCGCGTGCGAGATCTTCCGTGAGACGGCGAGCGTGCTGAACGAGCTGTACCTGGCCGACGTCATCCAGGTGGGGGACAACAAGGAGAACTTGCGTGGTTTCCGTGCCCTGGGCTTCCCACGGGTGGTGGGGGCAATGGACTCGACCCACATGCGCATCCTGGCCCCGCCCTCCCGTGGCGAGGAGTACTTCAACCGCAAACATTTCTACAGCATGGTTCTGCAGGTGGTTGTGGATGCCAAGGGCCACTTCCTGGACATGTATGCAGGCGTGTCTGGGCGGAGCCACGACACAGCTGTCTTCTGGAACTCCCCCCGGCTGCCAAGCTGACATCGGGGTGCTTCCTGAAGTCTGGTCCCGCTTCCGTGTATGGCCGTGAGGTGGGTCCGCTCCTCCTAGCCAACCAGGCGTTTGCCCTGCAGCCGTGGCTGATGGCCCCGTACCGCTACCCGCGCACCAATGTGCAGCATAAATACAACTACTACCATTGCTGTGCCCGCCTGCCCGTGGAGCGTGCCTTTGGGCATCTGAAGGAGCGCTGGCGCTCCCTGTTCAGCTTGTTGGACTTGCGGACCTGATGGTGTGCTGCTGCATCCTGCACAACATCTGCGAGTCCCGTGGGGACGTGTTACTGGCCGAGCACCCCGACCTCCCTCGCTGTGGATGGGCGTGACATCGAGGCTTTGCCGGGGCCGGAGAATCCCATTGGGGAGCATCGAGCCCGTGCGGAGGCGTCCCGGGTGCGTGAGAGCATCAGTGCCTGGATCTGGCTGCGCTACCCTGACCCCGTGTGAGCGTCGCCTGTGTACTCCCATCTGTGGACTGGCATCTCTCCCTGGCATGCCACCCCTCTCCACCACATCCCCTTGGCACGTTCCGTGCATGGCTCCCTGGGGGTGTGGCCTCGGCCATCCACTCTTCACCGCTGTGCCTTCCAGCCGCCTCCTCCTCCCTTCCCGGAGGCGCCTATCCTTTCTGGGGGCTCAGCCCTGGCATACTGGTGCCCATGTGCCTTACTGCCCATGTCTGCTTTCCCTGCTGAATAATGTTTTGCAAACCACCCCACTCTTGCCTTCTTTCCTGTGTGTGCGGACGATGCTCTAGGAGGGAGGGGGGGTTGGGGGCTGGGGGCCATGGGCCTTCCTGGCGACTGCCAGGTCCCCCGTGTGGGGAGGGTGGTGGGAGGCCCCCTGGGGCGTGGGTGGCAACATTGGGATTGCTCTGCTGGGCACGGGGTGCGGGTGTTGTATTGGTGCTGCCGTTGCTCCTGGCAGACTCTTAGCCCGAAGCTGCTGAGATCCGCCCAGTGACTGCGGCAGCCAATGGGGTTTGGGAGGCATGTCCTACATCATCCAAGATGGCGGCGCCCATGGTTTTCGGCCGCAGTGTGTGCTGGGATACCTGCTGGAGGACTGCCGGAGTTCAGTAAGCAGGAAAAATGGCGGCCGGGCTGTCAGTCGAAACCGAGTGCGTTTTTAACCACCAGGGTGGTTATCTTAACTTTGCATCCCCTGCTGCAGCGTGTCGTCCGAATTGAGGCCGCCTTTTTAACACACCATCAGTGGGTTAAGTCCTCTCGGTTGATTAACGTGTTGTTCGAATTGAGCCACTGTCTTGGAAGTTCTTTAAAGACTCAAAACCACTATAAAATTCATAATATGACTTAGGTCCGTGTCCTCCGCAACTGCTGACCATAAAGGAATGCTAAATTATCCCTCTGCTTAACTCTACTAAGAATCTCAAGGTGACCAAGAAAAGAAAAAGGTTATAATTTTATAATTTCATAATACTCACAAATACTAACACAGGAATGCATAAACAGATAGGTTAACCCCCCCAAAAGTGGGCTAAGAACTTTGCTGAACTTATTCACATAATTGCCTTCAAACTGTCTTATCAGCCCAAACCCACAGTTTTTAAAAACAGTCTTTTCTTGGGTTTCAATTATTCTTCTAGAAGCTATGACATATGTTGGTCATGTGCGTGCCCCATTCACATATTAAAGCGGGGTGTGGGTGTGGGTGTATTTTTACGCCAAAAGAGCAGAATCTACCTACACATACACCTTAGCTCTCGTGCGCCGTTGCCTCAGGCACTTTTCTGCCCAGCCAGCATCCAGAGCGTAGGCACAAAGTGTGGAGCAGCGCCCATACTCACCCCCTTGGATGTACAAATTAAATAAACCCAGCGGGGGAGGGGAATATGGCTGCCCCTGTCACATCAAGATTTGGCTCTCATGTATTGAAAAAAGTTAGACAACCATTAGCACATAAACTAACGCTGCAGATATTTTGCAGTAGGCTAATACGTAAGATGCAGGATAAGGAACACACGTGATTTAAGGCTTTACAAAACGGTATGGCAGCCTTACAATTGGCAGAAGACATTGGCTGGCTGGCCAAAGCTTCAGTTAGAGGAATTTCAGTGACCACTGGATTAGAGATTCAAGTAGCTAGTAAGTGCGGTATGAAAGAAGTCAGTAACGATTATTAAAGCTGTCGTCTGTCTTTTTACAATTACAAGGTTATGAATATTCCAGTACAAATCTCACATCAAATTTTCCAAGATAGTTGTTTCCATGTATCAGATGTTGAAACTCATCATGGGACCTTAATGTGCAATCTAGCCTGAGATAAAAGTCTAGACATAGGAAATAGCAGACATTTGTATTTTGTAACTAATGCTGCAATACAATGACTTCACAGTCTCTTATCATATATTATCAAAATATCCAACAAAGCTTAAAAACGCAAAAAAATATATGAAACAAAGGGGCTCTTTGGGAACTTCTGTGCATCCCATGGCAGTCAAACGACCAGGGTTCCACACATTTTGGTAGCCTGGGTGGCCATGACTCTGCCCTTCTCCCCAATGGCAAGATTTTATATATGATGCCATCTTGAGCTATGGGGTACACATAGTGCCTCAAATAGTATAGGACAAGGTCAGGAATGTCCACCCCACCCCCCAATGCCCACACTCATCCATTTTATACTGACTTCCAAGGCACTCAGAACAAGCTCCAAAGTGCAGTGCACCTCATGAGCTGGGGGGGGGGGGTGCGAAGGAGGTGATGGTATTGTTCCTGGACTTGTATTGCACTACAGTGATACTCTGAGCACCAGAAAAGCACAGTGCGACCATTGGGGGGGGGGGAATCACGCACCCCACTCCCATTTTCTAACTCTGGAAGAAGACTGGGGCTTATTATACTTACTGGAGAGGAAAGGGATGTTCTGAAAGCTGAGCAAGTAGGCAAACCCCTGCCTCCCACACGCCACACAAATTCTTGAGACCCTCAAGGGTGCAGAAGATCACTCAGTGGGTCAACAGCACTGTGCTTATCTACAAGTGGCTCCTGCTATATACCTCGACACTAGTCCCTTCTATTTAAATTAGCACATTAAACTTGTGACATCAGTGTCAGGTTGTGCTTCTTAAAAGCATTTTTAAGCTTCCCTTCATCCTTACAGACACCAAGATGCTGTACAAAGCACGTTTCCATTTGCCAGTAAAAGTGAAAAGTGAAATTTAGATTATAGTAGTTCAATTCTCTCTCTCTCTCTCTCTCTCTCACACACACACACACACACACACACACCATAAACCTATGGAGAAGGATGCAGGACCTCACTCATAGAACCTGCCCTGACATTCAGGCATTCAGTCCATTGTCTCCTAAGGCTGTGCATACATAGGTTCGCCACACAATTAGGAAACCTGAGCTATCTGATGTTGTGTGGAATGCACAGATGCCATTGGACAGGCCCACATCCCCTTCAAGGCATGTGGAAGGAAAGTAGTGAATAGGTCTAATCATGTTTATAGGCTGGAGGGGGAGCTGTTCTGGCAAATGAGGAGAGTTTGAAAGGCAAGAACAGCATGTAGGGAAAGGGGGTTTAGAAGTTGAAGAGTTGCAGTGGAGATGCTCAGAGGGCAAGTCCTGGCAGCTGGGAGCCACGGTGGTGCTGAGGACATGACATAGGCAGCCAAGAGATGGAAGGGCAGCACATTGGCACTGAATGGCAGGTAGGCAACCACCTGCCTACCACACTCCACAATCTGTTTCATTGTTGGTTGAGTTATTGTTTATGTTAAATTAACTATGCCTTCTTACCACTGCTTCCCTTCCCTCCTTCAAACCCGTGAAAAATTAGGAGTTTGTCCCCGGCTATCTGCTTTCTGGAGATTTTGTCACTCCAAGCCACTTTAACTTTCACATCCCTAAGCTAAGCAAACATCAGAACTCGCTGTCATCTGTGTGATTAAGAGCTCAGTGGAGGCTACAGAGTTGCATACTCTCCCTCCCCACAGCCATTTTCTTCCACCCAGTGAATTCCCCGGTGCTACCATTATCACAATTAAGGGACATGTCAGCACTTAGGTTAACCTCAGTTAAGGCTATCCAGGTTCCCTCTTGACCAGAACTAGTTAACCAACCTCAGGCCCTGGTTTTAAATCCAGGTTGAGCAGGGCCCTTTAAACATAACCCCCAGCCACTCCTACTCCATTTCTGAAAACATCAAGGCATTTCATGTAACAGGTGATTTCTGCGCATACACAAATTAAAAACAGATGTGGCTTTAGGGCAACAGAAAAAGAAATACACCGAAGACATCAGTATCAGACCCATTAACAAAATTTGACAGAATTCAGCCATCTTATAATAACTAAAGAAACCAGTTTTACAGAGCTTCATTGGGGAAAGCTGCAAGCCCTAAGCAATACATTCATCAACTAAAGCTTTAGTTCTAGCAATAAGGGGCAATTTACAATTTTGCTTATTACTTTATTCACTACTTTAAAATGGCAACCATATCGGGGGATTTAGTGGGGCTTACAGTTCTTTACTGTAATACTAATCAACAATGAAATATTTCATTGGCCGACAGCTCTGTTGTTTGGACTCTCAGTCGTTATCAATTTTCTTTGAGCAATAAATATAGGCTTGTCGAAAAGCTGCCAATATAATCCATCTCTTTTGTCCCAACCTCTCCCAAAACCACTACATTGGCTGGCTTCCTCTTTTTCTTACAGTAGCTTGCTCTTCCACTTAATGTCCTCCATGGCCTTGCCCGTCCCATCTCTCTGTCCCCATGTTCCAATATATCTCTGTCCATGTCTTTTGCTCCTCCACTCTCACCTTCAGCAGCCAAACAGGTTCCAAGTTCCTTTAAAGTTTAAACCACTCTACGTATTCCCTCTTGGGAGCCAGCTTTTTTACCCTAACTCTTTCACACTTAAAAGGCTTCTAGATGGAGGGGGTCCTAGTGTGTCCTGCCATTAGAATGCATTCTGTAGCTGTACTGTCTTTTCTTCAGTAATTTCAGGTGAATTCTTCAGTAATTCTTCAGTGAATTCTTCAGTAATTCTTCAGTAATTTCAGGTGAATATAGTGAGGTATCCAGAGCACAGGTTTGTCCTGTTTTCTTGGATGAGTTTCAGTTGGTACAGCTCAATGACGTGGACAAGGTGCTTGGACAGGTTCGTGCAGGGAGTGGTCCCAAACCTCCTGAAAGAGCCAGTAGTGAGACCACCCCTGAAGAAAGCTTCCCTGGACCCAGAAAATCTTAATAACTTTAGGCCGATGGCAAACGTTCCATTCCTGGGCAAAGTCCTTGAGCGGGTGGTTGCTGGCCAGCTCCAGACACCCTTGGATGAGACTGATTATCTGGATCCATTTCAGTCGGGTTTCAGGCCCGGTTTTGGCATGGAAACAGCCTTGGTCGCCCTGTATGATGACCTATGTCAGGAGAAAGACAGGGGGAGTGTGACTCTGTTGATTCTCCTTGATCTCTCAGCGGCTTTCAATACCATCGACCATGGTATCCTTCTGGGACGACTGGCTGAGTTGGGAGTGGGAGGCACTGCATTGCAGTGGTTCCGCTCCTACTTGGAGGGTCGGCTCCAAAGGTGGTGCTGGGGAGACATTGCTCGGCCCCGTGGATTCTCCAGTATGGGGTTCCGCAGGGGTCAGTTTTGTCCCCCATGCTGTTCAAAATCTACATGAAATTGTTGGGTGCAGTCATCCGGAGTTTTGGAGTGCGTTGTCATCAGTACGCTGATGACAAGCAACTCTATTTCTCCTTTTCATCTTCATCAGGTGAGGCTGTGGATGTGTTGAACCAGTGCTTGGCTGCGACAATGGACTGGATGAGAGCTAATAAACTGAAACTTAATCCAGATAAGACTGAGATGCTGTTGGTGCGGGGTTCCTCTGACCGGATGGAGGGTGTTCAACCTGTTCTGGATGGGGTTGCCCTCCCCCTGAAAGAGCAGGTTCGTAGCTTTGGGTTCTCCTAGAACCATCTCTGTCACTTGAGGCTCAGGTAACCTCGGTGGCATGGAGTGCCTTCTACCAACTTCGGCTGGTGGCCCAGCTACGCCCCTATCTGGACAGGGATAACCTGGCTTCAGCTGTCTATGCTCTGGTAATCTCCAAGTTAGATTACTGCAATGCGCTCTACGTGGGGCTGCCTTTGAAGACAGTTCGGAAGCTGCAGCTTGTGCAGAATGCAGCGGCCAGATTGGTAACAGGGACCAGAAGGTTCGAACATATAAGACCGATTCTGGCCCACTTGCATTGGCTGCCTGTAGGTTTCTGAGCCCGATTCAAGGTGTTGGTTTTAACCTATAAAGCCTTACACAGTTTGGGACCACAATACCTGATGGAACGTCTTTCCCGACATGAACCTACCCGTTCACTACGCTCAACATCAAAGGTCCTCCTCCAGGTGCCTACTCCGAGGGAAGCTCGGAGAACGGCAACAAGGGAGAGGGCCTTCTCTGTGGTGGCCCCTCAATTATGGAATGATCGTCGCGATGAGGCCCGCCCGGTGCCAACACTGCTATCTTTTCGGCGCCAGGTCAAAACTTTTCTTTTCTCCCAGGCATTTTAACAGCTCAAGTTGAGGTTTGATTCATATTATGGCCAGGCTTAACAGTTAAAATGTTTTAAAGTGTTTTAATGACAGCTGTTTTATGTTTATGGTTTTAAATTTTGTATATTGTCTTTTTAATGCTCAATCTTTTAATTTTTGTAAACTGTCCAGAGAGCTTCAGCTATGGGGTGGTATATAAGTGTAATAAATAAATAAATAAATAATAATAATGGATTTTCCCAGTAAGAAGCAGAGTAAGAAGCAGCAGTGAGAAAACACAAAAGGGGTTATGCGTGGAAGATTACAACGTTTGGAAACCCCATAAAATGCTGTCAATGAGGCTAGGTGATGGTGCAATAAAAGTTTCCTCTGAAAGCACTTCCAAGCTCAAAACCTGCCTTGTCGAAGAAACCTTTAACTTAACTTTTTAGTTCTGATCTCTCGCTAAGCCTCAGTCAGTACCTGTATTTGCATTTAATCATGTTCATATTCCCATTATCCTTACATTTATTATTCTCCACTTTCTCTGCTGTCTAACCATTTAGATAGCAAGTTCCTAAAGGCAAGGATCTTTCTTTTTGCTCACATCAATGGCACTTCGTTAAAGACAGCAACCTTGATCATTATAATTTTAAGATTACCTCATTTTACAAAATAGAACTACACTTTTGTCTAAAATTGAAGGCCTTGAGGAAAACATTTTCATCCCTAATCTTGTTCAATAAAATGTTCCGTCAAAACATTAAAGCAGCTCAAAGAATTTCCAAGGTTTTCCAATTTGTTTGGTCTGTTTCCTTCCCTTTTCTTTTTTGAGCCACACTACGCACAGCTTGGAAAACCAACATGCCACAGACTCCTTAAATGGTCAGGCCTTTTACAAGCTCCAACCCAAATGCAAGAAACTCACGTAAAATTTGCTACTATAACAGATGCATGGACAAGTCATAACCTCAAAACAAAACACACACACACACACTCCATTGCACAAGGTCACTGGAATCTTTTTTCCTGTTACAAACCATAAACTCACTCATTAATGTCAATGCACAAATTTCCAGATGGTTAGCTAGTTTATACTACTAAGCTGGCTGTTCCATGTACCCAGATGTGCTAAAGAGCTTGCCAAAGAATGAATTATGCACCTACAAATCTAAGATCCTGATACCTGAGGCACTTTTTTCTGAATTAAATCCAGTGGCACGCCTCACTGTCACATCCAAAAAGGTTCCCCTCGAAGAAGCCATCCCACACTTTTTAGAGAGGCACCATTTTGCACATGCCTCCTGATATTAAGGTCAGTTGGGGCAGGGGATTCATGCAGAGCTGCATCCTCCTCTGAGCATTCTGCAGAAACTCCGCAATGCAGGATCATTCAATCATATTCAACACAGAGGCATGGCAGAATCATCCACCCCAGTGGAGGTTGACTCAGAAGAAGCAGAGGCAGAGCAGAGAGGCAATATATAGGCTCAGTTCGGACGACACAATAATCAACGGAGGGGGGAAGAGGCAACCGTCAGTTGTGTTGCTTATTGTGTTGTATGGCAGGCAACATACAATACACACACAACTGATGGTACACTACTTAAACAACAGAGAAAAACAACGGGCTGCTCAGTTGTTTATCCCGAAATCCATCTCTTGAAGTGTCATGTGTCGCGAACCCCCTCTCTCCGTGTACTATTCCACTCGGTCATAGAGTTCGCCGGCAGGAGCAGCTGAAAAAAACCAGGCTGCTCCTATACAGCCAGTAGAACTTGTGGTGCATGATGGGATTCGGCCGGAGGACTGGGGGAGGGGGGAGGGGGAGGAGATGCAGCAGCCCAGTTTCGCTTTTTAAAGACAACCTTCCCTGGGGCTTTTAGTGTGGGGAAAATGGGGTATTATACCCCATGGTGTGAATCCCAGAGGAAACGGGAATGCCAGAGGGAAGGGGAGCCACGTCAAGGCGAAGAAAGGGTAAGTTTCTTCTCCTGCCACACAAAAAATGGTGTTGGTCCAGAGAATTATGAACTAGTCAGAGAAAGACCATTGAACAGAGAAGAGACAGCGATTTAATTTTCATATCACTTTCCAGAATTTCTGCCATCAAAGTTTTAGGAGATTCTGACCACAATCTAGGCTGACCATATGAAAAGGAGGACAGGGCTCCTGTAACTTTAACAGTTGTAGAGAAAAGGGAATTTCAGCCAGTGTCATTTGTATGCAATTAGTTCCTGATGAAATTCCCTCTTCATCACAACTGTTAAAGTTGCAGGGGCCCTGCCTTCTTTTATATATGGTCACTCCAGTATAGTGCCTGCAACTTTAACTGTTGTGATGAAGAGGGAATTTCACCAGGAACTAATTGCATACAAATGACACTGGCTGAAATTCCCTTTTCTCTACAACTGTTAAAGTTACAGGAGCCCTGTCCTCCTTTTCAGATGGTCAGCCTACCACAATCAACAGCTCTGAATCCCCCCGCCCCATTGCTCATTGGACCCATCTGATAACCTAGGCCCCCTCCACAAGGATGCGCTTTTGCGCCCGGTTCCGGGATTATGCGCATTATCGCGGAGGCGCATTTACGCCTAATCCCTCTGCACGGGAGGCGGCGAGAGGCGGCGAAGCGCATTAATTCATGTCCAAAAAGTGCTTTAGAAGACGTTAACGCGCATAATCGCTTGTTCACACCGCGATAATGCGCTTTAACGGCCGGAGAAAAATAAAAGTCGCTATTTAACGCGCATTCGAAAATGCGCATTATCGGGGAAATAACGCGCCTGTACGCCCGTTTTGCGCTCCGCTGGTGTGGAGGTAAAATTTATAATGAGCCTCTAAGGCTCATTAAACGTCTCGTGTGGAGGAGGCCCTAGTTCCATCCGATGTTCACCATTTGGTGAATAGATACAAAAAGTCATCAGTATTCCTTGAGGAAAACCAGTTGTCTGTCTGAATGTGCCCATAATCAAAGGGTAAACAAGATACAGGAACCACACATTCTTGTAGTGCAATCTGGTGCCCTCCAGATGTCTTCAGCTCCCATCAGACCCAAGCAGATGGCCAATGGTCAGGGATGCTGGGAGTTATAATCCAAAACATCTGCACTAGGTTGGGGAAAACTGTAGTAGTATCATGTAAACTGAGAATAACCCACATGCTTTTCCTTTTCCAAATTACCCTTTTCATCAGGAGTGAAGAACCTCAAGCCTGGGGGCCACATACACCCTGGGTCCCAATCTGGGCCTCTGGGGTTCCTCAGAAGACCACACCCCCTTTCCCCCAATCACAGGACGTTTGGTAGTTCCCTGGCTTTTGTGCAGGGTTTTGTTTTTTTGGTCATTCTGAAAGGTTGAAATGCCTCTCTTCAGGTTTACAGGCAGTAAGCTAGAATATGCTGGTATTTGGAGTATCTTAGTCCCACCCCTTTTGCCTTTGGCAATGCACCTCTTGACTTTGGCGGCCTACCCCGGGAGCTTTTCCAGATGGAATTCAGCCCTCAGGCTGAAAGAGGTTCTGCACCCTGTTTTGCATGTTATCCCAATCACATGAAACAGCTTATCTGTGAGTAGCCCCACTATATAGACCAATAATCTTGGACTTTCCTATGGAATTGACATACAGCTTATCTACACTATTGCTTTAAAACGGTTTAAAACAGTTTTGAGAACTGTTGGGGCCCAGGACACACTCCATATACAGTTTTCAAAACGTTTTCAAAGGGTTTTATCCTGCGTGTGTAGATAGGCTCATACACACACACGCACACAGAGGAATCTCACAATCAGGCCCCACTATACGATTGGGTCATTTAAAAATTAAAACATTCTCCCAGTTGCATGCGAGTCACTCATGGTTAAATGGTGCCCACACATGTGGGAGACAACATAAAGGGAAGCTAATAGTTCTCAAAATTATGTGGGCCTTTTGGAACTGCACTACAGTCAGTTTGAAAACTATGACTCAAACATTTGTCCTTAAGTAGGATCAGGTCATAGTTCATTATCATGCCAATCCCCTTCCATGAACTAAAGCATTAGATGCTGGACTGCCTTTTTCTTTCCTAGTCATGTGGATGTCTACTGTGCATCTGAAGGTTATTCTGCACTGAGATCCTCATTAATCATTTTCTAATTCCTGCAAACTGCACTTGTTCATTCTGGGTGTGCACAGACCTCCACTATTAATATTTTAATAGTTCAAATCTCTGCTTCGGGCAATCCGGTCATTTTAATGCCCCTCAACCCATTTGTCTAAAACGCAACGTTCCAGTTGTCTCAAAAGTAAAAATGAGTGAAGCATGTCTTAGCTTTGGCTACATCATGCCCAAAGAGTTTTATTTCGACCATCTGAAGAGAATTCTATTTAAGACTGGCAAAAGACCCATCAAACGTGACACATGGTGGGAGGGAAAGCTCAAAAGGAAGTCTCCACATACAGGTGAAGATACAAGGCCAATCAGAAGGAAAAAGGGAGACCATTGCTATGGTTGGCCCATGAGTAAAGGCTTGTTTTCTCCTGTCTGGAACTGTGCAGACTCAGGTTTTCTCCCAATGACAACCTTGTGCCAAATGAGTGTTTACGTTTCTCTATAGGAATGAACAGAAGCTACTTAGGAGAAAGTTAGAAGTTGCACTCGGCTACACCATCGGGGTATGGGGGGATTGATCCTGCCCTGCCCTGATGACCTGCTTTCACCTTTATAACCCTGCTGCTTTATCTACATCTGCCCCTTCTGTTTCCTGGCCATGCCCAAGTGCAACAGAAGGTTGGGAGAACGGAACCCTATTCTCACAGTATTAAAGAGAAAACATGGAGAGGACATGGGATTGTGCCCTCTGGCCTAGTTCCTCCACCTCCAACCTCTGATGGGGAAAGTCTGAAGTTGACAGCAAAGATCTCAAGGGAAACTGTAACCACATTCACCTGATTGTACCTGGCTCCCAATTGCAGGGAACACTGAAACTGTATTCAGCTTAACACGTGAAGTTGGTGGTGGAAAGGCTGGCATACGTGGCCTCAGGCCCCCTCCCTGGTTTCTACTGAATAATGCCTGAACAGGGATCCACTCGCCCAACCCAGGGAAGGAGGGGTGAGTGCGTGGAATGTTGGAAATGGATTTTTATTTCTATTTAGACAGACTTCCTTACAGACAGATGATGAACTTTGTAAAGGTACACTACCAATATGGTGCCCAATTTCCATTGAGAAGTTCAGTGTCAGATTACTAACTGCAATGTTTTGTCTTTGTGCTCTGTCACTGGCAACATGAGATCAATCTCCTTCAAAAAAGGAGTTGCTATCTGGTGTACCGCAAGGTGCCATCCTTTCCCCAATGCTGTTTAACATTTACATGAAACCGCTGGGAGAGATCATCCGGAGGCATGGGGTGGGGTACTATCTATATGCTGATGACACCCAAATATATTTCTCTATGCCTTCAACAACATCGTCAGCTAAGGACAGTGTGTCTCCTCTGAACGAATGCTTGGAGGCGGTAATGGGCTGGATGAGGAAAAACAAACTGAAGCTGAATCCAGACAAGACGGAGGTGCTTGCTGTCAAAGGCCCCAACCTGGGTTTGGAGGTGTGTCAACCAGTTCTGGATGGGGTTACACCCCCCCTGAAAGACTGTGTTCGCAGCTTGGGGGTACTCCTGGATCCGTCGCTCCAGATGACAGCTCAGATTGATGCGACGGCCAGGAGTGCCTACTATCAGCTTTGGCTGATACGCCAGCTGCGCCCCTTCCTAGAGTCGGAAGACCTAAAGACGGTAGTGCACGCGCTGGTAACTTCGAGGCTCGACTTCTGCAATGCGCTGTACATAGGGCTACCTTTGTGCCTAGTCCGGAAACTTCAACTTGTTCAAAATATGGCAGCCAGGTTGGTCACCGGTACACCTAGGGGTGACCACATTACACCAGTTTTAAAATCACTTTACTGGCTGCCGGTCAGTTTCCGGGCAAAGTATAAAGTGTTGGTTATTACCTTTAAAGCCCTACATGGTTTGGGACCAGGCTACCTACAGGATTGCCTTCTCCTGTACAATCCGCCCCGCACTCTTAGGTCCTCTGGGAAGAACATACTCAAGCCAGCCAGAACTAGGCTGGCGAGTGTTACCCAGAGTACCTTCTCTTCTATGGCTCCCAGACTATGGAATGTTCTGCCATAGGAGGTTAGACAAATTGACAGTCTTCATGAATTCAAGAGAGTCATGAAGACTGTTATCTTCCGGCAGGCCTATCTGGATGAATTTTAAATGTTTTAATGATGTGTTTCTCTTGTTTTAATTTTTTTAACTTTGTCATGCTTGTATTTGCATTGTGTTCCCCACCTCGATCCATAGTGAGAGGCGGGTTATAAATAAATAATTATTATTATTATTATTATTATTATTATAAGAATTTTTGTCAGTCTTCAAACTCTACAGTTTGAAAGTTGCATTAGGAACTGACACATACGTTATCTTTTCGGCGCCAGGTCAAGACTTTCCTCTTCTCTCAGGCATTTGGCAATATCTGAGGAGCCTGGGTTTGTTTTGTTTTGTTTTGTTTTTGTAGTTTTTGAAGTGTTGATGTGGTTTTTAAATGTATAGATTGTGTGTATGTTGTATGTTTTTGCTGTTTTCATTTTTTTATATTGTTTTTAATTGTTTTTAATCCTATGTAAACCGCCCAGAGAGCTTCGGCTATGGGGCGGTATACAAATGTAATAAATAAATAAATAAACTACAAAAAGCCACCCCCATGCACATCAGTATGGATAACCTGGCTTCAGCTGTCTATGCTCAGGTAACCTCCAAGTTAGATTACTGCAATGAGCTCTATGTAGGGCTACCTTTGAAAATGCTTCAGAAGCTGCAGCTTGTGCAAAATGCAGTGGCCAGATTGATAATGGCGACTAGAAGGTTCAAATATGTAAGACCAACTCTGGCCTCCTTGCATTGGCTGCCTGTATGTTTCCAAGCCCAATTCAAGGTGCTGGTTTTAACCTATAAAGCCTTACATGGCTCAGGACCACAATATCTGATGAAGTGCCTCTCCAAACATGAACCTATCCTTATACTAAGCTCAACATCTAAGGGAGTTCTCTGGGTGCTTACTCCAAAAGAGGCTTGGAAGATGGCAACAAGGGAGAGGGCTTCCTTGGTGGTGACTCTCCAATTGTGAAAAGATCTCCCCAACAAGGCCCACCTGGTGCCAACATTGCTATCTTTTCAATGCCAGGTTAAGACTTTTCTCACGTATTTGGCAGCATGTGATAAGTTTTAATCAATCCTGGATTTGTTTTAGTTTGGCTGATTGCTAAAAGTTGTTTTAAGATGTATGTTGTCTCTGTGCAAACTGTCTGTTGTGCATTTATGTTTTTAAATTCTGCATATTGTTTTAATGTTTTTAATTTTTGTAAATCACCCAGAGAGCTTCAACTATGGGGTGGTATAGAAATGTAATAAATAATAATAATTTGTGGCATATATAATGTTGTATGAAGAGGGAAGAAGAAGAAAAAGAGAGTAGCTCTCTTCCAATTAACAAGAGCTCCCTGAACTGGTGATTCTTACTATATATTTTTCTGTTATGTCATTTATGTCTTACTTATCTACCATGATGGAACTCAGTGCAGCATACATGGGGCTTGCAAGCAGTCTCCCATCCAGTCAATGGTTAGACCCTGACCTGCTTTGCTTTAATCAGTCTTTTTCACTCAGTGAGTGTAGTTGCAAAGGACTTTCTGTATGCTCAAAGACCATCTGCTTTATTATTTTATATACTCCAGAATATCCAAAGTAGGTTATGGGGCAAGCCCTGGCAAGCCCCTGCTCCAAAGTGCTTAGGATTGCAGTCAACAGTTCAACACCCTTATCCAAACCTATGCATACCTAGAGATGTAAAATTTCTGGAAATTTTGAAGCCATGGAAAAAAACCGTCCGTCCCCCCCCAAAATGGGAATTTACGGAAAAATGGGGAAAAAATGCAATATTAGCACTTTTTACAGATTGAAAGTCACTTTGTTACTTTAAGAACATAAAATGTAGTTATGTACAAGTTGGTTTGGCATAAAATTATCACATTTGGTATATTAAAAGTATATTGTATTCAAGCAATTATTACAAATTAAATTAACTTTTTAAAATTTTTACTTCTTTTTTTTAAAAAAAAAACCAAATGGAGCTACAAGCTCCTGAACTGTAAGGAACATCTGAACTGCAAGGAACTTCTTTGGTTTTGCCAGTTTATGAGAGCAGGCAAAAAACAATTTAAAAAACAAACAGAAGAAACCATCAATATTAGTAACAAAGAAAATTATTTATGTCTCCGCTAGTCCTCCACAGTGTCAAGCAGACATAAAGCACCCATTCCCATAAAAAGAACTGAGAAAAAAGGGGGACCAAGCTTCAATGAATATGCATGGAATTTAAACAGGCCTATTTTCTGAGCTACAGTATAGCTATCACTATCCCTTTCAGTCTCTGCTTCAATGGCAGTGCCCCCTAGAGGCAGAAATGCATCTTGCTCTTGCATTTGAGAGTTGTAGTCTCAGTTTGCAGCCTAGGACTTGTTTGTCCTTGGTGCACAGAAATTGTAATCTGATACTGTACATAGTTTTTAGACATCATTTGGAGAAGTAAATATATAAACAATTTGTCTTAAACATTGTATGTATCATGTTAAAATAAAGCATTCCATAATCCATTTTTTCTTCATTTTTTTTTCAAATTTTCCATTTTTTCAGGGCAAAAAAGGCTTCAGAAAAAAATGGAAAAAAACAGGAAAACCATTTTTTTCCTGAATTTTTCCGGGTTTTTTCCAGGCCTTCACATACCTAGAGAGAGAAGTGTTGAAATCGGTGTTACTTTCCTCCAAATAAATATCAAAATATTGAAGTTACTTTACCATTTTTAATATATACTTGTAAAATGTTACATAATGTATTGGAAGTGACCAGTATAACTGCATGTATATTATATAGGTATACTAGGCAAGGAGTTAGGTGGCAGTGGCTCCCTCAGCACTGCACCTTGGGGATGTCCAATTTCTGGATGCTCCAGGTTGCTCCTGGGTGCTCGACAGTGAGTGCTTCAGGTACTAGAAATGTATTCTGGCACAGAAACTCACTCCCTGACAAGAGGTCAGCTTCTATAACAAAGCTTTTAACATCCATCAGTAGGGACTCCCACATGCTCTGGCTTTACGTACAACTTTATGTATAGACATGTTATATTCTGGGACTCACAGAGACAGGTGTTAAAAATAAAGTATTTCTTATATATCTTACAACTTCAAACCATTTTTTAAAGTTTCCTTATGAGTGAAATTGTAGTTATCTGGACTAATATTTGGTGGGGCCAAATAAATTTGTCATAGGAGATGGATCTGACCATCTTAAGGATGCAATCCTATGCATGTTTAGACAGAAGGTAGTCCAAAAACTCCCAGCATTCCCCAGCCAGCCATGATAGGAGTTATAAGACTTTTTCTGTCTAAACATGCATAGGATTGCACCCTAAGCCTCCGTTTATACATAAACCTATGACCTGATGGTGCCTGCCTGCATGCCACTTGCAGAACATCAGTCCTCTCTGTGGGGTGTATTTAGCATACCAAGTAAACAATACAGCCACCAAGGACACAACAGCCATGCCACAAGACATTCATATAAAGGCCAGTTTACCCATTATCTATGCACCATGGTGGCCACTTCCTTATGTCTGGATGACAGACCAATGTCTAAATCCAGTAATCATGCAGCTTGAAGGGATGATGCAGAATATTACCACCATAGCTCGACCTAACAACACATGGAGCAGACTGAGGTGGTGAATGTTGAGATGGTAACACAGACTGCACCACTTTGGACAAGAGTAAATACTTTACTTTTGAACACCTCGCCATGTAAAAACAAACTCCCTGAAAGCAGAAAATTGGCACATAAGGGAATGGCCACTTTGCTAGTTTTCTAAAGAGTGTTCTAAAACGTGATTTCTCTAACTGTAATTTGAAGTGGTACCACTTATTTTACCACCTTAGCGTGGTGCGATCTCATCAGCAGCACTGACTTCCTGAGGTCCCACGAGATCCACCCATCCCATATAATCAGCAGATTTCGAGTTATCACTGCAATGCCGGATGCACCTAGGGGAAAAGGGAAGCACGTTGCAAGGGCAATGATTGGATAGGCAGATGGGCCCCAACGCCTCCCTTACATTTCATTGTTCCTCCTAATTACGTATGTGATTATACCTTACAGACTAACCTTTGTGCACGTTTACAAGGGAGTAAGTAAGGAAGCGTTCTAATGACCCTTAAAAATTGCAGTCCTGTAGTTCGATTATTATTATTATTATTATTATTATTATTATTTTAAATTGGAGAGCTTCTGAAATCCTACAATTTTCTTTTTAAGAAAATGCATATTCTAACGTAACTTTTAAGAACACCACCTTTTAATGAATAAAACCCGACACGATTCGGCCAAAGCTGACGTTTTCAAATCCCGTTGAAATCCATTGCACCTAAACAAAAGTGCTTCCTCATAGGAGGATCGTGAGCCTTAACATTCAAAACTTGTTGCAAGAAAGTAACGCGTGGGTTTCACCAGCTCCCCTTCCCATCTCCGCCGGGTCTACATGCTCAAAATAGGGAAAGCCCCAAAGATTTCCACGAGAGAACAGGTTTCATTTGCTTCGAGAACCGGCTTCTGCCCCTTCACAGCTCATTTAGGAGGTGGGGGAGCTAAACGGCTGCGCCTTCTCCTCCTGGCAAAGCAAACATTTTGCGGCGTTGCGGTTGTTTCCTTACCTTGTCCGCTGTGCAAAGGCACCAAAGCCAGAAAAAGGAGACGCTGCAGAAGCCGGATCCAACGGGGATTGTCCATCAGTTTGTTGGGCGGGGGGGGCGAATCCCGAGATAGAAAGTATAGAGGGAGCACAGAAGCTTCAGGCAGTGGCTTAATTCTCTCTGTCTCTGTCTTTTTATGTTATAGATTTTTGTTCCTACCACCGCTCAAGTTTTCCGAGCTGCCCAAGACCGTCTGGGAAGGAAGGAGCCTGGAAGAATTACCGCCCCCCCCCCCCCCGACAAAGTAAGTTCACGAAAAGTTAATTCACCGCCTCCTTTCCTTTCTTTCAATTATCCCGCTTGCAAGCGTTTCAGGCAAAACATCGCCTGGAGGCAGGGCCTTTTAAAAGTCATATGTTAGATCCAGGGGTGGTCCTCCCCCTCCTCTCCCTCTCAATTTAGGGACCTTTGGAGACAACCTAGTGGCCAAGGCTGTTTAGTTCAGTTTTCCTCTCCTAAACAGAACGGGAATTCTCGAAATACCTTCAGCGCAAGCAAAATGCCACAAAAGCAACGAGTAGGATGCAAAGGGGGGGGGGGGGACTAAAGACCTCAAACTAGCAGTCCATTTCTTTAACAAACAACAACAACAACAAGCGGCTCGTTCACACAAACGTGGCCCTTAAAGTAATTGTACGATCCTGAAAATCTCTCTATGCTTATTTCTAACGATTAAGGCAAACGCTGAAACAGAAACTAAAGCCAACCCTGCAAAGGAAGCAATCCGAACGTTTTCAAAGGGAAGCAAACTCATTTCCATGGCATCTCTCGCTCCCCTTTTATCTTATGCAAACAAATGCAGCCTGATCTTTGGCCGAAAGGAGGATCTGGTCTAGAGCCCATCAATCTCCCTCCTGTTGGGCTGTTTGTGTCAGGATTAGTTTAACTGGGGGTCAAATGTTATTTAAATAGTAGCTAATGGTGCTTGGCCCCCTGTCTACATGTGCCCCTTGCCTCTACCGCCTCCACCTAAGCACCACCTCAGTTTAAACAGAAGTTTGCTAGTATCACAAGCAGGCCGTTAATGATTTACAAAATTGGTCTTTCTACAACCAATCTAATCTTAAAACTAGCGTTAGTTAGTGCTCTGGGATCTAATGAGTTAGTTTAAGAATCTATGAACTGTTGTGCTAGATCAGACCAACATCTGTTTCCAACAGGCTTTGCGTGCTCGCAAGCAGTATGTGCAGTAGAGATGAATGCTGATTTCTCCTGTTTGTCACCAGCATTAATTGTCACATTGCAATTAGGTTGGCTGTTGGCGATTGAGAAATTGCTTTTATTTAGGTATTTATTTTTTAAAAATTGCCCTTGAGCCATTATGTTTTTATTTTAAAATTTGCCCTTGGAATAATTGTATACAAATTAAGAATATACCTATGTACAAAATTAGGAAAACACCTATGAGGCTTTGGGGGTCATAGAATCATAGAATTGTGGAGTTGGAAGCTCGACTTCTGCAATGCGCTGTACATAGGGCTACCTCTATGCCTAGTCCGGAAACTTCAACTAGTTCAAAATATGGCAGCCAGGTTGGTCACCGGTACATCAAGGGGTGACCATATTACGCCAGCTTTAAAATCGCTCCACTGGCTGCCAATTCGTTTCCGGGCGAAGTATAAAGTGTTGGTTATTACCTTTAAAGCCCTACATGGTTTGGGTCCAGGTTACCTGCGGGTTCGCCTTCTCCCGTACAATCCGCCCCGCACGCTCAGGTCGTCTGGGAAGAACTTACTGCAGTCGGCCAAGACTATGGCTGACAACCGTTACCCAGAGGACCTTCTCTTCTGCCGCTCCCAGACTGTGGAATGACCTGCCGGAGGAGACTTGGCAACTTAACAGTCTTTTAGAATTTAAGAAAGCCATAAAGACTGTTCTCTTCCGGCAGGCATATCCAGTGGAATTTTAGAATGTTTTAAGGGTGTTTTTAGGATGTTTTAGGATTTTTTATGCAGTCTTAATAATATGTGTTATGTTTTAATCAGTTTTATGTATTTTATCATGTTGTTGTTCCCCGCCTCGATCCAGATGGAGAGGCGGGTAAGAAATAAATTGTTGTTGTTATTATTATTATTATTATTATTATTATTATTATTATCATCTAGTCCACCCTCTGCAATGTGCAGGAAAACCAACTCTGCCACCAATGAGAGCTGGCTGTTCAGACTTCTGAAAAACCTCCAGAAATGGGGAACCTACAACCTCTGAGTAGAGCATGGGGACCTCAAGGGTGATTCCAAGTGAAGAAATGGCCATCATTTGACAACTTGTTTTTTAAACAAGATTCTTGCCCTATTGCCCACTTGCTTTCAAACAGTGGAGGCTGGTGGCTCCATTTTCAGCAGGGCAGTGAATCCGCTCCAGGTTTCAGCCAGAGTTCTAAAAGAACTATCCAAGGTGCAATCAAGGCAACCCCCCCCCCCCTTGGGTAGCTCCTTTAGTGTGGTGTTCTGACTGCCTCTGACTGAAATCCGGAGCAGATTCACCATCCCAGTGGCATCGGAACCATCAGCCTCCATTGCTTTCAAAATGTATTTGTTAGGCCTTATTGGTATTCATTTAAAGCATTTCTATTCCAACTTTCAGCTGAAATCAGCACCCAGCTTGGCTTACAAAGATGAATGACAGCTTCTGCCTTCAGGCTTACAATATGAAAGACATGACACAAAGGGAAAAGGGGATTGAGAAGAAGAAACCAAACTCAGGCACTAATTTCTAGTTACAAAGTTCTTACAGATGTGCTTTCTGGCAGGGAAGGGCAAAGCAAGCTCCCTGCGGCTGTTCCTTCTTTGGCCAGTCTCCTCCTTGCTGTGATGTTCTTCCTGGGAGGCAGGGTATCTGCTTTTCAGTCACATTTTTCAAGGGAAAAACAAGATTGGAAGAACATGCTGGGGAAAGGGATGAGGGTTAAGAATGTTTAGAATGGGATTTGTGGAAATGGCCTGACCCCCACCCGCCCACCATCTAGCTTCTTGTTCTGATATTTAATTCCTCACTCTGGAGACTCTGAAAAGGAAGCTAAACCTTTGACATTTCAGGTCAGTCCTTGAGACCTGGAAAACCTATTTCGTGTGTGTGTGTGTGTGTTTTGCCACATTGTGATACTAATAAAAAAAACAGTACGGGGACTGAACGTTCACTTTTTTAGATTGAAGAGAAAAACAAATACAGCCACCGACCACCTTAGCACAAATCTTCACAGAACAGCTGCGCTCCAGGCTTTTACTGCCAGCTCTATCCAAAGCTAAACCGTTTAGAGGTAAAGTTGGACCAGTGCAGAGGCGAAAATCAAATAAACCTTCAGCCAGGATGATGACTTAATGGAAAGTGTTCTTCTGTGTTTCTATTGCTCCATTTGCTTCCAATATTAGTACCTTTCCTTCATGTGTAGCTTATGGAGTATCTGCCGTTTATTGGGATATTTGTATGAAACCTCTCCTCAGAGCAGGCATCTAATTTTTTTTGTGTTGTAAATAAAATGCTTTGAAACAGAATTGTTATTTATTTATTTAATTACATTTTTATACTGCCCATCAGCCGAAGCTCTCTGGGCAATGCACAATTAAAAACCATAAAACAAGTATAGATAAATTTAAACCATGAAACGTTTTTTTAAAAAGCAATATAAAACCCAGCTAAGTTAAAAACCAGGGAAAGCCGGTGTAAAAAGGTATGTTTTCAGGAGGCGTTTGAAAGATGTTACGTTTTCTGCCTCCCAAACCGCAGGAGGGAGGGTTTTCCAGAGGGTGGGTCAATACACCGCCTTAGGGCTTAAGTCAGGAGAGTCTGTCTTGCTTGACGAGAGCTTTTGTTCATCAGGTTCCATCCTTGAGCCATAGCCAGGGTCTGATCTATTACTAGCTAGGAACTGCCCTCTGCCTCTCCCAGTTGCTACTAGGTTCCACCCGCTCCCCCTCCACCATCTCCCTGGCACCACCCCTTATCACCCAGGTGCCTTCTCTCTGAGTCTCAGGGTCTTACACTCTTGAGTAGCCTTCCTCAAACTGGGTTCCTCCAGATATTTTGGACTGCAATTCCCATCAGCTCCAACCACTGTAATGGCCAGTGATCAACAATGATGGGAGTTGAACTCTAAAACTTCCGGAGAGATCCAGGTTGGGGAAGACTTGGCCACACAAAAGGAAAACTGCTTTTAAAAGACACATATGCTAAGAGTGTGATTACCTTTAAAGCCATTCTTCTTTCCATTTATTTTATATTAATTAATTATTAATTAATTACATTTCTATACTTCCCACTAGCAGAAGCTCTCTGGGCAGTTAACAAAAATGGAAACCGCAAGTACAGCATAAAACAATATAAAATATAAAGGTTTAAAACTACA
Organism: Anniella stebbinsi; assembly: GCA_029215795.1. Taxonomy (NCBI): domain Eukaryota; kingdom Metazoa; phylum Chordata; class Lepidosauria; order Squamata; family Anniellidae; genus Anniella; species Anniella stebbinsi. The sequence goes on from JARDYH010000003.1 coordinate 106,369,774, forward strand.
ATATAAAAGTGCAACGAGAATAAAACCTAGTAGCAATGCAGAGATTTAAAATACAGATTTAAAACAGAGCTAAAGGATTAGAATGCTAAAATACTACAGTACCTGGGATCTAGATAATCAGTTTAATTTAAGTGTGCCTGGAGTTGTCCTATAACCATCCACTCAAGCACATTGCCAAGGAAGGTGGATATTATCCATCAGCCTGTAGTTGTTAACACCCTATTTATATCTATATCTGATTTTTAGCTATATCTGATTGGTAAATTTATTCCATAAAAGAGGTGGAGGTAAAAGAGCTAATTTGGTAGCTTACATATTACAGGAAAAATGGAGTGCAATTGCTTGAGCTGGGAGCCAGACATAATTTCTATTAAGTATATGTGGAAGGAATGCTTAGGAAAATTTTTCCAGATAAATCAGTGACTGGAACCTGGAGTCTCAGGCCTGCCAACACTGGTCACTTTTGTTTACATTCAATCTTACTCCATTCCAAACCCAGACACTTGAGTATGTAACAAACCTCTACCTATAAAACGGAAAGTATGTGTGCATCACGTATGTCCGGAAATGTTTACCCACTTCCAAATGAGTTAGAAACTTGATACAGTGATAGGTCTGGCTGTACAATGTACCAGAAAAATCTAAAAATACAAATTTTGGGGTTTTAAGTATTTTTAAAGAATTTAATAAAAACCTATGTTTATGCCTACATTTCCCAGCATGCCGTGGACAGGAGTCCAGTCTTACTGGCCTTTGTTAGCCATTGTGAGTGGCTGCTGCGTGTCTTTTACAACCCTGACTCCTAAGGTTGGTCTCGAGCAGTCAATAAAAGGATAAACAACCCACATAAATGGGCTGCATCCATTTGCGGTGCCTCCTCCTACCCTCTGCATGACTTTGAGGGGCCAAACATGCTCAAAGGTGCTCTGTCGTGATATCGCTGTTTCCTCAGAATCTGGAGTAAGCAAGTGTGTAGCCTTTGCCCTTAAGAGGGAGGGAGGAAGGGGATACACTCTGCGCATGCCCAGAAACAGACCTGACAAAGGGGGGGGAAGTGCCCGCCCCGGCCCTTCAGTACAGGCTCCTGATGTAGCACTTGGTGGGTCAGAAGCACAGGCCAAGGCAGTCCCAGCAGGATTGGCTGGAGTTGGGTTCGTCCACTGATAGCTGCTTACCTCCCCTCCTTGGCAATGCTACTCGATGTTCTATTGAGGAGCAGCATTGGCAACAAGAGGATGTCTCAGAGGATGCAGGCATCTGTGGGCTGCCAAAGGCATGCTGGGAGATGTTGTACTGGCATGTAGAGTGGCTGATTTAAAATAAAGTATGGGTGAGCAAACCCTGACCTCTCACTGTCCTTGTTCTCCTACCTGACTTTCTCCAACTGCCACTAACCCTGCCCATCATTCCATTCTAGCCTCAGCTATATCAGTCAATCCTCCATTCACTGTTCTGTCTCAATGGTATAGCCAGGCTTTTACATAAAAATCATAAACTTCATTCAGAAATCCACAGGGAGGGTGCCACAACCAAGATGGCCTGCTCTCCAGTTGTCTTCCACCACATCTTAGATGGTATTCAAAGAATAACACATTATTCAGGGACCTAGGCTTATGCCTACAACTCCCAGCATGCCTTGGGCATTTATCAAAGAAATGTCATAAACAAGCAATGCTGGGCATATCAGCTAGTTAAATATAAATAAAATTGCTCAGAACATCTGTTATAAAACCAGTGCATGCCAATCTACAGAGCTAGCTTCAGAAGTCAATGTGAAAATAAATGTAAATTCTCCCCTAATGACATTTCTATAATTACACTGGCTTCCCATTTAAACAGAGCCAGTCCTACCTTTATGAGAATACAAGTAAACTTTAAATATTTTTATTAGAACCGCACTATTTAATTGATCGATATGCTAGTTAAATTAATGGGCAGAACAATCCTATGGGTGTCAAGGGAACGCACAAATGTTAGAGCACTCCAAAAATCATATGCTGTACTGAGAGATGCCTGTGCATGATGAGACAGAGAAAAGTCCTACAAGTCCCAGCATTCCCGAGCCAGCCATGCTGACTAGGGAAGGCTGGGAGTTGTTGGATATATTTCTGTCTAAACATTCATAGGATTGCACCTTAAGTGAGTTTCAGCTATTGGGCAATATAGACATTTACTGAATGCATAAAAATAAAATGAAATTTCTTTAATCAGATGGCAAGACTAATTCTTGAAAGAGCTGAAAAAGGTCAGTTAGAGACTGTTGGTGACAGGACAGTGAGACTTAATGGTTGTTGGCTGAAGGGGGTTGCACTCAGAGCTGGGAAAAGAGACAGCCAGTCTGAGAGAACTCTACTGGAGGAAGATCTGAAATCCAAAGCTGGTGGCTGTGGAAAGCAAGAGGATTGGGCTGTGAAGACGTAATGAAGCTTCACACAGCAGGCAGGTGAGCCGGCACCAGAAAGATTCAGGCTAAGGTCTGTCCACAGGGAATTCCCAATAAGTGATCCCTGGGTGTCATCATCCCAGAAGTAACAGACAGGTTTGAAGACAGATGAAGGCTGATGTACAACATCTGTTCCTGGTTGGATAAGGCTGGATAGAGTGGAGTTTAGGGGAATTTGATCTGAAGGGGAAACTATTAAGAACATATTAACAGGAAAGACTCTCTTATTAAGAACAATAGCGAAAGTTATTTCATTTATTTAAGTAATCCCATTCTATTATTCGCCAAGTAACCCTCTATTCCCCGTGGTTTCGACTTCCCTTAACAAACCTTAGTTTGGGTGATCCTGTCTCTAGCAGTGGTGTTAATGCCATACCGATGCCTCAGTTACCAGGCTACTGAGACATACAAGGTACAGAGTTTATTTTGGCAGTAGCAGTTTTAGGGTTATCAGGTTTTATAGTTGAGAAGCCTTGTGGCAGGGGATTCCATAGACCTAAGCTTTGAAGTGTGAACAGGTACATGGTTTTCCTACATGGTTTCCCCACATTTGGAGCCATAGCTGGGATAAAGTTGTTCCTCAACACATATATAATGGAAGGGGGGACATAGCTTACAATCTTTCCAGAGGACAAAAACACACCCACCCTGTTTTTACCTAGCAGCAAAATGATGCGAATAAAAGCAGCAACAAAACAACCCCCACCCACCCCACCGCTCAATATCTTGTACCCATGCAGCTGTCAGGTGGAGAAAGAAGTATGTTTGCTGCAGGGGGTATTGCTTGTTTGTTACTGTTCTGGTTTTTAAAGCCTGGAAATGTGCATTCCAACACTTAGGGCCATGCAGAGCTGGTAATATGCCCAGGTCAGGTGGGAAGTGTGTGCCTCCCCATTTCAAAAAAGGAGGACATCATGGCCGCCCCAAGGGGGGCATGCCCACCAACTTGTCCGTTCTACATCACACCTTCATATTAAACCTGTTCTACAATATCTCAATGTTGAATCAGAAATTAACATTTATTTTTAGTTGCTGTACAAATAGAAGCAACAACAATAGAACAGTCCTTCATCATTATCAAACATCATCATTATCATCATCATCACCCTCACGGTATCATCATCATCATCATTATTATCATTAAGAACTCTCATCATCATTGCCTCACCCTCCACTCCAGAGATTATGTGCCATGGAGAAGACTGAGGAAAGAGATGCAGTAAGGACAACCATCGCAACATAGGCACATCTATCCCAGCCCCGCATGTGGCAAATGGCCCTCTGGAGCTTGTAGTCTGACCGTGGTCTTCACGACGGACAGCTTCTGCGCTGTTTCCGCAAGGCAGACTCCTTGCTTCTCGATGGGCTGCTTACGCTATGGAAGCAGTAGCATAAGCTAGGGGGGACCTCCTCGTCAGAGTGCCCCCTCACACTCATGGGCCCCACTGCCCCCCCTCTGCATAGCCCTGCCAACGCTAGGAACATTATAGCGCTGAAGAAAAAAGTGGGGTAAGTGCAAAGAAGGGGTGCGCAATCTGCAGACTCCAGCCCAATTTCAAAAGCCCCCTGCAAGCAACTAGTCCACACTTCTGGTAATCTATTCCTTTCTCAGTAGGTTGCTGGGTAGAGAGGAAGAAAGGACTGGGGGGAGGGACTGAGCAGGCAGGAGGGGGCAGAGCATGTCAGAAAGAGAAAGGATTGTCCTGCCTACTTTGGTTCTAGCCCCTCCCACCATTGTGCTCCCTGGCAGATTACCTAATCAGAAAAAAGATTCCCCACCTGTGGTACAAATGTCCGTGAAATAACAGGTCATTGTCGCGTTCTTTTAAAAGGCCACACAATTGCTTTTGCACTGGAATGGTATTTTTTTATATATATATAATATTTTATTTTTTCAACATAATACAACGTAAAACAACATAAAACACAATACATAACCAACATACCCCCCATGCACCCCTCCCCCCAGGAGACCTTCAATTATTCATTATTCCTCTTTCCAAAATTGTAAAGACTCTTTTGAAGGTATTTGCCCCTTCCCCGTTCTTAATACATATTCCAAAAAGGGGCTCCATATTTCTCTAAAATCATTCTTACTGGACATTCCCCTCTTTATTTTCATTTTACACGTCAGCTTATCATTAAGTGCCATATCCCATATTTCTTTATACCATTCTTCTATAGTATATATCCCTTGCCCTTTCCAATTTTTAGCAATCATTATTCTAACAGGAGCCAGGAGGTTGTTTATCAGTTCTCTCTTACTTATTTTCTCATTTCCTTTATCCCATATTGCTAGTAGAGCCAGCTTTGGGCTTAATTCCAGTTTACTTCCAATTATTTCACTTATTTCTTTGAACACCCTTTCCCAAAATTTTTGTACATATTCACAGCTCCACCACATATGAAAATAAGTTCCAACCTCCTGACATCCCCTCCAACAATTCTTAGACACTTTTTTATCTATCTGATGAAATCTTACCGGTGCTAAATACCATCTCCATACTGTCTTGTAATAATTCTCCTTAATTCTAATCGACAACAGCTTTAACATTCTTGCATCCCATATCCTCCCCCAGTTATATTCATTAATTTGTTCCTTTTCATCATCTTCCCAAATCTTTTTAATAATTTTAAGAGAGTCCTGATAATCATCTTCCTCTATCAATATTTTGTATATCTCGCTGGTCAAACCTTTTCTAATTTTAGTTTCTTCCTTCCTTCCTCTTAATTCAATTAAATCTTCAAATCTTGTATTATTTCTACATTTCTTATTTTCCATTTTCCATTCCTGTGTCCATTTTTCCAATTGTAAACATTTGAACCAAGCTATCTTTTGTCCTTTTAATAACTCTCTAATTTGCTCCTTATCTATCATTCTTTCCATCCAGTTCCTTAACTTAATAATTCCCTGATCCTTCAGACTCCCTTCCAACTCTACTTTTAAAGTCCTTGGGAAGTTTCCCACTACTACCACTGGGGCGAGTGGAGAGTCTCCTGATATGAACTTTCCTTTAACTTTCTCCCAGATCTCTAAAATATTTTTCAGCAACGGGTTGTCCAGTCCCCTCAAATCTTCCTTTTGAATTTTAATTAAAAAAATATTTTGCAATTTAAAATCTAGTTCCCCTGTTTGCGTTTCTAACCATTCTAAATCTTCCTCCCCTAGTATACTATTTATGACATATCTTAACTGATTAGCAATATAATAATTCTTTATATTTGGAAGTCCCAAATCTCCTTTCTTTTGTGTTTTATACCATAACCCTTTATTAATCCTAGCTCTCTTATCTCCATTGCAATAAGCGTTAATCATATTTTGCCAGCTCTTTAACTCTACTTCCGATATTTTAATCGGCAGCATTCTAAACAAAAAATTAATCTTAGGTAATATCTTCATTTTAATAACCGCTATTCTACCAAACCAAGAATGTTTTAATTTTCTATATGCCTCTAACTTTTCCCCTACCTGTTTTTTCAAACTTGCAAAATTAATTTCCTCTAACCTATCTAAATCTTTTGCAATATTAACTCATAAATAACGTCCTATATTTTTAAGCCTAAGACCTAACTTAACTTTACACTCCTCCAACTCCTCCTTGTTATAATTAAATAACATCATTTCTGACTTCCCCCAATTAACTTGTAAACCAGTAATCTCCCCAAATTCTCTCAAATGCTTCTTAACCACCTCCCCACTCTCCAGGGGATCTTCTAATGTCAATAGTGTATCATCCGCAAACATATTCATTTTAATCTTCTCCTTCCCTCCTATCCCCTTCAATCTTACATCCTCCCTTATAACATTTGCCAAAATTTCTATCACGATCACTATTGTGAATAAGATCGGTGAAAGTGGACATCCTTGTCTAGTTCCTCGAGCTAGTGTAATCTGTTGTGTTAACCCATCATTAACCATTATTTCTGCTTTATTATTTTTATACAGCTGATCAATTACTCCCATGAATTTATCTCCAAGCCCAAATGTTTTTAAAATTGTTTTAAGTGCTGGCCATTCCACGCAATCAAAGGCTTTGAATATATCCAATGCTAACAAACCTGCTTTTAAATTCCTTTTTTAAATAATATTAATTATATTTAAAACTCTTCCAATTAGATTAGGCATTTGCCTTCCTGAAATAAATCCACATTGATCTTTCCTAATATATTTATATATAAACGTGCCCATTCTTTTTGCCATTATTGCCGTAAAAATTTTTGAGTCTTGATTTATTAAAGATATTGGTCTATAAGATGCTGGATCCGTCAAATCCTTTCCTGGTTTCGGGATTAATATAATCAAAGAATGATCCCACAATGGCGGGGTCTTTCCTCCTTCTATTATACTGTTAAATAATTTTTTTAATCTTGGTATTAAAATTCCTCTAAAAATCTTATAATATTCCGGCCCCAAACCATCCATTCCCGGAGATTTCCCTCCTTTTAATTTATCAATAATTCCTTCTATTTCTTTCTCAGTGACCAATCCTTCCATATAATCCCTATCTTGCCTCTGTAATCTTATTTTCCAATTCCTCTCTACATATTCCAATACCTTAACCTGTGGACTCCTATCCGACGTATATAATTCTCTATAAAATTCCTGAAATATATTTAATTTATCCTTCATTGAATTACTACTTTCCCCTGTCTTATCTCTAATTGTCCCTATCATATTCTTAGCCTTTTCTGACTGAGTGGACCTGGCCAGCATCTTCGAATTTTTATTACTATATTCAAAAAAACCCTCCTTAAATATAGCAAATCCCTTTGGACTTGTTCTAACTCTTCTTTCTCTAATTCCTTTTTCTTAGCTTGAATTTGGGCAAATAGGCGTTTATCTTTTGTCTCTCTTAGCTTCTCCTCTAAATCCCTTACCTCCTTTTCAATCTTTTTATTTTGTGCTTCCTGTTGTTTTCTTAGGGTACACATTTCCCTAATACAAATCCCTCTTACCACTGCCTTCATAGTGTCCCATATTAACCCTTGCGAGTCTGACTCCGTTTCATTGATCTCCCATATTTCCTGCATTTCTTTTTTTATTTTTCCCACTATATTTTTATTATTTAATAACCTTATATCCATTCTCCATCTCTTAGCTTGTCTATAATCCTTCTTCATTTTAATATCCGTCGTCATTAATGCGTGATCGGTGACCTTAATTACCCCAATAGCACAGTCTATAAGTTTAGACATCATATTCTTTGACACAAAAATAAAATCAATCCTAGAATAACTCTTAAACCTAGGTGAGTAGAAGGTATATTTCCTTTCTTCCCCTTTTAACACTCTCCAAACATCCAGTAGTTCTTTTCCCTCCATTAATTTGCTTAACCCCGTCTTCCCACCACTCTTAAGATCTCTTAATATATTATCCCTATCTTTCCCTTTATCTATTACCATATTAAAATCACCTGCCATCACAATGTTCTTTTTACCCACTTCTCCCACCGCATCAAAGACTTCATCAAAGAATTCCATTTGTTTTCCATTTGGAGCATATACATTAATCAATATATATTCCTCCTCCCCCACCATGCAAAAAATTATCAGAAATCTTCCCACTTCATCCTTCTTCACCCTTTGTATAGTAATACCACATTTTTTTGAGATTATTATCGCTACACTCCTTGCTTTAGAAGTACTAAAAGACTTTTCATAAACGCCCACATCCCTCATCCGAAGCTCATTTACACCCTCCTTTTTTTGATGAGTTTCCTGCAAAAAAATTACATCTGCTTTCTCTTTTTTTAATAACATTTCTATTCTCTTCCTTTTTATAACAGTTCCTAGCCCTTTAACATTTAAAGTTGCAACCCTTAATTTATTTTCCATCTCTTCCTTTCACACAAATCTCTAAATTGGTCTCCCTCTGTGACACACATACCCCCCTCCCTTACCCTCCCTCCTCCCTTACCCCCCATCTTCACTCCCCTCCTCATCAGACCTTTCTGGGCAATGGCCCCAAATATTTTAGAACTCTTCAGGGGGGGGGGAGAAGCAACCCAACAATCCCGGAGGACAATCCGACCCTCCCCTCCCTTCTAATCTCTTCTTATCCCTATTACATTAATATTTCTTTATTGACTACTACCTCCTACAGCGCCTTCATCCTGCTTTGTTTCTCCAACATCTGTGGGATCAACTAAACCCAGCTTCTCCAAAAGATCCATCCCTTGCTCACATGATGTTATTCTATGTTGTTTCCCTTTCCACATAAATCTCAAAAAGACTGGATACCCCCAACTATATGTTACCGACCTCTTCCGCAAAGCCACTGTACACAGTCTAACACTCTTCCGCCACTGCACGGTTTGAGGGCATAGATCCTGATAAACCTCGATTGGTGTTGCTTGTAGCATCAGCTGGCCTTGACATTTAATTGCTTGCATTAACTTTTCTTTCTTGCAATAGTTGGCAAATTTAACAATTATATCCCTTGGGAGCATCCCCTTCTTCTTGTAGCCCGCTCTGTGGATCCTCTCGATATCAGCCATCTCCCAAGTTTCCTGGGGTTCCACTTCCTTAATCCATGCCAAAATTGTGTCTCTTAAAGCTTTAGGATTCTCCCCCTCTTGCTCTTCAAAAGATCTAATCCGAATGTTCACTCTCCTGTATCTATCTTCCAGGGCAATTAAACGCAAGTCCATCTCCTTCAAATGCTCCCACTGCTGCTTGCTATCTTCCTTCAGCTTCCCAGTCTCCTTCTCCAAATTCTCCATATTTTCCACCACAGTTTGAAGGCCTGTCATAAATTCAATCTGTGAGTCCTTAATTCTTTGCATTAATCTTTCCTCCTGCATCTGCAAGGCCATCTCTAACACCTTCTGAAATTTGTCCATTAAATCATCTGATGTCCCTGCTTGCTCTTTGGCCGCTTTAGGAACTGCACTTGGCTTGCTTCCAGATTTAGAACTTCCTGAATGACTTGGAGAGACTTTTCCTTTGTCTGAAGGCTGCACCCTGTCCGCCATTACTGCACTAGTAATTCTGGTGAGCCGATGCCAGTTCCTATCTGAGGGATGATCTTTCGACAGCCTACTCCAGGCGGGGGCACTGGACTTTTCACCTTTTTGCTTTCTTTTCATAAAGCTAAACTCATAAATCCGCACCCCTCACCTAAATCTTAGCTGCCACCCTCAGATATCCTCTCCGTTCTTATCAAACAAAAACGTTTTGGCTTCTAACACTTTAGGCTGAAGGTTAAATGTCTCTTTTCCCACATATAATTGCTTCAGTCTCTCCCTCCAGTCTTATCCATCAGCCTTACTTCTTCCAATTAAAATCCATTAATTATCGTCACTGGTCGCCTGCCAGGGCTCCCGATCTGTTTTTAGTTTCGCTTTTCTCTCTGCTGATACAGCAGCTATCCAGCAGCTTCCTTCTCCACAGATACAGCAAAGCTTCTGGACCCAATATGAAATTTTTAATCAACAATCCATCCTCTCCAAATAGGGATTTTATAATTATTTCGGTCGCTTCTTAACGAGAGCGAGAGAGTTCCGACTCTACTCCATGTCCGTTAGGTCATTCCCCCTGCACTGGAATGGTATTGTACTGGAATGGTATTGTACAGAACAGTTCACTGAATGGCAGGGATACTGGGGCTGAAGAGAGCACTATTAATCTGAAGTGATGTCATAGGAATTACCTATGCAATCCGCATGACTAACATATATACCAGTTCTCATGAAATCAGCTAGTAACTGCAGGTGAAGAGGAAATTACATAAAATATCTCTCCACATTTTCATTTCAATGTACAGAGCCAAATCCAATACAAATGGGAGATTATTGAGCTTATTTTATACATACCCCACAATGGATGGCCCCAGCAGGTAAGAAGCGCAAGGTGGGGGAGGGACAGGGAGGAGGGAGTTAGGCCCCCACTCGCCCCCTGCCGCCATTTTCCCCATAGACTTGCATTGCGGGAAAGCTTTCTTTCCCCCAATGCAAGCCTATGGCGAAAATGGCGGCTGATCCAAAAACCGGACCTCCGATTTTTGGATCGGGATCGGATATGATATGATCCAAGGGACCTCTGATTTTGTCCTGGCCAATCCAGGACAATCTCGGAGGTCCCGATCCAGGTCCCTACTTAGAATGTTAAAATTCAGAAACATATCCTGTGACTACAGTTATATTTAGAATCTACATATAACTTCAATCACGGGACATGTTGCCTAACGTTTGTGAACTCATTGATTAGGGTTCTACTGAACTTGCTAAATTGGTTTGCTGACACCGCTGGATTGGTCTGATAACATAAATTAATTGTTTGCATGACCACAGTATTGCAAGATACACAGAGGGAGCACAATCTGAACCAATTAGCTCTAGTTGTGTTTATTTATGATGAAGTGACATTTAGGTTTTACTGAAGGACTTCCTGATCGACATACTCCAGGACAGTATGCTGGTTCCATTCATGAAGGCTCAGGTCTCAGTTCCATCCAATGATCAGTGGTCCAGCCACCATCCTACTACAGATAAGGTAATAAATAAATACATAAATAAACACAGATTCTCAGGAAGGTCATTGATCCTTCACCATGGTCTACACACAGCCCTTTTTCTCATCAGACCAAGCCAGAGGGAACCAGTTAATTTGGGAACCAGTTAATACTCAGAGTCCTATTTGGGATTCCCTCTCCCACATTGTCTACAAAGATGAAAGAGGCAAGTACATGCATGGGTTGCTACATTCTGAAGCAATTTAAATGATGCTTTGTACATCTGCTTTTCAAAGGAGTGGGCGGAGAACCAACCATTCTGATCATGAGTGTCATTTCCAGTCATTTCCACAGACAACATTTGGTTCTTATTATCAAAAGATAACCACACTAGCCTAGCAGGAAAAGAACAAAACAGAAAAAGGGAAACAAGACCATTCAAACTGCCATAAGCAGCATTCCTTAGATATGCATCATTCAAAAAACATTTGTTACTGAGAATTTCAGAAACATCTGTAATTTTTTATTTTGCATGTCAAAGTACATTTTATGTCTTGTTTCCTCTTTATTATCAGGATTAACAAAACATTAAAGTTTGCTTTAATAACACATACACATACGCACAATAACACCCAGGGAATTTTAATGCTTTGAATCTAGAAGCGCAATAAACACCACCAATTGACATCAAGACCATGCTCATCAAGGAGAATGAACAAACAATACAAAATTTCTGCGCTTCTTCTATATTTTCACAGAATCACAACATACATCCAGTCCTGGCCGTCAGGTTACCAACTGCTGGGCAATAGCATTAGGATGCCCTCCATTTTAGATAACCAGCCATTTTGAAGTATGTTAATGAACACATATATGAAAATTAATTCTGGATTATATTAGTAACACAGCATTTTTTATTTATTTATCAGTGCAACAAATACATCCATGTTTACATACACAAACAAACTTACTCCAGGCCTTCTTGAATGAAGCTGGTTATTTGAATCCTGTTCAAATTGAGTTGAGGTCTGTTTTTGAAATGGATACAGCCTTGGTGAGAATGCCGTGCTGGGAACTGGACACAGGGATTTTGTCCCAGTTTGTCCCTGTTCTGTCAACAACATTCAATACCATCAACCATGGTATCCTTGTGGGACACTTGGCCAATATGGTTGTGGTTCCTGGCTTTGTTTTTTTTTTTTAAAAAATGTTATGATCTATTCATTTTATTATTATTATTATTATTATTATTATTATTATTATTATTACTGTTTCATCTGAGTTTTGTATACACACAATGGGTGGAAAGGGGAGTTAAAATGGGTCAAATAAAATAAAGAAATGTGTATGCCATGCTTCTGGTACAAAACATCATTCTGTTGTGCTTCAGTTTGAGGGATTAAACAGAAAGGAGGAACAGCTGAGCCTGGGAGAGTTTAGGAGTGGCCCTTCATGGGAATAGGCAGAAGCTAGCTGAAGGCCAATGCAGCTTACAACAATTCCTAATCACCACCATCCCCCTAAAAGACATGCCAGAACTCAGAAGCGACGCTGGAAGCAACTATTGTCCTTGGTGCCTTGTCTTTGTTGCTTGCATACCACCTCCTTGATCTTGCCTGGGCATATCCTGACCTTGGACCGGACCCTGACTACTCTTTGACGCTTTCATGGACCCAGTTTTGATTGACCCAGCTTCTGACAGATACTTTGGCTTTCGACCACAGACTGTTTATTGATGTTTCCCTCCTGTTTATCGAGTTTAACACCACTGATTTATGACACATTCAGGGATGCTTAGAATATTTAAACATTACTATTTTGTAAAAACTGCAATATCAAACAAGGAGACAGCAGTTAAAACTAAACTATAAAAACATTATCTGCCACCATAGGCATGCACAAGGGGTGTACTGGATGTGCCCAGGTACACCCTAATGTTTCATACAATAAGCACAAAATTGAGGGGGCCACTGAGTAGGGCTCTAGAGGGGGATCCAGATGCAGCAGGAATGGTCCTCTGGCTACCCTCCAGCTGCTTTGCTGCTACGCCAAAATTCCGCTGCCTTCAAGAGGAGGGAATTGCTCTGCTGGGAGCCATGCTAAAAAAGAGGCCAGGAGGAGGGCCCTGAAAGCTAATATCACGTCGTAAGCCCCTCCTCCGGCCAGTGTCACCACAAAGCCCCACCAATGCTGGGGCTTGAGGAGCATCTCCTCATTCCGCTCCCACCTGCAATGCCCCTCCCACAGTCAGTCAACCCAAGAGCTGAGTAGAGCATCAGTGTTTACAGTGTTTAAGAAATTATATAAAAATAATGTCCTTTATGATTGAGTATTCAATAAATGTTCACCTTAAAAAAATAAGAAAACCTGGGTACACACCCTAATGAAATGTGCTGCACACACCTGTGTCTGCCACATTCAACAAGAATGGATGATATTTGTTTTCAACCATCAGCAAAAAAAACAGTGATGGAGGAGACCCCAAGAACACTTCTTGGGGCGTGGTGTTGCCCAAACTTCCAGGCTCGTTCTCCTAGGAGGATAAAGTCGCTTTACCACAAAGAGGCACAGAGTCAATTATCTGATCCAACGCCGTTTATTAAGGCAGTCAGCTGAATGGGTGCACCTCTAGGATTCCTGCCTCCAGAGGCCACACCTAGGAGCACGCAGGTCTCCTCTTTTATAGCATACAGTAAGCATCCTATGTCATTGCCACAGATAGCGCATGCGCAAGCGTAACTCTATGCATTTCATTGTGAGCCATCGCCCTTTGGTCTAACGCCAAAGACCACCAAGTTTCTCATAATTAGACCGTTACTGCACCTGCATTTGCAAGGCTGTTGGCAGATACTGCTAGGACAAGATATCAGTTTGCCTTGTACTTCTGGGGACGCTCCAGTTTCAGCCAAGGCTGAGCTAATAGCCTGCTCCTTTGTATCCGCCACATACACAGCCTGTTCCTTTGGCCTTAAGCAAGCGTTCCCAGCATTCTATGCGAATGAGCAAAAGATGGCTCTGCTTTGGCTAACAATGGCATTCTGGATGCAGCCACAAAGAAGGTCTTTTCTCTGGCCCCTCTTAAATGTACTTCCACAGGGGAGGGCCTCTTTTTCTGACCTTAGAGAAGAGGCAGGGTGATATGGAGGTAGTCCCTAAGGTATCTTCGGCCTAAGCTATTCAGGCCTTTAAAGTCAGTTTCCAATACTTTTGAGTTGTGCCCAGAAACAGATGCGTAGCCAATGCAGCTGTTGCAGGATTGTCGAGACATGTTCCCATGGGCAAAGCATCACCAACATCCTTGCAGCTGCAGTCTGGATCAACTGAAGCTTCCAAAGGATCTTCAAAAGTAGCCTTTGTAGAACATATTGCGATAATCCACTGGCTCTGCGGGCTGATGGGAGTTGCAGCCCACCAGCTTCTGGAGAGCCTTAAGTTGCCCATCTCTGATTTAAATAGAAATACAGTTCGCCTTACCATAGTGGGGAAGAATGTGACATGGGCCCCCTCTACAAGGATGCGCTTTTGCGCCCGGTTGTGCAATTATGCGCATTATCGCAGACGCGCATTTACTCCTAATCCCTCTGCATGGGAGGCGGCGAGAGGCGGCGAAACGCATTAATAGATGTCCAAAAAGCGCTTTACAAGAAGTTAATGCGCATAATCGCTTGTTCACAAGGGGGAAATGCGCTTTAACGGCTGGAGCAAAATAAAACTCGCGATTTAACGCGCATTCGAAAATGCGCATTATCGGGGAGATAACGCGCCTCTATGCCCAATTTGTGCTCCATTCTTGTAGAGGTAAAATTTTTAATGAACCTTCAAAGCGCATTAAACCTCTCTTGTAGAGGCACCCATGGTGACTTCTGTGCTTGCTCAGTCTGCTGTCCAGCTGCTAACTGGCTGGGATACTTTGTATCCAAAGAAAATCAGAGCCAACATCGTTTGAAGCCATGGGGGGGGGGGGGAGAGATTTGTTTAATATGCATCACAACCGGATGTACAACAATGCCTGCCTGCTTCAGCTCAGAGTATATGGACATTATAATGATCAATGAAGGAATACAGCACATTTTAAAAAATAGTTTAATTGTATAAATAGATGATTTTGATTTCTCCTTATTATTTTAGTATTATTTTATTATCATTTTGTTGTATCACTTTAAAAAATAAGAAAAAAATGATTAAAAAAAAATCTTGCAGGGGGAAAAAAACTGGCTGGGCAACTTTAATGCCCTGATCCCTCATTGCTTCCTTATGGTTCCTTATCCTAAAACCCTAACCCTGAACTGGGCAGCACTTCAAATAGAGGACTGTTCTGTGTAAAGTAGAACACATGGTCACCCTAGACCGGGTTTACAATAGGTTTCTCATTAATTCTTTTAACATGTGTGTACTGTCATTAACATCCTCTGTTAATGTAAAATCCACATAAACAAAAATAAATAATGCTTAACTGAATGGAACTATAAATGAACATAAAAAAGAGCTAAACTGTATATCCAATGGCACCCACCACACTCTCCACTCCCTGACCCCTTCAAACTTTTTTTAAAATAAAACCTTGTAAATCTTCCTCTCCCTTTCTAGTCTCTAGCCTTGCTCTTTCTCTCCTCTCTGTTCCTTTGCCTTTCTGTTTCTCCTTCCTCCCAGTTCTAGTCCTGCTATTTCTCCCTTTCCCCTGCTTTAGCTCACTCCCACAGCAGCCATTATGTGACTATCCACTTCCTCTGTGGGAGCCATTTTGTGGTGGTGCCCACAGCAGTTTCTCAAATTCCCCAAAGTGCCCATGGATCTAAAAAGGTTGGAGACCCATATATAATCTATGACTGTGGGCCTAAGCAATTCAGCAACTTCTCATCCACTTTATATGAAGTTCAAGTTACTTTTGTGACTTATAAACTTATGCTCACCAAGTACAGATCAATGGTGGTTTTATACTTTAAAGTATAAAACTATACAAACAGTATCATGCCTGCCCAGGGGGAAGGGCAAAGGGGGCAATTTGCCCCAGGCCCCTATATAATAGCCCCCACAACAAGCATTTTTATGTGTGTGTATGTGTGTGTGAGAGAGAGACAGAGCCCCCACAAAAGTTCTGTTGCTCTAGGCCCCCAGATCTCTCTAGGTAGCCCTGAAAAGTATGAAACTACACACACACACACACAAATGTGTGTGTGTGTGTGCGTGTAGGAGTGTTTTCAAACAATGTTTTAAGCTGTACCAATTAAATGAATCAAGAATCTTACCTGCTACATACACATTAAGCTACAAAGTTCTTCCTGAGAATATTTTTAAAATGAGTCTCAGCAGTGGTTTTCACAAGCATTTTCCAAACACCATGGGCAATGAACGAGACCGGTTTTTAAAAAATATTTTTTTATTGAATTTCACATTAATAACAAACTGATGTAACATCCAAACATAGGGTGACCAGATAAAATCCAGGTGAGGGCTCATGTAACTTTAACAGTTGTACAGAAAAGGGAATTTCAGCCGGTGCCATTTGTATACAATTAGTTCCTGATGAAATTCCCTCTTCATCACAACTGTTAAAGTTGCAGGGGCCCTGCCTTCTTTTGTATATGGTCACTCTAGTATAGTGCATGCACCTTTAACTGTTGTGATGAAGAGGGAATTTCACCAGGAACTAATTGCATACAAGTGACACTGGCTAAAATTCCCTTTCCTCTATAACTGTTAAAGTTACAGGAGCCCTGTCCTCCTTTTCAGATGGTCAGCCTAACCCCACCTCCCACTTTTATTTATTTATTTATTTATTTATTTATTATATTTATACACCGCTCCATAGCCGAAGCTTTCTGGGCGGTTTACAAAAATTAAAAGATTGAACACTAAAAATACAATATACAAAATTTAAAACCATAAACATAAAGCAGCTGACATTTAAAACATTTTAAACTGTTAAGCCTGGACATAAAGTCAGTTAAAACCTCAACTTAAGCTGTTAAAATGCCTGGGAGAAAAGAAAAGTTTTGACCTGGCGCCGAAAAGATAACAGTGTTGGCGCCAGGCGGGCCTCATCGGGGAGATCATTCCATAATTGGGGGGCCACCACAGAGAAGGCCCTCTCCCTTGTTGCCGTCCTCCACTACTGACTGACAGCCTGAAAATAATTTCCTTTGATGCTCTCTTCTCCTTGGATCCTTCTCTCAGCTGCACTTATAGCTTGGAATGCCTCCTGGATCGTAGATATTTATTCATTTATTTATTTTATTACATTTGTATACCGCCCCATAGCCGAAGCTCTCTGGGCGGTTCACATAAGATTAAAACAATTAAAAACAATATACAAAAATTAAAACAGCAAAAACATACAATATACACACACATTTAAAACCACTATAATAACTTTAAAAAGCTATAAGCCTAAAAACAAAACAAACCCAGGCTCATCAAATATTGCTAAATGCCTGAGAGAAGAGGAAAGTCTTGACCTGGCGCCGAAAAGATAACAATGTTGGCACCAGGCAAGACTCGTTGGGGAGATTGTTCCACAATTGGGGGGGGGGCTTGATGAGTTGGTCCCTCATCCTTTCACTCCTCCAAGCCACTCCCCTATGGCATTCAGCCTATCTCTTCCTGCTCTGCCAGGGGCCCAAGGTTGACCTCTAAATTGGAATGGGAGAGTGTGGGATAGATGGTGTCAGCAAGCAATAACCCGCAGTTGAGATTTGGGAAAAAGAACATAAGATCGCTCCATAGGGAGGAGGAAAATTGCTGAATGATAAGGCAGATTACTTAATGATCTATAAATGTTAATACACCCTTTATGGTTCTAATTTTGTGCTTGGGGGCGGCTGGACATCAGGAAGGAGTTTGTGATACCGCAAGGAGGGGGCAGAGGGTTTCAAGTGAACATTGCCCCTCACCACCACAAGTACCAATTAACTGCAGGGAGAAGTACTACAGAGCTGTGGGGGTGGGCGCAATTGCTGGAGGGAAAGGTGAGGCGAGATTTCAATGGAATAAGATCGATACAAACCCGAACAAGTCAACACATGAATGAGCTGAAATAGCGCACAAGTGAAAAGTCACTTGCACTTGCTGCACTACCGATACGAACACTGGTAATGTGGGGGAAAGCAAGTGAAAACTGTAAATGTGATGGAGCTCCCCCTGTTCCCAGATAAGACGGAAGAGTCCAGAGAAACGCCACGGTCACAGCGAGATCACAGCATGATTGGTATGACATCATGTGAGTCCCGCGCTGCAAAACCAGATGACGCTCGTAGCGGGTGTGCATTAAACTGCTGCTGTGATGGAGCTCATTACCAGGAACATGGAGTTGCCACTGACGACAGCAGCCCCAAGCCAAGTTCTCTCCCTCTTCCTCCATAATGTGTAATAAAATGTATCCTGTGTCCTATTCCTAATGTCATCCTGTTACTACTGTGCCCTGCCTGCCCCTTCATTGACTGACTTTGGTAGGCAGAGAAAATCATTCCGTATTGATGCTGTGAGACGAGACATTTTATCAGGGATATTGAGAGAACTTGACAAAGAGCTGCTGTTTCAAGTGGCAACCCTGGCTTTCTCGGAAGATGTAGATCACTTATTAAGTGAAAGGCTTCTCATCCTGCTCCACCATGTACTCACCACCACCACCACCACCACCACCACGAGAAACCTGGTGTAGCTGAGAAGATGGGGAGGAAAGCAAATAGGGCTGCCAAGTCTGTATCCAGATACATATGCTGTTAAATACTCTATAACACAGAGACAGAAAGACGTTGGTGTTCTCTCCAACTCACTCCTCCCCCCCCCAGTCCCTTTACCCACCCTAAAATAGACATGTACACCTGAGTTCACCAACAAGAATTTACTTTTGCCCAACAGCTGTCAGGGAAGGAGAGTGAGAACTCCAGGATCACCAAATGACATTGGTGTGTAGTGGGCGCTTGAAGGACAAAAGCGAGGGTTTCTTCGCAACAACTTCTTCTTGTTGTTGTGAGGATAAAATGGAGGGGAGGAGGAGGGTTATGTACGCCGCGTTGGGTTCCTTGGAAGAAAAAAGGCGGGATATGAATGCAATCAATCAATCAATCAATCAATCAATCAAATGTGTATCTCACACACAAAAAAACTTGTTAAAAGCTACAGATGTACAAAGCTGTTCCAATTTGCATTTAGATAAGCAAAACATGATTGGGGCAGGAGAGCGGAGGCCAGTGGCCAAAAACTATACCACATTGCTGCCTAGATATCCTCGTCCTGATTAAAAAATTGTATTGAATAGAATGTGACCCGTGGCTTTCCACAATTGCAGCCACAAAGTTGTCAGCATTATATTGCTATGGGGGTGGGGGGGGGGAAAGGCTCTTCTGCACAGTTTCTAGGAGCACAGAACATTCGCAAAAGTTTCTTCCTCAGTCTCATCCCAGCATCCAAGGCAGAACTTTTTAGACTCCTTAGGGGCCCTGTACTATAGCTGGAAGGATTCCTATCTACATTGAAAAAAATATTGGCTCCATTACTCTTGCTAGTTTAGCTCAAGGCTCCCCAACATGGTGCCCGTGGGCCCCAGTGCACCCACAGGGACTAAGGTACTCACAACATTTTCCATTCCCTGCCCCCTTCAAAACTTATTTTAATAATATTAGAAAACCCACATGGAAAATGTTACGATGCCAGGTTCTCCTTCCTGTTCCTCAACCTGCTGTTGATCAAATGTTGGGCAGGCAGGAAGAGCAGGAAATCCTTGGCCAATCTTCTTTTGTCCACAGAACCCGTTCCCCTTTGTGTGTGCTCTGCGTTCAGACCACTCATCTGCCTAGGCTGACCAGATAAAATCCAGGTCAGGGCCCCTGCAACTTTAACAGTTGTGATGAAGAGGGAATTTCACCAGGAACTAATTGCCTACAAATGACTCTGGCTGAAATTCCCTTTGCTCTACAACTGTTAAAGTTACAGGAGCCCTGACCTGGATTATATCTGGTCAGCCTATCATCTGACGGTTGACTACTTAAACCATTGTTGGTTATCATGTTGTCTGAACCCAGCCCCTCCTCTCTCTGTGTCCACTCCCAGCCTCTAGCCTTGCTATTTCTCCTTCGTTCCTAGCCTCTAGCCTATTTCTTTCTGTCCCCAACCCTTTACGTTGCTGTTATTCCCCCCTCTTCCTCTTGCTCTTCCTCCACACTTTATCTCTCTATTTATTGCTCCTCGCAGCATCCACTGCCTTTTTTTGCCTCTCCCTTCCCAGCCCCTTCTCTTGTTCACACACCTAGAGCAATAACAGTATCAGGTGGGGGATAGTGTGGAAACCCTTGGGCTGAGATAGAGGGGAAAAATATTTCCTTTTGGAGCTGGGGGCATTTTCGTTCCTTTGGAGCTGGAGAAAAGTGTGTGTGTGTCTGCGTGTGTGTGCCTTAAAAGGATGAAAAGAGCAGTCCTATGTACTCAGAAGTAATTCTCATTTAGTTCCATGCCCATTTAGTTGCACCATTAGATGGGCATTTTGTTGTGCAATTGTGGGTGTCAAATATGTGGATTGTCTTCGGAGTTCCTCTGCTTCTACTTAGTTACTTGGGTGAATTACTTGTCTTTTGACTAGCCAGGCCACCATGGTAGCCATCATATGACTAGTGACATCCTCTCTGGGAGCCATTTTGTGGTGGTGTCAAATCCCATATGAGCCCACAGGTCCAAAAAGGTCAGGGACCCCTGTGCTTAACTATAATATTAACTGAGAGCCAGTGTAATGTAATGGTTGGAATGTTGAACTGGGACTTGGGAGATCTGGGTTCTAATCTCCACTCAGCCATGAAGCTCACTGAGTGACATTGGGCCAGTCACAGAATCTCGGCCCGACCTGCCTCACAGGGTTGTTGTGTTGATAAAATGGAGAAGAGGAAAACCATGTAAGCCACCTTGGGTTTCTTGCAAGAAGAAAAAGTTGGGATATACATGTAATACGAAAAGCAGCAGTAGCAACAGTAATTCTACAGTTTTCATTGTAAAAAGATGAAAAGTACTACTAAATGGATGGCTAATAGCTCTAGTGTAGTTCTTTACTATTTCATATTTATTCCCCATTCTTCCCTACAAATAAAAAACTTAGATTTAAGGTAAAAGGATGCAGTTTATAACTACGCTTGAACTTGTTGGCAATGAATAGGGCAGAGATCTTCACAGGGGTTGTCTATACATGTTGAAAGCCCCAGTGTGGGTGCGCAGTGGCCCGGGGTCGATTATATGACGTAGAAGCCACCACGCACCCACCCTGGGTCTTCCCCCCGAAGCTCCGAAACAAAAAAGTTGGGGATGTACCCCAACTTCTTTGTTCAGAGCGCAGCGACGACAGGTCATGGCGGAGGTATGGCCGGGTGAATGGTGACCTCTGATTGGTCGTCATCCACCCAGGCAGTGGGGAGTGGGTGGGCCAACGAGCTGAATGGCTGCCAGACCGCCCCTGCGCTGCCTCTGGAGTAGGGAGAAGTCTCCCTTTTGGAAAGTTGCAAAAAGCCAGGGAGGGACAGGTGGCCGCGGTAGCAGCGGCTCTCCAGGGAGGCACTGCACAGTGGTGGCTGTTCCCCCCCCCCCCATGATGACCTTGTCTTTGGCAGAAGTTCCAGTCTCAGCCCTTGTTCCCTCTCATAGGATGCTGTTTTTAACCCAAAGTCCTGTCAATCTACAGTTTAGCAGTAGAGGAGAGGCAAAAGCAGCAAAGGATCAGAGGGAGCTCCTCCTCCTCCTTTCTTTCTTTTTCAGACTTTTGAAAGTCCTTTCTTTAATGTTCTTTCTTCCTTGTTGAACTCCCCTGTTCTTGTGGTTAGGATGTAAGATTCCATGCACACTGACGCTGGCTGCCTCTACACGAGAGGTTTAAAGCTCTTTCAAGTCTCATTAAAATTTTCACCTCTACATGAGCGAAGCGCAAATCGGGAGTTGAGGCGCTTTATCTATCCAATTATGCGCATTATTAAATGCGCGTTAAATAGCGAGTTTTATTTTGCTCCGGCCATTAAAGTACATTTTGACTATGTGAACAAGCAATTCTCTGCATTAACTACTTCTAAAGTGCATTTCAAACAACCGGTAAGGCCACCAGTGGTGCGCTCAATTACCACCTGCGTACAGTCATTTGCCATAATAATAATAATAATAATAATAATAATAATAATAATAATAACTATTTATTTCTTACCCGCCTCTCCGTCTGGATCGAGGCGGGGAACAACAACATGATAAAATACATAAAGTGCTTCCGAGAAGATGCGCATAATCGGAGAACCAGGCGTCAAACCGAATTCTTGTAGAGGGGGTCAGAGTTGTTGTAGAAGAACTCCCTAAATGTAAGGGACCCTCAGTGCTCTTTGGACAAAGCCAGGGAGGGACAGGCAGCAGCAGCAGCGGTGGCATCAGCTGCCCCCGTCCCCCATGCTGATCCTACAAACTCCACGTTTGTTCCTGCACGTGGGGATGGGGCGCAACCCTGCAGGAGCAAAGGTCGAGGTTTGGGGGAATGGTGGCAACTCAGCGCCGTGAAGATACCCCCATAGTGTTGTGTTGGTGCATGCTAATGGGTCATTAAAATAAATAAATAAATAAATATTAAAGCTTCTGTGAGCCCTAAGTAAAGGAGTTTTCCTGCTAGGAGCCTGCTAGCCAGATCTCCACGTAAGTGTCTGCTCTCGGAACCAATCTCAGCGTCAATTGTAGGTCTAGAACAGTTGTGCAGAAACACAGGGCAGGTAATTCTTCTCACTCAGGTGTTAAGAATGAAAAAAAAAAACCCTTTTGAAAAGGTTTTGGAAAGATGGAAATAGGGAAATTAAGGTTTGAAAAATTCAGTGGTCCAAAGTAGAAAACTCATTCTCTAGTCCAGCAAGGCCACAGAACTCTCTTTATAAAAAAATCAAGAACTAGATTCACCATGAACTATAGCGGGGATGGGGAATGTGTGGCCCTCCAGATAGTCTTGGATTGTCACTATCATCTTTCACCATTGGCTAGGGCTGATGGGAACTGCAGTCCAACAAAATCTGGAGGGCCACATGTTCCCCATCACTAGACTATAGCAATAAAAATGGCTATACCAAATATGCTAGCCCTAATCCAGCAAATGAGATCCATCTATGAAGCTAAAGCAATGCACTATAATGATTGTCTGGTCTTCCTCATTCTGAAGCCTCTAGTTGTTGGATCCATTAGTGCCTTGGGTTTTCTATACAAGTACAGCATGGCTGTCCCATCAAGAGTAGGAATCAGGATTTGATCAGATGACAGTAGAGCATATTCAAACCATTAGAGTGGCTCCATTTCAGCAATAAATAGCAGCTCCTAGACACAACATCATAATTCTGTTTTCCTAAGCGTCCATTCTCCTGAATAAAAGCAGCTTTAGGAAATCAAACATTATTTTATTCAACGTGCCAAGAATGAGAGCACTGTTTGGGATTGCACATTTATTACATTAGTGCAAAAGTATTAAATGATTTTCCCATTTCCTTTAAAAATGTCGATGCTATATAATGACTAGATTTCACCAACTGGAGACTCAGGACAAACACTAAAGTTGTCTGCTTTTAGCATTTTCAGGATACTGCCTCTTTTAATTTGCTTTTATCTTACTGTTGCTTTTTTTAAATTTAAAACTTTTTTATTTTTCAGACAATAATAAAACACAAATACAAACACTACAACATACAACATTAAACATTAGAATGGACTTCCGAATTTCTCCAACAAACAAAAATTTCTACATAGTGAGTGAATTACTCGACTTACGTCAATTATTTTTCTTCCAATTTAATCACTGAATCCACTTGCAAATATATCCTTCCCTTTTCTCTCTTTTAAAAAGTCTATCAGAGGTTTCCATTCCTCAGTAAACCCAATTGTTGTTTTATCTTTTATTATCGCTGTAAGTTTTGCCATTTCTGCCAATTCTGTAACTTTCAACAGCCATTCCTCCTCTGTTGGTACTTTCTCATTCTTCCAATTCTGGGCGTATATTAATCTTGCTGCCGTTGTCATATATAAGAATAAAGTTCCATAACCTTGTGTCAATTGTTCATCTATTATCCCCAACAAAAAGTATTCTGGACGTAATTGTATTTTGGTCTTCAATACGTTTTGCATCACCTTATGCATTTGTGCCCAATAGGATTTTGCTTTTTTACATGTCCACCATAAGTGATAAAAAGTTCCTTCCTGCTCTTCACATTTCCAGCATCTTCCCGATGTCCCTTTATACATTTTTGCCAATTTTGACGGAGATATATACCATCTATACATCATTTTATTAAAAAATTCTTTCAATCTGGTACATAATGTAAATTTCAAACCTCTCAACCACATATTCTCCCACTGATCCATAGTAATATTATATCCAAAATTTTGAGCCCATTTTATCATACAATCTTTTATCTGTTCATCTTCAGTCTCATACTTTAACAAAAGCTTGTATGTCTTTGAAATAACATGATCAGCATTTGTACATAAAACTTTCTCAAATTCAGATTTTGTACATTCAAAACTCCAAGTTTTTTTTATCTATCTTGAACCTTTCCATCATTTGTAAATATGAGAACCACTGACACGCATTTCCTTTACTCAATAACTCCTCTCTTGATTTCATTTTGACATCTCCTTCTGTTATTTCTAAAATCTCACTATACTTCAACCATTTAGTCATGCTTGCCAATTCTCTTCTGTAAAGAGCCTCCTGTGAGGAAATCCATAGTGGTGTTTTCTGACACAGTCTGGGTTTATGTTTGATTTGATCCATATTCTCAAAATCGCTCATCTCACATAATGATTTTTAAATTCCACGTTCACTTTAGCTTTATCATACCACAGATACCCATGCCAACCAAATCTTAGATCATGCCCCTCTAATTCCAGTAATCTTCTGTTTTTTAACAACATCTACTCCTTCATCCACATCAAGCAACAGGCAGAGAAATACATCCTCAAATCCAGCAAACCCAAACCTCCTCTCTCTCTAGCATCTTGTAATATTTTAAATTTCACCCTTGGTTTTTTGGATTGCCAAATAAATTTAGAAATCTCTCTCTGCCACTGCTTGAATGGTAGCTCTGAACTTACTATAGGTATTGTCTGAAATAGATACAACATTCTTGGCAAAATATTCATCTTAATTATTGCAATTCTCCCCATCAAAGACATCTGAAGTTTGTCCCATCTTATCAAATCTTGTTTAACTTCATTCCAAATCTTAACATAATTATTATGGAACAACATACAGTTCATATTTGTCAAGTTTATGCCCAAATATTTCACTTTTTTTCTACATTAAAACCTGTTTTCTCTACCATCTTTATTTGATCTTGCTTACTCATATTTTTTGTAAGTATCTTAGTCTTTTGTTAACTTTGAAACCTGCTAATACACCAAATTCATTCAACTTATTCATTAAAGTTTCAATTCCACTCAATGGGTCCTCTAAAGTAAACACAAGATCATCTGCAAAAGCTCTTAACTTGTAGGATTCTTTTCTAATTTTTATTCCTCCAATTTTTTCTTCTTGTCTTACTGCTCTGTTCAGTAGTTCTAACACCAAAATAAACAACAAAGATGATAGTGGACATCCCTGTCTAGTCCCTCTTGCAATCTTGCACGGTTTCGACAAATCTCCATTAATAATGATCTGTGCACTCTGTTCAGTATAAATTGACTTCACCCATGTTGTGAAATTAGACCCAAAGTCCATTACTTTCAAAACTTTAAACAAAAAGTCCCAATTAAAATTATCAAAAGCCTTCTCCGCATCCAAAAAAATCAAAGCCGCTTGTTTTTCTGGATGTTTATCCAAGTATTCTACAATATTCAATACAATTCTAATGTTATCTTTTATCTGTCTTTTCGGCAAAAATCCACATTGATCTTCATGAATAAATTCCCACAACACACACTTCAACCTTTCTGCCACTATCAATGTAAACAACTTGTAATCGTTATTCAAGCAGCGGCCAGATTGATAACCGGAACCAGTAGGTTCGAACAAATAAGACCTACTCTGGCCCGCTTGCATTGGCTGCCTGTATGTTTCTGAGCCCGATTCAAGGTGCTGTTTTTAACCTATAAAGCCTTACATGGCTTGGGACCACAATACCTGATGGAACGCCTTTCCCGACATGAACCTACCCGAACACTATGTTCAACATCTAAGGCCCTCCTCCAAGTGCCTCCTCCGAGGGAAGCTTGGAGGTCAGCAACAAGAGAGAGGGCCTTCTCTGTGGTGGCCCCCCAATTGTGGAATGATCTCCCCGACAAGGCCCGCCTGGCGCCAACATTGTTATCTTTTCAGCGCCAGGTCAAGACTTTCCTCTTCTCTCAGGCATTTGGCAATATCTGAGGAGCCTGGTTTTGTTTTGTTTTGTTAGCTTTTTTTGAAGTGTTGTAGTGTTTTTTAAATGTACAGATTGTGTGTATGTTGTATGTTTTTGCTGTTTTAATTTTTGTATATTGTTTTAATTGTTTTTAATCCTATGTAAACCGCCCAGAGAGCTTCGGCTATGGGGCGGTATACAAATGTAATAAATAAATAAATAAACAATGATATTGGTCTATAATTTTTAGTCAAAGTTAAGTCCTGACCTTCTTTGGGTATCAACGTTATATATGCTGATTTCCATGTTTCTGGTATCTTCCCCTCTTTCAAAATCGAGTTCATCATACTTTGCAAAGGTAGTAATAGTTCCTTCTCAAAATTTTTGTAATATGTACCTGGTAGACCATCCGGTCCTGGTGTTTTCCCCAATTTTATTATTTTTATAGCTGCAACCATTTCAGCCATAGTGATCTCTCTATTTAACATTTGTTTATAATCCAAAGAAATTTTAGGCAAGTTCTGTTTTTGTAAATATGTATCTATTCTGTCCAGTGGCGTCTCATGTTTCTTATATAAAGTTGAGTAATACTGCCAGAATATTCTTTGTATCTTCGCATCATCCATTATTTCTGTATCACCATCCTGAATTTTCACTATTGTATTTTTTTCTTTTTCTTTCCTCAGTTTGTAAGCTAACCACTTTCCAGGTTTATTTGCACCTTCTGTTTTATAAAATTTAACTTCCGTTCCATTTCTCTAATCGTCAACATGGACAGTTGCTGTTGCAATAACTTGATCTGGTGACTAATCCCCGCCTTTCTTGGTGTGCTCTTTAACTCCTCTTCCTTCTTTTTAATCTCATCAGTAATAACTTTCATTTTTTCCTGTCTTTCCCTCTTGATTTGACTATTCTTCTGAATAAAATATCCTCTTATAAAAGCTTTGCTTGTATCCCAGACCGTACTTTGGTTAACCCCATTTATTCAAATTCAACTCAAAAAAATCCTTGATTTTTTTTCAGCCTTCTTCCACCACTGCTTTATTTTGTAGTAAAGATTCATTTAATCTCCATCTGAACATACTTATTTTTCTTTTGAGAACCATCTGTACTGAGTTATGATCTGAAAAAGATTTTGGCAAAATCTCTATACTCTTTACTTTTGTAAGTGTTGTCTTAGACATCAAAATCATATCTATTCTTGAAAAGGATTTATGTCTATCCGAAAAAAAGGTATATTCCTTAGAGTCACCATTTCTATGTCTCCATACATCAACCAAACCCAAACTGTCCACCAGATCAAAAAACATTTGAAAGCTTTCCCTGTTGACCTTTAATATCTTTGTCCGAATGTTTATCCATTTGTGGTGATATCACTCCATTCCAATCACCCAAGATACACCAACTATCACTTGAAATGTCCCCCAGTCTATGTAACAATCGTTCATAAAATTCTGCTTTTTGTTCATTGGGAGCATACACCCCCAATACCATAATTTCCACTCCATCTACAATTATTTTTACACCCACAAAACGTCCTTGTTCATCAGATACAATTAATTCTGGTTTTAAATGGGGTTTAATGTACAAGACCACCCTTGATTTTTTCTTTGTGCTTGTGGAAATAAATTCTTCGCCCAAACCTATATTATACAGATATTTTGTGTAATATATATATATATATATATATTTCTAATATGTTTCTTGTAAGCAGATAATATCCAATTTTAATTTTTTTTGATGATAAAATATTTTTTCCTCTTTTGTGGAGAATTTAGTCCATTTATATTCCATGATAAATATTTGTAATCCATTTTTGAGATATTATTATGTATCAAACTAATTCTTTAATTCCACCAGTATTACTTATCTGAAATTCCTCCCTTCTCTCTTTGGTCCCTTTCAAAATATGCATGCTTTTGTGATCTTTGTGACTTTTGAACTGGCCTAAGAAAATCCTTTGCTCTTTGCTCAATATTTCTGGGACCACACTATGTTTCCTAACTTGGTGGCTCGTTGTTGGGTTAAACTTTAAGTTACACTTATGGAGAGACAGTCATCCTATATGACCAAAAGCTCAATGCATCATAAGTACAGCCACCATTTCTTAATACAGAACTTACTCACCACCTTCCTGTCAGAATGCTGGCAAGCAAACCAAAGCATAAACAAAAATGACATCCTTTGGGTTAAACTAGGTATTATCTCACTTCTGATTCCAGAGGCTGGCTGAGGCATAACACTTACAAAACAACTGGTGGGACAAGGGGCATTTGCAGGGGAGAATAATTAGGTGAGGGAAATATTTTTTTAAACTCTTCCGCCACCTCTCTCCTGCCCTAAGATTCTCCCTTGCAAATGCTCCCTGTTCTTGCATTATTACAAGAGAACCACAGTGTTAGAAACGCTTGTGTTTTCCTTAGAACTTCTAATTTGGCATATAGAAAAAAAATTAATGGATATAAAGGAAGCAGATGAAAGCATACTTAATCCTTTTTTGCACTTTCATACCACAGAAGAATAGGATAATCAAATTAGACCCTACCTTATTATAACAGAGCTACTTAAAATCATCTCTCCCTCAACTTGGATAAAGTTAGAAAAATGGGTAGTGATTCAGCCCAGAAACCTAATATTTTATGATACATTTGTATCATATATATATAAAAAATGTCTACAACTCAAAGCTTATTTTCTTATGGTTACTTATGTAGACAGGATTTTTGTGGTCCCTTCTGTGAAGAAATGGGATTTCTAATAAGCCACAGGAAATATATTTCTCAATATTCATTATTATTATTTTAGGCAGCACTGTGCAGTGTAGTATAGGTCACATTTGAGTTATTTTTTAAAAGAGAGCTTTCTAATCACAAGGTTTGAAAACTCTGGAATTTCTGGGGTGAATGATTGTGTATATATATATTAGGATCTTAGAATAGTAGAGTTGGAAGGGGCCTTAAAACATCCCTGACAGATGGTTATCCAGCTGCCTCTTGAATGCCTCTAATGTGGGAGAGCCCACCACTTCCCTAGATCATTGTGCCACTCCATGATGAATTTCGGGTACTGACATTTCTTGGTGCTTCAAATCCATAATTATATCTCCTTGTCATTATATGGAAGGGACATTTATATAACCATCAACAAACCAAAGAATTAAAGACTTCTATAAATATCAACATGCAAATTCACTCTAAGTGTGACTTTTCAATAACTGCTCTGCTTGATTTGGTGGCTTCTTTTCAAGGCGTTAATGCAATAGGAGGATTCTTAACCAAGTCACTAATCTTATTTTCTCTTAGTAAACTAGGCTCTTAAGCATCAGTGAAAGGGATGTGAAAATAGTACGGCTCAGACATCTGTCGGTGACTCCAGCTTCTTCTGTTCCTTTAAGGGGAACTATAGGAAATAAAGAGATGGCAGAATCTGCTGGTCGTTTGCTTCAGAGGTGAAATAAAATAAGAGAGTGTGATGATTACAGATGTTTCCAGTGGACAAAATCACGTAAGTAGCAATAATGCAGCACTTGCCACATTTTCAAATAATAATAAAAAAGCAATGACAAAGTCGGGGAAGGGCCATAGCTCAACGGTAAAGCACATGCCTGGCATGCAAAAGAACCCAGGTTCTCTTCTGAGCATCTCTAGGTAAAAGGAATCTTTCAGGAAGAAGGACTGGGAAAGGCCCCTCCATGAACTCTGGGAGAGCCTCTGCCTAGTCAAAGAAGACAATAGCAGTACAGGCTGGTGTCTCAAATTTCAGTGGGTCTCTGATTCCATTCCGGGATTCAGTCAGAACCAGCCAGAACTCCAAAGAAGCTATTCAAGGCACTGAACCCATTTTGGGGATAGGGTTCAGCACCTTGGATAGCTCCTTTAGAGGTCTGATCAGTTCTGACTAAAACTCGGAATGGAATCACAGCCCCACCAAATTTGGAGTCACCAGCCACCATTGGGCACTAGACAGACCAATGCCACGATAAGGTGGCTTTGTATATTTACCTATATTTAAAATATAACTGTACTTTAAATTGATTACACATTTTAATTTACCACTTGAAGCACCCCTGAAACATTCCATATATTTTGCAGAGTTCAGTACCGGGGAGTATTTTCTTATTGTTCTCAGTGATAGAAACTTCACCTTTTAAAGAATTCAGATGAGTATACAGTTGCTCCACCCATTGTAGAATTAATGTACTTTATTCTAAACCTAGTTTCTTGAGTGAAAAGCCACAAAGGTCACATACCAAGGAAATAGTAACTATTTGCCAAGGAGCAGAACTCAATCCGTGGCAAGAAAATAAAACGTATTATTTAAGGATAGTAGGAATAAGATGGAAAATGTCAGTTTGTTTTTGCATAAATGAATTTGGTACATTTATTAAAACTATAAAATCATAGCATAGCTTTAAACTGAAAACCGAAGCCTTTTCATACATCTTGCAGAGGGAAACCCAGGTTTGCCTGGAAAGTACACCCAACGTAAGCTATATCCAGTCTTGGAGCCTTAATTAATGTATGTGTTTGATACATATCTTTGTAAACATAACCGTGTCTACTCTTGCTCACACTTTACATTTTTATGTGCATGTATACTAGTTAAGCAAAAGGAGAAGGTTCCACAGAGCAAAGCGAAAACAGACAAATGCAAACAGCAACAGGAACCTAAAAAGGTGTTTGTGAAAGTGACTATATTTGAGTCCAAGCAGATATAAGTACCTCAAAAGGATTAAAAATATATCAATGGAATTAGGAATATGGAATTCCTTTAGAGAAGAACTGAGACCGGAATGGTTTCTTGCAGTAACCTTCAAAACGAATGTTTGGACTTGCTCCTGTGAACTAAGCATTCTTTTTATAGAAAGTTGCTATAAGTAATGGTTCCTAGTGGGAGTTTTTTTTGCAGTTGTTTGTTACATCTTTCTACACCAGTTAAGACATGATGCGTACATGGAAAAAGTGTAGTAGTATCTGAGAGCCCTAAGTCATTGTCATTTAAAATTAAACTATTCTGTGCAAGTCCTGAGATCTGTCTTTTATTTAAGCCGGTTGCTTAAATGGCTGTGGCTCACCAGGAATTTTTCTGGTCCTACCTGGAGATGCCAGAGATTGAATTCTGTATGCAAAGCAGGTGTTCTATCCCTGAGCCATGGCTCCACCCCAGACAGACAGAAAGACAGACAGACAGACAGACAAACAAAACATAGTCTATCTATCTTAGTTTCTGACTCAAACTACTATTCTGGTTGTTTCCGTTTACCCACAGACCTAGATTACCGTGATCCTTATGCAGGAGGGAAGGGTACGGGAGAAAGGCATTCTACTTTCAGTTATTTTACAGCTATTCGGGGGTGGGGTGGGGGGTGCAACGTAGACCTGGCCAAAAGGCTTGACCAACTTTAATCCATCTTTCTACCCCCCTTAACTTTCTGTCCAAACTATCCAATCTCACAGCACTTTCCCCCATCCTTGGTCCATGTCACTGGCTGCCAATAATACTATTTAGTTCAAATTGTACTAAAAATCAATGGGGAAGTTAATTTGGAGATGCTTAGCTTGTAACATATTCTTGCATTATTGGATATTTAGCTAGAAAGCTGAGTGCTTTGATCCAGATAAATGGATAAAAGTGGCATTTTGAGTATCAAGATATGCTTTACTTCTTCTCAAATAAGAACAAGCAATTGCACCTAGATCATGTGTTAGTTATGCTGTTCTTGAAGCATCACAAATATTTTGTTTTCTAGAGTGAAGACACTGCTAACATTATCCATTATCGTGCCCTACAAAGAACATTATGCCATCATGGGACAGTACTGTTGTAACTTGCATCTACATTCTACTCAGCACTTTCCTGCTCTTCTTTGCGGTCTTTGTCTGCCTGTTTGTTCTTATATATGCATCCAACCTTCTCTTTGGAAGCAAGAATGCTGGCTGAGGAACCACTAAATACAAATGCAAGCCAAAATTTAAATAACATTATCCTCACAGTTATAGGCTTTTCTGCAGAGCATGTAAATGTTCCTCAGAATCTTATATAACATCATTGCGTAACTCTGAGAGTCTGTCTATGGCCTGGTCGACACATATGCAGCAGAATGAGAGAGTAAAGTTGACTGTTCTACTTCAAACTGAAGGTAGAAAATGACATTTTGGAGAGGTACCATCTGAAAGCTGAGAGTGGCAGGAAGATATTGGGCTCTGTTTAGGGAAAGCATTTTGTAGCTCTCTTGTCTAGTTTACCACAATGGTTTTTATACTTGGAGGAAGCAATTTTTAGATTCAGCAGGGGACATGAGAATAGCAAAGATCTCAAAAGAGCTCTGGCATGTGAGTTTGTCTCTGGATCGTTGCTCATGGCACATGCCTAGGGTGACCATATTATGAAAACCAAAAAGGAGGACAACATGGTCGGCCCCCAAGGGGGCATCCTCACCAACATGTCCGCCCCCAGGGGGCGTTTCCAGCACCAAGGGGGTGTGCCCACCTGAACATAACCTTGGTTACATGTCTGATTTTACAGCACACAGTTAAGACAAATCTGTTCTACATAACATCTTAATGTTAAAATCACTGAAATAACAAGTGAGACATCCAATGTATCTGAAATGAACTTCACTCGCTCCTACTTTTGTAGCTTTTGCTGTACTTTGTTGCTATACTCTGTGTGATACATTCTCCCCTTCCCTCAAATATCTTTTCTGATTGTATCCTCACTCTGCTGCAAACTGCTGCTTAACTGGGCTTGCTGCCGGCTGGCTGGCTCTTTTATTTTTAAAGTTCTTTTTAAAAAAAAAACACTTGTGTTTGATTGTCACAAGTTTTTCTACTCTAACATTAGGGTGGGTGTTGTAGGCGCCAGACACTATTTCGCCCATTCACACTTCTCACTTATATACATTAGCTTCTCAAGGCTTTTGCGTTGGCACCACTTTTCATATCCAGACTTTGAACTCCTGTCTACTTCCTGCACAAATACGCGACTCTGAGACCCTCTTTCTAATGCCCTGTGTTGCATGCCAGCACTGTGGGGCTAAGTTTCAACAGATATCTCTGGGTTGTCTGTGCAGCCTCTGTTGTCTCTTTCTCTAAGTCAATGCAGCCAAACCAAAGCCTCCAGCCTCAAACAACCAATCTCCTCCCTCTTCCAAAGTTTCCCAACAGTCCAGCCAGGCTGCGCACTTGTCCCCTGAGGCCAGGGGGAAGGGTGCCAGCTTATTGCTTGGTCACGTCTGGTGACTCTTACTTTAAAAACCACCTCTGCTGCCAGCCGCCTCTGCCTGCACCAACACTGGACTCTGAGACACTCTTAAAAGGCTCTGTGTGGCACGCCAGCCTCTCACGGCTCAGCTACAGCCATCTCTGAGTTGTGTCTTCAGTCTAACTCTGTCTCTAAAAGATATGCCAGCCAGCCAAAGCCACAAATCTATTTTTCTCTGACACGCACTTCAAATGTTCTGCAAATGTGAGCCTAGCTCACAAGAGAACAAAGTGAAGTGGAAGGGAAGGGGTAGCGAAGCAAAGCAATGACATGCCAGGTTCCAACATCCACAGCAACAGGGTATCTGCAAAGATGAGAGTCTCTCTCTTGACTGGCACCTCACTGTTGGTCATGAGAGTTTTTCTCTAGACTCTTCATCACCCATGATGTGGAACTCTGAGAAAAAGGCCTCTGGCCCATTCTGTTTCGCCCACCAAATCTGCAACAGGAAAGGTGCTGTGCTCGGCCAGCACTTCTTAGCTAAAAACTTGAGATCCCCTTGATGCCAAGGGCTGAAACTACTTAAGGTGCAAGACTCCAAAGAGGAGGTTTGACAACCTGAGTTTGAAGGGTATGGCTCCAGTGTTTGTTTGTTTTTAATTAATTTTAAAACCTCAAACTTTAAAAACGTCCTAAAAATCAACGGATGAACAGAGCTGCTTGAAACTTGGCATGGCTAAAGCACTACTTAAGACAGTGATGGGCAACCTTTTGAGTTTGGTGTGTCAAACTTCGCCAAAAAACTGAGCATAACTTGGGTGGTGTGTCACTTTGAGGAAAAAACATTATTTCGCGATATTTATAGTTTAAATAACATAAATGTATAATTGTTATTTAATTTGCGACTAGAGTCTTAGTCGTTAGACTTTAACTCCAAGATTCTAGTCGCAAATGTTTCATCCTCAGGAGCAGCAAATGTTTCATCCTCGGCTACTGCACTTGGCCGTGCAGGAGCCGAGGATGAAACATCCTTCTCTAGGGTGACCAGATTTTAAAAATAAAAATCCCGGTCCGCCCTCCCCCCCAAAACAACCCCCCCACCAAGCCACCCCCCCCCCAAAAACCCAGCCTGGACCTACCGCCGGGTTCTTCCTCCGCCGCCCACGCGGGGTCCTCCGTCGCCACCCGCGGGGAAGAGGCAGGGGAGGGACGGATCCAATCGGCCCTCCCCTGCCTCTTCCGCGTGGCCGCTGGCCTTACGAGCCCAGCAGCGCCGGTAGACCCGGCGGCAGTGGCGGCGAAGGAGCCCGGGAAGCGGCTGCCCCCCCCCGCGCCGCCCGCCCCGCGGCGCGCTCCTTACTTGGGCGTCCGCTTCCCTCTGATGCTAGATTCTACTGAGAAACAGGCTGCGCGGCCTGTCTCTCAGTCTCAGTATCGCGTCGGGTGATGACGTCACCTGGCGCGATACTGAGACTGAGAGACAGGCCGCGCAGCCTGTTTCTCAGTAGAATCTAGCACCGGAGGGAAGCGGACGCCCAGGTAAGGAGCGCGGGGCGGGCGGCGCGGGTGGGGTGGGGGCGGCCGCTTCCCGGGCTCCTCCGCCGCCACTGCCGCCGGCCCGGGTCTACCAGCGCCGCTCCTAGCTTGCTGCCACCCGGGCCATCTGGTCACCCTATCATGCGGCCGCCTCAGCGGCCGCGTGTCATCAGAAATGGCTACACGTGTCAGTGCTGACACGCGTGTCATAGGTTCGCCATCACTGACTTAAGAGCTATCAAGATGCCAAGTTTCATCTCTTTATCTTTAAAAATGACATTCCTTAAAAATAATAATTTTAAAACCTCAAACTTTAAAAACTTCCTAAAAATCAATGGATGAACAGAGCTGCTTTAAATTTGGCATGGCTAAAGCTGTACCTAAGGGCTATCATTGTGCCAAGTATCATCTCTTTATCGTTAAAAATGATGGAGCTGCAAGCATTTTGGTTAATTCCCATTGACTATAAAGTAGAGCTGCCCTTTGGGTGGGGGGAGGATGGGAAAAATCTAGATTTTTCTTGAAATTTCATAATCCCCCCCTTCCCAGATTTGTTACCAAAAATCCTGACATGTCCTGGTTTTTCCTGACATATGGTCACCACATGCCCAGATATGCACAGCCCAATCCCACCAAAATTGATGGTACACAGGCATGCATAACAGGATATAGGACTAGTGAGGACTGGAGAAATGCAGGTTGCTTACCTGTAACTGTAGTTCTTCGAGTGGTCATCTGTGCAGTCACACATATGGGCTCGCGCCGGCGCCGAGCTCGCTTCGGGAAACTTCTAGTAGCTAGGATCTTTAGGCGGGAACCCCTCCCCCCACCGTCCTACCGCGCATGCTCGGGGTCCCGCCTACCTCAGTTCTCTGAGACCGCTAGGGCCTCGCGACTAAGGCAATGCGATTTCTATTACATTAAGCTAATTGAGCATGCCGGAGTCAGCTTGACAATCATAACAGCGATGCCAAGAGGGGACGGCGGGTGGGTTGTGTGACTGCACAGATGACCACTCGAAGAACTACAGTTACAGGTAAGCAACCTGCATTTCTTCTTCGTGGTCTCTGTGCATCACACATATGGGCGAGTAATAAGCCAACTTACCGGAGGTGGGAAGGCACGCTGTAAGACTATTGACATATTGATGACAGAACCGCTCTGCCAAACGAGGCGTCCTGGCGTGCTCTGACGTCCAAGCGGTAGTGTTTCACAAAGGTGGAAGCGTTCGCCCACGTGGCCGCCTTGCACAATTCTGGAATAGTCGCGCCATGAAGCAGCGCCGTGGAGGTGGCTTGACCCCTGGTAGAGTGTGCCTTCAATGCAGGGGGAACTTCCTTGCGGAGAAGCTGGTACGACAAGGTGATGGTGTCGATAATCCATTTTGAAAGGCGCTGCGAAGACACTGACAACCCCTTATTTCTTCCGCCGAAACATATGAAGAGTTGGCGAGATTTGCGAAACTCTTCTGAGCGGGACTTGTAGAAGGCTAACGCCCTTCTAACATCCAAAGCGTGTAGCGTAGAGCACAACGGGTCGGACGAGGCTTTAAAGAAGGTAGGTAGCACAATGTCCTGGTTCATATGAAAAGCAGAGGCAACTTTGGGAAGAAAGGAAGGCGGCGGACGGAGGACAACCTTGTCACGAAAAAACTGTGTGTAAGGGGGGTCGACAAGTAGAGCTGCAAGCTCAGACGCTCGTCTTGCGGACGTAATGGCAACGAGGAAAACAGTCTTGAGCGTCAACAAACGGATAGTAGTTGTAGCCAAGGGTTCAAACGGCTTTGTGGATAATGCACTCAGTACCAGCGAGAGGCTCCACTGCGGAATTAATGGGCGAGCTGGTGGGAAGAGATTATGTAGGCCTCTAAGGAAAGCCTTGACGAGTGGGTGAGTAAATGCCGAGAAACCATCAATTAAAGGGTGATGTACTGCAATGGCCGCTAGAAAAACTCGGATAGAGGACAACTTGAGGCCCGTGGTATGTAGAGAATGTAGAAAGGCAATGACATTGGTAACAGTAGCGGAGGAGCCATCAAAGCCGTTGGCCAGGGCGAAAGCTTGGAAACGCTTCCATTTAGCCAAGTAGGAAGTTCTGGTAGACGGTCTTCTAGATGCGTCCAAAATGGTCCTTACGCCCTGAGGTAGGGCGAGTCCTTGCCACAGGGCAGGAGCCTCCAAGCCGTGAGATGCAGGGTGCGGAGGTCCGGGTGCAGTATCCTGCCGCTGTCTCTGGACAGAAGGTCCGGAGCCGCTGGGAGACGCCACACTCGATGGGCAGCTAGTCTGCGTAGAGGCGTGAACCATGCCTGTCGTGGCCACCATGGTGCGATCAGAATAGCGTCGGCCTGATGGTGGCGTACTCGTGTGATAGTTTTCGCTATCAGGGGGAACGGAGGAAACATGTACAGAAGGTGCCGAGACCAATCCAACAGGAAGGCATCCCCGAGGGACCCTTGTCCTATCCCTGCCCTGGAGCAGTACTGCTGGCAAACTGTATTGTCTGAGGTTGCAAACAGATCGATCAGAGGGGTGCCCCAGAGGGCAAAGAGTCGATCCAGCACCCAGGGAGCTAGTTCCCACTCGTGAGTCTCTCTGAAGGAGCGGCTCAGCTCGTCCGCTCTGACGTTGGCGGTCCCAGCTATATGTAGGGCTGACAGCCGCATATTCTGTGTGATTGCCCAGAGTAGAATGTCTGTGGTAAGATGAAGCAGGCGCGGGGAGCGGGTGCCCCCTTCTTTGTTGATGTACCACACTACTGATGTGTTGTCCGAGAGCACCCTCACATGTTGCCCTCTTAGTTGAGGGAGGAAAGCCTGCAGGGCTTTCTTGACTGCGAGAAGCTCCAGTTTGTTTATGTGTAGGGAACTCTCTGAAGGTGACCATCTTCCCTGTATGAACAGATCGTCTAAATGAGCCCCCCATCCTTGTAGTGACGCATCGGTCGTGACGACTCTGGAGGGGCCGGGGTCGACAAAGGGCATTCCGTGCAAGAGGTTCGATCGATTTGACCACCACCGGAGTGAGCGTTGCACATGGTGCGGGATGGTAAGCACCAGTCTGCGAGGGTCCTTTAATGGTGTGTATCGACTTAGTAAGAGTTGTTGAAGGGGGCGCATTCTCAATCGCGCCCATCTGACCACGAACACCGCCGCTGCCATAAGCCCTAAGAGGCGCAAGATGACGAGAGCTGTTGCTCTTGGACGGGTACTCAGTGTGGTTGCCAAGTGTTGTAGAACATCTAGTCTGTCTGAGGGGAGGAAGGCTCTTGCGGCGGAAGAGTCCAGACGAACCCCGATAAACTGAAGAGTTGTGGTTGGCTGGAAAACTGATTTGTCGTAATTTATTTGCAGGCCTAGAGAAGAGAGGAGGGACTCCACTGTGCGGACGTCGGTGGTTGCTTGGCGACGAGAGGGCGAGACGACTAGCCAGTCGTCCAGGTAAGGGTATACCTCGATATCGATGGACCGTAGATGGGCGCAAACCGCAGCCATACATTTGGTGAAGACCCTTGGAGCTGTCTTTAGGCCGAATGGGAGGACTGTAAATTGGTATATTTTGGATCCTATGGCGAAGCGTAGGTATTTGTGATGTTCGGCGAGGATGGCTATATGAAAGTAGGCATCCTTGAGGTCGATCAGTGTAAACCAACTGTCCCGTCTTAGGAGCGGTAGGATCGTAGAAAGCGTGATCATGCGAAACTTCTGGGGCTTGACGAATTTGTTCAGAGCCCGGAGATCCATAATAGGACGAAGTCCTCCGTCCTTTTTGCGCACCGTGAAATAACGGGAGTAAAATCCGTTGTTTGTCAGAGATGTTGGCACGGCCGTGATCGCTCCCTTGGTTAACAGAGTCTGTGTTTCCTGCAGGAGGGTTTCTGATGGAGGCGTGACTTTTACGGTGCCTAAAGGAGGGAGGGCTTCGAACTCTATTGAATAACCGTGTTGGATGATCCGAAGGACCCACTGGTCGGTGGTGATGGATGCCCAGGTGTGATAAAAAGGTTGTAGCCTGTTGTATGACTGAATGGGGTGTTGCGGAGAGAAGTCAAAGACGGCGTTTCTGCGCCTGGGGTTGTTTTGGACGAGACTGTGTATATCGCGGAGCGGACTTGCGCTGATGGTAAGAGGAAGTAGCCGCTGGTTGCTGGTAGCGCTGGCCTCGATCCTGGCCCTGCCTCGGTTGGTAGGGGAGCGATCTGTACCATTTCCGGGGCCGGAAGGTCTGTGCTGGCAGCTGGCTGAACCCCATCTTTTTGGCCGTCATGCTGGCCTTATGGATCGTGTCCATTGTGGTATCCGTCTGCACGTTGAACAATCCTTCCCCGTCAAAGGGCAGATCCTCGATTTTATTCTTAGTCTCCATGGGGAGAGTCGCCGAGCGTAGCCACGCATGCCGGCGAAGGGCGACAGCGCCGATCATAGCCTTTGACCCCGAGTCTATTTGGTGCCTGGCTGTAGTCATCTGTTGTTTCGATAACCGGGTAGCCTCGGCCTGGAAGACGCGTGCAAGGTCGCGTTGATCGTCCGGCAGGTAATCTGTCAGGTTTGATATCTTTTGCCATAAGAAGAGCTGGTACCTGGCCATCATGGCCTGGTAATTAGCGGTCTTCATCACCAGGGCTGCTGAAGAGTAGATCCGTCTGCCAAACGAGTCAAGTTTGCGGCCTTCCTTATCAACCGGAGCGGCATGGGATCGGCCCGACTTCCCTTGGGAAGCTTCCACGATGATTGAATTTGGCTTTGGATGGGTAGCCAGGAACGGTACTTCGGCTTCCTTCACTTTATAGAGGGCGTCCAACCTCTTTGATGTGGCCCCCAAAGTAGCAGGGTTAGGCCAAGATTGTTTTGCTGTCTTGAGCAGTGTCGGGACCATCGGAAGCTTCAACTGGGGGGTTGGTTCCGTCCGCATGACGTCATAGATGTCGCCTTCTTCCTCATCCGGTTGTTGGACGTCGATGCTCAGGGATTGGGCCAAGCGCAGCATCTGTTCGTTGAAACCACCCAGTTCCATTGTTGGGGAAGCTCCTTCCTCGGTACCGATGTCTTCTATCGGTGACGGTATTGATGGGCGCATCGATGGGGCCGACGAGGTGTCTGAGGCGTAATCATCGACAGAGGAGGACGGTGCCGAACGATGGTAGCGCACCGCTACAGACCTCTCCGGTACCGAGGAGGGTCGGGAACGCTGGTTGCGGCGTGCCGACGCAGGAAGAAGAGATGTGGAGCGGCGAGGTGGTACAGGTGGGGGCACCATAGCCGTGGTCTCTTGGTGTTGTTTTTCAGAGAGGTGGTAGGAGCGATCCGACTCGTGGTCCCAGTGCTGTGATGCCGATCGAGATCGAGACCTAGATCGGTGTCGTTCGCTTTGATGCATCGGTATCGAGACCTCGATACCGCTGGGGTCCGAGTATTCCTCATCAAGCACGAGGACGTCGGAATCAAGGGGGAGAGCCAGGAGTTCATCCCCCGATGGAGCGTCTATCGGTACCGGGGACGGTAACGGAAGTAGACGGACCGGCGACTCCAGTAGGGGAGCTGGTGGAAGCTTCGGAGAACTCCGGCACGGCTGCGTTACCGATGGGGAGTGTCTCTTCGAGCCCGAAGAGTGGTTCCTCGGTAGCGAGGAAGGTCGCTTCGGCGGCTTGGGTTGTTTCGGCGCCGACGGTAGCGACGATGGTGCCGACGATGATTTCTTCGGTACCGGAGTACTCGTCGTTCTCCTCGATACCGAGGACGTCGATGGCGACGGTCCCGCCTTCGGTACCGATGTCGCAGTCGACGGTTTCTTTGGTTTTTTTGAGGTTTTTGTCTTCTGCCTCTTTGGAGGAGGAGGAGACGGAGACAAGGACGCCTGAGCTGTGGCCCTAAATGAGGGCAAGTCAGGGGTTGCTGGGCGTGAGCGGCGTGTGGGCGGCAGCCCGCGCTCCCCAGAAGACGAAGGGCCCGGTTCCATACTGGCCGCAACGGGGCGGTCAACGGCCGAGAGAGCCCTGCTCCAAAGCAAACTGCGCAGACGGTCGGCCCTGTTTCGCCGAGTCTGGCGCGAAAAACTCAAACAATGGGGGCAGGAGTCTGTAATATGCCCCTCTCCCAAACAGCCCAGGCACAAAGAGTGTCCGTCGTTGAGGGCTAATTTGGCGTGGCAGCGAGAGCAGTGCTTGAATAGCGCTGTCTGCGCCATAGGCCGCAGAGGGAAAAACTCTCTAACTAACTATTAATCTAATATAAATTTTTTTATTTTTTATTTTTTATTTTTTTTATTATTTTCTAACTATTAACAACTAGAACCTAGCTAACTAAACACTAATAACAATAATTTTCTTCTCACAGAACTTCTCCAATGACGGAGGAAGTCTCCCGCGAGGCGATCAGCGAAGCGGTCGAAGAAGAACTGAGGTAGGCGGGACCCCGAGCATGCGCGGTAGGACGGTGGGGGGAGGGGTTCCCGCCTAAAGATCCTAGCTACTAGAAGTTTCCCGAAGCGAGCTCGGCGCCGGCGCGAGCCCATATGTGTGATGCACAGAGACCACGAAGAAGAACTAGTGTTTGTAAACATTCACCCAGGTACTCTCATTGATGTCAAAAATATTACACAATTCCCAGTGCTTGATCTCGGAATTAACTAATCCATTTTAAAAACTTACAAAATGACTCAAATGTTTTAAAAAATGTCCCAAGGCAGCATGAAAAGCCAGGGAGGGGGGACCCACAGCACTTCCTTAAGAAGAAAGAAACTTTCCAGAAGGGTTTCTTGTGACCTAGACTGGTGCTATACTATGCGAGGGACTGAATAGAGGCCATGAAGACTAATTCTTTGCAAGTTCTTTTCTCCCTGTCAATGCAGGGGGAGGAATTACACGTTACAAATGAGATAAAGATGCCCATGTTCAAGTTCTCTTCCGCAACATATAGTATCACTTACCCATATTATGGTGTCAATTGTTTCCCTTCCCCTGTCAATGATGTGGAACAGGGGTAGAAAAATGCAAAATGTCAGCCTTTCCCAAATTGGTGCCCCCACACACATTTTGGACTACAATCCCCCCCAGCTCCAGCCAGTATGGCCAGTTATCAGGCATGATGGGAGTTGTTATCCAAAACATCTGGGGAGCATGATATTAGGGAAGGCGGCACTATGTTACGGTGTCACTCCATGGGTTAGGTTTTCAGCAGAAATCGTCTATTTCTGTCAGCAATTTCATTGTAAAAAGTCTGTATTCAAGAAACATTTTATGTGTATGTACATATAATGTATTAAACAATCCTAAAAGAATTCTACTTAACTTACCGAATTCAGATAAATTCTTCAAAAACCATGATAGTGAAAATCAATAACTTGTAATAAGCAAAATTGTAAACATAATCTTGTATGGTTTATTCCTTCTTTGTAAATTCAGATTTCCTTACAGCTCTTGCTCATTATAAAGGAAAAACAAAAGTTTAGAGCCTGAGATTCAAAAATTCCATATGCTAAGAAAAATCAATATTGGTATTATGTTTCCTTTATTACATAGATGAAAGTTCATATAATATTCTACAAAAAATTGTACCACATATGTATCCAACAGTGAACGTTGGCCTCAACATCACCGACTAGTGGTGTTAAATTGTGTGTAATATTGGCCAGATGGAAAATTTGCATTCACTTCTTCATCAAGATATGTTTGCCTGGAAATAAATATATTTAGTTAGTAAATGTTGCCTATTTAAGATAGTAAAAATATAGCTATAGATGAATACGGAATGTATGATGTTTCTTTTTCTAGGATTGTGCATCAGACCAATATTGAATATTTTCTCTAATATGTGACGTTAAAATGGCACCAAAACACCAGGAGTATCTTCGCATACTATAGGCAATTGTTAGAAGCCTGTCATTTTAAAGAAGTCCAGCATGTTTGTTGTTCATGCATATCATTATGAAAAATTGATTAATTTAGAGGAAGTAAATTTGCAGCAGAGATTCATTAGACTGAGCATTTTGGATAATGTGCAACAAAATTTAATCAAAATAAAATAACTGTCCCTTGTCAGGGCCAGGACAAGGCAATATTAAACTTTTGATCTGGGGTGGTTGTCTCTAGGTCAGGGTTGAACAGGTCAGTGATTGAAGGTGGAAAGGCTGGAAGCTGGAGCCTAAAAAATATCAGGGAGATAGTACTGCTCTCTTGATCAGATAAAGGCAGAAAACCAGGATCCTCATCTTTATACCAAGCCTGACCAATCCAGAGGTTTCATACTTGCCTGCCAATTGCAGGCACACCCCTATCCCTTTGTGAGTCTGAAGAGGGGTCGGAGCACATGCAGAATACATGGCAGCTCATCAGACTGGGTTCCAGCCTCAGCTCATGAGGTTCCTGGTAAAAGCCCCTGAGTTCCTGAACTCTCCTTACCTTGCTTTCTGTTCCTGGGAGAGCTGTGCATTCATATTATCCAATGCTCTCCGGAGCTCTCGATTCTGACGCTGCTGATGACGTTCATAAAGCACTGCTGCCCTGGCTTCCTGAATGCGCTTTCTGTCCCATTCTGCATTTCTCTGACGTTCTTCTTCTTCCAGCCGCTATGCCAAAAAAAGGGAATATGTGTTATTCCTTCAGAGCCAGCAATGAATAAAACTGTCCCAATCAAACTAGGGCTTCCTGGCTGAATGAGGAGACATACGTGCAAATGGTGCTGTGTATACTGTCTCCTCGGCTGGAAAGCTAGCCCAGAAACTGAGGAATCACATTCTCTGCAATAGCACCAACCATTGGGAGGCAAGAAGCAGAGAGGACTGAATCCAGTCCTCCACTCCCAAGTTCAGCTCTCAGAACAGATCACCCACAAAACACACTCACACATGACCCACAGGGCCACAGAATTATTTTTGTGTGGCCCTCGTGTTCTTCTTAGGCCTAGTTTTTACAGTGGAGGTAAACCTACGACTGCAGGTGGGGCTCAAGTAACTGAATACACAATACCAAAAACATATAAAACCCCTTCATATAGAAAGCTAGCATGTCAGGGAGGAAGGCTATAGCCTAGCCTTCCCCCTGATACAGCCGTTTTGTATATGTATGACTATTTTTTGTGAGGAAGCACTTCCCTCACAAAAGGTTGAAAGGCTGTCACACAGAGGAGGGCCAGGATCTCTTCTCGATCATCCCAGAGTGCAGGACACGGAATAATGGGCTCAAGTTACAGGAAGCCAGATTCCGTCTGGACATCAGGAAAAACTTCCTGACTGTTAGAGCAGTACAACAATTCCCTAGGGAGGTGGTGGGCTCTCCCACACTAGAAGCATTCAAGATGCAGTTGGACAGCCATCTGTCAGGTATGCTTTAAGGTGGATTCCTGCATTGAGCAAGGTGTTGGACTCAACAATCTATGATTTCATTATAATGCGCCTCCAGATACAATTGATCCTTTCCAGTCTGGCTGTCAGCCTGGTTTTTGGAATGGGAACTGCTTTGGTCACCTTGTGACATGAGGCAAACAGGAGTGCAGCCCTATTGATTTTCCAGGACTTCTCAGCAGCGTTCAGCTGTGGATACGCTTCTGGGATGGGGATTGGTGGTACTATACCGAATGATTCCATTCTTCCCTGACAGACAGAAGGTGGCGCAGGGGAAGTACTGCTTCTCCCCTTGACCAGTGGCCAATGGGGTTCTGCAGAGTGTTCCGTCTTGTCCCTCATCCTAGTCAATCTCTACATGAAACCGCTGGGTGAAGTTAACTAGGGATTTAGGGGGAAAAGGAACTTCCTGAATCCTGAACGATACAAAGAACAATGTCAGAGGAACTAATTTATAAAAGTAATAAATTAAGTGAATGCAGCAGCAGTTTTAGCCCTTCTGGATGCAGAAAAGTTGTCTGGATCTAGATTTAGAAAACATTGCTATGGAAGGGAAATTCCACCCCCCTCAGTTTCTACATGTAATTCTAAAGCAATAAGAAAACTAGGCATCTGGTTGGAAAGAGAACATGCCAGGGTTACCCTTGTCATTAGTTTTGCTTGCCATCTTTATTGAGAATCTA
The DNA here is from genome assembly GCA_029215795.1 of Anniella stebbinsi. NCBI lineage: Eukaryota > Metazoa > Chordata > Lepidosauria > Squamata > Anniellidae > Anniella > Anniella stebbinsi. The sequence goes on from JARDYH010000003.1 coordinate 106,414,743, forward strand.
GCTATGGATATTTGGAATTATCAAGGAGAGAATCATACAATTAATGAGAAATAACATAATGTTGAGTGTCAGATCCTATTAAATCATTACAGTTGATGACAGGGGCAATTTTGGGATATGAATGATTCCAAAACAGAGCTCCTTGATTTTCATTTAGACAAACAACTATCATATACAATGTTTCTTCCTCTTGGAAAGCAGCCAGTAATGATGGTGGGCAGCAGTGGTGTTCGGAGCTCGGTCTGCATACATGAATTGACAGTCCTGCTCTGATTTGAGTGCTACCTCTGGGCTTCCCTCACAGTCCCTGCCACAGGCAGATAGACCGTTAGTTTACCTGCCTACCTGGTATTGCATAGCTAGTTTGACAACCAGATAGAATATGGAAACACATTTGGAAGAAAGACATGCAACTGACATTAAATGTCAGTGGAACACAATAAAATAATTGCCAGATAGCATGACTCCAGGGAGACTTAACAAATTACCTAATGGTTGGTGCTGCAATTATGACAGCGCTGGCATGCTGCATGTTCAGTGGGAATACCCATTGGTACAGAAGGTTTTGTACAAAAATCAGGACAGAAATTAAAGCGATAACAGGATTTGAAATTGTGTTAAATCCCTTAATTATTCCCTTAGGATGTTTAGAAGAGGTAAGATCAGAACTAGAAATAGAACGTATATACTGATGGCTGCAAGGATTCTAATATTTGGGAAAGGCGAAGAGTTAGTGTTTAATTAATGTATTAAATTTACTAATTGGATTAGGGGAAGGGAGTTATTTATTTATTACATTTGTATCCTACCTTTCCTCCAAGGTGCTCAAGGTGGTGGACATGGTTGTCTCCCCACCATACCCCACCCACTGTACTCTCACAACAATTTTGTCAGGTAGGTTGAGCTAAGAGATAGTGATTGCCCCAAGGTATTCCAGTGAACTTTGTGGCTGAGTAGGAATTTGAATCTAGTTTCCCTCCCCACCCAGTCCTAGTCCAACACTATTACCACTATACACTGGTGTGTAAAATAATTAATTGTTTAGATTTTTTTTCTTTTAACTTTGTAGTCAACATACTAAATTAATGAGACTGTGGGTATCATCCTGCTGGATTGATGCTTTATAGTCAGGGGGTTTCGATCCCCGTCTAGCCTGCGCAGGACGGGATGAGCAAAAGGAGCGACAGAGGACTTTTAGTCGCTCTGCCTCTTCCTTTCCAATTTCTGCTTCAGGGGCCTTTGAGCGGAGGCTGGGAGGTTTGTGGATCTGGTAGATCCACATCCCGTCTTTTCCATTCCATAGTCCTGCCCCTAAAATACCTATTTCCTCCCCTCACGAGATTGTGACATCAACTTCAGGAGGGGGGACCCTCTGCGCAGGTTTCCCCAGCAGCTGGGAGAGGTGGGGGCTAGAAATTCAGATGGGGATTCCCTCCTCACCAGGTCATAGCTCTACAGACTCGGAGGGGGAAATCCCTGATATCCTATGGCCCCTCAGACAACGTCAAGGATTGCTCTCTGAATTGGATTGAGCTGATGAAAGATTCATTGGTATGCAAGTTTGTTAAAAGAATTCTGAAATTGTCAGATTAACCTGGATAAATTGTATAATTATATAGTATTTTTTCTCTCTCGCTCTCTTCTTTTTAGATACTGTAACCGAATGGCAATTAGTACTTAAGAAATTTTATATTTTAATATGCTGTGATTTTTTTTTAAAACCTCTTGGCAGTGACACTGTGCATTGCTGAGGAAGTGGTGGGGTCAGAGTGGCATAAAATGTTAAGTGTGAACTAGTCCTTTCTTAGAAGAAGATTGAGAAGATTGTGCAAAACGATTATAAATATTTAGCTACTTTTTAAAAATCCCACTAGACAACAGTTTAATAAGATTCTGCTATGTTTCTCAGTGACAATATAAAAGTAAATACCAGCTTTTCCAGAACTTGTTGCATCTGAACATCACGTATTTCTTTCAGTTGGTCTTGGCTCATCCCTTTCCATCGGTCAGTAATCACTCGACCTTCACCAAAAGAGCTGAGAGCTTGCTGTGGGTTTTCAGAGAGTAGGTCTCCTCTAAGCAGATTTGAGATCTCAGCTATGTTGTCTTCTTCTTCTTGCTGCTTTTCTAGTCTTCTTTTTTGTTCAGATTCAGCAGCCTTAAAAATGACAACAAAGAAGGCAAATCTTATAAAAACAGCAATCATTATCTTTCCAAACTGTATGTGGCTCTCAATTAATATGGCAATATATGTTTATATTGCCTGCTACATCAGTGGTGGAGAACCTTCATGCGTCTTAATCTGGATGTCTGGATTCACCTCAGGCCACACCCACTCTCAACGGCCCCACTCTGGGATATTAATATTATTTGCTCTGTCACACTCTGATTGGGTTTGCACAACACGATAACCCATCATGGGTAATTACGCATGGTAGGTTGTTGTGTCGTCTGAACCAGACGACTTCCTGCAGAGTGGCTCTTTTCTGGGCAACAAACATGGCTTGTTCTAGGTATTGTGCAACTTATGATGAGTTGGCATATTGTCTGAACCCAGCAGAGCCAACCCATTGTGGGTTGTGGTGATGGGGCACAGAGCTGCTTGGCAAGACGGACAAAAATCTCTGCCACTCTTCCCAAACATGCCTGCCCAGACCACCTCAAGCCCCTCCCCACACACTTTGGAGAGGCTGTCGCTTGATCACCTTTTTTTTTAAAAAAAATTGGAACCAGAAATTTGTGCAAATTTGTTTGAAATTATTCATTTTGTTGGTCTTTCAGAGGTGCACAAGTGTGCATTTACGGCTGTCCAATATGTATAGCCTTGCCCATGCCCTTATATGTTTCAGCTCTCAAAGGAAACAAAGTGTGGTAGGAAAAAACATTATAGCCCCATTTGCGCAAATTTCTGGGGCCGAAAAAAAATACTAAAATAAATTTCTGCTCCCCCCCAAAAAGCCAGGGAACAAAAAGGGGGGATTATCAGTGTGGGGAAGGGGTAGGGACGGCAGACAAGACGGCTTCTGTCACCAAGGACTCTAGGATACCAGCTGGAAGTCCGAGGGGAAAGGAGGGGGAGAACACCCCACGGTGAGCCTGATTGTCTGTTGGGCACACTGTGGGTTGTTCTGAAAATAACCCACACTTCATAGCTTATTCGCAGGGTCATGTCATGCAAATCCGCTCTCTGTCTCAGAACTATATAGCTGGTAGAGAGAATCTTGTAAAAGAAAGGAGAATGCCTGGTTGCAAATGCTGTTTTTTGGGGGGTCGTGTACTGAACAATGTAAAAATCACACCCATAAATCTATCCACTTTTGGCTCTGGCATGCTCGCTGCTGAACCGGGTACCCCAACAGCTTTCAACCAACGTAATGTAGAACTTGACAGGAAAAAGGTTCCCTACCTGTGTACCACACTATTCTATAACCCTTACTCTTCATCTTTGACTGAAACTAAGCCTAAATACATGTCACTGAACTTCTGCCTATTTTCCTCCTGTTACCTTCACTTCTGTCTTCCTCTCCAACCTCCCACCCCCCACAAAGTTTAAATTATATACTCCTTGGGTACTGAGACCTTTTTGTTTATGTTACTCTATAAGATGTGAGGATCATTGATTGTGCTAAATAAATTGATTATAAATTGATTTGATAAAAAAGAGTAAATTCCTAAATGATATGCTCTTATACCTAAAACGGCTTGAATGACAGACATTTTAATGTATTATAATAATTGGCCTATGTTGTTATTCTAATTCAAAGTGTTTTTTAATATATTATTTAAAATATGTTATTTAATTTGAAGATTTATATCCCACTTTTCGACTGCATGGCTCTCAAGTCTTTCGGCAGATTGCAATAATACAGAACAAATAAAAACAGTCATAAGAAACACACACACAACCCAGCACCCCTCAGCCCTGGGGCCAATGGATGGGGCCAGAGTGTGCTTCCTTTCCATTCCGCAGCCCAAGGATGCAAGCTCTCTACAGCTGCTCCCTCTATGCCAATGACTGGAGCCAGCCATATATGCACAGTATCACAAAATACAATTTGTTCAAACGATTTCATTTTAAAGGAAAAAATTATTTAGTCTTTACATTTATTTTGCAGTGTGTATTATCATTTATTGCGATAAGCCTGACAAAATAAGTGCTGCACAAAATTCTAAAAAAAACCAAACCCCAACAACCCCTGCCCACAGTCTAAATAGCGGCCAACAATAAGAAAAGGAGTTTAGGCAATGGAAGGAACGGAAAAACTGGAGGCAAGAGGATGCACCTTAAGAAGAAAATTTTAAACCTGACGGGTTTTCAAGTAAAATTCAAATATAGATGGAGTAGTGCATATGTTAGGAGAAAGAAGTACAGAATGAGAGAGCAAAGACAAGCAACAGAACAGCAAATTTTAAGTTTTTAAAGTAAGAACATAATGAGCATGCAGGAAACTTAAAACAGATAAGGAAGAGTTAAAGAATGCAAACATTTAGAAACCGGATTAAAGGAGCTAAAGAAAGGGGAGCCAAGGCAGGGCAGAAAGAACAAAGAAACATGAGATAAATGAGAATCCGAAGTAAACAGATGGGGCTTTGTGAAATGTGCTCAACCCCATCATTTACTGCCTTCTGGAAATGAACTAAAACTAATCAGTTTTGTGTAGCTTTTGAAGCAATCTGCTGCTTACTGGTTTTGCTCAACTATGAAAATGTTGAATTTCACTGTTTTGTTGGTTTTAATAATTGTATTATTATTATTTTTACAGCAAACTGCTTTTTAAATCCAATTTGAAAACTGGCAATACAAACTCAAGTAAATAAAACGATAGAAGAAAGAGGAGCAAGATAGGAATGTGGCAAATCAAAAAGTAGGGAAAAAATAAAGAGAACTAGAAGTCTTAAGAGATGAAACTATTAAAGGTAAGAAGGGTAACATTTGACAAAATTTACGAACTGAAGATGACAACCGTTAGCAGTAAGTGTCTTAACAGAAGGAATAAAGGAAAGGGAAGAATACAAACTTATCTACAGGTACCGAATTAGGAATAAGAAAGGCAGATGCAGGAGGCAGATGAAAAAGAAGGCAGATGCAGGAGAACTAACTAAATGTTTGATGAGACTCAAGTTAAAAAATTTAAAAAACTGCTTGTGACAAAAGCCAAAAGTTCCAAGCCTCCCTCTCTGAGAATTGTTGTGTCTGTCAAAGTTTTCTTCCTCCACAACAGCAAAGCAGGCAGCGCTTGGAGTCCTTGAGCTTTGCCTGAATACACAAAAGAGCTCTGGTAGATGAGGAAGGAAAAAAATCCCAAATTTAACCTCCCAAAGCTACAGCTATGATCTCACCCATAGGTTGGTTGCTCCTGTCTAAGCTACTTAGTTAATAGAAGGGAGCTGACTCAGGTCTGTTTCTTCTCTAAAATACTAGAAGTCTGAATTACCACGTGTTCAGTCCAAGGGTAAAAATATGAGCTCTACTGCTAAGTAAAAAAAGAAGGGCCCTGCGCCTCTCAGCCTATTCTACCTCACAAGGAAGGTGGGAGTGAGGGTATATCTCTGTGTCATACTTCTCATCTTTCATGAAACCCTAACCCATTTTATTTTGGAGGGAATTTTGGAGCTGAGCCAGAATAAACCAATGATTTAAACATCAAAAGGTCAAACAAATCAAATATCAAGCATCACCGTTGTTGGTTCTGTCTCTTACTGGAATCATTTACCAGAAAATACGAGCCAATTATTAAGTCGTGCAGGAGACAATTGGAATGGGAGTTTTCTCATAAACTTGGAAGAGTTTTATCCCCAATGCACTATCTAAAAGTGATCCTTTCCACTACCCTAAAAATCCTGTATTTTTATTCCCAGAACAAAAGATCGAGCATTTCTAAGAAAAAATGTAAAAACTAATTATTTCTATGTTTGATGGATGCCTCTGAGTGAAATTGAATAGCTAGTTAATAATGGGGGATTGTTTAGTCCTGGAACAGCTCCGAAAACATTTCATAACAATAGTGTGTTTCATCCAAAAATGTCTTCTCTCCTGAACTGTGGCAAATCACTCAAACTCTTCAGTTTAGGTGTTTGTAATGAAACACGTTGGCAGTAGCATGATGTACAGCAAACTTGTACTGCCCAGCATTCTCAAGAGCTATAAGGCAGATCTAATTTTGCTTGTCCTATATAAGAAGATCAAAGAGTGGAGAGCAAACAAATGTTGAACTACCTGCATGCTCACCGAATACTATCTCAACACTTTGAAATAAATGTCTTATGGAACAGCTAACTTCTGCTGCCCTGTCAATTATCATAATGGATTATGTTCCAAAATGAAAAGAAGGAAAAATTGTATCTAATTTAGACCTAAGAAAGGGTTGAAATCTCGTGCAATACAAGACCCAGCCAAATATAACAGATCCACAGTTGTGTATATTTGCTGTATCAAATAGACTTCATCATATTAATATTCTGTTCATTATCTAGGGAGCTAAGAGCCATATAAAATAAAGCTATCCTCTTACACCATCACAGTAATCCTGTAAGGGTAAGTTAGGCTGAGGCTTGCTAATATACAACCAGTGACCTTCAAAGCTGAAGGAAGATATGAACTTGGGGTTTTCTGGACCAAATCCAATACTCTGTCAACTAGACTTTAATAAGTCAATGTCTCCTTGGTGGTGATATTTAGATAAATATCCTGGGATAAAGTATATCTGTAGAGGATAGAAAAAATCTTCTTTGAACTACATTGTTTTTAACACTTTTCCAGCCTCTTATCTGTTGGACTGTATTATAGAAAACTTGGAAATAATAATATAACTCATTCTTCTTTCCCCCAATAATTAATATTAATTTACCAGAGCTTTATTGAATTCCTTAGTAGTGACACAAATGGCTCGTGTTGTTTCTTCATCTATTCTTTGAAGGTCCATAGCCTTTTGATCAAGGTCCATTCTGTGTTTGTCATGGAGATCATCTAAATTGGTGAAACAGAATCAGATATGCATCCAAATGTCATAATGTATATTGATATCACTGTGGGGGGAAAACCATCCCACTATTTAATAATAATAGTAATAATAATAATAATAATAATAATAATAATAATAATTTCTTACCCGCCTCTCCCTCCGGATCAAGGCAGGAAATAACATCAGTACCAACAATGTAAAATACAATATACATAATATATACACAGTCCTCTCTTCTGTTGTTTCTATCTGCGCCTCAGAGTCGATTTCATGTTCAAAATATCCCTCTCTTCAGTTCTTGACTCATTTGCCCAAGTCTCAATAAACCAGTAATCCATCTCCACACCAGGCATTTTGCCTGGGATAGCCCCTGGGTGTAGAGGGAGGGAGGGAGGGCGATCCCGGAAGCAAACAGCCGGGTGCGGAAAGGGACTAATTCTTAGCCCTGGCTTAGTCCCTCTGTTCAATATGAGCATTCGTGCTCCATGTATCTGAATGCTGTAGGACAACTAACGTGTTGACAGGTTTTGTCCATTGTAAATCTCTCCTCATCTCCACCATCAGTGTGGCTAAGCAACCCTGTTACACCTGCTTGATGCACGCCAACTCTAGCAGGCACTCTCCCATTCTGGGAAGGAAAGGAAGCTGGTGGTGGCGACAGGGCCCTACTGCTGATGCTGCAGCCCTGAAGCTTTTTAAGGTCACCAAAAAAGGAGGTGGATAAGACGCCTCCCAATCATCATTGTAAATCCCCCTGAGTGCTGGAGGGGGCAGGTACACCTCCACTGCACCAGTCAATGGCACATTTCCAGGCCCAATTTAAAGTGCTTCTTTTAACCTTTCAGATCTTGAAAGGTTTGGGACCAAGTTATTCGAACCCCTTTGCCCATACCAGCCTGCCTGCACTCTGTCATCTGACAACAACTAGGTTGGGGGGCACAGGGGAGGGTGGCCCCATGTCTGAGAGACATGCTGCAGCTAGGGTGCACCAAGGCCCTTTGTTGCAGGTCTGTAGGCAATCCTTAAAGACGTACTTGCATTGGGTCACTTTCTCTTAAGTTGGTTTTATAATTTTATTAGACTCCTGAATGAAAATGTGTAAGTGTAATTGGATTTTAATAGCTGTACTAGTGTCAGCACTGGGCTCAGACTCTCTGCAGAGGCTGTGGGAGAGGATACAGAGTCAGATGAATAACAGTGTGAAGGGGTGGGGGAGGAACTTGAGCCTCAAGGAGACAGAGAAAGGGAAGAACCTTCCAAGGTGCAGAACCATCAGTTGGATCAAAAAACCCAATCATAACCTCTCCTTTGGTGAGAACATAGCAACTCACAGGGGGGGAAGGAGGTGGGCATGACCGATGAAAGGATCAGACATATGATCAAGAGGGAGGAGCTCCATAAGAAACTAAGACGTTCTACAAGGTTGGCCCATTACAAGAGGTCTCTAGGGGAAGATCCTCCCTGAGGGCAGGACACAGAAAGCCTTTTAGGTTCTGTGCTGCATACTGGTGCCCGATGTTCTCTCCTACTGCTGGGCATCCCTCAAGGAGATCTTTAGGTAAGCTATTTAGTGTTGTACAAGCTTAATCAGGGGTCTTAGCATTAGGTTGCCATAAGATGACAAGGTCTGTAACCTCAATTGCTGTTAGACTGATTGATTTGCATTAAAAAATCTATTTACTTTGAGACTAACTCCTTTGTTTGACTACACTGGGGAGAGGACTTGAGACTTGACAACTAGGCTGGATATCTTAGTTTTAATCTGTTGGTTCTTATTGTTATTTTTTGTTTTGAAACGTTGAGCTATTGTTTTTATTGATTTTTGGAAGCTGCCTTAAGAGGGTTTTTACCCTTAAAAGTGGCTTATAACTATTTTTAATAAACAATATATATAAAAAGAGAACATGGGAAAAAGATGACCCGATGCAACAGAGAGTACTCATTTATTCGTAGTTATAAATTTCAAGGAAGTGCCATTTTTTCACCCCATATAATAAGCTGTATCTTCCAAAATTCCCTCTTCACAATTCTAGTGACCCTTGAGAGACTAGGACAATGATGGACATGTATGGCAGAAAAAGAACAAAAAGAGAGAGAACAAAAGTAAGCCTCTGCTTGAAAGGTTTGACGACCAATAAACTAATCCATGTGCTTAATCCTACATTTTATTTAACTAA